>CM071840.1:62261846-67261846 GCA_036507285.1 Trichosanthes cucumerina | reverse complement strand
GAAGTTTGTTTGGACGCTAGAAAGCTAGAATCGAATCCCTCAAGGATTTAGAGATAATACTTATGTTGGGATATAGATTTATTCCCTATGAACATCGAGAAGTTCACGGCTAAGGAAGTATTTAACATGGTCGAGGTCCTTAAGAAGAAAGTGTGCATGTAAGAGCTGTTTAACAAAGTCAATTTTGTGAGGTGAAGGTCTAATAATCAGTACGTCGTCGACATAAACTAAGAATGCAATGAAAGTAGATCCATTCCCTTTTGTGAATAATGAGTAGTTAGATTTTGACTAAGAGAATCTATTGGACTCTAGGAAATTTTGTCAACCATAGTCGAGATGTTTGCTTCAATTCATATATGAACTTTTTCAACTTACAAACAAAAGGATTCTGTTTGGAAGACTTAGAAGCATTGTAATATCCCAAAGGTAACTCCATGTAAATGTCCTCAAACAATCCACCCTTAAAGAATGCATTGTTTACGTATCCATTTCTACCAAAGATCAATCATAAGATGTAGTGGTGGATATTATAAGCAATTTTACTGCAATTATTTTAACAACATGAGAAAATGTATCAATAACATTAATACCTTCTTGTTGGCTATACATCTTTGTAACCAACCATGCTTTGTAATGACCTATCGTCCCATCAGATCTTCCTCCTTTCATTCTGCAATGTCGATCTATTTGGACACCTCTAAAAAGTCTTCCTTGCTATTCTCTGGACAAGAACCAAGTTGGTGGGAGCCTTCCTTTTGGAAGAGAGAAAAAAGAATTTGAGACAGATAGATAGAATTGTAGTTATGGAATGTTTTTTTGTCTAAGAATGAGACTTAGGCCACAAAATGTAACTCTTTGTATTTATTTATAATGAGTGGGGATGGAGGTAACTTGCTCAATCCACTCACCCCCTCATTCCACCATTGATGTAAACTAATTTGTAGTTTATATTTAGTTAAGTATCATATACTTAATTAAATACTTATAGAATCATATTCAAACGCACATCTCTCCTATAACCTATAGTTTTAATTTGAATCTCATTTAAATTAATTTTATCTCATAGATTTTAATATGAACTCAATTCATATTAATTAATAGTTGAATCTAATTCAAATACACTATATAGTTCAATTTTGAATCTTAATCAAAATTAACTTTATATTATATAAATTATATCTTATATAATTAATATACACTCCCTTAATTAATTTGAACATTTCAAATTTCTTTAAAAAATAATGACCCTCGTTTAACCCATGGTGAGCTAGCAGGGAGACCTAATAGATCTACAGATCAGAAGCTCCAATGATTCAGGATTAAATTGAATTAATCAACATTCATTAATTATGGGGTCACTCCACTAAAGACCCATAATTGCACTATTCTCACTGTAGGGCATGTTGTGTCCATCTATATAACCATTACCAGTAAGTCAACTTTTCATGAGTTGTGTTGTAATTACAGTTGGGTCAAATTACCATTTTACCCTTGTAATTACCTTTTATTCCTTAAGTACTACTGATCTTCTAATGAACAATCTGTTTATGGTCAGACCATAAACAACGTCCCTCTCGGGCCAGTGAGAGGGTGGGGCCCAGATATTCAAGACCTAGAGTCAGCACTTAAAGGAACAACTCATGTACTTTCCCTAAGGTTGGGAATGAGTGAATTCCATCTTATGAAGTTACATTCCCAACTCCCCACTCAGTCTTACCTCAAAATAGTAGGCATATTGAGTCGGCAACTCGAGTTATTCTCACCCATACAAATCAAAGGGCAATCCTTACAGGCAGGAGTCTATAACTCACTCAAGATTGAAGTCGAGTTATTAATGATTATCTAAGTAAAATAATAATCTCTTCATTTAACGGTGTTCAAAGAGAGAGATTAATTATTTCATGGTTCGGTCTTATACAACTCATTGCATAAGATACCCCCACTTGCATGTTTTTACATGAACGAATTGGATCAATCCGTTTATATCTGATACAAAGTGGGTCATATCCATAATGCTACCAAGATAAGGTACCCAATCTCATCCATGTATTATAGACCCCTTAGATTATTACTTGAACATGATCCACATTGTATGTCCACTACATACTATTCAAGTTACATAAATAACCTTAGATATTTGTTTATTGGATTTGAGTTTAAGCGAGTCTAGAAAACTGATAAAATAACTATTTTATTGAATAAATAAATTTGTTACAAAGCCACAAGTTTCGAGCATAAAATCCAACAACCAAACGAGTAACCGATAAACACACAAGTAGTGGCACATGGATCAAATTTTTCTCGAGAGGTAGCTAGTGTAGAAGCATCACATAAACATCTAAGAAGTCAAAGTAATGAGTAGTCAACCATTTTATCATGTAGAACAGAGAAAAGGTGTGGCATTAAACAATTAAAACATGTGCATGTTGTTAGTAAGAAAGGTTGCAGTTAACACACATTCACCCCAAAAATGAATAGAAAATTTAGACTAAAAATGTAAGGCCCTTGTTACATTCAATAGGTTCCAATACTTTCTTTCTACAATAGAGTTTTGTTGAAGTTGTTGAACACATGAGTATCGATGAATATAATACCCTTTTCAGAAAGGAATTCATCAAATTTCAGCAAAAGAGCATTATTTGATCAAAAGGCTTTGATTCTCTTGGAGAATGGAGTCTTGACAAGCTGAAAAAAATCTTGGTGAAATCATAAGAACATTTAATTTATGGTACATAAGATACATCCAAGTAAATCGTGAGTGATCATCAACCAAAGTAAAAAAAAAAAAAAGTTATAATCATCATAAGATATTTAAATGGACAACAAATATTGAAGTGGATCAAATCAAATGCATTCGATTCAACATGGTTATTGGAAGAGATAATTAAACGTCTTTGTTTGGCAAGCGGATAAACATGTCAAGTAGTCTCAAAAGAATTAAGCAACGCTAAAGTATCTTTTAACAGAAATAATTGTTTCGTAGAGAGGTTTCCTAAATTGTGATGTCGAATAATAGGGGAAGTAATGATAGCGAAACATGCAAGTGCACGCGATCGAAGTAATATGCAACAAGAAGTATTCCAGAGTATCGAGCCCAAAGAAAAGGAGTAATAAAATCAATCGAGAGTTTAGACAACTTGCTAATCGAATGCAAAAACGGTAACCAAAAGTGAGTTAAATGGTGTGGTGATTGTGTCTGAAAATAAATAACAATAATGAGAAAGAAGGGATTCAAAATGCTAAGTCCGCTAATTGGGAAGACAACACAACTCTGACGCAATTGCCTCGCTTTGTAGTGCAGTGCGACAAAAGCGTGGCAGTAGTCTGCACTTGCGCGAGAAGGAAAAACAACACAATTGTGTTGCCTTGCCTTGTCGCGTAGTTACGTATATCTAATGCCGTGACACAATTGCATGGCACTGCGTCAGCAATCGGCTGCTAAACGATGTGATTCAACCAAACCTTCCAAACGAAGTAAACCGAGCTCTACTCCTATTTGACCTTCTTTGAAGTATCTTTAGGAGACTGAGTGATTAAACCTATATGTCTATGGTTAATCTATCCCAGATGCTTGTGCACATGACTCTAAGGTTTTGGAGCCTTCCCCTATGCCTAGGGTCAAGTTAAGGTCTTATGTCTAAACCTTTTTTACTCCATTACTTTTGGGAGATCCACTTCAGCTCAACCCTGGTGCCAAACTAAAGCTTGGTAGGTAACCTTAGATGGCTAACTAAGGCTTTCGAAAAATAAATCACCAAAAGTAAACTTCCTTGAAGGTTTAGTCAAATCGTTCTTGCTTTGGAGTTTTGTTGTCTTTCCTTAGGGCATTCACATTTTGAATCCCTAAGGAAAGTTAGCTCCTCATGGATAAAACGACAAAAGTAAAATTAAACATAACTTGCGAAAACATAATCCTAAGCTTTATCTCACGATCTACCACATTTGAGCATACACCGAGAGAACCACTTAGACTGTTAACATAAAGAAAGTACTGCATAACAAAGAATACTGGAGAATTGAAAGAACAACTAACTTTTATTGAAAATGACAAACAATTGTTTGCGAAATAATAGATACAAATTGAAGAAAATACCGAAAGAACAACTAACTTTTGTCAAGAGTGCGAGCTTTTGTCGAACTGCCTCATCCCTGTGTTGAACGTAAGACCAATAGAGCACATTCTTCTTTTCTATCTTCTCCACAACAATCTGTAACTCCTGCAATTGCAAGACAATTGCATTGCCTTCGAGTTCCATCTTCTTTTTGCCTTGAACCTTGCTTTGCTTCTGCATTTTTCGATCATTGCGCAGGAGGAAGGAGCGAATTCCAGTGGCATCTAATGGCTTAGTGGACAGTTGATGTTCGGTTGCAACCACTCCTACTGATCTACACAACTCTGTGATCAATGAAGGAAAAAATAATTTCCCTATTGTCTTCTTTGCTCTTAGCTGATTTCATTGGAAATTATCTTCTCCACATTGAGCTTCAATCCCTTGTAGATGCAGTACAAGAGCATGATTCTCTCCTGTGTATTGATTTCTCCATGTGTGGTTGGTAATATCCTATTCCGGATAAAATTCAACCACACTACTGGTTCACTTCTCAAGTCCCCAGGCAGTAGATGTTTCTTCCCACACTGAGCAATCTGCCACTGTGTACCCTATGGGGTCAACATCTTCAATGCTTTCTCTAGCTGCTCTTCGATCGGCTCTATTGCCCCTGACATTCTTTAATGAAGGTAAGGAAAACAACTTGTTAATTGCCTTACCAGAAAAAATTACTTTCTTCCCGTTTATAGTGACCTTATCAGCTTCTTCTTCTATCTTTGCATAGAATTCGACCACTAACGGATGATTTGCCAGTGGGGGATGTTGGTAGAGCATCTCCCATCCTTGGGCTTTGATCATTTCTGTGATAAACCTAGGTAGATCACCTGTCTGCGTAGAAAACCCACGTTCCCGATGAACCCGAGCTTCGCTACTGCTATTTTTCTTTTCTCAATCTCTACCTCGGTGTTGCTTTTATCGTCAGAGGTTTCTGCTTCCTTTCCCTTTCTTTTTTTCCTTCCACTAGCTGAGTCACTTGTGCCTTTCTGAGTTTTAATTTGTTTTCTCCCTTCGGGTTCCTCTTATGTAGCCTCATCTTCTCCTCTCTTCTCTTTATTTTCTTCTTCCTTCTCTTCTCCTTGTTCCACTACGGTAGTCTGATTCATTTTATCCTACTCTTTGGTTTCTTCTATTGTTGTCATTTCCTCGGCTTCTTGTCCAGATCCTTAGCTCTCTTCCATAAATGCTTCATCAATCGGGTTCTCCTTCTCTTTTTCTTCCACTTCCACCTCCTCCTGTGGTGTTCTTCTCCTTATGGAAGAGGAACCATGGGATTTTACATCTTCAGAGTCCCAATCGTCAACAGAATTTTCTAAGTTAAAGAACAGAGATCCAGATGTTGTTACCTCATGAATTGACCTTTGCTCGTTGCTCTTTTCTGGTTTATCCGTCTGTTCTTCTATATCACTTGAAGACCACTTCGAAGGTCTTCTTGCCTGTTCCTCAACGATTTTTAATTGCTGGGTGAATTGTGTTGCTATCCTCTGGGCTTTCTCGATTACTTCTTTCACCCAAGCTTCATTTTACAGCTGCCTTTGCTCATCTTCTATTTCTTTTTTGAATAGTTTCTCTTCGACTTCCTTCATCAATCTTTCTTCTTCTTTTTGTTTTCTTTTCTCCCCATCTTCCTTCTTCTTTCTCAGCTCTTTTTCTTCTTCTTTTTTCTTTCTTACCAGGTCCTCCTCTGCCTTCTTCCTCAATTCTTCTTCCTCTTCTTTTCTTTTCTTCTCTTCCTCGGCTTCCAGCTTCCTTTTCTTCCTCCTCTCCTCTCTTTCCTCTAACATTGAGAGGGATACTCTTTTCCTTGCCAAAATTTTAACCCTAGGCTTTTTAGCTTCAGAAGCAGAGGGTATGTGTACCTTATTCGATTTCGCTGCTTCGCTTGCGACGGTTTACTTCTCTGGTTGCCTTTCTTCTTCTCGATTCTCTTCCCCTTCATCTTCATAGATTTATTTGGTTCCTATCAGTTCTCGCTCGAGCTGTGTTGCTCACCTCCACACATGCATGACGCAGATTGTTTCTCGCCATTCGTGGATTCTCGTTTCAGTTCTCTCACTCCTTTTGGTTCTTGCGATGCTGACGTCACACCGATGGGTCGATGTACACTGACTGGTTTCTCTCATTCCTGCATCTTCTCTCGATGGTCATCGGATAGTTATCGAAGCCTTTGGACCCATTCTCTGGATCCTGGTCGCAGAGAGAACAAGGCAGTGCCCCCTCTTCCTTCTTTCCCCCTGCTCGGTTCAATTTGCTTAGGGTTCTTCATAGTCGTTGGCGAAGAGTTCTCTGTGTATTTCAGACGGTTTTGAGAGAGAGAGAAAGTAGTGGTCGGTAGAGGGCAGTTGGGGATTTTTATGCTTGTAAGAAGGGGGTTGAAGGGTTTAAATAGAATTGACTTAGGTCAAATTCTTCATTACACACCTTTTGTTTTTTACAGAAATGCTACGCAATTGCCTTCGTTTGTGTTCATGTGATTCCATCCGATGCAACCGCAGCAGTTTGCCCTATTCTTCCTCTTCGTTCTTGGTGTCGCGTGACACAATTGCCTTGTTTTACCTTCCTTGGCTTTAGGTTGTGAATCGTGTTTTCCATGCAATTGCATCGGCGAAATATTGTCGCACTACGTTGTAAGTTGTGGTTGTAGGTTTTCCTTTCTTGCAATTCATGAGGCAATTGCACTGTTTTGCATTCCTGGCGCCACTAATTAGTTGCATAGATTCCTTATTGTTTCCTGCACACTCATCTAGATGATCAGTAAGTTCAGAAAGTTTGCATAGATATGCATAGATTTTTTTTTTATCGGACCTCTTTGAGAGAGATAGGGGTCTTGTACTTCTCCACCTTGTTATTCCAGTATGACTTTACTCGTTGCCCATTGGCTTTGAATATATTTCCTGCGCACTCATTCTCGGCTTGATTTCTGCAACTCTAATCTTTTCCAAAAATTTCGCGGTCGATCTTACTTCGTCTAGTCAATTGCATTAGTTTGCATCCTTTGTCTAGGCAATTCCGTCATTTTGCGTCCCTGCAGTCAAATCATAACACATAAGCTCTCCCTTTTTGCTTTTAGGAAATGTCGCAATTCCTGCAAAAACTTCTCATACTTTTGCCTAATTACTATTCAGTTTCTAATAATAAGTTATCAACAATGGGCCAAATAACTCTCATATGTGAGAGTTATCAAGTAAGAAACTAACTCAAAGTAGCTACTAACAAATAGATGTCATTGGTAGATGATGAAAGACTTGTCGAATGCCCTATCAAATAATATTTTGTATTTAACCTAGACCTCTTAAATTTGCAGTATAAATGGTCATGGTCAATCTCAGGGATTAGTTTTCTTAGATTTAATTAAGCATCATTACTACTAATTCTGAATGTTACTTAGAGAAATTTGAATTAAGAGAAAATAGTAATTTAATCCTATACTAATGTTTACAAGGATGGAGTCATTTAGAGGAAATTTGTAAACATGAGTTTTGCCAAATTAAAACCAGTTAATGTATATTTGAGAATTATCCAAGATTTCAATTCAACTAACAAGTAAGGAGATACAAATCTATCAATTGACTTTTCCAAGCCAAATCAATAGCCATATTTAAGTAGCAAATCAAACTCCCAGTCTAATTTACAATTGAACATATTTTTATATAAATCTTAACAAGTTCTTTTAGCTATTCATTCATTCTCATGCTCAAAATAACTAAGGCATGGAAAAATATCTCAATTCAAGAATCACTCTCCTGAGCTAACATTTAAATCATACACAATCAATCTTTGGCCAAAAAATCAATTGAACAATAATCACACAAATAATCAAATTAAAATAGTAGAATAATCCCATATTAAATCAATGTCAAGGTACAATGTTCACACCACATAAGTTCAATAAATCTTAACAATTCAAAGTTCTAAACTCATATGAAATCCTAACAAACGAAGTTACAATATAAAAGTGGGAAGAAGAAAAACTCTAAACGCATGCACATTCATGTCCGTCGTGGAAACCTCGATCTCCAGTTTTGAATTTCTTCTTTAGATCTAAAAAGTACTCATCTAGCCTCTTAAACAGTGTAGAAATCGAAAAATAGGGATTGGACTCTCCAAATGAGCTCCCCCTTTCTTGAACACTAAGACTTGGTATTTATAAAATCGTGACAACATCGACGTTGTACCCTAGAACGCGTGACCAATTTGAAAAATTGAAGTAGCGTCTCGATACTATGGACGAATCTTCAGACGCATGTTTTTGGCAGCGTCTCAATACTATACGCAACGTTGAGATGTTAGTGTAGAATGTCTAGCTATGCATGGTTCCAGTGTTGAGACGCCGAAAACAACATCTCAACGTTGTGTCCTCGGGTCTCAATGCTCATTTTGAGTCTCCACTTGATTTCAATTGCTCAAAAACAAGTACTTTACGCTCTTCTGATCATCATTCATCTCCAAATATTAATTTCTTCTTAGTTGCTCGATTGCTACAAATTAAATCAAGTAAATACATAAATATGTGCGTTTAAAGCTTAAACTAGCAAAAATTGGAACCTAGGGATAACACTATTTTGTGTGCTATAAGGAGACATGATATAAAGGTCATTACAACAATTAGCCTTGTCAATCATCCTCGAAAATGATCTGCCCTATATGATGTAATCAGTAGTAGAGAAGGTAAGTGAAATGCCCTTTAATTGCAACTAACAACTAACTAATATGAGGTTGAATTGAAATTGGGGTATATATAACACATCACCATCACAAAACAGTTTGAGAGATGAATGTCTTCAATAAAATTGACTTGGACACGATAGGAATTAGGAAGAACAATAGATACTTCATATACTCGACTTGTGGACAATAGCTAAGGTGTTTCGATGCTCTGAAGTCCAGTATCCATGATTCATTATATGATTTAACTAGAGTAGATAGAGCAAGTACATGTGGTGTGTGTGACAGTAGAAGCTACAACTATTGGTTTTATTTTTGTAGCTTGAAGATTGGAAGATAACATCTCCCTTAATTGATTGTATTGACTCGAATTGAGACTTGTACAAAAGTTAGATTGGGAAGCAAAATTTGTTCCATTGGACTCTAAGGAGACATGACAGTCACTTCTGAATCAACGTTAGAGGGAATCAACCCTTGTGGTTTATAGCCGGGTGGATATTCGTGAAGCTCTTGTAACATTTTCGATAGTATGCCCCTTAATTTTGCAATGATTAGGGTGTTAGTCTCCTTTTTGTAATTGTGGTCAGTCAACGATGGTGATTTCTTCGAAGCATCAATGGAAGCAAGTAGCACCATTGGTTCAATAGAGGATATTGTATTTCTAGTAAGATATTGTCGTTCGTCTTGAATTAAGAATTAAAATACACTGGTTATTGATGGTACTAAGTTCTTGAGCAAGATTTGAGCCCTTACCACATCATTTGTCTCATTCAAGCCTATTAAGAACGTCATTATGTATTCAGAGTTATAATGATCAAAGAATGACTTTAGTCCTCCACTTGAATATTCTTGTATCGGTTTAAAACCACTCAAATATTGTCAGGTGGGTTTCAGTTTAGTACATATGGTTCGACAGATAGCGCACCTTAGATTCTTAGACCATTACTTTACTTAAAACGATCGGGAAATTCATCCCAAACTTCTTTTGTAGAGCCAATATAGATGATGTTAGTCGCAATCTCTTTGGAGACGGAGTTTAAGATCCAAGATGCAATAATGTCATTATTGCACTCTTAGGCCGATAGTAAACGTCCTTCGGATTCAGGTTTCTTGATTGCTCCTCTAATAAAACCGACTTTATTCTTCTCAGAAAGAGCTATCAACATAACATGATTCCAAGATTCATGGTTGCTAGCACTGAGTAGAGGTTGGTAACTAGGGCAGTAGTAGACGCAAATGAATGACGAATTCATTTGTGCCTTAATTGATTAAATATTTGAGTAAGTCGTTGTAGACACAAAACTTATAGCTTCGTTGCCCTTCATGAGAGATGGAGAAGAGAGTAAATTCTTCAACAATGAGGATGGAGAAGGGAAAATGCAGTGGGAAAAAAATCACTACTCTGATACCATATTGAGTTTAGAAAGGAAGAAAAATTACTTCTTTCTTATTTACCACAAAATATGCAATCTCTTGTATTTGACTATTCACTCAATCTAACTAAAATATAACCGTTATAACCGACTAATTAACAAAGTTGTATGTAACACCCCTAAATTTTAAACTTAGTTTAAGGACATTACTAAATTTACTACCAATACGCTCCAAAAATTTTGGCAACATATGACATAATTACAACATTACCCAAATTTTTTCCTAGCACCCGACAGACAAAAATAGTACTGCTATATACAAAATAACTCATACTCACTCCAAACTCCAACACAAGAACCATTACAACTCAGAATCACCAACATTCTAAACATATGAAAACACACCATGTTTTTTAAAAATCAAAGTTAAACTCAAGATAAAACTCAAACTAAGATAAGCAACTCAAAGTCCACTGCGAGTGTCCGACCTAAGGGGCAAACAACTATTAAACTTAACCAAAACTTCATTTATTATTAAATACCAGTCATAAGCCAACACAACTAAAATAACTCTACGGACAATAAGAAGAGATAATAATGTTCTAAACAACCAGGTCCAACTACTAACAAGATAAAACTAAACTAAGTCTGAAAAAATAAATGATTAGGATCTTCTCTTCTCAAGTCTTCTCCTCAGGACCACCATGTTCGTCATAATCATCATCACCTACAAAATCTGTGGGTGAGTCAGTACATAATATGTACTGGTAAGTAGCTCACACCTGAGAAGCCGCCAATAAACATACAAGGCAAACATCATGCTATACACAATAATTACGAAACTAGACATACTCATCATACATGGGAAGTAAATAACGATCACAACATGTCAGATCCATGAATCAACATCTCATGTAAAGTCAATTCACCTAATCTCAAACCTCGAGCTAACTCAATGCTCATACAATAACTCGCACAAGGCTTCTATAATTGATTCCTTTTGAGACACATTGATCCTCAGTGATTTTATTCAAGGCCACTGACATTCTCTTTCGATCCCAACGATTTCTATCTAGGACCACCAATATTCTCTGTCGGTCTCAATTGATGGTATCCAAGGCCACCGACGCTCTCTGTCGGCCCTAATTGAGTTTTCATCAAAGGCCATCAGTGTTCTCAATAATCTCAAACACTTGTCCTTCTAGACTCAACACACTGACCCTAAGTATCTTAAGACAAGGTCATCGGTGCTACTTTTAAATCCACTAGTGACATACCACTCCTCAATCACTTGACCGAGACAACTGATATTCACCCAACTATTCTTTTTATACACGATTTTTAGACCTTTTTCTCACCAGCACACATAAGTCCTAAATAGGTTTCTAAATTATGTTTTATGTTGAACGCACATTATGCTAAAATTCGTAAACACGCTCACCATACAACCAACATGTGTTCAAACCATTTCGACATGGCAATAAGTTCAACACATCACAAGATCATAACACTAAACTCACCATGTTCACCAAGTACAAAACCACAACTACAATAAGCAATTTGCTTCACAACACATATTCTTACAATCACACTTAACATATTCAAAATATCTAGAAAAGCAATACGACTCATTCAATGATCCATAATAAAGCAATTTAAACACTCAACATGCTAACAAACAATCAAACAAACCCCGCAAGTAGAATTGCACTTATCTTTAATGTTTCTAAGATCATCCTAGATATTCCTAATAATATCTTTGAATCTCACTTGAAAACTCCAAGAAAAGTCCAATTAACTTACTCCAATCAATCACTAACGGCTACTTGGTGTTTGAGGGAACTTGACTTTGCTATTTCAAACTTCTGGGGCTGCTCGAGGAATGAGTCTCAAGGCCAAGTGATTTCGAGTGCATTCGAAGTCAACTTACAAAACTACTCTAAACAAGTCTGATTGATGTTGGTTTGTGTTCGTGAAGGAACGAACTGGCCTGAAACTGAAACTTCTCCATATTAGAACCTACATTACTACACTTTATTCAAAAGGGCTTAAAACTCAGTCTTACCACGTTAAACTCTCCAAATAGCTTGGGTCTTGCTCGAAGGTGTACAAAACTAGTTTGAGAAAGTTTGATTTCACGAAATCAGACTGCACAGACTATGGGTTAGTCGATTCAAAGTCACTCGGGTCATGGGTTGCTCGAGAATGTGTCCTTGTGGGTTGTATTGCTCGATACTCAGAGGAAGAACACTACTTGCTACTACCTGAACACTCTCACCAAAGAAGTTGCACATGAACCTTTGTTGCTCGTCTCATCATCGTCGAAGTAGGAATGGAAAGAGGAATTTGTTGGCAGTGAACAGAGAGGAGGAAGAAGAGCGTTTGCATTGTTAAAACGTAAGCAGTAAATAAGCGAAGAGTCATAGAGGAAAATCAACCGAATTTACGTAGTTCACCAACGTTGTCTTAGCTACATCCACGGATAAGGAAAAACGAGAGAACAAAATTACATAGAAGCAGATAATTTTAGATGAGAGTTTAGGGGGTTATATATGACACCCCTCCTAAATCATAATATAGAGTCAGCCCAATAAGCCCACCAGGGTGCTTCGCCTTTAGACCCCGACTCGCTGACCGGGCAGCGAGACCCTCGTACTTGGTCATTTGAACTGCCAATGACAGATTCAAGGCATTTTTACATTGCATATCGGTAGTTGCGTGAAATAGAGGGACTGAGCGAAGGAGAAGAAGTTAGCCGGGGGGTTGTGCGTGAAAGAAATTGTGAAGGAGGGGGAGATTTAGGGTTCTTAGTTCTATTTTAATTCCTTTTAATTTCAATTTCCAAATACAACTATTAAACAAAGAAAAGGAAAATACCTTATGTCCTATTTTAATTCCAAAATTTCCTCGTATATACTAAAACTACAACTCTAAATAATAATATAAATGATTGGTATAAAATCTAATGAAAAAATTCTAAATAATAATATAAATGATTGGTTGAATTGAATCAATATATTTCTATTTAAATTTGAAATAGATAAAGCTAAAAAAATATAATAAGAGAAAATATTCTAATAATAATAAATTATCAAGAAATAAGAGGTTATGGTAAAACTTCCTTTAAAACGATGTGGTAGAAAGCAACGTGTGACTTGAAGGTCAAGATAAATAATCCCGACACGCTCCTTAGATTTATTTATGGCCCGTGTGAATCAGCAAGGACCACCTTGCAAGGCTAAATACTCCTGGGTGACCGATAACGAAATGCTATGGTTCTTCAATATGATTTCTTCATTTTGTCAGAAGTAATTCGCGGGATTATGCACCTTTTCGTAGTTATAACGAGAATAGTACAGTTGGTTGTATCAAACCTATTCTTGAAATAAACAACTCATTATAAACATGGGAATAAATTCTAAGATCAAATCTTTAAACCTTGGAATTAAAGATTTAATTCAAATCTTCATTCTAAATATTATAGAAATTTAGAAACTTCAGGGACTAGCATTCTAAAATTCTAATTTTTTAAATTAGAATTGTAATGAATAACCGATTCTAAATATTTTAAAATAGGTGTTACAATATAATATCATAATAAACATATATCAATATGTTGATTTTAAAAAATAATACTATGATTATATGCAAAGTGCCTTAATATATATTTTTTGTTTAAAACTTTATTGTGACGTTTTCAAAGTTTCTATCTATTTCGAATGTTCTAATTCATTTTTTTTAAAAAAAATATTTTATTAGCCAATTTTACTAGAATGTCTAATGAAATTAAAAGTTTTGGATAGGTTTAAATTTAAATATTAAGGAAATTTTTTTAATTAACTAAATTTGAAAAGAAAATTGAAAATTTAGATATAAATTATTATTAAAAAATTACTTTGTTTGAAGGATTGGGGTAAAGAATCTAGAGAAGGGTTCAGACAATCAAATGTACAAGATCAATGTACACACAGGTGTGTAATTCATTCTTTTTTCAAAAAACAATATAAAATAAAGTTTTAAATTCTATTATAGTTCTAGATCGTTTATTTTTTATTTTAGTATATTCCTAATTAGTCCCTAAATTTTATATAAGAGAACCATTTTAGTTCTTATAGTTTTCTTCCTTTTTTTTTTCCATAAATTGTTTAATAGAAATTTATCATAAGCACATGTTTGCATTTATTTGTATCCATAAATGCTTCGCTTTACAAAGGGTTTGAAGTAACATGTACTAAGTTATCAAACTACCAAGTAGATTTGGATTCTTGCCAAATGATTAGTAAAAACTTAATGATAAAGACAAAAACAATCAATTTAAAGACTAAAATAGAGTATTTAAAAGTTGTGGAACTAAAATATAAAATATAATATCTGAAAGTTCATAAACCAAAACAAAATAGGGGTCAGAACTCTCATGCCATTTAAATCCTATTTTAGTTTAAGTTCTGTTTAATAACTATTTGCTTTTTGGTTTTTAAAAATTAAGTTTATAAAAACTATTTCTACCAATGAGTTTCCATGTTTTTTTATCTACTTTACATATGTTTTAAAAAACCAAGCAAAATTTTGAAAACTAAAACAAGTAGTTTTAAAAAACTTGTTTTTGGAATTTGACTAGAAACTCAAATGTTTCTTTAAGAAATATGAAAATCACGGTAGAGAAGAAGAAATCATGATAGAGTATCGTGAGTTGAGAATTGTGAGAAAACAACCACAATTTTTAAAAACCAAAAACCAAAAATAAAATGTTTATTAAATGGGGTCTTAACTGTCATATTTATTTTGTTTTGGTTCCTCGATTTTGTTTGATAATCAATTAGTTTTTAGTTTTTTATTTCTGAAAATTAAGCCTATAAATACTAGTTCTACTTATGGATTTTCTTGTTTTCTTATCTGCTTCTTACATATATTTTTAAAAATCAAGCCATGTTTTATAAACTAAAAAATGTGGTTTTCAAAAATTTGTTTTTATTTTTTGAATTTGACTAAGAATTTAAAAGCTTCCTTAAGAGAGATGAAAACTATTGTAGAGAAATTGAGAAAAAGAAATTTAATTTTTAAAAAACCAAATGATTATTGGCCTAAATTTTCAAATGTTTTATTTTAATACAAATCCATATAGTGTATCTCATGTACTTTTTTTTTTTGAAACAAGAAAATATAAAACACCAAACCAACCGTTACAACAAAAGGTCCCTCTCAAGAATGAGGAAAAATACATCCGGAGGAAAGCCATCATTCCACACCGGAGAAATCCCTGAAGAAGATGCCAAAGCCGCTAAGAAATGAGCAACTTTGTTCTCCTCTCTAGGGATATTACAAAAAAGAATAGAAGAGATACACCTGGAAAGAGCAAGAATGTCCTCGATAACAAAAAGAGTTTCAGACAAATCAGAACCAAGATGGTTAAGTAAATTTATAACCTCTCGAGAATCGGACTCCACAAAAAGAGAGGAGAGATCCTCCGACCATCTAGAAAGGGCAGCCTTCAACCCTTCTAGGATGGCTACCACCTCGAGTAGCTTCACAAGTCTTTCACACGCCACCACTTTACAACCCCCAAACAAGGGTCGACCACTCCAATCATGGACTAACCAGCCTAATCCACTCCGATTGATCTTAGGCGACCACGAGGCATCAGTATTGAGCTTCCAGGCCCCCTCACCAGGGAGTTTCCACGTGCCATGCGGCGGGGAGGAGATGGGCCTCTAAAGCGAGGATTCTAGAGAGAGCGGTCTAAAGAGGAAGCCACTGAGTGGAGAAGGTCTTCAATGGACGGGGAGGTCATATTGAAACGAACATGGTTTCTGTAATTCCAGATACACTAAAGGATCATAAGCACCCTCCCGAGCTCATCTTTTGCCAGCGACCTCCTAATAAGGTCCTAGTAGTCCAAAGTGTTCCAACGAGCCTGCCCTGCAAAAGAAAACAAATCATTAGGAACTGTAATCCCATACCTTCTTTGCAAACTTACACTCCCACATGAGGTGAGTTGTTGATTCAGGGAACTTTCGGCACAGGGGGTAAACAACATCCACAAGAATCCCTTTCTTTTCTAAATTTAGCGTGGAGGGGATGATATCATTCACAATTTTTCAGCCCGCCACCTTGATGTGGGGCATAACATCGACTCCCCAGAGATCCTGCCACACAGAGCACACCGAATTTGTATTAGATTACGAGGCTAGAGGGGCACGATTCAAGGAAAAACCTAAGTGATAAGCACTTTTAACCGAGAACTTTCCCCTTTTTTATCAGGATTCCAAACGATTTCATTCTCTCTGTTTTGCCGCCAACGATAATGTTGAGGACCTCTTCCGCTTCAAACGGAAGGAAAACATCTCTCACTTTTTGTTCGTCCCACTTGCCTTCCAGGTTGAGGAGCTCGACAACTCTAGCTTGATTGAAAGAGGGTACAACACTACAAGGCTTGCAGTTTCCTTGCCTTGGGATCCAAGGGTCATTTTTAATGAAGATGTGTCTGCCATTACCAATTCTCCATCTGTATCCTTGCTTGAACAGGTCCTATCCGCACAAAATGCTCCTCCAGGTAAGTGAAGGATTGGGCCCCAACTTTGCTTCCAAGAAGCTTCCCCTTTTGAAATACTTGCCTTTTAGAATGGAACCTAGGAGACTATTTTGGTTTTTCGCAAGCACCCAACTATGTTTCGCTAGCAGAGCTTGATTGAAGATTTTGAAATCTTGAAAACCAAGGCCCCCTCCTGTTTTGAGTAACAGAGGCGATTCCAGCTACGCCAATGAATTTTCTTCTTAATGTCAGATGAACCCCACCAGAACCTGTACACAAAACATTAGCCAACGTACCCATCTATTTATTATTGAATAATCGAAAGACATGCCAATGTAAAGTTTTAATTATATAGCTTACTAGACTCTCAATTTTTTTTTTAATAATTTACTAAAAACTGTTGACAACCATTATTAAAATGAAAATTTTCCCCCTAAAGCTTCTAAAATAAAATTCTTTAGAGACTGAAGTAATTATTAAACCTTAAATAAAAAAGGGATTGATTATTAACTCTTATGGTTAAGGACAACGAAACCTCCTTCTATTTTAACAATGATATGATATTGTTCCTTTTGGGCATAGGTCCCTCATAGCTTTTGGTTCCCCTCAAAAAACCTCATGCCAAGATAGATAATTTTTTTCACTTATATATCCATGATCAGTATCTTCTCTAGTCAATATAAGACTTTGTTTGCACTCCTAACATTTTTTTCTCTTAAAGAAAGTATCACTTAAGCCTCCCTTGATGACCTAATCCATCCACTCTTAATTACCAAGGAGAAATTGCTCTTATCATCTCAAGACAAACCTAAATATTGCATGAGCACATATCACATTATGGGATATTCCCTGATGGCAGCTATCACTAATGCATCTTGCACCTCCTCCTTTTAAACAAAGATAACTCCTCTATTTGGGAAGTTGTTAATAGAGTTATACTTGCTTGCTGCCTCAAACACTTTTGTTTATCCAAAGATTCATCCTTAATGTCGTATGACTAAAGCTCACTAATTCTCTTTGTTTGAAATTTGAGGATTCTCCAACACACAACAAGGCTTAGACCATGACTCTAATACTACTTGTTGTGAGAAAAACAAAGTATAAAATACAAAAAAAAAAAGTATTATGGTACAATACACAATACTACAATTATTCTCTCCTTCCACATGTTACGCCATACAAGTTAATTAGTATTCAAAAACTAAAAAAAAGTAGAGAAAAAAAGAAACAACACAAAAATGGTGTATGGGTTCATCCTAAAATTGAGAGTACGTCTAGTCTTATGTAATTGTAGGTTCTACAAAGATGGAAATACAAAAGGTCTCACGCTAACGTTACAAATCAACACTCAAATATCCCAATAAAAGCTATTTGATTTCCAAGCACCACACCCTAATAACTTGTCATAGACAAAAAAAATAAACTCTCAATCGACCAAGAGAATTATTGTCAATGCAATTTGCGGCTATCACTCTCAAATCTTTCACTACTATCACAAAACAAAAACAACAAAAGTAAAGGTCAACGACACTTTGAAGAAATCAAAGAAAGGCTACTCAAAAAGAGAAATTATGTCGTACAAGGATTATATATAAACAAACCTAATGAGCCTTGAAGTTTGATGGTCCTTAATTTTGGCTCTAATAAACCTAACAATCTCCCACTTAGAGATAAGATAATGGTCTTGCCTCCCATTGCAACAAAAAACCTAACAATATCCCACTTAGAGATAAGACAATCTCTCTACAACAGTTATCTCTAATCTTCTTAGTAAACTCCAAGGCTCAAAACCTTATAAAATCAATAGACTAACAAAACTAGGTAACCATCGAAAATTAACTATAAAACATATGTGCTTACTTCAAGGTATGAGAAAGCTACGTGGACCTTCCCTCAAACATAAGAGACAAATACATACTCTCACTTCAGCTAAATGGTAATAGCTGATCGACATCTTTTTCCATTTCGAACAACTATTCCTGAAGAAGATACATTCTGCAAATGGTTGACTCATTTATTCAAGTATGCTGTCAAGCTAGAGACCCGACCTTTGACCTTAGGGGTTGCCTTGGCATTCCATTTTGATGTCTCCACTTGCCTAGGTGACTCCATTAATTCATTTGAGTATTTAACAATGAGGGTTCACAACAACAATAGATTTTCTCTCTTGAACTACTGGTCGACTAAAAATGTGTGGGCTTTTAGAAGAAAACTTTTGAATAGAAAATAGTTTCCAATCTAGTGCAAGTGCACACTACCAAATAAGTAGTAAAAGAAATATTCTAAATTATCAATTCCACGGTTAATGGATGTCACAAAAATTCAAAATTAAGCAAAGATGTTCACACAAAGAAATCTCGATAATCAATATAGGTAAGTCGGGAAGGTTGTGTGTGTACTAAAAATCAAAAGATGAAAAAGATGAAATTCGAACATGCATTTGTCTCTTAGAAAATATTTGTCATCTAAAATACAATTGCTGCATTCTTTACTCAAACACCAAACAATGTAAAAATCTTTCGAAGCCTAAGTGACTAAACCATATGTCTATGACCAATACAGACTTAGTTTAATGGGAACATACCCCTTGGCTTTAGAGATTTCACCTTTTGTTTAGGGTAAAAAACAAGTGTTTATGTCTAAGCCCCTCTTCTCTATCGACTTTGTATGAATACACAATCTTATTTAACTCTTTCTATATTAAACTTGATCTCTATATGTTCATGTAGGTGATCAAACTAGATTCAAAATAAGAATGATAATCAATAAAAGCAAACAATGCTATGAAATTGGGCAAAATTATTTTTACAACTTAAGCCAAGCTTCCAATCCTTAGGGCATCCACATATTCGTATTCTAATAATGGAATTAGCTCATGTTGGAGAAAAAAAAAATAGAACAACATCAAAAGAAAACATGTTCACTTAAAAGAAAGAAAAATATAAACTAGAAAAAAGTGTTAGAATTAAAAGATAAAGAACAACCGAAGGGAATGATAATGAGCTTTATTAAAACCATTGTTGTGAAGTAAAGAACTCAAATTAAAGACAAATCCTAGAAGTAAACTGAATGTATATAAACAAAAGTCGAAGTACTGAAATTGAAGAACTAAAAAATAAGATTAAACTTGTGATTACAAGGAAAAAGTCAAATTTTAAGAGGATAATTTCAATCTTTTTAATCGATCTAGAACTCTATCTTTGTCAAGGAGAGTAAATCATCCCAATCCTAGATTTTTGACGGGATTGGATTGAAGTTTGGATAGCGTTCTTCCTCCTTTAAATCGAGAAAACAAAAAACAAAAAGTGCAGAAAGTAAATTGGTCTTCAAATTGTAAAAATCGATTGTTGATTGTTTTCTGTTGCTTGAATCTTCATATTTATAGTTTCCAAATGCTAACGTTTACACATTGGATGTTTAAGGCATTTATGAACTTAATTTGTGGAAAAATATCTTCAAATATCAAAAAAAAAAAAAAAAAATCAAACTTCCAGATTTTTTCCTCAGTTTTCGAAATTTTGTCCCATGTGAAATTTCAGTTGTAATTGGAGTCTCACTTTTAGCTGTTTTAACCTTTTTCCATAAAAATCAAAACTCATTAAAATTTCACTATTTTCCTATTATTTCCTACTTTTACCTCAAAACAATTACTTAACTAATTTTGGTTATTCTCTCATTAATTTGCTATCTTTGTTAGATATAAAAACATGCAATTACGCAAATAGTTTAAGTAAAAAACGACTAGAAATGTGTAAAATATGAGCATTAATTAACTACCCAATTGTTTTTGAATTAAATCTTGATCTCATTTATCAAAATTGGTTGTTATTGTGTGGTTGGCTTAGCAGTACCTCTACAACTACTATCTACAACTTTAAAAAGCAGCCACCATATTTTTTATCATATGGTAACATTCAAACGACGTTTGTACAATATAGATTTTTGTAGCCAATTGTCACCACATGAGATCCTAAACTCAGGATAAATTAACAACGGTAAACTCACACATGTAATCCTCATCATCCAACTTCCAAGTAGATAGATATAAGATTCATCTTAATATTGGGTACAAACTTAACATTTCACCAGACCAAATTATCTCCACACCCAATCTTCACACTGAGATCTCCAATCCTATTAGTTTTGAGGCTCTACCATTCCTCATGGTTACTAGACCATGATCTCTTGTTGTGAAGAAGTGAGCAAACTTCAATCTGAATCTATGTGTACTGAAGTTACACTGTCTATTATTCATTTAGATCATGAGTGGCTACTACATTCTATGTCACTCTCAATACAGTCTAGGCATTAGGCACTACATTTGCCTGTTTCTTTTATTTTTTCCTTTTTCTTTTTATCATTTTCAAAATTCCTACACTAACTCTCATAATGACCTTTCTTATGGCGATAATAACACTCTACTTCCTTGCTCTTTCAAATCTACTTTTTTCTACTACTATAGGATTTAATCTCTTTAGAATGGATCTTATTTTTGCCCTTATTCATAGTTAAAATTTGATCACACAATAGATTCTTAACAACTACATTTTCCATGGATTTTCTCAACTATAGCTAAAATATAAACTTCTGAAAACTTCAGAGTATTATAATCTGTCGAATCAGACGCTCTTGTCTTCATCATTTTCTAACTATCAAGTAAATGTGTTAATAACGAAATAATATTTATCTCATCAGTAAATTTTATCTTAACAAATTTTAACTGATCAATTAAAGTGGTAAACTCATTAATAAAAGAATTAACAGAACCATCCTCAACCATTATTAGTATAACATTTCTCATATCAATTTGTAAGCCACATCCATTATCTTATTAAGGACAACAAAACTTCCACCTATTTCCACAATGTTATGATATTGTTCATCATAGATATCAGTATTCATAACTTTATTTTTTTTTTCACTCAAGAGATCTCATACCGATGAAGATAACTACACTCACTTATATATCTATATGAACATTCTCTTCTCTAGTGTTTGCACTTCTAACACACACGACATGATACTTAGAATATTTATAAAACCAATTAAGAGAGGAGAATTTCTAAAATTTGATAGAAATTTTAACTATTTTTCTCTCCTCTAAATTTTTGCTGACTCTGCAAGTGTCATAGAATGAAAGTCTATCATCCACTAATTTCAACATCCACCGACAATAAAGGTTACTTGAAACAATATTAAGGAACTAAATAGAAACTTTTAAACAATAGAGACTAAATTGAAAATAACAACTCAAGCATTTAGGCCATGTTTGACCCACTGGTTATTATAACCCGTGTTATAATAACTTGTGAAATACTTTGCACCCCAAACACAGACTATTATAACCCCAGACTATACTACTCTGCATTTAAAATAATATTATATGTTTCACAAACTATAATAACCCACAGACTATTATAACCCCTTGTTATTATAACTCACTCAACGCTTCAAACAACCCCTTAGAGTTAAACCATAAATTTAACCTAAAATGAAACGAGGTCGCATTATTTTTATGGATGAAAATAAAGTAACTATGGGTAATTTTTTTGGGGGGTGGGAATATAGGTACAAGATATACATAGAAGGACGAGCGTGGTCAGTGAGTGAGAAGTACATAATGTCATGTGACTCAATGACATTGTATGTAAAGCCAAAGTATTTTGATTTCTTCATAAGAGGAATGGTTCCTTTGCAACACTTTTGGCCCATCAATGACCGATCCAAATGCTCTTCCCTCAAATTTGCTGTTGAATGGGGTAACAATCACACAAATCAGGTACTCCTTCTTATCTCTCTATTCTTGTTATTATTTAATGAGTTTGATTTTATTTTTTGTATTACAACTAATGTGGTGGTGGAAATTTGATTCTCCGAGTTTCGAGCTCAAGTAAAGAAGTAGATGGTATAATTGCTCAATTACTATTATGTTGGCATTTAATTGGATGAATAGTATAGCTTAATAGATAAGATGCCTATTACCTTTTCTAAAGTTGAAGATTCGATCTCTTACTTATACATTTTTTAACTAAATAAATACTTTAAATTTGGTTAATTTAACATTGACTTGACAAATATAATCAATAAATGGTGAAATTAATCATTTTTATTAGGTAAGTATTTTTTTTAAAAAATAGTAGTTATGAGTATTTTTGTGGTTGGGTAAGTATATTCTAATCTAACATTCTAACTTAATTTTGACGAAGCATTAATGTAACGACTCTAAATTTAGAATGATCTTATTTAAGGAAATTAACTAAGCTAGACTATCTATGGCCAAATTTTCGCAGCATAACGATATAACCAAGAACAATCCAAAAAAATTTACTAGAACCTGGAAATCATAATCACATTCCTTAAATAACAAAAAATACTCAACCTCTATCAGACTTCGTCTAAAGATCAGGTTGGGGTTCAACTTTCAGAATTTCTAAACAAACACACAACACACTAAGAAGTCAAAGAATGAATCAGAATCACAAGTTTATCATAACAAAACTTACTGGGTGTTAAGATACATAAAGATCATAAAGAAAAACAAAGCAACATGACTAGAATCCAAGTACAAGAGTTCAACAGAAACATATGATACTGAAGTGTGAACAACAAGCCCAAAGTCACTAAAGGGATAACCTCATAGGCTCGTCAGGTTGCTTTCATCACCATCCAGCTCATGGTTTAGCCTAATCTACAATTAAAAACATCAACGTAATAGGGCAAATATTAGAATACTTAGTAAGCAGCCCCACTTAGGGGCAAACCTGCAACGCACAAACATGAAAGAAAGTTGCTCTCGCCTTCCATCCACACCTGAACAACTCATCCCCTGTTCAGGCAACTACACTTCGCATACCCCACTTCGGGCTCACCCTTGTGGTAATGTCTCGAGTTCTATCCTCGGTCTAGGAACGTAGGTTGACGACGAAAGTGAAAGAAAGCAACTCTCATGCTCGTTCACCATGCTAGCACAAAGCAACGAAGGAAATCAACTCTCACGCTCTAAATGATGAGGAATCACCCTAACTAGCACACAAGATGAAGGAAAGCAACCAACATCCTACACTCGTCGAGAACACTCCCCTAGCTAGTGCGCCGAAGAGAAAGCAACCCTTAACTGGTTGCGATGGAGAATCACCCCTAAGTAGCTTTAGTAAAAAAGACTTGTCAACCTGGAAGTTCAGACTTGCCTAGGGGTATGGGGGTCGTTGCACTCGCATAAACCACTAAGGTTGCTCTCGGGTAACCCACTTTGCCTTTATGCCTGTCCTAACATAGTCTTAACTACGACTAGGTTACCAGTCTAAACAATCACACAACTCATAACCAACCAACCATGTGAAGGCTGAACACAAGAACTAGGCTACAACCCAACCAATTCAATGCAAAAGCCACACCATTAGCAGGTTCCCTCAAGTAGGCCAAACCCCACAAAACAACAAATCTAAGCAACCAGTCAACCATAATAACAGTTTGTATTGTACACGCAGTCTTGCATAAGGCTCCACATAATCGTACACTCACAAAATCAGAAAACAACATATCTAACAATATCACAACCAACGATACACAGGAAAATATGCACAACTAGTTCTTTCACTTATGAACTTTGTCACAACTCTAACTGACTACTTAACTGTAGTTGAGAACACGAGTCAACTACTCATTTCCTATATTAATAACAAGCTTGCCTAAAAACATACCAAACAAAAAGATATAAAACATTTGCATAATCCTAAATTATCCCTTAGTAACCGAAGACCAAACACAAAATCATCCCAACTAGTACAGGGACTAAATTTAAGGCATTGGTTCTAAAGGCCACCTTGGGTCTATTATCAATAGTGCCCACAACTATTCCCAAAACAGAATAGGCCACTTCAAGAGTAAGAACTCACCCACAAGGTCGAATTTAGATTCCTGTTGCCAAATACATCTACCACCCCTTGCTCTGTCCAGCCAAACCAAAAACACAAATCAGACAAAGAGTGACGGGAAGAGAGAGAAAATTGCAATGGGGTCGGTTGGAGCTTTGTGTTCGTCAGCTATTAAAATTTCAAAAATAACATCATCCTTGCCCCAAAATTCTTAACTTTCACCATTCGAAACTCAAATGACGTCAAAATTTCAACTTTAATGTACATGATTAGACCGAGGGTCATAATCAATTTGGGTTTCTAAGAATAAACATTAATCATTTAAAGTCATTTTAAAGTACTTTTTAAAATTTTGCTTTTTATTAGGTAATTTACATAAAATATTTGAAAAGTTTTTTCAAGGTGTAAATGCACTGTTCACTGTTACAAAAGTTAAAGTCAACTTACCCTTATTGAAGCAAACTCTAAGGACATATTTGACTTTGAAGATGCACTTTGCACTATTTTAAAAGATGTAACAAACTTATTTGCAGTCAAATTTAAAGTTGAAGTTAAAACACCTTACAATACAAAAGATAAAATGTACTTTTTTGCATTTCAAAAGTTATACCCAAACTTGTATTTCAAAAGTAATACCAAACTTACTTCCATTGAAGTTTAAATTCTAATGATATACGCATTTTACTACAAATTTTATATCAAGGGCATGAGTTGCAGTTTTTTTTTAGAAAAAATTCTACGAGCTTTTTAAAAATTCAACAAATTTAGGAGTAAAGGACTAAACCATTCAATATTTAAGATGATAATTCTATGAAATTATGATTAATTGACTTTACCATTCAATATTTAAGATGATAATTCTATTAAATTATGCTGAATTGACTTTTAGTTACATGAGTTTCATCCTTTTTGTCCCTGTTTGTTAATGGAAAAAAAAATTATATGGCTTTACTAGCTCAAAAGCCCATACATGTTTATGGGTGTACTCACATAAAATGATTTTTTAGGTAACATTTATTAGATTACATGGAGTTCTATCTCAAAATCAATTTTTAAGTTCACCATTTTTGCACGGAATTCCAATTTTTGGACCGATACTCATTTGGGCTTAATGGACTCTGATACCATATTAGATTACATGGAATTCAATATCGAAACCAATTGACAATAAGAGGAGTAACCTATCTATCTTATAAGTTGTGGGATATTACACGTAGGAAAGGAAGAAGCTTATCTGTCTTCTCATTAAACTTCTACTTGGTAACCAAACATATACAAGTTGAAGTATATAACAAAATAACCACTTACAACATTACATAACAAGCATAACTAACTCCATTATATCTAATACTCGCCCTCAAGATGGAGTATCAATATCTATGATACCCATATTGAAAAGTGAGGGAAACAAAACATTGGGTTGCACAGGCTTTGTGAAGAGATTAGTGAGCTGCAACTTGGACCGAATAAGGAGAAACTTTAAAAAATCAGCCACTATTTGATCACGAATAAGTTGACAATCAAGCTCGATATGCTTAGTTCGTTCATGAAAAGCAAGATTGGAAGCAATATGCATAGTAGCTTCATTGTCACAGTAAAGTAATGTGGGCAAAGGTGAAAGGATTTGTAAATCTTTCCAAAGATAAGAAACCCATAAACGTTCACAACATGTTAAGGATAATACCATGTATTCGGCTTCTGCAGAAGACCGTGAGACTATCAATTGCTTCTTTGACTTCCACGATACCAACGAATCACCTAAGAAGACACAATATCTAGTAGTTGATCGATGAGTATCAGCACAAGATGCCCAATCCGAGTTTGCAAAGGCTTTGAGCTGAAAAGACTTCGATAGTTTTATTAGCAAACCTTGCCCTAACGTTGCCTTCAAGTACCTTAAAAGATAACAGGAAACAACCATATGTGTTTTACATGGCTTGGAAACATACTGGTTGAGCTTGTGGACAACAAAACTAATATCAGGCCTTGAGACAATGAGATAAAGCAACCTCCCAATAAGTCGCATATAAACAAATGGATCATCCAAAACTAAGTCGTGGATCCATAGGTATTCTTTCTGGTTTGGCACCAAGAAGGCCAAAGTCCTCAAGAAGTTGCAAAGTATAGTGCCCTGAAGATATGTAGATGCCGGAGGAAGATCGTGCTAACTCAAGACCAAGAAAGTACTTCAGATCTCCTAACTCCTTAAGCTTAAAACAAGCATTAAGGATGGCAATAATCTTAGCAATGAGAACACTGTTAGGCCCTGTAATAATAATATCATCCACATATACAAGGATTGCTACAAAATCTGCCCCAAAATCATATACAAACAATGAGTAATCAACCTTGGATTAACGAAAACCAAGAGAAACCAAAACATCAGAGAATTTGGCAAACCACTGCCTGGAGGCCTGTTTTAAGCCATACAAGGACTTGTGTAATCGACAAACAAGTCACTCCCCATACTAGATACATGTCTTTTTGGAGTATATCCCAAAGGCAAGTCCATATAGACTTCCTCAATAAATCTCCATGCAAAAAAACATTATTAACATCAAGCTGCTTTAAGGGCGAAACAAAAGACACAACTATATGGTTAATAAAATTTGAACAAAAGCAATCTTCATAACAAGGGAAAAGGTGTCAAAGAAATTCAATCCCTTTTGTTGTGTGTACCCTTTTGCAACTAAACGAGTTTTGTATTGCTCAATGGACCCGTCAGCTTGATGTTTGACCTTGAACACCCATTTGCATCTACTAGTATGCTTATTCGCAGACAAAGAGACAAAACTTCAAGTATTATCTCTCTAAAGCATCTAGCTCAACATTCATTGCTTCCTTCTAATGGTCATAAGCCAGAGCTTGGTGGTAAAACGGAGGTTCATATGTAGATGAGAGGGTGAGAGAAAAGGCTCTATGAGTCGAGGTTAGTTTGGTGTAAGACAAATGGTTTTGTATGGGATACTTTGTGGTCAGGGGAATATTTTGTGGAGCATCCGTAAGGAGACTGCAATGATAATCTTGGACATAGCTTGGTGGCCTGATTAAGCGATTGGATTGTCTGGAAGTTGGATTATGTGGGGTAAGTCAGTGGTTAAACTTGGGTTTTGGTCGTGAGGGATGGCTGCAGATTGGGCTTCAGACATGGTAGGTGATAAAGAAGGCAGATTAAGGGTTGGTGGATAGTAGACTTCAACATCTACGGACTTAGGAAGAACAATATCAACAAAGAAATCTTCTGTAACAATATCGGATAAACTGAATTTATGGAAAGGAAAAATGGTCTCGTGAAAGACTACATCCCTGGACAAAAAAAAAAAAAGACTTCTCAATGTCAAAGAGCTTATAAGCCTTCATGCCAATGGGATAGCCAACAAAAATTGCAGGGATGGCACGAGGCTCAAACTTGTTCCTGTGCAAGGACAATGAAGAAGCAAGATAGAGACATCCAAAAGTCTTCATCAATGAATAATCAGGAGGAGACGATCTTTGAGATCAAACCAAATAGCTCGAGCATAATCAAAGCGAATAGCTCGAGCATAATCAAAGAACAAAATGCTAGAAGAAATTCCTTTGGAAACGAAATTGAGGATCCAAGCAATGACTACATTGTTATTACGAGCCCACAGAGGAAAAAGATCACCACTCGGATGCGACAAAGTCCCATTGATGAAGCCAATTTTGTTACAGATCCATAGGGCAAGGAGCATTGATCAACTCCAAGTGACGTAATTGTCATCAGTGAGAAGTTCCGGGACGAGAACAAGGTTAGAGCTAATTGTGCTAATCCACCAATTCCTAATCCTTTCAGTATTAAAACTGAGCTAATGCCTTACTTAAGGTGATCAAACTCAACTAAGAATTGCAATAAACACTACAAATGAAAATATAACCTAAAATATATGCATTGAATAAAAAAAGTTCAAACAAACCACCTCCAACCACAAATTCCAACCCTAAAATACTTAGCCCATAGTTGTAAAATTGAACATAAACCTCAATAAACCAGGAATCAATAGCAAATTGAGAGATTTAACTAAGAATTACACCAAAATGGCTTCAAAAGTATGCTAACCTAGCTAAAAGCTAAAGAAAACTTAGGTCAAAACAAAAGTCAATAATAAGAACAAAAAACCAGCAAGAAATTGAGGAAGAAAGAGTAGAGGATGATGAATCCTTCGTATGTAAAAACAACTTCCAAAAACACAGTAGCTCCTCTTCTCCCTTATATGTGGGGTTTTCTCCTTTTTGGCCCTCTTTCCTTTTTCACAAAGGAACTTCTCTTTTCTTTCTCAAAAAGGGTTGATTTGGCATACCCAATACACGTGTCAACTCACCATTGGTTCATTTTCAATAAATAGTGACTCAAATGTTGACATCATCATTAAAAAAATGCGTAGAAATCTGCTTCCAAGTATCGGTTTCAATGCTGTAGCATTGGCGACCACATTGGCATTGCGCTGCACAATGTTGTAGCATTGACAATAACATTGCCATTGTGCTACACAATGCTGTAGCATTGACAACAACATTGAAAAACCAACCCAACCAAATTGTTCAACAACCCACATTTTCTTTAGCTCAAGTTTATAATCTGAAAAACTTGTCCAAAAGAGAGGAAATTCAACAAGAATAAAAGGACAACCGATAGTTTTTTTTTTCTACTCAAGCTTGCTTAGATAATTAACCAAATAAGGACCAAAAACTGACAAGTGAATGAAAATTACTCAATTTTTAGCAAATTTTAAGAGTGAAAATGTGATAATTTACTTCCATTTCATGGGATTATCGGGAGTTATAAGGTATATTTGTTTTATAGGTTAGAATCTAGGTAAAATAGATAATATCTTATCTATTACATTTCTATTTATTTTAAAAAATGAGACACTTCATATTTTTTTAAAAAAATATATAAAAAAGAATCATCTACTTCGCTGGCAAAATTAAATTTGGGTCAAGTGCATTTTTTTTTATCATCCTTGACATTTGAATTTACTAAGTTTAAAAAATAAACACTTTTTAGACCTTATTAGTTAGTTTCTATTTGATCTTTTGAGGTTTTAAAATTGAAATCTTCTGTCTCTAAGATTTAAATTTGGTTTCTAATTGGTTTGAAATTCATTTATAATGAGTCCTTTAAGTTTAAAACAAAAAAAAAAATTAAAAAGAATTTCAACTCATTAAAAATATTGTACATCAACCCTGCCATCATTTGATTATATCATAGTAGCCGGTGTAATTCTAAAAATTCATAAACCAAATAGATACGGAGACGAAAAGTATATTACCCATTAAATTATTATGTGTAGTACTATTTATGTCTTTCTCTCTTTTTTTTTTTAGCATATTTAAGTAGTTCTATTTTTGTCTCTCTCTTTTTTACCATGTTTAAATACAATTAGTGTCTAATACATGTTTTATTGTGCAAATAAGTGTTTGAGAGTCTATCACATTATCCAAATCATTGGTAATTTCTTACTTTATTCCTCTTTAAAATGAGTGTAAAAAACTAAGAATTGTAACCAAATTTAATTACAGGCAGAAGCCATAGGAGAAGAAGGGAGCAAGTACTTGCAAGAAAATCTAAAAATGGAATTAGTCTACGATTACATGTTTCATCTATTGAATGAATATAGTAAGCTTTTAAAATTTCGACCATCAGTGCCGCCCAATGCGGTGGAGTTGAAATTGGAGACGATGATCGGCACCGCCGTGGGATTGCAAAAGAAATTTATGAAGGATTCATTAGAGAAATCTCCGAGTAAAGCAGAGCCGTGCGATTTGCCACCTCATGATCTGATGTTTCACAGGGAGTTTCAGAATAACACATTAAATGCCCTAAAGCAAGTTGAAATATGGGAAAAGGAATATTGGAAAACTCAAAGAAAAGGGAATTGGATTTGGGACTAATTTGCTTTTGGTAAGATAAACCTAACATTTTTTTTCCCTCTTTTGTGCTGTAATTTCTTAGCATTGGGAATGGGAATACCTTACAGACATATTTTGATAGATGAAAAGTTCTTTTTGTTTCTTTTGAAAAAGGGTTAACACAAAATGCCCTAATATTTCATGTATTCATTGGATTTTGTCCTTATTTTTAAATGCTTCAATTTAATCTATTATTAATTTTTTCTCTCAATTAAGTTCTTAAAATGAATTGAAAAAATCATGACGTTAGAATATATTTTATTAATTGAGATGAAAATATTATATATATTGTTATGAGTAAAATTTGGACCAACTAGTTAAACCCAATAACAGAAGACAATGGAGCCAAATACAAGCCAAATGTGAGATTTAGAACAGAATCGGGCTGAAGGAGTCTAGAAGGAAGACAAGACGGACCAGACGACTTGCTCAATTCGAGCTGAGTCGACTCGGTCGAGCCAACCCAATCAAAAGTTGAGGCGAACTGGTTTGACTGGTTCGATTCCATTCTCTTCCTCATCCATGCACTATCGACAGATCTGACCCATTCCCCTAAAACCCTAATCCAATTAGAGTTGAGAAAAGGTCCCTCATATAAATGTATCGCTACAACTCTATTGAGGGTAACTTAATTCATTTTCAATCTTATGACTACTTGCTCCATTAAAAAATCCTCTCTAACTTACTCATTGGTGTGATGGTTTCGAAACCTTTAAGCACAACAGATGCCAATTGGGAACATTGGCAAAAACTGATAAACATAATTACAGACCACATTCCAGAAAACCAGAAATTAAACCTATAAATCTAAGTATCAAAATACTTATGTTTGATCTCCGGAACTAAAATGCAAAAAAATCCTCGTTCTGCAAATTCACAAACAGTTTCTCCAGTTGAGCCAAAATTACAGAACACCACCAATAGTGAGAACTCCCTATATCTCTGAGTGTTATGAGGTGTGAGTGTTATGAGGTGTGATTTGTGGGAACCAATCTCGATTAGAAAGGAAATCTTTGTGACAAAGAGGATTAGTGAGGAAGAAGATAGAAAATTCAGCCAATCCAAACTTCTTCCTCTCTATCCTTTTTATCAATAGGGAGTTGTGGGAGAGGAAGAGAGAAAGAGAGAAATTGGGTAATTGTGGGAACTTCCTTAATTTGATTTAATTAAAAAATTAAACTAAATTTATTTAATTTAATTTAATTCACTTAAATCATGTTTAAATGAGCATTTCTCCTATAACCTATAGTTTTAATTCAATTAATTTAATTAATCAAATTTAATTTAATTAACTAATTAATTAATTAATTAATTAAATATCACATATTTAATTTAAAACTATAATAAAATCATATTCAATTATAATTCTCCCTAAACTTAAAGTTGTAATGTACATCTAATATGCATTAAATCTATGGTTTTGATATAAATCCAATTCCGATTAAAATAATATATGAACTCCTTCAAATATCTAATTTTCACATAAATTAATTTTGAATTACATCGAAAATTAAATTAATATTGTAAAGTTTTAATCAAAATACAAACTTTACAGTATAATGTATCATTATACATTATAATACTTTCCTAAGTAAATTTATGAACATTTCAAAATCCATTCATGATCAAATTACCTCAATACCTTTTACGAGTTACGAAATGGACCTTAATTGGCTAATCTCATTTCGTAGTTCGATCTTATGAAATCTCATCACATAGGATACCTCCACTTGCATGGCACCTACACGAACGTGTTGGATCATTGCATTTGTATCAAATACAAAGTGAGTCGTATTCATAGTGTCACTAGGATAAGATACCCAACCTCATCCCCATACTACAAACCCGTTATTTCTTGAACATTCATCCCCATATGTTTCCACATACAGTTCAAAACACATAATACAACCTAAAATGTTAGTTTATTAGATTTAGAGTTACTTAAAGAAAAACTAATACAACATTCAACAACTTTTATTGAATAATCTCAATAACACTTTATTAATAATAATCAAAAGTTTACATTTACTATCTATAAGTTTTTTGGGCATAAAACCCAACACGGTGGTTGTGAAAAACACCACACCGGTGTGCATGTTTTCTTTTTGTTTTGCCAGCCACCTCATTCCCTTGAATTACAAATTCACTGTTGGTTTCACGTGCAAATCGGGTGCGGCCCTCTGCCAGATTTGCGACTAGTACAAAATTCGAGTTTAATGACGACCATTGTCCGTCATTATAGGATTTTAATGATGGCCATGCACCCGGCATTGATACGCGTGCCATTGTAGGGTATAATGATGGGCATTGCTTGTCAATAAATCCACCCATCATTATACCCTACAATGACGTGTTGTTTTTAATAAAAGGCATTTCCTGTCATTATAGGTCAATGTCCATCATTAAACATGTGGTATTTTCCTGCGAGCAACTTTTAAGGACGAGCATTTTTCGTTGTCTAAAGACCTTTAATGACGAGTATTGCTTATCATCTATAACAATTTAGACTAAAAAAATTATTATACACACATGGTTACCCAACAATATTTTTCTAATGCACAAAATAAAATCTCAATAATATTATATTTTTACACATTAACTAATTCAACAAACATTAACTTCAATTTATTAAAATATAAGATATTTAATACAATAATAAAAGTAATAACTCATTTAAGTAATAACATATCAATTAATTAAATATCTCTACAACTATGCTATCAATGAAAGAATGAAAATTTAAATCTAATCTCCCTAAACAACTAATGAATAAATAAATTTTAAACAGAAGCTTCTTGATCAATTATTCTTGTACTCTTTAACCAGTCTCATTTAAGTTTTTTGATCATCTACCTTTATTACTTAGAACCTTAGTTTTTCTGCCTTTGTAGCACGTTGTCTTTATCTTCCACGTCATGCCTGCCCAAATATCATGAAATGCAGAACCCTTACATACATATTACTTATGATGCTGGGTTAAACAAAGTATGTTAAAGTTGAAAATTTGAGTTTATTTGGGTTCTTTGTAGTTTAATTTATGCCTTAAGTTGAAGATATTTAGTTGGTTAGGTCAGATTTGAAATTTTAAAAGTTTGGGGTAATCGTGTTATTTTTGTAAGCCAAGGAGACTTGAATTGACCTAGTTAAGGCTATTTAATTGAAGTCGTTCGTATTTTAAAAAGTGTGTAGTAGTCCTAACCTTCCTCTCTTGTTTGTTTAGCTTAGGAGAATAGTTCGTTTGACGAGCAGAGAAGTTCTGGTAAAACATTTCCTCTTTTCCATCTTTTTCCTTTCTTTTCCTTAATTCCTTTTTCTTAATTTTCCTATTCTTTTTTCTTCTTTATTTTTTTTCTCCGGTTTCTCTCCTTCCCTGAAAACAACCCCTATCCGTGTGGTTCTTCTTCTTCATCTTCTCGAGAGCCTTCTCATCGTCCCCTTCTCCTTCACGCAACCTCATCGTTGCAAGCCTTGTCGGAACTTGAACTGCAAGTTTCCTCTTCCATTCGCTGTCAAATTACTCGAACCCTCGACCTTTCTTTTTGTTCGCTGACAAGCCACACGACCACCCCGTCGCCTCCTTCTCCCTCTCGTGTGTTGTCTCCTCTCATTTCCCTTCCCCTCGAGAAACTAAAGCCAACCCGAGATCTTCCTGTTGGGTTTGTGCCCTAAAACTCGATAGTTTGTATTTCTGTTCTAATTATTGTAATAAAGTGTTATTATTTCAATAAAGAGTTATTGTTCGTTATCTACGAATTTGCCTTTATTTTAACTCTAAATCCAATAAACTAAACATCCAAGGCTGTTAAATGTATCTTTAACTGAATGTAGTGTACATATAAAGGATCTCAGTTCGAGATACAACCTAAAGGGTCTATAGTTAGGGGATAAGGTTGGGGTACCTTACCATGGTAAAACTATGGATGTGGCCCACTTTGTATATGATACAAACATTGTGATCCTAACGTGTTCGTGTAGATGGCATGTGAGTGGGGGTATCCTATGTAATGAGATTACATAAGACCGGACCACGAAATAATAACCTCTAGATGTAACTCCGTTGACTAGTTAGGTTTCTATTTCACTAGGATGACCTAGGCAACTTGATCTCAATCTTGAGCAGGTTACAAACTCCTGTTTGCGAGCGATTGTCCTTTGACTAGTATGGGTGAGAGTGACCAGATTCGCCGACTCAATATGCCTACTTTCTTGGGGACAAGACCGAGTGAGCGACTGGGAACTTAACAAGATGGAATTCACTCCTTCCTGCCTACTAGGGTAAGTAGAGGTATGTCCCCTTAAGTGATGTCTCCGGGACTTGAACAGGGCCCGACCCTCTCATTGGCCCGAGAGGGACTCTGTTTGTTGGAAGGACCACAAACAAATTGTTCATTAGAGGAGCACTGGTACTTAAGGTACAAGATGTAACTCAGGGGTAAAACGGTTGTTTGAACCAGCTGGTGTTACGAACATTCGTGAAGGATTGACTTGCTGTTATTGGTCAATATCCGTGGACACAGAAATATATCTGCAGTGAGAAGAGTGCAACTGTGGGACTTTAGTGCAGTGTTCCCGCAGTTAACGAATGTTGATTGGGAGGTTAATGAGATTAACCGAGCAATCTCGTATCGTTAGAGCTTCTGATCTGTAGGTCTATTAGGTTCCACCTTCTAGCTCGTAAAGGGTTTTTAGATCATTTAAATTTGAAATATTCAAATTCATTAGGGAATAAATTTAATGTATATAGATACGATATAACATATAGTTTTGGAACTATATATTATAAATTTAATGTGAATATGATTCATATTAAATTATATGTGAGAGAATTAAATATTTGAAAGAGTTCAGATATTAAATTCAAATGTGAATGTGATTCATATTTGAAAACTATAGATTACAATTTAATGTGCATTAAAACTATAGGTTAGAGGGAAAATTGATTAAATGTGATTTAATCTAAATTAAATATATTTAATTTAATTCAATAAGATTTAATTGATTTATTAATTAATACGATTAATTATTATTTCAAAATAATAAATAGGGAACGTGTCCGGATGACACATTCCCCATCTCTCCCAACTCCCTAATCGATAGGGATTGGGAGATGCTCTCTACAGTATCTTCTTCTCAAAGTGAGAGGAAGACAATTGATTGGATTGATTTTTGAATTGACACACAGAAGAATTCTCTCTCACTGACTCTCTCAATTCTCCATCTTCCAATTGTTGGAATTCCTTCCCACAAAGGAGAGGTCTAAGTAGAACTCAGAGAATAGAAGGTTCTCCAAGTTGTAGTGTCTTACTGGAGAAAAAAGAGGAGTTTCTGTGTTATTGTGTTGCAGTACGATAAACAAGGAGTTGCTGTTGAGGAAAAACTACAAAGGTAATCCATTTTCTTCCTTTTTGTTTAATAGTTAAACTTAGCATGTTTGCATGTTTTACTCCATGTCTAATTAGATTAGAGTTGTATGCTTATTCTGTTTTTCATCAATGTATGGATTTTTGCATTTCAACCAAAACGAAGTTTCAAATTACGATTCCAAACTCGTTTTCGCTGCTCAAGGGGATTAGATCTCCATCAATTGGTATCAGAGCAATGCTTGATTTGTTTTGGTTGAAACAAAATTGCATTAATTTGGTGGGAAATGCATTTGGTTTGCTGTAAAACTGTTTAGCAGTATTTGGCCTTAGTTTTTTCTTTAATTTGATCAAATTAAGTGTAAAGGCCCCTGTGTTTTTAGGCAATTAAGTGCATTATCGAGTTAAGAGTCGTTCGGGACCAGTTTCGTTCAATTCGGTTGAGAATCAAAGGAGAAATTAAAGTTGGAAGTTGTTGTGTTCGAAGGAGAAAGTTGCTGCCGAAGCAACAACGTTGCAATGTCGTTCATCAGCGTTGCAACGCTGAGGAACGACGTCGCAACATCATGCCTTCCTATCGATGCGGGAGTTCCAAGGGTCAGCAGCGTTGCAACGCTACCCCGATAGCAGGCGCGCGCGCGGACAAAGTCGGCGTTGCAACACCCTCATCAGCGTTGCAACGCCAAGACACCAATCTTGTTGCTGCAGACCGGTTCGAGCTTCTTGGTTATTTTTCGGTCCGGTTGGAGCGGTTCAGGCCCGGTTCAAGGTGTTTTGGACCGGTTTATATAATAAAATTAGAGTAATTTTATTATTTTGCAGTTTAGGGGCCAAATTATTCCGATTTTACAACTATATTTCTTTATGAATGTCATTTAGATTTTTTCCCACCTTAGGATAAGCATGTTAATCCATTTTATTTGTTTAATTGTTATATGAATATGGTTTAGATGCATGATTGATTTATTTTTAATGAGTAATTAATTATAAATGTTATAATTAGATTATATGGAAAATAAGTTGCATGGAGCATGAAATTACTTAGTTTAAAATAAATGTTATTTTATTTAAGTAATTTTAGTTATTTAATTAGTTGAATAATTTTCATAATTCCAATTTCAAAATAATTGTTTGTTTTATAACTTAGTTCTTTGTCATAGGTTAATTATTAAATTTATAAAAGTTATAAATTAAGGGGTTTTAGAAACCATAACCTATAACAAAGAATTGCATGCAAACATAGGAACTTGGGTTAAAATTAAATTAGTTTTAAATTGTTTAAAATTAATTTAGACCTAAGTTTTAATTTCTAATAGGATTAGAATTTAGTCTTACATAGTATTTTAAATAGTTTAAAATATAGTAGGACATTAGAACTTTTGTTATAAGGGAACTCTACTGGTGAAGTTTTGTCAAAGGTTAGGAGTACTTAAGCTGACGGTTAACGGAACACCTCCTACCTGAGAATTGATCCAGAGCTCGAGTTGAATTAACCTTAGTTCTATTTTATATCAAGGTAATTAAATTGTTTATTCACCTAGACATACGGTTAAAAGACCTAGTTATAACAGTTATAATAGGCATAGACTTAGATAGATTCTTTTAGGCAGAATCCGACTAAGTTAAACCTATACCCTAACCTTAGGAGCTTAAGTGGGAGAAAACAAGATGTTCGCATCAAGTTTACTCTCACGTCCTCAAGAGTTCACACCGTGAGTTCCATGCTCGGCTACGTGGCATCAATAGGGCGTCCCCTATGGTATGTGTTTGCATGGTTCAATACCAAGGTGAATGAGGGAAGTATCCATAGTAAATGGGAGCAGGACGCGTGTCAACGTATCCTACGGTCTCCTCCATTAGGTCGTAAGATTTCTATAGTTCACCTGCTAGGTTGTCCTGGAACAGCCAAACCCTACGGAGGGTCTGACTATAGAGATCGGAACACCGCAAACTCTAGAAATGGATAGGGTCTCTTAGGTAATTTTTCAACAGTTGTCTTTCTTAATAGTAGCCTGTTGGCTCGGACCTATTAGATCTAAAAATAGTAGGGTCACATTTACGGGATGAGTTAAGCTAGTTAATAAGTCCTTGACCGAACAAACGGTAGCTAAGGACTATTGGGACATGAGATGTTCTGGTAGTGAGAATTGACTGAGAAAGTCTCAATTCAGGGGAGGAATGACTGACCGCCCGACGGAGGCTTTTGTTCTAAACCCTTGAAATATCGTTACAAAATTAAAGGTTTAATTTAAACACTTGGTTTAGTTTAAACACTAGGGTTCTTTAATAATTTTGCTAAATTTGATTGGTTTTATAATGGGTTAAAAGGCATAACTAATTAGAACTATTTTGGATTTTCAGCATGTCGTCCTCAATAATAGCCTTATTAAAAAACGATCGTTTAACAGGTGAGAATTTTACTACGTGGAAGTCCAACTTGAATACGATTCTCGTTATTGACGATCTTCGGTTTGTACTAACTGAGGAATGTCTTCAAGTCCCTACTCGAAACGTCCCTCAATCTGTTAAGGAGGCGTACGACCGCTGGATCAAGGCCAATGGTAAGGCCAAAGTCTACATTTTGGCTAGTGTTTCTGAAGTTCTAGCCAAAAAGCACGAGGGCATGGTCTCAGCTCGTGAGATCATGAGTTCGTTGTAGGATATGTTTGGACAACCGTCTGGACAGGTTCGACACGAATCCCTCAAATACGTTTATAACTCCCGTATGAAGGAGGGATCACCAGTGAGAGAACACGTTCTCGATCTGATGGTCCACTTCAACGTGGCTGAGATGAACGGAGCGGTCATTGACAAGCAGAGTCACGTCTCGTTCATCCTGGAATCTCTTCCGAAGAGTTTCCTGCAATTCCGCAGCAATGCGGTGATGAACAAGATAGAGTATAACCTTACTGCTCTCCTTAATGAACTACAAACTTTCCAGTCTCTTATGAAAAATAAGGGAAAGGTTGATGGAGAGACAAATCTGTTTGCCCATTCTAGAAGGTTCCAGAAGGGTTCATCCTCTGGGACTAAGTCCTGTGGTTCATCTTCTGGGCTTAAGAAGACCCAAAAGAAGAAGATATGAGGGAAAGGGAAGGCACCTGCTACTGGTAAAGGTAAGGGAAAAGCCAAGGTTGCAGACAAAGGAAAATGTTTCCACTGCAACGGATGGGCACTGGAAGCGAAACTGCCCAAAATACCTTGCCGAGCTCAAAGAGAAGATAGGTAAATTAGATTTGCTTGTTCTTGAAACTTGCTTAGTTGAAAATGATGATTTGACCTGGATACTTGATTCAGGAGCCACTAATCACGTTTGCTCTTCGTTTCAGAAAACTAGTTCCTTCAAGGAGCTCAAGAGGGTGAAATGACGCTCAGGGTCGGAACGAGAGACGTCGTCTCAGGTCGTGCAGTGGGAGATGCCAGTTGTTTTTCAGAGATTGATTTATTTTATTAAAACATCTATATATAGTTCCTAAGATTAAGGGAACTTAATTTCTATCTCTTGTTTAATAGAACTTGTATTTCCTTTTCATTAAATGAAGCGTTCATTTTAAAAAAAGGGGTCAATGTTTGTTCTGCTAAATTGAAAAACGGCTTGTATGTACTTAAACCGAATCAAACTAAAGCAGTTTTGAATCATGAGATGTTTAAAACTGCTAATACTCAAAGTAAAAGGCAAAGAATTCCTCATAATAATACCTATCTATGGCATCTTAGACTTGGTCGTATAAATCTCAATCGGATTGAGAGATTATCTAAGAATGGACTTCTTAACAAGTTAGAAGATGATTCTTTACCTCCTTGCGAATCATGCTTGGAAGGTAAAATGACTAAGCGACCTTTTACTGGAAATGGTTATAAAGCCATAGAGCCCTTAGAACTTATACATTCGGAACTTTGTGGTCCGGTGAATGTTAAAGCTCGATGAGGGTACGAATATTTCATCTCTTTCATAGATGATTATTCGAGGTATGGTTATCTATACCTAATGCATCACAAGTCTGAGGCCCTTGAAAAGTTCAAAGAGTATAAAATCCACAATTATACAAATATGATTTGTATTATAAGGTATGAGATATCTTATTATATGTGGTTATGCAAATATGATTTGCATAACCTATGGTTGTGGTAAAATGGTAAATAGGTGGGGATTTCAACTCCACCTATCACCATTATTTAAAGCCTTTGCAAGAAGGCTTTTGGTATGTCAATGCTCATTTTTTGGATTCTCACCAAAAAGTATTTCACAAATTCTCTCAACTCTTCTCTCAATTTTCTCTCTTCCTGTAACGCCCCTACTTTTCTGTAACTATAACTCCTAGGGACACTACTACACATGCATGCATTCTTAGGCCAAAAACACATAAAAGATGTCATTGTAACAAAATTTCCTTTAGGGATCCCGAAGAAAACGTTAAAGCATTTAAAAGAACAGTTTAAACTTGGCCTTCTCAAAATCCTGAAAATAAAATTTAACTTCGAAATCATAAAACGACAACATCAGTTATTAAGGAAAACAAAATGCGGAAAACATGACTATTCCCATGGTTTGACTACGCGCCTCCGCCACTCGCCCCCGTACGTCCTTAGCTTTACAGAAAAATATTTTAAAATAAAAGGGTGAGTATTGTAATACAATACCAGTAAGTGACCTCGCTACCGAGGTTTGGGATATGCACACACATACAATCATGACTTTTAAACTTGGTCAAAATGTTCATATGTGGGACCTAAAACTTTCTCGTATCAAACGTGGATCAGTAATACATGACTTCCTTTTTCTTTAAATGGTTAATTGGTCATCCCGAGTCATTTCATTTTGAGTCCTCACAGCACCCTATAAGTATTTGAGTCCTCACGCACCCTGTATGGATTGAGTCCTCACAGACCCTCTGTATGGATTGAGTCCTCACAGGACTTCTGTAAACTTGACCCATAGGGTCTCTAATGCATGTTTGACCATGCATACAATGCACTCAGGAGACCAATTTCCAAATTTTAATTCAGATCATTTTATGGCATACATAACATGCATGAGGTCCCATCATCTAACATGACTATAGTGCACATGTCATGAAACATTATCACTGATATGCAAATCGTAACTTTTCACAACAGTTTGAAGATAATACTTTTGAGCTTGATCGATCTCGTACTTTCACTAGTAGAAAACTTTCGTATGAAATCATGAAATATTCTCACATAAAACACTGAATATTCTCACATAACATACTAAAATATTCTCACATAAAATATAGAAATGTTCTCACATAAAATACTGAAATATTCTCACATAAAATATTGAGATATTCTCGCATAAAATATTGAAGTATTCTCACATAAAATACTGAAATATTCTCATGTAAAATAACGGACTAATTTGGCATAAATTAATGAAATTCATTTTCTTTAATCCCATTTAGAAGAGTTCGGCACAAGGTCCCTTACCTTAGCTTAGATTCTACTCCAAGACTTAACCCTAGTTCTTTGAGTACGCTTCTTTTGTAGAACCTGATTCACACATTAATCCCGAAATTATACTCCGAGCATACTCCAAATTCCTAAACGTAAAAGGTACTTAATTTAAGTTCTTGAGGCCTCATGCCCCGCTTACCTCAAGTTCAACGTATAGGCCTAATATTCCTTAGTTCGCTTTGATGTTTGGCCTTCAACTCCGCTCTAAACTTGGTACCTAAAAGTTATGTTCAAGCAGTAACTTAAGTTCTCACATAAACGTTTTAATATCCAATAGGTCATCGTATATATCTCTCTCAATTCCGAAATGTAACGAGTCGCTCACCTGGCTGCACTTTCGGCCATCAGAAAAAGCGGTGTTGGTCGGCTACGCAATGGAGGCGTAGAAGCCGACGGCGACGGCGGCGGGCTCGCGAGCGGCGATGGCGGCGGCGCGATCCACAAAGGCGGCAGCGGCGCGATCCCACGAACAACAGCAGCGCGGCCGGCGGCCGGAGACGTGGAGCTCGCGAACGGCCGACGGCGTGCGTGATTGAGGCTTCGGCTGCGCAGACTCGGCAGCGGCATCGAGAGGTTTGTACGCTCGGCGGTGGCCCACGCGAGTGCAGGCAGTCCCGGATGGCTGAAAGCTCGAGCTCGCAACGGCGGCGGCACAAGGCGTGAACGGCTGGAGGTTTCCTTGGCTGCGGTTGGCTGGACGGTTGAGCGACGACCTCCGTTCGTGGGTCTGGCCGGCGGCGAAGACAGCAGCAAAAAGCAAGGGGTGGTCGGCTAGGGCACAAAGTAAAGGAAGAAGAAGAAGGAGAAGATGATGGAGCCTAGGGTTAGGGTTTCTTTGTGGTTGCAAGGTTAAAGAAGACTAAATACTAAAAGCTAGGTCAAATTCCAAAAGTCATACATAACCCTTACTTAGGTATTATTTACTAAAGTGCCATTGTCACTTCCTCCTCCTTTATTTTTATATGTAATTTCATCTCAAAGAAAACAATTCACTTAAAACCACATGAAATTAAGGGTTTACTCTCACCGAGCCTAATAAAATTTACCAAACCGACCCGACATAAAGATTGTTAGAACATTAAATAAAATAAACAGTTAGTACCTGTGGTTGTGGTCGTCACACTTCCCCTTTGGTAAGGAGTCCCACCACTCTTCCTTTACCAAAGGAGAACAACCGAGAAGTCCTTTCGGAGGTGTCCGATTGTTCGATTGTGTGGAGATCGAGAACACGAAGAGTTCGTGACCGGAGAAGGAAATCATGAAGAAAGGTTCTTCAACAAGTAAGTACATATTCTTATTGAATGTTCCTTTCCTTTAGCATGTTTAACCTATTTTCTATAGGATAGAATTGATTTTAAGAAATATTTTCACAACGAAACCACGACGATTCAAAGTCGTTTTTCTGCTGCGGGAGTTTCATTCCCTTCAATTGGTATCAGAGTCAGGTTGGCTTCTTCGTTGTGCAAAATTATTTTCTTAAAATTAGGTGGGTTAAGCTTTAATTCATGTGATGAATTGTGGTTTTGCAAAATGGATTTTTTCGGTTTTTACACTTGTTTTAGATTTATTTTCTATTGATGAGATCAATTTAAAGGCCTATATTTTTTGGGCAATTAGAAAATAAATCGAGTCTGTAAGTCCGTGTCTTATATGGCAAGAGTTGCTGTGAAGAAATCAGAGCGGAATCGGGCGAGAAACGACGAAGAATAACAAAGGAGTTTGTTGTTCTGTCGACGGCGTTAAGACGTTGTTCTTCGGCGTCTCAACGATGTCCATCCTGTACCAGGCTGAGTTGCAGGTCAGCGTTGCAATGCTTGGTGTAGCGTTGCAACGCTGAGGCGTTGGGCGCGCTAAGGACAACGCTGGCCACTGCGTTGCAACGCAGCGAGTGTAGTGGGCAGTTTGTAGACGGTTCGCGCGAGTTAGTGGCTAGAGGCTTCAACTGCAGTTCGTAGGATGTTAATTTCGTTTTTTATTATTTATTTATTTTATTAAATTTGTAAAATGTAATCATTTAAAATTAATTTTATTAATTAATATTAATATTAAAGTTATATTAATGTTAATTAATTCAATTAATGCCCCTAAAGTGCCAAAATTGGTCCAAATTTTGCTATTTATTTATTTTATGCATGAAATGTATGAAATTAATTTATTCTATGTGCATAATGTATGTCATATAGATTAAAATCTCACCTTAGGTTAAACATTTCATGCATCATATTTATATTATAAGAGTTATAATATATAGTATGCATGATAGGTTTATATTATAAGAGTTATAATATAAGGTTTGCATGCTTTAATTTATTTAATATAAGTGTTATATTTTTAGATTAAAAGCATGCACATGCATTTAATTCATGTGATGAATGTATATGTTATAGTTTATTATTCATGTGATGAATGATCAAGCACTATAACATAGAAATGCATGTAACCTAAGTTAATTATTAGTTTTAAAATGTTTAGAATTTGAATAATTAGACTTAGGTTTTCTAGTTCTAATAAGATTAGAATTAGGAAATCAAATATGACTTATAAATGGTGACTAATAAGTAGCTCTGTCTAAGGAAGGTTTTGTCTAAGGCTGTGGTATTTAAGCTGATGCTTTGCGGAACACCCCTACCTGGGAACCGACCTGGGAGTGAATTTGGTCTGGAGATTCATAGGTTATATTATCATGAGTGGCGTTAATTAGAAGTTGATTAGTTTACTCACATAGACCTAAGTTTTTAATGCGATTATAGACTTAGGCTAATCCAATATAAGAATTATATTGGTAGATTTAGGTAAATATTAGCCGAATTATCTAGGTCAATCCCAATCAATTTAAAGTGTTGAGTGGGAGGAAATAAAGTGTATAAGATACATTTGATTTTCCAACCACAAATCTTCGTTAAAGTTCACACCGTGAGATCCATACTCGACCTCGTGGCGCAAATGGGAGCGTCCGCCTTCGGATGGTATTTGTATGGGTCAATATCAACGTGAATGGAGAGAGTATTTATAGTGAGTGAGAGCGGGACCTGTAAAAACGGGACCCACGGTCTCTTCTTTCGATTCACACCGTGAGACGCCTATGATCCGCCTACTAGTTTGACATGGACCAGACAATCCCTTCGGAGGGCCTTGATCATAGGAGTCAGAACACCGTGAATTCTCGAAAGGGATACAATTTCCTTGTTGGTTTTCCTTCTTGGTTCACCCTTCGGTGGCTATTGTTTGAACGGATACTTGGAAATTTAAAGATTGAGGGTGAAACTCACAGAATTCATTAAGAGTTAAAGGATTCAAACCGAAGAATGGTAACTGGACGCCTAATGGAATAAGAGTTATTCTGGTATTAGGGTCTGGTCGAGAAAGTCTCGTCCCAGAGGAGGAGTGTTTCTGTTCACCCTTCGGTGGCGATTATTCTAAACCTTTGGGGTATCATTGCAAATTTTAATGGCCTAGGGATCATAGGGTAAAATTTTTGCTAAAACTGATTGGATTTTCAAAAGTTTTTGCGAGATTGACACAAAGTTTTTACTTATTTTCAACAAAAATGTATAACTCAATTATAGCCTTATTAGCTTCCGACAAACTAGTGGGAGATAATTTCCAAACGTGGAAAAACAATATCAACACAATTCTAGTAACTGACGACCTAAAGTTCGTGCTCACTGAGGAGTGTCCTCGGGTGTCGGGCTCGACTGTATCACGAAGTGTTCGTGATGTGTATGATCGATGGATCAGGGCCAATGAAAAGGCCAAGGTCTATATAATTGTCAGCTTATCTGAAGTCTTGGCAAAGAATCACGAGTTGATGATCACCGCCAAGGAGATCATGGAATCCTTGCAGGAAATGTTTGGACAACAATCCTTTCAGGTCCAACATGATTCACTAAAACACGTCTTCAACGCGCGGATGAAAGAAGGGGTGTCTGTTCATGAACATGTTCTAGACATGATGACCCACTTTAATCTGGCTGAGATGAGCGGGGCTTCGATTGATGAGTCGAGCCAGGTCAGCTTTATCTTGGAGAGTCGTTCGAAGAGTTTCCTTCAGTTTCGTAGCAATGCTGTTATGAACAAAATTAGCTACACACTGACAACCCTTCTAAATGCACTACAGAACTTCCAGTCCGTGATGAGGATCAAGACACCGGAAGCTGAGGAAAATGTTGCCTTCAGGTCCTTTCACAGGGGTTCGACCTTTGGGACAAAATCTATAGGCTCTTCAGGCCCGAAAGGGAAGAAGAAGAAGATGAAGAAGGGTAAAGCTGACCGTGCTGCCGCCCAAAAGGGCAAAAAGGTCAAGGAAGTTCTAGAGAAAGGAAAGTGTTTCCACTGCAATGGGGACAACTACTGGAAGCGTAACTGTCCCAAGTTCCTTGCCGACAGGAAGAAAGAAGGTAAATGTGATTTACTGGTTACAGAAACTTGTTTAATGGAGAGTAATGACTCTGCCTGGATATTGGATTCGGGCGCCACTAACCATGTTTGTTCTTCTTTTCAGGGAATTAGTTCCTGGCAGCAACTGCGAGAGGGTGAGATAACACTCCGGGTTGGATCCAGGGAGGTTGTCTCTTTTGCAGCGGTCGACACGGTGAAGTTGTTTTTTGGCAGGAATTACATTTTATTAGATAATATGTATATAGTTCCAGGGTTTACTAGAAACCTAGTTTCTATTTCCTGCCTATTAGAACATTGTATTTTTGTTTCATTTTCTGGCAATAAAGCGTTTATTTCTAGAAATGGAAATCTGATTTGTTCTGCTTCACTTAGGAATAACCTGTACGTTTTGAAACTTAATTCTGTCAAAAGTGTTTTGAATACTCAATTGTTTAAAACGACAGAAACACGAAATAAGAGAATGAAAGTTTCTCCTGTAGAAAATGCCCATCTTTAGCATCTAAGGTTAGGCCACATTAATCTCAATAGGATTGAGAGACTAGTGAAGAGTGGACTCCTAAGCGAGTTGGAAGAAAACTCTTTATTGGTATGTGAGTCATGCCTTGAAGGCAAAATGACCAACCACCCTTTTAATGGAAAAGGATATAGAGCGAAAGAGCCCCTTGAGCTTATACATTCTTACCTTTGTGGTCCCATGAGTATTAAGGCACGAGATAGTTACGAATACTTTGTATCTTTTATAGATGACTATTCAAGGTATGAGTACATTTACCTAATGCATGGGAAGTCTGAAACTCTTGAAAAGTTCAAGTAGTACAAGACTGAGGTTGAGAACCTGTTAGGTAAAACAATAAAAACACTTCGATCGGATCGATGTGGAGAGTATATGGACACTGAATTCCAGGACTATATGATAGAACATGGAATTATGTCCCAACTCTCAGCACCTGGTATGCCACAACAGAATGGTGTATCAGAGAGGAGAAACATAACCTTGTTGGACATGGTTCGGTCGATGATGAACTATGCTCGTCTCCCTGATTCTTTTTGGGGTTACGCAGTAGAGACTGCGATTTATATTTTGAACAATGTTCCGTCGAAGAGTGTTTTTGAAACACCTTTCGAACTCTGGAATGGATGTAAAGACAGTTTACACCATTTCAGAATTTGGGGATGCCCGACCCATGTGTTGGTGTCAAACCCAAAAAAGTTGGAACCCCGTTAAAAATTGTATCTCTTTGTAGGTTTCTCAAAAGAGACTAGGAGTGGTCTGTTTTACGATCCTAAGGATAATAGGGTGTTTATGTCGAAAAACGTCACTTTCCTTGAGGAAGACCACGTCAGGGATCATTTACCTAGGAGTAAAATTGTGTTAAACGAAATGGACAGTACATTAGTAAGAGATGCTGATGGGGCTAGTACGTCAACAAGTGTTGTTGTTCCTAGCACGTCTAGTCAAGTCTGTTCCCAAGTGTTGGGAATGTCTCGACGTAGTGAGAGGGTTGTGAGACAGCCTGAACGTTACATGGGTTTAGGTGAAACCCAAGTCGTCACTCCTGGTGATGACTGCAAGGATCCATTGACCTATGATCAGGTAATGACAGACGTTGACAAAGACGAATGGATCAAAGCTATGGACCAGGAAATGGAGTCGATGCACTTCATATCTCTCTAGGAGCTTGTGGATCAAATGGATCTACAAGTGTAAACGTGGCGTAGATGGGAAGGTGCAGACCTCCAAAGCACGACTAGTGGCAAAGGATTTTACCCAGGTTGAAGGGGTTGACTATGAGGAAACCTTATGACCTGTTGCCATGGTAAAGTCGATCAGGATCCTTCTGGTCATTGCCGCATATTATGACTATGAGGTATGACAGATGGATGTTAAGACCGCCTTTCTGAATGGCAACCTTGACGAGACCATCTACATGGACCAACCCAAGGGGTTCATTGCCCAAGGCCAAGAGCAAAATGTTTGTCGGCTTCATAGGTTTATTTATGGATTGAAACAAACCTCGAGGTCTTGGAATATAAGGTTTGATGAGGCGATCAAATCTTATGGCTTTGATCAGAATGTTGACGAACCTTGTGTCTACAAGAAAATCGTCAACAACACTGTTACATTTCTAATATTGTATGTGGATGATATCCTGCTCATTGGGAATGAGGTAGAATTTCTTACTGACGTTAAAAAATAGTTGGCTTCGCAATTCCAAATGAAAGATTTGGGAGAAGCACAATATGTTCTATGTATCCAGATAGTCCGGAATCGGAAGAACAGAACGTTGGCCATGTCTCAGACGTCTTATATTGACAAGATGTTGTTTAGATATAAGATGCAGAACTCCAAGAAGGGTTTGTTGTCTTTCAGGCATGAGGTTCACCTGTCTAAGGATCAATGTCCTAAGACTCCTCAAGAGTTTGAGGATATGAGACGAATCCCTTATGCTTCAGTTGTAGGGAGCCTCATGTATGCCATGCTGTGTACTAGGCCTGACATCTATTATGCAGTTGAGATTGTCAGTAGGTATCAATCCAATCCAGGATTATATCACTGGACAACCGTTAAGGCAATCCTCAAGTATCTTAGGAGAACGAGGAACTACAAACTTGTGTATGGGAGTGGGGATTTGATCCTTACAGGTTACACAGACTCTCACTTTCAGACCGATAAAGATTCTAGGAAATCCACTTTGAGGCCAGCCTTCATTCTGAATGGAGGAGTTGTAGTGTGGCGAAGCATCAAACAGGGATGCATTGCTGATTTCACGATAGAAGCCAAGTATGTTGTGGCTTGTTAAGCTGCCAAGGAAGCTATTTGGCTTAGGAAGTTCATGATGGATTTGGAAGTTGTTCCAAATATGAACTTACCGATTACACTGTTTTGTGACAACAATGGTGTAGTAGCCAACTCGAGAGAACCTCGGAGTCATAAGAGGGGCAAGCACAATGAGCGGAAGTATCACCTGATTCGGGAGATTGTGCACTGCAGAGATGTGACAGTCACGCAGATAGCGTCAGAGCACAACGTTGCTGATCCATTTACAAAGGCCCTAACGAAAAGGTGTTTGAGGGTCACCTAGAAAGTCTAGGTCTTCGAGTGCTTCCTGACTAGGGCAAGTGGGAGTATTGTAAAGGGTATTCAATGCCCTAATTTATTGTAATTTTATTGTACATTTGAGAAATGTATATTTTACTCCACTCGCTTAGTCCTAGTGGGAGTTTGTTGGGATGTATGTCCTAATCTCATACTTGTTTGTAATATTACCTATTAAAATAAATAAGAGTTATTTCTTTCATCACTTTGTGTCTCGCATATTTATAAATTTTGTCCAATAAACTAAGCTCCAGGGTCATTGAATTATAAGAGAACTAGAACTTGAATGATGTGTAGTGGACACACAAGGAGGATCATGTTCGAGTTAATGACCCAAACGATCTACAGTATACAGATAGGGTTGGAGACCTAATCCTGGATACGCTGTGGATGCGACCCGCTTTGTATTAGATACAAACGAGGTGATCCAGCTCGTTCATGTGGTTGACATGCGAATGGGGGCATCCTGTGCAATGAGATTGTACAAGACCGGATCGTGAATTATTAGACTTACTGATGTAACACCGTTAACAATATAGGACTAATAACTTCGTAGATGACCAATAGTGACTTGACCTTAATCCTGAGCGTGTTACGGACTCCTGTCTGCGGGGGTCTGTCCTTTGACTAGTACGGGTGAGGGTGGTCACAGTTACTCGCCCAATATGCCTATCTTCTCAGGGACAGGACCACGTGGTGAGCTGGGAACTTGACTACGCGAGATGGAATTCACTCTTCCCGACTTTAGCGAAACTAGAGGGGTTGTTCTCTTAAAGTGTTGTCTCTAGGGCTTGGACAATGGGCGCCCACCCTCTCACTGGCCCGAGAGGGGTGTTGTTTATGGTTGGACCATACAACGTTATTGTTCATTAGAAGAGCAATGGGGACTTAAGGAGCAAGAAATAGACACAGGGGTAAAACGATAATTTGACCCAACAGTGTCTACGAACAACCTGTGAAGGATCGACTCACGAGCATTGGTTATATCAATGGACACAACTTGCCATACAGTGATGGGAGTATAGCTACGGGGTTTAGTGGAGTGTTAACGTAGCTAATGAATGTTGATTAACCGGGTCAAAGAGTTTGACAGGTTAGTCTAGGATCATTCTAGCTCGTCATTTGTAGGTCCATTTGGTCACTCGGTTGGCTCAAACTGGATACATAGAGGGTTTACAGTTTGGTGTGGATTTGAAGTGTTCAAATTCATTAAAAAGGGTATTTATGTCATTTATATGAGATATGATTGACATATTATATAGTTTAATGTGAATGAGATTCATAATAAATTATAGGCTAGCCTAATTGCTTAATTAGGGCTAATTTAGAGAAATTGGATTAAGAGAAATTAAATTGAATGTGATTCAATTTAAAATCCACAATTATACAAATGTGATTTGTATTATAAGGTATGAGATATCTTATTATATGTGGTTATGCAAATATAATTTGCATAACCTATGGTTGTGGTAAAATGGTAAATAGGTGGAGATTTCAACTCCACCTATCACCATTATTTAAAGCCTTTGCAAGAAGGATTTTGGTATGTTAATGCCCATTTTTTGGATTCTCACCAAAAAGCATTTCACAAATTATCTCAACTCTTCTCTCAATTTTCTCTCTTCCCTTTTAGATAATTTGTCAATGCCCATATTTCTCTATACATATTTGACTAGCTTCTCCAATAAGCCCCCTTTTTAGCTTCTCCCATTCTTTATCTTCCTCCAAAAGCCTCTCTTTGACTTCTTCCATAAGCCTCTTTGGTTTGCAACATGTGTAAAATGCCTTCCAATTAATTGAGTTGAATTGCTGAATTAATCCACCTTCATAACAAAGTTAAATTCATGCACCTAAATTCAATTAAAACCAAGGAAAAATTAATCAATTTCTCTAATTTTCACAATATGAGAAATTAAAGTTAACCTTTCTCAAATTTGACAAATTAATACATAATTAGATTAATAAAGTGCAAGAATAACTTAATTAAATGCTAAGACCAATTATTAATATGGTTTTTTTAGCTCAATTTAGGTGGAAATAACTCTTTGATAAAGAGTTATCACATACTTATGGGAACGAGGATTGGCACATAGCCAAAGTTATTTCTTCGCTTCTCTTTCCAATTGTTGTGTTTAGAGTATGCTCAGATTTGAATTTTTATTTAATTTTAATTATGTGGAACTTTGATGCTAGTGATTACGTTTGAGACTTATTTCAATTAGAAGTTACAATTTCATTGCATTAAATTCTATGTTTTCTATTGTTGAACATGTGATCGTTGTTTAACTTCTTGCTGAAGGGAATGAGAATCCGCGCGCAGCGGAAGACGATCGAATCGTCGAGGTATCGTTACGCTACTCGAATTTCGTTAAAATCAATTATCAAATAATTTAGGCTAAACATGCTAAATGGAAAGGAAAAACACCAAGTTAATCTACTTACTTGTTGAAGACCTTCTTCAAGAACTCCTTTCCAACGAATCGGTCACGAACTCTTCGCGTTCTCTCGATTTCTTCGATCCCGAACTTTTTCCACGAACAAGAACACAACACAACCACTTGGAGTCTCAGTTGTTCTTCTTTTGGAAAGAAGGAAGTGGTGGGGCTTTTGTGTTTTGGAGAAGGGAGGAGAGTAGAGAGAGTTTAGAGAGAAAGTTCTCTTCTTTTTGGCGAGAATAAAAAAGTGAGAGAATGGGAGTCAGTTCCTTCTTGCAAGAAGAGTTTAAATAGTGGAAATGGATGGAGTTAAAATCTCCACATTATTACCACTTTACCACAACTATAGGTTATGCAAATCATATTTGCATAACCATATATTATAAGATATCTCATATCTAATATTACAAATCACATTTGAAATAATTGTGGATTTATTAAATTGAATCACATCCAATTTAATTTCTCTCAATTAATTTCTCCAATTAGCCCTAATTCAACAATTAGGCTAACCTATAGTTTATTATGAATCTCATTCACATTAAACTATATATTATATCATTCATATCTCATATAAATGACATAAATACACTTTAAGTGAAATTGAACACTTCAATTCACACCAAAACATTAACCCTTCTTTTAACCCAGATTAAACCAACTGAGGGACCTAATGGACCTACAGTGACGAGCTCCAATGATCCGAGATTAACCTATCAAATTCTTTGACCCGGTTAACCAACATTCATTAGCTAGGTAACACTCCACTAAAGCCCATAGTTGCACTCCCGTCAGTGCAGAATATTACGTGTCCACTGATATAACCAATAACCATGAGTCGACCTTTCACCTGTTGTTCGTAGACACTACTGGATCAAATTACCATTTTACCCCTGTGTCTACTTCTTGTTGCTTAAGTCCCCACTGCTCCTCTAATGAACAACATATTGTGATGGTTCGACCATACACAACACCCTTCTCGGGCCAGTGAGAAGGTGGGCACCCGTTGTCCAAGCCCTGGAAACAGCACTTAAGGGAACAACCCCTCTAGTTTCCCTAAAGACAATCCCTGCATCGTATTTGAAACATGAATGGTACAACCAGAATTAATCCACCATGTATTATTAGGAACTTCAGTTAAATTTGATTCGAAACATACTAAGACATTATGCTTACCTTTACTTTCGAACCGTGCCACGTTTCAGGCAATCTTTCTGATAATGTCATGGCTTGCTACAGAAACGACACTTATCCTTAATTTGTGCCTTCTTGTGGATTTGGACAGATGACTGATTTATCTTTAGTTATCTGTTATTGCCATTTCCATTTTTCTTTCTTGGTTTCTTTCCTGCTCCTTTATGCCCCATGAGATTAGCGGAATGAATTATTGGTTTCTTAAGCCTTGTTTCCTTTTGAATGAGCATACTTTGCAATTCATGGACATTCCATTTATCTTTCAGAGTATTATAGTTCATATGGAATGGACCATACTCTGGAGGTAAGGAATTAAGGATAAATGTTACCAAAAAATTCTCATTAACTTTCATTCCCATGGTATTTGGCCTTGCTGCCAGGTTAGCCATTTCAAGGATATGTTCATGCATAGTACGAGAACCATCAAACTTAATGTTGGTTAAGGTACTCATTAGTGTTCCAGCAAGTGACTTATCAGCCGACTCAGATTGGGAACAATTTTTCACAAATTTCATAACTTCCTTAGCATTTTCAGTTTTTGCAATTGTAGACTTGATATTGCTTGCCAAGGTCATTCACATAAACATTAAGCTCAATCTATTTGATCTTTTCCAAGTTTTATAGAAAGATATTTCCTCAACACTGCTAGCATTAGTAAGCATTGCAGGTTTCTCATTTAAGAGTGCCAAATTAAGATCCAAAACATCAAGATAGAATTGGATTTGTTCGCACCAATAAGAGAAATTGAGTTCATTAAACTTAATCATAGATGTGCCTTGGGAATGGAGAGAAAATGAAGTAGTTACTGCAAATACAGAAAATATGTTTATTCATTATTGCTTTGATAAATAAATTTTAAAAAAATAATGCACATTCATAAAACATTAAACAAACATTAAGAATATATTGAAGTTCTCCTTTGGGAGATACAACAACATACACATTCATACATAATTGATGCTAGATTTAATTTTACATAATTGGTAATTAAAATGCTCAAATTAGATACATTAGTTATCTTTGGATATACTAAAAATATCTAATCAAGTACCTCAACTGACCACGATAATGTTTAAAATTATAAAACTACTAATCAACCTTTGGGTCATTCAAAATGTTTTATAACAATGAACTTCAATATACTCATGATATAAAATCATTAATACCATCACATTTATTAGCATCACATAAACATGAGTAATTGAATTTACTTTCATTTGGCATCCATAAAACATACTAATTCGACCACTTTGGTGACTAACAAATTATTCATAACATAGATACCATATAATAGTAACAAGTAATTTTGTATCACATAATTCGGTCACTTTGGTGACTAACAAATTATTCATAATTTAGATATCATAATAATAACAATGAAAAATACTTGCATTACACAATTAGTAAAATATTCACACAAAATTCAACAATCTTACGAAATTAAAGATTCATACTAAATTAATAAGTTTTGTGCAAATATGTTGAACTTAATCTTTAAACTTTCCTTAAGTTCAATGCAAAACCAATAGTTAAAGGATAATAATAATAATAATAATAAAATAAATGGACAACCGAATTAATTCAAGAATTAGTTAAAAATCGATTCTTAAATATAGAAATCATGAACAAAATAAATTCTGGATAAATATGAATTTAATAATTAATAGAAAAAACAAATTTATACATGATGATGTTTGTGAATGACAACAAAAATTCCGATTCTCTGACCTTCAAGTGAAGATTTAGATCGAAAGATACTTCCGTTCTCTGGCCTTCAACAAAGTCGCCGACAAACACCGATATCAAAACCTTTAGTCAGCGACGTTTATTTTTTTATTTATTAATATAAAATTATTTCAACTTCTTCCTTCATAATTGAATAAAAGAGGAACCCAAATATAGATATTTACAGTAGAAAAAGAAATTCATACATTAAAACATCAATGGAAAATCATAAGTTCTCAATCAAGACTCTGATACCACATGTAAACTTTAGATTACATGATTATACAATAAAACCCTAACATTGTATAATCCAATAAAACCAAGATCTTTGAACTAGATGATTTTCACAATAACATGAGTTAGAGTATACTTGGATCCATGATAATCTTCTTGTAGAGAATGATTGTGTTTCTCCCTCTTAGCCTTCCTTTAGAGCTTGATTAGGTTTCTTGAGAGGGTTTCTTGATGGAGAGAATCTTCTACTTTATTAGGCAGAGAGAGAACCAATCCCTAGGGTTTTATCCTTATATATACACCTTCCATCAGTGTGTTAAATTGGGAATTACCTTTTAGTTAACTAATCCATTAATGTACTGGGCCCAATGATTAAAATAGAAATAAATGTATATGGGTCACATTAATTATATTATTAAATAAAATCTAACATTGAATTGTTATGAGTGGGAATTAATAGAGAATTAATTACTTGTATGAGTTTCTCCAAACTTGACTCTACAATTGTAAATGATTAGGATAGCTTGTTTGTTAATTTCACCAACTTGATTTTTATTCCTTGAAATAAAATTAACCACGATTAATTGTAGTACTTAATTGAATTAGACAATCTAATCCCTGAGATCGATCCTAGCCAATAATATTGCAAAATACCTAGGAGACCCGGTTAAAATATAAATGATTATTTGATAGAACCTTCAACAATCCCTTTATCACTTACTTTCATCTTCCAAGAATTTCATTGCTAAATGCCAAGGAAAAGCAAAGTCCAGGTCGTGCAAGAGTCCCATTCTTCTCCTGAAGCAAGCACTCGTCCAAAGTTTGACAATGTCAAGCCCCATGATGGTAAAGGCAAATTCATGGGTCAAGAATGTAAAAATTCCTCGAGTCGTTACCTGACAGTTTAAATGACCACAGACCTAGATGCTTTAGCAAGGATCGCATTTTGATTTTCCACAGACTGAAACTGTTTGTTCTAGTGAATTTGACTATTTTCACGTTGACAGTAGGCATTTTCGATTATCACAGAAGAGCCCTAACAACTTGACTCTGATACTAGTTTGTTAAAACGAAAACAGTAGATAAGCGAAGAGTCACATAAAAGAAAATCAACACACATAAAGTAAAGGAGAGTTCTGAAGACGTGTGGCAGACGTTGGCACCGACTCTGAAGAAGATTTAGCCTTAGCTGCAAATGAGCAGTTATGTCATGAAGACGTGTGGCTTCTTGATTCTGGGGCATCTTATCATATGTGCCCAAACAGGGAGGGGTTTTCAACTTACGAGCAGATATATGAAGGGAATATAACTATGGCCAACAGTGACGTCTGCAAGGTAGTTGGAATAGGCTTAATCAAGATACAGACACATGACGGTTGTTTCTGCACCTTGAGTGATGTTAAACATGTTACATAGATGACCAAGAATCTGATATCGTTGAGTGTACTTGACAGTAAAGGTTTCAGTTTCAAAGGTGAAGGTGGAGTTAAGCGGGGAACTTTATTTTTCTTGGCAGATTCGGCCTTGACAGGGTATGTTGTTGTTGCATCGTCTGTAGTTCACAAGGAGGATATGACCAAGCTATGGCATATGAGGCTTGGCCATATGAGTGAAAGAGGAATGCATATTCTGTCAAAGAGGAGCCTTTTGTGCGGGCACGACGTGCAGGATCTTGATTCTACAAACATTTTGTGTTTGGGAAGCTACATCGCAACAAGTTTCCAAAGGGTATTCACTGTACAAAGGGGACACTCGATTATATCCATGTTGATTGTTGTGGACCTTTTCGAATTGAATTTGTTGGAGGTCGCAGTTATTTTTTGTCAATAATAGATGATTACTCGAGAGTGATTTGGGCGATTATGATGAATCATAAAGGTGAAGCCTTAAAAAATTTCAAGTAGTGGAAGGTTTTGATTGAAAACTAGAGTGGAAAGAAGGTTAAAAAACGACGAGCTAATAATGGTCTGGAATTCTGTGGATATGAGTTTAATGAGTTCTGTAAAAATGAAGGGATAATCCGCTATCGCACTATCAAAGATACTCAAAAGAAGAATGGGGTGGCAGAATGCATGAATCAGACACTATTAGAGAGAGCAAGATGCATGCTCTCTAATGTTGGGTTAACTAGAAGATTCTGGGCAAAAGCAGTAAATACGACATGTTATCTGATTAACCGTGGACCTCACATAGGTATTGAAGGGAATTGAATCCCGTATGGAAGCTATTGATCGCCTTTGCTCTCCATTGTGTGACATAGAAAATACTCAAGATAGAAATCTAGCTAAGCATACTTCTTGAAGGCATAGAAGGATTAGTAATTTACCTTTAAAGACCGATTCTTCTCTACAATCAAATCCTCGAACATCGCTAAAAGACCTTCTTGGTTGTTCTCTAGGAGAGGGAGAGAGTTGGGATCTCCTTTTTAGATTAGGGATATTTTTTAAGAGAGATTTGGAGAGAACTCTTGTGTTTGCCTAAGATGCTGATGCGAAAATATCGGGTGCCCTAAACTAATGCAAATTAGAATAAAACTCCGACACTTTTACGACGTGCAAGTATACACTACGAGAGAGACAAAAGTGATAAGTTAAAAATATCGATCCCACGAGGACTAGTTAGACCTAATTTAGTGAGTGTCCTAGCAAATTTTCCTTATTTTAGTACAATGCATGAGTGTGCAATTTATTGTTTAAAATATATAAGTTGATACGATAAGAAAGATAAGATAAGACCAAAGAAAATAATTGAATTTAAATGCAGGGAGAGGAGAATGCAAACAAGAAGACAGATACAAGAGATGAGATTTGTAATGAAAAATAAGCTCAAGTTAGGTTAGAGTTCTAATGTTCAATTGGAATAAATTTTTAGTGATGCCTTGAATTTACCTACACATGCATTCAAATGATTCTTTCCAAAATCACTAAGTTTTAAAACCTACAATTTCCCAATTGTGATCTAAATTATGCCCATGATTTTAGGTTCTAGGTGGGTTAATTATCCCTAATCAACTCAATGATCCTAGAATGAAATTTTAGTTTTCTAATTCATTAGCTTTCCCAAGTTTATGAATTATAGAGAAGTTAAAAAGGTCAATTTTAATTCTCATGCAACGTTAAATTTAATAAAATTTCATAATTCAATCAATGACATCAACCATAAATTTAATCCAAAATTACATTAAAACAACCTAACCCTTGCTTAAGAAAATTTAGTTCATGTAAATCAACTCACAAATCTCTAATTTATGCATGCTTGTGTTGTTTAATAAATTCAAATATGTGTTGTAACAATGTCACAAAACAACCCAAATTAATCAACAATTTCAGCCCAAAAACAGTCATGAATTTAGCCTAAAACAGTGAGTCAAAAGAGCACGATAAACGCCCAAAATTGGAGTAACAACAAGCCAACATTATTAAGGAATAGGAGAAGTTTACTGGAGGCAATTGACATGTGTTTTGCTTCAGCAAAACGCCAAGATCCCATAGAAAGCAGCAGACAATAGCAGCAGACAATAGCAGCAGATTTCAGTATTCTGTAGCTTCTGTCCGATATCAATATCTAATGAACCAGGGCTCTGAATGATGATCCAACCGTTGAATACTACGGTCTATGAGTCTCCAACACGCTGCCAAAATTTCAGCACAATCCAACGGTTCAAACTCCCACAAACGACAACTTTGTGACTGTCGTCTGGGAAAAACCGAACTGCAGTGGACGTGCAATGTGACAGCAATATCGGACAGCACAAAGCTCCAAACGACGATCCAACCGTTGAAACCGGAGCTCTATGAGTCCTTAATATGCTGACAAAATTGTAGCAAAATCCAACGGTTGGATAGCCGGTAATTGCACATTTCGTAAACGACGTCTGTGAAAACCGAACTTCACTGATGCCCTCGATTTTGCTTCAAAGAAAGATGGGTAAATCACAGTGGACAAACTCCTACTCTCGGTTTTGCTTCAGCAAAGTTTGGTCGATTCCAGCAGATGGTCAACCCTCTACTCCACGGTTTGCTTCAGCAATACCTCCCTCTCGTGATTTGTTCTTCTCTCACCCAATTGCTTCAAAGAAACAAACAAATTTCACCGCCAAGCACAACACAACTACACTTTGCTTCAAAGAAAAGGGCTTTTTCTCGATGTGTGCAACAACATTTGCTATAGCAAAGGGTCAGTAGATTTTTTCCTTCCAACGCAGCCCTTTGCTTCAAAGAATCTCACGAGTTCTTTTTCTCCTCTCGATCTCTTCCTCTTCACAACTCCAACTCCACCTCCTCTTGCTGTAAACCCTAGCCTCCTTATACAAGATGGTGTTGCCTCTAATTCCATAAATTACAAAAATACCCTTAAGGATAAAAGACCATCTTACCCTTCTGGGTAAAATGTCTAAAATGCCCTTAGGGTTCTGTATTTTCAAACATCTCTCTGCACATAGAAAAATCCTAATAAATTCATTAATCAAAATATGGACCCAATAAATATGATAGGATTTTTCTAGAATTAAAAATCTCGCTTTTTAGGTCTTTAATTATCAAGTTAGCTTATTTTTCCAAATTTCTTAAATTAAAGCATAAAAACATCAAAATTAATTCTTTTTGCACCTAATGCTTAAATGCAAGATTTTAAAGCTAACACACATAATTTAGGGATAAACTAACATGAGGATCACTAAATTAAATGCAATTCAAGTGGATTAAACACTAAAATTCTAGTAAAATAACTCACTTATGGTGAGTTATCAGATGCAAAACTACACAAATGGTTCAAGTGTTCCAAAATGCATCCAAAAGGATGCTTTTATAGGCAATGTGATAAATTCTCCACCCATTTTGCCACTAACTCCACATATTATGCGCAAATGCATAATATAAGGTATCAAATACCTTATTATGTGAATCATATTCACATAATATGGAGAAATTGAATTTAGTAAAATTCAATTTCATGTCTCTCAAATTATTTCCTCAATATATGTCTTAATTTCATAATTAAACATATCTAGGTTCATTATGAATCATATTCACATTGAATTATATATTATATCAATTATATCATATATAATTGATATGATCCCTAAATTGAACTTGAACATTTTAAATTCATTCCAAAACTTTATACCCTCTATTAATTCCATGTTGAGCCAACCGAGGGACCTAATGGACCTACAAATCATGAGCTCCAACGATACGAGATTGACTAATCAAACTCGTTGATCCTGTTAATCGACATTCGTTAACTACGAGTCACTCCACTAAAGACTCGTAGTTGCACTCTCCCCACTGTAGGACAAGTCGTGTCCACTGATTTAACCAATGCCCGTGAATCAACCCTTCAAAGGTCGTTCGTAGTCACATCTGGGTCAAAATTGTCGTTTTACCCCTTTGACTACTTCTTACACCTTAAGCACCACTGATCCTCTAATGAACAACAAGTTAATGGTCCGACCATAAACATTTTCCCTCTCGGGCCAACAAGAGGAAAGGGCCCGTTGTTCAAGACCTGGATTCAACTCTTAAGGGAACAACCTATCTAGTTACCCTAGAACAGGAACAAGTGAATTCTTTCTTGCGAAGTTGAGTCCCCAACTCCCTACGAGGTTTCATCCCTGAGAAGTTAGGCATATTGAGTCGACGACTCTAGCCACTCTCACCTGTACTAGTCAAAGGATAAACCACCGCAGACAGGAGTTTGCAACTCGTTCAGAATTCAGGTTAAGTCACTATTGGGCATCTTTTGAATTATTAACCTTAACCTATCGGTCTAAAAATTCTTGGTCTAGTCTTGTACAAACTCTTTGCACAGGATGCCCCACTCGTATGTCAACTATATGAACGAGCTGAATCGCTTCGTTTGTATCAAATACAAAGTAGGTCGCATCCATAATGTCACCAGGATGAAGTTCCCAACCTCATCCATCTACTATAGACCATTCGAGTCCCAAGCTTTAAACATGGTCTTAGATATGTGTCAACTACACACAGTTCAAAATTGTCTAAATGTGACCCTGGAGCTTAGTTTATTGGATTTAAGTTTGTAATTGCGAGAATACGAGATTGAAGGAAAAAATAAAAACTTTATTCATTTCCTCAAATAATTATAAATACACGAGTTTACGACATAAATCCCAACAAGTATTGCATTGCAAAACAACTTATGAGGTGTGGTCTGGTAAGCCTACAAATTATTCTTTTTTAAGAGTTTTTGGTTGTACTGATTATTATCATGTCAATAAGGCTAAGTTAGAACCAAGAGCTAAGAAGGGTGTCTTTATGGGTTTTGAAGATGGAGTTAAAGGATATAGAATCTGGTCACCTTCTGAGAACAGGGTGATACTCAGTAGAAATGTAATATTTGATGAGAATTTTTTGTTTAATTTTGTTGTGAAGTCCACTGTTGCAAGAGAAAGCAGTAATGTTGAAAAATAGATGGAGTTGCATTCACTCTAAATGAGAGTGAAACACAGAACCAAGATGGACAAGATAAGTCTGTTGATCTTGGAACATAGACATTGATGGTTGCTTTAGAACTAATATGTTAGTTATTGCTACAGAGACTGATATGCCAGAATTGACTAGTTCAGGAGTACACCATCCAAGTATATCCCTTGATAGAGCTAAGAGAGCTGGTGTTGGACCTCTAAATAGGTATGTTTTGAAGACATGATAGCTTATGCATTGCAGGTTGTTGAAGAGGTGGATCCTCATGAACCATCCACCTATAGTGAATTCGTTTCATGTAGTGAGTTTGTTCAACGGCTTGCTGCAATGAGTGATGAAATGGAGTCACTTGATAAGAATAAGACTTGGGAGCTCGTCAAACGGCCTAAGGAGAGGCAGATTGTTACTTCTAAATGGGTCTTCAAAAAGAAGAAAGGAATCTCACCTACTGAGGGTGTTAAGTATAAAACTCGAGTAGTTGCAAGAGGGCTCACACAGAGAGAAGGAATTGACTATAATGAGATTTTCTCACCAGTTGTCAGACACACTTCCATTAGAGTGCTACTAGTTATGGTTGTACATCAGAACTTAGAACTTGAGCAACTAGATGTGAAGACAACTTTCTTACATGCAGAGCTAGAAGAAGAGATATACATGACCCAACCAGATGGATTTCAATGTCATGGTAAGAAAGACTATGTTTGCAAGCTGAAGAAGTCCTTTCCTGGGCTAAAACAATCTTCAAGCCAATGGTACAAGAGGTTTGACAACTATATGATTGAGCTAGGGTACAATAGGAGTCCATATGATTGTTGTGTGTACCACAACAAGTCAAATGATGGTTCGAGAGTTTATTTGATCTTATATGTAGATGACATGCTCATAGCTACAAAGTCGAAGTCTGATATTCATAAGCTAAGAGGTCTTCTCAGTGTTGAGTTTGAAATGAAAGATTTGGGTGCCACACGGAAAATCTTGGGTATGAAAATTTATAGGGAAAGAGGTCAGAATAAGTTTTATGTAACACAGAAAGGCTACATTCAGAAGATATTATTTAGGTTTGGCATGTGATCAGCTGAGGTTATAGATACTCAAAGTACTACAAGTGTTCGTTTGTCTACTGAGTTTTCACCACAATCTGAAGCTTCTTAGAAGGAGTACATGTCTCAAGTTCCGTGTGCCAGTGCAGTTGGAAGCTTGATGTATGTTATGGTTTGCACTAGACTTAATCTTGCACATGTTGTTAGTGTTGTCAGCAGGTTCATGGGAAAACTTGGAAAGGAACATTGGCAAGCTGTGAAGAGAATTTTCCGATACCTTAGAGGTACATCTGATGTCGGTCTTGCTTATGGGAATATTATAGAGTGTTTAGTTAAGGCTTATTGTGATTCTGACTATGCTGGAGATGTGGACAGTAGAAGATCTATGACTATCTATGTATTTACTCTTGGTGGTTCTGTTGTCAGTTGGAAGGCAACCTTACAGCCTACAATTACTTTGTCTACTACTGAGGTAGAGTATATGGCCTTGAGAGAAGCTGCAAAAGAAGGAATATGGCTAAAAGGACTAGTTGGTGATCTTGGTTTACATCATGATTAGGCGATTATATATTGTGATAGTTTGAGTGCAATATGTCTGCAAAGGATCAAGTCCATCATGAGAGGACTAAGCACATAGATGTGAGGTATCATTTCCAAAGAAGCAAGAAAAGGGTGAAGGTGATGAAAGTTAGCACTTTTGATAATCCTGTTGATATGTTCACCAAGCCTGTTCAGTATGGCAAGTTCAAACATTGCTTAGACTTGCTAAATGTTTTAAGTTATTAGTGATTCATGTTGGGGACACTCTGAGGCAAGGGAGAAAGTTCGGTACATCTGGTAACCTTTAAGTTGTATCTAGTACATCTTGTAACCTCTGAGTTGCATCTGGTACATCTGTTATCTGTGAGAGAATTCAAGTCAAGGTGGAGATTTGTAAAAATGCCTTGAATCTGTTATCTAGCAGTTCGAATGACCAAGTACCAGTTTATTCTTCGTACTTTGGGTCTATGAGGACGACTTTGTATTAGGTTTTAGAAGGGGTGCCATATATAAACATCTTAAACTCCTATTTGAAATTATATGCTTCTATGTAATTTTGTTCTCTCATTTTTCCTCAGTTAATAAAATTACTCTCTCCATCTGCCCTGGATGTAGCTAACACAACGTTAGTGAACCACGTAAATTCTATGTGTTGATTAAAGGGATCGGATCCCGTAGCATAAGCAAATTGAATCGCGTGTTCTTGAAATTTGTTACAAAAATCGAATCAAAATCATTATGCAAACTAAGATTAAGCATATAAAGAGAAACATGGACGACATTGTTACCTTTGAAGAACAAATACTTCTTGTACTCCTAATGATCTCATGTTTTCTCCAAGCCTCAAACGAATCTGACACGATCGATCAACGATCACCACCGCTAGATCTTCTCCGTTGTATCTCTAGGAAAGGGAGAAATGTGACATTCCCTTTTGGAGTTAGGAGAGGAATAGATAAATGAAAGAGGTTATGTTTTGGAACTTTTCCAACAATACAACAAGGTGAACAATAGGGTTTCTCAAAGATAGCTTAGTCTATATAGTTGCATCCCATGCACCTATTTATAGAAAAATAGGATGAAAATTACCATCATATCCCTAGTGTTAATATAATGCTCATTTTATGAATATGCAAATTATATTTGCATAATAATATAATTATAAGGTATCTTATACCTTATTGTATAAATCACATTTATATAATATGTATAAATTGAATCAATATTCAATTTTTCACATCTCTCATTTTAATATATAGTTTATTGTGAACCAAATTCTCATTAAACTATATATATTATATCAATTATATCACATATAACTGATATATCTCCTCATATATGAAATTGAACATTTCAATTTCCCTCCAAACTTTATACCCTCAATATTTCCATGTTGAGCCAATGGAGGGACCTAATGGACCTACAGATCATGAGCTCGAATGATACGAGATTAACCGATCAAACTCTTTGATCTAATTAATCAAGATTCATTAACTACGAGTCATTCCACTAAAGACTCGCAGTTGCACTCTCCTCACTGTAAACTGTGTTGTGGGCATTGACATAATCAATAAATGTGAGTCGACCCTTCATAGGTTGTTCGTAATCACAGCTGAGTCAAATTACCGTTTTACCCCTATGATTACCTTTTGCTCCTTAAGCACTACTTATCCTCTAATGAACAACAAGACCATGGTCCTACCATAAACATAATCCCTCTTACGCTAGTAAGAGGGTGGGGCCCCGTTGTTCAAGACCTGGATAGAGTTCTTAAGAGAACAACCTATCTAATTCCCTAATTCAGGAATGAGTGAATTTCATCTCGCAGAGTTAAGTCTCCATCTACCTACAAGGTTTGGTCCCTAAGAAGGTAGGTATATTTAGTCGACTACAGGTCACTCTCACCCATACTAATTTAAGGACAAACCCTATAAGCATGAGTTTGTAACTTGCTCAGGATTCAGGTCGAGTCACTAATGATCATCCATAAATTATTAAACCTATCCTGTTAACGGTGTTATACTAATAGGCTAAAAATTTGCAGTCCGATCTTGTACGAACTCATCGTACAAGATGCCCTCACTCGCATGTTTACTACATGAACGAGTTGGATTACCTCATTTGTACTGAATACAAAGCGGGTTGCATCCATGGTGTTACCAGAATAAGGTTCCCAACCTCATGCGTATACCATAGACCATTTAGGTTATAACTTGAACATAATCCAACTAGTGTCCACTACATATTTGTTCAAAATCTACTATTATAACCTTAAAGCTTAGTTTATTGGATTTAGCATTTATGTGCGAGAATACAGTAATTGCCAATATAAATAACTTTTTATTTATTTATTAATAATTTACAAAAATACACAAGTTTAGGGCATATACCCAACATTGATTTTCTTCTTTGTGATTCTTCGCTTATCTACTGTTTTTGTTTTAACAAACTGGTATCAAAGTCGGACCTTTGACTTAGCCATGCCAGTAGAATCCTCAGGTGTCGAACAAACAAAGCGAGTCGTTGCCATAGTCATAGTGAATTTGTGGTCGAGCTTCTGCATGCAATTAACTCCTGAGGAGAGTTGACAACGGAGTGTACTCAAGTGAGGAGTCGTTAGTGTACTTCAGTGAGAAGTCATAAGTAATTTGCTCGAGTGTAATTCAGAGGGATACTTTGTTTGAGGGGAGGATTGTTGGAGTACAACCAAAGCCCCATATGAAGGGAATCAAATCCCCTTGAGCAGTGGAAACGTGGTGAATTAAATCGTAATTGCTTGATTATTTTGGTTTACTCCAAAAATCCATACATTACCAATAACACAGATAGATAAACATTCTAAATAAAGCATGGATTAAAGCAATTAATATGTTGTACATCTTAAACAAAAAGAAGAAGAGATAATTTACCTTTGTAATTTCACTTTTCCCAGTAACACCTTGCTTCTCCAAATTGTACAACACAACAACAAAGTTCTTCCTCTATTCCAATAGGACACTACCAAAAGTGAGAACCTTCTATGTCTTTGAGTTCCACTTAGACCAATCCTTGGTGGGAAGGATTCTAACAATTTGGGAGAAGAGGGAAATTGTTCAGAGAGAAATTGAGAGCTTCTACCAAAAACAATTTTGCAAAATTGCATCGATCCACATTCATCTCCCAACTCCCTACACTTAACGATAGGGAGTAGAGACAAAGCAGAGAGGTGGGGAATGTGTCATCTACACGTTCCCTTTTAATTAATTTAATTATTAAATAAATATTTATATGTTTATATATGTAACCTATTAATTTAATTAAATCAAATTTAATTAAATCAATTAATTAATTCTTAATTAATAAATCCAAATATCTTATATTTCATTTAGGTTATATATATATATGATTAAATCATATTTAATCACACTCCCTTTTAGCCTATAATTTTAATGTACATCTTATGCACATTAAATTTTAACCCATAGTTTTTTAAATATGAATCTAATTCATATTTAATTAATATTTGAACTCTTTCAAATATTTAATTCTCTTATATAATTTAATATAAATCATATTCAAATTAAATTTATAATATAAAGTACTAAAACTTTATATCATAATGTATCATACATTAATGTTTATTCCCTAATTGAATTTGAATACTTCAAATTCAAATGATCTAGGAATCCTTTATGAGCTAGAAGGTGGACCTAATGGACCTACAAATCAGAAGCTCCAACAATACGAGATTATTCGGTTAATCTCATTAACCTCCTAATCAACATTCGTTAACTGCGGGAACACTCCACTAAAGTCCCGCAGTTGCACTCTTCTCACTGTAGATATGTTTCTGTGTCCATAGATATTGACCAATAACAACAAGTCAATCCTTCACGAATGTTCGCAACAACAGTTTGGTCAAATTACCGTTTTACCCCTAGGTTTCTCCTCTAATGAACAACCTGTTTGTGGTCCTACCAGTAAACAGAAGCCCGTCTCGGGTCAATGAGAGGTCGGACCCTTTGTCCAAGTGTTGGATACACCACTTAAGGGAACATTCATCTACTTACCCTAATAGGCGGGAAGGAGTGAATTCCATCTTGTTAGGTTAAGTCCCCAGCTGCCTGCTCGGTCTTTTCCCCAAGAAGATGGCTTATTGAGTCAGCGACTCAGGCAACTCTCACCCATACTAGTTAAAGGACAATCCCTCGCAAACAGGTGTTCGTAACCTAGGTTTAGGGTTTAGGGAGTTACACCTAGTGTTTACTATTTCGTGGTTCGGTCTTATGCAATCTCATCACATAGGATATCCTCACTCACATGTCGTCTACACGAACATGTTAGGATCACTGTGTTTGTATCACATACAAAGTGGGCCATATCAATAGTATTACCTGGGTAAGGTACCCAAGCCTTATCCCCTTACTATGACCCTTTAGGTTGTATCTCGAGCTGAGATCCTTATATGTACACTACATTCAGTTCAAGAGACATGTTACAACCTTGGATGTTAGTTTATTAGATTTAGGGTTAATGTAAGGTAATGTAGTAAATAATGAACAATAACTCTTTACTAACAATAGTAACTCTTTATTAATTTAATTAGAACATTATTTACAAACTACGAGTTCTAGGGCATAAAACCCAACAAACTCCCACTTGAACTAAAATTCTAGTGGGGTACATTACAATCCAAAACAGTAGAGATACAAAATACAATAAACTAGGGCATCCGTATACCCATTTACAGATCTCCCACTTGCCCTAGATTATCCTATGTACATGTCTCGTAGACCTAGACTCTCCAGATGACCCTCGAACACTTTAGTCGTGAGAGTCTTTGTAAACGGATCAACTATGTTGTGCTCCAAAGCGATGTTCGTGACCGTCACATCTCCTCGTTGCACTATCTCCTGTATAAGGTGATATTTCCTCTCGATGTGCTTCCCTTGCGTGTGGCTACGAGGATCCTTTGAATTGGCTACTGCACCACTGTTGTCACAGTATAAGGTCATGGGAATTTCCATATTCCTTAGCCAAACAACCTCTTTAGCTACTTCACAAGCGGTTACATACCTTGCCTCCATGGTGGAGTCGACGATGCATCCTTGTTTGATGCTACGCCACACTATAGCTCCCCCATTAAGGTGAAAACTCATCCCGATGTGGACTTCCTAGAATCCTTATCGATCTGAAAATCAGAATCAGTGTATCCTGTAAGGATCAAATCCTTAGACCCATACACAAGCGTATAGTCCCTCGTTCTCCTGAGATACTTGAGGATATTTTTAACTGCAGTCTAGTGGTCTAACCCTGGATTGGACTTGTACCTACTGACTATTCCTACTACATAACAAATGTCTGGCCTCGTGCATAACATAACATACATTAAGCTACCCACTGCTAAGGCATAGCGAATAAGTCTCATATCCTCAACTTCTTAAGGTGTCTTAGGGCACTGTTCCTTAGACAGATGAATTCCATGCCTAAAGGGTAATAACTCTCTTTTGAAATTCTGCATCGAATATCGGGTCAACATTTTGTCAATATAAGACACTTGAGACAAAGCTAGCGTTTTGTTCTTGCGATTCCTAAAAATTTGAATCCCAAGAACATACTACGCCTCTCCTAGATCTTTCATTTGGAATTGGGTCGCTAGCCATTTTTTATGTCAGTTATAAGTATCCTACATCATTCCCAATGAGTAGGATATCATCCACGTATAGTACTAAGAAGGCTACTTTTTCGTTAATGATCCTCTTGTAAACACAAGGCTCATCAACATTTTGGTCAAAGCCATAAGATTTGATCGCAGTATCAAATTTTATGTTCCAAGATCTGGATGCTTGTTTCAACCCATAAATGGATCGATTAAGCTTGCAAACTCTTTGCTCCTGACCTTGTGTTATGAACCCCTCAGGTTGAGACATATAGATATTTTCCTCAAGATTACCATTTAGAAAGGCAGTCTTGACGTCCATTTGCCAGATCTCATAGTCTTAAAATGTGGCTATGGACAAGAGTATCCTTATGGACTTAAGCATAGCAACAAGGGAAAAATTTTCCTCATAGTCAACTCCTTCTCTTTGGGTAAACCCCTTTGCTACGAGTTTAGCCTTAAAGGGTTCTACCTTTCCGACTACATCTCTCTTTCTCTTATAGATCCATTTGCACCCCATGGGTCTTACCCCTTCAGGCTGGTCCACAAGTTCTCAAACTGAATTGAAGTACATCGACTCCATTTCAAGGTTCATGGCTTTGATCCATTGGTTCTTATCTACATCATTCATTGCCTGTTTATAAGACAATGGATCCTTTACGCCATCATCAGGTATGACAACTTGAGTTTCAGCTACACCCTATTGACGTTGCGTAGCTGAGCATGGAACTCACAATGTGAACTCTTGAGTACGTGAGAGTAAACTCGATGCGAACATCTTGTTTTCTCCCACTGAAGTTCCTAAAATTAGGGTATAGGTTTAACTTAGTTGGATTATGGCTAATAGAATATATCTAAGTCTATGTCTATTATAACTATTATAACTAGGTCTTTTAAGCTTATGTCTAGGTGAATAAACATTTTAATTACTAAGATATAATGCATGCCAGCAGGACTACGGTTAATTCAACTCAGTGCTCCAGTCGGTTCTCGTGTGGAGGTGTTAGCAACCGTCGACTTAAGTACCTCCAACCTTAGACAAAACATCACCGGTATAGTTCTCTTATAACTAAGGTCTTATTATCCTACTATATTTTAAACTATTTAACACTATGTAAGACTAATTTCTAATCCTATTAAAAATTAAACTTTGGTCTAATTAACTTTAAAACATTCTTAAAATTAATTTCATTTTACCCAAGTTCCTATGTTTGCATGCATTTCTTTGTTGTACGTTGTAGTTTCTAAAACCCATTTATAACTTTTATAAATTTTAATAATTAACCTATGACAAATAACTATATGATATTTCCAACATTCAAATTGTAATTGGAAATGCATTGCAATTCAACTCATTGAATTATGTAAATTACTTAAATAATATAACATTTTATATTAAACTAAGTAATTTCGTGTTCCATGCTTTTCATTTTTCATATAATTGAATTATAACTAATTACTCATGAAAAAAAATCATGCATTTTCATCATACTCATATAACATTTATATAGATAAAATGCATGAACATGCTTATCCTAAGGTGGAAATTATTCTAAATGACATTCATAAAGAAAAATAGTCATTAAATCAAAAAGTTTGGCCCCTAAAGTGCAAAAAAAAAAAAGATTACATTAATTCTATTACAAAAACGGTCCAAAACACCTTGAACCGGAGCTGAACCACTCGAATCGGACTGGAAATGAACTAAACAGCCCGAACCAAGTTGAACTGGCCATCCTTCAATCTGTCAATGGCACGGCGTTGCAACGCCAGGGATAGCGTTGCAACACTGTGACTGCTCGCGCTCGCGTCCAGCATCGGGCTTAGCGTTGCAACGCAATGAGACGGCGTTGCAATGCTGCTACCCCTCAGATCCCTTATCGATAGGAATCATCTGCGTTGCAACGCTATGAAAGGCGTTGCAACGCCACAAAGGGTGTTGCAACGCTGCAACTGCTGGCAGCAACCTCTTTTTCGAAAAACAACAACTTCAATAGCAAAATTGGCACCCGAATCTCATCTGAATTATCCCAAACTTGTCACGAACGACCCATTACCACTATTACAGACTCGATATTGCACTTTATTGCTAAAAAACGGAGGGACCTTTACATTAATTTGATCAAATCAAAATTAAAACTATGGCTAAAACTTCCTAAACAGTTCAACAACAAACAAAAATGCAATTTCGCACCTCACCAATGCAATTTTTTTTCAACAAAAACAAATACAAGCATTGCTCTGATACCAGTTGAAGGGAATCGAATCCCTTTGAGCAGCGAAAACGTGGTGAATTAAATCGTAATTGCTTGATTGTTTTAGTTTACTCCAAAAATCCATACATTGGCAATAACACAGAGAGATAAGCAATTCTAAATAAAGCATGGATTAAAGCAATTAATATGTTGTACATCTTAAACAAAAAGAAGAAGAGATAATTTACCTTTGTAATTTCACTTTTCCCAGTAACACCTTGCTTCTCCAAATTGTACAACACAACAACAAAGTTCTTCCTCTATTCCAATAGGACACTACCAAAAGTGAGAACCTTCTATGTCTTTGAGTTCCACTTAGGCCAATCCTTCGTGGGAAGGATTCCAATAATTTTGGAGAAGAGGGAAATTGTTTAGAGAGAAATTGAGAGCTTCTGCAAAAAATAATTTTGCAAAATTGCATCGATTCACATTCATCTCCCAACTCCCTACACTTAACGATAGGGAGTGGAGACAAAGCAGGGAAGTGGGGAGCGTGTCATCTACACGTTCTCCTTTAATTAATTTAATAAATAAATATATTTATATATTTATATATATAACCTATTAATTTAATTAAATCAATTAATTAATTCTTAATTAATTAATCCAAATATCTTATATTTCATTTAGGTTTTATATATATGATTAAATCATGTTTAATCACACTCCCTTTTAACCTATAGTTTTAATGTACATCTTATGCACATTAAATCTTAACTCATAGTTTTTAAATATGAATCTCATTCACATTTAATTAATATTTGAAGTCTAGTAAATGTTGTAGTATTTTCTTTTCTTTTCTATTTATTTTGTAGTATTTGTTTATATACGTATGCAGGAGTTAGGAGTTAGTTTTATGAATCTTGATGTTTAAACTCATTGTCAAACTTGGGTATCTTTTAAAGTTTGGCTTAATCTATGGATTTTTTTATATAGCAACATTTATCTATATATTCTTGTATGCATCGTTTAATTTTTTGGTCAAGGACTAATTCTAATAGATTTTGAGTTTAGCTTGGAAGAGTAGGCTCAATTTAAATCCGTTTGTATAGCTTTTAGTAAATGTTGCATGAAAACTAATTGCTTGGTAAGAGAAGCCATAAAGAAGATTGATTTTGATTGAGCACCAGATTTAGTTTTTATTTGGAAAAACCAATTAAATATCTATGTAATTTCCTGATGTATGATTTTAGTTCATGAATTAACCAAATTTTGTATTAGATTACTAAAATTAATGTCTAAAAAGGTTCCCTCCAACCTTGTAAATAGTAAATTAAGCTTTTTAATTTTATTATCTTCTAATTTTGACTTCTCTAGACAAAATTAGGTAAGTAACTATAGTAGTCAATTAAATTAAAGAAATTCAATTCTTAAGATTGATTCACGGAAAATTTACGAAGTCTAGGTTAAAAATTTTATATGATAGAGTGTAACAGTCGGTTGTTTTATTAAAAAAAAGAAAAAAAAGAAAATTCACATTTTGCGAGTCGCACGGCGAAATGGCCGCCGCAACCTCTCCCGCCCCTCTTTCTCACTCTTTCTCTTCTTTTCCCTCTCCCTCATTCTTCTTCTTCTCTCTCTCTCTATTACCCTCTCTCCCTTTTTCGTTACGCACTCCTCTACCAACCTCCAAGTATCTGCATGCAGTCGACGTCGTCTCCTTGCAACTCGAGACGTCGCTCCGCCGTCTCACCAGAAGGTCGTCTGAAGTAGTCCCGCCACCGCAACGCGTGGTTTGAGTCACACCAGTCGTAGCAAGGAGTCGCCGGAGGAGCTGCAACCGCCGTGGGAAGCTTGAAACCAACGTGTTTGTTTGATCGGTTTGGGCCTTTTTCGACCGAATTTCGAAGATCTGAGACCAGTTCTGAGCAGATCGGGTCGCGAGGATTCTAGATCTACTACCCACGCGCCGCCACTGCCGCCTTCACGCATCGCCGCCTGCAGAGGTGTCGTTCGTCTCCTTTCGTGCGATCGCCTCGATCCGTCCCTTAGTTCGTTTCGGATCTCCGTTGGGTGAGTTCTTCTCCGCTTAAGTTTTTAGGGTATTTTTTCGGTTTATTAACTTTGTGCATGTTCTTCGTTAGGGACGACTTGGAAGTAGAGGCACGTTTCGAACTCGCCGCGTTACTCAAGTCGTTCGTTATTGTTGGATTTCCAGTAAGTAGTCATTTGGACTATACTATCCCTAAGTATAGGGCTTAGGGGCACATTGCATGCAAATGGTTGATTGGAAGTAAACGAAATGTTTTGGTAGTAGAATGTTAGGATGTGATGTTCGCTGTTGTGCCTAATTTACGTTCCTTGATTGTGTTTGATGTCTATCTGTGTTGAACATCGAACTCGTTAGTTCATTCTGGTGTGTTTGTTAGTCCTATGTGACTATAACTGTAGGGTCGGGGTAAGCTTATGATGAAGTCCTGAATGTGCTAATGTGACATTAGGATCGTGCTTAGTTTGGAAGTAATTCGGGAGGTGTTGTGAGCCTTAGGATCGTAGCTAGCCCACCATCTTTAGTGCAGGCCCTAGTCTTTGTGTAACCCTTAGCAGGTTGAGACTCGAGGTTGGCGAGATGATGATGATGTTATGGGATGTGATGGTTCCTCCTCCATCCAGTTGTGCAACTCGGGGTGTGATCCTTAGAGTCAGAGGGGTTGGATAGAGTCCTTCGCCCTAGTACAGGCCCAGAATGAGCCTATGGTCGATTGTGCACGGTAGTGACGCCTTTGATGCTTTATGGGATGTGGTGGTCCGTCCCCTATCCAATTGTTCGACTCGAGGTGTGAACCTTAGAGTCAGAGGGTTTGGATAAAGTCTTTCGCCCTAATGCAGGCACGGGAATGAGTCTTGTGGTCAGTTGTTGCCAACCTAGTTCAGAAGCTAAGAGTAGGAGATGAGTGAGAAATCTGAGTGAGGAATAAGGCCAAGGTGTTATTTGAGGTTGTATGGTGGGCTAGGTGTCGTGCTTAGCTAGGTCTAAACTGTTCTTTCATATTCTTTAATCTTGGACGAAGTGGGCTACTTACTGAGTATTTTTGTACTCATCCCTCATTTATTTTCTTTGTTGCAGGTAAGACAAACAAGTGAGATGACCATCGACGGTGAGACCCCTGCGAGGCTATGGAAGACTTGTAGGACTTAGTTAGTGTAACACCCCAAGTTTTTCGGGGGCATTTTTTTAGGTTGTTCTTTGGATAGATTTAATGAAAGTTGATTTTAAATAGACTTTGAGGCTTGGTAACGTAATTTAAAATTTATGCAATTGGAGAAGTTTGGATAATTCAAGGGTCTTTTGAAGTACTTAATTAAGATTAAGAGCATGTTGGTGATTAAATTAAGGGGAAGAGCATTTTAGTAGTTTTGGTTGAGAGAATGAGACATTTTTGTATTTTTCTAAGAAGGGAAAGTTAGGGTTTTGGTATAGGACAAGGATGCACGCAAAACGAGGTTCATCTCCTTCTTCATTCTCTTTCCCTCAGCCGCACGACTCCTCCCAGCAGGCTGCCGCCGACGACGCTCCCAGCCGCCGCTCGCCACCGCTATCACTCCGTTGGACGCCAACCAACCGCCATCGCACGAGCTCCGGCAGCGGGGACACCTGCGGATTGACCGTCGAAGCCCAAAGCTGCGTTCGATTTCGCCAGCCAAGCCGTGGGTTGCGTTTGCGTGGATCTCTCACCGGAAGCTGCACCACGAGCTCCGTTCAACGCCGTGGATTAATCAGACCGCCGCGCACTGCCACAACCTCAACTCACGAACCGCTACGGAGCCCGATCTGAAGTCAAACGACCAACCAACAACGATGTAGAGTTCACAAAATTCTTGGGCCAAACCGCCACCTTGTACTGAGCGGTTCACCTCGTTTTCCACCAGTTTTGGGCTTTTCGTGACCGGTTCTGAGTAGATCGGTGAGTGGGCATCTCGGATCTGACCTCAACGCCTCGGCAACGCTGCCGCCACGCCGCGCGCCGCCGCCCAGCGCGCGCCGCTCACCGGACTTTGTTCGGTTCCATCGGTTTCACCTCCCCAAGTTCGTTTTGAGCTCCCGTTAGTAGTAATTTGACTTATCTATTATTGAATTCGAAAATAAGTAATTATATGTGTTTTAAACAAGAAATTGGATTGGATTTAGGAACTAAAGTATCCAAAGATGTTTGAGTTTGAACTTTGAGCTAGGAACTAACGTTAGGAATTTCAAGCTAAGATAAGGTAAGGGATTTTTCTATAAATTATTTTAAAAGGGAAGTAAATATGTTTCCAAAAGTATTAGTTTAAAAAGAACGGATTTCAAGATTTATCTAAAGACAGAATTTAGAAAAGTATTTCACTCTTTAACTGGAGATGATTCCAAAAGATTTAATGGTTGAGAGGCCCAAAACTGAAATGATTTCAAAGTATTTGGAATGAATTTTGATCTGATCATGTATAATTATGTAATCTGAGATCTTTCATATACATCACATCGTGTTGGATATATATACGTATTTTTTAATTGCAAACGTATTTATGATTTATGATTGAAAGTCATGCTATGATTTATGATTTATATGATTGTTGCATCATTATGAATGCATAGATATATCTGATTGAATAATGGGACCTCATGCATATTGTATGTATATGAACATGTCATGTAGGTTGTGGCAATTGGTCTCCTGAGAACTTATGCATGGTAAAACATGCATCAGAGACCCTATGGGTCAATATTACAGGGGTCCGTGAGGACTCAAACCTACAGAGGGTGCAGTGAGGACTCAAACTTATAGGGTCCATGAGGGACTCAAACCTACAGGGTCCAGTGAGGGACTCAAACTTATAAAGGGTCCAGTGAGGGGACTCAAAATGAAAAGACTCTGTAGACTCAATTGACCACGTATAGCCAAAGAGAAAAAGTCATGATTTTATGAAAGAAAGTTTTAGGTCCCATTACTGAAAAGCTTTATGATTTTAAAAGTCACGAATAATAGTCATGTTTAAAAGTCGATTTGAAGGAAAATCATATGCATGTGTTTGCATTTCCCGACCCCCACTTACTTGGGTATTTTATAATACTCACCCATCTACCTTTGTTGTGTTTCTCTGTTTTAAAATGTTTTCAGGTAGAGTCGAGAGCATACCAGGCGAGTGGCATGGATGCGCTACAGAAGCCATGGGAACCGAGTCATGAATTCCTTATCCATGATTTAGAATGAATTTTAAATGATTATTGTTTTCCGCTTATGTAACATAGAGTTTTGAAACTAGAGGCCGAGCTTAGTTATGTTTCTTGTAAATGTTTTGTATTTCTATGGGATCCCAAATTAAATTGATTTTTATTTATCCACTTTTACTTATTTAAATTCAGTAGGGCCTCGAATGCATGCATGAGTAGTAATGTCCCTAGGAATTTATGTTATAAAAGTAGGGGCGTTCTGATTGGTATCGAGCCCAAGGTTATAGGTCTTGTAGACTCGCTACAGAGTAAGCAACAAGTATCCCATGGCTAAGTAGCAACTCCAAGTCACCGCCAGGTATGCCTCTGAACTAACGTTTTATTTGTTCATGACAAGAAAATTAGGTATTCTATGGAAAGTTATTTTATATAAAAATCGAGTTTAATGAATTTCCAAACTAAAAAAGAATGAGAATGTATGAGCTAAACTATATGTCTATAAAAAAAAAAGGGAAATGCATAAAGGAAATGCTTATATGTGAATCTATATGTGTATATGTCGTAAAGTTGACGTGATTTTACGCCGAAAGGAAAGAGAATCCATGTGATCCCTACTATTGACGATAGAAAGGAAAATGTTTAAGTTAAGAATGTTTACGCTAAAAATGAAGTTTTATAGCCATAAAACACATGTTTTGGGTTATTAAAAGGTCCGCTTTGACCAAGGGAGTGAAGAGTAAGACTTAAGAGGTTAGAGTGTTAAAGGTTGCTAAGCAACTAGATTACTTAAGTATAGTTTTCAATAATAAAAGTTAAGACTACTCATGAGAAGTTCAAAGTTTGAATGTGTTCCTGTAAGAGGTTAGTGGTCTCATTCATTCATGCTAGAACAATTGGATAAAAAGGTATGAGATTTAGTAAACGTACCACTTTGGAGTTCTCGCCTTTGTTGATTCCTAAATAAAGCCCCTTCATCTTCAAGTGAATACATAACTATAGTATTTAAGGAGTTGAAAAGTAAAGAGAGCAAGGGTGTTTTTGAAAATGGGCTCGAGATGTAGAGGGAAAAATAGATTGTTAATGTTGAAATGAAAATTAATTTTTTCAAAATACTTGAAACACTTCGATTTTATTTATACCATTGCTCGATAGGAAAGCTACAGGATATACACAATTAATGTGTTATCACAGTAGGCATGATACTGAAGTTTCAAAAGCGATACCATAAACTAAGTAAACTTAATAAAGACAAGTACAAAGAAGAAAAGTAAGGAGTTAGAGTTTTAGTTTGAGAACACAAGAGAATTGATTGTCGGACTCGAGAAACTTGTGCACGAATTGACATTCATATGATCACTTGTGTATTCAAGCTTGTGGAATGTGTATAAGGAACCGTGCCACTAATTTCTACCATTGGACTAGATATATGTGTACAACTTGAAAGAGATAACATGAGGTGTTAACCTCAAACTCTTATGTAGTAAAGTTTCCTTTTCCCGATCGGAGGATTAAGGAGAGAGGATTCGGTTAATAGAGGAGAGTGCTTTGAATCCCTTCTTCACATACGAGAAATCAAGCCGAGGAACCCATTTGAATTAGTAAAGTGTATAGTTGTAGTGGTCGAGCGACCATTAGAGTGAAACTGGAGGGTCTATTTAATAAAGGTTAGGCTAATGTTCTTAAGTGAGATTTTAGAGAAATGGACTAGAACTACAATGGTACAAGTAGTTGAGATAGTCCTCAATTTGTCTAAAAGGAGGAAGTCGAGTTTAAAGAAAGTAAGCACGAAGAACAATTCATTGGTGTTAGATAAAATAAGTTTGATATTTTAAGGTTATCCTTAACACAAGAGGTAGACTTAAACACGAAGTTAAAGTGAAAGTAACGGTGACTTTTAATACTCCTTGCAGAATACTCCAGTAAAGTAAAAGAATTCAAATCGTAGGTACATAACCTTCTATATAAGAGTTAATAGTAGTTCATCGCCATAAGAAGTAGTAGTGTGGTGCGTAAAGGAGAAAGGTGTATCCTTATGCTTGTGCATAGGAGATGAGAAGTGGAAGGAAAGTTGTTGCTAAGAATAAATCTTTTAAATCTTTGGATGAACGACCTATTCCACCAGTACGAGTAGCACAGTGTCCCTTAAGGTGATTTTGGAGTCAAGTTAGCGCCTGTCATGAACCAGGGATTAGATATTTCGAAACGACTTTCAGATCACTTTACGAACATCATGAAAATTATAGAGATTTGACTTAAGTACCCCTAATGTTTATAGACTTGATGGATTTAGTGCTCAAGAAAAGAGTAAAACATTGTTGTGATTAAGTTGCTGGAGACATTCCAGTTAAACCAAGTCTAAGAAGGGCAGAGAGGACAATTTGGAAGGATTGCTTTAGACAAAAGGAGGGAAGAGTAAGTTCTAAGAAGTGAAAGTAGTTGAATGGTCACCTAGGAGTTACGTGTCCAAGTAAATTTCAAAAGATGCGCATAATGAAATTTGTTGAGCTAAGAGGAGACGAATAGGTGACCTTAGGTGTTTGGTGTTAGAAAGGAAATGTCTGAGTTGAAGATGTAAGGCTTAAGAGAAATTTGGTCAAGATTAGACACTCAACTGCACGCTATTAAAAGAGCTAGTTTGGACAAAAGAGGGAAAGAGTGGACATTGCGATGTGAAAGCCTTCCATGAAACTTTGAACAACTAAGTTAAAGTAAGTAGAACCTTGGAAGACGAATACTATAATTTCTTGAAAAGTTCAAAGCCTAGAGGTGTTGAATAAACTATTCGTATTCGAAGTTGAACGTTAGGGTTTCATGACAAAAGAGTCGGAAAAGTTAGGAAATGTAGTTGATGCCATTAAAAAACATCCAACCCTATATGTGTTAAGAAAGTTTCATTACATCCAAATGATTACTTGAGCAGGATATTTAAGGGAGTGAAGGATAAAGGGAGAATGAGTTTTAAAAGACTAAATTCCTTTTCGCGCGACCGCTTAATACCGAGGTTGTTATCGGTTGAGTTATATTAAGGGGAGTGATATGAATGACTGTTGTGTTGTACCATAGGCTGAGGAAAGGTTAAAAGTGTTAGAGTACGAGTGGTAACATGAATGACTTGCTTTAAAAGGTTCATTCTAATTCCTAGAACTTGCAATGAAAATTTTGTCACTTAATGCGATAACCTATAATTGTTTAAGCTCTAAAGCAGGGTAGGTCAAGAGGATTTCATTACACTCTTTTAAAGTTTGTTTTAAAGTTGATGTCGCAATCTGGTTGTTAGATTTCCTTGTCTTTAAAGAATCATCACTTACAATTAAAGAAACTTAGTTTCACTGATATTGGGTTGTTCAACATTTCTGTGTATAGTGTGTTTCTGAACCCTGAGTAATCTGAAATGAAGTTTGGAGGCATGATTGGTTTATTTTCTGATTTTAGAAGTGCAATTTCTATCTAACAGGTGTAGAGAAAATTTTGGCATTGTTGTAGTTACGCCGTTATGCTGCCGAAATTTTCGGGGCATTCTTGTAATAAGAATGACAGAGTTGTACAGAACATTTCATGTGTCACGACAACCAAATGAGACCTAAGTTTGAGTTACTCCTACCGTGACTTGACACTTTCAACGAGCTATGGATTTCAATATAAACCCCCAAAGTCAATTAAATACGCAAGTGAGATCGCCACTGCAACGTTTACTAAAAGGTCGTTGAGAGTAGCGAAAGGTTAACCATTAATGTGAAGAGTCTCGAACAACCGAACAAAGTTGCTAACTCTATCCTTGAAGTCACATCTCTTAGAAAGGTGTTAAAGTTATGGAAACGATGGTCAGTCGGAATGATCTAGTCATGTCTTGAAATGAATGCTAGTGGCTAGTGCAGCAAACCTTAAAGAGGATTTTGTGACTCAACAACAATGTAATGGTTTTAACAAAGAGTTCCTTTCTAAAATCACAAAACAGAAGAAACTAATTAAAGGACTAGAGAAGGAAATACGAGCTAAATATCCCGAGTTATCTTAGAATTTGAATCTGAAACTTTCCAAATTTAGAATCCAAGTCAAGGGCCTCACTTATGTAGGCCTTGGTAGAAAGACTCCAGTGAAGAGAACGAGCTCAAGTTAAAGTTATGAGACTGTTGGGTAATAAGTTTACGCTAAGGTGTGATACTTGAGGAACAGCTAGTGCTAATTCTTGCATAAGGATCGAAGGATTCTTCATAACCGAGTAGAGAAGGTGCAAGAGGGCTATCCCGAACTTAGTACAAGATTGGAAACTTTCGAGGACGAAAGTTCTTAAGGAGGGAAGATTGTAACACCCCAAGTTTTTCGGGGGCATTTTTTTAGGTTGTTCTTTGGATAGATTTAATGAAAGTTGATTTTAAATAGACTTTGAGGCTTGGTAACGTAATTTAAAATTTATGCAATTGGAGAAGTTTGGATAATTCAAGGGTCTTTTGAAGTACTTAATTAAGATTAAGAGCATGTTGGTGATTAAATTAAGGGGAAGGGCATTTTAGTAGTTTTGGTTGAGAGAATGGGGCATTTTTGTATTTTTCTAAGAAGGGAAAGTTAGGGTTTTGGTATAGGACAAGGATGCACGCAAAACGAGGGTCATCTCCTTCTTCATTCTCTTTCCTTCAGCCGCACGACTCTCTCCCAAAGAGCCGCCGACACGCTCTCGGTCCCGCACATCACCACGCTATCACTCCGTTGGGCGCCAACCAACCGCCATCGCACGAGCTCCGGCGAATGGGGACACTGCGCGATTGACCGTCGAAGCCCAAAGTCGCTGCGTTCGATTTCGCCACCAAGCCGTGGGTTGCGCGTCTGCGTGGATCTCTCACCGGAAGCTTCACCACAAGCTCCGTTCAACGCCGTGGACTAATCAGACCGCCGCGCACTGCCACAACCTCAACTCACGAACCACCACGGAGCCCGATCTGAAGTCAAACGACCAACAAACAACGATGTAGAGTTCACGAAATTCTTGGGCCAAACCGCCACCTTGAACTGAGCGGTTCACCTCGTTTTCCACAAGTTTTGGGCTTTTCGTGACCGGTTCTGAGTAGATCGGTGAGTGGGCATCTCGGATCTGACCTCAACGCCTCGAAACGCGCCGCCACACGCGCCGCCGCTGCTCACCGGACTTTGTTCGGTTCCATCGGTTTCACCTCCCCGAGTTCGTTTTGAGCTCCCGTTAGTAGTAATTTGACTTATCTATTATTGAATTCGAAAATAAGTAATTATATGTGTTTTAAACAAGAAATTGGATTGGATTTAGGGAACTAAAGTATCCAGCATGTTTGAGCGGAACTTTGAGCTAGGAACGGAACGTTAGGAATTTCAAGCTAAGATAAGGTAAGGGATTTTTCTATAAATTATTTTAAGAGGGAAGTAAATATGTTTCCAAAAGTATTAGTTTAAAAAGAACGGATTTCAAGATTTATCTAAAGACAGAATTTAGAAAAGTATTTCACTCTTTAACTGGAGATGATTCCAAAAGATTTAATGGTTGAGAGGGCCCAAACTGAAATGATTTCAAAGTATTTGGAATGAATTTTGATACAGTCATGTATAATTATGTAATCTGAGATCTTTCATGTCTGTCACTGTGTTGGATATATATACGTATTTTAATTGCAAACGTATTTATGATTTATGATTGAAAGTCATGCTATGATTTATGATTTATATGATTGTTGCATCATTATGAATGCATAGATATATTTGATTGAATAATGGGACCTCATGCATATTGTATGTATATGAACATGTCATGTAGGCTGTGGCAATTGGTCTCCTGAGAACTTATGCATGGTAAAACATGCATCAGAGACCTTATGGGTCAATATTACAGGGGTCATGAGGACTCAAACCTACGAGTGGTCCTGTGGGGACTCAAACTTATAGGGTGCTGTGAGGACTCAAACCTACGAGGGTCCAGTGAGGACTCAAACTTATAAAGGGTCCATGAGGACTCAAAATGAAAAGACTCGGTAGACTCAATTGACCACGTATAGCCAAAGAGAAAAAGTCATGATTTTATGAAAGAAAGTTTTATGTCCCATTACTAAAGCTTTATGATTTTAAAAGTCACGAATAATAGTCATGTTTAAAAGTCGATTTGAAGGAAAATCATATGCATGTGTTTGCATTTCCAGACCCCACTTACTGGGTATTTTATAATACTCACCCATCTACCTTTGTTGTGTTTTCTCTGTTTTAAAATGTTTTCAGGTAGAGTCGAGAGCATACCAGGCGAGTGGCATGGATGCGCTACAGAAGCCATGGGAACCGAGTCATGAATTCCGCATCCATGATTTAGATTGAATTTTAAATGATTATTGTTTTCCGCTTATGTAACATAGAGTTTTGAAACTAGAGGCCGAGCTTAGTTATGTTTCTTGTAAATGTTTTGTATTTCTATGGGATCCCAAATTAAATTGATTTTTATTTATCCACTTTTACTTATTTAAATTCAGTAGGGCCTCGAATGCATGCATGAGTAGTAATGTCCCTAGGAATTTATGTTATAAAAGTAGGGGTGTTACAGTTAGGGGTTGTTGTTTAGAAGTTGATTTCATTTCTTTTTCTTCTGTTGCACTTTGCTTCTTTAGTTGTGTTTAAATCTTAGCATGTCTCGTTCTTTTCGTTTGAATTAAAGTATGTTCTGTTATGTTTTCTTTCGTGTTCAAGCATTATTGTTGTTGTATGTTGTTTGAGAACTCCGAGGGACCTTAGCCCAGCCTGTTGATTTCTGTGTAGTTTGGAGGAGGCTGGGTACCCTTGTGAGCCTTTTTGAAGTGCTTTAGTTCAGGTCCAGGTATTACAAATTTCTGGTTTGTCCAGGTTGCGTCGTTATGCTGCCGAATTTTTGGCACGAGCGGTACAACTTGGAAGTAATGCCCCGAGTAGAAAGTGTTCAAATTACGGGGTGTTACAGTTTGGATCAGAGACTAGGTTTTTTATCTTGTATACTACCTACATCGTAGGTGTTTAGTCCTTCATAGCCACTCGCAAGGAGCTCGTCGGGTCATCAACAGGTTTGCTTTTACTTAGTAAGTGGTAGGAGGTTCGCTGTTGAGTTTGTTATGTTTTCTTCTGTGTTGTACTTCTGAAAATGTTGTTGATTTTCTGTTTTCTTTTCGTTTTAGATTATGGCACGTGGTAGAGGTCGTGCAAGAGCAGCTGCTTGTGGTCGAGGTTGGGGTGGTCGTAGGGGTCGAGGTCGAAGGGCCCGAGACCAGGAACCAACTGCCGATGCACCAGAGGTTGAGCACTCCGAGCATCGGGAAGAGCTCAACCAGGATGCCTCAATTGTCGAGGAATCAGCTGGGCAAAATGAAGGAGACCAGGAAAGGGTAAATGTTCAAGTGTCGAATGTTCAGGCGTCATCGACAGTTGCTGAACTCATGGTTGGCATTCAACAACTGATTCAGGCGAATATAGAGAGTCAGGCCAATCAGACTACTATGTTCACTCAGGCCATGGAGGCCCTGGCAGCCCGGAATCAGGAATCAGCGCTTGCGCAGAATCAAAGGGCTGCACCGACTTATACATTTGGGGCAGCGACCGAAGAGGCGAGATATCTGAAGGATTTCAAGAAATATGACCTGCCTTTCTTTGATGGGTCGGTTGACCATGTAGCTGCTGAAGCATGGTTTGCACTCATGGACGATGTTCTTAGTAGAATGGGTTGCCCCTAGCATCAGAAGGTTCAGTGCGCAGTTTATGCGTTAAGGGGAAGTGTTCGCCTGTGATGGCGAGTTGTTGTACGGTCCATCGATGTCAGTGCAGGACCGATAACCTGGGCGCAATTCCAAGAGGTGTTCTACGAGAAGTACTATCCGGTTGTGCTAGAATCGAGAAGAAAGTTGAGTTCATACAGCTAAAGCAAGGGTCGAACCAGACGATCGAGGAGTACGAGCACGAGTTTACTGCTCTGTCTCGGTTCGCCCCTGATATGGTGGATACAGAGAAAAAGAAGGTGGAGTGTTTTCTCACAGGTTTCCAAGGAGGCATACGTGGGTCGACAGCTGCTCACGATCCCAAGACTTACGCTGCAGCAGTCCGAGCGACATCCCTTATTGTACAGACCTGAGGTTTCATGGGTTCATTGCCGGCCAGAGTTCAGGGGCAGGTCAGAGTTCTGGAACCAATCAGAAGAGGAAGTTTGAGCAGGCCTTTTCTAGGCCAAACAGATCTGGAACTCAGGGACATCAGCCCCGACAGACTCCAAGCAGGGGTTCATGTTTCAGATGTGAGTTAAGCACAACAGGACCTGTCATGCAGCTAGCAAGATTTGCAATAATTGTGGGAAGTTGGGCCACTTGTCGTCTGTGTGCAAGCAGGGAACCAGAGATCAGAGGGTTGTTATAACTGCGAAAAGATTGGGCACCTGGTCAAAGCCTGTAGAGCAAAGAAATACGAGTCTGGAAACCGCCAGAGGGACAGAGTTTATGCGAGTGCGAACAGGAACGCAGGAGGTTCCGGTGTTGTGGTGACAGGTACATTACCCGTTCTTGGCCACTTAGCCCTTGTTTTGTTTGATTCTGGTTCCTCGCACTCTTTTATTTCTGTTGTTTTTGTGAGGCAAACCAAGTTAGAAGTAGAACCTTTAGATGTTGACTCGGCAGTGGCTACCCCAATGGGTGGAGAGTTAGTGGCTCGGGAAAAGGTTAAATCTGGTCAGGTAGTGGTAACGGGTCCTGTGCTAGACGTGACGTTGGTTGTGCTAGACATGAGCGACTTTGATGTAATCTGGGGCATGGATTGGTTGTCTGCGAATCATGCCAATATCGACTGTCATTGCAGAAAGATGATGTTTCGACCTCCAGTAGAGTCCAGTTTCAAGTTCAAGGGATATGAGACTAGAGAAATTTCGAAGATGATTTCAGCTCTCAAGGCAAGGAAGTTGATAAGTGAAGGGGCTTGGGCCCTCTTGGCTAGTGTTGCTGATACAAGAAACAAGGGACCAGAGTTGAGTTCGATTCCTGTTGTTCGAGAGTTTGCAGATGTGTTCCCTGAAGAGTTGTCTGGTCTACCCCTGGTCCGTGAGCTAGACTTCAGTATTGAGCTTGAGCCCGGGACGACTCCGTTGTCTAAAGCTCCCTACCGAATGGCGCCAGCAGAATTGAAGGAGCTTAAAACTCAGTTGCAGGAACTCCTGGATAAGGGGTTCATTCGTCCCAGTGTTTCTCCTTGGGGTGCACCGGTGTTGTTTGTGAAGAAGAAAGATGGGTCAATGCAGTTATGCATTGACTACCGAGAGCTGAACAAGGTAACAGTGAAGAACAAATACCCTTTATCCAGGATCAATGATTTGTTTGACCAACTACAAGGAGCGACAGTGTTTTCTAAGATCGACTTGCGGTTAGGGTACTATCAGCTGAGAATCAAGGATGAGGACATTCCAAAGACTACTTTTAGGTCCAGGTACGGGCACTATAAGTTCACGGTGATATCCTTTGGGTTGACGAATGCCCCAACAACGTCTATGGAGCTAATGAACAGGGTATTCAAGGAGTTCTTAGACACCTTTGTGATCGTCTTCATCGATGATATTTTGGTGTACTCCAAGTCAAAGGAGGAGCAAGAAGTTCATTTGATAGAAGTGTTGATAGCTTTGAGGACCAACAAGTTGTATGCAAAGTTCTCAAAGTGTGAGTTCTTGTTGCAGCGAGTAGCCTTCCTAGGACACATGGTGTCTAAAGAAGGCATAACGGTGGATCCTTCCAAGATTGAGGCAGTATCAGATTGGTCTCGCCCTAAGACCGTCTCTGAAGTGCGAAACTTTCAGGGTTTGGCAGGCTACTATAGAAGGTTTGTCAAGGATTTATCCAAGATAGCCACACCATTGACTCTGTTAACCCGGAAGGAAAATCCCTTCGTATGGTGTGAAGCTTGTGAAACAAGTTTTCAGGACCTCAAGCATAGGCTAGTCTATGCACCTGTGCTTGCAGTACCTGATGGCTCAGAAAGTTTTGTGGTCTACAATGATGCCTACAAGAAAGGTTTGGGTTGTGTGTTAATGCAAAATGGAAAAGTGATCGCCTATGCCTCTCATCAGTTGAAGGATTATGAGCGGAAATACCCAACCCATGATTTGGAGTTGGTTGTCGTGGTCTTCGCTCTGAAGATATGGCGACACTACTTGTATGGATAAAAGATTCAGATGTACACAGACCACAAGAGTCTCAAGTATCTTTTTACCCAGAAGGAGTTGAATATGAGGCAACGAAGATGGCTGGAGTTAGTAAAGGACTATGAGGTTGAGACACTGTATCATCCAGGCAAAGCAAATGTTGTTGTTGATGCCCTTAGTAGGAAGATGGCTCACACCTCATCCCTGGTCACGAGGCAAGTTCCTTTGCGTTTAGAGATGGAATGTGCAGAGATAGCAGATGTGGTGAGTCAGGTCACAACACAACTGAACCAGTTGTCAGTGCGACCGACCTTGAGGCAGCGAGTTATTGAGGCTCAGCAGGGAGACTCAAGCCTTGAGGACTGTTGGCGTCAGGCAAAAAGTGTGAGGAAAGCGAGTTCTCTTTGACAACAAACGGTGGAATACTATTCAGGGGACGGTTGTGTGTTCCTGCTGAAAGTAGTCTCAAGGAGGAGATTTTGTCTGATGCTCATAATTCTCCTTTTTCAGTGCATCCAGGAAGCACTAAGATGTACCAGGACTTGAAATCATTCTACTAGTGGCGTGAAATGAAAAGAGACATGGCAGAGTTTGTCAGCAGGTGTTTAGTATGCCAACAAGTTAAAGCACCGAGGCAGAAGCCAGCAGGGTTGTTGCAACCGTTGGAAGTACCTCAGTGGAAGTGAGAAAAGATCTTTATGGACTTCATTTCGGGATTGCCTCGAACAACTAAAGGATTTACAGTGATCTGGGTGATTGTGGATAGACTAACTAAGTCCGCTCACTTTCTGCCTGGTAAGCCGACCTATAAAGTTGAGAAGTGGGCACATTTGTTTATGGAAGAGACAGTAAGGTTGCACGGAGTCCCAGTAAAGAACGTGTCTGATAGAGACTCACGGTTCACCTCGAACTTTTGGGTGAGTTTCCAGAGAGCCCTAGGGGCATAGAGTAACTTTAGTACAGAGTTTCACCCGCACACCGATGGCCAAACGAAAAGGGTGAATCGGATTCTAGAGGATATGCTTCGGGCATGTACGTTAGACTTCACCGGTAGTTGGGACTCACACCTTCACCTGATGGAGTTTGATTATAACAATAGTTATCAGGCAACTATTGGTATAGCCCCTTTCGAAGCCCTTTATGGGAGAAGGTGTAGGACCCCAGTGTGTTGGCGAGAGGTTGGTGAACAGAAATTGTTGGGACCCGAGTTGGTCTAGGTGACAAATGAGGCGATACAGAAAATTAGGACAAGGATGTTAACGACACAGAGTAGACAGAAAAGTTATGATGATGTCAGGCGTCGAGAGTTGGAGTTTACCGTTGGAGACCTTGTATTCTTGAAAGTTGCACCCATGAGGGGTGTTATGAGGTTCGGTAAGAAATGGAAGCTGAGCTCTAGGTTCGTTGGCCCTTTCGAGATCTTGGAGCGCATTGGGACAGTGGCTTATCGGTTGGCTCTACCACCGTCCCTTGCGTCGGTCCATAACGTGTTCCATGTATCTATGCTGCGAGGGTATGTGTCTGATGCCTCACACGTAGTCGACTTTGAGCCGCTGAAGTTAGACAAGCACCTGAGCTAAGAGGAAAAGCCAGTGCAAATTCTTGCTCGTGACAGTAAAGTCTTGAGGAAGAGAGAAATCAAGCTTGTTAAGGTCCTTTGGCAGAACCATCATCTTGAGGAAGCCACTTGGGAGCGCGAGGAGGAGATGCGAGCAAGTTATCCAGAGCTGTTCGAGAGCTAGCTACCTTCGAGGACGAAAGTTTCTAAGGTGGGTAGACTGTAACAGTCGGTTGCTTTATTAAAAAAATTAAAAAAAAAAGAAAATTCACTTTTCGCGAGTCGCACGACGAAACGGCCGCCGCCCATTTCGCCGGCGACCTCTCCTGCCCCTCTTTCTCACTTTTTCTCTTCTTTTCCCTCTCTCTCATTCTTCTTCTTCTCTCTGTCTCTGTTACCTTCTCTCCCTTTCTTCGTTTCGCAGTCGTCCGCCAACCTCCACAGATCTGCACGCAGTCGACGTTGTCTCCTTGCAGCTCGAGATGTCGCTCCGCCGTCTCACCGGAAGGCCTTCTGAAGCAGCCGCGCCGCTGCAACGCGTCGTTCGAGTCACACCAGCCGTCGCAAGGAGTCGCCGGAGGAGCTGCAGCCGTCGTGGGAAGCTTGAAACCTACGTGCTGGTTTGATCTGTCCGGGCCTTTTTCGATCGATTTTCAAAGATCTGAGACCAGTTGTGAGTAGATCGGGTCGCGAGGATTCCAGATCTGCTACCCACACGCCGCCACCGCCGCCTTCACGCGCCACCGCCCGCCGGTGACACGCGTCGCCGCCTGCAGAGCGGTCGTTCGTCTCCTTTCGTGCGATCGCCTCGGTCCGTCCCTTAGTTTCTTTCGGATCTCCGTTGGGTGAGTTCTTCTCCGCTTAAGTTTTTAAGGTGTTTTGTTTCGGTTTATTAACTTTGTGCATGTTCTTCGTTAGGGACGACTTGGAAATAGAAGTACGTTTGGAACTTGCCGCGTTACTCAAGTCGCTCGTTGTGGTTGGATTTTCAGTAAGTAGTCACTTGGACTATACCATCCCTAACTATAGGGCTTAGGGGCACATTGCATGCAAATGGTTGATTGGAAGTAAACGAAATGTTTTGGTAGTAGCATGTTAAGATGTGATGTTCGCTGCCTAATTTACATTCCTTGATTGTGTTTGATGTCTATCTGTGCTGAAACTCCAACTCGTCAGTTCATTCTTATTTGTCTGTTAGTCTTATGTGACTATAACTGTAGGGTCGGGGTAAGCTTATGATGAAGTCCCGAATGTGCTAATGTGACATTAGGATCGTGCTTAGTTTGGAAGTAACCCGGGAGGTGATGTGAGCCTTAGGATCGTAGCTAGCCTACCATCTCTAGTTCAGACCCTAGTCTTTGTGTAACCCTTAGCATGTTGAGACTCGAGGTTGGCGAGATGATGATGATGTTATAGGATGTGATGGTTCGTCCTCCATCTAGTTGTGCGACTCGGGGTGTGATCCTTAGAGTCAGAGGGGTTGGATAGAGTCTTTCGCCCTAGTACAGGCCCGGGAATGAACCCGTGGTCGATTGTGCACGGTAGTGTCGCCTTTGATGCTTTATGGGATGTGGTGGTCCGTCCCCCATCTAGTTGTGCGACTCGGGGTGTGAACCTTAGAGTCAGAGGGGTTGGATAGAGTTTTCGCCCTAGTGCAAGCCCAGGAATGAGTTTCGTGGTCAGTTGTTGCCAACCTAGTTTAGATGTTAAGAGTAGGGCAGGACTGAGAAATCTGAGTGAGGAATAGGGCCAGGGTGTTTGTTGAGGTTGTGTGGCGGGCTAGGTGTCGTGTTTAGCTAGGTCTAAGGCTGTTCTTTTGTGTTCTTTAATCTTGGACGAAACGGGCTACTTACTGAGTATTTTTGTACTCATCACTCGTTTATTTTCTTTGTTGCAGGTAAGACAAACAAGTGAGATGACCATCGACGGCGAGACCCCTCCGAGGCTATGGAAGACTTGTAGGACTTAGTTGGGGGTTGTTGTTTAGAAGTTGCTTTCATTTCTTTTTCTTTTGTTGCACTCTGCTTCTTTAGTTGTGTTAAAATCTTAACATGTCCCGTTCTTTTCGTTCGAATGGAAGTATGTTCTGTTATGTTTTCTTTCGTGTTCAAGCATGTGTTGTTGTTGCATGTTGTCTGAGAATATCGAGGGACCTGAGCCCAGCCTATGTATTTCTGTGTAGTTTGGAGAAAGTTTGGTACCCTTGTGAGTATTTTTGAAGTGCTTTAGTTCAAGGTTCAGGTATTACAAATTTTTGATTTGTCCAAGTTGCTGCCAGATTATCTTTTTTGGATTTTCTAAGACGAAGCAAGATACAACTTGGAAGTAATACCCCGAGTAGGAAGTATTCAAATTACGGAGTGTTACATAGAGTTTTCAACAAGTTCTTTTATCATTTATCCCCTAAAATATAACTACATCAGTGAAATATCAAATTGAAACAATACCTATTGTGGTTTTCAAAGGTCAATGATATGGTGGTACCAATTGTTAAGCTAAAAAACTACTCGTCAAATCAAATATCTATTGCTCTTAAACTTCAATTAAAGGATAATCTCGATAATAAAACCATTAACAACACAAATTAAATAGGAAATTATAAAGTTAAAGATAGATATTATTAAACTTTTAAAAAGTTAATAACTAAATATTTATTTATTATTTAGATCCAATTAAAATATATCAGCGTCGGGTGGGGTTCATATGTATATATTAAATATATAGTTAGGCGAAGAATTAAAAATTCATAGCAGACATTTGAGGAGTCAATAGGCCTAAAGTGGAGAGAATATATTTTAGTCCTCAAATTCTCTCATCTCTAACCAAAAACTTTAAACCCCCAACCCGATTTCTCTCTCTTTAGAATTTGGAGTTGATATTAAACCAAAAGTGAATTCAAACCAAATCGAAGAAATGAAACGTTGTATTGAGAAAGGTCTGCAACAAATCTTCTTCTGCCATGATTCTTCTTCTTCTTCTTCTGGCCCTCAATCTCCGAGATGGCGATGCTCGTGTTCGAAACCCACCTTCAAAACGATGGCGTTTCTCTTCTCCTTCTTCTTCCTCGGCGGCTTCATACTTCGCATCCAATGGATTAGAACGGTATGTCCTTAAATTATATTTTCTAAATTTTCTAATATCTTATTACACGAGTTCGAGTTCGATCTTGCAATTATGCAGTTTTGGTGGTTCGTTTAAAATTTTGTTTGAATTAAACAATTGTCTTTGAAACTCAGAAACTACATCGATATCAACGTTGGTTTTGTTTATACATTTTTATTTTTACAACCCTGCCAGTGCCAATAATGGACTCGCTGGGGTTTGTGAAATTAGTATTAAAATGTAAAGAGAGTAGTTTAAAGGAAGAAGAAAGTAGAAAGATTCATTTAATATTTTAAGTCTATTTGATAATCCTTTCATATTTTGTTTTTTGTTTTTGATTTTCTTGGCTAAATTTTAAAAATAAAAAGAAGTTTTATGAAAAATATTTTTTTTTTAGTTTTTCAAAATTATTAATCTGATTTCATTATTATTATTTGTTTGCGCAGCCAACGTACTGGTGGGAGAAAGGGATTGGAAAGGAAGAGTACAAGTCAAATTGGGGCGGCCAAAATCTGTACCGTCCATCGAACGCCACGTGTCCGCCGCACTTCCGTTGGATCCACGAAGATCTACAGCCGTGGAGAGAGACAGGAATCACAAGGGAAATGTTGGAAGGGGCCCGGAAAACGGCCCATTTCAAAGTAATAATCCAGGACGGGCGAGTGTACGTAGAGAAATATATGAACGCATTCCAGACGAGAGATGTGTTCACTTTATGGGGATTTTTGCAGCTTATGAGATGGTACCCTGGAAAATTGCCAGATCTTGAGCTGATGTTTAACTGTGATGATCTCCCAGTCGTCGGATCTAAAGACTTTTGGGGTCAATGGACGGTCCTACCTCCGCTGTTTGGTTACTGCTCCGATGAATCCAGTTTGGATATTGCTTTTCCTGATTGGTCCTTTTGGGGATGGTAATTCTATTCTTTTCCCACTATCTCGTTTTACTATTTCTATATGTTAGTAGTATAATGATTTAGATCTTGGAATCTCCGATTGGGTATATATTTATTTATTTTTTTTTAAAAAAAAAGAATTAGAGGGAAAGTTCCATTTTTAGCCCGTATTTAGCTGGGTAATAATTAGTGACTCAATTTAGGGAAAAAACTCCATTTATACCGTTCCGCTTGTTTGGGGGAAGTAGTATATCTATTAAAGCTACAGTTTTTTAAGAGTTGAGAATTTGTATTTAAATGTATAGAATTTTTTTTTTTTTTTAAAGTACATCAACTATTAACAGTCGAGGATTCAAACTCATGATTTTTAGGTCACAAGTCTAATTTAATGTCAATTGAGTTATGTTATTGTTGGTTATTTAATGTATAGAGTTAACTCATCTAGAGTTATGAAATTTATGGTTGTGGTGTACAATTATTAAACCTAGAGTTATAAAGTCTGAGTTTATATTATCTATTGTTTGTATATTTTTTTTTTACAAATTTTCAAAATTTTATTATCAAATATTTGTTCCGATGAATTTTAAAATTGAATTTTTTTTGAATTTATTAATTTATATAAACTTTACAAATTTCTTTTGATTTTTTTAATCAAAGTAACTTATATTTTTTCCTAATATCTCTTATATTAATTATTCATTTGTCTTGGATATAAAGAAAGTATGTATAATCATTTTTTAAATATTACATCTGGAAATATTTTAATTTATTAATTCGAAAGGATCCAAATAAGCAACTTTTTTTTAATGTTTTTATTGTCCCAATTGTAAAAATAATATAGATTTATTTCTATCAATACTAAAATTGAGATTTTAAATTATTTTATTTTATGAATATTTTACCATTTTACTAAAAATTTGTTTTAATCAATTTAAATTTTTTAATTTAAGATTTTATTTTTCTATCTGATCAATGTAATGAATTATCTAAATTTAGAAATAATATATATTCTTTGAAGCTTTAAAATTATTTATGCTATTTTAAAATAATTAAGTTTAAAATGAATATATATTTTTTAACAGCATTAAAAATAATATCATACATATACTTTTGTTTGAATACTATACATTTATGTTCTTTATTGTAATAAGTTTTGAAGGAGGAATTGTTTGTCGTTTACTTTCAATATGATTAATTTGAAAATCAAATATTTATATTTTAATACGTTGTATTTTAAATACTAATTTCTTAAATTATAATATGAGTTAGTTTAGAATATGGTTGTTCTTATTTTCAAATCATAAAATTATGGTTAAAATACCATTTGTGTCCTTGTAGTTTGAATTTTGTTCCAATTTGCTCCATGTATTTTCAATTACCCAATTTTGATCCATGTACTTACAAGAAAGCTTGAAGTTGATCCTTACTGTTAATGTATTCTTTCTTAAAAGAAATTATTCTCTATTAACTTTCTCTTTATAAATTTTGAAAATGTGTTCTCTTGTATTAAAATTGTTAGGATTATTTAACCAATTTCAATAAAAACATTAACTTTAGATTTATTATAGGGACCGATAAGTACATAGACTAAATAGATATTTGAAAGTACATGTACTCGAAAAGAATAAAATCAAGAATACAAAGACCAAAATAGTATTTTAACCTAAACTTATATACATTTTTGAGCTATTAATAAGAAAATAAAATTAAAAAAGATAAGCTTGTTATTTATTATAAGTAATTTTATTTTAAACTTTAAAAAACTGTAGATGTTATGTGGAGGAAATGAGATAGAGAGACTTTTATCAATTAAAAAAATTGTTATGTAGTAGTCTAATTTACATTAGAATTTTTATATAAGGTATATTTTTTATAACAAAAAAATCATGGGATAAATGAAAATATTTTTGTTAAAAGAATTTATTGAAATTATATGATGAAAATAAAAGGATTTTGTTAATAATTATTTATATTTGATTATTAATTAGTAATAATGACGATAAAATTTGCATAAAAAATCAAGAAATTCTAAACAAAGGGAGAGAGAGGAAAAAAGAGAGGGTAGGAGTGAGGTGAGATGTGAAGAAAAGAGGAGAGAGAAGTTAAGGCGTCAATAATGATAAGTTAGAGTTAGAGTTATAAATTATGAGACTTATAAGGGGGAGTTAAGTAGGAGTTAATAAGTTTGTGACAAATGCCTTTTGGGTCAAACAAGAACTTGGGTGTAACTCCACTCAACTCCTCAAGCCAAACACTACTTTAAACTTAGGGAATTATATCAATTAAAACACTAAATTAATGATTATATCAATTTAAACGACCTTCAACTTTCATAAGTGTATCATTAGTCAGTTTAGTTACTTAAAAAAAATCATGCTAACTATGAGAATTTTATTGTTGGATTAAACTATTTTTGTAGGTACTAATTCTTTTGTTGGGTTAGATACGTAACTAAATGTCCATTTGAATTATCTTTTAGTTTAAATATTTTTCAAAAATATATTTTAAAACCTTTTGTTTTTTTTACAAAAACAGTTTAGAATTAAAACACTCACATATTTGGTTACATTTTCTCAAAAGTGTTTTTATATACAAATTTGTTTGATCTACTATACACTCAGAATCTTTCTACCAATGTCAAGTTACTGTAAAAGACGACTATTAACACTATTGGGGAGAAGGTAGGGTGAAGGTATATTGGTCCTTTTCATGACATTCAAGGTTAAACGCTTAAATACCTTTTGTTTTTAAACATAGTTGTAAGTGTTTGACCCCAAGGAACTCGTTTATCAGTTTTATTTCCAAAAAGTCATTTGGAGTGATTTCCAAACATTACAGTTTTTTTAAAAAAATAACTTGTTTTTTCAACAATAAACCCTTGAGAAGGTGATCCAAACAGTGTTTTTTATTTGCTTGATTTTATAGTAAAGTTTGAATAGCTCTGTGATTGGTCTAGACATTTCTTTGATATGGTTTTAGATATCTAGCTTGCTGAATTTTGCCTAATTTATTAGTGGGTATTTGGACAATTTTTAGATTTAGGATAGAGGAAGTATTAGTTGCAACACTTATTAAAAACTCACTCACCTAAATATAGAGTAAAACTAACACTTTTTCTCAATTTTTTTTTAAATGTTACATAGAATTTAAGAAATATGATTCAAACTAGTGAACAAAACAAAATTCGCAAATTATTATAGAGCAAACATGTTTTTTTTTTTAAATTAAGAAAGTCGGGGTATCATTTTGTTTTGTTTTGTTTTGCTTTTATTTTTGAAAAGATAAATTTACAATTTTGTTACTTTTTTTAGTTCAACAATATTATTTGGAGTAGAAAATTCGAACCTTTTAACTTCTTAGTCGATGTTATATGCTAATTCCCACTAAAATGAAACTCACTTTTGATAGTTTGTTGATATTGTTAAAGGGCTGAACTAAACATAAAGCCATGGAGGAAGATATTAGAGGACATAAAAAAAGGGAACAAAAGAACCAAATGGAAGGACAGGGTGCCCTTGGCTTATTGGAAAGGGAACCCAGAAGTGGTCCGCTCTAGGAAAACCATTCTCAAATGTAATCTTACTCAACAACAAAATTGGGACACTCTCATATATGCTCAGGTAATCTTCTTACTCTTCTTTTTTTTTTTTCGTTTTTGAGTTCTTCTCATTTTTGCATTACCTATGTTCAAAAATACATAAAATGTTATTATATGCAATATTCTAATATTGATGAAAATCACAATAGAATTATGTGTCAGTTTTTATACTATAACAATTTAGAAGATCGAACAATTTCCATTAACTAGATTAAATTATGATCTAAATTATTATAGAATGATATTGACTAAATTATTCCTTTATATTGATGTCAAATCATATAGAGCACATATATAATCTCTTGGTTGAGAGTACATGTCAATTATCATTGAGTCTACTGAGTCCTACCCACTTTGGCATTAAACCGGGATATAAAAAACCATAAACATATATGTCAACATGTTGATGAAAGTTTAATGCTATGTGCAAAATGTCTTAACATATATTATTGATTTTAGATTTCATGGTTTCAAACATTCAAATTACTTCGAATTTTTCTAATTCATTTAAAAAATGAAACCTTTTATTAGCCATTTTTATTAGATATCTAATGAAATAAAAAACTTTTTGGGTAGATTTAAAAATTTTAAAATGTTAAGGAAAATTTTTAAATTAACTAAATTTGGAATGAACATTCAAATTTTAAATTTAGATCTAAACTATTATTAAAAAAAAAATATTTTGTTTGAAGGATTGGGATAAAGAATCCAGAGAAGGGTTCAAGCAATCAAATCTAGAAGATCAATGTAAACACAGGTGGGTTGTTCATTCTTTTTTGAAAAAATAAAATGATATAAAGACTTAAATTCTACTATAGTTCTAGATTCACTATTTCTCATTCTATTTTAATTCTGATTAGCCCCTAAATTATAGATAAGAAAACCATTTTAGTTCTTGATAAATTATTTAGTAGAAATTTAACATAATACATGTTTTGTTTATTTTTATCTATAGATATTTGCCTTAACAAGTGTTTGAAGTAACATGTACTAAGTTAGTTATTAAAAACTTAAACTACTAATTAGATTTAGAATCTTACCAAATAATTAATAGAAACATAATAATAAAGACTAAAAGAATTTTTCAAGCAAAATTTAAAAACTAAAATAGAGTATCTAAAACGTGTGGAACTAAAACATAATATATGAATTCTAAAAGTTCAAAAATTAAAATAAAATAAGAACCAACTTGAATGTTTATATACCATTTAAATCTTAGTTTACTCTCTCAACTTTCATATTTATTTTGTTTTGGTTTTTAAATTTTAAATATGTTATTTTAATTCCTAAATTTACACGTTAAGATTCTTTTTTTCCTTTGGTTAATTGTTCGTTAATCATTTAGGAAAATACAATCCATATAGCCTATCACATGTGCTTTCAAACATTAGCCTTCGTTCACATCTATTTATTATTGAATAAACAAAAGACATGTCAGTGTCAAATTTTAATTATACAATTTACTAATTTTCCCAAAAGAAAATTATATAATTACTAAAAAATTTGACAACATTTATTAAAATGAATTTCTTTCACCTAAAGTTTCTAAAATAAAATACTTGAATGTTTAAAGCCTAAAATAATTTTTAAACCTTAAATAGAAAATAAAGACTAAAGATGTGTTGTATACTGCAGATAAACTTAACATCGCAACACTAGATTATCAATCCCACTTGTCTGGGAGGCTCTATGATTCTCCATCCTCACTAGACCATGATAACATGCAACTATGTGTACTGAAGTTATACGACCCATTATTCATTCATATGAGTGTCTACTACATTATGTGTCACTTTCAACATAGACTAAAGACATCATGCCTGTTTTAATTTATGATATCATTTTTACAGATTTTCTCAACAATAGCTAAATAATAATAATAAAAAAAAAAAACTTATGCAAATGGCAGAGGATTATTTTTTGTTGAACTAGACAGTTTAACAAATCTCAACTAAACCTCTACCTATCTTCATAATATTATGATATTGTCATTTCGGGTATAAACCTTCATGGTTTTGTTTTTGGTTGATCCATCTAAGAGACCTTATACCAATGAAGATAATTGTCCTCATTTATATACCTATGACCATTCTCTTCTTTTGGACATAAGCTCTCATGGTTTTTCTTTTGTTCTATCCAAAAGACCTCATACCAATAGAGATAATTGTCATCACTTATCTATCTACGATCATTCTCTTCTCTAGCCAACGTGAGACTTTGTTTGCACTCCTAAGACACATATATAATAGGATACTTTGAATATTTATTAGATCATTTAGGAGAGGAAATTTTCTAAAATTTGGTAGAAACTTTGATTATTCTTCTCTCATTTAAATGTTTGTTAACTCTCTAAGTATCAAATAATGCAAATCTATTATTCACTGATTTCAACATTCACCAACAGTAAACATTATTAAAAAGAGGTTGAGGAACTAAACAAAAACTTTTAGACTATAGATACTAAATTAAAAATAAAAACTAAAACATTTAGAGTTAAAACATAAAATAAAAAACGAGATTGCATTATTGTTATGGGTGAAAAAAAAAGTAACTAGAGGTAAATTTTTGTTTGGTGAAAAATGGAAATATAGGTACAAGATATACATAGAAGGACGAGCGTGGTCAGTAAGTGAAAAATACATAATATCATGTGACTCAATGACGTTGTATGTAAAGCCAAAGTATTTTGATTTCTACATAAGGGGAATGGTTCCTTTGCAACACTTTTGGCCTATCAATGACCAATCCAAATGTCCTTCTCTCAAATTTGCCGTCGAATGGGGTAACAATCACACAAATCAGGTACTCCTTTTCTCTCTATTCTTGTTATTGTTTAATGGAATGATGGTGGGTATTTGATTATTCAATCTTTAAGAAAAGAAGTAGATGTCTTAACTGCTCGACTACTCTTATGTTGCCATTTAATTAGATGAATGGTACAGCTTAGTCGATGAGATACCTATTTTCTTTTCTAAGGTTGAAGATTGAATCTCCCACCTATACATTTTTTAAACTAAAAAAATATTTTTAATTTCGTTAATTAAACACTGGGCTTAATTAATTATTTCTATTAAGTATGTATTTTTTAAAAAAAAAATAATAGTTATGAGTATTCATGTGGTTGGGTACCCTCAACATGATGCCTTTTTGGGTTTACTATTATTCGTTAGGATCCTAATTTTTGACCGAATACCCATTTAGATTTGATGGGTTTCGATAGCATATTAGATTTTACGGGATTTCCATCTCAAAATTAATTGACAATGAGTAAAATAACCCATGTATCTTATAAGTTTCGAAGTCTCTTTTCATCTTTTTCAAATGTGGGTTCCTCTACATGTATGAGAATACTTTTGCACGTATAGTGTTTTTTACTTGAACTTTATATTATTTATTAGTTGTAAGTAACTTTCTAATTTAATTTTGAAGAGGTATTAATTCTGACTGGTAAGAAAAACATTAATCTTTTTAAATGATTTTAAAATACTTTTAGAATTTTCGATTTTTCTTTTTACTAGGCAATTCACATAAAACATTTGAAAAGTTGTTTCAGCAGTGAAAATGCACTTTTCAAAATTTATGACTAACATCAACAATTGGGAGTGGAAGATTCGAACCCATGACTACTTGATCATGAGTCATACTTGCTAGTTGAGTTGTGCCCTTGGTAGCAAATTTATGGCTAACTTACTCTTAAGTTAAAATTTAAAAGCAACCCTAATAACACATTTAACTTTGAGGATGTACTTTTTACTATTTTAAAAGACATAACAAACTTATTTGTATCCAAATTTAAGGTTGAAGGTTAAAATACTTCGCACAACACATTTAACTTTGAGAATGCACTTTGCACTATTTCAAAGGGCGTAACAAATTTATTTGTACCCAGAAGCACTTCAAAATACAGAAGACAAATGTACTTTTTACCATTTAAAAAGTTAGGCTCAAACTTACTAGTTGAAGGTTAAAGTCTAAAGATGTAAGCATTTTACGACAAATTTTACCTAAGGACATGAGTTGCAATTTAATTTTCTTTTTCTAATTTCATGAGCGTGTTTTAGTTCAATAATTCTATGAGTAAAGGACTAAACTTTTTTATCTTTATGATGTTTAGGATGGTAATTTGTACTTTATCGTCCAATAAATTATGTTTGAATTATCTTTTCTTTTATGAGCTTTAAGAAGTTCGAATAGATTTTTAGTTACATGAGTTTCATCATTTTACTCCCTTTAGTCCATGAAAAAAAAACCGTATGAATTTATGACCCTAAAAGCCAATACATATTTATCGGTGCATTTACTCACATGGAATGATTCAGTAGGTAAAATTCAAATAATTTAGACCTCGTTTAATAACCTTTAATTAGTTTTTAGTGTTTGGTTTTTGAAAATTGTACTGGTTTTCTCACCTTTTCTCTACAAGAGGTTTCATCTCCCCTACAATGGTTCTCATCTCTTTTAAGAGAACACTTAGAAATTCTTTTTTTTTTTAATTTTCAAAATTTAGCTTAGTATTGGAAATACATTTAAAGAGTAGATAAAAAAACATAAAAATCTATAGGCAGAAGTAATATTTATTGACTTAATTTTTAAACGGGTCCTTAAACTTTCATTTATGATTCAGGCCAGAACACTTTTTCTAAAAGTAACCCATAATTCTTTTTTCTTTTTTCTTTTTCTTTTTTCTACCTCGAGCTAAATTTTAGAGAATTCACAGGTTAGAATGTATGTAAAATAGTTAATATCTCATATCTTATATTTATATTTATTCTACAAGAATGACACAGACACATGGTGATACATCATAGTTTTTATTAAAAAAACTAATTTTATATCAAAACTAAATTTGGGTAAAATGTATTTTTTTTTTCATCCATTTAATTAGTTTCTATTTGGTCATTAAATTTAAATTTAAATTTAGTTTCTTTAAATATTCAAAACTCTAACATATTTGGTTTTCAATATTTAAATTCGATTAATTTGTAATTATGTGAGAAGTTTAAAATTCATTTCTAATTTATCTTTCAATATAAAAGAATAAAAAAAATATACAACTCATTAATTAACTGCAACGTAATCATTACATAGTAGTTGAGAGTATTAATTCAGATAACGAAAAGACTAAGACAATGTATATTTTATCGTCTTTGATCTCTCTTACCATATTTAATTTGTGTCTAATACATATTTATTATGCTAATAATGTCACATTACCCTAATTGAAATATCCATAAGTTGTTACTTTATTTATCTTTAAAATGAGTATAAAAAACTAAGAATTACAACCAAATTTAATTACAGGCACAAGTAATAGGAGAAGCAGGAAGCAAGTACTTGCAAGAGAATCTAAAGATGGAATTAGTCTACGATTATATGTTTCATCTATTGAACGAATATAGCAAGCTTTTAAGATTTCGACCATCAGTGTCAGCCGATGCCGTGGAGCTGAAGCCGGAGACGATGATCGGCACTGCCATGGGGTTGGCAAAGAAATTTATGGAGGATTCACTGGAGAAATCTCCAAGCGAGGCAGAGCCGTGCGATTTTCCTCCTTATGATCCGACGTTCCACAGGGAGTTTCAGAATAAGACATTGAATGCCCTAAAGCAAGTTGAAATTTGGGAAAAAGAATATTGGAAAACCCAAACGAAGGGTAATTGGATTTGGGATTAATTTTTTTTTTTGTGAGATAATCCCTAATATATTTTTTTGTCATTTTTGTTCTTAGGCTAATTTCTTAGCATTGGGAATGGGAATCTGTTAAGAATTATATTTTGATGTGATGAAAAGTTGTTTTGTTTCTTTTTTCAAAGGGTTATGTGGGTAGAATGCCCTAATATTCAATGTATTTATTGGATTTTGTCCCAATCTTTTAAATGCTTAAATTTCATCTCTTATGAAGGTCTTTCTCAATTAAATTCTCTAAATTAATTGATAAAATGATGGTGTAATGTGTCATTGGGACTAGAATTGATGGATGTTTCAAGCAGGTAAACGAAGTAAGCAAGTTAAGGGGTTGTTTGGAGCGTTGATTGAGTTATAATAATAGGGGGTTATGTTGAGAAATAAAGTTTTAAACGTTTATTTGTGCCATTTTATTATTACAACGCTTTTAAGTTATTTGAGTTGTTAAAGTTATGAGAGTTATGTGAGTTATATGAATTTTAAGAGTTATGTGATTTAGGAGAATTGATGTCATTTATTGTTTTTTTTTTCAAATCGTTATCTTGTGTAAACCTGTATAAAGGCACATCTTTTTTATTGAAAAACAACTCGTTTCATATCTTGTCCTCTACATTTGTTTCTAACAAAGTGGTATCAAAGCCTAGTTAAAAAAAATTGAGAGAAAAAAAATGGCTAATAGTGGGTTGAGTTCCCTTCAATTACCGATGTTCACCAAGCTCAACTATGATAGTTGGAGCATCAAGATAAAAGTGTTACTAGGAGCACAAGACATGTGGGAGATCGTGGAGAATGGTTTCCAAGAGTTGGAACCTGAAGCCAATCAAGCGCAAAAAGACGCATTAAAGGAGACAAGAAGGAAGGACAAGAAGGCCTTTTTCTATCTTGTACCAATCAGTGGACGAAGATACATTTGAGACCATCGCTAATGTCGAGACATCAAAGGCGACATGAGATAAACTTCAATCGACTCATAGAGGAGTCAATCGTGTGAAAAAGGTACGGTTGCAATCTTTATGGGGTGAGTTTGAATCATTACAGATGAAGGAAACGGAGGTGATAGCAGAATATTAGACAAAAGTAATGACCGTTGTAAACCAATTGAGACGGAACGGTGAAGAAATTACTGATGTTCGTGTCATGGAAAAGATTTTACGGAGCCTAAATACTAAGTTCGAGATTATCGCCACGACATTGAGGAGACACAGGATCTCGATAATATGACAATTGAACAATTAATAGGCTCGTTGCAAGCCTATGAGGAGAAAAAGAAAAGAAAGATGGAGCAAATGGAGACCGTTGAACAACTTCTCCAACTCAAACTCAAGGAGGAGAATAGTCGTGGATGTGGAAGAGGTCGTAGCGGTCGAGGCCATAGTGGAAGAGGTGAAACCAACACCGATATTTCTTAAAATTCCTGTGTATCCTCAAGAGGAAGAGGAGGTCGAGGTCGTGGAAGACGTGGTGGAAGGTTCGGGAGAGATAAATATCAAGTAAAATGTTATAATTGTAATAAATATGGGCATTATGCAAATGAGTGTTACTCATCTCAATCAGAATCAATCGATTAAAAGAATCAGGACCGGTCAAATGCTGACACATCAGCTCATCAAGGGCAATCTAATTATGTGGAAGAGAATGTGACCTTGTTTATGGTGTCAAAGGGAGAGGAATAGAGTCAAGATAGTATGTGGTATCTTGACAGTGGAGCCTCAAATCACATGTGTGGAAAACGTGAGATGTTTGCGGAGTTGAACGAGATGGAGAAAGGTAATATTGCCTTTGGAGACAATTCTTTGGCCGCCATCAAGGGAATAGGTAAAATTCTCATTCGGTTAAAAAATGGAGAAAATCAATATATCAATAATATATTGAGTGTAGGACAATTATTAGAGAAAGGTTTTGAAGTTCAAATGAAAACCAATTGTTTGTATTTGAGGGATAATCATGAGAAACTTGTTGCTAAAGTTTCCATGACAAAAAACCGAATGTTTCCTTTGAATATATGTAATGATGTTCCAAAATGCTTGAAGACGTGTTATGAGGATCTCTCTTGGCTATGGTATCTACGGTTTGGACACCTCAATTTTGGAAGTCTAGAAGATTTATCGAAGAAGAAGATGGTGCGGGGTTTACTGCACATTCACAAGCCGAATCAAGTTTGTGAAGGTTGCCTACTTGAAAAACATCATCGAATTAGTTTTTCCAAAAGAGTCTATGATAGGGCCAATAAGCCCCTAGAACTCATCCATGGCGACGTGTGTGGAATGATCAAACTGAAGTATCATGGTAAAAGTAAATAATTCCTTATATTTATTGATGATTTTCTAGAAAAACCTGGCTGTACTTTTTGAAGGAAAAATCAGAAGTATTTGAGATTTTCAAAAGATTTAAGGTACGTGTGGAGAATGAAAGCAACCTTACAATCAAGGCCATGGGAACTGATCGAGGTGGTGAATTCACATCAAATGGGTTCAAACAATTTTGTGATGAAAAAGGCATCAGACGTCCATTAACAGTGCCAAGGACACCACAACAAAATGGCGTGGTGGAGAGGAAGAATCGAACAGTCTTGAACATGGCAAGAAGTATGCTAAAAACGAAGAAGATGCCAAAGGAATTTTGGGCAGAGGCCATAGCTTGTGCGGTCTATTTGATAAATCGAGCCCCGACCAAAAATGTGTTTGACAAAATACCTCAAGAAGCATGGAACGAAAAAAAACCCAGAATTGGTCACTTCAAGGTGTTTGGGAGTATTGCATATACTCATGTGTAAGAAGAAAAAAGGACCAAGCTCGACGATCGAAGCAAGAAACTCATCTTCATCGGCTATGATGCAAGTTCAAAGGGTTATCGCCTTTACAATCCTTTGAATGGGAAGGTAATTATTAGTCGTGATGTTGATTTTGATGAGAAAGCCTCTTGGGATTGGAATATACAGGATGAAGAGTATGATTTCTTTCCATACTTTCAAGAAGATGATGAAAATGAGCCAACGAGAGATGAAATGAGTGAAGTTTTGACCATTCCAGTGCCACCACTTTCGTCAAATCCATCATCATCTGAAAGTTCATCCAATGATTCAGAGAACGAAATTGGTCCAAGAGAAACTCGAAGCCTACAGGAACTTAATGAGGTAAATGAAAATCAAGATGACATAATTCTCTATTGTCTTTTTGGTGATTGTGAGCCCATTAGTTTCCAAGAAGCCATTGCAAACAAAAAATGGAAGGATGCAATGGATGAATAAATTCGAGCGATAGAAAAAAAAGACACATGGGAGTTGACCAAACTTCCATCGATCGGAGTGAAGTGGGTATACAAGACAAAGAGAAAAGTCAATGGTGATATTGAGAGGCACAAGGCAAGACTAGTAGTGAAAGGGTATAGGCAACGTCATGGCATCGACTATGATGAGGTATTTGCCCCTGTTGTTCGCCTTTAAACTATTCGTTTGATTATTGCTTTGGCAGCACATAATCATTGGAAGCTACATCAAATGGATGTCAAATCGACATTCTTGAATGGAATTCTTGAGGAGGAGATCTATGTGGAACAACCATTAAGTTATGAAGTCAAGGGTGAAGAAGACAAAGTGCTTCGATTGAAGAAGGCTCTTTATGGCTTGAAGCAAGCGCCAAGAGCATGGAATTCAAAGATTGACAAATACTTTCAAGATAAGAAGTATATGAAGTGTCCTTATGAGCATGCCCTCTACATCAAAATGCAAGGTGAAAACATACTAATCATTTGTTTATATGTTGATGATTTAGTATTTACCGGAAATAATCCTAGCATGTTTGATGAGTTCAAAAGAGAGATGGAAAATGAGCTTGAAATGACGGACATTGGTCTCATGAGTTACTATCTTGGAATTGAGATCAAACAAGGTGAAGATGGGATCTTTATATCCCAAGAGGGTTATGCTAAAGAAGTGCTAAAAAAGTTCAACATGGATGATGTCGGTTGGAACACCAATGGAATGTGGAGTCAAAATCACCAAGCAAGGTGGAGGAGTGAAAGTAGATTCTACATATTTCAAAAGTCTGGTTGGAAGTTTGAGATACTTGACATGCACAAGATCGAATATTCTTTATTCAGTTGGAATTATTAGTCAATTTGTGGAAGAGCCAACAACAACACATTGAAAAATGGCAAAAAGGATACTTCGCTACATCTAAGGGGCGATTGGGTATGGTCTATCTTATGTCTCTTCTAGTAATTTTAATATTGTTGGTTATTGTGATAGTGACTGGAGTAGTGACTAGGATGATCAAAAGAGCACTACGGGGTTTGTGTTTTATATCAGTAAAACGACGTTCACATGGATGTCAAAGAAGCAACTCACTGTCACATTATCAACATGTGAGGCGGAGTACGTCGCGGCAACTTCATGTGTATGTCATGCAATTTGGTTAAGAAACTTAGTGAAGGAGTTGAAGTTTCAAATGGAAGGTCCAATGGAGATTTTTGTTGACAACAAATCGGTCATTGCCTTAGCCAAAAATCCGGTATTTCATGGGAGGAGTAAGCACATTGATACTCGCTTTCATTATATTCGAGATTGCATTATGAAGAAAGAAGTAAAACTCAAATATATCAAGTCACAAGACCAAGCGACAGAAATTTTCACAAAACCCCTCAAGTTGGATACTTTTATCAGAATGAGAAGTTTACTTGGTGTAACAAATCAAGTTTAAGGGAGGAGGGGGGGTGTTGAGAAAAAAAGTTTTAAACGTTTATTTGTGCCATTTTATTATTACAACGCTTTTGAGTTATTTGAGTTGTTAAAGTTATGAGAGTTATGTGAGTTATATGAATTTTGAGAGTTATGTGATTTAGGAGAATTGATGTCATTTATTGTTTTTTTTTCAAATCGTTATCTTGTGTAAGCCTATATAAAGGCACATCTTTTTTATTGAAAAACATCTCCTTTCATATCTTGTCCTCCACATTTGTTTCTAACAGGTTATAATAGCATGTGAGTTATTATAGTCTGTGGAATCATATAATATTATTTAAAATGCAAAGTAGTATAGTTGAGGGTTATAATAATCTGTGTTTGAGGTGCAAAGTATTCCACAGATTATTTAAATTTCTTTGTCAGTTGGTTATAGAACAATTGCAATAGGACTCCACACAAAGAAGCCACCACCATGAGCGGGTTTCGAAGCCAACCACAAAAGGAACTACGAACCTTACTTAAATCATTACAATTCTGGAATGGAGGATTCACTCAAACTTAAATTATTAAAACTTAGGACAACAAAGGCAGCTACCTCATAATTTCAACAAATCACCAAGTTCAAATTTCAAGTCCAAGTATTTCGCTAATGTTAGATTTTTAAATTTAATATTATCATTAATGTGACCCATATGCATTTATTTTTATCTTAATATTTTAGAAGTATTACATTAATGAGTAGTTAATTAAAAGATAATTTTCAATTTAACACCCTGATGGAAGATGTATATATAAAGATAAAATTAAAAGGTAAGTTGTAGCCACACGGTGGTTCACTCCATATTTCTTCATTAAAGCTTCCATGGGTCAGTTGCAGAAGTGTGTCCCTAGATCACTTATGATCGCTCATGGAATCCCAAACCTGTTGAAAAAGTTAGTCTTTATAAAATCTACAACGGTTTTAGCATCGTCAGTTTTGGTGGCTTTTGCCTCCACCAATTTAGAAACATAATCCATAGCCAATAGAATATAAACAAAATCACAAGAGGAAGAACAAGGATACAAAAATCAAATATCTCACAAACCAAAATGGGTACCTGAGACATTTCATTCCTACGAGAAATAGTTCCTACTTTTGGCATTTTTCATATGATTCGCAGAATTGGTTGGCATCCTTAAATAAAGATTCTCAATATAACCCACTGTCTAAGACTTTTCCTAGTTGTACTTTTAGGCCCAAAATGTCCCCTACATGCATAGTCATGACAGAAAGCTAGAATAGACTCAAACTCATTTTCAGGCATACATCTCCTAACTACTTAAATAGTACAAAATTTCCATAAGTAACGGTCATCCCTGTTGGGTTTTATGTTCTAATACTCGTGGTTTTATAAACTGAATGTACATTCTATTTTGCAATAAAGATGTTATTGAGATTTATTCAGTAAAGATGTTATTGATTAAACTGAATTGGATTGTGTAACCCTAATCCGATAAAGAACCATTGGTTATAGGATGAATACTTGAACTTTATGTGTGACATAAAAGTCGATCAAGTTCAAGTTATAGCCAGAACGATCTATAGTATAGGGATAGGGTTGGGTACCTTGTCTTAGCGACACTATGGACGCACCCCACTTTGTAATGTACAAACGATGTGATTCTAAATCGTTCATGTGGAGACATGTAAGTGGGGGTGTCCTATGCAATGAGTTTGCATAAGACTGGACCGCAAAATAGTCACTTAGACTTTATAACTCTATTTACTATCTGAAATGACTATATTCATACGATGACCTAGGTAACTCAATCTTAATCCTGAGTGTGCTATAAACTCCTGTTTATTTGGATTATCCCTAGATTTGCATGGGTGAGAGTGGCCCGAGATCGCCGACTTAATAAACCTCCCATTGCAGGGATAAGACCGGGTAGATAGTTGGGAACATAGTTCAGCAAGATGAAATTTACTCCTACCCGCTTTAGGGATTAGTAGAAAGGTTGTTCCCTTAAATGTTGACTCTGGGTCTTGAACAAAGGGTCCACCCTTCTCATTGGCCCGAGAGGGATTCAGTTTGTTGGTTGGACCACTTACCAATTGTTCATTAGAGGGTCAGTGCGATCAGGCTCAAGGAACAAGAAGTAATAACAGAGGTAAAACGGTTTATTTGACCCAACTGTAATTACGAACGACCTATGAAGGATCGACTTTGTGACGCCCGAGGAAGAGGGGTACATGAATGAACCGAGCCCACATCTGAATGAGAGAGATCCTGAGGATATGAAAGTATGGTACCCGAGGAAAAGGGGTACATGCGAGTGACCATGAGGATGTGAAAGTACAATTGAGAAAGGCTTAAAAGAATTGATAGCTACTACTTATACCAATAAGGTGCACCTTCCTTTTCGGTGGCTCAATCATAGGAACTCCACAGTTAAGCGTGCTTGGCTTGGAGCAATTCTATGTTGGGTGACCTCCTGGGAATTTTTCTAGGGAGCATGTGAGTGAGGACAAAGCATGCTAAAAGGACCCCGTGTTGGTTTGTGGGGATAGTGTCTTCACTCTTACAAGCAGCCATGGATGATATAGTGACGCAGTCAGGTCGCAGAGGATCCTGGGCCTGGGGCGTTACAGACTTACTAATCGTGGTTATATCGAGTCGACAGAAATATATATATATATATAGTGAGAAGAGTGCAACCACTGGCTTTAGTGGAGTGTCTCGGTGGTTAACGGATTTAGCTAGGCTAAAGAGTTTGATCGTTAATTTCATATCGTTAGAGCTCATGATCTGTAGGTCCATGAGGTCCTCCTTACTAGCTTGAACTAAGCCTTGTAACAATTTGAGAGAAAAGAATTTGAATTGTTCAAATTCGGGCGGGTTTGGGAGAAAACGTTAAATGTATGCGATATGTTTAACGTGCCATAGCTTAATTATGATTTTTTTTATAAGAGCTTAATTATGAATTAAACTATGATTAAGAAGAGGTGGACATATTTAAAAACGATTTAAATTTTGGATCGGTTTATAGCATGAATAGGGATTCATGTTCGAAAAATCGATCGAGATTGGACAATTTGTTTAATTTAATATTTGATATTAAATTAAATTAAAAATTAATTAAATTATTTATTTATTTAAATTATTTAATTAATTTAATTGATTTTAATTTAAAATCAATTTTATATTGATTTTTGAGTTAAAATTAAAAGAAAAAGAACAAGAAATTCAAGTTTTATCTTGAATTCAAGTGACCAACTTGCCCAAAATGAGTCGTTTTCAATATTCACCAAGATTAGCCACCTCTTTCTCAAACTGTCTTCATCACTCATGTGTTGGCATCTCCTCAAAGCTTAATGAAGCTTTATTTAAAGGAGATTTGAGAAGATTTTGCAGAAATTGTTTCTGTTCTCGATTTTTTACCTTTGAGCACTCTTCTTCCAAATTCTCTCCATCTAGGATCCCACAATCCGTTCCAAGGCCCGAGGATAGTAGGGAAGACATTAGAGGTGGTCTATGAAGTGTTTGTGTTGCAAATCATCCATCGAGTTAGGAGAATTTGATCTTCAAAGGTGAGTTTCCAAACTCTCTATTTTTCCAATTTTGAGCATGCATTTTATTTTGGATCAAATAAGAGTGTTCAGGATCCTAAATTGCTTTCACTTTCTTAATATGGACTCCTTCAATCCCAACATAATATTTAGAATCATGTTTTACCTTGGCTCTTCTAAATGTAGAAACATGGGGAGGGAAGGTACCTGTGACAAGATAATTTACTATATCTACATACTAGGGAATAATGTTTTTCAGTTCGAAACAAGTGCTCGCCAAAAATCATCATTGAATGGTAGTTTATCCTCCTTCCTGACCAGTCTACTCAAATGATATGTTATAGAGTTCTCTGTGTCTTTTGTTGTCTTTAATTTTCAAGTTGAATTCTTGGAGGAGCAGGATCCATCTAAGTAGTCTTGATTTGGACTCCTTCTTGGACATGAGATATCTCAGAGTTGCATAGTTAGAGAAAACAATTACTTCAGCTCAAAGAATAGAAGAACAAAATTTATCTAAAGTAAAAACAATGGACACAAGTTCATTTTATATTGTAGAGTAATTGCATAGAGCGGGGCTCAAAGTCCTAGAAGCATTGTCGATGGCATGACCCTTCTTGTCAATTCTCTGGACGAGCACTGCCCCCACTGCATAGTTGCTCACACCACACATAATCTCAAAGGGTAGGTTCCATTGAGGTGGGTAAATTATGGCACATTGGTCAATCATTCCTTGAGTAGGTCAAATGCCTCTTTACACTCATTTCCAAATTCGAATGTGATATCCTTTTGAAGCAAGTTGGTCATCGATAAGGCAACCTTAGAGAAATCTTTAATAAACCTGCAATAAAAACTTGCATGACCAAAAAATGTCGCACCTCCCTAATATTGGTAATATAGAGCAAATTAGAAATCACTTCTATTTTCGCTTTATCAACTTTTATGCCTCCGAAAGAAACCATATGACCTAAAACAATGCCCTAGTTAGCCATAAAATGACATTTTTCATAATTTAACACAAGATTAGTTTCAATACAGCATTTCATTACTTTGGCTAAATTATTTAAGCACTCATCAAATGACTCCTCATACATAGAAAAATCATCCATAAACACTTAAATGCATCTTTCAATATAATCAGAAAAAATATTCATTATGCGTCATTGAAATGTACCTAGAGCATTACATACACCAAGAAGCATCCGTTTGAAGCATAAGTCTCGAAAGGACAAGTGAATGTGGTCTTCTCATAGTACTCTTGTATAATAGGAATTTGATAAAAACAAAAAAAAAATCAAGAAAACATTAAAATAATTTGTCAGCCAATCTCTCGACCATCTGATCGATAAAAGGTATAGGGAAGTGATATTTTCTTGTTACCTGATTCAACTTCCTATAATTTATACACATTCTCCAACCATTCTAAACATGCATGGGTACTAACTCATTATTACTGTTTATAACTACAGGTATGTCAGTTTTCTTAGAAACTACATGGATACGACTTACCCACTTACTGTTAGAGATTGGATAGATTATACCTGCTTCTAGAAGATTGAAAATCTCTTTCATTATCACTTTATTCATGGTTGGATTCAAATGTTTCTATGGTTCTCTTGATGGTTTAGCATCGTCCTTTAGAAAAATCTTATGCATGCACATAACTGGGCTTATACCTTTAATGTCAGCAAGAGTCCACCCAATAGCCAACTTGTGTTCCTTCGTAATCAATACCAATTTCTCCTCTTGCTCAGGTATAATTTCTTTAGAAATGATGGCTAGCAATGTTTCAGCATCTCCCAGGTACAAGTACTTAAGGTGGTCTGGTAAATCCTTCAGCTCTATCTTGGGAGCCTGCACAATAGAAGGTAACATCTTATTAGTTTATGCAGAAATTTCAACATACATTAGATTTAATTGGTTTAGAAAGTGGTGTTGTGGACAATTCCTGTGAACCAATCTCATCATGGTAATCATATGAAATATCTAAAATGTGTTCATCCTGTTCAACAAGGGCTAGATCATGTACGAGTGAATCAAAGACATCAACATAGTAGATATAATGGATATTCTCAGGATACTTCATTGCATCGGAAATATTAAATTGAGCAATCTCACTATCAAATTCAACTAACAAAGTACCTTCATCAATAGATATTTTGGTCTTAGCAGTTTTCATAAATGGTGTGCCTAACAAAATTGAAGCTGAAGTAGGGGAAGATTTATCATCCATCTCTAAAATGTAAAAGTCTACAGGAAATAGCAATTCTTTAACTCAACGAACACAACCTTAACGATTCCTAGAGGGTGAATGTATGACCTATCAACTAATGCGATAATCACACCAATTTTGTGCATATCATTCAATTTAAGCTCTTGATAAATGGCACCCAAATCTAGCATAATATGTTATGTTTTCTTATTCCAAATCACACAAGGTAAAAATAAATATATCCGAGTCTTTGTACTTCTCTGACATATTTTTCTTTGGCATAACTTGCACTTTTTTGCCCACTAAAACTCGTTTCTTATCCTTTAATTTCCTCTTGTTAGTGCACAATTCTTTCAGAAATTTAGCATACCTTGAAATTTATTTAAACGCATCTAACAAAGATATATTTTTTACCTACACTTTCCTGAATGTCTCAAGAATTTCTTCTTCCTGGTCGTCTTTCTTTGGTCTTGCTAACCTGCTAGGAAAAGGAGCAACGAGGGGATGTGAATTAATAAACAAAGGTGGATCAAAACTTACCTCCTTTTTCACTTAGGTAAGATAATTTCCATCAAATTTCCACTTTGCTCTAAGAACTCTCTTCAGTTGAGGAATTCAAGGGAAATTCCTTTCCACTCATGAAAGTGATAGCACATATTTTTTCTCGAGTATTCGTTTCAGGCTGTGAAGGCAGTCTTCCAGATTTCTGCATCTCTTGCTTACTCATTGATGTGGCTAATTGGGAAATTTGATTCGCCAAATTTTGCATTTTGGGCGTTGTGTTTCATATTGGAACTTATCCATTTTCTCCATCTTTTTGTTCAAGTTGGAAAGTGTTAGATGCTAAACTTTTCACAATATCTTTGAGGGGGCATACCTGATGTCGAACTCTTAGCTTGTGTGAAGGCTTGTGGTGGTCTATTGAAATTCTGAGGAGGTTGTCTTTGTTGGCCATTTTTATTTCCATAACTGAAGTTTGGATACTCCCTCTATCCAGGATTATACTGTTGGGATTTATGCCTAAACTCGTATATTTGTAATTTTCCAAGGAAATGAATAAAAGTGTTATTTTTCCTTAAACCTTGTATTCTCGCAATTACAAACTTAAATCCAATAAACTAAGCTCCAGGGTTACATTTAGGAGAACTTGAACCTGTTGGGATTTTTGTCCTAATCTCGTGCTTGTAAATTACTATTTGAAATTAATAAAGTGTTATTCATTTCATAATTTTGTGTCTCGCATTTTATACAACTTTGACCAATAAACTAAGCTTCAAGGTCATTGAATATATGAGAGAACTAGAACTTGAACGGTGTGTAGTGGACACACAGGGAGGATCACGTTCGAGTAAATGACCTGAACGGTCTAGAATATATGGATAGGGTTGGAGAGCTAATCCTGGATACACTGTGGATGCGGCCCGCTTTGTATTAAGATACAAACGAGGTGATCTAACTCGTTCATGTGGTTGACATACGAGTGGGGGCATCCTGTACAATGAGATTGTACAAGATCAGATTGTGAATTATTAGACCTACTGATGTAACACTGTTGACAATAAGCACTAATAACTTCGTAGATGACCATTAGTGACTCGACACAATCTCGAGCGTGTTACGATCATTTGCGTGCAGTGGGGTTCTGTCCTTTGACTAGTACAGGTGAGGATGGTCACAATTACTCGCTCAATATGCCTATCTTCTCAGGGACAGGACCAAGTAGGGAGTTGGGAACTTAACTACGCGAGATGAAATTCACTCGTTCTCGCCTTTGGGGAAACTAGAGGGGTTGTTCCCTTATGTGTTGTCTCCAGGGCTTGGACAACGGGCGCCCACTCTCTCACTGACATGAGAGAGTTGTTATGTATGGTCGGACCATTACAACGTTGTTGTTCATTAGAGGAGCAGTGGGGACTTAAGAAGCAAGAAGTAAACAAAGGGGTAAAATGGTAATTTGACCCAGTAGTGTCTACGAACAACCTGTGAATGAGCGACTCATGGTCTTTGGTTATATCAGTGGACACGTAATATTCTGCATTGACGGGAGTGCAACTACGGGCTTTAGTGGAGTGTTATCGTAGCTAATGAAGGTTGATTAACGTCAAAGAGTTTGCTAGGTTAATCTCGGATCATTGGAGTTCGTCACTGTAAGTCCATTAGGTCCCTCAGTTGGCTGAAACTGGGTTAAGAGAAGGGTTAATGTTTTGGTGTGAATTGAAGTGTTCAATTTCACTTGAAGGGCATTTATGTCATTTTATGAGATATGAATGATATAATATATAGTTTAATGTGAATGAGATTCATAATAAACTGTAGGTTAGCCTAATTGTTGAATTAGAGCTAATTGGAGAAATTAATTGAGAGAAATTAAATTGAATGTGATATTTAATAAATCCACATTATTGCAAATGTGATTTGTAATATGAGATATGAGATATCTTATTATATATGGTTATGCAAATATGATTTGCATAACCTATAGTTGTGGTAAAGTGGTAATAATGTGGAGATTTTAACTTCATTAATTTCCACTATTTAAACCCTTCTTACAAGAAGGAACTTAAGGCAATCTCTCATTTTTTGGATTCTCACCAAAAAGAAGAGAGCCATTCTCTCTCAACTCTCTCAACTCTCCTCCAAAACACAAAAGTCCCACCACTTTCCTTCTTCCAAAAGAAGAACAACCGAGAAGCCTTTGGTGGTGTTCTTGTTCGTGAGAAGTGTTCGGATTCGTAGAGATCGAGGTTGCACGAAGAGTTTGTGATTCGCTGGAAAGGAGTTCTTGAAGAAGGTCTTCAACAAGTAAGTAACGATAACTTACTGTTTTTCCTTTCCGTTTCAAGCATGTTTAGCCTAGATTTAATAGTTAAATCATTTTAATGAAACTCAAGTGCACAACTTCACCACGACGATTCCATCGTCTTTCGCTGTGTGGGGATTCTCATTCCCTTCAATGTGTAGTTGACACATGGCTAAGATCAAGTTTAAGTAGATGACCCGAATGGTCTATTGTACATGGATAAGGTTGGAACCTCATCCTGGTAACACTATGGATGCGACCCACTTTGTATTTGATACAAATGAGGCGATCTAGCTCGTTCATGTAGATGACATGCGGATGAAGGCATCCTGTACGATGAGATTCTACAAGACTGGACCGAGAATTACTATACCACTCTAATAACGTCGTTGATAGATTAGGGTTAATAATTCAATGATGACCATTAGTGACTCAACCTGAATCCTGAGCGAGTTACGAAATTTTGTCTGCGGGGATTTATCCTTAGACTAGTACGAGTGAGAGTGGCCACAGTTGCCGACTCAATATGCCTACCTTCTTAGGGATTAAACCTCGTAGGGAGTTGGAGACTTAACTTCGCAAGAAGGAATTCACTCGTTCTCGAACTAGGGTAACTAGATAGGTTGTTCCCTTAAGAACTGTATTCTAGTCTTGAACAACGGGACCCCTCCCTCTCTCTGGCCCGAGAGGGATATTGTTTATGGTCAGACCGTAAACTTGTTGTTCATTAGAGGATCAGTGGTGCTTAAGGAGCAATAAATAGTCACAGGGGTAGTACGGTAAATTGACCAAACTGTGACTACGAATGACCTGTGAAGGGTTGACTCACGGGCATTGGTTATATCAATGGGCACAACTTGTCCACAATGAGAAGAGTGCAACTACGAGTGTTTAGTGGAGCGACTTGTAGTTAACAAATGTTGATTAACAGGATCAAAGAGTTTGATTAGTTAATCTCGTATCGTTGGAGCTCATGATATGTAGGTCCATTAGGTCCCTCGGTTGACTCAGTATGGAAATAATTAGGGTATAAACTTTTGGAATTGAAAGAGTTTAGATTAAGAAAGCAGAAGCAATTTTGGATCTTGAACACTCTATGTTGATCAATTTTGTAAAATAAAATGCATGCTCAAAGTTGGAAAAACAGAGGGATAGAAAACTCAACTTTGAAGATCAAATTCTCTTCATCCGGTGGATGGTTTTCAACACGAACACTTCGTGGACAACCGTTAGAGTCTTTCCTACTATCCTCAGGCCTTGGAACGGATTGTGGGATCCTAGGTTGAGAGAATTTGGAAGAAAAGACCTCAAAGGTCACTAATTCGGGAATTTAGAATTTTTTGCAAAATTCTATCAAAACACCATTAAATAAAGCTTCATCAAGCTTCATTTGAGTGACAACTCAAGTGTGATAAGGATGATTTGAGATGGAGGTGGCCAATTTTGGTGAATTTGAAGATGAGAGGGATTGGGCAAGTTGCAATTTGGATTTTTATGAAAATCCACTAATTTTCATTTAATTTTAATTCAAAAAAATCAATATTAAATTGATTTTTAATTAAAATTAATATAATTAATTAAATAATTCAAAATTAATTTAATTAATTAATTTTTAATTTAATTTAATATCTTCAAATTCAATTTAAGGAACTATATCAATTATATATGATATAATGGATATATAATATAGTTTAATGTGAATATGATTCATACTAACTATATTATTGCCTAATTATGGAATTAAGGCATAATTAATTAATTTGAGAGATATGTAAATTGAATATGATTCAATTTAATTTCCCCTTTATGTAAATATGTTTTGCATAATAAGGTATTTGATATTATGCAATTATGCAAATTTATTTTGCATAATGCATAATTAGTGGAAATAATGGCATAATGGGTGGAGAATTTGTCTCGACCTATATTGGCTATATAAGCATCCATTTGGATGCAAATTGGGGCACTTAAGTCATTTGCAAGATTTTGCATTTCTAGCAAATCACTTTCTCTCACAAATTCTCTCTACACAATCCCTCTTCCAAAAAGGAGTTCCCACTTCTCTCTCTCTCCTAGAGAACAACCGAGAAGACTCATTGGAGGTGTTGGATTGTTGAGAAAGTGAAGATCGTAGACGGCAAGTGGATTACGAGAAGAATTGTGTCTTCAAAGGTAATCCATAATCTAGTATGCTTTCATAGTTAGACTTAGCCTTTAGTTTTCTGTTTTTGTCAATTTCTATGTGAACATAATCAAGAACAAAGTCGATCAATCGCTTCCGTATCGAGATTTCATCCCTTCATATACGTGTTTGAATAGGGATCATACTTCCTCTGGTTTTAACCTTGATATCTTCTAATAGCATTTGCTTCCTCAGTGAAATCTTGTTGAATTTTACCTGCATTCATTTGACGAATAACATATGTTAATTCAGATATTTGACTTATCAATTCATTTACCTCGTTGACTTGATAAATGCCTCTAGATCCTCTCATTCCAAACTGTTGAGAGTTTTCAGTCATGTTTCGAATCAATTGTTTTACCTTTACAAGTGCCTTATTCACCAAAGCTCCTTCGCTTGATGCATCAATCATACCTTTGTCATTTAGCAGCAAACCTTCATAAAAGTATTGAATCAGGAGTTAGTCTAAGATTTGATAGTTTGGGAAACTAGCACACAATCTGTTATATCTCTCTCAATATTTGTAGAGTGTTTCACATGTAATCTGTTGAATACCATATATCTCCTTCCTAAGGGATGCAACTCGTGATGCAGGAAAAGTCATTTCAGCTCATTCCACGCGTTAATAGTCTTCGATGGTAGAAAGTACAACCAGTCCTTTGATTGATCTCTTAATGGAAAAGGAAAACCCCTCAAGTTGATTTGCTCCTCAGTTACTCTATGGGGTTTCATCCAAAAACAAACTATGTGAATTTTTTTGAGATGTTTGTGTGGATCCTCGCCTACAATACCACAAAAAGAAGGAAGTAAGTATATTAAACCATATTTTTATTCAAAATCATCTTCAACAGTAGGGTAGGTGATGCAAAGTGGTTGTTGGTCCACATCTGGTGCTGCAAGCTGTTTCAGTATTCTTTCGACCATCTTTTCCTCAACTCTAGCAAATATTGAGTTCCGTCGATGTTACAGTCAAACTGAGTTGTTCTCTTTGCACACCTTCTCTTTCTTTCGTCTTTCTTTTCAATTTGCACTCATCTTCTCATGTTCAGGAAAATAGTGAAATTAAATATTCTGAGAAGAATAGGTCATAAACAGTGAGAACAAAAGTAAGTGAAATTTAATAATGAGAAATTAAATATGGCTCCCTGGATACAACACTAAATTTTGGTGAGGTCGTCGAGGCCTACCAAAATTAACTAGCTTCCTATTCTAACTTGTAAAAATAGTGAACCAGGTAGATTTCCTCAAGGAGCCAAACAAAAATTATTTCTCCAAAATTAAATTCCAATGAAAACAAACAGGGGGTTTTGAAATTTATTATTTTTTTATAAATGAAACGAAAACTAAATTGAAGACAGTGAGAATAATTAATTAGAAATGGTGAAGGATCAAATCTTACCAAGTTCCAATCGAGTTTAACCCACTATTTAACCTAATACAGAAATCGATCACAAGCATACATATTAATTTAACTTAATTAAGAAAGCATTTGGCCAACTTATTAGGAAACCCCAAAAAGTAATCAATTCCTTAAATTCATTAACTTCGACAAATGCCAAAATAAATGTCAATTATAATAAAAATTTGGAACGAAACCACCCCCAAATGACTAGAATAAAAGCATTAAGCACTTTGAGTAGACCAAGATACCTTATTAGATTAAGTAACCTTAAACTAATTAGCATGATTCATTAATTTCTTATAGTTAAACATGCTAACTATGAAATTATGGAAATCCATAAAACACACCTAAGTTATAACTCTATTGCTACAGGATCAAGTGACATGACAATTACAGATTATGCTTCAAGAATAGCAGTAAAATGACCATGGCGTTAGTTCAATCAAAATCACATGCTCATAAATTGAAAATACAAAATTTTAAAAATACTTGCTAGCATAAGCCAAAGTTTAATTGAAGTACAAGCCTTGCAACATTGTAATTGGCTATAACCGACCTACGAATTGGAATGAGAAGTTTAGTCATGCAACATCATGATAATACCAAAAGCATGCATAGTTTAAATTGATACAATTCAAAAACTCAAAAAGTACTAGAAAATTTCACAAAACTCTCTCAAACCATGTCTATTTAAAAATTAGGCAAAAGTAGTGAATGAATTCGCCGTAAGGAGAAAAATTGTTTAAATAAGGCAGGGAAACGTCTATACGCTAAAGAGAGCATCTAGACGCTTCCTTGGGAATAAGGAAAAATATCGCGAAAAATCTACGCAACATCTATATAGACTCTTGAAGTAGCGCCTTGACAAGTCTCACCGCAGTGTCAAGTGAGCCCTTGTTTTCTTCAATACGCTTGCTTCTAGGCTCTTGGAACAATGTCTAGACGTTATTCCTACAGGCTTGCAAGCTAGATATTCAGTGGCGTCAAGATGCTCTGCAGGCAGCTTCTTTGGATTGGGCATTGTCTTTTCCTTCGTTCTAATACTGAAAATTGACTCGATTTTTTCTCTTTTAAAACTCGATTCTTCCAAAACCTTTTGAGTTGCTCCAAATTATCCAACCCCTATAAAATATACAAATAAACACGTGAGGGAAACAAAACTAGCATGAAATAAGTAGTAAAAATATCATTATTGTGCTATCATAACCCTAACAAGAAGCTAATGTGATTTTTAAGCTTTCAACCCCTCCTATTCTTCCTAGAAATAAGAGGAACAATGCTCCAAATCGATTGGTCAAACAAAAATTAGCTAATGAAATAAAAACTCTTTAAAACCAAATTGAGTAAATAAAATATTCTCAACAATATCATTAATCAAAAGTAATCATCTTATAGTCATCACCTTAGGGTAATTAGTTCATAAGGTAAAAAATATAACAAGGAAATTCAAATATAGACATGAAGAAAATAGTGCAAGAAAACTAAATGGAGAAAGAAGAAGAAGAAAATAGAATGTTTCCCAAAAAGTTCGATTCAATATCTGCTTGAGCTCAACAGGAGAAAACCTTCTTTATTTGGAAAAAACCATCACTCATGGCCTCTAAAATCGAGATTTCTCCTCCTTTTCTCTTTATCTTCTTTTTAGGCCTCTCTCCTCTCTTCCTCTCTTGATCCAGTTGCCGACCTTTATATTTCTCACAATTTATGCAAATAAGAGTTGATTAAACATGACCCATGCATGATGAGTTGGGTATCACGAACCCGAATAATAGTGGGTGCAGTCTTTAAATTCTTCGCCCATACCATTCAAAACATAAGATGTGATTTGTCCATTACTCAAAGGATGCCTCATCAATGCAAGATCATTAGTAAGGAGTTATTTGGAACATGAAGTAGAAGTTAAGATGTTTGGGGAGTTAGGAAGTGTGTGTTTCGGGTGTAGAGTTATTTTGTTGGATATATGAAGATAGTGTTTGGGGTGCAGAGTTCTTTAGTCTAGAGTTCTGAAGTTTGTGTTTTGACTGCAAGTGGTTATTTTTTTAGGTACAATTTTTCAACATTGTTTCCTTCAATCTTAAAATTGAGATTTTAAATTAGATTATTTTATGAATATTGTACAATTTCGTTAAACACTTGTTTTCGTCAATTTTTTAAAATTAAAATTAAATTTTTTTCAAGCTTAATAAAATATTTTTCTTTGTAAAATTTAAGATTTTATTTTTCTAACTAATCATTGTAATTGATTATCTATCGTTTGATTAATTTGAGAATAATATATTATTTAAAAGTTTTAAACAACTAAGTAAAATAAAATAAAATATCAAATATTTATGTTATTTTAAAATAATTAAATTCAAAATGAATATATATTTTTTGACACCACTCAAGATGAATATCATATATACTTTTGTTAAGATTATTGTATATTTATGTTATTTATTGTATAATTTTATTTTTTTTAAAGTTTGAAAGGGGAAATCATTTGTCTTTTTACTTTGATTATGACTATTTTGAATATCAAATTGTTTTTAACACATTAACATTTTTAAATACTAATTTCTTAAATTGAAATATGAGGTTTGTTTAAAATATGTTTTTCTTATCTTCAAATCATAACATTATGTATATTTTTCAGCTATCAATAAATGCTAAAAAAAAAAAGAGAATAAGATTGTTATTTGTTCCTAAGTAATTTGTGTTTAAGATTAAAAAAAATGGTAGATGACATGTAGAGAAAATGAGCTAGAGAGGTTTTTATAATTAAATAATTGTAATGTATTAGTTACATTAAAATTTTCAATTTAAATATGAGTATCATAACTAAAACATTTTATAATTTATATTTAACAATAAAATTATAGAATAGAAAGAAAAATATTTTTGTTAAAAATATTGTAACGACCCTAAAATTCAAGATTAACCTATGTTAGGGAAGTTACTCCGCCACATCGTTCGCGCCGAAATTTCGGCAGCATAACGACATAGCAAGGAGAAAACCAAAATTTTTCCTGAAACCTATCAAACAGAAAAAACTTCAATGAGTTTCAAGAAATGCCTAACCACCACCAAACTTCAATCAGACAATGGGTTGGGCAACAACCAGAGTTCCAACACAACTTCTCAGTCAGATAAACGCACAACGGAATTTTATTTAAGACAAAGAGAACCAATAACTACGAAACAACACAGAAAAGACAATAGGACTATCAAACGACTAATTAAAAGAAACAATCATAGGGATAAACTCAAGAAAAGTAAACTAAGCCTAAAGACAAGAAATAGGAAGTGCCCACAACCTCACCAGGTCGTCGTCGTCGTCAACTGCCTCAGGGTTTCTTACCTGCAACCAAAAACATCAAAGTAGACGGGTGAGTATAAAATACTCAGTAAGCAACTCACTTCGTCCAAGAACAAATAGCACGAAAGAACATGCCTTAGTTCTAGCCAGAAACGACACCTAGCCCGCCACACAACTTCCACAAGCACCCCGACTCTAAACTCACTCAGATTCTCGATCCTGTCCTACCCTTAGCTTCTAAACTAGGTTGGCACAACTGACCATGAGATTCATTCTCGGGTCTGCACTAGGGCGAAGGACTGTATCCAACCCCTCTGACTCTGAGAATCATTTCCCGAGTCGCACAACTGGATGGAGGATGGACCACCACATCCCATATCAACATCAATTGCAGTACTACCGCGCATAATCGACCACGGGATCGTCCCAGACCTGCACTAGGGTGAAGGGCTCTATCCAACCCCTATGACTCTAAGAATCATTTCTCGAGTCGCACATCTGGATGGGGGACGAACCACCACATCCCATAAAATCATCATCATCTCGCCAACCTCGAGTTTCAGCCTGCTAAGGGTTACACAGAGACTTGGGCCTACACTAGGACAGGTTGTGCTAGCTTCGTTCTTAAGGCCACACAACACTTTTCTGGGTTACTTCAAACTAGACACGAACCTAACAAACTCCTACTTGAGGGAACAAACAATCGCCCTCGAGTTACCATAGAAATAGGTACATAACTATTAAGCCCCTACTTGAGGGAACAACATCCAGACTCACACTAGCACGCTCAGAATCAATATCACAAGTTTACATCGATGCTCCTAGATACAATTACATCCAAGCATGAAGGAATAACAAACAATCCAGGCTTCGATCTAACATGCACGGTATTTCAACACAGATACACATCAAACATGATCAGGCAAACTTAAATCCAGGCACAACAGCGAACATCACAACCTAACATGTTACTACAAGTGCAGAACCACCCAATTTCTACGATCTAAATGGTTCGCTACCAAGCTCCAAACCTTACAATTTCAATCCATTTATTGCATGCAATGGTGCCCCTAAGCCCCACACTTAGGGGTAGTAGTCCAAATGACTACTTATCTCGAGTTGGGAACCCAAAAAAGTGGCTCTTCCTTCAAAACTAATGTTGAACTTGCCTATGAAAACGTGCCAAGAGAATTAAACCTCACCAAGTCGCTCAAGCATAGAGAAGTTTCGAGCTTGAGCAACCACCCAAACATCTCAAGACCCTAAATATCTATTTCTCCTAATAACTCAAGCATTCTGAGTTCTGTAGCTAACCATAAATCTCAGACAGTCCAAACATCTGAGTCCACTTAAAATAAATCCACTATTCAACCATTTAAGCCCATAGAGCAACTTTGATCATGGATATTCATAAGCTTCGACATATAGGCAACTAAGGTTCTATTCAAGATTTAGGTACATCAACATACACCTCAAGCAAAACTCTTTAGAAGCACGACTTACTAACCACATGATCCCACTAACTGTTTATAATTGGAACCCCTTAACCCGAACAGTTCCAAGATCAAATAACTTTTAAGCCCTCCAACAAGAATTTCCAGATTAGTTCATTCAACCATATAATGCCCCACACCCCCACATCTAGGCACACATTTATTCACAAGCCACCGCAAGCCTAACTCAAACTTTACTCAACCCATAATCAAGTTAACCCACGAGGCACACACAAATATTCACAAACAACCAACTATAGTAACAACTTAGGGGGCTTGAATCCAAATGAATGCTTACCTCTATTGAAGATTCAAGAATTTGAGTGAGTGTTCCTCTGCAACACCTTTGGTACAACCGAGATCCTATTATGAAAGCAAACTTCTCAATAAGAATCCAAATAAAAGCTATTTGAAATAACTTGCCACAGATAAATGAGTTTACCACAATGGAAGACCAAAACAAGCTCGAGAGCCAAAGCTGATTGGGTCAGACCAACCCCAGCGAATGGCGGCACGTGGCCAGCGAACGGGTCGGCGGCGACAGCAACATGTGGCGGCTTGAGGAGCTCATCTTTGGAATGCCCATTAGCCGATCTATCCAAAACCAACCTCCAAGTTGCGAGAACCGACCGACAACAAGGCGAACCGATCAACTCAAGCTTGAGGCGATTCAGGTTTCGTGTGGCAGTTCACGGCGAGATCCGACGACAACCATTTCGGAACAACAAGCAAGACGCGGCGAACGGCTAACCGATGGAGCAACCTGTTGGGATTTTTTTCCTAATCTCGTGTTTGTAAATTACTGTTTGAAATTAATAAGAGTTATTTATTTCATTACTTTGTGTCTCGCAATATTTACAAACTTTTCCAATAAACTAAGCTCCAGGGTCATTGAATTTATGAGAGAACTAAAACTTGAACGGTGTGAAGTGGACACACAGGGAGGATCACGTTCGAGTTAATGACCCGAACGATCTACAGTATATGGATAGGGTTGGAGACCTAATCCTATATACATTGTGGATGCGACCCGCTTTGTATTAGATACAAACGAGGTGATCTGACTCGTTCATGTGGTTGACATGCGAGTGGGGGCATCATGTGCAATGAGATTGTACAAGATCGAACCGTGAATTATTAGACCTACTGATGTAACACCGTTGACAGTAAGGACTAATAACTTTGTAGATGACCATTAGTGACTCGACACGAATCCCGAGCGTGTTACAAACTCCCATCTGCGAAGTCCGCCCTTTGACTAGTACGGGTGAGGGTGGTCACAGTTACTCGCCCAATATGCCTATCTTCTCAGGGATAGGACCAAGTAGGGAGTTGGGAACTTAACTACGCGAGATGGAATTCACTCGTTCCCGCCTTTAGGAAAACTAGAGGGGTTGTTCCCTTAAGTGTTGTCTCCAGGGCTTGGACAACGGGCGCCCACCTTCTCACAGGCCCGAGAAGGGTGTTGTGTATGGTTGGACCATCACAATGTGTTGTTCATTAGAGGAGCAGTGGGGACTTAAGGAACAAGAGGTAGACACAGGGGTAAAACGGTAATTTGACCTAGTCGAGTCTACAAACAACCTGTGAAGGGTCGACTCATGGGCATTGGTTATATCAGTGGACACGTAATATTCTGCACTGACGGGAGTGCAGCTACGGGCTATAGTGGAGTGTTACCGTAGCTAATGAATGTTGATTAACCGGGTCAAAGAGTTTGATAGGTTAATCTTGGATCATTAGAGCCCGTCACTGTAGGTCCATTAGGTCCCTCGGTTGGCTCAATCTGGGTTAAAAGAAGGGTTAATGTTTTGGTATGAAATTGAAGTGTTCAATTTCACTTAGAGGCATTTATGTCATTTATATGAGATATGAAGAATGATATAATATATAGTTTAATGTAAATGAGATTCATAATAAACTATAGGTTAGCTTAATTGTTGAATTAGGGCTAATTGGAGAAATTAATTGAGAGAAATTAAATTGGATGTGATTTAATTTAATTAATCCACAATTATAGCAAATGTGATTTGTAATATGAGATATGAGATATCTTATATTATATGGTTATGCAAATGTGATTTGCATAACTTATGGTTGTGGTAAAGTGGTAATAATGTGGAGATTTTAACTCCATCAATTTCCACTATTTAAACCCTTTGCAAGAAGGGATTAGTGATTCACTCTCTCATTTTTTGATTTTCATCAAAGAGAAGATATTAAAAATTCTCTCAACTCTCCCAATTCTCCTCCCTCTCCAAAAACCAAAAAGTCCCACAACTTTCCTTCTTCCAAAGGAAGAACAACCGAGACTCCGAGTGGTTGTGTTTGAGTTTTGTTCGAGAGAAGATTTAGTTGAGATCAAGTAGCACGAAGTGTTCGTGACCAAGGAAGGAATCTTGAAGATTTGTCTACAACAAGTAAGTGTGTACCTCTTGCTGTAATTTCTTCCTTCTTTTACATGTTTAACTTAGATCTAAGTGTTAGATCGTTTTAACAAACTTCTAGTAGCGTAACGATACCTTGACGATTCGATCGCCTTCCGCTGCGCGGGGATTTTCATTCCATTCACAACAAGCAAGATGGCGTTCAACGTGAGGACGACGAACGGGTGAGAGGTGACGCGAACGGGTGATCCGTGCAGTGCGCGGGTTGGCAGACGAGTCACCGAGAGACTCGTGCGCGGGACGGCGACGCAACTTGTACACTTGGTGGCGAGGCTCGAGGGTTTCCGGCAGCCCAACGGCGGAGAGGAAAAAGATGGGTTGGAGAGGAAGAAGGGGGAGAGGAAAATGAGGAAAGGGAACCCACTTGATTTGTTTAATCAATTTCCACTAAAGGACAAAAGGTGAATAACTACCAACTCGCCCCTCAATTTCCTCCAAACTACAAAAAACACCAACAAGTCAAATTCTTCCAATTAAACAACCCAACCTTCTAATTTAAATACCAACTTAATAATTTCCAATGAATTTCAATTCCATCTATAAATTAACTGAATCCTGAAAATAAAAAAGTGAGGGTGTTACAAATATATTAAAATTATTAGATAAAATAAAAAATATTTTTTTAATAATTATTTGTATTTAATTATTAATTAGTCATAATAATAAGAAAATTTATATAAAAATAACGATTTTTTTAAGTTAAGAAATTAACAAATATAGGTAACAAAAATTAAGAGAGAAAAAAGATGAGAGACTAGAGAGGTAAAAGTGAGGTGAGAGTGAGAAAAAATGAGATAAAAAAGTTGTGGAGCCCCATTATAGAAAATTAGGGAAGGAGTTAATAGACTTGTAGGGCCCGACAAAAGGGAGTTGAGGGAGGAGTTAATATGTTTGTGTGATCAACAATAAGAGTTAACCCTTAGGCTAAACAAGGAGTTAGGAGGAATTATTAACTCGTCTTAGCTTTATCCCCAATTCAAACACCCTCTAAGTATTTTTATTCTACGCATGTATGCAGATACTGTTTTGCCTTCTTTTTTGTTATGCAATAAGGATGACAAAATTGGTAACATATGAGTATTGGATGAATTATCAAAGCTAGTCTCTGAATTATCCCATGTTTCAAAGGAAGCAGTACATTTTTATTAACGAACCCAATGTTTTGTGAATAGTAGCTTGAATACCAAGAAGAATTAACCGATCTTGACAAGTCCAAAGAACATAATTTTTGTCGAGGACGGTGGACAAATCAATGATCTATCGACCCACCCAAAAGATCATATCCAAAAGAAAAAGATTTGTCATTTGAGATTTCCATGAAAAGTAGTGGATCTAGGCTCGTCACACCCAATCAAATAAAATTTATACTGAACTAAGTTAAAATTGTAGTAATAGTTATTCGGGTCGATCAACAAGGAGCTAATTGATTTAATTCTCTTTTAATTTGAATTATGGAACCAAAACCATAAAATGGGTTAGTGGGAGAGGGGAAAGGGCATGTGCATAAAAGTAAAAATTAATGTTATAAATTAGCTGCATAAAAAAAAAAAAGAATTTAAATTGCAAAAGGATAAAACTATCTCACCACGACACCAATTTGGTGGTCGTCGAATTATCCTTATACTTTGATCATAGGTATTCATAAGAAAGCATCAATTTCAGTCATAAACAACTAATTGGCTTGAGGAATAAATTTGGATAAACCCCTAAATGGTTCTCCTTATCTATACCAACTCAAGCTAGCACTGATTCAGTCCCTAATTGCAATACAAAAATGGATTAGAACTCATTAACTAATTTGGATAGCCTAAATTAACTAATAAGTTGCCTAGTCTCTAAAGCCTATCATAAAAACTACACGAGAGAACAACTCCTACTATGCAAACATGAGACATTTTTGTTAGAATAGTGAAGCCCAAACACTAAGAAAAGCCCACAATATCTTAAGTTAACCTAAATAAACATGTGTGTGGCGGCAGCATATATAACGAGAGAGAGAGAAAAAAAAGGTAAGAAGCGGTTGCGACAGTATTACGAAAAGAAAAAAATAGAGCAATACAAGAGGTTTTTTTCGGGTATTTTTGCAACAACTGTTTTTCTCCATTGAATAGTTTTGTGAGCTAGAGTGATTCATGAGTCTTTTCCTTGAGAGAAAAGTGAGAGAAATCACATTGAGCATTGTAAACTCTTGTTACTTTCTCCCTTACAATTATTGTGGAACCTGCATTGGTAGCAGAGGACTGGACGTAGCCATAATTGGGTGAACCAGTATAAATTTGTGTCCATTTCTCTTCCCTTAAACTTGATTTATTTATCGTTCTTGTAGTTTAAAGGTTTAGGTTGATTTATCTATTCTTTTAGGCTTGCTAATTCCAAATTGATTATGCCACAAAATATTTAGAATTATATCCAGATCTGGGATTTGAGATAAAATATATATTGTCTGAATTTGGTAGAATTTAGATTGATTATATTTTTTCGTCACATTCACCCCTAACAAGTGGTATCAGAGCATTGGGTTGTAGAACGATGTCAGGAGCAGATGAGAAATTTGTTACTTTTAATGGATCTGATTTTTCATTTTGGAAGTGTCAGATATTAGATTATCTGCATTCCAAGGAATTGGACTTGCCATTAGAAGGAAAACCTAAAGACATGGGAGAAGCTAAATCGAAAAAGTTAGACAGAAAGGTGTTGGGGACTGTTCGCTTAACTCTGACAAAGAACGTGCAAAGCAGTGTAGCGAAGGCAACGACCACAACAGAGCTAATGGAAGCTTCGTCTAACATGTATGAAAAAACTCTCTGTAAATAACAAGGTATATCTCGCAACCAAATTCTTTAATTTGAAGATGGTTGAAGGTGCATCTGTTACTGCTCATATTAATCAATTTGATTTGTTAATAAACAAATTAGTTTTTGTTGAGTTAGAATTTACTGATGAACTAAACGTGATTTTATTGTTGAGATCTTTACTTGATAGCTGGAAACCATGAAAGCAGCACTTTCTAATTCATGTGCAAAAGAGAAATTGCAATTTTCACAGGTTAGAGATTCTGCAATTGCATAAGAGATTCGTTGAAAAGACTCAGGTGTTACTTCTACTTCGGGTTCAACATTGAATGTGGATAGAGGGAGGAGTAATAACAGAAGTCATGGGTGTTGGGGTTTGTGCCCTAAAACTCGTAATTTGTAATTTTGTTCTAATTATTGTAAGAAAGTGTTATTATTTCAATAAAGAGTTATTGTTCAATATTGCTCTTGTTTTAACCCTAAATCCAATAAACTAAACATCCAAGGTTGTAAAATGTCTCCTAAACTGAATGTAGTGTACATAAAAAGGATCTCGGTTCGAGATACAACCTAAAGGGTTTATAGTAAGAGGATAAGATTTGGGTACCTTACCCTGGTAATACTATAGATGTGGCCCACTTTGTATTTGATACAAACACTGTGATCCTAACGTGTTCGTGTAGATGACATCTGAATGGGGATATCCTACGTAATGAGATTACATAAGACCGCACCGCGAAATAGTAACCACTAGATGTAACTCCGTTGACTAGCTAGATTTCTATTTCACTAGGATGACCTAGGCAACTTGATCTCAATCATGAGTGGGTTACGAACTCCTGTTTGCGAGGGATTGTCCTTTGACTAGTATGGGTGAGAGTCCAGATTCGCCGACTCAATATTGAAGGGAATGAAAATCCCATGCAGCGGAAGGGCGATCGAATCGTCGTGGTATCGTTGTGAAATATGTTTTCTTAAAACTGTTTCTATCACATAAAAATATGTTGAACATGATTTATAAGAGAAAACCTAGTAAGAACACTTACTTGTTGAAGAACCTTTCTTCACGTATTCCTCCTCCGGTCACGAACCCTTCGAATTCACGTTCTCAACGATGTCAATCTCCTCGAACGAACGAACGAACCGGACACGTTCCAAAAGATTTCTCGATTGTTCTCTTTTAGGTAGAAAGAGAGTATGTGGGACTCCTTTGGTGAAAGGGGAGGAGAGATTTGAGATGAGAGTTGAGAGTGATTTAGTTCTTTTGGTGAGAAATCCAAGTGTGAAATCCTTCTTGCAAAGGAGTTTAAATAATGGTGATAGGTGGAGTTGAAATCTCCACATATTTACCATTTAACCACAACTATAGGTTATGCAAATCATATTTGCATAACCACATATAATAAGATATCTCATATCTCATTACACAAATCACATTTGTATAATTGTGGATTTTAAATTGAATCACATTCAATTTAATTTCTCTCAATCCAATTTCTCCAAATTAGCCCTAATTCAGCAATTAGGCTAACCTATAGTTTATTATGAATCTCATTCATATTAAACTATATAATATGTCAATCATATCTCATATAAATGACATAAATACCCTTATATTGAATTTGAACACTTCAAATCCACACCAAACTGTAAAGCCTCTATTTATCCAGTTTGAGCCAACCGAGGAACCTAATAGACCTACACGTGATGAGCTCAAATGATCCGAGACTAACCTGTCAAACTCTTTGACTCGGTTAATCAACATTTATTAGCTACGGTAACATTCCACTAAAGCCTGTAGCTGCACTCCCATCACTGTAGGACAAGTTGTATCCATTGATATAACCAATGCCCATGAGTCGACCCTTGACAGGTTGTTCAGTAGACACTGTTGGGTCAAATTACCGTTTTACCCTTGTGTCTACTGCTTGCTCCTAAGTCCCCACTGCTCCTCTAATGAACAACAACATTGTAATGGTCCAACCATATATAACACCCCTCTCGGGCCGTGAGAGGATGGGCGCCCGTTGTCCAAGCCCTGGAGACAACATTTAAGGGAACAACCCCTCTAGTTTCCCTAAAGTCGGGAACGAGTGAATTCCATCTCGCGTAGTTAAGTTCCCAGCTCCCCACGTGGTCCTGCCCCTGAGAAGATAGGCATATTAGGCGAGTAACTATGACCACCCTCACCCGTACTAGTCAAAGGATAGACCCCCGCAGACAGGAGTCCGTAACACGCTCAGGATTAAGGTCGAGTCACTAATGGTCATCTACGAAGTTATTAGTCCTATCTTCATCAACGGTGTTACATCGGTGAGGTCTAATAATTCACACCCCGGTCTTGTACAATCTCATTGCACAGATGCCCCCACTCGCATGTCAACCACATGAACGAGTCAGATCACCTCGTTTGTATCCAATACAAAGCGGGTCGCATCCACAGCGTATCCAAGATTAGGTCTCCAACCCTATCCATATACTGTAGACCGTTCGGGTCATTAACTCGAACGTGATCTTCCCTGTGTGTCCACTACACACCATTCAAGTTCTTGTTCTCTCAGTAATTCAATGACCCTGGAGCTTAGTTTATTGGACAAACTTTGTAAAATTGCGAGACACAAAGTGATGAAAGAAATAACTCTTATTTATTTCAATGGTAATATTACAAACAAAACGCGATTAGGACATACATCCCAACAAATATGCCTACCTTCTTGGGGACAAGACCGAGTGAGCAGCTGGAGACTTAGCCTAGCAATATGGAATTCACTTCTTCCCGCCTACTAGGGTAAGTAGATGAATGTTCCCTTAAGTGGTGTCTCCGGGACTTGAACAAAGCCGACCCTCTCATTGGCTCGAGCGGACTTCTTTTTGTTGGTAGGACCACAAACAAATTGTTCATTAGAGAAGCACTGGTACTTAAGGTACAAGATGTAATCCAGGGGTAAAATGGTAATTTGACCCAGCTGGTGTTACGAACATTCGTGAAGGATTGACTTGTTGTTATTGGTCAATATCCGTGGACACAGAAATATATCTACAGTGATAAGAGTGCAGCTGCGGGACTTTAGTAGAGTGTTCCCACAGTTAATGAATGTTAATTAGGAGGTTAACGAGATTAACCGAGTAATCTCGTATCGTTGAAGCTTCTGATCTGTAGGTCCATTAGGTCCACCTTCTAGCTCGTAAAGGGTTCTTAGATCGTTTGAATTTGAAATGTTCAAATTCATTAGGGACTAAACATTTATGTATATAGATACATTATAATATAAAGTTTTGGAACTATATATTATAAATTTAATGTGAATATGATTCATATTAAATTATATGAGAGAATTAAATATTTGAAAGAGTTCAAATATTATTTTAAATATGAATGAGATTCATATTTAAAAACTATAGGTTAAAATTTAATGTGCATGAGATGTGCATTAAAACTATAAGTTAGATGAGAAATAGATTAAATGTGATTTAATCTTATTTAAATATATGATATTTAAAGATTAACTAAATATATGATATTTAATTAAATAATTAATTAAATTTGATTTAATTAATTTCATAATTAATTAATTAATGGGAACGTGTCAGGATGACACGTTCCCTTCTTCCCCATTAACTTCCTATCGATAAGGAGTAGGGGGAAGAACTCCTCTCACAAAAAATCTCTCTAAGCAGAGGGTTTAGTTCATCGATGAAATTTGAAGCATTTGTGGAATTGTTGTCATTCTCTCTCTCTCTCTCATTCATTTACCTTCCAAATTGTTACAACCCTTTCCCACCAATGAAGATCTAAGTGGTACTTAGAGATATAGAAGGTTCTCACTAGTGGTGTTGTCCCGTTGGAAAGGAAGAACAGAAGATTTGTTGCTGTGAAAAAAGGAGCAAGGAGTTGCTGGAAATTCGTAACTACAAAGGTAAATTTCGAATTCCCTTTTAGTTTAGCTTAATTTACAGCATGTTTGCATGTTTTAGTTCCATACCTAATTAGATTAGAATTTATGCTTATCTTTGTATTATTGCCATTATATTGGTATTTGTTTTCAACCAAAAACAATTAAGCAATTTCGATCTTTTAACCACGTTTCCGCTGCTCAAGGGGATCGGAACCCCATCAATGAGAATCGAGGTAAATCGAAAAACAACAAAAGTAAGTCTAGAAATGTCATATTAGAATGTTAGAATTGTGGTAAGACTGGACATCTGAAAAGGAACTGCAAGGCTCCAAAGAAAACTAAGGGAATAAACATGGTGCAAATATTGTTGCTAGTGAGACACAAGACAGTGGAAAGTGCCCATGACCCATGGGTGATAGATTCAAGTGCGTGTTTTCATACTACAGGACAACGTAATATTCTTGAGAATTATGTTGCAGGAAATCATGGAAATGTGTGTCTAGTTGATGGAGAGCCTTTGGACATCATTGGGATCGGTGAGGTGAACTTGAAAATGGTGAATGGTTCGGTTTGGAAAATTCGCAAGGTACGTCTGATGGGAATTTGATCCCCGTGAGCAACGGAAACGTGATTTTAAGATTGATTACTTGCTTGTTTTGGTTTACTACAAATACCAGTACATTGGAAAAAATACAGAGATAAACAATCCTAATCTAATTAAGCATGGAATAAGTATACAAACATGTTGTACAATCTTAAACTAATAAGAGAATTCGAAATTACCTTTGTTGTTTCAATCCAGTACAACAACTCCTTGCTCCAAAAGTACAGCAACACAGCAAGCAGAATTTTCTCTGTTCTTCCTTTCCAACAAGACAACACCACTTGGAAAACCCTCTATTCTCTGGATTTCCTAGACTAATTACTTGGTGGGAAGGAACCAACAATTGGAAGGGAAGGGAATTTTTTAGAGAGAATTTTTCTTGTCAGCAATTCACAATTGCAAAAATGAATCTTCGATTCACCCACCTCTTCTGCCCAACTAGAAGATAAAGAGGGACACTTCCCCAACTCCTATCGATAGGGAGTTTAGTGGGGAAGTGGGGAACGTGCCCTCCTGACACGTTCCCTTCTTTTTATTTTATTTTTATTATATTATTTAATAAATAACTAAATTAATTATTAAATAATATAATAAATTAATTAAATCATATTTAATTAACTTTAAATCAAATCTCATATATTTAATTTATAAATGAATTAAATATCATATATTAATTTAGATTAAATCATATTTAATCAATTTTCCCTCTAACCTATAGTTTTAATGTACATCTTATGCCCATTAAATTTTAACCTATAGTTTTTAAATATGAATCTCATTCACATTTAAATTTAATATTTGAACTCTTTCAAATACTTAATTCTCTCACATAATTTAATATGAATCATATTCACATTAAATTTATAATATAAAGTTCCAAAACTTTATATTATAATGTATCTATATACATTAATTTTTATTCCCTAATTGAATTTGAACATTTCAAATTCAAATGATCTAAGAACCCTTTACGAGCTAGAAGGTGGACCTAATGGACCTACAGATCAGAAGCTCCAACGATACGAGATTACTCGGTTAATCTCTGTTGGGATGTATGTCCCCATCTCGTGTAGTTTGTAATATTCCAAGTTGTAAATAAATAAGAGTTATTTATTTGAACTTTGTGTTATAAATAAGAGTTATTTATTTAAACTTTGTGTCTCGCATATTTCATAAACGTAATCCAATAAACTAAGCTCCAGGGTCATTGTATTATGAGAGAACAACTAAGAACTTGAACGGTGTGTAGTGGACACACAGGGAGGATCACGTTCGAGTTAATGACCCGAACGGTCTACAATATATGGATAGGGTTGGAGACCTAATCCTAGATACACTGTCGATGCGGCCCTCTTTGTATTAGATAAAAACGAGGTGATCTGACTCGTTCATGTGGTTGACATGCGAGTGGGGGCATCCTGTGCAATGAGATTGTACAAGACCGGACCATGGATTATTAGACTTTCTGATGTAACACCGTTAATAGTATAGAGCTAATAATTTCGTAGATGACCATTAGTGACTCGACCTTAATCCCGAAGCGTGTCACGGACTCCCATCTGCGGGAGTGCATCCTTTTGACTAGTACGGGTGAGGATGGCCACTGTTGCTCGCCCAATATGTCTATCTTCTCAGGGACATGACTATGTGGGGAGCTGGGAACTTGACTACGCAAGAAGGAATTCACTCGTTCCTGACTTAGGGAAAGTAGAGAGGTTGTTCCCTTAAGTGTTCTCTCCAGGGCTTGAATAATAGGGCCCCACTCTCTCATTGGCCTGAGAGGGTTGTTGTGTATGGTTGGACCATGCAACGTAGTTGTTCATTAGAGGAGTAGTGGGACTTAAGGAGCAAGAGGTGAGACACACGGGGTAAGCGGTAATTTGACCCAAAGAAGGTGTCTCACGAACAACCTATGAAGGGTCGACTCATGGGTATTGGTTATATCAATGGACACAACTTGTTCTACAGTTATGAGAGTGCAGCTACGGGCTTTAGTGGAGTGATACCGTAGCTAATGAATGTTGAATAACCGGGTCAAAGAGTTTGATAGGTTAGTCTCGGATCATTGGAGCTCGTCACATGTAGGTCCATTAGGTCCCTCGGTTGGCTCAAATTGGACAAATTGAGGGTTTACAGTTTGGTGTGAATTTGAAGTGTTCAAATTCATTATTTGGGTATTTGTGTCATTTATATGAGATATAGATGACATAATATATAGTTTGATGTGAATGAGATTCATAATAAACTATAGTATAGCCTAATTGATTAATTAGTGCTATTTGGAGAAATTGAATTGAGAGAAATTAAATTGAATGTGATTTAATTTATGATTCCACATTTATGCAAATGAGATTTGTATAATAAGGTATGAGATACCTTATATTATATAATATGCAAATATGATTTGTATATTATATAGTTATGGTAAAATGGTGATTTGGTGGAGATACTAACTCTACATCTCACCATTATTGAAATGCTTTGCAAGAAGCCTTTGGTAACACTTCTTGCCATTTTTTGGATTTCCATCCAAAGAGAGCAAGTATTTTCTCTCTAGAACTCTCTCAATTCTCTCTAAGATTTCTCCTCACCCAAAACCAAAGGGAGTCCCACATACTCTCCCTCAACCTCCTGAGAACAACCGAGAAGACGTTTTGAAAGTGTCTTGCAACACTGTTCGAGATTCGTGTTCGAGGAGAACGTTGGATCGAGAGAGATCGTGATCGGAAAAAGAGAAAACGTTGAAGAAGAGTTCTTCAAGAGGTTAGTATCTATTACTTACTGTTTTCTTATTTTTCTTTGCATGTTTAGCCTATGATCTATGAGATAGATTCAATTTTAAGATAGGAATTACACAACGGATCAACGACGTTTCACAACGTCTTCCGCTGCGGGAATTCAAAATCCCTTCAATCTCATTAACCTCCTAATCAACATTCGTTAACTGCGGAACACTCCACTAAAGTCCCGCAGCTGCACTCTTCTCACTGCAGATATATTTCTGTGTCCACAGATATTGACCAACAACAACAAGTCAATCATTTACGAATGTTCGTAACACCAACTGGGTCAAATTACCATTTTACCCCTGGGTTACATCTTTTACCTTAAATACCAGTGTTCCTCTAATGAACAATTTGTTTGTGGTCCTACCAACAAACAGAAGTCCCTCTTGGGCCAATGAGAGGGTCGGACCCTTTGTTCAAGTCCCTGAGACATCGCTTAAGGGAACATTCCTCTACTTACCCTAATAGGCGGGAAAGAGTTAATTCCATATTCCTAAGTTAAGTCCCCAACTGCTCACTCGGTCTTGTCCCTAAGAAGGTAGGCATATTGAGTCGGCGAATCTTGCCACTTCACCCATACTAGTCAAAGGACAATCCAGAGCAAACAGCAGTTCGCAACCTGCTCAGGATTGAGATCAAGTTGCCTAGGTCATCCTAGTGAAATAGAAACCTAACTAGTCAACGGAGTTACACCTAGTGGTTACTATTTTGTGGTACGGTCTTATGCAATCTCATTATATAGGATAACTCCACTCACATGTCGTCTATACGAACACGTTAGGATCACTGTGTTTGTATCTTATACAAAGTGGGTCATATCCATAGTATTACCACGATAAGGTACCCAAGCCTTATCCCTTTACTATAGACCCTTTAGGTTGTATCTCGAGTTGAGATCCTTTATATGTACACTACATTCAATTCAAGAGACATTTTACAGCCTCGGATGTTAGTTTATTGGATTTAGGGTTAATAAAAAGGCAATATTGTAAATAATGAAATATAACTCTTTATTGATAATAATAATTCATTATTACATTAATTAGAACAATATTTACAAACTACGAGTTTTAGGGCACAAACCCAACAACGTCACGTTCAAAATATGATGAAAAACTTAATTTCTGTAGGGCAGTTAGACGGTGAAGGATGTGAGGTCTGTTTTGGCCAAGGAATCTGGAAGGTTACTAAAGGTGCCATGGTAGTTTCTTGAGGAAGCAAACTAGGGACTCTGTATGTCAACAACAATGACAAAGATATGGTAGCTATTGTGGATAATTCGAGTCAGACTAATTTGTGACACAACAGGTTGGGACATATGAGTGAAAAAGTATGAAAATTCTTCACTTTGCATGGAAGTTATAGGGACTAAAGGCAGCTGAACACAAGTTGTGTGAGGGTGTGTATTTGGAAAACAGAAGTGTGTCAGTTTCTCAAAGACAGGAGCAAAGCTAAAATCCATGAAGTTGGAGTTAGTTCACACTGATATGTTGGGGCCTTCTGAAGTATCTTCCATCAGTGGTTCCAGATACTATGTGACTTTCATTTATGACTCTAGTAAGAAGGTATGGACTTATTTTCTCAAACATAAATCTGATGTATTTTCTGTTTTCAAAACTTGGAAGACTATGGTTGAGAATGAGACATGCCTGAAAGTTAAAAACTTAAAATCAGACAACGGTGGCGAATATGTTGATGAGGATTTCAAAAGATATTGTGCAGACAATGGAATTGTGATGGTTATGACCATTCCATGGATACCACAGTAGAATGGTGTGGTTGAGAGAATGAACAGGATGCTGAATGAGTGTGTCAGGAGCATGAGATTACATGAAGGATTGCCTAAGATGTTCTGGGCAGAGGCAGTCAACACGACGATCTATCTGATCAATAGGAGCCCGACCACATCACTAGACTTCAAGTTGCCTGAAGAAGTCTAGAGCGGTAAACAGGTAAACCTTTCATCTAAAGGTTTTTGGTTGTTTGTCTTACATTCACATTGATGTTGCATATAGGAGTAAACTAGATGCCAAATCCAAAAAGTGTTACTTTATTGGGTATGGTGGAGCTGAGATTGGCTATAAATTTTGGGATGACCAAAATAAGAATATGCTCAGAAGCAAGGATGTGATCTTCAATGAGGAAGTTCTATACAAAGACAGAACAACAGTTAATACAGAGTCAGATGAAAGCACAGAAGAGAAGACTCAGTATATATGTCCTCCTAAAGTTGAGACCTGGACAATGAGAGTTGAAGATCAGAATGCAGTTACTCCTGAATAAACAATTGTGGAATCTAAGGAACCATATGTAGGACCAAATGAGCAGACTGTAGAGCTTTATGAAGTTTAGAGAATGCCACCTACAATAGTCAGGAAGTCTATCAGGATCATCAAACCGCCACAGAGGTATTCCCCTACTTTGAATTATATATTATTGACTAACAGATGTGAACCTAAATGTTATGACGAGGCGGTTCAACTGGGAGTTGTCCATGAAGGATGAGATGGATTCTCTCATGGCGAATAAGATATGACAATTGGTTGAGTTACCAAGAGGTAAGAAATATTTGCATAACAAATGGGTTTATGAATCAACCAAGAACCTGATGGTAGCAAAAGGTATAAAGCAAGACTTGTAGTCAAAGGCTTTCAACAGAAGGAAGGTATTCACTTTAATGAAATATTTTCTCCTGTAGTTAAATTAACTACTATTAGAACTGTGTTGTCAATAGTGGCAGAAGAGGATATGTTTTTACAACAGATAGATGTAAAGACAGTTTTTCTTCATGGTGATTTGGAGGAACAAATTTATATGGTACAACCACAAGGTTTTACAGTTCAGAGACAGGAGAAAATGGTTTGCAAACTTCAGAGAAGCTTGTATGATCTCAAACAGGCTCCCAGTTAGTGGTATACGAAGTTTGATAGTTTTATGTGCAACAGTGGATTTCAGAGATGTCAGGCAGATCACTGTTGCTACATAAGGTCCCAAGGTAGCTCATGCATTATTTTACGGTTATATGTTGATAGCAGGTGCAAACAAACAGGAAATTCTGAAGATAAAATTTGAGTTATCTAAAGAATTTGATATGAAAGATTTGGAGCTGCCAAACAAATCTTAGGAATGAGGATTGAGAGAAAAGATGGTACATTGACATTGTCACAGGAAGAGTATGTGAAAAAGGTGTTGAACAAATATAACATGGAAGATGCAAAACCTGTGAGTACTCCTTTAACTTGTCATTTTAAATTATCTAAGGAGACCTCACCCACTACTGAGCAGGAAAGAAATCATATAGCTAGAGTGTCATATGCTTCAGCTATAGGTAGTTTAATGTACGCCATGGTTTTCACAAGACCAAACATTGCACATGCAGTGGGAGTTGTTAGTAGGTATATGACTAATCCAGGGAAGCAACACTGGGAGACTGTGAAGTGGATGTTCAGATATCTAAGAGGGACAACTGATTATGCTTTGCATTTTAGAAATCAGATTTTAAAATGCAAGGTTATGTATATGCAAATATGACAGGTGATACATATGGCAGGAAAAGTACTATCGGGTATGTTTTTACTTTGGGTGATACTGCTATTAGTTGGGTTTCTAGACTACATAAGATAGTAGCTTTGTCTACTACAGAGGCTGAGTATGTTGCTGCTACTGAGGCAAGTAAAGAGATGATATGGCTTCAGTCGTTTTTATAAGAACTTGGTTTGAAATTAGGAAAAGGAACTTTTCATAGTGACAGTCAGAGTTCTATTCATTTAGCAAAGAATCCAGTGTTTCATTCGAGAATGAAACACATACAGGTGAGGTACCATTTATCATATCAGTTTTGGAAGATGGAGCGCTGGTGCTTGAAAAGATTCCAGGAAGTCAGAATCCAGCAGACATGTTTACCAAGACCATTCATGTTGACAAACTGAAGTTGTGTGCAACTTCAGTTGGACTCTTCCATGAGTAGAAAGGAGTCGCTACCGTTGCAGTGGAGACATGTTTCTTGTTTTGGTCTCCAAGTGGGAGATTGTTAGAATAGTGAAGCCTAAAGAATAAGAAAGGCCCACAATTTCTTAAGTTCACCTAAATACACATGTGTGTGGCGGCATATATATAACGAGAGAGAGAATAAAAAAAAAAGGTAAGAAGGGGTTGTGGCAGTATTACAAAAAAAAAACAGTATGTGAGGTTTTTTTCTGGTATTTTTGCAAGAACAGTTCTTCTCCATTGAAGAGTTTTGTGAGCTAGAGTGATTCGTGAGTCTTTTCCTTGAGAGAAAAGTGAGAGAAATCACATTAAGTGTTGTAAACTCTTGTAACTTTCTCCCTGGCGATTATAGTAGAACCTGCATTGGTAGCAGAGAACTGGACGTAGCCATCATTGGGTGAACCAGTATAAATTTGGTGTCAATTTCTCTTCCCTTAAACTTTGATTTATTTATCATTCTTGTAGTTTAAAGGTTTAGGTTGGTTTATCTATTTTTTTAGGCTTGCTAATTCCAAATTGATTATTCCGCAAAATATTTGAAATTATATCCTGATCTGGGATTTGAGATAAAATATATAATTGTCTGAATCTGGTAGAATTTAGATTGATTATATTTTGTCGTCACACTCACCCCTAACACTTTTAAGATACTAAATTAGACAAGAAAGTAAAACGCTAAGCACGAATTCGAGCATACATGTTCAAGCTTTCAATTCCGATATGCAATTTTGTTCTAAGAATCAAACAAAAGGCTAAACATATGCTAAGAACTGGAATTGAGATTGAAATTACGATCTAGCCAGAAGTCTCTGTTGGGTTTTGACAATATATTAGAAGGAAAATTGTCCTACATCTGAAAGGTTTAGGAAAGTGTTGAATTGTCCTACACCTGAAAGGTTTAGGAAAGTGATGAATTGTCCTACATCTAAAAGGTTTAGGAAAGTGATGGGCTCCTGGCACTATAAAAGGAGTCTATGACTTTGGTTTCAAAGCATCCCAATTAGAAATACTTTAAGCTTGGAGTACTAGCTCTAGTTAAATTCCCTCTTTATATTCTCTGGTCTGAGAGTGGGAAAGAAGGGTGTGAGTGGTATAAGCTTTGGGAGAGTGTTTTTGTAATTGGGGTCGGGGAGAGAATTCTATGTGATTGTAACAATTTTTCACATAGTGGAATTTCTTTCTGTTCGTGGTTTTTTTTTTCTCCTGGTTTGGAGTTTTTCCACGTAAATTCTTGTGTCTCTTATTTTGTTGGTATCTTTTAATTTCTCAGTTTATTTCTGCTTATTCCTAGTGGTGGGAGGTTTTTTTTCCCAACAAGTGGTATCAGAGCTTTAGTTGTTCACTATTTGCAGATTCACTAGGAGGGGCACAGATATGTCAAGCTTTATGAGTCCAGTAAAGATTGATGTGGAGAAATTTGACGGAAAGATGAACTTTGGCCTGTGGCAAGTGCAAGTCAAAGATGTGCTACAATCTGGGTTACACAAGGTTTTGAAGGGAAGACCAAGCTGTGGTGTTCCTGGAAAATTAAGCGGTGATGGTGATCCAACGGAGTCCAGTGGTGGTTCCAGCAAACGTTCTGAGAAGTCTAGCATGACAATCTGGAATTGGAAGAAGAAGAAGAAAGACTTCGTGTAAAAGAAAGATTGTTGGGAAGACAGGCGGTATGGACACATGAAAAAGAATTGTCCTAACAGAGCAAGTTCGTCAAAAGGCTCTGGGTCGGATGCTAACATGGTCTCTCTCGTCAGGGGAGATGGTGACATCTTCTGAAGAAAGAGAATTCATCCTTATGGTATGTCCGCTTTGCCATGATAGAGGATGTGATGTTAGCGGTTCCACAAGTTTGCACACGGGCATTGACTTGGCGGTTATGCAAGGTGTGTGGTGGAAGTTATGTCGATGGCTGAAAAACTTCCGGGTGAGCCAAGTAGGTGGAAGTTGCACCATAAATTTCAGCTGGGTATATCGACATGTGACGAAAAAGAAAAGTCTTGGGAGGTGGCATTCCAAGTAGTCTACTTTTATGGTGGAGTAGGTTATAATTCTCTGTGTTGAGATTTATGATTGTCGGTAAAGACAATGATACAGCAAGAGATGTGGATTCTTCAAATATCTTGTCAAGGTGGAAATTGTTGGGTTTTGACAATATATTAGAAGGAAAATTGTCCTACATCTGAAAGGTTTAGGAAAGTGTTGAATTGTCCTACACCTGAAAGGTTTAGGAAAGTGATGAATTGTCCTACATCTAAAAGGTTTAGGAAAGTGATGGGCTCCTGGCACTATAAAAGGAGTCTATGACTTTGGTTTCAAAGCATCCCAATTAGAAATACTTTAAGCTTGGAGTACTAGCTCTAGTTAAATTCCCTCTTTATATTCTCTGGTCTGAGAGTGGGAAAGAAGGGTGTGAGTGGTATAAGCTTTGGGAGAGTGTTTTTGTAATTGGGGTCGGGGAGAGAATTCTATGTGATTGTAACAATTTTTCACATAGTGGAATTTCTTTCTGTTCGTGGTTTTTTTTTCTCCGGGTTTGGAGTTTTTCCACGTAAATTCTTGTGTCTCTTATTTTGTTGGTATCTTTTAATTTCTCAGTTTATTTCTGCTTATTCCTAGTGGTGGGAGGTTTTTTTTCCGAACAGTCTCCAACATCGATCCCTGTCTCATGGATCGATAAGAAATCATCCCAACAGGAAAAGGGAAAAAACATTTGTCGTAAATGGAAATTTCTTTTTATATTTCTCAAAGTAACATCGAGATGCTACAAGCTTCAACCCCAGTGTTTCATAGTGTCGAGCAAGGCTGCAACGCTCATGCTCCTTACTGCGTCTAGACGTTGCCCTATTTTGAGGCATTCTACCTTTTGCGTTAATTCTTCAATGTTGAGATACTTGGACTAGCATTTTAACACTCTCATTAGGAAAGTTTGGGTCATTTTGCTCCATCTTCTCTCTCAGTTGCTTGAATGACCTCCGGTTTGGTCCATTTTAACCCTAATTCGTCGAAACACTCCTTGAAGCTCCTAATGCTCAATTTCCTACAAAATAGACAATAATCACATAAAAACCATACAAATTAGCTAAGAAAAGATAAGACTTTTCTTGTCCTATATCAGTAGTTCACTCTATTCTTTGCTAACTTGAACAGGATTAGTGTTTGAGAGAGATTAAAAATTGGCATTGAGACAAGTGTTTCTGTCTTGAACAATCAAAGGGGTAATTTCAGGTGCCTTGGATGTAAACTCAGACAATGACTATTGGCAATACTATCAAATGAATAGTTTCTGATTCTTTAGATGTGGATCCATTAGCAGCTATTTACAGACTTGATTCCATGGAGGATGTTGCAAAAGAAGAGAGAAAAAAATTGCTACTGAAATGAGAGAATATTGTAGAAGGTTAATTATCTCTGTAAATCTTTTGACAATACAAATAAAAATTGAAAGTAAAATTAAAAGATAGATATTGAACCTTTAATTTAACCAAAAAGGGTTATTAAACAAAGTATTTGTTTCTTGTTTAGAGCTAAAAATATGTTTGTTTCTCAATATAGGGTGCGTATTCATCCTAAGAAAAAAAAAAGGTCTAGCTAAGATGCTTATAGAAAAATTGATTTTGCAAACATGCTATAAATTTTAGTGTTTTTTATTTGCTTCATTATATAGCTAAGTTTTGAATGCTTCTATGGTTGGTTTAGGGATTTCTTTGACATGATTTTAGATATTTTGCTAGTTGAATTTTGTACAATTTATTAGTTATAGACAATCTTTAGATTTAATATCGAGGAAGTACTAATTACAATACTTATTCAAAACTCACTCACGTGAGTAAAAATAAACATTTTTCTTGAATCTTTTTTGTATTTAAGAAATATTATGTAAAGTAGTGAACAAAACAAGATTAGCAAATTATTAAAGAACATGTATGTTTTTTTTTATTTAAGAAAAAACAGAAAGTCAAGCTGTCATTTTTGTTTCTTCTAAATTTACAATTTGACATTATTTAAATGGATACAATAAGGGGTTTGTGTATTAAAAAGAAAAAAAGGTAGTAAAGAGGAGTTTTGAAGCAATTGAGTTTGTTGACATTTTTAAAGGGCTGAAATAAACATAAAGCTTTGGAGAAAGGTATTGGAGGACAAAAAAAAAGGAATAAAAGAAGCAAATGGAAGGACAGGGTGGCCTTTGTTTTTTTGGAAAGGGAACCCTAAGTGGTTCCTTATAGGACAAACCACCTCAAATGCAATCTCACTCATCAACAAATTTGGGATACTCTCCTATATGTTTAGGTAATCTTCTCTCTACAATCCAACCATTAATTTCTTGTTTGACCTCTAATTAAGTGCTCGATTAATATAGGTAAGAAATTCTAGTAAACCTTAATATTTTTCACTATAGAGAATAAATTGTTATAAATTTTAAAGTATATAGATTAAATTGGGACTTTTTTTTATTAATATGATAAATTTTCAAATTTATAATAAAAATATTATATTTTTCAAACTATTTATAAAAATATTGTAGTTTTAATGTGTTGGAGAAGAGACGCTCATCTTAGAAGATGATCGTATGTTGAAGAAACAACCAAATTGCAAAATTTAAAAGGATTTGTGAATTGTCGTCTCTTTTGGTATAGTGGTCAACTGGCGTTCAACACTCGGGATCGAGCCATAAATGGAATGTAGTTTTTAACATTTTCTTTCTTCTTTCCCTGTGTTTTCCCTTTCTTTTTTCCTTTCGTTTTTTTATTAATCATTGTTTTTATTTATTTCTCTATTTCTTCTTTTATTTATTTTATTTAAACCAAGTAAGATATCTTCAATTTTTTTAATATCTTAAATAAGTTGAATATGATATTGCAATTTATTATTTCGTTATGATTTTTTAATATTTTAATTAAATTAAATAATATATTATATTATAAATAAAAACAACGTGATAATTTTATTTAAAAGGAATCAAAATATCATTTTCTCAAAGCTTTCTTGAAGTAATAAAAAAAATTATCCATTTATTTTTTTTTTAAAAAAAAGATGGAAATATAATATTTAATTAACTTAAAATGTTAAAACATAGTAAGAAAGAATAAATTACACTATACTATTCAAGTTACGTCATTTAAAATATGTTGTAGTCAAATATTGGATAGGAGAATGTACTTGACCTCCATGTGACAACTACGGTAAATTTGCATTCTTTGGGGAAGAACGTGACCTGCAAGACAAAGAAAAACCTAGGCACCGGTGTGGCGCTTACCACACCGACTCCGATGCTTAAGTCAGAAAAGGAAAGAAAAGTGTAGTCAACCATAATCTAGGAAGAAAGTGTAAAACAAACTATAATTTAGAGAATGAGGGTTGAGTTCAGCTCCTCTGTCTTAGAGTCAGAATGATCTATTTATAGGATTTTTGACTTTCCTATTCCTTTTCAGATTAGGATTTAAATAGATTTTTCTTTCTATCTAGGAATAAAATTTAAAAAGGTTAATTTTACCTCTTATAATTCAGATTTATCTTCTTGGTTCAATTTCACCCACAACATTAGCCTCCACTCCCTAATTAGGGTGCATGATGTAGTTTCAGACTAATGGTACGGAGACTGATTTGGGAGTATTTAGATTTATCTTTTTGCTTAGGACATTTTCACTTTGGTCATACTAGATTACTCTCTAAAGGTCACTAGTAGAAAAAATGGTTTTAATGACGTGCATTGCCCGTCATTAAAGGGTTTTGATGACGGGCGCGCGTCCGTCATCTATGCGAGTGTCATTGTATGTTACAATGACGGGTGACTTTTAATGACGGGCAATGCCCATCATTAAAAGCCTTTGTCTGTCATTAAAAATCATAATGACAGACACTTTTAATGACGGGCAATACCCGTCATTGTTTTGTTCGTAATTTAATAAAAAAAAATTATTGGTTGCCTCAATGGCTCCAACAAAAAATATTATTTTACACAAGTAATCTTACAAACTTAAAGTTATTAATATTTCTCAAATTTTGTAAAAAAAAAAACTCAATACTAATACAATTTTACACAAATAATCTTACAAACTTAAGCTTTTCAAATAAGTTTTTCAGTTATATACTTAAACTTAATCTTACAAACTTAAGAATTTTCCAGTGCCTAATAAGCTTTTCAGTGACCTCAAACGACCACGGGTGCCGGCGAGAACGACTTCAAGCATGTCATTTCTCCTGGAAATCATACTAAGCTACTCTGTGAAAGATAAAGGCAACTGTAGTTGAATATATCATATCAACTTTTAATAATATAAACAACAGAATTAAAGAAATAGGAGTTTGCTCATATCAATATTTTAGCATTGTTGTCCAGCAAAGAGAAAACATATGTTGTCTATGTTACTTCATCTCTTCTATGTATTCTACATTTAACAACATCAAGTTTCAATAATGGCTATTAATAGGAGGTTACCTTCGAAATCTTGCACTTTTGTAGATAGAGCAACTTAATTTTTCTCCATGACTCATGCTTAATTGCTCTAGATAATAACATCCGAATTGAACTAAATTTTCAAAATGAATGAACCAGAAATATTTTTGACAAAATTAAACAACAACTACAAGCATGAGAAGGATTATCACTTAACAAAAATCCAATCCTCTTACTTTTTTCATACAATTTCAGTTCACCAATTTAAGTAAATAAACATAACGATTTACAAAATAAAAACTAAAAAAGGTGGTCTATGAGGTTAACAAGACTCTGATAACATGAAGAAATAGATACTCCTCTAAAAATTCAAATTGCCTTAAACCTAAAACATATAGAGACCTTAGAAATTCCATCATCCCAATTCTCAAATTCTGAAAAAAAAAACAAAGCAAAATAAAAAAGAAATAGGTCATGGGGCATTACCGAAATAACATATTTGGCAATGGTGGTAAAGGAAAATCAGTGGTCGGGATTCATGGAGAGTTTGGCGTGGATGAAGAGAAGAACTACTTGCTTCGATTGCTTTTTTTTTTGTGACCGTCATTATTTTCTAATTTGTTGTAGTGATTCCGGCTTGAGGGTTTGCTAATGTTCACAAGGAAAATAAGACAAAAGAAAAGGATGTATTATCCAAAGATTATTTAATATGGAAAGAACTATATATCCATTTTTAAGGAGAATAAAGTTTCCAAAAAATCATTTTTTAATAACTTTGCTAAATACATTTTCGTTAAAACCCATATAAAAAGATGTCCATCTCCATTAACACGATGCTAGCATTGAGAAACAAATATAGACCCTTTTTCCTCACTTTGAACTCCCCGTCACCATAACAAATAAAAAAACAAGTAATTGAAATGAAACACTAACCTGAGCAAGTGACAAAACATTTAAGGAGAACCAACTTTAAAATTTTATCAACTGGCACAAATCGACAAATGATTTTTCCACTACAAAAAGAGATAAAGAAACAGTAAGAACCTATGAGAATCTACAAGGCAACACCATGTGTGTGTCTATGTCTTTAATGGCAATGAACTTCCCCCACTTACTCACCTTTCTGAACATAGCATCTAAAGCTCAACAATTATGAACATAAACTCAAACAAACTGAATACTAACACTCTATGCATCAAACATGTAAGGCCCAACCCGAATCTTTTTCTTTTGTTTAAAAAAAAAGAGAAAAGAAAGAAAGAAAGCAGAAGAGTCGGGAGCGAACCCCCCCGTTTTGGCCGGCGACGCCGTCCGCCCTTCTTCTTCGCCCCTCGTTCGGTTTCTCCCTCAACTCCTCTCCCTCGATCCCTCACTCATCTCCCATCCGCCGCTCCATCGATCCCAGTCTCTCTCTCTCTCCACCGATCTCTCTCTTTCTCTCTCTCCCTCTCGAAACCGCCTCCCTCTCACCCTCCCTCTTTCGTTTTCTCTCTCTATCAGTCGCCCACCGTGTCGGTCTCGCGAGTATTGTCTTCACGTTGTCGTTGTTCGAGATCCAATCGAGCCTCTGTGGGTATGTTTTCTTTTTCCTTAGACTGGTGCATCCTAATTTGAGTTTTTTTCTCAAGGCGAACTTGCCCCTGATCGGTTTTTGTTTGATTTTTCTCCACTGACAGCTAGCGCGATTGGAACCACGGGGTTCCCGAGCTAAACTTGTGGGGGTGTGGCTGTCAAGGAGTGTGTTAACTTGACATCGGGGACTATAGTGTTGACAAGAAGAGTAGTTTTAGCCGGATCGAGGCCAGGTGCATTTTCGCTCGACCAAAGGCTCCCTTAATACGCACAGGCATTTTTTCTAATAGAGGTAAGTAGTTGATGGACTATCCCGCCCATAAGTGTAAGGTTTAGGGATGACACTGCACATGCATACTAGGGATTTCGTAGCTTTTGGTTGTTTGTGATCATGATGATTAAATGTCTGGATCGTAGAAGTAGTTGTTTATCTGCAGTGAGAAGAGTGCAGTTGTGGGACTTTAGTGGAGTGTTACTGCAGTTAACGAATGTTGATTGAGAGGTTAATGAGATTAACCAAGCAATCTCGTATCGTTGGAGTTTCTGATCTATAGGTCCATTAGGTTCACCTTCTAGCTCGTAAAGGGTTCTTAGATCGTTTGAATTTGAAGTGTTCAAATTCATAAGGGAATAAACTTAATGTATATAGATACGATATAATATATAGTTTTGGAACTATATATTATAAATTTAATGTGAATATGATTCATATTAAATTATATGAGAGAATTAAATATTTGAAAGAGTTCAAATATTAAATTCAAATGTAAATGTGATTCATATTTGAAAACTATAGGTTAAAATTTAATGTGCATTAGATGTGTATTAAAAGTATAGGATGAAGGGATAATTGATTAAATGTGATTTAATCTAAATTAAATATAAGATATTTAATTAATTAAATTGATAATTAATTGGATTAATTATTATTAATATTTTCTTATTAAACTAATGTGAATGTGTTGTGAAAATAGGATGAAAACTGGGTATAATTTTATCAATATTTAAATACTAATATAATATAATATAATAATAATAAGAAGAAGAAGAAGAAATTAAAATTTAATATGAATATATATATAATATTAATAATGAGATAGTGGAAGATTATGGCAAAAATTAAATAAATAAATAAATGAAAGTGGGAGAGAATGAAGAGAATTGGTCTAGTTTCACCAAATGGATGTCTTTCATAAACCACCATAAGCCACTATTTTTATAGGTTAAATGGCAAGAAGGATGTGGAACAATTGGACACTAAGCATTGGTGAGAAATGGACACATGGAGGACACTATGTCTAAGTATAATTTGCCACATGGCATGGGTGATATAATGGCATGTGGATGGGCATTTATCCTACACATGTTTACAATACTCCCCCTTAAATGCTCATTTATATAATATATGTCTCGTTAAAACCTTACTAGGGAAAAATCCTATGGGATAAAAACCCTAGTGAAGGAAAAAAAGTACATATTTTATATAATACATTTACTCCCCCTCATGACGACATCACTTGAGATCTCTGAGTCTTCGCATCCCAATACTGTGAACCAATTTCTCAAATGTTGTAGTTGGTAATGCTTTTGTAAATATGTCCGCCAAGTTATCCTTCGAACAAATCTGTTGTACTGAGATTTCGCCATTTTCTTCAAGGTCATGAGTGTAGAAAAGCTTCAGAGAGATATGATTTGTTCTATCTCGTTTGATATATCCTCCTTTGATTTGAGCTACACATGTTGTGTTGTCTTCGTATAATATTGTTGGAGGATGTTTACTAGAAGACCATCCACATGTCTCACGAATCTGTTGTGTCATCAATCTTAGTCATACACATTCTCGACTTGCCTCGTGAATTGCGAGGATTTCAGCATGATTCGAAGAAGTGGTCGTGATGGTCTGTTTCATTGATCGCCATGATATAGAAGTTCCTCCACATGTAAATAGATAACCTGTCTGAGATCTAACTTTGTGTGGATCAGATAGATAACCAGAATCTGCATAACCAACTAGATCAAAACTGGATTTGTTAGAATAAAATAAACCCATATCAATCGTCCCTCGAAGATACCGGAGTACATGCTTAACTCCGCTCCAATGTCTTTTTGTAGGACATGAACTATATCTAGCTAATAAATTTCTATCAAAATGCAATATCTGGTCTTGTGTTATTAGCTAGATACATAAGTGCACCAATTGTACTAAGATATGGTACTTCAGGACCAAGTAGTTCTTCATTATCATCTCGAGGTCGAAATATATCTTTCTTTACATCCAGTGAACGAACTTCCATTGGAATGTTCAATGGATGTGTTTTATCCATATAAAATCTTTTTAAGATTTTCTCTGTATAAGTTGATTGATGAACGAATATCCCATCTGCTAAATGTTCAATTTGCAAACCAAGGCAAAAAAAAATTTTTCCAAGATCTTTCATCTCGAATTCTTTCTTAAAATATTCTATTGCTTTGGATAACTCTTCAGGAGTTTCAATTATATTTAAGTCATCAACATATACAGTTATAATAGCAAATCCTGACTGAGATTTCTTTATAAAAACACACGGACATATTGGATTATTTTGATATCCTTCTTTCAACAGATATTCACTCAGGCGATTATACCACATCCGTCCTGATTGTTTTAATCCATATAATGATCTCTGTAACTTTATTGTATATAATTCCCGAGAACTTGATTCATATGTTTCTGGTATTTTAATCCTTCCGGGATTTTCATATAAATGTCATTATCTAGAGATCCATATAAATACATCGTGACTACATTCATTAGATGCATATCAAGTTTTTCATACACAGTCAGGTCAATCAAATATCTTAACGTTATTGCATCCACCACAGGAGAATATGTCTCCTCATAATCTATACCAGGCCTTTGCGAGAATCAAGTCTCGCTTTATATCTTGTGACTTCATTCTTTTCATTTCTTTTCCTTACAAATACCCATTTGTATCCCACAGGTTTAACACCTTCTGGTGTTAGAACTACTGGTCCAAAAACCTCACGTTTTGAAAGTGAGTTCAACTCTGCTTGGATTGCTTCTTTCCACTTCAGCCAATCCTTTCTACGTTTACATTCATCGATAGATTTTGGATCAAAATCGTCACTTTCATGAATAATATCGTGAGCAACATTATAAGCAAAAATGTTTTCAACAATAATATCATTTCGGTTCCATCCCTTTCATGTTGTAACATAGTTTATAGAAATTTCATTATTATCCTCAAGTGTTTGATTTTCATCAATACTCTTTTGAGTAGTTGTATCTTGGATTTCTTCTGGAACATCCATACCTTTTATCGAAACATTTTGATTCTCAACTACTTTTCTTTTCCGAGGATTTTTATCTTTGGAACCCATAGGTCTATGGTGCGAAAATATCGAGTGCCCTAAACTAATGCAAATTAGAATGAGACTCAGACACTTTTACGACGTGCAAGTATACACGGTCGAGTGCAGCAAGTGATAAGATAAGAGTATCGATCCCACGAGGACTAGTTAGACCTAAATTAGTGAGTGTTCTAGCAAATTTTCCTTATTTTAGTGCAATGCATGAGTGTGCAAATTATTGTTGTAAATAAATAAATTGATAAGTACGAAAGAAAAGATAAGACAAAAGAAAATAACTTAATTTAAAGCGGGAGAGGAGAATGCAAACAAGAAGGCGAGAGATATAAGAGTAGATTTGTAATGAAAAATAAGCTCGTGTTAGGTTAGAGTTCTAATGTTCAATTGGAATAAATTTTGAGTGATGCCTTAAATTTACCTACACATGCATTCAAATGATTCTTTCCAAAATCACTAAGTTTTAAAACCTACAATTTCCCAATTGTGATCTAAATTATGCCCATGATTTTAGGTTCTAGGTGGGTTAATTATCCCTAATCAACTCAATGATCCTAAAATGAAATTTTAGTTTTCTAATTCATTAGCTTTCCCAAGTTTATGAATTATAGAGAAGTTAAAAAGGCCAATTTTAATTCTCATGCAACGTTAAATTTAATAAAATTTCATAAATTCAATCAATGACATCAACCATAAATTTAATCCAAAATCACATTAAAACAACCTAACCCTTGCCCAAGACAATTTAGTTCATGATTAAAATCGAGTCACATATCTCTAGTTTAAGCATGCTTTTATTGATCGAGGAGTTCAATAAAAGCAACCAACAATGTTCACTAAATTAGTCTAAATCAACCACAATTCTAGCCTAAAACAGTCACGAGTTATGTCTAAAACAGTGAGCAAAAGTAGTCTAAATTAGTACGTAAACAGCCCAAAATTTCATAATTAAATTGGTGGTTGACAACAAGCAATAACACTTAGAGATAGGGAAAACGTTACACAGCAGGTGGCCTTATTTTTCAGGTTCAGTTCGATAGCAATATCTCATCAACGAAAGCTCAAAACAACGATCCAACCGTTCAAAACGAAGCTCTATGAGTCTCGAACAAGCTGTCACAATTTCAGGACAATTCAACGGTTGAAACTCCGGGAATCGACAACTTTGTGAGCGCCGCCGGTGAAAAATCGAACTGCTCTGATCTCCTAATCCGACAGAAATATCTGGTACACTGAAGCTCAGAACGACGATCCAACCGTTCAAAGTAAAGCCCTATGAATCTCGAACAAGCTGTCAAAATTGCAGCACAATCCAACGGTCAGAACTTCGGTAAACGATAACTTTGTGAGCATCGTCTGCAGAAAAAACCGAACACGCATTTTTTTTTGCTACAACAATGGCACCTTGAAGCTTCGATTCTTTCCTCAATCGCACGATTGCTACAACAATGGCACTCTCATGATTCTTCTCTTCAATACACACCTTTGTTGTAGCAATCGCCCCCTTCTCTCTCTAGCTCTCTTCCCCCTTTGTGGCAACTTCTTCTCTCCCCCTTTTTGCACTTGAACCCTAGCCTCCTTATATAAGATGGTGTTGCCCTAATTCCACAAATTACAAAAATGCCCTTAGGGGTAGAAAGACCATCTTACCCTTCAGGTAAGATATCTAAAATGCCCTTAGGGACTCTTGTAATTTTTACCCTGCACACAGAAAAATCCCAAATAAATATATGAAGTCAATTATAAATCAAAATACACAATGATTTTTGGAGTTAAGAAAAATCTCAAATTTTGGTCTTTAATTAATCATTAGCTTATTTTCCAAAATTTCTTAAATTAAAGCACAAAAACATCAAAATTAATTCTTTTGCACCTAATGCTTAAATTCAAGATTTTAAAGCTAACACACATAATTTAGGGATAAAATAACATGAGGATCACTAAATTAGATGCAATTCAAGTAGATTAAACACTAAAATTCTAGTAAAATAACTCACTTATGGTGAGTTATCAAACCCCCAAACTTGAACTACTCATTGTCCTCAATGAGTTCTATTCCCTAAAGATATTAAAGTCCTTTAAAAACTGAAATCATTTGGGTTAAAACAAGGATTGAGTACTTATGCTCTAAGCTACAAGTCACCATTCATTCCATGCTTTCTATGTGGCTCACCTGGGGATTTTTAATCACACTTATGCATCAATAACCAAGAGCAAACCAACTAGGATTCGACACCTTCCCTCAAGCTCAATCACTAGAATCCTAATCATTCAAATCAAGTAAACCATAATACAGGATAAGTCACACTCCAAAACTCGCATGACTACAATTTTATGATCATTCATTTTTATTTTAGTTTCTTTATTTTTTTTAAAAAAAAACAAATATGTATGTTATTCCCCTCCATTTCCATAAAACTCACTACTTAGGGCTAGGTTTTTGTTTTCTTTTTTTTTTTCTTTTTACCATTTTTTTTTATCTTCTTGACTCTCCCGTAGTTCTTAGAATGGCACACGTGGTTAGCGTAGCTCACCTAAGCAATGGGACTCTCCCGTAGTTCTTAGAATGGCAGACGTGGTTAACGTAGCACATCTAAGCAATGGGTATAGGCTTCTCGCTTGATACCTTCGCTCCAAGAGGCCAACATGGTTAGTGCCAAGACCCCCTGACATCGAGTACCAAGTTACCTAAACTGACTCTAAATAACAAAAGAAGTAGCACATTTTTTTTAGCCCAATGGAGTTTTAGGAAAATGAAAGGTTTGCATACTCTTTCTTTATTTTTTTTCTTAAAAATAAACACGAAGAATTTACCATTCCCCCCAAACTTAGAGTACTCAATGTCCTCATTGAGTTAGGGAGGTCGGGTAACTCCCCCAAACTTGAAATGATCACAAATTTGAAGTTTACTAATTTTGGAGCGTTCTAAAAAAAATGTATGGGTTACCTAACTTGTCATGGCTTCTAGTTTTCGAAATTTTTGGCCTAGAAGTTGAATCCTAACTATTTTGATTGACACACTAACCATAAGCGCAGTAAAAAAACCTAATGACAAGCTTGACCTTGAGAAACACCAAACAAGATAGGATACTCTTGTCTCAAACACAAGCAACAACTTTTATTTTCATTAACCCCTAGATTTGACCTTAACTTTTTATTTTCATGGAGATGCATACCAAGTTTCTACAAAAGACATCACACTTTTACCATAAAAACACATGAGAAACTTAATTTTTAAACAAGGGACAACAACCATTTTTCTATTTTTTACTTGCTTAAACATAATGAATCAACTACCTACATCATGCATATCAAAGACCATGAAACCAACAACTAACATGGAATCCAAAGAGTCAAAATAGATCATTTTGAAGCCCTAAAGCAAGTAAATAACTTTATAAACGCAGAGGCATGCAACACCCTATAAACACTAACAACACACAATCTCATCAACGAGAAAAAAAAAAAAATCAATTAAGCTCAAAATCGATTCGAACAACACTTCTCCCCTCATGCTTAAAGCATATATTGCCCTTAATGTATAAACAACTCACTTAAACATGCTTAAGAACAATTAATAAAAATGGAAGGGGAACAATCATCGCTCGAATCGAGGAGACCTCTACTACAAAGACATATCACTCATCAATCCCCAAGGGAGCTGCAAAAATAGGTAAGGGTTATTTATTTAAAAATAAAAACAACTAAAAACGAAACAAAAGCAAAAATTAAAAAAAAAAAATAAAAACGAAACAAACAAAATAAACTTTGGGTTGCCTCCCAAGAAGCGCTTGTTTTACGTCATTAGCTTGACGTAGTATACGTGGGCTCATCAAGGCACGTAAAAATTCTCCCACTTCTTCTAGCCTCTCTTTCTTGAATCTACAAAACAAATCGAGCTAGCAAGAATACTAGCTTCTCGTGAGAGCCCAAACAAATATATTTTTTGATTTTTATATAATAAAAAAGAAAAGAAGGAAAAACAACAAAATAAACATTTTTGGTTTTTATTTGGTAAAAGAAAAGAAGGAAAAACAGGAAAATGAAACAGGACTCACAAAAGACACAACGACTCGAGAGCATAGAAAGAAAAACATTCACCAATAAGAGAAAAATCAGAAGATAGAACTGACATAGACTCAAAAGCCTCACACTCTACCTCCTGGCTTGACTCAATAGGCTCCACTTCTTCCACACTCTCACTAACTCCATTCTGGTGTGTGCTAACAGGTTCTAGTTCTTTTACATCTAAAGCACAATTCTCTAAATGCCTATACTCGTAAACATGTGAAGGACTAAGATCCCGAGTGTCTATCGAGTGGGTCGTTGATCAAGTGACTCACCTAACTATCTAAGGGTGTGGGTCCTCCTTCACTATCTTCCTAGGGTGTTCAACCTTGTCTAAATACATTTGTTCTCTAAGGGAGACAAGTGTATCCGTTAAGCGTTGAATTGACTCCCTATTTGAATATTCATCTCTTCTATTTGAATATTCATCTCTTCTATTTGCCTATTCCTCTCTTACTCGTGGTTCTCATATATTCTAATAACAATATTTTAAGGAAGATTCGTCTTCTACCGGTTTCTTGAATATAGGAAGGATATGGCTTAAAACCCTAGGATATGGTTCATAGGCCCAATTGCTATGATTATTATCATACATGTGGTTCCCATAAGTCATAGGGTTAGTATGATAGTAATTAGGCATTTGGTAGCCATAAGATTCATACCCCTCACTAGAAGACTCTAAATTGGCAACGGGATGATCATAAGAAAAAGAACTATAATGTGTTTGTTCATTGGGCACAGAAGACCACCCAAAATTATTATGAGCCATAGTAAATCAATTATAACAGGCTCAATAAACACAATTTGCACCAACACAACCAGAAAGAATAACCAAGACTCAACAAAGATAAAAATACGAAACAAAGATAACAAGACACACCCAACAAGAAAAACAAGGATAAAATTCACTAAATCAACTCAAACAAGATAAGAATCAAAACTAGTCCCCGGCAACGGCGCCAAAAACTTGGTGCGAAAATATCGAGTGCCCTAAACTAATGCAAATTAGAATGAGACTCAGACACTTTTACGACGTGCAAGTATACACGGTCGAGTGCAGCAAGTGATAAGATAAGAGTATCGATCCCACGAGGACTAGTTAGACCTAAATTAGTGAGTGTTCTAGCAAATTTTCCTTATTTTAGTGCAATGCATGAGTGTGCAAATTATTGTTGTAAATAAATAAATTGATAAGTACGAAAGAAAAGATAAGACAAAAGAAAATAACTTAATTTAAAGCGGGGAGAGGAGAATGCAAACAAGAAGGCAGAGATAAGAGAGTAGATTTGTAATGAAAAATAAGCTCGTGTTAGGTTAGAGTTCTAATGTTCAATTGGAATAAATTTTGAGTGATGCCTTGAATTTACCTACACATGCATTCAAATGATTCTTTCCAAAATCACTAAGTTTTAAAACCTACAATTTCCCAATTGTGATCTAAATTATGCCCATGATTTTAGGTTCTAGGTGGGTTAATTATCCCTAATCAACTCAATGATCCTAAAATGAAATTTTAGTTTTCTAATTCATTAGCTTTCCCAAGTTTATGAATTATAGAGAAGTTAAAAAGGCCAATTTTAATTCTCATGCAACGTTAAATTTAATAAAATTTCATAAATTCAATCAATGACATCAACCATAAATTTAATCCAAAATCACATTAAAACAACCTAACCCTTGCCCAAGACAATTTAGTTCATGATTAAAATCGAGTCACATATCTCTAGTTTAAGCATGCTTTTTTTATTGATCGAGGAGTTCAATAAAAGCAACCAACAATGTTCACTAAATTAGTCTAAATCAACCACAATTCTAGCCTAAAAACAGTCACGAGTTATGTCTAAAACAGTGAGCAAAAGTAGTCTAAATTAGTACGTAAACAGCCCAAAATTTCATAATTAAATTGGTGGTTGACAACAAGCAATAACACTTAGAGATAGGAAAACGTTACACAAAGCAGTGGCCTTATTTTTCAGGTTCAGTTCGATAGCAATATCTCATCAACGAAAGCTCAAAACAACGATCCAACCGTTCAAAACGAAGCTCTATGAGTCTCGAACAAGCTGTCACAATTTCAGGACAATTCAACGGTTGAAACTCCGGGAATCGACAACTTTGTGAGCGCCGCCGGTGAAAAATCGAACTGCTCTGATCTCCTAATCCGACATAAATATCTGGTACACTGAAGCTCAGAACGACGATCCAACCGTTCAAAGTAAAGCCCTATGAATCTCGAACAAGCTGTCAAAATTGCAGCACAATCCAACGGTCAGAACTTCGGTAAACGATAACTTTGTGAGCATCGTCTGTGAAAAACCGAACTGCACGATTTTTGCTACAACAATGGCACCTTGAAGCTTCGATTCTTTCCTCAATCGCACGATTGCTACAACAATGGCACTCTCATGATTCTTCTCTTCAATACACACCTTTGTTGTAGCAATCGCCCCCTTCTCTCTCTAGCTCTCTTCCCCCTTTGTGGCAACTTCTTCTCTCCCCCTTTTTGCACTTGAACCCTAGCCTCCTTATATAAGATGGTGTTGCCCTAATTCCACAAATTACAAAAATGCCCTTAGGGGTAGAAAGACCATCTTACCCTTCAGGTAAGATATCTAAAATGCCCTTAGGGACTCTTGTAATTTTTACCCTGCACACAGAAAAATCCCAAATAAATATATGAAGTCAATTATAAATCAAAATACACAAGGATTTTTGGAGTTAAGAAAAATCTCAAATTTTGGTCTTTAATTAACTGTTAGCTTATTTTCCAAAATTTCTTAAATTAAAGCACAAAAACATCAAAATTAATTCTTTTTGCACCTAATGCTTAAATTCAAGATTTTAAAGCTAACACACATAATTTAGGGATAAAATAACATGAGGATCACTAAATTAGATGCAATTCAAGTAGATTAAACACTAAAATTCTAGTAAAATAACTCACTTATGGTGAGTTATCAGTCTACCACGCTTCTAGCGTGCTCTAGACTCATTATTGATAACTTGTTCCTTTGGGATATCAATTTTTGATGGAGCATTTGCTGCTGGTATATATGATTTAGTCACCGTTTTAGCATCTGTGAATGCATCTGGTAATTGATTTGCTATATTTTGCAAATGAATTATCTTTTGAACTTCAAGTTCACATTGATCTCTTCGAGGATCTAAATGAGATAATAAAGATGCATTCCATGTGATTTTTTTTTCCAACTTCTTAATTCCTCCCCCTAATGTTGGAAAATTTGTCTCATTAAAATGACAATCAGCAAATCGTGCAGTAAATACATCATCCGTCAGGGGTTCAAGATATTTAATAATTGATGGGGAATCATATCCAACATATATTCCTAACCTCCTTTGAGGACCCATCTTAGTACGTTGTGGTGGAGCAATTGGAACATATACTACACATCCAAAAATTCTCAGATGGGATACATTTGGCTGCTGGCCATAAGCTAATTGCTTGGGGGAATATTTATTATAGGCTACTGGCCTAATATGTAATAATGATGCAGCGTGTAAAATAGCATGACCCCAAACCGATGTAGGGAGTTTAGCTCTCATAAGCAATGGTCTTGCAATTAATTGAAGACGTTTTATAAATGATTCTGCTAGACCATTTTGTGTATGAACATGAGCTACAGGATGTTCAACACTTATCCCAATTGACATACAATAATTATTAAAAGTTTGGGATGTAAATTCACCAGCATTATCAAGTCTATTGTCTTAATTGTATAATCAGGAAATTGTGCTCTTAACTTAATTATTTGAGCAAGTAATCTTGCAAATGCAAGATTTCAACTTGATAATAAGCATACATGTGACCATCTGCTGGATGCGTCAATTAATACCATAAAATATCTAAATGGACCACTTGGTGGGTTAATAGGTCCACAAATATCACCTTGAATTCGCTCTAAAAATGTAGGTGATTCAATGCGCACTTTAGTTGGTGATGGTCTAATAATTAATTTCCCTTGAGAGCAAGCATCACATGACAATAGATGTGAATTCTCAATAATTTTTCTCATCATTATCGATCCTGGATGACCTAGTCGATCATGCCAAACACTGAATATTTCTGGATTCATGAACTTCTGGTTCATTGTTGCATAACTTTCGATTACTCGTATATGAGTATAATATAATCCGTAAGAAAAAGTCATGATGTTTCCAATATACGTTTTTCATGTGAAACAATAGATGTGATATAGAGATACTCTATATTTTTTTTGATCGATCGCCAACATGATAACCATTATTACGTATATCCTTGAAACTCAATAGATTTCTTTTTGATTTGCTAGAGAACAAAGCATTATTAATTGAAAATTTTGTTCCTTTAGGCAAGATAAAACTTGATTTTCCAAAACCTTCAATCAGTCTCGCAGAACTCGATATAGTATTGATTTTTGCTTCCAAATTGTCAATTTAGAAAAATATTTTACATTTATGAGTATCGTGTGGGTAGTTCTGCATCTGCTGTAGACATAAATCCTCATTGCTCATTTTTGGGTTACTCAACATATTAAAATTGTTCATATTTCTTCATTGATAAGAAAAGAAAAGCGATTACAAAGAGTCCTAAATATATATACAAAAACAAGAAAAACATATTATAATTACAAATAGTACTTAATTATATATCTTCATACAAAGCATCCTCTACTTGTTTGATTGCATCAATTTTCTCTCCAGGAGATTCAAAATAATCAGCCACATCAAGATGCACCATATTGGAGGGATCAAACACATCATCTTCTTGAATGGCAAGATTCACCTCCACATTCTTCCCTTTTTCTTTTTCCTTCAGGGAAGCTTGATAGAGATCAACAAGGTGTTTTGACGTCACGAAAGATACGTGACTGAAGGCCAGTCATTCCAAGCACCTAAACATTTATGTTCATCACCTTTTGAACTTCTATCTTGTGGAGCTTTTCCTTTATGATCATCACTTCGTGTGGATTTCTTAAAATTATAATCACTAGAAGAAAATAAGGCTACAATGACGGACGAAAAAATCAAGGGGCGAGATACAATGACGGACGGAAGAAGAAGCGCGCTACTGAATTTTTTTTCGCGGACATACAATGACGAGCATTGCCCGTCATTGTAAATTCTTTTTAATGACGGGCTTTGCCCGTCATTATATGATATAAAAAAAAAAAAATCGGACACCTCACAACCCGACAACTCTCTCTCTCTCCACGCCCACCACCTCGATCTCCTCCATCACTTTCCTCGATCTCTCTCCATCACTTTCCTCCCACTCACCTCACACCCGACCCATCTCCAAATGCCAGACGGGAGTCGAAACCGCCGTCCATCTCATCGACGCCCGCCTCGTCGGTCTTCGCCGAATCGCCTCGTCGCCGTCGACCGTAGGCTTGATGTCACAGCAGCCTTCATCTCTCTCCACGATCTCACTCTTCTTCTTCACAAACCGCGTCCACCGCCGACCGCCGTCGAGTCACCGCCACCCACGAAGCACCAAACCGCCGTCCTCCTTGACGCTCAATCGCCGCCGACCGCTTCACCGCCGTCCGAGTCCTCACCGTCTTTCTTCTCCGGCCGGCCAGATCTGAAGCTTGAGGTCCATATCTACACCCTCCTTTGTAGATCTGCTTCATTGAGGTCCAAATCTGTCCCTTTAGCTTGTTTTTATGTCAGTTTAGCTTGTTTTTTTGTTAGTTATCTTGAAATGCTCTTGAAATGATGAAGCTCTTGAAATGTTGAAGGGCACAAAGTTGAAATGGAAGTCACATTTGATGGATTATGCAATTTTTAGGTTGAGGTTGAGGTTGAGGTTGAGGTTGGATAGAACCATATATCAATTTTAAGGTTAAGGTTGGATTATGCAATTTTTAGGTTGAGGTTGATGGATTATGCAATTTTTAGCTTGTTTTTATATCAATTTTAGAAAAGATTTTTGAACCATATAATTAGCCTCCTTCACATTTGATGGATTATACTCTAAACATAGTTCATTCCACTTTTTAGATTACTTTCACTTTTTCCTTAAAACTTAAAAATATATATAATATAGGTTGAGGTTGTAAGAAAATGCGTTCAAAGCTACTTGTTATGCATTATTTTTTTTCTTTCAAGTGAAAATGTGTTCAATTTCTACCTAATTTAAGCCTAGTTTAATTAATGGCTTTAGAAACATTTTTTATGGATCGAAGGTAATTGGCATTAGAAACATTATTAAAAATGTGATGCAAGTGTTGTTGATATTAATTGGCATTAGAAAATTGGAGCTGATCCCATCTTTAGGTAGTTGAAAAAGTCTCAAAAGCCTCAATATTGTGGAAGCTACCCAAGAAACATATGAAGGAACTTCTCTCATGACTTTAAAAGTTCATTCTTGATTACTACTATCAAGTTCAAATTTTCATTTTTCTACCCAATTTAAAATTTGAATCTCAAACTTAACTCATTTTAATTAGTTAAAACTTATGGCATTGATTTTTGGTTTTCATAATAGGAAGAAATTTTAGAGGTAATTAGGATTTTGTGGAAATTTTTTGATCATATATGATACATTTTTCTCAGATTCCTTTTTAATTTTTGAAGGGAACTCCATGCCATCTAGCAATAGGATCAAAGGATAATGTGGTTGTTGTAGGCACTATGTACACGTCTGACGCTCAATTTCCCACAGTCCATGGAGTTCCCTTAGGAGATGAAAATGTTAGAGTGGTAGTGGACATGATCGTAGGTGAAGATGCTCCACTACCAATTCCTATACGGGGAGAAGTAGAGTCCCTGAGTCAATCTATGGGAAATTTTGTGGCATGGCCTCGTGACCTTGTCATTTTTAATAAGGGGAAAAAGGTATAAAATTATTCAACTCAATGTTTAAAATTACTAAATTCTTTGTTTACAAATTTAAATGTTGTTTTCTTGTGATAGGTGGCTTCTCCAGCAAAACATAAATCGGATGTTTCTGTACATGTGCCTACTTCACATTCTACAAAGTACACAGATGCTCACGTGCTATTAAACTTCTGAATCGTTATGCAATGTTATCGATGCAAGAAGATGATACGATTCAAGTCACGCTGAGTGAGCACATGTTCGGGAGGAAAAGTTAATTTATTTACATCGCGATGATATCCTGCATTACTGTGGGATGGTGGAGATAGGGTACTCCTGCGTAGTCGCATACATTGCGTAAGTATACAACATCTTTCATTTACAACTATATTGACTACGCTTTTGAATGTTTTATTAAAATAACTTTACTTTTATTTAGGTATCTTTGGACTGTATGTGACTATGAAATAATCGCCAAGTTCTTGTTAGTTGATCAAATAACCATTTCTAATTTTGTTAAAAGTCAAGAAACACGTTGTATAAATCAAGCAATGAAAGTTAGAAATGGTTAATTTGGACTTGGATCAACAAGTTTTCATCCCATATAATACTGGGTAAGTTTAAATTACTTCAATTTATTTATATGTTTTTTGTTCATAAAACAATGATATTAGAATACTCCTAACTTTAATAGATATCATTGGATGTTGATCGTTATCCATCCGCGGGCAAACACCGTTTATGTCTTAAACTCGTTGAGGAGTAAGATCGAAGAAAGTTTTCAAGGAACAATAAATACGTAAGTGTTTCAAACCTTTAGAATGAATTACTTTCTATTAATTTTTCTAATGTTTCAAACTCTTTAGATCCTTGAAAATGTGGCAAGCCAAGCACTCACTTCCACAATATCGTTCTTCCATCACTTGGAAACTTGTAAAGGTAAACATAATTTAATATATTCGAATGTTTTGTTCAACGTTGGAACAATATTTAACTCAAATATGCTATTTTTTAAATTATTTTGCATATAGTGCCCCCGTCAACCGAGTTCTGTGGAGTGCATGGGGTATTATGTATGTAAGATATATACGAGAAATCGTATATAATTCTAGTATTCCTATAATGAACCTCGTAAGTACTCTTATTTTATCTGGTTTGTGATTCAAAACATAATTTAGTCTAATGTTATTATATTATTTTTCTTTATAGTTCAACACAAAAACTGCATACAAACAAGAAGAAATCGACGAGGTTCGAGTAGAATGGGCGGATTTTGTTGGCAGATTTGTGTAAGCCATTTGTGAATACCTGAATTTTGTGAAATTTTTACTACATTTCGTTAGGGTGTACAATATACTTGTTTATAATGTATATAGTACAAGTGTATTAGTAGTTTGTGTTTTTAGATGTATATACTTGTTTGTTGGTTGTGGAGAGGCGGGTGACCTCATTCTTCTGAATCTGAGATTGGAGTTTGTTGGATGTTTTGTATGAATGAATGTGTTTTTAGATGTATATACTTGTTTGTTGGATGTGGAGAGGCGGGTGGCCTCATTCTTCTGAATCTGGGATTGGAGTTTCTTGGATGTTTTGTATGAATGAATGTGTTTTTAGATGTATATACTTGTTTGTTGGATATGGAGAGGCGGGTGGCCTCATTTTTCTGAATCTGGATATATAGAAGTGTTTTGCAATGTTTCAGGTTATGGTTAGCTGATGCTCTGTAGAGGTCATGCCAAAATTTTTACTTATTAGCTTGATATTTCGTGTTAGTTTTAAAGTTTCTTCGTTTTTGTGATATAGGTGTTAAGGACATGTAGAGATCGTCTCATGTGTATTATTTATAATGAAGTTATGTTCTTCTTGTAAAATGAATGATTGTTGGATGTTTATGGATGAATTTCATGTTTTGTTGGATATAGAAGTGTTCTGCAATGTTTCAGGTTATGGTTAGTTGATGTTCAGAGAGGTCATGCCAAAAATTTTTACTTATTGGCTTGATATGTCGTGTTAGTTTTAGATTTTAGAGTTATGGTTAAGGTTTATGATATACTAGTTTATGGTTAATTAAGGTTTGTGATGGTTTTAGAGTTATGGTTAAGGTTTGTGATATATGAGTTTATGGTTTTAGAGTTATGGTTAAGGTTTAATTTTGATATATGAGTTATGGTTAAGGTTTGTGATATAGGAGTTTATGGTTTGTAATATAGTAGTTTATGGTTTTGGATATAAAAGTTTTCTATGTGCATTGTTTTGGTTGAAAAAGAATTTTGTTGGATGTTGTTATGGGTGATTTGATGTATGTTTTGGATATAAAAGTGTTTTTGTTTCATGTTTGTAAATTTGTATAGTGATTTCATGTGTGGTTTCAATATAGAAGTTAATATATTTGCAATATTTCAGGTAATTAGTTATTAAATATTGTTGGTGCCATCGGGCTATTAACGACCTTTTTTTTTTATTAAAATTATGCTAAACGATGACGGGCATTGCTCATCATAATAAAAATTTAAATAATGATGATATAATGATTTTATAATAGGTTTTTTTAAAAAAAAAAAAAAAAGCGTTTTAATGACGGGCAATGCCCGTCATTGAAAATCACTTTTATGACGGGCAATGCCCGTCATTAAAAGCTGTTTCAACCCATGTTACAATGATTTGCCGACTTTTAATGACGGGCATTGCGAATCATTAAAAAGCGTCCGTCATTGTATGTTACAATGACACTCGCATAGATGACGAGCGCGCGCGCGCTCATCAAAACCCTTTTTCTACTAGTGAATGCCCACCACGAAAATAGGTATTTCTTCCTCTACCATGGTCCCGACTTCAACCATGACCACGATTATTGAAATTCACAAAGATTCACTTTAGGGAATGGTGTTGCTCGATTGGTCGAGATTCATGATTTTTCATTAATAGCTCGTTATTTTGTTCAAACACGAGAAGACATGAAATTAGTTCGAATATTTTTAAAGTCTTTCTCTCGATATTGTGCTGCGAGAGCATATTCGAGACATAAAAAAGTGGAAAATGTCTTCTCTAACATATCAACATCGTGAATCCTTTCTCCGCATAATTTTAATTTTAAACTAATTCAATAATAGTGCGAATTATATTCACTTATCGATTTGAAGATCGCAACCTCGGTGCATCCAATCATAACGAGCTTTTGGAAGAATAACTATTTTTTGATGATCATACGTTTCTTTCAAGCCTTGCCATAGAATGTAGGGATCTTTTATTGTAAGATACTCCATTTTCAATCCCTCGTGAAGATGATGGTGAAGGAAGATCATAGCTTTGGCTTTTTCTTGATTTGATGCATCATTTTCTTCTTTAATTGTTTCTCCAAGAGTCATGGAATCTAAATGGATCTCAGCATCAAGGACCCATGACAAATAGTTATTTCCATTAATATCTAGGGTCGCAAATTCTAATTTTGCAAGATTTGTCATAGTAATACTATATAAAAAGAAATTGCATTTACATTAGGAAATCAATTAAACATGCAAAATAACATTTTATTATTAAAAAAAAATGGCTTACCCGGAGGACCTACCTTCAGTGGAAAAATCGGCAGAGTTTCGTGCTGATAACGTGTTGTAAAAATAGGATGAAAACCGGGTATAATTTTACCAATATTTAAATACTAATATAATATAATATAATAATAATAAGAAGAAGAAATTAGAATTTAATATGAATATATATATAATATTAATAATGAGATAGTGGAAGATTATGACAAAAATTAAATAAATAAATAAAAGAAAGTGGGAGAGAATGAAGAGAATTGGTCTAATTTCACCAAATGGATGTCTTTCATAAACCACCATAAGCCACTATTTATAGGCTAAATGACAAGAAGGATGTGGAACAATTGACACTCTAGCGTTGGTGAGAAATGGGCGACACTATGTCTAAGTATAATTTGCCACATGGCATGTGGGTGATATAATGGCATGTGGATGGGCATTTATCCTACACATGTTTATAATAGAATGCAGTTTTTTATAACATCTTTTTAATTTTTTCTCTTTCTTATTTCCTTTCGTTTTTTTTTTATTATTCATTTTGTTATTTTTCTTTCTTTTTATTTATTTTAAGTAAATTAAATATTATATTACATTATAATTAAAAATAACGTGATGATTTTATTTAAAATCAACTCAAAATAACGTAAATGAAAATGTTTTTTTTTTCTCAAAACTTTATTAAAGCAATAAGAAAACTTATCTATTTATTTTTTAAAAAAAAAAATGGCAATATAATATCCAATTTACTTAAAATGTTAAAATATAGTAAATAAATAATAAATTATAATATGCTATTCAATTTACTTAAATAAATAATAAAGGGAAAAATACATTTTTAATCTCTCATGTTTCAAGTTTGTGCCTATTTAGTCCCTATTTTTCAAAATCGAACAATCAAGTCTCTGAATTTGATAGTTTTATTGGGTCCTTAACCGTTAATTATTGTTAACTGGGTTAACGGAGGGATATTACTAATATTAAAATATTAATAATAACAAAAATATTAAACAATTTTATTATTATTTTTAAAAAAAAACCTCTCTCTCCAACCTTTACCTTTCTCTCTCCATCCCCTCTCCTTCCCCCTTCCTCTTATTTCTCTCTCTTCTGTGTGTCCTTCCTTACCCACCCATTTCTTCTCTTAATTCACTCATTTCAGAAACCCACGTCCTTCAATCGACAACCACCACCCCCTAGAGTCTTCCTCACGCCACAGATCTGTCCAACGAAGAGTCTGAACGTTGTCGCACCATAGATCTGTTGGACGAAGTCGTTGGGCGTCAGATCTGACCTCTTCGGAGTTGTACGCCCACAGTTGTTCAACCACCAACCATCGGATCTGCTTTTGGAGTGCATCGTCAGTCGTCGTGTCTACTTCTGAGAAAGGAAGGGAGAAAAGAGAAGAAATGAGAGAGAAAGGGGCACGAAGAGAAGATGAGAATAGAGTTTTTTAAAAAAAAAAAAATCGTTTCGTTGTCGTCGCCGATTTTGGTACTTCTCTAGTTTGCCCAGAAAAAAAAAAATACACAGAAAAGAGAGAAAGAAGAGGAAGGGAGAAGGGGAGGGGATGGAGAGAGAAAAAAGGGAGAGAAGGGAAAAGGTGTTTGAGGAAGAAGATTTTTTAAAAAATATAATATTATTATTAAATATTTTTGTTATTATTATTATTTTAATATTAAAAATATCCATGCCAGCATCTGTTAACCTCAGTTAAAAATAATTAACGGTCAAGGAGCCAATAGAACTATTTAACCAAATTCAGGACTTAATTGTTCGATTTTGAAACATAGAGACTAAATAGACATAAACTTGAAACATGAGAGACTAAAAAGATATTTTCCCCAATAATAAATTATAATATACTATTCAATTTACTTCAAATGTTAAAAAATGGTAACGAAATAATAAATTACAATATAATCTATAGGTTAAAATATCATTTTGGTCCATGTACTTTGAGAATTGTTCTATTTTGGTATCTATACTTTCAAATGTCTAATTTTAGTCCATGTACTTTTAATAAAGTTTAAAATTGGTCCTATGATAAGTTTGAAGTTAATTTTTATCATATTTAGTTACAAAATAATAATAATTTTAATACAAGAAAAGGCACAATGTGACCATATTTTCAAAATCGGTAGGAAAAAAAGTTAATGACTATTTGTTTTAAAAAAAATTAACAATAAAATAATGATAGGGATCAATTTTAAGCTTTATTGAAAGTACAGTGACTAAAATTGGACATTTAAAAGTACGATGACTAAAATGGAACAATTCTCAATGTACAGGGACCAAAGTGGTATTTTAACCTAATTTATACTAAAAAAATTTAAGATATCTTATTTGATTTAAATAAAATAAATGAAAGAAATGAAAATAAAAAAATAGAGAACAAAATGAATAATGAAATAAACTTGCAAACCACTACGCTAGAAAAAGGGTTTGTTTAACAATTTTTAGATGGTCGTGTCTTGAAAAGATGACCATCCACAAATTTTTTAAATTTTCTGACAGATGACAAATTTGATTAAGAGACGACCATCTTCCACGCACAAGATGGTGTTCTATAATATTATTATAAATAGTTTGAAAAATATAATTTTTTTATAATAAGTTTAAAATTTTGCAATATTAATAAAAAAAAAAGCCCAGTTTGAAGTGTGTTCTATAATATATCTATAGATCATAAAATTAGTTGTAGTTGCAAAGCTAAATATTATGTTGAATATAAGACATTATTAATTAATTTATGAACATGTGTTTTTTTTAATAAATTTTATATAATTATTTTTTTATAATATAATATTTTATATTATACATATTTTAATTTAACAAAAGTAAATTAAGTTTATAAACATGAAATACTATATTTATTAAGATTTTATTTTTGTTTAATACAATTCTGCATTTTAAAATTTCAAATTCAAAATCTGGATACAATGAAAACATAAAAATGTTGTTTTCAAAATTTTTACTATTTGGATGACAGATTCTGAAAACAGTTTTCAAAAACACGTATGTCAAACATGTATTCACTAAATATAGTGAATCCGAAAACATAAAATAGAATATGAATAGCCTACCAAACATGCCCTAAATTGTATATATCTCTATGACAATTCCAACAATTCAATTATGATGAACATAAAACCTAAATTACCACAAATTCCACAAGGATATCTCTATCTCAAGTATAAATTAGGGAAAATTATTCAGATCTATCAACAATTTGTGTCTCTCAACCTTAATTATGACATGAAATCGATGCAAAGATTGGTCAAATCTAAACATGCATTAAGCTCAGAAAAGTTTTCACAATCAAACACGAAATTGAAATATCAACTATTAACTAGGAAGAATAGGATTCGAATAACGATTACATCAAAACTTTAGAAAGGGTAAATTAGTTCATACTAAAAATCTCAACAAAATTCCTTATTAAAATTATTAAACTCATTGTAACTAATAAAAGGGAAGGCGAAAAGGGAAAAGAAGCAAATATGGGTGATTCCACGAGTATTCAATCAACGCTCTCACTTCGTTTGGTTGCACAAACTCACCAAAACGGTGTCCAGTCGTCTTCATCCTCTCGTTCTCTCCTTTTAATCCTCTTCAAATTTGAAAAAATGTGGTATTTATAGGCCAGAAAACTCTAGGTGAGCGTCTCGAATTCAAGCTGCAAAGTTCATAACGTCTAGGCACTATTATTCTGCCCTCTTCCTTTGTCTGTTGCGCTTTGGCAACCTAATTTTTTTTTTTTACTTTCAACTTGAGTTCTTTGAAAAAAAAGGCTTTCAAAATGAAATCTTTGAACACCTACAAAAATAAAAGAAATGTATGAATTAAAATCTAAAAACTATAAGAAAACTAAATAAAAACAACCTAAACATGATAAAATAAATAACTATAAAATGGACTTATAAGTCATAATACTTTTTAGTCCCTATAGTTTGAAATATTTAAATTTAGTTGATATACTTTCAATAAATCTAAAAAAAATGGTCATGTTTGTTCACGGTTTTCTCTTCGGCATCAAGCAACGAAGGGAGTTCTTCAAGAGTTATGGTACCATTGCGCGTATGAATAGAGGTGTGAAATGCATTGAATTTAGCCGACAATCCATTCAAGGTATGAACTAAAATTTCTTCATCATCAATGGAAACAAAGGTTGCACCAAGCTTGTCAACGAGTTCTTTAATTCGACTAGTATATTTTTCAATCGATTCATATGAGACTTTCTTAATAGTGTTTAAAGAATAACGAAATTCAAGGATATTAGAGCGAACATTTGAAGAATAACGTTTTCCTAACGAATTCCACAAAGTTTTAGACAAATCTGAGCCAACAACATGAGCTAAAGCAGAAGATGAGAGTTTAGCATTGATAACAGTAATTAGGGCTTGATGCGAGAAACCCATTGAAGATAGTCATTACTGACCTTGGTAGTGGTTGTTCCGGTTTGTGAACGAACAAATTTCTCCGTTTTGGGAAGAGATTCATTCATCGATATGGCCCAAAAAGGGGGTGAGCCTTCAAGATGGGGGAGACTTGAAATTTCCATAATACATATATAGTTGGTTGAATCTAAACGAATGGGCATAAGATTGCAAATGTTGGACAAGAGAATCAGAGGAGACGTTGTTGCAACAACAACGTTAAGAAGAGGAGAAGGTGCAAAAGGAGATGCCATCAGTAAACCCTAAGAATCATGAAGAAGGTGGAAAAAAACATCAGTAATTCTCTGATACCATAAAAGATCAAAGGAATGGATGAAACTTGTCTATTTTCCTTTTTATTGATTGATCATTAGATAAGTATTTATACAGAGCCTACAAGATACAAAAGGAAACGTAAAATTATAGATTGTAGATTTACAATTTTGGAGCAATAATTAAGGCAAGAATAAAAGCTATATATATATGGATATAATGTAATTGTCCTAATAGATTGCTCCCAAACAATGTTGTGGATGGATCTTGCTTATCAAGTGCTAGTTTTACTTTAAACTCTATTTTGGAACTTTAACCTTTTCTTAAGGAGGTTCTTGTTAAAGGAATGAAGTGGGGGAAGGAGAAAAGGGAAGAAATCAAAGAGAGTTTAAAGGAGAGAAAAAGCTGAAGAAGAGGAAAAACTTAATTATTTTCGTCGTTGAGAACCATTTTTCATAAATATAAGGTGACCAAAATAGTATTTTAATCGAAAAGATTTTGATTATGCATGGTTCTAAACGGGAAATGGAAATAGAAGAGAATTACTATGCCAGAAGGATTGATGACATATTTACCACTATGCCAGAAGAATTTTGTTATTTGCTCTGACCTTTTATATACATATTATTAAAGGTACAAAATTTGAGGGGGGGCTTGCTTCTGGGCCCATGGTAAATTCGCCCCTAGCTGCAGAAGAGGAGCAATGAAAGAAGATGAATATTTTGGAAGAGATGTCATATAAATTTCTTTTCTAAAAAATTAGAATATATTTAACTCACTTAGAAAAATCTTGTTCACAAATCTAATCAGCCAAATAAACTTAGCTTTTAAATGTTAGGAATTAAACTTTTAATTTTTAAAATTCAGAGATAAAATAGAAATCTGCCCTAAAGTTAGGGATAAAAATGTATTTTACTCCTACTGTTTTCCTTCCTGCACTTATATATATTTCTTGGTATTGGAAATGGGAACCCACTTTCAGTTATACAATCACATTTTGGTAAGATGAAAGTTGTTTTGTTTGGTTGTTTTTTAAGTTGGGTATATATAATTCCCTATTATCAACCTCGTATAATAATCATTTGGTTTTCGTAAATTAAACATATAAATATCAATTCTATCGATAGATTTTTATGTTTATTATCTATTTTTACATATGTTTTTAAAAACCAATCTAAATTTTAAAAACTACAAAAATGTAGTATTCACAAACTTGTTTTTGTTTTTTGAAATTTCATTATAAACTCGAATGTTTTCTTAAAGAAGATTGAATCATTGTAGAAAAGATAAAAATTATTTTAAAAAATTTGTGAGAACACAAGCAAGATTTTCAAAAACCAATAATAAAAAACTAAAATAGTTATCAAACAGTGCCATAAATGTATTAATTTCATCTTTTACGTATTATTTTTTCTCAATTGAGTTCTTAAAATTAATTGATAAAATGATAATGTAATGTATCAAAGTATACTTTATTAATTGAGCTAAAAATACTATCATAGTAATATGACTCAATTTGACTAAGCTAAGCTTACTAGACCAAATGTATAATTACCCTAATAAGACGTGAAATTATTTGAGATATACTTTTTGTTATCTAATTCAATTTGAGATACGCATAAATTTATAATTGATTCTAAATTTAATAATATGTGATTATTTTTTCATTATTTATGAATAAGGGTGTGGCGATTTAAACCAAAATTTATGTTCTCAAACTCGAGTACTCAACCCAAGCAAGAATTACTTGAATTGAATAATTTTATGACCCTAATAATAAAGTTGGGTTTAAAAGTTACGTTAACTAACCTAGCTCAATTCCAATTGTTGGAATAGAAATTTTGACAAATCCAAAATTGCCACGCCATCACTCGACATTGATGGCAAAATTATTTAAATAGGGACTAATTAAATCTGCAAGCATCCCTAAATTAAATTGGTGGCTATACAATTGGGTTCCTTAAAATTTGATAGACAAAAGTCTAAATTAAATACCCAATTAGCAAGAGTTCAAGCCCGATCCAGAGACGTAGGCCCAAAATCAATAAAGTCTGGTCCAGGACAGAAGGCCCAAATCAGCCAAGCCCAAGAAGATTGGCCCAACCCAAAATGGTTGGTCCAAAGCCAACCTGGCCCAACCCAAATGAGTTGGCCCAGCAAAGAGCAGGCCCAGTCCAACGGGCCCAAGCCCATTTGGAGGCCTAGAGAAACTCTATAAATAGAGACCTCCCTCCTTCATTTTCAAGGTTCAGAAATTTGAGACTCCAAAGAGAATTCAGAAACAAAGCTGTGAAATCTCCAGAAACTCCTGAAGATCAAACACCATCTGAACGAAGAACGCTTCAAGGGAATCGTCAAGAACACACCACGAATCCATTGGAGTTTTCAACATCGAGAACAAGCTGTTTCAGCCCTCGAGAAAAGCTACAAGCCGAAGATCTTCAACAAGCTGCAAGCCGAAGACTTCAACAAGTTACAAGCCGAAAACCTTCAACAAGCTACAAGCCGAAGACTTTCAACACGCTACAAGCCGAAGAGCTTCAACAAGCTGCAAGCCGAAGTCCTTCAACAAGCTGCAAGCCGAAGTCCTTCAACACGCAATGTCAAGACCTTCACAAGCTACAAGCCGAAGACCTTCATAAGTCTACACTTGAGAACAAGCTGAAAAACCCTCAAGACAAATCTACATTCGAGAACAAGTTGTTTCAACCCTCGATCCAAGCACATAAGTAGGAGAGAGAATCAGAGGATTAAATAGTAGAGATTGTACTCACAATTACCTGAAATCAATACAACACAAATTCTTTTACACGTGTCTCATTTCCATTCGCTGGTTGAAATATCGTGTGAACAAATTGGCACGCCCAGTGGGACAACTCTACCTCTCATCTCTTTCTCCTTCAAATCAAAGCAAACCAATGGAATCAAAGAAAGTTGCGTCAACTGCTGCTGCTGTAAGCAACTCCTACATGAGACCAATAACTCGCAATCGTTCTAGAGGGGCTGAGACAAGTGATGATCGAACCCCTGATGCAATGGCAAGCAACATCATCAAACTACTAGATGAAGCTTCCAAAGACAAGGTTGTCGTCAAAGATAACCCCCTGTTTGACCAATCAACTCTTGCTCCTAATCAACTGAGGGAGACAATAAATCAGGATGTAATGTCGGTCATGATGGCTGATGTGGACCCTGACGAAAGGATAGCGGAGATGGAAAGAAAAATCAATCTCCTGATGAAGGAGGTAGAAGAAAGAGATCTTGAAATCGCCTACCTCAAAAGCCAAGTCCAAAACAAAGAAACGGCTGAATCTAGCCAAACCCCGCAGTAGAAAAACAATGACAAGGGGAAAAATATCATCCAAGAGGAGCAACCGCCTCAACTAGCTTCGCTTTCTTTTTCCCGTCCAACAACTACAGAAAAAATGATCATGAGTTCTATCGAGCTCAATATGGCGACTTCCGCTCAAAATCCTCTCACGTACTCCAAACCGTACACCAAGAGGATTGACAATTTGAGGATGCCCACAGGGTACCAACCTCCAAAGTTCCAGCAGTTTGACGGGAAGGGCAACCCAAAGCAACACGTTGCACACTTCGTTGAGACTTGCGAAAATGCGAGGACGCGCGCGTGACCTCCCCGGTGAAGCAATTCGTGCGTACCTTGAAAGGAAATTATTTTGACTGGTACACCGACTTAGAGCCAGAAACGATTGACAGCTGGGAACAATTCGAGAGAAATTCACGAATCGCTTCTACAAAGACCAAAGTAACCGTGAGTATGATGGAACTTACCAAAGGCGGACAACGCAAAGCGCGAACATGTCATCGATTACATCAACCGCTGGAGAGCTCTAAGCCTCGACTGCAAAGACCGTCTCACTGAGCTATCTTCCGTGGAGATATGCATCCAAGGCATGAACTCGGGGCTTTTTACATCTTGCAGGGCATAAAGCCTCGTTTTTTTGAGCTAGCTAGCGACCAGCGCTCATGACATGGAGCTAAGCATCGCTAGTAGAGGGGAATAAAGATCTTTTAGTCCCATACGTGAAGAGAGAGGATAAAGAATTCAAAGGCGCGGAGAAGGATATGAAAAGCGCCACCGAGGAGTCAATGGTCGTGAACATGATCCCTCTAAATGTTTTCTCAACATTTAAGGAAGTTAAGTCAAGAAAACAACAAGAAGTGGGTGAACGACGTCGTCCAACTTTGAAAGAAAGACAAGAGAAAGTATATCCATTTCCGGACTCAGACGTCTCGGATATGTTGGAGCAACTACTGAACACACAACTGATTGAACTTCCAGAATGTAAGCGGCCGGAAGAGATGGAAAAGGTCGATGATCCCAAATATTGCAAGTATCATCGAGTTATCAATCATCCAGTGGAAAAGTGTTTCGTCTTGAAAGAGCTAATTCTAAAATTAGCTAAAGTAGGAAAAATTGAGCTAGATCTCGATGAAATAGCTCAAACGAATCATCTTTGCGAAGAATGATGAAATGCATGCGATCAAATGTGCTCTAAAACGCTTCATGGCAAAGAAGTGAGCCTAGTCCAATTTGGAACCATGGAACTCAGTAGTTGTTTGGTTTCAACATGAGATACCAAGAAACAAACTCCAAGATAGGGACAAACCTCTACTGATGATAAAGACAAAGGTCGAGTCCTTCGATTCATTTGGAGAAACAAAACGAAATTTAGCTTGAGCATTTATTCTTGTCGGTTTAGAAGCTACAAATGCAAAGACAAACATCAAAAGAAGAATGATTCAAGGAAACCTAAATCTGAAAGGAGAAGAAGCAAAAAATATCCTCACCCTAGAAAATCGATGACCTTAAATGAATTCTTCTATAGAAATGTCCTTCACATGAAAGAAAAGGAAAAAACTCGATGGTGTTTATTTCATTGAAGCGAAAGAAGTTCGATGACGTAAAAGAAGTCAAACAAAAGACTTACATCTTCGATCCCATTAAGCCTTCAACTACTCGACCTTGATCTTCCAAAGGATGAGTATGGTCGCAATCGGAAGAAAAAACCTAGATCTAACTTCTAGCTCCATTCGAACTTCAGTCTTTCAAAGGCTAAATGTCTCTACTTCAAAGAAACGCCGACCTTCAACATCCTGCTTTTGACCGCCTCAAAGTAACAAGTGGTCAAGATGAAAGCATGATGAACACCTCAAAGCGTAACTGTTCGATGAGGTGAGCCACAACAAGGTCAAAAGTACCGTCCCTTCACGTATGAAAAGGAAGTTCTCCGTTCTCATAAATACAGAGGGCTCCTTGAAGGTAAAGAAAAATCTTGTCATTGTAACAAATCCTACAAATGAAGGATTTAGTCAAGACCATGATGAGAACAAAATCATCTAAAATCTGAAGAGCTCCTTGTCGCAAAAGCCTAAACTGCATGATGCTTCTAGCCCACACGAGCTTAAAAGGTGAATGGCTAAAAAAAAAAAAATCCATTTGAACTACGTTCTGACTTGATCCCTTTTCTTAAGGGTAGTAGGTAGCTTAAAGAAAACTTTAAGTTCAGTCACAAAAAATTAAAAAAAAAAATTGTGTCGCAACTACTAAGATATGACATACTGGGGGCAATACAAAAAGATTGAAGTTGTTCAATCCTATTGTCAATAGCGACGCTGCGAATTGAAGGTGTTGCATCATTATGAGGACGACATTGCAAGTTAAGTTCATACGAGGTCGCATCCTCTCCAAATTCGAGGGTCTTCGCTGCTTCCTCTTAAAGTTCGAGGGCTTCGTCGTCGCTTCTTTTTAAAGTTCGAGGGCCTCGTCGTCGCTTCCTCTCAAAGTTTGAGGGCTTCGCCGTCGATTCTACTCAAAGTTCGAGGACTTCGTCGTCGTTTCTTCTCAAAACTCGAAGACTTCGTCGTCGTTTCTTCTCAAAGCTCAAGGGCTCCGTCGTCGCTTCTTCTCAAAGCTCGAAGTCTCTGTCGTCGCTTCCTCTCAAAGCTCCAGGGCTCCGTCGTCGCTTCCTCTCAAAGCTCCAGGGCTCCGTCGTCGCTTCTTCTCAAAGCTCGAAGTCTCCGTCGTCGCTTCCTCTCAAAGCTTGAAGACTCAATGGCCGCTTCTTCTCAAAACTCGAAGACTCAGTGGCTGCTTCTTCTCAAAGCTCAAGACTCAGCTGCCGCTTCTTCTCAAAGCTCGAAGACTTCGCTGCCGCTTCTTCTCAAAGTTCGAAGACTTCGTCCGCCGCTTCTCAACACTTGAAGACTTCGTCGTCGTTTCTTCTAAAAGCTCGAAGACTCCATCGTCGCTTCCTCTCAAAGCTCAAAGGCTCCGTCGTCGCTTTTTCTCAACGCTCGAAGTCTCCGTCGTCGCTTCCTCTCAAAGCTTGAAGACTCCGTCGTCGCTTCTTCTCAAAGCTCGAAGACTTCGTCGCCGCTTCTTCTCAAAACTCGAAGACTCAAAGTAAATAAGCTTCTTCTCAAAGCTCAAGACTTCGCCGCCGCTTCTTCTCAAAGTTCGAGGACTTCGCCGCCGTTTCTTCTCAACACTCAAGACTTCGTCGCCGCTTTCTTCTCAAAGCTCGAAGACTCCGCCGCCGCTTCCTCTCAAAGCTCAAGGGCTCCGTCGTCGCTTCTTCTCAAAGCTCGAAGTCTCCGTCGTTGCTTCCTCTCAAAGCTTGAAGACTCCGTCGTTGCTTCTTCTCAAAACTCGAAGACTCCGTCGTTGCTTCTTCTCAAAGCTCGAAGACTTCATCGTCGCTTCTTCTCAAAGCTCGAGGACTCCAACGTCTTCAAAGACTCTGGCGGTGCTTCGTCTTCAAAGACTCTGGCAGTGCGGTCGCTTCGTCTTCAAAGTCTACGGTGGTGCGATCGCCCGTCTTCAATGTCTCTGATGGTGCGCCGCCGTCTTCAAAGTCTTCGGTGGTGCGGTCGCTTCGTCTTCAAAGTCTTCGGTGGTGCGGTTGCTTCGTCTTCAAAGTCTCCGGCAATGCGATCGCTTCGTCTTCAAAGTCTTTGGCGATGCGGTACCTTCGTCTTCAAAGTCTCCGACAATGCGGTCGCTTCGTCTTCAAAGTCTCTGGCGGTGCGGTCGCTTCGTCTTCAAAGTCTCCGGCAGTGCGGTCGCTTCATCTTCAAGGTCCGACTCCGGCGACTTCATCTTCAAGGTCCGATTCCGGCGGCTTCATCTTCAAGGTCTACTCCGGCGACTTCATCAAGATCTGACTCCGGCAGCTTCATCTTCAAGATCCGACTCCGACGACTTCATCTTCAAGATCCGACTCCGGCGGCTTCATCTTCAAGATCCGACTCCGGCGGCTTCATCTTCAAGGTCCGACTCCGGCGGCTTCATCTTCAAGGTTTGACTCCGGCGGCTTCATCTTCAAGATCCGACTCTGGCGGCTTCATCTTCAAGATCCGACTCCGGCGGCTTCATCTTCAAAATCGACTCCGGCGGCTTCATCTTCAAGGTCCGACTCCGGCAGACGCGTGAGAAAGGAAAATTGAGAGATAGTTTGATAGATGATTGGCTTCAGGATGAAATGATGAGTTCATTACTCTTCCTACTAGAAGGTTGGGGGAGATTTGTGGCTAATTTTAGAAAGTTGGTTAACAAAATTTAAATTGAAATTGGTTAAAAATAAAAATAATTAAAAATTAATTAAAAAAATATAAACAAAGGTTTGTTAAAAACAAATCTCAACTAAATTGTAACTTTTTTTTACCTCAAAATAGATTTTTTGTTTTTTTTTTAAATGGTCAAAATTTGTTAGTTCTTCAACTTAGATCTAACCCATTTGTTGCTTTTCAGTTGGAATTGGAGTTTGAAGTTCTACATTTATGCCCAAAATTAAATGAATTTTAAAATTTGTAGCAACGGTCAAATTTGAGAATAAACTCCAATTTATTATGAAAACTCTTTAAAATTTGGGCTCCTCCAAAATTTTTCAAAAAAAAAAAAAAAATCAAATTGAGATAAATCAAAATTTCATGAAAAGGAAAAAAGATTATTGTTTTTCAAACTTTGGCTAAATTTTAAATTGAATTTTTCAAGCTTATTTCAAATCAAGTTTTCAAGAAAGTCTAGTTCAATTTTTCAAAATCAATTCAAATATGGGTCAAAATTTTGTCCAATCTTAAAATTGTGCCCAAATTTTAAATCAAATCTCTTAAATTTTGGGGTTCACTTAAATTTTTGGCCACATTCCAAATTTAGCTCCCTAAGTCAAAAGTTTTGGTTTGAATCAAATTTATCTCAAACCAAATTTTGACTAAATTTTCACTTAAGTTTCTCAAACAAAAATGTTTTGAATACGGTTAAGTTTGTCTCAAACCAGAGTTGTACTAAGTTTTACCAAATTCAAAAAAAAAAAAAAATGTTTGGGCAAAATTTCAAAACTTAATCCAATTTCAAATTTTTGGGATAGAATTTTCAACCTTACCCAAATTTGTTTTGAATTTAAGTAGAAAATAAACCCTACTAAATTCAAATTAAATTTTATGCTAAAAAAAAAAAAGAATATCAAAATAGTGACTCAAATTTATATTTTTATATATTGGCATAAAAAAATTTTATGTGTCAAAGAAAGAATAATCAAAACCAAATTTCGTACTTGATTAAATTGACATATCAAATGGAATTCGAACTAGGAGCAAACCTCGTCCAAATTAGAGCAAGCCTCGATTCCAAAATAACTTTTTCGAAATTCACACACACATACTTGTGTATAAATCTCGAAAAGGGGCATTTGTTGGAATAGAAATTTTGACAAATCTAAAATTGTCACGTCATCACTCGACATTGATGGCAAAATTATTTAAATAGGGACTAATTAAATCTGCAAGCATCCCTAAATTAAATTGGTGGCTATACAATTGGGTTCCTTAAAATTTGATAGACAAAAGTCTAAATTAAATACCCAATTAGCAAGAGTTCAAGCCCGATCCAGAGACGTAGGCCCAAAATCAATAAGGTCTGGTTCAGGACAGAAGGCCCAAATCAGCCAAGCCCAAGAAGATTGGCCCAAAGCCAACCTGGCCCAACCCAAATGAGTTGGCCCAGCAAAGAGCAGGCCCAGTCCAACGGGCCCAAGCCCATTTGGAGGCCCAGAGAAACTCTATAAATAGAGACCTCTCTCCTTCATTTTCAAGGTTCAGAATTTTGAGACTCCAGAGAGAATTCAGAAACAAAGCTGTGAAATCTCCAGAAGCTCCTGAAGATCAAACACCATATGAACGAAGAACGCTTCAAGGGAACACACCACGAATCCATTGGAGTTTTCAACATCGAGAACAAGCTGTTTCAGCCCTGAGAACAAGCTGAAAAACCCTCAAGACAAAAGTCTACACTTGAGAACAAGCTGAAAAACCCTCTACATTCGAGAACAAGTTGTTTCAACCCTCGATCCAAGCACATAAGTAGGAGAGAGAATCGGAGGATTAAATAGTAGAGATTGTACTCACGATTACCTGAAATCAATACAACACAAATTCTTTTACACGTGTCTCATTTTCATTCGCTGGTTGAAATATCGTGTGAACACCAACACCTACTTGTAAATTTAAGGTAGTCTCTTGAATTGACCATAAAGTTTCTTTAACAACAAAACATTATAGGGTCAGATAGTTATCCGAAAAAATAACAATATATTTAAAAAATAAAGTAAACATTGGGAAATGGGGTGAGTACTTGCCGTAAGAAAAAAGGTCTACTATATGTATTAAAAAGTTAGGCGAATAATTATAAATTGACGGAAGACTTTTGAGGAATGAATAGGCCTAAAGTGAAGAGAATATATTTAATTAAATTTTAGTCCTCAAACCAAAAACTTTGTCGTGGTTCATTTTTAACGAAAGGAAAGCATAGGCATTTAGACGTGATTTTGGCTTTAAATCACAATTTAAGCCCTACCCAATTTTTCACTTCCGTTTCAACTCTCTCTTTATCTATTAAATTTCATACCAAATTCCTCTCTTTTTCTCTCTCTCTAGAATTTTCTTAGTTGATAATGAAGTGAAGCAGAACTGAATTCAAAGGAACACAACAATATAATCAAGAAGAAATGAAGCGTTGCCCTGATAAAACTCTGCACAAAATCTTTGGCTATGATTCTTCTTCTGCTGCACTTCAAGCTTCGAGGTGGCGATGGCGTTCGTCTAAGAAGAAACCGACCTTCAAAATCGTGGCGTTTCTCCTCTCCTCCTTCTTCCTCATTGCCATCTTCCTTCGTCTCGAATGGACTAAAGTGGTATGTTTCCAAACTACTGCATATAAAATAACCACTAAGCTAGAAGGTTTTTTTTGTGTTTTATTTTGATTTTGCATATATATATTATATAGAGTAAAAAAATTTAAGGAACACTCGAGTCCCTATGCCTTAACTAAATCCGCACCTCATGGTCAACCTCGCTTGGTGATTATAGTTCATTTCAGTGCATCCTAAATTGCACTCAGTGGCGGATCCAGAACTTTAAATTGGGGGTTGTATATAATCTCATTCCATTTTTCTCTATATTTTTTGGGCGTACGAAAAAAGAAGGAAAAATCAAGAGGAACTTACCACTAAGCCAAGATAAAATTTTATAAATTGACGTGACATTTTATATATACAAACTAAAGCCCTCAAAAGTTGAGGGGGACTTGAGCCCCTCTGGCCCTTCTTAAATTCGCTCCTAGAGTCTGCACTTGAGTGGTAAATAGAGTCTTAGGATGTAGTCTGGATTACACTCAAGTGTTTAAAATGGTTTAATCTTAAGTTAAAATAAATATCATCTAATTAGTTTTAAATTCACAGTTTCTAAAAATAATGGACTATTGTTATTTTGTTAGTTTTTTATAAATAAAATAGAAACATTCGTACGTCATGCATGCTATGCTACCATATATGTAAATTCCTTATATTGCACATACCATATATATATATATATATTTCTTTTTTTTTTTGTTAAAACTAACCAATTAAAAGGGCAAGACTTAGAAAATCACTAACTAAGTATCAACGTTGATTTAAATTTTTTCTTAGAATGACAAATCTTCCGAAAATGGACTTACCTGGGTTTTTTAAATTAGTATTTAAATATGGAGAGAGTAATTTAAAGAAGAAAATAAAAAAGATTATAGAATTAATATTATTATTATGATTTCTTTTCGCAGCCAATAAATTGGTGGGTAAAAGGGGTTGAAGAGCACAGGTCGAATCCGAACCGTCCATTGAAGGGCACGTGCCCGCAGCACTTCCGTTGGATCCACGAAGATCTACGGCCATGGAGAGAGACGGGGATTACGAGAGAAATGGTGGAACGGGCCCGGAAAACGGCCCATTTTCGGGTAGCAATCGTAGACGGGCGGGTTTACGTGGAGAAATATAGGGGCTCAATCCAGACCAGAGATCTGTTCACTATGTGGGGTCTCTTACAGCTTGTGAGATGGTACCCAAGAAAATTGCCAGATCTTGAGCTGATGTTTGACTGTGATGATCGCCCAGTCGTCCGATCTAAGGACTTTTTAGGACCAAACGCGGGCCCACCTCCCTTGTTCCGTTACTGCTCTGATGAGTCCAGCTTGGATATTGTTTTTCCTGATTGGTCCTTTTGGGGATGGTAATTACCTTTTTTTTCCATTATCTCTCGATTTCTAAGAACTCTCTCGTCTGTTTTTTCTTCCATTAAATTTCTATATATTAGATTTAGTATAATTATTATATCTTCAAATCTTCAATTGCTATAATTTATTTTTCAAAAAAAAAAAATTAGTGGTAAATGGGTGGTTAGGTGAGCCATTTAAACTCCTAGTTAATTTTTTAAAAAAAAAAAACATATTTTTTTGTTCCAAAAATATTTTTAAAAATAGATAATAAAAGAAGAAAACTTATGGGTGAAAATAGTGTTATAAACTTAATTTTGAAAAACAAAACAAAATTGAATCGGTTATTAAATATTGCTTTAATTTTATTCATTTAAACCCTTCACTTGAATGAATAGGGTATATCATTTGTGTTTAGTTATTGTTATTTATTTAGTTGGATGAGGCTATTTTTTTGTAGTTATTGGTTTTGCTAATTGTGTTAGATGTTTTTAATTAACTAGATGTGAGCTAAATGTGAGGTTTTTTTTTCTTTGTTTGATTTTATCACTAAGCTCGAGCGCCTTTGTGATTTTTTTTAATACATCAACAATTGGGAGTAGGGGATTTGACTTACTCATATTTGATGTCAGTTGAAGTATGTTCTTATTGGCGTGCCTTTGTGATTGATTTGAGCTTTCTTTGACATGATTTTAGGTATTTTATTAGTTAAATTTTGTATGAATTAATTGATCATCTATGGAACATTTTCAAACTTATTCAAGTTCAATGTTTGAATCAGTGAAATTCACTCACTTAAGTAACATAAAAATATAACTCTGCCTAATAATTTTTAAAATGTTACTTAGAATTTAAGGAATATTATTTAATGCAGTAAACAAAACAAACAAACTTATTAAGCAATCAATATAATTTTTGTTTTTTTAAAAAAAGTCAAACTGTCATTTTTTGTTTGTTTGTCAAAAATAAATTTGCAATTTGATATCAGTCAAATGAATAGATTAAGGGGTAGGTATATTGAAAGAAGATGAAGAGGAGTTTTGAAGCAATTGAGTTTAATTTGTTGACAATATTATTCATTATTAAGGGGTGAAATAAACATAAAGCCTTGGAAAATGGTGTTGGAAGACATAAAAGAAGGGAACAAAAGAACCAAATGGAAGGACAGGGTGCCCTTTGCTTATTGGAAAGGAAACCCACATGTGGATCCCTCTAGGAGAGACCTTCTCAAATGTAATCTCACTCATCAACAAAATTGGGACACTCTCCTATATGTTCAGGTCATTTTCTCACTCTCCCTTTTTATACCTAGTTTTAGAAATAAATAAAAAGGTTATTATAGGAATAGTTTTAAATGTTGAAAAAAACTTAGGTCTCGCCTAAGCTGCTTATTATGTTTCATGTTACTCACTTTTCAACCACATGATTTTTCTGGTTTAAAAAATAAAAAAAATGGGTGCAGCTCTGCTTTGCCTTAACAAAGGGCTGAGATCTCAATTTAATAAAAATATTGATAAATTCTTGATGTTAATGGATATTTTTTTAAAAAATAAGAAATTAATAAGAAATTTTTATTTAATAAATAAGCATTTTACTATTTTTAAATAAGTTATAATTTCTTATTATTAATATAATATTCACATCAATGACATTTTTCATATTTTTATGTTTTATGTATAATGGAAATGTTGATTCGTCTCTTATATCGATGTTGAACCATGGACTTATAAAAATATCGGCATGTTGATAAACAATTAATACTTTGATGGTTTATGATACTCTAACTTATCCTATGTAATTGTGTTTTTAGTTTGTTTAGACGTTTTAAAAGTTTCCATTTTAGTTCAAATGTTTTAATTTTTTTTTTAAGAGAAAACCTTTTATTACAATTGTTTTATTAAAAATGTGTAATGAAATTAAAATTTTAAAATGTTAAGGAAAATTTTGAAATTAACGGAATTTATAAAAGAAAAATAAATCTGAAAGATTTACATATAAATTCTTATTGAAACTTATTTTGATGGCAGGATTGGGATAAAGAATCTAAAGAAGGGTACAAACAATCAAATCTAGAAGATCAATGTACACACAGGTGGGTTATTCATTTCCTTTCTAAACTAGAAAATAAGATAAAATGTTTAAATTCTATTATAGGAAGAAATTTCACTTTTATTCTATTTTAGTCACTAGATTTTATATAAGGAAATCCCTTTAATTTCTATCATTTATTTTTTTCATAAGTTATTTAATAAAATTTTAAATATAAATGCATGTGTTTATTTATTTTAGGTATCACTTCTAAATAAATTTGGATTCTTGCAAAATTATTAATGGGAAATCAGATTTAACGCAAAAATTAAAGAATCAAAATAGAATACTTAAGAATTAAAGAACTAACCAATTTAGAATCCAAAACAGAGTAGTATGAAAGTCAAAAGGTCCAATTTGAACTTTCATACCATTTAAATCCTATTTTAGTCTCTCAACTTTTATAATTATGTCGTTTTGGTTTATAAATTTTCAAATATTATACTTAAGTCTAGAAATTTTAGATTTAAAAAAAGAAACTATTTTGAAAAATTGAAAAATTGAAAAATTGAAAAACTAACAAAAACAAAAGACAAAACAAAAATTAAAAACTAAAAACAAAATGATTATCAAACAAGACTTTAGTTTTTAGGTCAATTTTTCAATAGCCATTTAACTAGAATCTAAATCCATTTAAAAAAACTCACACACATAAATTATTCCAATCTAGTTTCGAATGCTTATGTATGTACACATTTATTACCCGTAAATAAACAAAAGATGTGCCAAAGTCAAATTTCAATTAAATAATTTACTAAACAATTAACAACAATGATTAAATTTAATTTTTTTCAAAAAAGTTTGAAACTAAAATAAAATATTTGGATGCTTAGGGACTAAAATAAGATTTGAAACTACTTTTAAATCGTTTGGACATTTTTTTCAACTAAATCCCTATCATATCATTTTAAAAAAACTTAAATTTAATCTCACATATTTTAACATTTTTGAATAATACAATATTAAATTAGTTAATACTAAACTTATATAATACGATATTTAGTGAGTGGCAAAAATATAGAATATGAATTTAACCACTCAAAATTGAAAAATTTCTAATTCCTTAAATTCATGTGTAAAAATATATAAATTGAAAACCAATGAACATTAGAGACTAAAACATATATTTAGTCTAAAATAGGATGAAATTAAATTATTGTGATTGTGGATGAGAAAAAATAACGAGGGATAAAATGGGAATACAGGTATAAAATATATATAGAAGGATGGGCATGGTCAGTGAGTGAGAAGTATATAATGTCATGTGACTCAATGACGTTGTACGTAAAGCCAAAGTATTTTGATTTCTTCATAAGGGGAATGGTTCCTTTGCAACACTATTGGCCCATTAATGACCATTCCAAATGTCCTTCTCTCAAATTTGCTGTCCAATGGGGTAACAATAACACCAATCAGGTTCTCTCTCTTTCTCTCTCTCTCTCTTTTTTTTTAAAAAAAATTATAATGGTTAATATTATTTGGATCTGATACTTTTAGATTTTAAGCATTAAGTAGATGAAATATTTATTATCTTTTTTCAAGGCCCAAATCGCATAAAGATTGAATTTAACTTTGAACTCGATATAGGCTTTTAATTTTACCTAATTCCACCTTAAATTTAGATAAATATCGTAATTTTCATCTTAAACGGTAAAAAGGATTATTATTTATTTTTATTTTTATTTTTTTGAGACCCTCCTTTTCTTAGTCAATGGGGAAAAAGAAATCTTTTTCACATGGCTTTATAATTATGACAATGATCCCGAAAAAGCAATACACATTTATGGGTGAATTTACTCACCGAAAATGATACATTTAAGTAAAATTCAAATGAAAGGACATATTTATTAAATAAATTTCAGGGGTTTTTTAGTTTTTTTTAAAAAAGCCTGAACATGACAAACATATAGTTATATATCATGTTCTAAAAATTTAGGATAAAACAAGGACATATTTATTAAATATACAATTCTTTTAACAACATATATAATTTTTTCAGGAAAAATAAAATAAAATCAACCAGCTTATGCATGTATATGCTTAAAGAAAACGATCTACAAATTAAATTGTTAAATATAATTTGGTTCTTGAACTTTATAATTTGTTCCATTTCAGTTCTTATAGTTTCAAATGTCTAAATTTAGTCTGTATAATTTCAAATTTTAAAATTAGTCCTCATTATTAGTTTATGAAAAATTTTTGCTAAAAATAAAATTAGTTTCTATAAATCTTCCTCTAAGGATTTGTAAAACATATTCATATGGTGCATTTTCTTTAATGAAAATTGTTATTAAGATATTGTCAAGTTGTATAAAAATTAACTCCACACTAACAATGATACTAATTTTAAGATTTCTTAAAATATATAAACTAAATCTAGACATTTGAAAGTATAGAAACTGAAATGGAACATGTTCCAAACTACATGTTGGTAGTGTCTAACGACACATGTTTATTGTGCTAATGAGAATTCGAGAATCTGATAGAGTATTAGATATCATCATGTTACCCAAAATTAAAAAAAAAAACACTAAGAATTATTACCAAATTTAATTATAGGCACAAACAATTGGAGAGGAAGGGAGCAAGTATTTGCAAGAAAATTTAAAGATGGAATTAGTGTACGATTATATGTTCCATCTACTGAATGAATACAGCAAGCTTTTAAGATTTCGGCCATCGGTGCCGGTCGGCGGTGTGGAGCTGAGGCCGGAGACGATGGTCGGCGCTGTCGTGGGGTTGCATAAGAAATTTATGGAGGACTCGCTGGAGAAGTTTTCGAGTGAGGCAGAGCCATGCGATTTGATGCCTGATGATCCAACGGTCCTCAAAGAATTTCAAAATAAGAAAGTAAATGCCCTAAAGCAAGTTGAAATTTGGGAAATGGAATATTGGGAAAATCAGAGGAAGGGAAATTAGATTTGAGATTAATTTGCTTTTGTTGAGATCAAACTCTAATTTTGATATGATGATTTTTTTTTTTTAAGTTGGGTAAATATAGAATGCCCAAATGTTTAAGGTTTGTAGTTGATGTGGTCCTAGTTTTTTAAATGCTTCAATTAAGTATTTATGTATTTTTTTTTCTCAATTATGTTCTTATTTTTAAAGTTAAAAATTTATTTCGTTAATTGAATTAAAAATATTATATGTTTTAATATTTTATATATATAGTAAAGGAAAAATAAGTTTACTAGTCATTTATGAGTAGAAACATTTTTTTAGCTTAAAAAAAAAAGAAAAAGAAAAGAAATAGAAAATAATTACATGAAGGATGAATTTGAAAATTTTAAAAGATTAGAGACAAAATTGAAAAAAGGAAAAAAAGATTAAAGACTAGATTATATTTAGCTAAAAAAAAAGATTGATAGCGGTTAGGTTATTTTTAGTTTCTTATTTTTGTGTGAGAGCAAATTACCATTTTACTTTTTATATTCTTTGCATTACATGTTTGTGTTGAGTCTAGTAGAGGGATGATGTGTTGGCATCTAAAGTAATATGTGATAAAAACACGGTTGTGTGTATATTGTTAAAATAGAATATTTCACTGTCTCAAGGATTGAGTAAGACTAATAAATTGATTACTCCTTAATTGGCTATAAATAATTACAATGTAAATAATCGTACATTCATTGTATATAACAACAGTTTAAAACTCAAGAACAATAGATTATAAATAGTCGAAACATGCTTACTAAGTGTTGTTCTGAAGACAGTTATTTATTCTGCACGAATTGCAAATAGACTACAACGATTAACTCTAATAGAACAACAATAATAATAATATATATTATTATTTTTAAATAATAATACATAAAATATTAAATTCAAAAATTTTTGGGAGTCGTCCCATGTAGGTCCGCCCTTGGTTCAATCTTTGTCGGGTAAGTATTGAACTTAAAAAAAAAATACTTTACAACACATTTTACACCAAAAACATGAGTTGCATCCTTGATTTATTTTTCTTTCTTTCTTTATTTATTTTTCTTGGTCAATGAGGGAAAAGAAATTTTTTTCATATGGCTTTATAATTATGACACGACCCCAAAAGGCGAATACACATTCATTGGTGCATTTACTCACGCAAAAGGTTACATTAAATAAAATTTAAATATTTGATAACGATTTAATTTTTTGTTTTTAAAATTTAAATTTAAAAATACTTATTTTATCAATAAATTTTTAATATTTTTTTATCCACTTTGTATCTATGTTTTAAAAAACTGAGTTAAGTTTTTTAAAATTAAAAAAAATAGTTTTCAAGAATTTGTTTTTATTTTTAAAATTTAACTAGAAACTTAAATAATTCTTCGAGAAAGATGAAAATTATTGTAGAAAATATGAAGAAAAATTATAAAAAAAACAAGCATAATTTTCAAAAACTAAATGTTATCTTCCACTCCAATTCATACAGATCATTTTTACTAAAAATGATCCATAATGTCCCTTTAAACAAGAGCTAAATTTTAGGGATTTTGTAAAGACAAATTTCAGGAGTTTTTTTATTCTTCTTTTGTTGAGTTGAACTCTAATTTTGATAAGATTTTTTTTTAGTTGGGAATGCCCAAATGTTTAAGGTTTGTATTCGATCCGGCCCTAATTTTTTAAATGCTTTAATTCCATCTTTATGTATTTTTTTTTCTCAATTAAGTTCTTATTGTTAAAGTTAATTGATAAAATGATGATGTAATGCATCAAAATGTATCTTATTAATTGAATTAAAAATATTATATGTTTCAATCATATATATATCACACGCTCATAAAATAAAGGGAAAATAAATTTACTAATGATTTATAAGTAGAAACATTTTTTAGCTAAAAAAAATTTAGAATAATGAACAAGAAAATCATTACGAATTTTGTTGATGTCATAATTTGGATCGCGGATTCAATGGTAAAATTTTTATTTCACATGAAAGAATTTAATAATTGACCTGCAATCACAAAATAAGTTGAGCATTGTTTGTGTGGTGTTGAGCCACTTGCATTCCAACACTCAAATTAATTTAAAACTCAAAAGAACTCAGAGAGCAATATGGGTGTTGAAAAACATACCATTTGCGAATGATTCAGTCGATTATATAACAATCGACTTTCATAACCAAAAATTACCTCACAATTATTCTCCTAATTATCGAATAATTGCTCTAATGATTTTCTGTAACAAATCTAATTCTTCCATCACGAACTCTAACGATTCTCTTCCAAACTTTGGACAATCCACGAGGATTGCTCATCAAAGACTTGGTCGACTCATATAAGTTTGCCTCAAAGGACTTTGGTCGACCCATGTGGGTCTATCAAGGACGTGACTAACCTATGTAGGTCGGCCTAATCGGTCGTGGGTGACCCACGTGGGTTAGCCTTCCAATGCCATAGCCGACCAACATGGGTCTGCCAACTAGTATGTGGCGTACCCACATGGGTCGACCAACTAAGGCCTGACCGACCTACGACATAGGTCGACCTTCGAGACCTTGGTCGTATAGGTCAACCATTTCAGCTATCTTGGTTGGTCTTCTCGACTCTTTGGTTATTATTCTTATCCTAAAACTTGCCATAGACTTGCTTAAATGGATTTTGGATTTTTTAAGGAATTGGGCCTTTGAGTTTTGATCAAGTCTTGCCCTAGTTAAATTTGTCCATAACAAATTTAAAAATTTTAAAGGTTTGAGGCGTTGTGTGGGTTATAATAGTGAAATTAATATAATTTGTGTTTAAGATGCAATGATGGTCTCTATTTGAGTGTAGAGTATTTCACATATTATTATAATTCCAAAACAATTATGAAAAGATTAGAAACTAAATTGAAAAAATATGAAAAGATTAAATAGTAGATTATGCTTAGCTAAAAAAACATCGCATTTGTTCTTATTTTTTTGCGAGAACAAATTACCATTTTAGTTTTTATATTATTTGTTGTCTTTAGTATCAAAGTTTATACATTTCATGTTTTTCTTGAATCTAGTAGAGAGATGATGAGTTCGCATCCAAAAGAAGATATTTTGTGATATTGTCTTAAAAAATTGTTAATATTTCATAAAAACATAGTTGAGTGTGTGTTGTATATATATTTTTTTTAGATTAAATACTTTTTTGTCCCTTATGTGAAAATTGTGTCAATTTGAATCTATGTTTCAAAATTAAACCATTAAATTTCTGAATTTTATAAAATAAATCTATTGAATCTCTAGTCACAAAGTTTGATGAAACAATTTTTAAAATTAAAATAATAATAATAATTATTATTATAAAATAAAATTCTTTCAAAATTAAATCTCCGAATTTTATAAAATAAATTTATTGAGTCCCTATACTATTATACTATTAATCTTGTGAATTTTGATTTGGCAATTTTTTAAATTAAAATAATAATTTTAAATAATAATAATAATTATTATTATTATAAAAAAAATTCTTTTGTGATAATTATTATTATTATATAAAAAAATTCTTTTTCTTCCCCTCTCTTCCACCTGTACTCCCTTCTCCTGATATAATTATCAAACATGAAGGATACAAAATGTAATTTATCATTTTTTTTTTTCAATTTGTCAAAATAATGTTGTGATCTCGAAAAAACTGATTAATGTGAGATACCAATTTCCAAGGCTAACTCAAGAATAGACAAGATTTGACATGAAAATTACGTTTCACCCAACTACTTTTTCTCCAAGTGCCAACCAAATCGACCATGTTGGTTAATTTTTTTTTTTTTCTTTTGTGAAAAAGAAAATGATTGCAAATCGAACCAATATTTCACACTTGCATCATGTACTTTTTATGGTTGTTCGAGTCCAAATTAAAATTTGAAAAAATCAATTTTATATTTCTAAAATTTGAGTTCAACACTTAAATCTTAAATTTTAGATATTCTATGAGAATTTTATTTTAGAACTATTAATGCATAACTATCACACATGTGTATAAGGTTTTTTAAAAAATAAGGATTAACGTAAATTAAAGAGAAACTTGGAACCAAATAGATAGTAGCGATTTTTTTTATTAATATAAGGAATTTTTTATCTTCTCGTCTTCGACTATTTCCTTCTACATATTTAGAATGAATCACGTGATAATTTTTCTTGCTACTTTAGTAAGAGTTTGGGAGAATAATAATTTTATTTAGGTGATTTTTGAGCTGATTTTAAACAAAATCAAATGAGAATAGCTAAAAATAACTAATAAAGAGTTTAAATTGGGTTATTCATGAAAATTTAGGATTTAAATTGATACAACTATTAATTTGGAGTTTTAACCAATACAATTCTCAAAGTTTAGGGATATAAATAGATCTATGCCTCTACAATCTTATAGATTTGATTAGTTCATAAAATTTTCTTTTATCTACCTATTGAATCATGTTTACACATCTCAACTAAGTTTTAGAGACAATTGTTTGTTCTTACCATATTTGATTGTCAAGAAATTATTAGGACAAATATCTTAATTTCCTAAACTACAAGTTTATACTTGTGTGGTCTAATTATCTTTTCTTTTAGTTTTTTTTTTTTTTTAAAAAAAACTAATTTTGGGGAGCACTAAAGTAGCCCAGTTCTGAATTAAAAATAAGGGTAAAAAAATTGAACCAAATAAATATAGATCTCATTGGAACTCGTCCATTCCTAAGTAGGTTTAATCTAGTTATAAGCAAATTATTGGTCTAAATTAAATCTAATCGAAATCAACAGAAGGGATTAAGTCAACCCTACATACTAGTAAAAGTATCAACCGACAAAGGGCTTTTTGTTAAGTGGCCATATGGTGAGCTTGCAATACAACATAATTTATTGCTATTATATTTGAATTCTATAATTATTAGTTGTTAAATATTGTTTATTTATTTTAAGTTCAAATCTCATTTTTTTTTTCTCCTTAAATTTTCTAGCCATTTGTAAAATTTATAAGAAAGAAAGGAGAGAGAATGAAAAACAACTCGAGTTGTATTGAATAGAAATCTTCGAAGTCTTTTATGCTTTAGGCATCTTCCACTATAAAAAAGATTTCAATTTTCAAAGTGTTCTGATTTTCAAATAATACTAAATCTTCTAGGAATTTTATGAATTCTTTGACTTCTCTCTCTCTTTGAATCAAAGATGACCTCTACTATTTATAGAGTTTTGATAGGTCTCATGTATTGAGCTTAATTGACTTTAAACTCAATCTTTAAGCTTCAACTTTTATGAACGTGACCCAATCCTTTTCAGTAGTTTGGATTGTTTGAGATCAACTCAATCTCATTTTACCATATTGAAACGAGATTAAATTTGAGTCCAACCGCCATGATGCACAATCTGATTAGACTAGCTTATGTCATTTAATAAATCTATAAGGGGTTGTTTGACCTGTTGGTTTGGATTCAGAAACCCTGGGGTTCTGGAACACTGGAGTTTCTAATTGATTGGAATAAAAAACCCTAAAGTTTCTGATTCCTGTGTTAGGGATGCAGGGTTATGGTGGGTTGGTTTGCTAAAACCTGTGTTTGGAGAGCAGGGTTGAGTTAGACTGAGTTTGTTTTAACTGTTTTTTTAACCATTTTTTTAGTTTTTAGGTCCTTTTTTACTGGATAATTCAATATTTTAACTAACTATGTGAATCAATTGTTTCAATTATAGTTAAATATGAATGTGTAGTTTGTACAAGTAAATTAATATCTAACTCTCACTCCATTCATTATAATGTAAAATTAAATAACATTAGTAAGAACATATAATTTAAATAATTAATATTGTATTTCACAAAATATTTAGAAAACTACTTTAGGAACTCTCTTTTAGAAATTAAAAAAATTTGAAGTCTATTTAATAAATTAGAAAATTTAAAACTCTATTTCATAAAGTATTTAAAATCTATTTTTAGAACTCTATCTTAGAGATTAAAAATTTGGAAGTCTATCTAAAAAAATTAGAGATTTAAAATTCTATTTCACAAAATATTCATAAACCTATTTTTGGAACTCTATTTTACAAATTAAAATATTAGAGGTTTATTTAATAAATTATGGAATTTAAATAAAATTGTGTACCATAAAACACATTTTAAGGATAAATGAGTTATAAAATTTGAATCCTACTTTAGAAATTAAAATATTAGAAACTATAGTTTGCGTAGTATTTTGAAATTAAAACTATTTCAAATATATAATGGATTAAAAATTTTGTTAGTAACCATTTTTGTTTTATTTTAACCATTTAAAAAATCGATTAGGTGATTGGGTCGTTGGAGTTGTTGGGTTTTCAAGATGGTAATTGGTGGTGATTGCACAATGGTCAAGTCGCCATGGGTGGTTGTTGACGGTCATCAGGGTGGTCATGTCGTTGAAGTGATCGCTTGGTAGTTGTGGCAGTAGTTGTCGACTGATCGAATTGTTGAAGTCGTTGCCATAGTGGTCATTAGGGTGGTCATTAGAGTGATCACCAAGTGGTCGTCAATAATGGTTTTGGGTGGTATGATTGTCGGGTTGGGGTGATCGTCAATGTAATCATCGGAGTGGTCGGGTTGTTGGGTGGTCATTGTTCACACGAGATTTCAACCAACGAATGGAAATGAGACACGTGTAAATGAATTTGTGTTGTATTGATTTCAGGTAATTGTGAGTACAATCTCTAGTATTTGATTATCTGATTCTCTCTCCTACTTATGTGTTTGGATCGAGGGTTGAAACAACTTGTTCTCGAATGTAGATTTGTCTTGAAGGCTTTCAGCTTGTTCTCAAGTGTAGAAAGTTGAAAGTCTTTGCTCGTAGCTTGTTGAAGGCATTCGGTTTGCAGCTTGTTGAAGTATTCGGCTTATAGCTTGTTGAAGATCTTCGGCTTGTAGCTTGTTGAAGGTCTTCGGCTTGCAGGTTGTTGAAGATCTTCGGCTTGTAGCTTTTTTCGAGGGCTGAAACAACTTGTTCTCGATGTTGAAAACTTCAATGGATTCGTGGTGTGTTCTTGACAATTCCCTTGAAGCGTTCTTCGTTCAGATGGTGTTTGATCTTCAAGAGCTTCTGAAGATTTCACAGCTTTGTTTCTGAATTCTCTCTAGAGTTTCAAATTTCTGAATCTTGAAAATGAAGGAGAGGGGTCTCTATTTATAGAGTTCCTCTGGGCCTCCAGATTAGCTTGGGCCCGTTGGATTGGACCTGCTCTTTGTTGGGCCAACTTCTTTAGGTTGGGCCAGATTGGCTTTGGGCCAACAATTTTGGGTTGGACCAACCTTTTTGGGCTTAGCTGATTTGGGCATTCTGTCATGGACCGGACCTGATTGATTTTGGGCCTATGTCTATGGATCGAGCTTGGACTTTTGCTAATTGGGCCTTTAATTTAGACTTTTGTCTACCAAATTTTAAGGAACCCAATTGTATAACTACCAATTTAATTTAGGGATGCTTGCATATTTAATTAATCCCTAATTAAATAATTTTGTCATCAATGTCGAGTGATGACGTGGCAATTTTGGAATCACCAAAATTTCTATTCCAACAAATGCCCATTTTCGAAATTTATGAATAATTATGTGTGAATTTCGAAAAAATTATTTTGGAATCAAAACCTAAGATTTGCTCTAATTTGGATGAGGTTTGCTCATAGTTTGAATTCCGCTTGATGTGTCAATTTAATCAAATATGAAATTTGGTTCATAACTTGATTGATTTTTTTCTTTGACACATGTTTTTTTCTCTTTATGCCAATATATCAAAATATGAATTTGAGTCAATATTTTGATTTTCTTTATTTGGTATAAAATTTTGATTTGAATTTAGTAGATTTTCTGCTCTACTTTAATTCAAAACAAATATGAGATATGGTTAAAAAAAAATTATCAAAAATTTCTACCCAATTATAATTTGGAATTGGAATAGAAATTCAATTTAAATTTCAATCTAATTTTGATTTAAAATAAAATTTGGATTATCCCCAAATTTTGGTTTGAAGAAAATTTCTATCTTATACCTAATTTTTAATTTGGGATAAATTTTAGATTATGCTTAAATTTTTATTTGAGATAAAATTGAAATTCTATCCTGATTTTAATTTGGATAGAACTAATTTCATCAACTTTGATTTGGGATAAAATCGATGTCCAAATTTTGATTTGAGATAAAATTAAAATTCTACCATGATTTAGACTTGATAGAATTAATTTTATCAAATTTTGATTTGGGATAAATTTTGGATTATGCCCAAATTTTATTTAGCAACATAAAATTAAAATTCTACAATGATTTTGACTTTGATAGAAGTAATTTTATCTAATCTTGATTTGGGATAAAATTTGGATTATGCTGCCGGGATAAAATTAGAACTTTACCAAATTTAAATTTTGGATTTGGAGATAGAATTTTAATCTTGACGATTTTCGATTGGAGATAAGATATGTCAAATTCTGATTTGAATGAAATCTTATTCCAATTTCAATTCCTATTTGAATTCCAACTTGGATTTTAGAATGTGACATTTATCTTTTCCTCAACTATAAATAGAGGAGGTGAATCTTCCATCAATTCACCCAAAGAGAGAAGTGGAGACAAGCTTGGAGTGAGGCAAATCCCAAACCTTGATTTTTTTTGGCTTCATCCATTGGAAGGTAAATAGGTAAGTAATTTTTTTCTATGTAAAGATAATACTTGCATTCTGGTTTCTTTACTTATTCTTTCACTTTCCTTAAGAGGAAACATTTTTCAACAATTTCTCTACCCTTGAAGAATACAACATTATCCAAAAAGCAAGGAATTAAGGTAACTCATTTTTTTTCCTTTCTCTTTTTTTTTTAACTTTTTTTTTTAAACGGAGATGACAAGAGCCCCTACATTCACGACCCTTCAATGATGAATCGAAGGTGGCAACCTGACGACTTTGATGACGATGAATTGGAGGTGACAAAGGCTCCTAGCTTCGGCTATGGACAGTTCACCTTCACACCCTGACGACTTCGACGACGATGGATTGGAGGTGAAAAAGGCTCCTAGCTTCGGCTATGGACAGTTCACCTTCACAACGACGGCTTTGACGACGATAGATTGGAGGTGACGAAGGCTCCTAGCTTCGGCTATGGACAGTTCACCTTCACAACGACAGCTTCAACGACGGTGGATTGGAGGTGACGAAGGCTCCTAGCTTCGGCTATGGATAATTCACCTTCACAACGATGGCTTCGACGGCGATGGATGGAGGTGATGAAGGCTCCTAGCTTCGGCTATGGATGGGCGGTTCACCTTCACAGCGGCGACGACGACGATGGATTGGAGGTGACGAAGGCTCCTAGCTTCGGCTATGGACAGTTCACCTTCACAACGACGACTTCGACGACGATGAATTGGAGGTGACGAAGGCTCCTAGCTTCGGCTATGGACAGTTCACCTTCACAAAGACAGCTTCGACGACGATGGATAGAAGGTGACGAAGGCTCCTAGCTTCGGCTATGGACAGTTTACCTTCACAACGACGACTTCGACGACGATGCATTGGAGGTGACGAAGGCTCCTAGCTTCGGCTATGGATAGTTCACCTTCACAACGACAGCTTCGACGACGATGGATTGGAGGTGACGAAGGCTCCTAGCTTCGGCTATGGACAGTTCACCTTCATAACGACGACTTCGATGGCGATGGATTGGAGGTGACGAAGGCTCCTAGCTTCGGCTATGGACAGTTCACCTTCATAACGCCAGCTTCGACGACGATGGATTGAAGGTGACGAAGGCTCCTAGCTTCGGCTATGGATAGTTCACCTTCACAATGACGACTTCGACGACGATGGATTGAACGTGACGAAGGCTCCTAGCTTCGGCTATGGACAGTTCACCTTCACAACGACGACTTCGACGATGATGGATTGGAAGTGACGAAGGCTCCTAGTTTCGACTATGGACAGTTCACCTTCACAACGACGGCTTCGACGCATCACTCCTGAAGGTAAAAGTGACTACATTCCTCGTTAAGGGATGATTCGCTTTCACAGTCGCTCACTTTCATGACTGCTTCATCATCAACTTGACACATCACTCCTAAAGGTGAAAGTGACTACTGTTGGGATTTATGCCCTAAAGTTGTGTAATTTTGATTAATTAAATAAAGTGTTATTTGTTTTGATAGAATTACAATCTTGCTTTATAAATCCAATAAACTAAGCTCCAAGGTTATAACTTCTATCTTGAACATCAGTGTAGTGGACACTATGTGGGTTGAGTTCAAGAATATAACCTAAATAGTCTATGGTATAAGAATAAGGTTGGAAACCTCATTCTGGTAACACCATGGATGCGACTCACTTTGTAATTAGTACAAATGAGGTAATCCAACTCATTCATGTAGTTGACATGCGAGTGGGGGCATCCTGTATGAAGAGTTCATACAAGATCGGATCACAAATTATTAGTCTAACCAATTGTAACACCGCTAATGTGATAAGACTAGTAATTTATAGATGGTCATTAGTGACTCGATCTGAATCTCGAGCAAGTTAAGAACTCCCGCTATATAGGGATTGTCCTTAGACTAGTATGGTGAGAGAGTGGCACATGGCCGACTCAATAAGCCTACCTTCTCGTGGGACGTAACCTCGTGGTAGTGGGAACTTAACTGCAAGATGAAATTCACTCATTCCTCTCTTCAAGAAGAATTAGATAGGTTGTTCCCTTAGAATCGACGACTCGGATCTTGAACAACGGGGCCCCGCCCTCTGTGAGGGTAGGAGTCTAAAGTAGGACCTTAGACTTGTTGTTCATTAGAGGATCGGTGGTGCTTAAGGAACAAAGAGGTAATCACGTGGGTAAAACGGTAATTTGACCCACCAGATTACTGAACAACCCGTGAAGGGGTTGACTCATGGGTAATGACTATATCAAAGTGGACACAATAATATCTACAAAGTGAGAGAGAGTGCAACTACAAGTCTATAGTGGAGTGACTTGCGCTTAATGAATATTGATTAACTGGATCAAAGAGTTTGATCGCTTAATCTCACATCATTAGAGCTCATGATCCAGTAGGTCCATTAGATCCTCCGTTGGCTCAATATGGTAATATTGAGGGTATAAAGTTAGGAGTGAAATTGAAGTGTTCAATTTCATACATGAGGTGTTATATCTATTATATATGATATAATTGATATAATATATAGTTTTAATGTGAATTAGATTCATATATAAACTATATACTGAAGAGAGAATAAAGGAGGGGTAGGATGGTCATTTCCATCCCATTCCCCTATATATATGGTTGCATGAGATGCAACTAGGTTAAGTCTTTTCTAAGGAATTACAAGCTCTCTCTTGTTGTATTGTTGGAAGAGTTCCAAAGCACACATCTCTCTCAAAATACCTCACCTCTCCTAAAGGGAACCCACCTTCCTCTCTCACCTAGAGAACAACGGAGAAGATCCGTGTAGCCACCTATTTTTTCCCGGCTCATTTTTAATTAAATTGTTAGATCATAAATATCTATGATTTTTTTTTTGCTCACTTTGATTTTTATTTGTTATTTTCTAATTTCACTTTTCTTTTTAAAAAATGGAGAAATCATATTTTTTGGAGAAAAAACAAATCTTTGATTAAGTGGGTAAGTTTAGTTTTTATTTTGATTAACCAAAATGTTGTTGGTCTTTCTAAGTGTAAGTTCTCTTTTGGCATTGGATTTTCAAATTTCAACAATTGTGGTTTTGGTTTTATACACAAAAGAGTAATGGTTTTGGTCTTTATATACATATCTTTCTCTTCTTCAAAAGGAACACTCACACAAAAAACCTACTTCTTCTACACTCCCACACATCATTCTCATCCATTCTCAACTCTACAAAACTTCATAGCCAAATACCTTCACAACCATAAAGATGGAGAGTTTTTTTGTAAAAAAAAATACTCCAAAATCTCATAATACAAAAAATAACCCTAGCTTAGTTGGAGGTTGTATTTGGTAGGACTTTGTTCCAAGGATCCACACCTCAAACAACAAGCTAGTTGGTTGTTCTTGATACATTCTTCTTGATCTTCATCTTTATTTTGTAATTTCCCCGAAAAACAATAGTTCAGTAAGGGTTTTATGAGTTTTGCTTTCATTTTTGTGGTTTATTACATCTTTTCTTATTTCTATTACAATGTGAATCTTTGTTTATTTTATCGTTATGTTTTTTTGCTACTAACTTTATCGTCATCTCCATCTCTAAATATCCCTGAAAAACACTAGTTGAGTAAGGATTTTATGAGTTTTGTTTTTATTTTTGTTGTTTATTACATGTCTTTTTACTTTTATTATAATGTGAATCTTTGCCCATTTTTTGTTTGCATTAATGTCTAAGATCTTGATGCTACTAACTTTATTTTATGGTTTACCTCCCTTACTTATCTATCATTTTCCTTTCTCCATATTTTTTCTTCTTACCTCTTGATTTCATTATACTAAAAAAAAGAGAGAGAGAGAGAAAAAAAAGGAGAAAGTGTTGTGAAATTGGTTGTGTACATAACTTACATTAGGTTAGTATGAGTGAATAGAGTTTTGTTTTAAAAAAAATAAAAAATGTTGTGGCCTTAGAGAGCTTTTGTTTCTCATTTGAAAAAACCTAACAAGTTGAAAAAGGTGATCATAGGAATAATGTGAGGGAGTGAAAAGGTAATTGAAAAATAAAAAAAATGAAAAATGTAAATGGCTAATAAAAACAAAAATAAAAAAAAAAGTTTAGTTTTTTTTTTTTGTACATCTACCCATGAGTGCTCTTTTAAATATTTGTGTATGGTCAAATCATGGATATTTGTCACTAATACTTATTTTTTTTTATTTTTCATTTATTTACTCTTTCTTTCATTTTTTTTTATTGTTATTTTTTCTCTTTCTCCAAAATTTAATTTTTGCATCTATTTACATACTTTATTTGCAAGTCATATATCTTATCTATTTATTTATCATTTTGTTCTTAGTATTTTCACCATGTTGTTAATTTCATGTGATTATTTTTTTCTTTAAACTTATATTTCTTGTTATAAAAAAAAATATGTCGACGATGGAATCTAGAAATATTTGGGAGTCCGATTTTCTAGTTTTCTTGAGGTGAGGAATTGATTCTTTGGAAGTCCAAGATCAACTCCAATACGTTGTTTTTTAGAAAATTTAATCATATTTGTATATTATGTTTGTCCACTTATTTGCTATGAATAAATTATCATGCATGCTCAACTTATCTTGTCATTACATTTATGCATCAACTTATCTTGTCATTACATTTATTTGTTTTGCTTAACTTTGCTTTTCTTGATTTTTCTTAGTGGTTTCTATTATTATTTTTTTTTTCATTTTTTGTAATATCATTTCTCAATTTCTTTAAAATGCCATTTTTTACAAAAGTTTGTTTTCAAAGTCAAAGTATTTTATTTTCTATGTTTTAAAACTTTTTCTTAAAATGTGAATTTTCTTTTAAGGTCGTTTTTTCCTAAAAATTCCTACGACGGAATCTAGAAATATTTGGGAGTTCGATTCTCTAGAATTCTTGAGGTGAGGGATCATTATCTTTGGGAGTCCGAGATTTTGATCCCAAGAAAAAATGAATTTAATTAAAATATTTTTTTAAAAAAAACTTTATTTTATAAGAGGTTATCCTATGATGGATTTGAGAAAATTGTGATTTTTTTTTCTCATATTCTTGAGGTGATATTATTTCCAAAATCTTGGAAATAATTTCAATGCAACCACATTAATGGATTTTCATCAACTTATTTTATGGGATCATGACTCCAAATATTGGAGTAATGAGGGGTAAAATAAGACATTGTTTTAAAAATCTCATTTTCCTAAATAAGACATTTTTTTTTGTCCTTATAAAATTTTTGCAATTCAAGATTTAGAATTTGGCCACCGTTTTTTTGAATGGGTGTTGTGGGGTGCTAACACCTTCCCCATACACAAACAACTCCCGAATCCAAATCTGGTTATCGCATACCATTTTTTTCTTTTTTTTTTTTATAAAAAAGTTATTTTATTTTGGTGCCCAATCACACCATAAAAAAGATTGGTGGCGACTCCTTTTAAATATCCCTTTTATGAGGACGTCGGCCGCTCCGCATCGCAGATACGTGGCGACAACTTGGCGACTTCACTGGGGACATGAGGTTCTACCTCGAGAGTTAGGCCATTTTTTATTATCTTGAATTGCGTTGTACTTTAATATTGTTCTTATCGTGTATATTATTTTAGTTATTTTAATTATTTCACACACTATCACAAGCCTCCTACCCGGACTTTTCCTAATAAGATTAGAATTGAGGATGGAGTAGTGTCGACCTTCGAGAAGCATAAGCTTCCGTGTAGGCACACGAAAAATCCTCACTCAATTTAGTCATATGATCATATATGATTATGTTGACCAATTTGGGGACCTTTATCATTTAGGATTCCAGAATCAACCTCACATGTTTGGAGCTTTTATGTTTTTTATTTGATTGTTTTGCTCACATATTATCACAAGTCCCCTACCCGGGCTTTTCCTAATAGGATTAGAATTGAGGATAGAATAGTGTCGACCTTCGAGGAGCATATGCTTTTGCAATGCAGCATTTAAAAATCCTCGCTCAACTTGGTTATTTGTCATATGTATGACTTTATGACCAATTTGAAGACTTTTGTTGTCTTAGACCTTAGAATTAACTTTACTTGTTTAGAGCTTTTATTGTCTTGTGTGCTTACTTTGCTTTTTTTTTTTGCCATCTGCTTATGTTTGTTTTCCTTGGCTTTTGTATTATTTGTTTCTTTCTTTCATACATATACCCTCTCATTGGCATTTGCATGGCCTAATTAAGTTGAGAGTCATTTCATTAATTATCATGCCTAATCCTAGATTGGTAAACACTAATTTACTTGTTGTGGCATCATTAGGCTATATAGTCATTAGTCATTGTGGTCTTTTTCTTTTAAATTCATCATTTAATATCCATCTTGAACTTTTTTGCATGGTCACTAAAATAAACATTAGGTTGTGAAACCTTGCATGCATACACTTCATGCTACTAATAAGAAACTTGAAACTAATTCAATCATTCTCTCTCTTTAAAAAAGATTAAAATGTTAAAGTGTTACAAAATAGCTTGAATATATCTCCATTCCATCATCATTATTAGATTAGAAGGAAAGTAATGATCATGAAAGATCAGATTAATGATCAGTCCAACCGGGCGTGGAAGAGCTAAAAGAGCAAATGGCAAATATTGTAAAAAAAAAAAAAGTAGTGACAGGGGCATTGCTACAAGCAGGAATGAGATGGAACCAAGTAGACGATATGCCTCTTTGCCCTCTAGAATCTACACCTCATAAGCCATTAAATCCACAATTGGCAAGAGTGACGTCATACCCTACTTTTCTGAAACAAGATGATGATCAAGTCCTTCAACAAAAGAGTCAGGAGAGTGTTTAATGTCCACTCCACACATTGAGTGCAGTAGAAGTTCTAAAGATTTAGGCGGTATGAGAAGGTTGGGTCTTCTAGAAGAAACACTACAGGTAGAAGAAGACGTCAACATCTATGAGATGTTGAAACAAAGCAACTGTGTTTGATCCTAGACATGGTTATTCCTCCCAAGTTCAAGCTGCCAAACTTTGAGTTATGTAATTAGGATTTCAAATAAATTGTCAATCGTCGAAGAAATGCAAGAATAATACCTATTGGTTGTGACGACCACAACCACAGGTACTAATTATTTATTTTATTTAACGTTCTATCCGCCTGTGTGTCAAGTCGGATTAGTAAATTTTCATCAGGCTCGGTGAGAGTGAGTCTTTGATTTTATTTAGTTTAAAGCGAAATATTCTCCTTTAGATAATTATTTTTTTAAAATTAAAAGGAAAGGAAGTGGCAATGGCACTTTGGTTATTAATGTTTAATTGAGGGTGATAATTGACACTTAGAATTTGACCTAATTTGTTGGTATTTAAGCTCCTTATCATTGAAAATTCAAAAGAAACCCTAACCCTAATTGCACCTTCATCTCCTCTTCCTCCTTCTCCTTGCCCTAGCCGAGACTCACCATCTTCAGTGCAACCCTCGCCACGGCTCAAGAAGTCGCTCGTCCCAAAGACGCCGCCCGAGGTTCACCGGCGAGCATCGTCGGATCCATCCAACCGCCGCGCGGCAAAGGTGAAGACCTCCAACCGTTCTTGCTCGTGTTGCTTCTACTGCCGGCGAGCCACCCCTGCAGCCGCGAACACCTACAGACCCACGAACGTGAAGTCACGCCGTCGTAAGCTCGTGGTCGCGCCGCCGCCGCTCGTGAACTCCGTCCCAGCCATCCACGCGTGAGCCGCCGCCGCCTAGTCTTGCGGCGTGGCTTCCCACACGCGAACTCACCGATCGCAAGCCCCACCTTCACCCCCTTGCCGCCGATCGTGAAATGCGCCGCCACCGCCTACCGTGAGCTCGCCGTCGCCGCCGCCCATCCGACCAAAGACCGCTCTTGCACTACACGAGATTTCAACCTGGTGAGCACTTTTGTTAAGTTCGATTTTGAGAGAGAGCTACCCGTGATCTATCGGATATGTAAACGCAATTTGAGAACGTAACCACTGCTTTCAAACACGATTTGTAGGACCAAGTTAGAGCGGAGTTGGAGGCTAAACATCCAAGGGATTTAAGAACTTCTAGGCCTATACGTCGAGATTGAGGTAAGCGGGCACGAAGCCTTACGAACGTAAATTTGGTATCTTTACTTAATGGGTCCTGTAAGCTTAGGGAATAATTTCTGAGTGTTGTGCGATTGTGTTCTACTAAAGAAGAGTACTCAAGGAGCTCGGGTTAGGTTTTGGAGTGAAATCGGAACTAAGGTAAGGGACCTTGTGCCGAACCTTTTTAAATGGGATTAAAGAAAACGAATTTCATTATTTTATGTGAAATTAGTACGTTATTTTACTTAAAAAGATTTAATGATTTTACACGAGAATATTTCAAGATTTTATGTGAGAATACTTTAATATTCTATGTGAAGATATCTCAATATTTTATGTGAGTATAATCTAGTATTTTATGTGAGAATATCTTTGTATTTTATGTAAGAATATTCCAAAGATTTCATGTGAGGATATTACAGATATTTTCTAAGAGAATATTGCATGATTATATACGTGAGTGTTATATCCTATCTGATGTGAAAAGTCATGACTTGCATATCCATGATAATGTTTTGTGACATGTGCACTATAGTCATATTGAATGATGGGACCTCATGCATGTTATGTATGCCATAAAATGATTTAATGAAAAATGTGGAAATTGGTCTCCTGAGTGCATTGTGTGCATGGTCAAACATGCATTAGAGACCCTATGGGTCAAATTACAGAGTCCATGAGGGACTCAATCTATATACAGGTGTCCGTGAGGACTCAAACCATACAGGGTCCATGAGGACTCAAATAATTACAGGGTCCATGAGGACTCAAAATGAAATGACTCAGGATGACCAATTGGCCACTTAAAGAAAAAAAGGAAGTCATGGATTATAGTTATGATGATATGAGGAAGCTTTAGGTCCCGCATATGTACCTTTTGAACAGGTTTTAAAAGTCATGATTGTATGTGTTTGCATATCCCAAACCTCGGTAGCGAGGTCACTTACTGGGTATTGTCTTGCAATACTCACCCTTTCTTTTAAAAATGTTTTTCGTAAGGCCAAGGACGCAGCGGGGCGAGTGACGAGGCGCGCTGCCGTAACCATGGGAATAGTCATGTTTTCCGCATATTTTCTTTGATAACTAATGTTGTCGCTTTATAGTTTGGAAGTTAAGTTTAACTTTCGTGATTTTAAATAGGCAATGTTTAAACCGCTCCTTTTACCTGTTTTGAATGTTTTTATGGGATCCCTAAAGACAAATTATTTTCAGTGGAGATTTAAAGATCGTTTTGTATCTTTTGGCCTATAAATGCATGCATGTGTAGTAATGTCCCTAAGAGTTTAGTTATTGAAAAGTAGGGGCGTTACAGTTGGTATCGAGCCCCAGGTTTAAGGGTTCTGTAGACTTGCTTACAGAGTAAGCACAGAGTAGTTCCCATGGTTGAGCAACGCATTCCGGTCATCGCCAGGTACGTTCTGGTAACTTATAAATTAAGCAGATGATTATGATGTAATCCTGTATTGTGAATGTAAATGAATTTAAACCCTAAGGGTGATCCTATCTTACAATTAGAAAGTGATGAAAACTAAGTTAGAAATTCTCTGCATTGTAGTATTGACAAAAATGCCACCTAGAGGTCGAGGGAGAGGTAGAGGACGTGGTAGGGGTCGGAGGGCAAGAGAAAACGTTGACAACCAACCAGAATTACCACTGGGACAGGAAGAGATTACTCCACCCGCGCGCGACCTCCCCAGACCAACCAGATCGCCAGAGAATGCACTGCGCAGCCTCCCAGCATGGATCAAGGAAACCCTAATGTCATGACCATGATGGTAGAGGCTATGCAGACTCTTGTACGTGCTCTGATAGCCACTCACCGCCCAAGCAAGTCGTCGGGCGGAATGATGCAACTCTAGAGTCTCGATATCCAAGGACTTCGTGAAATATGATCCCGTGAGCTTTTGATGGGTCTTCTAGTGACCCCACCGTGGTCGAATTATGGTTGTCCTCCATTGAGACCATTTTCGATCGATGAATTGTCCCCGAAGACCGTAGGGTGTCCTCTGCTACATTCATGCCGGTAGACGACGCTTATTTATGGTGGGAGTCCGCCAGGAACCATAGTCGCCAATGAGAAACGATTACCGAATCATGCTTAAGGAAGCATTCAAGCGGAAATTTTACCCCACTGCACTCGTTATAGGAAGCAAAGCGGAATTCTTACAAACGAGTCGAATGGGAGGGCAAAGGTGGAGGTATATGAGAGGGAATTCACCCGTTTGTCACGCTTTGCACCCGAATTAGTAGACACAGAGGCGAAGAAAAGCAGAGCGTTTCGTCATGGGACCGGATGAAAATGTTCGAGGCTTCATCCGAGCACTAGCACCTCCCCGATTATGCCTCCGCGCAGAGAGAGTGGCGGAATTGATTTGGGCAGTGCACGCATCGCATGCAGTAATGGCTAACCTGGCGACCTTCTTGCAAATCATAAGAGGAAATGGGATCACCAAATTCAAGCTCGCAGCTGCCCCGTCCAGACACCGCATAGACCAGAAACTTTCGTGCGGTGTTCAGTCGAAACCCACAGTCAACAGGATGACAAAGTAATGATGGAGATAAGCCACAATGCAAAAAGACGTGGTAAGCATCATTGGGGTAAGTGTTTGGCCGTCCGGAGTATGCTTCGGATGTGGGAAAGAAGAACACGAGCTAATAATAGCATTCCGAGTCAAGCTGGTGCTAGCCAACCTCAAAGTTATCAATAGTGGCTTCACAAAGCCGTAACACACCAAGGAAGAGCTTATGCGAGTACAAGTAGGAGCATTCATGGCACAGACTCAGTGGTTACAGTACACTTCCATTACTTGGGCACCTTGCCTTTGTACTATTTGATTCTCGCTTCTACACACTCTTTCATTTCTGCATCCTTCGTAAGTCAAGCCGAGTTAGAATTAGAAACGATTCTGATGCTTTGTCTGTCTCCACTCCTCTGCGGGATAAACTTGTTAGCCACTATGAAAGTCAAGTCAAGGATGGTAGTGTGACTATCGCAGACCATGAGTTAACAATAAATCTAGTAGTCTTAGACATGATTGACTTTGATGTGATATTGGGTATGGATCGTTAGCGCAGAACCATGCTTGCATTGATTGTTTCGGGGAGGAGGTAGTGTTCACTCCCGCCAACTTGGTTACTGAGTTCGAGGCACCCTAGCGGAAGTAGGCCTAAGGTGATTTACGCCCTTAAGGCCGGAAGTTATTACATCGGGGAGCTTGGGGCGTCTTAGCTTGCATACTAGATGCAAGGTGTGCGAGAGATCTCCGTGTCATCTGTACCAGCAGTGAATGAATTTCCGACGCCTTCCTCGAGGACCTCCTGAGTACCTCCGGTCGTGAGAGGTGGATTTTAACATAGGATTGGAGTTAGGGACGACTCAGATATCCAAGGCACCGCATGAGAATGGCACCGCGGAGTTGAAAGAATCAAACTACGAGCTACAAGACTTATCGGACAAGGGGATTTATACGCCCGGCGTATACGCTGGGGAGCCCAGTTGTTGTTCGTGAAAAGAAGGATCGGTCCATGCGCCCGTATAGATTACGAGGGTTGAATAAAGTTACGATCAAGAATAAATACCTCTTCTTAGAATTGATGAATTGTTCGATCGATTGCAGTGAGAACAACGATGTTTTCCAAAATTGATCCGAGATCGAAGCTACCATCGATTGAGAATTAGTGAAGAGGATATTCCTAAGACAAAGATTCGAGATCACGTTATGGGCATTACGAGTTCACAAAGTGATGCCGCTTGGTTTGACCAACGCCCCTGCCGCTTTCATGGACTTGATGAACCGCTTATTCAAAGAGTTTCTCGGATACGTCGTGATTGTATTTATCGACGATATACCGATATACTCCAAATGTGATGAAGATCATGAAAGGCACCTGAGAAAAGTTTTACTCACGCTGAGAGAGAATAAGTTATATGCAAAATTTTCCAAGTGTGAATTCTGCCTCGCATGTATCCTTCTTAGGGCATGTGGTGTCCGGTTTGAGTCTCGGTTGATCCAAATGAAAGTGGAGGCCGCCACACGCTGGGCCCCGGTCCACCACCAGCTATCACAGGTACGTAGTTTTCTGGTCTTGCAGGTTACTATAGACATTTCGTGCAGGACTTCGCCAAGATAGCCATGCCCATGACCCACCGACGCGCAGTTGGTAACCCATTTGTGTGGGATGATAATTGTGAGGCGAGTTTCCGGGAACTCAAGTGTAGGTTGGTGTCGCCTCATTCTTACAAATCCCCGAGGAACAGGGAGCTTTGTGGTTTACAAAGTGATGCTTCTAAGAAAGGTTTGGGTCATGTGTACTAATGCAAACACGGTAAGGTAATAGCCTATGCATCCCGACAATTAAAGACGACGAGAGGAATTATCCAACTCATGACTTAGAGCTAGCGGCGAGAGTCTTTGCACTAAAGATCCGAGACATTACCTTTATGGCGAGAAAATTCTGATTTTTACAGATCATAAAAGTTCAAGTACTTGTTCACCCGAAAGAGTCAACATGAGGCAACGCAGATGGTTGGAATTAGTGAAGGATTACGATATAGACATTCAATACCACCCCAGTAAGGCTAATGTCGTGGCCGATGCCCTCGAGAGAAAGCCGATTCATACTTCAAAGACGAGTTCTGATGAGAGCAGAGCTACAGCAGAGTTTTGCACGAGTGAAATTGCGGTGCTAGTAGGGGAAGACCACGCGACGCTTAGCTCAATTAATCTGCAGATAACCGACTTTGAGGCAACGCATTGTTGAATCTCGGCAGTAGACCTCGCTTAGTAGAGAAGCTTTCGGCAGTAACTACAGGTGAGTTGGCAGAGTTTTCACTATCCACAGATGGAGGATTACTATTCCAAGGACGATTATGTGTTCCAAACGATGACAAACCGGGCGTAAATCTTAAGCGAAGCTCATAACTCACCATTCGCTATGCATCCCGTAGTACCAAGATGTATCGAGATCTCAAACGATCGTTCGGTGGTGTAACATGAAGCGCGCGACGCGCGTAATTTGTTAGCAAGTGCGACGACTTGTCGCAAAGTAAAGGCACCTGCACAGAGGCCCGCGGACTCTCGCAGCAGCCTTTACATGTGCCCCAAAGTGGAAATGGGAGGAGATCTCTATGGATTTCATAGTCGGATCGCCTAGAACCTTACGAGGTTACTCAAGAAATTTGGGTCATTGTAGACAGATTAACCAAGTCAAGACATTTCATACTGTGGAAACCCACCTATTCTACTTGATAAGTGGCGCAGCTTTACTGGAAGAGATAGTCCGTTACATGGGATCCCAAACAAGATCATTTCGCATGTGGGATCCACGCTTTCACCTCCAACTTTTGGAGGAGCCTACGTAAAGCGTTAGGTTCACAGCTGAACTTTAGTACGCCTTTTCATCCACGACGGATGGGCGTATTTTAACGCTTGAACCGCATCTTAGAAGACATGTTACGAGCTTGCACTTTAGACTTCCTGTAGTTGGGACACACATTTGCATTTGATGGAATTTGCTTACAATAATGATTATCGATCGACCATTGGAATGGCTCCATTTGAAGCTCTCTATGGAAACGCTGCGAAACTCCCGCCTCTTACGGAGGAGGTTGGTGAACGCCGCCATCGGGTCCGCACTAGCGCGATCATCACTAATAGTGCGTCTGAGAAGATTAGGGGACGGATGCGCACCGCCCAAAGCGGATACAAAAGAGTTATACCGATTCAAGACGGCGGACCTAGAATTCAAGTTGGGGACCACGTATTTCTTAAAGTTGCCCCAATGAAAGAGATTCTAAGGTTTGGTCGAAAAGGAAGTTGAGTCCGCGCTTTATAGGGCCATTTGAGATTTTAGAGAGGGTTGGTGTAGTGGCCTCACGTGCTAGCATTGCCGCCTTCTCTATCGCCAGCTTCATAACGTATTCCATGTCTCCATGTTGAGAAAATACGTCCCGATCCGACTCACGTCGTAGACTTTGAACCGCTATTCGCTGGCGTAAGATTTGAGTTATGGCGAACGCACCCAGATGTGATTATTGCAAGAGATCAAAAGACCCTCCGTAATCGTGAGATCAACTTAGTTAAAGTGCTATGGCAAAACCACCGCACGGAAGAAGCTACCCGGAGCGAGAAGAGGAAGTACGAGCTAAATACCCGTAACTATTCCAGGATAGGAACTTTCGAGGACGAAAGTTCTTAAGAGGAAGATTGTGACGACCACGACCACAGTACTAATTATTTATTTTATTTAACGCTCTATCCGCCCGTGTGTGTCAAGCCTCGGATTAGTAAATTTTCATCGGGCTCTGGTGAGTGAGTCTTTGATTTTATTTAGTTAAAGCGAAATATTCTCCTTTAGATAATTATTTTTTTAAAATTAAAAGGAAAGGAAGTGGCAATGGCACTTTGGTTATTAATGTTTAATTAAGGGTGATAATTGGCACTTTGGTTATTAAAGTTCTTAAGGAGGGAAGATTGTGACGACCACAGCCACAGGTACTAATTATTTATTTTATTTAACGTTCTATCCGCCTATGTGTCAAGTCGGATTAGTAAATTTTCATCGTGCTCGTGAGAGTGAGTCTTTGATTTTATTTAGTTTAAAGCGAAATATTCTCCTTTAGATAATTATTTTTTAAAATTAAAAGGAAAGGAAGTGGCAATGGCACTTTGGTTATTAATGTTTAATTGAGGTGATAATTGACACTTAGAATTTGACCTAATTTGTTGGTATTTAAGCTCCTTATCATTGAAAATTCAAAAGAAACCCTAACCCTAATTGCACCTTCATCTCCTCTTCCTCCTTCTCCTCGCCTCTAGCCGAGACTCACCATCTTCGCAACCAACCTCGCGCCGGGCTCAAGAAGTCGCCGCCCAAAGACGCCGCCCGAGGTTCACCGGCGAGCATCGTCAGATCCATCCAACCGGCCGCAGCAAAGGTGAAGACCTCCAACCGTTCTTGCTCGTGTTGCTTCTACTGCCGGCGAGCCACCCCTGCAGCCGCGAACACCTACAGACCCACGAACGTGAAGTCACGCCGTCGTAAGCTCGTGGTCGCGCCGCGCCATTCGTGAACTCTCCGTCCCACCATCCACGCGTGCGGCGCCGCCGCCGTCTAGTCTTGCAGCGTCGGTTTCCCTCACGCGAACTCACCCGATCGCAAAGCCCCACCTTTCACCCATGCCGATCGATCGTGAAATGCGCCGCCGCCGTCTACCGTGAGCTCGCCGTCGTCGCCCCCATCCGACCAGCACCGCTCTTGCAGCCGCTGAGATTTCAACCGGTGAGCACTTTTGTTAAGTTCGGTTTTGAGAGAGAGCTACCCGTGATCTATCGGATATGTAAACGTTAATTTGAGAACGTAACCACTGTTTCAAACACGATTTGTAGGGACCAAGTTAGAGCGGAGTTGGAGGCTAAACATCCAAGGGATTTAAGAACTTCTAGGCCTATACGTCGAGATTGAGGTAAGCGGGGCACGAAGCCTTACGAACGTAAATTTGGTATCTTTACTTAATGGGTCCGGTGTAAGCTTAGGGAATAATTTCGGAGTGTTGTGCGATTCAGGTTCTACTAAAGAAGAGTACTCAAGGAGCTCGGGTTAGGTTTTGGAGTGAAATCGGAACTAAGGTAAGGGACCTTGTGCCGAACCTTTTTAAATGGGATTAAAGAAAACGAATTTCATTATTTTATGTGAAATTAGTACGTTATTTTACTTAAAAAGATTTAATGATTTTACACGAGAATATTTCAAGATTTTATGTGAGAATACTTTAATATTCTATGTGAAGATATCTCAATATTTTATGTGAGTATAATCTAGTATTTTATGTGAGAATATCTTTGTATTTTATGTAAGAATATTCAAGTATTTCATGTGAGGATATTACAGTATTTTCTAAGAGAATATTGCATGATTATATACGTGAGTGTTATATCCTATCTGATGTGAAAAGTCATGACTTGCATATCCATGATAATGTTTTGTGACATGTGCACTATAGTCATATTGAATGATGGGACCTCATGCATGTTATGTATGCCATAAAATGATTTAATGAAAAATGTGGAAATTGGTCTCCTGAGTGCATTGTGTGCATGGTCAAACATGCATTAGAGACCCTATGGGTCAAATTGCAGAGGGTCCATGTGGAGGGACTCAATCTATACAGGGTCCATGAGGAACTCAAACCATACAGGGGTCTGTGAGGGACTCAAATAATTACAGGGGTCTGTGAGGGACTCAAAATGAAATGACTCAGGATGACCAATTGGCCACTTAAAGAAAAAGGAAGTCATGGATTATAGTTATGATGATATGAGGAAGCTTTAGGTCCCGCATATGTACCTTTTGAACAGGTTTTAAAAGTCATGATTGTATGTGTTTGCATATCCCAAACCTCGGTAGCGAGGTCACTTACTGGGTATTGTCTTGCAATACTCACCCTTTCTTTTAAAAATATTTTTCAGGTAAGGCCAAGGACGTGCGTGCGCGAGTGACGGAGGCGCGCTGCGTAAACCATGGGAATAGTCATGTTTTCCGCATATTTTCTTTGATAACTAATGTTGTCGTTTTATAGTTTGGAAGTTAAGTTTAACTTTCAGGATTTTAAATAGGCAATGTTTAAACTGCTCCTTTTACCTGTTTTGAATGTTTTTATGGGATCCCTAAAAACAAATTATTTTCAGTGGAGATTTAAAGATCGTTTTGTATCTTTTGGCCTATAAATGCATGCATGTGTAGTAATGTCCCTAAGAGTTTAGTTATAGAAAAGTAGGGGCGTTACATTGGTTCTGTCTAAGGTGGTGATTGATGCATTTGTAACAGGGGCACTTTAATCTTTCGCTTAAAAGAGAGTCATACCTTTGTTTTTTTTTTAAAAAAGATAGCCTCTTACATACTGCATGATTGACCCTCTGTACTTAGAAAGAATTTTGGCTTCTTTTATGTTGTGCTCATTTATTCAATTTTTTTCTAAAGAGCTCAATCTAGCTTATGCCGCCAACCTTGGTCTTTTGTGCCTAATCTAAAAAGAATCTAGCAAGTCTCTATGTTTCACGCTTGGCAGCTGCTGATCTCAAGAGAACTCACTCCTTTAGCTTTAGATTAAGAACTTTTAAACTTCTTATTTCTTAAAACAAAAAAAAAAGAAAAAAAGAAAAAAGAAAAAAGAAAAACGTTTAGGAGCCTTACTACTGATTTTCACTCATTAAGGGTCAGTTGTTTGGGATAAGGTGATCCTACAAAAAATCCATCATAAGAAAGTGCACCTCAAAGAGCGCTCATCTTCTCCTAAGGACTCACTCCTCTCCCTTTAACAAAAAAAAAAGTTGAATAAAAGAAGGGATGAGTGATTACCTGACTGTTGCAGACCTCCCAAAGCTTAGGTGAGCTTCATACAAAGATGTCACCACTCTGAGAATTAAGGGGAATACAACAAGAGGGTTGAGCCTAAAGAAAAGAAAGTTAGGAGAATGAGTGTCTTGCCTGATAGGTTATAAGCCTAAAAGCTAGGGTGAACTTCATCACCAATGTTGTCATTCCAAGAAGAAGGGCTATGACCTGAAGGATTCTTTGAGTGCATAAAAAAAGCATAAAAAAACAAAAGTACTTACTTGAAGTGTTAAGGAGTAAGAAGATTAAAAGTTCTTATAAAGAAGTTTAAAGTCTGCATAGTGAGTTCAATGACTGAGTCAATAGTTAGACAGGTTGTGAAGTTTGAGTACAAGCCAAACATTTTTATATTAAGTGCAAAAGAATGAGAACATGGGTAAGGAATGGTTGAGCTCCAACAAAAATTGAGTGTTTGATAAACTAATATATTAGTAGTCACTATTCTGTAAAGGGTACATTAATATTGTGGTTATAATTGCATATTCCTTGTGGCAGAATTTTGTAACCAGAGAGCGAATCTGAGGCATTGAACAAGAAGGACATTATGATTGGAAATGACATCGATTTGTGGATTAATCTTTGATCTTAAGTGAAACATGTGATATGTTGCCCAAATAACTGAAATTAATAAAACCGGAGGAAAGAAACCATGTCATGCTAGGAACTTCTAGAAGTAGTTAAATTGACGTTTTGTCTACATAGCCTGTTTGTTTGGGCCTCAAAACTCCTCTTCATTGAGTTCAAATTTGGATACAATGATTTTGAAGCATTGTTTCTTGTATACTTAAATTGAGTTGGTGCAGTGCGGTGGGAGTACTAAGCAAGTATCAAGAGATTTTCGCCGCGACAAGTGGCGGTCGTATAAGGAGTAGTATATGGCCAGTGTATGTCAGTTTACACGTTCGAATGGGGCAGTTCCTTTTTTTTTTTTCCTTAAATGACATGAAAATGGTTTCTCCATTTGAAGTTGAAGTATCATCCTTCTGAATATTGAATTATCCTTCTAAATATGATTGCGTGGAGTAGAAGACAATTATATTGACCCAAGCTTAGGCAAGAAAGTTTGAGAACGTGAGCTTTTAGCGTTTCAAGAGGGTCTCCCATTTCAAAATGATCATCATGAAAAATTATGAAGGCGTTATCGTGTGAAGCAGTCAAGAGGACGAATCATCCAACTTGAAAAATGCAAATCTTGTTAATATAAAACATTATGCAATTGACTTGTTTCATCCACTATTTTACCATCAGTTCTACAATTTCTAGATGGTGTCAAATAACAACTCCCAATCATGTCTTAAAGTTTTGAGGCGAGAACACAAGTTAAATCACAGTTCAATCAATCATATACATGCATGCATGCCTTCATGTGTAATTTTCGTATGTATGCTTTGATTTTCTATGATGGTGTTTGCATCCATCGTGTTTCATTTTCTCTGTCATGTGGCACTTGTTTATCCCTAGCCCTTGATACCTTTTGCTGCAGTGGTGTTTGTTTATCCCTGACCCTCAGCTTATTTTACTTTGTCATGTGACGCTTGTTTATCTCTGGCGCTTGACACTTTTTTGCTGCAGTGGTGCTTGTTTATCCCTGACCCTCAGCGTATTTTACTTTGTCATGTGGCGCTTGTTTATCTCTGACTCTTAACACTTTTTTGTTGCAGTGGTGCTTGTTTATCCTTGACCCTCAGCGTGTTTTACTTTTCCATGTGGCGCTTGTTTATCTCTGACCCTTGACACCTTCTTTGTTGCAGTGGCGTTTGTGTATCTCTGGCCCTCAGCGTGTCTCTTTTACTTTGTCATGTGGCGCTTGTTTATCCCTGGCCCTTGACACCACATTTTTTTTTGCTGCAGTGGTGCTTGTTTATCTCTGACCCTCAGCGTATTTTACTTTGTCATGTGACGCTTGTTTATCCCTAGCCCTTGACACATTCTTTGCTGCAGTGGCGCTTGTTTATCTCTGGCCCTCAGCGTGTCTCTTTTACTTTGTCATGTGGCGCTTGTTTATCCTTGTCCCTTGACACCACACCTTTTTTGCTGCAGTGGTGCTTGTTTATCCTTGACCCTCAACGTGTCTCTACTTTGTCATATGGCGCTTGTTTATCCCTGGCCCTTGACACTTTTTTTGCTACAGTGGTGCTTGTTTATCCTTGACCTTTAGCTTGTCTCTTTTATTTTGTCATGTGGTGTTTGTTTATCTTTGGCCCATGACACTTTTTTGCTGTAGCGACACTTGTTTATCCCTTATCCCCAACATTTACCTATAATATTATACATAGTGTCGTTTGCATTCTTGACTTCTAAGAAGATTTCCATTTCACACTTTCATAATATGGTCATGTATGCACCTAAACTTTCCCAAACAAAATTGTGGCTATACCTTCGTCCACCTTCTACTTCTACAAGGATGTACGAAGGGGGGCATGTTGTAGCCACCTATTTTTGCCCGACTCATTTTTAATTAAATTGTTAGATCATAAATATATATGATTTTTTTTTGCTCACTTTGATTTTTATTTGTTATTTTCTAATTTCACTTTTCTTTTTAAAAAATGGAGAAATCATATTTTTTGGAGAAAAGACAAGTCTTTGATTAAGTGGGTAAGTTTAGTTTTTATTTTGATTGACCAAAATGTTGTTGGTCTGTTGAAGTGTAAGTTCTCTTTTGGCATTGGATTTTCAAATTTCAACAATTGTGGTTTTGGTTTTATACACAAAAGAGTAATGGTTTTGGTCTTTATATACATATCTTTCTCTTCTTCAAAAGGAACACTCACACAAAAAACCTACTTCTTCTACACTCCCACACATCATTCTCATCCATTCTCAACTCTACAAAACTTCATAGCCAAATACCTTCACAACCATAAAGATGGAGAGTTTTTTTGTAAAAAAAAATACTCCAAAATCCCATAACACAAAAAATAACCCTAGCTTAGTTGGAGGTTGCATTTGGTAGGACTTTGTTCCAAGGATTCACACCTCAAACAACAATCTAGTTGGTTGTTCTTGATACATTCTTCTTGATCTTCATCTTTATTTTGTAATTTCCCCGAAAAACAATAGTTGAGTAAGGGTTTTATGAGTTTTGCTTTCATTTTTGTGGTTTATTACATCTTTTCTTATTTCTATTACAATGTGAATCTTTGTTTATTTTATCGTTATGTTTTTGCTACTAACTTTATCTTCATCTCCATCTCTAAATATCCCTGAAAAACAATAGTTGAGTAAGGATTTTATGAGTTTTGTTTTTATTTTTGTTGTTTATTACATGTCTTTTTACTTTTATTATAATATGAATCTTTGCCCATTTTTGTTTGCATTAATGTCTAAGATCTTGATACTACTAACTTTATTTTATGGTTTACCTCCCCTACTTATTTATCATTTTCCTTTCTCCATATTTCTTCTTCTTAGCTCTTGATTTCATTATACTATAAAAGAGAGATAGAGAGAGAAAAAAAAAGGAGAAAGTGTTGTGAAATTGGTTGTGTACATAACTTACATTAGGTTAGTATGAGTGAATAGAGTTTTGTTTTAAAAAAAAACAAAAGTGTTGTGGCCTTAGAGAGCTTTTGTTTCTCATTTGAAAAAACCTAACAAGTTGAAAAAGACAAGAAAGTTGAAAAAGGTGATCATAGGAATAATGTGAGGGAGTGAAAAGGTAATTGAAAAATAAAAAAAAAATGAAAAAAGTAAATGGCTAATAAAAACAAAAATAAAAAAAAATTTAGTTTTTTTTTTTTGTACATCTACCCATGAGTGCTATTTTCAAAATTTGTGTATGGTCAAATTCTGGATATTTGTCTTTAATACTTATTTTTTTTTATTTTTCATTTATTTACTCTTTCTTTCATTTATTTTTTTTATTATTGTTATTTTTTCTCTTTCTCCAAAATTTAATTTTTTGCATCTATTTACATACTTTATTTGCAAGTCATATATCTTATCTATTTATTTATCATTTTGTTCTTAGTATTTTCACCATGTTGTTAATTTCATGTGATTATTTTTTTCTTTAAACTTATATTTCTTGTTATAAAAAAAAATATGTCGACGATAGAATCTAGAAATATTTGGGAGTCCGATTTTCTAATTTTCTTGAGGTGAGGAATTGATTCTTTGGAAGTCCAAGATCAACTCCAATACGTTGTTTTTTAGAAAATTTAATCATATTTATATATTATGTTTGTTCACTTATTTGCTATGAATAAATTATCATGCATGCTCAACTTATCTTGTCATTACATTTATGCATCAACTTATCTTGTCATTACATTTATTTGTTTTGCTTAACTTTGATTTTCTTGATTTTTCTTAGTGGTTTCTATTATTATTTTTTTCTCATTTTTTGTAATATCATTTCTCAATTTCTTTAAAATTGCCATTTTTTACAAAGGTTTGTTTTCTTTTAAGGTCGTTTTTTCCTAAAAATTCCTACTACGGAATCTAGAAATATTTGGGAGTCCGATTCTCTAGAATTCTTGAGGTGAGGGATCATTATCTTTGGGAGTCCGAGATTTTGATCCCAAGAAAAAATGAATTTAATTAAAATATTTTTTTAAAAAAAACTTTATTTTATAAGAGGTTATCCTATGATGGATTTGAGAAAATTGTGATTTTTTTTTTCTCATATTCTTGAGGTGATATTATTTCCAAAATCTTGGAAATAATTTCAATGCAACCACATTAATGGATTTTCATCAACTTATTTTATGGGATCATGACTCCAAATATTGGAGTAATGAGGGGTAAAATAAGACATTGTTTTAAAAATCTCATTTTCCTAAATAAGACATTTATTTTTTGTCCTTATAAAATTTTTGCAATTCAAGATTTAAAATTTGGCCACCGTTTTTTTTGAACGGGTGTTGTGGGGTGCTAACACCTTCCCCATACGCAAACAACTCCCGAATCCAAATCTGGTTATCGCATACCATTTTTTTTCTTTTTTTTTTATAAAAAAAGTTATTTTATTTTGGTGCCCAATCACACCATAAAAAAGATTGGTGGCGACTCCTTTTAAATATCCCTTTTATGAGGACGTCGGCCGCTCCACATCGCAAATACGTGGTGACAGCTTGGCGACTTCACTGGGGACATAGGTTCTACCTCGAGAGTTAGGCCATTTTTTATTATCTTGAATTGCGTTGTACTTTAATATTGTTCTTGTCGTGTATATTATTTTAGTTATTTTAATTATTTCACACACTATCACAAGCCTCCTACCCAGGCTTTTCCTAATAAGATTAGAATTGAGGATGGAGTAGTGTCGACCTTCGAGAAGCATAAGCTTCCGTGTAGGCACACGAAAAATCCTCACTCAATTTAGTCATATGATCATATATGATTATGTTGACCAATTTGGGGACCTTTATCATTTAGGATTCCAGAATCAACCTCACATGTTTGGAGCTTTTATGTTTTTTATTTGATTGTTTTGCTCACATATTATCACAAGTCCACTACCCGGGCTTTTCCTAATAGGATTAGAATTGAGGATAGAATAATGTCGACCTTCGAGGAGCATATGCTTTCGTGCAGGCGCACGAAAAATCCTCGCTCAACTTGGTTATTTGTCATATGTATGACTTTATGACCAAATTGAAGACTTTTGTTGTCTTAGACCTTATAATTAACTTTACTTGTTTAGAGCTTTTATTGTCTTGTGTGCTTACTTTGCTTATTTTTTTTTTGCCATCTACTTATGTTTGTTTTCCTTGGCTTTTGTATTATTTGTTTCTTTCTTTCATACATATACCCTCTCATTGGCATTTGCATGGCCTAATTAAGTTGAGAGTCATTTCATTAATTATCATGCCTAATCCTAGATTGGTAAGCACTAATTTTCTTGTTGTGGCATCATTAGGCTATATTGTCATTAGTCATTGTGGTCTTTTTCTTTTAAATTCATCATTTAATATCCATCTTGAACTTTTTTGCATGGTCACTAAAATAAACATTAGGTTGTGAAACCTTGCATGCATACACTTCATGCTACTAATAAGAAACTTGGAACTAAATATCCCTTTTATGAGGACGTCGGCCGCTCCGCATCGCAGATACGTGGCGACAATCCGGTGGTCGTGTCTTCGTACGTTGGAGTTCCTGTTGCTGAGATCGTGATCGTGGGAGAGAGGAGCACTCGAAGAAAGGTTCTTCGAAGGTAATTTCTTGCTGTCAGTTCTATTTTACATGCTTAATCTAGTGTTTTATGTTCTTGAATTTATCGTTGTAACTAAATCAAGAGCGAGCGATTCGCAATCGCTTCCTCTGCTGGAACTTCGATTCCCTTCAACTACATTCTTCACTGAGGGATGATTCACTTTCACGACCGTTTCATCATCAACTTGGTGCATCATTCTTGACTTGGTGAAGGGACGTGCAACGATGAACGACGACTCTGTTTTGGTGAAGAGGCATGCAACGATCCTCAAACTTGGTGAGCGGAACGCGAATTCAAAACTGACGAGCAAGGTGTGAACTTGAAACTTGACGAGCAAACTCAAAACTTGACGAGCAAACTCAAAACTTGGCGAGCGAACTCTGAACTTGACGAGCGAACTCTAAACATGACAAGCGAACTCGGAGCTTGACGATCAAACTCCTAACTGTTGGGATGTATGTCCTCATCTCGTGTAGTTTGTAATATTCTAAGTTGTAAATGAATAAGAGTTATTTATTTCAACTTTGTGTCTCGCATTTTTCATAAGCTTAATCCAATAAACTAGGCTCCAGGGTCATTGCATTATGAGAGAACTAAGAACTTGAACGGTGTGTAGTGGACACACAGGGAGGATCACGTTCGAGTTAATGACCCGAACGGTCTACAGTATATGGATAGGGTTGGAGACCTAATCCTAGATACATTGTGGATGCAACCCGCTTTGTATTAGATACAAATGAGGTGATCTGACTCGTTCATGTGGTTGACATGCGAGTGGAGGCATCCTGTGCAATGAGATTGTATAAGACTGGACCGTGAATTATTAGACTTACTGATGTAATACCGTTAACAGTATAGAGCTAATAAATTCGTAGATGACCATTAGTGACTCGACCTTAATCCTGAGCGTGTCACGGACTCCTGTCTGTGGGGGTCTGTCCTTTGACTAGTACGGGTGAGGGTGGCCACTGTTGCTCGCCCAATATGTCTATCTTCTCAGGGGTAGAACCACGTGGGGAGCTGGGAACTTGACTACGCCAGAAAGAATTCACTCGTTCCCGACTTAGGCAAACTAGAGGGGCTGTTTCCTTAAGTGCTGTCTCCAGGGCTTGAACAACGGGGCCCCACTCTCTCATTGGTCTGAGAGGGTTGTTGTTTATGGTTGGACCATGCAACATAGTTATTCATTAGAGGAGCAGTGAGACTTAAGGAGCAAGAGGTAGACACAGGGGTAAAACGGTAATTTGACCCAGCTGTGACTACGAATAACCTGTGAAGGGTTGACTCATGGGTGTTGGTTATATCGATGGACACAATTTGTCCTACGGTGATGAGAGTGCAACTACGGGCTTTAGTGTTACCGTAGCTAATGAATGTTGAATAACTGGGTCAAAGAGTTTGACAGGTTAGTCTCGGATCATTGGAGCTCGTCACGTGTAGGTCCATTAGGTCCCTTGGTTGGCTCAAATTGGACAAATTGAGTGTTTACAGTTTGGTGTGAATTTGAAGTGTTCAAATTCATTATTTGGGTATTTATGTCGTTTATATGAGATATAGATGACATAATATATAGTTTGATGTGAATGAGATTCATAATAAACTATAGTATAGCCTAATTGATTAATTAGTGATATTTGGAGAAATTGAATTGAGAGAAATTAAATTGAATGTGATTCAATTTATAATTCCACATTTATGCAAATGAGATATGTATAATAAGGTAGCAGATACCTTATATTATATAATATGCATATGTGATTTGTATATTATATGGTTGTGGTAAAATTGTGATTTGGTGGAGGTTTTAACTCCATCACACAATAGTATTTAAAGGCTTTGCAAGAAGCTTTTGGTGTGCCATTTGCCATTTTTTAGATTTACATCCAAAGAGATCAAGGCAATTCTCTCTAGAATTCTCTCATCTCTCTAAGATTTCTCCTCACCCAAAACCAAAGGGAGTCCCACTCACTCTCCCTCAACCTCCCGAGAACAACCGAGAAGACCCTTTGGAGGTGTCTCCCTGTTCGGATCGAGGTTCGTGTTTGAGGAGTTCGGAGTTTCGAGAGAGATCGTGACCGGAGGAGAAGAGAATTGAAGAAGTGTTTTTCAACAAGTACTTTTTTCTTTACTGTTTTCTTCTCCTTTTTGCATGTTTAGCCTAGGATCTATGAGATAGATTCAATTTTAAGACACGTTTTACACAACGGATCAACGACGTTTCACAACGTCTTCCGCTGCGGAAATTCCAAATCCCTTCACTAACTTGGCGAGCAAACTCGACACTTAAGGAATGAGGTGCAAACTCGCAACTTAGCGAGCAGGGCACGAACTTCGAACTTGACGAACAAATTCAGAACTTGGTGAGCAGGTTCGGAACCTTACGAGAAAACTCTGAACTTAGCGAGCGGACTCGAAACTTCGAGCAAACTCGAACTTGGTGCGAAAATTTGGATGCTCGTCTTTGAGGATTAGATACCTTCAGATTAATGACAACTCGAAGTCTTTGAAGCCGTCAGAGGCTAGACTTTGATGACTTTAACAACAAAGCTGACAAATGCCAAACTTTGAAGACTTTAAGGACGAAGTGTCGCCAGAGACTTTGAAGACGAAGCACCGCCAGAGATTTTGTAGACGAAGCACCGCCAAAGACTTTGAAGACGAAACACTGCCAGAGACCTTGAAGACAAAGAATCATTCGAGTTTTTGAAAACGAAGTACCGCTAGAGTCTTTGAAGACGAAGCACCACCAGACTCTTTGAAGACGACGCACTGCCAGAATCTTTGAAGACTACGAAGTCCTCGAGCTTTGAAAAGAAGCGACGACGAAGTCCTCCAGCTTTGAGATGAAGCGACGATGGAGTCCTCGAAATTTGAGAAGAGGCGATGACGAAGTCCTCGAGTTTTGAGAAGAAGCGATGACGAAGTCCTCGGCATTCAAGAAGAAGCGACGAAGGAGTCCTCGATCTTTGAGAAGAAGCAACGAAGGAGTCCTCGATCTTTGAGAAGAATCGACGACGAAGTCCTCAGAATTTGAGAAGAATCGACGACGGGGTCCTCAAGCTTTGAGAAGCAGCGACGACGAAGTCCTTCGAGCTTTGAGAAGAAGCGACGACAAAGTCCTCGGAATTTGAGAAGAAGCGACGACGAAGCCCTCGAACTTTGAGAAGAAGCGACGACGAAGCCCTCGAACTTTGAGAAGAAGCAACGACGAAGCCCTCGAACTTTGAGAAGAAGCAACGACGAAGTCCTCGGACTTTGAGAAGAAGCGACGACGAAGTCTTCGAGCTCTGAGAAGAAGCCACGACGAAGTTTTCGAGCTTTGAGAAGAAGCCACAACGAAGTCCTCAAACTTTGAGAAGAGTCGACGACGAGGTCCTCGAGTTTTGAGAAGAAGCGACGACAAAGTCCTCGAATTTTAAAAGGAAACGACGACGGAGTCCTCGAACTTTGAGAGGAAGTAGCGAAGCCTCTCGAATTTGGAGAGGATGCGGCCTCGTATGAACTTAACTTGCAGTGTCGTCCTCACAATGATGCAACATCTTCAATTTCAACGTCACTATTGACAATAGGATTGAACACCTTCAATCTTTTTGTATTGCCCCCAGTATGTCATATCTTAGTAGTTGCGACACACTTTTTTGTTTATTTTTTTTTCGGACTGAACTTAAAGTTTTCTTTAAGCTGCCTACCTTAAGAAAAGGGACCAAGTCAGAACGTAGTTCATAAGATTTTTTTTTGGTCGTTCACCTTTTAAGCTCGTGTGGGCTAGGAGCATCATGCAGTTTAGGCTCTTGCGACAAGGAGTTTTTACATTTTAAATGTCTTTGTCGTCACCATAGTCTTGATAAAACCCTTCATTTGTAGGATTTGTTAAGACGATGAGATTTTTCTGAAGGGAATGAGAATCCCTGCGCAGCGGAAGACGATCGAATCGTCATGGTATCATCATGCAACATGCTTATTAAAATCGATCTAACTATTAGATCTAGGCTAAAACATGTTTGAATTTTACAACAAGAAGGAAAACTTACTTGTTGTAGACCAATTCAAAGAAACTCTCTCCTTGTAGATCACTTAACTCTTCGCGCTTCTCGATCTCCACGAACTCTTCCCACTATCGGATCCCAAACACTACCAATTGATCTTCTTGGTTGTTCTCTTTTGGAGAAAGGAAGTTTGTGGGAAGTTTGTGTTTTGGAAGGAGATGAGAAAATTGAGAGAGAAGAGAGAATTTCACTTAGCTTCCAAAGCCTAGTTTAGGTTAGGTTAGCTTCTCAAAACCCTTTTGCAAAGGAGTTTAAATAGTGGAATGATGAAGTTCACAACTTCACTTTATTACCACTTTATTACCACTTTACCACAACCATATGTTATGTAAATCTCATTTACATAATTATATAATATAAGATATCTCATATCTTATGTTGCAAATCTCATTTGCAATAATTGTGGATTTAATTAAATTGAATCACATTCAATTTATTTTCTCTCTATCAATTTCTCCAATTAGCCTTTAATTCAACAATTAGGCTAAGATATAGTTTATTATGAATCTCATTCATATTAAACTATATATTATATCATCTTCATGATATAAATATTCTTAAAGTGAAATTGAACACTTCAATTTCATACCAAACACATTAACCCTTCTTTTATCCCAGATTGAGCCAACCAAGGGACCTAATGGACCTACAGTGACGGGCTCCAATGATTTGAGGTTAATTAGTCAAACTCTTTGACCTTGGCCAACCAGTGTTCATTAGCTACATGAACACTCCACTAAAGCCCGTGAGTTGTACTCCCATCGCAGAATATTACGTGTCCACCGATATAACCAATGCTCATGAGACGACCCTTCACAAAGTTGTTCGTTAGACACGATCGGGTCAAATTACCGCTTTTTACCCCGTGTCTACATCTTGTTCCTTAAGTCCCCACCGCTCCTCTAATGAACAACATATTGTGATGGTCCAACCATACACAACACCCTTCTCGGGCGGTGAGAAGGTGGGCGCCTGCTGTCCAAGCCCCGGAGACAAAGACTTAAGGGAACAACCTCTAGATTCCCTATAAAGTGGAACGAGTGAATTCCATCTCGCGTAATTAGGTTCTCGCCTCTCTACTTGGTTCCGCCCCGAGAAGATAGACATATTGGGCGAGTAACCAAGACCACCCTCACCCGTACTAGTCAAAGGATGGATCCCCGCAGCATGCGAGTCCGTAATATGCTCAAGATTCGTGTCGAGTCACTAATGGTCATCTACGAATTTATTAGTCTTTCTTGCACAATGGTGTTATATCGAGAAGTCTAATAATTCACGGTTCGGTCTTGTACAATCTCATTGTATGCACGGATGCCCCCACTCTCATGTCAACCACATGAACGAGTCGATCACCTCGCTTGTATCTAATACAAAGCGGGCGCATCCATAGTGTATCCAGTGATTAGGTCTCCAACTCCATCCTTATATCAGAGACCGCTTTGGGTCATTAACTCGAACGTGATCCTCCTTGTGTGTCAACTACACACCGTTCAAGTTCTAGTTCTCTCATATATTCAATGACCCTGGAGCTTAGTTTATTGGAAAGGTTTAAAATATTTGCGAGACACAAAGTGAAGAAAAGAATAACTCTTATTAATTTCAAAACAATATTTTACAAACACGAGATTAGGACAGAAATCTCAACATTTTCTTCACCTTTAAGGAACCCTCTGTATTTATGAGAACGAAGAACTTCCTTTTCATACGTGAAAGGACGGTACTTTGAACCTTGTTGTGGCTCACCTCATCGAACAGTTCTGCTTTTGAGGTTTTCATCATGCTTTCATCTCGACTACTTGTTACTTTAAGGCGATAAAAAACAGATGTTGAAGGTTGGCATTTCCTTGTAGTGGCGTTTAACCTTTGAAAGACTAAAGGTCGAGTGGAGATAGAAGTTGGATCTTGGTTCTCTTCTTTCGTCGCGATCATACTCATCCTTTGGAAGACTGAAGGTCGAGTAGTTGAAGGCTTGATGCGATCGAAGACAGAAGTCCTTTGCTTGACTTCTTTTACGTCATCAGCTTCTTCTGCTTCAATGTAGTAAACACCAGCAAAGTTTTCTTCATTTTCTTTTATGTGAAGGAATTTTCCAGAGAAAAATTCCTTTAAGGTCACCGATTTTCCAGGTTGAGAATATTTTTTGCTTCTTCTCCTTTCAGACTTAGGTTTCCTTGAACCATTCTTCTTTTGATGTTTCTTGTTTCTGTTTCTCATTTTTTAAGAAACAGACTTGTTTGATAATCCATCTCGTTTCTTGTTCCCAAAATTTGAGAAACGTTTCTAAAATTTGGACTAAATTTGAGAAACTTCAAATAGTAGTTTCTTTCTATTTCGTTTCTTTTTATATTAAATGTTTCCCAAATTTATAATCCTCACCCTCCAGCCTATTGGTGAAATGCATGTTAAAACAACACTCCTTCCACTTTAAGCCCCAAGTTTGATCCTTGGTCAATACGATTTTTTGATTTTCTTTTTTATCAATTCTGTTTTTTTGCAATATATATAGTTTTGATTTTTATACATAATAATAATATAAATTTATAAATTTATATTATTATTATATAAATTTATTTTTTTTATTTCATTTCTTCATTTTACAATTTCCATATTTATATTATTTTAATTTGAAATTATATATATATATATATGTATTATTTGAATTTTAAGTTTTAATTTTGCAATCTTTATATTTATATATTATTGTAATTTTGCAATAAATAAATTTTGTTCACTAAAATATGCCTTTAACCTCATTTTAATATTTTACAAACTACAACATTTATCAATATAATTGAGTTTGATCTAAGTCGACATCATTTAAGACGAATGGTTCGAGTAAGAGATAAGATTGCAGATCAAATTTGAACAACATTTGAAGAATAAAATAATTTTATTTATTTACTTTTATTATTAATTAATTTTTCATCGAGACTTGTTGGTATTTGATAATATAAATTTGTTATAATTAATTTTATACTTATATATTTTAATGCATATTATATATTTTATATTATATAACTAAATTCTTTTTAAACTAAAAAAAATGACAAAAAAAATGAGATAAAGAAAACATTCAAGAACAAGAAACAAGAAACGGTTATCAAAAACAAGAAACAGAAATAGTTATCAAACATATTCTTGTTTCTTATTCTTAAAAAATGAGAAACAAGAAACAAGAAACAGGGAACAAGAAACAGGAAACAAGAAACAGGAATGTTATCAAACGGGGCCTATATTGACAAGAATCATCTGAAGCTAAACTTTGTCTTTGCTTCTTCAAATGAGTTACAAGGACCTGACCTTTGTCTTTATCATCAGTAAGTTTGATCGTACCTTGGAGTTTGTTTCTTGACATCTCATGTTGAAACCAAATAGCTACTGTGGCATGGTTCCAAATTGGACTAAGCCCATTTCTTTACCATGAAGCAGACTAGAGCGCATTTGACTGCATGTGTTTATTGTCACTGCAGCATGATTTGTTTGAGCTATTTCATCGAGGTCTAGCTCAATCTTTCCTTCGTTAGCTAATCTTAGAATTAGCTCTTTTAGGGCAAAGCATTTCTCAACTGGGTGATTGATAACTCGATGATACTTGCAATACTTAGGATCATCGACTTTTTCCATCTCTTCCGATTTTTTACATTCTGGAAGTTCAATCAGTAGTGTGTCCAGTAGTTGCTCCAACATATCTGGGACGTCGGAGTCTGGAAATGGGTATACTTTCTCCTGTCTTTCTTTCAAAGTTGGACGTCATGGTGCACCCACTTCTTGTTGTTTTCTTGGCTTAACTTCCTTAACTTTTGAGAAAAACTTTAGAGGGGTTGTGTTGACGACAATGGACTCATCAGTGGCATTTTTCATAGCCTTATCTGCGCCTTTGAATTCTTTATCCTCTTTCTTCACATCTGGAACTAAGAGGTCTTTATTCCCTCTACCAGCGATGCTTAGCTCCATGTCATGAGCGCAGGTTGCTAGCTCCTCAAAAGAACGAGGCTTTATGCCCTGCAAGATGTAAAGAAGCCCCCAGTTCATGCCTTGGATGCACATCTCCACGGAAGATAGCTCAGTGAGACGGTCTTTGTAGTCGAGGCTTAGAGCTCTCCAGCGGTTGATGTAGTCGATCATAGGTTCGCCTTTGCGTTGTCTGGCGTTGGTAAGTTCCATCATACTGACAGTTCGTCTCGTACTGTAGAAACGATTTAGGAATTCTCTCTCGAATTGTTCCCAGCTGTCAATCGTTTCTGGCTCTAAATCAGTGTACCAATCAAAGGCATTTCCTTTTAAGGTACGCACAAATTGCTTGACTAGGAGGTCACCACGTGTCCCCTCGCATTTTCGCAAGTCTCGCGAGAAGTGTGTGCACGTGTTGCTTTGGGTTGCCCTTCCCGCGAATCACTGGAATTTTGGAGGTTGGTACCTTGTGGGCATCCTCAAGTTGTCAATTCTCTTAGTGTACGGTTTGGAGTACATGAGAGGATTCTGAGAAGGCCGCCATACTGAGCCCTCATAGAGTTCATGATCATGTCCTGCAGCTGTTGAACGGATAGAGAAGCGACTGAAGCTGGTTGTGGCGGTTGCTCCTCTTGGATGATATTTTTTCCCTTATCGATGTTTCTTATTGCAGGGGTTTGGCTGGATTCAATCGTTTCTTTGTTTTAGACTTCCTTTTTGAGATAGGCGATTTCGAGATCTCTTTCTTTTATCGCCTTCATCAGGAGATTGATTTTTCTTTCTATCTCCACCATCCTTTCGTCAGGGTCTATATCAGCCATCATGACTGACATTACATCTTGATTTGTTGTCTCCCTCAGTTGATTAGGAGCAAGAGTTGATTGGTCAAACAAGGGGTTATCTTTGACGACAACCTTGTCTTTGGAAGCTTCATCCAGTAGTTTGATGATGTTGCTTGTCATTCCATCAGGGGTTCGATCATCACTTGTCTCAGCCCCTCTAGAACGACTGCGAGTTATTGGTCCCATGTAGGAGTTGCTTACAGCAGCAGCAGTTGACACAACTTTCTTTGATTCCATTGGCTTGCTTTGATTTGAAGGAGAAAGAGATGAGAGGTAGAGTTGTCCCACTGGGCGTGCCAATTTGTTCACACGAGATTTCAACCAACGAATGGAAATGAGACACGTGTAAATGAATTTGTGTTGTATTGATTTCAGGTAATTGTGAGTACAATCTCTAGTATTTAATCCTCTGATTCTCTCTCCTACTTATGTGTTTGGATCGAGGGTTGAAACAACTTGTTCTCGAATGTAGATTTGTCTTGAAGGCTTTTCAGCTTGTTCTCAAGTGTAGAAAGTTGAAGGTCTTTGCTCGTAGCTTGTTGAAGGCATTCGGTTTGCAGCTTGTTGAAGTCTTCGGCTTATAGCTTGTAGCTTGTTGAAGATCTTCGGCTTGTAGCTTGTTGAAGGTCTTCGGCTTGCAGCTTGTTGAAGATCTTCGGCTTGTAGCTTTTCTCGAGGGTTGAAACAACTTGTTCTCGATGTTGAAAACTTCAATGGATTCGTGGTGTGTTCTTGACGATTCCCTTGAAGCGTTCTTCGTTCAGATGGTGTTTGATCTTCAAGAGCTTCTGGAGATTTCACAGCTTTGTTTCTGAATTCTCTCTGGAGTCTCAAATTTCTGAACCTTGAAAATGAAGGAGAGAGGTCTCTATTTATAGAGTTCCTCTGGGCCTCCAGATGGGGTTGGGCCCGTTGGATTGTGCCTGCTCTTTGTTGGGCCTACTCCTTTAGGTTGGGCCAGATTGGCTTTGGGCCAACCATTTTGGGTTGGGCTAACCTTTTTGGGCTTGGTGATTTGAGCCTTCTGTCATGGACCGGACCTGATTGATTTTGGGCCTACGTCTATGGATCGGGTTTGGACTTTTGCTAATTGGGCCTTTAATTTAGACTTTTGTCTACCAAATTTTAAGGAACCCAATTGTATAACCACCAATTTAATTTAGAGATGCTTGCATATTTAATTAATCCATAATTAAATAATTTTATCATCAATGTCGAGTGATGACGTGACAATTTTGGATTCGCCGAAATTTCTATTCCAACAGTCATTAGATTGGTCACCAAGTGGTCGTCAACAATGGTTTTAGGTGGTTGAGTCATCAGGTTGGGGTGATCGTCGAAGTAATCATCGAGGTGATCAGGTTGCTAGGGGGTCGAGTCATCGCAGTGGTCACTAGGTAGTCATCGACAATAGTTGCTAGGTTGTCGAATTTTTGGGATGGTTGTCAGGTCGTCGTAGTGGTCGTCAACTATGGTTGTGGGTGGTTGGGTAATCGAAGTAGTTATCATATGGTCGTTGTTGGTGGTTCGGACAATTCAGGTTGCGGTGGTTGGGGCGTTGAAGTATCAAGTTAATGGGATGGTCAAGTCGCAGGAGTGGTCATCAAACTAATCTATAGAGTTTTTCATCGTAGTAGTCACTGAAGGTAATCGTCGCGGTGGTCGGGTCGCAGGTGTGGTCATCAAAGTTGTCGATTTCTGTAGTCGTTTGGTGGTCGTCGGAGTTGTCATCGGAGTTGGTCGAGTTGTTGGTGTAGTCGTCAGAGTTATCGTTGTTGGTGGTCGTTGGAGTTGGTCAAGTCATCGGTGTAGTCATCAGAGTTGTCATTGTCGGTACTCGTTGGAGTTTGTTGAGTCGTCGGTGTAGTCGTCGGAGTTGTCATTATTGGTGGTCGTCGGAGTTGTTGTCGAAATGGTCGTCGAAAATGAAAAACGACAAATGAGAGAGAAAAACATGGTACAAATACCATGAGATTGCACTATAGTAACCCATGGGGTTGTATTTCAAAACCAACGGTTTTAAAACACCTTGTACCAAGCATGTTTTTGGGTTTGAAACCCAAATCATCCTTACCTAAAATTATGGGCCAAACACCCTCTAATAGAATAGTGGCACTATTAGGCTTGCCTATACTTTTAATTTAATCAACAAGTTATTGTGCACAACGAATTCTAATTAAAAATATTGCATTCTCTTAAAGAATTTGATAGAACTTAAAACTTTGTTGAAATGACTTTTTAAATACTTATGTAAACATTAAAAAACTTTCTTTAAATGAGTCGTTTCAAACCTACCTTAAATCACTAAGCACAAGCCACAATGGAGAAATTCTAAACTTTTATTTAGGGATATGGCCGTGGAAATTTATGCAAAGCTTTGAGATTGAGGAAAAAAGACAAGACTATGGATTAATAATGCAAACCCCAATCAAGTGTCTTGCTTGATGTGTTTCCTAGAAGTAATGAGGAAAAAAAGACAAAAAAAAACTCATCCAATAATATTAATATGAATAATTTATACAATTCTACATGACCATGACCTCAAATTTTAAACTCACGTCTTCTTAAATATTTATTTTATGTCTATCCATTCTCATCCATCTAAAATTACTCTTCCAAATTTTAATTTTTCTCTTTATTTAGAATATATATATATATATATAAATAAAGAAATAAGGATGCAATCAATATGAATATAATTAAACAATAATTGATATATACTTCTTCTGCAGATGGAGGTTCAATTCTCATATCCCACATTTATTATACTAAAAAAGTGATAATTATGATATAAAATAAGGTTAAATTACAATTTTAGTTTTTAAACTTTCAAAATTATGTTTAATAAATTTTAAATTCTTTGAATTGTCTAATAGATATTTAAACTTTATTTTTTATCTATATGTTTCTAAATTTTTATAGTATTTAATATGTTATTAAACTTTCAATTTTAGGTTCAATAGATATTTTTTAGAATTTACCAAATTAAGACCCAAAAAACAATAAAATTTATGCCGAATAAGACCTCAACCTTCTAATTTTGTATCTTATGATAGGTGAATTTTTAAAATTAAAAGTTCAAGAATTTATTAGACAATTAATTTCAAGTACCTATTAAACACAAATATGAAGATTCAAAGAAATATTATATAATTTTTAAAATTTAAGGATGTACTCGACATAATCTTAAAAGTTCAAAGATGACTAAACTTCTAATTTAACTTATAAATCATTTTTATTTTTGGAAAGAAATCAATTATATACCTAAACTTTAGAGGTTCTATCAATTTAAACTTTAAACTTTTGTACGTGAATATTTAGACTCTCCTTAATGATCCATAATTATTTTCACTTGATTCTATTTAAAAAATCAACTTGAAATCATCCAAAAAAAAATAAAAATAAAATTATTCTCTCTCAAAATCCTACCAAGATAGGAAGAAAAAAGTCTTGTACATGTATAGAAATGATATATTAGGGGAGTCTAAATTGATTCACAATTTTAAAACTTTAGCTTATAATTGATACAATTATTAATTTGATGTTTTAAACTTTAGCTTATAATTGATACAATTATTAATTTGATGTTTTAAGTAATACGACTCTAAAGTTTACGAGTATAAATAGATTTTTTTTAGCTTTAATGTATTAAATATAAGAGAGACGACTCCTTACCCATCTTTGTTAAGTCATTTCTTGACTTTTAGACCTTTACAAAGGAAGGTGGGGGAGAAAAAGAAGAGAAAAAAACTCCAAAAAGAAAAAAAAAAAAAGTCAATCCCATATGTACCTATAAATTTGTGGCCTTCCAACACTTAAAAATAAATAAATCAATATGACGTCGTTTAATGACACAATTGCCTTGAATTTTACTACATTATGAAGTCCACCTACATTATATATTTAATTTTAGGGTTGGTTGCAAGAATGACAAAAATTAATAGACTTATTGTAGGCGTGTCTTCACTTTTTCGGAAAAATCAGCCCAACCTAAAAGAAAAATAAAATAAAAAAGTCTAAAATACCCTTCTTAGTGTTTTTGCATACTATATTAGTATAAAGTATATCAAATATATTGTTGATATATTATTGATATACCTAAATAAAATATATATATCACTCATATATTCTACTCTGTCAGTAGAATGATATTCTTAATGTGAAATATATCAACAACGTATCATTATTTCATATCCAATACATTGAATATACCTAAAAGGAAGTATATCATTGATATATTACTATATGCTTTATTTTTATATCTTAGTGAAAAAATTAAATTTTAATTTTTTTTTTTTTTGCTAAATTTGTAAATCTCAAAAATCATGATTAAATTTATAAATATGTTTATTTTTTTTTTCATCCATTACAATTTTTCTTTATTTTAATGAGCACCCACTTGCAACTTTACTTTACCTCGTCTTCTCTGAATAAAATAAGCAAGACTTTCCCCTATCTACCCATCAAAGACTGGTTATTTTAGTATTCCTCTGACATCTATCTGAACTCATTTATTCATTCATTATTCCCAATTTTATATTTATAGGGTTTTTTATTTTTTAAGTTCAACAATTGAACCTACAACATTGTATATTGAGAATAGAATATATATCCTATTCAATTTTTTAAACTTTCATGGATATTTTTTTCCCTAGACTTTAAATATTATAATTTACGCCAACTTTTAAATGTTGTATTTTAGTTTCTAGTAAAGTTTTTGTCATTAAATTATTATTTTTTAGTACAACAAAAATGAGTGAAGAGATTTAAAGTTCAGACTTCAAGAGAAGAAATACATATCCATTATTAGTGAGATTTAAACCTCACTTTTGTTTTCTTATATTAATTTGTTATTGATCATTTAACAAATATTTATTCTATTTTGGCGTTTAAAATTTGATCCAATATATGTTGTTTCAAATACTTGTCTAACTAGATGAAAATACCAAAAGAAAAAAAAAAGGTTTGAACATAATTTAATTAATTAATAGTAAATGATAAAAGACAAGTAAATGAGAATAGAGTAAAAATATCTTGATAAGTGTCTAATAAAAGTATAATGTAACTTAAATTTACTTGAATAGAAATATATTGATTAAATTCATATTTATAATTTTATTTAAATTATTAAAATAGCAGAATTATGGGGGCCATGTCCCTACTACAATTTTCCACGTGTCTATGTTATTAAATTATTCAACAAAAAAATTGCGACAACGAAAATTAACTTTTCATAAAAGTTCATGGACAAGGGCAAAACATTCGAAAGCTTAAGGTTGAGATAAAATAAAAAATTAGATAAAAGGAAATTAAAATTTTTTACTGTGCATTGTTTGGATATTAAAAAACTTGATCATTTTTGTCTTCTGTCTAAAATACATATAATACATCTATTTTTTATCTTTTTCCTCCTGGAATGAAAATATATCTTTTTCTTGCGAGAAAATGACATTATTTTTGTAACTTTGTACTACGTCATGTAGACTAGTAGATAGTAGATACAAATAAAATATTGTTAAATAGATTATTTAATTTAATTTAGATACATATTTAGTCCGATTTTTGGATATCGAATTCTACATTTTTGTAGCGTTAGGATTTGTAACAATTTAGTCTATATATATTTGTCAATTTGAGCCTAACTCAACTGATAGAAACATGAATCATTGACCAAAAGGTTAGAGGTTTGCATGCTCACGATACATATTGTAAAATCATTCTTGCATTTACCATAGTAACAATTTTTGTTTTATGTTTTATGTAGCAATAAGATAAAGTTTTGGTTAAAATACCATTTTGGTCATTGTATTTTGAGTTTCATTTCATTTTAGTCTCTATGCTTTCAAATGTTCAATTTTAGTTTGTGTACTTTCGATAAACCTTAAAATTGGTCCATACCGTTAATATTGAAGTTAATATTGTTTTACAATTGGTTAAATAATTATAATAATTTCCATACATTAAAATACATAATGTAAACATACTATCAATTCAGATTTGTTATTATTTCAGTTGTATTTTGTTAAGATTAGTTGTATCTTTCTGTTTAATTATTTCTCTTCTCCCACGTGTATAAATATTCAGCTATTGGAAATGAAATACACAAGTGTCATTTCCCTTATTCTACACGTAATATGGTATCAGTAGTCAAATCTCTCTCTTTCGTTTCTTCTGTGAACTCTGCGCATATTTGAGGGTTTCTCTTTCCTCTCTCATGGGGACTCCATCTCCTTCGTCTTCCTCTGTTCTTCAGCCATTACTGACCGATACTTCCAACTCTTACTTTCTTCATAATGACACTTACTCTAACCTTGTTCTTGTTTCAGATCTCCTCATTGAAGAGAACTATGTGACCTGGAGTCGTTCTATGCTCCTGACTCTCTCGATTCGGAATAAGATCGGTTTCATCAAGGGTTCGCTTTCGAAGTCGACCGGTGACCTTCTCTTTGCATGGACTCGCAATAACAATGTGGTTATCACGTGGATTCTTAATTCCGTCTCTAAAGGAATTTCTTCAAGTCTTCTCTTCACCGATTCTGCTCGTGCGATTTGGTTGGATCTTAAAGATCGTTTCCAACGAAAGAATGACCCTCGAATTTTCCAGTTGAAGCGAAGTCTCACTGTACTTACATAAGATCAACCGTTAGTAACAACTTATTTTTCCAAATTGAAAACCATATGGGATGAGTACGCTTCATACCGCCCTGTTTGTACATGTGGAGCATGCACATGTGGAGGAATGCAAGGAATTGAGAGGTTAGTTCACTTTGAATATCTAATGAGTTTCTTGATGGGACTCAACGATTCTTTTTCAGCGTCTTGCTCTCAGATCCTCTTGATGGATCCCCCTCCATTGATCAACAAGGCTTTTTTGCTAGTGGTTCAAGAAGAGAAACAACGCTCCATTCCAATTTTACCCACACCGCCTATGGTCCAACAGTCTTTTGCGGTTAAAGCCTCGCCTCCTCAACCCAATTCTCAGGCGAAACCACGCAAAGACAAACCTGTGTGTACTCATTGCGGAAGACAAGGTCATACTATTGATCGATGCTACAAACTCCACAGCTATCCACCAGGCTATCGTCCAAAAGGGGCTCCTCACGGCGTTACTTCACAACAGACCACTACGTCTGTGTCTGAAGTTCCATCTCCTGCATAATTCCCTGAACAGACCATCTCTCAATACTCTGATTCGCTTGCCCATTGTAAAAATATGTTGACTGCACTGCAATCCTACCTTGACTCCTTCAGGGTCACTTCCGAGGTTTCGACTTCACATTTGGCAGGTACTAAGATTGCCATCCCTTTGCCATCTAATCATTGGATAATAGATTCGAGTGCTACCACACATATATGCTACAATCGAGAGCTGTTTTCTAACATGAAGTCTGTTAAAATCTCGGTCATTTTACCCAATGGCAGTCGTATACTGGTCTCTTCTGCTGGCACTGTCAAATTGTTTGGGTCTTTATGTTTGAAACAAGTTCTCTATGTTCCCCAATTTCAATACAACCAGATATCCATCAGTACTTTGGTTGCTGATTCTCCTTGTATTTTTCTGTTGATCAATACTAACGGTTGTGATATCCATGATAAGTCCACTTTGAAACCGATTGACAGGGATAAACTGATTGAGCGTCTTTACATCTTAGAGACCACTAGTTGGTGAGACAACTCTCTGGTGTGTGCGACATCTCATTCACGTGTGTCGACAACCTTATGGCATTCTAGGCGTGGGCATCCTTCTCTCTCTCGTTTACATGTTTTAAAAGATACTTTACATATTGATGTTGTTAAGTATGATCACAATAATCCATGTGATATCTGCCCTTTAGCTAAATAAAGGAGACTTTCTTTACTTCTAACAATAAGTTGTCGCCCCACCCCTTTGACTTGATACATGCTGATATTTGGGGACCGTTTGCCACTACTTCTCACTCTGGCTATAATTATTTTCTTACATTAGTAGATGATTGCACGAGATATACTTGGCTCTACATGTTAAGGAAGAAGTCTGATGTTATAGCAATTGTGCCTCAGTTTTTTACGTTCATACATACTCAGTATGACACGAATATAAAAGCTTTCAGATCAGATAATGCCCCAAAACTTTCTTTCAAAGACTTCTTCTTAGAACAAAGGGTTATTCACCAGTTTTCATGTGTGGCACGACCTGAATAGAATTCTGTTGTGGAGCGCAAACATCAACATTTGTTGAATGTTGCCCGAGCGTTATATTTTCAGTCCCAAGTTCCCATCTCTTACTGGAGTGAGTGTGTCTTGACTGCCACTCATCTAATCAACAAAACCCCTTCTGAAGTCCTTAATTGGAACACTCCCTATGCCTTGCTTAATGGGACCACTCCTGACTATTCTTCTCTCAGGACTTTCGGATGCATGTGTTATTCATCTTCCCTTTCGACCAACAGGTCAAAATTTGCACCTAGAGCCCAATGAGCTGTGTTTATGGGTTATCCCTCTACAATGAAAGCATATAAGTTGCTAGATCTCACTACTCAAACCATGTTCATCTCTCGTGATGTTGTTTTTCATGAAAGTGTGTTCCCCTTTCACACCATGAAATCTCTAAGCCCTCTGTAAGACTGTTTTTCTGATATCGTCTTGCCACGACCTGTTCATATTAACATACCTTATGAGGGTACGACAGCTAATGATGTATCCCATGAAGCTGACCAACCGACTAATGATGCTATACCCGAAGCCACACCACACGTTAGTAATCCCTTAGCTAATGATGAATCTTCTGAAGCTCAACCAAATGTTCGTGATCTCTTGGCTAATGATGTTCTCTCTGAAGCCCTAGTTCCTGTCCCAAGTCCTTGGTTCAGGAAGTCCTCTCGAGTCTCACGAACATCAACATATCTTAGAGATTACCATTGTGCCTTACTTTCTCACACAGTCTTACCTGTGTCCATCACTCGATATCCTATCCAAAATTATGTTTCTTATGAAGGTTTACCTTCCTCTCATAAGATTTTCTCCTTACGGTTATCTTCGCATTATGAACCTCAGTTTTATCATCAAACCCTTCCATTTCAACATTGAAAAGAAGCTATGAACTCTGAGTTGGATGCTATGGAGCGAAATAAAACATGGACAATGGTTCCTCTTCTCGACGGAAAACATTCCATTGGATGTAAATGGATATATAAGATAAAGCATAGAGCTGATGGCACAATTGAACGTTATAAAGCTCGGTTAGTAGCAAAGGAGTATACCCAACAAGAGGGTCTAGATTTTTTAGAGACATTCTCACCTGTGGCGAATTTAGTTATTGTTAGAACTCTTCTCATAGTAATTGTTTCTTTTGGTTGGCCTCTAATCCAATTAGACGTAAATAATGCTTTTCTTCATGGGGATTTGTTTGAGGAAGTCTATATGGACTTGCCTTTGGGATATGCTGTGAATAAACAGTCTCATAGTAAGGGGGAGCAATTGGTTTGTCGTTTACACAAATCAATTTATGGTTTAAAGCAAGCCTCACGACAGTGTTTTGCAAAGTTTTCTGAGTCTTTGATTGCTCTTGGTTTTGGCCAATCAAAGTCTTGAAGGGATTTTGAATTCCCGCAGCGGAAGACGTTGTGAAACGTCGTTGATCAGTTGTGTAATTCCTATCTTAAAATTGAATCTATCTCATAGATCCTAGGCTAAACATGCAAAAAGGAGAAGAAAACAGTAAGGAAAAACAGTACTTACTTGTTGAAGAATACTTCTTCAATCCTCTTCTCCTCCGGTCACGATCTCTCTCGAAACTACGAACTCCTCGAACACGAACCTCGATCCGAACAGGGAGACACTTCTAAAGGGTCTTCTCGGTTGTTCTCGAGAGGTTGAGGGAGAGTGAGTGTGACTCTCTTTGGTATTGGGTGAGGAGAAATGTTAGAGAGATGAGAGAATTCTAGAGAGAATTGTCTTGCTCTCTTTGGATGGAAATCCAAAAAATGGCAAATGGCACACCAAAGGCTTCTTGCAAAGTCTTTAAATACTATTGTGTGATGGAGTTAAAACCTCCATCAAATCACCAATTTTACCACAACTATATAATATACAAATCACATTTGCATATTACATAATATAAGGTATCTCATACCTTATTATACAAATCTCATTTGCATAAATGTGGAATTATAAATTGAATCACATTCAATTTAATTTCTCTCAATTCAATTTCTCCGAATAGCACTAATTAATCAATTAGGCTATACTATAGTTTATTATGAATCTCATTCACATCAAACTATATATTATGTCATCTATATCTCATATAAATGACATAAATACCCAAATAATGAATTTGAACACTTCAAATTCACACCAAACTGTAAACCCTCAATTTGTCCAATTTGAGCAAACCGAGGGACCTAATGGACCTACACGTGACGAGCTCCAATGATCCGAGACTAACCTGTCAAACTCTTTGACCCGGTTATTCAACATTCATTAGCTACGGTAACACTCCACTAAAATCCATAGTTGCACTCTCATCACTGTAGGACAAGTTATGTCCATCGATATAACCAATACCCATGAGTCGACCCTTCACAGGTTGTTCGTAGTCACAGCTTGGGTCAATTATCGCTTTACCCCGTGTCTACCTCTTCTTGCTCCTTAAGTCCCACCGCTCCTCTAATGAAAAACTACGCTGCATGGTCCAACCATAAACAACAACCCTCTCGTGCCAATGAGAGAGTGGGGCCTCGTTGTTCAAGCCCTAGAGACAAAGACTTAAGGGAATAACCCTCTAGTTTCCCTAAGTCGGGAACGAGTGAATTCCTTCTGCGTAGTCAAGTTCCTCACTCCCCACGTGGTCCTACCACCGAGAAGATAGGCATATTGGGCGAGCAACGGTGATCACCCTCACCCGTATTAGTCAAAGGACGGACCCCAGCATGCGGTGAGTCCGTAACACGCTCGTGATTAAGGTCGAGTCACTAATGGTCATCTATGAATTTATTAGTTCTATACTATTAACAATGTTACATCGTGAAGTCTAATAATTCACGATCCGGGCCTTGTACAATCTCATTGCACAGATGCCCCACTCGCATGTCAACCACATGAACGAGTCAGATCACTTCGTTTGTATCTAATACAAAGCGGGCCGCATCCACAGTGTATCCAGGATTAGGTCTCCAACCCTATCCATATACTGTAGACCGTTCGGGTCATTAACTCGAACGTGATCTTCCTTGTGTGTCCACTACACACTGTTCAAGTTCTTATTTCTCTCATAATGCAATGACCCTGGAGCTTAGTTTAATGGATTAAGTTTATGAAAAAATGCGAGATACAAAGTTTAAATAAATAACTCTTATTTATTACACAATGTTGAAATAAATAACTCTTATTCATTTACAACTTAGAATATTACAAACTACACGAGATGAGGACATACATCCCAACAAGTCTGACTATTCCCTCTTTTTTAAAGGCACTGGGGCCACTTTCATAGCCTTATTGGTGTATGTTGATGACATTATTATAACTGGGCCACAACAGTGTATCATCGATGAACTCAAAATGTTGTTCAAGGCTCGTTTTCAACTAAAAGATTTGGGGTCCCTGAAATATTTTCTTGGCTGAGAACTAGTCAGATCATCTAAAGGGATTTACCTTTCTCAGAGGAAATATACTTTGCAATTACTCGAAGACAATGGCTTACTTGTTGCCAAACTTGAATATGTCCCAATGGATCCACACCTGAAGCTTAGGCAATTTGATACTGATTTATTGTCTGACCCTTCTGTCTATCGCACGCTAATTGACAAGCTTTTATACTTGACAATTTCTAGACCTGACATTGCTTTTGTTGTTAATAAGCTAAGCCAGTTTGTCTCAAAACCTTGCAAGATGCATCTGTCTATAGCTTATGCTTTGCTTCGGTATCTTAAGTTGGCTCCAACACAGGGTATTCTACTTAAACCTGTGGTTGATTTTCAGCTTCGTGCCTTTGCTGATTCGGATTGGGCTTCGTGTCTTGACACACGTCGTTCAACTACTGATTTTTGTGTCTTCCTTGGGGATTCTCTTATCTCTTGGAAGTCTAAAAAGCAGACAAGTATATCTCGGTCGTCTGCTGAGGTCGAATACCGGGTGCTTGCAGTGACAACGTGTGAATTACTTTGGTTGTCTTTTTTGTTGCGTGACTTGCAGGTCCCTTTGGTCTCCCCGTCCATTATTTTTTGTGATAATGAGGCGACATTACATATTGCATCCAATCCAACGTTTCACGAGCGGACAAAGCACATTGAGCTAGACTGTCATTTTGTTCGTGACAAGGTCTCTGATGATTTCTTGAAGCTTCTCCCCATAAGGACGAAGTTGTAGCTTGTTGATATGTTCACAAAACCCCTTATTTCTTCTGTTATTCATTCACTCGTCCAAGATGGGTATTTTAGATATCTTTACCCCATCTTGAGGGAGAGTATTAAGATTTGTTATTATTTCAGTTGTATTTTGTTAAGATTAGTTGTATCTTTCTGTTTAATTATTTCTCTTCTCCCACGTGTATAAATATTAAACTATTGGAAATGAACTACACAAGTGTCATTTCCCTTATTCTACACGTAATACTTTCAAAAGTCAAAAATAGTATAACTCAACTGGCATAATAAATGTGTTAATTACCACAAGGTCTGTGGTTCAAATCCCCCAACCTATTTGTATTCAATGGAAAAAAACATACTTTCAAAATTTTATAGAATGGAGGTCAATAGAAACTATTTTTTTTTCGAAAAATGAACAATAGGGAACCATTTTAAACTTTATTAAAAATACAAGGGCTAAAATTGGATATTTGAAAGTAAAATGACTAAATGAGTGGAACGAAACTCAAAGTAATGGACCAAAATGATATTTTAACCTAAAATTTTCTATTTGACTAATTATGTTGGTTGAATGTATTAGAGTTTAGGCTAAGTAAAAAATAGAAGTAAATAAAAAAAAATTATATACGTGAAAAACTATTTGTCATATTTCCAAAAAAATTATGACACAAGAAAATAATTTGCAAATACAATACAATTGTCCTCATATATCACCTTTTTTTAATCATCGATGAAGTATATCATTGGTGTACAATTTTTGTATCAATGACCGATTTTATCAATGATAAAGTAAGGGGTGTTTGGTCTCCTGAATTGAGTTGAGTTGAGTTGGATTTTGAACCCAACTCACCATTTGGTCCATGGATAAACTAATTCAAATAATTCTACCGACTTGCTATAATGTTAGGATATTAACTCCATCAACTTATACAATAAAACATTCTTGTCTTTGTGTAATTTTTGCAAAATATTTTATTTTGTGATAAATACATTATTATTTATGCTAGATGCTAGCTATTATTGCAAAAGTCTAAAGAAATTAGGTAGATTTTTTAGTAGGTAAACACAACATAGAGACAATTTGTGAGGTTTAATCAAACCATTGAGATTAAATTGAAAATTTTAAAATCATAATTATAAGGGCTAAATAAATTAAAACAAGGGCAAAAATCAATTTATACATTTAAACTTTGGAGGTTGTATCAATAAAATTCCTAAACTAATAATGTTATCTATTTAAATCCTGAATTTTCATAAGTGCATCAATTTACACCTTTTGTCAGATTCGGTTTAAAAAAAATAATGCCTCGTTTGATAACCATTTGACTTTTTTTTTTTGTTTCTGAAAATTATGCTTGTTGGTTCATAATTTCTCTTCATCTTTATAAACATAATTAGCAATTAAGCTGATTTTTAGGCTTGTGTTAAGCTTTCCTTCTGTAAACTTTCCTTTTCCTTGTACTTGGATTTTGTATTTATCTTTGTACATACAAAAAATATACATCAAATATTAAATATTTACATGGTATCAGAGAAAGGTTGGGGTTCCGCCACACTCACCGTCCATTCATCATCGGGCTGTCGCCGCCTCCCAAAACCTCTGTTGCTCCTGTCAATCTTGAACGCCCAACAGTTCATCATCAGATCGCCTCCGCTCATCATCAACGCTCTATTTTTGGTCATCAGGTTCTGATTCAACCAGATCTGAACACCTAACAGCTTTTCCGACCACCGTTCGTGACACTTATCGTTGTTCGTATTCCGATTCAACCAAATCTAAATAAGTGGGTCACTCCGATTAGTGTTTCGTGTTGATCCTCGCCGATTAGTGTCACTCCAATTAGTGTTTCACGTTGATCCTCGTTGTCTCGACTGTTGGGGTTTGTGCCCTAAAACTCGTAGCTTGTAATTATGTTCTAATTAATGTAATAAAGTGTTATTATTTCAATAAAGAGTTATTGTTCGTTATCTAAGAGTTTGCCTTTGTATAAACCCTAAATCCAATAAACTAAACATCCAAGGTTGTAAAATGTATCTTTAACTGAATGTAGTGTATATATAAAGGATCTCGGTTTGAGATACAACCTAAAGGGTCTATAGTTAGGGGATAAAGGTTTGGGTACCTTACCCTGGTAAAACTATGGATGTGGCCTACTTTGCATGAGCATACTTTAATATAAATGATGCATGAAATGTTTAACCTAAGGTGGAATTTTAAATCTATATGACATACAATATGCACATAGAATTTAATTAAATCATACATCACATGCATAAAATAATTAAATAGCAAAATGGACCGATTTTTGGCACCTAGGGGCAATTTATTTAATTAAATAACATTAATATAACACTTATATCAATATTATTTAATAAAATAAATAAAAGAAAAAAAAGAAATACATTTTTAAACAAATAAAAATGATAAAAAACGGAAAAACTGCCCCACTTTGATCTTGAAACCGCCACGCCTCGCGAATGAGGAAGCTTCAACCGCTCCCACTACGCTGCGCGCGTTGTAACGCCGCCGCCTGCTGCGTCAGCCACGCCCGCGCGTGCTCCACGCCGTGATGGCGTAACGCCGCTCTGCGCAGCAGGCCTCCGTCAAGCAAGAATGGCGTTGAAACGCCCAAGAACAGCGTCTCAACGCCCTCGACAGAACAACATCTCCACTTGCTGTTCTTCGTCGATTTTTCGCCCGTTTTCGCTTCGATTTCTTCACAGCAACCCTTGCCACGAACAACACGGACTTACAGACTCGATTTACATCAAAATGCCCAAAAATAACAGGCCCTTACATTGATCTCATCAACATAAAAATTGTAAATCTAAAAGTGCCAAAAACCAAAACATCAATTATGCAAACCCAACATTTATCTCATAAATCAAGGCTTTACCCACCTAATTTTAATGAAAAACAGTGCATAACGAAGAACCAACGAGTGGCTCTGATACCAACTTAAGGGAATGAAAATCCTCGCGCAGCAGAAGACGATTGAATCGTCATGGTATCGATACGTTACCCGAATTTCACTAAAATTAACTATCTAATAGTTAAGGCTAAACATGCTAAAAAATGGAAAGAAAAATAGCAAGTAGTACACTTACTTGTTGTAGACGTGCTTCAATAATTCCTTTCCAGCGGATCACGAACTTTTCGCGAAATCCCGATCTCAACGAACTCGAAATCTCCTCTCGAACAAGAACACCACCAAAGTCTTCTCGGTTGTTCTTCCTTTGGAAGAAGGAAAGTGGTGGGACTTTGTGTTTTGGAGAAGGGAGAAGTGTAGAAAGAGTAGAGAGAAAATCTTCTCTTCTTTTTTGTTAGAATCCAAAAAATGAGAGAATAGGATGAGTTCCTTCTTGCAAGAAGGGTTTATATAATGGAAAAATCATGGAGTTAAAATCTCCACATTATCACCATTTTACCACAACCATAGGTTATGCAAATCATATTTGCATAACCATATATTATAAGATATCTCATATCTAATATTACAAATCACATTTGCAATAATTGTGGATTTATTAAATTGAGTCACATTCAATTTAATTTCTATCAATTAATTTCTCCAATTAGCCCTAATTCAACAATTAGGCTAACCTATAGTTTATTATGAATCTCATTCACATTAAACTATATATTATATCATTTATATCTCATATAAATGACATAAAAGCCTCTAAGTGAAATTAAACACTTTAATTTCACACCAAAACATTAACCCTTCTTTTAACCCAGATTGAGCCAACCGAGGGACCTAATGGACCTACAGTGACGGGCTCCAATGATCCGAGATTAACCTATCAAACTCTTTGACCCGGTTAATCAACATTCATTAGCTACGGTAACACTCCACTATAGCCCGTAGCTGCACTCCCGTCAGTGCAGAATATTACGTGTCAATTGATATAATCAATGCCCATGAGTCGACCCTTCACAGGTTGTTCGTAGACATGGCTAGGTCAAATTACCGTTTTACTCCTGTGTCTACCTCTTGTTCCTTAAGTCCCCACTGCTCCTCTAATGAACAACATATTGTGATGGTCCAACCATACACAACACCCTTCTCGGTCCAGTGAGAAGGTGGGCGCCTGTTGTCCAAGCCCTGGAGACAGCACTTAAGGGAACAACCCTTCTAGTTTCCCTAATAGCGGGAGCGAGTGAATTCCATCTCGCGTAGTTAAGTTTCCTGCTCCCTACTTGGTCCTGTCCCTGAGAAGATAGGCATATTGGGCGAGTAACTGTGACCACCCTTACCTGTATTTAGTCAAAGGATGCACTTCACGCATGTGGAGTTCGTAACACGCCGTGGATTCAAGTCGAGTCACTAATGGTCATCTACAAAGTTATTAGTCTCATCACAATCTGCGGTGTTACATCAGCAAGTCTAATAATTCACGGTCCGGTCTTGTACAATCTCATTGCACAAGAAGCCCCCACTTGCATGTCAACCACATGAACGAGTCAGATCACCTCGTTTGTATCTAATACAAATCGGGTCGCATCCACAACGTATCCAAGATTAGGTCTCTAACCCTATCCATATACTATAGACTGTTCGGGTCATGAACTCGAACGTGATCCTCCCTGTGTATCCACTACACACCGTTCAAGTTCTAGTTCTCTCATAAATTCAATGACCCAGGAGCTTAATTTATTGGAAAAGTTTGTAAATATTGCGAGACACAAAGTAATGAAATAAATAACTCTTATTAATTTCAAACAGTAAATTACAAACACGAGATTAGGACAAAAAACCCAACAGAGTGCAGCTACAGGCTTTAGTGGAGTGTTACCGTAGCTAATGAATGTTGATTAACCGGGTCAAAGAGTTTGATAGGTTAATGTCGGATCATTGGAGCTCGTCACTGTAGGTCCATTAGATTCCTCGGTTGGCTCAAACTTGGTTAAAAGAAGGGTTAATGTTTTGGTGTTAATTGAAGTGTTCAATTTCACTTAAAGGGCATTTATATCATTTATATGAGATATGAATAATATAATATATAGTTTAATGTGAATGAGATTCATAATAAACTATAGGTTAGCCTAATTGTTGAATTAGGGCTAATTGGAGAAATTAATTGAGAGAAATTAAATTGAATGTGATTCAATTTAATAAATCCACATTACTGCAAATGTGATTTGTAATATGAGATATGAGATATCTTATAATATATGGTTATGCAAATATGATTTGCATAACCTATAGTTGTGGTAAAATGGTAATAATGTGGAGATTTTAACTCCATCATTTTCCACTATTTAAATCCTTCTTGCAAGAAGGAAAGTAACACATTCTCTCATTTTTTTGGATTTTCATCAAAAAGAAGAGAAAGCTCTCCCTCTCAATTTTCTCTCAATTCCTCTCCTCCTTTCACCAAAACAAAAGTTCCCACCAACTTCCTTCTTCCAAAAGAAGAACAACCGAGAAGCCTTTGGTGGTGTTCTTGTTCGTGAGAAGAGTTCGAGTTTGTAGAGATCGAGATTGCACGAAGAGTTCGTGATTCGCTGGAAAGGAATTCTTGAAGAAGGTCTTCCACAAGTAAGTAACAATAACTTGCTGTAATTTCTTTCTTATTTTGCATGTTTAGCTTAGTTCTAAGAGTTAGAATTATTTTAATAAAATCGAATAGCATAACGATATCACGACCATTCGATCGTCTTCCGCTGCGTTGGGATTCTCATTCCCTACACTAGTGATACCAGGGTTTACTATAAACCTAATTTCAATTTCTTGCCTAATAGAACAATGTATTTCAATAATCTTTTCTTCTAATAAAGTGTTTATTTTTAAGAATGATATTGAAATATGTGTAGCTTCATTAGAAAATGGATTGCATGTTTTAAGGCCTAATTCAGTCAAAATTGTTTTGAACACTGAATTATTTAAAACTGCAAACACATAAACTAAGAAACGTAAAATTTCTCCTAAAGAAAATGCTCAACTTTGGCACCTTCTTAGGTCACATTAACCTCAATAGGATTGAAAGATTGGTAAGAATTGGACTTCTAAATGAGTTAGAAGAAAATGCCTTACTAGTATGTGAGTCCTGCTTAGAGGGAAAAATGGCTAAAAGACCTTTGAGTGGAAAAGGTTATAAAGCCAAAGAACCTCTTGAGCTTATACATTTTGACCTTTGTGGTCCGATGAATGTTAAAGCCAGAGGAGGTTATGAATATTTCATCTCTTTTATAGATGATTATTCGAGATTTGGGCATTTTACCTAATGCATCATAAGTCTGAAGCACTTGAAAAGTTAATGGAATTCAAGGCTGAAGTTGAGAATCAATTAGGTAAAACAATTAAAACACTTCGATCGGATCGAGGTGGAGAGTATATGGATTTAAAATTTCAAGGCGATATGATAGAACATGGAATTACATCCCAACTCTCAGGTACTCCTCAACAAAACGGTATATTAAAAATGAGAAATAGAACATTGTTGAGCATGGTTCGATCAATGATGAGTTATACTCATCTCCCTAACTTGTTATGGGGATATGCAGTAGAGACTGCAGTCTACATTTTGAACAATGTTCCATCAAAAAGTGTTTCAGAAACACTATTTGAACTCTGGAAATGACGTAAAGGTAGTTTACGTCATTTCTGAATTTGGGGATGTCCAACACATGTGTTCATGAAAAATCCAAAGAAATTGGAATCACGTTCAAAATTGTGCCTTTTTGTAGGGTACCCAAAAGAAACGAGAGGTGGGTTATTCTATGATCCTAAGGAAGATAAGGTACTTGTATCGACAAATGCCACTTTCTTAGAGGAGGACACATAAAGGATCACCAACCAAGAAGTAAAGTTGTGTTAAGTGAATTAGACGGAACAATAACAAAAATTGCTGATAGTACATCAACAAGGGTTGTTGATACAAATTTGTCAAGTCCACCTCAAGAGTTGAGAGTGCCTCGACGTAGTGGGAGGATTTTAACACAACCTGACCGTTACATGGGTTTAATTGAAACCAAAATTGTCATATCAAATGATGATTGCGAGGATCCATTAACTTATAACCAAGCAATGGTTGACAAAGACAAAGACAAATGGGTCATAACCATAAACCAAGAAATGGAGTCTATGCACTTCAATTCTGTTTGGGATCTTGTAGATAAACCTGATGGGGTAAAACCTATAGGTTGTAAGTGGATCTACAAGAGAAAACGTGGTGTAGATGGAAAAGTACAAATTTTTAAGGCTAGACTAGTAGTAAAGGGTTATACCAAGGTAGAAGGGGTGGACTATGAGGAAACTTTTTCACCTGTTGCTATGGTAAAGTCTATCCATATTCTACTTGTCATTGCCGCATATTATGACTATGAGGTATGACAGATGGATGTCAAGACAACATTCTTAAATGGAAATCTTGATGAAAACATCTACATGGACCAACCCAAAGGGATCATACAACCAGGACTAGAGCAAAAAGTTCGCAAGCTTAAAAGGTCCATCTATGGACTAAAACAAGCTTCTAAGTCTTGGAATATAAGATTTGATCAGGCAGTCAAATCTTATGGCTTTGATCAAAATAATGATGAACCTTGTGTCTACAAGAAAATCATTTTGATGAGGCAGTCAAATCATTAATAATTCTGTCGCTTTCTTAGTCTTATATGTAGATGATATCCTACTAATTTGGAATGATGTAGGTTATCTTACTGACATTAAGAAATGGCTAGCTACAAATGAAAGATTTGGGAGACGCGCAGTTTGTTCTTGGAATCCAGATTGTCTGGAATCGCAAGAACAAAACTTTAGCATTGTCTTAAACATCTTACATCGACAAAGTATTGTCAAGATTTAAAATGCAAGATTCCAAGAAAGGTTTATTACTTTTCAGGCATGGAGTTCATTTTTCTAAGGAACAATGTCCTAAGACGCCTCAAGAAGTTGAGGATATGAGACGAATTCCTTATGCATCAGTTGTTGGAAGCCTGATGTACGCAATGTTGTGTACTAGGCTAGACATATGCTTTGCAGTAGGAATGGTCAGTAAATATCAATCTAATCCAGGACCAGAACACTGGACAACAGTTAAGATAATCCTCAAGTATCTTCGGAGAACGAGGGACTACATGCTTGTGTATGGAGCTAAGGATTTGATCCTTACAGGATACACAGATTCTGACTTCCAAACTAACAAAGATTCTAGGAAATCTACGTCGGGGTCAGTTTTTCACTCTTAATGGTGGGCATGTAGTTTGGCGAAGTATCAAGGAAGGATGCATCGCAGATTCAACTATGGAAGTCGAATATGTAGCAGCTTGTGAAGCATCTAAAGAAGTCGTATGGCTAAGGAAATTCATGATGGATTTGGAAGTTGTCCCAAACATGAGTTTGCCGATCACACTTTATTGTGATAACAATGGTGCTGTGGAAAATTCAAGAGAACCCCGAAGTCACAAGAGGGGTAAACACCTTAAGCAAAAGTATCACCTAATTAGGGAGATAGTGCATCGAGGAGATGTGATCATCACAAAGATAGCTTCAAAGCACAATACTGTTGACCCATTTACAAATGCTCTCTCGGCTAAAGTGTTTGAGAGTCACCTAGAAGGTCAAGGACTACGTATCTTACCCTAACTAGGGCAAGTGAGAGTATGTTGTACAAAGGATATTCAGTGCCCTAGTTGATTGTATTTACATTATTGTAATGTTCATTATGTACTCCACTAGCTTTAAGACAAGTGGGAGATTGTTGGGATTTATGCCCTAAACAAGTGTAGTTTTGTTTCAAATAAATAAAGATGTTATTTATTATATTCTCGCATATAAATCTAAATCCAATAAACTAAGTTCCAAGGTTATAATGATAGATCTTGAACATTTGTGTAGTAGACATAAGTTGGATTAAGTTGTTCAAGTATAACCTAAAAGGTCTATGGTTATGCATAGGGTTGGGAACCTTATACTCGTAACACCATGGATGCGACCCGCTTTTTAATTGGTACAAACAAGGTAATCCAACTCATTCATGTGGTAGACATGCAAGTGGGGGCATCCTGTATAATGAGATTATACAAGATCGGACCGCAAATTTATTAACCTACTAGTGTAACACCGTTATCAAAATAGGTATAATAATTCATAGATGATCATTAGTGACTTGACGTGAATCCTGAGCATGCTACGGACTCCTGCTTGTGAGGTTTGTCCTTAGATTAGTATGGGTGAGAGTGGCCTGTAGCCGACTCAATAAGTCTACCTTCTCAGCGACATAACTTTGTAAGTAGCTGGGAACTTAATTATGCAAGATGAAATTCACTCATTCCTGAATTAGGGAATCAGATAGGTTGTTCTCTTAAGAACTGAATCCGAGTCTTGAATAATGGTGCCCCACCTTCTTACTGGCCTAAGAAGGATTAAGTTTATGGTAGGACCATAGACTGATTGTTCATTAGACGATCAGTGGAGCTTAAGGAGCAAGATGTATTCACAAAGGTAAAACGGTAATTTGACCCAACTGTGATTACGAATAACCTGTGAAGGGTCGACTCACAAGTATTGATTATATCAGTGGATACAACATAGTCTACAGTGAGGAGAGTGCAACTACGAGTCTATAGTGGAATGACTCATAGTTAATGAATGTTGGTTAATTGAATCAAAGAGTTTGATAGATTAATCTTGTATCATTGAAGCTCATGATCTGTAGATCCATTAGGTCCCTCCGTTGGCTCAACATAGAAATAAGGAGGGTTTATAGTTTGGAGTGAAATTGAAATGTTCAATTTCATGTTTAAAGGGATATATCAATTATATATGATATAATTGATATAACATATGGTTTAATCCATGAGAAATACATCATAAGAGCACTATAGGGGTAGGATAGTCATTTCCATCCTATTTTCCTATAAATATGTGCATGAGATGCACATTTGAAAGCTAATTCAAAAAAAGCAACCCTAATGCTCTCTTTGACAAGTGTTTTGTTGGAAGAGTTCCAAAACACTTGTCTTCCTCAAAATCCCTCCCAACTCCAAAAGAGGTTCCACCACATTCCCATTTCTAGAGATACAACGGAGAAGATCTAGCGGGCGGATCAAAACTACTTCGTAGTTTGTGGAGAACGTGAGATCGTTGAGATACTGAGAACGAGAGGATCAAAAGGAGCACATGTTGTTTTTGTCTTCAAAGGTAATACAACTGCTGCCCAATCTTGATAAACATGCTTAACTGCTTTAGATATATGATTTCATTATATTTATGTAACTTCTTACAAGAACACGTGATTGGAATCGCTTCCGCTATGGGATTCAATCCTATCAGTATCAAATACAAAGTGGGTCGCATCCATAGTGTTAACAGGATGAGGTTCCCAACCTAATCCATCTACAATAGACCATTCGGGTCACATTCTAAATGTGACCCTGGAGGTTAGTTTATTGGATTTAAGTTTGTAATTGCGAGAATACAAGTTTAAAGGAAAAATAACAACTTTATTCATTTCCTCAAATAATTACAAATGCACGAGTTTAGGGCATAAATCCCAATAAACTTCCACTTGTCCTAAAGCTAGTGGAGTACATAGAACATTACAATAATGCAAATACAATAAACTAGGGCATTGAATACCCTTTGATACAATACTTCCACTTGCCCTAGTCAAGTTCTAATGTGTAAACCTAGAGTTTCTAGGTGACCCTCGAACACCTTAGCCGTGAGAGTCTTTGTAAATGGATCAGCAGCGTTGTGCTCTTATGCTATCTTCTTGGCGATCACGTCTCCTCGGTGCACAATTTCTCGTATCAAATGATACTTCTGTTCGATGTGTTTTTCCCTTTTCTGACTACGAGGTTCTCTCGAGTTGGCCACGACACCGCTGTTATCACAATAAAGGGTGATCGGGAGGTTCATATTTGGAACGACTTCCAAATCAGTCATAAACTTCCTAAGTCATACTGCCTCTTTAGCCGCTCCACAAGCTGCTACATACTCAACCTCCATAGTGAAGTCAGCAATGCATCCTTGCTTGATGTTTCGACAGACTACTGCCCCTCCATTAAGAGTGAACACTGACCTCGAAGTGGATTTCCTAGAATCCTTATCGGTTTGGAAGTCAGAGTCCGTGTATCCTGTAAGGATCAGATCCTTAGCCCCATACATGAGCATATAGTCCCTCGTTCTCCTAAGATACTTGAGGATTGCTTTTACCGCAGTCTAGTGATCTAATCTTGGATTAGATTGATACCTATGACAATCCTAACTGCATAACAAATGTCGGGTCGAGTACACAACATGGCGTACATGAGGCTACCTACAGCTGATGCATAAGGGATTCGTCTCATATCCTCAACCTCTTGAGGTGTCTTAGGACATTGTTCCTTAGACAAATGAACTCCGTGCCTGAAAGGTAATAAACCCTTCTTGGAGTTCTGCATCTTATATCGAATCAATATTTTGTCGATGTACGATGCTTGAGACAAGGTTATTGTTTTGTTCTTGCGGTTCCGGACAATCTAGATCCCGAGAACGAACTGCGCTTCCCCCAAATCTTTCATTTGGAATTGCGTAGACAACCAGTTTTTAACGTCAGTGAGGAATCCTACATCATTCCCAATGAGTAGGATATCATCCACATACAACAATAGAAAAGCGACAGTACTATTGATTATCTTCTTATATACACAAGGTTCATCAACATTTTGATAAAAGGCATAAGATTTGATAGCCTCATCAAACCTTATATTCAAAGGCCTAGAGGTTTGTTTCAACCCATAAATGGATCGTTTCAACCTGCAAACCTTTTGCTCATGGCCTTGTTCAATGAACCCTTTGGGTTGGTCCATGTAGATATTTTCGTTAAGATTGTCATTCAGAAAGGTCGTCTTGACATCCATTTGCCATACTTCATAGTCATAGTATGCAGCAATGGCAAGAAGGATTCGTATAGACTTGATCATGGCAACAGGAGAAAAGGTTTCCTCATAGTCAACCCTTTCTCGTTGGGTATAGCCCTTTACCACGAGTCTAGCTTTGAAGGTATGTACCTTCCCATCTACACCACGATTTCTCTTGTAAATCCATTTACAACCTATGGGCTTAACCCCATCAGGTTGGTCCACAAGATCCCAAACGGAATTGAAGTACATAGACTTCATTTCCTGGTCCATGGCTTTTATCCATTCGTTTTTGTCAATGTCATCCATTGCTTGATCATATGACAATGGGTCCTCGTAGTCATCATTAGATGTGACAACTTGGGTTTCAGTTAAACCCATGTAACAGTCAGGTTGTGTAACAACCCTCCAACTACGTCGAGGCTCTCTCAACTGTTGAGATGGACAACTTTGACTAGACGAGCTAGGGTCGATAACTTTTGTTGGTTTCTGAGCATTGTCAGTAACTTTTATTGACATACTATCTAACTCTTTTAACACGAACTTTTGTTGGTTTCTGAGCATTGTCAGTAACTTTTATTGACATACTGTCTAACTCTTTTAACACGATTTTACTTTTAGGCTTGTGATCCCTGATGGTCTTCCTAAAAAAAAGTGGCGTTTGTCGACACAAGCACCTTGTTTTCTTTAGGATAAAAAAATAGACCACCTCTCGTTTCTTTAGGGTAGCCCACAAATAGGCATAATTTTGAATGAGGTTCCAATTTCTCTGGATTTGTCACTAGCATATGGGTTGGACATCCCCAAATTCTGAAATGACATAAACTGCCTTTACATCCTTTCCAGAGTTCGTAAGGTGTTTCAGAAACACTTTTCGAAGGAACATTGTTCAAAATGTATACTGCAATCTCCACTGCATAACCCTAAAATGAGTCAGGGAGATGAGCATAACTCATCATCGACCGAACCATGTCTAACAGGGTTCTGTTTCTCTTTTCCGATACACCGTTTTGATGTGGCATACCAGGTGCTGAGAGTTGGGGCATTATTCCATGTTCTATCATATAGTCCTGGAATTCATGATCCATGTACTCTCCACCTCGATCAGATCGAAGTATTTTGATGGATTTACCTGAATGTTCTCAACCTCGATTTTATATTCCTTGAAATTTTCAAGTGTGCCAGATTTATGATGCATTAGGTAAATGTTGTTGGGGCTTGTGCCCTAAAACTCGTAGTTTGTAATTATGTTCTAATTAATATAATATAGTGTTATTATTTCAATAAAGAGTTATTGTTCGTTATCTACGGTTTGCCTTTGTTTAAACCCTAAATCCAATAGACTAAACATCCAAGGATGTTAAATGTATCTTTAACCGAATGTAGTGTACATATTGAGGATCTCGGTTCGAGATGTGCCTAAAGGGTCTATAGTTAGGGGATAAGGTTTGGGTACCTTACCCTAGTAAAACTATGGATGTGGCCCACTTTGTATATGATACAAATACTGTGATCCTAACGTGTTCTTGTAGATGACATGTGAGTGGGGATATCCTATGTAATGAGATTACATAAGACCGAACCACGAAATAGTAACCTCTAGTTGTAACTCCGTGGACTAGTTAGGTTTCTATTTCACTAGGATGACCTAGGCAACTTGATCTCAATCCTGAGCAGGTTACGAACTCCTGTTCGCAAGGGATTGTCTTTTGACTAGTATGGGTGAGAGTGGCCAGATTCTCCGACTCAATATGCCTACCTTCTTGGGGACAAGACCGAGTGAGCGGCTGGGAACTTAACTTAGCAAGATGGAATTCACTCCTTCCCGCCTTCTCGGGTAAGTAGAGGAATGTTCCCTAAAGTGGTGTCTCCGGGACTTGAACAAAGGATCCGACCCTCTCATTGGCCCGAGAGTGACTCTGTTTGTTGGTAGGATCACAAACAAATTGTTCATTAGAGAGACACTGCATCAAAGGTACAAGATGTAACCCAGGGGTAAAACGATAATTTGACCCTGCTGGTGTTACGAACATTCGTGAAGGATTGACTTACTGGTATTGGTCAATATCCGTGGACACAGAAATATATCTGCAAGTGCAGCTGCGGGACTTTAGTGGAGTGTTCCCGCAGTTAACGAATGTTGATTGGGAGGTTAATGAGATTAACCGAGCAATCTCATATCATTGGAGCTTCTGATTTGTAGGTCCATTAGGTCCACCTTCTAGCTCGTAAAGGGTTCTTAGATCGTTTGAATTTGAAATGTTCAAATTCATAAGGGAATAAACTAAATGTATATTGATACGATATAATATATAGTTTTGGAACTATATATTATAAATTTAATGTGAATATGATTCATATTAAATTATATGAGAGAATTAAATATTTGAAAGAGTTCAAATATTAATTTCAAATGTGAATGTGATTCATATTTGAAAACTATAGGTTAAAATCTAATGTGCATTTGATGTGCATTAAACTATAGATTAAGGGGTAAAATGATTAAATGAGATTTAATCATTATTTATAATATGTTATTTTATTAAATATGATTTAATTTAATTAATTTGATTAATTAAATTAATTAATTAATTTTGAATTAATTAATTAATTGAGAACGTGTCACGATGACACGTTCCCATCACTCTACATTCTCTTATCGATAGGGAGTGGGGAGTTACTCCTACAATTCGGTTCTTCTTCTCCAATGGAGAGGAGAGATTGATCGATCAGTGATTCTATGTGAATTTTTTCTCTGTGTAAAATTCTCTCTACCAATTCCCAAAAACCTCTTCCAATTGTTGGATTCCTTCCCACCAATGAAGATCTAAGTAGAACTCAGAGATATAGGAGGTTCTCCAAGTGGTTGTGTTCCTGCTAGAAATTACAGAGGAGTTCCTGGGTTGTTGTATTGCTGAATTCTCTAGGAGCAAGGAGTTGTTGTTTGAGGAAAAACTACAAAGGTAATTCATTTTCTCCCTTTTTAGTTTAATTGTTAGACTTAAGCATGTTTGCATGTATATCTCCATGCCTAATTAGATTAGAAAATGCATGTTTGTTCTGTTTTTATCAATGTACTGGTTTTTGCATTTCAACCAAAAGAAACTTGTATATACGATTCCAAACATGTTTCCGCTGCTCAAGGAGATCAGATCTCCATCAAATGTATCCATATCTTGAATAATCATCTATAAAAGAGATGAAGTATTCATACCTACCTCGGGCTTTAACACTCATCGGACCACAAAGGTCTGAGTGTACAAGCTTCAAGGTTTCCTTGGCTCTATAATCTTTTCCACTAAAAGGTCGTTTGGTCATTTTGCCTTCAAGGCATGATTCGCATACAGGTAAAGAACTTTCTTCTAACTCGTTTAAAAGTCCGTTCTTCACCAATCCCTCAATCCTATTGAGGTTTATATGACCTAATCTTAGATGCCAAAGATAGGCATTTTGTTTAGGAGTTACTTTTTGCTTTTTATTAGTTCGCGTACTTGTTGTTTTAAATAATTCAGTATTTAAAACCATTTTAACTGAATTAGGTCTTTAAACATACAAATTATTTTCAAGTAGAGTTGTACACAATTCTAAACATTTCAATGAAATAAACGCTTTATTAAATTGAAACGAAATTGAAATACATTGACTAATAAGGTAAGAAACAGAAATGAGGTTTCTAGCAAACCCTAGAACTATATACACGTTATCTAATAACAATATTTTCTTGCCAAATAGTAGTCCACCGTGCCCACTGCTACAGCTGAGACAACATCACCATTTCCAACTCTGAATGTTATCTCCCCTTCATGCAGTTGCTGCCAGGAACTAGTTTCCTGAAAAGAAGAGCAAACGTGGTTAGTGGCCCCTGAATCCAATATCTAGGTAGAGTTATCACTCTCCACTAAGCATGTTTCAACACAAAGAAAATCAAATTTACCTTTTTTCTTCTTATTGGCCAGGTATTTGGGGCAGTTACGCTTCCAATACCCATCTACATTGCAGTAGAAACATTTTCCTTTTTCTGCAACGTCCTTGACCTTCTGAGCGGCAACGCGGTCAGCTTATTTCCCTTTGGCCACCTTTTTCATATTCTTTTTCTTCCCTTTCGGGCATGAAGAAGATGATGCTACAGATTTGGTCCCCGAGGACGAACCTCTGTGAAAAGACCGTTGGACAACATTTGCCTCACCCTCCTGTCGCTTGACTTTCATCAGAGACTGAAAGGTTTGTAGCTCATTGAGCGAAGTGGTTAAGGTGTAGCTAAGCTTGTTCATAACAGTATTGCTACGGAATTGCAGGAAACTATCTGGTAGAGTTTCCAAAATGAAGTTGACCTGACTCTATTCATCGATAGATGCTCCATTCATCTCTGCCACGTTGAAGTGGACCATCATGCCGAGAACATGTTCCCTGACAGACGTCCACTCCTTCATTCTGGTATTGAAAATGTACTTGAGCGCATCGTGTTTGACCTGAAATAACTGTTGTCCAAACATGTCTTGCAACGATGTCATGATCTCCTTGGCGGTAACCATGTTCTCATGCTTCTTAACCGATATATCAGATATACTAGCTAAGATGTAGACCTTGGCCTTGTCATTGACCTTGGTCCATCCATTGAATGTGTCACAAACACTTTGTGTCGTAGTCGGGCCTGACACCTGAGGACAGTCCTCAGTGAGTACGAACTTCAGGTCGTCCAAATCTAAAATCATATTAATGTTGTTTTTCCATGTTTGGTAATTGTTTCCAATGAGTTTTTCGGCAGCCAAAAGAGAAATAATCGAACTTGACATATTTGCTGAAATATAAGAAAAACCTTGTATTATTTTATCGCATTAAACCTATGTATAATCCAATCATGTTTTAGCAAAAAACCTTGCTGAAATAATCGAACACTGCTCCTAGCGTTGCAACGCTGCCTCTGCATCAGGCTTTCGTCCGCACGCCAGGCGTTGCAACGCTGTTCATCGACTGCACAGCAATGACAACTACTATTTTTCACCCAATTCTGCTCCGCTTTCTTCACATCAATGCTTTGCCACGATCGACACAGACTTATAGACTCGATTTACAATACATTTTGCCTAAAACACCGGACCTACAGATCATGAGCTCCAACCGAGGAACCTAATGGACCTACAGATGTGAATATGATTCATATTAAACTTAGACACAATTAAGTTTAATATGAATCATATTCACATTGAACTATATATTATATCAATCATATCACATATAATTGATATAATCCCTAAATTGAACGTGAACAGTTCAAATTCATTCCAAAACTTTATACCCTCTATAAATTCCATGTTGAGTCAACCGAGGAACCTAATGGACCTACAGATCATGAGCTCCAATGATACAAGATTGACTAATCAAACTCATTGATTCTGTCAATCAACGTTCGTTAACTACGAGTCACTCCACTAAAGACTCGTAGTTGCACTCTCTTCACTGTAGGACAAGTTGTGTCCACATATAACCAATGCCCGTGAATCAACCATTCACAGGTCGTTCGTAGTCACCACTAGATCAAATTACCGTTTTACCCCTGTGACTACTTCTTGCACCTTAAACACCACTGATCCTCTAATGATCAACAAGTTTATGGTCTAACCATAAACATTATCCCTCTCGGCCCAGCAAGGGAGGGGTCCCGTTGTTCAAGACCTGGATTCAGCTCTTAAGGGAACAACCTATCTAGTTACCCTAGAACGGGAACGAGTGAATTCCTTCTTGCGAAGTTGAGTCCCCAACTCCCTACAAGGTTTCATCCCTGATAAGGTAGGCGTATTGAGTCGACAACTCTGGTCACTCTCACCCGTACTAGTCAAAGGACAATCCCCGGCAGACAGGAGTTTGCAACTCGCTCAAGATTCAGGTTGAATCACTATTGGTCATCGTTTGAATTATTAGCCCTAACCTATCAACGGTGCTACTGGATTAGTCTAACAATTCTTGGTCCAGTCTTGTACAAACTCTTTGCACATGATGCCCCCACTCGCATGTCAACTACATGAACGGGTTGGATCACCTCGTTTATATCAAATACAAAGTGGGTCGCATCCATAGTGTTAACAGGATGAGGTTCCGAACCTAATCCATCTACTATAGACCATTCGGGTCACATTCTAAATGTGACACTGGAGCTTAGTTCATTGGATTTAAGTTTGTAATTGCGAGAATACAAGTTTAAAGGAAAGGGTCCCTGCAGTGGATGTGTGAAAGCTAGTGTCCTTGCACAAAAAAAAGAAGAAAATAGAAAAAGTGGCATCAAAAGAGTGATTAAGTGTTGAGTAAAGTTGTTTATTTCTTGAATGTGAGGAGACTCAAGGATTAGAAACTATGACCAGTGTAGGGGGAAGTTGAATGGAGAACCTAATAAAGTTGTTCTGGGCTTAGTAGAGATTAAAGGAACGGAGGCTAATCACACACACACGTAGGAACACTTAGAAAAAGTTTTAAATTGCTTGTTGAAGAATCATGTTTGATTGTTACTCATGATTACTTAAGTTTCCTTTTAAATCTCTGAGGCTTGAGTCCGATATATGCATAAGAAAGATCTTATAGCTTAATTTTGTTTTGCTTGGGTCTAGCAAAAGCTTAAGTGTATGGGTATTTGATAGCATGCAAATATGCTATCTTATTTCTATATTTTAGCTAGTTTTTATACTTAAAACATAAATTTTCATGGCATTTTATGGTTAATTTCAGGAAACTGAGCTTGAGAAGCAAGAATTGAGTGTTTTGAGGTTATTTTGATATAATTTGGAACATGTGTATGCTTAATTGAAGATCCAAGAAAACTCTAGATGTATTTTGAGTATAAAAAATATACTGAGAGATTCTATATCGAATAACGATTCCAATGCATCAAACCGAAGGTCATTTAGACACCCGAGCGAAAAGATATGACAAAAATGGTCGCAGTGCGCTGGCTAGCAGTAAGCACAGCGTTGCAACGCCATGACCAGCGTTGCAACGCCATGCCGAAAGTCCCTATAAATATAACATGTTGTTTTCATTCCAAGGGGAGTCGAATTTGGTAGAGTTTTGCCCTAATTTCGAAATACACTTTGTAAGAAGAGAGAAAAGAGTGATTTTGGGAGCCAAAGCATTCGTGGAGGTTCGAGATCGAAGACGGGAGCTCGGAGACGAAGGACTGTCATCAACATCTAAGTTTAATTTCCTTTTCTTTCAATTTGTAATAGCGTTCTAAGACGTTTTCTACTTGTTTAGTTTGATTTTCATGTGATTTAGAGTAGCTAAACATTGTAGTTAGGATTTGATTTGCTTGTTATGACTTTATTACAATGTATTGAAGCATGTTTTGTTCTTATTTTTGACAATTCGTTCTTTACTTCTTAATTTGTTGGTTTAAGTGGACTCGAGAGATAAAGCTTAAATTAGAGTAAAATTGTCAAAACCCTTAGAAATCTGGCATGAGAATGACTTAGAAATCTTAGGGAAACACATAAAGAAGTTGCTTAATGTCATGCATGTTGTAGGTTCATATGGAGACTATGAAGTTATTGCATGTGTGAGGCTCATTAAGAATCAAGAGATTTTCTTGAGTATTTTACTTCTTGTTTATAATTTCATCTCATTGGTTTAATGCATGTGTTAATTGAGTCATTAACTTGTATAATCAATTCCCATCATTCTATTAATTCGTGTCTCCACATGTTTGCTTGTTTGCTTGTTTTTACTTTCAAATCAACTATCCATGTTATGTCTCTTTAGCTAAAATTGAGAATTAGTACCTTAGTAATTAATTAATCTAGAAACCCATTCCCGAGGACGATACTTGGACTCATAAATCACTATACTAAAACTTGACCCGTACACTGCGGTATTGCAATATCATAAATATCACGCAACACTACGTCTGAATTACTCTTGCTTCGATGGCTTATTTCTGATATGGGAGTTCCTCAAACATTAGCTACTATATTTCACCGTGACAATCGCAGTGCAATCCAGATTGCTCACAATGACGTATTTCATGAACGTACCAAACACATTGAAAATGTCTGTCACTTTGTTCGGCATCATCTCCTGAGCAACTGTCTCCACTTACAATCCATCTTCCCTACTGAGTAACTTGCTGATGTTTTCCCAAAAGCTCAATCTTCCGGTAGATTCATTCAGCTCCGACACAAACTCAAGTTGGTTCCCACTCTACCACCTTGAGTTTGAGGGAGGGTGTAAACATAATTAGCAATTAAGTTGATTTTTAGGCTTGTGTTAAGCTGAATTCTATAAACTTTCCTTTTCCTTGTATTTGAGTTTTGTATTTATCCCTACACATACAAGAAAATATACATCAAATATTAAATATTTACATTCTTCTCTACAATGATTTCCATATTTCTTGAAGAACCATTTAACTTTCTAGCCAAATTTCAAAAACAAAAATAAGTTTTTGGAAACTATTTTTTTTAATTTTCAAAATTTCGCTTGGTTTTTGAAAACATAGGTACAAAGTAGATAAGAAAATGTAGAAACTCATAGGTAGAAGTAGTATTTTTAGACTTCATTTTCAAAAACCAAAAACTAAAAACCAAATGGTTATCAAACGGGGGCCTTAGTTTACACATGTGCAAACTTATAATTATATAAATTAAACTCCTGAACTTTCCTGAATGAATCAATTTAAACTCTCTATTTCAAATAATTGATGATTTTTGAATGTAGGATGTAGATTTTTTAAGAAATCTACACACAAGTGAGAATCGATGGGTAAATGAGATTTTCAAATTGAAAGCCTAAATTGATTCATTTGATAATTTAGGGATTTAATTGATAAAATTATAAGTTTGCACACATGTAAACTAACGTTTTTCAAACGGAATATGATAGAGGGGGTAAATTTATAGAATTATGCATATAAAAGTTCAGGATTTAAATTGATACAATTATTAGTTTAGGATTTTTATTCATACAACTCCAAAAGTTTAGGGGTATATTACCCTTAAAACTAAGGCCAAATTACTATAAAATTGAAACTTGTTTTAGTACAATAGGGGTTGAGGGATTCGAACTAGATCTCGTGGTCGTTAACATATTTGATATGCCAGTTGAGCTATACTCTCTCTTTGGCATAAAATTGAAACTTCTAAAAAACGATAAATACGAAATTAAAACTAAGCGCATACCATACAAACCAAGTTTATAATTTAACCTAAAATTTTAGTTCAATCCCTTACTTTCACAAAAAGTAAAAATTTATTAACAAAGTCAGGGTATGATGACCCATATAAAATAAATTTTTATAAATCTCATTGGAGATATAAAATATGTTATAAATCAGGAGTTGTTTGGGGCACAAACATTCGGCACATGTTATGGGAAGTTGAAATGTTTACCATATAAGATTGAACTTAAAAAAAAAAAAGAAGGAAAAAACTACCCCTGACATGATTTAGATATAATATTACAAAAATAACAACTAATAATAATTGTTAATAAATATGGCCAAAAATTAAAATATGAGTACGGTTAAAATTCTTGTTTGCTAACAAATATGTACCTGTCATTCATACATTTGTTTAAATATGTTAACAAAAATAATCATAATAATTTGGATGCATCATCAGTTTTCAATTTTGAGAAATATGTTAGCGATCCCAAGGTCTGTGGTTTGAATCTCCCGACCCCTAATTATACTAAAAAAAATTAATTTTAATTTTTTTTATGAAATCATTTGATTGAGGATTTTAAATAATACATTGAGAGTAAACTTGATAATTAAAAAAAAGTAGGACTGATAAAAAACTAAAATATTAAAAACATTTAATATATTTAGCGTAACAAAACATATGTATAACTATTTATTTAAAAGATACCATATTTATAATTACTTTTATAGAGATACATATTTGAAAATATTCTTTTAAAAAAATATATATGCTACCCATTCAAGCTTCCCTACATATTTTGACTTGAAATGAATTGTTGCCATATAAAATAGGACCAAAAAATATATATTACTCAAATTGAATTTCATTATCCATTTGGCGTTTATTAAGATCAATTATTCGATTGCGAAAAAATAATAATACATGAAAAATTAACGCCATACGTGTGTATGTGATAATGTTGACATTGTAATAACACAGTTGGAGACATTAGACAATAGAGTCAACTATTAGGGTTTTTTTTTTTAAGAACAATATGGATGAATTAAAAAATAGTTTTTTTTTATGACCTTTTACTAATGTCAGCAACTATTTTTTCTAATGTTTTTTCTTTGTCGCTCTCAGCTCTAACTCCCTTCTTTCTTCTGGCTCTGGCTCTCTATCTTTTCTTTTGATCTTGCTCTTTCTCTGGTTTTTTTTTTTTTTTTTAGTGGGCTCTTTCTTTTCCTCTCTCTCTCACTTCCTCTTTTCTCTCTTCGTCTTCTTAAGTGAATCTAGATCAATTTTTGTTTCAAATATGAATTAAAAAAATTGAGAGGCAAAAATGAAGGCGGAAAGTGAAAAAACAAAAAAAATAAATAAATAGAAAAAACGAAAAAAGATATAGGAGACGGGCGCCCATCACCGTCGCCCGAGGGAAAAGACAACATGAGGGAGAGGGGACATCGTCACCAAAAGCACCTAAATAGGTGAGAGAAAGGGAGGAAGTAAAGAGAGTGAGAAAGAGGAGAACAACATAAATAAGAGGGTGTGAGAGGATGGAGGAGGAGAAGAGTGAGTAAAGGAGAATAAATGGAGAGTTAGATAGAAAATAGGACAACTGTAATGGGTAGCAAAAAATATTGAGAATTTGTAATGGGTAGGAAGGATGATTTTACTATTTGTAGATATAGCAACATTTTAAAATAATTGTAAATATGACAAAAATCTTTAATTTGTCTTCATAATTCCTATTATACCTTTAGCTTAAATCTATTTATTTTTTTTTTTCTTCCTCAGTATTTCCTTCTTCTTCCCTTTTTCAAGAAAACAAATTAGGAAAAATAAAGGTGGGGTCCATCTAGTTTGTTAATTTGAGAGAAGAATGACACTACAACAAGTTGACACTTCACCAAACTTCCGCTTTCACACACCCCAAAATTAAGAAAATATTAATCAATTTTTTCTTCATTTTTTTTTAGTTTACATTACAAGAATTTTCTCGGAATCCAAATACTACCCCCTCTCCTTTCTCTCTATCGGTAGCATTTTCCTTTTCATTTTCTCGGAAAAATGTTAATATTAATATTGATATTAATATTAATACTTTAGAAAATTAGCTAATATTAAAAGACAAAAAAACATAGCAATGAGGGATGTTATTAACTAACACCATGTCGTTGTTTTGATGTTGCTTGGTTTTTAACTTTAGTGGAAGATCAAAATACAAGATATTCTTTAGTTGCTCATATTAATGATGTTTGTTTTGATGGTTCCTCTTGTGCAATTAGTGATGGGAGTGACAACTTACGGAGGTGTAATCCGCCCAATTGGGAATCATTCTGAATGGAGTTCGATAGATGTTGACATGAATGCATTACCTCCAATTGTTAAACGTCAAGCAGGAAGACCGTGAAAGCAAAGGATTTCGTCGATTGCTGAAGCAAGAAGTCACACAAAATGTAGTCATTGTCATCGTGTTGGTCACAATCGTAGGACATGTAATTTTCCACCATTTTTACCATGATGTAATTTTTGACAATTAGTTTTAGATATACTTTTTCAAGATAGAACTCAATATTGTTGTTATCATACTATTCATACTATCAATACAAGGTTTGTGATTGTTTCAAAAGTTTAATATCAATACTATGAACACAAGAACTTTGGCATCTGATGAGAAAATTTGAAGACCACACAACAAACAATAGTAGTTAACAGATAGACAACTATCAGTGATAGTGATAGACAACTACCACTGATAGAAGTCTATCACTTTTATCAGTGATAGACATCTATCACTGATAAAAGTCTATTACTGGAAAGAAGTTAATGATTGATAGACAACTATCAGTGATAGACATCTATTACTGATAGAAGTCGGATAGAAGAAAAAAGTTAATAATCATGAATAACAAGAAGTCTAATAGAAAAGTTATGAGTAATAGGTAATAGATAGGTAGAAGTCTATCAGACAACTATCACTGATAGATGCCTATCACTTCTATCAGTGATAGTAGTGTATCACTTCTTTTTCTTTAATTTCTATCAATCATTAACAGTGATAGTAGTTTATCACTTCTATTAGTGATAGACAATGATAGAAGTCAAATAGGAACAATAAGTCTAATAGATAATAGAAAAGTTATGAGTAATAGGTAATAGATAGACAACTACGGTAGAAGTCTATCAGACAACTATTACTGATAGATATCACTTCTATTAGTGATAGATATCACAATAGTAGTCTATCACTTCTATTAGACATCTATCACTGATAGAAGTCTATCACTGGAAAGAAGTTAATGATTGATAAACAACTATCAGTGATAGACATTTATCACAAGCCTGATAGAATAATATTCATGAAGAACAAGAAGTCTAATAGAGTTATAGACTTTTATCACTTATATCAGTTCTATCATTGATATTAAATGATAGAAGTCTAACACTGTAACACATTGACAATCGTTATAGACTCCTATCACTCATATCAGTTTTATCACCTGATAGACTTCTATCACTGATATAAGATGATAGAAGTCTAACACTATAACACATTGACAATCGTGTAATCATTCCCAAACGACAAAAAAAATAGTTATTAAATAAACAAACTTCTATCAGTGATATCACTAATAGCATCCTATCAATGATTTCTTCTTCGTTTGTTATCAATGGGGGTGATGGAAAACTAAAATTATAAGAAAAAAAATTAGTTATTAAATAAACAGACAAAAAAATTAGTTATTAAATAAACAGACTTCTATCAGTGATATCACTGATATAACGTGGGGTGTTTTAGTAATTTCAATTCCTCTTTTCAAATTTTTGCTATTTTTGCAAATAGATTGAGACATTTGCTATATGAGCAATTATATTGGGCCTTTTTGCTACCAGCCCAATTGCCCCAAAAATATTAGTATATTTCTAAAAATTTAAATTTATTTTTTGATGTTTTATTATTTTAATTTTACTCTCATTGATGTATAATAAGTATATTAATAGTATATCTGATATATTTTATATTTGTTATATTAATAGTATATTAGTAACATATTTGATATACTTTATATTTGCTATATCAGTCAATTAATATATACCTAAAACGAAGTATATTAATAGTATATTATTGATGTACTACTGATACACTTCTTTTTAGCTATATTAGTTAAATGATATACTCTATATGAGGTACATCAGTAACATATATTAAAAATATTTTGCATATTTAGTATATCACTAATATACCAACGACATTGAGTATATCAGTAGTATATCAATGATATACCTCATTCAGTAATATGTTTCATCACTTTAAGTGACGAATGACCATTGATAAAATCAAAAACTAAAATATAATATATCTAGCATAACACATCGATATTCCTTATTTTAGTGATATACTTGATATTAGGTATATCCGATATACCGAACATGAATCACTATTATGCTTTTGATATGTTCGTATTAGTTATTGTGAATATACTGTTAATATACCTATATAAGGTATATCACCGATATATTTTATATCAGTGAAATTGACATATATCATATACGAGCTACTAATATATTTTTATTTTTCGATCAACTTCATATAAGTATAACAATAGTACATCAATTGTATACTCTATGTTACGTATATTGTTCGTCTATAAACTGTATAACATTGATAGACTATTGACAAACCTCATATTGAATAATGCTCGTGGGAAATAAAGTATATCAATAGTGCACCAGTGATACTCTCTATATTCTATATATATCATAGTACGAGTTACTATTATACTCTTGACCAACTTCATATAAATATATCAAAAGTACATTGTACTAAAAAAAATCAAATTTACTTCTTGTTAGGTATATCATTAGTTTATTAGTAGTAATACTAGTCTACCAATATACTTCATATTGAAAACGCATGAGAGGGGTATTTTTGACTTTTTGTTTCGTCTATTTATATTGGTCCTTTTGTTTTTGCTATTCTTGTAAATTCAATATATCACTAACACGCTTGCAATATTTATATAAGTTTTTTATATTCATGCAAGCGATCCTAAATAATAATAATAATATTAATAATAAAAAAAAAGGTTTGAAAAAGGTTAATAAACTTTATTTTAAAAAGCTAGGCCTTTCAATTTTTGTTTAGGTCAGTCCGTCAAAATCCTCTTTATTTCTAAGAAAGGAGGATAATTATAAAAGAAAAAATAAATAAGTAAAAGGAAAACTATGACTCTTCTATGGTACTAAATTAGCAGCTTTTCATATTGAAATTAAATTAATCAGCTGGTTATTTTTAACTTTAATCAATTAATTTGTATATTTAGATTGATTGGTTGATTTTCAATTCCTATTTCATTGAATTGAGCTAAAAATCAAAACTCATTGACTCATTGATATTAATTTTTTTTTTTTAGCATAAAGGAAAAAGAAAATTGACTAGAAATAAAGTTTTGAAGACTCCAAAGAGTTCTTCAAACCAAACTTCATCTAAATTTGAACTATGAATCCTATAAGTAGCAAAATTCTTTCGTCGAGAAGCATGAGAGAATGTGATTCGAGGTCAAGTACTAACGAGCTCTTATGCCTCACAAATAGAATGTTAGACTTTTATTAAGTTTCTTAATGACTAGAAGGATAGATCTATCTACAATTGTATTTAAAATTGAAAACTTACGAATTAAAATTGTAATTACATATTTTTTAATGCCCCACCTTACTATTGATCTACCAAAGAAAAAACAAACGATTTAGTAAACCTATGGCTCATAATATTAAATTTTCGTCGACATTTCCACATGTTTATAGGTTCTACATCAATATAAGGAGTGATTCGACATTTCCATTATACTATACAAAAACAATGAAATGTTATTAAAAGAATAATAACATAACGTGAGTATAAGATTGAATAAGATTATAACAAATATTAAGTATAAAATGTTTATTTATTAATTTTAATATACTTTTTAATTTTTGTTTTTAAAATTTATTAATATGCACCTTTAGATTTTAAACTTTACTATTACTATCAACAATATCCATAATTAAAAAAAACAGGGGGAAAAACACTTTGAAACTGTTTAAAGGTAAGAAATTAACGGAGGGTAACGCTGTTACTTCCTAGCTCAGCAAGTGAAAATCCAGTACGCAATTCAACCAATGGATAATATACACGTCATTTTATTTTTCCAAAAAATTATTTTTTTTAAAAAAAGAATAAACGTGTTTGAAGAAGAAAACAAATACGAACGACTTCTCAGTATTAAAACACAGAGACCATTCAACTCTTTTTCATACCTCTCTTTCTCTCTTTCTCTCTCCAGCTTTCCTCCTTCAAACACAGATGAAGTTGAAATTGATTTTCATCTCCTTCAACTTTTTGCCTTAATCTTCACGTCTCTCTTTTCTGGTATCTCCATTGAAACCCACCAGAGAAACCCCCCTTCTCTTTGACTCAGAACGCTTTTCTCTGACAAAAACAGGGAAGGTACGTTGTTTGGTCTTCAACCCTTCTGTAACTTCTCTTTTTTTGGACGGATCGTGTGGTTTTCTTTCTGATTGCTTGAAATAATTTCTGGGAAATGAAGCTGGTTTAGTTTTATGTGTAGATTGTGATGGTTTATATGAAATTTGTTCCTCCCCTGACTTTTTTTCAGAACTGGCTGTGTTAGTGCTTCTTGTGTCTGGGGTTGGTTCCTGTAGAGATGTTCTAGTTGGGGAATGGGGTCATTGGGATGTTGATTTGGGTTTTGGAATCTGGGTTTGTGGTGGGGAGGGGTATTGTCGGCCAAGTGTTCGTTATAATTCCTGGAGAATTTAGACAATGTTTCGTTTGTGTTTGCTCTGGGTGGAGTAACTGGTTTGTGAAAAGAATATGTTACAGTTGAGATGCTGAAGTTGAATTGATTGGCTCTGCTTGTGGAGTGCTTGATAATCTCGTCTGTGTTTTTCCAAAAGGGGTTTGTGGTTGAAGAAGGGGGAACTTCGATGCTTATTTTCTTGATTCGTTTAGTTGGAGGAGAGTTTGTGTTGGAGGCTTGAAGCGATCTTTTGCTGTGTAGAATTTTTTCATTTCTCTTTTTGAAGATTCTGTATATCCTTTTCCTGTTTCTGGGTCTCACTTAAATCTATCTTTAATATTTGGATGTTTGGTTCACTTTGGAATCTCAATAAAATTCGATCGCTTTATTCCTTTGTTTCTGCTTTTCCTTGCTGCTTTTTTCCTTGCTTTAATTTTAGTTCTCTGTCGACGCCTGTTTTCCCCATTTTCTAATTTTGGAAGTTCAATGAATAAAAAAAGAAATGACTCGCTAATAAGAGGAAAGATTAAGGCACGCTAATTTTGTTAGACTGCTAATTAAGCAATGGTTATCGTCTACTGCGATTACCTGTTTTTGTTTCTGCAAATTCCATAGTTCTCTTTGATTATAAAACAAAATAAGTTTGACATTATAATGATGCAAACATTCCTTTCATTTCCAGGTGCTACAGTTTTGCTTGCCATTTCTGGAATCAGCTGTGTGGAAGTTCACCAGTGCTCGGATAGTTTAGAAGAAGTTCAATGGGTAACCTCAAGCTAGGAGTCGACGTAGTGGGTGCTCATGATCTTATGCCAAAAGATGGACAGGGCTCAGCCAATGCTTTTGTAGAGCTTCACTTTGATCATCAAAGAGTCCGTACTACGACTAAGGAGAAGGATCTCAATCCTGTTTGGAATGAGAGCTTCTACTTTAACATATCGGATCCAAACAATCTGTCTAACCTTACTCTTGAGGCCTTTATCTTTACCTATCAGAAAGCCAGTATCAGCCCCAAGCCCTCCTTTCTTGGAAAAGTTCGTCTTACTGGGACCTCGTTTGTCCCTTACTCTGATGCTGCTGTTTTTCACTATCCTTTGGAAAAACGAGGCGTTTTCTCACGAATAAAAGGAGAGCTTGGCCTTAAGGTCTATGTAACTGATGATCCTTCTATAAATCTTTCAAATTTACTTCCTGCAGTGGAATCTTCTGTGGAAAAGGATCCGCTTCCGGTTCCAATCACATCTGAACACCAATCAACAATACGAAAAGTCCCAAAGTTTGTAGCAAGTCTATTTTCTACCGATAAAACTGAATCAAGACAGACATTTCATCACCTTCCCAATGCAAAGCAGCCTCAGCAGGAGCACCAGCAGCATGCTACACCACCAGTTAGTGTTCCAGCCATGATTCATGGAGGATATGGTATGAAATCTGAGCCAATGGTTGCAAATTCTGTTCACATGCACCCAGGGTCATCATTTCAATATAATGATTATTCAGTTAGAGAGACGAGTCCTTACCTCGGCGGTGGGATGGTTGTTGGAGGTCGTGTCACTCTTGGAGACAGACCTACAAGCACCTATGACCTTGTAGAAAAGATGCATTATCTTTTCGTTCGAGTTGTGAAAGCCCGTGATCTTCCTACCAAGGATTTGACTGGAGGCTTGGATCCTTATGTTGAAGTGAAACTAGGGAACTTCAAGGGAACAACGAAGCATTATGAGAAAAATTCAAGTCCTGAATGGAATGAGGTATTTGCCTTCGCAAGGATGGATGTGCAATCAGTGGTGCTGGAAGTTACTCTTAAAGACAAAGATACCTTAAAAGATGATTATGTTGGACGTTTGTACTTTGATCTTCATGAAGTTCCTACTCGAGTTCCACCAGATAGTCCATTGGCTCCAGAATGGTATCGCCTCGAAGACAAGAATAGATCAAAGAAAAAGGGAGAACTAATGCTTGCTGTATGGTATGGCACACAAGCTGATGAGGCTTTTCCAGATGCCTGGCATTCTGATGCTATCTCTCCTACTGATGGTACTTCGGTCATCCCAGCGCATATTCGCTCAAAAGTTTATCATTCACCGAGATTGTGGTATGTCCGTGTCAATGTTGTTGAAGCTCAAGATTTGGTTGTACAAGAGAAGTCTCGTTTCCCAGATGCCTATGTGAAGGTACAAATTGGCAGCCAAATTTTAAAAACAAAAACCGTGCAAACTCGGACAATGAATGCCTTGTGGAATGAAGATCTGATGTTTGTTGCTGCTGAACCCTTCGATGATCATTTGATCCTTTACGTTGAAGACCATGTTGGTCCCAACAAGGATGAAACGCTAGGGAAAGCTGTTATTCCACTGAATTCTGTTGAAAAGCGTGCTGATGGTCGACCTATCCGCAGCCGATGGTACAACCTTATGAAGTCTATGTCAGATGCCGTGGAAGAAGGGGAGGGGAAGAAAGAGAAGGATAAGGATAAGGATAAGTTCCATAGTAGAATCCATCTTCGCGTTTGCCTGGAGGGTGGATATCATGTGCTCGACGAGTCAACTCACTATAGTAGTGACCTCAGACCTTCATTGAAGCAACTTTGGAAGCCACCAATTGGTATATTGGAGCTTGGCATCCTGGGCGCTGATGGGCTTCACCCAATGAAAAGTAGGAATGGAAAGGGTACAACCGATACATTTTGTGTTGCAAAGTATGGTCAGAAATGGGTTCGAACTCGAACAATAATCGACAACTTAAGTCCAAAGTACAATGAGCAGTACCATTGGGAGGTTTTTGATCCTGCCACAGTCCTAACCGTGGGTCTTTTTGATAATGGTCATATTGGTGAATCCAACAATAACAGAGACACGAAAATTGGGAAGATTCGGATCCGCATTTCAACTCTTGAAACCGGTCGCATATACACCCATGTATATCCATTACTTGTCCTTCAGCCTTCTGGCGTCAAGAAGATGGGTGAACTACACCTTGCCCTGCGATTTTTATGCCCATCGATTATGAATTTGATGTGTATGTACTCAAGACCCCTATTGCCAAAAATGCATTACATAAGACCACTGTCCGTGAGTCAGCAGGAATCGCTGCGACATCAGGCAGTCATCATTGTAGCGGCTCGACTTAGCAGGGCAGAACCTTCCCTTAGGAAGGAGGTAGTTGAGTACATGTCTGATGTGAACTCTCATCTTTGGAGCATGAGGCGAAGCAAGGCTAACTTCTTCAGGATTGTATCGGTTTTTTCGGGATTATTCGCGATCGGAAAATGGTTTGGAGAAGTGTGCATGTGGAAAAACCCCATTACTACAGGGCTGGTTCATATTCTGTTTTTGATGCTAGTTTGTTTCCCTGAGCTGATCTTGCCCACAATATTCCTCTACATGTGTCTTATAGGAATTTGGAACTGGAGATACCGCCCTCGGAACCCTCCACATATGGACACAAAAATCTCTTATGCAGAGGCAGTGAACCCTGATGAGCTTGACGAAGAATTCGACTCATTTCCAACAAGTCGAAACGTAGACATAGTACGAATGAGGTATGATCGGATGAGAAGTTTAGCAGGAAGAATCCAGTCCGTGGTCGGGGACGTGGCCACTCAAGGGGAACGAATTCAGGCACTCTTAAACTGGCGAGATCCTCGTGCAACAACCATATACATAATTTTCTGTTTCATTGCTGCCCTTGTGTTGTACGTAACGCCTTTCCAGGTGCTGTTCCTTCTAACCGGTTTCTATGTCATGAGGCATCCTAGGTTCAGGAATAGAATGCCATCGGCACCGATGAACTTCTTCCGCAGGCTGCCTGCTAGGACAGATAGTATGTTATAATTTGATCTGCGGTAATGATGGGGTTCTCAAGCTTGCCATCTCTGGCAAGATCACAAGATTTTCTGGAACTGCTTGGTGAAAGTTGTAAATCCTTTTGTTGTGTTCTTCATTTGGCTTGTGTTGGTGAAGTACTGTCAATGTAATGCTACATTCTGTATGGAGTTTTGCTGGTAAATAATGTCTCATGTTTTGACTTAAAAAATGCATTTTAGGATTCAATCAACGTAAGTTGACACTTGGATATACAAGAGTTGAATAAACTCTAGTGTATGATGAATATCATTTTTTTTTTGGTAAAAAAAGTAAGTTTGCTTTTGAAGTTTGTTGTTGTTTGGATCTCTAGGGGAAAGAGAAGTAAAATTATATTACACATAGAGAAACTATGTATTTTAATTTTTCTAAAAAAAAATAATTCATAAAATTTGGTGGTCTATTTCAACTAGAACATGGGCCAAGGGAAAAAAAAACTTTATATTTATACAGCTCTTGTACTAAATATATATATATAAAGTTCATTTATTTCTAGGGGCGTGGACGATCTTGAAGTCGTGGAAACAAGTCAAGAGATGACCTGCCATCAACATTTTAAATTTAGAAGTGTAACGATTGCCACATGTAAAGAGGGATAACCTCTAATAGGGGTGAGCAAAAAAAGACCGAAAACCGACACGACCGATCGAAACCGACCGAGGCGAGGCGGCGGTTGGTTGAATTTTGTGAAGTCGGTCGAGTGGGTCGGTTTTGTAATCCCAAAACCGAATGATCGATCGATCGGTTTGGGGCAAAAGCCCCAAACCGACCAACCGACCAAAATTTAAAAAAATTATATATATAATAATAATAATAATAATAATAAAAAAATTAATAATAATAATAATAATAATTAAAAAATAAAAAAACTAAAAATTTTCTCAAAATAATTAAATAATAATTAAAAAATTATTAAAAATTATTAAATAATAATAAAATAATAATTATAAATATTTAATATTTAATTAAATAAATATTTATATATATATATATATAAACCGACCAAACCAATCCGTGAATCAAAATTGCCGTTGGTCGATCGATTTTAATGAGATTTAAAGAAAAAAAAAAGCCAATCAACCAGATCGCCTTGGTCGGTTAGGAATCGGTTGGGGTCAAAACCACACCCACCGACCGATGCTCACCCCTAACCTCTAACATGTTGAATGAAAGTCGTCTCTTAATGTCGCTTCGTATTCGTGGAAATTTTAAATGAAGATTGTCTCATGAAAAGACAACCTTCACATAACCAAAACTTCCTTTCGTTTTCAACCATCTACGGTAGAAAGAAATACAATAGTCCCACATATTTTTTTTATTTCTATCTCTTCTAATCTCCACTTGAAGCATTTTTGTCGCCATTTGAGGTAACAAACTTCATCTTTGTCGGCGTTGGAGCAAAGAGATCGTTTTGTGGCCGTTGGATACACAAAGTTCACACATTTGAGGCCCACCTAATTTTGTCTGATTCGTGAATTTTTTTCACTAGTTTCTTATGATTTTAGTTACTTTTATTGTAGATCTGATGAGTATAAGATTGATTAGATTGTGTATTGAAATGCAAACCATTCTTTGTATTTCTTTCTTAAGATTTGTTAAATGTGAATGTGATTTATTTTTCTAGTATTTCTTGGATGTTTGTTTGATCTGTTACATTTTTTTTAAAAAAAAATGGTTGAATTTTAGGGGATTTGTTAGCTTTTTTTTATGTTGTTTAGATGTATTTAACCTAAAAATTAATTGGATATGTGTGTGTGTATGTATATATTTAAGATTTGTTGGATTTTGAAAAGATTTATTTTGATTTTTTTATGTTGTTTATTTTTTTTTTTAAAAAAATTGGTTGATTTTCAAAGATATAGAATATTTATAGATACTTTTTTAAAAGCTTTTTCAATGTATTTTTTCTTTTTATTATTATTTTGTTGAAGATGTAGAATATTAAATGAATGATTGTTTACTTAATTGAAATTTCGTCGACATGGTGACATAATTTCTATTGTTAATACTCTCCAGAATGGTTGGCTAGGCGATAAAATCTCATCATAGATTTTGCTTACAACACATTACTCGCAACTTCAACAATAAATATAAGTTTACGAAGTTGAAAGACATAGTTTATCTCATTGGGTGTCAACACTAAATTCGTAAGTACAATAAATGTGTTGGAGAGACTAAAACAATAAATAACTCTTGTATGAGCTTTTTCAACCGCATTAATACTAAGAAATAGACTCAATTCCATGATGAAGGATTTAGGTATAGGTGGATGACAACTAACCTGTTAAAGAGCATACATGTAGTCCTTAAATGAGGTCGCATGTTGATAATCACTGCACTTGCTCAATTTACCTTCTATATATGCGTATAATATTTTGAGATGAGAAGAGAAGAGAAGAAACAAAAATTACTTTGTAGCAACATGCAAAATATATCAGGTAATCACACAACTTATTTTTCATATAAGTTAAATTACCTTATTTCATATACTCATTGTTTTGAATAAAATATATATTAGGTATGCTCTTGATAAGATTGTGAGGTGGACATCAAGATCTGCTAAGCATGATGTAGTGTCCTATGATCGAAAAAACGGGGTGTTTGATGTGAAAACTGAGCTACATTACTTCAATGCTAAAGGAGGAAATATTCAACTTTTAAGATTAACTCAAGAAGAAAATAGAGAAGCACATCATTGTTCATGTAATAAGTGACAATCTTATGGCATTATATGCTCACACTTCATGGTAGTTTGCTCACACCTAAAATTGAACTTCGAAGACTTCACTGATGACACATATAAGCTTTCAACATATACTGCATGCTACTCACCTCAATTTCACCGAATCCCACATGAAAACTATTGGATTACAGTTCCTAACATACTCATTCTATATGTTGCCCCAAAGTTGTTGAGAGAACCTGGTAGACCAAAAACAATCCTGCTACCATAATGAGATGAATTGGAGAGAACCAAGTACGCTCAACAACATTGTGGTCTATGTAATCAATTGGGTCACAATCGAAGAAGTTGTACTTCAAGACAAAGAGAGGCACCTTGATAACGCTACACGTAAACACACGTGATCGAAGTAATAAGAAACTGAAAGTATTCCAGAGTATCGAACCTAGGGGAACGGTGTTTATAAAACTTATTAAGATATCACAGATTGTTGACAAGTTGCACTTGAAAGGTAACTGTGGGTGTAAAAAGATGATTTTTGGGTGATTTTAAACTAAAGTAAAAATGAATGAAAACAGTGGAAAGATAAGGGATTCAAGAATGTGCATGCCACTTAATTGGAAAGACAATGCAACTCTAACGCAATTGCCTTGAACTGCAAATGCATTGCAATTGTATGGGACTGCAATTGTAACACAGTTGCAAGTTCAATAGTGATTCAGTTGAGGTGTCTTTAGGAGACTGAGTGATTAAACCTATATGTCTATGGTTAATCTATCTCAGGTGAATTTGCATACAACTCTAAGGTTTGGGAGTCTCGCCCTATGTCTAGGATCGAAGTTTCAGGACTTATGTCTAAGCCTTTTCCTCCATTACTTTTTAGATATCCGCTTCAGCTCAACCCTTTCGGTGTCGAGTTTAAGCTATACGAGTAACTTTAGATGGTCAGCTAAAGCTACCCATATTAAAACTCGCCAAAAGCAAACTCCATTTAAAGTTAGTTGAATTACCTTTGCTTTGGAGCTTATTGTCTTTCCTTTAGGACATTTACATCTTGAATCCCTAAGGAAATTTAGCTACTTATGAATAAAATGATAAAAGACATAGCGATTTCAGCATTAATGAACATTTAAACATTTTTTCAAATACTCAGACTAACTCTCGGTCTACTACAGTTTAGCAAGAACCGAGGATAAAGCAGTAAAGCCTTTCTAAGTAGAAGAACCAAGTATGTGAGACTTAAATGCAAAAACTGAAATTCAGCTTTAAGAAAACGATGAAGAGAAAACACGTGAACAATTCAAAATAGTAACTTAACTTTACTGGAAAACATTGAGGATGGAATACTACTTAGTAACAACTGTCTTACAACTCATTCGAAAGAAAGAAACTAAAAACTGGAACGTAAAAATTGCTACAATAACTAGCGTCTAACAACTTCTTTCAAAAGTAAAGAACCAAACTAAGTTCAACACAACACTCAACATACGACATAAAAACTGCTACAACAGCTTGAACAAGAATGAGCAGTCGAGGACAGTTAAACATATAGGAAAAGAAAACAAAGAACACCAAACTCACAGGTTGTTATTTCGCAGGGTAACAATAGTCATTCGATTTCTTCACACACTATTCGATGTTTTCTTCTCTATTTATACAGACTTTTGTTCCTAGGGTTTTCCAGACGACTGTTGTCTTTCTCTCCTTCAAAAAATGTGGTTGTTTCCGTGATTTACGTTTTCCTTAAATTATTCAGATCTGGAAAATTCTGCACACTGCTATGCAATTGCGTTGGAACTACAAAAAGTGAGTATCCTTTCGTTTTTTTTTGTCCTTGAAGAATTTTGTAGTTCTTAAGCCTTTTTTTTCTTTATTCTTTTCTACTTAAAGCCTATTAACTAAGAGTATGATACAATATAAAGGCTAAATAATTCTCATAAATGAGAATTATCACACCTTAGGAAAATTTTTAATTGCATTTTTTTTAATTTTAAGGTTTGTTCTTTGGTTTTTGTTATAATTTGATATTTAATGATATTATTTATATACAATCTTGATTGTATTCAATTTGTTATTTCTTTTTAATTATTTTATGAGGAATAAAATTAATTTTCTATTTTTTAATTATATTCCATCTGGATTGAATTCAATTTGTGATTTCTTTTTAATTGTTTTATTGAAGTTAATTTTCTATTTGTTAATTATATTCAATCTTGATTGAATTAAATTTGTGGTTTCTTTTTAATTATATTACAAGGAAGGAAGTTAATTATATTTGATCTTGATTGAATTCAATTTGTGGCTTCTTTTTAATTATTTATAAGGAAGGAAGTTAATTTTCTATTTCTTTATTATATTCAATCTTTATTGAATTCGATTTGTTGATTCTTTAGAGCATGGATGTCAATCCAGGATCAATTGATACATCGGTCTTATATGCTCAACAATCCCGTAGATCAAAGCTTATTTGAGGCTATCAAGATTTTGAAGCGCTACACTGTAGGCACCGGGAAGTAGTTGTTCAACGCATTATTCCACTACACCATCTTATATTGCCTCATATTCGGGCCATAGAGTTGGAAGAAGTAGCCAGATTAGGGTTCATTCAACTAAACTAGCACTTCATCATTGCACTCGTGGAAAGATGGAGGCAAAAAACACATACATTTTACGTACCGGGGGGAGTGCACTATCACTCTTTGGATTACTAGTGGATGATAAGCCTCTCACTAGACCGATGAACTACAACTAGAAATAGACTTGTGCCATGTTGCTTGAGGTGACTACAGGCGACAACCATATTAAGGGCTCTCATCTTTTTCTTCAGGTTTGAAAATCTTATTCTTCATGCGACAACCATATTAAGGGTTCCTTCCTTTTCTTTTTTCTTTTTATTTATTTTCTTCTTTTCCCTCTTAGTTGAAGCTCCTCGAGAAGCCTTCTCCCTGCTCGATAGCCTTCAAGTCGCTATCTCCTCCTTCACCGTCGATCAACCTTCCCTCTACGTGAGGTCAACCGCTGGTCAAGATCCTCACACCTCGTATTTCGTCCTCTCCCTACCACTATTTGTTCGACAACGACTACCAACGTCTCGGCTTGGGTGTCTTCGCCGACAAGAAGCCAATCCATCTCCTCTCCTTTCCGTTTGCATTGCCGAAAAGTACAGGGTCGGTGACCATCTTCTTCTGTCGTACTGTCGTTAAGCCAATCGAAATAACCTATCTTATTCCCATCTCATTTTTTCGATAGTTCCACCTATTGTTTCCCTCGTTTCGCACCGACAACCAATGATCGAATGCTCGGTTGGACTGTCGTACCAACTAAGGCAAATCGATCTCTTCTTTTGCCTCCTCAATTCGGTTTTGTTGTTGTCCCTCTCTCCCTTAATTGGTGTTGTGGTTGTACAGGGAACTCGTCATCAACAATAAGAGTTGTTATGGAAAACTAGCTTGGCTAGGAGTTGCTGGGCATCGAGAAGTTAATTCGACAACATGGGTAAGTATCTTTAGCCTTGGGCTCAAGCATTAGTATTTTTTATAGGTCCGGTAAAGTTTAGTTTTGTTAAAGGGGATCTTATTTGCAATATCCTAAGTTTTGAGGGACTAGATTAACTCTAATAGTTGGTTATGTATTTGTTAGGTGTTGGTTCAAAGGAGTGTAGCTAAAGTTGTGGTGATAACACCTTAACATGTGCAAGTGTACACAACCTTATTGCAACAATTGATAAGTAATTTAATCGATTCACAGGGATTAGTGTCTAGATGAATTGCCAAAATAAAATTAGTTTCAATGAACCAAGGGTAACCAATCATCAATCAAGTACTTAAAAGCTTAGAAACAAGCTTGCTAAATAACTTTGAGCAATCTAAAACAGGAATTACAAGATAAGAGTTAGACTCTATTAAGTGAGACAGGAGTCGAATTAGGGGATCAGTTATGCTCTGAGCAAAGCAAATGCTACAACATTAAGACTACTCCAACACTTAATGCAAGTGTTCACAGACTCTTCCCAGAGATCTTTGATTACAACAACTAATTTCCATTAACCTACTTTCAAATACTCCTCTCCTTGCATTCATTAGATAAGTTACTATTTCTAGTATCCTCAATTACTCTGGAGCATGCTCCTAATTAGAACGAATCCTAGTCAATGAAATCAATTCATTCCTCCTCTTCCCAAATTCAGAATAAACAAAACTAAAACCGGTTGGCCAGATAGATCTTAGTTGGGATTAAGCTCACAATGACTAGAAGTGAGGATGTGTGTAACTCATGCTGTGCATTTGACTCAGAATTACATAACCTTCCCTAATTCTCCCCCTTAGCTATTTAGTTCATGATTAAGAAAGACAAACAACAACTAATAGAACTAGAATTCATTCTACTAAGCATTGCAAGGTCCAAAGTACAAACAAGGATTTAGAAAAGGAAATAAAACAGTACAATTAAAAGACACTAAAATTAACCAAAACTAAGAATAAAGAAGCAAATAGTTTGTGTAGCTCTTTGAGAAGAGATCAGCTCCTTTCCCAAGGATCTGCTCTGCTTCCTTCCAGCTCCACGAGATCTTCCAGGTTCCTTCTCGAGAAAATGACCTAACTAAAATTCTAAAAAGGGCTCTGCTTCCAAAAGTGGTAAGAAGGGGCTTAAATAGCTCATTCCCACATAAGGATCAGGGCTTTTGTGGCAATGGTCATCCAGTAAGCAGCTTCTGAATGGTCCAACTAAGTCCAATTGTCAGCTTCATTAATTGAGGTGGATGCCACGTACTCTAGTTGCTCAGACTTTCCCACAAAATGCTTCTGACACAACTCAAGCTTCAGCATTCCTGCATATCTTTGCTCCAACAATTGGAATGATGCTTCAACATTCGAAATGCTCCAGCATTCCCTGTTGTCTCTTCATGCCTCCATTATGTAATCAACGTTTGTATAAAATGCTACAACAATTGTTTTGCAAAGAGCATAATAATAACCAGTAAGTCTCACATGGCTTAAATTGCTAGCCAATGAACTTCTATAATGAAAAAAATAATCAAACAACTTAAACAACACACTCCTTAGCTTTAAAATGTGAATGTCCATACTAAAAAAGACTTAAATTACACAGAGTGATCCACTAAATAGCTCTCTTTTACAGAGCTATCATTAGGTGAAGGATTGAATCCCGCAGCGAAGCGACGCGAATCGCATTGTTTTCGTTGTGTTACTGAATTTCTTAAAATCGAATATGCATCTCATACATATCTAGGCTACACATGCTAAGAGAAGGAAAAAACAACAAGTACCTACCTCTTGAAGAACCCTTCTTCACGATTCCTTCTCTCGATCACGATCTCAAAGATCTCTCGTTCTCCACAATCGAACCACGAACCGAACATGATCCAAGGAGACACCTCCACTTGATCTTCTCGATTGTTCTTTGGCATATGAGGGAGAGTAGGTGTGACTCCTTTCAATTTACCACTTTACCACAACCATATAATATGCAAATCATATTTGCATATCATATAATATAAGGTATCTGTTGCTTAAAATTACCGCAAATGTACGGGTCAAGTTTTAATATAGTGATTTGAGTACAGAGTATCGTCCTCAGGAATGAGTTTTCTAGATTAATTAATTACCAAGATACATATTCTTAATTTTAGCTAAAGGAACAAAACTTTGATAGATAAGGAAAATAAAGATAGAAAATAAATGTACAATTGGAGACACGAACATGATAGAATTAAAAGAAGATAATTTCACAAGTTAAGTCTTTATTTAACACATGCAAAGAACTAAAATTATGAATTTATAAACAAAAAGTGAAAATACTCAAAAGAATCTCTCGATCCATAGTGAGGCGCACACACGATAAATCCTAAAGTTTCCTTATGAATTTTAAAAGCATGCACGACATTAAGCAACTTTTTTATATGTTTTCCAAAAAACTCTAAGTTATTCTCATGCCAGATTTCTAAGGATTTTGACAACTTTGCTTTAATCTAAGGTTTTTCTCTCGAGTCCACTTAAACCAATAAGATCAATGAAGTTAAGAACGAATTGCCAAAAATAAATAACATAACAAAGTTCAATACATAAATTAAACAAATTCAAAACATGGTAATCAAATCCTAACTACAACGTTTAGCCACTCAAAATCATCATAAAAACAAGCTAAAGTCATAGGATCGCCTTTAAACAAAGTTACAATCTAAAAGAAAGAGAAATAAACTTATGTGTCGATGCCGGTCCCTCGTCCCCGAGCTCCCGTCACGATCTCGAGCCTCCACAAACGTTTTGGCTCCCAAGGAATGCTCTTCTTTCTCCTCTTAGAGAGTGTATTTCGAAATTAGGGTGTAAAATCTATCAAATTCGGCTCCCATTGAAAAGTGAAAATCATGTTCCATTTAAAGGGTCATCGGCACAACGTTGCAACGCTAGGGACATCGTTGCGACGTTGTGCCCTAGGCGGTAAGCATATAAGGAAAGTCTCGGTGGCATTGCAACGCTAGTGTCAATGTTGCAACGCCAGTACCCTAAACGCGCGCCTCCTTATCGAAGTAGCATTGCAACGCTAGGAAGCAGTGTTGCAACGCCATTGCCACGGATCTTCAATGTGGATTCTTATCGAGATAGCGTTGCGACACTGCAAAGCAGCGTTGTAACGCTACTGGCACGAGTCCTCTAAGCAAAAAGTTTGCAATCACGGCGTTGCAACGCCATCACCTCGGTTTTACTAGCTTGGAATGGTCCTTCTACTTTCATTTGATGTTATTTTTTAAAGAGTCTAAATTAAGAAAGCGGAAGAAATTTAGGATCTTGAACACTCTAAGTCGATCAATTTAGGATCTTGAACACTCTAAGTTGAACACTCTAAGCTTGGAATGGTCCGTTTTACTCTTGGGTTACATCTTGTACCTTAAGTACCAGTGCTCCTCTAATGAACAATTTGTTTGTGGTCCTACCAACAAACAAAAGTCTCTCTCGGGCCAATAAGAGGGTCGGGCCCTTTGTTCAAGTCCCAGAGACACCACTTAAGGGAACATTCATCTACTTACCCTAATAGGCGGGAAGGAGTGAATTCCATCTTGCTAGGCTAAGTCCCCAGCTGTTCACTCGGTCTTGTCCCCAAGAAGGTAGGCATATTGAGTCGGCGAATCTTGCCACTCTCACCCATACTAGTCAAAGGACAATCCCTCGCAAACAGGAGTTCGTAACCCGCTCAATATTGAATCAAGTTGCGTAGGTCATCCTAGTGAAATAGAAACCTAACTAGTAAACGGAGTTACATCTAGTGATTACTATTTCGCGGTCCGGTCTTATGTAATCACATTACATAGGATATCCTCACTCACATGTCATCTACACGAACACGTTAGGATCACAGTGTTTGTATCATATACAAAGTGGGCCACATCCATAGTGTTACCAGGGTAAGGTATGCAAACCTTATCCCCTTACTATAGACCCTTTAGGTTGTATCTCGAACCGAGATCCTTTATGTACAATACATTCAGTTTAAGATACATTTTACAGTCTTGGATGTTTAGTTTATTGGATTTAGGGTTAAAACCATGGCAATATCGTAAATAATGAACAATAACTCTTTATTGAAATACTAACACTTTATTACAATAATTAGAACAAAATTACAAACTACGAGTTTTAGGGTACAAACCCCAATAACCCTATCCTTATACTATAGACCATTCTGACTATAACTTGAACTTGATCCACTTTTATGTCACACATAAAGTTCAAGTATTTATCCTATAGCCAAGGGTTCTTTATTGGATTAAGATTGCACAATACACAATTCACTTTATTCAATAACACATTTAATGAATAAATCTCAATAACATCTTTATTGCAAAATAGAATATACATTCAGTTTACAAAAACACGAGTTTTAGAACATAAAACCCAACAATTTTAAGCTCCAAAAAGCTTCGATTTGATCCCGAGTGAACCATAATATCTCCAAATGTCCTGTTTAAGCTCTCTACTTGGAATTAGACGATTAAAACATATAAAAGCTCTGAAACTAACATGAAAACTTGCAATAAATAAGCCTAAGAATAACACATTTTGTGTGCTATCTGTATCACATACCTTATTATACAAATCTCATTTGCATTATTGTGGAATTTAAAATTGAATCACATTCAATTTAATTTCTCTCAAATCAATTTCTCCAATTAAGCCTTAATTAAATAATTAGGTCATACTATAATTTCTTATGAATCTCATTCACATTAAACTATTATATTATGTCAATCATATCTCATATAAATGACATAAATACCATTTTCATGAATTTGAACACTTCAAATGCTGTATACCCTCATTAAGTCCAAATTGAGCCAACCGAGGGACCTAATGGACCTACAGATCATGAGCTTCAATGATTCGAGATTAACTGATCAAACTCTTTGATCCGGTTAATCAACACTCATTAACTACGGGGACACTCCATTATAGCCCCGTAGTTGCACTCTCCTCACTGTAGGACAAGTTGTGTCTATCGATATAACCAATGCCCATGAGTCGACCCTTCACAGATTGTTTGTAGTCTCAGTTGGGTCAAATTACCGTTTTACCCTTGTGTTTACCTCTTGCTCCTTAAGTCCCACTGCTTCTCTAATGAACAACTTTGTTGCATGGTCCTACCATAAACAACATCCCTCTCGGGCCAGTGAGAGGGTGAGGCCCCGTTGTTTAAGCTCTAGAGACAACACTTAAGGGAACAACCCCTCTATTTTCCCTAGCTCGGGAATGAGTGAATTCCATCTTGCGTAGTCAAGTTCCCAACTCCCCACATGGTTCTGCTCCTGAGAAGGTAGGCATATTGGGCGAGTAACACAGGTCACCCTCACTCGTACTAGTCAAAGGATAAACCCCCCACAGACAGGAGTCTGTAACACGCTCAGGATTAAGGACGAGTCACTAATGGTCATCTACGAATTTATTAATCCTATACTGTTAACGGTGTTACATTAGTAGGTCTAAAAATTCACGGTTCGATCTTGTACAATCTCATTGCACAGGATGCCCCTACTCGCATGTTAACCACATGAACGAGTTAGATCGCCTCGTTTGTATCTAATACAAAGTGGGTCGCATCCACCGCGTTGTCAGGATAAGGTTCCCAACCTTATCCATATACTGTAGACCGTTCGAGTCAATAACTCAAACGTGATTCTCTTTGTGTGTTCACTACACACCGTTCGAGTTCTCATAAGTATGACCTTGGAGCTTAGTTTATTGGATTAAGTTTATAAAATGCGAGATACAATGTTTGAATAATAAATAACCTTTATTCATTAATTCATGAACTGTTACAAACAACACGAGATTAGGGCATACACCCCAACAGACCCCCACTTGAACTAATGCTAGTGGAGTACAAAATACATTTCTGAAATGTAAAATAATACAATAAACTATTACATTGAATACCCATTTACAATACTCCCACTTGCCCTAGTCAGGAAGCACTCATAGACCTAGACTCTGTAGCTGACCCTCAAACACCTTAGCCGTGAGTGCCTTGTAAACAGATCAGAAACATTACGCTCAGAAGCAATCTTTGTGGCGGTCACGTCTCCGCGATGCACAATCTCCCGTATCAGGTGATACTTTCGTTCAATATGTTTGTCCCTCTTATGATTCTGAGGTTCTCTCGAGTTGGCTATTGCACCACTATTGTCACAAAACAGGGTCACTGGCAAGTTCATATTTTAAACAATTTCCAAATCCATCATTAACTTGCTAAGCCAAACAACCTCAGCTGCTTCACAAGCCGTTGCATATTTGGCCTCCATCGTGGAATCAACGATGTATCCATGCTTGATGCTTCGCCAGACTACAACTCCTCTATTAAGAGTGAACACTGACCCCGATGTGGACTTCCTAGAATTCTTATCGGTCTGAAAGTCAGAGTCTGTGTATCCCGTAAGGATCAAATCCCCACTTCCATACACTAGCATGTAGTCCCTCGTTCTCCTAAGATACTTAAGGATTGCCTTTATGGTTGTCCAGTGATCTAATCCTTGATTGGATTGATACCTATTGACTATCCCAACTGCATAACAGATGTCGGTCCTAGTACACAACATGACGTTTATTGATAACTCGCCATGGGAGAGTTATTTTACTATAATTTTAGTGCTTAATGTACTTGAATTGCATAGAATTTATTGAGTCTCATGTTATTTTATCCCTAAATTGTGTGTGTTAGCTTTAAAATCTTGAATTTAAGCATTAGGTTCGAAAAGAATTAATTTTGATATTTTTTATGCTTTAATTGAAGAAATTCGGGAAATAAGCTAAAAGTTAATTAAAGACCAAAAGACGAGATTTTTAACTCCAAAAATCCTTACATATTTAGTTTGATTTATAATTGACTTCATGAATTTATTTGAGATTTTTCTGTGTGCAGGAGATTATAAAAAATTACAGGAGTCCCTAAGGGCATTTTAGACATTTTTTCCGAAGGGTAAGATGGTCTTTCTACCCTAAAAGCATTTTTGTAATTTGTGGAGTTAGGGCAACACCATCTTATATAAGGAGGCTAGGGTTCACAAGTGCCAAGGTGGAGAATGAGTTGCCACAAAAGGGGAAGAGAGCGAGAGAGAAGGGGTGATCGCTACAACAAAGGTGTGCATTGAAGAAGAGAATCATGAAAGTGCCATTGTTGAAGCAATCGTGCGAGTGAAGAAAAAATCGAAGCTTTAAGGTGCCATTGTTGTAGCAAAAAGCGTGCAGTTCGATTTTTCACAGACGACGCTCACAAAATTATCGTTTTTCGGCGTTTCCACCGTTGGATTTTGCTGCAATTTTTCCAGATTATTTAAGACTTATACGGCTTTACGTTGAACGGTTGGATCTTCGTTCTGAGCTTTGGTGTGCCAGATATGTCTGTCGCGTTGGGAGATTAGTGCAGTTCAGTTTTTCACTAGCGGCGCTCACGAAATTATAGTTTGCTGGATTTTCAACCGTTGGATTTTGCTGAAATGTTGACAGATTATTCGCGACTCACAGGGCTTTGTTTTGAACGTTTGGATCGTCATTCTGATCTTTGGTTGATGAGATATTGCTGTCGCACACAAACTGCAAAAACTAAAATCTGCTGCTATGGTCTGCTGTCTTCGGTGGTATCTCTTGGTGTTTTGCTTCCTGTCATTACCTCTCATAATCTCTAATTGTTAATGTTGTTTTTCTGTCATTGGACGCATGTTTCAGACTATTTTTGCTCACTATTTTAGACCGAATTCATGAATGTTTTTAGGCTAGAATTGTGACTGATTTATGCTAAATTTGTGAATATCGTTGGACTATTTTCATGAACTCTTTAATCGATAAAAGCATGCTTAATTTATAGATGTGTGACTCGATATCCTACATGAACTAAGTTGTCTTAGGCAAGGGTTAGGTCGTGTTCAAATGTAAATTTGGAATAAATTTATGGTTGATGCCATTGTTGGATTTATGAAATTTTATTAATTTTAACGTTGCATGAGAATTAAAATTGACCTTTTTAACTTCTCTATAATTCATAAACTTGTGAAAGCTAATGAATTATAAAACTAAAATTTCATTATAGGATTATTGAGTTGATTAGGGATAATTAACCCACCTAGAACCTAAAATCGTGAGCATAATTTAGATCACAATTGGGAAATTGTAGGTTTTAAAACTTAGTGATTTTGGAAAGAATCATTTGAATGCATGTGTAGGTAAATTCAAGACATCACTCAAAATTTATTCCAATTGAACATTAGAACTCTATCCTAACACAAGCCTACTTTTCATTACAAATCTCATCTCTTGCATCTGCCCTCTTGTTTGCATTCTTCTCTCCCTGCATTTAAATTTAGTAATTTTCTCGTGTCGTATCTTATCTTTCTTATTAATTTATTTATTTACAACAATAATTTGCACACTCATTCATTGCACTAAAATAAGGAAAATTTGCTAGGACACTCATTCATTTAGGTCTAACTAGTCCTCGTGGGATCGATACTTTAACTTATCACTTGTTGCTCTCGATCGTGTATACTTGCACGTCGTAGAAGTGTCGCAGTCTCATTCTAATTTGCATTAATTTAGGGCACTCGATATTTTCGCATCAAGTTTTTGGCGGCGTTGCCGGGGACTAGTTTTGATTCTTATCTTGTGTGAGTTGATTTTAGCATTTTATCCTTGTTTTTTTTGTTGGGTGTGTCTTGTTGTCTTTGTTTCTTGATTTTTTTCTTTCTTGAGTCTTGAGTATTGTTTCTGGTTGTGTTGGTGCATATTGTGTTTGTTGAGCTTGTTATAATTGATTCAGTACTTTATTATGGCCTATGATAACTTTGGGTGGTCTTCTGTGCCCAATGATCAAACACAGTATATTTCTTTTTCTTATGATCATCCCTTTGCCAACTTAGAGTATTTTAGTGAGGATAATGGAGCTTATGGCTACCAAATGCCTAATTACTATCATACTGAACCTATGACTCATGGGAACCACATGTATGATAATAATCATAGAAATTGGGCCTATGAACCATATCCTAGGGGTTTTGAGCCATATCCTTCCTATATTCAAGAAATCCAGGTAGAAGACGAATCTTCCCTTAAGATGTTGTTATTAGAATATATGAGAACCACAGAGGAGAGGAATAGGCAAATTGATGAGATGAATAGACAAATAGGGGAGTCAATTCAACACCTAACGAATACACTTACCTCCCTTAGAGAACAAATGTACTTACACTCATCTGAGGTTGAGCACCCTAGGGAAGAGAGTGAAGGAGGACCCACACCCTTAGATAGTTCGGTGAGTCACTTGATCACTGACCCACTGATAGACCTTCAGGATCCTAGTCCTTCACATTTTTCTAAGTATGGGCATTTAGAGGATTGTGTTTTAGATGTAGAAGAACTAGAACCTTTCAGCACACCCCAGGATAGAGTTAGTGAGAGTGTGGAAGAAGTCGAGCCTGTTGAGTTAGGCCATGAGGTAAAGTGTGAGGCTTTTGAGTCTATGTCAGTTCTATCGTCTGATTTTTCTTTTATTGGTGAGTGTTTTTCTTTCTATGCTCTCGAGTCAGTGTCTTTTTGTGAGTCTGTTCATTTTCCTGTTTTTCCTTCTTTTTTCTTATCAAATAAAAAACCAAAAAATGTTTACTTTGTTGTTTTTCCTTCTTTTCTTTTAATATATGAAAAATTAAATATATATGTTTCGGGCTCTCACGAGAAGCTAGTATTCTTGCTAGCATTGATTTGTTTTGTAGATTCGAGGAAGAAAGGCCCAAAGAAATGAGAGAATTTTTATGTACCTTGACGAGCCCAAGTGTACTCCGTCAAGCTAATGACGTTTAAACAAGTGCTTCTTGGGTTGCAACCCAAGAATTATTTCTTTTATTTCATTTTTTTTAGTTGTTTTTGTTTTTGTTTTTTAGTTTAATAAGTAACCCTTGCTTATTTTGCAGCTCCCCTAGGGTTTGATGATTGATATGCGCTGCAGTGGAGGTCTCCTCAATTCAGGGCAGTATCGTTCTCCCTTCCATCTTTATTAGTTGTTTTTAAGCATGCTTAAGTGAGTTGTTTATACATTAAGGGCAATATATGCTTTAAGCATGAGGGGGAAAAGTGTTGTTCTGAATTTGATTTTGAGCTTAATTGAATTTTTTTTCTGTTGATGAGACTGTGTGCTGTTAGTATTTATAGGGTGTTGCATGCCTTTTTGTTTATAAAGTTATTTACTTGCTTTAGGATTTCAAAATGATCTATTTTGACTACCGGATTCTATGTTTAGTTGTTGGTTTCATGGGCTTTGATATGCATGATGTAGGTAGTTGATTCATTATGTTTAAGCAAGTAAAAATAGGAAAGATGGTTGTTGTCCCTCTTATGAAAATGAAGTTTCTCGTGTGCTTTTAATGGTAAAAAGTGTTATGTCTTTTGTAGAAACTTGGTATGCATTTCCTTGAAAATAAAAAGTTAATGTCAAATCTCAGGGTTAGTGAAAATAAGAGTTGTTGCTTGTGTTTGAGGCAAGAGTATGTTATCTTGTTTGGTGTTTCTCAAGGTCAAGCTTGTCATTAGGGTTCTTTAGTGCGCTTATGGTTAGTGTGTCAATCAAAGTAGTTAGGATTCAACTCCTAGGCCAAAAATTTTGAAAACTAGAAGCTATGACAAGTTAGGTAACCCATATATTTTTTAGAGCACTCCAAAATTAGTAAACTCCAAATTTGTGATCATTTCAAGATTGGGGGAGTTACTTGACCTCCCTAACTCAATGAGGACATTGAGTACTCTAAGTTTGGGGGGAAAGGTAAATTCTTCGTATTTTTTAAAAAAAGAAAAAAAAAGAAAAAAAATAAAGAAAGAAAGAGTGTGGAAACCTTTCATTTCCTTAAAACTCCATTGGGTTAGACAAAAAAATATGCTATTTATTTCGTTATTTAGAGTCAGTTCAGGCAACTTGGTGCTCGATGTCAGGGGGTCTGGGCACTAACCATGTTGGCCTCTTAGAGCGAAGGTATCAAGCGAGAAGCTTGTACCCATTGCTTAGGTGCGCTGCACTAACCACGTGTGCCATTTTAAGAACTACGGGAGAGTCTCATTGCTTAGGTGTGTTGCGCTAACTGCGTGTGTCATTCTAAGAACTACGGGAGAGTTAAAAAAAAAAAAGAACAAACAAAAGAAAGTAAAAATAAAAAAAAAATCCTAGTCCTAAGTTGTGAGTTTTATGGAAGTGGAGGGCAATAATGCACATATTTGTTTTTTTTTTAAATATAAAAAAGAATGATTATAAAAGTGTAGTCATGCAAGTTTTGGAGTGTGACTTATCTTTAACTATGAGTTGCTTGATTTGAATGAGTTGGATTCTAGTGGTTGAGCTTGAGGGTAGGTGTGGAATCTTAGTTGGTTTGCTCTTGGTTATTGATGCATAAGTGTAGCTAGGAAACCCCAGATGAGCCACTTAGAAAGAATGGAATAAATGGTCACTTGTAGCTTAGAGCATAAGTATTCAACCCTTGTTTAGTTACTCCGAATGATTTGAGTCTTTAAAGGTCTTTAAAGTCTTTAAGGAATAGAACTCATTGAGGACAATGAGTAGTTCAAGTTTGGCAGTTTGATAACTCGCCATGGGAGAGTTATTTTACTATAATTTTAGTGCTTAATGTACTTGAATTGCATAGAATTTATTGAGTCTCATGTTATTTTATCCCTAAATTGTGTGTGTTAGCTTTAAAATCTTGAATTTAAGCATTAGGTTCGAAAAGAATTAATTTTGATATTTTTTATGCTTTAATTGAAGAAATTTGGGAAATAAGCTAACGGTTAAATAAAGACCAAACGACGAGATTTTTAACTCCAAAAATCCTTGCATATTTAGTTTGATTTATAATTGATTTCATGAATTTATTTGAGATTTTTCTGTGTGCAGGAGATTATAAAAAATTACAGGAGTCCCTAAGGACATTTTAGACATTTTACCGAAGGGTAAGATGGTCATTCTACCCCTAAGAGCATTTTTGTAATTTGTGGAGTTAGGGCAACACCATCTTATATAAGGAGGCTAGGGTTCACAAGTGCCAAGGTGGAGAATGAGTTGCCACAAAAGGGGAAGAGAGCGAGAGAGAAGGGGCGATCGTTACAACAAAGGTGTGCATTGAGGAGAAGAATCATGAAAGTGCCATTGTTGTAGCAATCGTGCGAGTGAAGAAAAAATCGAAGCTTCAAGGTGTCATTGTTGTAGCAAAAAGCGTGCAGTCGGTTTTTCACAGACAACACTCACATAGTTATCGATTTCCGGCGTTTCCACCGTTGGAGTTTTCTGCAATTTTTCCAGCTTATTCAAGACTCATACGACGTTAGTTTCAACGGTTGGATCGTCGTTCTGAGCTTCAGTGTGCCAGATATGTCTGTCGCGTTGGGAGATTAGTGCAGTTCAGTTTTTCACTGGCGGCGCTCACGAAATTGTCGTTTTCTGGATTTCCAACCGTTGGATTTTGTTGACATTTTGACACCTTATTTGAGATTCACAGGGCTTTGTCTTAAACGGTTGGATCGTCATTCCGAGCTTTGGTTCATGAGATATTGATGTCGCAAAAAACCTGCAAAAACTAAAATCTGCTGCTATGGTCTGCTGTATTCGGTGGTATCTCTTGGTGTTTTGCTTCCTGTGATTACCTCTCATAATCTCTAATTGTTAATGCTGTTTTTCTGCCATTGGACACATGTTTTAGACTATTTTTGCTTACTATTTTAGACCGAATTCATGACTGTTTTTAGGCTAGAATTGTGACTGATTTATGCTAAATTTGTGAACATCGTTGGCTATTTTCATGAACTATTTAATCGATAAAAGCATGCTTAATTTAGAGATGTGTGACTCGATTTCCTACATGAACTAAATTGTCTTAGGCAAGGGTTAGGTCGTGTTCAAATGTAAATTAGGAATAAATTTATGGTTGATGCCATTGTTGGATTTATGGAATTTTATTAATTTTAACGATGTAAGAGAATTAAAATTGACCTTTTTAACTTCTCTATAATTCATAAACTTGGGAAAGCTAATGAATTAGAAAACTAAAATTTCATTCTAACCCACCTAGAACCTAAAATACTGAGCATAATTTAGATCACAATTGGGAAATTGTAAGTTTTAAAACTTAGTGATTTTGGAAAGAATCATTTGAATGCATGTGTAGGTAAATTCAAGACATCACTCAAAATTTATTCCAATTGAACATTAGAACTCTAACCTAACACAAGCTTACTTTTCATTACAAATCTCATCTCTTGCATCTGCCTTCTTGTTTGCATTCTTCTCTCCCTGCATTTAATTTAGTTATTTTCTCGTGTTGTATCTTATCTTTCTTATTAATTTATTTATTTACAACAGTAATTTGCACAATCATTCATTGCACTAAAATAAGGAAAATTTGCTAGGACACTCATTCATTTAGGTCTAGCTAGTCCTCGTGGGATTGATACTTTAACTTATCACTTGCTGCTCTCGACCGTGTATACTTGCACGTCGTAGAAGTGTCGGAGTCTCATTCTAATTTGCATTAGTTTAGGGCACCCGATATTTTCACATCATTCATCAGGCTCCCTACAGCTGAAGTATAAGGGATCCATCTCATATCCTCAACTTCTTGAGGTGTCTTAGGACACTGTTCCTTAGACAAGTGAACTCGATGCCTGAAAGGCAACAAACCCTTCCTGGAGTTCTGCATCTTATACTGTGACATCATCTTGTTGATATAAGATGCCTGAGACATGGCTAGAGTCTTATTCTTCCAGTTTCGGACTATCTGGATACCTAGAACATACTGCGCTTCACTCAAATCCTTCATTTGAAATTGCGTAGCCGACCATTCCTTAACGTCAGTAAGGAAACCCAACACCATTCCGAATGAGTAGGATATCATCCACGTATAATATCAGAAATGCGACAGTACTGTTGGTGATTTTCTTGTAGACACAAGACTCATCAACATTCTTGTTAAAGCCATAAGATTTGATAGCCTCATCAAACCTTATATTTCAAGACCTCAAGGCTTGTTTCAGTCCATAAATAGACCTTTGAAGCCTGCAAACCTTTTGCTCTTGGCCTTGAGCGATGAACCCTTTGGGTTGGTCCATGTAGATGTTCTTGTCATGATTGTCATTCAGAAAGCTCTTCTTGACATCCATCTACCATACCTCATAGTCATAATATGCGGCAATGGCCAGAAGGATCCTAATAGACTTTACCATGGCAACAGGAGAAAAGGTTTCCTCATAGTCAACCCCTTCTCTCTGGGTAAAATCTTTTGCCACTACTTTGGCTTTGAAGGTCTGCACTTTTCCATCTACACCACGTTTATACTTGTAGATCTACTTGAAACCAATAGGTTTTACCCCTTCCGGTTGGTCCACAAGCTCCCAGACGGAATTGAAGAACATATACTCCATTTTCTGGTCCATGACTTTAATCCATTCGTCTTTGTTAACATCATTTATTGTCTGATCATAGGTCAATAGATCCTCACAGTCATCATCAGGTATGACGACTTGGGTTTCAACCAAACCCATGAAATGTTCAGGCTGTCTCACAACCTTCCCATTACGTCGAGACATTCTTAACTCTTGAGAAGGACGTACTTGACTAGACGAGCTAGGATCAACAACACTTGTTGATGTACTAGCACCATCAATAACTCTTGTTGATGAACTGTCCATTTCGTTTAACACAACCTCGTTTAACACAACCTTACTTCTTGGTTTATGATCCCTGATGTTATCCTCCTCTAAGAATGTGGCGTTTATCGAGACAAACACTATATTTTCCTTAGGATCGTAAAATAGACCACCTCTCGTCTCCTTTGGGTAACCTACGAAGAGGCACAACTTCGAACGAGGTTCCAGCTTCTTCGGGTTTGACACCAACACATGGGTCGGGCATCCCCAAATCCTGAAATGACGTAAACTACCTTTATGACCATTCCAGAGTTCGAAACGTGTTTCAGAAACACTATTCGATGGAACTCTGTTCAAAATGTATACCGCAGTCTCCACTGCGTAACCCCAAAATGAGTCAGGGAGATGAGCGTAACTCATCATTGACCGAACCATGTCCAACAGAGTTCTATTTCTCCTTTCCGATACACCATTCTGTTGTGGTATACCAGGTGCTGAGAGTTTGGACGTAATTCCATGTTCTATCATATAGTCTTGGAATTCGGTGTCCATATACTCTCCACCTCGATCCGATCGAGGTGTCTTAATCGTTTTACCTAATTGGTTCTCAACCTCAGTCTTGTACTTTTTGAACTTTTCAAGAGCTTCAGACTTACGATGCATTAGGTAAACATACCCATATCTCGAATAGTCATCTATAAAGGAGATGAAGTATTCGTAAGCGTTGTGCAGTTTTTTCAAACATGGGACGATTTTTTGATTATTTTATATTATTTTAATTATTTTTTTTGTAAAATGTAATTTTAAATTAATTTTATTAATTAATATTAATATAAATATTATATTAATGTTAATTAATTTAATTAATGTCCCTAGGGTGTCAAAACCGGTCCAATTTTGCTATTTAATTTATTTTATGCATGTGATGTATGAAATTTATTTATTCTATGTGCATATCGTATGACATATTGATTAAAATCCCACTTTAGGTTAAACATTTCATGCATCATATTTATATTATAAGAGTTATAATATATAGTATGCATGATAGGATTATATTATAAGAGTTATAATATAATGCATGTTTTAATTTAATTATTATAAGTGTTATATTTCTTAAATTAAAAGCATGGACATGCATTTATTCATGTGATGAATCTATGTTATATAGTTTATTATTCATGTGATGAATGATCAAGCACTATAACATAGAAATGCATGTAACCTAAGTTAATTATTAATTTTAAATTGTTTAGAACTTGAATAATTAGACTTAGGTTTTCTAGTTTTAATAAGATTAGAATTAGAAAATCAGATATGACTTATGAATGGAGACTAATTAGTAACTCTGTCTAAGGAAGGTTCTGTCTAAGGCTGGGGTATTTAAGCTGAAGCTTTGCGGAACACCCCTACCTGGGAACCGACCTGGGAGTGAATATGGTCCGGAGATTCATAGGTTATATTCTCGTGAGTGCCGTTAATTAAAAGTTAATTAATTTACTCACATAGACCTAAGTTAATAATGTGATTATAGACTTAGGCTAGTCCAATATAAGAGTTATATTGGTAGACTTAGGTAAATATTAACCGATTTATCTAGGTCAATCCCGATTAACTTAAAGTGCTGAGTGGGAGGAAATAAAGTGTATAAGATACATTTAATTTTCCGACTACAAATCTCCGTTAAGTTCACATCGTGAGATCCATACTCGACCTCGTGGCGCAAATGGGAGCGTCCCCCTTCGGATGGTATTTGTATGGGTCAATATCAACGTGAATGGAGAGAGTACTTATAGTGAGTGAGAGATGGACCTGTGAAAACGGGATCCACGGTCTCTTTTTTCGATTCACACTGTGAGACGCCTATGATCTGCCTGCTAGTTTGGCCTGGACCAGATAATCCCTTTAGAGGGCCTTGATCATGGGAGTCGGAGCACCGTGAGTAAAGGTTTCTTCTAAACAAAATGCCCATCTTTGGCATATAAGGTTAGACCACATTAATCTCAATAGGATTGAGAGACTAGTGAAGAGTGGACTTCTAAGCGAGTTGGAAGAAAACTCTTTATCGGTATGTGAGTCATGCCTTGAAGGCAAAATGACCAAACGCCCTTTTAGTGGTAAAGGATATAGAGCCAAAGAGCCTCTGGAGCTTATACATTCTGACCTTTGTGGTCCGATGAGTGTTATAGCACAAGGAGGTTACGAATATTTTGTATCTTTCATAGATGACTATTCAAGGTATGGTTATATTTACCTAATGCATAAGAAGTCTGAAACTCTTTAAAAGTTCAAGGAGTACAAGATTGCAGTTGAGAACCTGTTAGGTAAAACTATAAAAACACTTCAATCGAATCGAGCTAGAGAGTATATGGACACTGAATTCCAGGACTATATGATAGAACATGGAATTACGTCCCAACTATCAGCACCTAGTATGCCACAGCAGAATGGTGTATCGAAGAGGAGAAACATAACCCTGTTGGACATGGTTCGGTCGATGATGAGTTATGCTCGTCTCCCTGATTCTTTTTGGGGTTACGCAGTAGAGACTGTTGGGGTTTGTGCCCTAAAACTCGTAATTGTAATTTTTTGTTCTAATTAATGTAATAAACTGTTATTACTTCAATAAAGTGTTATTGCTCGTTATTTAGATATTGCCATTGTTTTAACCCCAAATCCAATAAACTAAACATGCAAGGCTGTAAAATGTATCTTTAACTGAATGTAGTGTACATATAAAGGATCTCGGTTCGAGATACAGTCTAAAGGGTCTATAGTAAGGGGATAAGGTTTGGGTACCTTACCATGGTAAAACTATGGATGTGACCCACTTTGTATATGATACAAACACTATGATCCTAACGTGTTCGTATAGATGACATGTGAGTGGGGATATCCTATGTAATGAGATTACATAAGATCGGGCTACGAAATAGTAACCACTAGATGTAACTCCGTTGACTAGTTGGGTTTCTATTTCACTAGGATGACCTAGGCAACTTGATCTCAATCCTGAGCTGGCTACGAACTCCTTTTTGCGAGGGATTGTCCTTTGACTAGTATGGATGAGAGTGGCCAGATTCGCCGACTCAATATGCCTACCTTCTTGGGGACAAGACCGAGTGAGCAGCTGGGGACTTAGCCTAGCAAGATGGAATTCACTCCTTCCCGCCTGCTAGGGTAAGTAGAGGAATGTTCCCTTAAGTGGTGTCTCCGGGACTTGAACAAAGGGCTCGACCCTCTCATTGGCCCGAGAGGGACTCTGTTTGTTGGTAGGACCACAAACAAAAGGTTCATTAGAGAACCACTGGTACTTAAGGTACAAGATGTAACCCAGGGGTAAAATGATAATTTGACCCAGCTGGTGTTACTGAACATTAAATGAATGATTGACTTGTTGTTATTGGTCAATATCCATGGACACGCGAAAATATATCTGCAGTGAGGTGAGAAGAGTGCGGTGCGGGGACTTTAGTGGAGTGTTCCCGCAATTAACGAATGTTGATTAGGAGGTTAATGAGATTAATCGAGTAATTTCGTATCGTTGGAGCTTCTGATCTATAGGTCCATTAGGTCCACCTTCTAGCTCGTAAAGGGTTCTTAGATCGTTTGAATTTGAAATCTTCAAATTCATTAGGGAATAAATTTAATGTATATAGATACGATGTAATATATAGTTTTGGAACTATCTATTATAAATTTAATGTGAATATGATTCATATTAAATTATATGAGAGAATTAAATATTTGAAAGAGTTCAAATATTATTTTTAAATGTGAATATGATTCATATTTAAAAATTATAGGTTATAATTTAATGTGCATTAGATGTGCATTAAAACTATAGGTTAGAGGGTAAATTGATTAAATGTGATTTAATCTAAATTAAATATATGATATTTAATTCATTTAGTTAAATGAGATTTAATTGATTTATTAATAATTAATATGATTAATTATTAATTAAATAAATAAAAAAAGGGGAACGTGTCAGGAGGACACGTTCCCCATGTCTCCAACTCCCTAATCGATAGGGAGTGGGGAGTTGCCCTCTGATGGTTCTTCTTCTCCTGGTGAGAAGAGAATGTGATCGATGAATTTCTAGCATTTAAGGAATTGCTGAAAAATTCTATTCTCTCTCAATTTCCCTCATTCTCCAATTGTTGGATCCCTTCCTACTTAAGGAGATCTAAGCTACTCAGAGAATAGGAGATTCTCACCAGTGGTGTTGTCCCGTTGTAGAAAACAGCGAAGAAATTTGGTTACTGAGTTGCTGTGCAAAAGGAGCAAGGAGTTGCTGTTGAATTTGATCTACAAAGGTAATCTAAACTTTTCTTTTTAGTTTAGTTTATTTTACAACATGTTTGCATGATTAATTCCATGTCTAATTAGATTAGAAATGTACGCTTGTTCTGTTTTTCCCAATGTACTAGTTTTTTCTTTTCAACCAAAAATAAACTTGCAATTACGATTCCAAAAACACGTTTTCGTTGCTCAAGGGGATCAGATCTCCATCAATTGGTATCAGAAAAATGCTTGTTTTGTTTTGGTTGAAACAAAATTGCATTAGATTAGGTGGGAATTGCATTTGGTTTGCTGTAAAACTGTTTAGGAATTTTTGGCCTTAGTTTTCTTTTGATTTGATTAAATTAAATGTAAAGGCCATGTGTTTTTGGGCAATTAAGTGCATAATCGAGTCTGTAATCGAATTAAGAGTCATTCGGGACCAGTTTTGTGCAATTCGGATGAGTATCGAGGGAGATATCATTGTTTGAAGTTGTTGTGTTCGAAGCAATCTGTTGTTGCCGAAGCAAGAGCGTTGTAACGCTATCAGCAGTGTTGCAACGCCGTTTATCAGCATTGCAACGCTGAGAAACGGCGTCGCAATGCCAGGCTTCCCTATCGATAAGAAATCCCAAGGGTCGCGGCGTTACTGCAACGCCGCCGCGATGCCGCGCGCGCCGCGACATAGCCGCGGACATAACTTGCGTTACCGCGCCGTGATGCAAAATCGAAAGCTGCTGACCCGGTGCAGGCGGTTCGGTTATTTTTCGGTCCGGTTCGAGCGGTTTGAGCTCAATACAAGGTGTTTTGGACCGGATTTGTAATAAAATTAGAGTAATTTTATTATTTTTGCACTTTAGGGGCCAAATTATTCCGGTTTTACAGCTATTTTTCTTTATGAATGTCATTTAAAATTTTTTCCACCTTAGGATAAGCATGTTCATGCATTTTATTTGTATAATTGTTATATGAATAGGGTAGAAATACATGATCCAATTTATTTTTCATAAGCATTTATTTATAATTGTTATAATTAGATAAATGTGGAAAATAAATTGCATGGAGCATGAAATTACTTAGTTTAAAATAATTGTTATTTTATTTAAGTAATTTAATTATTCAATTAGTTGAATACTTTTATTTATAATTCCAATATTGGTTTTATAACATAGTTCTTTGTCATAGGTTAATTATTAAATTTATAAAAGTTATAAATTAAAGGGGTTTTAGAAACCATAACATATGACAAAGAATTGCATGCAAACATAGGAACTTGGGTTAAAATTAAATTAGTTTTAAATTGTTTAAAATTAATTTAGACCTAAGTTTTAATTTCTAATAGGATTAGAAGTTTGTCTTACATAGTATTTTAAATAGTTTAAAATATAGTAGGACATTAGAACTTTGGTTATAAGGGAACTCTACTCGTGAAGTTCTGTCTAAGGTTGGGGATACTTAAGCTGACGGTTAACAGAACACCTCCTACCTGAGAACTGACCCGTAGCTTGAGTTGAATTAACTATAGTTCTATTTATATCTAGGTAATTAAAATGTTTATTCACCTAGGCATAAGGTTAAAAGACCTAGTTATACAGTTATAATAGGCATAGACTTAGATAGATTCTTTTAGCCAGAATCCGACTAAGTTAAACCTATACCCTAACCTTAGGAGCTTCAGTGGGAGAATACGAGATGTTCGCATCAAGTTTACTCTTACGTCCTCAAGAGTCCACCGATGATCCCTCCTTCATATGGGAGTTATAAACGTATTTAAGGGATTCGTGTCGAAGCTGTCCAGACGGTTGTCCAAACATATCCTGCAACGAACTCATGATCACACGAGCTGAGACCATGCCCTCGTGCTTTTTGGCTAGAACTTCAGAAACACTAGCCAAAATGTAGATATTGGCCTTATCATTGGCCTTGATCCAGCGGTCGTACGTCTCCTTAACCGATTGAGGAGCGTTTCGAGCAGGGACCTGAGGACATTCCTCAGTCAGTACAAACAGAAGGTTGTCAACAACGAGAATCGTATTCAGGTTGGACTTCCACGTAGTAAAATTCTCACCAGTTAAACGATCGCTTTTTAATAAGGCTATTATTGAGGACGACATGCTGAAAATCCAAAATAGTTCTAATTAGTTATGCCTTTTAACCCATTATAAAACCAATCAAATTTAGCAAAATTATTAAAGAACCCTAGTGTTTAAATTAAATCTTTAATTTTGCAACGATATTTCAAGGGTTTAGAACAAAAGCCTCCGTCGGGCGGTCAGTCATTCCTCCCTTAAATTGAGACTTTCTCAGCCAATTCTCACTACCAGAACATCTCATGTCCCAATGGTCCTTAGCTACCGTTTGTTCGGTCAAGGACTTGTTAACTAACTTAACTCATCCCGTAAATCTGACCCTACCATTTACAGATCCAATAGGTCCGACCCAACAGGCTACTATTAAGAAAGACAACTGTTGGCAAATTACCTAAGAGACCCTATCCATTCCTGGAGTTCGCAGTGTTCCGATCCCTATAGTCAGGCCCTCCGTAGGGTTTGGCTGTTCCAGGACAACCTAGCAGGCGGACTATAGAAATCTCACGGTGCGACCTAATGGAGGAGACCGTAGGATACGTTGACACGCATCCTTCTCCCATTTACTATGGATACTTCTCTCATTCACCTTGGTATTGAACCATGCAAACACATACTGTAGGGGGACGCCACGTAGCCGAGCATGGAACTCACGGTGTGAACTCTTGAGGACGTGAGAGTAAACTCGATGTGAACATCTCGTTTTCTCCCACCAAGTTTGCATAGGTTTAGGGTATAGGTTTAACTTATTCGGATTCTAGCTAAAAGAATCTATCTAAGTCTATGCCTATTATAACTATTATAACTAGGTCTTTTAACCTTATGTCTAGGTGAATAAACATTTTAATTACCTAGATATTAAATAGAACTAAGGTTAATTCAACTCAAGCTCTGGATCAGTTCCCAGGTAGGAGGTGTTAGATTAGCAGTCACCTTAAGTACCCCCAACCTTAGACAGAACTTCACCAGTAGAGTTCCCTTATAACCAAAGTTCTAATGTCCTACTATATTTTAAACTATTTAACATACTATGTAAGACTAATTTCTAATCCTATGAGAAATTAAAACTTAGGTCTAAATTAATTTTAAACAATTTAAAACTAATTTAATTTTACCCAAGTTCCTATGTTTGCATGCATTTCTTTATTATAGGTTATGGTTTCTAAAACCCGTTTAATTTATAACTTTTATAAATTCAATAATTAACCTATGACAAAGAACTATGTTATAAAACCAATATTGGAATTATCAATAAAATTTATTCAACTAATTGAATAACTAAATTACTTAAATAAAATAACATTTATTTTAAACTAAGTAATTTCATGCTCCATGCAATTTATTTTCCATATAATCTAATTATAACATTTATAATTAATTACTCATGAAAAATAAATTAATCATGCATTTAAACCATATTCATATCACAATTATACAAATAAAATGCATGAACATGCTTATCCTAAGGTGGGAAAAAATCTAAATGACATTCATAAAGAAATACAGCTGTAGAACCGGAATAATTTGGCCCCTAAAGTGCAAAATAATAAAATTACTCTAATTTTATTACATAAACCGGTTCAATACTCCTTGAACCAGGAACTCGAACCGCGAAAAAACAACCAAGTCGCTCGAACCGGTCTGCGGCACGAATTGGCGTCATGGCGTTGCAACGCTGATGGGGCGTTGCAACGCCGACTTTGTCCGCGCGTGCGCCTGCTATCGGGGTAGCGTTGCAACGCTGAGGGGCAGCGTTGCAACGCTGCTGACCCCTAGAACTCTCGCGTCGATAGGAATGTATGGCGTTGCGACGCCGTTCCTCAGCGTTGCAACGCTGATGAACGTCGTTGCAACGTTGCTTCTTCGGCAGCAGCTTTCTCCTTCGAACACAACAACTTCAATCTTCAATTTCTCCATTGATTCTCAACCAAAATTCACGAAACTAGTCCCGAACGACTCTTAACTCGAATACAGACTCGATAACGCACTTAATTGCCCAAAAAACACAGGGGCCTTTACACTTAATTTGATCAAATCAAAGGAAAAACTAAGGCCAAATAATCCTAAACAATTTTACAGCAAACCAAATGAATTTCCCACCAAATCAATGCAATTTTGTTTCAACCAAAACAAAACAAGCATTGCCCTGATACCAATTGATGGAGATCGGATCTCCTTGAGCAGCAGAAACGAGTTTGGAATCGTAATTTGCAAGCTTGTTTTGGTTGAAAATAAAAAACGAGTGCATTGATGAAAAACAAAATAAACATCATTTCTAATCTAATTAGACATGGAAATTTATCATGCAAACATGCTAAGTTTAACTATTAAACTAAAAGAAAGATAAAAGAGATTACCTTTGTAGATTTTTTTTAGCAACTCCTTGCTCCAAGCTTTACAGCAACACAACAGAACAGGGACTTCTTTGTTTTTCTCCAGCAAGAACGCAACCACTTGGAGAACCTTCTATTCTCTGAGTTTCTCCTTAGATCTAAATTTTGGTGGAAAACCTCCAACAAATTGGTAGAATGAGAATTGTAGAGAGTGAGACACAGAGAGAATTCTTCTTGGTGATTCAATGAATTCAGTGAATGATCGATAGATTGTTTCTGCCCATCTCACCAGGAGGACTTCAGTGGGTAACTCCCCACTCTCTATCGAGGGGGAGTTAGGGAGTAGTGGGAACGTGTGCTCCTGACACATTCCCAATTAATATTATAATTAATTAATTAATTAATTAAATTAAATCTTATTTAATTCAAATATAATATTAATTAAATGATTAAATTACATTTAATCATTTTACCCTTTATCCTATAGTTTAATGTACATCTCATGCACATTAAGATTTAACCTATAGTTTACAAATATGAATCATATTCACATTTGAATTTAATATTTGAACTCTTTCAAATATTTAATTCTCTCACATAATTTAATATGAATCATATCCACATTAAATTTATAATATATAGTTCCAAAACTATATATTATATCGTATCTATATACATTAAATTTATTCCCTAATGAATTTGAACATTTCAAATTCAAACGATCTAAGAACCCTTTACGGGCTTGAAGGTGGACTTAATGGACCTACAGATCAGAAGCTTTAACGATACGAGATTGCTCGGTTAATCTCATTAACCTCCCAATCAACATTCGTTAACTGCGGGAACACTCCACTAAAGTCCCGCAGTTGCACTCTTCTCACTGCAGATATATTTCTGTGTCCATGGATATTGACTAATAACAGCAAGTTAATCCTTCATGAATGTTCGTAACACCAGCTGGGTCAAATTACCGTTTTACCCCTTGGTTACATATTGTACACAAGTGCTTCTCTAATGAACAATTTGTTTGTGGTCCTACCAACAAACAGAGTCCCTCTCGGGTCAATGAGAGGGTTGGGCCCTTTGTTCAAGTCCTGGAGACACCACTTAAGGGAACATTCCTCTACTTACCCTAGTAGGCGGGAAGAAGTGAATTCCATCTTGGTAAGTTAAGTTCCTAGCCGCTCACTCGGTCTTGTCCCCAAGAAGGTAGGCATATTGAGTCAACGATGTAACGCCCCTACTTTTCAATGACTAGACTCTTAGGGACATCACTACACATGCATGCATTTATAGGCCAAGAGATAAAAATCTTGAAAGAAAACTTCCAAATAAATATAAATAGTCTTTAGGGATCCCAAATCAAAACATTTAAAATGTGTAAAAGGGTAGTTTAACATGGCCTATTAAAAATCATAAGTAAATTTAAACTCCAAAACATAAAGAGACAACATCGCTTATAAAAGGAATATGCGGAAAACATGTCTATTCCCATGGTTTTAGTAACGCGCTCCGTCACTCTCCGCCCGCACGTCCTTGGCCTTACACAAAAAACATTTTTAAAAGAAAGGGTGAGTATTGCAAAACAATACCCAGTAAGTGACCTCGCTACCGAGGTTTGGGATATGCATACACATACAACCATGACCTTTAAACTTATTCAAAAATATACATATGCGGGACCTAAAACTTTCTCATATTGTCAGGTCTTTAATCCATGACTTTCTTTTTATTTGTGTGGCCGACTGGTCATCCTGAGTCATTTCATTTTTGAGTCCCTCACAGACCCCTGTAATAATTTGAGTCCCTCACACGGACCCTGTAATAATTTGAGTCCCTCACAGACCCCTGTAATTTGACCCATAGGGTCTCTATTGCATGTTTGACCATGCACATACTGATCTCAGGAGACCAATGTCCACACTTTTCATTAATTCAATTCATGACATACATAACATGCATGAGGTCCCATCATTCACATAATAATAGTGTGCATGTCACAAACATCATCGTCAATATGCAAATCATACTTTTCTCATAGACAGTTTGAAGATCATACTTTTGTAGGAAATCATGAAATATTCTCATACAAATTCTTCATATATTCTCACGTGAAATACTGGAGTACTTTTACATAGAATACAAGAATATTCTCACATAAAATAATAGTTTATTTCCACATGAAGCATTGAAATACTTGCACATAAAATATTAAGTATTCTCACGAAAATATCTGTATATTGTCATATGAAAAATATAAACTAATTTCGCATGAAATCGTGAAAATCATTTTCTTCAATCCCAATAAAAAGTTCGGCACAAGGTCCCTTACCTTAATTCGAATTCTACTCCAAGACCTAATCGAACTCCTTGCCTACTCTTCCTTTAGTGGGACCTGATTCACACAACAATTCGAAATTATTCACCGAGCCTTCACTAAATACATAATTGTAGAAGTACCTAAATCAAGTCCTTACAATTTCATGCCTCGCTTACCTCGGGTTCAACGCGAGGACTTAATATTCCTTAGTTTGTTTTGGTGTTTGACCTCCAAATTCCGCTCCGAGTTTAATCCCTACAAGTTGTGTTCGAAACCGTGGTTAAACCCTCAATTAGACTCTTAGATACATAATAGATCACGAATAAATCTTCATCGAAAACGAACTCAACACGAACACTCACCGGTTGTGAACCTAGCGGCTGACAAAACGCGGTGGTCGGCGTGCGTGAAGTCCGGCGAAGTCTGCTGCAGGTGCTCGCGGATGGCTGGAGCTTCGGGCTGCTGCAGGCGCTCGTGGATCTGCCGAAGCAAACCGGACTTGACGAACGGCTGGACGTGCGATCGAGGCTCTGGCGCTGCCGAACTCGACGGTGAGCTGCGGCTCGTGAGCGGCGGCGGTCCTCGGACGAGTAAAGGATCCCGACTGCTGGGGGTTTCGGCTCGTAACCGGCGGCGGCGTGCAGTCTCGAGCAGCAGCTCGGCGGATCTGGGGTTCGGCGTTCGTCTGCGCGTGGGTCTTCGCCGGCGAGAGTGGTTGGAGCTTCGTCGATCTCCGGTCGTGCAGCAACGAGCGGCTTCCACGAACGACGTCAGCTTCAGCGTACGGCCGTGACTTCTTCAATGCTTCTCCGTTCGTGAGCTTCGGACTTGGTGGCTGGGCGGCGGCAGCACGTTGGAGCTAGGGTTCCGGCTAGGGCACGTTCACGAAGGAGAAGGGCAACCGAAGTGTATATATTTTTTTTTCTAGGGTTAGGGTTAGGGCAACATAGGAGAAGAAGAAGATGTTGATGGCTAGGGTTAGGTTTTCTTTTTAAATCTTCAAGATAAGGAGCTTAAATACTAGCCAATTAGGTCAAAATCCAAGTGTTATTTATCACCCTGATTTAGACATTAATTACCAACATGCCATTACCACTTCCTTTTTCTTTTAATTGTTACAAAAATAAAACCCATCTCAAGGAACAATAATAATTAACGATGGTACGTCAATTACGATAAATAATTAGTACCTGTGGTGGTGGTCGTCACAATCTCCCTTCCTTAAGAACTTTCGTCCTCGAAAGTTCCTATTCTTGAAATAACTCTGGGTATTTAGCTCGCACTTCCTCTTCTCGCTCCCAGTTAGCTTCTTCCGTGCGGTGGGTTCTCGCCACAACACTTTAACTAAGCCGATCTCACGCATTTACGGAGGTCTTTCGATCTCTTGCAATAATTTGTACCCTGGTCTGCTCGCCATAACTCGATCTTCCGCTAATTGCAATGGTTCAAGTCTACGACATGCGCCGGTCCAAAACGTACTTTCTCAACATGGAGACATGAAACACGTTATGAACCACCCGAAAGGGAAGGCGCAGCGGTGCTAATCAGAGGCCATCGCACCAATCCTCTCTAAAATCTCAAATGGCCCGATGAATCGCGGACTCAACTTCCCTTTTCGACCAAACCTTAGAATTCCCTTCATTGGGGCCACCTTAAGAAATACGTGGTCCCCGACATCGAATTCTAGGTCCCTTCGTCTCGTGTCGGCATAACTCTTCTGTCTGCTTTGGGCGGTCTGCATCCGCGCCCTAATCTTTTGTACCGCATCATTTGTGACCTGTACCAACTCGGGACCCAATAACTGGCGTTCACCAACCTCCTCCCAGAAAACAGGAGTTCTGCAACGTTTTCCATAGAGAGCTTCAAATGGAGCCATTCCGATGGTCGACTGATAACTGTTATTATAAGCAAACTCCATTAAATGCAAATGAGTGTCCCAACTGCCTGGGAAGTCTAATGTGCAAGCTCGCAACATATCTTCTAATATCTGGTTTAAACGCTTACGCCATCCCCATCCGCTCGTGGATGAAAAGTCAGCTTCAAGTTCAACTGCGAACCTAACGCTCTCTGTAAACTCCTCCAGAAGTTGGAGGTGAAACGTGGATCCCTGTCTGAAATAATCTTGACTGGAATTCCATGCAAACGGACTATCTCTTCCAGGTAAAGCTGCGCCCACTTATCTGTAGAATAGGTGGGTTTCCACAGTATGAAATGTCTTGACTTGGTTAATCTGGCCCACTATGACCCAAATCACCGAGTAACCTCGTAAAGTTCTAGGCGATCCGACTATGAAATCCATAGAGATCTCCTCCCATTTCCACCGAGGTACATGTAAAGGTTGTAGTAATCCTGCGGTCTCTCGCCTAGGTGCCTTTACTCGTGACAAGTCAAACACTTGCCGACAAACCCCGCTATGTCGCGCTTCATGTTACACCACCAAAATGATCGTTTATTGATCTCGATACATCTTGGTACTGCCGGATGCATAGAAAATGGTGAGTTGTGGGCTTCGCTCAAGATTTCGATTTTGATTTGTCATCATCATCGCACACATAATCGTCCCACCAAATAATAATTCTCCATCTCGTGGATAGGAAAACTCGCCAACTCACAGTAGTTACTTCTGCAGTAAGTTTTTCCACTAACCGAGTGTCTCTCCACGAGACTCAACGATCGTTGTCTTAAGGTTGGTTGTACCGTTAATCCCAGAGCTAATCGAGCCGTGGTCTTCCTACTAAGATCGCAATCTCGCTCGAGCAAACTCTGCTGCAGTAACTCTCTTCATCGGAACTCGTCTTTGAGGTATGCACTGGCTTCCTACTGAGGGCATCGGCCACGACATTAGCCTTACCGGGGTGGTATTGTATGTCAATGTCATAATCCTTCACTAATTCCAACCATCTGCGTTGCCTCATGTTCAATTCCTTCTGGGTGAACAGATACTTGACTTTTATGATCTGTAGAAGATTTGAATTTTCTCGCCATACGGTAGTGTCTCCGGATCTTTAGTGCAAAACCATCATTTGCTAGTTCCAAGTCATGAGTTGGATAGTTCCTCTCGTCGCCTTTCAATTGTCGGGATGCATAAGCTATTACTTTACCGTGCTGCATTAGCACACAACCCAAACCTTTCTTAGAAGCATCACTGTAAACCACAAAGCTCCCTGTTCCCTCGGGAACTGTAAGAATCGGGGCTGACACTAATCTGTACTTGAGTTCCTGGAAACTCGCCTCACAAGCATCATCCCAAACAAATGAGTTTCCATTGCCGTCGTCCGAGTCATCATGGGCATGGCTATCTTGGCGAAGTCCTCGCACGAAACGTCTATAATAACTCTGCAAGACCCGAAAAACTACGCACCTGCAGAATGGTGGTCGGACGAGGCCACCGTGTGACGGCCTCCACTTTATTTGGATCAACAGAGACTCGACCTTCGGACACCACATGCCCTAAGAAGGATACTTGTCTGAGCCAGAATTCACACTTGGAAAATTTTGCATATAACTTATTCTCTCTCAGCGTGAGTAAAACTTTCCTCAGGTGCATTTCATGCTCTTCATCACACCTGGAGTATATCAGTATATCGTCGATGAACACAATCACGAACGTATCAAGAAACTCTTTGAATAAACGGTTCATCAAGTCCATGAACGCGGCAGGAGCGTTGGTCAAACCAAACGACATCACTGTGAACTCGTAATGCCCATAACGTGATCCCAATCTTTGCTTTTAGGATGTCCTCTTCACCGATTCTCAATCGATGGTAGCTGATCTCGGATCAATCTTGGAGAACACTTGTTGCTCCTTGCAATCGATCGAATGATCATCTATTCCGGGGAGAGGGTATTTATTCTTGATCGTAACTTTATTCAACTCCTCGTAATCTATACACACAAGCGCATGGATCCGCTCTTTCTTTTCACGAACAATACAGGGGCTCCCAAGGCGAAACGCTTGGGCGTATAAACCCCTTGTCCATGAAGTCCTGCAAATCGTAGTTTCGCTTCTTTCAACTCTGCGGCATATTTACATGACGGAGCCTTGGATATCGGGTCGTCCCCAATTCCAATCCGATGTTAAAATCTACCTCTCTCGACGGAGGTATTCCGGGAGGTCCTCGGGAAGACGTCAGTAAATTCATTTACTACGGGTACCGATGTCACTTTGAGATCTCTGTGCACCTTGCATCTAGTATGCAAGCTAAGACGCCCAAGCTCCCGATGTAATAACTTTCTCGCCTTAAGGCGGCGTTACCTTAGGCCTACTTCCCGCTATCGTGCCTCCGAACTCAGTAGCTGTGTTGGTCGGGAGGAGTAAACACTACCTCCTTCCCCGAAACAATCAATGCAAGCATGGTTCTGCGCTAACCACCCATGCCCAATATCACGTCAAAGTCGACATGTCTAAGACTACTAGATTTACTTTGTTAACTCATGGTCTCATGATGGTCACACTACCATCCTTGACTTTCATAGTGGCTAACAAATTTATCCCATGCAGAGTTGAGACAGACAGAGCATCACATCAGAATCGTTTCTAGTTCTAACTCACTTGACTTACAAAGGATGCGAAAATAAAAGAGTGTGTAGAACTGAATCAAATAATACAAAGGCAAGGTGCCCAAGTAATGGAAGTGTACCTGTAACCACTGAGTCTGAGCCATAGATGTTTTTACTGGTGCTTGCATAAGCTCTTCCTTGATGTATGACAGGCTTCACAGCGGTCCCACTATTGATAACCTGAGGTTGGCTAGTGCTGGCTTGACTCGGGCAGCTATTAGCTCTGTGCCCTTCTTTCCCACATCTGAAACACACTCCGGACCGGGCCAAACACTTACCCTGTCTTTGCTACCACGCCTTTTGCACCGTGGCTTATCTCCACCGTTATTTCCCGCTCTGTTGACTCGTGGTTTCGACCAACTCGCACGAAAAATGTCCTGGTCCATACGGTGTCGCTGGGACGCCGTGAGCTTGAATTTGGCCGGTCCCACTTCCTCTTATGATTTGCCATGGTCGCCCGGGTTAACCACTACTGCCAGGTGCGATCTGCGCTGCACCCAAATCAATTCTCGCCTTCTCACTTGCGGAGGCATAATCGGGAGGTGCTAGTGCTTGAATGAAGCCTCAACATTCTCATCCAATCCCATAATGAAGCGCTCTTTTTTTTTGCCTCGTGTCAATCGGTTCGGGGCAAAGCGTGACAAACGGTAAATTCCCTCTCATATACCTCCACCGCCTCCTGCTCGCCAAGTCAGAAGAATTCACCGCTTCTTCATGAACGAGCTGCAGCAGATAAAATTTCCGCTGAACGCTTCCTTAAACAGATTCTGTGTCGTTTCTCCGGCTGGCGACTAAGGTTCCTCAAGGCGACTTCTCACACCATAAATACGCGTCATCCTCAAAGCATAAAGGTAGCACAGATACCCTCTCGGTCCTCGGGGCAATTCATCACCAAAATGGTCTCAATGGAGGACACCACAACTCTCGCCACGGTGGGGTCACCGGAAGACCCATCGAAAGATCTCGGGATCATACTTCACGAAGTCCTTCGGATATCGAGACTCGAGTTGCATCGTTTCGCCCGATTTACTTGAGCCACCGAGTGGCTATTGTAGCTCGCACTAGACTCTGCGATAGCCTCCACCATCATAGTCATAACGTTGGCGTTCCGCTTGATCTCGCCACCGAGCGATCGCAGTGCATTCTCCTCGCGACCAGTGGTCCCGGGGAGGTCTCGTGCGGGTGGAGCAACCTCTTCCTGCTCCGATGGTAATTCCGGTTGGGCGTCAACGTGTTCCCTTGCCCTCCGGCCCCTACCACGTCCCCTACCTCTCCCTCGACCTCTAGGTGGCATTTTGTCGATACTAAATACAGAGAGTTTCTAACTCAGTTTCATTACTTTCTAACTACAAGATAGGATCACCCCTTAGGGGTTTTAAGTTCAGGTATATGCATAAAATGTAATCATATCATAATCATTTACTTAATTAATGAAATACTGTAACGCATTGCAGCGGTGATCGAACGCGTTGTTCAACCATGGGAACTACTCTTTGCTTACTCTGTAAGCAAGTCTACAGAACCCTTAAACCTAGGGCTCTGATACCAACTGTAACGCCCCTACTTTTCAATGACTAGACTCTTAGGGACATCACTACACATGCATGCATTTATAGGCCAAGAGATAAAAATCTTGAAAGAAAACTTCCAAATAAATATAAATAGTCTTTAGGGATCCCAAATCAAAACATTTAAAACAGGTAAAAGGGGTAGTTTAACATGGCCTATTAAAAATCTGTAAGTAAATTTAAACTCCAAAACATAAAGAGACAACATCAGTTATAAAAGGAATATGCGGAAAACATGTCTATTCCCATGGTTTTAGTAACGCGCCTCCGTCACTCGCCCTGCACGTCCTTGGCCTTACCTGAAAAACATTTTTAAAAGAAAGGGTGAGTATTGCAAAACAATACCCAGTAAGTGACCTCGCTACCGAGGTTTGGGATATGCATACACATACAACCATGACCTTTAAACTTATTCAAAAATATACATATGCGGGACCTAAAACTTTCTCATATTGTCAGGTCTTTAATCCATGACTTTCTTTTTATTTGTGTGGCCGACTGGTCATCCTGAGTCATTTCATTTTTGAGTCCCTCACAGACCCCTGTAATAATTTGAGTCCCTCACAGACCCCTGTAATTTGACCCATAGGGTCTCTATTGCATGTTTGACCATGCACATACTGATCTCAGGAGACCAATGTCCACACTTTTCATTAATTCAATTCATGACATACATAACATGCATGAGGTCCCATCATTCACATAATAATAGTGTGCATGTCACAAACATCATCGTCAATATGCAAATCATACTTTTCTCATAGACAGTTTGAAGATCATACTTTTGTAGGAAATCATGAAATATTCTCATACAAATTACTGTCATATTCTCACGTGAAATACTGGAGTACTTTTACATAGAATACAAGAATATTCTCACATAAAATAATAGTTTATTTCCACATGAAGCATTGAAATACTTGCACATAAAATATTAAGTATTCTCACGAAAATATCTGTATATTGTCATATGAAAAATATAAACTAATTTCGCATGAAATCGTGAAAATCATTTTCTTCAATCCCAATAAAAAGTTCGGCACAAGGTCCCTTACCTTAATTCGAATTCTACTCCAAGACCTAATCGAACTCCTTGCCTACTCTTCCTTTAGTGGGACCTGATTCACACAACAATTCGAAATTATTCACCGAGCCTTCACTAAATACATAATTGTAGAAGTACCTAAATCAAGTCCTTACAATTTCATGCCTCGCTTACCTCGGGTTCAACGCGAGGACTTAATATTCCTTAGTTTGTTTTGGTGTTTGACCTCCAAATTCCGCTCCGAGTTTAATCCCTACAAGTTGTGTTCGAAACCGTGGTTAAACCCTCAATTAGACTCTTAGATACATAATAGATCACGAATAAATCTTCATCGAAAACGAACTCAACACGAACACTCACCGGTTGTGAACCTAGCGGTGACAAAACGCGGTGGTCGCGTGTGCGTGAAGTCCGGCGAAGTCTCTGCCGCAGTGCTCGCGGATGGTCGAGCTTGCTGCGCGCAGCGCTCGTGGATCTGCCGAAGCAAACCGGACTTGACGAACGGCTGGACGTGCGATCGAGGATCTGGCGCTGCCGAACTCGACGGTGAGCTGCGGCTCGTGAGCGGCGGCGGTCCTCGGACGAGTAAAGGATCCCGACTGCTGGGGGTTTCGGCTCGTAACCGGCGGCGGCGTGCAGTCTCGAGCAGCAGCTCGGCGGATCTGGGGTTCGGCGTTAAATGCTGCGCGGGGTCTTCGGCGAGAGTGGTTGGAGCTTGTCGATCTCCGGTCGTGGCAAAGAACGAAGCGCTTCCCGAACGACGCCGCCTTCGGCCAGACGGCTGGGCGTGACTTCTTCAATGCTTCTCCGTTCGTGAGCTTTGGACTTGGTGGTCAAGGCGCGGCAAAGACGTTGGAGCTAGGGTTCCGGCTAGGGCACGTTCACGAGGGAGAAGGGCAACCGAAGTGTATATATTTTTTTTCTAGGGTTAGGGTTAGGGCAACATAGGAGAAGAAGAAGATGTTGATGGCTAGGGTTAGGTTTTCTTTTTAAATCTTCAAGATAAGGAGCTTAAATACTAGCCAATTAGGTCAAAATCCAAGTGTTATTTATCACCCCGATTTAGACATTAATTACCAACATGCCATTACCACTTCCTTTTCTTTTAATTGTTACAAAAATAAAACCCATCTCAAGGAACAATAATAATTAACGATGGTACGTCAATTACGATAAATAATTAGTACCTGTGGTGGTGGTCGTCACAATCTCCCTTCCTTAAGAACTTTCGTCCTCGAAAGTTCCTATTCTTGAAATAACTCTGGGTATTTAGCTCGCACTTCCTCTTCTCGCTCCCAGTTAGCTTCTTCCGTGCGGTGGTTCTCGCCACAACACTTTAACTAAGCCGATCTCACTATTCATGAGGGTCTTTCGATCTCTTGCAATAATTTGTACCGGCTGCTCGCCATAACTCGATCTTCTCGCTAATTGCAATGGTTCAAGTCTCGACATGCGTCGGTCCAAACGTACTTTCTCAACATGGAGACATGAAACACGTTATGAACCGCTGAAAGGGAAGGCGGCAGTGCTAATCTGTAGGCCACTGCACCAATCCTCTCTAAAATCTCAAATGGCCCGATGAATCGCGGACTCAACTTCCCTTTTCGACCAAACCTTAGAATTCCCTTCATTGGGGCCACCTTAAGAAATACGTGGTCCCGACATCGAATTCTAGGTCCCTTCTCCTCGTGCCTGCATAACTCTTACATGCGCTTTGGCGATGCGCATCATCCGCGCCCTAATCTTTTGTACCGCATCATTTGTGACTGTACTCAACTCGGGACCCAATAATCGGCGTTCACCAACCTCCTCCCGAAAAACAGGGAGTTCTCGCAACGCTTTCCATAGAGAGCTTCAAATGGAGCCATTCCGATGGTCGATCGATAATCATTATTATAAGCAAACTCCATTAAATGCAAATGAGTGTCCTAACCGCTGGGAAGTCTAATGTGCAAGCTCGCAACATATCTTCTAATATCTGGTTTAAACGTTCGCATCGCATCCCATCCGTGCTCGTGGATGAAAAGTCATCTCAAGTTCAATCGCGAACCTAACGCTCTCTGTAAACTCCTCCGTAAGTTGGAGGTGAAACGTGGATCCTCGCTCAAAATAATCTTGACCGGAATTCCATGCAAACAGAGACTATCTCTTCCGGTAAAGTCGCGCCCACTTATCTGTAGAATAGGTGGGTTTCCACGGTATGAAATGTCTTTGACTTGGTTAATCTGGCCCACTATGACCCAAATCACCGAGTAACCTCGTAAAGTTCTAGGCGATCCGACTATGAAATCCATAGAGATCTCCTCCCATTTCCACCGAGGTACATGTAAAGGTTGTAGTAATCCTGCGGGTCTCGCTAGGTGCCTTTACTGCCGACAAGTCAAACACTTGCCGACAAACCCTCGCTATGTCGCGCTTCATGTTACACCACCAAAATGATCAATTTTGAGATCTCGATACATCTTGGTACTGCCAGGATGCATAGAAAATGGTGAGTTGTGGGCTTCGCTCAAGATTTCAGTTTTCAGTTTGTCATCATCTGGCACACATAATCGTCCCTGAAATAATAATTCTCCATCTGTGGATAGGGAAAACTCTGCCAACTCACCTGTAGTTACTGCAGTAAGTTTTTCCACTAACTGAGGGTCTCCCCGCTGAGACTCAACGATGCGTTGTCTTAAGGTTGGTTGTACCGTTAACTGAGCTAACTGAGCCGTGGTCTTCCCTACTAGTACTGCAATCTCAGCTCGAGCAAACTCTGCTCAGTAACTCGCTTCGCATGAAACTCGTCTTTGAGGTATGCACTGGCTTCCTACTGAGGGCATCGGCCACGACATTAGCCTTACCGGGGTGGTATTGTATGTCAATGTCATAATCCTTCACTAATTCCAACCATCTGCGTTGCCTCATGTTCAATTCCTTCTGGGTGAACAGATACTTCAGACTTTTATGATCTGTAAAGATTTGAATTTTCTCGCCATACAGGTAGTGTCTCCAGATCTTTAGTGCAAAAACCACTGCTGCTAGTTCCAAGTCATGAGTTGGATAGTTCCTCTCGTGCGTCTTCAATTGTCGGGATGCATAAGCTATTACTTTACCGTGCTGCATTAGCACACAACCCAAACCTTTCTTAGAAGCATCACTGTAAACCACAAAGCTCCCTGTTCCCTCGAACTGTAAGAATCGGGCCGACACTAATCTGCATGCTTGAGTTCACTGGAACTCGCCTCACAAGCATCATCCCAAACAAATGAGTTTCCCTTGCGCGTCACCGAGTCATGGGCATGGCTATCTTGGCGAAGTCCCGCACGAAACGTCTATAATAACTCCAAGACCAGAAAAACTACGTACCTGCAATAACGGTGGTCGGACGAGGCCACTGTGTGACGGCCTCCACTTTCGCTGGATCAACAGAGACTCCAGCTTCGGACACCACATGCCCTAAGAAGGATACTTGTCTGAGCCAGAATTCACACTTGGAAAATTTTGCATATAACTTATTCTCTCTCAGCGTGAGTAAAACTTTCCTCAGGTGCATTTCATGCTCTTCATCACACACGAGTATATCGATATCGTCGATGAACACAATCACGAACGTATCAAGAAACTCTTTGAATAAACGGTTCATCAAGTCCATGAACGCGCGGGAGCGTTGGTCAAACCAAACGACATCACCGTGAACTCGTAATGCCCATAACGTGATCTCAATCTTTGCTTTTAGGGATGTCCTCTTCACCGATTCTCAATCGATGGTAGCGATCTCGGATCAATCTTGGAGAACATCGTTGTTGCTCCTTGCAATCGATCGAATGTATCATCTATTCGGGGAGAGGGTATTTATTCTTGATCGTAACTTTATTCAACTCCTGTAATCTATACACAGCGCATGGATCCGCTCTTTCTTTTCACGAACAATACAGGGGCTCCCAAGGCGAAACGCTTGGGCGTATAAACCCTTTGTCCATAAGTCCTGCAATCGTAGTTTCAGCTCTTTCAACTCTGCGGGTGCCATTCTCATGCGAGCCTTGGATATCGGGGTCGTCCCCACCCCAATCCGATGTTAAAATCTACCTCTCTCGACCGAGGTATTCCGGAGGTCCTCGGGAAGACGTCTCAGAATTCATTTACTCATCGTACCGATGTCACCGAGATCTCTGTGCACCTTGCATCTAGTATGCAAGCTAAGACGCCCCAAGCTCCCGATGTAATAACTTTCGCCTTAAGGCGATGAATTACCTTAGGCCTACTTCCCGCTATCGTGCCTCCGAACTCAGTAGCTTGAGGTTGGTCGGGAGGAGTAAACACTACCTCCTTCCTGAAACAATCAATGCAAGCATGGTTCTCTGCGCTAACTATCCATGCCCAATATCACGTCAAAGTCGGACATGTCTAAGACTACTAGATTTATCATTAACTCATGGTCTCATGATGGTCACACTACCATCCTTGACTTTCATAGTGGCTAACAAATTTATCCCCGCAGAGAGTGGAGACAGATGAGAGCATCAGAATCGTTTCTAGTTCTAACTCACTTGACTTACAAAGGATGCGAAAATAAAAGAGTGTGTAGAACCGTAATCAAATAATACAAAGGCAAGGTGCCCAAGTAATGGAAGTGTACCTGTAACCACCGAAGTCCGAGCCATAGATGTTTTTACTGGTGCTTGCATAAGCTCTTCCTTGATGTATGACAGCTTCCACAAAGCAGAATCCCACTATTGATAACTCCGAGGTTGGCTAGTCTTCGGCTTGACTCGGGAGCTATTAGCTCTGTGCCCTTCTTTCCCACATCCAAAACACACTCCGGACCGGGCCAAACACTTACCCTGTCTTCGCTACTACGCGCTTTTTGCACCGTGGCTTATCTCCACCGTTATTTCCCGCTGCTGACTGTGGTTTCGACTGAACTCGCACGAAAATGTCCTGGTCTATACGGTGTACGCTGGGACGCTTGTGAGCTTGAATTTGGCCGTCCCACTTCCTCTTATGATTTGCCATGGGTCGCCCGGGTTAACCACTACTGCTTTGCCGATGCGATCTGCGCAGCACCCAAATCAATTCGCCACTCTCACACTGCGGAGGCATAATCGGGAGGTGCTAGTGCTTGAATGAAGCCTCGAACATTCTCATCCAGTCCATATAATGAAGCGCTCTGCTTTTCTTTGCCTCTGTGTCAATCGGTTCGGGGCAAAGCGTGACAAACGGTAAATTCCTCTCATATACCTCCACCGCCCCTCTGCTTACGCCAAGTGTAAGAATTACCTGCTTCCTCGTAACGAGCCGCAGCGAGATAAAATTTCCGCTGAGCGCTTCCTTAAACAGATTCAGTGTAATCGTTTCTCACGGCGACTAAGGTTCCTCAGGCGGACTCACACCATAAATACGCGTCATCCCTCAGCATAAAGGTAGCACAGGATACCCTCTGGTCCTCAGGGCAATTCATCAGCCTGAAAATGGTCTCAATGGAGGACAGCCACAACTCGGCCACAATGGGGTCACTGGAAGACCCATCGAAAGATCTGGGATCATACTTCCTGAAGTCCTTCAGATATCGAGACTCCAGAGTTGCATCGTTTCGCCCCTGATTTACTTGAGCCAGCTGAGTGGCTATTGTAGCTCGCACTAGACTCTGCATAGCCTCCACCATCATAGTCATAACGTTGGCGTTCCCTTGATGCCGCCACCGAGCGCTCGCAGTGTGCATTCTCCCGGCGACGTGCCGGTCCTGGGGAGGTCTCGTGCGGGTGGAGCAACCTCTTCCTGCTCCAGTGGTAATTCCGGTTGGGCGTCAACGTGTTCCCTTGCCTCCTCGGCCCCTACCACGTCCCCTACCTCTCCTCGACCTCTAGGTGGCATTTTGTCGATACTACAATACAGAGAGTTTCTAACTCGGTTTCATTACTTTCTAACTACAAGATAGGATCACCCTCTTAGGGTTTTAAGTTCGTGTATATGCATAAAATGTAATCATATCATAATCATTTACTTAATTAATGAAATACTGTAACGTACTGGCGGTGGACTGAACGCGTTGTTCAACCATGGGAACTACTCTTTGCTTACTCTGTAAAGCAAGTCTCTGAGTAACCCTTAAACCTAGGGCTCTGATACCAACCGTAACGCCCTACTTTTCAATGACTAGACTCTTAGGGACATCACTACACATGCATGCATTTATAGGCCAAGAGATAAAAATCTTGAAAGAAAACTTCCAAATAAATATAAATAGTCTTTAGGGATCCCAAATCAAAACATTTAAAATGCAATTAAAAGGGTAGTTTAACATGGCCTATTAAAAATGTAGAAGTAAGTAAATTTAAACTCCAAAACATAAAGAGACAACATCGCTTATAAAAGGAATATGCGGAAAACATGTCTATTCCCATGGTTTTAGTAACGCGCCTCACTCACTCGCTCGCACGCCCTTGGCCTTACTCAAAAAAACATTTTTAAAAGAAAGGGTGAGTATTGCAAAACAATACCATGTAAGTGACCTCGCTACTGAGGTTTGGGATATGCATACACATACAACCATGACCTTTAAACTTATTCAAAAATATACATATGCGGGACCTAAAACTTTCTCATATTGTCGTCTCTTTAATCCATGACTTTCTTTTTATTTGTGTGGCCGATTGGTCATCCCGAGTCATTTCATTTTGAGTCCCTCACGCACCCTGTAATAATTTGAGTCCCTCACGGACTTCAGTAATTTGACCCATAGGGTCTCTATTGCATGTTTGACCATGCACATCTTGATCTCGTGGAGACCAATGTCCACACTTTTCATTAATTCAATTCATGACATACATAACATGCATGAGGTCCCATCATTCACATAATAATAGTGTGCATGTCACAAACATCATCGTCAATATGCAAATCATACTTTTCTCATGTATAGTTTGAAGATCATACTTTTGTAGGAAATCATGAAATATTCTCATACAAATTATCATCATATTCTCACGTGAAATACTTTGAGTACTTTTACATAGAATACAAGAATATTCTCACATAAAATAATAGTTTATTTCCACATGAAGCATTGAAATACTTGCACATAAAATATTAAGTATTCTCACGAAAATATCTCAGATATTGTCATATGAAAAATATAAACTAATTTCGCATGAAATCGTGAAAATCATTTTCTTCAATCCCAATAAAAGTTCGGCACAAGGTCCCTTACCTTAATTCGAATTCTACTCAAGACCTAATCGAACTCCTTGCCTACTCTTCCTTTAGTGGGACTGATTCACACAACAATTCAAATTATTCACCGAGCCTTCACTAAATCCATAATTGTAGAAGTACCTAAATCAAGTCCTTACAATTTCATGCTTCGCTTACCTCGGGTTCAACGCGAGGACTTAATATTCCTTAGTTTGTTTTGGTGTTTGACCTCCAAATTCCGCTCCGAGTTTAATCCCTACAAGTTGTGTTCGAAACCGTGGTTAAACCCTCAATTAGACTCTTAGATACATAATAGATCACGAATAAATCTTCATCGAAACGAACTCAACACGAACACTCACCGGTTGTGAACCTAGCGGTGACAAAACGCGGTGGTCGGCGTGCGTGAAGTCCGGCGAAGTCTGCTGCAGGTGCTCGCGGATGGCTGGAGCTTCGGGCTGCTGCAGGCGCTCGTGGATCTGCCGAAGCAAACCGGACTTGACGAACGGCTGGACGTGCGATCGAGGCTCTGGCGCTGCCGAACTCGACGGTGAGCTGCGGCTCGTGAGCGCCGGCGGTCCTCGGACGAGTAAAGATCCCGATCGCTGGGGTTTCGGCTCAGAATCGCGCGGCGCGGCGCAGCGATCGAAAGCGGCGGCTTCGGCGGATCTGGGGTTCGGCGTTAAATGCTGCGCGTGGGTCTTCGCCGGCGAGTGGTTGGAGCTTGTCGATCTCCTGTCGTGCAACACGAAGCGGCTTCCCACGAACGACGTCGGCTTTCAGAGACGTGACTTCTTCAATGCTTCTCCATTCGTGAGCTTGGACGAGGTGGTCGGGCGCGGCGAAGACGTTGGAGCTAGGGTTCCGGCTAGGGCACGTTCACGAGGGAGAAGGGCAACCGAAGTGTATATATTTTTTTTTCTAGGGTTAGGGTTAGGGCAACATAGGAGAAGAAGAAGATGTTGATGGCTAGGGTTAGGTTTTCTTTTTAAATCTTCAAGATAAGGAGCTTAAATACTAGCCAATTAGGTCAAAATCCAAGTGTTATTTATCACCCTGATTTAGACATTAATTACCAACATGCCATTACCACTTCCTTTTTCTTTTAATTGTTACAAAAATAAAACCCATCTAGAGGAACAATAATAATTAACGATGGTACGTCAATTACGATAAATAATTAGTACCTGTGGTGGTGGTCGTCACAGACGATTTTGGCCACTCTCACCCATACTAGTCAAAGGACAATCCCTCGCAAACAGGAGTTTGTAACTTGCTCAGGATTGAGATCAAGTTGCCTAGGTCATCCTAGTGAAATAGAAACCTAACTAGTCAACGGATTTACATCTAGTGGTTACTATTTCGCGGTCCGGTCTTATGTAATCTCATTACATAGGATATCCCCACTCACATGTCATCTACATGAACACGCTAGGATCACAGTATTTTGTATCATATACAAAGTGGGCCACATCCATAGTTTTACCAGGGTAAGGTACCCAAACCTTATCCCCTAGCTATAAACCCTTTAGGCTGTATCTCGAACCGAGATCCTTTATATGTACACTACATTCAGTTAAAGATTCATTTTATAGCCTTAGATGTTTAGTTTATTGGATTTAGGGTTTAAACAAAGGCAATATCGTAAATAACGAACAATAACTCTTTATTGAAATAATAACACTTTATTACATTAATTAGAACATAATTACAAACTACGAGTTTTAGGGCACAAACCCCAACAAACTCCCACTTGAACTAAAACTCTAGTGGGGTACATCATAATCTAAAACAGTGTTTACAGAGATAGAAATACAATAAACTAGGGCATCCATATACCCATTACATATCTCCCACTTGCCCTAGATTAACCTATGTACATGTCTCGTAGACCTAGACTTTCCAGATGACCCTCGAACACTTTAGCCGTGAGAGTCTTTGTAAACGGATCAACAATATTGTGCTTCGAAGCGATCTTCGTGACTGTCACATCTCCTCGTTGCACTATTTCTTGTATCAGGTGATACTTCCTCTCGATGTGCTTGCCTCGTTTATGGTTGCGAGGTTCCTTCGAATTGGCTATCGCACCACTGTTGTCACAGTATAAGGTGATGGGAAATTCCATATTTGGAACAACTTCCAAATCAGTAAGGAATTTCCTTTGCCAAACAACCTCCTTAGCTGCTTCACAAGCCGCGACATACTCAGCCTCCATCGTGGAGTCAGCGATGCATCCTTGCTTGATGCTTCGCCATACTATAGCTCCCCCGTTAAGGGTGAAAGTTGATCCCGATGTGGATTTCCGAGAATCCTTATCGTTCTGAAAATCAGAATCAGTGTATCTAGTTAGGATCAAATCCTTAGACCCATACACAAGCGTATAGTCCCTTATTCTCCTAAGATACTTGAGGATATTTTTAACTGTTGTCCAGTGGTCTAACCCTGGATTGGATTGGTACCTACTAACTATTCCCACTGCATAACAAATGTCTGGCCTCGTGCACAACATAACATACATTAAGCTACCTACTGTAGAGGCATAGGGAATATGTCTCATATCCTCAATTTCTTGAGGTGTCTTAGGACACTGTTCCTTAGACAGATGAACTCCATGCCTGAAGGGTAATAATCCCCTCTTGCAATTCTGCATCGAATATCGAGACAACATTTTGTCGATATAAGACGCTTGAGACAGAGCTAACGTTCTGTTCTTGCGATTCCTGAAGATCTGAATCCCAATAACATATTGCGGCTCTCCCAAATCTTTCATTTGGAATTGGGTCGCCAACCAATTCTTTATGTCAGTTAGGTATCCTACACCATTCCCAATTAGTAGGATATCATCCTAAGAAAGCTACTTTATCGTTGATTATCCTCTTGTAAACACAAGGCTTATCAACGTTTTGTCAAAGCCATAAGACTTGATCGTAGTATCAAATCTTATATTCCAAGATCTGGATGCTTGTTTCAACCCATAAATGGATCGATTGAGCTTGCAAACTTTTTGTTCCTGACCTTGGGTTATGAACCCTTCGGGCTGAGACATATAGATGCTCTCGTCAAGATTACCATTAAAAAAGGTTGTCTTGACATCCATCTGCCAGATTTCATAATCATAAAACGCGGCTATAGACAAGAGTATACTTATAGACTTCAGCATAGCAACAGGGGAAAAAGTTTCTTCATAGTCAACTCCTTCCCTTTGGGTAAAACCCTTTGCTATAAGTCTGGCCTTAAAGGTCTGTACCTTTCTGGCTGTATCTCTCTTTCTTTTATAGATCCATTTACACCCTATGGGTCTAACCCCTTCAGGTTGGTCTACAAGTTCCCATACTGAATTAAAGTCCATTGACTCCATTTCAAGGTCCATGGCTTTGATCCATTGGTTCTTGTCTACATCATTCATTGCCTGTTTATAAGACAATGGATTTTCTATGCCGTCATCGGGAATGACAACTTGAGTTTCAACTAAACCCAAGTAGCGGTTAGGTTGAGAAACAACCCTCCCACTGCGTCGAGGCATTCCCAACAATTGAGAAGGACGAGACGGACTTGAGGCGCTGGCTCCTCCATCAACTCTTGATGAAGGTCCAAATTGATCAACAACTCTTGTTGGTTCATCTGTAGCTTCATTTAACACTAATTTACTACGCGGTTTGTGGTTCCTCATGTGATCTTCCTCCAAGAAAGTGACGTTTGTCGATACAATCACCTTGTTTTCTTGTGGGTTGTAGAAAAGACCACCTTTCGTTTCTTTTGGATAGAAAAGACCACCTCTCAGGCGTCTTATATTGACAAGATGTTGTCTAGATATAAGATGCAGAACTCCAAGAAGAGTTTGCTGCCTTTCAGGCATGGGTTTCACTTGTCTAAGGATCAATGTCCTAAGACACCTCAAGAGGTTGAGGATATGAGACGAAACCCTTATGCTTAAGTTGTAGGGAGCCTCATGTATGTCATGCTGTGTACTAGGCCCGACATTTGTTATGCAGTTGGGATTGTCAGTAGGTATCAATCCAATCCAAGATTAGATCACTGGACAGTCGTAAAGGCAATCCTCAAGTATCTTAGGAAAACGAGGAACTACAACCTTTTATATGGGAGTGGGGATTTGATCTTTATGGGACACACAGACTCTGACTTTCAGGTTGAACTTGCCAGTTACCCTATTTTGTGACAACAGTAGTGCAGTAGTCAACTCGAGTGAATCTCGGAGTCATAAGAGGGGCAAGCATATTGAGCGTAAGTACCACCTGATACGGGAGATTGTGCACCGCGAAGACATGACAGTCACACAGATAGCGTCAGAGCACAACGTTGTTATCCATTTACAAAGGCCCTCACGGCTAAGGTGTTTGAGGGTCACCTAAAGAGTCTAGGTCTTCGAATGCTTCCTAACTAGGGCAAGTGGGAGTATTGTAAAGGGTATTCAATGCCCTAGTTTATTGTAATCTTACTGTACATTTGAGAAATGTATTTTGTACTCCACGAGCCTGATCCAAGAGTGGGAGTTTGTTGGGATGTATGTCCTAATCTCGTACATGTTTGTAATATTCACTATTGAAATAAATAAGTGTTATTTTTTCATCACTTTGTGTCTCACATATTTACAAACTTTATCCAATAAACTAAGCTCTAGGGTCATTGAATTATGAGAGAACTAGAACTTGAACGGTGTGTAGTGGACACACAGGGAGGATCACGTTCGAGTTAATGACCCAAACGGTCTACAGTATACGGATAGGGTTGGAGACATAATCCTGGATACGTTGTGGATGCGACCCGCTTTGTATTAGATACAAACAAGGTGATCCAACTCGTTCATGTGGTTGACATGCGAGTGGGGGCATCCTGTGCAATGAGATTGTACAAGACCGGATCGTGAATTATTAGACCTACTAATGTAACACCGTTAACAATATAGGACTAATAACTTTGTAGATGACCAATAGTGACTCGACCTTAATCCGGAGCGTGTTATGAGACTTCTGTATGCGGGGGTCTGTCCTTTGACTAGTACGGGTGAGGGTGATCATAGTTACTCGCCCAATATGCCTATCTTCTCAGGGACATGACCACGTGGGGTGCTGGGAACTTAACTACGTAAGATGAAATACACTCGATCCCGACTCAGGGAAATTAGAGGGGTTGTTCCCTTAAGTGTTGTCTCTAGGGCTTGGACAACGGGCGCCCACCCTTTCACTGGCCCGAGAGGGGTGTTGTTTATGGTTGGACCATACAACGTTGTTGTTCATTAAGGAGTAGTGGGGACTTAAGGAGCAAGAGGTAGACACAGGGATAAAACGGTAATTTGACCCAGCAGTGTCTACGAACAACCTGTGAAGAGTCGACTCACGGGCATTGGTTATATCAATGGACACAACTTGTCCTACAGTGATGGGAATACAGCTACGGGCTTTAGTGGAGTGTTACCGTAGATAATGAATGTTGAATAACTAGGTCAAAGAGTTTGACAGGTTAGTCTCGGATCATTGGAGCTCGTCATCTGTAGGTCCATCAGGTCACTCGATTGGCTCAAACTAGATAAATTGGGGGTTTACAGTTTGGTGTGGATTTGAAGTGTTCAAATTCATTAAAAGGGTATTTATGTCATTTATATGAGATATGATTGATATATTATATAGTTTAATGTGAATGAGATTTATAATAAACTATAGTTAGCCTAATTGATTAATTAGTGCTAATATAGAGAAATTGGATTGAGAGAAATTAAATTGAATGTGATTCAATTTAAAATCCACAATTATACAAACGTGATTTGTATAATAAGGTATAAGATATCTTATTATATGTGTTATGCAAATATGATTTGTATAACCTAAGGTTGTGGTAAAATGGTAATTTTGTGAAGGTTTCTGTGGGACTTTAGTGGAGTGTTCCCGCAGTTAACAAATGTTGATTAGGAGGTTAATGAGATTAATCGAGTAGTTTCGTATCGTTGGAGCTTCAGATTTGTAGGTCCATTAGCTCCACCTTCTAGCTCGTAAAGGGTTCTTAGATTATTTGAATTTGAAATGTTCAAATTCATTAGGGAATAAATTTAATCTATATAGATACGATATAATATATAGTTTTGGAACTATATATTATAAATTTAATGTGAATATGATTCATATTAAATTATATGAGAGAATTAAATATTTGAAAGAGTTCAAATATTAAATTCAAATGTGAATGTGATTCATATTTGAAAACTATAGGTTAAAATTTAATGTGCATTTGATGTACATTAAACTATAGATTAAAGGGGTAAAAGGATTAAATAAGATTTAACCATTTAGTATAATATAGTATTTAATTAAATTTGATTTAATTAAATTAATTAAATAATTAATTAGAGAACGTGTCATGATGACACGTTCCCACTACTCCCCAACTCCCCCTGGATAGGGAGTGGGGAGTTACCCACTGAAGTGTCCTTCTCCTGGTGAGAAGGGACAAACTTCATTCAATCGATCACTCACTCATTTGATTGATATTCTGACAGAAGAATTCTCTCTCTGACCTTCTCCTAGAATTTCCAATTTTCCAATTGTTGGATCCTTCCCACCTAAGGAATTTCTAAGTAGAACTCAGAGATATAGAAGGTTACCCAAGTGGTAGTGTCTTGCTGGAGAGAGCAGAGAAGTCCCTGTTGCTGAGTTGTTGTTTTCTTTTGGAGCAAGGAGTTGCTATTTCCTGAGGAAAATCTACAAAGGTATTCTTTCTTCCTTTTAGTTTAATTTTTAAACTTTAGCATGTTTACATGTATTTCTCCATGCCTAATTAGATTAGATAAGCATGTTTGTTCTATTTTTGTCAATGTATGAGTTTTTGCATTTCTAACCAAAACAATCAAGCAATTACGATTCCAAACACGTTTCCGCTGCTCAAGGAGATCAGATCTCCATCAATTGGTATCATAGCAATGCTTGTTTTGATTTGGTCGAAGCAAAATTGCATTGATTTGGTGGGAAATTCATTTTGGTTTGCTGTAAAACTGTTTAGGAGTATTTGGCCTTAGTTTACTCTTTTGATTTGATCAATTTGTATGTAAAGGCCCATGTGTTTTGGGCAATTAAGTGCTTATCGAGTCTGTATTCGAGTTAAGAGTCGTTCGGGACCAGTTTCATGCAATTCGGTTGAGAATCGAAGGAGAATTTGAAGATTGAAGCTGTTGTATTCGAAGAGGAAAGGTGTTGGCGAAGCAACAGCGTTGCAACGCAGCCAGCAGCGTTGCAACGTTGAGGATTGGCATCGCAACGCCAAGCATCCCTATCGATGCGGGAGCTCCAGGGGTCAGCGGCGTTGTAACGCTGCCCCTCAGCGTTGCAACGCCACCCCGATAGAAGGTGCGCACGCAGACGAAGCGGGCATTGCAACGCCGTGATGGCATTGCAGCAGCTGCAAACCGGTTCAGCAGTTTGGGTTGATTTTCGATCTGGTTCGAGCAGTTCAAGCCCGGTTCAAGGTGTTTAGGACCGGTTTATGTAATAAAATTAGAGTAATTTTATTATTTTGCACTTTAGGGGCCAAATTATTCCGGTTTTACAGCTATATGTCTTTATGAATGTCATTTAGATTTTTCCCACCTTAGGATAAGCATGTTCATGCATTTTTTATTTGTATAAATGTTATATAATATGGTTTAAATGCATGATTAATTTATTTTTCATGAGTAATGAATTATAATTGTTATAATTAGATTATATGGAAAATAAATTGCATGGAGCATGTAATTACTTAGTTTAAAATAAATGTTATTTTATTTTAAGTAATTTAATTATTCAATTAGTTGAATACTTTATTTATAATTCCAAAATTGGTTTTATAATATAGTTTCTTTATCATAGGTTAATTATTAAATTTATAAAAGTTATAAATTAAACGGGTTTTAGAAACCATAACCTATAATAAAGAAATGCATGCAAACATAGGAACTTGGGTTAAAATTAAATTAGTTTTAAATTGTTTAAAATTAATTTAAACTAATTTAGACCTAAGTTTTAATTTATAATAGGATTAGAAATTAGTCTTACATAGTATTTTAAATAGTTTAAAATATAGTAGGACATTAAGACTTTGGTTATAAGGGAACTCTACTGGTGAAGTTCTGTCTAAGGTTGGGGGTACTTAAGCTGACGGTTAACGGAACACCTCCTACCTGGGAACTGATCCAAAGTTTGAGTTGAATTAACCTTAGTTCTATTTTATATCTAGGTAATTAAAATATTTATTCACCTAGACATAAGGTTAAAACACCTAGTTATAATAGTTATAATAGGCATAGACTTAGATAGATTCTTTTAGCTAGAATCCGACTAAGTTAAACCTATACCCTATTCTTAGGAGCTTCAGTGGGAGAAAACGAGATGTTCGCATCGAGTTTACTCTCACGTTCTCAAGAGTTCACACCATGACTTCCATGCTCGGCTACGTGGCGTAAATAGGGCGTCCCCCTACGGTATGTGTTTGCATGGTTCAATACCAAGGTGAATGAGGGAAGTGTCCATAGTAAATGGGAGCAGGACGCGTGTCAACGTATCCTGCGCCTCCACCATTAGGTCGCATGCCGAGAGATTTCTATAGTCCGTCGGCTAGGTTGTCCTGGAACAGCCAAACCCTACAGAGGGTCTGACTATAGGGATCGGAACACCGCGAACTCCAGAAATGGATAGGATCTCTTAGGTAATTTGCAACAGTTGTCTTTCTTAATAGTAGCCTGTTGGCTCGGACCTATTTGATCTGAAAATGGTAGGGTCACATTTACGGGATGAGTTAAGCTAGTTAACAAGTCCCTGACCAAATAAACGGTAGCTAAGGACCATTGGGACATGAGATGTTCTGGTAGTGAGAATTGGCTGAGAAAGTCTCAATTAAGGGGAGAAATGACTGACCGCCCGACGGAGGCTTTTGTTCTAAACCCTTGAAATATCGTTGCAAAATTAAAGGTTTAATTTAAACACTGGGTTTAGTTTAAATGCTAGGGTTCTTTAATAATTTTGCTAAATTTGATTGATTTTATAATGGGGTAAAAGGCATAACTAACTAGAACTATTTTGGATTTTCAGCATGTCGTCCTCAATAATAGCCTTACTAAAAAGCGATCGTTTAACTGGTGAGAACTTTACTACGTGAAAGTCCAACTTGAATACGATTCTTGTTGTTGACGACCTACGGTTTGTACTTACTGAGCAATGTCCTTAGGTCCCTGGTCGAAACGCTCCTCAATCTATTAAGGATGCGTACGACCGCTGGATCAAGGCTAATGATAAGGTCAAGGTCTACATTTTGACTAGTGTTTCTGAAGTTCTAGCCAAAAAACACGAGGGCATGGTCTCAGCCCGTGAGATCATGAGTTCGTTGCAGGATATGTTTGGACAACCGTCTGGGCAGCTTCGGCACGAATCCCTCAAATACGTTTATAACTCCCGTATGAAGGAGGGGTCATCGGTGAGAGAACACGTTCTCGATCTGATGATCCACTTCAACGTGGCTGAGATGAACGGAGCGGTCATTGACGAACAAAGTCAGGTCTCGTTCATCCTGAAATCTCTTCCGAAGAGTTTCCTGCAATTTCGCAGCAATGCGGTGATGAACAAGATAGAGTATAACCTGACTACTCTCCTCAATGAACTACAAACTTTCCAATCTCTTATGAACAATAAGGGGCAGACTGATGGAGAGGTATATCTGTTTGCCCATTCCAGAAGGTTCCAGAAGGGTTCATCCTCTAGGACTAAGTCCTGTGGTTCATCTTCTAGGCTTAAGAAGACCCAAAAGAAGAAGATAGGAAGGAAAGGGAAGACATCTGTTGCTGATAAAGGCAAGGGAAAGGACAAGATTGCAGACAAAGGAAAATGTTTCCACTGCAACGTGGATGGACACTGGAAGCGAAACTGCCCAAAATATCTTGCTGAGCTTAAAGAGAAGAAAGGTAAATTTGATTTACTTGTTCTTGAAACTTGTTTAGTGGAAAATGATGATTTTACCTGGATACTTGATTCAGGAGCCACTAATCATGCTTGTTATTCGTTTTAGGAAACTAGTTCCTTCAAGGAGCTCGAAGAGGGTGAGATGACGCTCAGGGTCGGGACGGGAGACGTCGTCTCAGCTCGTGCAGTGGGAGATGCCAAGCTATTTTTCGGAGATAGATTTATTTTATTAACAAATCTGTACATAGTTCCTAAGATTAAGAGGAACTTAATTTCTATCTCTTGTTTAATAAAACCTGGATATTGTATTTCTTTTTCATTGAATGAAGCATTCATTTTAAAAGAGGGTGTCAATATTTGTTCTGCTAAATTGAAAAACGGATTGTATGTACTTAAATCGAATAGAACTAAAGCAATTTTAAATCATGAGATGTTTAAAAATGCTAATACTCAAAGTAAAAGGCAAAGAATTTCTCCAAATAATAATACCTATCTATGGCATCTTAGACTTGGTCCTATAAATCTCAACCGGATTGAGAGATTATCTAAGAATGGACTTCTAAATAAGTTAGAAGATGATTCTTTACCTCATTGCGAATCTTGCTTGGAAGGTAAAATGACCAAGCGACCTTTTACTGGAAAAGGTTACAGAGCCATAGAGCCCTTAGAACTTGTACATTCAGATCTTTGTTGTCCGGTGAATGTTAAAGCTCGAGGAGGGTGCGAATATTTCATCTCCTTCATAGATGATTATTCGAGGTATGGTTATCTATACCTAATGCATCACAAGTCTGAGGCTCTTGCAAAGTTCAAAGAGTATAAGGCTGAAGTAGAGAATGCATTAGGGAAAACCATTAAAACACTTCGATCCGATCGAGGTGGAGAGTATATGGATTTGAGATTCCGTGACTATATGATAGAACATGGAATTAAATCTCAACTCTCAAAGACTTAAATACACCACAACAAAATGGTGTGTCAGAAAGGAGAAATAGAACCTTGTTGGACATGGTTCGTTCTATGATGAGCTATGCTCAATTGCCTGCCTCGTTTTGGGGATATGCAGTAGAGACTGCAGTTCAAATCTTGAACATGGTTCCATCAAAGAGTGTTTCAGAAACACCTTTTGAATTATGGAAAGGGCGTAAACCTAGTTTACAACACTTCAGGATTTGGGGTTGTCCGGCACACGTGCTAGCGACAAACCCAAAGAAATTGGAACCTCGTTCAAGATTATGCCAATTTGTTGGCTATCCCAAAGAAACGAGAGGTGGTCTTTTCTACGGCCCACAAGAAAATAAGGTGATTGTATCGACAAATGCCACTTTCTTGGAGGAAGATCACATGAGAAACCATAAACCGCGTAGTAAATTAGTGCTAAATGAAGCTACAGATAAACCAAAAAGAGTTGTTGATCAAGCTGGACCTTCATCAAGAGTTGATGGAGAAGTCAGCGCCTCAAGTCAGTCTCGTCCTTCTCAATCGTTGGGAATGCCTTGACGCAGTGGGAGGGTTGTTTTCCAACCTGATCGCTACTTGGGTTTACCTGAAACTCAAGTCGTCATACCTGATGACGGCGTAGAAGATCCATTGTCTTATAAACAGGCAATGAATGACGTAGACAAAGACCAATGGATCAAAGCCATGGACCTTGAAATGGAGTCAATGGACTTCAATTCAGTATGGGAACTTGTAGACCAACCTGAAGGGGTTAGACCCATAGGGTGTAAATGGATCTATAAGAGAAAGAGAGATGCAGCCAGAAAGGTACAGAACTTTATGGCTAGACTTGTAACAAAGAGTTTTACCCAAAGGGAAAGAGTTGATTATGAAGAAACTTTTTCTCCTGTTGCTATGCTGAAGTCTATAAGGATACTCTTGTCCATAGCCGCGTTTTATGATTATGAAATTTGGCAAATGGACGTCAAAACTGCCTTTTTTAATGGTAATCTTGACGAGAGCATCTATATGTCTCACCCTGAAGGGTTCATAACCCAAGGTCAGGAGCAAAAAGTTTGCAAGCTCAATCGATCCATTTATGGGTTGAAACAGTTGGGATTTATGCCCTAAAACTCGTAGTTTGTAATTATGTTCTAATTAATGTAATAAAGTGTTATTATTTCAATAAAGTGTTATTGTTTCGTTATCTACGAGTTTGCCTTCATTTAAACCCTAAATCCAATAAACTAAAAATCCAAGGTTGTTAAATGAATCTTTAACTGAATGTAATGTACATAAAAAGGATCTCGGTTCGAGATACAGCCTAAAGGGTCTATAGTTAGGGGATAAGGTTTGGTACCTTACCTTGGTAAAACTATGGATGTGACCCAATTTGTATTTGATACAAACACTGTGATCCTAACGTGTTCGTGTAGATGACATGTGAGTGGAGATATCCTATGTAATGAGATTACATAAGACCGGACCACGAAATAGTAACCTCTAGTTGTGAAACCGTTGACTAGTTAGGTTTCTATTTCACTAGGATGACCTAGGCAACTTGATCTCAATCCTCGAGCAGTTCTTAACTCCCTGTTCATGAGGGATTGTCCTTTGACTAGTATGGGTGAGAGTGGCCAGATTTGCCGACTCAATATGCCTACCGTCTTTGGGACAAGACCTAGTGAACGACTGAGAACTTAACTTAGCAAGACAGAATTCACTTCTTCCCGCCTACTAGGGTAAGTAGAAGAATGTTCCCTTAAATGGTGTCTCCTGACTTGAACAAAGGGTCCGACCCTCTCATTGGCCCGAGAGGAACTCTGCTTGTTTGTAGGACCACAAACAAATTGTTCATTAGAGAGCACTGTACTTAAGGCACAAGATGTAACCTGGGGTAAAACGGTAATTTGACCCAAATTGGTGTTACTAAACATTCGTGAAGGATTGACTTGTCATTATTGGTCAATATCCATGGACACAAAAATATATCTGCGGTGAGAAGAGTGCGGCTATGGGACTTTAGTGGAGTGTTCTCGCAGCTTATCGAATGTTGATTGGGAGGTTAATGAGATTAACCGAGCAATCCCGCATCGTTGGAGCTTACGATCCAGTAGGTCCATTAGGTCCACCTTCTAGCTCGTAAAGGGTTCTTAGATCATTTGAATTTGAAATGTTCAAATTCATTAGGGAATATATTTAATGTATATTGATACGATATAATATATAGTTTTGGAACTATATATTATAAATTTAATGTGAATAGGATTCATATTAAATTACATGAGAGAATTAAATATTTGAAAGGGTTCAAATATTAAATTCAAATGTGAATGTGATTCATATTTGAAAACTATAGGTTAAAACATAATGTGCATGAGATGTATATTAAACTATAGGTTAAAGGGTAAAATGATTAAATATGATTTAATCAATTTAATTAATATTATAATTGAATTAAATGTGATTTGATTTAATGTAATTTATTAATATAATATTAATTGGAAACATGTCAGGAGGACACGTTCCCACTACTCCCCAACTCTCCCTCGATAGAGAGTGGAGAGTTACCCAGTGAAGTCTTTCTCTTGGTGAGAAGGACAGAAGAATAGGATGATTGATCGATCAATCACATTGAAGTCACAGAAGAAAAATCTCTCTCTCTCAATCTCTAGAATTCCCTTCTTCTTCCAACTGTTGGAAACCTTCCCACCAACGAAGATTTAAGAAATCAGAGATATAGAAGGTGCTCACTGTTTGGTGGTGTCCTGTTGCTGGAAGAAAACAGAGAACTTTTAGAATTTCTTGAACGATTGGAATTTACTTGGAGCAAGGAGTTGTTGTGAGTCTACAAAGGTAATAATTTCCTTTCCTTTCTTAGTTTAATTGTTAAACTTTATGTATGTTTGTATGCAATTAATCCATGCCTAATTGGATAAGAATTTAATGCTTGTTCTGTATTTTTTTGATCAATGTACTGGTTTTTGTTTTTAGCAAAACAATCAAGCACATTAACGATCCCAATCACGTTTCCGCTGCTCAAGGAGATCAGATCTCCATCAGAAACAAGCATCCAGATCTTGGAATATAAGATTTGATATTGTGATCAAGTCTTATGGCTTTGACCAAAACGTTGATGAGCCTTGTGTTTACAAGAGGATCATCAACGACAAAGTAGCTTTATTTGTGTTTTATGTGGATGATATCCTACTCATTGGGAATGATGTAGGATACATTACTGACATAAAGAATTGATTGGCGACCCAATTTCAAATGAAAGATTTGGAGAGGCGCAATATGTTCTTGGGATTCAGATCTTCAGGAATCGCAAGAACAAAACGCTAGCTCTGTCTCAAGCGTCTTATATCGACAAAATGTTATCCCGATATTCGATGCAGAATTCCAAGAGGGGCTTATTGCCCTTCAGGCATGGAGTTCATCTGTCTAAGGAACAATGTCCTAAAACACCTCAAGAAGTTGAGGATATGAGACGTATTCCCTATTCCTCTGCAGTAGGTAGCTTAATGTATGCTATGCTGTGTACGAGGCCAGACATTTGTTATGTAGTGGGAATAGTCAGTAGGTACCAGTCCAATCCAGGGTTAGACCATTGGACAGAAGTTAAAAATATCCTCAAGTATCTTAGGAGAACGAGGGACTATACGCTTGTGTATGAGACTAAGGATTTGATCCTTACTAGATACACTAATTCTAATTTTTAGACCGATAAGGATTCTCGAAAATCCACATCGAGATAAGTTTTCACCCTTAACCGAGGAGTTATAGTATGGCGAAGCATCAAGCATGGATGCATCGCTGACTCCACGATGGAGGTTGAGTATGTCGCTGCTTGTGAAGCAGCTAAAGAGGTTATTTGGCTAAGGAAATTCCTTACTGATTTGGAAGTCGTTCCAAATATGGAATTTTTCATCACCTTATCTTTGTGACAACAAAGTGGTGCGCAGAGCCAATTCGAAGGAACCTCGCAGCCATAAGCGAGGCAAGCACATCGAGAGGAAGTATCACCTGGTACGAGAAATAGTGCAACAAGGAGATGTGACAGTCACGAAGATCGTTTTGGAGCACAATATTGCTGATCCATTTACAAAGACTCTCACGGCTAAAGTGTTTGAGGGTCATCTGGAAAGTCTGGGTCTACGAGATATGTACATAGGCTAATCTAGGGCAAGTGGGAGATATGTAATGGGGTATATGGATGCCATAGTTTATTGTATTTTCTTATCTCTTTAACCACTGTTTTAGATTATGATGTACCCCACTAGAGTTTTAGTTCAAGTGTGAGTTTGTTGGGGTTTGTGCCCTAAAACTCGTAGTTTGTAATTATGTTCTAATTATTGTAATAAAGTGTTATTATTTCAATAAAAAGTTATTGTTCGTTATTTAGGAGTTTGCCTTTGTTTAAACCCAAAATCCAATAAACTAAACATCCAAGGCTATTAAATGAATCTTTAACTGAATGTAGTGTGCATATAAAGGATCTCGGTTGGAGATACAACCTATAGGGTTTATAGTTAAGGGATAAGGTTTGGGTACCTTACCTTGGTAAAACTATGGATGTGGCCCACTTTGTATTTGATACAAACACTGTGATCCTAACGTGTTCGTATAGATGACATGTGAGTAGGGATATCCTATGTAATGAGATTACATAAGACCGAACAACGAAATAGTAACCTCTAGTTGTAACTCAGTTGACTAGTTAGGTTTCTATTTCACTAGGATGACCTAGGCAATTTGATCTCAATCCTGAGTAGGTTACGAACTCCTGTTCGCGAGAGATTTTCCTTTGACTAGTATGGGTGAGAGTGGTAAGATTCGCCGACTCAATATGCCTACCTTCTTGGGGACAAGACCGAGTGAGCGGCTGAGAACTTAACTTAGCAAGATGGAATTCACTCATTCCCGCCTACTGGGTAAGTAGAGGAATGTTCCCTTAAGTGGTGTCTCCGGGACTTGAACAAAGGGCTCGACCCTCTCATTGGCTTGAGAGGGACTTTGTTTGTTGGTAGGACCACAAACAAATTGTTCATTTGAGGAACACTGCTACTTAAGGCACAAGATGTAACCCAGGGGTAAAACGGTAATTTGACCCAGCTGGTGTTACGAACATTCGTGAAGGATTGACTTCTTGTTATTGGTCAATATCCGTAGACAAAGAAATATATCTGCAGTGAGAAGAGTGAAGCTGTGGGAATTTAGTGGAGTGTTCCCGCAGTTAACGAATGTTGATTAGGAGGTTAATGAGATTAACCGAGTAATCTCGTATTGTTAGAGCTTCTGATCTGTAGGTCCATTAGGTCCACCTTCTAGCTCGTAAAGGGATCTTATATCATTTGAATTTGAAATGTTCAAATTCATTAGGGAATCAATTTAATGTATATAGATACGATATAATATATAGTTTTGGAACTATATATTATAAATTTAATGTGAATATGATTCATATTAAATTATATGAGAGAATTAAATATTTGAAAGAGTTCAAATATTAAATTCAAATGTGAATGTGATTCATATTTGAAAACTATAGTTTAAAGTTTAATGTGCATTTGATGTACATTAAACTATAGATTAAAGGGGTAAATGATTAAATAAGATTTAATCATTTAGTATAATATAGTATTTAATTAAATTAAATTAATTAATTATTTAATTAATTAATTAGGGAACGTGTCATGATGACACGTTCCCACTACTCCCCAACTCCCCCTCGATAGGGAGTGGGGAGTTACCTACTGAAGTGTCCTTCTCCTGGTGAGAAAGGACATATTTCATTCAATCGATCACTCACTCATTCGATTGATATTCTGACAGAAGAATTCTCTCTCTGATCTTCTCCTAGAATTCCCAATTTTCCAATTGTTGGATCCTTCCCACCTAAGGAAGATCTAAGTAGAACTCAGAGATATAGAGGGTTATCCAAGTTGTAGTGTCTTGCTGGAGAAAGCAGAGAAGTCCCTGTTGCTGAGTTGTTGTTTTCTTTTGGAGCAAGGAGTTGTTGTTTCCTGAGAAAAATCTACAAACGTATTCTTTCTTCCTTTTAGTTTAATTGTTAAACTTTAGCATGTTTGCATGTATTTCTCCATGCCTAATTAGATTAGATAAGCATGTTTGTGTTGTTTTTGTCAATGTATGGGTTTTTGCATTTCTAACCAAAACAATCAAGTAATTACGATTCCAAACACGTTTCCGCTGCTCAAGGAGACCAGATCTCCATCAGTTTCAACTCCACATCTCACCATTATATAAAGGCCTGGTGAGAAGCCTTTTGCAAGTCATTCGTCCATTTTTTTGGATTTGGCATCCAAGAGAAAAAGTGTTCTCTCTAAAATTCTCTCTAATCTTACCATTTTTCTCTCTACCCAAAAACCAAAAGGAGTTCCACCACTCTCCCTCAACCGACCGAGAACAACCGAGAAGATCAATTGGAGGTTTCAAATTCGTTCGTTGTTCGAGAGTTCGTTATTGTAGAGATCGAGGACACAAAGAGTTCGTGCTCGGAGAAGGAGATCTTGAAGAAACGTTCTTCAACAAGTAAGTACCTATATCTTACTGTTTTTCCTTCTTATTATGCATGTTTAGCCTAGGATCTATAAGATAGGTTCGATTTTAAGAAAAAGTTTTCACAACGAACACCACGACGATTCAAAGTCGTTTTCCACTGCGGTTGTTTCATTCCCTTCAGTAACCTCCTCGGGCTTTAATACTCATCGGACCACAGAAGTCATAATGTATAAGCTCCAGAGGCTTTTTGACTCTATAACCTTTTCCACTAAAAGGTTGTTTGGTCATTTTGCCTTCAAGCCATGACTCACAAACTGGTAAAGGATTTTCTTCTAATTCGTTTAGAAGTCCATTCTTCACTAGTCTCTCAATCCTATTGAGATTTATGTGGCCTAGCACTAGATGCCAAAGTTGGTCATTTTCTTTCGGAGAAACTTTTAACCTTTTAGTTCACATTTCAGCAGTTTTAAATAATCCAGTATTCAAAACACTTTTGACCGAATTTGGTTTTAAAACGTACAAGTTATTCTCAAGTGAAGCAAAACATAACTCAATACCTTTGAAAAAAATAAACAATTTATTGAATTCAAAGATAACAGAGATACAATGTTCAATCAGGCAGGAAATTGAAACGAGGATTCTAGTAAACCCTGGAACTATGTACAAATTATCCAATAATAAGTACTTCTTGCCAAAGTAGAGTTTCACTGTGCCAACCGCTGCACCTGAGACAACTTCCCCAGATCCAACCCTGAGTGTTATCTCTCCCTGGCAGCGACTAATTCCCTGAAAGAAGAGCAAACATGGTTAGTGGCGCCTAAATCAAGTATCCAGACAGAGTCATAACTCTCCACTAAACAGGTTTCTGTAACAAGTAAATCACATTTACTTTTCTTCTTCTTCTCAGTAAGGAATTTGGGACAGTTTCTCTTCCAGTGTCCATCCCCGTTGCAATATAAACACTTTCTTTTGTCTGCAACTTCCTTGACCTTCTTGCCCTTCTGGGCGGCAACGCGGTCAGCTTTTCCAACCTTCTTCAACTTCTTCTTCTTCCCTTTCGGGCCTGAAGATGAAGCTACAGACTGATGGAGATCTAATCCTCTTGAGCAGCGTAAACGTGTTTGTAATCGTAATTGCTTGATCGTTTTGGTTAGAAACAAAAACCAGTATATTGATGAAAAAACAGAATAAACATGCATCTCTAATCTAATTAGACATGGAGTAAATCATGCAAACATGCTATAGAAATTTAGTATTAAATTAAATTAAACAAGGGATTCAATAATACCTTTGAAGTTTCACAGAACAACAACTCTTTGCTCCAAGCTTTGCACAACAATTCAGCAAGACCAAAACTTCTCTGTTTTTCTCCAACAGAACACTACCAAAAGAGAGAACCTTCTATTCTCTAAGTTCCACTTAGATCCTACCTTGGTGGAAAGGTTTTCCAACAATTGGAAGAAGTTTTTGGGAATGAGAGACATGAGAGAATATTTCAGAGAGAACCCTTTTCTCAAAAAAAAAAAAAAACTAATCGATCACTACACCAACTGACTCCCTTCTCCCTGTTAAGCTATCGATAGGGAGAAGGAGATGAAAAGTGGGGAACGTGTTTGGATGACACATTCCCTCATTTTAATTTAAATTAAAAATATATAATAATTAAATCAAATTTAATTATTAATTTAAATCACATTTAAATAAAACAATATAAATATCATATATCTAATTTTGATTAAATCACATTTAATCAATATTTCTCTCTAACCTATAGTTTTAATGTACATCTAATGTACATTAAATTTTAACTTATAGTTTTCAAATATGAATCACATTCACATTTGAATTTAATATTTGAACTCTTTCAAATATTAAATTCTCTCATATAATTTAATATGAATCATATTCACATTAAATTTATAATATATAGTTCCAAACTATATATTATATCGTATCCATATACATTAAATATATTCCCCAATGAATTTGAACATTTCAAATTCAAACGATCTAAGAACCCTTTACGAGCAAGAATGTGGACCTAATGGACCTACAGATAAGAAGCTCCAACGATACGAGATTACTCGGTTAATCTCATTAACCTCCTAATCAACATTCGTTAACTGCGGGAACACTCCACTAAAGTCCCGCAACTGCACTCTTCTCACTACAGATATATTTCTGTGTCCACGGATATTGACCAATAACAGCAAGTCAATCCTTCACAAATGGTCATTACACCAGTTGGGTCAAATTACCGTTTTACCCCTGGGTTACATCTTGTACCTTAAGTACAAGTGCTCCTCTAATGAACAATTTGTTTATAGTCCTACCAACAAACAGAGTCCCTCTCGAGCCAATGAGAGGATCAGACCCTTTGTTCAAGTCTCGGAGACACCACTTTAGGGAACATTCCTCTACTTACCCTAGTAGGCTGGAAGGAGTGAATTTCATCTTGCTAAGTTAAGTTCCCAGCCGTTCACTCGGTCTTGTCCCCAAGAAGGTAGGCATATTGAGTCGGCGAATCTGGCCACTCTCACCCATACTAGTCAAAGGACAATCCCTCGCAACAGAGTTCGTAACTCCGCTCGAGATTGAGATCAAGTTGCCTAGGTCATCCTAGTGAAATAGAAACCTAACTAGTCAACGGAGTTACAGCTAGAGGTTACTATTTCGTGGTCCGGTCTTATGTAATCTCATTACATAGGATATCCCCGCTCACATGTCATCTACACGAACACGTTAGGATCACAGTGTTTGTATCAAATATAAAGTGGGCCTTATCCATAGTTTTACCAGGGTAAGGTGCCCAAACCTTATCCCCTAACTATAGACCATATAGGCTATATTCAGTTAAAGATATATTTAACAACCTTGGATGTTTAGTTTATTGGATTTAGGGTTTAAACAAAGGCAAAGTCGTAGAGAACGAAACAATAACTCTTTATTGAAGTAATAACAATTTATTACAATAGTTAGAACAGAAATACAAACTACGAGTTTTAGGGCACAAACCCCAAAAAACTCCCCCTTGAACTAAAACTCTAGTGGGGTACATCATAATCTAAAACAGTGGTTACAGAGATAAAAATACAATAAACTAGGGCATCCATATACCCTATTGTTGGGATGTATGCCCTAAAACTTGTGTAATTTTGATCAAAGAAATAAAGAGTTATTTGTTTTGATAAAATTACAGTCTTGTTTATAAATCCAATAAACTAAACTCCAAGGTTATAATATATCTTGAACCTCCAGTGTAGTGGACACTATTTGGATTGTGTTCAAGAATATAACCTAAATGGTCTATGATATAAGAATAAGGTTGGAAACCTCATTCTGGTAACACCATGGATGCGGCCCACTTTGTAATTAGTACAAATGAGGTAATCCAACTCATTCATGTAGTTGACATGCGAGTTGGGGCATCCCAATATGAAGAGTTCATACAAGACCTGGATCAAGAAATTATTAGTCTAACCAAAGGTAACACCGTTAATGTAAGGATAAGACTAGTAATTTATAGATGGACATTAGTGACTCGACCTAAATCCTGAACGAGTTAAGAACTCCTACTTATAGGGGTTTGTCCTTAGGCTAGTATAGGTGAGAGTGGCCTGTGTTGGGATTTATGCCTTAAAACTCGTAGTTTTTAATTATGTTCTAATTAATGTAATAAAGTATTATTAATTCAATAAAGTGTTATTGTTCGTTATCTACGAGTTTGCCTTCATTTAAACCCTAAATCCAACAAACTAAACATCCAAGGCTGTTAAATGAATCTTTAACTGAATGTAATGTACATAAAAAGGATCTCGGATCGAGATACAGCCTAAAGGGTCTATAGTTAGAGGATAAGGTTTGGGTACCTTACCCTGGTAAAACTATAGATGTGGCCCACTTTGTATTTGATACAAACACAGTGATCCTAACGTGTTCGTGTAGATGACATGTGAGTGGAGATATCCTATGTAATGAGATTACATAAGACCGGACCACGAAATAGTAACCTCTAGCTGTAACTCCGTTGACTAGTTAGATTTCTATGTCACTAGGATGACCTAGGCAACTTGATCTCAATCTCGAAAGATTCTACGAACTCCTGTTCATGAGGGATTGTCCTTTGACTAGTATGGGTGAGAGTGGCGGATTCGCCGACTCAATATGCCTATCTTCTTGGGGACAAGACCGAGTGAGCGGCTGAGAACTTAACTTAGCAAGATGGAATTTACTCATTCCCGCCTACTAGGGTAAGTAGAGGAATGTTCCCTTAAGTTGTGTCTCCGGGACTTGAACAACGGGCCCGACCCTCTCATTGGCCCGAGAGGGTCTCTGTTTGTTGGTAGGACCACAAACATATTGTTCATTAGAGGAGCACTGAAACTTAAGGCACAAGATGTAACCTGTGGGGTAAACGATAATTTGACCCAAATGGTGTTACTTAACATTCGTGAAGTATTGACTTCTGTTATTGGTCAATATCCATGGACACAGAAATATATCTGCAGTGAGAAGAGTGTAGCTGTGGGACTTTAGTGGAGTGTTCCCGTAGTTAACGAATGTTGATTGGGAGGTTAATGAGATTAACCGAGCAATCTCGTATCGTTGGAGCTTCTGATCTATAGCTCCATTAGGTCCACCTTCTAGCTCGTAAAGAGTTCTTAGATCATTTGAATTAGAAATGTTCAAATTCATTAGGGAATATATTTAATGTATATTGATATGATATAATATATAGTTTTGGAACTATATATTATAAATTTAATGTGAATATGATTCATATTAAATTATATGAGAGAATTGAATATTTGAAAGAGTTCAAATATTGTTTTAGATGTGAATGTGATTCACATTTGCAAATTATAGGGTAAAATTTAATGTGCACTTGATGTACATTAAAACTATAGGTTAAAGGGGTGATATGATTAAATGAGATTTAATCCAAATTAAATATATGATATTTAATTTGTATTATTTAAATTAATAATGAAATTTGATTTAATTATTATTATTATTATTTATTATTATTATTATTATTATAAAATAAGGGAACGTGTCATCCAGACACGTTCCCACTATCCCCTTCTTTCTCCCTATCGATAGCTTAACAGGGAGAAGGGGTGTGCATTGCTATGATCGATCAACAGAATTGCAGAAGCAATTGGTGAATTGCTCTCTCACTCTCTCTCAATTCTAGAATTCCCAAAAGTTCTTCCAACTGTTGGAATCCTTCCCACAAAGGAAAGATCTAAGCACTCAGAGGATAGAAGGTTTATCCAATTGGTGGTGTCCTGTTGGTGAAGAACAGAGAAGTTTCTTGGAAGTTCCTTTGTTGTTGTACTGCTTGGAGCAAGGAGTTGTTGTTTTGCTAAACTACAAAGGTATTCTTTTTCTTTCCTGTTAGTTTAATTGTTAAACTTGCAGTATGATTGCATGTAAAACATCCATGCCTAATTAGATTAGAGTTAATTTTATGCTTGTTCTATATTGTTTATCAATGTACTATTTTTTGTTTCAATTAAAACAATCAAGCAATTAACGATCCCAAACACGTTTCCGCTGCTCAAGGAGATCATATCTCCATCAATTGGTATCAGAGAAATGCTTGATTTGTTTTGTTTTGAAAAAGAATTGCATTGATTTGGTGGGAAATGCATTTGGTTTGCTGTAAAACTTGTTTAGGAATGTTTTGGCCTTATTTTACCTTTAATTTTGATCAAATTGTATGTAAAGGCCCCTGCGTTTTTGGGCAAAAAGTGAAAAATTGAGTATGTAATTGAGTTACGAGTCGTTCGGGACAAGTTTCATTCAATTTGGTTGAGAATCGAAGGAGAAATTGAAGTTTGAAGCTGCTATGTTCGTGGAAGAAGGCTGCTGTTGAAGCAGCAGCGTTGCAACGCTGAAGAACAGCGTCGCAACGCCAACATTCCCTATCGACGCGGGCGATCAAGGGGTCGGCGCGTTACTGTACGCCGCCTCGCCACGGCGTTAAACGCCATCCCGATAGCAGGCGCGCGCGAGGATGAAGCGGGCGTTGCAACGCTAGCATTAGCGTTGCAACGCCGTGAGGCGATTCAAGCAGTAGCAGACCGGTTCGAGCTAGTTCGTTGGTTTTGGTCCGGTTCGAGCGGTTCAAGGTCGGTTCAGGGTGTTTTTGGATCGGTTTCATGAAATAAATTAATGTAATTTATTTTTTTTTTTGCACTTTAGGGGCCAAATTATTCCGGTTTTACAGCTTTTTATCTATATGAATGTCATTTAGATTATTCTCACCTTAGGATAAGCATGTTCATGCATTTTATTTATATAAATGTTATATGAATATGGTTCAATGCATGACTAATTATTTTTTCATGAGTAATTAATTATAAGTGTTATAATTAGATTATATGGAAGATAAATTGCATGGAGCATGAAATTACTTAGTTTAAAATAAATGTTATTTTGTTTAAGTAATTTTATAATTCAAGTAGTTGAATTTCTTTTATAATTCCAATTTGAATATTGATTGTTGGATTTATAATATAGTTTCTTTATCATAGGTTAATTATTAAAATTTATAAAAGTTATAAATTAAAGGGGTTTTAGAAACCATAACCTATAATAAAGAAATGCATGCAAACATAGGAACTTGGGTTAAATTTAATTAGTTTTAAATCGTTTAAAATTAATTTAGACCTAAGTTTCAATTTCTAATAGGATTAGAAATAAGTCTTACGTAGTATTTTAAATAGTTTAAAATATAGTAGGACTTTAGGACTTTGGTTATAAGGGAACTCTCACCTAGGGTGAAGTTCTCGCTCTAAGGTTGGGGTACTTAAGGTTGACGCTCCTACCTAGGAACTGACCCGGAACCTGAGTTGAATTAACCTCAGTTCTGAATTATCTCTAGGTAATTAAAATATTTATTCACCTAGACATAAGGTTTAAGACCTAGTTATAATAGTTATAATAGGCATAGACTTAGATAGATTCTTTTAGCCAGAATCCGACTAAGTTAAATCCATACCCTAATTTTAGGAACTTCAGTGGGAGAAAACGAGATGTTCGCATCGAGTTTACTCTCACGTCCTCAAGAGTTCACACCGTGAGTTCCATGCTCGGCTACGTGGCGTCAATAAGGCGTCCTCCTACGGTATGTGTTTGCATGGTTCAATACCAAGGTGAATGAGGGAAGTATCCATAGTAAATGCGAGCAGGACGCGTGTCAACGTATCCTACGGTCTCCTCCATTAGGTCACACCGTGAGATTTCTATAGTCCGCCTGCTAGGTTGTCCTGGAACAGCCAAACTCTACGGAGGGCCTGACTATAGGGATCGGAACAGCCAAACCCTACGGAGGGCCCGTCATTAAAATTCGCCCGTCATCAAAACATACAATGACACTCGCATAGATGACGGGCGACCGCCCGTCATCAAAACCGTTTTTCCTTCTAGTGTTTTCAAATTGGAATTATAAAATAAATTTATTCAACTAATTGAATAACTAAATTACTTAAATAAAATAACAATTATTTTAAACTAAGTAATTTCATGCTCCATGCAATTTATTTTCCATATAATCTAATTATAACAATTATAAATAAATGCATATGAAAAATAAATTAAATCATGCATTTTCATATAACAATTATACAAATAAACTGCATGAACATGCTTATCCTAAGGTGAGAATAAATCTAAATGACATTCATAAAGAAATACAGCTGTAAAATCGGAATAAATTGGCCCCTAAAGTGCAAAATAATAAAATTACACTAATTTTATTACATAAACCGGTCCAAAACTCCTTGAACCGGGCTTGAATTTCTCGAACCGGACCGAAAACAAACCCAAAAATTGAACCGGACTGCAGCTTCTGAAAATGCATCACGGCGTTGCAACGTTGATGAGGGTGTTGCAACGTCGGCTTTGTCCGCGCGCGCGCCTGCTATCGGGGCAGCGTTGCAACGCTGCTAACCCTTGAAAATCCCGCGTCGATAGGCAATGTTGGCGTTGTGACGCCGTTCCTCAGCGTTGCAACGCTGATGAACGGCGTTGCAAGCTGCTGCTTCAGCAACAACTTTCTTCTTCGAACACAGCAGCAACAATCATCAAATTTTCCATCGACTCTCAACCGAAATGCACAAGACTGGTCCCGAACGACTCTTAACTCAAATACAGACTCGATAATGCACTTAATTGCCCAAAACACAGGGACCTTTACATATAATTTGATCAAATCAAAAGTAAACTGTGGCCAAAATATTCCTAAACTAGTTTTACAGCAAACCAAATGCAAATCCCACCTAATCAATGCAATTTTGTTTCAACTAAAGCAAAACAAAAATTGCTTTGATACCAATTGATGGAGATCTAATCCCCTTGAGCAGCGGAAACGTGTTTGGAATCGTAATTGCTTGATCGTTTTGGTTAGAAACAAAGATCAGTACATTGATAAAAATACAATAAACTAGGGCATCCATATACCCCATTACATATCTCCCACATGCCCTAGATTAACCTATGTACATGTCTCGTAGGCCTAGACTCTCCAGATGACCCTCAAACACTTTAGCCGCGAGAGTATTTGTAAATGGATCAATAATATTGTGCTCCGAAGGGATCTTCGTGACTGCCACATCTCCTCGTTGCACTATTTCTCGTATAAGGTGATACTTTCTCTTGATGTGCTTGCCTCGCTTATGGCTGCGAGGTTCCTTCGAATTGGCTACCGCACCACTGTTGTCACAATATAAGGTGATGGAGAATTCCATATTTGGAACACCTTCCAAATCAGTGAGGAATTTCCTTAGCCAAACAACCTCCTTAGCTGTTTCACAAGCAGCGACATACTCAACCTCCATTGGGGAGTCAGCGATGCATCCTTGCTTGATGCTTCGCCATACTATAGCTAAGGACCATTGGGACATGAGATGTTCTGGTAGTGGGAATTGGCTAAGAAAGTCTCAATTTAGGGGAGGAATGACTGACCGCCCGACGGAGGCTTTTGTTCTAAACCCATGAAAGATCGTTGCAAAATTAAAGGTTTAATTTAAACACTGGGTTTAGTTTAAACACTAGGGTTCTTTAATACTTTTGCTACATTTGATTGGTTTTATAATGGGTTAAAAGACATAACTAATTAGAACTATTTTGGTTTTTCAGAATGTCGTCCTCAATAATAGCGTTATTAAAAAGCGATCGTTTAACTGGTGAGAATTTTACTACGTGGAAGTCCAACCTGAATACGATTATCGTTGTTGACCTTGGTTTATCTTGTAATCGAGAGAATGTCCTCGGATCCTCGCCGTAACGCTCCTCAATGCATTGGAGGCGTCACGGCCGCACTGGATCAAGGCCAATGATAAGGCCAAGGTCTACATTTTGGCTAGTGTTTCGGCATCGCCAAAAGCACGAGGGCATGGTCTCATTTCGTGAGATCATGAGTTCACCTGCGAGAAATGTTTGGACAACCGTCTGGACAGATTCAGCACGAATCCCTCAAATACGTTTATAACTCCCGTATGAAGGAGGGGTCGTCGGTGAGATAACACGTTCTTGATCTGATGGTCCACTTCAACGTGGTTAAGATGAACGGAGCGGTCATTGACAAGCAAAGTCAGGTATCGTTTATCCTGGAATCTCTTCCGAAGAGTTTCCTGCAATTCCGTAGCAATGCGGTGATGAACAAGATAGAGTATAACCTGACTACTCTCCTTAATGAACTACAGACTTTCCAGTCTATTATGAAGAATAAGGGACAGGCTGATGGAGAGGCAAATCTGTTTACCCGTAGTAAATGGGAGCAGGATGCGTGTCAACGTATCCTACGGTCTCCTCCATTAGGTCACACCGTTAGATTTCTATAGTCCGCCTGCTAGGTTGTCCTGGAATAGCCAATCCCTACGGAGGGCTTGACTATAGGGATCGGAACACCGCGAACTCCAGAAATGGATAGGGTCTTTTAGGTTGTTTGCCAGCAGTTGTCTTTCTTAATAGTAGCCTGTTGGCTCGGGCCTATTGGATCTGAAAATGGCAGGGTCACATTTACGGGATGAGTTAAGCTAGTTAACAAATCCTTGACCAAACAAACGGTAGCTAAGGACCATTAGGACATGAGATGTTCTGGTAGTGGGAATTGGCTGAGAAAGTCTCAATTAAAGGGAGGAATGACTGACTGCCCAACGGAGGCTTTTGTTCTAAACCCTTGAAGTATCGTTGCAAAATTAAACGTTTAACTTAAACAGTGGGTTTTAGTTTAAACACTAGGGTTCTTTAATAATTTTGCTAAATTAGATTGGTTTTTACAATGGGTTTAAAAGGCATAACTAATTAGAACTATTTTGGATTTTCAGCATGTCGTCCTCAATAATAGCCTTACTTAAAAGCGACAGTTTAACTGGTGAGAATTTTACTACGTGGAAATCCAACTTAAATACGATTCTCGTTGTTGACGACCTACGGTTTGTACTAACTGAGGAATGCCTCGAGATCCTCGCCGTAACGCCCCTCAATCTGCTAAGGAGGCGTCGATCACCGATCAAGGCCAATGATAAGGCCAAGGTCTACATTTTAGCTAGTGTTTCGGCATCGCCAAAAAGCACGAGGGCATGGTCTCACTCGTGAGATCATGAGTTCACTTCTTTGAAATGTTTGGACAACCGTGCGGACAGATTCAAAGACGAATCCCTCAAATACGTTTATAACTCCCGTATGAAGGAGGGGTCGTCTGTGACATAACACGTTCTTGATCTGATGGTCCACTTCAACGTGGTTGAGATGAACGGAGCGGTCATTGACGAGCAAAGTCAGGTATCGTTTATCCTGGAATCTCTTCCGAAGAGTTTCCTGCAATTCCGCAGCAATGCGGTGATAAACAAGATAGAGTATAACCTGACTACTCTCCTTAATGAACTACAGACTTTCCAGTCTGTTATGAAGAATAAGGGACAGGCTGATGGAGAGGCAAATCTGTTTGCCCATTCCGTAAGGTTCCGTAAGGTTCATCCTCTGGGACTAAGTCCTGTAACTCTTCTTCTGGGCTTAAGAAGACCCAAAAGAATAAAATAGGAGGGAAAGGGAAGGCACCTGCTGCTTACAAAGGCAAGGGAAAAGCCATGCTTGCAGATAAAGGAAAGTGTTTCCACTGCAACCTGGATGGGCACTGGAAGAGAAACTGCCCAAAATACCTTGTTGAGCTCAAAGAGAAGAAAGGTAAATCAGATTTACTTGTTCTTGAAACCTATTTAGTGGAAAATGATGATTTAACCTGGATACTTGATTCAGGAGCCACTAATCACGTTTTCTCTTCATTTCAGGAAACTAGTTCCTTCAAGGAGCTCGAAGAGGGTGAGATGACGCTCAGGGTCGGAACGGGAGACGTCGTCTCAGCTCATGCAGTGGGAGATGCCAAGTTATTTTTCGGAGATATATTTCTTTTATTGAAAAATCTGTATATAGTTCTTAAGCTTAAAAGGAACTTAATTTCTATCTCTTGTTTAATAGAACTTGGTTATTGTATTTCTTTTCCATTCAACGAAGCATTCATTTTGAAAGAGGGTATCAATATTTGTTCTGCTAAATTGAAAAATGGCTTGTATGTACTGAAACCGAATAAAATCAAAGCAATTTTAAATCATGAGATGTTTAAAAATGCTAGTACTCAGAATAAAGGCAAAGCATTTCTCCAAATAATAATACCTATCTGTGGCATCTTAGACTTGGTCATATTAATCTCAACCGGATTGAGAGACTTTCTAAGAATGGACTTCTAACAAGTTAGAAGACGATTCTTTACCACCTTGCGAGTCTTGCTTGGAAGGTAAAATGACCAAACGACCTTTTACTGGAAAATGTTATAGAGTTGTAGAGCCTCTAGAACTTGTGCATTCGGATCTTTGTGGTTCAATGAATGTTAAAGCTCGAAGAGGGTACGAATATTTCATCACTTTCATAGATGATTATTCGAGGTATTGTTATCTATACCTAATGCATCACAAGTTTGAAGCTCTTGAAAAGTTCAAAGAGTATAAGGCTGAAGTAGAGAATGTATTATGGAAAACCATTAAAACACTTCGATCCGATCGAGGTGGAGAGTATATGGATTTGAGATTCCAGGACTATATGATAGAACATGGAATTAAATCTCAACTCTCAGCACCTAATACACCACAGCAAAATGGTGTGTCAGAAAGGAGAAATAGAATCTTGTTAGACATGGTTCGTTCTATGATGAGCTATGCTCAATTGCCTGCCTCGTTTTGGGGATACGCAGTAGAGACTGCAGTTCAAATCTTGAACAGTGTTCCATCAAAAAGTGTTTCAGAAACACCTTTTGAACTTTGGAAGGGGCGTAAACCTAGTTTACAACACTTCAGGATTTGGGGTTGTCCGGCACACGTGCTCATGACAAACTCAAAGAAACTAGAACCTCGTTCAAGACTGTGTCAATTTGTTGGCTATCCCAAAGAAACGAGAGGTGGTCTTTTCTACGACTCACAAGAAAATAAGGTGATTGTATCGACAAACGCCACGTTCTTGGAGGAAGATCACATGAGAAACCATAAACCGCGTAGTAAATTAGTACTAAATGAAGCTACACATGAACCAACAAGACCAACCTGAAGGGGTTAGACCCATAGGGTGTAAATGGATCTATAAGAGAAAGAGAGATGCAGCCAGAAAGGTACAGACCTTTAAGGCTAGGCTTGTAGCAAAGGGTTTTACCCAAAGGGAAGGAGTTGACTATGAAGAAACTTTTTCCCCTGTTGCTATACTGAAGTCTATAAGGATACTCTTGTCCATAGCCGCATTTTATGATTATGAAATTTGGCAAATGGACGTCAAGACTGCCTTTTTGAATGGTAATCTTGACGAGAGCATCTATATGTCTCAGCCCGAAGGGTTCATAGCACAAGATCAGGAGCAAAAAGTTTGCAAGCTTCATCGATCCATTTATGGATTGAAACAAGCATGAAGATCTTGGAATATAAGATTTGATACTGCGATCAAGTCTTACGGCTTTGACCAAAACGTTGACGAGCCTTGTGTTTACAAGAGGATCGTCAACGACAAAGTAGCTTTGTTAGTACTTTATGTGGATGATATCCTACTCATTGGGAATGATGTAGGATACCTAATCGACATAAAGAGTTGGTCACACACCCAATTCCAAATGAAAGATTTGGGAGAGGCGCAGATGTTCTTGGGATTCGAGATCTTTAGGAATCGGAAGAAACGAAACGCTAGCATCGCTCTCAAAGCGTCTTATATCGACAAAATGTTGTCCGGATATTCGATCACGAGAATTCCAAGAGGGCTTATTATTACCCTTCAGCACGGAGTTCATCTGTCTAGGGAACAGTGTCCCAAGACACCTCAAGATGTTGAGGACATGAGACATATTCCCTATGCCTCTGCAGTAGGTAGCTTAATGTATGCTATGTTGTGCACAAGGCCAGTCATTTGTTATGTAGTGGGAATAGTTAGTAGGTACCAATCCAATCCAGGGTTAGACCACTGGACAACAGTTAAAAATATCCTCAAGTATCTAAGGAGAACGAGGGACTATATGCTTGTCTATGGGTCTAAGGATCTAATCCTTACTGGATACACTGATTCTGATTTTTAGACCGATAAGGATTCTCGGAAATCCACATCGGGATCAGTTTTCATCCTTAACGGGGGAGCTATAGTATGGCGAAGCATCAAACAAGGATGCATCGCTGACTCCACAATGGAGGTTGAGTATGTCGCCCTTGTGAAGCGGTAAAAGAGGTCGTTTGGCTAAGGAAATTCCTTACTGATTTGGAAGTTGTTCCAAATATGGAATCTCCCATCACCTTATACAGTGACAACAGTGGTGCGGTAGCCAATTCGAAGGAACCTCGCAGCCATAAGCGAGGTAAGCACATCGAGAGGAAGTATCACCTGATACGAGAAATAGTGCAACGAGGAGATGTGACAGTCACGAAGATCGCTTCAGAGCACAATATTGTTGATCCGTTTACAAAGACTCTCACGGCTAAAGTGTTCGAGGGTCATCTAGAAAGTCTGGGTCTACGAGATATGTACATAAGCTAATCTAGGGCAAGTGGGAGATATGTAATGGGGTATATGGATGCCCTAGTTTATTGTATTTCTATCTCTTGTAACCACTGTTATAGATTATGATGTACCCCACTAGAGTACTTCAATTGTTGACAAAGACAAAGAAATGGAGTCTATGTACTTCAATTCTGTTTGGGATCTTGTAGATAAACCTGATGGGCTAAAACCTATAGGTTGTAAGTGGATCTACAAGAGAAAGCGTGGTGTAGATGGGAAGGTGCACATCTTCAAAGCTAGACTAGTAGCAAAGGGTTATACCCAGTTGAAGGGGTTGACTATGAGGAAACCTTTTCACCTGTTGCTATGGTAAAGTCTATCTGTATCCTACTTGCCATTGCCGCATATTATGACTATGAGGTATGGCAAATGGATGTCAAGACAGCCTTTTTGAATGGCAATCTTGAGGAAAACATCTACATGGACCTACCCAAAGGGTTCATTGAACCAGGACAAGAGCAAAAGGTTTGCAGGCTTAAAAGGTCAATTTATGGACTGAAACAAGCCTCTAGGTCCTGGAATATAAGATTTGATGAGGCAATCGGATCTTATGGTTTTGACCAGAATGATGATGAACCTTGTGTCTACAAGAAAATCATCAATAGTTCTGTCGCATTCCTAATTCTCTATGTGGATGATATCCTACTCATTGGGAATGATGTAGGATATCTTACTGATATTAAGGATTGGCTAGCTACGCAATTCCAAATGAAAGATTTGGGTGATGCACAGTTTGTTCTTGGGATCCAGATTATCCGGAACCGCAAGAATAAAACACTAGCCTTGTCTCAAACATCTTACATAGACAAAGTGTTGTCCAGTTTTAAGATACAAGACTCCAAAAAGGGCTTGTTACCTTTTAGACATGGAGTCCATTTGTCTAAGGAACAGTGTCTTAAGACACCTCAAGCAGTTGAGGATATGAGACGGATTCCTTATGCATCAGCTGTTGGGAGTCTGATGTACGCCATGTTGTGTACTAGGCCTGACATCTGTTTTGCAGTTGGAATGGTCAGTAGGTATCAATCCAATCCAGGACTTAAACACTGGACAACAGTTAAAACAATCCTTAAGTATCTTCAGAGAACAAGAAACTACATGCTTGTGTATGGGGCTAAGGATTTGATCCTTACAGGATACACGGATTCTGACTTTCAAACTGATAAAGATTCTCAGAAATCTACATCAGGGTCAGTATTTACTCTTAACGGAGGAGTTGTAGTATGGTGAAGCGTCAAGCAAGGATGTATCGCAGATTCCACCATGGAGGTCGAATATGTAGCAGCTTGTGAAGCAGCTAAAGAGGTCGTTTGGTTAAGGAAATTCATACTAAATTTGGATGACTTTGCCCATCAGGAACTTCCAAGATGCTTCTCTGTTTTCTTCAATTGGACAACACCACGAGAAAAACCCTCTATCCTCTGAGATCTTAAATCTTCCTTGGTTGGAAGGTTTCCAACAGTTGGAAGAAGAAGGGAATGAGAGTGAGTGAGCGAGTTTTTCCTTTTGTCTGTGTAATCAAGAATGATCGATTGATTCCAAAATCACACCACTTCTCCCTGTTAAGCTATCGATAGGGAGAAGGAAGGGGATAGTGGGAATGTGTTCTATCATATAGTCCTGGAATTTCAAATCCATGTACTCTCCACCTCGATCTGATCGAAGTGTTTTAATGGTTTTTCCTAATGCATTCTCTACTTCAGCCTTATACTCTTTGAACTTTCAAGAGCTTCAGACTTGTGATGCATTAGGTATAGATAACCATACCTCGAATAATCATCTATGAAAGAGATGAAATATTCGTACCCCCTTCGAGCTTTAACATTCACCGGACCACAAAGATCCGAATGTACAAGTTCTAGGGGCTCTACGTCTCTATAACCTTTTCCAGTAAAAGGTCGTTTGGTCATTTTACCTTCCAAGCAAGACTCGCAAGGCGGTAAAGAATCATCTTCTAACTTGTTTAGAAGTCCATTTTTAGAAAGTCTCTCAATCCAGTTGAGATTAATATGACCAAGTCTAAGATGCCACAGATAGGTATTATTATTTGGAGAAATTCTTTGCCTTTTATTTTGAGTGTTAGCATTCTTAAACATCTCATGATTTAAAATTGCTTTGGTTTTATTCGGTTTCAGTGCGTATAAGCCATTTTTCAATTTAGCAGAACAAATATTGACACCCTCTTTCAAAATGAACGTTTCATTGATTGAAAAAGAAATACAATAACCAAGTTCTATTAAACAAGAGATAGAAATTAAGTTCCTTTTAAGCTTAGGAACTATATACAGATTTTTTAGAGAAAGAAATCTATCTCTGAAAACTAACTTGGCATCTCCCACTGCACAAGCTGAGACGACGTCTCCCGTTCCGACCTTGAGCGTCATCTCACCCTCTTCGAGCTCCTTGAAGGAACTAGTTTCCTGAAATGAAGAGCAAACGTGATTAGTGGCTCCTGAATCAAGTATCCAGGTTAAATCATCATTTTCCACTAAACAGGTTTCAAGAACAAGTAAATCTAATTTACCTTTCTTCTCTTTGAGCTCAAAGAAGGTATTTTGGGCGCTTTCTCTTCAAAGTGCCCATCCATGTTGCGGTGGAAACACTTTCTTTTATCCACAAGCTTGGCTTTTCCCTTGCCTTTGTCAGCAGCAGGTTCCTTCCCTTTCCCTCCTATTTTCTTCTTTTGGGTCTTCTTAAGCCCAGAAGAAGAGTTACAGGACTTAGTCCAGGATGAACCTTTCTGGAACCTTCTGGAATGGGCAAACAGATTTGCCTCTCCATCAGTCTATCCCTTATTCTTCATAAGAGACTGGAAAGTCTATAGTTCATTAAGGAGAGTAGTCGGGTTATACTCTCTCTTGTTCATCACCGCATTGCTGCAGAATTGCAGAAACTCTTCTAAAGATTCTAGGATGAGCGATACGGCTTTGCTCGTCATAATGACCGCCTCCGCCCATCTCGACCACGTTGAATCGACCATCGGATCAAGAACGTGTTCTCTCACCGATGACCTCTCCTTCATACGGGAGTTATAAACGTATTTGAGAGATTCGTGTCGAATCTGTCCAGACGGTTGTCCAAACATTTTCTTCAGTGAACTCATGATCTCACGAGCTGAGACCATGCCCTCGTGCTTTTGGCGTAACTTCGTAAACACTAGCCAAAATGTAGACCTTGGCCTTATCATTGGCCTTGATCCAGCGGTCGTACCGCCTCCTTAACAGATTGAGGAACATTACGAGCAGGGATCTGAGGACATTCCTCAGTTAGTACAAACCATAGGTCGTCAACAACGAGAATCGTATTCAAGTTGGACTTCCACGTAGTAAAGTTCTCACCAGTTAAACGGTCGCTTTTAAGTAAGGTTATTATTGAGGACGACATGCTGAAAATCCAAAATAGTTCTAATTAGTTATGCCTTTTAAACCCATTGTAAAAACCAATCTAATTTAGCAAAATTATTAAAGAACCCTAGTGTTTAAACTAAAAACCACTGTTTAAGTTAAACCTTTAATTTTGCAACGATACTTCAAGGGTTTAGAACAAAAGCCTCCGTCGGGCGGTCAGTCATTCCTCCCTTGAATTGAGACTTTCTCAGCCAATTCCCACTACCAGAACATCTCATTTCCCAATGGTCTTTAGCTACCGTTTGTTTGGTCAATGATTTGTTAACTAACTTAACTCACCCCGTAAATGTGACTCTGCCATTTTCAGATCCAATAGGCCCGAGCCAACAAGCTACTATTAAGAAAGACAATTGCTGGCAAACAACCTAAGAGACCCTATCCATTTATGGAGTTCGCGGTGTTCCGATCCCTATAGTCAGGCCCTCCGTAGGGTTTGGCTCTTCCAGGACAACCTAGCAGGTGGACTATAGAAATCTCACGGTGCGACCTAATGGAGGAGACCGTAGGATACGTTGACACGCGTCCTGCTCCCATTTACTATGGATACTTCCCTCATTCACCTTGGTATTGAACCATGCAAACACATACCGTAGGGGGACGCCCTATTGACGCCACGTGGCCGAGCATGGAACTCACGGTGTGAACTCTTGAGGACGTGAGAGTAAACTCGATGCGAACATCTCGCTTTCTCCCACCAAGTTCCTAAAATTAGGGTATGGATTTAACTTAGTCGGATTCTGGCTAAAAGAATCTATCTAAGTTTATGCCTATTATAACTATTATAACTAGGTCTTAAAACCTTATGTTTAGGTGAATAAACATTTTAATTACCTAGAGATAAAATAGAACTGAGGTTAATTCAACTCAGGTTCCGGGTCAGTTCTCAAGTAGGAGGTGTTCCAGTTAACTGCGACTTAAGTACCCCACCTTGACATGAAACTTCACCTGTAGAGTTCCCTTATAACCAAAGTCCTAAAATCCTACTATATTTTAAACTATTTAAAATACTACGTAACACTTATTTCTAATCCTATTAGAAATTGAAACTTAGGTCTAAATTAATTTTAAACAATTTAAAACTAATTAAATTTTTAACCCAAGTTCCTATGTTTGCATGCATTTCTTTATTATAGGTTATGGTTTCTAAAACCCCTTTAATTTATAACTTTTATATATTTTAATAATTAACATATGATAAAGAAACTATATTATAAATCCAACAATCAATATTCAAATTGGAATTATAAAAAGAATTCAACTACTTGAATTATAAAATTATTTAAACAAAATAACATTTATTTTAAACTAAGTAATTTCATGTTCCATGCAATTTATTTTCCATATAATCTAATTATAACACTTATAATTAATTATTCATGAAAAAAATAAATTAATCATGCATTCAACCATATTCATATAACATTTATATAAATAAAATGCATGAACATGCTTATCCTAAGGTGGGAATAATCTAAATGGCATTCATATAGATAAATAGCTGTAAAACCGGAATAATTTGGCCCCTAAAGTGCAAAAAAAAATAAATTACATTAATTTATTTCATGAAACCGGTCCAAAAATACCATGAACCGGCCTTGAACCGCTCGAATCGGACCAAAACAAACGAACTAGCTCGAACCGGTCTGCTACTGCTTGAATCGCCTCACGGCGTTGCAACGCCCGCTTCATCTTCGCGCACGTCTGCTATCGGGATGGCGTTGCAACGCTGAGGGGCAGTGTTGCAATGCCGCTGACCCTTTGAGCGCCCGCGTCGATAGGGAGCGTTGGCGTTGCGACGCTGTTCTTCAGCGTTGCAACGCCACTGGTAGCGTTGCAACGCTGCTGCTTCGGCAGCAGCCATCTTCCACGAACACAGCAGCTTTGTTCTTCAATTTCTCCTTCGATTCTCAACCAAACTGAATGAAACTTGTCCCGAATGACTCATAACTCAATTACAGACTCAATAATGCACTTTATTTGCCCAAAAAACGCAGGGGCCTTTACAATAATTTGATCAAATCAAAATTAAACTATGGCCAAAAAACTACTAAACAGTTTTACAGCAAACCATATGCATTTCCTACCAAATCATTGCAATTTTATTTCAAAACAAAACAATACAAGCATTGCTCTGATACCAATTGATGGAGATCTAATCTCCTTGAGCAGCAGAAACGTGTTTGGGATCTTAATTACTTGATTGTTTTGCTTAAAAAACAAAAACCAGTACATTGACTAAAAATGCAGAACAAGCATGGAAAATCTAATCCTATTAGACATGGATAATAACATACATGCAAACATATTTAGTTTAACAATTAAACTAAGAAAGGAAAGGAAGTTAATACCTTTGTAGTTTCAACTTGCAGCAACTCCTTGCTCCAAATAAGACAGCAACACAGGAACTTCCAAGATACTTCTCTGTTTTCTTCAATTGGACAACACCACGAGGAAAACCTTCTATCCTTTGAGATCTTAAATCTTCCTTGGTGGGAAGGTTTCCAACAGTTGGAAGAAGAAGAGAATGAGAGTGAGTGAGCGAGTTTTTCCTTTTGTCTGTGTAATCAAGAATGATCGATTGATTCCAAAATCACACCCCTTCTCCCTGTTAAGCTATCGATAGGGAGAAGGAAGGGAATAGTGGGAACGTGTCTGGAAGACACGTTCCCTTATTTTATTATTAAAAAAAATAATAATAATAATAATAATAATAATTAAATCAAATTTAATTATTAATACAAATTAAATATCATATATTTAATTTGGATTAAATTTCATTTAATCATATTACTCCTTTAACCTATAGTTTTAATGTACATCCAGTGCACATTAAATTTTAACCTATAGTTTTCAAATGTGAATCACATTCACATTTAATATAATATTTGAACTCTTTCAAATATTCAATTCTCTCACATAATTTAATATGAATCATATTAGTCAAAGGACAATCTCTCGCAAACAGGAATTCGTAACCTGCTCAGGATTGAAATCAAGTTGCCTAGGTCATCCTAGTGAAATAGAAACCTAACTAGTCAACGGAGTTACAGCTAGAGGTTACTATTTCGTGGTCCGGTCTTATGTAATCTCATTACATAGGACATCCCCATCACATGTCATCTACACAAACACGTTAGGATCACAGTGTTTGTATCAAATACAAAGTGGGCCACATCCATAGTTTAACCAGGGTAAGGTACCCAAACCTTATCCCCTAACTATAGACCCTTTAGGCTGTATCTCGAACCGAAATCCTTTTTATGTACATTACATTCAGTTAAAGATTCATTTAACAGCCTTGGATGTTTAGTTTATTGGATTTAGGATTTAAATGAAGGCAAACTCGTAGATAACGAACAATAACACTTTATTGAATTAATAACACCTTATTACATTAATTAGAACATAAATACAAACTACGAGTTTTAGGGCATAAATCCCAACAGACTGATCGGTGTCATCTGAACACCAATGAACCAGATCTGCAAACGAAGGACCTCAATGACCAGATCGGTTCAGACTCTGGCGAACCACGGTGTTTGGCAGCGATGGATGCGCGAGAAGAGTCTTGGTGGCAAAGCTGTGGACGGCAACGAAGTCAGTCGAGGGAGAAAGAGAGATCAACGGACGGCGGCGAACCTTTGTGGACGGTGGTGAAGCTTTATGGACGGCGACCGACCGTTGAAAATCAGATCGAGGGAGAAAATGTGTTGAGGGTTAGATGAGGGAGAAAAAGAGCGAGTGAAATCGAGGGGAAATGGTTGAGGGTCGTCGACAGGTGAAAATCGAGAGAGAGAGATGAAATGAGTTGTCGGCTAGGGAGGTAAAGAAATTATTTTTAAAATACCTTTAATGACGGGCATTGCCTGTCATTGAAGGTGTTCTATAATGACGGGCAATGCCCGTCATTATAGATGAATTTAATTTTTTTTTAAATTTTCGCGCATTTTTTTTTGTCTGTCATTATATCCCAGGCGGGATTTTGGATGTCCGTCATTATTTCCTTATTTTGTTGTAGTGAAAATAATTGTTGGTTTTATAATATAGTTCTTTGTCATAGGTTAATTATTAAATTTATAAAAGTTATAAATTAAGGGGTTTTAGAAACCATAACCTATAACAAAGAATTGCATGCAAACATAAGAACTTGGGTTAAAATTAAAATTAGTTTTAAATTATTTAAAATTAATTTAGACCTAAGTTTTAATTTCTAATAGGATTAGAAATTAGTCTTACATAGTATTTTAAATAGTTTAAAATATAGTAGGACATTAGGACTTTGGTTATAAGTGAACTCTACTAGTGAAGTTCTGTCTAAGGTTGGAGGTACTTAAGTCGACTTGTTAATCTAACACCTCCTACACCTGAGAACCACCCGAGCTTGAGTTCAATTAACCTTAGTTCTATTTTATATCTAGGTAATTAAAATGTTTATTCACCTAAATATAAGGTTAAAAGACTTAGTTATAACAGTTATAATAGGCATAGACTTAGATAGATTCTTTTAGCCAAAATCCGACTAAGTTAAACCTATACCCTAACCTTAGGAGCTTCAGTGAGAGAAAACGAGATGTTCGCATCAAGTTTACTCTCACGTCCTCAAGAGTTCACACCGTTAGTTTCATGCTCGACTACGTGGTGTCAATAGGGCGTCCCCCTACGGTATGTGTTTGCATGGTTCAATACCAAGGTGAATGAGGGAAGTATCCATAGTAATTGGGAGCAGGACGCGTGTCAACGTATCCTACGGTCTCCTCCATTAGGTCGTACCGTGAGGTTTCTATAGTCGCCTGCTAGGTTGTCCTGGAACAGCCAAACCCTACGGAGGGCCTGACTATAGGGATTGGAACACCGCGAACTCCAGAAATGGATAGGGTCTCTTAGGTAATTTGCCAACAGTTGTCTTTCTTAATAGTAGCCTGTTGGCTAGGACCTATTGGATCTGAAAATGGTAGGGTCACATTTACGGGATGAGTTAAGCTAGTTAACAAGTCCTTGACCAAACAAACGGTAGCTAAGGACCATTGGGACATGAGATGTTCTGGTAGTGGGAATTGGCAGAGAAAGTCTCAATTCAGGGGAGGAATGACTGACCGCCCGACGGAGGCTTTTGTTCTAAACCCTTGAAATATCGTTACAAAATTAAAGGTTTAATTTAAACACTGGATTTAGTTTAAACACTAGGGTTCTTTAATAATTTTGCTAAATTTGATTGATTTTATAATGGGTTAAAAGGCAAATTGGTAGATAACGAAATAATAACTCTTTATTGAAATAATAACAATTTATTACAATAATTAGAACAGAAATACAAACTACGAGTTTTAGGGCACAAACCCCAACGAACTCCCACTTGAACTAAAACTCTAGTGGGGTACATCATAATCTAAAATAGTGGTTACAGAGATAAAAATACAATAAACTAGGGCATCCATATACCCCATTACACAGACTTTGTCCCAGAGGTCGAACCCATGTGAAAGAACCTGAAGGCAACATTTGCGTCAGCTTCCTGACTCATGACTTTCATCAAGGACTGGATGGTCTGTAGTTTGTTGTGGAGGGTGGTCAGAGTGTAGCTAATTTTGTTCATAACAGCATTGCTATGAAACTAAAGGAAACTCTTCGGTGAATGAAGCTGACCTGGCTCGACTCATCGATAAAAGCTTCATTCATCTCTGCCAGATTAAAATGGACCATCATGTCGAGAACGTGTTCCCTGACAGACAATCCCTCTTTCATCCGTGCGTTGAAGATGTGCTTGAAAGCATCGTGTTTGACCTAAAAAGACTGTTGCCCAAACATGGCCTGCAATGACTTCATGATCTCCTTGGCGGTGACCATGGTCTCATATTTCTTAGTCAAAACTTCAGATAAGCTAGCTAAGATATAAACCTTGGTCGACCTATCATAAACATCACGAACACTTCGTGATGCAGTCGGGCTTGGCACCAGAGGACACTCCTCAGTGAGCACGAATTTCAGGTTGTCGGTAACTAAGATCGTGTTGATATTATTTTTTCACGACTGATAATTGTCGCCTATTAGTTTGTCGGAAGCTAAAAGAGCGATTATTGAACTCGATATGTTTGCTGAAAAATAAAACACTTTGTATTAGTTGCTCGCAAAACTTTTGAAAAATCCAATCATTTTTTAGCAAATTTTATTCTATGATCCCTAGGTCATTTAAAATTGCAATGATACCCCAAAGGTCTAATGACCGCCACCGAAGGATAGACAGAATCACTCCTCTTCTGGGACGAGACTTTCTCGACCAGACCCTAATTCAGAATAACTCTTATTCCTATAGGTGTCTAGTTACTACTTTTCGGTCGGATTCATTAACTCTTAATGATTCCCGTGAGTGTAACCCTCTATCTTTAAACTCTAGAGTTCTCATCCAAACAATAACCACCGAAGGGAGGACTACGTTGAAAGATAAACTAAGGTGATCGTATATCTTTCGGGAATTCACGGTGTTTCGATCCCCATGATCAGACCCTCCGAAGGGATTGTCTGGTCCAGGCCAAACTAGCAGGCGGATCATAGGTGTCTCACGGTGTGAATCCATAGAAGAGACCGTGGGTCCCGTTTTCACAGGTTATGCTCCCACTCAGTATAAGTACTCTTTCCATTCACCTTGAATATTGACCCATACAAATACCATCCGAAGGGGGACGCTCTCATTTCGCCACGAGGACGAGTATGGATCTCACGGTGTGAACTTAATGAAGATTTGTGGATGCAAATTAAATGTATCTCATACACTATTTATCCTCCCACTCAGCACTTTAGTTTAACGGGATTGACCAAGATAAACTGGCTATATTTACCTAAGTCTACCAATATAACTCTTACATTGGATTAACCTAAGTTTATAACAACTTATTAGCTTAGGTCTATGTGAGTTTAATTATTAACATTTAATAAACGATACTCACGAAAATATAATCTATGAATCTCCGGACAAAATTCACTCCCAGGTCGGTTCCCAGGTAGGGGTGTTCCGTAAACCGTCAGCTTAAATACTCCAGTCTTAGACAGAACCTTCCTTAGACAGAGTTACTAATTAGTCACCATTCATAAATCATATATGATTTCTTAATTCTAATCTTATTAGAACTATAAAACCTAAGTCTAATTAATTCAAGTTCTAAACCATTTAAAACTAATTAATTAACTTAGATTACATGCATTTCTATGTTATTGTGTTTGATCATTCATCACATGAATAATTAAACTATATAACGTACATTCATCACATGAATTAAATGCATGTCAATGCTTTTAATCTAATTAATATAACACTTATATTAATTAAACATGCATACCTTATATTATAACACTTATAACATAATTAAATCATGCATACTATATATTATAACACTTATAATATAATATGATGCATGAAATGCTTAACCTAAGGTAGGATTTTAAAACTATATGACATACCATATGCATATAAATATTCATACAACACTTGCATAAATTAAAATAGCAAATTGAACTGATTTTGGCACCCCTAGGGGCATTAATTTAATTAATTAACATTAATATCAATTAATATTAATTAATTAAAACCTTATTTTACAAATTAAATAAAATAAAATTACACAAAAATCAGTTACAAAAAAACTCCCCACGTTTGCACTTGCCCACGCTCGCACGAAAAATGCATCCATAACGCACGGCGTTGCAACGTTGTGGCACTCCACGTCTGCCCCTACATCTCAACGCGCACGACGTTGCAACGTTGCGCCTGCAGCGTGCCAAGGACTGCATGCTTGGCGTTGCAACTCTGTCCCACAGGGTTGCAACGCCATGCCTCGCTCGAAACGTAACGCCGCTTCTTGCTCGCCGCCGTTTTCTTCACAGTAACTCTTTGTCACAAACGACACGGACTTACAAAATCGATTTACAACATATTTGCCCAAAACAACGGGCCCTTACATTGATCTAATCAACGAAAATTACAAATCTATCTAAGGTGCCAAAATTGAAAACATTCAATTGCAAACCATTAACATTCATCACATGAAAATTAATGCTACCCACCTAATTTTAAGAAAATTACAGAACCTACAACGAAGAACAAAGTAGGGCTCTAATACCAACTGAAGGGATTGAACCTCGCAGCGGAAGCGACGCGAATCGCGTTGTTTTCGTTGTGTTACTGAATTTCTTAAAATCGAACATGCATCTCATACATATCAAGGTTAAGCATGCTAAGAGAAGGAAAAACAACAAGTAAAGTACCAACCTCTTGAAGAACCCTTCTTCACGATTCCTTCTCCCGATCACAATCTCAAAGATCTCTCGTTCTCCACAATTGAACCACGAACCGAACACCATTAAAGGGGACATCTCCACTTGATCTTCTCGGTTGTTCTCTAGCGGATGAGGGAGAGTAGGTCCTTTTGGTTTAGGGAATGGAGAAATGTAGAGAGAATTGAGAGAGAATTGAGAGAGAATGAGAGTGTTAAAAAAAAATGGAAATCCAAAAAATGAATGGCAAGGTTATGGAATCCTTCACATTTCATCATTATATAGTGGTATGTGGTGGAGGTAAAATCTCCATTAATTTACCACTTTACCACAACTATATAATATGCAAATCCTATTTGTTCATCATATAATATAAGGTATCACATACCTTATTATACAAATCTCATTTACATAATTGTGAAATTTAAAATTGAATCACATTCAATTTAATTTCTCTCAAATCAATTTCTCCAATTAAACCTTAATTAAATAATTAGGTCATACTATAGTTTATTATGAATCTCATTCACATTAAACTATATATTATGTCAATCATATCTCATATAAATGACATAAATACCCTTTTCATGAATTTGAACACTTCAAATTCACTCCAAACTGTATACCCTCATTAAGTCCAAATTGAGCCAACCAAGGGACCTAATGGACCTACAGATCATGAGCTTCAATGATCCGAGATTAACTGATCAAACTCTTTGATCCGGTTAATCAACATTCATTAACTACAGGGACACTCCACTATAGCCCCGTAGTTGCACTCTTCTCACTGTAGGGCAAGTTGTGTCCATCGATATAGTCAATGCCCGTGAGTCGATCCTTCACAGGTTGTTCGTAGTCACAGCTGGGTCAAATTACTGTTTTACCCATGTGTCTACCTCTTGCTCCTTAAGTCTCACTGCTCCTCTAATGAACAATTTTGTTGCATGGTCCTACCATAAACAACATCCCTCTCGGACCAGTGAGAGGGTGAGCCCTCGTTGTTCAAGCCTTGGAGACAACACTTAAGGGAACAACCTCTCTAGTGTTCCTAGCTCGGGAACGAGTGAATTCCATCTTACATAGTCAAGTTCCCAGCTCCCCACGTGGTTTGTTGGGGTTTATGTCCTAAAACTCGTAGTTTGTAACATTGTTCTAATTAAATCAATAAAGTGTTATTGTTTGTTTCATGTCTTTCTATATGTCATTATATTAACCCTAAATCCATTAAACGAACATCCTAGGTTGTTGTATGTCTCTTGAACTGAATGAAGTAGACATATAAGGATCTCAGTTTGAGATACAGTCTAAAGGGTCTATAGTAAGGGGATAAGGTTAGGTACCTCATCGTGGTAATACTATGGATATGACCCATTTTGTATTTGATACAAACACAGTGATCCTAACGTGTTCGTATAGACGACATGTGAATTGGGATATCCTATGTAATGAGATTGCATAAGACCGGACCGCGAAATAGTAACCACTAGATGTAACTTTGTTGACTAGTTAGGTTTCTATTTCAATAGGATGACCTAGGCAATTTGATCTCAATCCTGAGCAGGTTGCGAACTCCTGTTTGAGAGAGATTATCATTTGACTAGTATGGGTGAGAGTGGCCCGAGACGTTGACTCAATATGCCTACCTTCTTGGGGACAAGACCAAGCAGGCAGCTAGAGACTTAACCTAGCAAGATGGAATTCACTTCTTCCCGACTTTAGGGTAAGTAGATGAATGTTCCCTTAAGTGGTGTCTCCGGGACTTGAACGAAGGGTCCGACCCTCTCATTGGCTTGAGAGAGACTTCTGTTTATTGGTAAGACCATAAGCAGGTTGTTCATTAGAGGAGCACCGATACTTAAGGTATAAGATCTAACCTACGGGTAAAACAGTAATTTGACCCAGCTGGTGTTATGAACATTCGTGAAGGATTGACTTGTTGTTATTGGTCAATATTCATGGACACAGAAATATATCTGCAGTGAGAAGAGTGCAACTGCGGAACTATAGTGGAGTGCTCCCGCAGTTAACGAATGTTGATTAGGGGGTTAATGAGATTAACCTAATAATCTTGTATCGTTGGAGTTTCTGATATGTAGGTCTATTAGGTCCACTTCCTAGCTCGTAAAGGGTTCTTAGATTATTAGAATTTGAAATGTTCATATTTGATTAGGGAATAAGCATGATGTGTGGAGATACATTATAATATAAAGTTTTTATGTACATTAGAACTTTATAGTATAAATTTAATTTGAATATGATTCAAAGTAAATTAATTGAGAGAATTAAATATTTGAAGGAGTTCAAATATTATTTAAATATGAATGAGATTCATATTTTAAACTATGGGTTAAAATTTAATGTGCATAAGATGTATATTAAAACTATAGGTTAAAGGAAATGTGATTAAATAACCTAAATTAAACATATGATGTTTAATAATGGATTCGTTAATTGAGGAATTCATTAATTGTATTAATTAAATGTGATTTAATTAAAATGTTATTTATATAATTAAATATGATTTAATTATATTATTAATTGATTAATTAATATTATATATTTAATTATTTTTTATTAGAACCTGTGAAAGACACGCCCCCACTTCCCTTTTCTTCTTCCATTCCCCATCGATAAGTCTGGGGGTTGGGAGAAGGTTTTGGTTGATCGATCACTTTTTGGAAAGTGAAATTTTCTACCAAAATCTCTCTAAAACAATCTATTTTTTCCAATTGTTGGAGGCTACCCACCTAGCCTGGATCTAAGAAGTCAAAGGATAGGAAGTTCTCCTCTATGGTAGTGTTCTGTTGAAAGAAGAAGAACTGTTATGTTGTAGAAATTGTTGAGGAGCAAGGTGTTGCTGCAAAACTACAAAGGTCAATTTTATCTCCTTTTAGTTTAGGAACTTATACAACATGCTTTACTGTTTAAACTTCATGCTTAAATTGCTTATCAATTTGTATTTTTACCAAAGAACTGGTATTTGATTTTTAGCCAAAACAAATCGAGTTTAAGATCCAAATACGTTTCCGCTGCTCATTAGAATTCAGATTCCATCAATTCTGCCCTTAAGAAGGTAGGCATATTGGGCGAGCAACACAAGTCACCCTCACCCGTACTAGTCAAAGGACAGACCCCCGCAGACAGAAGTCTATAACACGCTCAGGATTAAGGACGAGTCACTAATAGTCATCTACGAATTTATTAGTCATATACTGTTAACGGTGTTACATCAGTAGGTCTAACAATTCACGGTCCAGTCTTGTATAATCTCATTGCACAGGATGCCCCCACTCGCATGTCAACCACATGAACGAGTTGGATCGCCTCGTTTGTATCTAATACAAAGTGGGTCGCATCCAGTTCCCAACCCTATCCATATACTGTAGACCGTTCGGGTCAATAACTCGAATGTGATCCTCCATGTGTGTCCACTACACACCATTCAAGTTCTCATAAGTATGACCCTGAAACTTAGTTTATTGGATTAAGTTTATAAAATGTGAGATACAAAGTTTGAATAATAAATAACTTTTATTCATTAATTCATGAACTTTTACAATCGACACGAGATTAGGGCATATACCCAAACATTAGGTTCTAGGAAAGATGATCTTTAACCTGATAAAGGGGTAGCAGACTCGAACTCTCACCTTAAGGTAAGTGGTCGGTTGGATCTTACCCCAAACTTGTAAGTGATGAGTTGTGGTACGTTCTTGTGGGTGCATTGTGGTTGTTGTGTTACTACTGTGTTGGTTTGTGATTGGTTTAAAATTGTGGATGAGATTGACTATGGTGCAAGTATAAGCATTTGCTCACGTGTGGGTTAACTATTTTATGCTATGTGGTTTGATATAACCTGTTGTTTATCATATTGCCTATTGTGACTACCAATGGTCGAGCTTGCTTTTGTGGTGATGTGTCGGTGTAGTCATTTATTGAGTGGAATGATCGTGAGACCTATTTGGTTATGGTGGGACCTAGTCAAAAGGGGAACTCTAATAGAACAAGTACAAGGGTAGGGCAAGTGACCTAGGAAGAGGGGCTTGTCTAGTTAGCATCACTGACCCCCGTGTCGCCTCTGGTCGAGTCCGAACATCGGGATTGACGGAATTGTGTGTTTCGTGATGAGGTTGCTCTCTTTTTTCCTAGGGCTAGTTCGAGGTGATATCACCCACCGCGTTCGATTGAGGAATGTCATTCCTTCTTCGACGCACTAGCTCAGGGGCATAGTCCTCAGTGTGTGAGTTTGGCATTAGGGTGATTTCTTTTCACTAGAGCTAGCCTAAGGGCGATATCCCGCACTACGTCTAGTTAAAGGATGTTGTTCCTTCTCTGGCACACTAGATCAGGGTTTATACCTCGGCGTGTATATGATATTGGTTGCTCATCTTCGTGGCTTTGTGTGAGTGATGTGACTGGGTGTGGGAGTCATGTTCTTTCACTACTGTTAGAACCACAATGTGGGATTGGGGTAGAACTCGAGACATTACCACAAGGGTGGCCTAGGGTGAGGAGTGCAACTGGGGTACCTTACAGGTGTTGAGAAGTTCAGGAGTGTAGTTAAGTTAGAACCACTTTTGTTTTTATTGTTAGTTGTAACTTTGGACCCTAAGTGGGCTACTTACTGAGTATTCTTTTATACTCACCCTACTACTTTGCTTGTTTTTGTTGCAAATAAAACTAAACTGTGAGATGGATGGCAACTACGACGACCTAACAAGGCTATGAAGGCATTCCTTCATGTTCTGAGGCTCTTTTGATCATCTACTTACCTTATATCTCCGTTGAATATTTGTATATAGTTTAAAACTTGTTGCATTGTTTTCTTTTGTCCCTAGTAAGTCTTAGCACGATATAGGTTATGCTTGTTGGATTGTGATTTGGACTTATTCCTAAAATTCTCTAGTTTTGTGTTTATGCCTCTAATAACACAAAAAGTTTGAAACCCAACCTGATCTTAGAGAAGTTTGGTGGAGGCTGGACATTCCATTTATTTATAAGGAGTGTTATATTGTTCTAAGCAGATCTTGAAATTTTTTTGTTTTTTCCTAGTTGCGTCGTTATGTTGCCAAAATTTTGGGCACATATGGTGCAGCTTGGTTAAATTCCTTGAGTAAGAATGTTCTATATTTAGGGTTGTTACACTGGATAAGTTGGATGAGCTATTGGTTTTCGATATAATTGACATAATTAAATTCTAATATTTGAAATTTAATATTTAATGTTTGATATTTCATATTTGAAATTTTATGTTGTTTTCTATAGGTGGAGAGACTAATTTTGTGTTACTGGATCAACTACGCATGTGCTCGTACAATACAGGTATATATTTGACCCCCTTAGACCCGACCTGGTACGAGTGCAGTAATTTATTTTACTTTTGATTTATTTTACAAGTTACTAATCATCGATAATTTGGTATTTTAGATAATTTAAGGAGTCATAGATCGATGTAATGACCACATTACCTCAATATTGTAGAAATGGTCATGATATCTGACATTCAATAACTTCACTCATCTGTTTTCATATTATTGAGTGACATCTACCAAATAGAGTGATAAGGCAATTTGTGATGAAACAAGTTGTCCCAAAAGTGTGCAACACAGACCTGCAATTTGTGATGAAACAAGTTATCCCAAAGTGTGCAACACAGACATGAACCTACATGTCATATGAAAGAGTCCATATTAAGAAAAGCAGAAGCAATTTTGGATCTTGAACACTCTAATTTGATCAATTTTATCAAATAAAAACATGCTTAGAAAAAACAGAGTATAAGAACACAACTCTTGAAGCTCAAAATTGAAGCAACCCGAGGGCTTTCTTTGAACAAAAACTGGTTGTGGACCACCTCTAATGTCTCCCTACTATCCTCAGGCCTTGGAACAGGTTGTGAGATCTTTGATTGAGATAATTTTAAGAGAGAAAGGAGAAATGTCTGAAAAAACGAGAATTGTGAGAATTTTCTGTAAAATTCACTTAATTCTTGTGTTTCTTCTCCAATTAATTATCAATCCAAGCTTCCTCAAGTTAGATGAAGATGACAACTCAAAGATGAGAATGATTAACTAAGAAAGAGGTGCTCAATTTTGGTGAATTTGAAAAAGCAAGGAGCTTACTCACCTATTTGTGAATTTGGTCCATTTTGAATTCAAAAATGAATTTGAATTTCCATTTAATTTTAATTCAAAATAATATAAAATTAATTTTAAATTAAAATCAATATTTTAATTTAATTAATTAATTTTAAATAATTATTTAATTTAATATCGAATATCAAATTAAATAATTGGACCAATCCCGATTTCTTAAATCAATCATTCGAACATGAATCCATATTCATGTTTTAAACCAAACCAATATTTAAATCATATTTAAATATGTTCACCTCTTCTTTATCAAAGTTTAATTCATAACTAAACTATGAAACGTTAAATATATCGCATATAATTAACGTTTTCTCCTAAAACCGAATTTGAACAATTTAAATTCTTTTCTCTCAAATTGTTGCAAGGCTTAGTCCGAGCTAGTAAGGAGGACCTAATGGACCTACAGATCCTGAGCTCCAACGATATGAGATTAACCAACCAAACTCTTTAGCCTAGCTAATCAACATTCATTAACCATCGGGGCACTCCACTAAAGCCCAATGGTTGCACTCTCCTCAGTGCAGATATATTTTTGTCCACTTGATATAACCATGATTAGTAAGTTGATTTTTCACAGATCGTTCGTAATTACAGCTGAGACAAATAAACTGTTTTACCCCTATAATTGCTTCTTATTCCTTAAGTCCCACTGATCCTCTAATGAACAATTGGTTTGTAGTCCAACCAACAAATCGAATTCCTCTCGGGCCAATGAGAGAGTGGGCCCATTGTTCAAGATCCGGAGTCAACACTTAAGGCAACAACCTCTCTACTAATCCCTAAAGCAGGTAGGAATGAATTCCATCTTGCAGGATTATGTTCCCATCTATCTACTTGGTCTTATCCCTAAAATGGGAGGCTTATTGAGTCGACGATCTCGGGTCACTCTCACCCATGCAAATCTAAGGATAATCACGAATAAACAGGAGTTCATAGAGCGCTCAGGAATAAGATTGAGTTGCCTAGGTTATCGTATGAATATAGTCTGTTAAGATAGTAAATGGGATTATAAAGTCTAAGTGACTATTTCTCGGTCTAGTCTTATGCAAACTCATTGCATAGAATGCCCCCACTCGCATGTCTCCACATAAACGATTTAGGATCACATCGTTTGTACTTTACAAAGTGGGTCGCACCCATAATGTCCCCAGGATAAGGTATCCAGCTCTATCCCTATACTATAGACCGTTCTGGCTATAAGTTAAACTTGATCCACTTTTATGTCACACATAAAGTTCAAGTATACATCCTATAGCCAGGGTTCTTCATTTATTGGATTAGGGTTACAAAATACACAATTCACTTTATCCAATAACAACTTTACTGAATAAACCTAAATAACAATTTTATTACAAAATAGAATGTACATTCAGCTTACAAACCACGAGTTTTAGGACATAAAACCCAACACCATAGACCTCCGACATCAAGATTGGGCAATTGTGTTGGCACCGTATTGGAGTGATGGCATTTGCGCCAACAACATGTAGTTGATGCTCTCCAGTTGATACTTTCAAACATACAAGTCCAAACTATATGAATTTGTATCAATATATTACCAGACGCTACATTACTCGTGAGGGAGTGTCCTACGGCTAGGCAGTACAAGTTTCATTTAAGTTTTTTTTAGTTATATTTACTTTAATATATAAATTTATTTTAAATATTGATTAATTTTTCTTATGATTTAAAGAGGCCATGCTTCAGAAAAATTCGAACCTCTCACAAAATTTGGAGATTCTTCATATGTGAGATAGTAGAGAACAAAATATGGATTAGCTACATTATATGTATAACATTTCTACTGCCCCTTCTCCTGCCTCTAGATATAGAAGACGTGCTCGAGGATAGAACATTCCTCCATAGGAGAACATTGAAGAAAAGGAAAAGTTGCCCTGAGCTATACTGAATGAGGTTAACCAGCGCATCGACGCACATGTATCCCATCACTCAGATGCAAGATAGTTTAGTTACGCTCTGATGATGACGATACCCACCTTGGTTCACGTTATCTTTAATCTTGTTTTCACTTTATTATTTGCATCAAACACAAAATTCTAATTAAAAATTTAAACTCTTAAAAAAAACAAGGTTTAAGTTTTCTTTTAGTAATATAATTTGATTTTAATTTTTTTTTTATCTTGTTTTTATTTTGCAACAGAAAATTATGGTTAGAAATTACTACTTATAAAAACAAATAAAAAATGAAATATTTCTCTAAATAGTACTTACTATATTTTTACCATAAGTTTGAAAACTTGTAATATTAATAAAAAATTAAAAAAAAAGAGTCCTTATTTCTAGTATCTCGTTTCTTCTTAAAAGCCGAAAGGAAAAAAAGAAGAAAAATGATAAAGAATATAAACTAAGATTTTTTAAAAATCTTCAAACATGAATGAAGATTCAAATAAACTTGTAATATTAATTTTAAAAAAAAAAAAAAAAACCCTTATTTCTAGTATCTCATTTCTTCTAAAAAAAACCAAAAGAAAAAGGAAGAAAAAGAATAAAGAATATAAATTAAGATTTTTTAAAAATCTTCAAACATGCAGGAAAGAAGAATCAAATATTTGACTTCTGAGAATATATATTTTGAGCATAACTCGACATAAATTAAGTTTTTAAAATAAAAAAATCATAAATTAAGATATATATTTTGAGCATAATCATTTCCCAAAAAATGAGTTATTTCATAATATTTTTCTTAAGGTAAGTTATGAAAATTTGATAATAGAATATTGAGTCAGAAATTTGTTCACATCTCTTCTAAGCCTAATTTTGAGAAATGGTTATTAGGAAAAAGAAAGCGTCAAAATCGAAAAATAATTATAATGTTTTTAGATGAAAAATATTTATAAAACTTGGAATTAGGTCATATATGAAATTTCCTATATTTTGGAAATATTTAATAAATCTATAATATTTTATACAATATGTAAAGAAATGTGAAACATTCTCTCATCAATTCCGTTGTCGTCCAGCGGTTAGGATATCTGGCTTTCACCCAGGAGACCCGGGTTCGATTCCCGGCAACGGAAATAGTAATTTTTTTTTCCCTTCTTATTCAGTTTTTTCTTATAGAACACTTTTGGTTGTGCAATTAGTTTTCTTATTTATGGTTTGCATTTATTTGTTTTTTCCTTTTCCAATTTCTCTTCATTTAGTTTTTTTTAAAAGGATGGAGGGTTAATTTCATGAATAATGTTGTTTAAAAATTAGATTCTAAAAAAAAAAATTAGTAAATTTCAAAATAATATTGATAAAAATAGACCCAATTTTTGTCTGGTCAAAAATCATGATTATTCATATTCAAAGTAACATTATACATATGTTAAATAAAATAGTGGGAACTAAAAACGATCCAATTTTAAAAGTTGAAGAAAGATATTTCAAAGAAAGAAAAGTTAGTGAAAATAAGTGAAAAATAGAGAGATTAGAAGATAAAAGCAAACAAAAGCTACAGAGAAATGAAATTTAAGTTAGAGGAATTTTTTTAAAGAGAGAAAGAGATTCTTAGAGATTATAGAGCTAAATTATAATGAAAAATACGTTAGAAGATCATAGAAAGTAAAGAGAGAAAGACCGATAATGGAGGCGGTATAGAATTAGGGTTTCAGCTACACTAAACTGTAGGGTGATAAAACAACCTTATAAGATACAAAAACTAAAGGTCCAATGAGCTTGTACATATGAGAAATAAACATAAAATAAATAACATAATATGAAATACTCTAACATCCCCGCAAGCGAACATGGCCTTCGTGGTCTTTGAAGGACGGTGAGCTTGGTAGGTAAGCTTGGGAATAGAGTGTTAGGTTGCAAACAAATGTCCCACATTGGTTAGGGAAGGGATTGATCATGGGTATATAAGGAAGGACAATTATCTCCATTGGTTTGAGGCCTTTTGGGGGAACCAAAAGCAAAGCCATGAGGGTTGATGCCCAAAGTGGACAATATCATACCATTGTGGAGATATGTGGAGGTCCATTGTCCTTATCAATTGGTATCAGAGCCATGATAAAACCTAGCTGTGTGTCGGAGAAATCCTCAAAGTGGAACAAACATTAATGAGCCTTATGTAGACATTGTGGATGAACTCCGGAGTCGAACAAAAAGTACTTGGAGCGGCAACCAAGTAGTAAACTCTATCAAGCTGCCTGGTAGAGGAGTAGATCTTTGTTCGAGGGGAGGATCAAAGGATATCACACAATGTGGTGATCCGTTGGAGAGTAGATCTTTGTTCGAGGGGAGGATCAAAGGATATCACACAATGTGGTGATCCGTTGGAGTAGACGGATTTGTTCGAGGGGAGACTCGAAGGGAGGCTCAAGTGTGGTAATTTGTTCGAGGGGAGGATTGTTAGGTTGCAAACAAATGTCCCACATTGGCTAGGGAAGGGATTGATCATGGGTATATAAGGAAGGACAATTATCTCCATTGGTTTGAGGCCTTTTGGGGAACCAAAAGCAAAGCCATGAGGGTTGATGCCCAAAGTGGACAATATCATACCATTGTGGAGATATGTGGAGGTTCGTTGTCCTTAACATGGAGGAGAATAGATGACGTCGTAGAAGGAGAAGACAACTACTTAGAGTTTGATGAACGCAAGAGAAAATTCAATGAGAGACGTCTATAGTAGAAAATATAATAAGAGAATAGAAGAAAAAAGATTAATAAAAAAAGGGATTAAGGCTTTCCATAACAATTTTTTATATATATATAGAAATAGAACAACGATACAGAAAGTTAGGAGGAAGAGAAGAACTTTAAGAAAGAAAGGATGGTGGGAGAGTGAAGATAAAAAGAGGGAAAAAAATTGGAGGCGTAAAAAAGAAAAGGTAAGGTTTGAATAATGGAAATATGTTGTTGAAAAACAAACCATTTTTTAAAAAATTACTTGTTTGAACAATGTCATTTTATATCAATTTTGATATTTATGTACTCTTAAACAAAATGGCGTTGCACTTGCACCACACACACAACATCATCATATAATTGAAATAGCAACATTACGCCTTTGGTGTCTAAATGGTTCCTCTATATATATATATATATATATATATATATATATATATATTTTTGTGTGTTATGCATTTGCCCCAAAGTATTTCTAATAAATTGATAATCATATGAAATTCTTAGGACACGTTTGATAGCCATTTTTTTTATTTTTAATTTTAAGCTTATAAATATTACTTCCATCTATGGAATTCTTTTTACTTTGTTATTTACCTTTTTCTATGTTTTTAAAATTAAGTCAAGTTTTAAAAACTTAAAACCTCATTGGATAATTATTTGGTTTTTGAAAATTAAGCTTATAAATACTATTTTTACCTGTGAGTTTCCAACTTTCCATATTTTTTTATCTACTTTTTACATAGTTTTTCAAAAACCAATCTAGGTTTTAAAAACTAAAAAAATAGTTTTCAATTCTTTTTTATTTTTAGAGTTTGGCTAGAAATTTAAATATTTTTTTTTAAGAAAGATGGACACTGTTATAGAGAAAATGAAAATTATTGTAGAAAAATTGTGAGAAAATAAGTACAATTTAAAAAAAAAAAAACTAAATCACCATCAAACGACACTTTAATAATTTATCTCCCTTTGAAAAAGTATTTCTTAATAGACCCAACTATGAACATTTACGCATTTTTTGGATATGCTTGTTATTTGTGGAGTCGTCCTTGCACATCTAATAAATTGAACCACATTTTAAACTTTGGATATCCACATTTTAAACTTTGTATTTCCATGGGATATCCATTAGGCACAAAGGGGTACATATGCTTTGAGCCTGAGTCAAAGAAAATCCTACATGTCACGACATGTGGTTTTTTACGATAATAAATTCATTTGACATAATATTAGAGGTGTACAACTAATCCAGTAATTCGACCAATCTGAACTACCGAACCCAAACCGTAAGGGATGGATTGGGTTAGGTTATTTTTCGATTTGGGTTGGGTTAAAAGTTTGGATAACCGAAAAGTTTGGGTCGATTCTCTGATTGGGCTTTTTAGGCTTGAGTTGATCCAACCCAACCCAACCCAAAGTTTATATATTTTTTATTTTATTTTAATTACATATATACTTATAAATGAATTATTTGTCAATTTTTTATGTTTTTCTTCTAGACTTTTAACAAATGTTAAGATGTTATGAATTTTGAAGTTTGCAAAAAATTCCCCCAACCCAACCCTACATAATATTCTAGCAATACCACTACATCTACCTTTAACTGAAGTGTTAATTCTACTCTAATTTTTTTACATTTTACTAATATTAAATCACAGAGATTCGAACTCAGTATCTTTTGCTCTGATACCATTTTAAATTACCAATCAACCCAAAAGTTTAAGCTGATAGGTTGGAGTAAATTTAACTATACCAACATGTCTAACAACTAACAATCTCTCTGTTCAAGACTCTAGTACTTCTTTATAGAGGCACTGATGGTGAAACACGCAAGCGCACGCGATCGTAGTAATATAAAACTGGAAGTATTCCAGAGTATCGAGCCCAAGGGAACGGATTAATAAAATCAACTGAGATTTGCACGACTTGTCGACCAATTACACTTAAAACGATAACCAAAAGTGAAATAAATTTTGTGGTGATTGTGACTAAAATAAATGACAAGAATGGGAAAGTAAGGGATTCAAAATGCTAGGGCCACTAAGTTGGAAAGACAACGTAACTCCAATGCAATTGCCTTGCATTGCAATTACATTACCACTGCACAGCACGACAGCGTACCACACTTATGTGAGAAGGCAAAACAACGCAATTGCATCATGTTGTTCTACCGCATAGTTGCATATGACTACCGCTTACGATGCAATTGTGTAGCGCTATTGCGTCAACGCCATTGCATAGCACTGCGCTACACCGCTCTACTAATACGATGCAATTGCATGATGCGACAACGACGATGCGACTGCAAGTACATTATGATTCGATCTAACCTTCTAAATGATGTAAACTGAGTTCTACTCCTATTCGACCTTATTTGAAGTATCTTTAGGACGTTGGGTGATTACTCCTATATTTCTATGGTTAATCTATCCTAGATGCTTATGCTCTCAACTCTAAGGTTTTGAAGTCTCCTAGGGTCAAAGTTCAGGTCTTATGTCTAAGCTCTTTTACTCCATTACTTTTGGGAAATCCACTTTAGCTCAACCCTTTCAGTGCCAAGCTAAATCTTGATGGGTAACTTTAGATGGTTGGCTAAGGCTACCCACAATAAACTCACAAAAAGTAAACTTCATTAGAGGTTAGTCGAATTGCTTTTGCTTCGGAGCTCATTATCTTTCCTTAGGGCATACACATCTTGAATCCCTAAGAAAATTTAGCTTCTCATGGACAAAACAATAAATGAAAACTTTAACATAACGATTGAAAACATAAATTCCAAGCTTTCTCTCGATCTACAACAGTTTAGCAAGAACCGAGAGAACAACTTCAGATTGTTAATGTAAGTTGTAAAGGAGGTTAAAACAAAACTCGATAACACTTGTAAATAAAGAGGAAACAGTAAATTTCTATTAAACGCAGCACAACGTATCTCTGTAAATAAGAAGATCAAACTGAATCGAAAATACAAGAATGCAAAATCCAAAATCTAACGTAGAAGAAAGGTAAATAGATGTTCAATCCCACACAACCAGTGGATCGAATAAAACGATACAACACAACTAAACTCTGAAAAAAATGAAGAAAACAAAACAATATAGACGACGACAGTAGATGAAAGAAAATCGCAGTATTCCTCTCTCCAAGACAACATACATTATCAGTCGCTTCCTTCCCTATTTATAGAGTTGTTCGCTGCTAGGGTTTCCAGCCGACAAGCTTGCCCTGTCATCCTTGAAACACGGCTTGAATTTCGTGAGCTCATATTTCTACAATTCTCTCAAATAAGAAAAAGGTCTTTCTTTGTCCAGGCACTAAACACGGCTTGAATTCCCTGAGCTCATATTTCTGCAATTCTCTCAAATAAGAAAAAGGTTTTTCTTTGTTCAGGCAATTGCGTTAGTTTGCGTTCCTGCATTAAAATCATAAAAAGTGAGTTTTCCTTTTTTATTTTAAACAAACCTGCAATTCTTGCGTCAATACCTTACACTTTTTCCTAATTAGCGCTTAGATACAAGTAATGTAACGTCCGAGAAGTTCAGATACGAGTAAATTGGAATTTAATTTTGGTTTGTAGTGTTAAATTGTAAATTTTGTGGTTTCTGTCAATTTAAGGGCTTTTTGTAATTCTAGGGAGATGGAGGGGCAGTTTTGGAAAGTAAAGTTTATCTTGGGTTTGAAAAAGACCTCTTTTGTCTTTACATGCACACTTCCCGAGGCCTTTCTCTTCCACTCTCACCTTCACAAAGAAACCCTAGTCATTTTCTCCTTTGTTGCTCGCCGGAAGCTCCTAGCAGCCGCCCTCTCGCAGACGCTCGTCGGAGGAGTCAGACATGTCGTCGACCATTGCCAGACCGTCGGAGGAATCGTTCGCCCATAACTGAGTCGCGCGTCGAAGCTGTCGAGTCGAAGAGTCGTTGTGGCGAGGTCGACGTCGCCTCGCGTCTGGGTTCGAGCCGCCGGGAGACAAAGTTGTCGTCGTCTGCCACACCACTCCTCGCGAAGTCGCCGTCGAGCAGTCGAGCTGTCGGATCTGCACCGCGAAACGCCTGAAGTAGATTCAACCGAACCACCACTTTGGTTCGAGTTTTTGGAGAGGTGTTCGACCGGTTTTCATCAGTTGGAAACCGGTTCTGGATAGATCAGCACTCGAACAATCCAAAAATCGCATTCCACACGCCAAGACGCGTCGCCGCTCGACAGAGTTGGTCCGATCTAGTCAGTTTCGACTCTCGAGTCGGTTTTGATTAATTATTGCTAGATGTTTCAAGCATTTACTATGTAGGCCTCAAAATGTTGTTGACTTGTCTCATTATTGGAATAGGTGGGTTGAAGACGTCATGACCACGAGTTAGAGGAGTTTCTGGTCACGATTCAGTTAAGAATTGTTTCAAGGTTTGGAGAGCGATTTAAAGGAGAGAGTTAATCCTTCAACTTTATAGCGAAGGCTAAGGTAAGCGAACCCACGTCAAACTCTAAAATTTAGAATTTAAGGATTTGCTTGAAAAATGTCATGTTCAGTTTGAAAAGTCTGATTTAAATACCATGTTTGGGTTGAAAAGTCCGATTTAAATGTCATGTTTGGTTTGAAAAGTCCGATTTAAATGTCATGTTTGGACTGAAAAGCCTCTTTTGAATGCCATGAAAGGTTATGTATAAATGTTGTGATCTGTTTTAAATGTCATGATCTGATTGGATTGATGTCTATTTCAAAGGCCATGAATGTCATGTTGTTGTTCTCTTGAAGTTGAGCATTTTTATTATCTTTGATATATGTTCATGCCACAAAACTTTTTGCACAAATGTTGTTATTTCATTTGGGACCATGAGCATGTGTTTCTTAAAAATGTTTGCGAAGGTTGTGGTGAAATCTTCCTGATAATATTTATTATATATCTTATTAATGAGTTAGAGTCGACTCGAATTAGAGGTCATATTCTGGGAGAATTTAATTGTCCACTAAAGGTCGAAGAGAAATTTTACAAAATAAAAATGCTTACGAAGGTTGTGGCAACTAAACTTCCAATATATAAGTATATACGTATTTAATGTTATGTAAGTCATGAAAGACTTGGAGTCGACCTCACCTAAAAGGCCATGGATCAGGAAGTTTCAATTTCCCACTAATAGCCGAAGAAAAAAATCCATGAAATATATTTTATTGTCTATGGGTCCCACATAAAGCCATGATTTGTTATGACAACATGTTTTCAAACTCCGACAGTGGGGTTGCTTACTGAGTATTATCATAATACTCACATTTTCTTTTTAAAAATGTTTTCAGGTAAAGGCAAATATATACTTGGCGAGTGACGGGGACATGCTACGAAGGCCATGGGGTTACAAAAGTCATGATTTCCGCATTTCAGAAACCAGAGAAATTTTAGAAAAATGTTTTATCCATTAGGTGATTTTGATTTAAGTATTAAGTTTTTTTGTGTTGACACTAGAGGCCAAATTTTTTAATTGCATGTATTTTAAATTACTTTGTTTTTATGGGATCCCGAATAAATCAGTTTTTTTTTTTTTTTCGTCGAAGTTTATTTCTTTTAATGTTACTTAATGGCCTCAAATGCATGCATGTTTAGTATTGACCCTAAGAATAAAAAGTTTTAAAAGTTAGTGTCGTTACAAGTAATAAGACATAAAAAAATAACTCTCATATGTAAGAGTTATCAGGCACCAATCGGCTCAATAAATCTATACACGATTTGAGATTTTACCAGACATATTATAAGACATACCCACATGTATCTTCTTTTATATGTTGATGGTAAACCTCATTGGCAATAGTCCTTTTATATTGATCTCTCTTCGTTTGTCAATTACAATCAAATTCTAAAATGGTCAATTCTTGGGTGTTTAAAATATTTTATGGAACTTGAAATCAAACTATACGAACAAGGGTTTATTTGTCCATCAAGCTATATATATATGTGTGTGACAAATGGCAGATGCTTTACAGTGTTTAACTTTAAATAAACCAAATATTTCTTTTGTTGTAAATAAAGCATATCAGCATGTGCATCTTAGCAAAATTTGTCTATATATATTTATATTTTGAAAGCTCTACAAAATAAATATAATAATAAAATAGTGAGCGCAAGAAAATATTGTTGGGGAATTATAATTGAAAAAAATATATATTCATGGAATATATTTTGAATAAGTATGGATAGCTTTTGGTACATACTGATATCATCAATTCCGTTGTCGTCCAGCGGTTAGGATGTCTGGCTTTCACCCAGGAGACCCGGGTTCGATTCCCGGCAACGGAATTTCTTTTTATTCTTTTCCATCCTTTTTTAAATTGGTTTTAAGAGTTTTGTTTTTTTAATTTAGTTTTTTTCTTTAAAAATATTTAATGAGTCGCTTTGGACGTGCAATTATTTTCTTATTTCTGGTTTGCATTTTTTTGTAATCTTAACAAATTTTCTTACAGATTATTTTCAAATATCACTCTTTTTTTTTATTATTATTAAAAACAAAATTCTAAAAACAGGGTACTATTTAAAAGTATAAATAAATTTAAAAATAATATAGTTTAAATAAGGTAGAAAAGAGAGTGAAAACATATGGTTTTTGCATCGAATCCACATGGTACCCATGCTAGACGTTGAAATTTTAAGAATTTTCAAGGCAAGTTTAGGTTTTTGAAAGTTAAAAGGGACCTTAACAACGACTGGATGCGAGCTTTATATGTGAGCTTTTCTTCCTTTTTCCCCTTTTCTTTTATCCCTAAATTCTTTTAATTATTATTTTTTTCTTTTTCTTTTTTTCGAAATTTCCTTCTGCTCTCGTCGCCCCGCCGTCCAACTCTCTCGCGTCCCGTTCGTGCTTCTCTGATCCAGAATTTTTATCTATCGATAGGGGCTTGAATATGACATTAAAAGAGCTGATGACATATTTACCACTATGCTATAAGGTTTTTTTGTTATTTGATCTGACTTTTTCTATACATATTGTTAAAGGTAAAAAATTTGAGGGGGCATCAGCCCATGGTAAATCTGCCCCTGGTACGAGTGGTTCGTCGAAGGTGGTTGGATGAATTCCATCTGATGTTCGGGGTTGTAAGCGAAATCTTCTGCCAACTGAGAACTCGATCCGACTGTTTGGTAAGTATCTTTTACCTTGGATTTGTACGCTCAAAGCTTCGTGAAGGGAATCGAATCCCTATGAGTAGCGGAAGCGTGTAATTGGAACGTAATATGTTTGATTGTTTTGGTTTACTCCAAAAATCCATACATTGGCAATATAAATACAGAGATCAGTAGTTCTAATCTAAGCATGGATTAAACATGATAATTAAGCATGTTGTAATTTTCTAAATTAAAAGGAAATGAATGGTTTCCTTTGTAGTTTCACTTTAACAGCAACTCCTTACCTCACAAAATCTACACAGCAACAACAAAGATTTTCTTCCTCTGTAAAATAGGACAACACCACTTGAAAACCTTCTATGACTCTGAGTTCTAGGATAATCCTTGGTGGGTAGGATTCCAACAATTGGTGAGGGAGCCTTAATTGTGTTGAGAGAATTCACAACAATTCCTTAATTGTCAATCCAGTAATTGATCATCTAATCTACTGTCTACCAAAAGTAGATGAAGAAGAAGAAGGAAGAGGGAGTCTTCCCCCACTCCCTATCGATAAGGAGTTTGAGGAGAGTGGAGAATGTGTCTTTTTCTTTTTCTTTTTTTAATTATTTGTATATTTAATAATTAATCTAATTAATTATTAAACCAATTAATTAAATATCATATGTTTAATTAAGATTAAATCACATTTAATCAATATTCCCTATACCCTATAGTTTTAATGTACATTTTATGAACATTAAATTTAACCTATAGTTTTAAATATGAATCTTATTCACATTTAATTAATATTTGAACTCTTTCAAATATTTAATTCTCACATATAATTTAATAGGAATCATATTCAAATTAAATTTATAATATAAAGTTCTAAAATTTTATATTATAATGTATCTGTATACATTAATATTTTATTCCCTATGAATTTGAACATTTCAAATTCAAACGATCTAAGAACCCTTTACGAGCTAGAAGGTGGACCTACAGATCAGAAGCTCCAACGATACGAGATTATTCAATTAATCTATTAACCTCCTCATCAACATTCGTTAACTGCGAGAACACCCCACTAAAGTCCCGCAATTGCACTCTTCTCACTGCAGATATATTTCTGTGTCCACGGATGTTGACCAATAACAGCAAGTCAATCATTCACGAATGTCCGTGACACCAATTGGGTCAAATTATCGTTTTACCCCTGTGTTACATCTTTTACCTTAAGTCTCAGTGCTCCTCTAATGAACAACATGTTTGTGGTCCTACCATCAAACAGAAGTCTCTCTCGGGCCAATGAGAGGGTTTGACCCTTTGTTCAAGGCCTGGAGACACCACTTAAGGGAACATTCATCTACTTACGCTAATAGGCGGGAATGAGTGAATTTCATCTTGTTAGGTTAAGTCCCAGTTGGTTGATCGGTCTTGTCCCCAAGAAGGTAGGCTTATTGAGTCGGCGACTCGGACCACTCTCACCCATACTAGTCAAAGGGCAATCCCTTGCAAACAAGAGTTCGTAACCTGCTCACAGGATTGAGATCAAGTTGTCTAGGTCATCCTATAGAAATAGAACCTAACTAGAGTCAACAGAGTTACATCTAGTGGTTACTATTTCGCGGTCTGATCTTATGCAATCTCATTACATAGGATATCCTCACTCACATGTCGTCTACACGAACACGTTAGGATCACTGTGTTTATACCAAATACAAAGTGGGTCATATCCATAGTATTACCATGGTAAGGTACCCAACCTTATCCCCTTACTATAGACCCTTTAGGTTGTATCTCAAACTGAGATCCTTATATGTACACTACATTTAGTTCAAGAAACATATTACAACCTTGGATGTTAGTTTATTGGATTTAGGGTTAATAAAAGGGCAAAATAGTAAATAATGAACAATAACTTTTATTGACAACAATAACTCTTTATTGATTTAATTAGAACATTATTTACAAACTACAAGTTTTTGGGCATAAAACCCAACACTTCGGGCCATGTGAATTATTGTAAGATCATGACTTTTAGGTGCAACACACTAAGCTTGGGGACTTATATAAATTGCATTGGTCTCGGGGGTTTGGCTTTGCCTTGAAGGAAAGAGTAACCTAGATTAATGCTAATCGTTTGTTATGTACTTGTTAGGTTCTAAGCGAGTTGGTCGTTAAGCTGAAAGAGGAATAGTGGGCTCGAACTCTCACCTAACCAGGTAAGTAATCATTTGGTTTGTCAAGCAAGCTCACAAGAGAGGGAGCTGGCTTTATATACTTGACAAGTGTGGCATTGTTGGGATAGGCTAGATTAGTTTACATGTCTGTCTACTCATGTCTTGCTTGAGTTGAGATTGATGCTCGCTTGGTACATAAGTGTGGTCAGTGATTGTCTGCTTGTGTCATTGGTTGATTGCGCCTAACCTATGCTTGACTCATGCTTGTTGTATCATGGGGTTGATTGTGCCTAACTTGTTCTAGAAACCATGTTAAGTACTTGTTCTTTTGAGATGTTGAACTGCATGGACGGTTATGCATGACTCGTGCTTGTTGTGTCGAGGGGTGGAATGACTCGAGAGCGTGGGGTGTGATTTGCGTGGGCGAGTAGGTAACAAGGCCAACGTTTAGGCCTTGAGTCAGACCCAAAAGGGTATAGAACCTTGGCCACCTGGAAGTCAAGCTACTCCTGAAACCATTATCCTCGAGACTTTCTAATTAGTCCTAGGCCTCGGGTTGGCAAAGACAAGATGGTTAGTCGGAGAGAGACCCTCCACCCGACAAGACGATTTGGGGCATTACCCCAACGAGATGGGTTGTTGGGAGAGAGACCCTCCACTCGACGAGATGACTCAGAGGTGTTACCCCGACGAGCAGGAGTGGTGGGCACGATCCTTAGTCCGACGAGAGGGCTCATGGGTGATAACCGACGAGCTCGAGGGTCGTATGGACGTGTTCCCTCCATCTAGCATGCATGACAGAATTATTTGTAAAGAAAAAATTTATAGAGTGAATATTGAAAGTAGTTTTAGAGTACTGTAAAAGCTTCGCATCTTGTTCTCCTACCATTATTTATCTTATTAGTTTTAAAACTATCCTGCATTGATTAATTTTCTAAAACTATGCATTATTAAAAACAAAGTCCAGTCCTAAAATTGGATTTAACTTTTTTTTTATTATTGTTATTGAACAAAATTGAAAGATTAAAACTAAGGCCTCAAAGTTAGAAACATTTTAACTCTTAATCAAATTCTAAAAAAAAAAAAAAAAACTCTTAAAAACTATTTTTTAAAAAACATGACCTAATTTTTGAAAAACATGAATAGAAAGTAAACAATAAAATAAAGAATCTAAAGTAATGCTCAATTTTCAAATATAAAAAATTATCAAATAAAATAAATAAAATTTTAAAAAGCATTCGATAATTCAACAACTAAAACGAGTTCATTATTGATTAAAACAATTTTAAAAGATTTATTATATTCAGAAAACAATTTTTTTATAAATTAGCCATATTCTCATAATTTTCATTGAAATTACCATGGTAATTAAAAAACAATATGATTATATGGTTCCAACAAATACCATGTTTTCAATGGGGTTATTTTTTTTTATATAACAAATTTTTATTTTCCAAATGTCGGGGTAGGGCACCTAGCACTTGTTCCAAGACATGTAAAAGTTAATTAATTTCTCTCACCTACATAATTGAACTTAAAAAAACAGCAAATATAGAAACACTAATGGAGATTTGAATCAGACAATTATCACAAAGCCAGACTTGAATTCATGTTCATTGGTTAACATGGAAACATAAACTACAAACTAGAATGTCAATGATCAGGATCTAACCACAGCCAACTTAAATCCAAAACTCAATCCCACTTAACCTACAGATTACACAAGTACTCTAACAAGACCTGTGTGAAAATTAACAACTAAACTGCTCTTCCCTCACCCGCGCATCAGATCGATGTCCATGTGGGCATTGCGCATGTCCAGTGACTGCGATGACGGCCACATACTAACTGAGGACGTCGGAGTCAGATTCTGATTCTGCTGCACGTTCGCAATCGCAACTGCGTGATCTACCGCCTGATGATCCGAGTCAATCACGCCTTCAATAGATTCCCTCTTCTTGTACTTCGACTTTGAACTGCCCCACATGAAGCTCCCTACTATCACCTAATCAATCACACATTCATGCTCCAATTAGTCTCTTTCAGGTTAAAGAAATGCATTTACACATTGCAGATTCAAGTATTTCATTCAATCCGTAAAACTCGACGACAATCAGAGGAATTTGCAGACTTTGTATGCAACAGTTTGATTAGCATCTAACAGTTTTCATTCGAATTGACATTTACTAGAGCTTTTGACTGAGAGTTGGAAAGCAATAATCTCCAGAACCCACCAAAGCCAAGAAGATACCTGAACCGGGGTTGCTGCGATAAGTGCTCCTCCTACTCCACCGCCGATAACACGACCATCAGGGCTGGCAAGGGAGACACTCAAACCACCAGTGCGGTTCCTAGAACCAGCAGTTTCTCCAAGAGCGTATGATCCCGACAGACATATTATCTCAAAACGCCCCTACAAGTAACCAATTCAGAAACAGACTTCAATTTCAGAACAGAAGCTCAAAGCAGTTCTGAAGAATCTAATCAACTATGAAGCTGATCCATTGATTTAGTGGAATAATAGGGATTCAACTGAAAGAGAAGAGAGAAAAACGACCAATACCCTTCCCAAGCCTAATTCTCCTAAGCAAATAAGATTATCAACCTTACAATGTTGTCTAAGATATTAAGATCTTAAAAGTTTCTTAGATCAGATTAGTCAAATACTTGTCTATGAAATTAGTCAAAGTGTGCCTAAACTAACCTAAACACTCATGGATAACATGTCGGGATACTATACCTACAAACTCATAGATGCTTTGAGGTGCTCAAGCATTAATAGTTGGATTTTAAGAAAACAAAATCTCCAAAGAAGTGATAATATGCCCGTGAGATGATGCAGCAAACATCATACATCCTTCATAAAGAGTCAAATACCATGGAGTGCTTAATCAACTACCTTAACCAAATCCGATGGTGATCGAAACTTCAGAAAAATAAACAAACCTCGTACGTGACAGTGCCTCCCGAAGTCGAAGGCTGCCGAAGAGTTACAGTGGAGACTGCACCATTTGCTGACAAGATGCATACAACTCTTGGTCCCTGCTGTGAAAATGACATAATTTTGGCAGCAACGTCCTACATAAAAAGTCAAATAAATATCAGTTTTGATATGCCATGAAGGCACTTTCTTGATCAAATAAATTAGATACCCAACATGGTAATCCCATTTAAAATAATTATCTATTTTTGGAACAGTTGCTACCACTCAATTTTCTAAATCAATGACATTGGATGAAAATACTATTTCAACAAAATGATGAAGATCTTCATAATTGAAGCCTCGTTTGATAACCATTTGGTTTTTTTTCTAAATTATGCTTATTTTCTCATCATTTCTTTACAATAGGTTTCATCTTTCCTAAGAAAAGATTTGAATCCTTAACCAAATTCCAAAAACAAAAACAAGTTTCTGAAAACCACTTTTTTCCAATTTTCAAAACTTGGCTTAGTTTTTGAAAACATAGGTAAGAAGTAGATAACAAAACAAACAAACTGATAGAAGTAGTATTTATGAGCTTAAATTTTAAAAACCAAAAATAAAAAACCAAATGGTCATCAAAGTTCTTCATTTTTCTTGATTTTCATTATAATATTTCTAAACCATAGAAGTTGAGCTCTGGCTCATATGATATAATTTTCTGCCAAGTAACTATAAGACAACAACCAAAAAAAAAATAAAAAAAAATAAAAAAAAAAAGAAGAAAGAAATAACTTACCAAAATTAAGCAAATGTATAATACTATTGACCATTTTTAAAGCATTATGAAACTGTTTTTAAACAAAAACAAAATTATACACACTTTCTGAGAATTTTCTCATAAATTAGACAGTAGATTAATGGAAGATCAAAATTACGAGGGAAAAAAATGAAACAGATGAGAAACAGCATACTTCTCCTATTCCAATGGTGATAACATGTGGAGTAAAACCCATGCCAGCTGACCCAGAAAGTGTTTCACCTACAAAAAGAAAAAAATATTACATTTATGGTATTAAATCAAACTGCAGAAAATTGAAGCCCATTGAGTTAATATTTTGTCATTTCAGTTGAGCATGCAAGAGAAGATTGCACTGTTCCAAACAAGAGACAACTTTTGGACAATTAAATACATTAAGAATCTGTTCATAAAGGGATAAAGGTATGTTTGAAAATTAAGTTCAATAATTGTCATAACCAAAAAAAATTGTAATAATAGGTTAGAGTTTTATTTTTATCCCACTATGATCCTAACTCATAAAATTCTATTTTAGTTATTTCCATTAATTTTTCCTATTTGTAAATTATTTAGCATAGCCACAACATGTTATTTTGAGATCTTCCTAAATAAGTATATGAAGTTCATGTAGTAGGCCGAATATTTAAGTTCCAAATATATCAGGTTTCAAAACAGATTTAGATTTATGTTAAAATATTTAAGTTAAAGTTAGTGTCCATTGCTAAAATAATTTTTTATTCAAAGTTTGGGGCCTCAAATAAAATATTTGAGAATTGAAGAATTAAAATAGATCCTTGGAAAGTTTAGGGACAAGATAAAATAAGTATAAAGGTTTAGGTATCAAAATAGATTATAAACTTAAAAAGGTAAAAACAGAAAAGTATCATTTAAAACAAATATATAATGCAAAAAAACTTAGAAATTAATCATGAAAGACAATTTTCTAAAATTGTTTTGAACAAGTAAGAACAGTGAAGTATTTCAACCCTTATACTCTCTCCAATAATAAACAATTATACTATTAATGCTACAGTATAGATTTAAACTTCTAACCCCCCCCCCTGCAACATTTATCCATTCAAACTAAGAAAAATAGTACAAGAGATCTATGGAACAATGCCTCTGTATCATCAGTTGCCAAAAGGATATTAAAAAACTTACCAAGAGAAGCTAATTGTTGCTTCTTTCCTGACCCGGGAGGCCGTCCCCTTCCCCGCTTCGGGGAAGAAGCTACTGTGGCTGGATTTGGAGCAGATGGAGAGGGAGACAGTGCCAAAGACACAGTCCCTTCAGTTCCATACTTGCGTGGCCGACCTCGCTTCCGTTTCACCGGCTCGCTCGCAACCACTCCACCAGATTGAGCCCCCACATTGCCACCATAAGGTGAAATGGCAGGGTTAGGATCCATTGGCAACCCTGATCCAACATTGTTGCCACCAGTGTTGGGCTGAAATGCCACATTTGGGTTAGTTGAGGAACGCAAGCCCTGTGCTCCAGAGCCAGAGTTGTTAATTCCCCTCTGCATATAGAACGATTGCGACCCCGATAACGCCATCGGATCCCTTCGATCCATTCAGACACTTAAATTTGAAATCTCAACACAATAGGCTTTAAGGTTCTAAGAGGAATAACAACAACAACAAAACACAGGAACGACAGTTTACAAGGTCAGAATGTCATCTGAAACTAGCATGCATTTCTTGGAAACGAAGCTGAGAAGACTAAAAGGAAAAGAAACAGAGAAAAAGCGCTAAAGAATTGAAGGGAAAGGGAAGAATCATAACAAAAGAGTAAAAGGGAGTTTGATTTAGAAGACAGAGCAACTTGCACCCAAATGAAAAACACAAAAGAGAGAAAGAAAGAAAAGGCTTGAAGTTCAAGATAAGGGAACAGAGGGAACTAAAACCGGTCCACAACCACCAGCACGTTATCAAAAACCTTAAACACCAAGCATCTTTTCAGGAACAAACTTCAAATCGTGAGAGGAAAAAGAAAAAAGGCTGAAAGTAAAAATCCCAGAAACAAAAACACTCAAATCCCACAAACTTTGAGAAATGCTAAAAGAAAAAGAGCAAAACAGGACAGAGAAAGAAAAGAACGCTTTCCAGTTTCCTCCAGTCCTCTCTCTTTTCTTCTTTCTTTCTTTCTTTCTTTCTTTCTTCACAAGAGAGAGAGTGAGGAAATTAGAAGAGAGTAAAAAATCAAAATGCCATTGATTCAAAAACATAAAAACACCCAAATCAAAAACAAACCCAACTCCCCATTCACTTCCATTTCTCAAACAAGAACATGCAAAACAAGAAGAAGAAGAGGAAGAAGAAAGGTATGGTGGAAAGGAAGAGCAAGAGTCAAACCATGAATTATAAAAAAGCAGAACAATCTAAACAAACCAAACACAGAAAGCAAAATAAAACCCAAGAAATTACAGGACAGGGAAAAATCAAATCAAATCAAAATCAAAAGAAGGACAAAGGGAAATGCAGGGGAAAGAAGAGGGGTTTTGGGTGGATACCCATTGAAGAAGAGCAATTACTACAAAAACCCAGAAGGTAATAATTCAATACGGAATCACTGAGCACAAGTCCTTATCAGAATACATTTTTCTAGGGCAAGAACAAGCTCTTTCACTCTGTTTTTTTCTTCTTTCTCTCTCTTCTGTGTGTTAATTAACAGACGAGTGGTGGTAATGGGTTTTGTTTTCCTTTAAGAAGAGGACTGAGTTTTTAGAAAGAGAGATTTCAGAACCCAAACAAAATCTCTTAACAGAGAAAGCGCTTTTTTTTTTTTTCTTTTTTTTTTTTGGATAACTCTCTTTCTTTATTTCTTCTCTCTCTCTGTTTTGTTTCTTCTTTCTTTTCATTTAATTTTATTAAATAATTCATGCGGTTGAGAAACACGCGCTTGTGGGCGCGTGAGTGGGAGGTATTTGAACTGCCTTCTCTCTGTCTTTACAATTGCTAATTATGAGATTCGCATGAGCAACAGCACATACTCACTCAGTGAAATTTTTGGATTTTTGAGTCTTTTTCTTTTCTGAATTTTTTTAATTAATTATTTTTATCTTTATTATAATTTTGAGGACAAATTTTAGATCACTCGCAAATAAATCATATTTTCCAACATAGTTTTATATTGTTATGTTAATAACTTAATGGGTAGATTTGAAGTCACATTAACTATTTGTTAAAATGTTTGATGATGAAATCCTGCAATCATTGGAAATGATTATCTTATTGGAACTCGTGAACTAAAATAAACATTTTAAAGAGGTTCCAAAGTAGAAAAGAGGTTTTAATTAGGGAATCTGTAACAATGACCTATTTTTTGCGCTCAAATGAGATTTTATTCTGTTTCTAAAATTATTGTAGCTTTCGTACCGATGATCCATTTTCATTGATAATATACGTTCTCAAAACGAAATATGACCGTACAAAGTTACTAGGGAGTGCATGAGGTAGTCTTATTATTCATGTTCTTGTATGCAGAAATATCATCATTCCAGCGCTCTCGCTCAAATGAGTGGATGAAAATCTAGAGAAAAAAAAGAAACAAGAAAAATTAAACCAGAGAAAGGAGCAGAGCGAGAGCGAGAACTAGTGCAAGAGTGAGAAGAGTTAGAGCAGTAGAGTTAGGACTAGAGCGAGAGCGAGAACTGGAGCGAGAAGAACTAGAGTGTGAGCGAGAAGAGCAGAGCAGCATGAGACAAGCAACAAAGCGAGAACTAGAGGAAAAGCGAGAACGAGAATTGGAACTAGATCGAGAGAGAGATTTTCCTTCTTTTTCTTTTCTTCAGAATTTCGACCCCTCATTACTATCATGAGCGAGAGCGAGAGTGCTAAAATGAGAGCTAGACGCGATGCTCTCACGGTAATTTGGACTGAATGCACAGTACGAAAGGGTCACATGTCATTGTAAGACTATATAGATATAATTAAATTTACTTCAAACCATCAGTTTAAGCTTTTGGGTTGATTGGTGATTTAAGAACCATTAATTTCAAACACACGAGTCAAGCGACATTAAAGCGCGTGAAAATAATTCTTCCATACAAATGTCTCAAAATTATTGGTATATGACTTTTTTCGTACTTTGCACCTCATCCAAATTATTGTAAGTGCAACATACTCTTGCTCTTTGATTCTCTCTCGCTCTCATACTCACAATCTCGCTCTCACTTCTTAGAACCGAGAGTGAGATTGAAGAAGAAAGGATTGGTTCTAGGACTTGGGATCAAAATGCTCTAGCTCTTGCTCTCAATTCTAGGGAGGGAGGAAGGAGACAAGAGGGAGAAAAACGAGAGCGAGAGTGACTAGCGAGAGAGGGGACCGAGAATGAGAGACAAGAGTGAGGGAGGAAACGACAGGGACTAACGAGAGAGGGTGTGAAAGCTTGAGAGAAGGCATCAATGGTGATAGCCGAGTAGTAAAAAATCTAGAGAAGAACAAATTAAGACAATGAAGAGCAAGAGCGAGATATGAATTTGGAGCACGAGAATGAAAGTGTAGAGCGGGAGACGAGCAAAAAACAAAATATTTTTAATGATGTGGCAATCAAGAGCGCATTCTCGTTCAAGAGCTAGAGTGATTTATGAGAAATTATTCGGTGAGGGTGCGACAATGTGGCTGGTAGTTTTTTATCGTTGGATGAAAAGAGAGAAGTATTTTGGCTTTATATTCAACGGTTATTAGGAGACATGAAAATTATTGGATCCACATTCAATGGTTATTATGAGGCAGCTACATTGTAGGGCCTCATCCAATAATTTGTCGCAATTTAAAGTGGTTGTGTTTATGAGTAATTTTTATGCATTCACATGTTAGAAAGGGTAATATCATTTTAAAGATTGGGTCAAATTCCATTTGGACGCCTAAATATAGGCCATTAGTACAAATTTTCCATTTTGATTAATAAATTTATTTCGTGGAGAGAGGTAATATTTAAATGGGTTAAATTTTTTATTTGGTCCTAATATTTTGAGATGCATTAAATTATAAATTTCTACCTTCTATTAAGAAAATTATGCGAATTATTTCAAATATATATTTATTTATGGTCTCAAATGAATTCTTGAATCTTGAGAAGTTTTTATTATTTTTTCATTGGAAATTATGTTAATCTTTTTAGTCTGATTTTCTATTAAGATCAATTAAACGTCATCATAGATAAATTCTCAAAATTAAATTGTAAATTTGGTTTATGAACTTTTGAAGTTATATTCCATGAGATATTGAGCTTTAAAAAACATTTAATAAATCTCTAATATTTCGGAATAACTATTTAATTTTTTAAAAGAAAAAAAAATTAAGCCTAGAAATATTACTTCTACTCAAGATTTTTTTTTTAATTTTGTTATCTACCCTAAGTGTTTTCAAAATTGAAGCCAAGTTTTGAAAACTACAAAAAAAAAAAATAGCTTTAAAAAACATGATTTTGGAATTTGGAACTTAGCTAAGCATCAAGATGTTTCTTTAAGAGAAGCACAATTTTCAAAAACTAAAAATTGAAAACAAAATCATTATTAAACCAAGCCTAAATTTTCAATTTTGTGTTGACTTTTAATATTATCCAATCAATCCCTAAGGTCTCATTTGGCAACCTAAGTTTTGAGTTTTAGGTTTTAAAAATTGTGCTTGTTTTCTCATCATATCTCTATAATTCTCTACATGATTTTCATTTTTCTTAAGCAAACATTTGAAATCTTAGCGAAATTTTAAAAACAAAAACAAGTTTTTAATTTTTTTTTTTTAGTTTTAAAAACTTAGGTAAAAATGGATAATATACCTAAACTTTCAATTTTATATATAATAAGTTTCTAAATTTTCAATTGTGTGTTTTCTTACCCTAATTTATAGACTCTTTAAAGTTTAGAGATTTATTAGAGACAATTCTTAAAATTTAAGGATCAAACCTGTAATTTAACTCAATTTGAATGTTATGACCTAGTTTGATAGCTAATTAGACACGTTAGAAATTTTAATGAACATATATCAATTAAACTTTACATTTTAGCCTAATTTAACTCATTTAATCCAAGGGCAATCTTAAATCTAAGTTTAAATTATATCTCTAACCATCCCCTTGCAATCCATCTAACTATTTATCAAATATAAATTAAAGATATACATATTAAGAGTTTAAGAATGTAATTTTCAAGTTTATAATAAATAACAGATCTAAGGATTTTTTAGAGCGTTAATATGTGGATTATAATAGTGGAGTCATATAATTTGTATTTTAGATACATAGTTATTTAATCTAGATTATAATAATCTATGTTTAGCAGAATATTTACCGTTTATCATAGTTTGTCTCATCTAAAACTAACCTGTTTAAATTTATTTCTCTTCACCAAATAATTAATATTGTATATGTTTTATGTGCTTTCTTGGTAGTCTCCAAATTAATTGTACTGCAAAACAAGCTGTCAAATAATCTCAAATATTTTCTTTAAAAAAATGTTTAATCATATTAATTGAAATAAATTAGTATTATGTTGATTTATTTTGTTTGAGTTCAGTTATAGCATTAATCAATACTTGCTAGTAAAAAAATGATTGTGACCTTTGAAATTTGAGCAGATTCCTTAAAACAAATCAAATTGAGGTGAACTACCATGATAACAATTAATATATAAGAAATATAAACATATGGTAAAAAATATGTTTACTTTTTTGTTTTAAAAAATAGTAAAGTGCACATATTATTCTAACCTTATTTTTTTCCTCAATCATTACCATTTACAACTTCCTTATTTGGTCATGGTATAATGCCTATATTAGGTTTTTTTGTTGGAAGAGTATATTATGGTTGTTAAGACCTTTAGGCGTTGTACTTAATTTATTTCCCTTATTGGAGCTATTGCTTTGCGATGATTTTAGGTTTTGATTAAAAGTCATATTTTAAATTATCTTTTTTTTTTTTAAGAAAAACACAATAGTTTTTAAGGTAGTATTTTTATTTGGGATGATAATTTTTAAAAACAATTATCATAACCAAAAACAGTAGAAAAAAAAAAAGAACAAGTTGTTTAGAAAACGCAACGGAGTTCTTCCACTTATGTTCGAAATTTCGGGAGCATAATGGTGTAACCACAGGAAACAAAAAATTTTAAGAATCTGGAAAAAGACACTTTATTTCAACGAAGCACTCAACACCCACCAAACTACTAAATGGGTTGAGTTCCACACGCAACATACAAGAATACTGCAACTTCCTAAAAAACTAGAAAAACAGGAAGACATAACTATAACTACTAACAGAGTTCACAACCGAGACAAAGCAATAGAAATATAAAGAAAAGATGATGAGTCTAGGAAGATAACTGGGGACGACTTCATAACCTCATCAGCTCGCCGCACCATCATCCGTTTCGTGGTTTCGTGCCTTTTGAAAAGATGCAAATAAAGTAGCAAAAGTGAGTATAAACATACCCAACATGTAGCACATAAGGGTCCCAAAACTCATAACATAAATAGTTTATGCTCTGAATACTCACAGACTCCTACTTAACCTCAACACACAGTTCAATTAGCTAAATGCTTACTCACCCTATCCCAATTCCACCCCTCTTTGGTATTGTTATCTCATGATCTACCTGTGAATCATGCAACCTAAGTTGTGCTAAGGAGGTAAAAGAAAGCAACCCTCACACCTACACTCTTGAGGAATCACCCCTACTAGCTAGCAAAATGTGATGAAAGAAAACAACCCCATGCTCGAAACGATAGGGAATCACCCTTAAGCTGGCACACCTGATGAAGAAAAGCAAACCTCATCCTAACGTAGTGGGAGATGCCCCCTAGGCTAGCACATCCAATGAAGGAAAAGCAACCCTCATTCTAGATGTCGTGGGGGAATCACCTCCTAAGCTAGTACGAACAAAAAAGGAAAGCAACCTTCATACCCAATATATCTCTCGCAACATCTCTGAATACACACTCGCATGGGAAAAAAGGGAGGTAGCGTTGGCCCAATGGGCTTTTGCTCAATTGAACTCCCTTAGAAACCTCCCGGGTAACACACCCTGCTAAAATCACCTTGTCCCATCAAAATCTCACCCACAACCTAACCCAAGGTTCAAAAAGCCCAGCTAGGAATATAAACACAACATCAAGTAGACTTAAGTAAACATAGTTCAAGTACAAGTTCAAATGAAACCTACATCGTCTGTGCCTCATACATATCCAAGCATACACAAATCACTAGCAAACAAGTAACATTACTTCTCATTTAAACACATTTAGCATGTCTCACATACATTATTTGCATATAGGGTCTTAACTATGAGTCCAAATGGCTACTTACCTTTTATGTCAATTTCAAAGTCGAACAACTCCTTATCTTCTTAGATCAGTGATAGTTTCGCCTACGAAAACAAATCACATAAATTGTTAGGCCCTTAATGCTAATCTAAATTCAACCCTCTTCTAACCCAAAATAAGTGCACAGTACAATAACCATATCCTATAAGGTTAAAGACTTAAAACCTCCAATTGTGATGGGTAATATTGAAAATGAAACCAACACCCATGGTCACCTCCAAACAACTTCAACAGGGTGTGCATAACTTTTAAAATCACAAGACATATTAATCCCAAAGTTGAAATACTTACCCACATTCACACTCATACTCACACCGAATCAAAATTCAAAATGGTCCAAGATCGCTCCCAAAGTTGTTGCCTAGCAAGTAATTGCCAAATAATCTAAAACAACCCCTTGCCCGTTATTCGTGAGGTGGCCACATCGCACATTACATACCACACGGAATGAGTGAGAAAAGAAGGGGAACACACGAGAGAGAGACAAACATAAGAAAAAGCTTTTAGGAAGGGAACAAGGACAGAGGAAGAGGAATTTCATGAAGGGAATGGAGATAGAGAGAAGGAACGGACCGAAGGGAGATAAATAGGAGAACTAAGTGGAGTGAGAGTGAAGAGATCGAATCCCGATGCAGAACCGTTTAAATCGTTTTTTTCCACAATTACGTTATTCGAATTTACACAAAACAGAAAAACATGTTAGGCACTTTTAGGGTGAAGATGAATTACCTTTGAAGAACTCTTTCTTCACGTATTCTTTCTCCAATCTCGATCTCGAGCCGATCACGAACTCGTTTCATTCTCGAACACCTCCATCAAATCTTCTCTGTTGTTCTCTAGGAGAGGGAAGATAGCGAGATCTCTTATGGAGTTGGGAGATAATTCTAGAGAGGTGATGTGTTTTTGGAAATACCAAAATCCAAAAGTGAGCAAACAACCTTACAAAGTGCATCCGTATGCACTCTTATATAGGGTGAGAGGATGGAGGAAACTTCTGAAGGAATCGAATCCCACAGCGGAAACGATTGTTAATCGTGTGTTCATGATTTTGTTACATAGATCTAAAATACAAGAACTAAATCTAAGATTAAGCATGCTTTACAAAGTAGGACAACAAGATATTACCTTTGAAGAATACTTTCTTCACGAATTCCTCCTCCAATGATCACGATCTCAACAACAAACTCGAACCTTGTGAAGATCCACCGCTAAATCTTCTCCATTGTTCTCTAGGTGAGGGAGGAAGGCGGGTTTTTTTAGGATGAGGTGAGGAGATCTTTTGGAATTGTGTTTGGAACTCTTTCCAACACAAATGAGAGAATTCTAGGGTTTATGTGAAAGCCTTAGCCCAAAGTTGCATCTCATGCAACTATTTATAGGGAAATAGGATGAAAATTACTATCTTATCCCTCCTTCATTTTCTCATTAGTATATAGTTAATATGTGAATCTAATTCATATTAAAACTATATATTATATCAACTATATCACATATAATTGATATAACACCTCATATATGAAATTAAACACTTCAATCTCATTCCTAACTTTATAACCTCAATATTACCATGTTGAGCCAACAGAGGGACCTAATGAACCTACAATTCATGAGCTCCAATGATGTGAGATTAATTGATCAAACTCTTTGATCCAGTTAATTAATATTCATTAACTACAAGTCACTCCACTATAGACTTGTAGCTGCACTCTCCTCACTGTAGATTATATTGTGTCCATTGATATAATCATTACCCATGAGTCGACCCTTCACAGGTTGTTCGTAATCACAGTTGGGTCAAATTACCGTTTTACCCCTGTGATTACCTCTTTGTTCCTTAAGCACCACTGATCCTCTAATGAACAACAAGTCTATGGTCCTACCATAAACTCATACCCTCTTAAGCTAGTTTAGAGGGCGGGGCTCCGTTGTTCAAGACCTAGACTCTGTTCTTAAGGGAACAACCTATCTAATTATTTAATGTAGGAATGAGTGAATTCCATCTTCCATAGTTAAGTCCCCAACTATCTACGAGGTTCTGTCCCTGAGAAGGTAGGCTTATTGAGTCGGCTACAGGCCACTCTCACTCATACTAGTCTGAGGACAAATCCCTATAAGCAGGAGTTCTTAACTTGCTTAGGATTCAAGTCGAGTCACTAATGACCATCTATAAATTATCAGTCTTATCCTGTTAACAACGTTATACTGGTCAGACTAATAATTTGCAGTCCGGTCTTGTATGAACTCTTCATACAGGATGCCCCCACTCGCATGCTATCCACATGAATGAGTTGGATTACCTCATTTGTACTAACTACAAAGTGGGTTGCATCCATGGTGTTACCAGAATAAGGTTTCCAACATTATTCTTATACCATATACCATTTAGGTTATACTCTTGAACACAATCCAAATAGTGTCCACTACACTGATGTTCAAGATATATTATAACCTTGGGGCTTAGTTTATTGGATTTATAAAACGAGAATATAATTTTATCCAAACAAATAACTCTTTATTTATTTGATCAAAATTACATAAGTTTTAGGGCACATATCCCAACAACTTCCTCCACCCATTTACCCACTAATTGCACAATTTTGTATCATGCAAATCATATTTGCATAAATGCATAATATAAGGTATCATATACCTTATTTACATTATACAAATCATATTTTCATAACGCATACTATAAAGAATCATATACTTTAATTGAATCATATTCAATCATGCACATATCTCTAATATTATTTAGTATGAGGCTATTTCACACTAAATTAATCATTTGGATAATAATCCAAATATAACATATAGTTCAATATGAATCATATTCACATTAAACTTATATTATATCGATTATATCACATATAATTGATATAGATCCCATTTATGAATTCGAACATTTCAAATTAGCTTCAAACCTTTATACCCTCGATAATATCCATGTAAAGCCAACAAAGAGGTCTAATTGACCTACAGTTCATGAGCTCCAATGATATGAGATTAACCGATGAAACTCTTTGATTCGATTAACCAACATTCATTAGCTATGCGTCACTCTACTATAGACTCGTAGTTGCACTCTCCTCACTGTAGAACAAGTTGTATTCATTGATTTAACCAATACTCGTGAGTCGACCCTTCACAGGTTGTTCGTAATCGCAGTTGGGTCAAATTATCGTTTTACCCATGTGATTACCTCTTGCTCCTTAAGTACCATTGATCCTCTAATGAACAACTTGTTTATGGTCATACCATAAACAAAGTCCCTCTCGGGCCAGTGAGAGGGTGTGACCTCGTTGTTCAAGACCTGAATTCAACCCGTAAGAGAACAACCTATCTATATTCCCTAACTCGAGAACGAGTGAGTTCCATCTCGTGGAGTTGAGTCTCCAGCTCCCATGAGGTTTTGTCTCCAAGAAGGTGCAAACATATTGAGTCGGAAACTATGGTCACTCTCACCCATACTAGTCAAAGAACAAACCCCGCATACAGGAGTTCGTAACCCGCTCAGGATTTAGGTCAAGTCACTAATAGTCATCTATAAACTATTAGACCTAATCTGTTAACAGTGTTACATCAGTAGGCTAATAATTTGCGGCCCGGTCTTGTACAATCCCATCGTACAAGATGCCCCAACTCGTATGTCAACTACATGAACAAGTTGGATCACCTCGTTTGTATCAAATACAAAGTGGTCGACATCCATAGTGTTACCAGGATGAGATTCCCAACCCTATCCATGTACTATAAACCATTTGAGTTATACACTTGAACATGATTCCACCTGTGTGTTGGAGCTTAGTTTACTGAATTTAAGTTTTAAATGTGAGTACACAAGAAATGATGGGAAAATAACTATTTATTAAATTTATTGAGCATTTACAAACTAGGGCATAAAACCCCCCCCAACAAAGAGGAGGTCGAGAGAGTGGAAGGGGATTAGGAGTGAGAGTGAGAGAGGGAAAGGAGAGTCGGAAGCAAGAGGGGGAAGGAGGGAGTCAATGGGGGAGGGGAAACATGGAATGAAGTAAGCGAAAGGAAAAAGAAAGAAAAAAAGAGATGGATCGAGAAGGAGAAGGTTGACACCTCAGTTGATGAACGAGATTGCTCCACTTGGCCTGCTACATGCAAATGAGAGGAGAATGCCAACGGTAATTTAAAATACATCTTTTCCAAAGATGCGTACAATCTTGATTTAAAATACACCAAGTTAGAGTTTCCTCACAAGCTCCCAAATCACAATTTAGAAACTTACCACATCGGTTTTAAAATTTATTTTTCTCATCCAACCAACTAAACGTTCTAAAAAATTAATCCATAACCCAAAAATAGATTTGATTGCTCCTTTCTTTTTTACCGACCCACCCCACCTCTAAATAACTCAAATAATTATGGGGAAACTATAGAAATGGGCTATTTAAAATAGGCCCTTTGTAAGTCTGTCCAAAAGGTTTAGAAATTGCATCATTGTCCATTGTGCAAAATTGAAACGTTTAAAGAGGAGACCCAAGTCCCAAACTACCCCTGTTATTATCTAGAATAAGAAAAATAATAATGAAATTCCATAAAAGGAAAAAAAAACATGATATAAGGTGGTTTAAAATAAATCTCCCAAAACGTGGAAATCAAACCGCGAAAACTACCTTCTTCAAAAAACCAAAAGATGCAGAAACTTCCTCTGCAATCTTTCCTTCATGAAGGCAGAACAAGCTAGGGTTTTGCAAAGCATCAACGACAGAAGCTTCGGTAAGTTACTTCGTTGTATATACATTGTCTATTTCTCCATTAACGAAAGTATATTCTGTAAGTTGCTTAGTGTACACTTGTGAGTTTTGTGTATTTGTTGTTTCTAGTTGAAAAATGTGAATGCATGTTCTAATTTATGGTGAAGAAGTTTATATTTTGGAGTATTTAGAGCGAAAACTGAAAAATACAACAGATGGTGAAAATTTTTTCGATTTCGAATTTGTGGGTAACTTGCAGGTTTGGGGAAAATAATGATTAACAATTTATTATGAAATCTATTGCATGCATTATTGCGGTCTGTTGTTCAATTGATATTGTTAATATATTTTAAATATATAGAAAATGTGGGCTAGAGAAAATATATCGAGATTTTATCTTGGGAAATTTGTGGTCTTATCTTATTGTGGTTCTAGAACATCTCTTCTAAGAAGCGAAATGTAGAAAAATTTAGTTATGTATAATATTTTTAAGAGCCTATACATTAATATTGATCAATGTGTCGTTCGTAAGATATGCATTCTTAATTTTTATACTAAATATAACATAATATAGTATCATAAAGATAAAATGTTCATAAAAATGTTCACTATATATGTACAATATATACATTGTGTTTAATGTAACTAATTTTGCATAACAATGTAGTAAGAATTAACAACAAATGGTGAAGATTACTGAGATAGGAAATACTGAGAGGCATAGGAGTCAACGATTGCTAGGATCCTCAAGCAGGAAATCACAATATCAGTCAAATGGGATGGATCCTGTAATTCTTGAAAAGGTATATTTATTAAATGCAATATTTAAAATGGTATACATATAATATATCTTATCTGTTATTCGTTTTCTTAACCATTTGAGACAGATAGTTCTGATGGTGGGGAACAAGGAGAATAGGAACAAAAAACCCCATAATCGAATATGTTGAATAGATTGATTGAAAATGTAGGGAGAATTTTTAGTGCTATAACTCCCACAAATTGATGGTGATGAGGAAATGAAACATGCTGATGAGAATAAGGTTTCTTAAATATATATGTTTAAATTAATATGATTGGACCAACGAAATACTTATGTTTTAATACTATGTTGCAGGATAATGAGTCTGTTGATAAAGAAGAGGAAATTGGCACTCAGATGGTGCCATTCAGACATGATTTTGAGGTAAACATTTAATATAAATATCCAGTATATCTAATTAATTTCACAGTATATATATATATATATATATATATATATATATATATACACATACATACATACATACACACACACACATTGAGTATATACCTATTTTTGTTCTTTAATGTAGGATGAAAAGCAACAAACTGAAGATCAAAATTATGTTGAAGATAAAAATGATGCTGAAAAAGAAACTAATCCAAATGTAGGGGATAATGATGAGGTATAATAGTTATATATTGTAATATATAATATATATACACATTCATTGAATGATTTGAGTGTATTTATTTATCTAACATAATATATATTGTAAATTAAGCAAGATGATAATATCATTTTGTCTGAAAGGATGGAGAGATTAAAAGCAAAAAGAAAGGAATTGGATGTGTAACACCTCGTAATTTGAACACTTCCTACTCGAGGCATTACTTTCAAGTTGTACCGCTCACGCCGAAAATCCGGCAGCATAACGGCGCAACCTGGACAAACCAGAAATTTATAAAGTCTGAACCTAAACAAAAATACTTCAATAGGACTCACGAGGGCACCCAGCCTTCACCAAACTACAAAGAAACGACAGGCTGAGCTCCAGTCCCTCGGAGTTAACAGAAAACCACAAGACAACAATACATGCTTTACATACGAAAGAAACACAACATAACATACTTCGATTCGAGCAATAAAGAACAGTACAAGCTAAGATTATAACACAAGCTAAAGAAACAGAGTGCAATAGAAGGAAAAGGAACAAATGCAACATCTAAACAACACCCCTAACTAAGTCCTACAAGTCTTCCATAGCCTCGCAGGGGTCTCCCCGTCGGTGGTCATCTCACTGGTTTGCCTTACCTGCAACAAAAGAAGAAATAAACGAGGGGTGAGTATAAAATACTCAGTAAGCAACCCACTTCATCCAAGAATAAAGAACACAAAGAACAACCTTAGACCTAGCTAAGCACGACACTTAGCCCGTCTCACAACCTCATCAAGGATCCTGCCCTATTTCTCACTCAGAATTCTCAGTCTTGTCCTACCCTTAGCTTTTGAACTAGGTTGGCAACAACTGACCACGAGACTCATTCTCGGGCCTGTACTAGGGCAAAGAACTCTATCCAACCCCTCTGACTCTAAGGATCACACCCCGAGTCGCACAACTGGATGGGGGACGGACCACCACATCCCATAAAGCATCAAAGGCGGCACTACTGCGCACAATCGACCACGGGCTCATTCTCGGGCCTGTACTAGGGCGAAGGACTCTATCCAATCCCTCTGACTCTAAGGATCACACCCCGAGTCGCACAACTGGATGGAGGACGGACCACCACATCCCATAACATCATCATCATCTTGCCAACCTCGAGTCTCAGCTTGCTAAGGGTACACAAAGACTAGGGCCTACACTAGAGCTAGTTGTGCTAACTACAATCCTAAGGCTCAATGACACCTCTCGAGTTACTTCAAACTAAGCACGAGACTATCAGGCTCGGGACAGATAATCGTAGCACATTAACACATTTAGAATACTCAGACAAGCTTACATCAGCTCTCCTAACAAGATCACATCTAAGCACGAAGAGATAACAACCATGAAACATGAACAAACGTTCAATCTAACATGCACGATATTTCAACACGGTTCACATCAAATAAGAATAGGCAGACTTAAATCCAGGCGTCGTTGCGACTACCACAACCTAGCATGCCACTACAAGTCAAAGTCTGACTAAGGTACGCTACCAGATTCTAAAACATTCAATTACCGCATACAATAGTGCCCCTAAGCCCTACACTTAGGGGTAGTTTAGTCCAAACGATTACTTACCTAAACTCTAGCAACCACGAGCAACTAGAGGGATGCGGCGTGTGCTCCAAGGTACTTCTACTTCCAATTAGCCCCTAATGAAGAACAAGCACAACAAGTATTAATAAACTGAAACACAACACCCTAAAACTTATGCAAAGTAGAACTCACCCAACGGGAAATCTGAAACGAGCTAAGGGACGGACCGAGGCGACCGCACAGAATGAGGCAGTCGGCGGCCCTGCAGGCGACGGCGCGTGGACCGGCGGGCGGCGCGTGAAAGTGGCAGTGGCGGCGCGTGGGTGGCAGATCCGGAATCCTCGCGACTCGATCTATCTAGAACCGATCTTTGTTCCTCGAAAACCGACCCAAAAGGGCTCGAACCGACTGAACCAAAACGGTGGGTCTCGCGGATCTAGCACGACGGAAACTTCCAGCTTCACAACGACGGCAAGGCTCGAGCGGCGGAGTAGAAGAAGAGCAGGGACGGTCGCTGGGTTGCACGGAAGCTCGCGGTGGCAAGGGGTCACGGCGACAAGGTTTGTGTCGGCCTGAGAGGCGAGAGAGAGAGAGAGAAAAACACGTGAGAGAGAGAGAGGGACTATGAGAGGGAGAGGGTGCCAGAGAGGAAAAAGAGAGGGAGAAGAAGAAAAGGGTGAGAGACGGCTTGGAAACGTGGGCGAGCGGCCGCCTCGTTTTCGGCGCATGAATAGGGGGGGAGGGCGAAGCCCTCCCGACTCTTTCGTTTCCCTTCTTTTACTTTTTTTTTAATACCGTCTGTTACAGGATGAAACTCAACAAGTGGTATGCATGTACATATAATTCGTTTATCAATAATAATGAATATTAAATATTATTTGTTTATTAATGTAGTAAACTCCAAAACAGAAGAAAGTGAAGAGGATTTTGAAGAACATGCTAATTGAATCCTCGTCCAAAAGGGTATTGAAATATCATTTGATATTAGTATATGTATAATAATTGACCTTTGAAAACAGATAACAAGACAACAAAGTGGGACTATAGATGTTACTAAAGCTATCAAGGAGACAAGTTCAAAAGGGAAAAGTATTGAAAAGAAGTCGGTGAAAAAAGATAGAAAGGTAAGAGGACAACTTTATATCTTACGCATTTGATCCACTTGAATATAATATTTATATCTAAGTTATCATATATCGTAGGTGATAAGGAATGTAGAAGGAAAAAAGAAAACAACAAAGGTTATAAGATTTGACAAAGGATTTATCATTGGAGAAGATAGATCTGATCGTTATCAGGTATGATTTATATAAACGTTGTGTACAATATTTATTTTGTATATTAATTAAATATATATATACATTCACAGGATGCACCCCTCCTACTTCCTAGGGATAAATGGTCTGCCACACAGAAATTGAATATTTATGGAAGTTTGGATGTTCTAATCAAAATTAAGCAAAATTGAAAAGAAAACATCTTAATAGATTTAAGGATAGTTGTTTTGGAAAGTTTCTGGATTTGGATATAAATAATTCCAATGTTAATTGTTTTACCACATAATTAGAAGGCAATGTAGTCCAACAAAAGGAGATGAATTGTGGTTTAATTTTGAAGGAATAGTGGTCAAGTTTGGAATAAAAGATTTTGGTATTGTCACTGGTCTGAATTGTGGAGAATTGCCTAAGGTAGATCTTGCTAAATTATCAGGTAGATTTGTCCATAAATATTTTGGAAATGATCATCGTATAAAAAGGTCAGATATACATAAGCTTTTCACAGATAGTAAGGATGTGAAGAAAAAAGACATGGTGAAACTAACCAAACTATATTTCTTAACAATTTTTTTTTTTATCAAAAAATAAAAAGGGACAGGAGTGGAGATGAAACATTTAATGTTGGGTCGATTGCCCTATGAAATCCCAATTAAGTCAATAAAAAACGCAATCAAAAATCCTGAAGCATTAGTGGTAGGTATAGCAAGATTCCCATATGCCCTATTGGTATGGGTGTATGAGTGTATCCCTCTAATATCCGATCAAAATAATTTCTATGCTAGGAGGAAAGCTAATGGATTGCCAAAGATGGTGAATTAAGCATCTCACATACAACCTGAATGGAGTGTAGATGAATTGATATTGTTTTAATATACTTAATCGATATAGTATGAAAGTTATTGATAGCACACAAAATGTGCTATTCTTAGGCTTAGATTTTGCTAGTTTTCGTGTTAATTTAAGGGTTTTCACGTTTTTAAACTATTGGATTTCAAGTTATGAGCAATAATGGAGCAAATGGAGAAATCTCAGAATATTAGGGCTTAAATTGAGGCTAATGGAGCATAAAAGTTGAAGCAAGTAAAAGAAGAAAGCCAAAACAAGTTTTTGGACCGAGCCCAGGGCATTGAGATGCCGGTTTGGGTGTTGAGATGCTAAACTTGCTGGAATTTAGTTTGAAGACCCGCAGAGCAGCGTCGCAATGTCGTATTAAGTGGGTGCACACCTATCATATGTGCAGCATTGAGACGCTGTGCACGGCGTCTCAACGTTGCGTCGATTTCCTTCTTTAACTGTATGCCTAGGGCTTGGCATTGCAACGTTGTACCTAGCAATGCAACGCCGTGCCGATTACTCTATAAATACAATATGTTGATGTCTTTTCAAGGGAGCCGAATTTGATTGATTCTTAGACCTATTCTCGAGACATACACTCTGAAAGGAGCAGAAAGGGAGTCTTTGGAGGCCAAGCACGAGAGTGGCAACCCGAGATCGTGACGGGAGCTCGGAGATGAGGACCGACATCGACATTGAATAGTTTTCTTTCTCTTTCTCTTTCTCTTAGTTTGTAGTTTGTTCATGGATTCTATTATGGACTTAGCTTATTTTGTAGTAATTATGAGTAGCTAATTTCCACAGTTAGGGGATTGATGTATCTAGTTATGAACTTATTTTAGTTGTTGAATTAAACTCTTGGTTGTGTTGACTTATTTTTTGTAATTCTTTCTTAATGTTTGCTTTTCTCTGGCCAAGTTTAGCATGTTTTATTGATTTAAGTTGATTTCGAGAGAATAGACTTAGATTAGATTTTAAAATTGCTAAAACCCTTACTGAACCCTTACACTAGAGTGAAAGGTTCTTTAGGAAACGTTTTAAAGAAGTCGCTTAATGTCTTGCATGCTTTTAAAATCTAAATGGAGACTTTAGGTTTATCATTATGCATGAGAATCACTAGTGCTCGAGAGAGTCTTTTGAATATCTTTAACTTCTTGTTTTCTCATAACCATGGTCAATTTCATGCGCTAAAATAATGAAGTAACTAGTGAAATCAATTCCCTAACGTTTCTCTCATATTCCATGTCTCCATTTGTACATTTAGTTTTTATTTTTATTTCACCCTTGACAATTTTCTATTTCTTTAGATAAAATTGAGGATTAGTATCTTGGTAATTAATCAATCTAGAAAACCATTCCTGAGGATGATACTTGGAACTCAAATCACTATTTAAAACTTGACCCGTACACTTGCGATATTGCAAATTTTACGCAACAGTTATAAAATTTGATATTTTTTATTCATAATGTAGTTTGCCTTTTTCCCAATGACTGTTGATGATGGAGGAGAGAACAAAAGAGGAGATGACAAAGGAAAAAATGTAATTTTGGAGTTTGATGAGCGTGTTGAGTTTGAGGAACGTGTTGATGTTGAGGATCAGTCTAAGACAAAACGAAATGAAGAAGAAAAGGTAAATGAGGCAAGTAAAATTATGATTGTTATTAGTGAATTCCAGATGTTGTTATGAAGAGCTTTAGTGTGTTAGAGTGTAAGTTAGATATGGTATATGTTGAACTGCAATTGATGAAGTTTAAATATGAAAGTGTGGATGGGGTATCATCTAATGTGAATAACAATGAGAAAGATGATGAAGATGGTAATGGAGGAAAGGACATAAATGAAAAAAATGAAGAAAATGACAAATCAACTGGACGAGATGTTGAAAAGGAAAAAGAATGTGAAGGGAAAGATATTGATGATGATCGACCAGAGGAGGGAGGAAATAAAAGGACATTGGAAGGTGAGCTGCTGAATACACAAATGCTTAAGGAAGTGGAGGCAATAGAGAAGAAAATTAACGTTGAAAAGGTATCTATTTTAACGAAATGCTATGTATGATTTATAAATATTTGGTATGATTTATTTTATATATAATGATGAATATTGTTGTTATTTTTATAGGTAGAATATGTACAATGTCAACATCAAAATGATTATGCGAAGATGTACAAAGACGCGGTATGAAACATTTTATATATTACTTCAATTAATTATGATACATCTCATATGCTAATGTTTAATTTTTAGTAATTGTAGCTTAGGCGAAAAGCGTTGTTCTCAACAAGAAGGGAATCTGCAAGTAATAGGATTAATAGGAGGACTAGCAGATGACGGTTATCTTGCCATCAAAATTATTGCGATCACCATTCACAACCAAGTTCGGTTCTGCTAATGAAGCAAAGAAGAAAGAGAAGAAGACCACTGTAGAAAACTTTGCTTGTCCGAGTTTTAAGATTATGTCTCAACTCTAGGAAATATGTAGGAGACCAACAAGACTTTACCGACACTTATTACATGTTTTATGAATGTGGCGTACTTTTATTATAGACAAGGTACAAATTTGTTTCCAGTTAATTATTATATATTTTGGTTTTTCTTAATCTTACTTTGTTTATTATTCATTGTTTGAGAAAACCAATAGTATTGAATCACATGTTATAAATGGTATTTATAATATATCCATAATAATATTTAAATTACATGATATAAATGAAATACATTGCTATTTTGGATATATGAAAATTTGAACCTGCAAGTCAATTAGCTACTTTCAAAGTCTAGTGTGACTTGTTTGTTATTCAATTTTATTTTATCAATAATGACATTGTATATACAATAAGTTAACATCATATATAAATGTAAAATTATATTATACATTATGTCATATAATATACCTAACATAAGTATTTAGGTTATACTATGTATATGGTATATAACTGTAAAATTAGTTGCGAAAAATGAGACAATCCAAATTCAATGTTAAAGTATCAATACCTTAACAAAATGTAATGTGTCCATAAAATATTAAAGATGGAAACATGACAAAAGAAACATAAATATTACTGGGATATGGGAAATTTGCAAGTCTTCCTATTGTGACCAAGACGTCCACAACGTCCGCATTTAACTCTCTTTTTAAACTCCATCGACGATCGAATTCTTAGTTTTTTTGGTCTACCAATCGAGCGCTTCACATTTGGTGGAAGAATCTTAATGTTCTTAATGTGTTATGGAATTACCCAAGTTGCATGACCGCCAATAGGATGAATCAAACCACTATAGATGGAATGCAAAATGTTGTTCGAATAGTAGGGAGAGACAAAATCTTTGGTGGACAAGTGTTTTCGTGACAACACAACACACACATATGAACAAGTAATTTGCAATTGGTCCCACATTCGACATGTACATGACTTGTAGACAAGATTAACTTCATATTGTTCTAATCCATTAACGACTTGATACTGAGCATTATCAACAGGGTATACCTATTAAAAAAGAATAAATAAATATTGTTCATATATATGTATGTATTAATTTATCATACATAATATGTATTGTTATTTATGATAAATACCTGTAAGGTTTTGCCACACTCGATTTGTTGTCGTAGTTCAAGCTCACATGACTTGGAAAAGATGCATCGTTCCTTCTTTTTTAGAACCAATCTTGCAAATACATTCTGACAACTTCAAACATTGATATTATTGGCAACTCTCTTGCTTTCAAAATTGCTTTATTGTAACTTTCAGAAGGATTGGTTGTCATTAACGTATATCGTCGACTTGGACAGAAAGTGATTAGGTGAAAATGCACAAGCACACACGATCAAAGTAATATAAAACTGGAAGTATCCAGAGTATCGAGCCCAAGGGAACAAATAAATAAAACTGATCAGTAGTGAAACAAGATGTGGATTGATTGCAAAAGGTAACAAAAAATGTGATGAGTGGTGTGGTGATTATATCTAAAGATAAATGCAACAAAGAAAAAGAAGGGATTTAGAATATTAGTCCGCTAATGAAAAACAATGCAACTCGAGGCAATTGCCTCGTGTGACAGTTACACCTTGCAGCGCGGGGTGGCAATGACACGATGGTTGGACATACTAGCTCACGAAGGCAAAATAGTGCAATTGCCTTGCGTTGCCTCGCCGCGTAGTTGTATTCTCCTACCACTGCAACGCAATTGCGTTGTACTGCATCGACGATCGACTGTCTAGCGATGTGATCTGGTTAAACTCTTCAAGCAAGTAAACCAAGCCCTACTCCCATTTGACCTTCTGTGAAGTATCGTTAAGAGGCTAAGTGATTGATCCTATATGTCTATGGTCAATCTATCTTAGGTGTTTATAACCATGCCTCTATGGTCTTGGAGTCTTGCCCTATGCCTAGGGTCAGCATTCGGGTCTTATGTCTAAGCCCCTTTACTCCATTACTTTTGGGAGCTCCACTTTAGTTCAACCCTTTCGGTACCAAACTCAAGCTTAATAGGGCACCTTAGATGGCCAATTAAGGCTTCCCACAATAAAATTACCAAAAGTAAACTTACTTGACGGTCTAACCAAATTGCTCTTGCTTTGGAGTCTTGTTGTCTTCCCTTAGGGCATTCACATTTCGAAACCCTAAGGGAAGTTAGTTCCTCATGGATAAAACGGTAAAGCTAAATGAAAACTGAGTAGATAAAGACAACATCTCAAGTCACCCTTCTCGATCTACCACTTTTAATCATGAACCGAGAGGGTGCCCAAGTTGTAAATCAAGAAGGCTTCCAAAACAGGAATGAAACAGAATGCCTAATCCTTTATTGAAAGTAACAACAAGTTTACTAAACACGAACTACATAACGGAATGAAAATAGTTGACTGAACTGGAATAACAAAAACTGAACAACTAGCAATGTTTACCACACTACAGAATTGAAATAACTTCAAGAACTGAACGGAAACTAAGAACGAAATAAAACACGAAGTTACGAATCGACGCTTTCAAAAATCGAATTACAAATAAATGAAAAAAAAAACAACAGAATGGCGACAATGAATTTAGTGTAGAAATCCTCTCTTCCGGCCGACTTTATCGAACACTTGTTCACCTATTTATAGAGTAGCTTGTCCTTAGGGTTTTCGTTAATCATCTTAGATTCTTTCCCAGGAATTCCGACTTGATTTTCATGCTTTAATATTTTCCTTGATTCCCGCGTCTTTTCCTTCTGCACTTAAGTGACTGCAGTGGTCCGTTTCCGAAAGTTAGGCATTTGCATCATTGTGCGTCTGTCGATCAGGGAATTGCCTCATTTTGCCTTCCTGCAACCAAATAATGATATGTGAGTTTTCTTATTAGTTTTAGAAAAATGGTGTAATTCTTGATCAACTACTCATACTTTCGCCTACTTTTCGATCAATTTAAATAATAAGATATCAATAATGATCTTAAATAACTTTTATAAACGAGAGTTATCACACCCCTGAAGTTGAACCATTGCTTGTCCTCAAGCAATTTCTCAATCTGTTTATTTTTCCAAGGGTCCTGGTTACCTATTTTGTTTGATCTCTCAGATGGTATTCCTCCTCCTAACACCATGTTGTTACCACAATCTTTGACCCTTTCTTGTATATCAAGATCCCTTGCTTTTCTTTTTATTTTTCCCCCTTTGTCTCCTTTCGACTTAATCGTTCTTGAAATTTTTACTTTGGAAAACATGTTTCTCTAGTCAATTGCACCTTCGCTCCAACTCACCAATACTTTGTGGTATCAATGTCTGGCTAAGAGTGCACATCACTATGCGAAACTTGCCTTGCTTGCTCTTTTTCTCAGTCGATTTTTTCATGCAAGGTTGATCACGGGTGTCATGATCTTCCCTCATTACTTAATCTTCATTAAAGGTAGAACATGTTTTCCTCTTTTTTTTTTTACAACTTTCTCCTTGAACAAAACTAGGTACTTCCCCCCACACTTGGAATGGACAATGTCCTCATTGTACCTGTTTTTGGGGATATTGAGCTGCGAAATTACAAGGAATTTGATTTTAAGGTTTAGGTGTGATTGTGGCGACAAAAAGTTGGTGTTTAAGGAAGTTGTGTTCCTAACATCATCACTGAGATTGTCCAAAATATGTACGCCTAGATCCCTATCTGTTAAAAAAGATTGGTCGAGCAACGATTTGCTAGTCCAACCGTGTTTCAAGTAACTGATTGATATTTCTATTATTTTCCTTAAAATTCACAGTAAGCAAACATGTAGGGAACAACCGAACAACATACTTGATGAATCAAAGTCAAAATAGAGGATCAGAATAGAACAAACAGAACAAACAATCAATTATATATTGAAGACAAATACTGAATCAGAACATAGTTAAATGAAAAGACAAAATCCTAGAAGCAAAGTCAGCAAGAGTTTAAAAGAGACAAATTCCAAATTCAATTCCAGCAGGGCAGAACAAGACCAACACTTCCCTAGGCTGTGGATGAAACATCTTCATGTTGATCTACTTCTTCCTGCCTCAGTTCATCAGGGAAATCTGGGATTGGTGTCCCTTTTCCTTTGACAACAGGCTGAGGTTCTGCATCAATGCATTATCTTTTCGTTGAACATAGGCCCAGTAGAGTGTATTTTTCTTTTCCATCCGTTCCAACACAACTTGTATTTCCTGTAGTTGTGAGGCAATTGCCTTGCCCTCAAAGTCTGCCGTCTGTTTGCCCTTTGTTTTGCCTTGTTTCTTCATCTTCCGATTGTTATGCAGGATAGTGAACGAATTCCAGTGGCGTCTAAAGGCTTTGTGGTCATCTGATTATTAGTTGCAACAACACCTGCCAATCTACAAAGCTCAGTAATTAAAGAGGGGAAGAATAGTTTTCCAATTGTCTTCTTAGCCCCAATTCTGATCTCGTTAGAGATCATACCTAATGTTGAGCTTCAACCCCTTCTGCATACAGTACAACAACATCACTCTCTCTTGAGCAATTTTGGCTCCGTGCGTAGTTGGCAGAATGCGGTTGCGAATGAAGTTCAGCCACACCGCTGGTTCACTCTTAAGATCGCCAGGCAGTAGTTGTTTCTTACCCAATGAGCGACCTGCCACTTTGTGACCTCAGGAGTCAGCATTTGTAAGGCCTCTTGTAGCTGTTCATCAGACGGTTCCTCCACAGGGTTGTTCCCCCTGGCCTTTTTAAAGGAATGCAACGCAAACAGTTTGTTGATTGCCTTGCCAGAAAAGCTCACCTTCTTCCCATTCATAGTAACCTTGTCCAATTCGTCTTCAATCCTTGCATAGAACTCGGTTACTAATTTGAGTTTTGTCAGAGGGGGTGTTGGCACAGTTTCTCCCAGCCTTGAGCCTTTATCATCTTTGTCACAAACTTGGGGAGATCGTCAGCCTGCGCAGAGAAACCACACCCCCCAATATAACCGAGTTTTGCTAATGCCTTTTTCCTCCTCTACACTTCAGCCTCGGTGTTGGGGTTGGTTGCTTCTCTTTCCTTCCTATTTCTGTCGCTGGTCCTGCTTCATGTCTTCTTATTTTTTATTTGTTTTCTTTCTTCTTACTCTTCTTGTTCAGCTTCTTCTTCTTGGTCCCTGTCAGTGGTCTAATTTTCCTTTTCCTGTTCTTCTTGTCCTCGGTTCTCTTCTTCTATTGCTTCTTCAATTGGCTCCTTTCGTGCTTGTTTCTCTACTTCCTCCTCTTCTTCTTGTGGTGTTGTTCTTTTCGGAGAAGTATGATACTACACATCTTCAAAGTCCCAATCATCAACAAAGTTATCTATGTTAAAAGACAGAGAGCCACATGATACTATCTCATGAATCGAATTTTGATCAGGGCCCCCTACTACTTTGTTTTCAGGCTCTCTCATATCACTAGAAAACCATTTCGTAAGTCTTCTAGCCTGATCTTCCGAAGCCTTTAGCTGCTGGGTGAATTGTTGATAGCACACAAAATGTGCTATCCTTAGGCTTAATTATTGCTAGTTTTATGATAATTTCAGGGTTTTTATGTGTGTTAATCATTGAATTTCAGGTTTAGAGCTTAAATAGAAAAATTGGAGACATTTTGGATCACTCGGGATCGAAACGAGGCTTTTTGGAGCTAAAAATAATATCAATTGGAAGTAGAAGGACCAACCCAAGCTAGTAGACCCCAAGTGATGATGTTGCAACGCCCAGCTTGTTGATTTTGTGCGTTGAAGGATCATGCCGATAGCGTTGCAGCGTCTCAACACTATCTCGATAGGAAGATGAGCGTGAATGACCGTGGCGAGGGGGTTGCAATGCTGCTTGTTAGCATTGCAACTCCAGATCGATAAGGACATGCACGTTAAGGTAGCAGCGTTGCAACGTTGTCCCTAGCATTGCAACGCTGTCGACAATTTCCATATGTGATACGCTCTAGGGCACTGCGTTGCAACGCTGTCCATAGCGTTGCAACGCTGTGCCGATTACTCCTATAAATACAACATGATTTCTTCTTGCAAAGGGAGCCGAATTTGATAGTCTTTACACTCTAATTTCGAAATACACTCTGTAAGAAGAGAAAAGTGAGCATTCCTTGGAAGCCAAAGCATTCGTGGAGGTTCGAGATCGTGACGGGAGCTCGAAGACGAGGGACCGACATCGACACATAAGTTTATTTTCTCTTTCTTTCAAATTGTAACACCGTTTTAAGACGTTTTCTATAACTTTAGCTTGGTTTTATTGTGATTTAGAGTGGCTAAACGTTGTAGTTAGGATTTGAGTCACATGTGTTAAGACTTGTTTGCTTATGTATTGAATTGTTTTGTTGTTTATTTTTGGCAATTCGTTCTTGAATTCTTTAATCTTGTTGGTTTAAGTGGACTCGAGAGAAAAGGCTTAGATTAGAGCAAAGTTGTCAAAATTCTTAGAAGTCTGGCATGAGAATGACCTAGAAGTCTAAGGGAAACACATAAATAAGTTGCTTCATGTCGTGCATGCTTTTGAATTAATATGGAGACTATATAATTTATTGTGTGTGCGAGGCTCACTAAGAATCAAGAGATTTTCTTGAGTATCTTACTTCTTGTTTATAAATTCATCACATTACTTCTTTGCATGTGTCAAATAAGTTATTAACTTGTGAAGTCAATCTACTCCAATTCTATCATATTCGTGTCTCCACTTGTTTGTCTATCTTTATCTTTGTTTTCACCATCTATCTATGTTATGTTACTTTAGCTAAACTTGAGAATTAGTATCTTGGTAATTAATTAATCTAGAAACCCATTCCCGAGGATGATACTTGGAACTCTCAAATCACTATACTAAAACTTGACCCGTATACTTGTGGAATTACTGATAGCACACAAAATGTGATATTCTTAGGCTTAATTATTGCTAGTTTTATGATCATTTAAGGGCTTTGATGTGTTTAAATCACTCAATTTCAGGTTAAGAGCGTAAACAAGATGATTGGAAATATTTTTGATCAGGGATTGAAACGAGGCTTTTTAGAGCTAAAAATAACATCAATTGGAAGTAGAAGGACCAATCCAAGCTAATAGACCCGAGGTGATGGCGTTGCAACGCCATGCAAAGCGTTGAAACGTCGAGCTTGCTGTTTTGAGGCATTGAAGAACCATGCCGATAGTGTTGAAACGCTGCCTTGCAGCGTCCCAACTCTATCTCGATAAGGAAACTCATGTGAAGAGCCGTGGCGAAGGCGTTGCAACGCTGCCTTTTAGCGTTGCAATGCCAGATCGATAAGAGGCGTGCACGTTAAGGTAGCGGCGTTGCAACACTGCCCTCAGCGTTGCAACGCCATCGACACATTCCATATTTACCAGCTGCCTAGGGTATAGCATTGCAACACTGTCCCTAGCATTGCAATACTGTACCGATTTTGCCTATAAATACAACCTTACATCTTCTTGAAAAGTGAGCCGAAATTGATAGAGAATTCACCCTAATTTCGAAATACACTTTGTAAGAAGAGGAAAGTAAGCATTCCTTTGGAGACAAAGCATTCGTGGGGTTCGAGATTGAGACGGGAGCTCGGAGACGAAGGACCGACATCGACACATAAATTTATTTCTTCTTTCTTTCAGATTGTAACACCGTTCTAAGACGTTTTCTACACTTTTAATTTGGTTTTATTGTGATTTAGAGTAGCTAATTGTTGTAGTTAGGATTTGATTTACATGTTTAAGACTTGGTTGCTTTTGTATTGAATTATGTTTTGTTATTTATTTTTGGCAATTTGTTGTTTAATTCCTTGATCTTGTTGGTTTAAGTGGACTCGAGAGAAAGAAACTTAGATTAGAGCAAAGTTGTCAAAACTCTTAGAAGTCTGGCATGAGAATGACCTAGAAGTCTAAGGGAAACACATAAAGAAGTTCCTTAATGTCGTGCATGTTGTAGGTTCATATGGAGACTATAGAATTTATTGCATGTGCAAGGCTCACTAAGAATCGAGGGATTTTCTTGAGAATTTTACTTTTTGTTTATAAATTCAACACATTAGTTCATTGCATGTGTTAATTAAGTTATTAACTTGTGAAGTCAATTTCCTCTAAATCTATCAATTCGTGTCTCCACTTGTTTGTTTGTCTTTTATCTTTGTTTCACCACCTATCCATGTTATGTTACTTTAGTTAAAAATGAGAATTAGTATCTTGGTAATTAATTAATCTAGAAACCCATTCCCGAGGACGATACTTGAACTCTCAAATCACTATACTAAAACTTGACTCGTACACTTGCAGTATTGCACTATTAAAATTATATGCAACAAGTTTTTGGCGTCGTTGCCGGGGAATGACGACTATTTAGATTAATTAATATCAGGAGAAAATTTGAGATTTTTGACTAAAGTGTGTTTGTGTTTTCTTTCTTTTTTGTTTTCATTGTGTGTTTGTTGTTCGTTTCCTTTTTTTGTTTTTAGTTTTGTGTGTTTTGAGTCTTTGTCTCCTTCTTTTGGTTGTGTTGCTATTGTGTAAAAGTCTTGATTTAAATTACTAATTTTTCAAGTATGACTTTGCATGATTTTGATTCTCTACCATTGTACTGTCCCTCTCAGAACCCTAGGTATGGGCATTATGATTTTTCTGGATACCATTTGTCTAATTTTTACCATTCTGAATCTATGACTGATGAAAATTATTTTGATGGTAATTATTTAGGCACTTGGAACCAAAATTTCTCATACCATGACCAACCTATAGAAAACTCTTCTCTTGTGGACTTATTAATGGAATATACGTTAGAGTTGAAAATTAAAAACTTAGTTCATGATGAATTAGAAAGGTTGGATAGGTTAGAGGCTAAAGTGGTAGAGTTTTGGGAAATAGTACATGAAAGAACTCATTATCTCAATCAACTAGTAATTTCCCTTAAGGCGTTACAGGAACAGTTTCTTATTCTTACCACTAAGGAGGTGCCACCTAGGAGAACTTATTCATATGATAGTGAGGATGAGTTGGAGGAGACTGAAACACACCAGAGACAGGTTTGTGAGTTAGACAATGGTAATACAATCACTTCCATGGAGGAAATTCAGGTGATAGAGTTTGAGGTTGAAAAGTCTTTTCCCCTTTTATCTCTAGAAATTTCCTTTAATCTTGATAACCATTTGTCCTATACTCACGAGTCTTGTTTTGATTTTTGTTCTTTCATTTCATTAAACAAAAAGACCAAAAATAATTTTCTTTCAGGTGCCCAAGAGAAACAAGATAACCTTTTAGACTTAGAAGGCTATATCGATTCAAGTAAGAAGGGCCCGAAGAAATATGAGCAGTTTTACGTGTCTTGACGCCAATTATGAGGGAGTACAGTCTAGCTAAAGACGTTAAAGAAAGCGTTTCTTGGGAGGCAACCCAAGCTTTACATTTCTATTATTGTTGTTTTCGGTTTTTAGTTGTTTGTTAGTTCTTAGTTTAACTACTAGTTTGTTTGTTTTTGTTAGGTCGTGATGATGTCTTCCCTCGTAGAAACCCATGCTTCCGTTCTGTGGAACTCCAACTCACATGTCTTGGCCATCCAAGGAACTCAGAAAATAATAAAGATCTCCATAACTCAGGACAATATTGTTCACTCTTACCCTTATACCTGCTTTGAGCTTATTTTTTGCAAACATTGGGGACAATGTTTAGTTTAAGTTTGAGGGTGAGATGTTATTGATATGTTGTGACTGTCCTGAGTACATGCTTATTTGTTGATTGATCTTTTGCATAAGTATGTTCATGATAGCCTAGGATGAGAATTAATTGAAAATTTTTGTGATTCTGCTGAAGCTTGAGAGCATGATATGAATTTGAGTTAATTTAAAAAATATTCTTGAGTTTTTCCTGCGCTACTATGCACATAGCCTGTGTTCCTGTAGTTTTGAAATGCTTAGAACAAAGTTATTAGGCTTAGAAGTTTGATGTCACCTCGATAGGTCTAAGAGCTGATTTTAGAGTTAAACTGCAGGATAGAGTGAATGACAATATGAAATGCATGATCTATTCTGTATACTATGTGAAGTAGTTTGTTTTTGTTGATTGTTTGTCAAAGAAAAAAAATCATGAGGGAAAAAAGAGCTACCTTCACTGTGATCAGTTAGGCCACTCATTGAGCGAGTGCTCTGGGTAAGGGTCCCTACAGTGGATGTGTGAAAGCTAGTGTCATTGCACAAAAAGAAAAAAAAAAGAAGAAAATGAAGAGAATTCGTAATTATGACCAGTGTAGGGGAAAGCTGAAAGATTAGTAATTATGACCAGTGTAGGGAAAAGTTGAATGGAGAGCCTAATAAAGTTAATTCGAGCTTAGTAAAAATGAAGAGAACATAGGCTAAGCACACACACACACGTAGGGACACTTAAGAAGAGTTTTAAATTACTCATTGAAGTATTATGTTTGAGTGTTTCCTATGAATGCCAAAATTTCCTTTTGAATCTTTGAGGCTTGAATCAAATGTATGTATAAGAATAATCTCATGTTTAATTCTGTTTTTGCTCGGGACTAGCAAAAGTTTAAGTTTGGGGGTGTTTGATAGCACACAAAATGTGTTATCCTTAGGCTTAATTATCGTTAGTTTTATGATCTTTTTTAGGGCTTTGATGTGTTTAAATCACTCAATTTCAGGTTTAGATCGTAAACAAGACAATTGGAGTCATTTTGGATCACTCGGGATCGAAACAAGGCCTTTTGGAGCTAAAATAACATCAATCGGAAGTAGAAGGATCAATCAAAGCTAGTAGACCCGAGGTGATGGTGTTGCTACGCCATGCAGAGCGTTGAAACGTCGAGCTTATTGTTTGAGGCATTGAAGAACCATACCGATAGCATTGCAACGCTGCCTTGCAGCGTCACAACGCTATCTCGATATGGAGACTCATATGAAGAGTCGTGGCGAAGGCGTTGCAACGCTGCCTTTTAGCGTTGCAACACCAGATCGATAAGAGGCGTGTACGTTAAGGTAGCGGCGTTGCAATGCCATTGACACATTCCATATTTACCAGTTGTCTAGGGTACCGCGTTGCAACGTTGTACCGATTTTGCCTATAAATACAATCTTACATCTTCTTGAAAAGGGAGCCGAAATTGATAGAGAATTCACCCTAATTTCGAAATACACTTTGTGAAAAGAGGAAAGTGAGCATTCCTTTGGAGCCAAAGCATTCGTGGAGAGGTTCGAGATCGAGACGGGAGCTCGGAGACGAAGGACCGACATCGACACATAAGTTTATTTCTTCTTTCTTTCAGATTGTAACACTGTTCTAAGATGTTTTCTACACTTTTAGTTTTGTTTTATTGTGATTTAGAGTAGCTAATTGTTGTAGTTAGGATTTGATTCACATGTTTAAGACGTGGTTGCTTTTGTATTGAATTATGTTTTGTTATTTATTTTTGGCAATTCGTTGTTTAATTCCTTGATCTTGTTGGTTTAAATGGACTCAAGAGAAAGAAACTTAGATTAGAGCAAAGTTGTCAAAACTCTTAGAAGTCTGGCATGAGAATGATCTAGAAGTCTAAGGGAAACACATAAAGAAGTTCCTTAATGTCGTGCATGTTGTAGGTTCATATGGAGACTATAGAATTTATTGCATGTGCGAGACTCACTAAGAATCGAGAGATTTTCTTGAGAATTTTACTTTTTGTTTATAAATTCATCACATTAGTTCGTTGCATGTGTTAACTAAGTTATTAACTTGTGAAGTCAATTTCCTCTAAATCTATCAATTTGTGTCTCCACTTATTTGTTTGTCTTTTATCTTTGTTTCATTACCTATCCATGTTATGTTACTTTAGCTAAAATTGAAAATTAGTATCTTGGTAATTAATTAATCTAGAAACCCATTCCCGAGGACGATAATTGGACTCTTAAATCACTATACTAAAACTTGACCCGTACACTTGCGATATTGAACTATTAAAATTATACCCAACAATTGCATTATTAATTTTACGCAACAATTGTTCTGCTACTCTTTTGGCTTTCTCGGTTGCCTCTTTCACCCAGGCTTCATTTTCCAGCCTTTTTTGTTATTCTTTTGCCTTCTACTTCAACAATTTTTCTTCGATTTCCTTTCTCATCCTGTCTTCTTCTTCCCTTCTTTTTCTCTCTTCTTCCTCCGTTTGTTTTTTCAACCTCTCTTCTTCTGCTTTCGTTTTCAATCTCTCTTTCTCTCTTTTTCGCCTATGTTCTTCTTCTTTTCTTATCCTCTCTACCTCAGCATCTAACTTCCTTTGTTTTCTCCTTTATTCCCTTTCTTCCAAAATCGAAGTAGGTACACATTTCCTAGCTAAAAACTTTACTCTAGGTTTCTTTTGTCCAGAAGGGGAAGGAGAAAGAACATTTACCTTGCTAGGTTTTCCTTCGGCCCTCACGGGTGCTTGTCGCATTGCTCGTTCCGTTGGATCGCGAAGTTCCTGAGCCTCCGAATGTAGTTTTCCTTCGCGATTTTCTTCTTCGCCTTCTTCAGAGGCTTGTTCGCCTCCCGTTTGTTTGTGCTCACTCTGAGCCGCTCTTCTCTGTGCATGCATTACACGAATCGCCTCGCGCCATTCAGGTGTTCCCCTCTTCAGTTCCTTTATTTCTTCTGTGTTCTTTGTTGTTGAGGTCGAATCGATGGGTGGTAGAATGCTTATAGGTTTCTCCCATTCTGCCATTTTCTTGTGATCATCAGAAAGCTCTCGGAGTCGTTTAACCCATTCCTTGGATCCTGGCTGCAAGGAGAACAAATCGACGTCTTCCATATCGTCTCCTCGTCTGCTCGATTGTGCTTGGTTAGGGTTTTTCATCTTCGAAAGTTGAGGAGATTGTGGTTCTTCAGAAGCTTTGCGAGAGAGGAAGAATGACGGTTAGGAGGGTTGTTCGAAAGTTTAAATGTCTGTAAGAAGAAGAGTCAGTTGAGATGTTTAAATAGAATTGACCTAGGTGAACTCTTTCCTTTTGCTGTTTTTTTTCTTTTGTTTTTAGTATATAACACGATGCAATTGCCTCCATTTTCCTTTGCGAGTGCTCGTCTCATGTTCGTGCAACAACTTTCCCTCATTTCCTTCTCTTTGCGCAACGCTACGCAAAAGCATAAGGCAATTGCGTTGTGTTGCCTGCGTATATCTCGGAAGGCAGATCAACGCAATTGCGTTGTCTTGCGTGCATCAATCTGGGAAGGCAGATTGGTTCAATTGCGCTGATCTTGCCTTTGTGTTGTTTTTATCGATGTGGCTGTGATTTTCCTGTGGTTTCTGACGCAATTGCGTCACTTTGCCTTCCTGTTGCTACTTCAACAATTTTTCATAACTTCACTTCTCCTTCCTGCACACTCATTCAATTAGTTAGTACGTCCAGGCAGCTTGCATAATGAGTAACCCTTATTTTTTTACTTACTTGGTTTCCTTGAGGGTAATCGTGGTCCTTTGCTTCTCCATCTGATCATTCCAGTATGGTTTTACGCGTTGCCCATTGACCTTAAATGTGTTCCCTTTATCGTCAATTAGGTCGATGGCCCCATGCACGTATAACCTTTCAATCTTGAATGGCCCTAACCATCTAGATTTCAACAGAAGTACCAACTGCCCTTCTTCGAGCTCTTTTTTTCAAATCCTCGAGTCATGCCACTTTTTCATTTTTTCCTTATAGATCTTGGCGTTTTCATAGGATTCATGTCTGAGTTCTTCTAACTCGTTGAGTTGCAACTTCCTTACTAATCCTGATTTATCCATGTCCAAGTTCAATTTCTTTATCGCCCAAAATGTTTTGTGCTCTAATTCCAATGGTAGATGGCAAGCCTTCCCAAACACTATTTTGTATTGTGATGTTCCCAGGGGCGCCTTGTATGTTGTCCTGTGAGCCCATAAGGCATCATCTAACCTTGCAGACCAGTCCTTCTACATTGGATCAACTGTTTTTTCCCGAATGTCCTTAATTTCTCAATTTGATAACTCGACCTGGCCATTAGTCTGCGGGTGATAGGTTGTAGCTACGCGATGATTAACATTGTATTTAGCCAGAACCTTTGCCACGATCCTATTAATGAAATGTGATCCTTTGTCACTGATTAACATTCTTGGTGTTCCGTAACGCATAAAGATGTTTTTGACAAGGAATTTCTTAACCACCTTTGCATCATTAGTTGATGTGGCTATTGCCTCGACCCATTTGGATACGTAATCCACGACGAGTAATATGTAGTAATTTTCAAACGATTGTGGGAAAAGACCCATGAAGTCGATTTCCCAAATGTCAAAAATCTCTACTTCCAACATATATTTCATTGGCATTTCATCATGCGCTGTCACATTCCCTGCCACTGACACTTGTCACATCTTTTTACAAATTCTTGAGCATCTTTAAATAAGGTGGGCCAGAAGTACCCTCTCTGCAAAATTTTGGTTGCGGTCTTTGTTCTTGAGAAGTGGCCTTCATATGGTGCCATGTGACACACGTCCAAAATATACTTCATTTCTTGCTCTGCTACGCATCGCCTCCAGATCTGATCTGGCCCCAACTTATAAAGATATGGCTCATCCCAAAAACAATGTTTGACGTCATGGAAGAACTTATTTCGTTGATGTGACGATGCGTCTGGTGGGTTGATTCCACATGCCAAGTAATTGGCAAAATTTGCGTACCATGGGTCTTTGGGTATGTCAACCTTCAGAATTTGTTCATCTGCAAAATTTTCCTTAATTTCCCTCTCTTGATCATCTCCTTGAATTTGTGTTAAATGATCTGCCACTTGATTCTCGATTCCCTTCCTGTCTTGGATCTCTAAATCAAACTCTTGAAGTAGTAATATCCATCGGATCGGTCTGGGTTTTGCATCCTTTTTGGTGAGGAGATATTTCAGTGCAGAATGATCTGTGTGTACCACCATTTTGTTGCCTATTAGATACGATCTGAATTTATCGAAGACAAACACAACTGCCAACAATTCCTTCTCCGTGGCCATATAATTCACTTGTGCCTCATTGAGTGTTTTGTTGGAACAATATATTGGATGCAACATTCTTTCTCACCTTTGGGCCAAGAGGGCTCCCACCGCGAAGTCACTGGCATCACACATTACCTCAAATGGTTTCTCCCAGTCGAGTTCCACCATGACAGGAGTCATGCTCAACATTTCTTTTAGTTTCTCAAATGTTGTCAGGCAATCTTTGTCAAACAGGAATGGTTTGTCTTTCTCTAACAAGGTGCACAATGGCTTGGCTATCTGTGAAAAACCCTGCAGAAATCTTCTATAAAACCCTGCGTGCCCAAGGAAGCTTCTCACGTCCTTGACTATTTTGGGCGCTGAGAGCTTCGAGATGTGCTCTATCTTAGCTCTATCCACTTCGATGTCTTTCTTTGAGATTCGATTTCCTAATACAATCCCTTCCTGGACCATAAAGTGGCATTTCTCCCAGTTTAGCACCAAGTTTGTCTCTTCGCACCTGCGCAACACTTGTTCTAGATTCCTTAGACATGCTTCGTAATGCCATTCGCCGAAAGTCATCCATAAAGATCTCCACCGTCCTCTCGATCATATCTGAGAAGATTGCCATCATGCATCTTTGAAATGTAGCAGGGGTGTTACATAACCCAAATGCCATTCGCCGAAAGGAAAATGTTCCATAGGGACATGTAAAAGTTGTCTTGTCCTGGTCTTGAGGGTCGATGGTAATCTGGTTGTACCCTGATTATCCATCGAAGAAGCAATAATATTCCTTCCCTGCTAAACGGTCAAGCATCTGGTCCATGAAGGGTAGCGAGAAATGATCTTTCTTTGTTGCCTTACTTAATCGCTTATAGTCCATGCATACTCTCCATCATGTTACTATTCGGGTGGGGATGAGCTCGTTCTCCTTGTTTTTTACTATCATCATTCCCACTTTATTTGGTACACATTGAACAGGATTGACCCATGTGTTATCTGCAATAGGATAGATTATTCCTGCATCCATCCATTTCAAGATCTCTTTTCTCACCACTTCTTTCATTGTTGGGTTTAGTCTTCGTTGTCCATCAATCGAATGTTTTGCCCCTTCTTCCAAATTAATTTTATGCATGCAGAAAGTCGGATTGATCCCACGGATGTCTGCAATCACCCATCCTATAACCTTTTTGTGGCGAGATAAGACCTGCAAAAGAGAACACTAATCTTGATCAGTAAGGTTAGATGCAATAATTACTGGCAAGGTATCCTTATCTCTCAGAAATCTGTATTTCAGGTGGGCCGGTAGTGGTTTAAGTTCTAGCTCGGGCGGATCTTCAATTGAAGGTTTGATCTATATTGCCTTATTTTCTGGATTTCTCAAAGGATCTATGTATGCCACCTTTGTGACTGTCTCAGGTTCTTCCAGTGCGTCATACTCTTTTGCCAAGTTATCTTCTTCTTCTGCTTGATCTTGAGCGTTTTCAATCTGAATTGCTTCCACCAATTCTATTTTCAAACACTCCTCCAATTCCCCAGGGTACTTGAGTGCTTTTAAGACGTTGAATGTGATCTGCTGATCATTTACCCTCATGGTCAGCTCACCCTTCTGTACATCAATCAGAGTGCGACCTGTGGCAAGAAAAGGTCATCCAAGGGTGATCGACACTTCTCGATCTGCCTCACAGTCTAGAATTATGAAGTGTGCTGGGAATACGAACTTTTCAACCTTCACCAAGACAACTTCAATTTTTCCAGTAGGTCTTGCAATCGACCTACCGACGAGCTGCAGTGTGACTGTTGTGGGGCGTCTCTGGCCAATTCCTAATCTGCAGAATACTGATAAAGGCATCAAATTTATGCTTGCCCCTAGATCATATAATGCTCTCCCAACGTCAGTGTTCCCAATCATACAAGGGATTGTGAAGCTTCCTGGTTCATGTAATTTAGGTGGCACTTTGCTGGTGAGTAGAGCACTGCAGTTCTCTATTAATGCAATCGTCTCAAATTCCCTTAGTTTATGCTTCTTTGTCAGGATGTCTTTCAAACATTTTACGTAATTGGACATTTTCTCAAGTGCTTCTACCAAAGGAATGTTGATATGAAGCTGCTTGAGGATGTCCAGGAACTTATTGAACTGTACGTCCTGGTTCTATTTTTTCAACCCTTGAGGAAACAGAGGAGGCAGTTTGCACTCGGTTGCCTCGTTTTGCCTTGTTTTGCCCTTCCGATCAACTTCTGCCTGCTTGTCTGGCTCTATATCTCCTGCAATTTCCTTTTCTTCAGCGGGTTGATTTCCTTCCTCAGTCCTTGAGGGTTCATTGTCTTCATATTCTCGACCGCTTCTCAAGGTAATTGCCCTGCATTGCTCTTTTCCTTCTCGATGTGGGGTTTCTGTGTTGCTCGACAACATGCCTTGTGACCTGCTTTTCAACTCATTTTCCATTTGTCCCACCTGTATTTCTAATTTTCTAATGGATGTCGCCTGACTTTGAATGAGGGTTTCATTCTTCATCATGAACTCTTTCATCATATTTTCCAATGAGGTCTCTGTCGATGTTTGACCTTGTTGTCCCTGGTTTCCATTCCTAGCTGCATACTGTTGTTGGGACGTATTATTAAATCCAGGCAGACCTCCCTGTTTGGTGTATTGAGGTTGGCTTGTGCTTCCAGAACTTTGTCCTCCCCAAGAGAAGTTTGGGTGCTGACGCCATCCCGGGTTATAATTGTTTGAGTATGGATTCATTCTGTTCTGTCCAATATAGCAGATTGGTGCAGGATTGTGAAGGCAGTTGTCATATACATGGTTTCTTGGCAGTAAGGGCATAAGAGTGTTGATGTTTGGCTAACCATCGCTACTGATGCTTGGTTTCCCCCGCCAGGTTTTTCAACATGTTATTCATGGTTTGCCATCTGGGCGCTAAGGTTGGCAATTGCATCTACCTCATGCACACCTGCTGATAGCACACAAAATGTGCTATCCTTAGGCTTAATAAGTGCTAGTTTTATAATGATTTCAAGGCTTTTACGTGTTTAATTCATTCAATTTCAGGTTCAGAGCTTAAACGGAACTATTAGAGACAAATTGGATCACTCGGGATCAAAACGAGGCTATTTGGAGCAAAAAATAACATCAAATGGAAGAGAAAAGACCAAACCAAGCTGAAGACCCGAGGTGATGGCGTTGCAACGCCATACAGAGCGTTGCAACGCCAAACGTGCAGCCAAACAACTCTGAAGATCACTGCCGATAGCGTTGCAATGCTACTTTGCAGCGTCGCAACGCTATATCAATAAAGTCGCACGCATAAGAAGCCGCACACAGGGTGTTGCAACGCTGCCTTGCAGCGTCGCAACGCCAGATCGATAGGCGCCGCTACAGTTAAGGTAGCGGCGTTACCGCGCGCCGATAGTTGCCATATTTACCACGCGTTTTTAGGTACAGTGGCGCAACGCTTGCCCCCTAGCGTTGCAACACTGTCCCATTGAGGCCTATAAATACAACATTATGCAATTGAGAAAGGGGAGCACAATTTGGTAGAGTTTTGCCCTAAATTCGAAATACACCTTGTAAGAAGAGAGAAAAGAGTGATTTTGGGAGCCAAAGCATTCGTGGAGATTCGAGATCGAAGACGGGAGCTCGGAGACGAAGGACCGACATCGACACCTAAGTTTATTTCTCTTTCTTTCAATTTGTAATAGCGTTCTAAGACGTTTTCTACTTGTTTAGTTGTTTTTTCATGTGATTTAGAGTAGCTAAGCATTGTAGTAGGACTTGATTTACTTGTTATGACTTTCTTGTGATGTATTGAAGCATGTTATGTCGTTATTTTTGGCAATTCGTTCTTTACTTTTTAATTTGTTGATTTAAGTGGACTCGAGAGATAAAGCTTGAATTTGAGCAAAATTGTCAAAACCCTTGGAAGTCTGGCACGAGAGTGACCTAGAAATTTTAGGGAAACACATAAAGAAGTTGCTTAATGCCATGCATGTCGTAGGTTCATATGGATACTATGAGTTTATTGCATGTGTGAGGCTCACTAAGAATCGAGAGATTTTCTTGAGTATTTCACTTCTTGTTTATAATTTCATCTCATTGATTCAATGCATGTGCTAGTTAGGTCTTTAACTTGTAAGATCACTTCCTTTAATTCTATCAATTTGTGTCTCCACATGTTTGTTCGTTTGTTTGTATTTACTTCAACCAACTACCCATGTTATGTTTCTTTAGCTAAAATTGAGAATTGGTACCTTAATAATTAATTAATCTAGAAACCCATTCCCGAGGACGATACTCTGTACTCATAAATCACTATACTAAAACTTGACCCGTACACTTGCGGTATTGCAATATAATTATACGCAACACCTGCAATGCCACACACGTGACTTACATCGTCCTCTCCCTACTGGTTGTTGCTCGATACCATGGTGTCGAGGATCTCGTGTGCTTCATTCACTGTTTTGGTCAATAATGATCCATTTGTTGAAGCATTCACCAATGTCTTGGAAGCTTGTGTTAGCCCGTTATATAAATGCTCTATTAGGAGGCAAGCGGGCAATCCATGGTGTGGACACTTCCTGACCAACTTCTTAAATCGCTCCCATGCCGTGTCTAACCCTTCACCGATGTCCTGTTTGAAAGTGATAATCTAATCTCGCATTTGTGCGTTTTTTGTGGGTGGAAAATATTTCAACATAAATTTTTCCACTAGTTCATCCCATGTCCTTATTGAATCCGGAGGGAATGAGGCTAACCAAGCCTGTACATTTCCTTGTAATGAAAAAGGAAATAGTTTCAGCCGCAAGGCTTCCTTCGAAATTCCATTGATTATGAATGAGTTGCATATGCGTAGGAAGGTCTTTATATGCTTATGCGGGTCCTCATTTGTCAATCCTGTAAATTGGCCCATAGTGTTGAGCATTTGGAACATCATTGGTTTAAGTTCGAAGTGATTCGCTTCGATGTTGGGCTCCATGATCCCTGTGTTCAAATTCTGAATGGTGGTTGTTGCATAGTCCCATATGACTCTATTTCTTTCATCTGCAATGAAAATTGGATTAGACATGGGAGCTTGTTGTTGCCCGTTATTCACATTTTGTGGTTGTCCTTCGTTCATCTGCGCCATTCCCTGATGTCGCAGAGGTTTGTCTTCGCAGTTGATTTGCGTGTTCACCTTCTGCACTCCTTTCCTTCCCTGTTGTCTTCGTCGTAAGTGGAAAGCCCTTTTTATCTCCGGATCTTGCTCCAAGAGGCAGAGCTCTTTTTGCATACACCGTGCTTGATCCTGCAATTTCATGCGATTAAACATAGTGTTTCTAGAGAGAGAGAAACTACCACTGCCAGGCAATTGCGTTGGGCTAACCCGATGCAATTGCGTCGAATTGCAAACTGTCCTCTTCTGTGTATCTCCAATCAATTTTATTAATAATGTCGTTCCCCGGCAACGACGCCAAAAACTTGATAGGGTGAAAACGCACAAGCGCACACGATCAAAGTAATATAAAACTGGAAGTATTCTAGAGTATCAAGCCCAAGGGAATGGATAAATAAAATTGATCAGTAGTGAAACAAAATGTGGAATGATTGCAAAAGGTAACAAAAAAATGTGATGAGTGGTGTGGTGATTATATCTAAAGATAAATGCAATAATGAAAAGAAGGGATTCAGAATGTTAAGTCCGCGAATGAATGACAATGCAACTCTGGGCAATTGCCTCGCGTGACAGTTACACCTTGCAGCGCGAGGCGGCAATGGCGCGGTAGTCGGACATACTAGCTCACGAAGGCAAAATAGTGCAATTTTCTTGTGATGCCTCGCCGCGTAGTTGTATTCACCTATCGCCGCAACACAACTGCCTTGTACTGCATTGGCGATTGACCGCCTAGCGATGTGATCTAGTTAAACTCTTCAAGCAAGTAAACCAAGCCCTACTCCCATTTGACCTTCTGTGAAGTATCGTTAGGAGACTGAGTGATTGATCCTATATGTCTATGGTCAATCTATCTCAGGTGTTTATAACCATGGCTCTATGGTCTTGGAGTCTTGCCCTATGCCCAGGGTCAATGTTCGGGTCTTATGTCTAAGCCTCTTTACTCCATTACTTTTGGAAGCTCCACTTTAGTTCAACCCTTTCAGTACCGAACTCAAGCTTAATAGGTCACCTTAAATGACCAACTAAGGCTTCCCACAATAAAATCACCAAAAATGAACTTACTTGGCGGTCTAACCAAATTGCTCTTGCTTTGAAGTCTTGTTGTCTTCCCTTAGGGCATTTACATTTCGAATCCCTAAGGGAAGTTAGCTCCTCATGGATAAAACAGTAAAGCGAAATGCAAACTGAGTAGATAAAGACAACATCTCAAGTCACCCTTCTCAATTTATCACTTTTAAGCATGAACCGAGAGGGTACCCAAGTTGTAAATGAAGAAGGCTTCCAAAAAAGGAATGAAACATAATGACTAATCCTTTATTGAAAGTAACAACAAGTTTGCGAAACACGAACTATATAACGGAATGAAAATAGTTTACTGAACTGGAATAACAAAAGTTGAACAACTAGCAATGTTTACCGCACTACATAATTGAAATAACTTCAAGAACTGGACGAAAACTAAGAACGAAACAAAACACGAAGTTCTGAACTGGGACGCTTCAAAAATTGAATTACAACAGTAAGAAAACAGTAGAATGGCGACTGTGAATTTAGTGCAGAAATCCTCTCTTCCGACCGACTTTATCGAGCACGTGTTCACCTATTTATAGAGTAGCTTGTCCTTAGGGTTTTCGTCAACCATCTTAGATTCTTTCCCGTGAATTTCGGCTTGATTTTCATGCTTTAATATTTTCCTTGATTCCTGCGTCTTTTCCTTCGGCACTTAAGTGACTGCAGTGGCCAATTTCCGAAAGCTAGGCATTCGCATCATTTTGCGTCTGTCGGCCAGGCATTGCCTCATTTTGCCTTCCTGCAGCCAAATAATGATATGTGAGTTTTCTTATTAGCTTTAGGAAAATGACATAATTCTTGAACAACCACTCATACTTTTGCCTACTTTTCGATCAATTTAAATAATAAGATATCAATAATGGTCTTAAATAACTCACATAAATGAGAGTTATCAGAAAGCACGAGCCCATTTGTGAAAACCTATCTCTTCCAAATCAACACGGATACCAGGTGCACTAGATTCTAGTTGACGCATGTTCATCTTAAAATCAACTGTATTAAATGCCTTCGTAGTTGTAAAATATACCTCGTCCAAAAGATTGGACTTGTATTTCAACTTCAAGTTCTGTAGCAAATGATACATGCATATACCATGGAAAGCATTAGGAAATATCTTAGCAAAATTTACCAATACTCTTGTGTCTATCAGAAACAATAACAAGGTCCGATCGATCACGTATGAGATTCTTTAATTTCATAAGAACCATTCCAACGACAAATCATTCTCAGAATCAACAAGTGCACTGACCAATGAGAATATTTGCTCATTCACATCCATTGCACATGCAACCAACAAATGACCACCAAATTTGTTCTTAAAAAACGTCCCATCAACAGAATATGTTGGACGACAATGCTTCCAGCCAATAATTGAAGCAGATAACGACTGGAAATAATACAAAAATCTACCATTGTTCTGAAATTTAAATGATGTTATAGAACCTGGTATATCTTATAAACACAATGTGTTAATATAAAATATTATGTAATATTATATAACAAAAATATTTAGTAATGAATAATACCTGGATTTTTCTTCTTTAGCATATGAGCATATGATGGAAGAATAGAAAAAGAATCTTGAGGGGAACCCATAATTTCCTTTACTTCCATATCTCGAGCACGTCATGCTTTGTGATAACTTACATTTACACCATGATGAGAACGAATGTACGAAATGATTTCTTTTGGAGTATCAAACTCATCACCATCAAGGGTCATTCTATTCTTTATGCAATCCTTAATTAAAGATGTTGATGCCTGTTTATGAGAATTCATAACAACATCAAGAAAACATGTATGATCATTGTTGATTTTCTTCACTATCCAAGTATGATATTTATCATCTCCATTATGACTTGCACGTACAGACCATTGACAATTTTCATCAATACATCGAACAATTAATAACTTCTTGTTCGATTTTTTAGTCCTAAATTGAAAGTTATCTCTTAACGCAATTCCACGCAACACATTCTGTAGATCTTTCTTCACTATCCAAGTATGATATTTATCATCTCCATTATGACTTGCACGTACAAACCATTGACAATTTTTTATCAATACATTGAACAATTAATAACTTTTTCTTCGATTTTTTAGTCCTAAATTGAAAGTTATCTCTTAACGCAATGCCACGCAACACATTCTGTAGATCTTTCTTCTCTCTAAGAATTTCATTCATTAATATATGAAAATAAGGTGGAATTTTTCCAACATCAATTGTCTCATGATATCGTCCCTCAGTAATCAAATTACAATGTTTGGGATATTCTGCATTCATATGATCTAAAATCAAAGATAAACTGTTCATATAATCGATAACTAATGAATAACCAAAAATTGTACTATTAGATACAATATCAAAAAACCAACTAACATCTTTGTCGTCAATAATTTTCATACCCCTCTTTATAAATGATTGTGGTCCAAGACTAACAAATAATTCAGGGTAATCAATATTACCTATTATGTTGAGTTCTTTCATTATCGTGTCCAGTAGCATATGAAATGACATTCCAGACACCATATTTATCTCAGAAACTTTGAAGTCAACGTAATTGTCCTTCTCATTCCATACACCATGGTGAACAATGCGTATTGGATAAGCATTTGAACCTATATATAAATAATATGTATGCAGTATATTATTTTATAACAAGTAAATAAGATAATCAGTAGTATTACATGATGTACTATTTGTGATATTGAATATGAAACTACAAGTCATGACATCTATCACAATAGGAAATATACGACAGAAATAAACTTAACAGAAGTTAAATAACGTTTTGAGTATGAACTATACAACAACACATAAAAATTGAGAAACATACCTAACTAAATGATAAATATACAGAATAAGATACTTTAAAATTACAGAACAAATCGAAAATCTGACTCATTGTTGATGAACGGAGGTGTCGGACAAGGAGACTGAAAATGGATGAAAAATGGAGGGTGATAGAAATGGGTACACAAAAAAAAGGTAGACATGGGGGACAAAAATTTGGATAAATGCAGAATATTTTCATATATGGAATAAATCGATATTCATATAGAGAGGAAAATATAATTCATTGTCATTTAATTAGAGAGAAGGTTGAATATTATAATCAATTGTCAATTAATGATATAATGACATAAATGAGTCAATTGTGTATATATGGAAAGTTATTATATATAAAAATAAAATATACATGTTTTCGTAGGGGTATACTGGTCCATAATTTTCTCCTTTTTCCCTTTAAAAAAAAGAAATCCATGAATGCAATATATTAAAGTTAAAGACAAATTTGTAGGGTTTGTTTGGTATGCAATCCAGATTCTGTTTTATGTTTTCGGATTCACTGAATTCAGTGAATTTGTGTTTGGCAGATGTGTTTACGAAAACTGTTTTCGGATTCTGTGATCCAAATAGTGGAAATTCTAAAAACAACATTTTTATGTTTTCATTATATCCAGATTCTAAATTTAAAATTTTAAAATGCATAATTATATTAAACAAAGATAAGAATCTTAATAAATACAATATTTCAGGTTAGAAACTCAATTTACTTTTGTTAAATTAAATTGTGTATAATATAATATATTATAAATTATATAATATTATATTATAAAATGATAAATTCTATAAATTTATAAAAATCGTATTCATAAATTAATTAATAATGACTTATATTCAATCTAATAATTAGTTCTACTACTATAATTAATTTCATTATCTCTAAGGCCTCGTTTGGTAACCAATTCGTTTTTGGTTTTTTATTTTTATTTTTCTCTTTTCAAAAAACAAAACTGTTTGGTAACTGATTGAGTTTTTGGTTTTTCAAATTTTGTAAAAGTTTTCATAAATTAAAAAACAAAAAAATAACGTTTTTTAAAACGATTATTTAGAAAACACGCTACTCTCTTCTATTGTTTAAACCCTAGACGTTTTCTTTGCAAAGTCATTCTTATGCGTCTTCTTCTCTTCTCCATTATTCTTCTATTTTCTCTTGCAGACTTTGCTGTTCAACAAGCTTCATTCTGCTCTTCCACTTTTCTTTTCTTCTGCTCTTCTACTTTGCTTCTCTGTTGATTTTTGGGAGCTCTGCCATTGTCGTCCGATTTCAGGTCAGGAAAACTCTCGGAATCTATTTCTTCTTTATTTCTCGCTTCGATTTACAGTATTTTGTATGGGTAAGGTCCAAACTCTTCAATCTACTAAGGACATATTAATTCATTAGAGAAAGGTTGGCTAATGAAGTGTTTGCATAGGATGGATTAGGGGAATTTGGGATAAATAGTTTTCTAGAAACTGATTGTCGGAGAGTCCAAGTCTTTTCAGTGTTTGGGGCATTGTAATGTACTTCTTTAGATCAATACTATTGTATGTTAGTTTCTATTTTAATTTTTGGTTGTTCTTGTTTTCTATTTTATTTTCTAGTTGAAATTCATATAGACTTTTTCAGCTTTACCAATTTATGGTTTTCTATAATCATTTTTTGTTTTCCATAAACAAGAATGGAGAAGGATGTTATTCAAGTTGATGAGACAAAATATGATGGACCATGGTCTTTCAAGAATGAGACAATTTTTATTGATTTGATGGAGGAAGAAGTTGTGAAAGGAAATCGCCCAACTACAACCTTTACTAAAACTAGTTGGGCTTTTTTGAAGGAGAAACTATTTACTAAAACAGGTTATAATTATACCCATGATCAATTGAAGAATAAGTATAATAACCTGAGACAAGTTTATAAAGACTTCAAAAGATTGTTGAACGATATTACTGGAAAAGGTTGGGATCCAGTGTTGGGGACTATTACTTTGGAAGAAGAGCATTGGACAAATCTTATTAAGGTACTCTTTATGTAACTAATCTTATTTATATTTGTTAATACTATATAATATAAGGTTTCATTAAGAGAGTTATGTTTGTACATTGTTGTAGGTTAACAAAAAAGCTAAGAAGTTAAAAAAAAGTGGTTGTCCACATTATGAGAAGTTGATGAAAATATATGGAGATACAATGGCAACTGGTATCCATGCTCATCCAGATTCTAAAGATGAAAATAAAACTGAAAGTGATGCTCGTACGAGTATTGAAGGTCATGAAAATAATAAAGATGAAAATTAAGGTCAGAATAACATAAGCAAGAAAACGAAAAGAAAGAAAGGAGTTTTAAATGATACCATGACGTCTTTTGTTGAAGCTTATATTGATAGTTCAAAGAGGAGGAATGATATACTTGAAAAAAGATTTATTGGTTCTTCATCAGTTGACTTTAGTGAGACTTCATCAAAAGCAAAAGATTGTGTTGGTGAAAGCATGGAAAAATGCCTCAAAGTCATAAATGGTATGGTGGATATTGATGATAAAGCCTATACAAAAGTATTTAATCGTTTGCTTGAGGACACTACGTTGAGAAAAGCTTTTCTGCTTATTCCCGAGTCAATGAGGAGAAGATTTATCAATAACCTTTAACGGATTAGTCTTGTTTATTTGCTGAACTTTATGTTTGAAATGACTTTTCCTTGTTACTTTTAGTTAGTCGATATGTTATTTGGATGATTATATTTTGTGTTAAAAGGACTTCATTTGTTCTTTTTGACTAGTTTATTTTATTTGAACATGTTATTTGGATGGATTTCATTTGATCTTGATCTCGATTATTTTGAAGCTCACTTACTATTAAAACAAATATTCTGATGGATCTTGGTCTCGATGTGATGGATTTGCTTGAAGAAGATGAAGAATATGAGAATGAAGTTATATTCACACTATTTCATTTGTTAATGGAAGCATTGCATAAGGAGCGATTGTCTAGACAACCGTGCAGAACTTCCAACCTTAGAGGTCATGATTATATGGTTGAGTTGTTAAGTTCTAATGATATGCGATGCTTTGATTGTTTTAGGATGAGAAAAAATGCATTTATAGGATTATGTGAAGAGTTAAAAAGTAAAACTAACCTAAAAGCTTCTAGATTTTTGACGGTTCAAGAACAAGTAGCCATATTTTTACTCATCATATCGCACAACGAGAGGAATTGCTTGGTAGCCGAAAGATTTCAACATTTTGGTCACACTATCTCATGTTATTTTAATCGTGTTTTGAAAAAAGTATGTAAGCTTGAAAGAAAAATTATATGTCCTCCAGAGTTTGATATTGTCCATCCAGAGATTAAGCTCAAATCTAAATATTATCCTTTTTTTTAAGGTAAACTTCTTGATTATCTCATTAGTTAAGTATTTTACGAAAATTTCAGCAAAAATTAGCTTATATTACATATATTTTGTCAAACAGGATTGTATTGGTGCAATTGATAGAACTCATATTTGTGCATCAATTCCACTAGACGAGCAAATTCCATATTGTGGTAGAAAAACAAACCCCACATGGAATATAATGTGTGTTTGTTCTTTTGACATGCGGTTTACATATGTCATGTCTGGTTGGGAAGGAACGACCAATGACTCTCGAATATTTTCGGAATGTGTTAGAGATCCTGCAAATAAATTTCCAATGCCTACCGGAGGTACAAATCTTATACTTTTTTAATAACAAATACTCTATTTTAGTTTTTTTATTAATTAAAATCGTATTCTTATTGATTAGATCGATATTATCTTGTTGATTCGAGTAATACAAATATGCCTGGATTTTTATCACCTTATCGTGGAGAAAGATCTCATTTACGTGATTTTAGAGATGAAGGACATCGACCACGAGGTAGAGAAGAGTTATTCAACTATCGACACTCATCACTTCGCAATGTGATTGAGAGATGTTTTGGGGTTTTAAAGGCTCGATTTCCTATTTTGAAGCAAATGCCTCATTATCCTACATGCACACAAAAATATATACCCATAGCATGTTGTGCAATTCATAATTTTATCAAATTGCATGATAGTCATGATGAACTTTTTAGTGAATTTACTCGAGAATTAATGATTGTTGAAGAAGAAAATACGAAACTTAGAAACGACGTTTCACAAACTCCTATTGAGGTAAATGTTAGTCAAAATCAACTAAGGCATATGGCTCAAGTGAGAGATCAAATTGTTGGTCAATTTTGGATGGCAACTCAAGCACGACGTTGATGTTTTTGTTAATTTTTCTATTTTTTTTTTACTTCTATGAATTCATAGTTAGTCATTATCAATCATTATGAACATTTTTTGTTGTTTATAAAAATATTCTTACGGTGATTTTTTGTAACAGTCGGTTACTTTTTAAATTAAAAAAAAAGGGAGATGCAGTCGGGGGGGGCGAACGTTTACGCCTTCACACGCAGTCCTCTCCAACGCACCTGTCCGCCGCCAAGTCGTTCACGCGAGCCACTTCGCTTCCCTCGTTTCCTCTCTCCCCTCCCTCTTCTCTCTCTCTCTCACTTCTTCTCCCTCTCTCTCCCTCTCACAGACCCTCTCCCTCTCACGGACCCTCTCCCTCTCACGCCTCTCTCTCTCTCTCAGAGCGCCGCCGTTCTTCTAGCTTTTAGGTCACCGTTCGCCGCGAAGCCAGCCGCCGGTGGGTAGATCTACGAGACCCACACTTTTTCGGACTGGTTCAGGCAGTTTTAGGTCGGTTTTTGACGATCGGAGGCCGATTTTGTGTAGATCGGGCTACGAGGAGTTTAGATCTGGTACTTGCGCAGTCGCTGGTGATTCCACGCGCCGCCGCCGATCGCTCCTTTCGTGCGATCGCTCGATTTGTTCCTTCACTCGTTTGGCACTCCGTTGGGTGAATTTTACTCCTCTTAATTAGATTCATTGTGTTAAGTTCGTTGTGTTTCGGTTTATTAATTTGTGCGTGTTTTCGTTAGGAGCCTGGAAGTAGAAGCACGTTTGGAACGTCGCGTTACTCAAGTCGTTCGTTGTGGTTGGATTTCCAGTAAGTAGTCGTTGGACTAAACTACCCCTAAGTGTAAGGCTTAGGGGCACCGTTGCATGTCGTACTGTTTTGAATTGAATGTCTTAGAATCTGGTAGCGTACCTTAGTCAGATTTGGCCTTGTTGTGAGAGTCGAAGTTGTGCCTGAACTTAAGTCCGCCTGTTCTTATTGATGTGAACCTGTGTTGAAATATCGTGCATGCTAGATCGAATGTTTGTTCATACTTCATGGTGGTTATCCGTTCGTGCTTGGATGTGATCTTATTTAGTAGAGTTGATGTAAGCTTGTATTGAGGTTTCTGAATGTGCTAATGTGCTTTGTTTGTCTGTCCCGAGCCTGATAGTCTCGTGCTTAGTTTTGAAGTAACTCGGGAAGTGTCGTTGAGCCTTAGGATTATAGTTAGCACAACTAGCCCTAGTGTAGGCCCAAGTCTCTGTGTAACCCTTAGTAGGTTGAGACGCGAGGTTGGCGAGATGACGATGATGTTATGGGATGTGATGGTCCGCCCTCCATCCAGTTGTGCGACTCGAGGTATGATCCTTGGAGTCAGAGAGGTTGGATAGAGTCCTTCGCCCTAGTACAGGCCCGGGAATGAGCTCGTGGTCGATTGTGCGCGGTAGAACCGTCTCGATGCTTTATGAGATGTGATGGTCCGTCCCCCATCCAGTTGTGCGACTCGGGGTGTGATCCTTAGAGTCAGAGGGGTTGGATAGAGTCCTTCGCCCTAGTGCAGGCCCGAGAATGAATATCATGGTCATATGTTGCCAACCTAGTCCAGAAGCTAAGGGTAGGATAGGACTGAGAAATCTGAGTGAGTAATAGGGCCAGGATGCTTGATAAGGTTGTGAGACGGGCTAAGTGTCGTGCTTAGCTAGGTCTAAGGTTGTTCTTTCATGTTCTTTATCATTGAACGAAGTGGGCTGCTTACTGGGTATTTTTATACTCATCCCTCGTTTGTTTCTTCTTTTGTTGCAGGTAAGGCAAACCAGTGAGATGACAACTGACGGCAAGACCCCTGCGAGGCTATGGAAGACTTGTACGACTTAGTTAGGAGTTTTCGTTTAGGAGTTGTTGCTTTCTTTCCTTTCTTCTGTTGCGTTCTGCTTCTTATGTTCATGTTTTAAACTTTAGTTTGTCTCATCCTTTATTCATTTAAATCGAAGCATGTTCTGATGTGTTCCTTTCATTTCAAAACATGTATTGTTGTCTTGAGGTTTTCTGTTAACTCCGAGGGACTGGAGCCCAGCATGTCGTATCTTTGTAGTTTGGTGGGGGTTGGGTGCCCTCGTGAGTCCTTTTGAAGTGCCTTTGTTTAGGTTCGGGTTCATTTTAAATTTCTGGTTTGTCTAGGTTGCGCCTTTATGCTGCCAGATTTTCGGCGCGAGCAGTGCAACTTGGAAGTAATGCCCTGAGTAGGAAGTCTGTTAATTACGGGGTGTTACAATTGGTATCAGAGTCCAAGTTTTAGATTTTGTATACTGCCTACATCGTAGGTGTTTAGTCCTTCATAGCCTCTCGTAAGGAGCTCGTCGGGTCATCAACAGGTTTGCTTTTACTTAGTCAGTGGTAGGAGGTTCGTTGTTGAGGTTGACGTCTTTTCTTCTGTACTGTACTTCTAGAATTGTTGTTGATGTGTTATGTTTCTTGTGGTTATAGATTATGACACGTGGTAGAGGTCGTGCAAGAGCAGCTGCTGGTGGTCGAGGTCGGGGTGGTCGTAGGGGTCGAGGTCGAAGGGCCCGAGATCAGGAACCGACTGTCGATGCACCAGAGGTTGAGCACTTCGAGCATCGGGAGGGGCTCAACCAAGATGCTCCAGTGGTCGAGGAATCAACTGGGCAAAATGTAGAAGCCCAGGAGAGGGCAAATGTCCAAGTACTGAACGTGCAAGGACCGTCACCAGTTGCTGAACTCATGGCAGGCATTCAACAACTGATTCAGGCGAATATAGCAAGTCAGGCTAACCAGACAGCTATGTTTACTGAGGCCATATAGGCCCTGACAACCTGGAATCAGGAACCAACACCTGTGAAGAACCAAAGGGCTGCCCCGGCTCATATTCTTGGGGCAGCGACCGAAGAGGCAGGATATTTGAAGGATTTCAAGAAGTATGACCCTGTTGGGATTTATGCCCTAAACTTGTATAATTTTGACCAATTAAATAAAGTGTTATTTGTTTTGATAAGATTACAGTCTTGCTATTATAAATCCAATAAACTAAGCTCCAAGGTTATAACGTTTATCTTGAAATCAGTGTAGTGGACACAATTTGGGTTGACTTCAAGATTATAACCTAAACAGTCTATGGTATAAGAATAAGGTTGGAAACCTCATTCTGGTAACACCATGGATGCGACCCACTTTGTAATTAGTACAAATGAGGTAATCCAACTCATTCATGTAGTTGACATGCGAGTGGGGGCATCCTCTATGAAGAGTTCATACAAGACTGGATCGCAAATTATTAGTCTAACCAGTATAACACCGTTAACAGGATAAGACTAGTAATTTATAGATGGTCATTGGTGACTTGACCTAAATCCTGAGCAAGTTAAGAACTCCTGCTTATAGGGGTTTGTCCTTAGACTAGTATGGGTGAGAGTGGCCTGTAGCCGACTCAATAAGCCTACCTTCTCAGAGACAGAACCTCGTAGGTAGCTGGGAACTTAACTGTGCAAGATGGAATTCACTCATTCCTCTACTGAGGAATTAGATAGGTTGTTCCCTTAAGAACTGACTCCAGGTCTTGAACAACGAGGCTCTGCCCTCTATGAGGGTATGAGTCTAAGGTGGGACCTTAGACTTGTTGTTCATTAGAGGATCAGTGGTGCTTAAGGAGCAAAGAGGTAATCACGAGGGTAAACGGGTAATTTGACCCACCGTGATTACGAACAACATGTGAAGGGTCGACTCATGGGTAATGACTACATCGGTGGACACAATAATATCTACAAAGAGGAGAGTGCAACTACAAGTCTATAGTGGAGTGACTTGTAGTTAATGAATATTGATTAACCGGATCAAAGAGTTTGATCGCTTAATCTCACATCATTGGAGCTCATGATCCAGTGAGGTCCATTAGATCCTCTGTTGGCTCAATATGGTAATATTGAGGGTATAAAGTTAGGAGTGAAATTGAAGTGTTCAATTTCATACATGAGGAGTTATATCAATTATATATGATGTAATTGATATAATATATAGTTTTAATGTGAATTAGATTCATATATAAACTATATACTAAAGAGAGATTAAAGGAGGGGTAGAATGGTCATTTCCATACCATTCCCCTATATATAGTTGCATGAGATGCAACTAGGTCAAGACTTGAAAAATAGTATTCCTAGCCTCCTTGTTGTTGTTGGAAGTGTTCCAAAACACAAAATCTCTCTCACAAAATACCTCACCACTCCTAAAGGGAACCCACCTTCCTCCCTCACCTAGAGAACAATGGAGAAGATCCGGTGGTGGTGTCAGTGTTCGTACGAGTTCTTGTTGCTGAGATTGTGACCGTGGAGAGAGGAGCACTTGAATAAAGGTTCTTCAAAGGTAATATACTTGTTGTCCATTTCTGTATTTTATGCTTAATCTATGTTTTACGTTCTTGAATTTTCCTTTGTAACTAAATCAAGAGCGCACGATTCGCAATTGCTTCCACTGCGGGGATTTCGATTCTCTTCAACTGGTATCAGAGCCCAATTGCGTTCTTGATTTATGTTCTGGATTTTTCAAGAACAAGGTGGGATTTACTGTTTTTTCATGTGATGTATGAACGGTTTTGCGAAATTAGATGTTTTCGATTTTGGCACTTAGATTTACAATTTTTTATTGAAATGTTCAATGTAAGGGTCCGGTGTTTTGGACAAATTTAATTGTAAATCGAGTCTGTAAGTCCGTGTCGTTCGAGGCAAGGCGGTTGCTGAGAAGAACGGAGCAAAAACGAGCAAAGATACGACATGTTGTATCGTTCATGCTAGATCGAATGTTTGTTCATACTTCATGGTGGTTATCCGTTCGTAATGACGCCAGAAGAATTGAAGGAGCTTAAGACTCAGTTGCAGGAACTCCTGGATAAGGGGTTCATCCGTCCCAGTGTTTCGCCTTTGGGTGCGCCGGTGTTGTTTGTGAAGAAGAAAGATGGGTCGATGCGGTTATGCATTGACTACCGAGAGCTGAACAAGGTAATAGTGAAAAACAAATACCCTTTACCCAGGATCGATGATTTGTTTGACCAACTGCAAGGAGCGACAGTGTTTTCTAAGATCGACCTGCGGTCAGGGTACCACCAGCTGAGAATCAAGGATGAGGACATTCCAAAAACTACCTTCAGGTCTAGGTACGGGCACTATGAGTTCACGGTGATGTCCTTTGGCTTGACGAATGCCCCAGCATCATTTATGAAACTAATGAACAGGGTATTCAAGGAGTTCTTAGACACCTTTGTGATCGTCTTCATCGACGATATTTTGGTGTACTCCAAGTCAGAGGAGGAGCATGAAGTTCATTTGACGGAAGTGTTGACAGCTTTGAGAACCAACCAGTTGTATGCAAAGTTCTCCAAGTGTGAGTTACAGTTGCGCCGTGAGTAGCCTTCCTAGGACACGTGGTGTCTAAAGAAGGTGTAATAGTGGACCCCGCCAAGATTGAGGCAAATGATGATTGGCCTCGCCTAAGACCGCTTCTCAACGAAGCTTTCAGGTTTGGCAAAGCTACTACAGGAGGTTTTTCAAGGATTTCTCCAAGATAGCAACACCCTTAACTCAGTTAACCCGGAAGGGAAATCCTTTCGTGTGGTGTGAAGCGAGTTTTCAGGACCTCAAGTGAAGGCTAGTCTATGCACTGCAGTGCTTGCAGATGCACTGATGGCTCGTGAAGTTTTGTGGTCTCACAATGATTGTCACACCCCTCCCGAACCACTTGCTAACTTAGCCCGAGATTTGAAGCATGAAGCCAACAGACATTGTTACCTCTTAACAATACCTGCGACACTACTTTACTCGAAAACAAACTATGTTCGTGCATATGGAACACTTTAAACTTAACACAATGAAAATCGGACATCTCTAAGACGTACATGAGGAGAAACTCTTCTTAAGTCTCTCCTGAAACTAAAACGAGCAAGAACATCGAACCACAAACAAATCAAAACCACTAATTAAGCAACCACAACCTCTAAAGCACATACGACTATAACTACATAGTTCTCTTAAAATAATTTACAAACATATGGACTTGCTAAACTACACCAACCACGCACAACATATCAAACATGAGAAGCTTCCAGTGACTATGGCAAAGTTATCGTGCACCGGAGCTCGATCTCTACCGAAAAGTGGAAAAACACTCAAAGAATGAGCCATAAAGCTCGGTGAGTGACTTGAGTTTAAAAGAAAGCTATTAACTCGTAAATCATATCACTGCCATCTATGAGCATATGCATCCGTAATCGAGGGTTAAAAGTAATCGTGTAATCATTATAGCTTTTCATGAAAAACCGGCAAGTATATCGCTTAAAATCTCGTAGGGCATGTAAATGATATAAACTCTTTATTAAAACATGTCACAATCTACTTTGTTCTACGATGTAGTGGGGCCCGCCAAAGACTCCCATCGTCTTTGTCGTAGTGGGGCCCGCCCAAAGACTCACGATAAATGGCTGTTGTCACTGAGTACACTCAACGTCGACAATGTAGAATAAGACCTGTGTGCACACGGTGCACCATAAAGCCTCGGGCTCAATATCTCGAAAAATCACATGAAAACATTTGAACATGCCTGCTTATCTTTTCTTTCATAAAACTCAAGCTTACTTGCTTGTTCATAAAATCGAAATCTTTAAGAACATACTTGCTAAAAGATACTTGCTCAAAATCATAACATTTCCATAGACTTGGAAATGCAATAAACATATGCTCGTGTATAAATTTCATCAAGACATTTAAGCTCATCATGAACACTTTAAAACATTTCTAAGAAATCATGAATGCTCATAAACAAGTGTTCAAGGAAAACAATAAGTATTGAAACCATTTCGTTTTAGCAAAACCTTGCATTTCATAAGCATAATACAAGCCTATAAACCATTTTCAAGGTTCGTTTTGTCACTCACAGTTGTTAGAACTAGAGTCTTGACCCGTACACTCGACCTATTCGCTCTTGGCTCATCAAACAAACCAAAACCATGTTTTAGAACCTCGAGCTCATGGTTTTAACTTTAAAACTACAAGGAAACACTCCAACAAAAATTCCAAAGATTTAAAAGATTTTATGCCTGTATTCAGATACAGCCATAACTTCTTCATTACTTATCCAAAAAGAATGTACTTTATACCAAACTCTTCCTTTTTGAATCCTCTAAAACTCTTATGAAGACATGAAAATTCTGTCCCAGGAACCAACTTCTGCTATTCCAGAATCGATTTTCTGCTGCAACCCGAAACTTGACCTGCTATTTACAACATCTTCCAATCATTTTCTATTCACGAATTCTTCACGAAAGTTGTAGGAAATTCAATAAGCTTTCCAACCATACCTAATAGAGCTTCTGACTCCAAGTATACAGATCAGAACAACCAAAACATCAGAGACCTCTCGGATTTGACAGCAAATTCTGTCTTCTGTCTTCCTCTTCACAAAACAGCAACTTAACATCAGAATTGGCTCGCGCTTCCTTCACGACTTTTGTTCCAATATGAGTTAACTTTCATGAAACAAAATTTCAACTCTTACCTCTTTCTGTGGAGCTCGTGATGAACAAAATAGCAGAACATGGCAGAGTGATTACCTTGCTGTCATACTAATTGCTTGAGTTCTCTCCTCTCTTCTCGCAAATCCACCTCCAAAACCACCTTCTTCTTCTTCCTTTAAGCTTCTCCCACGAACCCTCAGCTCCTCTTTGATGAAAATGAGATAGAAATCGATGGAAAGAGTTATTTAAAAAAAGAAAACTATAGTGGGGTCTACCACCCACTTTGCTTTTCCCTTTTTCATTCTTTTTTTCCTTTTCTTTCCTTTCCTTTATCTCCTTCCTTCTTTTATTTTCTTTACAAAACAAACTTAACATGATTTACATTTGTTTCATTTTCTCTTCTCCTTTTATCTTTTAAAGCAAACCGAACCAAAAATGGTTTAAAGTTTTTCTTCCTTGTTTTCCTTTTGTCTTTCACTTCATTTCTTTTCTTTTTAAAACATGGGAAACCAAGTTTTAAACATTCATTTCTTCTTTCTTTTTGTTGTTTGATAATAAGGAAGTTCCAAAGAAAGATCTCGGGTTTACAGTGATGCCTCCAAGAAAGGTTTGGGTTGTGTGTTGATGCAAAATGGAAAAGTGATCGCCTATGCCTCTCGTCAATTGAAGGATTATGAGCGAAATTACCCGACTCATGACTTGGAGTTGTTTGTCGTGGTCTTCGCTCTGAAGATATGGCGACATTACTTGTATGAGGAAAAGATTCAGATGTATACGGACCACAAGAGCCTCAAGTATCTTTTTACCCAGAAGGAGTTGAACATGAGGCAACGCAGATGACTGGAGTTAGTAAAGGACTATGAGGTTGAGATATTGTACCATCCAGGCAAAGCAAATGTTGTTGTTGATGCTCTTAGCAGGAAGGTGGCTCACACCTCAGCGCTGGTCACGAGACAAGTCCCTTTGCGTTCAGAGATGGAACGTGCAGGGATAACAGTTGTGGTGAGTCAAGTCACGACACAACTGAACCAGTTGTCGGTGCGACCGGCCTTGAGACAACGAGTTATTGAGGCTCAGCGGGGAGACTCAATTCTTGAGGACTGTTGGCGTCAGGCAAGAAGTGTTGAGGAAGGCGAGTTTTCTGCGACAGCAGACGGTGGACTACTGTTCAGGAGACGGTTGTGTGTTCTTGCTGAGAGTAGTCTCAAGGAGGAAATTTTGTCTGATGCTCATAACTCTCCTTTTTCAGTGCACCCAGGAAGCACTAAGATGTATCAGGACTTGAAATCATTATATTGGTGGCGTGGAATGAAAAGAGATGTGGCAGAGTTTGTCAGCAGATGTTTAGTGTGTCAGCAAGTTAAAGCACCGAGGCAGAAGCCAACAGGGTTGTTGCAACCGTTGGAAGTACCTCAGTGGAAGTGGGAAGAGATCTCCATGGACTTTATTTTTGGATTGCCCCGAACAACGAAGGGATTCACAGTGATCTGGGTGATTGTGGATAGACTAATCAAGTCCGCTCACTTTCTGCCTGGTAAGCCAACCTATACAGTTGAGAAGTGGGCACATCTGTTTATGGAAGAGATAGTAAGGTTACACGGAGTCCTAGTGAAGATCGTGTCTGATAGAGACCCACGGTTCACCTCGAACTTTTGGGTGAGCTTTCAGAGAGCCCTAAGGGCTCAGAGTAACTTTCGTACAACGTTTCACCCGCAGACTGATGGCTAGAAAGAAAGGGTGAATCAGATTCTGGAGGATATGCTTCGGGCATGTGCGTTAGACTTCACAGGTAGTTGGGACTCACACCTTCACTTGATGGAGTTTGCGTATAACAATAGTTATCAGACGACTATTGGTATGGCCCCCTTCGAAGCCCTTTATGGGAGAAGGTGTAGGACCCCAGTGTGTTGGGGAGAGGTTGGTGAACGAAAATTGTTGGGACCCGAGTTGGTCCAAGTGACAAATGAGGCCATACAGAAGATTAGGGTAAGAATGTTAACAACACAGAGTAGGAAGAAGAGTTATGCTGATGTCAGGCGTCGAGAGTTGGAGTTTGTCGTTGGAGACTTGGTATTCCTGAAAGTTGCACCTATGAGGGGTGTCCTGAGGTTTGGTAACAAAAGGAAGTTGAGCCCTAGGTTCGTTGGACCTTTCGAGATTCTGGAGCGCATAGGGCCAGTGGCTTACCGGTTGCCCTACCGCCATCCTTTGCGTCGGTCCATAACGTGTTCCATGTGTCTATGTTGCGAGGTTATGTGTCAGATGCCTCGCACGTTATCGACTTTGAGCCGCTGGAGTTAGATAAGGACCTGAGTTACGAAGAAAAGGTAGTGTAAATTCTTGCTCGTGATAATAAAGTCCTGAGGAACAGGGAAATTAGTTTTGTGAAAGTCCTCTAGCAGAACCATCGTCTCAAGGAAGCCACCTGGGAGCGCGAGAAGAAGATGCGAGCAAGTTACCCAGAGCTGTTCGAGAGCTAGCTACTTTCGAGGACGAAAGTTCCTAAGGTGGGTAGACTGTAACAGTCGGTTACTTTTTAAATAAAAAAAAGGGAGATGCAGTCGAGGGGGGTGAACGTTTCGCCCCCCACACGCAGGTCCTCCGGCGGAACGGCCACCGGCCGTTTCGGCCGGCGAGCCACTTCGCTTCCCTCGTTTTCCTCTCTCCCTCACCCTCCCTCTTGTCTCAGTCTCACTTTTTCTCCCTCTCTCTCCCTCTCACAGACCCTCTCCCTCTCACGCCTCTCTCTCTCTCTCTCTCTCTCTCTCTCTCTTTCTCTCTCTCACGCTTCTCTCTCTCTCCGAGTGTCGTCGTTCTTCTAGCTTTCAAGTCATCGTTCACGCGGAAGCCACCACGATGGGTAAATCCATGAGACCCACACTTTTTCGGGCATCGTTCGAGCGCTTTAGGCGGTTTTTGACAATCGGAGGCCGGTTTCGTGTAGATCGGGCTACGATGAGTCCAGATCTGGTACTTGTGCAGTCGCTGGCGATTCCACGCGCCGCCGCCTGCAGGGCCGCCGACTGCCTCCTTCCGTGCGGTCGCTCGGTTTGTTTCTTAACTCGTTTGGCACTTCGTTGGGTGAGTTTTACTCCTCTTAATTAGATTCGTTGTGTTAAGTTCGTTGTGTTTCGGTTTATTAATTTGTGTGTGTTTTCGTTAGGAGCCTGGAAGTAGAAGCACGTTTGGAATGTCGCGTTACTCAAGTCGCTCGTTGTGGTAGGATTTCCAGTAAGTAGTCGTTGGACTAAACTACCCCTAAGTGTAGGGCTTAGAGGCACCGTTTCATGTCGTACTGTTTTGAATTGAATGTCTTAGAATCTGGTAGCGTACCTTAGTCAGATTTGGCCTTGTAGTAGCATGCTAGGTTGTGAGAATCGAAGTTGTGCCTAAACTTAAGTTCGCCTGTTCTTATTGATGTGAACCTGTGTTTAAATATCGTGCATGCTAGATCGAATGTTTGTTCATACTTCATGGTGGTTATCCCTTCGTGCTTGGATGTGATCTTATTTAGTAGAGCTGATGTAAGCTTGTGCTGAGGTTTCTGAATGTGCTAATGTGCTTTGTTTGTCTGTCCCGAGTCTGATAGTCTCGTGTTTAGTTTTGAAGTAACTCGGGAAGTGTCGTTGAGACTTAGGATTGTAGTTAGCACAACTAGCCCTAGTGTAGGCCCAAGTCTCTGTGTAACCCTTAGTAGGCTGAGACTCGAGGTTGGCGAGATGACGATGATGTTATGGGATGTGATGGTCCGCCCTCCATCCAGTTGTTCGACTCGGGGTATGATCCTTGGAGTCAGAGGGGTTGGATAGAGTCCTTCGCCCTAGTACAGGCCCGGGAATGAGCTCGTGGTCGATTGTGCGCGGTAGTACCGCCTTGATGCTTTATGAGATGTGGTGGTCCGTCCTCCATCCAGTTGTGCGACTCGGGGTGTGATCCTTAGAGTCAGAGGGGTTGGATAGAGTCTTTCTCCCTAATGCAGGCCCGAGAATGAATCTCGTGGCCAGATGTTGCCAACCTAGTCCAGAAGCTAAAGGTAGGACAGGACTGAGAAATCTGAGTGAGTAATAGGGCCAGGATGCTTGATGAGGTTGTGAGACGGCCTAGGTGTCGTGCTTTGCTAGGTCTAAGGTTGTTCTTTCATGTTCTTTATTATTGAACGAAGTGGGCTGCTTACTGGGTATTTTTATACTCATCCCTCGTTTGTTTCTTCTTTTGTTGCAGGTAAGGCGAACCAGTGAGATGACCACCGACGGCGAGACCCCTGCGAGGCTATGGAAGACTTGTAGGACTTGGTTAGGAGTTTTCGTTTAGGAGTTGTTGTTTTCTTTCCTTTCTTCTGTTGCGTTCTGCTTCTTTCGTTCATGTTTTAAACTTTAGTTTTTCTCGTTCTTTATTCGTTTGAATCGAAGCATGTTCTGATGTGTTTCTTTCATTTTCAAAGCATGTATTGTTGTCTTGAGGTTTTCTGTTATCTCCGAGGGACTGGAGCCCAGCCTGTCGTATCTTTGTAGTTTGGTGAGGGGTTGGGTGCTCTCGTGAGTCTTTTTGAAGTGCGTTTGTTTAGGTTCGGGTTCATTTTAAATTTCTGGTTTGTCCAGGTTGCGGCGTTATGCTGCCGGATTTTCGGCACGAGCGGTGCAACTTGGAAGTAATGCCCCGAGTAGGAAGTGTGCAAATTACGGGGTGTTACATTTTTGCTTGTAGTTTTTTATTATATTTGTTTTTTGTTTTTTTTAATTGATTAGTGACTTCTCAACACATTAGAAACATTAATATTTTTTTCAATATGCATTTTATATAAAAAAAATAATTATATAATTTTGTATATTAGATTAATAAAATAAATACAACTCGATTTTATTTTTATACAAAAAATAAAATTAAAAACAAAAATAATCATCAAACATGTTTTTTTTAAAAAAAAAAAAAAATAGAAAACTATAATTGATGGAGATTCGATCTCCTTGAGCAGCAGAAACGTGGTTTAAAATCATAATTGCTTGTTTATTTTTTATTAAACACAAATACCAGTACATTGGAAAAATACAGAGAATAAGCATACATTTCCTAATCTAATTAGGCATGGAACTAATCATGCAAACATGTTGTAAAATAAACTAAACTAAAAGGAAAAGTTTAGATTACCTTTGTAGATCTAATCTCCCAGCAACACCTTGCTCCCTTTTTCCTCAGCAACACAGAAACTGAAAAAAAATTTCTCTGTTTTCTCCAACAGGACAACACCACTAGTGAGAACCTCCTATTCTCTGAGTAGCTTAGATCAACCTTTGGTGGGAAGGTACCAAACAATTTGGTTGAAGGAAAGGAAATTAGAGAGAGAATTTCTTATTACAACAATTCACCAATTGCTCAGATGAATCATCAATCTTTTCTTCTCTCAATTGAGAGAAAGTTAAAAGCCATGGGAAAACTTCCCACTTTCTTACGATAAGGAAATGGTGGGGAGTGGGGACGTGTTCTTCTGACATGTTCCCACATATTTAATAATAATTAAATAATAATAATTAATCTAATTAATTATTATATTAAATCAAATTTAATGAATTTAAATATCTTATATTTAAATAAGATTAAATCACATTTAATCATATTCCCTTTTAATCTATAGTTTTAATGTACATCTAATGCACATTAAATTTTAACCTATAGTTTTTAAATATGAATCACATTCACATTTAAATTAATATTTGAACTCTTTCAAATATTTAATTCTCTCAGATATTTAATATGAATCATATTCACATTAAATTTATAATATAAAGTTCCAAAACTTTATATTATAACGTATCTATATGCATTAAATTTATTCCCTAATGAATTTGAAAATTTCAAATTCAAACGATCTAAGAACCCTTTACGAGCTAGAAGGTGGACCTAATGGACCTACAGATCAGAAACTTCAACGATACGAGATTACTTGGTTAATCTCATTAACCTCCTAATCAACATTCGTTAACTGCGGGAACACTCCACTAAAGTCCCACAGCTGCACTTTTCTCACTGCAGATATATTTCTGTGTCCACGGATATTGACCAATAACAGTAAGTCAATCCTTCACAAATGTTCGTAACACCAGCTGGGTCAAATTACCGTTTTACCCCTAGGTACATCTTGTATCTTAAGTACCAGTGCTCATCTAATGAACAATTTGTTTGTGGTCCTACCAACAAACAGAAGTCCCTCTCGGGCTAATGAGAGGGTCGGGCCCTTTGTTCAAGTCCCGGAGACACCACTTAAGGGAACATTCATCTACTTACCCTAGTAGTCGGGAAGGAGTGAATTCCATTTTGCTAGGCTAAGTCCCCAACTGCTCACTCGGTCTTGTCCCCAAGAAGGTAGGCTTATTGAGTCGGCGAATCTGGTCACTCTCACCCATACTAGTCAAAGGACAATCCCTCGCAAACAAGAGTTCGTAACCCGCTCAGGATTGAGATCAAGTTGCCTAGGTTATCCTAGTGAAATAGAAACCTAGCTAGTCAACGAAGTTACATCTAGTGGTTACTATTTTGCGGTCTGGTATTATGTAATCTCATTACATAGGATATCCCCACTCACATGTCATCTACACGAACACGTTAGGATCATAGTTTTACCTAGGTTATCCTAGTGAAATAGAAACCTAGCTAGTCAACGAAGTTACATCTAGTGGTTACTATTTTGCGGTCTGGTATTATGTAATCTCATTACATAGGATATCCCCACTCACATGTAATCTCATTACATAGGATATCCCCACTCACATGTCACATCCATAGTTTTACCAGGTTAAGGTACCCAAACCTTATCCCCTTACTATAGAGCCTTTAGGTTGTATCTCGAACCGATATCCTTTATATGTACACTACATTCAGTTAAAAATACATTTTACAGCCTTGGATGTTTAGTTTATTGGATTTAGGGTGAATACAAGGGCAATATCGTAAATAACGAACAATAACTCTTTATTGAAATAATAACACTTTATTACAATAATTAGAACAAATTTACAAACTACGAGTTTTAGGGCACAACCCCCAACAATAAACAATTACCAAACATGTTTTTAGTTTTTTGTTTTTCAAAAATAAAAAACTAAAAATAGTTACCAAACATGTATGGTTTTTATTATTTAAAAATAGAAAACCAAAAATAGAAAATCAAAAACCAAAAATCGAAAATAAAATGGTTATCAAACGGGGTCTAATATGTATTATGTATTAGAAATTCGAATTCTTTCCATTAGACTAAACTTATGTTTCAATCCCATAATGTTGGAATAATTTTCTTTTTAAATTTAGTATCTATTGTTTAAGAATTTTAATTTTAGTTATTTATATTTTAACATTTTGAAATGTAAGAAAGTAACTTTGTATAAATTTAGAGTAACTAGAAAATTTCTTCGAGTAATTTGAAAACTTCACTTAATTTCTTTCGACTCATAAAGTATTATATTATCAATTAATTTAAACCTTGATAAAGATTAACATATAATTTAAAATATTAAAACATAAACGATTAAATTGAAACTTAAAAATAAAAACACTCAAAACATCTTGAATTAAAACATAAAATATACAATTATATTTTATAAAGGGATAGAAAAAATAGTGTTAGTTGTCAACTTGTCAGAAAAAAAAGGGTCTGAGAAAGGAAATGAGATTTTTATAATGGAGTGAGATATGAAAGAGAACCCTATCTGTGTCACTAGAGAAGTGAAAGACACGCGCCATAGAAGCGCGTGAGAGAGATTGGGGCGGAGGGTGGGGCCCAGCCACCGTGAGAAGCTGGGTTTGTTTGCATGTGACAGCTTTTTATGAATTTTCCACTTCTCTCCACTGTGGGCCCCATCTTAAACTCTAATTTAAAAAAAAATATCTCAACGTGAGCACTGATATTCTCACCCCTCACAAACAAACTCCCTTTCTACATCCCCTCATTTTATTTACACCTTTCATTCCAAATCCATTTCGTATCATTCTAAAAAAGAACATAGTTGAACTAATAGATGAATATGCGAGTTCAAAAAAGAAAAAAAAATATATATATATATAGATGAATATGTTAATACGAGTTCAGAATTCTAATTGTATAAATTATTTTTTAATTTATAAATTGTAATTTTTATTATCTTTTTAAGCTTATATATGGTGAGGATTCCTCCAAAAATAACTATTTGACTCTACTATATTTTATAGTTAAAGTATTTTTTTAGGATATTAAATTTTAGGTTAGTAATCCATATTATTCAAACTATTTTTTCTTTTTTTCTTTTTAATTATTTACATGATCCTCATTGACTACTAGATCAATTTTGCGTGGTTAGTATAGTTATTATCGAGGCTTTGTTGTTGAAATTTGAAATTAAATCCATTAAATTGATTGGCAAATCTTGTTTGTTGCTTTCTCATCTCAATTTTATAATTGACATGTTAGCATTTTGTCCATTAATATTTTATTTTTTAATTTAACAATATTTGGAGGTAGAATATTCAAACTTTTAACCTCTCAGTCGAGAATACATGTCAATTAGTGTTGAATTATGTTAAATTTAGTATTTTTTTGTCTAGTATTGGCAACCTGAACTAAAGATGTTTACTATTTGAAGTTTAGAGATATTTTTTTTTTTTTTTTGAAATTGAGACTAAATAAATAAGATGTGTATAGATAAAGAAATTTGTAATGCAGTTAACTTTAAATAAATGTTTTAAATCTCATTTTCGTCTATAAAATTTGTAAGATAAACTTCATTTTAGTCCATGAGATTATAAAATATCTATTTTAATCATTTTAACTTTAAATAATTATTAGAAAAAAACTTTAATTTTGTCATTATATTTTTTTGTTACTGGTTAGTTGTGTTATCAAATGGATAATATGTCTTGAAATTTCTCTATTAATGCACTTAAGCCACATAGGCTGATTTAAATGAGATACTAGATGATAGAATTCTAACCAAATATAAAATAAAATAATTGTTTTTTGAAAATTTAGAGACCATAATAAATATTTTAAAAAATACTATAAAGCAAAATTGGTATATTTTAAAGTTTAAGGATTAATATAGACATTTTGATATTCACGAATGAAAATAATAACTTTAAATTAAAAAAGTTCATATACAAATTACAAACGTGAGAATTTAATGTTAAATAAATTATAGATAATAAATAATTCACTCCCTTATGTTTAATTTTTTAATTATAATAAAAGCAGGAGATTCATTCTATTATGAATAATAAATAATTCTCTAAAAAGGAGATGGATCGACACCTATTTATGCTTTTTGAAAGCAACAAGATTCATTATATAAATTAAGTCAAAGCGTTGACGTCACTTTTTTATTTTAATTATTTTATTTGATCTTCCCTTTTCCAATACATAGCTTGTTTTATTTTATATGTTCATGTTGTTATTCAAATTTTATTTGTCACCCATACCGATGGTCTCTTTATTCTTAAATAAATTAAGAATTTTGGTCGATTTAAATCTAAATTCGATGAAACATATACTCTCAATTAGAAAGGTAGGTGGCGAGAGAGTCAAATCTTGATAAAAATTAATTGCATCTAATTTGATTAGTTAAGTTTGATTCATTAGTATCAATCAATTCAGATATACATAATTTTACTGAAAATATTTCATTTTGGTAGTTTTTAGTTAATTCAAGGGGGTTTCCTCGATCAATGTGATTTATACAGCTTTAAAAAATCAATTTCAACCTCAATTTTCCAAAATATGGGTCAAATAGATTTATATAGTTTAATAAAATACATATATATAATAAAATATAATAGGATCTATATTGACATTTTTTGTGGATAAAGGTATCAATGATAGTGAGAGGATTTAGTAATATTGAGACAAAACTTTGAAATATACCTTGAGATATGAAGTAAGCTACTAGTAGAGAGTCTTGATAATAATTTGATGGTTTTTGTAACTAATATTAATAAGGGTAGAAGCTCAATATTCAAAATATTATATGCTGACTATAGTTAATTGTTAAAGTAATTTTTCTATCAATCATAGGTTTAATATTTTTTGGGTTTAAATGTTAATATTTTTAGAAAGAGAAAAGAAAGAAAGAAAAACTAATCTTAAGATGGAAGAGAAAGGTTAGCCATACAATTTGAATTTCCATATGATAAATTCAAAAAGTTTAATAGACCTAAAGTCAATCAAATAATGTCTAGATGGTCAGACACTCCAAGGAGAAAAAAAAATCTTCAAAAAAAATCTTTTAGGTTAAATTACCCCTTTAGTCCTTACTTTTTTTTTTTTTTTAATTTCAATTTTAATTTGATTCCCTACTTCTAAAAGTTTAATTATAGCCGAAGGTTTTTCTTCCATTTTGGAAGGAGTGTACTTTTGGAATTCATACCGTCTTCTTCCCGCCTCTGTTTTTAATGAGGTTGCTTTGGTTTGTTAGCCTTTATTGAATTGTCTTTTTTTTTCACAAAAAATAAAAATAAAAATATAGCCTACTTTCATTAATAAATAGGGGTAAAAGTTCAACCCAACAACTTATTTAAAAATGTGACAAGTCACATTGATTGAAAAATATAAATAAATTTGGGTTGGATTGTAGAGCATTCTTTTAACTTTAGAATAAAATCATAATAATAAGATAGGGCCAAAATCATTCTAGATTCAAACAAATATTACCTATTAGACTTATACGATTCATTTTTTAGTGCAACAAACATATAATTTGATATGATGCCTATTATCATTGTAAAGGTCAATGATTGAATGCTTCATTATGGCAATTGTCAAACGAAAAAAATAAGTAAAATTTATATTAAAGTACGGTAAAAAGACAATTTAATCTTAGCTAGTATATTATTATGACAACATAATTAAATGCAACTACTTATTATTTAGCAAAAGAGAAAAAAAAAACACAAACTAATGCCTCGTAATTAAAAATTATGAGAATTGAAAAATAGATTCCTCAAACATATGAGGGTTGTACTTTGAATCAAACAAATGGGAGAGATTAACATTGGCATTAATGACAAAATCATACTTTATGTCAAAGAATGTATGATGAAGAGAAAAAAAAAAAAAGCTATGATTTTCACCTAATGATATGACAAAGCTACCTAAATTCTTTATTCAAAGACATTATTAATACATGAGCAAATGGCCAAAAGTTCTTTTCAACTATCTTACTATTATTAGTCCTTTGATCACAAACAAAAAGGTGTTTCCACTCCCCTTCTCTCTCTTTTTCCACTTCTTCAAAGTTAAATCACTTTTGTTTATTTATGATTTTTTTTAGGTAAAAATATAAAGTTATAAAAGTAGAAAGTGAATATTCAAACCCTTCTAAGAGGGTGTTTGAAGCACCGTTTCGAAATCAACACTTTTAGAATCGAAATTCTGAGGAGTTGTTTGACGCGTTATTTTAGAATCAGAAACTTTGAGATTTTGGAATCGTGTGGTTTTTTTGCTGGAAAGATTCCTATGTTTGAGGTGCATGATTGTGTTGGGTTGGTTTGCTGAAACCTGTGTTTGGGATGCAAGGTTGGGATGGACCGTGTTTGTTGAAACTGTATTTTTATAAAAAAAAATTCTAGAATATTTTTTTTTCTAGATCCAATTTTTTTTACTTGATAATTGTTTGTTGAAATGCATATCAATATTTTAACCAATTATGCCGATCAACTGTTTCAATAATAGTTAAATATGGATGTGTAGTTTGTACAAGTATATTAATATCTAATTCCCTAAATTCATTATAATGTAAAATTAAATAATATTAGTAAGAGTACATAATTTAAATAATCAATACTCTATTTTACAAAATATTCAAAAAACTATTTTAGAAATTAAAAAAATTTGAAGTCTATTTAATAAATTAGAGAATCTAAATATCTATTTTATAAAGTTTTCAAATATATGTTTTTGAAACTCTATTTTAGAGATTAAAAAAAATTAGATGCCTATCTAAAATATTAGAGAAAACTATATTTCACAAAGTATTCACATACCTATTTTTGGAACTTTATTTTACAAATTAAAATATTGGAGGTTTATTTAAGAAATTATGGAATTTAAATAAAATTATTCACTCAAAACATATTTCAAGGATAAATGAGTTATAAAATTTGAATTATTCTTTCCAAAAATAATTGGACTAAGCAGGATCCAACATGATGCAATTTTTAGAAATTAAAATATTAGAAACTATATTTTGCACAGTATTTTGAAACCTATTTCAAATATGTAATGGATTAAAAAAAATTAATTTTTGTTTAATTTAACCTTTTAAAAAATTGACTACGTGGTTGGGTCGTTGAGGTGGTTGGTTGTCGAGGTAGTCGTCGATGGTGATTGCACAGTGGTTAGGTCACCGTAGGTGGTTGTTGGGTGGGTGGGTCGTTGAAGTAGTCATCAAGGTTGTCATGTCGTCGAAGTGGTTGAGTTGCTGGAGTCGTTGCTAGAGTAGTCAATTTGATGGTCGAGTTGTTGGGTGATCACTAAAGCGGTCACCAAGTGGTCGTCAACAATGGTTTTGGGTGGTTGGGTTGTCAGGTTGGGTAATCGTCGAAGTTTTCGTTATCGGTAGTGATTGGATGGTCGTTGGAGTTATCATCATGGTTAGTCGGGTTGCTGTTGTGGTCGTCGGAATTGTCATCGGAGTTGGTCGGGTCACTGATGTGAATATCGAAGTTGTCATCAGAGTTGGTCGGGTCATCGATATAATCGTCGGAGTTGTCATCGGAGTTGGTCGGGTCACCGGAGTAGTTGTCGGTAGTTAGTGGGTTGTTATCGGAGTTGTTGTCGAAGTTGTCATCGGAGTTGTTGTCGAAATGGTCGTCGAAAATGGAAAACGACAAATGGAAGTGGAAAACATGGTGCACAACCCATAAGGTTGTACTGTAGTAACCGATGGGGTTGTGTTTCAAAACCAAGTGTTTTAAACCTCTTGTACCAAACATGATTTTGGGTTTGGAAGCCAAAACCACCCCAACCCAAAACCATGGGTCAAACACCCCCTAAGGGGTTTGAAACCATGGGAATCAGAAAACAGTGTTTGTTATACAGTGTTTGATGTCTAGGAATTAGCAAAACAGTGTTTTGAAGTGCACTGTTCAAAACCATGGATTGTGTTTCAAACCCATTGGGTTTTGAACACAGCGGCCCAAACAACGTTTTCTAGAGTTGGATTCCAAAACCATCCAAACCCAATACAGTGCTTCAAAAGCTCCCTTTTGTGATTTCTTGGTCTATCATTGACTAAAACGTAAACACAAGTTGAGTAAGGGATTATTATTGCTCGTTTACAAATATTTAGATTTTTATACCTAATACCCCATAGATGGTTCGAACTGGATAGCAACAATAATCAATTTTAGTTCGAACGGTTTGCAGAGGAACTCTTCCTCCTTTAATCCATTTGACACGTGCAATTTCTTTTCCGTCTATACGTCCGACAATTTGTACTTGAATTCCATTTGTACCCGCATATTCAGTTAATTCAATAATTTTTCATTGCTTTTTGAAATGAAACTCTATTCTTTAATTATTCGGCTATAAAGTTATCAATGTCTCAATTAATTGAACTATGCTCAAATAAAAAAATTCAAACCTTGAATTTATTGATTGTATGTGTTTTTTCAATTGGGAACCACAATTAATCTTTTTGACTTCAATATCTCAGGAATAATTAATTGTCTTTATTATTCAATATTCTTTTTTAAAAAAAAACTAATAACTTGAACAATATATTAGACTTTGGTACTTGTAAATTTGAAATATGCACTTTATATTTACCCATAATTAATTTGAAATAGTGAGTGCCATTTATGTGTGGGGCAAACTCAATTGAGACATGAAAGTCTCGATTTAAATAAGAATAGGGACAGAGACAACTTCTTTTTGGAGGTAGGGACAAAAGATGCAGTCTCAAACCTAACTCTTTTTTCACCTCTAAATAAAAAAAAAAAAAATTAAAGATAGAATATATATGTTTTAACCGGTTGAAATATATCCATATTAAATTATATTATATTTTATTATGTATTATTTTAATATAAGTTTATGCATATAAGATATTAAATGTTTAAACTAGTCTAAGTTATTAATTATTTTTATTTTTGAATAAATGATATTTAACGGATTTTTTTTTAGAAAATATTTCAAAACGTGAGAAGTTTATATGTGGTTGAACTAAAAATAATAATTATACGATTAAATTTCATTTTTACTCTTTCTTCTTATTATTTTTTTAATGTGAGAATTATTTCATGGGCTTTTTCAGTCATTTTATCACGTCCTACTTTAAAATGAAATTTCATAAAATTGATGTGAACCAATTAATTATAAAAGTTTTTTTTTTAATGGTTGGAACTTTTTTATTTTTTTAGTTCATGTTTGGAGCTTTAGTTATGTTATCATATTGCAAGCCATTTTATCTTCTAAACAAAATTACCATTCTCTATATTATAATTTTGAAAAAAACAAAATTATCCTATACCTTGATTCTATCCCTTTTCTATTTCAAATTAACGGTACAAAAATTATTGGTTAAATTACCAAATTACTCTCTAAATTTTGGAGCGCTTGAGATGCTAAATGGAGTTATTAAGCATAGAATTATTTAGTCTGTGGAGTAAATTAATTTGTATTTAGAGTGCTGAGTTGTTTAACCTAAATTAAATAAGTCTTTGATTAGAGTCCATAGTTGTTTAATCTGAGTTTAATAAGTTTGCGTTTGGAGTGTACAGTTGTTTAATATTATTAGAGTTAGTTAGTTCTTTACTTTCTGTTTTTTATCTTTCTCTTACTTATGTGTATAAATGTAAGCATTATGATGAAGTGAATAACAAGTGTCATTTCTCACTCACATCACGTGTAATATGGTATCAGAGATTTTTTCTCTCTCTTCCGTTGCCTAACACTTCGTGCCATACAACTTTACCCTTTCTGTTGGCTTCTTTACTTTACCGATCTTTTTTTTTCTCCCTCTTTCATGGCCTCCCAGTCTTCTTCCTCTTCTTCTGTAATTCCGCCATTGTTGACCGATGCCTCCGGTCCTTACTTTCTTCATCACCACGACACTTCAAACCTTGTTCTTGTTTCTGATCTTCTCACTGAAGACAATTATGTCACATGGAGTCGTTCTATGCTTTTAGCGCTCTCCATTCGCAATAAAATCAGTTTTATCGATGGTTCTATACCTAGACCTTCTTCTTCTAGTGATCTTGCTTCTGCATGGACTCGTAATAACAATGTTGTTATTGCTTGGATCCTCAACTCAGTGTCCAAAGGCATTTCATCGAGCCTTCTTTTTACCGATTCAGCTCGAGCTATATGGTTAGATCTTAAAGATCGCTTTCAACGGAAGAATGGCCCTCGCATTTTTCACTTGAAGCGGAGTCTCACCACGCTTACACAAGAGCAACTCTCTGTGACGGCATATTTTTCAAAATTGAAGACTATTTGGGATGAGTATGGTTCTTACCGCCCTGCCTGTACTTGCGGAGCATGCACTTATGGGGGAATACACGAAATCGAACGGTTTGTTCAGTTTGAGTATCTCATGAGTTTCTTAATGGGACTCAATGACTCCTTCAGCTTTGCGCGCTCTCAGATCCTTCTTATGGATCCTCCTCCAGTGATCAACAAGGCTTTTTCTCTGATCGTGCAAGAAAAGCAGCAACGATTTATTCCGCTTCTCCCAACGCCTAGCGTTCAACAGTCTCTTGTCGTCAAGACTCCTCACACTACTAATTCACAGGCTAAGCCACGCAAGGACAAAGTGATTTGTACTCACTGCGGTATACAGGGTCACACCGTTGATCGTTGTTACAAATTACACGGCTATCCACCTAGATATTGACCAAAAGGGGCTTCTCGGTCTACGACCTCCCCAACACAAACTTCTGCCTCTGTTGCCGAAGTCGTAATCCCTCCATCGGCCAATTATTCTGATTCATTGGCTCAGTGCCAAAGTATGTTGACCATGTTGCAGTCCAAACTTGATTCCATCAAGGTTGATTCTGAGGCTTCGATTTCACACATAGCAGGTACTAGTTCTACTTTGTCCCTGCCTTCTGATCAATGGATAATTGATTCAGGTGCTACCACACATATATGCCACAATCGTGCGTCTTTCACTAGCCTGTCCCCTGTTAATACATCAGTTCTGTTGCCTGATGGTACTCGCTTATTCGTATCTTATATTGGCACTGTTACTGTCTGTGGTTCTTTAACTCTACAACGTGTACTATTCGTTCCCCAATTCAGATACAATTTGCTATCTATCAGTGCTTTGGTTGCTGATTCTCCTTGCCTTGTTATATTCAACACTAATGGTTGTGATATCCAGGACAAGTACACTTTGAGAACGATTGGCAGGGGTAAACTCATTGAGCGACTTTACATATTGAAAACGCCTGGATTCCAGCGTGGTTTTTCCGTGTGTACTTCACGATTGTCGTCTGCCTTATGGCACTCCAGGCTTGGACATCTTTCCCTTTCTCGGTTACATGCTTTGAAGGATATTTTGCATATTGATTTTGTTAAATCTAATTGCACTGCTCCTTGTGATATCTGTCCATTGGCCAAGCAAAGGCGTCTATCATTTACATCTAATAACAAATTGTCGCCTCATCCTTTTGACTTGGTACATGCTGACATCTGGGGACCCTTTGCTACTGTTTCTTGTTCTGGTTATAAATATTTTCTTACTATTGTTGATGACTGCACTCGTTATACTTGGCTTTACATGTTGCACAATAAATCAAATGTCAAAACCATTGTACCACAGTTCTTCAAGCTTGTCCAAACTCAGTATGCTAAAACTATTAAAGCATTTCGATCTGACAATGCTCCTGAACTTTCTTTTAAAGATTTCTTTAGGCAGCATGGTGTTATTCATCGGTTCTCTTGTGTGGCCTGTCCAGAACAAAATTCCATGGTGGAACGTAAACATCAGCATCTATTAAATGTTGCTAGGGTCTTATTCTTTCAATCTCGAGTCCCCATTGAATATTGGAGTGAATGTGTTCTCACTGCCGCTTATTTGATCAACAGAACACCATCTGCTCTTCTTAGTTGGGGCACTCCTTATGCTTTGCTCCATGGCTCGGTCCCTGATTATTCTTCTCTTAGGGTCTTTGGTTGTTTATGTTATGCTTCCACCCTATCAACAAACCGGTCAAAGTTTTTCCCTCGAGCCATCAAGTCTGTTTTCATGGGTTATCCTCTTGGGATGATAGCATACAAATTGCTTGACCTTACTACACGGACCTTTTTTGTCTCTCGTGATGTAGTTTTTCATGAAGAGATCTTCCCTTTTCACACTATCAGTCCCTCCGATGGTCAGCAAGACTGTTTTTCTGATGTTGTCTTGCCTCGATCTGTCGATATTAGCCTTCCTTATAATGCTTCTGCGGCTAATGATGTTTTACCTGAAGTTGTCCCTCTTGCTAATGATGTTTTATCTGAAGTTGTCCCTCTTGCTAATGATGTTTTATCTGAAGCCACTCCTCTCGCTGATGATGTTTTATCTGAGGCTCCTCTCGAGGCTAATGATGTTATTCCTGAAGCCTCTCCACTGCTTGGTCATTCCTCAGCTCATGATGACTCTTTGTCTGAAGCTATGTTGCCGCTCCCAGCTCTAAGAAAGTCTTCACGAGCCACTAGACCACCAACATATCTTCGAGATTACCATTGTGCCCTCCTTAATGATACTGCCCTCACAGTGGCATCTGCTCGATATCCCCTTCATCATTACCTTTCCTATGCTTGTTTATCACCATCCCACAGGATTTTCTCCTTACAATTGTCTGCCAATTATGAACCACAGTTTTATCATCAGGCCCTGCCCTTTGATCATTGGAAAGTGGTTATGCATGATGAATTGTTATCCATGGAGAATAACAATACATGGACCGTGGTTCCCCTTCCTTCAGGAAAACATACTATCGGGTGTAAATGGGTTTATAAAATCAAACACAAGGCTGATGGGACAATTGAACGTTACAAGGCTAGATTGGTGGCTAAAGGCTATACCCAACAAGAAGGTCTTGATTTCCTTGAAACCTTCTCGCCCGTGGCAAAATTAGTCACTGTTCGAACTCTTTTAACTGTGGTTGTATCTTTTAATTGGTCCCTAATACAATTAGATGTGAACAATGCCTTCCTCCATGGTGATTTGTTTGAGGAGGTGTATATGGATTTGCCATTAGGCTATAACATGTTTCGAAAAGTTAACAATAAGGGGGAGCGCTTGGTATGTCGATTACATAAGTCTATCTATGGCTTAAAACAAGCCTCTAGACAGTGGTTTTCCAAGTTCTCTGAGGCCTTACTTGCTCTTGGTTTCCATCAATCCAAGTCTGATTATTCTCTTTTTATTAAAGGGAATGGAGCTACATTTGTGGCCTTACTTGTTTATGTCGATGATATCATTATCACAGGACCTAACCAAACTCTCATAACTGAGCCTAAAACACTATTGAATGCTCGTTTCAAACTTAAAGACCTTGGATCTCTCAAGTATTTTCTTGGTCTGGAGCTTGCCCGTTCATCCAAAGGCATATTTCTTTCCCAAAGAAAATATGTTCTTCAATTATTAGAAGATGTTGGCCTACTTGCGGCCAAACCGCAGCATTTTCCGATGGATCCTCATCTAAAGCTTCAATATTATGATGTTGATTTGTTGACTGATCCTTCTGTTTACCGTAGGCTTATTGGTAAACTGCTCTACTTAACAATTTCACGTCCAGATATTACCTTTGTTGTTCACAAGCTAAGTCAATATGTTTCTAACCCTGTAAGTCTCACTTGTCTGCTGCTTATGGTTTACTTCGGTACCTCAAGTTAGCACCAGCACAAGGGATTTTGCTTCAGCCAGTGTCTGATTTTCAGCTTCGTGCTTTTGCTGACTCTGATTGGGCCTCGTGTATTGATACTTGACGTTCCACTACAGGGTTTCGTATTTTTCTTGGTGACTCTCTTATATCTTGGAAGTCCAAAAAGCAAACGACCATCTCTCGGTCTTCAGCCGAAGCCGAATATCGTGCTTTAGCACTAACAACATGTGAACTCCTTTGGCTTTCTTATTTGTTACGTGATTTGTAGGTCCCTTTGGTTTCTCCATCTCTTCTATTCTGTGATAATGAAGCAGCTTTACACATTGCATCCAATCCTATGTTTCATGAGCGAACGAAACATATAGAGCTAGATTGTCACTTTGTACGTGATAAAATTTCTGATGGTTTTTTGAAGCTTCTTCCCATCCGATAAAAGCTGCAACTTGCTGATATGTTCACTAAACCACTTCTTCAGCCAATGATTTCCTCTTTCATGTCCAAGATGAGAATTTTTGATATTTTTACCCCATCTTGAGGGGGAGTATTAGAGTTAGTTAGCATTATTGTTAGTTAGTTCTTTACTTTCTGTTTTTTATCTTTCTCTTACTTATGTGTATAAATGTAAGCATTATGATGAAGTGAATAACAAGTGTCATTTCTCACTCACATCACGTGTAATAAATATGGAGTTTTGAAGTTTGTATTTACGTTTTTTTTACATTTTTTTGTTATATTAAACTTAAAAAGATGTCTAATAAGTCCACAAATTTTTAATTTTATGTCTAATAGATTTCTGAATTTTAAAAGTATGTAATAGGTTCTCATACTTTCAATTTTATGTATAATAAGTTCTTGACATATTCAATTTTTTTTTTTAAATTAACCTATTATTAGATATAAAATTGAATTTTATGTTGATATGGTCTCAAACTTTCAAATTTGTATCTAGTATGTATGTGATTTTTTTTTTTAAAAAAATGCCAAATAGGCTATCAAGGACTTGTATGAAACTTCATGGACCTCTCAGACACAAAATTAAAAGTTAGGATTTATACTTTTTAAAGTTTAGAGACCTATCCAACACATTACATATTTTTTAAAGTTCATAGACCATATAGAACAAAATTGAAAGTTGAAGGATTAAACTTATAATTTAACCAAAATAAGTCATGTATCGAGTTATTAAGGTAGATTTACAATGATATCTTTTTCCTCCTAGTTTCTCTCTCCTGGATAGATAGAAGTTAGACTAGATTATTATGTTCTTGAACTTTGAGGTTTTTTTTTTTTTTGAAATTTTAAACTTTGAGGTTAGTTTCACTTATATATACTTTTATCATTTAAAATTTTCAATTCTATATTTGGTTGGTTTTTGCTATCGATGTAAGAGAGTTAAAAAATAATGACAAATGTGACTTGAAAAGTGATTATTCCATTTCCAAGCCACTTCATATTTTAAAAGTCATGTCAGCGACAAATTATTCAATGAGATCGCCATAATGTAGTTGCCTCTTAATAATTGTTAGATGTGAATCCAATAATTTATATGCCTCTTAATAACTATTGAATTCAAAATCGAAATACTTCTCTCTCGTCATCTAACGGTAAAAAAAATTATCGACCACATTGTGACGGCCTCACTGAATAATTTTTCCATGCCAACCTCTATTCTATTTAAATTTATAGATAGTCAATTTTTGTCACTTGTTTTAATGATAAAATTGCTCAAATGCATATTTGAATCAATTTTATGATCAAAGATAGAAGTGAAATTTTCTATACCATAGAAGTTTAATAATTTGGTCTAAATTAATTTTGTATAAATAATGTTTTTGAATGAGGAACTGATGATAATTTTGAAGATTATGTAGCAGTAGATAAAAATTCAAACCCTACCATCCCTATCATTTTCTCCTCTTATCTTTGCCTTTTTCTTTGCATTTTTTTTTTCTTTTGGGAAAAAGAAGATAATATATTTTCTTTTAATGAAACCGGCCATTTTCAAAATTAGATTGTAATTTGTACATAAAGTTTCATTTCTATTTTAATTTTACACAAAAATAACCCCTTTACTTCGTGAGTGGTTATCAAAATGTTAAAATGAGTTTAACTTAACAGTAATTGACATATACCCTCGATTTAGGTGAGATTAGTTGTTGAACTAACTATATATATATATATATATATATATATATATATATATATATATATATATATAAATTACAAGTTTAGTCCTTAAACTTTGAAGTTTGTGTTTATTTGGTCTCTAAACTTTAGAAGTGTCTAATAGATCCTTGAACATTCATATTTGTATCTATTTGGTCCATGAACTTTGAAATATATCTAATAAGTTCTTAAACTTTCAATTTTGTGTCCAATAGGCCCCTGAATTTTCAATTATGTGTCTAATAGGTTCTTGACCTAGTTGACGTTTTTAAAATTCATGAATTTACTAGACACAAATTTGAAAGTTTAGGCTTCTCACAGACATAAAATTCAACTTTATATCTAATAGATTAGTTAATTTTAATTTTTTTTAATATGTTAAAGACCTATTATATATAAAATTGAAAGTTCAAAGTTTAATTAACATTTTTAATGTTCATGGACTTATTAGATACAAATTTAAAAGTTCATGGACCTATTTCACACTTTTTAAAATTGAAAGACTAAACTAGTAATTTAATCTATATATATATATATATATATATATATATAAAATGAGATTGTTTTTTTAATGCAGAGAGAGTGTGTGTGTGAGAGATTGATATAAATGCATTCGTTTTTTTCTTCAACTGCCACACTAAATTACAAAGGAAAAAAAAAAGGACATTGCATTTACACCAAAATCAATCATTCAAATTCCTCATATTGATTTCAACACTCGTCCTTTTAAATATGTAAGTCTTTAAATTACTCCTAAAAATGTTTTACATTATTATTTGATAATAAGTTTAAGGTCCTTTTGACAATTTCTCATCTTTTTTTTTTCCTTTTGTTTTTGTTTTTTGCCTTCTCTTTTCCATTTTACAACACTATACATAGTTATTAACATTTTTCTTTATATCATCTAGTTTTAGAAACATTAAGAAAAAAATAAAAATAAAGTTAAATCTTGATAACATAAGAGTAGTTTTAAAAAATCAAGGCTAGCTATGATTTCAAGACTATCTTTTAAAAGTAAAAAAGTTAACAAAGAAAAGTTTTTATAAAATTAATTTCTACAAATTTATGGCTATGAATGTTCAAAATTTATTCTAAGAAAAATTAGTTTGGTCCTACAATTGGGCCAGTTTTAAACAAGAATTCTCTACTCCATTTTATAAACCATTTGCTCCTAAATTTTACTTCAATAAATGATAATCCATGGTTAAAATTAGTTTATATTAATTTGAACCTCAAAACTATCTACTTATATAATTTTTTTTTATATATATAAAGATGTACTAAGATATTTAGTTAATGCAATATGATAATATTTTCATAAGTTATGTCTAAATGGAGTTATTAGAATAAAATAATATAATTTTTAAAAAACATCAAAATAATAAGTTATTAGTTGAAAAATATAATTTATTGCTTGCCAGATCTTGTTTTTGAAGATGAAAGTTAGAGGGCGAAGTTGGGCCTATATTTCAACGTCATGAAGTGGACATATTAACAAATTATTGATAAGGTTTCAAACATTGAAGAAGACATTGCTCAAAGTTTAAATTAGGTTTACATTTTTGTCTTTTTTTTTGTTTTTTTTTTTTTTTTCTGTTGTTGAAATTCCATGTTTTTCTAAACTTCCAAATATGTTATTTTAAACTCTCCATTTATAAATATTATCTTTTAGGTTCCCTTCAATAACAATTTAGTTTTTTACTTTGGAATTTTTTGCTTGTTTTCTCATAAGTTCTCTACAATGGTTTCCATATTTTTGAATGAAGTATTTGAGTTTTTTAGCCAAATTTCAAAAACAAAAACAAGTTTTTGAAAACTACTTTTTTATTTTTTTTTTTAAGTTTTTAAAACTTGACTTGATTTTAAAAAACATTGGTACAAAGTATATAAGAAACACATGAAAACTCATAGGTGGAAGTAGTATTTATAGACTTAATTTTCAAAAACCAAAAACTAAAACTAAGTCTTGTTTGATAACCATTTAAACCCCATTTGATAACCATTTTGTTTTTAGTTTTTAGTTTTTGAAATTTAAACCTAAAAATACTACTTCTATCAATGAGTTTATATGTTTTATTATCTATTTTGTACCTATGTTTTCAAGAATCAAGCTAACTTTTGAAAACTAAAAAAAAATAGTTTTAAAAAACTTAACTTTGTTTTTAGAATTTGGCTACGAGTTCAAATGTTTACTTAAGGGAGATGATCTCTATTGTAGAGAAATTAGGTGAAAATAAGCTTAATTTTCAAAAACTAAAAACAAAAAAATAAAATGGTTATCAAACGGAGCCTTAGTTTTTTATTTTTGAAAATTTTGTTTTTTTTCACAATTTCTCTCAATTTTCTCTACAATAGTTTCCATGTTTCTTGAGGTACCATTTAAGTTTCTAGCCAAACTTCAAAAACAAAAACAGTTTTTGAAAACTATTTTTTTAGTTTTCAAAACTTAGCTTGATTTCTAAAAACATAGGTACAAAATAGATAAAAAAAAAAAACATAGAAACCTATCTATAGAAGTAGTACTTTTATGCTTAATTTTTAAAAATCAATAACTAAAAACAAAACATCAAATGGTTATCCAACGGGGCTCTAGTTTTAGTTTTTGATTTATGAAAATTAAGCTCATAAAGACTACTATAAATTAAGCTCATAAAGACTACTGTTACCTATGAGATTTTTTGTTTTGTTATCAATTTCCATCAATGTTTTGTTATCACTTTCAATCAATGTTTTCAATAATCAAGTCAAGATCTGTTTTTAAAACAAAAAAAAAAAAGTTTTTAAGAATTTGTTTTTTTTTTTTTTTTTGGGAATTTGACAAAAACTTCACACCTTTCTTGGTAAAGACATGGTAGAAAAACAAATATAAACTTCAAAAATTAAAAGCCAAAAATTCAATAATTATCAAATAGAGTCTAGTTATTAATCTCTTTTTTTTTTAAAAAAAAGAACTATTGTATTGATAGTATTAATATTTTGAACTCGACGCTTGACCTATTATTTCTAGTGTAAAACTCTTGTCTATCACAAGCATTTATAGATGAAGTAAATGATCAACAAATGACATTTCTAAGTTATGTTAAGTTTCTATTTGATAATTTATAAAAAGGATCGATGGCAGTGACTAAAATAGTTTTTTATGCAGAGTCTAAAACAAAATGGTAAAAATTAAATAATTTTAAAGTGAATTTTTTTAAAAAAATTAAAGATTAAAATGAGATTTAAACCAATAAATTTAACCAATTTAGTACTTATGATTTAAATTCAGCTTTACACATGGTACTTTATGATTTTAAAAGTTTTAATTTTGTTTCTATAATTTGAAATTAATTTTTTAGGGAAAAACTACATTAAAGATGAGGGAAAAGTTAGGTACACAAAATTTGAGATTAATTTTGACCCTTATAATTGTAGAAGTTTCAATTCAGTTCACGTAGTTTGGTCCCTATACATTTTTTAATCTTTTTTACCTTTTGAAAATCCACTAATTTTCCTCTAATTTTTCTGTGTTTAATTTAACTCAATCCTAAACACCAATTCATTGCCATGTAAACAAGAAATATTTCACATATTCAATACGGTAAAATTGAGTTCAAATCATAAAAACCAACTAAATATTGATACTTGTAAAAATATAGTGAGACCAAATCGATAATTTTACTATTTAAACCATAATTTAGATGCCTATAAAACCCATAACTACTGCAACAATTTTGTAAAGAATGAAAAATTACAACAATCAGAAATTAGTTCAACAAAAACCCCATTTCCAAATGGTAATAATCAAAGCTATTAGGTAAGGGAAGATCATGTTAATATCTTCATACTTAAAACTTCTACATTGTACATTCATACTCTAAATAGAAGCAGCTATTTCATCTATTGAATGCTTTTCCAAAGTCATGTTAACAAAAAAGAACATTTCCCCTAGCATAATCTTTTCTCTGTGTTCCCATATCATGATTCTGATGAAACAATGGGATTTTTTTCTCGAAATACTTCTTTAGTAACTCCATAGTATACCGGATCGTTACCTGTGAAGGCAATGAAATTCCATCCAAATGCCGATCCGCCAACAATATAGGCCCCAGATACCTGGCCATCATTCGCCCGCTGTTTTTCTGGAGCATAACTTGAAGGGTGATTACTTTCATACGACTTTGTAGATGACTTATCCCCCAGTTTACTATCATGGACTCGTCGATCTTGATTATCAACTGACAAGGACTGACCGTCGAGCACGTTACCAGTCTTCTCGATGTAAAGAGTTTCTGAAGTTGTTGCCATCACCGATATATACATCTCCTGTAAAAGCTTTATTCCTGCAAGTTTCAGGTGTTCAGACAAACCAAACAGAAAAGCACCATCTATTTATTTACAAAAAAAGGAAAAGAAAAGAAAGTGTTTTTTTTTTTTAAAAAAAAAGGTCTATGGCAAAGCAAAAGGTCATTTGCTGAAGAATTTTGGACGAATACATGTTTAGAGATCCTGAACAAATGGATCAGTCCAACCAAAAATGTCTTGGGGTCTTCTGTCTGCTTGGATGAATCCATGAACAAACCCGTTCTGAGGAAAGAATAAATAATGGAAGTGGCTCTCTACTCCCGTTTTCTCTTTTGAGAAAGAAATATACTTTTGTTAACAATTGCTGGATTACTTCCTCTTCCTCCTGAGACCTCAGGACTTCAGATAGAATCTATTAATAGTGGAGAAGCTCATGACTGGCTGAACTTTATGGAGATAATTATCAATTACTTCTCCTTGGCGCACTCGCAATGACTCCCAGCTATGCTGTGCAAGGATGCACAAATCTGGTCTATTCTCTGCCAAATCTCCCATACGGTGATCTCATTATGGTCCTCCCTCTATCGAAAGCATCACATATGGAATATGAAATAAAGGAACATTATTAGGATATTTGGGGCATATTAGTCGTTAACTTATGAGTTTGGAGATAGATGATTGCAGTCGAAGCATGACGCTGAAGTCTGTAGGTGGAATTGGCAAGAAATCCAAAAGAAAGTTCAAGGTTGGTAAGGCCAAGCGCAGGGGCAAGTGCGAGATCAAGAGAGACCGCCACATTTAACCCGACTGGTAGATAGTCTCTCGAAATAGTTACTATATTGTATTATTTCAGTGACATTCGTCACACTTGAAATTTTGGAGTAGGCTAAGTCTGAAGATTTCTCTTGTTTAACTTGAAGGTAAGGGCCTGTTAACTCATGTCTTTTTCATGGCTAGACCTTACCCCTGAAGTTGTTGATCATTTGGTCGGAGTTAGAAACTTGTAGGCATTGTACGGAAAAAATGGAGGCACGATGGTGTGGTGCAGATGGCATCAAGAAGAACGAAAGTAAAAGCAAAATGGTTAAAGAAAAAGGCGAATGACAAAGGAACATTTTAGAACGAAATTTTGGAGGAACAAAGATCTTTGGAGAGTAATTGAAGTACTTGGAGTGTTTTTATTTTTTATTTTTTTATTTTTTTAAAATTTTTATGAATAACTAAGCTTTTATCGAGAGAAAAAAATGAAAGAATACAAGGACGTATAAAAAATAGTCCAAAAAAAAGGAGGCAAACTAAAGAAATGACCGCCAATCAAGAAAAAAAGATATAACGAGTAACTACAAAAAGATTCTGAGACACGTTGAACCTAGCAAGAGCCCACACATCCCTTGAGTACCTCTTGAGCCATCTGAAAACTCTGTTATTATTCTCCCACCACAAACCTCATAGTACACACCCAAACTTGCAACAGAAAACTTCCTTAACCCCTCGATCATCTCCCTGTAATCTCTATGTCTCGCTAAGCTAAAGACAAACTCCTCGGAGAAACAAATCCAAACAACATAAGCTAAATCACAACCCTAGAGGATATAATCAAGTTCTTCAATTGCCCACTTGCAAAGAATGCAACACAACAACCTTAATTGGGCAACTTTCTTGAGACCTGATCCAAGGTGTTAACCTTTTCATGGAGAACCCACTATACAAAAAACTTAACCTTCTTTAAAATTTTCACCTTCCACAAGGCAAAAACACAACTTAAAGAAGAGGGATTGACCAAGCAAAGGAAGAAGGATTTGCAGACGGGCAAGAACTCCACAAGCGAACATCTCTTCTCCTTGGACTACAACAAAACTCTCCCACCAATAAAAGGAAGGCAATAACATCCGATGTTTCCCCATCAGACAAAGGACGTCGAAACCCCAAAACGGGCGAAGGAGAGGTAAGAACATTTGGCAACACATCTGCCACCGCACAATTCTTCATTGAGGATAAATGATACAAAAGAGGAAAAATAGAGCAAAAGGATTCCTCAACCACTTATCCTCCCAGAAAAAACTCTCTCCCCTCCCTCACCGAGCAATGAACAAACAGAGAAGAAAGGAAGCCCATCCACTATATTCTTAAGCACGAACACGGATATGGGACACGGATACGAACATAACATGTTGGGGACATGTTCTTATATTTATTATTATTTTAATATACATGTAAATTTAACATAAAATACTAAATATACTCCATTAAGAAAACATAAAATGTCAAGTTAATTAAGTTTAACTTACTCTAATTCAACTTAGCTTATAGGAAGCTAAGAAAAAACATAAAAGCATACTTTTAAATGGTGAACAACCAACGACAAAGAGGACTGACAACGACGAAGAGAACTGACGACTGGCAACAAGTGGTCAAAAATGTTGCTTGTTATGATTTCTAGATTTCACGAACTTTTATCCTTTTTGTTTTTATTTTTCTAAATTTAAATGATTTGGGCCTTTTTTTATCCAAAATTTTCCCCAACCATGTCTGATATTGAAAAAATAAAATTTAAAACAAGGACACGTAAAATAGCGTGTTGGTCATGTGACCAGAGCGTGTCTAGACATATTTGTGTCTGACATGAACACTCAACCTAAAATGAAGTATTCATGCTTCATAGCACTATACCTTTCAAGGGTTTCTGGAAGTGTCTTTAACCCCTCCCCCAAACCAATCGAATGGGAGTTGTCCATATTTACTCACAATAACCTTTTGTCAAAGGGAGTTAGACTCGAGATTGAACCGCCAAAGCCATTCAGCTAGAAATGCATGGGTACAAGCCCTTAGATATCGTATATCCAAGCCCCCTTCATGGATAGGTTTAGTCACCACCTCCCACCTAACTAAGTGCAACCCTTTTCCTTCAACCCCTTACCAAAGAAAATCCCTCGTGTTTTTCTATAGGCTTACTCACAACCCCAAGAGTTCGAAAAGGGACATGTAATAGCTCAGGATACCACTAAACATAGCCTGGATGAGAGTGAGTCTACCCCCTTTTGGAAAAAAGCTCTTCTTCCAAGAAGACATCCTCCAGCGAATCTTACTCACAATCCGATCCCACAATAAATTGTTTTTAGGATTATGACCCAGTGAGACCTAAATAAAATAGGGAAACAACCCAACATCACACCCAACTAAAGCAACCCACCTACTCAACTCAACAAAATTGCAATTGAAACCCAAAAGTTGGTACTTGCCTCTATTAATCTTCAACCTTGACATAGTCCCAAAGAAAGCCGAAATGTTGTTCAAACTTATGAAAGAGTCCTCATTGCCAGAACAGAAGAAGATTGTACCGTCAACAAATTGAAGATGATCAGACAAATCATCTCTCTCAACCTTGAAACTTCCAATATAAAAAAAGCAATTGAACAAGCTTGCCCGATTGATTTTCATCTGGTTAATTCTTCACTTCCGAATCGTTTTCTGTACTAGGAATTTGGAAGGTATGCTCTTCTCTCTCCTCTCTCCCTTTCACCACCTGATCTTTGGCCTCTAACCATCTACGATCACCATGCCCACCGGAAACAACCAGCATCCTTCTCCTTGGAATTACTCCATCCGATCAATTCAAATTGAGCGGAAGACCTTTACAATCGCTTTTGATGCCCATTCTCGAGGAAGCAAAGCAAAGATAACTGAGCATGGGAATCATTCCTCACATTCTGTATCCCTTTCATGGAGTTCCCTAAACTGGTTAGTCTCTTCCTTTAACTCTCTCTACAAAGATCCTTGCTCCTACAAATTCTTCAAGAAGTTGCACTAGGCTGATGACACTCTTTGGGTAGAGAAGTTAAAGAACAAGTTTGGCTACTTTGTTGAGTTCACCCAACTCACTCACACTGGTGAAAGGAGGAAACTTCTTATCCCTTCTAAAGATAAAAAACAGGGTTGGTTTTCTTTTTACTCCCTTATCTCAGATTATCCAGGCGAAGCTCACAAAACATCTTCCTCTAAAGATGAGATTACCAGAAAGCCGCCGCATTTGGTGGATCTCAACCTAGATGACAACCCCATCCAATCAACCACCTCCCAACCTTCGATTCTTGAGGGTTCTTGGAATGGAATTTGGATCTGCCAACGATTTTCTCACACAGATTCTTGGCTGAATATTCGGGTTGCTTTGCAAGATTGTCTCTCACCTCGTTGCACCATCAATCCATTTCAAGAAAATAAGGCGTTAATCCACATTTATGACTCCAAACTACCCGATCATCTTTGCAATGCCTCTGTTTGGCACCTGATTGGTGAGTTTAAATTAAAATTCCATGCCTTTTCCACTCCTTCCTTTTTACAGGACAAAGGGATCGTTTCTTATGGAGGTTGGATTGAAGTTGTGGATCTTCCCCTTAACCTTTGGTCAGTTGATGTCTTTCGGTTTATTGGTGATAATTGTGGTGATTTCCTTCAGACCTCGGATCACACTGATCGTTGGTTATCTATCAACGCTGCTTGTTTGAAAGTACAAAGAAACCTCACCGGATTCATCCCGGAGTTTGTCGAGCTGTCGGAATCACTCCCTCTGTTCGAATTAGGCCAGTTACGGTCATTAATCGTTTACAGGTCAGCAAAGCTTCGGTTTCGGATTCTTTAATTGCAGATGAGGTCAGCGAACAGTTTCCTTGTGATGCGTCTGATAGAATTGGAAATAGGCTTCTAATGGTTGCCGATAAGGGGGATTTTCTAGGGATCAAGCTTTTATTTCTGCAAGATTCTGTTGCAACTTGCCCTCCTAATATCAAGCCTTTACCGCAAGATTTTGTTGCAACTTGCCCTCCTAAAATCCCTCCCTTGCCCATTTTGCCAATTAATCCAAGAATGGTGGGATCAGTGTCGAATATTAAGCCTTTACTGCAAGATTCTGTTATGATTTGCCCTTCTATTCCCTTCCTCGCCCGTTTTGTCAATTAATTCGAGAAAGGGGGAATCAGTGCCAAATTTCGTGCAAGTCCCTTTAACGGAAGTATTTGATATTGCCAAATATCCGTTCAGTGATAATTATCCAATAATGGTGGATCCTTTACCAAAATCAGCGCCAAATATCTTGGATTCCTCTTTTGTCACGCGTGGACCTTCAAATCCACATTCCCCAGCTTTAATTCAACCAACTCTCTCATCTATTTCCTTTGTTGCGAGTCCCATCGATGAGGAAAGTCTTCCCACTTTACATATTGGCGTTAAACACTCCACTTTGGAAGGTACTTCGAATCTGCCTTTTAATCTTTCAACCTGAACCTTTTGACCCCACAATTTTCGGGGATAATCCCTACCCGGATACCGTAGCCCCCTTAGAAGTTTTACCTCCAGTTCCATGCGACTTGAGAGACCATCCGTTGGTTGCTCACCATCCAGAAAACTCCTTAATTAATTCTTCCGTGCAGTCTTCTCCCACTAATACTCAGCCAACTACTGGTCCTTTTCCCTTGGAGTTACGTGACATTGCTCATTTTCTCACACAGCATAGCTTATGCATTTTACCAATCCCAACCCTACCCCAACCAGCTAAGGGCAAAAAAGTTCAATCGACTTATGGGAGGAAGAACAAATTACAGAGAGAGTTACAAAACTTGAAATCCACTGTCCATTATGATAAATCTGCCACTTTGGCTTTGATGGAGGGCTCTTCGATTGATCAATGAAATTTTTGACTTTGAATGTTTGGGGCCTAGGTTCTTGGAAGAAGCAAGCTTTAATTAAGAGATCAATTCTTCAACATAATCCGGGAATTGTTCTTTTACAGGAAACTAAATTAGCTTCTGTCACTCATCAGTTGGTAAAGTCTATTTGGAGTTCATCACACATTGGTTGGGCATCTCTTGATGCAATTAACTCTGCTGGTAGTATTTTAATTCTTTGGAGTGAACCGGATTTCTTGGTTAATGAAGTAATCCAAGGTTTGTATACAGTCTCCATTCATGTTCTTTAACGGGTGGTTTTTCATTTTGGCTTACATCACTTTATGGCCCCTCTGGTAACGGTTTTTATGAAGATGACTGGCCTCGGTGGTGATCGTTGGATTATTGGAGGAGATTTTAATGTTACTCGATGGACTTGGGAGAAGTCACATGATCCTTTAATCAGCCGCAACATGAACACCTTTAACCGATGGATTTCTATTTATAACTTGTTTGATGTTCCTTTGCAGAATGGTAACTTCACTTGGTCAAGCTTTGGCCCTACGCATTACCTATCTCTTTTTGATAGGTTTTTAATTACGGATGGTTGCTCTGCAAAGTTTGGCTCTGCCACTCTTCGATGTTTGGATCGTATCACTTCTGACCACTTTTCCCTTGCTCTTTCCTTTGGTAATGTAATTTGGGGTCCATGCCCATTCCGTTTCGAGAACTCTTGGTTGTTGATTGACTCAATTAAGGAGGTTGTCTCGGGTTGGTGGTCTCAACATCCTTTAATTGGATGGCCTGACCATGGTTTGATGATAAAGTTAAAAGGTCTAAAGGTGTTTTTGAAGAATTGGAGCAGATCTCATCGTTTTGAGGCTAATAAATCGCAATCTCTTATTTCCCAGTTGCAGATTCTGGAGACTCTAGAGGACACTACACCCCTATCGCCTTCTCAAATTGAGTGTTGTCGTCTCTTTCGGGAACAAATTGAGGTCTTAACAGCCCAAGATCATATCTTTTGGAGACAGAGATGCAAGTTGAAATGACTCCAAGAAGGTGATGAGAATACCAAGTTCTTCCATAAAATCTTGGCTGCAAGGAGAAGGAAGAACTCAATTACTGAGATTCTATCTCGAGATGGGATTAGCCTTGTTACTGCTAATGATATTGAACATTTCTTGATTTTTATTCTAATTTGTTCACTAGAGATGAGGGTCTCCGTTTCCTGCCCACTAATATTGATTGGAGCCCTATTTCTCTAGAGCAGGCAAGCGGTCTTGAAGGCCTTTTCACAGAGAAGGAAGTTCATAAGGCTGTTTTTTCTCTTGGTTTTGGTAAAACTCCAGGCCCTGATGGCTTCACTACTGAATTCTTTAGGTTTTTCTCGGAAACGATTAAACAAGATGTATGACCATGATTCATGAATTTTATTCCTCGGGGGTTATTAATGCTTCTATGAATGAAACTTATATTTGCTTGGTACCTAAAAAGTTGGCTTCCAAATCTGTTAATGAGTTTCGACCCATAAGCTTAATCTCCTGTGTTTATAAGATTGTCGCTCGAGTTTTATCTAACCGTTTGAAGCCCATTTTGACCACTACTATTACAGATAACCAGCTTGCTTTTGTTTCGCAAAGACAAATCCTTGATGCTTCCTTAATGGCGAATTAATTGATTGATGATTGGACAAACCGTAATCTTCAAGGTGTGGTCTTGAGACTGGATCTTGAAAAGGCATTTGATATAGTTGACTAGGGTTTTCTTGATGCAGTGCTACAGGCAAAGGGGTTTGTGAGTCTTTGGAGGAAATGGATTCGTGGTTGTATTACTAGTGCAAACTAATCTATCATTATAAATGGTAGGGCCTGTGGGAAAATTATTCCGAGTCGTGGTATTCGACAAGGTGATCCTTTATCACCTTTTCTCTTTATTTTGGTCTCTGACTGTCTCAATCGGCTATTGACTCATAGTGCTAATAGGGGCCTTATATCAACCCATACAATTGGTGCATCTTCCTTATGTTTAAACCATTTGCAGTTTGCGGATGATACTTTACTCTTTTCTACAGCTGATAACTTGGCGTTGAAGCATTTGTTTGAAGTGATTGAAATTTTTGAGAGGGCATCAGGGTTAAAAGTTAACCTTGCTAAGAGTGAGATTTTGGGTATTCATGTTGATGATTCTGAATTGGATTGGATGTTGTCGACCTTCGGTTGCAAACAAGGTACGTGGCCGACTACCTATCTTGGTTTGCCTTTGGGAGGGAACTCAAAAAGTATTTCCTCCTAGAATCCAGTTATTGAACGTCTACAACAGAAACTTCATAATTGGAAGTATGCTTTTATTTCTAAGGGTGGGAGACATACCCTTATTCAAGCTTCTCTCTCAAATATGCCTCTATATTATATGTCTTTGTTCAAACTTCCGCCAAAAGTTATTGCAAATCTAGATAAGATTATTAGGAATTTCTTTTGGAAAGGTCCTAGAGGTGATGGTGGAGTACATAATGTGAAATGGGCAACCACTCAACTCCCTAAACTTTTGGGCGGTCTTGGGATTGGCAACTTTAAGCAACGTAATATAGCTCTTTTGGCTAAATGGGTTTGGCGGTTTTCTCAGGAACGTGATTCCCTTTGGAGAAAACTTATTGCTGCAAAGTATTATGATCATGCACAGGTAGCCTCTTGGCCTCCTTTTTCTCCTAATGCTCCTCATAAAATCACCTTGGCGGTTCATTTGTGATGTTCGTGATTTGGTTTCTTCTCGCTCTATTCGACGTATTGGGAACGGTTGTGATACTCGATTCTGAATCGATTCTTGGCTAAACTGTGGCCCTCTTGAAACTGTCTGCCCACAACTCTTTCGACTTTCTTTGTTCCCTGATTCTAGAGTCGCAAGTCTTTGGAATTCTGTGAATTCAGCATGGGACCTAAAACTTCGACGAAACTTAACAGATTTGGAGACTTTTGAATGGGCCTACCTTTCCCAATTTCTCACCTCTGTTAATCTCTCGAATACCCCTGATTCTTGGGTTTGGTCTTTAGAATCTTATGGATGTTTCTGTGTTAAATCTCTTACAGAGAGTTTGCTGGTTTCTGATGATTTGGTGACTCGAGAAATCTATACGGTAATTTGGAAAGATAAATATCCAAAGAAGATTAAGATCTTCTTTTGGGAACTTAGTCTGGGAGCTGTTAATACTTCTGATAAACTCCAAAGAAGGATGCTTTTTATTACTCTCTCCCCCTCATGGTGTCCCATGTGTCATTTGGGTTCAGAGTCTGCCGGTCATCTGTTCGTGCATTGTTTGTTTGCTCATCGTTTTTAGTGGTGTGTTTTGGATGCTTTCGGTTGGGTCATGCCTTTCTCCAGTAATATTTTTGTTTTTCTTTCCTCCATTTTGGTGGGCCATCCGTTCACAGGTTCAAAGAAGGTTCTTTGGTTGGCTTTTGTCCGTGCTTTCTTGTGGCATCTTTGGATCGAGAGGAATGGTCATTTATTCATGGATGTTTCTTCTCCTTTTGAACGTTTTATGGATCATGTTCTCTCAATTGTTTATTCATGGTGCAAGCATATTCAACCTTTTGGTCTTTATAGCTTATCATTTTTTATGTCAAATTGGCAATCATTCTTGTAACTCACCTTTTGGTGCTCGGAGTCATCTCCATTTCATTTATCAATGAAATAGTTTCTTATACCAAAAAATCTCTCCCAACCTTGAAACCTTCAATGACATTATGTTCAACCCCTCTTGAAACATTCTGCTTAAAATGTCTAGAACCAATAAGAAAAGGAAACGAGAAAGTGGATTCCCCTATCTAAGGCCTCTTGAAGCACAAAGTCTACCCCTAGGCCTGTCGTAAATGAGAATAAAGTACCTACCAAACTCACACAACTCCAAATACACGATCACCATTCAAACCCAAACCCCTTATTTGCAAGAACTCTATCCAAGAAATTCCAATCCATGTGATCATACGCTTTCTCAAAATCATTCTTAATAATCACCTCTTAATTGCAACTTCTATAATCCTCAATAGCTTCATTGACAATAAGATCTTGAACGGTGATTTTTCTTCCTGCAATAAATGCCCCATGCATCTCCTCTGCAATCATCGAGGGGAGGACCTTGCATAACAACTGCGATATGATGTAGATTGCTTTTATGTTGTGGGAAAAAAAACAGAAATAGCTACCTTGAGTAATCTAAGTCGATGTGTTTGACCAATAGGTAGAGGCCGAACTACAGGAAGTAAGAGAACCAACAATGGTTGTGTGAAAGCTATTATCCCGAATAAAAAAGAAAAAAAAATTATTGCACTTTCTTTTGGTTATGAAGTTTCAATGATTCTAGTTTGTATTGTTTCTCGAGTGGAGGACAACTTGAAAACAAGTTTTTAAAGTTTATCCAAGTCTGAACAAGTTTTAGTTGTGAGTAAATCTTTCTTTTAAGTTGAAATGTGACAAAATTTGAATAATTAAGCGCACACACATCTAAGGCTTAAAATGAAGACAACATAGCTCAATGGTTAGAAATTATTGGCATTGCTTGAACTTGATTTTCTTTCTTTTGTAAGCAAAAAAACCTTTGTTTTGAAACCTATGTCTATCCCCTTCGCATGACATTTTAGGCCGGTAACTTTTGTACTCATGTTCCGTTCCTTCATTCTTTTGCTCGAGGACGAGCAAATATGCCAAGTTTGGGGGTATTTTGATAGGTAAATTTAGGCTTAATAAAATAGGGTGCAGTTGAACTACTTTTGAGTTATTTGAACATTTTATTGACTAATTTGATTGGGTTTTGTTTCTTTTACTAGTAGGAGACAAATTGAAGAAAATGGAAAGAAGATTGCTAGAATCCTGAGAATACATTGCCTAGGTGCTAAGATTGTTGAAGCTGGATGTGAGAAAATGACAGAAGGGACAACGCTAGGGCAATATGACTTGAAGCGGAACACAAAATGGTAGCGCCCAGGTACTGCTTTCGGCACTTAGGCACTATGAACTTGGAGGTGGGGTAAGAAACCATGTGTTTACAATGCATGGGCGCTACAACGGAAAAACCCTAGATATAGAAGCCTTCCTTTCTTTTCTTGGAACATTTTCCAAAGGAGGATTTTCGGGCAAGGAGAGCAGAAAACAACTAGAGGCAGTTTTTTGAGATCACAAGTAGCCGAACGAAGCTTGAACAAAGCTCGAAGACTCGTGAAATCACTGGGACCAGTCTCTTTTCCTCTTTTTCCATATTTTCTTACTTGTAATGTTTGTAATGATGTTGATTGAGACTTTTATTGTGGATTTTATTATGAACTAATTTTGTTTTCTAGAGCTTTAGTGCAATTGAGTATTTGAATCTTACTCTTCCTTGAAATTTGTATTTGGTTGTGAAAGATATTAGTACTCAGACCACTATTTTAAAACCATAATTTCTATTTCTTTTTCCAAATATCTTTCTATTCTCAACATTATTTGATTTAGTTTTTATTTAAATCTGAAATGATTTTGTTAATATTTTAACATTTAGAAAAACAAGTATTTTTTTAATCTATAATATTTATTTGTTAGTTTATTAAGTGCATCCTGCTCCAATTGGGCGACGCTTTTTGTTGCCTCTCACCTTGACATGATTAAAAAAATTTGTCACCTTAGAGTGCGTCTTGCACTTTTTTTTGGATAATCGGGAGTTGGAGTTTTGCTACTCTATACCCAAGGGTACTCCCACCCCATGGCCGGAGCCTAAGACCTCTAGGCCGGTATGACCAAAAGACCCCACAAGTTCTTAGTTTTTACCAACGGGATCGCACCTCGCATTTAAGAACACTGATTCTAGGTTGAGAAACAAAATCATTAATGGTTTTGAATAATTTCCCCTAATTAATACAAGAGATAGAAATAATCGAAATACTCTTGTAGATTTTGTGGCAGTTTTTATGTTCTACATTCTTTATTTAAATAGTGGAATTTTAATAGAATTAGAGATATAGACAACTGACGGTTCAAAGAATTTTGTTATCGCTTGAGAAAGAATACTGAGTCTATAGAGTAGAACCTACCAACAACCTAGAAATAGAAGAATTTCAACTATTAGCAAACGAGAAGTAGGAATAGATACTAGTGAAATCATTGCTCTAGAATTTCAAGCAGCTGAGTTTATCCCTAGTTTTCGACATTTAAGTAGTTTTTATCCCCTTTTTTTTGTTTTTTTGATATCCATGAGTATCCAAACCAGCTTGCACACAACCCGACTAATCTCATAGGACAACCACCTGACATTAAGTAGTTTAATTCAAAGTGAATTTAAATTTCATCCTAAGCTAACAAATTTGGTAATTAGTAACTTTTATTCCCTGTGGAGAACGATAGTTGTACTCAAACTACTATATTACTCGTAACCAAGCCTATAAAAGCTCTTGGAACTTGCCTTTACTATATCAACAATATGGAAGAAGAAAGGGTTGATAATCCCTCCAAGGTTTGATCTTACCCGATGAAAAAAATCACTCCAAAGATTTTTTTCCATCCCCATATGCCACTGAGATTCTATCATAGCCAGCCTTCCATCCAAGAAAAAGTCCAATATAGAAATTCTAACACTGCTCCATATTCAAGTTGGTGCGTGGTGTGGTGGTGTGCATAAAGAATGAAGGGAACAAAGACATCGGTAAAATTTTGTTTCAAGACTTTGGCCATCCTAGCTTAATTATTGAGGTAGCTTCCTAGCTGCCTCCTCCTCCATTCAGGCTTTTTGGACATCTCCCTCGATGGTCATCCATTAAAATGAGAGGAAAAAAAGGTGCTTTCAGACCTCATGAATAGTGTTATTTTATGGCGCATCTTGCTAAGAAACAAGAGAATTTAAAACAAGGAACAACTTAATTTTGTTTCTTTTTTGGAATCTGATTTCTGCTATCTTCTCTTGAGGTGAATTTGAACAACTTAGACAAGCAACAATGGTACAAAAACATGCATGGATAACCGAGGACAGAACAAGTTAAGGATCAGAAACAAAAAGATAGTTCCAATGGTCTAGAACTGGGTGCTTTTAGTGGTTGTTTTGAAAATAGCTTTCTACTTTGTTTTCTAGCCTCGTTTTATTTAGTTGTTTTAGATTAAGTGGCTTCGTAAAGATTAAGGGCTTCTTTGGAATGACTTTCTGCATGCTTAAAAATACTTTTTTAAACACTTAGAAAGTCATTCCAAACAGACCTAAAGATATTTCTTTATTCGAAATTGCCATCACAAGTCCATAATTTTAGAAGTAATAACAACTTGTTTCTAGTCCTGTGGGGGGATAAGGATTATTTTCAGATAACAATCTGTCAAATATGTTCTTTCCTGAATATTTGCTCAAGAATGCAAAAAAAAAAAAAAAGGGTCTGTTCGATATAGCTCCCAAGCAACTCGCATCTCAAACAATACAAAAATGTGAAAACGTTTCATTGAGGCAAAGTGTTGGAGCATAATGCGAATGCTTTCAACGTTAATAGACAAAATGCACAAAGGAGAACCAGAATGCACTTACTTTCTCGAATTTCATTAGCTGCCTTGCCATTGCGAAAGTCAGGAGTCTTCAAAACCTTCAAGAGAGAGACAGCAAATTTAGTCTCAGATGCACTGACAAAGAGAGACTTGTCTTAACATTGAGAAACCATACTAAGTTAGCATAAACCACAGAATTCCCCTCAATTTCAAGCTGCTAAATGGCCATTTTACCAAATGCGAAGGAAACCCAGAAACAGAAATCGAGAAATTGTCCAAACCTACTGCAAATTATGACAGATTAACCCTTATTTTGAATTGATCTGGATTGATACCTCGAGAAAATGAGGACGAAGATCTCTAATAACAGCACGCATCTTTGAATATTGGATATAAGCATTTCGGTCTAGTGGCCTCTTCTTGGTTTTCGGAGGAAGAGGAGGCAATGGCTGAGATGGAGCTGTGATTGGAGGAACTGGAGCTTGGATTGGTGCGGACTGGGGTGGTTTGATTTCCTCCATGAAAACCTCCAATTTCTCCTTCTCGAATCCCTGAAGAAGGGCTTTTTGATCTGGAAGCGGAAAGGCGAAGGAAATTGGTAACAATTTTCTAATAAAAATGTAATTTTTCATTATTGATAACTTTTAAGCGCGTTTACCTACCTGCCCACAATCGAAATCCGCGGTAATCGTAAAATGAAAATCCTCTATAATTTTAAGTGAAAATTTAATTCATTTTAACTTTCAATTTTTAATTTATTTCTTTAAACTTCAAACTTAATAAATTGTATCAATTTTAACTATAAATTTTTAATTTCATCAATTTAAATCTCAACTTAACAGATTATATCAATTTTAGCCATAAAATTTTTAATTTCATCGATTTTAATCTCAAACTTGACGGATTGTATCAATTTAAACTCTCAAATTTCAATTTCATCAATTTAAACCCCAAACTTGAATAAGTGTATCAATTTACACCATCAGTTAAATTTTCGTTTCAATCCCATTAAAAAGGTTTCTCACACATGGCTTTGCTCTATAACAGATACGTATTTATTATTAAAAAACTAAAATTGTTGAATAAAATTGGAGTAGGCTAACTATAAGTTTTTTTAATTAGAGCATTTTTTTTTTCTTATCTTTTCTGATTCTACTATTTTTTTCACTTCATTAATTGAGCGATTTTCAATTTTAAGGCACGATTCTACTCGTTAGTAGAAATAAAACTTATTGGCAACATATATATTTTCTCAATGGAATACTCTTGTTCTTGAATTGGTCACTAATTTTGATTTTTTTAATTTTTTTGTCGGCTTCGAGCTTGATTTGTCCTCCATCAGTCGCAATAGAAGTAGGGATTTTGGGTTTGCCCTAATAAAAAAGATAGGGTTAAAGAAGGAACAACTGTTTTTAGGAAGGAGAATTATTATTTTCTGGAGAGAGGATTGATGGTCTAAAAAAGAGAGAGGTAGAGAGAGAAGGAGAATCTCGATACCAAGGAGGTCTAGAGTTGCGGTTGCCAAAGAGGAAAGCCCTGCAACTGAAGCAACCGTTGATGATGCGTCGTAGCTTTTGGAGCAACAAATCAAAGCCTTATTCTTCTTCTTGTCCTTTAATTGTTTAAATTCAAGAACTGTTTCATTTATTACATTATTGCGATTTCTCTGTTTTCGTCTATTTTCGACTATGAACTAACTCATCTTATGGTGAGGATTAGAGGATGAATGTATTTTGATTTACATTATAGTTGAGTAAAATGCTTTTTAATTGATTTGATTTTTTAGTATGCTTAATCCTAGTTCGATTTTGCCTAGTCAATCATTTTGTAGTTTTGTTCTCTTGTTTTCCGGGAAGAATAGGGAGAGTCAATTTCTTAAAAATCACATTAACTCTGGGTTAGGGTTAGTTGCTAGCTAAGTGAGGGGATTAGGGATAATTACTCATCTAATGCACAAATGTTACAGTGGGTTTAGCATTGTTGGAGTAATGGGAATGAAACAACATATCTCAGGTTATTCGGGAGAATGTCGTGGTCACCGTAGTGAATTGATTGAACTGAATGCATGCCCAAACTATAGTGTAGTCAAATACATGATTTACCTCTAATATGAATCTTTACTTTAGCATTATTACTTTTGATCCATTTCTTACCTGTTTCTATTAAATTCTCCTTTTTTTCCAATTTATTATCACATTTAGTTTTGTTCCAACATTTACCATTTTATGTTTTGTTCTCTTGATAATTTGTTTGGTTACCAACTGAGTATCTAAGAGTAAATTTGGATAAAATAGGATACTAGGCTCTGTGGATACAATAATTTACTTGTTGCTAGCTAAAAAAATATGTGTATACTTACACATGAACAACACTAAAAGCTAAAATATACATGTTGTTATAGCAAACAAAGTGTTTACCCGCATATGACAAAGTTTTGTTTGGCTATAGGTACAATAGTGAGGGAATCTTTTCCAATCTGTTGTGCAACATTTGAAGTTGTACCAAAAGAAGTTATAGACTTGGCTAAAGCAACGTTGATGGTAAGTCAATATCTTCGTTCATCATGGTTATTATATATGAAATATATGTTATAATAATTTTCTTTATTTGTAGAATCATTTATTGTTTAACTTGCCCAATCTGGATATTGTTAGATTTATCGAATGACAAATACAATCAACTTTTAAAGAGTATAGGACAAACTTACATAGATATAACTTGTTGCAATCTTGAAAGGGCACGTGCAAACCCCCTAGTCGTTTGACAAATGCCATCGAAGACTGACATTTCACAATATCATTTTCAGCTTCTTAATTCCAGTTTCTAATTGATTTATTTTGTTAGGTAAAATCGAAGAGTAGTCAACAAAGTTGGTTGGTGCTAGCGTTCAACCACACTTGTGGGTTGAAGACGTTTATCTCCATACAATAGGATGCAGTAAGGTGGAATACAAAAAAAAAAGACCATTCTTCCTTTCATAGGTGTATAAACCTTATTAATACATTTTCTCGTGCCTTGAGTTTCAAAAAAAGAAAGAAGGTTTGGATATAAGACCTGTTGACCTATTTGAGCTAACATACGCAAACCATGGAAAAAGGGACAACCAAGCTCTCAAGGATGCACATGTAAGTTTTTTTCCCCTAAACATGATATCCATTTTTGGATTTAAAGGTCACACTTACTTGTTTCAATTATCATTGCAAACTAAAATGGTATAGTTACAAGAGTCCTGTAGTCAACAAGTTGTGTCCGAACAACTCTTAGGAGCGGAAATATGTGAGCCAGTGTTAGGCAGGCGACCATGCCACATTAAAGGCCTTGGTTGGGGACCAAAGTTGAGTAAGTCAAGCAAGAGACCTTGTAGCTCATCATCAAATACGTTCTTACAACGAGAAGTTGAAATAATCTTAGAGATAACTTCTTTAAAGGCACAGTTGGTAGAAGCATATGACAAGTTGACAAAGGTTGAAGAAAGAATAAAGGCAACAAGAGAAGAAATAAGAGAAGAGATGGCGATCGTTCTTAATGCTCACATGAACCAACATCGAGCAAAAATGCAAGAAATACATGAGATGCTTAAAAAAATTATGGAATCACGATGATGACCATCACAATAGGTAATGAGCTCTATTCTCCCGTAATAAATTTAATTCTTGGTAGAGTTTGTGTACTTTGTTTTCTATCCTGCAGTGATGGTAGAAATATAGTGGTGTTTAGTTATGGGTGGAGTTTGTGTACTTTGTTTACTACCCTACAATGATGGTAACTGATGGGAATCTGATCCCCTTGAGCAGCGAAAACGTGTTTAAAATCGTAATTTTGCTTGTTTGTTTTGGTTTACTAGAAATACCCATACATTGGCAAAATACAGAGAATAAACAATTTAATTCCTAATCTAATTAGAGCATGGAACTAAGCATACAAACACATTCTAAATTAGTTCTAAACTAAAAGGAAAAAAGAAAACAACCTTTGTAGTTTCTCAATTCAGCAACTCCTTGCTCCAAGCTTTGCAGCAACACAACAACCCAAGAAAACTTCTCTGTTTTCTTCAGCAGGACACCACAAAAAGAGAGAACCTCCTATTCTTTGAGTGCTTAGAATAATTCCTTTGTGGGAAGGAATCCAACAATTGAAAGTTTCTGGGAATTGAGAGATTGAGAGAGAGATCTAGCAATTCGTTAATTGCCCCAAAACAAAATGATCGATCATCCTCTTCTTTTAACTCCCAACTCCCTACACTTAACGATAGGGAGTGGAGATAAACAGGGAAGTGGGGAACATGTTCCCCTATTAATTAATTAAATATAAATTAATATATATATATATATAACCTATTTAATTAAATCAATTAATTAATTCTTAATTAATTAATTCAAATATCTTATATTTCAATTAGGTTATATATATGATTAAATCACATTTAATCATATTCCCTTTTAACCTATAGTTTTAATGTACATCTCATGCACATTAAATTTTAACCTATAGTTTTAAATATGAATCACATTCACATTTAAATTAATATTTGAACTCTTTCAAATAGTTAATTCTCTCATATAATTTAATATGAATCATATTCACATTAAATTTATAATATATAGTTCCAAAACTATATATTATATCGTATCTATATATTTTAAATTTATTCCCTAATGAATTTGAACATTTCAAACTCAAATGATCTAAGAACCCTTTACGAGCTAGAAGGTGGACCTAATGGACCTACAGATCAGAAGCTCCAACGATACGAAACTATTCGGTTAATCTCATTAACCTCCTAATCAACATTCGTTAAGCTGCAGAACACTCCACTAAAGTCCACTGCACTCTTCTCACTACGATATATATTTACGTGTCCACGGATATTGACCAATAACAGCAAGTCAATCCTTCACGAATATTCGTAACACCAGCTGGATCAAATTACCGGTTTACCCCTGGGTTACATCTTGTGCCTTAAGTACCAGTGCTCCTCTAATGAACAATTTGTTTGTGGTCCTACCAACAAACAGAGTCCCTCTCGGGCCAATGAGAGGGTCGGACCCTTTGTTCAAGTCCCGGAGACACCACTTAAGGGAACATTCCTCTACTTACCTTAATAGGCGGGAAAGAGTGAATTTCATCTTGCTAAGTTAAGTCCCCAGCTGCTCACTCAGTCTTGTCCCCAAGAAGGTAGACATATTGAGTTGGCGAATCTGGCCACTCTCACCCATACTAGTCAAAGGACAATCCCTCGCAAACAGGAGTTCGTAACCTGCTCAGGATTGAGATCAAGTTGCCTAGGTCATCATAGTGAAATAGAAACCTAACTAGTCAACGGATTACACCTAGTGGTTACTATTTCGCGGTCCGGTCTTATGTAATCTCATTACATAGGATATCCCCACTCACATGTCATCTACACGAACACGTTAGGATCACAGTGTTTGTATCATATACAAAGTGGGCCACATCCATAGTTTTACCAGGGTAAGGTACCCAAACCTTATCCCCTAACTATAGACCTTTTAGGTTGTATCTCGTACCGAGATCCTTCTTTATGTACACTACATACAGTACAAGAGACATATTACAGTCTTGGATGTTTAGTTTATTGGATTTAGGGTTAATGTAAGGGCAATATCGTAAATATTGAACAATAACTCTTTATTGCAAATAATAACATTTTATTACAATGATTAGAACAAAATTACAAACTACGAGTTTTAGGGCACAAACCCCAACAGTAACAATGTAGTAGTGTTTAGTTATGGGTGGAGTTTGAGTGATTTGTTTTCTATGTTATGCAGTGTTGGGGGTGGGGTTTAGATTAGGTATATATGTTTGGTTGTTTCGTGGGAGTGGAGCTCATGTGCCTAATTTTCTATCTTACAACATAGGGGTGTTCAATTTGGTTTGATTAGTTGATTTTGTGGGTGTTTGTAATTTTTAGTGCATTTTGGGTTTACTTTATGGGAGTTTGTTAAACACATAGGTTATGGTGTTAAGTTTTTGGTAGAGTTGTTGTCCATTGTGTAGAGTGTGTTTGGTTTGATTTGTTTGTTTGTTGAAACAATACTTGTTAAAGCATTGATGGATGTTGACATAAACTTGTTAAACATATAGGTTGTGGTATGTTGTACAAAAACTCACTAGACAAGCATAAGCAATCGTAGGTAGCAATTGGTGACACAAGGTTGATCCTGCCAAGAACTAAATAATGCAAATTGTGCAAAAATGAGTATCACTAAATTACCTTAAAGCTCTTAAGCACCCTAAAAGCTGTTGGGATATGTGCCCTAAACTTGTGTAATTTTAGTCAGATAAATAAAGAGTTATTTGATTTGATAAAATTATATTCTCGCTTTATAAATCCAATAAACTAAGCTCCAAGGTTATAATAGATCTTGAACATCAATGTAGTAGACACTAATTGGATTATGTTCTAGAGTATAACCTAAATGGTCTATGGTATATGTATAAGGTTGGAAACCTTATTCTGGTAACACCATGGATGCGACCCACTTTGTAGTTAGTACAAATGAGGTAATCCAACCCATTCATGTGGATGACATGCGAGTGGGGGTATCCTATATGATGAGTTCATACAAGACCAGACTGCAAATTATTAGTCTAACCAGTATAACACCGTTAACAAGATAAGACTAATAATTTATAGATGATCATTAGTGATTCGACCTGAATCTTGAGCAAGTTAAGAACTCTTGCTTATAGGGGTTTGTCCTTAGACTAGTATGGGTGAGAGTGCCTGTAGCCGACTCAATATGCCTACCTTCTTAGGGATAAAACCTCGTAAGTAGCTGGGGACTTAACTCTGTAAGATGAAATTCACTCATTCCTAGACTAATGAATTAGATAGGTTGTTCGCTTAAGAACTGAGTCCAAGTCTTGAACAACGGGGCCCCGCCCTCTAAACTAGCTTAAGAGGGGTTGAGTTTATGGTAGGACCATAGACTTGTTATTCATTAGAGGATCAGTAGTACTTAAGGAGTAAGAGGTAATCACAGGGGTATAATGGTAATTTGACCCAACTGTGATTACGAACAACCTGTGAAGGGTCGACTCATAGGTAATGATTATATCGATGGACACCATATAATCTACAGTGAGGAGAGTGCAACTGCAAGTCTATAATGGAGTGACTTGTAGTTAATGAAAATTGATTAATCAGATCAAAGAGTTTGATCAGTTAATCTCACATCATTGGAGCTCATGAACTGTAGGTCCATTAGGTCCCTCTGTTGGCTCAACATGGTAATATTGAGGGTATAAAGTTAGGAATGAAATTGAAGTGTTCAATTTCATATATGAGGTAATATGTCAATTATATGTGATATAATTGATATAATATATAGTTTGAATGTGAATTAGATTCATAACACACTATATAATTATGAGAGAATGAATGAGGGATAGGATGGTAATTTCCATCCTATTTCCCTATGAATAGTTGCATGGGATGCAACTTTGAGCAATGCCTTTGGTGTAACCCTAAAGCTTATTTTCATTGTGTTGGAAAAGTTCCTAGACACAACTCTCTCAAATTCTCTACACCTCATTCTAAAGGAACCCACTTTCCTCCCTCACCTAGAGAACAACAGAGAAGAACTAGTGGTAGATCTTTGTACGTGCCGGGTTCGAATCATAGAGATTGTGAGATCGTGAGCAACACCTTGGAGAAGGAATACAAGAAGAAAATCATTCTTCAAAGGTAAATTCATGTTGTCCTAATCTTCTTGTGCATACTTAATCATAGTTTTTATGTTCTTGATATGTATCTATGTAATAAGATTAAGAACACACGATTCGTAATCGCTTTCGTCGCGGGATTCGATCCCTTCAATTGGTATCAGAGCGCCAATTGTAGTTCTTGATCTTGTTCTAGATTTATCAAGGACAGAGGTGAGATTTACTGATTTCATGAGATGAATGTTCGGTTTACAAATTAGATGTTTTCATTTTTGGCACCATAGATTTACATATTTTTTCGTTGAATTGTTCAATGTAAAGGCCTATTGTTTCGTGCATATATTTATGTAAATCGAGTCTGCAAGTCTGTGTCGATCGAAGCAAAGAAGTTGCTGAGAAGAATGGAGCAAAAACGAGCTAAAAAACAGAACATCTTGTTTTGTCCAGTGCACGGTGTTACAACGCTGCGCTTGCAGTTCAAGGCGTGCGACAGAGGCACCGTTGCAATGCTGGAATCAGCGTTGCAACGCCGTTGGAGTTTCGCGAGGCCTCCAACGGACGGAAACGACAATTTTTATTATTATTAATCATATAAAAATGTTTTTATAATAATTTTATTTATTTTAATTAATTTTAATTAATACAATTATATTATATTAATTTTAATAAATATTAAGGTGCCAAAAATGGTCTAATTTGCTATTTAATTTATGCAATTATTGTATAATTATTGTCATGCATAATGTATACTTTTATTTAGATATCCCACCTTAGGTTAAACATTTACATGCATCATTTATAATATAAAGTGTTATATTATATAGTTTGCATGAATAATTAGTATAAGGTGTTATATTAATTACGGACAACATTGACATGCATATTATTTATGAGTTGAATGTGTTATGTATGTTTAATTATTCATGTGATGAATGATCAAGCACAATAACATAGAATTGCATGTCACCTAAGGTTAATTCATTAGTTTTAAAATGTTTAGAATATGAAATTAACAGACCTTAGGTTATCTAGTTCTAATTAGATTAGAATTAGGAACCATGTAATTTATAAACAATGATTAAAAGAGGAACTCTGTCTAAGGAAGGTTCTGTCTAGGTTGGGGTATTTAAGCTGACGGAAATGAAACACCGCTACCTGGGAACTGACATGGGAGTGAATTTTAATTAGAGGTTTTATAAATTATAGTAGCGTCAGAGGGTTTATTAAGGGGTTAATAAACTAGAAATCCTAGGTATAATATAAAGAGTTATATTAATAAATTTAGGATAGAATCAATATAAGAGTTATATTGATAGATTTAGGTAAAACCATTAGTCGGGTTTAACATAAGTCAATTTCCTATAGAGTTAAAGTATCTAGTGGGAGGAAAAAGTATATATGATACATATATTTCCACCCACATCTCTCCGGGAAAGTTCACACCGTGAGACTCATACTTGGCCTCGTGGTGCAAACGGGAGCGCCCCCCTTTAGATGGTGTTTGTATGAGTCGATATCAAGGTGAATGGAGATGATACTTATAGTGAGTGGGAGCAGGTTTTGTGAAAACAAAACCTATGGTCTTTTCTGTCGGTTCACACCGTGAGATCACTATGGTTAGCTTGCTAGTTTGGCCTGTACTAGACAATCCCTTCGGAGGGCTTGATCATCAGGGATCAGAACATAGTGGACACCCAAAAGGGATAAAGATTACCTTAGTCTGTTTTTCAACCTAGTCCTCCCTTCGGCGGATTATGTTGGATGGGGACTCTGGGGTCTAAAGATGGAGGGTTACACTCACAAGGTACATAAGGAGTATGTATCCTGACAAAATAATGGTAACTAAAACCCTATAGGAATAAGAGTTATTCTGGGATTAGGTTTTGGTCAAGAATGTCTTGATCGAAAGGAGGAGTGTTTTTTATTACCCTTCGGTGTCATACATACTAAACCTTTAAACTATCATTGCAAATTATTAATGACCTAGGAATCATCAGATAATTAGCTAAAACTTGATTGGATTAGATAGTTTTTAGCGAGAAACTAATACAAGTAATTGTTTATTTCAGCAAAATGTCTAGCTCGATTATTTCCTTATTGGGTGTGAAAAAGTTAACTAGAGAGAACATAATGACTTGGAAGAACAAATTTAACACTATCTTGGTAGTGGACGATCTTAAGTTTGTGCTAACTGAGGAGTGTCCTCAGGTGTCAGGCTCGAATGCAACACAAAATGTTTGTGATGCATATGATCGATGGATCAAGGCCAATGATAAGGCCAAGGTCTATATGCTGGCAAGTATGTCTGACATACTGGCCATGAAGCACGAGGGCATGGTGACCGCTAAGGAAATCATGGATTCGTTGCAAGGCATGTTTGGACAACAGTCTACACAGGTCCGACACAATGCCCTCAAGTATATATTCAACTCGAGGATGCCAGAGGGTTCATCTGTTCGGGATCATGTCCTGGACATGATGGTGCATTTCAACATCGCGAAGTCGAATGGTGCTTTGATCGATGAATCGAGCCAAGTCAGTTTCATTCTGAAAACTCTTCCAGATAGTTGATAACTCGCCACAGGAGAGTTATTTTACTAGAATTTTAGTGTTTAATCTACTTGAATTGCATATAATTTGTTGAGCCTCATGTGATTTTATCCCTAAATTGTGTGTGTTAGCTTTAAAATCTTGAATTTAAGCATTAGGTTAAAAAAGAATTAATTTTGATGTTTTTTATGCTTTAATTTATGAAATTTAGAAAAATAAGCTAACAATAATCAAAGACCGGAAAACGAAATTTTTAACTCCAAAAAAATCCTTGCATATTTAGTTTGATTTATAATTGACTTCATGAATTTATTTGGGACTTTTCTGTGTGCAGGAGATTATAAAAATTACAGGAGTCCCCATGGGCATTTTAGACATTTTACCCGAAGGGTAAGATGGTTTTTCTACCCCTAAGGACATTTTTGTAATTTACGGAGTTAGGGCAACACCCACCTTATAAGGAGGTTAGGGGTTTACAAGTGCAAAAGGGTAGAGAAGTTGCCAAAAAGGGGAAGAGATCGAGAGGGAGAAGTAGAACACTTGAGATTGTTGAAGCAAAGGGCGTGCGTTGGAAGGAAAAAAAATCGATAGCCCTTTGCTGAAGCAATTGGAAAACAGAGGCGTGCAGTCGACAGAGTGGAGGCATTTGCTGAGCAAACGTTGCTGCACACATCCGAGAAGGAGCCCTTTTGCTGAAGCAAAGTGCAACTATGCTTGGCAGTAGGCTGCTGTTTGCTGAAGCAATTAGGTGAGAGAAGAAGAAATCACGAGAGGGAGGCGTTGCTGAAGCAAACCGTGGAGTAGAGGGTTGTCCATCTGCTGGAATCAACCTACCTTTGCTGAAGCAAAGCCGAGAGTAGGGTTTGTCCACCTGCTGTGATTTGCTCATCTTTGCTGAAGCAAAATCGAGACCTACAAAGGGAGATTAGTGCAGTTCAGTTTTTCACAGACGATGCTCACACAGTTGTCGTTTGTCAAAGTTTCAACCGTTGGATTGTGCTAAAATTTTGTCAGCTTGTTGGGGACTCATAAAGCTTCGTTTTGAACGGTTGGATCATCATTCAGAACCTTGGTTCATTAGATATTGCTCTCGGACAGAACCTAAAGAACACTGAAACCTGCTGCTATTGCTTGCTGCCTTTAGTGGAATTTTTGGCGTTTTGTTGAAGCAAAACAAATGTCAATTACCTCGCGTAAACCGCTCCCTAATTATTTTGGCTTGTTGTTACTTCAATTTTGAGTGTTTATTGGGCTCTTTTTACTCATTGTTTTAGGTTAAATTCATGACTTTTTTTTGCCTGAATTTGTGATTAATTTGGGTTGTTTTGTGATACTGTTACAACACATATTTGAATTTATTAAACAATACAAGCATGCATAAATTAGAGATTTGTGAGTTGATTTACGTCATGAACTAAATTTTCTTAGGCAAGGGTTAAGTTGTTTTTTAAGGGAATGAGATTCCCCGCGCAGCGGAAGACGATCGAATCGTCATGGTATCATCATGTAATGTACTTATTAAAATCGATCTACCTATTAGATCTAGGCTAAACATGCTGAAAAGATTACAACGATGAGGGTAACTTACTTGTTGTAGATCAATTCAACAACCTCTCCTTGCAGATCACGAACTCTTCGCGTTCCTCGATCTCCACGAACTCTTCCCACGAACGGATCTCAAACACTACCAAAATAGATCTTTTTGGTTGTTCTCTTTTGGAGAAGGGAAGTTGGTGGGAACTTCTTTTGTGTTTTGGAAAAAAGAGGAGAAATGAGAGAATGGAGAGAAAATCACTTAGCCTCCAAAGCTTAGTGCAGCTTAGGTTCAACCTAAAACCCATCTATCAAAGGGTTTAAATAGTGGAATGATGAAGTTCACAACTTCACATAATTACCACTTTACCACAACCATATGTTATGTAAATCTCATTTCACATAATTATATAATATAAGATATCTCATATCTTATGTTGCAAATCTCATTTGCAATAATTGTGGATTTAATCAAATTGAATCACAATCAATTTATTTTCTCTTTATTAATTTCTCCAATTAGCCTTTAATTCAACAATTAGGCTAACATATAGTTTATCATGAATCTCATTCATATTAAACTATATATTATATCATCTATATGATATGATTACTCTTACAGTGAAATTGAACACTTCAATTTCATACCAAAACATTAACCCTTCTTTTATCCCATTGAGCCAACCAAGGACCTAATGGACCTCTGGTGGACGGCTCCAATGATCTCGAGGGTAATCCAGTCAAACTCTTTGACTGGTCAACCAATATTCATTAGCTACGATAACACTCCACTAAAGCCTGTGAGTCATTCTCCCATCGATGTAGAATATTACGTGTCCACTGATATAACCAATGCTTATGAGTCGACCCTTCACAGGTTGTTCATAGACACGGCTGGGTCAAATTACCGTTTTACCCCTGTGTCTATATCTTGTTCCTTAAGTCCCCACTGCTCCTCTAATGAACAACATATTGTGATGGTCCAACCATACACAACACCCTTCTCGGGTCGGTGAGAAGGTGGGCGCCGTTGTCCAACCCACGGAGACGACACTTAAGGGAACAACCCTCTAGTTTCCCTATAAAGGCGAACGCAGTGAATTCCATCTCGCGTAATTAGGTTCCCACTCTCTCTACTTGGTTCTCGTCACGAGAAGATAGACATATTGGGCGAGTGATGCGACCACCCTCACCCGTACTAATCAAAGGGACGGACCACGCGGCGCATGGAGTCCGTGTCGCTCGAGATTGTGTCGAGTCACTAATGGTCATCTACGAATTTATTAGTCTTTTCTTCATTAGCGGTGTTATATCGATGAAGTCTAATAATTCACGGTCCTGATCTTGTACAATCTCATTGTACAGATGCCCCACTCGCATGTCAACCACATGAACGAGTCGGATCACCTCGTTTGTATCTAATACAAAGCGGGCGCATCCACGCATGTATCCGTGGATTAGGTCTCCAACCCCATCCTTATCATGTAGACCGTTCGGTCATTAACTCGAACGTGATCCTCCTTGTGTGTCAACTACACACCGTTCAAGTTCTAGTTTTCTTATATATTCAATGACCCTGGAGCTTAGTTTATTGGAAAGGTTTAAAATATTTGCGAGACACAAAGTGAAGAAAATAATAACTTTTATTAATTTCAAAACAATATTTTACAAACACGAGATTAGGACAAAAATCCCAACAAACTCCCACTTGGACTAAACTAGTGGAGAAGGTACATTTCCAAAATGTATTACAATAAAAATTACAATAAACTAGGGCATTGAATACCCGTTTACACATCTCTCACTTGCCCTAGTCGTGAAGCTCTCGAATACCTAGACTCTCTAGGTGACCTCAAACACTTTAGCCGTGAGGGCTTTGTAAATGGATCGGCTACATTGTGCTCAGATGCTATCTCTGCGTGATCACCACGCGTCTCGCGGTGCACAATTTCCGTGATCGATGATACTTGCGCCAATGTGTTTACCTCTCTTATGGCTTCGAGGCTCACGTGAGTTGGCTCACGCATCATCGTTATCACGAGCAGCGTGATGGGAAAGTTCATATTTGGAACAACTTCTAAATCCGTCATGAACTTCCTTAGCCAAACGACTTCCTTGCGACTTCACAAGCGCAACATACTCTCTTTCCATAGTGGAATCGCAATGCATCCTTGCTTGATGCTTCGCCAGACTCTGACTCCTCCATTCAAAATGAAGGTCGACCACGAAGTGGATTTCCTAGAATCCTTATCGATCAAAATCGAAATCCGTGTATCCTGTAAGGATCAAATCCCCACGCCCATACACTAAGTCGTAGTTCCTCGTTCTCCTAAGATACTTGAGGATTGTCTTTACTACCGCCCAAAGTGATCTAATCTGGATTGGGTGATATCTACGACAATTCCGATCGCATAATGATGTCGGGCCTTGTACACAACATTGCATACATCGGGCTCCCTACAATTGAAGCATATGGAATACGTCTCATATCCTCAACATCTTGAGGAGTCTTAGGACACCGATCCTTGACAAGTGAACCCCATGCCTAAAAGGCGACAAACCCTTCTTGGAGTTCTCATCTCTTATATCTAGACAACATCTTGTCAATATAAGATGCCCGAGACAAGGCTAGTATTCTGCTCTTCTTAGGTTAGGACTATCTGGATACCTAGAGCGTCTTGAGCTTCTCCCAAATCTTTCATTTGGAATTGTGAAGCTAGCCATTTCTTAACGTCGATGAAATTCTACCTCATTCCCAATGAGAAGAATATCGCCCACGTACAACACCGTAATCACGACGGTTTTGTCAACGATTTTCTTGTACACACAAGGTTAAATCGACATTTTGATCAAAGCCATAAGATTTGATTACCTCATCAAACCTTATATTCCAAGACCTCGAAGCTTGTTTCAGTCCATAAATGGACTTATGAAGCTTGCAAACTTTTTGCACTTGGCCTTGGGCAATGAACCCTTTGGGTTGTTCCATGTAGATGGTCTCGTCAAGTTTGCCATTCAGAAAGACTGTCTTGACATCCATCTGCCATACCTCGTAGTCATAATACGCGGCGATGGCCAGAAGGATCCTGATCGACTTTACCATGGCAACATGTGAAAAGGTCTCCTCATAGTCAACCCCTTCAACCTGGGTAAAACCCTTTGCCACTAGTCGGGCTTTGTAGGTTTGCACCTTCACATCTACGCCACGTTTACGCTTGTAGATCCATTTGCAACCAATAGGTTTTACCCCATCCGGTTGATCCACAAGTTCCCAGAAAGAATTGAAGTACATAGACTCCATTTCTTGGTCCATAGCTTTAACCCATTCGTCTTTATCAACATCAGCCATTGCCTGATCATAGGTCAATGGATCCTCACAGTCATCGTCTGGAACGACAACTGAGGTTTCAGCTAAACCCATATAGCGATCGGGTTGTCTTGCAGTCCTCCCACTACGTTGAGGCTTTCCCAACTCTTGGGAACGGATTTGACTAGACGTGCTAGGATCAACAACACTTGTTGATGTACTAGCCCCATCAAAGAACTCTTCTTGATGAACCGCCCATTTCATTCAATACAATTTTACTTCTTGGTACATGATCCCTGACGTGGTCTTCCTCTAGGAAAATGGCGTTTGTCGACACAAGCACCCTATTTTCCTTGGGATCGTAAAATAGACCACCCCTAGTCTCTTTAGGGTAACCTACGAATAGGCACAATTTCGAACGGAGTTCCAACTTTTTCGGGTTTGACACCAACACATGGGCCGGACATCCCCAAATTCTGAAGTGATGTAAACTGCCTTACGACCACTCCAGAGCTCAAACGGTGTTTCACAAACACTCTTTGATGGAACATTGTTCAAAATGTAAACCGCAGTTTCTACTGCATACCCCCAGAAAGAATCAGGGAGACGAGCATAGCTCATCATCGACCGAACCATGTCCAACAAGGTTCTGTTTCTCCTCTCCGATACACCATTCTGTTGAGGCATACCAGGTGCTGAGAGTTGGGATGTAATTTCGTGTTCTATCATATAGTCCTGGAATTTAGTGTCCATGTACTCTCCACCTCGATCCGATCGAAGTGTTTTAAGCGATTTACCTAAGAGGTTCTCAACTTCAGTCTTGTACTCCTTGAACTTTTCAAGAGTTTCAGACTTCCTATGCATTAGGTAAATGTACCCATATCTAGAGTAGTCGTTTATGAAAGACACAAAGTACTCATAACCGCCCCGAGCTTTAACATTCATCGGACCACAGAGGTCAGAATGTACTAACTCAAGAGGCTCTTTGGCTCTATATCCTTTTCCACTAAAAGGACGTTTGGTCATTTTGCCTTCAAGGCATGACTCACATACTGGCAAAGAGTTTTCTTCCAACTCGTTTAGAAGTCCACTCTTTACTAGTCTCTCAATCCTATTGAGATTAATGTGGCCTAACCGTAGATGCCAAAGATGGGCATTTTCTTTTGGAGAAATTTTTGCTTTCTTAGTTCGTGTTTCCATGATTTTAAACAATTCGATGATTTAAAACACTTTTAATCGAATTGGGTTTTAAAACATACTGATTATTTTCAAGTGAAGCTGAACAAATAACATTCCCTTTGAAAGAAATAAACGCTTTATTTAAGTCAAAAGAAACGGAAATACAATGTTCAATTAGGCAGGAAATAGAAACAAGGTTTCTAGTAAACCCTGAAACTATGTACAAATTGTCTAACAATAAGTAATTTCACCAAAATTCGACTTCACTGCGCCGATTGTTGCAAAGAGAGACAAGCTCCCGGATCCAACCCGTAGAGTCACCTCACCCCTCGCAGCGTACCGCCAGAATCAATCCTCGAAAAGAAGAACAAACGTGGTTAGTGGCGCTGAATCTAATATCCATGAAGAGTCATTACTCTCCACTAAACATGTTTCTACCACAAGTAAATCACATTTACCTTGGTTCTTCCTCTCGGCGAGAATTTGGGACAATTTCTCTTCCAATGTCCGCTTCCATTGCGGGTGGAAACACTTTCCTTTCTCTGCAACCTCCTTGACCTTCTTGCCCTTCCAAGGCGCGGCTCGATCGGTTTACCCCTCTTCATCCTCTTCTTCCTTTCGGGCGTGAAGGAGCAGCAGATTTTGTCCTGCAGGTCGAACCCCTGTGATAAGATCTCAGAGGCAACATTTGCCTCGATTCCTTGACCTGCTCAGTGGACCGAAATTCTGTAGCTCATTGAGGAGGGTAGTCGATTGTAGCTAATTTTGTTCATAACAACATTGCTACTGGCTCAAGGAAACTCTTCTAAGAGTCTCCATGATAAAATCGACTGGCTCGACTCGTCGATCGAAGCCTCATTCATCTCGGCCAGATTAAAGCGGGTCATCATGTCTAGAACATGTTCACGGACGACGACGACCCTCTTTCATCCGGCGTTGAAAATGTATTTGAGCGAGTCATGCGGACCGGAAAGGATCGTTGTCCAAACATTTCCTGCAAGGACTCCATGATTTCCTTAGCGGAAACCATCAGCTCATGCTTCTTCGCCAAGACATCAGACATGCTGGCAATTATGTAGACCTTGGCCTTTTCATTGGCCCTGATCCATCGATCGTACGTATCGCGAACAACTCGCGATGCGGTCGCGCCCGGAATCTGAGGACACTCCTCAGTCAACACGAACTTTATGTCGTCAGTTACCAATATTGTATTGATGTTTTTTTTCCAGCTTTGGTAATTATCTCCCACTAATTTATCGGAAGCAAGTAAAGCTATAATAGCGCTAGACATTTTTAGCTGAAATTTTAAGAAGAAACTTTGTATTAATCTCGCAAAAAACCTTTTGAAAAACCAATATAAATTTTAGCAAAAATGTTTTCATGATCCCTAGGTCATTCATAATTTTGCAATGATACCCTAAAGGTTTAGAATGACTGCCACCGAAGGGTGAACAAAACATTCCTCCTCTAGAACGAGACTTTCTCGATCAGACCCTAATCCCAGAATAACTCTTATTCCATTAGGCATCCAATTACCATTGTTCGGTCGAATTCATTAACACTTAACGAATTCTGTGAGTGTCACCCTCAATCTTTAAGTTTCCAAGTATCCGTCCAAACAATGGTCACCGAAGGGTGAACTAAGAAGGAAAACCAACCAGAAATCAGATCCCTTTGGAAATTCATCAGTGTTCCGACTCACATGATCAAGCCCTCCGAAGGATTGTCCAGTCCCAGCCAAAACAAGCGAGCGGATCATAGGAGTCTCACGGTGTGAATCGAAAGAAGAGACCGTGGGTCTCGAATTCACAAGTCCCGCTCCCCACTCACTATAAGTACTCTCTCCATCCACGATGATATTGATCTATACAAATGCCATCCGGGAGGGACGCCCCATTTGCGCCACGAGGCCGAGTATAGATCTCACGGTGCGGACTTAACGGAGATTTGTGGTTGGAAATTCAAATGTATCTTATACACTATATTTCCTCCCACTCAGTACTTTAATTTTTTAATAGGGATTGACCTAGATAATCGGCTAAAAATTACCTAAGTCTACCAATAGAACTCTTATATGGTATTTAGCCTAAGTGTATAATCACATTATTAACTTAGGTCTATGTGAGAAAATTAATTAACACTTAATTAACTTAGCGCTCACGTAAATATAATCTAAGAATCTCGGCATCGAATTCACTCCCGTGTCGGTTTCTGTAGTGTGTTTCATGGCGTCAACTTAAATACCCCTGTACCTTAGACAAAACCTTCCTTAGATGAGACGAGTTACTAATCACTCACCATTCAAAGATCATATTTGATTTCCTAAAATTCTAATCTTATTAGAAAATTAGAAAACCTAAGTCTAATTATTCAAGTTCTAAACACTTTAAAACTAATAATTAACTTAGGTTTGCATGCATATCTATGTTATAGTGCTTGATCATTCATCACATGAATAAGTATATACTATAACATAATTACCATTCATCACATGAATATAAATGCATGAGCATACTTTAATCTAAAAATATAACACTTATATTAATTAAATTAAATATGCATTTAATTAAATTATAACTCTTATAATATAACCTATCATGCAAACTATATTATAACTCTTATAATATACATCATGCATGATTATGTTTAACCTAAGGTGGGATTTTAAATCTATATGACATACATTATGCACATAGAATTTAATTAAAATCATACATCTCATGCATAAAATAATTAAATAGCAAAATTGGACCGGTTTTTGGCACCTAGGGGCAATTATTTAATTAAATAAAATTAATATAACATTTATATTAATAATATTTAATAAAATAATTAATAAAATAAATAAAAAACGTTTTTATAAAAAAAAACCGAAAATTAATTATATAAAAACTGAAAAACGGCCATCCTCGCGCGCTATTCTCCCGCAACGTACACAGCGTTGCAACGCTGTGGGCAGCGTTGCAACGCTGTCGCCTATAGCGTTGAGGCGCGTCCTCAACACCAGCGGCGTTGCAACGCTACATCCAGCGTTGCAACGCCACTCTGCTGCAGGGCCTTCGTCCGCGAGTACGACGTTGAGACGCCGCGGGCGGCGTCTCAACGCCATCGGCGATAGCAACATCCTCTCTGCTGCTTTCGCCTTGTTTTTGCTGTTTCGCTCCGATTTCTTCACGACAACTCTTGCCACGAACGACCCGGACTTACAGACTCGATTTACATGAGAATTGCCCAAACCAACGGGCCCTTACATTGATCTCATCAACATAATTGTAAATCTAATCTAGTGCCAAAAACCGAAAACATCCAATTTGCAAACCATACATTCATCTCATGAAAACATGGTAAATTACCCACCTAATTATTAATAAAACAGTGCATCGATGAGGAACCATTAACCTGGCTCTGATACCAATTGAAGGGAATGAGATTACCCGCGCAGCGGAAGACGATCGAATCGTCATGGTATCATCATGCAATGTACTTAGCAAGTGCTGTCTCCAGGGCTTGGACAAAGGGCGCCCACCTTCTCATGGCTCGAGACGGGTGTTGTGTATGGTTGGACCATCACAATATGTTGTTCATTAGAGGAGCAATGGGGACTTAAGGAACAAGAGGTAGACACAGGGGTAAAATGGTAATTTGACCCACCTGTTCACTCTGACAACCCGTGAAGGGTCGACTCATGGGCATTGGTTATATCGGTGGACACGTAATATTTTGCATCGACGGGAGTGCAAATACGGGCTATAGTGGAGTGTTACCGTAGCTAATGAATGTTGGTTAACCGGTCAAAGAGTTTGACAGTTAATCTCGGATCATTGGAGCCCGCCACTTTGTAGGTCCATTAGGTCCCTCGGTTGGCTCAATCTGGGTTAAAAGAAGGGTTAATGTTTTGGTATGAAATTGAAGTGTTCAATTTCACTTTAAGGGCATTTATGTCATTTATATGAGATATGAATGATATAATATATAGTTTAATGTGAATAAGATTCATAATAAACTATAGGTTAGCCTAATTGTTGAATTAGGGCTAATTGGAGAAATTAATTGAGAGAAATTAAATTGGATGTGATTCAATTTAATTAATCCACAATTATTGCAAATGAGATTTGCAATATGAGATATGAGATATCTTATATTATGTGGTTATGCAAATGAGATTTGCATAACCTATGGTTGTGGTAAAGTGGTAATAATGTGGAGATTTTAACTCCATGATTATTCCACTATATAATCCCTTCTTGCAAGAAGGAATTCAAGCGAACTCTCTCATTTTTGGAATTTCAACCAAAAAAAGAGAATTCTCTCTCTAGCAATTCTCTCAACTCTCCTCCCTCTCCAAAACTAAGATCCCACCATCTTCCTTCTTTCCAAAAGAAGAACAACCGAGTTTCCAAGTGGTTGTGACCAGATCTTGTTCGTGAATTCAAGTTTTCGTTGAGATTTAGAAGCACGAAGAGTTCGTGACCAAGGAAGGAAGTTGAAGAACAGTCTACAACAAGTAAATACGTTCTTCTCACTGTTTTTCTTCCTTACTTTGCATGTTTAGCCTAGGTCTAAGTGTTAGATCGGTTTTAACAAATCTGAGTTGCATAATGATACCACGACGATTCGATCGTCTTCCGCTGCGTGGGGATTTTCATTCCCTTCACCACAAACCAAGAAGTAAAATTGTGTTAAGTGAGTTAGACGGAACAACAACAAAGGTTGCTAATGGTGCTAGTACATCAACAAGAGTTGTTGATACTAGATTGTCTAGTCAAGAGCGTCCATCTCAAGAGTTGAGAGTGCCTCGACGTAGTGGGAGGGTTATAACACAACCTGACCGTTACATGAGTTTATCTGAAACCCAAGTTGTCATACCAGATGACGATTATGAGGATCCATTGACTTATAATCAAGCAATGGTTGACAAAGACACAAACAAGTGGGTCACATTTATGTACCAAGAAATGGAGTCTATGCGCTTCAATTCAGTTTGGGTTCTTGTAGATAAACCTGATGGGGTAAAACCTATTAGTTGTAAGTGGATCTACAAGAGAAAACGTGGTGTAGATGGAAAGGTGCAAACCTTTAAAGCTAGACTAGTAGCAAAGGGTTATACCTAGGTAGAAGGGGTGGACTATGAGGAAACCTTTTCACCTGTTGCTATGGTAAAATCTATAAGAATTATGCTTGTCATTGCCGCATATTATGACTATGAGGTATGACAAATGGATGTCAAGACAACATTCTTAAATGACAATCTTGACGAGAACATCTACATGGACCAACCCAAAGGATTCATTGAACTAGGACAAGAGCAAAAGGTTTGCAAGCTTAAAAGGTCGATCTATGGACTGAAACAAGCCTCTAGGTCCTGGAATATAAGATTTGATGAGGCACTCGATATTTTCGCATCAATTATATCGATGGACACCATATACTCTATAGTGAGGAGAGTGCAACTTTAAGTCTATAGTGGAGTGACTTGTAGTTAATGAAAATTGATTAATCAGATCAAAGAGTTTGATCAGTTAATCTCACATCATTGGAGCTCATGAACTGTAGGTCCACTAGGTCCCTCCGTTGGCTCAACATGGTAATATTGAGGATATAAAGTTAGGAATGAAAGTGAAGTGTTCAATTTCATATATGAGGTAATATATCATTTATATGTGATATAATTGATATAATATATAGTTTGAATGTGAATTAGATTCATAACACACTATATAATTATGAGAGAATGAATGAGGGATAGGATGGTAATTTCTATCCTATTTCCCTATAAATAGTTGCATGAGATGCAACTTTGAGCAATGCCTTTGGTGTAACCCTAAAGCTTATTCTCATTGTGTTGGAAAAGTTCCTAGACACAACTCTCTCAAATTCTCTACACCTCATTCTAAAGGAACCAATTTTCCTCCCTCACCTAGAGAACTGTTGGGGTTTGCTCCCTAAAACTCGTAGTTTGTAATTCTGTTCTAATTTTGTAATAAAGTGTTATTATTTACAATGAAGAGTTATTAATCGATATTTACGATATTGCCCTTGTATTAACCCTAAATCGAATAAACTAAACATCCAAGGCTATAAGATGTCTCTTGTACTGAATGTAATGTACATAAAGAAGGATCTCGATACGAGATACAGCCTAAAGGGCCTATAGTAAGGGGATAAGGTTTGGGCACCTTACCCTGGTAATACTATGGATGTGGCCCACTTTGTATATGATACAAACACAGTGATCCTAACGTGTTCGTGTAGATGATATGTGAGTGGGGATATCCTATGTATTGAGATTACATAAGACCGGACCGCGAAATAGTAACCAATAGGTGTAACTCCGTTGACTTGTTATGTTTCTATTTCACTAGGATGACCTAGGCAACTTGATCTCAATCCTGAGCAGGTTACGAACTCCTGTTTGCGAGGGATTGTCCTTTGACTAGTATGGGTGAGAGTGGCCATGTACGTCGACTCAATATGCCTACCTTCTTGAGGACAAGACCGAGTGAACAGCTGGGGACTTAACTTAGCAAGATGAAATTCACTCCTTCCCGCCTATTAGGGTAAGTAGAGGAATGTTCCCTTAAGTGGTGTCTCTGGGACTTGAACAAAGGGCCAGACCCTCTCATTGGCCCGAGAGGGACTTCTGTTTGTTGGTAGGACCACAAACAAGTTGTTCATTAGAGGAGTGATAACACACAAAATGTGTTATCCTTAGGCTTAATTATTGCTAGTTTTATGATGATTTCAGGGCTTTTACGTGTTTAAATCACTCAATTTCAGGTTAATAGCTTAAACAGGACGATTAGAGACATTTTGGATCACTCGGGATCGAGACGAGGCTATTTGGAGCTAAAAATAACATCAATTGGAAGTAGAAGGATCAATCCCAGCTTGAAGACCCGAGGTGATGGCGTTGCAATGCCATGCAGAGTGTTGCAACGCCAAACGTGCTGCTTAGAGGCGTTGAAGATCACTACCGATAGCGTTGCAACGCTGCTTTGCAGCGTCGCAACGCTATCTCGATAAGGAACCCATGCTGAAGACCCGTGCAGAAGGCGTTGCAACGCTGCCTTGCAGCGTCGTAACGCCAGATCGATAGCAACGCGCACGTTAGGGTAGCGACGTTGCAACACCATCGATAGTTTCCATATATACCACGCGGTTAGGGTACAACGTTGCAACGTTGTCCCTAGCGTTGCAGCGCTGTACCGTTGATGCCTATAAATACAACCTTATTTCTTCTTGCAAAGGGAGTCGAATTTGATAGAGATTTCACCCTAATTTCGAATTACCCTCTGTAAGAAGAGAAAGGAGAGCATTCTTGGGAGCCAAAGCGTTCGCGGAGGTTCGAGATCGAAAACGGGAGCTCGGAGACGAAGAACCGACATCGATGCATATGTTTAATTTCCTTTTCTTTCAGATTGTAACTCCGTTTTAAGACGTTTTCTACACTTTTAGTTTGGTTTTCTTGTGATTTAGAGTAGCTAATTGTTGTAGTTAGGAATTGATTTGCATGTTAAGACTTGTTTCCCATGTATTGAATTATGTTTTGACATTTATTTTTGGCAATTCGTTCTTTAACTCTTTGATATTGTTGGTTTAAGTGGACTCGAGCGATAAAACTTAGATTAGAGCAAAGTTGTCAAAACCCTTAGAAGTCTGGCATGAGAATGACCTAGAAGTCTAAGGGAAACAAGTAAAGAAGTTGCTTAACGCCGTGCATGTTGTAGGTTCATATGGAGACTATAGAATTTATTGCTTGTGCGAGGCTCACTAAGAATCGAGAGATTTTCTTGAGTATTTTACGTCTTGTTTATAAATTCATCACATTAGTTCATTGCATGTGTTAATTAAGTTACTAACTTGTGAAATCAACTTCCACAATTCTATCATATATTCGTGTCTCCAATTATACATTTATTTTCTATCTTTGTTTCCATCACCTATCCATGTTATGTTACTTTAGCTAAAATTGAGAATTAGTATCTTGGTAATTGATTAATCTGGAAACCCATTCTCGAGGACGATACTTGGACTCTTAAATCACTATACTAAAACTTGACCCGTACACTTGAGGTATTGCATTATCAAAATTATACGCAACAAGTTTTTGGCGCCGTTGCAGGGGAAATGACGATTATTTAGATTAATTAATATTAGGAGAAAATTTGAAATTTTAGACTAAAGTGTGTTTGTGTTTTCTTGTTTTTTTTTTTTAATTTCATTGTGTATTTGTTATTTGTTGCCTTATTTGTCTTATTTTAGTTGTGTGTGTTTGAGTCTTTGTCCCCTGTTTTGGTTGTGTCACTATTGTGTAAAAGTCTTGATTTGAATTACGGATTTTTCGAGTATGACTTTGCATGATTTTGATTCCCCATCATTCTATTGTCCCTCTTAGGACCCTAGGTATGTGCATCATGATTTTTCTGGATACCATTTGTCTAACTTTTACCATTATGACTCAATGACTGATGAAAATTATTTTGATGGTAATCATTTAGGCACTTGGAACTAAAATTTTCCTCATCCCAACCAACCTATAGAAAACTCTTCCCTTGTGGACTTAATAGTGGAATACACCTTAGAATTGAAAATTAAAAATTTGGTTCATAATGAATTAGAGAGGTTGGATAGGTTAGAGGCTAAGGTGGTAGGACTTTGGGAAATAGTACAGGGAAGAGCTCATTATCTTAATCAACTAGTAGTTTCCCTTCAGGTCTTACAGGAACAATTTCTTGCCCTTACCACTGAGGAGGTGCCACCTAGGAGGACTTATCGTACGATAGTGAGGATGGGTTGGAGGAGATTGAAACACACCAGAGACAGGTTTGTGAGATAGACAATGGTGAGATAATCACTTCCATGGAGGAATTTCAGGTGATAGAGTTCGAGGTTAAAAAGTCCTTTTCCCCTTTATCTTCAGAAATTTCCTTTAATCTTGATATCCATTTGTCCTACACTCACGAGTCTTGCTTCGATTTTTGTTCTTCCATTTCATTAAACAAAAATACCAAAATAGTTTTTTGTCTAGAGCCCAGGAGAAACAAGATAGCCTTTTAGACTTAGAGAGCAATATCGATTCGAGCAAGAAGGGGCCAAAGAAATATGAGCAGTTTTATGTGCCCTGATAAGTCACTGTCTAGCTAAAGACGTTAAAGAAAGTGCTTCTTGGGAGGCAACACAAGTTTTATGTTTTAGTTCTCTGTATTATTTTTTCTTTCTTTTTATGTTCTAGTTTTTGTGTTTTTGTCTAATTTCTTTCTTTTTGGTACCTCCAGGTGTATGCCCAAGGGTAGAGCTGCAGACTTGCACCCTTTTGATCCTGAGATCGAGAGGACCTGTAGGAGACTTCTAAGGGAAGGAAGAGCAGAACCTCAGACCATGGCTGATCAGGAGCTAATAAACAACCCTAAACCCATCAAGGAGTACTTCCAACCTATGTTTAATTCTGAGTAGGCTTGAATTGTCTATGCCCCCATAAATGCTAACAATTTTGAATTTAAAACAGGACTTATACAGATGGTTAGGGAAGATGCTTTTAGAGGACTAGCCACAGAAGATCCTAATTCACACTTGCAAAATTTTTTAGAAATCTGTGGTACAATTAAAGTGAATGGTATCTCTGCTGATAATATCCGCTTACGTCTTTTTCCTTTCTCTTTGCAGGGTAGGGCTAAAGAATGGCTAGGGTCTCTCCCACCAGGAAGCATCACTTCCTGGGAAGAGTTGACCCAAGCCTTCATGACCAAATTCTTTCCACCTGTGAAAACTGCAAAGTTAAGGACTGAGATAGGAACATTCAGGCAGCAGGAGGGAGAGCAACTATTTGAGGCCTGGGAACAGTACAAGGACATGCTCAGGAGATGCCCACAACATGGCTACCCATATTGGCTCCAGGTACAACTGTTTTATAATGGACTTGAAGGTAAGACTAGGACCATTCTGGATGCCACCGCTAGAGGGGCTTTCATGGCAAAAACTGTGCCAGAAGCACGTGCCCTCCTAGAGGAAGTGTCAACCGCCGCCTACCGATGGCGTCTGATGCACAATGACAGATCTAAGCCGATGATGGCGGATTGTATCAACCTGGAGGAGGTAACCTCCCTTAGATCTCATATGGCATCCCTCACTCATGCTCTGAATAATTTTGCAGGATAACCCCAAACAGTGATGCCCTCTCAATGCTCCCAGCCCAATGGAGAATCCACTTTGGAGCAATTACATTATCTGAACAATAGAAGCAACACTTATGGAGGAAACCAAACTCAGAATAACCTTCCAACACATTATAACCCAGGTTTGAGGTGTCACAAAAATTTCTCTTATGCTAACAATAAGAATGTGTTGAATCCTCCTGCAGGGTATGCTTCTACATCAGAGAGGAAACCATCTTTGGAAGAGACAGTGCACTCCTTCATAGCCGAATCCAAAAGTAGGTCCAACCAGCTGAAGAATGCAGTCACCAGTCTAACTGGTATAGTGACTAGTCGTGGAGCTACCATAAAGAACATTGAGACCCAGATCAGTCAGATGAACACATCACTCCGAGTGCTGCAGGATAGAAAAGAAACACCTTGAGGGAGTATAGTCTAGCTAAAGACGTTAAAGAAAGCGCTTCTTGGGGGAAACCCAAGCTTTACTATTTTGTCATTTCTGTTTTTATTTTATTTTGGTTGTTTGTTGTTTTCACACTAGTTTCTTTGTTTTGCTTTGTTAGGTTGTGATGATGTCTTCCCTCGTTTAAATCCATGCTCCCGTTCTGAGGAACTCCAACACAATGTTTTGGCTATCCAAGGAATTCAGAAAGTAATAAAAATCTCCATAACTCACGACAGTATTGTTCACTCTTACCCTTATACTTGCTCTGTGCTTACTTTTGCAAACAATGGGGACAATGTTTAGTTTAAGTTTAGGGGTGAGATGTTACTGATATGTTGTGACTGTCCTGAGTATATGCTAAATTGCTGATTGAGCTTTTGCATAAGTATGATTATGATAGCCTAGGATGAGAATTAATTGAAAATCTTTGTGATTCTGCTGAAACTTAAGAGCATGATATAAATTTGAGTTAATTTAAAAATTTTCTAGAGTTTTTCCTGCACTACTATGCACATAGTCTGTGTTCCTATAGTTTTGAAATGCTTAGAACAAAGTTATTAGGCTTAGAAGTTTAATGTCACCTCGATAGGTCTAAGAACTTATTTGAGAGTTAAACTGCAGGATAGGGTGAATGACAATATGAAGTGCATGATCTGTATAATTTGTGTTTTATGTGAAATAGTTTGTTTGTTAAAGAAAAAATTCGTGAGTGCAAAAAGAGCTACCTTCAGTGTGATCAGTTAGGCCACTCATTGAGCAAGTGCTCTGGGTAAGGGTCCCTGCAGTGGATGTGTGAAAGCTAGTGTCCTTGCACAAAAAAAAAAGAGAAAATAAAAAAAAATGAGAAAAAAGTGATTAAGTTCTGAGTAAAGTTGTTTATTTCTTAAATGTGGGGAGACTCAAGGATTAGTAATTATGACTAGTGTAGGGGGAAGTTGAATCGATAGCCTAATAAAGTTGATCCGGGCTTAGTAAAAATGAAGGGAACATAGGCTAATCACACACACACATAGGAATACTTAGGAAAAGTTCTAAACTGCTCCTTGAAGTATTAAGTTTGATTGTTTCCTATGATTACCAATTTTTTATCTTAAATCTTTGAGGCTTGAATCAAATGTATGTATAAGAACAAACTCATGTTTAATTCTGTTTTTGCTCGGGACTAGCAAAAGTTTAAGTTTGGGAGTGTTTGATAGCACACAAAATGTGCTATCCTTAGGCTTAATTATTGTTAGTTTTATGATGATTTCAGGGCTTTTACATGTTTAAATCACTCAATTTCAGAAGAAAGGTTGATCGGCCATTCTGTGATTTTGGTGAAATCTCTCAAAAAATTCTCTCTCCCAAATTCCCTCACACTCCAATTGTTGGATTCCTTCCCACCTAGGGAGATCTAAGCTACTTAGAGAATAGGAGGTTCTCACTTTTGGTGTTGTCCCTGTGGTGAAGAAAGAAACAGAGAAGTGTTCCTGTGTTGCTGTGCGTTCTTATAGCAATGAGTTGCTGTTGAGAATCTACAAAGGTAATTGTCACTAACCTTTAGTTTATGCTTTTATAACATATGTTTGCATGTTTTAAGATCCATGCCTAATTAGATTAGGGATTAGAGTTGTATGCTTGTTCTCTGTATTTACTAATGTATTGGTATTTCTAGTAAACCAAAAATAATCAAGCAAATCGATTTCTAATCATGTTTCCGCTGCTCAAGGGGATCAGATTCCCATCAAGAACAATAGAGAAGAACTAGTGGTAGATCTTTGTACGTGCCGGGTTCGGATCGTAGAGATCGTGAGATCGTGAGCAACACCTTGGAGAAGGAATACAAGAAGAAAATCGTTATTCAAAGGTAAATTCATGCTGTCCTAATCTTCTTGTGCATGCTTAATCATAGTTTTTATGTTCTTGATGTATCTATGTAATAAGATTAAGAACATGCGATTCGTAATCGCTTCTGCTGCGGGATTTGATCGCTTCAAAAACAACTAAAACGAGCTTGGTACGAGAGAAGTAGATTCTAGCAACCTAAGGTGATAAACAACTAAAACGGACAACAAACAAGCTGAGAATCAAATGATTAAAGTATTGGAATTTATTGAAGTTCACTTCTAATTTCTGTTGCTTGATGTTGTGAAATGTTATAGCATCATGCATCATTACTGCACTGTGTAGTAACGGGAAATCACAAATTAACCTTTAAAAATTAATTCTAATCCTCTAATTACAACTCATAAACAGAGTTTAAATACGTCTATGAAAACACAACATTCAAATACAAGGTTAGCTCAATTTCCTAAGTTTACAAGTCAAGAATATATGTCTATACCCTTGAATTCCTTCTCTAATTCAAGATAAGAACCTACTTGCATTGCTTATGCTATTTCCATTCATTTTAAGTCTTTCAGAATTAATACAAACTTATATTCAATCCTAAGTTGATTACTCTTAAGAAGAACACCAAACAATAAAAGCCCATAGGCAAACTACACATGTATAACATTTCTGAAGCAAAATGGGTCCAAAATTAGAGTTGTAAATCCATAAATTCCAACCTACAGAAATTAGCTCATGGTTTTTACAAAGAAACCAACCAAGAAAAGCCTAAGGATCATAAACATCTCAAGTTTAAACAAGATTCACAAGATAACAACCTAAAGTTAACTTAGATAAACTCTAATAACAAGAAAGCTCAAGAACAAAGGTACAAAAAGAAAAAGGGGAAGAAGAAATGGCTTAAGAATTGATGGAGACTCATTGCTGCCCTGTTTTTCGATCTCCTCTTTCCTTCTCCTCTGTTTTTGCGATGGCTTCCTTCCAAGAATGGTCTCCCTATCGATCTTCTCCTTCTTTTCCAATTAGGGCAATCTCTATCTCTTTCTTTTTTTTTTTAACCCAAAAGCCCCCCAACTTCTTTTTTTCCACAAATGGCCCAAAAGGAAGGCTGCAAAAACAGAAAAAAAAAGTTTTGTTGCGTCAGCTTGAGTGATGGGTCTCGAATTGACTTTTTTGTTCCGAAGTCAATGCCGAACAATGTTGCAACATTAACACCTCAACAAGCTTTCTTCTCTTCTAGGTTGAACTCAATGTTGAATAATGCTGCAACATCTGAAGGGAATCGAATCCCCTTGAGCAGCAGAAACATGGTATTAAATCGTATTTGCTTGATTAGTTTTGGTTTACTTCAAAAACTCATACATTGGCAAAAAAACAATAGAGATAAGCAATCTAAATTAAGCATGGATTAAACATAAAATGGGCATGTTGTGGAGGTTCTAAACTAAAAGGAATTAGATAATACCTTTGTAGTTACACAATTGTCAGCAACTCTTTGTTTCAAGAATTGAACAATACATCAATAGGAACTTTCAATTTTCTTCTCTTCTTAGTAAGATACTACCAATAGTGAGAACCTCCTATCCTCTGAATCCTTAGACCAAACCTTGGTGGGAAGCCTCCAACAAATTGAAAAAATGGGAATTGTGTGTGTTGAGAGAGAGTTTTTTTTTTCCAGCAATTTCAACTCAAATTGCCAAATCCATCGATCAACCTTCTCCTTCTCACACTAGAGAAGAAGAAGTGAAAGTAGGGTAACTCCCCACTCCCTATCGAGAGGGAATTGGGGAGGTGTGGGAACGTGTCATCGTGACACGTTCCCAATTAATAATTAAACCATTTTTAATTTTTAATTAATTAATATAATATTAATTTTAATATTAATTTTAATTAAAATAAATTAAATATCATATATTTAATTATGATTAAATCACATTTAATCATTCTACCCTTTAACCTATAGTTTTAATGTACATCTCATGCACATTAAATTTAACCTATAGTTTTAAATATGAATCTCATTCACATTTAAATAATATTTGAACTCTTTCAAATATTTAATTCTCTCATATAATTTAATATGAATCATATTCAAATTAAATTTATAATATAAAGTTCTAATGCACATAAAACTTTATATTATAATATATCTTCATACATCATGCTTGAGCAATTAATTTAAGTCCACAACCCAAGCCAAAAACATCTTTCATGAGACTTTGAGAGAGCTTGGAGTTGTCTTCCACTCTTTTTTCCTTTCCCCTTCCCTTTTCCTCTTTCTCTTCCTTTTCTTTTTTGGAGCTTTTGTTATTTGATTTTGCATTTTCTTGAAATCACTTGATTCAATGTACAACACCCACCTATTCTTCTCTCTCTCATTTGGATAACACATCCCTTTTGATAAACTCAATATTTCAAACTGCTTCCTTTTATGAATGGTTGTTTATTCTCCAACCATGAGATGTGTCCATTCTCAACTTCACTTTCTTTCACAACATGTTCAAAAAAGTTTTCATTCTTTAAGCTCTCATTGAAACTTTTGTTCATTTCAACATTTCTAGATGAATTAAAAACCCCAATAGCAGAACATTCTTCTACATCATTAAAAGATTGCATAGTATTGAACACATTAAAGATTACCTGTTGACTATTCATTCTCATGGTAAGCTCTCATTTTTCTACATCGATCAACGTTCTACCAGTAGCTAAAAATGGCCTACCAAAGATAATAGAAACCTGGACGTCAGCTTCATAGTCCAATATGATGAAATCTGTAGGAAAGATGAATTTATCCACTTGGACAAGAACATCTTCAATTTTTCCTTCAGGATGAGAATAAGAACGATACACTAATTGAAGAGTGACTGTAGTGGGTCTTTCTTCTCCAATTCCAAGCTTTTTAAACACGGATTGTTGGGATTTTGTGCCCTAAACTTGTGTAGTTTGTAAATATCTGATAAGATTAATAAAGAGTTATTTTTTCATCATTTATCGTGTTCCCGCATTTAAAACTTAAAATCCAATAAACTAAGCTCTAGGGTTATGGTTATGAGAACTTGTGTTGGGTTTTATGCCCTAAAACTCGTTGTTTGTAAATAATGTTCTAATTAAATTAATAAAGAGTTATTATTGTCAATAAAGAGTTATTGTTCATTACTTACTACATTGCCTTAAATTAACCCTAAATCCAATAAACTAACATCCAAGGCTGTAATATGTCTCTTGAATTGAATGTAATGTGCATATAAGGATCTCAGTTCGAGATACAACCTAAAGGGTCTATAGTAAGGGGATAAGGCTTGGGTACCTTACCCTGGTAATACTATGGATATTGCCCACTTTGTATGTGATACAAACACAGTGATCCTAACGTGTTCGTGTAGACGACATGTGAGTGGGGATATCATATGTAATGAGATTGCATAAGACCGAACCGAGAATTAGTAACCACTAGATGTAACTCCGTTGACTAGTTAGGTTTCTAATTCAATAGGATGACCTAGGCAACTTGATCTCAATCCTGAGCAGGTTACAAACTCCTATTTGCGAGGGATTGTCCTTTGACTAGTATGGGTGAGAGTGACCAGATTCGCCGACTCAATAAGGCTACCTTCTTGGGGACAAGATCGAGCATGCAGCTGGGTGTTGGGATTTGTGCCCTAAACTTATGTAATTTTGATCAAATAAATAAAAAGTTATTTGTTTTGGTAAAGTTATATTCTTGCTTTATAAATCCAATAAACTAAGCTCCAAGGTTATAATATATCTTGAACATCAGTGTCGTAGACCCTATTTGGATTGTGTTCAAGAGTATAACCTAAATGGTCTATGGTATAAGAATAAGGTTGGAAACCTTATTCTGGTAACACCATGGATGTGGCCCACTTTGTAATTAGTACAAATGAGGTAATCCAACTCATTCATGAGGTTGACATGCGAGTGGGGGTATCCTGTATGAAGAGTTCATATAAGACCGGACTGCAAATTATTAGTCTAACCAAAGATAACGCCAAGCAGATGTGATAAGACCGATAATTTATAGATGGTCATTAGTGACTCGACCTGAATCCTGAGCAAGTTAAGAACTCCTGCTTATAGGGGTTTGTCCTTAAACTAGTATGGGTGAGAGTGGCCTGTAGCCGACTCAATAAGCCTACCTTCTCAGGGACAGAACCTCGTAGGTAGCTGGGGACTTAACTATGTAAGATGAAATTCACTCATTCCTACACTAAGGAATTAGATAGGTTGTTCCCTTAAGAACTGAGTCTAGGTCTCGAACAACTGGGACCCACCCTCTAAACTAGCTTAAGACGGTATGAGTTTATGGTAGGACCATAGACTTGTTGTTCATTAGAGGATCAGTGGTGCTTAAGGAACAAGGAGGTAATCACAGGGGTAAACGGTAATTTGACCCAACTGTGGTTACGAACAACCTGTGAAAGATCGACTCATGGGTAATGATTATATCAATGGACACAATATAATCTACAGTGAGGAGAGTGCAACTACAAGTCTATAGTGGAGTGACTTGTAGTTAATGAATATTGATTAACCGGATCAAAAAGTTTGATCAGTTAATATCACATCATTGGAGCTCATGAACTGTAGGTCCATTAGGTCCTTCCGTTGGCTCAACATGGTAATATTGAGGGTATAAAGTTAGGAATGAAATTGAAGTGTTCAATTTCATATATGAGATGTTATATCAATTATATGTGATATAATTGATATAATATATGGTTTTATGTGAATTAGATTCACATATTGACTATAGACTAATGAGAGAATGAGGGAGGGATAAGATGGTAATTTCCATCCTATTTCCCTATTAATAGTTGCATGAGATGCAACTTTGATACTAAGCTTTTGTTGCAACCCTAGAGGTCTCTCACTCATTGTGTTTGAAAGAGTTCCAAACACATTTCTAAAAAACCTACACATCTCATTCTAAAGGAACCCACATTCCTCCCTCACCTAGAGAACAACAGAGAAGATCTAGTGGCAGATCTTCATACGGTTAGCTAAGATCGTGATCATTGGAGAAGGAGCTTGTGGAGAAAGTGTTCTTCAAAGGTATATTACTTGCTATTCGCTGTAGTATTACATGCATAATCTTATATGTTTAGTTCTTGTTATAGATCTTAGTAACAAAATCATGAACACACAATTCGCAATCGCTTCCGTTGCGGGATCCGATCCCTTCACTAGGGACTTAACCTAGCAAGATGGAATTCACTCCTTCCCGCCTATTAGGGTAAGTAGATGAATGTTCTCTTAAGTGGTGTCTCTGAGACTTGAACAAAGGGCTCGACCCTCTCATTGGCCCGAGAGGGACTTCTGTTGTTGGTAGGACCACAAACAAGTTGTTCATTAGAGGAACACTGGAACTTAAGGTAAAAGATGTAACCCAAGGGTAAAACGATAATTTACCCTAGCTGGTGTTACAAACATTCGTGAAGGATTGACTTGCTGTTATTGGTCAATATCCGTAGACACAGAAACATATATGCAGTGAGAAAAGTGCAACTACGGGACTTTAGTGGAGTGTTCCCACAGTTAACGAATGTTGATTAAGAGGTTAATGAGATTAACCGAATAATCTCGTATCGTTGGAGCTTTTGATCTGTAGGTCCATTAGGTCCACCTTCTAGCTCGTAAAGGGTTCTTAGATCATTTGAATTTGAAATGTTCAAATTCAATTAGGGAATAAACATTAATGTATACAGATACATTATAATATAAAGTTTTAGAACTTTATATTATAAATTTAATTTGAGTATGATTCATATTAAATTATCTGAGAGAATTAAATATTTGAAAGAGTTCAAATATTATTTTAAATGTGAATGAGATTAATATTTAAAAACTATAGGTTAAAATTTAATGTACATAAGATGTGCATTAAAACTATAGGTTAAAAAAGGGGAACTGATTAAATAAGATTTAATCATTTGTATATTTGATTAAATGTGATTTAATCAAATATTAATATAATTAAATTGGTTTAATTGTATAAATTTAATTAATTTGATTAATTTAATTGATTAAAAATTAATAAAAAAATAAAAAGAGGGAACGTGTCGATGCACACGTTCCCCACTACTTCCCCTTCCTTCTCCCTATCGACAAATATATAGGGGAGAGGGAATCGATGGATGATCAATCAATCAGTTAGAGCAATTGTGAATTGCTGGAGAAAATTCTCTCAGACAAAAGAAATCCCTAACCTCTTCCAATTGTTGGATGCCTTCCCACCAAGGTTGGATCTAGGAAACTCAGAGAATAGAAGGTTTGCTGAGTGGTTATGTCCTATTGAAAAAGGAAGAACAAAGTTTTTTTTGTGTTGCTGTGTCACTGTACTTTGGAGCAAGGAGTTGTTGTACTGGATTGAAACTACAAAGGTGATTTCGAATTCCCTTATTAGTTTAAGATTACACAACATGTCTATGTTTGCCTAATCCATGCTTTATTTAGATTAGATTGCTTATTCTCTGTATTTTACCAATGTACTGGTATTTGGAGTAAACCAAAACAAGCAAGTAATCGATCTTTAAGTCACGTTTTCGCTGCTCATGGGGATCCGATTCCCATCAATTGGTATCAGAGAAATGCTTGTTTTGTTTTGGTTGAAACAAATTTGCATTGGATAGGTGGGAATTGCATTTGGTTTGCTGTAAAACTGTTTAGGAGAATTTTGACCTTAGTTTTAATTATGATTTGATCAAATTAAATGTAAAGGCCCCTGTATTTTGGGCAATTAAGTGCATAATGGAGTATGTAATAGTGTTATGAGTCGTTCATGACAAGTTTGAAGCAATTCAGATGAGATTTGGGTGAGAAATTGCCAATTCAAGTTGCTGTTTTATAGAAGAAGCAATGGCAGAACCAATAGCGTTGCAACGCTCCCAGTGGCGTTCCAACGCCATTCATCAGCGATGCAACGCTGAGGAACGACGTCGCAACGCTACCCCGATAACTCTTGCAGGTGCTTAGGGAGGTGGCGTTGCAACGCTGTCGTAGCATCTGGGTGGAGCAGACCGGTTCAACGGCGGTTCGGGTCGTGGACGGTCCGGTTCGAGTGGTCTGAGCCCGGTCAATGAGTTTTGGGCCGGTTTTGTAATTGAATTAGTGTAATTTTATTAATTTTTGCACTTTAGGGGTCAAATTTTTCCAGTTTACTGCTATTTTCTTTATGAATGCCATTTAGAATTTTTCCCACATTAGGATAAGCATGTTCATGCATTTTATTTGTAAAATGTTATATAAATTTGATATAAATGCATTATTCAATTTATTTTTCATGAGTAATTAATTATAATTGTTATAATTAGATTATATGAAAAATAAATAGCATGGAGCATGAAATTACTTAGTTTAAAATAAATTGTTATTTTATTTAAGTAATTTGCATATTTCAAGTAGTTGAATATAATTCCAATTAGAAATTGTTTATTGGAGTTATAATATAGTTCCTTGTCATAGGTTGATTATTAAAATTTATAAAAATTATAAAGGGGTTTATAGAAACCATAACCTATAACAAAGAACTGCATGCAAACATAGGAGCTTGGGTTAAATAAAATTAGTTTTAAATTGTTTAAAATTAATTTAGACCTAAGTTTAATTTCTAATAGGATTAGAAGTTAGTCTTACATAGTATTTTAAATAGTTTAAAATATAATAGGATAATAGGACATTGGTTATAAGGGAACTCTACCGGTTATGTTCTGTCTAAGGCTGGGGGTACTTAAGTCGACGGTTAACGGAATGCCTCCAACCTGGAAACTGACCTGGAGCTTGAGTTGAATTAACCATAGTCCTGTGTTATATCTAGGTAATTAAAATATTTATTCACCTAGAGATAAGGTTAAAAGACCTAGTTATAATAGGCATAGACTTAGATAGATTCTTTTAGCCAGAATCCGACTAAGTTAAACCTAATCCCTAACCTTAGGAACTTCAGTGGGAGAAAACGAGATGTTCGCATCAAGTTTACTCTCACGTCCTCAAAAGTTCACACCGTGCGTTCCATGCTCGACTACGTGGTGTCAATAGGGCGTCCCCCTACGGTAAGTGTTTGCATGGTTCAATACCAAGGTGAATGAGGGAAGTATCCATAGTAAATGGGAGCAGGATGCGTGTCAACGTATCCTACGGTCTCCTCCATTAGGTTGCACCGTGAGATTTCTATAGTCCTCCTGCTAGGTTGTCCTGGAACAGCCAATCCCTACGGAGGGCCTGACTATACGGGTCGAAACACCACGAAATCCAGAAATGGATAAGGTCTCTTAGGTAATTTGCCAACAGTTATCTTTCTTAATAGTAGCCTGTTGACTCGGACCTATTGGATCTGAAAATGGTAGGGTCACATTTACGGGTTAAGTTAAGCTTGTTATGTTGGGTTTTATGTCCTAAAACTCGTGGTTTTGTAAACTGAATGTATATTCTATTTCACAATAAAGTTATTATTGAAATTTATTCAGTAAAGGTGTTATTGAATATTGTGTATTGTGTAACCTTAATTCAATAAAGAACCCTTGGCTATAGGATGAATACTTGAACTTTATGTGTCACATAAAAGTGGATCAAGTTCAAGTTATAGCCAGAATAGTCTATAGTATAAGGATAGGGTTGGGTACCTTATCCTGGGGACACTATGGACGCGACCCACTTTGTAGAGTACAAACGATGTGATCCTAAATCGTTCATGTGGAGACATGTGAGTGGGGGCGCCCTATGTAATGAGTTTGCATAAGACTGGACCGCGAAATAGTCACTTAGACTTTAAATTCCATTTACTGTCTTAACTGACTATATTCATACGATGACCTAGGTAACTCGATCTTAATCCTGAGCGTTCTATGGACTCCTGTTTATTCGGATTATCCTTAGATTTGCATGGGTGAGAGTGGCTCGAGATTTTCGACTCAATAAGCCTCCCATTTCAGGGATAAAATCGAGTAAATAGCTGGGAACATAGTTCTACAAGATGGAATTCACTCCTACCCGCTTTAGGGATAAGTAGAGAGGTTGTTCCCTTAAGTGATGACTCCAGGTCTTGAACAATGGGCCTACCCCTCTCGTTGGTCCGAGAGGGATTTGGTTTGCTGGTTGGACCACAAACCAATTGTTCATTAGAGGATCAGTGGTACTTAAGGAACAAAAGGTAATTACAGGGGTAAAACGGTAATTTTGACCCAGTTGTAATTACCTTTTGTTCCTTAAGACGGTAATTTTGACCCAGCTGTAATTATGAACGACCTGTGAAGGATCGACTTACTAAACATGGTTATATCGAGTGGACATAAATATATCTACAGTGAGGAGAGTGCAACCACTGGGCTTTAGTGGAGTGTCCCGATGGTTAACGAATGTTGATTAGCTAGGTTAAAGAGTTTGACCGGTTAATCACGTATCGTTGGAGCTCATGATCTGTAGGTCCATTAGGTCTTCCTTACTAGCTCGGACTAAGCCTTGTAACATTTTGAGAGAAAAGAATTTGAATTGTTCAAATTCGAGTTTGGGAGAAAGCGTTAATTATATGTGATATATTTAACGAATCATAGCTTAATTATGAATTAAACTATGATTAAAAGGAGGTGTATATATTTAAATATGATTTAAATATTGGATCGGTTTATAGCATGAATAAAGATTCATGTCCGGAAAATCGATCGGGATCGGGCAATTTATTTAATTTAATATTTGATATTAAATTAAATTAAAAATTAATTAATTAAATTAATTATTTAATAATTAATTTAATTAAATTAATTGTAATTAAAAATCAATTTAATATTGATTTTTAAATTAAAATTAAATGAGAATTAGTGGATTTTCATGGATTTTCAATAAAATCCAAAGTGCAACTTGCCCAATCCCTCTCATCTTCAAAATTCACCAAAATTGGCCACCTCCATCTCAAAGCATCCTCATCACCCTTGAGTTGTCACTCCATTGAAGCTTATTGAAGCTTTATATAATGGTGATTTGAGGGATGTTGAGAGAATTTTACAGAAAATTCAATATTCCCGAATTAGTGACCTTTGAGGTCTTTTCTTTCAAATTCTCTCAACCTAGGATCCCACAATCCGTTCTAAGGCCCGGGGATAGTAGGGAAGACTCTAACGGTTGTCCACGAAGTGTTCATGTTGAAAACCATCCACCGGGTGAAGAGAATTTGATCTTCAAAGTTGAGTTTTCTATCCCTCTGTTTTTCCAGCTTTGAGCATGCATTTTATTTTACAAAATTGATCAACTTAGAGTGTTCAAGATCCAAAATTGCTTCCGCTTTCTTAATCTAGACTATTTCAAGTTAACGAGTCCTTGACCAAGCAAACAATAGCTAAGAATCATTGGGAGATGAGATGTTCTGGCAGTGAGAATTAGCTGAGAAAGTCTCAATTCAGGGGAGGAGTGACTGACTACCCGACGGTTGGTTTTATTCTAAACCCTTGAAGTATCGTTGCAAAATTAAAGGTTTAATTTAAACACTAGGGTTCTTTAATAATTTTGCTAAAATTGTTTACTTTGTAATGGGTTAAAGGCATAACTAATTAGAACTACCTTTCAAATTTCAGCATGTCGTCGTCATAATAGCCTTACTCAAAAGTGAACGTTTAACTAGCGAGAATTATACTACGTGGAAGTCCAACCTGAATACGATTCTGGATGTTGATGATTTACAGTTTGTACTGACTGAGGAATGTCCTCAGGTCCTTGCTCGAAACGCTCCTCAAACTGTTAAGGATGCTTATGACCGTTGGATCAAGGCCAATAACAAGGCCAAGGTCTACATTTTGGCTTGTGTTTCTAAAGTTCTGGCCAAAAAGCACGAGGGCATGGTCTCAGCTCGTGAGATCATGAGTTCGTTGCAGAATATGTTTGGACAACCGTCTGGACAGCTTCGACACGAATCCCTTAAGTACGTTTATAACTCCCGTATGAAAAAGGGGTCTTCAGTGAGAGAACATGTTCTCGATCTGATGGTCCACTTCAATGTGGTTGAAATGAACGACATGGTCATAAACGAGCAAAGTCAGGTGTCGTTCATCCTGGAATCTCTTCCGAAGAGTTTCCTGCAATTCAACAGCAATGCAGTGATGAACAAGATTGAGTACAACCTGACTACTTTCCTAAATGAACTGCAAACTTTCCAGTCTCTTATGAAGAATAAGGGACAACCTGATGGAGAGACAAATCTGTTTGCCCATTCCAGAAGGTTCCAGAAGGGTTCATCCTCTGGGACTAAGTCCTGCGGTCCGTCTTTTGGGCTTAAGAAGACCTAAAAGAAGAAGAAATGAGGGAAAGGGAAGGCACCTGCCGCTACAAATAAAGACAAGGGAAAAGCCAAAGTTGCAGACAAAGGAAAATGTTTCCACTGCAACATGAACGGGCACTGGAAGCGAAACTGCCCAATGTACCTTGTTGAGCTCAAAGAGAAGAAAGGTAAATGCAATTTACTTGTTCTAGAAACATGTTTAGTGGAAAGTAATGACTTTACCTGGATACTTGTTCTAGTTCCTTCAAGGAGCTCGAAGAGGGTGAGATGACGCTCAGGGTCAGAATGGGAGACGTCGTCTCAACTCGTGCAGTGGGAGATGCTAAGCTGTTTTTTAGAGATAGATTTTTATCATTAGAAAATCTGTACATAGTTCCTAAGATTAAAAGGAACTTGATATCTATTTCTTGTCTAATTGAATGTAGATATTGTATTTCTTTTTCAATTAATGAAGCGTTCATTTCGAAAAAGGGTGTCAATATTTGTTCTGCTAAATTAGAAAACGGCTTATATGTACTTAAACCGAACCAAACTAAAGCAATTTTGAATCATGAGATGTTTAAAACTGCAAATACTCAAAGTAAAAGGCAAATAATTTCTCCTAATAATAACACCTATCTTGGACATCTTAGACTTGGTCATATAAATCTCAACTGGATTGAGAAATTATCTAAGAATGGACTTCTAAACAAGTTAGAAGATGTTTCTTTACCTCCTTGCGAATCTTGCTTGGAAGGTAAAATGACTAAGCGACCTTTTACTGGAAAAGGTTGTAGAGCCAAAGAATCCTTAAAACTTATACATTCGGATCTTTGTGGTCCGGTGAATGTTAAAGCTCGAGGAGGCTACGAATATTTCATCTCTATCATAGATGATTATTCGAGGTATGGTTATCTATACCTAATGCATCATAAGTCTGAAGCTCTTGAAAAGTTCAAAGAGTATAAGGTTGAAGTGGAGAATGCATTAGGAAAAACTATTAAGACACTTTGATCCGATCAAGGAGGAGAGTAAGGATTTGAGATTCTAGGACTATATGATAGAACATGAAATCCAATCTCAACTCTCAGCACCTAATACACCACAACAGAATGGTGTGTCAGAAAGGAGAAATAGAACCTTGTTTGACATGGTTCGATCAATGATGAGTTATGCTCAATTGCCTGCCTCATTTTGGGGTTACGCAGTAGAGACTGCGGTTCAAATCTTGAACACTTTTCCATCAAAGAGTGTTTCAGAAATACCTTTTGAGTTGTGGAAGGGGCGTAACCTAGTTTACAACACTTCAGGATTTGGGGTTGTCCGACACACGTGCTGGCTACAAACTCAAAGAAACTGGAACCTCGTTCAAGATTATGCCAATTTGTTGGCTATCCCAAAGAAACGAGAGGTGCTCTTTTCTACGACACACAAGAAAACAAGGTGATTGTATCGACAAACACCACTTTCTTGGAGGAAGATCACATGAGGAACCATAAACCGCGTAGTAAGTTGGTACTAAATGAAGCTACAGATGAGTCAACAAGAGTTGTTGATCAAGCTGGACCTTCATCAACAGTTGATGAAAAAGCCGACATATCGAGTTAGTCTCGTCCTTCTCAATCGTTGAGAATGCCTAGACGCAGTGGGAGAGTTATTTCTCAACCTGACCGCTACTTGGGTTTAGCTGAAACTCCAATTGTCATACCTGATGACAGCGTAGAGGATCCATTGTCTTATAGACAGACAATGAATGACGTAGATAAGGACCAATGGATCAAAGCCATGGACCTTGAAATGGAGTCAATGTACTTCAATTTAGTTTGGGAACTTGTAGACCAGCCTGAAGGGGTAAGACCCATAGGGTGTAAATGGATCTATAAGAGAAAGAGAGATGCAGCCGGAAAGGTACAGACCTTTAAGGCAAGACTTGTAGCAAAGGGCTTTACCCAAAAGGAAGGAGTTGACTATGAGGAAACTTTTTCCCCTGTTGCTATGCTTAAGTCTATAAGGATACTCTTGTCCATAACCTCATTTTATGATTATGAGATATGGGGAATGGACGTCAAGACTGTCTTTTTGAATGGTAATCTTGACGAGAGCATCTATATGTCTCAGCCCGAAAGGTTCATAACCCAAGGTCAGGAGCAAAAAGTTTGCAAGCTCAACCAATCCATTTATGGGTTGAAACAAACATCCAGATCTTGGAACATAAGATTTGATATTGGAATCAAGTCTTATGCCTTTGACCAAAACGTTGATGAGCCTTGTGTTTACAAGAGGATCATCAACGATAAAGTAGCTTTCTTAGTACTGTATGTGGATGATATCCTACTAATTGAGAATGATGTAGGATACCTAACTGACATAAAGAAATGGCTGGCGACCCAATTCCAAATGAAAGATTTGGGAGAGGCGCAGTATGTTCTTGGGATTCAAATCTTCAGGCATCACAAGAACAGAACGCTAACTTTGTCTCAAGCATCTTATATTGACAAAATGTTGATTCGATATTCGATGCAGAATTTCAATAGGGGCTTATTACCCTTCAAGCATGGAGTTCATCTGTCTAAGGAACAGTGTCGTAAGACACCTCAAGAAGTTGAGGATATGAGACGAATTCCCTATGCCTCTACAGTAGGTAGCTTAATGTATGTTATGCTATGCACAAGGCCAGACATTTGTTTTGCAGTGGGAATAGTCAGTAGGTACCAGTCCAATCCAGGGTTAGACCACTGGACCGCAGTTAAAAATATCCTCAAGTATCTTAGGAGAACGAGAGACTATACGCTTGTGTATGGGACTAAAGATTTGATCCTTACTAGATACACTGATTCTGATTTTCAGACTGATAAGGATTCTAGGAAATCCACATCGGGATCAATTTTCACCTTTAACCGGGGAGCTGTAGTGTAGCGAAGCATCAAGCAAGGATGCATCGCTGACTCCACCATGGAGGCAGAGTATGTAGCTGCTTGTGAAGCACCTAAAGAGGCTGTTTGGCTAAGGAAATTCCTTACTGATTTGGAAGTTAATCCAAATATGGAATTTTCCATCACCTTATACTGTGACAACAATGGTGCGGTAGCCAATTTGAAGGAACCTCGCACCCACAAGCGAGGAAGCACATCGAGAGGAAGTATCACCTGATACGAGAAATAGTGCAACGAGGAGATGTGACAGTCACAAAGACCGCTTCGGAGCACAACATAGCTGATCCGTTTACAAAGACTCTCACGGCTAAAGTGTTCGGGGGTCATCTGGAAAGTCTAGCTCAACGAGATATGTACATAGGCTAATCTAGAGCAAGTGGGAGATATGTAATGGGTATATAGATGCCCTAGTTTATTGTATATTGTATCTCTGTAACCACCATTTTAGATTGTAATGTACACCACTAGAGTTTTTAGTTCAAGTGGGAGTTTGTTGGGGTTTGTGCCCTAAAACTCGTAGTTTGTAATTTTGTTCTAATTATTGTAATAAAGAGTTATTGTTCGTTATTTACGATATTACCCTTGTTTTAACCCTAAATCCAATAAACTAACATCCAAGGCTGTAAGATGTCTCTATAATTGAATGTAGTGTACATATAAAGGATCTCGGTTCGAGATACAACCTAAAGGGTCTATAATAAGGGGATAAGGTTTGGGTACCTTACCCTGGTAATAATACTATGGATGTGGCCCATTTTGTATATGATACAAACACTGTGATCCTAACGTGTTCATGTAGATGACATGTGAGTGGGGATATCCTATGTAATGGGATTACATAAGACCAGACCACGAAATAATAACCACTAGGTGTAACTCCGTTGACTAGTTAGGTTTTTATTTCACTAGGATGACCTAGGCAACTTGATCTCAATCCTGAGCAGGTTACGAACTCCTGTTTGCGAGGGATTGTCCTTTGACTAGTATGGGTGAGAGTGGCCATGTGCGCCGACTCAATATGCCTACCTTCTTGGGGACAAGACCGAGTGAGTAGCTGGGGACTTAACTCAGCAAGAAGGAATTCACTCCTTCCCGGCTATTAGGGTAAGTAGAGGAATGTTCCCTTAAGTGGTGTCTCCGAGACATGAACAAAGGGCCCGACCCTCTCATTAGATCAAGAAGGACTTTTGTTTGTTGGTAGAACCACAAACAAATTGTTCATTAGAGGAGCACTGGTACTTAAGGTACAAGATGTAGCCCAGGGGTAAAACGGTAATTTGACCCAACTGGTGTTACGAACATTCGTGAAGGATTGACTTGTCGTTATTAGTCGATATCCGTGGACACAAAAAAATATCTGCAGTGAGAAGAGTGCAACTTGATAACTCGCCATAAGGGAGTTATTTTACTAGAATTTTAGTGTTTAATCCACTTGAATTGCATTTAATTTAGTGAACCTCATGTTATTTTATCCCTAAATTATGTGTGTTAGCTTTAAAACCTTGAAACTAAGCGTTAGGTCTTAAAAGAGTTAAATTTGATGTTTTTATGCTTTAATTTAAGAAATTTGGAAGAAATTAGCTAACAAGGAATTAAAGACCGAAATTTGAGATTCTTCTTAACTTTTACATATTTAGTTTGATTTATGATTGATAGTGATATATGAGGATTTTTCTGTATGCAGGAGTTGTGTAAAAATTACAAGAGCCCTTAAGGGCATTTTAGACATTTTACCGAAAGGGCAAAATGGTCTTTTTACCATTAAGGACATTTTTTGTAATTGTCAATCTAGGGCAACACATCCTTGTGAAGAAAAAAAGAAAAGAAAATAAAAGGGCGAGGGGCGGCTGTGTTTGGCGTGTGTTGTAGCAATTGAGGAGAAAAAACCGAGAGAAGGAATTCTTGAGGGCTTTGAATTGCTGTAGCAAATCCGAGAGAAGGAATTCTTGAGGGCTTCGAATTGCTGTAGCAAATTCGAGGGAAGGTCAGACGAGGGTTGCTGTTTGCGTTGGTGTGAGGAATCGCCCAACTCATTTGTTGAAGCATTTGCGCAGCCGTGAAGATCGCCCAATGGATTTGCTGAAGCAATTGTGCATATCTGAGGAGTTGCTCGACTGATTGCTAAAGAAATTGTTGGAGGCAGACCGAGTGGGGCTTCGATTTTTATACAACAAAGCCAAGAGAGTAGATTCGTGAGGGCATCAGGAGAGCTATCCTAACGCTTTGCTGAAGCAATCGGAGGAAGGCGCTGAAGATTTGCTGTAGCAATTACGAGGGACAACATCGGGAGAGCTGGCCCATCGATTTGCTGAAGTAATCGCGAAGCTGTGACAGAGGAGCGTTGCTGCGTGTAAAGGTGCGAGGAATCGCCCGACGATTGTTGAAGCATTCGCGTAGCTGTGACTAGACACCCGACGGATTGTTGAAGCAGTTGCATGCGTTGGCTTCGAAAAGCATAACCCGAGACCCCTCTTGCTGAAGCAATTGGCAGTAGATTCGTGCTGAGATCAACTGGAGCAATTTGCTGAAGCAAAGTACCCTACCTTAGATCTAAGTGAGGTATTTATCTAAGCATTTCCTGAAGCAAAAATCAATCGAGTTGCAGGCTGTGTAACTATTTCCGACCTTGAAGTGCTCTTGTTCATTATTTTTGCTAAATTAACATTGCTTTGGTTGGATGCTTTACATTAATTAGGAGTCGATTTGCCCACTGTTTAGACGAATTGTGTGCCTGTTTTTAAACTGTTATTTTTATACAATTCCATTGATTAGTGAAAGCATGTTTAACTTAAATATGTGTAATTTGACTCAGAGCATGAGCTAAATTCTTCTAGGCACGGGTTAGGTTGTTCTTCGATGTATAAATTGTAATAAATTAATGGTTGATGCCATAGTTGGATTTATGAGATTTTAATGTTTGCAACGATGCATGAGGGTTAAAATTTGGCCACTTTAACTTCTCTACAAATTCACGAACTTGGAAAAGCTAGTGAGTTAGGAAATTAAAATTTCATTCTAGGATTTTGAGTTAATTAGGGATAATTAACCCACCTAGAACCTTAAAATCATGAGCGTAATTTAGGTCTCAATTGAAAAATTGTTGGTCTTAAAATATAGTGACTTTGGAAAAATTCACTTGATCACATGTGTAGGTAGATTCAAGGCATCAACCACATATTTGTTATTCTAATTATACATGAAACTTCAACTTAACTCTAGCCTATTTCTTAATCTAAAAGCCCCAATTTTCTCTCGTTTAGTTTATGTCTTTAATGTTTTCACAAACTTTGAATTATTGCACTAATCTTCATTATATTTAACTCATTCAAACAACAAAAAAATCAAATTCATATTTTTGCATTCACTTATTCTTAACAAAATTTGCATGCCAATGCATTGCACCAAAAATAAGGAGAAAAATTTCTAGGACACTCATTGGTTTAAATTCTACTAGTCCTCGTGGGATCGATACTTTTCTTATCACTTGCTGCACTTGACCGTGTATACTTGCACGTCACAGAAGAGTCAGAGTCTCATCCTAATTTGCATTAGTTTAGGGCACTGATATTTTCGCATCACAACTGCGGGACTTTACTGGAGTGTTCCCGCAACTAACGAATGTTGATTAGGAAGTTAATGAGATTAACTGAATAATCTCTTATCATTGGAGCTTATGATCTGTAGGTCCATTAGGTCCACCTTCTAGCTCGTAAAGGGTTATTAGATCGTTTGAATTTGAAATGATCAAATTCATTAGGGAATATATGTTCATATATGTGGATACATTATAAGATAAAGTTTTGGAACTTTATATTATAAATTTAATGTGAATATGATTCATATTAAATTATATGAGAGAATTAAATATTTGAAAGAGTTCAAATATTAATTTAAATGTGGATGTGATTCATATTTAAAAACTATAGGTTAAAAATTTAATGTGCATTAGATGTGCATTAAAACTATAAGTTAAGGGATTATAATTAAATAATAAAATTAAACATATAATGTTTGATTAATTAATTAAGGAGTTAATTAAACGCATTAATTAAATATGATTTAATTAACGATTATTTATATAATATAATTTAATATGATTAAATTAATATTATTATTATTATTTAATTAATTAAAATGGGAAACGTGTGTGAGACACGTTTCCCACTACCCTTCTATTACTCCCACTTCCATCGATAAGTATGGGAGGGAGGGGAGAGTTATGATGATCGATCAATGGTTCAATTGTTGAATTGCTGAAAAGAAATTCTTTCTCTCTAAGAAATTTTCTTTCTCTTCCAATTGTTGGATTCCTTTCCACCAAGGAATAGATCGAAAGAACTCAGAGATATAGAGGGTTTACTGTATGGTAATGAGTGTTCTGTAGAAAGAAACAGAGGAATTTTGGTTGCTGAGTTGCTGTGTTAAACTGAAGCAAGGAGTTGCTGTTTTTAAAACTACAAAGGTAATTGATTTCTAATTCCCTTTAGTTTAAGATTTATTTTACAGAACATGTTTGCATAATTTGTTCTATGCCTAATTAGATTAGATTGTTGCTTATTCTCTATTTTTTCCAATGTATTGGTATTTGGAATAAACCAAAACAATCAAGCAAAATTGATCCATAAAATACGTTTCGGCTGCTCAAGGGGATCCGATTCCCATCATACGCTACAACGTTGCAACGTCGTGGCCAGCGTTGCAACGTTGCAGCGTCCAACGTCAAGTCTGCGTTCCCAACGCAACCCTTTGCGTCGCAACGCTGCACTGCAACTGGCAGTCTTTCCATGCGGATGGCGTTGTGACACCCAAGAACAGCGTCGCAACGCCAGTGAATCTTCTAGCAACACAGCTTGCTGTTTTTCACTGAATTCACCCGTTTTCTCTTTGTTATCTTCACAACAACCCTTGCCACAAACGACATGGACTTACAGACTTGATTTACATTAAAAAATGTCTAAAATAATGGGCCCTTACATTGATCTCATCAACGAAATAATGTAAATCTAACTAGTGCCAAAACCGAAAACATCCAACATGCAATACCACAAAATGATATGATGAAATTAAGGCAAAACCCACCTAATTTTATGATATGACAGAATACACAACGAAGAGCAACGATTGACTCTGATACCAATTGAAGGGAATTGATTTCTCGTAGTGGAAGACGTTGTGAAACGTCGTTGATTCGTTGTGCAATACATATCTTAAAATTGAATTAATCACATTAATTCTAGGCTAAACATGTTGTATAAATGAAGAGAACAGAAAGTAAAATGTACTAACTTGTTGAAGAACTCTTCTTCAATGCTTTCTTCTCCGGTCACAAACTCCTTCGTACCAACGAACTCAACGATCTCCTTCCTTGAACCGAACAACGAGACACCTCCAAAAGAGCTTCCCGATTGTTCTCGGTAGGTTGATGGAGAGTATGTGGGACTCCATTTGGTTTTGGGATGGAGAATTTCTAGAGAGAGTTCTTTGAGAGAGAGGAGAGCTCTTGGATGTAGAATTCCAAAAAATGAGCAAGTCACCTCCAAAAGGCTTCTCACCAAGCCTTTAAATAATGGTGAGAGGTGGAATTAAAATCTCCACCAATTCACTATTTTACCACAACCTTATGATATTCAAATCATATTTGCATATCACATACAACAAGGTATCTCATACCTTATTATACAAATCTCATTTGTATAATTGTGGAATTTTAAATTAAATCACATTCAATTCAATTTCTCCAATTAGCACTAATTAATCAATTGGGCTATACTATAGTTTATTATGAAACTCATTCACATCAAACTATATATTATGTCAACTATATCACATATAAATGACATAAATACTCAATTAATGAATTTGAACACTTCAAATTGACACCAAACTGTAAACCCTCAATTTATCTAGTTTGAGCCAATTGAGGGACCTAATGGACCTACAGATGATGAGTTCCAATGATCCGAGATTAGCCTGTCAAACTCTTTGACCTAGTTATTCAACATTCATTAGCTACCGTAACACTCCACTAAAGCCCGTAGCTGCATTCTCATCATTGTAGGACAAGTTGTGTCCATCGATATAACCAATGCCGGTGAGTCGACCCTCACAGATTGTTCGTAGTCACAGCTGAGTCAAATTACCATTTTACCCCTGTGTCTACCTCTTGCTCCTTAAGTCCCACTGCTCCTCTAATGAACAACTAGGTTGTATGGTCCAACCATAAACAACATCCCTCTCAGGCTAGTGAGAAGGTGGGCGCCCGTTGTCCAAGCCCTAGGGACATCACTTAAGGGAACAACCCTTATAGTTTACCTAATTCAGGAATGACTGAATTCCATCTTGCGTAGTTAAGTTCCCAGCTCCCCCGTGGTCCTGTCCTTAAGAAGATAGACATATTGGGCGAGTAACTTAGACCACCCTCACCCGTACTAGTCAAAGGACAAACCCCCGCAGATAGGAGTTCGTAACACGCTTAGGATTAAGGACGAGTCACTAATGGTCATCTACGAAGTTATTAGTCCTATACTGTTAACGGTGTTACATCAGTAAGTCTAATAATTCACGGTCTGGTCTTGTACAATCTCATTGCACATGATGTCCCTACTCGCATGTCAACCACATGAACGAGCTGGATCACCTTGTTTGTATCTAGTACAAAGCGAGTCGTATCCACAGTGTAACCAGGATTAGGTCTCCAACCCTATTCGTATACTGTAGACCGTTCGGGTCATTTACCCGAACGTGATCCTCCCCATGTGTCCACTACACACCATTCAAGTTCTAGTTCTCTCATAATTCAATGACCCTGGAGCTTAGTTTATAAAATATGCGAGACACAAAGTATTGAAAAAATAACTCTTGTTTATTTCAACATAGAATATTACAAACTACATGAGATTAGGGCATTCACCCTAACAGGTCCTCGCCGCCAAGCACGATCTGTGCCGCCATCTGCACGCGTGTGCCTCGTCGATCCATCCGCCAGCTCGAGCGACTCGCCAATCACACGCCTATTGTGCTAGATCCTATCCGCCAGCTTGAGCGCCTAGCCGGTGAACGCTAGCCGTGTCGACGCCTACTCCAGTCGCGCGTCCTGCTCGTGCCCGACGTTAGATCTCGCTGTGAAACACCACATGAAACTCGAACAACCTCAAGCTTGGGTTGATCGGTTCGTCTTGTTTCTGGTTAGTTTTCGTCACTTGGAGTTCGGTTGTGACGACCACCACCACAGGTACTAATTATTGATTGTATTTGACGTTCTATCGTTAATTATTATTTCCCCTTGAGATTGGATTTACTTTGTTAATAATTAAAAGAAAAAGGAAGTGACAATGGCATTTTGGTGATTAATGTCTAAATTAGGGTGATCAATAGCACTTGGTTTGACCTAAATTGATAGTATATAAGCTCATTATCATTGAAAGGCCAAAAGAAAACCCTAGCCAACAACATCTCTCCTCCTCCTCATATCAAACCCCTAACCCTAACCCTATCTTTCTCCTTCTCCTTATATTTTTTTGGCCTAACCTAAACCCTAGACATTTGGTGCTGCATGCCCTACCGCCGATTAAACCCCATAGACTAGCACCTTCCGCCGGCAGCTCCACGAAAGAAGTGTAATCCTTGCAAGCATTCGCGCAAGCGCGCTTTGCAAGCCGAGGACCGTCTTTGCTCGCTTCCACCGGCGGATCAACGAACGTGATCTATTCATTCTCGCCGCCACGCACGCACGCCAGCCACCACTACCACCCTACCGCGAATCGTATATGTCCGCACGCCGGGCCGAACGGAACCACGATGCCGCTTGATAGCTCGTGACTTCACCGCCGCCACTCGTGAACTCATTCTCGCCCGTACCGATCGCAGTCCTCGCTGGTACTGCTTTCATCCGCCGACACGCTCAAGACCACGGCCGGAAGAGTCCTTCGCTTCACATCTCGAGTCACGCGGCCGATCACCGAACGGAACTCGCTCGCCTCGCCGCCGTCCATTCACGAGCACAAGAAGAAACCTCGCCGGTTTTCTCACGACTTCACCACCGCACTGGTTATGGAGCACGCCACCGGCCACCGGTGTGAATCACCGATACCGCCCAAATCCGCTCCGATCGCAGAAAGACCTACAACCTCCGGGTTATAACCCGGTGAGTGATTTTGTTAAGTATGGATTTGGAATGAGAGTTATATGTGACCTATCGAATATTTAAGCGCTTGATTGAGAACTTAGGTCATTGCTTCAACGTTAATTATAGGAGTCAAGATTGGAGCGGAGTTGAAGGTCAAACGACAAGACGGATTAAGGAGTATTAAGGATTCGCCTTAAACTCGAGGTAAGCGGGGCATGGAACCTTAATAACGCAATTTAAGTACCTTATGATTATGGATTTAGTGAATACTTGGAGATTGAACTTGGGAACTATGGTGTGAATCAGGTTTCACTAAAAGAAGAGTAGTCCGGGAGCTCGGGTTAGATTTTGGAGTAGAATTCGAACTAAGGTAAGGGACCTTGTGCCGAATCTTTTTAAATGGGATTAAAGAAAACGAACTTCAATATTTTATGTGAAATTAGTACGATATTTTACTTAAAAGGATTTAATGAATTTTATACGAGAATATCCTGAGATTTTATGTGAAAGTACTTTGATATTCTATGAGAAGATATCTCAATATTTTATGCGCGAATAATCTAGTATTTGATGCGAGAATGTCTTTGTATTTTATGTAATGATATTTCAGTATTTCATGTAAGGATATGACAGTAATTTGTATGAGAATATTTCACGACTTCCTACAAAAGTATGATCTTTAAACTGTCTATGAGAAAAGTATGATTTGCATATTGACGATGATGTTTGTGACATGTACACTATTATTATGTGAATGATGGGACCTCATGCATGTTATGTATGTCATGAAATGAATTAATGAGAAGTGTGGACATTGGTATCCTGAGATCATTATGTGCATGGTCAAACATGCAATAGAGACCCTATGGGTCAAATTACAGGGGTCTGTGAGGGACTCAAATTATTACAGTGGGTCCATGAGGACTCAAATTATTACAGGGGTCCGTGAGGGACTCAAAATGAAATGACTCAGATGACCAAATCATGCCACACAAATAAAAAGGAAGTCATGGATTAAAGACTCGACAATATGAGAAAGTTTTAGGTCCCGTATATGTATATTACTTAACAAGTTTAAAGGTCATGATTGTATGTGTATGCATATCCCAAACCTCGTGAGAGAGGTCACTTCATCGGGTATTGTTTTGCAATACTCACCCTTTCTTTTATAAAATGTTTTTCGTAAGGCCAAGGACGTGCAGTGGCGAGTGACGGAGGCGCGTTACTAGGACCATGGGAATAACATATTTTCCGCATATTTTCTTTATAACGATGTTGCCTCTTTATGTTTTGGAGTTTAAATTTACTTACAGATTTTTAATAGGCCATGTTAAACTACCCCTTTTAATGCTTTAAATGTTTTGATTTGGGATCCCTAAAGACTATTTATAATAAAAAGGAAGTTTTCTTTCAAGATTTTTATCTCTTGGCCTATAAATGCATGCATGTGTAGTGATGTCCCTAAGAGTCTAGTCATAGAAAAGTAGGGCGTTATAGCTTGGTATCGAGCCCCAGGTTTAAGGGGTTCTCAGACTTGCTTACGCAGTAAGCACAGAGTAGTTCCCATGGTTGAACAACGCGTTAGATCACCGCCAGTACGCTCCGGTATTTTATTAATTAAGTAAATGATTATGATGTGATTCTGCTTTATGCATATACATGAACTTAAAACCCTGGGGTGAACCTATCTGGTAGTTAGAAAGTAATGAAACCGAGTTAGAAACTCTCGTATTGTAGTATCGACAAAATGCCACCTAGAGGTCGAGGAGAGGTAGGTAGGGTCGTGGTAGGGCCGGAGGGCAAGGGAAAACGCTGACACCCAACCTGCACTTACCATCGAACAGGAAGAGGTTGCTCCACCCGCACGAGACCTCCCCGTGACCACCTGGTCGCCAGGAGAATGTACCTCGCAGCTTGCTCCAGCATGCGGATCAAGGGAACACCAACGTTATGACTATGATGGTGGAGGCTATGCAGAGTCTAGTGCGAGCCACAGTGAGCCACTCACCGCCCAAGCAAATCGGGCGAAACGATGCAACTCGAGTCTCGATACACCGGGACTTCGTGAAGTATGATCCTAGATCTTTCGATGGGTCTTCCAGTGACCCCACCGTGGTCGAGTTGTGGCCGTCCTCCATTGAGACCATCTTCGATTGATGAACCGCCCGAGGACCGAGGGTGTCCTGTGCTACCTTCATGCCGAGGATGACGCCGTATTTATGGTGGAGTCCGCCAGGGGAACCATTGTCGCTAAGCGGAGAAACAATTACCCGAATCATGCTTAAGGAAGCGTTCATGAAATTTTATCCCCGCCGCAGCTCGTTACGAGTGAAGCAGCGCAATTCTTTACAACTTGGCGCAGCAGGAGGGCAAAGGGAGGTATATGAGAGGGAATTTACCCGCTTGTCTCGCTTTGCTCCCGAGCCGGTAGACACAGAGGCAAAGAAAACAGAGCGCTTCATTATGGGACCGGATGAGAATGTTCGAGGCTTCATTCAAGCACTAGCACCTCCCGATTATGCCTCCGCAGCGTGAGAGTAGCGGAATTGATTTGGGTGCAGCGCAGATCGCACAAAGAGTAGTGGTTAACCCAGATGCCCATGGCAAATCATAAGAGGAAGTGGGACCACCAAATTCAAGCTCACAAATGTCCCAGCAACAGATACAATAGAGCACCAGACATTTTCGCAGCGTGTTCAGTCGAAACCACAGTCAACAGAACGGGAAATAACAATTGGAGAAAAGCCACGCAGCAAAGAAGCGTGTAAGCAAAGACTGGATAAGTGTTTGGCCCTTGGTCCGAGTGTGTTTCGGATGTGGGAAAGAAGGGCACAGAGCTAATAGCCGCCTCGAGTCAAGCCAAAGACTAGCCAACCTCGAAGTTATCAATAGTGGGACCGCTGTGTGAAGCTCGTCATACATCAAGGAAGAGCTTATGCAAGCACCAAAGAAAAACATCTATGGCTCGGACTCGGTGGTTACAGTACACTTCCATTACTTGGGCACCTTGCCTTTGTATTATTTGATTCTCGTTCTACACACTCTTTTATTTCTCGCATCCTTTGTAAGTCAAGCCGAGTTAGAACTAGAAACGATTCATGATGATGCTCTGTCTGCCTCTCCTCTCGGGGGATAAATTTGTTAGCCACTATGAAAGTCAAGAATGGTAGTGTGACCATCGCAGACCATGAGTTAGCAAAGAATCTAGTAGTCTTAGACATGTTTGACTTTGATGTAATATTGGGCATGGATCGTTAGCGCAGAACCATGCTTGCATTGATTGTTTCGGGAAGAGGTAGTGTTCACTCCTCCCGACCAACCCAACTACAGTTCAGAGGCACGATAGCGAGAAGTAGGCCTAAGGTAATTACTTCCCTTAAGGCCGTGAAATTATTACATCGGGGAGCTTGGGCGTCTTAGCTTGCATACTAGATGCAAGGTGTACGGAGATCTCAAAGGTCATCTGTACGATAGTAAATGAATTTACGACGTCTTCCCGAGGACCTCCCTAATACCTCCTACGAGAGAGGTAGATTTTAACATCGATTGGAATCGGGGACGACCCCGATATCCAAGGCCCCGCATGAATGGCACCGCAGAGAGTTGAAAGAACTAAAAGTACGCTTACAAGACTTACTAGACAAGGGTTTTATACGCCTGCCGCTTCGCCTTGGGAGCCCCCGTGTTGTTCGTGAAAAGAAAGACGGATCCATGCGCTGTGTATAGATTACGAGGAGTTGAATAAAGTTACGATCAAGAATAAATACCCTCTTCCCGCATTAGATGATTTATTCGATCGATTTGCAAGGAGCAACAAATGTTCTCCAAGATTGATCCGAGATCGGGCTACCATCGCTTGAGAATCGGTGAAGAGGATATCCCTAAAACAAAGATTCGTGTCACGTTATGGGCATTACGAGTTCACAAAGTGATGCCGCTTTGGTTTGACCAACGCCCCGCCGCTTTCATGGACTTGATGAACCGCTTTGTTCAAAGAGTTTCTTGATACATTCGTGATAGTATTCATCGACGATATATCGATATACTACTCGTGTGATGAAGATCATGAAAGGCACCGAGAAAAGTTTTAAACACGCCGAGAGAGAATAAGTTGTATGCAAAGTTCTCCAAGTGCGACTCGCCTCGCATGTATCCTTCTTAGGGCATGTGGTGTCCGGTCGAGTCTCTGCATGACCCGAAATAAAGTGGAGGCCGCCACACGCTGGCCTCGTCCCACCACCGCTACAGCAGGTACGTAGTTTTCTGGTCTTGCGGGATACTATAGACGCTTTCGTGCGAGATTTTGCCAAGATAGCCATGCCTATGACTCACCGGTGACGCAAGGGAAACTCATTTGTTTGGGATGATGCTTGTGAGGCGAGTTTCCGGTGAACTCAAGTGCAGATTAGTGTCACCCGATTCTTACAGCCTCCCGAGGGAACAGGAGTTTTGTGGTTTACTGATGACGCTTCTAAGAAAGGTTTGGGTTGTGTTCTAATGCAAAGACGGTAAGGTAATAGCCTATGCATCCCGACAATTAAAGACGCATGAGAGGAATTATCCAACTCATGATTTGGAGTCGCAAAGAGTGGTCTTTGCATTAAAGATCCGAGACACTACCACAGATGGCGCAGAAAATTCAGATTTTTACAGATCATAAAAGTCCAAGTATCTGCTCACCCGTAAGAATTGAACATGAGGCAACGCAGATGGTTGGAATTAGTGAAGGATTATGTGTTGACATACAATACCACCCCTGTAAAGGCTAATGTCGTGGTTGATGCCCTCGTGAGAAAGCCGCGCATTCTTCAAAGACGCAGATTACCGATGAGCGAGAGTTACAGTAGAGAGTTTGCACGAGTGAAATCGCGCTTACTAGTAGGAAAGACCACGGCTCGCTTAGCTCGATTAACAAAGCAACCAACTTTGAGACAACGTATCGTTGAGGCTCAACAGTGGACCTCGCTAGTAGAAAAGCATACTGCAAAGAATTTCAGTGAACTGGTAGGGTTTTCCCTATCCACGATGGAGGTTACTATTTCAGTGGACGATTATGTGTGCCGACGACGATGACAAATCGGCGAGATCTTGAGCGAAGCCCATAACTCACCATTTTCTATGCATCCCGGCGCAGCATCAAGATGTATCGAGATCTCAAATACCATTTTGGTGGTGCAACATGAAGCGCGACGTAGCGAGTTTGTCGCCAAGTGTTTGACTTGTCAAGCAGTGAAGGCAGCACCTGGCGAGAGACTCGCAGGATTACTACAACCTTTACATGTACCTCGGTGGAAATGGGAGGAGATCTCTATGGACTTCATAGTCGGATCGCCTAGAACCTTACGAGGTTACTCGGTAATTTGGGTCATAGTGGGCGAGTTAACCAAGTCAAGACATTTTATACTGTGGAAACCCACCTATTCTACAGATAAGTGGGCGCGGCTTTACCGGAAGAAATAGTCCGCTTGCATGGGATTCCGCTTAAGATCATTTCGCATGTGATCCACGCTTCACCTCCAACTTCCTGAGGAGTTTGCAGAGAGCGTTAGGTTCGCGAGCTTGAACTTTAGTACAACCTTTCATCCACGCATCGGATGGGCGCATGTAACGCTTAAACCCGAGATATTAGAAGACATGTTGCGAGCTTGCACCTTAGACTTCCCAGCAAATTGGGACACTCATTTGCATTTAATGGAGTTTGCTTATAATAACATTATCGATCGACCATCTAATGGCTCCATTTGAAGCTCTCTATGGAAAACGCTGCGAACTCCCGCTTTTTTAGGGAGAGATTGGTGAACGCCAGCTTGTTGGGTCCAGACTGGTACAGTCACTAATGAGGCAATACAAAAGATTAGGGCGCGAATGCAAACCGCCCAAGTCGATAAAAGAGTTATGCCGACACGAGACGGCGGGACCTAGAATTCGATGTTGGGGACCACGTATTTCTTAAGGTGGCCCCAATGAAGGGAATCCTAAGGTTTGGCCGGTAAAGGAAATTGAGTCCGCGATTGATCTGACCATTTGAGATTTTAGAGAGGATTGGTGCAAAGGGCCTCTGATTAGCACCGCCGCCGCCTCCCTTCACCGCTTCATAACGTGTTTCATGTCTCCATGTTGAGAAAGTATGTTCCGCACCCGACTCATGTCGTAGACTTCAACCATTGCGATTAGCGTAAGATCCGAGTTATGGCGAACGACCGTACAAATTATTGCAAGAGATCGAAAGACCCTCCGTGAACCGTGAGATCACTTTAGTTAAAGTATTGTGGCGTAACCACCGCACGGAAGAAGCTACCGGGAGCGAGAAGAGGAAGTGCGAGCTAAATATCCGTAACTATTTCAAGAATAGGAACGCTCGAGGACGAAAGTTCTTAAGGAGGGAAGATTGTGACGACCACCACCACAGGTACTAATTATTGATTGTATTTGACGTTCTATCGTTAATTATTATTTCCCCTTGAGATTGGATTTACTTTGTTAATAATTAAAAGAAAAAGGAAGTGACAATGGCATTTTGGTGATTAATGTCTAAATTAGGGTGATCAATAGCACTTGGTTTGACCTAAATTGATAGTATATAAGCTCATTATCATTGAAAGGCCAAAAGAAAACCCTAGCCAACAACATCTCTCCTCCTCCTTGTATCAAACCCTAACCCTAACCCTATCTTTCTCCTTCTCCTTATATTTTTTTGGCCTAACCTAAACCCTAGACATTTGGTGCTGCATGCCCTACCGCCGATTAAACCCCATAGACTAGCACCTTCCGCCGGCAGCTCCACGAAAGAAGTGTAATCCTTGCAAGCATTCGCGCCGCGCCGCCTGCAAGCCGAGGACCGTGCTGCTCCACCGGCGGATCAACGAACGTGATCTATTCATTCCCGCCGATCCAACCACGCACGCCCGCCAAATGCCACCCCTACCGCGAATCGTACACGTCCGCACGCCGAAGGCCGAACGGAACCCTGATGCCGTTGATAGCTCGTGACTTCACCGGCCGCCACTCGTGAACTCATTCCTGTCCAGCCGATCGCAAGTCCCCGCCGCAGCTGTCTTCATCCGTCGACACGCCTGAAGACCACGGTCGGAAGAGTCCTTCGTTCACATCTGAGTCACGCCGGCCGATCATCGAACGGAACTTCGCTTCGCCCGGCCGCTTCGTCCATTCACGAGCACAAAGAAGAAACCTCGCGGGTTTCTCACGACTTGGCCAGCTGCGGTGGCGGTTATGGAGCACGCCGCGCCACCGGCCACCGTGAATCACCCGATACCGCCCAAATCGCTTCCGATCAAGCAAAGACCTACAACCTCCGGGTTATAACCCAAGTGAGTGATTTTGTTAAGTATGGATTTGGAATGAGAGTTATATGTGACCTATCGAATATTTAAGCGCTTTGATTGAGAACTTAGGTCATTGCTTTGACGTTAATTATAGGAGTCAAGATTGGAGCGAGTTGAAGGTCAAACGACAAGACGGATTAAGGAGTATTAAGGATTCGCCTTAAACTCGAGGTAAGCGGGGCATGGAACCTTAATAACGCAATTTAAGTACCTTATGATTATGGATTTAGTGAATACTTGGAGATTGAACTTGGGAACTATGGTGTGAATCGGGTTTCACTAAAGAAAGAGTAGTCCAGAGCTTGGGTTAGATTTTGGAGTAGAATTCGAACTAAGGTAAGGGACCTTGTGCCGAATCTTTTTAAAATGGGATTAAAGAAAACGAACTTCAATATTTTATGTGAAATTAGTACGATATTTTACTTAAAAGGATTTAATGAATTTTATACGAGAATATCCTGAGATTTTATGTGAAAGTACTTTGATATTCTATGAGAAGATATCTCAATATTTTATGCGCGAATAATCTAGTATTTGATGCGAGAATGTCTTTGTATTTTATGTAATGATATTTCAAAGATTTCATGTGTAAGGATATGACAAGAATTTGTATGAGAATATTTCACGACTTCCTACAAAAAAAGTATGATCTTTAAACCGCTCTATGAGAAAAGTATGATTTGCATATTGACGATGATGTTTGTGACATGTACACTATTATTATGTGAATGATGGGACCTCATGCATGTTATGTATGTCATGAAATGAATTAATGAGAAGTGTGGACATTGGTATCCTGAGATCATTATGTGCATGGTCAAACATGCAATAGAGACCCTATGGGTCAAATTACAGGGGTCTGTGAGGGACTCAAATTATTACAGGGGTCTGTGAGGGACTCAAATTATTACAGGGGTCTGTGAGGGACTCAAAATGAAATGACTCAGGATGACCAGTCGGCCACACAAATAAAAAGGAAGTCATGGATTAAAGACCTGACAATATGAGAAAGTTTTAGGTCCCGCATATGTATATTACGAACAAGTTTAAAGGTCATGATTGTATGTGTATGCATATCCCAAACCTCGGTAGCGAGGTCACTTACTGGGTATTGTTTTGCAATACTCACCCTTTCTTTTATAAAATGTTTTTCAGGTAAGGCCAAGGACGTGCAGGGCGAGTGACGGAGGCGCGTTACTAGGACCATGGGAATAGACATATTTTCCGCATATTTTCTTTATAACTGATGTTGCCTCTTTATGTTTTGGAGTTTAAATTTACTTACAGATTTTTAATAGGCCATGTTAAACTACCCCTTTTACCTGTTTTAAATGTTTTGATTTGGGATCCCTAAAGACTATTTATAATAAAAAGGAAGTTTTCTTTCAAGATTTTTATCTCTTGGCCTATAAATGCATGCATGTGTAGTGATGTCCCTAAGAGTCTAGTCATAGAAAAGTAGGGGCGTTACATCGGTTTTAGATAGATCGACTAATGAACATTTCGAAGATGAGCTCCACGAGTGACCACATGTCACCATCGCCACCGGCCACAACCCACGCGTCGCCAATTGTCGGGGTTGGTCCGACCCAATCAGCTTTGACTCCCGAGCTTGTTTTGGACTTCCATTGTGGTAAATTTGATTATTGTGGCAAGTTATTTCAAATAGCTCTTATTTGGTTTCTTAATTGAGAAGTTTGCTTTCATAATAGGATTTTAGTTGTACCAAGGGTGTTGCAGAGGAGCACTCACTCAAATCCTTGAACCTTCAAGTAGAAGGTAAGTAGTAATTTGGATAAGCCCCTTTTTTTAAACTATATTATTTGATTTGATATGATTTGAGTATGGAATTATGTAAGTTGCGAATTATTACACCAAAATTATATTATGAATTATATGGTTGACATTTGGTTGGTGTTAGCGTTACGAACCAAGATTGGACTACGAAAGTAGTTGATATGGAAATTAAGGGCTCAAGGCTTTAGGTTAAGAGTGAGACTCGTAGGCATTGATTGTTTTGATTTGAGAATTTTCATTGTGAATCTAAGACGTTTTGATCACGTTCTTTTTCCTTGATTAAACAACTTGGCGTTGTATTTTATTTGTGGGACCATGTGATTGGAAAGTAGTGCATTATCCGAGTTGTTGCTCGAGGTTTGTCCTTTTTGGGGTTTGTGAGTCCTCAATAAACTCTGGACGGGCAAGTACCTAAGGTTTGGGATTAACTCCAATTGGAGACCCTCCATAAGTATAATCACTATAGAGGTTAAGCTAAACCAAGCAAGCATAGACGTTTGAGTTATTGAAAAGAATTGGTGAATGCTTCAATTAATAGGGCAGACGATTAAGTAGGAACTACTTGGGGTAATGCTCGAGTTCAGAATGATTAAACGCCCTAAGGGTTGGGTGAAGTTTAGATCTCTTGGCACTTGTTCGTAGGCGAGATTCGCTTTTGGTTAGAAAGGAAGGATCGAGTTGGTGAGACTCCGACTAAAGGTGAGTAGGCGTATAAATCAAGCACCGAGCTCGTAAGTGAGATGACTTAGTGCTCGAGGTTGCTTACTTGATGTTCAGTATCTTTTTGTGATGTCTGGGATTCTAGATATTGTTTCGGTTGTGCAGTGGCATAGATTTCTAGGTCTCTAGCATTTGTGATTGTGGTGCTAGTGGTTTTTGGGTCGTTGTGAGTCTCAAGGCTTGGTTGTCAGGTTGTGGGGTGTTGTATGAAGGTGCGATGGTTGTGTCTAACCTTACTTAAGGTTATCTTTTGTCGAAATTGTCTTTTTGGTACATGATGATAGTTATGATGAATGTCAGGACATGTGGAATTGGAACTTATGCTGTGAGCTCCCTATGTGTGATTTATGTACTTTCAGTTACGTGTTGACTTGGTATGTTTCGTTAGACAGAACTATGTACAACCTTCAGTGAGTGTGGATCTTGACATCACGAGTTTGGGATATTTGTAGTACACCAGGGTACCGAGTTGAGAACCATGGGTGCGAGGCATGAGTGTTGGGGTGTGGAGTAGAACCTAACAGAGTAGTTTGGGAAGTAGGTGATAACTCACCATAGGAGAGTTATTTCACTAAAATTTCAGTGCTTAATTGACTTGAATTGCATAGAATTCATTGAGGTTCGTGCTATTTTATCCCTAATATATGAATGTTAGTTATAAAATCTTGAATTCAAGTATTAGTTTCTAAAAGAATTAATTTTGATATTTTTTTTGCTTGAATTTTAGAAATTTGGAAGAAACTAGCTAACAAGTAATTAAAGACTGGATTTTGAGATATTACTGAACTTCTACAAATTTAGTGTGATCTATGATTGATAATGATATATGAGGACTATTCTGTATGCAGGAAATGGGTAAAAATTACAAGAGCCCCTAAGGGCATTTTAGACACTTTACCGGAATGGCAAAATGGTCTTTTTACCCTTAAGGGTATTTTTGTAATTTTTAATCTAGGGCAACACATCTTTGATAGAGGAGGAAAAATAGAGGAAGAAGATATGGAGAAGCTGTCGTATAAAGAAAAAAGGGGAGAGGGCATTTGCTAGAGCAATCGGGAAAAGCTAGGAACGAGAAGGGAGAATTGCTGAAGCATTTGTGGGAGGAGACGGAGAGAAGTTGCTGGTTGCTACAGCAAGGCCGAGAGAGAAGGGATTCTCGAGTAAGTGTTGCTTCAGCAAGGCCAAGAGAGGGGCATTTTGAGGGCATCGGAAGAGCTGTCCACCCAATTTGCTGAAGCATTCGCGCAACCGTGTGAGGATCGCCCAACTGATTTGCTGAAGCAATTGCGTGCAGCCGTGCGAGGGATCGCCAACTGATTTGCTGAAGCGTTTGTGCAGTCATGAAGGACGCCCCATTGATTTGCTGTAGCAATTGCGTAGCTATGAGGAGTCGCCCGATTGATTTGCTGTAGCAATTGCGTGCATTGGCTGCGACAAGAGAAATCCGAGACCCCTCCTGCTGAAGCAATTGGTGGCAAATTCATGCTGAGATCAACTGAAGCAACTTGCTGAAGCAAAGTACCCTGCCTTAGACCTAAGTTAAGGTATTTTGCTAGGCATTTGCTAAAGCAAAAATTCGAGCTACAGGCTGTGTAACTATCTCCTATCTTGAAGTGTTTCTGCTTATTATTCTTGACAAATTGACATTGCTTTTATGGGTTGCTTACATTAATTTGGAGTCGGTTTTCCTACTGTTTAGACAATTGTGTGACTATTTTTGTGCTGCTATTATTATATATAAATCTCTTGATTAGTGAAAGCATGCCCAATTTAAAGATGTGTAATTTGACTCCAAGCATGAGCTAAAATTCTTCTAGGCACGAGTTAGGTTGTTCTTCAATGTATGAATTGTAATAAATTAATGGTTGATGCCATAGTTGGATTTATGAGATTTTAATGTTTGCAACGATGCATGAGGGTTAAAATTTGACCACTTTAACTTCTCTAAAAATTCACGAATTTGGAAAAGCTAGTGAGTTAGGAAATTAAAATTTCATTCTAGGATCTTGAGTTAATTAGGGATAATTAACCCACCTAGAACCTTAAAATCATAAGCATAATTTAGGTCTCAATTGGAAAATTGTTGGTCTTAAAATTTAGTGACTTTGGAAAAATTTACTTGATCACATGTGTAGGTAGATTCAAGGCATCAACCACATATTTGTTATTCTAATTATACATGAACTTCAACTTAACCCTAGCCTATTTCTTAATCTAAAAACCCCAGTTTTCTCTCGTTTAGTTTATGTCTTTAGTCTTTTCACAAACTTTGAATTATTGCATTAGTCTTCATTAAATTAACTCTTTTAAAACAAAATTCAAACTCCTATTTTTTTGCATTCACTTATTCTTAACAAAATTTGCATGCACATGCATTGCACCAAAAATAAGGAGAAAAAAATTCTAGGACACTCATTAACTTAGATTCTACTAGTCCTCGTGGGATCGATACTTTTCTTATCACTTGCTGCACTTGACTGTGTATACTTGCACGTCACAGAAGAGTCAGAGTCTCATCCTAATTTGCATTATTTTAGGACACTGATATTTTCGCATCAAGTTTTTGGCGCCGTTGTCGGGGACTAGTGTTGCATCTTATTCGTGAGTTCTGTGAAATTTTCTCTGCTTTCAAGCCTTGTAGGATTTAGTTATCTTTTTCATTTTTATAATATTGTTTGAGTTGGGTTTTTCTGCGTTTCCAGTACCTGAGGGTAGTTTATGAATGTGCGTCGTCAGTTAGAGTTTGACATTGACCCCGATATAGATAGGACCTTTAGGAGGCAATTGAGAGAGCAAAAATTAGCTATGGCTAACCAAAATAATCCTAGAGACCCAATAGATCCTCTAGCACAACACAATAACCCTAGAACACCTCAAGATGTTAGAGATAATCCACTTTTTAACCTTTCGGCAGGGGGACCTACTAATGTGATAGAGCTAGCCAATGACCGAGAGCGAACTATTAGGACCTATGCCAACCCTTTTGTGGATGAATTGAATCCAGGGATAATCAAACCTGTTATACAAGCTACTTCTTTTGAGCTAAAACAAGTTTTGTTTCAAATGCTCTAAACGATTGGGCAATTCCATGGCTTACCAGCTGAGGATCCCCATCTCCATTTGAAATCATTCCTGGGAGTAAGCGATTCCTTTATCATGCAAGGAGTCTCCAGTGACGCCATTAGATTGAGCCTATTCCCTTATTCCCTTAGGGACGCTGCAAAAAACTGGTTGAATTCACTTCCGCCAGGTGCAACAGATTCCTGGAACTCCTTGGCAGAGAAATTCCTAATAAAATACTTCCCACCTACTAGGAATGCGAGATTTAGGAATGAAATAGTAGCTTTCCAACAATTTGATGAGGAAACCCTGAGCGAGGCTTGGGAGAGATTTAAGGATCTTTTGCGTAAATGTCCCCACCATGGATTGTCTCACTGCATCCAAATGGAGACATTCTACCATAGTTTGAACACCTCCACTAAGTAAGTGGTGGATGCCTCTGCTAATAGAGCTTTGTTGGCCAAAACTTACAATGAGGCCTACGAGATATTAGAGAGGATCTCATCCAACTATTGTCAGTGGGCGGATGTGAGGAGAACTTCGGTAGGAAAAGCGAAAGAAGTCCTTGAGTTGGACACTTTGAACTCGATAAATGCTCAAATCTCTTCCATGGCTTCCATGTTGAAAAATTTGACTATAGGTCACGTGAACCAAATCTCTTCTAATGCCCAAACCCCATCTTTTACACCTCAAGAGAGTTTAGAATCCTGTGTCTACTGTGGTGAGGGACACACTTTTAAGTCCTGTCCTAGTAACCCTGCATCAGTCTGTTATGTAGGAAACTCAAACCAAGGTCAATCTAGGAATAACCCATATTCGAACACCTATAACCCAGGATGGAGGAATCACCCAAATCTATCTTGGGGAGGCCAAGGCAGCAATGCCCAAGCCCCTCAAATGCAAAATAGAGTGAATCAACCACTTGGTCTTAGGAATCAAGGGTATCAGAACTCTACTCTTCAACCACAATAGAAGGCTACACCTCCCCAGCAAGTTCCAGGTAATTCTTTAGAAAGTTTGTTCAAAGAATATATAGCTCGCAATGATGCTATTATAGCTCGCAATGATGCTATTATTCAGAGCCAACAAGCTTCTCTAAGAAACCTCGAAGTGCAAGTTAGCCAATTAGCAAATGAGCTAAAGGCAAGACCACTGTGTACGCTTCCTGCAGACACAGAGAACCCAAAGAGAGATGGAAAGGAGCATGTTCTAGCAGTAGAATTAAGGAGTGGGAAGTGTTTAGGAGAGGGTAGTTGTGAGAAGACCCATAGAGATGAGCGAACTGACTCTGTTGATGAGGAAGGGCAAGATGAGGAAATGGTAGATCCAAAACCTCGGAGAACCAATGGGATTAAGGATAAACCCGAATCTCAACAAGCCTCAACTTCAAAGGAAACAACAATAGCTGTGCCTGAGTTCAAACCACCCCCACCACCCTACCCTCAAAGGCTGAAGAGGAAACAGAAAAAGAAGCCCATTTTGAAAAATTCCCGGATATGCTAAAGGAGGTCCACATCAACATACCACTGATTGATGCGTTGAAGCAAATGCCGAACTACTTGATGTTTCTCAAGGACATCTGTTCTGAAAAAGAGAAGCTCCTAGAGTTCAAAGTGGTATCATTGAGTGAGGAATGTAGTGCGGTGTTCAGAAATAGAATACCCCATAAGGAGAAGGATCCTGGATCTTTCACCATACCTGTGCCTATTGGTGGAAGACAGTTAGGGAGGGTGCTATGTGATTTAGGAGCTAGTATCAACTTGATGCCTCTCTCTATTTATAAAGGATTAGGCATTGGGGAAGCGAGGCCTTCCACAGTGACCCTGCAACTAGCAGATAGATCCATAGCCTACCCTGAAGGAAAAATAAAGGACATCTTGGTCCAAGTGGATAAATTCATATTCCCAGCTGATTTTATCATCCTGGATTATGAGGCTGACAAGGATGTTCCTATTATCCTAGGGCGACCTTTCCTGAAAACAGGTAGAACTGTGATAGATGTTCACGCAGGGACCATTAAGCTGAGAATGAATGATCAAGAGGTCCAGTTTAGCATCTATGATACAGTGAGGTATCTTGATGGGATAGAAAGTTGTTCTGTAATCCATGTCTTAGATGGAGTTATTTCTGAAACCGCCAGCGAGGAATTGAAGGGAATCCATGAGATGAGATTTGGAGATCTGAGAGAAAGTGAGTTAGAGGAGTCAGGAATAGAGGAGTTGACCCAGAGTTTAGAAGAACTAGAAGAAATAGCTAAGTTCAGAAAAATCTTTGAATCACTAAATCTGAAGGAAGGAGAGAGACCTTCCATGAGACCCTCAGTGCGGGAACCCCCGACATTAGAACTAAAACCCTTACCCTAGCACTTAAAGTATGCATTCTTGGGTGTTAAGGAAACTCTTCCCATTATCATATCAGCAAGTCTACTTCCTAAGGACGAACAAATGTTGCTTAATGTCCTTAAGCAACACAAGAAAGCGATAGGATGGACTCTAGCTGATATTCAAGGGATTAGTCCTTCTTATTGCATGCACAAGATTACCTTAGAGGAAAGGACCTTCAGATCCATAGAGCCCCAGAGAAGATTTAACCCAACCATGAAAGAAGTGGTGAAGAAAGAAGTCATTAAGTGGCTGGATGCTGGAATTATGTACCCCATAGCGGATAACAGTTAGGTCAGTCCAGTCCAATGTGTTCCCAAAAAGGGAGGGATGACAGTAATTATTAATGAAGCTAATGAAATCATTCCTTCCAGGGTAGTGAGCGGTTGGAGAGTCTGTATGGACTATAGGAGGCTAAACAAAGCCACCAAGAAAGACCATTTTTCTCTCCCGTTCATAGATCAAATGTTGGACAAACTGGCAGGTCAAGCCTTCTATTGTTTCCTTGATGGCTACAATGGTTATAACCAAATAACCATTGCGCCACAAGACCAAGAGAAAACAACATTCACATGTCCATATGGTACCTTTGCTTTTCGAAGGATGCCATTTGGACTGTGTAATGCTCCTGCGACCTTTCAGAGGTGCATGATGGCGATTTTCTCTGACTATGTAGAAGACATCATGGAGGTTTTCATGGACGACTTCTCGATTTTTGGAAACTCATTTGAGGTTTGCCTAGAGAATTTGGGGAAAGTACTCCAGCGTTGTGAAGAGACACACCTAGTTCTAAACTGGGAAAAGTGTCACTTCATGGTTAGAGAGGGGATTATGTTGGGGCACAAGATATCATGCAAGGGAATAGAGGTTGATAGGGCAAAGATTGAGGTCATTGAGAAAATTGAACCACCAACGAATGTCAAGGGAGTGAGAAGTTTCCTTGGACATGCGGGGTTCTATAGAAGATTCATCAAAGATTTCTCAAAAATCTCCAAGCCCTTGTGCTCTCTCCTGGAAGTCAACAAGCCCTTCATATTTAGTGAGGAGTGTCTCCACGCCTTTAATGTCCTCAAGTCAGCTTTAGTCACTGCACCTATTATGTCTTCACCTGATTGGCAACTGCCATTCGAGTTGATGTGTGATGCGAGTGACTATGCTGTGGGAGTCATGCTAGGACAAAGGCAAGAGAAGGTAATACACCCTATTTATTATGCGAGCAAAACTTTGAATGAAGCTCAGATCAACTATACAACTACTGAAAAGGAGTTGTTAGCAGTAGTCTTTGCTTTTGAAAAGTTTAGGCCATATCTGGTTGGTACTAAGGTGGTGGTCTACACAGATCATGTTGCCATTAGGTATCTATTGGCAAAGAAAGATGTCAAACCAAGATTGATTAGATGGGTATTACTTCTTCAGGAGTTTGAAGTGGAAATCAGGGATAAAAAGGGTTCAGAAAATGTGGTGGCAGACCATTTGTCTAGGATTGAGAATTCTAAACCCTTACCCTTCCACTCCCACATAAGGGATGACTCCCCTGAAGAACAACTCTTGTTGGTTGGCGAGGTCCAAGACACTAACCCCCCTTGGTTCACGGACTATGCCAATTATTTGGCTTGCAACATCCTCCCTCCTGATTTGTCAGCACAACAGAAAAAGAGGTTCTTGCATGAATCGAAATCTTTTCTGTGGGACGATCCATGTTTATATAAATAGTGTGTGGATGGTATGATTAGGAGATGTGTGACTGAAAGTGAAATTCCATCTATTCTAGAACATTGTCATTCGTCCCCTTATAGAGGCCATTTTGGTGGCCAAAGGACTGCAACAAAAGTATTTCAATCTGGCTATTATTGGCCATCTGTGTTTAAGGATGCCTATGTTTTTAGGAAGACATGTGATACATGCCAGAGGAGAGGCAATATAGGGAAGAGAGAGGAAATTCCCTTCACATACATCTTAGAGGTGGAGCTCTTTGATGTTTGGGGGATTGATTTCATGGGCCCTTTTCCTCCTTCTAAAGGGAATTTGTACATCTTAGTGGCAGTAGATTATGTTTCTAAGTGGGTGGAAGCTATGGCATGTCCGAATAATGACGCCAAAACAGTAGTTAGATTCTTGCACAGGCACATATTCACTAGATTTGGGACCCCTAGGGTCTTAATTAGTGATGAGGGCACTCATTTTGTCAACAAGGCAATGAATACCCTCTTGACCAAGTATAATGTGAAGCACAGAATCTCCACCCTGTACCATCCACAAGCTAATGGACAAGCTGAAGTGTCCAATAGGGAAATTAAAGGAATCCTTGAGAAGGTTGTAAGACCTCAAAGGAAGGATTTGTCCTTTAGGCTGGATGAAGCCTTGTGGGCTTATAGGACCACCTTTAAGACCCCAATTGGAATGTCCCCATTTAGACTTGTGTTTGGAAAGGCTTGTCACCTACCTTTAGAATTAGAGCATAAGGCATTCTGGGCCTTAAAGGAGCCCAACCTTAATCTAATTGTTGCAGGAGATCTGAGGCTACTACAATTGAATGATTTGGATGAGTTTAGGAGATTTTCTTATGAAAATGCAAGGCTTTACAAAGAAAGAACTAAAGCTTGACATGATAGGAAACTCATTCCAAAGACTTTTGAAGCAGGCCAAAGAGTTTTATTATTCAATTCCCGCCTCAAACTTTTTCTTGGTAAGCTTAGGTCCAGATGGTCAGGCCCCTTCACAGTGATCGAGACTCTCTCTTACGGGGGCTATTAAGCTTCGTTGTGAGGAAGATGGAAGAGAGTTTATGGTTAATGAGCAACGTTTGAAACACTATTAGGGTGAAGACTTCCAAAGGAACGTGTCCACATGGAAGTTGAGTGGCGATGATGTGTAGCTAACCTTTCTTAAAAAAAAAATTAACTTTAAAAAAAAAATCTTCTTAGCTAGGTTGTCTTTTCCCTTTTATTCGTTTTCTATGCATATTAAGAGATTTAGTTGTTCATTCATTCTTTGATTCAGTTGTTTCAAGGTTTTCTCCGTGTTTTGTTATATATAGTTATTCATTGTTTAAGTATCGTTAGGATGTAGAGTTGAAACATACAAAAGGTTAGAGGTAAGAATTCTTTCTACCCTGGCTCTATTACCAAGCATGATTGAGAATTTTCCAGCATACTAGTATAGGTTAATTTTTGTTTTTAGTTGAATAAAAAATTTAGAGCATGTGAATTTTCATTGTAGCATGTAATCTAGGGTTAATGGAAACATGTGAAAAGCTAGGTTACAATTCATTATATTGTTTTAGGATAATAACATTCCTAGTTCGACGCTGCCATTAATTTCTAAACTACATGCCTTAGAAAGATTGAGTAAGTGTTGATATTATACATTATTTTGTTTTGCAGGTTGATCACTTTTAGGTTTAGGTGTTGTTGACCTATAAGGGAGTGTAAGTGAGAAACCTTTCTAACTCCTACATCCATAAGAAGAAGAAAAAAAAAAGAAAGACAACATCCATTTCCTTAGTATTTTCCCTGTAGGAATTCCGTCCTTTGTATTTTTTTTTTTTTTTTTTTGCTAGGAGAAACCAATCTAGATCTAAATCTAGCTTAGGGAGAGCCTTTCTAGCCTAGGAAGCTTGTTGTCCGTCCCTTAGAATTTTTCCAGTACCTTTCTCACTTTTGCTTATTTAATCATGTGGCTACGAAGAAAAAAAAGCAAGAAAGAGGCCGAAAAGTCGAAGAGTGCAATGGTAGAAGTGAGCCAATCCAATCCTAGATCATCCACCCATTCTTCCTCTTCCTCGCAGAGTAAAGGGAAGCAGGTGGTTAGTGAATGGCCCTTAGAGGATGCATATCCTTTGGAGGCCCCTGAACCATCGACGCCTAAGTCCAAAGAGAAGAAGGAAAAGAAGAAGAAAGGGCACACTAGGGACGAAAATCCTGAAGTGATGAATGAAGTATTGTGTGAGGAAGATATCCCTGAGAGATTCATTAGTGAAAGAGCTAGAATAAAATATGAGAAGTTGAAGAAAAAAGCTCTTTTGCTGGAGAGAGGTTTCAACCTATGTTCAAGTGAGATTCCTCCTTTCCTATCCCAAAACATAGCGAATCTAGGTTGGGAAACGTTTTGTAAAGAGCCCGAGGCCGCCATCCTCACCATAGTTAGGGAATTCTATGCGAACATCTATCTAGAGGAGAGGGTATCCATAGTAAGGGGTAGATATGTACATTGGGACACGGATACCATTAACTCCACACTTGAATTGCCTTGCCAAGTTTATGGTAGGACAAACGAGTTGTTAATGGCCCCATCCGACACTCAAATGAATGCTGCCCTAAGAACGGTGGGGATCAATGGGGCGAAATGGATGGTAGGCTCCATGAGAGCGAGGACTATGTTAGCTTCCTATTTAGCTCCCGAAGCGCACATATGGCTCCCTTTCGTGAAGTTGAATCTCATGCCCACTTCGCATGATTCAACAGTCTCGAGGAGTCGAGTTATGCTTCTGTATGCCATCATCTTAGAATTGCAAATCGATGTAGGAAACCTAGTAGCTAGGGAGATAGAAGGGTGTGCGAAGAAGAAGAGTGGAAAATTTTTTTTCCCTAGTTTAGTAACTTCCCTTTGCATTAGGGTTGAGGTTCCTTATTATATTTGGGAGGATAAAATCTTAGCTAGTGGATCGTTAGACACCATCCTAGACCATCACACCCACGTTGGTTCAAATAAAGGAATGGGGTTAATGGCAGGAATGGACCAACTCATACACCAAAACAATGTAATGATGAGCATGATGCAACATATGCAAGACCAATCACATTGTTATTGGGAGTATGCTCAGGAGAGGGACTTAGCCTACCAAACCACTGTGCAAGCTAATTTTCCAAACCGCTACCCACATTTCTCCGAATTTTCCCACTCCATTTTGCAGCCATGGATGCCGTCGGGTGATGATGAAGGGGATGAGGTGAACAACGAGGAAGAGGAGGAAGCCTAAGAAGAGGAAGACGAGGAGGATGACTACTAAAAAAAAACAGGGAGGCCCTGTTCCCTTTTCTCTTTAGTATTCTAAGTTGTTTTGCTTGTTGTCTCTTGTTTTATTTTTCTTTATAATTTGTTGTTGTCCTTTTTTGCAATTTGTTGATTTATTAAGCATGTTTTGGTTTTGGTGGTTGTAACGATTTCTGGTGCGAATTCTGTGGTATTTACTTGCTTTCGAACGTCTAAATGCTTTGTTTTTATTACTGAAATCCATACTGAGTTGATGATTCTTCAGGGTCTTCATTATGTATGAGGTAGGTAGTTGATTCACTATGTTTAAGAAAGTAAAAATTAAGAAAGATGGTTGTCGTCCCGTTCATAAAAACTTAGTTTCTGCATGTTTATAATGATTAGAAGGTGTGTTGTCTTTTGTAGAAGCTTGGTTTAAAATTCATTAAAATGAAGAGTTGAGAAAAATCCTAGGGGGGACAGAATAAGAGTTGTCGCTAGTGTTTGAGGCAAGGGGATGTTGTATTGTTTGGTGTTTCTCAAGGTCAGGTTTATCATAAGGGTTCTTTAGTCCGCTTATGATTAGTGCGCTTATGATTAGTGTGTCAATCAAACTAGTTAGGATTCAACTCCTAGGCCAAAAATTTCGAAAACTAGAAGCCATGACAAGTTAGGTAACCGTACATTTTTTAGAGTGCTCCAAAATGAGTAAACTCCAAATTTTTTATCATTTCAAGTTTGGGGGAGTTACCCGACCTCTCTAACTCAATGAGGACATTGAGTACTCTAAGTTTGGGGGGGAAAGGTAAATTCTCTATGTTTTTGAAAAAAAAAAGAGAAAGAAAGAAAGAATGTGCAAACGTTCCATTTCCCTAAAACTTCGTTGGGCTAAAAAAAAATATATGCTATTTATTTTGTTATTTAGAGTCATTTCAGGCAACTTGGTGCTCGATGTCAGGGGGTTTGGGCACTAACCATGCTCTCCTCTTGGAGCGAAGGTATCAAGCAAGAAGCCATTCCCATTGCTTAGGTGTGTTGCACTAACCACGTGTGCCATTCTAAGAACTACGGGAGAGTCAAAAAAATAAAAAATAAACAAATAAATTAAAAAGAAAACAAACAAAAGAAAGTAGAAAAAAAATGAATAAACCTAGCCCTAAGTAATAAGCTTTTTGAAAATGGAGGGGAATAATGTACATATCAGTTTTTATAAAAAATAAAAGGAATGATCATGAATTTGTAGTTATGCGAGTTTTGGAATGTGACTTATCCTTAACTATGAGTTGCCTAATTTGTATGATTCGAATTGTAGTGATTGAGCTTGAGGGTAGGTGTTAAATCCTAGTTGGTTTGCTCTTGGGTACTGATGCGTAAGTGTAAGTAGAAAACTCTCGGTGAACCACTTAGAAAGCATTGAATGAATGGTAACTTGCAGCCTAGAGCATAATTCTATAACTCTTGTTCGATTAACCCAGTTGATGTGAGTCTTGGAAGATCTTTAAAAATGTTTAGGGAGTAGAACTCATTGAGGACAATGAGTAGTTCAAGTTTGGGGATTTGATAACTCACCATAGGAGAGTTATTTCACTAGAATTTCAGTGCTTAATTGACTGGAATTGCATAGAATTCATTGAGCTTCGTGCTATTTTATCCCTAATATATGAATGTTAGTTAGAAAATCTTGAATTCAAGTATTAGTTTCTAAAAGAATTAATGTTGATATTTTTTTGCTTGAATTTAAGAAATTTGGAAGAAACTAGCTAACAAGTAATTAAAGACTGGATTTTGAGATATTAATGAACTTCTACATATTTAGTGTGATCTATGATTGATAATGATATATGAGGACTATTTTGTATGCAGGAAATGGGTAAAAATTACAAGAGCCCCTAAGGGCATTTTAGACATTTTACCGAATGGCAAAATGGTCTTTTTACCCTTAAGGGTATTTTTGTAATTTTTAATCTAGGGCAACACATCTTTGATAGAGGAGGAAAAATAGAGGAAAAAGATATGGAGAAGCTATCGTATAAAGAAAAAAGAGGAGAGGGCATTTGCTAGAGCAATCGGGAAAAGCTAGGAACGAGAAGGGAGAATTGCTGAAGCATTTGTGGGAGGAGACGGAGAGAAGTTGCTGGTTGCTACAGCAAGGCCGAGAGAGAAGGGATTCTCGAGTAGGTGTTGCTTCAACAAGGCCAAGAGAAGGGAATTTTGAGGGCATCAGAAGAGCTATCCACCCAATTTGTTGAAGCATTCGCGCGAAGATCCGAGCTGTCCACCCAATTTGCTGAAGCATTCGCGCAGCCGTGCGAGGGATCGCCCAATTGATTTGCTGAAGCATTCGTGCAATCGTGAAGAACGCCCGATTGATTTGTTGTAGCAATTGCGTAGCTGTGAGGAATCACCCGATTGATTTGTTGTAGCAATTGCGTGAGTTGGCTGCGACAAGAGAAATTCGAGACCCCACCTGCTGAAGCAATTGGTGGCAGATTCGTGCTGAGATCAACTGAAGCAACTTGTTGAAGCAACTTGCTGAAGCAAAGTACCCTACCTTAGACCTAAGTTAAAGGTATTTTGCTAGGCATTTGCTGAAGCAAAAATTCGAGCTACAGGCTGTGTAACTATCTCCTATCTTGAAGTGTTTCTGCTTATTATTCTTGACAAATTTACATTGCTTTTATGGGTTGCTTACATTAATTTGGAGTCGGTTTGCCTACTCTTTAGACAATTGTGTGACTATTTTTGTGTTGCTATTATTATATATAAATCTCTTGATTAGTGAAAGCATGCTCAACTTAAAGATGTGTAATTTGACTCCAAGCATGAGCTAAAATTCTTCTAGGCACGAGTTAGGTTGTTCTTCAATGTATGAATTGTAATAAATTAATGGTTGATGCCATAGTTGGATTGATGAGATTTTAATGTTTGCAACGATGCATGAGGGTTAAAATTTGGCCACTTTAACTTCTCTACAAATTCACGAATTTGGAAAAGCTAGTGAGTTAGGAAATTAAAATTTCATTCTAGGATCTTGAGTTAATTAGGGATAATTAACCCACCTAGAACCTTAAAATCATAAGCATAATTTAGGTCTCAATTGGGAAATTGTTGGTCTTAAAATTTAGTGACTTTGGAAAAATTTACTTGATCACATGTGTAGGTAGATTCAAGGCATCAACCACATATTTGTTATTCTAATTATACATGAACTTCAACTTAACCCTAGCCTATTTCTTAATCTAAAAGCCCCAGTTTTCTCTCGTTTAGTTTATGTCTTTAGTCTTTTCACAAACTTTGAATTATTGCATTAGTCTTCATTAAATTTAACTCTTTAAAAAAAAAAAAATCATACTCCTATTTTTTTGCATTCACTTATTCTTAACAAAATTTGCATGCCCATGCATTGCACCAAAAATAAGGAGAAAAAATTCTAGATACTCATTGACTTAGATTCTACTAGTCCTCGTGGGATCGATACTTTTCTTATCACTTGCTGCACTTGACCGTGTATACTTGCACGTCACATAAGAGTTAGAGTCTCATCCTAATTTGCATTAGTTTAGGGCACTGATATTTTCGCATCAAGTTTTTGTTAGGTATAAGCCTTAGATTTGTAGTTATCACTACTAGTCCTTTTGTAAGCGGAGGTCCCTGTGTAACCCTTTGCGTGCTTGAGACTCGAGGTTGGCGATATTTGATATGAGATGTGGGGTATGTCCTCCATTTAATGGTGTGGCTCAGGAAGTGACTCCCGACGTGCAGAGGACATCTGATACGTTCCTTGTCCTGGATCGTAATATGACATGGGATGTGAGGTCCATCATCCATCTAGTATAGTAGTTCAGGAAGTGTTTCCTGGCGTGCAGAGGACAGTGGATACGCTCCTTGTCCTAGCTCGTGATATGACATGGGATGTGGGGTCCGTCCTCCATCTAGTATAGTAGTTTAGGGAGTGATTCCCGAAGTGCAGAGGACAATGGATACGCTCCTTGTCCTGGCTCGTGATATATGTCATGGGATGTGGGGTCCGCCCTCCATCTAGTTTAGTAGTTTAGGGTGTGACTTCCTGAGTGCAGAGGATAGTGGATACATTCTGCAGAGGATAGTGGATACATTCCTTGTCCAAGTTCAAGGTTCATAGAGTGAGCCTAGAGTACAGAGAGGGGTTGAATACGTTCCTTCATCCTGATTGATGCTAATGAGATCCGTGGTCGTGAGTTATGAGCGGGAGCACCGCTATTTGGCACCAACCTAGTCTAGGAGCTAAGGGTAGGATAGGAGATAGCGAGGTCTGGCCATGCGTTAAAGTTGAGTTGATTGAGGAGTTTCGTCGTGTGAACTAGTGTGTCGTGTGTAGCTAGGCTTAAGGTGTGACCCATGTGATGTTTTACTTGGGACGAAGTGGGCTACGTACTGAGTATTTTTATGCTCACCCGTCTACTTTTATCGTTTTGATTGCAGGTAAGGGTAAGCAACAGGTGGAGAGTGATGTTGGTGACGTGACGAGGCTATAGGACCCCTTTTTGGATTAAAGGATCTTGTTTTGTCTTTAGGGCTTCTGTTTTATGACTTAAGGCTGGTCTGTATGTGTTGTTTGGGTTAGTGCACTCGTTGGATGTTGAAAGTTAGTTTTAGTTTGTGAATATTTCGTATCTTGCTTAGGGTTTTCTCACTTTCGCTATTTGATCTATGTTGAAGCCTAACCCATTGTTTTATTGTAGTTTGGAGGAGGTTGGGCATTGTAGAACTCATTTGAAGTATTTTTGTGCTTATCACATGTTAAGTAAATTTTTTGGATTTATCTAGGTAGTGTCGTTATGTTGCCGAAATTTTGACGCAGAGGGTGTTGCTCAGTGACACCCCTAATTTAAGTTCGTTTAAAATTTAGGGTCGTTACAATGACAACAGTGATAATGATATTGAATTATTGGATATGCCTATGAGCTACTCCGAAAGAAAATAATTTTGTGAAGTTTTACGTAACTCAAGAAAGACAACCCAAGAAGAGGAATACATGCAAAGGAGTGGACTTGAGCGTGGTCAAGGCTCTAGTAAATTCCAACAGTCTAGTAGTATGAAAGAGCCATCAGACTACAAGTCTCAAGGAGCCAAACAAAAAAGTTTGAAGAATATGTTTTTCAGGGGGGTCATCAAACAAAATGTTGGACGTTTAATCTCTCGTTTTTTATTTATGACAATATCCCCACCCATAAACTAAAGTCATATATCATTTTAAGAATATGGTTGTGGGGATACAAAAAACAGGTAAGTATTCTTATTAATCATTTTCAAGCATGTTTTATTTTTTCTATAATGCAATTGCTTACATAAATCGTAATTCAAATGAGATTTCCTTTTGTAGGTGTGAGAGTTGAACCACCTACACCATACGAAACTTGAAATGAATATTTGAATATGGAGTTTAAAGGGATGGAAAAGTATGTGCAGGAGCAGAAAAAGAAATGGGAAACTTATGGCTGCACGATTATGTCTGATGGATGGACAGAACAAACAAAACTATCAATCATCAATTTTATGGTATATTCTGAGGGTACTACCGTCTTCTTAAGATCAGTAGATGTTTCTAAACAAGTGAAAGACCATAAATATATTTATAATTTCTTAAAGGATATCATACGGGAGATGGAGAGTGAGAAAGTAGTTCAAATTGTGACGGATAATAGTTTTGCTTTCAAGAAGGCCGGAGAAATGATAATGATAAAATTTAATATTTTTGGACTCCTTGTGCAGCACATTGCATAAATTTAATGTTTGAGGATATAGATAAGAGAGGCTCAATAGACAAGATTATAAGAGCTGCATGAGGGGTGACCAATTATATATATAATCGTGGATGACTCCTTAGTTGAGATATGTGATGGTGACATAATCTGACCGGGTGCCACTAGATTCACAAAAAAATATCTTGCATTAAGTAGCATATTGAAGAAGAAAGCTGGATCAAAACGACTATTCACTGATGATGCACGGGTTAATGACAAGTTGAGTCGGACAAAAATTGGAAAAGAAATTTAATCTCGCGTATTAAATACCTTATTTTGAGATCAAGTGGAAAGTATTGTCAATATTTTTGAGCCAATGTACATTGCTCTTCAAGTAGTAGACTCGAAGGTTGTTCCAACAATGCTTGTTATATATAGCTTGATTGAAAATAGAATAAGTCAGGTTAAAGGCAGAGGTTGGGTCAACCAAATAACAAAAAATCGATGGGACGAGACACTTTCGCATCCTCTTCATGCTGCAGGTAAAATTGTATTTTTATTATTACTAACCCAAATTGTATTTTTAGTATTACTAACCCAAATTGTTTTACATTTGTAGCCCATTATTTGAACCCTAAACATCAATACACTGCTGGTATTTGAATGGATTTTAATTTGATTGAGGTTGTGCATAAAGTATATTATAAATCATTTCCAGATTGTCCAAATGCTGAAGATTTTGGAATTGAGGTAATTATTTATAGTCTATAATTTATATAAAAAATAGATTATTATATAAATTTAAATTCATATGAATTATACTAATACATAATCTTTTAATGCAACTTATATATTTTGGAGATGCCAAAATGAGTTTTGGTGAACGAGGTGCGATAAAATCAAGAAATAAATTGAAACTATGCAAGCAGCATTTAAAATTATAATTATCTACAACCAAATTGCAACCATGAATTAATACTAGTTTTTTGTATATTATTATTTATTTAGGTCATTGGTGGGGCATGTATGGTAAAAGTGCTTATACAGTCTAGAAACTAGCAATGAGGGTTTTATCTCAAACAACTTCGTCCTCTGCTTGTGAGCGAAACTGGGGTACGTTTGCGTTAGTCCATACAAAGCAACGTAATTGGTTAACTTATGAAAAACTCCATAAAGTTGGTTTTTTGCTACTACAACATGATATTAACACTTAGAGATATGGGAGCTAGAGATGATAAGGTAGCAGAAACAAATTATATCGATCTGGTAGATGCCATGGCAGATCCAAATGATAATGGAGATGACCCGCTTTTTCAATGGATTTGACCAGTACACTTGGATGATGAGTCTGGCAATCAAGACCCCGAGATTGCCAACATGGTTGTGGAGACTAGAACAAATGCAGAACAAGTCATGAATAAAGAAGTTAGGATGCCTGACGATCAGTTCAACGATTATCAATTTAATATTTGTTTGGATGTTGGTTACTCTGAGGCAGAACTTCTAAAAGTGAGAAAAAAAACTTCGTAAAGGTAAGTCGACAAATGATGATGATGATGATGACAGTATGGGCGATGACAATGATGATGATAATACATCTGATGGAGGAGGTGATACAAATGTTGGGACCATAAATGGTTACCAAGCTGAGGAAGGACAATCTAGTGTACCAAGATTAAGTCCTTTTTCATGTGAGGTTGATTTTGACCATGTCACCCAAGACGAGAATCATGGATCTCGAGAGGGTTGTGAGGGGATTGCTGCTATTGGTAAACCATTTTATCGACATAGAGATGCATGATACTTTTATTCTGATGAGAATTTCTTACTTTTAAGTATGGAAGCGATGAGCATCAACAACAATAATACACAACAAGACTATGGTCAAGGTCATTATTCATACTCAAATTATGATGATTCTTCAAGTCTTGATCATAACAATTTTCAGTCTTTCTTTCTTCCACAGAGTTATTCATCATCTCAAAGTCAAGGACGATCGACTGAAGAGATGTATCCACGAATAAGTCCATATGTTGGTCGTACAACGTTTTCATGTTGACAATTATGTTCAACATTTTCAATATAGGATGACTTGGGAGCAATATTGTAATCTCTATCAGAATTATCAAGATTCCTGGATTAGATGCTCCAAGGTCATCTTTTTGGTATTAGAGATATAATGTATCATATATTATTAAATCTAAATAGAAGTTCTAGAACATATTTTTAACATATATGATGTTGGAAATAAATCAATTATCCCATGATTAAACCATAATTAATGTTTCATGAAATAATTCAAGTCATTTATAGAATTTTTATATATATTTTTTTTAAATTCCTGCTTTCATCGACGTGTTAATCGATATCTGTATCTAAATATTGTATTAGTTTTTAAATGTGATGCTTAAAAGTGGTCAATTATAGTCTAATTAAGCCACAATCAAAGTTTCATTTGTTAATTCAAACAATTTCCATCAATTTCCATAATTTCCGTAAATTTTTCCGAAATTTCCATCGATATTTCAATTTCCACTGACATTTTCGTAAAATCTGGACCTCGACATTTCCATTTCCGTAAAATCTGGACCTTGACATTTTCATCGACATCGACATACATTTTTAACCTTGGCTGGAAACATGTTCTCTTGAAAGCATAATATGCTAGAAGCATGTTTTGAACGTGACTTCCAACTTCAACTATGCATTGAACATAAATTGTACTTTTTCTTTCTAATGCACGGCTCTCTCTCATTTACTGCAAAACTTGAAAAAGTTGAGAGCATAGATTAACAAGGTGAGTGCATAGTATAGTTGTAATGAACATTTGGTTATGCTCTCAAAGCATAAATGATCAAATTATGAGCGTAAATAATTATCTTTTAACAAGTTATCCATTGGCCAAGACTTTATTAATCATTTTATTCATCACATTACATAAGATAATGAGCCTGAAATCAGACAAGCTTTTGGGGTTCATCTTTTTCAGAATAAGGGTGAGTAGGGTTTTGTTTAAGAGCTTAATAGAATTTTCTCATTATTAAACACATCAAGGCAAGCTCGACAAGCCTACTATGTCCCAGTACACTCCATTTGGCCCTCGGTGCTTTGGAGGGGCACATGCCAATAGAAAAGGCTCTTCACGGTGAAAAATGTCTATCATCTACTAGTCCAACTGGATAATAGTGAGGAGCTTCCCCCTCAAATCGAGATTGGAAAAACCATAACACTTTGCCCAAAGAAAAATTTGTGTGCAGAAAATAATTCACAATATTATCCCCACACATTGTGAAAAAAGGAATGGGTTCTAACCACCTCTATCTTCTGTGTAGGAAAAAGGAAGAAACAAGGGAGTTGTTGTTTGGCGCAATGAGAAACCTTGTGGTTCTCGAACTCTAGGATTTCTTTAAGGTTTCTGATTTTTGTGTTTGATCAGGTGTTTCTATTGAGTTGGTTTGTTGAAACCTGTATTTGAGATGCAGGGTTGGGTTGTACTATGTTTGTTTAGGTTGTTTTTTATAACAGTTTTTTAAGATGTTTTTTTTTCTTAGATCTATTTTTTTACTTGATAATTATTTGTTGAAGTGAATAACAATATTTTAACCAGTTATGTGGATCAACTGTTTTAATAATAGTTAAATATGAATGTGTAGTTTGTATAAGTAATTTAATATCTAATTCACTTAATTAATTATAATGTAGAATTAAATAATATTTGCAAGGACACATAATTTAAATAATTAATACTCTATTTCACAAAATATTCATAAAATTATTTTAGAACTTTCCAACATGTATTGGATTAAGCACGATTTAATATGATGCAATTTTTAGAAATTAAATATTAGAAACCATATTTTGCACAATATTTTGAAACCCATTTCAATAATGGATTAAAAAAATTTGTTAGCAACCATTTTTTTTTCAATTTTAACTTTTTAAAAAATTGACTAGGTGATTGGATCGTTGGGGTGGTTGGTTGTTAAGGTGGTAGCCGATGATGATTGCACAATGGTTAAGCCGCTATAAGTGGTTGTTGGGTGGGTGGGTCGTTGGAGTGATCATTAGGGTGGTCATGTCGTTGAAGTGGTGTTCGATGGTTATGACATTAGTTGTCAAATGGTCGAGTCGTTGGAGTTATTGCCAGAGTGGTCAATATCATGGTCGAGTTGTTGGGTGGTCACCAAGTGGTCGTCAACAATAGTTTTGGGTGGTTGAGTTGTCAGGTTAGGGTGATCGTCGAAGTAGTCATCAGGGTGATCAGGTTGCTAGGGTGGTCGAGTCATTGAAATGATCACTAGGTGGTCATCGATAGTGGTTGCTAGGTGGTCAAATTTTGGGGGGGTTGTCAACTATGATTGTCAGGTCGTCAGAGCGGTCGTCAACTATGGTTATGGGTTGTTTAGTAGTCGAAGTGGTTGTCAGATGGTCGTTGTCAGTGGTTCGGACAGGTCGGGTTACAGTGGTTGGGGCATCAAATTATCAAGTTGTTGGGGTGGTCGAATCGCAGGGGTGATCGTTAAATTAATCTATAAAGTTTTCATCGTAGTTATCGATGGAGGTAATCGTCGTGGTGGTCGGGTTGTCCGTATGGTCATCGAAGTTTTCGTTATCAGCAGTGCTCGAGCGGTCGTCGAAATTGTCATCAGAGTTAGTCGAGTCGCCGGTGTGGTCGTCGAAATTGTCATCGGAGTTGGTTGGATCGCTGGTGTGGTCATCGGAATTGTCATCGGAGTTGGTCAGGTCACCGGTGTGATTGTCGAAGTTTTCATCGGAGTTGGTCGGGTCGTCGGCGTGATTGTTGAAGTTGTCGTCGGAGTTGGTCAGGTCACTGGAGTAGTCGTCAGAGTTGTCGTTGTCGTTGGTCAGTGGATTGTTGTCGGAGTTGTCATCGGAGTTGTTGTAGAAGTAGTTGTCGTAAATAGAAAACGACAAATGGAAGTGAAAAACTTAGTACAAAACTCATAGGCTTGTACTGTAGTAACTGTTGCGTAATATTTTATTGCAATACCGCAGTGTACGGGTCAAGTTTTAGTATAGTGATTTATGAGTCCAAGTATCGTCCTCGGGAATGGGTTTCTAGATTAATTAATTATTAAGGTACTAATTCTCAATTTTAGCTAAAGAAACATAACATGGATAGTTGGTTGAAGTAAATACAAACAAACGAACAAACATGTGGAGACACAGATTGATAGATTTGGGAGAAGTGATTTTACAAGTTAAAGACCCAACTAGCACATGCATTGAACCAATGAGATGAAATTATAAACAAGAAATGAAATACTCAAGAAAATCTCTCGATTCTTAGTGAGCCTCACACATGCAATAAACTCATAGTCTCCATATGAACCTACAACATGCATGACATTAAGCAACTTCTTTATGTGTTTCCCTAAGATTTCTAGATCACTCTCGTGCCAGACTTCCAAGGGTTTTGACAATTTTGCTCTAATTCAAGCTTTATCTCTCGAGTCCACTTAAATCAACAAATTAAAAAGTAAAGAACGAATTGCCAAAAATAACGACATAACATGCTTCAATACATCACAAGAAAGTCATAACAAGTAATTCAAATCCTAACTACTATGTTTAGCTACTCTAAATCACAAGAAAAACAAACTAAACAAGTAGAAAACGTCTTAGAACGCTATTACAAATTGAAAGAAAGAGAAATGAACTTAGGTGTCGATGTCGGTCCTTCGTCTCCGAGCTCCCGTCTTCGATCTCGAACCTCCACGAATGCTTTGGCTCCCAAAATCACTCTTTTCTCTCTTCTTACAAGGTGTATTTCGAATTTAAGGCAAAACTCTACCAAATTGTGCTCTTTTTGCAATGAAAACAACATGTTGTATTTATAGGGTTTTTCGGTACGGCGTTGCAACGCTGGTCATGGCGTTGCAATGTCATTACTCTTGCCCACCAAATTTCCATCGCGACCATTTTGTCATATCTTTTCACTCGGGTGTCCAAATGACCTCCGGTTTGATGCGTTGAAATCGTGATTCGATGTAGAATCTCTCAGTATATTTCTTATACTCAAAATACATCTATATTTTTCTTGGATCTTAAATTCAGCACACACATGTTTCAAATTGCACCAAAATAGTCTCAAAATACTCAATTCTTGCTTCTCAAGCTCAATTTCCTGAAATTAACCATAAAATACCATGAATGCCCATGTTTTAAGTATAAAAACTAGCTAAAATATAGAAATAAGATAGCATATTTACATGCTATCAAATACCCCCACACTTAAGCTTTTGCTAGTCCCGAGCAAAATGAAATTAAACTATAAGATCTTTCTTATGCATATATCAGACTCAAGCCTCAAAGATTTTGAAGGAAATTTTAACAATCACGAGAAACATTCGAACATGATACTTCAACAAGCAATTTAAAAAATTTCCTAAGTGTTCCTACATGTGTGTGTGATTAGCCTCCGTTTCTTTAATCTCTACTAAGCCCGGAACAACATTATTAGGTTCTCCATTCAACTTCCCCCTACACTGGTCATAGTTTCTAATCCTTGAGTCTCCCCACATTCAAGAAATAAATAACTTTACTCGATACTTAATCACTATTTTGATGTCACTTTTTTATTTTTTATATTTTTTTTTTGTGAAAGGACACTAGCTTTCACACATCCACTGCAGGGATCCTTACCCAGAGCACTCGCTCAATGAGTGGCCTAACTGATCACAAAGTGAAGGTAGCTCTTTTTTGTCCTCACGATTTTTTTTTTTTAACAAACATAACAACAAAAATGTGATTTACAACCCTTTCACATAATGCACATATTATACGGATCATGCACTTCATATTGTCATTCACCCTATCCTGCGCAGCTTAACTCTCAAATCGGTTCTCGACCTATCGAGGTGACATCAAACTTCTAAACCTAATAACTTTGTTCTAAGCATTTCAAAACTACAGGAACACATGCTATGTGCATAATAGTGCAGGAAAAGCTCAAGAAAATTTTTAAATTAACTCAAATTCATATCATGCTCTCAAGTTTCAAAGAGAATCACAAAATTTTCAATTAAATCTCGTCCTAAGCCATCATAATCATACTTACGCATAAGATCAATCAACAATTCAACACATACTCGTGGATACCACACAACAGATAAGCAAATCCACCCCCAAACTTAAACTAAACATTGTCCTCAATGTTTGCAAAATAAGCTCAAAGAAAGTAAGAAGGGTAAGAGTGAACAATACTGTCCTGAGTAATGAAGATTTTCATTTTTCTTTTGAATTCCTTGGGCGGCCAAGTTACGTGAGATGAAGTACTGCAAAACGGGAGCAGGGTTTCACGAGGGAGACATCAACACAACCTAACAAAACAAAAACAACGAAAACTAAGAACTAAGCAAACAAATAAAACAACTAAAGATAAACAAAAACGTAAATGAAATGTAAAGCTTGGGTTGCCTCCCAAGAAGCGCTTTCTTTCACGTCTTTAGCTAGACTGGACCCATGGTTGGTATCAAGGCACGTAAAATTGCTCATATTTCTTCGGGCCCTTCTTGCTTGAGTCAATATAACCTTCTAAGTCTAAAAGGCTCTCTTGTTTTTCTTGGGCACCTGAAAGATAAATATTTTTTTTTATTTTTCTTTGAAATAAAAGAACAAAATTCAAAACAAGACTCGTGAGTATAGGAAAAATGGTTATCAAGATTAAAAGAAACTTTTGGAGATAAAGGGAAGGGAGACTTTTCAGCCTCAAACTCTATCACCTGGATTTCTTTTGTGGAAGTGATTGCATTATCATGCTCGGCCTCACAAACCTATTTTTGGTGTGTTTCAGTCTCCTCCAACTCATCCTCACTATCATATGCATAAGTCCTCATAGGTTGTTCTTTCTCAGTGGCAAGAATAAGAATTTGCTCCTGTAGGGCATTAAGGGATTCTACCAGTTGATTAAGATGATGAGTCCTTTCATGTATTATTTTCCCAAGTTCTACCACTTTTTAGCTTCTAACCTATCCAACCTTTCTAATTCAGCATGACAAAAATTTTTAACCCTCAACTCCAAAGTATATTCCATTAATAAATCCACAAGAGAAGAGTTTTCTATAGATTGGTTGGGTTAGGAAAAATTTTGGTTCCATGTGCCTATATGATTACCATCAAAAGAATTTTCATAAATCATAGATTCAGAATGGTAAGGATTAGATATTTGGTATCCAGAGAAATCATGATTCAGATACCTAGGGTCCTGAGAAGGATAATACATTGGCGAAGAATTATGGTCATGAAAAGTCATAGTTTAAATCATGACAATTCAAATCTAAACTTTTACAGAAAATCAACACAACCAAAACAGGAGACAAAGACTCGAACAACACACAAGACTAAATTAATAGCAAAAAAGAAAAAAACAAACAAATAAGGAGAAAAAAATAAAAAAGGAAAGAAACAAATAAGCAAAACAACAAATAAGGAAAAAATAAATAAATAAGGAAAGAAATAAGGAAAGAAAAAAAGGAAGAAAAAAAAGGAAAAAAGAGGAAAAAAACAAGAAATAAGAAAAACGAATAAGCAAAAAGAAAAAAAAGAAAAACAACAAATAAGAAAAAAACAAATAAGCAAAAAAAAGAAAGAAACACAAAAGAAAAAACACAAAAGAAACAAAAAAAGAAAAACAACAAATAAGGAAAAAAAAAAATGAAAACAAACAAGTTAGGAAAAAAACACAAAGGGAAAAAAAAAATAAAAATAGGAAAAAAAGTAAAAAAAAAAAATAAGGAAAACAAAGAAAAGAAACAAAAAAGGAAAACACACAATAGAAAAAAACAAGAAATAAGGAAAAAAAGAAAAAAAGAAAAAAAAAGTAAAGAAAAAAAAACACAAAATGAAAAAAAAAACAAATAAGGAAAAAAATAAAATGAGGAAAAAAACAAATATGGAAAGAAAACAAATAAGGAAAAGAAAAAAAACAAATAAGGAAAAAAACAAACAAATAAGAAAAAATAAATAAGGAAAAAAACACAAAAGGAAAAAAAAATTTAGTCTAAAATCTCGAATTTTCTCCCAATATTAATCAATCTAAATAATCGTCATTCCCCGGCAACGGCGCCAAAAACTTGTTGCGTAATATTTTATTGCAATACCGCAGTGTACGGGTCAAGTTTTAGTATAGTGATTTATGAGTCCAAGTATTGTCCTCGGGAATGGGTTTCTAGATTAATTAATTATTAAGGTACTAATTCTCAATTTTAGCTAAAGAAACATAACATGGATAGTTGGTTGAAGTAAATACAAACAAACGAATAAACATGTGGAGACACAGATTGATAGATTTGGGAGAAGTGATTTTACAAGTTAAAGACCTAACTAGCACATGCATTGAACCAATGAGATGAAATTATAAACAAGAAGTGAAATACTCAAGAAAATCTTTCGATTCTTAGTGAGCCTCACACATACAATAAACTCATAGTCTCCATATGAACCTACAACATGTATGGCATTAAGCAACTTCTTTATGTGTTTCTCTAAGATTTCTAGGTCACTCTCGTGCCAGACTTCCAAGGGTTTTGACAATTTTGCTCTAATTCAAGCTTTATCTCTCGAGTCCACTTAAATCAACAAATTAAAAAGTAAAGAACGAATTGCCAAAAATAACGACATAACATGCTTCAATACATCACAAGAAAGTCATAACAAGTAATTCAAATCCTAACTACTATGTTTAGCTACTCTAAATCACAAGAAAAACAAACTAAACAAGTAGAAAACGTCTTAGAATGCTATTACAAATTGAAAGAAAGAGAAATAAACTTAGGTGTCAATGCCGGTCCTTCGTCTCCGAGCTCCCGTCTTCGATCTCGAACCTCCACGAATGCTTTGGCTCCAAAAATCACTTTTTTCTCTATTCTTACAAGGTGTATTTCGAATTTAGGGCAAAACTCTACCAAATTGTGCTCTTTTTGCAATGAAAACAACATGTTGTATTTATAGGGCTTTTCGGTACGGCGTTGCAACGTCACTGTACTGCTGCCACCACCAAATTTTTGCGCGATTTTTGTCATATCTTTTCGCTCGGGTGTCCAAATGACCTCCGGTTTGATGCGTTGGAATCGTGATTCGATGTAGAATCTCTCAATATATTTCTTATACTCAAAATACATCTATATTTTTCTTGGATCTTCAATTCAGCACACACATGTTTCAAATTGCACCAAAATAGTCTCAAAATACTTTATTCTTGCTTCTCAAGCTCAATTTCCTGAAATTAACCATAAAATACAATGAATGCCCATGTTTTAAGTATAAAAACTAGCTAAAATATAGAAATAAGATAGCATATTTGCATGCTATCAGTAACTCATGGGGATGTGTTTCAAAACCAAGAGTTTTAAACCCCTTGTACCAAACATGATTTTGTGTTTGGAACCTACTACCACCCCAACCCAAAACCATGGACTAAATACCCCTTGAGAGCATTTGGTTGAATTTTCTTCCCATCTTTATGTAAGCGTTTTTCTATGTGCAGAGAGAGGTGGAAGATGATTCAGTACTGGGATTGGATAACAGAGAACACAGGTGATCAAGAAGCTATTATATGCCTTTTAGATTTTAAGGATTTATCAGACTCAATCGTAAAAGTTGATAACCATTCAATTTTTTAAAATTTTGTTTGTTTTCTCATCATTTCTCTACCATTTCTCTACCATAGTTTTCATCTTTCTTAAGAAAACATTTGAATTTTTAGCTAAATTTTAAAAATAAGTTTTTGAAACTCAAAGGTGGAAGTAATATTTATAGACTTAATTTTCAAAAATCAAAAACCAAAAATAGAGTTAATTTTCAAAAATCAAAAACCAAAAATAAAAAACGAGATACAAATGAGCCTAAAGAGCTAAATTTGTAATTAAACAAAATAAACTTTTAGTCTCTCTTTCGCACCCAATTTTCTGTTTCTCAAACTTGACTCTCTCCCCTCTTCCTAAATTGAAAGTTCAGTTTACAGTCAATAAACCTCGTATTTGGTTTAGAGAAGGTTCTTGAATTTTTTTTACAAAAAAAATTAGAAAAATAAAATTATTTCCCACACTTTATAAAATGCTTGTGAAATTTACTGGAGTTCCCTGCATGAATGTGGGGTATAATATTTTTTTGGCTAAATTATCAAACAGAATATCGTTGAACTTTGTCGGTATTTAAAAAATATCTACCTTCTTTTAAAAGTTACAATAGTATAATATTACTATTACTATTGATCCTTTATAAATGTTTCAACACTATCTTTAAAATAGAAGTCCATCAGAATATTGTCCGAACAACCAACGTAGCGGTGGCGTCGAATGACATAATAATGACTAGAATGTTTTTCTGAATTAAGTGTAAAAAAATGGCATTCAAACATGTTTTCTTTTTGTCCAACATTATAACAATTTTTCTACTCCAATAATAGTTTTGAAACATTTATAAAAAGTCAATGAATATGATAACTTGTAAAAGAATAAGGGTATTTTTGAAACAAAAAAGAAAGTTCAAAGGTTTTGTGTATATATATATATATAATTACCTATATTTTTTAAGGAAAAAAAAAACAATTTTCACCCCTAATTTAGGGGTTATATTAATTAATACCCCTAACTAATAATTGTATCAATTTAAACCATAAATTTTCATAATTGAATCAATTTAGATCATCCACTAATGATTTATAGCTATTTTCCTTGATTCCATTAAAAATCAATTCAAAACCACCTACATAAAATTTTCCTCCAAAATTCCATTAAAGTATCAAGAAAACTTATCGTGTAATTCTTTTTAAATAAGTAAGAAAAATAGAGAAAAACAAGAGGATAAAATATCACTCATTAATTTTTTTTATATAAAATAGCTATTATCTATTTGATTCCAACATTTCTCTAATTTATGTTGATCTTGACACTTCAAGAAGTCATACACACGTGGAAAAGTTATGTATTAACTGTTTTAAATTGAAATTTTATCAGAGGATCTAAATTGATTCACTTGTGAAAGTTTAAAGTTTTAATCGATACAATTATTAGTGTGAGGTTTAAAATGATACAAGTCCCAAAGTTTAGGACAAATTGATTTTTCTCTATTTTTTATTACATCATAAATATAGAATGTTGGATCTTATAATTCCTCAGAGGGGTAGAGATACCTTAACTACCTTGCATGATTAGCTTCAATTCACTTTGGCCACTAAATCATTGAAGATTAGACTTTATTGTCTTGATTAAAAACCCTTGGAATGTTGTGGACTACAAAAAAAAAAAACACTCCAGTGGCTTCATCTTTATTGAACTTCAATAGCCAATATTAGAGATTTCCTTCCAATATAACACTCTGCCCAGAAATCCTGGGCTGCAAACTCTTCAACTTCAGGCTTTCAGCCATACTCTTGAACCAAGCTTTTGAGCTCCCACTCTCACTCTCATTCCACTGTGGCAACATTTCCACTACTACTTTTTGCAACAATTTCTGCTCAATACCCTCCTTTAGAAGTTCTTCATGAATTCCCAACTTTGCTCTCACATCCCACAGGACACTGTTTATTCCTTGGTTCTTGCAGTAATCTAGAATGTTGTCCAAATTTAACTGATCCAAAACGACCGTTTCAAACCCCCTCTCGGCTATGGCTGCCTCTTTGTCCGTTAGGATTATTACTTTCGTGTTCACATCCGTAACCCGAGGAACGTTGATCGAACCGTCGGGACTCGATAGAATGATCCAAAGGGGTTGCTTGGCTCCATGTTCCTTGGATGCAGGAACTTCAAACTCCTCAGATGATGAGCTTGGAGAAATTAGAACAGCATTATATTCTTGTAATAGTTGAGAATAGTAACCACCAGTGTCTGCAACTCCTTCTCCAAACTGATCTAGAAAGCAGCCATTTACAGAGAGGGAGTACCTATATGGTCAATTAGGTGTGGCTGTAAGACAGCAGTTTACCAAAAACACATGAGATGAGACATAGACATGATATGATTTGGACATGGTGGTATGTTAACTTCTAACCATTTAAGACAGACATGTCATTATTATGTCTTTTCTTTCCTTTGTATGACTATTTATGTGTACTATGAGGACATGATTTGTATTCAATTTGTGCAACTAAGGTATGACACTTGTTTATTGTACTGTCTAGTGTTATACACATGTACGAACAAGCATCAGAGTATCGAATAGAGTATGTTAACCAAACTAAAGTATTTGTGCTTTAAGAAGTTTGAAGTTTTGACTCGCACAATTTTCCAAGAAATATAATGGAATTTACCTCAAAGTAAGAAGAGGCTTCCCAGTCAAGATCTGATGAATATAAGCTTCATTAAGCTTCTTGCACGAATCTTCTTCTATGCTCACAGTCACATCGATTCCTGCATCTCTGAGTCGTTGAACACCTTTGGAAGCAACAATAGGATTTGGATCCACCATACCAACCACCACCCTTTTCACTTTGGCTTTTATTAGAGCCTCCGTGCACGGCGGAGTTCTTCCATAGTGATTGCATGGCTCTAAAGTAACATATGCTGTTGCCTTCTCTGCCAAATCTCCAGCTTCTCGCAGAGCAAATACCTATTCATTTCATCTCTCGCTTCAAAAATCAGCAGCACTTTTTAATCACAAAATAGATGGGTAAGATCTCATTTGATAACTATTTACATTTTTACACTTTTTTTTTTTAAATATAAGCATATTTTTAGAATAAATGAAATCTAAAAATAGGTCTTCTTTTTCAAAATCTCACACTTATCTCTCTCTTTTTAATTCTAAAATTTGTCTCTTTTCTCCCAACTTTTCTGCTTCAAATTTTTTCTAAATCATCTCCTAACCTGTGTAGCCAGGTTCAATTTTGTCCTTGATATTTTTAAAATTAAAAATTTAACCTCAACCTTTTATTTTGTAAAGAAAACCTTCTATTGGAAATTTCATGAGGACTATAACTACTAAAACATGTTACCATGAGCATAGTTTCATAGTTAAGGCACTATTTCCTTCTATAGAGGTCTAAGGTTAAATTTCTGCTCACATTTGTTGAACTAAAAAAGCTATTAAACCATTACAAGCAAAATTAAAAGAAAATAAATTACAAAATGTCTCTAACGTTTATAGTTGGTTTCAATTTTGCTCCAAACATTTGAGAAGTTTCAATTTTATCCGCATCTTTTAATTTCCATAAAACATTTAAACAGATGTGCTAACAAAGGGTTTTTTTTTGGGAACAAGTTGAAAAATTGGGATGGAATATGAACTTTCTAAAAGTTAGTAACAAAATTACAACCAACCACCTAAAGAACATTTTGTATAATTCTTAATTTTTATTCACCTATCTCTTGCTTATCTGTCTCCCCTCAACAACTCTTCTTTCCATCTCTCTCACTTTTCTTTCTTTCTTTTTTTTTTTTAAATCTCTTTCTTAAATTATCTTTGAAAAAAAAGTTGTTAAACATTGTAGAAAAAACAAGAAACCAAGAATAAAAACACAAAATAAAATATAAAAAAAATAAAAATCTAAAGGTACCTATCTATAACTATTAGTTTTCACATCTGTAAAATCAAAACGGATCGGCAGTGAAAAGAGTAAAGATGTGGCGAGAAAATGTGATTGGAATTAGAGAATTACCTCAGCATGAGGCTGGCCTGCTTTAGGATGAAAGCCTTCACCAACAATCTTCCCATTTTTAACAATCACACATCCCACCATGGGATTAGGGCTTGTATGCCCATTTGCCTTCCTTGCAATCTCCAATGATCTCCTCATGTAAACCTCATCATCAACATCACAATGAGTTTCTTGAATCACACTAACACATCTCACTAAATGCCCTCTCCTACTTCTTCCTGATTTAACCATCCATTTTGGTGAACTGAAAACCCTAGATCTTGAGCAATCATAGAGTCCGAGTTCGTCGGTGTTATGGCTATGGTGGATTGATGAAGAATTAACACAATTAAGAGTTGTTGGTGGAGTACATTTTGGAGTTGCATTCCTTCAACATCAAGTGAGAACAGTCAACTAACGAAGCAAAACAGATAGATTTTATACTTTAAAAAGCCCTAACAGAGAGCCTGTCAAGTCAAATCACAACCGATTCTGCTCCATTTTTTATGCCTGGAGGAAATTGGAAGAAATACGAACTTAACAGAGTCGTAGAAGCAGGGAAATTTCAAGTAAACGATAAATGTAACAAAATGGAATTCGTTTCACTGTTTTTCCAGAAACAATTCTCAGCAAACAAGCAGCGAGATGAAAATTAAATAGAACGAAGAACAAAAACAGAAACACTGGATCAAAACTTTCATCGATTGATAAAAAAAAACAAGTAGAACGACACAGACAAAGAGCTGTCCCTTGATCAACAAACGAGAAAGAGAGAAGACCTAAAGGAGTCGAGAAACAGGGCAAGTTCAAAGTCAAATTGCATAGATATTGAGAAATTATTAACATGATTCTTCTTCCTGATTGTGCGTTTTTGCTAGTGAGACTGATCAGAAAGTTACAGAGAGGAAAGAAACTCACCAGAGGGAGAAGAAGGAATTGAGAGCCATGATTTGCGTCGCCATTTCGAGAAGCTAATGGCGCCAGGGAGAATCGCCCTCCTTTCAACTCTTTTTCCTTTTATCTTCCCTGTTATTTCTTTACATTTTATTTAAGAGGCATTTGACCCATGGTTTTGAGTTAGGATTAAACAGGTTGGCTTTGAAAGGTTACCATGATATAAATTTCAGTCATGTTTTTCTCTTCTATTTATCATTTTCTATTTTTGACGACCACCTCGACAATAATTTTCGATGACAATCGTACCAATCAACGACAACGACACTTCCATGACCATACCGAAGACTCGAACATGGTTGACGATTACCTCCAGCGACTACCGTGATGAGAATTCTAAGACTAATATGATGATCACCTCTGGAATCAACTATCCCAAATACTCGACACTTCGATGACCCAACCACCTGTCAATTTGGCTTATTTAAACTATCGCCAACGACCATTTGACAATCACTCCGATAACCCAACCACCTGACACCATACTTGACGACCACCTCGAAAATCCTACCACCACCGATAACTACTTCGTCGATCATTCCGACAACTAGACAACCCAACTACTCAAAACCATCATTGACGACCACCTAGTAACCATCCTGGTGACCCGACCACCCAACTTAACCACCTAATGACCACTCCAGCAATGATTTCAGCAACTCGACCACCCAACAACCACGACCATAACCACCACCTAGCGACCTAACCACCAGACAACTACTGTCCACAACTACCCAACGATCACTTCGGTTACCTAATCACCATCAACAACCACCTAGGCAACTCAACCACTCCATCAACCCGACCATCCCAACAACCACTACAACGATCTCTCCAACAATCCAACCTCCTAGTCAATTTTTTAAGAGGTTAAACAAAAACTAAAAACGGCTACTAAATAAATTTTTTAACCCACTACATTTGAAATAAGTTTCAAAATTGTGCAAAATAGAGTTTCAAATATTTTTGTTTCTAAAATAAAATTCAAATTTTATAACTCATTTGTCCTTGAATTAGATTTTAAAATATGATGCAAAATTTTGTTTATATTCCATAATTTCTTAAATAGACCCTTCAATATTTTAATTTTTAAAATAAATTTTAAAAAATAGGTTTATGAATACTCTATAAATACAGTTTTAAATTTATTAATTTCTTAAATAAACTTTCAATTTTTTAATTTTTAAAATAGAGTTCCAAAAATAGGTTTATGAATACTTTCTCAAATAGAGTTTAAGATTTTATAGTTATTAAATAGATTTTCAATCTTTTAATTTCTAAAATAGAGTTTCTTAAATAGAATACTCGGACAAATAGAGTTTTAAATTCCTTAATTTCTTACCTAAACTTCTGTTTTTTAAATTTCTAAAATAGAGTTGGATAACTCTTCAATTCCTAATTAAAAATCTCTAACTAAATTTACTTGTTTGAGTGCTTTGGATGATTTTTGGTTATTAAAACCCCAAGTTCTATATGTGTTTGTTGTTAAGAGTGAATTTTTTTAAGATGTGAAAATGGTCCGCTTTTAGCTAAGACATGAGCTTAATTTATTGAATTTTGTGGTGAAGAGCTTTAAAAACAATGCTGGGAGGTGAATTTTGAGAGATAAGCAAAAATACTTGTTGAAGCATCTCCTAATTAAAAGAATCACCTAATTCAAATGTGTGAGAAAATTCTTTAATTGAATCGTTCAAAAACGGAACTAGTTGTACTTAAGTAGACCAATAGAAGGTTGCCTATGCGTCAGACTGTCCAATCAGTCCTAAATTCAAGGATTTAGATGAGGTATTTAGAGAAGACGCTTTTATAAAAGAAGGTAGCTCACCAAACAACAACACTTCAACTACTGATATGGTAAGTTACTAATATGAATTGAAGGCCAAATATTCCCTGATACCATGAAAATTTTGAATAAGTTACAGTATATTCACACTCCAATTGAAGCAAAAAAGGACAATCTTATAGTAGAAAGTTTACAACAGCTAGAGTAAACAAAAAAGGAAAAAAAAATAAAAATCTTCTATCAATGTTAATCTCCTCTTGCTATTGACAAATTTTAGGAAGAAACTTGTTCTATTGATGTGACAAGATTACCATCTATTATTGACATGATTTTGGGATGAAATAACTTCAATTGTGAGCTATATTTGAGGCCATTAATCACTGAAATAATTATTGTAATAAAAAAATATTTCGCCTTGAATTCATATTAATAACTTACCATATCAATAGTTGTGGTGTTGCTGCTTGGTGAGCTATCTTCTTTTACATCACTTGTTAAATCGGAGGTAGGGATTTTATAAGAGACATGTGCTACTCTTTTTATTGTCAATTGATTTTGAGATAGAACCTCATATAATCTAATACAGTATCAGAGCTCATACAACCCAAATGGGTATTTGATTCGGTGAACTTTGGGTAAAGAAAAGTAAAGACATTACATTCTACCCAGTGCAAGTGCACACTGTCGATGCAAGTATGAGTTGTAATAGTATGTTGAGCTATTACAACATGTAATTTTTTTTCTCATTAAGTACTTTAACTTATGACACCTACCCAAATTTATGAAAATTTGAAAAAAAAAAAACACTTGAAAAAAAATGTTCATAACTCAGTGTTTGAGTTTTTTGTCAAATTACTCTATAAAATGTACTTTCAAAATCCCAAAAAACTTTAATTACAATACCATTTTTACTTTGAATTTATTCATTCTATGCCATTTAAATTGACATAACTATAGATGGAACGAATGACATAGATTAGAGTTACACAAACTTTACGTGGTATAATTTCAATTTGAATATGGTTGGGACAAAATCTCTTAAACATTGATATGCAAATTTTTACTGCAATTCAAAAAAAAAAAAAAATATTAGGTCACAAAAAATGAAAATTAAAAAAATAACATAAACAATGTCTTTTAGAGAAAACAATCTAAACGAATCCAACTCAACTGTATAGGGTTTTATGCCCTAAAACTCGTAGTTTGTAAATTTGTAATTTGTTTCATTTTGATCAATAAAGTGTTATTGTTAATATTCAATATGGTGTTGTTGACTTTTATTTAATTAACCCTAAATCCAATAAGCAAACATCCTAGGCTATGTTATGTGCCTTGAACTATATATGGAGGCATATGGGGATCAAAGTTCAAAAAATAGTCTAAAGGGTTTACAGTATAGGGATGAGATTGGGTACCTTATCTAGGTGACACTATGAATGCAACCTACTTTGTATTTGATACAAACACAATTATCCAACGCGTTCGTGTAGATGACTTGTTAGTGGGGATGTCCTATTGATGGAATCGAAATTCCAATTGCACAATGAAAGTCCCAATTGAATCGAAAAACACGTTTTTCATTTGGCAAACTAAAATACCCATATATTGGCAAATTAACTATCGATAAGAAATTAATCATGAAATAATTATAGTAAAGCATGCTGAATTAGTTTTCCTAGACTAAAGGTTAGGAAAATTTTACCTTTTTGGCTTTTGGTTTGCAACACCTTGTGATTTCTTTTTCTAGCAAATTTCTTCGACAACCCTATTTTCTGTAAAACCAGAACACCACCAATAACAATTCAACTCCTATCATCTGAATCCTTAGATTGTTGGTTTGTGGGAACCTTTTGCTTTGGGGGAGGAAAAGTTTAGAGAGAATTCTTCAGAAGAATAGTAGTTCACCAACTACACACAAAATGATCGATCAAAAAAAAATTTCTCCCAACTCCCTACACTTATTGATGGGGAGTGGGAGAAAAACAGGAAAGTGGGGAACGTGTCAATCACACATTCTCCTTTAATTAATTAAAAAATAGATTAATTAATTAATTAATAATCTACTTAAATTAATAATATAATTAAATCATATTTAATTATATTAATATATATATAACCTTTTTAATTAAATCATATTTAATTAATTAATTCATAATTAAACATCATATGTTTAGTTTAGGTTATTTAATCACGTTCCCTTTAACCTATAGTTTTAATGTACATCTTATGCACATTAAATTTTAACCTATAGTTTTAATATGAATCCCATTCAAATCAAAACAATATTTGAACTCTTTCAAATATTCAATTCTCTCAAATAATTTACTTTGAGTCTTATTCAAATTAAATTTATACTATAAAGTTTTAATGTGCATAAAAACTTTATATTATAATGTATCTCCATACATCATGCGGATTCCCAAAGCGAATTTGAACATTTCAAATTCTAATCAATATTTAATAGTCTAAAAATCCTTTACGAGCTAGGAAGTGGACCTAATGGACCTACAGATCAGAAGCTCCAACGATACAAGATTATTAGGTTAATCTCATTAATCCATAATCAACATTCGTTAACTGCGGGAACACTCTACTAAAGTCCCGCAGTTGCACTCTTCTCACTGCATATATATTTATGTGTCCATGGATAACGACCAATAATAGCTGATAGCACACAAAATGTGCCATCCTGAGGCTTAATTATTGCTAGTTTTATGTTAATTTCAAAGCTTTGATGTGTTTAAATCACTTAATTTCAGATAAAGAGCTTAAACAGGACATTTGGAGACATTATGGATCACTCGGGATCGAATCAAGGCTTTTTGGAGCTTAAAATAACATCAATTGGAAGTAGAATAACCATTCCAAGCTAGTAGCCCGAGGTGATGGCGTTGCAACGCCCTGCTGAGCGTTGCAACGCCATACTTGTTGTTTTTGTGCATAAAAGATCCATGCCGATAGTGTTGCAATTGCAGCGTCGCAACGCTATCTTGATAAGAAAACTATCTTGAAGGACCGTGACGAGGGCGTTGCAACGCTAGATCGATAAGGAGGCGCGCGTTTAGGGTAGCGGCGTTGCAACGCAGCCGATACTTTCCATATATGCCTGACGCCTAGGGCACAACGTTGCAACTCTGTCTCTAGCGTTGCCACGCTGTGCCTAGGAATCTATAAATACAACATGATTTCTAACTTGCAAAGAGAGCCGAAATTGATTGTCACACTCCCTCCCGAACTACCTGCTAACTCAGCCCGGAAGACGGCGTGAAGCCAACAGACATTGTTACCTCTTAACAATACCTGCTGACACTGCTTTACCTGATCAACATACTATGTTCGCATATGGAACACTTTAAACTTAACACAGCGGAAACTGGACAACTATAAAACATACATGAGGAGAAACTCTTCGTAAGTCTCTCTTGGAAACTAAAACGAGCAAGAACATCAGAACCACGAACAGTCCAAACCACTAATTAAACAACCACAACCTCTAAAGCACATACGACTATAACTACATAGTTCTCTCAAAATAGTTTACAAAACATATGGACTTGCTATACAACACCAGCCACGTACAAAGTATCAAACTTATGAAGCTTCAGCAGACTATGGCAGGTTTTCAGGCACCGGGAGCTCGATCTCTACCTGAAAAGTGGGAAAAACACTGAAAGAATGAGCTATGAAGCTCAGTGAGTGACTTGAGTTTAAAAGAAAACTATTAACTCGTAAATCATATCACCTGGCCATCTATGAGCATATGCATCTGTAATCAAATGTTAAAAGTACTGTGTAATCCGAATAGCTTTTCATGAAAACCAGCAAGTATACCGTTAAAATCTCGTAAGGCATGTAAATGATATAAACTCTTTTTAAAACATGTCACAATCTCGTTGTGTAGGCACGCCCAAATACATTCAACGTTTATTCTACGATGTAGTGGGGCCCGCCCAGCACTCCCATCGTCTTTGTCGTAGTGGGGCCCGCCCAACACTCACGACAGCGCTGTTGTCACGGACTACACTCAACGTCGACAACATAATAAGACACAATGCACACTGCGGTACCATAAAGCCTCGGGCTCAATATCTCGAGAAAATCACATGAAAACATTTGAGCATGCCTGCTTATCTTTTCTTTCATAAAACTCAAGCTTACTCAGCTTGTTCATAAAACTGGAAATCTTTAAAACATACTTGCTAGTACATGCTTGCTTGAAATCATAACGTTTCAATAAATTTTGGCAACCATTGGACATATGCTCATGTATAAATTTTATAAAGACTTTTAGGGTCACAATGAACACTTGAAGCATTTCTAGAAAAACAAGAATACTCATAGACATGTGTTCAAAAATAAAACACAAGGTTTGAAACAATTCATTCTAGCAAAACTTGCATTTCTTAAAGCATATAAGCATATTTCAAGCATTTGGTTTATCTTCGAAGTTCGTTTTGTCACTCACCATGTTAGAACTAGAACCTTGGCCCGTACACTCGACCTATCTCCTCTTGGACTGCCAAACAAACCAAAACCATGTTTTAGAACCTCAAGCTCATGGTTTTTAACCTTAAAACTACAAGAAAACACTCCAACAAAAATTCCAGCATTTAGCAGATTTTATGCCCTGTATTCAGACAACCATAACTTCTTCTTTACTTATCCAAAAATAATGTAATTTATACCAAACTCTTCTTTTTTGAATCCTCTAAAAATCATATGAAGACATGAAATTGAAATTCCCAACAGATTGGTTCAGAAATACCTCGAAAGCTTCTTTCCCAGGAACTAGCTTCTGCTATTCCAGAATCGATTTTCTGCTGCAACCCGAAATTTGACCTGATATTTACAACATCTTCCAATCATTTTCTATTCACCATTTCTTCATGACAGTTGTAGGAAATTCAATAAGCTTTCCAACCATACCTATTAGAGCTTCTGATTCAAACCCGACAAACCAGTACAACCAAAACATCAGAGACTTCTCGGTTTTGACAGCAAATTATGTGTTCTGTCTTCCTCTTCACAAATCAGTAGCTTAAGATCCGAATTTGCTCGAGCTTCCTTCACGAATTTTGTTCCAATATGAGTGAACTTGCACGAAACAAAATCTCAACTCTTACCTCTTTCTGTGGAGCTCGAGATGAACAAAAGAGCAGAGCTGGTCTGAGTTGTTCACCTTGCTGCTACACAAATAAACTTTGAGTTCTCCTCCCTCTCTTCTGCAATTCCAGCACCAAAATCACATTCTTCCTCTTCCTTTCTGCTTCTCTCATGAAAACCCTTGCTTTCCTTTTGATAAATGAAGAAGAAGATCGATGGAATTGTGTTTTTAAAAAGATAACAATGGTGGGGTCCCACCATCCACCTTTCCTTTCCTTTCTTTTCTTTTCTTTTCTTTTTCCTTCCTTTATCTTTTTCATTTCTTATCTTTTCTTTGCAAAACAAAACAAACTTAATATATTAAACATTTGTTTCATTTCCTTTTCTTCTTTTGTCTTAAAAGCAATCCAAACCAAAATGGTTTAAACTTTCCTTCCTTGTTTTCCTTTTGCCTTTCACTTCATTTCTTTCCTTTTTAAAACATGGAAAACCAAGTTTTAAACATTCATTTCTTCTTTCTTTTTGTTGTTTGATAATAAGGAAGTTCCAAAGAAAGATCTCGGGTTTACATTGATAGTTTTTTTTACCTTAAATTCGAAATACATTCTTCAAGAGGAGAAAAGAGAGATGTAACGACCCAGAACTCCAAGTACGTTTTATTATGAGTTTGGGGTTTATTTAATGGAAATTAAATTAATCGGGCCTTGAAGTTTCTTAGTTTAAGTTAAGTTTTGAAAATTTAAGAGAATATATATATATGGTTTACCCATATATATGTTGAGTTGGATTATTTATTTAAGTTAATGGGTAATTTTGTAGTTTTGTCTAAAATGAAGGGCAGTTTGATAATTTATGGGAAAAAGAAGGAACTAGGGTTTAACCTTTGGTGAGGCACGATTCTCAAAGCATTTTGACCAACCTCTTCTCCCCCTTTCTCGTGTTCTACCAGCTGCCAGAGGAAGGAGGTCCTCGATACCATCCTTCGTCGCCGGCCGCCTCCCAACCAACCTCCACGCCCGAGCTTTTTAACCACGTCACGTCACCGACTTCCAGTTTGCGTAGCCGACCACCTTCCGCCTTGACCAAACTTCTCGTTCCTCGTCTTCATGAGCCGCAACCCGTCAGCCGTTGACGACAATCACACACCGGCCGAACAAGCTGCAGCAGCCACAAACCATCGTTTGTCCTCATCGGATCTGCAACCGAAGTAGTCACTGTCGTGAACCCGAAACGTCGAAAGCCTACAGCTCGAGCTCCGCCGGTCGTGTAGTCCTGGATCGCTGCAGATCTGCCCACCAGAAGTCGATTTTGTGAAACCATCACTCTTGGTTCGAGCGATTCATCTACTTTTCGATCGGTTTTTGAGGTTTCAGGACCGGTTTTGGATAGATCGGTTCACGACGTTCACAGATCTGGCGTTCACGCGCCGGTACGCGCAGTCTCCGACACCACACGCGCCGTCGCTCGCTGGAGTCAACCCAACCCGATCAATTTCGTTTCCCGAGTTCGTTTTAAGCGTCCGTTTGTGGTAATATAGCTTAACTAGGATCGGATTCGAAAGTAAGTTTATATTTATGTGTTTTAATTAAGAAATTGATGAATCTAATCTTAGGGGATTCGAGTGCCAAGCACGATTGAGAGGAACGTTGAGTTAGGAGCAGAACTTTAGAGTTTCAGCTAAGTTGAGGTTGTTGGGATTTTTGTCCTAATCTCGTGTTTGTAACATATTATTTGAAATTAATAAGAGTTATTCATTTCATCACTTTGTGTCTCGCAGTATTTATAAACTTTTCCAATAAACTAAGCTCCAAGGTCATTGAATTTATGAGAGAACTAGAGCTTGAACGGTGTGTAGTGGACACACAGGGAGGATCACATTCGAGTTAATGACCCAAACGGTCTACAGTATATGGATAGGGTTGGAGACCTAATCCTCGGATACATCAGAGATGCGCCCGCTTTGTATTAGATACAAACGAGGTGATCTGACTCGTTCATGTGGTTGACATGCGAGTGGGGGCATCCTGTACAATGAGATTGTACAAGACCGGACCGTGATTTATTAGACCTACTGATGTAACACCGTTGACACTAAGGACTAATTATTTCGTAGATGACCATTAGTGACTCGACCTGAATCCTGAGCGTGTTACGGACTCCTGTCTGCGAGGGTCTGTCCTTTGACTAGTACGGGTGAGGGTGGTCACAGTTACTCGCCCAATATGCCTATCTTCTCAGGGACAGAACCAAGTAGGGAGCTGGGAACTTAGCTATGCGAGATGGAATTCAGTCGTTTCCGCCTTTAGGAAAACTAGAGGGGTTGTTCCCTTAAGTGCTGTCTCCAGGGCTTGGACAACGGGCGCCCACCTTCTCACTGGCCCGAGAAGAGTGTTGTGTATGGTTGGACCATCACAATATGTTGTTCATTAGAGGAGTAGTAGGGACTTAAGGAACAAGAGGTAGACACAGGGGTAAAACGGTAATTTGACCCAGCCGTGTCTACGAACAACCTGTGAAGGATCGACTCATGGGAATTGGTTATATCAGTGGACACGTAATATTCTGCACTGATGGGAGTGCAGCTACGGGCTATAGTGGAGTGTTACCGTAGCGAATGAATGTTGGTTAACTGGGTCAAAGAGTTTGGCAGGTTAATCTCGGATCATTGGAGCCCGTCACTGTAGGTCCATTAGGTCCCTCGGTTGGCTCCACCTAGGTTAAAAGAAGGGTTAATATTTTGGTTTGAAATTGAAGTGTTCAATTTCACTTTAAGGGCATTTATGTCATTTATATGAGATATGAATGATATAATATATAGTTTAATGTGAATGAGATTCATAATAAACTATAGGTTAGCCTAATTGTTGAATTAGGGTTAATTTGAGAAATTAAATGAGAGAAATTAAATTGGATGTGATTCAATTTAATTAATCCACAATTATTGCAAATGAGATTTGCAATATGAGATATGAGATATCTTATATTATGTGGTTATGCAAATGAGACTTGCATAACCTATGGTTGTGGTAAAGTGGTAATAATGAGGAGATATTAACTCCCTCATTCCACTATTTAAACCCTTTGCAAGAAGGGTTTGGTGATTACTCTTCTCATTTTTTGTTTTTCACCAAAGAGAAGAAAAGAGAATTCTCTCTACTCTCTCAATTCTCCTCCCTCTCCAAAACACTTACAAGTTCCCACCAACTTCCCTTCTCCAAAAGAGAACAACCGAGAAGATCGCATGGTGGTGTTCAAGATCGTTTTTGTGGGAAGAATCCGTAGAGATCGAGTAGCACAAAGAGTTCGTGACCCGAAGAAGAAATTGCTATAATTGTCTACAACAAGTAAGTAAGATCTCTTCTTGCTGTAATTTTCTTCTTCTTTAAGCATGTTTAGCCTAGGTCTAATTGTTAGATCAATTTTAATAAAATCATGTTGCATAATGATACCTCGACGATTCAATCGTCTTCCGCTGCGTGGGATTTTCATTCCCTTCAGAGGTAAGGGATTTTTATATAAGTTAATTTGAAAAAGGGAATAGGTATGTCCTTGAAAGATTTATTTCAAAAGGGTGAACTCATGTGTTTATTGAAAAAGATGAATTTCAAGGATTTGCCTTCGAGAATGATTTTTCCAAGAATTACTATTCTGAAGGGTTCGAGAGGTCCCCAATGCACGATTTTAACTTTTAAGAGAATTTTCATATGATTTAAGGGCTTGAGAGGACCCGAATGGAAATGATTTCAAAGTATTAGAAAAATGAGTTTTTAATACAGTTATGTATATTTACCTATAGCGAGATGTTCAGTTATGCCATTGTGATGAACATGTATTTGAAAATGTTCAATTTTTACTTATTTAAAGTTATTTAAGGCCTCGAATGCATGCATGAGTAGTAATGTCCCTAGGAACTTATGTTATAAAAGTAGGGGCGTTACAAGAGCATTCTTTGGGAGCCAAAGCATTTGTGGAGTTCGAGATCACGACGGGAGCTCGGGGACGAAGGACCGACATCAACACATAAGTTTATTTTCTCTTTAGATTGTAACACCGTTTAAAGACGTTTCTATAACTTTAGCTTGGTTTTATTGTGATTTAGAGTGGCTAAATGTTGTAGCTAGGATTTGATTAGCATGTTTAAGACTTATTTGCTTATTTATTGAACTATGTTTTGTTATATATTTTTGGCAATTCGTTCTTCAATTCTTTGATCTTGTTGGTTTAAGTGGACTCGAGAGAAAGAAACTTAGATTAGAGAAAAGTTGTCAAAACTCTTAGAAGTCTGGCATGAGAATGACCTAGAAGGGAAACACATAAAGAAGTTAATGTCGTGCATGCTTTTAAAATTCATAAGGTAACTTTAGGATTTATCCTGTGTGCGTGGCTCATTATGAATTGAGAGGTTTTCTTGAGTATATTCACTTCTTGTTTATAAATTCATTATGTTAGTTCATAGCATGTGTTAAGTAAGGTTTTAACTTGTGAAGTCAATTTCCTCCCATTCTATCATATTCGTGTCTCCTATTGTACATTTATTTTCTATCTTTGTTTTCACTATCCATAAAAGTTTTGTTGCTTTAGCTAAAATCAAGAATAAGTATCTTGGTAATTAATAAATCTAGAAAACACATTCCTGAGGATGATACTTTGAACTCCAAATCACTATATTAAAACTTGACCTGTACACTTGCGGTATTGCAATATCATTTTACGCAACAAGTTTTTGGCGTCGTTGCAGGGAAGTTATTCTATAATGATTTGGCGTGCAACCCTAAGCGTGTGCCTCCTTATCGATCTGGCGTTGCAACTCCCTCGCCACGGTCCTTCAAGATAGTTTTCTTATCGAGATAGCGTTGCGACGCTGCAATTGCAGCGTCGACATGGATCTTTTATGCACAAAAATAGCAAGCATGGCGTTGCGACGCTCTGCAGGGCGTTGCAACGCCATCACCTCGAGTCTATTAGCTTGGAATTGTTATTCTACTTCCAATTAATGTTATTTTAAGATTCAAAAAGCCTCGATTCGATCCCGAGTGATCCATAATGTCTCCAAATGTCCTGTTTAAGCTCTCTACCTAAAATTAAGTTATTTAAACACATCAAAGCTCTGAAATTAACATAAAACTAGCAGGCGTCGCAACGCCATCACTTCGGGTCTATTAGCTTGGAATTGTTATTCTACTTCCAATTAATGTTATTTTAAGCTTTAAAAAGCCTCGATTCGATCCCGAGTGATCCATAATGTCTCCAAATGTCCTGTTTAAGCTCTCTACCTGAAATTAAGTTATTTAAACACATCAAAGCTCTGAAATTAACATAAAACTAGCAATAATTAAGCCTCAGAATAGCACATTTTGTGTGCTATCAACAACAAGTCAATCCATCACGAGTGTTCGTAATGCTAGTTGAGTTACCCCTGGGTTACATCTTTTAGCCTTAAGTACCAGTGCTCCTCTAATGAACAACTTGTTTATGGTCCTACTAATAAACATAAGTCCCTCTCGGGCCAGTGATAAGTATGAATTAATTATATTTATCATATCTAATTTCCTTACATTTTAAGTGAATAATATGTTTAATTGTTGAAATTGTATCCAATTTAGTTTAGGTGACAAATTATCAATTATTTAGTGGAACTAGTCTAAAAAGCATATTTTAGTTCAAAGTCGTAAATTGAAATAAAAATTGAAAAAAACTAGAAAACAAAAGATTTAAAGAAATTTAAAAAGGACATAAAAAAATGAAAAGGAAAAAAATGAAAGTTTATTATCTATTTTTTTCTTTTGTTTTTTCTTTATGTAGGTGACATACATGCATGGAGTCTTCCTTGAGAAATGCAAGGGAGAAATTGTGCTGTGACTTGGCACACATTGTGGAGCAAGAAATGACACATATGAGGGACCTATTTTTGGTCATTTTCAAGTATAAAAGGAGGGCAATGCATTGAGCAAATGGTGTGCAGAGTCTTAGTGTTCTCTACAAAAACAAAAGTTTAGAAAGTGCTATAGTTCTTTGTTTTTAGCCTTTTTATTTTATGTTTTCTCCCGTTTACAGTTATCCTTGCTTTTCCACCATGTGTGGCTAAACTTTAATTTCTAATTCAAGGGTCATTTCATTTCCAATTGTAATTTTGTGAGGCTTTAGACCTAATTGAAATTTTGTTTCTAATTTAAGAATTCTTTGTTTCTTGTTTTATTTTTATGATTGATCGTTACTAATTAAATTGACGCCTTAATTTAGTTTCAATCAATTTATTGCTATCCATGATTTTGTGATCCGTAATTGTCACAAATGATTGGAAAAAAAGTTTAGCAAGGGGTTGGCTTATGTGTGTGTAATTAATGGCTTTTCCATTTTACATAGCTTGCATAATAGACTCTAGGGAAACAAAGAAACAAAATTAATTAACTTGTAGTTACCTCAATTAGTTGATTTTGGTTTAGTCATCTCATTGCTTTTAATGCTATTATTTAATCAATATGGAACGCCATCGTACCCAATTGATCAAGTTATAAGTTTTGGTTTTGATGCTGGGTTAAAATCAATTAAATTAGGAGAGTTTATATTTATTGCGGCTTTTCCGTGTAAATTGACTAAGTTCTTGAATTAGAAAAATTGAAATTGATTTCTTTTTTTTTTTCTTTTTAAGCCTATGATCAAGATTACAATTAGATGAAATTGACATCCTTGAATTGGAAGTTGCATAATTTTTTTTATTTATTGTTTAATTTCATTTTTTTGTTCAACAATTCAAAATTCCCATTTATTTTGTTATCATTATTATTTTTAACTTTGAGAAATTAATTCTATTGGTTCCCTTGGGATTTGACCTGGTCCACTATTTCTACAAGTTAGATTTAGAAAACCAGTAAATATTTTGGAGGGCTTCGACAACCCCATCAAAATTTGGCGCCGTTGTCGGGGAACCCATTGTTAGTTTCTCAATGTTAGATATGATATAAAAAAAGGATTTTTTTTCTATTTTATTATTTTTTTCCCTATACTTGTTCTTACATGGTAGAAAACCTTCATCACTATTATGCATTTGGTAAAGCTGCATCATATGCTGAAGAGGTTAGTGAGCTCAAAACTCAAATTTCTGAATTAACTTATGTTATTTTTCAAGTAGTTGTAGGGAAGCTGTAACGCCCCAGGCCCAGGATCCTCTGCGACCTGGCAACGTCACCATATCATCTAGGACTGCTTGTAAGAATGAAGACACTATCCCCACAAACCAACACGGGGTCCTTCCAGCATGCTTTGTCCTCACTCACATGCTCCCTAGGAAAATTCCCAAGAGGTCACCCAACATAGGATTGCTCCAAGCCAAGCACGCTTAACTGTGGAGTTCCTATGATTGAGCCACCGAAAAGGAAGGTGCACCTTGTTGGTATAAGTAGTAGCTATCAATTCTTTTAAGCATTTCTCAACTGTACTTTCATATCCTCATGGTCACTCTCATGTACCCCTTTTCCTCGGGTACCATACTTCATGTCCTCAGGATCCCTCTCATTCAGATGTGGTCGGTTCATTCATGTACCCCTCTTCCTCGGGCGTCACATGCCCACCAGCTTCCGCCTTGGTTCGTCCCCGAACCACATCTTACTGGGAGAGGTTCCGCTCTGATACCATTGTCGCTAGCGGAGAAACGATTACTGAATCTGCTTTAGGGAAGCGTTACGCGGAAATTTTACCTGCTGCAGCCTCGTTCACGAGAAGCGGCGACTTTCTTCTGGCTTGGCGAGCAGGAGGGCGGTGGAGGTATATGAGAGGAATTTACCCATTTGTCTCGCTTTGCCCCGAGCCGTAGACACAGAGGCAAAGAAAACAGAGCGCTTCATTATGGGACTGGATGAGAATTTTCGAGGCTTCATTCAAGCACTAGCACCTCCTGATTATGCCTCCGCAGTGAGAGTGGCGGAATTGATTTGGGTGCAGACGCAGACTGCACCGCAAGTAGTGGTTAACCTGGGCGACCATGGCAAATCATAAGAGGAAGTGGGACCACCCCAAATTCAAGCTCACAGCGCGCCCCAGCGTACCGCATGATAGACCAGACATTTTCGCAGCGAGTTCAGGTCGAAACCACAGTCAGCAGAACGAAATAACGGTGGAGATAAGCCACAATGCAAAGACGTGGTAAGCAACATTGGGGTAAGTGTTTGGCCCGGTCGGAGTGTGCTTCGATGATGTGGGAAAGAAGGGCACCGAGCTAATAGCCGCCCGAGTCAAGCCAAAGACTAGCCAACCTCGGGTTATCAATAGTGGACTCTTTGTGAAGCTTTGTAATACATCAAGGAAGAGCTTATGCAAGCACCGGTAGAAACATCTATGGCTCGCACTCGGTGGTTACTGCATACACTTAGTTACTACTGGGCACCTTGCCTTTGTATTATTTGATTCTGGTTCTACACACTCTTTTATTTCTGCATCCTTTGTAAGTCAAGCTGAGTTAGAACTAGAACAGTTACAGTATGCTCTGTCGGTCTCCACTCCTGCGGGGATAAATTTGTTAGCCACTATGAAAGTCAAGGATGGTAGTGTGACCATCGCAGACCATGAGTTAACAGTAAATCTAGTAGTCTTAGACATGTTTGACTTTGATGTGATATTGGGCATGGACTGGTTAGCGCAGAACCATGCTTGCATTGATTGTTTCAGGAAGGAGGTAGTGTTCACTCCTCCTGACCAACCTGGCTACAGGTTCAGAGGCACGATAGCAGGAAGTAGGCCTAAGGTAATTACTGCTCTTAAGGCCAGGAAGTTATTACATCGGGGAGCTTGGGGCGTCTTAGCTTGCATACTAGATGTAAGGTGCACGGAGATCTCTGTGTCATCGGTACCAGTGGTGAAGGAATTTACAGACGTTTTCCCCGAGGACCTCTAGGAATACCTCCAAATGAGAGAGGTAGATTTTAACATCGGATTGGAATCAGGGACGACTCAGATATCCAAGGCACCGCATGCAATGGCAATCCACAGAGTTGAAAGAACTAAAATTACAGTTACAAGACTTACTAGAACCATGGGAATAGACATGTTTTCCGCACATTTCTTTTATAACTGATGTTGTCTCTTTACGTTTTGGAGTTTAAATTTACTTTACAGATTTTTATTAGGCCATGTTAAACTGCTCCTTTTATCTGTTTTAAATGTTTTATTTGGGATCCCTAAAAACAAATTATTTTAGTTGGAGGTTTTCTTTTAAGATCTTTTATCTCTTGGCCTATAAATGCATGCATGTGTAGTAATGTCCCTAGGGGTTTAGTCATAGAAAAGTAGGGGCGTTATAGGTTGGTATCGAGCCCTAGGTTTAAGGGGTTCACAGAGACTTGCTTACAGAGTAAGCACAGAGTAGTTCCATGGTTGAGCAACGCGTTCAGGTCCACCGCCGCCAGTACGTTACGTATTTTATTAATTAAGTAAATGATTATGATGTGATTCTGTTTTATGCATATAAATGAACCTAAAACCCTAAGGGGTGATCCTATCTTACTGATGGGAGGTAATGAAAACCGAGTTAGAAACTCTCTGTATTGTAGTACGGACAAAATGCCACCTAGAGGTCGTGGGAGAGGTAGAGGACGTGGTAGAGGCCGGAGGGCAAGAGAAAACGTTGACACACAGCCAGAATTACCACTGGAGAAGGAAGAGATTGCCCCACCTGCATGCACTCCTCCCCGGGACCACCGCCGCCGCGAGAGAATACACACTGCAGCTGCTCCAGTGGCGGATCACGGAACACTAACGTTATGACTATGATGGTAGAGGCTATGCACGCACTGCAGTGCGAGCCACGATAGCCACTCAACCGCCCAAGCAAATCGGGGGCGAAAACGATGCAACTCTGGAGTCTCGATATCCGAAGGACTTCGTGAAGTATGATCCCGCATCTTTCGATGGGTCTTCCAGTGACCCCACCGTGGGTGAGTTGTGGTCGCCTCCATTGAGACCATTTTCAGGTGATGAATTGCCCCGAGGACCGAGAGGGTGTCCCGTGCTACCTTTATCTTTGAGAGGCGACGCGCGTATTTATGGTGGAGTCCGCCAGAGGAACCATTGTCGCTAGCGGAGAAACGATTACAGAATCTGTTTAAGGAAGCGTTACGGCGGAAATTTTACCTGCTGCGCACTCGTTACAGAAGCGGCGAGAATTCTTTACACTTGGCGAGCAGGAGGGCGTGGAGGTATATGAGAGGGAATTTACCCGTTTGTCTCGCTTTGCCCCTCGAGCCGTAGACACAGAGAGGCAAAGAAAACAGAGCGCTTCATTATGAGATCTGGATGAGAATGTTCGAGGCTTCATTCAAGCACTAGCACCTCCCGATTATGCCTCCGCAGCGAGAGAGTGGCGGAATTGATTTGGATGCGACGCATCGCACACATAAGTAGTGGTTAACCTGGCACCATGGCAAATCATAAGAGGAAGTGGAACCACCAAATTCAAGCTCACGGCGCCCCAACGCAGATACACGCATAGACCAGACATTTTCGCATGCGGTTCAGTCGAAACCACAGTCAACGAACGGGAAATAACGGTGGAGATAAGCCACAATGCAAAGACTGTGGTAAGCAACATTGGGGTAAGTGTTTGGCCCGGTCCGAGTGTGCTTGGATGTGGGAAAGAAGGGCACCGAGCTAATAGCCGCCCGAGTCAAGCCAAAGACTAGCCAACCTCGGGTTATCAATAGTGGGATCACTTTGTGAAGCCTGTAATACATCAAGGAAGAGCTTATGCAAGCACCGGTAGAAACATCTATGGCTCGGACTCGGTGGTTACAGTACACTTCCGCTACTTGGGCACCTTGCCTTTGTATTATTTGATTACTCGTTCTACACTCTTTTATTTCTCGCATCCTTTGTAAGTCAAGTCGAGTTAGAACTAGAACGATTCTGATGTGATGCTCTGCTCGGTCTCCACTCTCGCGGGGATAAATTTGTTAGCCACTATGAAAGTCAAGGATGGTAGTGTGACCATCGCAGACCATGAGTTAACAAAGAAATCTAGTAGTCTTAGACATGTTTGACTTTGATGTGATATTGGGCATGGATCAGTTAGCGCAGAACCATGCTTGCATTGATTGTTTCGGGAAGGAGGTAGTGTTCACTCCTCCCGACCAACCCAACTACTGAGTTCAGAGGCACGATAGCGGAAAGTAGGCCTAAGGTAATTACCGCTTAAGGCCGTGGAAGTTATTACATCGGGAGCTTGGGCGTCTTAGCTTGCATACTAGATGTAAGGTGCACGGAGATCTCTATGTCATCGGTACCAGTGGTGAAGGAATTTACAGACGTTTTCCCCGAGGACCTCCCCGGAATACCTCCAGTCAGAGAGGTAGATTTTAACATCGGATTGGAATCAGGGACGACTCCGATATCCAAGGCACCGTACAGAATGACACCGACAGAGTTGAAAGAACTAAAATTACAGTTACAAGACTTACTAGAACCATGGGAATAGACATGTTTTCCGCACAATTTCTTTTATAACGATGTTGTCTCTTTACGTTTTGGAGTTTAAATTTACTTTCTGATTTTTTTATTAGGCCATGTTAAATCGCTCCCTTTTATCTGTTTTAAATGTTTTATTTGGGATCCCTAAAAACAAATTATTTTAGTTGGAGGTTTTCTTTTAAGATCTTTTATCTCTTGGCCTATAAATGCATGCATGTGTAGTAATGTCCCTAGGGGTTTAGTCATAGAAAAGTAGGGGCGTTACAGTTGGTATCAGAGCCCTAGGTTTAAGGGTTCTGTAGACTTGCTTACAGAGTAAGCACAGAGTAGTTCCCATGGTTGAGCAACGCGTTCCAGTCCACCGCTGTGCACGCGTTACGGTATTTTATTAATTAAGTAAATGATTATGATGTGATTCTGTTTTATGCATATAAATGAACCTAAAACCCTAAGGGGTGATCCTATCTTACAGTAGGAGGTAATGAAAACTGAGTTAGAAACTCTCTGTATTGTAGTACGGACAAAATGCCACCTAGAGGTCGTGGGAGAGGTAGAGGACGTGGTAGAGGCCGGAGGGCAAGAGAAAACGCTTGACACACACCTGAATTACCACTTTGAGCAGAAAGAGATTGCCCCACCTGCACTGCACTCTCCCAGGACCACTGACCGCCAGAGAATACACTGCGCAGCTGCTCCAGTGGCGGATCACGGGAACACTAACGTTATGACTATGATGGTAGAGGCTATGCGGACTGCAGTGCGAGCTCGATAGCCACTCAACCGGCCCAAGCAAATCGGGCGCGAACGATGCAACTCTGAGTCTCGATATCCGAAGGACTTCGTGAAGTATGATCCCGATCTTTCGATGGGTCTTCCAGTGACCCCACCGTGGCCGAGTTGTGGTGCCCTCCATTGAGACCATTTTCAGTGATGAATTGCCCCGAGGACCGAGGGTGTCTGTGCTACCTTTATGCTTTGAGAGACGCCGCGTATTTATGGTGGGAGTCCGCCAGAGGAACCATTGTCGCTAAGGAGAAACGATTACACGAATCTGTTTAAGGAAGCGTTACGCGGAAATTTTACCTGCTGCGGCTCGTTACGAGGCGAGCGGCAATTTTACTTCTGACTTGGCGAGCAGGAGGCGGTGGAGGTATATATGAGAGGGAATTTACCCGTTTGTCTCGCTTTGCCCCGAGTGGTAGACACGAGGCAAAGAAAACAGAGCGCTTCATTATGAGACCGGATGAGAATGTTCGAGGCTTCATTCAAGCACTAGCACCTCCCGATTATGCCTCCGCAGTGAGAGTGGCGGAATTGATTTGGGTGCACGCAGCTTGCATCGCACCGCAAGTAGTGGTTAACCTGGGGCACCCATGGCAAATCATAAGAGGAAGTGGGACCAATAAATTCAAGCTCACACAGCGCCCCAGCAGACACCGCATAGACCAGACATTTTCGCAATGCGAGTTCAGTCGAAACCACAGTCAACGAACGGGAAATAACAGGTGGAGATAAGCCACAATGCAAAGATCGTGGTAAGCAACATTGGGGTAAGTGTTTGGCCCGTCCCGGAGTGTGCTTCGATGTGGGGAAAGAAGGGCACCGAGCTAATAGTTGCCCGAGTCAAGCCAAAGACTAGCCAACCTCGGGTTATCATCATAGTGGGATTTCTTTGTGAAGCTCAGTAATACATCAAGGAAGAGCTTATGCAAGCACCAGTAGAAACATCTATGGCTCGGACTCGGTGTGGTTACAGTACACTTCCGCTACTTGGGCACCTTGCCTTTGTATTATTTGATTCTCGTTCTACACACTCTTTTATTTCGCATCCTTTGTAAGTCAAGTTTGAGTTAGAACTAGAAAAACGATTCTGATATGCTCTGTCGGTCTCCACTCCTGCGAGGATAAATTTGTTAGCCACTATGAAAGTCAAGGATGGTAGTGTGACCATCGCAGACCATGAGTTAACAAAGAATCTAGTAGTCTTAGACATGTTTGACTTTGATGTGATATTGGGCATGGATCAGTTAAGCGCAGAACCATGCTTGCATTGATTGTTTCGGAAAGGAGGTAGTGTTCACTCCTCCCGACCAACCCGCTACAAAATTGAGAGGCACGATAGCGGTGAAGTAGGCCTAAGGTAATTCTGCTCTTAAGGCCAGGAAGTTATTACATCGGGGAGCTTGGGGCGTCTTAGCTTGCATACTAGATGTAAGGTGCACGGAGATCTCTGTGTCATCGGTACCAGTGGTGAAGGAATTTACAGACGTTTTCCCCGAGGACCTCCCCGGAATACCTCCAGTCAGAGAGGTAGATTTTAACATCGGATTGGAATCAGGGACGACTCCGATATCCAAGGCACCGTACAGAATGACACCGACAGAGTTGAAAGAACTAAAATTACAGTTACAAGACTTACTAGAACCATGGGAATAGACATGTTTTCCGCACATTTCTTTTATAACTGATGTTGTCTCTTTACGTTTTGGAGTTTAAATTTACTTTACAGATTTTTATTAGGCCATGTTAAACTGCTCCTTTTATCTGTTTTAAATGTTTTATTTGGGATCCCTAAAAACAAATTATTTTAGTTGGAGGTTTTCTTTTAAGATCTTTTATCTCTTGGCCTATAAATGCATGCATGTGTAGTAATGTCCCTAGGGGTTTTGTCATAGAAAAGTAGGGGCGTTACAGAAGCTACAAGCACTCGAGCCATGCAAATTATGCTTGCTTCAAGGACACCCCACAGAAGCATGCCCTCGACTGCAGCGAAACATTATTCATGGCCATCAAGTAAAGTTAAAGTCTTTGGATCACTACTATTCTGAATGGGATCAATCCAGCTATGGATGCGGATACTAGGTGGAGCAGAAAAATCCATGCCATCAGACTTCAAACTCAGGTATGTCTCTAGAGGCTATAATATATGAACTTGCTAATAGTACTCTTCAATTTCAAGAGGAGACTCGAGCTAGAATGCAGAGCTTAGATGACCAAATTACCCAGGTGGCTAATTCAGTGAGAAGATTGGAGAGTCAACGAGAGCATTAATATATCGAGACCTATGAGGTTGAAGTGACGATGTACATGGATGACGAAGATGTTGAGCTTGAGAATTTTGTGTCATGTGAGGTCCAAGTTTGTGAGAAAAAGAAAGAAAATGAGTCTTACCACGAAAAGGAGATTCAAGTGATAGAGTTTGAGGTTGAAAAACCTTCGTCTATTCTATTCCCTGACATTTTTCTTGATTCTGAATTGTCCTTTCTTTATTCTTATGAGTTTGTAGAGTCTCTTATTTCTTTCAAGTTAGTTGAGTCTTATTTTATGTCTTTCACTCCTTATATAAAAAATCTAAAAAATAATGACCTTTCTGGTACCATAGAAAAACAGATGAGCCTTTTAGACTTCGAAAGCTATATTGATTCAAGCAAGAAGGGACCGAAAAAAAATTGAAGAATTTTATGTGCCCTGACATGCACAAGAATCTCGTCGAGCAAAACTACGTTAAATAATTGCGCTTATTGGGAGGCAACCCAAATGTTTTTTTTACTTTTCCAGCTTTCTATTCTCTTTCTCTTTGTTTGCTTTATTTTTAGATTTTTTTTTTATGTTTTCTAATTCAATTTTATTTACAGGGCATTAATTTTTAATTAAGCATGATCACCCATTCTTTCAACACCCCAAACTATACAAGTTCAAGTCGTTCACAAATCAGGGGAGTTTAATTTTCTTTCTCTTTCTTTTTCTTTTCTTTTGTGAACAATATTCTATTTATACATTGAGGACAATGTATAGTTTATGTGTGGGGGAGATTTTTGTTACACAATTTTAATTATTTTTTTAAGAAAAAATAGTTTTTTGCTTTGAATTTAGCATGTCTTAATTCGTACATGTTAATTTTTCTTTTGAAACCTTGAATGTTTATTAATATCTTTTAATGCTTTGTAAGTTAAGGATGCATCTTTAGTTTGAATTTCAATGCATGAGAGAGATGAGCATGATTAGTGTTTTTCTTTAAAAGTTATATGATAGTGTCTCATTGATTTATTAATTGAAAAGTGCACAAGACTTGATGCAAGTTACACAACCCAGTGAGTTTTTGAGCCTATGAGCATTTCATTATATTTTGCTCAATTTATTTCTTGTTGAGTGTTATCAAACTTAGTATGTTTATTCTAGAACTTGCTTGTGAATGCATTTTGAGACTACATTTTTTTGGATTGATACTTTAGTATGACAAGGGCAAATTAGGATTAACCAGTTTTTTGACCTCTCAAAATTCTCACCCTTACGTTTTTTCCTTTAGTTAGCCATTTTGAGCCTATTTCCCCTTTTTTTTTTCTTGCTTCAAACACATTATGTGTTAGCCTAGAACCATTTTGTTTTTTAGCCTCAACATTTGTACCTTTTGTCAAGACAAGAGAAAATAATCCAATATAAGAGTTATATTGTTAGAGTTAGGTAAATATGAGTCGATTTATCTAGGTCAATCCTGTTAATCCAAAGTGCTAAGTGGGAGAAAATTAAGTGTATAAGATACGTTTAAGTTTCTATCCACAAATTTTCGTGAAGTTCACACCGTGAGATCCATACTCGACCTCGTGGCACATGGGAGCATCACCCTACGAGTGGCATTTGTATGGGTCAACTTTCAAGGTGAATGGAGAGAGTACTGATAGTAAGTGGCAGTGGGACCTGTGAAATCGGGACCCACTGTTGCGTAAAATGATAGTGCAATACCGTAAGTGTACAGGTCAAGTTTTAATATAGTGAGATTTGAGTACAGAGCATCGTCCTCAGGAATGGGTTTTCTAGATTAATTAATTGCCAAGATACTTATTCTTAATTTTAGCTAAAGAAACAAAACTTTGATGGATAGTGAAAACAAAGATAGAAAATAAAAGTATAATTGGAAACACGAATATGATAGAATTGAGGAAGTTGATTTTACAAGTTAATTCCTTATTTAACACATGCAATGAACTAATATTATGAATTTATAAACAAGAAGTGAAAATACTCAAGAGAATCTCTCGATCCGTAGTGAGCCTCGCACACAGGATAAATTCTAAAGTTTCCTTATAAATTTTAAAAGCATGCACGACATTAAGCAACCTCTTTATGTGTTTTCGAAAGAACTCTAGGTCATTCTCATACTAGATTTCTAAGGTTTTTGACAAATTTGCTCTAATCTAAGTTTCGTTCTGTCGAGTCCACTTAAACCAACAAGATTTATGAAATTAAGAACGAATTGCCAAAAATAAATAACATAACAAAGTCCAATACATAATCAAATAAATCTACAACATGTTATTCAAATCCAACTACAACGTTTAGCTTCTCAAAATCACCATAAAAACAAGCTAAAGTCATAGGAAAAGTCTTTAAACTATATTACAAACTAAAAGAAAGAGAAATAAACTTAGGTGTCGATGTTGATCCCTCGTTCCCGAGCTCCCATCACGATCTCGAGCCTCCACAAAGGCTTTGGCTCCCAATGAATGCTCTTCTTTCTCCCCTTAAAGTGTGTATTTCGAAATTTGGGCTAAAAACTATCAAATTCGTCTCCCTTTGCAATGAAAACATGTTATATTTATAGGAATATTCGGCATGGCATTGCAACGTCGTGCTTGCTGCCAGCCAGCCGACTGCGACTATTTTTATCATATCTTTTTGTTCGGGTGTCCGAATGACCTCCGGTTGGATGCGTTCAAATCGTGATTCGATATAGAATATCTCAGTATATTTCTCATACACAAACTACATCTATATTTTTTTGGGTCTTCAATTAAGCATACACATGTTCCAAATTGCACCAAAATAGTCTCAAATCACTCTATTCATGCTTCTCAAGCTCAGTTTCCTGAAATTAACCATAAAATGCCATGAAAGCCCATGTTTTAATTATAACAACTAGCTAAAGTATAAGAAATAAGATAACATATTTGCATGCTATCAAATACCCCCACACTTAAGCTTTTGCTAGTCCCGAGCAAACATAATTAAGCTATAAAATCTTTCTTATGCATATATCAGACTCAGGCCTCAGAGATTTAGAAGGAAATTTTAACAATCACGTGAAATAATCAAACATGATACTTCAACAAGCAATTTAAAACTTTTCCTAAGTGTTCCTACGTTTGTGTATGATTAGCCTCCTTTCCTTTCATCTCTACTAAGCCCGGAACAACTTTATTAGGCTCTCCATTCAACTTTTCCCTACCCTGGTCATAATTTCTAATCCTTGAGTCTCCCCACATTCAAGAAATAAACAACTTTACTCAGTACTTAATCACTTTTTTTATGTCACTTTTTTTATGTCACTTTTTCTAATTTCTTTTTTTTTGTGCAAAGACACTAGCTTTCACACATCCACTGCAGGGACCCTTACCCAGAGCACTTGCTCAATGAGTGGCCTAACTGATCACAGTGAAGGTAGCTCTTTTTGCCCTCACGATTTTTTTCTTCTTTAACAAACAAACAACAAAAACATACGACAACTCTTTCACATAATGCACATATTATACAGATCATGCACTCCATATTGTCATTCACCCTATCCTGCAGTTTAACTCTCAAATCAATTCTCATACCTATTGAGGTGACATCAAACTTCTAAACCTAATAACTTTGTTCTAAGCATTTCAAAACTACAGGAACACAGGCTATGTGCATAATAGTGCAGGAAAAACTCAAGAAAATCTTTAAATTAACTCAAATTCATATCATGCTCTCAAGTTTCAGTAGAATCACAAAAATTTTCAATTAAATCTCGTCCTAAGCCATCATAATCATACTTATGCATAAGATCAATCAACAATTCAACACATACTCAAGACAGTCACAACAGATAAACACATCCACCCCAAACATAAACTAAACATTGTCCCCAATGTTTGCAAAATTAGCTCAAAGAAAGTAAGAAGGGTAAGAGTGAACAATACTGTCCTGAGTAATAGAGATATTTATTTTCTTCTGAATTCCTTGGATGACCAAATTACGTGAGATGAAGTACTACAGAACGGGAGCATGGGTTTCACGTGGGAAGACATCAACCACAACCTAACAAAACAGAATAAAATAAATGAAACTAAGAACTGAACAAATAAACAAACTAAAAACATAAAATAGAAATAAAAGAAATGTAAAGCTTGGGTTGCCTCCCAAGAAGCCCTTTCTTTAATGTCTTTAGCTTGACTGCACCCATGATTGGCATCAAGGCACGTAAAATTGCTCGTATTGCTTTGGGCTCTTCTTCCTTGAGTCAATATAGCCTTTTAAGTCTAAAAGGCTATCTTGTTTTTCTTGGGCACCTGAAAGATAAATATTTTTATTATTTTTGTTTATCGAAATACATTAAAAAAATTAAAACAAGGCTCGTGAGTATAGGAAAAATGGTTATCAAGATTAAAAGAAACTTTTGGAGATAAACGGAAGGGAGACTTTTCAGCCTCGAACTCTATCACCTTGATTTCTTCTGTGGAAATGATTGCATTTCCATGCTTGACCTCACAAACCTGTTTTTGTTGTGTTTTAGTCTCCTCCAACTCCTCCTCACTATCATATGCATAAGTCCTCCTAGGTTGCTCTTCCTCAGTGGCAAGAATAAGAATTTTCTCCTGTAGGGCCTTAAGGGATTCTACCAGTTGATTAAGATGATGAGTCCTTTCATGTGTTATTGCCCCAAGTTCTACCACTTTAGCTTCTAACCTATCCAACCTTTCTAATTCAGCATGCACAAATTTTTAACCCTTAACTCCAAAGTATATTTCATTAATAAATCCACAAGAGAAGAGTTTTCTATAGATTGGTTGGGGTAGGAAAAATTTTGGTTCCAAGTGCCTATATGATTACTATCAAAAGAATTTTCATAAATCATAGATTCAGAATGGTAAGGATTAGACATTTGGTATCCAGAGAAATCATGATTCACATACCTAGGGTCCTGAGAAGGATAGTACATTAGCGAAGAATTAAAAGCATGCACGACATTAAGCAACTTCTTTATGTGTTTCCCAAAGAACTCTAGGTCATTCTCATGCCAGATTTCTAAGGATTTTGACAAATTTGCTCTAATCTAAGTTTCTTTCTCTCGAGTCCATTTAAACCAACAAGATTTATGAAATTAAGAACGAATTGCCAAACATAAATAACATAACAAAGTTCAATACATAATCAAATAAATCTACAACATGCTAATCAAATCCAACTACAGCGTTTAGCTACTCAAAATCACCATAAAAACAAGCTAAAGTCATAGGAAAAGTCTTCAAACTCAATTACAAACAAAAAGAAAGAGAAATAAACTTAGGGGTTGATGCCGGTCCCTCATTCTCGAGCTCCCGTCACGATCTCGAGCCTCCACAAACGATTTGGCTCCCAAGAAATGCTCTTCTTTCTCCTCTTGGAATGTGTATTTCGAAATTAGGGCTACAAACTATCAAATTCGGCTCCCTTTGCAATGAAAACTATTAAGAAAATTAATGTACATGTTGATACGTCAAATAAATTGGACCTATTACAACCAGCTCATACCTCACGGGCAGGTCAAGATTGTCAATCAAATTCAAATCAATCAATCCAATTCAGATTCAATTAAGGGTTGAAATATCTCCTGAATTACATCAGTATAATCCCACATTTTAAGTCAACCGTTGCAGAAGATCTTCTCTTCCTTATTTTGATTTTCTTCTAGAAAATCATTCACCCCTTTCTAGCCTATTTTTATGCTCCTTTATTTGTTTTCCTTTTCTCAACTTTCCATACAACAGTGTATATAATTTATGTTTTGGTTTTCAGTTAGAAAACAAATTCTTTTCTCTGTTATGTATTCGATCGATTCTGGAATAAATCTTTAGTGTAATTTTCTTTATTTTCAAAGGCACTGAAAACCTTTTAAAAATAACATGTTATATTTATAGGAATTTTTGGCATGGTGTGCAACGCTAGGGTCGGCGTTGCAACGTCGTGCTTGCTGCCAGCTAGCCCACTGCCACCATTTTTTGTCAACGTTAATATTTCCCCAATTTTCTCCTTCTCTGATATTATTATTTTTTTATCTACTAAATCCTTAATGAAAAGATCATATAATTAATGATCTAATGATGCCATTCAATAGAGCAAAATTAACTCTAAAGTATTAGTTTGTAAGGAAATTAATATTTAATTTGTTATACTACTACATTGATGAAATTTGAAGCAACTTAAATTCGTTTTGAGGACAACCATTTGATTTTTTCTATTTTTAAAAACTATGCTTTTAAACCCTACCTCTGTTAAATCAAGACACATTAAAGGTTTGAGTCCCTTATTCCTAAATATTATCGTTGAATAAAAAAACACTACATATACTTTTGGAGGCTAAATTCAAAATCGTAGCTAAGTTTTGAAAATTAAAAAATATATTTTTTAAGAAATTAAGCTAAGAACCCAAATATTTCCTCAAGAGAGATAAAAAATCATGGAACACGAGACATACTCAGTGAAAAAGGAATCTAATGACACTCTAATTGCATCTAACTTAATAGAAATTAACATGCAAACAAGCCAAAAACAGTGAACAAAAAGGAAGAAAATACAACCTTTGTAGCTTGATTTCTTCACGATCTCCTTGCCTAAGCACAAACCGAACACAAATCGGACCACCACTAGAGCTTTCCTGCTATCCTCTGGACTCAGAACCGAGTTGTGGGACCCGATGAATGAAGGAATAAAAAGGAAGAAAATGAGGATTAAAGGTTTAAGTGAGGAAAGGAAAATAAGAAGTTTTTGATGAGACTCTCTTTTGGAAAAACTGAAATTCAACGAGTGGAATCTTATGATTTAAAATCAATCCTATTTATAAAGCAATTACATACATTAAATGCATGTCAAAGCTCACCAAAATGCAACACCTCACAAAACACTAACTAAAGTGGGCTATGTGTATACTATGATGTTTACACATAGTCCACTTAAGTTAGTGGGATCATCCAACAACAAGTTGGATAATTCCACTAACTCTAGTCAAGGGTAAAATTGTCTTTTCTATTTTGTCAAAGTTAAACTTTGACTTTTCTCAAGCGAAAAAAGTCAACCCTTTGACTTTTTACGATTTTGACCCTCTTGACTAATTTTTACCTCCCGAACATGTATCTGCATTCATATTTTTTAAATTCAAATCACATTTGAATATAGTGTTTCATACAAAAATCGATAGTTATATCACATATACTTGTCAGTTTAAAACTCCTTTCATAATTCGAACAATTCGAATTAATCCAACATACTGTTCTAAGTTTAATCCATATGAGCTAGCAGGGGGACCTAATGGACCTACAGATCATGGGCTCCAACAATTCGAGATTAACTGGTTAAATTCTTTAACCTAATTAATCAAAATTTGTTAACTAACGGGTCATTCCTCTAAAGTCCCGTAGTTGCACTCCCCTGACTGTAGATATATTTTTGTCCACCTGACATAACTATAACCAGTAAGTCAATCTTTCACAGGTTATTCGTAGTCTCGGCTAGGTCAAAATACCATTTTACCTCCGAGAACACTTCTTGTTCCTTAAGCCCACTGAACCCTATAGAACAATTGATTTGTGGTCCAACCAACAAATCTAGTCCCTCTCAACCTAGTGAGAGGGTGGGGCCCCTTGTTATAGTTCCGAAGTCAGCACTTAAGGGAACAACCTATCTACTATTCCTAGAGTCGGGTAGGGTGAATTCCATCTTGCACCCTATGTCCCCAGCTATCTACCCAGTCTTACCCCTGAAATGGGAGGCTTATTTGTGCTGGGATGTATGTCCTAATCTCGTATAAGTTTTTAATATTCCTTATTGAAATAAATAAGAGTTCTTTTTTCAATACTTTGTGTCTCGAATATTTATAAACATAACAGTGGTGCAATAGCCAACTCGAGAGAGCCTTGGTGTAAACCCGAGATCTTTATTTGGAATTTCCTCACAAAAAAAAACAAAACAAAACAAAACAAAAGAAATAAAGAAAAATGATGTTTGGATTTGTTATGTTGTAAAAATAAAAGAAAAGGAAAAGAAAAGAAAAGAAAAGAAAAGGGAAAAGGACAAAGGAAATAATAATAATAAAAAAAAGGAAATGTGGTTGGTCAAACTCCACCACCGTCAAGCATTTTTTTTAAGCTTTTTCCTTCCATTTTGTTTCCATTTTCAACCAAGAGAAGAAGGGCTTCGAGGGAGAAGGAGAAAGGAAGAGGAAGAAGGTGATTTTCTAGGGATGAAGTTGCAGAAGAAAGGAGAAGGATTACTAAAGGTTTCCCATGGCAGCAAGGTGAACAACTCAGACCAGTTCTGATATTTTGATCTTTTCGAGCTCAACAAGAAGAGGTAAGAGTTGAGATTTTGTTTCTTGAAATTTAATTCATTTTTTAACAAAGTTCATGAAGGAAGCTTGAGCCAATTCTGATCTTAAGCTACTATTTTGTGAAGAGGAAGGCAGAAGACAGAATTTGCTGTCAAATCTGAAAAGCCTCTGGTGTTTTGGTTGTCCTGATCTGTATAGTTGGAATCCGAAGCTCTAATAGGTATGGTTTGAAAGCTTATTGAATTTCCTACAACTTTCGTGAAAACATCATGAGTGGAAAATGTCCGGACGATGTTTTAAATATCACGTCAAATTTGTTGTGCAGCAGGAAAACGAAACTGGAACAGCAGGAAGTTGTTTTTGAGGAAGAAGCTTTCGAGGTATTTTTGAGAAATTCCGTTAGGATTCTCAATTTCATGTCTTCGTATTATTTTTAGAGGGTTCAAAAAGGAAGAGTTTGGTATAAATTGCATTCTTTTTGAATAAGTAATGAAGACGTTATGAAAGTTTGAAGACAGGGTATGGAATCTGTAAATGCTGGAAATTTTGTTGGTGTGTTTTTTTGTAATTTTAAGGTTGAAAATTATGAGCTCGAGGTTCTAATGGTTAGTTTTGATTTGTTTGACAGGCCAAGAGGAAATAGGTCAAGTTTACGGGTAAAGGTTCTAGTTCTAACACTGTGAGTGACAAAACGAACTTTGAAAACGATCTATATGCTTAAATATGTTTTAAGAAATGCAAGTTTTGCTAGAATGAAAAGGTTTCAATGCTTAATGTTTCCTTTTTGAACACATGCCTTACGAGTATTCATGTTTTCCTAGAAATGGTTTCAAGTATTCATTGTGAGCCTAAATGTCTTGATGAAATTTATACATGAGCATATGTTTAGTGTTTGCCGAAATGTATGAAAATGTTATGATTTCGAGTAAGTATGTACTAGCAAGTATGATTTAAAGTTTTCCAGTTTTATGAACAAGCTGAGTAAGCTTGAGTTTTATGAAAGAAAAGATAAGCAGGTATGTTCAAATATTTTTATGATGTTTTCTAAGACCCGATTATGTAAATGACAGAGATATTTAGCCCGAGGCTTTATAGTACCGTGTGCACACAGGTCATATTCTGTTGTCGACGTTGAATGTACTCTGTGACAACAATGCTGTCGTGAGTGCTGGGCGGGCCCCACTACGACAAAGAGGATGGGAGTGTTGGGCGAGCCCCACTACATCGTAGAGTAAACGTTGGTTGTACTGGGCGTGCCCTACACAACGTGGAATAGGACATGTTTTAAAAGGGTTTATATCATTTATATGCCTTACGAGATTTTATCGACATACTTGCTGGTTTTCTGAAAATCTATTATGATTCCACGTTTGCTTTAACGCTTGAATACAAATGCATATGCTCATAGTTTTCAGGTGACATGTTTTACAAGTTATAGATTTTAAACACAGTCACTCACTGAGCTTCATAGCTCATTCTTTCAATGTTTTCAAACTTTTCAGGTAGAGATCAAGCTCCTGGTACCTGACATCCGGCCATAGTCTGCTAAAAGCTCCATAAGTTTGATATTTTGTACGTGGCTAGAGTTGTATAGCAAGTCCATATGTTTTGTAAATTATTTCAGAGGACTATGCGGATATAGTTGTTTGTACATTAGAGGTTGTATAAACAATGGGCTGTCTTGTGTTGTTTCTGATGCTCTTGTCGTTTTAGTTTCCAAGAGGGACTTAAGAAGAGTTTCTCCTTATGTATGTTTAATAGTTATCCAGTTCCCGCTGTGTTAAGTTTAAAATGTTTCATATGTGAGCATAGTATGTTTATCAGGTAAAGCAGGGTCAACATGTATTGTTAAGAGGTAACAATGTCTGTTGGCTTCATGCCGTCTTCCAGGCTAAGTTAGCAGGTTGTTCGGGAGGGGGTTCGACAACTTGGTATCAGAGAAATTAGCTCAATTTTGAAAGAGACAGGGCGAGTTAGCTCTGAGAAGAAACTAAAAAGTCATAGCAAGTTATTGAGTTAGTTCAAATTGAACTAGTAGAGTATGGCCCAAGTAAGGATAAGAGTAAGTCTAGTTAGGGCAAAATGTAAATAGAAGTTTAGTATTGTGTGTTTGAGTTAAGTATCCATAGTATGTCTAATATATTAATATGTTATAGGAGTCATGCCACCACGTACTAGTAGACAACGCAGGCAGGAGCACGGCGGGACACAAGATCCTACCCAAGGCCAATCTGAGAGGGGATCTAGTGCCCCGAGAGTTCAAACTGAGGCCAGAGATGAGCAACATGCTAGTTTCTCACAGGAGGCAGGCAGGCCAGAGAGAGTAGGGCCATGTGATCTAGAAAAGGCATATGGAATAGAACGTCTGAAGAAACTAGAAGCCACAATGTTTGAGGGTTCCATAGATCCTGCTGATGTTGAGGTTTGGTTGAATATGGTTGAAAAATGTTTTGATGTGATGAGTTGCCCTGAAGAGCGGAAAGTCAAGCTAGCCACATTCCTGCTAGAGAAAGAAGCAGAGGGATGGTGGAAGTCAATTCTAGCTAGGCGCAGTGATGCACGTACGCTAAATTGGCAAACTTTCAGAAGCATATTCGAAGATAAATATTACCCTAGCACGTACTGTGAGGCAAAGAGGGATGAATTTTTAGAACTTAATCAAGGGTCACTTTCAGTGGCTGAGTACGAGAGAAGGTATACCGAGCTGTCGCGATATGCTGATGTAATTGTGGCGTTTGAGAGTGACAGGTGTCGAAGATTTGAAAGAGGGTTACGTCCTGAGATACGTACCCCAATCACGACCATTGCAAAGTGGACTGACTTTTCCCTACTGATAGAGACTACTTTACGTGTTGAGCAGAGTATAGCAGAGGCGCAACCAATAGTGGAGTCTATTCGAGGGCCTTCAACAGCGAGCAGTTTTCGAGGTCGTGAGCAGCGACGATTCACACCTGGAGTGAATGTTTCAAGTCGCCGACTTTAAGAATCGAAATGGCGCGCGAGCATCGAGGCGATAAATGTTAGTGGTGCCTATCAGAAGTAGAGTCGGAGAGCACCTAGTCGATCCTACCGGATCCACAAAGAAGATCACGCACAATGCAGAGTCCATTGCCGCAGAGCAAAGAAAAAGAACTACATGTGCAAATTGTGGCAAGAATCATCGAGGCTAATGTCTTGTTGGTGTCGGTGTGTGTTACCAGTGTGGACAACTAGGACATTTCAAGAGGGATTGTCCACAGCTTAGAGCAGCCGCGCCGAGGGACCAGGGAGTTGGGTCCCAGACTATTGAGCAGCCGAGAGTTCCAGTAGCTGCAGGAGAGGGCACCAGTGATGCTAGACAGAAGGGAGTTGTGGGGAGACCTAGGCAATAGGGAAAGGTCTACGCTATGACTCAACAAGAAGCGGAGGATGCACCAGATGTGATTACTGGTACGATTTCTATTTGTAATGTACCTGCACGTGTTTTGATAGATCCAGGTGCTACACATTCCTTTGTTTCTAGTATTTGTTTCTAGTATGTTCATAACTAAGATGAATAGGAAGCTAGAGTCTTTATTTGAGAGGTTAGTTATATACACGCCAGTTGGTGATGCCTTACTAGTCGATGTAGTGTTGCGAAATTGTGAGGTCTTAATAGAAGGTCTCAATATGTTAGTGGATCTTCTTCCACTAGAGTTGCAGGTGTTGGATGCAATCTTAGGGATGGATTTCTTATCTACTCATTATGCTTCCATGGATTGCCATAGAAAGGAAGTTGTTTTCAAGAAATCAGGATTAGCTGAAGTGGTTTTCAGGGATGAAAGAAAGATTATCCCTACGAGTTTGATTTCAGCATTAAAAGCTGAAAAGTTATTGAGGAAAGGTTGCATGGCGTTTCTTGCACATGTAGTGGAGGTGCAGGAGGAAAAGCTAAAACCAGAAAATGTTCTGGTTGTGAACGAATTTCTTGAGGTTTTTCAAGCAGATTTGTCAGGGTTGCCACCTGATAGGGAAGTTGAGTTCACTATTGAATTGCTACAAGGAACAACACCTATTTCGCAAGCGCCGTATAGAATGGCTCCAAGTGAGCTCAGAGAGCTGAAGATGCAGTTACAAGAACTAGTTGATAAGGGATACATCAGACCTAGTGTATCGCCTTGGGGAGCTCCAGTGTTATCTGTAAAGAAGAAAGATGGTACCCTTAGATTATGCATTGATTATAGACAGTTAAACAAAGTCACAATACGTAACAAGTATCCTCTACCCCGAATAGATGACTTGTTTGACCAGTTACGAGGAGCATCAGTGTTTTCTAAGATTGATTTGAGATCATGATACCATCAGTTAAAGATAAGAAAATCAGATATTCCTAAGACAACATTCAAAACGAGGTACGGGCATTATGAGTTTTTAGTAATGCCATTCGGTTTGACGAATGCACCAACAACTTTCATGGACCTCATGAACAGGATTTTTCACCAGTATTTGGATCAGTTTGTGATAGTATTCATTGATGATATACTAGTTTATTCGGTTGACAGGAAAGCCCATGAAGAACATCTGAGAATTATTCTGCAAACACTACGTGATAAATAGTTGTACGCTAAATTTACCAAATGTGAGTTTTGGTTGAATCAGGTAGTGTTTTGGGGGCATGTTGTCTCAGCAAATGGTGTTAGTGTGGATCCGAATAAAGTGAAGATTGTGGTCAACTGGGAGAGACAAGCTAGTGCGACAGAGGTACGTAGTTTCCTAGGCTTGGCAGGATACTACAGACGATTTGTTGAGGATTTCTCACGATAAGCATTACCCTTAACAACTTTGACAAGGAAGAATGCTAAGTTTGAATGGTCAGATAAGTGTGAACAGAGTTTTCAGGAGCTGAAAAATAGATTAGTTACAACACCTATTCTGACACTTCCTGTAACGGAAAAAGAGTATGTAATTTACTGTGATGCTTCGAGGTAAGGTTTAGGGTGTGTGCTCATGCGAGAGGGAAAAGTAATAGCTTATGCATCAAGGCAATTGAAAAAGCACGAGTGTAATTACCCTACCTACGATCTTGAGTTAGCAGCAGTTGTTCTAGCATTGAAGATCTGAAGACATTACTTGTTTGGTGAGAGGTGTCATATTTTTACAGATCATAAGAGTCTCAAGTATATCTTTGATGAGAGGGAGTTGAATATGAAACAGAGAAGATGGTTAGAATTGATGAAAGATTATGATTGTACCATAAAATACCATCCAGGTAAGGCGAATGTGGTAGCAGATGCACTAAGTAGGAAGTCAAGACTTCCTAGGGACGCCTTGTGTGATATTCGAGCGACCTTTTTAAGTACTCTAAGGGATTCTAAAGCAGTTGTGGTTGCAGAGAATTCAGGGGGTCTTTTAGCTCAATTCCAATTCAAGTCTTCACTCGTAGCAGAGATTGTGAGAAGACAACCAGAGGATAGTAACTTGCAGAAAATGTTTGGAAAGTCCAAACAAGGCCCAGAAGCAGAATTTAAAATGAGATCAGACGGAGCCATAGAGAGGTAGGGAAGACTATGTGTTCTGAGTGTTAATGAGCTTAAAGATGCTATTCTAGAGGAAGCTCACAGTTCAGTTTACGCTATGCATCTAGGAAGCACCAAGATGTACAAAACATTTAGGGGGACGTATTGGTGGCCTGGGATGAAGCGGGAGATAGCTGACTATGTTGATAGATGCTTGATCTGCCAACAGGTTAAACCCGTTAGACAGAGACCAGGGGGACTCCTTAATCCACTGCCAGTGCCGGAATGAAAATGGGAGCATATCACTATGGATTTTCTATTTGGATTGCCACGTACTTCAAGTGGACATGACGGTATTTGGGTAATAGTGGATAGACTCACTAAGACAGCACGGTTTGTACCCATTAAAGAGACGTCTACGCTTGATCAACTTGCTAAGCTATCTGCGACACAAAATTGTGAGTCAATACACGAGTGCCAGTGTCCATAGTTTCAGATAGAGATCCAAGATTCACTTCTAAGTTTTGGCCTAGCTTACAGAAGGCTATGGGAACAAAGTTAAATTTTAGTACAAATGCTCCATCCTCGACATGCATGGTCAATCGGAGAGAACCATCCGGACCTAGAGGACACATGTTGAGAGCATGTGTCCTTCAATTTAAGGGGAATTGGGATACACACCTATCACTTATGGAATTCGCTTACAATAACAGCTATCAGTCGAGTATTGGCATGGCGCCATTTGAGGCTCTGTATGGAAGGCCGTGTAGAATGCCCATATATTGGAACGAAGTAGGAGAGCGGAAGCTTATCGGTCCTGAGTTGGTGCAAATTACGACAGACAATATTAAGGTAATCAGGGAGAATTTGAAGGTAGCTCAAGACCATCAGAAGAGTTATGCAGATAAGCGACGAAAGGACTTAGAATTCAAGGTCGGAGATCAAGTTTTCTTGAAGTTATCTCCGTGGAGAGGTGTCCTTCGTTTCGACAAGAAAGGTAAGCTAAGTCCTAGATATATTGGTCCTTATCCAGTAACGGGACGAGTTGGGCCAGCAGCATACAGACTGGAGTTGCCAGCAGAATTATCTCGAGTACATGATGTTTTTCATGTGTCCATGTTGAGGAAGTATATTCCAGATCCGACTCATGTGCTGCAAGCACAATAAGTTGAGCTGAAAGAAGACATGAGTTACATAGAGGATGCAGTTCAAATCCTCGACAGGAAAGAACAAGTTTTGAGGAACAAGACGATCCCACTCGTGAAGGTTCGTTGGAGACATCACGGAGTGGAGGAGGCAACTTAGGAGTTAGAGGACCAAATGAGGAAAAAGTATCCGACGATTTTCACTTAAGGACTACTAAATTTCGAGGACGAAATTTCTTAAGGGGGAGGTAAGTTGTAAACCCGAGATCTTTCTTTGGAATTTCCTCACAAAAAAAAAACAAAATAAAAGAAAAGAAAAAAAAAAAGAAAAATGATGTTTGGATTTGTTATGTTGTAAAAATAAAAGAAAAGAAAAAGAAAAGAAAAGAAAAGGGAAAAGGACAAAGGAAATAATAATAAAAAAAAAGGAAATGTGGTTGGTCAAACTCCACCACCGCCAAACATTTTTTTTAAGCTTTTTTCTTCCATTTTGTTTCCATTTTCAACAAAGAGAAGAAGGGCTTCGAGGGAGAAGGAGAAAGGAAGAGGAAGAAGGTGATTTTCTAGGGATGAAGTTGCAGAAGAAAGGAGAAGGATTACTAAAGGTTTCCATGGCAGCAAGGTGAACAACTCAGACCAGTTCTGATATTTTGATCTTTTCGAGCTCAACAAGACGAGGTAAGAGTTGCGATTTTGTTTCTTGAATTTTAATTCATTTTTGAACAAATTTCATGAAGGAAGCTTGAGTCAATTCTGATCTTAAGCTACTGTTTTGTAAAGAGGAAGGCAGAAGACAGAATTTGCTGTCAAATCCGAGAAGCCTCTGGTGTTTTGGTTGTCATGATCTGTAGAGTTAGAATCATAAGCTCTAATAGGTATGGTTTGAAAGCTTATTGAATTTCCTAAAACGTTTGTGAAGACATCATGAGTGGAAAATGTCTGGAAGATGTTTTAAATATCAGATCAAATTTGTTGTGCAGTAGGAAAACGAAACTGGAACAACAGGAAGTTGTTTTTGAGGAAGAATCTTTCGAAGTATTTTTGAGACAATCCGTTAGGATTCTCAGTTTCATGTCTTCATATTATTTTTAGAGGGTTCAAAAAGGAAGAGTTTGGTATAAATTTCATTCTTTTTGGATAGGTAATGAAGACGTTATGAATGTTTCAAGACAGGGTATGGAATCTGTAAATGCTGGAAAGTTTGTTGGTGTGTTTTTTTGTAATTTTAAGGTTGAAAATTATGAGCTCGAGGTTCTAATGGTTAGTTTTGATTTGTTTGACAGGCCAAGAGGAAATAGGTCAAGTGTACGGGTCAAGGTTCTAGTTCTAACACTGTGAGTGACAAAATGAACTTCGAAAACGTTCTATATGCTTAAATATGTTTTAAGAAATGCAAGTTTTTCTAGAATGAAAAGGTTTCAATGCTTAATGTTTCCTTTTTGAACACATGCCTTATGAGTATTCATGTTTTCCTAGAAATGGTTTCAAGTATTCATTTTGAGCCTAAATGTCTTGATGAAATTTATACATAAGAATATGCTTAGTGTTTGCCGAAATGTATGAAAATGTTATGATTTCGAGTAAGTATGTACTAGCAAGTATGATTTAAAGATTTTTCAGTTTTATGAACAAGCTGAGTAAGCTTGAGTTTTATGAAAGAAAAGTTAAGCAGGTATGTTCAAACATTTTTATGATGTTTTCTGAGACCCGATTGTGTAAACGACTGAGATATTGAGCCCGAGGCTTTATAGTACCGTGTGCACACAAGTCATATTCTGTTGTCGACGTTGAGTGTACTCCGTGAAAACAATGTTGTCGTGAATGCTGGGCGGACCCCACTACGACAAAGACGATGGGAGTGTTGGGCGGGCCCCACTACATCGTAGAGTAAACGTTGGTTGTACTGGGCGTGCCCTACACAACGTGGATTGGGACATGTTTTAAAAGGATTTATATCATTTATATGCCTTACGAGATTTTATCGACATACTTGCTGGTTTTCTGAAAATCTATTATGATTCCACATTTGCTTTAACGCTTGAATACAAATGCATATGCTCATAGTTTTTAGGTGACATGTTTTACAAGTTATAGATTTTAAACACAGTCACTCACTGAGCTTCATAGCTCATTCTTTCAATGTTTTCAAACTTTTCAGGTAGAGATCGAGCTCCTGGTACCTGACATCCTGCCATAGTCTGCTGAAAGCTCCATAAGTTTGATATTTTGTACGTGGCTAGAGTTGTATAGCAAGTCCATATGTTTTGTAAATTATTTGAGAGAATTATGCGGTTATAGTTGTTTGTACATTAGAGGTTGTATAAACAATGGGTTGTCTTGTGTTGTTTCTGATGCTCTTGTCGTTTTGGTTTCCAAAAGGGACTTAAGAAGAGTTTCTCTTTATGTATGTTTAATAGTTGTCCAGTTCCCGCTGTGTTAAGTTTAAAATGTTCCATATGTGAGCATAGTATGTTTATCAGGTAAAACAGGATCAACAGGTATTGTTAAGAGGTAACAATGTCTGTTGGCTTCATGTCGTATTCCGGACTAAGTTAGCAGGTTGTTCGGGAGGGTGTGTGACACTTGGAGTCATAAGAAGGGCAAGCATATTGAGCAAAAGTATCATCTTATACGGGAGATTGTGGAGCACAACATTGCTGATCCATTTACAAAGGCCCTCACGGCTAAGGTGTTTGAGGGTCACCTAGAGACTAGGTCTTCGAGTGCATATTTATAAACTTAATCCAATAAACTAAGCTCCAGGGTCATTGCATTATGAGAGAACTAGAACTTGAACGGTGTGAAGTGGATGCACAGGGAGGGTAACGTTTGAGTTAATGACCCGAGCGGTCAACAGTATATGGATGAGGTTGGAGACCTAATACTGGATACGCTGTGGATGCGGCCCGCTTTGTATTAGATACAAACGAGGTGATCCAGCTCGTTCATGTGGTTGACATGCGAGTGGGGGCATCCTGTGCAATGAGATTGTACAAGACCGGACCATGAATTATTAGACTTACTAATGTAACACCGTTAACAGTATAGGACTAATAACTTCATAGATGACCATTAGTGACTCGACCTTAATCCTGAGCATGTTACAGACTCCTGTCTGCAGGGGTTTGTCCTTTGACTAGTACGACTGAGGGTGGTCACAGTTACTCGCCCAGGGATAGGACCACGTGGGGAGCTGGGAACTTAACTACGCGAGATGGAATTCACTCGTTCCCGAATTAGAGAAACTAGAGGGGTTGCTCCCTTAAGTGTTGTCTCTAGGGCTTGGACAACGGGCACCCACCAAGCTGTGACTACGACCAACCTGTGAAGGGTCGACTCACGGGCATTGATTATATCGATAGATACAACTTGTCCTGCAGTGATGGGAGTGCAGCTATGGGCTTTAGTGCAGTGTTACCGTAGCTAATAAATATTGAATAACCAAGCCAAATTGTTTGACAGGTTAATCTACTGTAGCTAATGAATATTGAATAACTGAGTCCAAGAGTTTGACAGATTAATCTCGAATCATTGGAGCTGGTCATCTATAGGTCCATTAGGTCCCTCGATTGGCTCAAACTGGATAAATTGAGAGTTTACAGTTTGGTGTGAATTTGAAGTGTTGAAATTAATTAATTGGGTATTTATGTCATTTATATGTGATATAGTTGACATAATATATAGTTTAATGTGAATGAGATTAATAAACTATAGGTTAGCCTGATTGATTAATTAGTGTTCATTTGGAGAAATTGAATTGAGAGAAATTAAATTGAATGTGATTCAATTCAAAATTCCACAATTATACAAATGAGATTTGTATAATAAGGTATGAGATACCTTATTGTATATGATATGCAAATATGATTTGCATATTATAAGGTTGTGGTAAAATGGTAAGTTAGTGGAGATTTCAACTCCACCTCTCACCATTATATAAAGGCCTTTGCAAGAAGGCTTTGGTGATCAATTGCTCATTTTTGGAAATTCAATCTTCCAAGAGCTCTCCCTTCTCTCAATTCTCTCTCAAATTCTCTCCACCCAAAATTCAAAGGGAGCGCCACCACTCTCCCTCAACCGATCGAGAACAATAGAGAAGACCTTTTGGAGGTGTCACTATTATTGGTTTGAGAGATCGAAGGCACGAAGAGTTTGTGATTGGAAAAGAAAATATTGAAGAAGAGTTCTTCAACAAGTTAGTACCATTTACTTTCTATTTTCTTCTTAAATCAGCATGTTTAGCCTAGAATTAAAGTAGTTTAATGCAATTTTAAGAAAAGAATTTCACAACGAACACCATGATGTTTCATGTCGTTTTCGTTGCGGGATTCACATTCCCTTCAATTGGTATCAGAGTCTATCGTTGGCTATTTCATTGTGTATTCTCTATTTCTTAAAATTAGGTGGGTATGCTTTAATTCATGAGATGAATTGATGGTTTGCATGTTGGATGTTTCGGTTTTAGCACTTTAAAATTAGATTTACATGTTCGTTGATAAGATCAATGAAAGGGCCTGTTGTTTTGGGCAAATTTAATGTAAATCGAGTCCGTAAGTCCGTGTCGTTCGTGGAAATTGTTGCTGTGAAGAAATAGGGCGAAATTCAGTGAAGAATAACAAAGAAGTTTGTTGTCTTGTCAATGGCGTTGAGACGTTGTTCTTCAGCGTCTCAACGCCATCCGTGCGGATCCGCATCAGTCTTTGAGCAGAGCGTTTACAACAACGCCGCAGCGGTGTAGTGGGCGCTCTTTGTGAGGATTTCGCGCGAAGTGGCAACATGGGGCAAAAGTGTGCGGTTAATTCTGTATTTTTAATGTTTTTTATTTATTCCTTTTTGTAAAATGAGTTTATTAATTAATGTTAATATAACTGTTATATTAATGTTAATTAATTAAATTAAAGTCCCTAGGGTGCCAAAACCGGTCCAATATTGCTATTTATTTAATTGTATGCATGTGTGATGTATGAAATTTTATTTTTCTATGTGCATAATGTATGTCATATAGATTAAAATCTCACATCAAGTTAAACGTTTCATGCATCATTTTTATATTATAAGAGTTATAATATATAGTATGCATGATAGGATTATATTATAAGTGTTATAATATAATGTATGTTTTTAATTTAATTAATATAAGAGTTATATTTCTTAGATTAAAAGCATTGACATGCATTTATTCATGTGATGGATGATCAAACACTATAACATAGAAATGCATATAACCTAAGTTAATTATTAGTTTGAAATGGTTTAGAACTTGAATAATTAGACTTATGTTTTCTAGTTCTAATAAGATTAGAATTAGGAAATCAAATATGACTTATGAGTGGTGACTAATTAGTAACTTTATCTAAGGAAGGTTTTGTCTAAGGCTGGAGTATTTAAGCTGACGCTTTGCGGAACACCCCTACCTGGAAACCGACCTGGGAGTGAATTTGGTCTGGAGATTCATAGGTTATATTCTTGTAAGTGGCGTTTAATTAAAGTTAATTAAATTACTCACATAGATCTAAGTTAATAATGTGATTATAGACTTAGGCTAATCAATATAAGTGTTATATTGGTAGACTTAGGTAAATTATAGCCAGTTTATCTAGGTCAATCCCGATTAACTTAAAGTGCTGAGTAGGAGGAAATAAAGTGTATGAGATATATTTAATTTTCCATCCACAAATCTTCGTTAAGTTCACACTGTGGATCCATACTCGGCCTCGTGGTGCAAATGGGAGCGTCCCCCTTCAAATGGTATTTGTATGGGTCAATATTCAACGTGAATGGAGAGAGTACTTATAGTGAGTGGGAGCGGGACCTGTGAAAACGGACCCACGGTCTCTTCTTTCGATTCACATCGTGAGACGCCTATGACTCGCCTGCTAGTTTGGCCTGGACCAGAGAATCCCTATGGAGGGCCTTGATCAGGGGAGTCGGAACACCGTGAATTCTCGAAAGAGATACAATTCCCTTGTTGGTTTTCCTTCGTAGTCCTCCCTTCGGTGGCTATTATTTGGGCGGATACTTGAAAATTTAAAGATAGAGGGTGACAATCACAGGATTCATTAAGAGTTAATGGATTCAGACCGAATAATGGTAACTAGATGCCTAATGGAATAAGAGTTATTCTGGTATTAGGGTCTGGTCGAGAAAGTCTCGTCCCAAAGGAGGAGTGATTCTATCTACCCTTCGGTGGTGGTCATTCTAAACCTTTGGGGTATCATTGCATTTTTTCAATGACCTAGGGATCATAGGATAAAAATTTGCTAAAACCTCATTGGATTTTACAAAGTTTTTGCGAGACTAATACAAAGTTTTTATTATTTCAACAAATATGTCTAGTTCAATTATCGCCCTTTTAGCTTCTGACAAATTAGTTAGCGACAATTCCAAACGTGGAAAAATAATATCAACACTATTTTGGTAACTGATGACGTTAAGTTCGTGCTCACTGAGGAGTGTCCTCAAGTGTCGGGCTCAACCGCATCGCGAAGTATTCGTGATGCGTACGATCGGTGGATCAGGGCTAATGAAAAGGCCAAAGTCTACATAATTGTCAGCTTGTCTGAAGCCTTGGCAAATAAGCATGAGGTAATGGTCACTGCAAAGGAGATTATGCAATCATTGCAGGATATGTTTGGACAACGATCCTTTCAGGTCCGACACGATTCCCTCAAATACGTCTTCAATGCAAGGATGAAAGAGGGCACATATGTCCGTGAACACATTCTAGATATGATGACCCACTTTAACCTGCAGCAGAGATGAACGAGGCTTCGATCAATGAGTCGAGCCAAGTTAGCTTTATTTTGGAGACTCTTCCGAAAAGTTTCCTGCAGTTTCGTAGGAATGCTGTTATGAACAAGATTAATTATGATCTGACCACCTTACTCAATGAACTCCAGAACTTCCAGTCTCTGATGCGAGTCAGGGGACTGGAAGCTCAGACAAATGTTGCCTACAGGTCGTTTCACAGGAGTTCGATCTCTGGGACTAAATCTGCAGGTTTTTCAGGCCCTAAAAGGAATAAGAAGAAGAAAATGAGGAAGGGTAAAGCTGACTGCGCTGCCGCCCAGAAGGGCAAAAAAGTCAAGGAAGTTGCGGAGAAAGGAAAGTGTTTCCACTGCGAGGATGGTCACTGGAAGAGAAACTGTCCTAAGTTCCTTGCCGACAGGAAGAAAGAAGGTAAACGTGATTTACTGGTTACAGAAACTTGTTTAGTGGAGAGCAATGACTCTATCTGGATACTGATTCAGGCACCAATAACCATGTTTGTTCTTCTTTTCAGGGAATTAGTTCCTGGCAGCGGTGCGAGATAACACTATGGGTTGGATCTGGAGAGGTTATCGCTGCTGCAGCGGTCAACACACTGAAGCTGTTTTTTGGCGGGAAATACTTTTTATTAGATAATTTGTGCATAGTGCCAGGGATAATTTGTACAATTTGTACATAATTTGTACCTCATAAATGTTGAATAACCAAGTCAAAGAGTTTGACAGTTTAATCTCGAATCATTGGAGCTCGTCATCTGTAGGTCCATTAGGTCCCTCAGTTGGCTCAAATTGGATAAATTGAGGGTTTATAGTTTGGTGTGAATTTGAAGTGTTCATATTCATTAAATGGGTATTTATGTCATTTATATGTGATATAGTTGACATAATATATAGTTTAATGTGAATGAGATTCATAATAAACTATAGGTTAGCCTAATTGATTAATTAGTGCTAATTTGGACAAATTGAATTGAGAGAAATTAAATTGAATGTGATTCAATTTAAAATTCCACAATTATACAAATGAGATTTGTATAATAACGTATGAGATACCTTATTGTAGTTGATATGCAAATATGATTTACATATTATAAGGTTGTGGTAAAATGGTAAATTGGTGGAGATTTCAACTCCACGTCTCACCATTATATAAAGGCCTTTGCAAGAAGGCTTTGGTGATCAATTGCTCATTTTTGGAAATTCAATCTTCTAAGAGCTCTCCCTTCTCTCAATTCTCTCTCAAATTCGCTCCACCCAAAATCCTAAGAGAGTCGCACCACTCTCCCTCAACCGATCGAGAACAACCGAGAAGACCTTTCGGAGGTGTCACTGTTCTTGGTTCGAGAGATCGTGTTTGTAGAGATCGAAGGCACAAAAGTTCTCGATTGAAGAAGAAAATCTTGAAGAAGAGTTCTTCAACAAGTAAGAACCATTTACTTTCTGTTTTCTTCTTAAATCAGCATGTTTAGCCTAGAATTAAAGTAGTTTAATTCAATTTTAAGAAAAGAATTTCACAACGAACACTTGACGTTTTATGTCGTTTCCACTGCAGGATTCACATTCCCTTCATATTGAGCCAGCGGTGTTGAGCTGCTCTCAACCATGTGATGGAGATCTGATCTCCTTGAGCAGCGAAAACGAGTTTGGGATCTTAATTACTTGATTGTTTTGCTTAAAATAAAAACCAGTACATTGACAAAAAGAACAGAACAAGTATGAATTCTAATCCTATTAGACATGGATTAATTGCATACAAACATGCTACAAGTTTAACGTTTAAACTAATAAAAGAGAGCGATACCTTTGTAGACTTTCTCCAGCAACTTGTTGCTCTAAAGGTTGAACAACAAATCAATTGAACAGTGACTTCTCTGTTTTCTTCCAGCAAGAACACAACCACCAGAGATCACCTTCTATATCTCTGAGTTCTTAGATCTTCCTTGGTGGGAAGGATCCAACAATTGGAGGTTTTAGGAATTAGAGAGTGAGAGAGAGAATTCCAGGAAGTTGCAATTCCTCAATTGCAAGAATGATCGATCGATCCAAAAATGCACACCCCTTCTCCCTATTAAGTTATCGATAGGGAGAAGGAAGGGGATAGTGGGAACGTGTCTGGAAGACACGCTCCCTTATTTTATTATTAAAATAATAATAATAATAATAATAATAATAATAATTAAATCAAATTTAATTTTTAATTAAATAATACAAATTAAATATCATATATTTAATTTGGATTAAATCTCATTTAATCATATTACTCCTTTAACCTATAGTTTTAATGTACATCCAGTGCACATTAAATTTTAACCTATAGTTTTCAAATGTGAATCACATTCCCATTTAATATAATATTTGAACTCTTTCAAATATTCAATTCTCTCATATAATTTAATATGAATCACATTCACATTAAATTTATAATATATAGTTCCAAAACTATATATTATATTGTATCAACATACATTAAGTTTATTCCCTAATGAATTTGAACATTTCAAATTCAAATGATCTAAGAACCCTTTACGAGCTAGAAGGTGGACCTAATGGACCCACAGATCAGAAGCTCCAACGATACGAGATTGCTCGGTTAATCTCATTAACCTCCCAATCAACATTCGTTAACTGCAGGAACACTCCACTAAAGTCCCACAGCTGCACTCTTCTCACTGCAGATATATTTCTGTGTCAATGGATATTGACCAATAACAGCAAGTCAATCCTTCACGAATGTTCGTAACACCAGCTGGGTCAAATTACCGTTTTACCCCTCGGTTACATATTGTGCCTTAAGTACCAAAGTGTTCTCTAATGAACAATTTGTTTGTGGTCCTACCAACAAAACAGAGTCCTCTCGGGCCAATGAGAGGGTCGGACCCTTTGTTCAAGTCCCGAAGATACCACTTAAGGGAACATTCCTCTACTTACCCTAGTAGACGGGAAGGAGTGAATTCCGTCTTGCTAAGTTAAGTTCCCAGCCGCTCACTCGGTGTTGTCCCCAAGAAGGTAGGCATATTGAGTCGGTGAATCTGACAACTCTCACCCATACTAGTCAAAGGACACTCCCTCGCAAACAGAAGTTCTTAACCTGCTCAGGATTGAGATCAAGTTGCCTAGGTCATCCTAGTGAAATAGAAACCTAACTAGTCAACGGAGTTACAACTAGAGGTTACTATTTCGTGGTTCGGTCTTATGTAATTTCATTACATAGGATATCCCCACTCACATGTCATCTACACGAACACGTTAGGATCACAGTGTTTGTATCAAATACAAAGTGGGCCACATCCATAGTTTAACCAGGGTAAGGTACCCAAACCTTATCCCCTAACTATAGACCCTTTAGGTTGTATCTCGAACCGAGATTCTTTTTATGTACAATACATTCAATTAAAGTTTCATTTAACAGCCTTGGATGTTTAGTTTATTGGATTTAGGGTTTAAATAAAGGCAAACTCGTAGATAACGCACAATAGCACTTTATTGAAATAATAACACTTTATTACATTAATTAGAACATAGTTACAAACTACAAGTTTTAGGGCACAAATCCCAACACCATGCACATTTAAGGACAATCTCGAATAAACAGGAGTTCATAGTCAGCTCAGGATTGGGATAGAGTTACCTAGGTCATCAAATTTGAATTAGTCAGTTTTATACAGTAAACGGTGTTATAAAGCAAATTTGACTAAGTCGTGGTCCAATCTTATACAAACTCATTGAATAGGATTCCCCCACTAACATATCTCTATATGAACGATTCAAGATCACATCGTTTATAATAACTACAAAGTAGGTCGCATCCATAATGTCCCTAGAATAAGGCACCCAACCTTATCCCTATACTATAGACCATTTTAGGCTATATACTTGAACTTGGTCTATGTTTTATCTCATCACATAAAGTTAAAGTCTACATTAAATAGCCTCGGGACCTTAGTTTATTCGATTCAAGATTATAACATATCAATTCAGTAACTATTTTATCAAAAAAGAAACACGAAAAAAAATGTTTATCAATTACAAACTATGAGTTTTAGGACATAAAATCCAACAAAAAATTGTTGAGAACAAATTGAGAAAAAAAAAACATAATTTAAAAAACTAAACATGTAATTGTTATCAAATGGAGTTTTGTTACAAATGGAATTTAACATGTACTCTTGACTAAGATAAGATGTCTGAGGTTCAAGTCTCCCAATTCTCCAATGTTGTTGAACTAAAAAGAAGTGAAAATATATTTTGACACTTTTTTACTTGATTCCGACTATTTACAGTGGCAACATTTTTTTTATACGGATTTGATAAGGTGCATTCGTATTTAATTACTTAGGTTCTGTTTGATAACCCTTCGATTTTTTATTTTTGATTTTTGAAAATTGTGCTTGTTTTCTCATCATTTTTCTATAATGTCTTTCCCTTTTAAAACCTTTAAATTCTTAGTTAAACTTCAAAAAGAAAAAAAAATTGAAAATATATTTTTTTTAGTTTTCAAAATTTGGGATGGTATATAAAAGTGGATAATAAAAAAATGAAATGAAATAATATTTATAGGTTTAACTTTAAAAAATTAAAAATCAAAAGATTATTCAGGGAAGTCTTTTATTTTTTTATTTTGGATTTGAGTTCTATCATTTTAACAATGCTGCTTTAATTGGTATTTTATGTTTTTTTTCAATACATATATATTGGTATTTTATGTTGCTTCCTAAGTGTATAATATTGATTCTCAATAATATCGTTAGATTGCATGGATTCAAATGGTTAGGGGTTTATAATTGTAACATGAAGTTTGGATTTCCTAGTACACCATAACAAATGAGCCCCATGTCAGTTTTGCACTGACATTGAACCCATATAATTTCGGTTGTGCCAACTGACATCTTTCAAGGTGTCATCATATGAGTACGATGTCGGTTAGGTTTAATGTCGGTTTTAAATCGACATCTTAACCATACGATGTCAATTAGCTACGATGTCGGTTTATAACCGACATTAAAGTGATATCTTACCCATACGATGTCATTTGATACTATGTCGGTTTTAAACCGACATCAAACCCATACGATGTCGGTTTGCTACCATGTCAGTTTTAAATTGACATCAAACCCAGTGACATCTTACATATAGGATATCGATTTTGCAACAGTATCAGTTAGAAACTATCATCAAACCCAATGACATCGTACCTATATGACATCGTCTAACCAACATCGAAATTTGATTCGAGGTACACATACGATGTCAGCTACGAACCGACATTTGTAGGGGTATTGATGACGGTTTGAAATTGACATTGTATCTTCATTTAATATTAATATTATGATGTCAGTTTATTTTAATGTGATTTTTAACCGTCATTATTGGAATATACCATGTCAGGTTTAAATCGACATTGATTGTTATACCACCTGAAATAAATTTATTTGTATATAACTGGAACAAGAAACTTGCAAAAACATTTTTGTAGCAATACTTTCCAATAATTCTCAGGTCCCAAAAATAATTATTAATTTCGTTCAATCAAAAACAAAAAACAAATCAAAGAAACATTCGAGAAACAAACTATTCTATTTCATTTAATTCAGTCGAAAACAACACACAAATTTGTTTTCACAGAAACCAAATGTAATATATATTTCAACTCATCACTAAAATATAACTAAAACTCCCTCGTAACGGATTTGTTTAGTTAAACAATTGTCATAATCAACAAAACAAAATTTTTGATTTACAAAAAGTACCTATAAAACTATCAAAGTTCTAAAATTGTTCACATGTGATTGGCATTGTCAAACTTATAAAGGTTTTTTTACTGGCTATATGAAGTGTATTTAGGATTTATCTGGATTGGAAATATTTAGGAAAGAAAATAACTTCCTCTCCTAGAAGGACCTTTTTTCTACTTTAGATTTGTGTCAGTTAAGAGTTAATCATCCATTAATTTTAACGAAAAATTAAAGATTAAATTGAAAAAAAAATACTCAAATATTAGGAAAAAATGTAGAATTTTTTTAATACCTTTAACCTTTGTGGAATTGTATCAATAAAAAAACCCTAAACTAAACTAACAATGTCGTATCAATTTAAGTACTAAACAAATTGTAGCAATTTTGGGGTGGAAAACATTTGTTTACACATACGCAAACTTATGATTATGTCAATTAAACTCTTGAACTTTCATAAATGAATCAATTTAGACCATCTATTTCAAATAATAGACGATTCTTAAATGTTTAGATTTTTTCATCCTATGAAAAATTTTCGTTTAAGGAGTTTAAAGAAGCAAATCATTAATGTTAAAACTAATAAAAATCATAGACCAAAGGAAAACTTTGACATTCTAAAGCATTTACTCTTCAAAATAAATTGGTGAGGGCGAGGTTAACCTTAGACAGGGTGGCAGAGAGATTTAAAAAGGTAGACCTCGTAGTATAAATACAAGAATCCTCAAGAGACCAGATTAACAGATGTAACTCCTCATTAAGGAAGACCATGAGTTCCATTCAGTTACCAGACTTTTAATCAATACAGCTCGCCTATGGCTCAAATTCCAAGACTAATCTGAACTATCCCAACAATATAATCCACAAGGGACACACCCTTTTGAATATGCGATAGATATCAAGAAAATGAGAGTGAAGAGAAGCTTGGTTAGTCCAGATTTCCTCCCAAAAGTAAATTTCATTGTCTATATACCAACTTTAAATCTAGCAAACCGATCAAAGAAATACTAGTTTTTTGCAATATCCACCCAAGGCTTGTTCCCTTTTTTCTTCTTAATTTCTTTGTCATCCACCAATGAGAGTTCCCACCATAAATACTAGCAATAACCTTTTTCTAGAGAGGGTTGCCAACTTTAGTAAATCTCCATATCCATTTAATAATTAAGAAAGTATTTTGGTGGGTGAGAGAGCCAACTTCTAATCCTCCATGAACAATGGGCAGAGCAACACACTCCAAATTTACTAAATTTCGCGAAGCTTATATGGAGCTAATGATCTTTCGCATAGACTTAGTTACATTATGTGGAGCCTTTAGAAGAGAGAAAGGACATATAGGTAGGCAGTTAAAACTAATATTGCAAGGGTAACTCTCCCCCCATTTAGAGAGAAGGAGATTCCTTCAAGCATCCAACTTAGCTTTCAACTTATCAATGAGAGGATCCAATAAATGACAATTGTTATGATCTACCCTAAAAGGAAAATTGAGCTAGTAATTGGTAAAGAATTATATTGGCACCCGAAAGAAGAAGTCAAGGTTCGGACCTCATCCATCTCCACACTGATACAAACCATTGAGATTTTTGCTAGATTCATAGATAAGCTTGCCCGAGATAAAATTATCCTCAAAATCAACTGCTAGCTTCTAAGAAACTCTTCCTTGTATGGGCAAAAAATTATAGTGTCATCGACATATTGAAGATGAGAACTTCAATCAAGTCATTGCCTAACCGAAAACCCTTAAGGATGTGTGTCTCTTGACAATAGTGCAATGTAAAACTCAAGGCATCTCGAATAATAATAAATAGGACTTGTCTCCCTTGTCTTAGACCTCTCTCCACCAAGAATTTACCTCTAGGTTTACATTTAATCAACACAGAAAAATGGTAGTAGAGATGCAAGCTTTAATCCGTCTTGTCCAATGAGCGATGAAACCTTCTAACTCAAAGATCGAGTCCAAAAAGTGGCAATCTACTTTATTGGAAGTTTTTTCAAGATGAAGCTTAAACCCCTTTTTTTTTGTCCAACTTCCACTTTTCAACTGCTTAAGAGGCTATCAGAATAGCATATAGAATTTTTCGTCCCTCCACAAAAGTAGATTGATTATCATTTATGGTTAAAGCCAAGAGTTTCTTCAACCTCTCTACAAGAACATTAGCAATAATTTTGTACAAGGAAGAAGGAAGAAATTAGGCTAAGTGGGTGGAAGTCACATACTCGGGAAGCCTTTTCCTACTTGGGACTAGGTAAATGTAGGTCTCATTAGTCTTTTAATTGATGATGCCATTTTCAAAAAAGTACCCTTGGAACACCCCTACTAAACAATTCTTGATGTTAAAAGTTTTTTTATAAAATTCCCCTGTCATCCCATTAGGACCAAGAGATTTGAGGCTACCTAACCACTGGATAATTTTGGGAACTTCATCCTCTTAGAAAGGAGTTTCCAACATCACACGGCTAAGGCAAAACTTCATGTTAACTTCATGCCTAACACCCCCTCGGATCTTCTAGCTATTTTGAGCATATTCTTCACATAGATTCGTATTTAATGCTCCAATAGCTCCATTTTAGCCATATTCATAGCTCCAGAATCTCCAATTTTACTCATTTTTTCTCAATAAACTCGTAAAAGTATAAAATTAATGGCAAAAACTAGCAAAACAATGCCTAAGAATAACACATTTTTTGTGCTATCAATTAACATCTTTGATTCTCTTAAATTTACACCCCTTACTATTTATACACTTCTTCTCTGTAGGATACAATAATCTAAACCCTTTTACTCCTTCGGGGGAAGTCCAAAAACATACACTTAACAACTCTTGCCTTTAACTTTCCTTAACTCAGATGAACATAACCAACCGGCCCAACTCTTAAGTTATGAAGTTTATGTGGGTATTTAGTCCATTTTACTTCAAGAGTTAGTGAGTTTAGAGATGAGTATGGGCACCTATTCAAGAGGTAGACAATGTATGATGCCACTTCACAAATTTCTCAAGTAAACTAGCGTAGAAAGTAAGCATTCCACTCTTTCCATGTTGGTTCTATTTAGTCTTGGGGTGTGTATTTCACGGTCCTATTCCTTATAATCATATTTACTTTACAAAACTTGTTGAACTCATCCTTACAAAAAAACCTCAACCATTATTAGTTCTTCAAAATTTAATTTATTTAAGGTTCAAGTTTCAATCAACAGTTTGAACGGAATGGATTTCCCACAGTAGAAGACGTCGTGAAACATCGTTGTTTCGTTGTGTAACATACTTCTTAAAATCGAAAGTATCACATACAATCTAGGCTAAACATGTTGTAAAGATGAGAAGAAAACAGTAGGGAATATGCTACTAATCTCTTGAAGAACTCTTCTTCAACATTTTCTCCTCCAGTCACGAACTCTCTCGAACCAACGATCTCAACGATCACGTTCCTCGAACCGAACAACAAGGATACCTCCGAAAGATCTTCTCGGTTGTTCTGAGGAGGTTGAGGGAGAGTTGTGGGACTCCCTTTGGTTTTGGATTTGGAGAGGATTTCTTGAGAGTTGAGAGAGATTTGCGAGAGAAAGCTTTTTGCTCTTGGAAGCAAAATAAAAAAAATGAATTCTTGTATTATAAGTTGCCTTTGAATGGATCTATTTATAAGGGTGTGTGGTGGAGTTAAAATCTCCACAAAATCACCATTTTACCATAACTATATGATATGAAAATCATATTTGCATATCACATAATATAAGGTTCTCATACCTTATTATACAAATCTCATTTGCATAATTGTGGAATTTTAAATTGAATCACATTCAATTTAATTTCTCTCAATTCAATTTCTCTAATTTAGCACTAATTAATAAATTAGACTATACTATAGTTTATTATGAATCTCATTCACATTAAACTATATATTAAGTCAACTATATCACATAAAAATTACATAAATATCCAATTAATGAATTTGAACACTTCAAATCCACACCAAATTGTAAACCCTCAATTTGTCCAATTTAAGCCAACCGAGGGACCTAATGGACCTACAGATGACGAGCTCCAATGATCCGAGATTAACCCGTCAAACTCTTTGACCTGGTTAGTCAACATTCATTAACTACGGTAACACTCCACTAAAGCCCGTAGCTGCACTCCCATCACTGTATGACAAATTGTGTCCATCGATATAACCAATACTCGTGAGTCGTCCCTTCACAGGTTGTTCGTAGTCACCGCTGGGTCAAATTATTGTTTTACCCCTGTGTCTACCTCTTTCTCCTTAAGTCCCACTGCTCCTCTAATAAACAACTACGTTCCATGGTCCAACCATAAACAACATCCCTCTCGGGCCAGTGAGAGGGTGGGCGCCCATTGTCCAAGCTCTGGAGACAATATTTAAGGAAAAAACCCCTCTAGTTTCCTAATTCGGGAACGCGTGAATTTCGTCTTGCGTAGTTAAGTTCCCAGCTCCCCACGTGGTTGAAGGGAATGAGAATCCCCGTGCAGCGGAAGACGATCGAATCGTCATGGTATCATTACGCTACTCGGTTTTGTTAAAATGATCTAACTCTTAGATCTAAGTTAAACATGCTAGAAAGAAAGAAATTACAGCAAGATTAAGGTACTTACTTGTTGAAGACACTCTTCAAGATTTCTTCCTCAGATCACGAACGCTTCGTGCTTCTCGATCTCAATAAATGCTCTTCACGAACGAAATCCGAACACTACCACTTGGAGTCTCGGTGTTTCTTCCTTTGGAAAAAGAGAAGTTTGTGGGAACTTTTGTGTTTTGGAGAGGGAGGAGAATTGAGAGAAAGTAGAGAGAACTTTCTTCTTCTCTTTAATGAAAATAAAAAAAATGAGAGATTGTTCACATTCCTTCTTGCAAGAAGGGATTATATAGTGGAATAATCAACACATTATTACCACTTTACCACTTTACCACAACCATAGGTTATGCAAATCTCATTTGCATAACCACATAACATAAGATATCTCATATCTCATATTGCAAATCTCATTTGCAATAATTGTGGATTAATTAAATTGAATCACATCCAATTTAATTTCTCTCAATTAAATTTCTCCAATTAGCCCTAATTCAACAATTAGGCTAACCTATAGTTTATTATGAATCTCATTCACATTAAACTATATATTATATCATTCATATCTCATATAAATGCCCTTAAAGTGAAATTGAACACTTCAATTTCATACCAAAACATTAACCCTTCTTTTAACCTAGATTGAGACAACCGAGGGACCTAATGGACGTGCTGTGGATGGGCTTCAATGATCCGAGATTAAACTCAAAACTCTTTTGACCTTGGTTAACCAACATTCATTAGCTACGGTAACACTCCACTATAGCCCGTGTAGCCGCACTCCCGCCGCACGAGAATATTACGTGTCTACTAATATAACTAATGCCCATGAGTCGACCCTTCACGGGTTGTTCGTGACACACATCGGGTCAAATTATCGCTTTTACCCACGTGTCTACTTCTTGTGCCTTAAGTCCTCACCGCTCCTCTAATGAACAACATATTGTGATGGTCCAACCATACACAACACCCTTCTCGGGCGGTGAGAAGGTGGGCGCCCGTTGTCCAAGCCACGGAGACAACACTTAAGGGAACAACCCCTCTAGTTTCCCTAAAGGCGGGGCGAGTGAATTCCATCTCGCGTAGTTAAGTTCCCGGCTCCTACTTGGTCCCGTCCCTGAGAAGATAGGCATATTGGGCGAGTAATCGTGACCACCCTCACCCGTACTAGTCAAAGGACGGACCCCGCGCACAAGAGAGTCCGTAACACGCTTAGGATTCGTGTCGAGTCACTAATGGTCATCTCACGAAGTTATTAGTCCTTACCACAATGGTGTTACATCGGTGAGGTCTAATAATTCACGGTCCGGTCTTGTACAATCTCATTGCACAGGATGCCCCCACTTGCATGTCAACCACAAGAACGAGTCAGATCACCTCGTTTGTATCTAATACAAAGCGGGCCGCATCCACAGTTGTATCCAGATTAGGTCTCCAACCCTATCCATATATCAGAGACCGTTCGGTCATTTACTCGAACGTGATCCTCCCTGTGTGTCCACTACACACCGTTCAAGTTCTAATTCTCTCATAATTCAATGACCCTGAAGCTTAGTTTATTGGAAAAGGTTGTAAATATTGCGAGACACAAAGTGATGAAATGAATAACTCTTATTAATTTCAAACAATAATTTACAAACACGAGATTAGGACAAAAATTACAATGAAGTAATACAATAATACAACTTGGACTAAGCTAGTTGAGAAAATACATTTCTGAAATGTACATAAATTACAATGAAGTAATACAATAAACTAGGGTATTGAATACCCGCTTTACATCTCCCACTTGCCCTAGTCGGGAAGCTCTCGAAGACCTAGACTCTCTAGGTGACCTCAAACACCTTAGTCGTGAGGGGCTTTGTAAATTGATCACCTACGTTGTGCTCGACGCTATCTGCGTGACTGCCACGCTCCGCGGCACAATCTCCCGTGACGATGATACTTGCACTCAATGTGTTTGCCTCTCTTATGGCTCCGAGGCTCACGTGAGTTGGCTCTTTGCACCACCGTTATCACGAGCGGTGTGATTGGCAAGTTCATATTTGGAACAACTTCCAAATCATGAACTTCCTAAGCCAAACAAATTTCTTTTGCGCCTTCACAAGCCGCAACATACTCCGCTTCCATAGAGGAATCGATGCATCCTCGCTGATGCTTCGCCATACTCTGACTCCTCCATTCGAATGAAGGTGACCACTGAAGTGGATATCCTAGAATCCTTATCGGTCGAAAATCGTAATCCGTGTATCCCGTGAAGATCAAATCCCCACTTCCATACACTAAGTCAGTAGTTCCTCGTTCTCCTAAGATACTTAAGGATTGCCTTTACTACCGTCCAAAGGATCTAATCTCGCATTTGACCGATATCTCACCGACAATTCCTCTTTGCATAACAGGATGTCGGGCCTAGTACACAAAGATGGCATACATTAGGCTCCCTATAGCCGAAGCATATGGAATCCGTCTCATATCCTCAACATCTTGAGGAGTCTTAGGACACTGATCCTTAGACAAGTGAACTCCATGCCTTAAAGGTAGCAAGCCCTTCTTGGAGTTCTGCATCTTATATCTAGACAACATCTTGTCAATATAAGGCGCTTTGAGACAAAGCTAGCGTTACTGTTCTTCCTGCTCCTGACAACTGATACCTAGAACATACCGAGTTCTCCCAAATCTTTCATTTGGAATTGCGGTTAGCTAGCTTCTTCTTAACATCAGTAAGAAATTCTATCTCATTCCCAATGAGAAGAATATCGTCCACATACAACACCAAAAATGCGACAGTTTTGTCAATGATTTTCTTGTAAACACAAGGCTCGTCGACAATTTGATCAAAGCCATAAGATTTGATCGCCTCATCAAACCTTATATTCCAAGACCTCGAAGCATGTTTCAGTCCATAAATGGACCTATGAAGCCGACAAACATTTTGCTCTTGGCCTTGGGTAATGAACCCTTTGGGCTGGTCCATGTAGATAGTCTCATCAAGTTTGCCATTCAGAAAGCCTGTCTTGACGTCCATCTGCCATACCTCGTAGTCATAATACGCGACAATGGCCAGACGGATCCTGATCGACTTTACCATGGCAACAGGTGAAAAGGTCTCCTCATAGTCAACCCCTTCAACCTAGGTAAAACTCTTTGCCACTAGTCGGGCTTTGAAGGTCTGCACCTTCCCATCTACGCCACGTTTACGCTTGTAGATCCATTTGTAACCAATAGGTTTGACCCCATCCGGTTGATCCACAAGCTCCGAGACAGAATTGAAGTACATAGACTCCATTTCCTGGTCCATAGCTTTAATCCATTCGTCTTTGTTAACATCAACTATTGCCAAATCATAGGTCAATGGATCCTCACAATCATCATCAGGAGTGACAACTGAGGTTTCAACTAAACCCATGTAGCGATCGGGCTGTCTCACAATCCTCCCACTACGTCGAGGCATTCCCAACTCTTGGGAACGGATTTGACTAGACGTGCTAGGATCAACAACACTTGTTGACGTACTAGCCCCATCAGCAACTCTTGCTGATGTACTGTCCATTTCATTCAACACAATTTTACTCCTTGGTAAATGATCTCTGATGGGGTCTTCCTCAAGGAAAGTGGCGTTTGTCGACACGAGCACCATATTTTCCTTAGGATCGTAAAACAGACCACCCTTAGTCTCTTTAGGGTAACCTACGAATAGGCACAATTTCGAACGGGGTTCCAACTTTTTCGAGTTTGATACCAACACGTGGGTCGGACATCCCCAAATTCTGAAGTGATATAAACTGCCTTTACGTCCACTCTAGAGCTCGAAAGGTGTTTCACAAACACTCTTCGATGGAACGTTGTTCAAAATATAGACCGCAGTCTCCACTGCATATCCCCAAAAAGAATCAAGGAGACGAGCATAGCTCATCATTGACTGAACCATGCCCAACAAGGTTCTGTTTCTCCTCTCCGATACACCATTCAGCCGTGGCATACCAGGTGTTGAGAGTTGGGACGTAATTTCGTGTTCTATCATATAGTCCTAGAATTCAGTGTCCATGTACTCTCCACCTCGATCCGATCGAAGTGTTTTAAGCGACTTACCTAAGAGGTTCTCAACCTCAGTCTTGTACTCCTTGAACTTTTCAAGAGTTTCACTTCTTGTGCATTAGGTAAATATACCCATATCCGGAGTAATCGTCTATGATGAAAGACACGAAATACTCATAACCGTCCCGAGCTTTAACATTCATCCGGACCACGGAGAGGTCGAATGTACTAACTCAAGAGGCTCTTTGGCTCTATATCCTTTTCCACTAAAAGGACGTTTGGTCATCTTGCCTCAAGGCATGACTCACACACCGACAAAGAGTTTTCTTCCAACTCGCTTTAGAAGTCCACTCTTTACTAGTTTCTCAATCCTATTGAGATTAATGTGGCTAACCGTAGATGCCAAAGATGGGCATTTTCTTTTGGAGAAACTTTTGCTTTCTTAGTTCGTGTTTCTGCGCTTTTAAACAATTCAAAGATTCAAAACACTTTTGATCAATTAGGTTTCAAAACATACATATTATGCTCAGTGAAGTCAACAAATAAGATTGCCTTTGAAAGAAATAAACGCTTTACTAGATTCAAAAGAAACAGATATACATTGTTCAATTAAGCAGAAATGGAAACAAGGTTTCTAGTAAACCCTGAACTATGTACAAATTGTCCAACAATAAGTACTTCCCGCCAAAGTGTAGCTTCACCGTGTCGATCATTGCAAGAGAGACAAGCTCCCTGATCCAACCCGTAGAGTCACCTCACCCTCTCGTGGCGGTGCCGTGAATCAATCCTGAAAAAGAACAACAAACGTGGTTAGTGGCGCCCGAATCCAATATCCGGCAGAGTCACTACTCTCCACTAAACAAGTTTCCATCACAAGTAAATCACATTTACCTTGATTCTTCCTCTCGCCGTAAATTTGGGACGAGTTCCTCTTCCAAAGGTCCGCCCCATTGCGGTGGAAACACTTTCTTTTCTCTGCGCAACGCCCTTGACCTTCTTGCCCTTGTGGGCGGCAGCTCGGTCGCTTTACCCTCTTCGTCCTCTTCTTCCCTTTCGGCCGTGATGGAGCAACAGGTTTCGTCCCAGAGGTCGAACCACTGTGATAAGACCTATAGGCAACATTTGCCTCAGATTCCTTGACCCTGTTCAAGGATTAGAAATTTTGTAGCTCATTGAGGAGGGTATTCAGAGTGTAGTTGATTTTGTTCATAACAACATTGTTACGAAACTGAAGGAAACTCTTCGGAAGAGTCTCCAAAATAAAACTGACCTGGCTCGACTCATCGATCGAAGCCCCGTTCATCTCAGCCAGATTAAAGTGGGTCATCATGTCTAGAACATGTTCACGGACAGACGACTCCTCCTTCATCCGTGCGTTGAAGACGTATTTGAGCGAGTCATGCCGGACCTGAAAGGACTGTTGTCCAAACATTTCCTGCAAGAACTCCATGATTTCCTTGGCGGAGACCATCAACTCATGCTTCTTTGCCAAGACATCAGACATGCTGACAATAATGTAGACCTTGGCCTTTTCATTGGCCCTGATCCACCGATCGTATGTATCGCGAACACTTCGCGACGCTGTCGAGCCCGACATCTGAGGACACTCCTCAGACAACACGAACTTTATGTCGTCAGTTACCAAAATCGTGTTAATGTTGTTTTTCCAACTTTGGTAATTATCTCCCACTAACTTATCGGACGAGAGTAGTGCTATTATTGCGCTAGACATTTTTAGCTGGAAAAATAAGAAAAAACTTTGTATTAGTCTCGCAAAAAACTTTTGAAATCCAATCATGTTTTAGCAAAATTATTTCATGATCCCTAGGTCATTCAAAATTTTGCAATGATACCCTAAAGGTTTAGATTGACCGCCACCGAAGGGTGAACAAAACACTCCTCCTCTAGGACGAGACTTTCTCGATCAGACCCTAATCCCAGAATAACTCTTATTCCATTAGGCGCCCAATTACCATTGTTTGGTCGAATTCATTAACACTTAACGAATTCTGTGAGTGTCACCCTCAATCTTTAAGTTTCCAAGCATTCGTTCAAACAATAGCCACCGAAGGGTGAACCAAGAAGGAAAACCAACCAGAAAACTGTATCCCTTTCGAAAATTCATGGTGTTCCGACTCCCATGATAAAGGCCCTCCGAAGGGATTGTCTGGTCCAGGCCAAACTAGCGACAGATCATAGGCGTCTCACGGTGTGAATCGAAAGAAGAGACCGTGAGTCTCGTTTTCACAAGTCCCGCTCCCACTCACTATAAGTACTCTCTCCATCCACGATGATATTGACCTATATAAATGCCACCCGAAAGGGGACGCTCCCATTTGCGCCACGAGGCCGAGTATAGATCTCACGGTGCGGACTTAACGGAGATTTGTGGTTGGAAATTCAAATGTATCTCATACACTTTATTTCCTCCCACTCAGCACTTTAATTTTAATAGGGATTGACCTAGATAAACTGACTAAAATTTACCTAAGTCTACCAATATAACTCTTATATGGTATTAACCTAAGTCTATAATCACATTATAACTTAGGTCTATGTGAGTTAATTAAAACACTTTTAATTAGCGGCACTCACGATAAGTATAATCTAAGAATCTCCAGACCGAATTCACTCCCAGGTCGGTTTCTAGGTAGGGGTGTTCCGCAAGCGTCAACTTAAATACCCCAGCCTTAGACAAAACCTTCCTTAGACAGAGTTACTAATCAGTCTCCATTCATAGATTAAACTTTGATTTCCTAATTTCTAATCTCATTAGAAAATAGAAAACCTAAGTCTAATTATTCAAGTTCTAACCTCTTTAAAACTAATAATTAATTTAGGTTGCATGCATTTCTATGTTATAGTGTTTGATAATTCATCACATGAATATAAATGCATGAGCATACTTTAATTTAAAAAATATAACACTCATATTAATTAAATTAAACATGCATTTAATTATATTATAACTCTTATAATATAACCTATCATGCAAACTATATATTATAACTCTTATAATATAAATGATGCATGAAATGTTTAACCTAAGGTCAGATTTTAAATCTATATGACATACAATATGCACATAGAATTTAATTAAATCATACATCTCATGCATAAAATAATTAAATAGTAAAAATGGACCGGTTTTTGGCACCTAGGGGCAATTATTTAATTAAATAACATTAATATAACACTTATATTAACATTATTTAATAAAATAATTTAAATAAATAAAATAATTACATTTTAAAAATAATAAAATAAAATAAAAAACGAAAAACAACTGCCCACTATGAACTTGTGCCCACGTTTTCGCGAAACTTCCTCCAAAGAATCGCTCCTCAACGCGTGCGATGTTGCAAACGCCATGCAAGGCGGCGTTAACGCTGCCGCTTCTAGCGCCGACCAGCGTTCTCAACGCCAATGCGTTACGTAACTGCTTCTCGCTCTGCAGGCCTCCGTCCGCAGCGGATAGCGTTGAGACGCCAAGGCCAACGTCTCAACGCCATCGACAGAACAACAAACAACTTTGCTGTGTTCTTCACCGATTCTGCTGTTTTCGCTCGATTTCTTCACAAGGAACTCTTGCCACGAACGATCCGGACTTACAGACTCGATTTATTTTCTAAAATGCCCAAAAACACGGGCCCTTTACATTTGATCTCATCAAACAGAAAATGAATCTAAAATGCCAAAAATCGAAACATCCATTTAAGTAAACCATCATTCATCTCATGAAATTTAAGGCAATTTACCCACCTATTTTAACAAAAACAGTGCATAATGAAGAACCATCGAAATGGCTCTAATACCAATTGAAGGAAATGAGAATCCCCGCGCAACGGAAGACGATCGAATCATCATGGTATCATTATGCTACTCGGTTTTGTTAAAATGATCTAACTCTTAGATCTAAGTTAAACATGCTAGAAAGGAAGAAATTACCGCAAGATTAAGGTACTTACTTCTTGAAGACACTCTTCTAGATTTCTTCCTCAGATCACGAATGCTTCGTGCTTCTCGATCTCAACAAATGCTCTCCACGAACGGAACCCAAACACTACCACTTGGAGTCTCGGTTGTTCTTCCTTTGGAAAAAGGGAAGTTTGTGGGAACTTTGGTGTTTTGGAAAGGGAGGAGAATTGAGAGAAAATAGAGAGAACTTTCTTCTTCTCTTTGATGAAAATAAAAAAAATGAGAGATTGTTCACATTCCTTCTTGCAAGAAGGGATTATATAGTGGAATAATCAACACATTATTACCACTTTACCACAACCATAGGTTATGCAAATCTCATTTGCATAACCACATAACATAAGATATCTCATATCTCATATTGCAAATCTCATTTGCAATAATTGTGGATTAATTAAATTGAATCACATCCAATTTAATTTCTCTCAATTAAATTTCTCCAATTAGCCCTAATTCAACAATTAGGCTAACCTATAGTTTATTATGAATCTCATTCACATTAAACTACATATTATATCATTCATATCTCATATAAATGACATAAATGCCCTTAAAGTGAAATTGAACACTTCAATTTCATACCAAAACATTAACCCTTCTTTTAACCCAGTTTAGCCAACCGAGGGACCTAATGGACCTCAAATGATTTGCTCCAATGATCCGAGATTAACTCACAAACTCTTTGACCCTTAACCAACATTCATTAGCTACTGTAACACTCCACTATAGCCCGTAGTTGCACTCCCGTCGATCACGAATATTACGTGTCTCACCGATATATCCAATGCCCATGAGTCGACCCTTCACAGGTTGTTCGTAGACACGGCTGGGTCAAATTATCATTTTACCCCTGTGTCTACTTCTTGTTCCTTAAGTCTCCACTGCTCCTCTAATGAACAACATATTGTGATGGTCCAACCATACACAACACCTTTCTCGGGCCAGTGAGAAGTTGGGCGCCCGTTGTCCAAGCCCCGAGACAACACTTAAGGGAACAACCCCTCTAGTTTTCCTAAAGGCGGGAACGAGTGAATTCCATCTCGCGTAGTTAAGTTCCCACTTTCCTACTTGGTCCTCGTCCCGAGAAGATAGGCATATTGGGCGAGTAATCGTGACCACCCTCACCATACTAGTCAAAGGATGACCATCGCAGATGAAGTCCGTCCGTGCTGCACGCTCGTGATTCGTGTCGAGTCACTAATGGTCATCTACGGTTATTAGTCTTTCTCACAACGGTGTTACATCGTGAGGTCTAATAATTCACGGTCCGGTCTTGTACAATCTCATTGCACAGGATGCCCCCACTCGCATGTCAACCACATGAACGAGTCAGATCACCTCGTTTGTATCTAATACAAAGTGGGTCGCATCCACAGTGTATCCAAAATTAGGTCTCCAACCCTATCCATATACTGTAGACCGTTCGGGTCATTTACTCGAACGTGATCCTCTCTGTGTGTCCACTACACACCGTTCAAGTTCTAGTTCTCTCATAAATTCAATGATCCTGGAGCTTAGTTTATTGGAAAAGTTTGTAAATATTGCGAGACAAAAAGTGATGAAATGAATAACTCTTATTAATTTCAAATAATAATTTACAAACACGAGATTAGGACAAAAATCCTAACAGTGGTCCGGTCCCAAGAGGTAGCATATTGGACGAGAAAATGTGGCCACTCTCACCCGTACTAGTCAAAGGAAAAACCCCCACAGACAAGATTCTGTAACACGCTAAGGATTAAGGACGAGTCACTAATGGTCATCTAGGAACTTATTAGTCCTATACTGTTAACGATGTTACATCAGTAGGTCTAATAATTCACGGTTCGGTCATGTACAATCTCATTGCACAAGATGCCTTTACTCGCATGTCAACCACATGAACGAGCTGGATCACCTTGTTTGTATCTAATACAAAGCGGGCTTCATCCACAGTGTAACCAATAACGACAAGTCAATCCTTCACGAATGTCCGTAAGACCAGCTGGGTCAAATTACCATTTTACCCCTTGGTTACATCTTGTACCTTAAGTACCAGTACTCCTCTAATGAACAATTTGTTTGTGGTCCTACCAACAAACAGAAGTCCCTCTCGGGCTGGGCCCTTTTTTCAAGTCCCGGAGACACCACTTAAGGGAATATTCTCTACTTACCCTAATAGGCGGGAATGAGTGAATTTCATCTTGTTAAGTTAAGTCCCCAGCTGCTCACTGGATCTTGTCCCCAAGAAGGTAGGCATATTGAGTCGGCGTACATGGCCACTCTCACCCATACTAGTCAAAGGACAATTCCTCGCAAACAGGAGTTCGCAACTTGCTCAGGATTGAGATCAAGTTTCCTAGGTCATCCTAGTGAAATAGAAACCTAACTAGTCAATGGAGTTACACTTAGTGGTTACTATTTCGCGGTCCGGTCTTATGTAATCTCATTACATAGGATATCCCCACTCACATGTCATCTACACGAACACGTTAGGATCACTGTGTTTGTATCATATACAAAGTGGGTCACATCCATAGTATTACGAGGGTAAGGTACCCAAGCCTTATCCCCTTACTATAGACCCTTTAGGCTGTATCTCGTACCGAGATCCTTCTTTATGTACATTACATTCAGTACAAGAGACATCTTACAGCCTTGGATGTTTAGTTTATTGAATATAGGGTTAATGCAAGGGCAATATCATAAATATCGATCAATAACTTTTTATTGTAAATAATAACACTTTATTACAAAATTAGAACAGAATTACAAACTACGAATTTTAGGGCAAAAACCCCAACAAAGTCGACATTCTTGAATGGCAATCTTGACGAGAACATCTACATGGACCAACCCAAAGGGTTCATTGAACCAGGACAAGAGCAAAAGGTTTGCAGGCTTAAAAGGTCAATCCAATTCGGAACAACTCAAACTCCAGAAAGGGATAGGATCTCTTAGGCCTATTCCTAGCTTTGTCTCTCCAATTCGGTAGCATTGTTGGGGCCGACCTCTGAAGTCTGAAAATGACGAATCACACTTACAATAATTGCTAAGTGTTAGTAAATTCTTGACCAAAGTAGTGATAACTAGAATGCTATAGGAATAAGAGTTATTCCGGTATTAGCATTTAGTCAATAATGTCTTGGTTCAGTGAAGGAATGATTGATTGCCCCTCAGTAGCGGTTGCTCTGACTCACTGAAGTATCGTTGCAAAAACAATAATGAGTTTATGGGTACATTATTACTTTTGCTAAATTCTTAAATTGGATAGGTTACAAACAATTCACTAATAGAATTCATTCTTTTTCAGCATGTCGAGCTCTTTTATTCAGTTACTCGCCTTCGACAAACTTAACGACGATAACTACGGAACCTGGAAATCAAACTTGAATACGATTCTTGTTGTTGATGATCTGAGGTTCGTCTTAACGGAGGAATGTCCTCCCCTCCCAGCTCGACTGCAAATTGAATTGTTCGGGATGCTTATGACAGATGGATTAGGGCTAATGAAAAGGCCCGAGTCTATATCTTAGCCAACATATCTGATGTGTTGTCTAAGAAACATGAGAGCATGGTCACTGCTAAGGAGATCATGGAATCATTACAGGCGATGTTCGGACAACCGTCCTCATCGATCCATTATGATGCTCTCAAATACGTTTACAACTCCTTCAGGCCTCTGTTAGGGAACATGTCCTTGACATGAAGGTCCACTTCAACGTGGTTGAAGTAAATAGGGATGTCATAGATGAGAAAAGTCAGGTAACCTTTATTATGGAATCTCTTCCGAAGAGTTTCCTGCCATTCCGCACTAATGCGGTGATAAATAAAATAGAGTATAACCTGACTACTCTTCTCAACAAGCTACAGACTTTTGAGTCCCTCATGAAATCAAAGGGAAAAGAGAAGGAGAAAAATGTTGTCACTTCGAAGAAGTTCATAAGAGGATCTTCCTCAGGGACCAAGTCTGGTCCTTCTTTTTCTAAGAATAAGGGTATTCAGAAGAAGAAGAAGAAGGACAAAGGGAAGGGACAAGCTCCCACACGCAAGGCTAAGGCCACAGAAAAATATTTCTATGGTGGTGGAAACGAGCACTAGAAGAGGAACTGCCCGAAGTACCTTGTAGAAAAGAAAGCTGAGAAGGAAAAACAAGGTAAATATGATTTACCTGTTGTTGAAACATGTTTAGTGGAACATGATGATTCTACCTGGATAATAGATTCAGGAGCCACTAACCATGTTTGTTCTTCTTTTCAGGAAACTAGTTCCTGGCAGCAGCTTGTTGATGGGGAGATAACTCTCAGGATTGGAACGGGAGAGGTTGTCTCAGCCAAAACAGTGGGAGTGGTGAAGTTGTTGTTTAGAGATAGATTCATTTTATTAGAAAATGTACTTTTGGTTCCTGGAATCAAAAGAAATCTTGTATCTATCTCTTGTTTGCTTGAACATATGTATAAAGTATCTTTTGATCATAATGAAGTGTTCATTTGCAAAAGAGGTGTACGTATATGTTCTGCTAAACTTGAAAACAACTTATATGTGTTAAGACCAACAGAAGTAAAACCTATTTTGAGCATCAAGATGTTTAAAACAACTGATACTCAAAATAAAAGGCAGAAACTTTCTCCCAACGAGATAGGACTCACATGGTGGTAAAGAGTTATCGTCTAACTGACTTAGGAGACCACTCTTGTTGGGATTTGTGCCCTAAACTTATGTAATTTTGATCAAATAAATAAAGAGTTATTTGTTTTGGTAAAATTATATTCTTGCTTTATAAATTCAATAAACTAAGCTCCAAGGTTATAATATATCTTGAACATCAGTGTAGTAGACACTATTTGGATTGTGTTCAAGAGTATAACCTAAATGGTCTATGGTATAAGAATAAGGTTGGAAACCTTATTCTGGTAACACCATGGATGCGACCCACTTTGTAATTAGTACAAATGAGGTAATCCAACTCATTCATGTGGTTGACATGCGAGTGGGGGCATCTTGTATGAAGAGTTCATACAAGACCGGATCTCAGAAATTATTAGTCTAACCAAATATAACGCCAAGTAATGGGATAAGACCGATAATTCATAGATGGTCATTAGTGACTCGACTCAAATCTCGAGCAAGTTAAGAACTTCGCTTATAGGGGTTTGTCCTTAGACTAGTATGGGTGAGAGTGGCACAGTGGCCGACTCAATAAGCCTACCTTCTCAAAGGGCGTAACCTCGTAGGTAGTCGGGGACTTAACTATGCAAGATGGAATTCACTCATTCCTACACTAAGGAATTAGATAGGTTGTTCCCTTAAGAACTGAGTCCAGATCTTGAACAGCAGGGCCCCGCCCTCTAAACTAGCTTAAGAGGGTATGAGTTTATGGTAGGACCCTAGACTTGTTGTTCATTAGAAGATCAGTGGTGCTTAAGGAACAAAGAGGTAATCACAGGGGTAAAATGGTAATTTGACCCAACTGTGATTACGAACAACCTGTGAAGGGTCGACTCATGAGTAATGATTATATCAATGGACACAATATAATCTACAATGAGGAGAGTGCAGCTACAAGTCTATAGTTGAGTGACTTGTAGTTAATGAATATTGATTAACTGGATCAAAGAGTTTGATCAGTTAATCTCACATCATTGGAGCTCATGAACTGTAGGTGCATTAGGTTCCTCCGTTGGCTCAACATGGTAATATTGAGGGTATAAAGTTAGGAATGAAATTGAAGTGTGCAAGTTCATATATGAGAAGTTATACAATTATATGTGATATAAATGATATAATATATGGTTTTATGTGAATTAGATTCACATATTGACTATATACTAATGAGAGAATGAGGGAGGGATAGGATGGTAATTTCCATCCTATTTCCCTATAAATAGTTGCATGAGATGCAACTTTGAAACTATGCTTTTTCTGCAACCCTAGAATTCTCTCACTCATTGTGTTGGAAAGAGTTCCAAACACATTTCTCAAACCTACACGTCTCATCCTAAAGGAACCCACATTCCTCCCTCACCTAGAGAACAACGGAGAAGATCTAGTGGTGATCTTTATACGTTCGGGTTTGAGTTGCTGAGATCGTTATCGTGGGAGAAGGAATTCATGAAGAAAGTAATCTTCAAAGGTAATTTCTTGTTGTCCTAAGTTGTATGTAAATGCTTAATTCTAGTATTTTATTTCTTGTCTTAGATCTATGTAACAAAATCATGAACACGCGATTCACAATCACTTCCGCTGCGAGATCCGATCCTTTCAATTGCAACACCGAGGCGTGGAGCACGCGATGTGCAACGCTGAGCATTGCAACATTGCAATGCTGGCCACGACGTTGTAATGTTTCGTGCATAGTGGGAGGTTCCAGCGAGCAGTTGCGCGAGATATTGGTGTTGATGTGGAGTTTTCAACATCATGGGGCATTTAGTTATTTTATTTATTTAATTTTTTAAAATATAAATTTTAAATTAATTTTATTAATTAATATTAATATAATAGTTATATTAATGTTAATTAATTCAATTAATGTCCCGAGGGTGCCAAAATCGGTCCATTTTTGCTATTTAATTTATTTTATGCATGAGATGTATGAAATTAATTATTCTATGTGCATAATGTATTTCATATAGATTAAAATCCCACCTTAGGTTAAACATTTCATGCATGATAGGTTTATATTATAAGAGTTATAATATAAAGTTCGCATGTTTTAATTTATTTAATATAAGTGTTATATTTCTTAGATTAAAAGCATGCACATGCATTTAATTCATGTGATGAATGTATGTTATATAGTTTATTATTCATGTGGTGAATGATCAAATACTATAACATAGAAATGCATGTAACCTAAGTTAATTAGTTTTAAAATGTTTAGAACTTGAATAATTAGACTTAGGTTTTCTAGTTCTAATAAGATTAGAATTAGGAAATCAATATGACTTATGAATGGTGACTGATTAGTAACTCTGCCTAACGAAGGTTCTGTCTAATGCTGGGGTATTTAAGCTGACGTTTTGTGGAACACCCCTACCTGGGAACTGACCTGGGAGTGAATTCGGTCCGGAGATTCATAGGTTATATTTTCGTGAGCGGCGTTTAATTAAGTGTTAATTAAATTACTCACATAGACCTAAGTTAATAATGTGATTATAGATTTAGTTAATCCAATATAAGAGTTATATTGGTAGACTTAGGTAAATATTAGCCGATTTATCTAGGTCAATCCCGATTAACTTAAAGTGCTGAGTGGGAGGAAATAAAGTGTATAAGATACATTTAGTTTTTCGACCACAAATCTCGGTTAAGTTCGCACTGTGAGATCCATACTCGGCCTATTGGCGCAAATGGGAGCGTCCCCCTTCGGATGGTATTTGTATGGGTCAATATCAACGTGAATGGAGAGAGTACTTATAGTGAGTGGGAGTGGGATCTGTGAAAACGGAACCCACGATCTCTTTTATCGATTCACACCGTGAGACGCCTATGATGCGCCTGCTAGTTTGGCCTGGACCAGACAATCCCTTCGGAGGGCCTTGATCATTGGAGTCGGTACACCGTGAATTCGCGAAAGGGATGTAGTTTCCTTGTTGGTTTTCCTTCTTTGTTCACCCTTCGGTGGCTATTGTTTGGACGGATACTTGGAAATTTAAAGATAGAGGGTGACACTCACGGGATTCATTAAGAGTTAATGGATTCAGACTGAAAAATGGTAATTGGATGCCTAATGGAATAAGAGTTATTCTGGTATTAGGGTTTGGTCGAGAAAGTCTCGTCCAAGAGGAAGAGTGTTTCTGTTCACCCTTCGGTGGCGGTCATTCTAAACCTTTGAGATATCATTGCAATTTTAAATTACCTAGGGATCATAGGATTAAAATTTGCTAAAATTGATTAGTTTTTCAAAGTTTTGCGAGACTAATACAAAGTTTTTACTTGTTTTCAGCAAAATGTCTAGCTCAATCATAGCGTTATTAGCTTTCAATAAGCTCGTAGGCGACAATTACCAAACGTGGAAAACAATATGAACACAATTTTAGTAACTGACGACTTTAAGTTCGTGCTCACTGAGGAGTGTCTTCAAGTGTCAGGCTCGACCGCATCACGAAGTGTTCGTGATGCGTACAATCGGGGGATCAAGGCCAATGAAAAGGCCAAGGTCTACATAATTGCCAGCTTGACTGAAGTTCTGGAAAAGATGCATGAGGTGATGGTCTCTACCCAGGAGATCATGGAATCCTTACAGGTAATGTTTGGACAACAGTCCTTTCAGGTCCAACACGATTCCCTCAAACATGTCTTCAAAGCACGGATGAAAGAAAGGACGTCTGTCCATGAACAAGTTCTGGATTTGATGATCCACTTTAATCTGGCTAAGATGAACGGGGCTTCGATCGATGAGTCGAGCCAGGTCAGCTTTATCCTGGAGACTCTTTCGAAGAGTTTCCTTTCAGTTTCGTAGCAATGCTGTTATGAACAAAATTAGCTACAATCTGACAACCCTTCTCAACGAACTACATAACTTTCAGTCCTTGATGAGGATCAGGATACCAGAAGCTAAAGCAAACGTTGCCTTTAGGTTCTTTCACAGAGGTTCAACCTCTGGGACTAAATCTGTAAGTCCTTCTCACCCGAAAGGGATGAAGAAAAGAACGAGAAAGGGCAAAGCTAACTGTGCTGCCGCCCAGAAGCGCAAGAAGGTCAAGAAAGTTGCAGAGAAAGGAAAGTGTTTCCACTGCAATGGGGATGGACACTGGAAGCGTAACTGTCCCAAGTTCCTTGTCGAAAGGAAGAAAGAAGGTAAATTTGATTTACTTGTTACAGAAACCTGTTTAGTGGAGAGTAATGACTTTGCCTGGAAATTGGATTCGAGCGCCACGAACCATGTTTGTTCTTCTTTTCAGGGAATTAGTTCCTGGCAGCTACTGCGAGAGGGTGAGATAACACTACGGGTTGGATCCGGGGAGGTTGTCTCTGCTACAGCAATCAGCACGGTGAAGCTGTTTTTTGCCAAGAACTACATTTTATTAGATAATATGTATATATTTCCAGGGTTTAGTAGAAACCTAGTTTCTATTTCCTGCCTACTTGAACACTGTATTTCTGTCAATTTTTCTAGTAATAAAGCGTTTATTTCTAGAAATGGAAATTTGTTGTGTTCTGCTTCACTTGAGAATAACTTGTACGTTTTCAAACCTAATTCTGTCAAAAGTGTTTTGAATACTGAATTATTTAAAACGGCAGAAACACGAACTAAGAGAGTGAAAGTTTCTCTTAAAGAACATGCCCATCTTTGGCATCTATGGTTAGGCCTCATAAATCACAATAGGATTGAGAGACTAGTGAAGAATGGATTTCTAAACAAGTTGGAAGAGGTCTCTTTACCGGTATGTGAGTCATGCCTTGAAGGCAAAATGACCAAACGCCCTTTTAGTGGAAAAGGATATAGAGCCAAAGAGCCCCTTGAGCTTATACATTCTGACCTTTGTGGTCCGATGAGTGTTAAAGCACGAGGAGGTTACGAATACTTTGTGTCTTTTATAGACGATTATTCAAGGTATGGGTATATTTACCTAATGCATAGGAAGTCAGTAACTCTTGAAAAGTTCAAGGAGTACAAGACTGAGGTTGAGAACTTGTTAGGTAAAACGATTAAAACACTTCGATCGGATCGAGGTGGAGAGTATATGGACACTGAATTCTAAGACTATATGTTAGAACATGAAATTTCGTCCCAACTCTCAGCACCTGGTATGCCACAACAGAATGGTGTATCGAAAAGGAGAAACAGAACCTTGTTGGACATGGTTCGGTCGATGATGAGTTATGCTCGTCTCCCTGATTCTTTTTGGGGTTATGTAGGAGAGACTGCGGTTTATATTTTGAACAGTGTTCCGACAAAGAGTGTTTGTGACACACCTTTTGAACTCTGGAATGGGCGTAAAGGTAGTTTACACCATTTCAGGATTTGGAGATGCCCGACCCATGTGTTGGTGTCATGACCGAAGAAGTTGGAACCCCGTTCTAAATTGTGCCTCTTTGTAGGTTACCCTAAAGAGACTAGGGGTGGTCTGTTTTACGATCCTAAGGAAAATAAGGTGGTTGTGTCGATAAACACCAATTTCATTGAGGAAAACCACGTCAGGGATCACTTACTTAGAAGTAAGATTGTTTTAAATGAAATGGGCAGTACATCAGCAAGAGTTGCTAATGGGGCTAGCACGTCAATAAGTGTTGTTGATCCTAGCTCGTCTAGTCAAGTCCGTTCTCAAGAGTTGGGAATGCCTCGATGTAGTGGGAAGGCTGTGAGACAGCCTGAATGTTACATGGGTTTGGCTGAAACCCAAGTCGTCACCCCTGATGATGACTGTGAAGATCCATTGACCTATGATCAGGCAATGACAGACGTTGACAAAGACGAATGGATTAAAGCTATAGACCAGGAAATGGAGTCGATGCAGTTCAATTCCATCTGGGAGCTTGTGGATCAATCGGATGGGGTAAAACCTATTGGTTGTAAATGGATCTACAAGCCTAAACGTGGCGTAGATGGGAAGGTGTAGACCTTCAAAGCACGACTAGTGGCAAAGGGGTTTACCCAGGTTGAAGGGGTTGACTATGAGGAAACCTTTTCTCCTGTTGCCATGGTAAAGTCGATCAGGATTCTTCTGACCATTGCCGCATATTATGACTATGAGGTATAGCAGATGGTTGTCAAGACAGTCTTTCTGAACGGTAATCTTGATGAGACCATCTACATGGACTAGCCCAAGGGATTCATTGCCCAAGGCCAAGAGCAAAAGGTTTGCCACCTTCATAGGTATATTTATGGACTGAAACAAGCCTCGAGGTCGTGGAATATAAGGTTTGATGAGGTGATCAAATCTTATGGCTTTAATTCGAATGTTGACGAGCCTTCTGTTTGCAAGTAAATCGTTAACAACACTGTCGTTTTTCTGATATTATACATGGATGGTATCCTTCTCATTGGGAATGAGGTAGTATTTCTTACTGACGTAAAGAAATGGTTGGCTTTGCAGTTCCAAATAAAAGATTTGGGAGAAGCTCAGTATGTTCTAGGTATCTAGATAGTCCGGAACCGGAAGAACAGAACGCTAGCCATGTCTCAGGCGTCTTATATTGACAAAATGTTGTCTAGATATAAGATGCATAACTCAAAGAAGGGCTTGTTGCCTTTCAGGCATGTGGTTCACCTGTTTAAGGATCAACGTCCTAAGACACCTCAAGAGGTTGAGGATATAAGACGAATCCCCTATGCTTCAGTCGTGTGAGCCTCATGTATGTCATGTTGTGTACTAGGCTCGACATCTGTTATGCAATTGGGATTGTAAGTAGGTATCAATCCAATCCAGGATTAGATCACTGGACAGCCGTAAAGCAAATCCTCAAGTATCTTAGGAGAACGAGGAACTAAAGTCTTGTGTATGGAAATGGAGATTTAATCCTCACGGGATACACAGACTCTGACTTTCAGACTGATAAGGATTCTAGGAAATTCACTTCAGGGTCAGCCTTCATTCTGAATGGAGGAGCTATAGTGTGGTGAAGCATCAAGCAAGGATGCATCGCTGATTCCACGATGGAAGCCGAGTATGTTGCAGCTTGTGAAGCTGCAAAGGAAGTTGTTTGGCTTAGGAAGTTCATGACAGATTTGGAAGTTGTTCCAAATATGAACTTGTCGATTACGTTGTTTTGTGACAACAGTGGTGCAGTAGCCAACTACAAAGAGCCTCAGAGTCATAAGAGGGGCAAGCACATTGAGCGGAAGTATCACCTGATACGGGAGATTGTGCAACGCGGAGAGGTGACAGTCACGCAGCTAGCGTCAAAGCACAACGCTGTTGATCCATTTGTAAAGGCCCTCACGGCTAAGGTGTTTGAAGGTCACCTAGAGAGTCTAGGTCTTCGAGTGCTTCCTGACTAGGGCAAGTGGGAGTATTGTAAACGGGTATTGAATGCCCTAGTTTATTGTATTGTATTGTACATTTGAGAAATGTATTTTGTACTCCACTAGCTTAGTCCAAGTAGGAGTTTGTTGGGATGTATGTCCTAATCTCGTACATGTTTGTAATGTTACTTATTGAAATAAATAAAAGTTATTTTTTCATCACTTTGTGTCTCGCATATTTACAAACTTTGTCCAAAAAACTAAGCTCCAGGGTCATTGAATTTTGAGAGAATTAGAACTTGAACGGTGTGTAATGGACACACAGGGAGGATCACGTTCGAGTTAATGACCCGAACGGTCTACAGTATATGGATGGGGTTGGAGACCTAATCTTGGATAAGTTGTGGATGCGGTTCGCTTTGTATTAGATACAAACGAGGTGATCCAACTCGTTCATGTGGTTGACATGCGAGTGGGGGCATTCTGTGTAATGAGATTGTACAAGACTGGACCGTGAATTATTTGACCTACTGATATAACACCGTTGACAGTAAATGACTAATAACTTTGTAGATGACAATTAGTGGCTCAACCATAATCCTGAGTGTGTTACGAACTCCTGTCTGCAGGGGTCTGTCCTTTGACTAGTACGGGTGAGGGTGGTCATAGTTACTCGCCCAATATGCCTATCTTCTCAGGGACAGGACCACGTGGGGAGTTGGGAACTTGACTACGCGAGATGAAATTCACTCATTCCCAACCTTAGGGAAACTAGAGGGGTTGTTCCCTTAAGTGTTGTCTCTAGGGCTTGGACAACAGGTGCCCACCCTCTCACTGGCCCGAGAAGGATATTGTTATGGTTGGACAATGCAAAGTTGTTGTTCATTAGAGAAGCAGTGGGGACTTAAGGAGCAAGAGGTAGACACATGGGGTAAAACAGTAATTTGACCCAGTAGTGTCTATGAACAACCTGTGAATGGTCGACTCACGGATGTTGGTTATATCAATGGACACAAGTTGTCCTATAGTGATGAGAGTGCAGCTACGGGGTTTAGTGGAGTGTTACCGTAGCTAATGAATGTTGATTAACCTGGTCAAAGAGTTTGATAGGTTAGTCTCGGATCATTGGAGCTCGTCATCTGTAGGTCCATTAGGTCCCTTGGTTGGCTCAAACTGGATACATAGAGGGTTTACAGGTTGATATGAATTTGAAGTGTTCAAATTCATTAAAAGGATATTTTTATAATTTATATATGATATGATTGACATATTATATAGTTTAATGTGAATATGATTCATAATAAAATATAGGTTAGCCGAATTGCTTAATTAGGGCTAATTTTAGAGAAATTGGATTGAGAGAAATTAAATTGAATGTGATTCAATTTAAAATCCACAATTATACAAATGTGATTTGTATTATAAGGTATGAGATATCTTATTGTATGTGGTTATACAGATATGATTTACATAACCTATGATTGTGGTAAAATGGTAAATAGGTGGAGATTTCAACTCCACCTATCACCATTATAAAAGCTCCTTTGCAATAAGGAGTCATTAGACGATTGCTCATTTTTTGGATTCTCACCCAAAAGAGCTCTCAAGTTTTCTCTCTTTTCTCTCAAACTTTTTCTTCATCCCTTTACCAAAGGAGTCCCACTACTCTCCTTCTACCTAAGGAGAACAATCGAGAAGTCCTTTTGGAGGTGTCCGATTGTTCGAGATTTGGAGAGTTTGTGATCGTAGAGGACAAGAGCACGAAGAATTCGTGATTGGAGAAGGAAATCGTGAAGAAAGGTTCTTCAACAAGTAAGTACATCTTCTTACTGATTTTTCCTTCCTTTTATGCATGTTTAATCTAAATTCTATAGGATAGAATTGATTTTAAGAAATTATGTTCACAACGAAATCACGACGATTCAAAGTCGTTTTTCCGCTGCGGAAGTTTTATTCCCTTCAATCCATATATAGTAGACCGTTCGGGTCATTAACTCGAACGTGATCCTCCCCGTGTGTCCACTACACACCATTCAAGTCTTAGTTCTCTCCAATGATATGATCCTGGAGCTTAGTTTATTTGATTAAGTTTATAAAAATGCGAGACACAAAGTTTGAATAAATAATTTTTATTTATTTACAACAATGAATATTAAAAACTACATGAGATTAGGGTAGAGACCCCAACAAACTCCCACTTGAACTAAGTTAGTGGAGTACATAATTCATTTCTCAAATGTACAGTAATACATAAAAGTAATACAATAAACTAGGGCATCTGCATGACTGGCACGTCTCCGCGGTGCATAGTATCACGTATTAGGTGATACTTACGCTCAATATGCTTGCCCCTCTTATGACAACTAGGTTCTCTTGAGTTAGCTACTGCACCACTGTTGTCACAAAACAGGGTGACTGACAAGTTCAAATTTGGAACAACTTCCAAATCAAGCATGAACTTCCTAAGCCAAACAGTTTCCTTTGCAGCTTCACAAGCTGCAACATACTCGGCTTCCATCGTGGAATCAACTATGCATCCCTGCTTGATGTTTCGCCACACTACAGCTCCTCCGTTAGGAATGAACACTGACCCCGATGTGGATTTCGTAGAATCCTTATCGGTCTGAAAGTCAGAGTCTGTGTATCCTGTAAGGATCAAATCTCCACTTCCATGCACAAGGCTCTAGTCCCTCGTTCTCCTTAGATACTTGAGGATCGCCTTAACGGTTGTCCAGTGATCTAATCCTAGATTGGATTGATACCTACTGACAATCCAAACTACATAACAGATGTCGGGCCTAGTACATAACGTGGAGCACATAAGGCTCCCTAGAGCTTAAACATAAGGGATCTGTCTCATATCCTCAACCTCTTGAGGCGTCTTAGGACATTGATCCTTAGACAAGTGAACCCCATGCCTGAAAGAAAGCAAACCCTTTTTGGGTTCTGCATTTTACACCGTGACAACATCTTGTCAAAGTAAGATGCTTGAGACATGACTAGAGTCATGTTCTTCCGATTCCGGACTATCTGGATACCTAGAACATACTGGGCCTCTCCCAAGTCTTTCATTTGGAATTGCGAAGCCAACCATTCCTTAATGTCAGTAAGAAATCCTACATCATTACTAATGAGTAAGATATCATCCACATATAATATCATAAATGCGACAGTGTTGTTGATGATTTTCTTATAGACACAAGGCTCATCAACATTCTGATTAAAGCCATAATATCTGATAGCCTCATCAAACCTTATATTCCAAGACCTCGAGGCTTGTTTCAGTCCATAAATAGACCTTTGAAGCCTGCAACCTTTTGCTCTTGGTCTTGAGTAACGAACCCCTTGGGCTGGTCCATGTAGATGGTTTTGCCAAGATTGCCATTCAAAAAGGTCGTCTTGACATCCATCTGCCATACCTCATTGTCATAATGCGACAATGGCCAGAAGGATGCTGATAGACTTTACTATGGCAACAGAAGAAAAGGTTTCCTCATAGTCAACCCCTTCTCATTGTGTAAAACCCTCTACCACTAGTATGGCTTTGAAGATCTACACCTTTCCATCTACCCCACGTTTACGCTTGTAGATCCACTTGCAACCAATAGGTTTAATCACATCTGGTTGGTCCACAAGCTCCCAGACGGAATTGAAGTACATCGACTCCATTTTCTAGTCCATAGCTTTAATCCATTTGTCTTTGTCAACGTCTGTCATTGCCTGATCATTGGTCAATGGATCCTTGCAGTCATCATCAGGAGTGACAACCTGGATTTCAGCCAAACACATATAACATTCAGGCTATCTCACAACACTCCCACTACGTCGAGGTATTCTCAACTCTTGAGAACGGACTTGACTAGACGAGTGAGGATCAACAACACTTGTTGATCTATTAACACCATCAGCAACTCTTGCTTGTGAACAGTCCATTTCGTTTAACACAACCTTACTTCTTGGTAAGTGATCCCTGATGTGGTCCTCATCAATAAATGTGGCGTTTGTCGACACAAGCACCATATTTTTCTTAGGATCGCAAAACAGACCACCTCTTGTCTCTTTTAGGTAACCTACGAAAAGGCACAACTTTGAACGGGGTTCCAACTTCTTCGGGTTTGACACCAACACATGGGTCGGGCATCCCCAAATCCTGAAATGGTGTAAACTTCCTTCACGACCAGTCCAGAGTTCGAAAGGTATTTTAGAAACACTCTTCGAAGGCACGTTGTTCAAAATGTACACCGCAGTCTCCATTGTGTAACCCTAAAAAGAATCAGGGAAACTAGCAAAGCTCATCATCGACTGAACCATGTCCAACAGGGTTCTGTTTCTCCTTTCCGATACACCATTCTGTTGTGGCATACCGGGTGCTGAGTGTTGGGGCATAATTCCATGTTTTATTATATAGTCCTGGAATTCAGTGTCCATATACTCTCCACCTCGATCTGATCGAAGTGTTTTAATCAAACAGGTTCTCAACCTCAGTCTTGTACTCCTTGAACTTTTCAAGAGTTTCAGACTTTCGATGTTTAAGTAAATGTACCTATATCTCGAATAGTCATCTATAAAAGATACAAAGTATTTTTTAACTTCCTCGTGGTTTAACATTCATCGAACCACAGAGGTCAGAATGTATAAGCTCAAGAGGCTCTTTTGCTCTATATCATTTTCCACTAAGATGACGTTTGGTCATTGTGCCTTCAAGGCATGACTCACAAAACGGTAAAGAATTTTCTTCCAACTCGCTTAGAAGTCCGCTCTTCACTAGTCTCTCAATCCTATTGAGATTTATGTGGCCTAACCTTAGATGCCAAAGATGAGTGTTTTCTTTTGGAGAAACTTTTAATCTCTTAGTTCGCATTTCTGCTTTAAACAATTCAGTATTCGAAACACTTTTGACCGAATTTGGCTTTAAAACATATAAATTACTCTCTAGTGAAGCAGAATATAACAAATTTCCATTTCAAGAAATAAACGCTTTATTACTCATGAATGAAACGAAAATAAACTGTTCAAGAAGACAGGAAATGGAAACAAGGTTTCTAGTAAACCCTGGAACTATATACATATTATCTAATAAAATGTAATTCCTACCAAAAAATAGCTTCATCGTGCCGATCACTACAGTCAAGATAGCTTCTCCGGATCCAACCCTGAGCGTTATCTCACCCTCCTGCAGCCGATGCCAGAAACTAATTACCTAAAAAGAAGAACAAACATGGTTAGTGGCACCTGAATCAAGTATCCAAACAGAGTCATTACTCTCCACTAAACAAGTTTCAGTTACTAGTAAATCACATTTACCTTATTTTTTCTTTTCGGAAAGGAACTTGGGACAATTCCTCTTCCACTAATCGTCCCCATTGCATTAGAAACATTTTCCTTTCTATTCAACTTCCTTGACCTTTTTGCCCTTTTGGGCGGCAGCGCGGTTAGCTTTACCCTTCTTCAACTTCTTCTTCTTCCCTTTCGGGCCTGAAGAACCTACAGATTTTGTCCCAGAGGTCGAACCCATGTGATAGGACCTGAAGAACATTTGCCTCAGCTTTCGGTCTCCTGATTCGCATCAAAGACTGGAAGTTTTATAGTTCGTTGAACATGCATACTATATATAATATAACACCTTACATTATAAATGATGCATGAACATGCTTAACCTAAGGTGGAATTTTAATCTAAATGGCATACTTTATGCACTTAAATTAATACACAACATTTGCATAATTAAAACAGCAAAATTGGACCATGATTTGACATCTTAAACATAAATTAAAATTAATATAATTAAATTATATTATTAATAATTAATTAAATAAATTAATAATTGAAAATAAATAAAAAAATAGAAAAAAAGCCCGCTCTGCTCATTTGTTGCGGTCCTCGCGCGCGCACTCATCCACTATCGTAGTAGCGTTGCAAAGCTGTGGGCAGTGTTGTAACGATGTCGCCCTCAATGCTCGCCTGGCGTCTTCAAGTTGAGCGGCGTTGCAACGCTGCTCCTGCACCAAGCCTCCGTTCGCACTCCAGGCGTTGCAACGCTGATGAACAGCATTGCAATGCCATCCATTGCACAGCAAACAAAGCTTCTGTTTTTCGCCCAATTTCTCTCCATTTCTCCACCGCAACACTTTGTCACGAACGACACAGACTTACAGACTCGATTTACAATACATTTTGCCCAAAACACTGGATCCTTACATTGAACATTTCAATTGAATTGTAAATCTAAATGCCAAATTATGTAAACATCCATTTTTGCAAGACCACATGCAATTTCTCTAAATTGAATGCTATACCCACCTAACTTTGAGCAATTTCTAACACAATTAAAAGGACGATTAGGCTATGATACCAATTGATGGGAATTGAATCCCGTGCGAAAGTGATTGATGGCATATGCATTTAATTGTGTGACATAGAAAATGCTCAAAACAATAAATCTAGGCTAAGCATACTAATTTGAAAGCAAATAAAGTTTAGGAGGATTATCTTTGAAGACAAGTTCTTCAAGTTGTTCCACGTCGTCTACGAAATCCTCTTCTCTACGAACGAATTCTCGAACACCGCCAAAAGACCTTCTCAGTTGTTCTCTTGGAAATGGAGAGAGGTGGGATCTCCTTTTTGTTTAGGGATGTGTGTAGATAGATTTTGGAGAGAGCTTTTGGTTTGCTAAATTTCAAAAACTTAGCAAATGCCTCAAGTGTCTTAAAATGCATCCAAAAAGATGCTTTTATAGGCAATGTGGGTGTAGACAAATTCTCCACCCATCTTGCCACTATCTCCACTTATTATGCACAAATGCATAATATAAGGTGTCAACACCTTATTATAAGAATCATATTCATATAATGTGGAGGAATTGTATTTGAATTAGTCCAATTTCATTTCTCCAAAGTTTTATCATATGTTATGTCCCGATTCCATAATTAAACATAATTATGTTCAATATGAATCATATTAATATTGACTATATATATTATATCAATCATATCATATATAATTGATATAATCCCTAAACTGAATTTGAACATTTCAAATTAATTCTAAAACTTTATACCCTCTATTAAATCCATGTTGAGCCCACTGAAGGACCTTATGGACCTACAGATCATGAGCTCCAACGATACGAGATTGACTAATCAAACTCATTGATCCCGCCAATCAACATTCGTTAACTACGAGTCACTCCACTAAAGACTTGTAGCTGCACTCTCCTCACTGTAGGACAAGTTGTATCCATTGATTTAACTAATGCCCGTGAATCAACCCTTCACAGGTCGTTCGTAGTCACAGCTGGGTCAAATTACTGTTTTACCCCTATGACTACTTCTTGCACCTTAAGCACCATTGATCCTCTAATGAACAACAATTGTATGGTCTGACCATAAACATTATCCCTCTCGGGCCAGCAAGAGAGAGGGGCCCCATTGTTCAAGACCTGAATACAACTCTTAAGGGAACAACCTATCTAGTTACCCTAGAACGGGAACGAGTTGAGTCTCCAGCTCCCTACTAGGTTTCATCCCTGAGAAGGTAGGCATATTGAATCGGTAACTCTGGCCATTCTCACACGTAATAGTCTAAGGAGATTTCCCGGTAGACAGGAGTTCGCAACTCGCTCAGGATTCAGGTTGAATCACTATTGGTCATCATTTGAATTATTAGCCCTAACCTATCAACGACGTTACTGGATTAGTCTAACAATTCTTGGTCCAGTCTTGTACAAACTCTTTGCACAGCATGCCCCCACTCACATGTCAACTACATGAACGAGCTAATCCATCTAATACAAAGTGGGCCGCATCCATAGTGTTAACAGGATAAGGTTCCCAACCTAATCCATCTACTATAGACCATTCGGGTCACATTCTAAATGTGATCCTAGAGCTTAGTTTATTGGATTTAAGTTTGTAATTGCGAGAATGCAATATTGAAGGAAAAATAACAACTTTATTCATTTCCTCAAATAATTACAAATACACGAGTTTAGGGCATAAATCCCAACAAACTCCCACTTGTCCTAAAACTAGTGGAGTACGTAGAACATTACAATAATGCAAATACAATAAACTAGGGCATTGAATACCCTTTAATACAATACTCCCACTTGCCCTAGTCAAGTTCTAATATGTAAACCTAGAGTTTTCAGGTGACCCTCAAACACCTTAGCCGTGAGAGTCTTTGTAAATGGATTAGCAGTGTTATGCTCCGATGCTATCTTCGTGACAATCACGTCTCCTCGGTGCACAATTTCTTGTATCAAGTGATACTTTCATTTGATGTGTTTTCCCCTTTTGTGACTTCGAGGATCTCTCGAGTTGGCCAATGCACCGTTGTTATCACAATAAAGGGTTATCGGGAGGTTCATATTTGGAACGACTTCCAAATCAATCATGAACTTCCTTAGCCATACTGCCTCTTTAGCCGCTTCGCAAGCTGCTACATACTTAGCCTCCATAGTGGAGCCAACAATGCATCCTTGCTTGATTCTTCGCCAGACTACTGCCCCTCCTGTTAAGAGTAAACACTGACCCCAAAGTAGATTTCCTAGAATCTTTATCGGTTTGGAAGTCAGAGTTCGTGTATCCTGTAAGGATCAGATGCTTAGCCCCATACACAAGCATATAGTCCCTCGTTCTCCTAAGATACTTGAGGATTGCTTTTACCGCAGTCCAGTGATCTAATCCTACATCATTCTCAATGAGTAGGATATCATCCACAAACAACACTAGAAAAGCGACAATACTGTTGATTATCTTCTTGTAAACACAAGGTTCATCGTGTTGGGATTTGTGCCCTAAACTTATGTAATTTTGGTCAAATAAATAAAGAGTTATTTGTTTTGATAAAATTATATTCTCGCTTTATAAATCCAATAAACTAAGCTCCAAGGTTATAATATATCTTGAACATCAGTGTAGTAGACACTATTTGGATTTTGTTAAAGAGTATAACGTAAATGGTCTACGGTATAAGAATAAGGTTGGAAACCTTATTCTGGTCACACCATGGATGTGGCCCACTTTGTAGTTAGTACAAATGAGGTAATCCAACTCATTCATGTGGATGACATGTGAGTGGGGGCATATTGTATGAAGTGTTCATACAAGACCGGACTGCAAATTATTAGTCTCACCAGTATAACGTCGTTAATAGGATAAGACTGATAATTTATAGATGGTCATTAGTGACTCGACCTGAATCCTGAGCAAGTTAAGAACTCCTGCTTATAGGGGTTTGTCCTTAGACTAGTATGGGTAAGTGTAGCCTATAGCCGATTCAATAAACCTACCATCTAAGAGACAGAACCTCATAATTAGTTTGGGACTTAACTATGTAAGATGGAATTCACTCATTCCTACACTAAGGAATTAGATAGGTTGTTCCCTTAAGAACTGAGTCTAGGTCTTGAACAACGGGGTCCCACCCTCTAAACTAGTTTAAGAGGGCTTGAGTTTATGGTACCATAGACTTGTTGTTCATTAGAGGATCATTGGTGCTTAAGGAACAAAGAGGTAATCATAGGGGTAAAACAGTAATTTGACCTACTGTGATTATGAACAACCTGTGAAGGGTCAACTCATGACCAATTATTATATCAATGGACAAAATATAATCTACAATGAGGAGAGTGCAACTACAAGTCAATAGTAGAGTGACTTGTAGTTAATGAATATTGATTAACTGGATCAAAGAGTTTAATAAGTTAATCTCACATCATTAGAGCTCATGAACTGTAGGTCCATTAAGTCCCTCTGTTGGCTCAACATGATAATATTGAGGGTATAAAGTTATGAATGAAATTGAAGTGTTCAATTTCATATATGAGATGTTATATCAATCATATGTAATATAATTCATATAATATATAGTTTTAATGTGAATTAGATTCACAAATTAACTATATACTAATGAGAGTTATCACTATCACTAATAGACTTTTTATTTGAGATTTTTTATCTATTCGAATTGAAGTCAATTAATGGTAGAAGTTCATCACTATCATCGATACACTTTTTCATTGGATTTTTTTTTTTCTGATTGAAGTCTATCACGATTACTGATAGATTTCTTGTTTGGAATTTTTATTTCTTCTGGTTGAAATCTATCATAAATATACTTCTTGTTTGGTATTCTTGTTTGGTGACTGATAAACTTCTTGTTTGGTGTTGTTTATCAACGTTCAATGTTGATTGAAGTCTATCAGTGATAGAAACATATGATATAAACCTATCACTATCACTGATAAACTTATTGTTTGGTATTGTTTATTTGTGTTGATTGAAATCTATCAGTAATAGAAGGATCTCACTATCATTGATAGACTTCCTGTCTATTGTTGTTTATATATGTTTATTGAAGTATATCACTGATAGAAGTCTATTACTTTCACTAAGAGACTTCTTGTTTGGTATTTTTTATTTGTGATAGTTGTAGTTTATCAGTGATAGAAGGCTATTAGTATAACTGATAAATTTCTTGTTTGGTATTGTTTATTAGTGTTGATTGGAGTCTATCACTAACACTAATAGACCTCTTGTTTGTTTTTTGTTTAATTGTATGTACTGAAGTCTATCATTATCATTAATAGACTTTTTACTTGATGTATTTGATGGAGATCTGATCTCCTTGAGCAGCGGAAACGTGATTGGGATCGTTAATTTGTTTGATTGTTTTGCAAAAAACAAAAATCAGTACATTGACCCAAAAAAATACAGAACAAGCATATAATCAACTCTAATCTAATTAGGCATGGATTAAATGCATACAAACATATAAGGAGTTTAATTATTAAACTAAAAGAGGATAAAGAAGCTACCTTTGTAGTTTCAACTTGCAGCAACTCCTTGCTCCAAATAAGACAGCAACACAGGAACTTCCAAGATGCTTCTCTATTTTCTTCAATTGGACAGCACCATGAGGAAAACCTTCTATCCTCTGAGATCTTAAATCTTCCTTGGTGGGAAGGTTTCCAACAATTGGAAGATGAAGGGAATTTGAGAGTGTGAGAGAGAGAATGCAATTCTCCAAAAAACAGTCTACTGTCATTCTTCGATCAATGCCTTCTTCTACCAGAGAAGAAGGATTCAGTGGGTAACTCCCCACTTCCCTATTGAGAGGGAGATGGGGAGTGGTGGGAACGTGTCCACTTGACACGTTCCCATTTAATATTATATTAATATTTAATTAATAATTAAATACATTAAATTAAATCATATTTAATTCATATATAATATTAAATAAATGATTAAATCACATTTAATCATTTTACCCTTTATCCTATAGTTTAATGTACATCTTATGCACATTAAATTATAACCTATAGTTTTCAAATATGAATCACATTAACATTTGAATTTGATATTTGAACTCTTTCAAATATTCAATTCTCTCAAGTAATTTAATATGAATCATATTCACATTAAATTTATAATATATAGTTCCAAAACTATATATTATATCGTATATCAAGATACATTAAATATATTCCCTAATGAATTTGAACATTTCAAATTCAAATGATCTAAGAACCCTTTACGAGCTAGAAGGTGGACCTAATGGACCTACAGATCAGAAGCTCCAAATAATCTCATTAACCTCCCAATCAACATTCGTTAACTGCGGGAACACTCCACTAAAGTCCCACAGCTGCACTCTTCTCACTGCAGATATATTTCTGTGTCCATAGATATTGACCAATAACAACAAGTCAATCCTTCACAAATGTACGTAACACCAGCTGGGTCAAATTACTATTTTACCCCTGGGTTACATCTTGTGCCTTAAGTACCAGTGCTCCTCTAATGAACAATTTGTTTGTGGTCCTACCAACAAACAGAGTTCCTCTCGGGCCAATGAGAGGGTCGGGCCCTTTGTTCAAGTCCCGAAGACACCACTTAAGGGAACATTCCTCTACTTACCCTAGTAGGTGGGAAGGAGTGAATTCCATCTTGCTAAGTTAAGTTCCCAGCCGCTCACTCGGTCTTGTCTCCAAGAAGGTAGGCATATTGAGTCGGCGAATCTGGCCACTCTCACCCATACTAGTCAAAGGACAATCCCTCGCGAACAGGAGTTCGTAACCTGCTCAGGATTGAGATCAAGTTGCCTAGGTCATCCTAGTGAAATAGAAACCTAACTAGTCAACGGAGTTACAGCTAGAGGTTACTATTTCGTGGTCCGGTCTTATGTAATCTCATTATATAGGGTATCTCCACTCACATGTCATCTACACGAACACGTTAGGATCACAGTGTTTGTATCAAATACAAAGTGGGCCATATCCATAGTTTTACAAGGGTAAGATACCCAAACCTTATCCCCTAACTATAGACCATTTAGGCTGTATCTCGAACCGAGATCCTTTTTGTGTACATTACATTCAGTTAAAGATTCATTTAACAGCCTTGGATGTTTAGTTTATTGGATTTAGGGTTTTAAATAAAGGCAAACTCGTAGATAGCGAACAATAACACTTTATTGAAATAATAACACTTTATTACATTAATTAGAACATAATTACAAACTACGAGTTTTAGGGCATAAATTCCAACAACTCCCACTTGAACTAAAACTCTAGTGGGGTACATCAGAATCTAAAACAGTAGAAATACAATAAACTAGGGCATCCTTATACCCCATTACATATCTCCCACTTGTCCTAGATTAGCCTATGCACATATCTCGTAGACCCAGACTTTCAAGATGACCCTCGAACACTTTAGCCGTGAGAATCTTTGTAAACGGATCAGCAATATTGTGCTCCGAAGCGATCTTCGTGACTGTCACATCTCCTCGTTGCACTATCTCTCGTACGTGTGATACTTCCTCTCGATGTGCTTACCTCGCTTATGGTCATGAGGTTCCTTCGAATTGGCTACCGCACCACTATTGTCACAAAGATAAGGTGATGGGAGATTCCATATTTGGAACAACTTCCAAATCGTAAGAAGGATTTCCTTAGCCAAATAGCCTCCTTAGCTGTTTCACAAGTAGCGACATACTCAACCTCCATTGTGGAGTCAGCGATGCATCCTTGCTTGATGCTTCGCCATACTATACCTCCCCCGTTAAGGGTGAAAACTAATCTCGATGTAGATTTTCGAGAATCCTTATCGGCCCGAAAAATCGTAATCGCAGTATCCAGATGATCGATCGATCCTTAGACCCATAAACAAGCATATAGTCTCTCGCTCTCCTTAGATACTTGAGGATATTTTTAATCGTTGTCCAAAGGGTCTAACCCTCGGATTGACCGGTACCTCACCGACTATTCCCACTGCATAACAAATGTTCGGCCTCGTGCATAGCATAACATACATTAAGCTACCTACTACAGAGGCATAAGGAATATGTCTCATATCCTCAACTTCTTGAGGTGTCTTGGGACACTGCTCCTCGATGAGATGAACTCCGTGCCTCGAAGGGTAATAAGCCCTCTTGGAATTCTCGTGATCGAATATCTGACAACATTTTGAGACAAGCAGCATGTTCGTTCTTGCGATTCCTAAAGATCTGAATCCCAAGAACATACTGCGCCTCTCCCAAATCTTTCATTTGGAATTGGGTCGCCAGCCAATTCTTTATGTCAGTTAGGTATCCTACATCATGTTGGATTTTATGTCCTAAAACTCGTAGTTTGTAATTGATAAGACTTTTTTCGTGTTTCTTCTTCGATAAAATTGTTATTGAATTAGTATACCATAATCTTGAATCCAATAAACTAAGGTCCCGAGGCTATTTAATGTAGACTTGAACTTTATGTGATGACATAAAACATGGATCAAGTTCGAGTATATAGCCTAAAATGGTCTATAGTATAGGGATAAGGTTGGGCGCCTTATTCTGGGGACACTATGGATGCGACCTACTTTGTAGTTAGTACAAACGATGTGATCCTGAATCGTTCATATATAGATATGTAAGTGGGTGCATCCTATGCAATGAGTTTGTATAAGACTGGACCATGACTTAGTCACTTTTGTTGGGATTTGTGCCCTAAAACTCGTAGTTTGTAATTATGTTCTAATTAATGTAATAAAGTGTTATTATTTCAATAAAGTGTTATTGTTCGCTATCTGCGAGTTTGCCTTTATTTAAAACACTAAATCCAATAAACTAAACATCCAAGGCTGCTAAATGAATCTTTAACTGAATGTAATGTACATAAAAAGGATCTCGGTTCGAGATACAGCGTAAAGGGTCTATAGTTAGGGGATAAGGTTTGGGTACCTTACCCTGGTTAAACTATGAATGTGGCCCACTTTGTATTTGATACAAATACTGTGATCCTAACGTGTTTGTGTAGATGACATGTGAGTGGGGATATCCTATGTAATGAGATTACATAAGACCGGACCACGAAATAGTAACCTCTAGTCAGTAACTCTGCTTGACTAGTTAGGTTTCTATTTCACTAGGATGACCTAGGAAACTTGATCTCAATCTCGAGCAAAGTTACAAACTCCTGCTCATGAGGGATTGTCCTTTGACTAGTATGGGTGAGAGTGGCCAGATTCGCCCACTCAATATGCCTACCTTCTTGGGGACAGGACCGAGTGAGCGGCTGGGAACTTAACTTAGCAAGATGGAATTCACTCCTTCCCGCCTACTAGGGTATGTAGAGGAATGTTCCCTTAAGTGGTGTCTCCAGAACTTGAACAAAGGGCCCACCATCTCATTAGCCCGAGAGGGACTCTGCTTTGTTGGTAGGACCACAAACAAATTGTTCATTAGAGGAGCACCGGTACTTAAGGCACAAGATGTAACCTGTGGGTAAAACAATGAATTTGACCCAGCTTGGTGTTACGAACATTCGTGAAGGATTGACTTGTCATTATTGGTCAATATCCATGGACACGAAATATATCCGCAGTGAGAAGAGTGCGGTTGTGGGACTTTAGTGGAGTGTTCCCCAGCGTGAACGAATGTTGATTGGGAGGTTAATGAGATTAACTGAAAGCGCCCTCTCGTATCGTTGGAGCTTCGATCCAGAGGTCCATTAGGTCCACCTTCTACCTCGTAAAGGGTTCTTAGATTATTTGAATTTGAAATGTTCAAATTCATTAGGGAATATATTTAATGTATATTGATACGATATAATATATAGTTTTGGAACTATATATTATAAATTTAATGTGAATAAGATTCATATTAAATTACTTGAGAGAATTAAATATTTGAAAGAGTTCAAATATTAAATTCAAATGTGAATGTGATTCATATTTGAAAACTATAGGTTAAAACATAATGTTCATGAGATGTACATTAAACTATAGGTTAAAGGGTGAAATGATTAAATATGATTTAATCAATTCAATTAATATTATAATTGAATTAAATATGATTTGATTTAATGTAATTAATTAATGTTTGATTAATTAATATAATATTAATTGGAAACGTGTCAGGAGGACACGTTCCCACTACTCCCCAACTCCCCCTCGATAGGGAGTGGGGAGTTGCCCATTGAAGGTTTTTCTTCTCCTGGTGAGAGGAAGAAGAGAGATCGATCAATTTTTTGGGGTTCTTACAGAAGAAGAAAGATTTCTCTCTCACTCTCAAATTCCCTTCACATTCCAAAAGTTGGAATCCTTCCCACCAAGGAGGATCTAAGTATTCAGAGACATAGGAGGTGATCCAAGTGGTGATGTTGTTGCACAGAGAAAAACAGAGAAGTTCCTTTGTTGCTGTACTGCTTGGAGAAAGGAGTTGTTGTTGGAGAAAGTCTACAAAGGTAAGTCTTCTTTCTCTCATTTAGTTTAAACGTTAAACTTGTAGCATGTTTGTATGCATTTAATCCATGCCTAATAGGATTAGAATATATGCTTGTTCTGTATTTTTGGGTCAATGTACTGGTTTTTGTTTTTAGCAAAACAATCAAGCAAATTAACGATCCCAATCACGTTTCTGCTGCTCAAGGAGATCAGATCTCCATCAATTGGTATCAGAGCAATGCTTGTATTGTTTTGTTTTGAAACAAAATTGCATTGATTTTGGTGGGAATTGCATTGGTTTGTCAGAATATCGCTTTAGGAATTTTTTGGCCATAGTTTACTTTTGATTTTGATCAAATTGTATGTAAAGGCCCCTGCGTTTTTGGACAAAAAGTGCAAAATTGAGTCTCTAATTGAGTTACGAGTCGTTCGGGACAAGTTTCATTCAATTTGGTTTAGAATCGAAGGAGAAATTGAAGGTTGAAGCTGTTGTGTTCGTAGAAGAAGGTTGTTGCCGGCAAAGAACGCTGCGTTACCGCGAGGCGATCTGCAAAAGAGCGCACCGATTCGAGCTGGTTCGTTGGTTTTGGTCCGATTCAAGCGGTTCAAGGCCGGTTAAGGGTGTGTTTGGACCGATTTCTTGAAATAAATTAATGTAATTTATTGTTTTTGCACTTTAGGGGCCAAATTATTCCGGTTTTACAGCTTTTTATCTATATGAATGTCATTTAGATTATTCCCACCTTAGGATAAGCATGTTTGATAACATACAAAATGTGCTATCCTTAGGCTTAATTATTGCTAGTTTTGTAATCATCGCTTTTACGTGTTTAAATCACTCAATTTCAGGATAAGAGCTTAAACAGCGTTATTGAAGACAATTTGGAACACTCGGGATCAAAACAAGGCTATTTGGAGCTAAATATAACATCAAATGGAAGAGAAAAGACCAAACCAAGTCAAGACTCAGGTGATGATGGCGCTGTAACGCCACATAGAGCGTTGCGGCGCGAACGTGCGACCAAACAACTTTTTGCGGATCATTGCCGATAGCGTTGCAACACTACTTTGCAGCGGCCGCAACGCCATCTCGATAAGAAGACGCTTATGAAGACCGTGCGGTGTAGTTGCGCGTAACGCCGCTTGTAACGTCGCCGCAACGCTTACTTAAGGGCGAGCGTGCGTTAAGGTGGCGGCGCCGCAACAACATCGCCCCCGGCGTTGCAACGCTGTCGATAGTTTCCATATTTGATACGCGCCTAGGGTACAGCGTTGCAACGCTGTCCCTAGTGTTGCAACGCTGCACTGATTCCTTCTATAAATATATCCTTATGATTTCATTGCAAGGGGGAGCACAATTTAGTAGAGTTTTGCCCTAAATTCGAAATACACCTTGTAAGAAGAGAGAAAAGAGTGATTTTGGGAGCCAGAGCATTCGTGGAGGTTCGAGATCGAAGATGGGAGCTCGGAGACGAAGGACCGGCATCGACACCTAAGTTTATTTCTCTTTCTTTCAATTTGTAATAGCGTTCTAAGACGTTTTCTACTTGTTTAGTTTGTTTTTCATGTGATTTAGAGTAGCTAAACATTGTAGTAGGATTTGATTTATTTGTTATGACTTTATTACAATATATTGAAGCATGTTTTGTTCTTATTTTTGGCCATTCGCTCTGCACTCCTTAATTCGTTGATTCAAGTGGACTCGAGAGATAAAGCTTGAATTAGAGCAAAATTGTCAAAACCCTTAGTAGTCTGGCACGAGAGTGACCTAGAATTCTTAGGGAAACACTTAAAGAAGTTACTTAATGTCATGCATGTTGTAGGTTCATATGGAGACTATGAATTCTATTGCATGTGTGAGGCTCACTAAGAACCAAGAGGTTTTCTTGAGTAATTTACTTCTTGTTTATAAATTCATCTCATGAGGTCAATGCATGTGTAGTTAGGTTATTAACTTGTAAAATCACTTCCTTTAATTTTATCAATTCGTGTCTCCACATGTTTGTTTGTTTGGTTGTCTTATTCGTCAAACACCTATCCATGTTTTGTTGCTTTAACTAAATTTGAGAATTAGTATCTTAGTACTTAATTAATCTAGAAACCCATTCCCGAGGACGATACTTGGACTCATAAATCACTATACTAAAACATGACCCGTACACTGCGGTATTGTAATATAATTTTACGCAACAAGTTTTTGGCGCCGTTGCTGGGGAATGACGATTATCTAGATTAATTAATATTATGAGAAAATTTAAAATTTTAGACTAAAGTGTGTTTGTATGTTTTTCCTTATTTGTTTGATTGTTGTTTCCTTATTTACTTTATTTTAGCTTTATGTGTTGTTTGTTGTCTTTGTCCCCTGCATTTGGTTGTGTTGCTATTGTGTGAAGTCTTGTTGTGAAATTACTGATTTTAAAAGCATGACTTTGCATGATTTCAATTTTCCACCATTCTATTGTCCATCCCGGGACCCTAGGTATGTGCACCATGATTTCTCTGAATCTCATCTGTCTAATTTTTACCATTCTGTACCTGAAATTGATGAACATTCATGTAATGGTAGTTATCTAGGCAGTTGGAACCATAGTTCTTCGTACCTTGACCAACCCATAGAAAAATCTTCTCTTGTGGACCAATTGAGGGAATATACTTTAGAATTGAAAATTAAAAATTTGGTTCATGAAGAGTTCGAAAGGCTGAATAGGTTAGAAGCTAAAGTGGTAGAACTGTGGGAAATAGTACAGGATAGAACCCAATATCTTAACCAGCTAGTAATTTCCCTTAAGGCCTTACAGGAACAATTTATTATCCTTACCACTGAGAGTGTGCCACCTAGGAGGGTTTGTTCACATGATAGTGAGGATAGTTTGGGGGAGATTGAGACACACCATAATCAGGTTAGTGAGGTAGACATCGGTATTATAATCACTTCCACAGAGGAAACCGAGGTGATAGGGTTAGAGGCTGAGAAGTATTCTTCCCTTTATTCTCCAGAAATTTCCTTAGTTGTTGATAACCAATTGTCATACACTCACGAGTCTTGTTTTGATTTCCGTTCTTTCATTTTATTAAACAAAAATACAAAAAATAATTATGTCTCTGGTGCCCATGAAAAGCAAGATAGCCTTTTAGACTTAGAGGGCTACATTGATTCAAGCAAGAAGGGCCCAGAGAAATATGAGCAGTTTTATGTGCCTTGATAAGTCACCGTCTAGCTAAAGACGTTAAAGAAAGCGCTTCTTGGGAGGCAACCCAAGTTTTATGTCTTGCATCTTTAATTTTTGTTTGTGTGTGTCTGTTTTTTCTAATTTCTTTCTTTTTGTACCTCCAGGTGTATGCCCAAAGGGAGAGCTGCAGACTTGCACCCTTTTGATCATGAGATCGAGAGGACCTGTAGGAGACTCCTAAGGGAAGGAAAAGCAGAAGCTCAGACTATGGCTGATCAGGAGATCATCAATAATCCTAAACCTATAAGGGAGTATTTCCAACATGTGTTTAATTCTGAGCAGGCTGGAATAGTCCATGCCCCTATAAATGCTAATAACTTTGAACTGAAAACAGGGTTGATACAAATGGTTAGGGAAGGTGCTTTTAGAGGCCTAGCCACAGAAGATCCTAACTCTCATCTTCAAAATTTTTTGGAAATCTGTGGTACATTTAAAATGAATGGTATCTCTGCTGAAAGTATTCGCTTACGTCTCTTTCCTTTTTCTTTGCAGGGTAGAGCAAAAGAATGGCTAGGGTCCCTTCCCTTAAGGAGTATCACTTCCTGGGAGGAGATGGCCCAAGCCTTCATGACCAAATTCTTTCCACCTGTTAAAGCTGCAAAGTTAAGGACTGAGATAGGAACATTCAGGCAGCAAGAGGGAGAGCAGTTATTTGAGGCCTGGGAAAGGTACAAGGACATGCTTAGGAGGTGCCTACAGCATGGCTACCTGCATCGCTCTGTGTACAACTGCTTTTTAATGGACCGGAAGGTAAGACCAGACCATTCTCGATGCTACTCTGCTGGAGGGGGCTTTCATGGCGAAGACTGTGCCAGAAGCACCTGCCCTCCTTGAGGAAGTGTCAACTGCCAGCTACCAATGGCCTACAGACAATGACAGATCTAAGCCAATAGCTAGATTGTATCAACTGGATGAGGTAACTTCTTTTAGATCTCATATGGCATCTCTCACTCATGCCCTGAATAATTTTGCAGGATCACCACAAACAGGGATGTCCTCTCAATGCTCCCAACCCAATAGAGAATCCACTATGGAGCAAATGAACTACCTGAACAACAGGAGCAACAACTATGGAGGGAACCAGAATCAGAATAACCTCCCAACACATTACAATCAAGGTTTGAGGTACCATGAAAACTTTTCTTATGCTAACAATAAAAATGTGTTGAATCCTCCTATAGGGCATGCTTCTAAATCAGAGAAGAAACCATCTTTGGAAGACACATTGAACTCCTTCATAGCTAAATCCAGAAGTCGGTTTAACCAGCTGGAAAATGCAGTCACCAGTTTATCTGGTATAGTGACCAGTCATAGAGCTGCAATAAAGAATATAGAGACCCAGATTAGCCAAATGAATACATCAATCCAGGCACTGCAAGCAAGAAAGGAAACACCTTGAGGGAGTACAGTCTAGCTAAAGACGTTAAACAAAGCACTTCTTGGAAGGCAACCCAAGCTTTACTTACTTTTGTTTTTCTGTCTTTAGCTTGCTTTAGTTGTTGTTCAATTCTTAGTTAGTTGTTGTTTTACTTCGTAGGTTGTGGAGATGCTCTCTTTCGTTGAAATCCATGCTCCCATTCTGAGGAACTCCAACACACATGCTTTGGCTATCCAAGGAACTCAGAAAGATCTCCATCACCCAGGACAGTATCATTCAATTCTACCTTATACTTAGCTTATGCTTATTTCTACAAACATTGGGGACAATGTTTAGTCTAAGTTTGGGGGTGGGATGTTGTTTATTTATTATAACTGTCCTGAGTATGTGCTAAATTGGTGATTGTTCCTTTACATGAGTATGATCATGATAGCCTAGGATGAGATTTATTTGAAAATTTCTGTGATTCTGCTGAAACTTGAGAGCATGATTTGAATTTGAGTTAATTTAAAAATTTTCTTGAGTTTTCCTGCACTATTATGCACATAGTCTGTGTTCCTGTAGTTTTGAAGTGCTTAGAACAAAGTTATTAGGCGTAGAAGTTTGATGTCACCTCGATAGGTCTAAGAAATGATTTGAGAGTTAAAACTGCAAGATAGGGTGAATGACAATATGAAGTGCATGATCTGTATAATATGTGAACTATTTTGTTTCTGTTGTTTGTTTGCTAAAGAAAAAATCGTGAGGGCAAAAAGAGCTACCTCCACTGTGATCAGTTAGGCCACTCATTGAGCGAGTGCTCTGGGTAGGGGTCCCTGCAGTGGATGTGTGAAAGGTAGTGTCCTTGCATAAAAAAAAATGATGATTAAGTGCTAAGTAGAGTTATTTATTTCTTGAATGTGGAGGACTCAAGGATTAGTAATTATGACCAGTGTAGGGGGAAGTTGAATGGAGAGCCTAATAAAGTTGATCCGGGCTTAGTAAAAATGAAGGGAACATAGGCTAATCACACACACACACGTAGGAACACTTAGGAAAAATTTTAAATTGCTTGCTGAAGTGTTATGTTTGAGTGTTTCACGTGATAGCTAGATTTTCTGTTGAATCTTTGAGGGTTGAATCAATTGTATGTACAAGAACAATCTGATGTTTAATTCTGTTTTTGCTCGGGACTAGCAAAAGTTTAAGTTTGGGGTGTTAAGCATGTTCATGCATTTTATTTATATAAATGTTATATGAATATGGTTGAATGCATGACTAATTTATTTTTTCATGAGTAATTAATTATAAGTGTTATAATTAGATTATATGGAAAATAAATTGCATGGAGCATGAAATTACTTAGTTTAAAATAAATGTTATTTTGTTTAAGTAATTTCATAATTCAAGTAGTTGAATTTCTTTTATAATTCCAATTTGAATATTGATTGTTGGATTTATAATATAGTTTCTTTATCAATAAGTTAATCATTAAAATTTATAAAAGTTATAAATTAAAGGGGTTTTAGAAACCATAACCTATAATAAAGAAATGCATACAAACATAGGAACTTGGGTTAAATTTAATTAGTTTTAAATCGTTTAAAATTAATTTAGACCTAAGTTTCAATTTCTAATAGGATTAGAAATAAGTCTTACGTAGTATTTTAAATAGTTTAAAATATAGTAGGACTTTAGGACTTTGGTTATAAGGGAACTCTACTGGTGAAGTTCTATCTAAGGCTGGGGGTACTTAAGCTGACGGTTAACGTAACACCTCCTACCTGGGAATAGACCCGGAACCTGAGTTGAATTAACCTGAGTTCGATTTTATCTCTAGGTAATTAAAATGTTTATTCACCTAGACATAAGGTTTTAAGACCTAGTTATAATAGTTAAAATAGGCATAGACTTAGATAGATTCTTTTAGCCAGAATCCGACTAAGTTAAATCCATACCCTAATTTTAGGAACTTCAGTGGGAGAAAACGAGATGTTCGCATCGAGTTTACTCTCACGTCCTCAAGAGTTCACACAGTGAGTTCCATGCTTGGGTACGTGGCGTCAATAGGGCGTCCCCCTACGGTATGTGTTTGCGTGGTTCAATACTAAGGTGAATGAGGGAAGTATCCATAGTAAATGGGAGCAGGACGCGTGTCAACGTATCCTATGGTCTCCTCCATTAGGTCGCACAGTGAGATTTCTATAGTCTGCCTACTAGGTTGTCCTGGAACAGCCAATCCCTACAGAGGGCCTGACTATAGGGATCGGAACACCGCGAACTCTTGAAATGGATAGGGTCTCTTAGGTTATTTGCCAGCAGTTGTCTTTCTTAATAGTAGCCTGTTGGCTCGGGCCTATTGGATCTGAAAATGGCAGGGTCACATTTACGGGATGAGTTAAGTTAGTTAACAAGTCCTTGACCAAACAAGCGGTAGCTAAGGACCATTGGGATATGAGATGCTTTAGTGGGAATTGGCTGAGAAAGTCTCAATTCAAGGGAGGAATGACTGACTGCCCGACGAAGGCTTTTGTTCTAAACCCTTGAAGTATCGTTGCAATATTAAAGGTTTAACTTAAACAGTGGGTTTTAGTTTAAACACTAGGGTTCTTTGATAATTTTGCTAAATTAGATTGATTTTTACAATGGGTTTAAAGGCATAACTAATTAGAACTATTTTGGATTTTCAGCATGTTGTCCTCAATAATAGCCTTACTTAAAAGCGACCGTTTAACTGGTGAGAATTTTACTACGTGGAAGTCCAACTTGAATACGATTCTCGTTGTTGACGACCTTCCGCTCGTATTAATCGAGGAATGTCCTCGATTCTCGCCGTAACGCTCCTCAATCTGTTAAGGAGGCGTACGATCCCTGGATCAAGGTCAATGATAAGGCCAAGGTCTACATTTTGGCTAGTGTTTACGAAGTTCGCCAAAAAGCACGAGGGCATGGTCTCACCGTGAGATCATGAGTTCACTGCGCAGAAATGTTTGGACAACCGTGCGGGCCAGATTCGCACGCGAATCCCTCAAATACGCTTTATAACTCTCGTATGAAGGAGAGGTCGTCGGTGAGAGAACACGTTCTTGATCCGATGGTCCACTTCAACGTGGTTTGAGATGAACGGCGATCATTGACAAGCGGTCGATCGTATCATCGCTCATCCCGAAATCTCTTCCGAAGAGTTTCCTGCAATTCCAGCAAAGAATGCAAAGATGATGAACAAGATAGAGTATAACCCGACTACTTTCCTTAATGAACTACAGACTTTCCAGTCTCTTATGAAGAATAAGGGACAGGCTGATGGAGAGGCAAATCTGTTTGCCCATTCCAGAAGGTTCCAGAAGGGTTCATCCTCTGGGACTAAGTTCTGTAGCTCTTCTTCTTGGCTTAAGAAGACCCAAAAGAAGAAAATAAGAGGGAAAGGGAAGGAACTTGATGCTGACAAGGGCAAGGAAAAAGCCAAGCTTGCAGATAAAGGAAAGTGTTTCCACTGCAACATGGATGGGCACTGGAAGAGAAACTACCCAAAATACCTTGCTGAGCTCAAAGAGAAGAAAGGTAAATTAGATTTACTTGTTCTTGAAACATGTTTAGTGGAAAATAATGATTTTAGCTGGATACTTGATTCAGGAGCCACTAATCAGGTTTGCTCTTCATTTCAGCAAACTAGTTCCTTCAAGGAGCTCGAAGAGGGTGAGATGACGCTCAAGGTCGGAACGGGAGACGTCGTCTTAACTCATGCAGTGGGAGATGTCAAGTTATTTTTTGGAGATAGATTTATTTCTTTACAAAATCTGTATATAGTTCCTAAGCTTAAAAGGAACTTAATTTCTATCTCTTGTTTAATAGAACTTGGATATTGTATTTCTTTTTCAGTTAATGAAGCGTTCATTTTGAAAGAGGGTGTCAATATTTGTTCTGCTAAATTGAAAAATGGCTTATATGTACTGAAACCGAATAAAACCAAAGCAATTTTAAATCATGAGATGTTTAAAAATGCTAGTACTCGAAATAAAAGGCAAAGAATTTCTCCAAATAATAATACCTATCTGTGGCATCTTAGACTTGGTCATATTAATCTCAACTGGATTGAGAGACTTTCTAAGAATGGACTTCTAAACAAGTTAGAAGATGATTCTTTACCGCCTTGCGACTCTTGCTTGGAAGGTAAAATGACCAAACGACCTTTTACTGGAAAAGGTTATAGAGTCGTAGAGCCCTAGAACTTGTGCATTCGGATCTTTGTGGTCCGGTGAATGTTAAAGCTCGAGGAGGGTACGAATATTTCATTTCTTTCATAGATGATTATTCAAGGTATGGTTATCTATACCTAATGCATTACAAGTCTGAAGCTCTTGAAAAGTTCAAAGAGTATAAGGCTGAAGTAGAGAATGCATTAGGGAAAAGCATTAAAACACTTTGATCCGATCGAGGTGGAGAGTATACGGATTTGAGATTCCAGGACTATATGATAGAACATGGAATTAAATCTCAACTCTCAGCACCTAATACACCACAGCAAAATGGTGTATCAGAAAGGAAAAATAAAACCTTGTTAGACATGGTTCGTTCTATGATGAGCTATGCTCAATTGGCTGCCTCGTTTTGGGGATATGCAATAGAGACTGCAGTTCAAATCTTAAACAGTGTTCCATCAAAAAGTGTTTCAGAAACACCTTTTGAACTTTGGAAGGGGCGTAAACCTAGTTTACAACACTTCAGGATTTGGGGTTGTCCGACACACGTGCTCGTGACAAACCTAAAGAAACTGAAACCTCGTTCAAGATTGTGCCAATTTGTTGGCTATCCCAAAGAAACGAGAGGTGGTCTTTTCTACGACCCACAATAAAACAAGGTGATTGTATCGACAAACGCCACATTCTTGGAAGAAGATCACATGAGGAACCATAAACCGCGTAGTAAATTAGTACTAAATGAAGCTACACATTAACCAACAAGAGTTGTTGGTCAAGCTGGACCTTCATCAAGAGTTGATGGAAGAGCCAAAGACCTCAAGTCGATCTCGTCCTTCTCAATCGTTGGGAATGCCTCGAGCGAAGGGAGGGTTGTTTTCCAACCTGACCGCTACTTGGGTTTAGCTGAAACACAAGTTGTCATACCTGATGACGGCGTAGAAGATCCATTATCTTATAAGCAGGCAATAAATGACGTAGAAAAGGACCAATAGATCAAAGCCATGGACCTTGAAATGAAGTCAATGGACTTCAATTCAGTATGGGAACTTGTAGACCAACCTGAAGGGGTTAGACCCAAAGGGTGTAAGTGGATCTATAAGAGAAAGAGAGATGCAACCGGAAAGGTACAGACCTTTAAGGCTAGACTTGTAGCAAAGGGTTTTACCCAAAGGGAAGAAGTTGATTATGAAGAAACTTTTTCCCCTGTTGCTATGCTGAAGTCTATAAGGATACTCTTGTCCATAGCCGCGTTTTATGATTATGAAATTTGGCAAATGGATGTCAAGACTGCCTTTTTGAATGGTAATCTTGACGAGAGCATCTATATGTCTCAGCCCAAAGGGTTCATAGCACAAGGTCAGGAGCAAAAAGTTTGCAAGCTTAATCGATCCATTTATGGATTGAAACAAGCATCAAGATCTTGGAATATAAGATTTGATATTGCGATCAAGTCTTACGGCTTTGACCAAAACGTTGACGACCCTTGTGTTTACAAGAGGATCATTAACGACAAAATAGCTTTGTTAGTACTTTATGTGGATGATATCCTACTCATTGGGAATGATGTAGGATACCTAACTGACATAAAGAATTGGCTGGCGACCCAATTCCAAATGAAAGATTTAGGAGAGGCGTAGTATGTTCTTGGGATTCAGATCTTTAGGAATCGCAAGAACAGAACGCTAGCTCTGTCTCAAGCGTCTTATATCGACAAGATGTTGTCCAGATATTCGATGCAGAATTCCAAGAGGGGCTTTTACCCTTCAGGCACGGAGTTCATTTGTCTAGGGAACAGTGTCCCAAGACACCTCAAGATGTTGAGGATATGAGACATATTCCCTATGCCTCTGCAGAGGTAGCTTAATGTATGCTATGCTATGCACGCAGGCCTGACATTTGTTATGCAAAGGGGAATAATCGGTGAGGTACGACCCAATCCGAGGTTAGACCACTCGGACAACGCTTAAAAATATCCTCAAGTATCTAAGGAGAACGAGGACTATATGCTTGTGTATGGGTCTAAGGATCTGATCCTCATCGGATAAACCGATTACGATTTTCGGACCGATAAGGATTCTCGAAATCCACATCGGGATCGCCACCCTTAACGGGGAGCTATAGTATGGCGAAGCATCAAGCAACGATGCATCGACTCCACAATGGAGGTTTGAGTATGTGTCGCTGCTTGTGAAGCGACTAAGAAGATCGTTTGGCTAAGGAAATTCCTTCGATTTGGAAATTGTTCCAAATATGGAATCTCCCATCACCTTATACCGTGACAACAAAGTGGTGCAAAGAGCCAATTCAAGGAACCTCGCGACCATAAGCGAGGAAAGCACATCGAGAGGAAGTATCACCTGATACGAGAAATAGTGCAACGAGGAGATGTGACAATCCACGAAGATCGCCGAGCACAATATTGTTGATCCGTTTATAAAGACTCTCACGGCTAAAGTGTTCGAGGGTCATCTGGAAAGTCTGGGTCTACGAGATATGTACATAAGCTAATCTAGGGCAAGTGGGAGATATGTAATGGGGTATATGGATGCCCTAGTTTATTGTAGTTCTATCTCTTGTAACCACTGTTTTAGATTATGATGTACCCCACTAGAGTTTTAGTGCAAGTGGGAGTTTGTTGGGATTTGTGCCCTAAAACTCGTAGTTTGTAATTATGTTCTAATTAATGTAATAAAGTGTTATTATTTCAATAAAGTGTTATTGTTCGTTTTTCTACGAGTTTGCCGTTATTTAAACCCTAAATCCAATAAACTATACATCCAAGGCTGTTAAATGAATCTTTAACTGAATGTAATGTACATAAAAAGGATCTCGGTTCGAGATACAACATAAAGGGTCTATAGTTAGGGGATAAGGTTTGGGTAACTTACCCTGGTTAAACTATGGATGTGGCACACTTTGTATTTGATACAAACACTATGATCCTAACGTGTTCGTGTAGATGACATGTGAGTGGAGATATCCTATGTAATGAGATTACATAAGACCGGACCACGAAATAGTAACCTCTAGCTGTAACTCCGTTGACTAGTTAGGTTTCTATTTCACTAGGATGACCTAGACAACTTGATCTCAATCTCGAGCGAGTGTTACGAACTCCTGTTCGCGAGGGATTGTCCTTTGACTAGTATGGGTGAGAGTGGCGGATTCGCCCGACTCAATATGCCTACCTTCTTGGGGACAAGACCGAGTGAGCGGCTGGGAACTTAACTTAGCAAGATGGAATTCACTCTTTCCTACCTACTAGGGTAAGTAGAGGAATGTTCCCTTAAGTGGTGTCTCCGGGACTTGAACAAAGGGCCCGACCCTCTCATTGGCCCGAGAGGGACTCTGTTTGTTGGTAGGACCACAAACAAATTGTTCATTAAAGGAGCACTGGTACTTAAGGCACAAGATGTAACCCAGGGGTAAAACGGTAATTTGACCCAGCTGGTGTTACGAACATTCGTGAAGGATTGAGTTGCTGTTATTGGTCAATATCGATGGACACGAAATATATCTCAGTGAGAAAGAGTGCACTGTGGGACTTTAGTGGAGTGTTCCCTGATTAACGAATGTTGATTGGGAGGTTAATGAGATTAACCGAAAGCGATCTCGTATCGTTGGAGCTTCGATCCAGAGGTCCATTAGGTCCACCTTCTAGCTCGTAAAGGATTCTTAGATTATTTGATTGAATTTGAAATGTTCAAATTCATTAGGGAATATATTTAATGTATATTGATACGATATAATATATAGTTTTGGAACTATATATTATATATTTTTGTGAATAGGATTCATATTAAATTACTTGAGAGAAATAAATATTTGAAAGAGTTCAAATATTAAATTCAAATGCGAATGTGATTCATATTTGAAAACATAGGTTAAAACATAATGTTCATGAGATGTAGATTAAACTATAGGTTAAAGGGTAAAATGATTAAATATGATTTAATCAATTTAATTAATATTATAATTGAATTAAATATGATTTGATTTAATGTAATTAATTAATGTTTGATTAATTAATATAATATTAATTTGGAACGTGTCAGGAGGACACGTTCCCACTACTTCCCAACTCCCCCTCGATAGGAAATGGGGAGTAGCCCATTGAAGGTTCTTCTTCTCCTGGTGAGAAGAAGAAGAGAGATCGAGCGATTTTTTGGGGTTCTTACAGAAGAAGAAAGATTTCTCTCTCACTCTCAAATTCCCTTCATATTTCAAAAGTTGGAATCCTTTCCACCAAGGAGGATCTAAGTATTCAGAGACATAGGAGGTGATCCAAGTGCTGGTGTTGTTGCACAGAGAAACACAGAGAAGTTTCTTTGTTGTTGTACTGCTTGGAGCAAGGAGTTGCTGTTGGAGAAAGTCTACAAAGGTAATTCTTCTTTCTCTCCTTTAGTTTAAACGTTAAACTTGTAGCATGTTTGTATGCATTTAATCCATGCCTAATAGGATTAGAATATATGTTTGTTCTGTATTTTTGGGTCAATGTACTGGTTTTTGTTTTTAGCAAAACAATCAAGCAAATTAACGATCCCAATCACGTTTCCGCTGCTCAAGGAGATCAGATCTCCATCAACTTTTTCTTTATAACACCGTTTACTGTATAAAACTGACTAATTCAATTTTGATGACCTAGGTAACTCAATCTCAATCCTGAGCTAACTATAAACTCCTTAAATCTGCATGGGTGAGAGCAGCTCAACAGCTCAACAGCGCTGGCTCAATAAGCCTCCCATTTTAGGGGTAAGACCGGGTAGATAGCTGGAGACAAAGGGTGCAAGACGGAATTCACTCCTACCCAACTCTAGGGATAGTAGATAGGTTGTTCCCTTAAGTGCTGACTTTGGAACTAGAACAAGGGGCCCCACCCTCTCACTAGGCTGAGAGGGACTAGATTTGTTGGTTGGACCACAAATCAATTGTTCTATAGAGGTTCAATGGGACTTGAGGAACAAGAAGTGTTCTTGGGGGTAAAACGGTATTTTGACCCAGTCGAGACCACGAACAACCTGTGAAGGATTGACTTACTAGTTACGGTTATATCAGGTGGACAGAAATATATCTACAGTGAGGGGAGTGCAACTACGGGACTTTAGTGGAATGACCCGTTAGTTAACAAATGTTGATTAATTAGGTTAAAGAGTTTGATCGATTAATCTCGGATTGTTGGAGCCCATGATCTGTAGGTCTAGTAGGTCCCCCTGCTAGCTCATATGGATTAAACTTAGAATAGTATGATGGATTAATTCGAATTGTTCGAATTAGGAAAGGAGTTTTAAACTGACAGGTATATGTGATATAACTATTGGTTTTTTATGACACAATATATTCAAATGTGATTTGAATTTCAAAAATATGAATGCGGATTCATATTCGGGAGATCAAAATTAGTCAAGAGGGTCAAAATCGTAAAAAGTCAAATGGTTGACTTTTTCGGCTCGGGGAAAGTCAAAGTTTGACTTTGACCAAATGGAAAAGACCATATTACCCTTGACTAAAGTTAGTGGAATTATCCAAATTTTTCTTGGACAATCCCACTCACTTACGTGGATTATGTGTAAACATTATAGATTGACACATAGCCCACTTTAGTTAGTGTTATGTGAGGTGTTGAATTTTGGTGAGCATTGACATGCATTTGATGCATGTAATTTCTTTATAAATAGGTTTGTTTTCAAAACAAAGGGTTCCTTTTGGCTGATTTTTGAGTTTTTTCAAAAGAAGAAGTCTCACCAAAAGGTACTTTTTTTTCCCTTTCCTCACACAAAGCTTTCAACCTCCCATTCTTTCCTTTCCAATCCTTCATTCACCGGGTCCCACAACCCGATTCTGAGTCCAGAGGATAGCGGGGAAGCTCTAGTGGTGGTCCGATTGTGTTCGGTTTTTGATTTGGTAAGGAGGAAAGAAGAAATTGAGCTACAAAGGTTGTATATTCTTCCCTTTTTTAGTTTACCGTTTTTTTTTGTTTGTTGGCATGTTAATTTCTATTAAGTTAGATGCAATTAGAGTGTCATTAGATCTTTATTCCACTGCGTATGTCTCGTGTTCCATCACATCATTCCCAATGAGTAGGATATCATCCACATAAAGTACTAACAAAGCTACTTTGTTGTTGACGATCCTCTTGTAAACACAAGGCTCGTCAACGTTTTGGTCAAAGCCGTAAGACTTGATCGCAGTATCAAATCTTATATTCCAAGATCTTGATGCTTGTTTCAATCCATAAATGGATCGATTAAGCTTGCAAACTTTTTACTCCTGACCTCGTGCTATGAACCCTTCGGGCTGAGACATATAGATGCTCTCGTCAAGATTACCATTCAAAAAGGCAGTCTTGACGTCCATTTGCCAAATTTCATAATCATAAAACGCGGCTATGGACAAGAGTATCCTTATCGATTTCAGCATAGCAACAGGAGAAAAAGTTTCTTCATAGTCAACTCCTTCCCTTTTGGTAAAACCCTTTGCTACAAGTCTAGCCTTAAAGGTCTCTACCTTTCCGGCTGCATCTCTCTTTCTCTTATAGATCCACTTACACCCTATGGGTCTAACCCCTTCAGGTTGGTCTACAAGTTCCCATACTGAATTGAAGTCCATTGACTCCATTTCAAGGTTCATGGCTTTGATCCAATTGTCCTTGTCTACGTCATTCATTGGCTGTTTATAAGACAATGGATCTTCTACGCCATTCATCGGTATGACAACTTGAGTTTCAATTAAACTCAAGTAGCGGTCGAGTTGGGAAACAACCTCCCACTGCGTCGAGGCATTCCCAACGATTGAAAAGGACGAGACTGACTTGAGGTGCTGACTCCTCCATCAACTCTTGATGAAGGTCCAGCTTGATCAACAACTCTTGTCGGTTCATGTGTAGCTTCATTTAGTACCAATTTACTACGCGGTTTATGGTTTCTCATGTGATCTTCCTCCAAGAACGTGGCGTTTGTCGATACAATCACCTTATTTTCTTGTGGGTCGTAGAAAAGACCACCTCTCGTTTCTTTGGGATAGCCAACAAATTGGCACAATCTTGAACGAGGTTCCAGTTTCTTTGGGTTTGTCACGAGCACGTGTGCTTACAACCCCAAATCCTGAAGTGTTGTAAACTAGGTTTACGCCCCTTCCAAAGTTCAAAAGGTGTTTCTGAAACACTTTTTGCTGGAATACTGTTCAAGATTTGAACTGCAGTCTCTACTGCGTATCCCCAAAACGAGGCAGGCAATTGAGCATAGCTCATCATAGAACGAACCATGTATAACAAGGTTCTATTTCTCCCTTCTGACACACCATTTTGTTGTGGTGTATTAGGTGCAGAGTGTTGAGATTAATTCCATGTTCTATCATATAGTCCTGGAATCTCAAATCCATGTACTCTCCATCTCGATCTGATTGAAGTGTTTTAATGGTTTTTCCTAATGCATTCTCTACTTCAGCCTTATACTCTTTGAACTTTTCAAAAGCTTCAGACTTGTGATGCATTAGGTATAGATAACCATACCTCGAATAATCATCTATGAAAGAGATGAAATATTCAAACCCTCCTCGAGCTTTAACATTCACCGGACCACAAAGATCCGAATGCACAAGTTCTAGGGGCTCTACGGCTTTATAACCTTTTCCAGTAAAAGGTCGTTTGGTCATTTTACCTTCCAAGCAAGACTCGCAAGGCGGTAAAGAATCATCTTCTAACTTGTTTAGAAGTCCATTCTTAGAAAGTCTCTCAATCCGGTTGAGATTAATATGACCAAGTCTAAGATGCCACAATAGGTATTATTATTTGAGAAATTCTTTGCCTTTTATTTTGAGTGTTAGCATTCTTAAACATCTCATGATTTAAAATTGCTTTGGTTTTATTCGGTTTCAGTACATACAAGCCATTTTTCAATTTAGCAGAACAAATATTGACACCCTCTTTCAAAATTAACGCTTCATTGATTGAAAAAGAAATACAATATCCAAGTTCTATTAAACAAGAGATAGAAATTAAGTTCCTTTTAAGCTTAGGAACTATATACGATTTTTTAAAGAAAGAAAATCTATCTCTGAAAAATAACTTGGCATCTCCCATCAGACGAGTGAGACGACGCCTCTCGCTCCGACTCACGAAGCGTCATCTCACCTTCTTCGAGCTCCTTGAAGGAACTAGTTTCAAAATGAAGAGCAAACGTGATTAGTGGTCACTTTGAATCAAGTATCCGAGTTAAATCATCATTTTCCACTAAACAAATTTCAAGAACAAGTAAATCTAATTTACCTTTCTTCTCTTTGAGCTCAAAGAAGGTATTTTGGGCGCTTTCTCTTCCAAAGTGCCCATCCATGTTGCAGATGGAAACACTTTCCTTTATCTGCAAGCTTGGTTTTTCCCTTGCCTTTGTCAACAGCAGTGCCTTTCCTTTCCCTCCTATTTTCTTTTTTTGGGTCTTTTTAAGCCCGTAAGATGAGCTACGAGGACTTAGTCCCGGAGGATGAACTCTTCTCGAACCTTCGGAATGGGCAAACAGATTTGCCTCTCCATCACTGTCCCTTATTCTTCATAAGAGACCGGAAAGTCAGTAGTTCATTAAGGAGAGTAGTCGGTTATACTCTATCTTGTTCATCACCGCATTCTTTGCGAATTGCGAGAAACTCTTCTAAGAGATTCCGGGATGAACGATACGACTCGCTTTCGTCAATGACCGCTCTGTTCATCTCAAACCACGTTGAAGTGGACCATCAGATCAAGAACGTGTTCTCTCACCGATGACCTCTCCTTCATACGGGAGTTATAAACGTATTTGAGGGATTGGTGCCGAATTTATCCAGACGGTTGTCCAAACATTTCCTACAGTGAACTCATGATCTCACGAGCTGAGACCATGCCCTCGTGCTTTTTGGCGTAACTTGAAATACTAGCCAAAATGTAGACCTTGGCCTTATCATTGGCCTTCATCCACGATCGTGCGCGCCTCCTTATGCATTGAGGAGCGTTACGAGCGAGAATCGAGGACATTCCCGCTTAGTACGAATCGAAGGTCGTCAACAACGAGAATCGTATTCAAGTTGGACTTCCATGTAGTAAAATTCTCACCAGTTAAACGGTCGCTTTTAAGTAAGGCTATTATTGAGGACGACATGCTGAAAATCTAAAATAGTTCTAATTAGTTATGCCTTTAAACCAATTGTAAGAACCAATCTAATTTAGCAAAATTATTAAAGAACCCTAGTGTTTAAACTAAAACCCACTGTTTAAGTTAAACCTTTAATCTTGCAACGATACTTCAAGGGTTTAGAACAAAAGCCTCCGTCGGGCGGTCAGTCATTCCTCCCTTGAATTGAGACTTTCTCAGTCAATTCCCACTACCAGAACATCTCATGTCCCAATGGTCCTTAGCTACCGTTTGTTTGGCCAATGACTTGTTAACTAACTTAACTCATCCCGTAAATGTGACCCTACCATTTTCAGATCAAATAGGCCCGAGCCAACAAGCTACTATTAAGAAAGACAACTTGTAACGACCACAACCACAGGTACTAGTTATTTATTTTATTTAGCGTTCTATCAACCTTTGTGTTTAGCCGGATTAGTAAATTTTCATCAGGCTCGACGAGAGTGAGTCCTTAATTTTATTTAGTTTACAGTGAAGTGTTCCCCTTTAGATAAATTTACACTTATATTTAAAATAAAAGGAAAGGAAAAGACAATGGCATTTAGTAAATAATGCCTAAGTGAGGGTTAATTGGGACCTTTTGTTTAACCATTTATATATATATGTTTGCAATCAAGAGAAAAGAAACCCTAACCCTAGATCTCTCTCTATAGCCTCTCTTTTTCTTCCTCACACTTTGCCCTAACCAAAACCCAAACCCTCATTGTGCAACTTCACCGCCGACCAAGCTCACGTCCAAGAAGAGAAGTCGCACGTCTATTCACCAGCTGCAGCCGAAGAAGACTTCACCGCCGACCAAGCTCACGTACGAAGAGCACGCCGGAGACGCCCCAGCCATCCAATCGTGAGTCACCTGCGCCGCCGCTCGTGAGTTCGTTTCCGATGCCGCCGATCGCGACCCGGCGAAGTCGTCAACAGGCCAGCCCGTATCAGAGCAGCACACGTCCGGTGACCTCCTCGCGTTATCCTCGCGGCAAAGCCACGATCGAGGTTGTTGCGATCGCTCACGCCGCCGAGTCCCTTCACGCCGCAAGCCGCCCCCACAAGCCTCACCTCGCCGTTGGTTCTCGCGACGAGACCGCCGCGAGGTTGACGCCGCTCAAGCTCGGCCGCCGCAGCCGCCTTCGAGGTCTCGTCCGATCGAGCACGCGATGCGAGAATCCGCACCGGATTTCCACGAAATGAAGAGCCCCGCCGCTGCTCCTTGAAGCCGCCATCCTCTGCCGCCGTCGAACTCTACGGCGCCGATCGACACTAATTTACAGCCGCTAAAGTGTTAACCCGGTGAGCGATCTTATTAAGTTTTGGGTTTGAAAGAAATTATACGTGATCTATTGGACATCTAAGCGTCTAATTGAGAGCTAAACTACTGTTTTAAACGCTAATTGTAGGGACCAAGTTTGGAGCGGAATTGAGGGTCAAACGTCGAAACGGACTAAGGAATATTAAATCTTCGCGTTGAACTCGAGGTAAGCGGGGCCTGAAATCTTAAGGACTAGAGTTAAGCACCCTTGCGATTATGGATTTGATTAATGCTTGGAAAATAATTCCGAGTTATTGTATGGATCAGGTTCTACTAAAAGAATTACTCAAGGAGCTCGGGTTAGGTTTTGGAGTAGAATTCGAACTAAGGTAAGGGACCTTGTGCCGAATCTTTTTAAAAGGGATTAAAGAAAATGAACTCCATTATTTTATGTGAAATTAGCTCGTTATTTTACTTAAAAAGATTTAATGATTTTACACGAGAATATTTCAATATTTCATGCGAGAATACTTTAATATTTTATGTGAGGATATCTCAATATTTTATGTGCGTTTAATATAGTATTTTATGTGAGAATATCTTTGTATTCTATGTAAGAGTATTCCAAAGTATTTCAAAGAGGATATGACAAGAATTTTGTATGAGAATATTTCATGATTTCCTACAAAAGTATTATCTTCAAACCGTATCATGAGGAAATTATGATTTGCATATTGACGATGATGTTTGTGGCATGTACACTATTGTTATGTTGAATGATGGGACCTCATGCATGTTATGTATGCCATGAAATGATTTGATGAAAAATGTGGACATTGGTCTCCTGAGTGCCTTATGTGCATGGTCAAACATGCATTAGAGACCCTATGGGTCAAATTACAGGTGTCCGTGAGGGACTCAATTTATACAGAGGGTCCTGTGAGGGACTCAAACCATACGAGGGTCTCATGAGGGACTCAAATGATTACAGGGTGTCATGTGAGGGACTCAAAATGAAATGACTCAGGATGACCAATTGGCCACTTAAAGGAAAAAGGAAGTCATGTATTATAGTCATGACGATATGAGAAAGTTTTAGGTCCCACATATGTACATTTCGAACAGGTTTAAAAGTCATGATTGCATGTGTTTGCATATCCCAAACCTCGGTAGAGCGCGAGGTCACTTACTGGGTATTGTTTTGCAATACTCACCTTTTCTTTAAAAATGTTTTTCGGTGTAGGGCTAAGGGGCGTGCGGGGCGAGTGACGGAGGCGCGCTGCGGGACCATGGGAATAGACATGTCTTCGCATATTTTTCTTTTAAAAACCGATGTTGTCATTTTATGTTTTCGTAGTTTAACTTTACTTTCCAGATTTTAAATAGGCCATGTTTAAACTGCTTCTTTTGCGCGTTTTGAATGTTTTAATGGGATCCCTAAAGACAATTTGTTTTCAGTGGAGTTTTAAAGATCGTTTTATATCTTTTGGCCTATAAACGCATGCATGTGTAGTAATGTCCTTAAGAGTTTAGTTATAGAAAAAAGTAGGGGCGTTACAGTGGCAAACAACTTAAGAGACCCTATCCATTTCTAGAGTTCGCGGTGTTTCGATCCCTATAGTCGTGCCTCTCAGAGGATTTGGTTGCTCCAGACAATCTAGCAAAGTGGACTATAGAAATCTCACGATGCGACCTAATGAAGGAGACCGTGAGATACGTTGACACGCGCCCCGCTCAGCATTTACTATGGATACTTCCTCATTCACCTTGGTATTGAACCATGCAAACACATACCGTAGGGGGACACCCTATTGACGCCACGTAGCCGAGCATGGAACTCACGGTGTGAACTCTTGAGGACGTGAGAGTAAACTCGATGCGAACATCTCGTTTTCTCCCACTGAAGTTCCTAAAATTAGGGTATGATATTTAACTTAGTCGGATTCTGGCTAAATGAATCTATCTAAGTCCATGCCTATTATAACTATTATAACTAGGTCTTAAAACCTTATGTCTAGGTGAATAAACATTTTAATTACCTAGAGATAAAACAGAACTGAGGTTAATTCAACTCGAGTTCCGGTCGGTTCCTGTGTAAGAGGAGTTCCAAGTAACTGTCGACTTAAGTACCCTAGTCTTAGGCATGTAACTTCACCTAGTAGAGTTCCCTTGTAACCAAAGTCCTAAAGTCCTACTATATTTAAAACTATTTAAAATACTACGTAAGACTTATTTCTAATCCTATTAGAAATTGAAACTTAGGTCTAAATTAATTTTAAACGATTTAAAACTAATTAAATTTTAACTCAAGTTCCTATGTTTGCATGCATTTCTTTATTATAGGTTATGGTTTCTAAAACCCCTTTAATTTATAACTTTTATAAATTTTAATAATTAACCTATGATAAAGAAACTATATTATAAATCCAAAAATCAATATTCAAATTGAAATTATAAAAGAAATTCAACTACTTGAATTATAAAATTACTTAAACAAAATAAAATTTATTTTAAACTAAGTAATTTTATGCTCCATGCAATTTATTTTCCATATAATCTAATTATAACACTTATAATTAATTACTCATGAAAAAAACAAATTAGTCATGCATTCAACCATATTCATATAACATTTATATAAATAAAATGCATGAACATGCTTATCCTAAGGTGGGAATAATCTAAATGACATTCATATAGATAAAAAGCTGTAAAATCGGAATAATTTTGCCCCTAAAGTGCAAAAAAATAAATTACATTAATTTATTTCATGAAACCAGTCCAATAACACCCTGAACCGGTATTGAATCGCTCGAATCGGACCAAAAAAACTTGAACCTGGTATCAGGATGGCGTTGCTGTGCCGAGAAATAACGTTGCAACGTCCGCTTCATCGTCTTGCGCGCCTGGTATCGAGATGGCGTTGCATTTTCAGCGTTGCAACGCTGCTGCATCGGCAGTAGCTGAAACTCATGAACACAGCAGCTTCGTTCTTCAATTTCTCCTTCAATTCTCCACTGAATTGCTTAAAATTGGTCTCGAACGACTCGTAACTCAATTACAGACTCAATTTTGCACTTTTTGCCCAAAAACGCAAGGGCCTTTACATACTAATTGTTCAAAATCAAAGTAAGCTAAGGCCAAAACATTCCTAAACAAGTTTTACAGCAAACCAAATGCAATTCCCACCAAATCAATGCAATTTTGTTTCAAAACAAAACAATACAAGCATTGCTCATACTAATTGATGGAGATCTCGATCTCCTTGAGCAAATAAAAACGTGATTGGGATCGTTAATTTGCTTGATTGTTTTGCTAAAAACAAAAACCAGTACATTGACCCAAAAAAATACAGAACGCATATAATCAACTCTAATCTAATTAGGCATCGATTAAATGCATACAAACATATAAGGAGTTTAACTATTAAAGTAAAAGAGGATAAAGAAGTTACCTTTGTAGTTTCAACTTGCAGCAACTCCTTGCTCCAAATAAGTCAGCAACACAGGAACTTCCAAGATGGTTCTCTGTTTTCTTTAATTGGACAACCCCCCGAGGAAAACCTTCTATCCTCTGAGATCTTAAATCTTCCTTGGTGGGAAGATTTCCAACAATTAAGAAGATGAAGGGAATTTGAGAGTGTGAGAGAGAGAGAGCAATTCTCCAAAAAACAGTCTATTGTCATCCTCGATCAATGCCTTCTTCTACAAGAGAAGAAGGATTCAGTGGGTAACTCCCCACTTCCCTATCGAGAGGGAGATGGGGAATGGTGGGAACGTGTCCTCTTGACACGTTCCCATTTAATATTATATTAATATTTAATTAATAATTAAATACATTAAATTAAATCATATTTAATTCATATATAATATTAAATAAATAATTAAATCACATTTCATCATTTTACCCTTTATCCTATAGTTTAATGTACATCTTATGCACATTAAATTATAACCTATAGTTTTCAAATATGAATCACATTCACATTTGAATTTGATATTTGAACTCTTTCAAATATTCAATTCTCTCAAGTAATTTTATATTGAATCATATTCACATTAAATTTATAATATATAGTTCCTAAACTATATATTATATCGTATCCGTATACATTAAATATATTCACTAATGTATTTGAACATTTCAAATTCAAATGATCTAAGAACCCTTTAGGCGGGAAGGAGACTGCTCGGTTAATCTCATTAACCTCCCAATCAACATTCGTTAACTGCGGGAACACTCCACTAAAGTCCCACAGTTGCACTTTTCTCACTGCAAATATATTTCTGTGTCCATGGATATTGACCAATAACAGCAAGTCAATCCTTCACGAATGTTCGTAACACCATTTGTGTGAAATTACCATTTTACCCCTGAGTTACATCTGTTGCCTTAAGTACCAGTGCTCCTCTAATGAACAATTTGTTTGTGGTTCAACCAACAAACAGAGTCCCTCTCGGGCCAATGAGAGGGTCGGGCCCTTTGTTCAAGTCCCAGAGACACCACTTAAGGGAACATTCCTCTACTTACCCTAGTAGGCGGGAAGGAGTGAATTCCATCTTGCTAAGTTAAGTTCCCAGCTGCTCACTCGGTATTGTCCCCAAGAAGGTAGGCATATTGAGTCGGCGAATCTGGCCACTCTCACCCATAGTAGTCAAAGGACAATCTCTCGGAAACAGGAGTTCGTAACCTGCTCAGGATTGAGATCAAGTTGCCTAGGTCATCCTAGTGAAATAGAAACCTAACTAGTCAACGGTGTTACAGCTAGAGGTTACTATTTCGTGGTCCGGTCTTATGTAATCTCATTACATAGGGTATCCCCACTCACATGTCATCTACACAAACACGTTAGGATCACAGTGTTTGTATCAAATACAAAGTGGGCCATATCCATAGTTTTACCAGGGTAAGGTACCCAAACCTTATCCCCTAACTATAGACCCTTTAGGCTGTATCTCGAACCGAGATCCTTTTTATGTACATTACATTCAGTTAAAGATTCATTTAACAGCCTTGGATGTTTAGTTTATTGGATTTAGGGTTTTAAATAAAGGCAAACTCGTAGATAGCGAACAATAACACTTTATTACATTAATTATAACATAATTACAAACTAGGAGTTTTTAGGGCATAAATCCCAACAGTATTTTATCAGTATTAATTAAAGTCCATCACAATCACTAAAGACTTCTTGTTTGTTGTTGTTTATCTATGTTTATTGAAGTCTGTCAGTGATAGAAGTTTATCACATTCACTGATAGACTTCTTATTTAGTATTGTTTATTTGTGATGATTGAAGTATATCAGTGATAGAACACTATCACTATAACTGATAAATTTCTCAGTTGGTGTTGTTTTTCAGTGTTGATTGAAGTCTATCACTAACACTGATAGACTTCTTGTTTGTTCTTTGTTTATTGGTATTAATTGAAGTCTATCGTTATCACTAATAGACTTTTTGCTTAGTGTATTTTATCAGTATGATTAAAGTCTATTAATGATAATTTCAGTGATAAAAGTCTAATCATTATCACTGATAGACTTATTGTTTGTTGTTGTTTATCTTGGTTGATTGGAATCTATCATTATCACTGATAGACTTCCCGTGTAACGTCCCACATTTTCAATTCCAACTAATTTTATTTTTTGGAGTGTTTTTAGAATTAAGTGGTTGAATTGAGATAGATGAATTTTTGGATTATTGGACGAAACTCATTTCAAAGTCTCAAATTCAATAATTTAGAAGCTTGGTAAGTGTTAAATACTAGGTTTAAATTGAAGATTTAAAGGTTAAACCAAAAATATTTTATTAAAAATTAATCATTTATATAGAACTTTGTTCGAATGTAAAAGTGTTTTTTAATTACACATTCTATCAAATTATATTTTTCAATTAATATCTCATATTTTTATTTTGTTTCATTCCCTATCGTCATTTGGCGATCTTTAATTAATATATTAGCGACGAAATTGTTATAGGTTTTAATCTCTCGCAATATAATATCTAGTATAATAAGATTTTTTTTTCTTTTAATTGTAATTTTCAAACAGATTTAAGTAATGCTATGACCATAAAATTTCTAAAATACATAAAAAGTTTTAATGGAAAAACATGTATGTGAAGAAAATGCAGGACAACATGTTAAAAGTGGGTGAGAAGAGGAAGACAAAGAAAATTAAAAAAAATAATAATAAAAATTGCATGCAGAAGAATATTTTGAGATATTAAAAAAATTACAAGTGATCATTTTTTTCACTCTCTATACAACCAAAAAAGGAATAACAAAACTTTATATAAAAGATTTTCTATATTTGCAAATATTTTTAAAAGTTGTTATATTTGGAAATAGTTTATTCTAATTTGCTACCCAATACAATTACCTTTAAAATAAAGTGTTATTTTATTTAAGTAATTTGCATAATTCAAGTAGTTGAATGTAATTCCAATTAGAAATTGTTTGTTGGAGCTATCATATAGTTTCTTGTCATAGGCTAATTATTAAACTTTATAAAAGTTATAAAAGGGTTTTAGAAACCATAACCTATAACAAAGAACTGCATGCAAACATAGGAGCTTGGGTTAAATAAAATTAGTTTTAAATTGTTTAAAATTAATTTAGACCTAAGTTTAATTTCTAATAGGATTAGAAGTTCGTCTTACATAGTATTTAAATTAGTTTAAAATATAGTAGGACAATAGGACATTGGTTATAAGGGAACTCTACCGGTGATGCTCTGTCTAATGGGGGTACTTAAGCTGACGGTTAACAGAACACCTCCTACCTGGGAACTGACCTGAAGCTTGAGTTCAAAGAACCATAGTCTTGTGTTATATCTAGGTAATTAAAATGTTTATTCACCTAGACATAAGGTTAAAAGACCTAGTTATAACAGTTATAAAAGACATAGACTTAGATAGATTCTTTTAGCCAGAATCCGACTAAGTTAAACCTATACCCTAACCTTAGGAACTTTAGTGGAGAAAATGAGATGTTCGCATCAAGTTTACTTTCACGTTCTCAAGAGTTCACACCGTGAGTTCCATGCTCGGCTACTTGGCGTCAATAGGGTGTCCCCCTACGGTAAGTGTTTGCATGGTTCAATACCAGGGTGAATGAGGGATGTATCCATAGGAAATGTGAGCAGGACGCATGTCAACATATCCTACGATCTCCTCCATTAGGTCACACCGTGAGATTTCTATAGTCCGTCTGCTTGGTTGTCCTAGAACAACCAATCCCTACGGAAGGCGTGACTATAGGGATCGGAACACCGCAAACTCCAGAAATGGATACGGTCTCTTAGGTCATTTGCCAACAGTTATCTTTCTTAATAGTAGCTTGTTGGCTCAGACCTATTAGATCTGAAAATGGTAGGGTCACATTTACGGGATAAGTTAAGCTAGTTAACGAGTCCTTGACCAATCAAACAATAGCTAAGAATCATTGGGACATGAGATGTTCTAGTAATGAGAATTAGCTGAGATAGTCTCAATTCAGAGGAGGAATGACTGACCACTCGACGGTGGCTTTTTATCTAAATCCTTGAAGTATCGTTGTAAAATTAAATGTTTAATTTAAACATTAGGGTTCTTTAATAATTTTGCTAAAATTGATTGATTTGTAATGGGTTAAAGGCATAGCTAATTAGAACTAATTTTGAAATTTCAGTATGTCGTCCTCAATAATAGCCTTACTCAAAAGTGAACGTTTAACCGACAAAAATTACACTACGTGGAAGTCCAACCTGAAAACGATTCTTGTTGTTGACGATTTACGGTTTGTACTGACTGAGGAATGTCCTTAAGTCCCTACTCGAAACTCTCCTCAAACTGTTAAGGATGCGTATGACCGCTTGATCAAGGCCAATGACAAGGCCAAGATCTACATTTTGGCTAGTGTTTCTGATGTTCTGGCCAAAAAGCATGAGGGCATGGTCTCAGCTTGTGAGATCATAAGTTCGTTGGAGAATATGTTTGGACAACCGTCTCGACAACTTCGACTCGAATCCCTCAAGTACGTTTATAACACTCGTATGAAGTAGGGGTCATCGGTGAGAGAACATGTTCTCGATCTGATGGTCCACTTTAACGAGGCAGAAATGAACGGCGTGATCATAGACGAGCAACATCAAGTGTCGTTCATCCTAGAATCTCTCCGAAGAGTTTCCTGCAATTCCGCAGCAATGCGGTGATGAACAAGATAGAGTACAACCTGACTACTCTCCTCAATGAACTGCAGACTTTCCAGTCCCTTATGAAGAATAAGGGACGGACTGATGGAGAGGCAAATCTGTTTGCCCATTCCAGAAGGTTCCAGAAGGGTTCATCCTCTAGGACTAAGTCTTGCGGTCCATCCTCTGAGCTTAAGAAGACCCAAAAGAAGAAGAAATGAGGGAAAGGGAAGGCACCCGCCACTGCAGACAAAGGCAAGGGAAAAACCAAAGTTGCAGATAAAGGAAAATGTTTCCACTGCAACATGGACAGGCACTAGAAGCGAAACTGCCCAAGTACCTTGTTGAGCTCAAAGAGAAGAAAGGTAAATGCGATTTACTCGTTCTTGAAACATGTTTAGTGGAAAGTAATGACTTTACCTGGATATTTGATTCAGGGGCCACTAACCACGTTTTCTCTTCTTTACAGGAAACTAGTTCCTTTGAGGAGCTCGAAGAGGGTGAGATGACGCTCAGGGTCAGAATGGGAGACGTCATCTCAGCTCGTGCAGTGGGAGATGCTAAGCTATTTTTTAGAGAAAAATTTTTATTTTTAGAAAATCTGTACATAGTTCCCAAGATTAAGAGGAACTTAATATCTATCTCTTGCTTTAATTGAACACGTTTATTGTATTACCTTTTCTATTAATGAAGCGTTCATTTCGAAAAAAGGGTGTCAATGTTTGTTCAGCTAATTTTCAAAATGGCTTATACGTACTTAAACCGAATCAAACTAAAGCAATTTTGAATCATGAGATGTTTAAAACTGCAACTACTCAAAGTAAAAGGCAAAGAATTTCTCCTAATAATAATACCTATCTTTGGCATCTTAGACTTGGTCATATAAATCTCAACTGGATTGAGAAATTATCTAAGAATGGACTTTAAACAAGTTAGAAGATGATTCTTTACCTTCTTGCGGATCTTCCTTGGAAGGTAAAATGACTAAGCGACCTTTTACTCGAAAAGGTTTAGAGCTTATACATTCGGATCTTTGTGGTCCGGTGAATGTTAAAGCCCATGGCGTGTACGAATATTTCATCTCTTTCATAGATGATTATTCAAGGTATGGTTATCTATACCTAATGCATCATAAGTCTAAAGCTATTGAAAAGTTCAAAGAGTATAAGGCTGAAGTAGAGAATGCATTAGGGAAAACCATTAAGTCACTTTGATCTGATCGAGGTGGAGAGTATATGGATCTAAGATTCCAGGACTATTTGATAGAACATGGAATCCAATCTCAACTCTCGGTACCTAAAACACCACAGCAGAATGGTGTATCTGAAAGGAGAAATAGAACCTTGTTAGACATGGTTCAATCTATGATGAGCTATGCTCGATTACCTGCCTCGTTTTGGGGTTACGCATTAGAGACTGCGGTTCAAATCTTGAACACTGATCCATCAAAGAGTGTTTCAGAAACACCTTTTGAGTTTTGGAAGGGGAGTAAACCTAGTTTACAACACTTAAGGATTTGGAGTTGTCCAACACACTTGCTGGCGACAAATACAAAGAAACTGGAACCTCGTTCAAGATTATTCCAATTTGTTGGCTATCCCAAAGAAACGAGTGGTGGTCTTTTCTACGACCACAAGAAAACAAGGTGATTGTATTGACAAATGCCACTTTCTTGGAGGAAGATCACATGAGCAACCATATATTGCGTAGTAAGTTAGTACTAAATGAAGCTACAGATTAGTCAACAAAAGTTGTTGATCAAGCTGGACCTTCATCAAGAGTTGATGAAGAAGCCGACACATCGAGTCAGTCTCATCCTTCTCAATCGTTGGGAATGTCGCGACGCAGTGGGAGGGTTGTTTCTCAACCTGACCGCTACTTGGGTTTAGCTGAAACTCAAGTTTTCATACCTGATGACGACATAGAGGATCTATTATCTTATAAACAGACAATGAATGGCGTAGATAAGGACCAATGGATTAAAGCCATGGACCTTGAAATGAAGTCAATGTCTTCAATTCAATTTGGGAACTTGTAGAACTAGCCTGAAGGTGTAAGACCCATAGGGTGCAAATGGATCTATAAGAGAAAGAGAGATGCAGCCGGAAAGGTACAGACCTTTAAGGCCAAACTTGTAGTAAAGGGTTTTACCCAAAGGGAAGTAGTTGACTATGAGAAAACTTTTTTCCATGTTGCTATGCTTAAGTCTATAAGGATACTCTTGTTCATAGCTGCATTTTATGATTATGAGATTTGGCAAATGGATGTCAAGACTGCCTTTTTGAATGGTAATTTTAACGAGAGCAGCACGAAGGGTTCATAACCCAAGGTCAAGAGAAAAAAGTTTGCAAGCTCAATCGATCCATTAATGGGTTGAAACAAGCATCTTGATCTTGGAACATAAGATTTGATACTGCGATCAAGTCTTATGGCTTTGATAAAAAACGTTGATGAGCCTTGTGTTTACAAGAGGATCATCAACGACAAAGTAGCTTTCTTAGTAATTTATGTGGATGATATCCTACTCATTGGAAATGATGTAGGATACCTAACTCACATAAAGAAATGGTTGACGACCCAATTCCAAATGAAAGATTTGAGAGAGGTGCAGTATGTTCTTGGGATTCAAATTTTTAGGAATCGCGCTCTATATCAATCGTCTTATATCGACAAAATGTTGGCCTGATATTCGATGCAGCATTCCAAGAGGGGTTTATTACCCTTCAGGCATGAAGTTCATCTATCTAAGGAACGGTGACCTAAAACACCTCAAGAAGCTGAGGATATGAGACAGATTCCCTATGTCTCTACAGTAGGTAGCTTAATGTATGTTACAATGCACGAGGCCAGACATTTGTTATGCAGTGGGAATAGTCAGAGGTACCAGTCCAATCAAGGGTTAGACCACTGGACCGTAGTTAAAAACGTCCTCAAGTATCTTACGAGAACGAGGGACTATACGCTTGTGTATGAGACTAAGGATTTGATCCTTACAGGATACACTGATTCTGATTTTCAGACCGATAAGGACTCACGAAAATCCACATCGGGATCAGTTTCACCCTTAACGGGAGAGTTGTAGTGTGGCGAAGCATCGAGGAAGGATGCATCACTGACTCCACCATGGAGGCAGAGTATGTAGCTGCTTGTGAAGCAGCGAAAGAGGCTGTTTGGCTAAGGAAATTCCTTACTGATTTTGGAAGTTGTCCCAAATATGGAATTTCTCATCACCTTATACTGTGACAATAGTGGTGCGGTAGCCAATTTGAAGGAACCTCGTAGCCACAAGCGAGGCAAGCACATCGAGAAGAAGTATCACCTAATACAAGAGAGAGTGCAACGAGGAGATGTGACAGTCACGAAGATCGCTTCGGAGCACAACATAGTTGATCCGTTTAGAAAGACTCTCACGGCTAAAGTGTTCAAGGGTCATCTGGAGAGTCTAGGTCTACGAGATATGTACATAGGCTAATCTAAGGCAAGTGGGAGATATGTAATGGGTATATGGAGGCCCTAGTTTATTGTATTTTGTATTTCTGTAACCACTGTTTTAAATTGTAATGTACCCCACTAGAGTTTTAGTTCAAATGGGAGTTTGTTGAGGTTTGTGCCCTAAAACTTGTAGTTTGTAAATTTTGTTCCAATTAATGTAATAAAGAGTTATTATTCTTCAATAAAGAGTTTTTTTCGTTATTTAAAACATTGCTCTTTTATTAACCCTAAATCCAATAAACTAGCATCCAAGATTGTAAAATGTCTCTTAAACTGAATGTAGTGTACATATAAAGGATCTCAGTTTGAGATACAACCTAAAGGGTCCATAGTAAGGGGATAAGGTTTAGGTACCTTATCTTGGTAATACTATGGATATGGCCCACTTTGTATATGATACAAACACAGTGATCCTAAGGTGTTTGTGTAGACGACATGTGAATGAGGATATCCTATGTAATGAGATTACATAAGACCGAACCACGAAATAGTAACCACTAGGAGTAAATCCATTAACTAGTTAGGTTTCTATTTCACTAGGATGACCTAGGCAGCTTGATTTCAATCCTGAGCAGGTTACGAACTCCTATTTGCGAGGCAGCTTGGGTGAGAGTGGCCAAGTTCGTCGACTCAATATGCCTACCTTCTTGGAGACAAGACCGAGTCAACAGTTAGGGACTTAACCTACCAAGATGGAATTGACTCCTTCCCACCTATAAGGGTAAGTAAAGGAATGTTCCTTTAAGTGTTGTCTCTAGGACTTGAACAAAGGGTCTGACCCTCTCATCGGCCCAAGAGAGACTTCTGTTTGTTGGTAGGACCACAAACAAATTGTTCATTAGAGGAGCACAGGTAAAAGATGTAACCCAGGGATAAAACGATAATTTGACCCAGCTGGTGTTACGAACGTTCGTGAATGATTGACTTGCTATTATTGGTTAATATTCATGGATACAGAAATATATCTGCAGTGAGAAGAGTACAGTTGTGGGACTTTAGTGGAGTGTTCCTGCAGTTAACGAATGTTGATTAGGAGGTTAATGAGATTATTCGAATAATTTTGTATCGTTGGAGCTTCTGATCTGTAGGTCCATTAGGTCCACCTTCTAGCTCGTAAAGGGTTCTTAGATCGTTTGAATTTGAAATGTTCAAATTCATTCAGAGAATAAATTTAATGTGAAGATGATTCATATTAAATTATGTGAGAGAATTAAATATTTGAAAAAGTTCAAAATATTAAATTTAAATGTGAATGAGATTCATATTTAAAACTATAGGTTAGAATTTAATGTGCATGCGATGTGCATTAAAACTATAGATTAGAGGAAAAATTGATTAAATATGATTTAGTCTTAATTAAATATATATGATATTTAATAAATATTAATTTAATTTAATTTAATTAAATAATTAATTAATTTAATTATTCATTAATTGTATAATAGAAACATGCCAGGAGGACACGTTCCCCACTTCCCCTCTGACAACCTATCGATAGGGAGTGGGGGAAGTGCTCTTCTACCTTTAACTTCTCGATGGAGAGAAGTTTGTTTTTGATCGATCACTAGATTGCTGGAAAAATGCTTTTTCTCTCAATCAAAGAAAATCCCTTCCACTTCCAAGAGTTGGAAATCTTCACACCAAGGTCGGTGATAGCACACAAAATGTGTTATTTTTAGGCTTAATTATCCCTAGTTTTATGTTAATTTCAGAGCTTTGATGTGTTTAAATCACTTAATTTAAGGTAAAGAGCTTAAAGATGACATTTGGAGACATTATGAATTACTCGAAATCGAATCAAGGCTTTTTGGAGTTAAAAATAACATCAATTGGAAGTAGAATGACCATTCCAAGCAAGTAGACCCGAGGTGATGGCGTTGCAACGCTATGCAGAGTGTTGCAACGCCGTGATTGTTGTTTTTATGCCTAGAGGAATCATGCCGACAGCGTCGTAACGCTGCCTTGCAGCATCGCAACGCTATCTCGATGAGAAAGCTAACATGAAGGTCAGTGGCGAGGGTGTTGCAACGCTGCTTGCAGCGTTGCAATGCCAGATCGATAGAGAGGCGCACACACAAGGGTAGCGGCGTTGCAACGCTGCCCTCAGCGTTGCAACGTTGTGCCGATTACCCTTATAAATAGAACATGATTTCTTCATTGAATGGGAGCCGAATTTGATAGTCTTTGCACCTAATTTCGAAATACACTCTGTAAGAAGAGAAAAGAGAGTAGTCCTTAGGAGCCAAAGCATTCGTGGAGGTTAGAGATCCTGACGGGAGCTTGGAGACGAGGGACCGACATCGACACATAAGTTTATTTTCTCTTTCTTTCAGATTGTAACATCGTTTTAAGACGTTTCTACACTTTTAGTTTGGTTTTATTTTGATTTAGAGTGGATAAAAGTTGTAGTTAGGATTTGATTTGCATGTTTAAGACTTATTTACTTATGTATGAACTATGTTTTGTTATTTATTTTTGATAATTCGTTTTTCAATTCTTTAATCTTGTTGGTTTAAGTGGACTCGAGAGAAAAAACTTAAATTAGAGCAAAGTTGTCAAAACTCTTAGAAGTCTGGCATGAGAATGACCTAGAAGTCTAAGGGAAACAAATAAAGAAGTTGCTTAATGTCGTGCATGCTTAGATTTTATATGGAGACTATAGAATTTATTGTGTGTGCGAGGCTCACTAAGAATCGAGAGATTTTCTTGAGTATTTTACTTCTTATTTATAATTTCATCGCATTAGTTCATTGCATGTGTTAAATAAGTTATTATCTTGTAAAGTCAATTTCCTTTAAAATCTATCACATTCGTGACTCCAATTATTTGTTTATCTTTTTATCTTTATTTTTTAGTTCGTTACTTTAGCTAAAATTGAGAATTAGTATCTTTGTAATTAATTAATCTAGAAAACCATTCCTGAGGACGATACTTGGAACTTTAAATCACTATACTAAAACTTGACCCGTACACTTGCAGTATTACAATATTAAATTCTACGCAACAAGTTTTTGGCGTCGTTGCCGGGGAATGGCGATTATTTAGATTAATTGATATTAGGAGAAAATTCAAAATTTTAGACTAAAATGTTTGTGTGTGTTTTTTTTTTCTTATTTGTGATTTTTCGTATTTGTTTTCTTTCTTTTTATGTGTTCTTTCCTTTTCTAGTTTTTTTTTTCTAATTCTTGTTTCTTTTTGGTACCTCAAGGTGTATGCCCAAGGATAGAGCTGCAGACTTGCACCCTTTTGGTCTTGAGATCGAGAGGACCTGTAAGAGACTCCTAAGGCCAGGGAGAGTTGAAATTCAGACAATGACAGATCATGAGCTAATCAACAACGCTAAACCTATCAGGGAGTATTTCCAACCCATGTTTAATTCTGATCAAACTGGCATAATTCATGCCCCTATCAATGCTAATAATTTTGAACTGAAAATAGGGCTTATCCAGTATGGTTAGGGAAAGTGCTTTTAAAGGGCAAGCCACAGAGGACCCAAACTCACACTTGCAAAATTGTTTAGAAATCTGTGGTATAGTCAAATTGAATGGGATTTCTGCTGATAGTATTCGCTTACGTCTCTTTCCTTTTTCTTTGCAGGGTAGGGCTAAGGAATAGCTAGGGTCCCTGCCACCAGGAAGTAGCACTTCCTGGGAGGAGCAGGCCCAAGCCTTCATGACCAAATTCTTTCCACCTATGAAAGCTACAAAATTAAGGACAGAGATAGGCACATTCAGGTAACAGGAGGGTGAAAATTTATTTGAGGCATGGGACCGTTATAAAGACATGCTTAGGAGATGGCCACAATATGATTACCCAGATTGGCTCCAGGTACAATTGTTTTATAATGGACTTGCAGGTCAAACCAGGACCATTCTGAATGCCACTACTGGAGGGGCTTTCATGGCAAAGACTTTGCCTGAAGCACGGGCTCTCCTAGAGGAAGTGTCAACTGTCAGCTACCAGTGGCTCACAGACAATGACAAATCCAAACCAGTAGTTGGATTGTATCAATTGGATGAGATAACTGCTCTTAAATCTTAGATGGCATCTCTCACTCACGCCCTAAATAAACTTGCAGGAAATCCTCAATCAATGTCCCCTCTCAATGCTTCCAATTGGATGGAGAATCTACTATGGACCAAGCACATTATATGAACAACCAAGGCAATACCTATGGAGGAAATCATACTCAGAATACCAATCCAACACATTACAATACAGGTTTGAGGTATCATGAAAATTTTTCCTATGCTAACAATAAAAATGTGTTGAATCCTCCTACAGGTTATGCTTCTCCATCTGAGAGAAAGTCATCTCTGGAAAAAACAGCGCACTCCTTTATTGTTGAATCCAGAAATAGGTCTAACCAGGTAGAGAATGCAGTCGCCAGTTTAACTGGTGTTGTGACAAGTCATGGAGCTGCACTGAAGAACATTGAGACTCAGATCAACCAAATGAGTGTGACAATCCGTACATTGCAGAAAGGTAAGTTCCCTAGTGACTCAGAGGTAAATCCAAGGGAAACCTGGAATGCAATCACACTGAGAAGTGGAAGGAATATCACAAGGGAAGAAGCTGAGAAGGAAAAAATTCTTGAGATGGAAAAAGAGAAGTCACATCCTGCCAGTGACAACAAACAGGAGACACAGACTAAGCCTTCTATCCCTTCTCATTTTAATTATATTCCTTAACCACAATGTTTTTAAAGAAAAGTTATGATCTGCAGTTTAAGAAAATTTTAGATATTTTGAGGATGCTGAATGTGGGTATTCCTTTTTCTGATGCCTTGGAACAGGTACCTAACTATACAAAATTCATGAAGAAGATCCTGTCCAAGAAGCAGAAGTTGAAGAAGTATGAAACCATCAATCTTTCTGAGGAATGTAGTGCTATCATACAACAGAAGTTGCCACAAAAGCTGAAGGATCCATGGAGTTTTACTTTTCCCTTTTCTATAGGCAACTGTCATTTTAATGGTTTATCTGATTTGGGTGCTAGTATAAATTTAATGCCTTATTCTGTGTTTAAAATATTAAGTTTGGGGGAGGTAAAACCCACCAATGTATCTTTACAGCTGGCAGATAGGTCTATCACATACCCACGGGGAATAGTGGAGAACATCTTAGTCATGGTGGATAAATTTGTATTCCCTGTGGACTTCCTTGTCCTGGGCATGGAAGAGGATGCAAAGAGAGCATTCCTTGGGAGCCAAAGCATTCGTGGAGGTTCGAGATCGTGACGGGAGCTTGGAGTCGAGGGACCGACATCGACACATAAGTTTATTTTCTCTTTCTTTCAGATTGTAACACCATTTCAAGATGTTTCTATACTTTTAGTTTTGTTTTATTGTGATTTAGAGTGCCTAAAAGTTGTAGCTAGGAGTTGATTTGCATGTTTAAGACTTATTTGCTTATGTATTGAACTATGTTTTGTTATTTATTTTTGGCAATTCATTCTTCAATTCTTTAATATTGTTGGTTTAAGTGGACTCGAGAGAAAAAGCTTAGATTAGAGCAAAGTTGTCAAAACTCTTAGAAGTCTGGTATGAGAATAAGTCTAAGGAAAGCACATAAAGAAGTTGCTTAATGTCGTGCATGCTTAGATTTTATATGGAGACTATAGAATTGATTGTGTGTGCGAGCCTCACTAAGAATCGAGAGATTTTCTTGAGTATTTTACTTCTTGTTCATAATTTCATCACATTAATTAATTGCATGTGTTAAATAAGTTATTACCTTGTAAAGTCAATTTCCTCCAAAATCTATCACATTCGTGACTCCAATTATTTGTTTATCTTTTTATTTTTATTTTCACCATTTATCTATGTTTTGTTACTTTAGCTAAAATTGAGAATTAGTATCTTGGTAATTAATTAATCTAGAAAACCATTCATGACGACGATACTTGGAACTTTAAATCACTATACTAAACTTTGCAATATTAAATTCTATGCAACAGTCGGATCTAGGAAACTCAGAGAATAGAAGGTTTGCTGAGTGGTTGTGTCTTGTTGAAAAACAGAGGAAAAACTTGTTGAGTTACTGTACATTACAAAGGAACAAGGTGTTGCTGTGATATTTGAACTACAAAGGTAATTGTCTAATTCCCTTTTAGTTTAGGACTGTCAAGTATGTTTGTATGCCTAATTCCATGCTTTAATTAGATTAGGAATGCTTATCTCTGTATATTTACAAATGTATTGGTATTTGTAGTAAACCAAAACAAACGAGCAAAATCAATTTATAAAATCACGTTTCTGCTGCTCACGAGGATCAGATTCCCTTCACAAAGCACTCCGTAGGGATTGTCTGGAACAGGCCAAACTAAGAAGCATATCATGGATATCTCACGATGTGAATCAAAATAAGAGATTGTGGGTCCCGTTTTCACAGGTCCCGCCCCCACTCACTATAAGTACTCTCTCCATTCACCTTGAATGTTGAGCCATACAAATGCCACCTGTAGGGGAATGCTCCACGAGGTCGAGTATGCATCTCACGGTATGAATTTCAAGGAGATTTGTGGATGAAAACTTAAACGTATCTTATACACTTAATTTCCTCCCACTCAGCACTTTAGAATAACGGGATTGACCTAGATAAACTTGCTAATATTTACCTAAGTCTACCAATATAACTCTTATATTAATTAGCCTAAGTCTATAATCATATTATTAACTTAGGTCTATTTGAGTATATTTAATTAACGACTAATTGATTAATGGCACTCACGCATAATATAACCTATGGATCTCCGGACCAAATTCACTCCCAAATCGGTTCCCAAGTAGGGGGTGTTCCACCTAGTGTCAGCTTAAATACCCCAGCCTTAGACAGAGCCTTCCTTAGCCAGAGTTACTAATTAGTCATCATCCATTAGCTATATTTTGATTTCCTAATTCTAATCTTATTAGAAATAGAAAACCTAAGTCTAATTATTCAAGTTCTAAACCATTTAAAACTTATAATTCACTTAGGTTACATGCATTTCTATGTTATTTTGCTTGATCATTCATCACATGAATAATTAAACTATAACTAATACATACATCACATGTATAAATGCATGTCAATGCTTTTAATCTAAGTAATATAACTCTTATATTAACAAAAATAAAACATGCTTTTTATTATAACTCTTATAATAAAACCCCATCATGCATACTATATTATAACATTTATAATATAAACATGATGCATGAAATGCTTAACCTAAGGTGAAATTTTAAAACTATATGACATACACTATGCATATAATTAAATCATACAACACTTGCATAATAAAATAAAATAGCAAAAATGGACCGATTTTGGAACCCTAGGGACATTAATTTAATTAATTAACATTAATATAACACTCATATTAACATTAATTAAATTGAATTAATTTAATCTTAATTTACATAATATATAAATTAAATAAAAATGGAAAATTGGAGAAAATGGCCTTCAAAACCGCCAAAAACCTCCCATCATGCCACTCTCGTGCGAAAATAGCGCTAGAACTGGCCACTAACGGAATAGCATTGCAACGCTGCCACTGGCCTTGCAACGTTGAGCGTGTTGCGTGTGCCTCCATGCCCATCAGCGTTGCAACGCAGCGCCTTATGTTGTAATGCCCGCCTGTTGCAAGCCTTCCATCCGCAAGGATGGCGTTGCGACGTCAATGAACAGCGTCGCAACGCTGTCCTCGATCCAGTAGCTCCATTTTGAGTTTTTCACCAATTTTCGTTTCGTTTCTTCACAGCAACTCATACCAAGAACGACCCGGACTTATAGACTTGATTTACATACAATAATGCCCAAAACAACGGGCCCTTACATCGATCTCATCGGTAAAAAATGCAAATCTAGTCTAAGTGCCAAAACCGAAAACGTCCATTTTACAAACCAATAACATTCATCTCATGAAATTAATGCTACCCACCTTAATTTTAAGAAATTACAGAATACACAAAGAAGAGCAACGTTGGGCTCTGATACCAATTGAAGGAAATCAATTTCCCGCAGCGGAAGACGTCGTGAAACGTCGTTGATTCGTTGTGTGTGTAATTTCTTAAAATTGAACGTATCGACATATATTCCTAAGTTAAGCATGCTGATATGAGAAGAAAAACATATAGTAAACTTTTTACTAACCTCTTGTAGACAACTTGTTGTAATTCTTCCTCGATCTTTCTCGATCCAATGAACCTCACGAACAAAGACACTTCCAAAAGTTCTTCTCGATTGTTCTCGAGAGTTTGAGGGAGAGTTGTGGAATTCCATTTGGAATTTGGGATGGAGAAAGGATGTGTAGAGAATTGAGAGAGGCTAGAGAGAATTTGGTCTTTCTCTTTTGATGGAATTCCAAAAAGTGAATCCTTGGTTACCTAAGTGCTTCACAAAGCATCTATTTATAATGGTGTGTGGTGGGGTTAAAATCTCCACCAATTCACCATTTTACCACACCCATATGATATGCAAATCATATTTGCGTATCACATAATATAAGGTATCTCATACCTTATTATACAAATCCTATTTGCATAATTGTGGAATAATAAATTGAATCACATTCAATTTAATTTCTCTCAGTTCAATTTCTCCAATTTAGCACTAACTAATCAATTAGGCTATCTTATAGTTTATTATGAATCTAATTCACATTAAACTATATATCATGTCAACTATATCACATATAATTGACATAACTCCCTAATTAATGAATTTGAACACTTCAAATCCACTCCAAACTATGAACCCTCAATTTGTCCAATTGAGCCAACCGAGGGACCTAATCGACCTACACTTGATGAGCTCCAATGATATGAGATTAATCGATCAAACTCTTTGATCTGGTTCATCAATATTCATTAGCTATGGTAACACTCCACTAAGCTCGTAGCTGAACTCCCATCACTTAGGACAAGTTGGGTCCATCGATATAACCAATCCTTGCGAGTTTCCCTTCACAGGTTGTTCGTAGCCACTGTTGAGTCAAGTTATCGTTTTACTCCTGTGTCTACTTCTTGTTCCTTAAGTCCCACTGCTCCTCTAATGAAAACTTTGTTGTATGGTCCAATCACAAACAATGTCTCTCTCGGGCCAGTGAGAGGGCAGGTGCCCATTGTTCAAGCCCTAGAGACAACACTTAAGGGAACAACCTTTCTGGTTTTCCTAGTTTGGGAACGAGTGAATTCCTTCTTGCGTAGTCAAGTTTCCAGCTCCCCACGATGTCTGCCCCCAAGAAGGCGAGCATATTGGGTGTAACGCCCCTACTTTTCTATGACCAAATCCCTAGGGACATTACTACACATGCATGCATTTATAGGCCGAGGAATAGAAGAAACTTAAAAGCCATTTCTCACTTGTAATAAATAGTTCCAGGGATCCCAAACAAAAACAAAACATTCAAATCATTTAAAAACATCACTTCAGCTTGGCCTATTAAAAACTGTAAGTAAGTTTAATTTCAAAGGAAAACACAAAGACAACAGTATTTCAAATCATGAATATGCGGAAATCAATGCTGGTTCCCATGGTCCTAATCACGCTTTCCCGTCACACGCCCTGCACGTCCTTCCCCTTACCTGAAAAACATTTTTAAAAGAAAGGGTGAGTATTGCATAAACAATACCCAGTAAGTAACCTCGCTACCGAGGTTCGGGATATGCACACACATACAATCATGATCTTTAAATTCATTCATACGTACATAGATGGGAATTAAAACTTTCTAAAGTTGCCAGGTCTTTAATCCATGGCTGTATATTTAAATGTCAGGCCTTTAATCCATGACTGTTCATATAATTGCCAGGTCTTTAATCCATGGCTACACATTCAATTGCCAGGTCTTTAATCCATGGCTGTACATATAATTGCCAGGTCTTTAATCCATGGCTGTTCATAAAATTGCCAGGTCTTTAATCCATGGCTACACATTCATTTGCCAGGTCTTTAATCCATGGCTATTCATTCGGGCCAGTGAGTCGATCGTCATCCCGAGTCATTTCAATGATCTCAGGATAACCAATGTCCACACTATTCAATAATTCATTTCGTGACATACAAAATCATGCATAAGGTCCCATCAGTCACATAATCATGGTGTACTTATCATAAATATCATCATCAACATATCATTCATACTCTCTCATGGACAGGGTGATAAATCATACTTTTATAAATGAAAATGAAACATTCTCATACACCCTACTGTCCTATTTTCACATGAAATAATGGGAGCTTTATACTTAACATACGAGAATACTTTCACATAAAATAATAATTCCTTTTCACATAATTCATCTAAATATTGCACATAAAATATCACGTATTCTCAAATAATATCTGTGGATTTTCATGTGGAAAAATATGAGCTATTTCACATAAAATCATGAAAAAATCATTTTTTACTCCCATTTAAAAGTTCGGCACGAGGTCCCTTACCTCAAGCTTCGATTTTTATTCCAAAATGTAATCGAACTCCCTGCCTATTCTCCTTTTAGCGAAACCTGATTCACATCATAATTTCCGAAATTAAACTCCAAATATTCACCCTTAAACCCTAATCGTGCGATACTTAATCTACCGTATTAAGATATCCTATCCGCTTACCTCGGTTTCAACTCGAGAACTCAATAATCCTTAATTTGCTTGGCAATCGACTTCCAATTCCGTTCCAAGTTCGGTTCCTACAAGGACGTGTTCGAACAATAATTTCAGTTCCTCACGTAAACGCCATAATAATTCAAAGTCATCGTAAAACTCAATTCTATTTCGGATCGTAATAAGGATTGCTCACCAACCAAAAGCTCGGCTGTCAGAAACCGCGACCACCGGCGTGCGTGGGGTCCGCGAGTGGTCGGGCCTTCGGTGTGACGGCGGCGCTCTGATTAGGTAGCGGTTGAGCCGAACGAGCAGCGCTCGGACACAAGCAGCAGCAGAAGCCGCCGGATTTCGATGCTCGTGGAATCGCCGGACGAAGATCTACTCCGGTGGCGGCGTTACGATCCCCGAGCAACAACCCGTGGCTTGATCGGCGGTCAACCCAAATGCCGTTGCGCGCGCGCGCGCGGTCCACGAACGCCGGCGCCGTTGAAGCTTCGGAAGTTGGACGACGAGCCGACGCTGGCGAAGGAATGGCACGCGAGGCTCGCGGTACGACGGCGACTCCGCGAGGTCGGTGTTCCGCTCGGAGGGTCTCGCCGCCGCGTGCCTCAAGGCTTCACTCGGGTGTGGGAAGGCGACGGCAAGGTGCTCGGCGGCGTGTTGTCCTCCAAAAGTCGAGAAGCCTAGGTTCCTTTTGGGTTGGAGAGTTCACGAAGAAGGAGGTGGCTCTAGGGGTTTAGATTAGGGGCAACGGTATAAGGAGGAGAGAGCAATCCGCGAGCTTGCGGCGGAGGGGCAGCACGACCGTGGGCTCGCAGCTTCTTCTTCTTGCCGACTGCTAGGGTTTAGTGAAAGGAGAAAGGTTTGAGTTCTTTAGGGTTAGGGTTTGCAATTCAACAAGGAGGAGAGAATGTGTCTTCTTTTAGGGCTAGGGTTTGGGGTTTGATAAAATGAAGAGTAGTTGTGGAGGCTAGGGTTTTCTCATGCTATATATATATATGCCATGCATTAGGTTAAGTCATGTGTCCAAGATCACCCTAATTTAGACCTAAATCACCAAAACGCCCTTAAATTACCTTCCCTTTAATTTTTATAACTAATCTCATCTTAAAAGAGACAAATCACGTAAGACAAACAAAATTACGGCCTCCACCTCGCCGAGCTTGATTAAAAGCACTAATCCAACTAAACACTGCGTTTACAGGAGCGTTAAATAAAATTAGTAATAATACCTGCGATGATAGTCGTCACATTGGGTGTAGACCACCCTCACCCGTACTAGTTAAAAGACAGATCCACGCAGACAGGAGCCCGTAACACGCTCAGGATTAAGGACGAGTCACTAAAGGTCATCTCCGCAGTTATTAGTCTTACTGTTAACGGTGTTACATCAGTAGATCTAATAATTCACGTTCAAATCTTGTACAATCTCATTGCACAGGATGCCCCCACTCGCATGTCAACCACATGAACGAGCTGGATCACCTCGTTTGTATCTAATACAAAGCGAGCCGTTTCCACAGTGTAAATAGGATGTGCTTTCCAACCCTATTCATATACTGTAGACTGTTCGGGTCATTAACTCGAACGTGATCCTCCTCATGTGTCAACTACACACCGTTCAAGTACTATAATATGACCCTAGAGCTTAGTTTATTGGATTAAGTTTTATAAAATGGGAGATACAAAGTTTAACAAATCAATAACTTTTATTCATTTATAACAACTATATTACAAACTACCCGAGATTAGGGCATACACCCCAACAGCAGTGTTATCACCATCCACTAAACTAGATTCTAAGCAAAGTAAATCATATTTACCTTCTTTCTTCTTTTTAGCAATGTACTTCGGACAGTTCTGTTTCCAGTGCCCATCTTCATTGTAGTGTAAATATTTTCCTTTGTCTACCACTTCTTTGACCTTCTTGCCCTTCTGGGCGGCAACTTTGTCAGCTCGTATCCCCTTACCAGCCTTCTTCATGTTCTTCTTCTTGCCTTTCAGGCTTGAGGAAGATGAAGCCACTGATTTCGTTCCAGAGGTCGAACCTCTGTAATTACTCCTGCTGGCAACATTTGCCTTACCTTTCGATCCCTTGATTTTCATCAGAGATTGGAAAGTTTGGAGTTCATTCAGAAGAGAGGTAAGGTTGAAATAAGCTTGTTCATAACAGTGTTACTTCGAAACTATAGAAAACTCTCTGAAAGAGTTTCTAATATAAAGCTAAACTTGCTCGATTCGTCGATAGAAGCACCATTCGACTCTGTCGTGTTGAAGTGAACAATCATATCGAGAACATGATCCCTAACAGATGATCCCTCTGCCATTCTAGTGTTGAAGATGTACTTGAGGGCATTGTGCCTGACTTGAACAAACTTTTCTCTAAACATGCCCTGCAATGAATCCAGGATTTCCTTGGCGTTCATCATGACCTCGTGCTTCTTGGCTAGTATGTCCAACATACTTGCCAAGATGTAGACCTTGGCCTTGTCATTGGCCTTGATCCATCTATCGTATGCATCACGAACATTTCGTGACGCATTCGAGCTTGGCACCTGAGGACACTCCTTAGTAAGCCCAAACTTAAGATCGTCAGCAACCAAAATGATGTTAAGATTGTTCTTACAGGTCATCATGTTTTTTCCGTTAATTTCTCAGTAGCCAAAAAGGAAATGATTGAGCTATTCATTTTGCTGAAATACAAAATATGTGTATTAGTTTCTCGCTAAACCTTTAACTCAATCATTTTTAGCTAATTATCTAATGATTCCTAAGTCATTAATAATTCACAATGATACTACAAAGGTTTATAATGTATGACATCGAAGGGTAATAATAAACACTCCTCCTCTGGATCAAGACATTTTGTTGGGGTGTATGCCATAATCTCGTGTAATTTTGTACTATTCCTTGTTGAAATAAATAAAAGTTATTTTTTCAATGTTTTGTGTCTCGCATATTTATAAACTCCATCCAATAAACTAAGCTCCAAGGTCATTGTATTATGTGAGAACTAGAACTTGAACGGTGTGTAGTGGACACACAGGGAGGATCACGTTCGAGTGAATGACCCGAACGGTCTACAGTATACGGATATGGTTGGAGACCTAATCCTGGATATGCTACGGATGTGGCCCGCTTTGTATTAGATACAAACAAGGTGATCCAGCTCGTCTGCAGGGGTCTGTCCTTTGACTATTACGGGTGAGGGTGGTCATAGTTACTCATCCAATATGCCTATCTCCTCAGGGACAGGACCACGTGGGGAGCTGGGAACTTGACTACACGTGATGGAATACACTTGTTCTCGAATTAGGGAAACTGGAGGGGTTGTTCCCTTAAGTGTTCTCTCCAAGACTTGGGCAACAGGCGCCCACCCTCTCACTGGCCCGAGAGAGATGTTGTTTATGGTAGGACCATACAACATAGTTGTTCATTAGAGGAGTAGTGGGACTTAAGGAGTAAGAGGTAGGCACGGGGGTGAAACGGTAATTTGACCCATCTGTGACTACGAACAACCTGTGGAGGGTCGACTCACGGGCATTGGTTATAAATGGACATAACTTGTACTACATTGATGGGATTGTAGCTACGGGCTTTAGTGGAGTGTTACCGTAGCTAATGAATGTTGAATAACCTGGTCAAATAGTTTGACCGGTTAATCTCAAATCATTGGAGCTCGTCTTCTGTATGTCCATTAGGTCCCTCGGTTGGCTCAAACTAGATAAATTGAGGGTTTACAGTTTGGTGTGAATTTGGAGTGTTCAAATTCATTAATTGGGTATTTGTAATGTAGTTGACATAATATATAGTTTGATGTGAATGAGATTCATAATAAACTATAGGTTAGCCTAATTGATTAATTAGTGTTAATTGGAGAATTTGAATTGAGAGAAATTAAATTGAATGTGATTCAATTTAAAATTCCACAATTATACAAATGAGATTTGTATAATAAGGTATGAGATACCTTATTATATGTAATATGCAAATATGATTTTCATATTTTCAAGTTGTGATAAAAGGATGAATTGGTTGAGATTTCAACTCCACCTCTCACCATTATTTAAACGCTTTGCAAGAAGCCTTTTGTGGATCACTTGTTCATATTTTAGATTTTCACTTCCAAGAACAAAGAAAGCTCTCTCTTAAACTCTCTTTACTCTCTCCAAATTCTTTCCAACCCAAAATCAAAGGGAGTCTCACAATTCTCCCTCTACCTATCGAGAACAACGGATAAGTTCTTTTGGATGTGTCCAAACATTTCGATTCAAGAGATCGTTGGTACGAAGTGTTCGTGACCGGAGAAGAAAAACATCGGAGAAGTGTTCTTCAACAAGTATGTAGTTTCACTCACTATTTTTTCTCTTTTACAGTATGTTTAGCCTAGGATTTAAGTGTTAAATTCAATTTTAAGAAATAGTTGCACAACGAAAATCACGACATTTTATGTCGCTTTCCGCTGCGGGATTTTCATTCCCTTCAATTGGTATCAGAGTAAAGTTTTGGTCAATTCGTTGTGCATTCTGAATTTCTTAAAAATTAGGTGGGTTTGCCTTAATTTCATGAGATTATTTTGTGGTATTGGATGTTGGATGTTTTCAGTTTTGGCACTAGTTTGGTTTACATTAATTTCGTTGATTTGATCAATGTAAGGGCTCGTTATTTTGGGCATTTTTAATGTAAATCGAGTCTGTAAGTCCGTGTTGATCGTGGCAAGAGTTGTTGTGAAGAAATCAGACTGAAAACGGGTGAATTCATGGAAAAACAACTAGAGGTGCTTGTTGGACTTTCAATGGCGTTGCGACGCTGTTCAATGGCGTTGCGACGCCAACCGCGCGGAAGGAGGCCTTATTGCAGTGCAGTATTGCGATGCAAGGGGTTGCGTTGCAACGCCGCTTGCATTGAGGACGCAACCTTGACGCTGGACGCTGCAGCATTGCAACGCTGAAGCGTAGTGGAGCAGTTTGAGAGGAATCTGCGCGGGAGTGGTAACGTGGGGACATGCAAGGGCAGCGGTTCGAGCCTTGGGTCGTGCAACTATTTTTTATTTATTTTATTTATTTGTAAAATGAGTTTTAATTAATTTAATTTAATTAATATTAATATAAATATTAATTAATTAAATTAATGTCCCTAGGGTGCCAAAACCGGTCCAATATTGCTGTTTAATTAAATTATGCAATTGTTGTATGATTTATATATTCTAAGTGCATAATGTATGTCATATAGATTAAAATCTCACCTTAGGTTAAACATTTCATGCATCATTTTTATATTATAAGAGTTATAATGTATAGTATGCATGATAGGCTTATATTATAAGAGTTATAATATAATGAATGTTTTTAATTTAATTAATATAAGTGTTATATTTCTTAGATTAAAAGCATTGACATGCATTGATACATGTGATGTATGTATATTCTATTGAAGGGAATGAAACTCCCACAGAGGAATATGACATGAAACGTCGTGGTTTTCGTTATGGAACTGGTTTCTTAAAATCGAATTTAACACTTCAATCCTAAGCTAAACATGCTGATTTTCAAGAAGAAAACAGAAAGTAAAGGGTACTTGTTGAAGAACTCTTCTTCAATGCTTTCTTCTCTAGTCACGAACTCCTTCGTACCAACGATCTCTACAACACGATCTCTCGAATCAAGCAACAGGGACACCTCCGAAAGATCTTCTTGGTTGTTCTCGGTAAGTTGAGGGAGAGTTGTGGGACTCCCTTTGGTTTTTGGGTTGGAAAGAATCTTGAGAGAGTTTGAGAAAGGGGGAGAGTTCTTGGAATGGAAATCCAAAAAAATGAACAAGTGACCTCCACAAAGGCTTCTTGCAAAGCCTATATATAATGGTGAGAGGTGGAGTTGAAATCTCCACCAATTCACCATTTTATCACAACTTTATAATATGGGAGTCAGAACACCGTGATTTCCCGAAAGGGATACGATTTCCTTGTTGGTTTTCCTTCGTAGTCCTCCCTACGGTGGCTATTGTTTGGACGGATACTTGGAAATTTAAAGATTCAGGGTAACACTCACACGATTCGTTAAGAGTTAATGAATTCAGGCCGAAAAATGGTAACTGGATGCCTGATGGAATAAGAGTTATTCTGGTATTAGTGTCTTGTCGAGGGAGTCTCGTCCTAGAGGAGGAGTGGCTTTATCTACCCTACGGTGGCGGTCATTCTAAACCTTTGGGGTATCATTGCAATTTTTAAATGACCTAGGGTTCATAGGATAAAAATTTGCTAAAACTTGATTGGATTTTCAAAGTTTTTGCGAGACTAATACAAAGTTTCCATTTTTTCAGCAACAAAATGTCAAACGCTTTTAATGCTCCTTTAGCTTCCGATAAGTTAGTAAGCGATAATTTTCAAACGTGGAAAGACAATATTGACACAATTTTGGTAAATGACGACCTAAAGTTCGCAATCACTGAGGAGTGTTCTCAGGTGCCTGGTCCAACAATCCTATTCAACAAACTACAAACCTTCCAGTCCTTGGTGCAAATCATGGGACAGGAAGTTGAGGCAAGTGTTTCCTTTAGATCTTTTCACAGGGGTTCGACCTCTGGGACAAAGTTTGTAAACTCTTCAGGCCTGAAAGGGAAGAAGAAGAAGTTGAAGGAGGTTAGGGTTGATCGCGTTGCTGCCCAAAGGGCAAAGAGATCAAGGAAGTTGCACGAAAGTGTTTCTATTGCAACAGGGATGATCACCTGAAAAGGAGTTGTCCCAAGTTCCTTGACGAAAAGAATAAGACAGGTAAATGTGATTTACTTGTTACAAAAACTTGTTTAGTTGAGAGTAATGACTTTGTCTGGGTATTGGATTTAGGCGCCATTAACCATGTTTGCTCTTCTTTTCAGGGAATAAGTTCCTTGCAGCGGCTGCAAGAGGGTGAGATAGCGCTCAGGGTTGAATCCGGAGAAGTTGTCTCAGCTGCAGCAATTGGCACGGTGAAGTTATTTTTTGGCGGGAAGTACTTATTATTGGATAATATGTACATAGTTCCAGGGTTTACTAGAAACCTAGTTTCTATTTCCTACCTATTAGAACAAAATATTTCCGTTTCTTTCAAGAGTAATAAAGGTTTATTTCTCAAAATGGAAATTTGTTATGTTCTGCTTCGCTTGAGGGTAATTTGTATGTTTTAATGCCTAATTCGGTCAAAAGTATTTTGAATACCGAATTCTTTAAGACAGCAGAAACGCAAACTAAGAGATTAAAAAATTTTCCAAAAGAAAATGCTCATCTTTGGCATCTAAGGTTAGGCCACATAAATCTCAAAAGGATTGAGAGACTAGTGAAGAGCGGGTGTCTAAGCGATTGGAAGAAGGCTCTTTACTGGTTTGTGAGTCATGCCTTGAAGGCAAAATGACCAAACATCATTTTAGTGGAAAAGGATATAGAGCCAAAGAGCCTCTTGAGCTTATACATTCTGACCTCTGTGGTCCGATGAATGATAAAGCACGAGGAGGTTACGAATACTTTGTATCTTTCATAGATGACTATTCAAGGTATGGGTACCTTTACCTAATGCATAGGAAGTCTGAAACTCTTGAAAAGTTCAAGGAGTTCAAGACTGAGTTGAGAACCTGTTAGGTAAAATGATTAAAACACTTCTATCGGATCGAGGTGGAGAGTATATGGACACTGAATTCCAGGACTATATGATAGAGCATGGAATTACGTCCCAACTCTCAGCACCCGATATGCCACAGCAGAATGGTGTATCAGAGAGGAGAAACAGAACCCTATAGGACATGGTTCGGTCGATGATGAGTTATGCTCGTCTCCCTGATTCTTTTTGGGGTTATGCAGTGGAGACTGAGGTATATATTTTGAACACAGTTCCATCGAAGAGTGTTTGTGAAATGCCTTTCAAACTCTGGCATGGTCATAAAACCAGTTTACGACATTTTAGAATTTGGAGATGCTCGGCCCATGTGTTGGTGTCAAACCCGAAGAAGTTGGAACCCCGTTCAAAGTTGTGCCTCTTTGTAGGTTACGCAAAAGAGACTAGGGGTGGTTTGTTTTACGATCCTAAAGATAATATGGTGCTTGTGTCGAAAAATGCCACTTTCCTTGAGGAATACCACATCAGGGATCACTTATCAAGGAGTAAGATTGTGTTGAACGAAATGGACAGTTCATCAGCAAGAGTTGCTGATGGGGCTAGTACGTCAACAAGTGTTGTTGATCCTAGCTCGTCTAGTCAAGTTCGTTCTCAAAAGTTGAGAATGCCTCGACGTAGTGGGAGGGTTGTGAGACAGTCTGAACGTTACATGGGTTTAGCTGAAACCCAAGTCGTCACCCCTGATGATGAATGTGAGGATCCATTGACATATGATCAGGCAATGGCAGACATTTACAAAGACAAATGGATTAAAGCTATGGACCAGGAAATGAAGTCGATGTACTTCAATTCCGTCTAGGAGCTTGTGGACCAACCGGATGGGGTTAAACCTATTGGTTGCAAGTGGATCTACAAGCGTAAACGTGGCTTAGATGGGAAGGTGCAGACTTTCAATGTGAAGGATGTGAAAATCCTGTGCAGCAGAAGGACGATTGAATCGTCGTGGTATCGTTGTGAAAAACGCTTTCTTACAATTCAAACTATCTAATAGTAACTAGGTTAAACATGTAATTGAAGGAAAAACCAGCAAGACATACTTACACGTTGAAGAACCGTTCTTCACGAAGTCCTTCTCTAGTCACAAACTCTTCGCAATCTCGAACTATACGTCCATGAACTCTTCGAACAACGAACTATCGGACACCTCCAAAAGATCTTCTCGATTGTTCTCTTTTAGGTAGAAAGACAGTATATGAGACTCCTTTTTAGTGAAAAGGGAGGAGAGAATTGAGATGAGAGTTGAGAGAAATTGTAAAGCTCTTTGGTGAGAAATCCAAAAATGAGCCAATTGTCTTACAATAGCCTTCTTGCAAAGGGATTATATAATGGTGATAGGTGGAGTTGAAATCTCCACCTATTTACCATTTTACCACAACCATAGGTTATGCAAATCATATTTGCATAACCACATATAATAAGATATCTCATATCTCATTATACAAATCACATTTGTATTATTGTGGATTTTAAATTGAATCACATTCAATTTAATTTCTCTCAATCCAATTTCTCCAAATTAGCCCTAATTAAACAATTAGGCTAACCTATAGTTTATTATGAATCTCATTCACATTAAACTATGTAATATGTCAATCATATCTCATATAAATGACATAATCACCCTTTAATGAACTTGAACACTTCAAATTCACACCAAAACTGTAAACCCTCTATTTATCCAGTTTGAGCCAACCGAGGAACCTAATGGACCTACAGGTGACGAGCTCTAATGATCCGAGACTAACCTGTCAAACTCTTTGACTCGACTAATCAACATTCATTAGCTACGGTAACACTCCACTAAAGCCCATAGCTGCACTCCCATCACTGTAGGACAAGTTGTGTCCATTGATATAATCAATACCCATGAGTCGACCATTCACAGGTTGTTCATACACACTGCTGGGTCAAATTACCGTTTTACTCCTGTGTCTACTATTTGCTCCTTAAGTCCCCACTGCTCCTCTAATGAACAACAACGTTGTATGGTCCAACCATAACAACACCCCTCTCGGACCAGTGAGAGGGTCGTGCCCATTGTCCAAGCTCTGGAGACAGCACTTAAGGGAACAACCCCTCTAGTTTCCCTATAGTCGGGAACAAGTGAATTTCATCTCGCGTAGTTAAGTTCCCAGCTCCCCACGTGGTCCCGTCCCTGAGAAGATAAGCATATTGGACGAGTAACTGTGACCACCCTCACTCGTACTAGTCAAAGGACAGACCGCCACAGATAGGAGTCTGTAACACGCTCAGGATTAAGGTCGAGTCACTAATGGTCAGTCCTATACTATCAACGGCGTTACATCAGTAGGTCTAATAATTCACGGTCCGGTCTTGTACAATCTCATTGCACAGGATGCCCCCACTCGCATGTCAACAACATGAACGAGTCAGATCACCTCGTTTGTATCTAATACAAACAGGTCGCATCCACAATGTATCCAGGATTAGGTCTCCAACCCTATCCATATACTATAGACCGTTCGGGTCATTTACTCGAATGTGATACTCCCGGTGTGTCCACTACACACCGTTCAAGTTTTCATTCTCTCATAAATTCTATGACCCTGGAGCTTAGTTTATTGGACAAAGTTTGTAAAATTGCGAGACACAAAGTAATGAAAGAAATAACTCTTATTTATTTCCATTGGTAATATTACAAACAAAACGAGATTAGGACATACATCCCAACAAACTACCACTTGGACTAAGCTAGTGGACTAAATACATTTCTCAAATGTATAATAAGATTATAATAAAGTAATATAATAAACTAGGGCATTGAATACCTTTTACAATTTTCCCACTTGCCCTAGTCAGGAAGCACTTGAAGACCTAGACTCTCTAGGTGACCTTCAAATACCTTAGCCGTGAGGGTCTTTGTAAATGAATCAGCAAAGTTGTGCTCCGACTCTATCTGCATGACCGTCACGTCTCCACGGTGCACAATCTCCCGTATCAGGTGATACTTTCGCTCAATGTGGTTTCCCCTCTTATGACTTCGAGGTTCTCTCGAGTTGGCTACAGCACCACTGTTGTCACGAAACAACGTGATCAGCAAGTTCATATTTGGAACAACTTCCAAATCCATCATGAACTTTCTAAGCCAAACAGCTTCCTTTGCAGCTTCACAAGCCGCAACGTACTCAGCTTCCATAGTGGAATCAACAATGCATCCCTGCTTGATTCTTCTCCAAACTACAGGTCCTCCATTCAGAATGAAGGCTGACCCCGAAGTGGATTTCCTAGAATCCTTATCGGTCTGAAATTAGAGTTTGTGTATCCCGTAAGGATCAAATCCCCACTCCCATACACGAGGTTGTAGTAAGATACTTGAGGATTGCCTTTACGGCTGTCCAATGATCTAATCCTGGATTTGATTGATACCTACTGACAATCCCAACTGCATAACGGATGTTAGGCCTAGTACACAGCATGGCATACATGAGGCTCCCAACAGCTAAAGCATAAGGGATTCGTCTCATATCCTCAACCTCTTGAGGAGTCTTAGGACATTGATCCTTAGATAGGTGAACCCCATGCCTGAAAGGCAACAAACCCTTCTTGGAGTTCTGCATCTTATATCTAGACAACATCTTGTCAATATAAGACGCCTGAGACATGGCTAGCGTTCTGTTCTTATTGTTCCAGACTATCTGGATACCTAGAACATACTAGGCCTCTCCCAAATCTTTCATTTGGAATTGAGAAGCCTGCCATTCTTTCTCGTCAGTAAGAAATCCTACCTCATTCCCAATGAGAAGGATATCATCCACATACAATATTAGAAAAGTGACAGTACTGTTGACGATTTTCTTGTAGACACAAGGCTCGTCAACATTCTGATAAAAGCCATAATATTTGATCGCCTCATCAAACCTTATATTCCAAGACCTCGAGGCTTGTTATAGTCCATAAATAGACCTATGAAGCCGACAAACCTTTTGCTCTTGGCCTTGGATTATGAACCCCTTGGGTTGTCCATGTAGATGGTCTCGTCAAGTTTGCCATTCAAAAAGGCGGTCTTGACATCCATATTCCATACCTCATAGTCATAATATACGGTAATGGCTAGAACGATCCTGATCAACTTTACCATGGCAACAGGTGAAAAGGTTTCCTCATAGTCAACCCCTTCAACCTGGGTAAAACTCTTTGCCACTAGTCGTGCTTTGAAGGTATGCACCTTCCCATCTACGCCACGTTTACGCTTGTAGATCCATTTACAACCTATAGGTTTTACCTCATCCGATTGATCCACAAGATCCCAAACGAAATTGAAGTACATCGACTCCATTTCCTGGTCCATAGCTTTAATCCATTCGTCTTTGTCAACGTCTGCCATTGTCTGATCATAGGACAATGGATCCTCACAGTCATCATCAGGGGTGACGACTTGGGTTTCAGCTAAACCCATGTAACGTTCAAGCTGTCTCACAACCCTGCCTCAACGTCGAGACATTCCCAACTCTTCAGAACGGACATGACTAGACGTGCTAGGATCAACAACACTTGTTGTTGTTGGGATTTATGCCCTAAACTTGTGTAATCTTGATCAATTAAATAAAGTGTTATTTGTTTTGATAAGATTACAGTCTTACTTTTATAAATCCAATAAACTAAGCTCCAAGGTTATAACGTTTATCTTGAAATCAGTGTAGTGGACACTATTTGGGTTGAATTCAAGATTATAACCTAAATAGTCTATGGTATAAGAATAAGGTTGGAAACCTCATTCTGGTAACACCATGGATGCGACCCACTTTGTAATTAATACAAATGAGGTAATCCAACTCATTCATGTAGTTGACATGCGAGTGGAGGCATCCTGTATGAAAAGTTCATACAAGACTGGATCGCAAATTATTAGTCTAACCAAAGATAACACCGTTAATGTGATAAGACTAGTAATTTATAGATGGTCATTAGTGACTTGACTCAATCCTAAGCAAGTTAAGAACTCCCGCTTATAGGGGTTTGTCCTTAGACTAGTATGGGTGAGAGTGGCACATGGCCACTCAATAAGCCTACCTTCTCAGGGACAGAATCTCGTAGGTAGCTGGGAACTTAACTATGCAAGATGGAATTCACTCATTCTTCTACTGAGGAATTAGATAGGTTGTTCCCTTAAGAACTGACTCCATGTCTTAAATAACGGGGCCCATGAGGAATTAGATAGGTTGTTCCCTTAGGACCTTAGACTTGTTTTCATTAGAGGATCAGTGGTGCTTAAGGAGCAAACAGGTAATCACAGGGGTAAAACGGTAATTTGACCAAGCTGTGATTACGAACAAACTGTGAAGGGTCGACACATGGGTAATGACTATATCAGTGGACACAATAATATCTACAGTGAGGAGAGTGCAGCTACAAATCTATAGTGGAGTGACTTGTAGTTAATGAATATTGATTAACTGGATCAAAGAGTTTGATCAGTTAATCTCACATCATTGGAGCTCATGATCTGTAGGTCCATTAGATCCCTCTGTTGGCTCAATAGGGTAATATTGAGGGTATAAAGTTAGGAGTCAACTTGAAGTGTTCAATTTCATACATGAGGAATTATATCAATTATGTATGATATAATTGATATAATATATAGTTTTATTGTGAATTAGATTCATATATAAACTATATACTAAAGAGAGATTAAAAGAGGGGTAGAATGGTCATTTCCATCCCATTCTCCTATATATATAGTTGCATAAGATGCAACTAGGTTAAGACTTCTAAAAAGTATTCCTAGCCTCCATGTTGTGTTTTTGAATGAGTTCCAAAACACAAATCTCTCTCACAAAATACCTCACCACTCCTAAAGGGAACCCACATTCCTCCCTCACCTGAGAAACAACAGAGAAGATCCAAAGGTGGTGTCGGTGTTAAATGACGAGTTCTTGTTCTTTGAGATCGTGACCGTGGAGAGAGGAGCACTTGAAGAAAGGTTCTTCAAAGGTATATACTTGTTGTTCATACTCTTATTATATGCTTAATCTATGTTACGTTCTTGAATTTTCCGTTGTAACTAAATCAAGAGCGCGTGATTCGCAATCGCTTCCGCTGCGGAGACTTCGATTCCCTTCAATTGGTATCAGAGCCCAATTGCGTTCTTGATTTATGTTCTGGATTTTTCAAGAACAAGGTGAGATTTACTGTTTTGTGTATCAGAGCCCAATTGCGTTCTTGATTTATATTTGATTTCCTAAATTTCTAATCTTATTAGAAAATTAGAAAACCTAAGTCTAATTATTCAAGTTCTAAACACTTTAAAACTAATAATTAACTTAGGTTGCATGCATTTCTATGTTATAGTGCTTGATCATCCTTCACATGAATAATACTATATACTATAACATAATATAATTCATCACATGAATTAAATGCATGAGCATGCTTTTAATTTAAAAAATATAACACCAATATTAAATAAATTAACTCATGCAAACATTATATTATAACTCTTATAATATAATCCTATCATGCATACTATATATTATAACTATTATAATATAAATATGATGCATGAAATGTTTAACATTAAACTTATATGACATACATTATGCACATAGAATTAATTAAAATATACATCTCATGCATAAAATAATTAATCAACAAAAATGGACCGATTTTTGGCACCTAGGGGCAATTATTTAATTAAAGAACATTAATATAACATTTATATTAATATTATTTAATAAAATAATTAAATAAATTAATTAAAATACATTTTATAAATAAAAGTAAAAAAAAACATTAATGAAACTGCCCACTTCACGAATGAAGAACAACACGCCCCACTCCTCGCGAAATCGCCGCGAATCGCTCCTCAACGCTGCGGCGTTACAGCGCGCTGTAACGCGGCGTTGCAACGCTGTAACGCTGCGGCAACGCTGCGCACGCTGCCGCCTACAGCGTTGAGCTGCGTTCTCAACGCCAGCGGCGTTGCAACGCTACTCTGCAGCAGCACCTCCGTCCGCGAGAACAGCGTTGAGACGCCGTTGGGCAGCGTTGAGACGCCATCGACAGAACAACAAACACTTTGCTCTTCTTCCACCGATTTTCGCCTGTTTTCGTTCCGATTTCTTCACAGCAACTCTTGCCACGAACGACCCGGACTTACAGACTCAATTTACAACAAAAATGCCCAAAAACAACGGGCCCTTACATTGATCTCATCAACATAATTGTAAATCTAAAATGCCAAAAATCGTAAACATCCATTTAAGCAAACCAAACATTCATCTCATGAATTATGGCAAAATACCCACCTAATTTTAACAAAACAGTGCATAAAAGAAGAACCATCGAAATGGCTCTTATACCTAATGAAGGGAATGAGAATCCCGCGCAGCGGAAGACGATTGAATCGTCGAGGTATCATAATGCAACATAGTTTTGTTAAAATTGATCTAACACTAGATCTAGGCTAAACATGCTTAAAAGAAGAAGAAAATTACAGCAAATAGAATTTACTTACTTGTTGAAGACTTTCTTCAAAGATTCTTCTTCAAATCACGAACTCTTCGTGCTCCTTGAACTCAACGAACACTCCCACAAAAGGAACTAGAACACAACCAAATGGCCTTCTCGATTGTTCTCTTTTGGAGAAGGGAAGATGGTGGGATCTTTTGTGTTTTGGAGATGGAGAAGAATTGAGAGAGAATTGAGAGAATTCCTCTTCTCTTCTTTGATGAAAAATCAAAAAATGAGAGATTGAGCTTACATCCTTCTTGCAAGAAGGGTTTATATAGTGGAATTGATGGAGTTAAAATCTCCACATAATTACCACTTTACCACAACCATAGGTTATGCAAATCTCATTTGCATAACCATATAATATAAGATATCTCATATCTCATATTGCAAATCTCATTTGCAATAATTGTGGATTAATTAAATTGAATCACATCCAATTTAATTTCTCTCAATCAATTTCTCCAATTAGCCCTAATTCAACAATTACGCTAACCTATAGTTTATTATCAATCTCATTCACATTAAACTATATATTATATCATTCATATCTCATATAAATGACATAAATGCCCTTAAAGTGAAATTGAACACTTCAATTTCATACCAAAACATTAACCCTTCTTTTAACCCAGATAGAGCCAACCGAGGGACCTAATGGACCTATAGTGACGGGCTCCAATGATCCGAGATTAACCTGCCAAACTCTTTGACACGGTTAACCAACATTCATTAGCTACGGTAACACTCCACTATAGCCCGTAGCAGCACTCCCGTAGTGCCAGGATATTACGTGTCCACTGATATAACCAATACCCATGAGTCGACCCTTTACAGGTTGTTCGTGAGACACTACCGGGGTCAAATTACCGTTTTACCCCTGTGTCTACCTCTTATTCCTTAAGTCCCCACTGCTCCTCTAATGAACAACATATTGTGATGGTCCAACCACACACAACACCCTTCTCGGGCTAGTGAGAAGGTGGGATCCCGTTGTCCAAGCCCTGGAGACAGCACTCAAGGGAACAACCCCTCTAGTTTCCGTAAAGGCGGGAACGAGTGAATTCCATCTCGCGTAGTTAAGTTCCCAGCTCCCTACTTGGTTCTGTCCCTGAGAAGATAGGCATATTGGGTGAGTAACTGTGACCACCCTCACCCGTACTAGTCAAAGAACGACACCCTCCTGCATGCGAGTCCGTAACACGCTCGTGATTCGTGTCGAGTCACTAATGGTCATCTACGAAGTTATTAGTCCTTACTGTCAACGGTGTTACATCAGTAGGTCTAATAAATCACGATCCGGTCTTGTACAATCTCATTGCACAAGATGCCCCCACTCGCATGTCAACTACATGAACGAGTAAGATCACCTCGTTTGTATCTAATACAAAGCGGGTCGCATCCACAGTGTATCCAGGATTAGGTCTCCAACCCTATCCATATCATCGTAGACCGTTCGGTCATTAACTCGAACGTGATCCTCCCCTGTGTGTGTCCACTACACACCGCTCAAGTTCTAGTTCTCTCATAAATTTAATGACCCCGAACTTAGTTTATTGGAAAAGTTTATAAATATTGCGAGACACAAAGTGATGAAATGAATAACTCTTATTAATTTCAAACAATATGTTACAAACACGAGATTAGGACAAAAATCCCAACAAACTCCCACTTGGACTAAGATAGTGGAGAAAATACATTTTTGAAATGTACATAAATTACAATGAAGTAATACAATAAACTAGGGCATTGAATACCCGCTTACACATCTCCCACTTGCCATAGTCGAAGCTCTCAAGACCTGAGACACTCTAGGTGACCCTCAAGCACCTTAGCCGTGAGGGGCTTTGTAAATGGATCGACTACGCTGTGCTCGACGCTATCTGCGTGGACCATCACGCTCATGGTGCACAATCTCCCGTGTCGATGATACTTGCGCTCAATGTGTTTGCCTCTCTTATGGCTCCAAGGCTCACGCGAGTTGGCTACTGCACCACTGTTGTTACAGAACAGTGTGATCGGCAAGTTCATGTTAGGAACAACTTCCAAATCGCCATGAACTTCCTAAGCCAAACAGCTTCCTTTGCGCTTCACAAGCCGCAACATACTCGCTTCCATAGTGGAATCGTGATGCATCCTCGCTTGATGGTTCGCCATACTACGACTCCTCCATTCATAATGAAGGTCCGACCAGGGTGGATTTCCTAGAATCTTTATCGGTCCGAAAATCGTAATCCGTATATCCCGTGTGAGATCAAATCCCCACTACCATACACTAAGCTGTAGTTCCTCGTTCTCCTAAGATACTTGAGGATTGCCTTTACGGTTGTCCAGTGATCTAATCCTGGATTGGACTGATATCTACTGACAATTCCTACTGCATAACAGATGTCGGGCCTAGTACACAGCATGGCATACATGAGGCTCCCTACAGCTGAAGCATATGAAATCCGTCTCATATCCTCAACATATTGAAGAGTCTTAGGACACTGATCCTTAGACAAGTGAACCCCATGCCTGAAAGGCAGCAAGCCCTTCTTGGAGTTCTGCATCTTATATCTAAACAACATCTTGTCAATATAAGACGTTTGAGACAAGACTAGCCTTCTGTTCTTCCGGTTCCGGACTATCTGGATACCTAGAACATACTGAGCTTTTCCCAAATCTTTCATTTGGAATTTCGAAGCTAGCCACTTTTTAACGTTAGTAAGAAATTCTACCTCATTCCCAATGAGAAGAATATCGTCCACGTACAACACCAAAAATGCGACAGTTTTGTCAACGATTTTCTTGTAGATACAAGGCTCGTCGAAATTTTGATCAAAGCCATAAGATTTGATCGCCTCATCAAACCTTATATTCCAAGACCTCGGCTCGCTTTGACCCATAAATGGACCTATGAAGCCGCAAACTTTTTGCTCTTGGCCTTGGGTAATGAACCCTTTGGGTTGGTCCATGTAGATGGTCTCATCAAGTTTGCCATTCAGAAAGGCTGTCTTGACGTCCATCTGTCATACCTCGTAGTCATAATACGCGGCAATGGCCAGAAGGATCCTGATCGACTTTACCATGGCAACAGGTGAAAAGGTCTCCTTATAGTCAACCCCTTCAACCTGGGTAAAACCCTTTGCCACTAGTCGGGCTTTGAAGGTTTGTATCTTCCCATCTACGCCACGTTTACGCTTATAGATCCATTTGCAACCAATAGGTTTTACCCCATCCGGTTGATCCACAAACTCCCATACATAATTGAAGTACATAGACTCCATTTCCTGGTCCAAAGCTTTAATCCACTCGTCTTTGTCAACATCAACCATTGCCTGATCATAGGACAATGGATCCTCACAGTCATCATCAGGAGCGACAACTGAGGTTTCAGCTAAACCCATGTAGCGTTCAGGCTGTCTCACAACCCTCCCACTATGTCGAGGCATTCCCAACTCTTGGGAATGGATTTGACTAGACGTGCTAGGATCAACAACACTTGTTGACGTACTAGCCCCATCAACAACTCTTGCTGATGTACTGTCCATTTCATTTAATACAATTTTACTCCTTGGTAAATGATCCCTGACGTGGTCTTCCTCTAGGAAAGTGGCGTTTGTCGACACAAGCACCCTATTTTCTCTAGGATCGTAAAACAGACCACCCCCAGTCTCTTTAGGGTAACCTACGAATAGGCACAATTTCGAACGGGGTTCCAACTTTTTCGGGTTTGTCACCAACATGTGGGTCGGGCATCCCCAAATCCTTAAGTGATGTAAACTGCCTTTACGTCCACTCCAGAGCTCGAAAGGTTTTTCACAAACACTCTTCGATGGAACATTGTTCAAAATATAAACAGCAGTCTCCACTGCGTACCCCCAAAAAGAATCAGGGAGACGAGCATAGCTCATCATCGACCGAACCATGTCCAACAAGGTTCTGTTTCTCCTCTCCGATACACCATTATGCTGTGGCATACTAGGCGCTGAGAGTTGGGACGTAATTCCGTGTTCTATCATATAGTCCTGAAATTCAGTGTCCATGTACTCACCACCTCGATCCGATCGAAGTGTTTTAAGCGATTTACCTAAAAGGTTCTCAACCTCAGTCTTGTACTCCTTGAACATTTCAAGAGTTTCAGACTTCTTGTGCATTAGGTAAATATACCCATATTTGGAGTAATCGTCTATGAAAGACACGAAGTACTCATAATCGCCCCGAGCTTTAACATTCATCGAACCACAGAGGTCAGAATGCACTAACTCAAGAGGCTCTTTGGCTCTATATCCTTTTCCACTAAAAGGACGTTTGGTCATTTTGCCCTCAAGGCATGACTCACACACCGGCAAAGAGTTTTCTTCCAACTCGTTTAGAAGTCCACTCTTCACTAGTTTCTCAATCCTATTGAGATTAATGTGGCCTAATCGAAGATGCCAAATGTGGGCATTTTCTTTTGGAGAAACTTTTGCTTTCTTAGTTCGTGTTTCTGCAGTTTTAAACAATTCAGTATTCAAAATACTTTTGACCGAATTGGGTTTCAAAACATACAGATTATTTTCAAGTGAAGCTGAACAAATAACATTCCCTTTGAAAGAAATAAACGCTTTATTTAATTCAAAAGAAACTGAAATACATTGTTCTATTAAGCAGGAAATTGAAACAAGGTTTCTAGTAAACCCTGGAACTATGTACAGATTGTCCAACAATAAGTACTTCCCACCAAAATGCAGCTTCACCGTGTCGATCGCTGCAGCAGAGACAAGCTCCCCGGATCCAACCCGTAGAGTCACCTCACCCTCTCGCAGCGGCTGCCAGGAATCAATCCCCTGAAAAGAAGAACAAACGTGGTTAATGGCGCCTGAATCCAATATCCAGGCAGAGTCACTACTCTCCACTAAACATGTTTCAGTCACAAGTAAATCACATTTACATTGATTCTTCCTCTCGACCAGGAATTTGGGATAGTTTCTCTTCCAGTGACCGCCTACATTGCAGTGGAAACACTTTCCTTCAACCTCCTTGACCTTTTTGCCCTTGTGGCGGCAAAGACGGCCGGGCTTTTACCCCTCTTCATCCTCTTCTTCCCTTTCGGGCGTGAAGAAGAGCAACAGTTTCGTCCCGCAGGTCGAACCCGTGATAAGACACATGAGGCAACATTTGCCTCGCATTCCTTGACCCCTGCTTCAAGGATTGGAAATTATGTAGCTCATTGAGGAGGGTAGTCGAGTGTGGCTAATTTTGTTCATAACAACATTGCTACTGGCCCAAGGAAACTCTTCTAAGAGTCTCCAAAATAAAATCTGCTCGAATCGTCGATCGAAGCCCCGCTCATCTCGGCCAGATGGAAGTGGGTCATCATGTCTAGAACATGTTCACGGACGTAAGACCCTCTTTCATCCATGCGTTGAAAACGTATTTGAGCGAGTCATGCCGACCAGAAGGATCATTTGCCCAAACATTTCTGCGGGGACTCCATGATCTCCTTAGCGAAAACCATCACCATGCTTCTTTGCCAAGACATCAAACATGCCGGCAATTATGTAGACCTTGGCCTTTTCATTAGCCCCGATCCAATGATGACGTGTCGCGAACACTTCATGACGCGGCCGAGCCCGACATCCGAGGACACTCCTCGATAGCACGAACTTTATGTCGTCTTGTACCAAAATTGTATAATGTTATTTTTCCAACTTTGGTAATTATCTCCCACTAACTTATCCGGCGAGTAAAGCTATTATTGCGCTTAGACATTTTTAGTGAAAAATAAGAAAAACCTTTGTATTAGTCTCTTAAAAAACTTTTGAAATCCAATTAAGTTTTAGCAAAATTGTTTCATGATCCTAGGTCATTCAAAATTTTGCAATGATACCCTAAAGGTTTAGAATGACCGCCACCGGAAGGTGAACAGAACACTCCTCCTCTAGGACGAGACTTTCTCGATCGGACCCTAATCCCGAAATAACTCTTATTCCATTAGGCATCCAATTACCATTGTTCTGTCGAATTCATTAACACTTAACGAATTCTCGTGAGTGTCACCCTCAATCTTTAAGTTTCCAAGCATCCGCCCAAACAATAGCCACCGGGAAGTGTGAACCAAGAAGGAAAACCAACCAGAAATCAGATCCCTTTCGGAATTCACGGTGTTCCGACTCCCATGATCAAGCCCTCCGGAAGGGATTGTCCGGTCCATGCCAAACTAGCGAGTGCGGATCATAGGTGTCTCACGGTGTGAATCGAAAGAAGAGAGACCGTGGGTCTCGTTTTCCACAAGTCCCGCTCCCACTCACTATAAGTACTCTCTCCATCCACGATGATATTGACCTATACAAATGCCATCCGGAAGGGGAACGCTCCCATTTGCGCCACGAGGCCGAGTATAGATCTCACAGTGCGGACTTAAAGGAGATTTGTGGTTGGAAATTCAAATGTATCTCATACACTTTATTTCCTCCCACTCAACACTTTAATTTTATTAGGGATTGACCTAGATAAACCGGCTAAAATTGACCTATGTCTACCAATATAACTCTTATATGGTATTAACCTAAGTTTATAATCACATTATTAACTTAGGTCTATGTGAGTAAATTAATTAACACTTAATTAACGGCACTCACGAGAATATAACCTAAGAATCTCCTGGACCGAATTCACTCCCGTGTCGGTTTCCGTGTAGTGTGTTCATGGCGTCAACTTAAATACCCCAAATTTTTAGACAAAACCTTCCTTAGACAGAGTTACTTATCACCACCATTCAAAGGTTATATTTGATTTCCTAAATTTCTAATCTTATTAGAAAATTAGAAAACCTAAGTCTAATTATTCAAGTTCTAAACACTTTAAAACTAATAATTAACTTAGGTTGCATGCATTTCTATGTTATAGTGCTTGATCATCCATCACATGAATAATACTATATACTATAACATAATATAATTCATCACATGAATTAAATGCATGAGCATGCTTTTAATTTAAAAAATATAACACCTATATTAAATAAATTAAATCATGCAAACATTATATTATAACTCTTATAATATAATCCTATCATGCATACTATATATTATAACTATTATAATATAAATATGATGCATGAAATGTTTAACATTAATTTTATATGACATACATTATGCACAAAGAATTAATTAAAATATACATCTCATGCATAAAATAATTAATCAAAAAAAATGGACCGATTTTTTTTTTTTAGGGGCAATTATTTAATTAAAGAACATTAATATAACATTTATATTAATATTATTTAATAAAATAATTAAATAAATTAATTAAAATACATTTTATAAATAAAAGTAAAAAAAAACGTTAATGAAACCGCCCACTTCACGAATGAAGAACAACACGCCCCACTCCTCGCGAAACTGTCGCGAACTGCTCCTCAACGCGTGCAGCGTTACAACACCGTGGGCAGCGTTGCAACGTTGTCGCCTACAGCGTTGAGCTGCGTTCTCAACGCCACGCCATCGTTACAACGCTACTCAGCAGCAACACTCTCCGCCGCGAGAAAAGCGTTGAGAAGCCGCTGGGCGCGCGTCTCAACGCCATCGGCGTAACAACAAACACTTTGTTGTTCTTCCACCGATTTTTTCGCTTTGTTTTCCTCGATTTCTTCACAGCAACTCTTGCCACGAACGACCCAGACTTACAGACTCGATTTACAACAAAAATGCCCAAAAACAACGGGCCCTTACATTGATCTCATCAACATAATTGTAAATCTAAAATGCCAAAAACCGTAAACATCCATTTAAGCAAATCAAACATTCATCTCATGAATTATGGCAAAATACCCACCTAATTTTAACAAAACAGTGCATAAAAGAAGAACCATCGAAATGGCTCTGATACCTATTGAAGCGAATGAGAATCCCGCGCAGCGGAAGACGATTGAATCGTCGAGGTATCATAATGCAACATAGTTTTGTTAAAATTGATCTAACACTAGATCTATGCTAAACATGCTTAAAAGAAGAAGAAAATTACAGCAAATAGAATTTACTTACTTGTTGAAGACTTTCTTCAAAGATTCTTCTTCAAATCACGAACTCTTTGTGCTCCTCGAACTCAACGAACACTCCCACAAAAGGAACTAGAACACAACCAAATGGCCTTCTCGGTTGTTCTCTTTTGGAGAAGGAAAGATGGTGGGATCTTTTGTGTTTTGGAGATGGAGAAGAATTGAGAGAGAATTGAGAGAATTCCTCTTCTCTTCTTTGATGAAAAATCAAAAAATGAGAGATTGAGCTTACATCCTTCTTGCAAGAAGGGTTTATATAGTGGAATTGATGGACTTAAAATCTCCACATAATTACCACTTTACCACAACCATAGGTTATGCAAATCTCATTTGCATAACCATATAATATAAGATATCTCATATCTCATATCTCATATTGCAAATCTCATTTGCAATAATTGTGGATTAATTAAATTGAATCACATCCAATTTAATTTCTCTCAATCAATTTCGCCAATTAGCCCTAATTCAACAATTAGGCTAACCTATAGTTATTATGAATCTCATTCACATTAAACTATATATTATATCATTCATGTCTCATATAAATGACATAAATGCCCTTAAAGTGAAATTGAACACTTCAATTTCATACCAAAACACTAACCCTTCTTTTAACCCAGATGGAGCCACCCGAGGGACCTAATGATCCTACAGTGACGGGCTCCAATGATCCGAGATTAACCTGCCAAACTCTTTGACACGGTTAACCAACATTCATTAGCTACGGTAACACTCCACTATAGCCCGTAGCTGCACTCCCGCCGCTCACGAGATATTACGTGTCCACCGATATAACCAATTCCCATGAGTCGACCCTTCACACAGTTGTTCGTGAGACACGATCGGGTCAAATTACCGTTTTACCCCTGTGTCTACCTCTTGTTCCTTAAGTCCCCACTGCTCCTCTAATGAACAACATATTGTGATGGTCCAACCACACACAACACCCTTCTCGGGCCAGTGAGAAGGTGGGCGCCCGTTGTCCAAGCCGTGGAGACGACACTCAAGGGAACAACCCCTCTAGTTTCCCTAAAGGCGGGAACGAGTGAATTCCATCTCGCATAGTTAAGTTCCCACTACCTACTTGGTTCTCGTCCCTGAGAAGATAGGCATATTGGGCAAGTAAATCGTGACCACCCTCACCCGCATTTTAGTCAAAGAACGGACTGCACAGGATGCGAGTCCGTAACACGGATTCGTGTCGAGTCACTAATGGTCATCTACGGTTTATTAGTCCCATCACAACAGCGGTGTTACATCGTGAGGTCTAATAAATCACGGTCCGGTCTGTACAATCTCATTGCACAGGATGCCCCCACTCGCATGTCAACTACATGAACAAGTAGAATCACCTCGTTTGTATCTAATACAAAGCGGGTCGCATCAACAGTGTATCTAGGATTAGGTCTCCAACCCTATCCATATACTGTAGACCGTTCGGGTCATTAACTCGAACGTGATTCTTTCTGTGTGTCCACTACACACCGTTCAAGTTCTAGTTCTCTCATAAATTCAATGACCCTGGAGCTTAGTTTATTGGAAAAGTTTATAAATATTGCGAGACACAAAGTGATGAAATGAATAACTCTTATTAATTTCAAACAATATGTTACAAACACGAGATTAGGACAAAAATCCCAACAGTAAGGGCTCGGTATTTTGGATAAATTTAATTATAAATCGAGTCTGTAAGTCCGTATCGATCGAGGCAAAGCGGTTGCTGAGAAGATCAGAGCGAAAACGAGCAAGGAATGGAGATTCCTATGGTTGTTCTGTGAATGGCGTTGCAACGCTGCCTTCAGCATTGCAACGCCGAAGCCGTTTCACGCGATGAGCAACTGGTAGAAACCGAAATTTTTATTATTTATATTGATTATAAAAAATTTTTATTTCAAAATATTTAATAATTTTAATTTTAATTAATATAATTAGATTATATTAATTAAAATTATTTCTAGGGTGCCAAAATTGGTTTAATTTTTGCTATTTTAATTATGCAATTGTTGTGTAATTATTGTCATGCATAGTGTATGCTTGTATTTTAGAAATCCCACCTTAGGTTAAGCATTTTCATGCATCATTTATAATATAAGGAGTTATATTATATAGTTTGCATGATTAATTAATATAAGGTTGTTATATTAATTTTTGGACAGCATTGACATGCATTATTTTTCATGAGATGAATATGCTATGCATGTCACCTAAGGTTAATTATTAGTTTTAAAGTGTTTAGAATTTGGAAATAATAGACCTTAGGTTATCTAGTTCTAATTAGATTAGAATTAGGAACCAAGTAATTTATAAGCTATGATTAAAAGAGGAACTCTGTCTAAGGAAAGTTCTGTCTAGGTCAGTATTTAAGTCGACTTTAAATGGAACACGGACCTGGGAACTGATCTGGGAGTGAAATTTAATCAGAGAGCCTTATAAATTACAGTAGCGTCAGCGGGTTTATTAAGGGGTTAATAAACTAGAAATCCTAGGTTTAATATAAGGAGTTATATTAACAAACTTAGGATAAAATCAATATAAGAGTTATATTGATTATCAATGTAAGAGTTATGTTGATAAATATAGGTAAAAACATTAGCCGGGTTTTAGCCTAAGAAAGATTCCTATAGACTTAAATTATTCAGTGGGAGGAAAAAGTGTATGAGATACATATTTTTCCACCTACGCTATCTCCGGGAAGTTCACACCGTGAGACTCATACTTGGCCTCGTGGCGCAAACGGGAGCGTCCCCCTTCGGATGGTGTTTGTATGAGTCAATACCAAGGTGAATGGAGAGGGTACTTATAGTGAGAGGGAGCAGGTTTAGTGAAAACAAAACCTACGGTCTCTTTTGTCGGTTTACACCGTTAGACCACTATGGTCAGCCTGCTACTTTGGTCTGGACCAGACATTCCCTTCGGAGGGCTTGATCAAAGGGGATCTAACATCGTAGACACCCGAAAGGGATAAAGATTTCCTTATACTATTTTCCAATCTATTCCTCCCTTCGGTGGATTTTATTGGATCGAGACTCTGGGATCTAAAGACAAAGTGTTACACTCACGGGATACATAAGTTGTGTATGTATTCAGATCGAAAAATGGTAACTAAAACCTATAGGAATAAGAGTTATTCTGGTGTTAAGTTTTGGTCAAGAGTGTCTTGATCCAGAGGAGGAGTGTTTTTGATTACCCTTCGGTGTCATACATTCTAAACCTTTGGAGTATCATTGCAAATTATAAATGGCCTAGGAATCATTTGATAATTAGCTAAAAGATGATTGGATTAGAGTCATAGCAAGAAACTCATACAAGTTTGTTTGTAAATTTTCAGCAAAAATGTCTAGCTCTATAATTTCCTTATTGGGTGCGAAAAAGTTAACCGGAGAGAATATGATGACATGGGAAAACAAACTTAACACTATTTTGGTAATGGATGATCTGAAGTTTGTGTTAACTGAGGAGTGTCCTCAGGTGCCAGGCTCGAATGCGTCATGAAATGTTCGTGATCAATATGATCGATCCAAGAGTTGTCCGAGCACAACATTGTTTATCCTTTTACAAAGGCTATCACGGCTAAGTATTTGAGAGTCACCTAGAAGGTCTAGGTTTACAAGTCTTCCCCAACTAGGGCAAGTGGGAGTATATTGTACACAGGGTTTCAGTGCCCTAGTTTATTGTATTATTGTAATATTTAATTATGTACTCCACAAGCTTTAGGTCAAGTGGGAGATTGTTGGGATATGTGGCCTAAACTTGGGTAATTTTGGTCAAATGAATAAAGAGTTATTTGATTTGATAAAATTATATTCACGTTTTATAATCCAATTAACTAAGATTCAACATTATAATGAATCTTGAACATCAGTGTAGTAGACACTATTTGGATTGTGTTCAAGAGTATAACCTAAATGGTCTATGGTATAAGAATGAGGTTGGAAACCTTATTCTGGTAACACCATGGATGCAGACCATTTTGTAGTTAGTATAAATTAGGTAATCCAACTCATTGATGTGGATGACATGCGAATGGGGGCATCCTGTATGAAGAGTTCATACAAGACCGGACTGCAAATTATTAGTCTAACAAGTATAATGTTGTTAACAGGATACGACTGATAATTTATAGATGGTCATTAGTGACTCGACCAGAATCCTGAGCAAGTTAAGAACTCCTACTCATAGGGGTATGTCCTTAGATTAGTATGTGAGAGTGGCCTATAGACGACTCAATAAGCCTACCTTCCAAGGGACAGAACCTCGTAGGTAGCTGGGGACTTAACTCTACAAGATGCAATTCACTCATTCCTAAACTAAGGAATTAGATAGGTTGTTCCCTTAAGAACTGAGTCCAAGTCTTGAACAACGGGGCCCCACCTTCTAAACTAGCTTAAGAGGGTTTGAGTTTATGGTAGGACCATAGACTTGTTGTTCGTTAGAGGATTAGTGGTGCTTAAGGAACAAAGAGGTAATCACAGGGGTAAAACGATAATGTGACCCAACTGTGATTACGAACAACCTGTGAAGGATCGACTCATGGGTAATGATTATATCAATGGAAACAATATAATCTACAGTGAGGAGAGTGCAGCTACAAGTCTATAGTGGAGTGACTTGTAGTTAATGAATATTGATTAACCGAATCAAAGAGTTTGATCAGTTAATCTCACATCATTGGAGCTCATGAACTGTAGGTCCATTAGGTCCCTCCGTTGGCTCAACATGGTAATATTGAGGGTATAAAGTTATGAATGAAATTGAAGTGTTCAATTTCATATATGAGGTGTTATATCAATTATATGTGATATAATTGATATAATATATAGTTTTAATGTGAATTAGCTTCACCAATTAACTATATACTAATGATAGAATGAAGGAGGGATAGGATGGTAATTTTCATCCTATTTCCCTATAAATAGTTGCATAAGATGCAACTTTGAAAAGAGGCTATGTTATGCAACCCTAGAGTTCTCTTATTTGTGTTATTGGAAAGAGTTCCAAACACAAACTTCTCTCAAACCTCCACATCTCATCCTAAAGGAACCCACCTTCCTCCCTCACCTAGAGAACAACGGAGAAGATCTAGTGGTGGACTTCACACGGTTTGGGTTCGTGTTGCTGAGATCGTGATCGTTGGAGAGGGAGCTCATGAAGAAAGTATTCTTCAAAGGTATGATTCCTTGTTGTCCTAATTAGAAATGTATGGTTAATCTTAGATATATTGATCTTGATATGAATCTAAGTAATACTATCATGAACATGCGATTTACAATCGCTTTCGCTGCCGGATTCGATCCCTTCAATGCCATCATACAGCAAAAGTTGCCACAAAAGCTTAAGGATCCAGGGAGTTTTACTGTTCCTTGCTCTATAGGCAACTTTAGTTTTAATGCTTTATCTTATTTGGGTGCTAGTATAAACTTAATGCCTTACTCTGTATTTAAAAGATTATGTTTGGGGGAGGTAAAACCCACCACAGTATCCTTACAGCTGGCAGATAGGTCTATCACATACCCTCGGGGGATAGTGGAGGACATCTTAGTCAAGGTAGATAAATTTGTATTCCTTGTGGACTTCCTTGTCCTAGACATGGAAAAGGAAGAAAAGATCCCCATTATCTTGGGAAGACCATTTCTGGCTACAAGTAAGGGAGACATAAGCTTGCATGAGGGCACCCTAAAGCTGCATGTAGGGCAAGAGGAGGTTAAACTTCAAATCTTTAGCCCTCAGAAATATGAATCAGAAATGAACTCTTGTTTAAAGATTGAATTAACTAATGCTTTACCTGTTGACTTCAGGACTGAAATTCTTTTAAGTGATTCTTTAGACAGGGTAGCAAAGGAAACAGGAAAGGATTTGAAGAAGAATAAGCTGCATGATTTTAAGAACACACCTTGAAGGAGTACAGTCTAGCTAAAGATGTTAAAGAAAGTGCTTCTTGGGAGGCAACCCAAGCTTCAAAGTTTTAGTTCTTTGAGTTTTTGTTTTTGTTGTTTGTTTTCTCATTAGTTTGTTTTTCTTTATTAGGATGCTGTTGATGTCACCCCTCGTTGAAACCCATGCTCCAGATTCAATGGAACTCAACTCACGTGTCTTGGTTATCCAAGGAACTCAGAAAAAATGAAGATCTCCATTACTCAGGACAGTATTGTTCACTCCTACCCTTATGACTTTCTTTGAGCTTAAGTTACAAACATTGGGGACAATGTTTAGTTTATGTTTGGTGTAAGATGTGTTGTTTATTTGTTGTGACTGTCCTCAGTATCTGTTGAATTGCTAATTGATATTATGCATAAGTATGATTAGGATGGCTTAGGATGAGATTTAATTGAAAAATTCTTGTGATTATGCTCAAGCTTGAGAGCATGATATGAATTCGAGTTAATTTAAAAAAATTCTTGAGTTTTTTCTGCACTATTATGCACATGGCCTGTGTTCTTGTAGTTTTGAAATGCTTAGAACAAAGTTATTAGGTTTAGAAGTTTGATGTCACCTCGATAGGTATAAGGACCGATTTGAGAGTTAAACTGCATGATAGGGTGAATGACAATATGATGTGCATGATCTGTAAAATTTGTGCATTATGTGAAAAAGTTTGTTTTGTTTTTGTTGTTTAGTTTGTTAAAGAAAAAAAATGTGAGGACAACAAGAGCTACCTTCACTGTGATCAGTTAGGCCACTCATTGAGCGAGTGATCTTGGTAAGGGTCCCTGCAGTAGATGTGTGAAAGCTAGTGTCCCTTGCACAAAAAAAGAAGAAAATAGAAAAAGTGACATAAAAAAAGTGATTAAGTGTTGAGTAAAGTTGTTTATTTCTTGAATGTGGGGAGACTCAAGGATTAGAAATTATGATCAGTGTAGAGGGAAGTTGAATGGAGAACATAATAAAGTTTATTCGGGCTTAGTAAAGATGAAGGGAGCATAGGTTAATCAAACATACACGTAGGAACGATTAGAAAAGTTTTAAATTGCTTGTTGAAGTTTCATATTTGATTGTTTCCCGTGATTGAAAAATTTTCCTGTTAAATCTCTGAGGCTTGAATCAAATTTATGTATAAGATCAATCTCATGTTTAATTCTATTTTTGCTCGGGACTAACAAAAGATTAAGTTTGGGGGTGTTTGATAGCACCTAAAATGTGTTATCTCTAGGCTTAATTATTACTAGTTTTCATGTTAATTTCAAAGCTTTTATTTGTTTTAATCATCTAATTCAAGGTAGAAATCTTAAACATGACATTTGGAAAGATTACAGATCACTCAGGATCAAATTGGGGCTTTTTGGAGCTTAAAATAACATCAATTGGTAGTAGAATGGCCATTCCAAGCTTGCAAACTCGAGGTGATGGTGTTGCAACGCCCTACAGGGCGTCACAACGTCGTTGTTGCAGCATCCACGCTATGAAGAACCATGTCGATGGCATTGCAACACTGCTTCGTAACGTCGCAATGCCTGATCGATAAGGACGTGCGCGCTTAGGGTAGCGGCGTTGCAACGCTGCCAATACTTTCCATATTTGATGATGCATAAGGGCACAGCGTCGCAACGCTGTCCTTAGCATTGCAATGTTGTGCTGAGGATCTTTATAAATACAACATGTTCTCCAACTTGCAAGGGAAGCTGAAATTGATAGAAATTGCACCCTTACTTCGAAATACATTCTGTAAGAAGAGAAGAGAGAGCATTCCTTGGTTTGTATTGAGTTTAAAGACTTTGTGACCGGAGCTCGGGATCGAGGGACCGACATCGACACATAAGTTTTATTTCTCTTTCTTTTAGTTTGTATTGAGTTTAAAGACTTTTCCTATGACTTTAGCTTGTTTTTATGGTGATTTTGAGTAGCTAAATGTTGTAGTTGGGATTTGATTAGCATGTTTTGGATTTATTTGATTATGTATTGAACTTTGTTGTGTTATTTATTTTTGGCAATTCATTCTTAATTTCATAAATCTTGTTGGTTTAAGTGGACTCGAGAGAAAGAAACTTAGATTAGAGCAAAGTTGTCAAAATCCTTAGAAATCTGGCATGAGAATTGAAGGGATCGAATCCCACAGCGAAAGCGATTCTAAATCGTGTGTTCATGATTTTGCTACATGGATCTAATACAAGAACTAAATAATAAGATTAAGCATGCAATTCTAAGTTAGGACAGCAAGATAATTACCTTTGAAGAACACCATCTTCACGAGTTCCTCTTTCAACAATCACGATCTCAGCAACGAATCCGAATCGTGTGAAGATACACCACTAGATCTTCTCTGCTGTTCTCTAGGTGAGGGAAGAATGTGGGTTCCTTTAGGATGAGATGTGGAATTTTTTAGAGATGTGTGTTTTGAACTCTTTCAAACAACACAAATGTGGGAACTCTAGGTTTCACAAGAAGCTTAACCAAGAGTTGCATCTTATGCAACTATTTATAGGGAAATAGGATGAAAATTATCATCCTATCTCTCCTTTCATTCCCTCATTAGTATATAGTTAATTTGTGAATCTAATTCACATTAAAACTATATATTATATGAATTATATCACATATAATTGATATAACACCTCATATATGAGATTGAACACTTCAATTTCATTACTAACTTTATACCCTCAATATTACCATGTTGAGCCAACGGAGGGACCTAATGGACCTACAGTTCATGAGCTCTAATGATGTGAGATTAACTTATCAAACTCTTTGATCTAGTTAATCAATATTCATTAACTACAAGTCACTCCACTATAGACTTGTAGCTGCACTCTCCTCACTGTAGATTATATTTCGTCCATTGATATAATCATTACCCAAGAGTCGACCCTTCACAGGTTGTTCGTAATAACAGTTGGGTCAAATTACCATTGTACCCCTGTGATTACCTCTTTGTTCCTTAAGCACCACTGATCATCTAATGAACAACAAGTCTATGGTCCTACCATAAACTCAAACCCTCTTAAGCTAGTTTAGAGGGTGGGGCCCATTGTTCAAGACCTGGAGTCAGTTCTTAAGGGAACAACCTATCTAATTTCTTAGTCTAAGAATGAGTGAATTTCATCTTGCAGAGTTAAGTCCCCAGCTACCTATGAGGTTCTGTCCCTGAGAAGGTAGGCTTATTAAGTCAGCTACAGGTCACTCTCACCCATACTAGTCTAAGGACAGACCCCTATACGCAAGAGTTCTTAACTTGCTCAGGATTCAGGTCGAGCCACTAATGACCATCTATAAATTATTAGTCGTATCCCATTAACGGCGTTATACTGGTCAGGCTAATAATTTGAAGTCTGGTCTTGTATGAACTCTTCATACAGGATGTCCTCACTCGCATGTCATCCACATGAATGAGTTAGATTACCTCATTTGTACTAACTACAAAGTGGGCCGCATCCATGGTGTTACCAGAATAAGGTTTCCAACCTTATTCTTATACCATAGACCATTTAGGTTATACTTTTGAACACAATCCAAATAGTGTCTACTACACTGATGTTCAAGATATATTATAACTTTGGAGCTTAATTTATTGGATTTATAAAGCGAGAACATAATTTTATCAAAACAAATAACTCTTTATTTATTTGACCAAAATTACATAAGTTTAGGGCACATATCCCAACAATCTCCCACTTGACCGAAAGCTTGTGGAGTACATATCCCAACAATCTCCCACTTGACCTAAAGTTTGTGGAGTAGATAATTTAAACATTATAATAATGTAAATACAATAAACTAGGGCATTGAAACACTTTGTACAATATACTCCCACTGGCCCTAGTTGGGGAAGATTTGTAAACCTAGACCTTCTAGGTGACTCTCAAATACTTTAGCCGTGAGAGCTTTTGTAAAAGGATCAGCAATGTTGTGCTCTGAGGCTATCTTCGTGACGAACAAGTCTCCCCGATGCACGATCTCCCGAATGCGATGATATTTCCACTCAATATGCGTACCCCTCTTGTGACTTCGGGGTTCTCTTGAATTTGCCACAGCACCACTGTTATCACAATACAACGTGATAGGCAAACTCATATTTGGAACAACTTCCAAATCTAACATGAATTTTCTTAACCAAACGGCCTCTTTAGCTGCTACATATTCGACCTCCATGGTGAAATCGGTGATGCATCCTTGCTTGATGCTTTGCCATACTACTGCTCCTCTATTCAGAGTAAATACTGACCCTGATGTAGATTTTCGAGAATCTTTATCAGTTTGAAAGTTAGAATCTGTGTATCTCGTAAGGACCAAATCCTTAGCCCTATACACAAGCATGTAGTTCCTTGTTCTCTGAAGATACTTTAGGATCGTTTTAACCGTTGTCCAGTGTTCAGGTCCTTGATTTGATTGATATCTACTGACTATCCCACTGCAAAACATATGTCTGGCCTAGTACACAACATGGCGTACATCAGGCTCCCAACAACTATGCATAACGAATCCGTCTCATATCCTCAACTTCTTGAGGTGTCTTAGGACACTGTTCCTTAGACAAATGAACTCCATATCTAAAAGGAAATAAACCCTTTTTGGAGTCTTGCATCTTAGACTTCAACAACACTTTGTCGATATAAGATGTTTGAGACAATGCTAGTGTTTTGTTCTTGCGATTCCAGACAATCTGGATCCCATGAACAAACTGCGCTTCACAAGGTTCATCATCATTCTGGTTAAAGCCAAAATATTTGATTGTCTCATCAAATCTTATGTTCCAGGACCTGGAGGCTTGTTTCAGTCTATAAATGGACCTTTTAAGCCTGCAAACCTTTTGCTTTTGTCCTGGTTCAATGAACCCTTTGGGTTGGTCCATGTAGATGTTCTCGTCAAGATTTCTATTCAAGAATGTTGTCTTGGCATCCATTTGCCATACCTCATAGTCATAATATGCGGCAATGGCAAGTAGGATACGGATAGACTTTACTAAAGCAACATGCAAAAAAGTTTCTTCAAAGTCCACCCCTTCAACCTGGGTATAACCCTTTGCTACTAGTCTAGCTTTAAAGGTTTGCACCTTTCCATCTACACCACGCTTTCTCTCGTAGATCCACTTATAACTTATAGGTTTTACCCCATCAGGTTTATCCACAATATCCCAAATAGAATTGAAATGCATAGACTCCATTTCTTGGTCCATGGCTATGACCCATTTATCTTTGTCTTTGTCAACCATCGCTTGATTATAAGTCAATGGATCCTCACAATCGTCATCTGGTATGACAACTTGGGTTTCAGATAAACCCATATAACGGTCAGGTTGTGTTAAACCCTCCCACTACGTCAAGGAATTCTCAACTCTTGAGATGGACACTCTTGACTAGACATACTAGTATCAACAACTCTTCTTGACGTACTAGCATTATTAGCAACCTTTGCTATTGTTCCGTCTAACTCACTCAACACAATTTTACTTCTTGGTTTGTGGTCCGTGATGTGGGCTTCCTCTAAGAAAGTGGCATTTGTCGACACAAGTACCTTGTCTTCCTTAGGATCATAGAATAATTCACCTCTTGTCTCTTTCGGGTAGCCTACAAATAGGCACAATTTTGAACTTGAATCCAATTTCTTTGGGTTTGTCACAAGCACATGTGCTGGACAACCCCAAATTCTTAAATGACATAAACTGCCTTTACGTCCTTTCCAAAGTTCAAAAGGTGTTTTAGAAACACTCTTTGATGGCACATTGTTCAATATGTGTACCGCAGTCTCCACTGCGTAACCCCAAAAAGAATCAGGGAGATGAGCATAACTCATCATTGATCGAACAATGTCCAACAAGGTTCTATTTCTCCTTTCCAATACACCATTCTGTTGTTGCGTATCGGGTGCTGAGAGTTGGGATGTAATTCCATGTTCTATCATATAGTTCTAGAATTTCAAATCCATGTACTCTCCACCTCGATCTGATCGAAGTGTTTTAATTATTTTACCTAATTGATTTTCAACTTCAGTCATGAATTCCTTGAACTTTTCAAGTGCTTCAGACTTATGATGCATTAGGTAAATAAGCCCAAATCTAGAATAATCATCTATGAAAGAGATGAAATATTCATAACCTCCTCTGGCTTTAACATTCACCGGACCACAAAGGTTTGAATGTATAAGCTCAAGAGGTTCTTTGGCTCTATAACCTTTTCCACTAAAAGGTCTTTTAGTCATTGTGCCTTCTAGGCAGGATTCACATACAGGTAAAGTATTTTCTTCTAACTCATTTAGAAGTCCATTCTTTACCAATCTCTCAATCTTATTCAGTTTAATGTGACCCAATCTAACATGCCAAAGATGAGCATTTTCTTTAGGAGAAATTTTGCGTTTCTTAGTTTGTGTATTTGTTGTTTTAAATAATTCAGTGTTCAAAACAGTTTTGACTGAATTTGGTCTTAAAACATACAAGCCATTTTCTAATGCAGCTGAACATATTTCCACACCCTTTTTTAAAATAAACACTTTATTCAAAGAAAATGAAATAGAAATACATTGTTCTATAAGGCAAGAAATTGAAATAAGGTTTCTAGTAAACCCTGGTATCACTAATACATTGTCTAACAACATATATTTCTTACCTAACATTAGCTTCATTGTGTTAATTGCTATAGCTGAGACGACATCTTCATTTCCAACCTGGAGCGTTATTTCTCCCTTCTATAGCTGCTGCCAGGATTCAATTCTCTAAAAAGAAGAGCAAACATGATTAATGGCGCTTGAATCAAGTATCCAAGTTGTTTTATCATTATCCACTAAACACACTTCTATACAAAGTAAATCATATTTACCTTCTTTCTTCTCCTCGGCCAGGTACTTTGGACAATTTCGTTTCCAGTGTCCATCCTCATTGCAGTGGAAACATTTTCCTTTGTCAGCAACTTCCTTGACCTTCTTACCTTTTTGGGTGACAGCTTTATCAGCCCGTTTTCCTTTACCAACCTTCTTCATGTTCTTTTTTTCCCTTTTAGGTTAGAAGAAGATGAAGCCACTGATTTTGTTCCAGAGGTCGAACCTCTGTGATAACTCCTACTGACAACATTTGCCTCACCTTTCGATCCCTGAATTTTCATCAAATATTGAAAGGTCTGGAGTTCATTCATAAGGGAAGTAAGATTAAAAGTAAGCTTGTTCATAACAACATTACTTCTAAATTGTAAGAAACTATCTAGAAGAATTTCCAGAATGAAGCTGACTTGGCTCGATTCATCGATAGAAGCATCATTCGACTCCGCGATGTTAAAGTGTACCATCATATCCAGGACATGATCTCGAACAGATGAACCCTCTGGCATCCTCGAGTTGAATATATATTTGAGGGCATTATGTCGAGTTTGCTTAGAATGTTGTCCAAACAAACCCTGCACTGAATCCATGATTTCCTTAGCGGTCATCATGCCCTTATGCTTCTTGGCTAATATGTTAGACATACTTGCCAGCATATAGACCTTGGCCTTATCATTGCCCTTGATCCATCGATCATATGCATCACGAACATTTCGTGTAGCATTTGAGTCTGGCACCTGAGGACACTCCTCAGTTAGCAGAAACTTAAGATCATCCACTACCAAAATAGTGTTAAGTTTGTTTTTCCAAGTCATCATGTTCTCTCCGCTTAATTTTTCCGCATCCAATAAGGAAATAATAGAGCTAGACATGTTTGCTGAAATTTACAAAAAAAAAAAAACTTGTATTAGTTTCTAGCTAAAAACTATCTAATGTTGTGGTTTGTGCCCTAAAACTCGTAGTTTGTAATTTTGTTCTAATTATTGTAATAAAGAGTTATTATTTTCAATAAAGAGTTATTGCTCATTATTTACGATATTGCCCTTATATTAACCCTAAATCTAATAAACTAAACATCCAAGGTTGTAAAGATGTCTCTTGAACTGAATGTAGTGTACATATAAGGGATATCTGTTCGAGATACAGCCTAAAAGGTCTATAGTAAAGGGATAAGATTTGGGTACCTTACCCTGGTAACACTATGGATGCAACCCACTTTGTATATGATACAAACACTATGATCCTAACATGTTCGTGTAGATGACATGTGAGTGGGGATATCCTATGTAATGACATTACATAAGACCGGACCGCGAAATAGTAACCACTAGGTGTAACTCCGTTGACTAGTTAGGTTTCTATTTCACTAGGATGACCTAGGCAACTTGATCTCAATCCTGAGCAGGTTACGAACTCCTGTTTGCGAGGGATTGTCCTTTGACTAGTATGGCTGAAAGTGGCCATGTACGCCGACTCAATATGCCTACCTTCTTGGAGACAAGACCGAGTGAACGGCTAGGGACTTAACTTAACAAGATGGAATTCACTCATTCCCGCCTATTAGGGTAAGTAGAGGAATGTTCCCTTGAGTGGTGTCTCTGGGACTTGAACAAAGGGCCCGACCCTCTCATTGGCCCGAGAGGGACTTCTGTTTGTTGGTAGGACCACAAACAAATTGTTCATTAGAGGAGCACTGGTACTTAAGGTACAAGATGTAACTCATGGGTAAAACGGTAATTTGACCCAACTGGTGTTACGAACATTCGTGAAGGATTGACTTGTCGTTTTTGGTCAATATTCGTGGACACGTAAAATATATCTCAAAGTGAGAATAGTGCAAATTGCAGTAACTTTAGTGGAGTGTTCCCGCAGTTAACGAATGTTGATTAGGAGGTTAATGAGATTAATCGAGTAATCTCGTATCGTTGGAGCTTCTGATCTGTAGGTCCACCTTCTAGCTCCTAAAGGGTTCTTAGATCGTTTGAATTTGAAATGTTCAAATTCATTAAGGAATATATGTTCATGTATATGGATACATTATAATATAAAGTTTCGGAACTATAGATTATAAATTTAATGTGAATATGATTCATATTAAATAATAAGAGAGAATTAAATATTTGAAAGAGTTCAAATATTAATTTAAATGTGAATGTGATTCATATTTAAAAACTATAGGTTAAAATTTAATGTGTTCTAGGTTAGATGGAAAAATTGATTAAATGTGATTTAATCCAAATTAAATATATGATATTTAATTTGATTAATTAAATGTGATTTAAATTGATAATTATATAATTAAATATGATGTAATTTGTAACGCCCCTACTTTTCTATGACCAAACTCCTAGGGACATTACTATACATGCATGCATTTATAGGCCAAGAGATAAAAGATCTTAAAAGAAAAACCTCCAACCATCATAAATTATTTTTAGGGATCCCAAATCAAAACATTTAAAACGGATAAAAGTATCAGTTTAACATGGCCTAGTAAAAATCTGTAAGTAGGTTTAAACTCCAAAAAACATTAAGAGACAACATCAGTGATAAAAGGAATATGCGGAAAAACATGTCTATTCCCATGGTTTTAGTAACGCTACCCGCTCACTCGCCCTGCACGCCCTGGCCTTACACGAAAAACATTTTTAAAGAAAGGGTGAGTATTGCAAAACAATACCCAGTAAGTGACCTCGCTAATGAGGTTTGGGATATGCATACACATACAATCATGACTTTAAACTTGTTCGAAATATACATATGCGGGACCTAAAACTTTCTCATATTGTCAGGTCTTTAATCCATGACTTCCTTTTTATTTGTGTGGCCGACTGGTCATCCTGAGTCATTTCATTTTGAGTCCCTCACAGACCCCTGTAATAATTTGAGTCCTCTCATGGACCCACTGTAATAATTTGAGTCCCCACACGGACTCACTGTAATTTGACCCATAGGGTCTCTATTGCATGTTTGACCATGCACATACCGAACTCGGGAGACCAATGTCCACACTTTTCATTAATTCAATTCATGACATACATAACATGCATGAGGTCCCATCATTCACATAATAATAGTGTACATGTCACAGACATCATCGTCAATATGCAAATCATACTTTTCTCATAGACAGTTTGAAGATCATACTTTTGTAGGAAATCATGAAATATTCTCATACAAATTACTGTCATATTCTCACATGAAATACTGGAATACTTTTACATAGAATACAAGAATATCCTCACATAAAATAATAGTTTATTTCCACATGAAGCATTGAAATACTTGTACATAAAATATTAAGTATTCTCACGAAAATATCTGTATATTGTCATATGGAAAATATAAACTAATTTCGCATGAAATCATGAAAATCATTTTCTTCAATCCCAATAAAAAGTTCGGCACAAGGTCCCTTACCTCGAGCTTTGATCTCACTCTTTCCTTCTAATTCTTAAATTAGCGGTCCTTCCCAAATAACCTGCCAATCAGAAATCCTTCTATTCATTATCCTACTACGCAGTTCATTCAATATAACGAATCTAAGTACGAGTCTGAAATTCTCACTTCGCTCCAATTACCTCGACTTCGAATAATAAACCGAACGTGGATTTGGTTGCTCCAAAGCTTGGAAGTCTTGCACCCGAAATTCAGCTCGTTCCTACCATGCGTTCGAAACAGTAGTTTTACACTCTCAATTAGACGTTTAGCTACATAATAGGTCACGAATAAATCTCCGACGAAATCGAAACTAAAACAGAACGCTCACCGGCTGTTGTGTCGTGCTGGCCGGCGTTGTGAATCCGGCAGGAGCTGCGGTGGCTGATCCTCGAACGGCAGCGGCGGCGGCGAAACTCAAAGAATCGCCGAGGGTTCGCTCTCACCGGAGACGCGCGTGTCTCTTCTCCGTTCGCGAAACTCGGCGCGGTGGCGCACGCTTCTTCGCAGCAGCGATGGCGGTTGGACATGAGGAAACTCTCGCCGGCAGGGCTCATTGCTTTCGGACGGCCGGCTCAGGCTGCGGGAGGGCTCTTCAACGGCTGGGGCTTAGTGAGATTCGACTGGAGGCAGCTGCTGATTTGAGGCTCGGCGTTCGTCTGCTCGTGGGTCTTCGCCGGCGCGAGTAGCTGATGAGGCGGGTGTGCGGCTGGAGCGAACGAATCTCGTTCGTCGATCAGTCGGCAAGAGTTATTGCACGGTCCTCGGCTTGCAGACGTGCGGCGCGGCAGCTCCGAGCGGCGAGGTTGGTGATGTCCCGTGCGCGCGCCGGTGAGGCTCCGTGAAGTAGCTGGACGCCGCTTCCTGTCGTGAGTGTTTCCGGCCGACGGTAGGGTAACACAATGTCTAGGGTTTAGGTTAGGGCAAAAAATGTAAGGAGAAGGAGAAAGATAGGGTTAGGGTTAGGGTTTGAGCTAGGGTTTTGCCTCAATATGTTTAGGGTTAGGTTCTCCTTAATTTGAACTTTAGGAAGCTTAAATACTACAAAATTGGGCCAATAATTAAAAGTCCTATATACCCCTCATTTAGTGATTAATAATCAAAGGCCATCGTTCCTTCTTTTTCCCTTAATTTTAATAAATAGAACTCTAAAGGAGAATATTTGGCTTTAAACTTAAGTAAAATCAAGGACTCATTAACACCGAGCTTGATGAATCTCGCCAATTCACTAGGCACACACGGGTTGAAAGGACGCTAAATAAAATAAATAATAGTACCTGTGATGGTGGTCGTCACATAATTATATTATATTATTAATTAATTTTAATTTAGTTATTTTATTAATTAAATTAAAGGGAACGTGTCATCCAGACACGTTCCCACTCCTCCTTCTATCTCTCTCTATCGACTGATAAACAGGGAGAGGGGATCAGTGAGTTTAATCGATCAAAGGATTGCAATTTGTGGAATTGCTTTAGAATCTCTCCTCTCAAAAATTTCCTTCTTCTTCTTATAGTTGGTTCCTTCCCACCAAGGAATTGGTCTAGGAAACTCATAGATATTGAGGGTTTTCCAAGTGGTTTGTCCTGTTGAAAAGTTCAAAATACAGAGGAGTTTTTTGTGCATTTGTTGTGCAGTAGGAACAAAGGAGTTGTTGTTGATTTGATTTACAAAGGTAATTCCCAACTCCATTTAGTTTAAGGACTTTACAGCATGTTTGGATGTTCAATATCCATGCCTAATTAGATTAGAAATTGAGTTGCTTATTCTCTTTTTTTACCAATGTATTGGTATTTGGAATAAACAAAAAAAAAACAAGCATAATTGATCCATAAAATCACATTTTCGCTGCTCACAGGGATCCGATCTCCATCAATTGGTATCAGAGCAATGATTGTATTGTTTTGGTTGAAACAAATTTGCATTGGATAGGTGGGAATTGCATTTGGTTTGCTGTAAAACTGTTTAGGAGATTTTTTGCCTTAGATTTATTTTTGATTTGATCAAATTAAATGTAAAGGCCTCTGCGTTTTGGGTAATTAAGTGCAATATCGAGTCTGTAATTGAGTTATGAGTCATTCGGGACAAGTTTCGTGCAATTTGGATGAGTATCGAGGGAGAAATTGCAAGTGGAAGCTGTTGTGTTCGAAGAATTTGGTCGCCGCAGAAGCAACAGAGTTGCAACGCGCCGCCGTTAAATCGGCGCAGCAACATCGATGAACGACGCGTCAACGTTGAAGCCCCTATTGATACGGGATCGAGGGGTCGCGCGTTGCAACGCTCTCTCGAGCCACAGCAACGCCGTGACGATAAACTTTGAAGGTGCGCAGGCCATTCGTGAAGCGGTTCGGGTCGATTTTGGTCTGGTTCGAGCGGTCTGATCCCGGTTCAAGGAGTTTTTGACCGTTTTTGTAATAGAATTAGTATAATTTTATTATAATTGCACTTTAGGGGCCAAATTTTTCGATTTTACAGCTATTTTCTTCATGAATGTCTTTTAGAATTTTTTCTCACCTTAGGATAAGCATGTTCATCCATTTTATTTGTATAAATGTCATATGAATATGGTAGAAATGCATGATTCAATTTATTTTTCATGAGTAATTAATTATAATTGTTATAATTAGATTATATGAAAAATAAATAGCATGGAGCATGAAATTACTTAGTTTTAAAATAAAGTGTTATTTTATTTAAGTCATTTTCTTAATTCAATTAGTTGAATGCAATTTATAATTCCAATTTGAAATTATTGTTGGTTTTATAATATAGTTCTTTGTCATAGGTTAACTATTAAAATTTATAAAAGTTATAAGTAAAGGGGTTTTAGAAACCACAACCTATAACAAAGAATTGCATGCAAACATAGGAACTTGGGTTAATTTAAATTAGTTTTAAAATGTTTAAAATTAATTTAGACCTAAGTATTAATTTATAATAAGATTAGAAGTTAGTCTTACGTAGTATTTTAAATAGTTTAAAATAGACGTTGGTTATAAGGGAACTCTACCGTAATGTTCTGTCTAAGGTTGGGGGTACTTAAGCTGACGGTTAACGGAACACCTCCTACCTAGAAACCTGGAGCTTGAGTTGAATTAACCATAGTCTTGTTTTATATCTAGGTAATTAAATTGTTTATTGGCATAGACATAAGGTTAAAAGACCTAGTTATAATAGTTATAATAGGCATAGACTTAGATAGATTCTTTTAGCCATAATCCAACGAAGTTAAACCTACACCCTAACCTTAGGAACTTCAGTGGGAGAAAACGAGATGTTCGCATCAAGTTTACTCTCACGTCCTCAAGAGTTCACACCGTGAGTTCCATGCTCGGCTACAAGGCGTCAATAGGGCGTCCCCCCTACGGTAAGTGTTTGCATGGTTCAATACCAAGGTGAATGAGGGAAGTATCCATAGTAAATGGGAGCAGGACGCGTGTCAACGTATCCTACGGTCTCCTCCATTAGGTCGCACCGTGAGATTTCTATAGTCCGCATGTTAGGTTGTCCTTGAACAGTCAATCCCTACGGAGTGCCTAACTATAGAGGTCGGAACACGGCGAACTCCAGAAATGGATAAGGTCTCTTAGGTAATTTGCCAACAGTTGTCTTTCTTAATAGTAGCATGTTGGCTCGGACCTATTGGATCTGAAAATGGTAGGGTCACATTTATGGGATAAGTTAGGCTAGTTAACGAGTCCTTGACCAAACAAACAGTAGCTAAAAATCATTGGGACATGAGATGTTCTGGTAGTGATAATTAGCTGAGATAGTCTCAATTCAGGGGAGGAGTGATTGACTACCCGATGGTGGCTTTTATTCTAAACCCTTGAAGTATCGTAGCAAAAATTAAAGGTTTAATTTAAACAATAGAGTTCTTTAATAATTTTTGCTAAAAAAGATTGGTTTGTAATGGGTTAAAGGCATAACTAATTAGAACTACCTTTTAAATTTTCAACATGTCGTCCTCAATAATAGCCTTACTCAAAAGTGAACGATTAACTGGTGACATGGAAGTCCAACCTGATTACGATTCTGATTGTTGACGACTTACGATTTGTACTGACTGAGGAATGTGCTCAAGTCCCTGCTCGAAACGCTCCTCAAGCAGTTAAGGATGCATATGACCGCTGGATCAAGGCCAATGGCAAGGCCAAGGTCTACATTTTGGCTAGTGTTTCTGAAGTTCTAGCCAAAAAGCACGAGGGCATGGTCTCAGCTTGTGAGATCATGAGTTTGTTGCCGAACATGTTTGGACAACCGTCTGGACAGCATCGACACGAATCCCTCAAGTACGTTTATAACTCCCACATGAAGGAGGGATCGTCGGTGAGAGAAAACCTTCTCGATCTGATGGTCCACTTCAACGTGGCTGAAATGAATGGCGCGGTCATAGACGAGCAAAGTCAGGTGTCGTTCATCCTGGAATCTCTTCCGAAGAGTTTCCTGCAATTTTGCAGCAATGTGGTGATGAACAAGATAGAGTATAATCTGACTACTCTCTTCAATGAACTGCAGACTTTCCAGCCCCTTATGAAGAATAAGGGACTGGCAGATGGAGAGGCAAATGTGTTTGCCCATTCTAAAAAGTTCCAGAGGGTTCATCCTCTGGGACTAAGTCTGGCTCTTCCTCTGGCTTTAAGAAGATCCAGAAGAAGAATAAAGAAGGGAAGGGGAAAGTACTTGCTGTTGCTGACAAGGGCAAGGAAAAGGCCAAGGTTGCAGACAAAGGAAAGTGTTTCTACTACAACGTGGACGGGCACTGGAAAAGGAACTATCAAAGTACCTTGTTTAACTCAAAGAGAAGAAAGGTAAATACGATTTACTCATTCTTGAAACTTGTTTAGTGAAAAATGATGATTTTACCTGGATACTTGATGCAGGAGCCACTAATCATGTTTGCTCTTCTTTACAGGAAACTAGTTCCTTCAAGGAGCTCGAAGAGGGTGAGATGACGCTCAGGGTCAGAACGGGAGACATCGTCTCAACTCGTGCAGTTGGAGATGTTAAGCTGTTATTTTAGAGATAGATTTTTAATTTTAGAAAATCTGTACATAGTTCCTAAGATTAAAAGGAACTTGATATCTATCTCTTGTCTTATTGAACATAGTTATTGTATTTCTTTTTCTTGTAATAAAGCATTCATTTCAAAGAAATGTGTTAATATTTGTTCTGCTAAGTTAGAAAACGGCTTGTATGTACTTAAACCGAACCAAACTAAAGCAATTTTAAATCATGAGATGTTTAAAACTGCAAATACTGAAAGTAAAAGGCAAAGAATTTCTCCAAATACTAGTACCTATCTTTGGCATCTTAGACTTGGTCATATAAATCTCAACCGGATTGAGAGACTATCAAAGAATGGACTTCTAAGCAAGTTAGAAGATGATTCTTTACCTCCTTGCGAATCTTGCTTTGAGGGTAAAATGACAAAGCGACCTTTTATTGGAAAAGGTTATAGAGCTAAAGAACCCTTAGAACTTATACATTCGGATCTCTGTGGTCCGGTTAATGTTAAAGCTCGAGGAGGGTACGAATATTTCATCTCTTTCATAGATGATTATTCGAGGTATGGTTATTTATATCTAATGCATCATAACCCTGAAGCTCTTGAAAAGTTCAAAGAGTATAAGGTTGAAGTAGAGAATGCATTAGGGAAAATAATTAAAACACTTCGATCCGATCGAGGTGGAGAGTATATGAATTTGCGATTCTAGGACTATTTGATAGAACATGGAATCCAATCTCAACTCTCAACACCTAATACACCACAGCAGAATTATGTGTCAGAAAGGAGAAATAGAACCTTGTTGGACATGGTTCGATCAATGATGAGCTATGCTCAATTTCTTGCCTCGTTTTGGGGTTACGCAATAGAGAGTGCAGTTCAAATCTTGAACACTGTTCCATCAAAGAGTGTTTCAGAAACACCTTTTGAGTTATGGAAGGGTCGTAAACCTAGTTTACAACACTTCAGGATTTGGGGTTGTTCGGCACACGTGTTGGCTACAAACCCAAAGAAATTGGAACCACGTTCAAGATTATGCCAATTTGTTGGCTATCCCAAAGAAACGAGAGGTGTCTTTTCTACGACTCACAAGAAAACAAGGTGATTGTATCGACAAATACCACTTTCTTGGAGGAAGATCACATGAGAAACAATAAGTCGCGTAGTAAATTAGTACTAAATGAAGCTACAGATGAGTCAACAGGAGTTGTTGATCAAGCTGGACCTTCATCAACAGTTGATGAAGAAGTCAGCACATCGAATCAGTCTCGTCCTTCTCAATCATTGGGAATGCCTAGATGCAGTGGGAGGGTTGTTTCCCAACCTGACCGCTACTTGGGTTTAGTTGAAACTCAAGTTGTCATACCTGATGACGGCGTAGAGGATCCATTATCTTATAGACAGGCAATGAATGACGTAGATAAGGATCAATGGATCAAAGCCATGGACCTTGAAATAGAGTCAATGTACTTCAATTCAGTTTGGGAACTTGTAGACCAGCCTGAAGGGGTAAGACCCATAGGGTGTAAATGGATCTATAAGAGAAAGAGAGATGCAGCCGGAAAGGTACAGACCTTTAAGAGAAGACTTGTAGCAAAGGATTTTACCCAAAGGGAAGGCGTTGACTCTGAGGAAACTTTTTCCCTGTTGCTATGCTTAAGTCTATAAGGATACGCTTGTCCATAGCCGTATTTTATGATTATGAGATATGGAAAATGGATGTCAAGACTGCCTTTTTGAATGGTAATCTTGACGAGAGCATCTATATGTCTCAGCTCGAAGGGTTCATAGCCCAAGCTCAGGAGCAAAAAGTTTGCAAGCCCAATCAATCCATTTATGGGTTGAAGCAATCATCAAGATCTTGGAACATAAGATTTGATACTGCAATCAAGTCTTATGGCTTTGACCTAAACGTTGATGAGCCTTGTGTTTACAAGAGGATCATCAACGACAAAGTAGCTTTCTTAGTACTCTATGTGGATGATATCCTACTCATTGGGAATGATGTAGGATACCTAACTGAACGCTAACTTTGTCTCAAGCATCTTATATCGACAAAATGTTGATCCGATATTCGATGTAGAATTCCAAGAGGGGCTTATTAGCCTTCAGGCATAGAGTTCATCTGTCTAAGGAACAATGTCCTAAGACACCTCAAGAAGTTGAGGATATGAGACGTATTACCTATGCCTCTGCAGTAGGTAGCTTAATGTATGTTATGCTATGCACGAGGCTAGACATTTGCTATGCAGTGGGAATAGTCAGTAGGTACCAATCCAATCCAGGGTTACACCACTGGACCGCAGTTAAAAATATCCTCAAGTATCTTAGGAGAACGAGGGACTATACGCTTGTGTATGGGACGAAAGATTTGATCCTTACAGGATACACTGATTCTGATTTTCAGACCGATAAGGATTCTAGAAAATCCACATCAAGATCAGTTTTCACCCTTAAAGGGGGAGTTGTAGTGTGGCGAAGCATCAAACAAGGATGCATCGTTGACTCCACCATGGAGGCTAAGTATGTAGCTGCTTATGAAGCAGCTAAAGAGGTTGTTTAGCTAAGGAAATTCCTTACTGATTTGGAAGTTGTTCCAAATATGGAATTCCCTAATCTCCTTATACTGTGACAACAGTGGTGCGGTAGCTAATTCGAAGAAACCACGCAGCCAAGAGCGAGGCAAGCATATCGAGAGGAAGTATCACCTGATACGAGAGATAGTGCAACGAGGAGATGTTGCAGTCACGAAGATCGCTTTGGAGCACAACATAGTTGATCCGTTTACAAAGACTCTCACGGCTAAAGTGTTCGAGGGTCATCTGGAAACTCTAGGTCTATGAGATATGTACATAAGCTAATCTAGGGCAAGTGGGAGATATGTAATGGGTATATGGATTCCCTAGTTTATTTTATTTTGTATCTTTGTAACCACTATTTTAGATTGTAATATACCCCACTGAAGTTTTAGTTCGAGTGGGAGTTTATTGGGGTTGGTGCCCTAAAACTTGTAGTTTGTAATTTTGTTTTAATTATTGTAATAAAGTGTTATTATTTTCAATAAAGAGTTATTGTTCATTATTTACGATATTGCCCTTGTTTAACCCTAAATCCAATAAACTAAACATCCCAGGCGGTAAGATGTCTCTTGAACTGAATGTAGTGTACATATAAGGGATCTCGGTTCGAGATACAGCCTAAAAGGTCTATAGTAAGGGGATAAGGTTTAGGTACCTTACCCTGGTAACACTATGGATGTGGCCCACTTTGTATACGATACAAACACTGTTTGTGTAGACGAAATGTGAGTGGGGATCTCAATCCTGAGCAGGTTACGAACTCCTGTTTGCGATGGATTGTCCTTTGACTAGTATGGCTGAGAGTGGCCATGTACACCGACTCAATATGCCTACCTTCTTGGGGACAAGACCGAGTGAGCGGCTGGGGACTTAACTTAGCAAGATGAAATTCACTCTTTTCCGCCTATTATGGTAAGTACATGAATGTTCCCTTAAATGGTATCTCCGGGACTTGAACAAAGGGCCCAACCCTCTCATTGGCCAGAGAGGGACTTCTGTTTGTTAGTAGGACCAAAAACAAATTGTTCATTAGAGGAGCACTGGTACTTAAGGTACAAGATGTAACCCCAGATCGGATCAGAAGCAGTTCGGATCAATTTTGGTCCAGTTCGAGCGGTCTAAGCCTGGTTCAAGGAGTTTTGGACCGGTTTTGTAATAGAATTAGTATAATTTTATTATAATTGCACTTTAGGGGCCAAATTTTTCTGGTTTTACAGCTATTTTCTTCATGAATGTCATTTAGAATTTTTTCCCACCTTAGGATAAGCATGTTCATGTATATGGATACATTATAATATAAAGTTTCGGAACTATATATTATAAATTTAATGTGAATATGATTCATATTAAATAATATGAGAGAATTAAATATTTGAAAGAGTTCAAATATTAATTTAAATGTGAATGTGATTCATATTTAAAAACTATAGGTTAAAATTTAATGTGCATAAGATGTGCATTAAAACTATAGGTTAAAGGAGAAAATTAATTAAATGTGATTTCATCCAAATTAAATATATGATATTTAATTTGATTTAATTAAATGTGATTTAAATTGATAATTATATAATTAAATATGATTTAATTATATTATATTATTAATTAATTTTAATTTAGTTATTTTATTAATTAAATTAAAGGGAACGTGTCATCCAGACACGTTCCCATTCCCCTCTATCTCTCCCTATCGACTGATAAACAGGGAGAGGGGATCAGTGAGTTTAATCGATCAAAGGATTGCAATTTATGGAATTGTTGTAGAATCTCTCCTCTCTAAAATTCTCTTCTTCTTCCAATTGTTGGTTCATTCCAACCAAGGAATTGGTCTAGGAAACTCATAGATACAGAGGGTTTTCCAAGTGGTTTGTCCTGTTTAAAAGTTGAAAATACAGAGGAGTCTTTTGTGCATTTGTTGTGCAGTAGGAGCAAAAGAGTTGTTGTTGATTTGATCTACAAAGGTAATTCCCAACTCCATTTAGTTTAAGGACTTTACAGCATGTTTGCATGTTCAATATCCATGTCTAATTAGAAATTGAGTTGCTTATTCTCTGTTTTTACCAATGTATTGGTATTTGGAATAAATCAAAACAAACAAGCATAATTGATCCATAAAATCACATTTCCGCTGCTCACGGAGATCCAATCTCCATCATATAATCCAAACACAATTTAGCTAATTATCTAATGATTCCTAAGTCATCAATAATTTGCAATGATACTCCAAAGGTTTAGAATGTTTGACACCGAAGGGTAATAAAAAACAATCCTCCTCTGGATCAAGACATTCTTGACCAAAACCTAATGCCAAAATATCTCTTATTCCTATAGGCTTTACTTACCATTATTTGGTCAGGATACATACACTTCTTATGTACCTTGTGAGTGTAACCCTCTGTTTTTAGATTCCAGAGTCCCCATCCAACAAAGTCCGCCAAAGGGAGGACTAGGTTGAAAAACAGACTAAGGAAATCTTTATCCTTTTCAGGTGTCCACTGTGTTCGATCTCCTATGATCAAGCCCTCCGAAGAGATTGTCTGGTCCAGGCCAAACTAGCAGGTTGACCACAGTGATCTTAATGTGTCAACCGACAAAAGAGACCATAGGTTTTCTTTTCACTAAGCCCGTTCCCACTCACTATAAGTATCCTCTCCATTCACCTTGCTATTGACTCATACAAACACTATCCGAAGAGGGACGTTCATGTTTGCGCCACGAGGCCAAGTATGAGTCTCACGGTGTGAACTTCCCATTGAAACGTAGGTGGAATAATATGTATCATATACACTATTCCTCCCACTGGACACTTTAACTCTATAGGAAATTTACCTAGGCTAAACCCGGCTAATGGTTTTACCTAAACTTATCAATATAACTCTTATACTGATAATCAATATAACACTTATATTGATTTAATCCTAAGTTTGCTAATATAACTTTTATATTAAAACTAGGATTTCTAGTTTATTAACCCCTTAATAAACCCGATGACGCTCTTATAATTTATAAACCCTCTGATTAAAATTCACTCCCAAGTCAGTTTCCAGGTAGGGGTGTTCCGTTTTCGTCAGTTTAAATACCCCAGCCTAGACAGAACCTTCCTTAGACAGAGTTCCTCTTTTAATCATTGTTTATAAATTACATGGTTCCTAATTCTAATCTAATTAGAACTAAATAACCTAAGGTCTATTAATTTAATGTTCTAAACATTTTAAAACTAATGAATTAACCTTAGGTGACATTCAATTCTATGTTATTGTGCTTGATCATTCATCACATGAATAATTAAACATAGATAACACATTCATCTCATGAAAAATATGCATGTCAATGCTGTCCAAAAATTAATATAACACTTTATATTATAAATGATGCATGGAAATGTGATAGCACACAAAATGTGTTATCCTTAGGCTTAATTATTGTTAGTTGTATAGTAATTTCAGAGCTTTTACGTGTTTAAATAACTCAATTTAAGGTTGAGAGCATAAACAGGATAATTGGAGACATTTTGGATCACTCGGGATCGAAACAAGGCTTTTTGGAGCTAAAAATAAGATCAATTGGAAGTAGAAGGACAAATCCAAGCTTAAAGACCCGAGGTGATGCAGAGCGTTGCAACGCCTAGCTTGCTGTTTTAAAGCATAGAGAAGCCAATCCGATAGCGTTGCAACGCTGCTTTGCAGTGTCGCAACGCTATCTCGATAAGAAGACCATGCTGAAGATCCGTGAAGAAGGCATTGCAACGCTGCCTTGCAGCGTCGCAACGCCAGTTCGATAGAGAGGCGCGCGCGTTAGGGTAGAGGCATTGCAACGCTGCCCTCAGCGTTGCAACGCCATCGACAGTTTCCATATATACGACGTGGTTAGGGTACAGCGTTGCAACGCTGCACCTGATGGAGATCTGATCTCCTTGAGCAGCGGAAACGTGTTTGGGATCGTTAATGTGCTTGATTGTTTTGCTTAAAACAAAAATCAGTACATTGATAAAAAAATACAGAACAAGCATTAAATTCTAATCCTATTAGACATGGATTAATTGCATACATGCAAACATATGTTCAGTTTAACAAAACTAAAGGGAAGAAGAAGAATACCTTTGTAGTTTCTAATTCACCAGCACAGCAACTCCTTGCTCCTCTAAAAGAAATCAGCAACACAGGAACTTCCAAAGTTCTCTGTTTTTCTTCAACAAAACACCACCAACAGTGAGCACCTTCTATATCTCTGAGTTCTTAGATCTTCCTTGGTGGGAAGGCTCCAACAATTGGAAGGTTTTCAGGAATATGAAAGTGAGAGAGCAATTCTCTAATTGCTTGAATCAGCCAAATGATCGATCTCCCTTGTAACACCCCTACTTTTCTAAGACTCATTTCCTAGGGACATTACTAATCATGCATGCAGTTTTAGGCCATACGAGTATAACATGAATAAAATAATTCAAATCACAAATCAAAACTGTTTTTAGGGGATCCCAAGATACATCAAAACATTTAAGTAATGTAAAAATAATGTCTGACCTTAGTTTTAAATCTTTAGACTACTTAGGCGGAAAACAAAATCAATTAAAATGACTGCTAGTCCAATTAAATGCGGAAAACATGACTGGGTCCCAATGGCCTTCGTAACGCATCCCATCACTCGCCTTGTATGCCCTTGCCTTTACCTGAAAACATTTTAAAAAGAAAGGGTGAGTATTATAATAATAATACCCAGTAAGTGACCTCGCTTATCGAGGTTTGGGATATGCATGCACATACAATCCTGACTATAAAACTTTCCTGCATGGGACCTAACTTTCTCATAACTGTCATAACTATTCCTTTTTGGCTTTTAGTGGTCCATTAAATTCTCCTGAGAGCATGTTGAGTCCGAAGACTCCTGTACTATGGAGTCCTCCCTAACCCTGAGAGCATGTTGAGTCCGAAGACTATTGAGTCATGTTGAGTCCGTAGACTTCTATCCTATGGGGTCCTCTCAAACCCCGAGAGCATGTTGAGTCCGAAGACTCCTTAATCATATTGAGCCCGAAGACTCCTGTCATATGGGGTCCTCTCAAAACCCTGGGAGCATATTAGGTCCGAAGACCACTATCGTATGTGGAGTCCTCTCAAACCCCTAAAGTCATATGGAGAGTAATTACCACAGCCACTCAACTATTTCGTGAACGTACAATCATGCATGAAACCTCATCATCCTACCATATTCTATAAAGCACACATCACAGAATCACAGTAAATCATATATCATGACATACATTTTAATAACATTTAAACTTAAAATCAAACAATCATAACTATAACATAACTTTCAGCATGTTGACCTTGCATAACCTAGGAGACAAATTGTCACCCCCTTTCAATTCCTTCATGACATACATACATGTAGGGGATCTCATTTATTTATCATCGCTATAACACACATATCATGAGAGGACAATAAGCTGACATTCCTAGCATAATTTTCATAACTTGACTGAAATATTACTTTAGAATATAATAGCCTTTCAAAAGTGTAAATAATAAAATACTTTTGACAATAAATAACAAAACTCCTTTTTATCCCATTTTAGAAAGTCTGGCACAAGGTCCCTTACTTTAGTGTTAGCTCTGAAATATGTTGGGATGCGTTCTCACTTGATGTCCTCCCACCTGGCAACTGAACGGACCCCTAAAACAAAAATCATCATTCTCCAAATTTAGATTCATACTCATAAATAACCTTATTCTTGAAATTCAACGCTAACCAGGCTAAAATACCACTAACGAAGGCTTAAAATGGATTCGAGAGACGAAACCAGTGGGGGATGGATAAAGTCCGCAAGCACGGCGCGGCGGCGTGGCCGACCAGTGGGACGCGCGCGTGTGGCGCGCGTCGGCGCGTGGTGGCGGCGCGCGCTTTGGCGCGTGGAGCGTCGTCGCCCGAATCCTGCGGGCCCGATCTACTAGGAACCGATCCTAAAGCTCCAAAAATCGGTTGAAAATAAGGAAAACCAAACAAACCAAGTCGGCGGTTGGAATCGGGTTCGCGTGTTGCAGAAGGAGGCTGTCGTTTGTGACTTGTGTTGGATTAGGAATCCGACGAGGCAGAAACAGCGGCTCCAACCCACAACTCAACGAACGGCTTGCAGACGAACGTGTGGCGGCTTGGTTCGTTGGATCGCCGAGGTGTCCGACCGGTTTGGGAACGGTGGAATCCGCGGCGGGCGTCCCATCGGGCGAGAGGTTGACGATTCTTTGTCGCGGTGAATGGCGGCGTGACACAAAGGTGGCTTCGTCACATCTGAGGCATGGGCGGCGAAGAATGACGACGAGACGAGAGGGAAGGTGAGGCCGGCGGTCGATTTCACGATAGGGAAGAAGGAGATGGTGAAGATGCCTCGAAAAATGTGATCTACAAGCCTAAGAAACCCTAATTGACTTTTCTTTAAAATTACAAAAATGATCCTCAAGCTTTTAGTAACTACAAATATGCCATTGAGCCTATTTAAAAGTTCTAAATTTGTCTCTAATAACTCAAAAAATTCCAATTTACATAAACTTTGTTTAGCATTTCGAAGCCTAAGCCCCAAATAATAAAATTTCCATTTAAAATTTGACCCAAAGGTATAACTTAAAAGGCATCCGAGGTTCAAGGTCATTACATCCCTCCTCTCCTCCATTGGAGAGGAATAAAACGAGGGATCACCTCCCCACTCCCTATCGATGGGTAGGGAGGTGGGGAACGTGTCCTTCTGACACGTTCCCATTAATTTAATATTAAATTAAATTAAACATTAATTAAATCATATTTAATTAATCAAATTAAATATCTTATATTTAATTAAGATCAAATCATATTTAATCATATCCTTCCCTCTAACCTATAGTTTTAATGCACATCCAGTGCACATTAAATTTTAACTTATAGTTTTCAAATGTGAATCACATTCACATTTAATATAATATTTGAACTCTTTCAAATATTCAATTCTCTCATATAATTTAATATGAATCATATTCACATTAAATTTATAATATATAGTTCCAAAACTATATATTATATCGTATCTAAATACATTAAATATTTTCCCTAATGAATTTGAACATTTCAAATTCTAATGATCTAAGAACCCTTTACGAGCTAAAAGGTGGACCTAATGGACCTACAAATCAGAAGCTCCAACGATACGAGATTGTTTGGTTAATCTCATTAACCTCCCAATCAACATTCGTTAACTGCGTGAACACTCCACTAAAGTCTCACAGTTGCACTCTTCTCACTGCAGATATATTTCTGTGTCCATGGATATTGACCAATAACAGCAAGTCAATCCTTCACGAATGTTCGTAACACCAGCTGGGTCAAATTACCGTTTTACCCCTGGGTTACATCTTGTGCCTTATGTACCAGTGCTCCTCTAATGAACAATTTGTTTGTGGTCCTACCAACAAACAGAGTCCATCTCGGGCCAATGAGAGGGTCGGGCCCTTTGTTCAAGTCCCGGAGACACCACTTAAGGGAACATTCATCTACTTACCCTTGTAGGCGGGAAGGAGTGAATTCCATCTTGCTAAGTTAAGTTCCCAGCCGCTCACTCGGTCTTGTCCCCAAGAAGGTAGGCATATTGAGTCGGCGAATCTGATCACTCTCACCCATACTAGTCAAAGGACAATCCCTCGCGACGTAAGTTCGTAACTTTGCTTTCAGATTGAGATCAAGTTGCCTAGGTCATCCTAGTGAAATAGAAACCTAACTAGTCAACGGAGTTCTGACTAGAGGTTACTATTTCGTGGTTCGGTCTTATGTAATTTCATTACATAGGATATCCCCACTCACATGTCATCTACACGAACACGTTAGGATCACAGTGTTTGTATCAAATACAAAGTGGGCCACATCCATAGTTTAACCAGGGTAAGGTACCCAAACCTTATCCCCAACTATAGACCACTTTAGGTCAGTTACATCTCTCGACCGAGATCCTTTTTATGTACATTACATTCAGATTAAAGATTCATTTAATGACCTTGGATGTTTAGTTTATTGGATTTAGGGTTTAAATAAAGGCAAACTCGTAGATAAGGAACAATAACACTTTATTGAAATAATAACACTGTATTACATTAATTAGAACATAATTACAAACTACAAGTTTTAGGGCACAAATCCCAACAGCACCGATTCATCTATAAATACAACCTTATGTTTTCATTGCAAGGGAGCTGAATTTGATAGACCTTTGACCCTAATTTCGAAATACCCTCTGTAAGAAGAGTAAAGTGAGCAATTCTTGGGAGGCAAAGCATTCGTGGAGGTTCGAGATCGAAGACGGGAGCTCGGAGACGAAGGACCGGCATCGACACATAAGTTTAATTTCCTTTTCTTTCAGATTGTAACTCCGTTTTAAGACGTTTTCTACAGTTTTAGTTTGGTTTTCTTGTGATTTAGAGGAGCTAAATGTTGTAGTTAGGATTTGATTTGCTTGTTAAGACTCTATTGCTTATGTATTGAATTATGCTTTGTTATTTATTTTTGGCAATTCGTTCTTAATTTCATATATATCATTGGTTTAAGTGGATTCGAGAGAAAAAAGCTTAAATTAGAACAAGGTTGTCAAGACCCTTAGAATTCTGGCATGAGAATGACCTAGAAGTTTAAGGGAAACACATAAAGAAGTTACTTAATGTCGTGCATGCTTAGATTTTATATGGAGACTATAGAATTTATTGTGTGTGCGAGGCTCACTAAGGATCGAGAGACTTTCTTGAGTAATCTACTTCTTGTTTATAAATTCATCACATTAATTCATTGCATGTGTTAAATAAGTGTTCACTTGTGAAATCAATTTCCTCCAAATCTATCAATTCGTGTCTCCACATGTTTGTTTGTCTTTAATTCTAGTTTCATCACCTATCCATGTTATGTTTCTTTAGCTAAAATTGAGAATTAGTATCTTGATAATTAATTAATCTAGAACTCATTCCCGATGACGATACTTAGACTCTTAAATCACTATGCTAAAACTCGACTCGTACACTTGCAGTATTGCAATATTAAATTTACGCAACAAGTTTTTGGCGTCATTGCCGGGGAATGGCAATTATTTAGATTAATTAATATTAGGAGAAAATTTGAAATTTTAGACTAAAGTGTGTTTGTGTTTTCTTTCCTTATTTGTTTCATTGTGTGTTTGTCTTATTTTTGTTGTGTGTGTTTTTGAGTCTTTGTCCCCTGTTTTGGTTGTGTTGCTATTGTGTAAAAGTCTTTATTTAAATTACGAATTTTTCAAGTATGACTTTGCATGATTTTAACTCTCCATCATTCTATTGTCCCTCTCAGGACCCTAGGTATGTGCATCATGATTTTTCTGGATATCATTTGTCTAATTTTTACCATTCTGAATCTATGTTTGATGAAAATTCTGTTGATGGCAATCATTTAGGCACTTTGACCCAAAAATTTTCGTACCCTGACCAACCTATAGAAAACTCTTCTCTTGTAGACCTAATAATGGATTATACCTTAGAATTGAAAATTAAAAATTTGGTTCATGATGAATTAGAAAGGTTGGATAGGTTAGAGGCTAAGGTGGTAGGACTTTGGGAAATAGTACAAGAAAGATTTCATTATCTTAATCAACTAGTAGTTTCCCTTAAGGCCTTACAGGAACAATTTCTTATCCTTACCACTGAGGAGGTGCCACCTAGGAGGACTTATTCGTACGATAGTGAGGATGGAATGGAGGAGATTAAAACACACCAGAGAAAGGTTTGTGAGATAGACAATGGTGAGATAATAATGTCCATGGAGGAATTCCAGGTGATAGAGTTTGAGGCTGAAAAGTCCTTTTCCCTTTTACCTTCAGAAATTTCTTTTAATCTTGATAGCGAGTTGTCCTATACTCACGAGTCTTGTTTTGATTTCTGTTCTTTCATTTCATTAAACAAAAATACCAAAAATAGCTTTTTTTCTGGAGCCCAGGAGAAACAAGATAGCCTTTTAGACTTAGAAGGCTACATCGATTCAAGCAAGAAGGGGTCGAAGAAACATGAACAGTTTTATGTGCCTTGATGAGTCACCGTCTAGCTAAAGACGTTAAAGAAAGCGCTTCTTGGGAGGCAACCCAAGTTTTATGTTTTAGTTCTCTGTATTATTTTTTTCCTTTTTCTTTATGTTTTAGTTTTTGTGTTTTTGTCTAATTTCTTTCTTTTTGGTACCTCCAGGTGTATGCCCAAGGGTAGAGCTGCAGACTTGCACCCTTTTGATCCTGAGATCGAGAGGACCTGTATGAGACTCCTAAGGGAAGGAAGAGCAGAACCTCAGACCATGGCTGATCAGGAGCTAATAAACAACCCTAAACCCATCAGGGAGTACTTCCAACCTGTGTTTAATTCTGAGTAAGCAGGAATTGTCCATGCTCCCATAAATGCTAACAATTTTGAACTTAAAACAGGGCTTATACAGATGGTTAGGGAAGGTGCTTTTAGAGGACTAGCCACAGAAGATCCTAATTCACACTTGCAAAATTTTTTAGAAATCTGTGGCACAATTAAATTAAATGGTATCTCTGCTGATAATATCCGCTTACGTCTTTTTCCTTTCTCTTTGCAGGGTAGGGCTAAAGAATGGCTAGGGTCCCTTCCGCCAGGCAGTATCACCTCCTGGGAGGAGCTGGCCCAAGCCTTCATGACTAAATTCTTTCCACCTGTGAAAGTAGCAAAGTTAAGGACTGAGATAGGAACATTCAGGCAGCAGGAGGGAGAGTAACTATTTGAGGCCTGGGAACGGTACAAGGACATGCTAAGGAGATGCCCACAGCATGGCTACCCAGATTGGCTCCAGGTACAACTGTTCTATAATGGACTTGAAGGTAAGACCAGAACCATTCTGGATGCCACTGCTAGAGGGACTTTTATGGCAAAGACGTGCATGCTGTACGTGTGCCTCCTAGAGGAAGTGTCAATCGCCACTACCAAAGGGGCCTACAGACAATGACAGATCTAAGCCAGTAGCTGGATTGTATCAACTGGATGAGGTAACCTCTCTTAGATCTCATATGGCATCCCTCACTCATACTCTGAATAATTTTGCAGGATCACCCCAAACAGTGATGCCCTCTCAATGCTCCCAACCCAATGGAGAATCCACTTTGGAGCAAATACACTATCTGAACAATAGAAGCAACACCTATGGAGGAAACCAGACTCAGAATAACCTTCCGACACATTATAACCCAGGTTTGAGATATCACGAAAATTTCTCTTATGCTTACAATAAGAATGTGTTGAATCCTCCTACAGGGTTTGCTTCTACATCTGAGAGAAAACCATCTCTGGAAGAGACAGTGCACTCCTTCATAGCTGAATCCAGAAATAGGTCCAACCAGCTGGAGAATGCAGTCACCAGCCTATCTGGTATAGTGACTAGTCATGGGGTTGCAATAAAGAACATAGAGACCCAAATCAGCCAGATGAATACATCACTCCGAGCACTGCAGGATAGAAAAGAAACACCTTGAGGGAGTATAGTCTAGCTCAAAGACGTTAAAGAAAGCGCTTCTTGGGAGGCAACCCAAGCTTTACTTATTTTTATTTTCTGTCTTTAGTTTGTTTTAGTTGTTTTTCAGTTCTTAGTTTACTTACTAGTTTGTTTTTTTTTTTTTACTTCGATAGGTTGTGATTATGTCTTCCTTTGTTAAAATTCATGCTCCCATTCTAAGGAACTCCAGCACACGTGTTTTGACGATCCAAGGAAATCAGAAAATAATAAAGATCTCCATAACTCAGGACAGTATTGTTTACTCTTACCCTTATACTTGTTTTGTGCTTACTTTTGCAATCATTGAGGACAATGTTTAGTTTAAGTTTGGGGGTGGGATGTTATACTTATATGTTGTGACTGTCCTAAGCATATGTTGAATGGTTGATTGATCTTTTGCATAAGTATGATTATGATGGCTTAAGACGAGATTTAATTGAAAATTACTGTGATTCTACTGAAACTTGAGAGCATGATATGAATTTGAGTTAATTTAAAAAATTTCTTGAGTTTTGCCTGCACTATTATGCACATAGCCTGTGTTCCTGTAGTTTTGAAATGCTTAGAACAAAGTTATTAGGCTTAGAACTTTAATGTCACCTCGATAGGTCTAAGAGCTGATTTGAGAGTTAAACTGCAGGATAGGGTGAATGACAATATGAAGTGCATGATTTGTATACATTGTGAAATAGTTTGTTGTTTGTTGTTTGCTAAAGAAAAAAATTTGTGAGGACAAAAAGAGCTACCTTCATTGTGATCAGTTAGGCTACTCATTGAGCGAGTGCTCTGGGTAAGGGTCCCTGCAGTGAATGAGTGAAAGCTAGTGTCCTTACACAAAATATATATATATATATAATAATAATAATAATAATAATAATAATAATGGAAAAAGGATAAAAAGTGAGTAAGTGTTGAGTAGAGTTATTTATTTCTTGAATGAGGGGAGGCTCAAGGATTAGTGATTATGACCAGTGTAGGGGGAAGTTGAATGGAGAACCTAATAAAGTTGATCCGGGCTTAGTAAAAATGAAGGGAACATAGGCTAATCACACACACACGTAGGAACGCTTTAGAAAAGTTTTTAATTCCTTGTTGAAGTATTATGTTTGATTGTCTCCTATGATTGTCAAAATTTTCTCTTAAATCTTTGAGGCTTGAATCAAATGTATGTATTAAAAAAATCTCATGTTTAATTCTGTTTTTGCTCGGGACTAGCAAAAGTTTAAGTTTGGTTGTGTTTGATAGCACACAAAATGTGCTATCCTTAGGCTTAATTATTGTTAGTTGTATAGTGATTTTAGGGCTTTTACGTGTTTAAATAACTCAATTTCAGGTTGAGAGCATAAACAAGACAATTGGAGACATTTTGGATCACTCGAGATCGAAACAAGGCTTTTTAGAGCTAAAAATAAGATCAATTGGAAGTAGAAGGACCAATCCAAGCTTAAAGACCCGAGGTGATGGCGTTGCAACGCCCAGCTTGCTATTTTAAAGCATAGAGAAGCCAAGCCGATAGCGTTGCAACGCTGCTTTGCAGCGTCGCAACTCTATCTCGATAAGAAGACCATGCTGAAGATCCCTGCAGAAGGCGTGCAGCGTTGCAACGCCAGTTCGATCGAAAGACGCGCGCGTTAGGGTAGAGGCGTTGCAACGCCATCGATAGTTCCCATATATACCACGCGGTTAGGGTACAGCGTCGCAACGCTGTCCCTAGCGTTGCAATGCTGCACCGATTTCATCTATAAATACAACCTTATGTTTTCATTGCGAGGGAGCCGAATTTGATAGACCTTTGACCCTAATTTCGAAATACCCTCTGTAAGAAGAGTAAAGTGAGCAATTCTTGGGAGCCAAAGCATTCGTGGAGGTTCGAGATCGAAGACGGGAGCTCGAAGACGAAGGATCGACATCGACACATAAGTTTAATTTCCTTTTTCTTTCAGATTGTAACTCCGTTTTAAGACGTTTTCTACACTTTTAGTTTGATTTTCTTGTGATTTAGAGGAGCTAAATGTTGTAGTTAGGATTTGATTTGCTTGTTAAGACTCTATTGCTTATGTATTGAATTATGCTTTGTTATTTATTTTTGGCAATTCGTTCTTAATTTCATTTATATCATTGGTTTAAGTGGACTCGAGAGAAAAAAGCTTAGATTAGAACAAGGTTGTCAAGACCCTTAGAATTCTGGCATGAGAATGACCTAGAAGTTTAAGGGAAACACATAAAAAAGTTGCTTAATGTCGTGCATGCTTAGATTTTATATGGAGACTATAGAATTTATTGTGTGTGCGAGGCTCACTAAGGATCGAGAGACTTTCTTGAGTAATCTACTTCTTGTTTATAAAATTCATCACATTAATTCATTGCATGTGTTAAATAAGTGTTCACTTGTGAAATCAATTTCCTCCAAATCTATCAATTCGTGTTTCCACGTGTTTGTTTGTCTTTAATTCTAGTTTCATCACCTATCCATATTATGTTTCTTTAGCTAAAATTGAGAATTAGTATCTTGATAATTAATTAATTTAGAACCCATTCCCGATGACGATACTTGGACTCTTAAATCACTATACTAAAACTTGACTCGTACACTTGCGGTATTGCAATATTAAATTTACGCAACAAAATGCTTAACCTATGGTGGGATATCTAAATAAAAGAATACTTTATGCATGGCAATAATTATACAACAATTGCATAAATAAAATAGCAAAATTAGACCAATTTTGGCACCCTAAATTTAATTAAAATTAATATAATCTAATTATTTTAATTAAAATTAATAATATTAATTAAAATTAAATATAAAATATTTTTATATTTAATATATAATAATAAATCCTCTTTTGTTCTTTGGAAAACTTCGTGAAAACACCTTCAGCGTTGCAACGTTGCATATTGTCCATTTTTGACCACCGGAGCGCCCTGTGAAACGTCTTTGCCTTCAGCGTTGCGACGCTCGTGCCAGCATTGCAACGCCAATGCCTCATCTTCCAAGCGTTGTGACTCTGGGAGGCGCGTTGCAATGTTGCATCTGTCCACAGGCTAAAACCCGCCTCATCAGCGTTGCAACGCTGCATACAGAATAGCAAACTCCTTTTGTTGTTTTTGCTCATTTTTTATCCGTTCTTCTCAACAACCACTTTCTCTCGATCGACACGGACTTACAGACTCGATTTACATAAATATATGCCCAAAACAATAGGCCCTTACATTGAACAATTCAATGAAATTATGTAAATCTATGTGTCAAAATTGAAAACATCTAATTTTGCAAACCGATTATACATCTCATGAAATCAGTAAATCCCACCTTTGTTCTTGATAAATCCAGAACAAAATCAAGAACACAATTGGCACTCTTATACCAATTAAAGGGATCGAATCTCGCAGCGGAAGTGATTGTGAATCGCGTGTTCATGATTTTGCTACATGGATCTAATACAAGAACTAAATAATAAGATTAAGCATGCAATTCTAAGTTAAGGCAGCAAGATAATTACCTTTGAAGAACACCTTCTTCACGAGTTCTTCTTTCAACGATCACGATCTCAGCAACGAATTCGAACCGTGTGAAGATACACCACTAGATCTTCTTCGTTGTTCTCTAGGTGAGGGAGGACGGTGGGTTCCTTTAGGATGAGATGTGGAATTTTTGAGAGATGTGTGTTTAGAACTCTTTCAAACAACACAAATGTGGGAACTCTAGGTTTCACAAAAAGCTTAACCAAGAGTTGCATCTTATGCAACTATTTATAAGGAAATAGAATGGAAATTACCATTCTATCCCTCCTTTCATTTGCTCATTAGTATATAGTTAATTTGTGGATCTAATTCACATTAAAACTATATATTATATGAATTATATCACATATAATTGATATAACACCTCATATATGAAATTGAACACTTCAATTTCATCCCTAACTTTATACCCTGTGATTACCTCTTCGTTCCTTAAGCACCACTGATCCTCTAATGAACAACAAGTCTATGGTCCTACCATAAACTCAAACCCTCTTAAGCTAGTTTTGAGGGTGGGGCCCCGTTGTTCAAGACCTGGAGTCTGTTCTTAAGGGAACAACCTATCTAATTCCTTAGTCTAGGAATGAGTGGATTCCATTTTGCAGAGTTAAGTTCCCAGCTACCTACGAGGTTCTGTCCCTGAGAAGGTAGGCTTATTGAGTCGGCTACAGGCCACTCTCACCCATACTAATCTAAGGATAGACCCCTATAAGCAAGAGTTCTTAACTTGCTCAGGATTCAGGTCGAGTCATTAATGACCATCTAAAAATTATCAGTCTTATCATGTTAACGACGTTATACTTGTCATACTAATAATTTGCAGTCTGGTCTTGTATGAACTCTTCATACAGGATGCCCCCACTCGCATGTCATCCTCATGAATGAGTTGGATTACCTCATTTGTACTAACTACAAAGTGGGTCGCATCCATGGTGTTACCAGAATAAGGTTTCCAACCTTATTCTTATATCATAGACCATTTAGGTTATACTCTTGAACACAATCGAATAGTGTCTACTACACTAATGTTCAAGATATATTATAACCTTGGAGCTTAGTTTATTGGATTTATAAAGCGAGAACATAGTTTTATCAAAACAAATAACTCTTTATTTATTTGACCAAAATTACATAAGTTTAGGGCACATATCCCAACAAGATTGACCTAGAGTTCTTTGGGAAACACATAAAAAGTTGCTTAATGTTGTGCATGTTTTTAAAATTCATAAGGAAACTTTAGAATTTATCGTGTGTGCGAGGCTCACTACGAATCGAGAGATTCTCTTGAGTATTTTAACTTCTTGTTTATAAATTCATAATATTAGTTTATTGCATATGTTAAATAAGGAATTAACTTGTGAAATCATCTTCCTTCAATTCTATCATATTCGTGTCTCCAATTGTACATTTATTTTCTATCTTTGTTTTCACTATCCATCAAAGTTTTGTTGCTTTAGCTAAGATTAAGAATAAGTATCTTGACATGAGTTGTGTTTAACACGTCTTTTAGTTTCTCAAATGCTGCCATGCAGTCTTCGTCAAACAGGAATGGTTTGTCTTTCTCTAACAAGGTGCACAATGGCATGGCTATCTATGAAAATCCTTGTACAATCTTCTATAAAACCCTGCGTGCCCAAGGAAACTTCTCACGTCCTTGATTGTTTTAAGCGCTGGGAGCTTGGAGATGTGCTTTATCTTAGCTCTATCTACTTCGATGTCTTTCTTTGAGATTCGATGTCCTAATACAATCCCTTCCTGGACCATAAAGTGACGCTTCTCCCAGTTTAGCACCAAGTTTGTCTCTTCACACCTGCGCAACACTTGTTCCAGATTCCTTAGACATGCTTCGTATGTCTCTCCATGTACTGAAAAGTCATCCATAAAGATCTCCATCGTCCTCTCGATCATATCTGAGAAGATTGCCATCATGCATCTTTGAAATGTAGCAGGGGCGTTGCATAACCCAGATGGCATCCGCCGAAAGGCAGGGACATGTTAAAGTTGTCTTGTCCTGGTCTTGAGGGTCGATGGTAATCTGGTTGTACCCTGAATATCCATCTAGGAAGCAAAAATATTCCTTCCCTGCTAAACGGTCAAGCATCTGGTCCATGAAGGGTAGCGAGAAATGATCTTTCCTTGTTGCCTTATTTAATCGCCTGTAGTACATGCATACTCTCTAACCTGTTACTGTTCGGGTGGGAATGAGCTCGTTCTCCTCATTCTTGATTATCGTCATTCCCCTTTCTTAGGTACGCATTGAACAGGGTTGACCTATGTGCTATCTGCAATAGGATAGATTATTCCTACATCCATCCATTTCAAGATCTCTTTTCTCATCACCTCCTTCACTATTGGGTTTAGTCTTTGTTGTTCTTCAATTGAATGCCTTGCCCCTTCTTTCAAATTAATTTTTTGTATGCAAAAATTCGAACTGATCCCACAGATGTCTGCAATTGCCCATCCTATAGCCTTCTTGTGGTGAGATAAGACCTGCAAAAGAGAGCATTCATCTTGATCAGTAAGGTTAGATGCAATACTTACTGTCAATGTATCCTTATCTCCAAACAATCTATATTTCAGGTGGGTCGGTAGTGGTTTGAGTTCTAGCTCTGGTGGATCTTCAATTGAAGGCTTGATCTGTATTTCCTTATCTTCTGGATTTCTTAAAGGATCTATGTATGCCAGCTCTGTGGTTGCCTCAGGTTCTTCTAGTGCGCCATACTCCCTTGCCAAGTTATTTTCTTCTTCTGCTTGATCTTGAGCGTTTTCAATCTGAATTGCTTCCACTAATTCTATTTTTGAGCACTCCTCCAATTCCCTAGGGTACTTGAGTGCTTTTAAGACGTTAAATGTGATCTGCTAATCATTTACCCTATGGTTAGCTCACCCTTCTGTACATCAATCACAGTGCGACCTGTGGCAAGAAAATGTCGTCCAAGGATGATCGACACTTCTAGATCTTCCTTGCAGTCTAGAATTATGAAGTATGTTGGGAATACGAACTTGACAACCTTCACCAAGACATCTTCAATTTTTCCAGTAGGTTTGCAATCGACCTATCGGCGAGCTGCAGTGTGACCGTTGTGGGACGGGCCTTGCCAATTCCTAATCTGCAGAATACTGATAAAGGCATCAAATTTATGTTTGCCCCTAGATCGCATAATGCTCTCCCAACGTCAGTGTTCCAAATCATACAAGGGATTGTGAAACTTCCTGGATCTTGTAATTTAGGTGCCACTTTGTTGGTGAGTAGAGCACTGCAGTTCTCTATTAATGCAATTGTCTCAAATTCCCACAATCTACGCTTCTTTGTCAGGATGTCTTTCAAAAATTTTATGTAATTGGGCATTTTCTCAAGTGCTTCCACCAAAGGAATTTTGATATGAAGCTACTTGAGGATGTCTAGGAACTTATTTTCAACCGTTGAGGAAACGGAGGAGGCAGTTTGCACTCTGTTGACTCATTTTGCCTTGCTTTGCCTTTCCAATCAACTTCTGCCTGCTTGTCTAGCTCTACATCCCCTGCGATTTCCTTTTCTTCTGTGGGTTGACTTCCTTCCTCAGTCCTTGGGGGTTCCTTGCCTTCATATTCTCGACCACTTTTCAAGGTAATTGTCTTGCGTTACTCTTTTCCTTCTCGATGTGGGGTTTCCATGTTGCTTGGCAACATGCCCTGTGGCCTGCTTTTCAACTGATTTGCCATTTGGCCCACCTGTATTTCTAAATTTCTTATGGATTTCGCTTGACTTTGAATGAGGGCCTCATTTTTCATCATGAACTCTTTCATCATGTTTTTTAATGAGGCCCATGTCGATGTTTGACCTTGTTGTCCGATTCCTAGGTGCATACTGTTATTAAGAAGTTAAATCCAGGCGGGCCTCCCTTTTTGGTGTTTTGATGTTGGCTTGTGCTTCCAGAACTTTGTTCTCCCCAAGAGAAGTTTGGTTGTTGACGCCATCTTGAGTTATAAATGTTTGAGTATGGATTCATTCTGTTCTGTCCAATATAGCAAATTGATGCAAGGTTGTGAGGGCAGTTGTCATATACATGGGTTTCTTGGCAATAAGGGCATAAGGGTGTTGATGTTTGGCTAACCATCGTTACTGATGTTTGGTTTCCTACCTCTGGTTGTCATCTGGGCGCTAAGGTTTGTAATTGCATCTACCTCATGCACACCTACAGTGCCATGCACATGACTTACATCGTCCTCCCGCTACTGGTTGTTGCTCGATATCGTGGTGTCGAGGATCTTGTGTGCTTCATTCACTGTTTTGGTCAATAATGATCCATTTGTTGAAGCATTCACCAGTGTCTTGGAAGCTTGTGTTATCCCGTTATAGAAATGCTCGATCAAGAGACAGGCGGGCAATCCATGGTGCGGACACTTCCTGACCAACTTCGTAAATTGCTCCTATGTTGTGTCTAACCCTTCACCGATGCCCTATATGAAAGTGATAATCTCCCCTCAGATTTGTTGGTGGAAAATATTTCAATAGAAAATTTCCACTAGTTCGTCCCATGTCCTTATTGAATCCGGATGTAATGAGACCAACCAAGCCTCTACATTTCCCTGTAATGGAAAAGGAAATAGTTTCAGCCGCAAAGCTTCCTTCGAAATTTCATTGATGATGAATGAGTTATAGATGCGCAAGAAGGTCTTTATATGCTTATGGGGATCTTCATTTGGTAGTCCTGTGAATTTCCCCATAGTGTTCAGCATCTGGAACATCATTGGTTTGAGTTCGAAGGGATTTGCTTCGATGTTGGGCTCCATGATTCCGGTGTTCAAATTCTGAACAGTTGTGGCTGCATAATCCCGTATGGCTCTATTTCTTTCATCTGCAATGAAAATTGGATTAGCCATGGGAGCTTGTTGCTGCCCATTATTCACATTTTGTGACTGTCCTCCGTTCATCTGCGCCATTCCCAAATTTCGCAGAGGTCTGTCTTCGCTGTTGATCTGCATGTTCACGTTCTGCACTCATTTCCTTCTCTGCTTTCTTTGCCGTAAGTGGAAAGTCCTTTCTATCTTCGGATCTTGATCCAAGAGGCAAAGCTCTTTTTGTGTAAACCCGAGATCTCTCTTTGGAGTTTCTTTACAAAAAAAAAAAGAAAAGAAAAAGGAAAGGGTTGATATGGTTGGATAGGTTAAGTTAAAAAAAAAAGAAATAAAGAAAATAAAGGAGTTTGGATTAAAAATAAAAAAAAAAAAAAAATAGATGGTGGGAACTCCACCACTGCTTGGTTTGTTTTTAACCCATTTTCACCTCATTTTTCTTCATTTTATCAAACACAAAATCAGGGCTTCATGGGAGAGGTTTGAAGGAAGAAGAAGAGAGGAAATTCTCTGAGGTTGAAGTTGAAGAAGAAAGGGAGAAGCTCAATCCAACCTCACATGGCAGCAAGGTGATCATTTCTGCCCAGTTCTGATATTTTGATCATTCCGAGCTCCACAAGAAGAGGTAAGAGTTTAGGTTTAATTTTCTTGAAAGTTAATTCATATTTGAAAAAAATTCATGAAGGAAGCCTGAGCAAATTCTTAATCTAAGTTACTGATTTGTGAAGAGGAAGGCAGAGGAGAGAATTTGCTATCAAATCTGAGAAACCTCTGGTTTTTGATTTATGCTGATCAATAGGATTCGAATCATAAGTTGTAATAGGTATAGTTGGAAATCTTATTAAATTTTCTACAACTTTCATGAAGAACTCGTCAGTAGAAAATGACTGGAAGATGTTTTAAATTTCGGGTCAAGTTCAGGGTAGAGCAGGAAATCGAATCTGGAAATAGCAAGAGTTTATTTTTAAGGAAGCAGCTTTCGAGATATTTACAGACAAATCCTTTAAGAATTTCAATTTCATTTCTTCATATGATTTTTAGAGGGTTCAAAAAGAAAGAGTTTGGTATAAAGTAAATCTTGTTTGGCCAAGTAATGAAGAAGTTATGAATGTGTGAAGTCAGAGTATGAAATCTGTAGAATGCTGGAAAATAGATAGAATGTCTTTGTAATCTTAAGGTTGAAATTCATGAGCTTGAGGTTCTAATGCTAGGTTTTGGTTTGATTGACAGGCCAAGAGGAAATAGGTCGAGTGTACGGGCCAAGGTTCTAGTTCTAACGCTGTGAGTGACAAAACGAACTTCGAAAACAATTTATATGTTTGAATTATGCTTAAGGAAATACATGACTTCCCTAGAATGAAATGGCTTTAATGTTTTATGTTTTCTTTTGAACACATACTTCTGAGCATACATGTTTTCCTACAAATGATTTCAAGTGCTCGTTGTGAGCCTAGATTTTTCCAATGAAATTTATATGTGAGCATATGTGTATTGATTACCGAAATTTAGTGGAAATGTTATGATTTCAAGCAAGCATGTACTAGCAAGTATTATTTAAAGATACTAGTTTTCATCAACAAGCTGAGTAAGCTTGAGTTTTACGAAAGAAAAGATAAACAGGCTTGTTAAAGTATTTTCATGTGTTTTTCTGAGACTCGAATGAGTAAATGACTGAAATATTGAGTCCGAGGTTGTATAGTACCGTGTGCACATAGGTCATTTTCTATTGTCGACGTTGAGTGTACTCCATGACAACAATGTTGTCGTGAGTGTTGGGCGGGCCCCACTACGACAAAGACGATGGGAGTGCTGGACGGGTCCCACTACATCGTAGAGTAAACGTTGGGTGTACTGGGCGTGCCCTACACAACGTAGATTACCATATGTTTTAAATGGCTAATATTATCGATATGTCTTGCAAGTTTTTTATGACGTACTTGTTGGATTTCTGAAAAACTATTGTGATTACACGTTTACTTTTAACGCTTGATTACAGATGCATGTGCTCATAGGTTGTCAAGTGATATGATTTACGACTTTTTAGATTTTAAACTCAGTCACTCACTGAGCTTCATAGCTCATTCTTTCAGTGTTTCAAACTTTTCAGGTAGAGATCGAGCTCCCGGTGCCTGACATCCTGCCATAGTCTGCTGAAAGCTCCAAGAGTTTGATATTTTGTACGTGGGTGGAGTTGTATAGGAAGTCCATGTGTATCTTGTAGATATTTTTGTAAAGGGACTGTATAGCTAGTTATGTGTGCATTCTAGAGGTTACAGTTGTATAATTCAGGGTTGTGTATGCTTTTGGTTGTAGTGCTCCCTATCGGTTTAGTTTTCGAGTGAGCATTAAATAGAATTGCTCCTTGCATATATTTGATAATCTCTTAAGTTTTGTTATGTGGTGTTTAAAGTATTTGATATGCAAGTATAGTGTGTTTATCAGGTAAACAGGGTCAGCAGGTATTGTTAGGAGGTAAACGATGTCTGTTGGCTTCATGCCACCTTCCGGGCTAGGTAGTGAGAAGTTCGGGAGGGGGTGTGACAACTTGGTATCATAGCAGTTAGCTCCATGGGGAATGAGAAAGAGCAAGTTAGCTCTAAGGAAAAAAAACTAAAAAGTCATAGCAAGTTATTGAGTTGGTTCAGATAGAACTAGTAGAACATGGTCCAAGAAAGGATAAGAGTAAGTCCAGTCAGGACTAGAATGTGAATAGAAGTTTAGTATTGTGCATTTTAGTTAAGTATCCATAGTATGTCTAATATGTTGATATGTTATAGGAATCATGCCACCACGTACTAGCAGACAACGCAGGCAAGATCAGAGCGGGATGCAAGATCCTACCCAAGGCCAATCTGAGAGAGGATCTAGTGCCCCGAGAGTCCAGACTGGGGGCCAGAAATGAGCAGCATGCTAGTTCCTCACAGGAGTTAGGCAGGCCAGAGAGACCAGGCCAAGTGATCCAGAGAAGACATATGGAATGGAACGTCTGAAGAAACTAGGAGCCACCGTCAGGGGCGGATTTACCATAGGCCCAGGGAGGGCTCGAGCCCCCCCTCAAATTTTTTACCTTTAATAATATGTATAGAAAAAGTCAAATCAAATAACAAAAAAGCCTTTTGGCATAGTGGTAAGTATGTTATCAACTCCTTTTAAGTCCTAGGTTCAAGATCTGGTTTGTACAATGTTCGAGGGTTCACACTTAGATAAAGTAGGCATACGCAAATGAAACAATTTTAGAACCTGAGTGAGAGAGTATAGGAGGAAGTATCCCTTTTTATTTTCCTCCCCTCTCTTTTATCTTTCTTTTGTTTTTTGATTTCTTTCTAAAAGAAAAGTTTCAAAAGAAAGTCCCTCTCAGGATGTGGAGGAAGGGCTCAAAGAAAAGGGAAGGTGGGAGGGAACATGAAAGTGAGGAAAGGTGAGAAAGAGAGGGAGATGTTTGAGGAAAATAAAGAAAATAATAGGTTAATTGAGATAAAAATAAAAAATAAATAAATAAATATTTTTTTAACAATTTTTTAAAAAAATAATAAAATATAAAAAAGAAACAATAAAAATAAAGCTTTAGTTTTTTTAAAAAAAAACGTTCATTTACCAGAAATAATTATGGGATAAAAATAAAAATTACCGAACCAAATACTATATATATATATATATGTATATATAGATAAATTAATATAAACATTAATGATCATTTGATTATAATGATGATAATTAATTTAGAGAGAGAAACAAATATATTTTGTGATATATGAAATTAAATGCCCAAAAATGTTAGATAAGGAAAGTCAATAGACATACAAGTAATATACTAAGGGCAAATTAATCCAATTTTTTTATATTGAACATTTCTATATAATTGAAAAAATCTATAAATTATGGACAAATTTGTAAGTTGATCTTCTAATTGAGTAATTTATCACAATTTCTCTAACTACAATCCACATATCTCCTTACCTTTTTTTTCCCAAACTAATTTAAATCATGCATGAAATGTCCAACTTACAATTTTTCAATAGTTTAAATCTAATCCAAAGTTAACGGTAGCTAAAATTCTCGGGTGTGAATTAAATAATTTTTAAACAGTAATTGAAGAGAACAAGTAAAACGAGATTTTAGGCATAAATCCTGAATCTCAAGGGCCTAATCTTGAGTCTCCAATGAGTTCTATTGTTTAGCACTTTGATCTGAAGTGGCCAAAGTGTTTGAAAATGAGAAGACTTCTGCTTCTTTGCCCTTCTTATATACTTCAACTTCAGGTTCTGTTTTTCTTTAAAAATGAAACAATCTTTCTTTAGGTGGCTTTCTCTCTGACAGGAATCATACATCACCTTTTACTTGTTTTTTCGTCATGCTCATGTTTTTACCTTCTTTCCAGCTACTCTTGGATTTGCCTTTGGAAAACAAACCTTCAGGATTTTTTTGTGAATCTTTCTTCTGGACTTGTAATTCAAGTTCTTTTGTTCTAATAGTTGAAAGAATAGCTTCTGTAGTAATACTTTCTCTCCCATACTTCAATGCTACCTTGATCTCTTTGTAAGCTTTATTAGGTAGTGAATCTAAGAAAAGGAAGGCTTCATTTCTCATCTCTAGTTTCATCTCCCGTTCTCTTAAATTCTATTGATATCTTCTTAAAATCATCAAGATTGTCAGATGAAGATTTAGAGACATCCATCTTGAAAGTTAAAAAATAAAAAATAATGAAATGATAATAATAATTAAAAAAAAAAAAAAAAAAAACTATTCTCTTAAGTTTGCATTGTTTGGCAAGTCTTTTGACTGATACAAAGTTTATATTTCCAATTTGGACCATATTTTATAAGATGATTCCTCGTAAAAATCCATGGTATCTTTCTCTTCTTGACTCAACGTACCTGGAAGTTTGGAAGGGGTCTTGCATTGCTTTGATAGCTTTTTGCTGCTCAGTATGGCTTTAATTTTCGCTTTCCCATAACTTGAAATCTGTCTTTCCACCAATCTTCGAGGTCATACGATACCTTGCTACTACCCCTTCTTGAATTTTTTATTCTTGATTCTTCAAGAAATCATTTCACATTGCAGCTCGAACGAATTGCACGTGACTTGGAAACTGCAAGTCTTTTCCAGATGAAAGAACTTCAAGAAAAATAGAAAAGAAGAAGAAAAGCACTATGAAGAAGACAAAGGAAACTAGTGAAGAACAAAGCAAAATTAGAGAGAAGAGAGGAAGAAGAAGACAAAGGAATTACGATGGTTCAACACTTTGGCTTACATCCACTGTCAAAGGAGCGAAAGATTTCATTAAGCTTTCCTCACAAATACACTCTAATTTTTAGTTTAGGGTTACTACCCTTTTATACCAAGCATTCTTAATAACATAACAGAATAAATGAGTTTTACTGCTGAGCTGGTTTCACCTCAAGCCATTTTAACGGTTCTTAAGAAACAATCTCCACCTTGAATGCAACACTGAAAATAAAGCTCTGCTCCCTTCTAAACTTCAATAATCATCCTCTTGCCTATGATAAATTTTCAAAGAGACGTCAGAGAAACCCAAATGAAATTACTCCAAAGACAAAATATTACATTAAAGACATATCTCAAGTTATTGACTGTTTCTTAAAAATATGTAGAACCTAGTTATTGTCGAATTAATGATAAACTACTTAATAAAGAAAGTAATGAAAATTTTCAAATACTTGATCACAGATGAAAAAATATTTATTTTTTTACTTAAAACTTAAGAAATGATAAAGAAAAGCATATTGTATCTTAATAAACATGATTATTGTAAGAGACAATGTCAGCAAAGCAATTTGACAAGTAACTAATACGAGGTGCTGATAAGGGTAGTAGGATGTTGCAAAATATTTTGACAATTGTTCTTTTATTTTGTTTTTCATATCGAGGTTTCCCTGTTCGTAGAAAATCAACAGGTTCATCAAACTCATGTAGTGAAAAAAGAAAGACGGTTAGAAATGGCTTTAGAAATCAAGGATTGATTCAGCTGGGAATAAGAAAACAGAGGGATGAGGTCCTTGTGAGGAAGAAAAAGATGAATGGATGGAAAGAGGAAAGGAGGAAAACTAAATGTCTCAGAACCAATCAATACCAAAACCAAAATCAAGGATTGAGTGTGTTTTTGCATCCTAATTTCTACTGCAAATAAAAGACAGACGGACATATCCAAGAACGCATCAATTTCTCACCAGAAAAAAGGCTCTCTGTGCAAAGAGTCTTCTTCACTCGTCTTCAAAATCGCCATCTTCTTCGTCATAGTCCGAATCCTCAGCAACTGGCTCACTGTCCGAATCACTAACCACATATCTCACCTGAGTTATGTTGGCCCTCTGTGATCTTCCTCTCGCCGGCAGAAATCTAGTAGTTTCTTCAGTCATCACAGTCAAAGAAGAATCCAACATCTTCCCTTCATTTCCACCTCCTTCTTCTAACCCAACTCTTCCCAGGGTAGACCCACTTTTCTTGTTGAAAGGAGATGCTCTTATTTTCCTCACTTTCTTCTCCGGCGAGATATTCGATTTCTCCGCCGGCTCCAACATTTGAGTTATCAGTTTCTGCCCCAACTTCCCCCCCGGCTCTCGCTCCTTTGTTGCCTCAGGGGTTGTTTTGCCATTTGCAGTTGCCTTTCTTCCTCCTCTTCCCTTCTTGGCTGCCGGAGGGGCTATCTCATTTATTTCAAAGTCCTTGTCGTCACTGTCAGAAGTCTGAGCAGACTTTGCAGTAGTTTTCTTCTTGGCAGCTGCTCTCTTGCTGGGTTCTTTCTTCTTGGCCGACACTTTGGTTTCTAGCACTGAACAAAAACAAAAAACAAAACAAAAAAAAAGTCGAATCATCACCAGTTTGTATGGTCTTTAAAAGACCAAGAGCACATATAACTTCACGATGGTTAAGGGTATGAATCTCAACATAGTTTTCAGATTTATTTGTACTTTAACATGATAAAGAATTTAAGACAGTTTGAGCTTCTATGACATGATTCACTTCTAATTAAATATTGATAGTCACTCGTCAAAACCAAAGGCGCATACAATGATAAAGAGTCTGAATCTCAACATACTTTTAGGTTTAGTGGTAGTTTTATGTGGCAATATGAATCCCAGAGTAATTGTCAAGTTTAGGAGCAGTTTTACGTGATAAAGGACCTAAGTTTCAAACTTTTGCAAATTTGTTTACTTTCCAATTAATATTGATAGTCACTTGTTAGTAACGTGTTGTAGGTAAATTCATGGTTAGTGGTAGTTCATCAATGAGTGAATTCTTTTACCTTCTAATTGATCGGGAGATGAATCAATTTTATAGGCGGCAAGACGATCTTTAAGCTCTAGCACTTCGTCATCCTCTTCTTCACCATAATCGTTGGCAACTACAGCTTTACCTTGCGGCTATTCCACAATAAGACAAAGTCATTATTTCCAAGTGATCATTGATGATGGAGGAGTTTTTAAAGGACAACTAAAATGGAATGAGCAACTTTTACCTTTTTGGCTAGAGCTTTTCTTGGAGCTGCTTTGCCTTTGGGCTTCACCAAAGCATTACTTGCTGTGAATTGAAAAACATCATTGAGGTTAATAATATGCAAAGAAAATAAAAACAAACAAACAAACAATGGAGATTCTTAATAGGATGATTCAAGAACTCACCAACTTCAGCTGTTGTAGAATCTATACTCTCTGTGACAGTTTCTGAATCGGCGATTTTTTTACTGTTACGTGGAGCTTTTGGTGCATTTCTAGAGATCTTTGGCTTTTCTTCCTTATTTTCTTTGATTCTCTGTTGTCTTCTTACCTCCTCTGCTTGAGCATCATTTCTATCCCTCTCCTGTATTACAATCAAAATCTTAAGCAAAACGTAGCTGATAAGAAGCATACGAAATATGAATGAAATTATTAGTTTATTTCATCATACATCAAGTTCCTTCTCAAGAGAATCAAGATCTTTCAGCCACAAAGACTTGGGAGTTGCCTCCCTCAGATCTTCCACTTCCCTTTTGAGCTTGTCTCTTTCATTGCACAGCTCCTGAACCTTGTCGATGATCAAGGTTCCAATTGCCATTCCAAGTAGATACTCATAATCACTAACTCGTCCCCCTTTACTTCCGGAATGTCTTCTGTTTCATCTGTTTCATTAGATGCCCCAGCAACCTCTGGCTCAACAGATTTCGTCTTCTTTGGAAAGGGAGTAAAGCCTTTTGCTTGAAGCTCATGGAACAAATCAACTCTTCTTCTATTGCCCACTATTATCTCTCCATTCACAACAGCAAGGATAAACCTAACCTTGTTTTCCAGTTTGAGCAACTCCATTTCAAGGTCTTCCAAAAGATTCCTCTACCATTCAGTAATGAACAATTTAGTCAAAATCATTGTTTGCCAATGTTTCATGCTAGAAAATATATCAAATACAGGATACTAACTCACCTTTCTTTTCTCATAGAATTCAAGTCTAAGGTGGAAAAATTCCTCCAGAACTGCAAAATAAAATAATTATATTAGAAGTTAGTGATAGAACCAACTCTATATTACAATATAAAAAAGATGTCAAAATTACAATAGAGCATCCCTAGTCCTAAAAAAAACCCTAGTCGACCTTTTCCGATAGTCTCGATCTGATTTCGGTAGACCAACTACTATCGTTGACCGAACTCCCCCCGATTTTCTCTTCTCTGTCCTCCCGCCTAGCCCTAGTCGACCTTTTTCAATAGCCTCAATGACCTTTTCCGATAGCCTCAGTCTAATTCCAGTAGCCCAATAACTATTGCTGAGAACTTAGTGGTGTCCCCGATGGCCTGACGTCTCTCACCAAAGGTTCCGCTGTAGGGCTAGCGTTTGGTCTCCCCTGGATGGTAGTTGTTCGTTTCTATTTTACTCAGATTTATCCTTTCGATTGCTTCGGTTGGGTTCTGTTTTTTCGATTGGTGTGGCAGGATTGTTCGGCTTCTTGTTCTTGATCGGCGAAGGAATTCCAGGGTGTTGTTGATACAACAATAGCAGTCCCCTTAGAAGTCTCGTTCTTCGGTAGTTTCTACTTCTCACCCATGAAGGCCTTTAGTTGTAGTATTGCAAACAGGGACTTTCAGATTTGGAAGGAAGAGGCCGGCATTTTCCTTCAAGAAGGATTGAGCAGCACGGCAATTCGTCCTTCACTTGCCCATGTTGTTTTGTTTTGTGACTTCTTCACCAATATTGCAGGGAATGTCTCGGCCTATTTCAATCGAAGGAAGTTTAAGGATGAGAATGCTACTTTAGGGCTATTTAAAATTAAAAAGGAAGATGGATGGACTACTGAGGGAGTGGTATGGTCGCCTTCGGGTGGAAGAAGATTGTTTACGGTTCCCTTGGGAAGATATGTGATTGGATGGGCGGTGTTTAGAGATTTGTTGACTGATTTCGTCAGCTCCCTTAATGGTCCTTGTTCGGTGTTGGAATCTGGGGAGTCTCCAGGCAATGTGGCTCACGTTGGAGGCAGTTTCGAGCAATCTAAATTCTTAGATATGAAAGGGCACTGGGTCCGCAAGGCAGAGGAGGTTGTGGCAGTTGATTTCTCCAAAGTTTGGGTGGTTACTCGGCTTTTTGCACACGTTCAATGGAATTTCGTTAAGGCTATGCTGGAATCTTACTTCGGAAGCAAGCTGCAAATTAATCCATTTATGAGCGATAAAGCTCTTCTTCTTTTTTATAACAAGTTTAACTTAGGTCTGGATGAAAGATTAGGCTTCAATAGCCGGAAGTGGAGAGTCATTGGGAATCTTCATCTGAAAGTAGAAAAATGGGATGATCAATTGCATGGTTTGCCCACGGTGTGGAAGGCTATGGAGGTTGGTTAGCGGTTAAAAATATACCGTTAAGGCTGAGGAACAAATAGGTTTTTGAGGCGATTGGCCGACATTTTGGGGGGTTGTTGGATGTCTCCTCAGATACCCTGAACTTCGTTGATCTATCGATGGCTAAAATCAAGGTTGCATCGAATCTTTGTGTGTTTTGTCCAGCTTTTATCCTAATAGAAGACCCAATCTCGGGGAATTTTTGGATCAATTTTGAGTTTGTGGAAGGGATAAAGGTACAAGTAAGATTGAAGGATCCCTTGATTTTGAAAGATGTTGAGAACCCGATTGACTTAGAGCGAATTCATCAAGTGTGGAAGGATGAGTCTGGTGTTGAATTGCATCCGGGGATGTCTGAAAATGGGTGCTTTGTTTCTAATGACAGTAATTTGGAAGGGGTGTTGTCTGCAAGGGATGGTTGTCGTCAACTTGTGGAAGATATTATTGTCATTCCCCCTTTGGAATAGTTAGAGCATCTAACAGAGATAAATGCAGTCTCCTCGTGTTCTGGCAAGGTTTTATGTGGATCTTTGAATGGCAATGAATTGAGAAAACTGAACGATTATGTTAAGGGGAATTTGATAAGGCTGGAGGCTCAACAGTTATCAGAAAATTCGAGTAAGTTCAATGGTCAGTCGATTGAAGGAAATTAATTAATGTTGGAAGCTCAACCGTCTGAAGAAACCGACGTTGAGGTGGATCTCTTTACGTCATTCGAACCTGAAAGTGTTAAGGTTGTAAATGATACTTTCTGCGAAAAATATTACGTCAGAAGGGGTGGAAAGGACTCCATTGCAACCACTAGAACTCAAGGGTCAGAGACCTTCCCAGATTTTTTGGAGCAAACTAAAAGGTTTGCGAGAACTGAGGAGCTGATCAGTGGGGAACAAAAGATTTTGAGGAATTGTGGAATTTTGAATAGCAGTGAAGAGAGGGAGACGAATGGGTGTGTTGCTCAAGAGGATGCTTTTATTTTATCCAGTAATAATAACATTGTTTCGAATGGGGCACGTCCGGATAACCTTGTCATCGACAAGTTGCAACCCTTGGACATTTGTGGTGTTAAACTACTAAACAAGTGTAAGGAGAGTGAAGATTAGTTATTTTTTGTGAGACCTCCAATCGTGATTACGTACTCAAGGAAGGGTAAAAAGGGGATTTGACTATCATGTTAGTTATGGTTGGCCGGGGGGACCACTGTGCTGGTGTGCTGGATTTTGGGTACGTGCTGAGGGGTTTATGTATGAGAATTATTCCCTTGTGTGAGGTAGGTTGTATTTTGGAGTAAGACTGTGGTCTTAGGAGAGAGAGTACCAGCTCTCTCTAATAGCTGGAGAGTTCCTTTTCTTGTTTTCAACATTTTTCCTTCTTGAGACTGTATTGAAATCCTTTTATCAATGATATAGCTACTGCCTATTGCAGAGTAGACAATAGAACAGTGTTTACCAATGTTGTGTGGGTGTTTTCTGCGTGTTTTTATAGGGAAACCAGAGAATGCCTAACATTTTCTTCCACTATTCCAGCCAGTGTTAAAGAAATAAAAGATGCCTTTTGTGGAAAATATTATACTAGAAAGAGCGGAAGAGATTCCAGTTTGGGTGCAAAGGTTCAGTTGGAAGGAAATTTTCCAGATTTCCTCGAGATTGTTTCCCTCATCCATCATAGCCCTCGGGTGCAACATTTGCAGGTAATCTCTAATAAACCCCTCAATGCTTCAGTTTTTGCCATTTAAGAATGTCAAATTGGGCCTAAGGGGCTCTCATTTTTTTAAAGCTTCGTTTCAACCAAATCTAGATGTTATCCGAAAGGAAACCTCTACTTCTCCAGTGGTTGGTCTGAATTCCGCATTTGAATATGACTCCGAAGTCAGTCTAAGCAGTCTGGTATAGGCTCGGTAAGAAGTTTGGAAAATAAGGTGTTGGAGGACCTTTCTCGAGTAATTAATTTGGTTGACTTATTTAATTTTGAAGCTCATCAGCCTTCTTTGGGGGATAAGAATGAGAAAAATGAGAAGAAAATTTTCAATTGTCCTGTTGATTTGTCTCGATTTAGTGCATTAATCAAAGCAAGTGGGCTACCATTTAAAGATATTGTAGAAGGAGGAAATTTTGTTCCTTGACAATGAAAATATTATCATGGAATACGAGAGGATTGAGTGACCGTTCAAAGTGAGTTAGCCTAAACAGTTTTCTTCAAAAATTATGCCCGGATGTGGTGTTTTTTCAAGAAACAAAGTTGAGATTAATAGTTGATAAGGTGATTAAATCCTTATGGAGTCCAAGGGTTATAGGTTGGGCGCCTGTTGAAGCTTATGGTCATTCAGGAGGGATGCTAATTATGCGGGGGTAAATCCTTTTGGATTTCTACTGGTTATGGGTCTAATCATTATCAAGAGAGGAAATTTTGTGGGGTAAATGGCGTTCTCTATCTTATTACAGTGAAGGGCCTTGGTGTATGGGAGGAGTTGTTAATTTATTCAGATGGGCCCATGAACGGTTGCCTCAAATAAGAAAGACCAAAGAATCAGGTTCGTGGGTCGCTTTGGAGAGGGTCTTATTCGTGCTCTGTGGTGCTCTTTATGCCTAGGCGTGCCATTGTTTTGTTATGGATTATGGTCATGGGGAAGTTGAATGCAACTGAGTTTCTGCAAAGAAAGTTGCCTTATTGGGTGTTGCAACAATCTCTTTGTTGTCTAGTTTTGAAAGTCGTTGAAACTTCTTATCATTTGTTCTTTGGGTGTGACTATGCACGTTTTGATTTAGCTCAGCAAACGGCTTCTTCTTGGTGTGTTCTTTCCAAATATTTTGCGGGTTACTTTGTGCCTCATTTGTATTTTTCTTAGGCTCCGCTTTTTGTCTTATTCGTAGAGTGCTTACTTGAGGTCTCGTGGTCTTTGTATTGCTTGTGCTTATTGGCTTCTCTTTATGTGCTCTTTCTTGTTTGTGCTTTTGCTTTAGGTTCTTTTTTGTACTATGAGCCCCTCGCTCTTTCATCATTTCAATAAAATTTTCTTGTTACCTTGTCAAAAAAAAAAAAAACAATAAAGCATCCCTAAATATTGGAGGTACTTAGAACCTCCCCTCTTGAGATATCATCCAAGCCCCAAGTACTATGTTAGTAAAGAATTGTCTAACTTCCTCCTTTCACACTCCCTCTAATTATAATCAAATACCATAACAAACTCTCTAACTAATTTTTAATATACCCTTAATAACATTCTTATCTGTTAGTTCACTCAACTCTAACATCTATAATATTAGGATTGAACAATAAAAAATCCAAATATTGTATGTTACTAATACACCCTTGATAACATTCCGATTAGTTAGTTCATAGAACTCTAACATCTTTATTATTAGGATTGAACGATTAAAAAAAAAAGTTTGGGTATTGTATACTTAGTAGTTAGGGTATCATAACATACTTTGTTCTGGGGTGTCATATTTCTTAAGGACGCCATTTGCATCAAACAGATGCATGTTGCTCATGCTGATAGTAGTAGTTAACTTGAATTTCTCCTTCAAACCCTCCTGGACGGCCAGCATCATGTTTTCCTCTGTCAAGTGCACATCAATGGAAACAATTTTGTCATCGCTGTGATGATCAACTTGCTGCATATCAATCAAGGCACGTTAATTTTCTTAGTGCACAATGGAAAAAGAAAAATGCAAGAGAAGCTTTGACATAGGAACGTGCTATTGTCATCATTTCTTTACCTCAATAAAAGGATCCTTTGTTGCTTTTTCTTTGTCATTGTCATTCTTGGATGCAACTCTCGTGACAGAATTAAGTTCTTTCTTATACTTATTAGTCCATTGGCGGACTGGCAGTTCAGTTATTCTCAACATCGTTTCGTTGACTACCTCGATGATTCCACTAACAGTGTAATTAGTGTCTCCTTCTTTAGTGGTAGTTTTCTCTATAGTTCCTGAAAAGCCTCTATACCAAGGATCCATTGGCAACATTGATTTACCGTCCAACATGAGTCTTACATTTCTAATGATATCTTTAGGATTATAATTTGGAATGTACGTACTCCACCCAGTTCCAATTCCTTCACTTCCGTTGACAAGAACCATTGGTATGATAGGCATGTACCTAGATATCACAAAATAAAAAGATTAAAATGACAACGCTAAGCCATGTGCAAATTTATTTTCTTTAAAAAAGAAACACTGCGTTCAGCAAAAAGAAAGAAGTTTTACCAAGTTGGTTCAATCGACTGGTCGTCTTCATTTAAGTAATTAAGAAGTTTGTCGTCGTCTTTTGGGAAAAGGAACCGTGTAACATTTGAAAGCTTAGTGTAAATGTACCTAGAACTTGCATGATCTTTGCCTCCCTGGAGAAAATGTATGATTTTCAAATAAGTCAATTGACAATAGGATTAAAACTTGACGAGTTCATAAAAGTTCAAAGAAATGAGGTAGTTATCTACATGGTTCCGAGTGCCAAACTGTCCATTTGGCAGAAGAAGATTTAAGTTGTTGCTGCCGACAAAGTCTTGTGCCATTCCAACGATGGTGCGAGCAAGACTCTCCTCACCATGATGATAAGCAGAGTGCTCAGATACATAACCGACAAATTGAGAAACTTTTGCTTCTTTGATAAAGTTCCTCTTGAAAGAACAGAAAAGGATCTTCCTCTGGCCAGGCTTGAGGCCATCAACCATTGAGGGAATAGACCTTCGTGCATTAGCGATTGAATATAATATAAGCTCTTTGTTGACAAAGTCACTGTATTTTATCATTTTTTCTGTCTGATCTAGATAGGTACCAGGCTACAAGCATTACAGAAGAGAGTGACATTAGTAACACAATAAACGCCTTGCAAGGGAAAAAAGAAACATAGGCGTTCTTACCTCATATTGACGGATCCAATTTTTCCTCTGTTCAATCTTCTTCTTACTGAACGCAAGTTCAATGGCCTCTCCATCATGGGCATCTTGCCAAATAAAATGTTTCTTGTGCTTTTGCAGTTGTTCAAAGTACTCTTTTCCTTCTTTTGACGTGCTTGTTCCCAACCCCTGCACAATAAGGACAACAAATTAATTAATGCATTGAAACATTAATATGTTTTCAAACAGAATTTGAAGAAATACAACTAACAGAATGAAGTTACTATATTTAAATCTTAGACGACTGACCTTATAGTACTTGATTGACCAACCACTTGCATTGCCCCTCAAGTTCTCTTTCCAAGACTCGTACTCAGGCATTGTATAGAATGATAAGACAGTTCCATTTCTATGAGTAGCCTACAGAGGTCAAGAGAATGTGAGAAGCGTAATCTTTTAGCAAACTTGCAAACGAGTAAAGGACTAATCAACGCAGCATACCAACCTTGACAATAGGCGTTATGAACTCAACCAAGAAAGACGGCACCCTTAGGAGAGAAGGCCAGAAATAGTGAATAAAGTTGATCAAGAGTCCTTTAATGTGTGAACCATCATGATCCTGTGTCCATAATAAGCCATCAAACAAGTGAAAACATAAATGAACATAAAATCCATATTCCATAATAAGCCATCAAACCTGATCAGTCATAATCATCAAATGGCCATATCTCAAAGCCTTGACAGTGTTGTATTCCTTCCCTTGCTGAAGTCCAAGAATTTGCTTGATGCACTGAATTTCTTTATTGTTTGTGATCTGTTTGTTACTCACTTCCCTCACGTTGAGAAATTTACCTTTCAATGGAAACACGCCATAGAAGTCTCGTCCCACTACACCAAGCCCGGCCATCTATGAGACAACAACAAAGTTATTACGAGTCATTTAGAGAGAGAGCAAAAACATAAATTTGCAAGTGAAAAGTGACAGCTTACCGCAAGGGCCTTAGCTGAATCTCCTTCTGTCAAAATCAAGGTACATTTTTCTGAATTTTTCCCTCCAGCGCAATTTGCATCCTCCAACTTTGCAATACCACTAATCTTTCCTGTTTTTGTTCCATCTGTTTTTTTCAAATCTTTGCTTTGTTTGAAATTAACCCACGAGAGAACATTGTCTATAATTCCAGATTTCGTGGCCACTGGATTGTAATATTTACATAATAATCAGTTTCTTACACTTGAAATGATGAACAAACATTTATGTAGAACGTTAGTGATTTATGGTGCATACCATTCTTCAAAAACTCTGGTGTAAGTTCACAGCCAGAACCGAAATTGCTTTGGCGAATTGTCAAAGTTTCCTTGGTTTGGGAGTCAAAGGCAGGATTATCAATAAGAGCGTTGATAAAAACCCACAAGTAACTCTTCACGTTGTGGGCCTTCACGTTAGCATTCTTGTTTTTCTTATTTACAACATTCATCACATAATTTGCTATCTGATTAGTGATGTAATCAACATGAGTTCCACCCTTTACGGTTGCAATTCCGTTTACAAAGCTTACCTGTTCAACAAAACACCAGTTACCCATGTAAGAACTTACGATGTTCAGAGTAGTTGTAGTTATCGCATAATTCAAAAGATAGATACCTGCTGGAATTGCCCCTCACTTAAGCTCACCACGATTTCCCATCTCTCATTTGGCTTGACATGGTACCTAAAAGAATTAGTAAGCCCTTATCAAATCCGCAATGCATAAGGTAAACATTTAATTTTGCAAGTAGAAGTTTTAACAAGTCTAGCTTTTTGGAGGCTCTAGCGGGAGTGGCGATGCATAAGATAAACGTTTAATTTTGCAAGAAGAAATTTCAACCAGTCTACCTTTTTGGAGGTTCTAGCAGGAATGGCGAGGTCGATTTGAGGTAGAGATCCACATAATCTTGAAACGATCTGACAGTGACCCTTTGTCCGTTCAACTCAACCTTCACGGTTTTTCCGAGACATCCCGCCAGATCTAACACCCTCTTTTTCATGAGGGCAACAACATCATCTTCAAGATGAGTCATGTTAAACTTTGTCAAGTCTGGCTTAAAAGTCACCTTGGTCCAATTTTCACCCACTTTGCACTTTGTTATGATTGGCTCAGATTTTTTCCCCATGTTATCAGAGAATACCTTCCATATACAAAATAAACATACAAGTTATCTATTCAGCTCTTGCTAAAAGAAGAAGTTCAGACTATCATACACTACTGCAAAGAATGCTAACTTCAAAGAAGTTCAAAAGTCTTCCATGGGTAACAAAAAGTTACATTAACATGAGGGAAATGACATCCAAAGAGTCTAATTTTTAAAATGAAGCTCATTTTGAAAGATTATGAATCGAGCATGAGAAACTGCAAACAAGATTAGCAAAAATAAAGACTTACATAGCATAACATAGTTCTTGAAGCACAAAAAGAGAACCGAGAAACTAAAGAACACTGCAGAATTCCAGAAATGCACATGTAATAGGATGAAAGTCTACTAAACAATTAGCTAACTCATTTCCTTCTACAACACAATATCCAGGCCACTATCCAAATTCGAACATCAGCTAATACATAAACTACACGATTGCAACAAAAAATACACGTGCTCTCCAGGAAGAGTGCACAAACTATATACCTGTTTATACTTCTTCAGGCGTTTTCCATCGGCCGTCTCAATCACAAATTCAGTCGAAAATATATTTGTAAGTTTCGCACCATAGCCATTACGACCACCAGTGGTTTTCTTCTCAGTATCGTCATAATTACTACTAGTCAACAAATGTCCAAAGATCAACTCAGGCACATATACCTTCTCTTCCTGATGAACCTCAACCGGAACTCCGTCACCATTGTTGAACACGCTGATACAGTTGTGTTCAACATCAATTACAACCTTGACCGAGTCCATCGAAGGGTCTCTCTGCTTATTATCTGCAGCATTGACCAAAACTTCATCAAAGATCTTGTAAAGACCGGGTACATAAGTGACAGATCGGTGAACCATCTTGTCGTTCTCGTAAACCCAGAGATTTTGAGTGTGTTTTTCGATTGATCCGACGTAGGTATCGGGCCTAAGCAGGATGTGCTCGAGTTGAGTCTTCTTCTGATACATTTCTTCAATGGTTTTCTTCGCCCCTGCCGGAACCGGGTATACATTGGCGGCGCTGCTGTTCTGCAGTGGTCGCTTCTTCTCCATGGCCATGGTCATCGGAATACGGTTTTCTTTGAAAGAGAAAAGACACGGAGACTCTGTGTCTGAAAGAGAGAGAAAACGGGGGGTTTTTGTACGGATGACCTTTTTTCGTTTCTTTTATCGATGGAAGACCCGGTTTTTTTCGTTTCTTTTATCGATACAAGACCCGGTTTTTAAATTTATCGATGGATAACCTTTTGATGTCGTCAGCCGCTCTCGATCTAGGCATATTCGTGTGTTTTTTTTATGAAACCAACCACTACCGCTCTCGCACCATCGTTAACGTCAAGACTAGACGAACCCAACGCCATTTAACGCCGTCATACATATACGAGCGAGTTTTTGTTGGTTTCAGACGCGCAAATACTAACGCTCGATCGCACCGCTTTGATGCATACACTACCGCTCTCGATGGCTCTCGATGTCATTGATTTTCACCTCGATTGACCGAGAGTCTAGGCTCTCAATTTAAACCGCTAATTGCGCACTTCTCGCTCTCGATAGCTCTCGATGTCATGGATTTTCATCCTTGATTGACCGAGAGTCTAGGCTCTCAATTTAAACCGCTAATTGCGCACTTCTCGCTCTCGTCGCTATATATGTCGGACCACGATCATAGTATTTAAATCTAACTACTAAGTTTTTGAAGAAATAAAGTTAGTGAAATCGGAGAAAACATGTAAACTTCAAATGTAATTTATAATATGTGATTCGTTAATATGTTAATAATATAAGATTACAATATATGTGTTATTCGGAATCAGAGTCTGATGAGTCTATAATCACCAATGGAAGTCGACCGCTCTTACCCGGATGTGTGTCCAAATCCGAACGGACTTCGTGCATACTCCGCGTAAGAGGGGGCATGTTGACAGAGGAGAAAGATTGCATGACTGGTGGTCGGGCGTCTGGGTCATGAACAGTAGGGGACGGGATTGATGGTGATATCCTGGGAGGATGACGATATTCTCTTGATGGGGAGACCGGCTGATTTATTGGATGATCTTCATGATTCCATTCCGCCTCCAATCTGTCCACTCTCTCATGCAACCATTGGACGTACTCCATGAATGTCCTTGGTTGTCGTCGGCTTGTTCCACTGTCGCACTCACCGGAGTCGTTGTCCCCCTCAGCATCTCCAACTCTTGATCCGGCAGTCTGTACTGGACTTGATAAAGATGAAACGTCGTCTTCGGAAGGAATTTCCATTGTTCAAACAATGTTGCGGGGGTAGGGTTTACATGTTAACATTACTTATCTATTTATATATTGTGAATATGAGTGACCCATTATTAATAAATATTTATTACACCATCAACCCTTCATCGAAAGTCGATCCTACATTGAATTATAAAGTCTCCTGATATTCACACCGTGCCTAACAACCAGTGTATCCTCCTCATTTATGATGGACGCGTAATATATTCGAAACAGTCAGTGGGAGTAGTATAGAGTAATCGAGTAGTTTTATGACGTCGATTTGGGTTACCGTTGACACCATGCGTAAAGTCCAATGGTCTTCCTCTATAAGTTGGTTGTAATCCTTCCATAAGTCATAGCATTCGGAATAAACTATCGTCTGAGGTTCTATCGCATTTAACGTACAGTGCATTGGTCCCTTCAATAATATACCCAAAAACGAGAAAATGTCTTCAGACGATAGTTTCTTCAATCTACCCGGTGAGCTCCCATCACATTCCACCGATTCTGATTCGTATTTGTACGGCGGGAAATCCCATCCCATGCGCTCTGACACTACCGAGTACTCCAGCGATGAGGATGACCATGAAGAGGTAGATGAGATGCAAGAGGAAGATGAAGATGAAGATGCTGATGAGGACGATGAGGACGAGGACGAAGAGAACGATTATGACTACGATGAGGACGACGATGAAGACGAAGGCCATGATGATGACGAAGAGTATGTGGCCCACTCACCACCAAAAAAATCGACATGGGTGGTGTCCGCATGGCGTCGGCGACGAGATAGATGCTCCGTCACGACGGTGAATGGACCGTAGCGTGTCGGTTGGGCATTTAGAGGTCGTGGGCCCTTCTACCGGTGTATATCTCTCTACGAGGCCGATCGAAATATCATCGGACTCAGACTGACGGTTCGTCTACCGTACCGTATAGGATTCAAAATTGTTAATAGTGTTTTTGCATTTTTTCTATTTTTGTATGTTTTTTTTAATTTTATGTAATTATTATGTGGCATTTAGTATAAATTAATATTAACTATATATCAATGTTCCCTTAGTTATCGTACCAAAAAATGTCGCCGTACTTATTAATGCATTATTCAAAAATTGTGGTTGTACTTATTAATGCATTATTCAAATTAATATTAATTATATATCAATGTTCCATGACTTATTAATGTGTTATTCAAATGACCATCTACATATTGTTTTAATGAACATGACGCAAAATAAATTAGTTAAAGTTAATTACTTATTAATTCGTAAAGATTAAGACGTATAAGAATTCGTTGGCCTGACTATACACATTCGTCGAGAGTAACAATTACACATTTGCCGGCCCGATATCCTGTGATCGAGAGTCTCGGTTTCAGGATTAACAATTACACATTTTTTGCATACGGAAATATCGATCTTGATCCCCCATGATACCTATATGCGGGATGGTTGTTACGGCGTAGAGTACAAGAGAGCCATAGTCCGGTACGTATGGTGCCGAGATGAAAAGACAAACTAGAGCGAGACGCACAGTGTTTTGGATATCGCTGTCCGAGAGCGATAGTTTGCATTTTTTTGTTTTTTTTTAAACGCATAGCCGAACTACGGTATTTAACTTCGTGAGACTAGAATAATCCCTAAAAAGCTTGTATTCGAGACCCAGACCCAGATTCCTCAGATCCTCATCTCTCGTTTCACTTTCCACATTTTACTATTCAATTGACTCCGTTTCTTACCTTATTCTTGCATCCCCTTCGTAGTAACTACCACATATCCAATACTTTCGGATTACTGTCGTAATATAACAGAGGTGTGGTTCTCTCTTTTATAAATCTTCAAGTTCATTTTTAATTGATGTTCAAATACTGTTTGCGTTGTCCATGAACGTTAGGGGAAATCATTGTTCACGTAGCGTATGTTAGAATATTTATCGTCTTTATCTGTTTTTATAGTTGTAGATGGCACCCACGAAGATTAGTGTTGAAGACCATTTTATCGCACAGGCGACATGCCTATCTCATTTGAGTAACACGAACTTGTTGGTGAGATCAAAGCTTAGCAAGACTCAGCTTGAGTTATTCCGTAGTACTACCATATTCGGACCGTATGTCGACTTGGATATGGTTTTTAACAACCCGCTCGTTCATAATATGCTTCTGAGGGAGGTGGGCAAAATTGTCGAGGGTGGTATGAAATTCGAGGTCAGGGGAACGACCGTTGCCTTCACTAAGGAGGAATTTCTTTTGATGACCGGGTTGTGGCACACCCCGACTAGTTCGGAAAACATTCAAAAATCTCACCAGATCGGAGGTCAGAGTTTGAAGGCGAAATACTTCCCGGAGCTAACCACTGATGTAAGGCACAACTTCATCTTTCTACATTCGAGACGAAGTACAAGGAGTTAAAGTTCGAGAACGATGAAGACGCCGTGAAGATAACCCTCGTGTACTATACGGAGATGGTTATGCTTGGTAAAGATAGGAAGAAGACTGTTGTAGACCAGTCGTTTTTTGATGAAGTCGAGTATTTTGACCGATTCAATAGTATAGACTGGGGTACAAGAATATGGGATAGGACATTGAAAGGTCTTCAAATAGCTTTACACGGGAAGGTTGACCTATATAAGAAGAATTTGACTAAGAATAAGGATTATATTGTCAAATCTGATCTTCGGGATTCCCACATGCATTTCAGGTAAGTTATTGTTCTGATATTTTCATACCATGATATCAGTTTGCATCTACGAATATCTATATAACAGTGGAATGTGGTTATAATATGTAGGTCTGGATATACGAGACATTGTCCACGCCGAAGGACTCGACCGCATACGACGATTGAACGATGATGCAATCCGCGTTTACTCGGATGGTCGTGCGAATCTGGTCCATCCCATTTAAATGGTTGCGCATAAATGTGTTTGATATCACGAAGTAAATAAATTCACAATAATCTTCGTCTTATGTAATATATTGTTTCACCGAAATTTAACTTTTCAAACAAACCTTCCTAGGCCGTTGTCAATCGAAAACTCATAATGTCTTATGCGGGCAGCGGTTTCGCTCTGTGATCGGATCGGATCACCCGAAGGCGGAAGGTGTGAATGCAGTGGAGGAAGGAGTCAACGTAGACACAATGACAGACATTCACATGACACGAAGTCCTGCAATTCAATCGTTAGACGGCCTGAATCCAGAATTTGAAGGGCCTTTTGGAGGTGTTGCTAATGACACCCCCCGTATGGAGGACGCGAATCTTCGTGAACAAAGTTCTCTACCTCAATGTACGAAAACTCGGGTTCGGTCCGTCGTCGAGCCGAACCGTGATCCGGGCGTCGACTACGCATGGTACAAGTCGATCTATGCATGCAGCGGATTGAGCGTCGTCTTGGTATGATTGAAGACAGTGTTCAAGAAGTGAAAGATGACGTTCATGTCTTGCGGGGAGAAATGCAAGACATGAAGGACAAACTTGAAGACATGCACCAGGACATCATAATACTTATTTGTAGATTAGACCAACACATCCAAGTACGCAACCGTAATTTCATGGTATCATTTATTGCCTAGTTGTAGTTTTATCGCATTTTCATACGTAGTAATTTTTCATATGTGTTTCAGGTCCCAACCAACGTTCGTACTCCAGAATACTCCGCAGGACATGCATCTGTCTGACAGACGACTGATGAACCACTTCCTCCGCATGTCGAAGATGTGGATGTGTTAGTGTGCGATCTTCCCACGTCCGATGCAGCACGCGATGGGTGTCAATCAACAGAAGTTCAATGTCATACCTTCGACATTTCAGCTGTTGATCTGGTCCCTTTCGGAAATGTGGACCGGACAGAAACATTGTTGATTAGTCATTCGTCAAAGAGGAAGTCAGACGAATTGGAGACTCCAAACCTTCCGCCAAATAAACATACGGTATCTACGTCGGGTGGTATGCAAGGTAGTATGTCTGATGAGATGACACCTTCAGATGCACGCAGCATGTACAATCCATTACATCCAGTCCCGACAGATACGAAGGCCATGATGAATTCATGGCTACGATTGAAAAACACGACCGGTACCCAAGATGAGTACATGGTATGTGAATGGTCTACATGTGGACCCATAGACAGGACGTTCTTACGTTCATTGTCCCGGAGAAACACATGGGTTACTTGTGATGTAAGTTCGTTGTTTAGTGCATTCATTCATTCATTGCATGATATGTACAAAAGTCTTATCGATTCCATTAGCTGACTCGTTTACAATATTACACTCTTTTACAGATGATTAATACGATTTTCATGTTGGTAAAGCGGAAGCTCACTCATGGACATCGCATATGTACACAAAAATTCACTGTCATCCCTTCCAGTGCATTGGTACGTATACTTGTATGTCTATATCAGTGGTTACATGCTATACACTCAACACATTTGATGCCTTGTGCAGGATCATCTAAGAAATCGGGAAGGGATATATAAAGAGATTGTCAATAAAGACTCAAAGCTTCACGCTATCAGTATGGTCGTCATCGATCCCACGTTCTTGGAATACGTTCTTGGTGTTTACCCAGACTACCGTCCAGCATGGTATGCAGTCGACTACGTCTACGCTCCACTGAACATAAAGGAACATTGGATGCTGCTTGGATTGGATATGTCCAAATGTATTATTGTAGTATATGACTCCATGCCTTCGTTCATCAGTGAAGAGGATCTCGTGGATGAGCTACAACCGTTGGCATACACCGTACCATCACTTCTGGAGTTTTGTAATTTACCAAATTGTAGTTCGGACACTATGAAGACACCGCGGGAGATTATACGACCATATGATTTTGATCGTCAGTCCGCAGGGACGAAGGAGTGCGGGATTTTTTGTGCGAAATTCTTAGAGTACCTTGTCACTGGGTCCGATTTGTCCACACTGACTAACGATAATATTAAGGTATTTCGTACTCAGTATGCAGTGCAACTGTGGGCGAATACATTATATTTTTGACATGTAATGTTATCGTACTCAATTATTGTGATTGAATGTATACCACACTTCTGTTTTCTTGTGTTCGTGTATTGGATGTGTAGTGAACAACGGTTAACGTTCAGAGACATTTAAAAGAAACTTTAAGGATTTAAAAGAAACTTTAAGGACTTAACGTTCGGGACAGGCGATACTAACCTCCGATCACGCGTGTGTTCGAAGACATTTATAAAAAAAAATAAACTACGTGATTATTAAATATTGAAGAAGGACCAGAGCGAGACCCACATATACGCCAAATTATTGTCGCATTATATATACGAGACCGAGAGTGTCGAAATCCCGGCGAAGGGTGGTTAATATCACGTGTCACGGGGGTTAGTATCGCTTTCCCGAGTGGGGGTTCCAAAGGGCGTCGTTTTGGACGTTAATCCACGGGATTTCGAGACTCTCGATCTCGTACATATAATGCGACATTTTTTAAGGTACTTGTGAGTCTCGCTCTAGTCCTTCTTTGACAAATTAATTCCGTCGCTGTTTTTTAAACGTCTCCGAACACACGCGCGAAGGGTGGTTAATATCACGTGTCACGGGGGTTAGTATCGCTTTCCCGAATGGGGGTTCCGAAGGGCGTCGTTTCGGACGTCAATCCACGGGATTTCGAGACTCTCGATCTCGTACATATAATGCGACATTTTTTAAGGTACTTGTGAGTCTCGCTCTAGTCCTTCTTCGACAAATTAATTTCGTAGCTGTTTTTTAAACATCTCCGAACACACGCACGAAGGGTGGTTAATATCACGTGTCACGGGGGTTAGTATAGCTTTTTCGAATGGGGGTTCCGAAGGGCGTCGTTTCGGACGTCAATCCACGGGATTTCGAGACTCTCGATCTCGTACATATAATGCGACATTTTTTAAGGTACTTGTGAGTCTCGCTCTAGTCCTTCTTCGAAAATTTAATTCCGTATCTTTTTTTTTTATTTAATACACGCGTGAAAGGAGGGTATCGCCTGTCCCGACTATATTTTTCACTGATTGGTGTTTGTAAAAGAGTAGTTCATATTACCTTCGTACATACAAATTTTCAAAGTAAGTACACATTATTCCTTTTTTCGTGTTAACTTCTTCTAAATCTTCACGAAAGTTTAGAAAATAACAAACGTCATACTAAATTGAATGGTGTATTCTAAAAGAACGGTCGGTTCGCCCATAACTGACATGCAAACTGCCTTCTAAAGAACAACATATTTTGTTGAGTTAGTGAAAGCATCGGAGTTCTTGTTACATCATACTCAAAGAATTTCGCAGCAAATATTCCGCAGTCTCCATGTCCTGTCTGTTGTGACAGTGAGCATACACGAACCACTGGCCATGGTGTCATCCTCATCTTCGAATGAGTCGCCAACGAACCTGCCTTGTGAAGTACTGCTGGAATGATTACGCGCATATTATCTAGCTCCGATAGTAATTCAGTATCGGATGTCAGAGCAATGAGGGAGTCCCACACCATAATTTGGGACGACGCCATGTCTATTTTGATAGTCACCCAGTGAGTGTTTTTTATGTTAAAAGGCAAGTAGATGGACTCACATACAACCCACGGAATGGAGTAATCTGGTTGTTCTCCCATCACATACTTCAACACATTACCGTCCCTTGTCCATCTGTATATGAGATCTGACGGATGTCGTCCTCCACTCATCTCGTCGTACAAGGATGTTTTTCGATGGAAGAAATCCTTCACAAATAGTATAAGTGTCATACAGCATTTCCCATTCGGAATTTGATATACTCACTTTCACAGTGTATATACTTACAGACACGACAACATCATCCGTTGTGAAATTATGACCACAGTAATCCATTGGCGCGTCCTTATGGGTTAGTTTATTCCGCACAAATAGGAATAACGTGTCAATCGTCTGAGCAAATTTTCAACCTGGCATTGTTAGTATTCACTATTGACTTATCGGTTACGACTAAGAAAGGTAGTTTGGTGCAATACCTCGTCGTCTGTATGATGATCCGTTGTAAGTAGACGTGTGAACCACTCTTTCTTACGATACGCAAATATTGTTTTGCGTAAGCCGGTGTCACACCTAGGATCATCCAACCACACTTGAAACCGTTTATTAAAATGATCAGGTATAGGGCATGCAGGATCATACACCTTCGCCTTCCGACGTTTATGATCACGACGTATATCGACGTACGGAGTTCGAAGGGTCCATGGTTGTCTCGACCGTCCGCATTTTTTTACAGGTTTGTTACTCGGACCCTCATCATCATCCAAATTGAGTGGTTGTATCACATAACATGGGACAAATGTCAAACATATATCACTCTTATGCGCGCATAAAGTATTATTGTGTTGATTAGAAAAATACTATGCAAAATACATAGACTACCTACATACCTCTTCTTTCGGTATCACGAGACAGGTAACATTCGGTGTGAAAATACATTCATTACTCTTATTCTGTTCGACGGTGGGAATGGTGGACTGCTCTGATACTCGTACTTCGTCAGGCATTGTCTCGATGGGGGGTACCGCAACACCCATTGACACGGTTGTCAAATCGGTGCTACAATGGCCTAACATAGACGGTCGATGATCTACTTCGTCATCATATGTATCGTATGCACGCTCTGATTTTGGTTTATTGTCTTCCGACCGGGGTTGGTCAGGAACGTCGATGTTCAAATCAGGTTCTAACTGACCTCGATCTACATTCAATTCAGTCGGTAACTCTGATTTCGGTGACTGTGAATTTATGAGATGTAGTACCATATCACGCACCTCTTGAACACTTGTTCTAATTGTATCAAAAGTCTGATGCATAGTCGTCATATTATTCTGCAACTCTGATAGCTGCTGACATATGGGGGGGAGCAGGGTTTGACATACACATGTCCCACGTACTCCCCCGCTTGGAATTGTTGATGCATCACCAGCTGATGGCGATCGATCAACATTCACCTCAGTAGTGGCGTCCACATGTTCATCAACATCCGCTTCCACAGGACACTCTCTATCGACCATTTGAGTTGCCTCATTTGGAGGATTGGATGTAGCATTCGGATTCGGTTGGTCTAGCAACCGCACCATGTAGGTTGATTCCATCTCAGTTGGCACCAGTTCTGCTATGACGTTTACCTACAAACCATGAATGAGGACATTTAATGGAGTATATAACAACAATGTTTTAATGACAATGACACTGAGCTAACAAATACCGTTGTGGATGCAAACACTTCCCGCATAAGCATCGTGTATGAAGGTGAAGTACCACATGACCACCTTAGTATACGCGGGATACCGGTGGTATTAACGTGCATCGCAACCCGATTAGTCAAGGACGACACAATCTCGTAAGCCCACACCTACAAAAAAAACAGCATGCGTTGGTGTGGACAGTAGAATTTGGTTATTTGCGATTCAATGTACATACCTGCAGCGCATAAGGGAATCCATACAATGTGTATGTCTCCGGTTTCTTCAACTTCTTGTTTTTGTATGATGAGGCCTTGCCAAGAATAACATTTCTCAATCCTTTCATAGTCCTTTCAAAAACCAATTTTCCCCAGTTTTTACTGTTGAACGACTCCCAATTGTCAATGGTAGATAGAAGGTTCATGTCTACCAATTGTTTCATCTCGCGACCGAACATCACAAGCTCCATCATGTAGAACAATGCCATCTTCACCGCCTCATCGTCATTATCGAAGTTCATCAGTGGGAATGTTGCATACAACTCCGAGCATTTCACACTTCTAGAGTTATTCAGGTACTTGACCCATAGCCTATTACTAGACACATCCTGTCGCACATCCCGAACGCTATAACGCAGACCAGTGATCAAGTCGAACTCTGTCCTACCAAATGATACAACCTTGTCTATTATATAGAAGCTTATTATATCCGGTCTGACCTCCACGACCTCTCGTAGGAGAAAGTAATGGATAAGTTGACCGTTGAAAACTATGGAAGCGTCCAAAAAGTGTCCAAAGCAAGTTTGGTGAAACATGGCGAGTTGAGATTGACTTAGCTTCTTTTTTATAATGGTAATTGATTTCGTTAGGTGAGAACAACAAGTAATTGCAACAGAGAAATGGTCATCCGGTTGGATTTTGAGCACAAATGTCATGATATGGATTAGAAGTGTTTTACAATAGCAATAAGTAAAAAATTGTTTGTAAGGAAGAGGAAGAACGACCTTGTGGACGCGAACTGAGGTAGTTGCCCAGTTATTAACAGCGATGGTCCTCGGATTCTACTAGCCTGCGTATTCGGGAAATGAGGGATTATCGTTCGAGCTGCTAGGGATTTAACGGGAGTATAAAGTGGACGGAGTTCGAGATCAATCACCGAGATCGATATTCACACAAGCAACAACTCATTTATGACGAGAGCGAGAGTCTCGAAATCCGTGAGATGTTTACAGAACGCTTTGACCCGTGACACGTATCGAAACGTTGCCGATCGCGATTATATATCGCGAATAACACCTGCCGATCAGGAATAAAAAATCATCCTCGTATTCTCTTACGTCTGGAATGTTTCGATAAATAAGGAGCTAACATTTTTTTCCATTCAATCCCAATTTCATTTATTCTCATCGTCGTTACATTGATGTCATAACCAGCAAAAATAAAAAAAAATGGAAAAAAAAGAAGAAAATACAACAAACAAAGTAACGACTAAAGCAACAAAATTTGGAATAAGAAATTGGGCAATCCCATCAACTACTCGTCGTCTGAGTCCGATGAGATGTCGACCACCTCGGGGGGCACAAATCTGCTAGCTCAACTATCTGCGATGCGAAGATGTACGAGGGGATTGTGCAGGGCTCGGTGTATGGTATGTTGACGGACTTGACCATGACACCGACAGAGAATATTCTTGGGCGTAATGTAGGGATGAATGAATGAGTGGGTGAGACTGTTTGAGGACTAAGGTCTTCGTCCTCTGCATTGCATGGGTGCCTGTCACACCCCCTCCCGAACTACCTGCTACTTAGCTCGAAAGGCGGCGTGAAACCAACAGACATTGTTTACCTCTTAACAATATCTGCTGATCTGTTTCTCTGATAAACATACTATGTTCGCATATAGAACATTTTAGCATAACACAATGAAAACTGACAACTATTAAACATACACAAGGAGAAACCCTTCATAAGTCTCTCTTGGAAACTAAAAGTCAAGTGCATCAAAACAACACAAGACAACTCATTGCTTATACAACCACTAATGTACAAAACTTCTATAACTATTTAACGACTTGCTATACAACACCAGCCACGTACAAACTAACAACTTATGAAACTTCCAGACTATATGGCGGGATGTCGGTACAAGGAGCTCGATCTCACCAAAAAAAGTTTGAAAACATTGGAAGAATGAGCTAAAAAGCTCGGTGAGTGTCTATCTTTAAAACATTATAAGCTCACGGGTGAATCATAATAGTGGCAGATTATAAGTAGAAAATAGCCTAACATCTGTTTGTAAACATAAACAAATCATGCTTCCAATTTACAGGTTTAAGTCATCACTTGTGCATAGCACAAAACTCGAATTGTACTAACATATCGAGGGTTGATAGATCAATAAAATAGAAACTCATAACAATAAAACACATGACATGATACCACATTAAACCATAGAGGTGGTAGAGTTACATTTATACCAATAAGGTTCGTACCACTCTCTCTCTCTCGTGCACGTGGAATGCCTTTGATCGTTTGGTTTTCCTAATACCTTCTCTATGTCCTTCATGATTAAGGTAAAACCATTTACTACCCGAATACCTTCTCATTGTCCTTCAAAGATTTAGGTAAACCTATTTACTTCCCGGATACCTTCTCATTGTCCTTCATGTCGGGATATCATGTTTCATTCCCCTAAGTACCTTCTCGAATGTCCTTGATGTTAGGGTTAAACCCCAAACAAGGGCATAATTTGTGTACCATGGAAATCATGTCTTTATAACATATACAACAATTCCTTGACATTTCCACATTGTCATTTATACATGTTCCCAAGTGGATTTACACAAAACATTCTCTAAAGGAAAGCATACTTTCATAATTTAGTTTCCATACACGGATTTATAGTTACAACTAATTCAAAGCATGCTTAGGTTCCATCATGACTTTATGTTAGAAAACTCTATGAAGCCATTCACAACTAGTTCAATCAAGATGTAATTATCAACACTTATGTTCATGAAGAAAAACATAGGTCAAACATAGTTCTAAGATAGAGTCACTCACCGTATTAGAATTGGAACCTTGGCTTGTAAACTTGACCTATTTGCTCTTGGCCTGTCAAACAAGCCAAATCAATCATTAGAACCTTGAGCTCATGATTTTTGACCTTAAAACTTGCAAGAAAACACACTTTCAAAATTCCAGCATTTTCGATTTTTACCGCTGTTTTGAGACAGCCATAACTTCTTCATTACTTATCCAAAAAAAATGTACTTTATACCAAACTCTTCCTTTTTGAACCCTATAAAACTCTTATGAAGACATGAAAATGATATTCCTAACGTATTGGTTAGAAATTACCTCGGTAGCTTAACCCCTAAAATGAATCTGCTGCTGTTCCAGATTTCACTTCCTGCTGCAACCCGAAACTTAACCTGAAGATTACAACATCTTCCAATCATTTTCTTCTCACGATTCCTTCACAAAACTTGTAGGAAAGTGAATAAGCTTTCTAACCATACCAATTAGAGCTTCTAACTCCAAGTATACAGATCAGAACAACCAAAACATCAGAGACTTCCCAGATTTGACAGCAAATTCTGTCTTCTGTCTTCCTCTTCACAAAACAGTAAGTTAACTTCAGTATTAGTTCGAGCTTCCTTCACAAACTTTGTTCCAAATTGAGTTAACTTTCATGTATCAAAAACTCAACTCTTACCTCTTCTTTTTGAGCTCGAAAAGACCAAACCATCAGAACTGGTATGAGTTGATCTCCTTGCTGCAATAAAGAATCCTCTTGAGTTCTTCTCCTTTCTTCTGCAACTACAGCTCCAAGTTTATGAAAAATGGCTTCCTTCTTCTTCCTTTCTCCTTCTCCCACGAAATTTCAGCTTGGTTTTGATAAATGAAGAAGAAAATGGAGAAGATAAAGTCATTTTAAAAAAAGCAAGGAGGCAATCTTTGTCTTTTTCCTTTTGCTTTTTCTTTTCTTTTTCCTTTTCTTTTCCTTTCCTTTATCCCTTTCTTTCTTTTCTTTTATTTCCTTTTATTTCCTAAACAAAACAAAACACAATGTTATATCCATTCATTTCATTTCATTTTCTTCATTATTTTTAAAGCAAACCAAACCAAAATGGTTTGAGCTTTTCCTTCCTTGTTTTCCTTTTATCCTTCACTTCATTTCTTTTCTTTTTTTTTAAAACACCAAAATAAGTGTGTAAAGAAACCCTAAGCATTTAGCCAACTTATCCCAAGTCTGTGAGACATATGATCTTCCATTCAATACATGATGCACCTAAAACTTCTCCAAATTGCTAATGATTTGAACTTACTTCAATGAAACTTTTAATATGCTTATTTCAATGTTTACCTATCCCTTTATGAAGTTTAGACACATTGTAGCTCCAAATTCAATAGATTCCCAAATTCGATCACGACATCGTTTAGTGCAACCTATACGATTTTGCATATTTCAAAACATCATGAACGAGTGCTCAATGATAAAAGAGAATAGGGTTTAGGGCTTACAGTGCCGAATGGTAGGAGGACCACCAGACGGGGAGTTGGTTGCAGTCGACGTTAGAGAACTCGAGGACGGTGAAGAAGGAGGACTACTGCCCGGGGAATTTGGAGGAGTTGGCGTTGGGGACCTTGAGGACGATATGTCAATCGGACAAACTCTAGACATGATTGCGTACATGACCATGCCATATCTGAAACATCGATATTTATACCAACTTCGAGTCGATAATGGTTCGTGTCATCCCGAGGTACATCATCAAAGTGTATCGATAACATTAAATACTTCAGGTCATTCAAGAATACGATTAGACGTTATGGTTGTAGTAATTACTATACAGGTGTGTTCCATACAATATCGCATAATGCATGTAATCGCGAACCAAAGATATCACGAACGCATCAGCGAAAGGATAGATTTCATTATTTTCAAAATGACGGTCATTCACCTTTTTTAAGATAGGATTGGGGTCATCACGACACCGAGACTCTAGTATAGGCTTTTTCCTTATAAAAAAGTCATCACGACACCGAGACTCTAGTATAGGCTTTTTCCTTATAAAAAAAAAGGTCAACGACATTTTTAAAAAATAGTACAGAATTTTTTTCCCGTGCGTTGATGCACCGAGAGTCTCGGACTTACTCTTTCGAACAAACTTCAAGATGCAGTTAATCCCGACATCCGAGACCGAGAGTCACCAAAATCGGGATGTACGCATAACACGAAATTACGATGGATACCATACTCGCCACACATAGTACATACGATTCGTATAATCATATTAATGTTGTTCGGTTTCGATTGACAGCTGAATGATAATCAATTTAATAACAGTATCTTTTAGCAACCTAATCCCGATTTGGGAGCATTAAATTGCATCCTTCAATCGCATTACATTGCAACTGTAACTTATCGTTATCTTCATTCTAAATTGTTAGAACGTTCAACTATCCCCATGGAGAACAAGTGTGTGTTCGTTAGATTTGGCGGTGAATGGGAAGAAAATACATGTACTTACACCGGAGGTCAAATGGCAGGTATCGTTGTGCCACTAACGATAACATACGAAGAATTACGATCAGAGATTTATATTATTATGTCTATAGACGAGCATATGACGTTGAAATGAGAGTGAAATTCAATACGGACTACCCATCTCCACCAATGTACATAAAAAATAATCGAGATGTTGTGTTTTTTTTAATCACCCGGATCTTGCAAGAGTCCAAATCTGGATAACTACTGTACCGAAACAACTCCTCATGGACTGTGGGGAAATTGAGAACGACACAAGTGACGACCCTGAATACAATCCTTTCCACGAAGTAGAATTGGAAGAAGATGACGAAGATTACGATGACGAGGGATCAGAAGAGAAGGAGGACGATGACGACGACGATGATGACTACATGGTACAGGACGACATGTACAAAACAGATACCATATGTTCGTCGGAAGACGTGGAAGACTGCATGGACGATGGATACGTTCCAACTCATGGCCCGCATTTTGACAACGTACTAGATACGGACTGGTTTGGCTTATCCAACAACTTGAACGATTCTCAGGTAACTCAGTGTTACTTTAAAAGTAATGTTGATGTAGTCGAACCATTTACAGGAGGTCCCTTACACCAATGGGGTGATTACTCAACTGACGATGTCAATATACCCGATGCACAACCCAACACCCAGCCACACAGTTGCACAATAATGGGGAACGGCGACGACATTAACACGGTGGACCATGGGTCAGCCAATCGTACCACTGTGCCAACCGAACAATGTGGCAGAAGTGGTACAACAGGTCCAACCGCTCAGGTAAATACCAGACAAATAGGCGATATCGTTCTCCCAGTCGTGGACTGTGAGTTGGAAGTGGGCCAAATATTTTTCTCCAAAAGGACCTGAAAGTCAAAGTTTTTATGACTGCCATGTCCAAAAATTTCGAAATAAAGGTACTGAAATCTTCAAAGTTTCTCTACATTGTTCGTTGCACAAACGATAATTATAACTGGAGACTACGTGCCATACGGATGAAAGGATGTGACATATTTCGGATCTCGAAATACACAAAAGATCATTCGTGTTCCATAGAAATGTTGAACCATGACCATAGGCAAGCCAGTGCCGAAGTTGTTGGTCATTTGATCAAGAACAAGTTTATTGGGGTAGGTCGGCCATACAAGCCTAAACACATTATCGAAGATATTAGGCAGGAGCATGGTGTCAACATTAGTTATGGAAAGGCTTGGCGTGCGAGGGAGATGGCACACGCGTTGGCAAAGGGCACTCCCGAAGAATCGTACGCTGTCATGCATAGATATGGAGAAGCTTTGAAGATTGAAAATCCAGGGACTGTTTTTGAAGTTGAACTAGAAACTGAGTCTATGCACTTCAAATACGTGTTCATGGCATTGGGTGCGTGCATAAGGGGGTATGCGAAATGTAATTCAGTAATCATCATCGACGGATCTCATTTGAAGGGGAAATACAAGGGTTGTCTACTTGTGGCGGTTACAATGGACGGGAACCAACAACTGTACCCAGTCGCTTATGGTGTAGTCGACGGAGAAAACAATAGGTCATGGACTTGGTTTCTAACGAAATTGAGGAACGCCATTGGTCAACAACAGGACATGGTCGTTGTTATCCGATCAACACGTAAGCATCGGCCATGCAGTCAATGTTGTATTCCCCAACGCATTTCACGCATTATGCACGTACCACGTAGAACTCAATCTGATCAAACACTTCAAGAACAAAGGTCTCGTCAAATTGTTTAACGTGGCGGCCCGTGTGCACAAGATATCTGAATTCGAATATTATTGGAATCAGATAAGTGCTATAAACAACGGTGCCGTCACACGTTACTTGATTGAAATTGGAATAGAACGGTGGGCACGATGTTACCAAAATAATCGTCGGTATGATAATATGACCAGCAATGTAGTAGAATGCTTCAATTCATTGACCAAGGATGCACGATTTCTGCCCATTACATCGTTGCTCGAATACATCCGAAACGACATCCATCAAAAGTTCCATGATCGCAGAGAGATTTGGAACTCTTGCACATCTGCATTTTCAGACTACGCTGGGGAACGGATGACCAAGCAATGCGATATGGGCAGACGATTCCTCGTTGAACCAATAGACTATTATCGATTTAATGTAAAGGACGGTATGTTTGACGGTATCGTGGACCTGAACATGCGTACATGTACATGCATGGAGTTCCAATGTTTTGAGATACCATGTGCACACGCTATAGCGGCCGCCAGACACCGCAACATAAATCCCCATAGTCTATGTTCAGCAAAATATGGGATCGATGTACTAAGGTCAGTATATGAAGAGTCTATCATTTCGGTTGGACATATTACAGAGTGGAAGAGGCGTCCAGATTACAATGAGTACGTTATACTTCCACCAACAAGAATACCGAGGGTGGGTCAGAGACGAGTGAACAGAATCCCATCTGCCGGTGAACGACGCTTGAATCGAAAATGTGGCAGGTGTGGTAATGCTGGTCACAATCGACAAACATGTAATATGCCCTTGTCCACCAGACAATTCGCTTCAGATTAGTACTGTGGTAAACAAGGTTCGACTTCCATTGGTGATTATCTATGATTCCGAATAACACATATATTGTAATCTTATATTATTAACATATTAACGAATCACATATTATAAATTACATTTGAAGTTTACATGTTTTCTCCGATTTCACTAACTTTATTTCTTCAAAAAACTTAGTAGTTAGATTTAAATACTATGACTGTGGTCCAGACATAACGACGAGAGCGAGAAGTGCGCAATTAGCGGTTTAAATTGAGAGCCTAGACTCTCGGTCAATCAAGGATGAAAATCCATGACATCGAGAGCCATCGGGAGCGAGAAGTGCGCAATTAGCGGTTTAAATTGAGAGCATAGACTCTCGGTCAATCGAGGGTGAAAATCAATGGCATCGAGAGCCATCAAGAGCGGTAGTGTATGCATCTGAAACGGTGCGATCGAGAGCGGTAGTATATTGCATCTGAAACCAACAAAAAACTGCTCGTATATGTATGACGGCGTTAAATGGCGTTGGGTTCGTCTAGTCTTGACGTTAACGATGGTGCGAGAGCGGTAGTGGTTGGTTTCATCAAAAAACACACGAATATGCCTAGATCGAGAGCGACTGACGACATCAAAAAGTTATCCATCAATAAATTTAAAAACTGGGTCTTCCATCGATAAAAGAAATGAAAAAAGGTCATCCGTACAAAAACCCCAGAAAACAGGGCACTTCGCTTCTTCTTCTTTTTTCGGGTAAAGGAAAGACGCGAAAGACGCCAGCCTATTGTTAAAATCCAAGTTCTTTTTTTTTTTTTTTTTTTAAACTTGGTAAAGTTCAAGTTTGAGATTTTCGCGCCTGTTTTTTTAATGCTACACCCGTTGTTTAGTACAAAATACTCTATCAATTTACCCTTACCCTCTCGGGATTTACATTCCCTTCACAAATTTACCTTTTTTTTTTTTAATACAATAGAGGTTGTAAGATTCAAACCAAGAATGGATACAAATAATTTTACTTTTTTTTTGTTGCTTTGATTGATTGGTAATCTTGCATTTCATTTGATGAACACACAAATTAATTTATGTGTTTCACTCCGGTGCTTAATTAATATTAAAGTTTTAGTTTATTTTTATATTCTTTTTTATTTCATTTATCATCATGATAAATGGTATTGAATTATTCTTCTAATCTAGAACTTCTTAAAAAATCAACAACATCATAGCAATATTGTGGGTGATCTTTTGTCTTGTTAAATTTTCTTTGTTACAGATCACTTAATGTCATTTAATTTATATCAATATCATGATTAATACGCCAATAAGAACATAGTTCAACTGGTATCAAGTAAGACTTATGACCAAGAGGTCATGAGTTTGAATCCCCCTACTCTCAAATCTTGTTGTACTCAAAATATATATATACACATATCATGATTAATACTTTTGCTAATCTATCTACTATCCGTTCACTTTTTCATTATAAATCTACCACATTCATCCTTATTTTTTTAAGCTCCCTCGATCTCTCTATATTGGAGCTTCTATTTAGTATTGTGTCCCATATCTTGGTCTGAAGCTGTATCAATTAGTTTTCTTGTTTTCTTACTATTTTCTATGCTTTTAGATGTTAATTACGATTAAATTTGATTTAGTTAGCTTGTAAAAAATGTTAGATTTGACATATATCAATATTTCTCTTTTATATTGTAATCCAAATAAATTTCAACATGTATTATATTTGTAACTTTTTTATGACTTTTCTTTATAGCATAACCTTTTTTTGTGTCTAACTGAAAGAACACATAAAGTTTTAAATAGAGACAAATTTAGAAGGGTGATAGTCATAATTATAGGTATCAAATGTTATAATTTTGTTTTCTCTAAAATATATATTTTTTCATATGTAATTATTAGCCTTTCATATTTAACAAATAGTTGTTGAAGGATACGGGTTATATATATTTTTGGAATTAAGATTCATTCAAAACCAACCAACTACAAACTGCATTTTTCTTCTTAAAAATGAGAGGAAGTAAATACTCTTTAAAGAACACCTTTTAGAGAATACCAAAACGAGTTGCTTTGTTCTCCACTCTAGGGATATTACAACAATTAATATGACAAATATCCTTAATTATAATTAATCGTAATTAACAAATTTGTTTAGATATTTGGAATGAATGATAAATTACCAAAAGAAAAATCAAATCAAAATACAGTGGTCAAATCAATAGATAAATCTTAATAGATGTAACCAAATCAAGGTACACGGGTGTTAAATCAAGTCAAATAAAAATATGGTGACAAAATATAAATATAAATACACGGGAGATGAATCAGTTTTATAGGCGGCAAGACGATCTTTAAGCTCTAGCACTTCGTCATCCTCTTCTTCACCATAATCGTTGGCAACTACAGCTTTACCTTGCGACTATTCCACAAAAAGACAAAGTCATTATTTCCAAGTGATCATTGTTGATGGAGGAGTTTCTAAACGACAACTAAAATGGAATGATCAACTTTTACCTTTTTAGCTAGAGCTTTTCTTAGAGCTGCTTTGCCATTACTTGCTGTGAATTGAAAAAAATCATTGAGGTTAATAATATGCAGAGAAAATGAAAACAAACAAACAGCGAAGATTCTTAATAGGATGTTAATAGGATGATTCAAGAACTCACCAACTTCAGCTGTTGTAGAGTCTATACTCTTTGTGACAGTTTCTGAATCGGTGATTTTTTTACTGTTACGTGGAGCTTTTGGTGCATTTCTAGAGATCTTTGGCTTTTCTTCCTTATTTTCTTTGATTCTCTGTTGTCTTCTTACCTCCTCCTGCTTGAGCATCATTTCTATCCTCTCTCTGTATTACAATCAAAATCTTAAGCAAAACGTAGTGATAAGAAGCATATGAAATATGAATGGAATTATTAGTTTATTTCATCCTACATCAAGTTCCTTCTCAAGAGAATCAAGATCTTTCACCACAAAGACTTGGAGTTGCCTCCTCGATCTTCCACTTCCCTTTTGAGCTTGTCTCTTTCATTGCATGACTCCTCCAACCTTGTCGATGATCAAGGTTCCAATTGCCATTCAAGTAGATACTCATAATCACTAACTCGTCCCCACTTTACTTCCTAATGTCTTTTGTTTCATTAGATGCCCCACAACCTCCTCGGCTCAGCAGATTTCGTCTTCTTGGAAAGGGAGTAAAGCCTTTTGCTTGAAGCTCATGGAACAAATCAACTCTTCTTCTATTGCCCACTATTATCTCTCCATTCACAACAGCAAGGATAAACGTAACCTTGTTTTCCAGTCTGAGCAACTCCATTTCAAGGTCTTCCAAAAGATTCTTCTACCATTAAGTAATGAACAATTTAGTCAAAATCATTGTTTCCCAATGTTTCATGCTAGAAAAATATATAAAATACAGGAAACAAAATCACCTTTCTTTTCTCATAGAATTCAAGTCTACGGTGGAAAAATTCCTCCAGAACTGCAAAATAAAATAATTATATTAAAAGTTAGTGATAGAACCAACTTTATATTACAATATAAAAAAGATGTCAAAATTACAATAGAGCATCCCTAGTCCTAAAAAAAACCCTAGTCAACCTTTTCCGATAGTCTCAATCCGATTCCAATAGACCAACTACTATCGTCGACTGAACTCCCCCGATTCTCTCTTCTCTCTCCTCCCGCCTAGCCCTAGTCGACCTTTTTCAATAGCTCAGTCAGTCCGATTTGAATAGGCCAACAACTATCGCCAACCGAACTCCCCCCCCCCCCGATTCTCTCTTCTCTGTCCTCTCGCCTAACCCTAATTGACAATAATGTAGACCTTGGCCTTTTTATTGGTCCTGATCCACCGATCCTACGCATCACGAACACTTCGCGATGCGGTCGAGCCCGACACCTGAGGACACTCCTCAGAGAGCACGAACTTTAGGTCGTCAGTCACAAGTATCGTGTTGATATTATTCTTCCACGTTTGGTAATTATCTCCTACGAGTTTATCTGAAGCTAAGAGTGCAACTATTGAACTAGACATTTTTGCTGAAAATAAGAAAAAACTTTGTATTAGTCCCGCAAAAACTTTGAAAATCCAATCAGATTTTAGCAAATTTTTTATCCTATGATCCCTAGGTCATTAAAAATTTGCAATGATACCCCAAAGGTTTAGAATGACCGCCACCGAAGGGTGAACAGAAACAATCTTCCTATGGGACGAGACTTTCTCGACCTAACCCTAATACCAGAATAACTCTTATTCCATTTGGCATCCAGTTACCATTATTCGGTATGACCCATTAACTCTTAATGAATCCTGTGAGTGTCACCCTCTATTTTTAAATTTCCAAGTATCCGTCCAAACAATAGCCACCGAAGGGTGAACCACGAAGGAAATGAAGGGAATGAAACTCCCGCAGCGGAAACGACTTTGAACGTCGTGGTGTTCGTTGTGAAAAATGTTTCTTAAATTGAACTAAACAATTTAATTCTAGGCAAAACATGCTTTATAGAGAAGAAAAACAGAAAGTATAGATTTACTTACTCGTTGAAGAACGCTTCTTCAAGGATTCCTTATTCGATCTCGATCTCTATTGTTCCAACGATCTCACAAACTAGAACAAATTGGACACTTCCAATTGATCTTCTCGGTTGTTTCGATCGGTTGAGGGAGAGTGGTGGAACTCCCTTTGGTTTGGGGTAGAGAGAAATTTGAGAGAGATTGAGAGAATGAGAGAATTTCCTTTGGTGAGATTCCAAAAAAAAATGAGAATCACTTAAGCAATCCTTCTTGCAAAGGTGCTTTTATAATGGTGAGAGGTGGAGTTGAAATCTCCACCTATTTACCATTTTACCACAACATTAGGTTATGCAAATCATATTTGCATAACACATATAATAAGATATCTCATACCTTATTATACAAATCACATTTGTATACTTGTGGATTCTAAATTGAATCACATTCAATTTAATTTCTCTCAATCCAATTTCTCCAAATTAGCACTAATTAATCAATTAGGCTAACCTACAGTTTATTATGAATCTCATTCACATAAAACAATAAATTATGTCAATCATATCTCATATAAATGACATAAATACCCTTTTAATGAATTTGAACACTTCAAATCCACACCAAACTGTAAACCCTCCAGTTTGAGCAAACCGAGGGACCTAATGGACCTACAGATGACAAGCTCCAATGATCTGAGACTAACCTGTCAAACTCTTTGACCCGGTTATTCAACATTCATTACGGTAACACTCCACTAAAGCCCATAGCTGCACTCCTATCATTGTAGGACAAGTTGTGTCCATCGATATAACCAATGCCCGTGAGTCGACCCTTTCCAGGTTGTTCGCAGACACTGCTGAGTCAAATTACTATTTTATCCCTGTGTCTACCTCTTGCTCCTTAAGTCCCACTGCTCCTTTAATGAACAACAAAGTTGCATGGTCCAACCATAAACAACATCCCTCTCAGGCTAGTGAGAGGGTGGGCTCCCGTTGTCCAAGCCCTGAAGACAGCACTTAAGGGAACAACCCTCTAGCTTCCCTGATTCTGGAACGAGTAAATTTCATCTCGCGTAGTCAAGTTCCCAGCTCCCCACGTGGTCCTGTCCCTGAGAAGATAGGCATATTGGGCGAGCAATAGTGGCCACCATCATCCATACTAGTCAAAGAACAAACCCCAACAGACAGGAGTTCGTAACACGCTCAGGATTAAGGTCGAGTCACTATTGGTCATCTACGAAGTTATTAGCCTTATATTGTCAACGATGTTACATAAGTAGGTCTAATAATTCACGGTCCGGTCTTGTACAATCTCATTGCACAGGATGCCCCCACTCGCATGTCAACCACATGAACGAGTGGATCACCTCGTTTGTATCTAATACAAAGCGGTCGCGCATCCACAGCGTATCCAGGATTAGGTGTCCAACCCTATCCATATATCAGAGACCGCTTCGGTCATTAATCGACGTGATCCTCCCCCGTGTGTCCACTACACACCGTTCAAGTTCTAGTTCTCTCATTAAGTCAATGACCCTGAAGCTTAGTTTATTGGATTAAGTTTATAAATATGCGAGACACAAAGTCATGAAAAAATAACTCTTATTTATTTCATATATGAATATTACAAACTTACACGAGATTAGGACATACATCCCAACAGGAAAACCAACAAGGAAATTGTATCCCTTTCGGGAATTCACGGTGTTTCGACTCCCATGATCAAGGCCCTCCGAAGGGATTGTCTGGTCCAGGCCAAACTAGCAGACAGATCATAGGCGCTCACGGTGTGAATCGATAAAAGAGACTGTGAGTTCCATTTTCACAGATCCCGCTCCCACTCACTATAAGTACTCTCTCCATTCACGTTGATATTGACCCATACAAATACCATCCGAAGGGGGACGCTCCCATTTGTGCCACGAGGCCGAGTATGGATCTCACGGTGCGAACTTAACGGAGATTTGTGGTTGAAAAACTAAATGTATCTTATACACTTCATTTCCTCCCACTTAGCACTTTAAGTTAATCGGGATTGACCTAGATAAATCGGCTAATATTTACCTAAGTCTATCAATATAACACTTATATTGGATTAGCCTAAGTCTATAATCATATTATTATCTTAGGTCTATGTGAGTAATTTAATTAACTCTTAATTAAACGCCACTCACGAGAATATAACCTATGAATCTCCGGACCAAATTCACTCATAAGTCAGTTCCCAGGTAGGGTGTTCCGCAAAGCGTCAACTTAAATATCCAAGCCTTAGACAGAACCTTCGTTAGACAGAGTTACTAATCAGTCACCATTCATACGTCATATTGATTTCCTATTTCTAATCTTATTAGAACTAGAAAACCTAAATCTACTTATTCAAGTTCTAAACAATTTAAAACTAATAATTAACTTAGGTTACATGCATTTCTATGTTATAGTGCTTGATCATTCATCACATGAATAATAAACTATATAACATACATTCATCACATGAATAAATGCATGTCAATGCTTTTAATCTATGAAATATAACACTTATATTAAATAAATTAAAAACATACATTATATTATAACACTTATAATATAGTCCTATCATGCATACTATACATTATAACCCTTATAATATAAAATGATGCATGAAATGTTTAACCTAAGGTGGGATTTTTAATCTATATGACATACAATATGCACATAGAATAATAAATTTCATACATCACATGCATAAAATAAATTAAATAGCAATATTGGACCGGTTTTGGCACCATAGGAACTTTAATTAAATTAATTAATATCAATATAACTCTTATGTCAATATTAATTAATTAAATTAATTAAAAATGCAATTTACAATTAAATAAAGTAATTAAAATTGATAAAAAAATTTTCCACTATGGAAATAACTGCCCCTACAGCCACTATGCGCGCGCTCTTCTCGCTGGAACTGCCCACTACGCAGCAACGTTGTAACGCCGTGGCCAGAGTTGCAACGTTATGCTGCTCAACGCCTTGGCAGCGTGTGCAACACCCACAACGCGTTACGCGTCGCGCTGGCGTCGCCGTTAACGCTTGCTTGCGCGCGCGCTGATCCGCACGGACAATGTTGAGACGCCGAAGAACAGCGTCTCAACACTGTCGACAGAACATCAAACTCCTTTGCTGTTCTTCGTCGTTTTTCGCCCAATTCTGCCCTGATTTCTTCACAGCAACTCTTGCCACAAACGACACGAACTTACAGACTCGATTTACTTTCTAAAATGCCCAAAAACACTAGGCCTTTACATTGATCACATCAACAGAAAAATAAATCTAATTAAGTGCTAAAAATCGAAACCATCCAATACGCAAACCAACAATTCATCACATGAATTAAAGCATACCCACCCAATTTTAAGAAAAACAGATTGCACAACGAAGAAGTCAACCTAGCTCTGACACCAATTGAAAGGAATGAAACTCCCGCAACGGAAAAGACTTGAAACGTAGTGGTGTTCGTTGTGAAAAACGTTTCTTAAAATCAAACCTTTCTCATAAATTCTAGGCTAAACATGCATTTCTAAGAAGGAAAAACAGTAAGGAAAAAGGTACTTACTTGTTGAAGAACGCTTCTTCAAAGTTTCCTTATCTGGTCCCGAACCTCTTCGTAACTACGATCTCTACAAGCACGATCTCTCAAACCAAGAATTTGGACACCTCCAAATTGATCTTCTCGGTTGTTCTTGGTCGGTTGAGAGAGTGTGGTGGAACTCCCTTTGGTTTGGGGTGGAGAGAAATTTGAGAGAGATTGAGAGAATGAGAGAATTTCCTTTGGTGAGATTCCAAAAAAATGAGAATCACTTAAGCAATCCTTCTTGCAAAGGTGCTTTTATAATGGTGAGAGGTGGAGTTGAAATCTCCACCTATTTACCATTTTACCACAACATTAGGTTATGCAAATCATATTTGCATAACACATATAATAAGATATCTCATACCTTATTATACAAATCACATTTGTATAATTGTGGATTTTAAATTGAATCACATTCAATTTAATTTCTCTCAATTCAATTTCTCCAAATTAGCACTAATTTATCAATTAGGCTAACCTATAGTTTATTATGAATCTCATTCACATAAAACTATATATTATGTCAATCATATGTCATAGAAATTACATAACTACCCTTTTAATGAATTTGAACACTTTAAATCTACACCAAACTGTAAACCCTCAATTTATCCAGTTTGAGCCAACCGAGGGACCTAATGGACCTACAGATGACGAGCTCCAATGATCTGAGACTAACCTGTCAAATTCTTTGACCCGATTATTCAACATTCATTTGCTACAGTAACACTCCACTAAAGCCCGTAGCTGCACTCCCATCACTGTAGTGTTGGGATGTATGTCCTAATCTCGTGTAAGTTTGTAATATTCCAATTTGAAATAAATAAGAGTTATTTTTTCAATGCTTTGTGTCTCGCATATTTCATAAACTTAATCCAATAAACTAAGCTCCAGGGTCATTGTATTATGAGAGAACTAGAACTTGAACGATGTCAGGGAGGATCAGTTCGAGTTAATGACCCAAACGGTCTACAATATATGATAGGGTTGGAGACCTAATCCTGGATACGCTGTGGATGTTGCCCACTTTGCATTAGATACAAACGAGGTGATCCAACTCGTTCATGTGGTTGACATGCGAGTGGGGGCATCCTATGCAATGAAATTGTACAAGATCGAACCGTGAATTATTAGACTTACTGATGTAACACCGTTAACAGTATAAGACTAATAAATTCGTAGATGACCATTAGTGACTCGACCTTAATCCTGAGCGTGTTACGAACTCCTGTCTGTGGGGGTCTGTCCTTTGACTAGTACGGGGTAATGGTGGCCACAGTTGCTCGCCCAATATGCCTATCTTCTCAGGGACAGGACCAAGTGGGGAGTTGGGAACTTAACTACGCGAGATGGAATTCACTCAGTCACGAATTAGGGAAACAATAGGGGGTTGTTCCCTTAAGTGCTTTCTCGAGGGCTTGAACAACGGGGTCCCACTCTCTCACTGGCCCGAGAGGGTTGTTGTTTATGGTTGGACCATGCAACGTAGTTGTTCATTAGAGGAGCAGTGAGACTTAAGGAGCAAGAGGTAGACACAGGGGTAAAACGATAATTTGACTCAGCTGTGGCTACGAGCAACCTGTGAAGGGTCGACTCACGGACATTGGTTATATCGATGGATACAACTTGTCCTACAGTGATGAGAGTGCAACTACGGGGTTTAGTGGAGTGTTACCGTAGATAATGAATGTTGAATAACCGGGTCAAAGAGTTTGACAGGTTAATCTCGGATCATTAGAGCTCGTTATTTGTAGGTCCATTAGGTCTCTCGGTTGGCTCAAATTGGACAAATTGAGGGTTTACAATTTGGTGTGAATTTGAAGTGTTCAAATTCATTATTCGGGTATTTATGTTATTTATATGTGAATGACAAAATATATAGTTTGATGTGAATGAGATTCATAATAAACTATAGTATAGCCTAATTGATTAATTAGTGCTAATTGGAGAAATTGAATTGAGAGAAATTAAATTGAATGTGATTCAATTTAAAATTCCACAATTATGCAAATGAGATTTGTATAATAAAGTATGAGATACCTTATATTATGTGATATGCAAATATGATTTGCATATCATATGGTTGTGGTAAAATGGTTATTTGGTGGAGGTTTTAACTCCACCACACACCAATATATAAAGGGCTTGCAAGAAGCCTTTGGGGAGACACTTTGTCATTTTTTTGGATTTTCACCCAAAGCAAGTGTGATTTTCTCTCAAGAGTTCTCTCTCAATTCCTCTAGAGTTCTCCTCAACCAAAACCAAAGGGAGTCCCACAACTCTCCCTCTACCCTCCGAGAACAACCGAGAAGACCCTTTGGAAGTGTCTTATTTTTCGGTTCGAGGATCGAGTTCGTAGAAATCGTTGGTTCGAGAGAGATCGAGATCGAGAAGGAGAAAACGTTGAAGAAGAGTTCTTCAAGAGGTTAGTGGATCTTTACCTACTGTTTTCTCTTGCTTTTATGCATGTTTAGCCTAGAATTAAAGTAGTTTAATTCAATTTTAAGAAATGAATTGCACAACGAAACAACGACGTTTCACAACGTCTTCCGCTGCAGAAATTCCAATCCCTTCAATTGGTATCAGAGCCAATCGTTGATCTTCATTGTTTATTCTGTAATTTCTTAAAATTAGGTGGGTTGCTTTAATTTCATGTGATGAAATTGTGGTTTGCAAATTGGATGTTTCAGTTTTTGACACTTATTTTAGATTTACATTTTCGTTGATGAGATCAATGTAAGGGCCTGGTGTTTTGGGCATTTTTAATGCAAATCGAGTCTGTAAGTCCGTGTTGTTCGTGGCAAGAGTTGTCGTGAAGAAAACGTAGCGACAACGGGCGATTTTGGTGAAAAACAAAGAAAGGTCGCTTTCTTTGAAATTTCATCGTGTCGCGACGACGTTTCTTGACGTTGTGACACCATCCATGCTGTTGGAGAGGTTGCTGCAGTGCAGCGTTGAGAATGCTAGGCGTGACGTTGTACACTACAGCGTTGCAACGTTGCAGCGTCGTGGAGCATGGTGTGCGAGATTCACGCGGTAGTGGCATGAGGGTGTTGGCGGTTCGAGCTGGGAGTTACGTAACTATTTTATTTATTTATTTAATTGTAAAATGTATTTATTTATTAATTTTATTAATTAATATTAATATAAATGTTATATTAATGTTAATTACTTTAATTAATGCCCCTAGGGTGCCAAAACTGATCCAATATTGCCATATATTAATTTTATGCATGTGATGTATAAAATTTATTATTCTATGTGCATAGTGTATGCCATATAGATTAAAATCCCACCTTAGGTTTAACATTTCATGCATCATTTATATTATAAGAGTTACAATATATAGTATGCATGATAGGATTATATTATAAGTGTTATAATATAATGTATGTTTTTAATTTAATTAATATAGGAGTTATATTTTTTAGATTAAAAAGCATTGACATGCATTTATACATGAGATGTATGTATGTTATATAGTTTAATTATTCATGTGATGAATGATCAAGCACAATAACATAGAAATGCATGTAACCTAAGTTAATTACTAGTTTTAAATTGTTTAGAACTTGAATAATTAGACTTAGGTTTTCTAGTTCTAATAAGATTAGAATTAGGAAATCCAATATGACTTATGAATGGTGACAAATTAGTAACTCTGTCTAAGGAAGGTTCTGTCTAAGGCTGGGGTATTTAAGCTGACGCTTTGCGGAACACCCCTACCTGGGAACCGACCTAGGAGTGAATTTGGTCCAGAGATTCATAGGTTATATTCTTGTGATTGTCGTTAATTAAGAGTTAATTAATTTACTCACATAGACCTAAGTTAATAATGTGATTATAGACTTAGGCTAATCCAATATAAGTGTTATATTGGTAGACTTAAGTAAATTATAGTCGGTTTATCTAGGTCAATGTCGATTATTTTAAAGTGCCGAGTGGGAGAAAATAAAGTGTATGAGATACATTTAATTTTTCATCCACAAATCTCTGTTAAGTTCACACCGTGAGATCCATACTCGACCTCGTGGCGCAAATCAGAGCGTCCCCTTACGGGTGGTATTTGTATGGGTCAAAATTCAACGTGAATGGATAGAGTACTTATAGTGAGTGGGAGCGAGACCTGTGAAAACGGGGCCCACGGTCACTTCTTTCGATTCACACCGTGAGACGCCTATGATTCGCCTGCTAGTTTGGCCTGGACCAGACAATCCCTACGGAAGGCCTTGATCATGGGAGTCGGAACACCGTGAATTCCTGAAAGGGATACGATTTTCTTGTTGGTTTTCCTTCGTAGTCCTCCCTACGACGACTATTGTTTGGACGACTACTTGAAAATTTAAAGATAGAGGGTGACACTCACAAGATTCATTAAGAGTTAATGGATTCAGACCAAAAAATGGTAGCTGGATGCCTAATAGAATAAGAGTTATTCTGGTATTAGAGTCTAATCGAGAAAGTCTCGTCCCAGAGGAGAAGTGGTTTTGTCTACCCTACGGTAGCGGTCATTCTAAACCTTTGGGGTATCATTGCAATTTTTAATGACCTAGGGATCATAGGATAAAATTTTCTAAAACCTGATTGGATTTTCAAAGTTTTTGCGAGACTAATACAAAGTTTTTCATTTTTCAGCAACAAAATGTTAAACGCTTTTAATGCTATTTTAGCTTCCGATAAGTCAGTCGACAATAATTTCCAAACTTGAAAAAACAATATGGACACGATTTTGGTAACTGATGACCCAAAAGTTCGCGCTCACTGAGAAGTGTCCTTAGGTGCCCGATCCAACAACCCTACTCAACGAACTACAGACCTTCCAGTCCTTGATGCAAGTCAAGGGACAAGAAGTTGAGTCAAGTGTTGTCTTTAGATCTTTTCACAGGGGTTCGACCTCTGGGACAAAGTCTGTAGGTTCTTCAGGCCCGAAAGGGAAGAAGAAGAAGTTAAAGGAGGTTAAGGTTGGTCGCGTTATCGCCCTAAAGGGAAAAGAGATCAAGGAAGTTGCAAGAAAGGGTTTCTACTGCAACAGGGACAATCACCTGAAAAGGAGTTGTCCCAAGTTCCTTGTCAAAAAGAAGAATGATGGTAAATGTGATTTACTGGTTACAGATACTTGTTTAGTGGAGAATAATGACTCTGTTTGGATATGGGATTCAGGCGCCACTAACCATGTTTGGTCTTCTTTTCAGGGAATAAGTTCCTGGCAGCGGCTGTAAGAGGGTGAGATAATGCTCAGGGATGGATCCGGCGAAGTTGTCTCAGCTGCAACGATCGACACGGTGAAGCTATTTTTTGGCGGGAAGTACTTATTATTAGATAATATGTACATAGTTCCAGGGTTTACTAGAAACCTAGTTTCTATTTCCTGCCTATTAGAACAAAATATTTGCATTTCTTTCATGAGTAATAAAGCGTTTATTTTTCAAAATGGAAATTTGTAATGTTCTGCTTCACTTGAGAGTAATTTGTATGTTTTAAAGCCTAATTCGGTCCAAAGTGTTTTGAATATTGAATTGTTTAAAACAGCAAAAACGCGAACTAAGAGAGTAAAAGTTTCTCCAAAAGAAAATGCCCATCTTTGGCATCTAAGGTTAGACCACATAAATCTCAATAGGATTGAGAGACTAGTGAAGAGGGAACTTCTAAGCGAGTTGGAAGAAAACTCTTTATCGGGTTGTGAGTCATGCCTTGAAGGCAAAATGACCAAACGTCCTTTTAGTGGAAAGAATATAGAGCCAAAGAGCCTCTTGAGCTTATACATTCTGACCTTTGTGGTTCGATGAATTTTAAAGCACGAGGAGGTTACGAATACTTTGTATCTTTCATAGATGACTATTCGAGGTATGAGTACGTTTACCTAATGCATGAGTCCGAAACTCTTGAAAAGTTCAAGGAGTTCAAAACCGAGGTTGAGAACCTGTTAGGTAAAACGATTAAAACACTTCGATCGAATCGAGGTGAAGAGTACATGGACACTGAATTCCAGGACTATATGATAGAACATGGAATTACGTCCCAACTCTCAACACCTGGTATGCCACAATAGAATGGTGTATCGGAAAGGAGAAACAGAACCCTGTTGGACATGGTTCGGTCGATGATCAGCTATGCTCGTCTCCCTGATTCTTTTTGGGGTTATGCAGTAGAGACTGCGGTATATATTTTGAACACAGTTCCATCGAAGAGTGTTTGTGAAACACCTTTCGAACTCTGGCATAGTCGTAAAACCAGTTTACGACATTACAGAATTTGGGGATGCCCGACTCATGTGTTGGTGTCAAATCCGAAGAAGTTGGAACCCCGTTCAAAGTTGTGCCTCTTTGTAGGTTACCCAAAAGAGACTAGGGGTGGTCTGTTTTATGATCTTAAGGAAAATAGGGTGCTTGTGTCGACAAATGCCACTTTCCTTGAGGAAGACCACATCAGGGATCACTTACCAAGGAGTAAGATAGTGTTAAACGAAATGGACATCAAAAAGAGTTGCTGATGTGGCTAATATGTTAATAAGTTTTGTTGATCCTAGCTCGTCTAGTCAAGTTCGTTCTCAAGAGTTTGGAATGCCTCGACGTAGTGAGAGGATCGTGAGACAGCCTGAACGTTACATGGGTTTGGCTGAAACCCAAGTCGTCACCCCTAATGATGACTGCGAGGATCCATTGACCTATGATCAGGCAATGGCAGACGTTGACAAAGATGAATGGATTAATGTTATGGACCAGGAAATGGAGGCAATGTACTTCAATGCCATCTGGGAGCTTGTAGACCAACCTGATGGGGTCAAACCTATTGGTTGCAAATGGATCTACAAGCGTAAACGTGGCGTAGATGGGAAGGTGCAAACCTTCAAAGCCCGACTAGTGGAAAAAGGGTTTACCTAGGTTGAAGGGGTTGACTATGAGGAAACCTTTTCTCTTGTTGCCATGGTAAAGTCGATCAGGATCCTTCTGGCCATTGCCGCATATTATGACTATGAGGTATTGCAGATGGTTTTCAAGACGACCTTTCTGAATGGCAATCTTGACGAGACCATCTACATGGACCAACCCAAGGGGTTCATTACCAAAGGCCAAGAGCAAAAGGTTTGTCGGCTTAAAAGGTCTATTTATGGACTGAAACAAGCGTCGAGGTCTTGGAATATAAGGTTTGATGAGGTGATCAAATTTTATGGCTTTAATAAGAATGTTGATGAGTCTTGCGTTTACAAGAAAATCATCAACAACACTGTCGCATTTCTTATATTGTATGTGGATGATATCCTCCTCATTGGGAATGACGTAGGATTTCTTACTGACATTAAGGAATGGCTAGCTTCGCAATTCCAAATGAAAGATTTGTGAGAGGCTCAGTATGTTCTAAGTATCCAGATAGTCCAGAACCGGAAGAACAGAACGCTAGCCATGTCTCAGGCATCTTATATTGACAAGAAGTTGTCTAGATATAAGATGTAAAACTCCAAGAAGGGTTTGCTGCCTTTCAAGCATGGGGTTCAACTGTCTAAGGATCAATGCCCTAAGACGCCTCAAGAGGTAGAGGATATGAGACGAATCACCTATGTTTCAGCTGTAGGGAGCCTCATGTATGCCCTGCTGTGTACTAGGCCCGACATCTGTTATGCAGTTGGGATTGTCAGTAGGTATCAATCCAATCCAAGATTAGATCACTGGACAGCCGTAAAGGCAATCCTTAAGTATCTTAGGAGAACGAGGAACTACACTTGTGTATGGAACTGAGAATTTGATCCTTACGGGATAAACAGACTCTGACTTTCAGACCGATAAGGATTCTAGAAAATCCACTTCGGGGTCAGCGTTCATTCTAAACGGAGGAGCTGTAGTGTGGCGAAACATCAAGTAGGGATGCATCGCTGATTCCATGATGGAGGCCGAGTATGTTGCGACTTGTGAAGCTGCAAAGGAAGTTGTTTGGCTAAGGAAGTTCATGCTCGATTTGAAAGTTGTTTCAAATATGAACTTGTCAGTGACCCTGTTTTGTCACAACAGTGGTGCAGTAGCCAACTCGAGAGAACTTTGGAGTCATAAGAGGGGCAAGCATATTCAACAGAAATATCACCTGATATGGGGGATTGTGCACCGCAGAGACGTGACAGTCACGCGATAGCGTCGGAGAACAACGTTGCTGATCCATTTACAAAGGCCCTCACGACTAAGGTGTTTGAGGGCACCTAGAGCGTCTACGTCTTCGAGTGCTTCTTGACTAGGGCAAGTGAGAGTACTGTAAAGGGGTATACAATGCCCTAGTTTATTGTATTACTTTATTGTATTATTGTACATTTGAGAAATGTATTATGTACTCCACTAGCTTAGTTCAAGTGGGAGTTTGTTGGGATGTATGTCCTAATCTCGTGAAAGTTTGTAATATTCCAATTTGAAATAAATAAGAGTTATTTTTTCAATGCTTTGTGTCTCGCATATTTCATAAACTTAATCCAATAAACTAAGCTCCAGGGTCATTGTATTGTGAGAGAACTATAACTTAAACGGTGTGTAGCGGACACACAGGGAGGATCAGTTCGAGTTAATGACCCGAACGATCTACAGTATATGGATAGGGTTGGAGACCTAATCCTGGATACGTTGTGGATGCGACCCGCTTTTTATTAGATACAAACGTGGTGATCCAACTCGTTCATGTGGTTGACATGCGAGTGGGGGCATCCTGTGCAATGAGATTGTACAAGATCGGAACGTGAATTATTAGACTTACTGATGTAACATTGTTAACAGTATAGAACTAATAAATTCGTAGATGACCATTAGTGACTCGACCTTAATCCTGAGAGTGTTTTAGACTCCTGTCTGCGGGGGTCTGTCCTTTGACTAGTACGGGTGAGGGTGGTCATAGTTGCTCGCCCAATATGCCTATCTTCTCAGGGACAGGACCATGTGGGGAGTTGAGAACTTAACTACGCGAGATGGAAGTCACTCATTCCCGAATTAGGGAAACTAGATGGGTTGTTCCCTTAAGTGCTTTCTCGAGGGCTTGAACAACGGGGTCCCACTCTCTCACAGGCCCGAGAGGGTTGTTGTTTATGGTTGGACCATGCAACGTAGTTGTTCATTAGAGGAGTAGTGAGACTTAAGGAGCAAGAGGTAGACACAGGGGTAAAACGATAATTTGGCCCAGCTGTGGCTACGAACAATCTGTGAAGGGTCGACTCACGGGCATTGGTTATATCGATGAACACAACTTGTCCTACTGTGATGGGAGTGCAACTACGGGCTTTAGTGGAGTGTTACCGTAGCTAGTGAATGTTGAATAACCAGATCAAAGAGTTTGACAGGTTAATCTCGGATCATTGGAGCTCGTCATCTGTAGGTCCATTAGGTCCCTCGGTTGGCTCAAATTGGACAAATTGAGGGTTTACAGTTTGGTGTGAATTTGAAGTGTTCAAATTCATTATTTGGGCATTTATGTTATTTACATGTGATATAGATGACATAATATATAGTTTAATGTGAATGAGATTCATAATAAACTATAGTATAGCCTAATTGATTAATTAGTGCTAATTGGAGAAATTGAATTGAGAGAAATTAAATTGAATGTGATTCAATTTAAAATTCCACAATTATGCAAATGAGATTTGTATAATAAGGTATGAGATATCTTATATTATGTGGTATGCAAATATGATTTGCATATCATATGGTTGTGGTAAAATGGTGATTTGGTGGAGGTTTTAACTCCACCACACACCAATATATAAAGGGCTTGCAAGAAGCCTTTGGGTTGACACTTTGTTATTTTTTTGGATTTTCACCCAAAGCAAGTGTGATTTTCTCTCAAGAGTTCTCTTTCAATTCCTCTAGAATTCTCCTCACCCAAAACCAAAGGGAGTCTCAAACTCTCCATTTACCTTCCGAGAACAACTGAGAAGACCCTTTGGAAGTGCCTTGTTGTTCGGTTCGAGGATCGAGTTCGTAGAGATCATTGGTTCGAGAGGGATCGAGATCGAGAAGGATAAAACATTGAATAAGAGTTCTTCAAGAGGTTAGTAGATCTTTTCCTACTGTTTCTCTTGCTTTTATGCATATTTAGCCTAGAATTAAAGTAGTTTAATTCAATTTTAAGAAATGAATTGCACAACGATATAACGACGTTTCACAACGTCTTCCGCTGCGGGAATTCTAATCTCTTCATGTTGGACAAGTTGTGTCCATCGATATAACCAATGCCCGTGAGTCGACTCTTCATAGGTTGTTCGTAGACATTATTTGGTCAAATTACTGTTTTACCCCTGTGTCTACCTCTTGCTCCTTAAGTCCCACTGCTCCTCTAATGAACAACAATGTTGTATGGTCCAACCATAAACAACATCCCTCTCAGGCCAGTGAGAGGGTGGGTGTTCGTTGTCCAAGCCCTGGAGACAACACATAAGGGAACAACCCCTCTAGTTTCCCTGATTCGAGAACGAGTGAATTCTATCTCATATAGTCAAGTTCCCAGCTCCCTACGTGGTCCTGTCCCTGAAAAGATAGGCATATTGGGTGAGCAACAGTGGCCACCCTCACCCGTACTAGTTAAAGGAGAGGCCCCCGCAGACAGGAGTCCGTAACACGCTCAGGATTAAGGTCGAGTCACTATTGGCCATCTACGAAGTTATTAGCCCTATACTGTCAACGGTGTTACATCAGTAAGTCTAATAATTCACGGTTCGGTCTTGTACAATCTCATTGCACATGATGCCCCCACTCGCATGTCAACCACATGAACGAGCCGGTATTAGCATTTAGTCAAGAATGTCTTGGTTCAGTGAAGGAGTGATTGACTGCCCCTCGTTAGCAGTTGCTCTGACTCACTAAAATATCGTTACAAAAACAATAATGATTTTATGGGTACATTATTACTTTTGCTAAATTCTCAATTGGATTGGTTAGAAACAATTCACTAATAGAATTCATTCTTTTTCAGCATGTCAAGCTCTTTTATCCAGTTACTCGCCTTCGATAAACTTAACGGCGATAACTACGGAACCTGAAAAATCAAACTTAAATGCGATTCTTATTGTTAATGATCTGAACTTCGTTTTAAAGGAGGAATGTCCTCCCCTTCCCAGCTCGTCTGCAAACCGAATTGTTCCGGATACATATGACAAATTAATTAGGGCTAATGATAAGGCATGAGTCTACATCTTAACCAGCATATCCGATGAGTTGTCTAAGAAGCATGAAAGCATGGCCACTGCAAAGTAGATCATGGGATCATTGCAAGCCATGTTTGGACAGCCGTCCTCATCGGCCCGTCATGATGCTCTCAAATACGTTTACAACTCCCATATGAAGGAAGGAACTTCTGTTAGGGAACATGTCCTTAACATGATGATCCACTTCAACGTGGCTGAAATAAACGAGATTGTCATAGATGAGAAGAGTCAGGTTAACTTTATAATGGAATCTCTCACGAAGAGTTTCCTGCAGTTCCACACTAATGCAGTAATGAACAAGATAGAGTATAACCTGACTACTTTTTTGAACGAGCTCCAGACTTTTGAGTCCCTAATGAAATCAAAAGGAAAAGAGAAGGAGGCATATGTTGTCACTTCGAAGAAGTTCCTAAGAGGATCGTCCTTAGAGACCAAGTCTGTGATAGAAATCGAGATCCCTATGAGCAGCGAAAACGAAATTGGATCTTAAACTCGATTTGTTTTGGCAAAAAGCAAATACCAGTACACTGGCAAATATTCAATAATAAGCAAGTTAGGCATGAATTTGATGCAATAAACATGTTGTAATCTAAATTCTCTAAACTAAGGTTGAGAATTTACCTTCGTAGTTTTGAGAATTTACCTTCGTAGTTTTGCAGCAAGACCTTGCTCCTCACCAACTTATACAACACAACAACTTTCCTTTTTCAACAGGACACTACCAAAAGAAGAACACTGCCTATTTTCTGGCTTCTTAGATCAAGCCTTGTGGGAGGCTTCCAACAATTGGAAAAAGAGAAATTTTAGTTGAGAGAGTTCTTGAGAGAGGGGAGTGATTTCTCAAAATCACCATCGTTCAACTGAACAACTTCAATCAATCCCATCGATTGAAGAAGCCAATTCACTCTCACTTCCTTTGTCTCTATCGAGAGGGAGATGATGAGGTAGTGGAAACGTGTCATTGACACGTTCCCTTTAAATTAATTAACAATTAACAATTAATTATTAATATAATTAATAATTAATATAATTAAATCATATTTAATTATATATATTAATTTTAATTTTAATTAAATCATATTTAACTATATATTTAATTTAGTCTACCTACGATTAAATCACATTTAATCATTTTCCCTCTAATCTATAGTTTTAATGTACATCTTATGCACATTAAATTTTAACCTATTATTTTAAATATGAATCTCATTCAAATTTAAATAATATTTGAACTCCTTCAAGTATTTAATCTCTCAATTAATTTACTTTGAACTATATTTAAATTAAATTTATAATACAAAGTTTTAATATGCATAAAAATTTTATATGATAATGTATCTCCATACATCATGCTTATTCCATAATTGAATTTGAACATTTCAAATTCTAATGATCTAAGAACCTTTTACGAGCTAGGAAGTGGACCTAATGGACCTACTACAGATCAGGAGCTCCAACGATATAAGATTATTAGGTTAATCTCATTAACCCCCTAATAAACATTCGTTAACTGTGCGAACACTCTACTATAGTCCCGCAGTTGCACTTTTCTCATTGCAGATATATTTTTGTGTCCACGGATATTGACCAATAACAACAAGTCAATCCTTCACGAATGTTCGTAACACCAGCTGGGTCAAATTATCGTTTTACCCCTGGGTTACCTCTTTTACCTTAAGTACTAGTGTTCCTCTAATAAACAACCTATTTATGGTCCCACCAATAAACAGAAGTCCCTCTCGGGCCAATGAGAGGGTCGGGCCCTTTGTTCAAGTCCAGGAGACACCACTTAGGGGAATATTCATCTACATACTCTAAAGTCAGGAAGAAGTGAATTTCATCTTGCTAGGTTAAGCCCTCAGCCGTCTGCTCAGTCTTGTCCCCAAGAAGGTAGGCATATTGAGTCGACGTATCAGGCCACTCTCACCCATACTAGTCAAAGGACAATCCCTCGCAAATAGGAGTTCGTAACATGCTCAAGATTGAGATCAAGTTGTCTAGGTCATCCTATTGAAATAAAAGTCTAACTAGTCAACGGAGTTACATCTATTGGTTACTATTTCGTGTCCGGTCTTATGTGATCTCATCACATAGGATATCCCCACTCACATGTCGTCTAAACGAACACGTTGGATCATTGTGTTTGTATCAAATACAAAATGGGTCATATCCATAGTATTACCAGGATGAGGTATCCAACCTTATTTCCTTACTATAGACCCTTTAGACTATTTCTCGAAGTGAGATCCTTATATGTCTACTACATTCAGCTCAAAAGACATACAACAGCCTCGAATGTTCGTTTATTGGATTTAGGATTAAAATAAGACAGTATAGAGAAATCATGAAATACAATAACAATTTATTGATTTAATTAGAACAAATGTTACAAACTACGAGTTTTAAGGCATAAAACTCAACAGTCTGGTGCTTCTTTTTCTAAGAATAAGGGTATTCAGAAGAAGAAGAAGGACTAAGGGAAGAGACAAGCTCTCATACGCAAGGCTAAAGCTGCAGATAAAGGAAAATGTTTCTACTGCGGCGAAGATGGGAACTGGAAAAGGAATCACCCAAAGTACCTTGCAGAAAAGAAAGTTGAAAGAGAAAAACAAGGTAAATATGATTTATTTGTTGTTGAAACATGTAATGGATATTAGATTCAAAAGCCACTAACTATGTTTGTTCTTCTTTTCAGGAAACTAGTTCTTGACAGCAACTTGTTGATGGGGAGATAACTCTTAGGGTTGGAACATGAGAGGTTGTCTCGGCCAGAACAGTGGGAGTGGTGAAGTTTTGTTTAGAGATAGATTCATTTTATTAGAAAATTCACTTTTGTTTCCTGCAATCAAAAGAAATTTTGTATCTATCTCTTGTTTGCTTGAGCATATGTATAAAGTATCTTTTGATCATAATGAAGAGTTCATTTGCAAAAGAGGTGTACAAATATATTTTGCTAAACTGGAAAATAACTTATACGTGTTAAGACCAAAGAAGTAAAAGCTATTTTGAACACCGAGATGTTTAAAACAGCTGATACTTAAAATAAAAGGTAGAAGCTTTCTCCTAGTACCTATTTTTGGCACTTGAGACTAGGACACATTAATCTCAATAGGATTGAGAGATTGGTTAAGAGTGGTCTCCTAAGTCAGTTAGAGGACAACTCTTTACCACCATGTGAGTCTTGTCTTGAGGGAAAAATGAATAAAAAAACTTTTTTTCTGAAAAAGATTATAGGGCAAAAGAACCCTTGGAACTCGTGCATTCGAATCCCTGTGGTTCTATGAATGTCAAGGCACGAGGAGGGTATGAATACTTCATCAGTTTCATTGATGATTATTCAAAGTATGGCTATCTTTACCTAATGCATCATAAGTCTGAAACCCTTGAAAAGTTCAAGGAATATAAGGCAGAGGTTGAGAACACATAGGTAAAACGTTTAAAACACTTCAATCAGATCGAGGTGGAGATTATATGGATTTGAAATTCCAAGACTATATGATAGAACATGAAATCATAACCCAACTCTCAGAGTCTGGTACACCTCAACAGAATGATGTATCTGATAGGAGAAACAGAATCCTGTTAGACATGGTTCGAACTATGCTCAGCTGCCTAGTTCATTTTGGGGATATGTAGTAGAAGTTGTTGTATATATTTTGAACATGGTTCCCTTTAAGAGTGTTTCAGAAACACCCTATGAGTTATGGAAAGGCTGTAAAGGTAGTTTATGTCACTTCAGGATTTGGGGATATCCGACACTTGTGTTGGTGTCCAATCCAAAGAAATTGGAATATCGTTCAAAATTATGCCTATTCGTAGGATACTCCAAGGAAACGAAAGGTGATCTATTTTATGATCCTCAAGAGAACAAGGTGCTTGTGTCGACAAATGTTACGTTCTTAGAGGAAGACCACATGAGAGATCATCGACCTCGTAGTAGAATTGTCTTGAGCAAAATTTCCAGGAAAGCTACAGATAAATCAACAAAAGTTGTTGATCAAGTTGGTCCTTCTCAAGAGTTGAGAATGTCTCGACCTAGTGGGAGGGATGTTAGACAACCCGGTCGTTACATGTGTTTGGCTGAAATTCTGGTCGTCATACCTGATGATGGCGTCAAGGATCCATTGACCTATAAACAGGTAATGAATGATATAGATAGGGACGAATGGATTAAAGCCATGGACTTCGAAATGGAGTCAATGTACTTCAATTCAGTCTGGGAACTTGTAGATCAACCAGATGGTGAAGGATTTATTGGTTGCAAGTAGATCTACAAAAGAAAACGAGATCAAGCCGGTAAGGTGCAAACCTTTAAGGCTCGACTTGTGGCAAAGGGTTATACCCAGAGGGAAGGAGTGGACTATGAAGAAACCTTCTCCCCTATTGACATGCTTAAGTCCATTAGAATAATGTTGTCCACTGCCACATTTTATGACTATAAAATTTGGCAAATGGATGTCAAGACAACCTTTCTTAATGGCAATCTTGAAGAGGGTATCTATATGGATCAACTAGAGGGGTTCATAGTTTACGGTCAAGAGCAAAAGGTTTACAATCTTAAATGATCCATTTATGGATTGAAACAAGTTTCTGGATCCTGGAATATGAGATTTGATACTGCGATCAAATCTTATGGCTTTGAACAAAATATTGATGAGCCTTGTGTCTACAAGAAAATAGTTAATACCACTGTAGCTTTTTTAGTTCTATACATAGACGATATCTTTCTAATTGGGAATGATGCAGGGTTCCTTATTGGCATTAAGCAATGGCTAGCGACCCAATTCCAAATGAAAGATTTGAGAGAGGCTTAGTTTGTTCTGGGAATCCAAATTGTTCGGAATCGGAAGGACAAAACGCTAGCACTATCTCATGCATCTTATATTGACAAGATGTTGGTTAGATATAAGATGCAGAATTCCAAGAAAGGATCATTACTTTTCAGGCATGGAATTCGTTTGTCTAAGGAACAATGTCCTAAGAAAACCTCAAGAAATGAGGATATGATACACATTCCCTATGCATCTGCTGTCGGTAGTCTAATGTATGTCATGCTATGTACTCAACCCGACATATTGTTGGGGTGTATGCCCTAATCTCGTGAATTTTGTAACAGTTGTTGAATTATTGAATAAAGGTTATTTATTATTCAAACTTTGTATCTCACATTATATAAACTTAATCCAATAAACTAAGCTCTAAGGTCATATTAATTGAGAGAACTTGAACGGTGTGTAGTGGACACACAGAGAGGATCACGTCCGAGTTATTGACACGAATGGTATACTGTATACGGACAGGGTTGGGAAACTTATCCTGGAAACACTGTGGATGCGACCCGCTTTGTATAGATACAAACGAGGTGATCCAACTGGTTCATGTGGTTGACATGCGAGTGAGGGCATCCTGTGCAATGAGATTGTACAAGATTGGACTGTGAATTATTAGACCTACTGATGTAACATCGTTAACAGTATAGGGCTAATATATTCGTAGATGACCATTAGTGACTCGTCCTTAATCTTGAGCGTGTTACGAACTCCTGTCTGCGGGGGTCTGTCCTTTGACTAGTACGGGTGAGGGTGGCCTGAGTTGCTCGCCCAATATGTCTATCTTCTTGGGGGCAGGACCACGTGAGGAGCTAGAAGCTTAACTACGCAAGAAGAAATTCACTCGTTCCCAAGGTAAGGAAACTAGAGGGGTTGTTCCCTTAAGTGTTGTCTTCAGGGCTTGGACAACGGGGCCCCACCCTCTCACTGGCCCGAGAGGGATGCTGTTTATGGTTGGACCATGCAACAAAATTGTTCATTAGAGGAGTAGTGAAACTTAAGGAGCAAGAGGTAGACACAGGGCTAAAACGGTAATTTGACCCAACTATAACTACGAACAACCGTTGAAGGGTCGACTCACGGGCATTGGTTATATCGATGGACACAACTTATCCTACAGTGAAGAGAGTGCAACTATAGGCTATAGTGAAGTATTACTGTAGTTAATGAATGTTGATTAACCGGGTCAAAGAGTTTGATTGGTTAATCTCGTATCATTGGAGCTCATCATCTGTAGGTCCATTAGGTCTCTCAGTTGACTCAAATTGGACTAAATAAGGGTTTACAGTTTGGAGTGGATTTGAAGTGTTCAAATTCATTAAAAGGGTATTTATGCCATTTTTATGTGATATAATGGAGATAATAGATAGTTTAATGTGAATGAGATTAATAAACTATAGTATAGCCTAATTATTCAATTAGGGCTAATTTGGAGAAATTGATTTGAGAGAAATTAAATTGAATATGATTCAATTTAAAATTCATCAATTATGCAAATATGATTTGTATAATAAGGTATGAGATACCTTATATTATATGATTTGCATATTATATAGTTGTGGTATTTTGGTGAATTGGTGGAGATTTTAACTCCACCACACACCATTATAAATAGGTGGAATGTGAGACATTCCATAAGCTTATCTCTCATTTTTTAGAATTTCATCCAAAAGAGAAAGCAAATTCTCTCTAGAACTCATCTCTCAAGTCTCTACACCTTCAATTTTTGTTTATTCACCTTCAATTTCATTTCATATCATTTCTCTTTGTTTTAGAATCCACCATTTCCATTTATTTCTTCTTCACAAACTTTAACACGGTTGCACTCCAATATTATTGGAGAACGGTAATCGCATTTCATATTCTTATTTGCTTTCTTGGTTATAGTATTTTCTGCCCTGTGGTTGTTGAATATGGGTAAGTATAATATTGTATTTATTTTTCATTGTAATTCAAATTGTTCCATTTCCATTCAATTTTTAAACATCTGTTTATGTTATCATTTTTTTTTTGTTATAATGTTTGTGTCTTCATGCTAGAATTTATATCTTTATTATACGTAATAACAATATTACAACACACATTTTTTATATGATGGTAAATGGGATGAGAGAGACAATTATATCGACTACAAGATTTCTGATATTGTTATGCAACTTGGGATGTCCATCCACGAACTAATGAATACTGCAATGAAGAAGATGTCAATTTTAGGTAGTTATAAATATCCGGACATATATGCTAATATTGCAGTCCAATCTTTTATGTTTAGGGGTAGGAAATTATTTGACAACTGAGATGTTAGTTTGATTTTTAACATTGTATCCAATGGTTTGTCTAACAGTTTCTCATTAGTTGTCAACAATAGGAATGACCTATTTTTCATACTGGACAATATGCTTCAAGTTTCTTCTAGCTCTAACAATTTAGAATCTCATGGTCAATATCACAAACAATTTATATTATTATTTCATACCCATATATATTCTCAAAAGACAGTGCATGAAATAAATATCTTTCCTACTTATATAATATCATACATACATATGCATCAATACACATCATACCGGACGAAGAATGTGTTTTCATTCGCTTTGTTCAGCATTTCATATCAGTTAAGGTTGTTTAGAATCTTAAAACATTTAGTATTTATCCGTGAATATAAATATATAGGAATATAAATCATACTCTTCGCTAATAGTTATCATACATTTTATTACTGATTTATTAATTTTTATTTTAATGCCCTATATTTTCTTCATAAAGCAATTATTATTCATACCCAATATAACGTTTTACACACATTATTCATACCCATTATATACCATAGTATATACATGAGTTTCTGCTAAACGTTTTACATTTATCATGATACATACATACCAGTTATAGAGAAGATCATAGAAAGTATAGGAACATAACATAATGTTGTAAACCATACTATAATTTATTGATTCAAGGTTTCAGACATTCAAGAAATCAAGAAGAGACCCTAAAACTTCATGTACATTTTTTTTCACAGATGAAAATCATTGTTTGAGTGAAACACACATGCTCCAAACTTGCTATATATATATATATATATATATATATATATATATATATATATACGATACTCAATTTTTTTTTCACATACAGTACTTCAAAACTTGCAAAATTGACAACAAAACCACTTACTATTGTATAACTACTGAAATGTCATGAACTCGTTCAAAATCGTAATGAAAACTAAGTAAACTTACTTCAGTTCGTCCTATTTTTTCAACCCAATGGTTTCTTATTCCTGCTTCGGTATGAAATGCAGTTGAGAGGACAAAAACCTTAGTTCCTCGCCGAACTTTTCCCTTTTTTTTCTGGTATGAAATTGACGGAGAGATGAGAGAGGACCAAATTTGACACAATTTTTCAGTTTTTCAGAGTAGGAAACGGAGTACCGTTTATGGAAAGTTAGTGCGCGATTTTAGGGTGATTTCAAATCCGTAAAAAAGTCCAAAGGTCGCTTCCCTATTTTTTAAAAATAAACAACTAACGTGCGACAGAGGTATAATTGGAACATGCAACATGATAAATATGGGATACGGGCCATGAATGTAAAATTCATAACATGTTGGACATTTATAGAATTTATTAGGCACTTTTGGCCTATATATGTAACTGACCCTTAATTTTATGCAAGTGTTGTATGAAATATTTGTTGGGCTTTATGCCATAAAACTCGTAGTTTGTAAATAATGTTTTAATTAAATCAATAAAGAATTATTGTTGTCAATAAAGAGTTATTGTTTATCATTATTTACTGTATTGCCTTAAGTTAACCCTAAATCCAATAAACTAATTAACATCCAAGGTTGTTATATGTCTCTTGAACTGAATGTAGTGGACATATAAGGATCTCAGTTCGAGATACAACCGAAAGGGTCTATAGTAAGGGGATAAGGCTTGGGTACTTCACCTTGGTAATACTATGGATATGGCCCACTTTGTATTTGATACAAACACAAGGATCCTAACGTGTTTGTGTATACGACATGTGAGTAGGGATATCCTATGTAATGAGATTGCATAAGATCGGACCACGAAATAGTATCCACTAGATGTAACTCCATTGACTAGTTAGGTTTTTATTTCAATAGGATGACCTAGACAACTTGATCTCAATCCTGAGCAGGTTACGAACTTCTATTTGTGAGGGATTGTCCTCTGACTAGTATGGGTGTGAGTGGCCCGAGTCGCTGACTCAATAAGCCTACCTTCTTGAGGACAAGACCGAGCAGGCAGCTGGGGACTTAACCTAGTAAGAAGGAATTCACTTCTTCCCGCCTATTAGGGTAAGTAGATGAATGTTTCCTTAAGTGGTGTCTCCGAGACTTGAACAAAGGGCCCGACCCTCTCATTGGCCCGAGAGGGACTTCTGTTTGTTGGTAGAACCACAAACAGGTTGTTCATTAGAGGAGCACTAGAACTTAAGGTGAAAGATGTAACCCAAGGGTAAAATGGTAATTTGACTCAACTGGTTTTACGAACATTCGTGTAGGATTGACTTGTTGTTATTGGTGGATATCCGTGGACACTGAAATATATTTGCAGTGAGAAGAGTGCAACTGCGGGACTTTAGTGGAGTGTTCCCGCAGTTAACGAATGTTGATTAGGAGGTTAATGAGATTAACTGAATAATCTTGTATCGTTGGAGCTTCTGATCTGTAGGTCCATTAGGTCCACCTCCAAGTTCGTAAAGGGTTCTTAGATCATTTGAATTTGAAATGTTCAAATTCAATTAGGGAATAAGCATGTATATAGATACATTATAATATAAAGTTTTTATGTGCATTAAAACTTTATATTATAAATTTAATTTGAATATGATTCATATTAAATTAATTGAGAGAATTAAAATATTTGAAAAGTTCAAATATTAATTAAATGTGCATGAGATTCATATTTAAAACTATAGGTTAAAATTTAATGTACATAAGATGTGCATTAAAACTATAGGATAGAGGGAACTTTGATTAAAAATGTGATTTAATCTTAATTAAATATATGATATTTAATTTAATATTAATTTAATATGATTTAATTAATTATATTATATTTAATAATTAATTTGATTAATTATTAATTAAATTAAATTAAAAAAAATGGAAAGTGGGAGCGTGCCCCACGTCTCCCAACTCCCTATTGTTAAGGGAGTGGGGAGGTGTCTCTCTATTGTAGCTTCTTCTTCCCTTTCCAGAGGGGGAAGAATCGATCGATGAATTTGGATGCAATTGAGAATGACAAAATACTAGAATTCTCTCTCAACTTCACACAATTCCCTGTACTTCCAAATTGTTGGATAACCTTCCCACTAAGGTTGGATTTAAGGATTCAGAGGATAGGAGGTTCTCACTAGTGGTGTTGTCCTGCTTTACAGAGGAAGAGAAGATTGTTATGTTGAAGAATTTGCTGCAAAAAGGAGGCAAGGAGTTGTCAATTCGAAACTACAAAGGTAATTTATTTTTCCTTTTAGTTTAGAACTTAAAGCATGTCTATGTTGCTTTAATCCATGCTTTGTTAGGCTTATCTCTGTTAATTTATCCAATGTCATGGTTTTTGGAGTAAACCAAAAGAAAAGATGTCATTGATACCACGTTTTCGTTGCTCGGGAGAATTCGATTTCCTTCAATATTATATGCATAATGTATGTCATATAGTTTAAAATCTCATCTTAGGTTAAGCCATATCATGCATCATGTTTATATTATAAGTGTTATAATATATAATATGCATGATTAGGTTATATTATAAGAGTTATAATATAATACATGCATGTTTAATTTAATTAATATAAGTGTTATATTAATTAAATAAATAGCATTGACATGCATTTTATACATGTGATGTATGTATGTTATAAAGTATGTTATTCATGTGATGAATGATCAAGCATTATAACATAAGAATGCATGTAACCTAAGTTAATTAATTAGTTTTAAATGGTTTAGAACTTGATTAATTAGACTTAGGTTTTTTAGTTCTAATAAGATTAAAATTAGGAAATCAAATATGACTTATGAATGATGGCTAATTAGTAACTCTGTCTAAGGAAGGTTCTGTCTAAAGCTAGGGTTGAAGGGAATGAAACTCCCGCAGTGGAAAAACGACTTTGAATCGTCGTGGTTACGTTGTGAAAACAATTCTTAAAATCAATTCTATCCTATAGAATTTAGATTAAACATGTATAAAAGGAAGGAAAAAAACAGTAAGAAGATACTTACTTGTTGAAGAACATTTCTTCACGATTTCCTTCTCCGATCACGAACACTTCGCGTTCTCGATCTCAACGATCACGATCTCACCGAACCTCGAACAATCCAGACACCTCCGAAAAGCCTTCTCGGTTGTTCTCCTTAGGTAGAAGAAGATTAGTGGGACTCCTTTGGTGAAGGGAGGAGAGAAATTAAGAGAGGAAAGTTGAGAGAGTTTTAGAATTGCTCTCGGTGAGAAATTCAAAAATTGAACAAATGCATAATGACTCCTTCTTGCAAATGAGCTTTTATAATGATGATAGGTGGAGTTGAAATCTCCACCTATTTACCATTTTACCACAATCATAGGTTATGCAAATCATATTTGCATAACCACATATAATAAGATATCTCATATCTCATTATACAAATCACATTTGTATAATTGTGGATTTTAAATTGAATCACATTCAATTTAATTACTCTCTAAATTAGCACTAATTAAGTAATTAGGCTAACCTATAGTTTATTATGAATCACATTCACATTAAACTATATAATATGTCAATCATATCATATATAAATGACATATATACCCTTTTAATGAATTTGAACACTTCAAATCCACACCAAACTGTAAACTCTCTATGTATCTAGTTTGAGCCAACCAAGGGACCTAATGGACCTACAGATGACGAGCTCCAATGATCCAAGACTAACCTGTCAAACTCTTTGACCCGGTTGTTCAACATTCATTAGCTACGGTAACACTCCACTAAAGCCCGTAGCTGCACTCTCATCACTGTAGGACAAGTTGTGTCCATTGATATAATCAATACCCCTGAGTCGACCCTTCACAGGTTGTTCGAAGACACTGCTGGGTCAAATTACCGTTTTACCCATTTGTCTACCTCTTGCTCCTTAAGTCCCCACTGCTCCTCTAATGAACAACAACGTTGCATGGTCCAACCATAACAACACTCCTCTCGGGCCAGTGAGAGGGTAGGCGCCCGTTGTCCAAGCCCTGCAGACAACACTTAAGGGAACAACCCCTCTAGTTTTCCTAAGTCAGGAACGAGTGAATTCCATCTCGCGTAGTCAAGTTCCCAGCTCCCCACGTGGTTCTGTGCCTGAGAAGATAGGCATATTGGGCGAGTAACTGTGACCACCCTCACCCGTACTAGTCAAAGGACAGACCCCCGCAGACAGGAGTCTGTAACACGCTCAAGGTCGAGTCACTAATGGTCATCTACGAAGTTATTAGTCCTATACTATCAATGGTGTTACATCAGTAGGTCTAATAATTCACGATTCGGTCTTGTACAATCTCATTGCACAGGATGCCCCCACTCGCATGTCAACCACATGAATGAGTTGGATCACCTTGTTTGTATCTAATACAAAACGGATCGCATCCACAACGTATCTAGGATTAGGTCTCCAACCCCATCCATATACTGTAGATCGTTTGGGTCATTAACTCAAACGCGATCCTCCTTGTACGTCCACTACACACCGTTTAAGTTCTAGTTCTCTCATTAATTCAATGACCCTGGAGCTTAGTTTATTGGACAAAGTTTGTAAATATACGAAACACAAAGTTATGAAAAAATAACTATTTTTAATTTCAATAGGTAATTACAAACAAGTACGAGATTAGGACATACATCCCAATAGGGGTATTTAAACTGATGCTTTACAGAACACCCCTACCTGAGAACCGACCTGAGAGTGAATTTGGTATGGAGATTCATAGGTTATATTCTCCTCAGTGGCGTTAATTAAATCAAACTCACATAGACCTAAGTTAATAAGTTGTTATAGACTTAGGCTAATCCAATATAAGAGTTATATTGGTAGACTTAGGCAGATATAGCCGGTTTATCTAGGTCAATCCCTTTAAACTAAAGTGTTGAGTGGGAGGAATTAAAGTGTATGAGATACATTTAAATTCCACCTACAAATCTCCGTTAAGTTCACACCGTGAGATCCATACTCGGCCTCGTGGCACAAATGGGAGTGTCTCCCTACGGATGGTATTTGTATGGGTCAAAATTCAAGGTGAATGGAGAGAGTACTTATAGTGAGTGGGAGCGAGACCTATGAAAACGAGACCCACGATCTATTCTATCGATTCACACCGTGAGATGCCTATGATCTGCCTACTAGTTTGGCCTGGACCAGACAATTCCTTCGGAGGGTCTTGATCATGGGATTCAGAATACCGTGAATTCCCGAAAGGGATATGATTTCCTTAGTTTGTTTTCCTTTGTAGTTCTCCCTTCGACGGCTATTGTTTGGATGGAAACTCTGAAGATTAAAGATAGAGAGTTACACTCACGGGAATCTTTATGAGTTAATGAGTCCGACCGAAAAATGGTAATTGAATGCCTATAGGAATAAGAGTTATTCTGAAATTAGGGTCTGGTTGAGAAAGTCTCGTCTCAGAGGAGGAGTGATTCTATCTACCCTTCGGTGGCGGTCATTCTAAACCTTTGGGGTATCATTGCAATTTTAATGACCTAGGGATCATAGAATAAAATTTGCTAAAAAATGATTGATTTTTCAAAAGTTTTTGCAAGAACTAATACAAAGTTGTTTTTCTTTCAACAATATCTAGTTCAATAATAGCCCCCCTAGCTTCTGATAAGCTCGTAGGTGACAATTACCAAACGTGGAAAAATAATATAAACACGATCTTAGTTACCGACGACCTTAAGTTCGCGTTCACTGAGGAGTGTCCTTAGGTGCCCGACCCAACTGCATCGCGAAGTGTTCGTGATGTGTACGATAGGTGGACCAAGGCCAATGAAAAGGTCAAGGACTACATCATAGCCATCTTATCTGAAGTTTTGGCTAAGAAGCACGAGAACATGGTCACCGCTAAGGAGATCATGGAGTCGTTGCAGAACATGTTTGGACAACGTCCTTTCAGGTTAGGCACGACGTCTCAAGCACGTGTTCAATGCTAGGATGAAGGAGGGAACGTCTGTTAGGGAACATGTTCTCGACATGATGACCCACTTTAACTTGACAGAGATGAACGATGCTTCTATCGATGAGTCGAGTCAGGGCAACTTCATCATGGAGACTATTCCAAAGAGTTTGCTTCAGTTTCGTAGCAATGTTGTTATGAACAAAATTAGCTACAATATGACCACCCTCCTCAACGAACTACAGACCTTCCAGTCCTTGATGCGAGTCAAGGGACAGGAAGCGTAGGCAAATGTTGCCTTCAGGTCCTTTCACAGGGGTTGAACCTTTGGGACAAAGTCTATGGGTTCATCTTCAGGCCCGAAAGAAAAGAAGAAGAAATTGATGAAGGTAGGGAAAGCTGACCGCACTGCCGCCCAGAAGGGTAAGAAGGTCAAGGAGGTTGCAGATAAAGAAAAGTGTTTCTACTGCAACGGGGACGAGCACTGGAAGAGGAACTACCCAAATTCCTTGCCGACAAAAAGAATGAAGGTAAATGTGATTTACTAGTTACAAAAACTTGTTTAGTGGAGAGTAGTGACTCTGTCTGGATACTTGATTCAAGTGCCACTAACCATGTTTGCTCTTCTTTTCAGGGAATTAGTTCCTAGCAGCGACTGTAGGAGGGTGAGATAACACTCAGGGTTGGATCTAGAGAAGTTGTCTCGGCTGCAGCTGTGGGCACAATGAAGCTCTTTTTTTGGCAGGAAGTACATTTTATTGGATAAGTTGTACATAGTTCCAGGGTTGACTAGAAACCTAGTTTCTATTTCCTGCCTAATAGAACACTGTATTTCCATTTCCTTTGATTATAATAAAGCGTTTATTTCTTTTAAAGGCAATGTGTTGTGTTCTATTTTGCTTGAGAATAACTTGTATGTTTTAAAGCCTAATTCGGTCAAAAGTGTTTTGAATACTGCATTATTTAAAACTGTTGAAACACGAACAAAAGGTTAAAAGTTTCTCCTAAAAAAAATGTCCATCTTTGGCATCTAAGGTTGGGCCACATAAATCTCAATAAGATTGAGAGACTAGTGAAGAATGGATTTCTAAGCAAGTTAGAAGAAAATTCTTTACCAGTTTGTAAGTCATGCCTTGAAGGCAAAATGACCAAACGACCTTTAGTTGTCGGTAATCAATACATAATCGTAATGTCTCTTCCTTCTTTTTCACAAACAACATAGGTGCTCCCCACGGAGATACTCTTGGTCGAATATAACCCTTATCCACCAACTCCTGCAACTGAGTTTTCAATACCTTCGGTGTCATCCTATACGGGGCTTGAGATATTGGAGTTGTTCTTGGCATCAGGTCTATGGTAAACTTCACCTCTCTATCAGGTGGTAACCCTGTTAGCTCCTCTGGGAAGACATCTAAATACTCACATACTACTGGAATGTCTTCAGGTCTCAAATTACTCACCAGTGCACAGACTACATATGCGAGATATGTTATACAACCTTTATTCAATAATTTTCTAGCTTTAATAGTTGATATCATACAAGTAGGTAATATCTTCCTATACCCCTTAAACACAACCTCAGTGTCGTCTGGCTTCATCAATACAACTTCCTTCCTATGACAGTCCATAAAGGTATGATACCTAGATAAGAAATCCATCCTCAAGATAACGTCGAACTCTTGAAGATCTAAGGGAATCAATTCAGTTGTCATAGTCATACCATTCACTTCCACCATACAATTAGTATAAACACTACGAACTATCGACATATCACCAATAGGATTATAAATACACAACTCCTCAGATAAAGGTTCTAACTTTGCAACAATGCTAGCAACAAATATTTTAGAGATAAAAGAATGCGTAACTCCTAGATATAATAATGCATGTGCAGGTTTATCACAGATAGAAAGTGTACCCGTAACAACTTCTAGTGCATCCTCTGCCTCCTGCTGTGTCATGGCGTAAATCTTCCCCTGTTGTCAGGGTCGGCCTACATGTCCCTTCTGCTTAGCACTACTAGTGCCTTTTCCTCCAGCTATCCCAGTATTTTGCTGCTGGATCACGGTCTGCGACGTGGTTCTCTATCCTACCATGCCTTCTTGCAGTAGTTGGGGGCATTCCCTTTTGAAGTGACCTCCTTGCCCACAGTTAAAACATACATTTTCGCCACTCAAACATCGACCCCAATGATACTTTCCACAAGTGTTGCACAAAGGTTTCCTTGTCGAACTAGATCTTGACTCACCTGGTTTGCCTGCATCTGAGAGTCCTCTGGCGATCCTATCAGAAAACTTGATCCCTGCTGCCTCTGTCTTTCCCCACGTCCACTTGTACCAGTCCTTGAAATAGACTGCCTACCACGATGGGGTTTAAACCTTCCCTTTCCAGAAACACCTGGAGTGAATCTCTTATTATCTCCTCGTTAGAATCGATCTTGTGAATAACCAACAGAATAAGTTGTATGACCACCACCTACAACTCCTTTTCCCATTCTTTCGTCTGCTAGGCTTCCCTCCACTTGTAATGTCGTCTCCACAAGCTTGGAGAACTCAGCCCACTCCGAACTTGCTATCACAGGCATTCGGATCTCTGTTCGTAGACCATCCTCGAACCTCTTGTATCGATCTATCTCGCTTGCAACAATAGTGCTAGCATACTTTGATAACTCTGTGAACTTCTTTTCATATTCTACTACTGTCATCGATCCCTGAACGAGTCCTAGAAACTCGTTCCTCTTCGCATCACGATAAGAACTCGGATAACTTATCTTTAAAGGTCTTCCGAAACTCTTTCCAGTTCCAAGCTTCCTCTTTTCTGCTCTCTGTTATCTTCCACCAATCAGCTGCTTCTTTCTGGAGCAAAAATGCTGCTAAATCGACCTTCATGTTTTCAGGCCATCGCATGACCCTAAAACACTTCTCAATCAAATTTAACCAAACCTCAGCATCAGTGGGAACTGTCGTGCCTTCAAATGTTGTTGCACCTAAGGCCTTCAATCTGTCATACTTCATTTCTGGATCTGCTTGTGTTGATCCAACACTTTCAGCTATTCTTTGAGTTATCCTCGTAAAGATTTGTTCCTCCATGTTCACCTCTTGCTAAGGATGACTAGACTCTCCCTCTGATACCTCTCTTCCTCTATCGCCAGTAGTTTCTTGAGTTTCGACCTCCACTTGCCTGCCTCATTTGCCACCTCGAGCCATGGTCCCTAATTATACAATCTTATTAAAATAGTTAAGACAACAAGCTCCTTTTTTTAAAACATCAAAATAAGTAAATAAATAAACCTAAAGCAATTAGCCAACTTTACCTAAGTTTGTGAGAAATAAGAGCTTTTCATTCAATACATAATACACCTAAAATTTACCCGATTTGCTAATGATCTTAACTTACTTCAATTCAATTTTTAATATGTTTATTTCAATGGCTTACCTATCTCCTTATGAAGCTTATACACATTATAGTCCTCAATTCGATAGATTCTCAAATCTGATCACAACATCCTTTAGTGCTAAAGGGATTTTGAATTCCCGCAGCGGAAGACATTGTGAAACGTCGTTGATCCGTTGTGTAAAACGTGTCTTAAAATTGAATCTATCTCATAGATCCTAGGCTAAACATGCAAATAGGAGAAGAAAACAGTAAGGAAAAATACTACTTACTTGTTGAAGAACACTTCTTCAATCCTCTTCTCCTCCGGTCACGATCTCTCTCGAAACTACGAACTCCTCAAACACGAACCTCGATCCGAACAGAGAGACACCTCCAAAGGGTCTTCTCGGTTGTTCTCGGGAGGTTGAGGGAGAGTGAGTGGGACTCCCTTTGGTTTTGGGTGAGGAGAGAATTTTGGAGAATTGAGAGAGTTCTTAGAGAGAAAACACTTGCTCTCTTTAGATGGAAATCCAAAAAATGGCAAATGGCACACCAAAGGCTTCTTGCAAAGCCTTTAAATACTATTGTGTGATGGAGTTAAAATCTCCACCAAATCACAATTTTACCACAACCATATAATATACAAATCACATTTGCATATTATATAATATAAGGTATCTCATACCTTATTATACAAATCTCATTTGCATAAATGTGGAATTATAAATTGAATCACATTCAATTTAATTTCTCTCAATTCAATTTCTCCAATTAGCACTAATTAATCAATTAGGTTATACTATAGTTTATTATGAATCTCATTCACATCAAACTATATATTATGTCATCTATATCTCATATAAATGACATAAATACTCAAATAATGAATTTGAACACTTCAAATTCACACCAAACTGTAAACCCCTAATTTGTCCAATTTGAGCCAACACGTGGGACCTAATAGACCTACACGTGACGAGCTCCAATGATCCGAGACTAACCTGTCAAACTCTTTGACCCGGTTATTCAACATTCATTAGCTACGGTAACACTCCACTAAAGCCCATAGCTGCACTCTCATCACTGTAGGACAAGTTGTGTCCATCGATATAACCAATACCCATGAGTCGACCCATCACAGGTTGTTCGTCGTCACAGCTTAGTCAAATTACCATTTTACCCCTTGTGTCTACCTCTTGCTCCTTAACTCCCACTGCTCCTCTAATGAATAACTACGTTGCATGGTCCAACCATAAACAACAACTCTCTCAGGCCAATGAGAGAGTGGGGCCCCGTTGTTCAAGCCCTGGAGACAGCACTTAAGGGAACAACCTCTCTAGTTTCTCTAAGTCGGGAACGAGTGAATTCCTTCTTGCGTAGTCAAGTTCCCAACTCCCCACGTGGTCCTGCCCCTGAGAAGATAGGCATATTGGGCGAGCAACAGTGGCCACCCTCACCCGTACTAGTCAAAGGACAGACCCCCGCAGACAGGAGTTCGTGACACGCTCAGGAATAAGGTCGAGTCACTAATGGTCATCTACGAATTTATTAGCTCTATCTGTTAACGATGTTACATCAGTAAGTCTAATAATTCACGGTTCGGTCTTGTACAATCTCATTGCACCAGATGCCTCCACTCGCATGTCAACCACATGAACGAGTCAGATCACCTCGTTTGTATCTAATACAAATCGGGTCGCATCCACAGTATCCAGGATTAGGTCTCCAACCCTATCCATATACTGTAGACCGTTCGGGTCATTAACTCGAACGTGATCGTCCCTGTGTGTCCACTATACACCGTTCAAGTTCTAGTTCTCACATTAATACAATGACCCTGGAGCTTAGTTTATTGGATTAAGTTTATGAAAAATGCGAGACACAAAGTTTAAATAAATAACTCTTATTTATTACACAATGTTGAAATAAATAACTCTTATTCATTTACAACTTGGAATATTACAAACTACACGAGATGAGGACATACATCCCAACAAACTCCCACTTGGACTAAGCTAGTGGAGTACATGATACATTTCTCAAATGTACAGTAAAGTAATACAATAAACTAGGGCATTGAATACCCCTTTACAATACTCCCACTTGCCCTAGTCAGGAAGCACTCGAAGACCTAGACTCTCTAGGTGACCCTCAAACACCTTAGCCGTGAGGGCCTTTGTAAATGGATCAGCAACGTTGTGCTCCGAAGCTATCTGCGTGACTATCACGTCTCCACGGTGCACAATCTCCCGTATCAGGTGATACTTGCGCTCTATATGCTTGCCCCTTTTATGACTCCGGGGTTCTCTCGAGTTGGCTACGGCACCACTGTTGTCACAGAACAGCGTGATCGGCAAGTTCATATTTGGAACAACTTCCAAATCATCTACGAACTTACTTGAGCCAAACACTTCCTTTGCGACTTCACAAGCCGCAACATACTCGGCTTCCATCGTGGAATCGATGATGCATCCTCGCTTGATGCTTCGCCACACTACAATTCCTCCATTCGAATGAAGGTTGACCACAAGTGGATTTCCTAGAATCCTTATCGGTGCGAAAGTCGAAATCTGTATCCCGTAAGGATCAAATCCCTACTCTCATACACAAGACTGTAGTTCCTCGTTCTCCTAAGATACTTGAGGATTGCCTTTACGGTTGTCCAGTGATCTAATCCTGGATTGGATTGATACCTCACCGACAATCGTAAATCGCATAATGTATGCTCGGGCCTAGTACACAACATGGCATACATCGGGCTCCCTACAAATTGAAGCATAAGGGATTCGCCTCATATCCTCAACGTCTTGAGGCGTCTTAGGACATTGATCCTTAGACAGGTAAACCCCATGCCTGAAAGGCAGCAAGCCCTTCTTGGAGTTTTACATCTTATATCTAGACAACATCTTGTCAATGTAAGATGCCTGAGACATGGCCAGCGTTCTGTTCTTCCGATTCCGGACTATCTGGATATCTAGAACATACTGTGCCTCTCCCAAATCTTTCATTTGGAATTGCAAAGCCAACCATTCCTTAATGTCAGTAAGAAATCCTACCTCATTTCCAATGAGAAGGATATCATCCACATACAATATTAGAAACGCGACAGTACTGTTACGATTTTCTTGTAGACACAAGGCTCGTCAACATTTTGATCAAAGCCATAAGATTTGATCGTTTCATCAAACCTTATATTCCAAGACCTCGAGGCTTGTTTCAGTCCATAAATAGACCTTTGAAGCCGGCAAACCTTTTGCTCTTGGCCTTGGGCAATGAACTCCTTGGGCTGGTCCATGTAGATGGTCTCATCAAGGTTGCCATTCAGAAAGGCGGTCTTGACATCCATCTGTCATGCCTCATAGTCATAATATGCGGCAATGGCCAGAAGGATTCTAATCGACTTTACCATGGCAACAGGTGAAAAGGTTTCCTCATAGTCAACCCCTTCCACCTGGGTAAAACCCTTTGCCACTAGTCGAGCTTTGAAGGTCTGCACCTTCCCATCTACACCACGTTTACGCTTGTAGATCCACTTGCAACCAATAGGTTTTATCCCATCCGGTTGGTCCACAAGCTCACAGACAGAATTGAAGTACATCGACTCCATTTCCTTGTCCATAGCTTTAATCCATTCGTCTTTGTCAACGTCAACCATTGCCTGATTATAGGTCAATGGATCCTCACAGTCATCATCAGGAGTGACGACCTGAGTTTCAGCTAAACCCATGTAACGTTCAGGCTGTCTCACAACCCTCCCACTACGTCGAGGCATTTCCAACTCTTGGGAACGGACTTGACTAGACGAGCTAGGATCAACAACACTTGTTGACGTACTAGCACCATCAGCAACTCTTGCTGATGAACTGTCCATTTCATTCAACACAATTTTACTCCTTGGTAAGTGATCCCTGATGTGGTCTTCCTCAAGGAAAGTGGCGTTTGTCGACACAAGCACCCTATTATCCTTAGGATCGTAAAAGTAACCACCTCTAGTCTCTTTTGGGTAACCTACAAAGAGGCACAACTTTGAACGGGGTTCCAACTTTTTCGGGTTTGACACCAACACATGGGTCGGGCATCCCCAAATTCTAAAATGACGTAAACTGGTTTTACGACCATGCCAGAGTTCGAAAGGTGTTTCACAAACACTTTTCATAGGAACTGTGTTCAATATGTAAACTGCAGTCTCCACTGCGTAACCCTAAAAGGAATCAGGGAGACGAGCATAGCTCATCATCGACCGAACCATGTCCAACAGGGTTCTGTTTCTCCTCTCCGATACACCATTCTTCTGTGGCATACCAGGTGCTGAGAGTTGAGACGTAATTCCATGTTCTATCATATAGTCCTGGAATTCAGTGTCCATATACTCTCCACCTCGATCCGATCGAAGTGTTTTTATCGTTTTACCTAACAGGTTCTCAACCTCAGTCTTGAACTCCTTGAATTTTTCAAGTGTTTCAGACTTCCTATGCATTAGGTAAATGTACCCATACCTCGAATAGTCATCTATGAAAGATACGAAGTATTCGTAACCTCCTCGTGCTTTAACATTCATCGGACCACAGAGGTCAGAATGTATAAGCTCAAAGGGCTCATTGGCTCTATATCCTTTTCCACTAAAATGACGTTTGGTCATTTTGCCTTCAAGGCATGACTCACATACCGGTAAAGAGTTTTCTTCCAACTGGCTTAGAAGTCCACTCTTCACTAGTCTCTCAATCCTATTGAGATTAATGTGGCCTAACCGAATATGCCAAAGATGGGCACTTTCTTTTGGAGAAACCTCTAATCTCTTAGTTCGCGTTTGTTTATTTTTTAAACAATTCGGTGTTCAAAACACTTTTGACCGAATTAGGGTTCAAAACATATAAATTACTCTCAATGCGCGCGAACAAATCAAATTTCCATTTCGAAAAATAAACGCTTTATTACTCTTAAAAGAAACGGAAATGTTTTGTTCTAATAGGCAGGAAATAGAAACTAGGTTTCTCGTAAACCCAGGAACTATGTACATATTATCCAATAATAAGTACTTCCCACCAAAAAACAGCTTCACCGTGCCTATTGTTGCAAATTGAGACAATTTCTCCTGGATCCAACCACGAGTGTTATCTCACCTCTCTTTGTCATTGCCAGAACTTAATCCTTGAAAAGAAGAGCAAACATGGTTAGTGGCGCATAAATCCAATATCCAAGCAGAGTCATTACTCTCCACTAAACAAGTTTCTGTGACAAGTAAATCACATTTACCTGTCATCTTCTTTTCATCAAGGAACTTGGGATAACTCCTTGTCAGGTGTCCGTCCTCGTTGCAGTAGAAACACTTTCTGGCAACATCCTTTATTTCTTTGCCTTTTAGGGCGGCAGCGCGGTCAACCTTAACTTCCTTCAACTTCTCCTTCTTCCCCTTAGGGCCTGAAGAGTCTACAAACTTAGTCTCAGAGGTCAAACCCCTGTGAAAAGGTCTTAAGGCAACACTTGCCTCAGCTTCATGTCCCCTAGTTTGCACCAAGGACTAGAAGGTTTGTAGATCGTTGAATAGGTCTGTTGAACCGTGCACCTAAGGACCCTCCTCAGTGAGCGCAAACTCTTGTCGTCATTTACCAAAATCGTGTCTATATTGGTTTTCCACGAAATACTATCGCCGACTAACTTAACGGAAGCTAAAGGAGCATTAAAAGCGTTTGACATTTTGTTGCTGAAAAAATTGAAAAAAACTTTGTATTAGTCTCGCAAAAACTTTTGAAAATCCAATCGGGTTTTAGCAAATTTTTATCCTATGATCCCTAGGTCATTCAAAATTTGCAATGATACCCTAGAGGTTTAGAATGACCGCCACCGTAAAGTAGACAAACCCACTCCTCCTCTAGGACGAGACTTTCTCGATCAGACCCTAATACCAGAATAACTCTTATTCCATTAGGCATCCAGTTACCATTTTTCGGTCTGAATCCATGAACACTTAATGAATCCTGTGAGTGTCACCCTCAATCTTTAAATTTCCAAGTATCCGTCTAAACAATAGCCGCCGTAGGGAGGACTAAGAAGGAAAACCAACAAGAAAATCGTATCCCTTTCGGGAATTCACGGTGTTCCGACTCCCATGATCAAGGCCCTCCGTAGGGATTGTCTGGTCCAAGCCAAACTAGCAGGCGGAACGGTGTGAATCGAAAGAAGAGACCGTGGGTCCCGTTTTCACAGGTCCCGCTCCCACTCACTATAAGTACTCTCTCCATTCACGTTGATATTGACCCATACAAATGCCACCCGTAGGGGGACGCTCCCATTTGCGCCACGAGGCCAAGCATGGATCTCACGGTGCAAACTTAACGGAGATTTGTGGATGAAAAATTAAATGTATCTCATACACTTTATTTTCTCCCACTCAGCACTTTAAAATATTTGGGATTGACCTAGATAAACCGGCTAAAATTTACCTAAGTCTACCAATATAACTCTTATTTTGGATTAGCCTAAGTCTATAATCACATTATTAACTTAGGTCTAAGTGAGTAAATTAATTAACTCTTAATTAATTGACTCACGAGAATATAACCTAAGAATCTCTGGACGAATTCACTCCTGTGTCGGTTTCGGTGTGGTGTTACTGCAAGCGTCAACTTAAATACCCCAGCCTTAGACAAAACCTTCCTTAGACAGAGTTACTTATCAGTCTCCATTCAAAGGTCATATTGATTTCCTAATTCTAATCTTATTAGAACTAGAAAACCTAAGTCTAATTATTCAAGTTCTAAACCATTTAAAACTAATAATTAACTTAGGTTACATGCATTTCTATGTTATAGTGCTTGATCATTCATCACATGAATAATACTATACTATAACATACATTCATCACATGAATTAAATGCATGAGCATTCTTTTAATTTAAAAATATAACACTTATATTAAATAAATTAAAACATGCCTACATTATATTATAACTCTTATAATATAATCCTATCATGCATACTATATATTATAACTCTTATAATATAAATACGATGCATGAAATGTTTGACATAAGGTGAGATTTTAAATCTATATGGCATACTCTATGCACATAGAAATAATTAAATCATACATCTCATGCATAAAATAATTAAATAAAATCAATTTATAAAATCAATTTTACAAAAAATTAAATAATAAAAAAATAAAACGACAGTTGCACAACCCCAGGCTCGAACCGCTGACCACGAACACGTCCCAAAAAATTCGAGCTCCACGCACCACTACGCCACGACGTTGCAACATTGTTATTGTGTTGCAACGCTGTAATGTATAGCGTCGCGCCTAGCGTTCTCAACGCTGTGGCGTTGCAACGCTGCACTGCAGCAACCTCTAGCAGCAAGGATGGCGTCGCAATGCTGATGAACTTCTAGCGAACAACTTTTGCTGTTTTTCACCGAAAACGCCCGTTTTTGCTCCGTTTTCTTCACAACAACTCTTGCCACGAACGACACGGACTTACAGACTCGATTTACATTAAAAAAATCCTCAAAACAATGGGCCCTTACATTGATCTCATCAACTATAATGTAAATCTAAACTAGTGCCAAAAACAAAAAACATCCAAAATTGCAAATCATTAACATTCATCTCATGAAAATTAATGCTACCCACCTAATTTTAAGAATCCACAGAATACACAACGAAGAGCAACGATTGTCTCTGATACCAATTGAAGGGATTTTGAATTCCCGCAGCGGAAGACGTTGTGAAACGTCGTTGATCCGTTGTGTAAAACGTGTCTTAAAATTGAATCTATCTCATAGATCCTAGGCTAAACATGCAAATAGGAGAAGAAAACAGTAAGGAAAAATACTACTTACTTGTTGAAGAACACTTCTTCAATCCTCTTCTCCTCCGATCACGATCTCTCTCGAAACTACGAACTCCTCAAACACCAACCTCGATCCGAACAGGGAGACACCTCTAAAGGGTCTTCTCGGTTGTTCTCGGGAGGTTGAGGGAGAGTGAGTGAGACTCCCTTTGATTTTGGGTGAGGAGAGAATTTTGGAGAATTGAGAGAGTTCTTAGAGAGAAAACACTTGCTCTCTTTGGATGAAAATCCAAAAAATGGCAAATGGCACACCAAAGGCTTCTTGCAAAGCCTTTAAATACTATTGTGTGATGGAGTTAAAACCTCCACCAAATCACAATTTTACCACAACCATATAATATACAAATCACATTTGCATATTATATAATATAAGGTATCTCATACCTTATTATACAAATCTCATTTGCATAAATGTGGAATTATAAATTGAATCACATTCAATTTAATTTCTCTCAATTCAATTTCTCCAATTAGCACTAATTAATCAATTAGGCTATACTATAGTTTATTATGAATTTCATTCACATCAAACTATATATTATGTCATCTATATCTCATATAAATGACATAAATATCCAAATAATGAATTTGAACACTTCAAATTCACACCAAACTGTAAACCCCCAATTTGTCCAATTTGAGCCAACCGAGGGACCTAATGGACCTACACGTGACGAGCTCCAATGATCCGAGACTAACCTGACAAACTCTTTGACCCGGTTATTTAACATTCATTAGCTACGGTAACACTCCACTAAAGCTCATAGTTGCACTCTCATCACTGTGGGACAAGTTGTGTTCATCGATATAACCAATGCCCATGAGTCGACCCTTCACAGGTTGTTCGTAGTCACAGCTTAGTCAAATTACCGTTTTACCTCTGTGTCTACCTCTTGCTCTTTAAGTCCCACTGCTCCTCTAATGAACAACTACGTTGCATGGTCCAACCATAAACAACAACCCTCTCAGGCCAATGAGAGAGTGGGGCCCCGTTGTTCAAGCCCTGAAGACAACACTTAAGGGAACAACCTCTCTAGTTTCCCTAAGTCGGGAACGAGTGAATTCCTTCTTGCGTAGTCAAGTTCCCAGCTCCCCACGTAGTCCTGCCCCTGAGAAGATAGGCATATTGGGCGAGCAATAGTGGCCACCCTCACCCGTACTAGTCAAAGGACAGACCCCCGCAGACAGGAGTCCGTGACATGCTCAGGAATAAGGTCGAGTCACTAATGGTCATCTACGAATTTATTAGCTCTATACTGTTAATGGTGTTACATCAGTAAGTCTAATAATTCATGGTCCGGTCTTGTACAATCTCATTGCACAGGATGCCCCCACTCGAATGTCAACCATATGAACGAGTCAGATCACCTCGTTTGTATCTAATACAAAGCGGGTTGCATCCACAGTGTATCCAGGATTAGGTCTCCAACCTTATCCATATATTGTAGACCGTTCGGGTCATTAACTCGAACGTGATCCTCCCTGTGTGTCCACTACACACCGTTCAAGTTCTAGTTCTCTCATTAATACAATGACCCTGGAGCTTAGTTTATTGGATTAAGTTTATGAAAAATGCGAGACACAAAGTTTAAATAAATAACTCTTATTTATTACACAATGTTGAAATAAATAACTCTTATTCATTTACAACTTGGAATATTACAAACTACACGAGATGAGGACATACATCCCAACAAGTGCAACCTATATCATTTTGCATATGTTAAAACATCATGTATGAGTGCAAAATGATAAAAAAAAACTGAGTTTAGGGCTTACATTATGTATTACTTTACATTTGGGAAATGTATTATGTACTCCACTAGCTTAGTTCAAGTGAGAGTTTGTTGGGGTGTATGCCCTAATCTCGTGAAGTTTGGAACAGTTGTTGAATTAATGAATAAAGGTTATTTATTATGCAAAATTTGTATCTCTCATTTTATAAACATAATCCAATCAACTAAGCTCCAGAGTCATATTATTTGAGAGAACTTGAACGGTGTGCAGTGGACACACAGGGAGGATCTCGTTCGAGTTATTGGCCCGAACGATCTACAGTATACGGATAGAATTGGGAACCTTATCCTGGTAACACTGTGGATGCAAACTGCTTTGTATTAGATACAAACGAGGTGATCCAACTCGTTCATGTGGATGACATGCGAGTTGGGGCATTCTATGCAATAAGATTGTACAAAACCGTGAAGGGAATGAAACTCCCTGCGAAAAATGACATGAAACGTCGTGGTGTTCGTTATGCAATTCCTTTCCTAAAATTGAATTAAAAAACTTTAATCCTAGGCTAAACATGTTGATTTAACAATAAAACAGAAAGTAAATAGGTACTTACTTGTTGAAGAACATTTTTTCAAGGTTTTCTTCTCCGGTCACGAACTTCTTCGCAACTACGATCTCTACAATCACGGTCTCTCAAACCAAGAACAGTGACACCTTAGAAAGGTCTTCTCGATTGTTCTCGATCAGTTAAGGGAGAGTGGTGGGACTCCCTTTCGATTTTGGGTTGAGAGAATTTGAGAGAGAATTGAGAGAAGAGATAGTTCTTGGAAGATGAAATTCCAAAAATGAGCAATTGCTTACCAAAAACCTTCTTGCAAAGCCTTTATATAATGGTGAGAGATGAAGTTGAAATTTCCACCAAAATCACCATTTTACCACAACCTTATAATATGCAAATCATATTTGCATATTACATATAATAAGGTATCTCATACTTTATTATACAAATCTCATTTGTATAATTGTGGAAATTTAAATTGAATCACATTCAATTTAATTTCTCTCAATTCAATTACTCCAATTAGCACTAATTAATCAATTAGGTTAACCTATAGTTTATCATCAATCTCATTCACATAAAACTATATATTATGTCAACTATATCACATATAAATGATATAAATACCCAACTAAAGAATTTGAACACTTCAAATTCACACCAAACTGTAAACTCTCAATTTATCCAGTTTGAGCCAATTGAGGGACCTAATGGACCTACAGATGACGAGCTCCAATAATTAGAGATTAACCTGTCAAACTCTTTGACCTGGTTATTCAACATTCATTAGCTACGGTAACACTCCACTAAAGCCCGTAGCTGCACTCCCATCACTGTAGGACAAGTTGTGTCCATCTATATAACCAATGTCCTTGAGTTGACCCTTCACAGGTTGTTTGTAGTCACAGTTTGGTCAAATTATCGTTTTACCCCTGTGTCTACCTCTTGCTCCTTAAGTTCCCATTGCTCCTCTACTGAACAACTACGTTGCAATGGTCAAACCATAAACAACATCCCTCTCGGGCCAGTGAGAGGGTGGGCACCCGTTGTCCAAGCCCTGAAGACAACACTTAAAGGAACAACCCCTCTAGTTTCCCTAATTCGGGAACGAGTGAATTCCATCTTGCGTAGTCAAGTTCCCAGCTCCCCATGTGATTTTGTCCATAAGAAGATAGACATATTGGGCGAGTAACTTGTACCACTCTTACCCGTACTAGTCAAAGGACAGACTCCCGCAGACAGGAGTCCGTAACACGCTCAGGATTAAGGTCGAGTCACTAATGGTTATCTACGAAGTTATTAGTCCTATACTGTCAACGGTGTTACATCAGTAGGTCTAATAATTCACGGTCCGGTCTTGTACAATCTTATTGTACAGGATGCCCCACTCGCATGTCAACCACATGAACAAGTCAGATCACCTCGTTTGTATCTAATACAAAGTGGGTTGCATCCATAGTGTATCCAGGATTAGGTCTCTAACTCTATCCATATACTATAGACCGTTCGGGTCATTAACTCGAACGTGATCCTCCCTGTGTGTCCACTACACACCGTTCAAGTTCTAGTTCTCTCATAAATTTAATGACCCTGGAACTTAGTTTATTGGACAAAGTTTGTAAAAATTGCGAAACACAAAGTGATGAAAGAAATAACTCTTATTTATTTCAAATGGTAATATTACAAACAAAACGAGATTAGGACATAGATCCCAACAAGATCAAATTCACTCGTTCCCAAATTAGGGTAACTAAAGGGGTTGTTCCCTTAAGTGTTGTCTCTAGGGCTTGAACAACGGGGCCCCATCCTCTCATTGGCCTGAGAGAGTTGTTGTTTATGGTTGGACCATGCAACATAGTTATTCATTAGAGGAGCAGTGGGACTTATGGAGCAAGAGGCAACACAGGGGTAAAACGGTAATTTGACCCAACTGTGAAGACAAACAACCTGTGAAGGGTCGACTCACGGGCATTGGTTATATCGATAGACACAATTTTCCCTACAGTGATGAGAGTGCAACTACGGGCTTTAGTGGAGTGTTACTGCAGCTAATGAATGTTGAATAACCAAGTCAAAGAATTTGACAGGTTAATCTCGGATCATTGGAGCTCGTCATCTATAGGTCCATTAGGTCCCTCGGTTGGCTCAAATTGGACAAATTGAGGGTTTATAGTTTGGTATGAATTTGAAGTGTTCAAATTCATTATTTGGGTATTTATGTCATTTATATGTGATTATTTGACATAATATATAGTTTGATGTGAATGAGATTCATAATAAACTATAGTATAGCCTAATTGATTAATTTAGTGCTAATTGGAGAAATAGAATTGAATGTGATTCAATTTAAAATTCCACATTTATGCAAATGAGAATTGTATAATAAGGTATGAGATACCTTATATTATGTGATATGCAAATATGATTTGCATATCATATAGTTGTGGTCAAATGGTGAATTGGTGAAGATTTTAACTCCACCACACATCATTATAAATAGGTGCATTCAAAGGCATCTCATAAGACATTTTGCCATTTTTTGGATTTTCATCCAAAGAGTTAAAGAATAAATATGTAATTGATTAAAGGCCCACAGTACTCAGGCCCATTCTTCTATCAAGCCCATTATGTTTTTAGGGCATACTCATCTCTGTATATAACTTCTCTTCTCTAAACTAATAACACAAGAGGAAGAGCCAATCTACAAATTACAGATATTCAAACTTGGTATCAGAGCTCTTACGGCCCTTGCCAAAAAAAAAAATATGAGCATTGATGAAGCTCTTTTGAAAGTCTCAGCAGCTGCAAATGTTGAAGACACACCAGTGAGCAAGGCAACCACCATCAACCTCATTACAATGAGAACAAACGTGTCGGGTTTCAAAACCAAGAAAGATCAAGCACCCTTCTTACGATGTCTCCAAGCTTCTAAACCCTCTAAGCACTTCCCTATCAGTAAAACTAAGTGAAAACAACTATACCCTATGGAAGTCCATGGTGCAGACAGTTCTGAGAGGCCAAAGACTAGATGGCTTCATACTTGGAACCAAAGCGAGTCCACCTGAATTTATTTCCGTAGCTGAAGCCAGCTCCTCTGTCTTAACTCCAAACCCTGCTTATGAAGAATGGGTAACGGTTGATCAAGCCCTCCTTGGGTGGCTTTATTCCTCAATGGAACCAAGCATAGCCTGTGACGTTCTAAACCTAAGAAATTCAAGAAACGTTTGGAAAGCACTAGAAGAAAGATATGGAGCTACTAATAAAGCAAGAATTAGCCAACTCAAGAGAAGCTTACAAAATACTCGAAAAAACACGAGTAAAATGGTAGATTACCTGGCCACCATGAAGCAAATTGCGATAATCTTAGTCCGCAGAGAGATCCCATCTCTCAGAGTTCTCTTATCTCAAGTGTTCTAACCGGATTAGATGCCGAATATTTACCGGTAACCTGTCAACTGAATGGAAAGCACAGTTTATCTTGGCAAGAAACCCATGCTACTCTCCTAGCCTTTGAAAATCAACTACTGGATCTAAACATCATTTCTCATAACCCTGAGATAGCAAATGCCACAGCAAACCTGGTTCAAGGAAAGTATTTTGGTAACTCTAGCCACAACAACACAATGAACTACAACCAAAAACCTCAAAGCTTCACCAACATAGAAAGCGAGAGGAAGTGGCTTCAGAGGAAGACAAAGAGGCAGAGGAAGGCAAGGAAATCAGAGGCCAACCTGTCAAGTTTGTGGCAAATATGGTCATTCTGCTGCAATATGCCATCACAGGTTTGACAAGCTGTATATGGGTTCACAACCAGAACAAGAAAGAGGGCAAACAGCTTACCTAGCAACACCAGAGATTGTTGCAGACCCCAGTTGGTATGTTGATAGTGGTGCAAGCAGCCATGTGACCTATGACCAAAATAATATTTCTCAGAAAACCGAATATAATGGTAAGGAAACTCTAAGTGTTGGTGATGGTACAGAACTAAAGATTGCTCATGTTGGTACTGTTTCTTTACCCCATTCATTTCATCATCAACTCAAACTTAAGGATGTTTTACATGTCCCTAATATTGCAAAAAATTTGTTAAGCATCTCGAAGTTAACACGTGATAATAATGTTTATGTTGAATTTCACTCTTCTGTCTTCTTTGTGAAGGACAAGCTCACAGGCAAAGTGGTGCACCAAGGGAGACTTAAAGATGGATTATATCAATTGCAAGAAGCCCCTGAATCTAATCCTTTTTCCTTTTCAAAAGATGTTTCACCAAAGTGTCCTACTGCCAAGAATGTTATCTCTAATCAAAAAGCTTTTGTTGTCCCTTTTGATTCCATGAAAGAGGTGTGGCATAGGAGATTAGGCCACCCCTCATCTAAAGTTCTTGGTCAAGTTGTCAAAACTTGTAATCCACATTTGAAAATTAATGAAAACTCTAGTTTTTGTGAAGCTTGTGAGTTTGGCAAGTCACATTCTCTACCCTTTCCAACTTCTACATCTCATGCTAAACATGCACTTGATCTCATTCACACTGATTTGTGGGGACCCGCACCCACTTCCTCTAACAATGGCTACCTCTATTACATACATTTCATTGATGATTGGAGTAGATATACATGGATTTATCCACTAAAGAATAAATCTGATTCATTGAACGTCTTCAAAGAATTTAAGGCCCTTGTTGAAAACCAATTTAGCACAACCATCAAAACTCTACAATCCGATTGGGGTGGGGAGTATAGACCCTTCAACCACTTTGTTCATCAACAGGGCATTGAATTTAGACATTCGTGTCCCCACACTTCAGCTCAAAATGGAAGAGCCGAAAGGAAACATAGACATATCGTTGAAACCGGTCTAACCCTTCTTGCTCAAGCCTCTATGCCCCTAAAGTTTTGGTGGGAATCCTTCCAAACCTCAGTCTACCTCATCAATCGGCTCCCTACTCCCGTGCTACATGGGAAATCACCTTTTGAAATACTACATGAGTCCCCACCTAACTACTCCTTTCTAAAAACCTTTGGGTGTTCATGTTATCCCTGCCTACGACCCTATCAACAACATAAGTTCTACTTCCATACAACCAAGTGTACCTTTGTAGGCTACAGCGATCATCACAAAGGTTACAAGTGTCTTAGTTCTCTGGTGAGAGTCTACATTTCTCGTAATGTTAAGTTCAATGAATTAGATTTTCCTTTTAAGGATAAATTCATGTTGTCCCCCAACTCCACAACCTCCCAAAACGAGACCATCATATCTTGGCTTCCTCAACCCACATCCACCTCCTCACCTATCCCATCTTGTAATTGGCATAATCCATCTACAAGTCCACCTCTGCCCTTATCCGTTGGGACCTCTCTTGATAACATTCTCAGCCCCGTTACTCAATCACCTTCTCACCCACAGTCTAGTGGCGGATCCTCGTCTTATCGCCCTGCTGGTATGGAGAGGGGGGACTCTATACACAGTACACCTACTCAGAGGGCTCTAGAGGATGAACTGAACGAGGCTGTCACAAGGCAAACATATGAGGTTGAAGAGCCATCAGTTACAAATCAACATCCCATGGTAACAAGAGGCAAAGCTGGAATATTCAAACCAAAACAGTGGGTATACTCAACTAATATACAAAGTGACAGTCATGTAGAAGATATGAGTTTCAAGGAACCAACAAATGTCGAGGAGGCTTTATTGAACAATGAATGGAAAGCAGCAATGGTTGAGGAGTATACAACGCTCCAAAACAACCAAACCTGGAACCTAGTGCCACCAAATCCAAATCAAAATGTTGTTGGAAGCAAATGGGTTTTCAAGTTGAAGAAAAACTCAGATGGTTCAATTCAAAGACACAAAGCTAGATTAGTTGCGAAGGGGTTTCACCAAACGCCAGGTATTGACTTTAAAGAAACCTTTAGTCCAGTTGTAAAAGCACCTACAATCAGAATTATTCTAACCTTAGCTGTCACACATGGTTGGGACATAAGGCAACTTGACATTAACAATGCTTTCTTGAATGGTGAACTACAAGAAGATGTCTTTATGTCCCAACCCGAAGGATTTGTAGACACTTCGAAGCCAAATCACGTGTGTAAACTGAAAAAAGCTCTCTATGGTTTAAGACAAGCTCCAAGAGCTTGGTATGACAAGCTCAAAGAAACCTTGAAAGAATGGGGATTCGATAACTCAAAATCAGACAATTCTCTATTCATCTTCAACAAAGGGAATAAAATCATATGGATCCTAATTTATGTAGATGATATTCTGGTAACTGGAAATGATAAGAGAATGATAGGCAGATTCACAGAAGATCTTAACCAAAAATTTGCTCTGAAAGACATGGGTAGACTCCATTATTTTCTTGGAATAGAGGTTTGCTATTCAGGGGAAGCTCTACATCTAAGCCAAGGGAACTATGCACAAAGTCTACTGAAAAAATTCGGGTTCGAAAATATTAAACCATGTTCAACACCAATGGCAGCAGGCAAGAAGTTAAGTATAAAAGATGGTCAATACCTACAAGATCCTACAACTTACAGAAGCATCATAGGAGGGTTACAATACCTGTGCAACACCCGACCTGATTTAGCCTTTGCCGTAAACAGGTTGAGTCAATTCCTATCGGCTCCTACGACAACACACTTCCAAGCTCTAAAAAGAGTCCTCCGATATGTGAAAGGGACCAGAAATCTCGGAATCACCATTAATCCGGTTAGTCACACAGAAATTATTGCATTCTCAGATGCCGATTGGGCATGCAACACAGATGATAGAAAATCAGTAGGAGGAATATGTACCTACTTGGGTGAAAATCTGATATCTTGGTCATCAAAAAAGCAATCGGTAGTAGCCAGATCCAGTGCAGAATCAGAGTATCGATCTCTCGCCCATGCAGCATCCGAAATTGCTTGGATAATTTCTCTCCTCAGTGAGATCAAAATTCATCAAAGGTCCAAGCCAATTATCTGGTGTGATAGTCTCGGTCACGTTGCCATAGCTTCGAATCCCGTTTACCATGCAAGAACAAAACACATAGAAATAGACATACACTTTGTTAGAGAAAAAATTTGCAGAGGAGAACTGGAGATCGATACGCATCTGACGCGGGAGACCAAACGGCGGATGTGTTTACAAAGGCTTTGGGACAAACAAAATTACAATGATGATCAACAAACTTGGTGACCATAAGACCTCAAGATCGAGGGAAGAGTTAAAGAATAAATATGTAATTGATTAAAGGCCCACAAAGATGCTCGAGGCCCATTCTTCTATCAAGCCCATTATGTTTTTAGGGCATACTCATCTCTGTATATAACTTCTCTTCTCTAAACTAATAACACAAGAGGAAGAGCCAATCTACAAATTACAGATATTCAAACTCAAAGCAAGTGTAATTCTCTCTCAAAAGCTCTCTCTCAATTCCTCTAGAATTCTCTCCAAACCCAAAACCAAAGGGAGTCCCATAACTCTCCCTCAACCTCTCGAGAACAACCGAGAAAACCCTTTGGAAGTGTCTTGTCGTTCGGTTCGAGGATCGAGTTTGTAGAGATCGTTGTTGCGAAGGAGTTCGTGAGTGGAGAAGAAAATCTTGAAGAAGTGTTCTTCAACAAGTAAGTATCATTATTTACTTTCTGGTTTCTTCTAATTCAACAAGTTTAGCCTAGGATTTAAGTGTTAAATTCGATTTTAAGAAATTAATTGCATAACGAAAACCACAACGTTTCATGTCGTTTTCTGCTGCGGAATTTTCATTCCCTTCAGGAATATTACAAACTTACACGAGATCAGGACATACATCCCAACAGACCGAACCGTGAATTATTAGACTTACTGATGTAACACCGTTAACAGTATAAGACTAATATATTCGTAGATGAACATTCATGACTCGTCCTTAATCCTGAGCGTGTTACAAACTCCTGTCTGCGGGGGTCTGTTCTTTGACTAGTACGGGTGAGGGTGGCCTGAGTTGCTCATCCAATATGCCTATCTTCTTGGGGACTGGACCACATGGGGAACTGAAAACTTAACTACGCAAGAATGAATTCACTCGTTCCCGAGCTAAGAAAACTAGAGGGGTTGTTTCCTTAAGTGTTGTCTCCAGGGCTTGGACAACGGGCCCCACCCTCTCATTGGCTCGAAAGGGATGTTGTTTATGGTCGGACCATGCAACAAAGTTGTTCATTAGAGGAGCAGTGGGACTTAAGGAGCAAGAGGTAGATACAGGGGTAAAACGATAATTTGACCCAGCTATGACTACGAACAACCGTTGAAGGTTCGATTCACGGGCATTGGTTATATCGATGGACACAACTTATATTACAGTGAAGAGAGTGCAGCTATAGGCTGTAGTGAAGTATTACTGTAGTTAATGAATGTTGATTAACCGAGTCAAAGAGTTTGATTGGTTAATCTCGTATCATTGGAGCTCATCATCTGTAGGTCCATTAGGTCTCTCGGTTGACTCAAATTGGACTAAATGAGGGTTTACAGTTTGGAGTGGGTTTGAAGTGTTCAAATTTATTAAAAGGGTATTTATGTCATTTATATGTGATATAATGGACATAATATATAGTTTAATGTGAATGAGATTCATAAACTATAGTATAACTTAATTATTTAATTAGGGCTAATTTGGAGAAATCGATTTGAGAGAAATTAAATTGAATATGATTCAATTTAAAATTCAACAATTATGCAAATATGATTTGTATAATAAGGTATGGGATACCTTATATTATATGATATGCAAATATGATTTGCATATTATATAGTTGTGGTATTTTGGTGAATTGGTGGAAATTTTAACTCCACCACACACCATTATAAATAGGTGGAATGTGAGACATTTCATAAGTTTGTCTCTTATTTTTTGGAATTTCATCCAAAAGAGAAAGCAAATTCTCTCTAGAACTCCTCTCTCAAGTCTCTACACCCTCTCCAACTCGAAATCCAAAGGGGGTCCTACCACTCTCCTCATCCTCCTAAGAACGATCGAGAAGATCAAGTGGAAGTGTCCCCTTGAATTGATTCGTGGTACGCTCGTTGGAAAAATTGTTAGATTGTGAGATCGTGACCAGAAAGGGAAACACGAAGAAAAGTTCTTCAAGAGGTAGGTTCTCGAACCTTTACTTTTTGTTTTTCTTCTCAAAAGCATGCTTAATCTAGAATGTATGCTGATACTTTCGATTTTAAAAAAATTAGAACTACAACAAAACAACGACGATTCACATCGCACTTCCGCTGCGGAGAATCCATTCCCTTCACATATGCTATGCAATGAGAATTATCATCAGGTATCAGTCCAATCCAGGATATGATCATTGGACTGTCATTAAGAACATTCTCAAGTATCTTAGGAGAACGAGGGACTATATGCTTGTGTATGACGCAAAGGATTTGATCCTTGCAGGATCCACTGACTCTAATTTTTAGACTGATGTGGATTTGAGGAAATCCACATCAGGATCAGTGTTCACTCTTAATAGAGGATCTATAGTATGGAGGAGTATAAAACAAGGTTGTATTGCTGACTCCACCATAGAGGTTGAGTACATCACAGCTTGCGAAGCAGCGAAGGAGGTTGTACGGCTTAGGAAGTTCTTAACTGATTTGGAAGTTGTTCCAAATATGAATTTGCCTATCACCCTTTATTGTGATAATAGTGGTGCAGTGGTAGATTCTAAAGAACCTAGAAGCCATAAGCACAGAAAGCACATTGAGCACAAATATCATCTCATCAGGGAGATTGTGCAACGAGGAGACGTGATCGTCACGCAGATCGCTTCGGAGCATAACATTATTGATCCGTTTACAAAGCCCCTCACGGCTAAAGTGTTTAAGGGACACTTAGAGAGTCTGAGATTACGGGTTGTACAATAGGACAGTTTTCTTACTCAGCATGTTTGACTCCACTAATGTTTTAGTCCAAGTGGGAATTTGTTGGGTTTTATGTCCTAAAACTCGTGGTTTTGTAAACTGAATGTACATTCTATATTGCAATAAAGATGTTATTGATGTTTATTCAGTAAAGATGTTATTGAGTAATGTAAATTGTGTATTTTGTAACCCTAATCCAATAAAGAACCCTTGGGTATAACATGAATACTTGAACTTTATGTGTGACATAAAAGTGGATCAAGTTCAAGTTATAGCCAGAATGGTCTATAGTATAAGGATAGGGTTGGCTATGACCTTATCTTAGGGACACTATGGACGCGACCCACTTTGTAAAGTACAAACGATGTGATCCTAAATCGTTCATGTGAAGACATGCGAGTGGGGGCGTCCTATGTAGTGGGTTTGCATAAGATAGGACCGCAAAATAGTCACTTAGACTTTATAACTCCGTTTACTGTCTTAACTAATTATATTCATACGATGAGCTAGGTAACTCGGTCTTAATCCTGAGCATACTATAAACTCATGTTTATTCGGATTATGCTTAGATTTGCATGGGTGAGAGTGGCCCGAGATTGGTGACTCAATAAGACTCACATTTCAGGGATAAAAACCGGATAAATAGTTGAGAACATAGTTCTGTTAGATGGAATTCACTCCTACCCGCTTTAGGGGTTAATAGAGAGGTTGTTCCCTTAAGTGCTGACTCTGGGTCTTAAACAAAGGGTCCACCCCTCTCATTGCCCTGAGAGGGATTCGGTTTGTTGGTTGGACTACAAACTAATTGTTCATTAGAGGATCATGGGACTTAAGGCACAAAAAGTAATTACAGGGGTAAAATGTTAAATTTGACCCAGTTGTAATTACGAACGACCTGTGAAGGATCGATGGTTATATCAAGCTGACAGAAATATATCTACAGTGAGGAGAGTGCAACCACTGGCCTTTAGTGAAGTGTCCCAGTGGTTAACGAATGTTGATTAACTAAGCTAAAGAGTTAGGTCGGTTAATCTCGTATCGTTGGAGCTCATGATCTATAGGTCCATTAGGTCCTCCTTACTAGCTCGGACTAAGCCTTGTGACATTTTGAGAGAAAAGAATTTGAATTGTTCAAATTCGATTTTGTGAGAAAATGCTAATTATATGCGATATATTTAACGTGTCATAACTTAATTATGAATTAAACTATGATTAAGAAGAGGTGGACATATTTGAATATGATTTAAATATTGGACTGATTTATAGCATGAATAGGGATTCATGTTCGAAAAATCGATCGAGATTGGGTAATTTATTTAATTTAATATTTGATATTAAATTAAATTAAAAAATTAATTAATTAAATTAATTTTAATTTAAAATCAATTTTATATTGATTTTTGAGTTAAAATTAAATGAAAAAGAAGGAAAAATTCAAGATTTGTCTTGAATGCAACTTGCCCAATTGCCATGGTGACTCAAACTCAAAATTGACCAAAATTAGCCACCTCCTTCTTCAATTATCCCCATCATCGAGGTGATTTGCAAGAATTTTGCAGAAATTCTTACAATTCTCGGTTTGTGACCTTTGAAGACTTTTCTTCCAAATTCTCTCTATCTAGGATCCCACAATCCTTTCCAAGGCCTGAGGATAGTAGGAAAGACACTAAAGGTAGTCCACGAAGTGTTCGTGTTGCAAATCGTCCACTGGATGAAGAGAATTTGATCTTCAAAGGTGAGTTTCTTAACTCTCTGTTTTTCCAACTTTGAGCATGCATTTTATTTTGTAAAATTGATCAAATTAGAGTGTTCAAGATCCTAAATTGCTTATGTTTTCTTAATATGGACTCTTTTAATTAATAGCCTTTTATTAGAAAGAGCTACCAGGCTAAAGAGAACATAAGATTACACATTCTAACTCAAATGGTCAATTGAACGTAAAAATAAAAGGTGAATATTTCATCATACTAGCTAATGATTATTTAAGGTATTAGTATTTTCATCAAATTAATGCTACATAAGTCCAAATTTTGTGAAAAGTCCAAAAATGTATGACTAAAGTTGAAAATTAAATTAGATACATTTATCAAGATACTACGATCAGATTGTAGTGGAAACTATCAGAACCATACGTGACTAGTTGATAAAAAGCAAGGGCATGTTTGGTATGCAATCCAGATTCTATTTTATGTTTTCAGATTCACTGAATTCAGTGAATACGTGTTTGGCAGACGTGTTTTCGAAAACTGTTTTCGGATTCTGTGATCCAAATAGTATAAATTCTGAAAACAACATTTTTATGTTTTCATTGTATCCAGATTCTGAATTTGAAAATTTAAAATGCAGAATTATATTAAACAAAGATAAAATCTTAATAAATATAGTATTTCATGTTTATAAACTTAATTTACTTTTGTTAAATTAAAATATGTATAATATAAAATATTATATTATAAGATAATAATTATATAAAATTTATATTAAAAAAACATGTTCATAAATTAATTAATAATGACTTATACTCAACTTAATACTTAATTTTGCAACTATAACTAATTTTATGATCTATAAATATATTATAGAATACACTTTAAACTACTGTTTAAAATGAAATTGAATTTCTAAATCTGCAACCAAAGGCATATCTTAAAACAGGAAATACAACTCTGTTTTCATTGAATCCCTTGTTTTCAAGTTTCTGTTTTTGGATTGCCTACCAAACAGGCCCTAAGATTTTATCCCAACTCTAAATACACTTAAAATTGTGTGAAATTATATTATAAAAGATAAATAAGACTTTGTTAGACATAACCGCATCTCACAGACTAGAAAAATAGAGTAAAAATTACAAACACTTGATTGTTTGGGGTGCTGAGTTGTTATAATAACAGAGATTGTAATCGTCGGTGAGTTATTATAGTTGGTGAAGTTGGTGAAATATTAATACAGAATAATATAGTCGGCTATGAATTTACAAATTTATGGTGAAAATTGACGAGCCAAACCAAATTCAAAGACAAATTGAATTTCTTTCTCCCAATTTTTGTTGCTTTTGATCGAATGTGCGAGTACCCAACACCAAAATCAAAAAGCGAAATCCATCAATAATCTGTTGTACTTTTCTGTAGAAGCAAGCCGACAATCGAGGAAACTGCCTTTCGAAAGCGAACCTTAAGGTCGATGCGACAAACAAATGGGCCTTCAAAGAAATTGTCATCGACTTCAATTTCATCGACCGAGTTCAGTCTAGCGATGAACCGGGCCCAAAATTGGTCCCGCAACTACAAAAATCCCCATCATCGGTATCAATCTCTTCAATAATAGTAGCTCCAAATTCTAAGTTCGATTAGAAAAAAGAAGTTAATAATGAGAAGCTCGTGGAATCTTGGCATTTGTTATGGTAGATGCTTGATTCCATCGGTGAAATGGGTTTGACTGGCGTTGGCTGCGGCAGGTATACTTACTTTTTCCACTATCCTTCTCTGTTTCTCTGTTGTTTATTTCTCTCACTAGACAACGGTTTCCACCTATTGCATTTCTGTCGCTTACTATTGAATAATCATTTTGTTGTCTATTATTGTTGTTAACTTAATTCAAATGCAACTCTGTTCACAACTGTGTGAGGTCGCAACCTTTTCTAGCTTGCGAAAATTTATCTTCCTTGGATGTCACTATCCCCCCATTTTTTGTCTCTGTCTGAACTTCTTGGAGTTTTTGATTTTTTGATGGCTGAATGAACATTTTAGTGATTATTTAGGGTTTCCCAGTTGATCTTCTGTGATGGGTTGTTAGATGCTTCTCTTTCTTGCAGGCTTCAGGTTGCTTGATTGTTTTATGGTTTTGTCTTTCACTTTATCGTCACCCCTTCAGATACTAACCTTTGTTTGATTCAAAATTTTGCTGGTTGTGTAAGGTATATCACTTTCGAGTCCTAGAGGAACTCTTTCAGTCCTCTCTTCAAGTAGGTTTCTTTAGCATACCGGAGTTTGTTTTTGCCAATTCGAGTGTTCTGTGAAGATTTGAAAATCTTCGATTCTATTCTTTTTTCCCTCTCATATTTTATTCTCCTTGTATAAATTTTTTTGATTCCTTGTTGTATTAATACCTTATTCGTTCAGAATCCCAGGAAGTCTTAGAGCCAGTTGAATTTCTTCACTTCCAGTCTTACTTTTATTAAGAACCCTTCCTTCTTTTCTGCTAAAAGTCATTCTATTTTTGTATTCAAATTGAGTTTTTCCACCTTCAGAGAACTGGATATTATCTTTCTTTCTAAGTTTGCTTTTAAACTTTCAGTTTTGAATGTATTTGATTCTGATAACTTCCTGTGTTCCTAGCCTCATTTTCTATGTCACTGGCCTGTTGTATTCCCGTCGCTGAAGGTGTCTACTGTATAGCATGTGCTCGTTGGTTGTGGTTGAAGTTTCTCTATAATGCTGGCCATGAAAGTGAAAACTGGAGCCTGGCCACGACTGAGGAATTTGAACCTATTCCTCGATATTGTCGATTAATTCTATCTGTCTATGAAGATGATCTCCGGAACCCACTTTGGGCTCCTCCAGGTGGTTATGGCATTAATCCTGATTGGGTTCTCCTACGCAAGGATTACGAAGGAACTCTTGGTCGTGTTTCACCATATATGATTTACGTTGATCATGATCACGGTGATGTAGTCTTGGGAGTTAGAGGACTTAATTTGGCCAAAGAAAGCGATTATGCAGTCTTGCTAGATAACAAACTTGGGCAGACAAAGTTTTGTGGTGGGTATGTACACAATGGTCTTTTGAAGGCAGCTATATGGATTTTTGATGCAGAGTGTGAGGTTTTAAGGGAACTGGTTGAAAAGAATCCAGGTTACACCTTGACATTTGTTGGGCATTCCCTTGGGGCTGGAGTAGTGGCATTATTGACAATAATTGCATTGCAGAAACAGGATAGATTGGGGAACATTCAGAGGAAGAGGATCAGATGCTTTGCTATTGCTCCTCCTCGGTGCATGTCTCTAAATTTGGCAGTGAGATATGCAGACGTGATCAATTCTGTAGTACTCCAGGTACAGTCATCAAATATGGCTACAAAGAAACTTGTTTCTCTGAATGATTATAATTCATAGGTTTAAGTTCTTTGAGGTGTTATATTAAGCACAATTTGATTTGTTTTTTGGGCTACATATAGAATTGAAGTAAACTAGATAGATTCATGGTAAAAAAAGAATCAATGAGTTTTATGGTTAAATTCAGTCAAGACAATCTCGGATACATTGTACATAAGGGATTGTATCTGTCAACTCTGTAATTTGTAACACATCATATTCAAAGCATTTCATCAGAGTGAAATGTACTATATAGTTTATTTAAAATAATTGAAACTCTTCAATAATGGAAATGCTTTCTGAAACTAAGCAACATAAACTTGTTTTTCTATAACAATTTCATTGATGGTATACAAGAAGGGGGTATGAAGCAACAGAATGTCATATCATGTCTTTAATATTAAAATCAACAAATGGGAGAGTAGCTACCTTCTATAATATTTTCAGAGAAGCAAAGCTAACAATGTTTGAAATTTCAGGACTATGGGTTGAAGATGCGTTCTATGCAATGAAATGAAATCCCAAAACAAGCACCACATTTCATATGTTGATGATTAGGTTTGCATGTTGCGGATTACTTCTGCACTATGCAAGACATAAGATGATTGTGTGGTTTTATTGACTATTTTTCAAACACAAGTTTCTCTTGAAAGCAATAAATATCCATTTATTCTTTACTCTTGGCATTAAGTGATTCTAGTCCATGTGCATTATTGTGATGTACCAGGATGATTTCTTACCTCGGACTACCACAGCTTTGGAAGATGTATTCAAATCACTTGTCTGGTAAAATTACAATCTTGTTAGCACCTCTTTGAATTTTTAAAGTTATGGACATATCTTACATCTATGTTTCAACAAGCATGAACTGTACTAATTATAATAATAAATAAACATACAAATAAACTTAAGAAAATAATTAATTGTCCAATATTGGACTTTCCGAGGAAGCTCTGGTAGGCAGTTGTTAAAGACATCTTTCTTGCAGGTGAATGAAGCACTTTTTCACTTGTTATGTGCTAGATCTTTTACATCATAATGATCGAGTATCCTTATCTGAACAGCCTACCATGTTTATTATGCGTGATGTGCTTGAAGGATACATGCACAATGGAGGAGAAGATGCTTAAGGATCCTAGACGGCTTTATGCTCCTGGTCGTCTTTATCACATTGTTGAACGAAAACCCTTTAGGTAAGAAAGGCTCTATTTCAGTTCAAGCAGTTCAAAGTTAATTCAATTATGAATTGTTCCTCACTTGGTGACATGATGAGGCCTTTTTGACTAGATAGGGAACTCTTAGTTTCAGCATAGAAGTGAGAACCTAGAAGGGGTGTGTAACACAGTATTGAGAGAAAAATACTTACTGTATTCACATTAGAGTTACTAACACCTAACGCATATATATAGGTGTACAAGGAAACCTTAATATTAAAAGATGTACAATTACTATAAAGGACAAATATACATAATAATATATATTATAACACTCCTCAAGCTGGAACAAATATGTCAAACAAGCCCAACTTGTTGTAGAGATAATTTATTCTTGCTCCATTTAAGGCCTTGGTAAGGATATTTCCCAATTGTTCTCTTGTCTTTACATATTCTATTGACATCAATCCTCGTATTTTCTCGCGAATGAAATGACAATCCACTTCAATACGTTTAGTCCTCTCATGAAACACTGGATTAGATGTAATGTGAAGTGCAACTTGATTATCACACCCTAATTTAGCTGGCATAATCAATATAATCATATTGAATCAAATCTCAGTCAAGAATTGATGTATCCACACTATTTCACACACAGACTGTGACATAGCACTATATTCCGACTCAACATTTGAATGTGATAAGACATTTTGCTTCTTACTCTTCTCCGACACCAAATTGTCTCCCACGAAAACACAATATCTAGATGTTGATCTTCTATCTTGTTTAGATCCTGCCCAATCAACATTTGAAAAACATTAACCTTTGTATGACCATGATCTTTATATAAGGTCCCACGTCCAGGTGCAACTTTTAAGTAGCATAGAATTTGTTCTACTACAACCTAATGATCTACGGTGGGTGAAGACATATACTCACAACACTTACTGAATAGGCAATGTCTGGTTGTGTTACTGTCAGATAATTCAACTTCCCAATCAATCTTCTGTATCTCTCATGATCTTTAAATGGTTTTCCTTTGGTGAGTTGCAAATTAGGTATCATTGGAGTACTACATAGTTTAACTCCTAATTTTCCTATCTCAGATAACAAATCAAGTATATATTTTCGTTGCGACAAAAAGATACCTTTCTTGCTTCTCATCACTTCAATACCCAAGAAATACTTTAGTGTTCCCAGATCTTTAGTATGAAACTAACCCTGAAGGAAAGTTTTCAAAGACAATATACCTTATGTATCATCTCCAATGATCACAATATCATCGACGTACACTATGAATAGGGTAATACTCTTCTCAGATCGTCGATAAAAGGATCAGACGTACTTTTCTTCATTCCAAACTACTCAAGTGCTTGACTAAATTTACCAAACCATTCTTGTGGACTCTGTTTCAATCCATACAAAGATTTTCTAAGACGACAAACTTATCACTCTCCCCCTGCGCAACAAACCCAGGTGGTTGCTCCATATATACTTTTTCTTGAAGATCACCATGGAGAAAGACGTTCTTGATATCACGTTGATGCAAAGACCAACAATGAGTAGCAGCCATGGAAATAAACAATCGAATGGAAGCTAATTTAGCAACTGGAGAAAATGTGTCAGAATAATCTCTCTCATAAGTTTGAGCATGCATTTGAAAGGATAATGCTCTAGCAGTTTTAAGTAAATGTCGATTTTTTCGTTCAGTGACTCCATTTTGAGATGGAGTGTCAGTGCAAAAGAATTGATGAAGAATGTCATTTGTACACAAGTAAGATCCCAACATGTGAGAAAAATATTCATCAGCATTATCAGTTCACATAGAGGTATTAAATTGATTTTGAATCTCAACATGGAAAGTACAAAAATGCGTTAGTAACTCAGAACGACTTTTTATAAAATATGACCAAGTCAAATGAGAATAATCATCAACAAAAGTAACAGAATATCGAAATCCAGTTTTGGATACTACATGACAAGGATCCCAAACATCAAAATGAACTATTTAAACGGAGCACTAGCTCATTTATGAACTCTAGGACTTGAACTAAGTCGATGAAATTTTGCAAACTGACAAGACTCACAATTCAATGAAGACAAAGAATGAAACTCTGGATGAATTTTCTTTAACACGGACAAAGAGGGATGACCTAAACGACAATGGACTTCAAACAGTGATGCAACACTAGAGCAGGCCACAACTTTTGGTATATGCTGATAAAAAATGTAAAGGCCTTTAGACTCATATCCTTTACTACTAATTTTCTTCGTCATACAATCCTGAAACAAGCAATAGCAATGAATAAAAGAGATAAAACAATTAAGATCATGAGTGAGTATACTAACAGAAATCAAATTAAATGAGAGTCGAGGCAAATGTTAGGCAGAAGACAAAGGAAGTGAGGGTGTGAGATTAATGGTGCCAGACCCAAGATGTTAATCCATCTGCCAAAGTGACAGTTGGAAAAGGTGTCAATGACAAAGAGGTACAAAATAAGCTAGAATTACCTGTCATATGAGTTGTGGCACGAGAGTCAATGATTCATTTGGTGGAAGATGTTAGAAGACAATGATTCTTATTACCTGATTCAACAATAGTTGCAATAGGATTCGATGAAGAAGATGCTTCCAATGAATCCTGGTACAACTGGAATTTAGCAAAATTGTCTGCAGAAATAGTATCATTAGTAGACGCAAGCTGAGCTATTTGAGGCCTTTGACCCTTATTCAACAACTTCCAACAGTCGCGTTTCATATGACCCAGCTTATGATAATAGTTAGATATAATCTCTTGCGAATCTTGTCGTCGATGGTAAGAACCAAGCCTCTGAGTGTTGGTATTCATTCCTTTAGTGATCTTATGATCATTTCAACTAATGAGAGCACTGTCGGATTTAGAAACAGACAAACCAGATGAAGAACTTTCTGTGCGGAGGACTCTACTTAAGCTTCGTCCAAAGAAGAGATCTCGGAGCCCGAGAGAATTTTTGTTTTGGCCATATCAAATTTAGAGGAAAGACCATTCAGAAAACTCATGACACCCATCTTTTCTCTCTGAGCTTGTTGAATTTTTATGTCTGTACTAAAATGGGAGTAATGTATTAAATTCTGCACGTTTTCTTAACTTGCATAAAATAATTCGGAACGGATTGGTCTCCCTATTTTTGCTGATAGAGGGTTGTGCAAACTTCATACATTCTATTAACTTGCTCCTTTCCTGAGTATAAGAATTTTAAGAATCCGAACAGTTCTTTCACAAAATCACAATAATTTACCAATCTAACCACTTCACTCTCAATTGAATTCTTAATATGAGTATACAATCGAGCGTCATTGCGCAACCTAGTCTTCTTTGTGTCATCCTCTAGCGGATCTTGATCGATATAATCATCCATCTCAGTACTTCGTAAATAGAATCAAATCGTTCGACTCCAATCATAATAATTTGAACCATGTAGCTTGTGTTCCATAATCTTTGACGATAGAGGAACCATAGTAGATACCACCATAGGTTTTATTTCAGCCATTAGTTGCCTAAAACCGGTAGAAAAACTCAAAAGAAACAAAGAAAACAGATTTGAACCGAAGTCAACAAAACATATTAGATACCCTTTAGACTTTATTTTGCTTGGGTGGAGCGCTTTGTTGTAAGCTCCCCCTTGTTTTTTGTGGGCTTATTTTTTGTACGCTCGTGTATTCTTTCATTTTTTCTCAATGAAAGCTTGGTTTTTCATAAAAACAAAAAAAACAAAAAATCAGATCTGAACTCGAGGCCAACGAAGTTGAAATCGTCGAAACCAAGTATGCAGACTGGCCGAAAAAGCCATGGCGAGATGAACCCAAGTGGCGGAATCCCAAACAGACGTTTCACGTGCCCCCTTGCTTCGACGCGTGGCGGCGAAAACAGTATTGTTCGGTGGCTCGTGTGGCTCACGTGTGGTAGTTTCCCGCGAACGGCGACGGCGACGATCCTCCAGAGGTAGGTGGTGTTGACAAATGGCCAACCTAACGTGATGACCCAAACTTCAAACCCTAGCCTCACTTGGAAGAGAAAACCCTAATTGCCAAACTAAATTTCTAAAACCCTAAAACCTGGCTCTGATATCATGTAACACAGTATTGAGAGAAAAATATTCATTGTATTCACATTAGAGTTACTAACCCATATATATAGGTGTACAAGGAAATCCTAATACTAAAAGATGTACCATTACTATAAAGGAGAAATATACCTAATAAATATATATTATAACAGGGTGCACATCCTAACTATATTGAGTCCATATTTGTTCTTGAGCAATTTCAGTGAATGGCCTTAGTAAGGCCAAAATCTACTACCGTGATCTTGTCCGTATATATTTTTCTTTTGTATATCTTGTCCCTTGCTGAGAGGCTATTCGTTCTTAATTTCATTGAGCTACATTTTCTAATGTAGTATGCATTGAGTTTACCGACAGATGTTCAAAGACTACCTTAGGCATATTCATCCAGGGAAACCTTGAGATAAACCTAACGTTGGTGAAGGTTGCTGGCATTTGGAGTTCATTGACGTTTTATTGATAATCACATTTAGAATTTTATTCAACTTCTTTCTTTGTGATAATTTGTTTGGATATGGAAGGCTAAAAAACTGAAGAATCTGATAGGGTGGTTTTCCAGTTTCTCTACGAATGCTAGAAAGACAACAGGGGAATCAGGGATCGTGAAGGAGAGTTAAAGTAATAGTTGCGAGTGGTTGTAGAGCCCGGATAGTTAGAATTAGTGGGACTCACCTTTCGTATTTCTGTTATGCTAATGAGATTACGTGAGGTAAAAATAAGAAGGGAAAAAGGTAGAGAGAAGCTTACAGAAGACCAAAGTGAGTTTGGAGGGTGGTTCAGACCTCTCATAAGTCTGCTTTCCTTTGTACCGTACTCTACATTTCCCTTGTGTACTGTAATGTAGGGTGTTGATCCATGATTGAGGAGGTGCTCCTCAACCCTCCTTTTCCATTTTTTCACCATTTTGTGAGGCATTTAACTTGAGAAGAATTGTAGAATCTTTAAAAGGTCTAAGAAGTCAGATGAGGAGCTTTGGGAGTTGGTTCGATTTAACTCGTTTTTAGGATTGGGGTTTGTTCTTGTAATTAGTTTTAGAGTTTTTTGTTGGTAGACTTGTTTTTTTTGTTTGTTGTACTTGTACATTATTCATTTCTCTTATTGAAGCTTGGTTTCTTATTAAGAAAGAAAACTTTTAGGAGAAGGATGAGAGCTTTTATCTTTTCGGCTGATCTCATTAGATTTCTTGCTTCCATGTCACGTTTGTCCAGAGTTTTTCGATTACAGTCCTATTTTTTATTTCCGTCAGTTGGATTGTATTTTGTAATCATTGGCATATTGGGAGATTGCTTATCTTCCTCCTTTGTTTGGAGCTTCTATCAGTAGAGTGGTTTCTAATCCATTTTTATAGAGCAAAGGGGAAGCTCACAGAGCTTTCGAGAAAGGGCTTTTATCCCAAGCATATCTCCTTACTGCACGCACAAACAAAAAACAGAAAGCACTGCCGTATCAGTTTTTTAAAAATGTCATCATCCATTTTCAGGATAGGAAGATTTCCTCCAGTTGTGAAAACAGCAGTGCCTGTAGATAAGAGGTTTGAGCATTTAGTTCTTTCTTGCAATGCTACTTCAGATCATGCTATCATCTGGATAGAGAGAGAGTCTCAGAAGGCTCTTGATGTAAGTCGCCCAACTTCTCTCTCTCTCCCCTTATTTGCCTCTGCTTCAGTAGTAAAGTTCCATGAGATTTTGCTTCCTTCAATAAATTAACACAAACAAAATTATCTTTACAAGTTATGGAGGGGAACTGCTGGAAGTTCCAAAACACATTTTATCATATGTTTGTGATCATGAAATTCATTTATGTATGGATTAATATTCTATTCTCGAGTTCTTAGTGCCAAAATAATCTATGAATAAATACTTATCCATCCATGGCTGAGCTTCTGCATCTGGCTGATTCGACATCACATTAACGAGCTACATGTTGGACAACTTGCACATCCCTTTTCCCACACAAGTATTTCTGATGATTCATATAAGTTTTGGTAGTTTAATAGAATTGCAAAAGCTGAAAAGGGGTTTTAAAAAGGTTATGTTTTTTCCTCTCCCCAGATCATGATGGAGAATGATAAAGCCTTGGAAATCCCAGTGCAGCAGAGGATGCAACGGCAGGCTTCGGTAGAACGAGGACATGGCGAAGAGTACAAGGCAGCCCTCGAGCGAGCTGCTGCGTTAGAAATCCCTGATGAAAACTTACCACTCTCCTATGGAACGTTCAATCAATTGGAAGAAGGTGAGAACTCTAGCCAATCAGTCAAAGACACATTGGTAGCATCCTCGACGAAACAAAGGGATAGATGGGATAAATTTATAAATCGGTTTTTCGACGTGGACCAGTCTGGTCGAATGGTGTTCAAAAAATCATAAGCCTTACTGATTTATGAATTCTTAGGAGGAAGTAGGAACTGCAAGTATCATTCTTTTGACTGTAAAAAGAAACAGAGAGATTTAGTAGATACCTCAATTGTTTCCAGAATAGCACAGATAGAGTATTTTTTTTTTCTTTTTTGGTTTTTTTTTTTCTTTTTTTTGACAACACACTGGGTCGGAGATTCAAATCTCTAACCTCTTAGTGGAGGATATAAACTTCATGCCAGTTGAACAACACCCAGATTGACCTTTTGGTTTTTTTTTTTTTTTTTGTTGCTTTGCTTCGTTTGGTAAGCAGAAGCCGTAGTCTAGAAATGATATTTGTGGTAAACTGAGATTTTATTTTTATTATTATCATTTATTATTTTATATTAGTGAATAAGATTTCACTTTCATAAATATAAATGCTGAGAATATTCTTGTCATGTCTTTGCTGTTATCTATTAAAATACTCTTGTTTGTTATTTCAGCCAACGTTTCTTTCAATTTGTTAAAGTGACAGAATATTTCTTCCATTTTCAAAATAAATCTCAAACGTCCATAGACTCTTCGGCATTTATTGTACTCTATCTTTTATGAAAATGTCAGATGAAAATATCATAATATATCAACGTTGATAGATATTTTTTAAAAATATTAAAAACAAAACAATAAAAAAATATTTGAATTATAACCCTTTTACCCTTTTAAATGAGTTCAAAAACTAATTCTTTATATTTGGTTACTATTCTTCTTTTCATCAAATGTTGATTTATGCATTGATGTGAAACTCATGGACATATGAAAACAAGAGATTTAATAAAAATAAAGTTGTATTTTGTGTCTTCAAATATGTGTTTGGTAGCATATTAAGAAATCTGATTTAATTCTAAATGGTTGTTTAAAATGTGTCCTATAGCAGATCATGAAATTAGTTGTAGTGGCAAAACTAACTATTAGATTAATATAAGTCATACTAATTAATTTATGAGTCATTTTATAATATAATATTTTGTAATTTAATATATCATATTATACATATTTTAATTTAACAAAAGTAAATTGAGTTTATAACATGAAATGTTGTATTTATTAAGATTTTTATCTTTGTTAAATATAATTTTGCATTTTAAAATTCTAAATTCAGAATCTGGTTACAATGAAAACATAAAAATGTTGTTTTTCAGAATTTCTACTATTTGGATCACAGAATCCGAAACACATCTGCTAATAGAGATGTTCACGGAGCGGGGCGGGACCGAGGAGTGGCTCCCCATCCCCGTCCCCGCGAAATTCTCCATTTAATTCCGCAGGGATCGGGTTCCCATGGAATAATTCCCCATTTAGAATTTTATTTTTTTAAATTTTATTAACTAATTTCTTTTTTTAAAAAAAAATTGTATTTAAATGTTAATTATTATTTAGAGATTTCTAGTTAGGATACATTTTTTCAATTTTCTTAGAAAAATAAAATGATATTTAATAAAATTTTAGATTTATGGTTTATTAGAAGTATACAAATATATATATATATTTAAAATTAAATTAATTAATCGGGGTGGGGACGGGAGTGAAGCGAGGACGGGGTTGGGGAATGTATTCCCCGTCCCCGTTTAGCCAACAAGAAAATTTTTTATCTCCGCTCCCTCCCCCGTTCCCTGCCTAAACGGAGATTTCCCTGAATCCGAAAACATAAAACAAAATTTAGATGGCATACCAAACAAACCCTTACTCATTATATGGAAATGTACTGATTGTACTTTCTATTTGAGAATGATTTTATTAAAAAAAATCATTGCAATAAAATTAACTCCAAACACCAGGTGCATTACATATATATTTTTTTTAAAAAAATTAAGTTATATTTATTTACTATTCATTTCCTTTGTTAGTAATTCACTAGTTGAAAACATTTTTACAAAATTGAAAACAGAAAGAAAGTATGTATAAAGAATATGTTTAATTTTTAAGAATACAAAGCTAAAAAGAAAATGAATCAAAATATTATTTTATTCGATTAAAATACCATTTCGATCCTTATACTTCATAATATATTCAATTCTAGTCCATATACTTTTAAAATGTCTAAATTTATTTTCTCTTGTTTTTAGTATATTTTAAAATTAGTCTCTATTATTAGTTTATCATTAATTAAAAAAAATGCTTCTATTAACTTTCACTGGTAAAATTTATAAAAATATATACATTTTATTATAAATATGATTCCACATGTCCTTTAACACTCATGCCATGTGGCAAATTATCCTTAGTCATAGTGTCCTCCATGTGTCAATTTCTTACCAATGTTTAGTGTCCAAATGTACCAACTCATCCCTTGCCAAATTGCCTATAAATAGTGGTTTTTGGTGGAAGAATAAGATGCACCATTGGTGAAATTCCCTCCAATTCAATTTCTTCTCTCCCACTTTCTATTTAGTTTTTGCTTATTTAATTTTCCATAAATTTCCACTATCTCTTTATTTATATTATATATATTGCCCCCACTTTCAAACACTTATTTTAATATTATTATTATTATTATATTATTATATTAGTATTTTAATATTGGTAAAATTATACCCGGTTTTCATCCTATTTTTACAACACATTTGTCTTATTTTAAACAAATATTTTTATTATTATTTTACAAAATCCACTAAACTAACCATAAGAACTAATTTTAAAATCTATTGAAATTTACCTTTACTAAAATCACTAAAAATTTCCACATTGGAATGAATCCCTACTTATATTTTAGTAAACAATATATTATCAAAACTTAAATAAAGTTCCATGCTCTTAGATGCCTAGCACAGGTATCCTTTTACCCTTTAATATTACATCATAAATGGAAGAAACAAATTTATACCTAGTACATAGAAATTAATTGATATTTGACCATTTGTATTATGCTCGCATCATTCGCAAAAAGAAGAAAAAAAAAAAAGAAGGTATTTTCATTTTAGAAAGAGAAGACTTATTGATTTGAAATCTAGAGGAGAAATTGGAGGGAATTTGTGTCCAAATATTCATTTCCAAAAGACATATTTCTGTTCACATGTAGAATTGAATTCTCTACAAAGCCAAAGCTGATCTATGATCTCTGAAAAGGCTAGCAAGAAGCTGCAACCTACCCTTGAACAGATTCAAACACAGTTTGGTGTAAAAGGATGATTTCAATATTAATAATGCATAAAACACCTTTTACAACTGCTGTTTAATCATATCATTTGCAACAGCTACATCTAATTGACAATAAATATGAACTTGATATCTAGATTTTTTAATTGGACAACTAATAATATCAATTACCCTGATCTGCATTGTATTGACAACTCCCAATATTTGTGGAGAGATGAGTTATACATCTTCTTGCTGGCTATACCTGGAGATCATGAACTGCTTCTCCTGCATTTGGCAGAGTGACAATTATAATTTATCTTTTTTCTCTCTTATCAAGTCTATATGGATACGTTAACAAACGAACTAACGACTATTACAGAAGAATATGGTTTTAGGAAGAGAAGAAGCGTCCGAGAGCTTTACCGTGCATTCTCTTGACAAATCGTTCAAACTCCATGAAGTTTTGTCTTTCTAAGAGAAGTGGACTGAGCCTGTGATAGATAAAGGACGACAAATATCTCCCATCCGGATCAGCGAGGGGCTTGGCGTTGTCCAATATCTTGTTATAACCTACTCTGTTGAGGAAAGGAAGAGCATTCTCGCTTACCACTTCTACGCCGACGTCCCATGCAGCGTTCGTCACCTGGATTGTTGGAGAGCAATTTTGAGAAAGCAGCGAAAATGTAGGGAGTGAGGAAGCGTTGAAAATGACATAGTTCGCCTCTAACATAACCCAACAATGGGCATTTTACTATATAATCTAAACAAAATTTGAACTATGATTTCTCCTGGTCTGTATGTATATAGGCAGAAAATAAGGCATGCAAGTGGTGTTAGAAAAATTTGATTCTAATATTATGTTCTTACTTGCCAGACTACTGCCTCGGGATCAGACAGCGTATTTGTGAAGTCTTCCTGCTGGTCTAACGTGTGAAATCCAGCAGAAGTGAAGTTCAAAGAAGCAGAATGCTTCTTCAGCATTGCCATAATTGCAGCATAGCCATCACGATTGCAAGGGTTATAAAACCCAGCAGTTAATTCAGCTGCATGACTTGCTGTCTTGTACCACCAGTGAATACCTGAGAGCTGCTCAGCAATTAAAATACAGCAGGTGGAGTGAATCAAGCAATGCTACGTATTAAGCAAGCTACAGAAAATTTGAAATTTAAACCGGTTTCAACTTTCAAACGGAAGTCCGCACTAGAATATAACAGAAATATTTCAAAAGTCAACATTTCTACTAGATATGCAATACATTATACAAGTTTCCGTATTGGCAATTTACAAAGTTCACTTATACCTTGGCAACAATGCGGGTTCCTTCAAAAGCTAACTTTGCCAGATAAAGTACCCGATCACCATGATCCACTAAAACTTGGGAGTACCAATTAAGGAAGAACCTACCATAGTAGCCATCATAATCGCCACCATCACAAAAGAAACCTGTTTCATGTGGCCGAGAGCTATAGGAACCTGCATTATCCGGCCCTCTTGCCCAGAAGGAGTGCCCCCTTGCTTCTGCTGCTTTCCTCAAATTTTTCAACAAGTACTGATCATAACACTGAAATGAAGAAACTTTTATGGCCAGACTAATTAACAAAAGATTTGGGAAGTAGCTGAGATATTATTAGCAACAAAACGTAGATAGGGCGGGAAAAGACACAACTTGTTACATCTAGAATGATTAGGGGGATCATGCTCAATTCCTAGAGTAAAAAAGCAATCTGTTGATATCTGGTTTGGAAGGGTCAACAGACAAAAATCGTCCCGAACAGTAAGGTTAAGATTTGAGAAAGAATAAGAATCCACAAAATTGCAAAAATTTAAGTTCTAACTGCAAGAAAATCTCATAATGTTACATACTGCAGCATATTACCTGGAATTCACCAATGCCAGGATACCTCCAGCCATGCTTAACAGGACAGGATGGAAATCTAAGCTCCCCACATGGTCCTAAACCGACTTCAATTGTTGTGATGACACCGTCTTCGAAGAAATCATTAAATTCAACACGAAAGCTTCTCATGTAGTCAAAATAAACCTATATTTATTCACCCAACGAAAGAAAATAACATTATGAGATTTGCAGATCCATGTAACGAGGAAAATTCCTAACCAGTTTGACGTTTGGCAATAAAGGCTTTTGTTCCAAAATAAGAAGAGACAGACAGTTATAGCACTGGATCAACAGACGGCCAAAGAAAATATAAATGATAAAACATGGATGCTAGGACATACTCCCAAAGTAAAAAGTGTTTCCAAAATATACCTCCACTTTATGGTAATTGATCTGGCCTTAAGCATCCCGGACAACCAGATTAGTTGTTCAATTACAAGGATGCTCATGTTCTATTCATACCTTTACAATTAAATATGACTTCATGGTAATCTTTAGTTAATGTTACCTCAAGACCTGTACGGCCCCTTAACACTCGCTCCTTATCAACTCCCCACGAGAGACATTCAGGATTGCGTCTTCCCTCTCTATCAGTAAAGAATATGTCAGGATTAGTCCGACCAATTTCAGCAACCCAATGAGGTAGCGGAATACAAACATCATCACCAACATTGCCTCCACATTCATGAAATGACAGCACAACCTGAATTGTATAAACCAGACAAAAAATTTCAATTAACAAAAACTTTTAGAATATAATTCAAAAAACTACATAAAACTACTTAAAAGTAGGGGGAACTAATCACAACCCACTAAATTTACTTTATTCATTATTTTTTAATGCATGTATTTTAAGATTTAATTTTATTCTTTAATAGGTCAGTGATTCACCAGTTGATTGAAAAGATATTGATATCTAATAATGCAGGTAAATTTCAAGTCTAAGATGAAAACCAAGCTGGAATTCAAACAAAAATTCAGTGGAAATTTTAATCAACCTCCTAAGATTGGCTGAAACAGATAGTCACCAAGTCAGTATCAGTCAATCATTTCTTGGTCAAATTGAGACTATATTATTAAATCCTGTACAAGAGGAAAATAAATATGAGAAAGTTTGTAAAACTTTTCATCTTTGTAGTAAAATGTCTGTTTATGTGGAGAAGATGACTTAAAAAATTCAGCCAAGAAATTTTCCTGGTGAAGACACTCCATACTAGAAAGCAACCTTCTATTGTAAACAAAGTCAACTTCACAAGAACAACTTAAGCTATATGAGTTGCAACTGCCAATTGCCTTCCAAATCTTATGTGCCCATGTGAAGAAACTTAACCTCATAAGTCTGACATGATGGCTTACCAACTCCTTTTTTGGGAGGGAATAGCTATCATAAAGATTTCCAATATTTTTCGATATCATTGTCCAGTCAAATAAGCAAAGGAAGAAAGTGAAAAGTTCTATTACCAATTGTAGGTGGCCACCAAGGTGATCCAATGTGGGTGGAACTTTTTACGTAAACAATGTCCCAACCTCCAATAGCCTACATCCCACATGCTAAGTATCATGCAAGAGCACAATACAAACTTTCTGGTGTAAGGTTATATATCCAGAGACATAGCTCCAACAAAGTTTGTAAATCAGTTTTTTAAAATTAGGTATTGCGTATTGTAATGTATTAGGAATTCTAAGACTTATTTTACCTATTTCATATTATATATAAATTACATGATAATAAATTTAATCATAGACTTGAAAAATTAAAATTTTAAACTGCTCTGGAGTGCACATAACAAAGTATTCAAAAGGTTTTTTTTTCCTTTTTTTTTTCCTATTGAAAATAATATTATAAGGAGAGGATTAAGAAAGATATGAGAATGAACTATGACCTGTCCTTGGCATTAGGACACAAACAAAACTATCATGTTATCCTACAAGATAGTTTTGTTCTATGATAACAAACTATCATGAAAGCAAAAGTGCCGATGTGACAGGAGACAATACTTCACCTGTAATTTGAGCTTCAATTCATGCACCATCTGAAAAAGTCTCCTGTAGCCATTCCAATTATATTCCTGTGGAGAATGGGCTTCAACTATCCCCCACCAACAATCAACCATCACACCATCAACATTTACCGATTTCAGCAGCCTTAGCTGCTTAAGCAATCCATCTGGATCAACTAGCTCACACTTCATATTAATGACACCCAACTATCACCAAAAGAACATAAGTAAGCTCCAAAAATATAATGCATATAGCAGCAACAATCTTCAACAATGGCCCCATTTTTGTCAACACCAAAAGATGCTTTCTTACATAAGGCTGCATTGTAGAGGAACTCATGGGGAACAGAACTTTAAAATACTCGAAATAAATTTACCTAATCTAACTTAATCAGTCGGAAAATAAAGGGCACCTACCGGTAACATCACATAAACTGGAATGTAAGCACTCCCAGCAAAGTCGCGTTCAGGTAATTGTGGTGTTGTGTCAACAATCTACAATCAACAAATACCATTTAATTTTCAGAGTACTAATCACCGTTTTCAAAGGCTTTAAGTAGCTTAACATGTGATGTGTTTTTTTGATACTTGGGTTCCTTAGATAAGGCATTTAAAATCACTCGTGAAATAAAGTCACATGTTTATTATGCATATGCACTATCCACCACAGTCACATTTGTGCCTCTACTACAGTGCATGCCCATAGTGAGGAATAAGCATATCTATGCGATCAATCAGTGTCTCAAAGCAAGAGCAAGAATGACAAGAACAAACCCGGAGATGGACACTGAAACAACCAATTTGACTACCTGCATTCCATCTACAGCATCAACTGAACTACCGATGAGAGGATGACCAGCTGACTGTTCTCCGGCATCTCCCATCAGGGATGAACTTTGACATCTAGCATTTGGGGATGCATCATACGGTGGTGAATTAGGCATAAAAACACCTTTCATTCGACATGCATTGAATTCTGCCAAGCTCCTAAAGCCACAGCTGACTCCCCTAATGGAAGTTGGTGGAGTTTGTTGAGATGGCATATGGGAAGAAGATGAAGCTACTGCAGCAGAACCTCCTCCAGAACCTCCCCCGGCAGGCTTAATAGCCTGTAAAAGTTGAAGAGAAATGTTCCCATTTGGGTATTTCCTGAAATTTGTTAGAGGTGATATACAAGGAATGTTGACGCAGCCTATTTAGACTACTGGCTGAATACCTTCATAAACTATAATAGGAGTGTAAAGTTGATGAATACAATCTGCTTATAAACTACATTGCAATTAACTTTGCTGGTTGATTTTCCAAATGCTAATAATCATTATTTATTTGTAATAAGTTCTTCTATGCATCTTCAACATTCAAATAATTGAAAGATTCATTTCATGGGAGGGAAATATAGTTAAAGGACGTCACCCAATTGAGCCGGATGATGCTTATTTCATGTACGAAAATTCATTTGATTATATTCAACAGGGGAATGGCTACCTCAAGTAACAAGTACCTGAGATCTTGAAGGAAACGTGGTTCCATCTGGAAGAACTACCCAACCAGCTTCTGTAGCCAGAGCTGCAATCACATCATTGATATCTGCCCTAACTCTAAGATTATAATTCCCATGTCGCCGAAGACCTGCCAAGATCCTAGCAGTGATTGCTCTTCGGTGCCGCTCTCTCAACTTCGTTCTCTCCTTCTCTTCCAGTGGTCTACACCTACGGCCACCCCCAGGGGTGCTCACTTGTTCTTGTACCTGGTGCTGTTCAAAGCGGTTATTATTGCTACCACTCGACACCATTCCTCCATCATCCCCACCCATTAATGAAGCACGAATCCGCCTCTCCCCATCATCTTCATCATCATCCTCCTCTTTTACATCCATCTCCACATCTTCATCATCATCTTCCTCACTCGTGCCCATCAATTTTTGCACATCTGTTGCCATAATCACGTTGTCTCCAAATTATATACAGACGTAACTAATTTATGATTGATTATTATACTGCAAATCCACTATTTCTCAATCATGCAACAGTTAATGTCCAGATAACGCGTTCCATATGGTACCACTACCACTACGTGCATGGACTTCTTTGCAAAGCTGGCAGGAAAAGGTACTCTGCCAACAAAATGAAACTTGATATTAAATGTCACACATTAAACTGTTAACAAAGAAGCACCCAATAAAATTCAAAACAATTTTAGAGTTAGAAGATCTCAAAATTTCAGTCAAGCCAGAACATTGAAATTCAACATATGTCATCTTTAATACGTCAACGAGACAGAACAAGAAAGTAACTGGTTCAATTTTGTTGGAACGTTGAAATTTCTTATCTCGTTCGCTAGAAAAAATAACTCCTCATCTAAGAAGACACAATCCAAAAAGAGTTCAATATCCATGCCATTCTCCACAAACAACGTAAAAAGTTCACTACTGAAGACAAATATTGTATAAGTGGGAGTGCGTACCGTAGCTCAAAAGCAACTTAAACTTCCGGAGAAAAGAAAATTGCAGTACCTCAAGTACGTCGCGCTTCATTTTCTTCACACAAGCCCTACCAGCACCAGCAGAAAGCAAGCACCTCTCCAGAGCCTCAAACCAACTGATTTTTTCGAGAATTTCACTTCCAAATCTCACTACCAAATTCTGCAAGAACAATTAAACAGTAAAGAAAAATCCAAATGAATACCTAAATCTCCAATAGAACCAGAAAAAAATCCCGGCGAGATGACAAAACCTTTCCGGCGAAAGGCAAGGTAGTCCGGAATTGATTGGCAGTCGATCAGCCGGAGAAGAATCAAGGAACATGGATTCAGAGAATTCACCGGCGACTCAGTGGTCCGGCGGAGAGAGAGAGACTGATTGTCAAGCGTGCGAGCATGCGAGAGGGAGGGTTTCACACGCGCGCGCGTGTGGAGGTGAGTGAGAATTGGCACGAATGAGGCGTGTAAAGTGTATAAGCGAGTGAAACGAAACGGGCGTGTTTCCGTGTGGGTCACACGTGCTTTGTAGGGTCGGGGCTAAACTCCAACACGGGATTTTGAGGTTCCCCCTTCTTCCAAATACGCACAAATCGTGTGACGTGGAAAAAGTCTGTCAATAATGGATTCACAGTTAAATGTGACTAATCTTAGAGATGGAGAGTTTACTGATTTATTAAAAAATATATACTTTTTTATATAATTTTATTCTTAATGTTTGATTTTAAACCTTTAAACACAATTTTTTATACTCTCGAAAATTGAATTTAAATGATGTGAAGTTAAAATCACTTTTGGACACGTTCAAATTACTAAAAAAATATGTCTTTATTCGTACAAAATCAATTTAGTATTTGATTTTACACTTTTAAACCAAATTTTCATTTCATAAAATTCGACTTTGAATAATTATGAGCATATTATTGGAGTGATTTTTAATATTATAAATATGTTTGAGAGTGATTTGAAATGATTAAAATAATTTTTGTTGTCCCCAAAATTACGAAAAAATGGCATGACAACAGTGATTTTGGTTTTACGAAAAAATGGCATTTGAAAATCACTCCAAAACATGCGGTAAATAATTTTCATATAATCATTTTAATGTTTGGTTTTACACTTTCAAATTTGATTTAACCAAAATTGATTTTGAATGATTAAAGGCAATATGGCATCATAATTGCTTATTCTCAAACATGTCCTTCATCAGTTAGTTAGTTTTTTATAGTTCAACAATATATGAGATTGGAATTTAAACCTCTGGCCTATGGTCGAGATAGGTTAGCTTTCAATTAATTTTACTATTAGAGGAACAATAAAAAAAGTATAGTTTAACTATATATATTCAAAGGTTTAAAAGGAAACTATAATGTGGTGCTCACCTCGAATAATCTTATTGTGATGTGACTTTCACTTTCTCTAAAATGTCATTATAAAAATGTATATTCTGATTTGTTTATATTTTTTATGATTAAAATACCATTTTAGTCCTAGACTTTGGATTTTATTCTATTTTGGAGCATATTTGAGAGTGATTTTGGAATTACTAAAATTACTTTTGACATGTCTAAAATTATTTGCCTTCAAAAAAATGTGATGTTTATCTATATTGAGTAAATGATTTTGGAAGAATCCAAAATCACTTGAAGTGATTCCCGATCAATCACTCGGGAGGTGATTCATAAGTGATTGTAATTTAAAATGACTACTATTTCATTTTTGGAAATAGTATACTTTTAATGACGGGTGATTGTAATTTAAAACTCGTCATCTTTGGCAAAAATTCATAAATTTCCATAAAAAGTGAATTTTCTCAAAACTGTCACCATTAAATTCATCCGTCATTGTTTACAAAATAACAATTTTTCTCTCTCTAGAGTTTTTATAATATGTATCTTACTTTATTATTTTTTTTCTTTTTATTCATATTTTTCACTTTCCTTTTATTTTTTAAATCTTTAATGCAATACATTTTCGAGTAACTTGATGATTCTAAAATACCTTTTAAAAACAAACATTATTTTTTTTAAAAAAAAACTTTTAATTAAATTTAAATCACTTTTACCCTGGTTGAATCAAATATTAGAACAATTTATAACTAAGTACTTTTCAAACAAATTAATTATAATTAAAGCACTTTATGTTAAAGTTGTTTTCCAAATATGCCTTTTAAAAACCACTGAATTGTATGAAAATCACTTTTAATAAATCAATTATAGACAAATTAATTGCACCAAAATCATTCCCAAACATGCACTTAGTATTTGCATTTTCTTGTCTAATTTCAGTCTATGTACTTTCAATAAAACTTTAAATTGACTGGTTTGTTGTTTTTTTAGTACTATTATTGGGTTGTTGTTAACTTTTCTATAAGTAATCTATATTAGCTTTCCTTCGGTAAATTCTGAAAATTGTGTCTTTTCTTGCATAAAAATTCTTCTTATTATTAAAATAATTTCAATAAAAAAAAACTTCGAACTAACAGTAGGACTAAGATTTAATGAAAGTATAAAGACTAAAATTAGACATTTGAAAGTATAAGGAATAAAATGTAATGAAATCTAAAGTATAGGGACTAAAATGATATTTTAATCTATTTTTATTTGGCTAAGTTATAAATTTCAACTATAAACTTTTATAGTTGTAACTAATTTGCTCTCAGATAAGATAGTTATGATATTAAGGATGTGTTTGGTTGACTTTTCAAGTGTGTAATTTTGAAAAAAAAATATTTTCATAAGATTTGAAGTGTTTGACACGGACTCAAAATGATTTTTTTAAGTTGAGTTTGAGAAATAAGCTATTTTGAGCGAAATACTAGAATCTAAATCCTAGAAAAAAAAGTGATTAATTGTGATTTCTTCCCAAATTTTCATGATAGATTAAAAAAATGACGAAAATGTCTCCACACTATCTTTACTTCTATCATTGTTGCCCACTACCGACGATCACTATTGTTGGCGACTGATAACTCTCCAAATTAGAATTATTAAGGGGCGTTTGGCGTGCAGAATTGAGTTGAGTTGGGCAGAGTTGAGTTGACCAGAGTTGGTTTGTCAGTGAGTTCAAAAGTTTGTGTTTGAAGTGCAGAGTTGGGTTGAGTTGAGTCAAAAGTTTATGTTTGGAGTGATGAGTTGAGTTGAGTTGTCAGAGGTATTGATGCAGTTTTTGTAACCTAAAGTAGACTGATGTTTAGTTCACTATTTTTGTTTATTTTATTTTTATTTTTATTTCAATCATTCATCTAGAAATATATTTTTCCATATTTGCAACACTGAATTTAGATATCCATTTAAAAAATATATATATATATATTTCAACATTGGTTTTTTTTTTAAAAAAAACATTATTTATCTTTCTTTTTTTATTTAGAAATTGACATTTTCAAACTATAGGAAATATAGAAATCAAATGTTTTATTCTTTATAACAACAAATAACATTTGATGAATGAGAAAAAGAAAATATACCTGTATTTTTTTTAAAACACAAATTGAAATTCTCTTACAATCGGTGACCATCTCCGATAACCAAAAACTACCTTCAACAACCAAAGAAGTTTAATGTATATCAAAAAGAGGAAACAATGTTACATTGCCTTTATTTTGAAAAAAAAATCAATTTCTAAAAGAAAGAAAGAATGATATTTTAAAAAATCAATGTTGAAATATATTATTATTATTATCATTTTATTATTATTATTATTGTAGTAGACATCTTAATTCAGTGTTGCGAATATGAAAAAAAAAGTGTTTATAGATGAATTTTATTTGAAAAGAAAAATTTGCATCAATCCCAATATTCATTACTTTTACAACCTAAACATAAATTTGACAAATGGTAATATATATTGTAATTTTTTAGTTGCTCTCATAATTGAGTTTTGAAATTATAGATAATATGTTTGTAATTTATTTGTTGGAGAAAAAAAGTCACAAAAAATCAGACTTATTGAAGTTAAAAAAAACTGCACCAGATACCTCTGACATAATAACTCAACTTTGCACCCCAAACACAGACTTTCTGACTCAACTCAACTCAACTCTGCACCCCAAACACAGACTTCCTGAACTCACTGACAAAACAACTCTGCACAACTCAACTCAACTCAACCTAACTCAACTCAGCCTAACTCAACTCAACTCTGCGATCCAAACGTCCCCTTAGTTTTTTTGTTTTTAATTTTTGAAAATTAATTAGCCTAAAAACACTACTTCTACCAATGAGTTTTTATGTTTTCCTATCTACTTTGTACCTATGTTTTCAAAAACTAAACTAAGTTTTAAAAACTAAAAAAAGTAGTTTTCAAAAACTTGTTTTTGTTTTTAAAATTTGGCTAGAACTTAAATAGTATCTTAAGAAAGATTGGAAACAATTATAGAGAAGATGAAGATAACTTGTGGAAAAACAAGCATAATTTTCAAAAACCAAATGGTTATTGATCGTTAAACGAATTGCTACAACAATGTATATGACTCAGCTTAAGAATAATGTCTTATGCACAAGTATACACATAAATTTGTAGCTTAACAAGAAGTAAATTATCGTAAATCCTCGAGAACTAGTATTTTCTATCTTATTTAAATAAATTATATGAAAACTCAATTGGTAACTAAACAATTCTTCATGGTATCGAGACAACGTAAAACTAGAAATGCTGAAACAAAATAACTATGGCAACAAAATCGAAATAGAACATTTATCATAAAACAGAGCAGTAACGACTATTAAGGCAATATATGGTAAAAGTAAGGCTCAGATTAGAGTTAGTCATGCATTTAATTACACTTTCGCTAAGCAAACATTCAAACTAATCGAATCACTACACAACCTCAACATTCTACCGAATCATTGCTTAACTGCTGTTTAAATTAAATTAACCCAATATTAATGACCCACTATATTGTTTAGTGCATTAGGCGAGTGATTAATCCTAATCTCCCCACTTAACTAGCAGTTAATCCTAACTATGGAGCTAATGTGATTTTTATGAAATCAACCTTCCATATTCTTTCCAGAAATCAAGAAAATAAATGATAAGAAAACCCTAGTGAATTGGAATTAGAAACTCTTTGGTTATGTGAACCCCTAATTCTCAAACACTAAAACCCCCGAATCAATTCAATCTGAATCCCAAAGAAAGGAATAGAAAAGGATTACCTTGATGATCAAAGACCAAGAGGTAAGGAGAACAGATCCCTACTCAAGGTTTGAACACTCCACAAGCAAATTGATCAGACTTACTTGAATGTTCAGGCATGCAACCCTACTACAAGAATTGCAAAGTGGCAGGCTCATGGCTCTCAAATGTAGATCACTATCATCTCATTCAAAACTAAAACTATTCTCCGTACAACCTAATGGTCAAGCTTTAAATAGTTTCCCAAACCCTAAATGTCAAATCGATAATCATAACAAATGACGAAAATACCCATACTTAAAATGTCATAAAAAAGGATAAAATTGGAAAAACAATAGAATTATATAAAAATTAGAAAATAATAATTTGATGCTATGGTGGTTCATATCATCCTCTCCTTCTTTTGAAGGATTCGTCCTCGAATCTAAATTGTCACCTTGGAGAGTGATAATTCTCATTTATGAGGATTATTTATATCCAACTTGGTTATTTTTGTCTATTTTATTGCAATTATTTATTTTGTGGCAAACTAAAAATATCATTCGTGAGTAAAATTATTCAAGCTTGCTAAAATTAGTGAAAAATAAGAAATGATTGAAAAATGGTAGAAAACAAGCTAATTTGGTATGTTTTTGTGAAGGAAAATGAGAGAAGAAAAAAATGCCAAGGAAATTTCAGTTGCATTTTAACCAGCAAAGTAGCTAGACAAACAAGCCAAAATGCCAGACAAAATGTTGGATAGAATGCTTGCAAAGTTTCAAATGAAGAAACACGCCTAATTTTTGGGATTGCTATATTTTGGGAGATTCTCACTCACTTTTGAAAAGAATATGGCCTAAAGTTATACCTAATCAATCACCCACGATTTAATGATGGATTCTAGAAAAACCTTACTTGCATAATCTATAAAAGGCTACAAATCGAGGGTTTTGAGGGAGGCGAAGAGGAGACCCAAGCTTGGATTCTCTCCATTTTTTCCAGTTTTTCTCTGTTATTTTTCTTCCAGTTTTTGTGCTCTTTACAGTAGTTAGATTCATCTTTTCCAGCAGCTTTGTACTCTTTTAATAGTTGTAATAATCCTAAGTTAATCCCTTCTTGCGAAAGCATTGGAGGTGAAGATTTCTAACCCAAGTGTGGATAGAATCGATTAACTAGGGGAGTTTAGAGTCGTTGTTCTTTATGTTTTTCCTTACCGTCTGCACTCTCTAATCTCACTTAAGTTTCCGTTTTACATTTTAATTCAGTAAACGTTGTACTTAGTTTAAAACCCTTTTCCTTGAATAAAGTAGGAGAAAGTCGAGAGCTTCACTTCAGTTTAAGTTACTGTTTTTCTTCTTTATGTTTTATGTTCTTTTCTTATTCCTCTTTCCCTTCATTCATTTTAATATTCAACTCGGGTTCCTTGTTTTTTCGTAAATAAAGAGGAAGAAAACCGAGAGCCTTTGCATGCAATAGTATTTTTCTTCTTTTCAGTTTAGTCTATTACCTTTGCTTTTGTTTCTGTTTTTTCTTTTGTATTGCAACAACTAAAATGATGTTTTCTTTTGTTTCAATTATGAGCTAAATCCTCTTTAGGGATTCAAGTGTGAATGCCCTAAAAGAGAGATGCCTAGCTTAAAGTAGCAAAGTAGTTGTGTTGGCAACCAACTCGAAGTTTATTTTTAGTGAATAAATTTAGACAACCTTAGCTAACTGCAAAGTCGTGTTCGAGAAGCTCAAACTTGATACTGAGAAGGTCAAGGTACAACGGATCTCCTAAAACACAACGGAGGAAAGGACTTAGACATAAGATCTGAAACTTCGACCTTAGACATAGGGCGAGACTCCGAAATCAAGAGGGTTGTGTGCGAGAATCATCTAAGCTCAATTAGACACAAACATGTAGGTTTAATTGTTTAGTTTCCTAAAGGATTTGGGAGCAAAATCGAATAGGAATTGAACCTGATTTATTTAGATTTGGATTTGCTGACACAATTGCTGCAACATTTTTAGCAGCATTTTCTCCAAAGGAGCAAAAACACTTGAATTCCCTTCTTTTAATTCATTGATTTTTCTCTTCATTTACAACAACTTAAAACCCCAAAATTCAACCTTTTATAGCTTTGGTTACCTTACTTGCATTTTCACTAACATTTCTTTATTTTCCGATTTGACTTGTAAACCCGTTCCTTGTGGGTTCGATACTCTGGAGTACTCCAGTTTTATTACTTTGATCACGTGCACTTGCGTGTTGATAGCACACAAAATGTGCTATACTTAGGCTTAATTATTGCTAGTTTTATGATGATTTCAGGACTTTTATGTGTTTAAATCACTCAATTTCAGGTTAAGAGCTTAAACAGAACAATTGGAGACATTTTGGATCACTCCGGATCGAAACGAGGCTATTTGGAGCTAAAAATAACATCAATTGGAAGTAGAAGGATCAATCCAAGCTTGAAGACCCGAGGTGATGGCGTTGCAACGCCGAGCGTGCTGCTTAGAGGCGTGGAAGATCACTGTCGATAGCATTGCAATGCTGCCTTGCAGCGTCGCAACGTTATCTCGATATGAATACAAGCAGGAAGGCCATGCAAAGGGCATTGTAACGCTGCCTTGCAGCGTCGCAACGCCAGATCGATAGCAACACGCGCGTTAGGGTAGCGGCGTTGCAACGCTGTCGACACTTTCCTTAATTACCACGCGTTTAGGGTACAACGTTGCAACGTTGTCTCTAGCGTTGCAACGGTGTACCGAAAGTCATTATAAATAGAACCTTATACCTTCTTGTAAAGGGGAGCCGAATTTGATAGAGAATTCACCCTAATTTCGAAATACACTCTGTAAGAAGAGAAAAGAGAGCGTTTCTTGGGAGCCAAAACATTCGTGGAGGTTCGAGATCGAGACGGGAGCTCGCAGACGAAGGACCGACATCGACACATAAGTTTAGTTTCTTTTTCTTTCAGTTTGTAACACCATTGTAAGACATTTAATACACTTTTAGTTTGGTTTTCTTGTGATTTAGAGTACCTAAATGTTGTAGTTAGGATTGGATTTGCATGTTAAGACTCGTTTGCCATGTATTGAATTTTGTTTTGACATTTATTTTTGGCAATTCGTTCCTCAATTATCTGATTTTGTTGGTTTAAGTGGACTCGAGAGATAAAGCATAGATTAGAGCAAAGTTGTCAAAACTCTTACAAGTCTGGCATGAGAATGACCTAGAAGTCTAAGGGAAACAAATAAAAAAGTTGCTTAATGTCGTGCATGTTGTAGGTTCATATGAAAACTATAGAATTTATTGCATGTGCAAGGTTCACTAAGAATCGAGAGATTTTCTTGAGTATTCTACTTCTTGTTTATAAATTCATCACATTAGTTCATTACATGTGTTAATTAAGTCATTAACTTGTGAAGTCACTTTCCTCAAAATCCATCAATTCGTGTCTCCACGTGTTTGTTTGTCTTTAATCTTTGTTTCACCACCTATCCATGTTATGTTACTTTAGCTAAAATTGAGAATTAGTATCTTGGTAATTAATTAATCTAGAAACCCATTTCCGAGGACGATACTTGGACTCTTAAATCACTATACTAAAACTTGACCAGTACACTTGCAGTATTGCATTTTCAAAATTATACGTAACATGTGTCTACGCCGACCAGAGAGCAAATTTTTAGTCATGAGATGTCAACGATCTAGCTTTCTTTGGATTCCTCTTAAACTTTTGACCAAGGATGAGTTCATTCAGTAAGCTTTAGTAACATCTCTGTTCTTTACTTTGCATGTGGAAAATATTGCTCATTCATAAGTGCATTAATTTCCTGCAAAAATTCAAAATTAGCAATACTAAATACACTAAGAGTAGGTGTACCTAGAGATAACAAGTTCTCTTGTGTACAAGCTTCAAGATGAATCGTTTTGAAGAGATAATTTTATCTTCACAAACTCCCAAAATTGGACTCACTCCCTTGACCTCTTTTTCATTTTCACTACTTTGTATACTACTTCTAAATTCTTCTTTCACATTCTCTTCTTCTAAGGTCTCTACCTCCTCATTCTCTTTCTCTAATTTTGATTGAGTAATGTGTATCTCTTTATTCTCGGTGACTCTTCTTTCTTCATATTCAGAAATATTTATATCTAAATCTTCTTCTTGTGCTTTTAGATGATGTACTTGTTCTTCTTCTTGGGTGGGTTGATCGTGTTTTTCTTGGCGAGTTTTTCCTCTGAGGCTTGGTAAAACAAACTCCATTCTTGGATGGATTCTCTAGCATACTTTCTTATCGAATTGCGTAGTTCAACCAATTCTTCATGTATAGCCTCTCTAAGTGTTGCATCTCTACTTTGATTTTCAACACGTCTTCTTTGTTGGTACATGGCTACAAAATAAAAACAAGTAAAAGAAAAGTGGACCTCATAATCACTCCCTCACATGTTTCATTCAAAACAAATGAATGGTCACTCGTGTTTACCCTTAAAGATGTAGCATTCCCTTACAAGATGCAATCTCTCTCAAAGATAGGCTGATGAGCCAAGATTTTGCAATCAAGATCAGAGAAGAAAACTAAAAACAAATCAAGCAAGAATGATTATAAAGTGTCAAACTCAAGCAAATGATAGTAGAATAAAAAAAATGAAAACTAGAAATCAAGAACCTAATGTTCAAGGTCCAACAAACTAGAAAAAATAACCAAAAAAAGATATTTAGAATTAAGAATCTAATATTCAAAATTCACGGAATTATGTAAGATGAACAAAGAAAGTCAAACAACTAGACAAGAATTATAATAATAATAATAAAAAAGAAACAAAGAAATAGAATTCAAGAATAGAAAACTAAAATTCACCCAAGCCCAAAATTTGACAAAATTTAGCATTTAGAACCTTAGAAATCGAAATCTCAAATGATTCTTAAGGTTTAAACTTTAAAAATTCCAACGTTAAGGCTTCAAGCTGCTTAAAACTCATGAAAAATCAGCAGCTTAATTAACCTGCCTGCTTTTGCTGACTGCTTCTTATTCAACCGATATCTCTTCTTCATGCGAATTCAAATAAAACTCACTAGCTTAGTTAAAATTTGAGAATTTGAATGTGTGCTTACAAAAATCGAGAATCCAAATATGAAATCTCAAAGTGAAATTAATTTCAGATCTCAATTTTATTTTTTTCCCCTTTTTCCAAACTTACTTCACCATGCTTACAAAAAAAAAAAAAAAAACTCTTCGATTCTTTTTTTTCACCTTTTATTTTCCACCGCCTAGAGTTCTTTTTTTTTTCTTCTTCACACTTTTTTTCCCAGAAAATCAACGAATTGAAACTCCAACTAGGTCAAATAAATTCCTGCAATATTAAAAGTTAAATTTTCAAAATCAATCAAGAAATCAAATCCTAAGATTTCAAAGACTTAATTAACCTTTTATTTTCCACCGCCTAGAGTTCCTTTTTTTTCTTCTTCACACTTTTTTTCCAGCAAATCAACGAATTGAAACTCCAACTGGGTCAAATAAATTCGTGCAAGATTAAAAGTTAAATTTTCAGAATCAATCAAGAAATCAAATCCAAAGGAAAATTTTTAATTTTCTATCTCTTTCAGAATAATGAACCGAAAAAGTTCAAGACACTGATATACCCAATCTAGAGCCTAAGCTCTAATACCAAATGATAAGAAACCCCTAGTGAATTGGAATTAGAAACCTTTTGGTTATGTGAACCACTAATTCTCAAACACTAAAACCCTTGAATCAATTCAATCTCAATCTCAAGGGAATGATTAAATTGTTGGGGTTTGTGTCCTAAAACTCGTAGTTTGTAATTTTGTTCTATCTATTGTAATAAAGTATTATTATTTTAATAAAGAGTTATTGTTCGTTATTTACGATATTGCCGGTGTTTTAACCCTAAATCCAATAAACTAAACATTCAAGGCTGTAAAATGTCTCTTGAACTGAATGTAGTGTACATAAAAAGGATCTCGGTTCGAGATACCACCTAAAGGGTCTATAGTAAGGGGATATGGTTTGGATACCTTACCCTGATAATACTATTGATGTGACCCACTTTGTATATGATACAAACACAGTGATCCTAACGTGTTCATGTAGATGACATGTGAGTGGGGATATCCTATGTAATGAGATTACATAAGATCAGACCGAAATAGTAACCACTAGATATAACTCCGTCGACTAGCTAGGCTTCTATTTCACTAAGATGACCTAGGCAACTTGATCTCAATCCTGAGCGGGTTACGTACTCCTGTTTGCGAGGGATTGTCCTTTGACTAGTATGAGCGAGAGTGACCAGATTCGCCGACTCAATATGCCTACCTTCTTGGGGACAAAACCAAGTGAGCAACTGGGGACTTAGCCTAACAAGATGGAATTCACTCCTTCCCGACAACTAGGGTAAGTAGATGAATGTTCCCTTAAGTGGTGTCTCCGGGACTTGAACAAAGGGCCCAACCCTCTATTGGCCCGAGAGTGACTTCTGTTTGTTGGTAGGACCACAAACAAATTGTTCATTAGAGGAGCACTGGTACTTAAGGTACAAGATGTAACCCAGGGATAAAACGGTAATTTGATCCAGCTGGTGTTACGAATATTCGTGAAGGATTGACTTGCTGTTATTGGTCAATATCCGTGGACACAGAAATATATCTGTAGTGAGAAGAGTGCAACTGCGGGACTTTAGTGGAGTGTTCCTGCAGTTAACGAATGTTGATTAGGAGGTTAATGAGATTAACCGAATAGTTTCGTATCGTTGGAGCTTTTGATCTGTAGGTCCATTAGCTCCACCTTCTAGCTCGTAAAGGGTTCTTAGACCGTTTGAATTTGAAATATTCAAATTCATTAGAGAATAAATGTTTATGTATATAGATACATTATAATATAAAGTTTTGGAACTATATATTATAAATTTAATGTGAATATGATTCATATTAAATTATATGAGAGAATTAAATATTTGAAAGAGTTCAAATATTATTTTAAATGTGAATGAGATTCATATTTAGAAACTATAGGTTAAAATTTAATATGCATGTGATGTGCATTAAAACTATAGACTAGAGGGAAAATGATTATATATGATTTAATCATATTTATATTTGATTTTAATTAAATTAGCTTTAATTGAAATATTAATATACATATAATTAAATAAGATTGAATTATTTATATATTAATTAATAATTAATAATTAAATCGTTTAATTATTATTATATTATAATTAATGGGAACGTGTCATCTTGACACGTTCCCACAACTCCCTCAACCCCCTATCGAGAGTTGCCCTCTGGAGAGTTTTATTCTTCACGATTGGAAGGATTGAGGGTTGGTTAATGCTGTGCAATTGAGAATTTGCAAAAAGAATTTCTCTCTCTCTAATTCACTTCTCACTTCCAATAGTTGGTATCCTTTCCACTAAAGGAATTGGTCTAAGTTTCTCAGAGAATAGGAGGTTCTCCAAGTGGTGTTGTCCTGTTGGAAAGGAAGAACAGAGGAATTGATGTCTGCTGTGTTGCTGTTGAATTCGAGAAAGGAGTTGTTGATTTGATCTACAAAGGTAATCATCTCTATCCTTTTAGTTTAATTGTTAAACAACATGTTTGCATATCTTGTTTAGTTCCATGCTTAATCTAATTAGATTAGGAATTGTATGCTTATCTCTGTATTATTACCAATGTATTGGTATTTGTGTTTAACCAAAAACAATCAAGCAAAATCGATATTTTAATCACGTTTTCACTGCTCAAAGGGATCAGATTCCCATCAATTGGTATCAGAGCAATGCTTGTTTTGTTTTGGTTGAAACAAATTTGCATTGGATAGGTGGGAATTGCATTTGGTTTGCTTTAAAACTTGTTTAGGGAATTTTTGGCCTTAGTTTTTTTTATTTGATCAAATTAAGTGTAAAAGCCCCTGCGTTTTGACAATTAAGTGTCTAATCGAGTCTGTAATCGAGTTGTGAGTCGTTCGGGACCAGTTTCGTGCAATTCAGATGAGTATCGAAGGAGAATTTAGCATTTCAAGTTGCTGTGTTCGAAGGAAAATGTTGCTGCAGAAGCAACAACGTTGCAACGCTACCATCAACGTTGCAACGCTGAGGAACGACATCACAACGTGAGGCTCCTATCGATGTGAAAGACTCGAGGTCAACGCCGTTGCAACGCGCCTCGCGTTACAGTAACGCTACCCCGATGTCGGCGCGCGAGACATGAGCGGCGTTACGCGCCCCCCTTAGCGTTAAGCGCGTGTGACGCCAACTTGAAGAAGCAAACCTATTTTTGGCGGTTCGGGTCGATTTTGGTTCGGTTCGAGCGGTCTGAGCCCAGTTCAAGGAATTTTTTACCGGTTTTGTAATGAATTTAATGTAATTTTATTATTTTTGCACTTTAGGGGCCAAATTTTTCCGGTTTTACAACTATTTTTCTTTATGAATGTCATTTAGAATTTTTCCCACCTTAGGATAAGCATGTTCATGCATTTTTATTTGTATAAATGTTATATAAATATGGTAGAAATGCATGATTTAATTTATTTTTCATGAGTAATTATTTATAATTGTTATAATTAGATTATATGAAAAATAAATTGCATGGAGCATGAAATTACTTAGTTTAAAATAAATGTTATTTTATTTAAGTAATTTGTGTTATTCAATTAGTTGAATATTTTATAATTCCAATTTGAAATTGTTTGTTGGTTTTATAACATAGTTCCTTGTCATAGGTTAATTATCAAAATTTATAAAAGTTATAAATAAAAGGGTTTTAGAAACCATAACCTATAACAAAGAATTGCATGCAAACATAGGAACTTGGGTTAAATTGAATTAGTTTTAAATTGTTTAAAATTAATTTAGACCTAAGCTTAATTTCTAATAGGATTAGAAGTTAGTCTTACATAGTATTTTAAATAGTTTAAAATATAGTAGGACAATAGGACATTGGTTATAAGGGAACTCTACCGGTGAAGTTCTGTCTAAGGTTGGGGTACTTAAGCTGACGATTAACGGAACACCTCCTACCTGGGAACTGACCTGGAGCCTGAGTTGAATTAACCTTAGTCCTGTTTTATATATCTAGGTAATTAAAATGTTTATTCACCTAGACAAAAGGTTAAAAGACCTAGTTATAATAGTTATAATAGACATAGACTTAGATAGATTCTTTTAGCCAGAATCCAACTAAGTTAAACCTACACCCTAACCTTAGGAACTTCAGTGGGAGAAAACGAGATGTTCGCATTGAGTTTACTCTCACGTCCTCAAGAGTTCACACCGCTACGTGGCGTCAATAGGGCGTCCCCCTACGGTAAGTGTTTGCATGGTTCAATAACAAGGTGAATGGAGGAAGTATCCATTGTAAATGGGAGCAGGACGCGTGTCAACGTATCCTACGGTCTCCTCCATTAGGCCTCACCGTGAGATTTCTATAGTCCGCCTGCTAGGTTGTCTTGGATCAGCCAATCCCTATGGAGGGCCTGATTATAGGGATCGGAACACCGCGAACTCCAGAAATGGATAAGGTCTCTTAGGTAATTTGCCAACAGTTGTCTTTCTTAATAGTAGATAGTTGGCTCAAATCTATTGGATCTGAAAATGGTAGGGTCACATTTACGGGATAAGTTAAGCTAGTTAACAAGTCCTTGACCAAACAAACGGTAGCTAAGAATCATTGGGACATGAGATGTTCTGGTAGTGAGAATTAGCTGAGATAGTCTCAATTCAGGGGAGGAGTGACTGACCACCCGACGGTGGCTTTTGTTCTAAACCCTTGAAGTATCGTTGCAAAATTAAAAGTTTAATTTAAACACTAGGGTTCTTTAATAATTTTTCTAAATTTTGATTGGTTTGTAATGTGTTAAAGGCATAACTAATTAGAACTTTTTTTTTTGAAATTTCAGCATGTCGTCCTCAATTATAGCCTTACTCAAAAGTGAACGTTTAACTGGCGAAAATTATACTACGTGGAAGTCCAACCTGAATACGATTCTCGTTGTTGACGACCTTCAGGTTTGTATTAACTGAGGAATGTCCTCATGTCCCTGTTCAAAACGCTCCTCAATCTGTTAAGGATGCGTACGACCGGTGGATCAAGGCCAATGATAAGGCCAAGGTCTACATTTTGGCTAGTGTTTCTGAAGTTCTGACCAAAAAGCACGGGGCATGGTCTCAACTCGTGAGATCATGAGTTCGTTGCAGAATATGCTTGGACAATCGTCTGGACAGCTTCGACATGAATCCCTCAAGTACGTTTATAACTCCCGTATGAAGGAGGAGTCATCGGTGAGAGAACACGTTCTCGATCTGATGGTCCACTTCAACGTGGCTAAAATGAACGACGTGGTCATAGACGAGCAGAGTCAGGTGTCGTTCATCCTGAATCTCTTCCGAAAAGTTTTCTGCAATTTCGCAGCAATGCAGTGATGAACAAAATAGAGTACAACCTGACTACTCTCCTCAATGAACTGTAGACTTTCCAGTCTCTTATGAAGAATGAAGGACAGGCTGATGGAGAGGCAAATTTGTTTGCCCATTCCAGAAGGTTCCATAAGGGTTCATACTCCTGGACTAAGTCCTGTGGTCCATCTTCTGGGCTTAAGAAAACCCAAAAGAAGAAGATAGGAGGGAAAGGGAAGACACCTGCTGCTGATAAGGGCAAGGGAGAAGCCAAGGTTGTAGACAAAGGAAAGTGTTTCCACTGCAATATAGACAGACACTAGAAATGAAACTGCCCAAAGTACCTTGTTGAGCTCAAAGAGAAGAAAGGTAAATCCGATTTACTTGTTCTTGAAACTTGCTTAGTGGAAAATGATGATTTTACCTGGATACTTGATTCAGGAGCCACTAATCACGTTTGTTCTTCTTTACAGGAAACTAGTTCCTTCAAGGAGCTCGAAGAGGGTGAGATGACGCTCAGGGTCGGAATGGGAGACGTCATCTCAACTCGTGCAGTGGGAGATGCCAAACTATTTTTTAGAGATAGATTTTTATATTTATTCAATCTGTACATAGTTCCTAAGATTAAGAGGAACTTAATTTCTATCTCTTGTTTGATTGAACATGAATATTGTATTTCTTTTGATATTAATGAAGCGTTCATTTCGAAAAAGGGTGTCGATATTTGTTCTGCTATATTAGAAAACGACTTGTATGTAATTAAACCAAAACAAACTAAAGCAATTTTAAATCATGAGATATTTAAAACTGCTAATACTCAAAGTAAAAGGCAAAGAATTTCTAATAATAATACCTATCTTTGGCATCTTAAACATGGTCATATAAATCATAACCAGCTTGAGAGACTATCTAAGAATGGACTTCTAAACAAGTTAGAAGATGATTCTTTACCTCCTTACGAATCATGCTTGGAAGGCAAGATGACTAAGCGACCTTTTACTGGAAATGGTTATAGAGCCATAGAGCCTTTAGAGCTTATACATTCGGATCTTTGTGGTCCGGTGAATGTTAAAGCTCGTGGAGGGTACGAATATTTCATCTCTTTCATAGATGATTATTCGAGTTATGGTTATCTATACCTAATGCATCATAAGTCTGAGGCTCTTGAAAAGTTCAAAGAGTATAAGGCTGAAGTAGAGAATGCATTAGGGAAAACCATTAAAACACTTCGATCCGATCGAGGTGGAGAGTATATGGATTTGAGATTCTAGGACTATTTGATAGAACATGGAATTAAATCTTAACTCTCAGCACCTAATACACCACAGCAGAATGGTGTGTCAGAAAGGAGAAATAAAACCTTGTTAGGCATGGTTCGGTCTATGATGAGCTATGCTCAATTGCCTGCCTCGTTTTGGGGTTACGTAGTAGAGACTGCGGTTTAAATCTTGAACATTGTTTCATCAAAAAGTGTTTCAGAAACACCTTTTGAATTATGAAAGGGGCGTAAACCTAGTTTACAACACTTCAGGATTTGGGGTTGTCCGGCACACGTGCTGGTGACAAACCCAAAGAAATTGGAACCTCGTTTAAAATTATGCCAATTTGTTGGCTATCCCAAAGAAACGAGAGGTGGTCTTTTCTACGACCCACAAGAAAACAAGTTGATTGTATCGAAAAACGCCACTTTCTTGGAGGAAGATCACATGAGGAACCAAAAACCACGTAGTAAACTAATACTAAATGAAGCTACAGATAAGCCAACAAAAGTTGTTGATCAAGCTGGACCCTCCTCAAGAGTTGATGAAGAAGCCAACACATTAAATAAGTCTCGTCCTTCTCAATCGTTGGGAATGCCTCGACGCAGTGGGAGGGTTGTTTCCTAACATGACCGCTACTTGGGTTTAGCTGAAACTCAAGTTGTCATACCTGATGACGGAGTAGAGGATCCATTGTCCTATAAATAGGCAATGAATGACGTAGATAAGGACCAATGGATCAAAGCCATGAACCTTGAAATGGTGTCAATGTACTTCAATTCAGTATGGGAACTTGTAGACCAACCTGAAGGGGTAAGACCCATAGGGTGTAAATGGATCTATAAGAGAAAGAGAGATGCAACCGGAAAGGTACAAACCTTTAAGGCTAGACTTGTAGCAAAGAGTTTTACCTAAAGGGAAAGAGTTGACTATGAGGAAACTTTTTTCCCTGTTGCTATGCTTAAGTCTATTAGGATACTCTTGTCCATAGCCGCATTTTATGATTATGAGATTTGACAAATGGATGTCAAGACTGCCTTTTTGAATGGTAATCTTGACGAGAGCATCTATATGTCTCAGCCCGAAGGGTTCATAACCCAAGGTCAGGAGCAAAAAGTTTACAAGCTCAATCGATCCATTTATGGGTTAAAACAAGCATTCAGATCTTGGAACATAAGATTTGATACTGCGATCAAGTCTTATGGCTTTGACCAAAATGTTGATGAGCCTTGTGTTTACAAGAGGATCATCAACGACAAAGTAGATTTCTTAGTACTTTATGTGGATGATATCCTACTCATTGGGAATGATGTAGGATACCTAACTGACATAAACAATTGGCTGGTGACCCAATTCCAAATGAAAGATTCGGGAGAGGCGCAATATGTTCTTGGGATTCAAATTTTCAGGAATCGCAAGAACAGAACGCTAGCTCTGCCTCAAGCATCTTATATCGACAAAATGTTGGTCCGATATTCGATGCAGAATTCCAAGAGGGGCTTATTACCCTTCAGGCATGGAGTTCATCTGTCTAAGGAACAGTGTCCTAAGACATCTCAAGAGGTTAAGGATATGAGATGTATTCCCTATGCCTCTGCAGTAGGTAGCTTAATGTATGCTATGCTGTGCACGAGGCTAGACATTTGCTATGTAGTGGGAATAGTCAGTAGGTACTAATCCAATCCAGGGTTAGAGCACTGGACCGCAGTTAAAAATATCCTCAAGTATCTTAGGAGAACGAGGGATTATACGCTTGTGTATGTGACTAAGGATTTGATCCTTACTGAATACACTGATTTTGATTTTCAGACCGATAAGGATTCTAGGAAATCCTCATCGGGATCAGTTTTTACCGTTAACGGGGGAGCTATAATATGGCGAAGCATCAAGCAGGGATGCATCGCTGACTCCACGATGGAGGTTGAGTATGTCGCTGCTTGTGAAACAACTAAAGAGGTTGTTTGGCTAAGGAAATTCCTTACTGATTTGGAAGTTGTTCCAAATATAAAATTTCCCATCACCTTATACTGTGACAACAGTGGTGCGGTAGCCAATTCGAAGGAACCTCGCAGCCATAAGCGAGGCAAGCACATCGAGAGGAAGTATCACCTGATACGAGAAATGTGCAATGAGGAGATGTGACAGTCACGAAGATCGCTTTGGAGCACAACATTGCTGATCCGTTTACAAAGACTCTCACGGCTAAAGTGTTCGAGGGTCATCTGGAAATTCTAGGTCTACGAGATATGTACATATGCTAATCTAGGGCAAGTGGGAGATATGTAATGGGTATTTGGTGAAGGGATCTAATCCCGCAGCGGAAGCGATTGTGAATCGCGTGTTCTTTATTTAGTTACATAGATTTCAATCAAGAACAAAACATATACGATTAAGCATGTTAATTCTACATAGGACAACAAGAAAATTACCTTTAAAGATTACTTTCTTCACGAATCCCTCGTCAATAGATCACGATCTCAAGAACAACTCGAACTTTGTGAAGTTCCACCACCAGATCTTCTCCGTTGTTCTCTAGGTGAGGGAGGAATGTGGGTTCCTTTAGGATGAGGTGAGGTGATCTTATGGAATTGTGTTTGGAACTCTTTCCAACACAATTTGAGAGAATACTAGGGTTTTATCAAAAAGCCTAAACCTTAAAATTGTATCTCATGCAACTACTTATAGGAAAATAGGATGGAAATTATCATCCTAACCCTCCTACATTCTCTCATTAGTATATAGTTAATATGTGAATCTAATTCACATTAAAACTATATATTATATCAATTATATCACATATAATTGATATAACACCTCATATATGAAATTGAACACTTCAATTTCATTCCTAACTTTATACCTCAATATTACCATGTTGAGCCAACGGAGGACCTAATGGACCTACCGTTCATGAGCTCGAATGATGTGAGATTAAACGATAACTCTTTGATCCAGGTTAATCAATATTTATTAACTACAAGTCACTCCACTATAGACTTGTAGTCACTCTCCTCATCAGAGATTATATTGTGTCCATTGATATAATCACTACCCATGAGTCGACCCTTCACGGTTTGTTCAGTAACCACAAACCGGAAAAAATTACCATTTTACCCACTGTGATTACCTCTTTGTTCCTTAAGCACCACCGATCCTCTAATGAATGCAGCAAGTCTATGGTCCTACCATAGACTCATACCCTCTTAAGTCAGTTTAGAGGGCGGGGCCCCGTTGTTTAAGACCTGGACTCAGTTCTTAAGGGAACAACCTATCTAATTCCTTAGTGTAGGAATGAGTGAATTCCATCTTGCATAGTTAAGTCCTCAGCTACCTACGAGGTTCTGTCCCTGAAAAGGTAAGCTTATTGAGTCGGCTACAGGCCACTCTCACCCATACTAGTCTAAGGACAAACCCCTATAAGCAGGAGTTCTTAACTTGCTCAGGATTTAGGTCGAGTCACTAATGACCATCTATAAATTATCAGTCTTATCCTGTTAACGGTGTTATACTAGTTAGACTAATAATTTGCAGTCTAGTCTTGTATGAACTCTTCATACAAGATGCCTCCACTCGCATGTCAACCACATGAATGAGTTGAATTACCTCATTTGTACTAATTACAAAGTGGGTCGCATCCATGGTGTTAACAGAATAAGGTTTCCAACCTTATTCTTATACCATAGACCATTTAGGTTATACTCTTGGTCACAATCCAAATAGTGTCTACTACACTGATGTTTAAGATACATTATAACCTTGGAGCTTAGTTTATTGGATTTATAAAGCAAGAACATAATTTTGTCAAAAACAAATAACTCTTATTTTATTTGATCAAAATTACATAAGTTTAGGACAAAAATCCCAACATTTGGATGCCCTAGTTTATTGTATTTGTATCTCAGTAACCACTTGATAACACACAAAATGTGCTATCCTTAGGCTTAATTATTGCTAGTTTTATGATGATTTCAGGGCTTTTACGTGTTTAAATCATTCAATTTCAGGATAAGAGCGTAAACAGAATAGTTGGAGACATTTTGGATCACTCGGGATCGAATCGAGGCTTTTTGGAGCTAAAAGTAAAATCAATTGGAAGTAAGAGGATCATCCCAAGCTAGAAGACCCGAAGTGATGGCGTTTCGACGCTGTCCATAGCGTTGCAACGCCGAGCGTGCTGTGTAGATGCGTTGAAGGCATATGCAGGTAGCATTGCAACGCTGCCTTTTGGCGTTGTAACGCTCTCTCGATAAGGGATCAAACACGAGGGACCGCACAGAGGGCATTGCAACGCTGCCTTACAGCGTCGCAATGCCAGATCGATAAGAGGCGCGTGCGATAGGGTAGCAGCGTTGCAACACTGTCCTCTGCGTTGCAACGCTGCCGACTGTTTCCTTATTTACCAGCCGCCTAGGGTACTGCGTTGCAACGCTGTCCCTAGCGTTGCAACGCTGCACCGATTTAACCTATAAATATATCATTATGCATTCTTGTAAAGGGTATCGAATTTGGCAGATTTTCCACCCAAATTTCGAAATACACTTTGTAAGAAGAGAGAAAAGAGCGTTTTTGAGAGCCAAAGCATTCGTGGAGGTTCGAGATCGAAGACGGGAGCTCGGAGATGAAGGATCGACATCGACACATAAGTTTAATTTCCTTTTCTTCAGATTGTAACTCTGGTTGAGACATTTTCTACATGTTTAGTTTGATTTTCATGTGATTTAGAGTAGCTAAACATTGTAGTTAGGTATTGATTTACTTGTTAAGACTTTCTTACCATGAATTGAAGCATGTTTTGTTCTTATTTTTGGCAATTCGTTCTTTACTTCTTAATTTGTTGGTTTAAGTGGACTCAAGAGATAAAGCTTGAATTAGAGCAAAATTGTCAAAACCCTTAGAAATCTGGCATGAGAATGACCTATAAATCTTATGGAAACACATAAACAAGTTGCTTAATGCCATACATGTCGTAGGTTCATATGGAGACTATGGAGTTTATTGCATGTGTGAGGCTCACTAAGAATCGAGAGGTTTTCTTGAGTATTTTACTTCTTGTTTATAACTTCATCTCTTGGTTCAATGCATGTGTTAGTTAGGTTATTAACTTGTAAAATCACTTTCCTCAATTATATCAATTCGTGTCTCCACATGTTAGTCTGTTGTTAGTTTTTACTTTCAATCACCTATCCATGTTTTGTTGCTTTAGCTAAAATTGAGAATTAGTATCTTAGTAATTAATTAATCTAGAAACCCATTCCCGGGGATGATACTTGGACTCATAAATCACTATACTAAAACTTGACCCGTACACTGCGGTATTGCATATCCATAATTCTACGCAACAAGTTTTTGGGGTCGTTGCCGGGGAATGACGATTATTTAGATTAATTAATATTAGGAGAAAATTTTAGATTCTAGACTAAAGTGTGTTTTTGTTGTCTTTCCTTATTTGTTTTTGTGTGTTTGTTTGTTTCCGTGTTTGTTCTATTTTGTTTTGTGTGTTTTGAGTCTTTATACCTTGTTTTGGTTGTGTTGCTTTTGTGTATAAGTCTTGGTGTGAACTTCTGATTTTTTTTAGTATGACTTTGCATGATTTTTCTCCATTTTTCTATTGTCCCTCCCAGGACCCTAGGTATGTGCACCATGATTTCTCTGAATTTCATCTGTCTAATTTTTACCATTCTGTACCTGAAATCGATAAACATTCATGTAATGGTAGTTATCTAGGCAGTTGGAACCATAGTTTTTCGTACCTTGACCAACCCATAGAAAAATCTTCTCTTGTGGACCAATTGATGGAATATACCTTAGAATTGAAAATTAAAAATTTGGTTCATAATGAATTAGAAAGGTTGAATAGGTTAGAAAACGAGGTGGTAGGACTTTGGGAAATAGTACAGGATAGAGCTCAATATCTTAACAAGCTAGTAATTTCCCTTAAGGCTTTACAGGAACAATTTCTTATCCTTACCACTCAGGAGGTGCCACGTAGGAGTATTTGTTCATATGATAGTGAGGATAGTTTGGGGGAGACAGAGGCCCACCATAATCAGGTTAGTGAGTTAGACAATGATGAGATAATCATTTCCACAGGGGAGATTCAGGTGATAGAAGTAGAGGCTGAGAAATCCTTTTCCCTTTTATCCCCAGAAATTTCTTTTATTCTTGATAACCATTTGTCCTACACTCACGAGTCATGTTTTGATTTATGTTCTTTTGTGTTATTAAACAAAAATACCAAAAATAATTTTCTGTCTGGTGCTCAAGAAAAGCAAAATAGCCTTTTAGACTTAGAAGGCTATATCGATTCAAGCAAGAAGGGCCCAAAGAAACATGAGCAGTTTTATGTGCCCTGATAAGTCACCGTCTAGCTAAAGACGTTAAAGAAAGCGCTTCTTGGGAAGCAACCCAAGTTTTATGTTTCATATTTTTATTTTTTGTATTTGTCTTTATTTTATTTTCTAGTTCTTTTTGTGTTTTTGTCTAATTTATTTCTTTTTGTACCTCCAGGTGTATGCCCAAGAGGAGAGTTGCAGACTTGCACCCTTTTGATCCTGAGATCGAGAGGACCTGTAGGAGACTCCTAAGGGAAAGAAAAGCAGAAACTCATATTATGGCTGATCAGGAGCTCATCAATAACCCTAAACCTATCAGGGAGTATTTCCAACATGTGTTTAATTTTGAGTAGGCTGGAATAGTCCATGCCCCTATAAATGCTAATAATTTTGAACTTAAGATAGAGTTGATACAAATGGTAAGGGAAGGTGCTTTTAGAGGCTTAGCCACAGAAGATCCTAACTCACACTTACAGAATTTCTTAGAAATCTGTGGTACAGTTAAAATGAATGGTATTTCTCTTGAGATAAATATTCGCTTTACGTCTCTTTCCTTTCTCTTTCTGTGGTAGAGCCAAAGAATGGCTAGGGTCCCTTCCTCAGCAGATCACTTCCTGGGAGGAGTTGGCCCAAGCCTTCATGACCAAATTCTTTCCACCTGTGAAGGCTGCAAAGTTAAGGACTAAGATAGGAACATTCAGGCAGCAGGAGGGAGAGCAACTATTCGAGGCATGGGAAAGGTACAAGGACATGCTCAGGAGGTGCTCACATCATGGCTACCTAGATTGGCTTCAGGTACAACTGTTTTACAATGGACTGGAAGGTAAGACCGGGACCATTCTAGATGCCACTGCTGGAGGGGCTTTCATGGCGAAGATTGTGCCAGAAGCACGTGCCCTCCTAGAGAAAGTGTCAACTGCCAGCTACCAATGGCCTACGGACAATGACAGATCTAAGCCAGTAGCTGGATTATATCAACTGGATGAGGTAACCTCTCTTAGATCTCATATGGCATCTCTCACTCATGCGTTGAATAATTTTGCAGGATCACCACAGACAGGGATGTCTTCTCAATGCCCTCAGCCCAATGGAGAATCCACTATGGAGCAATTACACTACCTGAACAACAGAAGCAACAACTATGGAGGAAGCCAAACTCATAATAACCTCCCAACACATTACAATCCAGGTTTGAGGTATCATGAGAATTTCTCTTATGCTAACAACAAAAATGTGTTGAATCCTCCTACAGGCATGCTTCTACATCGAGGAGAGAAACCATCATTTGGAAGAGATATTGCACTCCTTCATAGTTGAATCTAGAAGTCGGTCCAACCAGCTAGAGAATGCAGTCACCAGTCTATCTGGTATTGTGACTAGTCATGGAGCTGCAATAAAGAATATAGAGACCCATATTGGCCAAATGAACACATCACTCCAGGCACTGCAAGCAAGGAAAGAAACACCTTGAGGGAGTACAGTCTAGCTAAAGACGTTAAACAAAGCGCTTCTTGGGAGGCAACCCAACTTTACTTACTTTTGTGTTTCTATCTTTAGTTTGCTTTAGTTGTTTTTCAGTTCTTAGCTTATTTACTTGTTTGTTTGTTTTGCTTTATAGGTTGTGACGATGCCTTTTTTCGTTGAAATCCATGCTCCCACTCTGAGGAACTCCAACACACATGCTTTGGCTATCCAAGGAACTCAAAAAGATCTCCATCACCCAGGACAGTATTGTTCACTTTTACCCTTATACTTAATTTGCGCTTATTTCTGCAAACATTGGGGACAATGTTTAGTTTAAGTTTGGGGGTGGGATGTTGTTTATTTGTTGTGACTGTCCTGAGTATATGCTGAATTGTTGATTGATCTTTTACATAAGTATGATCATGATAGCCTAGGATGAGATTTAATTGGAAATCTTTGTGATTCTGCTGAAACCTGAGAGCATGATATGAATTCGAGTTAATTTTAATTTTTTTTTGAGTTTTTCCTGCACTATTATGCACATAGTCTGTGTTTCTGTAGTTTTGAAATGCTTAGAACAAAATTATTAGGTTTAGAAGTTTGATGTCACCTCGATAGGTCTAAGAACTGATTTGAGAGTTAAATTGCAGGATAGGGTGAATGACAATATGAAGTGCATGACATGTATAATATGTGAAATAGTTGGTTTTTGTTGTTTGTTTGTTAAAGAAAAAAAAAATAGTAAGGACAAAAAGAACTACCTTCACTCTGATCAGTTAGGCCACTCATTGAGGAAGTGCTCTGGGTAAGGGTCCCTGCAGTGGATGTGTGAAAGCTAGTGTCCTTGCACAAAAAAAAAAGAGAAGAAAATAGGAAAAAATTGACAAAAAGTAAGAGTTATTTAATTCTTGAATGTGGGGAGGCTCAAAGATTAGTAATTAAGACCAGTGTAGGGGAAGTTGAATGGACGGGCTTAGTAAAAATGAAGGGAACATAGGCTAATCACACACACACGTAGGAACACTTAGGAAATGATGGAGATCTGATCTCCTTCAGCAGCGAAAACGTGTTTGAGATCGTTAATTGTTTGATTGTTTTAATTGAAACAAAAAACAGTACATTGATAAACAATAGAGAACATGCATAAAATTAACTCTAATCTAATTAGGCATGGATGTTTTACATGCAAACATACTGCAAGTTTAACAATTAAACTAACAGGAAAGAAAAAGAATACCTTTGTAGTTTAGCGAGTAACAACAACTCCTTGCTCCAAGCGAAGACAACAACAAAGGAACTTCCAAGAAACTTCTCTGTTCTTCACCAACAGGACACCACCAATTGGATAAACCTTCTATCCTCTGAGTGCTTAGATCTTTCCTTTGTGGGAAGGATTCCAACAGTTGGAAGAACTTTTGGGAATTCTAGAATTGAGAGAGAGTGAGAGAGTAATTCACCAATTGCTTCTGCAATTCTGTTGATCGATCATAGCAATGCACACCCTTCTCCCTGTTAAGCTATCGATAGGGAGAAGGAAGGGGATTGTGGGAACGTGTCTGGATGACACGTTCCCTTATTTTATTATTAATAATAACAATAACAATAATAATAATAAATAATAATTAAATTAAATTTAATCATTAATTTTAATAATACAAATTAAATATCATATATTTAATTTGGATTAAATCTCATTTAATCATATCACCCCTTTAACCTATAGTTTTAATGTACATCCAGTGTACATTAAATTTTACCCTATAGTTTGCAAATGTGAATCACATTCACATCTAAAACAATATTTGAACTCTTTCAAATATTCAATTCTCTCATATAATTTAATATGAATCATATTCACATTAAATTTATAATATATAGTTCCAAAACTATATATTATATTGTATCAATATACATTAAATATATTCCCTAATGAATTTGAACATTTCAAATTCAAATGATCTAAGAACCCTTTACGAGCTAGAAGGTGGACCTAATGAACCTATAGATCAGAAGCTCCAACGATACAAGATTGCTCGGTTAATCTCATTAACCTCCCAATTAACATTCGCGTAATCTGTGGGAACACTCCACTAAAGTCCCACAAATTTGCACTCTTCTCACTTTGCAGATATATTTACGTGTCCATGGATATTGACCAATAACAAAGAAGTCAATCCTTCACGAATGTTCGTAACACCACCGGTCAAATTACCGCTTAACCCCCGGTTACATCTTGTGCCTTAAGTACCAGTGCTTCTCTAATGAACAATTTGTTTGTGGTCATACCAACAAACATTGTCCCTCTCGGGCCAATGAGAGGGTCGGACCCTTTGTTGAAGTCCCGGAGACACTACTTAAGGGAACATTCCTCTACTTACCCTAGTAGGCGGGAAGGAGTGAATTCCATCTTGCTAAGTTAAGTTCCCAGCCGCTCACTCGGTCTTGTCCCCAAGAAGGTAGGCATATTGAGTCGGCGAATCGCCACTCTCACCCCATACTAGTCAAAGGACAATCCCTCATGAACAGGAGTTCGTAACTCGCTTTCGAGATTGAGATCAAGTTGCCTAGGTCATCCTAGTGAAATAAAAACATAACTAGTCAACGGAGTTACAGCTAGAGGTTACTATTTCGTGGTTCGGTCTTATGTAATCTCATTACATAGGATATCCCCACTCACATTTCATCTACACGAACACGTTAGGATCACTGTGTTTGTAATACAAAGTGGGCCACATCCATAGTTTTACCAGGGTAAGGTACTCAAACCTTATCCCCTAACTATAGACCCTTTAGGCTGTATCTCGAACCGAGATCCTTTTTATGTACATTACATTTAGTTAAAGATTTATTGAACAACCTTGGATGTTTTGTTTATTTGATTTAGGGTTTAAATGAAGGCAAACTCGTAGGTAACGAACAATAACACTTTATTGAATTAATAACACTTTATTACATTAATTAGAACCCAATTACAAACTACAAGTTTTAGGGCATAAATCCCAACAGGAAAAGTTTTAAATTGCTTGCTGAAGTGTCATGTTTGAGTGTTTCTTATGATTGCCAGATTTTCTCTTAAATCTTTGAGGTTTGAATCAAATGTATGTATAAGAACAATCTAATGTTTAATTCTGTTTTTGCTCGGGACTAGCAAAAGTTTAAGTTTGGGGGTGTTTGATAGCACACAAAATGTGCTATCCTTAGGCTTAATTATTGTTAGTTTTATGATGATTTCAGGGCTTTTACGTGTTTAAATCATTCAATTTCAGGATAAGAGCGTAAATAGAATAGTTGGAGACATTTTGGATCACTCGGGATCGAATCGAGGCTTTTTGGAGCTAAAAGTAAAATCAATTGGAAGTAAAAGGATCATCCCAAGCTAGAAGACCCGAAGTGATGGCATTGCGACGCTGTTCATAGCGTTGCAACGCTGAGCGTGTTGTGTAGATGCGTTGAAGGCATATGCAGGTAGCGTTGCAACGCTGTCTTTTGGCATTGCAACGCTATCTCGATAAGGGATCAAACATGAGGGACCGCAAGAGGGCGTTGCAACGCTGCTTTGCAGCGTCGCAACGCCGATCGATAAGAGGCGCGCGCGCGTTAGGGTAGCGACATTGCAACATCGTCTTTAGCGCGTGCAACGCCGCGATCGCTTTCTTATTTACAGTACCGCTTAGGGTACAACGTTGCAACGCTGCACCGATTGAACCTATAAATATATCATTATGCATTCTTGTAAAGCGAGCCGAATTTGGTAGATTTTACACCCTAATTTTTAAATACACTTTGTAAGAAGAGAGAAAAGAGCGTTTTTGAGAACCAAAGCATTCGTGGAGGTTCGAGATCGAAGACGGGAGCTCGGAGATGAAGGACCGACATCGACACATAAGTTTAATTTCCTTTTCTTTCAGATTGTAACTATGTTTGAGACATTTTCTACATGTTTAGTTTGATTTTCATGTGATTTAGAGTAGCTAAACATTATAGTTAGGAATTGATTTACTTGTTAAGACTTTCTTACCATGAATTGAAGCATGTTTTGTTCTTATTTTTGGAAATTTGTTCTTTACTTCTTAATTTGTTGGTTTAAGTGGACTCGAGAGATAAAGCTTCAAAATTGTCAAAACCCTTAGAAATCTGGCATGAGAATGACCTAGAAATCTTATGGAAACACATAAACAAGTTGCTTAATGCCATGCATGTCGTAGGTTTATATGAAGACTAAGGAGTTTATTGTATGTGTGAGGCTCACTAAGAATCGAGAGGTTTTCTTGAGTATTTTACTTCTTGTTTATAACTTCATCTCTTGGTTCAATGCATGTGTTAGTTAGGTTATTAACTTGTAAAATCACTTTCCTCAATTCTATCAATTTGTGTCTCCATATGTTAGTTTTTACTTCCAATCACCTATCCATGTTTTGTTGCTTTAGCTAAAATTGAGAATTAGTATCTTAGTAATTAATTAATCTAGAAACCCATTCTCGAGGATGATACTTGTACTCATTAATCACTATACTAAAACTTGACCCGTATACTGTGGTATTGCATATCCATAATTCTACGCAACACCACTGTTTTAGATTGTAATGTACCCCACTAGAGTTTTAGTTCAAGTGGGAGTTTGTTGGGGTTTATGCCCTAAAACTCGTAGTTTGTAATTTTGTTCTAGTTTTTGTAATAAAGTGTTATTATTTCAATAAAGAGTTATTGTTCGTTATTTACGATATTACCCTTGTTTTAACCCTAAATCCAATAAACTAAACATCCAAGGCTGTAAAATGTCTCTTGAACTGAATGTAGTATACATAAAAAGGATCTCGGTTCGAGATACAACCTAAAGGGTCTATAGTAACGGGATAAGGTTTGGGTATCTTACCCTGGTAATACAATGGATGTGGCCCACTTTGTATATGATACATACACAGTGATCCTAACATGTTCGTGTAGATGACATGTGAGTGGGGATATCCTATGTAATGAGATTACATAAAATCGGACCGCAAAATAGTAACCACTTGATATAACTCCGTTGACTAGCTAGGTTTCTATTTCACTAGGATGACCTAGACAACTTGATCTCAATCTTGAACGGGTTACGAACTCCTATTTGCGAGGGATTGTCCTTTGACTAGTATGGGTGAGAGTGGCCAGATTCGCCGACTCAATATGCCTACCTTCTTGGGGACAAGACCAAGTGAGCAGCTGGGGATTTAGCCTAGCAAGATGGAATTCACTCCTTCCCGACTATTAGGGTAAGTAGATGAATGTTCCCTTAAGTGTTGTCTCCGGGATTTGAACAAAGTGCCCGACCCTCTCATTGGCCCGAGAGGGACTTCTGTTTGTTGGTATGACCATAAACAAATTGTTCATTAGAGGAGCACTAGTACTTAAAGTACAAGATGTAACCCAGGGGTAAAACGGTAATTTGACCCAGCTAGTGTTACGAACATTCATGAAGGGTTGACTTGTTGTTATTGATCAATATCCGTGGACACAGAAATATATCTGCAGTGAGAAGAGTGCAGATGCGAGACTTTAATGGAGTGTTCATGCAGTTAACGAATGTTGATTAGGAGGTTAATGAGATTAACCGAATAATTTCGTATCGTTAGAGCTTCTGATATGTAGGTCCATTAGGTCCACCTTCTAGCTCGTTAAGGGTTCTTAGACCGTTTGAATTTGAAATGTTCAAATTCATTAGGGAATAAATTTTTATGCATATAGATACATTATAATATAAAGTTTTGGAACTATATATTATAAATTTAATGTGAATATGATTCATATTAAATTATATGAGAGAATTCAATATTTGAAAGAGTCAAATATTATTTTAAATGTGAATGAGATTCATATTTAGAAACTATTGGTTGAAATTTAATGTGCATGTGATGTGCATTAAAACTATAGACTAGAGGAAAAATGATTAAATATGATTTAATCATATTTATATTTGATTTTAATTAAATTAGATTTAATTGAAATATTAATATATATAAAATTAAATAAGATTTAATTATTTATATATTAATTAATAATTAATAATTAAATCGTTTAATTATTATTATATTATAATTAATAGGAACGTGTCATCCTGACACGTTCCCACAACTCCCTCAACTCCCTATCGATAGGGAGTGAGGGAGTTGCCCTCTGAGAGTTTTATTATTCACGAATGGAAGGATTGAGGGTTGGTTAACGCTGTGCAATTGAGAATTTGCAAAAAGAATTTCTCTCTCTCTAATTCCCTTCTCACTTCCAATAGTTGGTATCCTTTCCACCAAAGGAATTGGTCTAAGTTTCTCAGAGAATAGGAGGTTCTCCAAGTGGCGCTGTCCTGTTGGAAAGGAAGAACAGAGGAATTGGTGTCTGCTGTGTTGTTGTTCAATTCGAGCAAAGAGTTGCTGATTTGATCTTCAAAGGTAATCATCTCTATCCTTTTAGTTTAATTCTTACACAACATGTTTGCATATCTTGTTTAGTTCCATGCTTAATCTAATTGGATTAGGAATTGTATACTTATCTCTGTATTATTACCAATGTATTGATATTTGTGTTTAACAAAAAACAATCAAGCAAAATCGATCATTTAATCACGTTTCCGCTGCTCAAGGGGATCAGATTCCCATCATAGATAAGGATTACCTTGATGATCGAAGACCAAGAGGTAAGGAAAACATATCCCTACTCAAGGTTTGAACACTCCACAAGCAAATTAATCAGACTTACTTGAATGTTCAGGCATTCAACCCTAGCATAAGAATTGCAAAGTGGCGAGACTTATGGCTCTTAAATGTAGATCATTACCATCTCATTCAAAAAAACTAATTTTTTCTACAACCTAATCGACTAAGCAAACGTTCATACTAATCGACTCACTACAACAACCTCAACATTCTCCCGAATCACTGCTTAACGGTTGTTTTAATTAAATTAACCTAATATTAATGACCCAATGTATTGTTTAGTTCATTAGGTGAGTGATTAACCCTAATCTCCCCACTTAACTAGCCGTTAATCCTAACTATGGAGCTAATGTGGTTTTTATGAAATCAACCCTCCATATTCTTTCCAGAAATCAAGAGAACAAAGCACCGAAATGGTTGGCCGAACGAAATCGTGCTAGGATTAAACTCACATAAAAACCAAATCGATTAACTATAAACTTCGCTTAGCTAAAATATGATTAAAATACAATTATCCTCTAATCTTCACCTTTGGGTGAGTTAGTTCATGCTTGGAATTAAAGAAAACAAAGAAAAAAATAACTAAACATTAATAGAACAATAACTAATCCAGGGAATTAAAATGCAGAAAATGGAAGAAAAGAGATGTTGCAATGAATATTCCGTTGAGGCTCCAAGGAATGCTCCAGCAGAAGCTTCCTTTTCCAGCCACAACCTCCACTTAGACGTCATCACGATAGAAGTTCTCTCCACTCTTTCCTTCTTGATAGTTTTGAAGGGAATGAAAATCCCCGTGCAGCGGAAGAAGATCGAATCGTCATGGTATCATTACGCTACTTGAATTTTGTCAAAATGATCTAACACTTAGATCTAAGTTAAACATATAAAACTAAGGAAGAAAAACAGTGAGAAGAATGTACTTACTTGTTGTAGACAATTCTTCAAAATTCTTCCTTGATCACGAACACTTCGTGCTTCTCGATCTCAACGAATGCTTCCCTCGAACAAAATCCGAACACCACCAAAATCCTTCTCGGTTGTTCTTCATTTGGAAGAAGGAAAGTTGTGGGACTTTTGATTTTGGAAAGGGAGGAGATTTGAGAGAAATTGTTGAGAGAAAACTCTTCTTTTTGGGTAAGAATCCAAAAAATGAGAGTGTTGGCTTACCATCCTTCTTGCAAGAAGGGTTTAAATAGTGGGAATGATGGAGTTAAAATCTCCACATTATTACCACTTTACCACAACCATAGGTTATGCAAATCTCATTTGCATAACCACAAAATATAAGATATCTCATATCTCATATTTCAAATCACATTTGCAATAATTGTGGATTAATTAAATTGAATCACATCCAATTTAATTTCTCTCAATTAAATTCTCCAATTAGCCCTAATTCAACAATTAGGCTAACCTATAGTTTATTATGAATCTCATTCACATTAAACTATATATTATATCATTCATATCTTATATAAATGACATAAATGCCCTTTAAGTGAAATTGAACACTTCAATTTCATACCAAAACATTAACCCAGATTGAGCCAACCGAGAGACCTAATGGACCTACAGTGACGGGCTCCAATGATCCGAGATTAACCTGTCAAACTCTTTGACCCGGTTAATCAACATTCATTAGCTACGGTAACACTCCACTATAGCCCGTAGCTACACTCCCGTCAGTGCAGAATATTACGTGTCCACAAATATAACCAATGCCCATGAGTCGACCCTTCACAGGTTGTTTGTAGACACGGCTGGGTCAAATTACCGTTTTACCCCTGTGTCTACCTCTTGTTCCTTAAGTCCCCACTGCTCCTCTAATGAACAACATATTGTGATGGTCCAACCATACACAACACCCTTCTCGGGCCAGTGAGAAGGTGGGCGCCCGTTGTCCAAGCCCTGGAGACAACACTTAAGGGAACAATCCCTTTAGTTTCCCTAACGGCGGGAACGAGTGAACTCCATCTCGCGTAGTTAAGTTCCCAGCTACCTACTTGGTCCTGTCCCTGAGAAGATAGGCATATTGGGCGAGTAACTGTGACCACCCTCACCCGTACTAGTCAAAGGACAGACCCCCGCAGACAGGAGTCCGTAACACGCTCAGGATTCAGGTCGAGTCACTAATGGTCATCTACGAATTTATTAGTCCTTACTGTAAACGGTGTTACATAAGTAGGTCTAACAATTCACGGTCCGGTCTTGTACAATCTCATTGCACAGGGTGCCCCCACTCGCATGTCAACCACATGAACGAGTCAGATCACCTCGTTTGTATCTAATACAAAGTGGGCCACATCCACAGTGTATCAAGGATTAGGTCTCTAACCCTATCCATATACTGTAGACCGTTCGGGTCATTAACTCGAACGTGATCCTCCTTGTGTGTCCACTACACACCGTTCAAGTTCTAGTTCTCTCATAAATTCAATGACCCCGGAGCTTAGTTTATTGGAAAAGTTTGTAAATATTATGAGACACAAAGTAATGAAATAAATAACTCTTATTAATTTCAAACAATAATTTACAAACACGAGATTAGGACAAAAATCCCAACAAACTCCCACTTGGACTAAGCTAGTGGAGAAAATACATTTCTGAAATGTACATATATTACAATGAAGTAATACAATAAACTAGGGCATTGAATACCCGTTCACACATCTCCCACTTGCCCTAGTTAGGAAGCTCTCAAGACCTAGACTCTCTAGGTGACCTCAAACACCTTAGTCGTGAGGGGCTTTGTAAATGCATCGCCTACGTTGTGCTCCGATGCTATCTGCGCGTGGTCGCCACGCGTCTCGCGGTGCACAATCTCCGTGACGGATGATACTTGCGCTCAATGTGTTTGCCTCTCTTATGGATCCGAGGCTCACGTGAGTTGGCTCTCGCACCACGCTTATCACAAAACAAGGTGTGATCGGCAAGTTCATATTTGGAACAACTTCCAAATCCGTCATGAACTTCCTAAGCCAAACAACTTCCTTTGCAAACACAAGCCGCAACATACTCCGCTTCCATAGTGGAATCGGCGATGCATCCTCGCTTGATGCTTCGCCATACTACACCTCCTCCTCCATTCGAAATGAAGGTGACCCAAGTGGATTTCCTAGAATCCTTATCATGCTGAAAGTCGAAATGCGTGTATCCGTAAGATCAAATCTCCACTACCATACACTAAGTCAGTAGTGCCTCGTTCTCCTAAGATACTTGAGGATTGCCTTTACGGTGTCCGGTGATCTAATCTGGATTGGGTGATATCTCACGATGATTCCTCTTGCATAATGTATGTCGGGCCTAGTACACAACATGACATACATCAGGCTCCCTACAGCCGAAGCGTATGGAATCCGTCTCATATCCTCAATATCTTTAGGAGTCTTAGGATACTGATCCTTAGACAAGTGAAACCCATGCGTGAAAGGCAAAGAAACCCTTCTTGGAGTTCTGCATCTTATATCTAGACAACATCTTGTCAATATAAGATGCCTGAGAGAAGGTTAGCGTTCTGTTCTTCCGGTTCCGAACAATCTGGATACCTAGAACATACTGAGCTTCTCCCAAATCTTAACGTCAGTAAGAAATTTTACCTCATTCCCAATGAGAAGAATGTCGTCCACGTACAACACCAAAAATGCGACAGTTTTGTCAACGATTTTCTTGTAGACACAAGGCTCGTCGACATTTTGATCAAAGCCATAAGATTTGATTGCCTCATCAAACCTTATATTCCAAGACCTTGAAGCTTTTTTCAGCCCATAAATGGACCTATGAAGCCAGCAAACCTTTTCCTCTTGGCCTTGGGCAATGAACCCTTTGGGCTGGTCCATGAAGATGGTCTCATCAAGGTTGCCATTCAGAAAGGCTGTCTTGACGTTCATCTGCCATACCTCGTAGTCATAATACGCCGCAATGGCCAGAAGGATCCTGATCGACTTTACCATGGCAACAGGCGAAAAGGTCTCCTCATAGTCAACCCCTTCAACCTGGGTAAAACCCTTTGCCACTAGTCGGGCTTTGAAGGTTTGCACCTTCCCATCTACGCCACGTTTACGCTTGTAGATCCATTTGCAACCAATAGGTTTTACCCCATCCGGTTGATCCAGAAGCTCCGTCATGGCAATTGAAGTACATAGACTCCATTTCCTGGTCCATAGCTTTAATCCACTCGTCTTTGTCAACATCAACCATTGCCTGATCATAGGTCAATGGATCCTCACAGTCATCATCAGGAGCGACAACTGAGGTTTCATTAAACCCATGTAGCGATCGGGTCATCTCACGATCCTCCCACTACGCCGAGGCATTCCCAACTCTTGGGAACGGATTTGACTAGACGTGCTAGGATCAACAACACTTGTTGATGTACTAGCCCCATCAGCAACTCTTGTTGATGTACTGTCCATTTCATTTAACATAATTTTACTCTTTGGTAAATGATCCCTGACGTGGTCTTCCTATAGAAAAGTGGCGTTTGTCGACACAAACACCCTATTTTCCTTAGGATCGTAAAACAGACCACCCCTAGTCTCTTTAGGGCAACCTACGAATAGGCACAATTTCGAACGGGGTTCCAACTTTTTCGGGTTTGACACCAACACGTGGGTCGGGCTCCCCAAATTCTGAAGTGATGTAAACTGCCTTTACGTCCACTCCAGAGCTCGAAATCTCATTTGCAATAATTGTGGATGAATTAAATTGAATCACATCCAATTTAATTTCTCTCAATCAAATTCTCCAATTAGCCCTAATTCAACAATTAGGCTAACCTATAGTTTATTATGAATCTCATTCACATTAAACTATATATCATATCATTCATATCTCATATAAATGACATAAATGCCCTTAAAGTGAAATTGAACACTTCAATTCCATTCCAAAACATTAACCCTTCTTTTAACCCAGATTGAGCCAACCGATGGACCTAATGGACCTACAGTGACGAGCTCCAATGATCCGAGATTAACTTGTCAAACTCTTTGACAAAGTTAACCAACATTCATTAGCTACGGTAACACTCCACTATAGCCCGTAGCTGCACTCCCGTAAGTGCAGAATATTACGTGTCCACTGATATAACCAATGCCCATGAGTCGACCCTTCACAGGTTGTTCGTAGACACGGCTGGGTCAAATTATCGTTTTACCCATGTATCTACCTCTTGTTCCTTAAGTCCCCACTGCTCCTCTAATGAACAACATATTGTGATGGTTCAACCATACACAACACCCTTCTCGGGCTAGTGAGAAGGTGGGCGCCCGTTGTCCAAGCCCTGGAGACAACACTTAAGGGAACAACCCCTCTAGTTTCCCTAAAGGCGGGAACGAGGGAATTCCATCTCGCGTAGTTAAGTTCCCAGCTCCCTACTTTGTTCTGTCCCTGAGAAGATAGGCATATTGGGCGAGTAACTGTGACCACCCTCACCCGTACTAGTCAAAGGACAAACCCCGCAGAGAGGAGTCCGTAACACGCTTAGGATTCAGGTCGAGTCACTAATGGTCATCTACGAAGTTATTAGTCCTTACTATCAATGGTGTTACATCAGTAGGTCTAATAATTCACGATCCGGTCTTGTACAATCTCATTGCACACGATGCCCCCACTCGCATGTCAACCACATGAACGAGTCAGATCACCTCGTTTGTATCTAATACAAAGCGGGCGCATCCACGTGTATCCCGAGGATTGGGTCTCCAACCCTATCCATATCATGTATCTGTTCGGTCATTAACTCGAACGTGATCCTTCCTGTGTGTCCACTACACACCGTTCAAGTTCTAGTTCTCTCATAAATTCAATGACCCTGGAGCTTAGTTTATTGGAAAAGTTTATAAATATTGCTAGACACAAAGTGATGAAATGAATAACTCTTATTAATTTCAAACAATATATTACAAACACGAGATTAGGACAAAAATCCCAACAGTTCCAACTTTTTCGGGTTTAACACCAACACGTGGGCCAGACATCCCCAAATCCTGAAGTGATGTAAACTACCTTTACGTCCACTCTAGAGCTCGAAAGGTGTTTCACAAACACTCTTCACTTTAACGTTGTTCAAAATATAGACCACGATCTCCACTGCGTAACCCCAAAAAGAATTAGGGAGACGAGCATAGCTCATCATCGACCGAACCATGTCCAACAAAGTTCTGTTTCTCCTCTCCGATACACCATTCTTCTGTGGCATACCAGGTGCTGAGAGTTGGGACGTAATTCCGTATTCTATCATATAGTCCTGAAATTCAGTGTCCATGTACTCTCCACCTCGATCCGATCGAAGTGTTTTAAGCGATTTACCTAAGAGGTTCTCAACCTCAGTCTTGTACTCCTTGAACTTTTCAAGAGTTTCAGACTTCCTGTGCATTAGGTAAATATACCCATATCTCGAGTAATCGTCTATGAAAGACACGAAGTATTCATAACTGCCCCGAGGTTTAACATTCATCGGACCACAGAGGTCAGAATGTACTAACTCAAGAGGCTCTTTTGCTCTATATCCTTTTCCACTAAAAGGACGTTTGGTCATCTTGCCCTCAAGGCATGACTCACACACCGATAAAGAGTTTTCTTCCAACTCGTTTAGAAGTCCACTCTTCACTAGTTTCTCAATCCTATTGAGATTAATGTGGCTTAACCGTAGATGCCAAAGATGAGCATTTTCCTTAGGAGAAACTTTCGCTTTCTTAGTTCGTGTTTCTGCAGTTTTAAACAATTCAGTATTCAAAACACTTTTGACCGAATTAGGTTTCAAAACATACAGATTATGCTCAAGTGAAGCTGAACAAATAACATTGCCTTTGAAAGAAATAAACGCTTTATTTAATTCAAAAGAAACACATATAGATTGTTCAATTAGGCAGGAAATGAAAACAAGGTTTCTAGTAAACCCTGGTACAATGTACAAATTATCTAATAATAAGTACTTCCCGCCAAAGTGTAGCTTCACCGTGCCGATCGCTGCAGCAGAGACAAGCTCCCCGGCCAACCCGTAGAGTCACCTCACCCTTTCGCAGCGGCTGCCAGGAATCAATCTCCTGAAAAGAAGAACAAACATGGTTAGTGGCGCCCGAATCCAATATCCAGGCAGAGTCACTACTCTCCACTAAACATGTTTCTATCACAAGTAAATCACATTTACCTTGATTCTTCCTCTCGGCCAGGAATTTGGGACAATTCCTCTTTTAGTGTCTGCCCCTATTGCAGTGGAAACACTTTCCTTTCTCTGCAACGTCCTTGACCTTCTTGCCCTTGTGGGCGGAAACTCGGTCAGTTTTACCCCTCTTCATCCTCTTCTTCCATTTCGGGCGTGAAGGAGCAACAGGTTTAGTCCCAGAGGTCGAACTCCTGTGATAAGACCTGTAGGCAACATTTGTCTCAGATTCCGATGCCTTGACCCTGTTCAAGGACTGGAAATTCTGTAGCTCATTGAGGAGGGTAGTCAGAGTGTAGCTAATTTTGTTCATAACAACATTGCTATTTAAATCAAGGAAACTCTTCTAAGAGTCTCCGAATAAAATCGACTTGGCTCGACTTCGTCGATCAAAGCTTCGTTCATCTCAGCCAGATTAAAGTGGGTCATCATGTCTAGAACATGTTCACGGATAGATGACCCCTCTTTCATCCGTGCATTGAAGACGTATTTGAGCGAGTCATGTCGGACCTGAAAGGACTGTTGTCCAAACATTTTCTGCAAGGACTCCATGATCTCCTTCGCGGTGACCATCAGCTCATGCTTCTTTGCCAATACATCAGACATGCTGGCAATTATATAGACATTGAACTTTTCATTGGCCCTGATCCATCGATCGTATGCATCGCGAACACTTCGCGATGCAGTCGAGCCTGACATCTGAGGACACTCCTCAGAGAGCACAAACTTAATATCGTCAGTTACCAAAATTGTGTTTATGTTGTTTTTCCAACTTTGGTAATTATCTCCCACTAATTTATCGGACGCGAGTAGAGCTATAATTGCGCTAGACATGTTTTAAGTTGAAAAATTAAGAAAACTTTGTGTTAGTCTCGCAAAAAACTTTTGAAATCTAATCGAGTTTTAGCAAAATTGTTTCATGATCCCTAGGTCATTCAAAATTTGCAATGATATCCTAAAGGTTTAGAATGACCGCCACTAAAGGGTGAACAAAACACTCCTCCTCTAGAACGAGACTTTCTCGATCAGACCCTAATCCCAGAATAACTCTTATTCCATTAGGCGTCTAATTACCATTGTTCGGTCGAATTCATTAACACTTAACGAATTCTGTGAGTGCCACCCTCAATCTTTAAGTTTCCAAGCATCCGTCCAAACAATAGCTACCGAAGGGTAAACCAAGAAGGAAAACCAACCAGGAAACTGTATCCCTTTCGAGAATTCACGGTGTTCCGACTCCCATGATCAGGCCCTCCGAAAGGATTGTCTGGTCTAGGCCAAATGATGAGTAGAAATTAATTATACTTATTATATCTAATTTCCTTACATTCTAAGTGAATAAAATGTTTAATTGTCGAAATTGTGTCCAATTTAGTTTAGGTGATAAATTATCATTATTTAGTGAAACTAGTCTAAAAAGTACTTTTTAGTTCAAATTCGTAAATTGAAATAAAAATTGAAAAATTAGAAAACAAAATAATGAGAGAATTGAAAAAAAAAAGAATTAAAGAAATTGAGAAAAAATAACATAAAAAATGAAAAGGAAAAAGATGAACGTTTATTATCTAATTTTTTCTTTTGTTTCTTTTTTCTTTGTGTAGGTGGCATGCATGCATGAAGTCTTCCATGAGAAATGCAAGGGAGAAATAATCTTGTGGCTTGGCACACATTGTGGAGCAAGAAATGACACTTTTAAGGACCTATTTTTGGTCATTTTCAAGTATAAAAGGAGGGCAATGCATTGAGCAAAGGGAGTGCAGAGTTTTAGTGTTCTCTACAAAAACAAAAGTTTAGAGAGTGTTCTATATCTTTTTTTTTTTTTTTCCCTATTTTATGTTTTATCCCCTTTATGATTATTCTTGCTTTTCCACCATGTGTGGCTAAGCTTTAATTTCGATTCAAGGGTCATTTAATTTCCAATTGTAATTCTGTGAAGCTTTAGACCTAATTGAAATTTTGTTTCTAATTTAAGAATTCTTTGTTTGTTGTTTTATTTTTATGATTGATCGTTACTAATTAAATTGACGCCTTAATTTAGTTTCAATCAATTTATTGCTATTCATGATTTTGTGATCCGTAATTGTCACAAATGATTGAAAAAAATGTAGCAAGGGGTTGGCTTATGTGTGTGTAATTAATGGCTTTTCCATTTTACATAGCTTGCATAATAGACTCTAGGGAAACAAAGAAACAAAATTAATTAATTTGTAGTTATCTCAATTAGTTAATTTTGGTTTAGTCCTCTCATTATTTTTAATGCTATTATTTAATCCATATGGAACGCTATCGTACCCAATGGATTAAATTATAAGTTTTGATTTTGATGCTTGGTTAACATCAATTAAATTAGGAGAGTTTATATTTATTTCGGCTTTTCCGAGTAAATTGACTGAGTTCTTGAATTAGCAAAATTAAAATTGATTTATTTTTTTTCCTTTTGAAGCCTATGATCAAGATTACAATTGGATGAAATTTACATCCTTGAATTGGAAGTCGCATAAAATTATTTTTTTTACTTTTTTTTTTATTTCATTTTTTTCGACAATTCAAACCCCCCTTTATTTTTGTTATTATTATTATTTTTAACTTTGAGAAATTAATTCGATTGGTTCCCTTGGGATTCGACACAGTCCACTATTTCTACAAGTTAGATCTAGAAAACCGATAAATATTTTGGAGGGCTTCGACAACCCGACCAAAATTTGGCGCCGTTGCCGGGGAACCATTGTTAGTTTCTCAATGTTAGATTTCTTATAAAAAAAAAGATTTTTTTTCTATTTTTTTCCCCTATACCTATTCTTACATGGCAGAAAACCTTCATCATTATTATGCATTTAGTAGAGCTGCATCGTTTGCTGATGAGGTTAGTGAGCTCAAAACTCAAATTTCTGAATTGACTTCTGTTATTCTTCAAGTAGTTGTAGGGAAGCTACAAGCATTGGAGGCATGCAAATTATGCTCGCCTGAGGACACCCCACGAAGCATGCCCTCACGCAGCTGTGTAACATTATTCGTAACTCTTGCATCTTGAGAGAATTTCATGACCATCAAGTAAAGTACGAGTCTTTGGATCACTACTATTCTGAATGGGATCAATCCAGCTATGGATGTGGATACCAGGTGGAGCAGAAAAACCCATGCCATCAGACTTCAGACTCAGATATGTCTCTAGAGGCTATAGTATATGAACTTGCTAATAGTACTCTTCAATTTCAAGAGGAGACTCGAGCTAGAATGCAGAGCTTGGATGACCAAATTACCCAAATGGCTAATTCAGTGAGAAGATTGGAGAGTCAACGAGAGCATCAATATATCGAGACCAATGAGGTTGAATCAAGATGTACATGGATGACGACGATATTGAGCTTGAGAATTTTGTGTCATGTGAGGTCCAGGTTTGTGAGAAAAAGAAAGAAGATGAGCCTTACCACGAAAAGGAGATTTAAGTGATAGAGTTTGAGGCTAAAAAACCTTCTTCTATTCTATTCCCTTGCATTTTTCTTGATTCTAAATATTCCTTCCTTTATTCTCATGAGTTTGTAGAGTCTCTTATTTCTTTCAAGTCAGTTGAGTCTTATTTTATGTCCTTCATTCCTTATATAAAAATCTAAAAATAATGATCTTTCGGTACCCTAGAAAAAACAGATGAGCCTTTTACACTTCAAGGCTATATTGATTCGAGCAAGAAGGGACCAAAGAAAATTGAAGAATTTTATGTGCCTGACATGCACAAGAATCTCGTCGGGCAAAAACGATGTTAAATAATTGCGCTATTGGGAGGCAACCCAATGTTTTCTTTACTTTTTCTTCTCTTTATTTTTAGTTTTTCTTTCTTTCTTTCTTCTTTCAATTTTTCCTAATTCTATTTTTTTCTTTTTTTGGGCATTAATTTTTAATAAGGCATGATCACCCATTCTTTCAACACCCTAAACTATACCAATTCAAGTTGTTCACAAATCGGGGAGTTTAATTTTCTTTCTTTTCTTTTGTGAGCAATATTCTATTTATACATTGAGGACAATGTATAGTTTAGGTGTGGGGGGGGGGGGATTTTGTTATACAATTTCGTATCTAAAAAAAATAGGTTTTACTTTGAATTTAGCATGTCCTAATTCGTACATGTTAATTTTTCTTTTGAAACCTTGAATGTTTATTAATATCTTTTAATCCTTTGTAAGTTAAGCATGCATCTTTAGTTTGAATTTCCAATACATGAGAGAGATGAGCATGAATAGTGTTTTTCTTTAAAAATTATATGATAGTGTCTCATCGATTTGTTGATTGAAAAGTGTACAAGACTTGATACAAATTACACAACCCAGTGAGTTTTTTTTTTAGCCTATGAGCATTTCATTATATTTTGCTCAATTTATTTCTCGTTGAGTGTTATCAAACTTAGTATGCTTATTCTAGAACTTGCTTGTGAATGCATTTTGAGACTACATTTTTTGGATTGATGCTTTAATATGATAAGGGCAAATTAGGATTAACCGATTTTTGGACCTCTAAAAATATCCACCATTATGTTTTTTCCCTCTAGTTAGCCATTTTGAGCCTATTTCCTTTTCTTTTTTTTGCTTCAAACACATTATATTCAACCTAGGACCATTTTGTTTGTTAGCCTCAACATTTTTACCTTTTCTCAAGACAAGAGAAAATATTGCATGGTAATTAATGTGTTCAGTGAAAAAAAAAATAAAAAGAAAAATTGTGAAAAAAGTAAGGCAAAAAAAAAAAAAAAAAAAAGACCTTAGCATCAAAAAAAAAAAAAAAAAAGAAAAAGAAGAAAAGGAAAAGAAAAAAAGAGAAATTTTTTTGGAGAAAAATTTGCCAAAAGCATTTGAATTATTAAAATGCTACTTCTCCAACATTCTTAGTGCTTAAATGAGATGTAGGAATAAGGTTCAATGTCTTGGGTAATGTGTGATTGTTATGTGACATTGATATCATGTATACAACTCTTGGTCTTGATTTTGAAACACATAAAATTTTTCTCCTACCATACCTTTACCTAAGCCCCATTACAACCCTTATTAAGTCCCTTTGATTTTTGCATTCAATTCATCTAAGTGGTAGAGATTTGATTCATTTGCAAGCCTATGGTAATAACATGCTAGGTTTTGATTTTGAGAGTAAAAGCACCCTAAATACTTTGAGTGTATTGAGTGAAACCGCGTGAGGGTGTTAAGTCTTGTTGCATGTGATTTTGGTGAATTGATGAGATGCTTGAGTTTTTTATAAAATGTTTCCTATGAGTGCTCAATCTCTTGATTGTCACTACAATTCAACATTGATGTGTAATTAGCTTTATTGGTATTTTTGGATATTGAGAAATATGAAAAGGGAGTAAAGAGGAGGTTCATATGTTGAGTTAAGGCATGCTTGAGGACAAGCATGAATTAGGTGTGAGGGAATTTGATGAGTAGAAATTAATTATACTTATTATATCTAATTTCCTTACATTCTAAGTGAATAAAATGTTTAATTGTCGAAATTGTGTCCAATTTAGTTTAGGTGATAAATTATCATTATTTAGTGAAACTAGTCTAAAAAGTACTTTTTAGTTCAAATTCGTAAATTGAAATAAAAATTGAAAAATTAGAAAACAAAATAATGAGAGAATTGAAAAAAAAAAAGAATTAAAAGAAATTGAGAAAAAATAACATAAAAAATGAAAAGGAAAAAGATGAACGTTTATTATCTAATTTTTTCTTTTTTGTTTTTTTTTTTTGTGTAGGTGGCATGCATGCATGGAGTCTTCCATGAGAAATGCAAGGGAGAAATAATCTTGTGGCTTGGCACACATTGTGGAGCAAGAAATGACACTTTTAAGGACCTATTTTTGGTCATTTTCAAGTATAAAAGGAGGGCAATGCATTGAGCAAAGGAGTGTCGAGTTTTAGTGTTCTCTACAAAAACAAAAGTTTAGAGAGTGTTCTATATCTTTTTTTTTTTTATCCTATTTTATGTTTTATCCCCTTTACAGTTATTCTTGCTTTTCCACCATGTGTGGCTAAGCTTTAATTTCTGATTCAAGGGTCATTTAATTTCCAATTGTAATTCTGTGAGGCTTTAGACCTAATTGAAATTTTGTTTCTAATTTAAGAATTCTTTGTTTGTTGTTTTATTTTTATGATTGATCGTTACTAATTAAATTGACGCCTTAATTTAGTTTCAATCAATTTATTGCTATTCATGATTTTGTGATCCGTAATTGTCACAAATGATTGAAAAAAAATGTAGCAAGGGGTTGGCTTATGTGTGTGTAATTAATGGCTTTTCCATTTTACATAGCTTGCATAATAGACTCTGGAAACAAAGAAACAAAATTAATTAATTTGTAGTTATCTCAATTAGTTAATTTTGGTTTAGTTCTCTCATTATTTCTAATGCTATTATTTAATCCATATGGAACGCTATCGTACCCAATGGATTAAATTATAAGTTTTGATTTTGATGCTTGGTTAAGATCAATTAAATTATGAGAGTTTATATTTATTTCGGCTTTTCCGAGTAAATTGACTGAGTTCTTGAATTAGCAAAATTAAAATTGATTTATTTTTTTTCCTTTTGAAGCCTATGATCAAGATTACAATTGGATGAAATTTACATCCTTGAATTGGAAGTCGCATAAAATTATCTTTTTTTTTACTTTTTTTTATTTCATTTTTTTCGACAATTCAAACCCCCCTTTATTTTTGTTATTATTATTATTTTTAACTTTGAGAAATTAATTCGATTGGTTCCCTTGGGATTCGACCTGGTCCACTATTTCTACAAGTTAGATCTAGAAAACCAGTAAATATTTTGGAGGGCTTCGACAACCCGACCACCAAACTAGCAGGCGGATCATAGGCGTCTCACGGTGTGAATCGAAAGAAGAGACCGTGGGTCTCGTTTTCACAAGTCCCGCTCCCACTCACTATGAGTACTCTCTCCATCCACGATGGTATTGACCTATACAAATGCCACCCGAAGGGGGACACTCCCATTTGCGCCACGAGGCCGAGTATAGAAGTTCAAATGTATCTCATACACTTTATTTCCTCCCACTCAGCACTTTAATTTTAATAGGGATTGACCTAGATAAACCGACTAAAATTTAGCTAAGTCTACCAATATAACTCTTATATGGTATTAACCTAAGTTTATAATCACATTATTACTTAGGTCCATGCGAGTAAATTAAAACACTTTTAATTAGCGGCACTCACGATAAGTATAATCTAAGAATCTCCAGACCGAATTCACTCCCAGGTCGGTTTCCAGGTAGGGGTGTTCCGTAAGCGTCAACTTAAATAATTCTGACCTTAGACAAAACCTTCCTTAGACAGAGTTACTAATCAGTCTCCATTCATAGACTAAACTTTGATTTCCTAATTTCTAATCTCATTAGAAAATAGAAAACCTAAGTCTAATTATTCAAGTTCTAAACCCTTTAAAACTAATAATTAACTTAGGTTGCATGCATTTCTATGTTATAGTGCTTAATCATTCATGACATGAATAACTATACTATAACATAATATTATTCATCACATGAATATAAATGCATGAGCATACTTTAATCTAAAAAATATAACACTTATATTAATTAAATTAAACATGCATTTAATTATATTATAATTCTTATAATATAACCTATCATGCAAACTATATATTATAACTCTTATAATATAAATGATGCATGAAAATGTTTAACCTAAGGTGGGATTTTAAATCTATATGACATACATTATGCACATAGAATTTAATTAAATCATACATCTCATGCATAAAATAATTAAATAGCAAAAATGGACTAGTTTTGGCACCTAGGGGCAATTATTTAATTAAATAAAAAAACAAAATACAATTTACAATTAATAATAAATAAAAATACAAGATATTTCAGAAAAAACTGCCCACTAAGCAAAAATGATATGCCCACGTCTACAACTGCTCGCGAACTGCCCCTCAACGCGTGCAGTGTTGCAACGCCGTGGGCAGCGTTGCAACGCTGCCGCTTCCAGCGTCGACCCAGCGTTCTCAAGGCCAGCGACGTTGCAACGCTGTCTTGCAGCGCGCCTTGCTCCTGCTGGCACAACGTTGAGACGTCAATGAACAGCGTCTCAACGCCGTTGCCTGTACAACAAACTCCTTTGCTGTTTTGCTTAGAAAATTGCCCGTTTTCGCTCCAATTTCTTCACAGTAACTCTTGCTACTAAAGACTCAGACTTTACAGACTCGATTTACAACAAAATGCCCCAAAACAATGGGCCCTTAATTGATCTCATCAACATAAATTGTAAATCTATTCTAGTGCCAAAAACTGAAAACATCCAAATTCGCAAACCAGCATTCATCTCATGAATTAAAGGTAAATTACCCACCCATTTTAACAAAAAACAGTGCATAACGAAGAACCATCAAAATGGCTCTGATACCAATTGAAGGGAATAAAAATCCCCGCGCAACGGAAGACGATCGAATCATCATGGTATCATTACGCTACTTGAATTTTGTCAAAATGATCTAACACTTAGATCTAAGTTAAACATATAAAACTAAGGAAGAAAAACAGTGGGAAGAATGTACTTACTTGTTGTAGACAATTCATCAAAATTCTTCCTTGATCACGAATACTTCGTGCTTCTCGATCTCAACGAACGCTTCCCTCGAACAAAATCCGAACACCACCAAAAGCCTTCTCAGTTGTTCTTCGTTTGGAAGAAGGAAAGTTGTGGGACTTTTGATTTTGGAAAGGGAGGAGATTTGAGAGAAAATGTTGAGAGAAAACTCTTCTTTTTGGGTGAGAATCCAAAAAATGAGAGTGTTGGCTTACCATCCTTCTTGCAAGAAGGGTTTAAATAGTGGGAATGATGGAGTTAAAATCTCCACATTATTACCACTTTACCACAACCATAGGTTATGCAAATCTCATTTGCATAACCACATAATATAAGATATCTCATATCTCATATTGCAAATCACATTTGCAATAATTGTGGATTAATTAAATTGAATCACATCCAATTTAATTTCTATCAATTAAATTCTCCAATTAGCCCTAATTCAACAATTAGGCTAACCTATAGTTTATTATGAATCTCATTTACATTAAACTATATATTATATCATTCATATCTCATATAAATGACATAAATGCCCTTTAAGTGAAATTGAACACTTCAATTTCATACCAAAACATTAACCCTTCTTTTAACCTGAGTTGAGCCAACCGAGGGACCTAATGGACCTCACGTGGCGGGCTCTAATGATCCGAGATTAACTCACAAACTTTTGACCCGGTTAATCAACATTCATTAGCTACGGTAACACTCCACTATAGCCCGTAGTGCACTCCCACGATCACGAGAATATTACGTGTCCACCGATATAACCAATGCCCATGAGTTGACCGTCACGGGTTGTTCGTGAGACACGATCGGGTCAAATTACCGCTTTTACCCACGTGTCTACATCTTGTTCCTTAAGTCCCCACTGCTCCTCTAATGAACAACATATTGTGATGGTCCAACCATACACAACACCCTTCTCGGGCGGTGAGAAGGTGAGCGCCCGTTGTCCAAACCACGGAGACAACACTTAGGGAGCAACCCTTTAGTTTCTCTAAAGGAGGGCACGAGTGAATTCTATCTCGCGTAGTTAAGTTCCCGGCTACCTACTTGGTCCTGTCCTGAGAAGATAGGCATATTGGGCGATAATCGTGACCACCCTCACCCGTGACTAGTCAAAGGACGGACTTCGCAGATGTGAGTCCGTAACACGCTCGGGATTCGGTCGAGTCACTAATGGTCATCTACGGTTTATTAGTTCTTCTTGCATCAATGGTGTTACATCCGTAGGTCTAATAATTCACGGTCCTGGTCTTGTACAATCTCATTGCACAGATGCCCCACTCGCATGTCAACCACATGAACGCAGTCGATCACCTCGTTTGTATCTAATACAAAGCGGGTCACATCCACAATGTATCCGAGTTAGGTCTCCAACCCTATCCATATATCAGAGACCGTTCGGGTCATTAACTCGAGCGTGATCCTCCCCAATGTCCCCTACACACCGTTCAAGTTCTAGTTCTCTCATAAATTCAATGACCCTGGAGCTTAGTTTATTGGAAAAGTTTGTAAATATTGCGAGACACAAAGTAATGAAATAAATAACTCTTATTAATTTCAAACAGTAATTTACAAACACGAGATTAGGACAAAAATCCCAACAAGTTTACCTCTCTAAAAGTTGGTAACATTTCTCGATAATGAGCTCCCTTCCCCAAAAAAACGGCTTAACCTAAATTTCTTCTCATTTTGGGCAAATCATGGCTGATTGGGCATCTCTTTCCATATGGCAGCGTCTTAGAGGCCAACTGAAGCTGATTCATCTGACATCATCCACGTCAATTAATGAGCCCCTTTCCCCACGTGTGAATTCTGTTTGACTCCATGGGAAGATGTTTTGCTCCAACAAATAACTTAAATCTTGCTTCCTCTTGAACTTTGAGCAATCACTTTTCAATATTTACCTAATTAAGATACATCATGTGAAGGGATCGAATCCCAAAACGAAAACGAATTGAATCACTTTGCTCTTGATTATGTTACACAAATTAACTCAAAAACAGAAACTAAGTTAAGCATTTAGGGAGAAAAATGAATTTACCTTTGAAGAACAACTTCTTCATGTAATCCTTCCTTAGATCCTCTTATTCTCTATGATCTTTTTCATGATCTCAAACAGAATACCTCCAATCGATCTTCTCGATTGTTCTCTAGGAAAGGGAGAACGGTGGGAGTTCACTTTTGGTAGAAGGGAGATATATAGAGAGGAATTGAGAGAGACCTTTGATTTTGAAATTCTCCAAATCCACAAAGTGAGATGTTTAGTTGCAAAATGCATCTAAAATGATGCTTTTATAGTGAGTGAGGGTGGAGATAAATTCTCCACCCATTTAGCCCACTAATTCCACATATTATGCATTATGCAAAACATTTGCATAATTGCATAATATAAGGTATCATATACCTTAATATGCAAATCATATTTGCATCATGTGGAATCAAATTAAATCACATTCAATTTTCATATCTCTCATGACTAATTCCTTTATTTATGTCATAATTCCATAATTAAGCAATAACATAGTTTATTATGAACCATATTCACATTAAACTATATATGATATCAATCATATCTCATATAATTGATATAAGTCCCTTATATGAATTTGAACACTTCAAATTCATTCCAAAACTTTATACCCTCTTTATTTCCATGTTGACCCAACCGAGGGATCTAATGGACCTACACATCATGAGCTCCAATGATACGAGATTAACTTATCAAACTCTTTGATCCCGTTAATCAACATCCATTTACTATGAGTCACTCCACTATAGACTCGTAGCTGCACTCTCCTCACTGTAGGACAAGTTTTGTCCATCGATATAACCAATGCCCGTGAGTCAACCCTTCACAGGTCGTTCGTACTCACATCTGGGTCAAATAATTGTTTTACCCTTGTGACTACTTATTGTTCCTTAAGTACCACTGATCCTCTAATGAACAACAAATTTATGGTCCTACCATAAACGATGACCCTCTCGGGCCAGTGAGAGGGTGGAACCCCATTGTTCAAGACCTGGATTCAATCTTTAAGGGAATTGAAAGAGTTTATATTAAGAAAGTGGAATCAATTTTGGATCTTGAACACTCTAAATTGATCAATTTTACAAAATAAAAAGCATGCTCAAATATGGAAAAACAGAGAGCAAGAACACTTACCTTTCTAACTCAAAATTCTCCAAATCCGTGGGCAATTTCTTGTCACAAACACTTTATGGACCACCTATAGTGTTTTCCCTACTATCTTCATGATGAGATTCCGATCTCCTTGAGCAGCGAAAACGTGATTAAAAGATCGATTTTGCTTGTTTGTTATTTTTGTTTTTTTTGGTTAAACACAAATACCAATACATTGGTAAAATATAGAGATAAACAATATTTAATCTAATTAAAGCATGGATCCTAAACATGCAAACATAGACATGCTGTAAATAAAATAAACAAAAAAGGGAAATCGAAATTTACCTTTGTAGTTTTCACACCAACAACTCCTTGCTCCAATTTGACAGCAACATAACAACAAGAAAACTTCTCTGTTTTTACAGAACACTACCACTAGTGAGAACCTCCTATTCTCTGGATTTCCTAAACCAATTCCTTTGATGGGAAGGATTCCAACTTTTGGAAGTGAAGGGAATTGAGAGAGGAGAGAAATTCTTTCAACAATTTCTCAATTGCACATTTGCATCATTGATGGATCATCCCCTTCTCACCAGGAGAAGAAAAGTTCTCTGGTAACTCCTCACTCCCTCTAGAGTGGTGGGAACGTGTCATCTTGACACATTCCCAATTAATTAATAAAAAATTAATTAATTAAATTAAATTAAATTAAATCATATTTAATTTAAATATCACATTAATTAATTATATGATTAAATCACATTTAATCATTTTACCCTTTATCCTATAGTTTAATGTACATCTTATGCACATTAAATTTTAACCTATAGTTTTCAAATATGAATCACATTCACATTTAAATTAATATTTGAACTCTTTCAAATATTAAATTCTCTCATATAATTTAATATGAATCACATTCAGATTAAATTTATAACATATAGTTCCAAAACTTTATATTATAATGATACATATACATTAAATTTATTTCCTAATTAATTTGAACATTTCAAATTCAAAAAATCTAAGAACCCTTTACGAGCCAGAAGGTGGACCTAATGGACCTATAGATCAGAAGCTCCAACGATACGAGATTACTCGGTTAATCTCATTAACCTCCTAATCAACATTCGTTAACTGCGGGAACACTCCACTAAAGTCCCGCAGCTGCACTCTTCTCACTGCAGATATATTTATGTATCCACGAATATTGACCAATAACAGCAAGTCAATCATTCACGAATGTTCGTAACATCAGCTGGATAAAATTACTATTTTACCCCTGGGTTACATCTCGTACTTTAAGTACCAATACTCCTCTAATGAACAATTTGTTTGTGGTCCTACCAACAAACCGAAGTCTCTCTCGGGCCAGAGGGTCGGGCCCTTTGTTCAAGTCCCGGAGACACCACTTAAGGGAACATTCATCTACTTACCCTAGTAGTCGGGAAAGAGTGAATTCCATCTTGCTAGGCTAAGTCCCCAGCTGCTCACTCGGTCTTGTCCCCAAGAAGGTAGGCATATTGAGTAGGCGTTCATGTCCACTCTCACCCATACTAGTCAAAGGACAATCCCTCGCAAACAGAAGTTCGTAACCCGCTCAGGATTGAGATTAAGTTGCCTAGGTCATCCTAGTGAAATAGAAACCTAGCTAGTCAATGGAGTTATATCTAGTGGTTACTATTTCGCGGTCCGGTCTTATGTAATCTCATTACATAGGCTATCCTCACTCACATGTCATGTACACGAACGCGTTAGGATCACTGTGTTTGTATCATATACAAAGTGGGCCACATCCATAGTATTACCAGGGTAAGGCCCCCAAACCTTATCCCCTTACTATAAACCTTTTAGGTTGTATCTCAAATCGAGATCCTTTTTATGTACACTACATTCAGTTCAAGAGACATTTTACAGCCTTGGATGTTTTGTTTATTGGATTTAGGGTTAAAACAAGGGCAATATCGTAAATAACGAACAATAACTCTTTATTGAAATAATAACACTTTATTACGATAATTAGAACAAAATTACAAACTACCAGTTTTAGGGCACAAACCCCAACAAACTCCCACTTGAACTAAAACTCTAGTGGGGTACATTACAATCTAAAACAGTGGTTACAGAGATACAAATACAATAAACTAGGGCATCCATATACCCATTACAGATCTCCACTTGCCCTAGATTAGCCTATGAACATATCTCGTAGACCTAGACTTTCCAGATGACCCTCGAACACTTTAGCCGTGAGAGTCTTTGTAAACGGATCAACAATGTTGTGCTCCGAAGCGATCTTTGTGACTGTCACATCTCCTCGTTGCACTATTTATCGTATCAGGTGATACTTCCTCTCGATGTGCTTGCCTCGCTTATGGCTGCGAGGTTCCTTCGAATTGGCTATCGCACCACTGTTGTCACAGTATAAGGTGATGGGAAATTCCATATTTGGAACAACTTCCAAATCAGTAAGAAATTTCCTTAGCCAAACAACCTCTTTAGCTGCTTCACAAGCAGCGACATACTCAGTCTCCATCGTGGAGTCAGCGATGCATCCCTGTTTGATGCTTCGCCATACTATAGCTCCCCTATTAAGGGTGAAAACTGATCCCGATGTGGATTTCCTAGAATCCTGATCGGTCTGAAAGTCAGAATCAGTGTATCTAGTAAGGATCAAATCCTTAGTCCCATACACAAGCGTATAGTCTCTCGTTCTCCTAAGATACTTGAGGATATTTTTAACTTTGGTCTAGTGGTCTAACCCTGGATTGGATCGGTACCTACTGACTATTCCCACTGCGTAACAAATGTCTGGCCTCGTGCACAACATAACATACATTAAGCTACCTACTGCAGAGGCATTAGGAATACATCTCATATCCTCAACCTCTTGAGGTGTCTTAGGACACTGTTCTTTAGATAGATGAACTCCATGCCTGAAGAGTAATAAGCCCCTCTTGGAATTCTGCATCGAATATTGGGCCAACATTTTGTCGATATAAGATGCTTGAGAAAAAGCTAGCGTTCTGTTCTTGGGATTCCTGAAAAATTGAATCCCAAGAACATACTGCGCCTCTCCTAAATCTTTCATTTGGAATTGGGTCGCCAACCAATTGTTTATGTCAGTTAGGTATCCTACATTATGCTCAATGAGTAGGATATCATCCACATAAAGTACTAAGAAAGCTACTTTTTCGGTGATGATCCTATTGTAAACACAAGGCTCATCAACGTTTTGGTCAAAGCCATAAGACTTGATCGCAGTATCAAATCTTATGTTCCAAGATCTGGATGCTTGTTTCAACCCATAAATGGATCGATTGAGCTTGTAAACTTTTTTCTCCTGACCTTGGGTTATGAACCCTTTAACCGTCAGTTCCTAAAACAGGACTATGGTATTATAAAACAGGACTATGGTTAATTCAACTTAAGCTCTAGGTCAGTTCCTAGGTAGGAGGTGTTCCGTTAACCGTCAGCTTAAGTACCTCCAACCTTAGACAGAACTTCACCGGTAGAGTTCCCTTATAACCAATGTCCTATTGTCCTACTATATTTTAAACTATTTAAAATACTATGTAAGACTAACTTCTAATCCTATTAGAAATTAAACTTAGGTCTAAATTAATTTTAAAAACTAATTCAATTTAACCCAAGTTCCTATGTTTGCATGCAATTCTTTGTTATAGGTTATGGTTTCTAAAACCCCTTTATTTATAACTTTTATAAATTTTAATAATTAACCTATGACAAGGAACTATGTTATAAAACCAACAAAAAATTTCGAATTGGAATTATAAAATATTCAACTAATTGAATAACACAAATTACTTAAATAAAATAACTTTTATTTTAAACTAAGTAATTTCATGCTCCATGCAATTTATTTTTCATAAAATCTAATTATAACAATTATAAATAATTACTCATGAAAAATAAATTAAATCATGCATTTCTACCATATTTATATAATATTTATACAAAAAAAATGCATGAATATGCTTATCCTAAGGTGGAAAAAATTCTAAATGACATTCCTAAAGAAAAATAGCTGTAAAACCGGAAAAATTTGGCCCCTAAAGTGCAAAAATAATAAAATTACATTAATTTCATTACAAAACTGGTCCAAAATTCTTTGAACCGGGCTCAGATCGCTTGAACCGAACCAAAACCGACCCGAACCGCCCAAAACAGGTCTGCTTCTTCAAGTTGGTGTCATGGTGTTGCAATGCTAAGGGGGAGCATTGCAACGCCGCCTCATCTCGCGCGCACGCCTGACAACGGGGTAAGGTTTCAACACTGAGGGGCAGCGTTGCAACGCTGCTGACCCCTCGGTCTTTCGTATCGTTGGAGCTTCCGATTTGTAGGTCCATTAGGTCCATGTTTTAGCTCGTAAAGGGTTCTTAGATCGTTTGAATTTGAAATGTTCAAATTCATTAGGGAATAAATTTAATGTATATGGATACATTATAATATAAAGTTTTGGAACTATATGTTATAAATTTAATGTGAATGTGATTCATATTAAATTATATGAGAGAATTAAATATTTGAAAGTGTTCAAATATTAATTTAAATGTGAATGTGATTCATATTTGAAAACTATAGGTTAAAATTTAATGTGCATAAGATGTACATTAAACAATAGGATAAAGGGTAAAATGATTAAATGTGATTTAATCATTTAATTAATTAATGTGATATTTAAATTAAATATGATTTAATTTAATTGAACGGCGCGTTACGTCATTCTTTGGTAGCATTGCAACGTTCTTTGTAGTATTGCAACGCTTTGTGTTTCGCCTGCAGCAACATTTTCCTTCGATTACAGCAACTTTAAATGCCCAATTCTCCCTCGAACTGGGCTCAGACCGCTCAAACCGAAAGATTTGGCCCTTAAAATGCAAATATAATAAAATTACATTAATTTCATTACAAAATCGGTCAAAAATTCCTTGAACTGGGCTCAGACCGCTCGAACCGAACTAAAACCGACCCGAACTGCCCAAAACAGGTCTGCTTCTTCAAGTTGGTGTCACGGCTTGCAACGCTGAGGGGAGCGTTGCAATGCCGCCTCATGTCTCGCGCGCGCCTGACATCGGGGTAGCGTTGCAACGCTGCTAACCCCTCAGTCTTCCGCATCGATAGGAGGCTCGGCGTTGCGATGCCATTGCTAAGCGTTGCAACGTTGTTGCTTCTGCAGTAACATTTTCCTTCGAACACAGCAACTTGAAATGCCCAATTCTCCCTCGATACTCATCCGAATTGCACGAAACTAGTCTCGAACGACTCACAACTCAATTACAGACTCGATTGAGTACTTAAATGCCCAAAACGCAGGGGCCTTTATACTTAATTTGATCAAATAAAAAAAAAACTAAGGCCAAAACTTCCCTAAACAAGTTTTACAACAAACCAAAGGCAATTTCCCACCTATCCAATGCAAATTTGTTTCAATCAAAACAAAACAAGCATTTCTTTGATACCAATTGATAGGAATCTGATCCCTTTGAGCAGCGAAAACGTGATTAAAAGATCGATTTTGCTTGTTTGTCTGTTTGTTTTTTTTTTGTTAAACACAAATACCAATACATTGTAAAATACAGAGATAAGCAATATTTAATCTAATTAAAGCATGAATCCTAAACATGCAAACATAGACATGCGGTAAATAAAATAAACAAAAAGGAAAATCAAAATTTACCTTTGTAGTTTTCACACCAGCAACTTCTTGCTCCAATTTGACAGCAACACAACAACCAGAAAACTTCTCTATTTTTACAGAACACTACCACTAGTGAGAACCTCCTATTCTCTGGATTTCCTAGACCAATTCCTTTGGTGGGAAGGATTCCAACTTTTGGAAGTGAAGGGAATTGAGAGAGGAGAGAAATTCTTTCAGCAATTTCTCAATTGCACAATTGAATCATTGATGGATCATCCCCTTTTCACTAGGAGAAGAAGAGTTCTCTAGGTAACTCCCCACTCCCAATCGAGAGGGAATTGGGGAGTGGTGGGAACATGTCATCTTGACACGTTCCCAATTAATTAATAAAAAATTAATTAATTAACTATTAATTAATTAATTAAATTAAATCATATTTAATTTAAATATCACATTAATTAATTAAATGATTAAATCACATTTAATCATTTTACCCTTTATCCTATTGTTTAATGTACATCTTATGCACATTAAATTTTAACCTATAGTTTTCAAATATGAATCACATTCACATTTAAATTAATATTTGAACACTTTCAAATATTTAATTCTCTCATATAATTTAATATGAATCACATTCACATTAAATTTATAACATATAGTTCCAAAACTTTATATTATAATGTATCCATATACATTAAATTTATTCCCTAATGAATTTGAACATTTCAAACAATCTAAGAACCCTTTACGAGCCAGAAGGTGGACCTAATGGACCTATAGATCAGAAGCTCCAACGATACGAGATTACTCGGTTAATCTCATTAACCTCCTAATCAACATTCGTTAACTGCGGGAACACTCCACTAAAGTCCCGCAGCTGCACTCTTCTCACTACAGATATATTTATGTGTCCACGAATATTGACCAATAACAGCAAGTCAATCATTCACGAATGTTCGTAACATCAGCTGGGTAAAATTACTATTTTACCCCTGGGTTACATCTCGTACTTTAAGTACCAATGCTCCTCTAATGAACAATTTGTTTGTGGTCCTACCAACAAACAGAAGTCCCTCTCGGGCCAATGAGAGGGTCGGACCCTTTATTCAAGTCCCGGAGACACCACTTAAGGGAACATTCATCTACTTACCCTAGTAGTCGGGAAGGAGTGAATTCCATCTTACTAGGCTAAGTCCCCAGCTGCTCACTCAGTCTTGTCCCCAAGAAGGTAGGCATATTGAGTCAGTGAATCTGTCCACTCTCACTCATACAAGTCAAAGGACAATCCCTTGCAAACAGGAGTTCGTAACCCGCTCAGGATTGAAATCAAGTTGCTTAGGTTATCCTAGTGAAATAGAAACCTAGCAAGCCAACGGAGTTATATCTAGTGGTTACTATTTCGCGGTCTGGTCTTATGTAATCTCATTACATAGGATATCCCCACTCACATGTCATCTACACGAACACGTTAGGATCACTGTGTTTGTATCATATACAAAGTGGGTCACATCCATAGTATTATCAAGGTAAGGTACCCAAACCTTATCCCCTTACTATAGACCCTTTAGGTTGTATCTCGAACCGAGATCCTTTTTATGTACACTACATTCAGTTCAAGAGACATTTTACAACCATGGATGTTTAGTTTATTGGATTTAGGGTTAAAACAAGGGCAATATCGTAAATAACGAACAATAACTCTTTATTAAAATAATAACACTTTATTACAATAATTAGAACAAAATTACAAACTACGAGTTTTAGAGCACAAATCCCAACACTTCAGGCCTTGGAACGGATTGTGAGATCCTAGATTGAGAGAATTTGGAAGAAAAGTCCTTAAAGGTGATAAAACGGGAATTATTGATGTTTCTGCAAAAATCTTCCAAATCACCTCAAATCACCATTAAATAAACCTTCAATAAGCTCTACCAACGTGTCAAATCAAGAGTGATAAGGATGGATTGAGGTGGAGGTGGCCAATTTTGGCCAATTTTAAAGATGAGGAGGATTGGGCAAGTTGACAACTTGACTTTCATGAAAAACATGAAAATCTCTTTATTTTTAATTTAATTCTAATCCAAAAATCAATATTAAATTGATTTTTAATTAAAATTAATTTAATTAATTAAATAATTTAAATAAATAATTTAATTAATTAATTTAATATCAAATATTAAATTAAATAAATTGTCTGATCCCGATCGATTTTTTGAACATGAATCTTTATTCATGATATAAACCGATTCAATATTTAAATCATATTTAAATATATCCACATCCTTTTAATCATAGTTTAATTAATAATTAAGCTATGACACATTAAATATATCGTATATAATTAACGATTTCTCCCAAACCCGAATTTGAACAATTCAAATTATTTTCTCTCAAAATGTTAGAAGGCTTAATCCGAGCTAGTAAGAATGACCTAATGGACCTACAAATCATGAGCTCCAACGATATGAGATTAACTGATCTAATTCTTTAGCCTAGCTAATCAACATTCGTTAACCACCGGGTCACTCCACTAAAGCTCAGTGGTTGCACTATCCTCATTGTAGATATATTTCTGTCCACTTGATATAACCATGATTAGTAAGTCGATCCTTCACAGGTTGTTTGTTATAACAGTTGGGTCAAATTTGGCGTTTTACCCTTGTAATTACTTCTTATTCCTTAAGTCCCACTGATCCTCTAATGATAATTGGTTTGTGGTCCAACCAACAAACTGAATCCCTCTCAGGCCAATGAGAGGGTGGGCCCTTTGTTCAAGACCCGGAGTCAACACTTAAGGGAACAACCTCTCTACTAATCCCTAAAGCGGATAGGAGTGAATTTCATCTTGCAGAACTATGTTCCAAGCTATCTACCCGGTCTTATCCTTGAAATGGGAGGCTTATTGAGTTGGCAATCTCGACCACTCTCACCCATGAAAATCTAAGGATAATCTGAATAAACAGGAGTTCATAGCACGCTCAGGATTAAGATCGAGTTACCTAGGTTATCGTATGAATATAGTCAGTTAAGACAGTAAACGGAGTTGTAAAGCCTAAGTGACTATTTTGCGGTCCAGTCTTATGCAAACTCATTGCATAGGGCGCCCCCACTCACATGTCTCCACATGAACGATTTAGGATCAAATCGTTTGTACTTTACAAAGTGGGTCGCGCCCATAGTGTCTCCAAGATAAGGTACCCATCCTTATCCTTATACTATAGATCGTTCTGGCTATAACTTGAACTTGATCCACTTTTATGTCATAAATAATGTTCAAGTATTCATCCTATAGCCAAGGGTTCTTTATTGGGTTAGGGTTACACAATACACAATTTACTTTATTCAATAACACCGTTACTGAATAAATCTCAATAACAACTTTATTGCAAAATTGAATGTGCATCCAGTTTACAAAACCATGAGTTTTAGGATATAAAACCCAACAAACTCCCACTTGGACTAAAACATCAGTGGGCTCAAACATGTTGAGCAAGAAAAACTGCCCTACTGTACAACCCATAATCCTAGACTCTCTAGGTGCCCCTCAAACACTTTAGCCGTGAGGGGCTTTGTAAACAGATCAACAATGTTGTGCTCCGAAGTGATCTGTGTGACAATCATGTCTTCTCGTTGCACAATCTCCATGATGAGATGATATTTGCGCTCAATGTGCTTTCCACACTTATGGCTTCTAAGTTCTTTAGAATTTTCCATTGCACCACTATTATCACAATAAAGGGTTATAGGCAAACTCATATTTGGAACAACTGCCAAATCAGTCAAGAACTTCCTAAGCCATACAACCTCTTTCGCCAATTCGCAAGTTGCGACGTACCCAACCTCCATGGTGGAGTCAGCAATACAACCTTGCTTTATGCTCCTCCATACTATAGCTCCCCTGTTAAGAGTGAACACTGATCCTGATATAGATTTCCTCGAATCTACATCAGTCAGAAAATTAGAGTCAGTGTATCGTGCAAGGATCAAATCCTTTGCGCCATACACAAGCATATAATCTCTCGTTCTCCTAAGATACTTGAGGATATTCTTAATGACAGTCTAATGATCATATCCTGGATTGGATTAATACCTGCTGACAATTCCCACTGCATAGCATATGTCGAGTCGAGTACATAACATGACATACATCAGACTACCGACAGCAGATGCATAGAGAATGCATCTCATATCCTCAACTTCTTAAGGTGTCTTAGGACACTGTTCCTTAGACAGATGAATTCCATGCCTAAAAGGTAATGATCCCTTCTTGGAATTCTGCATCTTATATCTAACCAACATCTTGTCAATATAAGATGCCTGAGACAGTGTTAGCGTTTTGTTCTTGCGATTCCGAACAATTTGGATTCCAAGAACAAACTAAGCCTCTCCCAAATCTTTCATTTGAAATTGGGTCGCTAGCCATTGCTTAACGCTTGTCAGGAATCATGCATCATTCCCAATGAGCAAGATATCATCTACGAATAGAACTAAGAAAGCTACAGTGATATTGACTATCTTCTTGTAAACACAAGGCTCGTCAATATTCTGTTCAAAACCATAAGATTTGATCGTTGTATCAAATATTATATTCCAGGATCTAGATGCTTGTTTTAATCCATAAATGGACCGTTTAAGCTTGCTGATAGCATGCAAATATGCTATCTTATTTCTTATATTTTAGCTAGTTTTTATAATTAAAACATGGGCTTTCATGAAATTTTATGGTTAATTTCAGAAAACTGAGCTTGAGAAGCAAGAATAGAGTGTTTTAAGACTATTTTGGTGCAATTTGGAACATATGTATGCTTAATTGAAGACCCAAGAAAAATATAGATGTATTTTGAGTATAATAAATATACTGAGAGATTATACATCGAATCACGATTCCAACGCATCAACCAGATGTCATTCGGACACCCGAGCGAAAAGATATGATAAAAATGGCCGCAGTGGGCTGGCTGGCAGCAACCACGACGTTGCAACGCCGACCCTAGCGTTGCAACGCCATGCCGAAAATTCCTATAAATATAACATGTTGTTTTCATTGCAAAGGGTGCCGAATTTGATAGTTTTTAGCCCTAATTTCGAAATACACAGCATTCCTTGGGAGCCAAAGCGTTTGTGGAGGCTCGAGATCGTGACAGGAGTTGGGGAACGAGGGACCGACATCGACACATAAGTTTTCTCTTTCTTTTAGTTTGTAATTGAGTTTAAAGACTTTTCCTATGACTTTAGCTTGTTTTTATGGTGATTTTGAGTAGCTAAACGTTGTAGTTGGAATTTGATTAGCATGTTTTAGATTTATTTGATTATGTATTGACTTTTGTTATGTTATTTATTTTTGGCAATTCGTTCTTAATTTCATAAATCTTGTTGGTTTAAGTGGACTCGAGAGAAAGAAACTTAGATTAGAGCAAAGTTGTCAAAATCCTTAGAAATCTAACATGAGAATGACCTAGAGTTCTTTGGTAAACACATAAACAAGTTGCTTAATGTCGCACATGCTTTTAAAATTCGTAAGGAAACTTTAGAATTTATCGTGTGTGTGAGGCTCACTACGGATTGAGAGGTTTTCTTGAGTATTTTCACTTCTTGTTTATAAATTCATAACATTAGTTCATTGCATGTGTTAAATAAGGAATTAAGTTGTGAAATCATCTTCTTTCAATTCTATCATATTTGTGTCTCCAATTGTACATTTATTTTCTATCTTTGTTTTCACTATCCATCAAAGTTTTGTTGCTTTAGCTAAAATTAAGAATAAGTATCTTGGTAACTAATTAATCTAGAAAACTCATTCCTGAGGACGATACTCTGTACTCAAATCACTATATTAAAACTTGACCCGTACACTTGCAGTATTGCAATATAAATTTTACGCAACACTTGCAAACTTTTTTCTCTTGACCCTGAACTATGAACCCCTCTAGTTGATCCATATAGATACTCTCTTCAAGATTGTTATTAAGAAAGGTTGTCTTGACATCCATTTGCCAAATTTTATAGTCATAAAATGTGGAAATGGACAAGAGTATTCTAATGGACTTAAGCATGGCAACAGGGGATAAGGTTTCTTCATAGTTTACCCCTTCCCTCTAGGTATAACCCTTTGCTAGTAGTCGAGCCTTAAAGGTTTGCGCCTTACCGACTTGATCTCATTTTCTCTTGTAGATCTACTTGCAACCAATAGGTCTTTCACCATCTGGTTGATCTACAAGTTCCCATACTGAATTGAAGTACATTGACTCCATTTCGAGGTCCATGGTTTTAGTCCACTGGTCCCTATCTATATCATACATTGCCTGTTTATAGGTCAATGGATCCTCTATGCCATCATCAGGTATTACGACTTCGGTTTCAGTTAAACCCATGTAACGATCAGAGTGTCTAACATCCCTCCCACTACATCGAGGCATTCTCAACTCTTGAGAAGGGTCAGCTTGATCAACAACTCTTGTTGATTTATCTGTAGCTTCCTTGGAAATTTCACTCAAGACAATCTTGCTACGAGGTCGATGATCTCTCATGTGGTCTTCCTCTAAGAACGTGACGTTTGTCGACACAAGCACCTTGTCCTCTTGAGGATCATAAAACAGACAACCTTTCGTTTCTTTGGAGTATCCTACGAATAGACATAATTTTGAACGATGTTCCAATTTCTTTGGATTGGACACCAACATGTGTGTTGGACATCCCCAAATCCTGAAATGACGTAAACTACCTTTACACCATTTCCATAACTCATAGGGTGTTTCAGAAACACTCTTAGAGGGAACCATATTCAAAATATATACAACAGTTTCTACTACATATCCTCAAAACGAACTAGGCAGCTGAGCGTAGCTCATCATAGATCGAACCATGTCTAACAGGATTCTATTTCTCCTTTCAGATACACCATTTTGCTGAGGTGTACCGAACGCTGAGAGTTGGGATACGATTTCATGTTGTATCATATAGTCTTGGAATCTCAAATCCATATACTCTCCACTTCGATCTGATTGAAGTGTTTTAATCATTTTACCTAACGATTTTTCAACCTCTGCCTTATACTCCTTGAACTTTTCAAGGGTTTCGAACTTATGATACATTAGGTAAAGATAGTCATACCTAGAATAATCATCAATGAAACTGATGAAATATTCATACCCTCCTCATGCCTTGACATTCATTGGACCATAGAGATCCGAATGCACGAGTTTCAAAGGTTATTTGGCCCTATAACCTTTTTCAGAAAAAGGTCGTTTAGTCATTTTTCCCTCAAGACAACACTCACATGGTGGAAAAGAGTTGTCCTCTAACTGATTTAGGAGATCTCTTAACCAATCTCCCAATCCTATTGAGATTAATGTGACCTAGTCTCAAGTGCCAAAGATAGGTACTAGGAGAAAGTTTCTGCCTTTTATTTTGAGTATCAGCTGTTTTAAACATCTCGATGTTCAAAATAGCTTTTACCTCTGTTGGTGTTAACACGTATAAGTTGTTTTCTAGTTTAGCAGAACATATTCGTACACCTATTCTGCAAATGAACGCTTCATTATGATCAAAAGATACTTTATACATATGCTCAAGCAAACAAGAGATAGGTACACGATTTCTTTTGATTCCAGGAACCAAAAGTACATTTTCTAATAAAATGAATCTATCTCTAAACAACAATTTTACCACTCCCACTGCTCTAGCCAAGACAACCTCTCCTGTTCCAACCCTGAGAGTTATCTCACCATCAGCAAGCTGTTTCTAAGAACTAGTTTCCTGAAAAGAAGAACACACATGGTTAGTGGCTCTTGAATCTAGTATCCAGGCGAAATCATCATGTTCCACTAAACATGTTTCAACAACGAGTAAATCATGTTTACTTTGTTGTGTCTTCTCAACTATTCTCTCCATCGTATGGGAGTTATAAACATCCTTGAGGGCATCATGACGGACCGATGAGGATGATTGCCCAAACATCGCCTGTAATGATTGCATGATCTCTTTGGCGGTGATCATCCTCTCATGGTTTTTATCTAACACATCAGATATGTTAGCCAAGATGTAGACTCGAGCCTTATCATTAGCCCTAGTCCATTTGTCAAATGCATCCTGAATAGTTCGAGTTGCAGTCGAGCTGGGAGGGGGAGGACATTCCTCCGTTAAGACAAACCTTAGATCACCGATAGCAAGAATCATATTCAAGTTTGATTTCCAGGTCGCATAGTTATTGCCGTTAGGTTTATCGGAGGCGAGAGATCGGATTAAAGAGCTCGACATGCTGAAAAATAATGAATTCTATTAGTGAATTGCTTGTAACCTATCCAATTAAGAATTTAGCAAAAATAATAATGTATCCATAAATTCATTATTGTTTTAGCAACGATACTTTAGTGAGTCAAAGCAACCGCTACCGAGGGGCAGTCAATCACTCCTTCACTGAACCAAGACATTCTTGACTAAATGCTAACACCAGAATAACTCTTATTCCTATAGCATTCTAGTTATCGTTACTTTGATCAAGAATTCACTAACACTTAGTAATTCTCGTAAGTGTGACCCGCCATTTTCAGACCTCAGAGGTCGGCCCCAACAATGCTACCGAATTGGAGAGACAAAGCTGGGAATGGACCTAAGAGACCCTAATCATTTCTGGAGTTTGAGTTGTTCTGAATCCCATGTTACATCCCTCCGAATGGATGGTGCTACTTCGGGCAACCTGTATGCGCAACATGGGAATCTTACGGTCCAACTTAATAGAGGAAACCGTAGGATGTGTTGACACACTTTCTTTTCCCACTTACTATAAATACTTTCTTCATTCACCTTGCTCTTGATTTATGTAAACACCATCCAAATGGGGATGCCCTATTGACATCACGAGGTCGAGCATAAATTGTTGGGGTTTGTGCCCTAAAACTCGTAGTTTGTAAATATTGTTCTAATTAATGTAATAAAGAGTTATTATTTTCAATAAAGAGTTCTTGTTCATTATTTACAAAATTGCCCTTTTATTAATCCTAAATCCAATAAACTAACATCCAAGGCTGTAAAATGTCTCTTGAACTGAATGTAGTGTACATATAAAGGATCTCAGTTTGAGATACAACCTAAAGGGTCTATAGTAACGGGATAAGGCTTGGGTACATTACCCTGGTAATACTATCGATATCACCCACTTTGTATATGATACAAACACAGTGATCCTAGCGTGTTCGTGTACACGACATGTGAGTGGGGATATCCTATGTAATGAGATTGCATAAGACTGGACCACGAAATAGTAACCACTAGGTGTAACTCCATTGACTAGTTAGGTTTCTATTTCACTAGGATGACCTAGGCAACTTGATCTCAATCCTGAGTAGGTTACAAACTCCTGTTTGTGAGTGAAGGGAATGAGAATCCCACGCAACGGAAGACGATTGAATCGTCGTGGTGAAAATTGTGCAACTAGATTTCATTAAAATTAATCTAACACTTAGATCTAGGCTAAACATGCAATTAAAGGAAAGAAAAACACAGCAAGTAGAACTACTTACTTGTTGAAGACAATTCTTCACTATTCCTTCCTTTGATCACGAACACTTCGCGAAACCTCGATCTCAACGAACTTGATCTCTTCTCACGAACAAGAACACAAACACAACCAATCGGAGTCTCGGTTGTTCTTCTTTTGGAAAAAAAGAAGTTTGTGGGAACTTTGTTTTGGTTTAGAGAGGAGAAGTGCTAGAGAGAAAAATGAGAGAGATGGTTTTCTTCTTTTGGTGAGATTTCCAAAAATGAGAGATTTCCTTACCACCCTTCTTGCAAGAAGGGTTTAAATAATGAAGAGAACATGGAGTTAAAATCTCCATATTATTACCATTTTACCACAACCATAGGTTATGCAAATCATATTTGCATAACCATATAATATAAGATATCTCATATCTCATTATACAAATCACATTTGCATAATTGTGGATTTATTAAATTGTATCACATCCAATTTAATTTCTCTCAATTAATTTCTCCAATTAGCCATAATTCAATAATTAGGCTAACCTATAGTTTATTATGAATCTCATTCACATTAAACTATATATTATATCATTCATATCTCATATAAATGACATAAATGCCTCTAAGTAAAATTAAACACTTTAATATCACACAAAAACATTAACCCTTCTTTTAATCCAGTTTGAGCCAACCGAAGGACCTAATGGACCTACAGTGACGAGCTCCAATGATACGAGATTAACCTATCAAACTCTTGGACCCGGTTAATCAACATTCATTAGCTACAGTAACATTCCACTATAGCTCGTAGCTGCACTCCCGATAGTGTAGAATATTACGTGTCCAATGATATAACCAATGCCCATGAGTCGACCCTTCACAGGTTGTTCATAGACACGGCTAGGTCAAATTATCATTTTACCCCTATGTCTACTTCTTGTTCCTTAAGTCCCCACTGCTCCTCTAATGAACAACATATTGTGATGGTCCAATCATACACAACACCCTTCTTGGGTCAGTGAAAAGGTGGGCGCCCGTTGTCCAAGCCCTGGAGACAACACTTAAGGGAACAACCCCTCTAGTTTCCCTAAAGGCGGGAACGAGTGAATTCCATCTCGTGTAGTTAAGTTCCCAGCTCCCTACTTGGTCCTCTCCTTGAGAAGATAGGCATATTGGGCGAGTAACTGTGACCACCCTCACCCGTACTAGTCAAAGGACAGACCCCGCAGACAGGAGTCCGTAACACGCTCAGGATTCAGGTCGAGTCACTAATGGTCATCTACAAATTTATTAGTCCTTCATCACAGCGGTGTTACATCGATGAGGTCTAATAATTCACGGCCCGGTCTTGTACAATCTCATTGCACAGGATGCCCCCACTCGCATGTCAACCACATGAACGAGTCAAATCACCTTGTTTGTATCTAATACAAAGCGGGCCGCATCCATAATGTATCTAGGATTAGTCTCCAACCCTATCCATATACTGTAGACCGTTCGGGTCATTAACTCGAACGTGATCCTCCCTGTGTGTCAACTACACGCCGTTCAAGTTCTAGTTCTCTCATAAATTCAATGACCCTGGAGCTTAGTTTATTGGAAAAGTTTGTAAAATTTGCGAGACACAAAGTAATGTAATAAATAACTCTTATTAATTTCAAATAGTAATTTACAAACACGAGTTTAGGACAAAAATCCCAACAAACTCTCACTTGGACTAAGCTAGTGGAGAAAATACATTTCTAAAATGTACATAAATTACAATAAACTAGGGCATTGAATACCCGTTTACATATCTTCCACTTGTCCTAGTCAGGAAGCACTCGAAGACCTAGACTCTCTAGGTGACCCTCAAACACCTTAGTCGTGAGGGGCTTTGTAAATGGATCAGCTACGTTGTGCTCCGACGCTATCTGCGTGACTGTCACGTCTCCGCGGTGCACAATCTCCCGTATCAAGTGATATTTCTGCTCAATGTGTTTGCCTCTCTTATGGCTCCGAGGCTCTCTGGAGTTGACTACTGCACCATTGTTATCACAGAACAACGTGATCGACAAGTTCATATTTGGAACAACCTCCAAATCTAACATGAACTTCCTGAGCCAAACAGCTTCCTTTGCAGCTTCACAAACCGCAACGTACTCCGCTTCCAAAGTGGAATCAGCGATGCATCCCTGCTTGATGCTTCGCCATACTACAGCTCCTCCATTCAGAATGAAGGCTTACCCCGAATTTGATTTCCAAGAATCCTTATCGGTCTGAAAGTCAGAATCCGTGTATCCCGTAAGGATCAAATCCCCACTTCCATACACTAAGTTGTAGTTCCTCGTTCTCCTAAGATATTTGAGGATTGCCTTTACGGCTGTCCAGTGATCTAGTCCTGGATTGGATTGATACCTACTGACAATCCCTACTGCATAACAGATGTCGGGCCTAGTACACAACATGGCATACATAAGGCTCCCTACAGCTGAAGCATAGGGTATCCGTCTATATCCTCAACCTCTTGATGAGTCTTAGGACACTAATCCTTAGACAAGTGAACCCCATGCCTAAAAGGGTGCAAGCCCTTCTTGGAGTTCTGCATCTAATATCTAGACAACATCTTGTCAATATAGGACGTCTGAGACAAGGCTAGCGTTCTGTTCATCTAGTTCCGGACTATCTGGATACCTAGAACATACTGAGCTTCTCCCAAATCTTTCATTTGGAATTGCGAAGCTAGTCATTTCTTCACGTCAGTAAGAAATTCTACCTCATTCCCAATGAGAAGAATATCATCCACATACAACACTAAAAATGCGAAAGTTTTATCAACGATTTTCTTGTAGACACAAGGTTCGTCGACATTTTGATCAAAGCCTTAAGATTTGATCGCCTCATCAAACCTTATATTCAAAGACCTCGAAGCTTGTTTCAGTCCATAAATAGACCTATGAAGCCGGCAAACCTTTTGCTCTTGGCCTTGGGCAATGAACCCTTTGGGCTGGTCCATATAGATGGTTTCATCAAGTTTGCCATTCAGAAAGACTGTCTTGACGTCCATCTGCCATACCTCGTAGTCATAATACGCGACAATGGCCAGAAGGATCCTGATCGACTTTTCCATGGCAACAGGTGAAACGGTTTCCTCATAGTCAACCCCTTCAACCTGGGTAAAACCCTTTGCCACTAGTTGGGCTTTGAAGGTCTGCACCTTCCCATCTACGCCACGTTAACGCTTGTAGATCCATTTACAACCAATAGGTTTTACCCCATTCGGTTAATCCACAAGCTCCCAAACGGAATTGAAGTACATCGATTCCATTTCTTGGTCCATAACTTTAATCCATTCGTCTTTGTCAACATCAGCCATTGCCTAATCATAGGTCAATGGATCCTCGCATGATCATCATCGGGAGTGACGGTCGAGGTTTCATAAAACCCATGTAACGATCGGTCGTCTCTCACGCCTCCCACTACGTCGAGGCATTCTCAACTTTTGGGAACGGATTTGACTAGACGTGCTAGGATCAACAACACTTGTTGATGTACTAGCCCCATCGGCAACTCTTCTTGGCGATGTCTTTATCCATTCGTTTAACACAATTTTACTCCTTGGTAAATGATCCCTGACGTGGTCCTCCTCTAGGAAAGTGGTGTTTGTCGACACAAGCACCCTATTTTCCTTAGGATCGTAAAATAGGCCACCCCTAGTCTCTTTAGGGTAACCTACCAATAGGCACAATTTCGAACGAGGTTCCAACTTTTTCAGGTTTGACACCAACACGTGGGTTGGGCATCTCCAAATTCTGAAGTGATGTAAAGTACCTTTACGTCTACTCCAAAGTTCGAAAGGTGTTTCACAAACACTCTTCGACGGAACGTTGTTCAAAATATAGATCGAAGTCTCCACTGCGTAACCTCAAAAAGAATCAGGGAGACGAGCAAAGCTCATCATCGACCGAACCATGTCCAACAAGGTTCTGTTTCTCCTCTCCGATACACCATTCTGCTGTGTCATACCAGGTGCTGAGAGTTGGGACGTAATTTCATGTTTTATCATATAGTCTTGGAATTCAGTGTCCATATACTATCCACCTCGATCCGATCGAAGTGTTTTAAGCGATTTACCTAACAGGTTCTCAACCTCAGTCTTGTACTCCTTGAACTTTTCAAGAGTTTCAGACTTCTTATGCATTAGGTAAATATACCCATACCTCGAGTAATCATCTATGAAAGACACGAAGTATTCATAACCACCTCGTGCTTTAACATTCATCGGACCATAGAGGTCAGGATGTACCAGCTCAAGGGGCTCTTTGGCTATATATTCTTTTCCACTAAAAGGACGTTTGGTCATTTTGCCTTCGAGGCATGACTCACACACCGGTAAAGTGTTTTCTTCCAACTCGTTTGGAAGTCCACTCTTCACTAGTCTCTCAATCCTATTGAGATTAATGTGGCCTAACCTTAGATGCCATAGATGGGAATTTTCTTTAGGAGAAACTTTCGCTCTCTTAGTTCGCGTTTCTGCCGTTTTAAACAATTTAGTATTCAAAACACTTTTGACCGAATTAGGTTTCAAAACATACAGATTATTCCCAAGTGAAGCAGAACAAATTAAGTTTCCATTTCGGGAAATAAACGCTTTATTGCCTTGAAAAGAAACGGAAATACATTATTCTAACAGGGAGGAAATAGAAATGAGATTTCTAGTAAACCCTGGAACTATATACATATTGTCCAAAAAAAATGTAATTCCTGCCAAAATGTAGCTTCATCGTGCCGACCGCTGCAGTAGAGACAAGCTCCCCAGATCCAACCCGTAGAGTCGCCTCACCCTCTCGCAGCTGCTCCTAGGAATCAATTCCCTGAAAAGAAGAACAAACATGGTTAGTGGCGCCCGAATCCAATATCCAGGCAGGGTCACTACTCTCCACTAAACAAGTTTCAGTCACAAGTAAATCACATTTACCTTGATTCTTTCTCTCGGCTAGGAACTTGGGACAGTTTCCCTTTCAGTGGTCGTCCCCATTGCAGTGGAAACACTTTCCTTTTTCTGCAACTTTCTTGACGTTCTTGCCCTTCTGGGCGGCAGCTCAGTCAGTTTTACCCTTCTTCATCTTCTTTTTCTTCCCTTTCGGGTGAGAAGGAGCTACAGGCTTTGTCCAAGAGGTCGAACCCCTGTGATAAGACCTAAAGGCAACGTTTGCCTCAGCTTCCGACGTCCTGATCCTCATCAAGGACTGGAAGGTTTGCAACTCGTTAAGAAGTGTAGTCAGAGTGTAGTTTATCTTGTTCATAACAGCGTTGCTACGAAACTGAAGGAAACTCTTCGGAAGAGTCTCCAAGATAAAATTGACCTAGCTCGACTCGTCGATCGAAGCCCCGTTCATCTTCGCTAGATTAAAGTGGGTCATCATGTCTAGAACATGTTCACGGATAGACGACTCCTCTTTCATCCATGTGTTGAAGACGTATTTGAGCGAGTCATGCTGGACTTGAAAGAACTGTTGTCCAAACATTTCCTGCAAAGACTCCATGATCTCTTTAGCGGTGACCATCAGCTCATGTTTCTTTGCCAAAACATCAGACATGCTGACAATGATATAGACCTTGGCCTTTTCATTGGTCCTGATCCATCGATCGTATGCATCACGAACACTTCGCGATGCAGTCGAGCCCGACACCTGAGGACACTCCTCAGTGAGCACGAAATTTATGTCGTCAGTTACCAAAATCGTGTTTAAGTTATTTGTCCACGTTTGATAGTTATCTCCCACTAATTTGTTAGACGCGAGTAAAGCTATTATTGAGCTAGACATTTTGCTGAAAAATAAAAAACTTTGTGTTAGTATCCAAAAAACTTTTGAAATCCAATCATGTTTTAGCAAAAATTATTTTATGATCCCTAGGTCATTAAAAAATTTGCAATGATATCCTAAAGGTTTAGAATGACCGCCACCGAAGGGTGAACAGAACACTCCTTCTCTAGGACGAGACTTTCTCGATCAGACCCTAATCCCATAATAATTCTTATTCCATTAGGCGTCCAATTACCATTGTTCGGTCGAATTCATTAACTCTTAACAAATTCTGTGAGTGTCACCCTCAATCTTTAAGTTTCCAAGTATTCGTCCAAACAATAGCCACCGAAGGGTAAACCAAGAAGGAAAACCAACTAGGAAACTGTATCCCTTTCGGGAATTCACGGTGTTCCGACTCGTCCAGGCAAAACTAGCAGGCGGATCATAGGCGTCTCACGGTGTGAATCGAAAGAAGACACCATGGGTCCCGTTTTCACAGGTCCCGCTCCCACTCACTATAAGTACTCTATCCATCCACGATGATATTGACCCATACAAATGCCACCCGAAGGGGGACGCTCCCATTTGCGCCACGAGGCCGAGTATAGATCTCACGGTGCGGACTTAACAGAGATTTGTGGTTGGAAAATCAAATGTATATTATACACTTTATTTCCTCCCACTCAACACTTTATTTTATTAGGGATTGACCTAGATAAACCGGCTAAAATTTACCTAAGTCTACCAATATAACTCTTATATGCCATTAACCTAAGTTTATAATCACATTATTACTTAGGTCTGTGTGAGTAAATTAATTAACATTTTAATTAACGGCACTCACGATAAGTATAATCTAAGAATCTCCGGACCGAATTCACTCCCAGGTCGGTTTCCATGTAGGGGTGTTCCGCAAGCGTCAACTTAAATACCCCAGCCTTAGACAAAAACTTCCTTAGACAGAGTTACTAATCAGTCACCATGCAAAAACTATACTTTGATTTCCTAATTCTAATCTTATTAGAACTAGAAAACCTAAGTTTAATTATTCAAGTTCTAAACACTTTAAAACTAATAATTAACTTAGGTTACATGCATTTCTATGTTATAGTGCTTGATCATTCATCACATGAATAACTATATACTATAACAAAAATAATTCATCACATGAATATAAATGCATGAGCATACTTTAATCTAAAAAATATAACACTTATATTAATTAAATTAAAACATGCATTTAATTATATTATAACACTTATAATATAACCTATCATGCAAACTATATATTATAAATCTTATAATATAAATGATGCATGAATATGTTTAACCTAAGGTGGGATTTTAAATCTATATGACATACATTATGCACATAGAAATTTAATTAAAACATACATCACATGCAGAAAATAATTAAATAGAAAAAATGGACCGGTTTTGGCACCTAGGGGCAATTATTTAATTAAATAACATTAATATAACAATTATATTAATATTATTTAATAAAATAATTAAAAATAAAAATAAATACATTTTATAAAAGAATTTTTAAATAATAAACACGTTGCAACTGCCCCACTTTCTCAAAAATAACCCACTACTCGCGAAACTGCCTCTGGAACTGCCCACTATGCGTGCGACGTTGCAACGTCGTGGGCAACATTGTAACGCTGCAGCGTCTAGCGTCAAGGTCAGCATGCTCCACCCTGTGGCATTGCAACGCTACGCCTAGCGTTACAACGCTGCTCTGCAGCAGGGCCTCCGTCCGCAAGAATGGCGTTGAGACGCCGATGAGTAGCATCTCAACGCTATCGACAGAATAACTTCTCCACTTGCTGTTATTCATCGTTTTTCGCCGGTTTCTGCTCCGATTTCTTCACAACAACTCTTGCCACGAACGACTCAGACTTACAGACTCGATTTACAACAAAATGCCCAAAAACAACGGACCCTTACATTGATCTCATCAACATAAAAAATTGTAAATCTAAAAGTGCCAAAACCGAAATTATCCATTATTTAAACCAACAATTTATCATATAAATTAAGGCATATACCCACCTAATTTTAACAAAAAACAGTGCACAAAATCGAACCAACGATTGGCTCTGATACCAATTGAAGGGAATGAGAATCCCACGCAGCGGAAGACGATTGAATTGTCGTGGTGAAAATTGTGCAACTAGATTTCATTAAAATTAATCTGACACTTAGATCTAGGCTAAACATGCAATTAAAGGAAAGAAAAATACAGCAAGTAGAACTACTTACTTGTTGAAGACAATTCTTCATTGTTCCTTCCTTTGATCACGAACACTTCGCGAAATCTCGATCTCAATGAACTTGATCTCTTCTCACGAACAAGAACACAAACACAACCAATCGGAGTCTCGGTTGTTCTTCTTTTGGAAAGAAGGAAGTTTGTGGGAACTTTATTTTGGTTTAGAGAGGAGAAGTGCTAGAGAGAAAAATGAGAGAGATGGTTCTCTTCTTTTGGTGAGATTTCCAAAAATGAGAGATTTCCTTACCACCCTTCTTGCAAGAAGGGTTTAAATAATGGAGAGAACATGGAGTTAAAATCTCCATATTATTACCATTTTACCAAAACCATAGGTTATGCAAATCATATTTGCATAACCATATAATATAAGATATCTCATATCTAATATTACAAATCACATTTGCATAATTGTGGATTTATTAAATTGAATCACATCCAATTTAATTTCTCTCAATTAATTTCTCCAATTAGCCCTAATTCAACGATTAGACTAACCTATAGTTTATTATGAATCTCATTCACATTAAACTATATATTATATCATTCATATCTCATATAAATAACATAAATGCCTCTAAGTAAAATTACACACTTTAATTTCACACCAAAACATTAACCCTTCTTTCAATCCAGATTGAGCAAACCGAGGGACCTAATGGACCTACAGTGACGAGCTCCAATGATACGAGATTAACCTATCAAACTCTTTGCCCTGGTTAATCAACATTCATTAGCTACGGTAACACACCACTATAGCCTAGCTGCACTCCCGTCAGTGTAGAATATTACATGTCCAGTGATATAACCAATGCCCATGAGTCGACCCTTCACAGGTTGTTCGTAGACACGGCTGGGTAAAATTATCGTTTTACCCCTATGTCTACTTCTTGTTCCTTAAGTCCCCACTGCTCCTCTGATGAACAACATATTGTGATGGTCCAATCATACACAACACCCTTCTCGGGCCAGTGAGAAGGTGGGCGTCCGTTGTCCAAGCCCAGGAGATAGCACTTAAGGGAACAACCCTTCTAGTTTCCCTAAAGGCGGGAACGAGTGAATTCCATCTCACGTAGTTAAGTTCCCAGCTCCCTACTTGGTCCTGTCCCTGAGAAGATAGGCATATTGGGCGAGTAACTGTGACCACCCTCACCCATACTAGTCAAAGGACAGACCCCCGCAGATAGGAGTCCGTAACACGCTCAGGATTCAGGTCGAGTCACTAATGGTCATCTACGAATTTATTAGTTCTTACTGTCAACGGTGTTATATCAGTAGGTCTAATAATTCACGGTCAGGTCCTATACAATCTCATTGCACAGGATGTCCCTACTCGCATGTCAACCACATGAACGAGTCAGATCACCTCGTTTGTATATAATACAAAGTGGGTCGCATCCACAGTGTATCTAGGATTAGGTCTCCAACCCTATCCATATACTGTAGACCGTTCGGGTCATTAACTCGAACGTGATCCTCCCTGTGTGTCAACTACACACCGTTCAAGTTCTAGTTCTCTCATAAATTCAATGACCCTAGAGCTTAGTTTATTGGAAAAGTTTGTAAAATTTGCGAGACACAAAGTAATGAAATAAATAACTCTTATTAATTTCAAATAGTAATTTACAAACACGAGTTTAGGACAAAAATCCCAATAGCGAGGGATTGTCCTTTGACTAGTATGGGTGAGAGTGGCCAGATTCGCCGACTCAATATGCCTACCTTCTTGGGGTCAAGACCAAGTGAGCAGTTGAGGACTTAACTTAGCAAGATGGAATTCATTCATTCCCACTTACTAGGGTAAGTAGATGAACGTTCCCTTAAGTGGTGTCTCCGGGACTTGAACAAAGGGTCCGACCCTCTCATTGGCCCTAGAGGGACTTCTGTTTATTGGTAGGACCACAAACAAACTGTTCATTAGAGGAGCACTGGGACTTAAGGTAAAAGATGTAACCCAGGGATAAAACGATAATTTAACCCAGCTGGTGTTACGAACATTCGTGAAGGATTGATTTGTTGTTATTGGTCAATATCCGTGGACACAGAAATATATCTGCAGTGAGAAGAGTGTAACTACAGGACTTTAGTGGAGTGTTCCCGCAGTTAAAGAATGTTGATTAAGAGGTTAATGAGATTAACCGAGTAATCTCGTATCGTTGGAGCTTCTGATCTGTAGGTCCATTAGGTTCACCTTCTAACTCGTAAAGGGTTCTTAGATCATTTGAATTTGAAATGTTCAAATTCAAGTATGGAATAAGCATTAATGTATATAGATACATTATAATATAAAGTTTTGGAACTTTATATTATAAATTTAATGTGAATATGATTCATATTAAATTATATGAGAGAATTAAATATTTGAAAGAGTTTCAATATTAATTTAAATGTGAATGAGATTCATATTTAAATACTATAGGTTAAAATTTAATGTGTATAAGATGTGCATTAAAACTATAGGTTAGAGGGAAAATTGACTAAATTTGATTTAATTAAATTTTAATGTAATTAAATTGGTTTAATTCTATTAATTTAATTAATTTTATTAATTAAATAAAATAAAATAATAAAAAAAGGAGGGGAACGTGTAGGAGACACGTTCCCACTCCCCCCTTTCTCTCCACTCCCTATCGTTAAGAGAGGGAGTTGGGAGAAACCTCTGATCGATCATTGAATTGTAAGAAAACTCTTTCTCTCAAGATTTCTCTAACCTCTTCCAACTGTTGGAGGCTTTCCCACAAAAGCTTTGATTATGTTTCTTAGAGGATAAGAGGTTTATCAAATGGTAGTGTCCTGCTTTTCCGGCTAAAATAATATGACCTAAGTCTACCAATATAATAATTATACTGGAATTACCTAAGTCTATTAACCTTTTAATAAACCTAGGTCTATGAGTTTAATTTATTAACTTTTAATAAACGCCACTCACGAAAAATAATTTATAAACCTCTGGATTAAATTCACTCTCAGGTTGGTTCCAGGTAGGGGTGTTCCATTTCCGTCAGCTTAAGTACCCCAGCCTAGCCAAAACCTTCCTTAGACAGAGTCCCTCTTTAATCATAGTTTATAAATTATTGGTTGCCTAATTCTAATCTTATTAAAACTAGATAACCTAAGGTTTAATTAATTGTTTTAAATAATTAACCATATGTTACATGCATTTCTATGTTATAGAGTACTTGATCATTCATCACATGAATAAACATATATAATTTGATATTAATTTAATTAATTAATTAATTAATTAATTAAATTATTATAATTAAAACATATAATATTTGTTTCACAAATTAATATAACATTTATATTAATTTCTGTGAAACCCCAATTCATGCATACTATATATTATAACACTTATAACATACTTTCAATGCATGGAGCTGAAAGAGTGTAGATTAAGAAAACGGAAGCAATTTTGGATCTTGAACACTCTAATTTGATCAATTTTACAAAATAAAAAGCATGCTCAAATCTGGAAAAATAGAGAGTATGAACACATACCTTTGTTGTTCAAAATTCTCCTCATCCGTGGGCAATTTCTTGTCACAAACACTTTGTGGACAACCTCTAGTGTCTTCCCTACTATCCTCAGGCTTTGGAACAGATTGTGGGATCTTTGATAGAGAGAATTTGAAGAGAGATGGGAGAAAGGTCTGAAAAATGTGAATCAGAAAAAATCTGATAAATCCTTATTAATCTAATGGTTTATTCTTCAATTAAAGAAACTAAAAGCTTCTTCAAGCTAGGAGAAGATGACAGCATGAAGGAGGTGCTCAATTTGTGTGAATTTAGAAAAGTAAAGAGATGAATCACAGTTTTGATTTTTTGTCCAATTGAAAACCCAAATTCAATTTTGAATTTTTATTTATTTTTAATTCAAAATTAATATAAAATTAATTTTAAATTAAAATCAATTTATTAATTTAATTAATTAATTTTAAATAATTTTTTTAATTTAATATCAAATATCAAAGTAAATAATTGGACCTATCCCGATTTCTCAAATCGACCGTTCAAACATGAATCCATATTCATGTTATAAACCCAACTAATATTTAAATCATATTTAAATATTTCCACCTCTTCTTTATTATAGTTTAATTCATAAGTAAACTGTGACACGTTAAGTATATCACATATAATTAACGTTTTCTCCCAAAACCGAATTTGAACAATTCAAATTCTTTTCTCTCAAAATGTTACAAGGCTTAGTCCGAGCTAGTAAGGGGACCTAATGTACCTACAGATCATGAGCTCCAACGATACGAGATTAACAGGCCAAACTCTTTAGCCTAGCTAATCAACATTCGTTAACCACCGGGACACTCCACAAAAGCCTAGTGGCTGCACTCTCCTCACTATAGATATATTTCTGTTCACTCGATATAACCATGATTAGTAAGTCGATCATTCAGAGGTTGTTCGTAATTACAATTTGGGTCAAAAATCTTTGCTTTACCCTCAGAATTACTTCTTGTTCCTTAAGTCCCACTGATGCTCTAATGAACAATTGGTTTGTGGTCCAACCAACAAACCGAATCCCTCTCGGGCCAATGAGAGGGGTGGGCCCTTTGTTCAAGACTCGGAGTCAGTACTTAAGGGAACAACCTCTCTACTAATCCCTAAAGCGGGTAAGAGTGAATTCCATCTTGCAGAACTATGTTTCTAGCTATCTACCCGGTCTTATCCCTGAAATGGGAGGCTTATTGAGCCGACAATCTCAGGCCAGTCTCACCCATGCAAATCTAAGGATAATCCAAATAAACAGGAGTTCATGGGACGCTCAGGATTAAGATCGAGTTACCTAGGTCATCGTATGAATATAGTCAGTTAAGACAGTAAACGAAGTTATAAAGTCTAAGTGACTATTTCTCGGTCCAGTCTTATGCAAACTCATTGCATAGGACGCCCCCACTCGCATGTCTCCACATGAACGATTCAGGATCACATCGTTTGTACTTCACAAAGTGGGTCGCGTCCATAGTGTCCCCAGGATAAGATACCCAACCCTATCCCAATACTATAGACCGTTGTGGCTATAACTTGAACCTGATCAACTTTTATGTCACATATAAAGTTCAAGTATACATCCTATAGCCATGAGTTCTATATTGGATTAGAGTTTCAAAATATACAATTCACTTTATTCAATAACACCTTTACTGAATAAATCTCAATAACAACTTTATTGCAAAATAGAATATACATTCAATTTACAAACTCACGAGTTTTAGGACATAAAACCCAACAGGAGCATGCTTCCTATGGTGAGATTTTAATATGGCATACTTTATACACATGCAATCACGAATTTTAATTAAAACATACATTCACAATGCATAATTAATTAAACACACTAAAGTGGATAGGTTTTGGCATCAAACGCAAGCAAAAAACTAAATTATTACAATAATAATCTAGAAATAACATCGAACCACTTCGAACACTTCGAATTTGGGTCGAACCAGCTTGCAAATGTATGAACCGGAACTTCAAAAGGTTGAACCAGGCAGTAAAAGGCTGAACCGGTCCTCTGAATGGTGAAACAAACCTCCAAAACAGAAAAATCGACCTCGAAATAGTCAGAACCGATCTAAAAACACCCGAACCGAACCAAAATCGAGTCGAATCAGTCTAAAATCCATTGAACCGGTCAAAAGTCAATGAACCCGGACCTCATCAGCGTGACATCACCTCCTTCTTCAATTTGAAAAAAATACATGCATTCTGGGTTACTGGGCAGAAGATGAAGAAATTTAAAAAAACTTACCCTGTTTTGTAGTTTTCAAGACCTTTCGAGATTCTTTCCTCAAACTGAAGACCTTTCCGAACTCCGATCGACTCGAAACTTTTACAGACTCTTCTTCACACATTAACGCTAAAAATAACTCAAGGAATTTGAAAATAAATCACAAATTGATGCTCAATTTAAATGCCAAATCCAGATTATCACTTTAAATGCCTAGAAAAAACAGATTTCAAAAAACACCCACCACATAACAAAATAGATCAAATTGAGAGCTTAAAATTGCTCTGATACCAATTGAAAGAGTTTATATTAAGAAAGCGAAAGCAATTTCAGATCTTGAATACTCTAAGTTTATCAATTTTATAAAATAAAAAACATGCTCAAATCTGGAAAAACAGAGAGCAAGAACACTTACCTTTCTAACTCAAAATTCTCCAAATCCGTGGGCAATTTCTTGTCACAAACACTTTGTGGACCACCTCTAGTATCTTCCCTACTATCCGCATGCCTTGGAACAGATTGTGAGATCCTAGATTGAGAGAATTTGGAAGAAAAGTACTCAAAGGTCACAAAACGAGAATTCTTGAATTTTCTGCAAAAACCATCCAAATCACCTCAAATCACCATCAAATAAGGATTCAATAAGCTCTATCAACGTGACAACTAAGAGTGATGAGGATGAATTGAGGTGGAGGTGACCAATTTTTGCCAATTTTGAAGATGAGGAGGATTGGGCAAGTTGGCAACTTCATCTTCATGAAAAACATGAAAATCTCTTTATTTTCATTTAATTCTAATCCAAAAATCAATATTAAATTGACTTTTAATTAAAATTAATTTAATTAAATAAATAATTTAATTAAATAATTTTTAATTTAATTTAATATCAAATATTAAATTAAATAAAATGTCCGATCCCGATCGATTTTTTCGAACATAAATCCTTATTCATGCTATAAACCAATCCAATATTTAAATCATATTTAAATATATCCACCTCCTTTTAATCATAGTTTAATTCATAATTAAGTTATGACTCATTAAATATATCGCATTTAATTAACGATTTCTCCCAAACCCGAATTTGAACAATTCAAATTCTTTTCTCTCAAAATGTTACATGACTTAATCCGAGCAAGTAAGGAGGACCTAATCGACCTACAGATCATGAGCTCCAACGATACGAGATTAACCGACCAAACTCTTTAGCCTAGCTAATCGACATTCGTTAACCACTAGGACACTCCACTAAAGCCCAGTGGCTGCACTATCCTCACTGTAGATATATTTTTGTCCACTCGATATAACCATGATTAGTAAGTCGATCCTTCACAGGTTGTTCGTTATTACAGCTAGGTCAAATTTACCATTTTACCCCTGTAATTACTTCTTGTTCCTTAAGTCCCACTAATCCTTTAATGAACAATTGGTTTGTGGTCCAACCAACAAACCGAATCCCTCTCGGGCCAATGAGAGAGTGGGCCCTTTATTCAAGACCCGGAGTCAACACTTAAGGGAACAACTTCTCTACTAATCCCTAAAGCGGGTAGGAGTGAATTTCAACTTGCAGAACTATGTTCCCAGCTATCTACTTGGTCTTATCCCTGAAATGAGAGGCCTATTGAGTCGACAATCTCGACTCCTCTCACCCATAAAAATCTAAGGATAATCTGAATAAACAGGAGTTCATAGCACGCTCAGGATTAAGATCGAGTTACTTAGACCATCGTATGAATATAGTCAGTTAAGACAATAAACGGAGTTATAAAGTCTAAGTGACTATTTCACGGCAACAGTCTTATGCAAACTCATTGCATAGGATGCCCCCACTCACTTGTCTCCACATGAACGATTTAGGATCAAATCGTTTGTACTTTACAAAGTGGGTCGCGTCCATAGTGTTCCTAGGATAAGGTACCCATCCCTATCCTTATACTATAGACCGTCCTGGCCATAACTTGAACTTGATCCACTTTTATGTCACATATAAAGTTCAAGTATTCATCCTATAGCCAAGGGTTCTTTATTGGGTTAGGGTTACACAATACACAATTCACTTTATTCAATAACACCTTTACTGAATAAATCTCAATAACATCTTTATTGCAAAATAGAATGTACATTCAATTTACAAAACCACGAGTTTTAGGACATAAAACCCAACAGGAACAACATATCTAAATTTTCTAGCTCAAGAACGAGTGAATTCCTTCTTGCGGAGTTAAATTCCCAGTTACCTACGAGGTTTTGTCTCTGAGAAGGTAGACATATTGAGTCGACAAATCGGGTCACTCTCACCCGTACTAGTGAAGGACAAACCCCCACAGACAAGAGTTCGTAACTCACTCAGGATTCAGGTCGAGTCACTAATATGTTGGGTTTTATGTCCTAAATCTTGTAGTTTGTAAATAATTTTCTAATTAAATCAATATAGAGATTGTTGTCAATAAAAGTTATTGTTCATTATTTACAATTTCCCCCTTTTATTAACCCTAAAATTCAATAAACTAACATCCAAGGTTGTTATATGTCTCTTGAACTGAATGTAGTGTACATATAAGGATCTCAGTTCGAGCTACAACCTAAAGGGTCTATAGTAAGGGGATAAGGTTTGGGTACCTTACCCTGGTAATACTATGGATATGGCCCACGTTGTATGTGATACAAACACAGTGATCCTAACGTGTTCGTGTAGACGACATGTGAGTAGGGATATCCTATGTAATGAGATTGCATAAGACCGAACCGCGAAATAGTAACCACTGGATGTAACTTCACTGACTAGTTTGGTTTCTATTTCATTAGGATGACCTAGGCAACTTGATCTCAATCCTGAGCAGGCTACGAACTCCTATTTGCGAGGGATTGTGCTTTAACTAGTATGGGTGAGAGTTATCAAATTTGCCGACTCAATAAGCCTACCTTCTTGGGGATAACACCGAGCAGGCAACTAGGGACTTAACCTAGCAAGAAGGAATTCACTCTTTCCCGCCTGTTAGGGTAAGTAGATGAATGTTCCCTTACGTGGTGTCTCCAGGACTTGAACAAAGGGTCCGACCCTTTTATTGGCTCGAGAGAGACTTCTGTTTGGTGGTAAGACCACAAATAAATTGTTCATTAGAGGAGCACTGGAAAACTTAAGGTAAAAGATGTAACCCAGGGATAAAACGGTAATTTGACCCAATTGGTGTTACGAACATTCGTGAAAAATTCTTGTAGTTTCACAGTGCTCCTCTAATGAACAATTTGTTTGTAGTCCTACCAACAAATAGAAGTCCCTCTTGGGCCAATGAGAGGGTCGATCCCTTTGTTCAAGTCCCGAAGACACCACTTAAGGGAACATTCATCTACTTAGCCTAGTAGTCGGGAAGGAGTGAATTCCATCTTGCTAGGCTAAGTCCCCAGCTGCTCACTCGGTCTTGTCCCCAAGAAGGTAGGCATATTGAGTTGGCGAATCTGGCCACTCTCACCCATACTAGTCAAATGACAATCCCTCGCAAACAGGAGTTCGTAACCCGCTCAGGATTGAGATCAAGTTGCCTAGGTCATCCTAGTGAAATAGAAACCTAGCTAGTTAACGGAGTTACATCTAGCGGTTACTATTTTGCGGTCCGGTCTTTGTAATCTCATTACATATGATATCCCCACTCACATGTCATCTACACGAACACGTTAGGATCACAATGTTTGTATCATATACAAAGTGGGCCACATCCATAGTGTTACCAGAGTAAGGTACCCAAACCTTATCCTCTTACTATAGACCCATTAGGCTGTATCTCGAACCGAGATCCTTTATATGTATGTACACTACATTCAGTTCAAGAGACATTTTACAACCTTGGATGTTTAGTTTATTGGATTTTGGGTTAAGATAATGACAATATCGTAAATAACGAACAATAACTCTTTATTGAAATAATAACACTTTATTACAATAATTAGAACAAAATTACAAACTACCAGTTTTAGAGCACAAACCCCAACAAACTCCCACTTTAACTAAAACTCTAGTGGGGTACATTACAATCTAAAACAGTGGTTACAGGGATACAAATACGATAAACTAGAGCATCCATATACCCATTACATATCTCTCACTTGCCCTAGATTAGCCTATGTACATATCTCGTAGACCTAGACTTTCCAGATGACCCTCGAACACTTTAGCCGTGAGACTCTTTGTAAACGGATCAACAATATTGTGCTCCGAAGCGATCTTCGTGACTGTCACATTTCTTTGTTGCACTATTTCTCGTATCAGGTGATACTTCCTCTCGATGTGCTTGCCTCGCTTATGGCTGCGAGGTTCCTTCGAATTGGCTACCACACCACTGTTGTCACAGTATAAGGTGATGGAAAATTCCATATTTGGAACAACTTCCAAATCAGTAAGGAATTTCCTTAGCCAAACAGCCTCTTTAGCTGTTTCACAAGTGGCGACATACTCAACCTCCATTGTGGAGTCAGCGATGCATCCCTGCTTGATGCTTCGCCATACTATAGCTCCTCCGTTAAGGGGAAAACTGATCTCGATGTGGATTTCCTAGAATCCTTATCAGTTTTAAAATCAGAATCAGTGTATCAAGTAAGGATCAAATCCTTAGTCCCATACACAAGCGTATAATCCCTCGTTCTCCTAAGATACTTGAAGATATTTTTTACTGGGGTCCAGTGGTCTAACCCTGGATTGGATTGGTACCTACTGACTATTCCTATTGCATCATAAATGTCTGACCTCGTGCATAGCATAACATACATTAACCTACCTACTGTAGAGGTTTAGAGAATACGTCTCATATCCTCAACGTCTTGAGGTGTCTCAGAACACTGTTCCTTAGACAAATGAACTCCATGCCTGAAGGGTAATAAGCCCCTCTTGGGTTTCTGCATCGAATATCGGGTCAACATTTTGTCGATATAAGATGCTTGAGACAGAGTTAGTGTTATGTTCTTGCGATTCCTAAAAATCTGAATCCCCAGAACATACTGCGCCTCTCCCAAATCTTTCATTTTGAATTGGGTCGCTAGCCAATTCTTTATGTCAGTTAGGTATCCTACATCATTCCCAATGAGTAGGATATCATCCACATAAAATACTAAGAAAGCTACTTTGTCGTTGATGAACCTCTTGTAAACACAAGGCTCATCAACGTTTTGGTCAAAGCCATTAGACTTGATCGCAATATCAAATCTTATGTTCCAAGATCTGGATGCTTGTCTCAACCCATAAATGGATCAATTGAGCTTGTAAACTTTTTGCTCCTGACCTTGGGTTATGAACCCTTCGGATTGAGCTGACTGTTGAGATTTTTGTCCTAATCTCGTATTTGTAAATTACTGTTTGAAATTAATAAGAGTTATTTATTTCATTACTTTGTGTCTCGCAATATTTACAAACGTTTCCAATAAACTAAGCTCTAGGGTCATTGAATTTATGAGAGACTTAGAACTTAAACGGTGTGTAGTGGACACACAGGAAGGATCACGTTTGGGTTAATGACCCGAATGGTCTACAGTATATGGATAGGGTTGGAGACCTAATCTTGGATACACTGTGGATGCGGCCCGCTTTGTATTAAATACAAACGAGGTCATCTGACTCGTTCATCTGGTTGACATGCGAGTGAGGGCATCCTGTGCAATAAGATTGTACAAGACCGGACCGTGAATTATTAGACCTACTGATGTAACACCGTTGACAGTAAGGACTAATAACTTCATAGATGACCATTAGTGACTCGACCTGAATCCTGAGCGTGTTACGGACTCCTATCTTCGGGGGTCTGTCCTTTGACTAGTACGGGTGAGGGTGGTCACAGTTACTCGCCCAATATGCCTATCTTCTCAGGAATAGGACCAAGTAGGGAGCTGGGAACTTAACTACGCGAGATAGAATTCACTCGTTCCCGCCTTTAGGGAAACTAGAGGGGTTGTTCCCTTAAGTGTTGTCTCTAGGGCTTGGACAACGGGCGCCCGCCTTCTCACTGGCTCGAGAAGGATGTTATATATGGTTGGACCATCACAATATGTTGTTCATTAGAGGAGTAGTGGGGACTTAAGGAACAAGAGGTAGACACAGGGTAAAATAAAGATAATTTGACCCAGTAGTGTCTCACGAACAACCAAATGAAGGGTCGACTCATGGGCATTGGTTATATCGGTGGACACGTAATATTCTCGCAGACGGACGGAGTACGGGCTATAGTGGAGTGTTACAGTAGCTAATGAATGTTGATTAACCGGATCAAATAGTTTAATAGGTTAATCTCGGATCATTGGAGCCCGTCACTGCAGGTCCATTAGGTCCCTCGGTTAGCTCAATCTAGGTTAAAATAAGGGTTAATATTTTTGTATGAAATTGAAGTGTTCAATTTCACTTAAAGGGCATTTATGTTATTTATATGAGATATGAATGATATAATATATAGTTTAATGTGAATGAGATTCATAATAAACTATAGGTTAGCCTAATTGTTGAATTGGGGCTAATTGGAGAAATTAATTGAGAGAAATTAAATTGGATGTGATTCAATTTAATTAATCCACAATTATTGCAAATGTGATTTGCAATATGAGATATGAGATATCTTATATTATAAGGTTATGCAAATGTGATTTGCATAACCTATGGTTGTGGTAAAATGGTAATAATGTGGGGATTTTAACTCCATGGTTATTCCACTATTTAAACCCTTATTGCAAGAAGGATTGTAAGCCAATCTCTCATTTTTTGGATTTCACCAAAGAGAAGAGATTCATTCTCTCAACTTTTCTCTCAACTCTTCTCCCTCTCCAAAACCAAGATCCCACCATCTTCCTTCTTTCCAAAAGAAGAACAACTGAGTTTCCAAGTGGTTGTGACCGGATCTTGTTCGTTTGATCGAGTTTTTGTTGAGATCGAGAAGCACGAAGTGTTTGTGACCAAGGAAGAAACTTTGAAGAGAGTCTTCAACAAGTAAGTACATTCTTCTTCTTGTTTTCTTCCTTAGTTTTGCATGTTTAACTTAGATCTAAGTGTTAGATCATTTTAGCAAATTTCAAGTAGCGTAATGATACCCAAGACGATTCGCTGCGGGGATTTTCATTCCCTTCACTTGCAAGCTTAAAGATCTGTACATTTCCGGCTACATCTCTCGTTCTCTTATAAATCCATTTGCACCCTATGGGTCTTACCCCTTCAGGTTGGTCTACAAGTTCCCATACTGAATTGAAGTACATTGACTCCATTTCAAGGTCCATGGCTTTGATCCATTGGTCCTTATCTACGTCATTCATTGCCTGTTTATAGGACAATGGATCCTCTACACCGTCACCAGGGATGACAACTTAAGTTTCGGCTAAACCCAAGTAACGGTCAGGTTGGGAAACAACCCTCCCACTTCGTCGAGGCATTCCCAACGATTGAGAATGACAAGATTGACTCAAAGTGTTGGCTTGTTTATCAACCCTTGATGAAGGTCCAACATGATCAACAACTCTTGTTGACTCATCTGTAGCTTCATTTAGTACTAGTTTACTACGTGGTTTATGGTTCCTCATGTGATCTTCCTCCAAGAAAGTGGCGTTTGTCGATACAATCACCTTGTTTTATTATGGGTTGTAGAAAAGACCACCTCTCGTTTCTTTGGAAAAGCCAACAAATTGACATAATCTTGAACGAGGTTCCAATTTCTTTGGATTTGTCGCCAGCACGTGTGCCAGACAACCCCAAATCTTGAAGTGTTGTAAACTAGGTTTACACCCTTTCCATAATTAAAAAGGTGTTTCGGAAACACTATTTGATGGAATAGTGTTCAAGATTTGAATCGCAGTCTCTACTGCGTAACCCCAAAACAAGGCAGGCAATTGAGCATAACTCATCATAGACCGAACCATGTCTAACAAAGTTCTATTTCTCCTTTCTGACACACCATTCTGCTGTGGTGTATTAGGTGCTGAGAGTTGAGATTTAATTTCATGTTCTATCAAATAGTCCTGGAATCCCAAATTCATATACTCTCCACCTTGATCGGATCGAAGTGTTTTAATGGTTTTCCCTAATGCATTCTCTACTTCAGCCTCATACTCTTTGAACTTTTCAAGAGCCTCAGACTTCTGATGCATTAGGTATAGATAACCATACCTCGAATAATCATATATTCGTACCCTCCACGAGCTTTAACATTCACCGGACCACAAAGATCCGAATGTATAAGCTCGAAGGGCTCTATGGCTCTATAACCTTTTCCAGTAAAAGGTTGCTAAGTCATTTTGCCTTCCAAGCATGATTCGCGAGGAGGTAAAGAATCATCTTCTAACTTGTTTAGAAGTCCATTCTTGGATAGTCTTTCCATCCAGTTGAAATTTATATGACCAAGTCTAAGATGCCAAAGATAGGTATTATTATGAGAAATTCTTTGCCTTTTACTTTGAGTATTAGCAGTTTTAAACATCTCATGATTTAAAATTGCTTTAGTTTGTTTCGGTTTAAGTACATACAAGTCGTTTTCTAATCTAGCAGAACAAATATCGACACCCTTTTTCGAAATGAACGCTTCATTAATAGAAAAAGAAATACAATATCCATGTTCAATCAGACAAGAGATAGAAATAAAGTTCCTCTTAATCTTAGGAACTATGTACAGATTTTTTAAATATAAAATCCTATCTTTAAAAAATAGCTTGGCATCTCCCACTGCACGAGTTAGGACGACGTCTCCCGTTCTGACCCTGAGCGTCATCTCACCCTCTTCGAGCTCCTTGAAGGAACTAGTTTCCTGCATAGAAGAACAAACGTGATTAGTGGCTCCTGAATCAAGTATCCAGGTAAAATCTTCATTTTCCACTAAGCAAGTTTCAAGAACAAGTAAATCGGATTTACCTTTCTTCTCTTTGAGCTCAGCAAGGTACTTTGGGCAGTTTCGCTTCGAAGGCCTCGCCCATGTTGCAAAGGGAAACACTTTCCTTTGTCTGCAATCTTGGATTTTCCCTTGCCCTTATCAGCAGCAGGTGCCTTCCCTTTCCCTCCTATCTTCTTCTTTTGGGTCTTCTTTAGCCCAGAAGATAGACCACAGGACTTAGTCCCAGAGGATGAACCCTTATGGAACCTTCTGGAATGGGCAAACAAATTTGTCTCTCCATCAGCCTATCCCTTATTCTTCATAAGAGACTGGAAAGTCTGCAGTTCATTGAGGAGAGTAGTCAGGTTGTACTCTATTTTATTCATCACTGCATTGTTGCGGAATTCCAGGAAACTCTTCGGAAGAGATTCCAGGATGAACGACACCTGACTTTGCTCGTCTATGACCCACCGTTCATTTCAGCCACGTTGAAGTAGACCATTAGATCGAGAACGTGTTCTCTCATCGAGGACCCCTCCTTCATACGAGAGTTATAAACGAACTTGAGGGATTCATGTCGAAGTTGTCCAAACGGTTGTCCAAACATATTCTGCAACGAACTCATGATCTCACGAGCTGAGACCATGCCCTCGTGCTTTTTGGCCATAACTTCAGAAACACTAGCCAAAATGTAGACCTTGGCCTTATCATTAGCCTTGATCCAGCGGTCGTACGCATCCTTAACAGATTGAGGAGCGTTTCGAGCAGGGACCTAAGGACATTCCTCAGTCAGTACAAACCAAAGGTCGTCAACAACGAGAATCATATTCAGGTTGGACTTCCACGTAGTATAATTTTCACCAGTTAAACGTTCACTTTTGAGTAAGGCTATAATTGAGGACGACATGCTGAAATTTCAAAAAAAAAAGTTCTAATTAGTTATGCTTTTAACCCATTACAAACCAATCAAAATTTAGCAAAATTATTAAAGAACCCTAGTGTTTAAATTAAACCTTTAATTTTGCAACGATACTTCAAGGGTTTAGAACAAAAGTCACCGTCGGGTGGTCAGTCACTCCTCCCCGTAATTGAGACTATCTCAGCTAATTCTTACTACCAGAACATCTCATGTCCCAATGATTCTTAGCTACCGTTTCTTTGGTCAAGGACTTGTTAACTAGCTTAACTTATCCCGTAAATGTGACCCTACCATTTTCAGATCCAATAGGTCTGAGCCATTAGGCTATTATTAAGAAAGACAACTGTTGGCAAATTACCTAAGAGACCCTATACATTTCTAGAGTTCGCGGCGTTCTGATCCCTATAGTCAGGCTCTCCGTAGGGATTGGCTGTTCCAGGACAACCTAGCAGGCGGACTATAAAAATCTCACGGTGCGACCTAATGGAGGAGACCGTAGGATACGTTGACACGCGTTCTGCTCCCATTTACTATGGATACTTCCCTCATTCACCTTGTTATTGAACCATGCAAACACTTACCATAGGGGGACACCCTATTGACGCCACGTAGCCGAGCATGGAACTCACGGTGTGAACTCTTGAGGACGTGAGAGTAAACTCAATGCGAACATTTCGTTTTCTCCCATTGAAGTTTCTAAGATTAAGGTGTAGGTTTAACTTAGTTGGATTCTGGCTAAAAGAATCTATCTAAGTCTATGCCTATTATAAATATTATAACTAGGTGTTTTAACCTTATGTCTAGGTGAATAAACATTTTAATTACCTAGATATAAAACAAGACTATGGTTAATTCAACTCAAGCTCCAGGTCAGTTCCCAAGTAGGAGGTGTTAGTTAACTGCTTAGCTTAAGTACTTTCCCCAACCTAGAATGTAACTTCACCCCAGAGAGTTCTCTTATAACCAATGTGCTATTGTCCTACTATATTTTAAACTATTTAAAATACTATGTAAGACTAACTTCCAATCCTATTAGAAATTAAACTTAGGTCTAAATTAATTTTAAATAATTTAAAACTAATTCAATTTAACCTATGTTCCTATGTTTGCATGCAATTCTTTGTTATAGGTTATGGTTTTTAAAACCCCTTTATTTATAACTTTTATAAATTTTAATAATTAACCTATGACAAGAAACTATATTATAAAACCAACAAACAATTTCAAATTGGAGTTATAAAATATTCAACTAATTGAATAATGTAAATTACTTAAATCATGCATTTCTACCATATTTATATAACATTTATACAAATAAAAATGCATGAACATGCTTATCCTAAGGTGGAAAAAATTCTAAATGACATTCATAAAGAAAAATAGTTGTAAAACTGGAAAAATTTGGCTCATAAAGTGCAAAAACAATAAAATTACACTAATTTTATTACAAAATCGGTCCAAAACACTTGGAACTGAGCTCAGATCGCTCGAACCGGACCAATCACGACCCGAACCGCTCGAACCGCATCTGAACCGGTCTGCTCCTTCAAGCTAGCGTTACGGCGTTGCAACGCTGAGGAGGCGTTACCGCCGCCGCCTCATCCGCGCGCGCGCGCTAGCATCGAGGTAGTAGCGTTGTAACGCCGCTGTTTCGCAATGACATTTTCCTTCGATCACAACAACTTGAAATGCCAAATTCTTCCTCGATACTCATCTGAATTGCACGAAACTGGTCTTGAACGACTCACAACTCAAATACAAACTCGATTATGCACTTAATTGCCCAAAACGTTGGGGCCTTTACACTTAATTTGATCAAATAAAAAAAACTAAGGCAAAAAATTCCCTAAACAAGTTTTACAGCAACCAAATGCAATTCTCACCTATCCAATGCAAATTTGTTTCAACCAGAACAAAACAAGCATTGCTCTGATACCAATTGATGGGAATCCGATCCTCTTGAGCAGCGAAAACGTGTTAAAAAATTGATTTTGCTTGTTTGTTTTTGGTTAAACACAATACCAATACATTGGTAAAATACAGAGATAAGCATAATTCTAATCTAATTAGATTAAACATGGAGTTAAACAAGCAAACATACACATGTTGTAAAATAACTAAACCAAAAGGGAAATCGAAATATACCTTTGTAGTTTCACAGCAACAACTTCTTGCACCAATTCGCACAACAATACAACAAACAAAGGTTCCTCTATTCTTTCAACAGAACACAACCACTGTGTAAACCTCCTATGTCTCTAAGTACCACTTAGATCTCCCTTGGTGGGAAAGGGTTCCAACAATTTGGAAGGTGAGGGAATGAGAGAGAGAGAATAACAACAATTCCACAAATGCTTCAATTGCATCGATCAGCAAAACCCCTCTGCCTAGAGAGGTTATTTCGAGAGGAGTTCTTCCCCTCACTCCCTATCGATAGGGAGTTAGTGGGGAAGAAGGGAACGTGTCCTCCTGACACGTTCCCTTAATTAATTAATTAATTAAATCAAATTTAATTAATTATTTAATTAAATATCATATATTTAATTAATCTTTAAATATCATATATTTAAATAAGATTAAATCATATTTAATCTATTTCTCCTCTAATCTATAGTTTTAATGCACATCCCATGCACATTAAATTTTAACCTATAGTTTTTAAAATATGAATCACATTCACATTTAAATTAATATTTGAACTCTTTCAAATATTAAATTCTCTCATCTAATTTAATATGAATCATATTCACATTAAATTTATAATATAAAGTTCCAAAACTTTATACTATAACGTATCTATATACATTAATGTTTATTTCCTAATGAATTTGAACATTTCAAATTCAAACGATCTAAGAACCCTTTACAAGCTAAAAGGTGGACCTAATGGACCTACAGATCAGAAACTCCAACGATACGAGATTACTCGGTTAATCTCATTAACCTCATAATCAACATTCGTTAACTGCGGGAACACTCCACTAAAGTCTCACAGCTGCACTCTTCTCACTGCAGATATATTTTTGTGTCCACGGATATTAACCAATAACGACAAGTCAATCCTTCACGAATGTTCGTAATACCAGCTGGGTCAAATTACCATTTTACCCTTGGGTTACATCTTTTACCTTAAGTACCAGTGCTCCTCTAATGAACAATTTGTTTATGGTCCTACCAACAAACAGAAGTCCCTTTCGGGCCAATGAGAGGGTCAAACCCTTTGTTCAAGTCTCGAAGACACCATTTAAGGGAACATTCATCTACTTACCCTAGTAGTCGGGAAGGAGTGAATTCCATCTTGCTAGGCTAAGTCCTCTGCTGCTCACTCGGTCTTGTCCCCAAGAAGGTAGGCATATTGAGTCGGCGAATCTGGTCACCCTTACCCATACTAGTCAAAGGACAATCCCTCGCAAACAGGAGTTCGTAACCCGCTCAGGATTGAGATCAAGTTGCCTAGGTCATCCTAGTGAAATAGAAACCTAGCTAGTCAACGGAGTTACATCTAGTGGTTACTATTTTGCGGTTCGGTCTTATGTAATCTCATTACATAGGATATCTCCACTCACATGTCATCTACACGAACACGTTAGGATCACAGTGTTTGTATCATATACAAAGTGGGCCACATCCATAGTGTTACCAGGGTAAGGTACCCAAACTTTATCCCCTTACTATAGACCCTTTAGGTTGTATCTCGAACCGTATCCTTTATGTACACTACATTCAGTTCAAGAGACATTGTACAACCTTGGATGTTTAGTTTATTGGATTTAGGGTTAAGATAATGGCAATATCGTAAATAACGAACAATAACTCTTTATTGAAATAATAACACTTTATTATAATAATTAGAACAAAAATTACAAACTACGAGTTTTAGGGCACACACCCCAACACTCCCTCCACTTTCCCCCTTCCTCTCCCTTAACGATACATACAGTGGGAGAGGAGAAGTGGATTAGACGGATCGATCAATTGAAACAATTGTGAATTGCTGGAAAAATTCTCTCTCTCACATATTCCCTTCCTCTTCCAATAGTTTGAATCCTTCCGACCAAGGATTGATCTAAGTAGAACTCAAAGTCATTGAAGGTTTTCCTGTTGGTAGTGTTTTGTTATACAAAGGAGAAGAATTTGGTTGGTGTTGTTGTACTGTGCATTTTCGAGAAGCGAGGAGTTGCTGTGTGAAAACTACAAATGTAAATTACTAATTCCTTTTAGTTTAAGTTATGTACAACATGTGTTTAATTGCTTTAATCCATGCTTAATTAGTTTAATATGTGTATCTCTGTATTTTGCCAATGTATGGGTTTTTGGAGTAACCAAAACCATCAAGTCAAATTCGATCTCAATTTCACGTTTCCGCTGCTCATGAGGATTCGATTCCCTTCATAATGGTCATCTATAAATTATTAGTCCTAATCTATCAACAATGTTAATACAATAGTCTAATAATTCTCAGTCCGGTCTTGTACAATCTCATTGCACATGATGCCCCCACTCGCATGTCAACTACATGAATGAGTTGGATCGCCTCGTTTGTGTCAAATACAAAGTGGGTCGCATCCATAGTGTTACTAGGATGAGGTTCCCTACCTTATCCATGTACTATAGACCATTTGAGTCATTTACTTGAACACGATCCTACCTGTGTGTCTGTTGGGATTTTTGTCCTAATCTCGTGTTTGTAAATTACTGTTTGAAATTAATAAGAGTTATTTATTTCATCACTTTGTGTCTCGCAATATTATAAACTTTTCCAATAAACTAAGCTCCAGGGTCATTGAATTTATGAGAGAACTAGAACTTGAACGGTTTGTAGTGGACACACAAGGAGGATCACGTTCGAGTTAATGACCCGAACGGTCTACAGTATATGGACGACCCGCTTTGTATTAGATACAAACGAGGTGATCTGACTCGTTCATGTGGTTGACATGCGAGTGGGGGCATCCTGTGCAATGAGATTGTACAAGACCGGATCGTGAATTATTAGACCTACTGATATAACACCGTTGACAGTAAGGACTAATAATTTCGTAGATGACCATTAGTGACTCGACCTAAATCCTGAGCGTGTTACGGACTCCTGTCTGCAGGGGTCTGTCCTTTGACTAGTACGGGTGAGGGTGGTCACGCCATACTCGCCCAATATGCCTATCTTCTAGGATAAGACCAGGTAGGAGTCGGGAACTTAGCTACGCAAGATGGAATTCACTCGTTCCCGCTTTTAGGGAAACTAGAGGGGTTGCTCCCTTAAGTGTTGTCTCCAGGGCTTGGATAACGAGTGCCCTCCTTCTCACTGGCTCGAGAAGGGTGTTGTGTATGGTTGGACCATCACAATATGTTGTTCATTAGAGGAGTAGTGGGGACTTAAGGAACAAGAGGTAGACACAGGGGTAAAACGGTAATTTGACCCAGCCGTGTCTACGAACAACTTGTGAAGAGTCGACTCATGGGCATTGGTTATATCAGTGGACACGTAATATTTTGCACTGACGGGAGTGCAGCTACGGGCTATAGTGGAGTGTTACCGTAGCTAATGAATGTTGATTAACCGGTCAAAAGTTTGACAGTTAATCTCGGATCATTGGAGCCCGTCCACCGTAGGTCCATTAGGTCCCTCGGTTGGCTCAATTTAGGTTAAAAGAAGGGTTAATGTTTTGGTATGAAATTGAAGTGTTCAATTTCACTTTAAGGGCATTTATGTCATTTATATGAGATATGAATGATATAATATATAATTTAATGTGAATGACATTCATAATAAACTATAGGTTAGCCTAATTGTTGAATTAAGGCTAATTGGAGAAATTAATTGAGAAAAATTAAATTGGATGTGCTTCAATTTAATTAATCCACAATTATTGCAAATGAGATTTGCAATATGAGATATGAGATATTTTATATTATGTGATTATGCAAATAGGATTTGCATAACCTATGGTTGTGGTAAAGTGGTAATAATGTGGAGATTTTAACTCCATGATTATTCCACTATATAATCCCTTCTTACAAGAAGGAATGGACTTCACTCTCTCATTTTTTTTGATTTTCATCAAAGAGAAGAGGAGAATTCTCTCTCAATTTCTTTCAATTCTCCTCCCTCTCCAAAACCACAAGTTCCCACAAACTTCCTTCTTTCCAAAGGAAGAACAACCGAGACTCCAAGTGGTAGTGTTCGAGTTCCGTTCGTGGAGAGCATTTGTTGAGATCGAGAAGCACGAAGTGTTCATGACCGAGGAAGAAATCCTTGAAGTTTGTCTACAACAAGTAAGTAAACTTCATCTCGCTGTAAATTTCTTCCTTTCTAGCATGTTTAACTTAGATCTGAGAGTTAGGTCATTTTAACAAAATTGAGTAGCGTAATGATACCATGACGATTCGATCGTCTTCCGCTGCACGGGGATTTTCATTCCCTTCAGTGTCCACTACACACTGTTCAAGATCTCACATACATGACCTTGGAGCTTAGTTTATTGGATTTAAGTTTTAATTGCGAAATTACAAGATTTGATGAAAAATAACACTTTTATTTATGAACATCAAACAATTACAAACTACACAAGTTTAGGGCATACACCCCAACAAACTCCCACTTAACCTAAAGCTAGTGGAGTACAACAACATTACATAAATGTAAATACAATAAACTAGGGCGTTTAATGCCCTTAGTACAACATACTCTCACTTGCCCTAGTCAGTGTATCATTCGTAGACCTAAACTTTCTAGGTGACCCTCAAACACCTTAGTCGTGAGGGCGTTTGTAATTGGGTCAACAACGTTGTGCTCTGAAGCTATCTTCCGGATGACCACGTCCCCTCGATGCACAATTTCTCGTATCAGGTGATACTTTTGCTCGATATGTTTTCTCCTCTTGTGACTTCGAGGTTCACTCAAGTTGGCCACCACACCACTATTATCACAATAAAGGGTGACTGAAAAGTTCATATTTGGAACAACTTCCAAATCCTTATGAACTTTCTTAGCCAAACTGCCTCTTTAGCTGCTTCACAAGCTGCTACATATTCGACCTCCATTGTGGAGTCTGTGATGCATTCTTGCTTGATGCTTCACCAAACTACTACTCCTCCGTTAAGAGTAAACACTGACCCCGATGTGGATTTCCTAGAATCCTTATCGGTCTGAAAGTCAGAGTCTGTGTATCCCGTAAGGATCAAATCTTTAGAGACATACACCAGCATGTAGTCCCACGTTCTCCTAAGATACTTGAAGATTGCCTTAACGGTTGTCCCGTGATCAAATCCTTGATTGGATTAGTACCTATTGACTATCCCAACTGCATAATAGATATCGGGCCTAGTACGCAACATGGCGTATATCAGGCTACCTACAGCTGATGCATAAGCAATCTGTCTCATGTCCTCAACTTCTTGAGGTGTCTTAGGACATTGCTCCTTTGAGAAATGAACCCCGTGCCTGAAAGACAACAAGCCCTTCTTGGAGTTCTGCATCTTATATCGTACCATTGTCGATATATGATGATTGAGACAAGACTAGTGTCTTGTTCTTGCGGTTCCGACAATCTGGATTCTGAGAACATACTGCGCTTCTCCCAAATCATTCATTTGGAATTGCATAGCTAGCCAGTTTTTAATGTCAGCAAGGAATCCTACATCATTCCCAATGAGTAGGATATCATCCACATACAACACTAAAAATGCGACAGTACTGTTGGTGATTTTTTTGTAAATACAAGGTTCATCAACACTTTGATCAAAGCCATAAGATTTGATAACCTTATCAAACCTTATATTCCAAGACCTAGAGGCTTATTTCAGTCCATAAATAGATCGTTTAAGACTACAAACCTTTTGCTCTTGGCCTTGTTCAATGAACCCTTTGGGTTGGTCCATGTAGATGTTTTCGTCAAGGTTGCCCTTCAAGAAGATTTTCTTGACATCCATCTGCCATACTTCATAGTCATAATATGCAACAATGACCAGAACGATTCTAATAGACTTTATCATGACAACAGGAGAAAAGGTTTCCTTGTAGTCCACCCCTTCTCGCTGGGTATAACCCTTTGCCACGAGTCTAGCCTTGAAGGTTTGTACCTTCCCATCTACACCACGTTTTCTCTTGTAGATCCATTTGTAACCTATAGGTTTAACCCCATCAGGTTGATCCACAAGATCCCAAACGAAATTGAAGTACATAGACTTCATTTCCTAGTTCATGGATTTAATCCATTCGTCCTTGTCTACATCATCCATTGCTTGATCATAAGTCAATAGATCCTCACAGTCATCATCAAGTATGACAACTTAGGTTTCAGTTAAACCCATGTAACAGTCAGGTTGATTAACAACCCTCCCATTATGTTGAGGCACTCCCATTAGGGTCAACAACTCTTGTTGACGTGCTAGCATCATCAACAACCCTTGTTGATGTACTGTCCAGTTCATTTAACATAATTTTTCTTTTTTGTTTCACTGATGTGATCCTCCTCTAGAAAGTGGCGTTTGTCGACACAAACACCCTATTTTCCTTAGGATCATAAAACATACCACCTCTCGTTTCCATAGGGTAGCCTACAAATAGGCACAATTTTGAACGAGGTTCCAATTTCTTCGAGTTTGTCATAAGCACATGGGATGGACATCCTCAAATTCTGAAATGACGTAAATTACCTTTACATCCTTTCCATAGTTCAAAAGATGTTTCAGAAATGCTTTTCGAAGGAACATTGTTCAAAATATAAACAGCAGTCTCAACTGCATAACCCCAAAACGACTCAAGGAGACGAGCATAACTCATCATCGACTGAACCATGTCTAATAGAGTTCTGTTTCTGCTTTCTTATACACCATTTTGTTATGGCATACCAGGTGTTGAGAGTTGAGACGTTATTCCATGTTCTATTATATAGTCCTGGAATGCAAGGTCCACATACTCTCCACCTCAATCAGATTGAAGTGTTTTGATTGTTTTAGCTAAAAGGTTTTCAACCTCAGTCTTAAACTCCTTAAACTTTTCAAGTGCTTTAGACTTGTGATGCATTAGGTAAATATACCCATATCTTGAATAATCATCTATAAAAGAGATGAAATATTCATACCCTCCTTTGGCTTTAACACTCACCAGACCACAAAGGTCAGAATGTATAAGCTCCAAGGGTTCTTTGGCTCTATAACCTTTTCCAATAAAAGTTCTTTTGGTCATTTTGCCTTCAAGGCATGACTCACATAGAGGTAAAGAACTTTCTTCTAACTCGTTTAGAAGTTCGCTCTTTACAAGTCTCTTAATCCTATTGAGGTTTATGTGACCTAACCTTAGATGCCAAAGTTGGGCATTTTCTTTAGGAGAAACTTTTTGCCTTTTAGTTCGCGTATTTGTTGTTTTAAATAATTCAGTGTTTTTCCATTTTAACTGAATTAGGCCTTAAAACATACAAATTATTTTCAAGAAGAGTTGTACAAATTTAAACACCTTTTGATCGCTATGCTCTAGACACACAAGTGCACGTGATCGAAGTAATAGAAACTGGAGTATTCCAGAGTATCAAACCCACAGGAAACGAGTTTACAAGTCAAGTCGGAAAAATAAGAAATGCTAGTGAAAATGCAAGAAATGTAACCAAAAGGGAAAGTTGTTGAAATTGGGGTTTTTTAGTTGCCGGAAATGAAGGAAAAAAACAATGAAATAAAAGAAGGGAATTCAAGTGTTTTAACCCCTTCGGAGAAAATGCTGCTGAAAATGCTGCCAACAATTATGCCAGCAAATCCAAATCCAAGTAAATCGGGTTCAATTCCTATTCAGTTTTGCTCTCAAATCCTTTAGGAAACTAAGAAATTAAACCTACATGTATGTGGCTAATTGAGCTTAAATGGTTTCACACACAATCCGCTCAATTTCGAAGTCTCGCCCTATGTCTAGGGTCGAAGGTTCATATCTTATTTCTAAGTCCTTTCCTCCGTTGTTTTTAGAATATCTACTTGATATCACACAAAATTTGCTATCCCGAGGCTTAATTATTGCGTGTTTTATGATAATTTCAGGGCTTTTATATGTGTTAATCATTGAATTGTTGGGATTTATGCCCTAAACAAGTGTAGTTTTGTAATTATCATTACACAATAAATAAATTTGTTATTTATTATATTCTCGCATATAAATCTAAATCCAATAAACTAAGTTCCAAGGTTATAATGATAGATCTTGAACATTTATGTAGTAGACATAAGTTGAATTAAGTTGTTCAAGTATAACCTAAAAGGTCTATGGTACATGCATAGGTTTAGGAACCTTATACTGGTAACACCATGGATGCGACCCGCTTTGTATTTGGAACAAACGAGGTAATCCAACTCGTTCATGTGGTAGACATGCGAGTGGGGGCATCCTATATAATGAGATTATACAAGACCGGACCGCGAGTTATTAACCTACTAGAGTAACACCGTTATCAAGATAGGTATAGTAATTCATAGATGATCATTAGTGACTTGACCTGAATCCTGAGCAAGCTACGAACTCCTGCTTATGAGCTTTGTCCTTAGACTAGTATGGGTGAGAGTGGCCTGTAGCCGACTCAATAAACCTACCTTCTAAAAGACATAACTTTGTAAGTAGCTAGGAACTTAACTATGCAAGAAAGAATTCACTCATTCCTGGATTAGGGAATCACATAGGTTGTTCTCTTAAGAACTGAATCCAGGTCTTGAACAATGGGCCCCCACCTTCTTACTAACTTAAGAAGGATCAAGTTTTATGGTAGGACCATAGACTGATTGTTCATTAGGGGATCAGTAGAGCTTAAGGAACAAGATGTATTCACAGGGGTAAAAGGGTAATTTGACCCAACTATGATTGTAACATCGTTCTAAGACGTTTTCTACACTTTTAGTTTGGTTTTATTGTGTTTTAGAGTAGCTAAATGTTGTAGTTAGGATTTGATTCACATGTTTAAGACTTGTTTGCTTTTGTATTGAATTATATTTTGTTATTTATTTTTGGCAATTCGTTCTTTAATTCTTTAATCTTGTTGGTTTAAGTGGACTCGAGAGAAAGAAACTTAGATTAGAGTAAAATTGTCAAAACTCTTAGAAGTCTGGCATGAAAATGACCTAGAAGTCTAACGGAAACACATAGAGAAGTTGCTTAATGTCGTGCATGCTTTAGATTCGTATGGAGACTATAGAATTCATTGTGTGTGCGAGGCTCACTAAGAATCGAGAGATTTTCTTGAGTATCTTACTTCTTGTTTATAAATTCATCACATCAGTTCATTGCATGTGTCAAATAAGTAATTAACTTGTGCCAATTCTATCAAATTCGTGTCTCCACTTGTTTGTATGTCTTTTATCTTTGTTTTCATGATCTATCCACATTACGTTACTTTAGCTAAAATTGAGAATTAGTATCTTGGTAATTAATTAATCTAGAAACCCATTCCCGAGGACGATACTTGGAACTCTCAAATCACTATACTAAAACATAACCCGTACACTTGCGCCATTGCAAATAAAATATTACGCAACAAGTTTTTGGCGTCGTTGCCGGGGAATGACGATTATTTAGATTAATTAATATTAGGAGAAAATTTGATATTTTAGACTAAAGTTTGTTTGTGTTTTCTTTCCTTCTTTGTTCTTTGTGTGTTTGTTGTTTGTTTCCTGATTTGTCTTATTTTAGTTTTGTGTGTTTTTGAGTCTTTGTCTCTTGTTTTTGGTTGTGTTGGTATTGTGTAAAAGTCTTGATTTGATTTATTGATTTTTCAAGTATGACTTTTCATCATTTTGATTCTCCACCATTATACTGTCCCTCTCACCCCCTAGGTATGTGCATCATAATTTTTCTGGATACCATTTGTCTTATCCTTACCATTATGAATCTCTGATTGATGAAAACTCTTTTGATGGTAATCATATAGGCACTTGGAACCAAAATTTCTCGTACCCTATCCAACCTATAGGAAATTCTTCTCTTGTGGACCTAATAATGGAATATACATTAGAGTTGAAAATTAAAAATTTGGTTCATGATGAATTACAAAGGTTGGATAGGTTAGAAGCTAAAGTGGTAGAACTTTGGAAAATAATCCATAAAAGAACTCATTATCTCAACCAATTGGTAAATTCCCTTAAGGCCTTACAGGAACAGTTTCTTATTCTTACCACTAAAAAGGAGCCACCTAGGAGGATTTATTCATATGATAGTGAGGATGGGTTGGAGGAGACTGAAACACACCAGAAACAGGTTTGTGAGGTAGACAATGGTAATACAATCACTTCCACAGAGGAGATTCAGGTGATAGAGTTCGAGGCTGAAAAGTCCTTTTTCCTTTTATCTCAAGAAATTTCCTTTAATCTTGATAACCATTTGTCCTATACTCACGAGTCTTGTTTTATTTTTGTTCTTTTATTTCAATACACAAAAATACCAAAAATAATCTTCGTTCTGGTGCCGAGGAAAAACAAGATAGCCTTTTAGACTTAGAAGGCTATATAAATTCAAGCAACAAGGGTCCAAAGAAATATGAGCAGTTATACGTGCCTTAATGTCAATCATAAGTCACAGTCTAGCTAAAGACGTTAAACAAAGTGCTTCTTGGGAGGCAACCCAAGTTTAAGTTTTTAGTTCTTTGTTTTAGTGTTTGAGTTTTGTTGTGTTTTTTTTTTCCTTTTTGTGCTCTTTCTTTTTATGTTTTCTTTCCTTTCCTAGTTTTTTTTTGTCTAATTCCTGCTTTTTGGTACCTCCAAGTGTATGCCCAAGGATAGAGTTGCAGACTTACACCCTTTTGATCCTGAGATTGAAACGACCTGTAGGAGATTCCTAAGGCAAGGGAGAGCAGAGACTCAGATAATGGCAGATCAGGAGTTAATCAACAACCCTAAACTCATCATGGAGTATTTCCAACCTGTGTTTAATTCTCAGCAAGCTGGAATTGTCCATTCTCCCATAAATGCTAACAATTTTGAACTTAAAACAGGGCTTATTCAGATGGTTAGGGGAGGAGCTTTTAGAGGACAAGCCACAAAAGATCCTAATTCACATTTATAAAATTTTCTAGAAATCGTGGTACAATTAAATTAAATGGTATCTCTGCTGATAGTATTCGCTTACGTCTCTTTGCTTTCTCTTTGCAGGGTAGAGCTAAGGAATGGCAAGAGTCTCTCCCACCAGGCAGTATAACCTCTTGGGAGGAGTTGGCCCAAGCCTTCATGACCAAATTCTTTCCACCAGTGAAAGCTGCAAAGTTAAGGACAGAGATAGGAACATTCAGGTAGCAGGAGGGAGAGCAACTATTTGAGGCCTGAGAACATTATAAGGGCATGCTCAGAAGATGTCCACTGTTGGGATTTTTGTCCTAATCTCGTGTTTGTAATATATTGTTTGAAATTAATAAGAGTTATTCTTTTCATAACTTTGTGTCTCGCAATATTTATAAACTTTTCCAATAAATTAAGCTCCAGGGTCATTGAATTTATGAGAGAATAGAACTTGTACGGTGTGTAAAGGACACACAGGGAGGATCACGTTCGAGTTAATGACCCGAACAGTCTACAATATATGGATAGGGTTGGAGACCTAATCCTGGATACACTGTGGATGCGGCCCACTTTGTATTAGATACAAACGAGGTGATCTGACTCGTTCATGTGGTTGACATGCGAGTGGGGGCATCCTGTGCAATGAGCTTGTACAAGACCGGACCGTGAATTTTAGACCTCACGATGTAACACCGCTGTGATGAAGGACTAATAACTTCGTGAGATGACCATTAGTGACTCGACACGAATCCGAGCGTGTTACGGACTCCTGTCTGCAGGGTCCGTCCTTTGACTAGTACTGGGTGAGGGTGGTCACGATTACTCGCCCACGCCTATCTTCTTCTCGGGGACAGGACCAAGTAGGGAGCTGGGAACTTAACTACGCGAGATGGAATTCACTCGTTCCCGCTTTTAGGAAACTAGAGGGTTGTTCCCTTAAGTCTTGTCTCTCTGGGCTTGGACAACAGCGCCCACCTTCTCACCGGCCGAGAAGGGTGTTGTGTATGGTTGGACCATCACAATATGTTGTTCATTAGAGGAGCAGTGGGGACTTAAGGAACAAGAGGTAGACATAGGGGTAAAACGGTAATTTGACCAAGCCGTGTCTACGAACAACCTGTGAAGGGTCGACTCATGGGCATTGGTTATATCAGTGGACACGTAATATTCTACACTGACGGGAGTGCAACTACGGGCTATAGTGGAGTGTTACCGTAGCTAATGAATGTTGATTAATCGGGTCAAAGAGTTTGACAGGTTAATCTCGGATTATTGAAGCCCGTCACTGTAGGTCCATTAGGTCCCTCGGTTGGCTCAATCTAGGATAAAAGAAGGGTTAATGTTTTGGTATGAAATTGAAGTGTTCAATTTCACTTTTAGGGCATTTATGTCATTTATATGAGATATGAATGATATAATATATAGTTTAATGTGAATGAGTCTCATAATAAACTATAGGTTAGCCTAATTGTTGAATTAGGGTTAATTGGAGAAATTAATTGAGAGAAATTAAATTGGATGTGATTCAATTTAATTAATCCACAATTATTGCAAATGAGATTTGCAATATGAGATATGAGATATCTTATATTATATGGTTATGCAAATGAGATTTGCATAATCTATGGTTGTGGTAAAGTGGTAATAATGTGGAGATTTTAACTCCATCATTCCACTATTTAAACCCTTTGCAAGAAGGGATTGGAAGGCTTTTCTCTCATTTTTTGATTTTGATCAAAGAGAAGAAACACAAATTCTCTCTACTCTCTCAATTCTCCTCCCTCTCCAAAACATAAAATAGTTCGCACAAACTTTCCTTCAACAAAAGAGAACAACTGAGACTCCAAGTGGTGGTGTTCGAGTTCCGTTCGTGGGAAGAGTTCGTTGAGATCGAAAAGCACGAAGAGTTCGTGATCTGAGGAAGAAACCTTGAAGAAAGTCTTCAACAAGTAAGTACCTTTAATCTTTCTTTTTTTTTCTTCCTTTTCCAGCATGTTTAGCCTAGATCTTTAGTAGATCGTTTTAACAAAACCGAGTTGCGTAATGATACCATGACGATTCGATCGTCTACCGCTGCGCGGAGATTCTCATTCCCTTCATCCACAACATGGTTATCCAGATTGGCTCCAAGTACAACTATTCTATAATGGACTTGAAGGTAAGACCAGGACTATTATGGATGTCACTGCTGGAGGGGCTTTCATGGCAAAGGCTGTGCCAAAAGCACGTGCCCTCCTCGAGGAAGTATCAACTGTCAGCTACCAATGGCCCACAGACAATGATAGATCTAAGCCATTAGCTAGATTGTATCAATTAGATGAGGTAACTTCCCTTAAATCACATATGGCATCCCTCACTCATGCTGTGAATAATTTGGCAGGATCACCCCAAACAGTGGTAACCTCTCAATGCTCCCAGCCCAATGGAGAATCTACTATGGAGCAAATACATTATCTGAACAATAGAAGCAACACTTATGGAGGAAACTAAACTCAGAATACTCTCCCGACACATTACAATCCAGGTTTGAGGTATCACGAAATCTTCCCTTATGCTAACAATAAAAATGTGTTGAATCCTCCTACAGGGTATGCTTCTACATCTGAGAGGAAACCATCTCTGGAAGAGACGGTGCACTCCTTTATAGATGAATCCAGAAATAGGTCCAACCAGCTAGAGAATGTAGTCACCAGTCTAACTGGCATAGTGACTAGTCATGGAGCTGCCATAAAGAATATTGAGACCCAGATCAACCAGATGAATACATCACTCCGAGCGCTGTAGGATAGGAAAGAAACACCTTGAGGGAGTAAAGTCTAGCTAAATTGAGGGAGTAAAGTCTAGCTAAAGACGTTAAAGAAAGCGCTTCTTGGGAGGCAACCCAAGCTTTACAGTTTTGTTATTTCTGTTTTCTGTTTTTTCTTTCAATTCTTAGTTTACTTACTAGTTTGCTTGTTTTGCTTTGTTAGATTACTGTGGATGCCCCCTCGTAGAAACCCATGCTCCCGTTCTGTGGAACTCCAGCACACGTGTTTTGGCTATCCAAGGAACTCAGAAAATATGGAAGATCTCCATTACTCAGGACAGTATTGTTCACTCTTACCTTCTTACTATTTAAGCTTATTTTGCAAACATTGGGGACAATGTTTAGTTTAAGTTTGGGGGTGGGATGTTATTGATATGTTGTGAATGTCCTGAGTATATGCTAAATTACTGATTGATCTTTTGCATAAGTATGATCATGATAGCCTAGGATGAGAATTAATTGAAAATTTTTGTGATTCTGCTGAAACTTGAGAGCATGAAATGAATTTAAGTTAATTTAAAAATTTTCTTGAGTTTTTCCGGCACTATTATGCACATATAGCCTGTGTTCCTGTAGTTTTGAAATGCTTAGAACAAAGTTATTAGGCTTAGAAGTTTAATATCACCTTGATAGGTCTAAGAGCTGATTTGAGAACTAAACTGCAGGATAGGGTGAATGACAATATGAAGTGCATGATCTGTATAGTATATGTTTTTTGTGAAAAAGTTTGTTTTTGTTGTTTGTTTGTTAAAGAAAAATTCGTGAGGGCAAAAAGAGCTACCTTCACTGTGATCAGTTAGGATACTCATTGAGCGAGTGCTCTGGGTAAGGGTCCCTGCAGTGGATGTGTGAAAGCTAGTGTCCTTGCACAAAAAAAAAGAATAAAATAAAAAAGTGAAGTGTTGAGTAAAGTTGTTTGTGGGGAGGCTCAAGGATTAGTAATTAGGACCAGTGTAGGGGAAAGTTGAATGGAGAGCCTAATAAAGTTGATCCGGGCTTAGTAAAAATAAAGGGAACATAGGCTAATCACACACACGTAGGAACACTTAGGAAGAGTTTTAAATTTCTCATTGAAGTATTATGTTTGAGTGTTTCCTGTGATTGCCAAAATTTCTTTTTAAATCTTTGAAGTTTGAATCAAATGTATGTATAAGAACAATCTCATGTTTAATTCTGTTTTTGTTCGAGACTAGCAAAAGTTTAAGTTTGGGGGTGTTTGATAGCACACAAAATGTGCTATCCCGAGGCTTAATTATTGCGAGTTTTATGATAATTTCAGGGTTTTTATATGTGTTAATCATTGAATTTCAAGGTAAGAGCTTAAACAGGACAATTGGAGACATTTTGGATCACTTGGGATCGAAACGAGGCTTTTTGGAGCTAAAAATAACATCAATTGGAAGTAGAAGGAGAAATCCAAGCTAGAGGACCCGAGGTGATGGCGTTGCAACGACATGCAAAACGTTGCAACGCCGAGTGTGCTGCTTTGATGCGTTGAAGAGCCCTGTCGATAGCGTTGCAACGCTGCCTTGCAGCGTCGCAACGCTATCTCGATAAGAAAAACAGTGTGAAGGGTCATGGCGAGGGCGTTGCAACGCTGCTTTCTAGCGTTGCAATGCCAAATCGATAAGGACGCGCTCGCTTAGGGTAGCAACGTTGCAACGCTGTCGACACATTCCATATATGATACACGCCTAGGGCACAGCGTTGCAACGTTGTACCGATTTCCATTATAAATAGAACATTGCATCAACTTGCAAAGGGAGCCGAAATTGATAGAGATTACACCCTAATTTCGAAATACACTCTGCAAGAAGAGAAAGTGAGCATTCCTTAGGAGCCAAAGCATTCGTGGAGGTTCGAGATCGTGACGGGAGCTTGGGGACGAGGGACCGACATCGACACATAAGTTTATTTCCTCTTTCTTTTAGATTGTAACATCGTTCTAAGACGTTTTCTACACTTTTAGTTTGGTTTTATTGTGATTTAGAGTAGCTAAATGTTGTAGTTAGAATTTGATTCACATGTTTAAGACTTGTTTGCTTTTGTATTGAATTATGTTTTGTTATTTATTTTTGGCAATTCATTCTTTAATTTTTTAATCTTGTTGGTTTAAGTGGACTCGAGAGAAAGAAACTTAGATTAGAGCAAAATTGTCAAAACTCTTAGAAGTCTGGCATGAGAATGACCTAGAAGTCTAAGGGAAACACATAAAAAAGTTGTTTAATGTCGTGCATGCTTTAGATTCATATGGAGACTATAGAATTCATTGTGTGTGTGAGGCTCACTAAGAATCGAGAGATTTTCTTGAGTATCTTACTTCTTGTTTATAAATTCATCACATTAGGTCATTGCATGTGTCAAATAAGTAATTAACTTGTGAAGTCAATTTCCTCCAATTCTATCAAATTCGTGTCTCCACTTGTTTGTTTGTCTTTTATCTTTGTTTTCACCATCTATTCACATTACGTTACTTTAGCTAAAATTGAGAATTAGTATTTTGGTAATTAATTAATCTAGAAACCCATTCCCGAGGACGATACTTGGAACTCTCAAATCACTATACTAAAATTTGACCCGTACACTTACGACATTGCAAATAAAATATTACGCAACACTACTGTTCCTTGACCCTCTCGGTATCAAGTTCGAGTCTTGTTGAACACGACCTCGCCGTAGCTAAGAACTGCCAATTTAATTCCCTAAAAACAAACTTCAATTTGGTTGCCAACACACTTACTTTATTACTTTAAGCTAGGCATCTCTCTACTGGGGCATTAACATTTGAACCCCTAAAGAGGAAATTAACTCATGATGAAAACTAAAGGAAACATGGTTTTAGATGCTGAAAATTAAAAGAAAAACAAAAAAGAAAATAAAGGACAAAAGAACGATGAAACCGAAGGGAAAAAGAATAAGTATGCAAGGGTCGGATTTCTTCCTTCTTATCCACGAAAAAGCAAGAACTGAGCTGCTGTAATTAATCGAATGGAATGGAGAAAGAAAAGAGAAGAACCAAACACAAAGGAAAAGAAAAATCAGTAACTTAAAGTAGCTTGGGTTTCTCTTTTTGTTCCAAAAACGAGTTTTTTAACTTAAGTACTAAAGCTACAAAATAAAGAGAAAAGAAAACAGAAACTTTACTGAACTTTCAAGTGCATAAACAACAAAGAAAGACAAAAATAAAGAACAACTCAAACCTTCGTCGTTAATCGATTCTACCCACACTTGGGTAAGAAATCTTATCCTCTAAGGCTTTCACAAAGAGGGATTAATTAGGGTTTATTACTACTAAATAAAGAGACTACAACTTGCTAAAAATAAGAAAAGAAACTATTGTAAAAAGGTATAAAAACGTGTACAAAAACAATAGAGAAAATGATAAAACTTTGGAGAGAATTCAAGCTTGTGGTCGTCCAATTTGCCTCCCCTCAAAACCCTCGATTGTAGCCTTTTTATAGATGAAGAAAGTAGGGTTTTCTTCCAAGAATTTATCCTTAAATCGTGGGTAATTGATTGAGTATAAGTTTAGGCCATATTCTTTCCAAAAGTGGGTGAAAATCCCCAAGAATCTTGCAAATCCGAAATTTGAGGCGTGCTCCTTAAGTTTGAACTTTGCCAACAACTTTGTCCAACATTGTGCGTAGCATTTTTTTGCTAGTAATAATGCAACCTGCATTTTCTCTGACATTTTTTCTACTCTTCTTTTCCTACAAAAACACCTCAAATTAGTTTGTTTTCACTCATTTTTTTTAATTCTTATTTTTCTCATAATTTAGCAAACTTTAGAAATTTCACTCCAAAAGATAATTTAAGCTTTCTATAACATGAAAAATTGAATAAATTAGACAAAAAAATGAGTATGAAAGAGCTAGATAATGCACATAAATGAGGATTATCATCTTTCATAGAAATAAACGCTTTATTCAAATTGAAAGAAATTGAAACAAACTGTTTAATAAGACAAGAAACGAAAATAAGAATTCTAGTAAACTCTGGTACAGTGTACATGTTATCTAATAACAAACGTTTCTTGCCAAACAACAACTCTACTGTGCCAAGTGTTACGGCTGAGATAACTTCCTCAGTACCGACTCTAAGTATTATCTCCTCTTCCTGCAACTGCTGTCAGGAACTAATTTCCTAAAAAGAAGAACAAACATGTTAGTGACGCCCGAATCCAATATCCAGACAGAGTTATCACTCTCCACTAAACAAGTTTCGATATAGAGTCAATCACATTTACCTTCATTCTTCTTGTCGGCCAGGTACTTAGGGAAATTCCGTTTCCAGTGTCCGTCAGTGTTGCAGTAGAAAACTTTCCTTTTTCTACAACTTCTTTGACCTTTTTGCCCTTCTGGGTGGCAACATTGTCAACTTGTTTCCCCTTACCAACCTTTTTCATCTTCTTCTTCTTCCCTTTCGGGCATAAAGAGGAAACCCCAATGAAAAGACCGATAGGAAACATTTGCCTCACCTTCTTGTCCCTTGACTTTCATTAGAGACTGAAAGGTTTGTAGTTCGTTAAGAAGGGATATGGTTGTGAAGGGAATGGATTTCCCGCAGCGGAAGACGTTGTGAAACGTCGTTGATTCGTTGTGTTTCGGTTTTCTTAAAATTGAACATATCACATACATTCTAAGTTAAACATGTTGTAAAGAGAAGGAAAAAACAGAAAGTAAACGTTACTAACTTGTTGAAGAACACTTCTTCGACGTTTTCTCCTTCGGTCACGATTTCTCTCGAACCAACAATCTCTACAAACTCGATCCTCGAACCGAACATCAAGACACTTCCAAAGGATTTTCTCGGTTGTTCTCGGGAGGTTGAGGGAGAGTAGTGAAACTCCCTTTGGTTTTAGGTTTGGAGAGAAAAGATGAGAATTTTAGAGAGCTTTTTGAGAGAGAGCTTTTGCACTTGGATCAAAATCCAAAAAATGGAAAATTGTGTGTGTAAGATGCCTTTGAATGCATCTATTTATAGTGGTGTGTGGTAGAGTTAAAATCTCCACCAATTCACCATTTTACCACAACCATATGATATGCAAATCATATTTGCATATCATATAATATAAGGTATCTCATACCTTATTATACAAATCTCATTTGCATAATTGTGGAATTTTAAATTGAATCACATTCAATTTGATTTCTCTCAATTCAATTTCCTCAATTAGCACTAATTAATCAATTAGGATATACTATAGTTTATTGTGAATCTCATTCACATCAAACTATATATTATGTCAACTATATCACATATGAATGACATAATTGCCCAATTAATGAATTTGAACACTTCAAATCCACACCAAACTGTAAACCCTCAATTTGTCCAATTTGAGCCAACCGAGAGACCTAATGGACCTACAGATGACGAGCTCCAATGATACGAGATTAACCTGTCAAACTCTTTGACCCAGTTATTCAACATTCATTAGCTACGGTAACACTCCACTAAAACCCGTAGCTGCACTCCCATCACTGTAGGACAAGTTGTGTCCATCGATATAACCAATACCCGTGAGTCGTCCCTTCACAGGTTGTTCATAGTCACAGTTTGGTCAAAATACCGTTTTACCTCTGTGTCTACCTCTTGCTCCTTAAGTCCCACTGCTCCTCTAATGAACAACTACGTTGCGCGGTCCAATCATAAACAACATCCCTCTCGCGCCAATGAGAGGGTGGGCGCCCGTTGTCTAAGCCCTGGAGACAACACTTAAGGGAACAACCTCTCTAGTTTCCCTAAGTCGGGAAAGAATGAATTCCTTCTTGCGTAGTTAAGTTCTCAACTTCCCACGTGGTCCTGCCCCCAAGAAGGTAGGCATATTGGTGAGCAACTGTGGCCACCCTCTCACCCGTACTAGTCGAAGGACAGACCCCGCAGACAGGAGTCCGTAACACGCTCAGGATTAAGGTCGAGTCACTAATTGTCATCTACGAAGTTATTAGTCCTATATTGTTAACGGTGTTACATCAATAGGTCTAATAATTCACGATCCGCTCTTGTACAATCTCATTGCACAAAATGCCCCTACTCGCATGCCAACCACATGAACGAGCTGGATTACCTCGTTTATATCTAATACAAAGAGGGTCGCATCCACAATGTAACCAGGATAAGGTTTCCAACCCTATCCATATATTGTAGACCATTCGGGTCATTAACTCGAACGTGATCCTCCCCGTTTGTCCACTACACACCGTTCAAGTTCTAGTTCTCTCATTATATAATGACCTTGGAGCTTAGTTTATTGGATTAAGTTTATAAAAATGTGAGACACAAAGATTGAATAATAAACAACCTTTATTTATTAAAATATCGAATATTACAAACTACACGAGATTAGGATATACACCCCAACAGTATCGAACCCACAAGGAACGGATTTTAATAAGCTTATTTGGGAGCCAAAATATGCTGACAAAAATGCAAGGGTGGTAACCTAGTTTTGTAAAGTTGTTTTGAATGTATCTAAGCTACATGAAATTAAGGAAAATCAATGATTAAAAAGAAGGGAATTCAAGTGTTTTTGCCCCTTCGGAGAAAATGTTGCCGAAAATGTTGTGGCAATTGTGTCAATAATTCCAAATCCAAGTAAATCGTGTTCAATTCCTATTCAGTTTTGCTCTTAAATCCTTTAGAAACTAAGCAATTAAACCTACATGTCTATGGATAATTGAGCTTAGATGATTCTCGCACACAACCCTTTTGATTTCGAAGTCTCGCCCTATGTCTAGGGTCGAAGTTTCAGATCTTATGTCTAAGTCCTTTCCTCCTTGTTTTTATGAGATCCGTTGTCCCTTGACCCTTTCAGTATCAAGTTCGAGCTTGATGGACAAGATCTAGTGATCGGCTAGGGTTGTCCAAGTTTATTCAATAAAAACAAACTTAGAGTTGGTTAGCGACACAACTACTTTGCTAATTTAAGCTTGGCATCTCTCTTCTAGGGCATTCACACTTGAATCCCTAAAGAGGATTGAGCTCATGATTAAAACAAAAGAGAACATGATTTTAGTTGCTGAAAATATAAAAAGAAAGAACAATAAATAGAAAAGAAAATAGGTGAGAAAAGAAAATAGGTGAGGTCGAAAAGAAATTACTTAAAATGATGTGGCTAAATGCTCTCGGGTTTTCCCTTTTTATTCAAGGACAAAGTACAAGATCTTACTAAATTGAAATGGAAATACAGTAACCTATTCGAAAACTAAAGTGTGCAGAAAGTAGAGAAAACACAAAAACAACAACTAGTAGTTCCCTATGTTAATCGATTTCTACACACACTTGGGTTGAAAGATCTTTACCTCCACTACTTTCGTAAGGAGGGATTAACCGAGAGTTAATACAACTAAGAAAATGAATGAAGGTTGCTGGAAAATAAAATAAGAATGGCTATTGTTATGAATACAGAACTAAACGGAAAAACAAAAAAGAAATGGAGAAGAACTCGGTCTTGTGGGCCTCCAGCTCGCCTCCCTTCAAACCCTAAAATATCATCCTTTTATAGGTGGTTCAAGTAGGGTTTCTCTCCCAAAGTCCGTCCTTAATTTGTGGGTAATTGATTGGGCATGATTCTAGGCCATATTCTTTTAAAAAAAAAAACGAACGAGAATCTCCCAAAATATCGAAGTCCCGGATTTTTAGGCGTGTTTCTGAAATCTATAAATTTGTCAGCAATTTGTCTTGCATTCTGGCTTGCTTGTCTAGTCACTTTGCTGGATAAAATGCGTCTGCAATTTTCTTGGCATTTTTTTCTGTTCTTCTTTATCTTCTAAAAAACACACCAAATTAGCTTATTTTCCACCAATTTTTACTCATTTCTTATTTTTTCCAAATTTTAGCAAGCTTTAGAAATTATACTTCCAAATGATATTTTTAGCTTGCCAATAAAATAAATTATTGAAATAAATTAGGAAAAAATGACTAAGTTTAGATATAAATAATCTTCATAAATGAGAATTATCAGTTACTCTTTGATCTGTTGGAAACCATTTGTTGAATGTAGTTTGGAGGAGGTTGGATGTTTAGTAAACCTTTCCGAGTGCTTTTATGAATTAAACAAGTAAGGAAAAATGTGGGTTTTGTCTTAGCAACGTCGTTATGCTGCCGGAGTTTCGACGCAGACAGTGGTGCTTAGTAAAGTCCCTAAGAGTTTTGGGTTTGAAAAATTAGGGTCGCTACAGTTGGCATCAGAGCATAGGTTTTAGATTCTATATACTCGCCTACATCGTAGGCAACGGTCCTTACAGCCTCTCGCAGGAAGTCGCCTCGTCATCTCAAGGTTTGCTTTTATTTTGTAAAGTAGTTAAGGTTATTTGATCTGTTTGTGTGTTAACACTTGTTATGTTATGCTTCTGAATTCTTTGTTCTTGTACTAAGGTAGTTTAGAGTTTAAGTTTAGATTATGGATCGAGGACATGGTCGTTGTAAAGTTCTAGCAACTTTTGAGGACGAAAATTTTTCTTAGATGGGTATATTGTAACGCCCCATAAAATTAGGTGCATTAAAATATATTTGTTTTAAATTTTATTTTTTGGATAGTCGGATCAGAATTAGGAATCTAGAGATTTTTTTAGGAAATGGTATTTCAAAGTATAAAAAGGATTCAGATTTCTGTTTTAAAAAGGATTAGGATTTCTTTTAAATTTGATTTTTTGGATAGCCGGATAAGAATTAGGAATCTACTGGAATGTCTTCAGGTCTTAAATTAGCCGGTGCACAAATTACATATGCGAGATATGTTGTACAACCTTTATTCAATAATTTTGTAGCTTTAATAGTTGATATCTTACAAGTAGGTAATATCTTCCTATATCCCTTAAACACAACCTCAATGTCGCCTGACTTCCTCAACACAACTTCCTTCCTATGACAGTCCGTAGAGGCATGATACCTAGATAAGAAATCCATCCCCAAGATAACGTCGAAGTCTTGAAGATCTAGGGGAATCAGTTCAGCTGTCATAATCATACCATCTACTTCTACCATATAATTCATATAGAAGTTATGGACTATTAATATAGCACCAATAGGAGTATATATACACAGTTCTTCAGATAGAGGCTCTAATTTCCCATCAATGTAAGTAGCAAACATACAAGAGATAAAAGAATGTGTAGCTCCTGGATCTAATAACACATGCGCAGGTTTACCACAGATAGAAAGTATACACGAAACAACTTCTGGTGCATCCTCTACCTCCTATTGTGTCATGGCATAAATCTCCCCCTGCTATCAGGGTCGGCCTACAGGTCCTTTCTACATAGCCCTGTTAGTGTCTTCTCCTTCAACTACCTCAATCATTTGTTGCTGGTTCACGGTCTGCGACACAGTTCTCTGTCCTACCTTGTTCTCCTGCATTTGCTGGGGGCATTCCATCTTAAAGTGACCTTCTTGCCCACAATTAAAACATACATTGCTCCCACTCAAACATCGACCCTAATGATACTTTCCACAAGTGTTGCACTATGGTTTTCTGGCTAAACTTGCTACCGACTCACCAGGTTGTCCTGTACGAGAGTCTCTTGTTGAACCTGTCGAAAAACTCAATCCATGTTGCCTCTGTCTGTCCCTACCTCCACTCATACCAGGTTTGGAAGTAGACTGCCCACAATGAGGAGGTTTGAAGCTTCCTTTTCCAGAAACTCTTGGGGTGAATCTCCTACTATCTCCCGGTTAGAGTTGATCTCGTGATGAACCAACCGAATAACTGGTACGTCCATCCGAACGCCTATGCCCTAATCTCGTGTAGTTTGTAATATTTCATATTGTAAATAAATAAGAGTTATTTATTCGAATTTTGTGTCTCGCACATTTTATAAACTTAATCCAATAAACTAAGCTCCAGGGTCATTGAATTATGAGAGAACTAGAACTTGAACGGTTTGTAATGGACACACGGGGAGGATCACGTTCGAGTTAATGACTCGAACGTTCTACAGTATACAGATAGGGTTGCAAACCTATTTCTGGTTACACTGTGGATGTGGCCTGCTTTGTATTAGATACAAACGAGATGATCTAGCTCGTGGTTGACATGCGAGTAGGGGCATCCTGTGCAATGAGATTGTATAAGACCGGACTGTGAATTATTAGACTTACTGATGTAACACCGTTAACAGTATAGGACTAATAAATTCATAGATGACCATTAGTGACTCGACCTTAATCCTTAGCGTGTTACGGACTCCTGTCTATGAGGGTTTGTTCTTTGACTAGTACGGGTGAGGGTAGCCATAGTTGCTCACCCAATATGCCTATCTTCTCAGGGACAGGACGATGTGCGGAGCTGGGAACTTGACTACGCAAGAAGAAATTCACTCGTTCCCAAATTAGGGAAACAAGAGGGGTTGTTCCCTAAAGTGTTGTCTCCAGGGCTTGAACAACGGGGTCCCACCCTCGCACTAGCCTGAGAGGGTTGTTGTTTATGGTTGGATCATGCAACGTAGTTGTTCATTAGAGGAGCAGTGGGACTTAAGGAGCAAGAGGTAGACACAGGGGTAAAACGGTGATTTGACCCAGCTGTGACTACGAACAACTTGTGAAGGGTTGACTCACGGGTATTGGTTATATCGATGGACACAACTTGTCCTACAGTGATGGGAGTGCAGCTACGGGCTTTAGTGGAGTGTTACCGTAGCTAATGAATGTTGAATAATCAGGTCAAAGAGTTTGACAGGTTAATCTTGGATCATTGGAGTTCGTCATCTGTAGGTCCATTAGGTCCCTAGGTTGGCTCAAATTGGACGAATTGAAGGTTTACAGTTTGGTATGAATTTGAAGTGTTCAAATTCATTATTTGGGTATTTATGTCATTTATATGTTATGTAGATGACATAATATATAGTTTGATGTGAATGAGATTCATAATAAACTATAGTATAACCTAATTGATTAATTAGTACTAATTGGAGAAATTGAATTAAGCGAAATTAAATTTAATGTGATTCAATTTAAAATTTCACAATTATGCAAATGAGATTTGTATAATAAGGTATGAGATACCTTATATTAAGTGATATGCAAATATGATTTGCATATCATATGATTGTGGTAAAATGGTGATTTGGTGGAGGTTTTAACTCTACCATACACCAATATATAAAGGGCTTGCAAGAAGCCTTTGGTGAGATTTTTGCCATTTTTTGGATTTTCATCCAAAGAGAGCAAGTCTAATTCTCTCTAATAAGTTTTCTCTCAATTTCTCTAGAATTCTCCTCACCCAAAACCAAAGGGAGTCCCACAACTCTCCCTCAACCTCCCGAGAACAACCGAGAAACCCCTTTGGAAGTGTCTTGTCGTTCAGTTCAAGGATTGAGTTCGTAGAGATCGTTGGTTCGAGAGGGATCGAGATCGAGAAGAAGAAAACGTTGAAGAAGAGTTCTTCAAGAGGTTAGTATAATCTTTACCTACTGTTTTCTCTTGTTGTTATGCATGTTTAGCCTAGAATTAAAGTTGTTTAATTCAATTTTAAGAAATGAATTGCACAACGAAACAATGGCGTTTCACAACGTCTTCCGCTACGTGAATTCCAATCTCTTCATTCCTAGCTCGTAAAGGGTTCTTAGATCATTAGAATTTTAAATGGTCAAATTCCATTAGGGAATAAGCATAATGTAGGGAGATACATAATATAAAGTTTTTATGTGCATTAAAACTTTATATTATAAATTTAATTTGAATATGATTCAAACTAAATTAATTGAGAGAATTAAATATTTGAAAGAATTCAAATATTATTCAAATGTGAATAAGATTCATATTTACAACTATAGGTTAAAATTTAATGTGCTTAAGATGTACCTTAAAACTATAGGTTAGAAGGAAAATGACTAAATGTGATTAAATCATAATTAAATATATGATATTTAATTTGATTTTAATTAAATACGATTTAATTAAAATTAATATTAATATAATTAAATAAGATTTATTTATTTATATTAATTAATAACTAATTAGATTAATTATTTAATTAATTAAAAATATGAATGTGTCATCCTGACACGTTCCCCATGTCTCCCTCAACTCCCTCTCAATAGGGTGTGGGGAGTTACTTCCCCTTTCTATATTTCCTGATCGATTAGATCAGTGAAAAAGGTTAATCAATCGTTGGTTGAATTCAAGTTGTTGAATTTGGAAACACACAAAATTCTCTCTCAAAACCCCTTCCTCCCAATTGTTATGGAAGCCTTTCACCAGGTTGATCTAAGAACTCAGACAAATAGAAAGTTTTCTCTTGTGGTGGTGTCCTGCTTTACCAAAGAAGAGAGGAAAGTTGTTGTGTTGATGTGTTGACTTGGAAGTTGCAAGGAGTTGCTGAACTTAAAACTACAACGGTAAATTTTGTTTATCTTTTAGTTTAGTCTCGTGTACAACATGTTTAATAATTACTCCATGCCTAATTGCTTGTCTCTGCATATTTGCCAATGTATTAGTATTTGGTGTTTAACCAAAACAAAACAAGTTTAAGGATCCAAACACGTTTCCACTGCTCAAGGGAATTCAGATTCATTCAAAAACAACCTTAAGTCGCGAGAAACTAGCACAAAGCATGTGTGTTGATGAGGTCTCGTGGTGAGTCACAGCGTGTGTGACAAATGACCAGGGACAATGATGTCTTGTGGTGAGCCATAGTAGTCATGGCAACATACCAAAGACGAGAGCGCCTCGAGGTGAGTCACAACGAGTGTGGCAACAGACTCGGAGCGAGGCATAGCTTACGAGTGTCCTACAGGGCGGGTCTGGGCTATGTCAGAATGCTAGTTAGGGAGGCATATACCGATGTGAAACAAGCAGTTGAGCAATCCTTTGTGGGCTTGGGGTAAGGCTAAGTCGGGCGTCTAGCTGAGTGTGGTCTGAAAGTGGAATTTGGGTAGTTTGAGGTGTTGGCTAAAAGTGAGAACCTAACTGGATTAGAGACGTTTGAGCATGGGTCGAGGATACTAAGATTGCCTAGTTAGAACCCCTAGTAACCTTATAAAGCACGAAACCCAGCACTTACTAAACCTTGAGTTATGCCTGAGCGAGTCAGAACCTCTAGGTTGACGATATATGATAGGCTCGTGAGACTGAGGAGCGTCCCCGATAAGATTTGGGAGTGGTTGCTTTCCATTATCTCGTGCTAGCTCAGGGACGAATCCCCATAAGGCGTGTTGGTTACGGACCTCACTACTTTATGCTAGTTTATTGTGTTGTGAAAGCCTAGGGTACATCCCCATTAGGGAGTGGTTGCTTTCCATTATCTCGTGCTGGCTTAGGGGTGATTCCCCATAGGGCGTGTAGGATACGTATCTGCTCTACTCTATGCTAATGTGTAGTGGCGTGAGAGTTGTTTTCTCTCATTGCATCGTCAATCAAAGTTCCAGGATCGAAGGTAAAGCTCGAGTTATTACTGCAGAGGGGCTCAGGGTGAAGTGTGTTAAATGTGAGACCTGTTTGGAATTGAGCGAGTTTAGAAGTTGAGTCTTGTCTTGTTTGCATGTTAGCTTGTTTGGACATGAGTGGGGTACTTATTGAGTATTTTTTTTATACTCACTCGTATACTTTGTTGCTTTTGGTTGCAGGTAAGAAACCCTAAGGCAGTTGACGACGACGATGACCCGACGAGGCTGTGGGACCCTATTTCCTTCCTGTTTTCTTTTTGCTTAGAGTTCTCGTTTGTCACTTTGATGTTTTAGTTTTTGTTTATTTTCTTGGTCGTGCGACCCTATGTTTCTCTTGTACTTCTTAGTTAGTGAATTTTCATTCTGGTTGAGTTCTGTTTTCGCTGTGTGTTCGTTTATCCAAGGGATCGTGCTTTGGAACTCTGGTTGTAGCCCAACCCGTTCTCTGATTGTAGTTTGGTGGGGGTTGGGCATCCTTTGAGACTCTTTTAAGTGTTTTCTGCTTGTTAGGTTCTAGGAAAAATGTTGGTTTCCTCTTTGCTATGTCGTTATGCTGCCGAAATTTCGACGCGAATGGTGTGGCAGAGTAACTTCCCTAACGTAGGTTCGTCTCGATTTTTAGGGTCGTTACAGTTGGTATCAGAGCCTTAGGTTCTAGATTCTGTAGACTCGCTCACATCGTGAGCTTCCTGTTCTTCACAGCCTCTCGCAGGGAAGTCGTCTCGTTGCTGCCAGGTTTGGTATCTGTTAACTAATTAGTAAAGTAGATAGGGGCTATTATGTTTGCTCATCTTACTGTTCTTACATTGTTATACGTTGAATTTAGCTGACCTCACTAATAAAGTGGGTAGTCATGAGGTGTTTGCTTGCTGACTTGAAATTTAGGTTAATGGCTCGTGAAAAAGGTCGAGGAAGGGATGCCGCCAGCAGGCATGGTCGGGGTGTTCAGGGAGGTCGTGGTCGTGGAGGCCATGGACGAAACCTAGCAGTAGACCCATCCTTAGCCACTGGATCTTTGTTTTATCTGTTGAGTGGAAGGGTCGCTTGTTGGAAGTGACCTTGGTTGTCTAGGTGATGAGCGACTTTGATGTGATTCTAGGTTTGGTTTGGCTTGCTGCAAATCATGCCCACATCGACGGTCACCATAGAGAAGTCGTGTTTAAACCTTTGTCAGAACTAAGCGTCAAGTTCAAGGGGACCGAGTCAGGAAAGATTCCAAAGGTGATTTTGGCCCTAAGGCAAGCAGGTTGGTTGGCCAAACAGCTTGGACTTTCTTGGCAAGTGTGACAGACCTGAGGAATGAGAAAGGAGACGTGTGGACGGTCTCAGTAGTTAGAGAGTGCGCGGATGTCTTTTTCGAGGACTTACCCAGTTTATGTCTAGTTAGGGAGGTGGATTTAGTATTGAGTTGGAGCCAAGCACTGCACCTCTGTTGAAAGTCTTGTATCGAATGACCCAACCGAGTGAAAAAAAACTCAAGACCCAGTTGCAGGAGCTTTTAGACAAGGACTTCATTCATCCAGTGTTTCATTGTGGGGTGCACCGTACTCTTTGTGAAAAAGAAAGAAGGATCAATGTGCTTGTGCATTGATTACCGAGAGTTGATCAAGGTAACTGTAAAGAATAAGTACCTGCTTTTTAGGATCATCGATCTGTTGACCATTTTCAGGGAGCAACAATGTTCTCCAAAATCATTTTGCGCTCGGGCTACCACCAAATGATATTAAGAGAGGTAAACTTTCTGAAAACGACTTTCGGATCCAGGCTTGGACACTACGAGTTTACCGTGATGTCGTTCGATTCGACAAACGCTCTGGTTGTGTTTATGAACCGAATGAATGGAGTGTTCAAGGAGTTCTTGGACACCTTTGTCATCGTGTGTATTGGCGACACCCTAATCTACTCAAAGTTGAGTGAGGAGCACGAGGCCACTTGAGGAGAGTCTTGACTGCTTTGAGGGAAAATCGGTTTTGTGCTAAGTTCTCCAAGTGCGAGTTTTAGCTGAATTAGGTGTCCTTTCTAGGGCATGTTGTATATAAGGAAGGCGTTTCAGTAGACCCGACAAAGGTAGAAGCAATTTCAAAATGGCCTTGACCCAAGATCGTTACCGAAGTTCAGAGTTTCTTGGAACTAGCTACGGTAGTCTTTGCTTTGAAAATCTGGGGAGTGACCTTTACGACGTGGAAATTCAGATGTTTACATGTCACAAGAGCTTGAAGTACTTGGTTATTCAGAAGGAACTGAGTATGAGACAACACAGGTGGCTGGAGCTAGTGAAAGACTACGAGATCGATAGTTGTACTCCTCAGAGGAACCACCGTGGAAATGGGAAGAGAATTCAACGGATTTCAATTCCGGCTTCCCCCGAACCGTTAAAGGGTTCTCAGTGATTTGGATAACTGTGGATAAATTGACTAAGTCGGCACATCTCTTTCTGGGAAAACTAACTTATACAGTGGAAAAGTGGGCGAAGTTGTTTTTGGAAGAGATTGTCAGGTTGCACGGGTTCCAGTTCAGATAGTCTCCGACAGGGAGTCCCGATCCGCATCTAGCTTCTGGTTGAGCTTTCAGGAAGCCTTAGGGGCTGAGTGTAGTTTCAGCTTGATGTTCCACCCACAGGTAAACGAGCAGACTGAAAGGTTGAATCAGATCTTAGAGGGCATGCCTCGGGCTTGTGTCCTGGAGTTTGCAGGTGGGGGATTACGCTTTTTCTGAAGGTTTCACCTAGGAAAGGCATGAAAGGGAAGTTGAATCCTAGGTTCATCGGGCCATTTGAGATCTTAAAGCGAATCGGCTCGGTGGCGTACCGTCTAGCCTTGCCACCGTCTCTAGAATCCGTGCACGGCGTGTTCCACGTGTCGATGTGCGGGAGTATGTGCTAGATGCATCTCACATGTTACATTTCGAGCCACTGCAGGTCGATCAGGACTTGAGCTATGAGCTTAGGCCGGTGGAGATCTTAGCTCGTGAGAAGAAAGTGTTGAAGAACCTAGAAATCGACTTTATCAAAGTCTTGTGGCAAAACCATCAACTTAAGGAAGCTAGCTGGGAACTTGAGAGCGAGATGAGGGCTAACAACCCTGAGTTGTTCGAGAACTAGCTACTTTCGAGGACGAAAGTTCTTAAGGTGGGGAGGATATAACGCTCGATAATTTTCAGGTAGTTTCTAAATTTTCAGGATTTATGTATGGGCTTGTTTTGCAATTTTCGAAATAAGTTTGTACTAAATAAAGGAATAAGTTTTGGAAAAGGAATAAAGAAAAGAAAAAGGAAAAGTTTTAAATAAGGGAAATTTTTTTATTCTTATTTAAAACATAGTAAAAAAAAAATGGTTTCCCCTTCGTGCGACAACCCCCTCCCCCCTTCTTCTTCTTCTTCTTCTTGGACAACAAGCCACCAGAGTTGTTTTTCTCCTCCTTCTCAACGTCGACAGCTTTCCTCCTCGTCACCGACCACAACCATAGTCGCCCGTCAACAACCACGTCATAAGCGGTGTTGCCCATCTCTCCGTCGCAGCAGCTGCAGCCGAACGATCGCTCTCGCTCTGCTCTCTCGTGTCTTTCTTTGCTTGCCGACACGACTCCGACCATCCACACTCACACCAGCCTCTCGTTCCTTCGGGTGCCATCCTCCAGTCCTTGTCGTCGCCGGTATGTTTTCAAGTTTACCCATTAGTTTTGTTCGCTCAGTTCATGTGTTTTTATTTCGCTTCTCATAGAATGGATGTTGGTTTTGAATAGATCAGGTCGCGGGCATTCCGAATCTACGCTTCACGCGCCGCCACTCGATGGAGTCGCCGCCACTCGATGGAAGCCGCCGCCGTCAGTTAGGTATAGGCAGTCGCTTCCATTTTCTCGATCCCATTTTAAGTTTTCATGCATTAGTTTGGTCATTTAAGTCAAATTATTCTTATTTTAGATGTTAGAAGCGTGTTTTTAAGGTCCTTTGTTTATCCATTAGGGGCTCGTGCGTGTGAAGGATGTGCGTGGAACTCGGGATCAAACTCCTGAACCTTGGCTATCGAGGTAAGTAGTCTTTTGGATTAAGTCCCCTTAAAGTTATTGTTTGATTTTTTTGAATGTGCTAGTCTTTGAATTGTGTGTAATGCACGAAGGCTATGTTGTGATGCATATGTTTGAGTTTGGGTTGGTGCTGGTGTTGCCTGTACCACTAATGGACTAAGAAAGTAGTTAGTGTGGGAATAGGGGCTAAAGCTTCAAGTTAAGAGTGAGACTTTAAGCCTTTGGTCGTAGTAAGCTGAGAACAAACATTGTGGGTCTGAGACTGATGTAGTTGAAAGGTGGTTCTATGCTCGGGTTCCACCTCGAGGTTGGTAGTTGGAACTTGTGAGCCACGGTAAACCCTAGATGGGCGAATGCGGCATAATGTAGTTGACCAAACCAATTAGAGGATTACGGTGTTGGGTTGAAGGTCACCTAAGCGTGAGACGGTTCTTGTAAAAGGGTTTGAGGTTGCAAACTAATGTTTTGATTACTGTGGTTTGAGCCAAGTGTGACCGTTGGGTGCAACGCCTTAAGCTTCGGTTCGTGTTTATGTTGTTTGGATCGTTTTTAATAACTTGGTTGGGTGTTAAGGGTGAGCCCTAGGCCATGCTAGAGACCAGTCATTTCCTTGGAAATGTTTTAGGCGAGCTTGTGTTTGACTTTTGAAGGAAGTGGTTGTTTCATGGATCCTCGAATCGATGTATGTAGCCAACTTGATCCAACAAGCAAGCTCATAGGTGAGAGAGCTAGCTTGAATAGCTTGTGGATTAAACCTTGTGTTGTTGTGTATGTTAAAGGGGTTGGTTCCGACCGTGAATGAGTTCCCACATGCATGGTTGAGGATCATCAACGATATGCAGCTTGTATTGCTCGCATGATTGTTAGTATGTATTTTCGATCGTGGTTTTAGTATCAACTCAAGAGAGTTGTGCCATGGAACCCCTCAGCTAGTAACCCCTACATTACTCCTTATTTAGGTGACGTTATCCTACAGCCTTATGTGGCGAGAAACTAGCACAAAACATGTGTGTTGATGAGGTCTCGTGGTGAGTCACAGTGTGTGTGACAACAGACCAAGGACAATGATGTCTTGTGGTGAGCCATAGTAGTCATGGCAACAGACCAAAGACGAGAGCGCCTCGAGGTGAGTCACAACGAGTGTGGCAACAGACTCGGAGTGAGACATAGCTTACGAGTGTCCTACAGGGTGGGTCTAGCTATGTCAGAATGCTAGTTAGGGAGGCGTATACCGACGTGAAGCAAGGAGTTGAGCAATCCTGTGTGGGCTTGGGGTAAGGCTAAGTTGGACGTCTAGCTGAGTGTGGTCTGAAAGTGGAATCTAGGTAGTTTGAGGTGTTGGCTAAAAGTGAGAACCTAGCTGGATTAGAGGCCCTTGAGCATGGGTCGAGGATACTAAGATTTCCTAGTTAAAATCCCTAGTAACCTTATAAAGCACGAAACTCAACACTTACTAAACCCTGAGTTATGCCTGAGCGAGTCAGAACCTCTAGGTTTACGATATATGATAGGCTCGTGAGACTGCGATGCATCCCCGATGAGATCTGGGAGTGGTTGCTTTCCATTATCTCGTGCTAGCTTAGGTGCGAATCCCCATAGGGCGTAGTGGTTACGTACCCATTAGGGAGTGGTTGCTTTCCATTATCCCGTGTTGGTTTAGGGGTGATTCCCCATAGGGCGTGTAGGATACGTACCTGCTCTGCTCTATGTCAGTGTGTAGTGGCATGTGATTTTCTTTCTTTCATTGCAACGTCAATCAAAGTTCCAGGACCGAAGGTAGAGCTCGAGTTATTATCGCAGGGGGCTCAGGGTGAAGTGTGCTAAATGTGAAACCTGTTTGGGATTGAGCGAGTTTAGATGTTGAGTCTTGTCTTGTTTGCATGTTAGCTTGTTTGGACATGAGTGGGGTACTTACTGAGTATTTTTTTTATACTCACTCGTATACTTTGTTGCTTTTGGTTGCAGGTAAGAAACCCTAAGGCGGTTGACGACGACGACGACCCGACGAGGCTGTGGGACCCTGTTTTCTTCCTGTTTTCTTTTTACTTAGAGTTTTCACTTGTCACTGTCATGTTTTAGTTTCTGTTTTATTTGCTTGGTCGCGCGACCCTATGTTTCTCTTGTACTTCTTAGTTAGTGAATTTTCATTCTGGTTGAGTTATGCTTCCACTGTGTGTTCGTTTATCCAAGGGATTGTGCTTTGGAACTCTGATTGTAGCCCAACCCGTTCTCTGATTGTAGTTTGATGGGGGTTGGGTATCCTTTGAGACTCTTTGAAGTGTTTTCTGCTTGTTAGGTTCCAGGAAAAAATTTGGTTTCCTCCTTGCTATGTCGTTATGTTGCCGAAATTTCGGCGCGAATGGTGTTGCGGAGTAACTTCCCTAACGTAGGTTCGTCTCGATTTTTAGGGTCGTTACAAGTATTGTTTAAGTAGTAGCATAGTTACGCGTCGGGAGGGTCTAATAGTGTGGAAATAAGTAAAGAAGAGCAAGAATGACAAGTAGTCACTGGATTGACTTATGGATATTTCAACCGCTTGCAAACCAAAATAGGGCAGTAGTCATTGAGGCGGTAGTGGTATGGAGAGATCTAACCTCTACCGTGTCATAATGCAATATGGGGAGGGAAACAACATTCATAGGTTCTCGGGTTTAGGTTGTCAAAATTAACCAATCGCATGAATATTAGCACATGATAGTTTAGAAGCATGAGACGTCAGACCTAAGTCTTGAGTCTCCTAAAAATAGAAATTTCCTCAGTTTTTACCGAATTTGACTTTTATTATTTATCTTTTTCAGCAAATCATCTCACATAAATATTTTTTGTTTGGTAACTTGCTCAAGAAGTAGCTGTTTGATTTCTTAACTTAATTTTTAACAGAAAGAAAAAGTTCGCTTCCCTTCCCTATGGAGATTCGACCTTGAAATTTGTTCCATTACATTACTTGCTAGTGTTTGGTGTACACTTGCGTTGTAGCACTCGGTGGCAACTCAGAATTATTTTCACATAGCACATTAACGCCCCTAGTTGAGTTAATCATTGCATATAGTTTATTCAGTTGCACGAGTCACTTTTTCAAATGTATCAAATACCCTCACTGATAGGTCAATCATTGCATATAGTTTATTCAGAAGACCCAAGATTTAGAATCCAGAAGATTCAACGACTATTGACAGATCAATTCAAGATCAACAAACTGATAGGTCCAATAGTTTGATCCAAGATCAACAAGACAATAGTCTGATCCAAGATCAACAAGCCAGGAAGCAAATCCAAGAGAATGAACAAGCCAACATGTTAATCCAATAAAATTAACCAGTTAGAGCTCAAAGCTTGCATATTCGAGAGAAAGAATCAGAGGAAAAATTTTAGAGATTGTAATATTTCTACAAAAATTAATAAAACCAAGTTCATTTACAAATTTCAAATTTCTTTATTGAAATATCGTATTAACAGATGCTCTTAGAACTGAAAAAAAAATAACATTTTACTATTATCTCCTTATAACTTCCTAAGAAATTATATTAATAATCATAAGAATTTCTACATAAGTAGCCTACTAATTAGGCCTATATTACATTATTGCCTAACTCCACTATTTTTACAAATATAACCAATGGATCCTTAATTATTACACAAAAGTTAATATACATTTACTAAACAATCCTTTTCTGTGTTTAATAGTTTTTTAAAAAAAATAAATAAAAGAAAATACAATTAAGGCATGCAAACTGTTTTTAATTCATTTTCCAAATATAGAAAAATAATTTTATGCTCAAGAAAGGAAAGAACACCATTTTTCCATAATTTTAGTTGAAGACAAAATACTCTGTACCATCTTCTGAAGCCATTGAGTATCGAATGAAGAAGAAAAAAAAAATCATTGGAAAGAAGAAGAAGTTCTGAAGCCATTGAGTATCAAATGAATAAGAAAAAAAATCATTGGTAAGAAGAAGACGACGAAGGTTGCTTTCATATATCCAACTAGTATATTTTTCTCATGCATTTGATTTATATGAATGCATTCTATTTGATATTTGCCCTAGGTTGTGACATTAACATCTTTTAACAATATACTATTATGTTGAACTCATTTTTTCCATGAAATTTCCTACTATATGTCTCACATGTTTTTGTTTCTGAAAGAGTAAATTAGAAATACACTTAATATGCGATATTTATATAATACATATCATTTTTACTTTAATGGAGTAATTTGTGTGTATATGTCCAACAAACATCTAGATATTATGCATTTAATATTGTATATTCCAAAGTATATGTAATATAATAAGATATATGTGTATTCACTTTGCTCATCCGTGAAAAATATTTCACATATTATGTTTTATTAATACTGTAGTATATTTGTATAAATTTTATGACTCTATGAATATACTATATATAATATGATAACAATTAGTATAACCAATTAAAATAATTAAAATATATGGTGTAGTTATCTCTTATTATGTAATCACATGTACATACAAATATTATCACATATAGTTGATAGGGCATTATAGTGTATATTACATCATATACAGTGTTTAAATGAAATATACATGGTATATTTTACAAAATTAAGAAGAATATTTTGAATATTCATAGATAATCTTAATGAAAACATACAGTAAACTACATATTATATAAAAGGATATAATACATTATATACATTATATATAACACAATATGTACTATAAAGAACTATATATTATCAAGTAAAATTTTTTATATATACAATGGCATGCTAAATTAATATATACTATGTTTAACAGTGCCAACGTATATTAGTATGTTGATATAATAACTACCAAATATTTCACATATTAAAATAGTAAACGTTACAGTACATGTTAATATCATCAGAACAAAAGATAAACACACTAAATAAAAAGAGACAAAGAACATACTCATTGCAATAACAACCAGGAACACAAAAATTGAGAATTGTATATGACTAATTCGCATATAGTGACAATGTGAAAAATGGATGAGAAGAAGGCAAAAAATGAAAACAATAAAGACAATGCAGAAAAGTAAGATGTCGAAAATGAGAATGAATAGACAAATTCAAATAAAATGCAATTGAAAAAGAAGAATAGGAAAAGGACAAACGTATGAGTATGGAAACTATACATTAATGGTTATATGACAGTTGTGGAAACTCAAATAAATGTAATTTACAACCGTGTTATACTTAATAAAATAAATATAAAATCTTTTAAACACGAATTTAATAAAGAGAGAGTATAATTGACTTAATATCATATAAAAGTCTACGAATATAATAAGTAGGATATTTTGTACATAAATATAAATATATATTTCAAAACTATTTATTTGTGTAAAAGTTCCATAATAATAAAATATTTTAATATTAAATAACAAGGTGAACTCAATATATCATTTAACCAAAACAAATCAACTTGATAAATTAAAACCGGAAAATATCATCATTTTTGTAAAAAAGAATATTAAAAAAGGAAAATATCTTAATTCAAATAAATTAAAAAAATTAAGATCAAAATCAGTCTCATCTATATAATACCAATCAATTATTGCTCCTATTTTCCTGGCCATTATTTTTATTCAACCCAATACATAAAACTGAAAAGGCATAAAATTAGGAAAATAAATTGAATCAATAAATAAAAAGGGAGAAACATATCATTCTTATTAAACTCAACAAATAAAAGGTAATATAAATATAGCTCAACTAGCATAAACATATATTTTTAACCAAAAATAGAAGTTTGAATTCCTCTCTTATCATGTTGTTAAAAAAAAAGTTTGAACGATATCAATGGCAAATCTAGAACTTTATATGAAGGGTTATGTTTTTAACCTATTATATTGATATTAATTTATATTTTTAATATTAAATTTATTAAATAATATATTTGGTACTTAAATATTCAAGAATGTGCCTAGTAGTTCTTTGAATTTAAAATGTTTATAATAAGTTCATTAGCTTTTGATTTTATGTACAATTAGTCCCTGAATTTTTAAATTTTATATCTAGTAGATCCTTGAACTTTAGAAAGTCTGATAGGTTATGGATCCATTAGACATTAAATTCAAAATTCGAGAATTTATTAGATACAAAATTGAAATTTAATGATCAATTAAATACTTTTTTAATTTTAGGAGCCTATTATTATAACGACCCTAATTTTTAGGCCCAAACCCCCTAGGGAAGTGAAGGGATTTGGAATTCCCGCAGCGGAAGACGTTGTGAAACGTCGTTGTTTCGTTGTGTAATTCTTATCTTAAAATGAACCTATCTCATAGATTCTAGGCTAAACATGCATAAAAGAGAAGAAAACGGTAAGGAAACAAGTTATTTACTTGTTGAAGAACTCTTCTTCAACGCTTTCCTCCTCCGGTCACGATCTCTCTCGAACCAACGAATTCCTCGAACAGTGTTGCAAGACACTTTCAAAATGTTTTCTCAGCTGTTCTCTGGAGGTTGAGGGAGAGTTGGTGAGACTCCTTTTGGATTTGGGGTGAGGAGAGTTTGACAGAATTGAGAGAGAATCCTTTTGCTCTCTTTGGATGAAAATCCAAAAAATGGCAAAATGGTTACCAAAGGCTTCTTGCAAAGCCTTTAAATACTAATGTGTGGTGGAGTTAAAACCTCCATCAAATTACAATATTACCACAACTATATGATATACAAATCATATTTGCATATCACATAATATAAGGTATCTCATACCTTATTATACAAATCTCATTTGCATAATTGTGGATTTTTAAATTGAATCGCATTCAATTTAATTTCTCTCAATTCAATTTCTCCAATTAGCACTAATTAATCAATTAGGCTATTCTATAGTTTATTATGAATCTCATTCACATCAAACTATATATTATGTCATCTATATCTCATATAAATGACATAAACACCCAAATAATGAATTTGAACACTTAAAATTCACACCAAACTGTAAACCCTCAATTTGTCCAATTTGAGCCAACCGAGAGACCTAATGGACCTACAGATGACGAGCTCCAATGATCCGAGACTAACCTGTCAAACTCTTTGACCCAGTTATTCAACATTCATTAGCTACGATAACACTCCACTCATGCCCGTAGCTGCACTCTCATCACTGTAGGACAAGTTGTGTCCATCGATATAACCAATGCCCATGAGTCGACCCTTGACAGGTTGTTCGTAGTCACAGTTGGGTCAAACTATCGTTTTATCCCGGTGTCTACCTCTTGCTCCTTAAGTCCCACTGCTCCTCTAATGAACAACAACGTTGTATGGTCCAACCATAAACAACAACCCTCTCGGGCCAGTGATAGGGTGGGGCCCCGTTGTTCAAGCCCTGGAGACAACACTTAAGGGAACAACTCCCCTAGTTTCCCTAATTCGGAAACGAGTGAATTCCTTCTTGCGTAGTCAAGTTCCCAGCTCCCCACGTTATCCTGTCCTTAAGAAGATAGGCATATTTGGCGAGCAACAGTAGTCATCCTCACCCGTACTAGTCAAAGGACAACCCCGTAGACAGGAGTCCGTAACACGCTCGGGATTAAGGTCGAGTCACTAATGGTCATCTACGAATTGATTAGTCCTATACTGTTAACGGTGTTACATCAGTACGTCTAATAATTTACGATCCGGTCTTGTACAATCTCATTGTACAAAATGCCCCCACTCGCATGTCAACCACATGAACGAGCTGGATCACCTCGTTTGTGTTTAATACAAAGCGGGTCGCACCCACAGTGTATCCAGGATTAGGTTTGTTGGGATGTTTGTCCTAATCTCGTCCTGTTTGTAAATATACGTTTGAAATTAATAAAGGTTATTTATTTCATCATTTTGTGTCTCACATTTATTACAAACTTTGTCCAATAAACTAAGCTCCAGGGTCATTGAATATATGATAAAACTAGAACTTGAACGGTGTGTAGTGGACACACAGGGAGGATCACGTTCGAGTAAATGACCCGAACGGTCTACAGTATATGAATAGGGTTGGAGACCAAATCCTGGATACATTGTGGATGCGGCCCGCTTTGTATTAAGATACAAACGAGGTGATCTGGCTCGTTCATGTGGTTGGCATGCGAGTGGGAGCATCCTGTACAATGAGATTGTACAAGACCGGACCGTGAATTATTAGACTCTGCGATGTAACACCGCAGATGCGTATGGACTAATAACTTCATAGATGACCATTAGTGACTCGACCTGCTTCCTGAGCGTGTTACGGACTCTTGTCTGCGGGGGTCTGTTCTTTGACTAGTACGGGTGAGGGTGGTCACAGTTACTCGCCCAATATGCCTATCTTCTCAGGGACATGACAAAGTAGGGAGTTGGGAACTTAACTACCCGAGATGGAATTCACTCGTTCCTGCCTTTAGGAAAATTAGAGGGGTTGTTCCCTTAAGTGTTGTCTCCAGGGCTTGGACAACGGGCGCCCACCCTCTCACTGCCATGAGAGGGTTGTTGTGTATGGTCGGACCAGTATAACGTTGTTCTTCATTAGAGAAGTGGTGGGGACTTAAGGAACAAGAAGTAGACACAGGGGTAAATTGATAATTTGACCCAGAAGTGTCTACGAACAACCTGTGAAGGGTCAACTCATGGGCATTGGTTATATCAATGGACATGTAATATCTTGCACTGACGGGAGTGCAGCTACGGACTTTTGTGGAGTGTTACCGTAGCTAATGAATGGTGATTAACTGGGTCAAAGAGTATGATAGGTTGCTCTCGGATCATTGGAGCTCGTAACTGTAGGTCCATAAGGTCCCTCAGTTGGCTCAAACTATATTAAAAGAAGGTTTACTGTTTTGGTGTGAATTGAAGTGTTCAAGTTCACTAAAGGATATTTATGTCATTTATATGAGATATGAATGATATAATATATAGTTTAATGTGGATGAGATTCATAATAAACTATAGGTTAGCCTAATTGTTGAATTAGGGCTAATTATGAGAAATTAGATTGAGAGATATTAAATTGGATGTGAATCAATTTAAAAAATCCACAATATTACAAATATGATTTGTAAAATGAGATATGGGATATCTTATAATATGTGGTTATGCAAATATGATTTGCATAAACTATGGTTGTGGTAAAATGGTAAATAGATGGAGATTTCAACTCCACCTATCACCATTATATAAACTCCTTTGCAAGATGGGTTCATGAGACCTTAAGCTCATTTTTGGAATTCTCACCAAAAGAGGCTTTCATCTCTCTCACAAATTCTCTCAAGTTTTCTCCTCCCAAAAACCAAAACCTAGAATCCCACCATTCTCCTTCTTCCAAAAGAAAAACAACCGAGAAGCCAAGTGGTGGTGTTCGGTCTACGTTCGTGAGAAGAGTTCGAGATCATTGAGATCGAGGAAGCACGAAGAGTTCGTGAACGGAAAGGAAGCTTTGAAGAACGTCTTCAACAAGTAAGTAACCTATCTTACTGTTTTCTTTCCTTAGTATGCATGTTTAGCCTAATTCTAAGTGTTAGATAGTTTTAACGAATTTAAGTTGCACAACATCACCACGACGATTCGATCGTCTTCCGCTGCGCGGGAAATTTCATTCCCTTTAAGGTCTCCAAGCCTATCCATATAATGTAGACCATTCGGGTCATTAACTTGAATGTGATCCTCCCTGTGTGTCCACTACACACCGTTCAAGTTCTTAGTTCTCTCAAAATACAATGACCATGGAGCTTAGTTTATTGGATTAAGTTTATGAAATATGCGAGACACAAAGTTCAAATAAATAACTCTTATTTATTTACAACTTGGAATATTACAAACTACACGAAATGAGGACATACATCCCAACAAACTCCCACTTGGACTAAGCTAGTGGACTACATAATACATTTCTCAAATGTACAGTATAGTAATACAATAAAAGTAATACAATAACCAGGGCATTGAATACCACTTTACAATACTCTCACTTGTCCTAGTCAGGAAGCACTCGAAGATCTAGACTCTCTAGGTGACCCTCAAACACTTTAGCCGTGAGGGGCCTTTGTAAATGGATCAACAACGTTGTGCTCCGAAGCTATCTGCGTGACTGTCATGTCTCCACGGTGCACAATCTCCCGTATCAGATGATACTTACGCTCAATGTGCTTGCCCTTTTTATGACTCCGAGGTTCTCTCGAGTTGGCTATGAAGGGAATGAAAATCCCTGCGCAGCGGAAGACGATCGAATTGTCATGGTATCATCACGCTACTTGATTTTGTCAAAATGATCTAACTATTAGATCTAGGCTAAACATACTAAGAAGGAAGAAATTACAGCAAGATAAAATTACTTACCTATTGATGACTCTCTTCAAGGTTTCTTCCTCGGTCACGAACACTTCGTGCTTCTCGATCTCAACGAACACTTTCTCGAACAAAACCCGAACACCACCAACGACCTTCTCGGTTGTTCTTCCTTTGGAAGAAGAAAAGTGGTGGGAATTTTGGTGTTTTGGAGAGGGAGGAGAATTGAGAGAAAGTGAGAGAGAATTCTCTTCTTTTTGGGTGAGAATCCAAAAAATGAGAGATTGCTTGAATTCCTTCTTGCAAGAAGGGATTATATATAGTGGAATAATCATGGAGTTAAAATCTCCACATTATTACCACTTTACCACAACCATAGGTTATGCAAATCTCATTTGCCTAACCACATAATATAAGATATCTCATATCTCACATTGCAAATCACATTTGCAACAATTGTGGTTTAATTAAATTGAATCACATCCAATTTAATTTCTCTCAATTAATTTCTCCAATTAGCCCTAATTCAACAATTAGGCTAACCTATAGTTTATTATGAATCTCATTCACATTAAACTATATATTATATCATTCATATCTCATATAAACGACATAAATGCCCTTTAAGTGAAATTGAACACTTCAATTTCATACAAAAACATTAACCCTTCTTTTAACCCAGATTGAGCCAACCGAGGGACCTAATGGACCTACAGTGACGGGCTCCAATGATCCGAGATTAACTCACAAACTCTTTGACCTTAAGTTAATCAACATTTATTAGCTACGGTAACACTCCACTATAGCCCGTAGTTGCACTCCCGTCAGTGCACAATATTACGTGTCCACTGATATAACCAATGCCCATGAGTCGACTCTTCACAGGTTGTTCGTAGACACGACTGGGTCAAATTACCGTTTTACCCCTATGTCTACCTCTTGCTCCTTAAGTCCCCACTGCTTCTCTAATGAACAACATATTGTGATGGTCCAACCATACACAACACCCTTCTCGGGCCAGTGAGAAGGTGGGCACCTGTTGTCCAAGCCCTGGAGACAGCACTTAAGCGAACAACGCCTCTAGTTTCTCTAAAGGCGGAAACGAGTGAATTCCATCTGAGAAGATAGGCATATTGGGCGAGTAACTGTGACCACCCTCACCCGTACTAGTCAAAGGACAGACCCCCGCAGACAGGAGTCCGTAACACGCTCGTGATTCGTGTCGAGTCACTAATGGTCATCTACGAATTTATTAGTCCTTACTGTCAACGGTGTTACATCAGTAGGTCTAATAATTCATGGTCCGGTCTTGTACAATCTCATTGCACAGGATGCCCCAACTCGCATGTCAACCACATGAACGAGTCAGATCACCTCGTTTGTATCTAATAAAAAGCGGGTCGCATCCACAGTGTATCCAGGATTAGGTCTCCAACCCTATCCATATACTGTAGACCGTTCGGGTCATTAACTCGAACGTGATCCTCCCTGTGTGTCCACTACACACCGTTCAAGTTCTAGTTCTCTCATAAATTCAATGACCCTAGAGCTTAGTTTATTAGAAAAGTTTATAAATATTGCGAGACACAAAGTGATGAAATAAATAACTCTTATTAATTTCAAACAGTATTTACAAACACGAGATTAGGACAAAAATCTCAACAAACTCCCACTTGGACTAAGCTAGTGGAGAAAATACATTTCTGAAATGTACATAAATTACAATGAAGTAATACAATAAACTAGGACATTGAATACCCGTTTACACATCTCCCACTTGCCCTAGTCAGAAAGCTCTCGAAGACCTAGACTCTCTAGGTGACCCTCAAACACCTTAGCCGTGAGGGATTTTGTAAATGGATCGCTACGTTGTGCTCTGACGCTATCCGTGTGACTGTCACGTCTCCGCGGTGCACAATCTCCCGTATCAGATGATACTTGCGCTCAATGTGTTTGCCTCTTTTATGGCTTCGAGGCTCACGTGATTATGTTCTAATTAATGTAATAAAGTGTTATTAATTCAATAAAGTGTTATTGTTCGTTATCTACGAGTTTGCCTTCATTTAAACCCTAAATCCAATAAACTAAACATCCAAGGCTGTTAAATGAATCTTTAACTAAATGTAATGTACATAAAAAGGATCTCGGTTCGAGATACAACTAAAGGGTCTATAGTTGGGGATAAGGTTTGGGTACCTTACCCCCGGTAAAACTATGGATGTGGCCCACTTTGTATTTGATACAAACACAGTGATCCTAACGTGTTCGTGTAGATGACATGTGAGTGGGGATATCCTATGTAATGAGATTACATAAGACCGGACCACGAAATAGTAACCTCTAGCTGTAACTCCGTTGACTAGTTAGGTTTCTATTTCACTAGAATGACCTAGGCAACTTGATCTCGGTCCCGAAAGGTGTTACGAACTCCTGTTCGCGAGAGATTTTCCTTTGACTAGTATGGGTGAGAGTGGCCAGATTCGCCGACTCAATATGCCTACCTTCTTGGAGACAAGACCGAGTGAGCGGCTGGGAACTTAACTTAGCAAGATGGAATTCACTCCTTCCCGCCTATTAGGGTAAGTAGAGGAATGTTCCCTTAAGTGGTGTCTCCGGGACTTGAACAACGGGCCCGACCCTCTCATTGGCCCGAGAAGGACTTTGTTTGTTGGTAGGACCATAAACAAATTGTTCATTAGAGGAGCACTGGTACTTAAGGCACAAGATGTAACCCAGGGGTAAAATGGTAATTTGACCCAGCTAGTGTTACGAACATTCGTGAAAGATTGACTTGCTGTTATTGGTCAATATCCATGGACACAGAAATATATCTACAGTGAGAAGAGTGCAGCTGTTGGAATTTAGTGGAGTGTTCCCGCAGTTAACGAATGTTGATTGGGAGGTTAATGAGATTAACCGAGCAATCTTGTATCGTTGGAGCTTCTGATCTGTAGGTCCATTAGGTCCACCTTCTAGCTCGTAAAGGGTTCTTAGATCATTTGAATTTGAAATGTTCAAATTCATTAGGGAATATATTTAATGTATATTGATACGATATAATATATAGTTTTGGAACTATATATTATAAATTTAATGTGAATATCATTCATATTAAATTATATGAGAGAATTGAATATTTGAAAGAGTTCAAATATTGTTTTAGATGTGAATGTGATTCACATTTGCAAACAATAGGGTAAAATTTAATGTGCACTGGATGTACATTAAGACTATAGGTTAAAGGGGTGAAATGATTAAATGAGATTTAATCCAAATTAAATATATGATATTTAATTTGTATTATTTAAATTAATAATTAAATTTGATTTAATTATTATTTATTATTATTATTATTATTATTTTAATAATAATAAATGAGGGAACGTGTCACTCAGACACGTTCCCCACTATCCCCCTCCTTCTCCCTATCGATAGCTTAACAGGGAGAAGGGGTGTGATTATCGATTGATCGATCATTTTGGACAAGCAATTGGAGAATTGCTCTCTCTCTCTGACTCTCACATTCTCATTCCCTTCTTCTTCCAACTGTTGGAAACCTTCCCACCAAGGAAGATTTAAGATCTCAGAGGATAGAAGGTTTTCCTCGTGGTGTTGTCCAATTGAAGAAAACAGAGAAGCATCTTGGAAGTTCCTGTGTTACTGTCTTATTTGGAGCAAGAAGTTGCTGCAAGTTGAAACTACAAAGGTATTAATTTCCTTTCCTTTCTTAGTTTAATTGTTAAACTAAATACATGTCTAATAGGATTAGATTTTCCATGCTTGTTCTGTGTTTTTGGTCAATGTACTGGTTTTTGTTTTTAAGCAAAGCAATCAAGTAATTAAGATCCCAAACATGTTTCTGCTGCTCAAGGAGATCAGATCTCCATCAATTGGTATCAGAGCAATGCTTGATTTGTTTTGTTTTGAAACAAAATTGCATTGATTTGGTGGGAAATGCATTTGGTTTGCTGTAAAACTAATTTAGGAATGTTTTGGCCTTAGTTCACTTCTTTTTTGTTCAAATTGAATGTAAAGGCCCCTGCGCTTTTTGGGCATAAAGTTTAAAATTGAGTCTGTAATTGAGTTACGAGTCGTTCGGGATAAGTTTCATTCAATTTGGTTGGGAATTGAAGGAGAAATTGAAGAACGAAGCTGTTGTGTTCGTGAGTTACAGCTACTACCGAAGCAACAGCGTTGCAACGCTGTTCATCAGCGTTGCAACGCTGAAGAACAACGTCGCAATGCCAGCGCTCCCTATCGACGCGAGCGCTCAAGGGGTCAGCGGCATTACAACGCTGCCCCTCAATGTTGCAATGCCATCCCGATACCAAGCGCGCAAGACGACGAAGCGGGCGTTGCAACGCTGGCCTCAGCGTTGCAACGCCGTGGGGCATTCCAGAAGCTACAGACCGGTTCGGCTGGTTCGTTGGTTTTGGTCCGGTTCGACCAGCTCAAGGTCGGTTCAGGGTGTTTTTGGACCGGTTTCATGAAATAAATTAATGTAATTTTTTTTTTTTTTGCACTTTAGGGGCAAATTATTCCGGTTTTACAGCTATTTTTCTATATGAATGTCATTTAGAATATTCCCACCTTAGGATAAGCATGTTCATGCATTTTATTTATATAAATGTTATATGAATATGGTTCAATGCATGACTAATTTATTTTTTCATGAGTAATTAATTATAAGTGTTAAAATTAGATTATATGGAAGATAAATTGCATGGGGCATGAAATTACTTAGTTTAAAATAAATGTTATTTTGTTTAAGTAATTTGATAATTCAAATAGTTTAATTTTTTTTTATAATTCCAATTTGAATATTCATTGTTGGATTTATAATATAGTTTCTTTATCATAGGTTAATTATTAAAATTTATAAAAGTTATAAATTATAGGGGTTTTAGAAACCATAACCTATAATAAAGAAATGCATGCAAACATAGGAACTTGGGTTAAATTTAATTAGTTTTAAATCGTTTAAAATTAATTTAGACCTAAGTTTCAATTTCTAACAGGATTAGAAATAAGTCTTACGTAGTATTTTAAATAGTTTAAAATACGATGGACTTTAGGACTTTGGTTATAAGGAACTCTACCTGAAGTTACTCTGCCTAAGGCCGGAGTACTTAAGTGACAGTTAACTACACACTCCTACCGGGAACAAACCCGGAACCTAAGTTGAATTAACCTCGAGTTACATTTTATCTCTAGGTAATTAAAATGTTTATTCACCTAGAGATAAGGTTTTAAGACCTAGTTATAATAGTTATAATAGGCATAGATTTAGATAGATTCTTTTAGCCAGAATCCGACTAAGTTAAATCCATACCCTAATTTTAGGAACTTTAGTGGGAGAAAACGAGATGTTCGCATCGAGTTTACTCTCACGCCCTCAAGAGTTCACACTGTGAGTTCCATGCTCGGCTACGTGGCATCAATAGGGCGTCCCCCTACGGTATGTGTTTGCATGGTTCAATACCAAGGTGAATGAGGGAAGCATCCATAGTAAATGGGAGCATGACGCGTGTCAACGTATCCTATGGTCTCCTCCATTAGGTTGCACCGCGAGATTTCTATAGTATGCCTGCTAGGTTGTCCTGGAACAGTCAATCCCTACGGAGGGCCTAACTATAGGGATCGGAACACCGCGAACTCCAGAAATGGATAGGGTCTCTTACGTTGTTTGCCAGCAGTTGTCTTTCTTAATAGTAGCCTGTTGGCTCGGGCCTATTGGATCTCGAAAATGGTAGGGTCACATTTACGGGATGAGTTAAGCTAGTTAACAAATCCATGACCAAACAAACGGTAGCTAAGGACCATTGGGACATGAGATGTTCTGGTAGTGGGAATTGGCTGAGAAAGTCTAAATTCAAGGGAGGAATGACTGACCGCCCGACAGAGGCTTTTGTTTTAAACCCTTGAAGTATCGTTGCAAAATTAATGGTTTAACTTAAACAGTGGTTTTTAGTTTAAACACTAGGGTTCTTTAATAATTTTGCTAAATTAGATTGGTTTTACAATGGGTTTAAAAGGCATAACTAATTAGAACTATTTTGGATTTTCAAAGATGTCGTCCTCAATAATAGCCTTACTTAAAAGCGGCCGTTTAACTGGTGAGAATTTTACTACGTGGAAGTCCAACTTGAATACGATTCTCGTTGTTGACGATCTACGATTTGTACTAACTGAGGAATGTCCTCAGATCCCTGCTCGTAACGTTCTTCAATCATTGGAGGCGTCGATCACCGGATCAAGGCCAATGATAAGGCCAAGGTCTACATTTTGGCTAGTGTTTACGGCATCGCCAAAAAGCACGAGGGCATGGTCTCAGCTCGTGAGATCATGAGTTCACTACAGGAAATGTTTGGACAACCGTCTAGACAGATTCGACACGAATCCCTCAAATACGTTTATAACTCCCGTATGAAGGAGGGATCGTCGGTGAGAGAACACGTTTTTGATCTGATGGTCCACTTCAACGTGGCTGAGATGAACGGAGCGGTCATTGACGAGCAAAGTCAGGTATCGTTCATCCTGAAATCTCTTCCGAAGAGTTTCCTGCAATTCCGCAGCAATGCGGTGATGAACAAGATAGAGTATAACCTGACTACTCTCCTTAATGAACTACAGACTTTCCAGACTCTTATGAAGAATAAGGGACAGGCTGATGGAGAGGCAAATCTGTTTGCCCATTTCAGAAGGTTCCAGAAGGGTTCATCCTCTGGGACTAAGTCCTGTAACTCTTCTTCTGGCTTAAGAAGACACAAAAGAAGAAAATAAGAGGGAAAGGGAAGGCACCTGCTACTGACAAAGGCAAGGGAAAAGCCAAGCTTGCAGATAAAGGAAAGTGTTTCCACTGCAACATGGATGGGCACTGGAAGAGAAACTGCCCAAAATACCTTGCTGAGCTCAAAGAGAAAAAACGTAAATCAGATTTACTTGTTATTGCAACTTGTTTAGTGGAAAATGATGATTTAACCTGGATACTTTATTCAGGAGCCACTAATCACGTTTGCTCTTCATTTCAGGAAATTAGTTCCTTCAAGGAGCTCGAAGAGGGTGAGATGACGCTCGTGGTCTCGGACGGAGACGCTGTCTCACTGCGTGCGATGGGAGATGCCAAGTTATTTTTCGGAGATAGATTTCTTTCTTTAAAAAATCTGTATATAGTTCCTAAGCTAAAAAGGAACTTAGTTTCTATCTCTTGTTTAATAGAACTTGGTTATTGTATTTCTTTTTCAATCAATGAAGCGTTCATTTTGAAAGAGGGTGTCAATATTTGTTCTGCTAAATTGAAAAAATGACTTAGACGTACTGAAACCGAATAAAACCAAAGCAATTTTAAATCATGAGATGTTTAAGAATGCTAACACTCAAAATAAAAGGCAAAGAATTTCTCCAAATAATAATACCTATCTGTGGCATCTTAGACTTGGTCATATTAATCTCAACCGGATTGAGAGACTTTCTAAGAATGGACTTCTAAACAAGTTAGAAGATTATTCTTTCCGCCTTGCAGTCTTGCTTGGAGGGTAAAATGACCAAACGACCTTTTCTTGAAAAGGTTATACAGTGTAGAGCCCTAGAACTTGTGCATTCGGATCTTTGTGGTCCTGAATGTTAAAGCTCGAGGAGGGTACGAATATTTCATCACTTTCATAGATGATTATTCGAGATATGGTTATCTCTGTACCTAATGCATCACAAGTCCAAGCTCTTGAAAAGTTCAAAGAGTATAAGGTCAAGTAGAGAATGCATTAGGAAAACCATTAAAACACTTCGATCCGATCGAGGTGGAGAGTATATGGATTTGAGATTCCGGACTATATGATAGAACATGGAATTAAATCTCAACTCTCGAAGACCTAATACACCACACAAGAAAATGGTGTGTCGAAAAGAGAAATAGAACCTTTGTTAGACATGGTTCATTCTATGATGAGCTATGCTCAATTGCTCGCCTCGCTTTGGGGATACGCAGTGAGATTGCAGCTCAAATCTTGAATAGTGTTCCATCAAAAAGTGTTTCAGAAACACCTTTTGAACTTTGGAAGGGGTGTAAACCTAGTTTACAACACTTCAGGATTTGGGGTTGTCCGACACACGTGCTCGTGACAAACCCAAAGAAACTAGAACCTCGTTCAAGATTGTGCCAATTTGTTGGCTATCCCAAAGAAACGAGAGGTGGTCTTTTCTACGACCCACTAGAAAATAAGGTGATTGTATCGATAAACGCCACGTTCTTGGAGGAAGATCACATGAGGAACCATAAATCGCGTAGTAAATTAGTACTAAATGAAGCTACCCATGAACCAACAAGAGTTGTTGATCAAGCTGGACCTTCATCAAGAGTTGATGGAGGAGTCAGCACCTCAAGTCAGTCTCATCCTTCTCAATCGTTGGGAATGCCTTGACGCAGTGGGAGGGTTGTTTCCCAACCTAACCGCTACTTGGGTTTAGCTGAAACTCAAGTTGTCATACCTGATGACGGCGTAGAAGATCCATTGTCTTATAAACAGGCAATGAATGATGTAGACAAGGACCAATTGATCAAAGCCATGGACCTTGAAATGGAGTCAATGGACTTCAATTCAGTATGGGAACTTGTAGACCAACCTGAAGGGGTTAAACCCATAGGGTGTAAATGGATCTATAAGAGAAATAGAGATGCAGTCGGAAAGGTACAGACCTTTAAGGCTAGGCTTGTAGCAAAGGGTTTTACCCAAAGGGAAGGAGTTGACTATGAAGAAACTTTTTCCCCTGTTGCTATGCTGAAGTCTATAAAGATACTCTTGTCCGTAGCCGCGTTTTATGATTATGAAATTTGGCAAATGGACGTCAAGACTGCCTTTTTGAATGGTAATCTTGACGAGAGCATCTATATGTCTCAACCCGAAGGGTTCATAGCACAAGGTCAGGAGCAAAAAGTTTGCAAGCTTAATCGATCCATTTATGGATTGAAACAAGCATCAAGATCTTGGAATATAAGATTTGATACTGCGATCAAGTCTTACGGCTTTAACCAAAACGTTGACGAGCCTTGTGTTTACAAGAGGATCGTCAACGACAAAGTAGCTTTGTTAGTACTTTATGTGGATGATATCCTACTCATTGGGAATGATGTAGGTTACCTAACTGACATAAAGAATTGGCTGGCGACCCAATTCCAAATAAAAGATTTAGGAGAGGCGCAGTATGTTCTTGGGATTCAGATCTTTAGGAATCGCAAGAATAGAACGCTAGCACTGTCTCAAGCATCTTATATCGACAAAATGTTGTCCAGATATTCGATGCAGAATTCCAAGAGGGGCTTATTACCCTTCAGGCACGGAGTTCATCTGTCTAGGGAACAGTGTCCCAAGACACCTCAAGATGTTGAGGATATGAGACATATTCCTATGCCTCTGCAGAGGTAGCTTAATGTATGTTATGCTATGCACGCAGGCCTACATTTGTTATGCGAAGGGGAATAGTCGTGAGGTACCAATCCAATCCAGGTTAGACCATCGGGATGCGCTTAAAAATATCCTCAAGTATCTAAGGAGAACGAGGACTATATGCTTGTGTATGGGTCTAAGGATCCGATCTCATCGATACTACACCGATTCGATTGTCAGACCGATAAGGATGGCGAAGCATCAAAGAAGGATGCATCGCTGACTCCACATTGGAGGCTGAGTATGTCGCTGCATGTGAAGCAGCTAAAGAGGCTGTTTGGCTAAGGAAATTCCTTACTGATTTGGAAGTTGTTTCAAATATGGAATCTCCCATCACCTTATACTGTGACAACAATGGTGCGGTAGCCAATTCGAAGGAACCTCGCAGCCATAAGCGAGGAAAGCACATCGAGAGGAAGTATCACCTGATACGAGAAATAGTGTAACGAGGAGATGTGCAGTCACGAAGATCGCTCCGGAGCACAATATTGTTGATCCGTTTACAAAGACTCTCACGGCTAAAGTGTTCGAGGGTCATCTGGAAAGTCTGGGTCTACAAGATATGTACATAAGCTAATCTAGGGCAAGTGGGAGACATGTAATGGGGTATATGGATGCCCTAATTTATTGCATTTCAATATCTTGCAACCACTGTTTTAGATTATGATGTACCCCACTAGAGTTTTAGTTCAAGTGGGAGTTTGTTGGGATTTATACCCTAAAACTCGTAGTTTGTAATTATGTTCTAATTAATGTAATAAAGTGTTATTAATTCAATAAAGTGTTATTGTTCGTTATCTAAGAGTTTGCCTTCATTTAAACCCTAAATCAAATAAACTAAACATCCAAGGTTGTTCAATGAATCTTTAACTGAATGTAATGTACATAAAAAGGATCTCGGTTCGAGATACAGCCTAAAGGGTCTATATTTAGGGGATAAGATTTGGGTACCTTACCCTAGTAAAACTATGGATGTGGCCCACTTTGTATTTGATACAAACACAGTGATCCTAACGTGTTCGTGTAGATGACATGTGAGTGGGGATATCCTATGTAATGAGATTACATAAGATCGGACCACGAAATAGTAACCTCTAGTCAGAAACTCGCGTTGACTAGTTAGGTTTCTATTTCACTAGGATGGCCTAGGCAACTTGATCTCAATCTGAAAGCAGATTCTACGAACTCCTGTTCATGAGGGATTGTCCTTTGACTAGTATGGGTGAGAGTGGCCAGATTCGCCGACTCAATATGTCTACCTTCTTGGGGACAAGACCGAGTGAGCGGCTGGGAACTTAACTTAGCAAGATGGAATTCACTCTTTCCCGCCTACTAGGGTAAGTAGTGGAATGTTCCCTTAAGTAGAGGAATTCACTTCTCTGAGACTTGAACAATGGGCCTGACCCTCTCATTGGCCCGAGAGGGACTCTGTTTGTTGGTAGGATCACAAACAAATTGTTCATTAGAGGAGCACTGATACTTAAGGCACAAGATGTAACCCAGGGTAAAACGATAATTTGACCCAGCTGGTGTTACGAATATTCGTGAAGGATTGACTTGCTGTTATTGGTCAATATCCATGTGTTGAGATTTTTGTCCTAATCTCGTGTTTGTAATATATTGTTTGAAATTAATAAGAGTTATTTATTTCATCACTTTGTGTCTCGCAATATTTATAAACTTTTCCAATAAACTAAGCTCCCAGGGTCATTGAATTTATGAGAGAACTAGAACTTGAACGGTGTGTAGTGGACACACAGGGAGGATCACGTTCGAGTGAATGACCCGAACGGTCTACAGTATATGGATAGGGTTGGAGACCTAATCCTTGATACAATCGTGGCGCGCTTTGCTTGTATTAGCTACAAACGAGGTGATCTGACTCGTTCATGTGGTTGACATGCGAGTGGGGGCATCCTGTGCAATGAGATTGTACAAGACCGAACCGTGAATTATTAGACATACTGATGTAACACCGTTGACAGTAAGGACTAATAACTTCGTAGATGACCATTAGTGACTCGACCTGAATCCTGAGCGTGTTACGGACTCCAGTCTGCGGGGGTCTGTCCTTTGACTAGTACGGGAGAGGGTGGTCATAGTTACTCGCCCAATATGTCTATCTTCTCAGGGACAGGACCAAGTAGGGAGCTGGAAACTTAACTACGTGAGATGGAATTCACTCGTTCCCGCCTTTAGGGAAACTAAAGGGGTTGTTCCCTTAAGTGTTGTCTCCAGGGCTTGGACAACGGGCGCCCACCTTCTCACTAGCCCGAGAAGGGTGTTGTGTATGGTCGGACCATCACAATATGTTGTTCATTAGAGGAGCAGTGGGGACTTAAGAAATAAGAGGTAGACACAAGGGTAAAACGGTAATTTAACCCAGCCGTGTCTACGAACAACCTGTGAAGGGTCGACTCATGGGCATTGGTTGTATCAGTGGACACGTAATATTCTACACTGACGGGAGTGCAGCTACGGGCTATAGTGAAGTATTACCGTAGCTAATGAATGTTGATTAACCGGGTCAAAGAGTTTGGCAGGTTAATCTCGAATCATTGGAGCCCATCACTGTAGGTCCATTAGGTCCCTCGGTTGTCTCCACCTGGGTTAAAAGAAGGGTTAATGTTTTGGTATGAAATTGAAGTGTTCAATTTCACTTTAAGGGCATTTATGTCATTTATATGAGATATGAATGATATAATATATAGTTTAATGTGAATGAGATTCATAATAAACTATAGGTTAGTCTAATTGTTGAATTAGGACTAATTGGAGAATTTGATTGAGAGAAATTAAATTAGAAATGATTCAATTTAATTAATCCACAATTATTGCAAATGAGATTTGCAATATGAGATATGAGATATCTTATATTATGTGGTTATGCAAATGAGATTTGCATAACCTATGGTTGTGGTAAAGTGGTAATAATGAGGAGATATTAACTCCCTCATTCCACTATTTAAACCCTTTACAAGAAGGGTTTGGTGATCAATCTTCTCATTTTTTGTTTTTCACCAAAGAGAAGAAAAGAGAATTCTCTCTACTCTCTCAATTCTCCTCCCTCTCCAAAACACTTACAAGTTCCCACCAACTTCCCTTCTCCAAAAGAGAACAACCGAGAAGATCGCTTGGTGGTGTTCAAGATCGTTTTGTGGGAAGAATCCGTAGAGATCGAGTAGCACGAAGAGTTCGTGACCAAGAAGAAAAATTGTTGTAATTGTCTACAACAAGTAAGTAAGATCTCTTCTTGCTGTAATTTTCTTCTTCTTTAAGCATGTTTAGCCTAGGTCTAATTGTTAGATCAATTTTAATAAAATCATGTTGCATAATGATACCTCGACGATTCAATCGTCTTCCGCTGCGCGGGATTCTCATTCCCTTCAATTGGTATCAGAGCTATTTCGATGGTTCTTCATTTATGCACTATTTTGTTAAAATTATGTGGGTATTTTGCCATAATTTCATGAGATGAAATCTTGGTTTGCATTATGGATGTTTTCGATTTTTGGCACTAGATTAGATTTACAATTATATTGATGAGATCAATGTAAGGGCCCGTTGTTTTTGGGCATTTTGTTGTAAATCTAGTCTGTAAGTCCGGGTCGTTCGTGGCAAGAGTTGCTGTGAAGAAATCGAAGCGGAAACAGTCAGAAATCGATGGAAGAACAGCAAAGTGTTTATTGTTCTGTCGATGGTGTTGAGACGCTGCCCAACGGCGAGCGGGCGGAGGCTTTGCTGCAGAGCAGCGTTGCAACGCCGCTGGCATTGAGAACGCGCTCAACATCGTAGGCGATACATGTTACCATGCCGCTTACACGCAGCGTTACAACGCGCACGCACGCGTTGAAGCGATTCTTGGAGACGGTTTCGCGAGAACGTGGGAAGGTTGCATAAGTGGGCAGCGGTTTATTTCGATTTTTTTATTTTTTGATTTAAAATGTAATTATTTATTTAATTTAATTATTTTATTAAAGAATATTAATATAAATGTTATTTAATTAAATAATTGCCCATAGGTGCCAAAAACCGGTCCATTTTTGCTATTTAATTATTTTATGCATGAGATGTATATTTTAAGTAATTTCTATGTGCATAATGTATGTCATATAGATTTAAAATCTCACCTTAGGTTAAACATTTCATGCATCATATTTATATTATAAGAGTTATAATATATAGTATGCATGATAGGATTATATTATAAGAGTTATAATATAATGTATGCATGTTTTAATTTATTTAAATATAAGTGTTATATTTTTAAATAAAAAGCATGCTCATGCATTTAACTCATGTGATGAATGTATGTTATAGTATAGTATTATTCATGTGATGGATGATCAAGCACTATAACATAGAAATGCATGCAACCTAAGTTAATTATTAGTTTTAAAGTGTTTAAAACTTGAATAATTAGACTTAGGTTTTCTAATTTTCTAATAAGATTAGAAATTTATGAAACCAAATATAACATTTTGAATGGAGACTGATAAGTAACTCTGTCTAAGGAAGGTTTTATCTAAGGCTGGGGTATTTAAGTTGACGCTTGCAGAACACCCCTACCTGGAAACCGACCTGGGAGTGAATTCGGTCCGGAGATTCTTAGGTTATATTCTCGTGAGTGTTGTTAATTAAGTGTTAATTAATTTACTCACATAGACCTAAGTTAATAATGTGATTATAAACTTAGGTTAATACCATATAAGAGTTATATTGGTAGACTTAGGTAATTTTTAGCCGGTTTATCTAGATCAATCCCTAATAAAAATTAAAGTGTTGAGTGGGAGGAAATATAGTGTATGAGATACATTTGAATTTCCAACCACAAATCTCCGTTAAGTCCGCACCGTGAGATCTATACTCGGCCTCGTGGCGCAAATGGGAGCGTCCCCCTTCGGATGGCATTTGTATAGGTCAATATCATCGTGGATGGAGAGAGTACTTATAGTGAGTGGGAGCGGGACTTGTGAAAACAAGACCCATGGTCTCTTCTTTCGATTCACACCGTGAGACGCTTTTGATCTGCTCCTTGCTAGTTTGGCTCGGACCGCACAATCCTTGAGAGGGCTTGATCATGGGAGTCTCTAACACCGTGAATTCCCGAAAGGGATATAGTTTCCTGGTTGGTTTCCTTCTTGGTTCACCCTTCGGTGGCTATTGTTTGGACGGATACTTGGAAACTTAAAGATTGAGGGTGACACTCACAGAATTCGTTAAGTGTTAATGAATTCGACTGAACAATGGTAGTTGGACGCCTAATGGAATAAGAGTTATTTTGGGATTAGGGTCTGATCGAGAAAGTCTCGTCCTAGAGGAGGAGTGTTCTGTTCACCCTTCGGTGGTAGTCATTCTAAACCTTTAGGATATCATTGCAAAATTTTGAATGACCTAGGGATCATGAAACATTTTTGCTAAAACTTGATTGGTTTTCAAAAAGTTTTTGCGAGACTAATACAAAGTTTTTCTTATTTTTCAGCTAAAAATGTCTAGCGCTATAATAGCTTTACTCGCTTCGGATAAGTTAGTGGGAGATAATTACCAGAGTTGAAAAAACAACATCAATACAATTTTGGTACAGGACGACATAAAGTTCGTGCTATCTGAGGAGTGTCCTCAGATGCCGGGCTCGACCGCGTCCCGAAGTGTTCGCGATGCGTATGATCGGTGGATCAAGGCCAATGAAAAGGCCAAGGTCTACATAATTGCCAACATGTCTGATGTCTTGGCAAAGAAGCATGAGCTGATGGTTTCCGCTAAGAAGATCATTGAGTCCTTGCAGAAAATGTTTGGACAAAGAAATCCTTCTGTGTCCGGCATGACTCGCTCAAATACGTTTTCAACGCACAGATGAAAGAGGGGTCGTCTGTCCGTGAACACGTTCTAGACATGATGACCCACTTTCATCTATTCGAGATGAACGGGGCTTCGATCGACGAGTCGAGCCAGGTCAGTTTTATTTTGGATATTCTTCCGAAGAGTTTCCTTGATTTAAGAGCAATCTTTGTTATGAACAAAATTAGCTACACTCGACTACCCTCCTCAATGAGCTACAGAATTTCCAATCCTTGAGCAGGGTCAAGGAATCGAGGCAAATGTTGCCTCACGGTCTTATCACGAGGTTCGACCTGCCGGGCGAAACTCATTGCTCCTTCACTCCCGAAAGGAAGAAGAGGATGAAGAGGGGTAAAAGCCGACCGAGAGCCGCGCCCATAAGGGCAAGAAGGTCAAGGAGGTTGCAGAGAAAGGAAAGTGTTTCCACCGCAATGGGGCGACATCGGAAGAGAAACTGTCCCAAATTCTGGCCGAGGAGGAAGAATCAAGGTAAATGTGATTTACTTGTGTGAAACATGTTTAGTGGAGAGTAGTGACTCTGCTGGATATTGGATTCGGCGCCACTAATCACGCTTTGTTCTTCTTTTCGAGTGGATTGATTCTGGCGGCGCACTGAGAGAGGTGAGGTGACTCTACGGGTTGGATCCGGAGAGCTTGTCTCTTCTGCAGCCGATCGGCACGCAGTGAAGTTTGCATTTTGCGGGAAGTACTTATTGTTGGACAATCTGCACATAGTTCCGTGGTTTACTAGAAATCTTGTTTCAATTTCTGCTTAATTGAACATCGATTTCGCTTTCTTTTGAATTTAATAAAGCGTTTATTTCATTCAAAGGAATGTTATTTGTTCAACTTCACTCGAAAATAATCAGATGTTTTGAAACTCAATTCGGTCAAAAGTGTTTTGAATATTTGAATTGTTTAAAATCTATAGAAACACGAACTAAGAAAGCAAAAGTTTCTCCAAAAGAAAATGCCCATCTTTGGCATCTTCGGTTAGGCCACATTAATCTCAATGGGATTGAGAAACTAGTGAAGTGTGGACTTCTAAACGAGTTGGAAGAAAACTCTTTGCCGGTGTGTGAGTCATGCCTTGAGGGCAAAATGACCAAACGTCCTTTTAGTGGAAAAGGATATAGAGCCAAAGACCTCTTGAGTTAGTACATTCTGATCTCTGTGGTCCGATGAATGTTAAGCTCGGGGCGGTTATGAGTATTTCGTGTCTTTCATAGACGATTACTCCAGATATGGGTATATTTACCTAATGCACAAGAAGTCTGAAACTCTTGAAAAGTTCAAGGAGTACAAAACTGAGGTTGAGAACCTCTTAAGTAAATCGCTTAAAACACTTCGATCGGATCGAGGTGGAGAGTACATGGACACTGAATTCCAGGACTATATGATAGAACACGGAATCACGTCCCAACTCTCAGCACCTGGTATACCACAGTAGAATGGTGTATCGGAGAGGAGAAACAAAACCTTGTTGGATATGGTTCGGTCGATGATCAGCTATGCTCGTCTCCCTAATTCTTTTTGGGGATACACAGTGGAAACTGCGGTTTATATTTTGAACAACGTTCCATCGAAGAGTGTTTGTGAAACACCTTTCGAGCTCTGGAGTGGACGTAAAGGCAGTTTACATCACTTCAGGATTTGGGGATGCCCGACCCACGTGTTGGTGTCAAACCCGAAAAAGTTAGAACCCCGTTCGAAATTGTGCCTATTCGTAGGTTACCCTAAAGAGACTAGGGGTGGTCTGTTTTACGATCCTAAGGAAAATAGGGTGCTTGTGTCGACAAACGCCACTTTTCTTGAGGAAGACCACGTCAAGGATCATTTACCAAGGAGTAAAATTGTATTGAATGAAATGGACAGTTCATCAACAAGAGTTGCTGATGGGGCTAGTACGTCAACAAGTGTTGTTGATCCTAGCACGTCTAGTCAAATCCGTTCCCAAGAGTTGGGAATGCCTCGACGTAGTGGGAGGGTTGTGGTCAGCCTAATCGCTAACTGGGTTTAGCTGAAACCTCAGTTGTCGCTTCTGATGATGACTGTGAGGATTCATTGACCTATGATCAGGCAATGGTTGATGTTGACAAAGACGAGTGGATTAAAGCTATAGACCAGGAAATGGAGTCTATGTACTTCAATTCTGTATGGGAGCTTGTGGATCAACCGGATGGGGCAAAACCTATTGGTTGCAAATGGATCTACAAGCGCAAACGTGGCGTAGATGGGAAGGTGCAGACCTTCAAAGCCCGACTAGTGGCAAAGAGTTTTACCCAGGTTGAAGGGGTTGACTATGAGGAGACCTTTTCACCGCTGCCATGGTAAAGTCGATCGAGATCCTTCTGGCCATTGTCGCGTATTATGACTACGAGGTATGGCAGATGGACGTCAAGACAGCCTTTCTGAATGGCAAACTTGATGAAACCATCTACATGGACCAGCCCAAAGGGTTTCATTGCCCAAGACCAAGAGCAAAAAGTTTGCCGGCTCCATAGGTCCATTTATGGACTTAAACAGGCTTCGAGGTCTTGGAATATAAGGTTTGATGAGGCGATCAAATCTTATGGCTTTGATCAAAATGTCGACGAGCCTTGTGTCTACAAGAAAATCGTTGACAAAACTGTCGCATTTTTGGTGTTGTACGTGGACGATATTCTTCTCATTGGGAATGAGGTAGAATTTCTTACTGGCGTTAAAAAGTGGCTAGCTTCGCAATTCCAAATGAAAGATTTGGGAGAAGCTTAGTATGTTCTAGGTATCCAGATAGTCCGTAACCGGAAGAACGAGAACGCTAGCCTTGTCTCGGGCGCCTTATATTGACAAGATGTTGTCTAGATATAAGATCACGAGAACTCCAAGAAGGGCTTGCCGCCTTTCGGACATGGGGTTCACTTGTCTAAGGATCGTGTCCTAAGACTCCCTCAAATGTTGAGGATATGAGACGGATTCCATATGCTTCAGATTGTAGGGAGCCCGATGTATGTCATGCTATGTACTAGGCCCGACATCCATTATGCAAAGAGGGAATTGTCGATGAGATATCACCCAATCCAGATTAGATCACCGGGGCGTAGTGAAGGCAATCCTCAAGTATCTTAGGAGAACGATGAACTACAAACTTAGTGTATGGTAGGTGGGGATTTGATCCTTATGAGATACACTGATTACGATTTTTAGACCGATAAGGATTCTAAGAAATCCACTTGGGTCACCTTCATTATGAATGGAGGAGTCGTAGTAGTATGGCGAAGCATCAAGCGAGGATGCATCGCCGATTCCACTATGGCAGCGTATGTTGCGCGCTTGTGAAGTCGCAAAGGAAGTCGTTTGGCTTAGGAAGTTCATGACAGATTTGGAAGTTGTTCCAAACATGAACTTGTTGATCACAATCTGCTCGTGATAACAAGGTGCGATGCCAACTCACGTGAGCCTCGGAGCCATAAGAGAGCAAAACACATTGAGCGCAAGTATCATCTCGATATGGGAGATTGTGCACACCGCGAGACGTGGCGGTCCACGCAGAGATAGCGTCGGAGCACAATGTAGTGATCCATTTACAAAGCGCCTCCACGGCTAAGGTGTTTGAGGGTCACCTAGAGAATCTAGGTCTTCGAGAGCTTCCTGACTAGGGCAAGTGGGAGATGTGTAAACGGGTATTCAATGCCCTAGTTTATTGTATTACTTCATTGTAATTTATGTACATTTTAGAAATGTATTTTCTCCACTAGCTTAGTCCAAGTGGGAGTTTGTTGGGATTTTTGTCCTAATCTCGTGTTTGTAATATATTGTTTGAAATTAATAAGAGTTATTTATTTCATCACTTTGTGTCTCGCAATATTTATAAACTTTTTCAATAAACTAAGCTCCAGGGTCATTGAATTTATGAGAGAACTAGAACTTGAACGGTGTGTAGTGGACACACAGGGAGGATCACGTTCGAATGAATGACCCGAACGGTCTCTGATATATTGATAGGGTTGGAGACCTAATCCTCGGATACACCAGGATGCGGCCGCTTTGTATTAGATACAAACGAGGTGATCCGACTCGTTCATGTGGTTGACATGCGAGTGGGGGCATCCTGCAATGAGATTGTACAAGACCGAACCGTGAATTATTAGACATACCGATGTAACACCGCTGTGATGAAGCTAATAACTTCGTAGATGACCATTAGTGACTCGACACGAATCCCGAGCGTGTTACGGACTCCGCTCTGCATGCGGGTGCGTCCTTTGACTAGTACGGGTGAGGGTGGTCACAGTTACTTGCCCAATATGTCTATCTTCTCAGGGACAGGACCAAGTAGGGAGCTGGGAACTTAACTACGCGAGATGGAATTCACTGCCATGAGAGGGTTTTTGTGTATGGTCAGACCAGTATAGTGTTGTTCTTCATTAGAGAAGCAGTGGGGACTTAAGGAACAAGAGGTAGACACAGGGGTAAAACGGTAATTTGACCCAGCCGTGTCTACAAACAACCTGTGAAGGGTCGACTCATGGGCATTGGTTATATCAGTGGACACGTAATATTCTACACTGACGGGAGTGCAGCTACGGGCTATAGTGGAGTGTTACCGTAGCTAATGAATGTTGATTAATCGGGTCAAAGAGTTTGTGAGTTAATCTCGAATCATTGGAGCCCGTCATTTGTAGGTCCATTAGGTCCTCGGTTGGCTCCACCAGGTTAAAAGAAGGGTTAATGTTTTGGTATGAAATTGAAGTGTTCAATTTCACTTTAAGGGCATTTATGTCATTTATATGAGATATGAATGATATAATATATAGTTTAATGTGAATGAGATTCATAATAAACTATAGGTTAGTCTAATTGTTGAATTAGGACTAATTGGAGAATTTGATTGAGAGAAATTAAATTGGATGTGATTCAATTTAATTAATCCACAATTATTGCAAATGAGATTTGCAATATGAGATATGAGATATCTTATATTATGTGGTTATGCAAATGAGATTTGCATAACCTATGGTTAATGGTAAAAGTGGTAATAATGAGGAGATATTAACTCCTCATTCCACTATTTAAACCCTTTGCAAGAAGGGTTTGGTGATCAATCTTCTCATTTTTGTTTTTTCACCAAAGAGAAGAAAAAGAATTCTCTCTACTCTCTCAATTCTCCTCCTCTCCAAAACACTTACAAGTTCCCACCAACTTCCCTTCTCCAAAAGAGAACAACCGAAAGATCGCTTGGTGGTGTTCAAGATCGTTTTGTGGGAAGGAATCCGTAGAGATCGAGTAGCACGAAGAGTTCGTGACCCGAAGAAGAAATTGTTGTAATTGTCTACAACAAGTAAGTAAGATCTCTTCTTGTTGTAATTTTCTTCTTCTTTAAGCATGTTTAGCCTAGGTCTAATTGTTAGATCAATTTTAATAAAATCATGTTGCATAATGATACCTCGACGATTCAATCGTCTTCCGCTGCGCGGGATTCTCATTCCCTTCACCATGGACACAGAAATATATCTGCAGTGAGAAGAGTGCAGCTGTGGGACTTTAGTGGAGTGTTCCCGCAATTAACGAATGTTGATTGGGAGGTTAATGAGATTAACCGAGCAATCTTGTATCGTTGGAGCTTCTGATCTGTAGGTCCATTAGGTCCACCTTCTAGCTCGTAAAGTATTCTTAGATTATTTGAATTTGAAATGTTCAAATTCATTAGGGAATATATTTAATGTATATTGATACGATATAATATATAGTTTTGGAACTATATATTATATATTTAATGTGAATATGATTCATATTAAATTATATGAGAGAATTGAATATTTGAAAGAGTTCAAATATTGTTTTAGATGTGAATGTGATTCACATTTGCAAACTATAGGGTAAAATTTAATGTGCACTGAATGTACATTAAAACTATAGGTTAAAGGGGTGATATGATTAAATGAGATTTAATCCAAATTAAATATATGATATTTAATTTGTATTATTTAAATTAATAATTAAATTTGATTTAATTATTATTTATTATTATTATATTATTATAATTATTATTTTAATAATAATAAATGAGGGAACGTGTCACTCAGACACGTTCCCCACTATCTCCCTCCTTCTCCCTATTGATAGCTTAATAGGGAGAAGGGGTGTGATTATCGATTGATCGATCATTTTGGACAAGCAATTGGAGAATTGCTCTCTCTCTTTGACTCTCACATTCTCATTCCCTTCTTCTTCCAACTGTTGGAAACCTTCCCATCGAGGAAGATTTAAGATCTCAGAGGATAGAAGGTTTTTCTCGTGGTGTTGTCCAATTGAAGAAAACAGAGAAGCATCTTGGAAGTTCCTGTGTTGCTGTCTAATTTTGAGCAAGGAGTTGTTGCAAGTTGAAACTACAAAGGTATTAATTTCCTTTCATTTCTTAGTTTAATTGTTAAACTAAATATGCTTGCATGTATGCTATTATCCATGTCTAATAGGATTAGATTTTCCATGCTTGTTCTGTGTTTTTGGTCAATGTACTGGTTTTTGTTTTTAAGCAAAGCAATTAAGTAATTAAGATCTCAAACATGTTTCCGCTGCTCAAGGAGATCAGATCTCCATCAAGAACATACTGAGCTTCTCCCAAATCTTTCATTTGGAATTGCGAAGCTAGCCACTTCTTAACGTCAGTAAGAAATTCTACCTCATTCCCAATGAGAAGAATATCGTCCACATACAACACCAAAAATGCGACAGTTTTGTTAACGATTTTTTTGTAGACACAAGGCTCGTCGACATTTTGATCAAAGCCATAAGATTTGATCGCCCCATCAAACCTTATATTCCAAGACCTCGAAGCTTGTTTCAGCCCATAAATGGACCTATGAAGCCGGCAAACCTTTTGCTCTTGGCCTTGGGTAATGAACCCTTTGGGCTGGTCCATGTAGATGGTCTCATCAAGTTTGTCATTCAGAAAGGTTGTCTTGATGTCCATCTGCCATACCTCGTAGTCATAATACGCGGCAATGGCTAGAAGGATCCTGATCGACTTTACCATGGCAACAGGTGAAAAGGTCTCCTCATAATCAACCCCTTCAACCTGGGTAAAACCCTTTGCCACTAGTCGGGCTTTGAAGGTTTGCACCTTCCCATCTACGCCACGTTTACGCTTGTAGATCCATTTGCAACCAATAGGTTTTACCTCATCCGGTTGATCCACAAGCTCCCATACAGAATTGAAGTACATAGACTCCATTTCCTGGTCCATAGCTTTAATCCATTCGTCTTTGTAAACATCAACCATTGTCTGATCATAGGTCAATGGATCCTCACAGTCATCATCCGGAGCGACAATTGAGGTTTCAGCTAAACCCATGTAGCGATCGGGCTGTCTCACAGTCCTCCCACTACGTCGAGGCATTCCCAACTCTTGGCAACAGATTTGACTAGACGTGTTAAGATCAACAACACTTGTTGACGTACTAGCCCCATCAGCAACTCTTGCTGATGTACTGTCCATTTCATTTAACACAATTTTACTCCTTGGTAAATGATCCCTGATGTGGTCTTCCTCTAGGAAAGTGGCGTTTGTCGACACAAGCACCCTATTTTCCTTAGGATCGTAAAACAGACCACCCCTAGTCTCTTTAGGGTAACCTACGAATAGGCACAATTTCGAACGGGGTTCCAACTTTTTCGGGTTTGACACTAACACGTGGGTCGGGCATCCCCAAATTCTGAAGTGATGTAAACTGCCTTTACGTCCACTCCAGAGTTCGATAGGTGTTTCACAAACACTCTTCGTCGGAACATTGTTCAAAATATAAACCGCAGTCTCCACTGCGTAACCCAAAATGAATCATGGAGACGAGCATAGCTCATCATCGACCGAACCATGTCCAACAAGGTTCTGTTTCTCCTCTCCGATACACCATTCTACTGTGGCATACCAGGCGCTGAAAGTTGGGACGTAATTCTGTGTTCTATCATATAGTCCTGAAATTCAGTGTCCATGTATTCTCCACCTCGATCCGATCGAAGTGTTTTAAGCGATTTACCTAAGAGGTTCTCAACCTCAATCTCGTACTCCTTGAACTTTTCAAGAGTTTTAGACTTCTTGTGCATTAGGTAAATATACTCATACCTCGAGTAATCGTCTATGAAAGACACGAAGTACTCATAACCGCCCCGAGCTTTAACATTCATCGGACCACAGAGGTCAGAATGTACTAACTCAAGAGGCTCTTTGGCTCTATATCCTTTTCCACTAAAAGGACGTTTGGTCATCTTGCCCTCAAGGCATGACTCACACACCGGCAAAGAGTTTTCTTCCGACTCGTTTAGAAGTCTACTCTTCACTAGTTTCTCAATCCTATTGAGATTAATGTGGCCTAACCGTAGATGCCAAAGATGGGCATTTTCCTTAGGAGAAACTTTCGCTTTCTTAGTTCGTGTTTCTGCAGTTTTAAACAATTCAGTATTCAAAATACTTTTGACCGAATTTGGGTTCAAAACATATAGATTGCTCTCAAGCGAAGCAGAAAAAATCAAATATCCATTTCGAGAAATAAACGCTTTATTACTCTTGAATGAAACAGAAGTATTTTGTTCTAATAGGCAAGAAATAGAAACTAGGTTTCTCGTAAACCCAGGAACTATGTACATATTATCCAATAATAAGTACTTCCCGCCAAAAACAGTTTCACATGCCTATTCTTTGCGGCAATGAGACAACTTCTCCGAGATCCAACTCTGAGTGTTATCTCACCCTCTTGCAGCCGCTGCCAGGAACTTAATCCTTGAAAAGAAGAGCAAACATGGTTAGTGGCATCTGAATCCAATATCCAGGCAGAGTCACTACTCTCCACTAAACAAGTTTTTGTGACAAGTAAATCACATTTACCTGTCATCTTCTTTTCATCAAGGAACTTGGGACAACTCCTTTTCAGGCGTCCGTCTCCGTTGCTGTAGAAACACTTTCTGGCAACATCCTTGATTACTTTGCCTTTTAGGATGGCAGCGCGGTCAACCTTAACTTCCTTCAACTTCTCATTCTTCCCCTTAGGGCCTGAATAGTCTACAAACTTTATCCCAGAGGTCGAACCCCTATGAAAAGGTCTTAAGGCAACACTTGCCTCAGCTTCCTGTCCCCTAGTTTGCACCAAGGACTGGAAGGTTTGTAGATTGAACCGTGCACCTGAGGACCCTCCTCAGTGAACCGTGCACCTGAGGACCCTCCTCAGTGAGCGCGAACTCTTGGTCGTCATTTACCAAAATCGTGTTTATGTTGTTTTTCCAACTTTGGTAGTTATCTCCCACTAATTTATCGGAGGCGAGAAGAGATATTATTGCGCTAGACATATTTTAAGCTGAAAAACTAAGAAAACTTTGTGTTAGTCTCGCAAAAAACTTTTGAAACCCAATCAAGTTTTAGCAAAATTGTTTCATGATCCCTAGGTCATTTAAAATTTTGCAATGATACCCTAAAGGTTTAGAATGACCGCTACCGAAGGGTGAACAGAACACTCCTCCTCTAGGACGAGACTTTCTCGATCAGACCCTAATCCCAGAATAACTCCATCCAATTACCATTGTTCGGTCAAATTCATTAACACTTAACGAATTTTGTGAGTGTCACCCTCAACCTTTAAGTTTCCAAGCATCCGTCCAAACAATAGCCACCGAAGGGTGAACCAAGAAAGAAAACCAACCAGGAAACTGTATCCCTTTCGGGAATTCACGGTGTTCCGACTCCCATGATCAAGCCCTCCGAACGGATTGTGCGTCCAGCCAAACTAGCGAGCGCGAATCATAGGCGTCTCACGGTGTGAATCGAAATAAGAGACCGTGGGTCTCGTTTTCACAAGTCTCGCTCCCACTCACTATAAGTACTCTTTCCATCCACGATGATATTGACCTATACAAATGTCACCCGAAGGGGGACGCTCCCATTTGCGCCACGAGGTCGAGTATAGATCTCACGGTGCGGACTTAAAGGAGATTTGTGGTTGGAAAATCAAATGTATCTCATACACTTTATTTCCTCCCACTCAACACTTTAATTTTAATAGGGATTGACCTAGATAAACCGGCTAAAATTTACCTAAGTCTACCAATATAACTCTTATATGGTATTAACCTAAGTCTATAATCACATTATAACTTAGGTCTATGTGAGTTAATTAAAACACTTTTAATTAGCGGCACTCACGATAAGTATAATCTAAGAATCTCCGGACCGAATTCACTCCCAGGTCGATTTCCAGGTAGTGGTGTTCCGAAGCGTCAACTTAAATACTGACCTTAGACAAAACCTTCCTTAGAGACAGAGTTACTAATCGGTCTCCATTCATAGACTAAACTTTGATTTCCTAATTTCTAATCTCATTAGAAAATAGAAAACCTAAGTCTAATTATTCAAGTTCTAAACTCTTTAAAACTAATAATTAACTTAGGTTGCATGCATTTCTATGTTATTGTGCTTGATCATTCATCACATGAATAACTATATACTATAACAAAATAATATTCATCTCATGAATATAAATGCATGAGCATACTTTAATCTAAAAAATATAACACTTATATTAATTAAATTAAACATGCATTTAATTATATCATACATCTCATGCATAAAATAATTAAATAGCAAAATTGGACCGGTTTTGGCACCTAGGGGCAATTATTTAATTAAATAACATTAATATAACACTTATATTAATATTATTTAACAAAATAATTAAATAAATAAAATAAACACATTTTACAAATAAAGAAATTAAAAAAAATAATAATTTCAGAAAAACTGCCCCACTAACTCCACAAGCAACTGCCCACGTTTGGAACTGCCCGCGAACTGCCCCTCAACGCGTGCAGCGTTGCAACGCTGTCGCTTCCAGCGTCTACCCAGCGTTCTCAACGCCAACAACGTTGCAACACTATCCTGCAGCGCGCCTTGCTCCCGCTGGCACAGCGTTGAGACGCTAAAGAGCAGCGTCTCAACGTCGTCGCTTGTACAGCAAACTCCTTTGTTGTTTGTGATTCGAAATTCGCCCGTTTCCGCTCCGATTTCTTCACAGCAACGCTTGCTACTAAAGACTCGGACTTTACAGACTCGATTTACAACAAAATGCCCAAAAAATAACGGGCCCTTACATTGATCTCATCAACATAAATTGTAAATCTAAACTAGTGTCAAAACCGAAAACATCCAAATTCGCAAACCAACGTTCATCTCATGAATTCAGAGTAAATTACCCACCTATTTTAACAAAAAACAGTGCATAATGAAGAACCATCGAAATGGCTTTGATACCAATTGAACGGAATGAAAATCCCTGCGCAGCGGGAGACGATCGAATTGTCATGATATCATTATGCTACTTGATTTTGTCAAAATGATCTAACTATTAGATCTAGGCTAAACATACTAAGAAGGAAGAAATTACAACAAAATAAAACTACTTACTTGTTGAAGACTCTCTTCAAGATTTCTTCCTCAATCACGAACACTTCGTGCTTCTCGATCTCAACGAACACTTTCTCGAACAAAACGCGAACACAACCAACGGCCTTCTCGGTTGTTCTTCCTTTGGAAAAAGGAAAGTGGTGGGACTTTTTGTGTTTTGGAGAGGGAGGAGAGTTGAGAGAAAGTGAGAGAGAATTCTCTTCATTTTGGGTGAGAATCCAAAAAATGAGAGATTGCTTGAATTCCTTCTTGCAAGAAGGGATTATATATAGTGGAATAATCATGGAGTTAAAATCTCCACATTATTACCACTTTACCACAACCATAGGTTATGCAAATCTCATTTGCATAACCACATAATATAAGATATCTCATATCTCATATTGCAAATCACATCTGCAACAATTGTGCTTTAATTAAATTGAATCACATCCAATTTAATTTCTCTCAATTAATTTCTCTAATTAGCCCTAATTCAACAATTAGGCTAACCTATAGTTTATTATGAATCTCATTCACATTAAACTATGTATTATATCATTCATATCTCATATAAACGACATAAATGCCCTTTAAGTGAAATTGAACACTTCAATTTCATACCAAAACATTAACCCTTCTTTTAACCCAGATTGAGCCAACCGAGGGACCTAATGGACCTACAGTGACGGGCTCCAATGATCCGAGATTAACTTGTCAAACTCTTTGACCCGGTTAATCAACATTCATTAACTACGGTAACACTCCACTATAGCCCGTAGCTGCACTTCCGTCAGTGCAGAATATTACGTGTCCACTTATATAACCAATGCCCATGAGTCGACCCTTCACAAGTTGTCCGTAGACACGGCTGGGTCAAATTACCGTTTTACCCCTGTGTCTATCTCTTGTTCCTTAAGTCCCCACTGCTCCTCTAATGAACAACATATTGTGATGGTCCAACCATACACAAAACCCTTCTCGGGCTAGTGAGAAGGTGGGCACCCGTTGTCTAAGCCCTGGAGACAACACTTAAGGGAACAACCCCTCTAGTTTCCCTAAAGGCGAGAACGAGTGAATTCCATCTCGCGTACTTAAGTTCCCAGCTCCCTACTTGGTCAAGTCCCTGAGAAGATAGGCATATTGGGCGAGTAACTGTGACCACCCTCACCCGTACTAGTCAAAAGACAGACCCCGCGGGCGAGTGTCGTAACACGCTCGAGATTGGTCGAGTCACTAATGGTCATCTCACGAATTTATTAGTCCTTACTATCAATCTGTTACATCGGTGAGGTCTAATAATTCACGGTCGATCTTGTACAATCTCATTGCACAGGATGCCCCCACTCGCATGTCAACCACATGAACGAGTCGAGATCACCTCGTTTGTATCTAATACAAAGCGGGTCGCATCCACGATGTATCCGAGGATTAGGTCTCCAACCCTATCCATACATCGCAGACCGTTCGGTCATTAACTCGACGTGATCCTCCATGTGTGTCCACTACACACCGCTTCAAGTTCTAGTTCTCTCATAAATTCAATGACCACCGGAGCTTCGTTTATTGGAAAAGTTTATAAATATTGCGAGACACAAAGTGACGAAATAAATAACCCTTATTAATTTCAAAACAAAGTATTTACAAACACGAGATTAGGACAAAAATCCCAACAGACTACTGCACCACTATTGTCACAAAACATGGTAATTGGCAAGTTCATATTTAAAACAACTTGCAAATCGATCATGAACTTCCTAAGCCAAACAGCTTCGTTTGCAGCTTCACAAGCCGCAACATACTAGGCTTCTATCGTGGAATCAGCGATGCATCCCTTTTTTATGCTTCGCCACACTACAGCTCCTCCATTCAGAATAAAGGTTGCCCTCGAAATGGATTTCCTAGAATCTTTATCGGTCTGAAAGTCAGAGTCTGTGTATCCCGTAAGGATCAAATCCCCACTCCCATACACAAGGTTGTAGTTCCTCGTTCTCCTAAGATACTTGAGGATTGCCTTTACGGTTGTCCAGTGATCTAATCTTGGATTGGATTGATACCTTCTGACAATCCCAACTGCATAACAGATGTCGGGCCTAGTACACAACATGACATACATCAAGCTCCCTACAGCTGAAGCATAGGGTATTCGTCTCATATCCTCAGCCTCTTGAAGAGTCTTAGGACATTGATCCTTAGACAGGTGAACCCCATGCCTGAAAGGCAACAAGCCCTTCTTGGAGTTCTGCATCTTGTACCTATACAACATCTTGTCAATGTAAGATGTCTGAGACATGGCTAGCATTCTGTTCTTCCGGTTCTGGACTATCTGGATACCTAGAACATACTATGCCTCTCCCAAATCTTTCATTTGGAATTGCGAAGCCAGCCATTCCTTAATGTCAGTAAGAAATCCTACCTCATTTCCAATGAGAAGGATATCATCCACATCCAATATTAGAAATGCGATAGTGTTGTTGACGATTTTCTGGTAGACACATGGCTCGTCAACATTTTGATCAAAGCCATAAGATTTGATCACCTCATAAAACCTTATATTCCAAAGACCTCGAGGCTTGTTTCAGTCCATAAATAGACCTTTGAAGCCAGCAAACCTTTTGCTCTTGGCCTTGGGCAATGAACCCCTTGGGTTGGTCCATGTAGATGGTCTCGTCAAGGTTGTCATTCCGAAAGGCGGTCTTGACATCCATCTGCTATGCCCCATAGTCATAATATGCGACAATGGCAAGAAGGATTCTAATAGACTTTACCATGGCAACAAGTGAAAAGGTTTCCTCATAGTCAACCCCTTCCGGGCAAAACCCTTTGCCACTAGTCGTGCTTTGAAGGTATGCATCTTCCCATCTACGCCACGTTTACGCTTGTAGATCCACTTGCAACCAATAGGTTTAACCCCATCTGGTTGGTCCACAAGCTCCCAGACGGAATTGAAGTACATCGACTACATTTTCTGGTCCATAGCTTTAATCCATTCGTCTTTGTCAACGTCGTCATTGCTTGATCATAGGTCAATGGATCCTCGCAGTCATCATCAGGAGTGACGACATGGGTTTCAGCTAAATCCATGTAACTTTCACTTTGGTCTCCTCACGGCCCACTCTCGTCGTCGAGGCATTCCCAACTCTTGGGAACGGACTTGACTAGACGAGCTAGGATCAACAACACTTGTTGACGTATTAGCACATCAGTTACTCGCTCAATATGCCTATCTTTTCAGGGACAGGACCAAGTAGGGAGTTGGGAACTTAACTACGCGAGATGGAATTCACTCGTTCCCGACTTTAGGAAAACTAGAGGGATTGTTCCCTTAAGTGTTGTCTCCAGGGCTTGGACAACAGGCACCCACCCTCTCACTGGCCAGAGAGGGGTGTTGTGTATGGTTAGACCATTACAACGTTGTTATTCATTAGAGAAACAGTGGGGACTTAAGGAGCAAGAAGTAGACACAGGGGTAAAACGGTAATTTGACCCAACAGTGTCTACGAACAATCTGTGAAGGGTCGATTCATGGGCATTAGTTATATCAGCTGACACAACTTGTCTTACACTGACAGGAGTGCAGCTACGGGCTTTAGTGGAGTGTTACCATAGTTAATCAATGTTGATTAACCGGGTCAAAGAGTTTGACAAGTTAGTTTCGGATCATTGGAGCTCGTCACTATAGGTCCATAAGGTCTCTCGGTTGGCTCAAACTAGATTAATAGAAGGTTTACAATTTTGGTGTGAATTTGAAGTGTTCAAGTTCACTAAAGGGTAATTATGTCATTTATATGGGATATGAATGATATATTATATAGTTTAAGGTGAATGAGATTCATAATAAACTATAGGTTAGCCTAATTGTTGAATTAGGGCTAATTTGGAGAAATTAGATTGAGAGAAATTAAATTGAATTTGATTCAATTTAAAAATCGACAATAATACAAATGTGATTTGAAAAATTAGATATAAGATATCTTATTATATGTGGTTATGCAAATATGATTTGCATAACCTAAGGTTGTGGTAAAATGGTAAATAGGTGGAGATTTCAACTTCTACCTATCACCATTATTTAAACCCCTTTGCAAGAAAGGGAAGGTGATCAATTGGTCATTTTTGGAAATCTCACCAAAAGTAGCATTCACAATTCTTTCTCAAAAAGTTCTCTCTAACAAACTCTCCTCCCTAACCAAAACAAGGATCCCACAATCCTCCTTCTACCTAAGGAAGAACAACCGAGAAACCAAGTGGTGGTGTCTAGATCGTTGTTCGTGTGAAGAGATTGAGATCGTTGAGGAGAGCACGAAGAGTTTGTGATTTACGGAGAGGAAAGCTTGAAGACCGTCTTCAACAAATAAGTAGCTTTAAACTTGTTGTTTTTCCTTTCTAAATTGCATGTTTAGCCTATACTACATGATAGTTTAATTTTAACGAAATTGAATTTCACATCGATACCACGACGATTCGATCATCTTCCGCTGCGCTGGGACTCTAATCCCTTTCAAATGGTATCAAAGACAAGTTGTTGGCTTCTTGTTGGGTATTTAATTTTGTTAAAATTAGGTCGGTAAATGCTTTGATTCATTAGATGAATTTTGGTTTGCGAAATGGATGTTTTCGGTTTTGCCACTTTTCTTAGATTTACATTTATGTTGATGTGATCAATGTAAGGGCCAGTGTTTTGGGCAATTTTTAATGTAAATCGAGTCTGAAAGTCCGTGTCGTTCGTGGCATGAGATGCTGTGAAGAAATCGGAGCGGAAACGAGCGAGAAACGATGAAGAACAGCAAGAGGAGCTTGTTGTTCTGTCGACAGCGTTGAGACGTTGTTCATCGGTGTCTCAACGCTGCAATTGCGGGCGGAGGCTTGGCTGTAGAGAAGCGTTGCAACACCGATGAACAACGTCTCAACGCTGCAAGTGTAGTGGACAGTAGCAGCGAGCAGCGCACTAAGGACGTGGGTGGTTTCTCCATAAGGGCATCGTGGGGCGTTTTATAATTGTTTTATAATTTATTTTCTTTTGTAAAAAATGTAAATTTTATTTATTTAATTTATTTTATTAATTAATATTAATATAAATGTTATATTAATGTTAATTAATTAAATAAATGCTCCTAAGTGCCAAAACCGGTCCATTTTTGCTATTTAATAATTTTATGCATGAGATGTATGATTTAATTAAATTCTATGTGCATAGTGTATGTCATATAGATTTAAAATCTCACCTTAGGTTAAACATTTCATGCATCATTTATAGTGTTATAATATATAGTTTGCATGATAGGTTATATTATAAGTGTTATAATATAATTAAATGCATGTTTTAATTTAAATAAATATAAGTGTTATATTTTTAGATTAAAGTATGCTCATGCATTTAATTTCATGTGATGAATATTTATGTTATAGTATAGTTATTCATGTGATGAATGATCAAGCACTATAACATAGAAATGCATGGAACCTAAGTTAATTATTAGTTTTAAAGTGTTTAGAACTTGAATAATTAGAATTAGGTTTTCTAGTTCTAATAAGATTAGAATTAGGAAATCAAAATATAATCTTTGAATGGTGACTGATAAATAACTCTGTCTAAGAAAGGTTTTGTCTAAGGCTGGGGTATTTAAGTTGACGCTTGCGGAACACCCCTACCTGGAAACCGACCTGGGAGTGAATTTGGTCCGGAGATTCTTAGGTTATATTTTTCGTGAGTGTCGTTAATTAAAAGTTGATTAATTTACTCACATAGTCCTAAGTAATAATGTGATTATAAACTTAGGCTAAATACAATATAAGAGTTATATTGGTAGACTTAGGTAAATTTTAGTCGGTTTATCTAGGTCAATCCCGATTAACATAAAGTGCTGAGTGGGAGGAAATAAAGTGTATAAGATACATTTAATTTTTCGACCACAAATCTCCGTTAAGTTCGCACCGTGAGATCCATACTCGGCCTCGTGGCACAAATGGGAGCGTCCCCCTTCGGATGGTATTTGTATGGATCAATATCAACGTGGATGGAGAGAGTACTTATAGTGAGTGGGAGCGGGACCTGTGAAAACGGACCCACGGTCTCTTCTTTCGATTCACATCGTGAGACCCCTATGATCCGCTTTGCTAGTTTGACTGGACGATAATCCCTCCCCGGAGGGCCTTGATCATGGGAGTCGGAACACCGTGAATTCCTGAAAGGGATATAGTTTCCTTGTTGGTTTTCCTTCGTGGTTCACCCTTCGATGGCTATTGTTTGGACGGATACTTGGAAACTTAAAGATTGAGGGTGACACTCATGGGATTCGTTAAGTGTTAATGAATTCGACCAAATAATGGTAACTGGACGCCTAATGGAATAAGAGTTATTCTGGAATTAGGATCTAGTCGAGAAAGTCTCGTCCTAGAGGAGGAGTGTTTCTGTTCACCCTTCGGTAGCGGTCATTCTAATCCTTTAGGATATCATTGCAAATTTTAAATGACCTAGGGATCATAGGATTAATTTTTGCTAAAACTTGATTGGACTTCAAAAGTTTTTTGTGAGACTGACACAAAGTTTTAATTTAATTTTTCAGCAAAAATGTCTAGCTCGATAATAGGTTTACTCGATTCGGATAAGTTAGTGGGAGATAACTTCCAAACGTAGAAGAACAATATAAATACGATTCTTGTAACCGACGACCTAAAGTTCGTGCTTACCTAGGAGTGTTCTCAGTTGTCGAGCTCGACTGCATCACGAAGTGTTCGTGATGCATACGATCGATGGATCAGGGCCAATGAAAAGGCCAAGGTTTATATCATTGCCAGCTTATTTGAAGTCTTGGCAAAGAAGCACGAGTTGATGATCACTGCTAAGGAGATCATGGAGTCGTTGAAGGACATGTTTGGACAACAGTCCTTTCAGGTCAGGCATGACTCGCTCAAACACGTCTTCAACGCCCGAATGAAAGAAGGAACGTCTGTCCGTTAACATGTTCTGGACATGATGACCTACTTTAATTTGGCAGAGATGAACAGGGCTTCGATCGATGAATCGAGTCAGGTCAACTTTGTCTTGGAGACTCTTCCGAAGAGTTTCCTTCAGCTTCGTAGCAACGCTGTTATGAACAAGATAAGTTACACATTGACCACCCTTCGGAACGAGCTACAGAACTCTCAATCCTTGATGAGGATTAGGACACCAGAAGCTGAGGCAAATGTTGCCTACAAATCATATCACAGGAGTTTGACCTTTGGGACTAAATGCATTCTCCTTCACTTTGAGGGGGAAGAAGATGAAGAAGGGTAAAGCTAACCGAGTTGCCGCCCAAAAGGGCAAGAAGGTCAAGGAAGTTGCAGAAAAATGAAAGTGCTTCCACTGCAATGGGACGGCAACTGGAAGCGTAACTGTCCCAAGTTCCTTGCCGAGAGGAAGAATCAATGTAAATGTGATTTACTTGTGACTGAAACTTGTTTAGTGGAGAGTAGTTACTCTGCTCGGATTTTGGATTCGGGCGCCACTGACCACGTTTGTTCTTCTTTTCAGGGAATTGATTCCTTGCAGCAGCTGCGAGAGGGTGAGGTGACTCTACGGGTTGGATCCGGGGAGATTGTCTCTGTTGCAACAATCGACAAAGTGAAGCTTTATTTTGGCAGGAGTTTATTATTGTTAGACAATTTGTACATAGTTCCAGAGTTTACTAGAAACCTTATTTCTATTTCCTGTCTTTTAGAACATTGTATTTTCGTTTCTTTCAATGGCAATAAAGCGTTTATTTTCAGAAATGGTAATTTCATTTGTTCTGCTTCACTTAAGTCAAATTTATATGTTTTGAAACCTAATTCAGTCAAAAGAGTTTTGAACATTGAGTTATTTAAAACTGCAGAAACAAGAACTAAAAGAGTTAAAGTTTCTCCAAAAGAAAATGCCCATCTTTGGCATCTAAGGTTAGGACACATTAATCTCAATAGGATTGAGAGACTAGTGAAGAGTGGACTTCTAAGCGAGTTGGAAGAAAACTCTTTACCGGTGTGTGAGTAATGCCTTGAAGGCAAAATGACCAAACGTCCTTTTAATGGAAAAGGATATAGAGCCAAAGAGCCCTTTGAGCTTATACATTCTGACCTCTGTGGTCCGATGAATGTTAAAGCACGAGATGGTTACGAATACTTCGTATCTTTCATAAATGATTATTTGAGGTATGAGTATATTTACCTAATGCGTAGGAAGTCCGAAACTCTTGAAAAGTTCAAGGAGTATAAGACTGAGGTTGAGAACCTGTTAGGTAAAACGATCAAAACACTACGATCGGATCGAGTTGGAGAGTATATGGACACTGAATTCCAGGACTATATGATAGAACACAGAATTACGTTCCAACTCTCAGCACCTGGTATGCCACAGCAGAATGGTGTATCGGAGAGGAGAAACAGAACTTTGTTGGACATGGTTCGATCGATGATGAGCTATGCTCGTCTCCCTAATTCTTTTAGGGGTTACGCAGTGGAAACTGCAGTCTATATTTTGAACAACGTTTCGCCAAAGAGTGTTTGCAAAACACCTTTCGAACTCTGGAATGGTCCCATTTCAGAATTTGGGGATGGCCGACCCACGTGTTGGTGTCAAACCCGAAAAAGTAGGAACCCCGTTCAAAATTGTGCCTATTCGTAGGTTACCCAAAAGAGACTAGAGGTGGTCTATTTTACGATCCTAAGGAAAATAGGGTGCTTATGTCGACAAACGCCACTTTCCTTGAGGAAGACCACGTCAGGGATCATTTGCCTAGGAGCAAAATCGTGTTGAATGAAATGAGCAGTACGTCAACAAGAGTTGCTGATGGGGCTAGTACGTCAGCAGGTGTTGTTGATCCTAGCACGTCTAGTCAAGTCCGTTCGCAAGAGTTGGGAATGCCTCGACATAGTGGAAGGGCTGTCAGAAAGCCTGAAAGTTACATGGGTTTAGCTGAAACCCAAGTCGTCACTCCTGATGATGACTATGAGGATCCATTGACCTACGATCAGGCAATGACAGACATTAACAAGGACAAATAGATTAAAGCTATGGACCAGGAAATGAAGTCGATGTACTTCAATTCTGTCTGGGAGCTTGTGGATCAACCGGATAGGGTAAAACCTATTAGTTGCAGATGGATCTACAAGCGTAAACGTGGCGTAGATGGGAAGGTGAAGACCTTCAAAGCACGACTAGTGGCAAAGAGTTTTACCCAGGTCGAAGGGGTTGACTATGAGGAAACCTTTTCACCTGTTGCCATGGTAAAGTCGATCAGGATCCTTCTGGTCATTGCCGCATATTATGACTATGAGGTATGGTAGATGGATGTCAAGACCGTCTTTCTGAATGGCAACCTTGACGAAACCATCTACATGGACCAGCCCAAGGGGTTCATAACCCAAGGCCAAGAGCAAAAGATTTGTCAGCTTCATAGGTCCATTTATGGACTGAAACAAGCCTCGAGTTCTTAGAATATAAGGTTTGATGAGGCGATCAAATCTTATGGATTTGATCAGAATGTTGACGAGCCTTGTGTCTACAAGAAAATCGTCGACAAAACTATCGCATTTCTGATATTGTACGTGGATGATATCCTTTTCATTGGGAATGAGATAGGATTTCTTACTGATGTAAAGAAATGGCTAGCTTTGCAATTCCAAATGAAAGATTTGGGAGAAGCTCAATATGTTCTAGGTATCCAGATAGTCCAAAATCGGAAGAACAGAACGTTGGACATGTCTCAAGCGTCTTATATTGACAAGATGTTGTCAAGATATAAGATGTAAAACTCCAAGAAGGGCTTGTTGTCTTTCAGGCACGGGGTTCACTTGTCTAAGGATCAATGTCCTAAGACTCCTCAAGAGGTTGAGGATATGAGACGGATCCCCTATGCTTCAGCTCTAGGGAGCCTCATGTATGCCATGTTATGTACTAGGCTCGACATCTGTTATGCAGTAGGGATTGTCAGTAGGTATCAATCCAATCAAGGATTAGATCACTTTGGACGTACAGTAAAAAAGCAATCCTCAAGTATCTTAGGAGAACGAGGAACTACAGCTTAGTGTATGGCGGTGGGGATTTGATTCTTACAGGATACACAGATTCTGACTTTCAGACCATTAAGGATTCTAGGAAATCCAATTTGGGGTCAGCCTTCATTCTAAATGGAGGAGTTGTAGTATGGCGAAGCATCAAGCAGGGATGCATCGCTGATTCCACTATGGAAGCAGAGTACGTTGTGGCTTGTGAAGCTGCAAAGGAAGCCATTTGGCTTAGGAAGTTCATGACAGATTTGGAAGTTGTTCCAAATATGAACTTGTCGATCATACTGTTTTGTGACAACAGTGGTGTTGTAGCCAACTCAAGAGAGCCTCGGATCCATAAGAAAGGCAAACACATTGAGCGGAAGTATCACCCGACACGGGAGATTGTGCACCGCAGGGACGTGACAGTCACGAAGATAGCGTCGGAGCACAACATTGCTAATCCATTTACAAAGCCCTTCATGGCTAAGGTGTTTGAGAGTCACCTAGAGAGTCTAGGTCTTCGAGTGCTTCCTGACTAGGGCAAGTGGGAGATATGTAAACGGGTATTCAATACCCTAGTTTATTGTATTACTTCATTGTAATTTATTGTACATTTCAGAAACTTAATTGCTCCACTAGCTTAGTCCAAGTGGGAGTTTGTTGGGATGTATGTCCTAATCTCGTATAGTTTGTAAATTAACATTTGAAATTAATAAGAGTTATTTATTTTATCATTTTGTAACTCGCAAATTTTTTCAAACTTTGTCCAATAAACTAAGCTTCAGGGTCATTGAATATATGAGAGAAATAGAACTTGAACGGTGTGTACCGGACACACAGGGAGGATCACGTTCGAGTTAATGACCCGAACGGTCTACAGTATATACATGGGATTGGAGACCTAATCTTGGATACGCTGTGGATGTGACCCGCTTTGTATTAGATACAAACGAGATGATCTGACTCGTTCATGTGGTTGACATGCAAGTGGGGGCATCCTGTACAATGAGATTGTACAAGATCGGACCGTGAATTATTAGACCTACTGATGTAACACCGTTAACAGTATGGACTAATAACTTCGTAGATGACCATTAGTGACTAGACCTGAATCCTAAGCGTGTTACGAACACCTGTCTCTGGGGGTCTATCCTTTGACTAGTACGGGTGAGGGTGGTCACAGTTACTCGCCCAATATGCCTATCTTCTCAGGGACAGGACCAAGTAGGGAGCTGGAAACTTAACTACGCGAGATCGAATTCACCCGTTCCCGACTTTAGGGAAACTACAGAGGTTGTTCCCTTAAGTGTTGTCTCCAGGGCTTGGACAACGGGCGCCCATCCTCTCGCTGGCTAGAGAGAGATGTTGTGTATGGTTGTACCATTACAACGTTGTTGTTCATTAGAGGAGCAGTGGGGACTTAAGGAGCAAGAAGTAGACACAGGGGTAAAACGGTAATTTGACCCAGCAGTGTCTACGAACAATCTGTGAAGGGTCGACTCATGGGCATTGCTTATATCAGTGGACACAACTTGTCTTACACTGACGAGAGTGCAGCTACGGGCTTTAGTGGAGTGTTACTGTAGCTAATGAATGTTGATTAATCGGGTCAAAGAGATTGACAAGTTAGTCTCGAATCATTGGAGCTCGTCACTGTAGGTCCATAAGGTCCCTCGGTTGGCTCAAACTCGATTAATAGAAGATTTCAATTTTGGTGTGAATTTGAAGTGTTCAAGTTCACTAAAGGGTAATTATGTCATTTATATGGGATATGAATGATATATTATATAGTTTAAGGTGAATGCGATTCATAATAAACTATACGTTAGCCTAATTGTTGAATTAGGGCTAATTTAGAGAAATTAAATTGAGAGAAATTAAATTGAATGTGATTCAATTTAAAAATCCACAATAATACAAATGTGATTTGTAAAATTAGATATGACATATCTTATTATATGTGGTTATGCAAATATGATTTGCATAACCTATGGTTGTGGTAAAATGGTAAATAGGTGGAGATTTCAACTCTACCTATCACCATTATTTAAACCCCTTTGCAAGAAGGGGAAGGTGATCAATTGCTCATTTTTGGAAATCTCACCAAAAGTAGCATTCACAATTCTCTCTCAAAAAGTTCTCTCTCACAAACTCTCCTCCCTAACCAAAACAAGGATCCCACAATCCTCCTTCTACCTAAGGAAGAACAACCGAAAAACCAAGTGATGGTGTCTAGATCGTTGTTCGTGTGAAGAGATTTGAGAACGTTGAGGAGAACACGAAGAGTTCGTGATTTACGGAAAGGAAAGCTTGAAGACTGTCTTCAACAAGTAAGTAGCTTTAAAACTTGCATTGCATGTTTAGCCTATATTATATGATAGTTTAATTTTAACGAAATTGAATTACACAACGATACCACGACCATTCGATCGTCTTCCGCTGCGTTGGGACTGTAATTCCTTTCAAAATCTTGTTGATGAACTCTCCATTTCATTCAACACAATTTTACTCCTTGGTAAGTGATCCCTGATGTGATCTTCCTCAAGAAAAGTTGTGTTTGTCGACACAAGCACCCTATTATCCTTAGGATCGTAAAACATACCACCCCTAGTCTCTTTTGGGTAACCTACAAAGAGGCACAATTTTGAACGGGGTTCAAACTTCTTCGGATTTGACACTAACACATGGGTCGGGCATCCCCAAATTCTGAATGTCGTAAACTGGTTTTACGACCATGCCAGAGTTCGAAAGGTGTTTCACAAACACTTTTCGACGGAACTGTGTTCAAAATGTATACCGCAGTCTCCACTGCATAACCTCAAAAAGAATCAGGGAGACGAGCATAGCTCATCATCGACCGAACCATATCCAACAAAGTTCTGTTTCTCCTCTCCGATACACCATTTTGCTGTGGCATACCAAGCGCTGAGAGTTAGGACGTAATTCCATGTTCTATCATATAGTCCTGGAATTCAGTGTTCATATACTCTCCACCTCGATCCGATCGAAGTGTTTTAATCGTTTTGCCTAACAGGTTCTCAACCTCAGTCTTGAACTCCTTGAACTTTTCAAGAGTTTCAGACTTCCTATGCATTAGGTAAATGTACCCATACCTCGAATAGTCATCTATAAAAGATACAAAGTATTCGTAGCATCCTCGTGCTTTAACATTCATCGGACCACAGAGGTCAGAATGTATAAGCTCAAGAGGCTCTTTGGCTCTATATCCTTTTCGACTAAAAGGACGTTTGGTCATTTTTCCTTCAAGGTATGACTCACATACCGATAAATAGTTTTCTTCCAACTCGCTTAGAAGTTCACTCTTCACTAGTCTCTCAATCCTATTGAGATTTATGTGGCCTAACCTTAGATGCCAAAGATAGCCACTTTCTTTTGGAGAAACTTTTAATCTCTTAGTTCGCATCTCTGCTGTTTTAAACAATTTGATATTTAAAACACTTTTGACCGAATTAGGGTTCAAAACATACAAATTACTCTCAAGCGAAGCAGAACAAATCAAATTTCCATTTCGAGAAATAAACGCTTTATTACTCTTGAAAGAAAACGGAAATATTTTGTTCTTATAAGCAAGAAATAGAAACTAGGTTTCTAGTAAACCCTGGAACTATGTACATATTATCCAATAATAAGTACTTCTCGCCAAAGAACAGTTTTACCGTGCCTATTGTCGCAGCTGAGACAACTTCTCCGGATCCAACCCTGAGTGTTATCTCACCCTCTTGCAGTCGCTGCCAGGAACTTAATCCTTGAAAAGAAGAGCAAACGTGGTTAGTGGCGCCTGAATCTAATAACCAGACAGAGTGATTACTCTCCACTAAACAAGTTTCTGTAACAAGTAAATCACATTTACCTGTCACATTTTTTTCATCAAGGAACTTGGGACAACTCCTTCTCAAGTGATCATCCCTGTTGCAGTAGAAACACTTTCTGGCAACATCCTTGATCTCTTTGCCATTTAGGGCGGCAGCGCGGTCAACTCTAACCTCCTTCAACATTTTTTTTCTTCCCTTTCGGACCTGAAGAATCTACAAACTTTATCCCAGAGGTCGAACCCCTGTGAAAAAGTCTAAAGGCAACACTTGCCTCAGCTTCATATCCCTTGATTTGCACTAAAGACTGGAAGGTTTGTAGATCGTTGAATAGGACTGTTGAACCGGGCACCTGGGGACCCTCCTCAGTGAGCCCGAACTCTAAGTCGTCATTTACCAAAATCGTGTTAATATTGTTTTTCCACGAAAAAATATCTCTGACTAACTTATCGGAAGCTAAAGGGGCGTTAAAAGCATTTGACATTTTGTTGCTGAAAAATGGAAAAACTTATTAGTCTCGCAAAAACTTTTGAAAATCCAATCAGGTTTTAGCAAATTTTTATCCTATGATCCCTAGGTCATTTAAAAATTTACAATGATACCCCAAAGGTTTAGAATGACCGCCACCATAGGGTACACAAAGCCACTCCTCCTCTAAGACGAGACTTTCTCGACCAGACCCTAATACCAGAATAACTCTTATTCCATTAGGCATCCAGTCATCATTTTTTGGTCTAAATCCATTAACTCTTAATGAATCCTGTGAGTGTCACCCTGAATCTTTAAATTTTCAAGTATTCGTCCAAACAATAGTCGTCGTAGGGAGGACTACGAAAGAAAACAAACAAGGAAATCGTATCCCTTTCGGGAATTCACGGTGTTCCGACTTCCATGATCAAGGCCCTCTGTAGGGATTGTCTGGTCCAGGCCAAACTAGCAGGCGGATCATAGGCGTCTCACGGTGTGAATCGAAAGAAGAGACCGTGGGTCCTGTTTTCACAGGTCCTGCTCCCACTCACTATAAGTGCTCTCTCCATTCACGTTGAATATTGACCCATACAAATGCCACCCGTAGGGGGACGCTCCCATTTGCACCACGAGGCCGAGTATGGATCTCACGGTGTGAACTTATCGAAGATTTGTGGATGGAAAATTAAATGTATCTCATACACTTTATTTCCTTTCACTCAGCACTTTAAATTAATCGGGACTGACCTAGATAAACCGGCTAAAATTTACCTAAGTCTACCAATATAACACTTATATTGGATTAGCCTAAGTCTATAATCACATTATTAACTTAGGTCTATGTGAGTAAATTAATTAACTCTTAATTAAAGACACTCACAAAAATATAATCTATGAATCTCCAGACCGAATTCACTCCCAGGTCGGTTCCCAGGGAGGGGTGTTGCGCAAAGCATCAGCTTAAATACCCCAACCTTAGACAGAACCTTCCTTAGACAGAGTTACTAATCAGTCACCATTCATAAGTCATATTGATTTCCTAATTCTAATCTTATTAGAACTAGAAAACCTAAGTCTAATTATTCAAGTTCTAAACAATTTAAAACTAATAATTAACTTAGGTTACATGCATTTTTATGTTATAGTGCTTGATCATTCATCACATGAATAATAAACTATAACATACATTCATCACATGAATTAAATGCATGTCAATGCTTTTAATCTAAGAAATATAACTCTTATATTAATTAAATTAAAAACATACATTATATTATAACACTTATAATATAATCCTATCATGCATACTATATATTATAACTCTTATAATATAAATACGATGCATGAAATATTTAACCTAAGGTGAGATTTTAAATCTATATGACATACATTATGCACATAGAATAAATATTTCAAACATCTCATGCATAAAATAAATAAATAGCATTATTGGACCGATTTTTAGCATCCTAGGGACATAAAATTAAATTAATTAACATTAATATAACATTTATATTAATATTAATTAAAATAATTAATAAAATACATTTAATAAATACAATTTACAAAAAAAAATTAAAATAAAATTTAAAAACGGCAGCACGTCCACCAAGTCTCGAACCGTTGCCCCTTTTGTCCCATGTTGCCACCTCTTCGCGAACCGCACGCTGGAAACCGCACACTACGCGGCAGCGCTGCAACACTACAGCGTTCAGCGTTGCCTCTGCGTTCTCAACGCCGCGCCTGGCGTCGCAATGTTGTGCCTGCAGTGCGCCTAGATCCGCATGGACAGCGTTGAGACGCCGATGAACAACGTCTCAACGCCGTCGACAGAACAACAAACACCTTTGTTGTTCTTCGTCATTTTTCGCCCGTTTTCGCTCCAATTTCTTCACAACATCTCATGTCACGGACTTACAGACTCGATTTACATCAAAAAATGCCCAAACACCGAGCCCTTACATTGATCTCATCAACTTTGAATATAAATCTAATTAAGTGCCAAAAACCGAAAACATCCAAAACGCAAACCATTAACAATCATCTCATGAAAATTAATGCAACCCACCTAATTTTAAGAAATCAGAGAATACCCAACGAAGAGCAACAACCTATCTCTGATACCAATTGAAGGGATTTAGAATTCCAGCAGCGGAAGACGTTGTGAAACGTCGTTTTTTCGTTGTGTAATTCTTATCTTAAAATGAACCTATCTCATAAATTCTAGGCTAAACATGCATAAAAGAGAACAAAACAGTAAGAAAACAAATTACTTACTTGTTGAAGAACTCTTCTTCAACGCTTTCCTCCTCCGGTCACGATCCCTCTCGAACCAATGAACTCCTTGAACTCGATCCTCGAACAGTATTGCAAGACACTTCCAAAATGTCTTCTCAGTTGTTCTCGCGAGGTTGAGGGAGAGTAGGTGGGACTCCCTTTGGATTTTGGGTGAGGAGAGTTTGAGAGAATTGAGAGAGAGTTGAGAGAGAATCCTTTTGCTCTCTTTGGATGAAAATCCAAAAAATGGCAAAATGCTTACCAAAAGCTTCTTGCAAAGCCTTTAAATACTAATGTGTGGTGGAGTTAAAACCTCCACCAAATCACAATATTACCACAACTATATGATATACAAATCATATTTGCATATCACATAATATAAGGTATCTCATACCTTATTATACAAATCTCATTTGCATAATTGTGGATTTTTAAATTGAATCACATTCAATTTAATTTCACTCAATTCAATTTCTCCAATTAGCACTAATTAATTAATTAGGCTATTCTATAGTTTATTATGGATCTCATTCACATCAAAATATATATTATGTCATCTATATCTCATATAAATGACATAAATACCCAAATAATGAATTTGAACACTTCAAATTCACACCAAATTGTAAACCCTCAACTTGTCCAATTTGAGCCAACCGAGAGACCTAATTGACCTACAGATGACGAGCTCCAATGATCCGAGACTAACCTGCCAAACTCTTTGACCAGGTTATTCAACATTCATTAGCTACATAACACTCCACTAAAGCCCGTAGTTGCACTCTCATCACTGTAGGACAAGTTGTGTCCATCGACATAACCAATGCCCATGAGTCGACCATTCCACGGGTTGTTCAGAGTCACACTTGCCGCCACGCATACTGCGACGCGCGGGCGCGCCGGCGTCCTCAAAATAGGGATATTTAAAAGGAGTCGCCACCAATCTTTTTTATGGTGTGATTGGGCACCAAAAATAGAATAAAATAACTTTTTTTAAAAAAACAAAAAAAGTGGTATGCGAAAACCAGATTTGGATTCGGGAGTTGTTTGTGTATGGGGAAGGTGTTAGCACCCCACAACACCCATTTAAAAAAACGGTGGCCAAATTTTAATCTTGAATTGCAAAAAAAAAAAAAAAGGATTTAAGGAGAGAAGTTTAATTCAGGTAAAAGAATTTTTTTTAAAAACATGTCTTATTTTATCCCTCATTACTCCAACATTGGAGTCATGACCCCATAAAATAAGTGGATTTAAATCCATTAATGTGGCTACATTGAAATTATTTCCAAGATTTTAGAAATAATATCATCTCAAGAATATGAGAAAATTTTACAATTTCTCAAATCGTTCATAGGATAGCCTTCATATAAAACAAAGTTTTTTTTTTAAAAAAAAAAATTTAATTAAAATTCATTTTTTCTTGGGATCAAAATCTCGGACTCCCAAAGATAATGATCCCTCACCTCAAGAATTCTCGAAAATCGGACTCCCAAATATTTCTAGATTCCGTCGTAGGATTTTTTTGGAAATAAAAAAAAAGTCTTTTAAAAAAATCGCACAAAAGTGGTAAAAAAACTTTATAAACTAAGTTTTAAGAAAAAAAAGTGAAAATAAGTTTACAAAAAAAAGTTTTGAAACATGAATGATAATTAAAATAAAATTATTTTTTGAAATAATAGAATACAAAAATGCAATTTAAATATAGATTATGTTTAGCATAACAGATTGATCATACAGATAAGCAAATAAACGTCATTTACAAATATGCAAATCGAATTTTAACGAACAAAATAAGCATATTGAAATTGATCTTGGATTTCCAAAAGAATCGATTTCTCACCTCGGAAAACTAGAAAATCGGACTCCCAAATATTTCTAGGTTCCGTCGTCGGTATTTTTTTTATAAAAACGGTGTACGTTACAAGATTATAATTTGCATAATAATTAGCATACATAAACAAAAAAAAAATGGAAATATAATTGCATTTTTTAGCATACAAACACAACATAAAAATGAAAGAAGAAAATAACAACAATAAAACTAAAAATAAAGTTTCTTTAAAAATAATGGAAGCACAAACCTTACCACTTTGAAGAAAAGAAAAAAAAATTAATTAAAATGACTAAATTACCAAAATGTATATATATAAAAAAGAAAAAAAATAAATAAAAAAAAAAAAAAAAAAAAACCAAAAGTTTGAACCTCTTAATTAATAAATAAACAAATAAAGAAAAATAAAAAAAATAAAAAAAAATGAAAAAAAACAAATGTTGACACTGACTGACGGGACATTAGTCCTCTTGTATGTATAATAATAATTATTATATAAAACAAATAAATAAATAAAAAAGAAACTAATATTTGAAAAACATATAATAATAATAATAATATATCTAAAATTTTTTAATATATAATTAAAAAAAAAAAAAAAACGTATGCGTCGTCGATGGTACGCGCTAACGTCGATGGCGACTGACGGGTGACAACACTTCTATCCCTTTATATATATATATAGAATAATATTAATATTAATATTAATAATATTATATAATGAAATTTAATACAAAAGTATTTGATTTATATATATAAAAAAATTAAAAAATGTGATGGGCGGCAAAAACAAATAGCCCATCCAACTCTTTTTAAAAAAAAAAAAAAAAAAAATAATAATAATAATAATAATAATAATAATTTTTTACTTTTTAAAACAAAATAAAACCCTTATTTTTTTCTCTCAAACCCTAATCTCTCATTTCTTTTTCTTTTCTTCTCTCTTTTTTTCTCAGATACCCTCTCTTCTTCTTCTTCCAAGATCAAGCTCTTCTTTCTCCTCTCAACTTCAACTTCAACTTACGAATTTTTAGCAATCTTTCACCAACAAAAGCAAAATTTCTACTACGAAGGTATGTTTTACTTGTTTACTTCTCATTTCTTTGCTTGCACTTTTCTTTCACAACACATTACTTGCTCTTTTACTAGTTTGATCTCTTCTCTTTTTTGCTTTACTTGCTCCTCTTTTTAGTTTATTTTTTTTATTACTTTCACATGATATTCCGATTTTTTTTTGTTTCAAACGCTCTTTTCTTTTAGGCTCATTTTTTTTTACTTCTAGAAAATGACAAGAGATCTAGGAATAAAAACAAGGAGAGAAAAAAAAACGGGGAGAATAAAACTAGCAAAAAAAAAAAAACAGTAACATAATAAAAAAATGTGATACTAGTAACAAAATGAAGAACACGTAAACATAAAGAAAAAAAATATATATAGATCAATGCGAAAATGATAATAACAAATAACAGTAACAATGATAACAAAACCCCCTTACTCAACTACTGTTTTTCAGGGGTGATTCGAGAACAAGATCTAGAAGTGTAGAGAGGAATACAACTAGCTTGCCGTTTGAAGTGCGGATCCTTGGGTCCAAAACCCTACCAAGTGCAACTTCCGGCCTAGCTCGATTGTTCTTATTGTATTCCAAACTCTCCTCTTTTTTTTTTGTAAAGAACTACTATGTAAAAAAAACTTACTCTATAATTTCTCTGCTTTTTTTTGTGTAGATGGTTTGTGGTGAGATGTGGAGAATAGAAATTTTTTGTGTCTCTTTTTTTCTTTCTTGGAATTCCCCCTAGGGTTTTGAAAAACAAATGTTTATAAAGGCAAACCCCCTTCTTCTTTTAGACCCAACAAAATGGGTAAAAGTGACCCCAAAATGCTATTATACAAAAAAGGCAATGATTTGAAAATAACTTGATTTAAGAGGCTATCTCTCAAAAAACAACATATTATTATTTTTTTCAAACACAAATCTTGAAACACTTCAAAATCACACAAAAATGCCACTAACAAGATTATTAAACTCTAATTTAAATTTAATAACTAAAAACCGATAAGCAAGCCGGACAAAAATATGTGGCTACAGCATGCCCCCCTTTGTACATCCTTATAGGATTATAAGATGGACAAAGGCATAGCCATTATTTTGTTCGGTCGCAACAGATATGAAGAGTGTCAAGGGCCAGGGATAAACAAGCGCCACATGACAAAATAAAACATGCTGAGGGCCAGGGATAAACAAACGTCACTGCAGCAAAAAGGTGTCGAGGGCCAGGGATAAACAAGCGCCACATGACAAAATAAAACACGCTGAGGGCCAGGGATAAACAAGCGCCACTGCGGCAAAAAGGTGTCAAGGGCGAGAGGATAAACAAGCGCCACATGACAAAATAAAACACGGCGAGGCCCAGGATAAACAAGCGTCCACTGCAGTAGCAAAGAAAGGTGTCGAGGGCCGAGGATAAACAAGCGCCACATGACAAAATAAAACACGCTGAGGGCCAGGGATAAACAAGCGCCACTGCAGCAAAAAGGTGTCAAGGGCCAGGGATAAACAAGCGCCACATGACAAAATAAAACACGCCGAGGGCCAGGGATAAACAAGCGCCATGCGGCAAAAAGGTGTCGGCGGCCGAGGATAAACAAGCGTCACATGACAAAATAAAACACGCCGAGGGCCAGGGATAAACAAGCGCCACTGCAGCAAAAAGGTGTCAAGGGCCAGGGATAAACAAGCGCCACATGACAAAAATACAAGCAAGATCGTGAACAAGGGTAAGCCTTGCTTAACGCATGTGTATGCAAAAAAAAAAAAAATTGACCGACTTACTACCACTACTTTATCCTTCTTTTATTTTGCTCGAAAGGTTAAAGCCTATAAAATAGCTTTTAGAACACAATTGTTCAAACAAAAACATCAATTCATTGGATTGGAAAGCCTCATGGATACAATTCCTGACCAAACAAAAGCTTCTATCGAGCTTTACAGAGCAAATTCAGATTAAACGTAACTCCTACGACCAGAAGTTACTACTCTTTACGCATAATACTTCTTGACAAAATCTGCGTTTAGCAGATTGGGTAGGTCATTGCCATCCATGTCAGTTAAAACCAAAGCCCCACCTGAGAATGCCCTTTTTACCACATATGGCCCCTCGTAGTTTGGTGTCCACTTCCCCCTGTGATCCTTTTGAAATGGCAAGATCCTCTGTAAAACTAAATCTCCTTCTTGGAAACAACGTTGGCGTACTTTCTTGTTATAAGCTCGAGCCAACTTTCTCTGGTATAACTGTCCTCTACACAATGCAGTCATCCTTCTTTCTTCAACGAAGTTTAATTGCCCGTGCCTTGCTTGAGCCCACTCTGCTTCTTCTAACTCTGCCTCTTTAATCACTCTGAGAGACGGGACTTCAACTTCAAAAGGTAAAACTGCCTCCATTCCATATACTAAAGAAAATGGAGTTGCCCCAGTTGAAGTGCGAATGGAGGTTCGGTAACCGTGTAGAGCAAAAGGCAATATCTCATGTCAATCTTTGTACGTGACAGTCATTTTCTCTACAAATTTCTTGATATTCTTGTTTGCCGCTTCTACGACTCCATTCATCTTAGGTCGGTAAGGAGTAGAATTAGAGTGCCTAATTTTGAATTGAGTACACAATTAGCCCATTAACTTGTTGTTCAAGTTTTTGCATTATCGATAATGATCCGCTCGAGCAAGCCATATAGCGACATATAATGTCTCTTTTAATGAATTTGAGCACGACTTGCTTAGTGGCGCTTCTATATGAGGTGGCTTCTACCCATTTTGTGAAATAGTCAATAGCGACGAAATAAAGCGGTGACCATTCGATGCTTTTGGTTCGATTGGTCCTATCACATCCATACCCCACATAGAGAAAGGCCACGGAGTCGTTAGTACATGAAGAGATGAGGCTGGAGTGTGCATTTTATCTGCATATATCTGACATTTATGACATTTCCTTGCATATTTAATGCAATCGACTCCATGGTCAACCAATAGTAGCGCACGACGTAGGACTTGCCTTGCCATCATGTGCCCATTTGCATGAGTCCCGAGACTCCTTCATGCACTTCTTCAACTATCTTTTGGCCTCCGCTTCATCAACACACCTTAGCAAAGTCATGTCATGATTTCTTTTATATAACACATCCCCATTTAAAAAGAAACTCGTGGCTAACCTCCTGATCGTGCGCCTATCATTTTCGGATGCCCCTAGTGGGTATTCTCGACACGTAATGTAACGTTTAATGTCGTGGTGATACGTGGCCTCCCATCTGGTTCTTCTTCAATGCTCAAGCAGTGGCACTTCTCGCTTTTGAAAATTTAAAGGTTGAATTTCCTTATCATAATCTAGCTGGAACATGGCAGACAAGGTGGCTAATGCATCTGCAACTTGATTACTTTCTCGAGGAACATGCTTAAACGTGATTGAGTCAAATGATCGAGCCAAATCTCGGATATACTTATTATAAGGGATCAATTTAAGGTCTCTTGTCTCCCATTCTCTATTCAATTGGTGTATCACCAAAAGAGAATCTCCAAACACTTGCAATTTCTTTATCTTCATGTCAAATGCCATTTGAACTCCCATACTGCATGCCTCGTACTCGGCTACGTTATTTGTACAGTCGAAGTATAACTTGGCAGTTAAAGGGTATAGCTTCCCTTCAGGAGATGTCAACACAACTCCGACAACTCCGATTCCATGCCCCACTTCGTTTGTGGCTCCATCAAACCACATTGTCCACATTTCTAAGTCATGTGGCACATCTGATACAACCATAATGTCTTCGTCTGGAAACTCGAACTTCATCGGCTCATAATCCTCTACTGGCAACTCGGCCAAACAATCAGCGATTGCACTCCCTTTTATGGCCTTCCTGGTAACATAAACGATATCATATTCTGATAACAAAACCTGCCACTTCGCTATTCTCCCGGACAGAGATGGTTTCTCAAGATGTACTTTATGGGATCCATCTTCGAGATAAGCATGTCGTGTAATACAACATGTCTTGTCTCAATCTTTGGGTCATGCTTGAGCTAGCAGCGCAACAAGTTTTTTCTAACAAAGAGTAATTCGACTCACAACTTGTAAATTTCTTGCTCAAATAGTAAATAGCCTGCTCTTTCCTCCCTGAAGAATCATGTTGCCCGAGCACACATCCCATTGACCCTTCTTTTACTGTTAAGTAAAGGATTAGTGGGCGTCCTGGTATTGGTGGGACCAACACTGGGGGGTTCTGCAAGTATTCTTTGATTTTCTCGAAAGCCCTTTGACAATCCTCATTCCAACGACATACTTCACTTTTGCGTAATAATCTTAGCATCGGCTCGCAAGTTTGAGTTAAGTGCGATATGAATCGTGCAATATAGTTTAACCGCCCTAAGAAACTTCTGACCTCCTTTTGAGTCTTTGGAGGTTTTAGATCCGTTATTGCTTTTATCTTATCGGGATCTACCTTGATTCCTTCTTGACTAACAACAAATCCCAATAATTTTCCAGAAGATACCCCAAATATGCATTTTGCTGGATTCAACTTTAATTGAAACTTCCTCAGTCGCTCAAAAAGCTTACGAAGAGTGACAATGTGCTTTTCTCCTGGCTTGGACTTGGCGATCATGTCGTCTACGTACACCTCAATTTCTTTGTGCATTAGATCATGAAAAAGAGTAACCATGGCTCTCTGATAAGTTGCCCCTGCATTCTTTAAACCAAAAGGCATGACTTTATAGCAAAATGTTCCCTATAGAGTGATGAAAGTCGTCTTTTCTTGGTCTTCAGAAGCCATTTTAATTTGGTTGTATCCTGAAAATCCATCCATAAATGAAAAGGTAGAATATCCTGCTGTATTGTCCACTAAAACGTCGATGTGTGGAAGTGGAAAATTATCTTTGGGACTTGCACGATTGAGATCCCTATAATCCACACACATTCTCACCTTTCCATCCTTTTTTGGGACTGGGACAATATTTGCAACCCACTCAGGGTACTTTGCTACCGCTAAGAAGCCCGCGTCAAATTGCTTTTTGACTTCTTCCTTCACTTTGATCAGCATTTCGGGTTTCATTTTTCGCAGTTTTTGCCTTATGGGTTTACACTCGGCTTTAAGCGGTAACCGATGTGTTACAATTTCTGTATTCAGACCAGGCATATCTTGGTAAGACCATGCAAATATATCGTTGTACTCACGTAAAAGGGCTACAAGATCCAAACGATCTTGCTCCAAAGCCAGAGTGCTTGATTCGTATTTCTTTTACTTCCTCCGATGACCCCAAATTGATTACTTCTAATGCGGCTCTTGGTAAGACACGCTTTCTCTTTCTTCTTGCTTCATCAGTCTCAATAACTCTTGTGACACTTCAAAGTCATCCTCCTCGCTTTGGTCAATGCTATAAACTGGAACTTCAAAGTTGGCTTTTTCATCTTCGAGGTCCCTGTCAATGATCCAAGTTGTATTGGTGATAGATAGAGGGTGACAGAAAGCGAATGACAATCAAGAGTAATAAAAGCCGACAATCCCTTTTTCATTTCTCAACAAAAAGGTACAAGTTCTTGAGATGTAGAGATTGCATACACATTAAGCAAGTAATAAACAAGAAATGCCACTATTACAAAATTCGTGGCTTTAAGCATAGCCACAAATAAATTATTACTCTTGCATCTTTCTAATGACACTGGGCCTCTCTTTAACCTCCCAATTGTTTAACTCAAAGCCTGGAGGCGCGAGGTAGACTAGTTGTCGCGGCTTGGGGCGCTTTCGACAGACAACAATCGAAGTGTCGTGGCTTGAACACAAAGCGGGTTGTCACCATGAATCACTTCACCCGGTTTGAAAGTCTCGGATATATGCGGTATATACATTCTTCCTTGCTCGATTTCTCGACCTTCAAGACGTGCACTTCTCACCTTTCTCTTTTCTGCTTTGACTCTCTTGCACTCAGAAGTTGTTGGCTTGTACCCCAATCCAAACCTCTCTTTGCTTTCAGGGAGGCAAATCACCTTTGGGTTTCCTTGATTATTCCGTCCCAACCCTTCATGCATCCGAAAACCGTTGTTTAACATTACTCTTGCAACCATCGTGAGTCTTGCTTGGTGAATAACGGTCTATATCCCAACCTTCAGTTGGAAAGGTAGTGGCATTGGCAACCTCAAACGATCTATACTGAACACTCAAAAGCCTCTTCTCTTTGCTTCAACATATGGAAACGATGTTGTCTTTGTTCTGAACATATCTTCCTCTCCGAAATGACAAATTTCTGACCATTTTCTACAACGAACTTCACTCTCTGATGAAGTGAAGATGGAATGACTCTGTGGAATGAATCCAAGGCGCGCCAAGCAAACAACTATATGAAGAGTTTACATCCATCACTTGAAATGTTACATTGAAAGAAGATGGCCCGATTTGTAGGGGAATTTCTATGTCTCCGATTATTTCCCTTCGAGCACCATCGAAAGCCCTAACAACCATGGTACTTGGCTTTAAGTATGAGGAGTCCACGGGGAGCTTCATCAATGTCGACTTTGGCATTATGTTTAAAGATGAGCCATTGTCCACAAGAACTCTAGCCACTAGATGATCTTTACACCTCACAGAGATGTGTAGTGCCTTAGTGTGTCCAGTACCCTCAGGCGGGATCTCATCATCAGAGAAGGTAATACAATTCAGTGCGATTATGTTTCCCACAATTTCACCGAGTGCATTTACCAAATATCGTGGCCTACATGAGCTTGGTTCAAAACATCGAGAAAAACTTTGCGGTGCGGCTCGAATCTGTAAAAGTGATAAAATTGATATCCGAAAAAAAAGTGCGATGTAATCGCTCTATCACTTTATACTCGCTTTGCTTAATTAATTTCAAAACTCGCGTGCCTCTTCTTCTTCCTTTGTTTCGCTTTCCGACTCGTCTTTTTTTTTGTTATGGCCACTTTTTCTGCGAAAGCTTTATCTAAATCTTTTAAACCATCTTCGTCGATTATCTCCACAGCTTTGCCCTTACGTTGTCTAATTTCCTCTTCTCTTGAAATACTTTTCAAAAATTCTAGCGTGTAACATCTACCACTACGGGTCATTCCTCCAACTGCTAAGATGTCAGGTGTAGGAGCACAATTATCCGTGATGAACCGACATTCGTATTTCCAAGGTGCAACCCAGACTATCCTTATAAGCAAAGGGGACCGCACTTCTACAATCATTGGCTTGGGTACTTGAATATGAGAGGTGGTACCGGATTACTCTTATAGTGAATGATTAATGGTTTTGGTGAAGATGGTGCTTCTCCTGTCGTTTTCTTAGAGGACGACGCGTGAGTAATCATGTCAACATTCATCTCCTGTGTAGCTGTCTGGCTCACAATCAATAACTTTGAATCCAATAGTTTTTGCACATGCTGCTTAAAATCATCACAATCTTCTATGGAATGTCCAACCATTCCTTTATGAAAGAGGCACATCTTCTCGTTATGCAAAGCCCAAATCATCTATGTCGCTCTCTTTCTCGGACCCTATCGAAAGATATCCGACATCGTAGAGAATTTGGAAGAGAGTCTTCATAGATGTATTCAAATTTTGGACTTTATTTTTATAGCGTTCTTGACGCCTTCAATGACATTCACACATGGGATTTTCATGGTTTGGGAGAGGATTTTGATTAACATCGCCCTTCCCTGCTTTCTTGAATTTTAACCATCCGCTTTAACCAAACTTTGTACCTTAGCCTTTAATGGATAACAATTCTCTGTGGAATGTCCAATTGCCCTCGCATGATATTCACACCGCGCGCGCTTGGATCGTACCATTTAGGATACGGGGGTTGTAGTGGCTCTTGAGGCACAATGGCAACTTGATGGTTTTTTAGTAATTGAGGCAAAAGCTCAGTGTATGTCATGGGAATGGGATCAAAACGTATTTGTTTCCAATTGCCACTAGCGACACGCTGATTTGACTGATTCGGTTGACTTTGCCCTCCAAGCTGAGGACTACGATTATAACTCGCAGGTCTTTGAGTTGGTGAAGTCATATGGGTCACAACTCTTGGTCCTGAGCTTACCTCATGGACCTCTCCCTCCTTCTTCTTAGGAGTCATTACCTTTCTCAGATTTGCTTCAGGTGTTGCGTCTGTGATCCTCCCATTCTTAACTCCATACTCTATCCTTTCTCCGATTGTTATGATGTCAGAAAAATTTGTGGACGCACTTCCAATCATCCTGTCATAATATGGCGCTCGCAGAGTATTGATAAACATGGCTGACAATTCTTTGTCAGTTAAAGGAGGTTGTACTTGAGCAGCCAATTCCCTCCACCTTTGTGCATACTCCTTAAAAGTCTCGGTAGCCTTCTTTTCCATTCGCTGGAGATCTAAACGATCGGGTGCCATGTCAATATTGTACTTATACTGTTTTAAGAAAGCATCAGCCAAATCTTTCCACTTGTGCACTTGGGAGCCGTCCAAATGCATATACCAACGAGACGCGGGCGGTCGGTGTGTCTTGAAAATGATGAATCAATAACTTATCATCGTGCGCATAAGCCGACATTTTCCTACAATACATGACCAGATGACTCTTCGGACATGTAGTCCCATTATACTTTTCAAACTCTGGCGTCTTGAACTTTGGGGGAATAACAACATCTGGAATCAGACATAGTTGGCTAGCATCGACATCCCCATAGACGTCGGCACCCTCAATCGCGCGTAGTCTTTCTTCAAGGAACTCCAACCTTCCTTTTCTAACAAATCTTGAAGTCTTTTATGATTTTCTGCGGTTGGAACAAATCTTCGGATCACTCACATGACTTGCACTCAAAAGTGCGAGCTCGGCCGGATCTTGCACAGGGAAAGAGGTTGGATAAGTTACCCCAGCCATGTGTGGGTTTGACACCATTGGCGGCGTAAACCCTGGAGGGTAAAAATGAGTGTCATTTAGCCCTTGGTTTTGTCCTGTCTCAGCTTGCAACGACGTTCCTGCTACAGACTTTTCTCTTCTTGCGGTAAGAAGCTCCAAGATCTTTGCTACTTGCTCCTTCAAATCTTCCACCTCTAGGCGGACTGTTTGTACCTGCTCGTTCACTTGATCATCCATGAATTTGGCCTTCCTTCTTGTCCAATATGAATGATGAGGAGGTGAACTTCGAGCTATTTTGTATACTTTGAACCTTTTATTATTAAAGAAGGAGTAATGGTTTGATTAGTCAAAAAGAAAATTTTGCTAGCGAAGTTAGATCTTTGTTAGTGCTAACATGAAATGAATGAATGCAAGCTAGAAAAAGAGAAAGAGAAAAAAACGAGGATTCATTCAAAAGTCAAAATTCATTATTACAAGAGTCGTTTTTTTTAAAAAAAAAAACAACAAACAAAACAGAACAAGACCTAATGGTAACACCCAAAATGCCCGAGGTCTCGCCTATCACCCCTAGAAATCTAATCAAATCTTCACCGTCCATTTGCATTGGGAACGATGCCTTGTCGAAGAATATCGGCTCTTTCCAACTAATCGGTCGACCTTTCTAGCTATTAATTTCAACCTCTCGACTCCTTGTTCAACTTGTCCTTTTATGCGGTCATAACGGTGTCTCGATTTCCATACTGCGTCTCTCCAAATCGCAAAGTCTCAGTACTCATCACTTGATGCTCTTCCTTTAATCGAGTATGATCTTCCATTATTACTTCGTTCGCATTTCGATATACCATCAACTGGTGCTCGGACTTGCAATAGTATCTTGAAGCGGTGTGTTTCTCCGCTTCTGCATCGATTTAATTGGCTCTTATACTCATCATCACGCCTTTTTTGCAAAACTTCCTTTTCTTTTTCAAAGACACACAATTGTCTCTTGTGATTTTGTAACTTGTTCATTAAGTATATCTTGGAAGTTTTTCATGGCATTGTTGAGCCTCCGTACCTCTTGCTTGGTCTTTGATGTGTAATTTCGATCCTCTCGCCTCACCTTGTAGGACTTCTATCTCTCTCCACAAGCCCCTATTTTTCTTCCTTAGTTGGATTTACTTACGCATTTAGAGAACCGCTTTCCTTCTCTAATTCAAACCGCCTCTGTAAATCTTTCTTGAGCTTCTTCCAATCTGTCTTTTAGCGCTTGTGGATTGTCCAATCCATAGTTTAACTTCACCCTTAATTCCTCATTTTCCTTCAGAGCACGAGTTTCTTTCTTTTGCAAGCTTCAATTCTTTTTCCAAATCAACATGGTCTATCTTCATGGTTTCCTCTAAATTAATTGGCGTTGGTAAAACATCAACTCTTGACCCAATTCTAACTGCTCTCCAGTCTTCGTATTGTGGCATGGTTCCTTCACAATGTTGGATATTTTTCAATTTCCTTATATCCTTCCAAACATTGATTGCCTGACTGCTCATGGTGCTAGCAACGTTGGAATCGTGCGAGAACTCCCAGTCCTCCAAGCCAGGGATAACCGGTGCAAACTGCTTCAGCCATACCTGTCGTAGTACCAACAGAGGCGAGTAAGCAATACCTCCCCATGGTCCCAAAAAGTGGTACAAATGGCAATTGCCCACATCGATATGTTATGGGACACGAAGGTAGCCACGTCGCCTCCATACTACTTCATCCAATGTCGGATGGCTCGAGAAAAGCTTCCAAGCTTCGATAGCTTCGATAGAGAAAGCTTGGATCCCAATGTGCAAAGAATGAAATCTCTCACACCGTGTTTCTTGCAACATTCCATGGATCGCTAAACCTTATAGGAGCATACTTGAACTTGCTCGGATACTTGGATGACTGAAATCCGGATAAAGAGCATGGGTGCGCAACTAAAAACTTCCCTTTGCCTTGCAATCTACAATAGCTCAAAGATCTCAGGGTTTCTGCAAGAATTGGAATTACAGGGTTTTACTCGCGCTCAATTCCAATGAAGAGTTTAATGACTTGTTCTTCCACGTATCCTCTAATTCTTGGAAAAATAACCATGCCATAAATACACATGGCTAAGAGAGACAAACCCTTTTCTCCCGGCAAGCACGTACGTGTGAGGCTGATCAAATAATCAACTGGAATGCAATTCCTCCCTTCCTTGACTTTCATTTGCTTCTTTATATCTGAAGCATGAACGCCACCCAAAAACTTGGATAAAGATCTTTGTAGAGTTGACCTTCGATCATGAGTGAAGACTTTACTTCTGTACTGGCTGGTACACGCGTATCAAAGCCTGATACTCCTCGATCGTGGGAGTCAAATCACACATCCTAAATGAGAAACATTTAAGCACGGGATCCCAGAAATGAACTAAAGCTTGCAAAGCGTTCAGGTTGATGTCTGCATACATGAGATCAGCGATATTCCCATACACCGCACTAAAACTATCTCTGGTTTCCATACTCAAGCCTTCCCATAAACCTCTTAATTCTTCCACATTATTAAGAACGAGCTCTAGCTGACAATCCTGAGGGAGTTGGACCTCTGCAACCTTTGGCCAAATAACCTCTCGATGAATCTGCAGAATCGCTCAAACCTAACTGGAACACTACTTCCCACGAGTCTTCCTTAGGGGTGGATTTGGCGAATGCCCCGAACAAATGGGTGTCTACCATCCTAAGACTTTACACAAAAAGAAAAGTGAGTCTAACGGTTGACTTAAATGAGAATACAACATATCATAGTCAAAACAACAATATGAAGACTCCAAACAAAGTGAGGTTAGATCTAAAGATCCTAAAAGACACAGGTCCCCAAAATGATCATTGTCTTAATAAATTCATGATCATCTTGAGTGAGAATCTTTCGTGTGCCTGCACGGAAGTATAAACTTCTCGAAGGTCGACACTACTCCATCCTCGATTCTAGTCCTATTGGGAATAGCCCGGGCAGAGGGCTCGTGATAGTGTGTGAGACAAAATAGGTAAACAATTAAAACACATAAATAAATAACAAGGCCTTCAAACAGGTGAAGTCGGGTCTAAAAACCTAGACAATACAGGTCCCCAAAAATGGTCTCACAATCATACATGATCATGTGACCAAATTGAGTGAGGATTTTTCGTGTGCCTACACGGAAGCATAAGCTTCTCGAAGGTCGACACTACTCCGTCCTCTAATCTAATCCTATTAGGAAAAGCCCGGGTAGGAGGCTTGTGATAGTGTGTGAAATAAAACAAAATAGTAATGCAAGAAAAAAAATGCATAAAAGTACAAATAAAAGAACAAAATAAATAGAAAAATAAAAAAAATAAATCAAGAATAACAAATGGCCAAACTCTCGAGGTGGAACCTCATTGTCCCCAGCAGAGTCGCCAAGTTGTCGCCACGTACCTGCGACGCGGAGCGGCCGACGTCCTCAAAATAGGGATATTTAAAAGGAGTCGCCACCAATCTTTTTTATGGTGTGATTGGGCACCAAAAATAGAATAAAATAATTTTTTTAAAAAAAAAAACAAAAAAAAGTGGTATGCGAAAACCAGATTTGGATTCGGGAGTTGTTTGTGTATGGGGAAGGTGTTAGCACCCCACAACACCCATTTAAAAAAACGGTGGCCAAATTTTAATCTTGAATTGCAAAAAAAAAAAAAAAAGGATTTAAGGAGAGATGTTTAATTCAGGTAAAAGAATTTTTTTTTAAAAAAATGTCTTATTTTATCCCTCATTACTCCAACATTGGAGTCATGACCCCATAAAATAAGTGGATTTAAATCCATTAATGTGGCTACATTGAAATTATTTCCAAGATTTTAGAAATAATATCATCTCAAGAAAATGAGAAAATTTTACAATTTCTCAAATCGTTCATAGGATAGCCTTCATATAAAACAAAGTTTTTTTTAAAAAAAAAAAATTTAATTAAAATTCATTTTTTCTTGGGATCAAAATCTCGGACTCCCAAAGATAATGATCCCTCACCTCAAGAATTCTCGAAAATCGGACTCCAAATATTTCTAGATTCCATCGTAGGATTTTTTTTGGAAATAAAAAAAAAAGTCTTTTAAAAAAATCGCACAAAAGTGGTAAAAAAACTTTATAAACTAAGTTTTAAGAAAAAAAGTGAAAATAAGTTTACAAAAAAAGTTTTGAAACATGAATGATAATTAAAATAAAATTATTTTTTGAAATAATAGAATACAAAAATGCAATTTAAATATAGATTATGTTTAGCTTAACAGATTGATCATACAGATAAGCAAATAAACGTCATTTACAAATATGCAAATCGAATTTTAACGAACAAAATAAGCATATTGAAATTGATCTTGGATTTCCAAAAGAATCGATTTCTCACCTCTGAAAAACTAGAAAATCGGACTCCCAAATATTTCTAGGTTCCGCTGCGTCGGTATTTTTTTCTAAAAAGCGATTATGCGTTACAAGATTATAATTTGCATAATAATTAGCATACATAAACAAAAAAATCAATGGGAAATATAATTGCATTTTTAGCATACAAACACAACATAAAAATGAAAGAAGAAAATAACAACAATAAAACTAAAAATAAAGTTTCTTTAAAAATAATGGAAGCACAAACCTTACCACTTTGAAGAAAAGAAAAAAAACATTAATTAAAATGACTAAATTACCAAAATGTATATATATAAAAAAAAAAGAAAAAAAATGAAATAAATAAAAAAAAAAAGAAAAAAAAAACCAAAAGTTTGAACCTCTTAATTAATAAATAAACAAATAAAAAAAATAATAAAAAAAAAATGAAAAAAAACAAACGTTGACACTGACTGACGGGACATTAGTCCTCTTGTATGTATAATAATAATTATTATATAAAACAAATAAATAAATAAAAAAGAAACTAATATTTGAAAAACAAATAATAATAATAATAATAATATATCTAAAATTTTTTAATATATAATTATTAAAAAAAAAAAATCGACATGCGTCGATGGTGGTCGTGCGTGATGGATTGACTTGACGGTGACAACACTTCTATCCCTTTTTTATATATATATATAGAATAATATTAATATTAATATTAATAATATTATATAATGAAATTTAATACAAAAAGTATTTGATTTATATATATAAAAAAAATTAAAAAAATGTGATGAAGCGGCAAAAAATTAGCCATCCGAACTTTTTTTTTTTTTTTAAAAATAATAATAATAATAATAATAATAATTTTACTTTTTTAAAACAAAATAAAACCCTTATTTTTTTCTCTCAAACCCTAATCTCTCATTTCTTTTTCTTTTTCTTCTCTCTTTTTTTTGCCTACCCTCTCTTCTTCTTCCAAGATCAAGCTCTTCTTTCTCCCTCTCAACTTCAACTTCAACTTACGAATTTTTAGCAATCTTTCACTGAACAAAAGCAAAATTTCTACTACGAAGGTATGTTTTACTTGTTTACTTCTCATTTCTTTGCTTGCACTTTTCTTTCACAACACATTACTTGCTCTTTTACTAGTTTGATCTCTTCTCTTTTTTGCTTTACTTGCTCCTCTTTTTAGTTTATTTTTTTTATTACTTTCACATGATATTCCGATTTTTTTTGTTTCAAACGCTCTTTTCTTTTAGGCTCATTTTTTTTTACTTCTAGAAAATGACAAGAGATCTAGGAATAAAAACAAGGAGAGAAAAAAAAACGGGGAGAATAAAACTAGCAAAAAAAAAAAAACAGTAACATAATAAAAAAAATGTGATACTAGTAACAAAATGAAGAACACGTAAACATAAAGAAAAAAATATATATAGATCAATGCGAAAATGATAATAACAAATAACAGTAACAATGATAACAAAACCCCCTTACTCAACTACTGTTTTTCAGGGGTGATTCGAGAACAAGATCTAGAAGTGTAGAGAGGAATACAACTAGCTTGCCGTTTGAAGTGCGGATCCTTGGGTCCAAAATCCTACCAAGTGCAACTTCCGGCCTAGCTCGATTGTTCTTATTGTATTCCAAACTCTCCTCTTTTTTTTTTTGTAAAGAACTACTATGTAAAAAAAAAAACTTACTCTATAATTTCTCTGCTTTTTTTTTGTGTAGATGGTTTGTGGTGAGATGTGGAGAATAGAAATTTTTTGTGTCTCTTTTTTCTTTCTTGAATTTCCCTAGGGTTTTGAAAAACAAATGTTTATAAAGGCAAACCCCTTCTTCTTTTAGACCCAACAAAATGGGTAAAAGTGACCCCAAAATGCTATTATACAAAAAAGGCAATGATTTGAAAATAACTTGATTTAAGAGGCTATCTCTCAAAAAACAACATATTATTATTTTTTTCAAACACAAATCTTGAAACACTTCAAAATCACACAAAAATGCCACTAACAAGATTATTAAACTCTAATTTAAATTTAATAACTAAAAACCGATAAGCAAGCCGGACAAAAATATGTGGCTACAACAGCTGGGTCAAATTATCGTTTTACCCCTGTATCTACCTCTTGCTCCTTAAGTCCCACTACTCCTTTAATGAACAACAACGTTGTATGGTCCAACCATAAACAGCAACCCTCTCGGGCCAATGAGAGGGTTGGGCCCCGTTGTTCAAGCCCTGGAGACAACACTTAAGGGAACAATCCCTCTAGTTTCCCTAATTCGGGAACGACTGAATTTCTTCTTGCGTAGTCAAGTTTTCAGCTCCCCACGTGGTCCTGTCCCTGAAAAGATAGGCATATTGGGCGAGCAACAGTGGCCACCCTCACCGTACTAGTCAAAGGACAGACCCCCGCAGACAGGAGTCCGTAACACGCTCAGGATTAAGGTCGAGTCACTAATGGTCATCTACAAATTTATTAGTCCTATACTATTAACGGTGTTACATCAGTATGTCTAATAATTCACGGTTCGGTCTTGTACAATCTCTTTTCACAGGATGCCTCCACTCGCATGTCAACCACATGAACGAGCTGGATCACCTCGTTTGTATCTAATACAAAGCGGGTCGCATCCACAGTGTATCCAAGATTAGGTCTCCAACCCTATCCATATACTGTAGACCTACTGTAGACCATTCGGGTCATTAACTCGAACGTGATCCTTCCTGTGTGTCCACTACACACCGTTCAAGTTCTTAGTTCTCTCAAAATACAATGACCTTGGAGCTTAGTTTATTGAATTAAGTTTATGAAATATGCGAGACACAAAGTTCAAATAAATAACTCTTATTTATTTACAACTTGGAATATTACAAACTACACGAGATGAGGACATACATCCCAACAGGAAGTTACTAAGCAACACCGTCAGTGTCGAAACTTCGGCAGCATAACGACGCTACTAGGACAAAAACCAAAATTTTTTCCTGACCTGTTTTAAGCATAACAACACTTCAAAAGATTTCCAAAACACCCAGCCTCCACCAAACTATATTCAACAATAGGTTAGATTCCCAATAGATCAAAAAGTAAACAATCAATGTAGAGTATTCCAAATGATCATGATTTTAACATTTAACTAACTCTTATATGCAACTAATAACTCTGAAATGAAAGAAACAAGAAAAACTCATAACTAACAGGTACAGATGTGCAACAGAATAAAAAAAATAAGAGACTAACCTCACATTTAAAAAGAAATAAGACCCTAAAACACTCTACGAGTCAATCAATAGGGAAACTAAACAACTAATAAGAGTCTTAATCTATTAAGAATATTCAGCGGAAATACAAAGTACTAAAATAACGCTCCATGAACTAAAGGACACAATGGAACATCCTCATAGCCTCGCCAGGTTGCCACCGTCGTCATCCAATCACAGTTTAGCTTTTATCTGCAAACAAAACATAGAAAGAAATGGGTGAGTATGAAAATACCCAGTAAGTAGCCCACTTACGTCCAAACCTATCTCAGTAAAAACAACAAGACTCATCTTCTAAACTCACTCAACCCCAAACAGGTCTCACATTTAGCACACTTCACCCTGAGCCCCCTGTGGTATTAACTCGAGCTCTACCTTCTGTTGGGATTTATGCCCTAAACTTGTGTAATTTTGATCAATTAAATAAAGTGTTATTTGTTTTGATAAGATTACAGTCTTGCTTTTATAAATCCAATAAACTAAGCTCCAAGGTTATAACTTTTATCATGAAATCAGTGTAGTGGACACTATTTGGGTTGAGTTCAAGATTATAACCTAAATAGTCTATGGTATAAGAATAAGGTTGGAAACCTCATTCTGGTAACACCATGGATGCGACCCACTTTGTAATTAGTACAAATGAGGTAATCTAACTCATTCATGTAGTTGACATGCGAGTGGGGGCATCCTGTATGAAGAGTTCATACAAGATCGGATCACAAATTATTAGTCTAACCAAATTATAACACCGTTAACGTGGATAAGACTAGTAATTTATAGATGGTCATTAGTGACTCGACCTGAATCCTAAGCAAGTTAAGAACTCCTGCTTATAGGGATTTGTCCTTAGACTAGTATGGGTGAGAGTGGCACATGGCCGACTCAATAAGCCTACCTTCGGGTGACGTAACCTCGTGAGGTAGCTGGGAACTTAAGCTGCAAGATGGAATTCACTCATTCCTCTATTGAGGAATTAGATAGGTTGTTCCCGTAAGAACTGACTCCAAGTCTTGAACAACGGGGCCCCGTCCTCAATGAGGGTATGAGTCTAAGGTAGGACCTTAGACTTGTTGTTCATTAGAGGATCAGTGATGCTTAAGGAGCAAAGAGGTAATCACGGGGGTAAAGCGATAATTTGACCCACCGTGATTACGAACAACTGTGAAGGGGTCGACTCATGGGTAATGACTATATCAATGGACACAATATTATCTACAGTGAGGAGAGTGCAGCTACAAGTCTATAGTGGAGGACCTGGAGGTAATGAATATTGATTAAACTGGATCAAATAGTTTGATCAGTTAATCTCACATCATTGGAGCTCATGATCCAGTAGGTCCATTAGATCCTCTCTGTTGGCTCAACGTGTTAATATTGAGGGTATAAAGTTAGGAGTGAAATTGAAGTGTTCAATTTCATACATGAGGAGTTATATCAATTATATATGATATAATTGATATAATATATAGTTTTAATGTGAATTAGATTCATATATAAACTATATACTAAATAGAGATTAAAAGAGGGGTAGGATGGTCATTTCCATCTCATTCCCCTTTATATATGGTTGCATGAGATGCAACTAGGTTAAGGTTATATAAGCTCTCTTGTTGTATTGTTGGAAGAGTTCCAAGATACACACATCTCTCTCAAAATACCTCACATCTCCTAAAGGGAACCCACCTTCCTCCCTCACCTAGAGAACAACAGAGAATATCCGGTGGTCGTGTCTTCGCACGTTGGAGTTCTTGTTGCTGAGATCGTGATCGTGGAGAGAGGAGCACTTGAAGAAAGGTTCTTCAAAGGTAAATTCTTGTTGTCCATTTCATTTTTATGCTTAATATAGTTTTGTATGTTCTTGAATTTATCGTTGTAACTAAATCAAGAGCGCGTGATTCGCAATCGCTTCCGCTGCGGGGACTTCGATTCCCTTCACCTTCGGCCCTGAAACTTTGATTGACGATGCAATGAGAGAAAGTAACTCTCACGGCACTATACACTGGCATAGAGCAGAGTAGGTACGTATCTTACACGCTCTATGAGGAATCACCCCTAAGCCAACACGAGATAATAGAAAGCAACCACTGCCTGTCCCCCGGGCTCTCACAACACAACACGCTAGCATAGTGCAGTGAGGTACGTAACCAACACGCCCTATGAGGATCACCCCTAAGCTAGCACGAGATAATGGAAAGCAGCAATTCACTGATCTCAACGGGGGCGTACCCTAATATCACGAGGCTATCATATATCGTCGACCTAGAGGTTCTGACCCGCTTAGGTGCAACTCAGGGTTTAGTAAGGGTCGGTTCTCGGGCTTTATTTGAAAGAGTCTAGATTAAGAAAACGGAAGCAATTTTGGATCTTGAACACTCTAAGTTGATCAATTTTGTAAAATAAAAAACATGCTCAAAGCTGGAAAAATAGAGGGATAGAAAACTCAACTTTGAAGATCAAATTCTCTTCACCCGGTGGATGGTTTTCAACACGAACACTTCGTGGACAACCGTTAGAGTCTTTCCTACTATCCTCGGGCCTTAGAACGGATTGTGGGATCCTAGGTTGAGAGAATTCGGAAGAAAAGACCTCAAAGGTCACTAATTCGGGAATATTGAATTTTCTGTAAAAATCTCACAAATTACCTCAAATCACCATTATATAAAGCTTCAATAAGGTTCAATGGAGTGACAACTCAAGGGTGATGAGGATGATTTGAGGTGGAGGTGGCTAATTTTGTACAATTTTGAAGATGATGAGGATTAGGCAACTTGTCAAGTTGATTTTCATGAAAATCATGAAAATCTATTTATTCTTCATTTAATTTTAATTCAAAAATCAATATTAAATTGATTTTTAATTAAAATTAATATAATTAATTAAATAATTCAAAATTAATTTAATTAATTAATTTTTAATTTAATTTAATATCAAATATTAAATTAAATAAATTGTCCGATCCTGATCGATTTCCCGAACATGAATCCTTATTCATGCTATAAATCGATCCATATTTAAATCATATTTAAATATATCCACCTCTGATTAATCATAGTTTAATTCATAATTAAGCTATGATTCGTTAAATATATCACATATAATTAACGCTTTCTTCCAAACTCGAATTTGAACAATTCAAACTCTTTTCTCTCAAAATGTTATAAGGCTAAGTCCGAGCTAGTAAGGAGGACCTAATGGACCTACAGATCATGAGCTCCAACGATACGAGATTAACTGACCAAACTCTTTAGCCTAGCTAATCAACATTCGTTAACCACCGGGACACTCCACTAAAGTCCAGTGGCTGCATTCTCCTCACCGTAGATATATTTCTGTCCACTCGATATAACCATGATTAGTAAGTCGATCTTTCACAGTCGTTCAGAATTACAATTTGGTCAAAATTACCGTTTTACCCACTGTAATTACCTTTTGTTCCTAAGTCCCACCGATCCTCTAATGAACAATTGGTTTGTGGTCCAACCAAAGAAACCGAATCCCTCTCGGGCCAATGAGAGGGGTGGGCCCATTGTTCAAGACCCGAGTCGATGCTTAAGGGAACAACCTCTCTACTAATCCCTAAAGCGGGTAGGAATGAATTCCATCTTGCGAACTATGTTTCCAGCCTATCTACCCGGTTTTATCCACGAAATGGGAGGCTTATTGAGTCGGCAGTCTCGGGCCACTCTCACCCATGCAAATCTAAGGATAATCCGAATAAACAGGGGTCCATAGAACGCTCAGGATTAAGATCGAGTTACCTAGGTCATCGTATGAATATAGTCGATTAAGACGATGAACGGAGTTATAAAGTCTAAGTGACTATTTTGCGATCGATCTTATGCAAACTCATTGCATAGGCGCCCCACTCACATGTCTCCACATGAGCGATTTAGGATCACATCGTTTGTTCTCTACAAAGTGGGTCGCGTCCATAGTGTTCCCGGGATAAAGTACCCACCACTATCCTTTTACTATAGATCTTACGCTATAACTTGAACTTGATCCACTTTTATGTCACACATAAAGTTCAAGTATTCATCCCATAGCCAAGGGTTATTTATTGGATTAAGGTTAGACAATACAATAGTCAATGACACCTTTACTGAATAAATCTCAATAACATCTTTATTGCAAAATAGAATACATTCAGTTTACAAAACCACGAGTTTTAGGACATAAAACCCAACAAACTCCCACTTGGACTAAAACGTCTGTGGGGTAAAATATCTTTGAGTAAAGAAAACACGCCTCTTCAGATTACAACCCGTAGTCCTAGACTCTCTAGGTGTCCTCAAACACTTTAGCCGTGAGGGGCTTTGTAAACGGATCAACAATGTTGTGCTCCGAAGCGATCTGCGTGACGATCACGTCTCCTCGTTGCACAATCTCTCTGATGAGATGGTATTTACGCTCTATGTGCTTTCCGCGCTTATGGCTTCTAGGTTCTTTAGAATTTGTCACTGCACCACTATTATCACAATAAAGGGTGATAGGAAAATTCATATTTGGAACAACTTCCAAATCGATCAAGAACTTCCTAAGCCATACTGACCTCCTTCATTTTGCTTCATGAAGTCATGCGTGTATACTCGACCTCCATGGTGGAGTCAGCAATACAACCTTGCTTTATACTCCTCCATACTATAGCTCCTCTGTTAAGAGTGAACACTGATCCTGATGTGGATTTCCTCGAATCCACATCAGTCTGAAAATCAGAGTCAGTGTATCCATACACAAGCATATAGTCCCTCGTTCTCCTAAGATACTTGAGGATGTTCTTAACGGCAGTCCAATAATCATATCCTGGATTAGACTGATATATGCTTACTATTCCCACTGCATAGCATATGTCGGGTCGAGTACATAGCATGGCATACATCAGACTACCGACAGCTGAAGCATAGGGAATGCGTCTCATATCCTCAACTTCTTGAGGTGTCTTAGGACACTGTTCCTTAGACAAATGAATTCCATGCCTGAAAGGTAATAAACCCTTCTTGGAATTCTGCATCTTATATCTAACTAACATTTTGTCAATATAAGATGCCTGAGACAGTGCTAGCGTTTTGTTCTTGCGATTCCGAACGATTTGGATTCCAAGAACAAACTGAGCCTCTCCCAAATCTTTCATTTGGAATTGGGTTGCTAGCCATTCCTTAACGCCAGTCAGGAACCCTGCATCATTCCCAATGAGCAAGATATCATCTACGTATAAAACTAAGAAATCTACAGTGGTATTGACTATCTTCTTGTAAACACAAGCCTCGTCAATATTCTGTTCAAAGTCATAAGATTTGATCGCAGTATCAAATCTTATATTCCAGGATCTAGAAGCTTGTTTCAATCCATATATGGATCGTTTAAGCTTGCAAACTTTTTGCTCTTGACCCTGAACTATGAACCCCTCTAGTTGATCCATATAGATACTCTCCTCAAGATTGTCATTCAGAAAGGTTGTCTTGACATCCATTTGCCAAATTTCATAGTCATAAAACGTGGCAATAGACAAGAGTATTCTAATGGACTTGAGCATGGCAACAGGGGAGAAGGTTTCTTCATAGTCCACCCCTTCCCTTTGAGTATAACCCTTTGCCACAAGTCGAGCCTTAAAGGTTTGCACCTTACCGGCTTGATCTCGTTTCCTCTTGTAGATCCACTTGCAAACCGAGTGGGTCTTTCACCACCGGTTGATCTACAAGTTTCGCATCGAATTGAAGTACATTGACTCCATTTCAAGGTCCATGGCTTTAATCCACTCGTCCTTATCTATATCATTCATTGCCTGTTTATAGGTCAATGGATCCTCAACGCCATCATCAGGTATGACGACTTGGGTTTCAGTCAAACCCATGTAACGGTCGGGTTGTCTAACATCCCTCCCACTACGTCGAGGCATTTTCAACTCTTGAGAAGGACCAGCTTCATCAACAACTCTTGTTGATTTATCTGTAGCTTCCCTGGAAATTTCGCTCAAGATAATCCTGCTTCGAGGCTGATGATCTCTCATGTGGTCTTCCTCTAAGAACGTGGCGTTTGTCGACACAAGCACCTTGTCCTCTTGAGGATCATAAAATAGACCACCTTTCGTTTCTTTGGAGTACCCTACGAATAGGCATAATTTTGATGTTCCAATTTCTTTGGATTGGACACGGCACATGTCTTGGGACATCCCCAAATCCTGAAGTGACGTAAACTACCTTTACGCCTTTTTCATAACTCATAGGGTGTTTCTGAAACACTCTTAGAGGGAACCATGTTCAAAATATATGCAACAGCTTCTACTGCATATCCCCAAAACGAATTAGGCAGCTGAGCATAGCTCATCATGGATCGAACCATGTCTAACGAGTTCTATTTCTCCTCTCGATACACCATTCTGCTTTGAGGTGTCTTTGGTGTCTTGAGAGTTGGGATACGATTCCATGTTCTATCATATAGTCTTGGAATCTCAAATCCATATACTTTCCACCTCGATCTGATCGAAGTGTTTTAATCGTTTTACCTAATGTGTTCTCAACTTCTGCCTTATACTCCTTGAACTTTTCAAGGGTTTCAGACTTATGATGCATTAGGTAAAGATAGTCATACCTTGAATAATCATCAATAAAACTGATGAAGTATTCATACCCTCCTCGTGCCTTGACATTCATAGGACCACAAAGGTTCGAATGCACGAGTTCCAAGGGCTCTTTGGCTCTATAACCTTTTTCAGAAAAAGGTCTTTTAGTCATTTTTCCCTCAAGACATGACTCACATGGTGGTAAAGAGATCTCCTCTAACTGACTTAGGAGACCACTCTTGACCAATCTCCCAATCCTATTGAGATTAATGTTAGTCTGAAGTGCCAAAAATAGGTACTAGGAAAAAGTTTCTGCCTTTTATTTTGAGTATCAGCTGTTTTAAACATCTCGGTATTCAAAATAGCTTTTACTTATGTTGGTATTAACACATATAAGTTGTTTTCCAGTTTAGCAGAATATATTCGTACAACTCTTTTGCAAATGAACGCTTCATTATGATCAAAAGATACTTTATACATATGTTCAAGCAAACAGGAGATAGATACAAGATTTCTTTTGATTCCAGGAACCACAAGTACATTTTCTAATAAAATAAATCTATCTCTAAACAACAACTTCACAGCTCCCACTTTGCTTTGGTTTGAGACAACCTCTCCCCGCTCCAACCACGAGAGATATATCCCCATCAACAAAGTCTTTGCCAGAACTAGTTTCTGAAAAGAAGAGAACAAACATGGTTAGTGGCTCCTGAATCTAATATCCAGCGGAATCATCATGTTCCACTAAACATGTTTCAATAACGAGTAAATCATATTTACCTTGTTTTTCTCTCAACTTTCTTTTCTGCAAGGTATTTCGGGCAGTTCCTCTTTCAGTGCCCATCACCACCACAATGGAAACATTTTCCTGTGGCCTTAGCCTTGCGCGTGGGAGCTGGTCCCTTCCCTTTATCCTTCTTCTTCTTCTGAATACCCTTATTCTTGGAAAAGAAGGACCGGACTTGGTCCCAGAGGGCGATCCTCTTAGGAACTTCTTCAAGTGACAACATTTGCCTCCTTCTCTTTTCCTTTTGATTTCATGAGGGACTCAAAAGTCTCAGAGCTCGTTGAGGAGAGTAGTCGAGTTATACTCTATTTTATTCATCACCACATTTGTGCGGAATGGCGAAACTCTTCTAAGAGATTCCATAATAAAGGTTACCTGACTTTTCTCATCTATGATCGCCCCATTTACTTCAGCCACGTTGAAGTGGGTCATCATGTCAAGGACATGTTCCCTAACAGAGGCTCTCTCCTTCATACGGGAGTTGTAAACGTATTTGACAGCATCATAATGGACCGATGAGGATGGTTGTCCAAACATCGCTCAGAATGATCCCATGATCTCCTTTGCGGTGACCATGGTCTCATGTTTCTTAGACAACACATCGATATGTTGGCTAAGATGTAGACTCGGCCTTCTCATTAGCCCTAATCCATCTTTCATAAGCATCCCGAACAATTCGGTTTGCGATCGAAGCCGGAGGGGAGGACATTCCTCCGTTAAGACGAACCTTAGATCATCAAGAACAAGAATCATATTCAAGTTTGATTTCCGTGTTCCATAATTATCGCCGCTAAGTTCATGAAGAAGCGAGTAATCTGAATAAAAGAGTTCGACATCTTTGAAAAAGAATGAATTCTATTAGTGAATTGTTTGTAACCTATCCAATTTAAGAATTTAGCAAAAGTAATAATGTACCCATAAACTCATTATTGTTTTTGCAACGATACTTCAGTGAGTCGAGCAAATCGCTACTCGAGGCGATCAATCACTCCTTCATTGAACCAAGACATTTTTGACTAAATGCTAATACCTGAATAACTCTTATTCCTATAACATTCTAGTTATCGCTACTTTGATCAAGAACTTACTAACACTTAGCAATTCTTGTAAGTGTGACTCGCTATTTTCAGACCTCAGAGGTCGGCCCCAACAATGCTACCGAACTGGAGAGACAAAGCTGGGAATGGACCTAAGAGACCCTGTCAATTTCTGGAGTTTGAGTTGTTCTGAATCCCATGTTACATCCCTCCGAATGGATGGTGCTACCTCGGGTGACCTGCAGGCGCAACATGGGAATCTCACGGTCCAACCTAATGGAGGAGACCGTAGGATGTGTTGACACATTTCCTTCTCCCACTTACTATAAATACTTTCTCCATTCACCTTGCTCTTGATTTATGCAAACACCATCCGAATGGGGATGCCCTATTGACATCACGAGATCGAGCATAAATCTCACGGTGTGAACTTCGCAGAGAGCGTAAGAGGAAATTGATATATCATATATACCTTTTCACTCCCACTAAGTATTTTAAACAGTTTGGGTAAACTTTTACTTAGGCATATTCCGGCTAAAACAATATGATCTAAGTTTATCAATATAACAATTATACTAGAATTGCCTAAGTCTATTAACCTTTTAATAAATCTAGGTCTATGAGTTTAATTTATTAACTTTTAATAAACGCCACTCACGAAAGATAATTTATAAACCTATGGATTAAATTCACTCCCAGGTCAGTTTCCAGGTAGGGGTGTTCCGTTTCCGTTAGCTTAAGTACCCCAACCTAGCCAGAACCTTCCTTAGTCAGAGTCCCTCTTTAATCAAAGTTTATAAATTATTGGTTTCCTAATTCTAATCTTATTAGAACTAGATAACTTTAGGTCTAATTAATTCCAGTTCTAAAACCATTTTAAAACTAATTAATTAACCTTAGGTTACATGAATTTCTATGTTATAAATTGTTTCATCATTCATCAAATGAATAAACATACATTTATAACAAATTCATCACATGAATAAATGCATAGCAATTATATGTTTAATTTTTAATTAATATAACCCTTATATTAATTATAATTAAAACATATAATATTTGTTTCATAAATTAATATAACACTTATATTAATTCTTATGAAACCCAATGAACATGCATATAATATATTATAACACTTATAACATACTTTCAATGCATGGAGCATGCTTCCTATGGTGGGATTTTAAGATCTATATGGCATACTTTATGCACATATAATCAGGGATTTTAATTAAAACATACATTCACAATGCATAATTAATTAAACACACTAAAGTGGACTGGTTTTGGCATCTAATGCAAGCAAACTACTAAATTATTACATTAATAATCTAGGATTAACATCGAACCACTTCGAACACTTCGAATTTGGGTCGAACCGACTTGTAAATGTGTGAACCAGACTTTCAAAAGGTTAAATCGGGCTATAAAAGGCTGAACCGGGCCTCCAATTGGTGAAATGGACCTCCAAAATGGAAAAACCGACCTCAAAATAGTCAGAACCGGTCTAAAACCACCCGAACCAGACTGAAAACGAGCCGAACCGGTCCAAAATAACTTGGACCGGTCAAAGTCAACATAAAAAGTCAACTATGTCTTCTCAAATTGAAATCACGGGCTGGAGAAAATAAATACGGTAGCAGATTAAAAAAAAACATCCTCTATTTCTAGATTTCTTGACCTTTCAAGCTTCTTTCTTCAAATTGAAGGCCTTCCCGAACTCCAATCGACTTGAAATTTTTACAGCTTATTCTACACACATTAATGCTCAAACACACTTGAGAAATTTGAAAACAAAGCACAAATTGATGCTCAATTTAAATGACAAAACCAGAAGAACACTTTAGACGCCCAGAAAAATTGTATTTCAAAAAACACTCACCACAGAACAAAATAGATCAAATTGAGTGCTCAAAATTACTCTGATACCAATTGAAAGAGTCTAGATTAAGAAAACGGAAGCAATTTTGGATCTTGAATACTCTAAGTTGATCAATTTTGTAAAATAAAAAACATGCTCAAAGCTGGAAAAATAGAGGGATAGAAAACTCAACTTTGAAGATCAAATTCTCTTCACCCGGTGGATGGTTTTCAACACGAACACTTCATGGACAACCGTTAGAGTCTTCCCTACTATTCTCATACCTTAGAACAGATTGTGGGATCCTAGGTTGAGAGAATTTGGAAGAAAAGACCTCAAAGGTCACTAATTCGGGAATATTGAATTTTCTGTAAAAATCTCACAAATTACCTCAAATCACCATTATATAAAGCTTCAATAAGGTTCAATGGAGTGACAACTCAAGGGTGATGAGGATGCTTTGAGGTGGAGGTGGCTAATTTTGTACAATTTTGAAGATGATGAGGATTAGGCAACTTGTCAAGTTGATTTTCATGAAAATCATGAAAATCTATTTATTTTTCATTTAATTTTAATCCAAAAATCAATATTAAATTAATTTTTAATTAAAATTAATATAATTAATTAAATAATTTAAAATTAATTTAATTAATTAATTTTTAATTTAATTTAATATCAAATATTAAATTGAATAAATTATCCGATCTTGATCGATTTTCCGAACATGAATCCTTATTCATGCTATAAATCGATCCGATATTTAAATCATATTTAAATATATCCACCTCTTATTAATCATAGTTTAGTTCATAATTAAGCTATGATTCGTTAAATATATCACATATAATTAACGCTTTCTTCCAAACTCGAATTTGAACAATTCAAACTCTTTTCTCTCAAAATGTTATAAGGCTAAGTCCGAGCTAGTAAGGAGGACCTAATGGACCTCTGGATCATGAGCTCCAACGATACGAGATTAATCGACCAAACTCTTTAGCCTAGCTAATCAACATTCGTTAACCACCGGACACTCCACTAAAGTCCGATGGCAATGCATTCTCCTCACCGTAGATATATTTCTACGTCCACTCGATATAACCATGATTAGTAAGTCGATCCTTCACAGGTCGTTCGTAATTACAGCTGGGTCAAAATTACCGTTTTACCCCTGTAATTACCTCTTGTTCCTTAAGTCCCACTGATCCTCTAATGAACAATTGGTTTGTGGTCCAACCAAGAAACCGAATCCCTCTCGGGACAATGAGAGGGGTGGGCCCATTGTTCAAGACCCGAGTCGATGCCAAGGGAACAACCTCTCTACTAATCCCTAAAGCGGGTAGGAATGAATTCCATCTTGCGAACTATGTTCCCAACTATCTACCCGTTTTATCCTCGAAATGGGAGGCTTATTGAGTCGGCGATCTCGGGCACTCTCACCCATGCAAATCTAAGGATAATCAATAATAAGCAGGGGTCCATAGAACGCTCAGGATTAAGATCGAGTTACCTAGGTCATCGTATGAATATAGTCAGTTAAGACAGTAAACGGAGTTATAAAGTCTAAGTGACTATTTTGCGGTCCAGTCTTATGCAAACTCATTGCATAAGGCACCCCCACTCACATGTCTCCACATGCACGATTTAGGATCACATCGTTTGTTCTCTACAAAGTGGGTCACGTCCATAGTGTCCCCAGGATAAGGTACCCAACCCTATCCTTTTACTATAGACTGTTCTGGCTATAACTTGAACTTGATCCCCTTTTATGTCACACATAAAGTTCAAGTATTCATCCCATAGCCAAGGGTTCTTTATTGGATTAAGGTTAGACAATACACAATAGTTAATGACACCTTTACTGAATAAATCTCAATAACATCTTTATTGCAAAATAGAATATACATTCAGTTTACAAAACCACGAGTTTTAGGACATAAAACCCAACAATAAGGTGACTAGAGGTCCTATCTAGGCATTCCTAACGTTCTAGACTCATTCCAAGGGTCCCAATTCCAACTAGGTTGTCAATCTAACCAAGTTTTAGCTTAAACCATCCACCTATTAGGAATGTTAGGTACAACCTGAACAATCGACCCCCACGTCACATAACCTCACATAATAAGATACATAGTCTATGTAAACATGATAAAAACAAGATCAAAACATGATTCACAAACTCGAGGTAATATTCAGACAATCATGTCAAAAATAAAAATCATAAAGACATGTTACAAGTTCCAAAAACCTTTAGATAACTAACATAAGGTCCAACAATAATAACATCTCAAGAATACACAACAAGTAATGTCGTACACCTTACTCATTTGCTTAGGAGCTTGGCGTTAATCCAAATGACTACTTACGTGATACTCGAGGGTTCGAAAATTGGATGTGTGCTCCTAAGTAACTTCCTTGGTACAATTGAGTCCCTATTTAACAAAACAATAATTCAAAACAAAGTCTCTAAAAGGTTAACTGAAGTAACTTGTCACTAATAACCGAATTACCACAACGGAGGCCCAAAACGAGCTTGAGAAACTGAAACTGTTTGGCTGAACCTTCTCCGACGATGGCGGCGGTGATGGCGCGTGACGGTGAGTGAGGTTCGTTTCCGGAAAGCTCGTTGGTCGATCTATTCAAAATCGATGATGTTTCAGCGAAAATTTAGTAAAAAACAAAGTGAACCGACCGAAACTTAATGCAGCAACTCGAATCGAACTCATGTGCGGCAGATGGACTCGGTGAAGCTCGACTTAAACGCGTGAAATCCGACAAAGAATTCGAGCTCGCCGACGATGGCAACTGCAGATCAGCGTGCGTAAGGCGCTCGAGCGGCTGGGCAACGCGACGGCGAGTTGGGAGATCGGCGTGCGTAAGGCATTCGGGCGGCTGGGCAACGCGATGGCGAGTTGAGGGAACGACGTGCGTAAGGCGTTCGGGCGGCTGGGCAACGCGGCTGCCCCGCGACGAGTTGATGACTGGGCAACGCAGTTGATCGGTGGCGAGTTGAGTGTTTGGATGGATGGTTTCTGCACGAGGGAGAGGGGAAGGAGAAAAGAAAGAAGGAGAAAAAAAATAATAAAGAAAATGAAAAAGGAGAAAAAGAAAAGAAAAGAAAAGAAAAGAAGAAAAAAAAGAAAAGAAAAGGAAAAGAGGAAAAGAAGCCTACTTGGATGGGTTTCACTCTATGATAAACTTGCAAGGCCAACACGAATTCAACGAGCGAAGAGAAGATTTTGAAAGTGTAGCCTCTTTGGTGGAAAATCAAACTAATTTAAGAAAAAGAAAACTAAGTGTTGGAATAAAAATTTCGACGAATCCAATATTGCCACGTCATCACCTGACATTGATGACAAAATTATTTAATTAGGGACTAATTAAATCTACATGCATCCCTAAATTAAATTGGTGGTTATACAATTGGGTTCCTTAAAATTTGATAGACAAAAGTCTAAATTAAAGACCCAGTTAGAAAAAGTCCAAGCCCGATCCAGAGACATAGACCCAAAATCAATAAGACCCGGTCCAGGACAGAAGACCCAAATCAGCCAAGCCCAAGAAGATTGACCCAACCCAAAATGGTTGGCCCAAAGCTAACCTGGCCCAACCCAAAGGAGTTGGCCCAGCAAAGAGCAGACCCAGTCCAACGGGCCCAAACCCATTTGGAGGCCCAGAGAAACTCTATAAATAGAGACTTCCCTCCTTCATTTTCAAGGGTCAGAAGCTGAAGAAGCTCAGAGAGAATTCAGAAACAAAACTGTGAAGTCTCCAGAAGCTCTTGAAGATCAAACACCATATGAACGAAGAACGCTTCAAGGGAATCGTCAAGAACACACCGTCAATCCATTGAAGTTTTCAACATCGAGAACTAGTTGTTTCAACCCTCGAGAAAAGCTACAAGCCGAAGATTTTCAACAAGCTGCAAGCCGAAGACCTTCAACAAGCTACAAGCCGAAGACCTTCAACAAGCTACAAGCCGATGATCTTCAACAAGATACAAGCTACAAGCCGATGATCTTCAACAAGCTACAAACTACAAGTCGAAGATCTTCAACAAGCTACAAGCTATAAGCCGAAGACCTTCAACACGCTACAAGCCGAAGATTTTCAACAAGCTACAAGCTGCAAACCGAAGGCCTTCAACAAACTACGAGCGAAGACCTTCAACTTTCTATACTTGAGAACAAGCTGAAAAGCCCTCAAGACAAATCTACGTTCGAGAACAAGTTGTTTCAACCCTCGATCCAAGCACATAAGTAGGAGAGAGAATCAGAGGATTAAATACTAGAGATTGTACTCACAATTACCTGAAATCAATACAACAAAAATTCATTTACACGTGTCTCATTTCCATTCGCTGGTTGAAATATCGTGTGAACACTAAGATTAGGGCAAATCCTAATCCTTTTTAGAATTCAAAAAAAAAAAAAGTCTTTCTCTAAAATCTCTTATAATCCTAATTCTGATCTGAAACTCCAAAAATTAAAAAATTCAAAAATTAAACCATATACAAATTAATGTACCTGATTTAACCGGGTGTTACAATTATTACCAAAAACAAAAAAAAACGAGCTCACTAAAAAATCTAAAAGAAATCCATAATCAATCTCAATTTAGAGAAAAAGAAAATTGGTCCTGAAAAAAGCTATAGAAAATTTAGTCCCCATAATCCATCTTAAATTTAGTAGGCTAATAAGAGCATAACTCAACTAGCATCAAGTAAAACTTATAACTAAAAGATCATGAGTTCAAATCCTCCCACCCCCAATTGACGATGTATTAAAAAAAATCTCAAATTTAGTACTTATACTTTCAATAAATATTAAAATTGGTTCTGACTAATAGCTTGAAATTAATTTTTATCAAAATTGGTTAAATAATAATAACAATTTTCATGCAAGAAAAGACGCAATGTTAACATATTTTCAAAATTTATAGAGAAAAGATTATTATACACTAATTTAGTTTAAAAAGTTAATAATAAACTAAAATTATGGCCCAATTTTAAAAAATATTGAAAAGAGATTAAATTTATTTATTAAAAAGTAGAGAGTGAAAATGGAATGAAAATTAAAATATATTGATAAAATTGATATTTTAATTAAAAAAAACCAAGAAATCATGGTTCCAATCCTCTACCCTCAAATATTGTTGTACTAAAAAAGTAAAAAAAAAAAAAAGATGCTCAATTAAAATTAAAAAAAAAACATAAAATACACCAAAAAGTGGAAAGCAATCTCAAAATTAAATTTTAAAAAAAAGGGTAAAAATGGGTCGAATGGCGTACAAAAGCTCAAACACGACATAAAAAAGAAAAGAAACAAAAATCAAGCTCAATTCATGCAGGATAACTTCGAGAAACCAGGCTTGGATATTTGTAAGAGGGGATTTTATCCACTGAGCTATCAAACATTATTAAACTATATGTGGGACACAAATTATAATAGTTTGTGTTATTATAACTTGAAGAATTCCCTTCACTCCAAACACAACCTATTATAACTCCATACTATACTACTCTGCATTTTAAATTATATTATATGATTCTACAGATTATAATAACCTACAGACTATTATAATCACATGTTATTATAACTCATTTAGTACTCCAAACAGGCTCTTGTAATCATACGAAAAATATTCAGTACCCCAAACAACCTCTTGTAATCATATGAAGAATATTGAATTTGGTTGTAAAAAATAGTAGAGATTATGAAGTGAATTGACTATGGGTGTAGGGAGGGATAATTTATTTTAAAAATTACCTATGAAATAGGTAAAATTAATATATACAGTTTAAAATTCTGACAACCCGATCTTAGAAAAAATAAAAAAATATATTTTTTTATCTAAACAAGTGAGATGATTTCAAATCAGAATTAATTCTTGCAAATCCAATAGTTTCAAAGAGGAGATAACGAAAATAGATAATACCTTATTCAATAAATTATACTTATGTAATTTAACATAAAGTTTCTATTACCATTATACTATTTTAGCAATTTCCTCTATTTTAAAGCCCTGCTATATTTCCAATATCACCACGGCTATAATCCCAAAAAAGAAAACGATTGAACAATATTTGAGTTCTAGACTGAAAATACCATTATGCCCCCACCTCCATCTTGCCCAACACCCGCTGAACTCTGTCAATTAAGGCATTTCCCTTGGCCCCATTTGGTCCATTATTGTTGTACCTTTTAACCATTTTTATCCATCAACTTTAGGGAGAGAAAAAAAGGGTATGTACTTGTTCCAATTTATAGGATAAATTTGGTACTAAAAAAAAATATATTATAGGATAAATTTGAATACATCTAAATCCAACTCTAATAATATTTATAAATTTGAATGTCATTTCTTTTATTTAAAAAACACACACAATTGAGGTGAGAAATAAAAATTAGTATTTTAAACATGAACTATCACAATTGAGTTCTAGTTTGATACATTTATACATATATATAGGGGGAAAAAATCAAAGTAAAATGATCTAAAATTTTATTTTTATCTTCCTTTTGTAGAGTATTTTGATGAAATCAATCTACAGTGTAAAATATTATTTAGAACCTGTGCTGCACTAGGAACAACAACAATCTTATCACCTTGGTTTTGCTAATGTATTTGTTATTGAAAGTTGAGATTTTTACCCCTATATCTCGGAGTAGAGCTAAGAATTTTAGTAAGAAAGAGTACAGTCATGTTATATATCCTTCCCTTTCTATTTGTTGAACTTATTTTAATTGAAGTTACAAGTTTAGTTTTAAACTTTTCAATTTTATGTCTAATAAATTTGTCATCCTAAAAAATATTTAATAAATCTTTAAATTTTCAATTTTATATCTATTAATTCTTCAGTATTATGGACTTTTTTTAAAAAAATCACAACCTATGACATACAAAATTAAAAGGTAAAAGGCCATGTTCATTTTTTTTAGTTCGACAATATGTGGGGGTAGAAATTTGAATCTCTAATCTCTTTGTTGAAAATATGTTTAATCTAGTTGAGTTGCGCTCGAGTTGGTAGAATCATGTTTAATTTTGTGTCTGATAAGTTCATGAATTTAAAAAAATGTTAAATAGGTTGTAAACTTATTACTATTAAAAACAAATTTAATGTTAAAAAATTATTAAACAACAAGCCGTCTTAGCTCAGTGGTAGAGCGCGTGGCTTTTAACCACGTGGTCGTGGGTTCGATCCCCACAGACGGCGTTTAACTTTGAATTTTATATTGTCACCCTATCGTAAGACCGTAGTACAACATTATTTTCTCCTTTATTGAAATTAATGAATGAAAAGAAAAAGAAAACAATGTACTGCATTTTTTTTTTGTTAAAGGAACATTGTGTAGTTTACCTTTGTTAAGTCATTTTTTTTCTTTAAACATAAATTAAACTTCTATTAAAATATAAAATATAAGGTTTATTTTCTAACTATACATTGAACTTCTTTGAAACTTATAAATGAATAATTTATTATGACATTTTCTTATTACTAATAGAGTTTTTTTTAAAGAAAATATATTGACCATTACATTTTTTATTTTTTATTTTTTAAAAGGAACATTTTTTGTTTACCTTTGTTAAATTACATGTACGAAATTGAATATCTTCGGAAAAGAGAATGCTATTATTTTATTTTTTAAGATGACAATAAAACGACGATATATTTTAACATTAATGTCATGTAAGAGTGAAATATTCCCAAAATATTAATAGGTCATGACCTATTTACATGATTCACAAAACATAATTATGGTATTAATGACTTATTTACATGATTCACAAAATATAATTATGGTTCACAAAATATAATTATGGGTCGAGTTTGTAAATCCAAAGAAAGATTGTTGGAGTAAAGAGTAAGACCAACTAAGTACATGTGCATTTCATATTATTTTAAACTATGAGAGTGTCATTAGTTGCTGGAAATTATTATCGACAATACTCGTCGAAGAAAGAACTGATGTTGCTAGATAAGGTTGCCAACGATTGCATCGTGTGAGAGAAGGTAGTCAACAGTGGTCGTCAGAAGTCAGAGAAGGTCGTAGGCAGTGGTCGTTGATCGCTGGAGAAGGTCGTCGGAGGTGGTTGTCCGGTCATAGATGGGTCGTCAATCGTCGGAGATAGTCGTAGAGGTGGTTTTCGTAGATCGCTGGAATGGACGGAGGTGATTGCTGATCGCTGGTGGTAGCAGTCAGTTGTTGGAGAAGCGATGATAAAATACGTTAATAGAATTACTATACAAATTAGTAGAATTAATATCCTAACACTGTAACAAGTCGATAGAGTTGAGTTGAGTTAGTTAGGGCCTGTTTGGTTGGCAATCTGGATTCTGTTTTATGTTTTTGGATTCACTGAATTCAGTGAATACATGTTTGGCAGACGTGTTTTTGAAAACTGTTTTCGGATTCTGTGATCCAAATAGTAGAAATTAAAAAACAACATTTTTATGTTTTCATTGTATCCAGATTCTGAATTTGAAATTTTAATGCAGAATTGTATTAAATAAAGATAAAATCTTAATAAATATAGTATTTCATGGTTATAAACTTAATTTACTTTTGTTAAATTAAAATATGTATAATATAATATATTATAAAATAATAATTATATAAAATTTATTAAAAAAACACATGTTCATAAATTAATATATTCAACCTAATAATTAGCTTTCCAACAACAACTAATTTTATGATCTATAAATATATTATAGAACACATTTTAAACTATTGTTTAAAATGAAATTAAATTTCTAAATCTATACTAAACATATATCTGAAAAATGTGAAATACAACTCTGTTTTCATTGAATCCCTTGTTTTCAAATTTCTGTTTTCGGATCGCCTACCAAACAAGCCCTTTAGTTTTTCCATGACAAATTGATGAGTTGGGTTTAAAACCTAACTCAATTCACGGTGAAACACCCCTAAAACAAAGACATCATTTTATCACTATTTTATGAAAGGCACTATGAAAAAAATTGGCCGGTTTCTGTTTGGTGCATCTTAGCAAAGAATTTATACCAACAGACCGAGCTTCAACTTTCACCATTTCGAACAAAAAAAAAAAAAACAAAAGAAATATTCCCATTGTATTGTATAATAAAACAATACCCTGATTCCAGAATGATTCGTTTATGAAATGAACAAGCTTAAATTACGAAAAGTTTTCCTCTTTCCATTTGATTTCATTTCTGAAGTTTCTTTTTCTCTCTCGGGTCAAAAGGGTAAACCCCAAATTAGAATTTGTCAGCCCCACGATCAGATTTCTCATAAAGTAATCATAAACTAATCGATTAACCCTCACTTTTAAACCCAAAATTGAAAAAGGGTTGCAGCTGAGCCTGAGAAGATGGTTTCCACTTTTTCCAGTATATTACTTTTCTGTTCAGAAAGCTGCTGCTCTGTGTCGCACGGCTAAAGCCTAAAAGCGCATTTGGGTTTTGCCATTCTGTGGCGTTGGAACGAAATCTTTAGCCCCTTATGGCTAATGGCTTGGTGGGTTTTCGTCTTTCATCATCGTTACTTTTGGGCTTCTCTTTGTTTTCTTTTGGAAAAAAATTTGTAAAAAATGGCTAATGGAAATGAAAACTGTGATAGCGAACCTGGACTTCTCAGAAAGCAGCTCGCCGTTGCTGTGAAGAGCATCCAATGGAGCTATGCGATTTTCTGGTCACCGTCGACTAGGCAACATGGGTATAGATTTTTCTTTTGATTAGTTCTTGATGCCATTGTTCTTCGTTCTTGGCTTGTATGTCTATCCGGGGTTTTCTTTTTCTTGTGTAGCTTTTGCTTTGTTGAGATGGATTTGAATTTGCAGATCATTTCACCAGATGGGTATTGAAAATCAAAATGGGGTACTGTGATTGTTTAGATTTGTGGGGTTTGTTTTTGGCAACAATTTATGAAAATGAAGTTGGTTAGTGATCTTTAAACTAGTCTTTCTGTGATCTGATTCTTCAACTTTCCTGAACTTCTGTTTCATATCATTACCGAACAATTGGATACCTTTGAGGAGCTCTAAACTCTGAATTTCATCTAAAATAACATGCAACTTCCCAAGCTACCCTGGTGATATGACAAGAGTATGGTTTTTTGGAGGTATCCTCCAAAATCTGGAGTTCGAGCTTTTGGTCAAAAACTTAATAACTAATTACTTAAAATCGGCCTTGGATGGTTGAAGCCTCTGGGAGATTAGTAGGGGTAGGGGCGAGCCATGAGCATAATGCAAGGGGTGGAACTCTGATACCTTGGTTATGAAAAGACAAATGTAAAAGAATATCTCTTCAACCTGGGAAGGGGTGAGGGGTGAGAATTAGTTGCTTACAACTTCACAGCTTGTCTCTCTGTGCTATTTGCTCTCTGTTTAATGAGGAGAACTATTTTCATTGATTTGACAACTGGGTACAAAATTTTCAGTGATTCTGCTCCATATAGTTGTTGCATTGTAAGGATAAGATTTGGTTTTATACTTTAGGGTGCTGGAATGGTGTGATGGCTACTACAATGGAGACATCAAGACGAGGAAAACGATTCAAGCTGAGGATGTCCATGCCGATAATATGGGCTTACACAGAAGTGAGCAATTGAGAGAGCTCTACAGGTCTCTCTTAGAAGGTGAAAGTGAGCAACGAGCGAAAAAGCCTCCTGCCTCTTTGTCTCCTGAAGATCTATCTGATACAGAATGGTATTACTTGGTTTGCATGTCCTTTGTCTTCCATCAAGGCCAAGGGTATTCCCTCTGATCCGTACTGATATTTGTCCCTTGACTTTTGTTCAACTTGTGATATTATGAGCACTATCTATCTATTGTGCATAGTTTGCCTGGAAGAGCGTTAGCTGATGGTCAAACTATCTGGTTGTGCAATGCTCAATATGCTGAGAGTAGTGTTTTTTCCCGCTCCTTGCTTGCAAAGGTTGGCTTTCTTTTGGTGGGCAATAAATCACTTTTTTGATTTTGAATAGTTTGATGTCTATTTCAAATTCCTCATGATTTTATCAGTGAGAAAATTTGACATTTTCTTCTTTTTCTTTTTCATTGGGGTTCTTATTTTTGACATCGTCGATCAACTTCTTACAGAGTGCATCAATTCAGGTATTACTAACCTTGTTAAATATCATCTAGTGATAATTATAATTATTAAGGCCTTGTTTGATAACCATTTGGTTTTTTAAAATTAAGCCTATAAATACTATTTACACCGATGGGTTTTCTTGCTTTGTTATTTACTTTTTATATGTGTTTTTAAAAACCAAGTCAAATTTTGAAAACTAAAAAAAGTAGTTTTTGAAAACTTTTTTTTTTTTTTGGATTTTTGCTTAGAATTCAAATTTTCCTTAAGAAAGATGATACCTATCGAGAAATTGAGAGAAAACAAACGTAATTTTTAAAAACCAAAAACAAGAAACCAAATGATTATCAAATGGGGCCTAAGAAAACCAAAAGTGTTTTTTGACAACCACGTGCCTTTGAAAAGGAAAAAGAAACTTCTCATGATAAAACTGAAAACTTAGTCTACCCCATATACGCCTAAGAAATAATTATTTTGGACTGCTGTTACAATAGCCCTGATCTTATTTTTTTATTATTTTTTTTTTCTGTAGACTGTGGTTTGCTTTCCTTACCTTGGCGGTGTTATTGAACTAGGTGTAACTGACCAGGTAATGTTCATAATGAAGCATATGTTGCACAAATTTTTTAGCTATGAAGTAGTATCATATATTTGCTGACTGTGTTTCCTGTTTCGTGTCGTCTTTTTAAGGTCTCGGAGGATCCCAATCTTCTTCAACACGTCAAAGATTTTTTACTCAAGTTCTCAAAGCCAATATGCTCTAAGAAACCGTCTTCCGCAGCTTTTAAGGATGACAACGGTAAAGAACCAATGGGCGCCAAATCTGACAATGAGATTGTTGAAGTTTTGGCGATGGAGAACCTTTACGGTTCTACAGGCATTCACAGGAAGGCAGTAAATGGGATTCAAGGGAAAAACAATAAGGAGTTCAGCATTGATTCTCTTGATGATTTTTCAAATGGTTGTGAACAATTTCACCAAATGGAAGATCCTTTAAGACTTGAAGATGTCGACGGAGAGGCTTCTCATTTTCAGAGCTTGCAGTTTCTGGATGATGACTTCAGTTACGGTTTTCAAGATTCCATGAATCCAAGTGACTGTATTTCTGAAGCTTTGGCGAATCAAGAGAAAGTCTTATCTTCTCCAAGATCAAAAGGTGCCAACAATTTACCTTTGAAAGAACTTCAAAACTCGAATCACACTAAATCAGGTTCCTTGGATCCCAGAACTGATGAAGACATGCACTACAAGAGAACTATCTTCACCATTTTAGGAAGTTCAACTCAATTGGTTGGAAGTCCCCTTCTCCATAATTTCTCAAGCAGATCCAGTTTTGTGCCATGGAAGAAAGGAATGGCTGAGAGACACACACCCCTGGTGCAACAAAAAATGTTAAAGAAGATTTTGTTTACAGTTCCGTTATTATCTGCTGGTTCTCTAAATTGCCTCAAGGATGGGGAACGGTCAATCTCGAAACAGGGTAACAATGATTTGTGCATGACAAATGTCATGTGCGACAAATTGAGAGAAAATGAAAAATTTATGGCCCTTAAGTCGATGTTACCTTCGCTTAATGAGGTACTTTCAGCTACTGTAAAATTTGTGTCGATTTTACTTGGAATTTGAAAGTTCCTAAGCACCTACATTGTTGCATTTTTGCTTCAATCATATTTTCTTGAAGTGGTATAATCTGAAATTTTTAATTCTTTTATGCAGATCAACAAAGTATCGATACTCAACGATACAATCAAATATTTGAAGATGCTAGAAGCAAGAGTACAGGAGTTAGAAACTTGCATGGACTCACTATATTATGAAGAAAGATTCAGAAGGAAATATCTTGACATGGTGGAGCAAACTTCAGATAACTATGACTATGAAAAGATTGAAGGAACCTTAAAACCTTCAGTGAACAAGAGGAAAGCCTGTGAAATGGAGGAAACTGACCTTAAGCTGAAGAATGACATTCCCAAAGATGGCCTTAAGCTAGATGTGAAAGTCAGCATGAAAGAGCAAGAGGTTCTTGTCGACATGCAATGTCCTTATCGAGAATATATATTGGTCGACGTCATGGATGCTTTGAACGATTTGCAACTGGATGCCCACTCGGTTCAATCTTCTGATCATAATGGTGTTTTCTCCATGACCCTCAAGTCTAAGGTTTGTAGCCGAATTTCTAGCATTTATTTTTCATTGATTCCTTATCTCAATTGATCTGCACACACACACTAAGGGAAAAAAATGGAAAAAAGCAATTCTCTATTAACCATTCAATGACTTAATAGCAAATAGGGGTGTGTACCAAAGCCGAGAAAACTGAAAAAACCAACTCGAACTAAACCACTTACATCCCTACTCGCTAACCATGGAGAAAGGTCGTTTTTGACCTTACGTATGTATGAGTCGGTGGACATATGCTCAAGGAAATAGGGTTTATATTATTCTATCCTATGTTAAAATATAGGTTTTCCCTTAGATTAGAATGCTCTTCGTTCCCAGGCTATGCATTCCACTGTTGTAATTTAGAATGGAGACTGCTTCAGAGTGGAAGAAGTATGTTTGTCTTTACATCGATACTCGGTAATTGACTCTGTCTAGTTTCGTTTCAGTTTCGAGGGATAGCGGCTGCATCGGTCGGGATGATCAAACTAGCACTTATGAAAGTTGCCAACAAAAGCTGAGCTGAGAGGGAAGCTTAGGATTAATGGTGAAGCATTTTCTGTAAGTCAGTAGAGTAGAAATGTGTATTGAAATGCCAATGAAAAGAGAAGAAGCAGACATTCTAACATCCTCCCCTTGGGGCTTACAAATTAGGCAAGTTTAGGATCAACTGATAAGATTGACTTGAAACTTTTGAGTGATAAATCTGATCATTTACTGTTACTATTTGCTGCCCACAATTAATTTACCATGTTTTATCATGTTGAGTTTTTATGCAGTTTAGAATTTTAATTGCTGATTAGACCTTTTGATTGTGTGTGCTGGTAAATTTGTTTCTCCATTTTTACTAGTTTACTTCAATAACTTGCTGTTATGGAAAAGTAAAATAACTGAGAACATGGCACCGTTTTTTTTTTAAATTTTTTTATCCTGCTAATATCTTAAGTAACATAATTAATAATTAATATAAAAAGAACTCCCTAAAGTTATAGAGTTTTGAGTAACGATGCAATAAGTTGAGGTTTGGGCAAAACTTGAAAACTTGTAAAAATACACTACAACGGAGAACACTGTAGTTATGCAGCAGTTTATTATTTATTTATTTAGACTCCAAATCTTTAATTCATATTATGTGATGTGAATAAGATCCTTGTTTTCAAGAAGGAAAAACTCAATTGTGTTAGATAAGGGGGCGTTTGGAGCACCGTTTTAGAATCATAACTCTTAGAATTGGAATCTTGGGGGTTGTTTGGGTGGGTTAAAAACACTATTTTAGAGTGCAATGTTGTGAAGCTTGAAAATAAGAAAACAGTGTTTAGAGTGTGTTGTTAAAAACTATATGGTTGTGTTTCAAATCCATTGGATTTTGAATATAGGGGTCCAAAACCATTCAAACGTACTTCAAACACTCCCTATGTGTCTTTATGAATTTTGGAAATATGTTCTTAAAAATAAGAAATGGAAAAACATGAACACTCACCAAATATTTATATTTTTAAAATATAGACGGAAGAAATAAGAAATAAAAAACAAAAATCTTACTAGAAGACTTCAACTTTTCTATTTTGTTGCTTAATTATACATAATCTATAATTATTTTTTTTAAAAAAAATCTAAAAACAAGAGGGTACCGTATGTAGAAATCAAGATCGGAAACCAATTATTATACAACATTATAAGATAATAAATTAGGCATTTTTTAAATACATTCGATGTCTATAAATTCGTATGCTTGTCTTGTAAGAATGTATGGTACACGTACTCTCAAACATCTCCGAACGCCTAAATCTTGTCTTGTCTTATTCGATAGATTCTATAAACCATATACGATTTTTTAACCAACAATATATTCTTTTATTATCTTAATTTTAGAAGAATACAAAAAAAGAGGAAACAACTTTTTTTTTTTTTTTTTTTTGATAAAATGAAAAGGTTTGATTGTTGATGTCACACAGATTCATCACTTGGCCTTCCTTTTTCTGTCTTCCTCTCTTCTCAATCCAAAAAGTTGTGATATTAGGTCATACGCACTCTGATACTTAAGTTAGTGGGAAAATTCATCTTTTTTTAATCGATTTTACGTAACTTCCTTTAATGGTTATATTTCGTAATTTCTAAGGAGTTGTTTGAGGCGTTGAGTGAGTTATAATAATAGAGGTTATTATAGTCTGTGAAAATATATAATATTATTTAAAATGCAAAGTAATATAGTCTGAGGTTATAATAGTCTGTGTTTGGAGTGCAGAGTATTCCATAAGTTATAATAACATAGTTTATTATTATCTGTGCCTCAAACTTGCCCTAATTATTTTCATATACATTTCCTTGATTTGAGCATAGTGAGTGTTGTTTTTGCTAAGATTACACATTTCTTCCATTAGAACCGTTTTGTTATTTGTGTCTGGCTAAAGTGGAGCTATACACTTCAGCCTCTGTCAAATACTCTTGGCTCGGTCTAGACAAATTATTCAATGAGACCGTTCCAGTGTAGTTGTCTCATAATAACCGTTGGATGTGAATCCAATAATTTTCATGTCTCCTAATAATAATTAGATATAAAGTCAAAATACTTCTCTCTCTTACTCCAACGGTGAAAAACTGTCGATCATATTGTAGCAGCCTCACTAAATAATTACTCCTCGGTCTAGGGTCTCTAACCATCCATAATAATTGCATTAAATTAAAGGCATGATTAAAAGCAACAAGTAGTAGATTGCATGATTTGATTGGGGAAAGAAGAAATGATGAAACTTTTGATTAGTGGCATTGCCTCTTTTTTTTTTAAATTCATTAGTTGACTAATTGGCCATACTTTCTAATTTTATTATTTGAAAATGGGGTTGGATTTTGCTCAACGTGGCTCCCAATTTCAAGTCACCCAAACGCACTACAAACATAATCTAACCAAAAATTCAATAGATTTTACTAGATCACATTGAAAACAAAATCTGCTCCTAGATTTACCTTTCACTTTACTCATATTATATTATGAGCGTGGAAGAGATGATTCAAACTTTATTTTTTTTTCTTTGAATAAAATAAAGATCAAAAACTTTACAAAATTTGAGTCTCGCTTTCATTTTCAGTCGGGTGACTTGATGTTTAATTGTTGTTGTGAATTAGATAGAGTTTTTTTCGGTCAAATTTCGTTCGAGCATAGATGACGAGAGTGTTGGCTATCTTTTTTCTTTTGAGTACGCAACAATATTTGGGGATGGAGAATTGAAACCCATGACCTCTTGGTCATAAGTCGAGTTATGTTCTTGTTGGCTAGGGTGTTGGCCATCTCATTTACAAGTTTTGAAATATGAGAGAATCCCTCTAAAATAGATGATTCAAGTCTAGGTTCTAAAGAAATGTATTGGTGTTTGACTAATTGAATTACAATTAAGGTCAATACATTAGTTTATTATTATTATTATTATTTTGATAAACAATGCATTAGTTTATAAAGTAAATTACAAATTACGTTTTGCATTTTTTATAGAAAAATAAATATTCTAATTATGTATGATTTTTTTCAGTATAATGGAGTTGGGAGATTCAAACCACTAATTTCGTGGTCGCTAATACATTCAATATGCCAGTTGAACTATGCTCTCTTTCACTAATTAGATATGTTTCTTAATTTTAAATTTTGTTTATTAATTAATACTAATAAAAAAAAAAAGTCAGACATGACCTACTATTTATACAATTTTTTTTGCGACAGATACATGACCTACTATTTATGACATTTTTAGATCTTCATTTCATCTAGCTCAAAATTGTGCTCTCCACCATCACATATATATATTTTTTTTAAAAAGGATATCTACACTAGATTGATATTTAACAAAATAATGCTATTTTATTTTTTAAAAGAATAACTCTTTTCTCTACACTCCCCTCTCTCTTTTTTCCCTCCTAAAACTCCACTATTTTTGTGACGCCTAGTAATTTTAAGGTAATTTTCTAAAAATTTTCAGAATTTAAATTTGGACTTGTTTGGTCAGTTTGAAAATAAGCTTAAATTAAATAAGGAAAAGTAATTAAAAAATAAAAAAGAAAGGAAAAGATTTTCGTGAGCAGACCCCCGACACCTCTTCTTCTTCCTTTTATCGCAACCAACAACCCATCGTCGTTTCCTCTTCTTGCTGCCCAACGACGACACGTCGGCGTCCCTCGCAAGCTGTCCTTCGTCCAACCAATGCCTTCGACCTCCTCTCCGACCAATACACCGTTAGCAGCAATCCATTTCTTCCCTCGGTTCGATGCTGACAACACACAACCCTCCTTTTCGTGAAGTCAACGAGCAACCTCAGATTTCTTCGTATTTCTAGCGATTTCGGTGTCCTCTCGCCGGATGTCTTTCGATTCCTCTTTCTCCTTCCACCGCCGCTCCTCTCTGGTCAATCCCCTCATGGAACCGGTCGCCGTAGCTCATCGCCGGTGAGTTTTTCTCTAAATTGTTTTAGATTTGGTTCAAGTGGTTTGCTAAGTTTTTGGCTGGTTCTCATTATTTGGAGTTTGGTTTTGAATAGATCTGGCCACGGGCATTCTAAATTTGTGCTCCACGCTATGCTACTCGTCGGAAGCGCCGCCGCCACCGCCACTCGCCGGAATCCACTGTCGTCGCCGCCGTTGGATAGGTACACTTATCCGCTTTCGTTTTCTCGATCTCGTTTAAAGCCTCCATGCGTTAGTTGTTGCTTTCAAGCGAATTAAATTGGTTTGAGTGTTGGAAATTGACTATTAGGTTCTTTGTTGTCTATTAGGGGATTGAAACGTATTAAGGAAGCGCGTGGAACTTGGGATCGAATTTTTGAACATTGGTTATCCATGTAAGTAGTCTGTTGGATTAAGCCCCTAAAGTTATCAGTGATGGAGATCTGATCCCCGTGAGCAACGGAAACATGTTTTATGAATCAATTGCTTGATTGTTTTGGTTTAATCCAAATACCAATACATTGGTAAAACATACAAAATAAGCAATATTTAATCTAATCTAATTAGAGCATGGAATTTAGACATGCAAACTTACACATGCTATGATTAAACTAATAGGGATTTCGAAATAATTACCTTTGTAGCTTTTCAATCACAACAACACCTTGGTCCTTTTGCACAGCAACTCAGCAAACAGGTTCCTCTGTTTCTACCTTTTCAACAGGACAAACCACTAGAAAAACCTCCTATGGCTCTGAGTTCCACTTAGATCAACCTTGGTGGGAAGATATTCCAACTTTTGGTAAAGGAAAGGGAATTTGAGAGCGAGAGAATTTTTTTTTTCAGCAATGAGATTGATCGATGAAATCAAAACCCCTCTGCATTGAGAGGTTAAGTGAGAGGAGTTCTTCTCCCACTCCCTATCGATAGGGAGTTAGTGGAGAAGAGGGCAACGTGTCCCCCTGACACGTTCCCATTAATTAATTAATTATTAATTAATTATTAAATTAATTAAATTAAAATTAATTAATGATTGAATTAAATATCATATATTTAATTAATCTTTTAAATATCATATATTTAAATAAGATTAAATCATATTTAATCTATTTCTCCTCTAACCTATAGTTTTAATGCACATCTCATGCACATTAAATTTTAACCTATAGTTTTCAAATATGAATCACATTCACATTTAAATTAATATTTGAACTCTTTCAAATATTTAATTCTCTCATATAATTTAATATGAATCGTATTCACATTAAATTTATAATATAAAGTTCCAAAACTTTATATTATAACGCATCTATATACATTAAATTTATTCCCTAATGAATTTGAACATTTCAAATTCAAACGATCTAAGAACCCTTTACGAGCTAGAAGGTGGACCTAATGTACCTACAGATCAGAAGCTCCAATGATACGAGATTATTCAGTTAATCTCACTAACCTCCTAATCAACATTCATTAACTGCGGGAACACTCCACTAAAGTCTCACAGCTGCACTCTTCTCACTGCAGATGTATTTCTGTGTCCACGGATATTGACCAATAACAACAAATCAATCCTTCACGAATGTTCGTAACACCAGTTGGATCAAATTACCGTTTTACCCCTGGGTTACATCTTGTACCTTAAGTACCAGTGCTCCTCTAATGAACAATTTATTTGTGGTCCTACAAACAAACAGAAGTCCCTCTCGAGCCAATGAGAGGGTCAGACCCTTTGTTCATGTCCCAGAGACACCACTTAAGGGAAAATTCCTCTACTTACCCTAATAGGCGGGAATGAGTGAATTCCATCTTGCTAAGTTAAGTCCCCAGCCACTCACTCGGTCTTGTCCCCAAGAAGGTAGGCCTATTGAGTCGGCGAATCTGGACACTCTCACCCATACTAGTCAAAGGACAATCTCTCGCTAACAGGAGTTCATAACCTGCTCAGGATTGAGATCAAGTTGCCTATGTCATCCTAGTGAAGTATAAACCTAACTAGTCAACGGAGTTACATCTATCGGTTACTATTTCGCGGTCCGGTCTTATGTAATCTCATTACATAGGATATCCCCACTCACATGTCATCTACACGAACACGTTAGGATCACAGTGTTTGTATCATATACAAAGTGAGCCATATCCATAGTATTACCAGGGTAAGGTACCCAAACCTTATCCCCTTACTATAGACCCTTTAGGTTGTATCTCGAACCGAGATCCTTTATATGTACACTACATTAAGTTAAAGATACATTTTACAGCCTTGGATGTTAGTTTATTGGATTTAGGCTTAAAACAAGGATAATACCGTAAATAACGAACACTAACTCTTTATTGAAAATAATAACTTTTTATTACATTAATTAGAACAAAAATTACAAACTACGAGTTCTTAGGGCACAAACCCCAACAAACTTACACTTGAACTAAAACTCTAGTGGGGTACATCATAATCTAAAACAGTGGTTACAGAGATACAAATACAATAAACTAGGGCATCCATATACCCATTACATATCTCCAGCTTGCCCTAGATTAACCTATGCACATATCTCGTAGACCTAGACTTTCTAGATGACCATCGAACACTTTAGCCGTGAGATTCTTTGTAAACGGATGAGCAATGTTGTGCTCCAAAGCGATCTTTGTGACTGTCACATCTCCTCGTTGCACTATTTCTCGTATCAGGTGATACTTCCTCTCAATGTGCTTGCCTCGCTTATGGTTGCGAGGTTCCTTCGAATTGGCTACCGCACCACTGTTCTCAAGTATAAGGTGATGGAAAATTCCATATTTGGAACAACTTCCAAATCAGTAAGGAATTTCCTTAGCCAAACAACCTCTTTAGCTGCTTCAGAAGCAACGACATACTCAGCCTCCCTCGTGGAGTCAGTGATGCATCCCTGCTTGATGCTTCGCCATACTATAGCTCCCCCGTTAAGGGTGAAAACTGATCCCGATGTGGATTTCCTAGAATCCTTATCGGTCTGAAAATCAGAATCAGTGTATCCAGTAAGGACCAAATCCGTAGTCCCATACACAAGCACATAGTCCCTCGTTCTCCTAAGATACTTGAGGATATTTTTAACTGCAGTCCAACGGTCTAACCCTGGATTTGATTGGTACCTACTGACTATTCCCACTGCATAACAAATGTCTGGCCTCGTGCACAACATAACATACATTAAGCTACCTACTGTAGAGACATAGGGAATACGCCTCATATTCTCAACTTCTTGAGGTGTCTTAGGACACTATTCCTTAGACAGATGAACTCCATGCCTGAAGGGTAATAAGCCCCTCTTGGAATTCTGAATCGAATATTGGGCCAACATTTTGTCGATATACGATGCTTGAGATAGAGAGCGTTCTGTTCTTGCGATTCCCGAAAATTTGAATCCCAAGAGCATACTGCGCTCTCCCAAATCTTTCATTTGGAATTGGATCGCCAACCACTTCTTTATGTCAGTTAGGTATCCTACATCATTCCCAATGAGTAGGATATCATCCACATAAAGTACTAAGAAAGCTACTTTGTCGTTGATGATCCTCTTGTAAACACAAGACTCATTAACGTTTTGGTCAAAGCCATAAGACTTGATCGCAGTATCAAATCTTATATTCCAAGATCTGGATGCTTGATTCAACCCATAAATGGATCGATTGAGCTTGCAAACTTTTTGCTCCTGACCTTGGGTTATGAACCCTTCGGGCTGAGACATATAGATGCTCTCGTTAAGATTACCATTAAAAAGGCAATCTTGGCGTCCATTTGCGAAATTTCATAATCATAAAAAGCGACTATGCACAAGAGTATCCTTATAGACTTAAGCATAGCAACAAGGGAAAAAGTTTCCTCATAGTTAACTCCTTCCCTTTGGGTAAAACCTTTTGCTACAAGTCTAGCCTTAAAGGTCTGTACCTTTTCAGCTGCATCTCTCTTTCTCTTATAGATCCATTTGCACCCTATGGGTCTTACCCCTTCAGGTTGGTCTACAAGTTTCCCAACAGAATTAAAGTACATCGACTCCATTTCAAGGTCCATGGCTTTGATCCATGGGTCCTTATCGACGTCATTCATTGCTTGTTTATAGAACAATGGATCCTCTACATCGTCATCAGGTATGCCAACTTGAGTTTCAGCTAAATCCAAGTAGCGGTCAGTTTGGAAAATAACCCTCCCACTGCGTCGAGGCATTCCCAACAATTGAGAAGGACGAGACTGACTCGATGTTCCGACTTCTTCACCAACTCTTGATGAAGGTCCATCTTGATCAACAACTCTTGTTGACTCATCCGTAGCTTCATTTAATACTAACTTACTACGCGGTTTATGGTTCCTCATGTGATCTTCTTCCAAGAAAGTGGCATTTGTCGATACAATCACCTTGTTTTCTTGATGGTCATAGAAAAGACTGCCTCTCGTTTCTTTAGGATAGCCAACAAATTGACATAATCTTGAACGAGGTTCCAGTTTCTTTCGGTTTGTCACCAACACGTGTGTCAGATAACCCCAAATCTTGAAGTGTTGTAAACTAGGTTTACGCCCCTTCCACAATTCAAAAGGTGTTTTTGAAACACTCTTTGATGGAACAGTGTTCAAGATTTGAACCGCAGTCTCTACTGCGTTACCCCAAAACGAGGCAGGCAATTGAGCATAGCTCATCATAGATCGAACCATGTCTAACAAGGTTCTATTTCTCCTTTCAGATACACCATTATGTTGAGGTGTATTAGGTGTATTAGGTGTTGAGAGTTGTGATTGGATTCCATGTTCTATCAAATAGTCCTGGAATCTTAGATCCATATACTCTCCGCCTCGATCGGATCGAAGTGTCTTGATAGTTTTCCCTAATGCATTTTCTACTTTAGCCCTATACTCTTTGAACTTTTCAAAAGCCTCAGACTTATGATGCATTAGGTATAAATAATCATACCTCGAATAATCATCTATGAAAGAGATAAAATATTCGTACCCTCCTCGAGCTTTAACATTCACCGGAACACAAAGATCCGAATGTATAAGTTCTAAGGGTTCTTTGGCTCTATAACGTTTTCCAGTAAAAGGTCGCTTAGTCATTTTACCTTCCAAGCATGACTCACAAGGAGGTAAAGAATCATATTTAACTTGTTTAAAAGTCCATTATTAGATAGTCTCTCAATTCGGTTGAGATTTATATCTCCAAGTCTAAGATGCCAAAGATAAGTATTATTATTTGGAGAAATTCTTTGTCTTTTACTTTGAGTATTAGCAGTTTTAAACATCTCATAATTCAAAATTGCCTTAGTTTGATTCGGTTTAAGCATATATAAGCCGTTTTCTAACTTAGCAGAATAAATATTGACACCTTTCTTTGAAATGAACGCTTCATTACTAGAAAAGGAAATACAATAACTGACAGAAATCAAGTTCCTCTTAATTCTAGGAACTATGTACAAATTTTCTAAAAAAAAAGAAATCTATCTCTAAAAAACAACTTGACATCTCCCACTGCACGAGCTGAGACGACGTCTCCCGTTCGAACCTTGAGCGTCATCTCACCCTCTTCGAGCTCTTTGAAGGAACTAGTTTCCTGTAAAAAAGAGCAAACATGGTTAGTGGCTCCTGAATCAAGTATCCAGGTAAAATAATCATTTTCCACTAAACAAGTTTCAAGAACAAGTAAATCGAATTTACCTTTCTTCTCTTTGAGCTCAGCAAGGTATTTTGGGCAGTTTCGCTTCCAGTGCCCGTCCACGTTGCAGTGGAAACATTTTCCTTTGTCTGCAACTTTTGCTTTTCCCTTGCCTTTGTCTGCAGGAGTGAGTGCCTTCCCTTTCCCTCCTATATTCTTCTTTTGGGTCTTCTTAAGCCCAGAAGATGAACCGCAGGACTTAGTCCCAGAGGATGAACCCTTCTAGAACCTTCTGGAATGGGTAAACAAATTTGCCTCTCCATCAGCCTGCCCCTTATTCTTCATAATGGTCTAGAAAGTCTGCAGCTCATTGAGGAGAGTAGTCAGGTTGTACTCTATCTTATTCATCACCGCATTGCTACAGAATTGTAGGAAACTCTTCGGAAGAGATTCAAGGATGAAGGACACTTGACTTTGCTCGTCGATGACCGCACCATTCATTTCTGCCACGTTGAAGTGGACCATCAGATCGAGAACATGTTCTCTTACTGACGATCCCTCGTTCATACGGAAGTTATAAACGCACTTTAGGGATTCGTGCTGAAGCTGTCCAGACGGTTGCCCAAACATATTCTGCAACGAACTCATAATCTCACGAGCTTAGACCATGCTCTCGTGCTTTTTGGCCAGAACTTCAGAAACACTAGCCAAAATGTCGACCTTGGCCTTGTCGTTGGCCTTGATCCAACGATGATACGCATCCTTAACAAATTGATGAGCGTTTCGAGTAGGGACTTGAGGACATTCCTCAGTTAGTACAAACTGAAGGTCGTCAACAACCAGAATCGTATTCAGGTTGGACTTCCACGTAGTATAATTTTCGCCAGTTAAACGTTCACTTTTGAGTAAGGCTATTATCAAGGACGACATGCTAAAATTTAAAAAATAGTTCTAATTAGTTATTGATAGCACACAAAATGTGTTATCCTTAGGCTTAATTATTGCTAGTTTAGTAATGATTTCAGAGCTTTTATGTGTTTAAAGTATTCAATTTCAGATTAAGAGCACAAACAAGACAATTGGAGACATTTTGGATCACTCGGGATCGAAACGAAGCTATTTGGAGCTTAAAATAACATCAAGTGGAAGTGAAAGGACCAAACCAAGCTTGAAGACCCGAGGTGATGGCATTGCAACGCGAAAGTGCAACCTTGAAGCATGGACGAACACTGTCGATAGCGTTGCAACGCTGCTTTGCAGCGTCGCAACGCTATCTCGTTAGGAAGGCGCACATGAAGGACCGCACAGAGAGCGTTGCAACGCTGCCTTGCAACGTCGCAACGCCACTTCGATAGAAAGGCGCACGCGTTAGGGTAGCAGCATTGCAACACTGCCCTCAGCGTTGCAACGCCATCGGTATTTTCCTTATATACCACGTGTCTAGGGTGCAGCGTTGCAACGCTGTACCGATTGAGCCTATAAATACATCCTTATACCTTCTTACAAGGGAGCCAAAATTGATAGACAATCCACCCTATTTTCGAAATACACTTTGTAAGGAGAGAAAAGATAGCGTTTTTGGAGCCAAAGCATTCGTGGAGGATCGAGATCGAAGACGGGAGCTCGGAGACGAAGGACCGACATCGACACATAAGTTTAATTTTCTTTTCTTTCAGATTGTAACACCGTTTTAAGACGTTTTCTACATGTTTAGCTTGATTTTCATGTGATTTAGAGTAGCTAAATATTGTAGTTAGGATTTGATTTACTTGTTAAGACTCAATTGCTATGTATTGAAGCATGTTTTGTTCTTATTTTTGGCAATTCGTTCTTCAACTCTTAAATTTGTTGGTTTAAGTGGACTCAAGAGATAAAACTTGAATTAGAGCAAAGTTGTCAAAACCCTTAGGAATCTGGCATGAGAATGACTAAGAAACTTAAGGGAAACACATAAAGAAGTTGCTTAATGCCATGCATGTCGAAGGTTCATATGGAGACTATGGAGTTTATTGCATGTGTGAGGCTCACTAAGAATCGAGAGATTTTCTTGAATATTTTACTTCTTGTTTATAACTTCATCTCTTGGTTCAATGCATGTGTTAGCTAGGTTATTAACTTGTAAAATCACTTTCCTCAAATCTATCAATTCGTGTCTCCACATGTTAGTCTGTTGTTTGTTTTTACTTTCATCACCTATCCATGTTTTGTTTCTTTAGCTAAAATTGAAGATAAGTATCTTAGTAATTAATTAATCTAGAAACCCATTCCCGAGGACGATACTTGGACTCTTAAATCACTATACTAAAACTTGACCCGTACACTGCGGTATTGCATTATCATAAATTTTGCATCAACAAGTTTTTGGAGTTGTTGCCGGGGAATGACAATTATTTAGATTAATTAATATTAGGAGAAAATTTGAAATTTTAGACTAAAGTTTGTTTGTTTGTCTTTCCTTATTTATTTTTTTTGTGTGTTTGTTTGTTTCCATATTTTTTTAATTTTAGTTTTGTTTTTTTTTGAATCTTTATCCCCTGTTTTTGGTGGTGTTGCTATTGTGTAGAAGTCTTGATCTGAATTACTAATTTTTTCAAGTATGACTTTGCATGATTTTAATTCTCCATCATTCTATTGTCTCTCCCAGGACCCTAGGAGGTGGACCTAATGGACCTACAGATCAAATTCAAACGATCTAAGAACCCTTTATGAGCTAGAAGGTGGACCTAATGGACCTACAGATCAAAAGCTCCAATGATACGAGATTATTCGGTTAATCTCACTAACCTCCTAATCAACATTCGTTAACTGTGGGAACACACCACTAAAGTCTCACAGCTGCACTCTTCTCACTGCAGATGTATTTCTGTGTCCACGGATATTGACCAATAACAACAAGTCAATCCTTCACGAATGTTCCTAACACCAGTTGGGTCAAATTACCATTTTACCCCTGGGTTACATCTTGTACCTTAAGTACCAGTGCTCCTCTAATGAACAATTTATTTGTGGTCCTACCAACAAACAGAAGTCCCTCTCGGGCTAATGAAAGGGTCGGACCCTTTGTTCATGTCCCGGAGACACCACTGAAGGAAAAATTCCTCTACTTACCCTAATAGGCGAGAATGAGTGAATTCCATCTTGCTAAGTTAAGTCCCCAGCCACTCACTCGGTCTTGTCCCCAAGAAGGTAGGCATATTGAGTCGGCGAATCTGGCCACTCTCACCCATACTAGTCAAAGGACAATCCCTCGCTAACAGGAGTTCGTAACCTGCTCAGGATTGAGATCAAGTTGCCTAGGTCATCCTAGTGAAGTAGAAACCTAACTAGTCAACGATGTTACATCTAGCGGTTACTATTTCGCGGTCCGGTCTTATGTAATCTCATTACATAGGATATCCCCACTCACATGTCATCTACACGAACACGTTAGGATCACAGTGTTTGTATCATATACAAAGTGAGCCATATCCATAGTATTACCAGGGCAAGGTACCCAAACCTTATCCCCTTACTATAGACCCTTTAGGTTGTATCTCGAACCGTGATCCTTTATATGTACACTACATTCAGTTCAAGAGACATTTTACAGCCTTGGATGTTAGTTTATTGGATTTAGGGTTAAAACAAGGATAATACCGTAAATAACGAACAATAACTCTTTATTGAAAATAATAACTTTTTATTACATTAATTAGAACAAAAATTACAAACTACGAGTTTTAGGGCACAAACCCCAACAAACTTCCACTTGAACTAAAACGCTAGTGGGGTACATCATAATCTAAAACAGTGGTTACAGAGATACAAATACAATAAACTAGGGCATCCATATACCCATTACATATCTCCCACTTGCCCTAGATTAGCCTATGCACATATCTCGTAGACCTAGACTTTCTAGATGACTATCGAACACTTTAGTCGTGAGATTCTTTGTAAACGGATCAACAATGTTGTGCTCCAAAGCGATCTTCGTGACTGTCACATCTCCTCGTTGCACTATTTCTCGTATCAGGTGATACTTCCTCTCAATGTGCTTGTCTCACTTATGGTTGCGAGGTTCCTTCGAATTGGCAACCGCACCACTGTTGTCACAGTATAAGGTGATGAGAAATTTCATATTTGGAACAACTTCAAAATCAGTAAGAAATTTCCTTAGCCAAACATCCTTAGCCAAACAACCTATTTAGCAGCTTTAGAAGAAGCGACATACTCAGCCTCCCTCATGGACTCAGCGATGCATCCCTGCTTGATGCTTCGCCATACTATAGCTCCCCCGTTAAGGGTGAAAACTGATCTCGATGTGGAATTCCTAGAATCCTTATCGGTCTGACAATCAGAATCAGTGTATCCAGTAAGGATCAAATCCTTAGTCCCATACAAAAGCGTATAGTCCCTCGTTCTCCTAAGATACTTGAGGATATTTTTAACTGTGGTCCAGTGGTCTTACTCTGGATTGGATTGGTACCTACTGACTATTCCCACTACATAACAAATGTCTGGCCTCGTGCACAACATAACATACATTAAGCTACCTACTGCAGAGGCATAGGGAATATGCCTCATATCCTCAACTTCTTGAGGTGTCTTAGGACACTATTCCTTAGACAGATGAACTCCATGCCTGAAGGGTAATAAACCCCTCTTGGAATTCTGAATCGAATATTGAGCCAACATTTTGTCGATATACGATGCTTGAGATAGAGCTAGCGTTCTGTTCTTGCGATTCCCAAAAATTTGAATCCCAAGAGCATACTGCGCTCTCCCAAATCTTTCATTTGGAATTGGATCGCCAACCACTTCTTTATGTCAGTTAGGTATCCTACATCATTCCCAATGAGTAGGATATCATCCACATAAAGTACTAAGAAAGCTACTTTGTCGTTGATGATCCTCTTGTAAACACAAGGCTCATCAACATTTTGGTCAAAGCCATAAGACTTGATCGCAATATCAAATCTTATGTTCCAAGATCTGGATGCTTGTTTCAACCCATAAATGGATCGATTGAGCTTTTAAATTTTTTACTCCTAACCTTGGGTTATAAACCCTTCGGGCTGAGACATATAGATGCTCTTGTCAAGATTACCATTCAAAAAGGCAGTCTTGACGTCCATTTGCCAAATTTCATAATCATAAAAAACGGCTATGCACAAGAGTATCCTTATAGACTTAAGCATAGAAACAAGGGAAAAAGTTTCCTCATAGTCAACTCCTTCCCGTTGGGTAAAACCTTTTGCTACAAGTCTAGCCTTAAAGGTCTGTACCTTTCCGGTTGCATCTCACTTTCTCTTATAGATCCATTTGCACCCTATGGGTCTTACCCCTTCAGGCTGATCTACAAGTTGCCAAACTGAATTGAAGTACCTTGACTCCATTTCAAGGTCCATGGCTTTGATCCATTGGTCCTTATCTACGTCATTTATTACCTGTTTATAGGACAATGGATCCTCTACACCGTCATCAGGTATGCCAACTTGAGTTTCAGCTAAACCCAAGTAGCGGTCAGGTTGGGAAACAACCCTCCCACTGCGTCGAGGCATTCCCAACGATTGAGGAGGACGAGACTGACTCGATGTGCCGACTTCTTCACCAATTCTTGATGAAGGTCCATCTTGATCAACAACTCTTGTTGACTCATCTGTAGCTTCATTTAATACTAACTTACTACGCGGTTTATGGTTCCTCATGTGATCTTCCTTCAAGAAAGTGACGTTTGTCGATATAATCAACTTGTTTTCTTGTGGGTCGTAGAAAAGACCGCTTCTCGTTTCTTCAGGATAGCCAACAAATTGACATAATCTTGAACGAGGTTCCAGTTTCTTTGGGTTTGTCACCAGCACGTGTGTCGGACAACCCCAAATCTTGAAGTGTTTTAAACTAGGTTTACGCCCCTTCCACAATTCAAAAGGCGTTTCTGAAACACTCTTTGATGGAACAGTGTTCAAGATTTGAACTGCAATCTCAACTGCGTAACCCCAAAACGAGGCAGGCAATTGAGCATAGCTCATCATAGATCAAACCATGTCTAACAAGGTTCTATTTCTCCTTTCATATACACCATTCTGCTGAGGTGTATTAGGTGCTGAGAGTTGTGATTGGATTCCATGTTCTATCAAATAGTCCTGGAATCTTAGATCCATATACTCTCCACCTTGATCGGATCGAAGTGTCTTGATGGTTTTCCCCAATGCATTTTCTACTTTAGCCCTATACTCTTTGAACTTTTCAAGAGCCTCAGACTTATGATGCATTAGGTATAAATAACCATACCTCGAATAATCATCTATGAAAGAGATGAAATATTTGTACCCTCCTCGAGCTTTAGCATTCATCAGACCACAAAGATCCGAATGTATAAGTTCTAAGGGTTCTTTGACTCTATAACCTTTTCCAGTAAAAGGTCGCTTAGTCATTTTACCTTCCAAGCATGACTCTCAAGGTGGTAAAGAATCATTTTCTAACTTGTTTAGAAGTCCATTCTTACATAGTCTCTCAATCCGGTTGAGATTTATATGACCAAGTCTAAGAGATTGTACAAGACTTGTTCATGTGGTTGAGATTGTACAAGATTTATATGACCAAGTCTAAGAGATTGTACAAGAATCATCTTCTGACTCGTTCATGTGGTTGACATGCGAGTGGCTGCTCCATCGAACCTCTCTCTTCACATAGTCAGGAAGTGGGTTCGTGAACCATGTGAAGAGAGAGGGCAAGGCTCCCACCATGGAGAGCCAAACGTCTTCAAGCATGCCAAAACAACAACAAGCTCTCGATGAAACGAGAGATATAGAATCTGCTTCGTCCATTCTGGGAGGCCGGCGATATAAGACGGAGATCTCCTAGTGCGGAAGTGCCCGTCCCATTGAACTTGCCCGCTCCAAATTCGGCTTCTGAGAGTGGGGAACCCTGTCCTATCCTCAGACGATCCTGACGGAGACCTCAGTTAGGAGACTGAGTCCTCTTCTGACGGGGCTGGAATCCGACTCCTTTCTTTCGGGAGAATTTGTGATATGGATCAATCAAGGCTCCTAGCCTGGAATTCTTGAAGGATGCAGAATCACTTCCTTCCTTGCTGGGGCGAATATTGGTTGAAAGATTTTTGATTTTCGGTGGCAAAGGCATTTGAGTCGGGGCTCTTTTAACCCTTGAAAGAGCGATTGCCGGGAATAGCAGGATAAAGACTCTCTTTTTCATATGTTGTGAAAATCGGACTCTGGTCTTCGACCTCCAACTATCTTTCTTTCTTTAGCTATGGACAAGCCAAGCTAGAAGCTAGAATCGAATTTCATAAAGTAATGGTCGAGATCGATATCGTCGGGCTAGTGCGGCTCGAGGAGAAGATAGGCAGCTCGACTCCTCGAGGAAAGGGCTAAAAAGGCTTGACTGAAAGGGAAAAGAGCTCTCTTCAACCTGCTCATGGTTAGATCGATCGATTTCGGGTCAAATAGGAAGAACTCGAAGATTCCACCTCTGGAAAGCGCCTACACGCACCCCCTACACTCTCTCTTAGGCTTGTGCGGGTCATAGGGGGGTTTATCCAAGGGCTGGGGCAGAAGGGTCCTGGTACTATCCAGGTGCGAAGAACCCCGGGGGTGACTACAATGAGCAGAAATCTCACTCACCGACCTAAACGACAAGCAAACAATCGAACGTGAGAGTAAGCTTGGGCTGCTTTAATGGTAGTCTTTACATTTTCTCTTTCACTCGTAGTATGGGGAAGAAGTGGACTCTAGAAGTACTACTAATTGAAGAATCAAACTGTATCGATTGTTTTTGTTTTATTTCATAGGCATCTTGTGCAATGAGATTGTACAAGACCGAACCGTGAATTATTAGACCTACTGATGTAACCCCGTTGACAGTATAGGACTAATAACTTCGTAGATGACCATTAGTGACTCGACGTTAATCCTGAGTGTGTTACGGGCTCCTGTCTGCGGGGGTCTGTCCTTTGACTAGTACGGGTAAGGGTGGTCACAGTTACTCGCCCAATATGCCTATCTTCTCGGGGACATGACCACGTGGGGAGCTGGGAACTTAACTATGCGAGATGGAATTCACTCGTTCCCGACTTTAGGGAAACTAGAGGGGTTGTTCCCTTAAGTGCTGTCTCCAGGGGTTGGACAACGGGCGCCCACCCTCTCACTTGCCCGAGAGAGGTGTTGTATATTGTTGGACCATTACAATGTTGTTGTTCATTAGAGGAGCAGTGGGGACTTAAGGAGCAAGATGTAGACACAGGGGTTAAACGATAATTTGACCCAGCAGTGTCTACGAACAACCTGTGAAGGGTCGACTCACGGGCATTTGTTATATCAGTGGACAAAACTTGTCCTACAGTGATGGGAGTGCAGCTATGAGCTTTAGTGGAATGTTACCGTAACTAATGAATGTTTATTAACCGGGTCAAAGAGTTTAACAGGTTAGTCTCAGATCATTGGAGCTCGTCACCTCTAGGTCCATTAGGTCCCTCGGTTGGCTCAAACTTGATAAATAGAGGGTTTACAGTTTGGTGTGGATTTGAAGTGTTCAAATTCTTTAAAAGGGTATTTATGTCATTTATATGAGATATGATTGACATATAATATAGTTTAATGTTAATGAGATTCATAATAAACTATAGGTTAGCCTGATTGTTTAATTAGGGCTAATTTGGAGAAATTGGATTGAGAGAAATTAAATTGAATGTGATTCAATTTAAAATCCACAATTATACAAATGTGATTTGTATAATGAGATATGAGATATCTTATTATATGTGGTTATGCAAATATGATTTGCATAACCTATAGTTGTGGTTAAATGGTAAATAGGTGGAGATTTCAACTCCACCTATCACCATTATATAAACCCTTTGCAAGAAGGATTTTGTAAGCTTGAGTTTCATTTTTTGGATTTCTCATCAAAAGGAAACACAAACACTCTCAACATTCTTCTCTCAAATCTCTCCTCCTTTTCAACAAAAGGAGTCCCACCTACTCTCCTTCTACATAAAAGAGAACAATCGAGAAGCTCTTTTGGAAGCGTCCGGGTAGTTCGTTTGTTCGAGGAGATCGAGTTCGTTGAGATCGTGAACACGAAGAGTTCGTGACCAGAGAAGGAAAACACGAAGAACGGTTCTTCAACAAGTAAGTTTCTCTTGCTATTTTTCCTTCTAAAAGCATGTTTAACCTAGTTTCTATAGAATAGAAATGATTTTAAGAAAATGTTTTTCATAACGAAACCACGACGATTCAATCGCTTTTCCGCTGCGTGGGATTTTCATTTCCTTCAAATGGTATCAGAGCCAATCGTTGGCTTTTTTTTCGTTGTGTAAATGTTTTTTCTTAAAATTAGGTGGGTTGTACGTCAATTAATGAGATGTAATTGTGGTTTGCATAATTAGATGGTTTCGGTTTTGGTATTTTAGTTTTAGATTTATTTTCCTTGATTAGATCAATGTAAATGCCCATGTTTTTGGAGTAATTAGAAAATAAATCGAGTTTGTAAGTCCGTGTCTTTGTCGGCAAGAGTTGTTGTGAAGAAATCGGAGCGAAAACGGGCGAAAAACTACAAAGAACAGCAAATGAGCTTGTTGTTCTGTCGACGACGTTGGGACGCTGTTCTTCGGCGTCTTAACGCTGTCCGCGCGGGCGAAGGCTGTGCTGCAGAGCAGCTTGAAACGCCGAGGCGTGGAGCACGCGAGGTGCGATGCTGAGCGCTGCAGCGTTGCAACGTTGCCCACGACGTTGCAACGCTGCATGCGTGATGGGTGGTTCCAGCAGCAGTTGCGTGAAGACTTGGGTAGAAGGCATTTCTTCACTTCGTGGGGGCGTTTTTTTATGTATTTTTTTTATTGTTTAATTTTGTAAATTTTATTTTCTTTTTATTAAATTAAATTAATTAATTAATATTAATATAAAAGTTATATTAATGTTAATTAATTCATTCCCGTAAGTGCCAAAACTGGTCGAATTTTTGCTATTTATTTATTTTATGCATGAGATGTATGAAATATTTAATTCTATGTGCATAATGTATGTCATATAGATTAAAATCCCACCTTAGGTTAAACACTTCATGCATCATATTTATATTATAAGACTTATAATATATAGTATGCATGATAGGTTATATTATAAGTGTTATGATATAAAGTATGCATGTTTTAATTTATATAAATATAAATGTTATATTTTTTATTAAAAGCATGCTCATGCATTTATTCATGTGATGAATGTATGTTATAGTATAGTATTATTCATGTGATGAATGATCAAGCACCGTGACATAGAATGCATGTAACCTAAGTTAATTATTAGTTTTAAAATGTTTAGAACTTGAATAATTAGACTTAGGTTTTCTAGTTCTAATAAGATTAGAATTAGGAAATCAAATATGACCTTTGAATAGTGACTGATAAGTAGCTCTGTCTAAGAAAAGTTCTGTCTAAGGCTGGGGTATTTAAGCTGACGCTTTGCGGAACACCCCTACCTGGGAACCGACCTGGGAGTGAATTCGGTCCGGAGATTGTTAGGTTATATTTTCGTGAGTGTCGTTAATTAAAAGTTGATTAATTTACTCACATAGACCCAAGTTAATAATGTGATTATAAACTTAGGTTAATTCAATATAAGAGTTATATTGATAGACTTAGGTAAATATTATCCGATTTATCTAGGTCAATCCCGATTAATATAAAGTGATGAGTGGGAGGAAATAAAGTGTATAAGATACATTTGATTTTTCGACCACAGATCTCCGTTAAAGTCCACACCGTGAGATCCATACTCGGCCTCGTGGTGCAAATGGCAGCGTCCCCCTTCGAATGGTATTTGTATGGGTCAATATCAACGTGGATCGAGAGAGTACTTATAGTGAGTGGGAGTGAGACCTGTGAAAATGGGACCCACGGTCTCTTTTTTCGATTCAAACCGTGAGACCCATATGATCCGCCTGCTAGTTTGGCCTGGACCAGACAATCCCTTTGGAGGGCCTTGATCATGGGAGTCAGAACATCGTGAATTCCCGAAAGGGATACAGTTTCCTTGTTGGTTTTCCTTCTTAGTTCACCCTTCGGTGGCTATTGTTTGGACGGATACTTGGAAACTTAAAGATTGAGGGTGACACTCACGGGATTCATTAAGAGTTAATGGATTCAGACCAAAAGATGGTAACTGGACGCCTAATGGAATAAGAGTTATTCTGGTATTAGGGTCTGGTCGAGAAAGTCTCGTCCCAGAGGAGGTGTTTCTGTTCACCCTTCGGTGACAGTGATTCTAAACCTTTGGGATATCATTGCAAATTTTTAATGACCTAGGGATTATAAGATAAATTTTTGCTAAAACTTGATTGGATTTCAAAAAGTTTTTTGCGAGACTCACACAAAATTTTTACTTGTTTTTCAACAAAATGTCTAGCTCAATAATAGCTTTACTTGCTTCCAACAAATTAGTGGGAGATAATATCCAAACTTGAAAAAACAATATAAACACGATTCTAGTAACTAACGAACTAAAGTTCGTGCTCACTTAGGAGTGTCCTCAGGTATCGGACTCGACCGCGTCACGAAGTGTTTGTGATGCGTACGGTCGATGGATCAAGGCCAATGAAAAGGCCAAGGTCTATATAATTGCCAGCTTATCTGAAGTTTTGGCAAAGAAGCATGAGTTGATGATCGCCGCCAAGGAGATCATGAAGTCTTTGCAGGAAATGTTTGGACAACAGTCATTTCAGGTCCGACATGATTCGCTCAAACACGTCTTCAATGCCCGGATGAAAGAAGGGACGTCTGTTCGTCAACATGTTCTGGACATGATGACCCACTTTAATCTGGCAGAGATGAACGGGGCTTCGATCGATGAGTCGAGCCAGGTCAGCTTTATTCTAGAGACTCTTCCGAAGAGTTTCCTTCAGTTTCGTAGCAATGCTGTTATGAACAAAATTAGCTACACTATTACCACCCTTCTCAATGAGCTACAAAACTTCCAGCCCTTGATGAGGATCAGGACACCGGAAGCTGAGGCAAACGTTGCCTTCAGGTTCTTTCACAGGGGTTCAACCTCTAGGACAAAATCTGTGGCTCTTTCTCACCTGAAAGGGAAGAAGAAGAACATGAAAAAGGGCAAAGCTGACCATGTTGCCGCCCAAAAGGGCAAAAAGGTCAAGGAAGTTGCAGATAAATAAAAGTGTTTCCACTGCAATGGGGACGACCACTGGAAGCGTAACTGTCCCAAGTTCCTTACCGACAGGAAGAATCAAGGTAAATGTGATTTACTTGTAACTGAAACTTGTTTAGTGGAGAGTAATGACTTTGCCTGGATATTGGATTCAGGCGCCACTAACCATGTTTGTTCTTCTTTTCAGGGAATTAGTTCCTGGCAGCAGCTGCGAGAGGGTGAGATAACGCTACGGGTTGGATCCGGGGAGGTTGTCTCTGCTGCGAGAGGAATTACATTTTATTAGATAATATGTATATAGTTCCAGGGTTTACTAGAAACCTAGTTTCTATTTCCTGCCTACTTGAACACTCTATTTCTGTAAATTTTTCTAGTAATAAAGCATTTATTTCTAGAAATGGGAATTTCTTGTGTTCTGCTTCACTTGAGTCTAACCTGTATGTTTTGAAACCTAATTCGGTCGAAAGTGTTTTTAATACTGAATTATTTAAAACAGTAGAAACACGAACTAAGAGAGTGAAAGTTTCTCCTAAAGAAAATGCTCATCTTTGGCATCTAAGGTTAGGCCACATCAATCTCCACAGGATTGAGAGACTAGTGAAGAGTGGACTTCTAAGAGAGTTAGAAGAAAACTCTTTACCGATGTGTGAGTCATGCCTTGAAGGTAAAATGACCAAACACCCTTTTAGTGGAAAAGGATATAGAGCCAAAGAGCCCCTTGAGCTTATACATTTTAACCTCTATGGTCCGATGAGTGTTAAAGCATGAGGTGGTTACGAATACTTTGTATCTTTCATAGATGACTATTCAAGGTATGAGTATATTTACATAATGCATAGGAAGTCTGAAACTCTTGAAAAGTTCAAGGAGTACAAGACTGAGGTTGAGAACCTGTTAGGTAAAACAATAAAAACACTTCGATCGGATCGAGGTGGAGAGTATATGGACACTGAATTCCAGGACTATATGATAGAACATGAAATTACGTCCCAACTCTTAGCACCTGGTATGCCACAGCAGAATGGTGTATCAGAGAGGAGAAACAAAACCTTGTTGGACATGGTTCGGTCGATGATGAGCAATGCTAGTCTCCCTGATTCTTTTTGGTGTTACGCAGTGGAGATTGCAGTGTATATTTTGAACAACGTTCCGTCGAAGAGTGTTTGTGAAACACATTTCAAACTCTGAAATGGACGTAAAGGCAGTTTACACCATTTCAGAATTTGGGGATGCCCGACCCACGTGTTGGTGTCAAACCCGAAAAAGTTGGAACCTCATTCAAAATTGTGCCTATTCGTAGGTTACCCAAAAGAGACTAGGGGTGGTCTGTTTTACGATCCTAAGGAAAATAGGGTGCTTGTGTCGACAAACGCCACTTTCCTTAAGGAAGACCACGTCAGGGATCATTTACCTAGGAGGAAAATCGTGTTAAACGAAATGGACAGTACGTCAGCAAGAGTTGTTGATGGTGCTAGTACGTCAACAAGTGTTGTTGATCCTAGCACGTCTAGTCAAGTCCATTCTTAAGAGTTGAGAATGCCTTGACGTAGTGAGAGGGTTGTGAGACAGCCTGAACGTCACATGGGTTTAGCTGAAACCCAAGTCGTCACCCCTGATGATGACTGCGAGGATCCATCAATGATCAGGCAATGACAGACGTTGACAAAGACAAATGGATTAAAGCTATGGACCAGGAAATGGAGTCGATGTACTTCATTTCCGTCTGGGAGCTTGTGGATCAACCCAATGGGGTAAAACCTATAGGTTGCAAATGGATCTACAAGCATAAACGTGGCGTAGATGAGAAGGTGCAGACCTTCAAAGCACAACTAGTGGCAAAGGGTTTTACCTAGGTTGAAGGGGTTGACTATGAGGAAACCTTTCGCCTGTTGCCATGGTAAAGTCGATCAGGATTCTTCTGGCCATTGCCGCATATTATGACTATGAGGTATCGCAGATGGATGTCAAGACCACCTTTCTGAATGGCAACCTTGACGAGACCATCTACATGGACCAACCCAAGGGGTTTATTACCCAAGGCTAAGAGCAAAAGGTTTGCCGACTTCATAGGTATATTTATGGATTGAAACAAGCCTCGAGGTCTTGGAATATAAGGTTTGATGAGGCGATCAAATCTTATGGCTTTGATCAGAATGTTGACGAGCCTTGTGTCTACAAGAAAATCGTCAACAACACTGTCGCATTTCTGATATTGTATGTGGATGATATCCTTCTCATTGGGAATGAGGTAGGATTTCTTACTGACATAAAGAAATGGTTGGCTTCGCAATTCCAAATGAAAGATTTGGGAGAAGCACAGTATGTTCTAGGTATCCAGATAGTCTGGAACCGGACATGTCTCAGGCGTCTAATATTGACAAGATGATGTCTAGATATAAGATGCAAAACTCCAACAAGGGCTTGCTGCCTTTCAGGCATGGGGTTCACTTGTCTAAGGATCAATGTCTTAAGACTCCTCAAGAGGTTGAGGATATGAGATGAATCTCTTATGCTTCAGTTGTTGGGAGCCTCATGTATGCCATGCTGTGTACTAGGCCCGACATCTGTGTATGCAGTTTGGATTGTCAGTAGATATCAATCCAATCCAGGATTAGATCACTGGATAAACGTAAAGGCAATCCTCAAGTATCTTAGAAGAACGAGGGACTACAACCTAGTGTATGGGAGTGGGGATTTGATCCTTACGAGATACACAAATTCTGACTTTCAAACCGATAAGGATTCTAGGAAATCCACTTCGGGGGCAACCTTCATTCTGAATGGAGGAGCTGTAGTATGGTGAAGCATCAAGCAGGGATGCATCACCGATTCCACAATGGAAGACGAGTATGTTGCGGCTTGTGAAGCTGCAAACGAAGCTGTTTGGCTTAAGAAGTTCATGTTGGATTTGGGAGTTGTTCCAAATATGAACTTGTCGATTACGCTATTTTGTGACAACAGTGGTGCTGTAGCCAACTCGAGAGAGCCTCAGAGTCATAAGAGGGGCAAGCACATTGAGCGGAAGTATCACTTGATACGGGATATTGTGCACCGCGAGAGTGTGATACCACGCGAGATAGCGTCGAGCACAACGTTGCTGATCCATTTACAAAGACCCTCACGGCTAAGGTGTTTGAGGGTCACCTAGAGAGTCTAGGTCTTCGAGTGCTTCCTGACTAGGGCAAGTGGGAGTATTGTAAAGGGTATTTAATGCCCTAGTTTATTGTAATTTTATTGTACATTTGAGAAATGTATATTGTACTCCACTAGTTTAGTCCAAGTGGGAGTTTGTTGGGATGTATGTCCTAATCTCGTTTTGTTTGTAATATTACCAATTGAAATAAATAAGAGTTATTTCTTTCATCACTTTTTGTCTCGCAATTTTTACAAACTTTGTCCAATAAACTAAGCTTCAGGGTCATTAAATATATGAGAGAACAAGAACTTGAACGGTGTGTAGTAAACACACAGGGAGGATCATGTTCGAGTTAATGACCCGAACGATGTACAGTATATGGATAGCGTTGGAGACCTAATCCTGGATACACTGTGGATGTGGCCTACTTTGTATTAGATACAAACGAGCTGATCTGACTCGTTCATGTGGTTGGCATGCGAGTGGGGGCATCATGTGCAATGAGATTGTACAAGACCGGACCGTGAATTATTAGACCTACTGATGTAACATCGTTGATAGTATAGGACTAATAACTTCGTAGATGACCATTAGTGACTCGACCTTAATCCTGAGCGTGTTACGGACTCCTGTCTGCGGGGATCTATCCTTTGACTAGTACGGGTGAGGGTGGTCACAGTTACTCGCCCAATATGCCTATCTTCTCATTGCTGACTCCACAATGGAGGCCGAATATGTAGCAACATGTGAAACAACAAAAGAGGCCATTTGGTTAAGGAAATTTATGTTAGATTTGGAAGTTGTTCCAAATATGAGCCCATCGCACTGTATTGTGATAACAGTGGTGTCGTGGAAAATTCAAGGGAACCCCGAAGTCACAAGAAAGGAAAGCATATTGAGCGAAAATATCATCTCATCTGAGAGATCGTGCATCGAGGAAACATGATCGTCATGAAGATAGCCTCATAGCACAACATTGTTGATCCTTTTACGAAAGCTCTCACGACTAAAGTATTTGAGAGTCACCTAGAAGGTCTAGGTTTACAAGTCTTCCCCAACTAGAGTAAGTGGGAGTATAATGTACAAAGGGTTTCAATGCCCTAGTTTATTGTATTTACATTATTGTAATGTTTTAATACTCCACAAGCTTTAGGTCAAGTGGGAGATTGTTGAGATTTGTGCCCTAAACTTATGTAATTTTGATCAAATAAATAAAGAGTTATTTGTTTTGGTAAAATTATATTCTTGCTTTATAAATCCAATAAACTAAGCTCCAAGGTTATAATATATCTTGAACATCAGTGTAGCAGACACTATTTGGATTATGTTTAAGAGTATAACCTAAATGGTCTATGGTATAAGAATAAGGTTGGAAACCTTATTCTGGTAACACCATGGATGCGACCCACTTTGTAATTAGTACAAATGAGGTAATCCAACTCATTCATGTGGTTGACATGCGAGTGGGGGCATCCTGTATGAAGAGTTCATACAAGACCGGACTGCAAATTATTAGTCTAACCAGTATAACGTCGTTAACAGGATGAGACTGATAATTTATAGAGGGTCATTAGTGACTCGACCTGAATCCTGAGAAAGTTAAGAACTCCTGCTTATAGGGGTTTGTCTTTAGACTAGTATGGGTGAGAGTGACCTGTAGCCGACTCAATAAACCTACCTTCTCAGGGATAGAGCCTCGTAGATAGCTGGGAACTTAACCATGCAAGATGCAATTCACTTATTCCTACACTAAGGAATTAGATGGGTTGTTCCCTTAAAAAGTGAGTCCAGGTCTTGAATAACGGGGCCCCACCTTCTAAACTGACTTAAGAGGGTATGAGTCTATGGTAGGACCATAGACTTGTTGTTCATTAGAGGATCAGTGGTGCTTAAGGAACAAAGAGGTAATCACAGGGGTAAAACAGTAATTTGACCCAACTGTGATTACGAACAACCTGTGAAGGGTCGACTCATGGGTAATGATTATATTGTTTGGATGTTTGTCCAAATCTCGTTCAGTTTGTAAATTACTATTTGAAATTAATAAAGAGTTATTCATTTCACCATTTTGTGTCTCGCATTTTATACAAACTTTGACCAATAAACTAAGCTCCAGGGTCATTGAATATATGAGAGAACTAGAACTTGAACGGTGTGTAGTGGACACACAGGGAGGATCACGTTCGAGTAAATGACCCGAACGGTCTACAGTATATAAATGAGGTTTGAGACCTAATCCTAGATACACTGTGGATGTGGCCCGCTTTGTATTAAGATACAAACGAGGTGATCTGACTCGTTCATGTGGTTGACATGCGAGTGGGGGCATCCTGTACAATGAGATTGTACAAGACCGGACCATGAATTATTAGACCTACTGATGTAACACCGTTGACGGTAAGGAATAATAACTTTGTAGATGAACATTAGTGACTCGACCTGAATCCTGAGCGTGTTACGGACTCCTGTCTGTTGAGGTCTGTCCTTTGATTAGTACGAGTGAGGGTGGTCACAGTTACTCGCCCAATAGGCCTATCTTCTCAGAGACAGGACCAAGTAGGGAGCTGAGAACTTAAATACGCGAGATGGAATTCACTCCTTCTAAAATTAGAGGGGTTGTTCTCTTAAGTGCTGTCTCCAGGGCTTGGACAACGGGCGCCAACTCTCTCACTGGCACGAGAGAGTTGTTGTGTATGGTCGGACCATTACAATGTTGTTGTTCATTAGAGGAGCAGTGGGGACTTAAAGAGCAAGAAGTAGACACAGGGGTAAAATGGTAATTTGACCCAGTAGTGTCTACGAACAATCTGTGAAGGGTCGACTCATGGACATTGGTTATATCAGTGGACACGTAATATCTTGCACTGACAGGATTGCAGCTACGGGCTTTAGTGGAGTGTTACCGTAGCTAATGAATGTTGATTAACCGGGTCAAAGAGTTTGATAGGTTGATCTCGAATCATTGGAGCTCGTCACTGTAGGTCCATAAGGTCACTCGGTTGGCTCAAACTGGGTTAAAAGAAGGGTTTACTATTTTGGTGTGAATTGAAGTGTTCAAGTTCACTAAAGGGCATTTATGTCATTTATATGAGATATGAATGATATAATATATTGTTTAATGTGAATGAGATTCATAATAAACTATAGTTTAGCCTAATTGATGAATTAGGGTTAATTGGAGAAATTAGATTGAGAGATATTAAATTGGATGTGATTCAATTTAATAAATCCACAATATTGCAAATGTGATTTGTAATATGAGATATGAGATATCTTATAATATGTTGTTATGTAAATATGATTTGCATAACCTATAGTTGTGGTAAAATGGTAAATAGGTGGAGATTTCAACTCCACCTATCTCCATTATTTAAACCCCTTTGATAGAAGAGTTGATTAAGCATTCTCTCATTTTTGGAATTCTCACCAAAAGAAGAGATCATTCTCTCCCAAGTTTTCTCTCTAATATTCTCCTCTCAAAACCAAAACACAAGATCCCACCATCTTCCTTCTTCCAAAAGAAGAACAACCGAGAAACCAAGGGGTTGTGTTCGTTTTTGATCGTGAGAAGGGTTCGAGATAGCACGAAGACTTCGTGGATCGTTGGAAGGAATCTTGAAGAAAGTCTTCAACAAGTAAGTATTGTGTTTAACTTACTGTTTTTCTTCCAAATTTATGCATGTTTAGCCTTTATCTAAGAGTTAGATTATTTTATCGAAACTAAGTAGCACAACAACACCGCGATGATTTCATTGTCTTCCGCTGCGTGGGAGTTTCATTCCCTTCAATTGGTATTAGAGCCACTCGTTGGTTCGATGTTTGTACTGTTTTTTCGTTAAAAATAGGTGGGTATTGCCTTTAATTCATGAGATGAATGTTGGTTTGCAATTATGGATGTTTTCGGTTTTGGCATAAGAATAGATTTACAATTTTATGTTGATGTGATCAATGTAAGGGCCCGTTGTTTTGGACATTTTGTTGTAAATCGAGTCTGTAAGTCTGAGTCGTTCGTGGCAAGAGTTGGTGTGAAGAAATCGGAGTGGAAACATGCGAGAATCGACGAAGAACAGCAAGAGGAGCTTGTTGTTCTGTCGACAGCGTTGAGACGCTGTTCATCGGCGTCTCAATGTTGCGCATGCGGTCGGAGACCTTGCTGCAGAGCGACATTGCAATGCTGGGCGTAGCGTTGCAACGCTGAGGCGTGGAGCACGCGGGGCGTGACGCTGGAGGCTGCCCACGACGTTGCAACGCTACAGCGTAGTGGGCAGTTGGTCGAGGCGCGCGCGCGAGGAGTGGGATCGTGGGGCTTTTACAATCATGTTTTCATTTTTTTTATTTATTTATAAAATGTAAATTTCTTTTATTTAATTAATTTTATTAAATAATATTAACATAATTGTTATATTAACGTTATTTAATTAAATTAATGCCCCTAAGTGCCAAAACCGGTCTATTTTTGCTATTTAATTATTTTATGCATGTGATGTATGATTTAATTAATTTCTATATGCATAATGTATGTCATATAGATTTAAAATCCCACCTTAGGTTAAACATTTCATGCATCATTTATATTATAAGTGTTATAATATATAGTTTGCATGATAGGTTATATTATAAGAGTTATAATATAATTAAATACATGTTTAATTTAATTAATATAAGTGTTATATTTTTTACATCAAAGTATGCTGATGCATTTATTTTCATGTGATGAAATAATGTGTTATAGTATAGTTATTCATGTGATGAATGATCAAGCACTATAACATAGAAATGCATGTAACCTAAGTTAATTATTAGTTTTAAAGTGTTTAGAACTTGAATAATTAGACTTAGGTTTTCTAGTTCTAATAAGATTAGAATTAGGAAATCAAAGTATAATCTTTGAATGGTGACTAATTAGTAACTCTGTCTAAGGAAGGTTTTGTCTAAGGTTGGGGTATTTAAGTTGACGCTTGCGGAACACCCCTACCTGGAAACCGACATGGGAGTGAATTCGGTCCAGAGATTCTTAGATTATATTTTTCGTGAGTGCCGTTAATTAAAAGTTGATTAATTTACTCACATAGACCTAAGTAATAATGTGGTTATAAACTTAGGCTAAATACCATATAAGAGTTATATTGGTAGACTTAGGTAAATCTTAGCCGGTTTATCTAGGTCAATCCCGAAAATAATAAAGTGCTGAGTGGGAGGGAATAAAGTGTATGAGATACATTTAATTTTCCGACCACAAATCTCCGTTAAGTCCGCACCGTGAGATCCATACTCGGCCTCGTGGCGCAAATGGGAGCGTCCCCCTTCGGATGGTATTTGTATGGGTCAATATCAAAATGGATGGAGAGAATACTTATAGTGAGTGGGAGCGGGACCTGTGAAAACGGGACCCATGGTCTCTTCTTTCGATTCACACCGTGAGACCCCTATGATCCGCTTTGCTTAGTTTGGCTCTGACTGCACAATCCCTTCGGAGGGCCTTGATCATCGGAGTCGGAACACCGTGAATTCCCGAAAGGGATATAGTTTCCTTGTTGGTTTTCCTTCGTGGTTCACTCTTTGGTGGCTATTACTTGGACGGATACTTGGAAACTTAAAGATTGAGGGTGACACTCACTGGATTCGTTAGGGTCTGGTCGAGAAAGTCTCGTCCTAGAGGATGAGTGCTTATGTTCACCCTTCAGTGGCGGTTATTCTAACCTTTAGGATATCATTGCAATTTGTAAATGACCTAGGGATCATAGGATTGAATTTTGCTAAAACTTGATTGGTTTTCAAAAGTTTATGCGAGACTGACACAAAATTATTTTGATTTTTTCAGCTAAAAATATGTCTAGCTCAATAATCGCTTTACTCGCTTCCGACAAACTAGTGCGAGATAACTTCCAAACGTGGAAGAATAACATTAACACGATTCTAGTAACTGACGACCTGATGTTCGTGCTTACTGAGGAGTGTCCTCAGTTGTCGACCTCGACTGCATCATGAAGTGTTCGTGATGCATACAATCGATGGATCAGGGCCAATGAAACGACCAAGGTCTATATCATTGCCAGCTTGTCTGAAGTATTGGCAAAGAAGCACGAGTTGATAATCACCGCTAAGGAGATCATGGAGTCGTTGCAGGACATGTTTGGACAATAGTCTTTTCAGGTCAGGCACGATTCGCTCAAACACGTCTTCAACGCCCGGATGAAAGAAGGGACGTCTGTCCGAGAACACGTTCTAGACATGATGATCCACTTTAATCGGCGAGAGATGAACGGGGCTTCGATCGACGAGTCGAGCGAGTCGCCTTTATTACGGAGACTCTTCCAAGAGTTTCCTTGATTTAAGTAACAACGTCATTATGAACAAGATAAGCTACACTCGACTACCCTTCTCAATGAGCTACAAATCTTCCAAATTCTGATGAGGATCGGGACACCTAAGCGAGGCAAATGTTGCCTACAGGTCTTATCACATGGGTTCGACCTCTGGGACTAAACCTGTTGCTCCTTCTCGCCCGAAAGGGTAGAAGAAAATCAAGAGGGGTAAAGTGATCGAAATTTGCCGCCCAAAAAGGGCAAGAAGGTCAAGGAAGTTGCGAGAGAAAGGAAAGTGTTTCCACTGCAATGGGGACGATCACTGGAAGAGAAACTGTCCCAAGTTCCTTGTCGAGAGGAAGAATCAAGGTAAATGTGATTTACTAGTAGCTGAAACATGTTTAGTGGAGAGTAGTGACTCTGCCTGGATTTTGGATTCGGGCGCCACTAACCACGTTTGTTCTTCTTTTCAGGGAATTGATTCCTGGCAGCAACTGCGAGAGGGTGAAGTGACTCTACAGATTGGATCCGGGGAGATAGTCCGTTGCAGCGATCGACAAAGTGAAGCTCTATTTTGGTCGGAGTTACATTTTGTTAGACAATATGTACATAGTTCTAGGGTTTACTAGAAACCTTGTTTCTATTTCCTATTTATTAGAACAATGTATCTCCGTTTCATTTAATGGCAATAAAGCGTTTATTTCCAGAAATGGTAAGCTTATTTGTTCTGCTTCACTTAAGTCTAATTTGTATGTTTTGAAACAAAATTCAGTCAAAAGCGTTTTGAACACTAGGTTATTTAAAACTGCAGAAACACGAACTAAGAGAGTTAAAGTTTCTCCAAAAGAAAATGCCCATTTTTGGAATCTTAGGTTAGGCCACATTAATCTCAATCGGATTGAGAGATTAGTGAAGAGTGGACTTCTAAGGCAGTTGGAAGAAAACTCTTTACCGGTGTGTGAGTCATGCCTTGAAGGCAAAATAACCAAACATCCTTTTAGTGGAAAAGGATATAGAGCCAAGGAGCCTCTTGAGCTTATACATTCTGACCTCTGTGGTCCGATGAGTGTTAAATCACGAGGTGGTTACGAATACTTCGTATCTTTCATTGATGATTATTCGAGGTATAGGTATCTTTACCTAATGCATAAGAAGTCAGAAACTCTTGAAAAGTTCAAGGAGTACAAGACTGAGGTTGAGAACCTGTTAGGTAAAACGATAAAAACACTTCGATCGGATCGAGGTGGAGAGTATATGTGAAGGGAATCGAAGTCCCCGCAGCGGAAGCGATTGTGAATCGCACGCTCTTGATTTAGTTACAATGGAAAATTCATGAACGTAAAACATGGATTAAGCATAAAATACAGAAATGGAAAACAAGTATATTACGTTTGAAGAACCTTTCTTCAAGTGCTCCTCTCTCTACGGTCACGATCTCAGCAACAAGAACTCGTACAATTACCGACACCACCACCGGATCTTCTCCGTTGTTCTCTAGGTGAGGGAGGAAGGTGGGTTCCCTTTAGGAGTGGTGAGGTATTTTGTGAGAGAGATTTGTGTTTTGGAACACTTCCAACAACACAACAAGGAGGCTTGTAAAAACTTTCTCAAAATCTTGACCTAGTTGCATCTCATGCAACTATATATATAGGGGAATGGGATGGAAATGACCATCCTACCTATCCTTTAATCTCTCTTTAGTATATAGTTTATATATGAATCTAATTCATACTAAACTATATATTATATCAATTACATCATATATAATTGATATAACTCCTCATGTATGAAATTGAACACTTCAATTTCACTCCTAACTTTATACCCTCAATATTACCATGTTGAGCCAACGAAGGGATCTAATGGACCTACAGATCATGAGCTCCAATGATGTGAGATTAACTGATCAAACTCTTTAATCCAGTTAATCAATATTCATTAACTACAAGTCACTCCACTATAGACTTGTAGCTGCACTCTCCTCACTGTACATATTATTGTGTCCACTAATATAGTCATTACCCATGAGTCGACCCTTCACAGGTTGTTCGTAATCACAATTGGGTCAAATTACCGTTTTGCCCCTGTGATTATCTCTTTGCTCCTTAAGCACCATTGATCCTCTAATGAACAACAAGTCTAAGGTCCTACCTTAGACTCATACCCTCATAGAGGGCAGGGCCCCGTTGTTCAAGACACGAGTCAATTCTTAAGGGAACAACCTATCTCGATTCCTCGAGAGGAATGAGTGAATTCCATCTTGCACGATTAAGTTCACACATTTACCTACGAGGTTCTCGTCACCGAAGGTAGGCTTATTGAGTCGGCTCACGAGCCACTCTCACCCATACTAATCTAAGGACAAACCCGTATAAGCGGGAGTTCGAACTTGCTCAGATTCGAGTCAAGTCACTAATGACCATCTATAAATTACTAGTCTTATCCTGTTAACGGTGTTATACTGGTTAGACTAATAATTTGCGATCCAGTCTTGTATGAACTCTTCATACAGGATGCCCCCACTCGCATGTCAACTACATAAATGAGTTGGATTACCTCATTTGTACTAATTACAAAGTGGGCCGCTTCCATGGTGTTACCAGAATGAGGTTTCCAACCTTATTCTTATACCATAGACTATTTAGGTTATAATCTTGAACTCAACCTAAATAGTGTCCACTACATTGATTTCAAGATAAACGTTATAACCTTGGAGCTTAGTTTATTGGATTTATAAAAGCAAGACTGTAATCTTATCAAAACAAATAACACTTTATTTAATTGATCAAAATTACACAAGTTTAGGGCATAAATCCCAACAATCTCCCACTTGACCTAAAGCTTGTGGAGTACTAAACATTACAATAATGTAAATACAATAAACTAGGGCATTTAAACCCCTTTGTACAAAATACTCCCACTTGCCCTAGCTGGGGAAGACTTGTAAACCTAGACCTTCTAGGTGACTCTCAAATACTTTAGCCGTGAGAGCATTTGTAAAAGGATCAACAATGTTGTGCTCTGAGGCTATCTTCGTGACAATCACGTCTCCTCTATGCACGATCTCTCGGATGAGATGATACTTCCGCTCTATATGCTTTCCCTTTTTGTGATTTCGGGGTTCCCTCGAATTTTGCCACTGCACCACTGTTATCGCAATACAGTGTGACGGGTAAAGTCATATTTGGAACAACTTCCAAATTTAGCATAAATTTCCTTAACCAAATGGCCTCGTTAGCTGCTTCACAAGCTGCTACATATTCGGCCTCCATGGTGGAATCAGCGATGCATCCTTGCTTGACGCGTCGCCATACTACAACTCCTCCGTTAAGAGTGAAAACTGACCCTGATGTAGATTTCCGAGAATCTTTATCGATCCGAAAGTCGAAATCCGTGTATCCTGTAAGGATCAAATCCTTAGCCCCATACACAAGCATGTAGTTCCTTGTTCTCCGAAGATACTTAAGGATCGTTTTAACCGTTGTCCAGTGTTCAAGTCCTGGATTGGATTGATACCTACTGACCATCCCAACTGCAAAACAGATGTCAGGCCTAGTACATAACATGGCGACATCAGGCTCCCAACAGCTGATGCGTAAGGAATCCGTCTCATATCCTCAACTCCTTGAGGTGTCTTAGGACATTGTTCCTTAGACAAATGGATTCCATGTCTAAAAGGCAACAAACCCTTTTTGGAATCTTGCATCTTAAACCTTGACAACACTTTGTCTATGTATGATGCTTGAGACAAGGCTAGTGTTTTATTCTTGCGGTTCCTTACAACTGGATCCTAAGAATAAATCTGCATCACCCAAATCTTTCATTTGGAATTGCGTAGCTAGCCATTCCTTGATGTCAGTAAGATAACCTACATCATTCCCAATGAGTAGGATATCATCCACATAGAGAATTAGGAAAGCGACAGAACTATTGATGATTTTTTGTAGACACAAGGTTCATCATCATTCTTGTCAAAACCATAAGATCTGATAGCCTCATCAAATCTTATATTCCAGGACCTAGAGGCTTGTTTCAGTCCATAAATCGACCTTTTAAGCCTGCAAACCTTTTGCTCTTGTCCTGGTTTAATGAACCCTTTGGGTTGGTCCATGTAGATGGTTTCCTCAAGATTTCCATTCATAAAGGTTGTCTTGACATCCATTTGCCATACCTCATAGTCATAATATGCGACAATGGCAAGAAGGATACGGATAGACTTTACCATAACAACAGGTGAAAAGGTTTACTCAAAGTCAACCCCTTCAACCTGGGTATAACCCTTTGCTACTAGTCTAGCTTTAAAGGTTTGCACCTTCCCATCTACACCACATTTTCTCTTGTAGATCCACTTACAACCTATAGGGTTTACCCCATCAGGCTTATCTACAAGAACCCAAACAGAATTGAAGTGCATAGACTCCATTTCTTGGTCCATGGCTATGACCCATTTGTCTTTGTCTTTGTCAACCATTGCTTGATTATAAGTCAATGGATCCTCGCAGTTGTCATTTGGTATAACAACTTGGGTTTCAGCTAAACCCATGTAACGGTCAAATGTATCACAACCCTCCCACTACGTCGAGGCATACTCAACTCTTGAGATGGACTCTCTTGACTAGACAAACTAGTATCAACAACTCTTGTTGATGTACTAGTGTTCTTATTAGCAACCTTTGCTACTGTTCTGTCTAACTCACTCAATACTACCTTACTTTTTGGTTTGTGGTCCCTTATGTGGTCCTCCTCCAAGAAAGTGGCATTTGTCGACACGAAGACCTTATCTTCCTTAGGATCATAGAATAAACCACCTCTTGTTTCTTTTGGGTATCCTACGAATAGGCACAACTTTGAACGTGAATCCAACTTCTTTGGATTTGTCACAATCACATGTGCTGGACAACCCCATATTCTGAAGTGACATAAACTACCTTTACGTCCTTTCCAGAATTCAAAAGGTGTTTCAGAAACACTTTTGGAGGGCACACTATTCAAAGTGTATACTGCAGTCTCCACTGCATAACCCCAAAAGGAACTAAGGAGATGAGCATAACTTATCATTGATCGAACCATGCCCAACAAGGTTCTATTTCTCCTTTCCGATACACCGTTTTGCTGTGGTGTGCCAGGAGCTGAGAGTTGGGATGTAATTCCATGTTCTATCATATAGTTATGGAATTTTAAATCCATGTACTCTCCACCTCGATCCGATCGAAGTGTTTTAACTCTTTTACCTAATTGATTTTCAACCTCAGTCTTGAATTCCTTGAACTTTTCAAGTGCTTCAGACTTGTGGTGCATTCGGTAAATATGCCCACATCTAGAATAATCATCTATAAAAGAGATGAAATATTCATATCCTCCCCTGGCTTTAACATTCATCGGACCACAAAGGTCTGAATGTATAAGCTCTAGAGTATCTTTGGCTCTATAACCTTTTCCACTTAAAGGTCTTTTAGTCATCTTGCCTTCTAGGCAGGATCCACATACTGGCAAGAAATTTTCTTCTAACTCGTTTAGAAGTCCGTTCTTTACCAATCTCTCAATCCTATTGAGATTAATATGACTCAATCTTAGATGCCAAAGATGAGCATTTTCTTTAGGAGAAATTTTTCGTTTCTTAGTTTGTGCGTTTGCAGTTTTAAATAATTCAGTGTTCAAAACCATTGACTGAATTAGGCCTTAAAACATACAATCCATTTTCTAATGAAGCAGAACATATTTCTAAACCTTTCTTCAAAATAAACACTTTATTCATAGAAAAGGAAACAGAAATACATTGTTCAATAAGGCAAGAAATGGAAATAAGGTTTCTAGTAAACCCTGGTATCACTAATATATTGTCCAACAATACATATTTCTTGCCAAAATAAAACTTCATTGTGCCTCTTCACTCACAATTAAGACGACTTCTCCATTTCCAACCCGGAGTGTTATCTCTCCTTGCTATAGCTTTCTTTGCCAGAATCAATTCCACGAAAGAAAGAACAAACATGATTAGTGGCGCCTGAATCAAGTATCCAAGTTGTTTTATCATTATCCACTAAACAAGCTTCTAGGCAAAGTAAATCATATTTGCATTCCTTCTTCTTTTCTGCAATGTACTTCGGACAGTTCTGTTCCCAATGCCTGTCTTCATTGCAGTGGAAACACTTTCCTTTGTCAGCAACATTTTTTACTTTCTTGCCCTTCTGGGCGGCAGGTTTGTCAGCCTGTTTCCCTTTACCAACCTTTTTCATGTTCTTCTTCTTACCTCTCATGTTAGAAGAAGATGAAGCCACTGTTTTTGTCCCAGAGGTCGAACCTCTGTGATAACTCCTACTGGCAACATTTGACTCACCTTTCGATCCCTGAATTTTCATCAAAGAATGAAAGGTCTGGAGTTCATTCAGAAGGGAGGTAAGATTAAAAGTAAGCTTGTTCATAACAACGTTACTTCTAAATCAGAGGAAACTATCCGGAAGGGTTTCGAATGAAGTGACTGCTCGACTCATCGATGGAAGCACCATTCGACTCGCGATGTTAAAGTGTACCATCATATCCGGACATGATCCCAATGCAGATGTACCCTCCGACATCCTTGAGTTGAATATGTACTTTAGGGCATTATGTCGGGCTTGTGTGGACTCGTTGTCCAAACATACCCTACACGAAATCCATGATTTCCTTGGCGATAATCATGCCCTCATGCTTCTTGGCTAATATGTCGGACATACTTGCCAAAGATGTAGACCTTGGCCTTATCATTGGCCTCGATCCATTCATATGCATCACGGACATTTCGTGACGCATTCGAGCCCGACACCCGAGGACACTCCACGATTAGCAAAAGATTCGAGATCATCCACTACCAAAAATAGTGTTGAGTTTGTTTTTCCATGTCATCATATTCTCTCCTGGTTAACTTTTCCGCACAATAAGGAAATTATAGAGCTAGACATTTTCTTTGAAAAATTTACAAACAAACTTGTATGAGTTTCTTGCTATTACTCTAATCCAATCATGTTTTAGCTAATTATCAAATGATTCCTAGGCCATTTATAATTTGCATTGATACTCCAAAGGTTTAGAATGTATGACACCGAAGGGTAATCAAAAACACTCATCCTCCTGGATCAAGACATTCTTGACCAAAACCTAACACCGAATAACTCTTATTCCTATAGGTTTTAGTTACCATTTTTCGGTCCGAATACATACACAACTTATGTATCCCGTGAGTGTAACCCTTTGTCTTTAGATCCCGAGTCTCGATCCAATAAAATCCGCCGAAGGGAGGACTAGATTGAAAAATAGTATAAGGAAATCTTTATCCCTTTCGGGTGTATATTGTGTTAGATCCCCTATGATCAAGCCCTCCAAGGGATTGTCCAGTCCAGAACCAAACCAAAGGTCACCATAGTGGTCTAATGGTGTAAACCGGCAAAAGAGACCGTAGGGTTTTGTTTTCACTAAACCCGCTCCCACTCACTATAAGTACCCTCTCCATTCACCTTGGTATTGACTCATACAAACACCATCCGAAGGGGGACGCTCACGTTTGTGCCACGAGGCCAAGTATGAGTCTCACGGTGTGAACTTCTCGGAGATAGCGTAGGTGGAAAAATATGTATCTCATACACTTTTTCCTCCTACTGAATACTTTAAGTCTATAGGAATCTTTCTTAGGCTAAAACCCGGCTAATGGTTTTACCTATATCTATCAACATAACTCTTATATTGATAATCAATATAATTCTTATATTGATTTTATCCTAAGTTTGTTAATATAACTCCTTATATTAAACCTAGGATTTCTAGTTTATTAACCCCTTAATAAACCCGCTGACGCTACTGTACTTTATAAGACTCTCTGATTAAATTTCACTCCAAGGTCAGTTTCCAGGTAGGGGTGTTCTGCTTCCAAATCGAACTTAAATACTGACCTAGACAGAACTTTCCTTAGACAGAGTTCCTCTTTTAATCATAGCTTATAAATTACTTAGTTCCTAATTCTAATCTAATTAGAACTAGATAACCTAAGGTCTATTATTTCCAAGTTCTAAACACTTTAAAACTAATAATTAACCTTAGGTGACATGCATACTATGTTATAGTGCTTGATCATTCATCACATGAATAATAAAACATTCATAGCATATTCATCTCATGAAAAATAATGCATGTCAATGTTGTCCAAAAATTAATATAACAACCTTATATTAATTAATCATGCAAACTATATAATATAACTCCTTATATTATAAATGATGCATGAAAATGTTTAACCTAAGGTGGGATTTCTAAAATACAAGCATACATTATGCATGGCAATAATTACACAACAATTGCATAATTAAAATAGCAAAAATTAGACCAATTTTGGCACCCTAGAAATAATTTTAATTAATATAATCTAATTATATTAATTAAAATTAACATTATTAAATATATTAAAATAAAACGTTTTTATAATTAATATAAATAATAAAAAAAATGTTTATGCCCGTTGCTCCTCACGTGAAACGGCTCCGGCGTTACAACGCTGATAGCAGCGTTGCAACGCTACCTTTGTCGTTTTCTGCCGAGCGTTGCGCAACGCCACAACGTTGCAATGCTGCCTCCTGTGTGCGCCTTCTCCCGCAAGCGCGGCGTTGCAACGCCGATGAACAGCGTTGCAACGCTGCACACAGACAACAACAATCTCTATTATTTTTGGCTCGTTTTCGCTCCGATCTTCTCGACTCGATTTATAATTAAAATTGCCCAAAACACCGGGTCCTTACATTGAACATTTCAATGGGAATTGTAAATCTAAGTGCCAAAATTGAAAACATCTAATTTTACAAAAAAAAAAAAAACCGTTCATACATCTAATGCACAAAACAGTAAATCTCACCTTGTTCTTGAAAATTCCAGAACATAAATCAAGAACGCAATTGGGCTCTGATACCAAATGAAGGGAATCGAAGTCCCCGCAGCGGAAGCGATTGTGAATCGCGCGCTCTTGATTTAGTTACAATGGAAATTTCATGAACGTAAAACATGGATTAAGCATAAAATACAGAAATGGACAGCAAGTATATTACCTTTGAAGAACCTTTCTTCAAGTGCTCTTCTCTCCACGGTCACGATCTCAGCAACAAGAACTCGTACAATTACCGACACCACCACCAGATCTTTTCCGTTGTTCTCTAGGTGAGGGAGGAAGGTGGGTTCCCTTTAGGAGTGCTGAGGTATTTTGTGAGAGAGATTTGTGTTTTGGAACACTTCCAACAACACAAGGGGGCTTGTAAAAACTTTCTCAAAATCTTGACCTAGTTGCATCTCATGCAACTATATATATAGGGGAATGAGATAGAAATGACCATCCTACCCCTCCTTTAATCTCTCTTTAGTATATAGTGTATATATGAATCTAATTCACATTAAAACTATATATTATATCAATTACATCATATATAATTGATATAACTCCTCATGTATGAATTTGAACACTTCAATTTCACTCCTAACTTTATATCCACAATACTACCATGTTGCGCCAACGGAGGGATCTAATGGACCTACAGATCATGAGCTCCAATAATGTGAGATTAACTGATCAAATTCTTTGATCCAGTTAATCAATATACATTAACTACAAGTCACTCCACTATAGACTTGTAGTTGTACTCTCCTCTCTGTAGATATTATTGTGTTCACTAATATAGTCATTACCCATGAGTCGACCCTTCACAGGTTGTTCGTAATCACAGTTGGGTCAAATTACCGTTTTACCCCTGTGATTACCTCTTTGCTCCTTAAGCACCACTGATCCTCTAATGAACAACAAGTCTAAGGTCTTACCTTAGACTCATACCCTCATAGAGGGCGGGGCCCCATGCTCAAGACACGAGTCGGGCTTCTTAAGGGAACAACCTATCTCGATTCCTCGATGAGAGAATCAGTGAATTCCATCTTGCAAAGTTAAGTTCCCAACTACCTACGAAGTTCTGTCCCTGAGAAGGTAGGCTTATTGAGTCGGCTACAGGCCACTCTCACCTATACTATTCTAAGGACAAACCCTATAAGCGGAGTTCCCAACTTGCTCGAGATTCGAGTCAAGTCACTAATGACCATCTATAAATTACTAGTTTTATCCTCATTAACGATTGTTATCTTGGTTAGACTAATAATTTGCGATCCAGATCTTGTATGAACTCTTCATACAGGATGCCCCCACTCGCATGTCAACTACATGAATGAGTTGGATTACCTCATTTGTACTAATTACAAAGTGGGTCGCATCCATGGTGTTACGGAATGAGGTTTCCAACCTTATTCTTATACCATAGACTATTTAGGTTATAATCTTGAACTCAACCTAAATAGTGTCCACTACACTGATTTCAAGATAAACGTTATAACCTTGGAGCTTAGTTTATTGGATTTATAAAAGCAAGACTGTAATCTAATCAAAACAAATAACACTTTATTTAATTGATCAAAATTACACAAGTTTAGGGCATAAATCCCAACAATATGGACACAGAATTTCAAGACTATATGATAGAACATGGAATTACGTCCCAACTCTCAACACCTGGTATGCCACAGCATAATGGTGTATCAAAGAGGAGAAACAGAACCCTGTTGGACATGGTTCGGTTGATGATGAGCTACTCTCGTCTCCCAGATTCTTTTTGGGGTTACGCAGTGGAGTCTGCGGTTTATATTTTGAACAACGTTCCGTTGAAGAGTGTTTGTGAAACACCTTTCGAACTCTGGAATGGTCGTAAAGGTTGTTTACACCATTTCAGAATTTGGGGATGCCCGACACATGTGTTGGTGTCAAACCCAAGCTGGAACCCCGTTCAAAATTGTGCCTATTCGTAGGTTACCCAAAAGAGACCAGAGGTGGTCTATTTTTCGATCCTAAGGAAAATAGGGTAATTGTGTCAACAAACGCCACTTTCCTTGAGGAAGACCACATCAGGGATCATTTGCCTAGAAGCAAAATCGTGTTGAATGAAATGGACAGTACGTCAGCAAGAGTTGCTGATGGGGCTTGTACGTCAGCAAGTGTTGTTGATCCTAGTACGTCAAGTCAAGTCTGTTCCCAAGAGTTGGGAATGCCTCGACGTAGTGGGAGGGTTGTTAGACAGCCTGAACGTTACATGGGTTTAGCTGAAACCCAAGTCGTCAATCCTGATGATGACTGCGAGGATCCATTGACCTATGATCAGGCTATGGCTGATGTTGACAAAGACGAATGGATTAAAGCTATGGCCAGGAAATGGGGTCGATGTACTTCAATTTTATCTGGGAGTTTGTGGATCAACCAGATGAAGTAAAAGCTATAGGTTGTAAATAGATCTACAAGCGTGAACGTGGCGTAGATGGGAAGGTGCAGACCTTCAAAACACGACTAGTGGTAAAGGGTTTTACCGAGGTCGAAGGGGTTGACTATGAGGAAACCTTTTCACCTGTTGCCATGGTAAAGTCGATTAAGATCCTTCTGGTCATTGTCGCGTATTATGACTACAAGGTATGGCAGATGGATGTCAAGACCGCCTTTCTGAATGGCAACCTTGACGAAACCATCTACATGGACCAGCCCAAGGGGTTCATTGCCCAAGGTCAAAAGCAAAAGGTTTGTCGGCTTCATAGGTCTATTTATGGACTGAAACAAGCCTCGAGGTCTTGGAATATAAGGTTTGATGAGGCAATCAAATCTTATGGCTTTGATCAAAATGTTGACGAACCTTGTGTTTACAAGAAAATCGTCGACAAAACTGTCGCATTTCTAATATTATAAGTGGATGATATCCTTCTCATTGGGAATGAGGTAGGTTTTCTTACTAACGTAAAGAAATGGCTAGCTTCGCAATTCCAAATGAAAGATTTGGGAGAAGCACAATATGTTCTAGGTATCCAGATAGTCCAGAACCAGAAGAACAGAACGCTAGCCATGTCTCAAGCATCTTATATTGACAAGATGTTGTCTAGATATAAGCTGCAGAACTCCAAGAAGGGCTTGTTACCTTTCAGGCATGGGGTTCACCTGTCTAAGGATCAGTGTCCTAAGACTCCTCAAGAGGTTGAGGATATGAGACGCATCCCCTATGCTTTAGCTGTAAGGAGCCCGTGCCTGATCGTAGGTTACCCAAAAGAGACCAGAGGTGGTCTATTTTTCGATCCTAAGGAAAATAGGGTAATTGTGTCGACAAACGCCACTTTTCTTGTGGAAGACCACATCAGGGATCATTTGCCTAGAAGCAAAATCATGTTGAATGAAATGGATAGTACGTCAGCAAAAGTTGCTGATGGGGCTAGTACGTCAGCAAGTGTTGTTGATCCTAGTACGTCAAGTGAAGTTTGTTCCCAAGAGTTGGGAATGTCTCGACGTAGTGGGAGGGTTGTTAGACAGCCTGAACGTTACATGGGTTTAGCTGAAACCCAAGCCGTCAATCCTGATGATGACTGCGATGATCCATTGACCTATGATCAGGCTATGGCTGATGTTGACAAGGACGAATGGATTAAAGCTATGGACCAGGAAATGGGGTCGATGTACTTCAATTTTATCTCGGAGCTTGTGGATCAACCAGATGGAGTAAAACCTATAGGTTGTAAATGGATCTACAAGCGTGAACGTGGCGTAGATGGGAAGGTGCAGACCTTTAAAGCACGACTAGTGGTAAAGGGTTTTACCGAGGTCGAAGGGGTTGACTATGAAGAAACCTTTTCACCTGTTGCCATGGTAAAGTCGATCAAGATCCTTCTGGTCATTGTCGCGTATTATGACTACGAGGTATGGCAGATGGATGTCAAGACCGCCTTTCTGAATGGCAACCTTGACGAAACCATCTACATGGACCAACCCAAGGGGTTCATTGCCCAAGGCCAAAAGCAAAAGGTTTGTCAGGTTCATAGGTCTATTTATGGACTGAAACAAGCCTCGAGGTCTCGGAATATAAGGTTTGATGAGGCAATCAAATCTTATGGCTTTGATCAGAATGTTGACGAGCCTTGTGTTTACAAGAAAATCGTCGACAAAACTGTCGCATTTCTAATATTATAAGTGGATGATATCCTTCTCATTGGGAATGAGGTAGGTTTTCTTACTAACGTAAAGAAATGGCTAGCTTCGCAATTCCAAATGAAAGATTTGGGAGAAGCACAGTATGTTCTAGGTATCCAGATAGTCAGAAACCGGAAGAACAGAACGCTAGCCATGTCTCAAGTGTCTTATATTGACAAGATGTTGTCTAGATATAAGCTGCATAACTCCAAGAAGGGCTTGTTACCTTTCAGGCACAGGGTTCACCTATCTAAGGATCAGTGTCCTAAGACTCCTCAAGAGGTTGAGGATATGAGACGCATCCCCTATGCTTCAGCTGTAAGGAGCCTGATGTATGTCATGTTGTGTACTAGGCCCGACATCGGTTATGCAGTAGGGATTGTTAGTAGGTATCAACTCAATCCAGGATTAGTTCACTGGACAACCGTAAAGGCAATCCTCAAGTATCTTAGGAGAACGAGGAACTATAGCTTAGTGTATGGCAGTGGGGATTTGATCCTTACGGGATACACAAATTCTGACTTTCAAACCGATAAGGATTCTAGGAAATCCACTTCAGCGTCAACCTTCATTCTGAATGGAGGAGCTATAGTATGGCGAAGCATCAAGCAGGGATGCATCGCTGATTCCACTATGGAAGCGGAGTACGTTGCGGCTTGTGAAGCTGCAACGGAAGGTGTTTGGCTTAGGAAGTTCGTGACGGTTTTGGAAGTTGTTCCAAATATGAACTTGTCGATCACACTATTTTGTGACAACAGTGGTGCAGTGACCAACTCTAGAGAGCCTCGGAGCCATAAGAGAGGCAAACACATTGAGCAGAAGTATCACCTGATACGGGAGATTGTGCACCACGGCGACGTGACAGTCACGCAGATAGCGTCGGAGCACAACGTAGCTGATCCATTTACAAAGCCCCTCACGACTAAGGTGTTTGAGGGTCACCTAGAGAGTCTAAGTCTTAGAGTACTTCTTGACTAGGGCAAGTGGGAGATATGTAAACGGGTATTCAATGCCCTAGTTTATTGTATTACTTCATTGTAATTTATGTACATTTTAGAAATGTATTTGCTCTACTAGCTTAGTCCAAGTTGGAGTTTGTTGGGATGTTTGTCCTAAACTCGTTCCGTTTGTAAATTACTATTTGAAATTAATAAAGAGTTATTAATTTCACCATTTTATGTGTCGTATTTTATACAAACTTTGACCAATAAACTAAGCTCCAGGGTCATTGAATATATGAGAGAACTAGAACTTGAACGGTGTGTAGTGGACACACAGGGAGGATCGCGTTTGAGTAAATGACCCGAACGGTCTACAGTATATGGATGAGGTTGGAGACCTAATCCTGGATTCACTGTGGATGCGACCCGCTTTGTATTAAGATACAAACGAGGTGATCTGACTCGTTCATGTGGTTGACATGCGAGTGGGGGCATCCTGTACAATGAGATTGTACAAGACCGAACCGTAAATTATTAGACCTACTGATGTAACACCGTTGACAGTAAGGACTAATGACTTTGTAGATGACCATTAGTGACTCGACTTGAATCCTGAGCGTGTTACCGACTCTTGTGGATCTGTCCTTTGACTAGTACGGGTAAGGGTGGTCACAGTTTTTGCCCAATATGCCTATCTTCTCAGGGACAGAACCAAGTAGGGAGCTGAGAACTTAACTACGCGAGATGGAATTCACTCGTTTCTGCCTTTAGGGAAATTAGAGAGGTTGTTCCCTTAAGTGTTGTCTCCAAGGCTTGGACAACGGGCGCTCACTCTCTCACTGGAACGAGAGAGTTGTTATGTATGGTCGGGCCATTACAACGTTGTTGTTCATTAGAGGACCAGTGGGGACTTAAGGAGCAAGAAGTGAACATAGGGGTAAAACGGTAATTTGACCCTGTGTTAGCTCTTAGAATGAGAGCTAAGATAGAGCTTTTGTTGTGATTATTTCTTGGTATTTTGAGCTTTCTTGACTATCTTAACTCCTTAATTAGGTACATTTGTGTGATAATTGACACAAAGTGGGTCTGAAGTACCTTTAGGCCATCCAAGTACTTTTCATTGATGAATTTTGTCATTTTGGCCATGTTGACAGGAGTTTTTCTTTTTTTGGGAAGATGAATGTTATGAAGTCTTTGAAGGTGCGCTTGAGCAACTACATGTAGCCGTGCTATTCTTGCCGAAGGATAAAGATTGCTTTGGAGCTCAACTCGATATCGATTCTGAGAATTCACACGTGGGCGTAATTCATTAATTGAAATTTGGATAGAAATTGCCCTATCAGCTGTTGTGAGCCAATGAGAGGCTTTCATGTCATTGCCCCTTGTCTATTCAACCCTTATTTCGAGGTGGATACGGTATAAATGCCTTGTTTTGGCCACTGTTAAGTTGCAAGGGGAGTAAAAAAAAGGAAAAAGAAAAGGGAAGAACCCGATTGGGGGAAAAGAGACAAGAAGCGAATTTCAAGCAGAGCCGAATTGGGGGAAGCTTTCTCCTTCTGGAAAGAGGTTGGAGTGGACCGAAGAAGGCTTGGGAACTTCACCCATCTGTTTATTCCTTTGTTCCCCTTGCTCTTACTCTTCTACATTGTAACTAAGACCATTTTAATCATGTTTAGCACTAGGTTTACTGTTTTATTGTTGTCTTCTTTTATCACCATGAACTAATCACCCTTGGGGTGAGGATTAGGAGACTTTATGTGGATGCAACTTTAATGAAAGAGTAATTTCTTTGCAATCTCACTCTTGTGCCTTGTGATTTTACTGCTTAACTAAGGTTTGTTTGGCCATCTCATCTTAGTAGTGTTTATTCCAACTTGGGAAAGGGAAGAATAAACCGATTTCAAGGCATGACACTAGTTCTGATTAAGAGAATTACTTCTCTCAGGTGATTGAGGAGTCTAGGGATAGTCACTCACCTAGTGTTAACAGTTGGGAGCTAATTTAAGGGTGTTTAATGGAAATTAAGTGCCTAAGTTGCAAGGAAATCTGGAAAGATTCCGTGAGTTATACTATTTTGAGCTCTGGTGCAGTTTTGAGCTCTAGCATTAAGATTGCTGAAACATAATTTTGTCCCTAATCCTATCCCCTTTTTACTGTTTTGGTTAAACTTGTGCTTGTTGCTGTTTGCTTTTATTAATCCTCTTCTGCATTACTTTAGCATTTCAATTGTTACTTTTAATTTCTAATTCCAATACTCATTTCATTCATGTTGGTTCCCTTTTACTCATTAAGAGCAACTCAACCTTGTGTATTTTCTACAACTAATTCCTGAGGAGACGATTAAAATACTTATCACTTGCTGCTTAGATTGTGTATGTTTGCACAGTTTAGGAGTGCTTTCTTGATAATTTCATACACCCCTTTAAAGCAAACAAGTTTTTGGCGTCGTTGCCGGGGATTAGTTTGATTTTTACTTTGTTTGAGTTGTTTTTAGTGATTTTTACGTTGAAAGAAAGGTCTAACTAAGGTGTTTCTTTGTTTTTCAGGTGCTGTAATTGTGCATGAATGATTTCCCAGGTTTAGAATTTTTCTTAGATCCTGAACTTGAGAGAGCATTTCATAGAAGAATGAGAGTTCAAAAGGAAAAAATGGCAGATTTTCGTGGAGGTCCTGTAGATCCTAATAATCCTCAAAATAACCCTGGAAACCAACCACACGACCAATGAGGCTTTAGACCACCTTTAGTTGAACCCCAAGCTATGGTCCCTGCCAATGTTATTGTCTTAGCAGATGACAAGGAGAGAGCTATTAGAACTTATGTCAATCTCTTGGTTGAAGAGTTAAATCCTGTGATCATTAGGCTAGAAATCCAAGCCCCAACGTTTGAGCTTAAACCTGTCATGTTTCAAATGCTCCAAACCATAGGACAGTTTCATGGACTATCATCTGAAGATCCTCACCTGCATTTGAAGTCTTTCCTAGGGGTTAGTGATTCTTTTATACTGTCAGGAATGCCTAAGGATGCTCTAAGGTTGAGTTTGTTCCCTTACTCCCTTAGAGATGCAACCAAGACATGGTTGAATACACTTCCTCCTGGGGTAGTTGACTCTTGGAACACCCTTGCTAAAAAATTCCTCATTGAGTATTTCCCACCAACTAGGAATGCTAAGTTTAGAAATGAAATTGTGGCTTTTCAGCAGTTTGATGATGAATCCTTAAGTGAGGCCTGGGAGAGATTTAAGGACTTTCTTAGGAAGTGTCCTCATCATGGACTCCCTCATTGTATTCAAATGGAGATATTTTACAGTGGGTTGAATACAACCATTAAACAAGTTGTAGATGCTTCTGCAAATGGGGCTCTTTTATCAAAGACCTATAATGAAGCATTTGAGATACTGGAAAGAATATCCTCAAACAACTGTCAGTGGGCTGATTCAAGGAGCTCCCAAGGTAAAAAGAACAAGGGAATGTTGGAGTTAGATGCTTTAACCACTCTAAATGCACAATTGGCATCCATGGCCAATATGCTGAAAAACCTAACTGTTGGAAAGGCAACCCAGATTTCCCCTAATGCTCAGAATGCAGCTATGGTGAACCAAGTAGTAAGTACTGAGTCATGTGTTTATTGTGGTGAAGGGCACACATTTGAATTTTGTCCTAGTAATCCAGCCTCAGTTTACTATGTTGGGAACCAAGGTAATCAAAGGAACAATCCTTATTCTAATACCTATAACCCAGGTTGGAGAAATCATCCTAACTTTGCTTGGGGAGGTCAAGGAAGTAATTCTCAAGCCCCTCAAGTACAGCAAAAGGTGAATTATCCACCAGGTTTTGGGCATCAGAATCAGCAGACCTATGGAAATCGAAGAAACAATGCTCCAAAGATCGAGGAGGATGATAGCAACCCCACAACATATTCCAGGTACTTCTCTTGAAAGTTTGCTGAAGGAATATATGGCTAAGAATGATGTTGTTATTCAAAGTCAACAAGCTTCGATGAGAAACTTTGAAGTGCAATTGGGTCAGCTTGCTAATGAAATAAGATCTAGACCTCAAGGTAAGCTTCCTGCAGATACTGAAATCCCAAAAAGGGAAGGGAAGGAGCAAGTGCAAGCTATAGAGCTAAGGAGTGGAAAACTTTTAGCTAAGCCGGAGGAGAACAGTAAAAAGAAACACAAGGAGAAGGACCTTGCAGTGCAAATCGAAGAAGAAAGAAATGAAGAGCATATGGAACCTAATGAAGCAGCGCGTGAGGAAATTGAAGAGCTACCTAGAGCACAGCCTTCAAAACCATCTGGATGCATACCTACTACCACTCCTGAGTTCGTACCACCTCCTCCACCTTTCCCGCAGAGGTTGAAGAAAAAGAAAAAAAATGAAGTCCATTTTGAGAAATTTATGGATATTCTCAAGCAAATTCATATCAACATTCCTTTGGTAGATGCCCTAAGACAAATGCCTAACTATATGAAGTTTCTTAAGGATGTTCTATCTGAAAGGGAGAGATTTGAGGAGTTCAAGGTAGTGTCTTTGAATGAAGAATGTAGTGCCATGCTAAGAAAAGGGATTCCTAGTAAAGAAAAAAACCCAGGTGCTTTCACTATACCGGTGTCCATAGGAGGACAACAGCTGGGAAGGGCCCTTTGGAATAGGCGAAGCTAGGCCCACTACTATCACATTGCAGCTTGTGGATAGATCCATTATTCACCCTGAAGGTAAGATTGAGGATATTTTGGTTCAAGTGGGTAAGTTCATATTCCCTGTTGATTTCATTATTCTGGACTATGAGGCGGATAGTGAGGTACCTATAATTCTAGGAAGACCTTTTCTTAAGACTGAAAGAACAGTTGTTGATGTTTATGAGGGAACATTCACCCTAAAAATGAATGACCAAAAGATTGAGTTCAGCATTTATGATACAATGAAACATCCTACAGATGTGGAAAACTGTTTTGTTCTTAACATGTTGGAGGAAATTATTGATGAATCAATTGAACAGGAATTGCTGGAGCATCATATTCAAGGCTTTGGGCAGATTACAGGTGAGGAATTGAATGCTTGTGAGATGAGAGAAAAGCGTGAGGTTGTTGTGGAGTTGAATAATTGCAAAAGGGTTTTTGAGTCCTTAGAACTGGGGGAACGAAAAACACCACCTATGCAACCGTCCATTAATGCCTAAGGATGAGGAACTGCTGCTTAAACTGTTAAGGCAGCATAAGAGAGCTATTGGATGGACTTTGGCCGATATAAAGGGTATCAGTCCTTCCTTCTGCATGCACAAATAAATTTGGAGGAAGGAAACTTCAAATCTATTGAGCAGCAGAGAAGGCTCAATCCAGCCATGAAAGAAGTTGTCAAGAAGGAGGTAATTAAGTGGTTAGATGCAGGAATTATATACCCTATAGCTGATAGTAGTTGGGTCAACCCTGTGCAATGTGTGCCGAAAAAAGGTGGGATGACAATTGTGACAAATGAAGCAAATGAATTGATCCCTACTAGGACAGTGACTGGATGGAGGGTCTGCATGGATTATAGGAGACTTAATAAGACAACTTGTAAGGATCATTTCCCTCTACCCTTCATTGACCAATTGCTAGATAGGTTAGATGGCCAAGCTTACTATTGTTTTTTGGATGGGTATAGTGGTTATAATCAAATCATAATAGCTCCTCAAGATCAAGAAAAAACCACTTTCACCTGTCCTTATGAAACTTTTACATTTAGGAGAATGCCCTTTGGTCTTTGTAATGCCACTGCAACCTTTCAGAGGTGTATGATGGTCATTTTTTCTGATTTAGTGGAGAAAGTTATGGAAATATTCATGGATGTCTTCTCAGTTTTTGGTTAGTCATTCGAGAGTTGCTTGGACAATTTAAGGAAGGTGTTGACAAGGTGCGAAGACGCTAATTTGGTTTTGAATTGAAAAAAGTGTCAATTTATGGTGAAGGAAGGCATCGTTTTAGGCCACAAGATTTCAAGAAAAGGCATTGAGGTGGATAGAGCAAAAGTGGAAATCATTGAAAAACTGGAACCTCCAACATCAGTTAAGGGAATTAGGAGTTTTTTAGGACATGCTGGTTTTTATAGAAGGTTTATTAAGGATTTTTTCAAGATATCCAAGCCTTTGTGTGCTCTTTTAGAAGCCAATAGACCTTTTGAGTTTAGCCCTGCATGCTTGGTCGCATTTGTCACTTTGAAAAGAGCTTTAGTTACAGCTCCCATTATGAGAGGACCTAATTGGGACTTACCTTTTGCAGTTATGACTGATGCAAGTGACTATGTAGTAGGAGCCATGTTGGGGCAAAAGTACGAGAAGCTTCTTCACCCTATGTATTATGCTAGTAGAACTCTCAATGAAGCCCAACTGAACTACACCACTACAGAGAAAGAATTGTTGGCTGTAGTTTTTGCCTTGGAAAAATTTCGAGCTTATTTGGTGGGTTCCACAGTCACTATCTTTACAGATCATGCAACCATAAAATATTTATTGGCAAAGAAAGAGGCCAAGCCAAGGTTGGTGCGATGGGTGTTGTTGCTTCAAGAATTTGATATTGTCATAATTGATAGAAAAGGCTCAGAAAACCAGGCAGCAGACCATCTATCTAGGCTAGCACCAGCAACATCACTGCCACAACAATCTACAATCAGAGATGAGTTTCCTGATGAACAATTGCTGACAGTAGCTCAAGTGCAAGAAATTGGAACCCCTTGGTTTGCAGATTTTGCTAATTATGCAGCCAGTGGCATCCTACCCTTAGACATGTCGGGGCAATCATTGAAACGGTTCATTCATGATGCGAGGACTTATTTTTTGGGATGACCCTTACCTCTACAAACAATGTGCTCATGGGTTGTTGAGAAGATGTGTCACTGAAGCTGAAATTTCTTCCATTTTACAGCATTGTCACACTTCACCCTATGGAGGACACTTTGGTAGCCAACGGACAGCTGCCAAAGTTTTTCAATCTGGTTACTATTGGCCTTCTATTTTTAAAGATGCCCACTTGTTTAGTAAGGCCTGTGATAGATGTCAAAGAAGAGGAAACATAGGAAGGAAGGATGAGTTACCCCTCTCCTACATTTTGGATGTTGAGCTATTTGATGTTTGGGGCATTGACTTTATGGGCCTTTTCCCTCCCTCTAATGGAAATATATACATTTTGGTGGTTGTGGACTATGTCTTCAAATGGGTTGAGGCAACAGCCTGCCCAATGAATGAGGCCAAGACAGTCATGCGGTTCTTACATAAGCATATCTTCACTAGGTTTGGAACTCCTCGAGCTTTAATTAGTGATGAGGGCTCTCATTTTGTGAATAAAGCCATGACTGTACTTTTAGGTAAATATAATGTCAAATACAAGATCTCAACTCCATACAACCCGCAGGCAAATGGGCAAGCTGAAATCTCTAATAGGGAAATCAAGAAGATTCTGGAAAAAGTAGTAAATCCTAGCAGGAAGGACTGGTCATTTCGGCTAGAAGACTCTTTGTGGGCCTATAGGACAACCTTTAAAACCCCTTTGGGAATGTCTCCTTATCGGTTGGTTTATGGGAAGGCCTGCCACTTACCTCTTGAGCTTGAGCACAAGGCATTTTAGGCCTTGAAGGAGCTTAATCTGGATCAATCCGCAGCTGGAGCTCTCAGGTTGCTTCAGCTTAATGAATTAGAGGAGTTCAGATTATTTTCCTATGAAAATGCTAAGTTGTACAAGGAGAAGGTTAAGCTGTGGCACGATAGGAAAATTGTGCACAAACATTTTGAAAAGGGGCAGAAGGTGTTGTTGTTTAACTCTAGGTTGAAATTATTTCCTGGCAAATTAAAATCCAAGTGGTCAGGTCCTTTCACCATCATGGAAGTGTTTCCCCATGGTGCTGTTATGCTTAGAGATGAGAGGGACGGAAGAGACTTCAAGGTTAATGGTCAGAGATTGAAACATTATTGGGGGGAAGAATTCCAAAGAAACATAGCCTCCCAGAGGCTAGCTGATAATTAAACATGTTCTACAGCGCATTTTAATAACTAGGAGTGCACTTCCATGATCAACCCTTCCTCCCATTTTCTTATCCTTCTTTGGAACAGTTTGTTTCTCTTTTTATTTGTTTAAGTTTCATTTCATTAATTAATTTCCTTGTTGATATCTTTCTTTTTCAGCTTTCTATTGGTAGACATAGTTAAGAGGCTATTTAATACCAACTCACAGCGTCGAGTTTCAATGCACGACATCCCGAAGCCCATTCTTTGCAATTTCTCATAGAAAGAAATTATCATTTTCGGAATTGCATGCATCCTCTTTCTTTGGAGCTTTTATTTTGAAGTTGATGACCTTCGGAAAAGGAAAGGAATCGATTTGTGTCGATTTTGTCCCTCGGTAATAAATGTTGGCTTGCAAGCAGTTGGCTAGAAAACAATTTAAGAGATTTGGGCTGATTTGACCGATCCTTACCCGTTGCGCCACATGGACCCTTGCTCGAGGATTTGAGTCTTTAAATTGCCCAGCTCATTACGAGTTCTTCATCTGCCCAAGAAGCACCTTGCTTGCTTTAGTCTCTGTGTTCGGAGTAGCTGCGAGGATTTTCTTCCCATGGCTCCTAAGAAAGCTAAGTTCAAGAAGGCTAAAGCGGTAGCTACTGTTGAAGCATCTGACGACCAAGTGTAGAGTGAGCATGCTCCAGTTCTGATGCCTCCACCTCCTCCACCTACGGCTTCTAAGCAGTCTAAATCAAGGGGCCGCAAGAAGAGTGTTGTAGCTACGAAGCCAGCTGAGGAACCAGTTGAGAAATCTATCCCTCAGTTGGCAGGGGGAGACATTGCTGAGGAATTGCCCGTCGAATCGCCTGAAACTTCCACCCCTCGAAGGAAGCCCTCAAAGAAGAAGGAGCAAGCCTCCCATGTCCGCTCCAACCATTCTCCACCACGTTTTATCACTGAGCAAGCTAGAGAGCGGTTTGACACATCAAAATCCAAGGATTTCTTCTTAGAAAGAGGTTTTGCTGCTCCATTCGTCGATCTTCCTCATTTTATCAAGGCCAACATCATTAATCATGGGTGGACTTTTTTCTGTCAACCACCGGAACCAGCCGTTGGCTCTTTGGTAAGGGAGTTTTATGCCAACTTTGAGGATACTGGTGAATTTCGAGTTCTCATTCGCGGAAAAGTGGTGGATTGGTCTCCTGAAGCCATCAACAAATTGTATGAGCTACCAGATATCCCTCGGGCTAACTATAATGCAATGGTGTTGAATCCTTCTGCCACTCATCTGAATGCAGCTCTGAGGCTGATAGGGTTAAAAGGTGCTCGGTGGATGGTCTCAGTCACCGATTCAAGGTCTTTTCAAGCAGCATATTTGACTGATGAGGCGAATGTGTGGCTCTCCTTCCTCAAGAACAGGTTGCTTCCAACAACACATGATTCCACCGCTCTCTGCGCGGCGAATGTTGCTTACCTATGCGATTTTGAAGGTTCTGAGCATTGATGTTGGACGAATCATTGCGGAAGAAATTTAGACTCACGCCAAGAAAACTGCTGGCAAACTCTTTTTCCCTAACACTATCACTAAGCTTTGTCTGAATGCAGATGTAGATGTTGACCCTTCTGAGAATCGGCTGACTGATTCCTCTATGTTTGATAATGATGCTATTGAGAGGTTGCGTCGAAGAGATCACAAGGGAAAGGGTGGTTTAGCTATGGGGATCACTAAACTCCTCGAACAACAAGAGATCATGCTGAAGCAAATGGAATACTCTAGTGCACACCAATTAGCATATTGGCATTATGCTAAGGACAGAGACAATGCTTTCAAGGAAGCACTGATAGCTAACTTCCCTGCTCAATATACTGCTTTTCCTACCTTCCCTGAGACTGTCTTAAATCCTTGGGCACCCTCATCGTCCGTGGTGGATGAGAAAGAGGAAACTCAAGATCGAATCCCTGGAGATGAAGACTGATCAAACAGGGAAGTTCTGCCCTTTTTGTTTGGCTAGTAGATGGTCTCACTGATAGTTAGCGCGTTGTGTTTTTCATGTTTTGTCTGTCCTATGTGTATTTTTTTGTTGTTGCTCTGTCAGTTCTTTGGGTTAGGAAGTGTGATTTCCATTTTATGTCTTCTCTTGTGATAACTTAGGTGGTCGCTTGTTGTGAATTCTGTTATCTATATATCTGAATCTGAAGGTTAGTGCGCTTGCCACCATAGTTGAAATGAAATTAATAGTTTTGACTAGTGTGTTCCATTTCTTTTTCTCACTTCTGTTGAGTTAAATTGCGCTTCCTTTGGTCGCCATAATCCTTTTAATGTAACCCAATGCTTGTCGCAGCTTTATGGTGCCCCTAGCTTGCTAACCACCAACTCTTGAGAATTTGCTCATTTAAACTTAGATTAAAGAGTTTGGATGCTCCTTGCTTTAGTTTTTTTTTTTTTCAGAAAAACAACTAAGTTTGGGGGTTCCTTCCCTTGATTCTTTACTCATTGGGGACAATGAGCAATTTAAGTTTGGGGGTAAGGCAACCTAGTAATAAAAGTTATCACTTCTAGGAGCATTCCTCTTCTCTTTGGGACTCTTGCCTCATCTCTTAAAAAAAAAAAAAAGTGAAGTTTGAGAGTTATTCCTCTACCCAAGTTGCCTATTAAACCAGAGTTGGACATGACACTCATGTTTACCTTTGAGTTGAAGAGTAATAAAGGGATATGAATATGCTTTGGCAACCCAATTTAGTAGCAAGGCTCGTTGTTAGGTAGCCTTCATCACAAATGTTGGTGCCTAAATCGAAGGTTTTGTTTACAAAAAGGGTTCTCTCTAACTTTTTTTTTAGTGAAATAAGTTCTAAAAAAAAAGAAGAAGAAGAAGAAAAAGAAAGTTAAGACCTAGTATAAAGTTCTCGTTGCTTAGGTGAGTTGTATCATCAATGTGGCCATTCTAAGAACTAAGGAGAAGTTTATGCATAGGTGAGTGGCTAGGAAAGCCTAAGGGAATGAATGCTTGCCTATTTAAGCATAAGGTTAGCTTTGTAGGATTCTTAGGGGTGATAGCTCTTGTTGCTGTAAAAAAAAAATGCTTTGTTCAAAGAAACGTTAAAGGCAATAAAACTCATTCCCCTTTTTGTGAGTTTAAGGGGTTCATAGTGAATTCAAAGATGGATTGTGCTAGTTGAGTTCTGGGGTTTTTCTCTAAAGCTTGCTACTTTTGTTTTGAAAGAAAAAAAAAAAGAAAGAAAATTGATTATGGAAAATCTGGTGAAGGCTAAGCTTTGATGAACTTTTGTAAGAAAAAGAAATGGGACTGCTTTATCACTAACTATTTGTATCATTTGACTGTTGAATCATTTTTTCTTAAGCTTAGTGGTGATTGTTGCTTCTTAGTGGGTTTAGAATGTTTAAGCATTACTCAGGGGCGAGTAATGATTTAAGTTTGGGGGTTTGTTAGCTCTTAGAATGAGAGCTAAGATAGAGCTTTTGTTGTGATTATTTCTTGGTATTTTGAGCTTTCTTGACTATTTTAACTCCTTAATTAGGTACATTTGTATGATAATTGACACAAAGTGAGTCTAAAGTACCTTTAGGCCATCCAAGTACTTTTCATTGATGAATTTTGTCATTTTGGCCATGTTTACAGGAGTTTTTCTTTTTTTGGGAAGATGAATGTTATGAAGTCTTTGAAGGTCCGCTTGAATCTATTTGTGTGTGTGCTATTCTTTGAAGGATAAAGATTGTTGGAGCTCAACTCTGATATCAGTTGCAGAATGCACACGTGGACAGAATTCATTAATTGAGCTGGATAGAAATTGCTCTATCAGCTGTTGTGAGCCAATGAGAGGCTTTCATGTCATTGCCCCTTGTCTATTCAACCCTTATTTCGAGGTGGATACGGTATAAATGCCTTGTTTTGGCCACTGTTAAGTTGCAAGGGGAGTAAAAAAAAAGCAAGAGAAAAGGGAAGAACCCGATTGGGGGAAAAGAGACAAGAAGCGAATTTCAAGCAGAGCCGAATTGGGGGAAGCTTTCTCCTTCTGGAAAGAGGTTGGAGTGGACCGAAGAAGGCTTGGGAACTTCACCCATCTGTTTATTCCTTTGTTCCTCTTGCTCTTACTCTTCTACATTGTAACTAAGACCATTTTAATCATGTTTAGCACTAGGTTTACTGTTTTATTGTTGTCTTCTTTTATCACCATGAACTAATCACCCTTGGGGTGAGGATTAGGAGACTTTATGTGGATGCAACTTTAATGAAAGAGTAATTTGCTGCAATCTCACTCTTGTGCCTTGTGATTTTACTGCTTAACTAAGGTTTGTTTGGCCATCTCATCTTAGTAGTGTTTATTCCAACTTGGGAAAGGGAAGAATAAACCGATTTCAAGGCATGACACTAGTTCTGATTAAGAGAATTACTTCTCTCAGGTGATTGAGGAGTCTAGGGATAGTCATTCACCTAGTGTTAACAGTTGGGAGCTAATTTAAGGGTGTTTAATGGAAATTAAGTGCCTAAGTTGCAAGGAAATCTGGAAAGATTCCGTGAGTTATACTATTTTGAGCTCTGGTGCAGTTTTGAGCTCTAGCATTAAGATTGCTGAAACATAATTTCGTCCCTAATCCTATCCCCTTTTTACTGTTTTGGTTAAACTTGTGCTTGTTGCTGTTTGCTTTTATTAATCCTCTTCTGCATTACTTTAGCATTTCAATTGTTACTTTTAATTTCTAATTCCAATACTCATTTCATTCATGTTGGTTCCCTTTTACTCATTAAGAGCAACTCAACCTTGTGTATTTTCTACAACTAATCCCTGAGGAGACGATTAAAATACTTATCACTTGCTACTTAGATTGTGTATGCTTGCACAGTTTAGGAGTGCTTTCTTGATAATTTCATACACCCCTTTTAAGCAAACACCCAACAGTGTCTACGAACAACCTATGAAGGGTCGACTCATGGGCATTGGTTATATCAGTGGACACGTAATATCTTACACTGACGGGAGTGCAGCTACGGGATTTAGTGGAGTGTTACCATAGCTAATGAATTTTAATTAACCGGGTCAAAGAGTTTGATAGTTAAATCTCGGATCATTGGAGCTCGTCACTGTAGGTCCATAAGGTCACTCGGTTGGCTCAAACTGGGTTAAAAGAAGGATTTCTTTTTTGGTGTGAATTGAAGTGTTCAAGTTCACTAAAGGGCATTTATGTCATTTATATGAGATATGAATGATATAATATATTATTTAATGTGAATGAGATTCATAATAAACTATAGATTAGCCTAATTGATGAATTAGGGCTAATTGGAGAAATTAGATTGAGAGATATTAAATTGGATGTGATTCAATTTAATAAATCCACAATATTGCAAATGTGATTTGTAATATGAGATATGAGATATCTTATAATATGTGGTTATGCAAATATGATTTGCATAACCTATAGTTGTGGTAAAATGGTAAATAGGTGGAGATTTCAACTCCGTCTATCTCCATTATTTAAACCCCTTTGTAAGAAAGGTTGATTAAGCATTCTCTCATTTTTGGAATTCTCACCAAAAGAAGAGATCATTCTCTCCCAAGTTTTCTCTCTAATTTTCTCCTCTCAAAACCAAAACACAAGATCCCACCATCTTCCTTCTTCCAAAAGAAGAACAACCGAGAAGCCAAGGGGTTGTGTTCGTTCTTGATCGTGAGAAGGGTTCGAGATCGTTGAGTTTGAGAAAGCACGAAGAGTTCGTGGATCGTTGGAAGGAATCTTGAAGAAAGTCTTCAACAAGTAAGTATTGCGTTTAACTTACTGTTTTTCTTCCAAATTTATGCATGTTTAGCCTTTATCTAAGAGTTAGATTGTTTTAACGAAACTAAGTAGCACAACAACACCGCGAGGATTTCATCGTCTTCCGCTGCGTGGGAGTTTCATTCCCTTCATATATCAATGGACACAATATAATCTACAGTGAGGAGAGTGCAACTACAAGTCTATAGTGGAGTGACTTGTAGTTAATGAATATTGATTAACTGGATCAAAGAGTTTGATCAGTTAATCTCACATCATTGGAGCTCATGAACTATAGGTCCATTAGGTCCCTCCGTTGGCTCAACATGGTAATATTGAGGTTATAAAGTTAGGAATGAAATTGAAGTGTTCAATTTCATATATGAGGTGTTATATCAATTATATGTGATATAATTGATATAATATATGGTTTTAATGTGAATTAGATTCACATACTAACTATATACTAATGAGAGAATGAAGGAGGGATATGATGGTAATTTCCATCATATTTTCCTATAAATAGTTGCATGTGATGCAACTTTGAGACTAATCTTTTGGTAACCCTAAAGTTCCATATGATTGTGTTGTTGGAAAAGTTCCAAACACAACTTCTCTCAAAACCTCCACATCTCACCCTAAAGCAACCCACCTTCCTCCCTCACCTAGAGAGCAACAGAGAAGATCTAGTGGTGAATCTTCATACGTTCGGGTTGGAGTTGCTGAGATCGTGATCGTGAGAGAAGGAGCTTGTGAAGAAAGTAATCTTCAAAGGCAATTTTCTTGTTGTCCTACTTTGTATTACATGCTTAATCGTATATGTATTGTTTTGATTTAAATCTATGTAACAAAATAAAAACATGCGATTCACAATCGCTTCCGCTGTGGGATTCGATCCCTTCAATTGGTATCAGAGACCAATTGTGTTCTTGATTTTGTTCTGGATTTATCAAGTAGAAAGGTGAGATTTACTGTTTTCATGTGATGAAGGAACGGTTTGAAAAATTAGATGTTTTCATTTTTGGCATATAGATTTACATAATTTCGTTGAATTGTTCAATATAAGGTGATAACTCACCATAAGTGAGTTATTTTACTAGAATTTTAGTGTTTAATCCACTTGAATTGCATTTAATTTAGTGATCCTCATGTTAGTTTATCCCTAAATTATGTGTGTTAGCTTTAAAATCTTGCATTTAAGCATTAGGTGCAAAAAAATTAATTTTGATGTTTTTTATGCTTTAATTTAAGAAATTTGGAAAAATAAGCTAACAAAGATAATTAAAGACCTAAAAAAGCGAGATTTTTAATTCTAGAAAAATCCTATCATATTTATTGGGTCCATATTTTGATTAATGAATTTATTAGGATTTTTCTATGTGCGGAGATGTTTGAAAATTACAGAAACCTAAGGGCATTTTAGACATTTTACCCGAAGGGTAAGATGGTCTTTTTATCCTTAAGGGTATTTTTGTAATTTATGGAATTAGGCAACACCATCTCTTGTATAAGGAGGCTAGGGTTTACAGGCAGAGAGGAGGTGGAGTGGGAGTTGCCACAAAAGGAAGAGCGAGAGAGAGAAGGCGATTGCTACAACAAAGGTGTGCGTTGAAGAGAAGAATCATGAAGGTGCCATTGTTGTAGCAGCAATCGTGCGATTGAGAAAAAATCAAAGCTTGAAGGTGCCATTGTTGTAGCAAAAAAAATCGTGCAACTCAGTTTTTCACAGACGACAGTCACAAAGTTGTCGTTTTCTGGAGTTTGAACCGTTGGATTGTGCTGAAATTTTGACAGATTATTCGCAACTCATAGGGCTTTAATTTGAACGGTTGGATCGTCGTTCTGAGCTTCGGTGTGCCAGATATTTCTGTCGGATTAGGAGATCAGAGCAGTTCGGTTTTTCACCGGTGGCGCTCACAAAGTTGTCTATTCCCGGAGTTTCAACCGTTGGATTGTCCTGAAATTTTGACAGCTTGTTTGAGACTCATAGAGCTTCATTTTGAACGGTTGGATCGTTGTTTTGAGCTCTCGTTGATGAGATATTGCTATCGAACTGAACCTGAAAAATAAGGCCACCTGCTGTGTAACGTTTTCCCTATCTCTAAATGTTATTGCTTGTTGTCAACCACCAATTTAATACTGAATTTTTGGATTGTTTACATACTGATTTAGACTACTTTTGCTCACTGTTTTAAGCATAACTCGTGACTGTTTTAGGCTAGAATTGTGATTGATTTAGGCTAATTTAGTGAACATTGTTGGTTGTTTTGCATGAACTCCTTGATCAATAAAAGAATGTTTAAACTAGAGATATGTGACTCGATTTTAATCATGAACTAAATTTTCTTAGGCAAAGGTTAGGTTGTTTTAATGTAATTTTGGATTAAATTTATGGTTGATGTCATTGATTGAATTTATGAAATTTTATTAAATTTAACGTTGGATGAGAATTAAAAATTGGCCTTTTTAACTTCTCTATAATTCATAAACTTGGGAAAGCTAATGAATTAGAAAACTAAAATTTCATTCTAGGATTATTGAGTTGATTAGGGATAATTAACCCACCTAGAACCTAAAATCATGAGCATAATTTAGATCACAATTGGAAAATTGTAGGTTTTAAAACTTAGTGATTTTGGAAAGAATCATTTGAATGCATGTGTAGGTAAATTCAAGGCATCACTCAAAATTTATTCCAATTGAACATTAGAACTCTAACCCGAGCCTATTTTTCATTAAAAATCTCATCTCTTGCATCTCCCCTCTTGTTTGCATTCTCCTCTCCCCTCATTTAAATTTAGTTATTTTCTTGAGTCTAGTATTGTCTTTACACACTTATCACATCAATTTATTTATTTACAATAGTAATTTGCACACTCATACATTGCATTAAAATAAGGAAAAATTGCTAGGACACTCATTCATTTAGGTTTAGCTAGTCCTCGTGGGATCGATACTTTAACTTATCACTTGCTGCTCTCGACCGTGTATACTTGCACGTCGTAGAAGTGTCGGAGTCTTATTCTAATTTACATTAGTTTAGGGCACTCGATATTTTCGCATCATAAGGGCCTATTGTTTTGGGCATTTTATTATGTAAATCGATTCTGTAAGTCTGTGTCGATCGAGGCAAAGTGGTTGCCAAGAAGAAAGGAGCGAAAACGAGCAAAAACAGTAGAGACTGCTTGTTGTACTGTGTGCGGCGTTGCAACTTCAATCGAGCGGTTTTCAGGCTGCAGGCATGTGCAGCATTGCAACGCGCCTCCCAGCGGTACAACGCTTGGATTATGAGGTCTTGGCGTTGCAATGCTTGCACGGGCATCACTGTGCCCGAAAGCTGCTTTGAGCCACACGCGACATGAAGGAGTCGACATTGCAACGCTTTTGAGATAACGCTTCAGCGGCGAACCAAGACAAGGTGCAGGTGTTGCAACAACGCCATCATTACCCAACGCCAAGGCGTTTCAGGAGTTTCAAAACGGGCGAAAAAACATTTTTATTAATATATATATTAAATATAAAAATGTTTTATATTTAATTATATTTATTTTAATTAATATAATTAGATTATATTAATTAAAATTAATTTTATGGTGCAAAAAATGGTCTAATTTTGCTATTTAAATTATGCAATTGTTGTATAATTATTGTCATGCATAATGTATGCTTTTATTTTAGATATCTCACCTTAAGTTAAGCATTTCCATGCATCATTTATAATATAAAGTGTTATATTATATAGTTTGTATGTATAATTAATATAAGGTGTTATATTAATTTATGGACAACATTGACATGCATTATAATTCATGAGATGAATATGCTATGTATGTTTTATTATTCATGAGATGAGTGATCAAGCACTATAACATAGTATGCATGTCACCTAAGGTTAATTATTAGTTTTAAAATGTTTAGAACTTGGAAATAATAGGCCTTAGGTTATCTAGTTCTAATTAGTTTAGAATTAGGAACCAAGTAATTTATAAACAATGATTAAAAGAGAAACTCTGTCTAAGGAAGGTTCTGTCTAGGCTGGGGTATTTAAGGTGACGAAAACAGAACACCCCTACCTGGAAACTGACCTGGGACTGAATTTTAATCAGAGAGTTTATAAACTATAGTAGCGTCAGCGGGTTTATTAAGGGGTTAGTAAAATATAAATCCTAGGCTTAATATAAAGAGTTATATTAGCAAAGTTAGGATAAGATCAATATAAGAGTTATATTGATTATCAATATAAGAGTTATATTGATAAGTTTAGGTAAAACCATTAGTCGGGTTTAACCTAAGTTTCCTATAGAGTTAAAGTATCCAGTGGGAGGAAAAGTGTATATGATACATATTTTTCCACCTACGTTCTCTCCAGGAAGTTCACATTGTGAGACTCGTACTTGGCCTCGTGGCGCAAACAGGAGCATCCCCCTTCGGATGGTGTTTCTATGAGTCAATATCAAGGTGGATGGAGAGGGTACTTATAGTGAGTGGGAGGCGAGTTCGGTGAAAACAAAACCTATGGTCTCTTACATTCGGTTCACACCGTAAGTAAGATCACTATGGTCACCTGCTTTAGTTTGGCTGGACCGGACAATCCCTTCGGAGGGCTTGATCATAGGGGATCGAACATAGTGGACACCCGAAAGGGATAAAGATTTTCTTAGTCTATTTTTCAACCTAGTCCTCCCTTCGGCGGATTTTGTTGGATGGGGACTCTAGGGTCTAAAGACAGAGGGTTACACTCACAAGGTACATAAGAAGTGTATGTATCCTGACCGAATAATGGTAACTAAAGCCTATAGGAATAAGAGTTATTCTGGCATTAGGTTTTGGTCAAGAGTGTCTTGATCCAGAGGAGGAGTGTTTTTTATTACCCTTCGGTGTCATACATTCTAAACATTTGGAGTATCATTGCAAATTATTAATGACTTAGGAATCATTTAATAATTAGCTAAAACATTAGATTAGAAATTGTAGCAAGAAGCTTATACAAGTTTTTTTTGTAAATTTTCAGCAAAATGTCTAGCTCTATAATTTCCTTATTGGGTGAGGAAAAATTAACCGGAGAGAACATTATGACTTAGAAAAACAAACTTAACACTATTTTGGTAGTGGATGATCTGAAGTTTGTGCTGACTGAGGAGTGTCCTCAGGTGCCAGGCTCGAATGCTACACGAAATGTTCATGATGCATATGATCGATGGATCAAGACCAATGATAAGGCCAAGGTCTATATGCTAGCAAGTATGTCTAACATATTAGCCAAGAAGCACGAGGGCATGATGACCACTGAGGAAATCCTGGATTCAGTGCAGGGTATGTTTAGACAACAATCTATACAGGCCCGACACAATGCCCACAAGTACATATTCAACTCGAGGATGCAAGAGGGTTCATCTATTCGGGATCATGTCCTGGATATGATGGTACACTTTAACGTCGCAGAGTCGAATGGTACTTCTATCGATGAATCGAGCCAGGTCAGCTTCATTCTGGAAACTCTTCTAGATAATTTCCTACAATTTAGAAGTAATATTGTTATGAACAAGCTTACTTTTAATCTTACCTCCTTTCTGAATGAGGTTCAGACCTTTCAATCTTTGATGACAATTCAGGGATCGAAAGGTGAGGCAAAGGTTGTCAGTAGGAGTTATCATAGAGGTTCGACCTTTGGATCAAAAACAGTTGTTTCATCTTCTTCTAACCTGAAAGAGAAGAAGAAGAACATGAAGAAGGTTGGTAAAGGGAAACGAGCTGATAAAGTTGCCGCCCAGAAGGGCAAAAAGGTCAAAGAAGTTGCAGACAAAGGAAAGTATTTCCACTCCAATGAAGACGGACATTGGAAACGGAACTGTCCGAAGTACATTGCAGAAAAGAAGAAAGAAGGTAAATATGATTTACTTTGCTTAGAAGCTTGTTTAGTGGATAATGATAAAACTGCTTGGATACTTGATTCAGGCGCCACTAATCATGTTTACTCTTCTTTTCAGGGAATTGATTCCTGGCAGCAGCTACAGAAAGGAGAGATAACGCTCTGAGTTAGAAATTGAGAAGTCGTCTCAGTTGTAGCAATTGGCACAATGAAGCTTAATTTTGGCAAGAAATATATGTTGTTAGACAATATATTAGTGATACCAGGGTTTACTAGAAACCTTATTTCAATTTCTTGTCTTATAGAACAATGTATTTTTGTTTCGTTTTCTTTGAATAAAGTGTTTATTTTAAAAAAAAATGAGTGGAAATATGTTCAGCTTCATTAAAAAATGGGTTGTATGTTTTAAGGCCTAATTCAGTCAAAATGGTTTTGAACACTGAATTATTTAAAACTGCAAACACACAAACTAAGAAACGTAAAATTTCTCTTAAAGAAAATGCTCATCTTTGGCATCTTAGATTGGGTCACATTAACCTCAATAGAATTGAGAGATTGGTAAAGAATGGACTTCTAAATGAGTTAGAAGAAAATACTTTACCTGTATGTGAATTCTGCCTAGAAGGCAAAATGACTAAAAGACCTTTTTGTGGAAAAGGTTATAGAGCTAAAGAACCTCTTGAGCTTATACATTCAAACTTTTGTGGTCCGATGAATGTTAAAGCTAGAGAAGGTTATGAATATTTCATCTCTTTTATAGATAATTATTCTATATTTGGGCATATTTATCTAATGCATCATAAGTCTGAAGCACTTGAAAAGTTCAAGGAATTCAAGACTGAAGTTGAAAATCAATTAGGTAAAACAATTAAAACACTTCGATCAGATCGAAGTGGAGAGTACATGGATTTAAAATTCCAGAACTATATGATAGAACATGGAATTACTTCCCAACTCTCAGCTCCCGATATGCCACATCAAAATGGTGTATCGGAAAGGAGAAATAAAACCTTGTTAGACATGGTTCGATCAATGATGAATTATGCTCATCTCCTTAATTCCTTTTGGGGTTACGCAATAGAGACCGTGGGATACATTTTGAACAATGTGCCATCAAAGAGTGTTTCTGAAACACCTTTTGAACTCTGGAAATGACGTAAAAGTAGTTTATGTCATTTCAGAATTTGGGGTTGTCCAACACATGTGCTTGTGACAAATCCAAAGAAGTTGGATTCATGTTCAAAATTGTGCTTAGTCGTAGGCTACCCAAAAGAGACAAGAGATGGATTTTTCTATGATCCTAAGGAAGATACGGTACTTGTGTCGACAAATGTCACTTTCTTAGAGGAGGACCACATAAGGGACCACGAACCAAGAAGTAAAGTTGTGTTAAGTGAGTTAGACGGAACAATAACAAAGGTTCCTAATAAAACTAGTATGTCAACAAAAGTTGTTGATACTAGCTTGTCTAGTCAAGAGAGTCCATCTCAAGAGTTGAGTATGCCTCGACGTACTGGGAGGATTATAACACAACCTGACCGTTACATGGGTTTATTTGAAACCCAAGTTGTTATACCAGATGACGACTATGAGGATCCATCGACTTATAATCAAGTGATGGTTGACAAAGACAAAGACAAATGGGTCATAGCCATGGACCAAGAAATGGAGTCTATCTACTTCAATTCTGTTTGGGATCTTGTAGATAAACCTGATGGGGTAAAACCTATAGGTTGTAAGTGGATCTACAAGAGAAAGCGTAGTGTAGATGGAAAGGTGCAAACCTTTAAAGCTAGACTAGTAGCAAATGGTTATACCCAGGTTGAAGGGGTTGACTATGAGGAAACCTTTTCACCTGTTGCTATGGTAAAGTCTATATGTATCCTACTTGCCATTGTCGCATATTATGACTATGAGGTATGACAAATGGATGTCAAGACAACATTCTTGAATGACAATCTTTACGAGAACATCTACATGGACCAACCCAAAGGGTTCATTGAACCAGGACAAGAGCAAAAGGTTTGCAGGCTTAAAAGGTCAATTTATGGACTGAAACAAGCCTCTAGGTCTTGGAATATAAGATTTGATGCGTCAATCAAATCTTTTTGCTTTGATCAGAATGATGATGAACCTTGTGTCTACATGAAAATCATCAATAGTTCTGTCGCATTCCTAGTTCTATATGTGGATGATATCTTACTACTCATTGGGAGTGATGTAGGTTATCTTACTGACATTAAGAATTGGCTAGCAACGCAATTCCAAATGAAAGATTTGGGTGAAGCACAGTTTGTTCTTAGGATTCAGATTGTCCGAAACCGCAAGAATAAAACACTAGCCCTGTCTCAGACATCTTACATCAACAAAGTGTTGTTGAGGTTTAAGATGCAAGACTCCAAAAAGGGTTTATTGCCTTTTAGATATGGATTTCATTTGTCTAAGGAACAGTGTCCTAAGACACCTCAAGGAGTTGAGGATATGAGACAGATTATTCCTTATGCATCAACTATTGGGAGCCTGATGTACGTCATATTGTGTACTAGGCCAGACATTTGTTTTGCAGTTGGAATGGTCAGCAGGTATCAATCAAATCCAGGACCTGAACAGTAGACTACGGTTAAAACAATCCTTAAGTATCTACGGAGAACAAGGAACTACATGCTTGTGTATGGGGCTAAGGATTTGATCCTTAGAGGATACACGGATTCTAACTTTCAGACTGATAAAGATTCTCGGATATCTACATCAGGGTCAATATTTACTCTTAACGGAGGAGTTGTAGTATGGCGAAGCGTCAAGCAGGGATGCATCGTTGACTCCACCATGGAGGTTGAATATGTAGCAGCTTGTGAAGCAGCAAAAGAGGTCGTTTGGTTAAGGAAATTTATGTTAGATTTGGAAATTGTTCCAAATATGAGTTTACCCATCACGTTGTATTGTGACAACAGTGGTGTCGTGGAAAATAAAACGGAACCCCGAAGTCACAAGAGGGGAAAGCATATTGAGCGAAAATATCATCTCATCCGAGAGATCGTGCATCGAGGAGACGTGATCGTCACGAAGATAGCCTCAGAGCACAACATTGCTGATCCTTTTACAAAAGCTCTCACGGCTAAAGTCTTTGAGAGTCACCTAGAAGAGCTCGGTTTACAAGTCTTCCCAACTAGGGCAAGTGTGAGTATAATGTACAAAGGGTTTCAATGCCCTAGTTTATTGTATTTACATTATTGTAATATTTTTAGTACTCCACAAGCTTTAGGTCAAGTGGGAGATTATTGGGATTTGTGCCCTAAACTTATGTAATTTTGATCAAATAAATAAAGAGTTATTTGTTTTGGTAAAATTATATTCTTGCTTTATAAATCCAATAAACTAAGCTCCAAGGTTATAATATATCTTGAACATCAGTGTAGTAGACACTATTTGGATTATGTTTAAGAGTATAACCTAAATGGTCTATGGTATAAGAATAAAGTTGGAACCCTTATTCTGGTAACACCATGGATGCGACCCACTTTGTAATTAGTACAAATGAGGTAATCCAACTCATTCATGTGGTTGACATGCGAGTGGGGGCATCCTATATGAAGAGTTCATACAAGACCCGCATCAAATAAATTATTAGTCTAACCAAAGATAACGCCAAGTAATGAATAAAGACTGATAATTTATAGATGGTCATTAGTGGCTCGACCTGAATCCTGAGCAAGTTAAGAACTCCTGCTTATAGGAGTTTGTCCTTAGACTAGTATGGGTGAGAGTGGCCTGTAGTCGACTCAATAAGCCTACCTTCTCAGAGACAGAACCTCGTAGGTAGCTGGGGACTTAACTATACAAGATGGAATTCACTCATTCCTACACTAAGGAATTAGATAGGTTGTTCCCTTAAGAACTGAGTCCAGGTCTTGAACAATAGGGCCCCGCCCTCTAAACTGGCTTAAGAGGGTATGAGTTTATGGTAGGACCATAGACTTGTTGTTCATTAGAGGATCAATGGTGCTTAAGGAACAAAGAGGTAATCACAGGGGTAAAACGATAATTTGACCCAAGCGTGATTACGAACAACTGTGAAAGAATTCGACTCATGGGTAATGATTATATCAATGGACACAATATAATCTATAGTGAGGAGAGTGCAACTACAAGTCTATAGTTGAGTGACTTGTAGTTAATGAATATTGATTAACTAGATCAAAGAGTTTGATCAGTTAATCTCACATCATTGAGCTCATGAACCGTAGGTTCATTAGGTCCCTCCGTTAACTCAACATGGTAATATTGAGGTATAAAGTTAGGAATGAAATTGAAGTGTTCAATTTCATATATGAGGTGTTATATCAATTATATGTGATATAATTGATATAATATATGGTTTTAATGTGAATTAGATTCACATACTAACTATATACTAATGTGAGAATGAATGAGGGATAGGATGGTAATTTCCATCCTATTTCCCTATAAATAGTTGCATGAGATGCAACTTTGAGACTAATCTTTTGGTAACCCTAGAGTTTCATATCATTGTGTTGTTGGAAAAGTTCCAAACACAACTTCTCTCAAAACCTCGACATCTCACCCTAAAGGAACCCACCTTCCTCCCTCACCTAGAGAACAACAGAGAAGATCTAGTGGTGAATCTTCATACGTTCGGGTTGGAGTTGCTGAGATCGTGATCGTGAGAGAATGAGCTCGTGAAGAAAGTAATCTTCAAAGGTAATTTTCTTGTTGTCCTACTTTGTATTACATGCTTAATCGTATATGTATTGTTCTTGATTGAAATCTATGTAACAAAATAAAGAACACGTGATTCACAATCGCTTCCGCTACGGGATTCGATTCCTTCAGACTCACGAGCATTGGTTATATCAGTGGACACAACTTGTCCTACAGTGATGGGAGTGCAACTACGGGCTCTAGTGGAGTGTTACCGTAGCTAATGAATGTTGATTAACTGGGTCAAAGAGTTTGACAGGTTAGTCTCGGATCATTGGAGCTTGTCACCTGTAGGTCCATTAGGTCTCTCGGTTGGCTCAAACTGGATAAATAGAGGGTTTACAGTTTGGTGTGGATTTGAAGTGTTCAAATTCATTAAAAGGGTATTTATGTCATTTATATGAGATATGATTGACATATAATATAGTTTAATGTGAATGAGATTCATAATAAACTATAGGTTAGCTTGATTGTTTAATTAGGACTAATTTGGAGAAATTGGATTGAGAGAAATTAAATTGAATGTGATTCAATTTAAAATCCACAATTATTCAAATGTGATTTATATAATGAGATATGAGAGGTTATGCAAATATGATTTGCATAACCTATAGTTGTGGTTAAATGGTAAATAGGTGGATATTTCAACTCCACCTATCACCATGATATAAACCCTTTACAAGAAGGATTTTGTAAGCTTGAGTTTCATTTTTTGGATTTCTCACCAAAAGGAAACACAAACTCTCTCAACATTCTTCTCTCAAATCTCTCATCCCTTTCACCAAAAGGAGCCTCACCTACTCTCCTTCTACCTAAAAGAGAACAACCGAGAAGCTCTTTTGGAAGTGTCCGGGTAGTTCGTTTGTTCGAGGAGACCGAGTTCGTTGAGATCGTGAACACGAAGAGTTCGTGACCGGAGAAGGAAAACATGAAGAACGGTTCTTAGATAAGTAAGTTTCTCTTGCTGTTTTTCCTTCTAAAAGCATGTTTAACCTAGTTTCTATAAGATAGAAATGATGTTAAGAAAACGTTTTTCATAACGAAACTACGGTGATTCAATCGTTTTTCGTTGCGTGGGATGTTCCTTAAGCACCACTGATCCTCTAATGAACAACAAGTCTATGGTCCTACCATAAACTCATACTCTCTTAAGCCAGTTTAGAGGGCGGGGCCCTATTGTTCAAGACCTGGACTCAGTTTTTAAGGGAACAACCTATCTAATTCCTTAGTGTAGGAATGAGTGAATTCCATCTTGTATAGTTAAGTCTCCAGCTACCTACGAGGTTCTGTCTCTGAGAAGGTAGGCTTATTGAGTCGACTACAGGCCACTCTCACCCATACTAGTCTAAGGACAAACTCCTATAAGCAGGAGTTCTTAACTTGCTTAGGATTCAGGTCGAGTCACCAATGACCATCTATAAATTATCAGTCTTATCCTGTTAACGATGTTATACTGGTTAGACTAATAATTTGCAGTCCGGTCTTGTATGAACTCTTTATACAGGATGCCTCCACTCGCATGTCATCCACATGAATGAGTTGGATTACCTCATTTGTACTAACTACAAAGTGGGTCGCATTCATGGTGTTACCAGAATAAGGTTTCCAACCTTATTCTTATACCATAGACCATTTATGTTATACTCTTGAACACAATCCAAATAGTGTCTACTACACTGATGTTCAAGATATATTATAACCTTGGAGCTTAGTTTATTGAGTTTATAAAGCAAGAATATAATTTTATCAAAACAAATAACTCTTTATTTATTTGATCAAAATTACATAAGTTTCATGGCACATATCCCAACAATCTCCCACTTGACCTAAAGCTTGTAGAGTACATAATTTAAACATTACAATAATGTAAAATACAATAAACTAGGGCATTTAAACCTTATGTACAATATACTCCCACTTGCCCTAGTTGGGGAAGACTTGTAAACCTAAACCTTCTAGGTGACTCTCAAATACTTTAGGCGTGAGAGCTTTTGTAAAAGGATCAGCAATGTTGTGCTCTGAGGCTATCTTCGTGACGATCACGTCTCCTCGATGCACGATCTCTCGGATGAGATGATATTTCCGCTCAATATGCTTTCCCCTCTTGTGACTTCGGGGTTCTGTTCAATTTTCCACGGCACCACTGTTATCACAATACAGCGTGATCGACAAACTCATATTTGGAAAAATTTCCAAGTCTAACATAAATTTCCTTAACCAAACGACCTCTTTAGCTACTTCACAAGCTGCTACATATTCGGCCTCCACGGTGGAATCAGTGATGCATCCCTACTTGACGCTTCGTCATACTACAACTCCTCCGTTAAGAGTAAATATTGACCCTGATATAGATTTCCGAGAATCTTTATCTGTTTGAAAGTCAAAATCTGTGTATCCTGTAAGGATCAAATCCTTAGCCTCATACACAAGCATGTAGTTCCTTGTTCTCCGAAGATACTTAAGGATCGTTTTAACCGTTGTCCAGTGTTCAGGTCCTGGATTGGATTGATACCTACTGACCATTCCAACTGCAACAGATGTTTGGCCTAGTACACAATATGACGTACATCAGGCTCCAAACAGTTGATGCATAAGGAATCCGTCTCATATCCTCAACTCCTTGAGGTGTCTTAGGACACTGTTCCTTAGACAAATGAACTCCATATGTAAAAGGAAATAAACTCTTTTTGGAGTCTTGCATCTTAAACCTCAACAACACTTTGTCGATGTAAGATGTCTGAGACAGGGCAAGTGTTTTATTCTTGCGGTTCCGGACAATCTGGATCCCAAGAACAAACTGCGCTTCACCCAAATCTTTCATTTGGAATTGCGTTGCTAGCCAATTCTTAATGTCAATAAGATATTCTATATCATTCCCAATTAGTAGAATATCATCCACATATAGAACTAGGAATGCGACATAACTGTTGATGATTTTCTTGTAGACACAAGGCTCATCATCATTCTGATCAAAGCCAAAAGATTTGATTGCCTCATCAAATCTTATATTCCAAGACCTAGAGGCTTGTTTCAGTCCATAGATTGACCTTTTAAGCCTACAAACCTTTTGATATTGTCCTAGTTCAATGAACCCTTTGGGTTGGTCCATGTAGATGCTATCGTCAAGATTGCCATTCAAGAATGTTGTCTTGACATCCATTTTCCATACCTCTTAGTCATAATATGCGGCAATGGCAAGTAAGTCTAGCTTTAAAGGTTTGCATCTCTCCATCTACACCACGCTTTCTCTTGTAGATCCACTTACAATCTATAGGTTTTACCCCATCAGGTTTATCTACAAGATCCCAAACATAATTGAAGTACATAGACTCCATTTCTTGGTCCATGGCTATGACCCATTTGTCTTTGTCTTTGTCAACCATCGCTTGATTATAAGTCGATGGATCCTCACAGTCGTCATCTGGTATAACAACTTAGGTTTCAGATAAACCCATGTAACGGTCAGGTTGTGTTATAACCGCTACGTCGAGGCATACTCAACTCTTGAGATGGTCTCTCATGACTAGACAAGCTAGTATCAACAACTTTTGTTGACGTACTAACTTTATTAACAACCTTTGCTACTGTTCCGTCTAACTCACTTAACACAACTTTACTTCTTGGTTTGTGGTCCCTGATGTTGTTCTCCTCTAAGAAAGTGGCATTTGTCGACATAAGTACCTTGTCTTCCTTAGGATCATAGAATAATCCACCTCTTGTCTCTTTTGGGTAGCCTACGAATAGGCACAATTTTGAACGTGAATCCAACTTCTTTGGATTTGTCACAAGCACATGTGTTGGACAGCCCCAAATTCTAAAATGACATAATCTACCTTTACGTCATTTCCAGAGTTCAAAAGGTGTTTCAGAAACACTCTTTGATGGCACATTGTTCAAAATGTATCCCGCAGTCTCTACTGCGTGACCCCAAAAGGAATTAGGGAGATGAGCATAACTCATCATTGATCGAACCATGTCCAACAAATTCTATTTCTTCTTCCGATGCACCATTTTGCTGGGGCATACCGGGTGCTGAGAGTTGAGATGTAATTCCATGTTCTATCATATAGTTCTGGAACTTTAAATCCATGTACTCTCCACCTCGATCTGATCGAAGTGTTTTAGTTGTTTTACCTAATTGATTTTCAACTTCAGTCTTGAATTCCTTGAACTTTCAAGTGCTTCAGACTTATGATGCATTAGGTAAATATGCCCAAATCTTGAATAATCATCTATGAAAAAAATGAAATATTCATAACCTCCTCTGGTTTTAACATTCATCGGACCACAAAGGTCTGAATGTATAAGCTCAAGAGGTTCTTTGGCTCTATAACATTTTCCACTAAAAGGTCTTTTAGTCATTTTGCCTTTTAGGCAGGATTCACATACAAGTAAAGTATTTTCTTCTAACTCATTTAGAAGTCCATTCTTTACCGATCTCTCAATCTTATTGAGGTTTATGTGACCCAATCTAAGATTCCAAAGACGAACATTTTCTTTAGGAGAAATTTTCCGTTTCTTAGTTTGTGCGTTTGTTGTTTTAAATAATTCAGTGTTCAAAACCATTTTGACTGAATTAGGCCTTGAAACATAAAACCTATTTTCTAATGAAGCTTCACATATTTCAATACCATTCTTAAAAATAAACACTTTATTAGAAGAAAATGATATTGAAATACATTGTTTTATAAGGCAAGAAATTGAAATAAGGTTTCTAGTAAACCCTGGTATCACTAATATATTGTCTAACAACATATATTTCTTGCCAAAAATAAGCTTCATTGTACCAATTGCTACAGCTGAGACGACTTCTCTATTTCCAACTCGGATTGTTATCTCTCCTTTCTGTAGCTGCTGCCAGGGATCAATTCCAAAAGAAGAGCAAACATGATTAGTGGCGTCTGAATCAATTATCCAAACAGTTTTATCATTATCCACTAAACAAGCTTCTAAGCAAAGTAGATCATATTTACCTTCCTTCTTCTTTTCTGCAATGTACTTCGAACAATTCCGTTTCCAATGTCTGTCTTCATTGCAGTGGAAACATTTTCCTTTGTCTGCAACTTCTTTGACCTTCTTGCCCTTCTGGGCGGCAGCTTTGTCAGCTCGTTTCCCTTTACCAACCTTCTTCATCTTCTTCTTCTTCTTCTTTTTCGAGTTAGAAGAAGATGAAGCCACTATTTTGATCCGGGTCGAACCTCTATGATAACTCCTCGGCAACATTTGCTTCACCTTTCGATCCCTGAATTTTCATCAAATATTGAAAGGTCTGGAGTTCATTCAGAAGGGAGGTAAGATTAAAAGTAAGCTTGTTCATAACAACATTACTTCTAAACTGTAAGAAACTATCTGGAAGAGTTTCCAGAATGAAGCTGACTTGGCTCGATTCATCGATAGAAGCACCATTCGACTCCGCGATGTTAAAGTGTACCATCATATCCAGGACATGATCTCAAACAGATGAACCCTCTTGCATCCTCAAGTTGAATATATACTTGAGGGAATTGTGCTGGGCTAGTGTAGACTGTTGTCCAAACATACACTGCACTGAATCCATGATTTCCTTAGCGGTCATCATGCCCTCGTGCTTCTTGGCTAATATGTCAGACATACTTTCCAGCATATAGACTTTGGCCTTATCATTGGCCTTGATCCATCGATCATATGCATCACGAACATTTCGTGTAGCATTCAAGCCTAGCACCTTAAGACACTCCTCAGTTAGCACAAACTTTAGATCATCCACTACCAAATTAGTGTTAAGTTTGTTTTTCCAAGTCATCATGTTCTCTCTGGTTAATTCTTTGCACCTAGTAAGGAAATAATAGGGCTAGATATTTTGCTGAAATTTACAAAAAAAAAACTTGTATAAGTTTCTCGCTATAACTGTCTAATCCAATCATATTTTAGCTAATTATCTAATGATTCCTAAGTCATTAATAATTTGCAATGATACTCCAAAAGTTTAGATTATATGACACCGAAGGGTAATAAAAAATACTTTTCCTCTAGATTAAGACATTCTTAACCAAAACCTAATGTCAGAATAACTCTTATTCCTATAGGCTTTAGTTACCATTATTTGGTCAGGATACATACACTTTTTATGTACCTTGTGAGTGTAACCCTCTGTCTTTGGACCCTAGAGTCCCCATCCAACAAAATCCGTTGAAGGGAGGACTAGGTTGAAAAACAGACTAAGGAAATCTTTATCCCTTTCGGGTGTCCACTGTGTTCGATTCCCTATGACCAAGCCCTCCGAAGGGATTGTCTGGTCCAGACCAAACTAGCAGGTTGACCATAGTGATCTTATGGTGTGAACCGACAAAAGAGACCATAGGTTTTGTTTTCACTAAACCTGCTCTCACTCACTATAAGTACCCTCTCCATTAACCTTGATATTGACTCATACAAACACCATACGAAGGGAGACGCTCCCGTTTGCGCCACGAGGCCAAGTATGAGTCTCACGGTGTGAACTTCCCGGAGAAACGTAGGTGGAATTATATGTATCATATACATTTTTCCTCCCACTGGATACTTTAACTTTATAGGAAAATGACTTAGGCTAAACCCGACTAATGATTTTACCTAAACATATCAATATAACTCTTATAATCAATATAACTCTTATATTGATTTTATCCTAAGTTTGCTAATATAACTCTTTATATTAAACCTAGGATTTCTAGTTTATTAACCCCTTAATAAATCCGTTTATGCTACTATAATTTATAAAACCTCTGATTAAAATTCACTCCTAGGTTAATTCTCATGTAGGGGTGTTCCGTTACCGTCAGCTTAAATACCCTAGCCTAGACAGAACCTTCCTTAGACAGAGTTCCTCTTTTAATCATTGTTTATAAATTACATGGTTCCGAATACTAATCTAATTAGAACTAGATAACCTAAGGTCTATTAAATTCAAGTTCTAAACATTTTAAAACTAATAATTAACCTTAGGTGACATGCATGCTATGTTATATTTGCTTGATCATCCATCACATGAATAATAAACATACATAGCATATTCATCTCATGAATCATAATGCATGTCAATGTTGCCCATAAATTAATATAACACCTTATATTAATTATACATGTAAACTATATAATATAACACTTTGTATTATCAATGATGCATGTAAATGCTTAACCTAAGGTGGGATATCTAAAATAATAGCATACATTATGCATGGCAATGATTATACAACAATTGCATAACTTAAATAGCAAAATTAGACGATTTTTGGCACCCCTAAAATTAATTTTAATCAATATAATCTAATTATATTAATTAAAATTAATAATATTAAATAAAATTAATATAAAACGTTTTTATATTAATTATTATTACAAAAACGCATTTACGCGCTGTTGAAAACTCACCGAAATGCCTTCGGCGTTATCTGATGGCGGCGTTACGCAACACCGCACCTTATCTCTTTTACGTCCGCTGAGTGTTACTTCTGCAGCGGCGTTACAGCGGCGAGGATAGCGTTGCAACGTTGACTCCTTCATGTTGCACGCCTCAACAGCTTCAGCGTTGCGACGCCTGTGCTGGCGTTGCAACGCCATCGTCTCTACGTCCTGGCGTTGCGATGCTAATTAGAGCGTTGCAACGCTGCACCTCCTGAAGCTTGAAGACCGCCTCAACGGCGTTGCAACGCTGATGAACAGTGTTTCAACGCTGCACACAGAACAACAAGCAGTCTCTACTATTTTTGCTCGTTTTCGCTCCGTTCTTCTCAGCAACAACTTTGCCTCGATCGACACGGACTTATAGACTCGATTTACAATTAAAATTGCCCAAAACACCGGGCCCTTACATTGAACGATTCAATGAAATAAAATTGTAAATCTATAGTGCCAAAAACGAAAATATCTAATTCGCAAACCGATTATACATCTCATGAAATCAGTAAATCTCATCTTTGTTCTTGATAAATCCAGAACAAAATCAAGAACACAATTGGGCTCTGATACCAATTGAAGGGATCGAATCCCGCAACGGAAGCTATTGTTAATCGCGTGTTCATGATTTTGTTATATAGATCTAAAATACAAGAAATAAATCTAAGATTAAGCATGCTTTACAAAGTAGGACAACAAGATATTACCTTTGAAGAATACCTTCTTCACAAATTCCTCCTCCAATGATCACAATCCCAGCAACAAACCCGAACCTTGTGAAGATCTACCACTAGATCTTCTCCCTTGTTCTCTAGGTGAGGGAGGGAGGTGGGTTCCTTTAGGATGAGGTGAGGAAATCTTTTGGAATTGTGTTTGGAACTCTTTCCAACACAAATGAGAGAATTCTAGGGTTTATGTGAAAGCCTTAACCCAAAGTTGCATCTCATGCAACTATTTATAGGGAAATAGGATGGAAATTATCATCCTATCCCTTCTTCATTTTCTCATTCGTATATAGTTAATATGTGAATCTAATTCACATTAAAACTATATATTATATCAATTATATCACATATAATTGATATAACACCTCATATATGAAATTGAACACTTCAATCTCATTCCTAACTTTATACCCTCAATATTACCATGTTGAGCCAACGGAGGGACCTAATGGACCTACAGTTCATGAGCTCCAATGATGTGAGATTACTGATCAAACTCTTTGATCCAGTTAATCAATATCCATTAACTACAAGTCACTCCACTATAGACTTGTAGTTGCACTCTCCTCACTGTAGATTATATTGTGTCCATTGATATAATCATTACTCATGAGTCGACCCTTCACAGGTTGTTCGTAATCACAGTTGGGTCAAATTACTGTTTACCCCTGTGATTACCTCTTTGTTCCTTAAGCACCACTGATTCTCTAATGAACAACAAGTCTTGTTTTACCATAAACTCATACCCTCTTAAGCCAATTTAGAGGGTGGGGCCCCGTTGTTCAAGACCTGGACTCAGTTCTTAAGGGAACAACCTAACTAATTCCTTAGTGTAGGAATGAGTGAATTCCATCTTGCGTAGTTAAGTCCCCAACTACCTACGAGGTTCTGCCCCTGAGAAGGTAGACTTATTGAGTCGGCTACAGGTCACTCTCACCCATACTAGTCTAAGGACAAACCCCTAGAAGCAGGAGTTCTTAACTTGCTCAGGATTCAGGTCGAGTCTGACCATCTATAAATTATCAGTCTTATCCTATTAACGGCGTTATACTGGTCAGACTAATAATTTGCAGTCCGGTCTTGTATGAACTCTTCATACAGGATGCCCCCACTCGCATGTCATCCACATGAATGAGTTGGATTACCTCATTTGTACTAACTACAAAGTGGGTCGCATCCATGGTGTTACCAGAATAAGGTTTCCAACCTTATTCTTATACCATAGACCATTTAGGTTATACTCTTGAACACAATCCAAATAGTGTCTACTACACTGATGTTCAAGATATATTATAACCTTGGAGCTTAGTTTGTTGGATTTATAAAGCAAGAATATAATTTTATCAAAACAAATAACTCTTTATTTATTTGATCAAAATTACATAAGTTTTAGGGCACATATCCCAACAGTGCAGACCTGGGAATGAGTCTCCTGGTCGGTTGTGCCAACCTAGTTCATAAGCTAAGGTAAGGACAAGACTGAGAATCTGAGCAAGATTAGGGTCGGGGTGCATGTGGAAGTTGTGTAGCGGGCTAGTTTTCGTGTCTGGCTAGGTCTAAGGCCTGTTCTTTCGTGCTATTTGTTCTTGGACGAAGTGGACTGCTTACTGAGTATTTGATACTCACCCGTCTACTTTGATGTTTTTGGTTGCAGGTAAGAAACCCTGAGGCAGTTGATGACAACGACGACTTGGCGAGGCTGTGGACACTTCCTATTTCTTGTCTTTAGGCTTAGTTTACTTTTCTTGAGTTTATCCTTGTCATTGTCTGTTTCAATTAGTTGCTCGGCAGTCCTGTTCTCTATTATGCGTTGTTTCATAGATGTTAGTTCTCTTTGTCTTAGATAAAATTCCGCTGCATGTTTATCTAGTTGAAAAGTTGTGTTGGAACTCTAGTTGTTGCACAACCCATTTTCTGATTGAAGTTTGGTGGAGGTTGGGCATTCCTTGAAACTCTTTGAAGTGTTTTCTGCTTGATAGGTTCCAGTAAATTTTTTGGTTTTCTCCTTGCTATGTCGTTATGCTGCCGAAATTTTGGCGCGAACGGTGTGGCGGAGTAACTTCTCTAACATAGGTTCGTCTCGAATTTTAGGGTCGTTACAATTTTAGAGAGATATTTAGTTTAGTCTTGAAACTTTTGAAATTGTTATATTTTGTAATCAAGAAATCGAAATAGAATTGGGAAATTAATTTTTGGACCCAAAGTTCTTGGATTTGGAAAAGAGGCCCTTTCTTTCTTTCTTTCTTTCTTTCTTTCTTTTTTTTTTTTTAATTTTCGAAATAATTGAAATGACACAATTACTCTTCTTATTTATTAAGAGTAAAAAGGAACTTTTCAAATTCCATTTTAAAATTTCCACCTACCCTTTTTGTAGTGAAAATTTATCACACGTTGTTCTTATAGTACATGTTTGATACTCCCATTCAATATTTAAATCTATGCAACATAAGGTTTGGAATCCATGCAAAGTAATTAATTTACAGGAAGTGATAGAAAATTTACGTAAGATGGTAATCAATAGTAAATTTTCTAGTCAAACTCGGGACGAGAAAAAATTGTCGAGAGTAGCTTAAAAAAAATCAAAACACTGATTTTGTTCCCTATTCAAGGTTGAACGGGAATTTGGCCACTGGATCTCAAGTTAGAGAATGTAAACCAAGAAAAATAGGACCAGCTTTTTGATCGCTGGAAATTTGGTCTAATATTTTTTGGTCGTCTTTACCGACCGAAAATTTGGTGGACGAATTTTCGATTGACTTTCAAAGCAGGAAAAGAAATCGGTGTTTGGTTTTTTTAAGCTTCTTTTGCTTTGCTTGAGCTTGTTGTGCTTTACATGAACTTGGACTATATTTTTTATGCATGAAATTACAACATCCCTAAACAAGAATAAATATGAAAACGTCATATTATTAAACTTTAACACGTTACATTAATAAAAAAAAATGATTAAAAGATTAATAAAAAATGATGAAAAGAGATAAAAGTTCACTCCAAAATAACGTATATACATACCTTCTTTGTTTGATCTTTAATTATGGGACCAATGAGTATGTTGAAAAAGATTTTTTTTAGATTAGTAGGGTTGTGTTTTGAGACCGATGGGATTGTGCGAGTCTTGTTTATTAGGTTAAATAAAAGAAGAAGCTTTAGTAATTTAAGGTGGTTATAAGTTGAATAGTATTAATGGTGTTAAATGGGTAGCTAAGTGTGTTTAAGAATGAAAAAGTTTTTAATATAAAAAGGATACAAGAGTAATTACACATCTATTGTTTTCTCTTTTTCATCCTTATGGGTTCAAAATAACAAATTCTTATCCATGAGGGTCTCAAACCTAAAAGAAAAATCCTATGAGTCCAAAATCTACCATTTTTCACAATTTCTGTTGGAAATTCTAAGAAATAAGATAGTTTTACGGTAAATGAGAAGATAAAAGGAAAATTACAATTTTTGACCTTTTTTAAAATTGTATTTGGATTGTGGACTCCATTTTTTAATTCTGAATTTTTTTTATCCCTTTGATGATGAATATGAGGTAAGAAAGAGAATATGGATGAGATAAAATTACTATTTTGCCCTCCATATAAATTATATTAAATAAATTCATTATAATTAATACAATCTCAACTACCTAACTACTTCAACCAACCACTTAATTACCAAACACTTCTATCATTCATCTAAACACAATTTCTATCTGCCAAAATTTCTAAACCCACAAAATTTCTAAAACACTTCATTTATCTACTTCTTCACTTAGTTCAAAATATCCCAAGTTTGAAGTGATACTTACACACACAAGTAAGTGATAACTAATCTTTTACTTTCTTCATTGACATTTCGGTATTGGGCCACGAAATAGGAACAAAAAAATAAGAAAAAAATTGTTATGTTTGATTTTTTATCAATTTTTTCATTGAATCCCGACCGAAAAGTGAGTAGGAATAATCTAGAAATTTTTCCGGTGTGGATGTTAAATCGAAAAAATTCCTGATTTACTTTCACAACGAAAAAATTTCCCGGTTGACCCATTACTGATCGAAAAAATTAACGGTTTTTAATTTTCTTTGTGATTTTTATTTTTTGCAGACATAATGCCACGTGTTTGAGTTTGATTTGGGGGTATATGGAATGATAGAGAAAATGATTATGATGGCGGGGAAGTTAGGGATTTGATGTGGATGTTGAAATTACTTTTGAGGAGTTTTTGGGTCGAGTGTATGAGATAAGTTGTATCAACCGAAATGAGTTCAATCTTGTAATGAGATGTATACTATCATTAACATCCAAAGCCCCAACATTTGTTATTAAAAATGATGTAGACCTCAAACATTTTCTTACATGAGAAGATGTATCCTCCATTCCACTCTACATATATACAACACCGACCTTTTCAAGAAGTCATGCATTTGAACCATATCCAATTCCATGTAAGGTACTAGATAATCCTTATATGGGAGTTCAAAATTTCCCATATGCTTCATCTATGTCCACATCCACAACTGTCCCTCATAACATAGGACATGAAACTTCATTCTCATTCTATGAAGTCAAACATTACCCTGGGTACATGTCTCCATATATGGGATTGCATAATTACTCATTCATTCCAAATCCATCCATAAATTACAACATACAAGAAATTTCATCTACCTCCATATACTTCCCACATTATATTGGTGAAGAATTTGTTCAACCAACATCCCAACACAATAAGGTTGAAGAACATGCACAACAAACCAACCTCCCAACTCCATCAACCATTCTCCCAACTCCTGAAACCAACCTCCCAATTCCACAAACTAACCTCTCAACACAACAGAGTGATGAAGTGGTACCATCAACCTTTCCAGACTATGAGATTGTTCTATCTACCTTTCCACATGGACCATCACATCCATGATTGGGGATGATGTAGACTATATTCATGATTAGAGTGATTACAGCTTGGAAGAAGATGATGTTAGGGTTGAAAATGACGATGAGATAGAGGAGGGAAATAATGATGAGCTAGAAGAGGCAATATAAGAGGCAATAGATGATGATCTTGAGGAGGCAGATGATGACGAGATAGAGGAGGAAAATGACGATGAGGTAGATGAGGGGAACAATGATGATCGTGAACGTCCAACAAACCTCAACTCTACATCACGTATAGACCGATGCCCTGATGTACCTGGATCGTCTAGTAAACAAATAATTTTGCCATATGAGTACTCTTCAGTTAAAGATGTTGAGGTTGGAGAGATACTTTTGTCCAAAAAAGATTTATGCATGCGATTGTTTGTGCTGACAATGAGAGCCAACTTCGAGTTCAGGGTGAAAAAATCAAATCCTAAACTTTACAAAGTTGTTTGTATTGTTAAAGAGTGCACCTGGAGATTACGAGCTATGCAAATAAAGGACAAGGTTAAGGCTATAACATGAACTTCAACCTACAGATTCATAATATATTGACATATTACTTGGTTAAGGCTATCTAATAAAAGGGCAAGGTCATTTGTTTACTGGCTCTGGCTCTGCATTTGAACTAGCATGGACTCCATGACCTCCTAATGCACCTCCAATAGGATCGTCGACCTTCGAATGAGGATCGTTTTGTTTCTCAAGTTGGTCAATCTTGTCTTGACTTTCATCGGGATCTCCAATTCCATCTTCTCCCTTAGATGGGCTACCTCGGTCAGATGGATCTTCATTCGACCCAAAGTACTGGTCGGGTCCACCATATTCATCTGCAAAACAATACACATCTTAATACGATGTTTATTCGAATGAAATTAAACATACAACCATCACGAACCTTGGAAAGTCGTCTCAGAAACCTCTTGATGACCTTCAAGTCTGACTCCATACTATCGAATCTTCTATCGAGCCTTTGTATGTCAGACTCCATACAGGCAACCCGGTTGTCCAGTTTCTTCAACCACTTCGAGCACTTACAACTTCTCTTTTTCTTTTTTCTCTTCTTCTCAGATGTCCCAACAACTTCTTATACATCCTCCTCCTTTTCTTCTTCTTCATCCCCATACCAGATTCTCTTTCACTTTCTCTAAAACTTCATTTAACACATTCTCATCCTCGTGAAGTATCTCCTTACCTTTTTCAGGAGCTTCATGTGAAGTTGATGCAGGGTAGGGTTCTTGGTCTACTTCACCGACCACTTTCTCAGGGACCTCTTTGTTGGGGTGTATGCCCTAATCTCGTGTAGTTTGTAATATTCTATGTTGAAATAAATAAGAGTTATTTTTCCAATACTTTGTGTCTCGCATATTTATAAATTTAATCCAATAAACTAAGCTCCAGGGTCATTGAATTATGAGAGAATTAGAACTTGAACGGTGTGTAGTGGACACACGGGGAGGATCACATTCGAGTTAATGACCTGAACGGTCTACAGTATACGGATAGGGTTGGAAACCTAATCCTGGTAACATGTGGATGCGACCCATTTTGTATTAGATACAAACGAGGTGATCCAGCTCGTTCATGTGGTTGACATGCGAGTGGGGGCATCCTTTGCAATGAGATTGTACAAAATTGGACTGTGAATTATTAGACTTACTTATGTAACACCGTTAACAGTATAGGGCTAATAATTTCATAGATGACCATTAGTGACTCGTCCTTAATACTGAGCGTGTTACAGACTCCTGTTTGCAAGGGTATGTCCTTTGACTAGTACGGGTGAGGGTGGCCACAATTGCTCGCCTAATATGCCTACCTTCTTGGGGACATGACCATGTCGGGAGCTGGGAACTTGAATCTGCGAGATGGAATTCGCTTGTTCTCGATTTAGGGAAACTAGAGGGGTTGTTTCCTTAAGTGTTGTCTGAAGGGAATGAAACTCGTTAAAATTATCGAATCGTCGCGGTGAGGTTGTGCAACTAAATTTCGTTAAAATTATCTAATAATTAGATTTAGGCTAAACATGCAAAAATGAAAGGAATACAACAAGTTTTTGTTACTTACTTGTTGAAGACGTTCTTCAAAGCTTCCTTTCCGTTCACGAACCCTTCGTGTTTCCTCAAACTCAACGATCTCGAACTCTTCTCACGATCACCGACCGAACACCACTACTTGGCTTTTCGGTTGTTCTTCTTTTGGAAGAAGGAGAATGGTGGGATTCTATGTTTTAGTTAGGGAGGAGAGGAATTTGAGAGAGAACTTGAGAGAAGGAGTTTTCTTCTTTTGGTGAGAAATCCAAAAATGAGCAATCAATGTTACAACCCTTCTTGCAAAAGGGCTTTAAATAATGGAGATAGGTAGAGTTGAAATCTCCACCTATTTACCATTTTACCACAACCAGAGGTTATGCAAATCATATTTGCATAACAACATATTATAAAATATCTCATATCTCATATTACAAATCACATTTGCAATATTGTGGACTTATAAATTGAATCACATCCAATTTAATATCTCTCAATCTAATTTCTCCTAATTAGCCCTAATTTAAACATTAGGCTAACCTATAGTTTATTATGAATTTCATTCACATTAAACTATATATTATATCATTCATATCTCAATAAATGACATAAATGCCTTTTAGTGAACTTGAACACTTCAATTCACACCAAAACAGTAAACCTTCTTTTAATCCAGTTTGAGCCAACCGAGGGACCTTATGGACCTACAGTGACGAGCTCCAATGATCCGAGATTAACCTATCAAACTCTTTGACCCGGTTAATCACCATTCATTAGCTACGATAACACTCCACTAAAGCTCGTAGTTGCACTCCCGTCAATGCAAGACATTACGTGTCCACTGATATAACCAATGCCCATGAGTCGACCCTTCACAGGTTATTCGTAGACACTGCTGGGTCAAATTACCGTTTTACCAGTGTCTACTTCTTGCTCCTTAAGTCCCCACTGCTCCTCTAATGAACAACAACGTTGTAATGGTCCGACCATACACAACAACCCTCTCGTGCCAGTAAGAAGGTGGGCGCCCGTTGTCCAAGCCCTGGAGACAGCACTTAAGGGAACAACCCCTCTAGTTTCCCTAAAGGCAGGAACGAGTGAATTTCATCTCGCGTAGTTAAGTTCCCAACCCTCTACTTGGTCATGTCCCTGAGAAGATAGGCATATTGGGCGAGTAACTGTGACCACCCTCACCCGTACTAGTCAAAGGACAGACTCCCACGCATGTGAGTCCGTAACACGCTCGTGATTCATGTCGAGTCACTAATGGTCATCTACGGTTATTAGTCCATACTTTATAACAAGTGTTACATCGATGGTCTAATAATTCACGATCCGGGTCTTGTACAATCTCATTTTACAGGATGCCCCCACTTGCATGTCAACCATATGAACGAGTCAGATCACCTCGTTTGTATCTTAATACAAAGCGGGTTGCATCCACAGCGTATCCAGGTTTAGGTCTCCAACCTTATCCAATACTGTAGACCGTTCGGGTCATTTACTCGAACATGATCCTCCCTGTGTGTCCACTATACACCGTTCAAGTTCTAGTTCTCTCATGTATTCAATGACCCTGGAGCTTAGTTTATTGGACAAAGTTTGTAATAAATGCGAGACACAAAATGATGAAATAAATAACTCTTTATTAATTTCAAATAGTAATTTACAAACTGAACGAGATTAGGACAAACATCCCAACATTGTCTCCAGGGCTTGGACAACGGGCGCTCACCCTCTCACTGGCCCGAGAGTGATGTTGTTTATGGTTGGACCATGCAACGTAGTTGTTCATTAGAGGAGCAGTGGGACTTAAGGAGCAAGAGGTAGACACAGGGGTAAACCGATAATTTGACCCAGTTGTGACTACGAACAACCTGTGAAGGGTCGACTCACGGGCATTGGTTATATCGATGGACACAACTTGTCCTATAAGGATGGGGTGCAACTACGGGATTTAGTGGAGTGTTACCGTAGTTAATAAATGTTGAATAACCAGGTCAAATAGTTTGACAGGTTAATCTCGGATCATTGGAGCTCGTCATTTGTAGGTCCATTAGGTCCCTCGGTTGGCTCAAACTGGATAAATTAAGGGTTTACAGTTTGGTGTGGATTTGAAATGTTCAAATTCATTAATTGGGTATTTATGTCAGTTATATGTGATATAGTTGACATAATATATAATTTGATGTGAATGAGATTCATAATAAACTATAGTACAACCTAATTGATTAATTAATGTTATTTGGAAAAATTGAATTGAGAGAAATTAAATTGAATGTGATTCAATTTAAAATTCCACAATTATACAAATGAGATTTGTATAATAAGGTATGAGATACCTTATTGTATGTGATATGCAAATATGATTTGCATATCATAAGGTTGTGGTAAAATGGTGAATTGGTGGAGATTTTAACTCTACCACTCACCATTATTTAAAGGCTTGGTGAGAAACCTTTTGCAAGTAATTGTCTCATTTTTGGAATTCAAGATCCAAGAACTCTCTTCTCTCTCAAAGAATTCTCTCAACTTCTCTATATTCACTCCTCATCCAAAATCAAATGGAGTCCCACATACTCTCCCTCAACCTATCGAGAACAACCGAGAAACGCTTTTGGAGGTGTCCAACTGTTCGGTTCGAGGATCGTTGTTGTAGAGGTCGTTGGTACGAAGGAGTTCGTGACCAGAGAAGAAAACAGTGAAAAACGGTTCTTCAAGAGGTTAGTATACCTAATTCGTTTCTATTTTCTTCTTGTTAATCAACATATTTAGCCTAGAATATAATTGTTATGTTCAATTTTAAGAAATGTGTTGCACAACGAATCAACGACGTTTCACGACGTCTTCCACTGCGAGAAATCAATTCCCTTCAATTGGTATCAGAGTCAATCGTTGCTCTTCGTTGTGTATTCTGTGTTTTCTTAAAATTAGGTGGGTTTGCCTTAATTTCATGAGATGAATTTGTGGTTTGCATAATGGATGTTTTAGTTTTGGCACTTAAAATTAGATTTACATATTTCGTTGATGTGATCAATGTAAGGGCCCGTTGTTTTGGGCAATATTGTATGTAAATTGAGTCTGTAAGTCCGTGTCGATCGTGACAAGAGTTGTTGTAAAGAAAACGGAGTGGAAACGGGTGATTTCGATGAAAAACAGCAAAGGGAGTTTGCTAAAATTTCATTTGTGTTGCGACGTTGTTCTTTGGCGTTGCAATGCCAACCGTGCAGATCAATGGTTGGTTGCAGTGCAGCGTTGCGTTGGGCACACGAGGCTTGACGATGGACGTTGCAGTGTTGCAATGCTAAAGTGTAGTAGGCAGTTACACGAGAGAATCGCGCGGGAGTGGCAACGTGAAGGATGCTGGGGGTAGCGGTTCGAGTTGGGCTTAGTGCAACCATTTTAATTTATTTATATTTATGTAATTTAAGTTTATTTAATTTATTTTAATTAATATTAATATAAGTTGTTATATTAATGTTAATTAATTAAATTAATGTCCCTATGGTGCTAAAAATCGGTCTAATATTGTCATTTATTTATTTATTTTTATGCAAGTGTTATATGAAAATTCTATGTGCATAATGTATGTTATATAGATTAAAATCTCACCTTAGGTTAAACATTTCATGCATCATTTTATATTTTAAGAGTTATAATATATAATATGCATGATAGGATTATATTATAAGTGTTATAATATAATGTGTGTGTTTTAATTTAATTAATATAAGAGTTATATTTCTTAGATTAAAAGCATTGACATGCATTTATACATGTGATGTATGTATATTATATAGTTCAATTATTCATGTGATGAATGATCAAACATTATAATATAGAAATGCATGTAACCTAAGTTAATTATTAGTTTTAAATTGTTTAGAACTTGAATAGATAGACTTAGGTTTTCTAGTTCTAATAAGATTAGAAGTTTGTCAAAGGTGAGATAAAAATAAAAACTAAATATACAAGTGGAGATACGAAAATGAGATAAACGTTAGGGAATTGATTTCACTAGTTACTTCATTTTTTTAGCGCATGAAAATGACTTTGGTTGTGAGATTATAAACAAGAAGTTAAAGGTAATCAAAAAACTCTCTCGAGCTCTAGTGACCTCATGCATAATGATAAACCTAAAGTCTCCATTTAGATTTTAAAAGCATGCAAAGGATTAAGCGACTTCTTTAAAACGTTTCCCAAAGAACCCTTCACTCTCGTGTAAGGATTTACTAAGGTTTTGGAAATTTTAATCTAATCTAAGCTTATTCTCTCGAATTAAACTTAAACCAATAAATCATGCTAATCTTGACCAGAGAAAAACAAGCATTAAGAAAGAATCACAAAAACTAACTCAACACAACCAAAAGTTCAATTCAATAGCTAAAACAAATCCATAACTAGCTACATCAATCTTTTAACTATGGAAATTAGCTACTCATAATCACTACAAACACATGCTAAATCCATAAAAGAGTCCATAACAAAACTACAAACTAAGAGAAGAAAAACGCTTTGGTGTCGATGTTGGTCCTTATTTCCGAGCTCTCGTCACGATCTCGAGACTCCACTCTCGTGCTTGGCCTCCGAGGAATCCTCTTTTACACCTCTCAAAATGTATATTTTGAAATTAGGGTCTACGAATCACTCAAATTTAGCTCCTTTGTACTATGCGGCAACATTACATATTTATACAACTTATCGACACGACGTTGCAATGCTAGGCACAATGTTGCAATGTCGTACCCTAGGGTGCAGATGAATAAGGAAATAATCGCAGCGTTGAGACGCTATGGACATAGAAGGCGCACACACAATCGATACGACGTTACAATGCTGCAAAGCAGCGTCTCAACGCTGCCTCTGCGGGTTTTCACTATGGGAAAGCAGCAAGATCAACGTCTCAACGCCCAAACCGACGTCTCAACGCCCTAGGCTTGGGTCCAAATGCTTATTTTGCTTCTCTTCTTCCAATCTCTTCATCATTTGTGCTCCATTGGCTCCCATTTAAGCCCTAGTTCTTCGGGATCTCTCCATTTGCTCCATTCTTGCCCGTATCTTGAAATTCAACAATTTAAACTCTTGAAAGCCCTGAAATCAGTACAAAAACTAGTGAGAGTCTTATCCCCACTACTACAAATTTGGCTTTTATTGACAGCTAAAAACTGTGAACATTCACTTTAGTTGACATTTTTTGACCGTCATTGAAAGCGGTGTCAATAAATCTAAGCGTCAATAAAAAGTTGATAGTTGACGGTCGTTAAACGTCAACGATTATGTCTTTATTGACGGATTTTAACTGTCAATAATATTAATGTTGACACTTATTAGCCATCAACTATGACGTAAATTTGTCAACAAAAACCTATTTATTGACACTTATTTGCTGTCAACATAGGGTATAGTTGATAGTTTTTAGTCGTCAATATTTAGGTGAAAGCGTCAATAAAAACCTTTTTATTGACACGTATGTGACGTCAACATAGAGTATAGTTGATGGTTCTTAGCCACAATATTTAGGTCAAAAACGTCAATAATAACCACTTTATTGACATCTGTGGAGCCGTCAACATTAAGTATAGTTGATATTTTTTAACCGTCAACATTTTTAGCGAACCGTCAATAATACCCCTTTTATTGACACTTGTTGCCTGTCAATATAAATATATTTTGACACTTTTTAGTTGTCATCTATAACTATACTTGACGTTTGACATTGTTGACTATGACATATATGTTGATGATTTTTAAACCGTCAATCATCGCCGCTTTAATGTCGTTTTTTAGCCACAACTATAACTATTTATAAAAATAAAAAAATGGATATTATTCACCCATCCTCTACCACCGTGATCTGTATGAACAAGTCTATCGTGAGACTCAACGATTTGTCAAACTATATAAGACAAATTTTATCAAAATAAACCATAATTGCAAATGAACTAAAACAAAGTTCCATTGACTAACTATAAGTTAAAATTACTAAATATCTTTCTAAGCAAACTGTTAAAGAACATAACACTAACTCCCGAAAATCAAATAAATGAAGTTTGATAACAAAAATGTTCATAAGTCTTGATTTACAAATTCACATAACTCAACTCGTATCTCGTCCCAACTCATCTTGGGTGTACTTATCGTTTCTCACAATCAAACACAAAGAAGTGTACATGCATTAAAAATTGAATAAATGAAGAAACCATGAAACACATAGAATAAGATCAAAGTATTACCACGTCTGTTATCACTTGACTTCTCTGTGTTACTATATCTCGAATAAACTTCATTGTATAGTACCCACACTCTGTACTCCCCGGTTGCTTAGCACACTATATAAATAGATTAAAACAAACAGTTTGCAAGACTCGAATAAATAAACAAAATGGTGGAAAAAATGGTAGATTTGAAACGATTACCTGAACAGCTATCCAATTAAAAATTGGACTTCTAGCGTTTGCTTGAGCATAGAACATCCTAATAGCCTTATACAAGTACAAATACATAAAAGTATGTGAATAACGCTACCCATGTCAAAAATATATCAACACTACTACAAATTTGGCTTTTATTGACAGCTAAAAACTGTCAACATTCACTTTAGTTGACATTTTTTGACCGTCATTGAAAGCGGTGTCAATAAATCTAAGCGTCCAATAAAAAGTTGATAGTTGACGGTCTTTAAACGCGTCAACGATTATGTCTTTATTGACGGATTTTAATCATCAATAATATTAATGTTGACACTTATTAGCCGTCAACTATGACGTAAATCATCAACAAAGACCTATTTATTGACACTTATTTGCTGTCACAACATAGGGTATAATTGATAGTTTTTAGCCACAATATTTAGGTAAAAGCGCCAATAAAACCCTTTTTATTGACACGTATGTGACGTCAACATATAGTATAGTTGATGGTTCTTAGCCGTCAATATTTAGGTCAAAGCGTCAATAATAATCATTTTATTGACATCTCATGCGAGCCACAACATTAAGTATAGTTGATATTTTTTAACCGTCAACATTTTTAGCGAACCGTCAATAATAACCCTTTTATTGACACTTGTTGCCTGTCAATATAAATATATCTTGACACTTTTTAGTTGTCATCTATAACTATACTTGACGTTTGACATTGTTGACTATGACATATATGTTGACAGTTTTAAACCGTCAATACTGTCGGTTTTAATGTCGTTTTTTAGCCACAACTATAACTATTTATAAAAATAAAAAAATGGATATTATTCACCCATTCTCTACCACCATGATCTGTATGAACAAGTCTATCGAGAGACTCAACGATTTGTCAAACTATATAAAATAAATTTTATCAAAATAAACAATAATTGCAAATGAACTAAAACAAAATTTCATTGACTAACTAATAAGTTAAAATTACTAAATATCTTTCTAAGCAAACTGTTAAAGAACATAACACTAACTCTTGAAAATCAAATAAATGAAGTTTGATAACAAAAATGTTCATAAGTACTGATTTACAAATTCACATAACTCAACTCGTAACTCTCGTCCAACTCATCTTGGGTGTACTTATCGTTTCTCACAATCAAACACAAAAAAGTGTACATGCATTAAAAATTGAATAAATGAAGAAACTGTGAAACACATAGAATAAGATCAAAGTATTACCACATCTCATATCGCTTGACTTCTCTCGTGTTACTATATCTCGAATAAACTTCATTGTATAGTACCCACACTCAGACTTCTCCCTGCTTGCTTAGCACAATCGTATAAATAAATTAAAACAAACAATGAAGCAAAACTCGAATAAATAAACAAAATGATGGAAAAATGGTAGATTTGAAACGATTACAGAATAAATATCCAATTAAAAATTGGACTTCTAGCGCTTTGCTTTGAGCATAGAACATCCTAATAGCCCTATACAAGTACAAATACATAAAAGTATGTGAATAACGCTACCCATGTCAATAAAATATCAATGGTAGAAGTTTCATAATACTTACGTATTAACTATATTTTTCACGTAATCTCGAATGCCATGTCCTATGGAGTCAACCGACCAAATTGTAGATGTTTTCAATGATATAACCACCAACAACCAATGATGTCTAAATACGTAATTACCAACAATAAGAGTTAGGAATATATACAAAATACAAGTAAATTAATAAGCACATGGTTTACGTGCACTCAAATTACAAGGATGGATCAATAGTTTATTCTTGGTCTATGTAATAGAATCGACAACGTTGCTCTTCAGGTCCAGAGGCATATGAAATCAAGGATGGTTGAAGGAATGCATATTGTTCTAATATGATAGGTTGAGATTGGCACAAGTACCTAACAATAAATAAAAAAATATTAAAGTTTAAAACATTACAATAAAAATTAATAATATATGATACAATGTACCTTTCTAAAACAAAAACACACTTCTAAACTCAAAGATCCAAATAACTCAATCAAACTCCAATTCACTAATCATTTTAACGATTCAATAACGCTTAGACCACCAAAAATGATACAAAACATACACTCAACAACTTCAAAGCAAGTATAACTCACATGTCACAATTGCTAAGCAGAACTCAAAACTAACAAACTAGTTAATGTCTATCCTAAAGTGGAGTTTACTCTTAATTAAGTCTCGAAAATTTCGGCAGCATAACAACATAATTACAACAATACCAAAATGTTATGTAACCATGCCTCTGAAAAAAACACTTCTAACCTCAACATCCGGATAACTCAATCAAACTCCAATTCACTAATCATTTTAACGATTCAAGAATACCCCTAAATTTGAGCAAAGATAACAACACAATTACAACAATACAAAAATTTAACATGTACACATGTGCTTAACAAAAACACACTTCTATACTCAACATCCGGATAACTCAATCAAACTTCAATTCACTTCCATTTTAATGATTCAAGAATACTCAACCACCATAAACAAAACAAAACATACACTCAACAACTTCAAAACAAGAATAACTCACATGTCACAATTTTTAAGCATAACTCAAAACTAATAAACCAAATTTACTATGTATATCCTAAAGTGGTAAATAACGAGAATATCAAAGTTTACATAATTAAATAATACTTACACGATATAAGTCGATATAATCGAGATTGCAAGTTCCTCCATCATGCGTAGTCACTGCTGCATCTTTGTCTTTCATTAAATGAAAGTTGAATTGATATCCGAACACATGAACAGATATTTGGATGTCTATATACTCGATCTTCATGCCTTCAAGAATTTTGATCATGTATTTAATCGCAAGTGGCATATGCACTCGTGGCACATCATTTCTACCTCTCTTCTCCCTTAATGCCGCTAGCTCACGGTGAGGTTTCTTACGTTCCTATGAACACGATGTTATATATTAAAAATCATAGACATTAAGTTAAACAAGAACAAACGTTTTCAAATAAATTTACCTTTTCTATTTTATCTACTATTACAAGATTCTTTAGCCATGGAACGTGAGAACCAATCGCATTTGAAATCGTCCCAATACTCCTCGCTATCGGTATAGGCAATGCGAAGATTGAAATCGATACAAGAGTGATAAGTACTCTTACATCATTCGATCCGAGAGGCACACCGCACACAACTTCATGTGGACTTAACCTCTCATAAACCATTCCCGATGCCACAATATTGTTTATATTTTCAACAAATAAATCACAAGATTTTCCCTACATAGTATATTAAAAATTATGACTTAGTATTTATATACATTTTCTTAAAATTCAATTAACGAATATTTAGAAAAAGAGTTACCCGATCAAGATTTTCGTGAGATGTCGAAGCAATGGGTGGTTGTGCTTGGCAACTACCCCTATCCGCAAAGAGAGTGACATCACCACACCGCTTCTCTCCATCTTTTCACGTGTTTGTTTTGTCGTCATTTGACCGTGACGAGTCATCGCTTCTTTCTTTTCTTTCTTCCAACTCGCTTCTTCGCGGTCCATAACGTTACTTTTCTCGAGTCGAAGGTGTGGGTTTATGAAAGAAGAATGAGGGTTTGATTAAACCTCCCACACCTCTTACACGTCCCGAGTGTTCGTGGAGTGCCTAATGCCTCTGTCGTAATATCATCATGCGCATTCTCCGGATCTTTTGCTAGCCGATCCTACAATTTAATAAAAATATAAATATATATTTACTACTTTAGTATAATGTCAATAAAGTATAAAAATATATGAACATTATTGCTTACAATTACGATCAGCAACGTCTGCGCAATCTCTTCATTCAAGAATTTGTCATCCTTTCCTTGTCGAGCTTGTATCCATAGCTTAGCTCGATCTGCATCCAAATCTACTTGTCCTTTTTATTCTACAAACATATGTAGTCATCTAATTAATAAATGAGCGGACATAACATACTAATGTATAAATTCAAAAATTAAAACATACCAACTCTTCCACAAAATTTATGTATCCTTTACTGAGCAAGCCTATGATTGTATTTATTTTTGGAACGTCTGTCCTTTTGCAAACTCGCTTACTTTCTACATCACACAATTATAGTACAACACAAGGTTAATTAGTATCTTTGTGTAAACATGTATAAACAAAAACAATTCATTTTTCAATACTTACTTGAAACTCTTCGAGATAGAACTTTACCAACGAATTCATCCCAATGAACTTGCTCGATGTGGTTATATGTCGCCGGTGGAGACTTCAAACATTCAGCATATCTTGAAATGGAATAATATATTTAGTCCTCAAAATGCTCTTAAATTGCTTTAACGAAATTCCACTTTCATCAATATGTCTTTCTTTGATTTACGACCTACTACGAAGGAATGTTGAAAAAAAGAATATAATATATATAAGTAATTTTCATTGAAACTAGTAGTACATGATATTTAATGAGTTAGTGAAATAATAGATTACCTCAATGCAAGAATAAATCTTTTCTTTCAATTCTCTTGGTACTTGAAAGCCACGAGTCATATGTAATTGGAATGTGGTGTCGCATACACGCTCCAATATAGCTTATCATTTTCGTTGCATTCCTACCAATCCACTCGTCCATGAGCATTGTATTCGATCACTCTTCGATCACCTTCATTTTTAATTCCTGCAAGCTCGAGCATCGCAAAGAAATACTCGAGTAGGCGCGCACATTGGAGGTTGCACCATATCATCATTCTCCCGCCTCATCTTCAAGTGGCATGCGGTCATCATCACTAGAGTATTGATCCATAGAGTATCCTCGCTAAATACCGCGAGTACATTAGTTGAGTTAAATATAAATCATAAAAACATCAAATTGTATCAACATCTAAATTCAGCGAAAAAACGTTATACCATATAATTTATGCTTCATTTTCATTTTCGATCCAAATGCCATCACAGTCAGTGCGAACATATGTTGAACTATCATCATCTATTTCATCAGATTCATTAGTAGTAAGAATGTAGTTAGAGTTATTGTAGTTTAAAATTAAGTCCCCGAGCTCGTCTTCGTTAATATGATCTTCGTACTTCTATTTGGAGGATGCAACACAATAGACCATCGGGAGTCACTTGGATCTTCTATATAGAACACTTGTTTAGCTTGTGAAGCTAAAATGAAAGAATCGGATTTGTATCCAATACGCCTAAGATCAACTAGTTTAAATCCAAGTTCATCTGCTTTAACACCCCATTACTTTCAACCCAGTTACATTTGAACATTACAATCTTAAAATTATGGTAATTTAATTCCCATATCTCTTGAATCACACCATAAAAAGACATGTTTGTGGTTATTGGATTTTTATCTTTTGCACTAGATACTTGCATCGTCATCGCTACTAAACATACTCCACTATTTTGAACATTTCGAGTACCATCACGAAGCTCAGTATTATGTAGCGAACACCATTCACTACGTAGCTTAAATAGGTTATCACAAAGGGTGAAGGACCATGTGATACCCACCTCAATGTGTTAGTTATAGTATGGTTTGGTACTTCAAGATCGTGAGCAACCTATACACATAAACCCCAAGTTAATATTTGAGTATAAGTCGTTAAAAACTAAAATGAAAAAAAAAATTAGCGTAATTGTTAAAACCATACTTGATCACGTATCCAAGAAATGAAGGTTCTATTGTGTTGATCTTGTAACCACTTCGATTTCTTGATCTTGATGGATAGATATGTTTCAAATAGTTCATATGTTTTCTATAATAAACATAGAATCATTAGTGTTAGTATATTAAATTTAAGGATTAACTTTAAATTAGTATAAGAAGTGAACGTACTCTATGAAAGGTTGAACGTCATCCGTATTTTCTAAGACATATAGATGAGCTTGCTTGAGTTGTTCCTTATCGAGCTTCATATGAGAAGGCTGGCGATGCGAGTCTCCCAAATTCATCATCCCGAGCTCGTTCAGCTTGCCTTTCCGAGTCCAATAGGTTTTACATCATGCAAAAATTCGATTGCAAAACTCTATAGCTTCCTCGACAATATAACCTTCAAAGAATACAACCTTGTGTCGATTCCTATTTCTCACATATCCTTTAAGAACTTTCATGTATCTTTCAAAAGGATACATCCATCGTAGATACACAGACCACAAAGTCGCACTTCTCTAACCGGATGTAATCTTTGTTAAGTGCATCATTATTGTGAAGAACGATGGAGGGAAGTATTTTTCAAACAGAACACGATTTACTACGATCTCGTGCTCCAACTCACTTAATTGTGAAACATCCACCACTTTATTGCATATTGCATTGAAAAACAAGCGAGAATCGTGTGATAGCAATTCTCACGTGCTTAGGTAGTGTAGATCGAATTGCAATCGATAACAATTGTTGCATGAGCACGTGACAATCATGTGACTTCAATCCATTAACTTTTAGATTATCGAGTGATACAAGGTTCTTTATATTGGAAGAATAACCTTCGGAACTTTCATTTTTGACAATGATTGACAAACCGCACGCTTCTCATTTTTCGATAATGTGTAGCAGTCAAGCAGTATGAATGTCCTTCTTCCTATAACTTTTAGGGCCAACTCGGACGAATACCTAATCATTCTAAATCACGTCGATTTTGTAATCCATCCTTTGTCTTATCGGGGATGTCGAGCAAAAGTGCCTATTAAATTCATACAAACATTTTTCTCGATATGCATTACATCTAAGCAATGTCGAACATAAAGCTTCTTCCAATATTCAAGTTCAAAAAATATAGATTTTTCTTCCAACACGAACGTAAGGCACCTATTGGTTTTTTCTCTTTTAACATATCTTCATTGGAACGCTGTTGTTGGTAAATTTTTCAATAATTTCTTCTCCCGACAATGGTTGTGGAGCCTTTCCAAATTCTTTTTCATTATTGAATGCTTTCATCTGTCTTCTCTAAATGAATGAGCTAGTGGCAAAAATTTTCTGTGTCCAAGATAAGCCATCTTCTTTCCAAATTTTAAATGCATAGGCGATGTATGTTCTCCACATATGGGGCATGCACAATATCCTTTGACACTACAACCTACTAAATTACCATATGCGGGAAAATCGTTAATTGTCCACAACAACACTTTGCTTTTAATGTGAATACTTCATCTCGATATGCATCATAACAGTGGCACTCCATCATTCCAAAGAATTTTTAAATCATCTATTAAAGGAGCCAAATACACATCTATGTTGTACCCGGTTGCTTTGGCCCAGATATTATCATGGTTAGCATCAAAAATTTACGTCTCATACATAACCAAGGTGGGAGATTGTATGTTGTCAATATTACAGCCAACAATCAGTATTTGCTATTCATCTCACTATGAGGATTTATTCCATCGCTTGATAGGGCAAGACGCGAAGGTTTCTCTCTTCACTTCCAAAATCAAAGCCACAAATGATCGATCAATTTTCAAGATGGAGTATCAAGAGATGTCGTAACTTGCCATCAACTAATCTCTCATTAGCATGCCAAGTTAAATCCTTGGAAATTAACGTGCTATTGAACATCCTTTGAAATCGTGGAATTGGGGGAAAACTTTAGCAGGGACTCCCTCTTTCACTTCCAACGAATTCTTACGTTTCATCCATCTTGACTCACATTCTGAGAGGACAATTAGATGCATCGGCGTATTCTTTCCTATATAAGCAACAATCATTGGGACATGCATGAATTTTTTCATACGTCATTCCCAAAGTGACTAACATCTTCTTTGCTTCATACGTAGACGTCGGCAATTCATTCTTTTCAGGTAATATATCTTTCAATAAAGTCAACAACTTTGTAAAGCTAGTATCACTCCACTCAAATTTGGCTTTCAGTGATACAATCTAACTAATGTACCTAACTTAGTTAATCTACTACATCCTGGATATAGAGGTTTTTCAAAGATCTCAAGCAACTTCTTAAATTTTTTGGATCTTCTTCAAAATGTTGTTGTGCAGCTTTCAACCATCTCCACAATGTTGTCATCGAGTTCTCTTCATATACATGCTCATTAGTGGTGTAGTTTAAATTTGACTTTACATTGTTTCTAGAATGTCTATCAAGGGTTTCTCCGTACAAATCCAATTATCATATCTTTGATCGATACCATACGCAATTAAGTGGTTCTGACTACATTAATGTTGAGAATCTTCAAATTTACACACTTAACACAAGGGCATCGTATAAAGGGTTTACCACTCGCATGTTCGTGTGCAAACCAATAAAAGTGTCTACACCTTCTTCATACTCTTTAGAGAATCTATCTTTCGACATCCATAATTTGTCCATTATGTTATAACCTAAGTAAATGAAGTCAATAGATATTTTTGAATTAATAAAATCAATCTAAGTCCTAAAAAAGTAGAATAAACTACATATTTTTCATGTTAACCATAATTTTTCATGTTAATCATAACCAACTATAACGACCCTAAAACTTAGGATCTAACCTAATTAAGAAGGTTATCAACCATGCCGTTTATACTGAAATTTCTAGCAAAGATAACGGCATAACTAGAGATAACCAAAATTTCTCCAAGTCCTGTAAATCCAAACAAGCACTTCTTAAGGTACAATAAATGCCCAACCTCCAACAGACTTCAACAAACATTAGGTCAAGCTTCAAAAATAATGAAACTCAACATGCTTTAAACTTACAAATAGGCAAAAAAAGCAGAAATTACACTACCTCATGCACCCATTACAAGCACAAGAACCATATTATAGAAGCACATTCCTACAAGAAAATTTTAATTCATATATATGACAATGGATAATAATTTGACAGGTACTTAATTATGACTTCATAACTTGACATTTTAAACAAGTCAATCGTATTTTATGAGCAAAGATGTGAAAATCGGATAATTGTTTCAAACTAATACCAAAAACAAAGAGATGCTCGTTTACAAATTTAGAGCAATTGTTAATGTTTCTTCCTAAGATATTTGGTTTCAACACTAATGGATATCCACTTACGAAATTTAAATAGAAAGAGATGCTCATTTACATAATACTAAAAGTAGAAAAGATGCTCATATATGAATTTCACATGAATTACACATTTTTGTTAAATTTTGCATATTATTAATCTATCATACTTAAAGTATTGATTTAAGGATATTGACGAGCAACTGAAAATAGAAATTCAAATAACCTACCGAAAAGTGATCTCAAACTCGAGGAGAGATAACGTGGCTAAGAAACCCGAGAGACGTCCGGTGAGATATCCGACTCGAGATCCGGCCACGCACGCCGGTGAAATTGTCGATGAGGGGTTGCGGGATCCACTGTGAGTCCGACTCAATTAGGCGGGCGCGTAGAGCTCGACTTTACTGATTGGCAAAGATCGATGGCGGCGAGAGCTCCGCCACGACTTTAGACGATGGTGAGAGATTCGACTTCACAGATTGACGGCGGTGAGAGTTCGGCGCGTGACTTCGAGGCGGCGGCGAGCTTCGCCGCTTCACGGATCGACGAAGATCAACGGCGGCGAGAGCTCACTGTGATTTAGACGGCGGGCGACTTCGGCTTCACAGATTGACGGCGACGAGACCTCCGACAGACTCGACGGCGGCGGAGCTTTCGGCTTCACAGACGCGGCGAGAGAGAGAAGATCGACGGCGCGAGCCGAGACCTCCGGACAGACTCGACGGACGGCGGCGGAGCTTCGGCTTCCGCAGACGGCGGGAGAGAGAAGATCGACGGCGAAGCCGAGACCTCCGACAGACTCGAGGCGGCGGCGGAGCTTCGGCTTCACAAACGGCGGAGAGAGAGAAGATCGACGGCGACACGAGACCTCCGACAGTGACTCGAGGCGGCGGCGGGAGCTTCGGCTTCACGAGGCGGTGGGGAGAGAAGATCGAAGGAGACTCTAGAGTGTTCGACCGTGACTCGAGACGGCGGCGGAGCTTCGGCTTCACAGACGACGGCGGAGAGAGAAACTCGACGGCGACGATGGAGTTGAGAGAGAGATCGATGAAGACGGTACAGGCGACGACGGCGGAGAGGCGGAGAGATCGATGAGTGTGTGAAAAGGGATTAGGGTTCCTTCTTATTTTTGGTTTTTTTTTTTTAATAATAGGAAAAGCTAAACGACGTCGTTTTGTTTCAAACGACGCCGCTTTTCTACGTTTTCTTGACGGGTATTACCCGTCAATGAAACCTTTATATTGACGGCTCTTAACCGTCAAGGAAAGTGTCCGCCTACATGTCTATAAAACCGCCAAACAACGACGTCGTTTTTTCATGTTTTGTTGACGGTGATTACCCGTCAAGGAATATACCATATATTGACGGTGTTTAACCGTCAATGAAAGCGTCTGTCACGTACACAATAAAGCCATCAAACAATGACGGTTTTTAACCGTCAAGAAAAGCAAAACACGGAATTGGATTAGTTTTGACGCTGAAATTTCGTAATTAACGCCAATAAAAGTATCTTTATTGATTAATTGTAAAAATTAAATTTATACATTTGTTGACACTTTATAACCATCAATATATATATTTCTAAATTAATAATGCTTTTTAAAATGAATTTTGGTCTTTTGTTGACACTTTTTTTAGTCAAGCGTCAACAATTTGAAAAACGAACGCGTCAATAAAGGCCTAATTTGTAGTAGTGCAATGATAGAAGTTTCATAATACTTACGTATTAATTTTCACGTAATCTCGAATGTCATGTCCTATGGAGTCAACCGACGAAATTGTAGATGTTTTCAATGATATAACCACCAACAACCAATGGTGTCTAAATACAGAATTACCAACAAATAAGAGTTAGGAATATATACAAAATACAAGTAAATTAATAAGCACATGGTTTACGTACCCTGAATTACAAGGACAGATCAATAGTTTATTCTTGGTCTCTCGTAACCTATTACATAGGAATCGACAACGTTGCTCTTCAGGTCCAGAGGCATATGAAATCAAGGATGGTTGAAGGAATGCATATTGTTCTAATATGATAGGTTGAGATTGGCACAAGTACCTAACAATAAATAAAAAATTATTAAAGTTTAAAATATTACAATAAAAATTAATAATATATGATACAATGTACCTTTCTAAAACAAAAACACACTTCTAAACTCAACATCCAAATAACTCAATCAAACTCCAATTCACTAATCATTTTAACGATTCAATAACGCTAGACCACCAAAAATGATACAAAACATACACTCAACAACTTCAAAGCAAGTATAACTCACATGTCACAGTTGCTAAGCAGAACTCATAACTAACAAACTAGTTAATGTCTATCCTAAAGTGGAGTTTACTCTTAATTAAGTCTCAAAAATTTCGGCAGCATAACAACATAATTACAACAATACCAAAATGTTACATGTACCTGTCTGAAAAAAAAAACACTTCTAACCTCAACATCCAGATAACTCAATCAAACTCCAATTCACTAATCATTTTAACGATTCAAGAATACCCCTAAATTTGAGCAGCATAACAACACAATTACAACAATACAAAAATTTAACATGTACCTGTGCTTAACAAAAACACACTTCTATACTCAACATCCAGATAACTCAATCAAACTTCAATTCACTTCCATTTTAATGATTCAAGAATACTCAACCACCATAAACAAAACAAAACATACACTCAACAACTTCAAAACAAGAATAACTCACATGTCACAATTTTTAAGCCTAACTCAAAACTAACAAACCAAATTTACTATGTATATATCCTAAAGTGGTAAATAACGAGAATATCAAAGTCTACATAATTAAATAATACTTACACGATATAAGTTCGATATAACCGAGATTGCAAGTTCCTCCATCATGCGTAGTCGCTTTGCATGTTGTCTTTCATTAAATGAAAGTTGAATTGATATCCGAACACATGAACAGATATTGGGATGTCTATATACTCAGTCCTCGTGCCTTCAAGAATTTTGATCATGTATTTAACTGCAAGTGGCATATGCACTCGTGGCACATCATTTCTACCTCTCTTCTCCCTTAATGCCGCTAGCTCACGGTTTCTTACGTTCCTACGAACACGATGTTATATATTAAAAATCATAGACATTAAGTTAAACAAGAACGAGCGTTTTCAAATAAATTTGCCTTTTCTATTTTATCTACTATTACAAGATTCTTTGGCCATGGAACGTGAGAACCAATCGCATTTGAAATCGTCCCAATACTCCCAAATTTTATCGGTATAGGCAATGCAACATTGAAATCAGATACAAGAGTGATAAGTACTCTTACATCGTTCGATCTGAGAGGCACACCGTACACAACTTCATGCGGACTTAACCTCTCATAAACCATTCCTGATGCCACAATATTGTTTATATTTTCAACAGCTAAATCACAAGATTTTCCCTACATAGTATATTAAAAATTATGACTTAGTATTTATATACATTTTCTTAAAATTCAATTAACGAATATTTAGAAAAAGAGTTACTGATCAAGATTTTCGTGAGCGTCCGAAGCAATGGGTGGTTGTGCTTGGCAACTACCCCTATCCGCAAGAGAGTGACATCCCCACACCGCTTTCTCTCCATCTTTTCACGTGTTTGTTTTGTCCTCATTTGACCGTGACGAGTCATCGATTCTTTCTTTTCTTTCTTCCAACTCGCTTTCTTCGCCAGTCATGACGTTACTTTTCTGAGTCGAAGGTGTGGGTTTATGAAAGAAGAATGAGGGTTTGATTAAACCTCCCACACCTCTTACACGTCCTGAGTGTTCAGAAGTGCCTAATGCCTCTGTCAGAATATCATCATGGCATTCTCTGGATCTTTTGCTAGCTGATCCTACAATTTAATAAAAATATAAATATATATTTACTACTCTAGTATAATGTCAATAAAGTATAAAAATATATGAACATTATTGCTTACAATTCTAATCATAACGCGTCGCAATCTCTTCATTCAAGAATTTTCCATCCTTTCCTTGTCGAGCTTGTATCCATAGCTTAGCTCGATCTGCATCCAAATCTACTTGTCCTTTTTTATTCTACAAACATATGTAGTCATTTAATTAATAAATGAGCAGACATAACATACTAATGTATAAATTCAGAAATCAAAACATACCAACTCTTCCACAAAATTTGCGTATCCCTTACGAGCAAGCCTATGATTGTATTTATTTTTGGAACGTTTGTCCTTTTGCAAACTGCTTACTTTCTACATCACACAATTATAGCACAACACAAGGTTAATTAGTATCTTTTTGTAAACATGTATAAACAAAAAACAATTCATTTTTCAATACTTACTTGAAACTCTTGGATAGAACTTTACCAACGAATTCATCCTAATGAACTTGCTCGATGTGGTTATATGTCGGCGGTGGAGACTTCAAACATTCGAGCATATCTTGAAATGGAATAATATATTTAGTCCTCAAAATGCTCTTAAATTGCTTTAACGAAATTCCAAATTTTCATCAATATGTCCTTCTTTGATTTACGATCTACTATGAAGGAATGATGACAAAAAGAATATAATATATATAAGTAATTTTCATTGAAACTAGTAGCAGATGATATTTAATGAGTTAGTGAAATAATAGATTACCTCAATGCAAGAATAAATCTTTTCTTTCAATTCTCTTGGTACTTGAAAGCACGAGTCATATGTAATTGGAATGTGGTGTCGCACACACGCCCAATATAACTTATCATTTTCGTTGCATTCCTACCAATCCACCATCCATGAGCATCGTATTCGATCACTCTTCGATCGCCTTCATTTTTAATTCTTGCAAGCTCGAGCATCGCAAAGAGGCGCCTCGAGTAGTAGGGCACACATTAGGAGGTCGCACCATATCATCATTCTCTCGCCTCATCTTCAAGTGGCATGCGGTCATCATCACTAGAGTATTGATCCATAAGAGTATCCCCGCTAAATACCGCAGTACATTAGTTGAGTTAAATATAAATCATAAAACATCAAATTGTATCAACATCTAAATTCAAAGAAAGAAAAGTTATACCATATAATTTATGCTTCATTTTCATTTTCGATCCAAATGTCATCACAGTCAGTCCAAACATATGTTGAACTATCATCATCTATTTCATCAGATTCATTAGTAGTAAGAACGTAGTTAGAGTTATTGTAGTTTAAAATTAAGTCCCCGAGCTCGTTTTCGTTAATATGATCTTCGTACTCTCTATTTGGAGGATGCAACACAATAGACCATCGAGTCACTTGGATCTTCTATATAGAACACTTGTTTAGCTTGTGAAGCTAAAATGAAATAATCGGATTTGTATCCAATACGTCTAAGATCAACTAGTTTAAATCCAAGTTCATCTGTTTTAACACCCTCATTACTTTCAACCCAGTTACATTTGAACATTACAATCTTAAAATTATGGTAATTTAATTCTCATATCTCTTGAATCACACCATAAAAAGACATGTTTGTGGTTATTGGATTTTTATCTTTTGCACTAGATACTTGCATCGTCTCGGCTACTAAACATACTCCACTATTTTGAACATTTCGAGTACCATCATCACGAAGCTCTGTATTATGGCGAACACCATTCACTACGTAGCTTAAATAGGTTATCACGAAGGGTGAAGGACCATGTGATACCCACCTCAATGTGTTAGATATAGTATGGTTTGGTACTTCAAGATCGTGAGCAACCTATACACATAAACCCCGTTAATATTTGAGTATAAGTCGTTAAAAACTAAAATGAAAAAAAGAAAAAATGAGCGAAATTGTTAAAACCATACTTGATCACGTATCCAAGAAATGAAGGTTCTATTGTGTTGATCTTGTAACCACTTCGATTTCTTGATCTTGATGGATAGATACGTTTTCAAATAGTTCATATGTTTTCTATAATATACATAGAATCATTAGTGTTAGTATATTAAATTTAAGGATTAACTTTAAATTAGTATAAGAAGTGAACGTACTCTATGAAAGGTTGAACGTCATCCGTATTTTCTAAGACATATAGATGAGCTCAGCTTGAGTTGTTCCTTATCGAGCTTCATATGAGAAGTCTGGCGATCACGTGTCTCCCAAATTCATCATCCTGAGCTCGTTCACTTGCCTTTCCGAGTCCAATAGGTTTTACATCATGCAAAAATTCGGTGCAAAACTCTATAGCTTCCTCGACAATATAACCTTCAACGAATACAACCTTCAGTCAATTCCTATTTCTCACATATCCTTTAAGAACTTTCATGTATCTTTCAAAAGGATACATCCATCGAAGATACACAGACCACAAAGTCGCACTTCTCGACTGGATGTCTTTTAAAGTGCATCATTATCGTGAAGAACGATGGAGGGAAGTATTTTTCAAACAGACACAGTACTACTACGATCTCGTGCTCCAACTCACTTAATTGTGAAACATCCACCACTTTATTGCATATTGCATTGAAAAACAAGCAGAATCGTGTGATAGCAATTCTCACATGCTTAGGTAGTGTAGATCGAATTGCAACTGATAACAATTGTTGCATGAGCACGTGACAATCATGTGACTTCAATCCATTAACTTTTAGATTATCGAGTGATACAAGGTTCTTTATATTGGAAGAATAACCTTCAGGAACTTTCATTTTTGACAATGATTGACAAACCACACGTTTCTCATTTTTCGATAATGTGTAGCAGTCATGGTATGAATGTCCTTCTTCCTATAACTTTTGGGGCCAACTCGGGACGAATACCTAATCGTTCTAAATCACGTCGAGTTTGTAATCCATCTTTTGTCTTACCAGGGATGTCGAGTAAAGTGCCTATTAAATTCATACAAACATTTTTCTCGATATGCATTACATCTAAGCAATGTCGAACATAAAGCTTCTTCCAATATTCAAGTTCAAAAAATATAGATTTTTTCTTCCAACACGAACGTAAGGCACCTATTGGTTTTTTCTCATATCTTCATTGGAACGTTCGTTGTTGGTGAATTTTTCAATAATTTCTTCTCCTGACAATGGTTGTGGAGCCTTTCTAAATTCTTTTTCATTATTGAATGCTTTCATCTGTCTTCTAAATGAATGAGCTAGTGGCAAAAATTTTCTGTGTCCAAGATAAGTCATCTTCTTTCCAAATTTTAAATGCATAGCTGATGTGTGTTCTCCACATATGGGGCATGCACAATATCCTTTGACACTACAACCTAAGCAAATTACCATATGCAGAAAAATCGTTAATTGTCCACAACAACACTTTGCTTTTAATGTGAATACTTCATCTTGATATGCATCATAACAGGGGCACTCCATCATTCCAAAGAATTTTTAAATCATCTATTAAAGGAGCCAAATACACATCTATGTTGTACCCCTGTTGCTTTGGCCCGAGATATTATCATGGTTAGCATAAAAATTTACGTCTCATACATAACCAAGGTGGGAGATTGTATGTTGTCAATATTACAGTGCCAACAACTGCAGTACTTGCTATTCATTTCACTATGAGGATTTAGTCCATCGCTTGATAGAGCAAGACGAAGGTTTCTCTCTTCACTTCCAAATTCAAAGCCACAAATGATCGATCAATTTCCAAGATGGAGTATCAAATAGGATGTCGTAACTTGCCATCAACTAATCTCTCATTAGCATGCCAAGTTAAATCCTTGGAAATTAACGTGCTATTGAACATCCTTTGAAATCGTGGAATTGGGGAAAGTACCATATAACTTTAGCGGTGGACTCCTCTTTCACTTCCAACGAATTCTTACGCTTTCATCCATCTTGACTCGTTACGGTGAGGACAATTAGATGCATCGGTGTATTCTTTCCTATATAAGCAACAATCATTGGGACATGCATGAATTTTTCATACGTCATTCCCAAAGTGACTAACGCCTTTTTTGCTTCATACGTAGATGTCGGCAATTCATTCTTTTTCGGGTAATATATCTTTCAATAAGGTCAACAACTCAGAAAAACTAGTATCACTCCACTCAAATTTGGCTTTCAGTGATACAATCTAACTAATGTACCTAACTTAGTTAATCTACTACATCCTCGGATATAGAGGTTTTTCAAAGATCATCAAAAAACTTCTTAATTTTTTGGATCTTCTTCAAAATGTTGTTGTGCAGCTTTCAACCATCTTCACAATGTTGTCATCAGAGTTCTCTTCATATACATGCTCATTAGTGGTGTAGTTTAAATTTGACTCTACATTGTTTCTAGAATGTATATCAAGGGTTTCTCCATGCCAAATCCAATTATCATATCTTTGATCGATACCATACGCAATTAAGTGGTTCCTGACTACATTAATGTTGAGAATCTTCAGATTTACACACTTAACACACGGGCATCGTATAAAAGGTTTACCACTCGCATGTTCTTGTGCAAACTGAATAAAAGTGTCTACACCTTCTTCATACTCTTTAGAGAATCTATCTTTTGACATCCATAATTTGTCCATTATGTTATAACCTAATTAAATGAAGTTAATAGATATTTTTCAATTAATAAAATCAATCTAAGTCCTAAAAAAAGTAGAATAAACTACATATTTTTTCATGTTAACCATAACCAACTATAAGGACCCTAAAACATAGGATGAACCTAATTAAGAAGGTTACTCACCCATGCCGCTCTCTGTTGAAAATTTCTGAAGATAACGACATAACTAGGAGATAACCAAAATTTCTCCAAAACCTGTAAATCCAAACAAGCACTCCTTAAGGTACAATAAATGCCCAACCTCCAGCAGACTTCAACAAACATTAGGTTGGGCTTCCAAAAAACAGAAACTCAACATGCTTTACACTTGCAAATAGACAAAAAATTTGTAAGTTACACTACTTCATGAACTCATTACAAGCACTAGAACCATATTCTAGAAGAACATTCCTACAAGAAAATTTTAATTCATAACTTGACATTTTAATCAAGTCAATCATATCTTATGAGCAGTATGTGAAAATTAGATAATTGTTTCAGCCAATACCAAAAACAAAGAGATGCTCGTTTACAAATTTAGAGCAATTGTTAATGTTTCTTCTTAATATAATTGGTTTCAACACTAATGGATATCCACTTACGAAATTTAAATAGAAAGAGATGCTCATCTACATAATAATAAAAGTAGAAAAGATGCCCATATATGAATTTCACATTTACGAAATTTAAACTCTATGAATTACACATTTTTTAAAATTTTGCATATTCTTAATCTATCCTTAATCTATCATACTTAAAGTATTGATTTGAGGATATTGGAGAGTAGCTGAAAATAGAAATTCAAATAACCTACCAGATAACAAACCTGAGGGAGAGAGAACGGGGCTAAGAAACCTGAGAGACCGTGGCTGATTAGAAACTCGATAGAGAGAGACTCCAGTGATTTTCTTTTCAATTTGAAAAAGAGGAGAAGCAACTTTCGACAAGGGTTTGTGAGATCCGACGAGGGGCTGCGAGATTCGGCTCAAGTTCGACAGTGATTTCCGGCGAGGGTATGCGACTGTGATATCGAACGGCTTCGTAAGTGGACTGTGATATGCGACAGTAATTTCGACTGTGATATGCGACAGTGATTTCCGGCGAGGGTATGCAACAACTCAACTTCGAACGACGGCGACTTCACAGGTCAGCAACTTTAGGCGACTTCGAACGGCGGCGACAGCTCGACCTTCGAACGGTGGCGACTTCACAGGTCAGAACCTTCAGGCGACTTTGAACGGCAGAGACAGCTCGACCTTCAGGTGAATCGAGCGGCAACGGCAGCTCTGCCTTCCAAGTGATTCAGACGGCGGCGACAACTTTGAGAGAGAGAGCTCGACGGAGACGAGGGAGATGTGAGAGAGAGAGCTCGACGGAAAGGGGGAGTTCGACGGAGAGGGTGAGCTTCTGTTAATGGGAAAAGGGTTTAGGGTTCCTTTTTTTTTTTAATAATCGTTTTACCTTTCCTAATTTTCGTTATTTTTTTTTTAATTTTAAAAAAGCTAAATGACGTCGTTTAGCTTCAACACGACGTCGTTTAGCATGTTTCATTGACGGACATTACCCGTCAATGAAAGAGCGATATATTGACACTTTTTAACCGTCAATGAAAGGTGCGTTTTTTTTTTAAAATTATGAAAGCTAAACGACGTCGTTTAGCTTGAAAACGACGTCGTTTTGAAGGTTTAGTTGATGGGCATTACCCGTCAATGAAACGTACATATAATGACGGTTTCTAACCGTCAATGAAAGCTTCCACTATGCGTCAATAAAATGACCATTTATTGACGGATTTTAACCGTCAAGAAAGCTAAAACATGGGATTTTATTAATTTTGACGCAAAATTTTCGTAATTAACGTCAATAAAACTATATTTATTGACAGTTAATTGCAAAAATTTAAATTTATACATTTAATGACGCTTTATAACCATCAATATAAATGTTTTAAAATTAATAATTATTTTTAAAATGAATTTTGGCCTTTTGTTGACACTTTTTTTAGTCAAGCGTCAACAATTTGAAAAAGGAACGCGTCAATAAAGGCCTAACAATTTAACATTTAATGACGCTCTATACCTTTACGCTTGAGATGTAGGGTTCCCGATTGCCATGTTGAATAATTTTGGGGTCGATTTCGTAGTCTTTAGCTACCCCAACTGACTTCTTCAAGTACTCGTTTTCCTTATTCGATTAGTCGTTTTCTTTCTTGATTGCTCGCTTTTTTTAATACTCGTATGTCTTCAACCCAGAAAAATATTCTACGAGATATATATAAAAATAGTTGAACAACGCGATTTTTTTTTCAAAATAGAATCTAAGAGTTAGTTAAAAGCGGTAGATATGATTATAGCATGACCGTATATATGAATGTCCTCCAACGACATTTTGAAAAGTCAACATTATATTAACCTCCTTCTAAAAGCGGGTAGCCATAAACATAATATTAAAACTACCTTACCCATATTTCATTAACCTCTTTTATTTGTAGACATAACTTATAATTTTCTTTATTGTGGTAAACCTACAAACCCCACTTTCTCAACTCTATAAAAAAGGGTATTTAAGTCCCTCATTTGATTAATAAAATTAACAACTTTTCAACTTATTCTACAATTTTGTTCTAAAATTTTACTTTCAAAATTAGATAAAGAGTCAATTTCAAAGCTCCATTTTTAATAAAATTTTTTCACTAATTTTTTTTTTGGGAGTGATGTCCCTCTCACTATAAGAAATTATTAATATTCATATTTTAATTTTTTTCAGTCTTTTTTTTTTATAAATTACCAATTTAGTTTTTGAACTTTTAGGTTAATGTTGGTTAGGTTTTTGAATTTTATAAAATATCAAACAGGTCCTTCAACTTTCAATTTTGTATCTAATTGATCCTTAAACTTTAAAAATGTCTAATAGATCCCTGATATATTTGAGATTTCTAAAAATTAACTCACTTATTAAATATAAAATTGAATTGTGTATCTAACGAGACCCTTTTAATTTTGTGTCTAAGTCCGTGAATTTGTAAAAATATCGAATAGGTTATTAGAGATAAGAGACCTACTGGACAAAAATTTAAAAGTTTAAGGACTTATTATTCGAGAGTATACACTTTAATTAATTGAATTATGCTTCGGTTGACTTTTTAAACTTTTAGAGTTAGATGTATTTTTTTAAAAAACAGAACTTTAAGAGTTAGAATCAATCTATATGGTTAAATCAATTCATAGGAAGTTGTTTCTCATTCTTGCATCTAACACAAAATTTCTTAGAAAATCAATATATATGGTTAAATTTCATAACATATATAGAGAGAGTTTAACATAAGAGGGTGAAAATTCGAACCTCTAACTTTTCGATCGATGATATAATATTTTAACTAGTTAAGTTACTCTCAGGTTAACCATAGAAATTATTTTTTATACTAACTTATATAATGTTTTGACCAATTAACTTATGCACAAATTGACTAATAAAATTATTTATAATAGATACTAACTTGTAGGCAACAAAGTATGAGTATAATTAAGTAGTAATTGACATGTACTCTTCTTGAGGTCCCAAGGGGGAAGTCATTGATTTCACAATTAAAAAAAAATAAGATTTATAAAAATATAACCATGATTAGGAAAATGTCAAAGAATAATTTTTTTGAGTTAAAAAATGTAAAAAAAATATTGATGATTGATTTGATTTTAATGTCTAATTATGTTAAATTAATGTCTAATGAACAAGGGGGAAGTATATTAAAAAGGGGAGGGGGAAAATGATTGAAGGAAATGAAATAAATTCCACTTTATGTCTCTTACCAAATCATATATATTTCCATTTAATTACGAGTTTGAGATTTTTTTTTAAGAATAATGTAATTTGAACCCAACCGGCTTGAATATTTTTCTTGTTCTACATTTTTTTGTCTGAAAACACAAAAAAAAAAATGCAAAAATGAAGGAAAAATCCACCCTGAATATGAGCTTAGGCTGGTTTGATAGCCATTTGTTTTAGACTTCAACTAATAATGATTTTTTTAGATTTTTCTTTTAAAAAAATAAGTCTGTGAAAATTAATTTATATCTATGCTTTAATTGTTTGATTTTTCATTTTTTTAGGAATGCTAACCAAAATTCGCAAGAAAATCCTTATTTTCCTTTACTTTTTAAATTTGGTTATAATTTTGAAGATATTTTTTAAAGTAGATTACAAAGCTTAAAATGGAATAATTTTTTAGAGAACCAATAACAATTGAATTATCAAATGGCCTCCAATTTTCTGTTTTCTGTCTTTCGGTTTTTAGTTTGTTTATTTCTATAATTTATAAGGTTAAGTTTAAGGTTTAAAATGTCGATGTCGATGTCTCAATTATATGGAAAGTCGATGAAAATATCGATAAAATGTCAATGTCGGTGGAAATTCTTGAAAAAAATTTAAAAACAAAAAGTTCAAAAAGATAAACATTTTATACTTTTTAAATGAGTTAAAATACTTGTTATAACATTACATTCACATTAGGTTACGTGTTGTTGCTATTCTTTTTAATACTTCATCGATTTTGTACGGTATAATAGAAATGTCATTCACCTCTTATGTCAATATTGAACTCATGGACATGTGAAAAATGTCAACCAACATGTTGACAGAAATTTAATACCATTTAAATTACAAGTTTAGTTTCTAGTTTTCTATACTTTCTAGGTTTGTGTCTATTTGGTCTATTAATTTAAAAGGTTTTATTTTGTATGGATGATCCAAAGTTTCAAGCAGAAATGAAATACGGTCGCATATTTCAAATTAATGATGAAGAACCTTTTACTTGTGTCAACATCTTCATGACTTTAGTATTCATTTTGGTAGTAACCCCACCTCTTGATCATTTGGGGAAGTGGAAATCTGGCTCTCTCTACGTTCTGTGTACTTAATTGTCTTAAAATTTGAAGCCTTAAAATCGCAAGTCACCTTAATACGTGCAACTGATAATAACAATCCTGAGATCAAAACATAAATAAAAAGTTGAAAATATATATATATATATATATAAAGTGTTAAAATTTAAAATTTAGGAAGGTACAAAGAGGCAATCACAAGAGCATTCAATTTTGATCGAGAGAGTCACACATGCAAACGTCGAGAGCTACATATGTGTTGTGAATCAATTGGAACAAAAATAAGTGAAAAATAATAAAAAGTTAAAAGAAAAACATAAAACATTAAAACATAAAATTCAAGGTGTGACTAAGAGGCCGTTACGAGAGCATTCAACTTTGACCGAGAGCCACATACTGTTGGAATTTATAGAAATAAAAATATGAAAAAAATGATTGATTTGAAACATCAAAATTAATTGATGTTGATGTTACTTAGTTTTAAATTCAAAAGTTACAAAAAAGCTTTAAACATCCAAATGTGTTGATGTTTCTTATACAAATTTAACTTAAAATGTTAAGTTTGTAAGTTTTGTTTGAATTTCAACAAGTAACTACACAATTGAGTTATTTTTTATATATCTTTCATATTATTCATATTAATTTGATTTTAGAGAGTTACTAAGTTGCTAGCCTATAAATAGAAACTTGTTTCTTCGTTTGGAGTATCTCATTCCATTTTGGAGTATCTCATTCCAAGTGAAAAGTTTTCTCTCTTTTCTTTCTTCTCTTTAATCTTGAGTCAAGTTGAGAGCAAGTGTCCAAGAGTTCTGTCAGATCCGAGTAGTTTGAGATTGTTGTTCTATCGGAGTTAGTCGTTGTATCCTGCTGTGACGATCGTTGTAGTATGCTTGCAACCCGTGCAGAGCGAATAATTGTCTTCAGGACAACGCTTGTTTTATACACAACAAAGTACAATATTATCCAACAATCCGAAGACAATTAACAAAATGGTTGCAAGTTCCTCCACTAATAGTGTTGCTCCTACAATGATGGGATCGACCAACCTCAAAACTCATGCTGAAAAACCAGAGAAATTCAAGGGAGAAAACTTCAAGAGATGACAACAAAAGATGATCTTCTACCTCACAACGTTAAACCTTACTCACATCTTGAAGGAAGAATGTTCAATTACCCCACCAGAAACTGTCACTCCTGAAACTGAAGTTGCCAAGCAAGCATAGATGCATTCAGACTTCTTATGTAGCAACTATATACTAAGTGGTCTTGAAGACACCTTGTATAATATTTACTGCAATGCCTATAATACATCAAGGCAATTGTGGGAGGCATTAGATAAGAAGTATAAGCTGGAAGATGCTGGTACTAAGAAATTCCTTATAGGAAAATTCTTAGATTATAAAATGATTGATGCCAAATTGGTAGTCAATCAAATGGAAGAATTGCAAATTATCATTAGTGATTTGCAAAGTGAAGGATTGGACATCAGTGAACCATTCCAAGTTGCTGTTGTGATTGAGAAGTTGTCTCCTTTCTGGAAGGACTTCAAATGTTATCTCAAACACAAACAAAAGGAATTATCCATGGAGAATTTTGTTTTTAAACTCTGAATAGAAAAAGATAATAGAAAAAAAGATGAAACTTCGCTAGAAGTTGAAGCCAAAGCTCATGTTGTTGAGGCTTCAAGACGTGAACCCAAGAAACAACAATCCAAGAAGAAAAATGTGAATCTTGGACCGAGGAATGACACCAACAAACGCATTCATGGAAATTGTTGGGTTTGTGGTAAGTCTGGCCATACAGCTGCAGCTTGTCGACACAAGAAAAGACAAAACTCCAATCATCAGGCCAATGTTGCAGAAAATGACGATCTAGTTGTTGTCATTTATGAGGTAAATATGGCTTCTGACACTAAAGGTTTGTAGATTGATACTGGTGCTACTAGGCATATTTGTAAGGACAAGTCATTGTTCACGTCATATGAGAAGCTAGATGGTAGCGATAAGCTATACATGGAAAATGCTTCGACTGCCTTTGTGGAAGGCAAAGGGAAGATCCTGCTGAAATGGACTTCTGGAAAGATACTTACCCTCAATGATGTGTGGCATGTGTCAGAGATTCGAAAGAATCTAGTGTCAAGAACTCTACTTCAAGCTTGTATTTGAGTAAGATAAATTTATTCTGACAAAGGGGGATGTATGTGGGAAAATGATATCTAAATGATGGCAAGTTCAAACTGAATGTATTGGCACAAATGCCCAAGAATAATAATAATAATAATAACAACTCTTCTGCTTATGTTTGAGTTGTGTGATGTATGTCATTCTAGGTTGGGGCATATCAATTATCATTCTTTAAGGAGAATGATAAAGTTAGGACTATTGCCTAGTTTTAACATTGATAATAAACACAAATGTGAAGTTTTTGTTGAATCAAAGTTTTCTAGAAAGTCATTTTCTTCTGTGGAAAGAAGTAATGGAGTTCTTGATTTAATCCACAGTGATGTATGTGACATGAAAAGTACCCCTACAAGAGGTGGTAAGAAGTATTTTGTCACATTCATTGATGATTGTAGCAAATATTTCTATGTATATTTATTACATTGTAAAGATGAAACCTTAGATGTTTTTAAAGCATATAAGGCAGAAGTTGAAAATCAACTTGAGAAGAAAGTAAAAGTGCTTAGATCAGATAGAGGTGATGAATATGAATTATCATCACTTTATGAATTCTATGAAGTTAATGACATAATCCATCAAACTACAACACCTTATACACCACAACAAAATGGTGTAGCTGAAAGAAAGAACCGAACTTTAAAGGACATGGTTAATTGCATGTTAAATAATTCAAGTTTACCCCATAATTTGTGGGGGGAGGCTTTGCTTACAACAAATTTTTATCCTAAATACTACATAAGAAGATTGATAAGTCACCTTATGAAGTGTGGAATAGGAAATTACCCTCATATAAAATTTTGAAAGTGTGGGGGTGTTTGGCAAAGGTACAAGTTCCTTTACCAAAAAGGACCAAACTGGGACCTAAGACAATTGATTGTGTATTTATAGGCTATGCAATGCATAATGTTGCTTATAGATTCATTGTAGTTAAATCAGAAATACCTGATATTAACAATAATACTATCATGGAATCTATTAAAGCTGAATTCTTCGAAGATATATTTCCTTTGAAAGAGGAAAGATACACAAGTAGTGGTATCAAAAGGAATTATGAGGCTAGCTCCTTGAAAGGTAAAGACGATCAGAAAACTGAGTCTGGACCTAGAATAAGCAAAAAAGCTAAGAAACTTAATTCTTTTGGACCTGATTTCATAACTTATATGATTGAAGGTGAGCCTCAAACTTTTCAAGAAGCTGTGTCATCTCCAGATGCACCGTATTGGAAGGAAGCTATCAATAGTGAGATATAATCCATTTTGCATAAGAATACCTGGCCATTGGTTGATTTACCTCCTGAAAGTAAACCAATTGGTAGTAAATAGATTTTTAAAAGAAAGCTAGAGGTTGATGGCACTATTGATAAATACAAAGCTCGTTTAGTAGTTAAAGGCTTTCGTCAAAAAGAAGGGTTAGATTTCTTTGATGCCTATTCTCCAGTGACGAGGATTACATCTATAAGGATGATAGTCGCAATAGCAGCTTTACAAAATTTGGAAATACACCAAATGGATGTAAAAACTGCATTTTTAAATGGAGATTTAGATGAAGAAATATATATGGAACAACCTGAGGGGTTTGTTGTAAAGGAACTTGAAGATAAAGTTTGTAAACTAGTTAAGTCTCTTTATGGGTTGAAACAAGCACCCAAACAATGGCATGAAAAGTTTGATCACACTATGTTATCGAATGAGATTCAAGATAAATGAGTGTGATAAATGTGTCTATGTTAAAACCATAGATCAAGACTATGCCATTATTTGCTTATATGTAGATGCCATGTTGATAATGAGCACAAATAGAAGTGTCATTGATTCCACTAAAAGGGTGTTAAAATCTAACTTTGATATGGAAGACCTTGGTCTTGCTGATGTTATACTTGGAATCCATATAACTAGAAACTCTAGTGGATATGTACTTTCTCAATCTCACTATATAGAGAAAGTGTTGAGAAAATTTGATCAGTTTGAGAGTAAACCAGTTGTTACTCCATTTGATTCAAATTGTAAGTTAAAGAAGAACAAAGATGAAGGTGTGTCTTCTCTAGAAAACTCTAGAGTTATTGGTAGTTCAATGTACATAATGAATTGTACAAGACCTGATATTGCCTATTCAATAGGAAGGTTAGCAAGATACACCAGTAATCCTGGGCATGATCATTGGAATGCTTTAGTCATAGTTTTAAGGTACTTGAAGTACACTCTAGACTATGGATTGCATTATACGAGGGGTCCACATGTACTAGAAGGATTTAGTGATGCTAATTGGATTTCTGATAGCATGGAGACTAAATCAACCAGTGGGTATATATTTACCTTAGGTGGAGCAGTTGTATCATGGAAATCTTCAAAACAGACGTGTATAGCACATTCGACTATGGAATCAGAGTTTATAGTGTTGGGATTTATGCCCTAAACTTGTGTAATTTTGATCAATTAAATAAAGTGTTATTTGTTTTGATAAGATTACAGTCTTGCTTTTATAAATCCAATAAACTAAGCTTCAAGGTTATAACATTTATCTTGAAATCAGTGTAGTGGACACTATTTGGGTTGAGTTCAAGATTATAACCTAAATAGTCTATGGTATAAGAATAAGGTTGGAAACCTCATTCTGGTAACACCATGGATGCGACCCACTTTGTAATTAGTACAAATGAGGTAATCCAACCCATTCATGTAGTTGACATGCGAGTGGGGGCATCCTGTATGAAGAGTTCATACAAGACTGGATCGCAAATTATTAGTCTAATCAGTATAACACCGTTAACAGGACAAGACTAGTAATTTATAGATGGTCATTAGTGACTCGACCTGAATCCTGAGCAAGTTAAGAACTCCTGCTTATAGGGGTTTGTCCTTAGACTAGTATGGGTGAGAGTGGCACATGTGCCAGACTCAATAAGTCTACCTTCTCGTGACGTAACCTCGTAGGTAGTTGGGAACTTAACTGCATGCAAGATGGAATTCACTCATTCCTCTACCGAGGAATTAGATAGGTTGTTCCCTTAAGAATCGACTCGGTGTCTTGAACAACGGGGACCCGCCTCTATGAGGGTATGAGTCTAAGGTAGAACCTTAGACTTGTTGTTCATTAGAGGATCGGTGGTGCTTAAGGAGCAAAGAGGTACTCACGGGGGTAAAACGGTAATTTGACCCAAATATGATTACTGAACAACCCGTGAAGGATCGACTCATGGGTAATGACTATATCAAGTGGACACAATAATATCTACAGTGAGAGAGTGCAACTACAAGTCTATAGTGGAGTGACTTGTAGTTAATGAATATTGATTAAGCTGGATCAAAGAGTTTGATCGCTTAATCTCACATCATTGGAGCTCATGATCCAGTAGGTCCATTAGATCCTCCGTTGGCTCAATATGGTAATATTGAGGGTATAAAGTTATGAGTGAAATTGAAGTGTTCAATTTCATGCATGAGGTGTTATATCTATTATATATGATATAATTGATAGAATATATAGTTTTAATGTGAATTAGATTCATATATAAACTATATACTAAAGACATAATAAAGAAAGGGTAGGATGGTAATTTCTATCCCATTCCCCTATATATATGGTTGCATGAGATGCAACTAGAAAAAGTGATTTTTTGAGGTCATTCAAAAGAATCACAAGCTCTCTCTTGTTGTGTTGTTGGAAGAGTTCCAAAACACACATCTTTCACAAAATACCTCACCTCTCCTAAAGGGAACCCACCTTCCTCCCTCACCTAGAGAACAACGGAGAAGATCCGGTGGTCGTGTCTTCGCACGTTGGAGTTCTTGTTGTTGAGATCGTGACTGTGGAGAGAGGAGCACTCGAAGAAAGGTTCTTCAAAGGTAAATTCTTGTTGTCCATTTTACTTTTATGCTTAATCTAGTTTTGTATGTTGTTGAATTTATCAATGTAACTAAATCAAGAGCGCGTGATTCGCAATCGCTTCCGCTGCGGGGACTTCGATTCCCCTTCATATAGCTCTTGATAAAGCTAGAGAACAAGTTGAATGACTTAAAAACTTTCTTGAAGATATTTCATTATGGCCAAGAGGTCTGTAAGCGCAATATGTATTTATTGTGACAGTTTGGCGGCCTCTATGAGGGCCAAGAATAATGTCTATAATAGGAAGTCACGACATATAAGACGTAGACATAATACGATAAAGCAATTGCTCTCCAATGGAGTTATTTCCATTGATTATGTGAAATCAAAAGAGAATATTGCAGATCATTTAACGAAAGGATTTCCAAGAGAGCAAATGACATATACATCAAGGGAAATGGGGCTAAAGCCCATGAAATGAATTATCTGATGGTAACCTAACTTAGTTGACTGGAGATCCCAAGATCTAGGTTCAATAGGCAAACTGGTTGGATAATTTATAGTTGACACACTAAGAAACTTATGGTTTCTTCTCATTTCTATGATATTGTAGAGTGTGTGATTTGTTGTTGTTGAAGTCGTGTTGATATCTTGTTTACAAGAGGAGTAATGACAGAATACTCTTAATCAATATCACATATGTGAGAGTAGAAGTGGGGTCGCTTCTATGAGGACTTTTTGGCTTATGTTCTCCAAAGCTCTCATGAATTTGGGACCTTGTCCAGGACCAAAATGGACACAAATGTATAGAACTCAAAGATACAAGATGAGTTATGTGTGATGTCTGTTGTCTCAATTTATCAATGAGAAAGATAGTTCCAGAGCTGGTCTCACTATTTCTTCGGTAAGTTCGATAGATATTCACTAAGGAAGGTTCAAGTCCAGAAGACACCTATCTTGATGCATAGCTTATTTGTTTGCTCTCAACGATTTTGTTTTGTTTTTCAGACTTTCTTTCATGTGGGGGATTGTTGGAATTTATAGAAATAAAAATATGAAAGAAAAGACTGATTTGAAACATCAAGATCAATTGATGTTGATGTTACTTAATTTTAAATTCAAAAGTTTCAAAATAGTTTGAAACATCCAAATGTGTTGATGTTTCTTATACAAATTTAACTTAAAATGTTAAGTTTGTAAGTTTTGTTTGAATTTCAACAAGTAACTACACAATTGAGTTATTTTTTATATATGTTTCATATTATTCATATTAATTTGATTTTAGAGAGTTACTAAGTTGCTAGCCTATAAATAGCAACTTGTTTCTTCATTTGGAGTATCTCATTTCATTTTGGAGTATCTCATTCCAAGTGAGAAGTTTTCTCTCTTTTCTTTCTTCTCTTTAATCTTGAGTCAAGTTGAGAGCAAGTGTCCAAGAGTTCTGCCAGATCCGAGTAGTTCGATGTTGTTCTATCGGAGTTAGTCGTTGTATCCTGCTGAAACGATCGTTATAGTCTGCTTGCAACCCGTGCAGAGCAAATCATTGTTTTCAGGACAATACTTATTTTATACACAATAAAGTACAATATTATCCAACACATACAAGTGTTGAAAGCTACCCATGTGCTAGAAATCAACGGGAATAAAAATAAGCAAAAAAAAAAAAAAGATATGGGCATGTTTGTACAGAATGTAGAGGAGTTAGATTTCCGCAAACGACTCGAAGGGGGTTGCTACTGAGGTGAATGTTGAAGTCATTGAGATGTTGACGACGACAACAATCATTAATTTGAAAAAGACGGTCATATTTCATTTTCGCTTGAAAGTTGAGATCATCCATACACAAAATTCAAATTTAAAAAGTAGGAAATAAAAATCAAATTTAACCATAGACTTGTCAGATTGATGACATTAAACTTTTAATTTCATCAAATTGGACTATAAACTTAAATAAGTATTACAATTTTTATTCTTGATTCAATTTTTGCTAATTTGTCCACTAATTTTAATCCCAAAAAATATAAAAATCTTCATAAACTAATTTCAATGAACTAAAATTTTATATACAAATAAGTTTAACCAAGGCATAAATTGACGATTAAATAACTTTGCATAAATTCAAAATTTTCAACCAAAAAAATTGTAGCCCAATGTTGTTTTTCTCTAAAAAAAAAATTATCAATTTCATATTGTATAGATGTTTTATAATTCATTGAATGCATATTTTTTAAGGTTTGAGGTTAAGATTACAACACTTGTCTAAGTTTTAGGTGCAAATTGATGAAATTAAAAGTTCAGAGTTACAAATGATTCAACTCCACAAGTTTAGATGTCAAAATTGATTTTTTTTTCTTAAAAAGTATCTAATAGATCATTGAACTTTCAATTTTGTATCTGATAGAATCTTTGATATATTCAATTTTTTTTTAAATTAAGTAATCTATTAGATATAAAATTAAAATTTATGTTTAATATGAACTAAAGTTTCAATTTTGTGTCTAGTTGGTCCATGAATTAAAAACAAGATTGCATATGTCAAGGACCTAATTAGACATCAAATTGAGAATTTAGAAACCTATTGGACACAAATTGAAAATTTAACAACCAACAAGAGGTGAGTTTAGTGATCAAATAAACATAAATCTGGAAGTTTAAAGATCTATTAGACATTTTCTTAAAGTTCAAGAACTAAATAGATAAAATTCTAGAAACTAAACTTGTAATTTAACCCATATATTATCAACCTTTTGAAGATATTTTTAAAATTATTTCTAAATTTATTTTTTATAGTCAAAGTGAACTTAACTAAGGAGTAATTGACATATATCCTTGATCAAGAGAGGAGAGGTTTGAATTTCCACTCATATTTATTGTTGAACAAAAAAGAAATTTATTAACAATTTTTTTCAAGTTTATTAACATTTAAGGAAAAATTTAAGGGTGGAATTAGGGATGCCCATTTTCCCCGCGGGGGCACGGAATCCCCATTTAGGTGGGGAACGGGGAGGATTTTTTCCCGTTGGCTAAACGGGGATGGAGAATACATTCCCCGTCCCAGACCCCGACCCCGTCCCCGTCCCCGCCCCGCTCTCGTCCCTGCCCCGATTTATTATTATTATTTAAATATATATATATATATATAATAAACCATAATTCTAAATTTTTATTTAATATCATTTTACTTTTTTAAGAAATTTTAAAAAAAAAAGTCTCTTCAATAGAAATTTCTAATGAGTAATTAACCATTTAAATAATTTTTTTAAAAAAGAAATTATGTAATAAAATGTAGAAAAATATAAATGGTAAATGGAGAATTATTCCCCGTGGAGAACCCGATTCCCGTGAAATTAAATGGAGAATTTCCCGGGGACGGAGAATGAAATTGGGGGAGGGACGGGGACAGGAAGTCATTCCCCGACCCCGCCCTACCCCGTAGACATCTCTAGGTGGAATACGAAGCAAGCAACTAACAAGGAAGTTTATAAATAAATTATTTTTCTAGGGATGATTGCACATCTAGAAAAATCAACCAAAATAACAATAATAATAGTAAACTCTAGAACTATTTGTAAATATGGAAAAAATTAAATCCAACCTAAAAGCTACTTCAATCACCGATCGCTGATAAATTGCCATTTTGTGAAGTTTATTCATGATAGATTGAAATATCAGTGATAGACTGATATCAGAGAAAAATATTAGTCTATCAATGATAATTTTAGTCACATATTGAAGTCATTAGTGATAGTCTATTGTTAGAGAAGAATATTTATATATGAACGATAAATTTCAACATGTGACTGAAATCTATCAGTGATAGGTTGATATCAAAGAGAAATATCACTTTATCAACGATAGACTTCAATATGTGACTTGAGTCTATCAGTGGTAGACTGATACCACCAAAGAAGAATATTAGTCTATGAGTGATAGACTTTTATCATATATTGAAGTCGATCAATGATAGGATGATATTATAAAGAAATATCAATCTATCAATGATAGACTAATATTTCTCTCTAATATTAGATAGGAATATCAATTTATCACTGAAGAATATACATCCAAAAGATAAAAACCAACCCTATATATCTAAGTGATACATACTATATAAAATGAGCTTAGCAAACAAAAAAAATAAAAATTACTACAAGAAACTCAACAAGAAAATAAAAACAATATTTAATAACGAAATGTAATGAGGTCAATCAATTGTCCGTTGAGAATAGTTGAAGTAGGCACAAATTAACTCAAACACTCATAAATATCCTAAAGAAAAAAGAAAGACTTTTTTGTCTATTTTTTCAAAAAATATCTTAACCTATAATATACTTCTACAAATGTTCATATAACTATTAGAGAAGTTATTTCCTTCTTTAGGTTATGTGAATATATAGGTCTTCTTTCCCTAGTCAAACACCAATATTTGGTCAACTGAAATTAGTTGAAAATTCATATCCTTCCTACTCCAACCTTTCTCGTGGGTGGAATGGAGCATATAGATTGTTGTGTTATTTAGAATGTCAAATAATCAAATTGTTTCTTGGAGGGTATATTTGGAAATATACTTATACCACTATACCATGAATTATCCTTTAACGATTCAATAGTGGTGGAAGGTTCCTTCTATTGAACCTTAACCAAAACGAAAGAAGAAGACCCATTCCCTTCAGGGTTGCAACACTTAAGATTGTGCTTCCCACCTATTCACTACACATTTTTTCTTTTTTTATTTTTTTTAAAAAATACACTAAAAAATTTTTGTGTGACCACCAAGGAGCTACACCATATTTGAGTGTTGCCTTATTTTTCTTTCTTTAATGGTCTGTTTGGCATATACATTTGGTAAGAAGTGATTTCAAATTCCAGTATTTTAAAAGATGGAAATGATTTTAAATTCTTATTTGCGTTTGGAACCAAATTGATTTCAAATCCCAAAATTAAAATTTCTTGTTTGGATACTCACGAGAAATGAAAAGAAAGTATAACATTTTACTGTTATGCTCTTATGGATTTTTGTAGGAGACTATTTTAATTAATAACAAAATATTTTAATATCAAATAACATTGCATCTAATACATAGCATCGTAAAAACATAACAATAAACAAAATAAGTCAACTTATTAAATTAAAATTTATAAATGTTATCATTATTGTTAAAAATAAAAAAAAAACTTACAAATGTCTTAATTTAAATGAAAAAAAGTGAATCCAGTCGAATCTAAAAAAATCCATCAAAATAAATTCGATTTGTTTTGTCTAACAATGGAGAAAAAAATCGATTGAATCAATATAAATAAAAAGGGACAAAAAATACATATTATTCTTATCAAATCAATAAATTAAAAAAAGTTTAAGAAGATGAACAAAGTTAAAAAAAAAGAAATTCTAATTTGCGTGTTTATAAAAATCTTGTTGAAAATGTAAAAGTTGCATGGAAAAAATTGGAATTATTATTATCAATTTAAAAAAATTGAAAAATGCAGTAAAACAAAATAAAAAATTAAGTTGAATTTGTTTTTGGCGTTTTTAATGATTTACTATATTTACAAATCTTTTTAAAAATTGCTATTTAGCCATAAAAAAAATTAAGAGATCATGAATTCGAATTACTGCATTCAAATTGAATTGTGATGTACTCAACAAAAAAAAATCCACCTCTTATTAGAGTTTTGCTTATTTGACTACTGTAATATAATTTAATGTTGTAAAATTCTAGCCAAATTTTGTTATTCGAAAAATAGATTTCAAAAACCCTATTTTTATTTAATAAATTGGAATAAAATTGCAAGAATGTTTTTAAAAAACAAAAACACACGATATATCAAAATTCATTTTTCTTCAAAACCCTTGTTAATCCCAGCGAAGTCTCTCACAGTGAAACCAACCTTTTCAAATTTCCCTCTTTCATCAGTCTCTCTGAACTTCAAATAATCCGAGCAAACAAATGGCTTATACAGCCTCTCACAGCCATCGCCGACCACCTCCTCCGGCGCCGACACCACCTTCTCGTCCTCAAACCCCCAAAAGAACGCAATCGACGAACGATTGATCGCCGGCCGCCTCAAAACCACTTTGTGCTCCGACGATCTCAGCCTGTCGTTGCTCCAAGCTTGAAGCAGGTCGCCAATGTTCACCACAAGAGCTTCGGATTCAGATTCAGATTCGGATTGGAATTTGGATCCTTCACATGGGCCTATGTCGACCCATTTCCCTTCGCTCGCTTTCACTTGCAGACCACCTGTTTGATCCTGGTACACAATGGTCACGCAGCTCATATCCGTATGCATTCCAAGTCCTTCTGGTTCTTCATCGTCTTCCAAGGTTTCTGGGCTGGTGTAGTTGTTTATTCTGAGATATCCATGGCAATTCTTGAAATGGGGTTCATGGTATGTCTTCTCAAAACCTTCCCCTAAGCTCATCAGTATGTTCTTTATGATCTTCCTTGATAGCTCTGTCATTTTGTCTCCATATTCTTGCAATATCTCACTTAAATGCACATGAAAGCAGATTGTTAGGACAATAGAAGTAGAAGTAATGATCGTTAGATTAGAGAGATAATGATTTGAAGTTGATGTGTGATTTGAAGTTGATGTGTTGTGAATTGTATGTACCTGAACTGGTGAGGGCTCTTTTGGTTAAAGAGGAAATCAGCTGAACTCTGAGCAGAGGCTAAGAAGTTTGGACCAGAGACTCTGAGGCTTTCAAAGAATGGGGAGGCTATGAAATGGGGAGTGTAAGTGTTCAAAGAAGAGAGAGGGCCAATTTTGAGCTTGGTTTCAGAAGGGAGGCTGAAAATTTCATTGGAGAATGAATGGAGTTTGTTGTAGATATCTTTGGAGATACCATGGTTTTTGATATGGAAAAACCCCCATTTTCTGCAAGCCTCAGCTAGTGAAGAAAGGGAAGACGGTGATAATGGCTGAGAAATGTCTATAATGGGGAGTTCCACTGAGACCTTAGATACAGACATGTTTGCCTACTAATTTGTCTATAGCTAGCTAGCCTATACTCCATAGGTGGATAATTATATTGCTTAAAAGGAAAGATGCAAATGGTCATAACTTCTCCTTTATTGTCTTTAGTTTTAATCATTAGTGGGTTGATTCCTGTCACTTGGAAAAGCAACCATGATTATGATAATAAAAACAAGAACACAGTGGATTTGAAAAATGGCTAAACAGATTCATAATTGTAATTGGTGAAAGGGTTTGACTTGATAGGCCTAAAAATATTATAAGCTTTTGTTTGTTATGAGAAGCGAGCAGGTATTGTAGGAAGCTTAAATAATGCAAAGCTCTTGCATTTACATGGAGCCAAGACAGGCTGGTTAGGAAGAAACTTTCTGCTGTAGACTTTTGTTTTTTTATAAATATATATTCTGAGCAAACTGGGTTCTAGAGAGTTTGGATTCTTTTGGATAGAGGTTTGACCAATCCAAATACTTTGTTAATAAGCATGTAGAAGCTAGAAAAACACTGAATGTAATCATTATTTGATTATCTTAATTTAAACCCATAAAGTTTGATCTAGCCTTCCATTTAGAATATTTAGTTGTAATTTTAGAAGAAGATACTGGTCTATTGATTTTTTCTAATGATGTCAAATGCGTATCCTTATCTCAAAAGCCATCTTAAGTTGCCTACTAGATTAGGTCTTGACTTTCTTTTTCACTTATAAACAATTGCACATTAGATTAGGTCTTGAGTTGGATCTCACAAAGAGTGTAAATCAAATGAAAAAGTTGGACAAATTGCTTTAATTATAGAACCATGTCAGTTTGTTGGAGGGAATAGGATGACCGGGACTCCTCTTCCCTTCATTCTCCTTTCCCTAATATGAACCTTGGTCATCGAAACTTTTCTAGCTCAACTTGGTCTAGTCGCCTTAGTTCAATAGGTTTTATGAAGTTAGAATTTTATGTCAGGACTTTTATTTTCCTGGACTAACGTATTGGTTCAACCAAACTAACCTAGTTACACTTCAAAATCGTCCATCAACCGGATCGTAAATGAATTATTGGGTCTAATACCGTTTGTTCATACTAACGAATCTCCACTAACCAAAAGCTAAGAGTCTAAGACGAGATGAAATCTTCCGACTTCTAACTTCCAACTTTTTTAACAACAAACGTAGAATGATCTAACATTTTCATTAACGAGGATATCTACGATGAATATGGGCATTTTTAAAGTGAAAAGCAAGGGAGCAAGTCACAAAAGTAAATTGGTTTGGATACCCAAGATGTGGTTAAAAGAAAGTTGAAAGGAAATATACATGTATCTTTTGGTTTTAGTGGTTTTTAGGCAGTAATCAAAAAACGGAAAGAAATGAAACTTTGATTGAACAATAACGAGAACAAGGATAATGGCAGGCATGATAGATGTGTATTAGTCTTGTCCATGTGTTGGTGTAAAGGGCAGTTTCACCTGCCCCAAAGCAAAACCAAAAAGCCAAAACAGGCCAGGTGATTAAGTTTTTTTTTAGTACAACAAATTTGGAGATGGGGATTTAGACCTTTAATCTCAAAGGAAAAAAATAGATGTCTTAAGTTTTAACTGTTGTGCTTTGCTCATGTGGGGTGGTAATTGCTAAAGGTTACTGACTGTCCACTTTTGGATGGAGTCACTTGTGTTTTCTCTTTTAAATTATTAAATAAAATATTTTGTATTCTCTATTTTTTTAATAATCGTAGTTAAATAAACTTTAAAGTGGTGAACTGCTAAAGTCATTTTGCCAAAAAAAAAAAAAAAAGGAAAAAGGAAAAGAAAAAGAAATCTAAAGTTAAATCCAAAACGTCATATGAACTTTTTATTTTATGAAAACTAATATTTTCTTTAAGAAATTTGAATATAAAACTGAAGACTTAATATGTAAAAATTTTAGTTTTCTTTTGTATGAGACATAAAATTAGTCATGAAATTTGTATATTCTAGATCCATCAAAATATTGTCTCAACAACAATCTTTTATGTGTTGATTCAGTAAAAACATAACTTCAATGGGTGAGATTCTAGGATAATTATAAGACTTTGTGCCAGTTCACACAAATGGATCAAAGTTGTTCGATATGTCAAACGTAGAAAGATAGGTGAGAGAGTTGTGCTACTCATTTGCCTATGCATGAGCAAGATAGGCGAGAGAGCTCATTTAAGTGTGGTGCTATCCACATCTCCATTCATTAACCATGTACGTATGAGAGCTAATTTCAATTGTGGTGGTTCCTGTGTGTCATGCATTAGCAAGGTTGGAAAGAAAATTTATTCTAGGTGTGGTGCCATCCAACATGCCCATGCAAGGAGGTCAATGGCCCTTTCTTGGAACCGTGTTTGGATGTATCTATATGTGAGAGTACTAATATGGTATAGTATAAGTTATATGTGGGAGATTTGAAGTATATCAGTAAGGGATATTTAGCTAGGAGTGTCTCGATTATAAATAGAAGTGTTATGGTCTTTAGTTTGAGTGTGGATCATTTTAGTAGAGTGTCCATTGTGAGAGTTTGGGAGAGAGATAGCCCTCTCGAAAGGCTATTGCTATATTGTAATGTTCGTTGATATTGAAATATATTAGTTTCTTTGTGTTCTTCGTAATTTTTGTGTTTGGATACCTAACAAATTAGAAAATGGTATAAAAAACAATTGGAAGAGAGGATAGAGGGAATAAAGAAAGATGTGGTTGAGATGAAAGAAGCTTTAAAGAGGATAGCCAAGAACGTTGATCGATTGAGTGCAAAAATAGAGAATCAAAGAGCCATGATGTTTGAAATCTCAAATGGTAAGGTACAATTAACTTTTGCAACTGTTGTAAACTCTCATCATAAACAAAACATAGAAGAAAAGAAGGAAGAATCTGTAAGGGTACTAATAGGAGTTTATGGAGAGGTGTATGATGGTTTTAGTAAGGGTATAAGGGTAATTAGTTAAGGAGTTAGTTAGTGTATTTGGTTATAAATAAAGGGAGGGCGATTGAGGGAAGGTAAGTAATTATTGAGTAAGGCTTGGGTTAGCATACTCAAGAGAGGGAGGTTCCAAGTGTCTTATACTTGGTTTATCTTGTTACTTTTTATCCTTTATATTTTAATATATTTCAATTCTCGTGTTCTTAGTATTTGGGTTCCTAACATTTGGGTTCCTAATATTTCAACATATTTCATTGGAATCGATGGTTGTTGATGAAAATGAATACGGAGAAAAAGAGAAGTCGGTGAAAGAAATTAAGAAGCGAAGTAGTGAGGCTGTTTTGAAGAAGAAGATAGTGAGACAATCGAGAAAAAAAGGGTGGAGGAAATAATTGAGGGAAAACCAACCTGTTTTCCATTGGAGTTCGAAGACCACGTGCGAATGACCTGAAATATTTGGGATGTCAAGAGTTGAAGTTCGAAGGTGGGAGCTTCGGTCACTAAGGGGGAGGAAAGGCTTCGATACCTGCAAGGTTCGAGTAAACGAAGAAAGGAAAAGTTCGACAGAGACTGTATTCGACAATATCGACATGTGTAGCCGGAGACGCCTAGGGGAAGGCAGTAGGGGTGTACAACTAACCCGGTAACCCGAGCAACCCGGACTACCCAACCCAAACCGTAAGGGTTGGGTAGGATTAGTTTTTTTTTTTTTTTTCGGTTTGGGTTGGGTTAGATGTTTGGAGAATCGAAAAGTTCGAGTCGGTTCTCGGGTTGGACTTTTTAGGCTTGGGTTGATCCAACCCAAAGTTTATATTTTTTTAATTTTATTTTAATTAAATATATACTTATAAACGAATTATTTGTCAATTTCTTATGTTTTTCTTCTAGACTTCTTGACAAATGTTAAGATGTTATGAATTTTGAAGTTTTTATGTGATTTTAGTTATTAATTCAAGAAAAAAAATCAAATAATTAAAAAAATTAGGAAAATTTACACACATAGTTATATTTAGAATACATATTTACACAAATGTACAAAGATTTGAGTATTTTCAAATCTAAACAGAATATATTATTTGGGACTATTTTACCCTTTTAATTTTCATTTCTCTCTCCTATTCCTTTTATGTTTCCTTGATCTCTTTCACGTGTATTCCAACTCCAAGATGAATATTTTTAATATCTGTTTTTATTTTAAATTTCATAATTACATCTCTATCAATTTTATTATTTTATCATTTCCTCATTTGTCAGATTTCATCTTTCATTTTTTTTTCATTTGAGGATTCTTCTCTATCTTCTTTTCTTCATTTTTTTGGCCTCTAGTTTTGATTTCTATCCCAACCTTCGACCTCCATTTCTCTATTCTTCTTTGTCTCCATTGATTGAAAAAGGTAAAATATAATTCTCTCTATTGATTCCAAACACAGACCCTCTTGAAAATCTTTCTCTCTTTGCAATCTTCCTTTGTTTATCATCTTTAAAATCCAACTACATATTGCAAATGACATCAATATATTTATCAAAATAATAATGTCAAGATTGAAATAATTCAAATTGTACAAAATATACAATTAACGATTATATATATTTCTCATGTTAATAAAGGTATGATTTTCCTTTTTTGTTCAGTTTTTATTTTTTTTAATGTTTTATATATCATAAACTCAAGGAGGGCTTTGTAGTCAATGTAGCCCAACTTTTATGAAAAAAAATATGGTCCATTGTCTATTGATGTAATTTTTACGGAACGTGGACTATTATTGAAAAATGGGTTTCTAATATAGGTTATTCATGTATTTAGCCCAAAAAATTATAAAAAAAAAAAATTAACTCGATGACCCAACCTAACCCAACCTAAAAATATTGGGTTGGGTTGAGTTGGGTTACTCTCATGAATAAGGTTGGTTGGGTTGAAGGAATGATCCAAAAATCTCTCCCAACCCGACTTATGTACACCCCTAGGCACCCATGTAAGGTTCGTAAAAAGGCGAGGGAGATGGTCATAAAAAAAACAAATAAAAAATTGAGACAAAGGGTGGTCAAAGAACACAGATGCAAATGGAGATGAAGACTTAGGGAAGGAGACATGGTAAATTTCGTAAAGAAATGGGGGGAAAAACTAGCCATGTGAACTGTAAAAAAGTGGGGCTAAGGGTTTGGAAAAATTGCAAGATTAATTCTAGAATGGACCTTGGGTTGGATTTACCTAAATTGTTTGAGGCTCAATTTTTATGGATGCAATAGAGGTTGATGGAAGTTGGACTGGATTTGTTCATACCTTACCGGTTGAAAAGGGAAGCAGTTACAGTAGAAAGGAAGAAACAAAGGGAAAATGGGCTAACCTTAATCATGTGGGCTAGAGACTTCGGAGTGGGCTTAGTTTAAAGGAATTTATTGAGGCCAATTTGTCACTAAGATTCACGTGAAATAAGCATCCATATCCACCACTGGGTTATGCTTTTCACTTGGGTCGCCATCATTTCCATGGGAAAAGCTCTCGCTGCCGGTCACCACCATCGATTTTCGTTGCTGCATATGGTCGAGGAAGTACTGACCAGCTAGGTATGTGTTACAAAATGCTTGTTTTTTTAGGAGTTAGGTTCTGTGAGGGAAAAAAACCTTAGTTCTTTGTTACTCTTTTTGGATTGTGTTTTGTTAACGCACACCTTGAGGACAAAGTGTGTTTGAAGAGTAGAATATTGTGAGAGTACTAGTATGGTATAATATAGGTTCTATGTGAGATTAGAAATATATCAGTAAGAGATGTTTTGGAAATTTAGCTAGGGGTGTCTTGATTATAAATAGGGGTGTTAGGGGTTGTTTGGCCCCCTGTTTTGGGTTTGAATGGTCAAAATCCAAAACCATGTTTGGCCCAATGTGTTCAAAACCCTTGGTTTTGAAACACAACCTTGGTTACAATAGTGCAACACATTGGGTTTGTGCCAAATTCTCTTCTTTTATTTGACATCTTCCATTTTCGTTGGATACTTCAACAACTCTGATGAAAACTCCAGCACTGTCGTCGGTGACCACACTGACGACTCGACCATCGTTGACGACTATCTCTGACGACCATACCGACAACTCAACCACCACTAACAACTACTTTCGACTACCACTCAAGAGATCGATATGATAACTACCCCATTTTGTAACTCATGTTATTTTTTACAATTGACAAAACACCATTAAAAAATAAGAGGAAAATAAGAGAACAAAACAACTAAAGGAAGAAGGGCAAAAAAATCAACATAAACTCAGGAGATTCAGAACACTGCACCCCAAAACATAACTTTCTGATTCCCAAGTTTCAGAACTCCCAGAACAAAGCTCACAGGGTTTTGATTCTTAGGGATAAAGACAGGGGGCCAAACAACCCCCTTAGGGTCCTTAGTTTGAGTGTGAATCATTTTAGTAGAGTGTCCATTGTGGGATTTTGGGAGAGAGATGACCCTCTCGAAAGGCTATTGCTATATTGTAACGTTCATAATAATCATTACTCTTAGCTCAATGTTGAGGTACATCAACTCTCCCTAGGAGCGTTGGTCCTCGCTCTCAATATTCTTCGTCCTTATTAAATTTTTCAAGGATTGAAGCAGGTTGCGAGTTTCCTGCAAGGGTTATTATCCTACCTAGTTTGTTTGACATCTAACTTTGATCTCACTTGAGCATGGACTAAAGTTTTGATAAGCATTACATTAGTGCTCTGGTAAACATTCTTTGAATTTCTATTTTCCTCCTCTGATGAACCAACGTGGAGTAAAACAACTCGGGCGACTATCAAATCAAAACGCAACAACACTAGTGATTTTGTTGATTTTATATTTCCAAATGATTGTGTTCATTTTATATTTCAAATTTTTAACTTCCTATTCGCAATAAAAAATATTTGGGTGTAGCCCCACTAGAGAGGCACAAACAAAAATTGGTTTATTTTAAAAAAAAAAATTATAAAATAAATTTTTGTGGTTGGAAAATGGGATGCACCAGGCTTCACCCAATTACAACTCTTTTATAAATAATGTATGCACTTGAATAGGAAGAAAAAAAAAGAAAAGAAAAGATTTAGGGTGAATTACAAGAAACAATTTTATTGATGGATGAAATAAAGGAGAAAAACTCTAAACACTTATGGGTGAATTACAAGAAAACTCTCTAATTGGAGATTAAAAAAGATAGGCTATAGAGAACAAGGTAAGGGCTTAACAAAATTATTAGCATCACGAATTGGTAAGGGCTTAACTCTCTCGAGAAGAAACATCTCTAAAGAGACGACCTTTTTCTTTCAATCCAAAGATTCTAGAGAAAAATACGAATGGTGACAAATCAAGAACCTTCTTAGCACCATGAAAACGATGACCCACCAAAAGAAATGACATAAGATCAAAAATATTTTCGAAAAGAGGCATATCCCATCCAAAAGCTTCCAAAATTGACAAATGGGAAGCAAACAATGCACAAATAAATGACTAGCACACTCTGAATTCAACCCACACATGATGCAACAAGAGGGAGAAAGAAACATATTAGTTCTTCATTGTAATCGATTTGCCTGTCGTATTAGTAGCTCCCTGACTAAGCTCCAAAGGAATTTTAATTTTCTTTGGATAATCATCCTTCCAAATCACAACGTAAAGGTGGCAAAATCTACCAAATCATCATTAAGTGAGTACTACCAAAAGATTCATGAGGCCAAAACCATTTATCACGAGTATTTAGTAATTTGATCAGAGACCAAAGGGGTGAAAGATTAGTCCATTCATTTGTTTCTAAGTTATTAAGATTACAGCAAAGTTGCAAATCCCAAGCAACATGTGTATCGTTCTACACTTCAACCACTTTGTTTTCGGGAGTAATGGTAAGATGATACATTGAGAGAAAGCATAAAATTAGAAATTTAATGACTAAATTTGTATTTTACTTGAGATTAACCAAAGTCTCTAAGTTTCTCCACTTATTATTATTATAAACTATCTCGGCTATTCATGAGTTGAATTGGAGTATGCGAACTTTTGTACCTAACTTATTATTCAAGTTCTAAATTTATCTAACTTTAATGATTTGAACTCAACCCAAAAATAAAATAGGATATATGCACATATAGGCTCTGCAAATATTATTAAAATGTTCAAATTAAAAAATAATTACATATATATTATAAATTAGATGCCTTTGCTTAATGTCCTAAAAACAAGTGTATTATCTCCCATTGACTATGTGTAATACAATGACCTATGCTTAGCGTCCGGATGGTTCCACATCCTACCTGCTAAATTGCCAGTGGCGTTTGGTAGATTTTATGGGAAGGAGAAATGGGGAGAGAGAGGGAAAAAAGGGGCAATAAGAATAATGTCTAAATTTAATTAATCAAATTCGAAAAATGTCTTAAACAAGTTTTAATTTATAAATATGACTAAAAACACTTTTAACTAAAATTTACTAATTGCATTAGGACGAAAACACCCTGGTTGAATATTTATAATTTGGTCTATGTAAAAAAGTGGCCAACAACAAGGAGTGAGGAAAATACTTTAATTTTTTTCAAATAACAAATTCTATGATTGAAAATTAAAAAAAAAAATTTAAAGATTGAAAGGAGGTTACAAAAACAATCTTAACAACTTTGAATAAAATCTAGGGATTGAGAATTTGAAAAAAATAATTTAAGATAAAATATATACACAATTAATTATCACGTAAAACTCTCCCCCTCTCTCAAACTCAAAGGAATTATAATAATTGAGTATAAATGTTCTACCCAACGTGCAAGAATAAACTAAAAAATCAATTATGTTATTCACTTAATTCTATAATACATCGTTTAACTTAGTGTATATACTGTAACATACAATTATATTTTTTAACGTAATAAATAAGCAGAAATATGTGTAAATACCTACTGTGTACAAAAAAATAGAAAAATTAATCTCCACCCATACATGCACGTTAGCAAAGGTAAATAGTTATAGTTATCCACTCACCTACATTCCTTCACATTTCTCAACTTAGCATATATGTTGTTTTTTTCCTAACAAATGCATATAAATATGCATAAATACTTATCCAATGGTATACTTATGGTGTATATCTTATATAAAGACACAAAAATTTAATGATCCTAATGTAGAAGGTATTGAGGCGACCAAATAAAGAAAAATGAAATAATATTGGCACTTCGGAAGCAAATAATTAGTACTAAACACCCCACTAACCCAATTTTGTAGATATCAATACATACAATTGTAAGGATGTATATAAAGGTATATACTTGATCTACACAATTAAATTGGTTGCAAATCCATGAGAATAACCTAAGACTCTTTCAGTGACCCTCGAATATTATGAGTTTGACTTGTAAACCTTGTAACCATCGTATTTATTCCACACAACATCAAAGATGATAGGATTGTTGAGAACCCATTTCGAACTGATACAACTCTACAAACTTGTAAATTGTACCAATGAAGAGTGTGTACTTTGAGACCATAGGCATGAAGAGATTTCGTGTAAAATTGCAGAGACCTCGATAGCCCATGGAAGACGATCTCCATTATTCCTCTAAATTCGGTCAAATGAAGATTTTACTAAAAAAAAGTAGGAAATTTTAAATGAATTTCAGTTAGAAATGGTTGAAACTTTTTCAAAAACAGAATTGTTGTTGGAAGTTGTACATACGATAATGATATGACTATAATTACGAAAATATATCGAGATATCGAGGGCATCTAAGGAAGTTAATATTATTACCAATTGCTCCTAAAAACATGGTAGCCATATTTACAATATTAAAACTATTTAGCTATTTTTTATTATGATTAATTTTTTTAGACATTACTCACAATTTCCCGAAAAAAAAAAAGAAGATGATTTGAAAAGTGAAAAATGAAAACCCTAATAAGCTTATTGGGCAGCAAAGTTATTGGGTTTGTGGGCTAAAATAAATGGGTTAGTGTGGTTTCTTTTAAGTTATTTAACATATTCGATTCGGTTTAGGTTTTTCAGTTTCTTTGAGAAGAGAAATCATAAATTGAACCAAAAACTTCGATTTTTTAAAAGCTAAATAAAAAAAGCCTGAAGATATGAAAGAAAACTATATCGAATCAATTGATTTAACTCAATTTGGTTCAATTCGACTCAATTTTTGTACACTCCTAGTAAGAGAGGTCTAGTTTGCACCACTTTTTTCCTCCCGTGTATGCCTCCCTCTTGAATCTCCTCATTTTCATGAAAATTGTACTTGGATTCTTTCCATTTTTCTTTTGATGGATGTCAATTATCTTTCGAATATATTTGACAAATTTGAATTTAGGATTATGTTCGAAGAATGGAATTCAAAATATCTATATTTTTAATTTTTTTAATTCCTAAAAATTATTTTAATTTGGGGCAATGTTTTTTTCTTGTTGGAATCCTTATATATATGTCCCCTTGTCGGAATACAGTCTTTACCATCATTGTATGGTACGATGGAAGGTGAGACGACAGTAAATAGTACCACAAATTCAAGCTAGCTAATGTACAAGTTCCACCTGACTCTACCCTAGAAATACTAACTAAGTAAATGTAATGAAATGCATTTTACAATTTAAGTTACATGAACTTCATTACACACCTAAGTTTATCTTTAATTTAATGCACTTCATTACAATTTACCTAACTTAAATCATAAAGACATTTCATTATATTTTACTAATACTTGTTTTATGTTAAGATGATAGACCTGTGCTTAATGCCCTTCTCCACACATTAAAGATAACCCTACAAATAGGGATGTTCATTTTTCCCTCGAGGATTAATTTTTCCTAAGGTCGTCTCCGCCTTGATTTATATATTTACTTTTAAATATATATATAGTAAATCATAATTCTATTTTTTTTTTAAATATCATTTTATTTTTTAAAGAAAATTGAAAAAAATATCTCTTAAATAGAAATCTCTAATGAAGAATTAATCATTTAAAGATTTTTTTTTAAAAGAAATTATTTAATAAAATTTAGATAAATAAAAAATAATAAATGGGGAATTATTCTCCAGGGAACTCAATCCCCGCAAATTTCTTGCAGAAAATCCTTGTCTCGTTCCCGCAGGGACAAGGAATGAAATGGGAGGCGGGGACGTGGACTAGTAAGCCATTTTCTAGCCTCATCTCGCTCCGTGGACATCTCTACCTACCAAAGAAGTAAGATGTAATAGAGAAAATAAAGGCCAAACACTATCATAAAATGCGTAGAAGAGAGGCTTAGGGCCAGTTGCTTCGATCATTTCCTAGACTTTGCAATAATGAACCAACCTTTGCACTTGTTATTGTATTTGATCTAGTGTTAGTGCAAGCCTAAGAAGTCTATTGATATTAATTTTCTAAGAGGGGAGTCTTAAAATTTGTCCTATGATAATTCCATTAATATTGGGATTGAATTGTGATCTTAAATCACAGGTGAAAAAGAAAAAGCAAGACAATGTCAATGTGGATATGAACCCTATAATAATGTGTTGACGATGTAGACCAACTTAAATTTAGGTTGGTTACCTGAATGACTCGACCAAGTGTTGCAACCCAATAGTTTCGAGTTGGGTTGGGTTGCTGAGATTTTTTTAAATTTTTTTAAATAATTTAAAATATTTTTTCTTGAATTAATAACTAAAATCACATAAAAGTGAATTATCATACGAACATTAAAAATTGACAAAGAATTCATTTATAAGTATATATAAAAATTAAAAATATATATAAATTTTGAATTTGGTTAAGTTGATTCGGGTCAATTTGAGCCTAAAAAAGTCAAACCCGAGAACTAACCGTTGGCAATAGTTCAAAATTTTGAAGTTGATCAAATTCTTTGGTATAATGGTGGTTGTTGGGCTAAATTTTTATGGGCCACTATTAACCCATTAACGGCATCATATCAGTTTCATAAATGAGAAAAATGAAGTAACATCCATCGTCATATTAAATTGATAAATGATCTATTATTAAAAAAATATATATATATATATATAATCGATCATAACATAATTATATCTATTTTAAGTTTTAAATAGGTATATTATATTTTAAATTTGGGAATAAATTTACAGAAACTCACCATGAATTGTTAAAGAAAAAAAAGCATTTTTTATTTCAGTTTTGGTTCATATTAATTACTTTTGTTTTAGTTCGTTTAAAAGAATTACTTTATTAATTATAATAATTATATTAGAAGTATATGCTGAAAATCATATGCTTAGTCATAAGACTCATCAACCATGTTTTCTTTTTAACTCCTTCAATCTTCAAATGCATTTTTTGGGTTCTCTAACTTTTGAACCTCGTTTATTTCACTAAATAACATATTTGAAACAACTTGAAAGGAAGATCTAACGTATAATAATATTTCTATTTAAAGAAAACCCTTAAATTTTATCTTGTTATGGCTTTTTGAAAATACTTCCATTGAGATTATGGTTTTTTAATATATATATATATATATATATATATATATATTGCAATTTTAGATGAGATGAAACGAAGTTTGATATTATTTTATCTAAAGTTTTTCTAATAGATGAAGATCTAAAGAAATCTGAATGGGAGCTTTGGACTTGCAAACAATTGTTTAGAGTCATTTGATGAGCAAGTGAGAATGGAAAAAAGACAAAAGAAAATAACAAACAAGTAAACATTTGTAATTACACATAGTTATGAATGAGAGTTTGGTAGAGGAAAAAAAAAAGAGGAAGCGGGAACGAGAGAAAAGAGAACATACTAAAATGAGAAAAAGAGAGCAAACGAAAATAAGAACGAGAACAGAAAGACAACAAACTAAAACGAGAGCGAGTGAAAAAAAAATGAAAAAGAAATATTGAAGCATTGCATTAATAAGACAAAGAATGCAATGCAATTATTGGTGTGAAAATAAAAAAAAAAATTATAGAAAAGTTGTTGAGAGCATTGTGACAGTGCCCCCTTTCTCAACTTTCTCAAAGAGGGACAGATTATATAGAGTTGAACCTATATTAACTATTAAGCGAGAAGGCATTTTTGTATTTTAATTTTATTTTTTCTATACATATTATATAGAGTAAAAAATTTGAGAAGGGCTCGAGCCCTCAACTTGATGTTCTCATCTATCCAATTTTCACCTAAGATGGTAACACAAATTTCATAGTCATACAAAATCAACATCTCGTTTCGGCCAAAATAACCTTTCGGCCTATTGGCTCACGCCCCCAGCCCCTGCGTGGCGACTGTTTGGAACTTTGGAGTCTTATTGGCCCATATTTTCTGTTTTTATATTTTGTATATGAAATGTTAATACTTTTATTCATTTCAAAATATATATAAAAATATTTTTTTTATTTAAAGGACACTATATCTATATATATATTTGAAAGGTAAGCTACATCTCGTAATTATGTTTATTATTCAAAATTTATTCTCTTTCTTTATATATAAAGAATTTTTTTTTAAAACACACCTTTATAGATAACAAAGAGTAAATACTAGGTCATTATATAATAAAAATGTACTCGAAATTTTTTATAGCTAGGTTAAATTATTATAGATTTTTAATATTGTTACAAATTTAAAAGTATAAGAACTAAATGGTTTCCATCAATAATTGAGAGACTAAATTGTTACTTTCATGTAGGGGTGAGTATTAGAGACCGAAAAATAGAGTTAACTGATTGAATCGACATCGATTGGTCGGTTTAAAGAGGTTTTCAGTCGGAGTCAATTTTGCACATAGTATCAATCTATTGGTCGGTAGATGAGCTCAAATCAACTAACGAGTTAAAATTTAAAAAACAAATTACCTGTCGCCCGCTTGCACTAGCTGATAGTGCTTTGGGGAGGTTTCCTTCCTTTAATTTAAATTTTATTTTAGAAAGTTCCATCTTCTTCTACCTTCTTGCAATGTTGACAACAACATTCATCTTCTATGCTCTTCTTGTTGTGAAAATATGATGGAAATCAGGTATAATTTTACCAATATTTAAATACTAATATAATATAATAATAATAATAATAATAATAATAATAATAAAAAGAAAATTAGAATATAATATAAATATGTATATAATATTAATAATGAGATAGTGGAAAATATATATAATATAAATATGTGATAGTGGAAAATTATGACAATAGTTAAATAAAACAAATAAAAGAGAAAGTGGGTGAGGAGAAGAAGAATTGGTCTAAAATTTTCACCAATGGATATATTTATTCTTCCACCAAAAGCCACTATTTATAGGCAATTTGGAGAGCATGATGTGGTTCATTTGAACACCAATCTATGGTCTTTGTTGGACACATGAGAGACACTTTGGCTAGGGAAAAATTGCCACATGGCATGGGAACCAAAAGGGCATTTGAAAAATGGGCATTTACATGATAAAGTTTACAATACTCCCCCTTAAATGCCCATTTATATAAAATATGCCTCGTTAAAACCTTACTAGGGAAAAATCCAATGGGATAAAACCCCTAGTGAAGGAAAAAGAGTACATATTTTATATAGCTTACTATAATACATTCACTCGCCCTCATGGAGACATCACTTAACGTCTCTGAGTCACCGCATTCCAATGTTATGTACTAATTTCTCAAAGGTTGCAGTCGGTAATGCCTTCGTAAATAAGTCGGCCAGGTTATCTTTTGAATAAATATGTTGTATTGAGATGTCACCATTTTCTTCAAGTTCATGAGTGTAGAAAAGCTTTGGAGAGATATGTTTCGTACTATCTCATTTAATATATCCTCATTTGATTTGAGATATACATGTTGTGTTGTCTTCGTATAATATTGTTGGAAGAGGTTTACTTGAAAACAAGCCACATGTCTCACGAATGTGTTGTGTCATCGATCTTAGCCATACACATTCTCGACTTGCTTCATGAATAGCGTTCAGCATGATTTGAAGAAGTGGTTGTTATAGTCTGTTTCACTGATCGCCACGATATAGTAGTTCCTCCACATGTAAATAGATAACCTGTCTGAGATCTAGCTTTGTGTGGATCAGATAGATAACCAGAATCTGCATAACCAACTAGATCAAAACTGGATTTGTTAGAATAAAATAAATCTATATCAATCGTCCCTCGAAGATATCGGAGTACATGTTTAACTCCGTTCCAATGTCTTTTTGTAGGACATGAACTATATCTAGCTAATAAATGTACTGAAAATGAAATATCTGGTCTTGTGTTATTAGCCAGATACATAAGTGCACCAATTGCACTAAGATATGGTACTTCATGACCAAGTAGTTCTTCATTGTCATCCTGAGGTCGAAATATATCTTTCTTTACATCTAGTGAACGAACTTCCATTGGAATGTTCAATGGATGTGCTTTATCCATATAAAATCTTTTTAAGATTTTCTCTGTATAAGTTGATTGATGAACAAATATCCCATCTGCTAAATGTTCAATTTGCAAACCAAGGCAAAATTTTATTTTTCCAAGATCTTTCATCTTAAATTCTTTCTTAAGATATTCTATTGCCTTGGATAACTCTTCAGGAGTTCCAATTATATTTAAGTCATCAACATATACAGTTATAATAGCAAATCCTGACTGAGATTTCTTCATAAAAACACATGGACATATTAGATTATTTTGATATCCTTCTTTCAACAGATATTCACTCAGGCGATTATACCACATTCGTCCTGATTGTTTTAATCCATAAAATGATCTCTGTAACTTTATTGAATATAATTCCCGAGAACTTGATTCATATGTTTCTGGTATTTTAAATCCTTCCGGGATTTTCATATAAATGTCATTATCCAGAAATACATATAAATACGCCGTGACTACATCCATTAGATGCATATCAAGTTTTTCATATATAGTCAGACCAATCAAATATCTTAACGTTATTGCATCCACCACAGGAGAATATGTCTCCTCATAATCAATACCAGGCTTTTGCGAGAATCCTTGTGCAACAAGTCTCGCTTTATATTTTGTGACTTCATTCTTTTCATTTCTTTTCCTTACAAATACCCATTTGTATCCCACAGGTTTGACACCTTCCGATGTTAGAACTACTAGTCCAAAAACCTCATGTTTTGAAAATGAGCTCAACTCTGCTTGGATTACTTCTTTCCACTTTAGCCAATCCTTTCTTCGTTGACATTCTTCGATAGATTTTGGATCAAAATCGTCACTTTCATGAATAATATCGTGAGCAACATTATAAGCAAAAATGTTGTCAACAGTGATATCATTTCGGTTCCATCTCTTTCCTGTTGTAATATAGTTTATAGAATTTTCATTATTATCCTCAAGCGTTTGATTTTCATCAATACTCTTTTGAGTAGTCGTATTCTGGATTTCTTCTGGAACATCCATACCTTTTATTGAATCATTTTGATTCTCAACTACTTTTCTTTTTCGAGGATTTTTATCTTTGGAACCCATTGGTCTACCACGCTTCTGGCGTGCTCCAGACTCATTATTGACAACTTGTTCCTATGGGATATCAATTTTTGATGGAGCATTTGTGTTGGGATTTATGCCCTAAACTTGTGTAATTTTGATCAATTAAATAAAGGGTTATTTGTTTTGATAGAATTACAGTCTTGCTTTATAAATCCAATAAACTAAGCTCCAAGGTTATAACATATATCTTGAACATCAGTGTAGTGGACACTATTTGGATTGTGTTCAAGAATATAACCTAAATGGTCTATGGTATAAGAATAAGGTTGGAAACCTCATTCTGGAAACACCATGGATACGACCCATTTTGTAATTAGTACAAATGAGGTAATCCAACTCATTCATGTAGTTGACATGCGAGTGAGGGCATCCTGTATGAAGAGTTCATACAAGATTGGACCGTAAATTATTAGTCTAACCAAAGGTAACAATCAATTAATGAGGATAAGACTGGTAATTTATAGATGGTCATTAGTGACTCGACTCGAATCACAGAGCAAGTTAAGAACTCCTGCTTATAGGGGTTTTGTCCTTAGCCTAGTATGGGTGAGAGTGGCCTGTAGCCGACTCAATAAGCCTACCTTCTCAGGGACAGAACCTCGTAGGTAGCTGGGAACTTAACTGTGCAAGATGGAATTCACTTATTCCTACACTAAGGAATTAGATAGGTTGTTCCCTTAAGAACTGACTCCAGGTCTTAAACAACGGGGCCCCGCCCTCTATGAGGGTATGAGTCTATGGTAGGACCGTAGACTTGTTGTTCATTAGAGGATTAGTGGTGCTTAAGGAGCAAAGAGGTAATCACAGGGATAAAACGGTAATTTGACCCAGCCGTGATTACGGACAACCTGTGAAGGATCGACTCATGGGTAATGACTATATCAGTGGACACAATATTATCTACAATGAGGAGAGTGCAGCTACAAGTCTATAGTGGAGTGACTTGTAGTTAATGAATATTGATTAACTGGATCAAAGAGTTTGATCAGTTAATCTCATATCATTGGAGCTCATGAACTGTAGGTCCATTAGGTCCCTCCGTTGGCTCAACATGGTAATATTGAGGGTATAAAGTTAGGAATGAATTTGAAGTGTTCAATTTCATACATGAGGTGTTATATCAATTATATATGATATAATTAATATAATATATAGTTTTAATGTGAATTAGATTCACATATAAACCATATACTAAAGAGAGAATAAAGGAGGGGTAGGATGGTCATTTCCATCCTATTTCCCTATATATATGGTTACATGAGATGCAACTAGGTTAAGAAATCCTAATCCTTTGTTGTGTTGTTGGAAAGGTTCCAAAACACAAACATCTCTCTCACAACATCTCATCTCACCTAAAGGGAACTCACATTCCTCCCTCACCTAGAGAACAACGGAGAAGATCCAGTGGTCGTGTCTTCGTCCGTTCGTGTTCTAGTTGCTGAGATCGTGATCGTGGGAGAGAGGAGCACATGAAGAAAGGTTATTCAAAGGTAATATTTCTTGTTGTCCATTATGTTTATATGCTTAATCTAGTTGTTTTCGTTCTTGAATTAAATCGTTGTAACTAAATCAAGAGCGTGTGAATCACAATCGCTTCCACTGCGGGACTCGATTCCCTTCAATTTGCTGCTGGTATATATGATTTAGTCACTCTTTTAGCATCTGTGAATGCATCTAGTAATTGATTTGCTATATTTTACAAATGAATTATCTTTTGAACTTCAAGTTCACATTGATCTCTACGAGGATCTAAATGAGATAATAATGATGCATTCCATGTGATTTCTTTTTCCAACTTCTTAATTCCTCCCCCTAATATTGGAAAATTTGTCTCATTAAAATGACAATCAACAAATCGTGCAGTAAATACATCACCCGTCAGGGATTCAAGATATTTAATAATTGATGGGGAATCATATCCAACATATATTCCTAACTTCCTTTGAGGACCCATCTTAGTACGTTGTGGTGGAGCAATTGAAACATATACTGCACATCCAAAAATTCTCAGATAGGATATATTTGGCTGCTGGCCATAAGCTAATTGCATGGGGGAATATTCATGACTTTTCATTAATAGCTCGTTATTTTGTTCAGCTACGAGAAGACATGAAATCAATTCAGAATACTTTTTAAAGTCTTTCCCTCGATATTGCTGCTGCAGGAGCATATTCGAGACGTGAAAGGTAGAAATGTTTTCTCTAACATATCCACATCAGTAATGGTTTCTCCACATAATTTCAATTTCAAACTAATTTTGAATAAGGCGGAGTTGTACTCACTTACTGATTTAAAATCTTGCAACCTCAGGTGCATCCAATCATAACGAGCTTTATGAAGAATAACAGTTTTTTGATGGTCATACCTTTCTTTCAAGCTCTTCCACAGGACGTATGGATCTTTTATCGTTAGATATTCCATTTTCAATCCCTCGTGGAGATGATGACGAATAAAAATCATAGCCTTAGCCTTTTCTTGACTGAATGTCGTATTCCCTTCTTTAATGGTCTCTCTAAGGTTCATAGCATCCAAATGTATCTCAGCATCAAACACCCATGACAAATAATTATTACCATTAATGTCAAGGTCGTGAATTCTAATTTTGAAAGATTTGCCATAGTAACGCTATCAAAAGGTATTATATTTATATTAGAAAATTAATATAAACTAGACATGCAAAATAACATTAAAAAAAGTGGCTTACCCGGAGGACCTACCTTCAATGGAAAAATCGACAGAGCTTCTTGCTGATAACGTGTTGTGAAAATAGGATGGAAACCGGGTATAATTTTACTAATATTTAAATACTAATATAATAATAATAATAATAATAATAAAAGAAAATTAGAATAAAGGAAATTAGAATATAATATAAATATGTTTATAATATTAATAATGAGATGGTGGAAAATATATATAATATAAATATGTGATAGTGGAAAATTATGACAATAGTTAAATAAAAGAAATAAAAGATAAAGTGGGTGAGGAGAAGAAGAATTGGTCTAAAATTTTCACCAAGGGGGTGTTTGGTTTATGGGGTTAGGTTGAGTTGAGTTGGGTTAATAATCCAACTCCTTGTTTGTTTCACCAACAATTATAACCGGTGACTTAATAACTCAACCCCATGGAGTTGAGTTATTAACTCAACCGTACGGTACTTTCCGGCGGCGATCCGACAACTTTCCGACGACGGTTCGGCGAGTCTTCGACGACGATCCGACGAGTCTCCGATGACGGTCCGGCGAGTCTCCGACGATGGTCCAACGATGGTCCGACGACTCTCCGACGGCGGTCCGGCGACTCTCCGACGACTGTCCGGCGAGATGAAGAAAGTGGAGAAAATAAGAAGATGATGAGAGTTTTGAATTGTGTATTTAAGTTGCTAATACTCTAGTTTAAATAGACACCAAAAAGTCTTAATCGTTTTAGAACAAGAAATTCTAATCCTTTTAGAAAAAGAAATCCTAAACAAACAGAAGTCATAATCCTTTTTTAAACTTTGAAACACCATTTTCTAATCCTGTTCTGATTATCCAAAGACTCAAATTTAAAACAAATATAATTAAAGCATCTAATTTTACGGGGCGCCACAATATACCCATCTAAGAAAAGTTTTCGTCCTCGAAAGTTGCTAGAACTTTACAACGGTCACATCTTCGAGTCATAATCTAAACTTAAACTCTAACTACATTTGCACAAGAACAAAGAAGTCAAAAGCATAGCATAACAAGTGTCAAGACACAAGCAACTCAAATAACTTTAACTAGACTTCCTGCAAGAGGCTATAAGGATCGCTGCCTACGATGTAGGCGAGTATGCAGAATCTAAGACCCATGCTCTGATACCAACTGTAACAACCCTAATTTTTCAAATTCAAAATTTCCTAAGGACGTTACTAAGCAACATTGCCTACACCGAAAATTTTGGTAGCATAACAACGCTACTAGGACCTTGATGACATATCTAATATTTTGTAGATATGCAACTTCAATATGACATAAATTATTCAAGTATGTTGACATATTTTTAACATCTTCACAAGGTAAACTATTTATTCCATTCTAAAGATGTCCATAGACAATGCATGTGTTTAGACAAATTTAAATAAACACTCTTCATATGCAAAGTATTAATACTAAATTAAGACTTACCCTAAATTAAAATAAAAAAGTAGTGGTGAACATGTGCATAAAAAAAGGAATAAAGTTCATAGTGAAGAGTAAAAGTTCTAAATAATGAATTTTATTGGAAAAGAAATATTGATATCAAACTCAATATCCATTACTTTTGCAAATACCCCTAACATACATTTGGCAAATGGTAATATATATTGTAATTTTATAATTGATCACATAATTGAGTTTTGAAATTGTAGACAAATGTGTTTGTATTTGATTTGTTGTGAAAACAAAGTAAGGAAAAAAAGTCACAAAAAAAATCAGACCTTTCACTTTACATAAGATAAAAATGATTTTTAATGGAGAAAAAATTTTGATATAAATCTCAATATTTAGTATTGTTCTAAATATCCCACATATCTTGCAAATGGTAATATATATTATAAATTTGTAATTGATCGCATGATAAAGTTTTGAAATTGTAGACAAATATGTTTGCAATAGATTTGGTGGAAACAAAAAAAGTAAATAAAAAAGTCACAAAAAATCAGACTTATTCACTTTACAAAAAAACTGCATCAGATACCCCTGACATAATAACTCAACTCTGCAAACCAAACACTGACTTCCTGACTCAAATCAACTCAACTCTGCAAACCAAACACTGATTTTCAGAACTCACTGACAAAACAACTCTGCACAACTCAACCCAACTCAACCTAACTCTGCGATCCAAACGCCCCCCAATAGATATATTTATTCTTCCACCAAAAGCCGCTATTTATAGGCAATTTAGAGAGCATGATGTGGTCCATTTGGACACCAATCTATGGCATTTATTGGACACATGGGAGACACTTTGGCTAGAGAAAAATTGCCACATGGCATGGGAACCAAAAGGGCATGTGGAAAATGGACATTTACATGATAAAGTTTACAATACTTCTTTTTTTTTCTTCTTCATTTCTTTCTTTTTCAGTTTTTTCCTCCGTTTTCCTTTCTTTTTAACTCTCCCTTTCTTCTTTTTTTCTCTTTTCTTCTCATTTTCTTTCTCGTCTTCTTCTTTCTCAATTTTTTTCATTTAATTTGTCGAAATCACAACTCGACGGAATACGATTGACTACCGGTAAGGTTGGCTAACCACCACCTTCCCCAAAATCAATTAGAATTGACTGATACACACCGACATATTAGTAGTTGGTGTCGGTTTGAGCCCGAAATCAACATCGGACAATCGATGCTCATCCTATTTGTAACACCCAGTTAAAAAAAAAAAAGAAAAAACTAAAATCGTTTTTCCAATAGGCGTGCGAGACCCCCTTCTTTTCTTCTTATTCTTATTCTTCGTCTCCTTCTCCTTCTCTCCGCCACCCTTGTTCTTCTTCTTCTTTCTCCCCTCGCTAGTAGCTTCTTCTCCGACCGTCCAACCTCACGTCGGCACACATAGGCTGGAGTTGCACAGAACACGATACACACAGTCGCAACAATCGAGAGCCTCAATTTTTTCGAGTTTTTCGGTTGGTCAACGTCTGAACACCCGTCCTCTCATCGGTTCCCTTACTCTCTTTCCACCCCTGTTGCCTCTCCGATCGCTGCAAGCTTCGCTGGTAAGTTTTTTCAAGAATCCGAGTTTTGGTTCATTTGGTTCATTAGATTTTAGACTGCTTCTCTTAATTTGGAGTTTGGTTTTGAATAGATCAACCAACGGGCATCCCAGATTTGTGTTCCACGCGCCGCCACTCGCCGGAAGCCGCCGTTGCTGCCGCCAGTCACCAGAATCCGCCGCTCGCCGCCGATTATGTGCACTAAGTCGCTTTCATTTTCTCAGCCCGTTTTAAACCTCCATGCATTAGTTTGGTTGTTTAAGTCAAATTAGTTCGATGTTGGATGTTAGGAGCATGTTTTTAAATAGTTGTTGGTTAATTAGGGGCTTGAGCGCGTTAAGGAAGTGCGTAAAGCTCGGGACCGAACTACCGAACCTCCATTATCTAAGTAAGTAGTCATTTGGGTTTAAGCCCCTAAAGTCATCAAATGCTTGTTTGTTTATGATAATTTGTGAAAGCTAAGTTAATGCGTTGAAATGGTGTTTTGATGCATATAGTTAATATCGAGTTTATGCTAGTGTTGTATGAATTATGAATGGACTAAAGAAGTAATTGTTATGGAGATAAGGGCTTAAGACTTTAAGTTAAGGGTGAGACTTAAATCCTTTGATCGTAATGAGTTGAGAACGAGCATCGTGGGTCTGAGATGGATGCAATGGAAAAGTAGTACTACGCTCGGGTTCCACCTCGAGGTTTGTATTTGAAATTTGTGAGTCACGAGTAAGCCATAGATGGGCAAGTGCCAATATTTTGGAGTGACATTGACGCTTGGGGTTCAGAAAGGTTTGGTGATGAAGAGATTTGGAATTCCCACAGCGGAAGACGTTGTAAAACGTCGTTATTTCGTTGTGCAATTCCTTTCTTATAATCGAATTAATCTCATTAATCCTAGGCTAAACATGCATAAAGAGAAGAAAAACAATGAGTAACTTGTTACTTACTTGTTGAAGAACTCTTCTTCAAAGCTTTTCCTCCTCCGGTCACGATCCCTCTCGAACCAACGATCTCTACGAACTCGATCCTCGAATCGAACGACAAGACACTTCCAAAATGTCTTCTCGGTTGTTCTCGGGAGGTTGAGGGAGAGTATGTGGGACTCCCTTTAGTTTTGGGTGAGGAAAATTCTAGAGAGAATTGAGAGAGAAATGTTTTGCTCTCTTTGGATCAAAATCCAAAAAATGGCAAAATGACATAACAATGGCTTTTTGCAAGCCCTTTAAATACTAGTGTGTAGTGGAGCTAAAACTTCCACCAAATCACAATTTTACCACAACCATATGATATGCAAATCATATTTGCATATCACATAATATAAGGTATCTCATGCCTTATTATACAAATCTCATTTTCATAATTGTGGAATTTTAAATTGAATCACATTCAATTTAATATCTCTCAATTCAATTTCTCCAATTAGCACTAATTAATCAATTAGGTTATACTATAGTTTATTATGAATCTCATTCACATCAAACTATATATTATGTCATCTATATCACATATAAATGACATAAATACCCAAATAATGAATTTGAACACTTCTAATTCACACCAAACTGTAAATCCTCAATTTGTCCAATTTGAGTCAACCGAGGGACCTAATGGACCTACAGATAACGAGGTTCAATGATCCGAGATTAACCTGTCAAACTTTTTGACCCGATTATTCAACATTCATTAACTACGGTAACACTCCACTAAATCCCGTAGCTGCACTCCCATCACTATAGGACAAGTTGTGTCCATCGATATAACCAATACCCGTGAATTGACCCTTCACAGGTTGTTTGTAGACACTGCTGGGTCAAATGACCATTTTACCCCTGTGTTTACCTCTTGCTCCTTAAGTCCCCACTGATCCTCTAATGGATAACAACGTTATATGGTCCAACGATAAACAATACCCCTCTCGGGCCAGTGAGAGGGTGGGTGCCCGTTGTCCAAGCCTTAGAGACAACACTTAAGGGATGAACCCCTCTAGTTTCCCTAAAGTCGGGAACAAGTGAATTTCATCTCGCGTAGTCAAGTTCCCAGCTCCCCACGTGGTCCTGTCCCTGAGAAGATAGGCATATTGGGCGAGTAACTGTGAGCACCCTGACCCGTACTAGTCTAAGGACAGACCCCCGCAGACAGGAGTCCGTAACACGCTCAGGATTAAGGTCAAGTCACTATTGGTCATCACGAAGTTATTAGCCCATACTGTTAATGGTGTTACATCAGTAGGTCTAATAATTCACGGTCCGGTCTTGTACAATCTCATTGCACAGGATGCCCCCACTCGCATGTCAACCACATGAACGAGCTGGATCACCTCGTTTGTATCTAATACAAAGCGGGTCGCATCCACAACGTATCCAGGATTAGGTCTCCAACCCTATCCATATACTGTAGACCGTTCGGGTCATTAACTCGAACGTGATCCTCCCTGTGTGTCCACTACACACCGTTTAAGTTCTAGTTCTCTCATCATACAATGACCCTGAAACTTAGTTTATTGGATTAAGTTTATGAAATATGCGAGACACAAAGTTTGAATAAATAACTCTTATTTATTTACAACAATGAAATATTACAAACTACACGAGATGATGACATACATCCCAACAAACTCCCAATTGGACTAAGCTAATGGAGTACATAATACATTTCTCAAATGTACAGTGGTACAATAAAGTAGGGCATTGAATACCCCTTTACAATACTCCCACTTGCCCTAGTCAGGAAGAACTCGAAGACCTAGACTCTCTAGGTGACCCTCAAACACCTTAGGCGTGAGGGCCTTTGTAAATGGATCAAAGAACGTTGTGCTCGAAGCTATCTGCGTGGTGGATCCGTCTCTCTGCGGTGCACAATCTCCGTGTCGGGTGATACTTACGCTCAATGTGCTTGCCCTCTTATGACTCGAGGTTCTCTTGAGTTGGCTCTTTGCTGCACCGTTGTCACAAAAAAGGGTCACTGGCAAGTTCGTATTTGGAACAACTTCCAAATCTAGCATGAACTTCCTAAGCCAAACAGCTTCCTTTGCAGCTTCACAAGCCGCAACATGCTCAGCTTCCATCGTGGAATTAGCGATGCATTCCTGCTTGATGCTTCTCCACACTACATAACAGATGTCAGGCCTAGTACACAACATGACATACATGAGGCTCCCTACAGCTGAAGCATAGGGGATTCGTCTCATATCCTCAACCTCTTGAGGCGTCTTAGGACATTGATCCTTAGACAGGTGAACCCCATGCCTGAAAGGCAGCAAGCCCTTCTTGGAGTTCTACATCTTATATCTAGACAACATCTGTCAATGTAAGATGCCTGAGACATGGCTAGCGTTCTGTTCTTCCGGTTCCGGACTATCTAGATACCTAAAACATACTGAGCCTCTCCCAAATCTTTCATTTAGAATTGCGAAGCCATCCATTCCTTAATGTCAGTAAGAAATCCTACCTCTTTCCCAATGATAAGGATATCATCCACATACAATATCAGAAATGCGACAATACTGTTAACGATTTTCTTGTAGACACAAGGCTCGTCAACATTTTGATCAAAGCCATAAGATTTGATCGCCTCATCAAACCTTATATTCCAAGACCTCGAGGCTTGTTTCAGTCCATAAATAGACATTTTAAGTCGGCAAACCTTTTGCTCTTGGCCTTGGGTAATGAACCCCTTGGGCTGGTCCATGTAGATGGTCTCGTCAAGGTTGCCATTTAGAAAGGTGGTCTTGACATCTATCTGCCATACCTCATAGTCATAATATGCGGCAATGACCAAAGGGATTCTGATAGACTTTACCATGGCAACAAGAGAAAAGGTTTCCTCATAGTCAACCCCTTCAACCTGGGTAAAACCCTTTGCCACTAGTCTAGCTTTGAAGGTTCGCACCTTCCCATCTACACCACGTTTACGCTTGTAGATTCACTTGCAACCACTAGGTTTAACCCCATTCGGTTGGTCCACAAGCTCCCAGACGGAATTGAAGTAAATCGACTCCATTTCCTGGTCCATAGCTTTAATCCATTCGTCTTTGTCAACCTTCCATTGCTTGATCATAGGTCAATGGATCCTCGCAGTCATCATCAGGGGTGACGACCTAGGTTACTGCTAAACCCATGTAACGTTCAGGCTGTCTCACAACCCTCCCACTACGTCGAGGCATTCTCAACTCTTGAGAACGGACTTGACTAGACGAGCTAGGATCAACAACACTTGTTGACATACTAACCCCATCAACAACTCTTGTTGATGAACTACCCATTTCATTTAACACAATCATACTCCTTGGTAAGTGATCCCTGATGTGGTATTCCTTAAGGAATGTGGCGTTTGTCGACACAAGCACCCTATTATCCTTAGGATCGTAAAACAGATCACCCCTAGTCTCTTTTGAGTAACCTATAAAGAGGCACAACTTTAAACGGGATTCCAACTTCTTCGGGTTTGACACCAACACATGGGTCGGGCATCCCTAAATTCTGAAATGACGTAAACTGGTTTTACGACCATGCCAGAGTTCGAAAGGCGTTTCACAAACACTCTTCGACGGAACTGTGTTCAAAATGTATACCACAGTCTCCACTATGTAACCCCAAAAAGAATCAGGGAGAGGAGCATAACTCATCATCGACCGAACCATGTCCAACAGGGTTCTGTTTCTCCTCTCCGATACACCATTCTTTTTGTGCCATACCAGGTGCTGAGAGTTGGGACGTAATTCCATGCTCTATCATATAGTCGTGGAATTCAGTGTCCATGTACTCTCCACCTCGATCCGATCGAAGTGTTTTAATCGTTTTACCTAATAGGTTCTCAACCTCAGTCTTGAACTCCTTGAACTTTTGAAGAGTTTCAGACTTCCTATGCATTAGGTAAATGTACCAATACCTCGAATAGTCATCTATAAAAGATACAAAGTATTCGTATCCTCCTCGTGCTTTAACATTCATCGAACCACATAGGTCAGAATGTATAAGCTCAAGAGCCTCTTTGGCTCTATATCCTTTTCCACTAAAAGGACGTTTGGTCATTTTGCCTTCAAGGCATGACTCACAAATCAGAAAAGAGGTTTCTTCCAACTCGCTTAGAAGTCCACTCTTCACTAGTCTCTCAATCCTATTGAGATTTATGTGGCCAAACCTTAGATGCCAAAGATGGGCACTATCTTTTGGAGAAACTTTTAATCTCTTAGTTCGCGTTTCTGCTGTTTTAAACAATTCAGTATTCAAAACACTTTTGACCCATATAGGCATTAAAACATACAAATTACTCTCAAGCGAAGCAGAACAAATCAAATTTTCATTTCGAGAAATAGATGCTTTATTACTCTTGAAAGAAACAGAAATATTTTGTTCTAATAGGCAGGAAATAGAAACGAGATTTCTAGTAAACCCTGGAACTATGTACATATTATCCAATAATAAGTACTTCCCGCCTAGCTTCACTGTGCCTATTGTTGTAGTTGAGACAACTTCTCCGGATCCAACCTTGAGTGTTATCTCACCCTCTTGCAACAGCTGCCAGGAACTTAATCCTTGAAAAGAAGAGAAAACATGGTTAGTGGCGCCTGAATCCAATATCCAGACAGAGTCATTACTCTCCACTAAACAAGTTTTTGTAACAAGTAAATCACATTTACCTGTCTTCTTCTTTTCGTCAAGAAACTTGGGACAACTCCTTTTCAGGTGATCGTCCCCGTTGCAGTAGAAACACTTTCTTGCAACTTCCTTGATCTCTATGCCCTTTTGGGCGGCAATGCGGTCAACCCTAACCTCCTTCAACTTCTTCTTCTTCCCTTTCGAGCCTGAAGAATCTACAAACTTTGTCCCAGAGGTTGAACCCCTGTGAAAAGGTCTAAAGGCAACACTTGTCTCAACTTCCTATCCCTTGATTTGCACCAAAGACTGGAAGGTTTGTAGATCGTTGAATAGGACTGTTGGACTAGGCACCTGAGGACACTCCTCAGTGAGCCCGAACTCTAGGTCGTCATTTACCAAAATTGTGTCAATATTATTTTTCCATGAAGAAATATCGCCGACTAACTTATTGGAAGCTAAAAGAGCATTAAAAGCGTTTGACATTTTGTTGCTGAAAAATGAAAAACTTTGTATTAGTCTCGCAAAAACTTTGAAAATCCAATCAGGTTTTAGCAAATTTTTATCCTATGATCCCTAGGTCATTAAAAAATGCAATGATACCCCAAAGGTTTAGAATGACCGCCACCGTAGGGTAGGCAAAACCACTCCTCCTCTAGGACGAGGCTTTCTCGACTAGACCCTAATACCAGAATAAACTTATTCCACTAGGCATCCAATTACCATTTTTCGGTCTGAATCCATTAACTTTTAATGAATCCTGTTAGTGTCACCCTCAATCTTTAAATTTCCAAGTATTCGTCCAAACAATAGCCGCCGTAGGGAGGACTACGAAGGAAAACCAACAAGGAAATCATATCCCTTTCGGGAATTCACGGTGTTCCGACTCCTATGATCAAGGCCCTCCGTAGGGATTGTCTGGTCCAGGCCAAACTAGCAGGCGAATCATAGGCGTCTCATGGTGTGAATCAAAAGAAGAGACCGTGGGTCCCATTTTCACAGGTCCCGCTCCCACTCACTATAAGTACTCTCTCCATTCACGTTGAATATTGACCCATACAAATACCACCCGTAGGGGGATGCTCCCATTTGCGCCACGAAACCGAGTATGGATCTCACGGTGTGAACTTATTAACGGAGATTTGTGGATGAAAAATTAAATGTATCTCATACACTTTATTTCCTCCCACTCAACACTTTAAAATAATCGGAATCGACCTAGATAAACCGGCTAAAATTTACCTAAGTCTACCAGTATAACTCTTATATTGGATTAGCCTAAGTCTATAATCACATTATTAACTTATGTCTATGTGAGTAAATTAATTAACTCTTAATTAACGACACTCACGAGAATATAACCTATGAATCTCTGGACCAAATTCACTCCCAGGTCGGTTCCTAGGTAGGGTGTTCATGGCGTCACGACTTAAATACTGACCTTAGAGCATGAAACCTTCCTTAGACAGAGTTACTTATTAGTCACAATTCATAAGTCATATTTGATTTCCTAATTCTAATCTTATTAGAACTAGTAAACCTAAGTCTAATTATTCAAGTTCTAAACCATTTAAAAGTAATAATTAACTTAGGCTACATGCATTTCTATATTATAATGCTTGATCATTCATCACATGAATAATTAAACTATATAATATACATACATCTCATGTATAAATGCATGTCCATGCTTTTAATCTAAGAAATATAACTCTTATATTAATTAAATTAAAATACATACATTATATTATAACACTTATAATATAATCCTATCATGCATACTATATATTATAACTCTTATAATATAAATATGATGCATGAAATGTTTGATTTTAATCTATATGATATACATTATGCACATAGAAAAAATAAATCATACAACAATTGCATAATTTAATAAATAGCATAATTGGACAAATTTTTGGCACTCTAGGGACATTTGTTTAATTAATTAACATTAATATAAAAATATATTAATATTATATAATAAAATAAATTAAATAAAATTCATTTTATAAAAGTAAATAATGAAAAATAAAAAACCGTTGCTTCTGGGGCTCGAAACTGCCACCCTAAGTCCCATGATCCCTCATGCCACTAAGTCGCGAATTGCACGCTAGAACCGCCCCCACTCTGCGCGCGTTACTACGCAACGCCAGAGCCAGTTGCGTGCAATGCCGCAAAGATTTAGCGTCACACTCTACGTTCTCAACGCCCACAACGTTGCAACGCCGCACTTGGTGTCGCAACGCTGTCCCTGCATCGCACCTGGATCTGCACGGACAACGTCTCAACGCCGAAGAACAACGTCTCAACGCCGTCGACAGAACAACAAACTCCTTTGCTGTTCTTCGTCATTTTTCGAACGTTTTCGCTCCGATTTCTTCACATCATCTCATGCCACAAACGACACGGACATACAGACTCGATTTACATTAAAAAATGCCAAAAACACCGGGCTCTTACATTGATCTCATCAACATTAATGTAAATCTAACTAAGTGCCAAAAACCGAAAACATCCAAAAACGCAAACCATTAACAAACATCTCATGAAAATTAATGCTACCCACCTAATTTTAAGATATCACAGAATGCACAACGAAGAGCAACGATTGGCTCTGATACCATTTGAAGGGATTTAGATTTTCCGTAGCGGAAGACGTTGCGAAATGTCGTTGTTTCATTGTGCAATTTCTTTCTTAAAATCGAATTAATCTCATTAATCCTAGGCTAAACATGCATAAAGAGAAGAAAAACAGTGAGTAACGTGTTACTTACTTGTTGAAAAACTCTTCTTCAAAGCTTTTCTTCCTCCGGTCATGATCCCTCTCGAACTAACGATCTCTACGAACTCGATCCTCGAATCGAATGACAAGACACTTCCAAAATGTCTTCTCGGTTGTTCTCGAGAGGTTGAGGGAGAGTATGTGGGACTCCCTTTGATTTTGGGTGAGGAGAATTGCTTTGCTCTCTTTGGATCAAAATCCAAAAAATGGCAAAATGACATAATAATGGCTTCTTGCAAGCCCTTTAAATACTAGTGTAGACCCGAGAATGAGTCTCGTGGTCGGTTGTGCCAACCTAGTTCAGGACTGAGATTGTGAGCGAGATTAGGGTCGGTTGTGCCAACCTAATTAAGGGTAAGACAGGACTGAGATTCTGAGCGAGATTAAGGTCGGGGTGCTTGTGGAAGGTTGTGTGGCGGGCTAGGTGTCGTGTCTGGCTAGGGCTAAGGCCTATTCTTTTGTGTTATTTGTGCTTGGGTGAAGTGGGTTGCTTACTGAGTATTTTATACTCACCCGTCTCCTTTAATGTTTTTGGTTGCAAGTAAGGAACCCCGAGACAGTTGACGACGACGACGACCTGACGAGGTTGTGAAGACTTCCTGTTTCTTATCTTTAGGCTTAGTTTACGTTTATCCTTGTCATGGTTTCTTTCAATTAGTTGCTCGACAGTTCTATTCTCTTTTCTGTGTTGTTTCATAGATGTTGGTTCTCTTTGTCTTAGACAGAATTCCGCTGCTTATTTCTCTAGCTGAGAAGTTGTGTTGTAACTCTAGTTGTTGCCTAACCCATTTTCTGATTGAAGTTTGGTGAGGGTTGGGCATCCCTTGAAACTCTTTGAAGTGTTTTCCCTTTGATAGGTTCCATGATAATTTTTGGTTTTCTCCTGGCTATGTCGTTATGGTGCCGAAATTTCGACGTGAACGGTGTGGTGGAGTAACTTCTCTAACATAGGTTCTCTCAAATTTTAGGGTCGTTACAGTTGGTATCAGAGCTTAGGTTCTAGATTCTGTAGACTCGCTCACAATGTGAGCTTCCTGTTCTTCATAGTCTCTCGCAGGGAAGTCGTCTTGTCGCTGCCAGGTTTGATATCTGTTAACTAATTAGTAAAGTAGATAGGGGCTAATATGTTTGTTCATCTTACTGTTCTTACATTGCTATGCGTTGAAATTATTTGACCTCGCTTTAAAAGTGGGTAGTCGTGAGATGCTTGCTTGCTGACTTAAAATTCAGGTTAATGGTTCGTGGAAAAGGTCGTGGAAGGGATGTCGCCGGCAGCCGTGGCTGGGGTGTTCAGGGAGGTCGTGGCCGTGGAGGCCATGGGCGAAACCTAGCAATAGACCCATCCTTGGCCATTGAATCTTTGTTTTATCTGTTGAGTGAAAGGTCGCTCGTTGGAAGTGATCTTGACTGTCTTGGAGATGAGCGACTTTGATATGATTCTAGGTTTGGTTTGGTTTGCTGCGAATTATGTCCACATCGACGGTCACTGCAGGGAGGTCGTGTTTAAACCTCCGTCAGAACCAAGTTTCAAGTTCAAGGGGACCGAGTCAGGAAAGGTTCCAAAGGTGATTTTGGCCCTAAGGCAAGCATGTTGGTTTGCCAAGGAGCTTGGGCCTTCTTGGCAAGTGTGACAGACCCGAAGAATGAGAAAGAGGGTGTGTTGACGGTCCCAGTAGTCAGATAGTGTGTGAATGTATTTTTCGAGGATTTACCCGATTTATCTCTAGTCAGGGAGGTGGATTTTAGTATTGAGTTGGAGCCAAGCACTGCACCTCTGTTGAAAGTCCTGTATCGAATGACCCAACTCAGTTAAAAAAAACTCAAGACTCAGTTGCAGGAGCTTTTAGACAAGGAGTTCATTCACCCAGTGTTTCATCGCGGGGTGCGCCGTACTCTTTGTGAAAAAGAAAGAAGGATCAATGCACTTGTGCATTGATTACCGGGAGCTGAATAAGGTAACTGTAAAGATTAAGTACCCGCTTTTTAGGATCATTGATCTGTTGACCAGCTTCAGGGATCAACAGTGTTCTCCAAAATCATTTTGCGCTCGGGCTACCACCAGATGAGATTAAGAGAGGTAAACTTTCCGAAGACGGCTTTTAGATCCAGGCTTGGACACTTCGAGTTTACCATGATGTCGTTCGGTTTGACAAACGCTCTGGTTGTGTTTATGAACAGGATGGATGGAGTGTTCAAGGAGTTCTTGGACACCTTTGTTACCGTATTTATTGACGACACCCTAATCTACTCAAAGTCGAGTGAGGGGCACGAGGACCACTTGAGGAGAGTCTTGACTGCTTTGAGGGAAAATCAGTTGTGTGCTAAGTTTTCCAAGTGCGAGTTTTGGTTGAATTAGGTGTCCTTTCTAGGGCATGTTGTATCTAAGGAAGGCGTTTCAGTAGACCCGACAAAAGTGGAAGCAGTTTCAAAATGGCCTTGACCCAAGATCATTATCGAAGTTCGGAGTTTCTTGAGACTAGCTAGTTATTATTGACGATTCGTGAAAGACTTCTCCAAGATTGCTGCACCTCTCACCCAGTTGACATGGAAGGGGAATGTCTTTGCATTGGTGGACGAGTGTGAGTCGAGTTTCAAGGATTTGAAACAAAGGTTGATCTCGGTGTCAGTACTCACAGTGCCTGATGGTTCAAGAGTTTTTGTGTCATACAGTGGTGCTTCCAAGAAAGGTTTGGGTGGTGTTTTGACGCAGAATGGGAAGGTTATTGCCTATGTTTTCCGTTAGTTGAAAGACTATGAGCGGAGCTATACGACTCATGACTTGGAACTAGTTGTTAGGGTCTTTGCGTTGAAAATCTGTGGCACTACCTTTGCGGCAAGAAAATCCAAATGTATACAGATCACAAGAGCTTGAAACACTTGGTTACTCAGAAGGAACTGAGTATGAGACAACACAGAGGGCTGGAGCTAGTGAAAGATTACGAGATCGAGAGTTGTAATCCTTAGAGGTACCGTAGTGGAAATGGAAAGAGATTTTGATGGATTTCATTTCGAGCCTTTTCCGAACAGTTAAAGGATTCACGGTGATCTGGATAATCATGGGCAGGTTAACTAAGTCGAGCATTTCCTGAATTGAAGATTTACAAGGTATTTATGCAATATAATGCAAATATTCGTGTATCCTGTAACTTCATTGTCCATGAGGATGTATTTACAACATTTAAAAGGAGTGTATACTTCTCTAGTCGTATTAGGTTAAAACAAAATCTAATAAGCAAATTGTGGGGAAATTGTAGTTATGTATTACATTAAGAAAAGCCAGGTAAACCACATTAGTATTAATTAGATAGTTCTATAGAATATATACATTATTGTTATTTTATTTATCAAACAAAAACATAATTGTTCTATCAGTATACTAAAACATAGTAGTCACATAGTAGTTGGAGACGTATTATGTAATTAATTAAATATGTAAAATATATACATTGTGTTTACCTTAGATGGAATTTTATAAATGGTTTTATCTTTTTAATGATACTGTATAACAATGTACTAATAAAATATACTTGTAATAGGATAAATGGTGAAGATTAAAAAAATAAGTCAAATATGATGTAAAATTCTACTTTAAATATGTAGTATAGAAAATTAGGATCAGATTATATACATAAGTATATATGTAATATAACCATGATTTTGATCTATAATGAAGGATGAAAATGAACATAATAAATATAAAAGGATGTTGAAGAATAGGTTGAAACTGGTGACAATATACATAGGATTACCTAAATGTGGATAATGAGAAAGAAACTAATTCAATATTAGAGGAAATAATGAGATATATTATTTAAATATTGGACTAGTTATGTTAAATTTATACTAATTGTTGTTTAATGTAATGGTATTTATTTATCTAACATGATGTGAATTATATATTAAGCAGGAAGATGATATCATGTTATCGGAGAGGATAGAGAAATTAAAAGTAAAGAGAAATGAATTGGATGAAACTCAGCAAATGGTATGAATTTGAATATACTTCGTTTATGAGTAATCTTTAATATTACATATTATTCATTTATTAATTCATGTGGCTCACAGATTTGTTGACACAACTTCATTTCCAATGAAGAAGATGAACACAATTGACGACGTCAGTGAGTTGTTTGTTGGTCAAATGTGATGCATCACTGTAGAGTGGTAGCAATTGTGAAGTTGGATTGGAAAATATGAGAAAATAAAAGAATGTTTTTTTTTTCCTTTTTTTTTTTCTTTTTAATATTCATGTTATATTTTTAAGTTTATAAGAAATAATTGAAGAATAGAAGATAGAATTAAGTATAGAAATATATGCATTGTAGTGTCTATATATACATTGTATGATATTGATATTATACACTATATGAAGGGTTAAATATATATATATGCGCCATAAAATACAAATATAATGATGGTGTATATGTTTACAAAAAAATGTGTTTTATAGAATATAATACATTGTATATATTTCGACAATAACAACATTGTATAATACTTGAAATATAAATATTGATGAATATATAATATACCACGATGAAATTAGATTCAATTTCATAATCAATTTTTTTTTTTTTTTAAAAATGTGAGTATATATCAGGTATATATGAAATGATATTCTAGGGACCATTTTTATCTCATAAACCTTGAAGTTAATGTAATTGTCTTTTTCATTCCATACACCATAGAGTACAATTCGTATGGGATATGTGATTGAATTGTGTAAAAATAATATGTATATCGTATATACTAACTACAATGACATAATATACAACAGAATTTTGACTAATAGTATTATGACATGATGTAATTTTTTTATGGAATTGAATATATAAATAGTAGTCGCAAATGATATAATAATAAGAAATAAAACTGAAATAAAGTTTTGAATATGAAATGTATAAATTATGAATACATATTATGAATATATAATGTACTTTATTATAAATTTTAGAAAAACAGAAAAACACTATAACCCACTCCTGCTATCACAGAATGATGTATACCCATAAAATTATTTATATCAACTGTGAAATGTACAGGTCAAAACACATTTATGTACGTTAAACATAAATTGGACGGTGGAATGAATAGGTCAAAACTTCAAAAATGTGTACGAAATTTTGCAGAAATGGACATGAAAAGATCAAAGAAATGAGGGCCAACGTTTGAAGCAATGAATCGTATGTACATAAATGGAATAAGAGAAAAATCAGATAAAATAATATACTTTAATGATTATTTGTTATAATTGACACTCATTAATATGGAAAGAGAATAATATAAATACCAACATTTAATGGTATGAGTAATTATATTAGGGTTGTATATATGGAATGTATTGTATAATAAAAAAAAAATCACCAACGATAAATAAGGGCAAAAGAGTCCAGTTTTTTTCATTTTTTCATTTATAAAAAAACGAAAATCCATCGATGCAAAAAACAAAAGTTGTGGACAAATTTGTAATGACATCTTGTAAATATCTCATTTATCACAATTTCTCTTTAAAGTAAGATTTAAAAATATTTGGGTCCCTGCGAGATCCAAAAATTAAATTCTTGGCCCAACACTTTTAAAACTAAAACATAAACCCAAAATTAACTCTGAAAAGAACTAAAAACTTACTTGAATTTACCGTGCGTCACATTAACTATACTCATAATTGACAAAATAATAATAATAACAACATTAAAACCAAAACCATCATAAAAAAATCCATATCTTTTTTGTTACTAAGTTTAATCCAAATAATTTTCTAGTTTGTAAATCGTGCAATGTATTGAAATATTTATAATTTTATTTTACTATATAAAAAATAATTTTAATAAGTTTAATTAATTGTACTCTACCTTAACATAAATGTTAAATGTAACTCAACTACTTAAGCCTATGCCTATCATCTAGATCAAAAGATTCACAGTTTAATTCTTCACTCCACATATAATTAAAAAAGAAAAAAAAAACTTAACTAAATATCGCAACAAAAAAAATGCATTAATTTAATTTTCCATTCATATTTTTTTTCTCTTTTGTAGTTCAATAACTTTTTTATTAAAGATATATGTGTTACTGGTATGCCCACATTAGCTTTGCATTAATGAATGCAGAATTTGCAAACATAATGGATTTTAGACCAATTATTGGGTAAATTTGGTATGAAATAAATGCAATCAAAGTATTGCACCAACTAGATTCAATGCACACACACACGTATATCGTCTTAATGCACCCACATTTTTTTAGTCAAAGTCAAACTTCATCGTGTGTCTAATATAATATTAATATATTAATATATACTTTCACAACTCTTAGAAAATGGACACCACGTCTTCTTCACGACCATGCAACTTCTTTTGCATCATCTATTTAAAAATTATTCTATTTTTCTTTCTTCTTTATTTATATATATATATATATATATCACATGTCACTAATTTCATTAAGAAAAAAAATTCTAGTAGAACTTAGAAGTACGACCCCTATATACTGGCGACCTGTATGAAACATTAAAAAAAAAAAAAAAATCAAAGAATGAGCAAAGTTTTAAGAAAAAAAATTCTAGTAGAACTTAGAATACCAATGAATTTTTTTCCATAAAAATGCATTTGTAAATTTTGGTTAAAATTTCAGGAATATTTTTAATTGAATGTAGTTGTTTTAATTTTAACTAAGGAAATGGAATAAAACAAGTATAAACTATTATTGTGTTAGGTGCATGATTTAGAATTTTAAAATTATGTAGAGCACAAATAAGTCTAAAAGTAATTGTCAATTATCCTATTTTTTGTTATAGTAAAGATAATATAAATTATATAATTGATGAATCAAATTTTAAAAAATTACATCGATAACATTATTGGTGAAATGGTCAATTATAGAGTTGGGATAATTAAAATGGTCAAAGAATGATTCTCTAACATTTTACCTACAAACCTCATGGTTATTAATACATTTGATATACTAATCGAGCTATGCTTTTTCTAATTTGAGCATGGTTCAACTAGTCAAAGCATCTACCTCTCTAATAAGTGAATTAAAATTACCACTCTATTATTTTGAGTGGTAATTCCTTTATATATATATATATATATATATATATGTTATGCGTTAAATTGGACCAACGAGAATGTACAGGTCAAATGACCAAGGCAAATAGTCAGGCAGAATAAGAAGCCCAATACGAGGTCAAAACGGGCCGAAATCAAACGAAAATCGAACCAAGACGAAAGGAGACGAGTGGACGTGCTCGAGCTTCGACCCAAGCACGTGGTCGCCCTCGGCATAGGTCGAGGCCGACCAAGGTAGAGCCCTCCCATTTGGGCTCTACCCTCATGATAGCACACAAAATGTGTTATCCTTAGGCTTAATTATTGCTAGTTTTATGATAATTTCAGTGCTTTTACGTGGTTAATTTATTCAATTTCAGGTTGAGAGCTTAAACAGAGCTATTGGAGACAATCTGGATCACTCGGGATCAAAACAAGGCTATTTGGAGCTAAATATAACATCAAATGGAAGAGATGAGACCAAACCAAGCTGAAGACCCGAGGTGATGGCGTTGCAACGCCGAACGTGCAGCCAAAAAGCTTTGAAGATCACTGTCGATAGCGTTGCAACGCTGCTTTGCAGCGTCGCAACGCTATATCGATAAGGGTGCACGCATGAGAAGCCGCACAAAGGCGTTGCAACGCTGCCTTGCAACGTTGCAACGCCAAATCGATAGGGGCGCGCGCGTTAAGGTAGCAGCGTTGCAACGCTATCCCTAGCGTTGCAACGCTGCCGATAGTTTCCATATTTACCACGCGTTTAAGGTACAGCGTTGCAACGCTGCCCCATTGATGCCTATAAATACAACATTATGATTCTTGCAATGGGGAGCACAATCTGGTAGAGTTTTGCCCTAAATTTGAAATACACCTTGTAAGAAGAGAGAAAAGAGTGCTTTTGGGAGCCAAAGCATTCGTGGAGGTTCGAGATCGAAGATGGGAGCTCGGAGACGAAGACCGACATCGACACCTAAGTTTATTTCTCTTTCTTTCAATTTGTAATAGCGTTCTAAGACGTTTTCTACTTGTTTAGTTTATTTTTCATGTGATTTAGAGTAGCTAAACATTGTAGTAGGATTTGATTTATTTGTTATGACTTTATTACAATATATTGAAGCATGTTTTGTTCTTATTTTTGGCCATTCGCTCTGCACTCCTTAATTCGTTGATTCAAGTGGACTCGAGAGATAAAGCTTGAATTAGAGCAAAATTGTCAAAACCCTTAGTAGTCTGACACGAGAGTGACCTAGAATTCTTAGGGAAACATTTAAAGAAGTTACTTAATGTCATGCATGTTGTAGGTTCGTATGGAGACTATGAATTCTATTGCATGTGTGAGGCTCACTAAGAACCGAGAGGTCTTCTTGAGTAATTTACTTCTTGTTTATAAATTCATCTCATGAGGTCAATGCATGTGTAGTTAGGTTATTAACTTGTAAAATCACTTCCTTTAATTCTATCAATTCGTGTCTCCACATGTTTGTTTGTTTGGTTATCTTATTCGTCAAACACCTATCCATGTTTTGTTGCTTTAGCTAAATTTGAGAATTAGTATCTTAGTACTTAATTAATCTAGAAACCCATTCCCGAGGACGATACTTGGACTCATAAATCACTATACTAAAACTTGACCCATACACTGCGGTATTGCAATATAATTTTACGCAACACCTCACCCAACACCCCAAGAAAAGAGTTTGGGCTTGGGTCGAAGCCCAAGCCCGTGGTCAACCTCGGACGAGGCCGAGGCCGACCAGATGCAAGGTCATATTCTGGGCCTTGCATCAATCTCATGCGACCCATAGGCTTGTTTTCAGCCCTCTCCCAACCTTTCATTTTCTCAATAGGCCACAAAAACCCACAAACGACCCTAGAAGAAAGCTATTTAAGCTCTCCCAGGAGGGGAGAGCAGGGTAAGTGGATTCTAATCACTAAATCCCTAAACTCCTCCCTAATTCTCTAAAAACAATCACTCTAACTTAAGCATCGGAGCTTGTGTGGTCTACACCACACAGGTGTCCAGGTTTTCTTTGTCTTGCAGGTTGCGTTCTTCCCTCAAGAATTACAAATTTATCGTTGTTGTCACGTGGAGGTCAGGTGTGTTCTCCTGTCTAAAATTTGGCAACAACAGCTGGCGCCGTCTGTGGGGACGACAAACGTTTGCTTGGAGAACCTAGTACTCGAGTCAATCTGTTAAGAGAGATGAGAAGAATGCAAAGAAACATGTTTTGGAACGAGGAGCAACACAATTCTGATTAGGATAGTCGTGTGCGGCGAACGCGAGGAGACATATCTCCTCAGTCTCATACTGAGGCCGAGACCGACCAGGGGAAGGTCAAGGCTGACCAACACAAGAAAGACGAGGTCGACCAGACCGTTCAAGCTACAAGGCCACACAAACAAGAAGGATCACGTGAAGACGGTGACCTACGCTTGTTGGTCGAGGCCGACCACAAAAAGGTCGAGGCTGACCAACGCAAGAATGAAGCCAATGTCGACTTGTTCGTTCAAGCTACGTGGCAGTGCATACCAGAAAGATTACAAGAGAAGACGATAAAGAAGGTGACTGCCCAACCTCTCACTCCCAGGGAGGATGAGACCGACCAAAGAGGGCAACCTGCAGAGGAATTAGAATCTATCCCGCTCACATCGGAAGATAGACGAGTAAATATTGGAGCAAACCTAAGGGTTAAGCAGAAAGAAAAACTGATTAGTTTCTTGAACGACAATGCAGATTTATTCGCATGGTCTCATGAGGATATGTCAAGGATAGATCCTGATATCATGGTGCACCGGTTGAACGTAGACAGAGATTTCAAGCTCGTGAAACAAAAGCGACCCACATTCAATCAAGATCGAAACGAGATCATAGCCAACCAGGTAGATGATTTACTAAAAACCAATTTCATTAGGGAAGTCCACTATCCCCAATGACTATCTAATGTGGTTTTAGTAAAGAAATTTAATGGCAAATGGCGAATGTGTATCGACTTCACTAATCTAAATTAGGACAGTTACCCTTTGCCTATGATAGATCAGTTAGTAGATGCAACAACCGAACATGAATTATTGAGTTTCATGGATGCTTACTCTGGATATAATCAAATCAAGATGTATGGACCTGATCAAGAGAAGAACTCTGTTATCACTGACAGGGAGTTTTCCTGCTACAAAGTCATGTCATTTGGTCTCAAGAACACAGGAGCAATCTACCAAAGAATGGTAAATCGAATGTTTGCTCCCTTGCTAGGGAAGAATATGGAGGTGTATGTAGATGATATGCTAGTAAAAAGCATTAAAACCTATCAACATGAAACTGATCTCCATGAAGCTTTCCAGATACTTTGAAAATATAAGATGAAGTTGAACCCAAGTAAGTGTGCTTTCGGAGTAACATCAGGAAAATTCCTTGGATTCATGGTACATCAAAGAGGAATTGAAGCAAATCCATAAAAAATAAAGGCTATCTTAGAGATGTCTTCTCCAACCAATCTCAAGCAACTTCAGAGTCTCAATGGGAGAGTTGCAGCATTGAACATGTTCGTTAGTAGAACTACTGACAAGTGTCAACCCTTCTTTAAAATTTTGAAGAAGGGTCTCCCGTTTGAATGGTCTAAAGAGTGTGAACAATCTTTTCAAGAACTAAAGGTTTATCTAAGTTCAGCTTGCCTCCTAACCAAACCAGTTAAAGGAGATGAGTTGCTACTTTATGTAGCTGCTTCTAACACTGCTATAAGTTTTGCATTAATCAAAGAAGAGAAAGGTCATGAAAGACTATTCTACTATACCAACAGAGCAATGGTAGGGGATGAAACTAGATATCCTCAAGTAGAAAAACTTTCACTAGCTCCAGTTACCTCAGCCAGAAGATTGTTTCCTTACTTCCAGGCGCATAAGATAACTGTTCTCACAAATTTTCCTCTCAAGCAAGTGTTGCAGAAGTCAAAAGCTTCGGGACGTCTTATGAAGTGGGCAGTAGAACTTAGTGAATACGATATTCACTACAAACTGAGGACATCAATTAAACGACAAACACTTGCGGATTTCGTAGCAGAGCTCACCCCATCACAGGCTGAAGCCGACCACGTGGGAGCTAAAGTTGAGGCCGACCACGTGGGGGCTAAGGTCGAGGCCGACCATATGGAGGTCAAGGCCGAGGCCGACCACATGGAAGCCGAGGTCGATCATAAGAGGGAAAGAGTCGACCATCTCCAATATGTAATGGAGATGGAGACATCTCATCCAGAAACCCCTAATCTGCCGTGGAAACTGTTCGTTGATGGTGTTGGATTTTATGTCCTAAAACTCGTAGTTTGTAATTGATAAACATTTTTCGTGTTTCTTCTTCGATAAAATTGTTATTGAATTAGTATACCATAATCTTGAATCCAATAAACTAAGGTCTCGAGGCTATTTAATGTAGACTTGAACTTTATGTGATGACATTAAACATGGATCAAGTTCGAGTATATAGCCTAAAATGGTCTATAGTATAGGGATAAGGTTGAGCGCCTTATTCTGGGGACACTATGGATGCAGTCTACTTTGTAGTTAGTACAAACGATGTGATCCTGAATCGTTCATATAGAGATATGTAAGTGGGGGCATCCTATGCAATGGGTTTGTATAAGACTGGACCACGACTTAGTCACTTTTGCTTTATAACACCGTTTATTGTATAAAACTGACTAATTCAAATTTGATGACCTAGGTAACTCGATCTCAATCCTGAGCTAACTATGAACTCCTGTTTATAAGGATTATCCTTAGATCTGCATGGGTGAAAGCAGCTCAACAACGCTGACTCAATAAGCCTCCCATTTCAGGGCTAAGACCGGGTAGATAGCTGGAGACATCGGGTGCAAGAAGAAATTCATTCGTACCCGACTCTAAGGATAGTAGATAGGTTGTTCCCTTACGTGCCGACTTCCGAACTAGAACAAGGGGCTCCACTCTCTCACTAGGCTAAGAGGGACTAGATTTGATGGTTGGACCACAAATCAATTGTTCTATAGAGGTTCAGTGGGACTTAAGGAACAAGAAGTGTTCTCGGGGGTAAAACGGTATTTTGACCCAGCCGAGACCACGAACAACCTGTGAAGGATTGACTTACTAGTTACGGTTATATCAGGTGGACAAAAATATATCTTCAGTGAGGGGAGTGCAACTACGGAACTTTAGTGGAATGACCCGTTAGTTAATAAATGTTGATTAATTAGGTTAAAGAGTTTGACCGATTAATCTCGGATTGTTGGAGCCCATGATCTGTAGGCCCATTAGGTCCCCTTGCTAGCTAATATGGATTAAACTTAGAACAGTATGATGGATTAATTTGAATTGTTCGAATTAGGAAATGAGTTTTAAACCGACAAGTATATGTGATATAGCTATTGGTTTTTTATGACACAATATATTCAAATGTGATTTTAATTTCAAAAATATGAATGCGGATTCATGTTCGGGATGTCAAAATTAATCAAGAGGGTAAAAATCGTAAAAAATCAAAGGGTTGACTTTTTAACTCGGGAAAAAGTCAAAGTTTGACTGTGACCAAATGGAAAAGACTATTTTACCCTGACTAGAGTTAGTGAAATTATCCAAGTTTTTGTTGGACAATCCCACTAACTTAAGTGGACTATGTGTAAACATTATAGAATGACACATAAGCCACTTTAGTTAGTGTTGAGGTGTTGCATTTTGGTGAGTTTTGACATGCATTTGATGCATGTAATTGGTTTATAAATAGGTTTGTTTTCAAAACAAAGGGTTCTTTTCTTTGCTGAAATTTTTGAGTTTTTTCAAAAAGAGTCTCACCAAAATTTCTTGTTTTCCTTTCCTCACATAAAACGAACCTCCCATTCTTCCTTTTCAATCCTTCATTCACCGGGTCCCACAACCCGGTTCTGAGTCCAGATGATAGCGGAGAAGCTCTAGTGATGGTCCGGTTTGTGTTCGGTTTGTGCTTTGGCAAGGAGGAGAGAAGAAATTGAGCTACAAAGGTTGTATCTTCTTCCTTTTTTTACTATTTTTTGTATGTTTGCATGTTAATTTCTATTAAGTTAGATGCAATTAGAGTGTCATTAGATCCTTTTTCCGCTGCGTATGTCTCGTGTTCCATCAGATGGGTCATCCAACGTCAAAGGATGCGGAGCAGGAATCCTACTTGAATCTCCTGAAGGAGAAAGGTATGAATATGCTCTCAGATTCAAGTTTAGGACGTCAAATAATGAGGCAGAATATGAAGCGCTTGTAGCAGGATTGAGGATCGCCAAGGAGATAGGAATCTCTAATCTATTAGTTTTGAGTGATTCTCAGTTAATAGTAAAACAGGTAACCAATAAATATCAAGCTAAAGAACAGAGAATGACAAAATATTTGTCAAAGGTCAAGGAACTACTTGCCTCGTTCTCCAAACACGAGTTCAAGCAAATCCCAAGATCACAAAATGTCAATGTTGATTCTTTAGCTTGATTAGCAGCTACTTATGAAACTGAACTGAGTCAAATAGTTCCAGTTGAAGTCCTATACGAACCAGCCATATGTAGAGAGGAAATAATGGAATCAGGAATCAAGCCAGATGAGGCAAAGGTTGAAGACAACTCAACCAAAACCGAGAAAGATTCGGATGAAGCCGAGGAGATTTTGGGCGAGTCCGAGGAGACTGCGACCGAGACCAAGGAGCCTATGGTCGAGGGCGAGGATGATTTGGCCGAGGTCGAGGGCGAGAAGTTTTACTCATGGATGGATCCTATATTAGAATACATGAAAGAGAGAAAATTACCCTTAGAAAAAGTAGAATCCAAGTGAGTACAGAGGCGATCAGCTCATTAACTACTCAGAAAAGGTAAACTCTATAAGAGGGGTTATTCAATGCCGCTCTTGAGATGTCTTACACCTAATGAAGCGAAATATGTGATGAGAGAGATCCATGAAGGAATATGTGGCAACCACTCAGACGGAAGATCCTTATGTCATAAGATCACAAGGCAAGGATATTATTGGCCGACAATGCTTCAGGATGCAAAAAATTTCACAAGATACTGTGATCGATGTCAACGATTTGCTCTAACCCCAAGGCAACCGCCAGAACCATTGACAAATGTAATGAGCTCTTGCCTTTTGCACAATGGGGAATAGATCTTATTAGACCTCTTTCCTTAGGTAAAGGGCAAACTAAATTTGCAGTGGTGGCAGTAGACTACTTCACAAAGTGGGTTGAAGCAGAAACATTGGCAACAATCACAGAAAAGAAGATAACTACATTTGTTTGGAGAAATATAGTATGTTATTTTAGAATTCTTAATGTCATTATTTCAGACAACGAAAAATAATTCGATAATGAAACTTTCAGAAAATTTTGCGAAGATCTCAACATTGATCGTCGATGTTCATCTCCAGCACACCCTCAAGCCAATGGGCAAGTGGAAGCAGTGAACAAGATTATCAAATTAAATTTCAAGACAAAGTTGGAATATCTGAAGGGAGCATGGGCAGAAGAGTTACCTAATGTGTTATGGGCATACAAGACCACTGCAAGATCTACCACAGGCGAGACTCCTTTCTCACTTACTTATGGTGCTGAGAATGAGGAGTCAATGAGACTAAGCTTAGACCTACTAGAAGAGCACAGAGAAAAAGCTCACACTCGAGCAGCAAAATACAAGAACAGAATTACTAGGTATTACAATGCAACAGTCAAGAAACGAAGTTTCAAATAAGGAGATCTTGTGCTAAGAAGAGTCATGCAAAATACCAAAGATCCATCATCTGGTGCGCTAGGTCCAACGTGGGAATGACCATACCAAATTGCTAGAATCGTCAGGCCTGGCACGTACACTTTAATTGATCACAGGAGAAAAGTTCTTTCCCACCCTTGGAATGCAGAACACTTTAGAATCTATTATCAATAGATTATTTTATTTTATTCTCCTTTTCAGTTAGAACAGTTCTTGTCAACATTTAGAATATCATGTATGATTGAAATTTTATTAATGAATGAATCATCATTCTCAAGGTATAATTGTATCACTCAAGCACAATTTGCAGAACTGAAACTTCTACTTGAGTAAGGGGGCTACTAAGAGGATATGCTTCCCTATCGAACAAAAAGCAGAAGCTACGCAAAACATAACCAAAAAGACAAATTCCACAGAATAAGCCGAGGACGACCAGAATAAGCCGAGGCCCAAGTCGAGGTCGACCTGGTCGAGGCCGAGCCGACCCCAACCTCCCACTTCAATTCTTCAATTCCTATTTTCTTCTTTCAGGGTTTGAGGCTAGCTCGATGTGAAACTACAAGGAACCTGGATGACCGGAAAATTCCTCTTATAAGAAGACATGAAGCAACACAGCTGTTGGACGACAAAATTTTCCTCCTACGAGGGGACGAGAATCCCGCTTAAACTTGAGAACAACCTCAAGTATGTATAATAACTGGAGAACGACATAGGCCGTGAATCCAGATGAGAGCATAAACCACAAGAGAAGCAATCTTGGGATGATCCAAGGGGAAAGAGAACATCCGAAATGCAGAATAAGCATGACGGCTGCCCTGGAATCCCATTGGATAAAGGAGAAATTGACACCCTAGTAGACTGAATATCCTCATAAGGATGGACAATAGAAACTGGAGAAAAATTGATGCAACCCTCGAAATGTCTAAAATGACTCTGAAAAAACCTTATTAGGAGAATCGAAACACAAATTAAGCGTGACGAGATCCTGGCATTTGTATTAAATACCAGAGAAATTGGCACTCTAGGAGACTGAATATCCTCACGAAGATGGACAACAATAGCTAGAGAGAATTCGAGGCAACCCTCGAAATGTTGAAATGACTCCGAAGAAATTTGACTAAGGAACCATGTAAATCGAAACGCAGAATAAGCGTGACGAGAACCTGAAATTCCAAATTGGATAACAGGGAAATTGACATTCTAGGAGATTGAATATAAAGTTCAGTAGGCTACTCCCAAGTCAGGCTCCATGCGATTAATTCGCAAGCTCCCAATCTCAAATCCTAACTAGGGAGTGGGGGCTAATGTTATGGGTTAAATTAAACCAACGAGAATGGGCAGCTCAAATGACCAAGACAAAGGGTCAGATAGAATAAGAAGCCCAATACGAGGTCAAAACGGGCTGAAATCGAACGGAAACCAAACCAAGGCAAAAGAAGACGAGAGGACGTGCTTGGGCTTCGACCCAAGCGCGTGGTCGACCTCGGCATAGGCCAAGGCCAACCAGGGTAGAGTCCTCCCATTTGGGCTCTACCCTCGCCCAACACCCCAAGAAAGGAGTCTGGACTTGGGGCGAAACCCAAGCCCGTGGTCGACCTCGGACGAGGCCGAGGCCGACCAGATGCAAGGTCATATTCTGGGCCTTGCATCAATCTCATGCGACCCATAGGCTTGTTTCCAGCCCTCTCTCGACCTTTTCTTTTCTCAATAGACCACGAGAACCCACAAACGACCCTAGAAGAAAACTATTTAAGCTCTCTCAGGATGGGAGAGCAACGTTAGTGGATTCTGATCACTAAAATACTAAACTCCTCCCTAATTCTCTAAAAAAAAACCACTATAACTTAAGAATCGGAGCTTGTGTGGTTTACACCACATTGGTGTCTAGGTTTTTCTTGCAGGCTGGATTCTTCCCCAAGAATTACAAATTTACTGTTGTTGGCACGTGGAGGTCAGGTGTGTTCTCCTGCCCAAAATTTGACAACAACAAAATATATATATATATATATATATATTATTATTATTAATAAGAGGCTCAGTCTCACCAATTCAAAATGAACTGATTTAGCCATTGGACAATGAGTATTGATCAGTTTAGTACTAAAAAAAGTCATGGTCAATTTTTTAAAATGAATTTCATTCATTTCGACCCATTCTCAGTTTATTAAGACAAATTGGTTCAATTACTTTTAATTTTTGAAAATGTTAGCTCGCAATATAATCCATAATAACAAATTATCTAAATTGAGCAATGGAAAAAAAAAAGAAAACAAAAGAATTGGGCATCTAATTTTTTCCTTTATATATAGTGGGGGGATATGTTTAAAGATAGTATGTAAATTTTAGGTAAAAGAGAGAAATTAAAAACACACAAAAAACAAAATAGAAATAAAACAAGAGTTAGAATCTGGGCCATCAAGCAAATTATTTTAGAAAATAAAAACAATGAACAAATGGGGAAAAGATATCAAATTTATTACAACTAGTTCCACATGCAGCTCATCATAATTTTTTTAATAAGAATTCCTGACACACAACCAAATTTGTTTTCTTATTTTCTTTTTTCCAAAATAAAACAAAACAAAAGAAGTTCAATGCATGAGAGAAAAATCATATTTGATCAAAATAAAATAAAATTTGTAATTTTATAACACAAGATACCTATTTAATCATAATTTTAAGTGTTGGTTGGAGAATAATTTAATTTTGTTTTCTTTTTTATTATCAAATGGAAGCCTTCCTCTAAAATCGATAAACTAGTTTAGAAAAAAGATGATTAATTAATACTCATGGCCTATTTTTCTTCTTCTTTAAAAGTGGAGTTGTCTATTCCAACCCAATATAAATAGTTAGACAATAGTACCTCTTGTAAATTGTAATAGCTAAAACCTGTTCACTTTAAAAGTATTTACTTAACAGCATAATATAAATATATTTTTTCAAAATATAGCAAGAAGTTTAAAATTTTTAAAAATTTCACCATCAAAACGTAATTCAAATTAAAATATAATATAAAATACCACAAAAAGAACTAGGTTATTGTCTATTTGTAAAAACAAAAGGTTATACCATTTGAAAAATATATATTAAATTTATGTTATTTCGTTACATTGTTTTTTTTTTATTATTAAATTACAAGTTTTGTTCCTAAACTTCAATTTTAAAGTTATTTTTTAAAAAAATCTTAAACTATATTTTGAATATATTAAATATCTATTATATATAAAAAGTTGGAAGATTTATTTGACATAAAATTTAAAGTTTGAACATATTGTTGTTATAATTATTTTGAATACTTTTAGAGACATATTAGATACTTTGTTTAAATATTAGTTTGGTGACTTTAAAAGGATAATTTTAGTCCTTGTATTTTCAATTTTTGTCGATTTTAATTCCTATACTTTTTTTTAAAATACATTTGAGTTTTTATACTTAAAAAAGTTTGCAAAATTCTACTTTAAATTCTATAAATAAAGAAAACTCTTTAATATAAATTATGACTACATTTCAAAAAATTTATTAGGTGTACTATTGCATTTAAACTACAATAAAAAAGTATAAAAAAGAAAATAAATAAAGTAATACAGTAATTTTAAAAATACAAGAACCAAAACTTGGTAAAAGCTAAAATTAAAGTAAGGAATCAAAATTAATAACAATTTCAAACATCTAATTTCTTGGTTGAAGGTTGACTAAGCTAAGTTCACTTTTACCAAAATTAATTATAACAAAAAGTATAATAACTAAAATAAAAAAATAATATTTAAACCTAGACACTCTTGAAAATTTATATTAGACACAAATAAGTTCAAAGACTAAAAATGGTAATTTAACACAGGAAACGTATCATGCTCCTCCGAAGAATATCAACCAATCACCTCGTTTAGCTCTCACTCGAAGAGGGTCTCTTTCAGTTCTTGGCAGCTAGAAGATGCAAGTGGATGCAGTCTGGTCAAGCAAATGGAACCGTGGAGGAATGGGTTGGATCATAAGAGATAACTCAGGTAAGTCTCTTCTTGGAGGTTGCAAGTTTATACATCAGACTAGGATAGTCAAGGTACTTGAAGCTGCTGTTATTTTGGAAGGGCTGGAGGAGGCTATCACTTGGCATCAGGGGTAACTTCCCCCTTTGATCGTTGAAGCTGACTCGAAGGAGGTCGCTTTTTACTTAATGGTTTGATTTTAGATTTATTGTAAATTTACTTATGTATTGAAGATATCATTAGGTAGGTAATGATATCTCTTCTATTCATTTTTGTAATATCCCGAGAGAGGAGAACAAAGCTGGTCATGAGTTAGCAGCCTTGCCATCGGGTGCTTTTTGGTCTGGAAAGATGTTTTTCCGAGGACATTTTGTCCCTTATTCTCGAGGGGTTGTGTGGTTTGTTGATTAATGCATTGTTGTTTCAAAAAATGGTAATTTAACCCTCATTTGAATAATCAATATATATATTTTTTAAAAAATAATCTAGAGTTCTTTGATTTTTCTATTTGTACATCGTGTTTCAATATCTTCCTCCCCAATTTACAAAACTTTGTATATATAATACACATATTATATTTACAATGTTCCTCTCAAATCTTGTAATTGTCTAGAAGAACTCCATTTCCATGGCGGAATTCCTCTGTGTTTCTTCATCTGGGTCTCCCTTTTTTGATCGAATAAAGTCAGCCTCCATGTCGGCCGCCCAAATTCTCAGCCTTGAACTTCCATTGTCGTGGTCCTAAAGTTGCAGAACAACTTCCCTCTCTTTTTCCAAAAGAAAAGAAAAAGAAAAGATTTCAGAAACAGAGAAAGAAAAAGAGAAAGAAAACAACCAACAAGGAGGGAATAGCAATTCAAAATCCTTCACTCTCTTCTTCTTCTTCTTCTTCTTCTTCAAATTTCAAACTCAAAATCTCTCCTCCTTTTCAAAACCGTCGCTTTTAAAACCCCTTCTCCCCAATTTTCTTTTACGTTACAAAAATCCAGAGCTTGAAATGAACAAATTTTCCATCTCTGAGGAAAATTTTCGTCTGGGTTTTCGTCCTTCGTCGTCTTCCATGGATCTACACGACCAATCGACCATTTCTGAAACTTCCGGCCACTCTCCGGCCAGCGGCTACTCTTTCTCCTACTGCAGAACCAGCTCCGACACCTCTGCCTTCTCCGACCCCACCACCGACGATAGCAGTTTCTGCACTGAGCCCTCTCCGGCGATTCTGGCCAGACAGGGCACCAGAAAGTATAAACTCGCCGCCGGAGATAAGCCCAACGATCAAGACACCATGGATTCCGGTGAGTGGGGATGTAGAATTTCTTCCCTTTTTTTCCAAGTTCAATTACAAGTTTGACCTTTGACTTTCTCTTTTCGAATCCAATTCAACATAACTAAGAAATATTTAAGGTTTGAATTAACCATCGAGCCTATGTTTGTCTCGTCTTGTTAGGCAACCTCATGTTTCAATAATTACTCGAATCCTAAATGTCTGTTTTTTAATCGGTCCCTAAACTTTTAAACTACATGAATAAGTCTCAATTCAATTTTCGAACATAGATGATCAAGTTTTCATTTCAATTAAACACAAAATTGAAAGTTAAAAATACGAGTTTCAAACTTTGTTGCAGAACTAGAGATGATGAAGGAGAGATTTGCAAAGCTTTTGCTTGGAGAAGACATGTCAGGAAGTGGGAAAGGGGTTTGTACGGCAGTTACAATCTCAAACGCCATTACTAATCTTTATGGTTAGATTCTTCTTCTTCTTCTTCTTCTTCTTCGTTTTTTTTTTTTGAAATTTTTTCAAACTGTGTTAAGTTTTTTTTTTTGTGGGTTTTAAATTTTGTTTTGTTTGATCAGCGACGGTGTTTGGACAGAATCTGAAACTGGAGCCGTTGCCGGCGGAGAAAAAGGGGATGTGGAAGAGAGAAATGACTTGTTTGTTGTCTGTTTGTGATTACATTGTTGAGTTCTTCACTGAATCTCAATCTTTGGAAGATGGAACAACTATGGAGGTGACTTTTTTTTTTCTTTCTTTTATTATACTGTTTTCGAAATCTCGAGTATGGTTCAACTTGGTTACCATAACATTAACTTTTACAAGTCATTTGCATTACAATTTTTTCAAATCGGTTACTTCAAGGGGTGTCTTGTTGGCGAAGACGCTTTGGATATGCTCTAAAAGTTATAGTTCAAACATTGAAGTTAAATTTGATCCAGAATTTAAATGTTGCTTTAAAAAAGTGAAAATTATACCCAAGAAATTATGAGTAGCGTAAATTCTTTTAAAAAAATTATAAACGAAATGATTATCAAACAAGATCTTAATATCTTGAAACCCTTTTTTGTCTCTGGAACTCGCAATGAGGTGGGAGAAGCATGTTCGAAATTAGAGCATAATGTAAAGAGTTGAGCCAAATCCTAATAAAAACAATTATGAAAACATAACAGAAAACTGTTTACAAGCAGCCTTGGTTCCATTGTATATATATTTTTTTGATATACTCATTTTCACAAAGTTATAAAATCATGATGTATTTTCAGGTATTGAGCAGCAGACAAAGGTCAGACATATACCTCAACCTTCCAGCATTGCAAAAGCTAGATATGATGCTCTTGGTAAAAACTATAAGATCTTCATGTTTCAAATTGACAGCCAAAAAAAAAAAAAAAGAGACTTTGGTTGAACATTTAGAGAGTGATCAATCAATCTTGTTTGTCTTTGACAGGACATTTTGGACAGTTTTCAGGACACAGAGTTTTGGTATGCTGAAAAAGGAAGCATGTCGTCGAATTCAAATCGTTCGAGAACTGGTTCGTTTCGCCGACTCTCGTTGCAAAAAGAGGAGAAATGGTGGCTGCCAGTTCCCTGCATTCCTTCATCTGGTCTATCGGAGAAGACACGAAAACAGCTCCGAAATAACCGCGAATGTGCGAACCAAATCCACAAAGCTGCCATGGCAATCAACAGCACTATTCTTGCTGAAATGGACATTCCTGAGTCATACATAGACACTCTTCCAAAGGTTAATTAGTCCCCTAACAATAAAGTTTTTAGTTCGAACTTGTCCAATGGAACGATATATATACATATACATATATATAGCTAATACAAGAAGATGAAGATCAACATAACTGTATTCTAACTTGTTTCCATGAAACAATCCATTTTTTTCAGAGTGGAAAGGCAAGTATAGGCGATACGATATACCGCTACATGTATAGTGCAGACAAATTCTCTCCCGATCATCTACTCGATTGCTTGAACATAGGATCCGAACACGATGCCCTCGAGCTTGCAGACCGGATCGAGGCTTCGATGTATACATGGAGAAGGAAAGCATGTCTAAGCCACTCAAAATCTTCATGGGAATTGGTAAAGGATCTAATGGCTGAAACTGATAGGGGTGACAAGAACACTGTTTTGGCAGAAAGAGCTGAGAGCTTGCTTTTGTCCTTGAAACAAAGGTTCCCTGAACTTTCTCAAACAACCTTAGACACAAGCAAGATTCAATATAATAGGGTAAGTTAAGTTTATGGATGCCCCTTCTTGTTTTTTTTTTTCTATTAAATTACAAATCTAGTCCCTAAAAAGTCCTTCAACTTTAATTTTTGGGTTCAACAACATGTGGGTTCAACAACAGATTCAAACTTCTAACTTCTTATTTGAGAGTATATGTCTTAACCAGTTGAGTTAAGTTCAGGTTGACAATAAGTGCTTGAACTTTATAAAATGTCTAATAAGTTTCAAAATGTTCAATTTTGTGTATAATAAGTATGTGAGTTTAAAAAAATGTCAGATAGATTAGGGACTTAATAGACACAAAATTTAAAGTTTAGAGACCTTTTAAACGCTTCACACAACCCTAAAAATTTATTGACTAACTTGTAATTTAACCCTTTTTTCCCCTAATTTTAAGAATGCAATATTTTTACTAAAAAGTGAATGGAGTTTTGATGTTGTAGGATGTGGGACAAGCAGTGTTGGAGAGCTACTCAAGAGTGTTGGAAGGACTGGCATTCAACATTGTGGCTTGGATTGAAGATGTTCTTTTTGCTGATAGGTCCCTAAGAAATCAAGAGTAGGACCCTCCTCTTTTATCAAGAAAAGGAAATATATTATAGACAGCTTATGAGATTTAGAATTTTCCCTTTTCCCTTGTTGTTTCAACTTTTAGAGTATAGATGAAAGTGAATAAGATCTTTCTTCTAATGTTTAGTTTGGTAGGATTATTATTATTTTTTTACTTTTTTAAAGTTATTTGTTTGTATATTTGTGGTTACAAATTTGTATAAAAACTATGTTGTTGATTGGAACAAAGGGTCCACCCTATTTAATTGGTAGAATATTGTTTACTTCTTAGGTTTAGTTGCACGTGAATTTATTTTTTGACTAATACATCATCTAATGGAATAACAAATGCAATTAATTATAAAACATTGAGTTCTTATAATATCGTCCACTTTGGAATAAAAGTTTCATAGTTTTGTTTTTCTACTCTATCTAAAAGACATTCAACTTATATAAATTCTACCCTTAATTCAAAACTAAATTTCTCACGATTTAAATTGATGTAAAATTTTAGTCATATCCATAATAAGTTTCACTTCAACAAATAGATTAAAAAGTAAAATATTGATCAACTTGTCATAAGCATTAATTTATAAGGAGATCGATCTACCATAACAATTTTGAAATCACCAACAATAAAAAGGGTGTGCTATTGATGACTATTTAGACATATAACCAAGTTGTAATTAAAAAAAAAAAAAACATATAGTACTCAAGTTTGAGAAGCAATGATGTGTAAAAATATTTGTGGATAAGATGGTTCAATTAAGGTTGTCTATACAAATCTTTTTTATTTTTACTTGTATTTAAAACTATGTCACAAAATATTAATTAAAAAAACTACAAAATTTATGACATACATAAACCATCTCAATTATGTACCCTAGTAAATTGTACACTTGAATGTCAATTATTTACTAATTGTACTGTTTTGAAAACCTAATCATGATGTTATTTTAATAAAAACTTCTAAATTTAGGTACTAAAAAAAGGCCTAAAAATTTATTACACATTCATAAACAGGACATATCATAAATATCAAACTTATGAGCTGAAACATGATCAGTATGGTTCAATGAAATTAACTACAAGTATATAGCTTCAGAAGACCTTGACTTTTGCCTATTAATATTGCATTGATGATTCATTTACTACATATATTCAATATTTTAACCAAAATCATATTATGAACTTTTACATTGTCTTGAAAAACTTTTTCTTGTATGTTCATTGAAACTCTTATTTGATTATGGATTAAATTGCCAGTTTAGTTTTGTAAAGACCCTAATTTTATGATCCTTTTCCTAGAGTCTTTACTTAACATGCATGGCTTGAGGCCTCGTTTTTTTATAAGACAAAAATCACGTAGAAACTGAAGGAAACAAAACAGTTACTTTATTGGGATCCCGAAATAACAAACGATAAAACAAGGTTATTTCAAAAGGAAATCAAACTTAGTCCTAGCCTCCAAACTTTTAAAAGAGTAGGACACTCAAAAAAACGAAATGTTAGAAAACAGAAATAATTGTAAGAATAAAACATGAAATGCGGAAGTTGCTTCTCATCTCATGGCCAATGTAGCACCCCTCGTCATTCGACCAGCTTGCCCTTGCCCTTAGTTGAAAACATTTTTTTTTTAGAAAAAAAGGGTGAGTATGACATACATAACACTCAGTAAGAGACTCCACAACCGGGGTTACAAAGAAAACATGTTGTCAGCAGATCTTAACTTAAAGTAGGACCCATAAACAATAAAGCACATTTCGTGGCTTTTCTCTTCTGCTATTTGTGGGAAGTTGAAACTTCCTGATCCATAGCCTCTAGTTTGGGTCGACCCTAAGTCATTCGTGACTTACATAACATGAAACGTGCATATAAATAGATATTGGAAGTTTAATTGCCATGACCTTCGTAAACATTTTCATTTGTAAATAAATTCCTCTTCGGCCTCTATTGGAAAACTAATTTCTCCCAGAACATGGCCTCTAGTGTGGGTCGACTTAACGTAATCCTAAGATATGTGATCAATAATGTTAGGAAAATTCCACCACAGCCTTCGCAAACATTTCAAGAAAACACATACTAAGGGCCCCAAATACAATGACAACGCATTTGTAAAATAAAACAGTTTCATGGCATTAGCATACATCAAACCAAAATACTAAACTTTCAAAACAATATCAACCTATCATTCATGGCTTTTGAAATGGTCAGCAATCCAGTCCATACATGGAATTTAACACAGTTCACAACATCTTTTTCAAAACCTTTCATAGCATAAAAGAAAACAAGCATTTCAGTCCAACATGGCATTTAAATCCAAAATTTTCAACCCGACAGGGCATTTTTCAGCAAGCCTTTCATTCCTAAATTCAGAATTTAGCGTGGGTTCCCTTACCTTAGCCTCGCTTCACTAACAAGTCCTTAAATCTTCTTACGTGTCTTGAACCGAACCTCTGCACAAGTGAGAAGCAAAATGATGCCAACCTTACTTAGATTCCACTGCCCCTTTTTCCTTCCGGCCTCGAAGAACTCCTAGCACCAAACTTGACTCAACCAAATCAAACCTATCGCAAATCTAAGATCCAAAATCAACCAGAGAACAGAAAGAAAATGTTACCTACTCACCGGATCCAGCGAAGGCCGAAACGCCCTCGGCAGTGCACTCGCGGTCTACCAAGCGACGACGGCGAGGCTGCAACGGCGGCTTGGGCGAGACGACAATGGCGACTTCGGTGAGGACACAGCGGCGGCGGCGACAACGTAGCAGTGGACGTCTCCTGCGCGGTGAGAATAGTGGCACCACGACAGACTGCGCGTGATTCCCTTGGCGACTGCGACTCACGACTCACGACGACTTCGGCTAGGGGCAGCACGAGGGAGCTCTGGCGGCGACTGGTCGAGCTCTTGAGAAGGGAGGGGGAATCGTGTGCGTGAAGGAGGGGAGGGAGGGAGAGAGAGAGAGACCTTGGGAAACGTGCACCTAAAAAGACAAAAAAAAGACTCCTCTCAAAACCCTAATTGAGTTTGAAATTACCAAAAGCCCCTCAACTTCTTTTAAAACCACAACCAAACCATAGACCAAGTCAACTTCTTCTTTTTTTTTCCCTTTTTTTTTATGAAAACCACCAAAAAGGAGAAAATAAATTAAACTCCAAAATGCACATACTGATTTATCACGGGCGTTACAATCTTCCCTCCTTAAGAACTTTCGTCCCCTAAAGTTTCTAATCTTGGAACAACTCTGGGTAATTGGCACGCACTTCCTCCTCTCGCTCCCAAGTACCTTCCTCAGCTTGTTGGTTTCGCCACAAGATCTTGACTAGGCTGATAGCTCGGTTACGGAGGACCTTTTGCTCTCTAGCAAGAATTCGCACAGGTCGTTCTTCATAACTTAAGTTCTCGCTCAACTGCAAGGGCTCAAAGTCGACCACGTGCACCAGATCAACCCGTACTTCCTCAACATGGAAACATGGAAGACGTTATGAACTGACGAAAGGGATGACGGCAACGCCAACCGGTAAGCCACTGGACCAATCCGCTCTAAAATCTCGAATGACCCTATAAAGCATGGACTTAGATCCCTCTTCCGACCAAACCTCACAACCCCCTTCATTGGTGCCACCTTAAGAAACACATGGTTGCCTACCTCGAAAACTAAGTCCCTCCGTCTCGAATCGACATAACTCTTCTGCCTACTCTGTGCAGTTTGCATTCTCGCTTGGATCTTTCGTATGGCATCGTTCGTGACTTGGACTAACTCGGGACCCAACAACTGTCGTTCCCCAACTTCGTCCCAATAAACAGGAGTTCTGCACATTTTCCCATAAAGTGCTTCAAACGGTGACATGCCTAAGGTTGCTTGGTAGCTGTTGTTATAAGCAAATTCCATCAAATGCAGATGAGCATCTCAGCTGCCTGGAAAATCAAGAGCGCAGGCTCGCAGCATGTCCTCCAACACTTGGTTGAGGCATTTCGTCTGACCGTTTGTTTGAGGATGGAACGAGATACTGCAATTCAACTGAGTGCCTAACGCTTTCTGCAAGCTCCTCCATAACTTAGAAGTGAAACGAGGGTCGCTATCTGAAACAATTTTAGCAGGAACTCCGTGTAACTTGACTATCTCCTCCATACACAACTGTGCCCATCTGTCTGTGGAATAAGTGGGTTTCCCGGGAAGAAAGTGTGTTGACTTAGTCAGCCTGTCAACAATAACCCAGACCACCGTGAACCCTTTCAAGGTCCTGGGTAGTCACACTATGAAGTCTATCGAAATTTTGTCCAACTTTCACTACGGAACATCCAACAGTTGCAAAAGACCCGCTGGCCTTTGTCTTGGCGCTTTCACTTGCTGACAAACGCTAAGCACCTACTGACAAAATCAGCCACATCCCGCTTCATATTCAACCACCAGAAGAGTTGCTCCAAGTCCCTGTACATCTTGGTACTGCCTGGATGCATAGAAAATGGTGAACTATGACCCTCTGCTAAAATCTCACTCCTTAGTCCCCCAACATCTGGAACACACAAACGTCCCTAAAATAGCAGTCCCGCGTCTGAGGATAGGGAAAACCCTTATCCATGCTTTGTGGCCACCCGACGAAACCTCTCCAAGAGCCAAGGATCCGCTTGTTGGGAATCTATAATACGTTGTCTCAAAATTGGTTGAACTGTCAACTGGGCCAACGATGCGGTTGTTTCGCCCAACAGTACTGCAATTTCAGCATGCTCAAAATCTGACTACAACTCAACCTGATCAGTGACTAGGGATGAGGAATGAACTGGCTTCCTACTAAGAGCATCTGCCACTAATTTTTCCTTACCAGGGTGGTACAAGATTTCCACATCATAGTCATTCTCTAACTCTAACCACCTGCGTTCCCCTCATATTCAGTTCTTTCTGAGTGAATAGGTATTTCAGGCTCTTGTGATCTGTGAAAATTTGGATTTTCTCTCCATACAGGTAGTGCCTCCAAATTTTTATTGCGAACACCACGGTTGCTAAATCCAAATCGTGAGTTGGATAATTTTTCTCTCATGAATCTTTAACTAGCGAGACACATAAGCTATCACCTTCCCATGCTGCATCAGGACATAACCCAAACTATTCCCTGAGGCATCACTGTAGATCACATAACATTTCGTAGCGTCTGGCACTGTAAGAACGGGTGCTGTAACTAAGCTCTCCTTGAGCTTCTGGAAACTCTCCTCGCAGGCATCATCTCAAACAAACGTGGTACCCTTCCGTGTCAGCTGCGTTAGGGGCATAGCTATCTTGGAGAAGTCTTGCACGAAACGTCTATAATAACCTGCCAATCCCAGAAAACTACATACTTCTGTAACCGTCAATAATAAGAGTTATTCATTTCTTCACTTTGTGTCTCGGAAATATTTTAAACCTTTCCAATAAACTAAGCTCCAGGGTCATTGAATATATGAGAGAACTAGAACTTGAGCGGTGTGTAGTTGACACACAAGGAGGATCACGTTCGAGTTAATGACCCGAACGGTCTCTGATATAAGGATGGGGTTGGAGACCTAATCTCGGATACATTGTGGATGCGGCCCGCTTTGTATTAGATACAAACGAGGTGATCCGACTCATTCATGTGGTTGGCATGCGAGTGGGGCATCTCTGCACAATGAGATTGTACAAGACCGGCCAAGTGAATTATTAGACTTCACGATATAACACCGCTGGCGATAAAAGACTATAAATTCGTAGATGACCATTAGTGACTCGACACGAATCCACGAGCATATTACGGACTCACATGCGGTGCGTCCTTTGACTAGTGCGGGTGAGGGTGGTCTTGGTTACTCGCCCAATATGCCTATCTTCTCGGGACGTAACCAAGTAGAGAGTGAGAAACCTAATTACGCGAGATGGAATTCATTCGTTCCCGCCATAGGGAATCTAGAGGGTTGTTCCCTTAAGTCTTCGTCTCGGGGCTTGGACAGCGGCGCCCCACCTTCTCACCGGCCCGAGAAGGGTATTGTGTATGGTTGGATCATCACAATATGTTGTTTATTAGAGGAGCAGTGGGGACTTAAGCAACAAGATGTAGACACAAGGGTAAAACGGTAATTTGACCCAACCATGTCTAACGAACAACCTGTGAAGAGTCGACTCATGAGCATTGGTTATATCAATGGACACGTAATATTCTACACTGATGGGAGTGCAACTACGAGCTTTAGTGGAGTGTTCTGTAGCTAATGAACATCGGTTGGCCAAGTCAAAGAGTTTGACCGATTAACCTCAAATCATTGGAGCCCGCCACTTTGTAGGTCCATTAGGTCCCTTGGTTGGCTCAATGCTGGGATAAAAGAAGGGTTAATGTTTTGGTATGAAATTGAAGTGTTCAATTTCACCTTAAAAGTAGTATTTATATCATATAGATGATATAATATATAGTTTAATATGAATGAGATTTATAATAAACTATATATTAGCCTAATTGTTGAATTAAAGGCTAATTGGAGAAATTGATAGAGAGAAAATAAATTGAATGTGATTCAATTTAATTAAATCCACAATTATTGCAAATGAGATTTGCAACACAAGATATGAGATATCTTATATTATATAATTATGTAAATGAGATTTACATAACATATGGTTGTGGTAAAGTGGTAATAAAGTGAAGTTGTGAACTTCATCATTCCACTATTTAAACTCCTTTGCAAAAGGGTTTTGGTAACCTAATTGGAAAAAAAACTAAGCTTTGGAAGCTAAGGAAATTCTCTCTTCTCTCTCAATTTTCTCATCTCTTTCCAAAACACAAAGTTCCCACAAACTTCCTTCTCCAAAAGAGAACAACCAAGAAGATCAATTGGTAGTGTTTGGGATCCGATAGTGGGAAGAGTTCGTAGAGATCGAGAAGCGCGAAGAGTTCGTGATCTACAAGGAGAGTTTGCTGAATTGGTCTACAACAAGTAAGTTTTCCTTCTTGCACATAAAATTTTCAAAGCATGTTTAGCCTAGATCTAATAGTTAGATCAATTTTAATAAGCATGTTGCATGATGATACCACGACGATTCGATCGTCTTCTGCTGCGCGGGGATTCTCATTCCCTTCAATTGGTATCAGAGTCATCTCGATGGTTCTCTCATCGATGCACTGTTTTATTAAAATTTAGGTGGGTAATTTACCATGTTTTCATGAGATGAATGTATGGTTTGCGAATTGGATATTTTCGGTTTTTGGCACTAGATTAGATTTACAATTATGTTGATGAGATCAATGTAAGGGCCCGTTGTTTTGGGCAATTTTGTTGTAAATCAAGTCTGTAAGTCCGGATCGTTCGTGGCAAGAGTTGTTGTGAAGAAATCGGAGCAGGAACAGGCAAAAAACCAGGCGAAAAATAGCAAGGATGTTGCTGTCTGTCGATGGCGTTGAGACGCTGCCCAACGCGCCTCAACGCGTCGTGCTCGCATGACGCGAAGGCCTACTGACGGAGAATGGTGTTGCAACGCCGGATGTAGCATTGCAACGCCGGCCGGCGTTGAGGACGCGCCTCAACGCCCGGCGTTGCAACAACTATGAGGCGTTGCGATTTGAATTGAATGCGAAGCGATGTGGCGTTTTTAATTCGTTATTTATATTAATTTTTTCAGTTTTTTTTATAAAAAACGTTTTTTTTAATTTATTTTTTTAATTATTTTTTTAAATATTATTAATATAAATGTTATATTAATTTTATTTAATTAAATAATTTCCCCTAGGTGCCAAAAACCAGTCCAATTATGCTATTTAATTATTTTATGCATGAGATGTATGATTTTAATTAAATTCTATGTGCATAATGTATGACATATAGATTTAAAATCCCACCTTAGGTTAAACATAATCATGCATCATGTATATTATAAGAGTTATAATATAGTTTGCATGATAGGTTATATTATAAGAGTTATAATGTAATTAAATGCATATTTAATTTAATTAATATAAGTGTTATATTTTTTAGATTAAAGTATGCTCATGCATTTATATTCCTATGATGAAATGATAATTATGTTATAGTATATAATTATTCATGTGACGAATGTTCAAACACTATAACATAGAAATGCATGCAACCTAAGTTAATTATTAGTTTTAAAGTGTTTAGAACTTGCATAATTAGACTTAGGTTTTCTAATTTTCTAATTAGATTAGAAATTTAGGAAATCAAATATAATCTTTGAATGGAGACGATTAGTAACTCTGTCTAAGGAAGGTTTTGTCTAAAGGTCAGGGTATTTAAGTTGGCGCTTATGAACACACCCTACAGGAAACCGACGTGGGAGTGAATCGATCCCGAGATTCTTAGATTATATTTACGTGAGCGCCGTTAATTAAGTGTTAATTAATTTTCTCACATAGACCTAAGTTAATAATGTGATTATAGACTTAGGCAAAATACCATATAAGTGTTATATTGGTAGACTTAGGTAAATTTTAGCCAGGTTTATCTAGGTCAATCCTATTAAAATTAAAGTCTTGAGTGGGAGAGAAATATAGTGTATGAGATACATTTCCATTTCCAACCACAAATCTCTTTAAGTCCACATCGTGTGATCTATACTCGGCCTCGTGGCGCAAAAATGGAGCGTCCCCTTCGGATGGCATTTGTATAGATCAATATCATCGTGGATGGAGAGAGTACTTATAGTGAGTGGGAGCGGGACTTGTGAATTCGAGACCCACAGTCTCTTCTTTCGATTCACACCATGAGACACCTATGATCCGCTGCTAGTTTGGCCTAGGACGAGACAATCCCCTCGGAGGGCTTGATCATGGGAGTCGGAACACGATGAATTCCCGAAAGGATCACGATTTCTGGTTGGTTTTCCTTCTTAGTTCAAATTTCTGGTGACTATTGTTTGGACGGATACTTGGAAACTTAAAGATTGAGGGTGACACTCACGAATTCGTTAAGTGTTAATGAATTCGACCAAATAATGGTAATTGGATGCCTAATGGAATAAGAGTTATTCTGGGATTAGGGTCTGATCGAGAAAGTCTCGTCTTAAAGGAGGAGTGTTCAGTTCACCCTTCGGTGGCAGTCATTCTAAACCTTTAGGGTATCATTGAAAAATTTTGAATGACCTAGGGATCATGAAATATTTTTTGCTAAAATTAGATTGGTTTTCAAAAAGTTTTTTGCGAGACTAATACAAAGTTTTTCTTAAATTTTCAGCTAAAAATGTCTAGCGCTATTATAGCTTTACTTGCTTCCAATAAGTAAGTGGGAGATAATTACCAAAGCTGGAAAAACAACATCAATACAATATTGGTAACTGACGACATAAAGTTCGTGTTGTTTGAGGAGTGTCCTCAGATTCCGGGCGCGACCGCATCGCGAGTTGTTCGCGATACGTACGATCGATGGATCAGGGCCAATGAAAAGGCCAAGGTCTACATAATTGCCAGCATGTCTGATGTCTTGGCAAAGAAGCATGAGTGATGGTTTCCGCTAAAGAAATCATGGAGTCCTTGCGAGAAATGTTTGGACAACGATCCTTTCAGTCCGGCATGACTCGGCTCAAATACATTTTCAACGCCGAATGAAGAGGGGTCATCCGTCCGTGAACATGTTCTGAACATGATGACCCGCTTTAATCTGGCCGAGATGAATGGGGCTTGATCGACGAGTCGGCGAAGTCGATTTTATCATGGAGACTCTTCCAAGAGTTTCTTTTCGATTTAAGTAATGTCTTTGTTATGAACAAAATTAGCTACAATCGACTACCCTCCTTAATGAGCTCTGACAGATTTCCAGGTCCACTGAACAGGTCAAGGAATCGAGGCAAATGTTGCCTCACAGTCTTATCACGGGGTTCGACCTGCAGGGACAAAATCTGTTGCTTCTTCACGCCCGAAGGGAAGAAGAGGATGAAGAGGGTAAAACCGATCGAGCTGCCGCCTGAAGGGCAAGAAGGTCAAGGAGGTTGCAGAGAGAAAAAAGTGTTTCCACCGCAATGGAAGCGGACATTGGAAAAGAAAGCGCCGAAAATTCTGGCCGAGAGGAAGAACCAAGGTAAATGTGATTTACTTGTGGTAGAAACATGTTTAGTGGAGAGTAATGATTATTCTGGATATTAGATTCAGCGCCACTAACTACGTTTGTTCTTCGCTCGTGGATTGATTCTTGGCACCACATTGCGAGAGGTGAGGTGACTCTACGGGTTGGATCCGGGAGCTTGTCTCTGCTTTGCAACAATCGGCGCAGTGATGAAGTCAGCATTTTGGCGGGACGTACTTATTGTTAGACAATTTGTACATAGTTCCGTGGTTTACTAGAAACCTTGTTTCTATTTCCTGCTTAATTGAACAATGTATTTCAGTTTCTTTTGAATTAAATAAAGCGTTTATTTCTTTCAAAGGGAATGTTATTTGTTCATCTTCACTTGAAAATAATCTGTATGTTTTAAAACCCAATTCGGTTAAAAGTATTTTGAATCTTTGAATTGTTTAAAATCTATGAAACACGAACTAAGAAAGCAAAAGTTTCTCCAAAAGAAAATGCCCATCTTTGGCATCTACGGTTAGGCCACATTAATCTCAATAGGATTGAGAAACTAGTGAAAAGTGGACTTCTAAACGAGTTGGAAGAAAACTCTTTACCAGTATGTGAGTCATGCCTTGAAGGCAAAATGACCAAACGCCCTTTTAGTAGAAAAGGATATAGAGCCAAAGAGCCTCTTGAGTTAGTACATTATGACCTCTGTGGTCCGATGAATGTTAAAGCTCGGGGCGGTTATGAGTATTTTGTGTCTTTCATAGACGACTACTCTAGATATGGGTACATTTACCTAATCCATAGGAAGTCTGAAACTCTTGAAAAGTTCAAGGAGTACAAGACTGAGGTTGAGAACCTCTTAGGTAAATCGCTTAAAACACTTCGATCGGATCGAGGTGGAGAGTACATGGACATTGAATTCCAGGACTATATGATAGAACACGGAATTACGTCCCAACTCTCAGCGCCTGGTATGCCACAACAGAATGGTATATCGGAGAGGAGAAACAGAACCTTGTTGGACATGGTTCGGTCGATGATGAGCTATGCTCGTCTCCCTGATTCTTTCTGGGGGTACGCAGTAGAGACTGCGGTTTACATTTTGAACAATGTTCCCTTGAAGAGTGTTTTGTGAAACACCTTTCGAGCTCTGGAGCGGACGTAAAGGCAGTTTACATCACTTCAGGATTTGGGGATGCACAACCCATATGTTGGTGTCAAACCCGAAAAAGTTGGAACCTCGTTCGAAATTGTGCCTATTCGTAGGTTACCTTAAAGAGACTAGGGGTGGCCTGTTTTACGATCCTAGGGAAAATAGGGTGCTTGTGTCGACAAACGCCACTTTCCTAGAGGTAGACCACGTCAGGGATCATGTACCAAGAAGTAAAATTGTATTGAATGAAATAGACGGTTCATCGCCAAGAGTTGCTGATGGGGCTAGTACATCAACAAGTGTTGTTGATCCTAGCGTCTAGTCAAATCCGTTCCCAAGAGTTGGGAATGCCTCGACGTAGTGGGAGGACCGTGAGACGGCCGATCGCGATATGGGTTTAAATTTGAAACCTCGGTTGTAGATTCGATGATGATGATCGTGAGGATCCATTGACCTATGATCGAGCAATGGTGATGTTGATAAAGACGAATGGATTAAAGCTATGGACCAAGAAATGGAGTCTATGTACTTCAATTCGCTGCAGGAGCTTGTGGATCAACCGGATGGGGTAAAACCTATTGGTTGCAAATGGATCTACAAGCGTAAACGTGGCGTAGATGGGAAGGTGCGGACCTTGGCCCGACTAGTGGCAAAGGATTTTACCGAGTTGAAGGGGTTGACTATGAGGAAACTTTTACGCCGATGCCATGGTAAAGTCGATCGAGATCCTTCGGCCATTGCTTTGCGTATTATGACTACGGGTATGGCGGATGGACGTCAAGACAACCTTTCTGAATGACAAACTTGATGTGACCATCTACATGGACTAGCCCAAAGGGTTCATTGCCCAAGGCCAAGAGCAAAAAGTTTGCTTGCTTTATAGGTCCATTTATGGACCAAAAGCGAGCTTCGAGGTCTTGGAATATAAGGTTAGATGAGGCGATCAAATCTTATGGCTTTGATCAAAATGTCGATTTAACCTTGTGTCTACAAGAAAATCGTTGACAAAAGCCGTCGCATTTTTGGTGTTGTCGTGGGCGATATTCTTTTCATTGGGAATGAGGTAGAATTTCTTACTAACGTTAAAAAGTGGCTAGCTTCACAATTCCAAATGAAAGATTTGGGAGAAGCTCAGTACGTTCTAGGTATCCGAGATAGTCCCAACCTAAGAAGAGCGAGCTAGCCTTGTCTCGGCGTCTTATATTGACAAGATGTTGTCTAGATATAAGATGCGAGAACTCCAAGAAGGGTTTGTTGCCTTTCAGGCATGGGGTTCACTTGTCTAAGGATCAGTGTCCTAAGACTCCTCAAGATGTTGAGGATATGAGACGCATTCCATATGCTTCAGCTGTAGGGAGCCTGATGTATGCAATGTTGTGTACTAGACCCGACATCTGTTATGCCGTAGGAATTGTAAGTAGATATCAGTCCAATCCAGGATTAGATCACTGGACAGCCGTAAAGACAATCCTCAAGTATCTTAGGAGAACGAGGAACTACAACTTAGTGTATGGTAGTGGGGATTTGATCCTCACGGGATACACAGATTCTCGATTTTCGGGCCGATAAGGATTCTACGAAATCCACCTCGGGTCGACCTTCATTCGAATGGAGGAGTCAGTAGTATGGCGAAGCATCAAACAAGGATGCATTGCTTTGATTCCACTATGGAAGCGAGTATGTTGCGGCTTGTGAAGGCTGCAAAGGAAGTTTGTTTGCTTAGGAAGTTCATGACGGATTTGGATGTTATTCCAAATATGAACTTGCCAATCACGCTGTTCTGTGATAACAGTGGTGCAGTAGCCAACTCACGTGAGCCTCGAAGCCATAAAAGAGGTAAACACATTGAGCGCAAGTATCATCTGATACGGGAAATTGTGCACCGCAGAGACGTGATACCATCACGCGATAGCATCGAGCACAATGTAGTGATCCATTTACAAAACCCCTCACGGCTAAAGTGTTTGAGGGTCACCTGAGAGTCTAGGTATTCGAGAGCTTCTGACTAGGGCAAGTGGGAGATGTGTAAACGGGTATTCAATGCCCTAGTTTATTGTAATTTTTATTGTAACTCAAATACATTTTGGAAATGTACCTTCTCCACTAGCTTAGTCCAAGTGGGAGTTTGTTGGGATTTCTGTCCTAATCTCGTGGTTGTAAAATATTGTTTTGAAATTAATAAGAGTTATTCATTTCTTCACTTTGTGTCTCAAACCTTTCCAATAAACTAAGCTCCAGGGTCATTGAATATATGAGAGAACTAGAACTTGGACGGTGTGTAGTTGACACACAAGGAGGATCACGTTCGAGTTAATGACCCGAACGGTCTACAGTATAAGGATGAGGTTGGAGACCTAATCCTGGATACATTGTGGATGCGACCCGCTTTGTATTAGATACAAACGAGGTGATCTGACTCATTCATGTGGTTGACATGCAAGTGGGGGCATCCTGTACAATGAGATTGTACAAGATCGAACCGTGAATTATTAGACTTACGATATAACACCGCTGTGATGAAAGACTAATAAATTCGTAGATGACCATTAGTGACTCGACTCGAATCCACGAGCGTATTACGGACTCGCATGCATGGTCCGCCTTTTGACTAGTACGGGTGAGGGTGGTCTTGGTTACTCGCCCAATATGCCTATCTTCTCAGGGACAGAACCAAGTAGAGAGCTGGGAACCTAATTACGCGAGATGGAATTTATTCGTTCCCGCCTATAGGGAATCTAGAGGGGTTGTTCTCTTAAGTGCTGTCTCCAGGGCTTGGACAACGGGCGCCCACCTTCTCACTGGCCCGAGAAGGGTGTTTTGTATGGTTGGATCATCACAATATGTTGTTCATTAGAGGAGCAATGGGGACTTAAGGAACAAGATGTAGACACAGGGATAAAACGATAATTTGACCCAGCCATGTCTAACGAACAACCTGTGAAGGGTCGACTCATGAGCATTGGTTATATCAATGGACACGTAATATTCTACACTGATGGGAGTACAACTACAGACTTTAGTGGAGTGTTACTGTAGCTAATGAACACTGGTTGATCGAGTCAAAGAGTTTGACCGATTAACCTCAAATCATTGGAGCCCGTCACTATAGGTCCATTAGGTCCCTTGGTTGGCTCAATCTGGGATAAAAGAAGGGTTAATGTTTTGGTATGAAATTGAAGTGTTCAATTTCACCTTAAAGAGTATTTATATCATATAGATGATATAATATATAGTTTAATATGAATGAGATTTATAATAAACTATATATTAGCCTAATTGTTGAATTAAAGGCTAATTGGAGAAATTGATAGAGAGAAAATAAATTGAATGTGATTCAATTTAATTAAACCCACAATTATTGCAAATGAGATTTGCAACACAAGATATGAGATATCTTATATTATATAATTATGTAAATGAGATTTACATAACATATGGTTGTGGTAAAGTGGTAATAAAGTGAAGTTGTGAACTTCATCATTCCACTATTTAAACTCCTTTGCAAAAGGGTTTTGGTAACCTAATTGGAAAAAAAAAACTAAGCTTTGGAAGCTAAGGGAAATTCTCTCTTCTCTCTCAATTTTCTCATCTCTTTCCAAAACACAAAGTTCCCACAAACTTCCCTTCTCCAAAAGAGAACAACCAAGAAGATCAATTGGTAGTGTTTGGGATCCGATAGTGGGAAGAGTTCGTAGAGATCGAGAAGCGCGAAGAGTTCGTGATCTACAAGGAGAGTTTGCTGAATTGGTCTACAACAAGTAAGTTTTCCTTCTTGCTGTAAAATTTCAGCATGTTTAGCCTAGATCTAATAGTTAGATCACTTTTAATAAGCATGTTGCATGATGATACCATGACGATTTGATCGTCTTCCGCTGCGCGGGGATTCTCATTCCCTTCACACTGGAGCCCTGAGGATGGCTGTCACTTGCTTTATTCGGGCAATTTCTAGAGAAATGCCCCTCTTGGCCACATCTGAAGCAAGCTCAGGTTCGGGTCAAACACCTGCCCCAGTGAGATCTCCCACAGTTGTTGCAGCGGGGCTTTTCCCCACCGTTGCCTCCTTGTCTACCTGACTGTTGCCTCTGCCCCGTGGCCGAACAGGACCTACCTATCCCATGGGAGGTCTGCTGAGGACGATGAGAACTCGAGCTGGCCTGGTTTCATTTCCTCTTCTTACCCAAGGAGGATTGGCCCGGGTCACTGTTCCCCTACTGGTCTCTTTTCTGTTGGCCGCCTATAAACTCGGCGACTCTAACTGCCTCAGCATAATCAGAAGGCTCCAAGGCTTGCGCAGTGCCTCTGACATTGACATCCAAGCCCATAACAAAACGTTCAATCTTCATGACTTCTGTACTTATTAGTTCGGGAGCGAAACGTGACAGTCGCAAAAATTCTCGCTCATTGCTTTCCACATACTGCTTGTTCTGGCGAAGCTGTAAGAATTTCTCTTGCTTTCTATAACGAGCTGTCATAGGGTAAAATTTTTGCCAGAAAGCCTCCCAGAACTGGGCCCACGTCACAAGGCCTCCTTCAGTGCTCACGGTCCTCTAGGCTGACTCCCACCACATGAAGGTGTCATCTCTCAGCATGAAGGCCGCACAAGACACCATGTACTCTTCAGGGCAATTCATGAGTCGAAAGATATTCTCTATCGATGACAACCACAGTTCTACCACTGTGGGGTCCCTAGAAGACCCATCGAATGGTCGGGGGTCGTACTTCCTGAAATCCTTCAGGTACCGAGCTTCCACTGTCGCATTCACCCTGGCAATATTGAGCTAACTGTGACACCACAGTAGCTTGTATCATAGCTTGCATAGTCTCCAATATCGTAGGCATAACGGGGTTGGCTTGTCCCATAACCGACGTGACTGGAGGAACATTTCCTTGGTTATGTTGTGGAGACTGAGGTGGATCCAGCATGGGCGGGGGAACCTCTTCCTGTTCCACGGGCAGTTCTGGGGGCGGGCCCATTTCTCCGACCCTTCGCCCCCTGCCTCATCATCTTCCTCTAGGTGGCATCAGTACTACATCATAGCGATACAGACTCAGCTCTCACCATAGGCAACCAAACCAAAGAATATATATGCAATCATCTAGCATAAATCATACATTCACATGCTTCCTTATAAACATTTTTGCCATAAAAAAAAAAATAAAAAATAACATTTATATAATAAGGATCTTGAAGCAAACCTGGCGATGACTGAGAGTTGCTACTTGCCATGAGTTCCTGCTACCTAAAACTTAAATAAGTCTACAAAACCCATAACCTTGGGCTCTGATACCAACTGTAAAGACCCTAATTTTATGACCCTCTTCCTAGAGTCTTTACTTAACATGCATGGCTTGAGGCCTCATTTTTTTATAAAACAAAAATCACGTAGAAACTGAAGGAAACAAAACAGTTACTTTATTGAGATCCCGAAATAACAAACGATAAAACAAGGTTAATTCAAAAGGAAATCAAACTTAGTCCTGACCTCCAAACTTTAAAAAAAGTAGGGCATTCAAAAAAGCGAAATGCTAGAAAACAAAAATAATTGTATGAATAAAACATGAAATGCGGAAGTTGCTTCTCATCCCATGGCCAATGTAGCGCCCTCGTCATTCGACCAGCTTTCCCTTGCCCTTACCTGAAAACATTTTTTTTAGAAAGAAAGTGTGAGTATTAGATACATAACACTCAGTAAGAGACCCCACAACCGGGGTTATAAAGAAAACATGTTGTCAGCCGATCTTAACTTAAAGTAGGACCCATAAACAATAAAACATATTTCGTAGCTTTTCTCTTCAACTATTTGTGGGAAATTGAAACTTCCTGATCCATGGCCTCTAGTTTGGGTCGACCCTAAGTCATTCATGACTTACATAACATTAGACATGCATATAAATAGATATTGGAAGTTTAATTGCCACGACCTTCGTAAACATTTTCATTTGTAAATAAATTCCTCTTCGACCTCTAGTGGACAACTAATTTCTCCCAGAACATGGCCTCTAGTGTGGGTCGACTTAACGTAATCATAAGATATGTGATCAATAATGTCAGGAAAATTCCACCACAACCTTCGTAAACATTTCAAGAAAACACATACTAAGGGCCCCAAATACAATGACAACGCATTTGTAAAATAAAAAGTTTCATGGCATTAGCATACATCAAACCAAAATACTAAACTTTCAAAACAACATCAACCTATCATTCATGGCTTTTGAAATGGTCAACAATCCAGTCCATATATGAAATTTAACACAGTTCACAACATCTTTTTCAAAACCTCTCATAGCATAAAAGAAAACAAGCATTTCAGTCCAACATGGCATTTAAATCCAAAATTTTCAACCCGACAGGGCATTTTTCAGCAAGCCTTTCATTCCTAAATTCAGAATTTAGCGTGGGTTCCCTTACCTTAGCCTCGCTCCACTAACAAGTCCTTAAATCCTCTTACGTGTCTTGAACCGAACCTCTGCACAAGTGAGAAGCAAAACGATGCCAACCTTACTTAGATTCTGCTGCCCCTTTTTCCTTCCGGTCTCGAAGAACTCCTAGCACCAAACTTGACTCAACCAAATCAAACCTATCACAAATCTAAGATCCAAAATAAACCAGAGAACAGAAAGAAAACGTCACCTACTCACCGGATCCGGCGAAGGCCGAAACGCCCCCGGCAGTGCACTCGCGGTCTACAAAGCGACAGCGGCGGCTTGGGAGAGACGACAACGACGACTTGGGCGAGGACACAACGGCGGCGACGACAACGTAGCAGTGGACGTCTCCAGTGCGACACCACGGCAAACGGCGCGTGATTCCCTTGGCAGCTGCGACTCACGGCGAGGTGGCGGCTTCGGCTACCGGTGACATGAGGGAGCTCCGACGGCGACTGAGCGAGCTCTTGAGAAGGGAGGGGGAATCACGTGCGTGAAGGAGGGGAGAGAGGGAGAGAGAGACTTTGGGAAATACGCACCTAAAATGACAAAAAAAAGTCTCCTCTCAAAACCCTAAATGAGTTTGAAATTACCAAAAGCCCGTCAACTTCTTTTAAAACCACAGTCAAACCATAGACCAAGTCAACTTCTTTTTTTTTTCCCCTTTTTTTTTTATGAAAACCACCAAAAAGGAGAAAATAAATTAAACTCCAAAATGCACATACCTGATTTATCACGAGCGTTACAAGTTCCCAGATTTTTAAGTTTGTGTCTATTTTTTCGTTAGTCTTTAGAAAATAATGAATAAGTTCTTGGACTTTCAATTTCGTGTTCAATAAGATTACTAGACTTTAGAGTGTCTAATAAGTCCTTAAAATCTCAATTTGATGTTCAATAGGTATTTGAATTTTCATTTTTGTTTTTAATAGGTCTTTAAACCAGTCTTTGTTTTCTTTCTTTTTTTTTTTTTTAAATTCATGGATCACTATTCAATTTTGTGTTAAATAAATCAGTTAATTTTTATAAATTTTAGATATGCTCTTAGACCGTTTTTAAAGTTCAAAAACTAAACTTGTAATCTAATCTTGATTAGGGTGAGATTATAATTTAATTTAGAGAGAGATTATTTTCATCCCTTATTTAAAATTTAATTTAATGATATTGAAATTTCAAACCCAAAATCCACTCCCTGATTAATATTGTTTTCTTTTTATTTTTTTATTTCTAACCTTCTCTTGATTAATATTGTTTTAGGAACTTTTAGCAGTTAGATAATTTTGTGGTTCTAGGGATCGGATAGCTTTAATAAACATTAGAAGTCATTTCACTTTTTTACCCATATACCAAATTGAGACCATAAGCAAGATTGATCAAGTCAGCTTGAATGATTCTAAGCATGTCACCGAATCTACATGGGATTGCAAAGAAACATAACTCTAGGCTATAATAAAGCACCATGCTCATTTTGATTACATTTTCGAAATCCCCCTCCTCAAAATACAGGTTACGTGCCTCTATATAGCCTCAAAATTAATCCTAGAGTAATCTATGGTCAATTGAAGAGTTGTAACTTTCATTCTCATCAATACCATAATGTCCACTAGCTAAATTGTAACTTAAATCATTGAAAACAAGAGTTTAAAACTGAAAATCACATTGAAAATTCCATAAATCTGAGAATTAAACTTCGAATAAGCCAATCAATAATTTGTTACCATCCAAGAATAAATGAAGCCCCACTTGAAGTAACTTGAAGCTCTTATTGCATAAATAAAGTTTGACTTGTCTTTAATGAAGCACGAGTTGCACATGAGTTCGTCATAAATGAAACTTGACAACATTTAATTCAACTCCATCTTTAAGTTTTTCTTTAGTCTTGAATTGCATGGTTGAATTCATATTATTCTCCCTTTCTTCAAGAAGATTCGTCCTCGAATCTAAAAATGTCCTTGTAACAGAAACTGGAGTTTATTTCAGCTTTTGGTCTTGCTCTCTTGGATTTCTTTTTTGTATCTTTTGGCCACCAATAGATTTAAATGAGCTCTTTTTGTGAAACACGATGCAAAACAATGTAAAGTGACAAGAGAAACGACCTTTTTCACACTCCCTTACATGTTTACACTCAAGGAGACACTTAATTTCTCAAATCACTCAATATCATCTCTTAATTCCTCTCAAGTTTGGAAATAGTGAAGTCAAGATAATTTGCAATCCAATGAGTAATAACACACTTTCATCACACAAGTTAACTGGACTTATGGAAATATTCAAAATTCAAACAAGTAGCAAGATGAGCATAGTGAAAAATGAATGAAAACATATTAAACAAGATAGAAGCAATGAACGGCAATGATTAAAATGCACTCAATGTTATTGATAATTGGAGTTTAAAACACAAGAATGCAACTTAAAACAAGGAAGTTCAACGGCTAGCCTAAAACATATATGAGTTACAAAAAATTAAAACATCAAAAGCATTAAACTTCCAGCAACTCGAAATTTAATTTTCTAAAACTGTAACTGCCAAAACATTGATCAATAACGGTTCTTTCCAAAAAGAAATCAATGTGTAACTGAAATGATGAACAAATATACAACTTGATTATAATTATAACACATTTAAAGAGATTATAAATGTGCAATATGGATCAAGCATTGTTTGGAGGCAAAAGCCGTAAGAACAAAAGAAAAATTCATATTCTCGAGTATAGTAGTTTTTCAAAATAACTTGAAAAAAATGCACACTTTTCACCCTCAAGAAAGCCGAATTAGAAATTCTCATAGAATCATAAAGTGTAGATAATATCTAGATCTACAATATTAAAGAAGGCTCCAAGATGAAAGGACAATTGGAAATCTGACTTTTTGTGCTTTTTGAAAGATTATAAATCTAGACAGATTAAAAAAAAAAACTAGAACATGAAAATGAAAATGAAAAAAAAAAATTCAAGAAAAACGTAAAGGAAACATATATCCTATCTTGAGTCTAAGGTCTTGAGTTCATAATAAATGAAACTTGACAACATTTAATTCAAATTCATCTTGAAACTTTTTTTTAGTTTTGAATTGCATGATTGGATTTATATCATCGTGTCACAAGAGGGCACTGAATGGAGAGTTCCACAGACAGAAGTGCAGACTTTAGTGCTTTGTTGACATTAAGATAAAGTTGTATGTATGGCTCTACTTCATAAAGAACAGAATCCTGCCAACAATACATGACTTAACCGTCTCATAGAAGAGAGTACTGTTGTTGTATAATATTTACAAAGACCTTGACCTCAACCTTGGCCAGATCCTAAGAAAGGAGATCATGGTCTACAGCTACACTGACAGAACATGATATGTCTTTTTTTTCCAACCCTAATAACTAAACTTTGCAAGAGGGTGTGATTGTATCAAGATGAAAGGAGGGGAGATAGACATGTGCAAGGCTAGCATGGATCTCAGGACAATCAACAAGTTAGTGGCCTTGCATACGCAGAAGTTGACTTTCTCAAAGAAACAACTGTCAACTCCAAGCTTCAGCACATGCGACTCCATCTCCTCCTCCACTAGCCACTTTAGGTCCACCTGAGCCAGAATCATCACACACAGACATTCTGGCTCAACTCAATAGGATTTAGGAGCAGAGTGTCACAATTCACTGTGCGATAGAAGTGAGTTGTGCCTTTTAGTGATGTCATCAAGGACGATGACGAAATTAAATGCGGGAGAATGTCACAATCATACTAGAAGAGCGTATGTTTGTGACATTCTCCCCAACTTAATCTCGTCATCGTCCTAGATGACATTACTAAAGGGCACAACCCACTCCCATCGCACAGTGGATTGTGACACAGAACATGGCTTATTAGGCCTATGTAAGAAAGAGACGATGTCATCCGTAAGGCCCTCGCTGAGCTGACAAAGGGTTAGGCTCCTGCACTTTCTAACTTCTCTACCACTTTTCTGGATCATGACGACCATATGAGAGATGACAACTCCTCTTCCTCTTAGGGGAGTACTTATTTCACTTCACCACTATCTTTATTTTCTTCAGTAGGCTAGATGATTGCCATTTCATTAGTATAGGTTTACTTGTATTTTCCATATAATAGATTCATTGTTTTCATAGTTAATTAGTTTTCTTTTTCTTATTTTGTATTTGTTGAAAATACTTTCGGCTCAAACTTGATTTTATTTACACCTTGCACATGGATGCATAAAAAATAAAATTTCTAAAATAAGTTTTCAAATTACTTTCCTTGGTGGTAATGTTAAAAAGATTTTTATGATGATATTTAAAATTCTCTCAACTTTTAAGTGCTTTACACAATCTTGAGTTTTCAAGACCATTCACTTTTGTCAATCATTTTCTCCCCAAACTATTAAATTTCAAATTTTCCTTATGTTTAAACCATGGAAGGTACTTGGGAGATTTTAGTTTCAATGTTTAACAAGACAAATTAACCAAAAATTTGTACCCAACCCCTTTTTTCTTTAGTTCTTGGTCAATGGAGGCATTACCCCATTCAAGTTTGGGGAGGGAGAGGGGTGCATTTTGTGCTTAAAGTTGTTGAACTGACCTTATATCATGTACAACACTGTTGCTAAGATTCATGAAAAAAAGAGGAAAAAAGAAAAAGAGGGATACTCCTCCTTCCGACATAAACTAAGTAACATGAGGCAATCATGACACCCATGATTTCCTTTGTATGAAAAGTTTACTTAGAAAATGAGTATTTGAAAACAATCTTAGCAGTGACTTGTGCCCGTAGTTATCTACTTTCACCATAAAATGTTTGTAAGTTGTTACGAGTAATTTTTTAGTACTCACAACTAACCATAAGTGTATGTTGTCAAGTTTTAATATAATGATAGATTATAGAGTATCTCTCCATAGAGATTAGTTTTCCTTAGATTTAATTACGTATCATGGTTACTTTTAACTAATTTTATTTAGAGAAACAAACTCTGGAATCAAGGAAAAATAAAATCTAAACTAATATGTACATGCTTTGGAGTCTAATTTTGAGAAACATGAATGATTGAATCAATTAAGCTCAACTTTGATTGATTAGAGAATTGAATTATTTTTTTAGTACAATAGGAGTTGGAGAATTCGAACTATAGATCTCGTGGTCGTTAACAGATTTGATATATCAGTTGAGTTGTGCTCTCTTTGGCATAAAAAAATTGAGTTATAAACTAACAATCCTAAGCCAAGAATTTCTAATATAATCAATTGACTCTTTCAAGCCCAATTGAACTCATATAAAGAAATAAATTAACCTCTCGGTCTATTTCTATTACTAAGCATACACTCTCATGTAATAGATTAACCCTAATCATGCATCTAATATTCTATAACTAAACTTACTTTTTCAAGCTAAATCAAGTTTAACATGCAAAACCATTACCAAAGGTTTAGTAAATATAAACGAGATGTATAAAAGATGTCGATATATAAAGTAAAACTAAAAATCAACCAAACATTTAACATTCAATCATTCACATGTCATGAGTAATCCACAAAAACACCTAAATCCAAATGAAAAGTAAAGGAAGTAGAGAACCAAATTAGGTCGCGTGCCAATCACTCCTTCCGGGCATGATGCCCATGATCTTGAGCTTCAAGTCCTACTTCTTAGCTTTACAAATATCTTCTATAGGTCCTTAGACAATGCTTGAATCGAGTTTAGAATTTTTCATCTCTCAAAATGGCTCCCATTTGGCAAATGAAAAGTTCTCTTTTATTAGAGTTGAGACAACGTTGCAATACTCCCCCTTTGAATTTTATAAAAAGAGAAAAAATTGATATAGCTAGTGTCGTCACGCTGTAGACAATGTTGCTACACTATGCTTGTTGGATTCTAAGGTAGAAAGACTATTGATGTAGTGTTTCACCACTACATATTGCATTGTAACGTTATACTCTCGAGCTCAAAAGCTTTCTTCTTCCTCTTCAACACTTGGATCCTCAAATATGATTTCTTTCTACTCCTAATTCATCCAAATATCACACAATACTCTAGTTTTGCTCCAATTGCTCTATTTGTAAAAAATATACATAAAAATAAATGAAAGCACATATAATCATAACAAAACTAACTTCAAACTAAGCTTAGAAATAAGCTATTTTGTGTGTTATCATAACCTCCAAACTTAGATTTTTGCTAGTTCTCGAGCAAAAAAAAAAACCAAATAATAATTCATAAGTTTAAATGCAAGATTAATGACTGATAAGTTTATTTTATAGTTATTTGTTGTATCTGATAAAACTAGAGAAAAAAAAAATATGATAAACCCCTACTTGACTAAGAAGACGTAATGTGTTTATATGCAAACTGACTAGAGGAAAAAGTCAAAAGTATCCTCTTATTAGATAAATATAAAATATAATCTAACAACCCCTTTCAAACTCACAATGTTGCTACACCGAACATTGAGAACTTGCTAAATAGAAATTGAAAACGAGACGCCATATGAGCCTTTGTAAGCAAATCAAAAATTTGCAAAGATGATGGAACAAAAGGTAAGGTGAGAGTGCCATTCTGATAGTGATGTCGAACAATATGACAATCAATTTCAATATGTTTGGTTCTTTTATGGAAGATAAAATTCCGCGTTATCTGATATCAGTTTTATTATCACAATATAAAGATGTAGGTTGAAAAAGAGAAACACCCATATCAATAAGAAACCATCGTAGTTAAACTATCTCACAAGTGGTGGCAGCCATAACACGATATTCAACCTTTGTGGAAGATCTAGAGACAACATATTGTTTTTTTTACTCTTAAATGAACTAAAAGAGTCGCCTAGAAAAATACAATATTCAGTTGTAGATTTGTGATCATTAACATCATTTGCCCAATCTGATAGAGATCGGATCCCCTTGAGCAGCGGAAACGTGTTTTAGAATCGTAATTGCATGTTTATTTTGGTTGAATACAAATACCAGTACATTGGTGAAAACACACAAAGAATAAGCATACATTTTCTAATCTAATTAGGCATGGAACTAATCATGCAAACATGCGACAATAATTAAACTAAAGGAAAAACAAGATTACCTTTGTAGATTAAGTCAATTCAGCAACTCCTTGCTTTATAATTGCACAACAACAACTAAAACTCTTTTGTTGTTCTCCAAGCAGGACACTACCAATAGGATAAACCTTCTATCATCTGAGAAACTTAGATCTAATCCTTTGTGGGAAGGATTCCAACCTTTGGAACAAGAATAAGAAGGGAACTGAGAGAGGGAGAATTTCCAAGAGCAATTCATAGATTGATCGATCAACAAATTTTTCTCCATTGGAGAAGAATTAAACGAGGAATCACTTCGATAGGGAGTTGGAGGGAAGTGGGGAACGTGTTCTCCTGACACGTTCCTATTTATTAAATTAAATTAATTAATCTAATTAATTATATTAATGAAATCATATTTAATTAATCAAATTAAATATATTATATTTAATTAAGATTAAATCATATTTAATCATATTTATCCCTCTAACCTATAGTTTTAATGTACATCTTATGCACATTAAATTATAACCTATAGTTTTCAAATATGAATCATATTCACATTAAATTTATAATATAAAGTTCCAAAACTTTATATTATATCGTATCTATATACATAACATTTATTCCCTAATGAATTTGAACATTTCAAATTCAAAACGATCTAAGAACCCTTTACGAGCTAGAAGGTGGACCTAAATGACCTACAGATCAGAAACTTCAACGATATGAGATTATTCGATTAATCTGATTAACCTCATAATCACCATTCGTTAACTGCAGGAACATTCCACTAAAGTCCCGCAGTTGCACTCTTCTCACTGCAGATATATTTCTGTGTCCACGGATATTGACCAATAACAGCAAGTCAATCCTTCATGAATGTTTGTAACACCAGCTAGGTCAAATTATCGTTTTACCCCCGGGTTACATCTTGTACCTTAAGTACCAATGCTTCTCTAATGAACAATTTGTTTGTGGTCCTACAAACAAACAGAAGTCCCTCTCGGGCCAATGAGACGGTCGGACCGTTTGTTCAAGTCCCAGAGACACCACTTAAGGGAACATTCATCTACTTACCCTAATAGGCGGGAAGGAGTGAATTCCATCTTGCTAGGCTAAGTCCCCAGCTGCTCACTCGGTCTTGTCCCCAAGGAGGTAGACATATTAAGTCGGCGAATCTGGCCACTCTCACCCATACTAGTCAAAGGACAATCCTCTAAATGTGCGGAGTTCAGAATCGTCACGACGCCGCAAGTGCACGCGATCAAGTAATATAAAGCGGTATTTTGAGTGCAATTTATATCGAATCCTCAGGGACTAAACCACAAATTTTATCTAGCTCAAATTAATTATAATGAATTGGAATTGTAACCAACAAAAGAACAAATTAAGGATGACAAGAATAAAGAAAAAAGAACTTCACTAGCAGAAATGCTGAAACAAAGATTGGAAGCAATGAAAATGCTACAGCAAACGCAATAGGCTTAGATTAGAGGTTCTTTTCACGCAACTGAGATATATTGCGTAAGTAATTGCGCACTGAATTATACTACAACAAATTAACACGGGATTCTTCCCAGAATTCCCAGAATTTTCCAGCAACTAAATTTCCATTTAATTACCTTGGTAAGTTCATTGCTCTTTGTACTTTAGTTGGATGGTTATCCCTAACCTACCCATTTTCGCTGCAAGTATTCACTTGTAATCAGATCTAAAGTGGATTAAAGCAATCGGTTTTCTCCCTTTTTCCCAAAAGCAAAGAAAACGACATGGAATGAAGATGGCCAAGCTTAGTTCCACATTAATAATAAATTCAACTAAAATTCAGCCACAATTTAAGCATACAAAAGACTTAACTCAATCCCAAATTACAAAAATTCCTCTAATCCTTGTCTTAGAAAGAATTAGCTCATGACAACAAAGAAAAGATGCAGAAAACCTAAAATAGAATATATTACATCAATGAGGTACTTAGAAGCAAGAAAATAAGATGCAAATTCAAGAGATGAGGAAAAAAGCTTATGGTAGGAAGCTAGAACAACGATCCCTCCTTGCTTTTGCTCCACTTTTGTGCTAGATTGGCTCAATTCTTCAGCTTCCCCTTCTCCTTCTTGAATAAGACAGCAACTACTTGCTGTCCAAGTCCTAATTCTGTCCTCCTCTAAGTCCCTACCTTGACAAACAACCCTAATGAAGCTTATATACCTCCCCCAAGTGATGAAAATAGGGTTTAGTGAAGACCCATTCGTGCCTCATACTCTCCATAGTCCAAATGAGCCCAATTGTAAAAAGCCCAAATGATTTAAATCTAATTGCCCCGTGAAAACTGCTACAATGCCGAAAATATTGCTGGAGTAAAACTCATGCTGGAGCAGGGTAACACATAATGCTTTTATGCTCTTCTTTTGTTCTAATCTTCATCGTCAACCTTTCTAATCAAGCAAAAACAACCAACTAAGTCTCAAATATCAACATTTTACTCATGAACTACTTCATCTTCAAGACTTGGTTAAGTTACAAATAAAATGCATATTAGGAAGTGAATAAGTTGAAAACTAGGATATTAAGCAAACAACTAGCAAGGTTTAGAGCATAAATTAGAGGAGAATAACTCTGTAATAAAGAGTTATCAAACCCCCACACTTAAATCTTTGCTAGTCCCGAGCAAAGCAAAACTAAACTCTATTAAAGCGATAAATGTTCTAGGAAGATACATGCACAAAATGACTCCATTTTCAAAGCATTCAAAGAGTGGATAAGAGAACATAGACTATGGAATAAAAGCATGCTTAGTAACGAGTAATTTAAAAGCAACTCGAAATTCTTTACGTGTGTGTGTGCAAAGCCTAAAATCGACTCATTTACTAATCCAAAGTAACTTTATGCTCTCCTCCATTCATTTTCCTCCTACACTGGCTCGAAAGACTCAATTCAGCTCTCTCACCCTCAAGCAAACATTAAAAAGCTAGGTGCCTTTAACTTTTGGGGTACCCTCACACTTATTATTATTTTTTTTTACCATAATCAGGGTACTAGCTTTCTCGCATCTATCGTAAGGACCCTTATCCAGAGCACTCGCTCAATGGATGGCCTAACTGATCATGGTAGAGGTAGCTCTTTTTACCCCCGAACTTTTAAACATGAACAAGGTGCATGCAAATTTTTTTCTTTTCTTTCTACTAAAAATATTCAATGAATTTTTTTTCAAAGACAATTTTTTTTTTCAATTCTTTTCTCCTAAGCTTAACAATGCATACTCTCAAGCAAGATCACTTACAACTAAGTCTTAAGCCTATCAGAGTGACAACAAACTTTTAGAAAACATAAAGATCCTCTAAGAGTTCAACTAATCAAAATTAGGCCTAGTGCTCAATCATTTGCAAAGAATTCAAAGCAAAAATTTTAAATTAACTCAAAATTTCAGCATGCTTCAAATTGCATGAGAATATGCAAAAACAATCCACATCATGAATACTAATCATCAAACTTCATAATCACAAGGGCATGCAACACCCTATAAACAACACTACAACACACATTCTTAACAACAAAATAATTTTCAATTAAGCCCAAATTCAGATTCCAAACAACACATCACCCTCATGCTTAAAGCATACATTGCCCTCAATGTATAAACTACTCACTTAAGCATGCTTAAAGACAACTAATAAAGATGGAAGTGAGAACAATACTGCCCTGAATCGAGAAGAAACCTACACTAAAGTGCATATCAATCACCAAACCCCAAGGGAGCTACAAAATAGGCAAGGGTTATTTATTCAACTAAACAAAAGTAAAAACAACTAAAAACGAAACAAAATAAATAACACTTGGGTTGCCTCCTAAGAAGCGCTTGTTTAGCGTCATTAGCTCGACGTAGTGCACATGGGCTTGTCAAGGTACATAAAAATTCTCCCATTTCTTCGGGCCCCTCTTCCTTGAATCTACAAAACAAACCAAGGCTAGCAATAATACTACCTTCTCGTGAGAGCCCGAAACAAAAATATTTTTTGATTTTTTATTTAATAAAAGAAAAAAAGGAAAAACAACAAAGTAAACAGACTCACACAAAGACACAAACTCGTGAGAATAAGAAGAAGAACGCTCACAAATAAGAGAAAAATAAGAAGATAGAACAGATAAAGACTTGAAAGCCTCAAACTTTACCTCCTCACCTAACTCAACAACATAAGGCTTAACTGCTTCCCCATCCTCACTAACTCGATCCTGGTGTGTGCTAGAGGGCTCTAGTTCTTCTAACTCTAAAGCATAATCCCTTAACAGCCCTGACTCAGTTGAATGTGAAGGACAAGGATCCTAAAGGTCTATCAGTGAGTCAGTGATCAAGTGACTCACTGAACAATCTAAAGAAGTGGGACCTCCTTCACTATCTTCCCTAGGTAGCTCAACCTCAGAAGAGTCTAAATACATTTGTTCTCAGAGGGAGATAAGTGTATCCTCTAATCGCTTCAATCATTCCTTCATTCTACTAATCTTCTCATCTGTGGTTTCCATAAATCTTATTATTATTTCTTCAAGGGAAGATTGGTCTTCTACATGAGTTTCTTGAATATAGGAATGATATGACTCAAACCCACTAGAATATGGCTCATAGACCCAATTGCTCTGATTATTATCATACATAGGATTTTCATAACTCATAGGTTCAATATGATAATAATTAGGCAATTGATAGTCATAAGATCCATACCCTTCACTAGAAGACTCCAAACTAGCAGAGGGATAACTAAAAGGAAAAGAACTAAAACGTGTCTGCTCATTAGCAACAAAAGACCACCCAAATTCATTATAAGCCATAATAAAGTAATAAAACAATTATCAACAGGCTCAACAAACACAATATACAGACACGCAACCAGAAACAATAAACAAGACTCAACAAAGATAAAAACACACAACGAAGACAACAAGACACAACAAACAAGAAAAAAGGACAAAATTCACTAAAATCAACTTAAACAAGATAAAAATCAACTTAATCCCCGGCATCGGCGCCAAAAACTTGTCACGACGCGCAAGTGCACGCGATCGAAGTAATATAAAACGGTATTTTGAGTATCGAGTATCGAATCCTCAGGCACTAAACCACAAATTTTATCTAGCTCAAATTAATTATAGTGAATTGGAATTGTAACCATCAAAAGATAAATTAAGGATGACAAGAATAAAGAAAAAAGAACTTCACTAGCAGAAATGCTGAAACAAAGATTGGAAGCAATGAAAATGCTACAGCAAACGCAATAGGCTTAGATTAGAGGTTCTTTATGCAATCTGAGATATATTGCAGAAGTAATTGCAGATTCAGAATTATGCTACAACAAATTAACACGGGATTCTTCCCAGAATTCCCAGAATTTTCTAGCAACTAAATTTCCATTTAATTACCTTGGTAAGCTCATTGCTCTTTGTACTTTAGTTGGATGGTTATCCCTAACCTACCCATTTTTGCTACAAGTATTCACTTGTAATCAGATCTAAAGTGGATTAAAGCAATCGATTTTCTCCCTTTTTCCCAAAAACAAAGAAAACAGTATGGAATGAAGATGGTCAACCTTAGTTCCACATTAATAATAAATTCAACTAAAATTCAGCCACAATTTAAGCATACAAAAGATTTAACTCAATCCCAAATTACAAAAGTTCCTCTAATCCTCTCCTTAGATCATTAGCTCATGACAACAAAGAAAAGATGCAGAAAACCTAAAATAGAATATATTACATCAATGAGGTACTTAGAAGCAAGAAAATAAGATGAAAATTCAAGAGATGAGAAGAAAAGCTTATGGTAGGAAGCTAGAACAACGATCCCTCCTTTCTTTTGCTCCACTTTTGTGCTAGATTAGCTCAATTCTTCAGCTTCTCCTTCTCCTCCTTGAATAAGACACCAACTACTTGTTGTCCAAGCCCTAATTCATTCCTCCTCTAAGCCCTACCTTGACAAACTACCCTAATGAAGCTTAAATACCTCCCCCAAGTGATGAAAATAGGGTTTAGTGAAGACCCATTCGTGCCCCATACTCTCCATAGTCCAAATGGGCCCAATTGTAAAAAGCCCAAATGATTTAAATCTAATTTCCCCGTGAAAACTGCTACAATGCCGAAAATATTGTTGGAGCAAAACTCATGCTGGAGCAGTGTAAAACAAAATGCTTTTATGCTCTTCTTTTGTTCTAATCTTCATCTCCAACCTTCCTAATCAAGCAAAAACAGCCAACTAAGTCTCAAATATCAACATTTTACTCATGAACTACTTTATCTTCAAGACTTGGTTAAGTTACAAATAAAATGCATAATTAGGAAGTGAATAAGTTGAAAACTAGGATATTAAGCAAACAACTAGCAAGGTTTAGAGCATAAATTAGAGGAGAATAACTCTTTAATAAAGAGTTATCAGTAACTCGCTCAGGATTGAGATCAAGTTGCCTAGGTCATCCTAGTGAAATAGAAACCTAACTAGTCAACGGAGTTACATCTAGTGGTTACTATTTCGTGGTCCGATCTTATGTAATCTCATTACATAGGATATCCTCACTCACATGTCATTTACAGGAACACGTTAGGATCACAGTGTTTGTATCATATACAAAGTGGGTCACATTCTTAGTGTTACCAGGGTAAGGTACCCAAACCTTACCCCATTACTGTAGACCCTTTAGGCTATATCTCGAACTTATGTACACTACATTCAGTTAAAGATACATTTTACAACCTTGGATATTTAGTTTATTGGATTTTGGGTTAAAACAAGGAAAATATCGTAAATAACGAACAATAACTCTTTATTGAAATAATAACACTTTATTACAATAAGTAGAATATAATTACAAACTACGAGTTTTAGGGCACAAACCCCAACAAACTCCCATTTGAACTAAAACTCTAGTGGGGTACATCATAATCTAAAACAGTGGTTACAGAGATACAAGAAAGTGTAGTCACTAGTTATAAGTTAATAGGCAACTGTAACGCCCCTATTTTTAAAGACTCTTTTTCTAACGGTCATTACTATCATGAATGCATTTGAGGCCCTAAAGAATGTGTATCATGTCCTAGATTTATGTAATTGTTGCTATTGCTTTGGTTAAACATTGATGTTATTGTTTTGGAATGTTACTACGCTTGAGTGTTGAAATTTTTATACCTAAGACCATTTATTACAAAGCAATCGTTTCCTTTTTTTCTTATTTCTTTTTTTTTTCTTTTTTTTTTCTTTCGACTACAAATTTAAATTTGATTATTTTTTTCAACAACTGAATCTATTTTCACATGTTCCTTTATGAGGTGGTCGAGTGGACGTGAAGTTCATTGTAGTGTTCTCCTTGGTGTGTACATTAATACACACAACGACATCTTCCATATTTTGAAAGTAATGTTATATTTTCAATGATGTATTTTTATTGCAAACATACATTTATTTTCAATTATATATTTTCGATTAGTTAATAATAGGAATTTCATGTCTATATTACACTAGTTTGTTATTTATGACTTAATTTCCCATGTGTGTTAATCCTAGCTATTGAGGAAGTTGTATGCCAAAACCAACCCTAGTATATAAAATCGGTTGTTAATGTTTATACCATGGTTAAAATGTACTACAAAATATATTATTGGCTTTGGATAACATTGACATTTACAAAAATAAGGGAAATATTTCGTTTACTTGGCCTTTAAACAAGTGTTAGGTACTTTATTTTTCCTAACCAATTGGTCATAAATATGTTTTTCATGTCTTAAAAGAAAAAAAAATAAACAAATTGAACATTTTTTCCTAATAAACTTGTTTTAAATATGTTTATCGTACCTTAAAGAACAAAATAAAAAAAATAAAGTAATCTTGGCACTTTATTTTTTCCTAACTAATTGGTTATAAATTTACTTTTCTTGTCCTAACAAAAAAAATTGAAACAAATTGGACACTTTATTTTTCCTAATGAAGTAAATTAGCCACTTTATCTTTTGTTTCAAATTTGTTCTTAACGTTTTATTTCTCTTATCAAATTTGCTTTAACTTTTGTTGGGAGGTAATTGTTATAAAATTTTAAACTGGTTTATACCAAGAAATTTTGGGAAAAAAACGGTTATATTTGTTGCTTTCAATTTACCATAAACCAATTGTATTTAGATTAACTTGATGGTTTCCGCCAAGGAGATCATGGAGTCCTTGCAGGAAATGTTTGGACAACAGTCCTTTCAGGTCCGACATGACTCGCTCAAATACGTCTTCAACGCACGGATGAAAGAGGGGTCGTCTGTCCGTGAACATGTTCTAGACATGATGTGTGACGACCACGACCACAGGTACTAATTATTTATTTTATTTAGCGCCCTTTCAACCTGTGTGTGCCTAGTGAATTGGCGAGATTCATCAAGCTCGGTGTTAATGAGTCCTTGATTTTACTTAAGTTTAAAGCCAAATATTCTCCTTTAGAGTTCTATTTATTAAAATTAAGGGAAAAAGAAGGAACGATGGCTCTTTGATTACTAATCACTAAATGAGGGGTATATAGGACTTTTAATTATTGGCCCAATTTTGTAGTATTTAAGCTTCCTAAAGTTCAAATTAAAGAGAACCTAACCCTAAACACATTGAGGCAAAACCCTAGCTCAAACCCTAACCCTAATTTTCCATCATCTTCTTCTTCTCTCTTGTTTTTGCCTAAGCCGACCGCCTCCTCTCTTCCTTGTCATTTGCTCCTACTGCCGTGGCACGAATCACGAACGGAGTCATGCGTCCACCGCTCACGAACCCTTCAATTTCTCACGCCGGCGAACTCACGAACGAAAGTAAGTCGTTGCAGCCGCTCGGACCAGCAAGCCTCGACCGAAGGCTGATCAGTAGCTCCCGTCGAAGCCACGCCCGAAGCCTCGAACGAGACGCCTCAAACCACGGCGGAGTCCTCTTCCGATCCGCGAACACTGCGGTGCACGAGCTCTAAGCGCGAGTTGCCGCCGGCGAGCCTCCCAGCAGCGTCCCGAGTTCCTACGCGCGAGCCAGCCATCCGCAAGGCTTCGCCGGACTTCACGTCACTCCAGTCGAGAAACGCCGCCGATCCACGAACACCTGCCGCCGTCGAGTCTTCACGGCCGAAAGCTTCCACGAGTAGACCGCAGTCGATCGCGATTTCCTCTCTCCAAGCCGCGTTTCTTCCCACCGTTAGTTGAAGCCGCTTTGCCGATCGTCGTGATCACGATCACGAATGTGCGAGCCTCGCGACCGGGCTTCGCTAAACAAAGAATCAGACGCGAAGTTCCGTTCCTCCCAGCCGCAGCTCCTGCCGGATCTACAACGCCGGCCAGCAACGGTACAATAGCTACGAGTTCAGCCCGGTGAGCGATCGGTTTAAGTTTCGTTCTTGATTGAGAATTATTCTTGACCTATTGATTATCTAAGCGTATAACCGAGAGTCTAAGCTATTATTTCGAACACAATTTGTAGGGATTAAACTTGGAGCGGGATTTGGAGGTCAAACACCAAAACAAACTAAGGAATATTAAGTCCTCTCGTTGAACCCGAGGTAAGCGGGGCATGAAATTGTAAGGACTTGTTTTAGGTACTTCTACAATTATGGATTTAGTGAAGGCTCGGTGAATAATTTCGAATTGTTGTGTGAATCAGGTCTCACTAAAGGAAGAGTAGGCAAGGAGTTCGATTAGGTTTTGGAGCGAAGTCGGAACTAAGGTAAGGGACCTTGTGCCGAACTTTTTATTGGGATTGAAGAAAATGATTTTCATGATTTCATGCGAAAATAGTTTATATTTTCATATGACAATATACTGGATATTTTCGTGAGAATATTTAATATTTTATGTACATGTATTTCAATGCTTCATGTGAAATAAACTATTATTTTATGTGAGAATATTCTTGTATTCTATGTAAAAGTATTCCAAGATTTCATGTGAGAATATGACAAGAAATTTGTATGAGAATATTTCATGTTTTCCTACAAAAGTATGATCTTCAAACTGTCTATGAGAAAAGTATGATTTGCATAGTGACGATGATGTTTGTGACATGTACACTAGTATTATGTGAATGATGGGACCTCATGCATGTTATGTATGTCATGAATTGAACTAATGAAAAGTGTGGACATTGGTCTCCGAGATCGGATGCGTGCATGGTCAAACATGCAATAGAGACCCCATATGGGTCTAATTACAGAGGTCCGTGAGGACTCAAATTATTACAGGGGTCTGTGAGGGACTCAAAAATGAAATGACTCAAGATGACCAGTCGGCCACACAAATAAAAAGGAAGTCATGGATTAAAGACTGACAATATGAGAAAGTTTTAGGTCCCGCATATGTATATATTTCAACAAGTTTAAAGTCATGATTGTATGTGTATGCATATCCCAAACCTCAGTAGCGAGGTCACTTACATGGGTATTGTTTTGCAATACTCACCCTTTCTTTTAAAAAATGTTTTTCGTAAGGCCAAGGACGTGCGGGCGAGTGAAGCGCGTTACTAAAACCATGGGGATAGACATGTTTTTCCGCATATTCCTTTTATAACTGATGTTGTCTCTTTATGTTTTATTTGGAGTTTAAATTTACTCACAGTTTTAATAGGCCAGGTTAAATTGTTATTTTTATCTGTTTTAAATGATTTTATTTGGGATCCCTGAAAACAATTTATGTAAGGTTGGAAGTTTTCTTTTAAGATCTTTTATCTCTTGGCCTATAAATGCATGCATGTGTAGTAATGTCCCTAGGAGTTGGTCATAGAAAAGTAGGGCGTTATAGCTTGGTATCGAGCCCCTAGGTTTAAGGGGTTCAGAGACTTGCTTACGAGTAAGCCGCAGTAGTTTCCATGGTTGAACAACGCGTTCCAGTCACCGCCAGGTACGTTCTAGTATCTTATTGATTAAGTAAATGATTACGATATGATTCTGTTTTATGCATATACATGAACTTAAAACCCTAAGGGGTGATCCTATCTTACAGCTAGAAAGTAATGAAACCGAGGTTAAAACTCTTCGTATTGTAGTACCAGCAAAATGCCACCTAGAGGTCGAGGAGAGGTAGGGGCGTGGTAGGGGCCGAGGGCAAGGGAAAACGTTGGCGCCCAACCTGAATTACCACCGGAGCAGGAAGAGGTTGCTCCACCCGCTCGAGACCTCCCCCAGACCCGGCTGGTCGCGCGAGAGAATGTACTGCAGCTGCCCCAGCAGGCGAGATCAAGGGAACACCAACGTTATGACTATGATGGTGGAGGCTATGCAGAGTCCGGTGCGAAAGCTACGATGAGCCACTCACCGCCCAAGCAAATCGTCGGGCGGAACGATGCAACTCGAGTCTCGATATCCGAAGGACTTCGTGAAGTATGATCCTAGATCTTTCGATGGGTCATCCAGTGACCCCACGTGGTCGAGTTGTGGCCGCCCTCCATTGAGACCATTTTCGGTGATGAATTGCCTTGAGGACCGGAGGGTGTCTGTGCTACCTTTATCTTTGAGGATGACGCGTATTTATGGTGGGAGTCCGCCAGAGGAACCATTGTCGCCAGCGAGAGAAACGATTACACGAATCTGCTCAAGGAAGCGTTCAGCGGAAATTTTATCCTCGCTGCAGCTCGTTCATGACAGAAGCGGCGAATTCTTACAAACTTGCCGCGAGCAGGAGGGCGGTGGAGGTATATGAGAGGAATTTACCCGTCTCATCACGCTTTGCCCCGAACCGGTTGACACACAGAGGCAAAGAAAACAGAGCGCTTCATTATGGGGCCGGATGAGAATGTTCGAGGCTTCATTCAAGCATTAGCACCTCCCGATTATGCCTCCAGCGGTGAGAGTGGCGGAATTGATTTGGGTGCAGCGCAGATCATCGCGCAGCGGTAGTGGTTAACCCGTGTCACCCATGGCAAATCATAAGAGGAAGTGGGACCAACCAAATTCGAGCTCACAGCGTCCCAGCGTACACACACCGCATAGACCGTGACATTTTCGTGCGAGTTCAGTCGAAACCACAAGTCAACAGGGCGGAAATAACGGTGGAGATAAGCCACGCAAAAGATCGTAGTAGCGGCATTGGGGTAAGTGTTTGGCGATCCGGAGTGTGTTTCAAAGCGGAAAGAAGGGCACAGAGCTAATAGTTTGCCCGAGTCAAGCCAAAGACTAGCCAACCTCGGGTTATCAATAGTGGGGCTGCCGTGAAGCCGGTTATACATCGGGGAAGAGCTTATGCAAGCACCGGTGAGAGACATCTATGGCTCGGACTCGATGGTTACAGTACACTTCCATTACTTGGGCACCTTGCCTTTGTATTATTTGATTACAGTTCTACACACTCCTTTATTTCTCGCATCCTTTGTAAATCAAGTCGAGTTAGAACTAGAAACGATTCTGATGTGATGCTCTGTCTGTCTCCACACTGCGGGGATAAATTTGTTAGCCACTATGAAAGTCAAGGATGGTAGTGTGACCATCGCAGACCATGAGTTAGCAATGAATCTAGTAGTCTTAGACATGTTTGACTTTGATGTAATATTGGGCATGGATCGTTAGCGCGCAGAACCATGCTTGCATTGATTGTTTCGGGAAGGAGGTAGTGTTCACTCCTCCCGACCAATCAACAACTATAGGTTCAGAGGCACGATAGCGGTGAAGTAGGCCTAAGGTAATTACGCCTTTAAGGCCGTGAAGTTATTACATCGGGGAGCTTAGGCGTCTTAGCTTGCATACTAGATGCAAGGTGCACGAGATCTCTGTGTCATCGATCTGCGATGGTGAATGAATTTGCAGACGTTTTCCCGAGGACCTCCCGGATTACCCCGCCGAGAGGTAGATTTTAACATCGGTTGGAATTGGGGGCGACCCGATATCCAAGGCCCCGCATGAGAATGGCACCGGCAGAGTTGAAAGAACTAAAAATGTACGATTACAAGACTTGCTAGACAAGGGGTTTATACGCCCAAGCGTTTCGCCTTGGGAGCCCTCGTATTGTTCGTGAAAAAAAAGAAAGACGGATCCATGCGCTGTGTATAGATTACGAGGAGTTGAATAAAGTTACGATCAAGAATAAATACCCTCTCCCGGAATAGATGATTTGTTCGATCGATTTGCAAGGAGCAACAGATGTTCTCCAAGATTGATCCGAGATCGAGCTACCATCGATTGAGAATCGGTGAAGAGGATATCCCTAAAAGCGTTCGAGATCACGTTATGGACATTACGAGTTCACGGTGATGCCGCTTGGTTTGACCAACGCTCCCGCCGCTTTCATGGACTTGATGAACCGCTTATTCAAAAGAGTTTCTTGATACGTTTGTGATTGTGTTCATCGACGATATCTTGATATACTCGGTGTGATGAAGAGCATGAAATGCACCCGAGAAAAGTTTTACTCATGCTAAGAGAGAATAAGTTGTATGCAAAATTTTCCAAGTGTGAATTACGCCTCGGACAAGTATCCTTCTTAGGGCATGTGGTGTCCGGTCGAGTCTCTGTTGATCCAAATGAAAGTGGAGGCCGTCACACACGCTGGCCTCGTCCGACCACCGCATGAGGTACGTAGTTTTCTCGGGTCTTGCGAGGATACTATAGACGTTTCGTGCGAGATTTTGCCAAGATAGCCATGCCTATGACTCACCGACGCGCAGCGAAAAAACTCATTTGTTTGGGATGATGCTTGTGAGGCGAGTTTCCGAGAACTCAAGTGCAGATTAGTGTCACCCCGATTCTTACAAATCCCCGAGGAACAGAGAGTTTTGTAGTTTACAAATGATGCTTCTAAGAAAGGTTTGGGTTGTGTTCTAATGCAAGACTGCGGTAAGGTAATAGCCTATGCATCCCGACAGATTAAAGACGCATGAGAGGAACTATCCAACTCATGATTTGGAGCTAGCAAAGATGGTCTTTGCATTAAAGATCCGGAGACACTACTACATATGGCGAGAAAATTGATTTTTACAGATCATAAAAGTCCAAGTATCTGCTCACCCGAAGAATTGAACATGAGGCAACGCAGATGGTTGGAATTAGTGAAGGATTATGATATTGACATACAATACCATCCCGGTAAGGCTAATGTAGTGGCCGATGCCCTCGATGAAAAGTCGGTGCATACTTCAAAGACGAGTTCTTGTGACAGAGCAGAGTTACAGCGAGTTTGCTCGAGCCAAATCGCAGCGATACTAGTAGGAAAGACCACGGCTCGATTAGCTCAGTTAACGGTGCAACCAACCTTGAGACAACGTATTGTTGAGGCTCAACAGGTGGACCCTCAGCTAGTAGAAAAGCGTCATCGCAAACCCGGTGAATCGGTAGAGTTTTCCTATCCACGAGATGGAGGATTACTATTTCGAGGGACGAATATGTGTGCCAAAGCGGCGACAAATCGAAAATCAAATCTTGGCGAGGCCCACAACTCACCATTTTCTATGCATCTGGCAGGTACCAAAATGTATCGAGATCTGAAACAGTCATTTTGGTGGTGCAACATGAAGCGCGACGTAGCGAGTTTGTTAGCAAGTGTTTGACTTGTCACAGTGAAGGCACCTAGGCGAGAGACCGCAGGATTACCGCAACCTTTACATGTACCTCGGTGGAAATGGGAGGAGATCTCTATGGATTTCATAGTTGGATGCCTAGAACCTTACGAGGTTACTCGGTAATTTGGGTCATAGTGGGCCATTAACAAAGTCAAGACATTTCATACGGGAAACCCACCTATTCTACGATAATAAGTGGGCGCGACTTTACTTGGAAGAGATAGTCCGTTTGCATGGAATTCCAAATCAAGATTATTTCTGCATGCGGATCCACGTTTCACCTCCAACTTCCGGAGGAGTTTACAGAGAGCGTTAGGTTCGCGCTTGAACTTTAGTATGCCTTTTCATCCACGACGGATGGGGCGAGCAGCGAACGCTTAAACCAGATATTAGAAGATATGTTGCGAGCTTGCACCTTAGACTTCCCAGCGGTTGGGGACACTCATTTGCATTTAATGGAGTTTGCTTATAATAACGCTTATCCGTCGACCATCCGGAATGGCTCCATTTGAAGCTCTCTATGGAAAACGTTGCGAACTCCCTTTTCGCGGAGGAGGTTGGTGAACGCCAGTTGTTGGGTCCAGAATTAGTACAGGTCACTAATGAGGCAATACAAAAGATTAAGGCGCGAATGCAGACCGCCCAAGTTAGACAAAAGAGTTATGCCGACACGAGACGAAGGGACCTAGAATTCGGTGTTGGGGACCACGTATTTCTTAAGGTGGCCCCAATGAAGGGAATTCTAAGGTTTGGCAGAAAAGGGAAATTGAGTCCGCGATTCATCGGACCATTTGAGATTTTAGAGAGGATTGGCGCAGTGGCCTACAGATTAGCACTGCCGCCTTCCCTTTCAGCGGTTCATAACGTGTTTCATGTCTCCATGTTGAGAAAATACGTTCCAGACCTGACTCATGTCGTAGACTTTGAACCATTGCAGTTGGCAGAAGATCTGAGTTATGGCGAGCACGCAGTCATGCATTTATTGCAAGAGATCGAAAGACCCTCCGTGCTTAGTGAGATCGGCTTAGTTAAAGTGTTGTGGCGAGAACCACCGCATGCGGAAGAAGCTACACGGGAGCGAAGATGAAGTGCGAGCTAAATATCAAGAACTATTTCAAGAATAGGAACTTTCGAGGACGAAAGTTCTTAAGGAGGGAAGATTGTGACGACCACGACCACAGGTACTAATTATTTATTTTATTTAGCGTCTTTTCAACCTGTGTGTGCCTAGTGAATTGGCGAGATTCATCAAGCTCGGTGTTAATGAGTCCTTGATTTTACTTAAGTTTAAAGCCAAATATTCTCCTTTAGAGTTCTATTTATTAAAATTAAGGGAAAAAGAAGGAACGATGGCTCTTTGATTACTAATCACTAAATGAGGGGTATATAGGACTTTTAATTATTGGCCCAATTTTGTAGTATTTAAGCTTCCTAAAGTTCAAATTAAAGAGAACCTAACCCTAAACACATTGAGGCAAAACCCTAGCTCAAACCCTAACCCTAATTTTCCATCATCTTCTTCTTCTCTTGTTTTTGCCCTAGCCGACCGCCCTCCCTCTCTTCCTTGTCACTGCTCCTACCGCCGGCCGGAATCACGAACGGAGCTGTCGTCCAGCTGCTCACGAACCCTTCAATTTCTCACGCCGGCGAACTCACGAACGGAAGTAAGTCGTTGCAGCCGCTCGGACCAGCAAGCCTCGACCGAAGGCTGATCAGTAGCTCCCGTCGAAGCCACGCCCGAAGCCTCGAACGGAGACGCCTCCAAACCACGAGCAGGTCCTCTTCCGATCCGCGAACACCTGCAGTGCACCAGAGCTCTAGCGCGGAGTTGCCGCCGGCGAGCCCTGCAGCGTCGAGTTCCTACGCGCGAGCCAGCCATCCGCAAGGCTTCGCCGGACTTCACGTCACTCCAGTCGAGAAACGCCGCCGATCCACGAACACCTGCCGCCGTCGAGTCTTCACGGCCGAAAGCTTCCACGAGTAGACCGCAGTCGATCGCGATTTCCTCTCTCTCCAAGCTGCAGGTTCTTCCCAGCCGTTAGTTGAAGCCGTTCCTTGAAGCCGATCGTCAGATCACGATCACGAAAAAGCGAGCCTTCGCGCGGGCTTCGCTAAACAAAGAATCAGACGCGAGTTCCGTTCCTCCCGGCGCGACTCTGCGCGGATCTACAACGCCGACCAAAGAATGGTACAATAGCTACGAGTTCAACCGGTGAGCGCGATCCGGTTTAAGTTTCGTTCTTGATTGAGAATTATTCTTGACCTATTGATTATCTAAGCGTATAACCGAGAGTCTAAGCTATTATTTCGAACACAATTTGTAGGGATTAAACTTGGAGCGGGATTTGGAGGTCAAACACCAAAACAAACTAAGGAATATTAAGTCCTCTCGTTGAACCCGAGGTAAGCGGGGCATGAAATTGTAAGGACTTGTTTTAGGTACTTCTACAATTATGGATTTAGTGAAGGCTCGGTGAATAATTTCGAATTGTTGTGTGAATCAGGTCTCACTAAAGGAAGAGTAGGCAAGGAGTTCGATTAGGTTTTGGAGCGAAGTCGGAACTAAGGTAAGGGACCTTGTGCCGAACTTTTTATTGGGATTGAAGAAAATGATTTTCATGATTTCATGCGAAAATAGTTTATATTTTTCATATGACAATATACGGATATTTTCGTGAGAATATTTAATATTTTATGTACATGTATTTCAATGCTTCATGTGGAAATAAACTATTATTTTATGTGAGAATATTCTTGTATTCTATGTAAAAGTATTCCAGTATTTCATGTGAGAATATGACAGTAATTTGTATGAGAATATTTCATGTTTTCCTACAAAAGTATGATCTTCAAACTGTCTATGAGAAAAGTATGATTTGCATAGTGACGATGATGTTTGTGACATGTACACTAGTATTATGTGAATGATGGGACCTCATGCATGTTATGTATGTCATGAATTGAACTAATGAAAAGTGTGGACATTGGTCTCCTGAGATCAGTATGTGCATGGTCAAACATGCAATAGAGACCCTATGGGTCTAATTACAGTGGGTCCGTGAGGACTCAAATTATTACAGGGTGCATGAGGACTCAAATTATTACAGAGTCCATGAGGGACTCAAAAATGAAATGACTCAAGATGACCAGTCGGCCACACAAATAAAAAGGAAGTCATGGATTAAAGACCTGACAATATGAGAAAGTTTTAGGTCCCGCATATGTATATTTCGAACAAGTTTAAAGTCATGATTGTATGTGTATGCATATCCCAAACCTCCTCGTGGCGAGGTCACTTATTGGGTATTGTTTTGCAATACTCACCCTTTCTTTTAAAAAATGTTTTTCGAGTAAGGCCAAGGACGTGCGGCGTAGTGACGGAAGGCGCGTTACTAAAACCATGGGGATAGACATGTTTTTCCGCATATTCCTTTTATAAGCGATGTTGTCTCTTTATGTTTTATTTGGAGTTTAAATTTACTCACGCTTTTAATAGGCGAAAGTTAAATTGTTATTTTTATCTGCTTTTAAATGATTTTATTTGGGATCCCTGAAAACAATTTATGTAAGGTTGGAAGTTTTCTTTTAAGATCTTTTATCTCTTGGCCTATAAATGCATGCATGTGTAGTAATGTCCCTAGGAGTTGGTCATAGAAAAGTAGGGGCGTTACATGATGACCCACTTTAATCTGGCCGAGATGAACGGGGCTTCGATCGACGAGTCGAGCCAGGTTAGTTTTATTTTGGAGACTCTTCCGAAGAGTTTCCTTCAGTTTCGTAGCAATGTTGTTATGAACAAAATTAGCTACACTCTGACTACCCTCCTCAATGAGCTACAGAATTTCCAATCCTTGAACAAGGTCAAGGAATCTGAGGCAAATGTTGCCTACAGGTCTTATCACAGGGGTTCGACCTCTGAGACGAAACATGTTGCTCCTTCACGCCCGAAAGGGAAGAAGAGGATGAAGAGGGGTAAAACTGACCGAGCTGTCGCCCAGAAGGGCAAGAAGGTCAAGGACGTTGCAGAGAAAGGAAAGTGTTTCCACTGCAATGGGGTCGGACACTGGAAGAGGAACTGTCCCAAATTCCTGGCCGAGAGGAAGAATCAAGGTAAATGTGATTTACTTGTGACGGAAACATGTTTAGTGGAGAGTAGTGACTCTGCCTGGACATTGGATTCGGGCGCCACTAACCACGTTTGTTCTTCTTTTCAGGGGATTGATTCCTGGCAGCCGCTACGATAGGGTGAGGTGACTCTACGGGTTGGATCCGGGGAGCTTGTCTCTGCTGCAGCGATCGGCACGATGAAGCTATACTTTGCCGGGAAGTACTTATTGTTGGACAATTTGTACATAGTTCCAGGGTTTACTAGAAACCTTGTTTCCATTTCCTGCTTAATTGAACATTGTATTTCTGTTTCTTTTGAATTGAATAAAGCGTTTATTTCTTTCAAAGGGAATGTTATTTGTTCAGCTTCACTCGAACATAATCTGTATGTTTTGAAACCTAATTCGGTCAAAAGTGTTTTGAATACTGAATTGTTTAAAACTGCAGACACACGAACTAAGAAAGCAAAAGTTTCTCCAAAAGAAAATGCTCATCTTTGGGATCTACGGTTAGGCCACATTAATCTCAATAGGATTGAGAAACTAGTGAAGAGTGGACTTCTAAACGAGTTGGAAGAAGACTCTTTGTCGATGTGTGAGTCACGCCTTAAGGGAAAGATGACCAGACGTCCTTTTAGTGGCAAAGGATATAGAGCCAAAGAACCTCTTGAGTTAGTACATTCTGACCTCTGTGGTCCGATGAATGTTAAAGCTCAGGGCGGTTATGAGTACTTCGTGTCTTTCATAGATTACTCCAGATATGGGTATATTTACCTAATGCACAAGAAGTCTGAAACTCTTGAAAAGTTCAAGGAGTACAAGATCGAGGTTGAGAACCTCTTAGGTAAATCGCTTAAAACACTTCGATCGAATCGAGGTGGAGAGTACATGGACCTTTGAATTCGGACTATATGATAGAACACTGAATTACGTCCCAACTCTCGGCGCTGGTATGTCACAAAAGAATGAATGGTGTATCGGAGAGGAGAAAGCAGAACCTTCTTCGAACATGGTTCGGTCGATGATGAGCTATGCTCGTCTCCCCCGATTCTTTTTGAAGTGCGCAGTGGAGATCTGCGATTATATTTTGAACAATGTTCCGTCGAAGAGTGTTTTGAAACACCTTTCGAGCTCTGGAGTGGACGTAAAGGCAGTTTACATCACTTCAGGATTTGGGGATTCCCGACCCACGTGTTGGTGTCAAACTCGAAAAAGTTGGAACCCCGTTCAAATTGTGCCTATTCGTAGGTTACCCTAAAGAGACTAGGGGTGGTCTGCATTTCTGATCCTAAGGAAAATAGGGTGCTTGTGTCGACAAATGCCACTTTCCTTGAGGAAGACCACGTCAGGGATCATTTACCAAGGAGTAAAATTGTGTTAAATGAAATGGACAGTACATCAGCAAGAGTTGTTGATGGGGCTAGTACGTCAACAAGTGTTGTTGATCCTAGCACGTCTAGTCAAATCTGTTCCCAAGAGTTGGGAATGCCTCGACGTAGTGAGATGACTGTGAGACAGCCTGATCGCTACATGGGTTTAGCTGAAACCTCAGTTGTCGCTCCTGATGATGACTGTGAGGATCCATTGACCTATGATCAGGCAATGGTTGATGTTGACAAAGACGAGTGGATTAAAGCTATGGACCAGGAAATGGAGTCTATGTACTTCAATTCTATGTGGGAGCTTGTGGATCAACCAGATGGGGTAAAACCTATTGGTTGCAAATGGATCTACAAGCGTAAACGTGGCGTAGATGGGAAGGTGCAGACCTTCAAAGCCCGACTAGTGGCAAAGGGTTTTACCGAGGTTGAAGGGGTTGACTATGAGGAGACCTTTTCACCTGTTGCCATGGTAAAGTCGATCAGGATCCTTCTGACCATTGTCGCGTATTATGACTACGAGGTATGGCAGATGACGTCAAGACAACCTTTCTGAATGGCAAACATGATGAGACCATCTACATGGACCAACCCAAAGGGTTCATTGTCCAAGGCCAAGAGCAAAAGGTTTGTTGGCTTCATAGGTCCATTTATGAACTGAAACAGGCTTCGAGGTTTTGGAATATAAGGTTTGATGAGACGATCAAATCTTATGGCTTTGATCAAAATGTCGACGAGCCTTGTGTCTACAAGAAAATCATTGACAAAACTATCGCATTTTTGGTGTCGTATGTGGACGATATTCTTCTCATTGGGAATGAGGTAGAATTTCTTACTAACGTTAAGAAGTGGCTAGCTTCGCAATTCCAAATGAAAGATTTGGGAGAAGCTCAGTATGTTCTAGGTATCCAGATAGTTCGGAATCGGAAGAACAGAACGCTAGCCTTGTCTCAGGCGTCTTATATTGACAAGATGTTGTCTAGATATAAGATGCAGAACTCCAAGAAAGGCTTGCTGCCTTTCATGCATGGGATTCACTTGTCTAAGGATCAGTGTCCTAAGACTCCTCAAGATGTTGAGGATATGAGACGGATTCTATATGCTTCACCGGTTGTAGTGAGAGCTTTGATGTATGCCATGTTGTGTACTAGGCCCGACATCCGTTATGCAAAGAGGAATTGTCGATGAATATCACCCATCCAGATTAGATCACCGGGCAGTAGTAAAGGCAATCCTCAAGTATCTTAGGAGAACGAGGAACTACGACTTAGTGTATGGTAGTGGGGATTTGATCCTTACGGGATACACAGATTCTGATTTTCAGACCGATAAGGATTCTAGGAAATCCACTTCGGGGTCAGCTTCATTCTGAATGGAGGAGTTGTAGTTTGGCGAAGCATCAAGAAGGGATGCATCGCTGATTCCACTATGGAAACGGAGTATGTTGCGGCTTGTGAAGCTGCAAAGAAAGCTGTTTTGCTTAAGAAGTTCATGACAGATTTAGAAGTTGTTCTAAATATGAACTTTTCGATCACATTGTTCTGTGATAACAGTGGTGCAGTAGCCAACTCAGGTGAGCCTCAGAGCCATAAGAGAGGCAAACACATTGAGCGCAAGTATCATCGATCACGGGAGATTGTGCACCGCGAGGCGTGACGGTCACGCGATATAGCGTCGAGCACAACGTGGTGATCCATTTACAAAGCCCTTCACGGCTAAGGTGTTTGAGGTCACCTGAGAGTCTAGGTCTTGAGAGCTTCTGACTAGGGCAAGTGGGAGATGTGTAAACGGGTATTCAATGCCCTAGTTTATTGTATTATTTCATTGTAATTTATGTACATTTCAGAAATGTATTTTCTCCACTAGCTTAGTCCAAGTGGGAGTTTGTTGGGATTTTTGCCCTAATCTCGTGTTTGTAATACATTGTTTGAAATTAATAAGAGTTATTCATTTCATCACTTTGTGTCTCGCAATATTTATAAATTTTTCCAATAAACTAAGCTCCAGGGTCATTGAATTTATGAGAGTACTAGAACTTGAACGGTGTGTAGTGGACACACAGGGAGGATCACGTTCGAGTTAATGACCTGAACGATCTACAGTATATGGATAGGGTTGGAGACCTAATCCTGGATACACTGTGGATGTGGCCCGCTTTGTATTAGATACAAACGAGGTGATCTGACTCGTTCATGTGGTTGACATGCGAGTGGGGGCATCTTGTGCAATGAGATTGTACAAGACCGAACCGTGAATTATTAGACCTGCTAATGTAACACCGTTGACAATATGGACTAATAACTTCGTAGATGACCATTAGTGACTCGACCTGAATCCTGAGCGTGTTACGGACTCCTGTCTGCGGGAGTCTGTCTTTTGACTAGTACGGGTGAGGGTGGTCACAGTTACTCGCCCAATATGCCTATCTTCTCAGGGACAGAACCAAGTAGGGAGTTGGGAACTTAACTACGCGAGATGGAATTCACTCGTTCCCGCCTTTAGGGAAACTAGAGGGGTTGTTCCCTTAAGTGTTGTCTCCAGGGCTTGGACAACGGGCGCCCACCTTCTCACTGGCCCGAGAAGGGTGTTGTGTATGGTTGGACCATCACAATATGTTGTTCATTAGAGAAGCAGTGGGGACTTAAGGAACAAGAGGTAGACACAGGGGTAAAACGGTAATTTGATCCATCCGTGTCTACGAACAACCTGTGAAGGGTCGACTCATGGGCATTGGTTATATCAGTGGACACGTAATATTCTACACTGACGGGAGTGCAGCTACGGGCTATAGTGGAGTGTTACCGTAGCTAATGAATATTGGTTAACCGGGTCAAAGAGTTTGACAGGTTAATCTCGGATCATTGGGCCCGTCCTTTGTGAGTCAATTAGGTCCTCGGTTGGCTCAATCAAGGTTAAAAGAAGGGTTAGTGTTTTGGTATGAAATTGAAGTGTTCAATTTCACTTTAAGGGCATTTATGTAATTTATATGAGATATGAATGATATAATATATAGTTTAATGTGAATGAGATTCATAATTAACTGTAGGTTAGCCTAATTGTTGAATTAGGGCTAATTCGAGAATTTGATTGAGAGAAATTAAATTGGATGTGATGCAATTTAATTAATCCATAATTATTGCAATTGAGATTTGCAATATGAGATATGAGATATCTTATATTATATGGTTATGCAAATGAGATTTACATAACCTATAGTTGTGGTAATGTGGTAATTATGTGGAGATTTTAACTCCATCAATTCCACTATATAAACCCTTCTTGCAAGAAGGAATGCAAGCTCACACTCTCATTTTTTTGGATTTCACCCAAAAACAAGAGTTATTCTCTCAACCTTTTTCTCTCAATTCTCCTCCCTTTCCAAAACAAAAGTCCCACCACTTTCCTTCTTCCTAAGGAAGAACAACCGAGAAGGCCATTGGTGGTGTTCGTTTTGTTCGAGAGAAGCGATCGTTGAGAAGCACGAAGAGTTTGTGATCCGAGGAAGAAATTCTTGAAGTTTGTCTACAACAAGTAAACTCTTTCTTGCTTTAAATTTCATCATTTTCAGCATGTTTAGCCTAGATCTAAGTGTTAGATCGTTTTTAATAAATTCGAGTTGCATAATGATACCACGACGATTCGATCGTCTTTCGCTGCGCGGGGATTTTCATTCCCTTCAGTAATTCCTAGCATAAAAAATGTAGACCTAGATATGTGTGAGCATTGTGTTTATGGTAAATGTAAAAGAGTAAAATTTGGAAAGGGTGGTCACTTTGCTAATGAAAAATTAGAATATGTGCATGTTGACTTATGAGACCCATCTAATGTTGTCACTAATGGTGGGGCTAGATATTTCTTATCCATTATTGATGATTGGTACTAGAAAAGTTTGGGTTTATCTTCTGAATAATAAATCTGATACTTTTAATAAATTTGTTGAATGGGTAGCCTATGTTGAAAACCAAACTGGCCTTAGAGTTAAGAAACTTAGGGTTGACAATGGGCTAGAGTTTTGTAACCATGAGTTTAAAATTTTTTGTAAGTCTAAAGGCATAGCAAGACACTTGACTGTTGTAGGGACACCTCAACAAAATGGGGTCGCTGAGAGAATGAATAGAACCCTTATGGAAAGAGTTAGGTGCATGTTGTCTGATTCAAAACTTTCTCAAAGTTTTTGGGGGGAAGCTGTTGCAACATCATGTTATATAATCAATAGGAGCCCATCTATTGCCATAGAATTAAAAACACCTCAAGATTTTTGGCAAGGTAGTCCCCCTGATCTATCACACATGAAAGTCTTTGGGTGTTTAGCTTATGCTCATTCAAAAGAGGGAAAGCTAGACCCAAGGGCTAAGAAATGTGTTTTCCTAGGATATCCCGAGGGTGTTAAGGGATATAAACTATGGTCCTTAGATCCAAACTCACCAAAAATCCTAATAAGTAGAGATGTCGTCTTTAATGAAGGGAAAATGGGGTATGTAGAAGAAAAGACTGAGTCTATCCCTAAAAATCTACCTAGTTCCACTGAAACCGCTTTAGCTAGTCCTCCTTCCACTTCCCATAGTGATCAAGTAGATGAGCTAATAGTAGAACATGATGCTTCACCATCTACCTTAGATCAATCACCTACACATGAAGTTGTTCATGAGGAAGAGGAAGATGATAGTCAATATTTAACAAGTTATCAGTTAACTAGGGATAGGGTTAGGAGAAACATTATAGCTCCCACTAGGTTTGGGTATGTTGACCTTATATCCTATGCCCTATTTATAGCTAACGAGTTTATTAATCAAGAACCACAAACTTTCAATGAGGCCATAAATAATGAAAATAAAGATAAGTGGTGGGCCGCAATGAAAGAACAATATGATTCTTTAATTAAAAACAAAACTTGGGTTATTGTTACTAAACCATTAAAAGCTAAAATTGTAGGTTGTAAGTGGATTTATAAAGTCAAAGAGAACCCTTTAAAAAACAACAAGCCTAGGTTCAAGGCTAGGTTAGTACCCAAAGGGTTTACTCAAATGGAGGGTATAGAATATGATGAAGTCTTTTCCCCCGTTGTAAGACACACCTCTATTAGAATTTTGCTTGCCTTTGTTGCTCACTTTGATCTTGAGTTAGAGCAGATGGATGTTAATACCGCTTTCTTGCATGGTGAGCTTGAGGAGACCATTTACATGGACCAACCACCTGGATTCGAAGCTCCGAAACAAGAAAAGAAGGTTTGTCTTCTTAAGAGTGTTGGGGTTTGTGCCCTAAAACTCGTAGTTTGTAATTATGTTCTAATTATTGTAATAAAGTGTTCTTATTTCAATAAAGAGTTATTGTTCGTTATTTACGATATTGTCATTGTTTTAACCCTAAATCCAATAAACTAGCTGTAAAATGTATCTTGAACTGAGTATACTGTACATATAAAGAATCTCGGTTCGAGATACAACCTAAAGGGTCTATAGTAAGGGGATACGGTTTGGGTACCTTACCCTGGTAACACTATGGATGTGGCCCACTTTGTATATTATACAAACACTTTGATCCTAACGTGTTCGTGTAGATGACTTGTGAGTGGGGATATCCTATGTAATGAGATTATATAAGACCGAACCGCGAAATAGTAACCACTAGGTATAACTCCTTTGACTAGTTAGGTTTCTATTTCACTAGGATGACCTAGGCAACTTGATATCAATCCTGAGCAGGTTACTAACTCCTGTTTGCGAGGGATTGTCCTTTTACTAGTATGGGTGAGAGTGGTCAGATTCGCCGACTCAATATACCTACCTTCTTGAGGACAAGACCGAGTGAGCAACTGGGGACTTAGCCTAGCAAGATGGAATTCACTCCTTCCCGCCTACTAGGGTAAGTAAATGAATGTTCCCATAAGTGGTGTCTCCGAGACTTGAACAAAGGGCCTAACACTCTCATTGGCCTGAGAGAAACTTCTGTTTGTTGGTAGCACCACAAACAAATTGTTCATTAGAGGAGCACTGTACTTAAGGTACAAGATGTAACCTAGGGATAAAATGGTAATTTGACCCAACTGGTGTTACGAACATTCGTGAAGGATTGACTTGTTGTTATTGGTCAATATCCGTGGACACAGAAATATATCTGCAGTGAGAAGAGTGAAGCTGCGACACTTTAGTGGAGTGTTCCCGCAGTTAACAAATGTTGATTAGGAGGTTAATGAGATTAACCGAGAAATCTCGTATCGTTGGAGCTTTTGATCTGTAGGTATATTAGGTCCACCTTTTAGCTCGTAAAGGGTTCTTAGATCGTTTGAAATTGAAATATTCAAATTTATTAGGTAATAAATTTAATGTATATAGATGCGATATAATATAAAATTTTGGAACTATATATTATAAATTTAATGTGAATATGATTCATATTAAATTATTTGAGAGAATTAAATATTTGAAAGAGTTCAAATATTATTTTAAATATAAATGAGATTCATATTTGAAATCTATAGAATAAAATTTAATGTGCATAAGATGTGAATTAAAACTATAGGATAGAGGGATAATTGATTAAATGTGATTTTATCTATGTTAAATCTATGATATTTAATTATGATTAATCAAACATGAATTAATTAATTGTATTATATTATTTAATTTATATTTTGATTATTTATTAAATAATATAATAAAAAACAAAAAAAGGAGAACGTGTAAGGAGGACACGTTCCCCATGTCTCCCAACTGCATAATCGATAGGGAGTGGGGAGTTGCCCTCTGGAGTGATTCTTCTTCTCCAATTGGGAGAAGAGAAGTGTTGATCGATCTGTGATTTTGTGATTTGCTCTCTCCCAAAATTCTCTCTCTAATTCCCTTCTCATTTCTCTTCAATTGTTGACTCCTTCCCACAAAGGAGAAGATCTAAGTAGTTACTCAGAGGATATGAAGTTAACATAGTGGTGTTGTCCTGTTGGAGAATACAGAGAAGAAACTTTCCAGTTGTTGCTGTGTTGCTGTGCAATTATAAAGCAAGGAGTTGCTGAATTGACTTAATCTACAAAGGTAATCTCGTTTTTCTTTTAGTTTAATTATTGTACAGAGCATGTTTGCATGTTTAATTTTCATACCTAATTAGATTAGAAATGTATGCTTATTCTATGTTTTTTTCCAATGTATTGGTATTTATTTTCAACCAAAAACAAACTAGCAAAATCGATTCCAATCCACGTTTTCGCTGGTGAAGGAGATCCGATCTCCATCAATTGGTATCAGAGCAATGTTTGTTTTGTTTTGGTTGAAACAAATTTGCATTGGATAGGTGGGAATTTCATTTTGGTTTGCTGTAAAATTGTTTAGGAATTTTTTGGCCTTGGTTTCCTTTGATTTGATCAAATTAAATGTAAAAACCCCTGCGTTTTAGGCAATTAAGTGCATAATCGAGTTTGTAATCGAGTTTTAAGTCGTTCGGGACCAGTTTCATGCAATTTGGATGAGTATCGAAGGAGTAATTGGCGATTGAAGCTGCTATGTTCGAAGGAAAATGTTGCTGTCGAAGCAACAGCGTTGCAACACTGAGGAACGGCGTTGCAACGCCGAGGCTCCCTATCAATGCGGAAGCTCCAGGGGTCAGCAGCGTTGCAACGCTACCCCGATGGCAGGCGCGCGCGAGATGAGGCGGCGTTGCAACGCTCCCATCAGCATTGCAACGCCTTGATGCCAACCTGAAGCAGCAGGACCGGTTGGGCGGTTTGGTTCGATTTTGGTCTGGTTCGAGCGATTTGAGCCCGGTTCAAGGAGTTTTGGATCGATTTTGTAATAAGATTAATGTAATTTTATTATTTTTGCACTTTAGGGGCCCAATTTTTTCGATTTTATAACTATTTTTCTTTATGAATGTCATTTAGAATTTTTCCCACCTTAGAATAAGCATGTTCATGCATTTTATTTGTATAATTGTTATATAAATATGGTAGAAATGCATGATCTAATTTATTTTTCATAAGTATTTATTTATAATTGTTATAATTAGATAATATGGAAAATAAATTGAATGGAGCATGAAATTACTTAGTTTAAAATAAATGTTATTTTATTTAAGTAATTTTGTTATTCAATTAGTTGAATAATTTTTTTTTATAATTACAATTTGGTTTTATAACATAGTTACTTGTCATAGGTTAATTATTAAAATTTATAAAAGCTATAAATTAAAGGGGTCTTAGAAACCATAACCTATAACAAATAATTGCATGCAAAAATAGGAATTTGGGTTAAAATTAAATTAATTTTAAATTGTTTAAAATTAATTTAGACCTAAGTTTTATTTTCTAATAGGATTAGAAGTTTGTCTTACATAGGATTTTAAATAGTTTAAAATATAGTAGCACAATAGAACTTTGGTTATAAGGGAACTCTACCGGTGGAGTTCTGTCTAAGGTTGGGGATACTTAAGTTGACTGATTAGCAATCTAACACCTTCTACCCAGGAACCGGCCGAGCTTGAGTTGAATTAACCATAGTCCTGTTTTATATCTAGGTAATCAAAATGTTTATTCACCTAGACATAATGTTAAAAGACCTAGTTATAATAGTTATAATAGGCATAGACTTAGATAGATTCTTTTAGCCATAATCCGACTAAGTTAAACCTACACCCTAACCTTAGGAGCTTCAGTGGGAGAAAACGAGATGTTCGCATCAAGTTTACTCTCACGTCCTCAAGAGTTCACACTGTGAGTTCCATGCTGGGCTACGTGGCGTCAATAGGCGTCCCCTACGGTAAGTGTTTCCATGGTTCAATACCAAGGTGAATGAGGGAAGTATCCAAAGTAAATGGGAGCAGGGCGCGTGTCAACGTATCCTACGGTCTCCTCCATTAGGTCGCACCATGAGATTTCTATAGTCCACCTGCTAGGTTGTCCTAGAACAACCAATCCCTACGGAGGGCCTGACTATAGGGATCGGAACACCACGAACTCCAGAAATGGATAAGGTCTCTTAGAAATTTGCCAACAGTTGTCTCTCTGAATAGTAGCTTGTTGGCTCGGACCTATTGGATCTGAAAATGGTAGGGTAACATTTACGGGATAAGTTAAGCTAGTTAACAAGTCCTTGACCAAACAAACGGTAGCTAAGGACATTGGGACATGAGATGTTCTGTAGTGAGAATTGGTTGAGATAGTCTCATTACGGGAGAGTGGACCACCACCCGACGGTGGCTTTTGTTCTAAACCCTTGAAGTATCGTTGCAAAACTAAATGTTTAATTTAAACACTAGGGTTCTTTAATAATTTTTATAAAATTGATTGGTTATAATGGGTTAAAGGCATAACTAATTAGAACTATTTTTGAAATTTCAGCATGTCGTCCTCAATTATAGCCTTACTCAAAAGCGAACGTTTAACTGGTGAAAACTATACTACGTGGAAGTCCAACCTGGATGCGATTCTGGTTATGGATGACCTTCGATTTGTACTGACTGAAGAATGTCCCCATGTCCCTGCTCAAAACGCCTCAATCAGTTAAGGATGTGTTTGACCGCTGGTCCAAGGCCAATGAAAAGGCCAAGACCTATATCCTGGCTGGCATATCTGATGTTTTGGCCAGGAAGTTGGAGGGAATGGTCTCAGCTCGTGAGATCATGGGTTATCTGCAGAGTTTGTCTGGACAACCGTCTGAACAAATTCGGCACGAATCCCTCAAGTACGTTTATAACGCGCGCATGAAGAAGGGAACTTCAGTGAGAGAACATGTTCTCGATCTCATAGTTCACTTCAACGTGGCCGAAATGAATGGAGCGGTCTTGGATGAGCAAAGTCAGGTATTCTTCATCCTGGAATCTCTTCCGAAGAGTTTCCTGTCATTCCACAGCAATGCGGAGATGAACAAAAGGGAGTATAACCTGACTTCCCTCCTAAATGAACTGCAGACTTACCAGTCTTATGGATAATAAGGGACAGGTTGATGGAGAAGCAAATGAATTTGCCCATTCCAAAAGGGTCCAGATGGGTTCATCCTCTGGAACCAAGCCCTGCAGTTCTTCTTCTGGGATTAAGAAGACTCAGAAGAAGAGAAAAGGAGGAAAAGGGAAAGCTTCTGCTACTGCAGACATTAAGCTCAAAGAGTAGAAAGGTAAATCTGATTTACTTATTCTTGAAACTTGTTTAGTGGAAAATAATGATTTTACCTGGATACTTGATTCAGGAGCCACTAATCACGCTTGCTCTTCTTTTCAGAAAACTAGATCCTTCAAGGAGCTCGAAGAGGGTGAGATGACACTCAGGGTCAGAATGGGAGACGTCGTCTCAGCTTGTGCAGTGGGAGATGCCAAGTTATTTTTTAGAGATAGATTTATCTTTTTAGAAAATCTGTAATAGTTCCTAAGATTAAGAGGAACTTAATTTCTATCTCTTGTTTAATTGAACTTGGCTATTGTATTACCTTTTCGTTTAATGAAGCGTTCATTTTAAAGAAAGGTGTCAATTTTTGTTCTGCTAAGTTAGAAAACGACTTGTATGTACTTAAACCAAATCAAACTAAAGCAATTTTGAATCATGAGAAGTTTAAAACTACTAATACTCAAAGTAAAAGGCAAAGAATTCTCACAATAATACCTATCTTTGGCATCTTAGACTTGGTCATATAAATCTCAACTGGATTGAGAGACTATCTAAGAATGGGCTTCTAAGCAAGTTAGAAGATAATTCTTTACCTCCTTGCGAATCTTGCTTGGAAGGTAAAATGACTAAGCGACCTTTTACTGGAAAAGGTTATAGAGCCATAGAGCCCTTAGAACTTATACATTCGGATCTTTGTGGTCCGGTGAATGTTAAAGCTTAAGGAGGGTACGAATATTTCATCTCTTTCATAGATGATTATTCGAGGTATGGTTATCTATACCTAATGCATCATAAGTCTGAGGCTCTTGAAAAGTTCAAAGAGTATAAGGCTGAAGTAGAGAATGCATTAGGGAAAACCATTAAAACACTTTGATCCGATCGAGGTAGAGAGCATATGGATTTGAGATTCCAGGACTATTTGATAGAACATGGAATTAAATCTCAACTCTCAACACCTGATACACCACAACAAAATGATGTGTCAGAAAGGAGAAATAGAACCTTGTTGGACATGGTTCGATCTATGATGAGCTATGCTCAATTGCCTGCCTCGTTTTGGGGATACGCAGTAGAGACTACAGTTCAAATCTTGAACACTGTTCCATCAAAAAGTGTTTCAGAAACAGTTTTTGAATTATGGAAGGGGCGTAAACCTAGTTTACAACACTTCAAGATTTGGGGTTGTCCGACACACGTGCTAGTGACAAACCTAAAGAAACTGGAACCTCGTTCAAGATTATGCCAATTTGTTGGCTATCCCAAAGAAACGAGAGGTGGTCTTTTCTACGACCCACAAGAAAACAAGGTGATTATATCGACAAACGCCACTTTCTTGGAGAAAGATCACATGAGGAACCATAAACCACGTAGTAAACTAGTACGAAATGAAGCTACAGATGAACCAACAAGAGTTGTTGATCAAGCTGGACCTTCATCAAGAGTTGATGAAGAAGCCAAGACATCAAGTTAGTCTCGTCCTTTTTTATCGTTGGGAATGCCTCGACGCAGTGGGAGGGTTGTTTCCCAACCTGATCGCTACTTGGGTTTACCTGAAACTCAAGTCGTCATACCTGATGACGGCGTAGAAGATCAATTGTCTTATAGACAGACAATGAATGACGTAGACAAGGACCAATGGATCAAAGCCATGGACCTTGAAATGGAGTCAATGTACTTTAATTCAGTATGGAAACTTGTAGACCAACCTGAAGGGATAAGACCCATAGTGTGTAAATGGATCTATAAGAGAAAGAGGGATGCAGCCGGTAAGGTACATACCTTTAAGGCTAGACTTGTAGCAAAGGGTTTTACCCAAAGGGAAGGAGTTGACTATGAGGAAACTTTTTCCCTTGTTGCTATGCTTAAGTCTATAAGGATACTCTTGTCCATAACCGCATTTTATGATTATGAGATTTGGCAAATGGACGTCAAAACTGCATTTTTAAATGGTAATCTTGACGTGAGCATCTATATGTCTCAGCCCGAAGGGTTCATAACCCAAGGTCAGGAGCAAAAAGTTTGCAAGCTCAATCAATCCATTTATGGGTTGAAACAAGCATCCAGATCTTGGAACATAAGATTTGATATTGCGATCAAGTCTTATGACTTTGACCGAAACGTTGATGTGCTTTGTGTTTACAAGAGGATCATCAACGACAAAGTAGCTTTCTTGGTACATTATGTGGATGATATCCTACTCATTGGGAATGAAGTAGGATACCTAACTGACATAAGGAATTGGCTTGCGACCAAATTCCAAATGAAAGATTTGGGAGAAGCGTTGTTCTTGGGATTCAAAATTTCAGGAATCGCAAGAATAGAACGCTAGCTCTATCTTAAACATCTTATATCGACGAAATGTTGGCCCGATATTCGATGCAGAATTCCAAGAGGGGCTTATTACCCTTCAGGAATGGAGTTCATCTGTCTAAGAAACAATGTCCTAAGACACCTCAAGAGGTTGAGGATATAAGACGTATTCCCTATGCCTCTGCAGTAGGTAGCTTAATGTATGATATGTTGTGCACGAGGCCAGACATTTGCTATGCAGTGGGAATAGTCAGTAGGTACCAATTCAATCTAGGGTTAGACCACTAGACCGCAGTTAAAAGTATCCTCAAGTATCTTAGGAGAACAAGGGACTATACGCTTGTGTATGGGAATAAGGATTTGATCCTTACTGGATACACTGATTCTGATTTTCAGACCGATAAGGATTCTAGGAAATCCACATCGGGATCAGTTTTCACCCTTAACGGAGGAGCTATAGTATCGCGAAGCATCAAGCAAGGATGCATCGCTGACTCCACGATGGAGGTTGAATATGTCGCTGCTTGTGAAACAGCTAAAGAAATTGTTTGGCTAAGGAAATTCCTTACTGATTTGGAAGTTGTTCCAAATATGGAATTTCCCATCACCTAATACTGTGACAACAATGGTGCGGTAGCCAATTCGAAGGAACCTCGCAGCCATAAGCGAGACAAGCACATCGAGAGGAAGTATCACCTGATACGAGAAATAGTGCAACGAGGAGATGTGGCAGTCACGAAGATCGCTTTGGAGCACAACATTGTTGATCTGTTTACAAAGACTCTCACGACTAAAATGTTCGAGGGTAATTTGGAAAGTCTAGGTCTACGAGATATGTACATAGGCTAATCTAGGGCAAGTGAGAGATATGTAATGGGGTATATGGATGCCCTGGTTTATTGTATTTGAATCTCTGTAACTACTATTTTAGATTGTAATGTACCCCAATAGAGTTTTAGTTCAAATGGGAGTTTATTGGGGTTTGTGCCCTAAAACTCGTAGTTTGTAATTATGTTCTAATTATTGTAATAAAGTGTTATTATTTCAATAAAGAGTTATTGTTCGTTATTTACGATATTGCCATTGCATTAACCCTAAATCCAATAAACTATACATCCAAGGATGTAAAATGTATCTTGAACTGAATGTAGTGTACATATAAAGGATCTCGGTTCGAGATACAGCCTAAAGGGTCTATAGTAAGGGGATGAGGTTTGGGTCCCTTACCCTGGTAATACTATGGATGTGGCTCACTTTGTATATGATACAAACACTTTGATCCTAACGTGTTCGTGTAGATGACATGTGAGTGGGGATATCCTATGTAATTACATAAGACCGGACCGTGAAATAGTAACCACTAGGTGTAACTCCGTTGACTAGTTAGGTTTCTATTTCACTAGGATGACCTAGGCAACTTGATCTCAATCCTGAGCAGGTTACGAACTTCTGTTCGCGAGAGATTGTCCTTTGACTAGTATGAGTGAGAGTGTCGAGATTGGCCGACTCAATATGCCTACCTTCTTAGGGACAAGACCGAGTGAGCAACTGGGGACTTAGCCTAGCAAGATGGAATTCACTTCTTCCCGCCTACTAGGGTAAGTAAATGAATGTTTCCTTAAGTGGTGTCTCCGAGACTTGAACAAAGGGCCCGACCCTCTCATTGGCCCGAGAGAGACTTTTGTTTTTTGGTAGGACCACAAACAAATTGTGTAAGCCCTAAATCCTATTCTCTTTTATCATTGAGCACTCGTTCATGATGTTTTGAAATATGCAAAATCGTATAGGTTGCACTAAACGATGTCGTGATCGAATTTGGGAATCTATTGAATTTGGAGCTACAATGTGTCTAAACTTCATAAAGGGATAGGTAAACATTGAAATAAGCATATTAAAAGTTTCATTGAAGTAAGTTCAAATCATTAGCAATTTGGAGAAGTTTTAGGTGCATCATGTATTGAATGGAAGATCATATGTCTCACAGACTTGGGATAAGTTGGCTAAATGCTTAGGGTTTCTTTACACACTTATTTTGGTGTTTTAAAAAAGAAAAGAAATGAAGTGAAGGATAAAAGGAAAACAAGGAAGGAAAAGCTCAAACCATTTTGGTTTGGTTTGCTTTAAAAATAATGAAGAAAATGAAATGAAATGAATGGATATAATATTGTATTTTGTTTTGTTTAGGAAATAAAAGAAAAGAAAAGAAAGAAAGGGATAAAGGAAAGGAAAAGAAAAAAGAAAAGAAAAGAAAAAGCAAAAGGGAAAAGACAAACTTTGCCTCCTTGGTTTATAAAATGACTTTATCTTCTCCATTTTCTTCTTCATTTATCAAAACCAAGCTGAAATTTCGTGGGAGAAGGAGAAAGGAAAAAGAAGGAAGCCATTTTTCATAAACTTGGAGCTGTAGTTGCAGAAGAAAGGAGAAGAACTCAAGGGGATTCTTTATTGCAGCAAGGAGATCAACTCAGACCAGTTCTGATGTTTTGGTCTTTTCGAGCTCCAAAAGAAGAGGTAAGAGTTGAGTTTTTGATACATGAAAGTTAACTCAATTTGGAACAACGTTTGTGAAGGAAGCTCGAACTAATACTGAAGTTAACTTACTGTTTTGTGAAGAGGAAGACAGAAGACAGAATTTGCTGTCAAATCTGGGAAGTCTCTGATGTTTTGGTTGTTCTGATCTGTATACTTGGAGTTAGAAGCTCTAATTGGTATGGTTAGAAAGCTTATTCAATTTCCTACAAGTTGTGTGAAGGAATCGTGAGAAGAAAATGATTGGAAGATGTTGTAATCTTCAGGCTAAGTTTCGGGTTGCAGCAGGAAGTGAAATCTGGAACAGCAGCAGATTCATTTTAGGGGTTAAGCTACTGAGGTAATTTCTAACCAATACGTTAGGAATCTCATTTTCATGTCTTCATAAGAGTTTTAGAGGGTTCAAAAAGGAAGAGTTTGGTATAAAGTACATTCTTTTTGGATAAGCAATGAAGAAGTTATGGCTGTCTGAAAACAGGGCAGAAAATCTGAAAATGCTGGAATTTTGAAAGTGTGTTTTCTTGCAAGTTTTAAGGTCAAAAATCATGAGCTCAAGGTTCTAATGATTGATTTGGCTTGTTTGACAGGCCAAGAGCAAATAGGTCAAGTTTACAAGCCAAGGTTCCAATTCTAATACATGAGTGACTCTATCTTAGAACTATGTTTGACCTATGTTTTTTCTTCATGAACATAAGTGTTGATAATTACATCTTGTTTGAACTAGTTGTGAATGGCTTCATGGAGTTTTCTAACATAAAGTTCATGATGGAACCTAAGCATGCTTTGAATTAGTTGTAACTATAAATCCAAGTATGGAAACTAAATTATGAAAGTATGCTTTCCTTTAGAGAATGTTTTGTGTAAATCCACTTGGGAACATGTTTAGATGATAATATGAAATAGTCAAGAAATTGTTGTATGTGTTATAAAGACATGATTTCCATGGTAGACAAGTTATGCCCTTGATCTTGATTAACCCCTAATACTGAAGGACATTCGAGAAGGTACTTAGGGGGGGAATGAATCATGATATCCCGATACTGAAGGACAATGAGAAGGTATCCGGGAAGTAAATGGTTTTACCTAAATACTGAAGGACAATGAGAAGGTATTCGGGTAGTAAATGGTTTTACCTTAATACTGAAGGACATAGAGAAGGTATTAGGGAAAACCAAACGACCAAAGGTATTCCACGTGCACGTGAGAGAGAGAGAGAGAGGTATGAACCTTATTGGAATAAATGTAACTCTACCACCTATATGGTTTGATGTGGTATCATGTCATGTGTTTTATTATTATGAGCTTCCATATTATTGATTTATCTACCCTCGATAATCTAGTACATTTCGAGTTTTGTGCTATGCACAAGTGGTGACTTAAAACCTGTAAATTGGAAGCATGGGTTGTTTATGTTTACAAACAAATGTTAAGCTATGTTCTACTTATAATCTGCCATTATTATGATTCACCTGTGAGCTTAGAATGTTTTAAAGGTAGACACTCACTGAGCTTTTTAGCTCATTCTTTCAATGTTTTCAAACCTTTTCAGGTAGAGATCGAGCTCCTGGTACCTGACATCCTGCCATAGTCTGCTGGAAGTTCATAAATTGTTAGTTTGTACGTGGCTGGTGTTGTATAGAAAGTCGTTATGTAGCTATAGAAGTCTTGTACATTAGCGGTTGTATAAACAATGAGTTGTCTTGTGTTGTTTTGATGCACTTGACTTTTAGTTTCCAAGAGAGACTTATGAAGGGTTTCTCCTTGTGTATGTTTAATAGTTGTCCATTTCTGTGTGTGTTATGTTAAAATGTTCCATATGCGAACATAGTATGTTTATCGAGAATACAGGTGAGTGTGGTATTGTTAAGAGGTAAACAATGTCTGTTGGTTTCACGCCGCTTTCGGGCTAAGTAGCGTAGTTCGGGAGGGGGTGTGACAACTTGGTATCGAGCGATTAGCTCCATGGGAATGAGAGACAGGCAAGTTAGCTCGAGAACAAAGTAAAAGTCATAACAAGTTATTGAGTTAGTTCGGATCGAACTAGTAAGGTATGGTCCAAGTAAGAATAAGAGTAAGTCCAGTTAGGGCTAAAATGTGAATAGAAGTTTAGTCTGTGTATGGGGAGTTAGATATCCATAGTATGTCTAGTATATTGATATGTTATTGGAGTCATGCCACCACGTACTAGCGAGACAGCGCAGCGAGATCGGGGGGCGGGATGGATCCCTACCCAAGGCCAATCGAGAGGGGATCTAGTGCCCCGAGAGTCCAAAGCGAGGTTCTGATTGAGCAACATGTTAGTTTCTCACGAGGCGGGTGGGCGAGAAAGCGAGAGAGCGGGGCCAAGTGATCCAAAAAAAAAAAAAAGGGTGTATAGAATAGAACGTCGTCAAGAAATTAGGAGCCACAGGTGTTTGATGGTTCCATAGATCCAGTGATGCTTAGAGGTTTGGTGAATATGCTACAAAATGTTTTGATGTAATGAGTTGCTCACGAGGAGCAAAGTCAAGCTAGCCACATTCCTATTAGAGGAAGAAGCGAGAGGAGGTGGAAATCGATTTTAGCGAGACGGAGTGATGCACGTACTGGGATTGGCAAACATTGAGGCATATTCGAAGATAAATATTACCCTAGCACGTAACGTGAGGCAAAGAGGATGAATTTTTTTAGAACTAAAGCAAGGGCCACTTTCAAAGTGGTGAGTATGAGAGAAGGTACACCGAGCTATCACGGTATCTTTGGTGTGATTATGGCATCCGAGAGTGACAGTGTCGGAGATTTGAAAGAGGTTACGTCTGAGATACGAACCCCAACCACGAGCATTGCAAAGTGTGCTAACTTTTCCCCGCTTGTAGAGAGTTCTCTACGTGTTGAGCGAGAGTATAACGAGAGGCACAAACAGTGGTGGAGCCTACTCGAGGCCCTTCACCGACGAAAGCGATTTCCATGGTCGTGGCGGCGATTTCACACAGGGTGAATGTTTTGAGTCGTCGGGACTTTAAAAGTCGTGCGGCAAACCGGATATCGAGGCAAACGCATGTTAGTGTTGCCTATCGAGGCGAGAGCCAAAGAGCACCTAGTCAACTGCTCGGTCCACAATAAGACCACCGACAATACAGAGTCTGCATTGCATGTGCAACAAGGAGAACTCAGTGTATAAATTGTGGTAAGAATCACCGAGGCCAATGTCCGGTTAGTGTTAATGTGTGTTACCAATGTAGGCAACCAGGATATTTTAAGAGGATTGCCCACAACTTAGAGTAGCCACACAGAGGGGACCGGGACCGGGAGTTGGGTCCCGAGAGCAGTTGAATGACCAAGAGTTCCAGTAGGCTGCAAGTAAGGGCACCAGGTGCTAAATAGAAAGGAAGTTGTTTTCAAGAAACCGAGGATTAGCCGGAGTGGTTTTCAAGGGTGAAAGGAAGATTATTCCTCTGAGCTTGATTTCGGCATTAAAAGTGAAAAGTTGTTGAGAAAGGTTGCATGGCATTTCTTGCACACGTAGTGGGAGTGCAGAAAGAAAAACTAAAACCAGAAGATGTTCTTGTTGTGAACGAATTTCTTGATGTTTTTCCAGTAGATCTGTCAGGGTTGCCACCTGATAGGGAAGTTGAATTCACTATTGAATTGCTACCAGGAACAACACCTATTTCTTAAGCGCTGTATATAATGGCTCCAAGTGAGCTCGAGGAGTTGAAGATGCAGTTACAAGAACTAGTTGATAAAGGATACACCAGACCTAGTGTATCACCCTGGGGAGCCCAAATGTTATTTGTAAAGAAAAGAGATGGTACCCTTAAATTATGCATTGATTATAGACAGTTAAACAAGTCACGATACGTAACAAGTATCCTTTACCCCATATAGATGACTTGTTTGACCAGTTAAGAGGAACATCGAGTGTTTTCTAAGATTGATTTGAGATCGAGGATACCATCGATTAAAGTAAGGAAACAGATATTCCTAAGACAATATTCAGAACCAAATATGGACATTATGAGCATTTAGTAATGTCATTCGGTTTAACGAATGCACCAACAGTTTTCATGGACCTCATGGATATGATATTCCACTAGTATTTGGATCAGTTCGTGATAGTATTTATTGATGATATACCAGTTTACTCAATTGATAGGAAACCTCATGAGGAACATTTGAGGATTATTCTACAAACACTACGAGATAAGCAGTTGTATGCTAAATTCACCAAATGTGAGTTTTGGTTGAATCAGGTAGTGTTTCTGGAGCATGATGTTTCAACAAATGGTGTTAGTATGGATCCAAATTAAGTGAAAGTTGTGGACAACTTGGAAAGACTAATTAGTGCGACGAGAGGCACGTAGTTTCCTAGGCGTGGCGAGATACTACTGAGGGCGGTTTGTTGAGGATTTCTCACGATTAGCATTACCATTAACAATTTTGACAAGGAAGAATGCTAAGTTTGAATTGTTAGATGAGTGTGAAACGAGGGTTTTAAAGAGTGAAAAAGAGGTTAGTTCTGATGACCTATTTTGACACTTCTATGAATTGAGGAATAGAGTATGTAATTTATTGTGACGCCTCGAGGCAAGGTTTAGGGTTTGTGCTCGTGCAAGAAGGAAAAATAATAGCTTATGCATCAAGACAATTGAAAAAGCACGAATGTAATTACCCTACCCATGATCTCGAGCTTGTAGCAGTTGTTTTATGCAATCAAGATCTGGAGACATTACTTGTTGGGTGAAAGGTGTCACATTTACACAGATCATAAGAGTCCAAAATATATCTTTGATCGGAGGAGTTAAATGTGAGACAAAGAAGATAGTTAGAAGCGATTAAAGATTATGATTGTACTATAGAATACCATCCGGTAAGGCGAATGTGGTAGCAGATGCTTTGAGTAGGAAGTCAAGACTTCCTAAGGGCGCTGTATGGTATTCGAGCAACATTTTTAAGTACTCTAAGGGGTTCTAAGGCAGTTGTCAATGCAGAGAGTTCAAGGAGTCTTTTAGCTCTGTTCCAGGTCAAGTCTTCACCCATAGCAAAGGTTGTGAGAAGACAACCAGAGGATAGTAACTTGTAGAAAATATTTGGAAAGTCCAAACAGGGCCCGAGAGCGCATTTAAGATGAGACCAGATGAGCCATAGAGAGCGAGAAAGACTGTGTGTTCCATGTTTTAGTGAGCTTAAAGATGCTATTCTAGAGGAAGCTCACGATTCAAACTTACGCTATGCATCCAAGAAGCACCAAGATGTATAAGACATTGAAAGGAACGTATTGATGACATGGGATGAAGCGAGAGGTAGCGATTATGTTGATAATGTTTGATCCGCCAACTGGTTAACTTGATTAGACAGAGACCAGGAGGACTCCTTAATCCATTGCCGGTCTTAGGAATGGAAATGGGAGCATATCACTATGGATTTTCTGTTTGGATTACCATATACTTCTAGTGAACATGATGGTATTTGGGTAATGGTGAATAGACTCACTAAAACAAAGACGGTTTATACCGATTTAAGCGACGTTTACACTTGATCGACTTATTGAGCTATATGTCGAAAGAATTGTAAGTCAATACGAGTGCGGTGTCCATAGTTTGAGATAGGGATCCAAGATTTACTTCTAAGTTTTGGCTTAGTTTACGAAGGCTATGGGGACAAAGTTGAAATTTAGTACAAATGTTCCATCCTCGTAGATGGATGGTCGGTTAAAGAGGACCATCCGGACCTCTAGAGGATATGTTGAGAGCATGTGTCCTTCAATTTAAGGGTAGTTGTGACACACACCTATCACTTATGCAATCCACTTATAATAACAAACTATCAGTCAAGTATTGGCATGGAACCATTTGAGGCTCTGTATGGAAGGTCGAGTAGAACGCCTGTGTATGTTAGAATGAAGTAGGAGAGCGGAAGCTTATCGGTCCCGAGTTGGTACAAATTACGACGGATAATATTAAGGTAATCGGAGAAAATCAAGGTAGTATAAGATCGTCAAAAGAGTTATGCGGATAAGCGACGAAAGGATTTAGAATTCCGTGCCCGAGATCAAGTATTCTTGATGTTATCTCCGTGGAGAGGTGTCCTTCGTTTTGGCAAGGAAGGTAAGTTAAGTCCTAGATATATTGGTCCTTATCCGATGAATGGCGCGAATTAAGCGGCTGACCTACTGCATTGGAGTGACCAGTGAGAACTATCTTGAGTACATGATGTTTTTCATGTGTTCATGTTCGAAGTATTATCCAGATCCGACACATGTGTTGCAAGCACAACCGGTTGAGTTGAAAGAAGACATAAGTTACATAGAGGATGCAGTTCAAATCCTCGACAGGAAATAACAAGTTTTGAAAAAGAAATCGATCTCACTCGTGAAGGTTCGTTGGAGACATCACGACGTCGAGGAAGCAACATGGGAAAGCGAAGACACAATAAAAGGAAAGTATCCACAACTTTTCTCGTGCTGAATTTCGAGGGCGAAATTCCTCTTAAGGGGGTAGTAAATTGTAAGCCCTAAATCCTATTCTCTTTTATCATTGAGCACTCGTTCATGATGTTTTGAAATATGCAAAATCGTATAGGTTGCACTAAACGATGTCGTGATCGAATTTGGGAATCTATTGAATTTGGAGCTACAATGTGTCTAAACTTCATAAAGGGATAGGTAAACATTGAAATAAGCATATTAAAAGTTTCATTGAAGTAAGTTCAAATCATTAGCAATTTGGAGAAGTTTTAGGTGCATCATGTATTGAATGGAAGATCATATGTCTCACAGACTTGGGATAAGTTGGCTAAATGCTTAGGGTTTCTTTACACACTTATTTTGGTGTTTTAAAAAAAAGAAAAGAAATGAAGTGAAGGATAAAAGGAAAACAAGGAAGGAAAAGCTCAAACCATTTTGGTTTGGTTTGCTTTAAAAATAATGAAGAAAATGAAATGAAATGAATGGATATAATATTGTGTTTTGTTTTGTTTAGGAAATAAAAGAAAAGAAAAGAAAGAAAGGGATAAAGGAAAGGAAAAGAAAAGGAAAAAGAAAAGAAAAAGCAAAAGGGAAAAAGACAAACTTTGCCTCCTTGGTTTATAAAATGACTTTATCTTCTCCATTTTCTTCTTCATTTATCAAAACCAAGCTGAAATTTCGTGGGAGAAGGAGAAAGGAAAAAGAAGGAAGCCATTTTTCATAAACTTGGAGCTGTAGTTGCAGAAGAAAGGAGAAGAACTCAAGGGGATTCTTTATTGCAGCAAGGAGATCAACTCAGACCAGTTCTGATGTTTTGGTCTTTTCGAGCTCCAAAAGAAGAGGTAAGAGTTGAGTTTTTGATACATGAAAGTTAACTCAATTTGGAACAAAGTTTGTGAAGGAAGCTCGAACTAATACTGAAGTTAACTTACTGTTTTGTGAAGAGGAAGACAGAAGACAGAATTTGCTGTCAAATCTGGGAAGTCTCTGATGTTTTGGTTGTTCTGATCTGTATACTTGGAGTTAGAAGCTCTAATTGGTATGGTTAGAAAGCTTATTCAATTTCCTACAGGTTTTGTGAAGGAATCGTGAGAAGAAAATGATTGGAAGATGTTGTAATCTTCAGGCTAAGTTTCGGGTTGCAGCAGGAAGTGAAATCTGGAACAGCAGCAGATTCATTTTAGGGGTTAAGCTACTGAGGTAATGTCTAACCAATACGTTAGGAATCTCATTTTCATGTCTTCATAAGAGTTTTAGAGGGTTCAAAAGGAAGAGTTTGGTATAAAGTAAATTCTTTTGGATAAGCAATGAAGAAGTTATGGCTGTCTGAAAACAGGCAGAAAAATCTGAAAATGCTGGAATTTTGAAAGTGTGTTTTCTTGCAAGTTTTAAGGTCAAAAATCATGAGCTCAAGGTTCTAATGATTGATTTGGCTTGTTTGACAGGCCAAGAGCAAATAGGTCAAGTTTACAAGCCAAGGTTCCAATTCTAATACTGTGAGTGACTCTATCTTAGAACTATGTTTGACCTATGTTTTTTCTTCATGAACATAAGTGTTGATAATTACATCTTGTTTGAACTAGTTGTGAATGGTTTCATGGAGTTTTCTAACATAAAGTTCATGATGGAACCTAAGCATGCTTTGAATTAGTTGTAACTATAAATCCAAGTATGGAAACTAAATTATGAAAGTATGCTTTCCTTTAGAGAATGTTTTGTGTAAATCCACTTGGGAACATGTTTAGATGATAATATGAAATAGTCAAGAAATTGTTGTATGTGTTATAAAGACATGATTTCCATGGTAGACAAGTTATGCCCTTGATCTTGATTAACCCCTAATACTGAAGGACATTCGAGAAGGTACTTAGGGGGGAATGAATCATGATATCCCGATACTGAAGGACAATGAGAAGGTATCCGGGAAGTAAATGGTTTTACCTAAATCTCTGAAGGACAATGAGAAGGTATTCGGGTAGTAAATGGTTTTACCTTAATATCTTTGAAGGACATAGAGAAGGTATTAGGGAAAACCAAACGACCAAAGGTATTCCACGTGCATGTGAGAGAGAGAGAGAGAGTATGAACCTTATTGGAATAAATGTAACTCTACCACCTATATGGTTTGATGTGGTATCATGTCATGTGTTTTATTATTATGAGCTTCCATATTATTGATTTATCTACCCTCGATAATCTAGTACATTTCGAGTTTTGTGCTATGCACAAGTGGTGACTTAAAACACATGTAAATTGGAAGCATGGGTTGTTTATGTTTACAAACAAATGTTAAGCTATGTTCTACTTATAATCTGCCATTATTATGATTCACCTGTGAGCTTAGAATGTTTTAAAGGTAGACACTCACTGAGCTTTTTAGCTCATTCTTTCAATGTTTTCAAACCTTTTCGTAGAGATCGAGCTCACAGTACTGACATCCTGCCATAGTCTGCTGGAAGTTCATAAATTGTTAGTTTGTACGTGGGTTGGTGTTGTATAGAAAGTCGTTATGTAGCTATAGAAGTCTTGTACATTAGCGGTTGTATAAACAATGAGTTGTCTTGTGTTGTTTTGATGCACTTGACTTTTAGTTTCCAAGAGAGACTTATGAAGGGTTTCTCCTTGTGTATGTTTAATAGTTGTCCAGTTTTCTGTGTGTGTTATGTTAAAATGTTCCATATGCGAACATAGTATGTTTATCAGAATACAGAGTCGTGAGTATTATTAAGAGGTAAACAATGTCTGTTGGTTTCACGCCGCCTTTCGGGCTAAGTAGCAGGTAGTTCGGGAGGGGGTGTGACAACTTGTTCATTAGAGGAGCATTGTACTTAAGGTACAAGATGTAACCCAAGGGTAAAACGGTAATTTGACCCAGCTGGTGTTACGAACCTTCGTGAAGGATTAACTTGTTGTTATTGGTCAATATCCGTGGACACAGAAATATATCTGCAATGAGAAGAGTGCAACTACGGGACTTTAGTGGAGTGTTCTCGCAGTTAACGAATGTTGATTAGGAGGTTAATGAGATTAACCGAGTAATCCCGTATCGTTGGAGCTTCTGATCTGTAGGTCCATTAGGTCCACCTTCTAGCTCTTAAAGGGTTCTTAGATCGTTTGAATTTGAAATCTTTAAATTCATTAGGGAATAAATTTAATGTATATAGATACGATCTAATATAAAGTTTTGGAACTATATATTATAAATTTAATGTGAATATGATTCATATTAAATTATTTGAGAGAATTAAATATTTTAAAGAGTTCAAATATTATTTTAAATATGAATGAGATTCATATTTGAAATCTATAGGTTAAAATTTAATGTGCATAAGATGTGCATTAAAACTATAGGATAAAGGGATAATTGATTAAATGTGATTTAATCTATGTTAAATACATGATATTTAATTATGATTAATTAAATATGATTTAATTAATTATATTATATTATTTAATTTATATTTTGATTATTTATTTAATAATCAAAATATAAATTAAATAATATAATTAAAAATAAAAATAAAAAAAGAACGTGTCAGAAGGACACGTTCCCCATGTCTCCCAACTCCCTAATCGATAGGGAGTGGGGAGTTGCCCTCTGGAGTGATTCTTCTTCTCCAATTGAGAGAAGAGAAGTGTTGGTCGATCTGTGATTTTGTGATTTGCTCTCTCCCAAAATCCTCTCTCTAATTCCCCTCTCATTTCTCTCCAATGTTGGCTCCTTCCCACAAAGGAGAAGATCTAAGTAGATACTCAGAGGATAGAAGGTTAACAAGTGGTGTTGTCTTGTTGGAGAATACAGAGAAGAAACTTTCCAGTTGTTGTTGTGTTGCTGTGCAATTATAAAGCAAGGAGTTTCTTAATTGACTTAATCTACAAAGGTAATCTCGTTTTTCCTTTAGTTTAATTATTGTACAGAGCATGTTTGCATGTTTAATTTCCATGCCTAATTAGATTAGAAATGTATGCTTATTCTCTGTTTTTTTCCAATGTATTGGTATTTGTTTTCAACCAAAAATAAACTAGCAAAATCGATTTCAAACCACGTTTCCGCTACTCAAGGAGATCCGATCTCCATCAAAGAGATTGTTGTATGGTTTAAAGCAATCCCCACGTCAATGGTATAAAAGGTTTGATTCCTATATGCTATCTATTGACTTTTGTAGAAGTAAGTATGATAGTTGTGTGTATTTTAAACAAATCTCTGAAGTTAATATTGTTTACTTGCTTTTATATGTTGATGACATGTTGATTGCCTGTAAAACCATGCATGAAATAAATAAGTTAAAGAATCTCTTAAAGAAGGAGTTTGAAATAAAAGACTTAGGCAATGTAAAAAGAATATTAGGAATGGATATTATTAGAGATAGAAAAGAGAAGAAACAATATTTGTCTCAAAGTGAATATATAACAAGACTAGTTAAAAGATTAAACATGCATGATAGCAGGAAGGTTAGTACTCTTTTTGGCAAGTACTTTAAACTATCTGTTGATGATTCACCTAAGACTCCAAGTGATATTGATTAAATGCATGACATTCCATATGCTAATACTGTTGGGAGTCTTATGTATGTCATGGTTTGTACTAGACCTGACCTTGCTCATCCACTTAGTGTTGTTAGTAGATTTCTTGCTAATCCTGGCAAACAACATTGGAATGTTGTTAAGTGGATTCTGAGATATCTTGCATGTCATACAGATTTCTGTCTTGTTTATGGTTGAGCAAACATAGTTGATAGCAAGAATATTGAACTTGTTGGATATGTTGATGCTAACTATGGTGCTGATATAGATAAACGTAGATCTTTGACTGGTTTTGTGCTTAGATTGTTTAATTACACAATTAGTTGGAAATCTAGTTTACAATCTATAGTTTCTTTATCTACAGCTGAATCTGAGTATATTGCATTAACTGAAGCTATTAAGGAATCTTTATGGCTTAAGGGAATTGTATCTGAATTATGTTGTAGTGATAATGTTTCTGTGACTATGCATTGTGATAGTCAAAGTGTATCTAAAAATCATTCTCACCATGAAAGAACTAAACATATTGATGTTAGGTATCACTTTGTAAGATATGTCATCAATGATGGTTTAGTTTATGTTAAAAAGGTTGCTACTGATTTGAATGTTGCTGATATGTTTACTAAAACATTACTTTGTGATAAATTTAACCTTTGTGTGAGAATGTTGCAGCTTGATCATGAATGATATCATTTTGCCTTTGGGTCATATTTAAGAACTAATTACATTGGTCCTTTTATTAGTTTGTGATAAATTGAAATTAAGGTGGAGTTTGTTATATTTGTTGCTTTCAATTTACCATAAACCAATTGTATTTAGATTAACAATGGATTAATCTAAATAAGACCCATTAGTTAATTAGTTCTTAAAATTAAAGAGACCCAATTTTGTTGGGCTCAAATTGGAGGAGCCAAAATTCCATTCTTGATCTCCTATCACCCAAACCCATTTGTTCTCTTTTTCTTATTATAAAATGGGTGTATGGGCCTTTATTATGTGATAGATATATTTTGGGGTCATTTATCATTATTAGGGTTTCATTAATAGAGAGAGAGAAAAGAAGAGAAAGAAGGAGAGTTGGGGTTCACGATTGGGGCTCGAGAAAAGAAAAAGGGGGCTCGAATATTGAGGGTTATTTTTAATTCCAGGAAAGAGAGGGAAATCGAGAACCCTTGTTGCCATTGCTCATCGGCCTTCGCTGAAGAAGAGACTGAAGGCTGCCAGAAAATTGACTTAATACAGTCGGTCGATTATGTTGTTGTAGATCATGAGGTGCTGAAGGTTGCATGCAAGTTCGAAGACCCTTTGCTCGTGATCCTCTCTCAAATTCAAGAATTCTCCGGACGTGTAGCCTCTGTTTTTTGAGTTTCTCTCCAAAGGTTGTATCTCTCCTCTCTTTACTTTCTTTCTAGCTAGATTAGAATCAAGATTTAATCCTAAAAGTTGGTAGACTCCCAATCTTGCATAATTTTGGTTGTAGTCTCCTTTTGGGCATAAATCTTTGATTCTTGTTAAATCCTTTTATGTTGAATATCTCTTTGTTAATCTTGCTGTAAATTTTGTATTCTCTTGCATATCTCTAATAAAATTGTCTAGCAAAAGCTAAAACACCTTTTCAAGTGGAGTAGGTTGTTTTATGACCGAACCACTCTAAATATTGGTATTTTTTTTTATTGTTCTTTACTGTTTCTGCACTCATTTAAATTTTGTCCAACACCTTAAATTGCCTAAAAATCAATTATAAACTCGTTGTAAAAATCAAGCAAAATATTCTTAAAATCTAATTTCTTTAGTTTTAAAATGGACTCTAGTAAAAGCATGAAAGATAACCTAGATGAATTCCATAGAGTAGTTTCTGAAATGGAAAATATAGGTTAAATTTTTCTGATGAAAATCATGTTGTAGTCCTGATTAATTCTTTGTCAGAATCTTATAATGATGTGAAATATACTATGAAGTTTGGTAGGGATACATTGTCCACTGAAATTGTTTTAAATGCATTTAGAGTAAAAGAACAAGAACTAAAAGAAACCAAGAAGTCTAATAGTGAGACTTTGTACTTTGTACCCAAAACACCGGGCCCTTACATTGAACGATTCAATGATAAATTGCAAATCAATGTAAGGGTCCAGTGTTTTGGGCAATTTTAATTGTAAATCGAGTCTGTAAGTCCGTGTCGATCGAGGCAAAGTGGTTGCTGAGAAGAACGGACAAAAAACGAGCAAGAAAAATGAAGAACAGTAGCTGTTCTGTGAATGGTGTTGCAACGCTATTCATTGGCGTTGCTACGCCACTGCGGCAGGCGCGCGGCTGAGGAGACGACAACGTAGCAACACTATCCTCGACGTTGCAACGTTGAGGCGTTGTGGAACGCTGCGCCGAGGAGCGCGCTTCAGCAGCGAGAGAGAGGACAAGCAGCTGCGGCGTTACAACGTCAGAGTATCGGCGTTACAACGCCACGCAAGCGTTTCACGGGAAGAACAAATCGAACAAAAACATATTTTAATTATATATAATAAATATAAAAACTTTTTATATTTAAGTATATTTAATTTTATTAATTTTAATTAATATAATTAGATTATATTAATGAAAATTAATTTTTAGGATGCCAAAATTGGTCTAATTTTGCTATTTAAATTATGCAATTGTTGTGTAATTATTGCCATGCATAATGTATGCTTTTAATTTAGATATCCCACCTTAGATTAAGCATTTCATGCATCATTTATAATATAAAGTGTTATATTATATAGTTTGCATGATTAATTAATATAAAGTGTTATATTAATTTATAGACAACATTGACATGCATTATAATTCATGAGATGATTATGCTATGTATGTTTTATTATTCATGAGATGAATGATCAAGCACTATAACATAGTATGCATGTTACCTAAGGTTAATTATTAGTTTTAAAATGTTTAAAACTTGGAATTAATAGACCTTAGGTTATCTAGTTCTAATTAGATTAGAATTAGGAACCAAGTAATTTATAAACAATGATTAAAAGAGAAACTCTGTCTAAGGAATGTTCTGTCTAGGCTAGGGTATTTAAGTTGACTTTGTGAACGGAACACTACCGAGAACCGACACAGGAGTGAATTTTAATCAGAGAGTTTATCAATTATAGTAGCGTCAGCGGGTTTATTAAGGGGTTAATAAACTAGAAATTCTAGGCTTAATATAAAGAGTTATATTAGCAAACTTTGGATAAAATCAATATAAGAGTTATATTGATTATCAATATAAGAGTTATATTGATTATCAATATAAGAGTTATATTGATAAGTTTAGGTAAAACCATTAGTCGGGTTTAGCCTAAGTAAATTTCCTATAAAGTTAAAGTATCCAGTGGGAGAAAAAGTGTATACGATACATATTTTTCACCTATGTATCTCCGGGAAGTTCACAGCATGAGACTCATACTTGGCCTTGTGGCGCAAACGGGAGCGTCCCCCTTTGGATGGTGTTTATATGAGTCAATATAAAGGTGAATGGAGAGGGTACTTGTAGTGAGTGAGAGCAGGTTTAGTGAAAACAAGACCTATGGTCTCTTTTGTCGGTTTACACCATAAGATCACTATGGTCAGCCTGCTAGTTTGGCCTGGACCAGACAATCCCTTCGGAGGGCTTGATCATAGGGGATCGAACACAGTAGACACCCGAAAGGGATAAAGATTTCCTAAGTCTGTTTTTCAACCTAGTCCTCCCTTCGGCGGATTTTGTTGGATGGGGACTCTAGGGTCTAAAGACAGAGGGTTACACTCACAAGGTACATAAGAAGTGTATGTATCCTGACCAAATAATGGTAACTAAAGCTTATAGGAATAAGAGTTATTCTGGCATTAGGTTTTGGTCAAGAGTGTCTTGATCCAGAGGAGAAGTTTTTTTTATTACCCTTCGGTGTCATACATCCTAAACCTTTGGAGTATCATTGCAAATTATAAATGATCTAGGAATCATTTAATAATTAGCTAAAACATGATTGGATTAGACAATTATAGCAAGAAACTTATACAAGTTTTTTTTATAAATTTTCAGCAAAATGTCTAGCTCTATAATTTCCTTATTGGGTGCGGAAAATTAACCAGAGAGAATATGATGACGTGGAAAAATAAACTCAACACCATTTTCGTAGTGGATGATCTGAAGTTTGTGCTAACTGAGGAGTGTCCTCAGGTGCCAGGCTCGAATGCTTCACGAAATGTTCGTGATGCATATGATCGATGGATCAAGGCCAATGATAAGGCCAAGGTCTACATGCTGGCAAGTATGTCTGACATATTAGCCAAGAAGCACGAGGGCATGTTGACTGCTAAGGAAATCATGGATTCAGTGTAGGGTATGTTTGGACAAAAGTCTACACAGGGTCGGCACAATGCCCTCAAGTATATATTGAACTCGAGGATGCCAGAGGGTTCATCTGTTCGGGATCATGTCCTGGATATGATGGTATACTATAACATCGCGGAGTCGAATGGTGCTTCCATCGATGAATCGAGGCAGGTCAGCTTCATTCTGGAAACCCTTCCACATAGTTTCCTACAGTTTAGAAGTAATGTTGTTATGAACAAGCTTACTTTTAATCTTACCTCCCTTCTGAATGAACTCCCGACCTTTCAATCTTTGATGAAAATTCAGGGATCGAAAGGTGAGCCAAATGTTGCCAGTAGGAGTTATCATAGAGGTTCGACCTCTGGATCAAAAACAGTCTCTTCATCTTCTTCTATCCTAAAAGGGAAGAAGAAGAACATGAAGAAGGTTGGAAAAGGGAAACAAGCTAACAAAGTTGTCGCCCAGAAGGGCAAGAAGGTCAAAGAAGTTGCAGACAAAGGAAAGTGTTTCCACTGCAACGAAGACGGGCATTGGAAACGGAACTGTCCGAAGTACATTGCGAAAAAGAAGAAGGAAGGTAAATATGATTTACTTTGCTTATAAGTTTGTTTAGTGAATAATGATAAAACTGCTTGGAAACTGGCGTAACTAATCATGTTTGCTCTTTCTTTTGTGGAATTGATTCTCGCAAGCAACTCTGAAAAGGAGAGATAACGCTCGGGTTGGAAATGGAGAAAGTCGTCTCAATCAGTAGCAATAGGCACGATGAAGCTTAATTTTGGCAAGAAATATATGTTGTTAAACAATATATTAGTGATACCAGGGTTTACTAGAAACCTTATTTCAATTTCTTGCCTTATAGAACAATGTATTTCTGTTTCTTTTTCTTTGATTAAAGTGTTTATTTTAAAGAAAGGTGTGAAAATATGTTCAGCTTCATTAGAAAATGGGTTGTATGTTTTAAGGTCTAATTCAGTCAAAATGGTTTTGAATACTGAATTATTTAAAACTGCAAACACACAAACTAAGAAACGTAAAATTTCTCCTAAAGAAAATGCTCATCTTTGGCATCTTAGATTGGGTCACATCAACCTCAATAGGATTGAGAGATTGGTAAAAAATGGACTTCTAAATGAGTTAGAAGAAAATGTTTTACCTGTATGTGAATCCTACCTAGAAGGCAAAATGACTAAAAGACCTTTTAGTGGAAAAGGTTATAGAGCCAAAGAACCTCTTGAGCTTATACATTCAGACCTCTGTGGTCCGATGAGTGTTAAAACAAGAGAAGGTTATGAATATTTCATCTCCTTCATAGATGATTATTCTAGATTTGGGCATATTTACCTAATGCATCATTAGTCTGAAGCACTTGAAAAGTTCAAGGAATTCAAGACTAAAGTTGAAAACCAATTAGGTAAAATAATTAAAACACTTCGATCAGATCGAGGTGGAGAGTACATGGATTTAAAATTCCAAAACTATATGATAGAATATGGAATTGCATCCCAACTCTCAGCTTCCGGTACACCACAGCAAAATGGTGTATCGAAAAGAAGAAATAGAACCTTGTTAGACATGGTTCGATCAATGATGAGTTATACTCATCTCCCTAATTCTTTTTGGGGTTACGCAGTAGAGACTGGGGGATACATTTTGAACAATGTGCCATCAAAAATTGTTTCTAAAACACCTTTTGCACTCTAGAAAGGACGTAAAGATAGTCTATGTCATTTCAGAATTTGGAGTTGTCCAGCACATGTGCTTGTGATAAATCCAAAGAAGTTGGATTCACGTTCAAAATTGTGTCTATTCGTAGGTTACCCAAAAGAAACGAGAGGTGGTTTATTCTATGATCCTAAGGAAGATAAGGTTTTTATGTCGACAAATGCCACTTTCTTAGAGGAGAACCACATAAGGGACCACAAACCAAGAAGTAAAGTTGTGTTAAGTGAGTTAGACTGAACAATAGCAAAAGTTGCTAATAAAACTAGTACGTCAACAAAAGTTGTTGACACTAGCTTGTCAAGTCAAGAGAGTCCATCTCAAGAGTTGAGTATGCATTGACGTAGTGGGAGGGTTATAACACAACCTGACCATTACATGGGTTTATCTGAAACTTGTCATACCAGATGACGACTGTGAGGATCCATCGACTTATAATCAAGCGATGGTTGACAAAGAAAAGACAAATGGGTTATAGCCATGGACCAAGAAATGGAGTCTATGTACTTCAATTCTGTTTAGGATCTTGTAGATAAACCTGATAGGGTAAAACCTATAGGTTGTAAGTGGATCTACAAGAGAAAATGTGGTATAGATGGAAAGGTGCAAACCTTTAAAGCTAGACTAGTAGCAAAGGGTTATACCCAGGTTGAAGGGGTTGACTATGAGGAATCTTTTCACCTGTTGCTATGGTAAAGTCTATCTGTATCCTACTTGTCATTGCCGCATATTATGACTATGAGGTATGGCAAATGGATGTCAAGACAGCTTTTTTGAATGGCAATCTTGACGAGAACATCTACATGGACCAACCCAAAGAGTTCATTGAACCAGGACAAGAGAAAAAGGTTTTCAGGATTAAAAGGTCTATCTATGGACTGAAACAAGCTTCTAGGTCCTGGAATATAAGGTTTGATGAGGCAATCAAATTTTTTGGCTTTGATCAGAATGATGATAAACCTTGTGTCTACAAGAAAATCATCAATAGTTCCTTACATCGCATTCTAGTTACGTATGTGGATGATATCCTACTCATTGGGAATGATGTAGGATATCTTACTGACATTAAGAATTGGCTAGCCACGCAATTCCAAATGAAAGATTTGGGTGAAGCGCAGTTTGTTCTTGGGATCCAGATTGTCCGAAACTGCAAGAATAAAATACTAACCATGTCTCAGACATCTTATATCGACAAAGTGTTGTTGAAGTTTAAGATGCAAGACTCCAAAAAGGGTTTATTGCCTTTTAGATATGGAGTTCATTTGTCTAAGGAACAATGTCCTAAGACACCTTAAGGAGTTGAGGATATGAGACGGATTCCTTATGCATCGGTATTGGAAGCTTTGATGTGCGCCATGTTGTGTACTAGGCCGGACATCCGCTTTTGCGCTTGGAATGGTCGATGAGGTATCAATCCAATCCAGGACTCAACATTGGGCAACGGTTAAAACAATCCTTAAGTATCTACGGAGAACAAGGAACTACATGCTTGTGTGTATGGGGCTAAGGATTTGATCCTTACAGATATACACATTCTCGACTTTCTCGATCGATAAAGATTCTCGAAAATCTACACCAGGGTCAGTATTTACTCTTAACGAAGGAGTTGTAGTATGGCGAAGCGTCAAGCAAGGATGTATCGTTGATTCCACCATGGAGGTCGAATATGTAGCAGATTGTGAAGCACCAAAAGAGGTCGTTTGGTTAAGGAAATTCATGCTAAATTTGGAAGTTGTTCCAAATATGAGTTTGCCCATCACGTTGTATTGTGATAACAGTGGTGTCGTGGCAAATTCAAAGGAACTCCGAAGTCACAAGAGGGAAAAGCATATTGAGCGGAAATATCATCTCATCCGGGAGATCGTGCATCGAGGAGACGTGATCGTCACGAAGATAGCCTCAGAGCACAACATTACTGATCATTTTACAAAGGCTCTTACGGCTAAAGTATTTGAGAGTCACCTAGAAGGTGTAGGTTTACAAGTCTTCCCCAACTAGGACAAGTGGGAGTATACTGTACAAAGGGTTTAAATGCCCTAGTTTATTGTATTTACATTATTGTAATGTTTTAGTACTCCACAAGCTTTAGGTCAAGTGGGAGATTGTTGGGATTTGTGCCCTAAACTTATGTAATTTTGATCAAATAAATAAAGAGTTATTTGTTTTGATAAAATTATATTCTTGTTTTATAAATCCAATAAACTAAGCTCCAAGGTTATAATGTATCTTGAACATCAGTATAGTAGACACTATTTGGATTATGTTCAAGAGTATAACCTAAATGGTCTATGGTATAAGAATAAGGTTGGAAACCTTATTCTGGTAACACCATGGATGCAGCCCACTTTGTAATTTGTACAAATGAGGTAATCCAACTCATTCATGTGGTTGACATGCGAGTGGGGGCATCCTGTATGAAGAGTTCATACAAGACTGAAGGGAATGAGAATCCCCGCGCAGCGGAAGACGATCGAATCGTCGTGGTATCATTATGCAACTTGGTTTTGTTAAAACGATCTACAAAAGATCTAGGCTAAACATGCTGAAAAAGAAGGAAAAAAACAGTAAGATTAAAGGTACTTACTTGTTGAAGAAACTCTTCAAGATTCCTTCTTCAGATCACGAACTCTTCGTGCTTCTCGATCTCAACGAACTCTTCCCACGAACGGAATCCGAACACCACTACTTAGAGTCTCGGTTGTTCTCTTTTGGAGAAGGGAAGTTTGTGGGAACTAGTTTGTGTTTTGGAGAGGGAGGAGAATTGAGAGAGAATAGAGAGAATTCTTCTTCTCTTCTTTGATGAAAATCAAAAAATGAGAGAATGAGATACCAATCCCTTCTTGCAAAGGGTTTATATAGTGGAATTGATGGAGTTAAAATCTCCACATTATTACCACTTTACCACAACTATAGGTTATGCAAATCTCATTTGCATAATCACATAATATAAGATATCTCATATCTCATATTGCAAATCTCATTTGCAATAATTGTGGATTAATTAAATTGAATCACATCCAATTTAATTTCTCTCAATTAATTTCTCCAATTAGCCCTAATTCAACAATTAGGCTAACCTATAGTTTATTATGAATCTCATTCACATTAAACTATATATTATATCATTCATATCTCATATAAATGACATAAATGCCCTTAAAGTGAAATTGAACACTTCAATTTCATACCAAAACATTAACCCTTCTTTTAACCAAGAATGAGCCAACCGAGGGACCTAATGGACCTACAGTGACGGGCTCAAATGATCCGAGATTAACCTGTCAAAAACTTTGAATCGGTTAACCAACATTCATTAGCTACGGTAACACTCCACTATAGCCCGTAGTTGCACTCCCGTCAGTGTAGAATATTACTTGTCCACTGATATAACCAATGCCCATGAGTCGACCCTTCACAGGTTGTTCGTATACACGGCTGGGTCTAATAATTCATGGTTCGGTCTTGTACAATCTCATTGCACAGGATGCCCCCACTCGCATGTCAACCACATGAACGAGTCAGATCACCTCGTTTGTATCTAATACAAAGCGGGTCGCATCCACAGTGTATCCGAGGATTAGGCCTCCAACCTATCCATATTATTGTAGATCGTTCGGGTCATTAACTCGAACGTGATCCTCCCTGTGTGTCCACTACACACCGTTCAAGTTCTAGTTCTCTCATAAATTCAATGACCCTGGAGCTTAGTTTATTGAAAAAGTTTATAAATATTGCGAGACACAAAGTGATGAAATGAATAACTCTTATTAATTACAAACACGAGATTATGACAAAAATCCCAACAGACCGGACTGCAAATTATTAGTCTAACCAGTATAACACCGTTAACAGGATAAGACTGATAATTTATAGATGGTCATTAGTGACTCGACCTAAATCCTGAGCAAGTTAAGAACTCCTGTTTATATGGGTTTGTCCTTAGACTAGTATGAGTGAGAGTGGCCTGTAGCTGACTCAATAAGCCTACCTTCTCAGGGACAGAACCTCGTAGATAGCTGGGGACTTTACAATGCGAGATAGAATTCACTCATTCCTACACTAAGGAATTAGATAGGTTGTTCCCTTAAAAACTGAGTCCAAGTCTTGAACAACGGGTCCCCACCCTCTAAACTGACTTAAGAGGGTATGAGTCTATGGTAAGACCATAGACTTGTTGTTCATTAGAGGATCAGTGGTGCTTAAGGAACAAAGAAGTAATCACAGGGGTAAAACGGTAATTTGACCCAACCATGATTATGAACAACCTGTGAAGGGTCGACTCATGGGTAATGATTATATCAATGGACACAATATAATCTACAGTGAGGAGAGTGCAGCTACAAGTCTATAGTGGAGTGACTTGTAGTTAATGAATATTGATTAACTTGATCAAAGAGTTTGATCAGTTAATCTCACATCATTGGAGCTCATGAACTGTAGGTCCATTAGGTCACTCTGTTGGCTTAACATGGTAATATTGAGGGTATAAAGTTAGGAATGAAATTGAAGTGTTCAATTTCACATATGAGGTATTAGATCAGTTATATGTGCTATAATTGATATAATATATGGTTTTAATGTGAAGTAGATTCATATATAAACTATATACCAATGAGAGAATGAAGGAGGGATATGATGGTAATTTTCATCCTATTTCCCTATAAATAGTTACATGAGATGCAACTTTGTGGTGAGAGCAAAAGTCTTGGAAAATCCTAGATTATCAACTATTTGTGTTGTTGGAAAAGTTCCACAAAAACACAACCTCTCTCACAACCTCACACCTTATCCTAAAGGAATCCACATTCCTCCCTCACCTAGAGAACAACGAAGAAGATCTAGTGGTGTGATCTTCATACGTTCGGGTTCAAGTTTTTGAGATCGTGATCGTGGGAGAAGGAACACGCAAAGAAAGAGTTGTTCAAAGGTAATATCTTGTTGTCCCATGTCAAATAACATGTTTAATCTTAGTTATATTTGATCTTGATAGAAATCCATGTTACAAAATAAGAACACACGATTCACAATCGCTTCCGCTACGGGATCCGATCCCTTCAAGAGATGGTCACAATATTCTTGCATATCATAGCGCATGATATGAAGAATCGTGTGATGCAAAGATATTTTGCAAGATCTGGCATACCATATCCATACACTTTAATGCAGTGCTAAACGTTGTACTAGGACTTCACTCAATCTTACTGAAATCACCTAGGTCAATCACAAGCATGTGTCGGGATGAAAAGTGGTGATGGCTTGAGGTACTAAAATGACCCTACCTAGTGCTTTGAAATGGACATATGATTTCATTGTTTTATCATTGACACATATGGCCTCCTCCATCGTAGGATTGTCTAGGTGAACTAGACGAAACATACATCAAAGTGAATGTAAGTACAACTGACCACCCACTGTATAGGACAATGAAGGTTGAGATTGCCACAAACGTTCTTGTCGTGTATTCTCAAAATGGTGAATTCATATTCGTCCTTCATGGGTGGGAAGGATCTACATCAGACTCCAGGATTTTGCAAGATGCAATTTTCTGACCTATTGGATTGAAGGTCCCCAGGGGTAAAACATTGACTTCCTGCATTGTCCTTTTACATGTTAATTAACATACGTACCTCCACACACATGCATTAATAATCCTAGCATGATTGTAGGGTACTACTACCTGTGTGATGTTGGATATCCAAATGTCGAAGATCTTTTAGCTCCAAATAGAGGACAACGCTACCACCTGACTGAATGGTGAGGAGGGAATCCACCAAACAACCTCAAATAGTTATTTAACATGTGATATTCATCCAACCGAAACGTTATCGAGAAAGCGTTCAGTGTATTGAAAGGGTGGTTGGCAATCCTTAGAGGAATTTTTTTTTTACCCTGTTCAAGTTCAATGTCGAACAATAATTGCATGTTTTTATAACACAACTTGATTACTCGTGAAATGGGTTTTCATCCCGCCTTCAAGATGGTGCACCCAGTTGAACACGATTCGCAAAACATGGGTGCAGACAACATTGGCTTCATTGAGACTACTGATGCATCGGCTGAGTGGAGGGATAATCTTGCACGACATATATGGACGGTATGGAACAAAATTTCATCGTATATATGGGTGATTCAAAATTTTTTTGTTTGTATACTTTTTGTGTATGCATGTTGACCATACCATTTGACTGTCTATCAATATATATATATATATATATATATTGTATCTAACCACCTATCTTGGGTTTTTGTTTTTTGTTCTTCAACATAGATATCAAACATGTATGAAAGTCAACACAACGTTGTGGGGAAGAAGTTATGTGATGTATTTGTTATTCATAGGCTTTGTATTTATATGATAAGTAATGGACAATTCTAAAATATCTTACTAATCAGTTGGTTAATTTGTGAGTTTTTTTTTTTGTCTTTTTTTTTAAAAAAAAACTTTCTTAACCATATCGTTATATATACATGTAGATGGCACCTGCAACTACAAAGTCATCTAAACACGTTTGTGTTGGGATTTTTGTCCTAATCTCGTGTTTGTAATATATTGTTTGAAATTAATAAGAGTTATTCATTTCATCACTTTGTATCTCACAATATTTATAAACTTTTCCAATAAACTAAGCTCCAAGGTCATTGAATTTATGAGAGAACTAGAACTTGAACGGTGTGTAGTGGACACACAGGGAGGATCACGTTCGAGTTAATGACCCGAACGGTCTACAGTATATGGATAGGGTTCGAGACCTAGTCCTGGATACACTGTGGATGTGGCCCGCTTTGTATTAGATACAAACGAGGTGATCTGACTCGTTCATGTGGTTGACATGCGAGTGGGGGCATCCTGTGCAATGAGATTGTACAAGACCGGACCGTCAATTATTAGACCTCACCGATGTAACACCGCTGGTGTGAGGACTAATAACCGTGAGATGACCATTAGTGACTCGACACGAATCCCGAGCGTGTTACGGACTCCATGTGCGGGGTCTGTCCTTTGACTAGATCGGGTGAGGGTGGTCACAGTTACTCGTCCAATATGCCTATCTTCTAAGGGACAGGACCAAGTAGGGGTTGTTCCCTTAAGTGTTGTCTCCAGGACTTGGACAACGTGAAAGAGTGTAGATTAAGAAAGCGGAAGCAATTTTGGATCTTGAACACTCTAAGTTGATCAATTTTACGAAATAAAAAGTATGCTCAAATCTGGAAAAACAGAGAGTATGAACACATACCTTTGTTGTTCAAAATTCTCCTAATCCATTGGCAATTTCTTGTCACAAACACTTTGTAGACAACCTCTAGTGTCTTCCCTACTATCCTCAGGTCTTGGAACAGATTATGGGATCTTTGATAGAGAGAATTTTAAGAGAGATGCGAGAAAGGTCTTAAAAACGTGAATTATATCAATTCTGAAAAATCCTACTTAATCTAATGGTTTCTTCTTCAATTAAAGAAACCAAAAGTTTCTTCAAGCTAGGAGAAGATGACAGCAAGAAGATGAGAAGGATTTAGCAAGAAGAAGGTGCTCAATTTGAGTGAATTTGAAAAAGTAGTAAGCTTGCTCATGCTTTTTCATTTGGTCCAATTGAAATTCAAAATCAAATTTGAATTTCATTTAATTTTAATTCAAAATTAATATAAAATTAATTTTAAATTAAAAATAAATTTATTAATTTAATTAATTAATTTTAAATAATTTATTTAATTTGATATCAAATATTAAATTAAATAATTGGACCAATCCCGATTTCTTAAATCGATCGTTTAAACATGAATCCCTATTCATGTTATAAACCGAACAAATATTTAAATCACATTTAAATATTTCCACCACTTCTTTATTATAGTTTAATTCATAATTAAACTATGACACGTTAAGTATATCACATATAATTAACGTTTTCTCCCAAAACCGAATTTGAACAATTCAAATTCTTTTCTCTCATAATGTTACAAGGCTTAGTCCGAGCTAGTAAGGGGACCTAATGGACCTACAGATTCTGAGCTCCAACGATACAAGATTAATCGGTCAAACTCTTTAGCTAGCTAATCAACATTCGTTAACCACCGGGACACTCCACTAAAGCCTAGTGGTTGCACTCTCCTCACTGTAGATATATTTCTGTCCACTCGATATAACCATGATTAGTAAGTCAATCTTTCACAGGTCGTTCGCATTTACAGTTGGGTCAAAATTACCGTTTTACCCATGTAATTACTTCTTGTTCCTTAAGTCTCACTGATCCTCTAATGAACAATTGGTTTGTGGTCCAACCAACAAACCGAACCCCTCTCGGGCCCATGAGAGGGGTGGGCCCTTTGTTCAAGACCTGGAGTCAGCACTTAAGGGAACAACCTCTCTACTAATCCCTAAAGCGGGTAGGAGTGAATTCTATCTTGCAGAACTATGTTCCCAGCTATCTACCCGGTCTTATCCCTGAAATTGGAGGCTTATTGAGTCGGCAATCTCAGGCCACTCTCACCCATGCAAATCTAAGGATAATCCGAATAAACAGGAGTTCAAGGCACGCTCAGGATTAAGATCGAGTTACCTAGGTCATCGTATGAATATAGTCAGTTAAGACAGTAAACGGAATTATAAAATCTAAGTGACTATTTCTCGGTCCAGTCTTATGCAAACTCATTGCATAGAACGCCCCCACTCGAATGTCTCCACATGAACGATTCAGGATCACATTGTTTGTACTTTACAAAGTGGGTCGCGTCCATAGTGTCCCCAGGATAAGGTACCCAACCCTATCCCTATACTACAGACCGTTGTGGCTATAACTTGAACCTGATCCACTTTTATGTCACACATAAAGTTCAAGTATACATCCTATAGCCATGGGTTTTTTATTGGATTAGGGTTTCAAAATATACAATTCACTTTATTTAATAACACCTTTACTGAATAAATCTCAATAATAACTTTATTGCAAAATAGAATATACATTCAATTTACAAACTCACGAGTTTTAGGACATAAAACCCAACAAACTCCCACTTGGACTAAAACGTCAGTGGAATCAAACATGTTGGGCAAGAAAACTGTCCTATTGTACAACCCGAAGTCCTAGACTCTCTAGGTGTCCCTCAAACACTTTAGCCGTGAGGGGCTTTGTAAACGGATCAGCAATGTTGTGCTCCGAAGCGATCTGCGTGACGATCACGTCTCCTCGTTGCACAATTTTTCTGATGAGATGATATTTGCGCTCTATGTGCTTTCCGCGCTTATGGCTTCTAGGTTCTTTAGAATTTGCCACTGCACCACTATTATCACAATAAAAAGTGATAGGCAAATTCGTATTTAGAACAACTTCCAAATCAGTAAAGAATTTTCTAAGCCATACAGCCTCCTTCGCTGCTTCGCAAGCTGCGACATACTCAGCTTCCATGGTGGAGTCAGCAATACAACTTTTCTTTATACTCCTCCGTTAAGAGTGAAGACTGATCCTGATGTGGATTTCCTCGAATGTACATCAGTCTGAAAATCAGAGTCAGTGTATCCTGCAAGGATCAAATCCTTTGCGCCATACACAAGCATATAGTCTCTCGTTCTCCTAACATACTTGAGGATATTCTTAACGGCAGTCCAATGATCATATCCAGGATTGGACTGATACCTGCTGACAATTCCCACTGCATAGCATATGTCGGGTCGAGTACATAACATGGCATACATCAGACTACCGACAGCTGATGCATAGGGAATGCGTCTCACATCCTCAACTTCTTGAGGTGTCTTAGGACATTGTTACTTAGACAGATGAATTCCATGCCTGAAAGGTAATAAACCCTTCTTGGAATTCTGCATCTTATATCTAATCAATATTTTGTCAATATAAGATGCTTGAGACAGCGCTAGCGTTTTGTTCTTGCGATTCCGAACACTTTGGATTCCAAGGACAAACTGAGCTTCTCTCAAATCTTTCATTTGGAATTGGGTCGCTAGCCATTGCTTAACGCCAGTTAGGAATCCCACATCATTCCCAATGAGCAGGATATCGTCTACGTATAAGACTAAGAAAGCTACAGTAGTATTGACTATCTTCTTGTAGACACAAGGCTCGTCAATATTCTGTTCAAAGCCATAAGATTTGATCGCAGTATCAAATCTTATATTCCAGGATCTAGATGCTTGTTTCAATCCATAAATGGACCGTTTAAGCTTGCAAACCTTTTGCTCCTGACCCTGAACTTTGAACCCCTCTGGTTGATCCATATAGATACTCTCTTCAAGATTGTCATTCAAAAAGGTTGTCTTGACATCCATTTGCCAAATTTCATAATCATAAAACGTGGCAATGGACAAGAGTATTCTAATCGACTTAAGCATGGCAACAGGGGAGAAGGTTTCTTCATAGTCCACCCCTTCCCGCTGGGTATAACCCTTTGCCACAAGTCGAGCCTTAAAGGTTTGCACCTTACCGGATTGATCTCATTTCCTCTTGTAGATCCACTTGCAACCGATAGGTCTTTCACCATCTGGTTGATCTACAAGTTCCCAGACTGAATTGAAGTACATTGACTCCATTTCGAGGTCCATGGCTTTAATCCACTGGTCTCTGTCTATATCATTCATTGCCTGTTTATAGGTCAATGGATCTTCTATGCCATCATCAGGTATGACGACCTAGGTTTTAGTTAAACCCATGTAACGGTCGGGTTGTCTAACATCCCTCCCACTACGTCGAGGCATTCTCAACTCTTGAGAAGGACCAGCTTGATCAACAACTTTTGTTGATTTATCTGTAGCTTCCTCAGAAACTTCGCTCAAGATAATTCTGCTACGAGGTCGATGATCTCTCATGTGGTCTTCCTCTAAGAACGTGGCATTTGTCGACACAAGCACCTTGTCCTCTTGAGGATCATAAAACAGACCACCTTTCGTTTCTTTGGAGTATCCTACGAATAGGCATAATTTTGAACGATGTTCCAATTTCTTTGGATTGGACACTAGCACATGTGTCGGACATCCCCAAATCCTTAAGTGACGTAAACTACCTTTACGCCCTTTCCATAACTCATAGGGTGTTTCTGAAACACTCTTAGATGGAACCATGTTCAAAATATATGCAGGCCGCTTTCTGAAAGATATCCCCAAAACGAACTAGGCAGTTGAGCGTAGCTCATCATAGATCGAACCATGTCTAACAGGGTTTTATTTCTCCTTTCAGATACACCATTCTGCTGAGGTGTACCAGGTGTTGAGAGTTGGGATACGATTCCATGTTTTATCATATAGTCTTGGAATCTTAAATCCATATACTCTCCACATCGATCTGATTGAAGTGTTTTAATCGTTTTACCTAACGAATTCTCAACCTCTGCCTTATATTCCTTGAACTTTTCAAGGGTTTCGAACTTATGATGCATTAGGTAAAGATAGTCATACCTTGAATAATCATCAATGAAACTGATGAAATATTCATACCCTCCTCGTGCCTTAACATTCATTGGACCACAAAGATCCGAATGCACGAGTTCCAAGGGTTCTTTGGCCCTATAACCTTTTTCAGAAAAAAGTTGTTTAGTCATTTTTCCCTCAAGACAAGACTCACATGGTGGTAAGGAGTTGTCCTCTAACTGACTTAGGAGACCACTCTTAACCAATCTTTCAATCCTATTGAGATTAATGTGACCTAGTCTCAAGTGCCAAAGATAGGTACTTGGAGAAAGCTTTTGCCTTTTATTTTGAGTATCAGATGTTTTAAACATCTCAGTGTTCAAAATAACTTTTATCTCTGTTGGTCTTAACACATATAAGTTGTTTTCAAGTTTAGCAGAACATATTCGTACACCTCTTTTGCAAATGAACGCTTCATTATAATCAAAAGACACTTTATACATATGTTCAAGTAAACAAGAGATAGATACAAGATTTCTTTTGATTCTAGGAACCAAAAGTACATTTTCTAATAAAACGAATCTATCTCTAAATAACAACTTCATTGCTCTCACTGCTCTAGCTGAGACAACCTCTCCTGTTCCAACCCTGAGAGTTATCTCACTATCAGCAAGCTGCCTCCAGGAACTAGTTTCTTGAAAAGAAGAACACACATGATTAGTGGCTCTTGAATCTAGTATCCAGGCAGAATCATCATGTTCCACTAAACATGCTTCAACAACGAGTAAATCATATTTACCTTGTTTTTCTTTCTCAGCTTTCTTTTCTGCAAGGTACTTCGGGCAGTTCCTCTTCCAGTGCCCATCTTCGCCACAATAGAAACATTTTCCTGTGGCTTTACCCTTGTGAATTGGAGCTTTTTCCTTCCCTTTATCCTTCTTCTTCTTCTGAATACCTTTATTCTTAGAAAAAGAAGGACCAGACTTAGTCCCTGAGGATGATCCTCTCAGAAACTTCCTTGAAGTGACAACGTTTGCCTCCTTCTCTTTTCCCTTTGATTTCATTAGGGACTCAAATGTCTGGAGCTCGTTAAGTAGAGTAGTCAGGTTATACTCTATCTTGTTCATCACCGAGTTGGTGCGGAACTGCAGGAAACTCTTCAGAAGAGATTCCATTATAAAGCTAACCTGACTGTTCTCATCAATGACAGTCCTGTTTACCTCTGCCACGTTGAAGTGGACCATCATATTAAGAACATGCTCCCTAACAGATGTTCCCTCTTTCATTCGGGAGTTGTAAACGTACTTGAGAGCATCATAACGGACCGATGAGGACGGTTGTCCAAACATGGCCTATAATGATCCCATAATCTCTTTTGCGGTGATCATGCCTTCATGTTTCTTAGACAACACATCATATATGTTGGCTAAGATGTAGACCCGAGCTTTATCATTAGCCCTAGTCCATTTGTCAAATGCATCCCGAACTATTCGGGTTGCAGACGAGCTGGGAGGGGGAGGATATTCCTCCGTCAAGACGAACCTTAGATCATTAATTACAAGAATTGTATCCAAGTTTGGTTTCCAAGTTCCAAAGTTATCGTCGTTAAGTTTGTCGAAGGCGAGTAATTGAATAAAAGAGCTCGACATGCTGAAAATAGAACATATTCTATTAGTGAATTGCTTTTAACTAATAACATGCATCCAATTAAGAATTTAGCAAAAGTAATAATGTACTCATAATCTCATTATTTGTTTTTGCAACGATACTTCAGTGAGTCAGAGCAACCTCTACCGAAGGGCAGTCAATCACTCCTTCACTGAACCAAGACATTCTTGACTAAATGCTAACACTGGAATAACTCTTATTCCTATAGCATTCTAGTTATCGCTACTTTGATCAAGAATTCACTAACACTTAGTAATTCTCGTAAGTGTGACCCGCCATTTTTAGACCTTAGAGGTCGGCCCCAACAATGCTACCGAATTGGAAAGTCAATGCTGGGAATGGACCTAAGAGACCCTATCCATTTCTGGAGTTTGAGTTGTTCTAAATCCCATGTTACATCCCTCTCCGAATGGATGGTGCTACTACGGCAACTGCGCAGCGCAACATGGGAATCTCACACCCAACCTAATGGAGAGACCATAGGATGTGTTGACACACTTCCTTCTCCCACTTACTATAAATACTTTCTTCATTCACCTTACTCTTGATTTATGCAAACACCATCCGAATGGGGATGCCCTATTGACATCACGAGGCCGAGCATAAATCTCACGGTGTGAACTTCACGAAGAGCGTAAGAGGAAATTGATATATCATATATACCTTTTCACTCCCACTAAGTATTTTAAATGGGTTTGGGTATACTTTCACTTAGGCATATTTATTTAAAATAATATGACCTAAGTCTACCAATATAACTATTATACTGGAATTACCTAAGTCTATTAACTTTTTAATAAACCTAGGTCTATGAGTTTAATTTATTAACTTTTAATAAATGTCACTCACGAAAATAATTTATAAACCTCTGATTAAATTCACTCCCAGGTTGGTTCCCGGTAGGGTGTTTCCGTTTTAAATCATTCAGTACCCAACCTAGCCAGAACCTTCCTTAGATAGAGTCCCTCTTTAATCACAGTTTATAAATTATTGGTTGCCTAATTCTAATCTTATTAGAACTAGATAACCTAAGGTCTAATTAATTTCCAGTTCTAAAACCATTTTAAAACTAATTAATTAACCTTAAGTTACATGCATTTCTATGTTATAAATTGTTTGATCATTCATCACATGAATATACATACATTTATAACAAATCCATCACATGAATAAATGCTGAACAATTATATGTTTAATTTTTAATTAATATAACCCTTATATTAATTATAATTAAAACATATAATATTTGTTTCATAATTTTAATATAACACTTATATTAAATCCTATGAAAACCTAATTCATGCAAACTATATATTATAACACTTATAACATACTTTCAATGCATGGAGCATGCTTCCTATGGTGGGATTTTAAAATCTATATGACATACTTTATGCACATACAATCAGGGATTTTAATTAAAACATACATTCACAATGCATAATTAATTAAACACACTAAAGTGGACTGGTTTTGGCATCTAATGCAAGCAAACAACTAAATTATTACAATAATAATCTAGAATTAAAATCGAACCACTTCGAACCAACTTGCATATATGTGAATCGGACCTTCAAAAGGTTGAATCGGGCTGTAAAAGGCTGAACCGGGCCTCCAAATGGTAAAATGGACCTCCAAAATGGAAAAACCGACCTCGAAATAGTCAGAACTGGTCTAAAAATACCTGAATCGGACCAAAATCGAGCCGAACCGGCCTAAATACCCTTGAACCGATTAAAGGTCAACAAACGAAAGTCAAAAAATAAAGTCAAACCTTCTTCATGCTTTTGAAAATCAAAAACGCGGGCCTGCACATTTCATTACTGTAGCTGATTGAAAAAAAATTTCCAGCAGCTCTCTGTTTTAATTTTTCTTGACCTTTAGAGTTTCTATCTTCAAATTGAGGGTCTTCCCGAACTCTAATCGACTTGAAATTTTTACAGCTTATTCTACACACATCAATGCTCAAACACACTTGAGCAATTTTAAAATAAATCACAAATTGATGCTCAATTTAAATGCCAAAGTCAGAAGAACACTTTAGACGCCCAGAAAAATTGTATTTTAAAAACACCCACCACAGAACACAATTGATCAAATTAAGTGCTCAAAATTGCTCTGATACCAATTGAAAGAGTGTAGATTAAGAAAGCGGAAGCAATTTTGGATCTTGAACACTCTAAGTTGATCAATTTTATGAAATAAAAAGCATGCTCAAATCTGGAAAAACAGAGAGTATGAACACATACCTTTATTGTTCAAAATTCTCCTAATCCTTTGGCAATTTCTTGTCACAAACACTTTGTAGACAACCTCTAGTGTCTTCCCTACTATCCTCAGGCCTTGGAACAGATTGTGGGATCTTTGATAAAGAGAATTTTAAGAGAGATAGGAGAAAGGTCTTAAAAACGTGAATTATATCAATTCTGAAAAATCCTACTTAATCTAATGGTTTCTTCTTCAATTAAAGAAACCAAAAGCTTCTTCAGGCTAGGAGAAGATGACAGCAAGAAGATGAGAAGGATTTAGCAAGAAGGAGGTGCTCAATTTGAGTGAATTTGAAAAAGTAGTAAGCTTGCTCATGCTTTTTCATTTGGTCCAATTGAAATTCAAAATCAAATTTGAATTTTCATTTAATTTTAATTCAAAATTAATATAAAATTAATTTTAAATTAAAAATAAATTTATTAATTTAATTAATTAATTTTAAATAATTTATTTAATTTAATATCAAATATTAAATTAAATAATTGGACCAATCCCGATTTCTTAAATCGATCGTTTAAACATGAATCCCTATTCATGTTATAAACCGAACAAGTATTTAAATCACATTTAAATATTTCCACCCCTTCTTTATTATAGTTTAATTCATAATTAAACTGTGACACGTTAAGTATATCACATATAATTAACGTTTTCTCCCAAAACCGAATTTGAACAATTCAAATTCTTTTCTCTCATAATGTTACAAGGCTTAGTCCGAGCTAGCTAGTAAGGGGACCTAATGGACCTCTGATTCTCGAGCTCCAACGATACAAGATTAATCGGTCAAACTCTTTAGCTAGCTAATCAACATTCGTTAACCACCGACACTCCACTAAAGCCTAGTGGTTGCACTCTCTCTCACCTTTAGAGATATATTTACGCCACTCGATATAACCATGATTAGTAAGTCAATCCTTCACAGGGTCGTTCGCATTTACATTGGGTCAAAATTACCGTTTTACCCATGTAATTACTTCTTGTTCCTTAAGTCTCACTGATCCTCTAATGAACAATTGGTTTGTGGTCCAACCAACAAACCGAACCCCTCTCGGGCCCATGAGAGGGTGAGCCCTTGTTCAAGACACGAGTCGACTTAAGAGAACAACAACCTCTACTAATCCCTAAAGCGGGTAGGAGTGAATTCTATCTTGCGTAACTATGTTCCCAGCTATCTACCCTGGTCTTATCCCTGAAATTGGAGACTTATTGAGTCGGCAATCTTAGGCCACTCTCACCCATGCAAATCTAAGGATAATCCGAATAAACAGGAGTTCAAGGCACGCTCGATTAAGATCGAGTTACCTAGGTCATCGTATGAATATAGTCGATTAAGACGATGAACGAATTATAAAATCTAAGTGACTATTTCTCGGTCCATCTTATGCAAACTCATTGCATAGAAACGCCCCACTCGAATGTCTCCACATGAACGATTCGGAGATCACATTGTTTGTACTTTACAAAGTGGGTCGCGTCCATAGTGTCCCGAGGATAAGGTACCCAACCCTATCCCTATACTACAGACCGTTGTGGCTATAACTTGAACTCCGATCCACTTTTATGTCACACATAAAGTTCAAGTATACATCCTATAGCCATGGGTTTTTATTGGATTAGGGTTTCAAAATATACAATTCACTTTATTTAATAACACCTTTCTTGAATAAATCTCTCAATAATAACTTTATTGCAAAATAGAATATACATTCAATTTACAAACTCACGAGTTTTAGGACATAAAACCCAACACAACGGGCGCCCACCTTCTCACTGGCCCGAGAAGGGGTGTTGTGTATGGTTGGACCATTACAATATGTTGTTCATTAGAGAGGCGGTGGGGACTTAAGGAACAAGAAGTAGACACGGTGGTAAAGCGGTAATTTGACCTAGCCGTGTCTCGAACAACTTTGTGAAGGGTCGACTCATGGGCATTGGTTATATCGGTGGACACGTAATATTCTGCAGACCGACGGAGTGCAAACACGGGCTATAGTGGAGTGTTACCGTAGCTAATGAATGTTGGTTAACCGGGTCAAAGAGTTCGACAGGTTAATCTTGGATCATTGGAGCCCGTCACTGTAGGTCCATTAGGTCCCTCGGTTGGCTCAATCTGGGTTAAAAGAAGGGTTAATGTTTTGGTATGAAATTGAAGTGTTCAATTTCACTTTAAGGGCATTTATGTAATTTATATGAGATATGAATGATGTAATATATAGTTTAATGTGAATGAGATTCATAATAAACTGTAGGTTAGCCTAATTGTTGAATTAGGGCTAATTGGAGAAATTAATTGAGAGAAATTAAATTGGATGTGACCCAATTTAATTAATCCACGATTATTGCAAATGAGATTTGCAATATGAGATATGAGATATCTTATATTATGTGGTTATGCAAATCAGATTTGCATAACCTATGGTTGTGGTAAAGTGGTAATTATGTGGATATTTTAACTCCATCAATTCCACTATAAAAACCCTTCTTGCAAGAAGGAATGGATCTCACTCTCTCATTTTTTGGAATTTCAACCAAAAGAAGAGAATTCTCTCTCAAGCAATTCTCTCAACTCTCCTCCCTCTCCAAAACTAAGATCCCACCATCTTCCTTCTTTCCAAAAGAAGAACAACTGAGTTTCCAAGTGGTTGTGACCGGATCTTGTTTGTGAGTTCAAGTTTTCGTTGAGATTGAGAAGCACGAAGAGTTCGTGACCAAGGAAGGAAGTTGAAAGAACAATCTAAAACAAGTAAGTACATTCTTCTCACTGTTTTTCTTCCTTTTTCAGCATGTTTAGCCTAGGTCTAAGTGTTAGATCGGTTTTAACAAATACAAGTTGCATAATGATACCACGACGATTCGATCGTCTTCCGCTGCGCAAGAATTTTCATTCCCTTCAGTTTGTTCTTTGATAGAGGATAAGGCATTGGTTCAATGCTTATTGCAGGACGTGCAACAGGGTGGGTGGGGGGGCTGATAATGACACGTTTCGACCTGGGTATTTGGAACAAGTACATAAATTGATGAAGCAAAAACTCCCTGAAAGCGACATACAAGTGACCCCAACCAAGATCTAGAGTGAAGATTTCGAAGAAGCAATATAATGTTATCGTTGAGATAATGGGCCCAACATGCAGTGGGTTCGGGTAGAATGATGAACGTAAGTGTATTGAGGTAGAGAAAGCAATTTTCAATGGTTAGGTTAAGGTAAACCATGAATATTGTGAAGGAAATCGAATCCTGTGCATAAGTGAATGATCGTCGTCGTTCTTGATTATGTTACATAGAAATGACTCAAAGACAGAAAACTAAAGCTAAGCATACAATTGAAAGCATAAAGGAATTAGGGATTACCATTGAAGACCGATCTCTTCGCGTAATCCTTTCGTCGTCAACGATCTCTTCGTTCTCTATGATCAAACTTTCGAACACCTCCAAAATGCCTTCGCAGTTGTTCTCTAGGAGAGGGAGAGAGGTAGGATCTCTTTTTGAGATTAGGGAGAGTAGAGAGAATTTGAGAGAGAAGTTTGTGTTTTCCCAATTGCAAAACTACACCAATGGTTCAAGTGCCTCCAAATGCATCCAAAAGGATGTTGTTGCGTATAATTTTAATAATGCAATATCGCAAGTATATGGGTCAAGTTTTAGTATAGTGATTAAAGAGTCCAAGTATCGTTCTCGGGAATGGGTTTCTAGATTAATTAATTACCAAGATACTAATTCTCAATTTTATCTAAAGTAACATAACATGGATAGGTGGTGAAACAAAGATTAAAGACAAACAAACACGTGGAGACACAAATTGATAGATTTAGAGGAAATTGACTTCACAAGTTAATAACTTAATTAACACATGCAATGAACTAATGTTATGAATTTATAAACAAGAAGTAAGATACTCAAGAAAACCTCTCGATTCTTAGTGAGCCTCGCACATGCAATAAATTCTATAGTCTCTATATGAACCTACAACATGCACGACATTAAGCAACTTCTTTATATGTTTCCCTTAGACTTCTAAATCATTCTCATGCCAGACTTCTAAGAGTTTTGACAACTTTGCTCAAGTTTTATCTCTTGAGTCCACTTAAACCAACAAGATCAAAAGTTAAAGAACGAATTGCCAAAAATAAAGAACAAAACATACTTCAATACATCGCAAATAAGTCTTAACTTGCAAAGCAAATCCTAACTACAACATTTAGTTACTCTAAATCTCAAGATAACCAAGCTTAACGTGTAGAAAACATCTTAAAACGGTATTACAATCTGAAAGAAAAAGAAATTAAACTTATGTGTTGATGTCGATCCTTCGTCTCCGAGCTCCCGTCTTCGATCTCGAAGCTCCATGAATACTTTGGCTCCAAAGAATGCTCTATTTTCTCTTCTCACAAAGTGTATTTCGAAATTAGGGTGAATTCTCTATCAAATTCGGCTCCCATTGTAAGAAGGCATAAGGTTCTATTTATAATAACTTTCGGTAAAGTGTTGCAACGCTAGGGACAGCGTTGCAACGTTGTACCTTAAACGCGTGGTAAATAAGGAATGTATTGGCAACGTTGCAACACCGCTACCCTAACAAGCGCGTCTCTATTGATCTGGCGTTGCAACTCTGCAAGGCAACGTTGCAACGCCCTCTGCACGAGTCTTCATATGCGTCTTTTTATCGAGATAGCGTTGCGATGCTGCAAGGCAGCGTTGCAATGCTATCGACAGTGATCTTCCACGCCTCTAAGCAGCACGCTCGGCGTTGCAATGCCATCACCTCGGGTCTTCAAGCTTAAATTGATCCTTGTACTTCTAATTGATGTTATTTTTAGCTTCAAATAGCCTTGTTTCGATCCCGAGTGATCCAAAATGTCTCCACTTGTCCTGTTTAAGCTCTTAACCTGAAATTGAGTGATTTAAACACGTAAAAGCCCTGAAATCATCATAAAACTAGCAATAGTTAAGCCTAAGGATAACACATTTTGTGTGCTATCAGATGCTTTTATAGGCAATGTGGGTGGAGACAAATTGTCCACCCATTATGTCACTAACTCCACTAATTATGCATAAATGCATAATATAAGGTATCAAATACCTTATTATGTAAATCATATTTACATAAGATGGATAAATGGATTTAATCAAATTCAATTTCATGTCTCTCAAATTACTTTCTTAATTTATGTCTTAATTCCATAATTAGGCATAATTAGGTTCATTATGAATCATATTCACATTGAACTATATAATTATATCAATTATATCATATATAATCGACATAATTCCCTAAATTGAATTTGAACACTTAAAATTCATATCAAAACTTTATACTCTCATTCAATTCCATGTTGAGCCAACCGAGTGACCTAATAGACCTACAAATCATGAGCTCCAATGATACGAGATTAACTAATCAAACTCTTTGATCCAGTTAATCAACATTCGTTAACTACGAGTCACTCCACGATAGACTCGTAGCTACACTCTCCTCATTATAGGACAAGTCGTGTCCATTGATTTAACCAATGCCCATGAATCAACCATTCACAGGTCGTTCGTAGTCACAGTTAGGTCAAATTACCATTTGACCCCTGAGACTACCTTTTGCACCTTAAGCAGCACATATCCTCTAATGAACAACAAGTTTATGGTCCGACCATAAACAATATCCCTCTCGGGCCAGCAAGAGGGATGGGCCACGTTGTTGAAGACCTAAATTCAGCTCTTAAGGAAACAACCTATCTAGTTACCCTAGTTCGAGAACAAGTAAATTCCTTCTTGCGAAGTTGAGTCCCAGCTTCCTATGAGGTTTCATCCCTGAGAAGGTAGACTTATTGAGTCGGCAGTTGTGGCCACTCTCACTCGTACTAGTCTAAGGATAAACCCCTGCATACAGGAGTTCGCAACTCGCTCAGGATTCAGGTTGAGTCACTAATGGTCATCTTCAAATTATTGACCCTAATCTATCAACGGTGTTACTAGAGTGGTTTAACAATTCTCGGTTCGATCTTGTACAATCTCATCGCACAGAATGCCCCCACTCGCATGTCAACTACATGAACGAGTTGGATCGCCTCGTTTGTATCAAATATAAAGTGGGACGCATCCATAGTATTTCTAGGATGAGGTTCCCAACCTAATCCATGTACTATAGACCCTTCAGGTCATTTACTTGAACTTGATCCTAGATGTGTGTCAACCACACACTGTTCAAGATCTCCTAAATGTGACCCTGGACCTTAGTTTATTATATTTAAGTTTGTAATTGCGAGAATACAAGAATTAAGGAAAAAAATAACACTTTTATTCATATCCTTGAATAATTACAAATACACGATTTTAGGGCATAAATCCCAACATATTGTTCATGACTTCACTCATTTATAAGATGTACAACTAAACTATATTTCTTATTTATATTAACTTGTTCCATGCAGGCACAACCCCATGCTCGAGGTCTTAGGAACAAGCCATTTCCGTACTTTGATGAGTTATCAATTCTATTTGGTAAAGACATGACAGTTGGTGCAGGTGTAGAGACTCCTCACATGGCCTCATCATCAACCACGAAAGTAAACAATGATATAAACATGACTTTCCAGGATCTCTCAATCCATGACCCACCTTTATATGACCCTACATCTGATGAAGATATGTCTACCATATCTATCCTAAGGAATGATGGGGTTGGATCATCCAGTGTGTCGAAGAGGCAGTGTGTGAAGCAAGGGGACATTGTTGACGTATTTCGTACAGAGATGCGTTGGGTGTCAACGCAACTGGAGAGGATTTCCTTGTGGCCTAAAGAGAATGATGAACTAGAGTCGGCTCGACGCAAGCGACTGTACGTGAAACTTCATGATATCCCTGGAATAGATATGGATGAATGTTTACTGATCATTGAGACTCTGTTGGTCGATATATTCGAATTCCACTCATTCCTCGACTACCCTACTGAATGAAAATACAAATGTTACATGTGTATCATGGGAAGGGAGGCATGATCCTCAATCAGTTTCATTTTAGTTGGAACATTATGTTCATTTATCTTATTTATGCACTTTTGTATGTTTTTCAATGTTAGACTGTGTTAATGTATGCATGACCTCATTTCAATAATCTTGTTGCTTTTGTATGAATGCCAAAAATCGTACTAAATGTTAATTTTTTTTTTATTCCTCGACTTCCTAGTCCATTAAAAGCTTAATTGAAGTGTCACTTAAAAAATGTATCCAGGTTAGAAAGAAACCAAATTTATCCATGATGCAAAGCTACAATTAACGTAAGGGTCACTATTAAAACTTGAATGGAATAAAATATCTAAAAGAAAATTGTACAAAATCAGAGTTCATAAAACTACACTCCAAACAAAATTTTCTGATTCTCAAACTTCAGAACACTCCACCCCAAATACAGTATTCTGAATCTTAAGAATTAGAAAACTTTCTCCAAACACCGTTTTCTGATTTCCAAGCTTTAGAACCCCTTAAGACAAACCTCTCAAGCTTCTGATTCCAAGACTTCTGATTTCAAACTTGCGCACCAAACAACCCCTAAGAGTTTTAAACAAAGTTATTAGATGTAGATGTAGTAATCTTCATTTTCCAGTAAATGATACTTTGCAGTTTTGTGAAACATGTAAGCTTGGTAAAATGATCACTCCTTCATTCCTATTATCTAATTCTCATACCTCTAGCTCATTTGATCTTGTTTCTAGGTTCCGTTTTGTTATCATAAGGCTTTTGTTATTATATTCTAGTTGTTGATGATTTCAGTCAGTTTACTTGGCTCTATCTTATCCACCAAAAGAGTGACATGATTGTGGTCTTTAAGAAATGTCAATCTCTGGTGGGTCGTCAATTTCAAACTACTATTACATGTATACATATGGACTATGGGTGGTGAGTATAGAGACTAATTACTTAGACTTTGTAATCACCTTTGCATTTAAACTCGAGTTTCATGTTCTTATACTTCAACTCAAAATAGACATGTTGAACGAAAGCATTGTCGTGTGGTGGAAATGGGTCTTATATTGTTGGCCCAAGCCTCAATGCCTTATATTTCCGGCGACATGCTTTTCAAATGGCTACACTATTAATCAAGGGTCTTTCATCTATGTTGCTCCAATATAAGTCTCCTATAGAAATACTTGCCAATCACGCTCTTGATTGAGTGTGCTTGCTATCCCAATCTAAAGCCATATCAATCTCATAAGGTCAATTTTCCTTGGAGAAGTACTTCGGGGCTGAATTTTTATGAATAATTATGATAAATGAGTTCTTTATAAAACCTATTTACAAATATGTCCAATTTGTTTTAAATTTACATGTATAAATTTTAATAATTTTTAGACACATTATATATATATATATATATATATAAAAAAAATTGAGGACGTTTTTGCCCCTTCAGTCATGTATTAACTTTGTATATAAATTAAAATTAGACTTTCCTTTTATGTATTTCTACACTAACTAATTTCAATTAATAATAAATGAAATTAGTATTAAGCAGATATATACTTGAATATATACCTAGTTTCTTTTTTGTTAAAATTACTATGAAATTGAATCAAGTTTCATCATAGTATGAACTATATATTCATCGTCTGTATCAAGTATTACATATACTCGTTAAACCTATGAAATGTGTCAAAAGAAAAAGAAAGTGACAAAATTGGTTAGCACGGAACATTTGTTAAAATATATACAATATATTCTATCATATGAAACACTTTTTTTTTTGTAAATATACACACTTGTAGTGTAAATAAAACTCATATATCTCATGTACACCATTTTTTTTTAGTAGCCACAAATGTCAAAATTTTTTTGTCATGCATATAATCGAAAATAGAACCATATAAGTGATAACTACTTTTTGTATATATATTATTCCATCTTTTATTTAAGATTCATATATAACTTCACCATATACACTTCATATATATGGTTTGCACAATTTATTTGTTTTATTGATTGTAACTATCATGATGTCTATCATGTCTATTCCTTAAAATGGTTTTTGTAACGATTATTCCTTAAAAAAATTGTATACAAAAATATATGCCTAATATTATTAAATATATTTAAGAAATATAGTTCTCAAGGACAAATAGAGAAGAAAATTGAACATATAAATAGAATTTTTTTTAATGTATAAATAGAACATACATGCAGTTAAATAGAGAAGAAAATTGAATAAAGTAAACTCCTACCATCCGAAACGAAACATAAAAGATATGAATGGAGCATGAGAAACCGTGGTGGAATTTTCAAATAATTAGAATCAATCAAAGAAATTGAATGTCTTTATTCTTCAATGAGAGTTTTCAATAATTATCGATGAAAGCTTCGATGCTAGACTTGAAATCTTCTTTGATATGGATGAATCTCTTTCTCTCTTCTATCTCTCTAAAATGACTTTGACCATGAAGATCATTGAAGCATAGTTTCAACTAACAAATGATACGCGCAATGGTTCCATTATTGGAAAAGAAATCAAAGAGATAATGGCTAGTTGAGAGAATTTTGACATAATTTGTGGATAATAAAATTTGGAAGGTTATTTTGGGCATGAATTGTCTATTTTTAAGAAATATTTTTTAAATGGATTGTATACCAACAAACTTTTCCTTTTTTATATTTTTATTTTATTTTTAGATTTTTAATATATAATGAGTACAGTTGTAATTATGTATTTAAATAAACTTTTTTTTAATTTAATATATTGCACATGAATGTAAATTTGTAGACTCTTTTGACATATTTACAATTGACGTACTTATTTATGTAGTTAACCATTTTTCTTAAAACGTTAATCACAATTTCCCTTCCTTTTTAAGTCTGGATTCGGTGTAGCCAGTTCCTCGATCCATCCATTTCTTCTTGGTTCAGCTCACTTGTATCTCGAGGCCCAAGCCCATCAATTGGAATATTCAAGTGAAGTGACCTACCAACTGACCCAAATATCCATAATTCAAGTCGACCCTCCAATCCATTTAAGAACAAAAATTAATTGAATAAGTAAAAAATAGGGGCAACTAGAAAAATGTCTAAATCTAATCTATCTAAAATGAAAAATGTCTAAATTAGTTTTAATTTGCAAAAATGTCTAAAGTGATTTTTCCATGAAATATAATAAAAAATTTTGGGGCGAAAAATACTCCTATTGTTGATATTTAGTAGTTGTACCTACAAGAATGACTAACAAATAGGAGTGAATCAAAGATGTGTACTATATTTTGAGATAATAAAGCCTACTAAACCGTTTTCTACTCATAATTAACAAAAAAAATATATAAAAATAGAGAATTCTAAGGGGAGAGAGAAATATTAATTAACAAAATATAACAACCCCAAATAAAATCTAAACTATTAAGTTAACATTATTTTAAAAAGAAAATAATGCATGAACAAAATGATTTAAATGACTAGCTATTTGATTATAGCATATATTAAACATACAATTATATTGATTAATGAAATGGAAATACGTAATTATCCATTAAGCAAGCAAAAATTAAACTTAATATAAAAATCGATACCTCATACATGTTGAATCCCCTTGTCTCCTCTGTTGTTTATATGTTATTGGATCATTAGGTTTTTTTTTTTTTATTTACGGATTTCTCTCGATGACTCATGGTATACATAATGGCTTCTTTTGTTGGTATTTTGACCATGATATATACAAGGGTTTCTCTTATTGATATTTTCCCTTGTTTGTTGATTTCTTTAGGCTTCTATGTCCTTGTGTATATTAGTATCTACAACGCGCCTCCGTTGCTTATATTGTTGGACCATTAGGCTTTTTTTTTTTTATTTACTGGTTTCTCTCGATTACTCACAGTATACACAAAATCTCTCTTGTTGTATTTCCCCTTTTTTCCTAGTTTCTTTAGCTAGTATCTATATGTTAATTTTGAGTTGTATATTTTTATCTATTGTCGTTTCTATTTTCAAAAATTGAATATTGAATGTGTTTGTTCAATTTTTTCATTCCTGCAACTTCTTCTTTGGGTGATGACACACACGGTATATACAAAAACTTCTATTTTCTCTTGCTTACTAGTTAGATATATACTTTTATCTACTATTGTTTCTGACTTCGAAAATTGAATCGACTCTTCCATCATGTAGCTTCTTTTTCTAGGTTTCTTTTTCTTCCATTTATCCAAGGCTTCTAGTTTCTTTAGGCTTGCCCTATTTGAGGTATATATGTTATCTACTGTTGTTTCTACATTCAAAAAATCAAATGTGTTTGATCGACTATTTCATTCTGCAGCTTCTTTTCTAGGTTCTTTTCTGGGTTTCTTTTCCTTCCATTTACCCAAAAATAATTTTTATTTGTAGAGGCTATATCTCAGAAAACTAAAGAAACGACGAAAAATGTTCTTCATCTTTCCCGTTAACCATTTCATTTGAATCTCTCATGTCCATTCAGATCTGTAATATTGTTTCATCTCCCCTTGACCTCCTCAATATTGTTTAATCTCTCATTGGCCTCTCGTAAACCATCAATGAGAGAATGTACCTTCGTGCAACCTCCATGAGAGAACCTACAACACAGTGAACCTACAACAACAAAATGGATCGAATTGCTAAGAATTTGGGGAATCAAATATTAGGAGAAATCGGTTAGAACAAATTTAGGGTGAATTTGGTTTGACTGTAAATATAATTATATAACATGGGCAAAATGGATATACAATTTTTTTCACACTCCTTCCTGAAAAATAGTTAGACAAATTTGCAATATAAAACCTTTTTAGACATTTTTCATTGTAGATTATTTATTTTAGACATTAAACACAATTTCCCTAAAAAAATAATCCATTAAATTTAAAGCATATAGATGACAACAAAACCTTGTCATGTGAGGAGTTTGAGGTATATTTTAAATATCACAAAAAAAACATATCAAATTTAAACCAATCTAATTCTGGACAAAAAATAAACTATCTATATTTAGTTTGACAAAAAAACAAAGAGTTTTTTACCATAGTTTTCCCAAAAAAAAGAAAAAAGAAAAAAAAACTCTTAATTACTTTTTCCAAATGAGCCAAAGCCTCATTTTCGAGTATCGTCAATAATGTTTTTTTTATTGTCTTTTTTCTTTTTTGGGTTGGGTGTTGTTGCCAAAATCTGGACAGGATAACTCATCTGACCTTCACGTGACAACCATTGTGAATTTGTTTGAAGGGGGAAGAACGTGGCCTGCAAAAGAAGAAAGATCTGAACACCGGTGCGCTGTTTGCCACACAGGTTCCGATGCTTAAGTCAGAGAGTGTTTAGATGAGTTTAGCAAGGGTTTCTAGAGTGGAGAAGAAGTTACCTTTTCTTTGATAAGAGGAATATTTATAGGTCTTTCTAGGGTGTCAACCCTAATCCATCATGAAACAGGAAAAGGAGAGTGCCATCTTCCGATGTGGATCCGGGGCCCAAAAGAGGAAGAAGAAGACGGATCGATCCCACAGAGAGGTCGGCCTCGACCTCGGGTGGGTCGTGGTCGTGGTCGGCCTCGGCCCAATTGAGCTTGGCCTCGGTTGGGTTGTGGTCGGCCTCGGCCCAATTGGGCTCGGCCTCGGCTGGCGTGGTCGGCCTCGGCCTCAGCTGGTGTGGTCGGCTTCGGCCACGGCTGGCATGGTCGGCCTTGGACAGGCGAGCCCAATCTTCACCTATTGCTCAGTTTGAAGGCCCAGTTTCTTCTACCTTTTGCATGGTCTCGGTCTTTCTTTGTGTGTTTGCTTTTTTGTTTCCTCTGTATTCCAAATTTGTCCTTATGGTCCAATTTCACCCATAACATTAGCCCACACTCCATAATTAGGATGCATGATGTAGTTTCAGAAACATTGGCCCAGTTTCTCTAGCTTCTCTCTCAATTCTCTACAACTCTCTCCAACCCAAATTTTCAACCTCAGTCTTGAATTCCTTGAACTTTTCAAGTACTTCAAACTTGTGGTGCATTAGGTAAATATGCCCATATCTGGAATAATCATCTATAAAAGAGATGAAATATTCATATCTTCCTCTGGCGTTAACATTCATCGGACCACAAAGGTCTGAATGCATAAGCTCTAGAGTATCTTTGGCTCTATAACCTTTTCCACTAAACGGTCTTTTAGTCATCTTGCCTTCTAGCAGGATTCACATACTGGCAAGGAATTTTCCTCCAACTCGTTTAGAAGTCCGTTTCTTTACCAATCTCTCAATCCTATTGAGATTAATGTGACCCAATCTTAGATGCCAAAGATGAGCATTTTCTTTAGGAGAAATTTTTCGTTTCTTAGTTTGTGCGGTTGCAGTTTTAAATAATTCAATGTTCAAAACCATTTTGACTGAATTAGGCCTTAAAACATACAATCCATTTTCTAATGAAGCAGAACATATTTCTAAACCTTTCTTCAAAATAAACACTTTATTCATAGAAAATGAAACAGAAATACATTGTTCAATAAGGCAAGAAATGGAAATAAGGTTTCTAGTAAACCACAGTATCACTAATATATTGTCCAACAATACATATTTGTTGCCAAAATAAAGCTTCATTGTGCCCCTCATCACTACAAATGAGACGACTTCTCCATTTCCAACCCGAGTGTTATCTCTCCTCACAGTATGGCTTTCTTTGCGAGAATCAATTCCTAAAAAGAAGAACAAACATGATTAGTGGCGCTGAATCAAGTATCCAAGTTGTTTTATCATTATCCACTAAACAAGCTTCTAGGCAAAGTAAATCATATTTACCTTCTTTCTTCTTTTTCTCGCAATGTACTTGGACGATTCGTTTCCAATGCCCGTCTTCGTTGCGGTGGAATCACTTTCCTTTGTCGCGAACGTCTTTGACTTTCTTGCCCTTCCGGGCGCAGACTTTATCACTGTTTCCCTTTACCAACCTTTCTTCATGTTCTTCTTCTTACCTCTCGGGTTAGAAGAAGATGAAGCCATCTTGTTTTTGTCCCGCAGGTCGAACCTCTCGTGATAACTCCTACCGCAACATTTGCCTTTCCTTTCGATCCTCGAATTTTCATCAAAGATTGAAAGGTCCGGAGTTCATTCGAAGGGAGGTAAGATTAAAAGTAAGCTTGTTCATATACAAAGATTACTTCTAAACTGCAGAAACTATCTGTAGGGTTTCGAGAATGAAGCTGGCCTGCTCGACTCATCGATGGAAGCACCATTCGACTCATGAATGTTAAAGTGTACCATCATATCCGGGGACATGATCCCGAATGGATGTACCCTCTCGGCATCCTCGAGTTGAATATGTACTTTAGGGCATTATGTCGGGCTTGTGTGGATCATTGTCCAAACATACCTGCACGTAATCCATGATTTCCTTGCGGTAATCATGCCTCATGCTTCATGGCTAATATGTCGGACATACTTGCCAAAGATGTAGACCTTGGCCTTATCATTGGCCTTGATCCATCAATCATATGCATCACGAACATTTCGCGTGACGCATTCGAGCCTAGCACCTGAGGACACTCCTCAGTTAGCACAAACTTCAGATCATCTACTACCAAAATAGTGTTGAGTTTGTTTTTCCATGTCATCATATTCTCTCCGGTTAACTTTTCCACACCCAATAAGGAAATTATAGAGCTAGACATTTTGTTGAAAAATTTACAAACAAACTTGTATGAGTTTCTTGCTATAACTCTAATCCAATCATGTTTTAGCTAATTATCAAATGATTCCTAGGCATTTATAATTTGCAATGATACTCCAGAGGTTTAGAATGTATGACACCGAAGGGTAATCAAAAACATTCCTCCTCTGGATCAAGACATTCTCGACCAAAACCTAACACCAGAATAACTCTTATTCCTATAGGTTTTAGTTACCATTTTTCGGTCTGAATACATACACAACTTACGTATCCCGTGAGTGTAACCCTTTGTCTTTAGATCCCAGAGTCTCGATCCAATAAAATTCGCCGAAGGGAGGACTAGATTGGAAAATAGTCTAAGGAAATCTTTATCCTTTTCGGTGTCTATCGTGTTAGATTCCCCATGATCAAGCCCTCCAAGGGATTGTCCAGTCCAGCCAAACTAGCAGTGGTGACCATAGTGGTCCAACGGTGTAAACCGACAAAGAGAGACACCGTGAGTTTTGTTTTCACTAAACTCGCTCCCCTCTCACTATAAGTACCCTCTCCATTCACCTTGGTATTGACTCATACAAACACCATCCGAAGGGGGACGCTCCCGTTTGCGCCACGAGGCCAAGTATGAGTCTCACGGTGTGAACTTCTCGGAGATAGCGTAGGTGGAAAAATATGTATCTCATACACTTTTTCCTCCCACTGAATACTTTAAGTCTATAGGAATCTTTCTTAGGCTAAAACCCGGCTAATGGTTTTACCTATATCTATCAACATAACTCTTATATTGATAATCAATATAACTCTTATATTGATTTTATCCTAAATTTGTTAATATAACTCCTTATATTAAACCTAGGATTTCTAGTTTATTAACCCTTAATAAACCCATCGACGCCACTCGTAATTTATAAGACTCTGCATTAAATTTCACTCCCGTGTCGATTTCTGGTAGGGTGTTCCGTTTCAAATCGACTTAAATACCCCCTAGCGCAGAACTTTCCTTAGACAGAGTTCCTCTTTTAATCATAGCTTATAAATTACTTGGTTCCTAATTCTAATCTAATTAGAACTAGATAACCTAAGGTCTATTATTTCCAAGTTCTAAACACTTTAAAACTAATAATTAACCTTAGGTGACATGCATACTATGTTATAGTGCTTGATCATTCATCACATGAATAATAAAACATACATAGCATATTCATCTCATGAAATATAATGCATGTCAATGTTGTCCAAAAATTAATATAACAACCTTATATTAAAATTAATCATGCAAACTATATAATATAACTCCTTATATTATAAATGATGCATGAAAATGCTTAACCTAAGGTGAGATTTCTAAAATACAAGCATACTATGTATGCATGGCAATAATTACACAACAATTGCATAATTAAAATAGCAAAAATTAGACCAATTTTGGCACCTAGAAATAATTTTAATTAATATAATCTAATTATATTAATTAAAATTAAAATTATTAAATATATTAAAATAAAACATTTTTATAATTAATATAAATAATAAAAATTTCGGTTTCTGCCCGTTGCTCCTCGCGTGAAACGTCTTCGGCGTTGCAACGCTGCCTTTGTCGTTTTCTGCCGAGCCTTGCGCAACGCCACAGCGTTGCAACGCTATCTCTCTCGCGCGCGCTTCTCCCATGCGCGCGCGCGTTAACGCGTCGATGAACAATACGTTACAGTAACGCACATTACGCACAAAGAACAATCTCCATTGTTTTCAGCTCGATTTTGCTCCGATCTTTTCAGCAACCGTCTTGCCTCGATCGACACGGACTTACAGACTCGATTTACAATTAAAAATTGCCCAAAACACCGGTCCCTTACATTGAACATTTCAATGAAAAATTGTAAATCTAAGTGCCAAAATCGAAAACATCTAATTTCGCAAAACCGTTCATACATCTCATGCACAAAACAGTAAATCTCACCTTGTTCTTGAAAATTCCAGAACATAAATCAAGAACACAATTGGGCTCTGATACCAATTGAAGGGAATCGAAGTCCCCGCAGCGGAAGCGATTGTGAATCGCGTGTTCTTGATTTAGTTACAATGGAAATTTCATGAACGTAAAACATGAATTAAGCATAAAATACTGAAATGGACAACAAGAAGTTTACCTTTGAAGAACCTTCCTTCAAGTGCTCCTTTCTCCACGGTCACGATCTCAGCAACAAGAACTCCAATGCACGAAGACACGACCACCAGATCTTCTCTGTTGTTCTCTAGGTGAGGGAGGAAGGTGGGTTCCCCTTAGGAGATGTGAGGTATTTTTTGTGAGAGAGAGTTGTGTTTTGGAACTCTTCCAACAACACAACAAGGAGGCTAGGTATACTTTCTCAAAATCTTACCAAAGTCTTGACAATCTCTTAACCTAGTTGCATCTCATGCAACTATATATATAGGTGAATGGGATGGAAATGACCATCCTACCCCTCCTTTAATCTCTCATTAGTATATAGTTTATATATGAATCTAATTCACATTAAAACTATATATTATATCAATTACATCATATATAATTGATATAACTCCTCATGTATGAAATTGAACACTTCAATTTCACTCCTAACTTTATACCCTCAATATTACCATGTTGAGCCAACGAAGAGATCTAATGGACCTATAGATCATGAGCTCCAATGATGTGAGATTAACTGATCAAACTCTTTGATCCAGTTAATCAATATTCATTAACTACAAGTCACTCCACTATAGACTTGTAGTTGCACTCTCCTCACTGTAGATATTATTGTGTCCACTGATATAGTCATTGCCCATGAGTCGACCCTTCACGGGTTGTTCAGTAATCACAAACAGGTCAAATTACCGCTTTTACCCCCGTGATTACCTCTTTTTGCTCCTTAAGCACCACCGATCCTCTAATGAACAACAAGTCTAAGGTCATACCTTAAACTCATACCCTCATGAGGCGGGGCCCCGTTGTTCAAGACACAGGAGTCGGGTTCTTGGGAACAACTTATCTCGATTCCTCGAGAGAGAATGAGTGAATTCCATCTTGCACAATTAAGTTCCCACTACCTACGAGGTTACGTCACTGAGAAGGTAGGCTTATTGAGTTAGGCTGCGAGTCACTCTCACCCATACTAGTCTAAGGACAAACCCCATAAGCGGGTTCTTAACTTGCTCGAATTCGAGTCAAGTCACTAATGACCATCTATAAATTACTAGTCTTATCCTATTAATTGTTATCTTGGTTAGACTAATAATTTCATGATCCATCTTGTATGAACTCTTCATACAGGATGCCCCACTCGCATGTCAACTACATGAATGAGTTGGATTACCTCATTTGTACTAATTACAAAGTGGGTCGCATCCATGGTGTTACCAGAATAAGGTTTCCAACCTTATTCTTATACCATAGACTATTTAGGTTATAATCTTGAACTCAACCCAAATAGTGTCCACTACACTGATTTCAAGATAAACGTTATAACCTTGGAGCTTAGTTTATTGGATTTATAAAAGCAAGACTATAAACTTATCAAAACAAATAACACTTTATTTAATTGATCAAAATTACACAAGTTTAGGGCATAAATCCCAACAGTTGATGCATTTAATTTTAAGAAAATAGAAACACAATAAATCAACGACGTTTCACAACGTTTCCGCTGCGGGAAATCTATTCACTTCATTTTGGTGGTGTGTGGAACGACAGAGAAAAAGATTATGATGGTGGAGAAGTGAGATGGTTGGATGTAGACATTGAGGAGTTTATAGGCAAAGTATATGAATTAAGCGGTATAGACCCAAATGGGTTCAAATTTATTATAAGATGTTTACTCCAATTGAGGTAGAAAGCTCCTGCTTTTATCATTAGAAATGATGCATACTTAAAAAGTTTCTTGACTTGGGAACAAATGTCCTCAATCTCCATTTATATATTCATCGAGACAAAGTTTTCTAGTCACCACGCCTTTCGGCCATATCCCATTACATACACGATACCAGATAATTCATTTGTAGGAATTCAAAATTTTCAAAGTGTTTCATCTATATCCACATGGTTCCCACCTAACATAGGTCAAGAAGATCCATGTATGTATATCTAGGGACAGATTTACCATGGGCCTAGGGGAGCTCGAGCCCCCCTCAAATTTTTTACCTTTAATAATATGTATAGAAAAATCCATATCAAATAACAAAAAAGCCTCCTGGCATAGTAGTTATTATGTCAACAACCCCCTTCAAGTCCCAGGTTTAAGCTCTGATTTGTACAGTTTTAAATATTTTTTTCAATGTCATATTCAAGCCCCCCTCGATACAAATTCTGGATCTGCCACTGTGTACATATTAGAAAATGCAAGATATTCCATCGTGATCCATACCATTCCTATTGACTTTTATGCCCTAAAACTCGTAGTTTGTAAATTTGTAATTTGTTCCTTTTTATCAATAAAGTGTTATTGCATTATTCAAAAAGTGTTGTTGAATTTTATATAGTTTGCCTTAAAATAACTCTAAATCCAATAAACAAATATCTTAGGTTGTGTTATGTGTCTTGAAATGTATGTAGAGACATACGGGGATCAAAGTTCAAGAAACAACCTAAAGGGTCTATAGTATAGGGATGAGGTTGGGTACCTTATCCTGGTGACACTATGGATGTGGTCCACTCTGTATTTGATACAAAACACAATGATCCAATGCGTTCGTGTAGGTGACATGTGAGTGGGGGTGTCCTATGTGAAAAGTTCACATAAGATCAGACCGCGAAATAGTAACGGATAGATATAACTCCGTTGACTATTTAGGTTTCTATTTCAATAGGATGATCTAGACAACTTGATCTTAATCCTGAGCAAGTTACGAACTCCTGTCTGCGAGAGATTGCCCTTTGACTAGTATGGGTGAGAGTGGCCCGAGACGCCAACTCAATAAGCCTACCTTCTTGGGGACAAAACCGCGTGGGTAGCTGGGAACTTAACTTTGCAAGATGTAATTCATTTATTCCCAACTTAGGATAAGTAGATTAGTGTTCCCTTAAGTGGTGCCTCCGGGACTTGAATAAAGGGTCCTACCCTCTCACTGGCCCGAGAGGGATTTTTGTTTAATGGTTTGACCATAAACAGGTTGTTCATTAGAGGAGCACTGGTACTTAAGGTCATAGATGTAACCTAGGAGTAAAACGGTAATTTTGACCCAGCTGGTGTTATGGACACTTGTGAAGGATTGACTTGTTATCATTGATATTTATCCGTGGACACAGAAAAATATCTACAGTGAGAATAGTGCAGTTGTGGGTCTTTAGTGGAGTATACCCGCAATGAACGAATGTTGATTGAAAGTTTAATGAGATTAGCCAATTAATCTTGTGTCGTTGGAGCTTCTGATCTGTAGGTCCATTAGGTCCACTTCCTAGCTCGTTAAAGGGTTCTAAGATTGTTAGATCTTAATTGAAATTAGAAATGTTCAAATTCACTTTGGGAATTAATTTAATGTATGAAGATACATTATAATATAAACTTTTTATGTCTTTTAAAATTTTATAATATAAATTTAATTTTGGATATGATTCAAAATTAATTTAAGAGAGAATTAAATATTTGAAAGAGTTCAAATATTGTTTTAATGTAATACGATTCATATTAAAAACTATAGGTTAAAATTTAATTCACATAAGATGTACATTAAAACTGTAGGTCATGGGAGAATAGTTAAATGTGATTTAATCATAATAACCTAAATTAAATATATGATGTTTAATTCATAAATTAATTAATTGGTGAATTAATTAATTTGTGAGTTTAATTAAGTTAATTAAATTTTGATTTAATTAAATTAATTAAAACTATAGGTTATGAGAAACGTGCATTTAAACGATAGTTAATTTGATTAATAGTTAATTAAATTATTTATTTATTTATTATTTTTACTTATTAAAATTAAATAAGCAACATGTGTTACGCATGTTCTCATTCCCCTCTCTCCCCACTTACATATACAATTTTATGTTGATTTGATCAATGTAAGGACCTGTATTTTGGGCAATCAAGTCCGGAAGTCCGACTCGTTGAGCCATTTAATGATCAATTTTTTTCTTGGTCATAAGTTTTACTTGATGCCAGTTGAGCTATGCTCTTGTTATCAATTTAATTATGCAATTGTTGTATGATTTAATTATATATTGCATAATGTATGTCATATAATTTAAAATCTCACCATAGGTTAAGCATGTTTCGTGCATCATTTATAATATAAGAGTTATATTATATAGAAATGCATGTTCTAAGTTTTAATTTTCTTAGTTAAAATAATTGTTATATTAATTAAAGGAAATTAGATTGTCATGCATATTCATATGATGTTTATTATTATTTATATTTTAGCTTTATTATATAAATATGCATGTAATTTTTTTTCTCTTTTTCATGAATGATTTAATATAAAGTGTCATATTAAATAAATGAAAAATAAAAAACATAATGCATGACATTACTTAGTTTAATATAAAGTGTTATAGGAACAAGAGCATAGCTCAACTGGGCATCAAGTATGATTCATGACCAAAAGGTTATGAGTTCGAATTCCTCACCCCCAATGGTTGATGTACTCAAATATATATATATATATATATATATATATATATATATATATATACACGTATAAAGTTTAAATAGTTTTAAAATATGGTTAAGTGAGGCAAAATAGGACTTTGGTTATAAAGGAACTCTACCGGTGAGGTTTTGTTTAAGGTTGGGGTACTTAAGCTAATAATTTTGCTAAATTGATTAGATTGTTTGTAATGGGTTAAAGCATTAATAACTAATTTGAACAATTTTTTTTGTTTTCAGCATGTCGTCCTCTATTAACACTTTGCTCGCTAATGAAAAATTAATTGGGGATAACTATGCTACGTGGAAGTCCAACCTGAATACGATTCTGGTTGTTGACGATCTACATGTCAATGCAACGAAAAAATGGTCCTCGAATGGAATTTTATTGACCATATTCATTCCTATATAATTTATAAACAAGATATTACAAAGCAACAACAAAGGAACCCAAGATAAAATATTAATTTTTATAAAACTATCCAAAATCTCGATATGAATACCGAGTAAACTCGGTCTTCGTATCAAGTAAACTCGGTATGTCAACCGAGATTTTGGCTAACAAAAACTCGATCGGCATCACCGAATCTCGATATTCTACACGTACGAATACGATAAATCTCAACTGAGATTTCGGTTGAGTTTCATCGTTTTCGATCGCAAGAATTCCAGAAAATGCGCAACCCAATACCTACAAAACTAAAACGAAATCAAGTTTAAATGGATTCAAACACACGTAATAGATGGAAATCACTATCTTTGTTGCTAATTCCCCGATTCATTAAAAAAAACTCATATAAACTCCTAGAAATCAACAAAAAAAAAAACATATTTCACACTTATTTGTTGTGATTTCAGTCCAATATCTACTTCTATCACTGCAATTGCTTGTTTGATCGGTGAGGTGAAAGTTTGAGTGAAGAGAGTAGGAGAACGAGGGGAAAAACGTTATGAATTTTCAAATTTTTCTTTTTCTCTTTTAACAATTGAGGGTATTATAGTCTTTTTACCTTACTTTGAGTCTAAAATAATCCTTTTTTAAAGAGGGATCATTTTTTATAACACATAAAATTCAAGGGATCATTTTTTACAATTTCCCCCGACTAGTGCCCAAAAGGAAAAGGTGGATAACCCTATAATCTCTCTCTTCTTCCCCCTCTTTCGTGCGCCGACCACCCCCTTTCGATTTTCTTCTTCCTCTTCGACGTCGGTAGCAGAGGTGGTCTCCGGCGATTAACAACGCTTTCCTTTCCTGCATACTCAACTCGAGCGGCGGCCCACTCCGAGGCGTCTGGCGGCTGAGTCACCCACGCGTTTTGACTCCGTTTTTTTCACCTCCGGCGTGAGCAACACACTGCGTCTAGTAGCAGTGTTTAGCGAGGTCGACGCCATCTGCAACCACCACGTGAGCAACCCTCTTCCTACTTCTCCGGTGAACCACGAGCACTAGTGGTGACATGCGAAGACCAGCGGCTGTTTACCCTCTAAGAACTCCTTGCAACGAGAGGGACTGCGCGTCTCTATAATCTTCAAAACGGTAACACGATTGCTTCACCATCAAAATTAGTAGTGTATAAGGTCATGGATTTCATGTTTGGAGTCTAGGTTAGCTCCTCTCAGCGTATCAATTTAGAAATTCCTAAAAAGTTGAGAGCTTACACGTTGGCATTGCGTGTTATATTAGATTGTTGTAATTGTATACGATGTTCACAGTCCTCCATCTTGATACTTGTGATTCTTTTTCCTGATTCTTACTCTTACAAAATGAGACAGAAGGAAAGGAACATGATGCTGCAACTTTTTTAGGCCCTTAAGAACCAACAAACATGGGAACCAGGTATATAGTATGTTCCCACGCCTTTGTTGAAGTTGTTGCTTCTTGTGCATCATCCTCAACCCAACAAGTCTAGTGGGAGTGAAAATTGGTTGAAATTCCCATCCTCTGTTTCGTTCTTTGTTTTTGAGAAATTGGAGATGTTTTCCAGGAATATGTTGCTTGTAGTTCCTTTTCCTATTTAATTTTGTTTAACATGTTAATGAAATCTTTAAGCCTGCATAGATAATTAAAAACATCATACTGACATTGAAATCAAATGAAAATTGCAAAGTTTGAATGAAACGAGAGGAGCAAGTCTAAGGAAGCATGGAAGTTGCAAATCTTAGAAACATGATGTCCAAGATCTAAGGAAGGCAGAAGCAATAATAACGAGTGCAGTAGATCCTAGAATCTTGTTGTGAATGGGTTTATTCTTGTGGTGGGTTTCGTCAAGAGTATAAGCATAAATATTTAGGGTTGATAGGATTGTGTTGAAGTGTGTATTTTGGGTTCTTGATATTGAGATTAGACAAGGTGGGGGTGTTTCATGTGGTGACGGCTGTTCAGTCTAAAATTCCTGCAGAAATCCTTAGAATTTCATCGTTGATCATTGCCTAATTGTTTGCAGTATTGCAGTCTTGAAGTTGCAGCAACATGGAAAGGCCGCAGAAATCTAGACCTCCCGAAGTTATTAAGTTGACTAACGCAGCGAGATTGGTAATCAATTAAAATTTCTTTAGTTAGTTCATCATGGTTCTGAATTTGTTCTCATTTGCATACTCCTCCATTGTTGTTGGGTTTTGTACATGCATGGTTTTGCTGCTTGGATCGTTTTGCACCTTGATTTACATTTACCGTGGCTTGCTCAATGTGTTGTTAGGTTTTATGTTCTTTGCCCATCTTCTGTTGTTTGATTGGATAGCTTTCAACTTTTTCTTTCAGTTTTCCATTGACAAAATTTTAAATTGTTTAGAGTGGGTGAGATAGCCTTTTCTGGAGTAAATTGAAATTTGGCACACTCTAAAACTTATTGTGTGGACTTGCAAATATGAGCCAACCGAAGCGTCAACTTGCTAAGATATATACTCTCAACTAAGAGGTTAGATGTTTGATTTTCTACACCCTGCATGTTGTTGAACTTAAAAAGATTGTGTTGCAACATGAATAAAGGTTAGCGATTAAAAAAGTAAGGCATTTGAAGTCCATGTTGAAGTGAAGTACTAAACCTTCCTATGAAGGGTTAGAACGTGCATTCCCTAGGAAAGAAGAAAATTATATGGAAGTGAAAATTACAAGGTAAGAGAAATTCAATCGAACGAAAAAGAATATCCTCAAACTTGTCTCCAAATGACAAAATCAAAACCTACAATTTTGCCAATACTGCATAAAAAACCTACAATTTCCTCATTTTGTGGGGTGAATCCTCAATGAGGCATTGAGGCCAAATCTCTACCTTCCTACCATAAAATGCCATTACCATTGTTAAAGGTTGTATGTAGAGGTGCGTGTGTCTGCTAATTGGTCTTGCTTCCTTGGTTGTATTGTGAAACCAGCATCTAGTCTTGTCATTGTTGGGAAGAAAAGAAAATGCTGGAGTTGGCATCGAGATGGGAAGGTTGGGATGCACTCCCCATCCTAACCTCGCAACAATTTTTCATCTTCTTCAATAACTCATTCCCCTATTTGTAGAATTATAGACTGGGGTCAATCCTATGTTTGTGGATTATAAATTCTATGGTTTATTGCGTCACAATGTTGTGCATAAAGAATTGCCTGATGTTTAACAAACTTAATATCTATCTTATGTTCAGGCAGCGGAGTTGATGAGCAAGATGACAAATTCCGAGTGGAAAGAAACTGGAGATGATAATGAATCAACTGTGGTAAAACCCGAAAATCGACCTCCTAGGTCAGTATACACCTATCTGGATCTCTTACTATCACACTAAGCTGTTTACTAACTCTTGGACCTATTTTCCAGACTTGGACTTGGAGCCAAAGTAACAAGCCAGTTCAGAAATGGACCTTCTAATGACCCACTTGATAGAAAACTATATGCCAAGTTGGATGCTGGGAAAAAGCAAGCTGCTAGAAAGATGTTAGAGGAATCTCCTGTACTTAACAATGAAGATGTCGATGATGAGGACGACGAAGAAGAGAGTAAAACTGCCATGTTTGATAAGAAGCGAACAGCAACTCGATTAACTATTCCTCCTTTGCAGGCCAAGAAAAAACGAAGGTAGCTACTTTTGTGGAAAGGAATATTGATTTTCAATCTTATTGTCTCACAGTAAAAAAAAATGATCAACATTTTATTAGGTGAAACTAGAGGTATTTAATTAGTTCATAAGAAAGTACCAAATTAGAGGAAGATATCAAAGAAAGGGACTTATATCTCATCAAAGATTTTTTTTTTTTTTGTAAAATTAAACCTTGAAACTTTGTTGATGTCGACATTTCTTAGTAATAGATGCCGAATTTTTTTAATCCCAAATTATGATGTTGCAAGGTAATTGATAAAAACATATCTGTTGGTATGATTGAACATGTTAGTCTAATTGATGTGTGGCATAGGCATTTTTTTGAATATCTATTCGGTCAACGTGTTTTTTTTAATAGGAAATAGTAATCATTTTATTGATATGATGAACGAAATACAGGAGCAATCGTATGTGATGCAAAAAAATGCCCCATTGACTAGTGATGGTAGATCAACTATAATTGCAAAAAAGCAGAGACAATTTACTTCGAGTTATAAAGCTAAAAGAGATGTGGATTCAATAAAAATGTTAAAGCCTTTTTGCTTATCTAAAAATATGGGGGCATTTTTTGTTCCATCCACCGAACAAAATTCAATTCGAAAACCTTCTTTTCCTTCTCGGGCTGAATATTCTGTATCCCAAACATACACTATTATAACATCAAACTATATTGGAGAATTGTCAAAAATGGGACAAATTTAAGGGCATAATAGAGATTTAGGACATTTTTTAGATGGGTAGACTTTTAGGACTTTTTAGGGTATGCAATTACCAATTTACCCTTTTAAAAAAATCTCCAATTTTAAAAAGCTCATGCCCTTATTTTAACAAAACCCACAAATTCTCTCACGCAAAGGAGGCTTTCTCTCACGTAAAGGAAGACTCTCTCTCGCACGAACTCACCTCGACTCCTCACCGGCGGCGGAAACTTATTGGCGACCATGAACCGGTGACCACGAACAGCACCACGAAGCGGAGAACACAAACCGGTTTCCATTCACGTTTTGTTTGTTTCTTCTGACGAACCAACAACTACGAAGTACGAGTTTTTTCATTTTCTTTCTTCCTTTTGGTTCCACTATTTGTAAAATGATTTTAAATGTTGCACACAAAGTGTTTGATCTTTTTACTCAATGAAAATTAACTTTGGTTTCATTTCGAATTTCTAATATTTTAGTATACTTGGGTTGTATGATAATGATTTTTTTTTATGTTAACTTCAAGTGTTTTTCTTTCATTCATATCATTCTTTTTAGGTTGTATAGTCGTTATTTGGTGATGTCTTTTTTTTTATATACAAAGTTTTCATTGTTTATTGGGTGCGAGAAAGGTGCGAGACAAGTGCGAGAAAAAAAACAGAATGTAAAACGAGCTTTTTCCTTTGGTTCTTTCCTTTTTTTTTATGGTTATTTATGCATGTCTAGTTAGGTCTTGGTGATGACTTTTGATTTTTAGCCAAATGTTCATGGTTTATTGGGTGCGAGAAAGGTGCGAGACAAGTGCGAGAAAAAAAAACATAATGTAAAATTATATGTCTTTTTCATAAATAGATTATTGAATTCTTGTCTAATTATTTTTTTCTTTTTCCTTTTGCAGAAATTAAGTGTTTAAGGATGACCCATGTTCCTATTTTGGTTCATTATGGTGGAGTATGGGATGAGAAGGAAAAAAAATATGTAGGAGGTTTGTTGAAAGGTCTTGTTGTAAGTAAAGAAATCACACACAAGGATTTAGTTGTTGGAATATATGATACCACTGAAGTTGACCCTAAAGAGTTTGACATCAAACTTAGATGCATATATGAGATAAGATCCGATAATCAAACACCTCCGTTGGAGATAAGTAATGATCGTGATTTAAAATTTTATCTTTTTTGTGAAAATATGCTTCAAGTCCCCTTGTACATCACATTTGAACCTAAGTACAAAAGGTCAGACTCAACGGAGGATGTTCAGTTTGAAGGTCATAAATCGATTTCTGGTAGCAATCAAGTTAAGACCTTAGATACAAATGTTCCGATTCTGGTGCATGCAACATTAGATTATAATGTCGCTGAAGTTGACGTAGTTAATCGCAGAGATGAGACCACTAGATGAGATTCATATGATGAGGGCAAGAACTTTAATTCTGAATCCTATGACATCCCACAAAAAATGAGGACTTCAAAATATGGTAAAAGGAAACGTGATAGTGGAGGACAATCAGGTAGCCGATCGACATATGTGAAGAAAAATACTTGGACAGAAGGAAGCTCCACAAATGATGAGTTGGAGGTAGGACAAATATTTTTTGGCAAGAGGGAATTATCCATGAGATTAAGTGTGGTGACAATGAAATAAAAAATTGAATTTAGAGTAAAGAAGTCTACTAAGAAGATTCTTTATGTTAAATATGTTGATGATAAATGTAAATGAAGACTGCGGGCTGTCCAATTGAAGGGTTCAAACATATTCAAGATTTCAAAGTATGTAAACGTTCACCCATGTTCACTTGATATACTGAATCATGACCATAGACAAGCAAAGGCTTGGGTAGTGGGGGAACTAATAAAATCAAAATTCAAACGAGTTGGTCGTCAATACAAACCTTGTGACATCATAGAAGACATGAGACAAGAATATGGTATAAATATGAGTTATGAAAAAGCGTGGCGTGCCAGAGAAATTGCGTATATGCGAGTACGTGGCTCACCAGAGGAGTCATATAATTTATTGCGTCGGTATGGCGAAGCACTTAAACTGGCAAATCCAAGTACATTTTATGACATTGAACTCGAAGATGGTCAGTTCTTCAAATATCTTTTTATAAAACTAGGTCCATGTGTTCGAGGATTTCTAAATTGTATGCGACATGTCATAGTTATAGATGGAACATTCCTGAAGTGCAAATATAAGGGTACTTTGATAATTGCCACTTGTTTAGACGGAAATAATCAAATTTTTCCCCTTGCATTCGGAATCGTCGATAGGGAATCTGATAATTCAGTGTGACATGGTTCTTGGAAAAGTTAAAAGGTGCAATAGGAGAAGTTAGTGACCTAGTTTTTGTATCAGATCGAAATAAAAGCATATCAAACTCTATTGCTTTTGTTTCCCAATGCATTTCACGCTCTTTTATGTGCAACATTTGAAAGATAATTTGGTTACTAAATTCAAGAGTGAAACAATAGAACATTTGTTTTGTAATGCTGCAAGAGCATATCGGGAGTCAAAATTTCAAGAATCGTGGGGACGCATCCTAGCATTCAATAATGGTGTAGGAAAGTATTTGGAAAATGTTGGTCTTTCACGTTGGACACGTATTCATTGCCCAAGAAGGCGATACAATATGATGACCACGAATATAGCTGAGAGCATGAATGCCCTTTTGAGTGAGCCTAGAGGATTACCAGTTGCTGCATTGGTTGAACACTTGAGAGTTTTACTAGAAAGATGGTTTTGGGAGCGTCGAGAAGAAGCTTCAAAAGGTACATCCATCTTGACGAAGTGGGCAGAAGAAATAGTACATATAAGCCATGAACGTTCTTTAACAATGAAGATTGATTCAATTGATTGTTATCAATTACATGTGAAGGACATGGACGGAGAGGAGACTGTTGACCTTAATTCTCAAGAGTGTAGTTGTAAGGAGTTCCAACTAGAGCAATTACCATGCACCCATGCAATTGCTGCAGCAAGAGCTCGGAGTATAAATGTATATGGCTTATGTAATCGTTATTATACTAATGAACGTTTGCTAGCAGCATATGCGGAGCCTATTTATCCTGTTGGAAATGCCTCAGAGTGGAAGACATCAGCAGACTATGTGGAAATGAAGGTACTACCTCCAAAAGTAGTGGCTAGGGTTGGTCGACGCCAGAAAAAGAGGATTCCATCTGTTGGAGAAAGTCCCATAGTCCATAGATGTGACAGATATAATGAACGAGGCCATAATAGATTGACATGTCGTAATCCCATTGCATATGCTGAAAAGTAAAATGGTTGTTATGTTGAATATTTATTTGTTAATGATGAATACATTAGTTATGTTAATTATGTTTTTTTTTCTTGCACCTTTCTCGCACCTAATAAAACATGAAAATAATTGAAAGTAGTTTGTGGTTTGTGTTATACTTTTTTAATTCTTCAAGAAACAAACCCCAAGTAACAAAAAAATGGACAACATACATTCTGTTATTTTTCTCGCACATTTCTCGCACCTAATAAAACATGACAATAATTGAAAGTAGTTTGTGGTTTGTGTTATACTTTTTTAATTTTTCAAGAAACAAACCTCAAGTAACAAAAAAAATGGACAACATACATTCTATTTTTTTTTCGCACCTAATAAAACATGACAATAATTTAAAGTAGTTTGTGGTTTGTGTTATACTTTTTTAATTCTTCAAGAAACAAACCTCAAGTAACAAAAAAATGGACAACATACATTCTGTTTTTTTTTTTCTCGCACCTTTCTCACACCTAAATAAAACATGACAATAATTGAAAGTAGTTTGTGGTTTGTGTTATACTTTTTTAATTCTTCAAGAAACAAACCTCAAGTAACAACAAAATGGACAACATACATTCTGTTTTTTTTTCTCGCACCTTTCTCGCACATTTTTCGCACCTAATAAAACATGACAATAATTGAAAGTAGTTTGTGGTTTGTGTTATACTTTTTAAATTCTTCAAGAAACAAACCTCAAGTAACAAAAAAATGGACAACATACATTCTGTTTTTTTTCTCGCACCTTTCTCGCACTTTTCTCGCACCTAATAAAACATGACAATAATTGAAAGTAGTTTGTGGTTTGTGTTATACTTTTTTAATTTTCCAGAAACAAACTTCAAGTAACAAAAAAATGGACAACATATCATACCACAGTTTTAATACATCGGAGTATTACACCATAACTGAAAAGCCAACTGCTTCCTAAAATATAACATGTTCTCTTGACACAAAGCAACGAAATCGTAACCGGTAGAATAATATATTCAAAGAATTTGATGGTAAAAACTCCACAATCAGATGAATTACATTGCTTTGGAACGGGCTCTACCATGACCATTGGCCAAGGTCCTGTATGTTGTGATGATCCGTCTCTTCTTGCAAAAAATCTTGTTGCACCTAATATCGCGAGTATCATCATTCACAATGGTTCTACTTCCTGCGCAATCTCCTCCGTAGGCATTGATAACGAATCCCAAACTTTGATCTCACAATGAAGTAAATCAATGCAGGCTAACACCCAATGAATTCCATTCACGTTGACTGGTGCATACACAAAATCAACGTTAGCCCATGCATCCTGAAAGTCAACATTAGATCCGATGATGTAATCGACTAAGCGATACTCGACTTACCAATCGAATGGGCTATTTTCTTGTATGCATTTTTTATATTCAGGACACTTTGCTTGGAGATGGCGTTGCATACACAAATAATGATAAAGTTACAGAACTTCTAAATTACATACCAACCAAAGTCAAAAAAATAACATACCATGAATACTGTGTCTACAGTTGTAAAATTCTGCGAACAAAAACTTTCATTGGCCTTAATCTTGAAACGAAGGAACATGAAGATTGTATCTAAATGCTACATAAGGAAGAAACCACAGTGAGTCATATAAGTTAAATTAAGTACTAATGACATAAAAAAATGAAACAACTACTATACCTCATCTGTCAGCCAACTTCGACACATAAATAATTCCTTAAAGAATTTCTTTGGTTTTTGTCCAGCGATGGTGTCCTTTAGATCCTTGTCGGTTTTTTTGTCACTGATCCATCGCCTAAGTATTTCCAATTCACTCATTTCAATCTTGTGCATCGGATTATAAGTATCCTTGGAAGACTTTGTCCTTTTGGATAGGGTTGTGAAAGGAGTTGAAATATGAACGCTTGCACGCTTCTTTCGTGTGACACGGACATATGGACGTATCACCTTGAAAGGTGATATTTCTGTCACATCTGACTCCTCATAATCTCCAATTTGAGTAGTTTGTATTGGTGGATCGTTAACTGGGACACACTGGACGACCAACTGATTATGTGTGGGTGTATGTTGCAATGCACGGTCCACACTATCATACTCATCATTCGACATTTTCAACCATGAAGGGGTACTTGGGATAGCATCATCAGTCACATCATTTATTACATGCATGGCTGATGTGTCCACATCCTCACCCCTAACTGTGTTATCCTTGTCGGCCTCGTTTTCTTTACCACCCTATATTTGAATAAAAATCATGAGAACACGTTAAAAGTTTTTGGTTAACACAAACTTCTTGTAATGTGTAATAAAATTACATACCTGTTGTGTTCTCCCTTGGCTTGTTAAGATCGTTGATATCATCGATTTCATCTTTGCCATGTCGTCCCTCATACGCTTCATGTCGACCCTTATGCGCTCCACGTCGCCTCTCATAAGCTCCATCCCATTTTCTAACTTTTGAAATTGTGTCTTTAATTTTTTATACTTCTTTGAGGATGTGGGATTTTGTTTTAACCCTTCGCTTGGAATAGTGGGAATGGGAATGCTCGATGGTTGGGTTGATGAATCCATGGGAGCCATGAGACACTCTTTCAAAGGTGGTTCACCCAGGGCGAATTATTTTTCATCTTCTGATGCCTCAAGGCTTTTTTCAACCCCCATAATGTGCGTTCAAAAATAAGAGAACTCCAGTCGTAAGCATTGTTTGGTGTTATTTATCAATATACTGCTTTAAGTTTCTTCTCTTTCCCCAACAAACCTAACTCTATGAGGTAGATTAAAGCCAACTTTACCCCATCCTCATCATCACCTTCAAAATTCAAAAATACCTTCTCCACCTCACTACCATATATTGTAGTCTTATCTCCAAAATACGTTTTGCGTATCCTATTGTTTACTTTTTGTTGTATAGAAGAACTATTAGGACTTGGCCACAAACCAATAACTAAATTAAATTCAGATCGACCGAATGTTAAAATCTCTTGTCTGGCCATAAAGTTAATGCACCTCTCCTACACGTCTTCCGCTTCTCTCAATAAAAAGTAGTGGATGAGTTGTCCATTGAATGTGATATCTACATCCAAAAAGTGTCCAACGCGAGTACTTCTAAATATTTCTTGTTGTGTTAAGTTCAGCTTGGATTTAATATTGTCAATGGTCTTCCCAAGAATGGATCTGCTTGTCACTTGAGCTCGAAAGTGACCAGATGACTTTATCAAGTACTTGGGGGAGTTGCCCGCCTCCATTGATATCTATAATTTAAGAACAAACAACATCAATACCTACTTAGAAATGCGTAAATGGACTTATGAAAAGCAAAAAATCAAAGAAAATGAATAAAATTAGTCATAGGAAATGCAAAAGTTGCCTATAAATAATAGGAAATGCTCAAACCATAGGAAATTCACAAACAACATAGGAAATGCTCAAATAACATCTACTCAACCTAAGAAATCATGCAAAAGTTGCCTATAAATCATAGGAAATGCTCAAACAACATCTACTCAACCTAAAAAGACCCATATGAAAGAAAAGAAACAACTTATAGCATTCTGTTTTTTTCTCATACATTTCTCATGACATAAGAAATCATGCAAAAGTTGCCTATAAATCATAGGAAATGCTCAAACAACATCTACTCAACCTAAAAAGACCCATATGAAAGAAAAGAAACAACTTATAGCATTCTGTTTTTTTTTCTCGCACCATTCTCGCACATTTCTCGCACATACGAAATCATGCAAAAGTTGCCTATAAATCATAGGAAATGCTCAAACAATATCTACTCAATCTAAAAAGACTCATATGAAAGAAAGGAAACAACTTATAGCATTCTGTTTTTTTTTTCTCGCACATTTTTCGCACCTTTCTCGCACCTAAGAAATCATGCAAAAGTTGCCTATAAATCATAGGAAATGCTCAAACAACATCTACTCAACCTAAAAAGACTCATATGAAAGAAAAGAAACAACTTATAGCATTATGTTTTTTTTTTCTCGCACATTTCTCGCACCTAAGAAATCATGCAAAAGTTGCCTATAAATCATAGGAAATGCTCAAACAACATCTACTCAACCTAAAAAGACCCATATGAAAGAAAAGAAACAATTTATAGCATTCTGTTTTTTTTCTCGCACTTTTCTCGCACCTAAGAAATCATGCAAAAGTTGCTTATAAATCATAGGAAATGCTCAAACAACATCTACTCAACCTAACAAGACCCATATGAAAGAAAGGAAACAACTTATAGCATTTTGTTTTTTTTTTCCGCACCTTTCTCGCGCCTAAGAAATCATGCAAAAGTTGCCTATAAATAATAGGAAATGCTCGAAGAACATCTACTCAACCTAAAAAGACCCATATGAAAGAAAAGAAACAACTTATAACATTCTGTTTTTTTTCTCGCACCTTTCTCACACCTAAGAAATCATGTAAAAGTTGCCTATAAATAATAGAAAATGTTCAAACAACATCTACTCAACCTAAAAAGACTCATAGAAAGCTTGCATACTCTTTTCTCCTTGCACTTATATCTCACTTTTCTCGCGCCGAATTTTGACAGCATAACAACACTATTAGGAATTTCCAAAAAATGTTATGGACCTAATTGCAAAAATATCAATAAAAAAGCACTCCTTAATCAAATCAATTCTCCCAGCCTCCCACCAAACTACAAATATGCATGGGTTGGGGCACAACAATCAGAAATCCACAACAAGCTCAATTACATGAAATTGCTAATAATTAAACACTAAAGATTAGATATGCTTCCTAAATTAAAAGATGCATATATGGTTATCTTCTAGATTTACAATAATTTAAGAAGTTATGAACTATGATACTTTTCTGTAAAAATGTAAATACAAAGAATGTTAAAAAAGTAAGTACAAAGAATCAAAAAACTGGTCGTTGTTGGGACTTACCTTCGTCGTCGTTAGAGAGTTCCGTTCGCCATATTCAAGGGCTTCACTTGCAGTCACCGAGGTTCTGTCGCCGTCACAATCTGGTTCGCCGCCAAGGTTTAGTCCGTCGTTTCAAAGCCAGTCGCTGCCAGCCACTCGACTCCGCCTGTCGCCGTCGGTCGCTCCCACTCCACCCGTCGCAGCCGCTCCACTCTGCTCGTCGCCGCCGGTCGCTCGATCCGCCCGTCGCAGTCGCTTAAATCTGCCAGTCGCCGTCGGCCGTTCGACTCTGCGGGATAGCCTCCTTCGCTCGACTACTTCGCTCGCTCGACTCCTCCGCCAGTTGCCGTCACGCCAGTTGCCGCCAGCCGCCAATCGCTCGTCTCCTCCGCCGGTTGCCGCCAGACGCCACGCTTCGAATCGCTGTCGAGGGAAGGCCCGTGATTCTCGAGAGTGAGAAGAGAGATGTGAGATCTTTTCTAGGGCATGCTTTTTTCTTTTGTTAAAAATAAAAATATAAAATATAAGATTTTTTAAAAAGGATAATTTGGTAATTACATACCCTAAAAAATCCTAAAAGTCTACCCATTTAAAAAAGGTTCTAAATTTCTTTTATACCCTTAAATTTGTCTTATTTTTGGCAATCTCCCAACTATATTACTCTGCATTTTTAATAATATTATATGATTTCATAGATTATAATAACTCACATGTTATTATAACTCACTCAGCTCCCCAAACAACCTGTAACTAACTAAAGGTGCTCGAATAAAGTTTTTGAAAGATGTGGTAAAGAAGTAATTGTTGACAAAAGCAATTATGTGTGAACTTTTGATAGTAATATCATAAATAGATGACCATTATAGGATTTGAATTCATTCAAAGATGGCAATTGAAACTTTTAACAAGGACCAAGTTTATAAAATCTAACATAAAAATGATAAAGTTTCATGTAAGGCAGGGGTTGAAATGTTGTAACAAAAACCAACCAAACGTTTTCTTTGCAATTAGTTTACTTAATTTTTATTTTTTTTTTCGTGGAAAAAGAGAGAAGACGAGTTCAGTATAAACCTCCTCAACCCCGTCCAAATACATTGCATTATTGACAAACTAAATTTGAAATTCCAAATAGAATTTAAATAAATTTATTAATAAATTCCTTTCAATTTTGTTCACAGACCAAACTTCATGTAACACCCCGTAATTTGAACACTTCCTATTCGGGGCATTACTTCCAAGTTGTACCGTTCGCGCTGAAAATCCGGCAGCATAACGGCGCAACCTGGACAAACCAAAAATTTAAAATGAACCTGAAACTATACAAAAGCACTTCAAAAGGACTCACAAGGGTACTCAGCCTCCTCCAAACCACTCAGAAAACAATAGGCTGCGCTCCAGCCCCTCGGAGTTAACAGAGTTCCACAAGACGACGAAAACATGCTTTGAAATAAGAAAGAAACACACCAGAACATGTTTTGATTCAAACGAATAAAGAATGAGATAAACTAAAGTTTAAAACATGAACGAAAGAGGCGAAGTAACGCATGAAGAAAAAAAGAATGAAAGCAACAACTCCTAAACTAAAGCTCCTAAATCCTACAAGCCTTCCATAGCCTCGCATGAGTCTCAAATGCTGGTGGTCATCTCACCGGTTTGCCTTTGCCTTACACAAAAAAAGAAAGAAATAAAGAAGGAATGAGTATAAAAATACTTAGTAAGCGTTTCCACTTCGTCCAATAATAAAGAACATGAATGAAACGACCTTTAAACCTAACTAAGCACAACACCTAGCCCGTCTTTACAACCTCATCAAGCATCCTGGACCTAATACTCACTCAGATTTCTCAGTTCTGTCCTACCCTTAGCTTCTGAACTAGGTTGGCAACATCTGGCCACGAGATTCATTCTCGGGCCTGCACTAGGGCGAAGGACTCTATCCAACCCCACGACTCTGGGGGTCACACCCCGAGTCGCACAACCGGATGGAGGATGACCACCACATCCCATAAGCATCAAGGCGGTACTACAGCGCACAATCGACCACGGGCTCATTCTCGGGCAGATGTAGGGGGCGAAGGACTCTATCCAACCCCTCTGACTCCAAGGGTCATACCCCGAGTCGCACAACCGGATGGAGGAGGACGGACCATCACATCCCACAACATCATCGTCATCTCGCCAACCTCGAGTCTCAGCCTACTAAGGGTTACGCAGATACCTAGGACTTGGGCCTGCACTAGGGCTAGTTGTGTTAACTACAATCTTAAGGCTCAACGGCACTTCCCGAGTCACTTCAAAACTAAGCACGAGACTAACAGGCTCGGGACAGACAAACGTGTAACTCTAGCATAATCATCCTTCTCAGCACACGCTTAGGGCAACTTAGAACCAAATCGCATCTACCCACAACCTAGCATGCTACTACAAGTCCAAAGTACGCTACACATTCTAAAACATTCAGTTCCGAAATAGTATAGCATGCAATGACGCCCCTAAGCCCTACACTTAGGGGTGATTCAGTCCAAATGACTACTTACAGGGAATCCGAACACAACGAGGACTTGGGTTATGTGGCGTTCCAAACGTGCTTCTACTTCCAGGCTCCTAACGAAAACACGCACAAATTAATAAACTGAAACACAATGAATCCTAACACAACGAATCTAATTAAGAGGAGTAAAATTCACCCAACAGAACTCCAAACGAGTTAAGGAACGAACCGAGGCGACCGAACGAAAGAAGACAAACGGCAGCCCTGCAGGCAGCGGCGGTGGCGGCGCGTGGGTAGCAGATCTGGAATTCACGTGACCCGATCTATCCAGAACCGGTCTCAGATCGTCGAAAACCGGTCGAAAAGAGCTTGAACCGGCTGAACCAAGCGATGAGTCTCGCGTGAACTGGTGGCAAAAACCTTCTTCTCCGGCGACGGCTTGGCTGCAAGAACGCGTTGACGACACCGGTTTACGGTGCGACACGGTGGTCTGAGAAACGAGAGAGAGAGAGAAAGCGAGAGAGACGGTGAGACAGAGAGGAGAGCGTGAGGAAGGGAGAAACAGAGAGAGGAAGAGATAGGGCTCGGGGGAGAGGGGAGAAGAACTAAGAAGATAGAGAGAGAGGGAGGGAGAGGATGGGCGTGGTCGCCGGCTGTTTCGGCTGCAGGCGAGCAAGAATGGGGGAGGGCTTCACCCTCCCCGACTTTTCTTCTTCTGGGTTCTTTTTTTTTACTACTGCAACAAAAGAACCGAGTCCACATCTGAATGAGAGGGATCCTGAAGATATGAAGGTATGGTGCCCGAGGAAGAGGGGTACATGAGAGTGACCATGAGGATATGAAAGTATAGTTGAGAAAGGCTTAAAAGAATTGATAAATACTACCTATACCAACAAGGCGCGCCTTCCTTTTCGGTGGCTCAACCATAGGAACTCCACAGTTAAGCGTGCTTAGCTTGAAGCAATTCTATGTTGGGTGACCTCCTGGTGGGAATTTTCCTAGGGAGCATGTGAGTGAGGACAAAGTATGCTGAAAGGACCCCCGTGTTGGTTTGTGGAGATAGTGTCTTCACTCTTGCAAGCAGTCATGGATGATATGGTGACGTTGCCTGGGTCTGGGGCGTTACACTTCACATTTAAATAAACCATTTATTTTCAGTTTCCTGGTATTAAATTTTAAAATTTTGCGTGGTTGAGTTTGAATATTATGTTTTGTTAACTAAATTTTTAGTGATTTATTGTTAATTTTAAGATAATTTTCTAATTTAATTTTAAAAATTATACTATTTTTATCATTTATTCAGCTTTAAAGTTTAAGTATGATGAAGTTAAAAGCTTTCGAATCAATATTAAGTTGGAATATTTTTCAAATAATTATTTGTAAGTAAAATTTAATTGTTTGTTACCACTGAATTGAAGTATGGTGAGCCAATTTTAACCTTAAACTTCCAAAATTAATTTCATCAAAATATTTAAATCTACTACAAAATTGAGCAAATAAAAAGTTCTCAAACTTAGCAACAAAAGGTCCAAAATCAATTAATTAAAAGCATCTAACAAACTCGTCTCCAAGTACAATATTGAATACATGCAAAATAATTTTATGATTTTTATCTAACTCATATCTAATTACAATTATTTTTAAATAAATAAATAATAATTAATTGAGATATTAATTACATCGATTATTTATAAGTATAAGATTTAAATGATAACGTTCAAGCTTAAATCGATGAAATTATAATATTAAAGTTAAGATGTTTACTCACTAGAAGCATGAATTGAAGCTTTACCATCCTTTTTATTATTATAGATATTATTTTTATGTGATATTCTAATTCATAAAAATGAAAGTTGACTCAACACCATAAAAAAATATATTTAAAAATATAATAGATACGAATATATTATTTAAATGAATAACCTATTCAAATAAGTTTTCCAACTGAGATTATACTTAAATTAATTTTTAATTATTTAATATTAAAATTGTGTGAGCATAAATATCATACGAAGTAAATTCTTTACGTAAGACACGAGTTTACTTTATAGATAACGACATTTGCAAGACCACCCAAAAAGTCAATAATCTTTTCCCTTTTCTTTGTGTTTGTTTTGTTTTGTTGTTGTTTTTTTTTTTTTTTAGAGAGATCAATAATCATATTTTAATGTCCATGATTCGCAATTTGTTTTTTTTTATTATACTTTTAAATTATATTAACAATTATATTCATTATAATTCTGATGTAAAAATAATGATTTTAATAAACCTAATTATAAAATTAATTATCAGTGCTTTTATTTGATTTTATCAGAATTTCCATCCTCTCTTCGACTCGTTTTTGTTTAATATTAATTATCATTCCAAATTTAAATTCATTTCTACGTGATTAAAAGAAAAAACTTCAATTCTACATAAGAAGTCAGAAATAATTTTATGCAAGGATTTAATTTTAATTTTAATTTTAATTTTAATTTTAATGCCAAGTTATCAATATTCAATAATATAAAAGGGTTGATTTCTTTCATTTTTTTGCCAAAAGAGATAAATTAATCGACATATAACAAATGCTATGAATGACTGAGATCGTGATTCGAATCCCACATCTTCAATTGTACTAAAAAAAGTGTTGTTTTTTTAATAAATATAAAAGTTTATTAAAATATCAAACGAATATACAATGCTATATTTATTTTTTTTTAAAAAAAAAGAAAATTATAAAAAAAAATACATCTAAACTTTGTGGACAAAAAAAAGGCAAAATATGTTTTTGGTCCCTAAAGTTTTAGCTTGATGTCTATTTGGTCCCTGAAGTTTCAAAAGCAACATTTTAATCCCTTAAATTTGTAAAATGATTTTAAATAGTCTCTTGATCATTAGTTGACTAATAGAAACATGATTTAACAGTTACTTGCCAGTGATATGGATTATTTTTCTAAGAAACTGATAAATTATTTAATTTATTTTATGTTATGGCCAAAAAATAGGATTCGATCCAACCGCGCAGGCGATCCTAAGAGTGGACAGAGGAGACTCGACCGGTTGAGATCGGAAGTCGACCCCATGGGTCGGCCCGAGCTGCGGGAGCCGCCCAAGGGGTTGGCTCGGCCGAAGCCAACCCCAAGGGGGCTACCGATCGAAGGTGAGGGCTCGGCCGAAAGACGAGTGAGTCGACTTCTGGCCTCGGCCTAGCTCGAGAGTGAGTCGACCCCATGGAGTCGACCCCGAGCCAAGGAGAGCCGACCCCAAGGGGTCGGCCCGCCTATATGGTGAGCCTACCCCCTCGAGGGGCGAGAGTCCCTTCATATGCCACGCGCGCCGCGTGTGATGACGATATAATGGAAGCGGTGAGGGCGTTGTGAAACGATTCTACTCGTGAATCGTTGTCATTAAACACGTGCAATCATGGGCGGTTAGTGGATAATTAAGCCCTAGAGGACCGCTACGATTGCAACTAACTATATAATCTCGCCGATAAGCGCTCGAGGCGAAAGCAATCATTTGGCCCGTGTTCTAGCTTGAGATTTACTGCATCTTGAAATTATTCTCTCTAACTCGAAGGCCGTCGGTGTGTGTGGCAGAGCACCACACCGGTGTTAGCATTCTTTCTTGCAGGAGATCGTTGTCCCCAACGATACAAATTCACCGTTAATCCGTCTAACCAAATTTCGGCATCAACAGTTGGCGCCGTTTGTGGGGATGCATTTTTCTTGCAAAGTGCCACGTGTTGTCAAACCCTAACACTGTTTATCATGAGTAACCACTTGAAGCAACTCAACCCGATGAACGACGGAGGGGAGTCGGATAATAACCGACACCCGCACCGGATACCGGCTAGGACGCAAAATGCCCAACCTGAGGAGGTTAACCAGCGTGCACCGGCGGAGGCGGATCAAGATCTGCGCGCCGGGCAATGAGTCCGGCCCAGACGAAAACATCGCAAGAATTCTGGAGATACTGAATCGTCCAAACCCTATTGTGGAGGCCCTAAAGGATGGACCAGAGCTTAATCCCAACGATCAACCCGGAGAACGGATTCGCGCTCCGACACCACGTGAATCCTTGCCTTCAATCCGAGACCAGGCCAAGGGTAAGGGCCCGGCGGAGGAAGGGCAAGGAGAGTCTCGGGTGCCACCCCACAAGTCTAATGACAAGCTACGGTTAGGAGGCAACGACAGACGATCCCATCATTCGGAGCAGCACATGGCTGTGTCTCGAGTGGGAGAATCTCAAGTTAAGACGCAAGTGATTCGCGGAGGTCGAGGACACAGCAACCACCACACGTCTGAAGTCAAGCAATAACAAGATCGAAGGGATACCGATCAAGGAGACCTGACACAGGGTCAGATCTAAGAGAATTGATCAACCAGAAACGGAAAGAGCTAGAGGTCGAGAGTCAACCTTGGGCAGCAGAGCTGCAGAGGATCCAAAATGAACTCGGAGATATGAAAAAGGCTCAAGATCACGACGGACTGGACTTGGAAAACCTCGTTGACTAGGTAGAACCTCCTTTTACTGACGAAATAATGCAGGAGGAAGTCCCCCCGAAATTCAAGTTGCCGACGATCAAGGCCTACGACGGATCGAAAGATCTAGTGGAGCACCTTGACACGTTTCGGTCATGGATGGAACTCCATGGAGTCCGAGATGCGATCAAGTGTGTAGGCGTTCGCTCACGCTGACGAGACCACTTTCGGAAGTGGTTCGAGATGAGGGAGAAGAAGTCAATCGCTTCTTTCCGAGTCGCCCGAGCTTTTGTGACCCGGCCCTTGGGGCGCGAGATCAAAGACGACCAGCTAAGCATCTCCTCACAATCAAACAAGGTAGTAATGAGACGTTGAGGGAATATGTGTCCCGTTTCAACAACGAGGCCCTCCAGTTTGAAGGGGGTACACCACGGGGGGCTCTAACAACAATCGTGAATGGATTACGGACGGAGGTTCCTTTGGTCGCTAGGTAAGAAAGCGCCTTTGACTTATGTTGAATTATTAACTAGGGCGCAAAAATATATGAGTGCAGGAGAGCTGCTTCGTTCGAGACATGCCCCAGAGGATCGACATGAAAGAGTCGACCACGAGAAGAGGAGGAGTTGCATGGAAGGAGATAAGAGCGACTCTAGAAAGCGAAAGCAAGAAGAACGGGTTGAGTCCAGTGATAAGACCATAAGGAAGGGACTCCCACCAAGTAAGTTCGAATGGTATACCCCGATGAATGTACCCATTGAACAGATACTGATGGAAGTTCGTGACAAAAACATGCTCAAATGGGCGACCAAGTTGAAGGCAGGATCGCACAGGAGGAATAAGGACAAATATTGTCTATTCCATCGTGATCACGGTCATTCTACTTCTGACTGCTATGACCTAAAAGAAGCCATAGAGGCTTTGATCCAGAAGGGTCAGCTGAAGGAATACGTTGGTGAAAATGAAGAGCGCGAGGTCGGGTCGAACCGGCGAGAACCGAGCAGTAGGGAAAGAGACTCGCTTCCACCCCGAAAAATCCAAACCATCCTTGGAGGATCAGCTGGTGAGAATTCAAACCGAAAAAAGAAAAGCTAAGGCTCGGGCGGCACGTGTTCCACCAGTCGAATGGGAGGTTTGTTCAACTACTTTATCTAACGAGGTTGTTAGTTTCTCGGAAGAAGAAGCAGCGAAGCTACATCAACCTCACAATGATGCCTGGTAATTTCTTTGGTGATAGCCAATGTCAAAGTCCGACGTATCCTAGTCGATGGAGGGAGTTCCGCTGATGTGTTTTCCTTAAGTGCTTACGATGCGATGAAGCTAGGGCGAGATCGGCTCAAAGTTAGTCTCTCTCCTCTAGTAGGGTTCGGAGGTAGCAAGGTGTACCCAGAGGGAAGTATTGAATTGCCAGTAACTTTCGGGGGAGGATTGACATGCATTACGACTATGGTAGAGTTCATCGTGGTGAATGACAACTCTGCCTATAACGCTATCCTGGGCAGACCAACTATTCACGACATGAAGGCGGTAGCTTCGACATATCACCAGATGTTAAAATTCCCAACCCCCATCGGAGTGGGGATTATCCATGGTGAACAACTTATGTCCCGAGAGTGTTACCACAATGCCATGAAAGAATCAACAAGAGAGGTGGAAGAGGTCGCGACAGTTGAAGCACGAGTTTAACGACTTGTGGATGTCGAGATGGACATCGAAATCTCAGCACTTACGAAATAACAAACCTTGTTGAAAGACGAATGCCTCACCCATAAAACTCCGAACCTCTCGAGATGTATTTTTAATTATCATTTGTGCGAAGTTACCAGTGTATTACCCAATTTTGTCAAGTTAAAGATAAATTTTTTCACTCAAACGATTTGTTTATCTTCAAATTGTGTGAGTGGGGGGCACGCTGATACGAGAATAAATATTGAAAAATTGTGGTATCAGAGATTCTTTCGTAAGAAAGTGCAGTTTGAAGTTGCATAATACAGGAAAGTTAATATGAAAGTAAAAAATACATAAGGATCAAGGTTTGTGATCGTCATCATGGAGAATGTCACTTAGGAAACTCTCTCTGGAGACTGCGTTCTCCAATCCAGTGACTCAGTCGTCATTCCCAAACCATGAGGGTTCCCTAGGGCCAAACTCGACAGGTGGTCCAAAGTCAGATCCATGAGGGTTACAATATTCGTGGAAGCACGCAGTTTCGTTCTAGAAGTCAGCATACTCTTCAAAACACTTGAATGTCACGGAAAAGTACCTGGAGTCTTTGAGCTTAGCGGTAGGAGTCGTATTCAGCCTAAATAGATTGTAGTCTCCCTTGTACAGTCTGCAAGGTCTAAGCTGCTTGGACGTGCAAACTGCGAGCCTACCCCAGTTCCTCCCAGATGACATGATTTTGACATAGACGGAGCGTCGCCAAAGAGTACCGCCAAGGAGTATCGTCAAAGGGTGCCACCCAACGATAAGAATTAACCTTCGCAATGGCTCGACGATCCACCAAGCAAACTATCGAAGAGCGATAGCGGCAACGGTCGACTCTGGTCTGATGTCGACTGTCAAGAAAAAAGTAAAATCAGTTAGCATGAAGATTAGGTAATATATATAAAAATGCAAAAAATAATAAAAGATAGAAGAACGTTCCCGATCCAACTCGAGAGCTGAGTAAGGGAATGCCTGGAGCAAAGCATGCAACGAAGAGACTCGGGAGCATGGCATCAAGGTCGAGGCTTGCACCTCAACTCTCGTGGTGAAAGGAGGATCGCTTGAAAGAGATGCGAGGGAGATGTCCGTCTATTTCAAGTCTAACAAGAAGAGGGGTAACCCGTGTAGTTAGACTAGAAGTGGGGGCAACTGTTATGGCCAAACAATAGGATTCGATCCAACCGCGCAGGCGATCCTAAGAGTTGATAGAGGAGACTCGACCGGTTGAGATCGGGAAGTCGAGGAGCCGACCCCATGGGGTCGGGCCCGGCTCGAAGGTGAGCCGACCCCTCAGGGTCGGCCCCGAGCACAGGGGAGCTGACCCCTCGGGGTCGGCCCGACTCAAGGGTGAGCCTACCCCTTGAAGTCGGCGAGAGTCCCTTCATATGCCACGCGCACTGTTAGGACAGATAATGGAAGAAGTGAGGACGTTGCGAAACGATTCCACTCTCGTAACCGTTGTCATTAAACACGTGCAATCATGGACGGTTAGTGGATAATTAAGCCCTAGAGGACCGTTACGATTGCGCGACTATATAATCTCGTCGATAGCGCTCAGGAAGGTAAGCAATCATTTGGCCTGTGTTCTAGCTTGAGATTTACTTCTGTGCGAAATTATCCTCTCTAACTTGAGCGTCGAAGTGTGTGTGGCAGAGCACCACACTGGTGTTAGCATTCTTTCTTGCAGGAGGTCGTTGTCCCCAACGATACAAATTCACCGTTGATCCGTCTAACCAAATTCCAGCATCAACATTTTAGATTATGTGGCATTATTTCTTCTCTTTCTTTTTCCCTTCTCTTTCTTCCTTAGTCACACAAGTGAAGAAGCACATAACCAGCGTGGTCGTGGTCATGGACAATCTTTATCTTGCTCGTTTCAATGTTAATACCTTTACATTGCTATCAAGATTTGAAACAATTTTATAACCAAATCCCAAATCCAAATCACTGGAATGAATATTGTTCTTCAATTTCATTTATTATTGGAATGCCATGTAAACACATTACAAAGACGAGAACGACAAGCTCCAAGTAGAGAACATGACGATTTGCGAGGTCATGAGGAATCCAATCTAAGAAATCTCTCTTAGGGCATGTTTGGGAGTGATTTTGGAGTAACCAAAATCACTTTTGACATGTCTAAAATCATTTTCCTACCTAAAGTGTGATATTTGGCAATATTAAGCAAGTGATTTTGGAAAATTTTCAATCACTAGGGACATGATTAAAATGATGGTAATTTAAAATGACTATTATTAATTTTTGAAAATAATATACTTACGAGTAAAAACTTGTCAAAATTCATAAATTTTCATAAAAAAATGAATTTTTTCAAAACCAAAATCACTATTAAAAATATTGAACCAAACATGAAAATGATTATATGAAAATCACTTTTAATAAATCAATTATAGACAAATCAATTACACTAAAATCAATATTTATAAAATCATTCTCAAACATGCACTTGAAGAGCAACAACTCCAAATCAAATAAGCTGGATTGAAGGATGAATTGGATCGAGTCTGTGCCATAAACGAGAAACTCCTGGGGCGGGCAGTTCTAGTATTGCCACAATTGGCGTCGAGCTCTTGTTTGGAGGAATATGGTGTTGAAGGAGGGAGCTGGGGGAATGATTGAGAGATCATCTATATATGTCTTTTGAGATCATCGTGTGAGAATGGAGAATGATGAGGAAGCTATTATGGTTTGAATGAATTTAGGATTAAAATCTAACCTACATCTCAATGTTCAATGTTGGTTGTTTTGAGATTAATAAACGAGAAATACCAAGTCTTTTCATCCCAACAAAATCGGACAAATTTTATTAATATAGTAAGTTAAGTTTTCAAATTTATTAAGGAAATATAGCGGAAAATAATGTACTTTTAATGATAGACGATCTTCTCAATTATTTTATTTTTATTATTTTAAATCAATCTGTTTTATAAAATATTTGCAATCAAATCCAAATAAATATTTGCAAAATTCAATCCAACAAATCAAATCTAACTAAATATTTTTTTAAATTCGACTAAAATTGTGACACCCGAGGGCTACATGAATAAACCGAGTCTAGAGGGATCCCGAGGATATGAAAATATGGCGGCCGAGAAAGAGGAGTAGATTCAAGTGACCATGAGAATATGATAGTATAGTTGAGAAATTCCTTTTCAGTGGCTCAATCATAGGAACTCCCCACTTAAGCGTGCTTGGGTTGGAGTAATTCTACGTTGAGTGAGTGACCTCGTGAGAATTTTCCTAAGGAACATATGATTGAGAACAAAGCACTGAGGATAGTGTTTTCACTCTTACAAACAGTCATGGATGAGACCTCCTGTAAATTTTTCAAAACTTTTCACAAACTCCGTTTAAGTACTTGGATTCGAATCACATGAAACGTAGTTTTTTCGCCAAATAGACACCAAACTCAAACCCCCGGACCAAAGCTATATTTAGTTTTCTTTTTTTTTTTTACAAAAATGTCCCTGTCAATGGAAGATATACTTCTTCTTCTACGTCATTGTAAATTGTAAGACGATTCCTTCAAATTTTAAATATTAACAGAGCTGACTTCTTGTTCTTCTTCCTCAAGCAATTGCAATGGCGAGAGAGAGAGAAGTGGACCGAGTCAAGTTTATTACGAAACTGATTTTGTTTTTCATCCCATTTCATATTCAGATCCTCACCTCTAACATCCCTTCAAATCCATGGCTGCAGAATCTCTGCAATCTGAATTACACCAACCAAAATCAATCTGTCACTACTGAAGATTTCGTTCATTCATTCCGTTCTGTTTCTCAGAAAACAGCGAAGTGGATTGAGGAAAAAAGGTTGGAATGGGTTTATGAGAGGAAGCTAATGTGGGTGAAATAATGAACTGAACTGAGTAATGTGGGGTTTGTTGTGAGAAGAAGCGCTCTATGCAATGGCTGATCGTGTGTGCTTATTCAGAAATTGAAAGAAATCGAGAGGGTTTTACCTGCTTTGCGTTCGAGAAGGTTAACTGACCCTACAGGAATTATGGCCGGTAGCAGCGGAGAAGATGTGGTTTATGTGGCTGTGGGAAATGATGTAAACGAGTGCAAATTGAATTTGGTCTATGCTATTAAGCACTCCGGCGGGAGGAGGATTTGCATCCTTCATGTTCATGAGCCAGCTAAGATGATTCCAATCTGTAAGCTCGTTGACAAATTTCAATATGTTCTCTTCATTTTGGTCAATCGTCCGATGATTTCCATTGCTCTTGGTTGATAAAAGTTAAGTTGTTACCTTTGGCTGCTGATATCTTTTTCATACTAATAAAGAGATTCGACTTTTACTTTTAGTGGGCATAGTTGGATGTCATGAAAGTTGGGTGATTGAGAATGGTTGTAAATTAGAACTTGTTAAAGGATAATATGAGGAAGTAAATCCTAATTTAATGTTATAAATTCTTAAGATTAATAGTATTGTGTGATATGATATCAGATTTGGATCTTTTCTATGTCTAACTTTCTGCATGATTTTCTTTGCTGTTCGTAAATCAAGGACAAGAGTTGATCCAGGGGTTTCATTAACTAATACAAACTTCGTTCCAAATCAAATTGTTTGACTTTGGAATTAATGCAATCAAACACTTACATGAATTGGAGTATTTGTTACAATTGCTTTAGATAACTTAACTGATTCTGTAGCAATCTTGAATTGAGATAATGGCTAGAGGTGACTTGCTGTTGGTAGCTTGATTATGGGAACACCTGATTAATTATTCTGAATTCTCTCTTCCATGCATCAAGTTGGAACAAAATTTTTGGCAAGTACTATGAAAGAGGAGGAAGTAAATGCATACCGAGAACTTGAGAGGCAGGATGCGAATAAGATTCTTGATGGTTTCCTTCTTCTCTGTCACCAAGCTGGGGTACATATCCATTGCTCTCTCTCTTTCAATATAATTTCATTGTTCATTGAACTAAATTGGGTTTTGAGATATGGGGTTAAGAAAATAGTTAAAGATCATAAATATACAATGTGAGATGTGATAATACATGAATCATTTTTGGGCTTTTTGATGATACCAATAAGTAAACTAGGTTAAAATAAGGAATGATTTTGAATTTCATTTGGGATTGGCTCTGTTTGTTCTTCTATTCATAAATGTTTTACTTCAGGCTCGGGCAGAGAAACTATATTTTGAATCAGACAAAATTAAGAAGGGTATTGTTGAACTCGTCTCCCTTCATGGAATTAGAAAGCTTGTTATGGGTGCAGCAGCGGACAAGCATCACTCAAGGTACATTCTACCTACTTGTATCTGTTTTCATCTCTTAAAGTAAGGGGCTTCTTTTGTGATGTTTATTAGTTACTCCGTTTGTGCACATTCTTGCACTCTGCTCTGTAAATGGTCCACAACTGAAGACTCTGTTGGATGAAATGATGGTTTAAAATAAAGTAGAAAAATTAGGAGGGGTGATAAAAATAAATGTGAATGACATTAGTTCAGGAAATTAAGAGAACAGAAAAGATTTGGTTTGGATAAACATAATACTTCTCTATTAGTTAATAGTTGTTTAGGCATAGTAATCATTAGTCCATTGTAAAGCGAATAAGAGAGAGATGATAGCTATTTAGTTGCCTTTCAAACAGGAAATGCTGTTAATATTGTGAGGATATCAGTCTTTGTTATGGTTCAGCTGTGGAAGTAAAGTGATGTCAGATAGTTAACTAAATCAAGGAGAATATAGCATATGTATACAATGATTGTTTTATCTTCTTTGATGTTGCAGAAAAATGACAAAAATCAAGTCAAGGAAAGCTATGTATGTTCACCTGAAAGCACCAGCTTTCTGTCAAATTCAATTTGTTTGCAATGGGCAGTTAATTCGTGTGAGGTTTGTTGTTCTCACTCTTAATCTGTTTTCAGAATATAAATTGATCAATATTGAGGGTTAATGTCAGAAAGACATGCAATTGCTAGAAACAGATTTATATATCGAACATGTCATCAGTCCTGAGTGGCGAAACTTCTAAAAATATAGGCATATTGTGGAAAATCAACATTCTAACTTCTAATCAATTCTCCTGTTCCTTAAACTTCGGGTCAATTCTTACGGCAATATGGTTAATGATTAGCAGGAGACTTGTGGAACTGTTATGGATTGCATACTTTTTTGTTGCTTTAAGATTGCTATTCAGTTATCTGACAACTAATGCAAATTCCGTATATAAATAGGGAAGCTTGTCCACCAGAAGCTCATGCAGATATCCCATCACCATCACCTCAGTCACAGGACATCAACGGTGCAAATTGGAGAGCATTGCAGTCTGGCCAATTCAATGGGAGCATAATAGACAGTCCATCAATTGTTCTGGAAAGGTTTTTGATTTCAAAGAGCACGCCAAATGCTAGCGGGACATGGAGCCCTTTTGATCATTCATATTCAACAAGTTCCTCTAGTGCGTGTCTGGATGTTGCATCAAGGACTGAGGAAGATGACTATGGACTAGGATTAAATTCTTCTCTTCAGTTGAAAGATCTCGCTCCTAACTCATCTCCTCCCCATTTGTTGGTATGCTCCTGAGTATCAGTCAAGGGCATTTCTTGCATATTTTGCAATCAAATTTTGACCTTTGAACCTTGGATTTTTTCTAGGCTAGAAAATGAATAGTGAACACGGAACAAGTAATTTTTATTTTTACCTTTGTATTTTTCAGGGATTCCAACAAGATGGAAGTGCTGATGATAGTCTTTATATTCAACTTGAAAAAGCGATAACCGATGCAGCAAATGCCAGGCGAGAAGCCTTTAGGGAGGCAATGAAGCGAGCAAAAGCTGAAAAAGAACTTGGTGATGCTATTTGCAGGGTAACTCTGGCCAAGTGCCGTGTTGTCTGATCTTGGCTTTATTCATTTATGTAGCTAATGCAATAACACTATCAATTGACTGTGTTGTTGGGAATTGTAATCTTAGATATTATAAATCTTGGATTTGGTTCTTTTTATTGCATCAAGTTGTAGTCAGCAAGTAAATCTGAAACATCTATGATCTCATATGGTTATCGTTAAATATACAGGCTAAAGTTTCTGAAGCCTTATATGCTGAAGAGTCGAGAAAAAGGAAAGAAATTGAAGAAGTGCTGTCAAACGAAAGAGAAGAACTTGACAGTGTGAAGAACCAAGTAAATGAAATGATGGAGGAACTCCAAATTGCCCAAGACAAGGGATTAGAATTAGAGAACCAAATTGCAGATTCTGATCAGATGGTGAAGGAGTTAGAGCAGAAGATTCTCTCAGCCATAGAACTGCTGCGTAATTACAAAAATGACCGAGATGAGTTACTGAAGCAGCGAGATGAAGCACTCAAAGAAGTGGAGGACATGAGGACAAGACAAGTAGAAGCCACAAATAAACATACTGCTCAATTATTGTCTGAGTTCTCATTCTCAGAAATTGCAGAAGCAACCCGAAAATTCGATCCCTTCCTTAAGATTGGAGAGGGTACATATGGAAGCATGTATAGAGGTCTGCTATTTAACACTGAGGTTGCCATAAAAATGCTCCGTTCTCATAACTTGCAGAACCCAGTAGAGTTTCAACGTGAGGTATGAATGGCCTGGATCCCTTTTTATCTTTCTGAAGAGTTAAACTGTTCATTGTCACATATTTTTGCAGCTTAATGTTTCAACTTTCAAGTCTACAACTTCTACTCTGATTGTTTATAATGTCTATTCTTTACAGAGTTCTATTTTGTCCATGCGGATTGCAGTTATTTTTTGGTGGCCATGGATATTAAATATTTAGTATTTAAATGTTTGAGATATTGAATATTAGGTTTATCCTCATGGATATTTTATTTATTTAATTAATGAAGTAGATATAAAAGATTAATTTAATGTTGTTGAATTATCTAATATAAGTCATTAATTCAAAGCAGTATAATTTAACATTTACTTACATTAATTGATTAATTAGACAATTAAAATTAAAATAAATAATTAAACTTATTACAATATTAATTCAAAGTAATACTAAATAAGCATGAAATAATAAATAAGTATATTATGTAAAAAAAAAGTATATATTAATTAAAACATTGATATTAAATATTTAAACAACTAATAAAAGATTATACTAAGCCCCCCGTTTGATAGCCCTTAGATTTTTTGCTTCTGGTTTGTAAAAATTAAGCTTGTTTTCTCATGATTTCTCTTCAATGGTTTTAATTTTTCTTAAGTAAACATTTGAATTTTTAGTCATATTCCAAAAACAAAAACAAGTTTTTAGAAACTACTTTTTTTTAGTTTTCAAAACTTGGTTTGATTTTTTAAAATATTGGTAGAAAGTAGAGAATAAAACAAAGAACTTATTGATAAAAGTAGTATTTATAAGCCTAATTTTCAAAAACCAAATAGTTATCAAATGGAGCCTAAATTATTAAGATAAGGTTAAAATATTAACTATATTGGTTGTAGTGAAAATTTATTAAGGCTAAACAATAATCTGATGTTAATAATTAATTAAAAGTAATGAGAACCAACCAAAGTTTATTATGTTTTCTGCATATAGTATATGTTATATTATTTTCTTTTAGAAGAGAAACGAATTTCATTGATAAATGAAAGGAAAGAAGTTTAATAATACTCCATCACCAAGAGGTGGATAAAAGCACTTTTCAATTGGAAATCAAAGAAGAAAGACTATTAGGTAGATAACTTTGTTTTCTCATCGATATAATTAGTTTCCAGTTTCTCCTAAAAAGATATAGTTAGTTTCCAGATATGACTAGAAGTTTATATCTTGTTTTGTCAGATAACGATCTTTGCTCATTTATATGCTTAGGTTCCAAATAAGATTATAAGTTGGAATTCACATATCAAGTCAATTTCAAACATTTCCTTAATATATTTTGTTTTATATGTTAGGTTGATGTATTGAGTAAGCTAAGACATCCTAATATTGCCACGCTCATTGGCATCTGTCCAGAGGCTTGTAGTCTTGTTTATGACTATTTTGCCAATGGAAGTCTAGAAGATAGGCTAGCCTGCAAGGACAATTCTTCTCCATTATCATGGAAAACTCGGATTCGTATTGCTACAGAGTTATGCTCAGCTCTTACATTCCTTCATTTGAATAAAATTTGCAAGGTCATTCATGGTGACTTGAAGCCTATGAATATACTATTAGATGCAAATTACATTCCCAAACTTGCAGGATTTGGAACTTGTCATATTTTGCCTCATGATGAAAAGTTGAGTTCCAATGAAAAAATATCTGCCAGGTCTAACACGAAGGGCAATCATGAATTTCCTCTCACAACAAAGTCGGACGTTTTTTCATTTGGCATGGTATTGTTAAGTTTGTTAACTGGAAAATCGTACTTGAGGATGAAAGAAGATGTCCAGTTCGCCATGGAGGAACATTGAAAGATGTATTGGATCCACGAGCGGGGGACTGGCCATTCGTGCAGGCCGAACAGTTGGCCCAGTTGGCATTGAGGTGTTGCAATGAAAATAGTATGTACAGGCCAGACCTTGTACCTGATGTGTGGAGAGTACTTGAGCCAATGAGGGCTTCTTGTGGAGGTTCACTATCAGTATGCCTAAGCTTAAGCTTTGGGGAGCAGCAAGTCCAACCTCCTCCTCATTTCATTTGTCCTATTTTTCAGGTAACCCTCTCTCTATTGGCTCATGATTCTTGCTTTAGTAATGTTTTAGTTGAAGAATATGTGAATTATTGTAAATGCAAGCTTCTGAACTGTTTCGTGTAGGTTTCTTTCCCTGTTATTGCATCTTTCTGTATTTTCTTCATTTATTGAGACCTCTTAGCTTACTGAAAAGAAAACCAAGTTGAGTTCATTTTCTAGTCTTCCCATTATTCACGCTGTTTCATATTACAGTTCTTTTTTGTGACCCTGGTTTAAATATAGTGTTGGTCTCGAGACTTCTGTCCATGAATTTTAAGAATCTCTAAATTTTTACAGTAAATTTTTGGAATCTCAATTTTTGTGTTCAGTCTTGCGTTATTTAAGAGTGGTCTAACGTCATTCAGTATGCCTGTTACTTTTGTGTATAGTAGAGATTATATGTTGTGTTGGCTGAAAATTAAATGACTAAATTGTTAAACGATCAAAATAGGAGGGGTTAAAAGTGTCGAGATTAAAATAGAAAATTTTTAAAAGTTCAGGACTAAAATGGGAAAATGAGGGACGGAAATTTTATTTAAGGCCACTTTTATTTATCTGAACTTGGTTATTTGGCTGGAACATACATCTTCCAAGTTCCATCTACACTATTCTTTATATCCCCTGTTTTAAATGTTCATGTCGAAGTCTCAATTTTATGGAGATGTTGATAAAATATTGATGTGAATAGATATTTCAGAACAAAGATATTTAAAGAAAATAAAATAAAATAAAAATGTTTAAATTATCAAATAAGCATATTGTTTTACCATACTAGTACTCTCACAAATGTCACCCTTTGTGTCATTGTTGAATCTATGGACATATGGAAATGTCGACATGTCAATCAAAATTTAATACTTCGTTTTCCATCTAAACCTTTGATAAATTAATATTTAACTTCGTCCCCTGGCAAATATTCAGGAAGTCATGGAGGATCCTCATGTAGCAGCTGACGGTTTCACCTACGAGGCAGAGGCATTGAAAGGATGGTTAGACAGTGGACACGACACTTCGCCGATGACGAACCTAAGGCTCGACCACCAAAACCTCGTCCCGAACCGTGCACTTCGCTCTGCAATTCAAGAATGGTTGCATCAGCACCAGTAAGTCCATTGATTCATTTTTGTGTTCTGTTTCTGTATAGTTAATGTTTGCCATTCCAAAAGAAAAGGAAGAGATAGAGAGAAAGAAAGATGAAAAAGGAAACTCAACTAATTAGAAATGTAAAGAAAAATATATGTAGAAATGTGAATAATCTGTTTCTTTTTAGTTTGTGGTGGGTTCTGTTTAGAGAATGAATCTGCTACCATTCTTTTGCGGTTGGGTAGCAGTGTCAGTGATATAGAAAAGGATGTGCATTCAATTCCAATTTCCATTCCATTGTACTTAAAAGTGTGAATATATATTTACAAGTTTGCTTCTTAAATTTGATTTGATGATTTAAATTACACCATTCCAAGCAATTTGTCCATTAGACAAGATGCTATTTTGAACCAATCCTTTCACCCTCCAATGAAATTAAATCAATCATTTCATGTTGGCTTTATCATTGATTTATTAGGTATCTACTTAAAAATTGGCATTGTGCAGGCCAATTAGATTGTTTTTTGGTTTGCCTAGTCTTTAATGTTCATGTCATTTTTTCAATTTTCTCTTTGGTGTTTATAAGTTTCAAATTTATCCATGCATTATGCATTGATTTTTTTTTAACTCATTAACGAAATAATGATGTGTTAATTAAAGGAAATTGTCCTAATTCTAGACTCTTGATGTGCAATTTAGAGGGAGAATTATCTTCCTAGGAAACTTACAAAAACGACTTTCACTTCTAATCAAATCACATCGAACTAATCAAGATTGGAAATCAAATTGTAGCATTGAATATTTTAGGTTGTTGGGTCCTATCAAACCAAGCAAAGAAACAAAATAATATATATATAACTTTAAAAAAGATTTAAATCATACTTAAGTCACTCAGGCATGTTTGGTAGGCAATCTGAAAATAAAAATTTAAAAACAAAGTTGTATTTCATGTTTTTATATATGTGTTTGGTAGCTAATTTAGAAACTTGATTACATTTTAAACAATCATCTAAAGTGTATTCTATAATATATTTATAGATTATGAAATTAGTTGTAGTTGCAAAACTAAATATTAGGTTGAATATAAGTCATTATTAATTACTTTATGAAAATATTTTTTTTATTATAAATTTGGTAAAATTACTATTTTATAATATAATATTATATAATTTATAATATATTATATTATACGTATTTTAATTTAACAAAAGTAAATTGAGTTTATAACATGAAATACTATATTTATTAAGGTTTTTATCTTTGTTTAATATAATTTTACATTTTAAAAATTTCAAATTTAGAATTTCGATACAATGGAAAGATAAAAATGTTGTTTTTAGAATTTATACTATTTGGTTCACAGAATTCAAAAATAGTTTCCGAAAACACATTGGTAAACACATTTACTAAATTCAATGAATATAAAAATATAAATAAAATCCGAATTGCCTCTAAATTTCTCACATTTTATAATGGTCTCTAAATTTAAACTTTCAAATGTTTTAGTTTATTCCTTCGACTTTTTAATATTGTAATTTAATTTGTAAAGTTCAAACATAAACTACTTTAGGCCTTTTAGCTAAGTTTCTTCTAATCATTTGAATCATTTCATAAACTTGGTATATAACATATTACATGCAATGTCACATAATTGTCTTCTTTTTTTTAGTTCAACAACATTTGTAGTAGAGAAATTCAAATTTTTGACTTCTTAGTTGTGGTATATGTCAATTATTATTGAACTGGTATGTATCGATTGAATGTTTGAAATTTTGAGGATCAATATAAATCTATTTTTTCCTTTTTTTGTTTTACTTGACTTGAAATTCAACCATTTAAATTTTAATTTAAAAATTAAAATATGGTACTAACTTAGCAATTAGACGTTGATGAGAATTGACATCCACACACTTATTTTATAGTGGGCTGCAGGCTGGAGCCCATTTCATTTCACCACAAGAATCTCTCAAAAACAAGATATTTAAAACCGCACGTGCGATTCCTTGGATCAGAATGGCACATGTGCCGATTGGACACCACGCTGAAAACCATGTGCGGGCCCTACATTTGTGCCGTACGGCTTCAGAGTCCGAATCAGATGCGCCCGAGTTCATCGAAGATGAACACGTGGCCATCTTCTATTGGCCAGAGCATGATAACTATATTGGACGAAGTCGTCATCAGCCTATAGTAAGATGACACGTGGCAGATGGTATGTGGAGTTGTCCGCACGTTGCGGCGGAATTTTTTTTTTTTTTATGTACGGCTGAATACGGAGGTTGAAACATGTTCAGACGGTAGCCAGTCACCGGCTTCCCTGTTCCCTCACGCGCTTGTATTTTTTGTCTCGAGCGTGGTTTGCACGCGTTAACATCTATGAAGTAAAAAAGAGAGGACTCTCGAAATTAAATTTGATTACATCAACCAGGTTTAATTTGGAAGTTTTACGATGGTTTTGACTTATTTTAGAGCTCACGATTAAGAGGGAAAAGGGGCTAAATAAGTGAAATGTTTTTTTTAAGGTAATTTTCCTTTTTAATATAATTTCAATTTATTATATTTAATTGGGTAGAAAAGAGATATATGTTCTTTTTTTATTCCAAAGTAGTTTGTTATATTGACTTATTGATTTTGACAATGTGGGATAGATGATTTGAATATTTGACATTTTAGTCGATAGTATACATTTTATGTCAGTTGAGTCATTTTCATGTGCGTTATTGATAATTTATTTTAACATGAAATACTTAAGCGAAATTTCGATTATTTTTTTTCAGTAAATACTATTTTATCTCTTATTATATGTGCCTTCTCTTCTTTTCTTTTCTTTGTTTCTTTCTTTTTGTTGTGGTTGAAAGGTTCTCTTTAAAAAAAATGTTACTTCTTTTTACCATGTGCAAAATAAAAATATTAGGCTAAAAAAAATTTTGGTCTCTAAACTTTTATAAAATAATAATTTAGGCTCTGTTTGATAACCATTTGGTTATTTGTTTTTAATATTTGAAAATTTTGCTTGTTTTTCACTATTTTTTTTTATCTTCTCTATAATCATTTCCATTTTTCGTGAGGGATTATTTAAGTTTCTAGTTAAATTCCAAAAATTAAAACAAGTTCTTGAAAACTACTTTATTTAGTTTTCAAACCTTGGTTTGGTTTTTGAAATCATAGATACAAAGTAGAAAAGAAAACATAAAACTCCATGGGTAGAAGTAGTATTTTTAAGCCTAATTTTTTAAAACTAAAGACAAAAAATCAAATGGTTATCAAACAGGACGTTAATTATTGTGAACTTTAGTTTGTAACAAATGTATAACAAATCCATAATATAGTAAATTTCATCAAAATTAAGTGTTAATTTTTATTACGAAACGACTTGTTTTCATAGTTTATGAATATATTTAGTTCATAATGTGTCTATCAATGCATGTAGGTAATAAATTTCAGTAAATCTTAATAATATTTTTCACACTAAGAATAAATTGATGGGTTTAAAGTACAATTACTTAATTGATCTATGATAAATTTTAAATGGTTGCAAATTTGAAAGTACGACTAAATCGTTACAAGTTAAAATTTAAGGACTAAATTGTCAATTTCATCAAAGTTCTCTCAAGGGAGTAAAAATATTTTTCAACCAAAATATTTAGTACAGCCAAATTAAATGCAACATATAAATAGTTGTAATATTCATCTCCATATATAATAATGTTATACAATTTTTTTTTTTTTTTTGACAACGATGTACAATAGAAAGATTCGAATTCCAGGTTAATTGAGTCATCATGTTATATATATATTTTTTTGATATAATGTTAATACTATTAAAAATTCAAAATAAAATGAATAGCTATTTTTAAATTTTAGGAGTTGCTTCGAGCATGAAATTATGATAACCTCTATAGTATTATGCATCTCAAATACAAACAATTATAACATTAGACTAAACAAGTTTGCATTTTAAACCATATTATATAATTACACAAATTATTATAATCCACTCAATACCCTAACAACCTCTAATGTTTTAGATTATTTTATATGGAACAACCTACCAAAATTTTGCTCCATTAATTATTTAATTGTCCAATCAAACATAAAGAATTTAGTCCCACTTCTGTTCCATCAAGTAACAAAGGTCTCCAAGTTCAATCCAAGTCATAATCAAACTTCAACCCAATTTTCTTAAATATTTATTTATTTTTTTAGTTCATAATAATAATAATAATAATAATATTATTATTATTATTATTATATTTCACATAAGGCATTATATATATATATTAATGCTATGCATCGAAGCAAAGGGGCTCCATTTAAAATATGAACAAGTATTTATTTTAAAATTTCATTTTGAGACAAAGCAAGAAAAATGCATTAATTGTACATTTATATAAATATTATCAAATATTTATACTGAAAGAGTCTAGATTAAGAAAGCGGAAGCAATTTTGGATCTTGAACACTCTAAGTTGATCAATTTTGTAAAATAAAATGCATGCTCAAAGTTGGAAAAACAGAGGGATAGAAAACTCAACTTTGAAGATCAAATTCTCTTCACCCGGTGGATAGTTTTCAATACGAACACTTCGTGGACAACCGTTAGAGTCTTCCCTACTATCCTCAGGCCTTAGAACGGATTGTGGGATCCTAGGTTGAGAGAATTTGGAAGAAAATACCTCAAAGGTCACTAATTCGGGAATTTAGAATTTTCCTGCAAAATTCTCTCAAATTACCTCAAATCACCATTATATAAAGCTTCAACAAGCTTCATTAGAGTGACAACTCAAGGGTGATGAGGATGCTTTGAGATGGAGGTGACCAATTTTGGTGAATTTGATGATGAGTAAGATTGGGCAAGTTGTCAAGTTGGGTTTCATGGAAATCCTTGAATTTTCATTTAATTTTAATTCAAAAATCAATATTAAATTGATTTTTAATTAAAATTAATTTAACTAATTAAATTATTAAATAATTAATTTAATTAAATAATTTTTAATTTAATTTAATATCAAATATTAAATTAAATAAATTGCCCGATCCCATCGGTTTTCTGAACATGAATCCTAATTCATGCTATAAACCGATCCAATATTTAAATCATATTTAAATATATCCACCTCCTGTTAATCATAGTTTAATTCATAATTAAGCTATGACTCGTTAAATATATCATATATAATTAACGATTTCTCCCAAAAACGAATTTGAACAATTCAAATTCTTTTCTCTCAAAATGTTACAAGGCTTAGTTCGAGCTAGCAATGAGGACCTAATGGACCTACAGATCATGAGCTCCAACGAAACGTGATTAACTGGCCAAACTCTTTAGCTTTAGCTAATCAACATTCGTTAACCACCGACACTCCACTAAAGCCCGGTGGTTGTACTCTCTCACCGTAGATATATTTATGTCCACTTTCGATATAACCATGATTAGTAAGTCGATTCTTCACAGTCGTTCGTAGTTACAATTGGGTCAAAATTACTTGTTTTACCCTCAGTAACCTCCTCTTGTTCCTTAAGTCCCACCGATCCTCTAATGAATAATTGATTTGTGGTCCAACCAGCAAACCGAATCTCTCTCGGACCAATGAGAGGGGTGGGCCCTTTGTTCAAGACCTGAAGTCAGCACTTAAGGGAATAACCTTTCTACTAATCCCTAAAGCAGGTAGGAGTGAATTTCATCTTGCAGAACTATGTTCCCAGCTATCTACCCGGTTATATCCCTGAAATGAGAGGCATATTGAGTCGGCAGTCTCGGGCCACTCTCACCCATGCAAATCTAAGGATAATCCGAATAAACAGGAGTTCATAGAACGCTCAGGATTAAGATCGAGTTACCTAAGTCATCTTATGAATATAGTCAGTTAAGACAGTAAACGGAGTTATAAAGTCTAAGTGACTATTTCGCAGTCCAGTCTTATGCAAACTCATTGCATAGGACGCCCCCAGTCACATGTCTCTACATGAACGATTTAGGATTACATCGTTTGTACTCTACAAAGTGGGTCGCGTCCATAGTGTCCCCAGGATAAGGTACCCAACCCTATCCTTATACTATAGACTGTTCTGGCTATAACTTGAACTTGATCCACTTTTATGTCACACATAAAGTTCAAGTATTCATCCTATAGCCAAAGGTTTTTTATTGGATTAATGTTACATAATACACAATATTCAATAACACCTTTACTGAATAAATTTCAATAACAACTTTATTACGAAATAGAATATATATTCAGTTTACAAAACCACGAGTTTTAGGACATAAAACCCAACAAATACAATAACAAAAAAGAAAAATTATACCTCTAAACTTTAAGGTTGCATGAGTAAAAAACTCCAAACTACTAATTGTATCAATTTAAACTATAAACACTTATAAGTATATCAATTTATATTATTTAACTGGAATATGTTAGCTTACACGTGTGCAAATTTATAATTATAATAATTAAACTTCCAAACCTTCATAAATAAATCAATTTAAACCATTTGTTTTAGATAATTAATGATTTTCAAACGAAGAGTCTAGATCTTTGAAAAGATCTACACATATGTGGAAATTGATGTATAAATTGATTTACTTATGACAGTTTAACATTGAGTGTATCAACAGTATATTAGTAATATACTTCATTTTAGGTATATATGATATACTAAACATAAATTCTTATATACTACTAGTTAAGTGTATCAATTAAACAAGTCTATTGACTGAAAACTAGTAAATATAAACCATTAATAAATTAAATAACTAAAATAAAATATATCGGTAGTATATTAATGATATACCCTATATTATGTATATCTCATATGCGAATTACTTATATACTTTTGATGAACTTCATATAAGTATATTAGCAATGTATCATTCACATTGATTGAAAACTAGTAAATATAAACTATTAAATAAAGTAAATAACTAAAATAAAGTGTATCAACAATATATCAATGATATACTCTATTTTATGTATATCTCATATGTGAATTACAATATACTTTTGAATTACTGTATACTTTTGATCAACTTTATATAAGTACATTAGAAGTATCAGTTCTATATTTTGTATTAGATACATCATTATTATATGGACGATATATCACTAATAGACTACTGACAAACTTTATATTGAAAAACACGTGAAAAATTAAGTATATCAATAGTGATGTAATTACCCTAAATTTTGGGGGAAACCTATCTAGGGCGTTATTTAAGACACGTCGTTTGCGTCAAAATTTCAGCAACATAACAACGCTATTAGGACTTTTCCAAAAATTTCAGGAACCTAATTTCATATATAAAACACTCCAGAGACATAACAAACCTCCCAACCTTCCAATAAACTTCCAAAATACAATGATTGGGGCACTACAATCATAAATCCACAACAAGTTCAGCATTCATGTCCAGAATAGCACAAACCTCAACTTGCAAACCTAAAACATGTCAAGAAACAAGCAGAGCAGGCAGTCTACAAGCGCATTAAAAAACAAAGAAAGATTCCAACACATTCCTAGGTATTAAACTAAGCTTAAGGTAAAAGGGAAATCTTCATAACCTCACAGGTGGTCACCATCGTTAGCCAGCTCGCAGTCAAGCCCTATCTGAAACCAAAACATCAGAGAAAGTAGTGCGAGTATTAGGAATACTCAGTAAGTAGCCCACTCAAGTCTAAAATACAACATCAAAACACCAAGCAATAAACCTCACCCTTACGAGCACATTAACACTCAGACCCCTATTTAAAGTTCCTCGACCCTAGCCACTCACCTCACATTCTTTTAATCCTGGGTCTCAAGAATTGGACCCCCGACTCACGACCATAAAGGCCAACTTGCTACAAAAGCTATCTCGATTTTCAACAAAGGCCAACTAGCCACAAAGGTTGTCTAGGTCTTACCACAAAGGCTATTTGGAGCTTGCCACAACGCCACTGTTGGGATTTATGCCATAAACTTGTGTAATTTTGATCAATTAAATAAAGAGTTATTTGTTTTGATAGAATTACAGTCTTGCTTTATAAATCCAATAAACTAAGCTCCAAGGTTATAACATATACCTTGAACATCAGTGTAGTGGACACTATTTGGATTGTGTTTAAGAATATAACCTAAATGGTCTATGGTATAAGAATAAGGTTGGAAACCTCATTCTGGAAACACCATGGATGCGACCCATTTTGTAATTAGTACAAATGAGGTAATCCAACTCATTCATGTAGTTGACATGCGAGTGGGGGCATCCTGTATGAAGAGTTCATACAAGACCAGACAAGAAATTATTAGTCTAACCAATTGTAACAGATTAATGAGGATAAGACTAGTAATTTATAGATGGTCATTAGTGACCCGACACAATCCCGAGCAAGTTAAGAACTTACGCTTATAGGGGTTTGTCCTTAGACTAGTATGGGTGAGAGTGGCACATGGCCGACTCAATAAGCCTACCTTCTCGGGGGACGAACCTCGTAGGTAGTGGGAACTTAAGCTGTGCAAGATGGAATTCACTCATTCCTACACTAAGGAATTAGATAGGTTGTTCCCTTAAAAAGCGACTCGGTCTCTTGAACAACGGGGTCTCACCTCTATGAGGGTATGAGTCTAAGGTAGGACCTTAGACTTGTTGTTCATTAGAGGATCAGTGGTGCTTAATGAGCAAAGAGGTAATAACAGGGGTAAAATGGTAATTTGATCCAACAGTGATTACGAACAATCTGTGAAGGGTCGACTCATGGGTAATGACTATATCAGTGGACACAATAATATCTACAGTGAGGAAAGTGCAACTACAAGTCTATAGTGGAGTGACTTGTAGTTAATGAATATTGATTAACTGGATCAAAGAGTTTGATCAGTTAATCTCATATCATTGGAACTCTTGAACTGTAGGTCCATTAGGTCCCTCCGTTGGCTCAACATGGTAACATTGAGGGTATAAAGTTAGGAATGAAATTGAAGTGTTCAATTTCATACATGAGGTGTTATATCAATTATATATGATATAATAGATATAATATATAGTTTTAATGTGAATTAGATTCATATATAAACCACATACTAAAGAGAGAATAAAGGAGGGGTAGGATGGTCATTTCCATCTTATTTCCCTATATATATGGTTGCATGAGATGCAACTAGGTTAAGGAATTTTTAGCCTTTGTTGTGTTGTTGGAAGAGTTCCAAAACATAAACCTCTCTCTCACAAAACACCTCACCTCTCCTAAAGGGAACCCACCTTCCTCCTCACTGCAGAGAACAACGGAGAAGATCCGGTGGTAGTATCGGTGTTCGTTCGAGTTCGTGTTGCTGAGATCTTGATCGTGAGAGAGGAGGAGCACTTGAAGAAAGGTTCTTCAAAGGTAATATTTCTTGCTGTCCAATTATGTTTATATGCTTAATCTATTCGTTTTGTTCTTAAATAAAATCGTTGTAACTAAATCAAGAGCGCGCGATTCGCAATCGCTTCCGCTGCGGGACTCGTTTTCCCTTCAGCCACAAAAGCTCTAGTGCCACAAAGGCTATCTCGGGCTTGCCGCCAAGCTATCCTGCCACCAAGGCTACTCATCACAATGGAGTCGGGTCCTAGTTCGTTTCGAAGGCCAGGGGTCCTAGGGCTAGGTCTACACGGATTCGCTATAGGGGTAGGGCGTTCCCATACTGAGTTTAATCGTTTCACCACAAGGCTAACTTTAACTCGCTTGGTCTATCAAGCTTGCCACTAAGGCTGACTAACCCACGCTAGGCCTACCTAAAGCTGCCACAAAGGATAGGCTATGCACTCAGGCCTACCAGATAATCACCACAAAGGCTAACCAGTTCAAGCATCGTAACCAACACACACAATCCAACAATAATTTCAACAAGTCAGATAACATGCTTCAACCAACCAATAAACAACTAATCCGAGAGATATTCTTGCTAAACAAGTCATAGGCATACTCTAAGAGCCAACAGAGGCATCCAATCAACAATCACAAGCACGAAAAATTGTGAGGGTTTGTGTCCTAAAACTCGTAGTTTGTAAATATATTTTAATTAATGTAATAAAGAGTTATTATTTTCAATAAAGAGTTATTGTTCATTATTTACAATATTGCCCTTTTGTTAACCCTAAATCCAATAAACTAACATCCAAAACTGTAAAATGTCTCTTGAACTGAATGTAGTGTACATATAAAGGATCTCAGTTCGAGATACACAACCTAAAGGGTCTATAGTAAGGGGATAAGGCTTGGGTACTTTACCCTGGTAATACTATGGATATGACCCACTTTGTATATGATACAAACCAGTGATCCTAACGTGTTCGTGTAGACGACATGTGAGTGGGGATATCCTATGTGATGAGATTGCATAAGACTGGACTGCAAAATAGTAGCCGCTAGATGTAACTCCGTTGACTAGTTAGGTTTCTATTTCACTAGGATGATCTAGGCAACTTGATCTCAATCCTGAGCAGGTTACGAACTCTTGTTTGCGAGAGATTGTCCTTTGACTAATATGAGTGAGAGTGGCCAGATTCGTCGACTCAATATGCCTACCTTCTTGAGGACAAGACCGAGCAGACAATTGGAGACTTAACCTAGCAAGATGAAATTCACTCCTTCTTGCCTATTAGGGTAAGTAGATGAATGTTCCCTTAAGTTGTGTCTCTAGGACTTGAACAGAGGGTCCAACCCTCTCATGGGCCCGAGAGGGACTTCTGTTTGTTGGGAGAACCACAAACAAATTGTTCATTAGAGGAGCACTGGTACTTAAGATAAAAGATGTAACCCAGGGGTAAAACAGTAATTTGACCAAGTTGGTGTTACGGACATTCGTGAAAGATTGACTTGCTGTTATTGGTCAATATCCGTGTACACAATAATATATCTACAGTGAGAATAGTGCAACTGCGAGACTTTAGTTGAGTGTTCCCGTAGTTAACGAATGCTGATTAGGAGGTTAATGAGATTAACCGAATAATCTCGTATCATTGGAGCTTCTGATCTGTAGGTCCATTAGATCCACCTTCTAGCTCGTAAATGGTTCTTAGATCTTTTGAATTTGAAATGTTCAAATTCAATTAGGGAATAAACATTAATGTATATAGATACATTATAATATAAAGTTTTGGAACTTTATATTATAAATTTAATGTGAATATGATTCATATTAAATTATATGAGAGAATTAAATATTTGAATGAGTTCAAATATTAATTTAAATGTGAATGAGATTCATATTTAAAAAAACTATAGGTTAAAATTTAATGTGCATAAGATGTGCATTGAAACTATAGGATAGGGGTAAAATGATGATTTAATCACTTAATTAATTAATGTGATATTCAAATGTTTTAATTAAATATGATTTAATTAAACAATTTAATTTAATTAATTAATTAATTGGGGAACATGTCACAATGACACATTCCTACCACTCCCCAATTCCCTCTCGATAGGGAATGGGGAGTTACCTTGCATTTTGCTTTAACTTCTCCTTGTGAGAGGAGTTGGATGATCGGCGTTTTTGGTGCAATTGTGAATTGTAGAAGAAATACTCTCAACCTAAAATTCCCTTCTCTTCCTCACTAATTGTTGGCTCATTCCCACCAACGAGAGATCTAATAACTCAGAGAATAGGAGGTTCTCTAAGTGGTTGTGTTCTGTTGGAAAGGAAAAACAGAGGAAAATGAAAACTTGTTGTGTTACTGTGCAAATTTGGAGCAAGGAGTTGTTGTGCTAGATTTGATCTACAAAGGTAATTGTATTATTTCCTTTTTAGTTTAGGAAATCTGTACAATATGTTTAGATGCTTAATCCATACTCTAATCTTTTGATTGTTTATCCCTGTTTAATTATTCCCAATGTACTAATATTTGTAGTAAACCAAAATGAACGAGTAATCGATCTTTAAAACACGTTTTCGCTGCTCACGAGGATCAGATTCCCTACAAAAATACCCAAGGCTCAACACCGATTCCTTTTGACATACACAACAACACATGATTTTATTTTACAGGTTACGAAAAATTTCGCTAATATAATCTATAATATGTATATATATCATATGTGACATAGTTATATACTCTTGACAAAACTCATATAGTATATCAATAGTTTATCAGTGATATACTTTATATTATGTATATCAACATTATATCATTGATAGATTACTAATATACTTAAAGAAAATATAATGGTATTTTTGACCTTTTGCGCGGTCTGTTTGGGTTGAAGTTTTTTCTTTTCCTATTTTTGCAAACTGATAAACAACACACACAACTGTAATTTATATAGTTATTTTTGCTATTCATGCAACAAGTGACCTCAATTTATTGGAGTTAAAGTATTGTTTAGTTAAACGACATGTACGAGTAGAGATTTAAACTTTTGACATTTCGATTTAAGACACAATGTCTTAATTCTTATGGACTAAAAAAAGGAGTCTTATATAGTTGAGTTGAACTCAAATGTTAGTTAAAAGTTCCAAAGCACTACCTTTTGTAAACTAAAACATGACCTACAATTAAAATAAAATAATAATTATGTTATTATTGTTATTTTTACTTTTCTAAAAAATGTTTCAAATTGAAACCATCCAAGCTTAAGAGCAATGTAACAAGGGTAGTTATTTTCTAAATCAATCACACAAGTAGCACGGTTTCATTTTGACAAATTTATAACTCAAAACAATTTAATCAAATCCAACATATAAATGAAATCAAAATTTTTTATTACCAAATCAAAACTACAAAATACAGCATTCTAGTTGTAGTAGCAGCAAGTCCACACTTGCATTACCAACAAGAATTGGTACCATTCTTATTAGGGATGTGCATGGTTCGGTTCGGTCCGATTTTTGATAAAACCATGGATCGAACGGAATAGGTCGGTTTTGCAGAGGAACGAACCAAAAAAACCAACTTCTATCGGTTTCAGTTTTTGAACCAAACCGCCTTGCATCGGTTCGGGCTGGTTCGGTTCTTCGGTTTTTTTTTAACAACCCAACCCAAATTATTTTGTCTGCTATTATTAAACTATTATTAAGCTGCTGATAATGATTCAATAAAACCTGTTAATTAATGCTTCAACAACAACTTCTTAAACATGCATAGCATAATTCAAATTTCTTTAAAAATCTAAACACAATTAAATACAAACACATTTAAAGTCCAAACACATAAAATATACCCAAAGTTCGAATACAACAGAAAAGAAACTAAACTATAACTACATAAACAATAAAGTACTCATCAAAGATTGTCAAATTTCAAACACAATCCAATTTAAATTACAAACACAACATCAAATAATCTTAAACTATATAAACAACGTAAGTTCATCAAGTTAAAAAAAAACAATCAATTTTACTCCAACGTCATTCTTCAATCGTCCAAAGTAGTTATGGTTGATGGTTCATCTCCACTCATAATTTCTAAAAAAAAAAAAAGATGTACACGTAAAAGATTAGTGAAAAAATATAAATACTAAAGATGTATGAAAAATTGATGCTTAAAAAGAAACAATTACCTGTCTCAATCTCTTGAAAATAATCTGTTGTTGTCTCAATTACTTGCAGAGTGTGTGTAATTGGTGTAGAACATATCCAATTTTGTGTACAAACTAGAGTTTAAACTGTTCTTGGAGATAATGTACTACGATATAAATCCACTACTCGACCTTCTGTGCTAAAAGCTGACTCTAAAACCACTGTTGAGATAGAAATCGAAATAACGCCCCTGTCCATTTTTGCTAGAACCTTATACTCCGTAAAATTTACTTTCCACCATGTCAAGATGTTGAAATTATTGTCTAGTCGGTTCGGTTCGGTTCGGACCGGTTTCTGCACACCCATAATTCTTACCCATAGTGAAAAGTAAAAGGTAAATATTTTCAAATAATTAAGATTAATTGGTACAAAGTTAGGATATAGAAGCTAAAAAAATACTTCCGTATAACTATAACTAGAAGATATTATCTTGAACGAAAGTGATTATAACTATCGGTAATTGACATGTATTATTGATTGAGAGATAAAAATTTAAATATTCCACCTCAAATATGGTGGTTGAACTAAAAAAATAATATTTCAAACATTTTTTTTTGTTTTTTTGATGTTAGAAAGTTTGCCATGTATTAATTAATACCTTACCTTTTCAACAGTGATTAGACCAATTAACGAAACTTAAACAATCACTAATGCATCGAACAAGATTGGAAAAAGAAATTAACTCAAAGAAAACCTTTATCCGTATAGGAATCAATCAATTGTGAAAGTACAATAATGGAGGTCGTGAGCTTGGGAAAAGGACAATAATGGAGTCAGCTCCTCTGCAGTTCTCCACGCCATGGTGACGCGTGTATTATACGGATAAACAGCAACGGCTATGGATGAATTCTTCAATTTCATTTCTCTCTCAAAGACCCCAATAGAAGAGGGAATCGAAATTAAAAGACAACCAGTTCAATTCAACGGTTCTTCGGTAGACGGCGTTTTCTCTTCGTTTTCGTTTCTCATGACCATAACAACGACGACCCAATAGAAAACCAAACTGAAGTTTGAAGGCTCAAACGATCTCTCTCTCCTCGTTTTTTTTTTCCCTTCGTTTGTAGCTTCCTGTGAGCTTCTTCTACTTCTATAAACCGCAACTTTCTCTCTCTCTCTATTAGAAATTTCACTCTGTTAAAACCCTATTTCTTGCTTCGGATCTTGGATTGGAATCGGTTCGGGAGTTGCCGGGCCGTGATGAATTCGCGGGGAGTTGTGATTACTGCGGTGCTTTTGGGTTTGATGCTGACTTTGAGGCTGGTTTCAGCTGGGGATATAGTTCATCAGGACAGTGTCGCACCCACGCGCCCTGGTTGTGAGAATAATTTCGTTCTGGTTAGAACTTTTGGTTATTCTTTACTGCTGATTCTTGATTTTAACTTAATTGGAAGTTTCAATTGGAACTTCTTGTTATTAGTACTTGAATTGTGTGGATTTGATGATTGGAAAATTTGGGTATTGGCCCATTTATTTGTTTGTATACTCTACAATTTGAATGACACAAGTAAATTGGACTAACCTTCTTAGAGAAAGCGGGCTTAATCGAAGAAATGAAAATTTGGGACTCGATGGTCGTGGTGTATTTGTGATTTATGTGTCAGGCTTAGCTTATAGATGTTCTTCATTTAATTATTCCCTCTCTGTCTCTCAAATGTTTTGATGATTCATTTCGCTCGTCTATTTGGTCTGCTGGCATGATGACAAGAAACGAAATAAAATGATGCTTGCTTGTTATGCTGTATTTGTTATGTGTACTGATTACTGAGAACTAAAGAGTTAGATTCAAGGGATGGAGATTGGAGGTAGAATTGATTGCTTGTTCAAGCAGTGATAATTTCGGGGACTGTAATCAGTTTATCCTACAAGTCTATGTATGATTGTAGTTCATTGATTTTTGTTAAGGTGAAAGTCCCTACTTGGGTCAATGGTATAGAAGCCTCTGAATATGTTGGTGTTGGTGCTCGATTTGGCCCGACCTTGGAATCAAAGGAAAAACATGCTACCCATACTAGAGTTGCTCTGGCGGATCCCCCTGATTGTTGCAGTATGCCCAAGAATAAGGTAAGATTTTCTGATTTCTACTTTCCCTAATTTAGATATATGTCCTAAGAAGTACAACTCAAAACGTAATCTAATTGGTTGTGGTTTGTTGTATTAATGTATATAAAGATATTTATACTTGAAATTCCATTGATGTGAAATTGAACTGTTTGGTGTGCTTGTAGCTGGCTGGAGAGGTCATTTTGGTACGTCGTGGAAATTGTAGTTTCACAAATAAGGCAAATATTGCAGAAGGTGCTAATGCTTCAGCCATCCTCATCATTAATAACAGCAAAGGTACTTAAACATTTTCTTTTCCTTACCGTTCTTGTTCTATTAACCATTGATATGAAAAGATTTGACTACATATTTACTGATTTCACTCTGCTGCAAGATTTTCGGAGGTTATTTTTATTTTTTGCAACAGTTAGGTTAGGTATATGTATATCATAATAACAAGTTGTAGATACCACTCACGATCTTGTTAGTTTTTTTTGCTATTGCAGTACTTCAAAAAATCGTACCTAGAATTTATTTTGTTATCATTATTTTTGATGAAATGAATATAACTTTCATTAAGAATATGAAAGTGTAAAGGATGCATGAAGTGCAGACGAAGAGGGAACAATACACAACCTCAAAGAACCTATTACGAAACAACCAAGATATACTCCCCAAGATGAAGATAAAAAAATGGGAAATGCCACCAAACTCACGAGACTGAGATGCTTGCAAAAAAATTAAAAAAAAAGCGTCAAATTGAACCAACCACTAAATCTGCTTAACGTTTCATCTTCAAAAGTCCTGTTGTTCCCTGAACTGAAAATAAGTCTAAAGCCTCCAATCACCCGAGAATTTCACCTTTCCCATTATTGGAAGGATCAAGCTAAAACTAAAACTTTTACTTCGATCAGTGAAAGCAGTATGCATCTCAAATCTGGATGCTTTACGAGTCAAATATTAAAGGCAATGAAGGAATAAGTGCTTTTGATCATCAGAATTGCCTTGAAGAATGCACCACTACAAGGAAAGCCAAGCTTCTCTCGATGAAGTCACAAGATCACATGTTAGTCTGAGCTAATTTGCCATGCTTTCTTTAGGGCATTAATTTTATAGATTCTCAAAGGGTCGGTAGAGTGAGAACCAGAATGACATAAAGAGATCAAAGACTCAGAAACCGAAAAGGCAAGAAAAGGACTTAAAAGGAATTTAACCTCCAAATTCTAGAATTATGAATCAGTGGATTAACGATACCAATTTGAATGAGATTAAGAAGAGAAAGAACTTGTTGAGGCTTTATATCATTGGACTCCTCTTGCAATTTGAAATAAATGGAGTCAAGTGAGGTGGAGCTGGGATGGAAAACAATATGGGGGCGTTTGGCCCCCTGAGTTGAGTTGGGTTTTTAAACCCAACTCATCGTTTGACCCATGGAGAAATTAACTCCCCATAACAAAATTCAACTCTACTAACTTGCTACAGTATTAGGATATTAACTCCATCGACTTGTACAATAATACTAGTAATATATTTTATCACTGCCTCTCCAACTGACGGCCACCGTCAGAGACTAACACTATTAACATATTTTATCACCGCTTTTCCAACTGGCAGCCACTGTCGGAGACTGACGACCACCTCCGACGACCTTCTTCGGTGGCTGACAGCCACCTGAGACAACCTTATTCGACAATCGGGGACTACCTTTGACGATCTTTTTCAGCGACCGACGGCTGACAATCACTGCCAGTTCTTCTCTAACGATTGACAACAATCGGTGGCGACCATATCTAGCAATCGACGATACCTTCTTCAGTGACTATCATTGACAACAATTTCCAACGACCAATAGCACTTCCATGGTTCGAAATAATATGAAATGCACATGTACTTAGTTGGTTTGACTCTATGTTCTAACAATCTTTCTTTGGACTTATGAACTCGACCAATTGTTTGCCATTACTTATATTTTGTAAACCATAATTATGTTTTGTGAATCATGTAAATAGGTCCTTGATGACTTATTGATATTTTGTGAATATTCCGCTCCTTACATGACACTAATGTTAAAATATGTTGTTTTCTTATCATTTTGACATTCTCTTTTCCAAAATGTTTAATTTAGGACATGTGTTTAGACAATTGTAAACAAACAATGTTCATTTGGAAAAAAAAAAGAATACCTAATGGTCAACGTGTTTAAAAAAAAAACTCCCTCATAATAAAAACCCTGTTAGCAATTGAAAAAGCTCATAATAAGTTTCTCATTTGTAAGTTTCAAAGAAATTCAATGTGTGTTTAGAAAATGAAACTTTAGATTTCTATATTTGAATAAAAGTTCGATTTGTGTTTAAAGAAAAAAGAAAAGGTACATTCTATTTTTTCCATTCATCAATTGCTATTTGTTGTTAGAATGCAACATTTGATTTATATAAATTGAAAGAAGTTCAATGTGTAATGCAAAAATTTGATTTTTACAAATTGAAACAAGTTTAGTGGGTAGCAAAAAGAGAAACACAAGGCTATATTGCCTATAGTTTGGAAGAAGTCAATTTCTAAAAAACGAAAGATAAAGAATGATATTTTAAAAAAAAGATCAATGTTGAAATATATTGGTTTTTTTGAAGTGGATGTAAATCACCAATTAACCCAAAAGGTTAAGCTGATAGGTTATGGTAAATTTAATTATATCAACACTAACACTCTCACTCACTTGTGGGTTTGGAAATTTGAACAAAGGCCCAACAAGTGGAAAGACCCAACAACTACAAATCAATATTAATTGGGAATAAATGATTTCACCGGGTTTCGAACACATGACCTCTTGCTCTGATACCATGTAAATCACCAATTAGCCCAAAAGCTTAAGCTGATAGGATATGGTAAATTTAATTATATCAACACTAACAGTGGACATATGAATTCAGTGTTGAAAAGTTGGGAAAATATGTTTCTAGATGAATGATTGGAAAAAATAAAAATAAAGGAAACAAAAACAATAAGCTAAAAAATTAGTCTATTTCGAGTTAAAAAAAAATTGCACCAGCAACTCACCTTTGCACCCTAAACACAGATGTTTGAACTCACTAATAAACTAACTCTGCCCAACTCAACTCAACTCTGCTCGCCCCTTATATGAATTGAAATTGCAAAAGAAAGCTATCTACCTCCTCCATGCAAAAGCTCTTAATGAGATTCATGTCTTTATCTCACTCCAAAAGACCATGGACATCCATGGAAGGGGGAGGGGGGTCACTTAGTTTAACATGTCCAGTGCTATTGAAAGTACTGCTAGGTTTGCAGTCGTTTGGGATTAGGGATTGAAGGGCTATGATAGAGGAGGTTATGCCTTTTCCTCCTTTAAGGAGGACAAATTTATGTGGCACTTGTTTGCATTCTATTGCTTTTTTGAGGTTATGCCTTTTCCTCCTTTTGGGTTCCTTTTGTTTTTGTTTTGCACTTGTCTATTCTTTCATAATTCTCAATGAAAGCACGGTTTCTTACCAAACAAAAAAATCTTTTTTTTATCTACCTCTTACTCTATTTATATCTGCATGTTTTTTCTATTTGTTATCCCAAAGAAAGCGGTTCCCCTAAGAGTTCTTAACCTTTAGTTAGCTTGTTGTAAGACTGGAACGATTCCCCTAAGACTCGACGTAGGTCTCTCTCTCTTTTTTTTTTTAATAATTTTTTTGCTGCACGGTGTTGAATCTTTGGGCCCACCTTATCACTTCTATAGTCTTTTCAAGTTTCCAAGTCCATCAGGTTGATGGACTTTATTTTTCGTTATCTGTATAACTGATAGAATGGCTCACTCACAACTGCCCATTTTGAAATATATTTCTTAAATTCTTATAAAAAATCTATCAAAGTTCTTTTTTGTTTTTGAAAAAGAAAATTCCCGTTGTTTTCTGCAGAACTCTTCAAGATGGTCTGTGAGGAGAATGAAACCGATGTAACCATAGGCATACCTGCTGTCATGCTCCCTCAAGATGCTGGTGATAGCATAGAGAAAGATTTGAAGAACAACATCTCAGGTGTGTATTTTAATTTCTACCAATTTTGTATTTGCAATTCCTTTGTTTTTTTCTTCCCCATCTATTCCATTCTAATCAATTTTAGTGTGAATTTACTGTTATTTCAGTATCTGTGCAACTTTATTCCCCACTTCGACCGGTAGTAGACGTTGCAGAAGTATTTTTGTGGCTTATGGCTGTTGGTACTGTCCTATTGGCCTCATATTGGTCTGCATGGACTGCAAGAGAAGCGGCTATCGAGCAAGATAAGCTGTTGAAGGTCCTACAGTTATTTTCTGTATCTATATTATTTCTAATTAGTTTCTCCTTAGGACACTGAGTACTTCCTGAATGGTTGACGGACTTTTGTTCATTTGCAGGATGGTTCAGATGAGTTGCTGCAGATGGAAGCCACTGGTTCCAGTGGTTACATAGATATTAACACTACAGCTGCAATTCTCTTTGTCGTGATTGCTTCATGTTTCTTGGTTATGCTTTACAAGCTAATGTCTTCTTGGTTTCTTGAGGTTCTGGTGGTTCTGTTTTGCATCGGCGGTGCAGAGGTTTGCCCATTCTTCTCTTTATGCTGGGTTGTTTAGATGGACAAATTGCTTTGCATCTGTAAAAAGTTGTCTATGAAATCTTGTGAATGCTGTGATGTCCAAAATTGAATCAATTTATTAGATTCATAAGAAAATTGTTTGAAGATTTCAGAATCTTCAGATGTTTGATCATTAATGAATAGCTATAAAAGAATTAATATAACTAGTATATATTTTGAAGAGCACTTTTGCTGTTAGCTTATTGGCATTTGTTTGCATTTATTTTAGCCTCATGCTTATCCATTAGTTTCTGATTTTCCTTAATTCTCTCTCCATTAACCCCACCCCCAAACTCGAGGCCTTTTAAGGTCCTTAATATATATTTTGATCATTAATGAATGGCTATAAAAGAATTGATATAACTAGTATATATTTTGAAGAGTACTTTTGCTGTTAGCTTATTGGCATTTGTTTGCATTTATTTTAACCTCATGCTTATTCATTAGCTTCTGATTTTCCTTAATTCTTTCTCCATTAACCCCACCCCCAAACTCGAGGCCTTTTAAGGTCCTTAGCTTCATGAACTATTGAAACATTTATCTCACTATTATGCATGTGTAATATGAATAGTTGCAAGGTTAATAATATCTGTGTGCTAACAGGGACTGCAAACTTGCTTGGTGGCTTTGTTGTCATGGTATGTCTCTTCCCTCACTTGTCTAATGCTTCAATTTCTGTAACTGCTTTGCTTAAGTATAAAGAAGAAGCAAAGGGCATAGATTATCTCTCTCTCTCGTTTGGCATGCTGTAGTACAGTAATATTTATCACAATATAGCCCTGTTATTTATGATTCTCTGTTAAGTGTTTTTCCTTTCCCCGAACGCTTCTTTTAAAAAATTCCTCCTTTTCCTCTGCTGTTTATTATTTTTCTTCAAAACTGTTGAATAGATAAGATTAGTATTCAGGGGATCTGTTGCCAACTTGCTCATATCCTTGTTTATGTTTTCTTACAATTTGGGCTCAATATCTTTGAGTTCTGGAGAAGTCGTGACTTCATATCTGCGGCAATGTTGTCTCGCTAGAAAATTTCACCGCTTCTATAATATCACATTGCACCTAACCACACTCTTAACAGACTAATGACTAATGAATTGAGGATTATAATTTCCTAGCATGGTGCTGTATTTCTATAGGTATTTGGGAAAAGAGAGGATGATAGTTTTGAATTATTTTGAGTTTTTCCATGGTATATATTCTTTCAAATTTTTAGCGGGATGAAACTGATGACATAATAACTGCAGTTTCAGATGGTTTGAACATGCTGCTGAGTCATATATCAAAGTACCCTTCTTTGGTGCCGTGTCCCATCTGACGTTGGCAGTTTCTCCTTTCTGCATAGCATTTGCTGTTCTTTGGGCTTATTACCGCAAAATATCCTTTGCTTGGATAGGCCAAGACATCCTTGTAAGAAATCAATATTTGCAGTCTTCCAGTTTGCTTGCTTCATTGCTTTTTCATTTGCATCTTAAATTTTCTTTTCTTTCAATCTTTATCTCTCTCTCCTCCCTCCCTCTTCTGAGGGAAGTGGACAGGATAGCTGTTCCCAAGTTGAGCCTCAAATATTAGTAGTCATTACTTTTTTCTTTAAATATATATTTTATTTTAATTTTTAATTGCAGAATATTTTCAATGTTGAGTATTTATTGAGTTGCGATTTGCTCTATTCTCAACTTGATGTGTGAAATTTTTGCACCTTTCTTGGCATGGCTAGGCTGGATATCTTGTCTCCCTTCCTGCTCTTTTGTATTATTGATTCTTTAGTAAAAATTTCGTTGAAGAATAAACTGGTTTAACAGTGCATATCTTCTGAGATGAGACAACTTGTGGATTTCCTTTTATAGTGAGAGCTATTTAGATCGAATTGGAAATTAAGAAAAGTATTTTTCTAGAAGGACAAGAAAAAGTAGTTAATAAAACAAGAGGATAGCATTATTAATCATGTCCCAAAAAATACTTGAGAAAAAAAAAATTCCGACAGAAGCAAAAAGTACAATTCGTTTTGTTATTTATTACTGCCTTTATACTTGAACATGTTTCTGAGGGATAGAATCCTACTTGCAACTGTATAGGATGTTCTTCTTGGTAACAAAGTTAGGGTTGATGAGCGTGTTTTTGAAATTTTTGATTGGGTAGTTGAAGTCTTTATGGTGGGAGCTATTTAGACCGAAGTGGAAATCAAGAGTAGTACTTTTCTGGAAGGATAAGAAAAAGTATGTTAATAAAACAAGAGGCTAGCATTATTAATCATGTCCCAAAAAATACTTGAGAAAAACATTCCGTCAGAAGCAAAAAACACAATTCTTTTTGTTATTTTTCTACTGCATTTACACTTGAGCATGTTACTGAGGGATAGAATCCTATACTTGCACCTGCTTAGGATGTTCTCCTTGGTAACGAAGTTCAGGTTGTGGAGCGTGTTTTTGAGAAATTTGATTAGGTAGTTGAAGTCTTTCTTTTCTCTATCCATCCTGTACCAGCACATGTTTCTTTCCGTACAATTTTTGGTCAAGTACATCTTCAACTGGGAATTTTTCAATAGATTGTTTTGAAATTTATTTGCTGTTTTTGTATTAGCCAGTTTGCTTGACTGAAGTATTTCGAAGTTTGCTAAGCTTGAAAACTAGATTGGTTGAATCAACTTTGCCGTATCTTGTGTTTCGGAGCATTGGTTCCTGTGAGGTGAGCTCTTCTGTTGTGCAGGGTGGGGAGTTGTGTAACTTGGATCCTGTTTTTGGATTCCCGGAGCTGTGGTTTCAGGAGAGGCTTAGGAGAGAGTGGTTTGGCTGGGTGGCTCTGTTACATAGTGTGGGATTGCAAATAATACAGAGGTGAGACGATCAGTTCAAGGTAGGAGAAAAGGAGTTGCAAAAGGGAATGGGACTCTTAAAAAGACCCGAGAGAGGTGAAGAATCTTAATTGCTCTATCAACTATGAGGGAAGAAAGGCTTCGACAGAAGCAAGGAGGCCTAAGGTGTCTCAATGAAAGTGGTCTTTTGGAATGTTAGGGGTTTGGGGGTAGAGAGAAAAGGAGGCTAGTTAAGGAGTTGTTGCTTTGGGAGAAGTCAAATATTATCATTATTCAGGAAATGAAACGAGAGAAGTGTTGTCGGTCCTTTGTTAGAAGCTTGTGGGGAAGTAGAAGTGTAGAGTGGGTGGCCCTTGATTCCATGGGAGCATCTGGGGGGAGGGACCTTTTCATAGGGTTGTTGAGGTAGTTAGAGGGGTTTTCTCTATTTCAGTAGCTTTTGACTTTCACAATTGTGGATTGGTTGGATTTTGACAGTTTATGGGCCTTCTACTCCTAAAGGGAGGAAGAAGTTTTGGGTGGCCTCTGATGTAGAATCATCTTATTCTTTTTAGGTTGTAACCATGGGTGGTTAGGTGGTTAAGTTAATTTTCTGTTTGTTTGTTGTAACCTCCTAACCGACAACCTTGAGTTGGTTAGCCTTTGCCATATCTATAAATATGGCAGCCTTGTATTCATTAAGGATATCTTATTATTGGAAATAAACTCTTCCTCTTTATTCTTTCACTTGTGTGCATCTAGTGGTATTAGAGCGCCTTGATCCAAGGCCAAGAATTGTTCTAGAATTGGATCTTTCGGAAAAGTTTTCCAGCAACATTGAAGCGGAAGCTTCTTCTTCAGACTCGGTAAATACAAGGCTCCAATCGGTAGAACTATCCATCATTGACATCAACAGGAACCTTACTACCCTTACTCGCTCGGTGGAAAACATGTCTCAACAAGTCGCTGCACTATCTTTACTTCATCAAGATCAACCAAGAAACCCTCCAATACATAGGCCTGAAAACCGAAACATTCAAGAACCCATTCGAAGACAAAACAATGACCCCATCCGACACCCAACCCTTGGATTCCAACCTGGTTACATGGCTATTGATTAAGAATCCTCGGATGATGAAGATGCCTTACTTCAAGAAAATCAACAAATTCAAGAAAGAGGTCCAAGAAGGCAGCAAAGAGACTTCTTTGATCAAGAAAATTCAGAATTTCGAATGAAAATAGATCTCCCAACATTTAATGGAAGATTGGATGTTGAAAATTTTTTGGATTGGGTGAAAAATGTGGAAAACTTCTTTGACTATGCTAATACCCCCGAGCATAAAAAAGTTAAGTTAGTAGCTTTTAAACTACAAAGTGGCGCATCAGCATGGTGGGATCAACTGCAAAATAATAGGCGATATTGTGGGAAACAACCGGTCAGAAGCTGGCCTAAAATGCTTCGGTTGATGAAAAAGAGGTTTCTCCCTCTAAATTTTGAGCAAATCTTATATAACCAATACCAACAATGCACGCAGGGGGAACGTTTGGTACTAGATTACACTGAAGAATTCCACCGTTTAAGCGCAAGAAATAATTTACCTGAGAATGAACAACAACAAATATCAAGATTTGTCAATGGTCTCAAAGGTGAGATAAAAGATGCAGTCAACTTACATCGAATGACTTATCTAGCCGATGCAATTTCCTTAGCCACAAAAGTGGAAGAGCAAGAATCCACAAAAATCCTTAAAACCTATCAGAGAAGGAATACTTGGGAAAGGCAAGTACCAAATCCAAGAAGGGTTGCGGTGGATTTATCAAAAACTACTCCTGGAGGCAATACTGATTCGATCCTCAAGCAAAACAAGAAAGAAGATATCCAACAAAAGGGAACTACAATTAATAAAGGGTTTGAAGGTAATATTTCAAGAAAATCTACTAACCCCTATAATAGACCTTCCCTTGGCAAATGTTTTAGGTGTGGACAGCAAGGACATTTATCTAATGAATGCCCTCAAAGAAGAACACTAACTATCCGGGAGGAAGCTGAGTTTGAGGAGCAAGATTCTGAAGATTCGGATGACAACATTCAAGTTCTTGAACCAGATGATGGTGACCAACTTTCATGCATCTTGCAAAAGGTTCTTCTAACTCCCAAACTGGAAAATCAACCACAAAGGCACTCACTCTTTCGAACTAGATGCACTGTTAACGGTAAAGTTTGCCAAGTAATTATAGATAGTGGTAGTAGTGAAAACATAGTATCCAAGAAACTAACCCAAGTTTTAAACCTAAAATTAGTTCCACACCCTAATCCCTATAAAATTAGTTGGATTAAAAAGGTGGTGAAGCTAATGTGACCAAAATATGTTCTTACATGCCTTTATCAATTGGAAATCATTACAAAGATCTAATTGTATGTGATGTCATGGATATGGATGTATGTCATATTTTACTTGGGAGACCTTGGCAGTATGATAATCAAACTATACATAAAGGGAGGGACAACACGTATGAATTTACTTGGATGAACAAGAAAGTGGTTTTATTGCGTGTAGGAAAATCTGAAAATAAAAAACAGCCAAAAACTCCTTCTCATCTATTCACCTTAGTTAAAGGAAAGGAAATAGGTAAAGACACTAAACATTTAATAACATTTGTTGTCAAAGGTGATCAATATCAAGAAAATATGAACATCCCTACTGACATAACAAACTTATTTCACCAATTTCCTTCAATACTATCGGAACCTACTGGAAAACCACCTCTTAGGAATATTCAACACCAAATAGACTTAATTCCGGGTAGCACACTCCCTAACTTACCACACTACCGTATGAGCCCAACCGAATATAAAATTCTTCATACTCAAATTCAGGAACTACTTGAAAAAGACCATATACAACATAGCTTAAGTCCATGTGCAGTACCAACTTTGTTAGCACCAAAGAAAGATGGTTCTTGGAGACTTTGTGTAGATAGTCGGGCTATTAATAGGATAACCACAAGATATAGATTTCCTATTCCTAGACTTAGTGATCTTTTAGATCAATTAGGAGGGGCAACTATCTTTTCCAAAATGGACTTAAAGAGTGGATATCATCAAATACGAATAAAACCAGGAGATGAGTGGAAAACAACATTTAAAACTAATGAAGGACTTTTTGAATGGACCGTAATGCCTTTTGGACTTTCAAATGCTCCTAGTACCTTCATGAGATTAATGAACCAAATTTTCCAACCATACTTAAATAAATATGTTGTTTATTTTGATGATATTCTCATTTATAGCAACTCTTACAAAGAACACTTGGATCATTTATCTACAAATTTTTCATTCTTCATGAAAATCAACTTATCATAAATCTGAAAAATGCACTTTCCTTACTAACAAGTTCATTTCCTTGGGTTCATAATCAACTTGAAAGGTATATCTATGTGGACCCTAAAAAAATGAGGCTATTAAAAATTGGCCTACACCAAAAGATGTAAAAAGCATTCAATGTTTCCTAGGACTTGCCTCCTTTTACAAAAAATTCATAAAAAATTTTAGCACCATTGCTGCCCCTTTGACAAATTGTTTAAAGAAAGGTAATTTCACTTGGGGAGAAGCCCAACTTGAAAGTTTTAACTGCTTAAAAATAAATTGTCTTCAACTCCAAAGTGTTGGCACTCCCAATTTCAAAGAAACAATTTGAGGTAATGGTTGATGCCTCGGGTGTAGGGATTGGAGCTGTCCTATCTCAAGAAGGACATCCAATTGAATTTTTTAGTGAGAAACTAAGCCCTGCTCGTCAGAATTGGTCAACTTATGAACATGAGCTTTATTCTCTTGTTCGTGCATTAAAAACTTGGGAACATTATTTATTGGGGAAATCTTTTGTATTACTCACTGACCATTTTTCATTAAAGTTTTTACATGTTCAGAAAAACATTAGTAAGATGCATGCAAGGTGGCTGCAATTTCTACAACGCTTTGAGTTTGTGATAAAACATACAAAAGGGAAACAAAACAAAGTAGCTGATGCATTAAGCCGCAAAGGTACACTTCTTACACTTTTAAGAGGTCAAATCATAACATTTGATCTAATACCTGAGTTGTACTCCGAAGACCCTGATTTTAAGGATATATGGCATAAATGTAATAGTCATATGCAATGCCAAAACTTCCACTTACTTGATGGTTTTTTGTTAAAAAATGACACCCTCTGTATACCACATACTTCCTTACGAGAAGCCTTGATTAAAGAGGCTCATGCAGGAGGATTGGCGGGCCATTTTGGAAGAGACAAAACCTTACATTTCATTTCTTCTCGGTATTATTGGCCTCAAATTAGAAAAGATGTCAATAACTTTGTCAAAAGGTGCTATATTTGCCAGACGGCTAAAGGTGTAAAAGGAAAACTCCCAGGGGGCGCTTGTGGCTGATGTGTGGGACAATGCTTCTAGTTCCTGGGGGCTTTCCTTTAGGCGCCTTCTAAAGGAGGAGGAGATAGTGCTCTTTACAGAGCTTCTGCTGAATCTGGAAGGGTTTAGGCTTACCCTTGCGGCAGATGCAAGATATTGGGGGGTCGATCCTTCTGGGTGTTTTTCGGTTAAGTCCCTTTCAAGATATTTAATCCCGCAGCAGGACATGGATGATAGACTTTACAAAGTTATTTGGAAGGCAAAGTACCCTAAAAGAATTAAAGTATTGATGTGGATTCTGGCTTTTGGAAGTTTAAACACTTCAGAGGTTTTACAAAAGAGAGTGCTGTCTATGGTCTTGCAAATTTTCACCATTTATCAGCCTTAAAGTCGAGGAGAATGGTGGACATCTTTTCACTGGATTGTGAATTCGGTAGGAGGTGCTGGAACTCCTTATTTCTGTCCTTTAATTTGAGTTGGGTGTTTGCGGGCAGTCTTAAAGAGAATGTGGTTCAGTTGCTGTAGGCCCCTCGTTCACAAAAAGGCAGCAGTGGTGTGGGGAAATGCAGTAAAAGCAATCTTTTCAGACATTTGGTGTGAGAGGAATCATCGTATGTTTGAAGGAAGATCAATAGATTGGGAGACCCGGTGGGACGCTATTCGCCTAAAGGCTTCCTCCTGGTGTGCTCTTTCCAAAGCCTTTGAGGATTTTTCTGTGTCTGTTATTAATTTAAATTGGGATCCTTTTATTATGTTGAGTTAGTCTAGGCAGGGAGTGCCTGTGGTGTTCTTTGTTTGTTGGGTTATTCTCATGGTTTGTGTTTCATACTTTATTTGTTACATGTTTTATTGGTCTTCGCTTGTCCTGTATCATTTCATTCTATCAATGAAATTGCATTGTTTCCTTTCAAAAAAAAAATACCGACCTATATACACCCCTGCCTATCCCTAAAACAATATGGGAAGACTTGTCAATGGACTTCATCTTAGGGCTCCCACGGACTCAATGAGGCTATGACTCAGTTTTTGTGGTTGTTGACAGGTTTAGTAAAATGGCCTATTTTATACCATGTAAAAAAACAGCTGATGCTCTTAACATAGCACACTTGTTTTTTAGAGAAATTGTCCGTTTACATGGAATCCCTAAATCTATTGTCTCTGATCGAGATGTAAAGTTCATGAGTTTTTTTTGGAAATCTTTGTGGAAATTATTTGGAACAGGACTACTTTTTAGCACAACAAGCCACCCTCAAACAGATGGCCAAACTGAGGTTACTAACCACACACTTGGAAATCTAATTCGATGTATCAGTAGAGATAAACCAAGACAATTGGACTTAGCTTTGGCACAAGCAGAGTTTGCTTTTAACCACATGCCAACCGGTCTACAGGGAAGTCGCCCTTTGAGATTGTTTATACTCATCTACCTAGAATAACGTTCGATTTATCTAACATTCCATCTTCTGTCGACCTTAGCTCCGAAGCAAAACACATGGCTGAAAGAATAAAGAACATTCATGAGGAAGTAAAGTTGCATCTGGAGCTGGCCAATAATTCCTATAAGAAGTTTGCTGACTCTCGTCGAAGGCAGAAGACTTTTAACATTGGGGACTTAGTCATGGTCCGTTTGAGAAAATCAAGACTTCCAGTCGGTCTTCATTCAAAAATGACAAACAAAAAAATTGGTCCATTCCCTATCACTCAAAAGCTCGACGATAATGCCTATCAGATCAATTTGCCTTCAACTCTTCGAATAAGCAATACTTTCAATATTTTTGATATCTACACCTACCATGCTCCTGACGAGTTTTCATTGGCTGCATAAACTCGTGGACGAGTTTTATTTTGGGAGGAAGGATTTGATGTAGAATCATCTTATTCTTTTTAGGTTGTAACCATGGGTGGTTAGGTGGTTAAGTTAATTTTCTGTTTGTTTGTTGTAACCTCCTAACCGACAACCTTGAGTTGGTTAGCCTCTGCCATATCTATAAATATGGCAGCCTTGTATTCATTAAGGATATCTTATTATTGGAAATAAACTCTTCCTCTTATTCTTTCACTTGTGTGCATCAGCCTCCACGAAGCCTCGTGGGGAGAATTGGTGTTTGGTAGGGGACTTTAATGTTACTAGATTTCCTTCAGAGATGTCAAATGGTGGGAGGGTCTCGAAGTCAATGAAAGATTTCAATAGTCTTATTGAAGGGTGCGAGTTGTTAGACCCCCCTCCCCCCGAATGGAAAGTTTATTGGGTCAAATGGGGGGAGAAGGAATGGTGATTTGAAGGCTAGATAGGTTCTTGTTGTCTAAAGGTTGAGTGGGTTTCTTTCCCAATCCTAGACAAAGCTTGGGGCCAAGATTTACCTTTGATCATTGGCCTCTGAGTCTCAGTTTAGGGAAAGTTTCGTGGGGACCGAGCCTTTCAGATTTGAGAATATGTGCTTGTCTCATCCTGGTTTCGAGGTGTCCTTGTCATCCTAGTGGCGTGCGACAATTGTTGGAAAGTAGATGGATTTCGTTTCATCCCAAAACTGAGGGCTCTTAAAAGTGTCCTGAAGGATTGGCATATTTCGATTTTTGGAGACGTAAAGAGGCAAAAAGTTGAGATTGTGGAAAGGGTGAAAGTTTTAGATCAGATGGAGGTGGAACGGGCTTTGCCTAGAGTTGCTCTGAAGGGAGATTTTGAAGACCTTTTAAGGAGGGAGTCGGAGATTTTGAAGACCTCTTAAGGAGGGAGTCGGAGAGTTTGAAGACCTTTTAAGAAGGGAGGATTCTAGCTTGAGACAGAACGCGAAGGTGAAGTGGGTGAAAGAGGGGGATGAAAAGTCTTCCTATTTCCATAATGTGGTGAGGAGGATGAGGAATAAGAATTTATTTGAGTTCTTCTGAAGGAAGGATGATGGTGCGGTGGTGAAGGAGGATGGAGGATAGGAAAATTGAGGAGGGGATTACTTCCTTCTTTTCTAAGTTGTATATTAGGGGTGAGCATCGGTCGGTGGGGTTGGTTTTCGACTCCAACCGACCCTCGAACCGACCAAGGTCGACTGGTTTGGTTGGCCTTTTTTTTTTTTAAACTGACCAAAACTGACCGATCGACCGGTCAGTCGGTTTGGTCGGTTTTTATATATATATTTTAAATATTTAATTAATTAATTAATTAATAATTGATAATTATTATTTGATTATTATTTAATATATTTTGAGAAAATCTTTATAGTTTTTATTTTTTAATTATTATTATTATTATTATTTTTATTTTGTTATAATATATATATATATATTATTATTTTTTCTTAAAATCGGTCGAAACCGACCGAAAAAGCCACAAAACCGATCGATCGCCTCTGCCTCACCTGGTTTGGCTCAATCGAGTCGATTTTCGGTCTTTTTTTGCTCACCCCTATTGTATACCCCTTATTTGGTCCCTAGACCCATTTTGGAGGGTCTTAATTGGTGTCCTATACTACTTAGGGGGTGTTTGGCCCCCTGACTTAAGTTGAGTTGGTTTTAAAACCCAACTCACTGTTTGGCCTATAGAGAAATTAATCCCCCATAAAACAACTCAACTCTACCAACTTGTTAGGATATTAACTCCACCGACTTGTATAGTAACTCTATTAACATATTTTATCACTGTTTCTCAACGATTGGTAGCCACTGCGCCTGCGATTTCTCCAACGACCAACGACCACTTCCAACGACCTTCTCGGAGACGGACAACCACCTCTGATGACCTTCTCCAGTGATCGATGACCATACAGTAAGCCTATTAACATATTTTATCACCACTTCATCAACGACCGATGACCTTCTCCAACGACTAACAACCACCTCTGACGACCTTCTCCGACAATCGACAACCACCTCCGGTGACCACCTCCAACGACTATCATTGGTGATCTTCTCTGACGACTGACAACAATATGCGACAATTGACGGCTATTGCCAACTAAACTACCTTCTGCGACGATCAACGACAATTGTTGGCAACCATATCCAACAACGGGCGGTACCTTCTCCGGCGACTATCACTGACAACAATTTCCAGTGACCGACGGTACACCCATGATTCAAAATAATATGAAATGCATATGTACTTAGTTGACCTGACTCTGAACTCCAACTATCATTCTTCAAACTTGACCTGCTAATATTTTATGAATATTCCACTCCTGCACGACACTATGTTGAAATATATTATCGTTTTCTTGTCATCTTGAAAAAGTAAAATGCTGACATTCTCTTTTCCAAAGATGTTCAATTTAGTACATGTGATCAAACAAATGTAAAAAAACAATGTTACTCCCCAAAAAAAAAAAAAAAAAAAGAATATGTAATGGTCAATGTGTTTAATAAAAACTCCTACCCTATTAGTAATTGAAAAATGTCATAATAAGTTCCTCATTTGTAAATTTCAAAAAAGTTCAATGCGTGTTTAGAAAATGAAACCTTAGATTTTTATATTTTTATGGAAGTTCAATTTGTGTTAAAAGAAAAAAAATAGGTAAATTGTCTTTAGTTTGGAAGAACTTAATTTCTAAAAAAAAGGAAGATAAAGATGATGTTTTTTTTAAAAGATCAATGTTGTAATATATATATATATATATTTTGAAGTGAACCTCTCAATTCAATCTTGGAAAATTGAGAAAATATGTTTATGAATTATTGGAAAAATTTAAAAATAAAAATAAAGGAAACAAAAATAGTCAGCTAAAAATCATTCTACTTTAGCTAAAAATCAATTATACTTTAGATTATAAAAAACTGTACCAGATACCCTAACAGCTCAACTCTACTTTGCACCCCAAACACAGGCTTTCTAACTCAACCCAACCAAATTCTGCATCCCCAAACACAGACTTCTGAATTCAGTGACAAACTAACTCTGCCCAACTCAACTCAATTCTGTGCGCCAAATGCCCCTTTAGGGAGAAGAAGGAGTTGGAAGCCCCTTTCACCAGGGAGGAGATTTGTAAGGTGGTGTTTGGCTTTAATAGGAATAAGTGTTTTGTGCCAGATGAGTTCACTATGACCTTCTTTTAGGATAATCCTAACTGGGATTGTGTCAAGGAGGATTTGGGGAAGGTGTTTTTAGAGTTCTTTGAGAAGGGATATTATCGATGCAAGTATAAGTGAGACCTACGTGTGCCTAATTCCTAAGAAAGACAAGGCTAACAAGGTGAAGGATTTTAGGCCCATCAGTTTGGTTACAAGCTTATATAAGATCATTTCCAAAACCTTGGTGGGAGGTTAAGGAAAGTTCTTCCTAGGACAATCTCTAATTCTCAATGGGTTTCATGGCTGGGAGGCAAACTGAGGCAAACTTTGGACCAAGTGTTGATTGTGAATGAGGCCATTGAGATGGGGTTTTGGAGAAAAAGGGGTTTGGTGTTAAAGTGGACTATAGGCAAGGTAAGAAAGAAGGGGTAATTTTCAAAATTGATTTTGAAAAAAGCTTATGACCATGTGATTGGAAATTTTTTAGATGGGGTTTTGGAGAAAAAGGGGTTTGGTGTTAAAGTGGGGATCTTGGATTTGGAATTGTATCAGGCCAGCAAATTTCTCCATCTTTTTAAATGGAAAACCTAGGGGCAAGATCTTTGTTTCCAGAGGGCTTAAGCAAGAGGACTCTCACTGTTTATTCTCGTGGTGGATGTTTTGAGCAAGTTGGTGTCGGTTGGTGTGAAGAAAGAGGTGGTTGAGGGGTTTAAGGTGGGGTATGAGCCTGCCGACTTATCCCATCTGCAGTTTGCAGATGATACCCTTTTTTCTATTTTGGACAAGAAAAGTCCTTTGTTAATCTCAATGGTGTCTTGTCCTTCTTTGAAGCCATGTTAGGCTTAAAAATTAATTGAGGCAAGAGTTCCATCTTTGGGATTAATTATTGTCCTTCTAAGCTAAGGTCTTGGGCATCTTTGGTTGGTCGTGAGATGGGTTAGTTTTCGTCCTCTTATCTCGGTCTCCCACTGGGTGGGAAGCCGAGGAGTATTGTGTTTTGGAGCTCGATGTTGGATATGATTCAGAGGCATTTGGCTTCTTGGAGGAAGGCTTTCTTCTCGAAAAGTGAGAGACTTACTCTTATCCATTCGGTGTTAATGGGAATTCCTAGCTATTTTTTTCATCTCTTTTTAGGTTTCTGAGGTCTATGTGTAGGTCCTTGGAGAGGTTGTTTAGGAACTTTTTATGGAGGAGTGGATGAAGGGGGTGGGTCCCATTTGGTGGGGTGGGAGGTGGTAGTTAAGCCTTTAGAGCTCAAAGGCCTAGGGATAGGGAGCCTAAGGTTATGTAACGAGGCCCTATTAGCTAAATGGTTGTGGCGGTTTCTCATGGAGCCTAACACATTGTGGTACAAGGTTATTGTGAGTTGGCAAGGCCCTCACCCTTTTGAGTGGGTCTTTAGTGATGGTTCTAAAGGTTCCCTCTTAAAAGTATCTGAAAATCGATTGCCCTTGGCCTTCCTTCTTTTTCTTTGTTGGTTAAATGCTGTATTAGGAATGGTGGGAATGGTTCGAGCATCTAGTTTTGAGAGAATTGGTGGGTGGGTGAGAAGCCCCTTCGAGAAGCCATTTATATCATTTATCGAGTAAGAAGTTACATTTTTGGCTTCATGCTCCCCTCCTCTGACCTTCTCCCTCGCTTTCCTTGGGTTTTCTGCCCCATCCGTTTGACAGAGAGGCCTTAGACGTTGTGCGGCTCCTTTTGATTCTTCAGGGGTGTGGTGGTCTTCGAGGGGGGAGAGACGCTAGATTCTGGACTCCAAATCCTTCTAGGGGCTTTTCTTGCAGTTCTTTCTTTCGGTTGTTGTCTGGTCCTCTCCCCCCATTACCTTTGTTTTCTCCTCTCTGGTAGGTAAAAAATCCCTAGGAAGGTAAATCTTTTTGTGGGAAGTTTTACATGGGAGAGACAACACTTTGATCACGTCCAAAGACATTCTTCTCTTCTGTTGTTACCACAGTGGTGCATCCTTAGTAGGCGTTAGCCCAAGGATTTGTATCATCGTTTGTGGGGGGTGCCCGTTTGCCCAATCCCTTTGGGCCTGTTGGTTGGACGTTTATAATTTTTGTCTGGGTTGGCATAAGGATTGTTTTGCCGTGATTGAAGTGATTCTTCATGGCTCTCTTTTTAGAAAGAGGAGAACTATTTTGTGGCATGCTAGTTTCTTTGCAATATTGTGGAGGGTTTGGAAGAGGCATGATAGACTTTTTTGAGAGGTTGAGCGCTCTTCTGACGAGGTTTGGGAATTGGTGAAGTTTAATGCCTTCTTGTGGGCGTAGTCACTAGGCCTTTGATTTTTTCTTTCATTGGTTCTGCCAGCCAGAACCAAAGTTAACTGTTATAATGTTCCCTCTCTTTGCTGGGTTCCTTGTCAAATGACACCCATGTTTACATTCGGCCATAATTTTCCTAGGAAAACTCTGTCCTTTGCATAATTTATTAGCCATAGAATGCTTAAAACTCTATGTTGAGGAAAAGGTTGAATTTTACCTTGGACCCATTTTAAGAACTTGAATTTAAATCAATATAATTCCACTTCCTCCCATTTCATATTATAGTTCACTTGTTAAGTTTGGTGAATAAAATTAAATATCTAAGCCTATATGTGAGGGGAGTGTTAGGTTGAGAAATATTAAATTTATTCCAACCTATCTGCCTAACTTTTTGTGTCTTCAAGGATGTTACCTTGGATAAGGTCCCCTCTAGTAGACAAATCTAATTGTCTTAGTCCAATTTGGCATGCTATATCCAATGCGTCATCAGACAGGCAGCATTATTTTCTCACTGCCAGTCCAACTTACTTGTTTCTTGTGGAAAAGGTTTCCCTTTACCTTCAAGTGAATGTTGAATTGGTATGAATTCCGAAGTTCTTATTGTAGCTTCTTTAGGGCCACTCTATAAGAAAAAAGCCAAAACTCACGCGTACTTTTTCTTTCCCGTTTTGTGGGAGTTTTTTGATATAAAAGAAATACAACATGTTTTTCAACAATACAAGAAAGAGAAGGGTTTTCAATTGTCATCTTTTTAAGGTATTTAAAACTTCGGGATTAAAGTGCAGCTTGAGACATCACTGAAATAGAAGTCTAAGAAGAAGAATCAATCCATGGGCATTTAGTGCAAAGAGGCACCTATACCAGATATATTCTTGATCTTGAATTACCATCTTCTTGATTAACAATTGAATTATTTTCTCTCATGTTAAAAAAAAAAAGAAAAATCTCAATAGACCTTTCATTGATATGTGATAAGAGAAAAAAGTGTTCAAGGATACAAAATCCTAAAGGGAGTGGAATAAACAAGCAACCAAAGCCCTAAGTGGCTCTTTGGTCTTCAGTGTTTGAGACTTAAGGGTGAGAAAGCCTACCAAAGTGGTATTTAGCAAGTGCTCGAGGAACAACTGCGAAGAAGATTGAGTTTGAAAGATGGGGTGAAGGAGAACATAAACATGGCATTATATATTAGAGGCTGGAATGAAGTAGAAATTAAACTGCTTTCAATTAAAAGGTAGTACAATGGAGAGAATTCAAGAGCTCTGAATTTTCTCCTCGTAAGCCAGAGGAAGCTCTGCCAAACTCATGCATGCGAGGTGCATCACCTTTCTAAACCTTTTCCCTAGTTAGTTTGTGCTCTTTGTCAAGATCATTTTGTTAGAATATTTGTGCGTGTGCGAGAGTACTAGTAAGGGGTATATTAGGTATATGGGCATTTTATTAGTAAGGGCATAATAGTAAGTAGCTAGTAGTGTCTTGTTATAAATAGGGAAGTTAGGGTTCTTAGAAAGGAGAGAAAGATTTTGGAATTGTCTCAGTGTAGAGACTTTGGGAGAGACATAGCTCTCTCGAAAGACTATTGGTTATTGTAATTTTCTTCATAGTTATTACAATATATCCGTTTCTTAGTGTTCTTTGTGTTTTCTGTGTTTGGATACCTAACAACGTGTCTCTTTGTTTTCTTTTTATGAACTTGATGCGGTAAACTTACAGATTTATAAGAGATTTTTTTGTTTTAATAATTTAATTGAAAAAAAAATCTGCAAACCCGGGGTTTTAAATAACTTTGTTTTGGAGTGGATAACTAGGATACTATGTATTGCTCGAAATGATCCATCTTTTAGGGCATGTGATAGTTTTTTCACTAGTCAAGGCTTTATTTATTTATTTATTGATAAGAAACAAGCTTATAGCCTTGCACAAAAAACTAAGACAGCCTAAGGGGAATTCTAATGAGTAGCAAAAATTATTTGGATATTTACAAATATAGCAATGATTTTTGGAGATTTGCAAATATAGCAAAATTTTCTAAATCTGATGTCCGTTCTTTTATTATTCTAATTTTATCCTCATTGGTGCATCAACAGGTATATCAGTAGTATATTTGATATACTATTTTGTATATCAATAGTAAGTCAGTAATATATCTAATATACTTTACATTTGATATATCGGTCAACTGATATATATCTAAAACAAAGTATATTAATAGTATATTACTGGTATACTACTGATACACTTTATTTTAGGTATATCAGGTAAATGATATATTGTAAATGAAATACATTAGTAACACATTAAGGATATTTTGCTTATTTGGTATGTCACTGATATACCTAACAATATTGAGTATATCAATAGTATACCAATGATATGTTTTATCACCTTAAGTGACGAATAACTATTGATAAAGTCAAAAACTAAAACAGAGTATCAGTAGTATATCTAGTATAATGAATATGTAGTACTGATATATAACTGACATACTTTATGTTAGATATATTAGTGAAATAATATACTTAAAATGAAGCATTTTAGTTAGGGGTGAGCAAAAAAAGACCGAAAACCAATCCGACCGACCAAAACCGACCGAACCGACCTTGGTCGGTCGGTTTATTGAAGGTGTCGGTTGGGGTCGGTTTTGCCCTTGGTAAAATTGACCGGTCGGTCGGTTTGGGGAAAAAACCCCAAGCCGACCGAAATATTAAAAAAAAATATAAATATATAATAATAATAACAATAATAATAATAGAAAACTGTAAAAGTAATAAAAAAACTAGAAACATTTTTACATATTTTTCAATTAAATAATTAAATAATAAAAATAGTGAATAATTAATTAAAATTTTTTTAAAAATAAATAAACCGACCGAACCGAACCGACCGTCACCGGTCGGTTTTTTTAGCCTGCTTTAAGGCCTTTTTTTTTTTTTTTTTTAAAAAGTCGACTCAATTTTTCGGTTTGGGGTCGGTTGGGTCGAAAATCGACCCCGACCGACCGATGATCACCCCTAATATTAGTATTAGATCATTCATTTACTATTGATATAATATTAGACAAGCGTATTGATTAAAAACCAATGCATCAACAAAGAAGTGGTCAAAATTCATTAACAAAGTCATAACTGATATACTTCGCATTATGTATATATCTCATATATAAATTACTGGTATAAGCTTGATATATTTTATATAGGTATATATGATATACTGATTATGAATTACCAATATATTGTTGATATATTTTATATTAGTGTTGATTATTTCCTTATTTGTTGATGAGAATATTTGATATTATCTAGTATCTTTTATATTATTTGAATTAGATATTATCTAGTATCTTTTATATTATTTGAATTAGATATACTGGGAAGATTATTTCCTTTTCGGAAATAAGGGTTCTCTCCTATATAAGAAACCCTTCCTTCTCATAGTAAATATACAAAATAATACATTCTACTCTTGGTATTCTACATGGTATCGTGAGCAAAACCCTAAATTCATCAAAACCCTAATTTCTTTTCTTTCTAAACACCAAAAGAAAACCCTAGCCGCCACAAAAAAAAAAAGCCTAGCCTCCTCCGTTCACACACATCGCCGGCGACATTGCCACGACCACTGTGCTTTGAACCCTAGGATCCTTGCCGAGATAAACCAACCCTTGCCGGAGATAATAGACGCCTGCGATCCGACACTTGCAAACTCGCGAACGTCTGCGACCCGCGTCCTGCGAACTTGCAACCCACGACCCACGCGGAGTGAGAGCTCTGCTCAGAGTGTTGTCGCCTCGCTTCCTTCTTTCGCCACTGCCTCCTTGCCGGTTGCCTCCTCGCCGTCGCCGCCGACTTCACCTCTACCACCGATTTCTCTGCTTTTTCTAAAAACAAGCACCTCGTGACGGGTTATTGGATCTCCTTTTGTTGACTGCACTATTTGTTTTCTTTTGGTGATTTTTATCTCTACTTCTCTGTCCTTAATTGATCTTCGTGAAAGATGTCGAAAAATAAATCTTTGTCCGTTATTAAAGGCTCCTGATGGTCGATCCATTCCAACAACCCTACCGTCCAAATTACTACAATTCGACTCAATGGCGATAATTTCCTTCATTGGTCGCAGAGCGTTCGAATGTATATCCGAGGACAAGGGAAGATTGATTACCTTATTGGGGATAAGCTCATGCCTGCCAAAGACGATCCTTCATTTGGCCGGGTGGGATGTTTGAGAACTCCATGGTGATGACTCGTTAGTAAATTCCATGGTAGAAGAGATTAGTTGCAATTATATGTGTTATTCTACCGCTAAGGAATTATGGGATAACGTGGCTCGGATGTATTCCGACTTAGGGAATCAATCCATGTATTTGAGCTCAATCTCAAACCGAGTGACATTAGACAGAAATAATTCGGTTACACAAATATTTTCATTTGTTGAAGCGAATTTGGCAAGATCTTGATCTATTCGATTCTTATGAATGGAAGTCAACTGATGACCAAAAAGACTACAAAAAAGTTGTGGAAGACAGTCAAATTTATAAATTTCTCGCTGGCCTCAATGTGGAATTTGATGAGGTTAGAGGGGGAATACTTGGTAAGACTACTCTTCCTACTATTAATGATGTGTTTTCTGAAGTTCGCTGGGAAGAGAGTCGTCGAAATGTTATGATAGGTAAGAAAGTGTTTGATTCTGTTGAAAGTTCTGCGTTAATAGTTTAAGGTTCAGCTCTCAAGGCATCAGACCACACACCCAAGACAAATGATAAACCTAGAGTCTGGTGTGACTACTGCAACAAACCTCGACATACTCGTGAAACTTGTTGGAAAATTCATGGAAAGCCTGCTAATTGGAAGAGTGGTAAGCAAGGTGAAAAGGGTATGAATCAACACTCATCTTCTGCTAATATTGTTGACTCTAATCCATTTAGCAAGGTGCAAGTTGATCAAATCCTGAAACTGTTGAAGACCACTTCATCACCTGGTAATCCTAGTGTTTCCTTGGCACAAACAGGTAATTACCCTCGAGCCCTCTCTTGCCTTAACTCACCCCCATGGATCATAGATTCTGGGGCCTCTGATCATATGACCAATTCCTCCAAAATATTTGAATCATACTCCTCGATGTACTGTAATGAGAAAATTCTAATTGCAGACGGTAGTTTTAACTCAATTGCAGGGAAAGGAACTATTAAATTGTCCTAAAAAATTGCTCTACACCCTGTTCTGCATGTTCCTAAACTAGCTTGTAATTTGTTATCTGTTAGTAAAATCTCCAAAGATGCTAATTGTCGTGTTATCTTTTGTGACTCCCATTGTATTTTTCAGGATCGAGAATCTGGGAGAGATGATTGGGCGTGCTAAGATGCTTGAAGGTCTCTACTATTTTGAGGAATCTCCAACTAGTCATAAAAAGCTCGGGGCTTGAGTAGTGTTAGTTCTTTCCCTGCTCAAGAAACTATATTGCTCGCATCGTAGATTAGGACATCCTAGTTTCTTCTATTTAAAGTATTTGTTTCAAATTTATTTAAAGGAATTGATTGTTCTCGCTCTTCATTGTGAAAGTCAGTATTTTTGCGAAAAATCATCGATCCACTTATTTGCCCAAACCTTACCGTGCTTCCGCTCCTTTTTACTTGATTCATAGTGATGTTTGGGGTCCGTCTAAAGTTTTAACTCATAGTGGAAAACGATGGTTTGTTACCTTCATTGATGACCATACCCGCTTAACTTGGATTTATTTATTGAAAAAAAGTCTGATGTGAAGGAAATCTTTATTCAGCTTTTACAACATGATTGAAAATCAATTTCAAACAAAAATTAGCATTTTGCACTCGATAATGGAACAGTAGTATTTCAACGAATACTTAAATGAGTTTTTAAAGTTTAAAGGGATTTGTCATCAATCTACATGTCTGGGACACTCCACAACAAAATGGCATTGCCGAAAGAAAAATAGACATTTGCTTGATGTTGCTCGTGCCCTTATGTTTTCTATGCACGCTCCACCTATTTGTGGGGAGAGAGGCTATCCTTACGGCAACATATCTTATTAATCGAATGCCCACAAAAGTGTTGGATTTTAAAACGCCCCTGGATTTACTTAAAACCTTTTTTCCCTCAGTCCGATTGTTTTCTGACTTACCACTCAAAGTGTTTGGGTGTACTGTTTATGTTCATCTTTCGAGTCTTTCTCAGTCTAAACTTGATCCTAGAGCTGTTAAGTGTGTTTTCTTAGGATATGTATCCAACAAGAAAGCCTATAAAAGTTTTGACCCAATAACCAAAAAATACTTTGAAAGCATGGACATCTCCTTTTTGGAAAATCAACATTTTTTTTCAAATTCTCTTCAGGGGGAGATAACACCTAACTTAGAAGATAATTTCTAGGACACGTCTCCTCTTCCCACACTTATTAATCCTGAGGTTACGAGTTCTTGTTCTCCAATGCCACGTATGGAAACCTCTTCTTCAGGGGAGAAACACTACAAGATAAACCTGAGCTTCAGGTTTATACTAGGGGGAGATTGAATCAAAAGAACCGGGACCAGATAGTAGACTTGTCACAGAACCAATCTGATACTCTGATGAATGATTCTCGAAGATCCGTGTAACACATCTTCTATTCCCAATTTTTCTTCTAGTATGAATCATTTACCTGATCTTGATATTCCGATAGCCCATAGGAAAGGTACTCGTAATTGCACCAAATACCCTATTTCGAATTATCTCTCTTACCATAGACTATCTGATAACCACAAAGCTTTCACATCTAGGATAACAAATCTGTTTGTCCCAAGGAATATACAGGAGGCCCTGAATGATTCGAATTGGAAATCAACAGTTATGGAGGAGTTGAATGCTCTTAAACAGAATGACACATGGAACATAGCAGAATTACCAAAAGGTAAGAAGACAAAGGGATGTAAATGGGTGTTTAACATATAAATGTAAAGTCGATCGACGGCAGTGATTGAAAGATACAAGGCTAGACTTGTTGCTAAAGGCTTCACTCGCACCTATGGGATTGATTATCGTGAAACATTTGCTCCTGCATGCTAAAATTAACTCTATTAGAGTTTTGTTATCAATTGTTGTCAATGCAGATTGGCCTCTCTATCAACTTGATATCAAGAATGCATTTCTCAATGGGGAGCTTGAAGAAGAGGTATTTATGGATTTTTTTACCACCTGAATTTGAAGAAGAACTGGGACTTAACAAAGTGTGCAGGTTGAAGAAATCTCTATAGGGCCTTAAACAATCCCCTAGAGCATGGTTTGAACGGTTTGAAAAAGTAGTCATGAATTATGGATTTTGTCAAAGTCAAGCAGATCATATTATCTTCTATAGACATACTGAAAATAACAAAATTGTTGTGTTAATAGTATATGTCGATGACATTGTTCTTACAGGAAATGATGAGGCAGGATTGACAACTTTGAAAAAAAACCTGGCTAATGAATTCCAAATCAAAGACTTGGGTACCTTGAAGTACTTTCTAGGAATGGAATTTGCTAGGTCAAAGGAGCGCATTCTTGTAAATCAAAGGAAGTATATCATTGATTTACTTGAAGAGACAGGCCTACTTGGTTGCAAAACAGCAGAAACTCATATCGAACCAAACTTGAGATTACAAGTTGCAACGGGAAAAGAGGTTTAAGGACAAAGAAAAATATCAGAGACTTGTGGGAAGACTCATTTATTTACCTCACACACGTCCTGACATTGCATTCGCAGTAAGCGTAGTAAGCCAATTTATGCATGCCCCGGGATCTTCTCATTTTGAAGTAGTCTACAGGATCCTAAGATACTTAAAAGGAACACCTGGAAAAGGTATACTGTTTAAGAAGCATGATAACTTACATGTTGAAGTTTACACCGATGCTGACTGGGCAGGGAGTACGACAGATAGACGATCTACTTCTGGATATTGCTCGTTTGTTGGAGGTAACCTAGTTACCTGGCGTAGCAAAAAACAAAATGTGGTGGCTGAAGTAGTCTTTGAATTGAATTTGAGAGCCTTAGCTCATGGAATTTGTGAAGGTATATGGATAAAAAGATTATTAGAAGAGTTAAAGTTTCCTCAGAAACAACCAATGCGTATTTATTGTGACAATAAGGCAGCAATTTCCATTGCCCACAATCCAGTCCTTCATGATAGGACAAAACATATTGAGGTTGATAAACATTTCATAAAGGAGAAGATTGATGCAGGAGTCATATGCATTCCCTATCTCCCTACGACAGAACAAATAGCTGATGTGCTGACAAAGGGACTTCCTAAAGTACAATTTGACAAGATGATCACCAAGCTGGCAATGGAAGATATCTTCAAATCAGCTTGAGGGGGAGTGTTGATTATTTCCTTATTTGTTGATGAGAATATTTGATATTATCTAGTATGTTTTATATTATTTGAATTAGATATTATCTAGTATCTTTTATATTATTTGAATTAGATATACTGGAAGATTATTTCCTTTTCTGTAAATAAGGGTTCTCTCCTATATAAGAAACCCTTCCTTCTCATAGTAAATATACAGAAATAATACATTCTACTCTTGGTATTCTACAATTAGGTATATCATCGATATGCTTAAATAAAGTATATCGATAATATATCGTTGATATACTTCATATTAAGTATATCTGATATACTGAATTTAAATTATTGTTGTATTCTTGTTATAATTCATATTAGATATTTTTGATTTTCTATTGATATATTGAATATTAAAAATTTCATTTCATTGATATGCCTAAATATAGTATATCAGTGATATTAGGTATATCACATCATTGATAGACGATTAAAAAGGGATTAAATAAAGGGTTATTTTGGACTTTTTTGCAGATTATGTTTGGGTTGGGCTGACTTTTTAACTATATTTGCAAATAGAATGAAGAAGAGACATGTTTGCAATTGGGCCCGATTTTTTTTTTTTTTTTTTGCCAGCGTTGCAACTATCTCTTACAAAAAACCTTCTAATCCTTTAGAATCATCGGGAGGGGATAGTTGTAAAAGAATTTAGTATGCCTGTGATACTAACAAGAAGTAGTGAACTGTACAATATTCCCCAAAAAAAGGAAGGTAGCAGACCTATCTTCAAAGGTCATCTTGTTTCTTTCTAGCCAAAGGCTCCATAAAGTGGCATGAACAACAAACTTCCAAAGGCTTTGATTGAGCTACTAAAAAAGTTAGCGATTGACATTAATGTTACAGTTCATGTATTTAATTAGTTTGATGTATATCATATTTATAAGGTCTGTCCATTTGTTTCATGTGATTTCATTAAAACTTTGTTGAAATGACGTCCTGTTCCTACTTTCAATCAGGGTATTGCGCTCATGGTTACAGTTCTCCAGATTGTTCGAGTCCCTAATCTCAAGGTAATTTTTGAGTTGCATGCATTTCCAGGTTTTTACCTTGCTATCTTCCACTTGTTTGCCTGGTGATCTTCTCGACTTCCTCCAATGTCCTCTTTTTGTATAATCATTTCATCGGCAAAATCTTGTCAACATTTTAAAGCAACATACACACCGAAGACCAATATCGTACATCTAAGAGACACCATGATTTTTAATAAACTGAAACAAAGTTTTTACAAAAATAAATATAATTGTATAGTGGAAGAGACTATATGCTGTCTCCTATAGTCAGATAATCTGTTGTTTCCTTTAGTCAACTTTGAAATCACAAACAACTTTACATATACCAAATTTATGTGCCAATATTACGATCTTTTTCCAAAAAAACGTTTCATTGCTCAATTAAATTATAACTTAGAATCAGCTTTCTATTATTTTTTGCCTTGAAAAGCCCTCTTATTTTGGCAAATACCTCTGTTGATGGTTCATATAGATTTTCAGTTATATTAATTAGTATGGACTTGTGAAGGTATATTGTAGTTGATATGTTTCTAATTGAAAGGTCCTAGCGTCTAAAGCAAATTACACAAAATGATATGAGCTTGTTTTGTAATTAATAGTTTAAAGAACTATTGTGAAAAACGACGTGTAATTCTACATATACGCCAGTATAAAATAGATAAAAAGAGGAAATATAATGTCATGCATGCATACATGCACAAGCACCTATGCTCCTAATGTTGGCTCTGTCCTCCATTTTGCTTTATGTATACTATGCAGTGAAGTTCTGACACTAGGGCATAGGTATATGGTTCTGTGAAATGATTGGATCATTTAGTCAATGGAGCAATGCAGATAATCACAATTTCATATATAGAACTAAGAAAAATGAAAAGCTATTTGATCTTTTAAGCCAAAAAGAAAAAGAAAGCTACAAGTGATATTATTGACTTGAGAGGCAATTCCATGCAACAGTTGGCTGTACTAACCTGGTCATTACCAATTGAAACTTTGTAGATTATAATGCTATAAGGGAACTGTAGTTTCTACATTGAACATTTTGCATATGAGCACATAATTGGAAATTTTAAAAGAAAATATTATTGCAATGAACACTGGATCAGGAAATTGTTGTTGTGATACATTTTTTTAATTGAAAACCCCAATTTTAAATCTTCAATTTGTTTTCTGTTATCAGGTTGGGACGGTTCTCCTCAGCTGTGCCTTTTTGTATGACATTTTTTGGGTATTTGTCTCGAAATGGTGGTTCCACGAGAGTGTTATGATAGTGGTGAGTTGTTTGTTAAAACCATCCCCTTTTCCATTTGTTAATGCTAAAGTTTTGAGAGAATCAGTCAATACTATCCCATTCACTAAATAGATATATGTACAAGTGTACAAGGTTCATCTAAGTAGGACTTAGGAGAGAGGAAAAGACAATAAACAACGACCTAATTAATATATTTACAAAAACAATTATGCTAATATAAGAACTCTAACATCCTTGTTTTTTATAGGCAATATTGTTTGTTTCTATCAGGGACCTGTCTTAATTTTTCGGGCAATTGCAGGTTGCTCGTGGTGATAAGAGTGGTGAAGATGGTATACCCATGCTACTAAAGATTCCACGGATGTTTGATCCTTGGGGAGGGTACAGCATTATCGGATTTGGTGACATTATCCTGCCAGGACTTTTAGTCGCATTTTCGCTAAGGTGAAAGCTACAAGTACAATTTTTTTAATATTCTGTTCCTACATTTAGGCATCAAATAGGTTTGACTTCAGTGGGTCAATCTTTAATTGGTCAAACTGGGCAACTAAATAGACGCATCCTCAATTTTTTCTCAAGATATATATGCCGTCAGTGTAGTCTTAGAAATTTCACGGTACTTAAGAAAAGCTAGAGCTCAGATTTTATGTTTTTGATGGAAAAAGCCATCAAGATTAGATGCCTTCCACCGAATTTCCTTCTGCTTCTGCCTAAACTCTCACTATTCTGCAAATTTTCGGGGCATCTCATCATTCAAGACTTCCATTTGGGTTGGTGCTGAGATCTAATCGAAAAAACTATGCCCCTCTTTTTTTTGGGTAACTTAACCCTTTTGTCAGTCAGATATTAGACTGAACAGTAGTTGCAATTATCTTTTGAGATTGGTGCTCTCTCTCTCTCTCTCTCTGATGAGTAAATTGGCCAACGCATTGTCATCAATGGTGGAAAGATGTTGTAGCATTCTAATAATTACTGGCAACAGTAACCATTTGCGAATGAAATGTCCAAGTTCTTTTTTTAATTGGGATGCAAGAGTTCTGATGTAAATCGATCGTCCATGGAACTTAATGGTGGATTGCATATTTTCTACAGATATGATTGGCTTGCAAAGAAGAAACTCCGAGCAGGTTACTTTGTTTGGGCAATGACTGCTTATGGCACAGGTATGATTAACACAAAATCTATGTATGACGATCTCCAAACTGGTTACTTCATTTTTTCTCTTATCTTCGAATATTGAATTCCTTTTTTTGTAAAATTTAAATGTAACGTGTGTCAGTGTGTGTGTGTGTGTGTATTATCTTGTGCTTTTTGTTTTTGAATCCTGTAGAGCTTTATGTTTCTTTCGTTGCATGTTTGTATTTTTCTTATAGTTTCTCGAGAACAAAACAAAAATCTGGGACTGAACGTTCAAAAGTTGATGTTCTCAACTTGACGTTGTCTTGCTTATTGTAGTATGTTCATTTTTCATTTCAGGCCTACTCATCACTTATGTAGCTCTGAATTTAATGGATGGACATGGCCAACCAGCTTTGCTTTACATCGTTCCGTTCACCCTTGGTAAGGACCAAGTTTCTTTCACCCGAACCACCATCCCACCAACGAGTTAGCCTTTCCATAACAAGCTGAAAAGTAGAGATCTTAAAAAAAAAAAAAACTTGATTTCATTTCAGGCACATTTTTGACACTGGGAAAGCAAAGAGGGGATCTTAAGATTCTTTGGACAAGAGGAGAACCAGAAAGGCCTTGCCCACACATCCAACTCCAACCCTCCTCTCAACATTAAAAGAAGAGTAAGTAACCAACCTTGCATCATAACCAACACCTGTTGTAATACTACCACTGTTAATTAGGAGCACAAAGAACTTAGAGAACTCTTTTTTTTTTTTTTTTTCCTTTTACCTTTTCTCAGGCCGTAGATTAGATTTGTATGTGTAATTTATATATAGCTGTTTTACAAACTACATATACTTAACACAGAAAAAACACTCTTGTTTTCGAGCTGCTGTCTCTGCAGTTCTGCTACTTGTGTTATAATGTGATGTTGCTACTGAGAATCTAAGATTGTTTTAGGGAGAAGTAGTAGAGATGAAGATGAAAAACGTCACCCCACAGGGTGAGAAATAAGAAAGGCGAGATGGTCTCTCAACTTTTCCAGGTGACTAATCATCCATAAGTGTCGTATTTGAATTATACAAAGCTATAATCATTTTGTAATTTAATCAACGGTTGTTTTTTAGTTCCCCTGAAATTCTGTAACTGGCATTTCTTTTGATATTATATTGCATATAAGGAAAGGCCCAAGGGGCGGCCCTTTTGGCTAAGACCCGTGGTCTATGAGTGAATAAGTTTGAATTTTCGAGTGAGCTTAATAAAGAAAATCCTTGGGTGTGTTTGACCCATGGGTTTGGATTTGGATGGGTTTGACATCCAAATCCAAACCCATGTTTGGAGCAAGGTGTTCCAAATCCTTGGTTTTGAAACTCATTTTCATGGGTTACAACAATACAACCCCATGGGTTGTAATAGTGTAATCTCATGAAATTTGTTCAATGTTTTTCTCATCCATTTGTCGACTACTTCGACAACTCCGGTAAAAACTCCGACGACCATCGACAACGACAACTCCGATAAAAACTCCGACGATCACCCAACGACCATCGACAACGATAACTCCGACGACCGCACCGGCGACCACTTTGGCAACAACTCCGGTGACAACTCCGACGACCACTCAACAACCACCGACAACGACAACTCCGACGATCGTACCGACGACCACTTTGGCGACAACTCCGACGACCACCCGACACCATCGACAACGACAACTCCGAAGACCACACCGACGACTCGACTACCGCTGACGACTGCCTCAGAAAACACTTGATTTTCCATTTGCTCTTCAATTTTTTTCGTTTTTCATTATCGGTGATCGCTTCGACAATAACTCCGATAACAACTCCAGCGACCACCCGACAACGACAACTACAACTACAACTACAACTACAACGACCACACCAGGGACTCAACCACCGTTGACGGTTACCTCTTGCGACCACTTGGTTTCTCATTTGCTCTTTCATTTGTCGTTACCATTTTTCAGCCACCACTTCGACAACACAACTTCAGTGACAACTCCGGCGACCATAGACAACGACAACTCTGACGACCACATCGACGACTAGCAACCACTAATGGCTGCCTCAACGACCTTTTCAACAACTCCGACGACCCGATGACCACCGACAGCCAAAAATCCAACGACCACCTCGACAATCACACCACCTCATCAACTTGACTACTCCAACAATTCGACAATCTAGTCAATTTTTTAAAAGGTTAAAATAAAACTAAAAATGGCTAATAAACAATTTTTATACGCTACTCTCAAAGACCTTTGAACTTTGTGAAATTTTTATTAAAAAAAAACTTGGTATTTTTTTTTTAATGTACACTTAAATGACTCAATTTTGTAATTTATTTTTTAAAAGTTAGAAAAAATGAAATAATTTTTTTTTATTTCGCACAAAGGCGTTTTATGTTCTTTTGTTTCATGTTAGTTGCAACACTTTTGGGCGATGTATCCAGATGTGTAAACTCGCCGTAGGGGTGTTCAAAAAACTGATGATGACCCGAAAAATTCAATCAACCCAACCCAATTCGTTGGGTTAAAAAATTCAATTCGTTGGGTTGAAGATATTTGCAACCCGAATAGTTGAGTTGGATCTAAATGCTAAAAATTGTTCTAAAGGTTAAAAACTCTTCTTTTATTCCTCAACAACTACCTAAATTGAAAGCTTCATGGAAAAGTTACTCAAAAAATTTATCCTTGTTAGACATTAACTTCTACAATTCACATAAGATCAATTACAAAAATTTAAAAGGAACAAAATAGCTAAAAGAAAAAAGGTGAAACAAAACTGTACCAAACCTAGAGTTCAGAAAACTGCACCTAAGACACAGCTATCTTATTTCCAGGCTTCAGAACACTGCACCCGAAACACAGTTTTTTAATTCCCAGACTTTAGAACACTACACCCCAAACACAGCTTTTTCGATTCCTGCGCTTGAACCCTCGAACAAACCCTCCAGCTTTTTGATTCCTGGGATTCGATTTGAACTCGCGCCTAAACAACCCTTTGATGTCTCATTTAGGCCTTGGAGTGGTGCAGATTTTTAGTATATTTGAACTTACTCGAGATATATTGATATGTGAACATGAGGGTTATGTTCATCTAGTTTTCTATTTTGAAGTATGAATTTGTGCTTTATCAAATTGTGGAGTAAGTGATGAGTATATCCAAAATATTTCTAACAAAAAGAAATTGTGTAGTACTGTAAACAAGAACAATTAGATCATCAGAATAATTTTAGTTACGTTTTGAAGATGGTCTAGTAATTTAATATCTAACCGAAGAATTGTTATTATTGAACCTAACTAAATATTTTTTTTTTGGAGAAATTAAACAGAAATGGAAATAAGGGTGTGTTTAGATAGTGATATAAAAGATCATCTAAAAGGAAATTTAAAAACAAGAGATTTAATGAAAAGTGAGGTTATATTTCATATTTTAACTGTGTTTTTAATATGTTCGGTAGTAGTTGTAGAATTTCAAAACACTATAAACATGTAAAAGTTAGGTTAAATTATAAAAAATATTCTTGAACTATGAGGTTGTTTTACCCTTTTGAATCTATTTTAAAATGACTCTTGAAGATTTTTTTTGGATTAAATTTATAGATGAAAAATGATGTATTTGCATAAATTTTGATTTTTTTCCCATAAATATGTTCACATAAGCAATAATACAAATGTAAATACACACATTTTTCATTCATAAAAAGCTTTCAAGGGGTGTTTTGAAACAAATTTCAAAGTTATAATTGAAATTATCCGCATAGATTTTTTTAGAATGTAACCTAAAAATTATTTCCAAAATTTTACCAAGGTCAGAATCAAATGGGCCGAAATAAGAAAATTCTTTTTCTTCTTCTACTATTGGATTCTGGTAAAATCATTTCTTTTTTATTCTTTGACTTTCAACTTCTCCCACTTTTACTAAGGAGGAAAGACACATTATTGGGGGTTAGGGAAATTTAACGGAGGTAAATAAATTATAGTAGTGGAAAAAAAGAGGGAGAATTAAATTTTATCCCTAAACTTGTCTTATTAATTTTAATCATAAATTTTCAATTTTATCAAACCACACCTCAAATTTAAATAAGTGTTGCAATCTTAGTTTTAAACTTTAAAAGATGTTGCAAATTTTACTATGATAAGTTTTCTTTGGAACGATCATTCAAAAAAATATTCTTATATGTGCTTAGTGAATTATAAAACATATGAATGTTACATAATTGATAGAATTTTAAAGAAAAATAATATTAAAACTAAACTTTTGTTAAACTTTTGTAATTTTGGAAAAGTTATTCCACGGTTAATTTGTGCATTTTCAAACTTAATTTGTGTAAAATTTGATTTTATTGAAATTAGTGAGCTCACGGAGATTTTCATTTTGGTTTCTGTTAAAGTTAGTGTCCAAATTAGCAAAAAATGACTTGGGGTAAAAATTAGAATGCTTTTCTAGTCTAGGGTCAAATTTAATGAAATTAAATGGTTAGAATGAAAATGGATGCAACTTAACAAGTTTAAGGGTAAAGATTATTTTTCTCCTAAAAAATATATCACATCACGAGTTCATAGAGAGGATAGACTAAAAGATAAAACCATTTTCCTAATTCGAATATATCTCAATAGTTAAGATACCTATGCCTTTCTTAAGATTAAAATTTTGATCTCTCGCCCTTCCATTAAAAACACAAAAGATAAAATCATTTTCATAGTTGAAATTATTAAGCAACATATAAAAATCATCTTTAAATCTACATTAACTAAAAACTTTTAAATTCATCAATCTATAGGCGTGTGTTGTTGTCAAAATTTAGACGAGGGAATGTACCTGGTCTTCAGGTGACAACAACGGTAAAATTATTTGGAGGAAGGAAGAATGTTGCCTGCAAAAGAAGAAGGAAACTACATATGTATGTGGTGCTAGCCACACCAGCTCCAATGCTTAAGTTAGCACATAGAATTTTAATGTATCAAAGGTGTAGAGAATGAGGAAGAGTAGAAGATATTTATTTATATGATCCATTTGGCTTCTCTATATCCTTCTTCGAATTGGATTAAAAAATGGACCGGGTCGAATTGAACTAGGACACCACGAGCCGAGAGCATGCAAGGCGCGTGCCCCTTGTCAGTTGACCAAAGGGTCCACCTTGCCTAAGGATAAGCAATTTGGCTTTAATACAATTTCTTCTTTTCTTGTTTCTTTCATGACTCCATCCTTTTATATTGTGATAAGGCAATCCTAATTCTCAGCCAAAGATCCAAGCTATGAATTAGCAAGAACCATTGAACTAAGAGATTAACACCTCCCTATACAAATTAGAATCAACCAAGAGAAAAAGCTAGAAATCGATTACCTCTTATGATCAAAGATCTAGAAGCAAGATTGGAAATCTTGTTCTAGATTGAGTCATTCCACAATCAAACGTGATCAAGGCTGGATTGAATGACTCAAAATGCAATCTATCACAAGAATTGAAAGAAACTTTAGAAATGGATTTCTAAGAAAAAACTCTCTAACTTGAGAGATCAAAATTCATTCATCACAATCTGAGTTTTACATGGCTAGGATGTGACTTTTTATAGTCTATATGTGAATAAAACCCCCAATCTTTCAGTTTCTCAAAAATAAAACCTACAATTATTAATGACCATAATTGGTCTACTTAGTAACTCCCCACAATTAAAGTCTAATTTTGAAACATATTTTGGAAGCCCAAAAGTTCAAAAATTACAATCAAAAGTTCATGATTAAAAATAACAAATGAGTCTTTAAAATGTTGGCACAATGTCAATCTTCCAAATGTTGACCTTCCTATCGTCGTCGCTCTTGGATCAATTTGCAACATATGAAATGCGTAGTTGAACCTATCCAATTTTGTATGTGAATAAAGAATGCTTGTTGAAGTTTCTTAGCTTTGACGCGTATAATAGGTCTAGTTGGAACGTGTGGAACACCATGGTTCTTATCATATTGACTCAATTTTGCCTTGGCGTGAAGTTTGTAATACTTGTTGTTTTAATAAATAAAGGGTGTTTATTTATCAAACTTTGTATCTCTGCATTTTGTAAACTTAATCCAATAAACTAAGCTCCAGGGTCATATTATATGAGAGAACTAAAACTTGAACGGTGTGTAGTTGACACACGGGGAGGATCACGTTCGAGTTAATGACCCGAACAGTCTACAATATACGGATAGGGTTGGAAACCTCATCCTGGTGACACTGTGGATGCGACCTGCTTTGTATTAGATACAAACGAGGTGATGCAACTCGTTCATGTGGTTGACATGCGAGTGGGGGCATCATGTGCAATGAGATTGTACAAGACCGGACAGTGAATTATTAGACCTATTGATGTAACACCGTTAACAGTATATGACTAATAAGTTCGTAGATGACCATTAGTGACTCGTCCTTAATCCTGAGTGTGTTACGGACTCCTGTCTGTGGGTGCCTGTCCTTTGACTAGTACAGGTGAGGGTGGCCAAAGTACGCCCAATATGCCTATCTTCTTGGGGACAGGACCACGTGGGGAGCTGAGAACTTAACTACGCAAGAAGGAATTCACTCGTTCCCGAGATAGGGAAACCAGAAGGGTTGTTCCCTTAAGTATTGTCTCCAGGGCTTGAACAACTGGCGCCCACCCTCTCACTGGCCCGAGAGAGATGTTGTTTATGGTCAGACCATGCAACAAAGTTGTTCATTAGAGGAGCAGTGGGACTTAAGGAACAAGAAGCAGACATAGGGGAAAAACGTAATTTGACCCAGCAGTGACTACGAACAACCTATGAAGGGACGACTCACGGGCATTGGTTATATCAATGGACACAACTTGTACTACAGTGATGAGAGTGCAACTACGGGCTTTAGTGGAGTGTTACCGTAGTTAATGAATGTTGATTAACCGGGTCAAAGAGTTTGATCGGTTAATCTCGTATCATTGGAGCTCGTCATTTGTAGGTCCATTAGATCCTTCGGTTGGCTCAAATTGGACAGGGTTAACAGTTTGGAGTGGATTTGAAGTGTTCAAATTCATGAAAAGAGTATTTATGTCATTTATATGTGATATAATGTGTTGAAATTTTTGTCCTAATCTCGTGTTTGTAAATTACTGTTTGAAATTAATAAGAGTTATTTATTTCATCACTTTGTGTCTCGCAATATTTATAAACTTTTCCAATAAACTAAGCTCCAGGGTCATTGAATTTATGAGAGAACTAGAACTTGAACGGTGTGTAGTGGACACACAGGGAAGATCACGTTCGAGTTAATGACCCAAACGGTCTACAGTATATGGATAGGGTTGGAGACCTAATCCTGGATACACTGTGAATGCGGCCCGCTTTGTATTAGATACAAACGAGGTGATCTGACTCGTTCATGTGGTTGACATGTGAGTGGGGACATCCTGTGCAATGAGATTGTACAAGACCGGACCGTGAGTTATTAGACCCTCTCGATGTAACATCGCTGTGATGAAGACTAATAACTTCATAGATGACCATTAGTGATTCGACACGAATCTCGAGCGTGTTACGAACTCCCGCTTCACGGGGTCCGTCCTTTGACTAATGCGGGTGAGGGTGGTCACGCTTACTCGCCCAATATGCCTATCTTCTCTGGGCGGGACCAAGTAGGGAGCTGAGAACTTAACTACGCGAGATGGAATTCACTCGTTCCCGCCTTTAGGGAAACTAGAGGGTTGTTCCCTTAAGTCTTTGTCTCCAGGGCTTGGACAACGGGCGCCCACCTTCTCACTGGCCCGAGAAGGGTGTTGTGTATGGTTGGACCATCACAATATGTTGTTCATTAGATGAGCAATGGGGACTTAAGGAACAAGAGGTAGACACAGGGGTAAAACGATAATTTGACCCAGCCGTGTCTACGAACAACCTGTGAAGGGTCGACTCATGGGCATTGGTTATATCAGTGGACACGTAATATTCTGCACTGACGGGAGTGCAGCTACAAACTATAGTGGAGTGTTACCGTAGCTAATGAATGTTGATTAACCGGGTCAAAGAGTTTGACAGGTTAATCTCGGATCATTGGAGCCCGTCACTGTAGGTCCATTAGGTCCCTCGGTTGGCTCAATCTGGGTTAAAAGAAGGGTTTATGTTTTAGTATGAAATTGAAGTGTTCAATTTCACTTTAAGGGTATTTATGTCATTTATATGAGATATGAATGATATAATATATAGTTTAATGTGAATGAGATTCATAATAAACTATAGGTTAGCCTAATTGTTGAATTAGGGCTAATTGGAGAAATTAATTGAGAGAAATTAAATTGGACGTGATTCAATTTAATTAATCCACATTTATTGCAAATGAGATTTGCAATATGAGATATGAGATATCTTATATTATGTGATTATGCAAATGAGATTTGCATAACCTATGGTTGTGGTAAAGTGGTAATAATATGGAGATTTTAACTCCATCATTCCACTATTTAAACCCTTTGCAAGAAGGGATTGGTAAGTTTTCTCTCATTTTTTGATTTTCATCAAAGAGAAGAGATTAAGAATTCTCTCAACTCTCTCAAATTCTCCTCCCTCTCCAAAACCATAAGATCCCACAATCTTCCTTCTTTCCAAAAGAAGAACAACCGAGACTCCAAGTGATAGTGTTTGGATTCCGTTCGTGGGAAGCATTTGTAGAGATCGTGTTTGTTCGCGAAGTGTTCGTGATCTTTGGAAGAAATATTGAAGAGAGTCTTCAACAAGTAAGTACAATTCATCTTGCTGTAAATTTCTTCCTTCTATTGCATGTTTAGCCTAGATCTAATAGTTAGATCATTTTGACAAAATCAAGTAGCGTAATGATACCATGACGATTCGATCGTCTTCCGCTGCGCGGGGATTCTCATTTCCTTCATAATGGACATAATATATAGTTTAATGTGAGTGAGATTCATAATAAACTATATTATAGTCTAATTGATTAATTAGCGCTAATTTGAAGAAATTGAGTTGAGAGAAATTAAATTGAATATGATTCAATTTAAAATTCCACAATTATGCAAATAGGATTTGTATAATAAAGTATGAGATACCTTATATTATGTGATATATAAATATGATTTGCATATCATATGATTGTGGTAAAATGGTGAATTGGTGGAGATTTTAACTCCACCACACACCATTATAAATAAGTGTTGCTAGAAGCACTTGGTAAGTAATCTTGCCATTTTTTGGAATTCCATCCAATAGTGCTAGTGAAATTCTCTCAAGCTCCCTCTCTCAATTCTCTCCATTTCTCCATAGCCCAATTCCAAAGGGAGTCCCATAACTCTTCCTCTTCCTCCCGAGAACAACCGAGAATACCAAGTGGAAGTGTTTAACTTGTTCGGTTCGAGGATCGAGATCGTGGTTTCGTTGGACAAGAGAGATCGTGATTCGAGGAGGAATTCAAAGAATCGTTCTTCAAGAGGTTAGTAATTCTTTTACTTTTTGTTTTTCCTTCTCGAAAAGCATGCTTAGCCTAATTAGTATAACGATACTTTTAATTTTAAGAAAACTAGAATGACAACGAATCAATGGCGTTTCACAACGCTTCCGCTGCGGGAAATCCATTCCCTTCACTTTCTCCCATTACATTGTTCTTGATTTTCGATGAAATCTGGATTTACCTTTCTTGGTCCAATTTTACCCATAACATTAGCCCTCCCTTCCTAATTAGGATTCATGATATGATTTTATTATTATGAACTAACTGGGAGGGGCCTAATTTGGAAGTAATCTTTCTAATTTTGGCAGCCCCTTTCTTACAACATTATCTATTTAGTTTTGTCAGATTATTTTCCCTTAGGCTTGTAATTTCCCTCTAGAAAGATGAATATTAATTCATGGGAGTTAATTTTAGTGCTCCAAGGTAGTATTTAGATTATCTTTAGGATTGCCTATTAAGCCCTATATGGATGACTCTGGATTTTCATAGGTTTATGAATCTCCTCTAAAAAGATGAAAATCAATTTATGGGAGTTAATTTTTAGTAGTTAATTTTTGTGCTCCAAGATAATTCTTGGATTATCTTTAAAATTTCCCATCAAATCATATAAAGATGATTTTGGATTTCCATAGGTTTAAAGTATAGATGAAAATCAATTTCTAGGAGTTAATTTTTGACCATCCAGGAGTATTTTTGTTACTTCTTTCTTTTATAAGCACATTTTTGACATGTTGTAGCTTCTATCAAAGAATGAAGAGAAGGAAAACCCTATATGGACATGTGGTGCAACAAGTTGAAGAAGGATGTGTGTCGGGTGTGTTGGGATTTGTGCCTAAACTTGTGTAATTTTGATCAAATAAATAAAAAGTTATTTGTTTTGATAAAATTATATTCTTGGTTTATAAATCCAATAAACTAAGCTCCAAGGTTATAATATATCTTGAACATCAGTGTAGTGGACACTATTTGGATTGTGTTCAAGAATATAACCTAAATGGTCTATGGTATAAGAATAAGGTTGGAAACCTCATTCTGGTAACATCATGGATGCGACCCATTTTGTAATTAGTACAAATGAGGTAATCCAACTCATTCATGTAGTTGACATGCGAGTGGGGGCATCCTGTATGAAGAGTTCATACAAGATCGGATCAAGCAAATTATTAGTCTAACCAAGCAAACAACAATCGCTAATGTGATAAGACTAATAATTTATAGATGGTCATTAGTGACTCGACTTGAATCTCGAGTAAGTTAAGAACTTCGCTTATAGGGGTTGTCCTTAGACTAGTATGAGTGAGAGTGGCACAGGCCAGGCTCAATAAGCCTACCTTCTTGGGACAGAACCTCGTAGGTAGTTGGGGACTTAACTATACAACATGGAATTCACTCATTCCTACACTAAGGAATTAGATAGGTTGTTCCCTTAAAAACTGACTCCAGGTCTTGAACAACGGGGCCCCGCCCTCTAACTGACTTAGGAGGGTATGAGTCTATGGTAGGACCTTAGACTTGTTGTTCATTAGAGGATCAGTGATGTTTAAGGAACAAAGAGGTAATCACAGGGGTAAAATTGTAATTTGACCCAGCTGTGATTACGAACAACATGTGAAGGGTCGACTCATGGGTAATGATTATATCAATGGACACAATATAATCTACAGTGAGGAGAGTGCAACTACAAGTCTATAGTGGAGTGACTTGTAGTTAATGAATATTGATTAACTGGATCAAAGAGTTTGATCAGTTAATATCACATCATTGGAGCTCATGAACTGTAGGTCCATTAGGTCCCTCCGTTGGCTCAACATGCATGGTTATATTGAGAGTATAAAATTAGGAATGAAATTGAAGTGTTCAATTTCATACATGAGGTGTTATATCAATTATATATGATATAATTGATATAATATATGGTTTTAATGTGAATTAGATTCACATATAAACCATATAATAGTGGGAGAATAAAGGAGGGATAGGATGGTAATTTCCATCCTATTTTCCTATATATATAGTTGCATTAGATGCAATTTGTGGTTAAAGTTTTTCAACAAAACTCTAGCATTCTCTCACATTGTGTTGGAAAGAGTTCCAACTACAATCTCACAAACATCTCACCTCACCTAAAGGGAACCCACCTTCCTCCCTCACCTAGAGAACAACAGAGAAGATCCGGTGGTAGTGTCCGTGATCGTTCGGGTTCGTGTTGTTGAGATCGTGATCGTGGGAGAAAGAGCACTTGAAGAAAGAGTTCTTCAAAGGTATAACTCTTGTTGTCCATCTTGTAGAAATGCATGCTTAATCTAGTTGGATTAGTTCTTGATTGTAATCCATGTAACTAAATTAAGAACACACGATGTACAATCGCTTCCCCTGCGGGAATCGTACCCCTTCAATTAGTATCAGAGCCCAATTGTGTTCTTAATTTTCGTTCTGGATTTATCAAGAACGAGGTGGGATTTACTGTTTTTCATGTGATGAATGAACGGTTTGCAATTTAGACGTTTTCAATTTTGGCACTTAGATTTACATAATTTCGTTGAATTGTTCAATGTAAGGGTCTATTGTTCTGGGCATTTTATTATGTAAATCGAGTCTGTAAGTCCGTGTCGATCGAGGCAAGGTGGTTGCTGAGAAGAACGGAGCAAAACCGAGCAAGATGAAAAATGTGGTTCCTGTTCTGTGAATGGCGTTGCAACGCTGTTCATTAGCGCGTAACGCCATCTGCGCAGCGCCGCGATCGAAGACGCACAGCGTTGCAACGGCGCTGCAGTGTGAGGCGCTTCAACGACGTAAGAGGACAAATCGCAGCGTTGCAACGCCACAGGCGTTTCACGCGAAGGAGCAACAGGCAGAAAATGAATTTATTATATATAATAAATATAAAAATGTTTTATATTTATTTATATTTAATTTTAATTAATATAATTAGATTATATTAATTAAAATTATTTTTAGGGTGCCAAAATTGGTCTAATTTTGCTATTTAAATTATGCAATTGTTGTGTAATTATTGCCATGCATAATGTATGCTTTTAATTTAGAAATCCCACATTAGGTTAAGCATTTCCATGCATCATTTATAATATAAAGAGTTATATTATATAGTTTGCATGATTAATTAGTATAAAGTGTTATATTAATTTATGGACAACATTGACATGCGTTATAATTCATGAGATGATTATTCTATGTATGTTTTATTATTCATGAGATGAATGATCAAGCACTATGACATAGTATGCATGTCACCTAAGGTTAATTATTAGTTTTAAAATGTTTAGAACTTGGAAATAATAGACTTTAGGTTATTTAGTTCTAATTAGATTAGAATTAGGAACCAAGTAATTTATAAACAATTATTGATAGCACACAAAATGTGCTATCCTTAGGCTTAATTATTGCTAGTTTTATGATGATTTCAGGGCTTTTACGTGGTTAATTTATTCAATTTCAGGTTGAGAGCTTAAACGGAGCTATTGGAGACAATCTGGATCACTCGGGATCAAAACAAGGCTATTTAGAGCTAAATATGACATCAAATGGAAGTGAAAGGATCAAACCAAGCTTTAAGACCTGAGGTGATGGCGTTGCAACGCCATATAGAGCGTTGCAACGCCGAAGGTGCAACCAAGAGGCTTTGTAGGCTACAGGCGATGGCGTTGCAACGCCATCTCGATAAGAAGACGCTTATGAAGACCGTGCAGGTAGCGTTGCAACGCTGCCTTGCAGCGTCGCAACACTACTTCGATAAGGAGCGTGCGCGTTAAGGTAACAGCGTTGCAACGCTGTCCCTGGCGTTGCAACGCTGTCGATAGTTTCCATATTTGATACACGCCTAGGGTATAGCGTTGCAACGCTGCCCCATTGATGCCTATAAATACAACCTTATGATTCTTGCAAAAGGGGAGCACAATTTGGTAGAGTTTTGCCCTAAATTCGAAATACACCTTGTAAGAAGGGATAAAAGAGTGATTTTGGGAGCCAAAGCATTCATGGAGGTTCGAGATCGAAGACGGGAGCTCGGAGACGAAGGACCGACATCGACACCTAAATTTATTTCTCTTTCTTTCAATTTGTAATAGCGTTCTAAGACGTTTTCTACTTGTTTAGTTTGTTTTTCATGTGATTTAGAGTAGCTAAACATTGTAGTAGGATTTGATTTATTTGTTAGGAGTTTATTACAATATATTGAAGCATGTTTTGTTCTTATTTTTGGCCATTCGCTCTGCACTCTTTAATTCGTTGATTCAAGTGGACTTGAGAGATAAAGCTTGAATTAGAGCAAAATTGTCAAAACCTTTAGTAGTCCGCACGAGAGTGACTTAGAATTCTTAGGGAAACACTTAAAGAAGTTGCTTAATGCCATGCATGTTGTAGGTTCGTATGGAGACTATGAATTCTATTGCATGTGTGAGACTCATTAAGAACCGAGAGGTTTTCTTGAGTAATTTACTTCTTGTTTATAAATTCATCTCATGAGGTCAATGCATGTGTAGTTAGGTTATTAACTTGTAAAATCACTTCCTTTAATTCTATCAATTCGTGTCTCCACATGTTTGTTTGTTTAGTTATCTTGTTCGTCAAACACCTATCCATGTTTTGTTGCTTTAGCTAAATTTGAGAATTAGTATCTTAGTACTTAATTAATCTAGAAACCCATTCCCGAGGACGATACTTGGACTCATAAATCACTATACTAAAACTTGACCCGCATAATCATGCAGATTGCAATATTAATTTTACGCAACAAGTTTTTTGGCCATTGCATAAGGAATGACGATTATTTAGATTAATTAATATTAGGAGAAAATTTAAAATTTTAGACTAAAGCTTGTTTGTTTGTCTTTCCTTAATTGTTTTGTGTGATTGTTTATTTCCTTATTTGTGTTATTTTAGTTTTGTGTGTTTTTGAGTCTTTGTTTCCTGTTTTGGTTGTGTTGATATTGTGTGAAGTCTTGTTGTGAAATTACTGATTTTTCAAGTATGACTTTGCATAATTTTGAGTTTCCACCATTCTACCGTCCCTCTCGGGATCCTAGTTTTGTGCATCATGATTTTTCTCGATTACCATGTGTCTAATTTTTACCATTCTGTACCTGACATATATGAAAATTCACATGAGGGTAGTTATTTAGGCACTTGGAACCATAATTTTTCGTACCTTAACCAACCACCAGAAAAATCTTCTCTTATGGACCAATTGGCAGAATATACCTTAGAGTTGAAATTGAAAAATTTGGTTCATAGTGAATTAGAAAGGTTGGATAGGTTAGAAACTGAGGTGGTAGGACTTTGGGAAATAGTACAGGATAGAGCTCAATATCTTAACCAGCTAGTAGTTTCCTTTAATGCCTTATAGGAACAATTTCTTATCCTTACCACTCAGAAGATACCACCTAGGAGGATTTGTTTAGATGTTAGTGAGGATAGTTTGGAGGAGACTGAGGCACACCATGATCAGGTTAGTGAGGAGGACACTGGTGATACACTTAGTACCACATGAGAGATCCATGTGATAGAGTTAGAGGCCGAGAAGTCTTCTTTTATTTTATCCCCAGAAATTTCCTTTATTTTTGATAACCATTTGTCTTACACTCACGAGTCTTGTTTGATTTCAGTTCTTTTCTTTTGATAAATAAAAATCCCAAAAATAATTTTCTGACCGGGGCTGAAGAAAAGCAGGATAGCCTTTTAGACTTAGAAGGCCACATCGATTCGAGCAAGAAGGGCCCAAGAAATATGAGCAATTTTATGTGCCCCCGATAAGTCACCGCCTAGCTAAAGACGTTAAAGAAAGCGCTTCTTGGGAGGCAACCCAAGTTTTATGTTTTATGTCTTTATTTTATGTTTTATTTTCTAGTTGTTGGTGTTTTTCTTTTTTTAATCTAACTTCTTTCTTTTTGTTTCTCCAAGTGTATGCCCAAAAGGAGAATCACAGACTTGCACCCTTTTGATCCTCGAGATCGAGAGGACTGTAGGAGACTCTCTAAGGGAAGGAAGAGCGAGAACCTCAAGAAATGGCGATCGAGAGCTCATCAATAACCCTAAACCTATAAGGAGTATTTCCAACCTGTGTTTAATTTCGAGCAGTGGAAATAGTCCATTCCCTATCAATGCTAATAACTTTGAACTAAAACAGTATGATACAAATGGTTAGGGAAGGTCCTTTCAGAGGCCTAGCCACGAAGATCCTAACTCTCATTTTCAAATTTTTTGAAATCTATGGTACATTTAAAATGAATGGTATCTCTGCACGATAGTATTATTGCTACGTCTCTTTCCTTTTTCTTTGCGGGGTAGAGCCAAAGAATGGCTAGGATCCTTCCCTCGCAGCGCGTATCACTTCTCCGGGAGGAGTTGGCCCAAGCCTTCATGACCAAATTCTTTCCACTGTCACAAAGCCGCAAGGTTAAGGACCGAGATAGGAACATTCGAGCAAAGAAGAGGGAGAAACAGCTTATTTGAGGCCCGGGAAAGGTACAAGGACATGCTCATGAGGTGCCCACAACATGGCTACCTGCATCGCTCCTGTGTACAACTCGCTTTTTATAACTGGACCGAAGGCAAGACCAGGACCATTCTCGATGCCATCTGCTGGAGGGGCTTTCATGGCGAAAAATCGCGCTGTAAGCACGTGCCTCCCGGAGGAAGTGTCAATCGCCAACTACCGATGGCTCTCAGATAATGATAGATCTAAGCCGATGAGTTGGATTGTATCAACCGGATGAGGTAACTTCTCTTAGATCTCATATGGCATCTCTCACTCACGCCCGAATAATTTTGCAGATCACCACAAATAGGATGTCCTCTCAATGCTCCCACCCAATGGAGAATCCACTATGGAGCAATTGCACTACCCAACAAATGTAAGCAATCACTATGGAGGCAATCGACTCGGAATAACCTACCAACACATTACAATCCGTGTTTGAGGTATCATGAGAATTTCTCCTATGCTAACAAAGAAGAATGTGTTGAATCCTCCTACAGGGCATGCTTCTACATCGAGAGGAAACCATCTCTGAAGACACATTGCACTCCTTCATAGTTGAATCCAGAAGTCGGTCCAACCAGCTGGAGAATGCAGACACCACTCTATCTGGTATTGTGACAAGTCATGGAGCTGCAATAAAGAATATAGAGACCCAGATTGGCCAAATGAACACATCACTTCAGGCACTGCAAGCAAGGAAAGAAACACCTTGAAGGAGTATAGTCTAGCTAAAGACGTTAAACAAAGCGCTTTCTTGGGAGGCAACCCAAGCTTTACTTACTTTTGTTTTCCTGTCTTTTTAGCTTGCTTTAGTTGTTTTTGTTGTTTTTCAATTCTTAGTTAGTTGTTGTTTTACTTCAGTAGGTTGTGGAGATGCCCTTCTTCGTTGAAATCCATGCTCCCATTCGCAGGAACTCCAACACACATGCTTTGGCTATCCAAGGAACTCAGAAAGATCTCCATCACCCAGGACAATATCGTTCACTTCTACCCTTATACTTACCTCATGCTTATTTCTACAAACATTGGGGACAATGTTTAGTTTAAGTTTGGGGTAGGATGTTGTTTATTTATTATAACCGCCCCTGAGTATGTGCTTTGAATTGGTGATTGTTCCTTTACATGAGTATGATCATGATAGCCTAGGATGAGATTTATTTGAAAATCTTTGTGATTCTCACAAAACTCAGAAGCATGACATGAATTTGAGTTAATTTAAAAATTTTCTTGAGTTTTTCTGCATTATATGCACATAGCCTTTGTTCTGTAGTTTTGAAATGCTTAGAACAAAGTTATTAGGTTTAGAAGTTTGATGTCACCTCGATAGGTCCGAGAACCGATTTGAGAGTTAAATCACAGGATAGGGTGAACGACAATATGAAGTGCATAATCTGTATAATATGTGCATTATGTGAAAGGGTTGTCAATCTGTTTTTGTTGTTATAGAAAAAAATTGTGAGGACAAAAAGAGCTACCTTCACTGTGATCAGTTAGGCCACTCATTGAGCGAGTGCTCTGGGTACGGGTCCCTGCAGTGGATGTGTGAAAGCTAGTGTCCTTGCACAAAAAAAAAAAAAAAAGAAAAAAGAAAATAGAAAAAAGTAGCATCAAAAGAGTGATTAAGTGTTGAGTAGAGTTATTTAGTTCTTGAATGTGGGGACACTCAAGGATTAGTAATTAAGACCAGTGTAGGAGGAAGTTGAATGGAGAGCCTAATAAAGTTGATCCGGGCTTAGTAAAAATGAAGGGAACATAGACTAATCACACACACAAGTAGGAACACTTAGGGAAATCTGTTTTCCCATTCCAGAAGGTTCCAGAAGGGTTCATCCTCTGGGACTAAGTCCTGTAGTTCATCTTCTGGGCTTAAGAAGACCCAAAAGAAGAAGATAGGAGGGAAAGGGAAGGCACCTGCTGCTGACAAAGGCAAGGGAAAAGCCAAGGTTGCAGATAAAGGAAAATGTTTCCACTGCAACGTGGATGGGCACTGGAAGCGAAATTGCCCAAAATACCTTGTTGAGCTCAAAGAGAAGAAAGATAAATTAGATTTACTTGTTCTTGAAACTTGTTTAGTGGAAAATGATGGTTTTACCTGGATACTTGATTCAAGAGCCACTAATCATGTTTGCTCTTCGTTTCAGGAAACTAGTTCCTTCAAGGAGCTCGAAGAGGGTGAGATGACGCCAGTGGTCTTAACGGAGAGGCGTCGTCTCACTCGTGCGATGGGAGATGCCAAGTCGTTTTTTAGAGATAGATTTTTATTTTTAGAAAATCTGTATATAGTTCCTAAAATTAAGAGGAACTTAATTTCTATCTCTTGTTTAATTGAACTTGGCTACTGCATTACCTTTTCATTTAATGAAGTGTTCATTTCAAAGAAAGGTGTCAATATTTGTTGTGCTAAGTTAGAAAACGGCTTGTATGTACTTAAACCGAATAAAACCAAAGCAATTTTAAATCATGAGATGTTTAAAAATGCTAATACTCAAAATAAAAGGCAAAGAATTTCTCCAAATAATAATACCTATCTTTGGCATCTTAGACTTGGTCATATTAATCTCAACCGGATTGAGAGACTTTCTAAGAATGGACTTCTAAATAAGTTAGAAGATGATTATTTACCTCCTTATGAATCTTGCTTGGAAGGTAAAATGACCAAGCGACCTTTTACTCGAAAAGGTTACAGAGCCATAGAGCCCTTAGAACTTGTACATTCGGATCTTTGTGGTCCGGTGAATGTTAAAGCTCGAGGAGGGTACGAATATTTCATCTCTTTCATAGATGATTATTCAAGGTATGGTTATCTATATCTAATGCATCACAAGTCTGAGGCTCTTGAAAAGTTCAAAGAGTATAAGGTGAAGTAGAGAATGCATTAAGGAAAACCATTAAAACGCTTTCGATCCGATCGAGGTGGAGAGTATATGGATTTGAGATTCCAAGACTATTTGATAGAACATGGAATTAAATCTCAACTCTCAGCACCTAATACACCACAGCAAAATAGTGTGTTAGAAAAGAGAAATAGAACCTTGTTGGACATGGTTCGTTCTATGATGAGTTATGCTCAATTGCCTGCCTCGTTTTGGGGATACGTAGTAGAGACTGCAGTTCAAATCTTGAACACTGTTCCATCAAAGAGTGTTTCAGAAACACCTTTTGAGTTGTGGAGGGAGCGCGCGTAAACCTAGTTTAAAATACTTCAGGATTTGGGGTTGTCCGACACACGTGCTCGTGACAAACCCAAAGAAACTGGAACCTTGTTCAAGATTGTGCCAATTTGTTGGCTATCCCAAAGAAACGAGAGGTGGTCTTTTCTACGACCCATAAGAAAATAAGGTGATTGTATCGACAAACGCCACGTTCTTGGAGGAAGATCACATGAGGAACCACAAACCGCGTAGTAAATTAGTACTAAATGAAGCTACAAATGAACCAACAAGAGTTGTTGATAAAGCTGAACCTTCATCAAGAGTTGATGGAGAAGCCAACATCTCAAGTCAGTCTCAATCGTTGGGAATGCCTCGATGCAGTGGGAGGGTTGTTTCCCAACCTGACCGCTACTTGGGTTTAGCTGAAACTCTAGTTGTCATACCTGATGACGGCGTAGAAGATCCATTGTCTTATAAACAGGCGATGAATGACGTAGACAAGGACCAATGGATCAAAGCCATGGACCTTGAAATGGAGTCAATAGACTTCAATTCAGTATGGGAACTTGTAGACCAACCTGAAGGGGTTAAACCCATAGGGTGTAGATGGATCTATAAGAGAAAGAGAGATGCAGCCGAAAAGGTACAGACCTTTAAGGCTAGACTGGTAGCAAAGGGTTTTACCCAAAGGGAAGGAGTTGATTATGAAGAAACGTTTTCCCTGTTATATCTTTGAAGTCTATTAGGATACTCTTGTCCATAGCCGCATTTTATGATTATGAAATTTGGCAAATGGACGTCAAGATCGCTTTTTGAATGGTAATCTTGACGAGAGCATCTATATGTCTCGGCCAAGGGTTCATAGCCCAAGGTCGAGAGCAAAAGATTGCAAGCTCAATCGATCCATTTATGGGTTGAAACAAGCGTCCAGATCTTGGAATATAAGATTTGATACTGCGATCAAGTCTTATGGCTTTGACCAAAACGTTGATGAGTCTTGTGTTTACAAGAGAATCATCAACGACAAAGTAGCTTTATTAGTACTTTATGTGGATGATATCCTAATCATTGGGAATGATGTAGGATACCTTCATCGACATAAAGAATTGGTTAGCACCCAATTCCAAATGAAAGATTTGGGAGAGGCGCAATATGTTCTTGAGATTGATTTTCCTAATCGCAAGAACGTAACGCTAAGCATCGTCTCTCAAGCATCTTATATCGACAAAATGTTGTCTCGATATTCGATGCAGAATTCCAAAAGGGTTTTATTACTCTTCAGGCATTGAGTTCATTTGTCTAAGGAACAGTGTCCTAAGACACCTCAAGAAGTTGAGGATATGAGACGTATTCCTTATGCCTCTGCAGTAGGTAGCTTAATGTATGTTATGTTGTGCACGAGGCCAGACATTTGTTATGCAGTGAGAATAGTCAGTAGGTACTAATCCAATCCAGGGTTAGACCACTGGACAACAGTTAAAAATATCCTCAAGTATCTTAGGAGAACGAGGAACTATACGCTTGTGTATGAGACTAAGGATTTGATCCTTACTGGATACACTGATTCTGATTTTCATACCGATAAGGATTCTCAGAAATCCACATCGGGATCAGTTTTCACCCTTAACGGGGGAGCTATAGTATGGCGAAGCATCAAGCAAGGATGCATCATTGACTCCACGATGGAGGTCGAGTATGTCGCCGCTTGTGAAGCAAGCATTAAGGAAGGGTTTTGTTTGGCTAAGGAAATTTCTTACTGATTTGGAAGTTGTTCCAAATATGGAATTTCCCATCACCTTATACTGTGACAACAGTGGTGCGGTAGCCAATTCGAAGGAACCTCGTAGCCATAAGCGAGGCAAGCACATCGAGAGGAAGTATCACCTAATACGAGAAATAGTGCAACGAGGAGATGTGACAGTCACGAAGATCGCTTCGGAGCACAATATTACTGATTCATTTACAAAGACTCTCACGGCTAAAGTGTTCGAGGGTCATCTGGAAAGTCTGGGTCTACGAGATATGTACATAGGCTAATCTAGGGCAAGTGGGAGATATATAATGGGGTATATGGATGCCCTAGTTTATTGTATTTCTATCTTTTGTAACCACTGTTTTAGATTATGATGTACCCCACTAGAGTTTTAGTTCAAGTGGGAGTTTGTTGGGTTTTGTGCCCTAAAACTCGTAGTTTGTAATTATGTTCTAATTAATGTAATAAAGTGTTATTATTTCAATAAAGAGTTATTGTTCATTATCTACGAGTTTGCCTTTATTTAAACCCTAAATCCAATAAACTAAACATCCAAGGCTGTTTTATGAATCTTTAACTAAATGTAGTGTACATATAAAGGATCTCGGTTCGAGATACAACCTAAAGGGTTTATAGTTAGGGGATAAGATTTGGATACTATACCCTGGTAAAACTATAGATGTGGCCTACTTTGTTTTGATACAAACACTGTGATCCTAACGTATTCGTGTAGATGACATGTGAGTGGGGATATCCTATGTAATGAGATTACATAAGACCGGACCACGAAATAGTAACCTCTAGCTGTAACTCCGTTGACTAGTTAGGTTTCTATTTCACTACGATGACCTAGGCAACTTGATCTCAATCTTGAGCAGGTTACGAACTCCTGTTCGCGAGAGATTGTCCTTTAACTAGTATGGGTGAGAGTGGCTAGATTCGCCAACTCAATATGCCTACCTTCTTGGGGACAAGACCGAGTGAGCAGCTGGGAACTTAACTTGGCAAGTTGGAATTCACTCCTTCCCGCCTACTAGGGTAAGTAGAGGAATGTTCCCTTAAGTGGTGTCTCCGGGACTTGAACAAAGAACCCGACCCTCTCATTGGCCCGAGAGGGACTTTGTTTGTTGGTAGGACCACAAACAAATTGTTCATTAGAGGAGCATTGGTACTTAAGGCACAAGATGTAAACTAGGGGTAAAACGGTAATTTGACCTAGTTGGTGCTACGAACATTCGTGAAGGATTGACTTGCTGTTATTGGTCAATATCCGTGGACATAGAAATATATCTGCAGTGAGAAGAGTGCAGTTGCGGGACTTTAGTGGAGTGTTCCCGCAGTTAACAAATGTTGATTGGGAGGTTAATGAGATTAACCGAGCAATCTCGTATCATTGAGCTTACGATCCATTCGATCCATTAGGTCCACCTTCTAGCTCGTAAAAGGGTTCTTAGATCATTTGAATTTGAAATGTTCAAATTCATTAGGGAATATATTTAATGTATATGGATACTATATAATATATAGTTTTGGAACTATATATTATAAATTTAATGTGAATATGATTCATATTAAATTATGTGAGAGAATTAAATATTTGAAAGAGTTCAAATATTAAATTCAAATGTGAATGTGTTCATATTTGTAAATTATAGGTTAAATTTAATGTGCATTAGATGTGCATTAAAACTATAGGTTAGAGGGAAAGATATGATCAAATATGATTTAATCTTAATTAAATATAAGATATTTAATTTGATTAATTAAATATAATTTAATTAATATATATATAATAGTTAATTAGATTAATTATTATTATTTAATAGTATTATTAAATTAATGGGAACGTGTCAGGAGGACACGTTCCCCACTTCCCTCCAACTCCCTATCGATAGGGAGTGGGGGGAGTTATCCCTCCATAGATAGCTTCTTCTCTGGGTGAGAAGTGGTTGATCAATCTGTAATTTTTGGGAAGAGTTCTCTCTACAAGAATACTCTCACTCTCACTCTCTAATTCTCAATTCTTCCAATTGTTAGATCCTTCCCACCAAGGAAGATCTAAGCACTTAGAGACATAGAGGGTTTTCCAAGTGGTAGTGTTCCTGCTTGAAAAATAAAGGAGTTGTTGTGTTGCTGAGTTACTGGAATTTGCTTGGAGCAAGGAGTTGCTGGGAGTCTACAAAGGTAATCATTTCTATTCTTTTTAGTTTAATTGTTAAACTAAGCATGTTTGCATGTAAATCTCCATGTTTAATTAGATTAAAAAGCATGCTTGTTCTGTTTGTTATTATCAATGTATTGATTTTTGTTTCAATTAAAACAATCAAGCAAATTACGATCCCAAACACGTTTCCACTGCTCAAGGAGATCAGATCTCCATCAGAAACACCTTTCGAAGTCTGGTATGGTCATAAAACCAGTTTACGACATTTCAGAATTTGGGGATGCTCGGCCCATGTGTTGGTGTCAAACCCGAAAAAGTTGGAATCCCGTTCAAAGTTGTGCCTCTTTGTAGGTTACCCAAAAGAGACAAGAGGTAGTTTGTTTTACAATCCTAAGGAAAATAGGATGCTTGTGTCGACAAACGCCACATTCCTTGAGGAGGACCACATCAGGGAACACTTACCAAGGAGTAAGATAGTGTTAAATGAAATGGATGGTTCATCAGCAACAGTTGTTGATGGTGCTAGTACCTCAACAACTGTTATTGATCCTAGCTCATCTAGTCAAGTCCGTTCTCAAGAGTTGAGAATGCCTCGACATGGTGAGAGGGTTTTGAGACAGCCTAAACGTTACATGGGTTTAGCTGAAACCCAAGTCGTCAACCCTGATGATGACTGCAAAGATCCATTAACCTATGATCAGGCAATGGTTGACGTTGACAAAGACGAATGGATTAAAGCTATGGACTAGGAAATGGAGTCGGTGTACTTCAATTCAGTCTGGGAGCTTGTGGACCAATTGGATGGGATTAAACCTATTGGTTGCAAGTGGATCTACAAGCATAAAGGTGGCATAGATGGGAAGGTGCAGACCTTCAAAGCCAAACTAGTGGCAAAAGGGTTTACCTAGGTTGAAGAGGTTGACTATGAGGAAACCTTTTCTCCTGTTGCCATGGTAAAGTCTATCAGAATCCTTCAAGCCATCGCCGTATATTATGACTTTGAGGTATGGCAGATTGATGTCAAGACGACGTTTCTCAATGGCAATCTTGACGAGACCATCCACATGGACCAGCCCAAGGGGTTCCTTACTAAATGCCAAGAGCAAAAGGTTTGTCGGCTTCAAAGGTCTATTCATGGACTGAAACAAGTCTCGAGGTCTTGGAATATAAGGTTTGATGAGGCTATCAAATCTTATGGCTTTTATCAGAATGTTGATGAGCCTTGTGTTTACAAGAAAATCATCAACAACATTGTCGCATTTCAGATATTATATGTGGATGATATCCTGCTCATTGGGAATGACGTAAGATTTTTTACTGACATTAAGGAATGGATGGCTTCGTAATTCCAAATGAAAGATTTGGGAGAGGCCCGGTATGTTTTAGGTATCCAAATAGTCAGGACCAGAAAAACAGAACGATAGCCATGTCTCAAGCATCTTACAATGACAAGATGTTGTCTCGGTATAAGATGCAGAACTCCAAGAAGGACTTGCTGCCTTTCAGGCATGGGGTTCACATGTCTAAGGATCAATGTCCTAAGACGCCTCAAGAGGTTGAGGATATGAGACGGATTTCTTATGCTTCAGTTGTAAGGAGCCTGATGTACGCCATGTTGTGTACTAGGGCTGACTGAAGGGAATCGAAGTCCCCGCAGCGGAAGCGATTGCGAATCGCGCGCTCTTGATTTAGTTACAATGGAAATTTCAGGAATGTAAAACATGGATTAAGCATAAAATAAGAGTTTGGACAGCAAGAAGTTACCTTTGAAGAACCTTTCTTCAAGTGCTCCTCTCTTCACGGTCACGATCTCAGCAACAAGAACTCCAACGTGCGAAGACACGACTACCGGATCTTCTCCGTTGTTCTCTAGGTGAGGGAGGAAGGTGGGTTTCCTTTAGGAGATGTGAGGTATTTTGAGAGAGATGTGTGTTTTGGAACTCTTCCAACAACACAACAAGGAGGCTAGTGATTCTATCAAAAACCCTTAACCTAGTTGCATCTCATGCAACCATATATATAGAGAATTGGGATGGAAATGACCATCCTACCCCTCCTTTAATCTTTCTTTAGTATATAGTCTAAATCACATTAAAACTATATATTATATCAATTATATCATATATAATTGATATAACTCCTCATGTATGAAATTGAACATTTCAATTTCACTCCTAACTTTATACCTCAATATTACCATGTTGAGCCAACGGAGGATCTAATGGACCTACGCATCATGAGCTCCATGATGTGAGATTAACCGATCAAACTCTTTGATCCAGCTTAATCAATATTCATTAACTACAAGTCACTCCACTATAGACTTGTAGCTGCACTCTCCTCACTGTAGATATTATTGTGTCCACTGATATAGTCATTGCCCATGAGTCGACCCTTCACAGGTTGTTCGTAATCACACCTGGGTCAAATTATCGCTTTACCCCCGTGATTATCTCTTTGCTCCTTAAGCACCACCGATCCTCTAATGAACAACAAGTCTAAGGTCCTACCTTAGACTCATACCTCGTAGAGGCGGGGCCCCGTTGTTCAAGACCTGGAGTCAGTTATTAATGGAACAACCTATCTAATTCCTCAGAAGAGGAATGAGTGAATTCCATCTTGCATAGTTAAGTTCCCAGCTATCTACAAGGTTATGTCCCTGAGAAGGTAGGCTTATTGAGTCGACTCACAGTGCCACTCTCACCCATACTAGTCTAAGGACAAACCCCATAAGCGGCAGCTTCTTAACTTGCTCGAGATTCAGTCAAGTCACTAATGACCATCTATAAATTACTAGTCTTATCCTGTTAACGATTGTTATCTTTGGTTAGACTAATAATTTGCGATTCAATCTTGTATGAACTCTTCATACAGGATGCCCCCACTCGCATGTCAACTACATGAATGAGTTGGATTACCTCATTTGTACTAATTACAAAGTGGGTCGCATCCATGGTGTTACCAGAATGAGGTTTCCAACCTTATTCTTATACCATAGACTATTTAGGTTATAATCTTGAATTCAACCCAAATAGTGTCCACTACACTGATTTCAAGATAAACGTTATAACCTTGGAGCTTAGTTTATTGGATTTATAAAAGCAAGACTGTAATCTTATCAAAACAAATAACCCTTTTATTTAATTGATCAAGATTACACAAGTTTAGGGCATAAATCCCAACAATCTCCCACTTGACCTAAAGCTTGTGGAGTACTAAACATTACGTTAATGTAAATACAATAAATTAGGGCATTTAAACCCTTTGTACAAAATACTCCCACTTGCCCTAATTGGGGAAGACTTGTAAACCTAGACCTTCTAGGTGACTCTCAAATACTTTAGCCGTGAGAGCCTTTGTAAAAGGATCAGCAATGTTGTGCTCTGAGGCTATCTTCGCGACAATCACGTCTCCTCTGTGCACGATCTCCCGGATGAGATGATACTTTCGCTCTATGTGCTTTCCCCTCTTGTGACTTCGGGGTTCCCTCGAATTTGCCAACTGCACCACCTTGTTATCGCAATACATCAGATGACGCAAAGTCATATTTGGAACAACTTCCAAATTTAGCATAAATTTCTTTAACCAAACGGCCTCCTTAGCTGCTTCACAAGCTGCTACATATTCGGCCTCCATGGTGGAATCAGCGATGCATCCTTGCTTGACGCTTCGCCATACTACAACTCCTCCATTAAGAGTGAAAACTAACCCTGATGTAGATTTACGAGAATCTTTATCAGTCTGAAAGTCAGAATCCGTGTATCCTGTAAGAATCAAATCCTTAGCCCCATACACAAGCATGTAGTTCCTTGTTCTCCGAAGATACTTAAGGATCGTTTTAACAGTTGTCCAGTGTTCAAGTCCTGGATTGGATTGATACCTACTGACCATCCCAACTGCAAAACAGATATCAAGCCTAGTACACAACATGGCGTACATCAGGCTCCCAACAGCTGATGCGTAAGGAATCCGTCTCATATCCTCAACTCCTTGAGGTATTTTAGGACACTATTCCTTAGACAAATGGATTCCATGTCTAAAAGGCAACAAGCCCTTTTTGGAATCTTGCATCTTAAACCATGACAACACTTTGTCTATGTATGATGCTTGAGACAAGGCTAGTGTTCTATTCTTGCGGTTTCGGACAATCTGGATCTCAAGAACAAACTGCGCATCACCCAAATCTTTCATTTGGAATTGTGTTGCTAGCCATTCCTTGATGTCAGTAAGATAACCCACATCATTCCCAATGAGTAGGATATCATCCACATAGAGAATTAGGAAAGCGACAAAACTATTGATGATTTTCTTGTAGACACAAGGTTCATCATCATTCTGGTCAAAACCATAGGATCTGATAGCCTCATCAAATCTTATATTCCAGGACCTAGAGGCTTGTTTCAGTCCATAAATCGACCTTTTAAGCCTACAAACCTTTTGCTCTTGTCCTGGTTCAATGAACCCTTTGGGTTAGTCCATGTAGATGGTTTCCTCAAGATTTCCATTCAAAAAGACTGTCTTGACATCCATTTGCCATACCTCATAGTCATGATATGCGGCAATGGCAAGAAGGATCTGAATATAGACTTTACCATAGCAACAGTGAAAAGGTTTCCTCAAAGTCAACCCCTCGCAACCTCGGTATAACCCTTTGCTACTAGTCTAGCTTTAAAGGTTTGCACCTTCCTATCTACACCACGTTTTCTCTTGTAGATCCACTTACAACCTATAGGTTTTACCCCATCAGGCTTATCTACAAGATCCCAAACAGAATTGAAGTGCATAGACTCCATTTCTTGGTCCATGGCTATGACCCATTTGTCTTTGTCAATGTCAACCATTGCTTGATTATAAGTCAATGGATCCTCAAAGTTGTCATCTGGTATAAAACTTGGGTTTCAGCTAAACCCATGTAATGGTCAGGCTGTATCACAACCCTCCCACTACGTCGAGGTACACTCAACTCTTGAGATGGACCCTCTTGACTTGACAAACTAGTATCAACAACTCTTGTTGACGTACTAGTGTTCTTATCAGCAACCTTTGCTATTGTTCCGTCTAACTCACTCAACACTACCTTACTTTTTGGTTTGTGGTCCCTTATGTGGTCCTCCTCCAAAAAAGTGACATTTGTCGACACAAAGACCTTATCTTCCTTAGGATCATAGAATAAACCACCTCTTGTTTCTTTTGGGTATCCTACGAATAGGCATAACTTTGAACGTGAATCCAACTTCTTTGGATTTGTCACATGCACATGTGCTGGACAACCCCATATTCTGAAATGACATAAACTACCTTTACGTCCTTTCCAGAGTTCAAGAGGTGTTTCAGAAACACTTTTGGAGGGCACACTATTCAATATGTATACTGCAGTCTCCACTGCATAACCCCAAAAGGAACTAGGGAGATGAGCATAATTCATCATTGATCGAACCATGTCCAACAAGGTTCTATTTCTCCTTTCCGATACACCATTTTGCTGTGGTGTGCCGGGAGCTGAGAATTGGGATGTAATTCCATGTTCTATCATATAGTTCTGGAATTTTAAATCCATGTACTCTCCACCTCGATCCGATCGAAGTGTTTTAACTCTTTTACCTAATTGATTTTCAACCTCAGCCTTGAATTCCTTGAACTTTTCAAGTGCTTCAGACTTGTGGTGCATTAGGTAAATATGCCCATATCTGGAATAATCATCTATAAAAGAGATGAAATATTTATATCCTCCCCTGGCTTTAACATTCATCGGACCACAAAGGTCTAAATGTATAAGCTCTAGAGGATCTTTGGTTCTATAACCTTTTCCACTAAAAGGTATTTTAGTCATTTTTCCTTCTAGGCAGGATTCACATACTGGTAAGGAATTTTCTTCTAACTCGTTTAGAAGTCCGTTCTTTACCAATCTCTCAATCCTATTGAGATTAATGTGACCCAATCTTAGATGTCAAAGATGAGCATTTTCTTTAGAAAAAATTTTACGTTTCTTCGTTTGTGCGTTTGCAGTTTTAAATAATTCAGTGTTCAAAACCATTTTGACTGAATTAGGCCTTAAAACATACAATCCATTTTCTAATGAAGCTGAACATATTTCTAAACCTTTCTTTAAAATAAACATTTTATTCATAGAAAATGAAACAGAAATACATTGTTCAATGAGGTAAGAAATGGAAATAAGGTTTCTAGTAAACCCTGGTATCACTAATATATTGTCCAACAATACATATTTCTTGCCAAAATAAAGTTTCATTGTGCCTACTGCTACAGCTGAGACGACTTCTCCATTTCCAACCCGGAGCGTTATCTCTCCTCTTTGTCAGTAGTTCTTTGCGAGAATCAATTCCCTGAAAAGAAGAACAAACATGATTAGTGGCGCCTGAATCAAGTATCCAAGTTGTTTTATCATTATCCACTAAACAGGCTTCAAGGCAAATTAAATCATATTTACCTTCCTTCTTCTTTTCTACAATGTACTTCGGACAGTTTCGTTTCCAATGCCCGTCTTCGTTGAAGTGGAAACACTTTCCTTTGTCAGCAACGTCTTTGACTTTCTTGCCCTTTTGGGCGGCAGCTTTGTCAGCTTGTTTCCCTTTACCAACCTTCTTCATGTTCTTCTTCTTACCTCTCAGGTTAGAAGAAGATGACACTGTTTTTGTCCAAGAGGTCGAACCTCTGTGATAACTCCTACTTGCAACATTTGCCTCACATTTCGATCCCTGAATTTTCATCAAATATTGAAAGGTCCGAAGTTCATTCAGATGGGAGGTAAGATTAAAAGTAAGCTTGTTCATAACATCATTACTTCTAAACTGCAGGAAACTATCTGGAAGGGTTTCCAGAATGAAGCTGACCTGGCTCGACTCATCGATGGAAGCACCATTCGACTCCGCGATGTTAAAGTATATCATCATATCCAGGACATGATCTCGAACAGATGTACCCTCTGGCATCCTCGAGTTGAATATGTACTTAAGGGCATTATGTCGGGCTTGTGTGGATTGTTGTCCAAACATACCACGCACGAATCCATGATTTCCTTAGCGGTAATCATGCCCTCATGCTTCTTGGCTAATATGTCGGACATACTTGCCAAAGATGTAGACCTTGGCCTTATCATTGGCCTTGATCCATCGATCATATGCATCACGAACATTTCGTGGCGCATTCGAGCCCAACCCGAGGACACTCCTCGCTTAGCACAAACTTCGGATCATCCACTACCAAAATAGTGTTGAGTTTGTTTTTCCATGTCATCATATTCTCTCCTGGTTAACTTTTCCGCACTTTGAATAAGGAAATTATAGAGCTAGACATTTTTTGTTTGAAAATTTACAAACAAACTTGTATGAGTTTCTTGCTATAACTCTAATCCAATCATGTTTTAGCTAATTATCAAATGATTCCTAGGCCATTTATAATTTGCAATGATACTCCAAAGGTTTAAAGTGTATGACATCGAAGGGTAATAAAAAACACTCCTCCTCTGGATCAAGACACTATTGACCAAAACCTAACACCGAATAACTCTTATTCCTATAGGTTTTAGTTACCATTTTTCATGCGGATACATACACAACTTAGTACCCCGTGAGTGTAACCCTTTGTCTTTAGATCCCAGAGTCTCGATCCAATAAAATCCGCCGAAGGGAGGACTAGATTGGAAAATAGTCTAAGGAAATCTTTATCCCTTTCGGGTGTCTACTGTGTTAGATCCCCTATGATCAAGCCCTCCGGAGGGATTGTCTGGTCCAGGCCAAACTAGCAGGCTGACCATAGTGGTCTAACGGTGTAAACCGACAAAAGAGACCGTAGGTTTTATTTTCACTAAACCTGCTCCCACTCACTATAAGTACCCTCTCCATTCACCTTGGTATTGACTCATACAAACACCATCTGTAGGTGAAAAAATATGTATCTCATACACGTTTTCCTCCCACTGAATACTTTAAGTCTATAGGAATCTTTCTTAGGCTAAAATACATAACTCTTATATTGATAATCAATATAACTCTTATATTGATTTTATCCTAAGTTTGTTAATATAACTCCTTATATTAAACCTAGGATTTCTAGTTTATTAACCCCTTAAGAAACCCGCTAACGCTACTGTAATTTATAAGACTCTGATTAAATTTCACTCCCAGGTCAGTTCTCATGTAGGGGTGTTCCGTTTCCGTCAGCATAAATACCCCAGCCTAGACAAAACTTTCCTTAGACAGAGTTTCTCTTTTAATCATAGCTTATAAATTACTTGGTTCCTAATTCTAATCTAATTAGAACTAAATAACCTAAGGTCTATTATTTCCAAGTTCTAAACACTTTAAAACTAATAATTAACCTTAGGTGACATGCATACTATGTTATAGTGTTTGATCATTCATCACATGAATAATAAAACATTCATAACATATTCATCTCATGAAATATAATGTATGTCAATGCTGTCCAAAAATTAATATAACAACCTTATATTAATTAATCATGCAAACTATATAATATAACTCCTTATATTATAAATGATGCATGAAAATGCTTAACCTAAGGTGAGATTTCTAAAATACAAGCATACACTATGCATGGCAATAATTACACAACAATTGCATAATTAAAATAGCAAAATTAGACCAATTTTGGCACCCTAAATAATTTTAATTAATATAATCTAATTATATTAATTAAAATTAAATATATTAAATATAAAACATTTTTATAATTAAATATATTAATAAAATCTATTTTCTGCCCGTTGCTCCTCGCGTGAAACGGCTTCGGCGTTGCATCGCTGCATTTGTCATTTTCTGTCGAGCGTTGCAACACTAAAGGTTGCGTTGCAACGCTGCCTCCTGCGCGCGCCTTCTCCCTCAAGCGCGGCGTTGCAACGCCGATGAACAACGTTGCAACGCTGCACACAGACAACATTGAGAATCTCCATTCTTTGCTCGTTTTTGCTCCGTTCTTCTCAGCAACTGCCTTACCTCGAACGACACGGACTTACAGACTCGATTTACAATTAAATTTGCCCAAAATACCGGGCCCTTACATTGAACATTTCAATGAAAAATTGTAAATCTAAGTGCCAAAATTGAAAACATCTAATTTCGCAAAAAACCGTTCATACATCTCATGCACAAAAACAGTAAATCCCACCTTGTTCTTGAAAAATCCAGAACATAAATCAAGAACGCAATTGGGCTCTGATACCAATTGAAGGGAATCGAAGTCCCTACAGCGGAAGCGATTGCGAATCGCGCGCTCTTGATTTAGTTACAATAGAAATTTCAGGAATGTAAAACATGGATTAAGCATAAAATAAGAGTTTGGATAGTAAGAAGTTACCTTTGAAGAACCTTTCTTCAAGTGCTCCTCTCTCCACGGTCACGATCTCAGCAACAAGAACTACAACGTGCGAAGACACGACCACCAAATCTTCTCCGTTTTTCTCTAGGTGAGGGAGGAAGGTGGGTTCCCTTTAGGAGATGTGAGGTATTTTGAGAGCGATGTGTGTTTTGGAACTCTTCCAACAACACAACAAGGAGGCTAGTGATTCTATCAAAAACCCTTAACCTAGTTGCATCTCATGCAACCATATATATAGAGAATTGGGTTGGAAATGACCATCCTACCCCTCATTTAATCTCTCTTTAATATATAGTCTAAATCACATTAAAACTATATATTATATCAATTATATCATATATAATTGATATAACTCCTCATGTATGAAATTGAACATTTCAATTTCACTCCTAACTTTATACCCTCAATATTACCATGTTGAGCCAACAGAGGGATCTAATGGACCTACAGATCATGAGCTCCAATGATGTGAGATTAACCGATCAAACTCTTTTGATCCAGCTTAATCAATATTCATTAACTACAAGTCACTCCACTATAGACTTGTAGCCGCACTCTCCTCATCAGTAGATATTATTGTGTCCACCGATATAGTCATTGCCCATGAGTCGACCCTTCACAAGTTGTTCGTAATCACACCGGTGGGTCAAATTACCGCTTTACCCCTGTGATTACCTCTTTGCTCTTTAAGCACCACCGATCCTCTAATGAACAACAAGTCTAAGGTCCTACCTTAGACTCATACCCTCGTGAGGCGGGGCCCCGTTGTTCAAGATCCGAGTCGATTCTTGAAGGGAACAACCTATCTAATTCCTCGGTAGAGAAATGAGTGAATTCCATCTTGCACGCTTAAGTTCCCACTATCTACAAGTTTCATCACTGAGAAGGTAGGCTTATTGAGTGTCTGCCACAGCCCACTCTCACCCATACTAGTCTAAGGACAAACCCCTATAAGTAGGAGTTCTTAACTTGCTCGGATTGTGTCAAGTCACTAATGACCATCTATAAATTACTAGTCTTATCCTGCATTAACGGTTGTTATCTTTGGTTAGACTAATAATTTGCGATCTAGTCTTGTATGAACTCTTCATACAGGATGGCCCCACTCGCATGTCAACTACATGAATGAGTTGGATTACCTCATTTGTACTAATTACAAAGTGGGCCACATCCATGGTGTTACCAGAATGAGGTTTCCAACCTTATTCTTATACCATAGACTATTTAGGTTATAATCTTGAATTCAACCCAAATAGTGTCCACTACACTAATTTCAAGATAAACGTTATAACCTTGGAGCTTAGTTTATTGGATTTATAAAAGCAAGACTGTAATCTTATCAAAACAAATAACCCTTTATTTAATTGATCAAGATTACACAAGTTTAGGGCATAAATCCCAACACTGACATCTGTAATGCAGTTGGGATTGTCAGTAGATATCAATCCCTTCTAGGATTAGATCACTAGACGACCGTTAAGGCAATCCTCAAGTATCTAAGGAGAACTAGGGACTACAACCTTGTGTATGGAAGTGGAGATTTGATCCTTACGGGATTCACAGACTCAGACTTTCAGATCGATAAGGATTCTTGGAAATCCACATCAGGTTCAACGTTCATGCTGAACGGAAGAGCTGTAGTGTGGCGAAGCATTAAGTAGGGGTGCATAGCCAGTTCCACGATGGAAGCCGAGTATGTTGCGACTTGTGAAGCTGCAAAGAAAGTTGTTTGGCTTAGGAAGTTCATGCTTGATTTGGAAGTTCATGCTGGATTTGGAAGTTGTTCCAAATATGAACTTGCCAGTGACCCTCTTTTGTGATAACAGTGGTGTAATAGCCAATTCGTGAGAACCTCGGAGTCATTAGAGGGGAAAACATATTGAGCGCAAGTATCACCTGATACGGGAGATTGTGCACCGCGGAGACGTGACAGTCATGCAAATAGTTTCGGAGCACAATGTTGCTGATCGATTTACGAAGGCCCTCACGGCTAAGGTGTTTGAGGGTCACCTAGAGAGTCTAGGTATTCGAGTGTTTCCTGACTAGGGCAAGTGGGAGTATTGTAAAGGGTATTCAATTCCTTAGTTTATTGTATTACTTTATGTATTACTGTATTTGTACTCCGCTTAGTTCAAGTGGGAGTTTGTTGGGGTGTATGCCCTAATCTCGTGTAGTTTGTAATATAATGTTAAAATAAGTAAGAGTTATTTTTTCAATATTTTGTGTCTCGCATATTTTATAAACTTAATCCAATAACTAAGCTCCAAGGTCATTGTATTATGAGAGAACTAATAACTTGAACGGTGTGTAATGGACACATGGAGAGGATCACATTCGAGTAAATGACCCGAACGGTCTATAGTATACGAATAGGGTTGGAAACCTAATCCTGGTTACACTATGGATGCAACCCGCTTTGTATTGGATACAAACGAGGTGATCCAGCTCGTTCATGTGGTTGACATGCGTGTGGGGGCATCCTTGAAGGGAATAAAAGTCCCAGCGCAGCGGAAGACGATCGAATCGTTGTGGTGATGTTGTGCAACTCAATTTCGTTAAAACTAATTATCACATAATTATAGGTTAAACATGCAATCTAAGGAAGAAATGAGCAAGTTTAGAGTAGACTTACTTGTTGAAGACCGTCTTCAAAGTTCCTTCCTCCGATGATCATGAACTCTTCGTGCTTTCCTCGATCTCAACACTAGTAGAAAAAAGGGTTTTAATGACGGGCAATGCCCGTCATTAAAAGTGTTGCCCGTCATTAAAAGTGGATTGGAATCCAGTTTATAATGACGTGCATTGCCCGTCATGAAAAGGTGATTTTTAATGACGGGCATTGATGTTTAATGACGGGCATTGTCCGTCATTAAAACTCGGTCACTTTTTATGACGGGCATTACGCGTCATTTATATTTGAAATTTTTTTAAAAAAAAAACTCATTGTCCGTCATTATTTTAATTCATAATTTTTTATTTAATGACAGGCAATTCCTGTCATCGTTTTTAGCATAATTTAATTAAAAAAAAGTTAATAGCCCGATGGCTAACCAACAATATTTAATAACTAATTACCTGAAATATTACAAATATATTAAACTTCTATATTGAAACCCACACATGAAATCACTATACAAATTTACAAACCTGCAACAAAAACACTTTTATATCCAAAACATACATGAAATCACTAAACAACATCCAACAAAAACATGAAATCACTAATTCATCCACAACCTGAAACATTGTAGAACACTTCTATATACCCATAAAAAACATGAAATCACTAATTCATCCACAAACATCCGACAATCATTCCTCTTACGAGAAGAGCATAACTTCATTATAAAGAATACACATGAGACGATCTCTACATAACCTTATCGCCGTACAAAAACCATAAACTAGTATATCACAAACCTTAACCATAACTCTAAAACCATAAACTCCTATATCACAAACCTTAATCATAACTCTAAAACCATAAACTCCTATATCACAAACCTTAACACCTATATCACAAAAACAATAAACTCTAAAACTAACACGAAATCAAGCCAATAAGTAAAAATTTCGGCATAACCTCTACAGAACATCAGCTAACCATAACCTGAAACATTGCAGAACACTTCTATATATCCAACAAAAACATGAAATCACTAATTCATCCACAAACATCCAACAATCATTCCTTTTACGAGAAGAGCATAACTTCATTATAAAGAATACACATGAGACGATTCTACATAACCTTATCGCCTATATCACAAAAACCATAAACTACTATATCACAAATCTTAACCATAACTCTAAAACCATAAACTCCTATATCACAAACCTTAACACCTATATCACAAAAACAATAAACTCTAAAACTAACACGAAATCAAGCCAATAAGTAAAAATTTCGGCATGACCTCTACAGAACATCAACTAACCATAACCTGAAACATTGCAGAACACTTCTATATATCCAACAAAAACATGAAATCACTAATTCATCCACAAACATCCAACAATCATTCCTTTTACGAGAAGAACATAACTTCATTATAAAGAATACACATGAGACGATCTCTGCATAACCTTATCGCCTATATCACAAAAACCATAAACTAGTATATCACAAACCTTAACCATAACTCTAAAACCATAAACTCCTATATCACAAACCTTAACACCTATATCACAAAAAAAATAAACTCTAAAACTAACACGAAATCAAGCCAATAAGTAAAAATTTCGACATGACCTCTACAGAACATCAGCTAACCATAACCTGAAACATTGCAGAACACTTCTATATATTAAAAAAAAAAAAAAACGGTGTAGGGCATGAGGCCACACGCCTCTCCACAAACTACTAAATAAAAAACACATTCATTCATAGACAACATCCAACAAACTCCAATCCCAGATTCAGAAGAATGAGCCACCCGCCTCTCTATAAACTACTAAATATTATATACAATTCTACTATATACATTATAAACAAGTATATTGTACACCTAACCAACATATTAACTTACCTAACTTCATACAAATCTAGTATTGTTTCACAAAATTCAGAAATCCACAAATTGCTTACACAAATCTGCCAACAAAATCCGCCCATTGTACTCGAATCTCGTCGATTTCTTCTTGTTTATATGCAGTTTTTGTGTTAAACTACAAAGAGAAATAATATATAATAACATTAGACTAAATTATATTTTGAATCACAAACCAGATAAAATAAAAGTACTTACAAGGTTCATTATAAGGATACTAGAATTATATACGATTTCTCGTATATACTTCTGTACATAGTACCCGCACTCTATATAACCCGGTTGACGGGGGCACTACATGCAAAATAATTTAAAAAATAGAATGTTTGAGTTAAATATCGTTCTAACGTTGATCAAAACAATCGAATATATCAATTATGTTTACCTTTACAAGTTTCCAAGTGATGGCAGAACGATATTGTGGAAGTGAGTGCTTGGCTTGCCACATTCTCAAGGATCTAAAGAGTTTGAAGCATTAGAAAAATTAATAGAATGTAATTAATTCTAAAGGTTTGAAACACTTACGTATTTATTGTTCCTTAACTTTATTCAATCTTACTCCTCAACGAGTTTAAGACATAAATGGTGTTTGCCCGCGGATAGATAACGATCAACATCCAATGATATCTATTAAAGTTATGAGTATTCTAATATCATTGTTTTATGAACAAAAAACATATAAATAAGTTGAAGTAATTTAAACTTACCCAATATTATATGGGATGAAAACTTGTTGATCCAAGTCCAAATTAACCATTTCTAACCTGTTAGGCAGATTTATACAACGTATTTCTTGACTTTTAACAAAATTAGAAATGGTTATTTGATCAACTAGCAAGAACTTGGCGATTATTTCATAGTCACATACAGTCCAAAGATACCTAAATAAAAGTAAAGTTATTTTATAAAACATTCAAAAGCGTAGTCAATATAGTTGTAAATGAAAGATGTTGTATACTTACGTAATGTATGCAACTATGTAGGAGTACCCTATCTCCACCATCCCACAATTACTCGTTCATTAGCATGCCAAGTCAACAAACTCGATATTTCTTTACTGCGAAACATTCTTTCAAATCTTGGGATAGGAGAGAAATACCACATGACTTTCGCCGGAATGTTCTTCATCACATCCTTCGAATTTTTACAAAGCTTCCATCTTGATGTTCCGCATGTAGGGCATACTTCTACATCTTCAAGCTCTTTTCTAAACAAACAACAATCATTACTACATGCATGAATCTTTTCATACTTCATTCCAAGAGTACACAAGATTTTTTTGGCTTGATATGTAGAGCTAGGAAGTTCATTTGGACTTGGTAAGATGTCACAAACCAATGCTAACAACTCAGTGAAACTCTTATCGCTCCATCCAAACTTTACTTTCAAATTATATAACTTTATCAATGCAGATATTTTGGTAAAATTGTTACAATTTAAGTACAATGATTTCTTGGCATCATCTAACACTTCTTCAAATGTTGGAGACTTGTCATTAAAATAGTTATGTGCAGCCTCAAACATTCCTATTGTGTCGTCAACATCTTCGTCCTCAACTTCAGCTTCCTCTTTTCTCTCATTCGGTAGTGACTCACCATGCCAAATCCATGTTCTATAGCTTTCATCACTGTCATTAATATATAAATGGTCTCTTACGACATTCACATTTTGAGACTTTGCATTCACACATTTCAAGCATGGACAACAAATGACATCTGACCTATTTGAATGTCGTATACCATTTTGGATAAACGTCTCAACTCCTAAACGATATTCTGATGACATTCTATTCTTTGACATCCACGACTTATCCATAACTATATATAAATCTGGTGTCTTGAAAGTTCAATCTACAAGAAGAATAATAGTTACTTAAACTTATGTACTTACTATCTCCTTAGGAAGTCGCCGAAGAAAAAATAAAACTATCAAGGAGTTCACAACTTACTCAATTTCATGATGTTGATTCAAAAGCCAACATCATGATATTTTGGACTAATATCATTTCCTCTCATCCACAAACTCACTACTAATATTAAGAAAATTAAACATATGATCCTAACCAAACATGCTAAACAAAAGTTTTCAACTATTCCTCAATCACTATTAATATTAAGAAAATTAAACATACACTACTACAAATTTGGTCTTTATTGACAGCTAAAAACTGTCAACATTCACTTCAGTTGACGTTTTTTGACCGTCATTGAAAGTGGTGTCAATAAATCTAAGCGTCAACTTTAAGTTGATAGTTGACGGTCGTTAAACGTCAACGATTATGTCTTTATTGACGGATTTTAACTGTCAATAATATGAATGTTGACACCCATTAGCCATCAACTATGACGTAAATCTGTCAACAAAAACCTCTTTATTGACACTTATTTACTGTCAACATGGGGTATAGTTGATGGTTTTTAGCCGTCAATATTTAGGTAAAAACGTCAACAAAAACCTTTTTATTGACACTTAGGTGACGTCAACAAAATGTATTGTTGATGGTTCTTAGCAGTCTATATTTAGATCAAAGCGTCAACAATAACAACTTTATTGACATCTGTGAGCCGTCAACATCAGGTATAGTTGATATTTTTTAACCGTCAACATTCAACCGTCAATAATACCCCTTTTATTGATACTTATGGTCTGTCAATATAAATATATCTTGACGTATTTTAGTTGTCATCTATAACTATACTTGACATTTTGCATCGTTCACTATGACATATATGTTGACAGTTTTTAACCGTCAATACTGCTGTTTTTAATGTCATTTTTTAGCCGTCAACTATAACTATGTATAAAAAATAAAAAAATGGATATTATTCACTCATGCTCTACCACCTGCATTTGTATGAACAATTCTATCAATTCACATTTTTTTCTTTAAGGTAGTCATTATCAACATGTAATTCACGTAAGACTAGGAAACAATATAATTGGAGACTCAACGATTTGCCAAACTATATAAGTATAAATTTAATCAAAATAAACCTTAATTGCAAATGAAGAAAAGAAAAGTTTCATTGACTAATTAATAAGTTAAAATTATTACATATCGTTCCAAGCAAATTGTTAAAAAATATAACACTAACTCCTGAAAATCATATAAATGAAGTATGATAACAAAAATGGTCATAGGTACCGATTTACAAATTCACATAACTCAACTCATATCTCGTCCAACTCATCTTGGGTGTACTTATCTTTTCTCGTCAACTGAAAAACAAATAAGTGTAGATACATCAAAAAATTGAATAAATCAAGAAACTTTAAAACACATAGAATAAGATCAAAGTATTACCACGTCCGTTATCACTCGACTTCTCTGTGTTACTATATCTCGAATAAACTTCATAGTATAGTACCCACACTCTGTACTCCCCAGTTGCTTAGCACACTATATAAATAAATTAAAACATATAATAAACAAGACTCGAATAAATAAAATAAATCGTAGTAAAAAATGGTAGATTTGAAACGATTACCTGAACAGCTATCCAATTAAAATTTGGACTTCTAGCGTTTGCTTGAGCATAGAACATCCTAATAACCCTATATAAGTACAAATACATAAAACTAAGTGAATAACGTTTTCCATCAGAAATGGGTGAAGATGGTGGCGGTCGGCGATGACTCCCCCAAACGAACGACAATGATGGTCGGAGATGGGTCGTGAAGAGGGTGAGAGAGAGTGAGATCAAGGGTGGAGAGAGAGCGAGATTGAGATCGAGGGTGGAGAGAGAGTGAGAGATGTGAAGAGAGAGAGTGAGAGATGTCGTTCGATGGGCCGAGTGAGGTGTCCGAAAATATTTTTTTAATTAATATATCCTATAATGACGGGCAAAGCCCGTCATTAAAAAGAACTTACAATGACGGGCAATGTCCGTCATTGTATCTCTATTTCAACTTACCCTGTGCACATTTCGACTGTCTGTCATTGTTTCCCGCCCCCAAATTTTTTTTGTCTATCATCGTATCCCATTTTTGTTCAAGTGCAATGATCTCGAACTCTTCTCACGAACACCGACCGGACACCACCACTTGGTTTCTCGGTTGTTCTTCTTTAGGAAGAAGGAGGATTGTGGGATCTAGGGGTGTACAAGTAACCCGGTAACCCGACCAACCCGGACTACCCAACCCAAACCTTAATGGTTGGGTAGGGTTAGATTTTTTTTCGGTTTGGGTTGGGTTAGAAGTTTGAAGAACCGAAAATTTCGGGTCGGTTCTCGGGTTGGGCCTTTTAGGCTCGGGTTGACCCAACCCAACCCAACCCAACCCAAAGTTTATATTTTTTAATTTTATTTTAATTAAATATATACTTATAAATGAATTATTTGTTAATTTCTTATGTTTTCTTCTAGATTTCTAACAAAATGTTAAGATGTTATGGATTTTGAAGTTTGATATTTGAATTTCATGTGATTTTAGTTATTAATTCAAGAAAAAAAATATTTTAAATAATTTAAAAATAATTAAAAAAATAAAAAAGTTAACTTGATTTAACCCAACCCAACCCAAAATATTGGGTTGGGTTGGGTTAAGTTACTCATGAATAGGGTTGGTTGGGTTGAAGGAATGACCAACCTGAATCTTCGGGTTGGTCCAAAAATCTCCCTCAACCCAACCCAACCCGGCTTATGTACACCCCTAGTGGGATCCTTTCTTTTGGTTTGGGAGGAGAATTTTGAGAGAGAATTTGAGAGAGGAGAGAACTCTTCTTTGGTGAGAATTCCAAAAATGAGAGTACGATTAATGAACCCTTCTTGCAAAGGGGTTTATATAATGGTGATAGGTAGAGTTGAAATCTCCACCTATTTACCATTTTACCACAACCATAGGTTATGCAAATCATATTTGCATAACCACATATTATAAGATATCTCATATCTCATTTAACAAATCACATTTGCAATATTGTGGTTTTTTAAATTGAATCACATCCAATTTAATATCTCCCAACCTAATTTCTCCAAATTAGCCCTAATTCAACAATTAGGCTAACCTATAGTTTACTATGAATCTCATTCACATTAAACTATATATTATATCATTCATATCTCATATAAATGACATAAATACCCTTTAGTGAACTTGAACACTTCAATTCACACCAAAACAGTAAACCTTCTTTTAATCCAGTTTGAGCCAACCGAGGGACCTAATGGACCTACAGTGACGGGCTCCAATGATCCGAGATTAACCTGTCAAACTCTTTGACCCGGTTAATCAACATTCATTAGCTACAGTAACACTCCACTAAAACTCGTAGCTGCACTCCCGTTAGTGTAAGATAATATGTGTCCACTGATATAACCAATACCCATGAGTCGACCCTTCACAAGTTGTTCATAGACACTGCTGGGTCAAATTACCGTTTTACCCCTGTATCTACTTCTTGCTCCTTAAGTCCCCATTGCTCCTCTAATGAACAACAACGTTGTAATGGTCCATCCATACACAACAACCCTCTCGTGCCAGTGAAAGGGTGGGTGCCCGTTGTCCAAGCTCTGGAGACAACACTTAAGGGAACAACCCCTCTAGTTTCCCTAAAGGCGGGAACGAGTGAATTCCATCTGGCGTAGTTAAGTTTCCAGCTCCCTACTTGGTCCTGTCCCTGAGAAATACGCATATTCGACGAGTAACTGTGACCACCCTCACCCGTACAAGTCAAAGGACAGACCCCCGCAGACAGGAGTCCGTAACACGCTCAGGATTCAGGTTGAGTCACTAATGGTCATCCACGAAGTTATTAGTCCATACTATCAACGGTGTTACATCAGTAGGTCTAATAATTCACGGTCCGGTCTTGTACAATCTCATTGTACAGGATGCCCCCACTCGCATGTCAACCACATGAACGAGTCAGATCACCTCGTTTGTATCTTAATACAAAGCGGGTTGCATTCACAGCGTATCCAAGATTAGGTCTCCAACCTCATCCATATACTGTAGATCGTTCGGGTCATTAACTCGAACGTGATCCTCCCTGTGTGTCCACTACACACCGTTCAAGTTCTAGTTCTCTCATATATTCAATGACCCTGGAGCTTAGTTTATTGGACAAAGCTTGTAATAAATGCAAGATACAAAATGATGAAATAAATAACTCTTTATTAATTTCAAATAGTAATTTACAAACTGAACGAGATTAGGACAAAAATCCCAACAATCTTGTGCAATGAGATTGTACAAGATCAGACTGTGAATTATTAGACTTACTGATGTAACACCTTTAACAGTATAGGACTAATAACTTTGTAGATGACCATTAATGACTCGTCCTTAATCCTGAGCGTGGTACGGACTCCTGTCTGCGGGGGTTTGTTCTTTGACTAGTATGGGTGAGGGTGACCACAGTTGCTCGCCAAATATGCCTACCTTTTTGGGGACAGGACCACGTGGGGAGCTGAGAACTTGACTACGCAAGATGGAATTCACTCGTTCCCGTATTAGGGAAACTAGAGGGGTTGTTCCCTTAAGTGATGTCTCTAGGGCTTGGACAACGAGCGCCCCCCCTCTCACTGGCCCGAGAGGGATGTTGTTTATGGTTGGACCATGCAACGTAGTTGTGTTGGGATATGTGCCCTAAACTTGTGTAATTTTAGTCAAATGAATAAAGAGTTATTTGATTTGATAAAATTATCTTCTCGCTTTATAATTCCAATAAACTAAACTCAAAGGTTATAATGAATCTGTAGTAGACACTATATGGATTGTGTTCAAGAGTATAACCTAAATGATCTATGGTATAAGACTAAGGTTGGAAACCTTATTCTGGTAACACCATGGATGCGACCCATTTTTGTAATTAGTACAAATGAGGTAATCCAACTCATTCATGTGGATGACATGCGAGTGGGGGCATTCTGTATGAAGAGTTCATACAAGACCAGACTGCAAATTATTAATCTAACCAGTATAACGTCGTTAACATGATACGACTGATAATTTATAGAAGGTCATTAGTGACTCGACCTGAATCATGAGCAAGTTAAGAACTCCTACTTATAGGAGTTTGTCCTTAGACTAGTATGGGTGAGATTGGCTTGTAGCCGACTCAATAAGCCTACCTTCTAAGGGACAGAACCTCATAGGTAGCTGGGGACTTAACTCTGCAAGACGGAATTCACTCATTCCTAGACTAAGGAATTAGATAAGTTGTTCCCTAAAGAACTGAGTCCAGGTTTTGAACAATGGGGCCCCTCCCTCTAAACTAGCTTAAGAGGGTTTGAGTTTATGGTAGGACCATAGACTTGTTGTTCATTAGAGAATCAGTGGTGCTTAAGGAACAAAGAGGTAATCGCAGGGGTAAAACGGTAATTTAACCCAACTGAGATTACGAACAACCTGTGAAGGATCAACTTATGGGTAATGATTATATCAATGGACACAATATAATCTACAGTGAGGAGAGTGCAACTATAAGTTTATAGTAGAGTGACTTGTAGTTACTGAATATTGATTAACCAGATCAAAGAGTTTGATCAGTTAATCTCACATCATTGCATGAACTGTAGGTCCATTAGGTTCCTCTGTTGGCTCAACATGGTAATATTAAGGGTATAAAGTTAGGAATGAAATTGAAGTGTTCAATTTCATATATGAGGTGTTTTATCAATTATATGTGATATAATTGATATAATATATAGTTTTAATGTGAATTAGATTCACAAATTAACTATATACTAATGAGAGAATGAAGGAGGGATAGGATGGTAATTTCCATCCTATTTCCCTATATATAGTTGCATAAGATGCAACTTTTAGCAGGGTTTTTGAGACATAACCCTAAAGTTCTCTCTTTTGTGTTGGAGAGAGTTCCAAACACATTTAAAAAGATCACCTCATCTCATCCTAAAAGGAACCCACCTTCCTCCCTCACCTAGAGAACAACGGAGAAGATCTAGTGGTGGATCTTCACACGGTTCGGGTTCGTTGTTGAGATCGTGATCGTTGGAGGAGGAACTCGTGAAGAAAGTGTTCTTCAAAGGTAAATTATTGTTGTCCTAAGTCGTAAAGCATGCTTAATATTTGTTATTTAGTTTTTGTTTTAGATCCATGTAGCAAAATCATGAACACGCGATTTACAATCGCTTCCACTGTGGGATTCGATCCCTTCAACCTATGTGTTGGGTTTTATGTCCTAAAACTCGTGGTTTGTAAACTGAATGTATATTCTATTTTGCAATAAATATGTTATTGAGATTTATTCAGTAAATGTGTTATTGAATAAAGTGAATTGTGTATTGCGTAACCTTAATCCAATAAAAACCCCTTGGGTATAGGATGAATACTTGAACTTTATCTGTGACATAAAAGTGGATCAAGTTCAAGTTATAGCCAGAACGGTCTATAGTATAAGGATAAGGTTGAGTACCTTATCCTGGGGACACTATGGGCGCGACCCACTTTGTAGAGTACAAACGATGTGATCCTAAATCGTTCATGTGGAGACATGCGAGTGGGGGCGTCCCCATGCAATGAGTTTGTATAAGATCGAATCAGCGAAATAGTCACTTAGACTTTATAACTCCGCTTCATCGTCTTAATCGACTATATTCATATGATGACCTAGGTAACTCGATCTTAATCCTGAGCGTTCTATGAACTCCTGTTTATTCGGATTATCCTTAGATTTGCATGCGTGAGAGTGGCCCGAGACTGCCGACTCAATAAGCCTCCCATTTCAGGGATAAGTCTGGGTAGATAGCTGGGAACATAGTTCTACAAGATTGAATTCCCTCCTACCCGCTTTAGGGATTAGTAGAGAGGTTGTTCCCTTAAGTGCTAACTCCAAGTCTTGAACAAAGGGCCCACCCCTCTCATTGGCCCGAGAGGGATTCGGTTTGTTGGTTGGACCACAAACCAATTGTTCATTAGAGGATCAGTGAGACTTAAGGAACAAGAGGCAATTACAGGAGTAAAACGATAATTTTGACCCAGCTATAATTACGAACGACCTGTGAAGTATCGACTTACTAATCATGGGTATATCGAGTGGACAGAAATATATCTACAGTGAGGAGAGTGCAACCACTGGATTTTAGTGAAGTGTCCCGGTGGTTAACGAATGTTGATTAGCTAGGCTAAAGAGTTTGGTCAGTTAATCTTGTATCATTGGAGCTCAAGATCTGTAGGTCCATTAGGTTCCCCTTACTAGCTCGGACTAAGCCTTGTAACATTTTGAGAGAAAAGAGTTTGAATTGTTCAAATTCGTTTTTGGGAGAAATCGTAAATTATATGCGATATATTTAACGAGTCTTACCTTAATTATGAATTAAACTATGATTAAAAAGAGGTGGATATATTTAAATATGATTTAAATACTGGTTTGGTTTGTAGCATGAATAAGGATTCATGTTTCAGAAAATCGATCGGGATTGAGCAATTTATTTAATTTAATATTTGATATTTAATTAAATAAAAAAATAATTAATTAAATTATTTATTTAAATTAATTTTAATTAAAAATCAAATCAATTTGATATTGATTTTTAAATTGAAATTAAAAAGGAAAATGAATGAATTTTCATGATTTTAATGAAAATCAAATTGGCAACTTGCCCAATCCTTCTCATCTTCAAATTCACCAAATTTGGCCACCTCCATCTCAAACCATCCTCATCACACTTGAGTTGTCACTCTAATGAAGCTTGATGAAGCTTTATTTAATGGGGTTTTGAGAGAATTTTGCAGAAAAAGTTTCTCTCCTGAGTTTGTGACCTTTAAGGCCTTTTCTTCCAAATTCTCTCAACCTAAGATCCCACAATCCGTTTTAAGGCCTGAAGATAGTAGGGAAGACTGTAGTGGTGGTCCATGAAGTGTTCGTGTTGAAAATCATCCACCGGATGAAGAGAATTTGATCTTCAAAGTTGAATTTCTTTACTCCCAGTTTTTCCAACTTTGAGCATGCATTTTATTTTGCAAAATTGATCAACTTAGAGTGTTCAAGATCCAAAATTACTTCCGGTTTCTTAATTTAGACTCTTTCACTATGTACTTGAAAAGTCAGGGAAGTGTTAGTTCCCTATTTTTACATGTATTAGATGTTTCATGTTTAGGTTGGTGGTGGGTAGAAAGTTTTCGTGTTGGGCTTGAAGCTGTGATAATTGCTTTAGCTTGCTAGTTTAGTCTTTGAGCACCTGAGCTCGGGCTTCTTGACCGACTGGCTAAGCATGTCTGAGTAAGTATATTCATGTTTGTTGAGCTTTAATATTGAATATCTTTGATGATTGAATGTTGTGTTATTTTATTTGTAAAAGGAAATGTGGATGTTAGTAGTATGATTAGGATGATTGATGAGATGTTCTTCATAGATGTGTTGTTTGCAGTTTGTTGAAGCACGATTGGCTATCCTGATTTAGCCTATTCAAAATCATTTTCTTTAAATTTCTTACATGAGTTGTAGGAGTGTACAAATAATCCGGTAACCCGAGCAACCTGAACTACCCAATCCAAATCGGAAAGGTTGGGTTGGGTTAGGTATTTTTTTTGTTTGAGTTGGGTTAGAAGTTTAGAGAACCGAAAAGTTCGGATCGGTTCTCAGGTTGGACTTTTTAGGCTCGGGTTGACCCAACCTAACCCAACCCAACTCAAAGTTTATATATTTTTTATTATATTTTAATTACATATATACTTATAAATGAACTATTTGTCAATTTTTGATGTTTTTCTTCGAGACTTCTAACAAATGTTAAGATGTTATGAATTTTGAAGTTTGATATTTTGATTGTTATGTGGTTTTAGTTATTAATTCAAGAAAAAATATTTTTAATAATTAAGAAAATTATAAAAAATAAAAAAATTAACCCGGCGATCCAATCCAACCCAACTCGAAAATATTGGGTTGGGTTGGATTGAGTTATTCTCATGAATAGAGTTGGTTGGGTTGAAGGAATGGTCAACCCGAATTTTCAGGTTGGTCCAAAAAACTACCCAAACCCAACCCAACCCGACTTATGTACACCCATACACACTTCTAACAAATGTTAAAATGTTATGAATTTTGAAGTTTGATATTTGAATTTTATGTGACTTTAGTTATTAATTCAAGAAAAAAAATTTTAAATAATTAGTGGGAAACATCTAGACACTTGTTTGGAGGCTCTCTCAAAACATCTAGACACTTGTTTGGAGGCTCTCTCAAAATAAGGTTTAGATTGGGGATATTTGATAGGACTCAATATATTGGAGCTTTGAAGGATAGACTGATCATTTTGAAGAAGTGGGAAACATCTAGACACTTGTTTGGAGGCTCTCTCGACGCTGCAAGGCAGAATGCATGAGAACAAGGTAGCACCTCAACGTTACTTCAAAGATAGTAGCGTTCGGATGAAGCCAATGTCAAAACGTTGTGTTCAAGCGTCACACGACGTTGTGGCGAGCCCCTCAAGGCGCTGGGTTAATTAGTGACAACGTCTCGACGCTGTGACAAATTCTATATATTCCTTTTATCTTTTAGGGTTAAGAGGAGAGGAAATTTTGAGCCTTTTTCAGGACAACTTCTATTTTTTCCTTTTTAGCGTGTGTTTAGCCTTGTTATGTTGATTCTTGTAATTATGGGTGTGATGCTTGAGTATACCGACTCCGGCTAAGTGAAAACGTCGATTTGGAGGTAGGATTTTGTAATGCCATGAGATTCATAATTTAATGAAATCATTGTTATCTAGTTATCTTTATCCATGTTTCTCTTTAAGTTTGAATCACTAAGCATGCTCGTAGGTAGGATTGACACCCTATACGCGCCAAATGTGTTTAGCCTTTTTATGTATATTAGTTTCCTTAATTAGCATGCAATTAGTAGTAATTAGGCTTAGAACCGGTGAGTTTGTGAGCTATCTAGTGCTCATGAACGACTTAATGAGTCTAAGGCTAAAAAGAGAATAAAAATAGTAAAAGGGTTAATTTAGGCTTGCCACCTAGGTTAATTCGAGTAACTAGCTAATCTTGGTTGCATTTATGGCTTAAAAATCGGTCCCGAGTATGACACGTGTCAGTCTCTGACAAGGACTAGTCCCGTCTCTAGTTTTGGACTAGTTTTGGGTCTAATTACCTAATAATTAAACTGGCTTGGACAAGACTAGGAGTTCATAGGTCTTACCTATGGATAGGCGAGTATAAAGAAGTTAGATAATTCTGATTTAATCTTTAGTATCCATGATTTGCATTACAAATACCCAGATACAACCCGAGGAATCGGTATCCAGTCAGTCCTTCGTCTCTATCTTTAAATTTTCTCTTGTGTCATACTTTTATGCATTTTAATTTCAGCTTTATTTATTTATTTATTTATTTTTTTGCATGACAAACCCCCATTGTGTTCTCTAGACGTGAACAAAATATTAGAAATACATTAGAATACTAATACCGCCTTCCTGCGGATCGACCTTGCCACTAGATTGCAAATCTAGTTGGTTAGTTATAAATTTTATTTTGATTGGAGCCTTCGACAAGCTCACTCCAAAATTGGCCTATTGTCGGAGATATCTTTTGATTTCTCTAACGTGTGCCCGATTTGATTGACATCAACGTCTCAAAATTCAAAATTCTTGATGATGATATTTGGAATAGGGTTTGCTCATTAAACACCTCTTAGTTATTAGTCCAATTTTATGACTTTTTTACTTACGTTAGCACCCATCCACCTTGGCTTGTGTTTCTAGAATTCCATGATTATTAAGCTTGGAAATATGCCTGCTCTATCAGCCACCTAAGAACTTAACTAGCTAGTTAGTGAGGACATTATCATATCATAAGTTTGAGGGATAAATACCTTGCACTTTTTTTTTACCCTACATCATTATATTTTTTTTTTTTTTTTGCAATTCATGAAATGTAAACATGTTGTGAATTGTTGTATGAAGGTTACAAGTTTGGGAAAAAAAAGAAAAGAAAAAAGAAAAAAAATAATACTCCTTTTTCCAAGAATTAACTGAGTATCCAGGGAAAGTTATGACACCCATGATTGCCTTTGCATAAAAGGTTGATTCAAGAAATAAGTAGGTTAAAAATGGTTTCAAGTAGTGATATGTGCTCGTAGTCAACTACCTTCACCACAAAGGATCAGTAAGTTGGAACCAAGGTACAATTGACTAAAGAACTCCCTCTAAAAAAAAGCTTGAATAGCTTGACAGTAAAAAGAAATAAGTTTGGGAGAACTTCTCTTTTGTTGAGTCAAGTTATTTCTCAAGAGATGGCATATATAGGAAGTAAGCGAGATAAAATTAGAAGAGTAGGGATACAATGTTTAGGAAAGTATGAGTGAAAAGTATAAGGTTAAGATTAAGGAAGGATTAGAGCTAGATATGATAAACATGTGTTATGAGTTTGAGATATCTCTTGAGATAATTTGTATTTTGATAAGAACTTGGGTTTGTTGTTAAAATTCATGTCTAAATCTTGTGATTTTGATTGCTTGAGAGCAAACAATAACTCATGTTTGGGGGTGTGATAGTTCTCATTTATGAGGATTGTTTCGTCTTTAAACCTAGGTATGCTTGTGAATTATATTAATATTATTAGATGAAAATTAGGAAAAAGGTTAAGTTTATTAATATTATGGTTGAAAACCCCTTAAATTAAGTTGAGAAAAGAGAACAAGAGAAGAAAAAAAATTCATACTTAATGTTTTGATGCAGGATTGTGCAGAATGCAACAGCAATAAAATTGCATGGTAATTGCAATTTCAACAGATCTAAAAAATAAGGAAAAATGAACATCAAGGATTTCGGGAAGGAAAATACCAATGAAATTAAGCATGATACTGAGCTGTAATGGCTCTCAACCAAGAATGAAACTCTAACAAAGTAAAAGAAAACACACAATAATATTGAATCATATCTAAAACTCGTGGAGTTCCATCCACGATTGATAAGTGCCCAAGTTTTCTACTGGACCACTCTTACTGTCATAGGGTCTCATAGATGATACTTTGAACTTTGGAGGAACTTCAACTTTCATTATCTCGTCCACAAAAGAGAGAATATGCTTACCCAGCTAAAGCCTCTGGAAGAAATGCGAGTGATATTTCAATTCATTCCACTCACTTGTTTCTCTAAGGCTTTGATCTTCTCATCAGGTCGAAGAGATGTTCTTTCTTGCATTTTTCGCAGGTCATCTCTATCTAGATCTTGATTCATCTTGTTAATTACTTTTCGCCTATTCCTAAATTTGCGACGTGCATGCAAACTTCTTTTTAGCAGAACTATCTCTTCCTCATAGACGATACCAGATATTCTTATCAAAATTTAGACAAGGGAACACACATGGCCTTCACATGGCAATAATGGTAAAATTTGTTTGGAGGTAGAAGAACGTGACCTGCAAAAAAAAAAAGAAAGAAATTACACACTGGCATGGTGCTTGCCACACTTAGTTCTAATGCTTAAGTTAGCACAGTGAATTTAGGTGTAGCAGGGTCTAGAGAATGAAGAAAAACTTACCTTCTCTAGATAGAAGACATTTATTTATATGACATCTTTAGGATTTCTCTCTATCCCTTTTCAAATTTGGTTAAAAATTGACCTGACTGAATTGAACGAGAATATCATGAATCGGGTGCATGTAGCGTGCGTGCCCCTAGTCAGTAGTCAGAGTGACTAGAGGGTCGGCCTCGACAGGTTGAGGAGCCCAATTGCTACTTTTCTGGTTTGTTTCGTGACTCGATCCTTTTGTGTTGGCCTAATTTTGCCTCGTAATGAGCCTTTTTCCATTACTTTAATTGATTTTTTATATTTGATGTAATATGATTTTTTTTTTTTTTGTTCAATTTTACTCGAAACAATACATAGTGAAACTTTTTCATAGTTACCATTCTAAGAACTAATTAGAAAATTATATTAAAATTATTATTATTATTTCGTTTTCAAAACTATTTTTGAAATTGGGTAAACGATTTAAAATAAATATAATTTTCTGTGTTGATTACTTATTACCTTTGCTCTATGTTTGCTAATTAATTACATAAGATTTTTTTTTTTTGGAAAAGATATGAAAAAAAAATTGAGACTTTGCTTTCTTTCGCTGATTTAAGCATCCAGAAGTCAAGATTCTCATTTTCTTACCAATTAGACACCGACTAAATTTCTAAAATAAAAATATACACTTCCTAGATAAAGTTAAGTTTGTATTGAATTAATTAAAAATTGGCGTGGGGAAGCACAATTTAAAAATCTAAAAGAAGCCGTATATTACAGTTGAGGTTGATGGGAAAAAATTCTAGGACTGTCGTGTATAACAATTTTTTATATTATTCTCATTTATTATTATCACATTAACATCTTTTAAAACTTATGTGAAATCTATAAAAAAAAATTAGGTAGAATATATTAGTATTAAAAAAAATTATTTATAAACTTAAAAATATAGTGTAAACAAATGGAGAATGGTACTTGCATGGGACTAAAAAAATTTTCAGGTCCGTGAGATCAATGTGCCTTTCATTATTTGACGCAATAAATGTCTCAATTGATGTGATTTCAACCATAATTTAGAATAATAGTAGAACAATCTTATTTATCCATACATCAATTAACAAAATCGTTGTTACAAATCTTCTTATGTAGTTTATTTTTAATGGTTAGAAAATTATTAATAGATCTACGTTTCTAATAAATGTATTATAAATAGATCAATATAAACAAAAATACTTAGGCCCGGATTGATAATTATTTAGGTTCTGTTTGATAACTATCTGATTTTTAGTTTTTTATTTTTGAAAATTAAGTCTACAAATATTATATCTACCTATGAGTTTATATGTTTTTTTTATATAGTTTTTACTAATGTGTTAAAAAACCAAGCTAAGTTTTGAAAACTAAAAAAAAATAGTTTTCAAAAACTTATTTGTATTTTTGAAATTTGGCTAGAAACTTAAATAGTTCATGAAGAAAGATGGAAATCATTGGAGAGAAATGAAGAGAGAAAGTATAAAAAAAACAAGCATAATTTTTAACAACTAAAAATAAAAAATGAAATGGTTATCAAAGGAGTCCTTAATTTTTTGTTTTAAGTTTTTGAAAATTAAGCCTAAAAAATACTATTTTTACCAATGATTTTCTATGTTTTCTTACCCATGTTTTAAAAAATGACGTTAAGTTTTGAAAACTAAAAAAATTAGTGTTGGAATTCAAAAACTTGTTTTTATTATGCTTTTAAAAATTTGTTTTTATTTTTGAAATTTGGCTAAAAACTTAAGATGGAAATCATAGTAAAAAAGATGAGAAGAAATTGTGGAAAAACAAGCATAATTTTTAAAATCCAAAAATAAAAAACTAAATAGTTATTAGGGGAATTGTAATGGGTAGCACAAAATTTTAGCATATTTGCAACCTTAGCTATGATTTTTTAGATTTGCAAATCTAGCAAATTTTTTTAAATCTGATTTCCGTTTTTTTATTATTCCAGATTTACCCTCATTGGTATAGCAGCAGGTATATCAGTAGTATATCTGATATACTTTACATTTGGTATATCAGTAGTATATCTGATATACTTTATATTGGTATATCAAAAGTATATCTGATATACTTTATTTTTATATACCAATATATACCTAAAACAAATTATGTTAATAGTATATTATTGATATACTACGGATACCCGTCTTTTAGGTATATGATTTAGAATGATATACTTCCTATATATCCGTAGCAAATTAGAGATATTTTACGACATATTAGTATATCACTAATGTACTTCATTTTAGATATGTTTATTTCACAAATATACCTAACATTTAGTATATCATTATTATATCAGTAAAATGAACATATATCATATGCGAGTTACTGATATACTCTTAATTAACTTTATATACATATATCAGTAGTATATTAGTGATATACTCTATACAATAACACATCTCACACAATAAGATATAACAATCCAATTTGGTTTTAAATTATGAATTCTACCTGAAATTTAAAAGCATAACCAGAAATTTACTCTACCTGAAATGTCGGACATTACAAATAGTTTTTGAGATCCCGTTGATATACTTAATATTAATGAATAAAGTATATCATCTTAAATCACTATTTGTGATATATCGTTGATATACTGAATAAAGTATTTTGGTAGTATATCACACCGATATATACTTAATATTAGTGAAATCAACGGTTATTAGTTATTTTTGGTTAGATATATCATTGGTATATATGATCTATTGTTAATAAACTAATGATTTTTTCGATATTGAAAAACATGGGAGAGCATTTCCAAATCTAGCAATAGTTTTTGAGATCCCGTTGATATACTTAATATTACTGAATAAAATATATTAGCATAAATCACTGTCAAGCATAAATCACCATTTGTGATATACCGTTGATATATTAAGATATATACTTAATATTAGTGAAATCAACATATATCATATCATTCATGTAGTTATTTTTTGGTTGGATATATCATTGGTATATCAGATCTATTATTGATAAACTACTTATTTTCTCGATATTGAAAAACACAAGGAAAACATTTATAAATCTAGCAATAGATTTTGAGATTCCATTGATATACCTAATATTACTGAATAAAGTATGTAAGCATAAATCCCTATTTGTGATATAATGTTGATATACTAAATAAAGTATATCACTAGTATATCACATAGATATATACTTAATATTAGTGAAATCAATAGAATCAGTAGTATATCACTTATGCAGTTATTTTTTGGTTAGATATATCGTTGCTATATTAGATCTATTGTTGATAGACTACTGATTTTCTCGATATCGAACAACACGGTGAAGGTATTTGTAAATCTAGCAATAGTTTTTAGATACAATAGTATATCTGATATAAATATTTGGTATATCAATAGTATATTTCATTTTAGGTATATCAATAGTATATCATAAGTACATCATCAATATGTTTTTGATAGACTATTGATAGGTTATTAATATACTTCAGATTGAAAAACGCGCGTGAAAAATATAAGGATATTTTTTACTTTGCATGCCATCTGTTTGGCGCTGGACTTTTTTTTGTTGCTATTTTTACAAATTGCATTAAGGAGTGACATGTGTGCAATATTTATATATTTTTTTGCTATTCATGCAAGTGCCCCTAGTTATTAAAGAGGACCTTAAAAAGTCAATAACAATTCCTACTGCTAGTGACTGTATAATTAGTGTTGTTTTGTATGTTTTATATTAGAAGGGCAACATTTGCACACCTTCATGAATATGATAATATTTATTTAGAAAAATTTGGCTTAAATCTCACATTCATCCTTAAAGTCCTATTCGATAATTATTTTATTTTTTATTTTTTATTTTTGAAATTTAGATTTATTAATATTACCTCACTTATACAGTTCTTTATTTTATTATTTATTTTTTATAAATATTTTCAAAATTCAAAGTTTTGAAAACTAAAAAAAAAAAATTTAAAAACTTATTTTTGTTTGAAATTTGACTAGAAATTCAAATCGTTTCTTGAAAAAGATGAAAACTTATAAAGAAATTAAATGAAAACAAACTCAGTTTTTCAAAAACCAAATGATTATCAAATATACTCTAAATTTTTAGGTTTGCTTTATTTTATTCCATGAATTTTTAAAATGGCTATTTTAGTCTTGAAGTTTTAAAATGTAATCATTTTAATTTTTTTTTTTTTGTTACTTTCTCGCCAATTGTTCATTCAAATGTGTACTCATGCATTGATATTGACATGTATTGAAGCCATATAGATGGGTTGAATTGAGTAGAAATTGATGAGAGAATGATGACAACACCTAAAATAGTTGTTATTTTATTATTATTATTATTTAAGTTTACAAAGTAACATAAATATTTTGAAAGCTTAGAGACAAAAATGGAGTAAAACTAAAGTTAGAGACAAAATGAGATTTAACCGTACACGTATTACTACTTACATTTTATAATTTTAAGAGACAAAATGAGATTTAACCATACACATATTACTACTTACATTTTATAATTTTATATATTTTTTCATTAGTCGATTTTATTTGTTAATATTAAATGAAAAAAGGCTAATATAACACATAAAAAAGAAAAAAAAACGAATGACTTATGTTAACATGACAGTTAGATTTGCACTCGTTGTGATAGTCATTGATGACTTGATGGATGTTGAAATGTGATGTGTTAGTCGGTGTCAAATATAGAGTTGCACTACTAGCCGACATTGGTCACACTAATTGCCATGATTTGTTGATTGTCGAGTCTAACTTGCCATTAATATAATTGATTGATATTTTGACGTAATTATATTCAACCTTGTATCCCATTAGACCTCTTAAATGTATCTTTTTTCATGCATGTGTCGTGTCTAGTCGACTCAATTCAACAAATGGACTAAATTATGTTTTACAATATTTTATTAATCACATTTCAACCATAACAAACAACATTAATCATAATGTACAATTCCAAACACAAACTAAATCTAGAAATTTATTAAAAGCAAGATCATGATAAGTTGTTTAGAGCCAAAATTGAAAAGATTGAATGCAATTTTGGATTTCTTGGAAAACTATGCAAAAGTCATATTGTGGGCCCAATTGGGAATAACATTAAGATAGTGGGTCACCAAAATAAAAGTGGGAGACCCATATTATCAAAACTTCAACTACTCCAAATCAATTTCTTGTGGATTGTATTCTATTAACCAACCTCCAACTTCCAACCATATTCTTTTCCAAAGTTTCCCTCTTTTTTTTTTCTTATCTTGTTATGGGTGTATTTCCCAAAACTTGATATTATAAATGATACTATCAAATTTTTGGTGGAGACTAATTCTTTTTTTCTTTTTAATATAGTTTAAATACTATTTTAGTTTTTAAAATTTGGTATGCATATTTAATTAATAAAATTATATTTTGCCCTTGAATTTTTTTTTTTAGGTAAATCTAGTTTGTTTATTTGATTTAAACTTTTGTTTTGGATCTGATAGATTTTTCCAATAACTCGTTTTCTAACTTAGTTTTTAACTCGTAGTCATGTGGTTTAAAATGGTTTGCATAAGAATTCAAATTGTAAAAGATCATAAAATTAAATATAATTTTGTTGGATATTTTAGGAGCTAAAAATTTTAAATAAAAATGGTAAGAAAACGAATCTATAATCTTTAAAGAGGTAGTTAATACTCCATGTAAGAGGGTTATCAGTAATTTTGTTACATTATCGTATTTTACACTCATTCTATAAATCAAATTGATGTGCATGTGACTTGGATAATTGAATAAGATAAATAAAGTTGTTTCTTGCAAGAAATAAAGTTCTTTCTCATACGGAATATGTAAAATCTAGTTGTGAAACGTGGCCACTTTGATGTTATTGACTCTACTATATTAAGGATTTTGTTTGGTAGCTTTGTTCAACGAACTGGTTTTAAAAGTTATTTTTTAATAGTAGTGATTGAGTAATTTTATTTTATATTGTAACTATTTATAAATCCTTCATCTCTTTTCTTATTCTTAAAATAGGTCATGAGTTTATAAATAAAAAATCAAAAATATTTCTAAAAAAATTAAGGCAAAATAGCTTTTTAGTCCCTAGCGATTAGTTTCTTTTTAGTACTTTGGGGGTGTTTGATTTATGGGGTTGAGTTAAGTTGAGTTGGGTTAATAAACCAACTCATTGTTTGTTTCACCAACAATTATAACCGGTGACTTAGTAACCCAACCCCATGGAGTTGAGTTATTAACTCAACCGTACGGTACTTTCCGGCGGCGATCCGGCAACTTTTCAACGACGATCCGACGAGTCTCCAATGACGGTCCGGCGAGTCTCCGACGACTCTCCGACCGCGGTCCGGCGACTCTCCGACCGCGGTCCGGCGACTCTCCGACGATTGTCCGGCGAGATGAAGAAAGTGGAGAAAAGAAGAATATGAGCAGAGTTTTGAAGTGTGTCTTTAAGTTGCTAATACTCTAGTTTAGATAAACACCAAAAAGTCTTAATCATTTTAGAACAAGTAATTCTAATTCTTTTAGAAAAAGAAATCCTAAACAAACAGAAATTCTAATCCTTTTTTAAACTTTGAAACACCATTTTCTAATACTGTTCTGATTTTCCAAAAATTCAAATTTAAAACAAATACAATTAAAACATCTAATTTTACGGGGCGCCACAATATACCCATCTAAGAAAAACTTTCGTCCTCGAAAGTTACTAGAACTTTACAACGGTCACATCTTCGAGTCATAATCTAAACTTAAACTCTAAACTACATTTGTACAAGAACAAAGAAGTCAAAAGCATAGCATAACAAGTGTCAACACACAATCAACTCAAATAACTTTAACTAGACTTCCTGCGAGAGATTATAAGGATCGCTGCCTACGATATAGGCGAGTATGCAGAATCTAAGACCCATTCTCTGATACCAACTGTGACAACCCTAATTTTTCAAACTCAAAATTTTCTAGGGATGTTATTAAGCAACATTGCCTGCACCGAAAATTTCGGTAGCATAACGACGCTAGTAGGACCTTGATGACATATCTAATATTTTGTAGATATGCAACTTCAATATTACATAAAATATTTAAGTATGTTGACATATTTTTAACATATTCACAAGGTAAACTATTTATTCCATTCTAAAGATGTCCATAGACAATGCATGTGTTTAGACAAATTTAAATAAACACTCTTCATATGCAAAGTATTAATACTAAATTAAGACCTACCTAAATAAAAATAAAAAATTAGTGGTGAACATGTGCATAAAAAAAAGAATAAAATTCATATTGAAGAGTAAAAGTTCTAAATAATGAATTTTATTTGAAAAGAAATATTGATATCAAACTCAATATCCATTACTTTTGCAAATACCCCTAACATACATTTGGCAAATGATAATATATATTGTAATTTTATAATTGATCACATAACTGAGTTTTGAAATTGTAGACAAATGTGTTTGTATTTGATTTGTTGTGAAAATAAAGTCACAAAAAAAAGTCACAAAAAAAATCAGACCTTTCACTTTACATAAGATAAAAATGATTTTTAGGGGAGAAGAAAAATTGATATCAATCTCAATATTGAGTACTGTTCTAAATATCTCATATATCTTGCAAATGGTAATATATATTGTAAATTTGTAATTGATCTCATAATGAAATTTTGAAATTGTAGACAAATATGTTTGCAATTGATTTGGTGGAAACAAAAAAGTAAAGAAAAAGTCACAAAAATCGACTTTATTCACTTTACAAAAATCGCATCGATACCCCTGACATTATAACTCAACTCTGCAAACCAAACACTGACATCCTGACTCAACTCAACTCTGCAAACCAAACACTGATTACCAGAACTTACTAATCTTTGAGTCTTTAGTTACATATTTTGTTAGGCTTTTCAACCAATTTTTCCTTAGTCTCTAACAAAAAGCTGATGTGGCACCTATTTTTATTATAAAAAAAAATTATTATTTTAATTTAAAATTTATTTTTATTTAGAAAAATACTTTTTTTGTCCCTTAATTTTCAAAACTCAACAAATTTACCTTCAAGTTTTTAGTGAGTTCTTCCATTCAATTGTTTGTGTCTCAAATAGTGATGTGGTACCTATTTTTTTATTAATATTTAATTTTTTTATTTTTAATTAAATTTTTATTTTAATGTTCTTCTTTCTTCTTCTTCGGTCGTCGTTGGGTGCTCGCCCGCCCACGCCCAAATGTCGTGAAAGGAAAAAGAAGAAAGGATAAGAAAAAATAAAAAAAAAATAAAAATAATTGAATGAAAGGAATAAAAATGTAACTAAATGCAAAACTTGAAGACAAATTTGTTGAATTTTGAAAACAAAAAGACAAAAAGAGAACCAAATACAAAACTGAGACTAAAAAAGTATTTTGTCAATTTAAAATAATTAAATATTAATAAAATAATATTTTTTACTAAAAATAGGTGCCACGTCAACTTTCTGTTAGGGACTAATGGAAAATTGTATGGAAGGAGTGTAAATAAATGTAAAATTTATGGGTAAATTATTAAGTTTGAAAACTAAACACTGAAAGACATTTTGCCCAAAAACTAATAAACATGTAATTCCTCATTGTTGTTTGAACCAACAAATATATAGCTTTTAAACACAAGTTCAACAACCTCAATCTTTCTTTCTCACAAACATATTGTTGTTCAATGTTTAATTTCTTTCCATTATTTTTTTTAATAAATTTATGATTTGTATTTATTATTTGATTGTGATATTAAAAAAAAAAGATGGAGATCCTTAAATTATAGCAAGCATGACTAAGTTACTTACAAAATAGTGGACTAAAAAAAGGAAAAAGGAAAGAAAAGTCACCAACTACCAAATGAGCAAATTTAATAGCCTCCTAGAACAAAGAACATCCAAAAGTCAAATCTGTTTCTCCAATCACATGATAATGTTCAATTATTCCAACCGTATTTAATTCCTAAATAGCGACAAAAAAAAGTATTTGAGATAATTATCACAATTAATATAATTATTATTTCAATAACTCAATTGGCATCAAGTATGACACGAGAGTTCATGGGTTCGAATACTTTCACTCCCATTATTTATGTACTAAAAAAAATTAATAGTGAAAAAAAAAATATTATTTTTTAGTTCAAGACAACATTTACAGAGAATTCGAATTTCTAACATCTTCCTTAAAAGTACATATTAAATTAATACTAAAGTAGGTTTACTTTAACAAAAAAAAAAAATATGGTCACAATATAACAATTCCTCATTAAATATGAACATTAATAAACATATCTAACTTTCTTTCTTCCTACCTATGTAATTTAGGATGGTCTTAGTTTGAGTATTTAAAATGGTCTTAGTTTGAGTATTTAAATGATTAAGAATCTTCTATTATTTAGTTCAACAGAATATTTGACAAAGAGCCTTTCGATATTTTTACTAAATTTTCAATTCATTTCAAAGGTAAAAGAATTAACACGATAATTTGGGTTTTCTTGTTGTATCATTATTTGTTAAGTGAAAAGAAGAAAAAAACTTATGTTTATGTATTCACTTATTAAGAAAAATTCTATTACAAGTGTAATTCACATTTAATTTTCAATATAAGACTCCAATTCCTTAAAATTTTATGTGTTCAAAATAGTGGTGGGTCTAAAATTTTATATCAGAGGCTAGATATATTTTGATATTTAGTATTGATCCAGAATTTCATATTAGAGCTTGATATATTTTGATATTAATTTGTTGAATATAAATACGAATTATAATTTTTATATAAATATATATACAAAATAAAACTTGAAATAATAATTATACTTTTTTTTTGTACAATAGTTATAATATTTTTTATAATAATAGTTTCTTATAGGATTATTTATTAAAATTAATTTACTTGCACTTGAAAATATTTTTATTCATTTTCATTTATATTTGATATTAAGAAAAAGAAGTCAAATTTAAAGAAGAAATTAAAACAAATAATATTTTATTATATATTTGTTATTATTTTATATTTGCAAATTGTAAATATTTTATATAGATATGAATTTAAAAATGTGGTTTGCCATCCAAATTTATAAACAAATTATAAGTTTAACCTTAAACTTTGAGATTTGTGTCTATTTAGTACTTAAATTTTCAATTTCGTGTCTCGTAGGTTTCAAACGAGGCCTTTGTTTTTTGTTATCAAATGGTTTAAATGATTATCAATTTTGTGTTTAATAGCTTCATGAACTTTTAATTTCGTATCTTAGGTCCATGATTAATTAAAAGATTTTCAAAAATAATCGATCTTTTAGATATAAATTTGAACTTTTATGTCTAATGGAACTTAAAATTTCAATTTTGTATCTAATAGATCTATAATTTTTTTAAAAAAAATAAAATTTAAAGACTAAATTTTAAAATTTTAAAATTTTAAGGACCAAATAGACACAAATTTAGAAGTTCAAGCAAAAATTTGTAATTTGCTCTAAAAATAAAGGTTTTAATTATTTCCTTTAGATTAAGAAGAATAGTTTTTCTATATATTTTTAAATCAATGAAAAAAAATTATTTTATAAACCTAATATATAAAAAAAAAATAAAGATTTAAATTATTTACTTAAATTAAAAGACCAATTTTCTATATATTTTTAAATCAATAAAAATAATCCTTTTAAGAAGAAGAAAAAAAAAACATAGTGCATAAATATATACCTGTCTCGAGACTCCCAACAGACTTTGAGTACTTCATATTTGAACCCACGATGTGCGAGGGCATGGTGTCATAACCATACTAGAAAAGAGTTGGTTGTGATTTCTACAAGAGTAGACAGATGCAAAGACGACATTTGAGTGTGCATGTCGGGTCATACGAGAGCCCAGACAAGACAAGTGTCATGATGTGGGCGAAGACGATGCATCACCTAACATACCAAGAAAAAATTAAGGAACAATGCTAAATTAGAAGCAACTATGTCGTCAGTAGTGTTAATGACAAGCCTAGTAGGGATTAGATTGGGTCCTAGGCTATAGCCTTGAAAATCGGGGTTTCGCCGTGGGTTTTGACAAGCAACTCTAGAGTTAAGCATGTATATGGGTAAGATGTAAGCTTACCGGATTTCGTGTCAATCGGAGTCTACATGAGTGTTCCACGTTGGCGTATGATCCCTCTCCAAATTGGCGTGCATGGGTGTCAGACCTTAATCTATTATTAGGGGGAGGCATGGTGTCGACTCTCTACCACCCCTAGGGTTCATGGTCTAAATGAACCACGCCATGACACACTGAGCTACCCATGGGATATGTGTGTGTCATGGCGTGGGCGAGCGTTGCAAGAAGTGTCTTAAACGTCTTCTTTAGAATGGATCTTTTAGGACAGTGTCGAGCACCACGGGTGTGCCGACATTGCGCCCCCTTTCCATGGGTCGGAGGTTACGATATAGAGCCAAGTAGTGGCCAAAAGTACGAAAATAGACACATAATGATTTATGCCTTGATATGATGGATTGATGGATGTTTAAAAGGCCCTGATTATGAAGATGACCCATGGATAGGGTCTTGATAGCATGTCCAAGCAAGCAGCTAAGTCGATGACTTCAGAGGCTCGGAATGACATCACTATTCATCAGTGGGACCCATGGTTTTGGTTTGCATTGTTTGCACCCAATAAGTGTTGGAATTATCTGATAAGCTCTGATTGAGCATTTTAAGGTTATTTTGACCCAACAAAGGCTTCAAACTTATCTTGGTGAAGTCCGGAAAGGATGTGGAAACTTTATGGACATGTCTATGAGCTTGAAGATGATGATTCGAGAAGAGACTAAGTGCTCTAATGGCCTTAGCCTAGTGTAGAGGTAAGGTTGAGACTTGAGGTTTGGCCTAGAGTAGGGGACTTAAAATACTATCTTATAGTTAATTTATTGATCATGTTTAATTGTTATAAAAAATTTACTATGACAATTACTATCTTATAGTTAATTTACTGACCATGTTTAATTGTCATAAAAAAATTTACTATGACAATTAACAAATATCATTAAAAAAGAAATTAATAAATTTCATAAATACATTTTTTATAACTATTAATGTTATAAAACAGTTAATTATGACAATTTTTTGATGTGTCATGTGTAGAGATCTATTTCTTGATGGAGGATTATGTGTAGAGATCTATTTCTTGATGGGGGATTCTTGGAATCTAAAAAACGTACTAATGTTATTCGTATAAATTATAAAATATGTTTATAACAATTTTTCAATGTCATAGAATCTAAAAAGCATACTAATGTCATTCGTATAGATTGTACCATATCTTAAATATCAACCATAATTTTTTATGATAGACCATGAATATACATGGGTCTTACTAATATAAGATTAGTTAAAATATCATTTTGATCTCTGTATTTTGACTATTGTTTCATTTTTGTCCATGTAATTTCAAATGTCCAAATTTAGTCCTTGTACTTTTTATAAAGCTTAAATTTGGTCTCTACTACTAGTTTATTGTTATTTTTTCTTTTAAAATATAGTCTCTATTAGCTTTTTCTCTACAAATTTTGAAAGCATATTCATATTGCACCTTTTCTTGTATTGAAATTATTACTATTATTTAATCAATTTTGATAAAAAAATAACTTCAAACTTATTATAGGGACAACTTTATGGAAAGTCATGAACTAAAATTGGACAAAGCAGAGAACAAAATGAAACAGTGCTGAAATTAAAGTACATGGACCAAAATGGTATTTTAACCTATAGTCATTTTCAAAAAAAAAAAAAAAAGAAAAATACAATTGAGTAATTAGTCTATATTAATTTTCCTATTAGCGAGGGGAGTGCCTTTCTTTATGAAAGTTATTTTCACAGTACTTAAGAAATTTCAACTTTTATTAGGTTTTCATTTTGCTTTGAAAAAAAAAATTCAACTTTAATGCCCCTAAAAAAATCAACTTTAATGATCATGATAGAACACAATTAGAAGATAATCTCAATTGAAGATATCAATGTATATTAAAATTGATCATTGATGAGAAAGTTTATTGAAATGTTGATGCATATAAAATTTGATCCTTTATGGTATGTTTTTAAGTTTTGCAAAAGTAAACTATATATTAGATTGTAGTATCAATACTAGCTCTATTATTGAAACAATTATTTTATATAATAAACAATAATAACTACAAAATTTTAAGTTAACTAGATAAAATAAAGACGAGTAGGTAAAAAATAATTTAAAATACATTCCACTTTTTGTAAAAAAAAAAAAAAAAACAACATTCCACCTACACTTATCTTATAATAATATTGATATTAATATATTAAAAGGTAGGATATTGAAGAATCATAGTCAATTTTATTTAAACTTTTTAATCGATAATCTTAATAGTATTATTTAATGTAATTCTTTTTTTAAAAAAATATCAACAAATTATATAATTTATTTTTATCTTTACTATGTTAAAATGTAGGATGGCTAGATTTTGTTTAGGCTACTTATATCTCATTTATATCATTTTAAAGTTTTAAACATGCATTTTTTTCACTTAATAATGATGGTTTATGCTTGATTTATTCCATTATTATAAATATTAAAATTAAAATATTATTACTGTAATAAAATTAAAATGAATCCGTTAACTAATTATTTTTTCAAATCTACTTAACCAAAATTTTAAAGTGGAAAATGTTTTTTTAAGATCATATGTGTTTAGTATTTAAATTGACTAAAATGTTAAAAATTAACTTTTAATATAAAACATAGGATCAGATATCAAAAGAAAAAAAATCATAGGTGTAAATCCACGTAAATTTTTTCTAGTTTTTCAAAAGTTTATAAAATCAAAATAACGTTTTAAGAAAATATTTTGGGAAATAAATTTGACAATAGTTTTATTAAAACACAAATTAAATTAGAAGTTTTTTTATTTTTTATGTCTAGTGACTCCTTGAATTTGAAAGGTAGAAGTTTTAGATTTTCAATTTTGTACCTAATTTATTAAAAACAATTAAAATTCAAGACCTATTAAAAATAAAATTGAAAGGTTAAACACAAATTTTAATTTTATGTCAATAAATTGATGAATTTCAAAACAGGTTGAATAACACAAAATTGAAATTTAAAAAATTCATCGGACACTTTTAAAGTCTAGAAACCTATTAAACACGAAAATGAAAGTTTATGATATTTTTTATAATCTTTCTGTTTTGATTAGTTTTTTTTATCATAAGAATTATGCTTACTTCAAGTTAATTTCTATGGTATATATTTTTTATACTTTTAGAAATACACGTAAATTCTTAGTCAAATTTCAAAAGAAAAAATAAGTTCTTAAAAGACGGTTTTTTTTTTAATCTGACTTAGATTTTGAAAGCTTTTTTTTTTTTTTAGAAAAAACACAATATTATTTATCGATATGGTTCATACGAAGTACATCAAGAGTAAAAATGGTGACAATAAATTCTTAATCCACTCGGGATAATCCTTTGTCCACAACATTGGATGATTCGATAAACCTAAACAAGCACACCAATGAATTGAGCTCTTGCAAATATGTTGGAACTTGATTTGAAGAAAAATCTTTTCAAATATCTTTATATCCAAGATAATGTTGTGTTCCTAGTAGGAGTATCCCACCACTCATTCAACATTGAAATAACAACCAAAGAGTCGGAGTAAACTTTTAAGCGTGAAAATCTCAATCTAACAATAATCGCAAACCTTCTAACACTGCATAGACTTCAGAACATAGATGGGATACATACATGTTATTGCAATTCTTTAGAGCTGCCACCAAACTACCATCTAGATACCTTACTGCCACTCCCAAATCTGTGACACAAACCTCATCATTTCAAGCAACATCTACAAACACATTTATCCAATCACTATCCATTTGGGAAGGATTGTCATTTGGTCACGGTAAGCCTATCTTTATGAATAACACCGTTATTATTGTAGAAATCTTGCAAGTAGTTCAAAATCCATTCGTTTTTGTGTTCCTGAGATTGTATTGGCTTATTGAAAAATACCCGGTTACGATCAATCCAAATAGTCAACACACCCACACATAAAATTTCAAACTATTTAGAACTCAATGTATTCAGGGAATGCATCCAACGATCCTTTATGTCATCAAAACCACTTATTCCTATTTGTGTCTGAATAAGACATGATCAGTAGTTTCTAGATCCTCTTTACACATTGGACACCTCACAGACAAATCCAACCCCCTAGAATGTAGAATGACACTTGTCGGGATACAATTATGAAAAGATTTTCACACAAATACCTTAATTTTATCGAAATTTGCTTTTCATAATGTCAAAAAACACATAAATAGAAGATAAAGCAAAGAAACACATAAGAAGAGGTAGTATTTATAAACTAAAAATAAAAAATGAAAAAAATAGTTAGCAAATAATGAAACTTAGATTAATCATTAAACATATTTTAAAATTTGTAGACTTATTATACACCATCATAAAAGTTTGGGACAAAACTTGTACATTTAACCTAAAACATATTATATAGAGATAATAAATTACCTAATTGACCCATCTAGGACGAATTGCAAAGATTAGTTGGGGCATTAACTAATGGGTCACAATCAATTAAGAATTTGCAAAGAAAAGGAAAAATAATAATAATAAAAAATCTGTGTATTCAATTTGCCAACATTGCCTCCAACAACCCCAACTGTGCTCACCCAAAAAAAAAAAAAAATCCATAGAGAGAAATTAAAAAAGAAAAAGAAAAATTTCCAATTTCCCTCATTTAAAACCCCACCTTCCTTTTTTTCACAAAAAAAAAAACCCACCCAAATGCCTTTTCATCTTCTTCCAAATTTCCGATACTCCTAAAAACCTCATCATCCCGACGGTCGCCGGCCGATCTCCACCGGAAACCGCCATGGCCACCGCCGCCGCGCAAAGGAAAGCCTGTAAGTTTCGATCGATTACGACTTGCTCCAGCGAGGCGTACAAGTCGATCGCCGCCGATCTGGACGGAACGCTACTGATTTCGAGCAGTTCTTTCCCGTACTTCATGCTTGTCGCCATTGAAGCCGGCAGCCTTCTTCGTGGCCTTATTCTGTTGCTTTCTCTTCCGATCGTAATAATCGCTTACTTGTTCGTGTCTGAGGCCATTGGAATCCAGATCCTCATCTTCATCTCCTACGCCGGCCTCAAAGTTCGCGATATCGAACTCGTCTCCCGCGCCGTCTTGCCTAGGTAAGATTGAGATCGATTCGATTCAACAACCATAGCTCTTATAATTCTGTGATTTTCGTTTTCATTAGTGACTCTGTTCGATTATTATTATTTAGGATTTCACTTAGGTGCCTCAGTAAAGTGACGTAGAAATTGAAATTAATGAATCAGAAATGAGAACTAAAACGTTACCGAAATAGCTCTTAAAATGCTTGGAAAGAGTGTACGTTTCTTAGACTGACAACGGAAAATTTGTGGAGGTTTTACGCGGCGGATGTGAGGGCGGAGAGTTTTGAAGTGTTCGACAAATGCAAGCGGAAAGTTGTGGTGACGGCGAATCCGACGATAATGGTGGAGCCGTTTGTGAAGGATTTTCTCGGCGGAGACAAAGTTTTGGGCACTGAAATCGAAGTCAATCCGAAGACGAAGAAGGCCACCGGATTCGTCAAGAAACCTGGAGTTTTGGTCGGCAAATTGAAGAGATTGGCTGTTTTGAAGGAGTTCGGTGAGACTTCGCCGGATCTTGGCATCGGCGATCGTGATTCCGATCACGATTTCATGTCCGTTTGCAAGGTACTCTCGCTCCTTATTCTTCTTCATTTAATTTTGCAGGCCTTCCCTACATTTAGGGTTTGTTAGCCTTTGTAGGTAGTTTTGTTTATTGAGAATTTAATCTCTATTTTGGTAGTGTTAAATTACTCTGAATTACTTTACTCTTAGTTTAATTTATTTTTTTAAAATATAGACTAAAGTAAGAAAAAAAACTTGTTTGGACTTAAATGCACCAATAATTGAAGTGGATTAAAAAAAAAAATAGGTATAGCATCCAAATTGTGTTCCTAAAATAATGGACATTTCACATCCATTCAAATGGACAAAAGTTGAAAATATAGGACTAAAATGAACCAGAATTGAAAATATAAAAAAATGGTATTAAAAAATAAAACTTTTACTAAAATCTACTTTTTCTTTTTCAAGTGTACACTACTAGTTATTCTTATAAATAATAAACCTACTAAATAAGTTTGGATGTATTAATTTAAATTTTTTTTTATAATTTGTAGATAGGTGGCTACCATTATTCAAACTTATTTTTTCTAAGTTCTTTAATATTTATATGATCCTTAGAGACCATTAGGCTAACCTATATAATAGTTTCGTTGTTTTTTTCTTAACTTTTTAAAGATTATTGAACCTTTGTTTTAATTAATTTATATTCTAAAAGAATATGTGTTAAATGAATATTAAAGAAAAATCCCTTGGTGTGCAAAACCATAGATACTCCCTAAGAAAATAAAAGGAAAAGTCTAAAATTTAATGAAAAGAAAAGAGAAGGATACATAAATTAATAGTAATAAAGACACGTGTTTGCTCATAAATACTTTGAGAATCATGGACTTGTAGGCGTCGCATTGAATCTTAAGGGCCCACCGTTGTAAAGTTTGCCCATCCCCTAATCTCATGTCATCTCGCTGCCCGCTGCCCGCAGCCCGCAACTTTTTTAACAAATTGAGTGGTCCAGATTAAATACTCCAATTCAAACAAACTTTAAATATTTTATATACTTTATATTAATGTATGTCTTCCTTTCTATAAACAGACCAACTACAGACATGAATACATACACCAACCAAAACAAAAAGTAGATTAATAAATGGATCAAGTCTATATATATATTTTTTAATTTTATTTCTAATATATATTTTACTTTCGTATTTATTTTTCATTTAGCAAAAGCTTAATGTTAAAAATATTTATTTTATGCATTTACTTGATCGGTATAGGCATTAAAATCCAAATTTTATTCAAATAAAACTTGATAGGATTGTTCTATTTGATGTTTTATAATTTCTCTTTTATGTATAAAGTTAATTGCGTTAAATTTATTCATATTTATGAATAATTTTAGTCTGTGAAATTGTGGTAATAAGAGTAAGAGTTTCTCTGTCTAAGATAAAAATACACTACTATAAATGCTATTATTATCTTTTACTAAAAAATACACTAAAATAAAAGCTTCTATCCCTCGTAGAAATAACAAAATTTTCTATAATATTATTATTATCTTAGTCATTACACAACTCTGAATTATTCTAGACATTAGTAATTTTTCTTGAAGATTATAAGGAGTAGATTTGAATACAAATGATATTTTTCCATATATCCACCAATTAGTTGGAGCTTTATTTCTATTGCATCCAATAATGAGTAAATCTTACTAAAATTTTTAAACCGTTAAAAAAAAACGACTACATTTGCGAAAGTCAGTAATAACTTCTATTGATGTATAGGAAGTATTATTGTTTGCATATTCACAAAAGTTGTGTCATCCATTGGGATATTTGCAGGAAGGTTATATGGTGCCCCGCAACAAAACAGCAAAGCCAGTTCCATTAGATCAATTGAAAAGCAAGATCATCTTCCATGACGGGCGCCTCGTCCAGCGCCCCACCCCCCTCAACGCTCTCATCACCTTCATATGGATCCCCTTCGGCTTCATCCTCTCCCTCATTCGTGTCTACTTCAACCTCCCCCTCCCGGAGCGAATCGTCCGCTACACCTACGAGCTCCTCGGCATCCGTCTCCGCATCCGTGGCACCCCTCCTCCTCCCCCGTCCCCCGGCACCCCAGGCAACCTCTACGTCTGCAACCACCGCACCGCCCTCGACCCGATCGTCATTGCCATCGCCCTCCGCCGCAAGGTCTCCTGCGTCACCTACAGTGTCTCCCGCCTCTCCCGCTTCCTCTCCCCCATCCCTGCCATCGCCCTCACCCGCGACCGCGCTGCTGATGCCGCTCGCATTACCGAGCTCCTCCAGCATGGCGACCTCGTCGTCTGTCCTGAGGGCACGACATGTCGCGAACCATTTCTCCTGCGCTTCAGCGCTTTGTTTGCAGAGATGAGTGATAGAATTGTCCCGGTTGCAGTGGACTGCAAGCAGAATATGTTCTACGGGACGACGGTGAGAGGAGTGAAGTTCTGGGATGCGTACTACTTCTTCATGAACCCGAGGCCGGTGTACGAGGTTCGATTCCTCGACCGGTTGCCGGAGGAGATGACGTGCAAGGGTGGAGGGAAGACGTCGATTGAGGTGGCAAATAATGTGCAGAGGATGCTGGGGAGCGTGCTAGGATTTGAATGTACGGCGCTGACGAGGAAGGACAAGTACATGTTGCTGGGAGGAAATGATGGGAAGGTGGAATCTATGTACAATGCTAAGAAGTAACTACAAAGTAAGAAATGATTTCATTTGAATCTGTATTAGTTTTTGGAGGGATATATATTGTCAACTAATGTGGTTTGTGTTTGGAATTTTGCTTAAGAAAACACTGAAATTGCATTGTAGGTGATGTTTTGTAGTTAAAGTTGGTGAAGAATTATATTATATGCTGTTTTTTCTGTTTTATTTTTCATTTAAATGATCTTGTTCATATATATGCATGAAAAATAGGGAATTAAGAATGGGTAAGATTCAAGAATATTGGGATCATTATAATTATTTGTGGTGGAGCTTGAAATTTTTGTATGATGTTTTTGAGTCCAGGTTTGTGTGTGTTTATTTTTTTATTTTTTTATTTTTTTGAAAGAGTTATTTATTTATTTTTTTCTTTTCATTGTTTTGATTCATTAAATTCGCCGAGGTCCAAGTGGTGCATAGGGAAGTTAACCAATTGAAATATTGGGTTAGTTTCAATTATCTTCTTCCTATTTTAAAAGTTTTGTTTTAATTTTTAAGATCTATTTGATAATGATTTTAATTTTTAGCTTTTAAAAATTGTGTTATTTTCTTTTTTATAAAAGTTTTCATTTTTCTAAAAAAAAATATATTTTTTTTTGTACAACAACATTTGAGAGTGGGGGAATTCAAACTCATGATCTTTTTATCATAATTACTTGATGTAGGTTGAGGTATGCTTTTGTTGGCAAAAAAAAAAAATTGAGTCTTTAGCAAAATTCCAAAAATAAAAACAAGTTTTTTAAAACTATGTTTTTATAAACTTGGCTTGATTTTGGAAAATATAGGTAAAAGTAGGATAAAAACAGGTAAACTATGGAATTGGAAGTATTTATAGACCTATTTTTCAAAAGCAAAAAACAAAGTTATCAAATGGAGCTTAAAATTTTAATTTATCTTAAAAAAAAAAACTCTTCATTAGCTTCTTAGTTAAAATCTAAACTGAATTATGATATTACCCTTTTGATTAAATTATCAAAAATACTCTTGACCTATGGGGTCATTTTTAATATTTATACCCTTAAAATTTGAAAAGTTTTATTTTAACCATTTAACTTTGAATTTTGTTTCAAAGTAACATTTGAAGGCTTTTTTTTCGTTAAATTCGTAGACGGAAATCATTGTATGCATTTGTATTGTTGCTCATGTGAACATATTTAAACATATACGTTAAAAAAACAAAATCAAAACATATGCAAATACGAATCCATAAATTTAACCAAAAAAAAAAAAACCTTCCAGGGTTATTTTGAAACAAACTTCAAAGTTTAAGAATTAAAATAAAATTTTCCCAAATTGAAGGGGCATAATTGAAACCAACATGATAATTTAACCTTACCATTTTGTTGTTGAATTATGATATATAATGATTTTGTTGTTGATTAGAAGTTTAGGATTTTTTTTATTTAAAAAATATACATTTGACTTTTATTTTTCTTGACTTTTTTTCCCTCTCACGATCAATGGACAAAAATTGGGAGCTTAGAACATTTTTTAAAAATTGTCAACGAACCGTACTAACTCATCTTATGCGTCATCGATACCAGGAAGATTTGTGCCACTCTATGGACGAACACCTTTGAATGGTCGGTGGAGTCATTCAAAATTAAAAGTTAGTTTATTAACCTTAAAACGTGTTTTATTAGACCTTTGGGGACGTTTGTAACATCGTTTCGAAATCAAAATCTCGAAATCGAAACTATTGAGGTTAAAAGCCCATCTTGTGAGCCCAGTATTTCGACATGCAGACAAAGCCCACAACGGATTAATTCACTATCCAAGAGCTCTACTGTTGGTGAAAGGAGCTGGCCCAAAGGAATATATCCAGAATGTTCACACCAACAAATTTGTTAGGAGGATTCCTCTTTCTCCTCTTAGTTTTTGCCATCTGTCCATTATTTGTTACTCTCAGAATTATTCCTTTATTATTTTATTCTTTGGCTCTTCAACCCTTATATAACCGATGTTCTATCATCGAGAATTATGTTAATAGAAATCGAGGCTTCCTCACAATACTCTCTGTGTTAATAATCAAACTTGGTATCAGAGCATCAATGGCCAACGCCTTATTGAATGAATCTTCGTTGTTCTCTACTGGGGCACCTCATTTTAGCAGTCCACCGCTCAACCAACTCTTAAATCAGGTAACTACTATCAAATTGGAAAGAGGGAATTTCCTTCTGTGGAAAAATTTAGCATTACCAATCCTTCGTAACTACAAACTCGAGAGTCATCTCCTGGGAACCAAGTCTTGCCCTCCTATGTTCCTGTCTCAAGCTAGAACCGAAGGGAATGTAACAGTCGAAGGCGCCTCCTCTAGCTCAGAATCAAGTACATCAATCAATCCGCTCTATGAAGCATGGATGACAGTTGATCAGCTGCTGATCGGTTGGCTATATAATTCAATGACTTCAGAAGTCGCTACACAGGTTATGGGGTGCAACACGACCAAAGACCTGTGGGATGCTATTCAGCTCTTATTTGGAGTACAATCACGAGCAGAGGAAGATTACCTGCGTCAAACATTTCAACAATCACGCAAAGGTAATATGAAAATGTCTGAATATTTAAGAATTATGAAGTGTCATGCTGACAATCTAGGGCAAGCTGGAAGCCCTGTTTCCACTCGATCGTTGATTTCACAGGTTTTACTTGGACTTGATGAAGAATACAACCCAGTTGTGGTTGGCATTCAAGGTAAATATGAGATATCATGGGCAGATGCTCAAAACGACCTTCTTATGTTTGAAAAGCGACTGGAGTTTCAGAATACTCAACGAAACAGTGTGTCCTTCAGTCACAATGCCTCAGTCAATATGGCAATAAACAGAGGAACACAATCGCAGAGGCAACAACAACAAAATTACTCTCCAAACAATTACAATCGGTCACACAACAACAATAGTTCACGAGGAGGAACCCCAAATTCCAGAGGACGTGGCCGAGGTAGAGGGTACAACTCTAACAATCGTCCAATATGTCAGGTTTGTGGAAAAATAGGGCATACTGCACTCGTTTGTTACAATCGTTTCAAAAAGGAATATGCTCCAAGCACAAATCAGAACAGACAAAGTCAACCTAATCAACAAAGTTTTGGACCGAATACCTCCTCCTCATCATTTCAAGCTCCAAATGTTTTTGTGGCCAGTCCGAACAGTCCGAGTAACCCCTTCTTGGCCACTCCAGAAACTGTTGGTGACCCCTCTTGGTATGCTGACAGTGGGGCTTCACATCATGTGACAACTGACTTTGGAAACCTAGCCAATCCAGTTGAATATGGAGGTATGGACTCAATCACTGTAGGTAATGGTTCACAGTCTCCTATTACCTTCACTGGCAATTCATGTTTAACCTCTGGTAAATACAATCTGCAATTGCAAAATGTGTTATGTGCACCTAATATGGCTAAGAATTTGATTAGCATTTCGAGACTAGCTCAAGATAATGATATTTATATTGAGTTTCATGGTACTTATTGTGTTGTTAAGGACAAGGGCACGGGCCAATAACTTCTGAAAGGGGAGCTTAAAGAAGGTCTATACTGTCTCGTGAATACCTCAGTCAAACCAGTGGACATCTCTCAGCCAACATTGAGTTGTAATGAATCCAAATTGTACAAAAATAATAGTGTTGCTTTCTCTGTTTGTCACAAACCCAACAAGGTGACCAAGACCTTTTGGCACAGACGTCTTGGTCATCCTTCAACCAAAATTTTAGACTCTGTCATTCGCTCTTGTAATCTTCCTGTTTTGGTCAATGAAGAACACTCTTTTTGTAACTCTTGTCAGTATGGTAAATCACATGCTCTACCGTTTTCTATATCAGAGTCTCGTGCATCTAAGAAATTTGAATTGGTTCATTCTGATGTATGGGGACCTGCACCTGTCTTATCTACCTCTGGTTGCTGATATTATGTGCTCTTCCTTGATGATTACAGTAGATTTGTGTGGGTTTATCCTTTAAAACAAAAATCAGACACTGCTAATGCGTTTCAACATTTCTTGGCTATGGTCCAGACTCAGTTCAATGGTAATATTCAGTCATTTCAGTCTGATAATGGCACAGAATTCTCGAGAGTTCATCAACTCTGTAGTCAGCTGGGAATTCAGTCACGGTATTCGTGTCCTTACACCTCTCAACAAAATGGCAGGGCTGAACGAACGCATAGACACTTGGTTGAGACTTGCTTAACTCTGTTAGCTCAGGCTTCCATGCCGCTTGTATTTTGGTGGCAGGCACTTCAGGTAGCCACTGACCTGATCAATGGCCTTCCCACGCCTACATTGCACAGTCAGTCACCACGCTTTCTTCTCACAGGTACACACTTAGACTTTACTAATTTAAGGGTGTTTGGGTGTGCTTGCTTTCCAAACTTACGACCCTATCAGAGGCACAAGTTTGATTTTCACTCTCAGAGGTGTGTTTATCTTGGTCCCAGTCCAACTCATAAAGGCTTTCAGTGCATGAACTCTGCTGGCAGGATTTTTGTTACTCGCCATGTGATATTTAATGAGACTGATTTTCCTTTTACAGATGCTACCTGGGTCACTCCTTCAGCTCCTCTCACGAGTACCAGTCCACACTGGTCTCCTCCCCCAGCTACCTGGTTTCCCTCCTACTCTGTGCCTCTGCCCACTACCTCCTCTCAGCACACTGACAGTATAACTGCCTCCTTGGCCTCACCACCCTCTCCCAACCTTCAACCTTCCTCCCCGTTACTTGCTTCTCGGTCCTCCAGCAGTCCTCAGACTCCTTGTTCTGTTCCCACCTGCCCCTCTCTGACTCCTAGTCCTCATCCCTCTCTGTCTTCACATCCTCCTATCCTCTCTGCTGATTCTTCCCTTGAAAATTCTGCTCCTTCTTCCTCCTTCCTTTGTCCTGACTTTCCTTCTTCTCCTTTATCTTTGTCAGCTCCTTCTACTATGCCCCTGCCTTCACATCCTATGGTTACTCGTGGGAAAGCTGGCATTTTTAAACCTAAAGCTTGGTTATCCACGAAGCCTCCGGTTGACTGGTCCCTTACCGAACCCACGCGTGTTCAGGATGCCATGGATACCCCCCAATGGAAGGCTGCAATGGACCAGGAATATACTGCTCTAATGTGAAATCACACCTGGGAGTTGGTCCCACCTGATCCTTCCTATAATATCATTGGGAACAAGTGGATCTTTCGAATCAAACGGAATGATGATGGGTCCATTCAAAGGTACAAAGCCCGTCTTGTAGCCAAGGGCTTTCATCAGAATCCTGGGGTTGACTTCTTTGAGACGTTCAGTCCAGTTGTCAAGTTCTCCACCATTCGAGTTGTTCTCAACTTGGCTGTCACAAATAATTGGCGGTTGCGGCAACTCGACTTCAACAATGCGTTTCTTAATGGTACTCTCACTGAGGATGTCTTTATGCAACAACCACCTGGCTATGTGGATCCCGTTCATCCCTCACATATTTGCAAGCTGACTAAGGCCATCTATGGTTTGAAGCAGGCTTCGAGAGCTTGGAATTCTACCTTGAAATCTGCCTTACTTGACTGGGGATTCGTCAACTCCAAAGCAGATACATCCCTCTTCATATATCGTTCTGGTCAGTCCATTCTACTTCTCTTGGTGTATGTTGATGATGTAGTTCTTACAGGCAATGATGCTGTCTTGATGGATACTCTGGTCACCTCTCTGGATCAGCGCTTTGCTCTCAAAGATTTAGGTCCGTTGAGCTATTTCTTGGGCATTCAGGTCCACTATGTTGAATCTGGCATTATTTTGACTCAATCTCAGTATGTCACTGATCTTCTACTTCGCCTTGACTGCCCTGCATTGGAACTGGCGCCCTCCCCAAGTGTTGTGGGCAAATTTCTATCTGTCAAAAGTGGAACTCCTCTGCCTAATCCGTTCATCTATCGAAGTACCATTGGTGCTCTTCAGTACCTCACGAACACACACCCTGATCTGTCCTATATTGTCAACTATCTGAGCCAGTTTCTTCAGTCTCCAACCGATGAACACTGGCAGGCTGTGAAGCGTGTCTTGCGCTACATCTCAGGCACACAACATTATGGTCTATTGATTCAACCCAGCGCTGATCAATCCATCCATGCTTTCTCCGATGCCGACTGGGCCTCTAATCCTGACGACAGACGTTCAGTGGCTGCCTACTGTGTTTTTATTGGGAATAGTCTCATCTCTTGGTCCTCGAAGAAACAGTCCGTCGTGGCGCGGTCCAGTACGGAGTCAGAATATCGTGCCTTGGCTCATGCTTCCGCTGAGATTATATGGCTTCAACAACTTCTTGGTGAATTGGGTGTTCAATCCTCAGCTCCACCAATTATATGGTGTGACAACTTAAGTGCCAGTGCCCCTGGCTGCCAATCCTGTTTTTCACGCCAGGACCAAACATATCGAAATCGACGTTCATTTTGTTCGTGATCAAGTCCTCCGTGGTGCACTTAAGATACGTTATGTTCCCACTTCTGATCAGGTGGTCGATTGCTTGACCAAGCCATTGTCACACTCTCAGTTCTCTATGTTTCGATCCAAACTTGGGGTCACTTCGTTACCCTCTCGTTTGCGGGGGGATATTGAGGTTAAAAGCCCATCTTGTGAGCCCAGTATTTCGACATGCAGACAAAGCCCACAACGGATTAATTCACTATCCAAGAGCTCTACTGTTGGTGAAAGGAGCTAGCCCAAAGGAATGTATCCAGAATGTTCACACCAACAAATTTGTTAGGAGGATTCCTCTTTCTCCTCTTAGTTTTTGCCATCTGTCCATTATTTGTTACTCTCAGAATTATTCCTTTATTATTTTATTCTTTGGCTCTTCAGCCCTTATATAACCGATGTTCTATCATCGAGAATTATGTTAATAGAAATCGAGGCTTCCTCACAATACTCTTTGTGTTAATAATCAAACTGAAACCCTGTGGGATTTGTTCTAAAGGGTTTAAAACTCTAGAAATTAGAAAACGGTGTTTGACATGAAGTGTTGATGTATGGGAATTAGCGAAACAAGGTCGGAATTAGCGAAATTGCATTGGAATTAGCGAAACAAAAACATGGAATTGTATTTCAAACTCATTAGGTTTTGAATACAATAAACCAAACAACATTTTGGGTTTAGATTCTAAAACCATCCAAATCCAAGATGGTGCTCCACACACCCCCTTGAATTTTTAATTTTGTGTTTAATCAGTCTTTAAACTTTAAGAATGTTTATAGATTCTTCAACTTTCAATTTTTTCTTAATAAATCCCTGACATATATTTGAAATTTTTCTAAAAGTAACTGATCTATTAGATATTATAAAATTGAATTTTGTGTCTAACAGAGACTCTATACTTTCAATTTTGTGTTTAGTAGGTTGTAATTTTTTTTTGAAAAATATCAAATAAGTGTGAGACCTATTAGATACAAAATTAAAAATTCATGAACCGTAGACACAAAATCAAAAGTTTAAAGATTTATTAGACACTTTTTTAAGTTAAGAGACCAAATACGAACCTGAAAGTTCAAAGGACTAACTAGTAATTTAACCAAAATTAAAATTAAACTAATAAAAGAGTATAATTGAAACTAATCCTATATGGTTCAGGAGCCTTTATTTTATAGCCAAGACATATATATGGAAAACCAAAGTTAGTTTCTACCCTTGAACTTGGCAAGGCTAAGCATGGATGAACTTTTACTTCAAAGTTTCAATTTCATAGAGTTGAAATTTAAACTAATAAGATAAGTTTGGTAGTTTTAAGTTTTTTTTTTTTTAAACAAACAAGTTGGTGATGTAAAATTCAATGAAAATTGATCTGAAAGATAAAAACGCAACACTTTATCTAAATTTAGAGTTTCTTTTGATAAAATTGAAAGTTTTATGATAAAAGATTGATATACCTCGTCAAAATTAGGAGTGAAGACTTTTCTCTTATATAGATTTTAAATATCACATTTTAAATGTGGGGCGAGTTTTAACTTTTCATGTGCTTACAAACACTACATTTATAATATTCCAACAAATATAACTTTTACTAACTATATTTTGAAGTTGACACATCAACATAGCCGAGTATAGTTAAAACATTTTTTTAAAGAAAAGTATCTACTTTCTGTTCTTAAGGTTAAAGATTTAAATTTGCGTCTCACATTTATTAAGCTAACAAATAATAATGGAGTCATAAAACTATATACGTACTAATTGACAACAATCAAAATGAAAATTAATAGAGTATCTAAATTAATTTACTTATGAAAGTTTAGAATTTAATTGTAAGATACAATTATTAGGTTAAAAGTTAATTCATCCAACTCCAAAGTTTAAGAGTATATATTGATTTTTTTTAAAAATAAATAATAAATAAAGAGATGCTAGAAGCAAGGAAAGAGAACTTTTGAATAAAAATGAGATATTTTTTTTAGTACATAACAATTGAGAGTGGGGGGTTCGAACCATGACCTCTTAGTTATGAGTCATACTTAATGCTAGTTTAGTTATGCTTTTATTGAAAAAAAAAAGATATTATAAATTGAGAAAAGGAGTAAATATATTAGAGAGAATAGGATCAGACAAGCCTAAATTTTTAATTTTTTTGGAAAAAATTTACATATAATTTTAGACACTTTTTTAAATTTCAAAATACTTAAAAAATGAAAGAGCTTAATTTCTTAAGAATATACTAGAAGTAGGAAATGAAACACTTATCAAACAACATATAAAATATTGGTTAAAAGAGTCATATTTGATTTTTTCCTAAAGTAACTTGATAGGTTAATCTTATTTCTGATTTAATTTCTTTAGACTTAAGTTTTTAGAGTACATTTAACACAAATTTTACATATTATTCATAGGAAAATTTTTGTTTTGAACATGTATTTAATCCATGTATTTGAGTTTTAAAATTGAATAGTCTCAAACTTATATGTTAAATACAATATAAAAAATAATTATATATCAAGGCAACAAGACAATTTTTTTAAAATGAAAAATTTATAAGGGGCAATTTATATCATAGTTCTTAAACATGGAGTTGATCTCTTCTTAATTGTTCAGCATTTGTGTGACATTCAAAGTTTTCAAAACAATTAGTTAAAATATGGATTATCTTGAATTTTCAAAATATTTATTCCTTCACATTACATGGTGAAAATAATTTAAAATTATATCTCTCAATAATTCAATTCAATTATATATGTATATAATGATTTTTGGTCCACAATAATTGAAGGAATTAAATATACAAGGTGAATATGTGATTTATTTTAACTACCTTTTGATTTACCTATTCACAATTTTAAATTGTCCTCATGTAAGCTTTACAATTAGGTGCTACTTAATTATGTTTTTAGCTTCTCACTATCAACTTTAATTACTTCTTAAAATAATTATTAATATATATACACTCTAAATTAGGGTTTGTTTAGTACAAAAATTTGAAAACAAATGATTCAATGAAAATTACAAAGTTGTATTTCATGTTTTCAGATATGTGTTTGGTAGTAGATTTAGAAATTAGATTTCATTCTAAACAGTTGATTAAAGTGTGTCCTATAACATATTTATAGATCATGAAATTAGTTGTAGTTGCAAAACTAATTATTAGATTGAATATAAGTCATTATTAATTAATTTATGAAATGATTTTGTAAATTTTATAGAATTATCATTGTATAATATAATATTATATAATTTATAATATATTATATTATACCTATTTTAATTTCTTTTTTGAGAAAATACCTATTTTAATTTAACAAAAGTAAATTGAGTTCATAACATGAAATATAAAAAACATTATATTTATAAAAACATAAAAATGTTGTTTTCAGAATTTCTATTATTTGGATTCCAGAATCCGAAAATAGTTTTTGAAAACACATCTGCCAAACACATATTCATTGAATTCATAAAACATAATTTGGATTGCATACCAAACAGGCTCTTACTTTTTTTTCCAACTTGAACACAACTCAACTGATTTAGGCATATATACTTTTGATTATAGGTTAGAAGTTCAAATCTACCTATCTCAAATGTTGTTGAACTAAAATAAAACTATTTTTTTTTTATAATTTAACAATAGTTATAGGATATGAACTTGAATATCTAACTTTTAAGACAAATATGCAATATACTCTAACCCAGTTAATTAAACTATGTTCATGTTAACATATAGTAAATAACTTATAAAGTTTTAAATAATGTAAATCATTACTATATAAGTTTTTTTTTTTGGTTGTTACTATTATCAATATTGTAATAAATAAATCTATTGATAACTACACAGCCAAATTAAATTGATACTAATGTGGGTAAGAAGCTAGATTCAGATTCAGATTTACTTTAATAAATCAAGATTTTGAATTCCAAATAATTGTTAAAGGTTTATCCCAAAAAGCTAATCTTTTGCTGACTAATTAATGATGAAGTAGTAGTGATGCTTAAGGGAAAATTAGAATTGAATGTAGGAGTACTTATAATATTTTACATTTAGGATTTGAAATTGATTGTGTTTGAACCTGATTAATTAGGTGCATCAATTAATTGTATTCCATTTTTATTACATATTGAAGGCTTTCATTTCCCGGGCATGATGAGATAGAATATCTAAAACCATTAAGATAAGGGGCACTTGCATGAATAGCAAAAAAATATATAAATATTGCACCCATGTCACTCCTTAATGCAATTTGAAAAAATAGCAACAAAAAAAAGTCCAGCCCAAACAGATGGCATGCAAAGTCAAAAATACCCTTATATTTTTCACGCGCGTTTTTCAATCTGAAGTATATTAATAACCTATCAATAGTCTATCAAAAACATATTGATGATGTACTTATGATATACTATTGATATACCTAAAATGAAATATACTATTGATATACTATTGATATACCAAAATATTTATATCAGATATACTATTGTATCTAAAAACTATTGCTAGATTTACAAATACCTTCACCGTGTTGTTCGATATCGAGAAAATCAGTAGTCTATCAACAATAGATCTAATATAGCAACGATATATCTAACCAAAAAATAACTGCATAAGTGATATACTACTGATTCTATTGATTTCACTAATATTAAGTATATATCTATGTGATATACTAGTGATATACTTTATTTAGTATATCAACATTATATCACAAATAGGGATTTATGCTTACATACTTTATTCACTAATATTAGGTATATCAATGGAATCTCAAAATCTATTGCTAGATTTATAAATGTTCTCCTTGTGTTTTTCAATATCGAGAAAATAAGTAGTTTATCAATAATAGATCTGATATACCAATGATATATCCAACCAAAAAATAACTACATGAATGATATGATATATGTTGATTTCACTAATATTAAGTATATATCTTAATATATCAACGATACATCACAAATGGTGATTTATGCTTGACAGTGATTTATGCTAATATATTTTATTCAGTAATATTAAGTATATCAACGGGATCTCAAAAACTATTGCTAGATTTGGAAATGCCCTCCCGTGTTTTTCAATATCGAAAAATCATTAGTTTATTAACAATAGATCATATATACCAATGATATATCTAACCAAAAATTACTAATAACCGTTGATTTCACTAATATTAAGTATATATCGGTGTGATATACTACCAAAATACTTTATTCAGTATATCAACGATATATCACAAATAGTTATTTATGCTTGATAGTGATTTATGATGATATACTTTATTCATTAATATTAAGTATATCAACGGGATCTCAAAAACTATTTGTAATGTCCGACATTTCAGGTAGAGTAAATTTCTGGTTATGCTTTTAAATTTCAGGTAGAATTCATAATTTAAAACCAAATTGGATTGTTATATCTTATTGTGTGAGATGTGTTATTGTATAGAGTATATCACTAATATACTACTGATATATATATATAAAGTTAATTAAGAGTATATCAAGAACTCTCGCATATGATATATGTTCATTTTACTGATATAATAATGATATACTAAATGTTAGGTATATTTGTGAAATAAACATATCTAAAACGAAGTACATTAGTGATATACTAATATGTAAAATATCTCTAATTTGCTACGGATATATAGGAAGTATATCATTCTAAATCATATACCTAAAAGACGAATTATCCGTAGTATATCAATAATATACTATTAACATAATTTGTTTTAGGTATATATTGGTATATAAAAATAAAGTATATCAGATATATTTTTGATATACCAATATAAAGTATATCAGATATACTACTGATATACCAAATGTAAAGTATATCAGATATACTACTGATATACCAAATGTAAAGTATATCAGATATACTACTGATATACCTGCTGCTATACCAATGAGGGTAAATCTGGAATAATAAAAAAACGGAAATCAGATTTAAAAAAATTTGCTAGATTTGCAAATCTAAAAAATCATAGCTAAGGTTGCAAATATGCTAAAATTTTGTGCTACCCATTACAATTCCCCTTAAGATAATTTTCTTAAAGTTTTACAATGGTTATGTAACCACAACAAGGATACATTAAAGCGTTAGAAGAGACACGATATGGGAATTACATTATGTCACAAATTTAACAAGTTTTATTACAAACGTTCTCATCAATAGCTAATGTACTCAAGATAATTGTACATGGTAGGATCAAATGCATAACAAAAATACAAACACAAAGATTCTATTAATTAAGTTCAATCCAATTATTTAACTCCGTCTTTCATATACATTTCGAAAATCATCTTGAGAATCACAAATGAGTTGTCTCAAGTATTACAAAGAGAAAAAAACACGATATTTTTAAATGCAATAAAAATCCCGACCAAGTACAAATCTACATTATTATCATGTTAAAGTTTTCATGTAGTCAATAATACGCAACTTTCAAGAGTTGAATCATCATGTTACTAAAATAGTTCCTAGTGAATTGTACTTCTTTGTGTAATATGTTTGAATTCAAATAACTCTTTGTTATTTTTTATAGATAAACTTTATTAGTCTCACTCAATTTTATTTGAGAGACTTTCAACTATTAAACTCTTTGTGCTTGAAGATCAATTTCAAAATTACGTTATTGATGTTCGCTCAAATATTGAATTTCTTGAACTAAAATAAAACATTAGTTATTTTGCCGTACAAATAATCATGATGGGATTGAGATAATATTTATCTATTAGTTTCTTGATTGCTCACTTTAACATTGATTTTAACTATGGCAAGAACTATAATATAAAGAACATTTTCTTTCATACATATTGTGAAAATTCAACTTCATAATTGAATGGAAAATTAGTGGATGAATGGTCGTCTCATAACATGTTAGATAATAAATTTATTAAGAATCAATTTCAAAGCATGAAAACTCGTAAGGTACAGTTGTAAAATATTAAATGAGTTCATTTATGAAGCTAGGATTTTTTTTTAAAAAAAAAATTATTAATAAACTTTTTTATTACATTTTTATATATAGTTCCACTAAAAAAAAGTTTCTAAATTATAGATATATTAGACACTTTTGAGTTCGGAAACTTATTTGATCTTAATATGAAAAATTTAAAATTTTATTAGACAAGAAAGCTTAATTACTAACCAAAACCTTAATACTAAATCAGCTTTGTTCCAAAGTTTATTCATATACCTCCTTGTATCCTCATGAATATAGAGAGAAAAGATTAGACTTTCTCAACTTATATATAATCTTTCAATTTTAATAAGTTAAAAATCTCTAACTTTTTTATATACATTTTTAATCTAAAATTGAATGAATTATTAGAAGTAAATAAATTTTAATATTTAAATTTGATGGTTTTAAAAAGACAAATTTATTATAGTGGCTTCATTCAATAAATTTTTGTATTTGAGAGGGAGGTAAAGTCCTCCCTTCCTGTTGTCTATTGTATTCTTAATTAACTTAAAAACAAATATTAAAATTAAATAAAACTACAGTAGTATATACTCAATTATTTATTATCGTCAAAAGCTTTTTGGCTAATTTTTATTGTATGAATAAGAAAAAAAAAAGTAAAATAAAATTCCCATATATTATTAGCACAAATAAATATGGATACAATGTACTAGTCCTGTTAGAAAATATAAATTATATTCAATGAGTTCTATTACAATATGGTTGGTACATTATATTCCTCTCTCCATCTTCCCCTTATTTAAAAAGACACTTTTTAATCTTGTCAAAAAAAAAAAAAAAAAAATCTTTTAAGAAAAAGAATAAATGAAACCATAAAATATAGATTTATGTCTTCCTTATTTAAGATTGAGGAAAAAGAATACATTACACTATAAAATAGTAAAAATTGAAAAATATGTCTCGTTATCGTTCAAATTAATCGATTGTATAATTCTTCTAGAATTCAGATAGATTGTGTAAAAAAGTAACAGTAGAATCTCTAAGGTCCCATTTATATTTCAATTTGATAATTATTTAATTTTTTATTTTAAAAATTAAGCTAGTTTTTTTTTTCTAATCTTTTTATAATGATTTGAAACATTTGAATTCTTAGTCAAATTTTAAAACACAAAAACAAATTTTAAAAAATGCATGATTTTTTTTAGTATTCAAAATATGATTTGATTTTTGAAAATATAGATAAAAAGTATATAAAAGAATAAGGAATACTAGGAGTTGTACTTAATTTATAGATTTGATTTTTAAAAACAAAAAATTAAATGGGAGATCTAAAGTTTTTTATTTTTAATTTTTAAAAATTGTGCTTGTTTTTTTTTAATCATCATTTCTCTACAATGATTTTCATCTTTTTTAATAAAGCATTTGAATTTTTAGCCAAGTTTAAAAAAAAAAAAAGTTTTGACAACTTGAAAACTACTCTGTTTAATTTTGAAAACTTTGGTTGGTTTTTGAAAACGTAGGTAAAAAGTAGATAACAAAAGAAGAAAACTCATAAATGGAAGTAAGATTTATAAGTTTAATTTTCAAGAATTAAAAATCAAATTGCTAAGTCCTCGTTTGATAACAATTTTGTTTTTGGTTTTTAGTTTTTGAAATTTAAACCTAAAAATACTACTTCTACCAATGAGTTTATATGAATTTACTTTGTACCTATATTTTCAAAAACTAAGCTAATTTTTGAAAACTAAAAAAAATAGTTTTCAAGAACTTGACTTTGTTCTTAGAATTTGACTAATAGTTCAAATGCTTACTTAAGGAAAATGGTGTCTATTGTAGAGAACTTAGGTGAAAATAAGCTTAACTTTAAAAAACTAACAACCAAAAACAAAATGGTTATCAGACACGACCTAACTATTTGGTTTTTTTTTTGTTTTAGAAATTAAACCTATAAATACTACATCCACCTATGGATTCTCATGTTTTCTTATCTATTTTTTACATATATTTTTAAAAATCAAGCCATCGAGAACTAGAAAAAAATATTTTCCAAAAACTTGTGTTTTGTTTTTTAAATTTGGCTAAAAATTCAAATATTTCATTAAGAAATGTGGAAACATTGTAAAGAAAATGAAAATCATTGTAGAGAGATTGTGAAAAACCCACATAATTTTCTAAAACTAAATACAAAAAACTAAATGATTGCTAAATGGGATCAATTCTCAAACCCACCCAAATAACTCAATCAATTATACACCTATTACTTTGGAAAAAAATGGTAGATTCCCACAAATCAAACTTTGGAAAAAAAATGCAAAACTAAAATGAGAAGAATACACTCATATAACACCCTCTAGCTCATAAACCAATTGAATTAAATTATGTACATTAATTTCTTCAAATTACACCCCTCTTAAAGTGAAATCAAAATCATGAAGAGAGAAAAATATAGAAGACAAATTAGTTGAATAATATTCCTCAAAAAAAAAAAAAATAGTTGAATAAGGTGACAAAATCAACCTCAGTATATAAAAGAAATTTTGCCAAGAACAATTATTACAAGAAAAAAGGAAAAAAAAAAACATTAACCCCATTTTGAATAAAACAAACATGAATTAAAATTAAATGGCTATTTAAAAAGTTAAAAAAAAAAAAAATTGATGAATATTACCACCATTGACTGACTTTCATCACAGTCGTCGTAACTTTATCCTTTCCCTTCAATTTCGCTTCAATCCCGTGTAATGAAAGACACTTTAAATCCCTGACGGCGCGTGTTCCCAATCGCCACTGCCTGGGCCCCGCCTCCTATATAAATATATAAATATATATTTTAATTAACCTCTTAAATTTACCGAACAACCAAACACGCCCTTGGCATTATACTTCGTTAATTCCCTTACACCCGCCGTTACAGTTCACAACGGTGACTAACGGAGCATCTTTCCCTTGCGAAATTCCGTTTTTGCCCCTGATATTTTCGACAATTCCTTCCAAGTCCCTCCGGTGAACGTTCACCTTCAGCCCGTACTTCATGAACAGCGTCAACGACATTTTTTGCTCCACCTTATGCCCGGCCACCACCGTCAGCCGGTGACGGAGCAGCACCGCCGCTGCTATCGACTTCATCTGTAAATACGCCAAGTCCTTCCCCAAACAGATCCTCGGCCCTGCATTAAACGCTACGAATTTGTACGAATCGTAGGGTATGAATTTCTTTCCGTCCGCCGTCAGCCACCGCTCCGGCCGGAATTCGAGGCAGTCCTCTCCCCAAGTGGACTTCATTCTTCCGGTGGAATAGATCGAATACGTCACCGACGATCCCGCCGGAACGAAGGTTCCGTCCGGTAGAACGTCGTCGGCGACGACGTGCTTTGAATCCTCCGGCACCGAGGGGTAGAGTCGTAGGGTTTCGGTGAGAGCGGCTTTGAGATAAATCAGACGGTCGATCTCTTCGAATCCCAACGGCTCGTCGAGCCATGATTGTAGGTTGGTGCCACGTGTCTCAATCAGAACGGTGCAGATCTCGCGGAGGATTTTTTCCTCGACGAGTGGATTTAATGTTACCAACCAGAAAAACCAGCTGAGCGCGACGGATGACGTGTCTCTTCCAGCTAGGATGAAATTAAGCGCCACGTGGCGGAGGAAGGCGTTGGAGTAGTTACTTTCCTTCTTCTTCATGAAACGCGACAATAAATCGTCGTGTCGGGTGGAGTCTTTAGGCTGATTCAGCAACTCGAGTTTACGTGAATCGATCACACTGGATAAATACTCCTCGATATGGACGAGGCTCCGGCTCAAGCTGACCTCCATCCCAAGCCGGAGCCATTTTTTGAATTTCCAAAGCACTTCGGGCAGAATGAACCGTTGCAAGGAAGCTTCAGTGGCTCGGTCGAAAGCCGTGGCGAAGCCGTTCTCGGGGAAACCCGGCGCGCAAGTCATCGGATCCTTACCAAAAGCCAAGCCGCAAATGTTATCAAAAGTAAGGCGCAACAACACATCCTGAAGATCAATCGGCTCTGAATTCAGCTCGGCTTGTTTCAAAATTGGGCAAAATCTAAGCTTAATGGCTCGGCTGACCCAGCGAGCCATGGCTTGGCGGAGGGTCCTAGTGGTAAATTCCAAGGCGGCCGTTTTTCTCTGGAAGAGCCACGTGTCACCGTCGGAGTTAAAAATCCCCTGGCCGAGAAGCTCGTGAAAAACGGCTTGCCACGTGGGACCTTTGGGGTAATTATCAAATCGGGTCTTGAGAATGTGCTCCAGATTTCTCGGGTCGCACGTGACAGTCACGAGGCCTTGTTTTTTGGCGAAGAAAGGGAAGGCCCAGATGCAGGTTTGGTACGTGCCGCCACACGCGCGAAGGTTGTCGGAGATCCAGTCGTGTAAACGGTCGCAATTTTCGATCAGTCCGGGGAGGCTACCGAGTAACGGCCACATTTGAGGGCCTTTTAACGACCGTGAAATGAACGTGAACCATAGAAGATAGGCCGTGACTGCCGTTACTATAACTAACGCCAATCCCACGTCCATGGTTTGTTCTTGGAGCTTCAACTTTTTTCTTTCAAGCAATGTTAAAATTTTCCCGGAAAATCAAACTTCATGAACTGGGAAAATGAAAATATTCACAAAGAAAAAAAAAAAAAATGGGAGAAGAGAAAGAGAGAAGAGACACAAGAATGGAGTTTTAGAAGTAGGTTTTATAGTTGAAATGGCATTGAAAGCCAATTACTAACGCCAGACTGGTTTTTTCTTTTTTTTTTCTTTTGTTTTTTAGTCAGTGAGAGAAATAAATAAATAAATAAATAAATTTTTTTTTTTTTTGGGTTCGGAATCGGGATTATGTATGTGTATTGAGTTTTCTCTGTCTAACAGAGTGTGAGTGAGTGGTACACATGAGGGTCTTGACACAAACACACCTAATTCTGCAGAAAGAAGGAGAAGGGTGTTAAATTGTAGCATTAAATGAAGAAACCCAATTTAATGGGTTTAGTTGAGGAACTATATATGGCCAACTACACAACTCCCATGAATAAACATAATTAAATCAAATTCACAAAAAACAGAAAATTTTCCTATCCCGACCTATACCACTCTAATGTCAAATTCTCGTTCACATCATAACCAATCTTACCATAACTCAATTAGTTAAGACATATCTTTGATTTGACGTTTAAATCTCCACACTCTATGTGTTGTTGAATTACATTTCTTATCTTGAACTTTACGACTCTAATGTCAAATTGTCATGTAGATAAATTAAGCATAACTCAATTAGTTAAAGCATATGTTCTCGACTAAAATATTAGAAATTTATAACCATGCAGATGGATTTTTAATTGCATGCATGTCGAGTTTTTTTTTTTTTTGGAGGGAGAATGCATGAGAGGTTATGTTATTAATATATGATATATATGGATGTAAGTACTATTTTTTTAATTACAAAAATGTTGATTTTTTTTTTTTTTATTGGGGTACTTTGGAATAATTTTGTTAATTGGGAATATGAAAAAAAGGGGGAGAGGAAAAAAAAATTAAATGGAAATGAGGTTAATCATGTGGGCTATAGGTAATGGTTAGTTGAGCCATAACCCACCAAACATAAATCAACCATTTATACCTTTACTTTTCCTCGTGAAACTCTTTTTATTTTTTGTTAATATTTTTTTGTTTATTGTAAATGTATTGTTTTACTTTCGAAAATTACGGGACGCTATCCATTTATTATATTTCTGCAACTTATTATAATGATGTGGGGCTACAAATCTAGCATAATTGTAACAAAAAGAAATATATAAAAATATTGAGAATTTAGTTAGTAGTTAGTATATTTATGGTAAATCAATTACCATATGGGTTAATTAATAGTAACTATGTTATGGTTAAACCATTATTTAGGCCAAATGTTAATTATAAATTAACAATTACCACATAAAATAAAACTATATTGATAATTATCATTCTCGGAGTCCTTATCAAGAAAAAAATTACTAGATAGGTTATCGGGTGCTGGTGATTTTTCTTATAACTATTCTTGTACTATTATCATAATTATTCTATCAAATTAAAATTTGTAAGTTTAATAGTGATTTCGATATGATATCGAAATAGAAGATTTCATATTTAAACTTATTACTTCATTTACTATTCCAATGGTATGTAATACAAATTAAATATTTCATGCAAACATGGGTGGGTTTGACTCTCTTCCTCAACCAACTTTTTAATTTTTTTTTTTTTTTTTAGGGATAAAACTGTGTGCTAACTGAAAAAGGGGATGAAAGTCAAAGGGAAATAAAAGCACTTTAAAATAGTAAAATTATGGGTTTGAATTTAGTTATTACCATAAAAGCGCTTTTGAATAGTTTTATTTGTTTCGAGGCACAGTGAAAATTGTGAATGAAGAGAGAGCTTCGAAACCAGAAACTCAGAGACTGACTGAAAATTGTGTTTTTTTTTTTATTTGAATTGCTATCTCTTTTAATTCTCTTTTTTGCTCCATTTTCCACGTGTCTACATGCATCAAGGTCCACTCTAATAGTATAAATTCAAATAATCACCATCTCGACGTCTCTTATCGGAATTTAGTCTTTGTTAAAATGTTGATATGCAATTAAATTATCATAATCTATCGGCTTCGATTTTTGGGTATAACATGTCATGGAGTTTATGTTAAAATGTTGGTATATAATTAAATTTATCATAACATATCAACTTGAGTCTAATGCCAATTCCTCTACATATATATTTCTTTTTTTTTCCTTTTACGTGATATGGATGATAAGTAATAAGTTAATTGATGAATTTGAAAGATATATGTGAATTTTACATCGTCAATCGTATTTAAGGTTGAGTTCGAGGTAGAAAAAGAAATAGGATCGTATAAATAAGGAGTGGGTTTAGAAATTAGGATTTTTGAAAAGGAAACAAAGAAAGTGATTTACAATTTCAAAAAAAGGTTTTAGATCAACTAGTTTCTACACTATAGCTGGTTGCAAGTGATCTCATTTATGTTTAACTTTCATACATATTTTATACCAAACTGCAATTCATCATGTCAACAATAGCATAGCTTAACTGACATCAAATAAGACTGATGACCAATAAGTCATGAGTTTGAATCTCTACCACCCCAAATGTTGATGAATTCAAAAAAAAATAAAAAGAAAATAAATTGTTAATATTTGGATAACAATGAGGGCATTTTGAGAAGTGATTTTATTAAAAACTAATTTTAAAATCACAAGGACGTTACCAAAATGAAACAAATGTCAAATCATAGGAACTAAAGTAGTAATTTAATCTAAATGAAAATATTGCCAAGCATATAGTCGATATAAACTATTTTATTTAATTGTAATAGAGGTAAACTAGCTTATTTTCTTTTGGATTTTTAAAATATGGTCAGTATTTGCGCAATTCATAGTTATGACCATTTATAATTTATATACTAGTTCATGACTACTATGTATGTGTTTATATATATATATATATATATCAATCAGTTAACATTGTGTATTAGTATATTATATGATGTCAATCTAAATTTAATTTAGCAATTCTTAAAATTTTATATGGTTGGATTTGCCATTTCTTTAATTTGATACTTTAATAAGATTATTTCTTTGACCACCTATCCATTAAGTTCTAATTCCTATTTTTAAAAGAAAAAAAAAATTGAATACAAACATTAGGAAGTTAGATTGAGTTTGATTAACAATTTGACACAGTTAGGGTAGATAAGTTGCAACCTCCAAAGTTGATTGTTTATGCATTTTTAATTAATTAATTGGAAATTCCATCATCATCATTCATTAATAAATATAGGGGATTCTCTTTGTATATTAAAAGATAAAAGAGTCAAACAATTAATTAAAGTCAAACTTGGCAATTCCAATTTGAGACATTGGTTTTTCTTACACACCAAGATCATTGCCCATTTTTGTTGTAAAAGTTAGGTAAAATGCATCATATATTAGAAATCCTATAAAAATCCAAATGCTTCTAGATTTGGTTAATGACCAATCATTTCTTTTTAAGAGTATGACCAATAATATTATTTTTTTTTAAAAAAAAAATCTATTTATGATGGAGAAATTATATTATGAAATATCATTAACTTAATGGTATATGATTATAAATATAACAACTTTAATTTGTTTGGAAAATGTTGCATTCAAGAATAATTATCAAATTATATTTGTTATACATTTGAAAGGTTAAATTGTGTATATACAAATATATAGTTGCTTATAAAATAGAACCAACATTTGTTATAATGTGGTGTTTTAAGGTATGTGAATTCTCCATCAACAACTTTTTTGGGTTGCTTGTATTAAGAGGATTATGGTCAATAGCCTCTCCTCTCAACCCACAACTATGTATCTTCATTTGTATTTTAGGATGTGGTTGATGCTTCTACACAAGAGATGGATTATTCATCATAACTACTTTATTACTCTAATGAAGAGAAAGTGCTTTGCTTAACAATAACATATCACTTTATATTTGTTTTGTTCTAGTGTTTTAAAATTACTCTTATTCTAACCAGAAGTATTAGGGAGAGCAGAGTTGCAACAATGATAAAAAAGTTTAGCCCAATTGCAAGTCTGTCTTTTCTGTGTCTCTTTTGCAAATATAGCAAAAAAGTCGGCACAACCCAAATGAAATCTGCGAAAAATCCAAAATAGCCCTTCATTTAATCCCGTATTTTTAAGTTCACGTTTTTATAATATAAAGTATATCAACACAACAGTCTATCCAATGATGTATTGTTAATATATCTAGTATGAAGTATATCAGTGATATACACCTCATATACTTTATTTTAGGTATATAAATGAAATAAACGTTGTTAATATAAAATATATCAACATTATATCGGTAATTCATGATCAACATATAAGATATACGTATATGATGTATATCAAACGTATATTAGTAATTCATATATGAGATATACATAATATGAAGTATATTCAACGATATACTATTGATATAATATTGACTTTACTAATGAATTTTGGTTAGTACTTTTTTTGTTGATGCAATGGTTTTTAGTCGATACACTTGTCTAGTACTATATCGGTAATGAATGAATGATATAATATTAATATGCTTCATTTTAGGTATATTTATTTTGTTGATATACATAATATGAAGTATGTCGATTGTATATTAGTATTACATATTCATTATACTAGATATACTATCGATATACTCTATTTTAGTTTTTGACTTTATCAATAGTTATTCGTCATTAAACTAATGAAGCATCTCACTGAATGGAAGTATATCATTGATGTACTACTAATATACTTAATGTCGTGAGGTATATCAATGATATACCAAATATGCAAAAATATCCTTAATATGTTACAATCTACTTCATAGTATATCATTTAACTAATATACCTAAAAAGAAGTATATCTAATATACTATTAATATATTTCATTTTAGGTATATATCAGTTGACCTGATATACCAAAATGTGTAAAGTATGTCATGTATACTACATGATATACTATTGATATACCAAATATAAAATATATTAAATATAATATTGACACCAATGAGAGTAAAATTGGAATAATAAAAAAACACAAAAATTAGATTTAAAAATTTTACTATATTTGTAAATCTCCAAAAACCATGGTTATATTTGCAAATATCCTAATATTTTTTTTGCTATACATTACAATTCTCCTTTTATAAATGACTCATTTACTTAACATTGTTGGTGCTGAAAAGTAAAACTAGAGAAGAAAATTGTTATGTCGTGGATGATCCACTGCCTTGAAAGCAATTTCGGCATGACCTTGGTGCTAAATCATGTACGTCGGTTACTCCCCAAGATTAACACAACACCCTCCACGGACGTGCACTCGTCAATAAAGAATTTGGAATCAAGATTTGACTTGCTCAGGAAAAATTCAAAAAAGATAATAAAATCAAAGATGTGGATTTGGAAATTAAAAGGAAAAAAAAAACGTTTTTGATATTAACATGTTATAAGAATCAAGGAAAATACATTTAAAGATTTGATTCAAAAAATCAAATATACAAAACATAAAAATTATTATTATTATTTTTTTTTATGCAAGCGCATTTGCCTAAACCCACATATTACCATTATGGGGAGGTGTTTTAACACCACCACAACCACTTTTTACCAACCCACATATTACTATTGTAATATATCCACATCTCTAAAACTTCGAACAAAGTTATTTCTAATAGTCAATCTCAACCAACAAATATTTTTAGGAAAGACAAATCACTAACTAGAATGAGAATTATTAAAGTTATAAAAATATTGGGAAAAATTGAATTTAGTGGGAGAAATGGCAAATAGGGAGCAAGAGAGATTGTATGTATAGACTAGAGAGATATTAGAAAGAAAAAAGAGAAAGTATACATATAGAGAAGCTAATAAAACTAAAATTGAGAATGATGCCTGCAAAAAGTACTTCTAATTTTTTTTTTTTATTATTATTATTTTTTTTAAAAAGATGTTTGGGCTTTTATCAAAAGTGTTTGTGAATAGATAGCAAAATAAACTTTGAATTCAAAATTTATTTTGATCATCTAATTAAAGTACTTTACCAATATTAAAATCACTCTCTCACATTTATCTTTATTTAATTTACAGTCTACCTTCTTCTTTCATTTGTCTATTATACATGCAAATTACCATTAAGAGTTCAATAAGTATACACACGTCATCATTTAGTTACTGTGGTTGGTAGACATAAAATTACTATCTAATTAAAGTTTAAGGTTTAAATAACTACACCTATCAAAATTTATCAACTAACTTTGTGATTTAAAATTATAGCTAATCATAAAGTTGTTTCTATCCTATTATTATTATTATTATTATTATTATTATTATTATTATTATTAAATATGGACCATGCTTACTTGATGCCTAGCAAAACAATAATCCTTCACCAATATATCTTTTAAACAGTTACCCTTAAATCTATTTGACAAAATGATGAGTTTGGTTCTGTAGAAATGGAGAAACTAAAGATTGTGATCTCTTGAACAGTGAAAAGGGAAGAAGAAGATCATATATATATATATATAAAAAGATCTATTATTTGAAGCACAAAATTTTAAACCCTCCATTCTAGAACAAAACGGAAGCTATAAGGGCATGTTTGGGAGTGATTTTGGGTACCCAAAATTACTTTTGATATATCTAAAATCACTTTCCTACCCAAAATGTGATGTTTGGCAATATTAAGCAAGTGATTTTGGAAAAAATACAAAATCATTTGAAGTGATTCTCTTTCAATCACTTGGGAGGTGATTCCCAAGTGATTTTTGTATAGTGATTGTAATTTTAAATGACTATTATTCATTTTTTAAAATAATATACTTTTAATGACGAGTAAAAACCGTAATTTTTTTGTCAAAATTCATAATTTTCCATAAAAAAAGTGATTTTTTTTCAAAACCAAAATCACTATTAAAAATATAGAACCAAACATGAAAATAATTATATGAAAATTACTTTTAATAAATCAATTATAGACAAATCAATTATATTAAAATCAATATTTCTAAAATCATTCTCAAACATAAACTAAGACACACTGTTAAGGTTGTTGCGTTTTTTAGGTAATGAGTTTGTTATTTCCTATTTTGTTGTTTTATATTCCCTATTATTATGGGATGTGGAGTCATGGGTTAGTTACGTTTTTCTTGTAAAGCTCCTTTGAGCTTGAATAACGAGCAATGAAGTTTAGACTCTCATTTCTTTTCTTTTTTTCTTTGCATTATTTCAACACACACGAATTTCAAGTTTAGAATCGAATTATAAAGGTAATGACTTCATTGGGTCGAGGAAAAACAATAACTTTGGAAGTAACATACTCTGAAAAAAAGTTAGATCAATTTCCAATTAATTATGATATGTGTTTGTAGGTGCAAGAATTTTCAAGGTAAACATTTAAGAGTTGTTTGAGGCGTGGAGTCAATTATAAAAACATAGAGTTATAATAGTTTGTGGGTTATTATAGTATATGGACTTATGTAATTTGTATTTAGGATGCAAAGTTATTTAGTATAAGTTATAATATTTTGCATTTGGGGTGGATAGTATTTCACAAATTATTACAACACATACTATTACAACCCACACCCTAAACAACTCCTAGAGGTTGTTTGGGGCGCTGAGTGAGTGAGTTATAATAGTCTGTGGATTATAATAGTATGTGAAATTGTGTAATTTGTGTTTATAATACAGATTTATTTAGTCTGAGTTATAATAATCTATGTGTGTTTTGAGGGTGTAGAGTACTTCACATATTATTATAACTCAAACAAGTATAACCCACACCCCAAATAACCCCTTGGGTCGTTTGGTTTAAGGTTTTATTGGATGTCCATGGGTAATAGATGCTTAGGAATAAGATATCTGATAATAATAAATGATTGGGGATAAGATAACTATGTTTGGTTCTACATGAGAATGTTATCAGATTTTTATGTTAACAAATGATATTTATATTTGTTTAATAAAATTAATATATAAATCTTATTTAATTGTAATACATTAAATAATGAATTAATATTCTAATATAGTTTAATTATAATGACATCCTTACCGTAAATTAATAACATTTGTAATTAATTGATTGAATATAATATTAATTAGTGACTTAATATTTTCTTAATGGATTTTATAATGAATGTTTAGGCTTGTTTTATGAAATAATCCAACAATATTATTTTGGTATACTATTTTATGAACTAATCAAAATTAATTTCAACTAATAAAAATTAATTAATTGTAAATTTTTTAATTAAATAATTAATTATGATTATTGAAAATGAATATATATACTTAAAATATTAAATTAAGAAGAGACAGATGGATATAAAGAAAACCTATCATTCTTGAAAGGTATAGAAAACTCATCAATCATGACAAAAAATGATGCATGGGAATAAGTGATACCCATGTTCATGCCTATACTTACAGACCTTGTTCCAAACAAGGAGATTTACTTCAAAAAAAAAAAAAAAAAAATTAAGACCCTTATCCATTCTTATCCTCAAAACCTTACAAGTTACACCAAACGACCCTTATATTTCATAACAATAATAGTATTATAGAATGAGATGAAATGATCTAATATGTTTGTAGATGAAATAGAGCTGAAATGATCTAACATTTAAGTTGTATATGTTTTTCAATACATAATCCCACACAAATGTGAAAAACTTCGGTCCCGTTTGGTAACAATTTGGTTTTTGGTTTTTGAAAATTATGCTTGTTTTTTCACAACTTCTCTTCATTTTCTCTATAATTAGTTCCATCTTTCTTGAGGTACTATTTAAGTTTCTAGCCAAATTTCAAAAAAAAAAAAAAGTTTTTGAAAACTACTTTTTTTAGTTTTCAAAACTTAGCTTAGTTTTTTAAATCAAAGGTACAAAATACATAAGAAACACATAAAAACTCATTGGAAGATGTAGTATTTTTAGGCTTAATTTTCAAAAACCAAAAACTAAAAAACAAATGGTTATCAAACGGGACCTTAACGAACATTTTTGCAAGAGTCAAATTCATAAAATAAAAATATCTACCTAGATTCTAGAATTATAAATGTTTAAATATATACTATTGAATCTCTAAGAAAATAGGGTTTCTTATCAAATTAGGAAATCACCTAATAAAAGAATTAGGATGGAGATGAAAGGATGGTTGAAGAAGAACTCTTTAGAGATAGTTTTGGGCTAAAAGAGGCATTGGGTGGCTACAAAGGCAAAGTACTTCATTTAGCTATTATAGATGAGCGCAATCATGCTAACTTGAGCTAAAATTGTTGGTCAAATGCAAAGGTATTATACTACACTATATGCACCAAATTGAGAGGTTTTCAAGCTAAACATAGTTAGCATAGGCATACCTTTTGATGGTTGGTTGAGTCATATCGAGCTACATAAATCAAGACAAACATGTCATATTATTTGACGAGTTGGATTGATTAAAAGTGCTCTTGCTAAGCGGATAAGTGATTTTTCTTTTTAGTTCAATAATTGCAGGAGTAGGAATTGAACCATCAACTTTTAGAATGATAATTGAGGTTTCATTGACTAAGTTAGGTTCATATTAGTAATCGATAAGTGAAATTTGTACACGCCATGCAAAAGAATAAAATAAAGTTTAAATTATTATGAAAGAGTTTGAAATATAAGAATCGTGATAAAGAATACGGAACACTTATGAAAAATTTCAGGGATAAAATGAGACTTTTTAAATTGTATTGACTTTTTAAATTGTATTGAGTACTTTTCCATATTACTAACTTAAAAGTCGAGGCCGAAAAGAACACCTTTGTTAAAATTAGAACACCAATGTCACGTGATCAAACTATGGAGTCAAGTAGATAGATAAAGATTCATTTATACAATTACCTCTCTAATGGTTATTGAAAATATTTCCTAGGTTATTTAGATCTATTTTCATAATTCATGTTTTTGTTCAAACATTGCATTTAATAAAACAAATAACCCAAAAGTCATCTTTACATGAAAATGAAAATTTTGAGTGCAAAAAGACTCATATTTAAGTTGAAGGGTATAAATAAAAGAATTAGTCACGATAAACCTTTTTTATTCATTACATAATACTAATTAGATTTAGGAAATATAATATGATTATAATTAACTATAAGTTTTATCTACCCTAACTTGAATCAAACATTTACTCATTTCTTATTAGCAATCAAATTACTGAGATGAAAGTATGTTGACTATTAACACAAAACTAAAAATATTAAACTAGTGTACTTAAAAAATATATATATTAAACTAGTTACAACTACACAAGAAAACAATATTAAACTAGACATTCAATATTTAAGTAGAGAAAAAAGTTATCACCAATTGTCAATTAAGTTCAATTAAAAAAAGTAGTCAATTAATTTGGGTTATATATATATAACCAAATCAAGACAATCCCTTTTTCTTTTCTTTTCTTTTCTTTTTTTTAACTAGCATTCAAAAGTAGGACACAAATTCAAATCTCCAACTTTTAGCATGATTTACTAATATCTTAACCAGTTTAACTATACTAGCTCAAAATCCCAACAATCCTCTTTAAATGTGAAAAAAAAAAATTAAAGCTAACACGAAATTGCAATAATATCTACGCAAATCAGTAAAATAAAATTGACATATTACTACCTCCAAATACAATATTAAATTCAACTTTAAAACTTTGAGAAAAATAATTAAAACCATTATTTCCTCCCATACACAAAATAACTATGGGTTCTCCCTCAATTATTTGATGGAACCCCCATTGTTTTTTGTTTTCACTTCCAATAGAGAAGAAAAAATTATCATGGGTATCAACATCAATGTCATTAATAGCATTTCATATAGCTCAGTAGTAACAAAATAAAGTGATTCACAAATATACTTGAATGCAAGATGGGTAAAAGAAAGCAATGCATTAAATGAAGCAGCATTATCTTTTGTCCAAACAAAAAACAAAAAGTTACCAATAGATTTTCCAGGAAAGTACCTTGAAACTTTTGGAAGATGGCTAAAAAAGGAGGCAGCATTTTTGAGCAACTGATAATTAAAGTAGATATCTACTTCCTTGCAAGGGTAGGTGGAAGTCTCATCTCTCTTCCCATCCTCTTTTAATATATTCTCAACCACTGCCGACGGTTTTGAGAGCCAAAGGGAATAGAATAGGTGACCTAAGACACTGCTAAAATAATCAACAGTTTTCCTTTTCTTATCTCTGCTGTTTTTTAAGCCATAACTAACCATCATCAATAATTTCCCTGCCATGGAGAGTTGTTTCTAGATGAATTTCAACAACTCATGATCTAAAGACCCCATGTGATGCATGTTCTAGATATATATGTCGTTTACAGTTCTAAATCAAAAATGAAAGTTCCTGAAAAGTACTGTAATTTCCTTCTTTCGTGTACTAGATCCAGTCGTTTTCTTCTCTCAAGCTCATCATTGAGAGCCACTGGCAGTGTCTCATCGAGTTCACCTGACTGTGTCGTGTTGTTAATGGGACATGCTGCGAAAGCAGAAATAGTACTCATGATCAAAGGAATGGAGAAGCAGAGTTATGGATGATGAAAAAGCATATGATCTTGGAAGAGTTTTCAGTATTACACATTAAAGTTCCATCAATAATACACTAGGTAACATTTAATGTATAATTGTAAAGCAAGGTGAACAGTGGGAAGATTCTATTCATCAATAATAGATTAGAGAACATGTAAGCAACACAACTAACCATATTGCGCTTAGGTATAAATTAAATTACTCGGCATCGATAGCACAACTGTAAAAGTTGACAAGCAAGCTAAATTCAGAGACTGCACAAGGTTGGAATGTCCAACTTGGCTCAATTTTGTGTTTCTTTAGATTGTTTACTAAAAGTTGACTAGTCCATGGACTAAAATGTCTCCATGACATCTAATATCGTAAGTGACTTGTATAGATGTGTATTATTTAAATAGGTTTCTGTCTTTATTTAGAATAAATATTATAATTTAGTTATTAGTCAATATCATTGTCTAATTATAGGTAGATTCCTAGTATGCAAATGGTTGAATAAGAAAATTATTCCTGTCAAAACTGCATGGGAGAGAAGCCAAACCCTTGTTTCGTTAATATTGAAACCCTAATCTACACACACAACCATCTTTTCGACAACATCAACGAGATCTCCCTAGTCGACGCAATCTCTGACTCCACGTATTTGCAATCCTCTAAAACCCTAGTCATATTGTATCAATCAACGTGACTCTGCGTCGTTTGTTCTCAGTTGGGGCATATTAGTCACATATCGATCTCAATCATGATTCAGTGTCTTTGTCTTTTGCATCCAATTGCTCATGTCCAGCCTTCTACGACTCGTCATTGCCTCTGTTGTTGGTCTTCGCACCATCCATCGTCGTCATCACTCATTCTACCATCTTAACTCTTCACCGCCCTTCCAACTCCATAGCATGTGGCCACTACCTATCGTCCAACAACAACTCTAAGGATTCTTCAAACTCTACTGACATTTCACAATCTCAAAATGAAAGTTATAGCAACCACCATGGGCTGGTTCTCTCCCTTCACATACTCAAGTTGGTATGAACTAGTACAAAAGCATAGTGTCTTCCCAAAATACAAATTACACATAAATACTAACACTGACACTAATTGAGATGGTGTATTTCCATCTTTGCCCCTCATGACATAGACATTTACAATTGGAGGCCTTAGATCTCCCTCGAGGTTGAGAACCACCTTGTCCTCAAGGTGGAAGTCGGGGAATTGATTGCAGATAAAGTTAAGTGGTTCCCATGTAGCTTCGTATTCCAGCAGATCCTTCCACTGTACTAGCAGTTGACAGCCGTTCTTGTCCTCATTCCACTGGTAGGCGAATGCATTCTGTGGCATCGCAGCCAATTCAAAATCATCGAAGTCATAATATGCGTGCATCACCGTGGAATGGAGTTGGAACGAAGCGGTTAGGACTAATCAACTTTTGTATAGCAAAGTACCTAGGGATATAGAGAATTTAGGATGTTTGGTTGGATCCACTTCGAGTTCCTGCTTGATCTTCCTGAACCTAGGCTTCACAATCTCCACGTTAAGTATGCTTGGGGTTCTTAGAGTTGCAAATTACACTGTGGTCGACATGGCCTTGTTCTCCAAACCCGGTCGATATTGGATTTCAAAATCGTATCCCAACAGTTAAATCCACTTTTGGTACTCAGGTTGAACCTTGCTCTATTCCACCAAACGCAAAAGGGATTGTTGATACGTATGCACTATAAATCGTTGCCCCAAAAGATAGGGACGCCATCTTTGGACCGCCATGACTATGGCCATCAAATCTCTCATATACTGATTTTGCTTGCGCTCGGGCTAATAATGTGTGACTATAGTAGGCCACCGATCTTTGACTCTGAGTCAATACTATCCCTAACCCAAAACCCGAAGCACCTGTTTCAATCACAAACGACTAAGTAGAGTCCGGTATGCCAGAACTTGTAAAGTCACCATGGCCCGCTTCAAGGTTTCCAAAGCATTATTGGTTTTTTTTTTAATAAGAAATCGACCTTTCATTGAGAAAGAATGAAAGAATACAAGGGCATACAAAAAGACTTGCCCACCAAAAAAAAGGAGCTTACAACAAAGGCCTCCACCCCAACCAAATAAGATGTAAAGGATAATTACAAAAGGCCTTAGTTAACGAGGCCCAAAGACAAACGTAGAATCTTATAAGAGACCAGACGTCAAAAGGAGATCGCTCTAGCCCTCGAAAGATTCTATTATTTCTCTCACCCCAAAGCCCCCAAAGAATGGCGCAAACCCCAGCATGCCACAAAAACAAACCCTTCCCATTCAAAGGAGGGTGCAAGATAAGGTCCTCCAAAAGCTGACTACTTACTCTGTGGTCAAGGTTTGAAAGACCCAACTCCTCAAAAAAGAAATTCCACACACCTACCGCCAAGTCACAATTCCAAAACAAATGCTCAAAATCCTCCGCCGCCCTCCTGCAGAGAATACAACACCACGGTCCAACCAGAGATGGCACCCTTCTCGAGACTTTATCAAGAGTATTAACTCTTCCGTGTAAAACCTACCAGGCAAAAAACTTATCCTTCTTTGGAATCTTCCCCTTCCACACAATCGCAAAGATAGACTCTCCCCTAGAAGCAGACGGAGGAGCAACTAGGACTCGAAAAAAGGAACGACAAGAAAACCCCACAACCAGACTAGGACTCTGTGAGAGTACTGCTAGGGTATTCTATGGAGTATATGTGGTAGATTATTAGTATTTCAGTAGGGGTATTTTGGTAATTAGTTTAAGGTGTCTTGGTTATAAATTGTAGTGTGAGGGTCCTTTTTTTGGGGGTGGATCATTTTGGTAGAGAGTCCATTGTGGGACTTAGGAGAGAGATAGCGCTCTTGAAAGGCTATTGGGTATTGTAATTTCTTCATAGTTATTACAATATATCAGTTTCTTAGTGTTCTTGTTATTTTTTGTATTTGGATTCCTAACAAATTGGTATCAGAGCACGTTCAATCCTGGGGAGAACGCGAGCTATGGAACAGAGGCAAATAGAGGAGAGGGTGGAAGGAACCGAGAGGGAAGTGAGCGACCTTCGGGCAGCCTTGATGGATTTAAGGAAGAGTGTGGGAAGCTTATCGGATATAGTAAATGAAAGTCAGAAAACCACTGAGGCAGTGCGAGAAAATCAGAAGAGAATAATAGAGGAGATGCGGGAAAATCATAAGGCCCTCGTGATGATGATTGCCAGAAAAGGGAGGATACAAGGAGATAGCTCGACCACTATTACGACACAGTATCAGTCGGGCTCGCAGATTGGAGAAAGCTCGGGCATCCCATCGGAAGGAATGAAGGTGGGAGATGGAAGCTGGAGTCAGAAAATGGAACCGTCTAATGATCGAGGTAAGTTCAAGAAACTCGAAATGCCGATTTTCGACGGGACGAATCCAGATTCGTGGTTGTTTAGAGCAAAAACTTACTTTGAGGTGCATCAATTGAGTGAGCTGGAGAAAATCAACGTTTCCATTGTTAGTTTTGATCCTGAAGTCATCGAGTGGTATGGATACACTAACGGTCGATCGAGGGTGGTTTCGTAGATATGAAGTCAAGAATATCCAATCGATATCGATCAACGCAAGAAAGGAGTTTATGTGCCAGATTTTTAGCTATTAAAAAGTGTTAATGCTAAAGTATGAGAGAATCAGTATGTTCTATTTCATTCACTCAAGATATATATATATACAAGTATACAGGGTTAACCTAAATAGAAGAGCGTAAAAAGACAATAAAGGACACCCTTAGAGTTATATTAACAAAATACAATTATACTAATATAAGGATTCTAACACTCCCCCTCAAGTTGGAGCATATATATCCATCATGCACAACTTGTTAGAGAGGTAATCAATTCGTGCTCCGTTCAATGCTTTGGTGAAGATATCTCCTAATTGCTCTCCAGTCTTCACATATCTTGTCGATATCAAACCTTGTTGTATCTTCTCACGTACAAAATGACAATCAACTTCAATGTGTTTAGTTCTCTCATGAAATACTTTGGATTAGATGCTATATGTAGAGTCGCTTGATTATCACACCACAATTTGGTCGGTGTTGTGATATCAAATCCCAATTCAATAAGAAGTTGACGTATCCAAACTAATTCACGCATGTGATTGTGCCATTGCTCTATATTCGACTCAAAGACTTGATCGTGAAACCACATTTTGTTTCTTACTCTTCCAAGAAACCAAATTACCACCAACGAATACACACATATCCTCGACGTTGACCTTCTATCTTCCTTAGATCCCGCCCAATCAAAGATCCGAGAAACATTCAATGTTCATATGCCCATAGCTCTTATATAATAAACCACGCCCGGAGTCGCTTTCAAATAACACAAAATCTGCTCCACTCGCAGCCTCAATGATCAATTGTAGGAGAAGACATGTGTACCGCTCACAATACTCACCGAATAAGCTATATGCCGTCGAGTTATCTTGTAAGATAATTGAGTTTTCCCACCAACCTCCTATATCGTTCGGGATCTTTCAATAATTCTCCTCTTTTGTGAGTTGTCCATTAGGCATCATCGGGGTACTACATGGCTTAGCCCCTAACTTCCCTGCTTTTTAATCCAACAAGTCAATAACATACTTTCTCTCTGATAGCATGATTCCCTTCTTGCTTCTCATTACCTCAATTCCTAGAAAGTATTTCAACATTCCCAAATCTTTCGTGTGGAATTGACTATGGAGAAAGGTCTTGAGAGATTGGATGCCCAATGTATCATCTCCTGTAATCACAATATCGTCAACATACACAACCAACAGGATGACACCACTCTCAGACCGCTTGTAAAACACAAAATGATTTGATTTGCTCTTTCTCATTCCAAAGCTTTCAATCACCTGAGTGAATTTCCCAAACCATGCTCGTGGACTCTGCTTTAATCCATACAAGGATTTACGAAGGCGACATACCTTTCCCTTCTCCCCCTGAGCAACAAACCCTGGAGATTGCTCCATATACACCTCTTCCCCAAGATCACCATGAAGAAAGGCATTTTTAATATCAAGTTGATGCAATGGCGGTGATGAATCGATGCTAATGAAATGAATAACTTTGACGTGTCATTTTAGCAACAGGAGAAAATGTATCAGAATAGTCAATCCCATAAGTTTGTGTGTAGCCTTTAGCAACAAGGCGAGCTTTCAATCGAGCAACCGATCCATCTGGATTGACTTTAACCGCAAAAACCCACTTACGACCCATAGATTTCTTTCCTGCAGGAAGAGACACTAAATCCCAAGTACAATTGTCATCTAAGGCAGTCATCTCCTCCACCATTGCAAAGACGCCAACCGAGGATGAGACAAAGCTTGAACAGTCTTAGGAGCAGATATAGATTGGAGGATGCAATGAATGAACAAGTAGAAGATGACAAATGGTTATATGAAACAAAAGAGGAAATAGGATATGTGCATTGACGTTTACCTTTACGTGAAGTGCAATAGGAAGATCATCGTTTGTTCCTGAATCCAATGACGAAGAAGCCTGCAGTACAGGGCATGCATCCAAGGAGGTCGTCGTCGTCGAGAATAAACTTTGAGTGATAGGTGGGTTAATACAAACGGATGAAGATGGAGAAGAAGCACCAAGACTCACAAGAGGAGAAAATTGTATAAACAAGAAAATCATCCTCGTCCTCTCGATGCTCCCACGACACGTATTCAAGATGAAGTAAAGAAAGAAGAATCTTCAAAGAACGTGACATCGGGAGAGACAAAGTAACGATCAAGACTAGGAGAATAGCACCGATACCCTTTTTGGACACGAGAATAACCAAGGAAGACACATTTTAAAGATTTCGGATCGAGTTTGGTGAGAAGAGGCGAACATCTCGAACAAAGCAAGTACAACCAAAGATTTTTGGTGGGAGAGGGAACGCAGGAGGTCAGGGGCACAAAATACGATAAGGTATCTCACCTTTAAGAACCGAAGCGAGGTATACGATTGATTAAGAAACAAGCCATCAATATAGCATCAACCCAAAATTGTTTGGGGACATTCATCTGAAACATTAAGGCTCTTGTTGTTTCAAGGAGATGGCGATTCTTTCTGTTCGCAACTCCATTTTGAGACGGAGTATCAACACATGAGGATTGATGTAGAATGCCATGTTCACTTAGATAAGAACTAAGAGCATGAGAAAAGTATTCCTTAGCATTATCACTTTGCGAACTTTAAGAGAACCATGATATTGAGTACGAATTTCAGCATGAAAATTGCGAAAATGAGAAAGTAACTCGAATCGATTCTTCATTAAATATAACCACGTGACACGAGAAAAATCATCGACAAATGTAACAAAGTACCAAACCCTCGCTTAGACTCAACAGACAAGGACCCCAAACATCGAATGAACTAACTCAAATGGAGCATTAGCTCGTTTCATCGACTCTAGGATACATACTTAGACGATGAAATTTAGCAAATCGACATGACTCGCAATCTAACGAAGACAAGTGATTAAATTGAGGACGAAGACTCTTCAAGAAGAGAAAAAGATGGATGACCCAAACGACAATGTTCTTCAAAAAGGAGAGGTCATCAGAGAGCATGGAACAGTGTGTGATATGTGTGTGGTTCAAAAATATAGAGACCTCCCGATTTCGTGCCTCTTTACCAATAGTCTTCTTCGTCAAAAGATCCTCGAAATAAACAATAACCGGGAAAGAATAAGACACAACAATTTAGATCTCGAGTGAGCTTAGTAATCAAATCAAGTTAAAGGAGAATCTGCGGTAAACTTAAAATGTAAGACAAGGAAATTGACTTGGTAAGATTGACAATGCCTCACCCTAAAACATGAGAGGTGGTCCCATCAGCTATAGTAACATTCGGTGAAGATTTATACGGACAGATATGAGAGAATAAATTTGGATTACCTATCATATGATCAGAGGCGCCAGAGTCTATGACCCATTTGGAAGAGGAGGAAAGAAGACACGTAGATGTATTACCTGTGTCAAGAATGACAATGTAATAGGAGTGGAGGATGACGCCTTTAGCGACTCTTGATATCGGCGGGCCCGAGCAAACTCCTCTGCAGAAATCGAGATAGATTTATCGGGATTATCAGGTGTAGAGGCAACATGCGCAGATGGAAATCTCGCCTCTATTCAACAATCGTGCGCAATCACGCTTCATATGACCAAAGCTTATGGCGGTAGTGACAAACAATATCACCCGAGTTTGCTCTCCGAGTGTTCGAATTACCTTTATATGCGTTGGGTCCAACCCTCTGTTTCCTTTGTACTCACCGTCTCATCCAACCAAGGCAATCGCTTTAACTTTCGGTGGCAAGGTTACTGCGACTTCTCGATTTAAGTATGCGAGTATAAGCATCTTCCAATGAGGAGATGTCGAGCTAGATAGAACTTGATCTTTTGCCATATCATATTTAGAAGCGAGACCAACTAAAAACTCATGATGAATGGATTTGTTCCGCGTTGTGCGATTTGAACTTTCACATCATTACTAATAGGCAACAAGGCATTAAACTCGCATATGATGTTTTGCACTCCATAAAGTAACTAGTCGAGATTTTTCACCTTGATCGAGTTGAAAGAGAGTTTTGCATACATCAAACACTCTCTAATATTCCCTTTTCGAGTAAAGGAATTCCAAATATTCCAAGAGCTCGTGAACAGATTCACAATGATTAACCAACCCTACGATGTTGCTCTCAATAGAGTTTTTTATTTGTAGAATAAGCCTAGAATCATCAGCAGTAACCAATTTTTCTAGTATCATCGATCGGTGGTGAATTTCCGGTGACATGATCATCCATATCGAGACTCGAATGTAGTGACGAATGTTTGTCCGCCATGCATAAAAATTAGACCCATTAAGCTTATGTTCTGTAATCTTTGACACCATAGGGATCATCTCCGTCATCACCATACCTTTCTTGTCAGCCATAACTAAAGAAAAGAAAAAAAGGACCACAAAAAAAGCAGGATTGAAAGGCCCAAAACAAAATTGTACCAAAAACCTAGATTGCCAAAGAGGGTGTCTCAAACCGACCCTAAACCGAGAGGGATATGACCCCAACAAGCACACCACTCGAAAGAGTATGCAAAACCGAGCTGAAGCTCAAAAAAAAAAAAAAAAAAGATTTCCGTGGCAAGTGCGTGGTTTCCAGACAACAAAGAATGGATTTGGTGAAGAGAGAGTCCTGATAGTAGTGGCAGCAAGCAAACCTCACACACAAAGGACTTAAACCTTCAAATCTCAAACCCTAATTAGTTCCAAATCCCTAGGGACAACAAAAACAAAGAACCCTAATTGCCCTAGAAAACCCTAGGCTCTGATACCATGTTAATGCTAAAGTATGAGAGAATCAGTATGTTCTATTCCATTCACTCAAGATATATATATATACAAGTATACAGAGTTAACCTAAATAGAAGAGCGTAAAAAGACAATAAAGGACACCCTTAGAGTTATATTAACAAAATACAATTATACTAATATAAGGACTCTAACAAAAAGGAAGAATCAGTAGAACCCATGGTTGTTGATGAAGATGAAAATGATGGAGAAAAAGAGAAGTCAATGAAAAAAATCAAGAAGAATAGTAAGGTTGTTTGGGAGATGAAACCAGTGCAACAATCAAAAAAGAAAAGCATAGAGAAGGGAGACGGTCATTATCGGTGGCTATTGCAAGTGTGGTCGAAGTTGAAAACATGGGGGAAGGATAAAAAGAAAATAAAAGAAAAGAATTGGGTAGTAACTGGGTTGAATAGGCGAATGAAGAAACCACGAAAAACGAACTTACCGACGACCATAGAATCCAAAAAACGATGCGGAAGATGGAAGAGGAAGACGCAACCTGTGTGTTGGCCTCGACAACAAGGGTGGCGGCTGTTATAATATATATATTGTTGTCCTTTATCGTAATTGTACATCTTTTAGTATTAGGGTTTCTTTGTACACCTATATATATTTGTCATAGAGCTCAAATGTGAATAGAACGAATATTATTCTTTCTCAATTCTGTATTTTACATGGTATCAGAGCACCCTAGGGTTTAGGGTTTGCATTTGAAAATTAGGGTTTCTTCCTCCCAAGTAAGGTTAGGGTTTGAAGATTGGGTCATCATCTTAGGGTGGTTGTTTGTCGACACCACCTACTTGAGGAGGAGCGCCGCCGCCAGAAAAGGAGAACCACTGTCGCCATTCGCCAGAAGTAGCCGCGAGTGAGGCTCACGCGCCGCCCAAGCATTCTGCCTCCGCTGCCACGCGCCGGCGCGTGGGAGCGCGTGGGAGCTCCGATCAGCGAGCCGCCGCCTGGGTTTGTCTCCGTTCATGATTTCCAGCCTGTCTGTCACCTCGGATTTGACACCAAACCTCGGTTTGTCTCGATTTCTTCATTTGGGTGAGATTAGGGCACTTTTTGGTACTATTCAGATCTGATTTTCTGTTTCCTTGAAGATTAACCTACTGTTTGGTCTTAACAATGGCTGAGATGAAGCCTATAGTTGTACCCAATTTGGTTCCCCTCTCGTCAAAGATCACGGAGCATAAGTTGAATGGTTCAAACTATTATGATTGGAGTCGAACAATTAGGCTCTATTTACGAAACACTGAGATGGATGATCACATCGATCAGGATCCACCAGAGGATGATACAAGGAGGACTTGGTTGCGTGATGACGCTCGTTTGTATATTCAAATCAAGAATTCAATTGAGGGTGAGGTAGTTGGATTGGTAAATCACTGTGACTCTGTAAAAGAACTGCTCCAATTTTTAGAATTCTTATACTCAGGAAAAGAGCAAGTTAACCGAATGTATGAAGTCTCATGACTCTTTTATCAAAGTAAACAGGGAGAGCGATCCATCACGAATTATTTTATGCGAGTTAAGAAGACACGTGCTTAATTGAACACTTTACTCCCATTTAGTACAGGACATAAAGGTTCAACAAGCTCAAAGAGAAAAGATGGGTGTCATGAGCTTTCTTAATGGGCTTTCTTCTGAATTTGATATGGCCAAATCACAAATTCTTTCAAGTTCCGAGATCCCCTCTTTGGATGAAGTTTTTAGTAGAATTCTCCGTACAGAAAATTCTTCGTCCGCTCTTTCTTCATTTCTCACCCAACGATTACTTTAGTTAGTCGCAATGATCCTAAGGTCACTAAAGGAATGAATGGTAAGCCGTGTCATCAAAGACACAGTTACGATTATCGAGAGACATGGGTCCGCTGCCGAACCATCGAGAGACTCAGTTTTGATCATCATCGACGACAAGAGCCACAAGAGATTATATGTAACTATTGTTGTAAGTCGGGTCACTTGAAACGTGATCATTGGAAGTTGTTGAATAGGGGCAAAGACACAAAAGTGGCTCGGGTTAAGTCTACAAATGATACACCTGAGAGAACGGTAACTATTTCTGCAGATGACTTTGCTAGATTCCAGTTGTACCAGGACTCACTACAAGCAACTTCTTCATCGAATCCTATTGCAACTATTGTTGACTTAGGTAAAAATCATTGTCTCCTTACATCTTCCACCAAATGGGTCATCGACTCTGGTGCCACAGCTCATATAACAGGTAATTCTAGCCTATTTTGTACCTCTCTCTCCTCTCTGCACCTTTTCCATCTCATTACTTTAGCGGATGGTTCGACGTCTTCTGTTCTTGGATCTCGGAACCATTAACCTCACGCCTTCACTCTCTTTATCTTCTGTCTTACACTTGCCTCGACTTTCATTTAATTTGATTTTTGTTAGTAAACTCACTCATGACCTTAATTGTCTTATCTCATTCTTTCCTAGTTATTGCTTGTTTCAGGATCGTATGACGAAGAAGATTATTGGTAAAGGATATGAGTCTGAAGGCCTTTACATTTTTTATCAACAGATCCCGAAAGTTGTGGCATGCCCTGGTGTTGCATCCCCATTTGAGGTCCATTGTCGTTTAGGTCATCCATCCTTACCCGTGTTGAAGAAAATGTATCCAGAGTTTCTTTCTTTGTCTTCATTGGATTGTGAGTCGTGCCAGTTTGCAAAATTTCATCGTCTTAGTTCGAGTCCTAGGGTCCATAAACGAGCTAGTGCTCCATTTGAATTAGTCCATTCTGATGTCTGGGGTCCGTGTCCTGTAATGTCCAAAACTGGATTTCGATATTTTGTTACTTTTGTCGACGATTTTTCACGTCTGACTTGGTTATATTTAATGAAAAGTCGATCTGAGTTACTCATTTTTGCAATTTCCATGCTGAGATTCAAAATCAGTTTAATGCCTCTGTTAAAATTTTGCGAACCGATAATGCGGGTGAATATTTTTCTAACATGTTGGGTTCTCACTTATGTACACATGGCATTCTTCATCAATCCTCTTGCACTGATACTCCATCCCAAAATGGGGTTCTTTGAACGAAAAATCGACACTTACTTGAAACAAACTAGAGCTTTGTCCTTTCAAATGAATGTACCAAAACATTTTTGAAAGAGATCACGATTTCCACAAATTTGCTTTTGATAAATAGAATGTCTTCTTCATTCTTCTTCATGGTGAGATCCCTTATCGTGTTCTTTGTCCAACAAAATCTTTGTTCCCAATTGCACCCAAAATATTTGGTTGCACTTGTTTTGTTCGAGATATCAGTCCTCATCGTACAAAGTTAGATCCTAAGTCCTTAAAATGCATATTTTTGGGTTATTCTCGGGTTCAAAAAGGGTATCGTTGTTATTGTCCTAGTCTTAACAAGTATCTTGTCTCTCCTGATGTTATGTTTTTTGAAGATTTACCCTTTACCCCATCATCGTCGAGTTCATGTCAGGAGGAGGACGACACACTTATCTATGAGATCGTCTCTCCTTCATCTCTCTACTTCGCCTCCTTCAACACCTATCCCACTGCGTCCACCTATTACCCAAGTTTACACCAGACGTATACCACTTACCTTCTGACACATGTCTTATGCCAGAAGATTCTTCGACATCTGATCCAGGAACTTGTGATGAGCTTCCCATTGCCCTTCGTAAAGGTAAACGCACCTGCACTTACCCTATTGCTTCTTGTGTCTCTTATCACCAATTGTCACAGCCTACATATTCTTTTGATACATCCCTTGATTCTACCTGTCTTCCTAACTCTGTTCATGAAGCTTTATCCTATCCTGGCTGGCGTAATGCAATGATCGAAGAGATGCATGCTTTAGATGATAATGGTACTTGGGATTTGGTATCTCGTCCTGCAGGAAAGAAGGCTATTGGATGTAAATGGGTTTTCGCCATTAAAGTCAATCCCGACGGATCTGTTGCTCGATTGAAAGTCCGCTTAGTTGCTAAAGGTTATGCTCAGACTTATGGGATAGATTATTCTGACACATTCTCTCCAGTTGCTAAATTGACTTCTATTCGATTATTTATTTCCATGGTTGCTACTCACGGTTGGCCCTTGCATCAGCTTGATATTAAGAATGCCTTTCTCCATGGTGATCTTCAAGAAGAAGTATATATGAAGCAACCACTTGGTTTTGTTGCTCAGGGGGAGAGTGATAAAGTTTGTCGTCTTAGAAAATCTTTGTATGGGTTGAAACAGAGCCCACGCGCATGGTTTGGTAAATTTAGCCAAGCACTTGAGCAGTTTGGAATGAAGAAAAGCACATCTGATCATTCTGTCTTTTATCAACGATCTGAGAAGGGTATTACACTGCTTGTAGTGTATGTCGATGATATCGTTATCACTGGAGATGATACTTCAGGTATATCCTCTTTGAAAACTTTCCTTCAGGGTCAGTTTCATACTAAGGATCTAGGAACATTAAAGTATTTCTTGGGCATTGGAGTGATGAGAAGCAAGAAAGGTATCTTTCTGTCGCAACGGAAATATGTACTTGATTTGCTATCTGAGACAGGAAAACTAGGAGCTAAACCATGTAGTACTCCGATGATACCAAATTTGCAACTCACCAAAGAAGGAGAAACATTTAAAGATCCTGAGAAATATAGAAGATTGGTTGGAAAGTTGAATTATCGGCGATAAAGAATACGACCTGCACATAGCTTATTCAAAGAGTGTTGTGAGCCAATATATGTCTTCACCTACCGTGGATCATTGGGTTGCGCTTGAACAAATTTTGTGCTACTTAAAAGTGCACTGGACGTGGGATTTTATATAGAGATCACGGTCATACAAAGATTGAATGTTTTTCCGATCTTGATCGGCGGGATCTAAAGAAGATAGAAGATCAACATCCGGATATTGTGTTTTTGTAGGAGGAAATTTGGTATCGTGGAAGAGTAAGAAGCAAAATGTGGTATCACGTTCGAGTCTTTGAGTCGAAATATAGAGTTATGTCGCAGATCGGTGTGTGAAATAGTATGGATACATCAATTTACATGCGAGATTGGATTTAGTATGTCTATGCCAATACTAAATTATGGTGTGATAATCAAGCCGCACTTCACATTGCTTCTAACCCAAAGTGTTTCATGAGAGAACTAAACATATTGAAGTGGATTGTCACTTTATTCATGAGAAAATACAACGAGGTTTGGTGTCCACAGGATATGTGAAGACCGAGAGCAATTGGGAGATATTCTTACTAAAGCTTTAAATGGAGCAAGAATAAATTATCGTGTAACAAGTCGGGCATGTTTGACATATTTGGCTCCAACTTGAGGGGAGTGTTATAATATATATATTGTTGTCCTTTATCGTAATTGTACATCCTTTAGTATTAGGGTTTCTTTGTACACCTATATATATTTGTCATAGAGCTCAAATGTGAATAGAACGAATATTATTCTTTCTCAATTCTGTATTTTACAGCGGCAATGGACAGCTAGCGTGCATTTGAGAAAAAGAGATGAACGATTAGGGCAACATAGCAAAATTGGGACTGGGCAATGGGAGTTAATTGAGGCCCAATCTAAAAAGCTTTCCCATGATTGCGAAATGCATAAGGAAGAGAAGGAAAAAATTGCTTATTTAAAGGGAGGGCTAGTAATGAAATTTGGGCGGCAAGCAGATTATGGGCTTTAGCCCATTGAAAGAGTACAAGTCCACTTGATAGAATTTCCATGGGCTGGACAACTCAACAAAAACACTTCCGCCAGCCACACATGTCCAATGAAGTGCCTTGGGTTTTTCGCTATTTAAAAAAAAAAAAGTGTTGTTTGTTATTTTTTTTAGCACACCTTGAGGACAAGGTGTCTTCGAAGGGCGGAGTAGTGTGAGAGTACTAGTAGGGTATTCTATGGAGTATATGTGGTAGATTATTAGTATTTCAGTAAGGGTATTTTGGTAATTAGCTTAAGGTGTCTTGGTTATAAATTGTAGTGTGAGGGTCCTTTTTTGGGGGTGGATCATTTTGAGTGAGAGACCGTTGTGGGACTTAGGAGAGAGATAACCCTCTTGAAAGGCTATTGGGTATTGTAATTTCTTCATAGTTATTGCAATATATCAGTTTCTTAGTGTTCTTGTTATTTTCTGTATTTGGATTCCTAATAGACTCCAACAACAAATATCCTTCCTATCTGGGATACAACGAAGTTTCTCCAACAAGAACAGGAGAGCCGACACATCCTCTGTTTTCCTAATAGAGAGAGGCCATTGAAAACCCAAAGAAAGAGAAGCGGTGTGACCTGAATGGAGGAGAACCTCGGCGACGACCCTATTTTTAACCCAAGATAAATAATATAGACGAGGGAACACCGAGCAAAGAGGTCTATCCCCCAACCACCTATCTTCCCAAAAAAACGTATCTTTCCCGTTCCCCACACAACAAGTAACCAGTTCAGAGAAAAAAGGAAATCCCTCAGCAATACCCCTCCAAGGACTTCTAGAGATACCTCTCCCTCCAGTGATGCTCCACTCAAAGGGGACACCCCGTACTTGCTCACGATGATTTTATGCCAAAGAGTGGAGGTTTCATGGTAAAAATGCCACAACCATTTCGCCAAAAGCGCTTTGTTACGACCCCTCAAATTACCTATCCCCAAACCCCATGATCCACAGGCTTAGAGACAAGGTCCCAATTAACCAAGTGCGACCCGCCCCCCTCTACCACACCCTCCCAAAGAAAGTCTCTCATAAGCTTTTCAACCCTCTTACCCACTGAAGCAAGAATCTTAAAAAGGGACAAGAAATACACAGGAATTTTGTTTAACACGGACTGAATCAAGGTAAGCCTTCCCCCTTTGGAAAAAAACTTTTCTTCCAAGAGGTCAATATCTTCTAGACCTTTCTCAACACAGATTTCCAAAGAGAGAGCCCTGGGGCTATCCCCAAGGGGCAACCCCAAATAAAAAGAGGGAAAGGATCCCACCTCACAACCAACCTGATTGGCCCAAGTCCTCAACTTCTCAGGGTCACAGTTCAAACCCAACAACCGACACTTCCGCCTATTATCTTCAACCCCAAAATAGATTCAAAGAAGGCTAAGAATGTTCAGATGACAAAAGGAAGCCTCATTCCCAGAGCAAAAGAAAAGAGTATCATCAACAAATTGGAGATGGGACAGAGGTAGATTATCCTTCCCCACCCTAAAACCTTCAAGGACTCCTCGCTCCATCCCCTTCGAAATTATCCTACTCAGGACATCCACCACTAGGAGGAAGAGGAAAGGCGAGATAGGATCCCCTTGTCTGAGACCTCTTGTGCACAATTTCGCCCTCTCGGTTTTCCGTTCACCAGAATATAATACTTGACAGATCTCACGCAACTCCACATCCAAGACCGCCATTTATATCCAAAGCCTTTTCTAGCCAGAACATTATCCAGAAGATCCCAATTCACATGGTAATGGGCCTTTTCAAAATCAATTTTGAAAAGAACCCCTTCTTTCTTTCTGGCTCTATAATCTTCAATAGTCTCATTAGCTATCAAAGAATGGTCCAAAATCTGTCTACCAGAAATAAAAGCTCCCTGTGAGTCCGCCACAGTCAGGGGCAACACTTTCCTTAACCTACAAGCCAACACCTTAGCAATAATCTTATACACACTTGTCATCAAGCTTATTGGTCTAAAGTCCCCAACCTTGCGAGAGATCTCTTTTTTAGGAATTAAGCAAATAAATGTATCACAAAAAGTGTTGTCCAAAATCCCCCGCTCAAAGAACTCACTAAAAACTTTCCCCAGATCCTCTTTTATAATATACCAACTATCTTGAAAGAAGGCTATGTAAAAACCATCAGGGCCAGGAGCTTTATTACTTTCTAAACTAAAAACCATTTTCCGAATTTCTTCCAAGGTAAAAGGACTAACAAGCTCGTTGTTGGCTGCACTCGAAATAGGACTCCAGTCCACCCCTTCCAAGAACCCCCAAGCGTGGACAGAAGGAGCGTAAAGGAAGGTGTAAAAAGGGATGATCTCCCTCTTAATCTCCTCATCTTCCTGAACCACCCTGCCACACTCATTCTCTAGGGAGCTCATGAAGTTTTTGTTGCGTCTGTCACTCGCAACTCTGTGGAAATAAGCAGTATTAACATCACCATACAATGTCCATCTCACTTGCACTTTCTGTCTCCAACTCATCGTTTCTTTCCAGACCAACTCCGCATGCTCCCCTTCGATTATAAAGCGCTCCTGTTTCAGAGCCTCACTTAGGCCTCCCTCCTCTTCCAAAGTATCCAAGACCTTCAACCACGCTAAAATCTCCTGTTTCCCTAACCTGATGTCACCAAAGATCTCTCTATTCCAAGATTTCAGCACCTCTTTAAGAGCACTGAGCTTACCCATGAAACGGAAACCTTCCCATTTACCACTCACCCTTCTCTCCCACCAAGAAACAAGCGAAGCCTTAAAGGAAGGGTGTTGAAGCCACATATTTTCAAACCTAAAGGGACAGGGCCCCCACTTAGGGGAGCCCGAATCCAGGATCAAAGGCCAATGATCTGAAGTAACTCTCGGCCCTAGGGTCACTCTGGCGCTCAAGAAAGAGTCCATCCAACCTTTGGACAACAAAAACCTATCAATGCGACTCCTTGCTCTTGAGTGGCTTGTTCGTTCCATTCAAATGCATCTTTACATATTAACTGATTCAATAGAAAAGAAATGGCCCCGATAATATCCAGTGCGGTCGAGAAACCCCTCAAATCTCGAACATTGGTGGGCGGTGACATAAAAAGAAGCCAGTGATGGTGGCGGCGGAGGATTCTGACGGCAATGACAGCAGTGAAAGATTTAACTGCAGTGATGATGCACAAAACTCACATCAAAGACTAAAACCTCCAAGAATGTGTTCCAAATCTCAAACCTTAATGGTCACAAAATACTAATTTCCCTAAAAAAAACCTAGGGGTCTCTAATACCATATTAATGCTAAAGGTTTGAGAGAATCAATCTATTTTCACTCAAGGGATATGTACAAGTATACAAGGTTAACCTAATTAGGAGAGTGAAAAAACAATAAAGGACCACCTAATTAATATATTTACAAAATACAATTATAGCAATATAAGAACTCTAACACTTATGTATTCCAATGTTCCAAAACCTTTTTCGAGAGAGAGCATTCTCGCTACAACCTTTCTTATCAACCAAATGCCTAGTTGTGCTCTCAAATTTAAATCCCCTAAAGATGTCTTCTTCCAAATTCATCCCCAACTCCAAAATCTTTCCTCAAATTTACCCCTTCGAGATTTTGGTAGTTCTTCCTTTATTCATAATCATTCTCTACATTGGTCTATACTTCATCCAAAATTCATCAACTTTACTTTCTAAGGTTAATCATCCGACCAAAAGGGGTACAAAATATAATTCAACAATCACCAGAAAAATGTGCACATCCATGGATGTTTGAACATTGACGACTTTTCACCAAGTCCCAAACTCATAGGGAGAATATGAGGGAATTTGAGCAATTGGAAGTTGAGTCTAATACAATCCCTACTCCTATTCCTATCATGATTGAAGTCTTAGCTCCTATATATGAGCTTGTCTTTGAGCTTGATTGGTATATTATTTGAGTCTCAACATATTCAAACACTTGTTGTTTACATAAGATAAGAAGAAAGAAGCTACTTTGCAAGACATAGAATGTCAACCACCTGAACTAAATTCATTACTTTTTATTCCACCAGCAGGAATATTACCTTTATGGCTCCTTTGATTACTGATTAATACTGCCAATTGCTTAAAGGCTTCACCCAATCATACGGTAACCAAGAGACTTGTCTTTGTGGCTAAATTGTATTATGTGTTTGACCTTTTAATTTTAGTGGTAAATTAAGATTGACCTCTTAATTTTGGCAGCGGATGGGGGATGCTTTTGAAAAAAGAGAGGATAGGTGGAAAAGATTTAATCTTTCTCGGGGGGAGGGGGTCGTATGACTTTTTGTTCATCGGTTTTATCCAGTATTCCACTCTATTATTTGTCAATCTTTGAGTGGCCTGTTGCAGGGTACTTTCAGTTGAAAAAAATTATTAGAAATTTCTTTTGTGAAGGAAGTAGTGGGGAAAAGATCATTTGGTTCGATGGAGTTGGATCACTCAATGGCAGTCAGATGGTGGTTTAGGATTTGGCAATCTTAGGAGGAAAAATCATGCTCTACTGGCTAAATGGGGGTGGAGGTTTGGTGTCGAGACTTCTTCTTTATGGAGAAGGGTTATTGCAAGTATTCATGGTTCTTCTCCTGACGGTTGGAATCCTTCCGAGCTAAACAACAGGGTTTGAGAAGCCCTTGGTTGAGTATTGTGAGACAATGGGCTAATGTGACTTCCTAAGAAGCACGGACATTTTAGTTTGGCTAGCGTGTCCATGTCAGATACTTGTTAGCACAATAGATATGTGTTAGAAACTAGTTGGACAAAGTCAATATAGATCCAGTATTAATTAGATACATAATGAACACTTATCAAATATACTAAATAAGTATATGATAACATAGGAAAAAACTAATGAAGTTTGAGAACGAAATACATCAAAATCATTTTTTTAAGCATATAGATGCATAAATTAACATTAAATATCTTTTTGATATGAAAATGATATGTATTTTTAAAAAATGTATATTTTAATAAACGTGTCCTAGTCGTGTCCATGTCTATATCCTAGATTTTTAAAAATGACGTGTCGTTTGTCCGTGTCGTGTCGTATTCGTGTCCCATATTCGTATTTGTGCTTCTTAGGTGACTTCTTTGGTGCATTTCAAGTTGGGAAACAGACTGCGTATTTGATTCTGGGAGAATGTTTGGATGGGCGAGTCTACTTAGAATTTTCTTTCCGTCTTTGTTTATGATTTCTAGTAACTGGGAGTGTTGCGGAGTTTTGGGATACCACAAGGTCATGGAATCTTTCTTTTAGAAAAATCTAAAAGAAGAAGAGATGGATGAGCAGTTGTCTTTGTTTTTTTTTTTTTGGATGAAAAACCGAACTTTCATTGAGACTAAATGAAAGAATACAAGGACATACAAAAATAAAGCTCGCAGAAAAAATGGGAGACCCTTAGCGAAAATGGCTCCAATCTAACAAAATAAGGTTAAGCGAATAATTACAAAAAAAGCTTTGAAACCGAAACCCAAAGAGAGCTATAAAATCTAACAAGGTACCACAAGTCACTACAAGATCTCTCGCGCCCCCTGAAAGTTTTATAGTTCCTCTCATTCCACAAGCACCAAATCGTAGCACACACCCCTGTCTGCCAAAGAATAATCCTCTACCACGAAAAGGCGAAAATAATAGCAACTCCACCAGCAAGTTCGTATACCTCTGGGGTCGAACAAAAGAGAAACCAAACTCCGACAGCAAGCAACTCCAAACCCCACGAGCATAATCACACTCCCAAAGAATATGATTCAGGTCCTCTGCATCCCTCCTGGCTCCTGCATGGGATACAACAAAAAGGCCCTACCAGAGAAGACCCTCTAGCCTGGACGCAATCTAAGGTGTTAATCTAACCGTGCAAAATCTGCCACAACAAAAACTTAACCTTCTTGGGAACCTTAATCTTCCACAACGAGGAGAAAACAGAATCTCCCGGGGGGCTGGGATTAACAATAGAATTGAAAAAAGACGCACGGGAAAAACCACTCGAGGGGCAAGGACTCCAAATACGAGCATCAACCCTATGAGGCCTAAGTTGAACTTCAGCAAGAAAAGACAACAACTCGACAACCTCTGTCGTTTCCCTAGCAGTCAAATCTCAACAGAACCCGAAAGAAGGAGAGAAAAACTCTCCAATAGACGACAAAGGGATGTCTAATTGGAGGACGGAAGCCACAAAATGATTTTTAAACCTGGACAGGTGATACAAATGGGGAAACACGGAACTAAGGGGGCGATCCCCAATCCACTCATCCTCCCAAAACAGAGTATCTCTCCCATCTCCCACCCAACATCGCACAAAATTCGAGAACACAGGAAACAACAAGGATATTTCTTTCCAAGGGTTTCAACAAGTACCACGCACCCTTCCAACTTTCCACTAAAAGGATGAGGATCGTACTTACTAACAATGACTTTATGCCACAAGCACCCGACTTCATGATAGAATCGCCAAAGCCATTTAGCCAACCGGACCTTGTTTCTAGCCTGGATATTACCAATGCCTAACCCTCCAAGGTCGATAGGCCTAGAAACAACCTCCCAATGCACCAAATGAGACCCTTTACCTTCATCAACCCCTTCCCACAAGAAATCCCTCCTACACTTTTCCAACACCTTGTTGACCTTGCCCGACATCCTAAAAAGGGACATAAATGCAAAGGAATCCCACTTAACACCGACGGAATAAGAGTAAGTCTTCCCCCTTCGAGAAATAACTCTTCCTCCAAAAAGCCAATCTTTTACGCACCTTCTCCAAAACCGACTCCCAAAAAAGTTTCTACAAAAAAGTTTCTAGGGTTATTGCCTAGAGGAAATCCCAGGTAGCACGAGGGGAAACTTCCGACCTCGCACCCAACAAACGAGGCCCATTTATCAAGCTTCCCCGGCTCACTATGAATCCCCAAAATCTAACACTTACCCCTATTAATCCTAAGCCCCGACATCGCCTCAAAGAACTAGAGAAACTGATTTAACTTCAGAAAGGAACCCTCACTAGCATAGCAAAAAAACAAGGTATCATCTGCAAACTGAAGGTGGGAGAGGGATACACGATCTCCCCCAACTTGAAAACCTTGGAGAAGAGTGGTCTCAATACCTTTTGAAACAAGTCTGCTAAGAATGTCAACCACCAACAAGAAAAGAAAAGGGGATAAAGGGGCACCCTGCCTCAAGCCCTTAGTAGCACGAATCTTCGCCTTAGGCCTACCATTAATCAAAATGGAATAATGAACCGTGCGAACATAGCTCCACATCCAAGATCTCCACTTGTACCCAAAACCTTTTTTGGCTAGGACCTTATCAAGGAAATCCCAGTCCACGTGATCATAGGCCTTCTCAAAGTCAATCTTAAACAAAATCCCTTCCTTTTGCGACGACCTATAATCCTCTATCGCCTCGTTAGCTAACAGTGTCTGATCCACCAACTGACAACGACCAAACTGGTGGTTGTCTTTGTTATCTTTGTTGAATGATGTAAAGCCTTCACCGAGAGATGACTCTAGACTTTGGTCTATCGATTCTTCTGGGTTTTTTTCGGTTAATTCTTTGGCTAGACACTTTGCAGAAGGGTTGCCTATGGATAAAACTCTCTTCCGGGCTTTAGGGAAATCTCTTAGTCCACGAAAAATGAATATTTTGATTTGGATTATGATTATGGGCACTTGAATACTTCTGAGGTTTTGCAAAAGAAGTAGTCTCTTATGAACTTGCAGTCTTCGATTTGTCTTCTTTTCACCAGTCGGCCGAGTCAAGTTATCATATCTTCTTCCCGTGTGAGTTTGCAAGGCGATGCTTGTTAAAAATTTTCAATATTTCAATGTTAGCTAGGTTTTCTCCAACTCGGTCTCGAATAAAAACGTTTGAAGACAAGTTTAGGGATTGGACGTTGCATTTCGAGTTTATTCATTTAAAGGCTTCTTCCTAGTGTGCTCTTTCCAAAGCCTTCGTTGGATTTTCTATTTCTGATATTTGTTTGAATTGGCATCCGTTTGTATTTGGTCCTTAAATGTTTGGTTATTTTTACTTAGCATTTCCATGTTTTAGCATTTATTTCCTTTTTTAGCTATGGTAATTCAGAGCATTAGTCTTTTTTCATTTTTTCAATTAAAAGTGTTGTTTCTTGTTTCAAAAAAAAGATTGACCACTTCATCAACTTGGTGTCAAGAACGCATTCTTGAATGGTGTTCTCGAAGAAGTTTCTATATAGCTTCCCCCGAGATGAAAGACAAGTCCAATAAAGACTTGGGATGCAAGTTGAGAAAGTCTTTGTATGGATTAAAATAATCTCATGTCTAGTTTGGCAAATTTACCAAAGCATTGGTTAAAAGTGACATCATCAATAAAAATATATTAAAAAAAAAACTACAATCTTGGTTGTATATGTAGATGTGTCGATGATCTATCAAAACAGAGGATGATTGAAGAGAGATACTTGCTATTAAAAGGATGCTATCAACTCAATTTGAAATAAAAAAACCTAGGAAGTTTGAGATATTTTCTCGGAATGGAAGTGCCAAGATTCAAGGGTGGTACTGCACTTTTTTAGAGGAATTACACACTAGACTTGATAGAAGAGACATAAAATCTAGGTGTAAGTGGGTTGAAACAACTGTGGATCCAAATCTAGAACAACCCCGAAGTTATAAGTTATTCTAGTTAATTAGGGCATGAATCAAAGACTTGTAAGAAAATTAATTTCTCTCTCTAGATTAGACCAAATATTTGGAGCAAGGTGTTCCAAATCCTTGGTTTTGAAACCTATTCCCATGGGTTACAACAATACAACCACATGGGTTACAACAATGTAATCTCATGGAATTTGTTCCATGTTTTTCTCATCCATTTGTCGACTACTTCGACAACTCCGGTAAAAACTCCGGCGACCACCGACGACCATCGACAACGAAAACTCCGGTAAAAACTCCGGCGACCACCCGACGACCACCCGACAACGGCAACTCCGACGACCGCACCGGCGACCACTTTGGCAACAACTCCGACGACCACTCAACAACCACCAATAATGACAACTCTGACGACCGTACCGGCGACCACTTTGGCAACAACTCCGGTGACAACTCCGGCGACCACCCGACACCATCGACAACGAAAACTCCGACGATCACACCAGCGACTCGACTACCGCTGACGACTGCCTCTGAAAAACACTTCGATTTTCCATTTCCTCTTCAATTTTTCGTTTTTCATTATCGGTGACCGCTTCGGCAATAACTCCAATGACAACTCCAGCGACCACCCGACAACGACAACTACAACTATAACGACCACACCAGGGACTCAACCACCGTTGACGGTTACCTCTTGCGACCACTTGGTTTCCCATTTCCTCTTTCATTTGTCGTTACCATTTTTCAGCCACCACTTCGACAACAACTCCAGTGACAACTCCGGCGACCACAGACAACGAAAACTCTGACAACCACATCGGCGACTAGCCACCACTAATGGTTGCCTCAACGACCTTTTCAACAACAACTCCGACGACCCGATGACCACCGACAACCAAAAATCCAACGACCACCTCGACAATCCCACCACCTCATCAACTCGACCACTAAAACTAAAAAATGGCTAATAAACAACTTTTAAGCTACTCTCAACACCTTTGAACTTTGTGAAATTTTTATTAAAAAAAAAAAAGAAAAACTTGGTATTTTTTTTTTAATGTACACTCAAATGGCTCAATTTTGTAATTTCTTTTTTAAAAGTTAGAAAAAATGAAATAATTTTTTTCTTTCGCACAAAGGCGTTTTATGTTCTTTTGTTTTATGTTAGTTGCAACACTTTTGGACGATGTATCTGTATGTGTAAACTCGTGGTAGGGTGTTCAAAAAACCTGATGACCCGAAAAATCCGATCAACCCAACCCAATTCGTATCAACCTAAACTAACCCAACCCAAATGTCTCATGGTTGAGTTAGATTTGGGTTCATCACTTAATTAGGGTTGTTTGGGTTGAAGATATTTGCAACCCGAATAGTTGGGTTTGGTCTAAATGCTAAAAATTGTTCTAAAGGTTTAAAACTCTTTTTATTCCTCAACAACTACCTAAATTGAAAGCCTCATGGAAAAGTTACTCAAAAAATTGATCCATGTTAAACATTAACTTCTACAATTCACATAAGATCAATTACAAAAATTTGAAATGAATAAAATAGCTAAAAGAAAAAAGGTGAAACAAAATCAGTATTTAAACCTAGATTTGAAAATCGCACTCCAAGACACAGCTCTCTGATTCCCAAGCTTCAGAACACTGCACCCCAAACACAGTTTTCTGATTCCCAGGCTTCAGAACCCCTCAGGACAAACCCTCCAGGCTTCTGATTCCCAAAATTCTGATTCCGATCCTGCGCCCCAAACAACCCCCCTTATGGATGAATGCACTCAAGGAAGTTCTTTCAGAGTTATGGCTAGAGCGGAATCAAAGAATTTTTCTGGATAAACAACTTACGTGGATGGATCGTTTTGAATTAGCTCGGATGAAATCTTCTTCGTGGTACTCTTTATCTAAATTATTTGTCGAGTTTTCTGTCCAAGATATTTGTTTGAACTGGAATGTTTTTTTTTATATAAGAAACAATTTCATTGATAAATGAAATGGAGAAAACTCCAAACACCAAAAGGTGCATTCCAAGAAAGACTGCCAATTATAAATGAAAAAAGAAGAGTTAAACAAGCTAAGAGGACAAACATCCTTACACCAAAGAAAAACATTTAAAAGAACATTATCCATAAAACGATAGATGAAACATCCTTGAATAGTCGCTCATTCCTCTCAATCCATAGGTTCCAGAGAAAGACACGAATGAGAGCAAGTCAAATGATTTTCCTAGTGCCCTTGAAAGGATACCCCACCAAGACAGAAGAAAGAAAATCAAAAATATTAATCGGAAGTGGTAATGACCATCCAAAAGCATCCAAAATCTTCTACCAAAAATTTAAAGAAAAAGGGCAATGCACAAATAGATGACCCGCATGTTCTGAGTTCGAAGTGCACATAAGACGCCAAGAGGGATATAAAGTCATGTAAGGCATTCGTTTTTTAAGACGATCAGCAGTATTAACAACTCCTAAACTGAGCTCCCAGAGAAAAATTTTAATTTTTTTGGATATGAATCCTTCCATATGGCTGAGTAGGTATCCTTTTGCCTCAAATTAGCGCAGCCCAACAAATCATCAGTAAGAGACTTCACAGAGAAAGTACCAGAAGGCTCTAACAACCCCACCCAAGAATCCACTCTATTCAACAATCGAACAACAGATAATAAATGAGATAGAGATGCCCATTCAATAATTTCTAAATCTGTTAAATTACGCCGAAGATGCAGATACCAAGCCGAGTCCGTCAAATTCCACATATTAGCCACTGTCAAGTCAGGGTTCAAAGCCAGTCTATAAAGTCGTGGAAAAGCATGAGCGAGAGGGTCCACAATCGAGCCAATGGTCACCCAGAAAAATCGTGGAGCATCCGTTCCCTATACGTCGTATAGAACGACTAACCACCAAATCACGCAAATGACAAATAGATCTCCATGGTGACTTATGTTTAGCATTCGTAATAATCTGGGGCCAATCAACCGAAGTCATAGTACCATAGTATTGAGCTACAATAAATTTCCTCCAGAGTGAATCAGTTTCTTGTGTGAATCTCCAAATCCACTTAGCCAACAAAGCCAAGTTTCGATATGCAAAATTACCAATCCCGAGACCACCCATGAGTTGAACAGTTGCCCATTTCACATTATGAACTCCGTCATCTCCCTTAGCTCCTTCCCACAAGAAATCACGAATAATTTTATTTAACTTTAAAATGATTCTCGAGGGAGTTTGAACTGGAATGTTTTTATTGTTCTCTCTTATTTCGCATTAGTTAAGCTTTTGATATGTTTTTATGTTTTGTTTGTTAGAGTCTGTTTTGTTTCTTTTTATTTCTCTTTCACCTTTTGTGGTGCTTTCTATTTTAGGGCGATAAACTCTTTTCATTATTTCAATGAAAAGTTTTGTTTCTGGTAAAAAAAAAAAAATCAATATCCTTTCCTATTTATGGTTAGATTCCTTATTTGTAAATTCTGCTCTATTATAATTTACCAATTACCAAAATTTGGCCCATTCTTGACTAAGAAAATTATTCCTCCAAAACTACAACTTTCAGGTGGCTGGTAATCATGCTTTAATGGAAAAACTTAAAAGAATGACGTACATAATAATGCTACGCAACCATACCTCTTGGCACCTGAGAATCTGGATTCTTTTTGACATGTTAAGGATACATTTTCTTGTCACATTTTATCTTCTGTACATGTACTTGGACAGGGGAAACTTAATACTCCTTGCTACCTGATAATCAGGTTGTATAGAAATCAGACATAAACATATAATACACAAAACCAAAGAAGTTCTGCATGATTATAAAACAGAAAACTTGGTATTATCAGATTTTTTTTTCTCTCTTGTTTAAAAGAAACCTGAGTATATTACTGACATAAGGCAGAAGGCATTATCAGAAAATGTACCTTCAAAGCCATATCTTCAGACACGGTAGAGCGATATCGAGTTGAACCTTCTAGTGGGCAACTTCCTCCTTTGACCACAAAATTTGCATTGCAGAGGCTGGAAAGTTGCAAGAGAACATCAGACATGAGTTCGCTATCCTCATTTTGACTTTCCATGTCAACATTTCCTTGCTCATCTTCAAATGAGGTTTCTGCCACAGACGTAATGCACTGAAATATTGCAAGCAATCTCTCCAGTGGAAAAGTTCCAGGTCCTTTCATAAGTAACTCCTGTTCTGAAATTTCCTTCTGCTCGATTGATTTTTCAGATGGCCTAAAGCAATGTAACAAATGAACAAAGATATTAAAGTAAAAAATGGCTATTAAATATGAACTAGAAGAATTCAACAAAAAGCATAAGAGCCACAGCCAGAAGCTTGAAGAAATTCCTATCAAACAGCTGCATGAGTAATGATGAACCAGATTTATTTTTTCTTTTTTGAAAATGATGAACCAGATTTTGAGAGAACCTTAACATTTCCATAAATATTATCACAACTGAATAATACACATCAAGGGCCAAGCTATTAAAAGATTGACATAATTGGCTTATTAATTATAATTTTATTAATGTACTAAGATGGTTTATTTAGCTTTACAAATTGTCATGTGCAAGCATAATGAAAATCCGAACCTTGTCTTTGATTATTAATTTTTAGATGTCCTTCATTATAAATTAATATCTCTAGATAATTAATATATTGTCCCTAATGTTATGATACTACATAATCCTACATATTTTTCTAGAATTTTTGTTATTTTCTGGGACATCAAAAAACTATATTTTATTTTTGCATCAATCAATATCAATCCGAGTCACTGTGTTGTATAGTATCTATATCAAGACCCTTGGAGTCAGAGCCAAAACCGTGAGTTAGAATGATGCTTAGGAGGAAAGCATCTCGAGGCGGCAACTTTCTCTTCACTCTCCAGTAAACTACAGTTCATGCAAATTGAAATTATGACATCTTTTTGGGCTACTATTTTAAGTCCATCGCTGGAAAATTCACAAATAATCCTCACCCAAAGAGTAACAGTAAATAAATTGTTGCATATGGAAACTCATGTGAAGAAAAAGGTTGAAATATTACCTCTTCTTCCTTTTTCGACTACTAGAGCCCCCAGTTGAATCAAATAGTGATGCATCAAGTGTAGCTGGATTTCTTGAAGCAAGGAAGGCTGAAAGAAGAAGATATTTTGCAGAAGTAGACATGTGAAAGTCCAAGTGCTCAGAAGAGTCCAACCCACCAAACTTCTTACTACCACCTTTTCTCTTTGGTTCCTTCAAATTATTACCTTCAGAAGGCTGAGATGAAATTTTAAATATCTGATTCAAAGCAGGAGCAATATGTGGCTGAAAATCAATGAACCATGTCCTCTTGCTGGACTCATTGGGAACAATATTCATATGGCCTGAAGCATCACGGTATGTTTTATACAATGATGAAAAGGCTATGGACAGCTCATTCACTTGTCTAGTAATTCTATAGAATGGCCCCAATACAACACTGTTTCACGAGAGTCAAAAGTATGTTTAATGAGAAGTTCAAGCATTTCAAACTTGGTCATACTGAAAGAGAGAAAATAGCATTCTTACTTCAGAAAGGACGAATACATCTCTTGATTGGTTTGATTGCTCATAAAAATTTGATGAAGATCATCTTCTGTGTACTCAGAGAAATAAACAGGGATGGGGTCCAAGTAACCCATATTTGAATAGTATGTGTCCGGAGAAGTATTACTGATGAAGAGAAATCCAACCTCATTCATGTTTAAAACTTCATGGAGATTAAACAGAAACGGCAATACGTTTGAACTCTTGTCCCAGTCTCTAACAAGTTCCAAGTTGTCAAAAATCAGGTAGATCATGTGTCCATGCCCTTGTCCTGTTAACTTCTTAGTGCTTAACTTTCCTAGGTTCCCCTGGAGAGTTTTTACAACTTTAACTAAGGCTTCACGAAGAAAGTTAACAAAATCTGATGGCTTTTCACAGCGCTTTGCACTCAAATATCCATTGTCTGCATCTTTTTGATGAAGTAATAACTGATTCAGGATCGACTCAAATAGAGTTCGTAAACTATAACAAGTACGACAGCTTGAATAGACAAAAGGACGGTTGAGATGGCGGAATATCTGTAGAATGACACTGGTTTTCCCAGAAGATGCCCCACCATAAACAAAGAGGGGAAGCATGGGAGAATTCAGGGGTCCCAAAAGGTTAAGGAGTTCAAGTATTTGAGTACGACGTCCAGGAAAACTAGATAAGAGATCTTCCTTACTAATGGTATCTTCTCCAAAAACCAGATCATTAAAAGTTGGAATGTGTGGATCACATATCTTCTTTGTGTCACCAGAATCCCTTAAAACAACCGCTGAAGAGGACCGGGTTGTCCTTCTGTTAGCTTTTGGGCTTTCTTCTTTAGACATAGCTCGAAGATCCTACAACAGCTGCAGAAATTCTGAAAATTTGAGAAGAATTTTTTTTTTTTTTCATGAGAAGAAAAATTGAGTATAATACTCATCAAATACATATGTTCGTGGCGTTTCACAATCATTTCCCCAACACATTTATAACATCAATGTCTAAAAACAGCACAAATACAAAACTAAACACTTCCAGTAAAAAGAATAAGAGTTTATTCGATATTTCATTCTCTCCCTCTTTGGTTTGATATGTTCTGTTAGAGCTAGTTATGCTGTATCCTGCAACTAATAGTCCATAGTCCATTATATTGAGGATTGGTTAACTTACAGCTACAAAACTTGCTATAGCTACAAAGGTCTGTAGATATATGGTTAATGTGGAAATCAAATGTCTAGGCATCAGAGCACTTTATAGCTCTAAGCTCCTAGGGGGACCTAGGTCATAATGGCATCTCTAGTTTCTTCATCCATAACCGCTAGAAGCAATACATTCCTCTCTTACATGTAGACTGAGTAGCAAGCCAAATCACCAAAGTCAAACTCAATGACGAGAACTTTCTAGCACGAAGAAAAGAAAGGTCAGAACTGCCAAAAAGCTTAGACAATTTGAACCACGACAAAACTACAAAAATGAGAAAAATGTCTCTCCTTTTCCAAGAAAATTTGGTTGTATCTTTCTAACCAAGAGGTCCATAAATAGCTAAAAAAAGGTAGGGATGACATTAAGCCACAACTTTAACCTCAACTTCAAAAGCATGCCAAGAAGAATACACTTGGTGTTGTTGAGAAAAAGCAATGGACCAACCAAAGCAAGCAAACAAGTTCTGTCAAAAGAAAGTGGTCGTAGGGAAAGTGAAAAACAAGTGGTCTTGGGTTTCATTTCTATCTTCACACATGATATACCACCTGGGAGCTAAACAGCTTTTAGAATTTCTGCTTTGAACCTTATCATTAGCGTTCGTACTTACCGTAAGAAGTCCCAAATGAAAATCCTTGCCTTCTCGGGGTAAAAGTTCTTCCAAATCCATCTGCAAAGATCCTGCTCATAGCCACGTAGGTCACAATAGATCTCTTTAAGGTCCAAATAGAGTCGCTAACCCAGTGTAGAGCATCCTATCCTTCTACAAGTTAAAGAGTGATATTACAAAGTAAACCTATTAGATTTATCTAAGCAAGAGTTCCAAGATCACTTAGGTTTCTTCTGCTTTGGAGATCCCATTATAAGAGAGATTGAGTTCCAAATTTTCATTGGTATGAATGATATGCAAAGGTCTCTACTTTTGAAGATGCACAAACTCTAGGGAATCTAGAAAAGAAAGGCTTAGTGTCCCACCACTTGTCCTCCCAAATATCAATGTTCTTTTCACTACAAACCTTGTAGATCACTCTACGGGCCAAAAGACCATTTAAAATTAAACCACTATTTTCCACTAGAGACTCAATACTACGCAGTAATAGCCTTAATATTGAGGCCTCCACAAGGAAACTAACCTTGTGCCTGTCAACTGACCAAATGAGAACCATCAATAGCTACAGCCTTCCCACATTAGCTAGTCAATGATAACAACGACTCCCATGAGCATCGAGAAAGTGGTCAAAGTAAGCATAAACATGGAGGGAGATCAGCTGGAGAGGCTTCCATAAAGATCAACCAATCACTATTCAGATAATAGACCTTTCCCAATTTTGGAGATTACTCTGAATGTTCTCTAAGATGGAGGCCCAGAATCTTCAAGCCTTTGGGTTGCCATTGAGGAGAAGACCAAGGTGAGTGGTTGGCCAAGTTCCAATAGTACATCTGGCAAAGAAAGCTAATTCACTTCCACCACTGCCACACTGCAATTCAAGCCTGCTACCACTATTTTAGTCAAATTGACATCCAATCCTGAAGTAAACATAATTTGAAGGCTCTAGTGATTTTGAAAAGATTGATGGATGTTAACATGATTTATGCAATTGCTGTAATTTAGGCAAATTATATTACTTTCCTTGCTTGTATTTAACCTTTGTATATTTATTCCATTGTATTGTACAGATTAGTATTGAATAAAATATATACCAATTTTACATAGTATCAGAGCTACATACTAAAAGAACTCCTCTCCCCATCTTCCTCTTCTTTTCCGGCAAGGCCCACACGGCGGACGATTTCCCTGCAAACCCAGATCTCCGGCGAACCCTCCCTGCGTAACCAACCCCGCTCAACCCGCGCAGGTCTCCCAGATCCACCTGTCCTGCGCAATCCAGATCTGCGCAAACACTAGCGATTCCACCGGCAGCACAGATCTACGACCCCACCGGCAGCACAGACAACACCGACAACAGGTTCAAGCGACCCATACGTTCAGATCCGAATCCACGTCCACTGCGACTCCCACATTCGGATCTCCCCCGATTTTCGCCGGCGCCTCTGATCAGATCGTAGATTCGCTCAGCCGTTCACTACGTTCCTCGCCGATTCCTTGCTCGGTATACCGCGTGAAGAAGACCTCTCAACCCGCGTAAAGAAGAAAGCCCAGACCGGTCGGTTCGGACCTCTCAACCTGCGTAAAGAAGAAAGCCCAGACCGGTTTGGTTGTATTGTGGTTTTTTATTTCGTTTATCTGGTTTAAAATCGATTCGGGCTCAACCATTCAACTCTTCCTTTTATCGGTTCTAATGGCAGAAGTTTATAGTCTCTTTTCTGCACAAATTGTGTCATAAATTTGCTACTCCTTCTCTGATCATCCTCCTCACTGATAAGGAGGATAGACCCCGACGGGTTTGTTTTTTATTCCCATCAAAAGGCCCCATACCAATGGAGATCATTATCCTCACTTATATATCATGGATCTTTTCCTTTCCTAGTCAATATGGGACATTGTGAGCACTCCTAATACTCACTATAGGTTCTCCATCAGTGACCTTCGAATTTTACTGAAACAGGTTATCTCCTCCAATTCTTCAACCTTTGTAGCCACATCAAGTAACTCTTGGCTTCTTGACTCTACTTGTTGCAACCACATGACTTCTAGCATTTCATTTTTCTCTTCTCCAACTCCAGCTCCTTCACTTCCCCTATCCATGATGTTGATGGAAATTGTATGTTTATTTCTCATATCGATACTGTTGTGACATCTTTTTTAACCCTTCCTAATACCTACCATGTCCCTAATCTGAATTTTAATCTTATATCAGTTGGTCAACTATGTGTCTTGACTTTGTTGTTTGTTTTCCTCCTAATGGTTGTGTAACGACCCTAATCCTAAGACTTACTTTCTAAGGTCATTACCATCCCTGCATGTTGTTGAGGTTGTAAAATAACATAAAAGAGAACTAGAACTCGGTTGAAAAGAAAACTCAATTTAATTGGGATTCCATAGAAAGATAAAATCTTGAAAACACTTTAGTTCAATGTTAAGGCCTCTAGTTTAAAAATTAAAACATAATGATGGATAAAGTAATTAAATAAAGTTCACAAATTTCTAAAATACGAAAACAAAAAACATGACATTGAGATCTCATGGCCTTCAAAGTGCATCCCCGTCATTTATCTTGTATGTCTATGCCTTTACATGAAAACATTTTTTTTTAAGAAATTGTGAGTATTATAAAAATACTCGATGAAAGTGATTCATTCTCACAAGTTGCGATATCTGATCACATACAAATACGACTTTTAAACATTCTTTAAATGGGACCTAAACTTTTATTTTGAAAACTTTACTCTTCAGCAGTATAGACAATTAAGTCATCTTAAAACCTTTCCTTTCCTTTTCATGGTCTTTCATTTGTAGCCTTTTCAGACCCCTTTTCATTCATGACCCTTAGGTCCCTTTTCAATCACGACCGATGTCCCTTTTCATTATGATTCTTGGATTCCTTTTCGTTTATGACCTTTTTAGGTCTCTTTTCATTTAGAGATTCATCTAAAATCAATTCAAAAGGATAATTGTCATCACTTTCGAAATTCTTTTTTTATTTAAACATACAATTATGCATGGGGTCCCAACATTTTCATTGATATAGTGATGTAACAAATTATGGAAAACATGATAGCTCATATCATAACTCATAAATCATAAATTTAGACCATAATTGGTAACACATAGCCTCCAAAAAAAATACAGGATAAGAATATCAAGCATAAAATCATTTCTTTTCAAAACTTTTAAATACAAAATTTGCTTAAGGCTTTATTTCTTGAAACGTAGCTTTTGAAATCCTAACTCCCAATTTAAAAGTCGGGGTGGGATCCTTTACCTCAATCTAAAGCCCTAACTCACAATTTCCCATTCCTATCAAACATGCTCATCCAAAAATCTTAAATAAAAAAATCCACTTAAACATTATCCTTAACCAGAGAACCTATCGGTCCTTAGTATTATTCCAAAAATTACCTTGAAGTTAAATCCTTAACTAAATCGTGATCAAATATTTCCCTGATCTTCATGATTTTGATGTCAGACTCAAGTGGGTATCCTAAAAATCATTCACAATCCCAAAGTTAGCCTATATATAATATAAATCATTTGAAATCTTGCAAAAACATTCTAAATTTACCTACAATTGAAGGTCCAATTGAAATCGATCTGAAAAATATCAAACAACTCGAACGATACGACGAAGGCTTATGATAGGACTCAAAATAGTCCTATTTTTACTAGTCTACTCCTTTTTGTGTTTAATTTTTTTATGCACTTCTAATGTCTATTTTGTAGGTATTTGAGTCCAAGGAGCAATTAGAGCAAAATTGCTTTTTTGGAGCCTTTTGAGCTTATTTGGAGTTTTGGGGTTATTTGGAAGCCAATCGGGCATATATTGGAGCTTTGAAGGGTAGAGTGGTCATTTTGAAGAAATGGAAAGTGGCTAGACACTTGTTTGGAGGTTACCTCGACACTACAAGGTAGAATGCGCAAGAATAGGGAAGCGTTGAGACATTGCTTGTAGCATCGAGACACTACTTCAAAGACAGTAGTGTTCGGATGAAGCCAACATCGAAAAGTTGTGTTCAAGCGTCTTGAGGCTGCAACGAGCCCCTCAAGACGTTGGTGTTGGGATGTATGTCCTCATCTCGTGTAGTTTGTAGTATTTCATTGTTGTAAATAAATAAGAGTTATTTATTCGAACTTTGTGTCTCGCATATTTCATAAACTTAATCTAATAAACTAAGCTCCAGGGTCATTGTATTATGAGAGAACTAGAACTTGAACTGTATGTAGGGGACACACAGGGAGGATCACGTTCGAGTTAATGACCCGAACGGGCTAAAGTATACGGATAGGGTTGGAGACCTAATCCTGGATACACTGTAGATGCGACCCGCTTTGTATTAGATACAAACGAGGTGATCCAACTCGTACATGTGGTTGACATGCGAGTGGGGGCATCCTGTGCAATGAGATTGTACAAGACCGGACCGTGAATTATTAGACTTAGTGATGTAACACCGTTGACAGTATAGGACTAATAAATTCGTAGATGACCGTTAGTGACTCGACCTTAATCCTGAGCGTGTTACGGACTCCTGTCTGCGGGGGTCTGTCCTTTGACTAGTACGGGTGAGGGTGGCCACAGTTGCTCACCCAATATGTTTATCTTCTCAAGGACAAGACCACGTGGGGAGCTGGGAACTTGACTACGCAATAAGGAATTCACTCGTTCCCGATTTATGGAAACTAGAGGGGTTGTTCCCTTAAGTGTTGTCTCCAGGGCTTGAACAACGGGGCCCCACCCTCTCACTGGCCCGAGAGGGTTATTGTTTATGGTAGGACCATGCAACATAGTTGTTCATTAGAGAAGCAGTGGGACTTAAGGAGCAAGAGGTAGACACAGGGGTAAAACGGTAATTTGACCCAATAGTGTCTATGAACAACCTGCGAAGGGTCGACTCACGGGCATTGATTATATCGATGGACACAACTTGTCCTACAGTGATGAGAGTGCAACTACGGGTTTTAGTGGAGTGTTACCGTAGCTAATGAATGTTGAATAACCGGGTCAAAGAGTTTGACAGTTTAGTCTCGGATCATTGGAGCTCGTCATCTGTAGGTCCATTAGGTCCCTCAGTTGGCTCAAATTGGACAAATTGAGGGTTTACAATTTGGTGTGAATTTGAAGTGTTCAAATTCATTATTTGGTATTTATGTCATTTATATGAGATATAGATGACATAATATATAGTTCAATGTGAATGAGATTCATAATAAACTATAGTATAGTCTAATTGATTAATTAGTGCTAATTGGAGAAATTAAATTGAGAGAAATTAAATTGAATGTGATTCAATTTAAAATTCCACATTTATGCAAATGAGATTTGTATAATAAGGTATGAGATACCTTATATTATGTGATATGCAAATATGATTTGCATATCATATAGTTGTGGTAAAATGGTGAATTGGTGGAGATTTTAACTCCACCACACACCATTATAAAAAGGGCTTGCAAGAAGTCTTTGGTGAAACATTTGCCATTTTTTGGATTTTCATCCAAAGAGAGCTTCTCACCATTCTCTCATTCTCTCTCAACTCTTTCTCAAACTCTTCTTACCCAAAATCCAAAGGGAGTCCCACATACTCTCCTTCAACCTCCCGAGAACAACCGAGAAGGTATTTTGGAAGTGTCTCACTGTTCGATTCGAGGATCGAGTTCGTGGAGATCGTTGGTTGGAGAGAGATCGTGACCGGAGGAGGAAAGCTTTGAAGAAGAGTTCTTCAACAAGTAAAGTGTTACTTCCTATTTTTCTTCTCTATTTGCATGTTTAGCCTATGAATCTTTGAGATAGGTTCAATTTTAAGATACGTTTTACACAACGAAACAACGACGTTTCACAACGTCTTCCGCTGCGGGAATTCCTAATCCCATTAGTTGGGTTAATTAGTGACAGTATCTCGATGTTGTGCCTAGCATCTCGATGTTTTGACAGATTCTATATATACTTCTTTTCCGTTTTAGGGTTAAGAGGAGAGGAGATTTTGAACCATTTTCGAGATAACTTTTGTTTTCCCCTTTTAGCTTGTGTTTAGGCTTATATTAGGTTGTTTTTATGTTGATTCTTGTAATTATGGGCGTGATGCTCGAGTCTATTGGCTCCAGCTAAGCGGAAACGTCGATTCGGAGGTAAGTATCAAGTTTTGTAACTCCCTGAGATTAGTATTTTAATGAAATCATTGTTATCTAGCTATATTTATCCATGATTCTCTTTAAGTTTGAATCACTAAGCATGCTCGTAGGTAGGATTGACACATTATACGCATCGAATGTGTTTAGTCTTGTTATGTATGTTAGTTTTATTAATTATCATGCAATTAGTAGTAATTAGACATAGAACCGACGAGTTTGTGAGCTATCTAGCGATCATGAACGAATTAATGTGTCTAAGGCTAAAAGGAGAATAAAAATGGTATAAGGGTTAATTTAGACTTGCCACCTAGGTTAATTTGAGTAACTTGCTAATCCTGGTTGAGTTTAAGGCTTAAACGACCAGTTCTAAGTATGGTATGTGTCAGTCTCTAACAAGAACTAGTCTCGTCCCTAGCTTTGGACTAGTTTTGGGTCTTATTACCTAATAATCAATCTGGTATACACAAGACTAGGAGTTCATAGGTCTTACCTGTAGATAGGCTAGTATAAATTAACTAGATAATTATGATTTGATCTTTAGCATCCAAATTGGCATTACAAATACTCTGATACAACTCGAAAAATCGATATCTGGTCAGTTCTCTGTCTCTATCTTTTAATTTTCTCCCTTGTCATACTTTTGTGCATTTTAATTTCAGCTTTATTTTATTTTATTTGCATGACAACCCCTCCCTCTCCCCCCAAATGTGTTCTCTTGACCTAAACAAAATATTAGAAATACATTAGAATATAAATACCACCTCCCTATGGATCGACTTGGCCACTAAACTTCCAATCTAGTTGGTTAGTTTATAAAATTTATTTTAATCGAAGCCTTCGACAAGCTTCACAAAAAAATTGGCGCCATTGTCGGAGATATATTTTGATTTCTCTTGAGAATTTTCCTAGGGAGCATGTGAGTTGTTGGGTTTTATGTCCTAAAACTCGTGGTTTTGTGAACTGAATGTACATTCTATTTTGTAATAAAATTGTTATTGAGGTTTATTCAGTAAAGGTGTTATTGAATAAAGTGAATTGTGTATTGTGTAACCCTAATCCAATAAAGAACCATTGGCTATAGGATGAATACTTGAACTTTATGTGTGACATAAAAGTTGATCAAGTTCAAGTTATAGCCAGAACGGTCTATAGTATAAGGATAGGATTGGGTACCTTATCCTGGTGACATTATGGATGCGACCCACTTTGTAGAGTACAAACGATGTGATCCTAAATCGTTCGTGTGGAGACATGCGAGTAGGGTGCCCTATGCAATGAGTTTGCATAAGACTAGACTGCGAAATAGTCACTTAGACTTTATAACTTCATTTACTATCTTAACTGACTATATTCATACGATGAATTAGGTAACTCGATCTTAATCCCGAGTGTGCTATGAACTCCTGTTTATTTGGATTATCCTTAGATTTGCATGGGTTGAGAGTTGTCCGAGATTTCCGACTCAATAAGCCTCCCATTTCAGGGATAAGACCGGGTAGATAGATGAGAACATAGTTCTGCAAGATGGAATTCACTCCTACCCGCTTTAAGAATTAGTAGAGAGGTTGTTCGCTTAAGTGTTGACTCTGGATCTTGAACAAAAGGCCCACCCCTCTCATTGGCCCGAGAGGGATTCGGTTTGTTGGTTGGACCACAAACCAATTGTTCATTAGAGGATCAATGGGACTTAAGGAACAAGAAGTAATTACAGGGGTAAAAAGGTAATTTTGACTCAGTTGTAATTACGAACGACCTGTGAAGGATCGACTTACTAATCATGGTTATATCGAGTGGACATAAATATATCTACAGTGAGGAGAGTGCAACTACTGGGCTTTAGTGGAGTGTCCCGGTGGTTAACGAATGTTGATTAGCTAGGCTAAAGAGTTTGGTCAGTTAATCTCGTATCGTTGGAGCTCATGATCTGTAGGTCCATTAGGTCCTCTTTACTAGCTCGGACTAAGCCTTGTAACATTTTGAGAGAAAAGAATTTGAATTGTTCAAATTCGGTTTTGGGAGAAATCGTTAATTATATGTGATATATTTAACGAGTCATAGCTTAATTATGAATTAAACTATGATTAAAAGGAGGTGGATATATTTAAATATGATTTAAATATTAGATCGGTTTATAGCATGAATAAGGATTCATGTTCGGAAAATCGATCGGGATTGAACAATTTATTTAATTTAATATTTGATATTAAATTAAATTAAAAAATTAATTTTTTGAATTATTTAATTAATTTAATTTAAAATCAATTTAATATTTATTTTTGAATTAAAATTAAATGAAAAATGAAGAGATTTTCATGATTTTCATGAAATCAAGTTGCCAAATTGCCCAAGATGAGTCATCTTCAAAATTGGCCAAAATTAGCCACCTCCATCTCAAGCCATCCTCATCACTCTTGAGTTGTCACCTCATTGAAGCTTAATGAAGCTTTATTTAAAGGTGATTTAAGGTCAATTGCAAGAATTTTGCAGAAAATTCAAGAATTCCCGTTTTGTGACTTTTGGGGACTCTTCTTCCAAATTCTCTAAACCTAGGATCCAACAATCCATTCAAAGGCCTGAGGATAGTAGGGAAGACACTAGAGGTGGTCCACAAAGTGTTCGTGTTGCAAATCGTCCATCGGGTGAAGAGAATTTGATCTTCAAATGTGAGTTTCTTAACTCCCAGTTTTTCCAACTTTGAGCATGCATTTTATTTTACAAAATTGATCAAATTAGAGTGTTCAAGATCCCAAATTGCTTCCGCTATATTAATATAGACTCTTTCATGAGTGAGAACAAAACATGCTGAAAGGACCCGTGTTGGTTTATGGGGAAAGTCTTCACTCTCGCAAGTGACTCAAGGATGATATGATATGGTGACATGACCAAGTCGTAGGAGAGCTTGGGCCTGGGGAATTATAGATTCCTTTTCTCTCACTTTAGTGTTGATACTGGTGACAACAAGTGTGAAGAAAAACCAGGTGGTGGCGTATTGAATGCGACATAGACCATTGGTAGTTTCATCGATTTTGGTGGTGAGAGTTTGTTCTCGACTAAAATGTGAGAGTGAACAGAAAAGACGATGGTGGACAGAGTAACACCAATGAACACAAGAACTGGTTGTAGTTGTTCTTGTCGGTCGTGTCAACAGTCTTATCAAGGATTAAAGTGACATCGATGCTAAAAAATGAAGGATGATTCCGATGAGGGTGATTTTGAAAGCTCATGTCTGTTGTAGCAGATAGAGGACAAATCGAGTTCTAGGTCAATGAAATTTTTTTTAAAAAAACCAATACTTGTGATATGAACCAAGGAACACCTATTGTCATGCCTAAAGGTTCAATTACAAGGTCGAGAGCCAATAAGCTACAACAAGTTTTAATCACTTATATTCAAGGTATGGTGAGCTCAAAAGAGCAGGTTATAGAAGATGTTGGAGTCTTTCCCTACATGTTGTGCAAAGTTGAGCTTCAAGATGGAGATGCATTAAACGCATTCCAACTTGTATTTAATGAACTCAAAGCTGGATTATGGAACTTAAGTTTAATTTGGGGTTCAATTAAAAGATCTAAGTTGAATTAAAGTTACATTTAATATGGTGATGTTTGAACTCAACTTACATTCAATGAGGTGGAGATGAATTCAATAAAGTCAAGTATCATTACAAGCTTCATTCAAGACAAGCTAAGCTTCAATTATGGAATACAAGTTCAAGCCACTTGAAGCTAAGGATTATTATTAAAATAATGGTTACAAGACAACACCTTTATTAGTTTTAAATGTAATTTCTGTTTTGTTTATCATTTAAGTTTGTTTTCAATATGGGAGTTGTGGCTGAATTGTAACTCATATAGGTTAGTCTTTTTGCCCATTAACTAGCCCATAAAGTTGGTGTCTATTTGTCTCTTTTGTCAATTAGGTTAAGGGTGTCAAAGGCTATATAAAGCATTCTCTTCTTCTATTGTAGACATAATTTTGAAGTGAATGAATTGAGTTTTTCTTTTAGCTTTGTTGAGAGCTAAGTTTTTCATATTGCAATTTCTTGTGTTTTAGAACTTGCTTGCTAAAGTCATTCAAGTGGTGTTGATAGTACCTCTTGTGGAGTGATTCGAATCACGAGTTTAGAAACAAGTTTTCTTTACTCTCGATCTTAATCATCAAGGTAATCCGTTCTAAACTTTTCCTTGGGTTGATTCCATATCATTTTGGGGTTTTTGAGTTTTAGATCTAAAGGTCTTGCAACAAGGTTGTTAGATCTAATTCTTGGGAGTTACTTAACATTTGGTATCAGAGCATTAGGCTCTTTGATCAGACATATGTTTCCTTGTGTTTATCTCTTTGAATTCTTTTCTCTTTAGCTTCAGTTTTTGCAGATTCGAGCTTGTTCTTATACTAACTAAAAAATACAAAAAAATATCTTTTATGTTCTTTATTTCATTATATCGCCTTCTTCAAGTTTTTAGATCTAGATATGATCTTTTTGTTCTTCTTTGACATATTCAAAATCAACTTGCTTTAGGGTGAAATATTCATATTTTGCAAATATGTCAAAAGAAGACAACAAATCCGAGAGCAAATTACCTGCTACTTTTATCTTGTTCATTGTTTCAAAATATGTTGAATTCATTTTTTCCTGTGATAGTACTCTCTTGTTGAAATGATATTTGATCATTTAGAATTCATCCATATCAGTTACATCTAGAATTCATGCAAAAGAATATTGTTGGGCAATAAATATGGCAGTTGCAACTGATTAATTCATTGATCTTTTTATGGCTGTTATGTGTAACTCCCCTCTATTATTAAGGTTGGATTAAACATCAATATTCATCATTTGCTGAGAGTTACTTCTTATTTTGACCATTTAAATTCAACTTTATCTATTGCTATACATACAATTTCAATTTGTTCTAATTTTGTTCTTTTCCATTTGTTCTAAGTCTATTTCTGTTTTCCCTTTTGAATTCCTTTCATTTTTTCATTTTGTTCTTAAACTTGTTTCTTTGTTGTTATTCGGATTGCTCCTTCAATATCCTTGTTTGTATTCTTAGTGTGTTGTCTAATCAATTTGAATTTGATGCGCCCCTACTTCTCTAAGATTCGTTTCCTAGGGACATTACTACTCATGCATGCAGTTTTAGGCCATATAAGTATAACATGAATAAAATAGTTCAAATCACAAATCAAAACTATTTTTAGGGGATCCCAAAATATATCAAAACATTTAAATAACGTAAAATAGTGTCTGCCCTCAATTTTAAATCTCTAGACTATTTAGGCGGAAAACAAATTCAATTGAAATGACTACTAATCCAAAATAAATGCAGAAAACATGACTGGGTCCCCATGGCCTTCGTAACGCATCTCATCACTCGCCTTATATGCCCTTGCCTTTACCTGAAAACATTTTAAAAAGAAAGGATGAGTATTATAGAAATAATACTCAGTAAGTGACCTCGCTACCGAGGTTTTGGGATATGCATACACATACAATCATGACTATAGAACTTTCTTGGGTGGGACCTAACTTTCTCATAATTATCATGACTATTCCCTTTGGCTTTTAGTGGCCAATTAATTTCTCCTGAGAGCATGTTGAGTCCGAAGACTTCTGCACTATGGAGTCCTCCCTAACCCCGAGAGCATGTTGAGTCCGAAGACTCCTATCATATGGGGTCCTCTCAAAATCCCTGGAGCATGTTAGGTCCGAAGACCACTGTCATATGTGGAGTCCTCTCAAACCCCTATTGTCATATGGAGAATAATTACCACAACCACTCAACTATTTCATGAACATACAATCATGCATGAGGTCCCATCTACCTTTCATATTCTATGATGTACATATCATAAATCATAGTAAATCACATATCATAATATATTTTCATAACATTTAAGCTTAAAAACAATCAATCATAAACCATAACACAACTTTCATAACTTTCACTTTAAAACACTTTAAGACATAATACTTTCGAAATGTAAAGTAATAAAACATAATAAAATCTTTGACTTTTATCCCACTTTAAAAAGAATTGGCATGAGGTCCCTTACCTTAGTTTTCACTCTGAACTTTACTAAAACTCGTTCTTCCTCGGATGTCCTCCCAACTGTCCAAAGAACGAACCTCTAAAACATAATCATAACTTCCTAAATTAAATTCATACACATAGATAATTTTATTCTTGAAATTCAACACTAACTAGGCTAAGTTACCACTAACGGAGGTTGAAAATGAACTCGGGGAAGCGAAACTGGTGAAATCGGACGAACTCCGATGAACGGTGATTGGTCGGCGGCGGCGCGACGACGCGTCTCGGCGTGTGGAACCTAGATTTGGGTAGCTCGTGAGTCGATCTATTCAAAACCGACTTCAACTTGACGAAAACCAAACGAAAAAGTCGTGAACCAGTCGAACCAGTGAAGCTCGAACTCCTGCAAACGACCAACCAAATCTACGTTCTGTGTGGCGCCAGACGACAAGGCTCGAGTTTTCGGCGGCTCCGAAGGATGGCGTCTTCGGCTGCTGGATGGAAACGAGGAGTGCAACTGGTCTGTGGCTTCGGCAAGGTGGTTCCGGCGTCGTCGTCTCCTCGAAAGGTTGCGACAGGAAGAATAGATGACTCTGAACTCTCCCGGCGGCACGCGACTCAAACGTCTCAGGCGAGGTTCAAACGACTGGCGACTGGAGTCTCAGTCAACTGCTACAGCTGGTGTTCGGTAAACAACAAGGAGGGCGGCTGCTTCGCACGCTGAACTGGAAAATGACGATCGAAAAAAGGGCTGCAAAAAATTCTTCACGTGAAGATAGTTGGGAGGTAGGAGATGACTTCTTTGATTTGCGTGCCTCAAAGGGTAAAACCCTAATTCCCTTATTCTAAAAAAATTTCCCAGAATGCCCCCTTTCTTTTATAAAACTACACTTATGCCTTCAAACCTATTTAAATAAAACAATTAAACCTATCTTTTTTTTCTTAACTTGTAAATCCAAATTAAATTAAATAAATGAACCCACGTTAATATTTTCTCTTAAAAAACCCAAAAATCATAAACTTAAGGTACTTGAAGCTATGGGTCGTTACAGAATTGCACTTAGCTCTTTGACTTTGCTAGACTCATACACCAATCTGTTTTCGAGTGTGCTTTGTGAGGGGTGAGGTAAGAGAGTGATACATTAATCAGAGTGTTGAGTGTTAAACACTAGTGATATTCATTAACGAGCGAAATACGTGAGGGAGTGCTTGTGAGGTCCTTTTTTTTCTTTTGTTACTTTACCTTATTTTGCAGCATGCCACAAAAAGGTGATCTTAACATTAACGAAGCCCGAATGAGGGAGGCATAACAAGGAACCATGGAGAGAATGATTCGTGGAATCGAAGAGTTATCGGAGCGTATACGAAGGTTGGAGGTTCAAAACCACGCTAGGGGGAGAATTCCACCCCCTCCACAACAACGTGAGGATCACCATGGCAACGAATATGAGGGAGGAAGTTCTGATCAACTAGAGGATGACCAAGTTAGGTTGATAGTGACACCAAAAAGGGGAGAAAGACATGTTGGTCGTAGCTTGAATAGGGGAAGAGGTCATGGACGAAGACATCATAATTTACAAATGAGAGTTCTTTATGAAGAAGAAATTGATCGAAACATGGGAAACATCAAATTGAAACTTCCAAAGTTCTATGGCAAAACTGATCTGGAAGAGTACCTTCAATGGGAGAAAACAGTGGAGTCGATGTTCAATTGCCATAATTTCAGTGAAGAAAAGAAGGTAATGCTTTGTGTTGCTCAATTTAAACAATATGCTCAAACGTGGTGGGATAAATTGATGTCAAGTAGGAGAAGGAATCTTGAAGCACCAATCGATTCATGTTATGAGTTCAAGGAGTCTATGAGGAAGCGTTTTGTTCCAAACATTTCCAACGGGACATGACACAAAAGCTTCAAGAATTGAAACAAGGCAACAAGTCCATGGAGGATTATTACAAGGAGATGGATACATTGATGGATTGGCTTGATCTAGATGACAATATGGAGAATCTCATGGCACAGTTTCTTAATGGGCTAAACATGGAGATTGCAGACAAGGTTGACCTACAACCTTACTCTGATATTGAGAGGTTGTTGCATATTGCAATCAAGATGGAGAGGTAAATCCAACAAACGTCTCGACGATATTCTTCTAAACATTTTTTCAACTTTAGTTCTACATGGAAAAAGGATAGTAAGGATATTGATTCTAAGCTTAGAAACCAAGAGATGTATGAGAAACTTAAAGCAAATATAGAGAAATGAGAGAGTTCTAAAAGGAGAAAGAGAAGATAGATAAATCTAATGTGCAAAATAGGGTTTTGAAATGATGGAAATGACAAGGGGTAGGTCACTATAGTAGAGATTGCCCTAATAGGAGAATTATGACCATCAGAGAGGGAGAGATTGTGACTGAAGATGAAAAGTAAGATGAGGTTAAGGAAGAAAGTGATGAGAGTGAGAATGAGGAGTTTAGCGAAGAAGATCCTGCAAACTTGTCCTTAGTTGCTAGGAGAGCTTTAAGCACCCAAATTAAGGATGATAGTTTAGACCAAAGAGAGAACTTGTTTCACACTAGCTGCATTATTCAATCTATACCTTGTAGTGTGGTCATTGATAGCGGTAGTTACATCAATGTTGTGAGTACAATTCTAGTCAAGAGGTTTAATTTAGAGACCAAACCACAACCTAGACCATATAAACTCCAATAGTTGAATGATTGTGTGGAAGTAAGGGTGAGAAAGCAAGCTCTCGTTTCTTTTACCATTGGAAAGTATGCTGATGATGTTTTGTGTGATGTTGTATCCATGCATGCTGGAGATTTATTGTTAGGGAGGCCTTGGCAATTTGATCATCGGGTAGTGTATGATGGATATGCAAATCGTTACTCTTTTACTTATAATGGTAGAAAAACTACTCTTGTTCTATTGTCTCCAAAATATGTATTTACTGATCAATGCAAAATTGAGAAGAAAAGGCAAGAGGCTGATGCAAAAGAAAAAAGTGAAAAAGAAATAATAGAAAAAAATCGAGAGAAAAAAAGAGTTCGAGTGAAAAGCAAGAGAGTAGGAATCGACATAGAGAAAAAATGAGAGAAACGCCAAAATAGTGAGTTTGTATGCTAGGTCAAGTGAGGCTAGGAATGTTTTACTTTCTAATCGGACCATTCTTGTACGTATGTGCAAATGGTCTTGTTTCTTTACTAACGAGCTTAACTCTTCTTTGCCTAGTGTTTTTGTTTTACTTTTGAAGTGAAGGGATTTTGAATTCCCGCAGCGGAAGACGTTGTGAAACGTCGTTGATCCGTTGTGTAATTCCTATCTTAAAACTGAATCTATCTCATAGATCCTAGGCTAAACATGTAAAAAGGAGAAGAAAACAGTAAGGAAAAATGGTACTTACTTGTTGAACAACACTTCTTCAATCCTCTTCTCCTCCAGTCACGATCTCTCTCGATCCAACGAACTCCTCGAACACGAACCTCAATCCGAACACGGAGACACCTCCAAAATGTCTTCTCGGTTGTTCTCGAGAGGTTGAGGGAGAGTAGGTGAGACTCCCTTTGATTTTGGGTGAGGAGAGAATTTTGGAGAATTGAGAGAGTTCTAGAGAGAAAACACTTGCTCTCTTTGGATGAAAATCCAAAAATGGCAAGAAATGTCATGAGATGCCTTTGAATGCATCCTTTTATAATGGTGTGTGGTGGAGTTAAAATCTCCACCAATTCACCATTTTACCACAACTATATAATATACAAATCATATTTGCATATTATATAATATAAGGTATCTCATACCTCATTATACAAATCTCATTTGTATAAATGTGGAATTATAAATTGAATCACATTCAATTTAATTTCTCTCAATTCAATTTCTTCAATTAGCACTAACTAATCAATTAGGCTATACTATAGTTTATTATGAATCTCATTCACATCAAACTATATATTATGTTATCTACATCTCATATAAATGACATAAATACCCAAATAATGAATTTGAACACTTCAAATTCACACCAAACTGTAAACCCTCAATTTGTCCAATTTGAGCCAACCGAGGGACCTAATGGACCTACACGTGACGAGCTCCAATGATCCGAGACTAACCTGTCAAACTCTTTGACCCGGTTATTCAACATTCATTAGCTACGGTAACACTCTACTAAAGCCCATAGCTGCACTCTCATCACTGTAGGACAAGTTGTGTCCATCGATATAACCAATACCCATGAGTCGACCCTTCACGGGTTGTTCGTGAGACACTACTGGGTCAAATTACCGCTTTACCCACAGATGTCTACCTCTTGTTCCTTAAGTCCCCACCGCTCCTCTAATGAACAACATATTGTGATGGTCCAACCATTCACAACACTCTTCTCGGGCGGTGAGAAGGTGGCGCGCCGTTGTCCAAGCCACGGAGACAAAGACTTAAGGGAACAACCCTCTAGTTTCCCTAAAGGCGGAACGAGTGAATTCCATCTCGCGTAGTTAAGTTCCCGACTCCTCACTTGGTCCTGTCCCCGAGAAGATAAGCATATTGGGCGAGTAATCGTGACCACCATCACCCGTACTAGTCAAAGACGCGGACCTCCATGATGAGAGTCCATAACACGCTCGGGATTCGTGTCGAGTCACTAATGGTCATCTACAAAATTATTAGTCCTTATCACAACAGCGATGTTACATCGATGAGGTCTAATAATTCACGGTCCGATCTTGTACAATCTCATTGCACAGATGCCCCCACTCACATGTCAACCACATGAACGAGTCGGATCACCTCGTTTGTATCTAATACAAAATGCGGGTCGCATCCACGATTTATCCGAGATTAGGTCTCCAACCCTATCCATATATCATGAGACCGTTCGGGTCATTAACTCGAACGTGATCCTCCCCCTGTGTGTCCACTACACACCGTTCAAGTTCTAATTCTCTCATAAATTCAATGACCCTAGAGCTTAGTTTATTGGAAAAGTTTATAAATATTGCGAGTCACAAAGTGATGAAATGAATAACTCTTATTAATTTAAAAAATATATTACAAACATGAGATTAGGACAAAAATCCCAACAAACTCCCACTTGGACTAAGCTAGTGGAGAAAATACATTTATGAAATGTACATAAATTACAATGAAGTAATACAATAAACTAGGGCATTGAATACCCGTTTACACATCTCCCACTTGCCCTAGTTAGGAAGCTCTCGAAGACCTAACCTCTCTAGGTGACCCTCAAACACCATAGCCGTGAGCGGCTTTGTCAATGGATCAGCTACGTTGTGCTCCGACGCTATATGCGTGACCGTCACGTCTCCGCGGTGCACAATCTCCCGTATCAGATGATACTTGCGCTCAATGTGTTTGTCTCTCTTATGGCTCCGAGGCTCACGTGAGTTGGCTCTTTGCACCACCGTTATCACATAACAAAGCAGATCGACAAGTTCATATTTGGAACAACTTCCAAATCATCATGAACTTCCTAAGCCAAATAGCTTCCTTTGCGACTTCACAAGCGCAACATACTCCGCTTCCTAGTGGAATCGGCGATGCATCCTCGCTTGATGCTTCGCCATACTACAACTTCTCCATTCGAATGAAGGTGACCAGAAGTGGATTTCCTAGAATCCTTATCGGTCTCGAAAATCGAAATCCGTGTATCCCGTAAGGATCAAATCCCCACTACCATACACTAAGTCGTAGTTCCTCGTTCTCCTAAGATACTTGAGGATTGCCTTTACGGTGTCCAAAGATCTAATCTCGGATTGGAGTGATATCTACCGACAATTCCTCTTGCATAACGGATGTCGGGCCTAGTACACAACATGGCATACATCAAGCTCCCTACAAATGAAGCATATGGAATCATCTCATATCCTCAACATCTTGAGGAGTCTTAGAACACCGATCCTTGACAAGTGAACCCCATGCCCGAAAGACAAAGAAGCCCTTCTTGAGTTCTCGCATCTTATATCTAGACAACATCTTGTCAATATAAGACGCTTTGAGACAGGGCTAGCGTTACGCTCTTTCTTCGATTCCTTGGACAATCTGGATACCTAGAACATCATCGAGCTTCTCCCAAATCTTTCATTTGGAATTGCGAAGGTAGCCACTTCTTAACGTTAGTTAGAAATTCTACCTCATTCCCAATGAGAAGAATATCGTCCACATACAACACCAAAAATCGCGACGGTTTTGTCAACGATTTTCTTGTAGACACAAGGCTCGTCGACATTTTGATCAAAGCCATAAGATTTGATCGCCTCATCAAACCTTATATTCCAACACCTCGAAGCTTGTTTCAGCCCATAAATGGACCTATGAAGCCGACAAACCTTTTGCTCTTGGCCTTGGGCAATGAACCCTTTGAGGCCGGTCCATGTAGATGGTCTCATCAAGTTTTCCATTCGTAAAGGTCGTCTTGACGTCCATCCGCCATACCTCGTAGTCATTATACGCAACAATGGCGGAAGGATCTCGATCGACTTTACCATGGCAACAGTGAAAAGGTCTCCTCATAGTCAACCCTTCAACTCGGTAAAACCTTTGCCACTAGTCGGGCTTTGAAGGTGCACACCTTCCCATCTACGCCACGCCACGCTTGTAGATCCATTTGCAACCAATAGGTTTTACGCCATCCGGTTGATCCACAAGCTCCCATACAGAATTGAAGTACATAGACTCCATTTCCTGGTCCATAGCTTTAATCCACTCGTCTTTGTCAACATCAACCATTGCCTGATCATAGGTCAATGGATCCTCACAGTCATCATCAGGAGCGACAACTGAGGTTTCAGCTAAACCCATGTAGCGATCAGGCTGTCTCATAGTCCTCCCACTACGTCGAGGCATTCCTAACTCTTGGGAACGGATTTGACTAGACGTGCTAGGATCAACAACAATTGTTGACGTACTAGCCCCATCAGCAACTCTTGCTGATGTACTGCCCATTTCATTCAACACAATTTTACTCCTTGGTAAATGATCCCTGACGTGGTATTCCTCTAGGAAAGTGGCGTTTGTCGACACAAGCACCCTATTTTCCTTAGGATCGTAAAACAGATCACCCCTAGTCTCTTTAGGGTAACCTACGAATAGGCATAATTTTGAACGGAGTTCCAACTTTTTCGAGTTTGACACCAACACGTGGGCCGGGCATCCCCAAATCCTGAAGTGATGTAAACTACCTTTACGTCCACTCCAGAGCTCGAAAAAGGTGTTTCACAAACACTCTTCGACTTTAACGTTGTTCAAAATATAAATCTGCAGCTTCCACTGCGCACTTCAAAAAGAATCGGGAGACGAGCATAGCTCATAATCGACCGAACCATGTCCAACAAGGTTCTGCTTCTCTCTCCGATACACCATTCTCACGTGGCATACCAAAGTTTGAGAGTTGGGGCGTAATTCCGTGTTCTATCATATAGTCCTCGAATTCACTTTGTCCATGTACTCCACCTCGATCCGATCGAAGTGTTTTGATTTACCTAAGAGGTTCTCAACCTCGATCTTGTACTCCTTGAACTTTTCAAGAGTTTCGACTTCTTGTGCATTAGGTAAATATACCCATATATGGAGTAATCGTCTATGAAAGACACGAAATACTCATAACCGCCCCGAGCTTTAACATTCATCGGACCACAGAGGTCAGAATGTACTAACTCAAGAGGCTCTTTGGCTCTATATCCTTTTCCACTAAAAGGACGTTTGGTCATTTTGCCCTCAAGGCATGACTCACACACCGGGAAAGAGTTTTCTTCCAACTCGTTTAGAAGTCCACTCTTCACTAGTTTCTCAATCCTATTGAGATTAATGTGGCCTAACCGTAGATGCCAAAGATGGGCATTTTCTTTAGGAGAAACTTTTGCTTTCTTAGTTCGCGTTTCAGCTGTTTTAAACAATTCGGTGTTCAAAACACTTTTGATCGAATTAGGGTTCAAAACATATAGATTGCTCTCAAGCGAAAGCGGAAACAAATGAAATTTCCATTTCGAGAAATAAACGCTTTATTATCATTGAATGAAACAAAATATATTTTGTTCTAATAGGCGTGAAATAGAAACTAGGTTTCTCGTAAATCCAGAACTATGTACATATTATCCAATAATAAGTACTTCCGCCAAAGAACGACTTCATCTGTGTGCCTATTCTCGCAAATTTGAGACAACTACTCCGAATCCAATCCTGAGTGTTATCTCACCCTCTTGCAGCCGCTACAAGGAATTTAATCCTTGAAAAGAAGAGCAAACATGGTTAGTGGCGCCTGAATCCAATATCCAAGCAGAGTCATTACTCTCCACTAAACAAGTTTCTGTAACAAGTAAATCACATTTACCTATCATCTTCTTTTCATCAAGGAATTTGAGACAACTCCTTTTCAAGCGTCCGTCCCTATTGCTGTAGAAACACTTTCTGGCAACATCCTTGATTTCTTTGCCTTTTAGGGCAGCAACGCGGTCAACCTTAACTCCCTTCAACTTCTCCTTCTTCCCTTTAGGGCCTGAAGAGTCTACAAACTTTGTCCCAGAGGTCATACCCCAGTGACAAGGTCTTAAGGCAACACTTGCCTCAGCTTCCTGTCTCCTAGTTTGCACCAAGGACTGGAAGGTTTGTAGATCGTTGAATAGGACTGTTGAACCGTGCACCTGAGGACCTTCCTCAGTGAGTGCGAACTCTTGTTCGTCATTTACCAAAATCGTGTTTATGTTGTTTTTCCAACTTTGGAAATTATCTCCCACTAACTTATCAGATGCGAGTAATGTTATTATTGCGCTAGACATTTGTAGCTGAAAAAATAAGATAACTTTGTTTTAGTCTCGCAAAAAACTTTTTGAAAACCAATCAAGTTTTAGCAAAATTGTTTCATTATCTCTAGGTCATTCAAAATTTTGCAATGATACCCTAAAGGTTTAGAATGACCGCCAGAGAAGGGTGAATGTAACACTCTCCTCTAGGACGAGACTTTCTCGATCAGACCCTAATCCTAGAATAACTCTTATTCCATTAGGCGTCCAATTACTATTGTTCGGTCGAATTCATTAACACTTAACGAATTCTGTGAGTGTCACCCTCAATCTTTAAGTTTCCAAGCATCCGTCCAAACAATAGCCACCGAAGGTGAAACCAAGAAGGAAAACCAACCAGAAATCTGTATCCCTTTCGAAATTCACGGTGTTCAGACTCCCATGATCAAGCCCTCCGGAAGGATTGTCTGCGGTCGAGCCAAACTAGCGAGCGGATCATAGGCGTCTCACGGTGTGAATCGAAAGAGGAGACCGTGGGTCTCGTTTTCACAAGTTTTGCTCCCACTCACTATAAGTACTCTCTCCATCCACGATGATATTGACCTATACAAATGCCATCCGAAGGGGGACGCTCCCATTTGCGCCACGAGGCCGAGTATAGATCTCACGGTGCGGACTTAACGGAGATTTGTGGTTGGAAATTCAAATGTATCTCATACACTATATTTCCTCCCAGTCAGCACTTTAATTTTATTAGGGATTGACCTAGATAAACCGGCTAAAATTTACCTAAGTCTACCAATATAACTCTTATATGGTATTAACCTAATTTTATAATCACATTATTAACTTAGGTCTATGTGAGTAAATTAATTAACACTTAATTAACGGCACTCACGAGAATATAACCTAAGAATCTCCGGACCGAATTCACTCCCAGGTCGGTTTCCAGGTAGGGTTTTTCGCAAGCGTCAACTTAAATACCCCAGCCTTAGACAAAACCTTCCTTAGACAGAGTTACTTATCAGTCTCCATTCAAAGGTTATATTTGATTTCCTAAATTTCTAATCTCATTAGAAAATTAGAAAACCTAAGTCTAATTATTCAAGTTCTAAACACTTTAAAACTAATAATTAACTTAGGTTGCATGCATTTCTATGTTATAGTGCTTGATCATCCATCACATGAATAATACTATACTATAACATACATTCATCACATGAATTAAATGCATGAGCATGCTTTTAATTTAAAAATATAACACTTATATTTAAATAAATTAAAACATGCATTCATTATATTATAACTCTTATAATATAATCATATCATGCATACTATATATTATAACTCTTATAATATAAATATGATGCATGAAATGTTTAACCTAAGGTGAGATTTTAAATCTATATGGCATGCTCTACGCACATAGAAATAATTAAATCATACATCTCATGCATAAAATAATTAAGGGCAAAATACATTTTTGGTCCCTCAGTTTTGCGTTTAGTTCCCTTTTGGTCCCTCAGTTTTCAAACTCAACAAATTTACCCCTGAGGTTTGCATTTGGTAGCACATTTGGTCCTTCTCATCACTTTTTCCAAGTAATTTCTAACTAAAAGTTGATCATTTATCTTTTATTAAAAATAATATATTTTTATTTTTAATTATTAAAAATCTTATTTTATTAAAAACATTTTTAATATTTTTCTTTTTCTCTCTCTTCTCTCTCTTCCTTCTCCCTTTCTCTCTTTCCTCTTCTTTCTTGTTCGTCTTCTTCTTTGTTCTCCCATGGCCAACCAAACAAGTAAAATCTATATTTAATACTTTTATATTTTTCCAGAACTGGTGGGTGGGAGTTGGAGAAGGATAATGGGAATATCAGCCTCAAAACGAGTCAAAAACTCACTTTCAAACTCGCCCGATTTCGACTCAGCCTGCGATTCAACCTTCTCCCACTGCCTAGCCCTAACACAACACGCATACGGTGGCGTTTTCCCCTACCAACTCTGCGCCGCCGCCGAGCACCTGCACCACCACCTCACCGGCGTCCGACCCCATCCACTCATCGCCAAGTGGCTTCCCTCTCCTCCGACTCTGCTCCAGGTCGACTCAGCCCTCCGAGCCGTCAATCGCGAGGACACGGATCATGAAGACGAAACCCTAGGCCCGATCCGCTTCAAGCGTTGGGCAATCGAGCTATTCGCAGAGGCTGTGGCGAGGAACGTCGGAAAAGAGGTGATGTTTCGAGTTCCGGTCGGAATTGCGCGAATCGGTGCCGTGACTCGGTCCGGAAAGGACCTGGTCGGGATTGATGAGTAGGAAAGCAAGGAGAGGGATGACAGAGAAGAAGACGAACAAGAAAGAAGAAGAAAGAAGAAGGAAAGGGAGAAGGAAGAGAGAGAAGAGAGAGAAAAAGAAAAAAATATTAAAAATGTTTTTAATAAAATAAGATTTTTTAATAATTAAAAAATAAAAATATATTATTTTTAATAAAAGATGTGTGAATCAACTTTTCGTTAGAAATTAACTAAAAGTTGATGAAGATGACCAAATGTGCTACCAAATGCAAACCTCGGGGTAAATTTGTTGAGTTTGAAAACTGAGGGACCAAAAGGGAACTAAACGCAAAACTGAGGGACCAAAAATGTATTTTGCCCAATAATTAAATAGCAATATTGGACCGATTTTTGGCACCCTAGGGACATAAAATTAAATTAATTAACATTAATATAACATTTTAATATAAACGCAAAACTGAGGGACCAAAAATGTATTTTGCCCAATAATTAAATAGCAATATTGGACCGATTTTTGGCACCCTAGGGACATAAAATTAAATTAATTAACATTAATATAACATTTATATTAATATTAATTAAAATAATTAAAAAAACAATTATAAAACCATTTTTACAAATAAATAAATAAAAATGACAGTTGCACCAACCAAGAATCAAACCGCCGACCACGATCACGTCCCCAAAAAATCTGTGCGATCCACGCACCACTACGCCAGGCGTTGCAACATTATTATAGCATTGCAACGCTAAAATGTATAGCGTCGCGCCCAGCGTTCTCAACGCTGTGGCATTGCAACGCCAGCACTACTGGCGACCTCTCCAAAGCAAGAAGGATGATGGCGTCGCAACGCTAATGAACAACGTCACAACGCTGATGAACTTCCAGCAACACAACTTTTGCGGTTTTTCACCGAAATCGCCCGTTTTTGCTCCGTTTTCTTCACGACAACTCTTGCCACGAACGACACGGACTTACAGACTCGATTTACATTAAAAAAATCTCAAAACAACGGGCCCTTACATTGATCGCATCAACATTAATGTAAATCTAAAAAGTGCCAAAAACCGAAAACATCCAAAATTGCAAACCATTAACATTCATCTCATGAAAATTAATGCTACCCACCTAATTTTAAGAATTCACAGAATACACAACGAAAAAGCAACGATTGGCTCTGATACCAATTGAAGGGACTGAGAATCCTGCGCAACGGAAGACGATTGAATCGTCGAGGTATCAATATGCAACATGATTTTATTAAAATTGATCTAACAATTAGACCTAGGCTAAACATGCTCAAAGAAGAAAATTACAAAGAAGAAAAGTTCTTACTTACTTGTTGTAGACAATTACAACAATTTCTTCTTCGGGTCACGAACACTTCGTGCTACTCGATCTCTACGAAATCTTCCCACAAATCGACCTTGAACACCACCAAATGATCTTCTCGGTTGTTCTCTTTTGGAGAAGGGAAGATGGTGGGATCTTAGTTGTGTTTTGGAGAGGGAGTGAATTTTGGAGAATTGAGAGAGTTCTAGAGAGAAAACATTTGCTCTCTTTGGATGAAAATCCAAAAAATGGCAAGAAATGTCATGAGATGCCTTTGAATGCATCCTTTTATAATGGCGTGTGGTGGAGTTAATATCTCCACCAATTCACCATTTTACCACAACTATATAATATACAAATCATATTTGCAGATTATATAATATAAGGTATCTCATACCTCATTATACAAATCTCATTTGTATAAATGTTGAATTATAAATTGAATCACATTCAATTTAATTTATCTCAATTCAATTTCTCCAATTAGCACTAACTAATCAATTAGGCTATACTATAGTTTATTATGAATCTCATTCACATCAAACTATATATTATGTTATCTACATCTCATATAAATGACATGAATACCCAAATAATGAATTTGAAAACTTCAAATTCATACCAAATTGTAAACCCTCAATTTCTCCAATTTGAGCCAACCGAGGGACCTAATGGACCTACAGATGACGAGCTCCAATGATCCGAGACTAACCTGTCAAACTCTTTGACCCGGTTATTCAACATTCATTAGCTACGGTAACACTCCACTAAAGCCCATAGCTGCACTCTCATCACTGTAGGACAAGTTGTGTCCATCGATATAACCAATACCCATGAGTCGACCCTTCACAGGTTGTTCGTAGACACTATTGGGTCAAATTACCGTTTTACCCCTGTGTCTACCTCTTGTTCCTTAAGTCCCCGCTGCTCCTCTAATGAACAACATATTGTGATGGTCCAACCATTCACAACACCCTTCTCGGGCCAGTGAGAAGGTGGGTGCCCGTTGTCCAAGCCACGGAGACAACACTTAAGGGAACAACCCCTCTAGTTTTCCTAAAGGCGGGGCAGTGAATTCCATCTCGCGTAGTTAAGTTCCCCACTCCTACTTGGTCCTGTCCCCCGAGAAGATAAGCATATTGGGCGAGTAATCGTGACCACCCTCACCCGTATTAGTCAAAGGGACGGACCTGCATGCAGATGTAAGTCGTAACACACTCGTGGATTCGTGTCGAGTCACTAATGGTCATCTCACGAAATTATTAGTCCCTTCATCACAAGCGGTGTTACATCGATGAGGTCTAATAATTCCGCGGTCCTGATCTTGTACAATCTCATTGCACAGGATGCCCCCACTCACATGTCAACCACATGAACGAGTCGAGATCACCTCGTTTGTATCTAATACAAAGCGGGCGCATCCACAGTGTATCCGAGTTAGGTCTCCAACCCTATCCATATATTGTAGACCGTTTCGGGTCATTAACTCGAACATGATCCTCCCCCATGTGTCCACTACACACCGTTCAAGTTCTAATTCTCTCATAAATTCAATGACCCTGGAGCTTAGTTTATTGGAAAAGTTTATAAATATTGCGAGACAAAAAGTGATGAAATGAATAACTCTTATTAATTTCAAACAATATATTACAAACACGAGATTAGGACAAAAATCCCAACATGAAGGAGTTTGAAGATTTATTTTCAGAGGAGATGCCTAGTGGTTTGCCACCACTTAGAGGAATTGAGCACAATATTGACTTCATCCCGAGAGCAACCATTCCAAACCGTCCAACATATAGGACTAATCCAAAGGAGGCTGAAGAGATACAAAGGCAAGTGAGTGAACTCCTTGCTAAAGGGTATGTACGTGAGAGTTTGAGTCCATGTTCTATTCCAGTTATTCTTGTGCCTAAGAAAGATGGTTCATGGCGTATGTGTATTGATTGTAGGGTTATAAACAAGATAACTATTAAGTATAGACATCCAATTCCTAGATTAGATGATATGCTTGATAAGTTGCATGGATGTAGTCTCTTTACTAAGATTGATTTGAAATCAGGTTATCATCAAATTCACATGCATATTGGTGATGAATGGAAAACTGCTATCAAAACTAATGTACGATCCGTTTTGTCTACTTTGAGAAAAGAATGCTTGTATGCAAATTTAAAGAAGTGTAGCTTTTGCATGGAAAAAGTTAATTTTCTTGGATTTGTAGTTTCATCTAACGGTGTTGAGGTTGATGAGGAGAAAGAAAAGTCAATAAGAGATTGGCCTACACCTAAAACTGTGAGTGAGGTAAGAGCTTTTCATGGTCTTGCGGGTTTCTATCGTAAGTTCATTAAGGATTTTAGTATAATTACTTCACCCTTGAATGTACTTGTTAAGAAAAATGTTTCTTTCATATGGGGAAAAGACCAAGAACTTTCTTTTAACACTTTGAAAGAAAAATTGAGTTCCGCTCCATTGCTTGCATTACCTAATTTTGAGTTAACTTTTGAAATTGGATGTGATATTAGTGGTGTAGGAATAGGTGTTGTTTTAATACAAAATCAAAAACCTTTAATGTTCTTTAGTGAAAAATTGAATGGTGCTTCTTTGAAGTATCCAACGTATGATAAAGAACTTTATGCTTTGGTTCGTGCATTACAAACATGGCAACATTATCTTAGGCATAAGAATTTCATTATTCATACGGATCATGAGAATTTAAAGCATTTGAGAGGACAAAATAAACTCAATTGGAGACATGCAAGTGGCTGGAGTTTATTGAAACATTCCCTTATGTGATTAAGTATAAACTAGGTAAGGAGAACATTGTTGCATATGCTTTATCACGAAGGTATGCTTTACTCAATGCTTTGAATGCTAAGTTGTTAGGGTTTGAACATATAAAGACTTTGTATCATCATGATGCATTCTTTGCTTCTTTTGTTGAATCTTGTGATAAAGGACTTGTTGTGGATGATTACATACTATTTGATGGATTTTTGTTTAGGAAAGGAAAACTTTGATACCATCTTGTTCTATTCGCGAGTTACTTGTAAAGGAAGCTCATGGAGGTGGTTTAATGGTGCATTTTGGAGTTTCTAAAACTTACGATATGCTTGATGGACATTTTTATTGGCCTAAAATGAGGCATGATGTTAATAAAGTTTGTGCTCGATGCATAGCATGTAAACAAGCTAAGTCTAAGTTTCAACCACATGGTTTGTATTCTTCTTTACCCATTCTTAATGGTCTTTGGATTGATATATCGATGGATTTTGTTTTAGGTTACCTAGAACTAGGAAAGGTAGAGATAACATATTTGTTGTTGTCGATAGATTTAGTAACATAACCCATTTTATTCCTTGTCACAAAACAGATGACGCAAAACATATTGTTGACTTATTCTTTAGGAAGGTTGTGAGATTGCATGGTATTCCTAAAAGCATAGTTAGTGATCGTGATGTTAAATTTTTAAGCCACTTTTGGCGTGTTATGTGGGGTAAGTTGGGAACTAAGCTATTGTATTCAACTACTTGTCATCCTCAAACGGATGGTCAAACTGAGGTTGTTAATAGAATCATGACTACTATGCTTAGGGCTATTATTGATAAGAATCTTAAGACTTGGGAGGATTGTTTTTCATTCATAGAATTTGTATATAATAGGGTTGTTCATACCACTACTAAATGCACTCCTACTCCTATTGATTTATTGCCTATGAGTTTGTGAGTCTTGATGTGAATGCAAAGGTTGAGTTTGTTCATAAGTTACACAAGAAAGTTAAAGAGCAGATTGAGAAGCAAAATTCCCAGGTTGCTTCAAAAATTAATACGGAACGTAAGCTCTTTGTCTTCAAACTGGGAGATTGGATTTGGGTACATTTTCGAAAGGAAAAGTTTCCTAATCAAAGAAAATAAAGATTTTGCCACGAGGAGATGGACCTTTCCAAGTTCTTGAGAGAATCAATGACAATGCTTATAAAATTGATTTACTGGGTGAGTATGGTGTTAGTACAACCTTTAATGTTGCTGATTTGAGTCCTTTTGATGTAGGTGATGGCTATGATTGAGGACAAATCCTTCTCAAGAAGGGGAGGATGATATGAACCAAGGAACACCTATTGTTATGCCTGAAGGTCCAATTACCAGGTCGAGAGCCAAGAAGCTACAACAAGCTTTAATCACTTATATTCAAGCTATGGTGAGCTCAAAATAGGAGGTTCTAGAAGATGTTGGAGTCTTTTCCTACATGTTGTACAAAGTTGAGTTTCAAGATGGAGACACATTAAATGCATTCTAACATGCATTTAATGAACTCATAGCTGAATTAATGGAATAACTTAAGTTTAACTTGGGGTTCACTTAAAAGAACTAAATTGAACTAAAGTTACATTTAATATGGTGATGTTTGAACTCAAGTAGCATTCAATGTTGGGGTTTGTGCCCTAAAACTCGTAGTTTGTAATTTTTGTTCTAATTATTGTAATAAATTGTTATTACTTCAACAAAGCGTTATTGTTCGTTATTTACAGTATTGCCATTATTTTAACCCCAAATCCAATAAACTAAACATCCAAGGCTGTAAAATGTATCTTTAACTGCATGTAGTGTACATATAAAGGATCTCGATTCGAGATACAGCCTAAAAGGTCTATAGTAAGGGGATAAGGTTTGGGTACCATACCCTGGTAAAACTATGGATGTGGGCCACTTTGTATATGATACAAACACCGTGATCCTAACGTGTTCGTGTAGATGACATGTGAGTGGGGATATCCTATGTAATGAGATTACATAAGACCGGACCGCGAAATAGTAACCACTAGATGTAACTCCGTTGACTAGTTAGGTTTCTATTTCACTAGGATGACCTAGGCAACTTGATCTCAATCTTGAGCAGGTTACGAACTCCTGTTTGCGAGAGATTGTCCTTTGACTAGTATGGGTGAGAGTGGCCAGATTCGGTGAGAGTGGCCAGATTCTGTGAGAATGGCCAGATTGTCCTTTGACTAGTATGGGTGAGAGTGGCCAGATTCGCCGACTCAATATGCCTACCTTCTTGGGGACAAGACCGAGTGAGCAGCTGGGGACTTAGCCTAGCAAGATGGAATTCACTCCTTCCCGCCTACTAGGATAAGTAGAGGAATGTTCCCTTAAGTGGTGTCTCCGAGACTTGAACAAAGGGCCCAACCCTCTCATTGGCCCGAGAGGAACTCTGTTTGTTGGTAGGACCACAAATAAATTGTTCATTAGAGAAGCACTGGTACTTAAGGTACACGATGTAACCTAGGGGTAAAATGATAATTTGACCCAGCTGGTGTTACGAACATTCGTAAAGGATTGACTTGCTGTTATTGGTCAATATCCGTGGACACAGAAATATATTTGCAGTGAGAAGAATGCTGCGAGACTTTAGTGGAGTGTTACCTCAGTTAACGAATGTTGATTAGGAGGTTAATGAGATTAACCGAGTAATCTCGTATCGTTGGAGCTTCTGATCTGTAGGTCCATTAGGTCCACCTTCTAGCTCGTAAAAGGTTCTTAGATCGTTTGAATTTGAATTGTTCAAATTCATAAGGGAATAAACTTAATGTATATAGATACGATATAATATATAATTTTGAAACTATATATTATAAATTTAATGTGAATATGATTCATATTAAATTGTATGAGAGAGTTAAATATTTGAAAGAGTTCAAATATTAAATTCAAATGTGAATGTGATTCATATTTGAAAACTATAGGTCAAAATTTAATGTGCATTAGATGTACATTAAAACTATAGGTTAGAGGGAAAAATTGATTAAATGTGATTTAGTCCAAATTAAATATATGATATTTAATTTGTTTTAATTAAATGTGATTTAAATTAATAATTATATAATTAAATATGATTTAATCATATTATTTTATTATTTTAAATTAAATTGAGGGAACGTATCATCCAGACACGTTCCCACTATCCCTCTCCTTCTCCCTATCGATAGCTTAACAGGGAGAAGGGTGACAGTTGGTCATGAGATCGATGAATCATGTGATTTTGAGAATTGCTCTCTTTGAAGAAATCTCTCTCTCAAATTCCCTAATCTTCCAAATAGTTGGATCCCTTCCCACCTAGGGTGATCTAAGTGGATACTCAGAGAATAGGAGGTTCTCTCTTTTGGTAGTGTCTTGCTTGGAGGAGAACAGAGGATTTTCTCTATGTTGCTGAATTACTGGTGAATCACCTTTTGGAGCAAGGAGTTGCAGTTGTGAAACTACAAAGGTAATTATGAATTCCCTTTTAGTTTAGTTATTTTTTTTAAGCATCTTTGCATGATTATTCCATGTCTAATTAGATTAAAATGTATGCTTATCTCTGTTTTTACACCAATGTATTGGTTTTTGTATTTCAATCAAAATGAACTTGCAATTACGATTCCAAACACATTTCCGCTGCTTAAGGGGATAAGATCTCCATCACTCAATGAGGTGGAGATGGATTCAATGAAGTCAAGTATCACTACAAGCTTCATGCAAGACAAGCTAAGCTTCAATTATGGAACACAAGTTCAAGCCACTTGATGCTATGGAATATTATTAAAATAATAGTTAGAAGACAACACCTTTATTAGTTTTAAATATAATTTCAATTTTGTTTATCATTTAAGTTTGTTTTCAATAGGGGAGTTGTGGCTGAATTGTAACTCATATAGGTTACTCTTTTTCCCATTAACTAGCTCATAAAGTTGGTGTTTGTTTGTCTCTTTTGTCAATTAGGCTAAGGGTGTCAAAGACTATATAAAACGTTTTCTTTTTCCATTGTAGACAGAATTTTGAAGTGAATAAATTGAGTTTTTCTTTTAGTTTTGTTGAGAGCTAAGTTTTTCATATTGCAATTTCTTGTGTTTTAGAACTTGCATGCTAGAGTAATTCAAGTGGTGTTGATCGTAGCTCTTGTGGAGTGATTCGAATCACGAGTTTAGAAACGAGTTTTCTTTACTCTTGATCTTGATCATTAAGGTAATCTGTTCCAAACTTTTCCTTGGGTTGATTCCTGGGGTTTTTGAGTTTTAGATCTAAAGGTCTTGTTACTCAACAAGGTTGTTAGATCTAATTCTTGGGAGTTACTTAACAACTTGCGACTGATTCAAGAATGAGAGTACTATATTGAGGAAAAATATGATGTAAATAAGCTTTTGTTTCTACTAAAACCCGAGGAATCGAGTAGAATTATGCCTTAAAATTGAAAAATTCTTAGTTAATAAAATAGAAAAATTAGCAAAGTAAAATAAGATAAGAAGTAAAAAAAGTCATGCTCTAAAATTGAAAAACATTGTGGGTACTCCAATTTTCTTCAATAATTTTATTTTTTTAAAAAAACAACAAATACGTATTCGTTATAGAGCAACACGTAGCTTTGAACTTGTATGGAAAACTGTTCTAATGGGGATTGAAGAGGAAACTTAGCTGAGGGTGTAAATGTTGGGTTTTATGCCCTAAAACTCGTAGTTTGTAACATCTGTTCTAATTAAATCAATAAAGTGTTATTGTTTATTTCACGATTTCTCTATATTGCCTTATATTAACCCTAAATCCAATAAACGAACATCGTAGGTTGTTGAATGTCTCTTGAACTGAATGTAGTAGACATATAAGAATCTCAGTTCGAGAAATAGTCTAAAGGGTCTATAGTAAAGGAATAAGGTTGGGAACCTCATCTTGGTAATACTATGGATATGACCCACTCTGTATTTGATACAAACACAGTGATCCAACATGTTCGTGTAGACGACATGCGAGTAGGGATATCTAGATTAAATATGATTTAATCAAATATTAATATAATTAAATTAGTTTAATTATATTAATTTAATTAATTTGTTTGATTTAAATTGATAAAAAATAAAATAAAATAAATAGGGAGGGGAACGTCTCACGTTCTCCCTCAACTTTCCCTTTTTCCTCTCCCTTATCGATACATATTAGGGAGAGGAACAATTGTTTCAAGGTGATCGATCAATTGAATAAGTGAGAAAAATTTGGTTTTTCTCTTAACTCTCTCTCAACAACAATTCCCTTCTCCTTCCAAAAAGTTGGATTCCTTCCCACTAAGGAATAGATAAAAAAAGACTCAGAGAATAGGAGGTTTTCTTTGTGGTAGTGTCCTGTTGAAAGAACAGAGGAAACCTTGAGGTTCCTGTGCATTTTAGAGCAAGGAGTTGCTAGATTTCGAACTATAAAGGTAATGTTTTCAATTCCTTTTAGTTTAGTTCTTATATAGCATGCTAATTAAGATTTAATCCATGCCTAATTAGATTAGAATTGCTTATTCTGTTTATTTTGCCAATGTATGGGTTTTTGGAGTAAACCAAAAACAAACAAGAAAATCGATCCTAATAACACGTTTCCGCTGCTCATGGGGATTCGATTCCCTTCAGTCGCTTGTCGCAAGTCTTCGCCGAAAACCGAGTCGCGCCTCGCCCTCTCTGTCCGGTGAAGCTAGCCGCCATCACGCGACGTCCAACCAAGTCGCGATCCCTCCGCCACACGTGCTCGTCGATCGCAGCCAAGTCGCCTCACCCTTCGCTCGTGAAGGCCGATCAAACCTAGCCTCATCAGAATCGTGAGAAGTCACCGCCGCCGAACGTCTCTAGCGTCGATCCGTTTTTGTGTCATTTTGGTTCGAGTTTTTTGAGGGGGTTTTGACCGGTTTTCGAAGTTTTAGGACCAATTCTGAGTAGATCGGCTTATGGGCGTTCCAAAATTAGTCTTCACGCGTCGAGACGTGCCGCCCTCACCGGAGTTAGCCAATTTGATCCCTTTTTTTTTTCGAGCTCGCCTTGGGTCTCCGTTGTGGTATTTTCGCTCAACTTACGTTAATTATTTGAATATTTAGTAATAGGACCATTTGTTTAAGTTGTTTTTATTTTGGATTTAGGTGGTTGAGTACGTTGTGGTCGCAAATTAGAAAGGTTCTCGAATTAAGAATTTAATTCAAGTTATTTATTTTGGAAATATTAAAGGTTTGAAGTTCTTTGATTTAAGAAATAAATAGCCTTGAATTTGAGGAAATTGAACAAGATTATTGGAGAAGTACTTTGAGTTAGAGATCGAAATTTTTGGAGATTTTAGAACGAACTTAAGGTAAGGGATCTCACACCAAACTCTTTAAAATGGGATTAATATATAGTTTCTAAAAGGAACTTTTGAACAAGGAACTTTTAATGTTATCTTACGTATTTAGTGATTTCTTTTCTATGTTTTACTATCCTTGAAAATTGTATGCACGGATTGTTTTGAGCTTAAATGTTATAAAAGGTATGTTATGATATGTGATTTAATGTTATTCTATGACATGTTCATCATAGTTTATGAAAGAACGATGGGACCTCATGCATGATTGTATGTACATGATAAGGTTATGAATGGTTAGGACAATTATGCTCCATAAGATTTTAGGGGTTTTGAGAGTATTCCATATGACCTAGTGGTCTTCGGAGTTTTGAGAGGACTCCATATTGCACAGGAGTCTTCAGATTCAACATGATTCAGGAGTCTTTGGATTCAACATGCTCTCAGGAGAACTTAATTGACCAATAAAAGTCAAAGAAAATAGTCATGATTGTTTTAGAGAAAGTTAGGTCTCACACATGAAAGTTTTAAAGATATGTTTGTATTTGTATGCATATCTCAAACCTCGGTAGTGAGATCACTTACTGGGTATTATTTTTATAGTACTCACCATTTCTTTTTAAAATATTTTCAGGTAAAGGCAAGGGCATACAAGGCGAGTGACGGGGACACGTTACGAAGGCCATGGGACTAAGCCATGTTTTTCATATTTTTGTTTTACTAGTTATTTTTAAGTGATTTTGTTTTCCGCTTTATTAACATAGAGAATTTTAAATTAAAGCAAGACTTATTTATGTTGTTTAAATGTTTTGACTTTTGGGATCCCTAAAAGTGATTTTGACCGAATAGAATTTATTTTTATTATATTTTATGGCCTAAAAATGCATGCATGAATAGTAATGTCTCTAGTAAGTATATCTTAGGAGTTAGGGGTGTTACACTTAAATTATTGTCTTATATGATTTCATTTTCACCTATCGGATAACTGCACATTTATTATTAATTTTTATATTTTTTTAACACAACATTTTAAAAAAATACTTCAAAATAATTTTTATTCAAAGAAATCAATTTTTTAGAGTATGAACAATTCAATTTTTTGCTTGTATCTATTTAGCTACCAAAAAGTATGAATGATAATAAAAAAAGGAAATCATACTCTACACTTTCTGGAGAAGAGAGGAAAAAAACAATTGAATTGTTTATAGAATCCAGAAAAAAAGACAACTTGAAGGAAGTAGCAAGCATCATATTAAAAGAAAAAGTACTTTTAGTATAGCCACCCAAAAAGCAACAAATAAAATTGGAGGTAATATTTTATTATTGTATCTCAAATTAATATATTTGAATATTACTTTTAATTAAATAAGATTATTTTAATGTGTTAATCGATATACATCTTCTAGTGTTTAACATGATCACAAACTCTGGAATAACCATTTCATTCTCGTATACATGAGCTTAAAAATATACGACCATGTACATTTTGCAAAGCAGTAACATTTGAGCATGAGACTCCAACATTCTGTTGTACCTGCAGTGCCTACAAACCTTACCCATTTATTCACATCGCAAAATGAAGAAGGAGTTTTATTTAGAAAGAATATTTGGGTTTATAATATTATTTTTTTCTTTCACATCATTTGGAGTAAATTTAGATAGAGATTTAGCATCTTCACATAAATGAGTTTACACATTTAGAGAACAAGGACAAATATATCATGACCTCTCGAGTCTATTGCCAGAAGAGAAGCTAATATTCTTCCAACTATATTTTTATGACGGAGATTCAAAATCGTATGGAAAGATTGAAAGATGTTGGATTGAATGAGTGTGTTACTGAAAAGTTAGTAGATATTTTAAAAGACAATGTGTATGCCCAATTTTTTATAAGCTTAAAGATCCTCAATCTATTGAAGATGCTCATATATATTGCTTCAAATGTACAAGTTGATCAACGTGTTTATAATTTGCTTGGGGTGGACCAAGTAGAAGTCGTTTGGATTGAAGGAAATAATAACAACATTCCATTTAAGAGAGATATAGTGGTACATGCCTATTATGGAAAACGACACAGAATACACCATTATTTTAGTTGTTATGACTCACTTCAATACCTTTACTATTACTAAATGGAGAGGTTGGTTGGCACAAGACATCAAAATAAATGTTAAGCAAAATCATGATAATGGGTCATACACGAAGTCGACAGAAGGAACATCCAACATCCAACAACTTAGCAACATTATATTGAAGATATAAACAATAGTGAAAATCAAGGTTCGTTTCGTCTGTTATTGTTGTTTTAATAACTTATATCTACTTAAAAATTATGCTTAATATATTATTCATAATATAACATTTTATTTTTACTTTCATAGAATCATTCATAATATAACATTTTATTTTACTTCTACAGGAATGTCAAAAGGTCGGTCATCCACAGTTTCAAGCAGAGAATATTATTGTTATAAGTTACAAATTCGTTGATCTACTAAATCAATATTGCTTCTAGTTGGACAACTATTCCAACAATATGTTGTCGATATGTACATAAAGCTTGAAACAACTAGACTTGATTATTATAAAACACAACAATCATAAATTTGATTTGAGTTATATAAAGGAATTGTTGATGTTGTTAATGTAGGAGAAACATGGGGGACAAGGTTGGAAAACGTGTTGTTCTTCCTTCAACATTTATCGGTGGTCCAAAAGACATGAGACGTCGGTATTTAGACGCTATGGCTTTAGTATAACATTTTGGAAAGCCAGATTTTTTCGTATAATTGAAAGAGTCAAGATCAAGAAAGCGGAAACAATTTTGGATCTTGAACACTCTAAGTTGACCAATTTTGTAAAATAAAATGCATGCTCAAAGCTGGAAAAACTGGGAGTTAAGAAACTCATCTTTGAAGATCAAATTCTCTTCACCCGGTGGATGATTTTCAACACGAACACTTCGTGGACCACCTCTAGAGTCTTCCCTACTATCCTCAGGCCTTGCAACGGATTGTGGAATCCTAGATTGAGAGAATTTGGAAGAAGAGTCCCCAAAGGTCACAAAACGGGAATTCTTTGAATTTCTATAAAATTCTCTCAAAACACCTCAAAACACCATTAAATAAAGCTTCATCAAGCTTCATTTGAGTGACAACTCAAGTGTGATGAGGATGGTTTGAGATGGAGGTGGCCAATTTTGGTGAATTTGAAGATGAGAAGGATTGGGCAAGTTGGTAAGTTGCCATCCATGAAAATCCTTGATTATTCATTTAATTTTAATTCAAAAATCAATATTAAATTAATTTTTAATTAAAATTAATTTAATTAATTAATTAATTAAAATTAATTTAATTAATTAATTAATTAAATAAATAATTTAATTAATTAATTTTTATTTAATTTAATATCAAATATTAAATTAAATAAATTGCTCGATCCCATCGATTTTCTGAACATGTATTCATGCTCTAAATCGATCATATATTTAAATCATATTTAAATATATACACTTCTTTTTAATCATAGTTTAATTCCTAATTAAGCTATGATTCGTTAAATATATCACATATAATTAATGCTTTCTCCCAAACTCAAATTTGAACAATTCAAATTATTTTCTCTCAAAATGTTACAAGGCTTAGTCCGAGCTAGTAAGGAAGACCTAATGCACCTACAGATCATGAGCTCCAATGGTACGAGATTAACTGACCAAACTCTTTAGCCTAGCTAATCAACATTCGTTAACCACCGGGACACTCTACTATATTTCTGTCCACTCGATATAACCATGATTAGTAAGTCGATCCTTCACAGGTCGTTCGTAATTACAACTGGGTCAAAATTACTGTTTTACCCCTATAATTACCTCTTGTTCCTTTAGTCCCACTGATCCTCTAATGAACAATGGTTTGTGGTCCACTAGAAAACTGAATCCCTCTCGGACCAATGAGAGGGGTGGGCCCTTTGTTCAAGACCCGGAGTCAACACTTAAGGGAACAACCTCTCTACTAATTCCTAAAGCGGGTAGGAGTGAATTCCATCTTGTAGAATTATGTTCCCAACTATCTACCCAGACTTATCTCTGATATGGGGGGCTTATTGAGTCGGCAATCTCGGGCCACTCTCACCCATACAAATCTAAGGATAATCCGAATAAACAAGAGTTCATAGAACGCGCAGGATTAAGATCGAGTTCTCTAGGTCATCGTATGAATATAATCAGTTAAGATAGTAAACAGAGTTATAAAGTCTAAGTGACTATTTCGCGGTTCAGTCTTATGCAAACTCATTGCATTGGACACCCCCACTCACATGTCTCGACATGAACAATTTAGGATCACATCGTTTGTACTTTACAAAGTGGGTTGCGCCCATAGTTCCCTCAGGATAAGGTACCTAGCCCTATCCTTATACTATAGACCGTTCTAGATATAACTTGAACTTGATCCACTTTTATGTCACACATAAAGTTCAAGTATTCATCCTATAGCCAAAGGTTCTTTATTTGATTAGGGTTACACAATACACAATTCACTTTATTTAATAACACCTTTACTGAATAAATCTCAATAACAACTTTATTGCAAAATAGAATATACATTCAGTTTACAAAACCACGAGTTTTAGGACATAAAACCAACAATAATGACATGTAATGCTGAATGGAAAGAAATAATGGATGAACTATTAGAATGTCAACAAACTCAAGATAAGCCAGATCTAACTTCAAGAGTTTTTAGAGGAAAGTTAATGGACTTGAAGGATCAAATTGTTCACAAAGAAATATTTGGAAAAGTTGCATCTTTTGTTATGTGATTGAATTTTAGAAACGAGGTTTTCCACACATACACATGTTGGTCATATTGAAAAAAGATTTTAAGATCACAAATGTTGACTAGTATGACAAATATATTAGCGTAGAAATTCAAAATAGTGAACCTTTCACAATGTTATTGTGAAACACATGCTACATGGCCCATGCGGAGAAGATAACAAAAATTTTCCTTGCATGATCAATGGAAAATGTAAATTCCATTATCCACATCAATTTTCGTTAAAAACAATGCAAAGAAAAGATGTGTACCCAATATACATGAGGAGGGACGATGAAAAATAGTTATTTATAACAACATCAGTTATTTATTATTTTGTATTTAAATTTCATAATAGTGATTAAGTAACTAAATTTATCATTTGAAAAATATTTTCCTAATTATATTGCATTTTCAAATATTTGAAGGCAATAGTAAGAAAGAAGACTTTTGATAAACGATGGGTTGTCCCTTATAATCCATTCTACTTTTGAGATACAATTGTCATATTAATGTCGAAATATGTTCTGGATTGAAAGCAGTTAAATATTTATACAAATATGTTTATAAGGGGCATGATAGAGCAATAGTTTATATATTACATGATAGTGATAATCGAAGTATTGCTGAAATAAGAGATTATCAAGATGCAAGATGGGTATCGGCTCAAAAAGTTTTATGGAGAATTTATGATTTTAGACCGAATGAAACATATCCTCCAATGATAAACTTGCAGCTCCAGCTTCCAACTATGTCGTGCATTTCTTAATGGGAAAATCAGAATTTGAAGAATTGATTCATTGGGATCATGTTTCAAAAACAATGTTAACAAGGTACTTCATATGTGTCAAACATCTGAAAATGCCCAAAAATTTTTATATAAAAAAATTCCTAAACATTATACATGGGACAAACAACTACGAATATGGAAGGAGAGGAAAAAAGGAGTTGTTGTATCACGTATTGTAGGAGCAAATCCAAGAGAAGGAGAATGATATTATTTGTGTTTGCTACTAAACTATGTTAGGGGACCAACGTCATTTGAATCTTTATTGATGGTCAATGAAAAAAGAGTACCAACATTTAAAGATTCAGCACAAGAAAAAAGACTTTTAGATTCTGATCACAGTGTAATAGATTGCTTGGATGAAGCAGTCTCGTTTGAGATGTCCTATGCTTTTCGAATACTTTTTGCAACGATATTAGTGTATTGTGAGCCTCTTGATGTGAGAAAATTGTGGAAAAAGTATTCTTAGGAATTATTAGAAGATTATAGAAAAGATGAGCCAAAAAATGTATAATATCAAGTGCAATGTGTTTTGAGAGACATAAAAGTATTCTTGGAATCAATTAGCAAACAAATCACTATGTATGACTTGCCAAAAATCAAACATATGCCCATGGATGAAAATAAGTGTCATATAATGTAATGCCCAACATTTTCAGGTACCAATTAAAGTTTTAAATTTCGAATTTAACTTAATTTTGGGACCGATTTCATGTTAAGTTGTAATTTGAAATTAAAATTAGGATACTTGCATAAAGTGATATTTAGAAAATTTGTAAAAAAAGAGAAAGAATTAATTTAGGTTGGAGCATTGTGATAGTTTAAATGAAAGAAAGAGGCAAGAGTGAAAAAAGAAAAATATAACATTGATTAGGTTTCTCCTTTTGTCCTTAGTCTGGTGAAGTTTTACTGTTTTGAGTTAGTTTTAGTGAAGAGTAAGGGCAACCAAATATTCAGGTGAAATTTAAATACTACAAAGGAAATAACTAACATAAAAAGTGTTAAAGGACACAAAACCAAATGAACTAACAGTGAGAAGAACTTAGATCAAATAATTAAGAACAAGGGGTTTGAATTAGGGGCAGATTTATGCTTCATCAATCCAAATGCTACAACATAAACATTGCTCCAACACTTAATGCAAGTTCAACACAGATTCTTCCCAGAAATCTTAATTAGAGGCAACTAATTCCCATTAAAGTACCTCTACAATTTTCTCTCATTGCATTCATTAGGTGAGTTACTATCCCTGGTATCCTCAAGTACCCTAGAGCTTGCTCCTAATTAGAACTAATGTTAATCAATGAACTCCGTTTATATTTCCTCTTCCAAAATTAAGAATAAACGCAACTAAAATTGGTTGGCCAGAAGAATTTCAGTTAAACTTAAACATACAAAGATTAGAAGTGAGGATTATGTAAGCCATGATGTATCATTCAGCTCAAATCCACATAAATTCCCCTAATTCTAGCCCCATAGAGTGATTAGTTCATAGCAAAGAAGAACAAACAGGAAATAAAACTTAAATTAAACTGAAAAGACATTACAAGGTCTAAATTAGAAACAAGGAATTTTAAAAGGGAAACTAAAAATAACATAACAGAATTGAGGAAAAGATGGAGTTGCAGCTCCCAATGGTTGAGGGAAATCTTCTTTTCCAAGAGCCTCCCTCTTCAATCAACAACCTCTACTCCTTTTGATCTTCTCCTTTCTTTTTCACAACTCTTCCTATCATAAAAAGGGTCCTTGCTAACTAACTTTTTCTGCCTCTCCTCAAAATGGCAAAAAGAAGCTTAAATACATCTTTCCCAAATTGGAACAAGGGCTTAGTGGCATAAGAACCCCTCGTGGCAACCTCCAATTGGCCCAGCTAGGGCTAGCTGACAGATTCCATAAATGAGGTGGCTTCCACGTGCTTCTTTTGTTTCACCTTCCAACTGGCTGCTTAAGAAAAAGTCACTGCTTCAACATTCTTTACATTTTTGCTCCAGCAATTGGAACAATGTTGGAACCTTGAAGATGCTCCAGCATACTGGTGAGTTCTTTTCCAGCAATACAAATGGTCCAACATTCCTTTTAGCTCTTTATCACTTGGTCATTATGCTGCAACAATACTACCTTCAAAGATTACATTATGCATAAATCAGTCAAAAATTCCACTTAGAGCAACAACAAGAAGACTTCTAACATTCAAAAGACTTTGTTACTCCATTTTACTAAATAACAAACTCTGGCTGACTAAAACAATAAAGCTTTACTCAAAGAGACACAACTCACTCCATCTAATCTATTTAATAGCTCTCTTTTGTAGAGCTATCAACGTCCAACCATCGAGTTGGCTTCACAACCACGCGAATCGAACCCAGTCGCACCGACAGGCTCTGTTCGTTTGTTGTCGTGATGTACACTGCCAAATTCGGGCTCGTCACTGCTGCTCGACGGCGAATCAACTTGCAGCCGCCGCCACCACCACCTTTTTGATCAACAAGGGAAGCCTTTGCTGAAGACTCAATTTTTCAAAAAAGAATCACCGTGAACTTATTTTTTGGGAGGTAAGGGAGATAATTATAGATTTTTGGATGGTCCTAAATAGAATAAACTGATTTGTTGGAGTTATGAGTTACTTTTAGGAGACCCACTTTAGTTTGGTGTCAGATTTACACAGTCTGAGCAAGTTCGATCAATCCAACATTGATTTTGGGGTTTAAGGTAAATTGTCTGGATATGAAAAACTATGGGTCTTTGGATTGGAAATTAGATGATAGACTGAATTATTTAGGATTTTCTAGTCGGACAGGTCCAATAGAGGCGTGGTGTTAAGGACTGAAACTTGGTTTTAGATAGTAGACTAAGGTAAGGGATCTCATGTCGAACACTTTAAAATGGGATAAAAAGTTATGTTGAATATATTCTATTATTTTATTATTTTGAAAGATGTTATACTTTGAATGTATTTTCACATTTAAAGTTTATGGAAGATAGTTCATAAATCATGATTTATTATTTTTCCATGATAAGAGCATTTACTGTTTATGAATGATGGATGGGACCTTACTGTTTATGAATAATAGATGAGACCTCATGCATGTATGTATGTTATGAATATATTTTAGAAGGTTGTGGCAATTAGTCTCCTGAGGCTTTATGCATGGTCAAACATGCATTAGAGACCCTTTGGATCAAATTATAAGGGTCTGTGAGGGACTCAACATGAAAGGACTCAAGTTGACCAATTAACCACTTAAACCCAAAGGGAAAGTCATGTAGTTGATATGTTTAAAAGAAGTTTCAAGTCACGCATATGAAAGTTTAAACTCATGCATGTGTATGCATATCCCAAACCTCGGTAGTGAAATCACTTACTGAGTATTTTATAATACTCAACCTTTCTTTTAAAATGTTTTCAGGTAAAGGAAAGAGTATACAAGGCGAGTGACGGAGATACATTACAAAGGCCATAGGATTCTCCAAGTCATATCTCTCTCATTCTTCTTTTGAATTTTACAGACATTTAATGTTTCTTTCAGCTTAAGTAGTATTGTAATTTCAATTGAGGCCATACTTTAATTCTATTTATTTTTAAATGTTTTGACTGTTTGGGATCCCAATAATGAAACTTCAAATTTTGATTTAAGTGAATATGTTACCCACCTTAAAAATATTTTATGACCTAAAATGCATACATGAGTAGTAATGACTTTAGAAAGTAAATCCTAGAACTAGGTTCGTTACATATAAAAGATATAATAGATGAAAAATCAATTTTGTCTCAGATATCGAAGCTTCAACGAAGTTGAATGAAGACCAGAAATTGGCATACGATATTATCATTGATAGAATCCTAACTAATAAAAGTGGTGTATTTTTCATTAATGAGCCAGGAGGAATAGGAAAAACTTTTTTGTATCATGCATTGCTAGCTACTATAGGATAAAAAAAGACAATAGCAATTGCAACAGCAACATCAAGTGTCGTTTGCTTCAATCATACTAGGAGGACGAACTGCGCATTTTAGATTTAATATACCACTACAGGCAATTGAATCATTTGTATGCAATATTTCTAAGCAGAGTAACAGGGTAGAGTTGATTAGACAAGAAAAAGTAATTATTTGGGGTGAGGCACCAATGGCAAAAAAAGTCACAATAGAAGCAGTTGACAAAACTTTCAGAGATATATAATGGATAATTCATAACCATTTGGTGGAAATGTTGTCGTATTTAGAGAGATTTTCGACAAGTATTACCAGCTGTCCAACGAGCTACAAGAAAACAAACTATTAATGAAAGTTTGGTAAAGTCATATCTTTGGAAGTGTAACACCTCTAACTCTTATGAACTCACTTCCTAGAGACATTACTACTCATGCATGCATTTTCCAGCCATTTAAAAATAATAATAAGAAGAATAGTTTAACTTTAAAACACAATCAAAACTACATTTAGGGATCCCAAAAAAATCAAAGCATTTAAAAGACATAAATAAGTTTGGTCTCGATTTAAAATCCCCTAAAATCATAATGCGTAAACAAAATCGTATAACCATAACTCTTAAAACAAAAATGCGGAAAACATGGCTTTGTCCCATGGCATTCGTAACGCGTCCCCGTCACTCGCCATGTATGCCCTTGCCCTTACCTGAAAACATTTTAAAAATAAAGGGCGAATATTATAAAAATAATACCAGTAAGTGACCTCGCTACCGATGTTTGAGATATGCATACACATACAAACATGACTTTATAACTTTCATGTGTGGGACCTAACTTTCTCATAAACTATCTTGACTATTTCTTTTGGCTTTTAGTGGTTGATAACTATCGATTATGAGAGTTATTTAAGACCTTTATTGATTTTCTATTATTTAATTTGATCAAAAAGTAGGCGAAAGTATAAGTAATTATCCAAGAATTATGTCGTTTTTCTAAAAGCTAACAAGACAGCTCACATATCTTTATTTGACTACAGGAAGGAAAAACGAGGCAATTGCCTTGCCGACAGGCGTAAAATGCAAATAGATATTTGAAGGAAGCCGACCGCTGCAGTCACTTAAATATAAAAGGAAAAGACGCGGGAATCAAGGGAAATATCAATGCACTCCAGAAATTAAAAGAAAGATTCTACGCTGAATTACGGAAACCCTTAGACCAAGCTACTCTATAAAAAAGGGAATCGGTGTTCGATATATGGACGACCAAGAGGAGAGAATTTTGCACTAGAGTCGTTCGTCAGTTTGTTGTTTTTCTTACTACTGTTATTCAGTTTTTGAAGCATTAAGTTTGTAGCTTTCTATTTTGTTCTATTCTTAGTTTTAGTTCAAGTTCAAAGTCTATTTCAATTTCGTAAGACAGTAAACATTGTTCAATTGTTAACTTCTGCCATTCCAGTTCAGTCTTATGTTTTATCCCGTTCTGTAGTGTTGTTTGCAACGTGTTGTTACTTTTAATAAAATATCAGTCATTCTGTTTTGTTCATACTTTGAAGCTTCGTCATTACAGCCTTTGTACTATCTCGGTTCATGCTCAAAAGTGATAGACCGAGAAGAGTAACTTGAGATGTTATTTTTATCTATTCAGTTTATATTTAGCTTTATTGTTTCATCCATGAGGAGCTAACTTCCCTTAGGGACTAAGAATGTGAATACCCTAAAGGAAGACAACCAAACTCCAAAGCAAAAGCGTTTCAGGTAAACCTTCAAGTAAATTTACTTTTGGTGATTGTATTGTGGAAAACCTTTGTCGACCATCTAAGGTGACCTGTCAAGCTCGAGTTTGGCATCGAAAGGGTCAACTTAGAATGGAGTTCCAAAAAGTAATGGAGTAAAGGGGTTTAGAAATAAGACCCGAACGTTGTCCCTAGACATAGGGCAAGACTTCAAAACCATAGAGCCATGGTTGTAAAACCTGAGATAGATTGACCATAGACATATAGAAGCAATCACTCAACCTTTTAACGATACTTCACAGAAGGTCAAATGGGAGTAGGGCTTGGTTTACTTGCTTGGAGAATTTAGCCAAATCATATCGCTGGCAGTCAAGCACTGATGCAGTTCAAGGCAATTGCATTGCGGCAGTAGGAGAAACAGTTATAGGCGAGGCAATTGCCTCATTTTACCTCCGTAAGTTAGTCCACCTATCTGTCGTGTCGTTGCCGCTCCGTGCTGCGAGGTGTACTGCCATGCGAGGCAATTGCCTCGAGTCGCCTTGTCTTCCAGTAGTGCTTTTAACATCCTGAATCCCTTTTCTTCATTATTGCATTTATCTTAGATATAATCATCCCATCACTTACCACATTTTTTAATACCTTTTGCAATCAGTCCACATCCCGTTTCCTCCTAATCAGTTCTATTTCTTCGTTCCCTTGGGCTCGATACTCTGGAATACTTCCAGTTTTATATTACTTCGATCGCGTGCGCTTGCGCGGTTTCGATAGCGATAAAGTTTTTGGCGTCGTTTCCAAGGAACGACATTTATAATAAAATTGATTAGAGATACACAGAAAGGAACAATTGGAATTTGACGCAATTGCATTGGGTTAGCCCAACGCAATTGCCTGACAGTGGTAGTTTCTCTCTCTCTCTAGAGACACTTTGTTTAATTTCGGGGTCAGGCACAGTGTATGCGAAAAGGGCTCTACCTCTTGGAGCAAGATCCAGAGATAGAAAGGACCTTCCGTGTGCGGCGGAAACAACAGAGAAGGAATAGAGTGCAGAATGTAAACTCACAGATTAACAGTAAAAACAAACCTCTGCAAAAATCAGGAGTGGTACAGATGAACGAAAGAAAACAACAAAAATATGGATAACGGGCAGCAACAGACGCCCATAGCTAACCCAATCTTCATTGCAGATGAAAGAAATAGAGCCATATGAGACTATGCAACAACCACATTTCAAAATATGAACACGGGGATCATGGAGCCCAACATCGAAGCGAATCACTTCGAACTCAAACCTGTGATGTTCCAAATGCTTAATACTATGGGCCAATTTGCAGGGTTGCCAAACAAGGATCCACATAAACACATCAAGACCTTCCTGCGCATCTGTAACTCATTCATAATCAATGGTATTTCGAAGGAAGCGTTACGATTGAAACACTTTCCGTTTTCTTTGCAGGGAAATGTTAAGGCTTGGTTGGACTCATTCTATTGGGATGTATGTCCTAATCTCGTATATGTTTGTAATATTCCTTATTGAAATAAATAAGAGTTATTTTTTCATCACTTTGTGTCTCGCATATTTACAAACTTAATCCAAGAAACTAAGCTCCAGGGTCATTGAATTATGAGAGAACTAGAACTTGAACTGTGTGTAGTGGACACATAGGGAGGATCACGCTCGAGTTAATGACCCAAACGACCTACAGTATACGGATAGGGTTGGAGACCTAATCCTGGATACGTTGTGGATGCGACCCGTTTTGTATTAGAAACAAACGAGGTGATCCAACTCGTTCATGTGGTTGACATGCGAGTGGGGGCATCCTGTGCAATGAGATTGTACAAGACCGGATCTTGAATTATTAGACTTACTGATGTAACACCGTTAACAGTATAGGGCTAATAACTTCGTAGATGACCAATAATGACTCGACCTTAATCATGAGCATGTTATGGACTCGTGTCTGCGGGGGTCTGTCCTTTGACTAGTACGGGTGAGGGTGGTCACAGTTACTCACCCAATATGCCTATCTTCTCAGGGACAGGACCACGTGGGGAGCTGGGAACTTGACTACGCAGATGGAATCCACTCATTCCCGAATTAGGGAAACTAGAGGGGTTATCCCCTTAAGTGTTGTCTCCAGGGCTTGGACAACGGGCACCCACCCTTTCACTGGCCCGAGAGGGGTGTTGTTTATGGTTGGACCATACAACGTTGTTGTTCATTAGAGGAGCAGTGAGACTTAAGGAGCAAGAGGTAGACACAGGGGTAAAACGGTAATTTGACCCAACAGTGTCTACGAACAACCTGCGAAGGGTCGACTCACAGGCATTGATTATATCGATGGACACAACTTGTCCTACAGTGATGAGAGTGCAACTACGGGCTTTAGTGGAGTGTTACCGTAGCTAATGAATGTTGAATAACCGGGTCAAAGAGTTTGACATGTTAGTCTCAGATCATTGGAGCTCGTCATCTGTAGGTCCATTAGGTCCCTCGGTTGGCTCAAATTGGACAAACTGAGGGTTTACAGTTTTGTGTGAATTTGAAGTGTTCAAATTCATTATTTGGGTATTTATGTCATTTATATGAGATATAGATGAGATAATATATAGTTCAATGTGAATGAGATTCATAATAAACTATAGGTTAGCCTAATTGATTAATTAGTGCTAATTTGGAGAAATTAGATTGAGATAAATTAAATTGAATATGATTCAATTTAAAATTTCCACAATTATACAAATGAGATTTGTATAATAAGGTATGAGATACCTTATTGTATATGATATGCAAATATGACTTGCATATTAAGGAAAGCAGGACAACGTGTTGTTACAAGTAAGCAACCCAAGAATTAAGAAAAAATGTACATAAAAAAAATAAAAAGATGTCTGGGAAGAGATCTTTGAATCATGGTGTCCATCTGAACTCCTTCAGCTTTTCTCGCGAATGTTCTAAGAGCCCGTGAATTGTTGCTAGGGCACAAATATCTTTGTCAGCAACAGCAGGTGTACATTCAGTGTGACTAATCCTTTCGCGTTCCTGCGAAACCTCAAGTCTCTCTCGTTCCAGGTTTTTCTCCCTCTCAGATATTGTGGTGGGCAGTCTTGTCGATTCAGATTTTATGATATGTAACTTTGTTTCTTGTTCAATAACCTTCGCTTTAAGCGCTGCAATCTCATCTTCCAATACAGAAGCTTCCGATACAGATTGAGCAAGTTGAGTTCGGAGAGTGTTGTTCGCTTCGAGTGTTTGGTCTTCTTTGGACAATGCACGTTCCAATTCAACCTTCGTGTCATCCAGTTGTCGAGTCTTGTCTGCTGAAGTTAGCATAGTTGATAAAGTAGATTGGATTTCGTTGTACTCCACCACCTTTTGGAAATAGAGATGTGATCTCTCGCAACGGCTCCACATTTCTTGTACAGATATATGTTATGGCATCAAGTATCTTGCGTGTCTCTTGAGTAAGTTGAGCGACGTTCTCGAAGGGGGTTTGTGCGATCTTCTCTTGTATGTTTCTCCACATAGATATGGTGAACTGTCTTCGATGAGAAGAAATCACGTCATCTGCGCAGTAGTGAGATTCTTCAGAAGTTGAAGCAACTACATGTTGAGGGACAATTGCAGTCTGCGACACAACTATATGCTGCGAGGTAACTACGTTCTGCGGATTAGTTACGGGTTGTCGAAAAACTGTGTTCTGCGAGCTTTGATGTATTTCAGCTGGGACAAGAAGCGAAATCATGACTTGCTCTACCTCAGAGGCTGGAACAACATCTTCTAGAGTTTCCATGGGAGGGTATGAAGTCACGACACGCTCTACCCCGGGAGACGGAGTTATTGTCGGGGTTGAAGTTTGATGAGAGCGCTCATTGACAGGGTGGAGAGAAGAAGTCATGATTCGCTCATTCACGAGTCCTTGCAGACTCCCAATCAACTGGGGGGCAAGGTCTAAGGCATACGGTCCTATCAAAGATTGATCAGTGTGTTGAGCGACATCTGCTTCTAGACCATCGCTCAGTTGGAGCTGCAATAATATTAAAAAAAAGGTAGTCAGACTAGAAAAAAATAAAAAGAGTCACGAAAAAAAAAGGATGAGAGACCAACCAGAGCCTCAATGTTGTCAGGAATGCGAGAGGCGCTAGGAACACCTTGGAAAATTTGGTCGCCAAGGTCAACAGTCTTCTTTGATTTTTTGGGTCTTTTCCAATGACAGTCTCTTGTACTACTCTCGCTCCCGTCATCTTGAGCGGGCCTGTCAGGAGATATTCTACCTCCAATCAAGCAAATTTGTTTCCCTCCAGAAGTAGCCCCACTAGTGTTGAGTAGCTTAGGTTGGGGTTGGGGTTTAGGTGTTATAGCGCTATTCACCAGGTCATTTATACCCGACTCTAGGTAGTCACCATGCTTATTCAACCACCAACTTCTGAAGCGGGAGGTGACGTGAATCTCTGGGTTTAATGTGCGAGCGGGGAGGAATACTTTAGAGCCCTCGATGGTCCGAAGGCAAACCCTCTAGTGATTAGGATGTTGCCCAAGCTAACTGAAGGTCATGTTTTCCCTAAATCACTTGGAATATCCTGATGAAATCCAAATTGGCGACCAAATCGGCACGAACTGTAAGGCTCAATGACCCAGGAATTTTGGCAGCGCGCCGATAAATAGCATGATTGCAGACTAGAAAAGTACGAGGAATGAGAAAATCTCATGGTACCTTCATGCTTTAAAATCTCGTGCTTATTTCTATTCTGGAGGCTCGCATGCTAGGATACAGAGGTACCCCTCTGGATTAGTTCGTGGGCCTCCAATTCATTGAAGTATATAGCACCACCCTCTCCAGAAAAGTAAACCATGTCAGGGTCCCGAACCATATGGGGAGTCCTATAATTGGTTTTGAAATAGTGAGCGAGCCAACCAAAGATGTAGTGTGCAGGGAAACAACTTTCCATGTGCCCAACTGGTGTGTTAGCATTCGCGATTTTACCCAACCCATGATAGATATTGGCAAGAACAGGGACTGCAAGACTCAAAGTTTCTCCCCCAGCCATTAGACTGGCAGCTTTAAAAACGCTAGGGCGGATGTGGTTGGCATTCCCTTGAGGAAACACGAAGGCGCAGAGCCAACAAGATAGAAAGGCAGCCAAATATGTTTGGTCCTTCCATTCCTCCTCGATGTTAAGGTCATGAAACAGTTTATCCTCTTCAGCCAACCACTTACGAAACTTGATGCCCGTGTCGTCTGGGTTGTGAGTCAGAGAAGAACGAGATGCTCTTTTAGGTCTTTGATAAGGAGGTCTCACATACACTCGATCACCTTTAAACCAAAAATTGATCTAGGAGTTGATCGCGATGTGGGAATGTTCAGATTTTGAAGCACTAAGCACATAGAATGCATGGAAAAGGTACTCGCAGCTTTTCGGTAGGTGTCTGCCTAACTCGTTAGAGCCAGTCAAACTTTTGAGACTAGGGATGACCTCTTCATAAAACATGCCTTTAATGGGCAGGCTTCCAAAGCTCCAAAGGTCCCATAAGGCGATTGAGAGTTCTCCCACTTGGGTATGTAGAGTATTGGTTGCAGGACACCAAGCCTCGCAAAAAGCTGAAAACACATCATTGATGTGGTCATAAGTATAAAGGGAGGCCACCACGGCGTCCAGCAAATGAGATGTACGAAGTAGTTTTTCGTTTCGACCGACAACATATTCCAACCATTCCTAGTAGCGTGGTACAAAATGGAATTCTCCTGGAATTTTTAAGACAGAGTCCCAACGTGCTAAGCCATTTATTATCCGACGACCTAGGGTCATTTTCGGGTCTTGAGTGGGGTTTTGATTGTGAATAGGAGATTCTAGGAACCAGGCTTTAGAGAATGAGTCATGGTCTAAAGGTTTCTCTGTAGACCAGACAGTTAAGGTATTTGAGTGGTGTAGCCTAAGCCATATGTCTGTTGTATGCCCCGTTTTTGGATCCTCTACGACAAAACTAATGCCACTCCTTATTGGTTGTTTGGGGTCTTTCAAGAGGACAAGTTGTCGCTTGTTCAATGAGAGATTCTCTGCAAAATGCACCATGGTCCTGTAAAAAAAATGGGAGGGAGGGGGGTTGTGGTCAACAAAAAACAAAAAAAAAAAAACAAAAAAGAAGGAGTCAGAGAGTCCCGTAGCTGCAAGTACGCCCGACACCGACAAGGGTCCCACAAGCGTATATGAGCCAATGTGGAGTTCCGTAGCTGCAAGTACACCCAGCACCGACAAGGGTCCCATAAGTGTATATGCACTAGGAACGAGGAAGTCCTGCAACTGCAAGTATGTCCGACACCGACAAGGGTCCCACGAGCGTATATGAGCTAGGAACATGTGGAGTTCTGTAGCTGCAAGTACACCCGGCACCGGCAAGGATCCCACAAGTGTATATGCGCTAGGAACGAGGAAGTCCTGCAACTACAAGTACGCTCGGCACCGTCAAGGGTCCCACAAACGTATATGAGCCAGGAACATGTAGAGTTCCGTAGCTACAAGTACACCCGCCACTGACAAGCGTCTCACAAGTGTATATGCGCTAGGAACGAGGAAGTCCTGCAACTGCAAGTACGCTCGACACCGACAAACATACCACAAGCGTATATGAGCTAGGAACATGTGGAGTTCCGTAGCTGCAAGTACACCCGGCACCGACAAGGGTCCCACAAGTGTATATGCACTAGGAACGAGGAAGTCCTACAACTGCAAGTACGCCCGATATCGACAAGAGTCCCACAAGCGTATATGAGCCAGGAACATGTGGAGTTTTGTAGCTGCAAGTACATCTGACACCGACAAGGGTCCCACAAGTGTATATGTGCTAGGAACGAGGAAGTCCTGCAACTGCAAGTACGCCCGACACCGACAAGGGTCCACAAGCGTATATGAGCCAGAAACATGTGGAGTTTTGTAGCTGCAAGTACACCCGGCACCGACAAGGGTCCCACAAGTGTATATGTGCTAGGAACGAGGAAGTCCTGCAGTTACAAGGACGCCCGACACCGACAAGGGTCCCACAAGCGTATATGAGCTAGGAACATGTAGAGTTCCATAGCTGCAAGTACACCCAACACGGACAAGGGTCCTACAAGTGTATATGAGTCAGGAACATGTGGAGTTCCGTAGTTGCAAGTACACCCAACACCAGCAAGGGTCCCACAAGTGTATATGCACTGGGAACGAGAAAGTCCTACAACTGCAAGTACGACCGACACCGACAAGGGTCTCATAAGCGTATATGAGCCAGGAACATGTGGAGTTCCGTAGTTGCAAGTACACCCGACATCGACAAGGGTCCCACAAGTGTTTATGCGCTAGGAACGAGGAAGTCCTGCAACCACAAGTACGCCCGCCACTGACAAGGTCCCACAAGCGTATATGAGCCAGGAACATGTGGAGTTCCGTAGCTTCAAGTACACCCGACACCGACAAGGGTTTCACAAGTGTATATGCGCTAGGAACAAGGAAATCCGGCAGCTGCAAGTACATCTGGAACCGACGAGGGTCCCACAAGTGCACTTGTACTAAGAGGCACCATATCTGCAAAAAAAAAAATACCTTATTTCCTTAATTTTTGGATAAAGTTGTATTCTTGAAGGGTAGAGAAGTTGTTGAAAAAGGTTTTCTCCTAAGGAAAATGAAAAAATAAGTAGAGAAAGCAGGGGGCAAATATTATCTCTACATAAAAATAATATAAGAAAAAACTACTTATCTATTTACCTTCCAATACATGAAGCCTTTTGTTTTAGGAGGGAGATGCCCTCATGACTGTAAGTCTTAAGCTGTATAAAAAAGGGTAAGTACATAGATGATTAAAAAAAAGAAAAGAAAAGAGAAAAAAAAAAGTCAAGGTTTGGGACTCGCCTCACACCTTAGTATGAAGGTCTTGCGCTCTGTTGGGGTGAATTGATGGAAGTTTCACTCTTCTATTTATAGCTGAGGAGAAGATAAAGGCCAGATTCCAAAATGAAAATTAGAATTCAAATAGGAGTTGGAATTGGAATTGAAATAAGATTTCATCTCAAATCGAAATTTGACTTATTTTATCTCCAATCGAAAATCGTCTGCAAACAATGTTAGAATCCTATCTCCAAATCCAAATTTTATCCCAAATCAAGATTAGATAAAGATGATTCTATCAAGTTTAAATCATTGTAGAATTTTAATTTTATCTTGAAAATTTGGGCATAATCCAAATTTTAATCAAGGTTAGATAAAGTTGGTTATATCAAGTTTAAATCAGGGTAGAATTTAGATAAAGTTAATTCTATCAAGTTTAAAATCATGGTAGAATTTTAATTTTATCTTGTCAAACAAAATTTGGGTATAATCCAAATTTTATTCCAAATCAAGATTAGATAAAATTGATTCTATCAAGTTTAAATCATTATAGAATTTTAATTTTATCTTGTCAAACAAAATTTGGGCATAATCCAAATTTTATCCCAAATCAAGATTAGATAACGTTGACTCTATCAAGTTTAAATTATTATAGACTTTTAATTTTATCTTGAGAAACAAAATTTAGGCACACTCCGAATTTTATCACAAATGAAGGATGAAGTGAAATTCAAATGCTACTCCAAGTTCCAAAAAACAGAAATTGGGTAGAACTCCAAATCTACTCCAATTTATCCAAATTTTATGTCATGCAATAAAACCAAAATATTGACCCAATTTCAAATTTTGATGAATTGACATGAAAGTGTGTCAAACGAAAAATAATTATGAACCAAGTTCATACTTTGACTAAATTGGCACGTCAAGTGGAGTCAAAATTATGAATAAATGTTTTACATTTTGGCTCAATATTATATTTTTCGAGATTCACCCACACATACTTGTGCCTAAATCTCGAAAAGGGACATTTGTTGACATAGAAATTTTGATCAATCCCCAGTTGCCATGTCGTTATTCAATGACAAAGTTGTAAATGATTAAATTTGAGACCAATTATAAGTTGACACGTGTCCTAAATTTAATTTGGAGACAAAAATTGGCAAGTTCTAAAAATTAAAATGTCACATGTTCCTTATGATAATTTGACTAATTTAATTTGGTCAAATTGAGTTAATAAAATTGGATAAGTTAAATGATTGGGCTATGTGGAATGGGTAAACTTAGTAAAACTCAAATCCAAATAACTAGGCCAAAGCCAACGAAGTCCAAATCCAAGTGGTTGGGTCCAAAAGTCACTCAGGCCCAAACACACACGTCTTGGAAAGCTCTATAAATAGAGGGTTTCCCCTCCATTTCAAAGGTTCAGAAATTTCACTCCAAAAAAGAATTCAGAGCAAAGTCTTCAAGTGCTGAACACTCCCTGAAATCCTTGGTAAAGGGAGAACAAGCTCTTTAGCCCTCGAGTGACATACGTACAAGAGAGATAATTAGAGGATCATACTTAGAGATTGTATTCTATACCCACAAAATTAATATAATACAAAGTTTATTACACGTGTCTCATTCTCATTCGTTGGTTGAAATCACGTGTTTACACATACCATTTAATATGAAAATTTCATAGCCACTAAGTTTAAAATCACAACAACCAACATAATTTTAACAAAATTAAAACATGTTCTTCATACCTAAACAATTTAGATTCATACCCAATACACATCAAGTTAATCACAATCAATTAAAATTCATATCAATAATATGTTCATACCAATAACGAACATGAATACTTTAGTTATTCCAAAATAATATCTTAAATCTTTTTAATCTAAACAAATTTATCATACCCTTAAGGATTAAAATTCATACATAATCTCCAACATTCACAAATATGAATATTTAAATTCATACCCAATATCCAATATTGACTAACACATGAAGATACAGTTAACAAATCTCCCAAAATTTTCACGTTGTTCATTCTCAATCATATATACATTCATACCTTAATAACTGAAAATCACATTTCAGACATTCACATCTAACCCATTATAATTTATTCAAAAACACTAACACTTAAAATATGATAATGTTCAAAATCAAAAGTGATTAGCAGAGATTTTAACATGCAATAGTATGATTTCAGTGCAAGTAAACCACCTTCTTCATTATATGTACTACTATGATATGAGATCGTTTAACATGCAAGCTAAAAACCAAGAAATTTACTTCAATTAATGCTTCTTGGACAAATCTTCCTCATTTGTTCTTTGAAAGCAGAATCTCACGATGAAAAAAATCTAGCCCACAACGACTTTCATCTTTTTTTGGTAGGGAGAATAATATGATGACAAACATTTTTAAAATAAAAAATTAGGGAAAAAAAATTGGAAGAGATGAAAAATAATGGTTCTTTAGGAGTGAAAAGATACACCTATGAAAGCTGTTTCAAAAAGGCTAAATTATAGAAAATGCCCCTAAACTTTGGAGTTTGTGTCAAAAATACCCCTAAACTTTAAAAAGTTTCAAAAATACCTCTTAACTTTCAAAAAGGTTCAAAAATACCCTTGTTGTTAAGTTTTGGATAGAAACCGTTAAAGTTTTGTTTCAAAAATACCTCTGAACTTTTAAAAAGTTTAAAAAATACACCTGGCCTTAAAAAACTTTTAAAAAAAATACTTATCATTAAGTTTTGGATGAAAAATGTTAAAATTTCGTTTCAATAATACCCTTAACCTTTCAAAAAAAAGTTCAAAAATAGAAAAATGCAATATCGTTTAAGTGTGTATGAATTAAGTTTTAATATAGTGTATAAGAATGTTAGAGTATCGTCTATATAAGATTGGTATTCTAATTCACTTAATTTACCATGAATATAATCACTCAATTTTATTTGAAAAAAGAAATAGAAAAATGAATAACAACATAACAAAATAAAAAAAAATAAATGAGGAAGAAAATAATCTATCTTAAAGAATTGATTTCATCCATCATACCAATAATTCAATTAATTAAACAACTAAGATTGACATGCAAATATTTCATAAGTCAGGAAGATAAAAGTTAAGACTATCTTTTACGAAAACAAGTGGATGTTTTGGATCTTCCACATCATTCTCGGGGAGGTCCAGACAAATTTTTAAAATTTCTAATAGATTGATTAAATGAAATCTCAAAGAATCTCATTAATTACCAGAAAGAATTATTGAAAAGCTTTTTTAAAAAGTTTTTTTAAGGCCAAGGATATTTTTGAAACTTTTTAAAGTTCAAGGGTATTTTTGAAACAAACCTTTAACGATTTCCATCCAAAACTTAACGGCAAGGGTATTTTTTAATCTTTTTTAAAGTTCACGGGTATTTTTTAAACTTTTTAAAGTTTAGAAGTATTTTTGACATAAACCCCATACTGTAGGGCCTTTTCTATAATTTAACCTTTCAAAAATAAATGTGACAGGAAGGCATGTTTATGGATGGTTTTTTTAAAAAACAAATGTTGTTGGTTTTTTCCTTTCTAATTTATTTCTCTTTTTGTTTTTTAAATGGCAGGTGGCGTGCAATGAAGGATATAATAGTAATTGGGCTTTAAATTTTAGATCCCTATCTCAGACAAAACTGAAAAATTGAATCTTTATGGACAAATTTGAAATATAGGTCCCTAATAAGGTTTATTTGTGTAGTTAACTCAAAAATTTATGACAAAATTTGCCTACTGACATAAAATGAGCTCTTAGTAACTCAAATGTTATTTATTAAAAACAATGCGAACATAACAATACAAATAACAAAATTGATGCATGACCAATCTAGTGTTTAACCAGAATACTCTCTCGAGTAGACTGAAACATAAACACTACGAAATAAACTTCAATTAGCACAACATAAAGGGAAAGTTAGGAATCGAATTACCTTTGGATAGTTGGTCAAAATCAAGAAGCAAGACAACTTGAATGTCAAATCACTATTCACAAGCTCATTTACTTCAAGGAAGAAACACTCCACAAGTTTGATGACCAATCAACTTGAATGTTTCTAGACATGTAATTCTAAGCTACGCACAAGAATTACAAATGGGGGTTTCTATGCTTTCACAATAGACGAGTCCATAGACTTAAAAGATTCAAATTTCATTCATCATTCTTCTATCTGTTGCAATTGACAATAAGAGGCTTTATATAGCTATTGAGAATGTCTAACCCTAAATTCTATAAAGATTATTGCCAAAAACAATGAAGAAAAATCTTCTAAATAAAATAAAATAAAGCATAGTTTCCTAAAAATGTAAATTGCTGGAAATTCTATAAAAATATTTCCCAAAACAATGAGGAAAGATGAAGTAAACAAATACTTTCCTAAAATGTAAATGGTTGGAAATTCTATAAAGATATTTCCCAAAACAATGAGGAAAGATATTCTAAATAAAATCAAATAAAACAAATACTTTCCTAAAATGTAAAATGCTGGAAATTTCATTCTAAGAATCAAATATTCTTTTCTAAAGTTAGAAAACTCTCAAATAAGGAAAGTAAGTTACCAATAGGAGAAGGATGGTGGCAAGTTATGTGTATTGGGCTAGCTCTAGGGTCGGTCCTCACGAGACATGTGAGGTTGAATGCACGTAAGGTTGTGACATGGGCTTGATGTGCATTTTGAAACGTCCTTGAGCTTGACGATTTGCTATCCTTCTTCTTTTCCCTTGGTGGCTTTCATGTATTTGTTGTCCATCACAAGCACATTACAATGACATGGACGCCTCATATGCATTTGGAAGGTCCATTTGACTCTTCTCATGCATTTGATGGCTCTCTTCCTTTTTGTTGGTGGCTCATTATACTTGTTGTCCAATATGATCACATCAAAACTGCTTGTTGGTGAGAACAAATTTTGTTTTCCAAAGTTATATGAATCTAAATGGGGTATTTTTACGGATGACTTCTTTTCACGCGTTTTAATGTTCTTTGACTTGCATTTTAAAATTAATAACATATGACTTTTTTTCCGTACTCTGCAACTCATCCAAATTACTGTGATTTAATTTTATCCTCCTTTCCAATATTTTCTTCTAAAATCTTGCTCTCAGCTTGACTTAATTTATATTCTTTTCAATATTTTCTTCTTCAATCTCGCTACCGCTCCTCTCTAACTAATTCTTTTCCTTTCTTTTTTTGATCATTTATTCTTTAGTCTCACTCTCACTCGTTCTCGCTTTTACTCCACTCAAATTTTTTTCTTTCTTCCTTTCTTCTTCAAACCCACTCTCAACCCTCGTGATTATAAGTGAGAGCAAACATCTTTTAAGATCCAAACAATTTTGTTGATGTGACAATTGAGAGCAAGAACAAGAATTAGTAGCGAGTACGACCCTCCTGAGTAGTTTTGCACGCATTGCCATGTCAAAATAGATCATAATTCATTATTTTCATATGGCTGTCAAATTGCATTAAAGTGCATGAAAAAAGGTATTCTGTACAAAAACCCTATGAATCTACAAAATGGGGAGAATAAAGGTGAGCTCGATATAACTTTTTGAAATAATACAACTATAATTATTCGAATATAAGTTTTGTGGCTTCTATCTACTGTTGCAAAGCCTCAATGTTGTTAGATTAACTCCACCCCCCTTTCTCATTCTCGACCACAGGATCACCTCCAATGGAAGGAATCAATTTCTTTTAGACATCGAAATTAAAATCAACTCGATATGATAACCATATACAAAAGTACTACCATTCCACTCGTTCTATGTCACTCCACAAGTATTCGTACTCGGAAAACGCCATCGAAGACCTCGTACATTGTGATCTCCATTGCTAAAGCCTTCTCTGTATGGAGAACTTTTGCAATGAGAGTTGGAGATGAACCAGTCTAAGCGAGGACAAGATGACTAGCGGCTCCTTCGCCTTTATAAATCCAATTCACAGCATCTTCCTCTTTTAGTACAACCTCCTTCCCGTGCGTTTAAAGTGTCCTCTGAGATTGATCTGAAAATTGCATTTAGTCAGCAACAATCTATAAACGCCAGAATGAACAAACCCACACTCCACAATACAGCTACCATTGAATCAAATATCAACCATAAACACAGAAAAGGTAATGTGAAAATGAATTAGACCAGAAAAACGAGGAAGATATTATTGGGATTTGAGGATAGGGTACATTGGTACAACGATCAGCTCAGCAGGAAGTTAGAGAAAGAGTTGCGCCTGCATTGAGCAAATGCTGTATATGAGATCTGAAGAGGGAAAGGTAATTTCTTTTACATGGTTGGGATGTTTGTTGTGCACTATCTTGAGGTGTTTACAACCAATTGGTTTTAAAATACTAGAAACTAGTTGTAAAGATAACCCCAAGAAACTAAACAATTTTAATCTAAAAGCTACACTATGGAATCGAATGGACAAACAGGGAATTGCACTAATTATCCCGGTTGCCAGAAAATCTAACAGACAGAGGTTGATATTACGTTCGAAAGCCCGAGTTATTTGGTATAATTATGTGTGACACGAAAATGTTTAGCCTTACCTCATCAAGAAGTACAATGACATCTTTTCTTCAGTCCGACCATTCCAACTCAAGAGTCTGCATTCATCAATTATTTGATAAGTAAAGTAGATCGGAAGTATACTAACTGGAAAAATAAAATCAAGAAATCATAGCAGGGGGTGGAAAGAAGGGAAATGTTACGATGACTTCCCAAATCGATAAAGTTATTCTTGATCGTAGGCAACTCCAACAAGAAGGAAGTTTACGAACTTCTAATACAGAATGGGCGAAAACTCCCCTATCGCGAAAACTTATTCTAGAAAATGGTCAAAAGGGGAATTCAACCCCTTGCAGTTAGTGGAAAAGTGAGGGGCGTGGGTCGTAAGTCGCACAGGGAGGGAGGTTGCTAGTTTTATGTGAGGTTCCCAGCTCGCTTGGATAAGCTGTGCTTATTTTCTGAGTTTTGTGGAATGCTGTGTTGGTATTTTTCTGCTGTTTTTAGTTGTGGTTAGCTGGTTGTTTCGTTTTGGTTGATTAAATCAACAGGACAGTGAGGTTGATACCTTACATAATGCTTCTTAGAAATTCTCCCACAAAAAAGTCGACAACACATCATCATGAACAGTAAATCACGTTGCTATCAAAACCCCACCGTTAACTATTGGCCCTTGTTCCAACTCCAACCACCATGCCTCCTCTTCTAGCACCTAGAACAAACTATTACACACCACTCAACTCTATCAAACCTTCTATGGTTGCTAAACTACAAAAGGCACTCTTACACACTGTTTTGAAAAGCCTAAAAAAGTGTGCGCTTAGGCGTGCCTCACGTATACTCATAGGACAGATACTTTACCTTGTTGAGAACAATATTTCCAACAAAATTATGGTTGAGTTATATTTTGAAGAAAATGAAAAGAAAAGAAAAAACTGAACAAATGGTTGTTGATTTATCTCCTTCACTAGAAAAATATGGAGGAACATGATGGAAAGAGACCAAAGAGAAAAATATGGGGAGCCACATACCTAATGATAGAAAAAATGAAATGAGTTTTCACTTTTAGGTCTTTACAAATTGTTTTGGTAGCTTATTTTCATAATTTTATGGACTCTTCATAGTTGAAAGAGCATCAAACATTGTGTGTGTTTTTTTCAAGAATCTTGATCTATGTTCGGTATTAACTATTTAATAGTTAATTCATTATTTTCTTTATCTCAAGCTTTAGGTTGGTTTTTGTTTTATGGATTTAGGTTAATTTTTTATATGAAGTACGTATTCCACATATTGTACATTTCACCTAAAAAAAGCCCTTTGTGTGTGCGTGTGTTCCACATATGGTACATTTCACCTTAGAAAAGCCCTTTTTTTTTTTTTAACCTTATGGCTATATTTTAGAGGGCTATTCCGCTTTACATTTCAAAAAACATCGTTTTTACATGCTTGGCACCAAATTATTTTTCACGCGTCATAAACTAGAAATGAAACAAACATGAAAGGAAGTACTTTTACTTTACATTTGAAAAGAAATCGAGGAATAGCCAAAATAATACTAACAACAAACAAGCAAGAAATCAATAACGAAGCATCTTCGTATGCTACAAAATGCAAAGGCAAAACATATAAAACTTCTTAGATAGAATGTAAATCCACACCTTAAACTCAAATAACTTGCGTCTCATACAATCTCACTGGAGACCTTGGCTTTTCATGCCCTTCTTTGTTCTGAGGCTTAGGTTTACCAGCTTGCCTTGATTCTGGTTTCCAATTAGCTTTTGTCAAAGATTGACCTAATAAGTCAGCAATATCTGTTGCCATCACCTCGGCCTTCTTGACATAAGGAAAAGTTTCTTCCTTGAAGTGCTGTGACAGCCAAAGATACATCGACAATACTTGATGCTTCGTCTCAAGATCCAATAGCTCTGAATCATTTCGAGCAGAACCCTTTGGCATGCCCATTGCAATGTTCACTGGAACATTGTGACTATATGATGAAGCAAACCTCAAAAGATGGTACATTGCCTTCGGATCTCTAACATTAACAGGGGCAAAACAAAAGTTAAAACGATCTTCTAGAGATAATCCTTGGATTTTCTCCAACATATTTGCAACCTTCTTTATATGATCATGTCGACATAAAAAGTAAGAACCATCTAGACGACAATTTTCACTAAAATTTTCCAATAGCTGGCAGAATGTATCATTAGAGACTTGCCCTGCAAATACCTCAACTTGCTCAAAGTAAGGAAAGAGACCAATTTTCTTAACATCATCGAAAGGTTGTTTCAAACATTCAATCAAGTAATCAAGATCATCAAAATTTAATGTGGTTGTAAGTCCATCTGGATAGCGACTTCCTCTGCGCCCTGCTCTTCCAGCAATCTGCTTAACTTGTGAAGCAGGAACAGGCACAACCTTGTCCCCATTGTACTTTGCAAGGTTGTAAAACACAACTCTCCTAATATTAAGGTTTAGCCCCATTCCCACCGCATCACTCGCAACAAGCACATCAAATTCATTATCTTGATCATTAAACAAATTTGCTTGATGTCTACGAGTCTCCGGTGGTAAAGCTCCATAAATAACACAACATCGATGTTTGGTGAGTTTCTCAATTGCCAACTTAACCTCAAATATCTCCCTTCTTGAAAAGGCGACAATACAATCACCAGATCTAACGTTTCTAAGATCGCCTAGAAGTGTTTTAGCTTCAACAACCAATGGCTTAAACCTCTCATAGTGTTGTTCATGCAACTCATCCCCAGTTTCAGAACAGATCTTCCGAACAACATTTAGAACGCTAGGATCCCCACATAAGTGAATCTCATCGGCTTTCAATCCAAGCAAGGCCCTTGTCCATCCATATCCTCTATATGGATCTGACATCATCTGAATCTCATCAACTACAGCAACCTCATACAACTCATCTGTTGACACCATTTCAACTGTACATGCAACATGACTAGAAAATGGTACAAGCTTCTTTTCTTGCCCCGTGAGAAGGCTACAATAAACACCATGAGCATTCACCTTATCAAACACTTCCATGGCCAATAACCTAAGAGGACTGCAATAAATCCCTTTCTTCGCTTCCATAAACCTTTGCAAAGCATTGTAAGTTTTACCACTATTAGTTGGACCACAATGATATATAATTTTACGCTTCATTGCTCGTGCAAATGGAAACCAGGTGTGTGGCTTAGTAAGGTCAGCTGAATCAACCATACTTCGAAACCGCCTAATCTCATCTGGAAATTCTTCTAAGCAATATTCAACAAATATTGGAAAAAGGAATTTGACTGCATCATCTGAAGGACCAAGAAACACCAAATATTTGACAACATCAGTAGAACATTTCTTGAAGAAAAAGCTTCGAAACTTATGCACAGCTGTTGGAAAAAATGACATGCCGATGTAAATAGCAAGAGCCTGATTGCTAGCCCAACCAGATTTGGAAAAGTAGCGAAATAGCTCTTGAAGAGTTAACCATTCAGATTGTTCAAGCTTTGCACCATCCATTTCAACACTACGAAGCTCACGGTATAATTCAACAGGATCACACGATCTGATGTTCTCATAGTTCCTCAATTTCGATGACCTTAGGTCATCATTGCCATTTTTTAAATCATCCACAATGGTACCACAAATGCTAACCTCAGTGCAGTCATCCCCACCTGTAACCATCATTGAATCACAAGTATCATTCTCAAAGCAAACATTTTTTCCAACATCTGCATCGTACTCTCCGATTTCTACGGCATTTGGACCACTTACACGAACATCATCTTTGTTATCATCCTTGTGCTCGCCTATGAACGAGAATCCTCTCACATTAAAACCATTAAAGACTCCAAACCTTGAGCTCTGAGAAAGCAATCTAAACCAAACTTGGTTCGGAGTACTTGGGAAAGGACGCTCTGGATTAATTTGGAGAATTCTACGTTCATCATATTGTGTACCAGAATGTAGCAATCGATTCCATGTGAAAATCCTAATCCGAGAGTCACATTTTCTTGAAGAGGAAATCCTTAAAAGAGTAGTTGCAGGGCCTCTAACCATTGTTTAATTGCAAAATTGCCAATCTAGATTAAAAATTCAAATTTTCAGCTGAAGTAAAAACAAAAAACAAAGATAAAAAGAACCAAAACTAATCTAGCAGAACCAGATTTCGAACACCAAAAGAAAGCTTCTTAAAGAATCAAATATAGAATCTCATAATCAAAAACTTCAATCTTAGGATCAAACATTTCATAATCACCAGCTAGCAGATACTGAACCCAAAAGAAATCGCCGGCAAAACTGGAAATGAGGTGGCACAAAAATAGAATCAAGAAACCAAAGAGGAGAAGAGGAAAAAGAAGAACGGGGAGGTGAATATTGAGAAAGCATAAAGCGAAGAAAACGAAGATGAAAGAGTGAGAATGAGAACAAGAATTCCAATCTTACCAAGAAAGATAAAGGAAATAAGCCAAAGGAGGGAAGCAACGGCTCTGAGCCTACAAGCTGCAACAACAATCGATAGTGGGGGCAGGTTGCTGTCCGAAGAGGCCGTGAGTGGTGGCGCGTGGTCGCCGGCGGTGGATTTAATAGAGAGCGAGGGAGGTCTGAACTTAAGATGACATGAATAAAACTTAGGGCAGCAATTTAAAAAAAAAAAAAAAAAAAACAATAGTTGGCTAAATTATGGGAAATTGCAAATTTGGACCCTTTTTAAATTTGTATTTGGATTGTGGACCCAATTTTTAAATCTTGAATTTTTTGGATCATTTGATGATGAATATGAGGTAAGAAAGAGAATATGGATGAGATAAAATTACTATTTTGCCCTCCATATAAATTATATTAAATAAATTCACTATAATTAATACAATCTCAACTACCTAACTATCTCAACCATCCATTTAATTACCAAACACTTCTATCATTTATCTAAACACAATTTCTATCTAACAAAATTTCTAAACCCACAAAATTTCTAAATACTTCATCTATCTACTTCTTCACTTCAAAATTTCCAAAGATTGAAGTGATACATACACACACAAGTAAGTGATACCTACTCTTTTACTTTCTACATTGACCATATTTCAGTATTGAGCCATGAAAGGAACAAAAAAAATCGTTGTGTTTGATTTTTTTTCAAATTTTTCTTTAAATCCCGGGCATAAAGTGAGGAAGGGTGTCACGGTCATGCTTGTCCAAGGCATGTTGCCTATGGCCGCATGGTCGTCCCCATAATTTTTCATCATATTATCATGTTATGTATTTTATTTAGATTTGTTATTTCATTTCCTTGTAATTTCGTGGGCGTATGACTCATCGCCAAAATGACGTGCAAGGGTGTCATAGCCAAATATTCTAGAATGTATTATAGGGGATGTTGGACATTCGAGAGTACGCCATTCGAGAGTACGTCAAGCAGTTTGCGGGATTGATGTTGGACATTCGAGACATGTCCGAGAAAGACAAGGTCTTCTGCTTTGTTGAAGGCTTGCAGTCGTGGGTTAGGTCCAAACTGTACGAGCAGCGATTGCAAAGCCTAACTGAAGCTTACGCAGCAGCAGAACGACTATTTGATTTGAATAGTGAATCGGGTGATGATCGATCTCAAGAGGCGAGACAAAACAAAACCTCCCCACGGGGGGGACAACAGATTTCATCGTCCTAACTCTCCCAAGAGTGGGGGAGGGGACGAGTCAAGAAGTGAAAAGGGGGACAATCGAAAGTCCTCTCAGAGGAGTAGAAATTCGTGGCAGATAACACAAAAAAAGAGTAACTGCTACCAAAAGTGTATTCTATGCGAGGAGCCTCACCGAGTGAGTGACTGCACGAGTAAAGTGGCCCTCAAGGCTTTTCAAGCGACCTTGGAGGCGAACAAAGGGAAGGAAGTTGTTGTGTGTGAAGTAGAGTCTGTGCGGGACGAAGACTGTGAGAGTCCGCGTATAGGCGCCTTGAAGTTCCTGTCAGCTTTATAGAAGAATGCGGGAGAAACAAAAGAGTTGTCAACTAAAGGTCTCATGTACGTTGATGCATGGATCAATAATAGATCAACCAGGAGCACCATGGTTGACTCGGGAGCCACCCACAACTTCATATCAGAAACAAAAGCAAGGCGGCTAAATTTATCGTGGAATCGTGATCCGGGAAGGATGAAAGCTGTCAATTCAGCTGCCCCACCTATTTCGGAAATCGCGAAGGGAGTCACAGTCAAGGTAGGAGACTGGAGTGGTCGGGTTGACCTTGTTGTCGTTAGGATGGATGACTTTGATGTTGTGTTGGGAATGAAGTTCCTTCTTCAACATAAAGTCATACCCGTTCCCCTGGCGAATTGCTTGGTAATCACAGGAGGTAACCCTACTGTAGGGCATGCGAAGTTGAAGCAGCCTAGTGGGGCGAGAGTAATATCAGCCCTGCAGTTGAGAGTGGGCCCAAGTGAACGTCGTGGTGAGATGCCACGAGTAACTGACTATCGCTGCGAGAGAAGTGGCGGTCGAGTGTATACCTCCCCGAGGGAGTGGAGGGAGAGAACAGTTCAAGTGCAAGAGTGCATGCGAGGAGCGTTGAGGCGCGAAGACGAGGGACTCGGTCAGAGACATGTCCCTCCTAGAGTTGACGCAAAGTGACGAAGCCTGTAGCGTCGAGGTCGAGCTACCCTGGGGCTTGGAAGAAACAAGGGCAGTGTAGGGCGAAGGTGAGCGAAGTGACAAGCCCGCCAGCCCAATTGAAGAATTCCTTCGAGGTCCTAGCTGAAGGGACGGAATCAAATGCTGACCCATATGAGAATGTGCAACAGTTCTTGCAGAAGTGGAAGGAAGCCCTGAGTACAGAAGTCCGTTGGGATCGAGCTGGAGACGTGAGGACCGCAGACCCAGGGCCATCATGTTCGAAGAGTGTCGGTTGACGAGGACGTCAACCATTTAAGTGGTGGAGAATGTCACGGTCATGCTTGTCCAGGGCGTATTGCCCATGGCCGCATGGCCGTCCCCATCCTTTTTCATCATATTATCATGTTATGTATTTCATTTAGCTTTGTTATTTCATTTCCTTGTAATTTCGTGGGCGTATGACTCCTCGCCAAAATGACGTGCAAGGGTGTCATAGCCAAATATTCTAGAATGTACTGTAGGGGGATGCGATCATTCATCAATTCTCCATACCAAGAGTTATATGCTAGTTAAGCGTGACTTTCATTTAATTGCTTATCAGCTGTATAACGAACTTTCTAAACGCTTTCGAATGTTTTCCAAATGTTTTCACAAACTTTCTCTAACCCCGTTTTCTAAAACCGTTTTCTCGAGAACGGGGGTGGAGGTTGCGAGATAGGCCCCGTGGGCCACCAGCGATCCGAATTTGAGTTGGTTGACTTACTCGCGAGCGAGGGTAGGTGTCGCACGGCCGCATCAAGACCCTTTGAGAAGTGCGACCGTGACAAAGAACAACCGAAAAATTTTCCCAGTATGGATGTTTAACCGGGAAAATTCCCGATTTACTTTCACACCAGAAAATTTTTTCGGTTGACCCTATACCGATCGGAAAAATTAACAGTTTCTAATTTTTTTTGTGATTTTTATTTTTTGCAGACATCATGCCACGTGTGTGAGTTTGTTTTGGGGGTATAAGGAATGATAGAGAAAAAGATTGCAATGGTGGGGAAGTTAGGAGATTTTATGTGGATGTTGAAATTACTTTTGAGGAGTTTTTGGATCGAGTGTATGAGATAAGTTGTATCAACCGAAATGAGTTCAATCTTGTAATGAGATGTATACTACCATTAAGATCCAAAGCCCCAACATTCGTTATTAAAAATGACGTAGACCTCAAATGTTTTCTAACATGGGTAGATGTATCCTCCATTCCACTCTATATATCTACAATCCCGACCTTTTCAAGAAGTCATGCATTTCAATCATATCCAATTCCATGTAAGGTACTATATAATCCTTATATGGGAGTTCAAAATTTCTCATATGCTCCATCCATGTCCACATTCACAACTGCCCCTCATAACATAGGACATGAAACTTCATTCACATACTATGAAGTCAAACTTTACCCTGGGTACATGTCTCCATATATGGAAGTGCATAATTCCTCATTCATTTCAAATTCATCCATAAATTACAACATACAAGAAATTCCATCTACCTCCACATACTTCCCACATAATATTGGTGTAGAATTTGTTCAACCAACATCCCAACACAATAAGGTTGAAGAACATGCCCAACAAACCAACCTCCCAATTCCACAAACTAACCTCTCAACATAACAGAGTGATGAAGTGGTACCATCAACCTTTCTAGACAATGAGGTTGTTCCATCTACCTTTCCACATGGACCATTACTATCCTCCTATGTGGCATTCACATCCATGTTTAGGGATGATGTAGGCTATTTTCATGATTGAGATATTACAGCTTGGAAGAAGACGATGTTAGGGTTGAAAGAAATGATGAGCTAGAAGAGGCAATAGATTATGATCTTGAGGAGGTAGATGATGACGAGGTAGAGGAGGAAAATGATGATGAGATAGAGGAGGGAAACAATGATGATCGTGAACGTCCAACAAACCTCAACTCTACATCACGTATAGACCGAAGCACCATGTACCTGGAACGTCTAGTAAACAAACAATCATGCCATGTGATTACTCTTCATTTAAAGATGTTGAGGTTGGAGAGATATTCTTGTTCTAAAAAGATTTATGCATGCGATTATCTGTGTTGGCAATGAGAGTCAACTTTGAGTTTATGGTGAAAAAGTCAAATCCTAAACTTTACAAAGTTGTTTGTATTGTTAAAGAGTGCACCTGGAGATTACGAGCTATGCGGATAAAGGGTAGCGATATATTTAAGGTGTCGAAATACTGTAACACACATACATGCCAGCATCAGATGTTGACACACGATCACCGACAAGTTAGAAGTTGGGTGATCGGCACGCTACTAAAATCCAATTTCGAACAAGTTGGTCGCAGTTATAGACCAAACGGCATAGTTAGTGACATGCAACAAGAATTTGGTGTGAACTTAAACTACGATAAGGCGTATAGGGCAAGAGAATAAGCTTTAGTTTTTGCTAGAGGGTCGCCAGAAGAGTCATTTAATCTTTTGCCAAGATTTGGGGAAGCACTAAAAATTGAAAATCCATGCACAATATTCAACCTGGAACTTGAGGATGGTCGATACTTCAAACATGTATTCATGGCAGTAGGTGCATCCATTAGGTAGTTCTTGAGTTGCATCAGACCTGTACTAGTTGTAGATGCAACACACCTAAGGGGGAAGTATAACGGTAAGTTGTTCATTGCAGCATGTGTTGATGGGAATGGTCAGCTCTACCCGGTTGGTTTTGCAATCGCTAACGGAGAGACCGAAGTAGCATGGTCATATTTTTTCCGACAAATGAAACGTGCAATCGGTAATGTTGATAATTTGGTGGTTGTTTTTGACCGACATGTGAGCATACGCAAGGCAGTTGCAAAGGAGATGCCTAATGCATTCCATCACATATGTGTCCAGCACTTAGGGGATAATCTAATGACGAATTTCAAAAGTGAGGACCTAAGAGGTATTTTTACCCTTGCGGCAAGAGCATTTCGAGAATCGGAATTCAATAATTATTGAGAGAGGATTCCGACAGCTGCCAAACAATACCTAGAAGGGATAGGAGTTCATCGATGGGCTCGGGCATTCCAATGTGGTCAAAGATACAATCAGATGACAAAAAAACCTTGTTGAATGCATGAACTCAGTTCTAAAGGATGCACGAGAGTTACCAATTACTGGCCTATTGAATCATATTAGAGGTTGGCTTCAATCCAAATACTACGAGCGTCGGACAAAGGCATCCTTATGGCCACATCGAATAAGTAAGTATGCTTCTCAAATTCTTGAGGCCGCACGAGATAGTTCAAGGAGACATGTAGTCCGACCAATTGATCAGTTAGAAATTTGAGGTAGATGATGGTTACTTGGGTGGACATGTTAATCTCCAAACGAGAACTACTTGTCGTGAGTTTGACTACTATGAGATTCCTTATTCACAAGCAATTGCAGCATGTGCATTCCGCAATATAAACCCACTCACACTATGCTCTGAAGCATACCATGTTGAGGCATGGGTCGATGCTTATGCAAGTCTTATACATCCAGTGTAGGAGTGGAAAAGATCATCCAATTGCAACTCTTGTTGATGTACTGTCCATTTCATTCAACTCTTACAGTCCGTTTCATGATCCCTAGGTCATTCAAAATTTTACCCTAAAGGTTTAGAATGACCGCCACTGAAGGGTGAACAGAACACTCCTCCTATAGGACGAGACTTTCTCGATCAGACCCTAATCCCAGAATAACTCTTATTCCATTAGGCGTCAAATTACCATTGTTTGGTCGAATTCATTAACACTTAACGAATTCTGTGAGTGTCACCCTCAATCTTTAAGTTTCCAAGCATCCGTCCAAACAATAGCCACCGAAGGGTGAACCATGAAGGAAAACCAACGAGGAAACTGTATCCCTTTCGGGAATTCAGGGTGTTCCGACTCCCATGATCAGACCCTTCGAAGGGATTGTCTGGTCCATGCCAAACTAGCAGGCGGATCATAGGGGTCTCACGGTGTAAATCGAAAGAAGAGACCGTGAGTCTCGTTTTCACAAGTCCCGCTCCCACTCACTATAAGTACTCTCTCCATCTACGATGATATTGACTTATACAAATGCCACCCGAAGGAGGACACTCCCATTTGCGCCACGAGGCCGAGTATAGATCTCACGGTGCAGACTTAAAGGAAATTTGTGGATGAAAATTCAAATGTATCTCATACACTATATTTCCTCCCACTCAACACTTTAATTTTAATAGGGATTGACCTAGATAAACCGGCTAAAATTTACCTAAGTCTACCAATATAACTCTTATATGGTATTTACCTAAGTCTATAATCACATTATAACTTAGGTCTATGTGAGTAAATTAAAACACTTTTAATTAGCGGCACTCACGAAGTATAATCTAAGAATCTCCTGACCGAATTCACTCCCGTGCCTGGTTTCCGTGTGTGGTGTTCCGCAAGCGTCAACTTAAATACCCCACCTTTTTAGACAAAACCTTCCTTAGACAGAGTTACTAATCGCTCCATTCATAGACTAAACTTTGATTTCCTAATTTCTAATCTTATTAGAAAATAGAAAACCTAAGTCTAATTATTCAAGTTCTAAACTCTTTAAAACTAATAATTAACTTAGGTTGCATGCATTTCTATGTTATAGTGCTTGATCATCCATCACATGAATAACTATATACTATAACATAATATTATTCATCACATGAATATAAATGCATGAGCATACTTTAATCTAAAAAATATAACACTTATATTAATTAAATTAAACATGCATTTAATTATATTATAACTCTTATAATATAACTTATCATGCAAACTATATATTATAACTCTTATAATATAAATGATGCATGAAATGTTTAACCTAAGGTGGGATTTTAAATCTATATGACATACAAAATGCACATAGAAATTAATTAAAATATACATCTCATGCATAAAATAATTAAATAGCAAAAATGGACCGATTTTTGGCACATAGGGGCAATTATTTGATTAAATAACATTAATATAACACTTATATTAACATTATTTAATGAAATAATTAAATAAATAAATTAAATACATTTTACAAATAATAAAATAAAATAAAAAACGAAAAACAACTGCCCACTAAGAAGGATTAACGCCCACGTCTCGCGGCGCGCCGCGAATCGCTCCTCAACGCGTGCGGCGTTACAGTAACGTTGTCGCCTCGGCGTCGACCAGCTGCTTCAACGCCAAGCGCGTTAACGCCGCTTTCTAAAGAAGGCCTCCGTCCGCAAAGATAGCGTTGAGATGCCGAAGAACAACGTCTCAACGCCATCGACAGAACAACAAACAACTTTGTTGTTCTTTATCGATTTTTGCCTATTTCCGCTCCGATTTCTTCACAGCAACTCTTGCCACGAACGACCCGGACTTACAGACTCGATTTATTTTCTAAAATGTCCAAAAACACGGGCCCTTTACATTTGATCTCATCAAACAGAAAATAAATCTAAAAGTGCCAAAAACCGAAACATCCATTTATTCAAACCATCATTCATCTCATGAAATTTAAAGCAATTTACCCACCTATTTTAACAAAAACAGTGCATAACGAAGAACACTTTAACCTGGCTCTTATACCAATTGAAGGGAATGAAAATCCCCGCGCACTGGAAGCCGATTGAATTGTCATGGTATCATTACGCTACTCGATTTTGTTAAAATGATCTAACTCTTAGATCTAAGTTAAACATGCTGGAAAAGAAGAAATTACAGTAAGGTTAAGTTACTTACTTGTTGAAGACTCTCTTCAAGATTTCTTCCAAAGATCACGAACGCTTCGTGCTTCTCGATCTCAACAAATGCTCTCCACGTACAGAACCCGAACACTACCATTTGGAGTCTCGGTTGTTCTTCCTTTGAAAAAAAGGAAGTTTCTGGGAACTTGAGGTTTTGGAGAGGGAGGAGAAATTGAGAGAGAGTAGAGAGAATTCTCTTCTTTTTGGGTGAGAATCCAAAAAATGAGAGATTGAAGTACATTCCTTCTTGCAAGAAGGGATTATGTAGTGGAATAATCATGGAGTTAAAATCTCCACATTATTACCACTTTACCACAACCATAGGTTATGCAAATCTCATTTGCATAACCAAATAATATAAGATATCTCATATCTCTTATTGCAAATCTCATTTGCAATAATTATGGATTAATTAAATTGAATCACATCCAATTTAATTTCTCTCAATTAATTTCTCCAATTAGCCCTAATTCAACAATTAGGTTAACCTATAGTTTATTATGAATCTCATTCACATTAAACTATATATTATATCATTCATATCTCATATAAATGACATAAATGCCCTTAAAGTGAAATTGAACACTTCAATTTCACACCAAAACATTAACCCTTCTTTTTAACCTGTGATTGAGCCAACCGAGGGACCTAATGGACCTACAAAGGATGGCGGGCTCCAATGATCCGAGATTAACTCACAAACTCTTTGGACCCTGCTAATGAACATTCATTAGCAACGGTAACACTCCACTATAGCCCGTAGCCGCACTCCCGCCAAGCAAAATATTACGTGTCCACCGATATAACCAATGCCCATGAGTCGACCCTTCACAAGTTGTTCATAGACACTACCGGGTCAAATTACCGCTTTACCCCCGTGTCTACCTCTTGTTCCTTAAGTCCCCACCGCTTCCTCTAATGAACAACATATTGTGATGGTCCAACCATACACAACACCCTTCTCGGCCCAAAGGAGAAGGTGGGCGGGCGCCGTTGTCCAAGCCCGAGACAACACTTAAGGGAACAACCTGTCCTAGTTTCCCTAAAGATGGGAACGAGTGAATTCCATCTCGCGTAGTTAAGTTCCCAGCCCCTACTTGGTCCTCGTCCCTGAGAAGATAGGCATATTGGGCGAGTAATCGTGACCACCCTCACCCGTGACTAGTCAAAGGACATACCCCGTAGATGGAGTCCGTGACACGCCGGGATTCAAGTTGAGTCACTAATGGTCATCTACGATATTATTAGTCCTCATCACAATCAGCGTGTTACATCGATGAGGTCTAATAATTCACGGTCCGGCCTTGTACAATCTCATTGCACGATTCTCCCACTCGCATGTCAACCACATGAACGTGTCGATCACCCCGCTTGTATCTAATACAAAGTGAGTCGCATCCACAAGTGTATCCAAGATTAGGTCTCCAACCCTATCCATATATCAGAGATCGTTCGTCATTAACTCGAACGTGATCCTCCCCAGTGTCCACTACACACTGCTCAAGTTCTAGTTCTCTCATAAATTCAATGACCCCGAGCTTAGTTTATTGGAAAAGTTTATAAATATTGCGAGACACAAAGTGATGAAATGAATAACTCTTATTAATTTCAAACAGTAATTTACAAACACGAGATTAGGACAAAAATCCCAACATTCTAAACTTGCAGGAACACCACAATCTGTAGCCTCTATGGCTACCTCTCAGTGCCTCCATCCTAATGGAGAATTTAACATGGAGCAAACACATTATCTAAACAATAGGAGCAACAACTGTGGGGGAAAAAATCAGAATAACACCTCAATACATTACCATCCACGTTTGAGATCTCATGAGAATTTTCCATATGCTAATAATAAGAATGTGTTGAATCCTCCTTCAGGTTATGCTTCTACATCTTATCAATATGAGAGGAAGCCATCTCTAGAGGAAACGGTAAACTCATTTATAACTGAATCTAGAAATAGGGAAAACTAGCTGGATAATGCAATCACCAATTTGAGTGGTGTAGTGAGCAGTCAAGGATCTGCCATAAAGAACATTGAAATTCAGATCAACCAAATGGACACAATGATCCATAGCCTTCAGAAAGGTAAATTCTCCAGTGACACAAAGGTGAACCCAGGGAAACAAGTAAGGCTATTACACTGAGATGAGAATTGAATTAGTTAAAACTTTGTTTGTTTATTTTGAAAATAATATTCTCTTGAGTGATTCCTTAGAGTAGGTGGGAGAAGAAAGAACAAAGGATCTGGAGGCAATGAAAGTAAAGATGAGATCTCCTGAAGCATAGAATGAAGAATTCAGTCTAGCTAAATGAAGAGATCGAATCCCGCAGCGGAAGCGATTGTGAATCGCGTGTTCATGATATTATTACACAGATCTAAAAACAAGAACAATATAACAGAGATTAAGCATGCTTTACGACTTAGGACAGTAAGAATTTACCTTTGAAGAACACTTTCTTCACGAGTTCCTCTTCCAACGATCACGATCTCAACAACGAACCCGAACCTTGTGAAGATCCACAACTAGATCTTCTCTGTTGTTCTCTAGGTGAGGGAGGAAGGCGAGTTCCTTTTTGGATGAGGTGAGGAGATCTTTTAGAAAATGGGTTTGGAACTCTTTCCAACCCAAATGAGAGAATTCTAGGGTTATGTGTAATTCACTTCCCCAAAATTGCATCTTATACAACTATTTATAGGGAAATAGGATGGAAATTACCATCATATCCCTCATTCATTCTCTCATTAGTATATAGTTAATTTGTGAATCTTATTCACATTAAAACTATATATTATATCAATTATATCACATATAATTGATATAACACCTCATATATGAAATTAAACACTTCGATTTCATTCCTAACACTAAAGACGTTAAAGAAAGCGCTTCTCGGAGGCAACCCAAGCTTTTCATTTATTTTTGTTCTGTCTTTTGTGTGTTTTATTTTGTTTTGTTTTAGTTTTTGGTGTTGGTGCCCTTCCTTTGATCTGTGCTTTCATTGTGTAGGAGTCTATCCCTCGTGACTTGGTCGAAAAGAAACTTAGAAAATGAGATCTCCATTACTCAGGACAGTATATTCACTCTTTCACCTTTCTTTCTTTATTTGAGCTTACTTCGCAAACATTAAGGACAATGTTTAGTTTAAGTTTGGGGGTGGGAGTGTGTTGTTTGTACTTGTTTTAGAAGGCCTCAGTATGTGTTAAATTGATGATTGATCTTATGCATAAATAGGATTAGAATGGCTTAGGACAAAATTTAATTGAAATTTCTGTGATTTTGTTGAAACTTGATAGCATGATATGCATCTGAGTAGATTTAAAAATTTTCTTGAGTTTTCCTACAATGTTTATGCACATAGCCTTTGTTCCTGTAGTTTTGAATGCTTAGAATAAAGTTATCAGGTTTATAAGTTTGATGTCACCTCGATAGGTGTAAGGACTGATTTGAGAGTTAAACCACATGATAGAATGAATGACAATATGAAGTGCATGGTCTGTATTGTTTGTGCATACTGAAAAGAAAAAAAATTATATATTTGTTATATGTTGTTCCTGATTTGTGCTTAAAAGAATCGAGGATAAAAAGAGCTACCTTCACTGTGATCAGTTAGGCCACTCATTGAGCGAGTGCTCTGGGTAAGGGGTCCATGTAGTGGATGTGTGAAAGCTAGTATCATTGCATAAAAAAATCATTGTTGAAAGAAAAAAATGAAGTACTAAATAGAGTTGTCTGTATCTTGACTGTGGAGAGAATTAAGGATTAGGACTTATGGCCACTATAGGGAAAGTTCAATGCAGAACCTTATAAATATGTTACGGGCTAGTAAAGATGAAGGAAACGAAGGCTAATTACACGCACACGCAGGGATACTTAGGAAAAGTTTTAAATTAATTGTTGAAGTGTCATGTTTGATTGTTTCCTGTGGTTGCTGAAATTTTTCTTTCAATCTTTGAGGCTTGAGTTTGATGTATGCATAAGAGAGATCATTTATGGTTCTATTCTATTTTTGCTCGGGACTAGCAAAAGTTAAAGTTTGAGGGTGTTTGATAGCACACAAAATATGTTATTCTTAGGCTTAGGTTTTGCTAGTTTTTGTGTTAATTTTAGGGCTTTCACGTGTTTAAATTACTGAATTTCAGGATATGAGCAAGGACGAACAGAATGAAGAGATCTTGAAGAATTAAGGCTCAAATGGGAGATATTAGAGCATAAAAGATGAAGAAATTGGAAGTAGATCAACCAAAACAAGCCACAAGACCTGAGGGCATGGTGTTGAGACGCCACTAAGGGCATTGCAACGCCAAGCCATGAGTTGAAGCACATTGAAGAACCGTGGAGGCGGCGTTGAGATGTTGCCTTGCAGCGTCGCAACACCGAAATACGTGTATTGAGTGTCATGAGTGTTCGCAACACGACGTCTCAATGTTATGTTATTTTCCTTAAATAGTATGCGCCCTAGGGCACGACGTTGCAACACTGTGCCTGGCGTTGTAATGCCGTGCCGATAAATCTATAAATATGCAATGTTGTGTAATTGAGAAGGGGAGTCGAATTTGAGTGATTCTTACACCTTAATTTCGAAACATACACTCTTGAGGGGGCTGGATAGGATTGTTTGGAGGCCAAGCACGAGAGGTGAGACTCGAGATCGTGACGGGAGCTCGAAGACGAGGACCGACATCGACACCGAAGCGTTTTCTTTCTCTTCCCTTTAGTTTGAGTTTTGTTGATGGATTCTAATATGGATTTAGCATGTTTTGTAGTGATTATGAGTAGCTAATTTTCATAGTTAGGGAATTGATATAGCTAGTTATGAATTTGTTTTAGTTATTGATTTGAACTATTAGTTGTGTTGCATTATTTTTGGTGATTCTTTCTTAATGCTTGTTTTTCTCTGGCCAAGAATAACATGATTTATTGGTTTAAGTTTAATTCGAGAGAATAGACTTAGATTAGATTGAAATTGCCAAAACCTTTAGTAAATACTTACATGAGAGTGAAGGGTTCTTTGGAAAACATTTTAAAGAAGTTGCTTAATGTCTTGCATGCTTTTAAAATCTAAATGGAGACTTTAGGTTTATCGCTATGCATGAGATCACTAGAGCTCGAGAGAGTCTTTTGATTACCTTTACTTCTTGTTTATAATCTCACAACCAAAGTCAATTTCATGTGCTAAAATAATGAAGTAACTAGTGAAATCAATTCCCTAATGTTTCTCTCATTTTCGTGTCTTCACTTGTATATTTATTTTTATTTCACCTTTGACAAATTTTTATGTCTTTAGATAAAATTAGGAATTAGTATCTTGGTAATTAATCAATCTAGAAAACCATTCCTGTGGACGATACTCGAATCTTAAATCACTATATTAAAACTTGACCCGTACACTTGCGGTTTTGCAATTCACACGCAACAAAAAGCCCATGGAGATGGCCTCAAATATCGTCGAGCACATGGAAAAGAATATCCGGTTTGGTTCACAAAACTTTATTCGACCAGAGCAACAACCTGTAGAGAACCAAACCACCAGGGATGTTAGGGATGAAGAGTTGTTAAAGACCCCCACCAGTAGGCACACTCCATCTGCCGTGTCGAATAGAGGAAGCGGGAGCAAGAGAAAGAGATCATCTTTTCAAGAAGAAGTAATTAACGTTATGCGGACTACCATGGACATGCACACATCTCACATGCGTACACTTTAATCATGATAATAAGAACAATAATATGAAATGGAATCTGCACGATGGAAGGAGGTAGTCAACCAGTTGTATGAAATAGATGAGTTGACTGAGGATGATTGAATCATCCTTGTAGACCTACTGGTCGTCGATATCCAGAAGACGAATTGCTTCCTACAAGTCCTAGCACAATCGAAAAAGAGGTACTGCTTGCATCTTCTTGGTAGGACCGTCTGACAACCTGCTCCAACTATCTTTAAGCGAACACAAGGATCCCAACCACTAGCTATATGACATTTTTTAAAATATTGTGAACATTATGTTGGGGTTTTATGCCCTAAGTTCGTGTAGTTTGTAAATATCCGATGAAATCAATAAAGAGTTATTATTCATCATTTTTTGTGTTCTCGCATTTAAAACTTAAAATCCAATAAATTAAGCTTTAGGGTTATAATTATGAGAACTTGAACAATGTGTAGTAGACACATAGGTAGAATCGTGTTCAAGTATGTAACCCAAATGGTCTATAATATATAGATAAGGTTGGGAACCTCATCCTAGAAATAGTATGGATGCGACCCACTTTGTATTTGATACAAACGAGACGATCCAACTCGTTCATGTAGTTGACATGCTAGTGGGGGCATCTTGTGCAATGAGTTCGTACAAGATCGAACCGCAAATTATTAGCCTACTGATGTAACACCGTTAACAGATTAGGTCTAATAGTTTATAGATGACCATTAGTGACTCGACCTGAATCTTGAGCGGGTTACGAACTCCTGTCTACGAGAGTTTGTCCTTAGACTAGCATGGGTGAGAGTGGGTGTCGACTCAATATGACAACTTTCTCAGTGACAAAACCTCGTGGGGAGCTGAGAGCTTAACTCCGCGAGATGGAATTCACTCGTTCCTGAGCTAGGGAATTTTAGATAGGTTGTTCTCTTAGGGTTTGTATCCAGGTCTTGAACAACGAGGCCCCAACCTTTTATTGGCCCAAGAGGGGCTTTGTTTATGGTAGGACCATAAATTAATTGTTCATTAGAGAAGCAGTAGTACTTAAGGAGCAAAAGGTAATCATAGGGGCAAAACGGTAATGTGACTTAGTTGTGATTACAATCAACCCGTGAAGGGTTGACTCATGGACATTGGTTAAATCAATGGACACAATTTGTCCTACAACGAGGAGAGTGCAACTACGAGTCTATAGTAGAGTGACTTGTAGTTAAATGTTGGTAAATTGGGTTAAAAAGTTTGATCGGTTCACCTTGCATCATTGGAGCTCATGAACTGTAGGTCCATTAGGTCCCTCCGTTGGCTCAACATGGATATATCAAGGGGTATAAAATTTTAGAGCGAACTTGAAGTGTTCAATTTCGTAAATGAGAGTTATATCGATTATATGTGATATAATTGATATAATATATAGTTTAATGTGAAAATTATTCATAATAAATTATGTATTATATTTGGATTAATTTCCAAATATAGTTTTAGTGTGAAATTGTTTCATATTAAATGTTAGAGGAAATATTGAATTGAGAGCAAAATTGAATATGATTCAATAATGCAATTATGCAAATATGATTTGAATAATAAGATGTGAGATACCTTATATTATGCAATTATGCAAATGTGATTTGTATAATGCATAGATTGTGTATTCAGTGAGATAATGAGTGAAGGAAATTATTTCCACCCTCATTCCTTGCATAAAGATGCATGTAGATGCATTTTAAGATTGATTGCTCATTTTTGGAAATAGAGATTTTCAAAATCTCAAAAACACTCTAAATCCTCTCTATACTCAATTCTCTCCCAATCCCAAAAGAGATCCCACAATCTTCCCTCTCTTAGAACACAATGGAGAAGTCTTAGTGGAGGTGTTCAGATTGATCGTTGAGGACAAGAATCAAGTACGAGATTGGAACAGGATCACATGAAGAGGTTTCTTCAAATGTAAACTCATCTTCTTCAAATTATGCTTAACTTAGTTTCTGTTTTGTGTTTAATTCAACAATTTAAATTACGAGCAAAAGCGATTCCAACGCTTTTGCTACGGGATTCGTCCCTTCACATTATTATTTTTTTTTGTAATCTCATCTTTTGGGACATGCGAACATGCATGTGCACATGAAGGGAAAGAGTAAACACCTTTTTTGATTTCAATTTCTTGTGCATCATGCAAGTAGGCAACTAACAAGCTTCATACAGTTGGATTTTATACATGGCTAATTCTATTTTTTGCATCATGCAAATATTCAATTGATCTCTATTTATTACATATTATTTGAATAATTCAATTAGTAGGGAAAAAAAGAAGAAAGCTTGATAAAAGTTGATCAAATTGAAACATTACTCATTGGTATCCCTAATTACGATTACCCATATCAATATCCACTCGATGCGTGGTGTGCTTTGATTGGCGATTGGATAAAAAAAGGACCCACAAAAGAGTTTCATTTCCAGTTTGCGATGGCGGGTAAGCGAGAGAAAAATAAATAATAAATAAGAAAATGAAACCTATTTTATCTATTATCATTTATCCGAGCGATTGGCAACTGAGAAGCCGAAAAACACACAGAACAAATTAGGAAGAAGATGGGGGATCTCTACGCTTTGGACTTCGATGGAGTTCTCTGCGATAGCTGCGGAGAAAGCTCCATTTCTGCTGTTAAGGTTCGCCTCTTTCACTTTCCCTTTTTGATTCATCTGAAATTGTATGAAAATTTCATGTGAAAACAAAAAATTGAACTCTGTTATGCCAATGGGTGATGATTGGTTCAATTCAATGATGTGAGGTTCTGAGCCATTGGATAGACTGGAGTTCTAGATGTTTTCGGTTGCCTATTGTTTTTGTTTATTCTGCAATTGGCTCGGCGCTTGAATGTAGACTGAGGGTTTAAGAGAGGAATTGGATTTATTTTTTGAAGAGAGTAGTTCATGAGTTGATTGGTTGTGCTTTGTGCTTCTGTTTGAATGTTATCAGGCTGCTAAGGTAAGATGGCCTGGATTGTTCGGCGATGTGGATTCGGATTTGGAGAATTGGATTGTGGGTCAGATGTACACGGTGAGTCTTTTTTTTTTTTAAATTTTTTTATGAACTCTTAAAAAAAAATTACCTTTTTGTCAGAATTATTACATTTAAATTGAGTCGGCCATTTTTAGTCAGAATTGGATTGTGGCTTCTGTTTGAATGTTATCAGGCTGTTGTGTTTGGCTCAATTTATTTGGCCGTCTTTTTATATGCCCTTTTTAGTCTTTTACTTTTTAAATGAAAGCTCGGTTTTTAATAAGAAAAAATATTCAAGTGCACAATAACTTAATATTTCAACTCATTCAGCCATCTTAAGACCAAAAATTGAGAACTTAACAGCCCTGAAGCAGCTCCAAGTTTTTGTTCTCATATCCATCCCCCACTTCCTAACCTTTTTACTTATTGTCCCAAACTCTGCATACATCATAATTATACCAAAAACTTGTAATCTTTTGGGGGCATTTTTCTAGTATTAAAGAGAGAGCAACTCTAAGAAATTTCATTAGCAAAAAGAAGTTACCAATAAAAATACTGTTGATATAACTAATGTCCTGTACTGTGGTAGGTTCGCCCTGTGGTTGAAACTGGATATGAAAATTTATTGCTGGTGAGGTTGCTACTGGAGATGAGATTACCCTCAATTAGGAAGTCTTCGGTGGGTATATGTGCCCACAACTCTGGCTTCAGTTTATAAAATTAGTTTCTGTTGACATTCTTAGGAAATTTTGCGGACATTATATTTATTTTTTTAATTAGAAAGGTTGCAGAAGGGCTCACAGTTCACGGAATATTGGAGAATTGGTCAAACCTCAAACCGGTCATCATGGAAGAATGGGGAGAGAATAAAGATGCTCTCATAGACCTTTTTGGAAAGGTTAGAGATCAATGGATGGATGAGGACTTAACAACTTGGATTGGTGCAAATAGGTACTTTGGACAAGCTTTTCAAATGGAATAGATATCTTGCTTCAAACTAATGATGGATAAAGCCACCATAGGAATTTGAGCACTTCTTTTTGGTACCTTTCGTTTCTCTTGTTAAGCTCTAATATCTTGATTGTCCAATTGACCTTCACCCTTTAGCGAGGAGGAGGAAGGCTGAGGTGTTGGGAGTAATGAATCTTTAAGCATTAAAAATTAACTAAAGAATTAAGCTGAAGCCAAGGAAGACACAACTATTGAAATGTTTGAGACTTGTCCAATTAATTGTGGAGGAATGTATCTGTTGTTCATCAAGAATATACATGAATCTTGCTATTTTTCTTTTTCTTTTTTTTAATCGATTATTACTTGTTTAATAGTGTTGTAGAATAACTTCAGGCTTATCCAGATGGGATACTTCAAAAAGTTAACTCCTATTTATGAAATCATGTTATTTTATTCCCGAATGATAATTAAAATCTCTGAGCTCTTTTCGAAGCCTCAGATAGTAAGAAAATGTCAATTTTGAGTTCTTTTCGTTTTCCTCCTCCTGTTATATGAGTTGTGACTGAATTAAAACATGTTGACTGCCTTCCTTTCTCTTTAATGAGAGGATCATATCGAGGAAAGGAAAGGTCCCGACTGATGTTGGCATTCACTCTTGGTCAAGACTGGAATATTGTCATTTATCATATACTAATTAGTAATTACTTTGTACTGAAAAAAAAATGGTAATTACTTCTTTTAGATTTGGAAGGCTATAGCGTTTGCTTAACATCCGTACAGATTTTATCCAGGTGTTTCTGATGCTCTGAAATTTGCAAGCTCAAGAATATACATAGTTACCACCAAGCAGGTTTGGTCCACACTTCGACACTTAGTAAAATCTATGACCCGTATCTTTACTAAGGGTGATGTACAACCATCCTTTTAAGGTTACAGAAGTTTGTTCACTGATATGCACCTTCTCACAGATCTCATATTCTTCTCTTCTCTTTTCTTGATGCAGGGTCGATTTGCTGATGCTCTACTACGAGAACTAGCAGGAGTGACCATACCTCCTGAAAGAATATATGGTCTAGGAACAGGGTTAGTACACTACTCCAGTAAAATCTTCACTACAACTGTTCTAAAATCTTCACTAAAACTGTTCTTTTCTGCAAATGCATATTTTCCTGATTTGTTTGACATATCATGAAAATTTATTCCCTCTTTTCTTTTTAATTGACATTAATTTCTTTCAGTCCAAAGGTAGAAGTTTTAAAGCTGCTTCAAAAGATGCCTGAGCACCAAGGATTGAAACTGCAGTAAGATACATCACATCATATTTTCATTCATTAATATGATTATTGGCTTCTGAGTGCCATTATACATGTGTTGTTCCTTCTGATCTCTTCTCTCCTTTTAACAATTTATCAAAAAAAAAAGTGAGAGAGAGAGAGATAACTAAGCTTTAAATGTGGCCAGCTTTGTGGAAGATCGATTGGCTACCCTAAAAAATGTCATCAAAGAGCCAGAATTAGATGCGTGGAATATATATCTAGGTACACCTCCTCTCTCTCTTTCAGCCTTTTCTTTTAAACATAATGATACGTTCATTCTCCTCTGATGTACTTAGTCCTTTTTTGTTTATATATATATGTATAATCATGCGTTCTTTTGAGAAAATAGTTTTAGATGAAGGGCAAGAATCCACCAAGGAGACGTATAACCAAGAACAAAGGGATGACAATTGCCACTTTAATTTATCTTAGATTTAAATGTAATCTATATATAAAAAGTTTGAATATAAAATTTTTAGCTTTGACTCGACTCCGTTGCTAATGGCGGGCATTGGTTTGCTCAATAAATTTGGCCTATTGTTAACAGTGGACTGGGGATATAACACACAGAAAGAGAGAGAGGAAGCAGCAGCAATTCAAAGGATTCAACTTCTTCAGCTATCTGACTTCAGTACGAAGCTCAAGTAACACTTCATTGTTCCCAGTTGATATTTATGTATCCTTTTTGCAGATTAATGCTAACCCTGATGATCATATCATACAATAATTTGAATTGATATTGATATTTAATAATTATCTTCTTTTTTTTCCCTTTCCTATTATATTACTGTAGCAATTCTCTCTCTACTTGGGTTGAGATTATGAGATTATGAGGTAATTTGAATTTGGTCCAACCATTCAATTAAAACTGAATCGTGGCCAGGGAGAGTCAAGTAGGATCAACACATTATGTTTACTTGTTCAGAAGAATCGGGGAGGGGTAAGCACATTGATAATATGTTAAGTTTTTAGTGACATTGAAACTATTTTGTATTTAGTTTTCTCTTGAAATTCAGTTTTTAAACATTACCTCTCCCTATAATTTTCTTTATTACCTCCCTTTTAAAAACATTTAAAGAAACTAAGCTAAATTTTAAAAACTAAAAAAAAAAAGTTTTTATAAACTTGGTTTTTGTTATTGAAATTTGGTTTAGAATTCAAAAGTTTTTTTAAGGAAGGTGAAAGTTGGTTATGAAACGAGCTTGCAATACTGCTTTGTCATTGTGTTGTGTAAGGTACTACTACAATATATTGATAATCAGAGGAAGAATTTGTCCCAATGCAATACAAAACATTGCACAGTTAGAGAGGGTTGGTAATCTCTCCTCTCCATAAAAGGAACTAACTCAATTATGTTTGAGAATTCTCCTTATGCTGGTGAACCCTTACAACAATAATAAGATAACCCATGCAACGAATTGATAGTGCAACCCCAAGAAAGTTAAACAAATTTTTACTTGGAAATTTTGATCAATGATCCAGAAGAAAGGAGAATCTATTCCTATCTTCAAGATTTCGAACTCTCTACAAACTAGATTAAAAGTTATGAACATGCATTCTAAATGCAAGAATACAAAGAAAGCATAAAGCTTAAGCGATATTAAACTCAAATGTGAGATTTCATTCAACTTCAACTTGTGTTCAAATGAAAAAATGATAACCTATTTATACTAATTGAAATGTCATATTGAAAGGACATATCCCTTCACCTATATAGTATGAATTCAACTCCTAACCTTTCAACTCCATACATGAACCATATTAAATGTAAATACATGAATTAAATAGGTACATAATGTATTAAATATATGAATGAATCTAGATTCTTAAATTCATTAGGACTCTGGATGAAAAGGTACCTTATCGAGCTTGAAAGGATGTAACTCTTTCGCTTTATGTAGATACCTTAGCTTGAAGGTAGGCATTAAAGTCTTCTTGTGGTTTTTTAGCTCTAATGATTGATCTTGGCATAATGATTGACTCATCATTGGTTTGAATTTGAGTTGACTCTGTTGACTTTGAATATGAGCTTCATTTGAGCTTGATCGAGCTGGTTGAGTTTTGGATTCTTTTTGTAGACTTCTCTAATGGCCTCCTTGGTCATTGTTATCTTATCATTCTCCCCTTCATCGATAAGATTCTTCTTTGAATCTAAAATATTTCCTTGTAAGGAAATTTTTGTTGGGATGTATGTCTTAATCTCGTACTTGTTTGTAATACTTATGATTGAAATAAATAAGAGTTATTTTTTCATCACTTTGTGTCTTGCATATTTACAAACTTTGTCCAATAAACTAAGCTCCAGGGTCAATGAATTATGAGAGTACTAGAACTTGAACGGTGTGTAGTGGACACACAGGGAGGATCACGTTCGAGTTAATGACCCAATGGTTTACAGTATGCGAATAGGGTTGGAGACGTAATCCTGGATACATTGTGGATTCGACCCGCTTTGTATTAAATACAAACGAGTTGATCCGACTCGTTCATGTGGTTGACATGCGAGTGGGGGCATCCTATGCAATGAGATTATACAAGACCGGACCGTGAATTATTAAACCTCACGATGTGTAACACCGCTTAATGATGATGAGACTAATAACTTCGTAGATGACCAATAGTGACTTGACCTTAATCCCGAGCGTGTTACGGACTCCTGTCTGTGGGGGTCTGTCCTTTGACTAATACGGGTGAGGGTGGTCATAGTTACTCGCCCAATATGTCTATCTTCTCAGGGACAGGACCACGTGGGGAGCTTGGAACTTAATCACATGAGATGAAATTCACCCGTTCCCGACTTTAGGGAAACTAGAGGGGTTGTTCTCTTAAGTACTGTCTTCAGGGCTTGGACAACGGACACCCACCCTCTCAGTGGCCCGAAAGGGGTGTTGTTTATGGTTGGACCATACAACGTTGTTGTTCATTAGAGGAGCAATAGAGACTTAAGGAGCAAGAAGTAGACACAGGGGTAAAACGGTAATTTGATCCAGTAGTGTCTACGAACAACCTGTGAATGGTCGATTCACGGGCATTGGTTATATCAGTGGACACAACTTGTCTTACAGTAACGAGAGTGCAACTATGAGATTTAGTGGAGTGTTACCGTAGCTAATGAATGTTAAGAGTTTGACAGGTTAGTCTCGGATCATTGGAGCTCGTCACCTGTAGGTCCATTAGGTCCCTCAGTTGGCTCAAACTGGATACATAGAGAGTTTACAGTTTGGTGTGGATTTGAAGTGTTTAAATTCATTAAAAGGATAATTATGTCATTTATATGAGATATGATTGACATATTATATAGTTTAATGTGAATGAGATTCATAATAAACTATAGGTTAGCCTAATTGTTTAATTAGGGCTAATTTGGAGAAATTGGATTGAGAGAAATTAAATTGAATGTGATTCAATTTAAAATCCACAATTATACAAATGTGATTTGTATAATGAGATATGAGATATCTTATTATATGTGGTTATGCAAATATAATTTGCATAACCTATGGTTGTGGTAAAATGGTAAATAGGTGGAGATTTCAACTCCACCTATCACCATTATATAAACCCTTTGCAAGAAAGCTTTTGTATGTAGTAGTTTCATTTTTTGGAATCTCGCCAAAAGGAAACTCAAATCTCTCTCAACCTTCTCTTAACTTCTCTCTATTCCCTTTCACCAAAAGAGTCTCACCACTCTCCTTTTACCTGAGGAGAACAACTGAGAAGACCCTTCGGAAGTGTCTGAATTGCTCAAGGTTCGTTGAGATTGTGATAGTTGAGATCGAGATCGCGAAGTGTTCATGATCGGAGAAGAAAATCGTGAAGAATGATTCTTCAACAAGTAAGTATTATCTTGTTGTTTTTTTCCTTCTTATGCATGTTTAACCTAGTTTCTATATGATAGAAATGGTTTTAAGAAAAAGTTTTTCACAACGAACACCACGACGTTCATAGTCGTTTTCGCTGCGGGAGTTTTATTTCCTTTAATTGGTATCAGAGTCAATCGTTGACTTCTTCGTTGTGCAAATATTTTTCTTAAAATTAAGTGGGTTGTACTTCAATTTCATGTGATGAATTGTGGTTTGCGAAAATGGATGTTTCAGTTTTGTCATTTTTCTTTAGATTTATTTTTTGTTGATTAGATCAATGTAAAGACCCGTGTTTTTGGGCAATTAGAAAATAAATCGAGTCTGTAAGTCTGAGTCTTGTCGGCAAGAGTTTCTGTGAAGAAATCGGAGCGAAAACAGGCAAAAAACGACGAAAAACAACAAAGGTGTTTGTTGTTCTGTCGACGACGTTGAGACGTTATTTTTCAGCGTCTCAACGCTGTCTGCGCGGGCGATGGTTGTGTTGCAGAGCAGCGTTGTAACGCCGAGGCGTGGAGCATGCGAGGTGCAACGCTGAGCGCTGCAACATTGCGACGCTGGCTACGACGTTGCAACGCTGCGTGCGTGATGGGCGGTTCCAGCAAGCAGTTGTGTGAGAACGTGGAGAGATGGTGGATTTCTTCATCGTGGGACATTTAATTTAAGTTTTTATTTATTATTTATTTATTAATTTTTGTAAAATGTATTTATTAAATTAATTTTATTAATTAATATTAATATAATAGTTATATTAATGTTAATTAATTTAATTAATGTCTCTTAGTGCCAAAATCGGTCCAATTTTTGCTATTTATTTATTTTATGCATGAGATGTATGAAATATTTATTCTTTGTGCATAATGTATGTCATATAGATTTAAAATCTCACTTTAGGTTAAACATTTCATGCATCATATTTATATTATAAGTGTTATAATATATAGTATGCATGATAAGTTATATTATAAGAGTTATAATATAAGGTTAGCATGTTTTAATTTATTTAATATAAGAGTTATATTTCTTAGATTAAAAGCATGCACATGCATTTAATTCATGTGATGAATGTATGTTATAGTATAATATTATTCATGTGATGAATGATCAACCACTATGACATAGAATGCATGTAACCTAAGTTAATTATTAGTTTTAAAATGTTTAGAACTTGAATAATTAGACTTAGGTTTTCTAGTTCTATTAAGATTAGAATTAGGAAATCAAATATGACCTTTGAATGGAGACTGATAAGTAACTCTGTCTAAGAAAGGTTCTGTCTAAGGTTGGGGTATTTAAGCTGACGCTTTGCGGAACACCCCTACTTGGGAACCGACCTGGGAGTGAATTTGGTCCGGAGATTCTTAGGTTATATTATCGTGAGTGTCGTTAATTAAAAGTTGATTAATTTACTCACATATAGACCTAAGTTAATAATGTTATTGACACAAAGTTTTTACTAGAAACCTAGTTTCTATTTCCTGTCTACTTGAACACTGTATTTCTGTTAATTTTTCTAGTAATAAAGTGTTTATTTCTATAAATGGAAATTTCTTGTGTTCTGCTTCGCTTGAGTCTAACTTGTACGTTTTGAAACCTAATTTGGTCAAAAGTGTTTTGAATACTGAATTATTTAAAACAACAGAAACACGAACTAAGAGAGTGAAAGTTTCTCCTAAAGAAAATGTCATCTTTGGCATCTACAGTTAGACCACATTAACCTCAATAGGATTGAGAGGCTAGTGAAGAGTGGACTTCTAAGTGAGTTAGAAGAAAACTTTTTACCGGTGTGTGAGTCATGCCTCGAAGGAAAAATGACCAAACGCCTTTTAATGGAAAATGATATAAAGCCAAACAACCCCTTGAGCTTATACATTCTTACCACTTTGGTTCGATGAGTGTTAAAGCACGAGGTGGTTACGAATACTTTGTATCTTTTATAGATGACTATTCAAGGTATGTGTATATTTACCCAATGCATAGGAAGTCTGAAACTCTTGAAAAGTTCAAGGAGTACAATACTGAGGTTGAGAACCTATTAGACTAAATTATTAAAACACTTCGATCGAATCGAGGTGGAGAGTATATGGACACTGAATTCCAGGACTATATGATAGAACATGGAATCACGTCCCAACTCTCAGTACCTGGTATGCCACAACAGAATGGTGTATCGGAGAGGAGAAACAGAACCCTGTTGGACATGGTTCGGTCGATGATGAGCTATGCTCGTCTCCCTGATTCTTTTTTGGGTTACGCAGTGGAGACTGCGGTGTATATTTTGAACAACATTTCGTCGAAAAGTGTTTGTGAAACACCTTTCGAACTCTGGAATGGACGTAAAGGTAGTTTACACCATTTCAGAATTTGGGGATGCTCGACCCATGTGTTGGTGTCAAACCCGAAAAAGTTGGAACCCCGTTCAAAATTGTGTCTATTTGTAGGTTACCAAAAAGAGACTAGGGGTGGTTTATTTTTCGATCCTAAGGAAAATAGGGTGCTTCTGTCGATAAACGTCACTTTTCTTGAGGAAGACCACGTAAGGGATCATTTACCTCGGAGCAAAATTGTGTTAAATGAAATGGACAGTTCATCAGCAAGAGTTGCTGATGGGGCTAGTACGTCAACAAGTGTTGTTGATCCTAGCACGTCTAGTTAAGTCTGTTCTCAAGAGTTGAGAATGCCTCGACGTAGTGGGAGGGTTGTGAGACAGCCTGAACGTTACATGGGTTTAGCTGAAACCCAAGTTGTCACCCTTGATGATGAATGCGAGGATCTATTGACCTATGATCAGGCAATGACAGACGTTGACAAAAACGAATGGATTAAAGCTATGGACCAGGAAATGGAGTCGATGCACTTCAATTCCGTCTGGGAGCTTATGGATCAACCAGATGGGGTAAAACCTATAGGATGCAAATGGATCTACAAGCGTAAACGTGGTGTAGATGGGAAGGTGCAGACCTTCAAAGCACGACTATTGGCAAAGGGTTTTACCCAGGTTGAATGAGTTGATTATGAGGAAACCTTTTCACCTGTTGTCATGGTAAAATCGTTCAGGATCCTTCTGGTCATTGCCACATATTATGACTATGAGGTATGGCAGATGGATGTTAAGACCGTCTTTCTGAATGACAACCTTAACGAGATCATCTACATGGACCAACCCAAGTGGTTCATTACCCAAGGCCAAGAGCAAAAGGTTTGCTGGCTTCATAGGTCTATTTATGGACTGAAACAAGCCTCGAGGTCTTGGAATATAAGGTTTGATGAGGCGATCAAATCTTATGGATTTGATCAGAATGTTGACGAGCCTTGTGTCTACAAGAAAATCGTCAACAACACTGTCGCATTTCTGATGTATGTGGATGATATCATTCTCATTGGAAATGAGGTAGGATTTCTTACTGACATAAAGAAATGGTTGGCTTCGCAATTCCAAATGAAAGATTTGGGAGAAGCACAGTATATTCTAGGTATCCAGATTGTCCATAATTGGAAAAACAGAACGCTAGTCATGTCTCAGGCGTCTTATATTGACAAGATGTTATCTAGATATAAGATGTTATCTAGATATAAGATGCAGGACTCTAAGAAGGGCTTGTTACTTTTCAGGCATGGGGTTCACCTGTCTAAGGATCAATGTCCTAAGACTCCTCAAGAGGTTGAGGATATGAGACGAATCCCTTATGCTTCAGTTGTTGGGAGTCTCATGTATGCCATGTTGTGTACTAGGCCCGACATCCATTACATGCAGATTGGGATTGTCGGTGAGTATCAATCCAATCCGCATTAGATCACTGGAGCAGTAGTAAAGGCAATCCTCAAGTATCTTAGGAGAACGAGGAACTACAATCTAGTGTATGGGAGTGAGGATTTGATACTTACGGGATACACAGATTCTGACTTTCAGACCGATAAGGATTCTAGGAAATCCATTTCAGGGTCAACCTTCATTCTGAATGGAGGAGTTGTAGTATGACAAAACATCAAGCAGGGATGCATCGTTGATTCCACTATGGAAGTTGAGTATGTTGATGCTTGTGAAGCTGCAAACGAAGCTGTTTGGCTTAGGAAATTCATGATAGATTTAGAAGTTATTCCAAATATGAACTTAACGATCACGTTGTTTTGTGACAACAGTGGTGTTGTAGCCAACTCGAGAGAGCCTCGAAGTCATAAGAGGGGCAAGCACATTGAGCAGAAGTATCACCTGATACGGGAGATTGTGCACCGCGGCGTCGTGGCGATCCCACGCAGATAAATGTCGAAGCACAACGTTCTGGTCCATTTACAAAAGCCCTCACGGCTAAGGTGTTTGAGGGTCACCTAGAGAGTCTAGGTCTTCAAGTGCTTCCTGACTAGGGCAAGTAGGAGTATTGTAAAGGGTATTCAATGCCCTAGTTTATTGTAATTTATTGTACATTTGAGAAATGTATTATTTACTCCACTAGCTTAGCCCAAGTGGGAGTTTGTTGGGATGTATGTCCTAATGTCGTACTTGTTTGTAATACTTATGATTGAAATAAATAAGAGTTATTTTTTCATCACTTTGTGTCTCGCATATTTACAAACTTTGTCCAATAAACTAAGCTCCAGGGTCAATGAATTATGAGAGTACTAAAACTTGAACGGTGTGTAGTGGACACACAGGGAGGAACACGTTCGAGTTAATGACCCGAACGGTCTACAGTATACAGATAGGGTTAGAGACCTAATCCTGGATACACTGTGGATGCAACCCGCTTTATATTAGATACAAACGAGTTGATTCGACTCGTTCATGTGGTTGACATGCGAGTGGGGGCATCCTGTGCAATGAGATTGTACAAGACCGGACCGTAAATTATTAGACCTATTGATGTAACACCGTTAACAGTATGGGACTAATAACTTCGTAGATAACCAATAGTGACTTGACCTTAATCCTGAGCGTGTTACGGACTCCTGTCTGCGGGGGTCTGTCCTTTGACTTGTACGGGTGAGGGTGGTCACAGTTACTCGCCCAATATGCCTATCTTCTCAGGGACAGGACCACGTGGGGAGCTGAAAACTTAACTACGCGAGATGGAATTCACTCGTTCCCGACTTTAGGAAAACTAGAGGGGGTATTTCCCTTAAGTGTTGTCTCCAGGGCTTCGACAACGGGCACCCACCCTCTCACTGGGCCGAGAGGGGTGTTGTTTATGGTTGGACCATACAACGTTGTTGTTCATTAGAGAAGCAGTGGGGTCTTAAGGAGCAAGAAGTAGACACAGGGGTAAAACGGTAATTTGACCCAGCAGTGTCTACGAACAACTTGTGAAGGGTTGACTCACGGGCATTGGTTATATCAGTAGACACAACTTGTCTTACAGTGACGGGAGTGCAGCTACGAGATTTAGTGGAGTGTTACCGTAGCTGATTAACCGGGTCAAAGAGTTTGATAGGTTAGTCTCGGATCATTGGAGCTCGTCACCTGTAGGTCCATTAGGTCTCTCGGTTGGCTCAAACTGAATACATAGAGGATTTACAGTTTGGTGTGGATTTGAAGTGTTCAAATTCATTAAAAGGGTAATTATGTCATTTATATGAGATATGATTGACATATTATATAGTTTAATGTGAATGAGATTCATAATAAACTATAGGTTAGCCTAATTGTTTAATTAGGGTTAATTTAGAGAAATTGGATTGAGAGAAATTAAATTGAATGTGATTCAATTTAAAATCCACAATTATACAAATGTGATTTGTATAATGAGATATGAGATATCTTATTATATGTGGTTATGCAAATATGATTTGCATAATCTATGGTTGTGGTAAAATGGTAAATAGGTGGAGATTTCAACTCCACCTATCACCATTATATAAACCCTTTGCAAGAAGGTTTTTGTATGCAATAGTTTCATTTTTTGGAATCTCACCAAAAGGAAACTCAAATCTCTCTCAACCTTCTCTCAACTTCTCTCCATTCCCTTTCACCAAAGGAGTCCCACCACTCTTCTTCTACCTAAGGAGAACAACCGAGAAGGACTTTCGGAAGTGTCTGAATTGCTCGAGGTTCGTTGAGATCGTGATAGTTGCAATTGAGATTGCGAAGTGTTCGTGACCGGAGAAAGAAATCGTGAAAAACGGTTCTTCAACAAGTAAGTATTATCTTGTTGTTTTTTTCCTTCTTATGCATGTTTAACCTAGTTTCTATAGGATAGAAATGGTTTTAAAAAAAAGTTTTTCACAACGAACACCACGACGTTCATAGTCGTTTCCGCTGTAGGAGTTTTATTCCCTTTAATTTTGTAGTTATCATCTCGAGCTTGTTCAAATACTTGGTTTGGATTATCTTCACTCGGATCATATGCGTACTTTTTCAGTGGAGTAATCTTCTTTCTCGGTCATTGATCAAGAATTTCAAACTTAATCTCATCCATCTTTGATGAATCACTAAAAAAATTTGGAAGATATTTGAAGAAGACATTAGTTGGAAAATAAACCTCACTCTCTTGATTTCTGTTGCTTAAACACTTTTTTCGCTTTTTTTTATGAGAAACATGTGATATCATTTCATTGCTGGTATTAAATGTACAAAAGAAAGGGTTAAGGAACCTATTACAAAAGAGAGCCCTAACTATTAACAAGAGATGTGAGATTATAATCACAAAAGTAAGGGGTTAATTTACACCAAGAGATGACTAAGAAGATGATAGAGTCGAATAATTTTTGTTGATCTCGAGCATAGTCTTGGAAGATCTTGTTGTTTCTCTCAATCCAAATAGACCAAAAGAAAGCTTTTATAAAATTGCCCCATAAGCAAGCTCTGTTAGTGGTGAAGGGATGACCTAAAAGAAGAGTCTCAAGAAGCACCACTATCTTTCTTGGGAGAGTAATCTGTAACTTAAAGGTCGTGAGAATCTTGGTCCAAATTTGGGATGTGTATTGGCAAGTGGTAAAAAGGTGGCTCATGCATTCGTTGGCTTGTTTGCAGAGAGCAGACCGATTAGGAGATAAAACAATCCAAGAAGCCTTTTCAATAAGAGTATCCACTGTATTAATGTCCTTGTGGCTAACCTCCCATAAAAAAAAGCGAATCTTTTTAGGAGTAGACCTTTTCCAAATGTTGATGTACAACTCCTTGGAGAGGTGTTCAGGGCTGGAAACAAGCTTGAGAGAGAGCGATTTTGAGGTGAAAAGGCATATTGCATCAAGGTTCCATCTCCATGTGTCAATATTAGTGTGTGTCGTTAGGAGGGGAAGGAGGGTTGAAAGGCATGCCCATTCTGCAATCTCCTCCTCCTTTAAATTTCGTTGAAGACCCAAGTCTCATGATATGTTATCCGAACCCATATCATCAATGGAGCCATACTTCTTTAGGGATAAAGCAAAAAGTCGAGGGGCTAGGGCTTTGATGGTGTTGTCACCCACCCAATTATCATGTCAGAAGGAAGTTTGTTGGCCATTTCCCACCACACAACTAACATTGTCATATATCAAACCCCTTTGAGCCACGATCTATTTCCATGGTCCCTGATGACATCTAAGTTTCTTGTGATCAGGATGAAGATCGAAATGTTGGGTTCCAAATTTGGCAGCAATAAATCTCCTCCATATGGAGGATTTTTCAAAATGAAAACGCCAAATCCATTAGCAAAGAGGCTCTTGTTTTTTGCTTTAAGGTCAATGAGCCTCAAACCACCTTTAACCAGGGGGCGACATACTGTTTTCCTGCTTATAGAATGAAAGCCCCTCTTCTCATTTGGGTCATTCCAAAGGAAATGGCGGAAAGGTTTCTCCAAGGTGTTGGTTGCCTCCGATGGTAATTTGAAGATGGATAAATAATAAGTAGGAAGGTTTGTTAAAGTAGCCTGAACAAGAGTTAATCGACCACCTTTAGATAGGTATGCACCCTTCCATCCTTTGAGGCGTCTCTCAACCTGTTCAATGATAGGGTTACCATTCAAAGGGAGCTCGAGATAAACCATAGGCCAATCGATAGTCTTGCAACCATAATCCTTAGCAAAATCTGAAATACATGAAGATGGAAGATGAATGCCATTGATCTCAGACTTGTGATGATTAATCGATAGACCTCATGCTTTTTCAAAAACTTTTACCATGTCCAGAAGGGCAGCAATATGCTCCTTAGAAGGAGCAGAGAATAGAATGGCGTCATCAGCAAATTGGAGGTGATTGATTGTAAGCTTCTCATTACCCACATCAAAGCCACTAATATGGCCTTTTTGTTCTTCAAATGATAACAGCCTACTAAGGCAATCAACAATTAGAATAAAAAGGAAGGGAGAGAGAGGGTCACCTTGCCTGAGCCCCCTAGTAGCAATAATCTTTCTTCTGGGTTGCCCATTAATAATGATGGAGAAATTAGTAGAAGAAATACAACCCTGTATTCACTTTTTCCAAGTGTTACCAAATCCTTTTTTAGCAAGGACAAGGTCAAGGAAGTCTCAATCCACCTTATCGAAAGCCTTTTCAAAGTCAAGCTTAATAACAATACCTTGTTTCTTACGCTTGTGATATTCTTCAATGAGCTCATTTGCAATGAGGGAAGCATCAATGATCTGCCGCCCGACCACAAAGGCAAATTGAGATTCAGAAATGGTGTGAGGAAGAATCGTTTTGAGTCGTTCAGAAAGGACTCTAGCAATCACTTTATAGAGGCCCATGGTGAGGTTGATTGGTCTGAAGTCCCCTACTGATTTTGCAACAACTCTTTTAGGGATAAGGCAAATATATGTTTCATTCAAGCTTGCATTTATAATATCATTCTAAAAAAAAAAATCTTGGAACACCCTTTTTATATCATTCTTGAGAATGTTCTAGTATTTTTTTAAAGAATTCTGAGGTAAAACCATTAGGCCAAGGTGATTTGTTAGAACCGAGATCCATAACCGCCCTTTTGATCTCATCGTCTGTAAAAGGAAGCTCTAAAAAGGCAGCTTGTGCAGGAGATATTGGGTCCCAATTGTCTATCTCTGGCAAAAACCTAAAACCACTGTCTTTGGTGTAGAGAGATTTGTAAAAATCAATGAACTTTTTTTTCGCATTCACTCTTTTGTTTTCCAGTTTTCTCATTTTCTTCTACCATTTCACTTTTCACACGTTCTTCTCTTTTCTCTATTTTGTTACTCTCCTCACTCTTTACACATTTTTCTAGAGATTATGTCTTCACCTCATTCTCAACACATATTTCAAATATCACCTCATCTATCTCAGTAGCCTCGCCATTCGAACTTTCCTTTTGGGCTTGTGGTTGATTTTCATTATTTTGAATAGGTTGGACATCTTGAGGCATTTGATAATCTTCCTCATTTCGAATGGATTGTACAACTTGACCCTTCATGGCTTGGTCTATCAACTTCATCTCTTCACATAATCCAACCATATAATTTATGGATTGACACATCTCACCCAAATCCTTTTGAAAATCCTTTCAAAATTGATCATCATTATTGTAGGTTTCGTGATATCTTCGTCTTCAGTGATACATGCTGCAAAAGAATGTAAAATGACAAGAAATATACCTCACAATATCACTCCCTCACGTTTTTTTAACTCTCTTGGAAATTGAAGGGTCACTCGTGTTTGCACTCAGAACGTAGTGAAACTCTTAAGACTTCTAATTCTCAAACTTCAACAAGTCTTATAGTATTCTTATGAGAATCATGTAAGAACACTTCAATAAAGTAAAAATATGAAAAATCACAAAATCTCAAAGTTAGAAAACGAGTATGAAAAAATGCAATGAATAAATTTTTTTCCAACAAGTACGATAAAAAATGAAACAAAAATGAGAAGATGGAGAGTCACAAGAAATGGATGGATTGAAATTTGAAGAGAAGAAAGATGAGATAGAATATGAAAAGCAAGTAAAGATATAATATGTTTAGAGCCAAAGCTCTGATACTAAATGATAAAAGGACCTAACTCAATTATGTTTGAGAACTCCTCTTATGTCAAGTCAACATCTACAACAATAATAAGATAACCCATACAACAAATTGATAATGCAACCCCAAGAAAGTTAGACAGATATTTACTTGGAAATTTTGATCAATGATCAAGAAGAAAGGAGAACTTGTTCCTCTCTTCAAGATTATGAACTCTCCACAATCTAATGGATCAAACTATATTGAAAGTTTTGAACATGAATTCTAAACACAAGAATACAAAGGAAGCATAAAACTTGATAGATACTAAACTCAAATATGAGATTTCATTCAACTTCAACTTGTGTTCAAATGAAAAAATGATAACTTATTTATACTAATTGAAATGACATATTGAAAGAACACATCCCTTCAACTCCAACCTTTCAACTCTATATATGAACCATATTAAATGTAAATACATGAATTAAATAGGTACACAATGTATTAAATATGTGGATGAATCTAGATTCTTAGGCTCATTACGACTCTTGGATAAAAAGGCCTCTCTTATCAAGCTTGAAAGGATGCAACTCTTCACTTTGCGTAGACACCTTAGCTTGAAGGTAGGCATTAAAGTCTTCTTGTAGTTTTTTAGCTCTAATGATTGGACTTGGCATAATGATTGAAGGTACATGCTAATTATGAGCTAAATTCACTTTGATAATGTCCTCTAGGGGTCTTTGTTTTGTAGTAATCTAAGATTCCCATGAGATGGGCATCTTGATTATCCCGATTATTTTTTTGGAAGGTAGGATACCTTGCATTTCAAGCTGCTTAGATATCTTAGGATGCCCATATGGAAGGTCATGTGACCTATTTTGGATACTCTTTTAAAACATGGGTTTTTAAGAACATTTTTGTCCCTCATCAATTTTCTTTAATTTTTTAGTACAGTTGAGGTGGGGGATTTGAATCATGAACCTCGTGGTCGTTAACACATTTTGAGCTATGTTCTCTTTGGCAACGATCATATGTAATTAGCTACATATATATTTTACATTTAAATATTAAATAAGTTTAGTTATAATTGAATTAATATTTAATATTACATATTTCATAAAAATATCGAACTAATATAATTAGTTTGTTCTAAAAAATAACAAATAAATATTAGTATAAAATAAATTGATATACAAATATAATATTAAATTAACAAACACCAAAATATATGTGATATCAATTTTAGTTATTTTAAATAAAAAGTAAATTATATAAAAGTTAGCAAAGATATTATTGGTATAACACATGAACTTAAGACATTCCCTTACATAAATCCAATCTAAAGATGTCATATATCTAAAATTTCAGACATCTAAGATTTTAGGCATCATCTAAAGATGTAAGATATCCTAATTTCCTAAAAACAAACGACTCCTTAGTCTTGTGTCATCGTCTCATTGAAATTTAGCCTTTGAGCGAAGACATGAAAGTACAAGACAAATTATTGACAATTATTACAATAGTAATAATAATAAACACTTAATAATGATGTGTTAAGACATAGGAGTGAATGAGTTGTAATAAAAGAGAATTACATGTTAAAATCCAAAGAATGCTATCAGTTAAAAAATTTCTAACCATCTAACACGGGAGATTTGCACATTCCAATGACCTTACATGTTCAAGTGAGTACAAAATGCAAGTACTTTTTTTTAAAAAAAAAAAAAAAAAACAAGTACCTTGGCATATACAAAACCTCAAATTGCATGTAGAAATAATAATAAAAAAAGAAATTCAAAGGCAAACAGAAATTTTCACATCTAAGAACCAATAGAACAATTCTTATCAAACTTAGAATTTAGTCGTATTTCACTCCTTTGTAAATAAGATTTTATCGAACTCATGCAAATAGAGAAATAGGTAAACAACCTACATTTTAAATCTTAATTGACATGTTGATATTTCTATAGACATTTCTATATGTTAATAGATTTGACATCGACATTTCCATTATCTCGTAGAAAAATCGAAAAATTATAACAAAAATATCAACAAAATTTCACTAATGTAAACCTAATATTAATAACAAGAAATTTAAACTTTTTCATTGAAAGGGTGAAAGGCTTATTTTTTAACTTAAATAATTTTTAAGATTTTTTTTTATATTTATTAGAAATATCCATCAATATAGGTATTTTGTCAAAAAAAAATTATATAAAATTGAGACTTCTATATTTTTTTTTTTTTTTGAACATTGGAAACAACATAAAATGGGATAAAGAGGAGAGAAAAGGGACAAAAAATACAAAATTGGGGGCAGGATTTAGAAAGTTTTGTTCCTTTTCAATCCCTTTTCTGGCTTTGCTTCTCACGGACACATTCTGACCCTTACCCATTCTTGAACTCAAAGGCCAACTTTCCCTCCCTCAACTCGATTTTGTCTTTATCTTTTACAATAGGCACTCACAAAATTTTGGAAGCATTAACTTCATGTATTTTTCTTTTGTGTCTAAATTTTAATTTGGTATTTCAGTTTTAAAAATGATTCTATTTTTGTTTTCAAACTTTTAAAACATCTCTATTCTAGACCTTTAACTTCAAGTTTATTCCATTTTAATTTTTAAAATTTTAAAATATAGTCTCTAAACTTTAAAAAATAATCCTTTTAATTCTCACTATTATTTTGTTATTGATTGTCTAATGAATGAATAAAGTGACTTTCAATATAACCTACGTGAGCATAGCTCATATGGTTAAAACATTTCAAATATCCATTCTCATATATTGTTGAATTAAAAAAAAGTAACTTTGAATATATGTATTAATGTTCTAATGTGGGCATGTTTTAAAGCCACACATAAGTGGGCTGAAATGAATTAAAATTAAAAAAAATCAAATAATATTTTTTTTAAAAAAGTTTAGGGAGTAAATTAAATGTCAATCTAGACATAGCTCGACTAATTCAGACATGATATTCTCAACTAAAATGTAAGATATTCAATCTCATTCATGTGTTGTTGTATTAAAAAAAAAAAAAACCTTTGAATATTTAGGGACAAAAATAGAAGTTGAACTTTTGTTTTAATCATCTTCCACTTTGGGAGGGTGGATGTGTTTAAAGCTCGTTTGAATAACATTCATGTTTCCTATTTTTTTGTTTCAATCTCTTATTTTTCAAGAAACTGGCATGTTTGATAAATCATCATATTTCATATTTCTAAATTTTTAGAAACGTTTCTAAAAAATAGGCAAATTTTGAGAAAAGTAGTTTTTTTCCATGTGTTTCATGCATGTATCTCTATTTCTCCTTTTTCTTTCTATACTCACCTCTCTCTCTCCCTCTCGCTTCCTTCTTTTTCTTCTATTTTATTCTTTTAATACTTTTTTTTAATCTTTTAATCTTTTTTATATTTTTATTTATTTTTCTCCTATCTTCTTTCTATTTCTTCCGTCATAATTTTTTCCTTTTAATAATTTTTTTAATTTTCTCTTTTAGTTTGTGTTTCTCTTCTCTTCCATTTCTTTCTTTTTTTTACTTTCTATTAACGAGTTTTTAGTTATTGTTTTCTATTTAAATCTGTATTATTTTCTCTTTTGGTACGATTTTAGTTTTTTTATTATATAAATAAACTAATAATGTATTTCATGTTTACTATTAAATATAAATACACACATTCTCTTTCAGATTTTGCTTGCGTGTATTATTGAATAATATATTTTTTTAAAAAAATAAAAATAAAGTTTATTATTGAATTAAAGAAATATTGTTAGATAGTTTACAAATTAGTCTAATTGAAAATCAAATGACATTGCAAAAAGATAAAAAAAATTTATTGTTATTGTTATTAATTTTGTGTTGGCTCTAAATAGAATACTATATACTCTTTATAATTATTACAATTATCTAACACACGTCTGTCTTAGTTTCCTTTTTTAAGAAACAAAAAGCATAAATAATTATCAAATATGTTTCTATTTTTAGTTTTTTTAAAAAAATAAAAATAAAAAAAAAAATAAAAAACAAGAAATGAAAATATTATCAAACGGGTCACTACCCTTTATTAGATTATGCAAACCCTCCCATATTTCCTTGAAAATTTTCCTTCACAAATCATTTTCTACATTTTTCAAAACATTATCTATAAATTTATACTAATTTGTTATGCAAAAGAGTGAAAAAAAAAACCCACCATCCAAATTCTTCACGCCAACATCATGTGGGCTCTACCCATTGCACTTTTGCATGTGCAGGGTCGTGGGATTAATAATTATTGTGCATTATTTTAAATCGTTTCAATATAACATATTATCATTGCCAATTATTTTTATTATGCATAAAATAATCCAACTTTTGATACCCAAATTGATTTTTACATTTCCAATACGTATATAATTTGGTTTCCTATGAGTAATACTTATCTATTTTTTTTAGATATATCTCTCATTTAAATATATCTTAATTGATTAAAACATATATCTTCAACAAAGAGATTCGAGGTTTAAATCTCGACCTCTATATATTACTACACTAAAAAAAGAATCATGGTTAAATTAATTTAGACACTCAAATGATTCTGTGATTTTAATAAATTTTATTTTTTAGTACAATAAATGTGGATCAAAAATTTTAGTACAAGCCTTGTATTCTTGCTGTGAGACCTTGACTGTAAAGATATTAGATATATACAATATTTTAATTTCTTAGGAAGAGGAATATGAAATATTTAATATAACTTAATTATATATATATATATATATATCATAATTTAGTCCTTTTAAAAGAATTTTGTCATAATTTAGTTAATAAATACATAAGCCTCCAAATTAATTTTTACAAGTCAGTTAGAATTTTTTTGACCGTTCTTTGGAAAAGAAAAAAAAAATAAAAAAGAATTTTTTGACCTTTGGTCTTCAGCCATCAGCCGCCAGCCGCCGCACCAAAATATACATTGAATGAGAATAATTTCCTTTAAAGTAATAATTTTCTAAAGTTTGTCGTCCAAAATAAAATATTTCTAACGTTTATAGAGCTTTGACAACTTTTTTTTTTCTTTCCTTTTTTGAAACAAGAGCTTTGATAACTCGTTTTTATTTGTTGAAGTGAAAGAATTGAATTGAGTTTGTCTATGAGCTTTGTTCCCTTTTTGTTTCAAATAAAAATATATAAAAACAATTAAAAATAATTTTGAATATAATAAAATTTTAAAATGCATAACTAACAAAATTAGTTAGTAATGTTTTGTAAATTTTATGATATGTTAGCATTTCTATCAATATTTTTACATGTGCACACGGACAGATTTAGGAAGGGTCGAGAGAGGGCTCGAGTCCCCCCTTAACTTTTGTGAAGTATAGTTTGTATATATAAAATGGTACATCAGTTTTATAATTTTATCTTACCCCAGTGGCAAGCCCCCTCTGTTTTTCCTCTTTTTTTTGCACGCCTAGGTTCAATTCCACTTTTAGAATATGAGTGTAATTTTACATTTTATTATATATATTTCACTGAATAAAAATAAAAACTCTTAATACTTTAAATTTTATTTTTAAAAAATCTAATAAATCATATTTCTTTTTATAATTTGAATATATCTAATTAAAAAAATATATCATACTTTTTATTTTTTAAGAACATTTATTATATATATTTCACTTAATAAAAATAAAAACTCTTAATACATTAAATTCTATTTTTAAAAAAATCTAATAAATCATAGTTCTTTTTATAATTTAAATATGTCTAATTAAAAAAAATATATCATACTTTTTTATTTTTTTAGGTATAATAGGGATTGAAATGATTCGATATGCCAGTTGAGTTATACACTCATTTTTATTTGTTGTAATCTATTCTTAAAATTATTTAATTTTTAAGAATATATTTTTCTTGGTATCAAATATAAATAAAAATGAATACAAATATTTTTTAATTTTTAGAAAATTATTTCTAAAAGTTAATTACATAAAAGAAAACATGATTCTATGAATTCTTATGAAAAAAAATCTTATTATTTGCAATTTTTTCTCACATACTTACGTAAAAAAATTTAATCATATTTCTTATATCAAAATCTATAAATTATTATATTAAGATTTCATATTCATCCATATACTTTGTAGTTTGTTTTATTTTACTCTCTATACTTTCAAAATCCAATTTTTTAATTTCACTCAACCAAAAAAATGGAATGAGATTATATACCACTAATATTAATGCGTTCAAAATAATTTTTATACAAACTCAAGCCCCCCAACTTAAAGTTCTGGATCTGCCACTGCATGTACATAGGTTTGACATTAACATAATAAGACAATTTTATTATACCGTATAAAATTGATGAAATATAAAAAATAATAACAAAATGTAACTTAATGCAAATATAATATTATAGCTTGTATTTTTAATTCATTTAGAAGATGTAAAATATTTTTTTTATTAATTTAAATATTTTATAATTTATAATTTTTTAAGATTTCATAGATATCTGAGAAGAGAGTAGAGATCTGGGGGGAGGTTGTCTTCGATTGGTGCCCTAGGAGGGAAATTTAATCGCCCATCTTCTTATAAACACGGTTGTTAATGCTAATTATGTAGGGTCTACTACAAGATGTCTTCTGGTTGGATTTAGTATGTTGCTATAAATTGAAAAAATTTATCATAGCTACTATGGTACTATACTACTCTTTTCGTTCATACTATGTTTTAAAACTAGTAGACCCTACATAATTTAAAGTAGATTCTACATAATTTTCAAAATGATGCTGACGTGGCAAACAATAAATGGGAGTAGTATGAAAAATTTTCCATGCTACGTAGAACTAGAATTCTTTTCCTATAATGATCGACCATAAACTTTGGAAGTTGTATAAATTTTGGTCTCGCTTTTAATTTCATCAATTTAAACTTCAAGTTTGTCAGATTGTTTCAATTTTAACCCTAAACTTTCAATTTCATCAATTTAAACCTCAAACTCGAATAATTGTATCAATTTACACCCTCGGTTAAGTTTTTGTTTCAATCACTGTTAGAAAGGTTTCTCACAAATGTTCAAAGACACGTGTTGTTCTATGATAAGTACTTGTTTGTTATCTTTAAAAAAATTACTAAAAACAATTAAACTTTTCTAGATCGTGTCCCACATCATGAAAACCATGAACTCGACTCTCCAAAGTAGGATCCACGCAAAAGCAAATAGACTTTTTGTAGGATCGTATGACAACACTAGAGAGGGGTGAATAGAGTTGTTTAAAAAAATTATAATTTTTTTTTATATAATTTAAACTCGTTACTTCAATCAACTAATCAAAATAATCCCCCTAAAAATTCTAGAAATATAGAACAAATTTTCTAAGCATGCAATCTACTCAAATAAATAATTGAACAAAGCAAAGTAAAAGAGCAGAGGGGAAGAGATGAAACCGAAAATTTTTATAGTGGTTCAGAAATCCCTACTTCACTCCCCAAGACGCCTTCTTGGGTATTTTACAGCGACAGTTCTCTTATGGGTGAGAACCAAACGATTTCCCACTCTTTTTAAAGGTTCAAGAGTAAACCCCCAATTGATTCTTTTGCAGATTCAGGATCTAACCTATATTGATCTTTTTAAATGGGTTCAAGATCAAACCACTACGATCCTTTTGAACGGGTTCATGATCAAACCACTACGATCCTTTTGTACGGGTTCAAGATCAAACCACTACAAATCCTTTTCCGAGTTTAGGATTAAACCACTACAAATCCTTTTTTGGGTTTAGGATTAAACCACTACAAATCTTTTTTCGGATTCAGGATTAAACCACTACAAATCCTTTTTCGGGTTTAGGATTAAGTCGCTCACTCAAAATCCCAAGGTGTATTCATACCTTAATACAAAACCCAATTGAAAGATGAAAGTAAAAACTCCACAAAAAAAACTTTCACAAGAGTAGATTTACAATTTTAGCTCTAAAGAAACAATCTAATCTCTCATATAAAATTCTCTCACAAGAAGAATAGAAAATGATGCAACTTTGAAGAATGATCAACAATGAAAAATGTTGGAGAGAAAATTTCAGCAACTTGGAGATGAGAGTGATAGCACACAAAATGAGCTATCCTTAGGCTTAATTATTGCTAGTTTTATAATGATTTCAGAGCTTTTACGCGTTTAAATTACTCAATTTCAGGTTAAGAGCTTAAACGAAACTATTGGAGACAAAGTGGATCACTCGGGATCGAAACGAGGCTATTTGGAGCTCAAAATAACATCAATTGGAAGTGAAAGGAACAAACCAAGCTTGAAGACCCGAGGTGATGACGTTGCAACGCCATGTAGAGCGTTGTAATGCCGAACGTGCAACCATGATGCGTTGAAGACCCCAGGCGATAGCGTTGCAACGCTGCTTTGCAGCGTCACAACGCTATCTCGATAAGAAGATAAGCATGAAGGATCGCTGCCGCGCGTTGCAACCGATGGCCGATTCGCGTCGCGCAACGCCATTTCGATAAGGAGCGCGCACGTTAGGGTAGCGGCATTGCAACGCTGCCCTCAGCGTTGCAACGCCATCGATACATTCCATATCCACCAGCCGCCTAGGGTACAGCGTTGCAACGCTGCACCGATTCCATCTATAAATATATCCTTATGATTTCATTACGGGGGAGCCGAATTTGGTAGATTTTTGCCCTATTTTCGAAATACACCTTGTAAGAAGAGAGAAAAGAGTGTTTTTGGGAGCCAAAGCATTCGTAGAGGTTCGAGATCGAAGACGGGAGCTCGGAGACGAAAGACCGACATCGACACATAAGTTTAATTTCCTTTTCTTTCAATTTGTAATAGCGTTCTAAGACGTTTTCTACTTGTTTAGTTTGATTTTCATGTGATTTAGAGTAGCTAAACATTGTAGTTAGGATTTGGTTTACTTGTTATGACTTTCTTGCTATGTAATGAAGCATGTTTTGTCCTTATTTTTGGCAATTCGTTATTTACTTTTTAATTTGTTAGTTTAAGTGGACTCGAGAGATAAATCTTGAATTAGAGCAAAATTGTCAAAACCCTTAGAAATCTAGCATGAGAATGACTTAGAAATCTTAGGGAAACACATAAAGAAGTTGCTTAATGCCATGCATGTCGTAGGTTCATATGGAGACTATGGAGTTTATTGCATGTGTGAGGCTTACTAAGAATCGAGAGATTTTCTTGAGTATTTTACTTCTTGTTTATAAATTCATCTCATTGGTTCATTGCATGTGTTAATTGAGTTATTAACTTGTATAATCACTTCTCTCATATCTATAAATTCGTGTCTCCACATGTTTGTTTGTTTGCTTGTCTTTACTTTCAATCAACTATCCATGTTATGTTTCTTTAGCTAAAATTGAGAATTAGTATCTTAGTAATTAATTAATCTAGAAACCCATTCCTGAGGACGATACTTGGACTCATAAATCACTATACTAAAACTTGACCCGTACACTGCGGTATTGCAATATCATAAATATTATGCAACAGAGAGTCATTTTGAAATGAGAGAAAAAATGATGTTTAAATAAGGTTTAAATTTAGGGGTAGATTTTGGGTCATTGGATCTATGTTAAGATGGATCAAGAGTGGAGGTAATTTGGGATAAAAATGGAAAAAGAAGAATTAAAAGAAGAATTTAAAATGATTTCCAACTGTCTTAAAAAATGGTCACGTATTGTCATGTAATTCGTTTGCGTAACTGTAAAATATTTTACAGTTTTTCACAATCTTCTTTTGGTCATAACTTTTTCGTTTGAAGTCCGATTTGAGTGATTCAAAATACGTTGGAATCGTCTCTTCGAGATCTACACCGTGGATACTTTAAAATACTGAAATCATTAGTAATTTGAATGTTTGTTATCATCAAACAAATGGTCGTATGATTAAAGCTCGTAAAGCTAACACTCTTGTGTTTCCCTCGCCTTTGGTGTCGATACCAGCGACGAAGAGTGTGAAGAAGATTCGAACAGTGATGTCATTGAAGATGGCGACGACCATGATAGTTTCGTCAACTTCGGTGGTGAAAATTTTTTGCTCGACTAAAATGCGGAAGTAGGGAAGGCGGTGGTAAATAGAGTGACACCCATGAACACAATGAACTGGTCGTAACCAATCTTATCGGCCTCGTCGACAGTCTTATAGAGGATTAAAGTAACATCGATGCTTGAGAGGAATGGGACAAAGATTCTGATTAGGATGATTTTGAAAGTCTTATGTCAGTGGTAGTAGATGGAGGAAAAATCAAGCTCAAGGTCTATGATAAACTAAAAAAAAAAAGCAATATTGGTGACTGATTCAAGAATGAGAACAATACTCTATTGATGGCAAATATGTTGCAAATAAGCTTTATTTCAACTAAAAGCAGATTGATCAAGTAAAATCCTTGCTTAAAATTGAAACCCCCTCAATTAATAAAATAAAATAAAATAAGCAAAAAAATCATGCTCTGAAATTGAAAAATTGTATGGCGAGTTTACTTCAATTTTCTTCAACAATTTTATTTTTTTAAAAAAATAACAAATATTATTTGTTATAGAGTAATATGTGTCGTTGGATATGTGTGGAAAACCTTTCTAAAGAAGATTAAAACAGAAATTTAATCGAGAGTGTAAATTGATACTCTTATTCAAGTTTGAGGTTTAAATCAATGAAATTGAAAATTTAAGGTTAAAATTGATACAACCTGCTAAATTTGAGATTTAAATTGATGAAATTAAAGGTTCACAGTTAAAATTAATATAACCTGCCAAGTTTAGGATAAAAAATGACTTTTTCCAAAAAAATAGAGATCTTCTTCTAGTTTAGGGCCTAGCATATAATTTAATCTTTTTGATATGATTACGATATAAAAAGACATATATAAAATCTAAAAAATTACCGACATGAGTTTAGTTCAACTAGGTAATACATTATAACATTGACCAAAAAATTAGACGTTCGAATTTCTACCTCGCTTAAACTCAAATTGGAAAATCTAAAAATTAATAGATTATAACAAGAAACAACACGAGAAACACAACTAAAAATAAGAGAAATTATTTGGTGATACTGCCACAATGTGGCTGACAGTTTTTCACCATTAGATAGAGAGAGAAATGTACCTCAAATTTATATGGAGTGGTTGATCGGAGTCTACAGACTAGCGCGACACAGGGTTGAAGTAATAATAAAACGGTATTTCTATCGAGTATCGTATCCATAGAGATTGGTTTTAGTTCAATTAATTACCGTGAATAATCTCACACTTAACTTTATTTAAAGAACATAAGTCAAAAGCATATAAGAAATTAAACAACTAATCCTAGAAAGCAAAAGATAAATGAGAACACACAAATCGAGAGTTAATTCTATGGTTGTTGAATTCATTCTTGAACCTTAATTTACTTAATTAAGTTGAGAATTGGGCAAAATCTAGTGTTCGAATCATAAGTCTAGAAGCCTAAGTACATGGATTCTCCGGTCAGTCTCCTCCAATTCTCAAGCAGTAATTAATTAACCTACATATTCCTTGGCACAAGACATTAAAACTCTTCATTACGGATTTCTATTGACTAATTATTAGTCATGTTGTCACGTAGGTAATTATCTAATAGTCATGCGTTTGGTTCTAGCCTAAGTTTCTTGTCATTGAGTTTCCATATAGAAATAAATCAATTAAACGACATTCAATTAGTTGATCTTCATTGTCAACTACAACTAATTAACCAATATTCCGGTTGTCTTTTGAGTAGTTAATTAATTATGCATTAAGCTAAACTAGGTTTCTTTGTTGAGCTCAACTTAGAGATACCTCAATTAATTAATAAATACGATCTAAAGGTATTAAGCCTAAAATGCATAAATAATATAAACACTAATTAAGCCATAATCACAATCTAATTAAGAAAATTAAGTACAATGGTCCAAGAACTACAACATTCCATAGAAATTAGAGAACAATACAAGAAATATCACTTTTAGCAACGAAGATATTGCGACGGAAATAAATGCGTCGCACGAACTACGACGAAATTCCAAGAATGTCGCAGGAATTGCGACGAACGTCGTAAATCGTCGCATGACTCACATGAAATCGTCGCAACGCATGTGACGAAGGAGTATGTCGTCGCAAAGCAAGCGACGAACAACGATCTTTGTCGCAATGGTGCGTGCGACGATAGGCATTACACGTCGCAGCTCCTCGTGCGACGAGAGTGATTTAATGTCACAAGCCTTCGTGAAGATAGCCATACAGGAATCTGCGACACTAGATTTATGTTGGTCTCAATAATAACCAAAATTCCCAATTACGACCTAGTCCAAATACTGAAAATAAAGGAAAAATGGAAGAAATGCTTAGGTTGTTATTGATCCCACAGAGGCGATCAACCACGAACCTAAAATCTAAAATCTTTAACACATCTCCAAAATTCTCCCAAAATCCACCAAAGATGGAGAAATTATTCGGTGAGGCCGCAACAATGTGGCCGACAGTGTTTCACCGTTGGATGAAGAGGGAGAAATATTTCAACTTTATATCCAATGGTTATTAGGGGGTATAAAAATTATTGGATCTACATCCAACGATCATTGAGGCAGCCACATTGTGAGGCCTCATTGAATAATCTATGAGATCGAGATTAGGGTGAAACTTATCAATCGTTGCAATATTATCCCAAAACGCAGCATTTTGTGTTGGGTTTTATGCCCTAAAATTTGTGGGTTTGTAAACTTAATGTATATTCTATTTTGCAATAAAGATGTTATTGAGATTTATTTAGTAAAGGTGTTATTGGATAAAGTGAATTGTATATTTTGAAATCCTAATCAAAGAAAGAACCCATGGCTATAGGATGTATACTTGAACTTTATGTGTGACATAAAAGTGGATCAGGTTCAAGATATAGCTAGAACGATCTATAGTATAGGGATAGGGTTGGGTACCTTATCCTGGGGACACTATGGGCGCGACCCACTTTGTAAAGTACAAACGATGTGATCCTGAATCGTTCATGTGGAGACGTGCGAGTGGGAGCGCCCTATGCAATGAGTTTAATTTGCATAAGACTGGACCGAGAAATAGTCACTTAGACTTATAACTCCGTTTACTGTCTTAACTGACTATATTCATACAATGACCTAGGTAACTCGATCTTAATCCTGAGCGTGCCATGAACTCCTGTTTATTCGAATTATCATTAGATTTGCATGGGTGAGAGTGGCCTGAGATTGTCGACTCAATAAGCCCATTTTTGGGATAAGATCGGGTAGGATAGGTGGCAACATAGTTCTGCAAGATGAAATTTACTCCTACCTGATTTAAGGATTAGTAGAGAGGTTGTTCCCTTAAGTGCTGACTCCAGGTCTTGAACAAAGGGCCCACCCCTCTCATTGGACCGAGAGGGATTCAGTTTGTTGGTTGGGCCATAAATCAATTGTTCATTAGAGGACCAGTGAGACTTAAGGAACAAGAAGTAATTACAGGGGTAAAACGGTAACTTTGACCCAACTGTAATTACGAACGACCTGTGAAGAATCGACTTACTAATCATGCTTATATCTAGTGGACAAAAATATATCTACAGTGAGGAGAGTGCAACCACTGAACTTTAGTGGAGTGTCCCGGTGGTTAACGAATGTTGATTAGGTAGGCTAAAAGTTTAGTCGTTTAATCTCGTATCGTTGGAGCTCGTGATCTGTAAGTCCATTAGGTCCTCCTTACTAGCTCAGACTAACCCTTGTAACATTTTGAGAGAAAAGAATTTGAATTGTTCAAATTCAGTTTTGGGAGAAAACATTAATTATATGTGATATACTTAACGTGTCATAGATTAATTATGAATTAAATTATGATTAACAAGAGGTGTGTGTATTTAAATATGATTTAAATATTGGTTCAGTTTATAACATGAATAGGGATTCATGTTCGAACGGTCGATTTAAGAAATCAGGATTTGGTCCAATTATTTAATTTGATATTTGATATTAAATTAAATAATTATTTAAAATTAATTAATTAAATTAATTAATAAATTGATTTTAATTCAACATTAATATATTGATTTTGAATTAAAATTAAATGAAAATGAAAATTCAATTTTGAGTTTTCAATTGGACCAGAGATACAAATGGTGAACAAGCTTCTTTGAATTTGAAATTTACCATAATTGAGCACCTCTTTCTTGCTTAATCCTCATCATCTTCATGTTGTTATCTTCTCCTAGCTTGAAAAAGTTGTTGGTTTGCTTTAATTGAAGAAGAAACCAATAGATTAAAAAGGATTGATCAGAATTTTTCTGATTTACGTTTTTCAGACCTTTCTCCCATCTCTCTTCAAATTCTCTCAATTTAAGATCTCACAATCTGTTCCAAGGCCTGAGGATAGTAGGGAAGACACTGGAGGTGGTCCACAAAGTGTTTGTGACAAGAAATTGCCCACAGATTAGGAGAATTTTGAGCTACAAAGATATGAATTCTTAATCTATGTTTTTCCAGATTTGAGCATGCTTTTTATTTTGTAAAATTGATCAACTTTAAGTGTTCAAGATCCGAAATTGCTTCCGATTTCTTAATATAGACTCTTTCATTGTGCACTTAGGCGCATGGGTAAAGTTGCAATGCTTCGAGTGAAACACCTCTCCTGCATTTCAAACGTTGTAACACCACACGACAACGTTGCAACGTAAGCTCTTGGATTTGCATAAATGAAGCGTCTCAATGCAATTTCCAGCTTTGCACACTACCTTTTCGACGATCTCATTTGATAATCATTTGATTTTTAAAAATTAAGCCTAAAAATATTATTTCTACTCCATACGTTTCTATGTGTTTCTTATATACTTTGTACCTATGTTTTCAAAAACCAGGCTATATGAGTTTTGAAAACTAAAAAAATAGTTTTCAAAAACTTATTTTTGATTTTGAAATTTGACTAGAAACTTAAATGGTATTTCAAGAAAGATGAAAATCATTATAGAGAAGAAGGAGAGAAATTGTAGAAAAAACAAGTATAATTTTCAAAATCCAAAAATTCAAAAACTAAATGGTTAACAAACGGGTCCTTAATTCTTCATCTCTTTTCTTTTGGCTCACCAAAATGGCCCAATTAGCTCCAATATCTATTAAAATACTTATGAACACTCGATTTTGCTTCTTTTCATCGATTTCTACAAAACAACCCGAAATAGATATCAAAACACACCAAATCATACCAAAACTAGCTAAGATAATAGGAAATGAGATAGTGTAATTACATGCTATTGATGATTATTAGGGATCATAAATTACTCAATCCTTGATCGAATAATTTATAAAAATAATAATAATAAAAAAAAAAGTGCCAGAATCCGCATGTGGGCTCACTTCTCTTCGTGCATGCATCTCCAAGATGAAGACTCCTCCCACTAAAGTTTCAAACCCAAATCCCAATCAATCTCTATCCAGACGAACAATGGAAAATGATATATTATTATATAAAAAACGTTATATTATAAAATTTGCCCTTATATTGTATTTGATCTATATATGTACAAATGATTTATTAATTTCATTCCCTAGATTTATAATAATTTTTAATTATATAAATTATTATTTCAAAACTACAAGTGACAGAATTATAAATTAGGTTTAAAAACACTTTCTATCTCTAAGAAAAGTAACAATTTATTCCCTGTATTTTTTAATTTATAATAATTTATTCATCTACTTTTAAATTTCTAATAATTTAGGTCTGTTTAATAACTATTTTGTTTTTAATTTTTAGTTTTTGAAAGTTAAGCTTATTTTCACCTAATTTCTCTACAATAAAGATCATCTACCTTAAGTAAACATTTGAACTCTTAGCCAAATTCTAAAAACAAGGTCAAGTTTTTGGAAACTACTTTTTTTAGTTTTTAAAAGTTAGCTTGGTTTTTGAAAATATAGCTACAAAATAGATAAGAAGACATATAAATTCATTGGTAGAAATAGTATTCTTATGTTTAAATTTCAAAAACTAAAAACCAAAAACAAAATGATTATCAAACGGGGCTAATAATTAGATTACAAATTTAGTTCTTGAACTTTGAGGTTTGTGTGTAAGGTCCCTAAACGTTCAAAAGTGTCAAATAGGTCTCTGACTTTCAATTTTGTATTTATTTGGTCCCTAAACTTTGAAATGTGTCTAATAAGTTCTCAAATTTTTAATTTTGTATCTAATAAGTTTTTGAATGTTCGATTTTGTGTCTAATAGGTCCTTGACCTAGTTGACGTTTTTTTAAATTCATGAACTTACTAGGCACAAAATTGAAAGCTTAAACTTCTATTGGACAAAAAATTCAATTTTATATATAATAAATCAATTAATTTTAAAAACTTGTGAATATATTAGGACCTATTAGAAGTTCGAGAACTAATTAGACATTTTTAAAATTCAAGGATTTACTAGATACAAAATTGAAAGTTCAGAGATCTATTTGATACTTTTTAAAGTTCAGGGACCAAATAGACATAAACCTCAAACTTCAAACACTAAACTTATAAAATTTAATGGTAATTTCATTTTTTCTCTCTCAAATTCTAGATTCAAGCAACAAATTAATTGTCATGTCAAAATTTCGTTGGTAGATGTACACTCTATTTTGATTTTTTTAACCAGAGAAAGTAATAAAAGATTTTTCTAAAGACAAACCTCACAAGTAGGATTTTATAACGAGTTGCATATGATCATCCTATGAAATATTAATCTTACCAATTAATGAATTTATAAATAGAGATTAAATATTTCATGGTCTTATACAAACTCATTCGACAAGATAACCTCACTCACATGTTTCCACATGAACGATTTAGATCAAATCATTTGTAATTATTACAAAGTAGGTGATATCAATAGTGTTACCGGGATAAGACACACCTAACCTTATTCATATACTATGACGCTTTAGGTTATTTTTTGAACATGATCCTCCCGTATGTTAACCACATACGGTTCAAGATTACACTAATAACTTTGGTTTTTCATATAATGAATAATAACATATTGCAAATAAAATAATTAAAATTATTAATTATTAAATAAATCATTTATTATGAGATTTTGGAGCATAAATGTCAACCGACTTTACTTTATGTTTACCCAAAAAAGCCTCACACTAATAAAGATAATTGTCCCCAATTATATTTCATAAATAACAGAGATAACATCTTCAAATTTAAAAAGCTCTATTAGACATAACCAAAATTTAGGAGCCAAAACTTGTAAATCATCCTTATATAATTTAACATTTTCTTATTCAACAATTACCTGAACAAGAGATTAATTAAATCATCCACCTTTGAGATGACAATTCTTGTCTTATCCGATTGACAATTTCAATCTAATTTTCTTCATTAATAATTAATTAACATAAAAATAACATCTTTTTATTCCAAACTTTTGAAAGTTACCAAAGTAAAAGACTAAATTAATTAAAAAAATATCCCTTAACTTTACTATTTGTTTAAAAAAAAACTCTAACCTTTAAGGAGTTATTTGGGACGTTAAATGAATTATAATAGTCTACATTATAATAATATGTGGAATGATATAACCTATGTTTAGAATGCAAAGTTATTTAGTATAAGTTATAATAATAATATAATATGTGTTTTGGGGTGTAGATTTATTCACAGACTATTATAACACAAATGGTTATAACTTACACCCCAAAAAAGTCCTAAAAAGTTATAATATTACATTTGATCTTTTATGAATGTTTCAAAATTACTTTCTAAAAATCCGTTAGAATGTTAACGAAAAGTCAATGTGGAGATTAAGTAGGAAAGAAAGGTATTTTACCTTATTGAATTTTTGTCCGAAATTATAACTGATATTTATGAAGGTTGAGGATGATATTGTAATTTTATAAATATTTTTGAAATGATAAAGTTAGGGGGATTTTTTAAATATATAATTTAACAAACAAAAAAAGAATAAAAAAAGACCATAGGCGGACGGCAAGTAGAGGCAAAGGATCTCTCAAGTACAAAAGGCCGCGGTAGCCATTGGCCACTATCACTCCCATCTTCTTCGTCTAGTTTCGTCTTCTCTCTGCAATTTCTTTCAATTTCTGAGAGTTGCAGACACAGAGAGAACGAAGGAGCTTCTCGTAATCGGCATCAAATTCAATGGCCGGCGCTACTTCGAGGAGTTTGCTGAAGCAGAGGGCCGCGATGAGGAAGCTCTTCTCCACTCAAACGGTTCTGGATTCTTCTTCTTTCGCTCAGAGACTCAGAGATCTGCCCAAGGATCTTCCTGGAACCAGCATCCGACGAGATTCTGCTCATGTAAGTTTCTCGATGATCTCTTTTTTTTCGATTCCTCTCTGTTTTCGCCTTTTCTCTTTCGAATTCCTCGTTCTCTGACGTCGCCGATCGAATACACTCTCCCAATGAGTTTCGATTTTGCGTTCTCTGCTTCTTCTTCTTCCTTCACTTTTTTTTTTTTATATTTTTTTTAAGATTGGAGTATAATTACCGAGATATAAATAAGAGAATTTTCTCCCTTTTTTTTAAAAAAAAGTGAAATTTTTGGTGGTGGTATATTGGCAATTTTATTTTTTCATTCATTTTTAATTTAGTTTTAATCTTATGTTGAAGTCTCAGCTTTACGAAAATGTAGGGATATTTTTGGAAAACTAATATGAATAAAAAATTTATGAAAAAATTTAAATTAGTGACAAGGACTTCACTCGGTTTAAATGAATTTAATTTTTTTTTTAAAAAATTAAAATTTATTATTACTATTATTATGATACACATGAGTGATATTTGGTTGATTTTCTTTTTATATTCGGTTGATTTTTTATGATATCATGGAAATGACGATTTACTCCTCATTTCGATGTCCAACACACATATATATAGAAATATTGATAAAAATGACCAAAGAGAGCATAACTCAATTGAGATATGGAATGTGTTAATAACCACGAGTTTGTGGTACGAATACCACTTCTACGTACGAAGTATTATGCTTTTTTTTAATCTGTTTTGTACTTATATTTTCAAAAACTAAATAAATTTTGAAAATTAGAAAAAAGAGAGTAGGTTTCAAAAACTTGTCTTTGTATTTTTAAATTGGGCTAAAAACTTATGATTTCTCAAGAAAGATAAAGATCATTGTAGATAAGAATAAAAGAAATGATAAACAAATAAGCCTAATTTTTAAAAATTAAATGTTATTAAACAGGATTTAAAACAATAATTTTTTGAATCAAAATAAATAAAATCTAAAAGTTTAGGGATAGATAATAAATATAACCTAAAAGACCTAAAAAGAAAAAAAAGAAGTTGGAATTACATGCCAAAGTAGTTTTTTTTTTTTGAAAATTTAATTTTTTAACGGAAAGTTTGGAACTTTTACAGAAAAATTCTAGTATTAATGTAGTTTTTTATACCACTCTCATTTATTGCTCGATATATTAATACTCTTTAAAAAAATTATGTGAGTTTATTAAAAATTATGTAGAGTTTACTAATATTAAAATAATCTTAAAAAAAAAATGATATTACCGTAGCGTGAAGAATATTTTACGTTTTTTAGGATGAAGTCACGAGCCAAGAGAGAGCTTTATTTTATTTTAGAATTATGTGTTGGAACTTGGCTTGGCTGTTGGACTTTTGACGAGCTGATCCGAGGGATATTCTTTTCTATTAGTTTTATGACAGTTTTCAGCATACGTATTTTATATATATATATATATATTATATTATTATTATTACTATTTTTTTAGATTCTCAATATAATTTTTATTTCTTTTCTTTTGAAAGGCACCACATAAGAGATTATTGGACTTCAATAGGTTTTTGATTAAAAGTAAAATAAAATAAAAGTAAAAAAATTCCTTTGTTTTTAAACACCGATATTTTCTAATAAATTTCGAAATCTATAAAATTTTCTACACAATCTTGCTGTTACATGCTTCGTGTTTATGGGCATTATCAGTTTAAAACTCCAGTCTTTAACAACACAATTACATCATATTTAAAAAAAAAAAAAGCACAATTATGTTAAAAAAAAAAAAAAAAATTCCCCTTCTTTTGGCCAAGGAGGGCTGCCTTTCTTCTCTCATTTCTCTCATTCTGTAATCAAGTTCTGGATTCTTTTTTTTTTCTTTCTATTTATGTCATTAATCCTATTTGCCTCATTATTATTTAGTTGAATTGTAAATTTAGTTGAATTATGAATATTCTCTCTATTTCATCTTTAACTTTTCAAAAGTTCTAGGTCTGTTTGATAATCATTTGATTTTTGATTTTTAGTTTTTGAAAATTAAGCCTATAAATACTACTCTCATCTAAGAATTTACTTATTTTGTTATCTAGTTTTTACTTATATTTTCAAAAACCAAGCCATGTTTTGAAAACTAAAAAAAAGTGGTTTTCAAAAAATAGTTAGAATTTAGCCCAAAATCCAAATACTTTCATAAAGGAGATGAAAATCATGGTAGAGAAATTGAGAGAAAACAAGCTTAATTTTCAAAAATAAAAAACAAAAAATAAAATAGTTATCAAACAGAGGCCTTAGTTACATTTTTTTTTTTAAGATTATGTTTTTTTAAGCCCTAACTATTATCGTCATTAATGAAGTGTTCACATGACATGTAATTGGATAAATTTGGTTGGACGTAATGTGATAAGTAGTAGAATTCTAGGGGGCTTGATCCACCATTTCAGAATCAAAACCTTTGAATTCAGATTTCTAGGGTTTTTTCTGGGAGTTCAAAAGTTTGAAAATCAAAAAACAATGTTTGAAGTGCAGCATTTTGAAGCTTGAGAATCAAAAAACAATGTTTGGTTTGCATTGTTCAAAACCATCAGGTTGTGTTTCAAAAATAGTTTTGAACACAGTGACGCAAACACTGTTTTGGATTTGAATTTCAAAACCAACCAAACCCAAAATGGTGGGCCAAAACAAACACCCCGTTAATAACAACCATGCCATGTTCGCATTTTGTTAGTAGTGTTAATGACAAATATAATAAAGAATCATGAAGCTTAAAGATGCCATTGAAGCTAATTCAAGTATGGCTCAGTGGATAAGATATTAATTACGATTCCAAAGGTCGATGGTTCAACACCCTCGTCTTGTAATGGTTGAACTAATAAGAAAACATGAAAAAAAAAGAGTACAATGGAAACTTTTTTAAATGCCAAAGGCTAAGCATATGCTCAAAGTTTAGGATTAAGTTTATAATATAAACCTCATTATTTCCATGCTCATATTAGTAGAAAGAGAAACATGGTAACATTGTTCCAAATCTTCATTTTCAAACTATTATTTAATTTTTCAGCTCATTGGGAAAACTCCAATGGTATATCTTAACAAAGTCACTGAAGGCTGTGGAGCTTATGTAGCTGTGAAGCAAGAGATGATGCAGCCTACTTCCAGTATCAAAGACAGGTATAACCACTCTTTTTAACAGTACATTCTGATCTCTTTCATTTCAAAAACCTAATCTGTTTCTGTTCATCATCAGACCGGCGTTCGCGATGATCACCGATGCCGAAAAGAAAGGTTTGATTACTCCTGGAAAGGTCAGCTTTATCAACTCTTAGGGTTGCAAAATTTTGCTACATTTTCTACTAGGAAACACTTTTCACAAAACTCTCTTTTCTGAACCTTGGTTAACTCTGTTTTACGATGTAGACGACATTGATCGAGCCGACGTCGGGGAATATGGGCATCAGTATGGCCTTTATGGCTACCCTGAAAGGCTACAAAATGGTTCTGACTATGCCTTCTTATACAAGCTTGGAGAGGAGAGTTACAATGAGAGCATTTGGAGCTGAGTTGATTGTCACTGACCCAAATAAAGGAATGGGAGGTACTGTTAAAAAGGCTTATGATCTTTTGGAGTCCACTCCTAATGGTTTCATGCTCCAACAGTTCTCAAATCCTGCCAATACTCAGGTACATGATCAAATCCTTTTTCTTTTAACGATTTTGTTTTTAGTTTTTTTGTGTTTGAAAATTGTGCTTGTTTTCTCACGATTTCTTTACTATGATTTTCACCCATCTTTAAAGAAACATTTGAATTCTTAGCTAAATTTTAAAAACAAGTTTTTACAAAACTACGACCCCATTTGATAACCATTTGAATTTTGCTTCTTGGTTTTTTAAAATTATACTAGTTTCCTCACAATTTCTTTTGAATTTCTAGCTAAATTCCAATAACAAAAACAAGTTTTTAAAAACTATTTTTTTTTAGTTTTCAAAACTTCGTTTGAATTTTGATAACACTTATAAAAATTGTAGATAACAAATGGAAGAAACTCATCTGTTGAAGTATTGTTTATAACCTTAATTTTCAAAAAAACTAAAAACCAAAAACCAAATGGTTATCAAACAAGTCCTACCTTTTTTAGTTTTCAATATTTGGCTTGGCTTTTGAAAATACGTTTAAAAAGTTGATAACAAAACAATGAAACTCGTGGGTGGAAGTAATATTTATGAGCTTAATTCTAAAAAACTAAATGATTATCAAACCATGCCTTTTGTCGAAATTATATTCATCTAGCTCGATCATACCACGTCGGTAGATATATGATTGACCTGAGATGATTTAAAAAAAAATGAACAAACAGGTGCATTTTGAAACGACTGGTCCTGAGATATGGGAGGATACAAATGGCCAAGTTGACATTTTTGTAATGGGAATAGGCAGTGGAGGGACTGTCTCTGGAGTGGGACAGTATCTGAAATCCAGAAATCCCAATGTTAAGGTATGTGATTAATTATATTATGAACTTTTGCTTGGTTAGAACATGGATTAGAATTCCTTACCAATTGGTTGATATTTTTATTTCTTTCTGAAGATTTATGGAGTGGAGCCTGCTGAAAGTAATGTACTGAATGGTGGTAAACCAGGTACAATATCGCTTTTTTGAGGAAAATTCTCGTCTTCTCCTTTCGAAAATGCCTTGTTTGTTGCGACGAATTTTGACTGAAGTTTGAGGGAACGTGTCCGTGTCTAACATATTAATAGGCACGTATCATATATGAATCGTTACATAATGAAAATGAGTCTAAAGCTTGATAGGCGCACATTGAAAACTTTGTCGAACATGATAAATACACATGAATAGTAATAACATAGAGGAAAAAATAATAAATATTGAGAGTGAAATATATCAAACTTATTTTTGACCTGTGTACTTAAATTTCTTTCTTGAATAAAAAGACAAAAAAAATTAAAAAAAGAAGTGTTCTTGCCGTATCCGTATCATAAATTTTCAGAAAATAACATGTCACCGCGCCGTAAGCTTGTTTGTGATAGCTAATGGCAGATTCTTTATAGCTTTCATCAATCTCTTTTGATTGAAGACAACTAATGGGGACTGTCAAATGGATTAGGTCCTCATCATATTACAGGCAATGGGGTTGGATTCAAGCCAGACATATTGGATATGGATGTAATGGATAAAGTTCTTGAAGTAAGTTCTACTAAAAAAATGTTGGTCAAGGACCCTTTGACAATGATTTTATTCTCACTTTTTTACATTTTTTTTTCCATATATTTTTCTCCTAAAAGTAAGCTTACAAATTTACATACTCTCAAAAAAATTTACTTGGCAGGTAAGCAGTGAAGATGCTGTAAATATGGCTAGGGAGTTGGCAGTGAAGGAAGGACTAATGGTAAAAAAAAACAGACACTTTTACTTTTTCCTTTCCTAATCATCTTATAAACTCTGTTTGAAACAACATTCTTGCATCTCTTTCCCCCTTTTGGTTTAAGATTAGAGCTTCACTTTTCTGGTTCATTCAGGTTGGAATATCATCCGGGGCCAACACCGTCGCAGCGCTCAGGCTTGCGAGATTACCTGAAAACAAAGGCAAACTCATTGTGGTAAGAGAAAAAAAAATCTTAAAACATGTTTGGGAGTGACTTTAGAAGTGAAAATGAATCGTTAAAAGTGATTTTCATATTTTAATGTTTAGTTTTGAACTTTTAAATGCGTTTTTTATTTTACTAAAATTGATTTTAAATTATTAAAAACATGTTTGAGAGTGATTTTGAACCTAATAAGGCAAAATCACTTTCAAAATGAGGACGAGACGATCTTAAATAATACCTGTTAGTGAATGTTTAAAGTCTTCTTATAAAGACGATCGAATTGACATCGAAATAGAAGTCGGGGTAAGTTGTTAATTTGGTTGCATTTTCAGACAATTCATCCAAGTTTTGGGGAGAGATATTTGTCGTCTGTCCTGTTCCAAGAACTGAGGAAAGAAGCTGAGAACATGCAACCAGTCGAAGTTGACTGAAGCTTGCAGAGAATTTTGCTTGGGATAATACTGTAGAAACAAAAGCGACTATGGTAGTTGACTTGTTCAATTGTGAGAAAATAAAAATTTATCCAGCCTTATGTTTGATGAAAGTTTGTAGTTCGTTGTATTGATTGAAATGATTAAATCCATATATATTGTAAGAATATTTACAATCAAGAAAAAAAAAGGGAGAAATCTCTTTTTAACCCTCCAAAAGTGCATTGTGATGTTCTTTGTAATCTCTATAGACTAATCAAATTGGAGATGATAATTTAAGCATATTTAATTGGTTAAGGTATTTACATCGACCAAAGGTCTGAAGTTTGAATCTCTGAAAAAATAAAATAATAACATCAAATTGAATACAAATTATAAAGGCTGAAAATAGGAATTTAAAAATTGAATTTGATGAAAATAGCCAAATAAAATCAATTGAAAAAACCATTATTGATAGTAAATGAGATCGTAGAAGCTGAAACACATATATTATCCAAAGGTTGTGAGTCTACTAAAAACGTGTAAAATCGAGGATTTTAAAAGATTGGAAATCAAATTGAAAAGTAATTAAATGACTCTGAGAACCATTTGATTTAGCCAGAATATAAATAATAATCAAAATATTGGTTTTAATGTTCATAATGAACTTTTAAATTCAGAACTTTTAAAATGTCTATTTTGATCATTCAACTTTTAAATTTGTTTTATTTTAGTTCATGAAACTTTAAAATATCTATTTTAGTCTATATACTTTTAAAAAATAATTATTTTGGTCCTTATCTTTATTTTGATTTTGAACTACATAGGTTCATCAAATACCTCACACTTAGACTTTTGCTAGTCCCGAGCAAAACAAAATTTAGCTCTCCTTAAAAAGATAAAGGCTTAAAAAATGTACAAGCAAAAAGTGACTTCATTCTTGCTGATAGCAATAGTGAATTTAAAGAACAAAAACAATGGAATATGAACATGTTTAAATCACGAGAAATTTTATGCTTTCCTCCATTCATTTCCCCCCTCCACTCGTCCAAAGCACCAATTCTCAAGCATTATTACACCCAAGGAAGTAATAAGCTACTAAATGCCTGAAAATAAACGACTGAGAAACTAAAACTCGACTCACTTTAATGTTAAGGATATTAGCTTTCACACACCCATCGTAGGGACACTTACCTAGAGCACTTGCTCGATAGGTGGTCTAATTGATCACGATAGGGGTAGTTCTTTTGACCCTCGACTCTTTTAAAACAATATAAGCTTATTGTTTCTATTATCCTCTTGCTTTTCTTTTTCTTGCAGGAAAATCAAACATTTTTTTAGCAACACACTACACCTTATCATGTAGGTAAACTATCAAACCATAGCTTAAGCCTATCAAGTTGACAACAAACTTTTAGAAACATCAAACTCCTCTAAATGTTCAACTAATCAACACTAGGCTATGTGCTCAATATTTGCAAAGAATCCAAAGCAAAATTTTAAAACTACTCAAATTTAAGCATGCTAGTATTCCACAATACAATTGCAAAAACAATCTACTAAGGAGCACAAATCATAGAATATCATTATTACTTCAACATGTAACATCCTAAAACAACTTAATAACACACCATCTCAACAGAGTCTAAAACTAATCCCCCTCACTCTTGAATTACACATTGTCCTCAATGTAAACAATATCACAAATTCAACCTATGTATGGACATGAATAATTATAAGGAGAATGATACTTCCTTTAAAATTGAAAAGTCCATTGTCGACCAACAAGTCCATCATGAAAATAAAAGAGCAAGGTTGAACCAAGAGAACCTACAGAAGGAGTGATATTTTGGGAGCATTAGATAAGTGCAACACTTCTTCATTACTTAAAAACAAGAAAAGGAAACAAGAAAAGATAATTTGACACCACCTACACAAGGAACGATATTTTGGGAGCATTAGATAAGCACAAAACTTCTTCACTACTTAAAACAAGAAAAGAAAAGAAAACAAGAAAAGATAATTTGACACCTGGTTGCCTCTAGGAAGTATAAATTTTTAACATCAGTTGTTTGACGGTGTGTTCGCACAACTCATTCATCATTCAAGATGATCTTCTCAAGACGCCTTTCTTCAACAACACAATAATGCTTTATCCTCTGTGCATTTACTTTGAAAGTTTTGCCTTCACTATTCATGAGTTCGACTGTGCACCATGTGAGAATACCTCTATAACTATAAATGGCCCTGCTCTTCTGAATTTAAGCTTATCTTGAAACAAACGACCACGTGAGTTAAACAAAAGAACCTGCAGACCTGGTACAAAAGAATGATTCTGAATCTATCTTGTCGTGCCATCTTGTCGTTCTTTCCTTGTATAACTTTGCATTCTCATATGCCTGGATTCTGAACTCCTCTAACTCATTCAATTGAAGCAAGCGTTGTTCTCCAACTTTTTGTTGGGTCAAGGTTCAACATCTTGATCGACCCAATATATTTTATGCTCCAACTCCAAAGGTAAGTGACGAGCCTTTCCAAACACCAATTTATACGATGAAGTATCCATCAGTGTTTTGTAAGCCATCCTATGCGCCCAAAGAACACCGTCGAGCTTCCAAGCCAATCTTTCCTATTTGTCTTTGCTATCTTCTCTAATATATGTTTAATCTCCATATTAGAAATTTCAACTTATCTATTAGTCTAGGATGATAAGCTAAAGATATCTTATTCTTCACATTATACTTTTTCATCAGTGACTCAAATAATTTATTAGGGGTTGTTTGGGGTGCTGAGTGAGTTATAATAACAGGGGGTCATAATTGTCTGTGAGTTATTACAATCTGTGAAATCATATAATATTATTTAAAATGCAGAGTAGTATAGTCTGGGATTATAATAGTTTGTGTTTGGGGTGCAGAGTATTCCATAGGTTATAATAGCACAAGTTATTATAGTCTGTGTCCCCAAACAAACCCTTATAGAAATGAGACCCTTCATTACTAATAATAGGTTTGTTGGGGTTTATGCCCTAAACAAGTGTAGTTTTGTAATAATGATATTTCAAATAAAGAAAGAGTTATTTATTATATTCTCACACATAAACCTAAATACAATAAACTAAGTTCCAAGGTTATAATGATCGATCTTGAACAATTGTGTAGTGGGCACAAGTTGGATAAAGTTGTTCAAGTATAACCTAAATGGTCTATGGTGTATGCATAAGGTTGGGAACCTATACTGATAACACCATGGATGTGGCCCGCTTTGTATTCAGTACAAACGAGGTAATCCAACTCGTTCATGTGGTAGACATGCGAGTAGGGGCATCATGTATAATGAAATTATACAAGACCGGACCACAAATTATTAACCTACTAGTGTAACACCGTTAACAAGATAGGTCTAATAATTTATAGATGATCAATAGTGACTTGACTTGGATCCTGAGCAAGTTACGAACCCTTGCTTATGGGGGGTTGTCCTTAGACTAGTATGAGTGAGAGTGGTCTGTAACCGACTCAATAAGCCTACCTTCTCAGAGACAGAACCTTGTAGGTAGCTGGGAACTTAACTTTACAAGATGGAATTCACTCATTCCTAAATTAGGGAATCAGATAGGTTGTTCTCTTAAGAACTGAATCCAGGTTTTGAACAATGGGGCCCCACCTTCTTATTGGCCTAAGAAAGATTAAGTTTATGGTAGAACCATAGACTTGTTGTTCATTAGAGGATCAATGGTGCTTAAGGAGCAAGATGTAATCACAGGGTAACACGGTAATTTGACCCAGCTGTGATTACGAACAACCTGTGGAGGGTCAACTCACAGGTATTGATTATATCAATGGACACAACACAGTCTAAAGTGAGGAGAGTGCAGCTACGAGTCTATAGTGCAGTGACTCGTAGATAATGAATGTTGGTTAATTAGATCAAAGAGTTTGATCGGTTAATCTCGTATCATTGGAGCTCATGATCTGTAGGTCCATTAGGTCCCTCCATTGGCTCAACATGGAAATATTGAGGGTATAAAATTTGGAGTGAAATTGAAGTGTTCAATTTCATATATAAGGAGATATATCAATTACATGTGTTATAATTGATATAATATATAGTTTAATCTATATACAAAATGAGAAATACATAGTAAGAGCACTATAGGGATAAGATAGTCATTTCCACCCTATTTCCCTATAAATATGTGCATAAGATGCACATTTGGAAGGCAATCTAAGGCATTTGTGAAAATCCTAGTGCTCTTTTGTGAGTGTTGTTGGAAAGGTTCGAAAACACACATTCTCACAAAATCCTTCCTAACTCCAAAAGAGAATTCCCACCACCTTCCCTCTCCTAGAGATACAAGGGAGAAGATTTAGTGGCCGTGTCAAAACTAGTTCGAAGTTTGCAAAGAACGCAAGATCGTTGAGATCGAGAGGAGCAAAGGAGCACGTGTTGTTTTAAGTTTACAAAGGTAATACTTGCTGTCCATTCTTGATTTATGTGGTTAATCTAGTATATTTTTGTTTTTGATTTGATCTACGTAACATATTACAAGAACACGCGATTCAAATCGCTTTCGCTCCGGGATTCGATCCCATCAAGCTCGTGATGTACCAAATCTAGTGAATATATGCTTTTGCAGGAACTTCAAAATGACACGTGCATCATTAGTCTTAGTATCCATAGCCTCAAACCATTTAGACATGTAATGAACAACAACCAGGATATACAGATAACCATTAGAGGATGAGAAGAAACCCATAAAATTTATACCCCATACATCAAATAAGTCGACCTCAAGAATAAGGGTTAAGGGCATTTCCTGACGATGAGATATATTACCTGTTTGTTGACACCGATCACATGTTTTTACAAAAGTATATATAACAGTCTTTAAACAAACTTGACAAAAAAAAAACTAGACTGAGGTACCTTTGCAGCTATTCTTAAAGGGTTGTCAACCATAAAGAGAAGAAGGACAATCATATAAATTTTTTGCCACTTCCTCAATAGGTACACATCTCCTAATAATCTGATCAACACATACCTTAAACAACAACGAATCATCCTATAGGTAAGATTTTGTGTCGTGCAAGAATTTATTTTTTTACTGGGTGAAGTTAGGTAGAAGATTCCTTGAAGTAAGGTAATGTTGGGTTTTATGTCCTAAAACTCGTAGATAGTGGTTGTAATAAATTGGTTATCATAATCAATAAAGTATTAACTGAGTTTATTCAATAAAGGTTGTTGAATGTGTATTAGGTTTTTACTTTAAATAACCCTAAATTCAATAAACTAACATCCTAGGAGAATCAATATTCAAGAAACAACTTAAAGGGTCTATAGTATAGGGATATGATTGGGTACCTTATCCTGAGAACACTATGGATACGATCCGCCTTGTATTTGATACAAACGCAATGATCCAATGCGTTCATGTAGTGGACATGCAAGTGGGAGTATCCTATGCAATGAGTTTACATAAGACCATGCCGTAAGATAAAGTTCAATAAGTGTTCCTGTCGATTTCTAAGCCTCTATCTTCATCAATTTCATTAGGTGTTTCATCTCCTCCTCAGCCTGATCGCCACAAGCAAAAGCTAGTCGATCACCGCTTGCTCCAACCGTGTTTCTGACGTCTCGAACTACTTTTTTTTGTGTTAATTTCCAGCGTTCTTCTATTTAGGTATGATAATAGTTCCATCTTACTGTCAATTTAATATTTATTTACTAATGGTGTCTCTGATTTCAAGTTTCATTGCTCCAACAAATCGAAAAATATAGAGTTATGGATGAAAATTTTGTGCTTTTTCTGGTTTAGTAATTATGGTTAACATGAAAAATAAAGTAGGGTTGTTGATTCTCATCTTTGAAATTGATTGATTGTTAATTTAATTAGGATATAACATAGTGGAATTGATTAGTTTATAAATTGAGTTTGAATTGGAATTGATTGATTGTTAATTTGCATTTGGATAAAAGTTATGAAAAAGTTAAAGTGGGGGGTTGTTGATTCTCATCTTTGAAATAACCAAGTTTTAGTCTTAAACCCATAGAAGGTTGAACTTGCATTCTATTAAACTAAAGGCTGAATATTCCAATGTTCCTGAATTTTTGTTTAATATATATGGAGATATTGATCGTGCAAAGAAATAATTGTTTAATATTGATGGTGCCTATATTGAGCTGGTTTTTTTTTTAATGGTCTAATAGTTTGTACTTGCTGACTTCAGGGTGTTTTAATTTGATTCCATTTAACTCAATTATTTCTTTGCTCATACCTTTTGATCTAAATTAGTTTGCTTTGATGTGATGGTTGTGTTTGGTTGTTTAACATGCTTTGCATTAGAACATTTCCCAAATGTTGTTGATATCAATGTTGTTATTATATCTGATAATAATTAACGTTTAAGAGGTAGAAATATTCCTCATGCTATTAAAAGAGTACATTGTATTATCTGTCATAAATATGTAGCTTATTCATCTTAACTGTGTCATTTTTTCTTTATGAAGAAAATGACTAAATTATCTTTCTTATATGTTACTCAAATTATTCATGATAATGTCATTTTCCTCTAAAGAAGAAGAGATGCATGTTTCTAGGCATCTAGTGCACACTCATATTTTTAGTATTCTTGAGAGAGCAGGGAGCTCTCAAATCCCCCCTGGCTTTTGCCTTAAAATGTTGATAAATAAGTTAAAATTTACTCTAATATACCAAAGTTAAATTCTGATTTCCCTTATGACTATAGAACACCACCTAGATATCACAATTTTTATGTATATAAAGAAAAAACTTATATAATGTTTCTTATATTTTTTATTAATGAGTAAAACACATGTTATTCTACTTTTTTTAGGACTTAGATTGATTTCATTAATTGAAAAATATCTATTGACTTCATTTAATTAGGTTATAACATAATGGACAAATTATAGATGTCGAAAGATAGATTCTCTAAAGAGTATGAAGAAGGTGTAGACACTTTTATTCAGTTTGCACATGAACATGCGAGTGGTAAACCTTCTATACGATGTTCGTGTGTTAAGTGTGTAAATTTGAAGATTCTCAACACTAATGTAGTCAGGAACCACTTAGTTGCGTATGGTATCGATCAAAGATATGATAATTGGATTTGGCACGGAGAAACCCTTGATAGATATTCTAGAAACAATGTAGAGTCAAATTTAAACTACACCACTAATGAGCAAGTGTATGAAGAGAACTCTGATGACAACATTGTTGAGATGGTTGAAACTGCACAACAACATTTTGAAGAGGATCCAAAAAAAATTAAGAAGTTGCTTGCAGATGCTGAAAAACCTCTATATCCAGGATGTAGTAGATTAATTAAGTTAGGTACATTAGTTAGATTGTATCACCTGAAAGCCAAATTTGAGTGGAGTGGTACTAGCTTTACAGAGTTGTTGACCTTATTGAAAGATATATTACCTGAAAAGAATGAATTGCCGACATCTACGTATGAAGCAAAGAAGAGGTTAGTCAATTTGGGAATGACGTATGAAAAAAAAATTCATGCATGTCCCAATGACTGTTGCTTTTATAGGAAAGAATATGCTGATGCATCTAATTGTCCTCATTGTAACGAGTCAAGATGGATGAAACGTAAGAATTCGTTGGAAGTGAAAGAGAGAGTCCCTGCTAAAGTTGTATGATACTTCCCCCAATTCCACGATTTCAAAGGATGTTCAATAACACGTTAATTTCAAAAGATTTAACTTGACATGCTAATGAGAGATTAGTTGATGGCAAGTTATGACATCCTACTGATACTCCATCTTGAAAATTGATCGATCATTTGTGGCCTGATTTTGGAAGTGAAGAGAGAAACCTTCGTCTTGCCTATCAACTGATAGAATAAATCCTCATAGTGAGATGAATAGCAAGTATAGTTGTTGGCCTGTAATATTGACAACATACAATCTCCCACCTTGGTTATGTATGAGACGTAAATTGTTTATGCTAATCATGATAATATCTGGGCCAAAGCAACTGGGGTACAACATAGATGTGTATTTGGCTCGTTTAATAGATGATTTAAAAATTCTTTGGAATGATGAAGTGCCCTGCTATGATGCATAGCGAGATGAAGTATTCACATTAAAAGCAGTGTTGTTGTGGACAATTAACGATTTCCCTACATATGGTAATTTAGCCGGTTGTAGTGTCAAAAAGGATATTGTGCATGTCCCATATGTGGAGAACACACATCAGCTATGCATTTAAAATTTGGAAAGAAGATGGCTTATCTTGGAAACAAAATTTTTTTGCCACTAGCTCATTCATTTAGAAGACAGATGAAAGCATTCAATAATAAAAAAAAAATTTGGAAAGACTCCACAACCATTGTCAGGAGAAGAAATTATTGAAAAATTCACCAACAACGAACGTTCCAATGAAGATATGCCAAAAGAGAAGAAACCAATAGGTGCCTTACGTTCTTGTTGGAAGAAAAAATCTATATTTTTTGAACTTGAATATTGGAATAAGCTTCATGTTCGACATTACTTAGATGTAATGCACATCGAGAAAATGTTTGTATGAATTTAATAGGCACTTTACTTGACATCCCCGATAAGACAAAGGATGGATTACAAACTCGACATGATTTAGAATGATTAGGTATTTGTCCCGAGTTGACCCCAAAAGTTATAGGAAGAAGGACATTCATACCACCGGCTTGCTACACATTATCCAAACATGAGAAACGTGTGGTTTGTCAATCATTGTAAAAAATGAAAGTTCCTGAAGGTTATTCTTCCAATATAAAGAACCTCGTATCACTTGATAATCTAAAAGTTAATGGTTTGAAGTCACATGATTGTCACGTGCTCATGCAACAATTGCTATCAGCTGCAATTCGATCTGCACTACCTAAGCATGTGAGAATTGCTATCACACGATTCTGCTTGTTTTTCAATGCAATATGCAATAAAGTGATCGATGTTTCACACTTAAGTGAGTTGGAGCACGAGATCGTAGTAATCTTCGTATCCGCTTGAAAAATACTTCCTCCATCGTTCTTCACGATAATGATGCACTTAACAGTACATTTGGTTAGAGAAGTGCGACTTTGTGGTCCTGTGTATCTTCGATGGATGTATCGTTTTGAAAGATACATGAAAGTTCTTAAAGGATAAGTGAGAAATAGGAATCGACCCGAAGGTTGTATTGCTGTAGGTTATATTGTCGAGGAAACTATAAAGTTTTGTACCAAATTTTGCATGATGTAAAACCTATTGGACTCGAAAAAGCTAGTGAAAGCTCAGGATGATGAATTTGGGAGACCTGCATCGACAACTTCTCATATGAAGCCTGATCAGGAACAACTCAAGCAACCTCATTTATATGTCTTAGAAAATACAGATGGCGTTCAACCTTTTATAGAGTATGTTCACTTCTTATACTAATTTAATGTTAATCCATAAACTAAATATGTTGTCTAGATATAAGATGCAGAACTCCAAGAAGGGCTTGCTACCTTTCAGGCATGGGGTTTACCTGTCTAAGGATCAATGTCCTAAGACTCCTCAAGAGGTTGAGGATATGAGAGGAATCCCTTATGTTTCAGCTGTTGGGAGCCTCATGTATGTCATGCTGTGTACTAGGCTCGACATCTGTTATGAAGTAGGGATTGTCAATAGGTATCAATCCAATCCAGGATTAGATCACTGGACAGCCGTAAAGGCAATCCTCAAGTATCTTAGGAGAACGAGGAACTACAACCTAGTGTATAGGAGTGGGGATTTGATCCCTACGGGATACACAGATTCTGACTTTCAAACCGATAAGGATTCTAGGAAATCCACTTTGGGGTCAACCTTCATTATGAATGGAGGAGCTGTAGTATGGCGAAGCATCAAGCAGGGATGCATCGCTAATTCCACTATGGAAGCTGAGCATGTTGCGACTTGTGAAGCTACAAAGGAAGCTGTTTGGCTAAGGAAGTTCATGACAGATTTGGAAGTTGTTCCAAATATGAACTTGCCGATCACGCTGTTTTGTGACAATAGTGGTGTTGTAGCCAACTCAAGAGAGCCTCGGAGTCATAAGAGGGGCAAACACATTGAGCGGAAGTATCACCTGATACGGGAGATTTTGCACCACGACGACGTGACAGTTACGCAGATAGCGTCAGAGCACAACGTTGCTGATCCATTTACAAAGGCCCTCACGACTAAGGTATTTGAAGGTCACCTAGAGAGTCTAGGTCTTCGAGTGCTTCCTAACTAGGGCAAGTGGGAGTATTGTAAAGGGTATTCAATGCCCTAGTTTATTGTATTACTTTATTATAATTCTTTGTGTTGGGGTTTGTACCCTAAAACTCGTAGTTTGTATTTTCTGTTCTAATTATTGTAATAAATTGTTATTACTTCAATAAAGAGTTATTGTTTCGTTATCTATGAATTTGCCTTTGTTTTAACCCTAAATCCAATAAACTAAACATCCAAGGCTGTTAAATATATCTTTAACTGAATGTAATGTACATATAAAGGATCTCGGTTCGAGATACAACCTAAAGGGTCTATAGTTAGGGGATAAGGTTTGGGTACCTTACCCTGGTAAAACTATGGATGTGCACCACTTTGTATACGATACAAACACAGTGATCCTAACGTGTTCGTGTAGATGACATGTGAGTGGGGATATCCTATGTAATGAGATTACATAAGACCGAATCACGAAATAGTAACCTCTAGCTGTAACTCTGTTGACTAGTAAGGTTTCTATTTCACTAGGATGACCTAGGCAACTTGATCTCAATCCTGAGCAGGTTACGAACTCCTATTCGCTAGGGATTGTCCTTTGACTAGTATGGGTGAGAGTGGCCAGATTCACCGACTCAATATGCCTACCTTCTTGGGGACAAGACCGAGTGAGCGGCTGGGAACTTAACTTAGCAAGATGGAATTCACTCATTCCCACCTACTAGGGTAAGTAGAGGAATGTTCCCTTAAGTGGTGTCTCTGGGACTTGAACAAAGGGCCCGACCCTCTCATTGGCCCGAGAGGGACTCTGTTTGTTGGTAGGACCACAAACAAATTGTTCATTAGAGGAGCATTGGTACTTAAGGTACAAGATGTAATCCAGGGGTAAAATGGTAATTTGACCACCGGTGTTACGAACATTCGTGAAGGATTGACTTGCTGTTATTGGTCAATATCCATGGACACAGAAATATATCTGCAGTGAGAAGAGTGCAGCTGCGGGATTTTAGTGGAGTGTGTTCCCGCAGTTAACGAATGTTGATTAGGAGGTTAATGAGATTAGCCGATTAATCTCATATCATTGGAATTTCTGATCTGCAGGTCCATTAGGTCCACCTTCTAGCTCGTAAAAGGTTCTTAGATCGTTTGAATTTGTAATGTTCAAATTCATTAGGGAATAAATTTAATGTATATAGATACGATATAATATATAGTTTTGGAACTATATATTATAAATTTAATGTGAATATGATTCATATTAAATTATATGAGAGAATTAAATATTTGAAAGAGTTTAAATATTAAATTCAAATGTGAATGTGATTCATATTTGAAAACTATAGATTAAAATTTAATGTGCATAAGATGTGCATTAAAACTATAGGTTAGAGGGAAAATTGATTAAATGTGATTTAATCCAAATTAAATATATGATATTTAATTTATAATTAATTAAATATGATTTGATTAATTAATTATATGATTTAATTTAGTTTTATAATATAATAAATAAAAAAAAGGGGAACGTGTGGCACGTTCCCCACTTCCCTCCAACTCCCCATCGATAGGGGTGGGGGAAGTTTTCCCTATGGATGGTTTTCTTCTCTGGGGAGAAGAAATCAATTGATCGATCAATCGATTGAATTGCTCTCTTGAGAAACTCTCTCTACCATTTTTCCAAAAACCTCTTCCAATTGTTGGATTCCTTCCCACAAAGGAAGATCTAAGTAGAACTCAGAGACATAGGAGGTTCTCCAAGTGGTTGTGTTTTTGCTGGAGAAAACAGAGAAGTCCCTGTTCTGCTGGGTTGCTGTGTTGCAGTATGATAAGCAAGGAGTTGTTGTTGAGGAAAAAGTACAAAGGTAATCTCTTTTCTTCCTTTTAGTTTAATAGTTAAACTTAGCATGTTTGCATGATTAATCTCCATGTCTAATTAAATTAGAAATGATTGTTCATTCTGTTTTTCATCAATTATGGGTTTTTGTATTTCAACCAAAACAAACTTGCATATTACGATTCCAAACACGTTTTCGCTGCTCAAGGGGATTAGATCTCCATCAATTGGTTATTGTTTCTTTTTAAATTAATTCTGGGCTCATGTCGTGATTTTCTTTAAGTTTTGGGCCAGGAGGTTAATTTTTGGATCTTACAGGACCCAAATATTTCTAAATCTCGCTTTAAATTGAGTTGACGACCTTGAGTTTCTCATCAAGCGTGTTTGGGGAAGGAAAACAAGGTAATTTTGGACCCTTCTCATTTTTCACTTGTTTAGGGTTTTGTTTAAAAAAAAAAATAAAAAAAAGAAAAAAAAGGGAATGAGGGAAGGGAATCGCACGGAGGGCGACCCCCCTCCCTCCTCTTCGTCTTCTCCCTCTGTGCGGCGCGCCATCCGAGCCGCCGGCCGGCGGCCACCTCTCTCTCTTCCCTCTCCGTCTGCCTTGCCTCTCCATTTGTCTCCCTCCGTCGTCGTCCCCATCCCGATTTTTTTTCTCCTTCTCTCCTTTCGTTCGCCCGCCGAGACCCACGCCACCGTCGATTTGCCCCTTCTCTCGATCCGCCTGTTCTTCCCCTCTGTTCGCAAGCCGCCCAACCGCGCCCCTCGCCGACTCATTCCCTCTCGATCTGGCGTCCCTCCTCTCTCGTTCGATTTCTCTCTTCCTCTCCCTCTCGATCAACTTTCTCTCTCTCTCCCTCTCTCCGATCTGCCCTCTCGACCGCCTCCCTCACTCTCTTTGCCCGTCTCTTTCTTTCCCTCTTTCTCTCGGATCCGACTCCCTCACCCTTTAGATTTGTCTCCCTTTCCCTCTCGGATCCAAGATATTTTGTAACTTTCCTTTCCAAGCGGATTCGTGCCTCTCACTCTCTGTTTTGTACTGGTTTTGATGAACAGGAACAAACCCTTTGGCGAAGGAGTAGAGGCTTGGAGGAGTCTTGTGGCTAAGGACGAGCAGGGGACCGTTTCAGCTCGTAACCGTGGGTAAGACTCGATCCTGGATTTTCTTGGTTCTGAATTTTGAGTTTAGAGTTGGTTGGTTTGGCTGTGTTTTCCTGTTAGATGCATAAAAAGGTGTCCTGTTAGCTTGGTTAGGTTCAGTTTCGTATTGCACCTCAAGGGTAGGGCCAGGAGGTTGGTTCACAACTGTACTTGTGCATCATTTGTGATGTTCTGTAAGTGCTTAGGGCTGCTAGCAGGAGTAAGCACCTCCCTTTTGTACACTTTATTCGAGGTAAGTAGCTGTTGGTTAAGCATCAAGCTCGTAAGCGAATGAGTTTGAGTATAGGGTCTTTGTGGTTGACTTTATAACTGCTGTGTGGATGTTAATTGTTGCTTGGTGCATGAGACCCTGATTATCCTATTCTTTATGTGCATATTTTGTACTTGCTTTTGAGTGTTGGGTTTGACTCTGCTGTGTGTCGTGAATGTGTTACTTATGACTTGTGGGTAATTGCTAAGTGAGACTCGAGCCTGTGTAGTAGAGCGCGTTGCGTAACTGACCCCTGGAAGTGAGCATAATAAGCCTTGTGGTGGTTTAGGCCAGGGGTGACCAGTTAGTTTTGTGGTTGGCCGATTAGGCTGATGGTTAGAGACTCGGTTTCAAGATGACCATGGAAGGGTTCAGGGGAAAGCCTAGGAGAGGCATTGGAGTCTGACCTTCTAGGCTAGTATCACCAAACCCAGTGAGTGACCCCGAGCGAGACAAAACCTCTAGGCTGGCATCTCTGTGTGGGCATTAGGGTCGAGTGCGCCCTTTTGCGAGCTGTGTGGACATAGGGGCGAGCGCCCTTTGTGATCTCTGTGTGGGCATTAGGGTCGAATGCACCCTTTTGCGAGCTGTGTGGGCATTAGGGTCGAGCGTGCCCTTTTGCAAGCTGTGTGAGACTTGGGTAGGCCGCCCTTGTGCGATCTGTGTGGGCTTTAGAGTCGAGGCTCTATTGCATTATGTGTGGGTGTTAGAGTGATTACTCTTTTGCATTGGGGTGTGTCCCCGTCTATGGCCGCCTAGGTTTCTGGATCGTCGGTGAGTCTCGGGGTGAGGTGTGCACGTGAGCGCCTAGTCATGAGTCCCTAAGATGCTTTGGTTGTGAACTCGATTTATCTCTGTGTGTGCAGTTGCGCAATTTGTAGCTTGCACGTGAGTGGGCTACTTACTGAGTATTCTTATACTCAATCGACTACTTTAATGTCTTTGGTTGCAGGTAAGGGCAAACAGTGAGCTAGAGAGCGACGGTGGCGACAGGACGGGGCTATGAGACCACTCTTGTCTTAGAGGAACTTCTATTTTGGAACTTAGGAAGTTCTTTGTATTTATGAGTTGAACTATGACTATTGTTTATTGCTCGTTGGATTTCTGAACTCTTTGTGTTGTTGAGCATGACATTTATTCATTTAGTTTCCTTGTTCAGCATGCTCGTTTAACTTTTGTTTAGTGCTTCTGTTGCCTCTTTTGTGTGGTCTTGCTGGAGCCCGACCTGTTTTGTTGTAGTTCGGAGGAGGTCGTGCATTGAAAGAGTTCTTAGAAGTGTTTCTTGCTTAAAACAGGTTAAGTAAAAATTTTGGATTTATCCGGATAGCGCCGTTATGCTGCCGACATTTCGGCGCAGAGGGTGCTATCTAGTGACGTCCCTAGTTGGAATTGTGCTGAAAATTAGAGGCGTTACATTTCCGCTGCTCAAGGGGATTAGATCTCCAGCAATTGGTATCAGAGCAATGCTTGATTTGGTTTGGTGAAACAAAATTGCATTGATTAGGTGGGATTTGCATTTGGTTTGCTGTAAAACTAGTTTAGGAATATTTTGATTTGATCAATTTATATGTAAAGGCCCCTGTTTTTTGGGCAATTAAGTGCATTATCGAGTCTATAATCGAGTTAAGAGTTGTTCGGGACCCGTTTCGTGCTTTTTGGTTGAGAATCGAAGGAAAAATTGAAGTTGAAACGTGCTGTGTTCAAAGGAGAAAGCTGTTGCCGAAGCAACAGCATTGCAACGCTACCAACAACATTGCAACGCCGTTCATCAGCGTTGTAACGCTGAGGAACGGCGTCGCAACGCCATACCCTCCTATCGACGCGGGAGTTCCAGGGGTCAGCAGTGTTGCAACGCTACCCCGATAGCAGGCGCGCACGCGGACAAAGCTGGCGTTGTAACGCCCACATCAGCATTGCAACGCCGTGATGCATTTTCATAAGCTGCAGATCGGTTCAACACCTTGGTTGGTTTTCGATCCGGTTCGAGCGGTTCAAGCCCGGTTCATGGAGTTTTGGATCGGTTTATGTAATAAAATTAGAGTAATTTTATTATTTTGCACTTTAGGGGCCAAATTATTCCGGTTTTACAACTGTATTTCTTTATGAATGTCATTTAGATTTTTTCCCACCTTAGGATAAGTATGTTCATGCATTTTATTTGTATAATTGTTATATGAATATGGTTTAGATGCATGATTAATTTCTTTTTTCATGAGTAATTAATTATAAATGTTATAATTAGATTATATGAAAAATAAATTGCATGGAGTATGAAATTACTTAGTTTAAAATAATTGTTATTTTATTTAAGTAATTTAGTTATTCAATTAGTTGAATAATTTTTATCAATCCAATTTGAAAATAATTGTTGGTTTTATAACATAGTTCTTTGTCATAGGTTAATTATTAAATTTATAAAAGTTATAAATTAAAGGGTTTTAGAAACCATAACCTATAACAAAGAATTGCATGCAAACATAGGAACTTGGGTTAAAATTAAAATTAGTTTTAAATTGTTTAAAATTAATTTAGACCTAAGTTTTAATTTCTAATAGGATTAGAAGTTAGTCTTACATAATATTTTAAATAGTTTAAAATATAGTAGGACATTAGAACTTTGGTTATAAGGGAACTCTACTTTGTGAAGTTCTCGTCTAAGGTTGGGGTACTTAAGTCGACTTTGTTACTAAACACCTCTACTACCGAACCGATCCAGAGCTTGAGTTGAATTAACCTTAGTTCTATTTTATATCTAGGTAATTAAAATGTTTATTCACCTAGACATAAGGTTAAAAGACCTAGTTATAATAGTTATAATAGGCATAGACTTAGATAGATTCTTTTAGCCATAATCCGACTAAGTTAAACCTATACCCTAATCATAGGAGCTTCAGTGGGAGAAAACGAGATGTTCGCATCAAGTTTACTCTCACGTCCTCAAGAGTTCACACCGTGAGTTCCATGCTCGGCTACGTGGCGTCAATAGGGCGTCCCCCTACGGTATATGTTTTCATGGTTCAATACCAAGGTGAATGAGAGAAGTATCCATAGTAAATGGGAGCAGGACGCGTGTCAGCGTATCCTACGGTCTCCTCCATTAGGTCGCACCGTTGAGATTTCTATAGTCCGCCTTGCTAGGTTGTCCTAGAAACGCCCAAACCCTACGGAGGGGACCCGACTATGGAGATCGTAACACCGCGAACTCCGAGAAATGGATAGATAGGTCTCTTAGGTAATTTGCCAACAGTTGTCTTTCTTAATAGTAGCCTGTTGGCTCGGACCTATCGGATCTGAAAATGGTAGGGTCACATTTACTTGATGAGTTAAGCTAGTTAACAAGTCCTTCACCAAACAAACGGTAGCTAAGGACCATTGGGACATGAGATGTTCTGGTAGTGTGAATTGGTTGAGAAAGTCTCAATTCAGGTGAGGAATGACTGACTGCTCGACGAAAGCTTTTGTTCTAAACCCTTGAAATATCGTTGCAAAATTAAAGGTTTAATTTAAACACCTGGTTTAGTTTAAGCGCTAGGGTTCTTTAATAATTTTACTAAATTTGATTGGTTTTTTATTGGGTTAAAAAGACACAACTAATTAGAACTATTTTGGATTTTCAGCATGTCGTCCTCGTATATAGCCTTACTCAAACGCGAACGTTTAACTGGTGAAAATTTTACTACGTGGAAGTCCAACCTGGATGCGATTCTTGTTGTTGACGACCTTCGGTTCGTACTGACTGAGGAATATCCTCAGATCCCTGCTCAAAACGCACCTCAATCTGTTAAGGATGCGTTTGACCGCTGGTCCAAGGCCAATGAAAAGGCTAAGGCCTATATCATGGCTGACATATCTGATGTTTTAGCCAGGAGTTGGAGGGTATGGTCTCAGCTCGTGAGATCATGGGTTATCTGCAGAATTTGTCTGGACAACCGTTTGAACAAATTCGGCACGAATCCCTCAAGTACGTTTATAATGCGCGCATGAAGGAGGGAACTTCAGTGAGAGAACCTGTTCTCGATCTTATAGTTCACTTCATCGTGGCTGAAATGAACGGAGCGGTCTTAGATGAGCAAAGTCAGGTATTCTTCATCCTGGAATCTTTTCCGAAGAGTTTCCTGCCATTCCGTAGTAATGCAGAGCTGAACAAATAGGAGTATAACCTGACTTCCCTTCTAAATGAACTGCAGACCTACCAGTCTCTTATGGATAATAAGGGTCAGGTTGATGGAGAGACAAATCAGTTTGCCTATTCCAAAAGGCTCCAGATGGGTTCATCCTCTGGAACCAAGCCCTGCGGTTCTTCTTCTGGAATTAAGAAGACTTGGAAGAAGAGGAAAGGAGGAAAAGGGAAAGCTTCTGCTACGCAGACATTGAGCTCAAAGAGAAGAAAGTTAAATTCGATTTACTTGTTCTTGAAACTTGCTTAGTGAAAAATGATGATTTTACCTGGATACTTGATTCAGGAGCCACTAATCACGTTTGCTCTTCGTTTCAGGAAACTAGTTCCTTCTAGGAGCTCGAAGAGGGTGAGATGACGCTCGTGGTTCGAACGAGACGCTGTCTCACTGCTAAATGCGATGGGAGATGCCAAGCTGTTTTTTAGAGATAGATTTATTTTATTAAAAAAATCTGTATATAGTTCCTAAGATTAAGAGGAACTGAATTTCTATCTCTTGTTTAATAGAACTTGGATATTGTATTTCCTTTTCATTAAATGAAGCGTTCATTTTAAAAGAGGGTGTCAATATTTGTTCTGCTAAATTGAAAAACGGATTGTATGTACTTAAACCGAATCAAACTAAATCAATTTTAAATCACGAGATGTTTAAAACTGCAAATACTCAAAGTAAAAGACAAAGAATTTCTCATAATAATACCTATATATGGCATCTTAGACTTGATCATATAAATCTCAACCGGATTGAGAGATTATCTACGAATGAACTTTTAAACAAGTTAGAAGATGATTTTTTACCTACTTGCGAATCATGCTTGGAGGGTAAAATAACTAAGCGACCTTTTACTGGAAAAGGTAACAGAGCCATGAAGCCCTTAGAACTTGGACATTCAGATCTTTGTGATCCGGTGAATGTTAAAACTCAAGGAGAGTATGAATATTTCATCTCTTTTATAGATGATTATTTGAGGTATGGTTATTTATACTTAATGCATCACAAGTTTGAGACTCTTGAAAAGTTCAAAGAGTATAAGGCTGAAGTAGAGAATGTATTAGGGAAAACCATTAAAACACTTCGATCCGATCGAGGTAGAGAGTATATGGATTTTAGATTTCAGGACTATATGATAGAACATGGAATTAAATTTCAACTCTCAGCACCTAATACACCACAACAAAATGGTGTGTTAGAAAGGAAAAATAGAACCTTGTTGGACATGGTTCGTTCTATGATGAGCTATATGCTCAATTGCCTACCTTGTTTTAGGGATACGCAGTAGAGACTGCAGTTCAAATCTTGAACACTGTTCCATCAAAGAGTGTTTCAGAAACACCTTTTGAATTGTGGAAGGGGCGTAAACCTTTTGAATTGTGGAAAAATCGATGTATGATATACACCATTTTCCTCCCATTAAGTACTTTAAGTGTTTTAGGAAAATTGACCTAGTATATAAACCTAGGGTTTCTAGTCTATCAATATAACCCCTTTATATTGAATTTTACCTAAGTATATAAACCTAGGGTTTCTAGTTTATTAACCCGTTAATAAACTGTGCTGACGTTGTAATAATTTATAGACTCTTAGATTAAATTCACTCCCGGTCGGTTCCTGTAGGAGTGTTGTTTCGTTTCACACGACTTAAATACCCCAGCCTAGACAGAACCTTCCTTAGACAGAGTCCCTCTTTAATCATAGTCTATAAATTATTCGATCCCTAATTCTAATCTAATTAGAACTTGATAACCTAAGGTCTATTAATACAAAGTTCTAAACATTTTAAAACTAATTAATTAACCTTAGGTGACATGCAATACTATGTTATAATTGCTTGATCATTCATTATATGAATAATAAACATACATAACATATTCAACTCATGAATCATGATGCATGCCAATGCTGTCCAAAAAATTAATATAACACTTTATATTAATTTGTCATGAAAACAATATAATATAACACCTTATATTATAAAATGATGCATGATTATGCTTAACCTCTAGTGAGATTTTATAAATAGCATACATTATGCATGGAAATATATTATACAACAATTGCATAAAAATAAATAGCAAAATTAGACCACTTTTGGCACCCTAAAATTAATTTCAATTAATATAATCTAATTATATTAACTAAAATTAATAAAATAATTAAAATAAATTATAAAATGTTTTTTTTATAAATAAATTATTTTAAAAAAAACCAAAATCGTCGTTTCTGCCCATTAGTGCGTTATGTCTTCGACGTTGCAACGCCGAGGATGGCGTTGCAACACTGGTCCACTCATGCACCAACGTTACTGCTTCGACATTGCAACGTTGATGTCTCCTCGTGCCAGCGTTGTGACGCTGGTTGTAGCGTTGCAACGTTGCGTCTCCTGTAGCTCAAAAACCGCCTCAATGGCGTTGCAATGCTGATGAACAGCGTTACAACGGTGTATACATAACAACAAGCTCCTCTTCAGTTTTTGCTCGTTTTTGTTTCATTCTTCTTAGCAACCACTTTGTCTCGATCGACACGGACTTACCGACCCGATTTACAATTAAAATTGCCTAAAACACCGGACCCTTACATTGAACATTTCAATGAAAAATTGTAAATCTAAGTGCCAAAAATGAAAACATATAATTTGCAAACCTTCATTCATCTCATGAATAAAATGCAATCTCACCTATGTTTTTGACATATCTAGAACAAAAACAAGAACACAATTGGCTCGGATACCAATTGATGGGATCGAATCCCGCAGCGGAAGCGATTTGAATCGTGTGTTCTTGTAATTTGTTACTTAGATCAAATCTAAAACATGCATAAATCGATTAAGCATATAAATTAGAGAATAGGACAACAAGTATTACCTTTGTAGACCTCCTTCAACGAACTCCACGTGCTCCTTTGCTCCTCACAATCTCATGTTTCCAATGAACTCGACACAACCGATTTCCACCACTAAGTCTTCTCCGTTGTATCTCTAGGAGAGGGAGTTTTGGGAGACTTTTGAGAGAAGGAAAAACTCTTTTTCCAACTTTGAGAGAACTAGAGGTTCTTATCTTAGATTGCATGCCAAATGTGCATCTTATGCACATATTTATAGGGAAATAAGGTAAAAATTACCATCATACCCCTATAGTGCTCTTATTATGTATTTCTTATTTTATATATAGATTAAACTATAAATTCTATCAATTATATCATATATAATTGATATATCTCCTTATATATGAAATTGAACTCTTCAATTTCACTCCAAACTATATACCCTCAATATTTCCATGTTGAGCCAATGGAGGGACCTAATGGACCTACAGATCATGAGCTACAATGATACGAGATTAACCGATCAAGCTCTTTGATTTAATTAACCAACATTCATTAACTACGAGTCACTCCACTATAGACTCGTAGTTGCACTCTCCTTACTGTAGTCTGTGTTGTGTCCATTGATATAATCATTACCCATGAGTCGACCCTTCACAGGTTGTTCGTAATCACGGTTGGATCAAATTACCGTTTTACCCCTGTGATTACCTCTTTGTTCCTTAAGCACCACTGATCCTCTAATGAACAACAAGTCTATGGTTCTACCATAAACTTAATCCTTCTTAGGTTAGTAAGAAGATGGGGCCCCGTTGTTCAAGACTTGGATTCAGTTCTTTAGAGAACAACCTATCTGATTCCCTAATTTAGGAATGAGTGAATTCCATCTTGCAGAGTTAAGTTCCCAGCTACCTACAAGGTTTTGTCTCTGAGAAAGCAGGTTTATTGAGTCAGCTACAGGCCACTTTCACTCATACTAGTCTAAGGACAAATCCCCATAAGCAGGAGTCCGTAACTTGCTCAGGATTCAAGTCAAGTCACTATTGATCATCTATAAATTATTAGACCTATCTTGTTAACGGTGTTACACTAGTAGGTTAATAATTTGCGATCCGGTCTTAATATAATCTCATTATACAGGATGTCCCCACTCGCATGTCTACCACATGAACGAGTTGGATTACCTCGTTTGTACTAAATACAAAGCGGGTCGCATCTATGGTGTTACCAGTATAAGGTTCCTAACCTTATGCATGTACCATAGACCATTCAGGTTATGCTTGAACAACTTTATCCAACTTGTGTCCACTACACAATTATTCAAGATCGATCATTATAACCTTGGAACTTAGTTTATTGGATTTAGGTTTATGTGTGAGGATATAATAAATAACTCTTTATTTATTTGAACTGTTATAATTACAAAACTACACTTGTTTAGGGCATAAACCCCAACAAGATGACCTTTAGTAACTCGACCTTAATCCTGAGCGGGTTACAAACTCCTGTCTGTTAGGGCCTATCCTTTGACTAGTATGAGTGAGAGTGGCTCGAGACGCCAACTCATTATGCCTGCCTTCTTTGGGACAAAAACTAGTGGCAAGCTGGGAACATAGCTTAACAAGATGAATTCACTCATTCCCGTGCTTAGGAAATTTAGATGAGTTGTTCTCTTAAGTGTTGATTCGGAACTTGAACAACGGAGTCCTACCCTCTCATTGGCTCGAGAGAGACTTTGTTTATGGTAGGACCATAAACAAGTTGTTCATTAGAGGATCAGTGGTACTTAAGGAGCAAGATGCAGTCACATAGGTAAACCGATAATTTTGACCCAAATATGACTTCGAATGACTTGTGGAGGGTCGACTTACAGGTATGGGTTATATCGACGAACACAACTTGTCCTGCAGTGAGGAGAGTGCAACTACGGGTCTTTAGTGGAGTGACTCGTAGTTAATGAATGTTGGTTAGCTTGGGTCAAAGAGTTTGACTGGCTGGTCTCATATCATTGAAGTTCATGATCTGTAGGTCCATTAGGTCCCACCGTTGACTCAATATAGAATTATTGAGGGTATAAAGTTTTGGAACAAATTTGAAGAGTTCAAATTTGTAATTGGGATTTATATTGATTATATGTGATATAATCAATATAACCTATGGTTTAATGTGAATATGATTTACATTCAACTATATACTATATTTGAACTAAGTTCTAAATGGTCAATTTAATATGAAATGTTTTCATATTGTAGGATATATGAGGATTTGGAATTGAATGTGATTCAATTTAAGAGAAATAAGGTATATGATACCTTATGTTATGCAATTATGCAAATATGATTTGCAGAATGCATTAATTTTGTATTTTGTGCATTTTGGATCTTGAGCACTCTAATTTGATCAATTTTACAATATAAAAAGTATGCTCAAAACTGGAAAAACAAAGAAGGAAGTACACTACCTTTGAAGCTCAAAATTGAAGCAATCTGAGGGATTTCTTTGAATAAAACAAGTTGTGAACCACCTTTAGTGTCTTCTCTACTATCCTCAGGCCTTGGAACAGGTTGTAGGATCTTCGATTGAGAAAATTTGAAAAACGAAGGGAAAATGGTCCAAATCGAGAAACCCAAAAAGTTTATGCAAAATCCTATAAAATCCTCTTTAATGCTTCTTCAATTAAAACTTTATTAAGCTTTGTGAAGATGCCAACACATGAGTGATGATGATGATTCAAGAAAGAGGTGGGCAATTTGGTGAATTTCACAAATAAGTAGGTTATTCATCAAAACATGTATTTGGTCCTTTTAGAATTCAAAAATGAATTTGAATTTCCATTTAATTTTAATTCAAAATTAATATAAAATTAATTTTAAATTAAAATCAATTTTAATTTAATTAATTAAACAATTTAATTAATTAATTTTAAATAATTATTTAATTTAATATCAAATATCAAATTAAATAATTGGACCAATCCCGATTTCTTAAATCGATTGTTCGTACATGAATCTCTATTCATGTTTTAAACCAAACCAATATTTAAATCATATTTAAATATGTCCACCTCTTCTTAATCATAGTTTAATTCATAATTAAACTATGAAACATTAAGTATATCGTAAATAATTAACGCTTTCTCCCAAAATCGAATTTGAACAATTCAAATTCTTTTCTCTCAAATTATTACAAGGCTTAGTCCGAGCTAGTAAGGGGACTTAATGGAGCTAAAGATCATAAGCTCCAACGATACGAGATTAACCAACCAAACTCTTTAACCTAGCTAATCAACATTCGTTAATTGATAATCCTCATTTATGTGGATTATCTAGCTCTATACTTAGTCAATTTTTGTCTAAATTATTCAATTTTTCATGTTATAGCAAGCTAAAATTATCATTTGGAGTAAAATTTCTAAAGCTTGCTAAATTATGAGAAAAATAAGAAATGAAGGAAAAATGAGTGAAAACAAACTAATTTGATGTGTTTTTGTAGGAAAAGAAGAACAGAAAAAAATGCCAGAGAAATTGCAGTTGCATTTCCACCAGCAAAGTTGAACAAAAATGCCAGAAAAAATGTTGAACAAAGTTGTTGGCAAAAATTTCAGACTTAAGGAGCACGCCTCAATTTTTGGGATTGCAAGATTTTTGGAGATTTTCACTCACTTTTGGAAAGAATTTGGCCTGAAGTTATACCCAATCAATCACCCACGATTCAAGGATGGATTCTTGGAGAAAAAATCCTACTTGCTTCATCTATAAAAAGGCTACAAATCGAGGGTTTTGGGGAGGCGAAGAGGAGACTCACAATCTCAGATTCTCTCCATTTTTATTCTCGTTTACCTACTATTTTTCTTCGAGTTTTTTGTATTCTTTATAGCAGGTAGTTTCGATTCTTTTCCAGCAGCTTGTACTCTTTTGATTAGTTATAATAAACCTAAGTTAACCCCTCTTTGCGAAAGCATTGGAGGTGAAGATTTCTAATCCAAGTGTGGGTAGAATCGACTAACAAGGGGAGTTAGAGTGTTGTTCATTTTCTATTTTCTCTTCTCACTGTTGCACACTTGAAGTTTTCAATAAAGTTTATGTTTTGGTTATAATAAACCAGTTTTTTTTTTTTTAACAAAAGCAAGGGGTTGAGAGCTCTACTTCAATTCAAAGTTACTGTTTTTCTTTTTTTTTTTTTGTTTCGGTTCTTCTCCTTTCTGTCTTCCTTCGGTTTAATAGAGTAGCTCAGTTTCATTGTTTTTTCATGAATAAAGAGGAAGAAAACCGAGAGCCTTGCATGCTTTACCTTCTTTCGGTTTCATCTCTATTCCCTTTATTTTCGTTTCTGTTTTTATTTTTGCATTACAACAACTAAAATGATGTTTTCTTTAGTTTTAATCATGAGTTAATTTCCTCTTTAGGGGTTCAAGTGTGAATGCCCTAGAAGAGAGATGCGTAGCTTAAAGTAACAAAGTAGTTGTGTTGGCAACCGAATCGAAGTTTGTTTTTAGTGAATTAATTTGAACAACCTTAGCTAACCGCGAGATCGCGTTCAACAAGCTCGAACTTGATACCGAGAGGGTCAAGGAACAGCAGAACTCCTAAAACAACGGGAGAAAAGACTTAGACATAAGATCTGAAACATTGACCTTAAACATAGGGCGAGACTCCGAAATCGAAAGGGTTGTGTACGAAAACCATCAAAGCTCAATTAGCCACAAACATGTAGGTTTAATTGCTTAGTTTCCTAAAGAATTTGAGAGCAAAACCGAATAGGAATTGAATCCGATTTACTTAGATTTGGATTTGCTGACACAATTGTTGCAACATGTTCAGTAGCATTTTCTCCGAAGGGGCAAAAACACTTGAATTCCCTTCTTTTATTTCATTGATATTTCTTCATTTATTGTAGCATAAAAACCCCCAAATTTAACAAATTTTTACTATTGGTTACCTTTCATTTTCACTAGCATTCCTTTGTTTTTTTCGATTTGACTTGTAAACTCGTTCCTTGTGGGTTCGATACTCTGGAATACTCAAGTTTCTATTACTTCGAACACGTGCACTTGCGTGTCTAGCGTCAATCATTAACCATCGGGACACTACACTAAAGCCCAGTGGTTGCACTCCTTAATAGATCGTTCGTAATTACAACTGGGTCAAATGAACCATTTTACATCTATAATTACTTCTTGTTTCTTAAGTCTCGTTGATCCTCTAATGAACAATTGGTTTGTGGTCTAATAAGCAAACCATCTCCGGCTAATGAGAGGGTAGGCCCATTGTTAAAGATCCAGAGTCAACACTTAAGGAAACAACCTCTCTACTAATCCCTAAAGCGAGTAGAAGTGAATTCCATCTTGCAGGACTATGTTCCCAACTATCTACCCTGTCTTATCCCCAAAATAAGAGGCTTATTGAGTCGGCGATCTTAGGTCATTCTCACTCATGCAAATCTAAGGATAATCCCGAATAAACAGGAGTTCATAGCAAGCTCACGATTAAGATCGAGTTCCTAGGTCATCGTATAAATATAGTTAGTTAAGACAGTTAACGGAGTTATAAAGTCTGAGTGACTATTTCTCGGTCCAGTCTTATGCAAACTCATTGCATAGGACGCCAACACTCGCATGTCTCCACATGAACGATTTAGGATCACATCGTTTGTACTTTACAAAGTGGGTCGCGTCCAAGTGTCCCCAGGATAAGGTACCCAACTCTATTCCTATACTATAGACCATTATGGCTATTTACTAGAACTTGATCCACTTTATGTCACACATAAAGTTCAAGTATACATCCTATGGCTAAGGGTTCTTCATTTATTGGATTAGGGTTACAAAATACACGATTAACTTTATTCAATAACAACTTTACTGAATAAACCTCAGTACAACTTTATTGCAAAATAGAAAGAGAATCCACCGAATCCACCGAATCAAATGAGGTTTCAAATCCTTTTTGTTACAAAGATAGCGAATTGTAGCATGTCAGTATGCAAAATTACCCTTTCGACCAAGAAAATATGGTCTAAATTTATCAAAAGCAAATACAACAACAAACATCTCTTTCTCAGTGGTAGTATAATTTATGTTGAGCACTATCCAAAGATCTACATGCATAATAAATAAACCTAAAAAACTTATCTCTACGTTGTCCTAAAACTGAACCTACTGCATAATCACTAGCATCACACATAATTTCAAAAGGTTGACTCAAATCAGGTACTGCTATCACAAGTGCATAAGTCAACTTATCCTTAAGAACATTAAAAGCTAGCAAGCAATCTTCGTTAAAAAAAAAGATCTTTTTGTTGGGGTGTATGCCCTAAACTCGTGTAGTTTGTCTACATTTGATGTTTATAAATAAAAGTTATTTTTCCATCAAATCTTGTATTCTCGCATTTTAAACTTAATCCAATAAACTAAGCTGTAGGGTCATATAGATGAGATCTTGAACGGTGTGTAGTGGACACACAGGTAGGATCACGTTCAAGTAAATGACCCAAATGGTCTATAGTACATGGATCAGGCTGGAAACCTCATCCTGCTAACACTATGGATGCGACCCACTTTGGGTTTGACTCAAATGAGGTGATCCAGCTCGTTCATGTAGTTGACATGCGAGTGGGGGCATCTTGTGCAATGAGATTGTACAAGACCGGACCGTGAATTATTAGACTATTGTAGTAACACTGTTGACAGATTAGGACTAATAATTCATAAATGACCATTAGTAACTCAATCTTAATCCTAAGCGGGTTACGGACTCCTATTTGCAGGGGTCTATCCTTTGACTAGTACGAGTGAGAGTGACCAGAGTTGCCGACTCAATATGCCTACCTTCTCAGGGGCAGAACCTCGTGGGTAGTTAGAAACTTAACTCAACAAGAAGGAATTCAATCATTCTCGAGCTAGGAAATTTAGATAGGTTGTTCCATTAAGGGCTGAATTCAAGTCTTGAACAACATGGCCTCACCCTCTCACTGACCCGAGAGGGACGTTGTTTATGGTAGGACCATAACAATGCTGTTAATTAGAGGATCAGTGGTACTTAAGGTGCAAAGGTAGTCACAGGGGTAAAATGATAATTTGACCCAGTTGTGACTATGAAACCTGTGAAGGGTTGACTCACGAGCATTGGTTATATCGATGGACACAACTTGTCCAACAATGAAGAGAGTGCAACTACGAGTCTATAGTAGAGTGACTCGTAGTTAATTATGTTGATTAACGAGATCAAAGAATGTGATCAGTTAATCTTGAATCATTGGAGCTTATGACATGTAGGTGGTATAAAGTTTTGGAATGAATTTGAAGTGTTCAAATTCATATAAAGGGATTTATATGTGATATAATTGATAAAATATATGGTTTGATGTGAATGTCATTCATAATAAACTATACTATTGGCTAATTATGTAATTATGGCATAATTAGAGAAATTAATATTGAGAGATATGAAAATTGAATATGATTCAATTTAATTCCAAATTATGCAAATGTGATTTGCATATTAAGGTATATGATACATTATATTATGCAAATATGATTTGCATAATATATGGTTTGTGGAAGTAGTGGGTTAAATGGGTGGAGATTTTCTCTCCACCCTCACCCACTATAAATAAATGCTTTGTGAAGCATTTTCGGGATTGATTCTCATTTTTTGGATTTACAACTCCAAAAATCAAAAGCTCTCTCCCAATCTCTCTAAATCTCTCTACAATCTCCTTCTACCAAAAGGGTTCCCATAAGTCTCCCTCTTCCTTGAGAACAACCGAGAAGACGTCTTGGAAGTATCTAAGTTCGTGATATTGGGATATGTGCCCTAAACTTGTGTAACTTTAGTCAAATGAATAAAGAGTTATTTGATTTGATAGAATTATCTTCTCGCTTCATAAATCCAATAAACTAAGCTCCAAAGTTATAATGAATCTTGAGCATCAGTGTAGTAGACACTATTTAGATAGTGTTCAAGAGTATAACCTAAATGGTCTATGGTATAAGAATGAGGTTGGAAACCTTATTCTGGTAACACCATGGATGCGACCCACTTTGTAATTAGTACAAATGAGGTAATCCAACTCATTCATGTGGATGACATGCGAGTGGGGGCATTCTGTATGAAGAGTTCATACAAGACTGGGCTGAAAATTATTAGTCTAACTAGTATAACGTCGTTAATAGGATACGACTGATAATTTATAGATGGTCATTAGTGACTCGACCTGAATCTTGAGCAAGTTAAGAACTCCTACTTATAGGGGTTTGTCCTTAGACTAGTATGGGTGAGAGTGGCCTGTAGCCGACTCAATAAGCCTACTTTCTCAGGGATAGAACCTTTTAGGCAACTGGGGACTTAACTATGCAAGACGAAATTCACTCATTCCTAGACTAAGGAATTAGATAGGTTGTTCCCTTAAGAACTAAGTTCAGGTCTTGAACAACGGGGCCCCACCCTCTAAACTAGCTTAAGAGGGTTTGAGTTTATGGTAGGACCATAGACTTGTTGTTCATTAGAGGATCAGTGGTGCTTAAGGAACAAATAGGTAATTACAGGAGTAAAACGGTAATTTGACCCAACTGAGATTACGAACAACCTGTGAAGGGTCGACTCATGGGTAATGATTATATCAAAGTGAGGAGAGTGCAACTACACGTCTATAGTGGAGTGAGTGACTTGTAGTTAATGAATATTGATTAATTAGATAGTGGAGAAGATTTAGTGGTGGATCTTCACACGGTTCGGGTTCGTTGCTGAGATCGTGATCGTTGGAGGAAGAACTCGTGAAGAATGTGTTCCTCAAAGGTAAATTCATGTTGTCCCATTTAAAAATGCATGCTTAATCTTTGTTATTTAGTTCTTGTTTTAGATCCATGTAACAAAATCATGAACACGCGATTCACAATTGAAGGGAATGAGAATCCCACGCAGCGGAAGACGATTGAATCGTCGAGGTGTCATTATGCAACATAGTTTTGTTAAAATTGATCTAACACTAGATCTAGGCTAAACATGCTGAAAAAGGAAGAAATTTACAACAAGAAGGAGTGTACTTACTTGTTGTAGACAAACTTCAAGAATTTCTTCCTCGGATCACGAACTCTTCGTGCTTCTCGATCTCAACGAACTCTTCCCACGAACGGAGCCCGAACACCACCACTTGGAGTCTCGGTTATTCTCTTTTGGAGAAGAGAAGATGGTGAGATCTTTTGTGTTTTGGAGAGGGAGGAGAATTGAGAGAGAATTGAGAGAATTCCTCTTCTCTTCTTTGATGAAAAATAAAAAAATGAGAGATTGAGCTACAATCCTTCTTGCAAGAAGGGTTTATATAGTGGAATTGATGGAGTTAAAATCTCCACATAATTACCACTTTACCACAACCATAGGTTATGCAAATCTCATTTGGATAACCACATAATATAAGATATCTCATATCTCATATTGCAAATCTCATTTGCAATAATTGTTGATTAATTAAATTGAATCACATCCAATTTAATTTCTCTCAATCAATTTCTCCAATTAGCCCTAATTCAACAATTAGGCTAACCTATTGTTTATTATGAATCTCATTCACATTAAACTATATATTATATCATTCATATCTCATATAAATGACATAAATGCTCTTAAAGTGAAATTGAATACTTCAATTTCATACCAAAACATTAACCCTTCTTTTAACCCAGATTGAGCCAATCGAGGGACCTAATGGACCTACAGTGACGGGCTCCAATGATCCGAGATTAACCTGTCAAACTCTTTGACCCGGTTAACCAACATTCATTAGCTACGGTAACAATCCAAAGATAGCCCGTAGTCTGTACTCCGTCGATCACGAAATATTACGTGTCCACTGATATAACCAATTCCCATGAGTCGACCCTTCACAGGTTACTCATTAAATGTAAAATGAGGGATTTTCATGATCTTCATGAAAAACAAGTTGCCAACTTGCCCAATCTTACTCATCTTCAAAATTCACCAAAATTGGCTACCTCCATCTCAAAGCATCCTCATCACCCTTGAGTTGTCACTCTATTGAAGCTTTTTGAAGCTTTATATAATGGTGATTTGAGGTGTTTTGGGAGTATTACACAGAAAATTCAATATTCCCGAATTAGTGACCTTTGAGGTATTTTCTTCCAAATTCTCTCAACCTAGGATCCCACAATCCGTTCTAAGGCCTGAGGATAGTAGAGAAGACTCTAACGATTGTCCACGAAGTGTTCGTGTTGAAAACCATCAACCGGGTGAAGAGAATTTGATCTTCAAAGTTGAGTTTTCTAACCCTCTGTTTTTCCAGCTTTGAGCATGTTTTTTATTTTACAAAATTGATCAACTTAGAGTGTTCGAGATCCAAAATTACTTCAGTTTTCTTAATCTAGACTCTTACAATTGGTATCAGAGCATTTTTGAGCACTCAATTTGATCAATTGTGTTCTATGGTGGGTGTTTTTTGAAATACAATTTTTCTGGGCGTCTAAAGTGTTCTTCTGACTTTGGCATTTAAATTGAGCATCTATTTTTGCTTAATTTTTAAATTTCTCAAGTGTGTTTGAGCATTAATGTGTGTAGAATAAGCTGTAAAAATTTCAAGTCGATTGGAGTTCGGGAAGGCCTTCAATTTTAAGAGAGAGGCATGAAAGGTCAGAAAATCTACAAACAGAGCAACCTGCTGTTTTTTTTTCTTATTTGCAAAATTAAAGCTTCAGGCCCGTGTTTTCAATTTGAGAAGAAAGAGTTGACTTTCTAGGTTGACTTTGACCGGTTCATTTGACTTTGACCGGTTCAAGTCATTTTGGGCCGGTTCAGGTCGTTTTCGGTCCGGTTCGGGTTGTTTTAGACCGATTCTGACTATTTTGAGGCCGGATTTTTCATTTTGGAGGTCCATTTCATCAATTGGAGGCCCGGTTCAGCCTTTTTACAGCCCGGTTCAACCTTTTGAAGGTTCGGTTCACACATTTGCAAGTCGGTTCGACCCAAATTCGAAGTGTTCGAAGTGGTTCGATGTTAATCCTAGATTATTAATGTAATAATTTAGTAGTTTGCTTGCATTAGATGCCGAAACCAGTCCACTTTAGTGTGTTTAATTAATTATGCATTGTGAATGTATGTTTTAATTAAAATCCCCGATTGTATGTGCATAAAATATGCCATATAAATTCTAAAATCCCACCATAGGAAGCATGCTCCATGCATTGAAAGTATGTTATAAGTGTTATAATATATTGTATGCATGTTAATTGGGTTTCATAAGAATTAATATAAGAGTTATATTAATTTATGAAACAAATATTATATGTTTTAATTATAATTAATATAAGGGTTATATTAATTAAAAATTAAACATATAATTGCTATGCATTTATTCATGTGATAACATAGAAATGCATGTAACCTAAGGTTAATTAATTAGTTTTAAAATTGTTTTAGAACTGGAAATTAATAAGACCTAAGGTTATCTAGTTCTAATAAGATTAGAATTAGGAAACCAATAATTTATAAACTTTGATTAAAGAGGACTCACTAAGGAAGGTTACAGCTGGGTTGGAGTACTTAAGGTGACGGAAACGGAACACCCTACAGGGAACCGACTGGGAGTGAATTTAATCCATAGGTTTATAAATTATCTTTAAATGATGGCGTTTATTAAATGTTAATAAATTGAACTCATAGACCTAGGTTTATTAAATGGTTAATAGACTTAGGTAATTCCAGTATAATTGTTATATTGGTAGACTTAGGTCATATTATTTTAGCCGAAATATGCCTAAGTAAAAGTATACCCAAACTGTTTAAAATACTTAGTGGGAGTGAAAAAGTATATATGATATATCAATTTCCTCTTATGCTCTCTACGAAGTTCACACCGTGAGATTTATGCTCGGCCTCGTGATGTCAATAGGGCATCCTCATTCGATGGTGTTTGCATAAATCAAGAGCAAGGTGAATGGAGAAAGTATTTATAGTAAGTGGGAGAAAGGAAGTGTGTCAACACATCCTACGGTCTCCTCCATTAGGTTGGACCGTGAGATTCCCATGTTGCGCTGCAGTTGCGAAGTAGCACCATTCATTCGGAGGATGTAACATGCGATTGAGAACAACTCAAACTCGAGAAATGGATAGGGTCTCTTAGGTCCATTCCCGACTTTGTCTCTCCATTCGGTAGCATTGTTGGGGCCGACCTCGAGGTCCGAAAATGGCGGGCCACACTTACAAGAATTGCTAAGTGTTAGTAAGTTCTTGACCAAAGTAGCGATAACTAGAATGTTATAGGAATAAGAGTTATTCCGGTATTAGCATTTAGTCAAGAATGTCTTGGTTCGATGAAGGAGTGATTGATCGCCTCGGTAGCGGTTGCTCGACTCATTTGAAATATCGTTAAAAACAATAATGAGTTTATGGGTACATTATTACTTTTGCTAAATTCTTAAAATAGATAGGTTACAAACAATTCACTAATAGAATTCATTCTTTTTGAGATGTCGAACTCTTTTATCCAGATTACTACTTCTTGATAAACTTAGCGGCGATAATTATGGAACACGGAAATCAAACTTGAATACGATTCTTGTTCTTGATGATCCGAGGTTCGTCTTAACAGAGGAATATCCTCCCTTCCCACTCATTTCGCAAACCCGAATTGTTCGGGATGCTTATGATAGATGGATTAGGGCTAATGAGAAGGTTCGAGTCTATATCTTAGCCAACATATCGATGTGTTGTCTAAGAAACATGAGACCATGGTCATCGCAAAGGAGATCATGGGATCATTACGAGCGATGTTTGGACAACCGTCCTCATTGATCCATTATGATCTTTGTCAAATATGTTTACAACTCCGTATGAAGGAGGAGCCTCTGTTAGGAACATGTCCTTGACATGATGACCCACTTCAACGTGCTCAAGTAAATGGGCGATTATAGATGAGAAAAAGCTCGGGTAACCTTTATTATGGAATCTCTTCCAAGAGTTTCTGCCATTCCGCACAAATGCACGATGATGAATAAAATAGAGTATAACTGACTACTCTCCTCAACGAGCTCTGAGACTTTTGAGTCCTCATGAAATCAAAAGGAAAAGAGAAGGAGGCAAATGTTGTCACTTGAAGAAGTTCCTAAGAGGATCGTTCTGCAGGACCAAGTCTAGTCCTTCTTTTTCTAAGAATAAGGGTATTCGGAAGAAGAAGAAGAAGAAGGACAAAGGAAGGGACAGCTCTCCCACACGCATGAGGTTAAAGCCACGGGAAAATGTTTCCACTTTGTGGAGTAGGCGGCACCTTTGGAAGAGGAACGCCCAAAATACCTTGCAGAAAAAGAATGCCGAGAAAGAAAAACAAGGTAAATATGATTTACTCGTTATTGAAACATGTTTAGTGGAACATGATGATTCCTTTTGGATATTAGATTCAGGAGCCACTAACCATGTTTGTTCTTCTTTTTAGGAAACTAGTTCCTGGCAGCAGCTTGCTGATGGGGAGATATCTCTCAGGGTTTGAACGGGAGAGGTTGTCTTAGCCAAAGCAGTGGGAGTTGTGAAGTTATTGTTTAGAGATAGATTTATTTTATTAGAAAATGTACTTTTGGTTCCTGGAATCAAAAGAAATCTTGTATCTATCTCTTGTTTGCTTGAACATATGTATAAAGTATCTTTTGATCATAATGAAGCGTTCATTTGCAAAAGAGGTGTACGAATATGTTCTGCTAAACTTGAAAACAACTTATACGTGTTAAGACCAACTGAAGTAAAAGCTATTTTGAACACTGAGATGTTTAAAACAGCTGATACTCAAAATAAAAGGCAGAAACTTTCTCCTAGTACCTATCTTTGGCACTTGAGACTAGGCCACATTAATCTCAATAGGATTGAGAGATTGGTCAAGAGTGGTCTCCTAAGTCAGTTAGAGGAAAACTCTTTACCACCATGTGAATCCTATCTCGAAGGAAAAATGACTAAAAGACCTTTTTCTGAAAAAGGTTATAGGGCCAAAGAACCCTTGGAACTCGTGCATTCGGATCTTTGTGGTCCAATGAATGTTAAGGCACGAGGAGGGTATGAATATTTCATCAATTTTATTGATGATTATTCAAGGTATGGCTATCTTTACCTAATGCATCATAAGTCCGAAACCCTTGAAAAGTTCAAGGAATATAAGGCAGAGGTTGAGAATTCATTAGGTAAAACGATTAAAACACTTCAATCAGATCGAGGTGGAGAGTATATGGATTTAAGATTCCAAGACTGTATGATAGAACATGGAATCATATCCCAACTCTCAGCACCTGGTACACCTCAGCAGAATGGTGTATCTGAAAGGAGAAATAGAACCCTGTTAAACATGATTCGATCTATGATGAGCTACGCTCAACTGCCTAGTTCGTTTTGGGGATATGCAGTAGAAGCTGCTACATATATTTTGAACATGGTTCCCTGTAAGAGTGTTTCAGAAACACCCTATGAGTTATGGAAAGGGCGTAAAAGTAGTTTACGTCACTTCAGAATTTGGCGATGTCTGACACATGTGCTAGTGTCCAATCCAAAGAAACTGGAACATCGTTCAAAATTATGCATATTCGTAGGATACTCCAAGGAAACGAAAGGTGGTCTGTTTTATGATCCTCAATAGGACAAGGTGCTTGTGTCGACAAATGCCACGTTTTTAGAGGAAGACCACATGAGAGATCATCGACCTCGTAGTAGAATTGTCTTGAGCGAAATTTCCAGGGAAGCTGCAGATAAATCAACAAAAGTTGTTGATCAAGCTGGTCCTTCTCAAGTGTTGAGAATGCCTCGACGTAGTGGAAGGGATGTTAGACAACCTGACCGTTACATGGGTTTGACAGAAACCCAAGTCGTCATACCTGATGATGGCGTCGATGATCCATTGACCTATAAACAGGCAATGAATGATATAGATAAAGACCAGTGGATTAAAGCCATGGACCTTGAAATGGAGTCAATGTACTTCAATTCAGTCTGGGAACTTGTAGATCAACCAGATGGTGAGAGACCTATCGGTTGCAAGTGGATCTACAAGAGGAAACGAGATCAAGCCGGTAAGGTGCAAATCTTTAAGGCTCGACTTGTGGCAAAGGGTTATACCCAAAGGGAAGGGGTGGACTATGAAGAAACCTTCTCCCCTGTTGCCATGCTTAAGTCCATTAGAATACTCTTGTCCATTGCCACGTTTTATGACTATGAAATTTGACAAATGGATGTCAAGACAGCCTTTCTGAATGGCAATCTTGAGGAGAGTATTTGTATGGATCAACAAGAGGGGTTCATAGTTCAAGGTCAAGAGCAAAAGGTTTGCAAGCTTAAACGATCCATCTATGGATTGAAACAAGCATCTAGATCCTGGAATATAAGATTTGATATTGCGATCAAATCTTATGGCTTTGAACAGAATATTGACGAGCCTTGTGTTTACAAGAAGATAGTCAATACCATTGTAGCTTTCTTAGTTCTATACGTAGACGATATCTTGCTCATTGGGAATGATGCAAGGTTCCTGACTGGCGTTAAACAATGGCTAGCGACCCAATTCCAAATGAAAGATTTGGGAGAGGCTCAATTTGTTCTTGGAATCCAAATTGTTCGGAATCGCAAGAACAAAACGCTAGCACTGTCTCAGGCATCTTATATCGACAAGATGTTGGTTAGATATAAGATGCAGAATTCCAAGAAGGGTTCATTACCTTTTAGGCATGGAATTCATTTGTCTAAGGAACAGAGTCCTAAGACACCTCAAGAAGTTGAGGATATGAGACGAATTCCCTATGCATCTGCATGCCGGTAGTCCGATGTATGCCATGCTATGTACTCGACCCGACATATGCTATGCGGTGGGAATAGTCGCGAGATATCGAGTCTAATCCGAGATATGATCACCGGATCGCCAAGTTAAGAACATCCTCAAGTATCTAAGGAGAACGAGGGACTATATGTTTGTGTATGGTGCAAAGGATTTGATCCTTGCAGGATACAATGACTCTGATTTTCAGACTGATGTAGATTCTAGGAAATCCACATCAGGATCAGTGTTCACTCTTAACAGAGGAGCTATAGTATGGAGGAGTATAAAGCAAGGTTGTATTGCTGACTCCACCATGGAGGCTGGGTACGTCGCAGCTTGTGAAGCAGCGAAGGAGGCAGTATGGCTTAGGAAGTTCTTGACTGATTTGGAAGTTGTTTCAAATATGAATTTGCCTATCACCCTTTATTGTGATAATAGTGGTGCAGTGGCAAATTCCAAAGAACCTAGAAGCCATAAGCGCGGAAAGCACATAGAGTGCAAATATCATCTCATCAGAGAGATTGTGCAACGAGGAGACGTGATTTTCACGCAGATCGCTTCGGAGCACAACATTGCTGATCCATTTACAAAGCCCCTCACGGCTAAAGTGTTTGAGGGACACCTAGAGAGTCTAGGACTACGGGTTGTATAGTAGGGCAGTTTTTCTTTGCTCAACATGTTTTATCCCATAGACGTTTAGTCCAAGTGGGAGATTGTTGGGTTTTATGTCCTAAAACTCGTGGTTTTGTAAACTGAATGTATATTTTATTTCACAATAAAGTTGTTATTGATATTTATTCAGTAAAGGTGTTATTGAATATTGTGTATTGTGTAACCTTAATCCTATAAAGAACCCTTGGCTATAGGATGAATACTTGAACTTTATGTGTGACATAAAAGTGGATCAAGTTTAAGTTATAGCCAGAACAGTCTATAGTATAAGGATAGGGCTGGGTACCTTATCCTGGGGACACTATGGACGCGACCCACTTTGTAGAGAACAAACGATGTGATCCTAAATCGTTCATGTGGAGACATGTGAGTGGGGGCGCCCTATGCAATGAGTTTGCATAAGACTGGACCGCGAAATAGTCACTTAGACTTTATAACTCCGTTTACTGTCTTAACTGACCATATACATACAATGACCTAGGTAACTCGATCTTAATCCTGAGCGTTCTATGGACTCCTGTTTATTCGGATTATCCTTAGATTTGCATGGGTGAGAGTGGCACGAGACTGCCGACTCAATAAGCCTCCCATTTCAGGGATAAAACCGGGTAGATAGCTGGGAACATATTTCTGCAAGATGGAATTCACTCCTACCCGCTTTAGGGATTAGTAGAGAGGTTGTTCCCTTAAGTGCTGACTCCAGGTCTTGAACAAAGGGCCCACCCCTCTCATTGGCCCGAGAGGGATTCGGTTTGTTGGTTGGACCACAAATCAATCGTTCATTAGAGGATCAGTGGGACTTAAGGAACAAGAGGTAATTACAGGGATAAAACGGTAATTTTGACCCGGTTTGTAATTCTGAGCGACACCGTGAAGGATCGACTTACTAATCATGGTTATATCGAGTGGACAAAAATATATCTACAGTGAGGAGAATGCAGCCACTGGGCTTTAGTGGAGTGTCCTGGTGGTTAACGAATGTTGATTAGCTAGGCTAAAGAGTTTGGTCGGTTAATCTCGTATCGTTGGAGCTCATGATCTGTAGGTCCATTAGGTCCTCCTTACTAGCTCGAACTTAGCCTTATAACGTTTTGAGAGAAAAGAATTTGAATTGTTAAAATTCGAGTTTGGAAGAAAGCGTTAATTATATGTGGTATATTTAATGAATCATAGCTTAATTATGAATTAAACTATGATTAAAGGAGGTGAATATATTTAAATATGATTTAAATATCGGATCGGTTTATAGCATGAATAAGGATTCATGTTCGAAAAATCGATCGAGATCGGGTAATTTATTTAATTTAATATTTGATATTAAATTAAATTAAAAAATTAATTAATTAAAATAATTTTGAATTATTTAATTAATTATATTAATTTTAATTAAAAATCAATTTAATATTGATTTTTGAATTAAAATTAAATGTAAAATGAGGGATTTTCATGATTTTCATGAAAAATAAGTTGCCAACTTGCCCAATCTTACTCATCTTCAAAATTCACCAAAATTGGCCACCTCCATCTCAAAGCATCCTCATCACCCTTGAGTTGTCACTCCATTGAAGCTTTTTGAAACTTTATATAATGGTGATTTGAGGTGTTTTGGGAGTATTACACAGAAAATTCAATATTCCCGAATTAGTGACCTTTGAGGTATTTTCTTCCAAATTCTCTCAACCTAGGATCCCACAATCCGTTCTAAGGCCTGAAGATAGTAGAGAAGACTCTAACGGTTGTCCACGAAGTGTTCGTGTTGAAAAAACCATCAACCGGTGAAGAGAATTTGATCTTCAAAGTTGAGTTTTCTATCCTCTGTTTTACCACTTTTGAGCATGTTTTTTATTTTACAAAATTGATCAACTTAGAGTGTTCAAGATCCAAAATTGCTTCAGTTTTCTTAATCTAGACTCTTACATAAAGGTTCCCACAAACCTCCCTTCTCCAAAAGAGAACAATCGAGAAGGCTTTTTGGTGGCGTTCAAGATCACTTGTGGGAAGAGTTCGTAGAGATCGAGTTGCACAAAGAGTTCGTGACCGGAGGATGAAATTTGTTGAGTTAGTCTACAACAAGTAAGTAAAATCTCTTCTTGCTGTAAATTTCTTCTTCTTTGAAGCATGTTTAGCCTAGATCTAAGTGTTAGATCACTTTTAATAAAGTCATGTTGCATATTGATACCTCGACGATTCAATCGTCTTCCGCTGCGTGGGACTTTCATTCCCTTCAACTGGTATCAGAGCCAAGTTGATGGTTCTTCGATTATGCACTGTTTTATTAAAATTTGGTGGGGGTTTTGCCAGGATTTATGTGATAAATTGTTGGTTTGCATAATGGATGTTTCGATTTTGGCACTTTTTGATTTATTTTCTGTTTGATGAGATCAAATGTAAAGGGCCCGTGTTTTTGGGCATTTTAGAAAATAAATCGAGTCTGTAAGTCCGTGTCGTTCGTGGCAAGAGTTGCTGTGAAGAATTCGGAGCGGAAACAGGCGAAAAATCGATGAAGAACAACAAAGGTGTTTGATGTTCTGTCGATGGCGTTGAGACGCTGCCCAACGGCGTCTCAACGCTGTCCTGCGACGGAGGCCTGCGGCGAGTTAGCGTTACCTTGCAGCAACGGTGTAGCGTTACCACGCGCCGGCGTTGAGAACGTGGGTCGACGTTGTACTCGACAGCGTTGCAACGCTGCCCACGGCGTTGCAACGCTGCACGCGTAAAGGAGCAGTTCGCGGCAGTTTCGCGAGGACGTGGGATCAAGACTTAGTGGAGGCAGTTATTTTTCGGTTTTACATTTTATTTAATTATTTTTATTTTGTAAAATGTATTTTATTTATTTATTTAATTATTTTATTAAATAATATTAATATAAATGTTATATTAATGTTATTTAATTAAATAATTGCTCTCTAAATGCCAAAAATCGGTCCATTTTTGCTTATTAATTATTTTATGCATGAGATGTATATTTTAATTAATTTCTATGTGCATATTGTATGTCATATAGATTTAAAATCCCACCTTAGGTTAAACACTTCATGCATCATTTATATTTTAAGAGTTATAATATATAGTATGCATGATAGGATTATATTATAAGAGTTATAATATAATGTTTGCATGTTTTAATTTATTTAATATAAGTGTTATATTTTTAAATTAAAAGCATGCTCATGCATTTAATTCATGTGATGAATTATATAATGTTATAGTATATAGTATTATTCATGTGATGGATGATCAAGCACTATAACATAGAAATGCATGCAACCTAAGTTAATTATTAGTTTTAAAGTGTTTAGAACTTGAATAATTAGACTTAGGTTTTCTAATTTTCTAATAAGATTAGAAATTTAGGAAATCAAATATAACCTTTGAATGGAGACCGATAAGTAACTCTCTCTGTCTAAGGAAGGTTTTGTCTAAAGTGGGGTATTTAAGTTGACGCTTGCATGAACACCCTACACAGAAAACCGACACGGGAGTGAATTCGGTCCTAGATTCTTAGGTTATATTCTCGTGAGTCTTGATTAATTAAGTGTTAATTAATTTACTCACATAGACCTAAGTTAATAATGTGATTATAAACTTAGGTTAATACCATATAAGAGTTATATTGGTAGACTTAGGTAAATTTTAGCCGGTTTACCTAGGTCAATCCCTATTAAAATTAAAGTCTTGAGTGGGAGGAAATAAAGTGTATGAGATACATTTGAATTTCCAACCACAAATCTCCTTTAAGTCCGCACTTGTAGAGATCTATACTCGGCCTCGTGGCGCAAATGGGAGCGTCCCCTCTCGGATGGTATTTGTATAGGTCAATATCATCGTGGATGGAGAGAGTACTTATAGTGAGTGGGAGCGGGACTTGTGGCAAACGAGACCCACGGTCTCTTCTTTCGATTCACACCGTGAGACGCCTATGATCCGCTGCTAGTTTGGCTGGACTGCACAATCCCTTGGGGGTGGGAGTCTGAACACCGTGAATTCCGAAAGGGATCTGATTTCTGGTTGGTTTTCCTTCTTGGTTCACCCTTCGTGGCTATTGTTTGGGCGGATACTTGGAAACTTAAAGGTTGAGGTGACACTCACGAGAATCGTTAAGTGTTAATGAATTTGACCGAACAATGGTAATTGGGCGCCTAATGGAATAAGAGTTATTCGGGGATTAGGGTGCGATCGAGAAAGTCTCGTCCTAGAGGAGGAGTGTTGTGTTCACCCTTCGGTGGCGGTCATTCTAAACCTTTAGGGTATCATTGCAAAATTTTGAATGACCTAGGGATCATGAAACAATTTTGCTAAAACTTGATTGGTTTTCAAAAGTTTTTTGCGAGACTAATACAAAGGTTTTTTCTTATTTTTCAACTAAAAATGTCTAGCGCAATTATAGCCTTACTCGCTTCAGATAAATTAGTGGGAGATAATTACCAAAGTTGGAAAAACAACATTAATACAATTTTAGTACAAGACAACATAAAGTTCGTGCTATCTGAGGAGTGTCCTCAGATGCCGGGCTCGACCGCGTCGCAAAGTGTTCGCGATGCGTACGATCGCTGGATCAGGGCCAATGAAAAGGCCAAGGTCTACATAATTGCCGGCATATCCGATGTCTTGGCAAAGAAGCATGGTGATGGTTTCCGCTAAGGAGATCATGGAGTCCTTGCGAGAAATGTTTGGGCAATGATCCTTTCGAGTTCGACATGACTCGCTCAAATACGTTTTCAACGCACGGATGAAAGAAGGGTCGTCTGTCCGTGAACATGTTCTAGACATGATGACCCACTTCCATCTGGCCGAGATGAACGGGACTACGATCGACAAGTCGAGCAGTCGATTTATATTGGAGACTCTTCCAAGAGTTTCCTTACATTGCAATAACAATCTTTGTTATGAACAAAATTAGCTACACTCGACTACCCTCCTCAATGAGCTACTGAAATTTCCAATCCTTACACGGTCAAGGAATGCGAGGTAAATGTTGCCTACTGAGTCTTATCACGGATTCGACCTGCGGACGGATGAACTCATTGTTGCTCCTTCACGCTGAAAGGGAAGAAGAGGATGAAGAGGGGTAAAATCGACCGTCTTTGCCGCCACAAGAGGGCAGAAGAAGGTCAAGGAGGTTGCGAGAGAAAAGAAAGTGTTTCCACTACAATGAGGCGGTCACCGGAGAGAAAGCGTCCCAAATTCCTGGCCGAGAGGAAAAATCAAGGTAAATGTGATTTACTTGTGACTGAAACATGTTTAGTGGAGAGTAGTGACTCTGCCTGGATATTGGATTCGGGCACCACTAACCACGTTTGTTCTTCTTTTCAGGGGATTGATTCCTGGCAGCCGCTGCGAGAGGGTGAGGTGACTCTACGGGTTGGATCCGGGGAGCTTGTCTCTGCTGCAGCGATCGACACGGTGAAGCTAAACTTTGGCGGGAAGTACTTATTGTTGGACAATCTGTACATAGTTCCAGGGTTTACTAGAAACCTTGTTTCAATTTCCTGCCTAATAGAACAATTCGGTCAAAAGTGTTTTGAATACTGAATTGTTTAAAACTGCAGAAACACGAACTAAGAAAGCAAAAGTTTCTCCAAAAGAAAATGCCCATCTTTGGCATCTTCGGTTAGGCCACATTAATCTCAATATGATTGAGAAACTAGTGAAGAGTGGACTTCTAAATGAGTTGGAAGAAAACTCTTTGCCGGTGTGTGAGTCATGCCTTCAGGGCAAAATGACCAAACGTCCTTTTAGTGGAAAAGGATATACAGCCAAAGAGCCTCTTGAGTTAATACATTCTGACCTCTGTGGTCCGATGAATTTTAAAGCTCGGGGCGACTATGAGTACTTTGTGTCTTTCATGAGCGACTACTCTAGATATGGGTATATTTACCTAATGCATAAGAAGTCCAAAACTCTTGAAAAGTTCAAGGAGTACAAGGCGAGGTTGAGAACCTCTTAGGTAAATCGCTTAAAACACTTCGATCGAATCGAGGTGGAGAGTACATGGACAACGAATTCGGGACTATATGATAGAACACGGAATCACGTCCCAACTCTCAAAGACACAGTATGCCACAATGAGAATGTGTTGGGATTTACATCCTAATCTCGTGGTTGTAAAATATTGTTTTTGAAATTAATAAGAGTTATTCATTTCTTCACTTTGTGTCTCTCGGAAATATTTTAAACCTTTCCAATAAACTAAGCTCCGGGGTCATTGAATATATGAGAGAACTAGAACTTGAGCGGTGTGTAGTTGACACACAGGGAGGATCACGTTCGAGTTAATGACCCGAACGGTCTCTGATATAAGGATGGGGTGTGAGACCTAATCACGGATACATTGTGGATGCGACCCGCTTTGTATTAGATACAAACGAGGTGATCCGACTTCGTTCATGTGGTTGACATGCGAGTGGGGGCATCTGTACAATGAGATTGTACAAGATCGGACCGTGAATTATTAGACTTCTTCGATATAACACCGTTGTGATGAAAGACTAATAAATTCGTAGATGACCATTAGTGACTCGACCGATCCTCGATCGTATTACGGACTCCTGCTGCGAAGTGTCGTCCTTTGACTAGCGGGTGAGGGTAGTATCGATTACTTGCCCAATATGCCTATCTTCTCGGACGTAACCAAGTAGATAGCGGGGAACCTACTTACGCGAGATGGAATTCACTCGTTCCGCGTATAGGGAATCAAGAGGTTGTTCCCTTAAGTCTTTGTCTCTGTGGCTTGACAAACGCGCCCACCTTCTCACCGGCCGAGAAGGGTGTTGTGTATGGTTGGACCATCACAATATGTTGTTCATTAGAGGAGCCGTGGGGACTTAAGGAACAAGATGTAGACACAGGGGTAAAATGGTAATTTTACCCAACCGTGTCTACGAACAGCCTGTGAAGGGTCGACTCATGGGCATTAGTTATATCGGTGGACAAGTAATATTCTACACTCGATGGGAGTACACTCACAGGCTTTAGTGGAGTATTCATCAGTAGCTAATGAACATTGGTTGGCCGGGTAAAAGAGTTTGATTGGTTAACCTCAAATCATTGGAGCAAAATCAATGTAGGTCCATTAGGTCCCTTGGTTGGCTCAATCTGGGATAAAAGAAGGGTTAATGTTTTGACATGAAATTGAAGTGTTCAATTTCACTTTAAGAGTATTTATATCATATAGATGATATAATATATAGTTTAATATGAATGAGATTCATAATAAACTATATATTAGCCTAATTGTTGAATTAAACCAATTGGAGAAATTGATAGAGAGAAAATAAATTGAATGTGATTCAATTTAATTAAATCCACAATTATTGCAAATGAGATTTGCAACTTAAGATATGAGATATCTTATATTATATAATTATGTAAATAAGATTTACATAACATATGGTTGTGGTAAAGTGGTAATAATGTGAAGTTGTGAACTTCATCATTCCACTATATAAACCCTTTGTAAGATGGGTTTAGTGTGCGCAGGAGAGTGAAGAAAAGCTAAGTTCTCATTTCTGGATCTTGACCTAAGAATCCAAAAGTGAACTCTCTCCATTCTCTCATTTCTCCTCTCTTTCCAAAAACAAAAGTTCCCACCAACTTCCCTTCTTCAAAAGAGAACAACCAAGAAGATCATTTGGTAGTGTTTGGGATCTGATCATGGAAGAGTTCGTAGAGATCGAGAAGCACGAAAGAGTTAAGTGATTAACAAGGAGAGTTTGTTTGAATTGGTCTACAACAAGTAAGTGTTTTTCTTCTTGTTGTAAAATTTCAAAGATGTTTAGCCTAGATCTAATATTTAGATCAATTTTAATAAGCATGTTGCATAATGATACCACGACGATTCGATCGTCTTCATTTCTTGCTGAGGATTCTCATTCCTTCAATTGGTATCGAGCTATTTCGATGGTCATTCATCTATGCAATTTGTTTTATTAAGATTTAGGTGGGTATTTTACCATATTTTCATGAGATGAATGTTTGGTTTGCGAAATGGATGTTTTCGGTTTTTGGCACTAGATTAGATTTACAATTATGTTGATGAGATCAATGTAAGGGCCCGTTGTTTTGGGCAATTTTGTTGTAAATCGAGTCCATGAGTTCGGGTCGTTCGTGGCAAGAGTTGCTTTGTGAAGAAATCGGAGCGAAACAGCGTGAAAAATCGGAGAAAAAGCAAGAAGCATGCTTTGTGCATGCCGATGGCGTTGAGATTGCCGCCGACGCCGCGTGCTTGCGGTCGAAGGCTCTGCGGACGATGGCGTTGCAACGCTGGGCATAGCGTTACCAACGCCGCGCGGCGCGCTGAGGAGCGCGCTACCGACGCTGTGATGATAACGGCGTTAACGCCAGCCACAGCGTTACAACGTTACAGCTATCGTTGCGAGTAATTAATTGCGCGAACGTGACCGTTTTTGATTTTTATTTATTATTTTTCGATTTTTATTTAAAAAACATTTTGTTTTATTTATTTAATTATTTCAATTAAATATTATTAATATAAAAGTTATATTAATTTTATTTAATTAAATATTTGCCCCTAGGTGCCAAAAACCGGTCCAATGGAAACCGACCTGGGAGTGAATTCGGTTCGGAGATTCTTAGATTATATTTACGTGAGCGCCGTTAATTAAGTGTTAATTAATTTTCTCACATAGACCTAAGTTAATAATGTGATTATAGACATAGGCAAAATACCATATAAGAGTTATATTGGTAGACTTAGGTAAATTTTAGCCGGTTTATCTAGGTCAATCCCTATTAAAATTAAAGTACTGAGTGGGAGGAAGTATAGTGTATGAGATACATTTCCATTTCCAACCACAAATCTCTTTTAAGTCCACATCATGAGATCTATACTCGGCCTCATGGCGCAAATGGGAGCGTCCCCATTCGGATGGCATTTGTATAGGTCAATATCATCGTGGATGGAGAGAGTACTTATAGTGAGTGGGAGCAGGACTTGTGAAAACGAGACCCACGGTCTCTTCTTTCGATTCACACCGTTAGACACTCATGATCTGTCTGCTAGTTTGGCCTGGACCAGACAATCCCTTCGGAGGGCATGATCATGAGAGTCGGAGCATAGTGAATTCCCGAAAGGGATACAGTTTCCTGGTTAGTTTTCCTTCTTAGTTCACCCTTCGGTGGCTATTGTTAGGACGGATGCTTGGAAACTTAAAGATTGAGGGTGACACTCACAGAATTCGTTAAGTGTTAATGAATTTGACCGAACAGTGGTAATTGGATGCGTAATGGAATAAGAGTTATTCTGGGATTAGGGTCTGATCGAGAAAGTCTCGTCTTAGAGGAGGAGTGTTCAGTTCACCCTTCGGTGGTAGTCATTCTAAACCTTTAGGGTATCATTGCAAAATTTTGAATGACCTAGGGATCATGAAATATTTTTTGCTAAAATTAGATTGGTTTTCAAAAGGTTTTTTACGAGACTAATACAAAGTTTTTCTTAAATTTTCAGCTAAAAATGTCTAGCGCTATTATAGCTTTACTTGCTTCCGATAAGTTAGTGGGAGATAATTACCAAAGCTGGAAAAACAACATCAATACAATATTGGTAATCGACGACATAAAGTTCGTGTTTATGCGAGTGTGTCCTCGGTTTAAGGCGCGACCGCATCGCGAGTTGTTCGCGATCGTCGCGACGATCGATGGATCGGGGCCAATGAAAAGGCCAAGGTCTACATAATTGCGGCATGTCCGATGTCTTGGCAAAGAAGCATGAGTGATGGTTTCCGCTAAGAAATCATGGAGTCCTTGCGGAAATGTTTGGACAACGATCCTTTCAGGTCGCAGCATGACTCGCTTCAAATACATTTTCAACGCTTCGGATGAAAGAGGGGTAAATGCAATCCGTGAACATGTTCTGACATGATGACCCGCTTTAATCTGGCCGAGATGAATGGGGCTTTGATCGGCGAGTCGAGCCAGTCGATTTTATCATGGAGACTCTTCCCAAGAGTTTCCTTGGTTCAGAGCAATCTTTGTATATGAACAAAATTAGCTACAATCGACTACCCTCCTTAATGAGCTACTGAATTTCCGGTCCACTGAGCAGGGTCAAGAATCTGAGGCAAATGTTGCCTCTGAGTCTTATCACGGGGTTCGACCTGCAGGACAAAATCTGTTGCTCCTTCACGCCCGAAAGGGAAGAAGAGGATGAAGAGGGTAAAAATCGACCAGAAATTGCCGCCCGAAGGGCAAGAAGGTCAAGGAGGTTGCGAGAGAAAGGAAAGTGTTTCCCTTTGCAATGGAAGCGGACATTGGAAAAGAAAGCGTCCCAAATTCTGCCGAGGAAGAACCAAGGTAAATGTGATTTACTTGTGGTAGAAACATGTTTAGTGGAGAGTAATGATTATTCCTGGATATTAGATTCAGGCGCCACTAACCACGTTTGTTCTTCTTTTGAGGATTGATTCTGGCGGCCATGCGCGAGGGTGAGGTGACTCTACGGGTTGGATCCGGGGCTTGTCTCTCTGCGCAATCGATCGACACTGTGAAGTGCGCATTTTGGCGGGACATACTTATTGTTAGACAATTTGTACATAGTTCCGAGGTTTACTAGAAACCTTGTTTCTATTTCCTTCTTAATTGAACAATCAGATTTGATTTCTTTTGAATTAAATAAAGCGTTTATTTCTTTCAAAGGGAATGTTATTTGTTAAACTTCACTTGAAAATAATCAGTATGTTTTAAAACCCAATTCGGTTAAAAGTATTTTGAATCTTTGAATTGTTTAAAATCTATGAAACACGAACTAAGAAAGCAAAAATTTCTCCAAAAGAAAATGCTCATCTTTGGCATCTACTGGTTAGGCCACATTAATCTCAATAGGATTGAGAAACTAGTGAAGAGTGGACTTCTAAACGAGTTGGAAGAAAACTTTTGCCAAGATGTGAGTCATGCCTTGAAGGCAAAATGACCAAACGTCCTTTTAGTGGAAAGGATATAGAGCCAAAGAGCCTCTTGAGTTAGTACATTCGACCTCTGTGGTCCGGAGAATGTTAAAGCTCGGGGTGGTTATGAGCACTTCGTGTCTTTCATAGACGATTACTCGGATATGGGTACATTTACCTAATGCATAAGAAGTGCAAAAACTCTTGAAAAGTTCAAGGAGTATAAAAGCGAGGTTGAGAACCTCTTAGGTAAATCGCTTAAAACACTTCGATCGGATCGAGGTGGAGAGTACATGGACACCGAATTCGGGACTATATGATAGAACACGAATTACATCCCAACTCTCAAGCACCTAGTATGCCACACGACAGAATGGTGTATCGGAGAGGAGAAAGCAGAACCTTGTTGGACATGGTTCGGTCGATGATGAGCTATGCTCGTCTCCCGATTCATTACGAAGTGCAGCAGAGAGATCGCGGTTTACATTTTGAACAATGTTCCTCGAAGAGTGTTTGTGAAACACCTTTCGAGCTCTGGAGTGGGCGTAAAGGCAATTTACATCACTTGAGATTTGGGATGCCGGCTCACGTGTTGGTGTCAAACCCGAAAAGTTGGAACCTCGTTCGAAATTGTGCCTATTCGTAGGTTACCCTAAAGAGACTAGGGGTGGTCTGCATTTCTGATCCTAGGGAAAATAGGGTGCTTGTGTCGACAAAAGCCCACTTTCCTAGAGGAAGACCACATCGGGGATCATTTACCACGAAGTAAAATTGTATTCAATGACATGGATGATTACATCGCCAAAGAGTTGCGATAAGATAAGGCTTGTACGTCGACAAGCGTTGTTGACCCTAGCACATCTCTAGTTAAATCCCTTCCCAAGAGTTAGGAATGCCTCGACGTAGTGGGAGGAGGCGTGAGACACGGCCGATCGCTATATGGGTTTAGCTGAAACCTCGATTGTCGCTCCCGACAATGATCGCGAGAGATCCATTGACCTATGATCGGGCAATGGTCATTGTTGATAAAGACGAATGGATTAAAGCTATGGACTAAGAAATGGAGTCTATGTACTTCAATTACATGCTCCGGGAGCTTGTGGATCAACCTGATGGGGTAAAACCTATTGGTTGTAAATGGATCTACAAGCGTAAACGTGGCGTAGATGGGAAGGTGCAAACCTTCAAAGCCCGACTAGTGGCAAAGGTTTTACCCAGTTGAAGGGGTTGACTATGAGAGACCTTTTCACTGTTGCCATGGTAAAGTCAATCGATCCTTCGGCCATTGTCGCGTATTATGACTACGAGTATGGCGGATGGATGTCAAGACGACCTTTACGAATGGAAAACTTGATGAGACCATCTACATGGACCAGCCCAAAGGGTTCATTGCCCAAGGCCAAGAGCAAATGGTTTGCCGGCTTCATAGGTCCATTTATGGACTGAAACAAGCTTCGAGGTCTTGGAACATAATATTTGATGAGGCAATCAAGTCCTATGGCTTTGATCAAAATGCCGACGAGCCTTGTGTCTACAAGAAAATCGTTGACAAAACTGTCGCATTTTTGGTGTTGTATGTGGACGATATTCTTCTCATTGGGAATGAGGTAGAATTTCTTACTGACGTTAAGTAGTGGCTAGCTTCACAATTCCCAATGAAAGATTTGGGAGAAACTCAGTATGTTCTCGGTATCCAGATAGTCCGGAACCGGAAGAACAGAATGCTAGCCTTGTCTCAGGCGTCTTATATTGACAAGATGTTGTCCAGATATTATATGCAAAACTCCAAGAAGGGCTTGCTGCCTTTTAGGCATGGGGTTCACTTGTCTAAGGATCAATGTCCTAAGACTCCTCAAGATGTTGAGGATATGAGACGCATTCCATATGCTTGGTGTGTAGGGAGCTTTGATGTATGCAATGTTGTGTACTAGGCCCGACATCTACATGCATGAGGGGAATTGTCGATGAGATATCGATCCAATCCAGATTAGATCAACGGGCGATCGTAAAGACAATCCTCAAGTATCTTAGGAGAACGAGGAACTACAGCTTAGTGTATGGCCGTGGGGATTTGATCCTTACAGGATACACGAATTCTGATTTTCAGACCGATAAGGATTCTAGGAAATCTACTTCGGGGTCAGCTTTTGTCTTGAATGGAGGAGCTGTCGTATGGCGAAGCATCAAACAGGGATGCATTGCTGATTCCACTATGGAAGCGCAGTATGTTGCGACTTGTGAAGGCTGCAAAGGAAGTTTGTTTGGCTTAGGAAGTTCATGACGGATTTGAAGTTATTCCAAATATGAACTTGCCAATCACGCTGTTCTATGATCTGATGGTGCGATGAGCCAACTCACGTGAACCTCGAAGCCATAAAAGAGGTAAACACATTGAGCGCAAGTATAATCGATCATCGGAAATTGTGCACCGCGGAGACGTGTGATCCACGTAGATAGCATCGAGCATAAATGTAGCCGATTCATTTACAAAACCCCTCACGGCTAAAGTGTTTGAGGACACACCTAGAGAGTCTAGGTATTCGAGAGCTTCTGACTAGGCAAAGTGGGAGATGTGTAAACAGTATTCAATGCCCTAGTTTATTGTAATTTTATTGTAACTCAAATACATTTTGAAATGTACCTTCCCCACTAGCTTAGTCCAAGTGGGAGTTTGTTGGGATTTCTGTCCTAATCTAGTGGTTGTAAAATATTATTTTTGAAATTAATAAGAGTTATTCATTTCTTCACTTTGTGTCTCAAAATATTTTAAACCTTTCCAATAAACTAAGCTCGGGGTCATTGAATATATGAGAGAACTAGAACTTGAGCGGTGTGTAGTTGACACACAAGGAGGATCACGTTAGAGTTAATGACCCGAACGGTCTCTGATATAAGGATGGGGTTGGAGACCTAATCCTGGATACATTGTGGATGCGGCCCGCTTTGTATTAGATACAAGCGAGGTGATCGACTCGTTCATGTGGTTGACATGCGAGTGGGGGCATCTGTACAATGAGATTGTACAAGACCGGACCGTGAATTATTAGACTTCTTGATATAACACCGCTGTGATGAAAGACTAATAAATTCGTAGATGACCATTAGTGACTCGACACGAATCCACGAGCGTATTACGGACTCGTCATGCGGGGTCCGTCCTTTGACTAATGCGGGTGAGGGTAGTATCGATTACTTGCCCAATATGCCTATCTTCTCGTGGACGAGAACCAAGTAGATAGTGGGAACCTACTTACGCGAGATGGAATTCACTCGTTCCGCGTATAGGGAATCAAGAGGGGTTGTTCCTTAGTCTTTGTCTCCTGGGGCTTGGACAACGGCGCCCACCTTCTCACCGGCCGAGAAGGGTGTTGTGTATGGTTGGACCATCACAATATGTTGTTCATTAGAGGAGCTGTGGGGACTTAAGGAACAAGATGTAGACACGAGGGTAAAGCGGTAATTTTACCCAACCGTGTCTCTGAACAACTGTGAAGGGTCGACTCATGGGCATTGGTTATATCGGTGGACACGTAATATTCTACACCGATGGGAGTACAACTACCGGTTTTAGTGGAGTGTTCATGTAGCTAATGAACATTGGTTGGCCAGGGTAAAGAGTTTGGACCGGTTAACCTCAAATCATTGGAGCCCGCGTCAATGTAGGTCCATTAGGTCCTTTGGTTGGCTCAATCAGGGATAAAAGAAGGGTTAATGTTTTGACATGAAATTGAAGTGTTCAATTTCACTTTAAGAGTATTTATATCATATAGATGATATAATATATAGCTTAATATGAATGAGATTCATAATAAACTATATATTAGCCTAATTGTTGAATTAAAAGCTAATTGGAGAAATTGATAGAGAGAAAATAAATTGAATGTGATTCAATTTAATTAAATCCACAATTATTGCAAATGAGATTTGCAACTTAAGATATGAGATATCTTATATTATATAATTATGTAAATAAGATTTACATAACATATGGTTGTGGTAAAGTGGTAATAATGTAAAGTTGTGAACTTCATCATTCCACTATATAAACCCTTTGTAAGATGGGTTTAGTGTGCGCAGGAGAGTGAAGAAAAGCTAAGTTCTCATTTTTGGATCTTGACCTAAGAATCCAAAAGTGAACTCTCTCCATTCTCTCATTTCTCCTCTCTTTCCAAAAATAAAAGTTCCCACCAACTTCCCTTCTCCAAAAGAGAACAACCAAGAAGATCATTTGGTAGTGTTTGGGATCTGATCGTGGAAGAGTTCGTAGAGATCGAGAAGCACGAAGAGTTCGTGATTAACAAGGAGAGTTTGCTGAATTGGTCTACAACAAGTAAGTGTTTTTCTTCTTGTTGTAAAATTTCAACATGTTTAGCCTAGATCTAATATTTAGATCAATTTTAATAAGCATGTTGCATAATGATACCACGACGATTCGATCGTCTTCCGCTTCGCGGGGATTCTCATTTCCTTCACAAATAACATTTCCTTTGAAAGAAATAAACGCTTTATTCTATTCAAAAGAAACTGAAATACATTGTTCAATTAAGTAGGAAATTGAAACAAGGTTTCTAGTAAACCCTGGAACTATGTACAGATTGTCCAACAATAAGTACTTCCCGCTAAAATGCAGCTTCACCATGTCGATCGTTGCAGCAGAGACAAGCTCTCCGGATCCAACCCGTAGAGTCACCTCACCCTCTCTCAGTGTTGCGCATAATCAATCCCACGAAAAGAAGAACAAAAGCGTGGTTAGTGGCGCGAATCAAAAATCCGAGTTGAGTCATTACTCTCCACTAAACAAGTTTGATCCACAAGTAAATCACATTTACCTTGATTCTTCCTCTCGCCGAGAATTTGGGACGATTTCTCTTCCAATGGACCGCCCCATTGCAGTGGAAACACTTTCCTTTCTCTGCAACCTCCTTGACCTTCTTGCCCTTGTGGGCGGCAGCACGGTCAATTTTACCCCTCTTCATCCTCTTCTTCCCTTTCGGGCGTGAAGGAGCAATAGGTTTCGTCCCAGAGGTCGAACCCCTGTGATAAGACCTGTAGGCAACATTTGCCTCAGATTCCTTGACCCTGTTCAAGGATTGGAAATTCTGTAGCTCATTGAGGAGGGTAGTCAGAGTGTAGCTAATTTTGTTTATAACAACATTGCTACGAAATTGAAGGAAACTCTTCGGAAGAGTCTCCAAAATAAAACTGACCTGGCTCGACTCGTCGATCGAAGCCCCGTTCATCTCGGCCAGATGAAAGTGGGTCATCATGTCTAGAACGTGTTCACGGACGCACGACCCTCCTTCATCCGCGTGCGTTGAAAACGTATTTGAGCGAGTCATGCCAAACTCAGAAGGATCTTTGTCCAAACATTTCCTGCAGAGGACTCCATGATTTCCTTAGCGAAACCATCGACTCATGCTTCTTTGCCAAGACATCGGATATGCGGCAATTATGTAGACCTTGGCCTTTTCATTGGCCCCGATCCAAATGATCGCACGCATCGCGAACACTTTGCGACGCGCAGTCGAGCCCTGCATCCGAGGACACTCCTCGGATAACACGAACTTTTTGTCGTCTTGTACCAAAATTGTATTAATGTTGTTTTTCCAACTCGTAATTATCTCCCACTAACTTATCCAAGCGAGTAAAGCTATTATTGCGCTAGACATTTTTAGTTGAAAAATAAGAAAAACCTTTGTATTAGTCTCATAAAAAACTTTTGAAAACCAATCAAGTTTTAGCAAAAATGTTTCATGATCCTAGGTCATTCAAAATTTTGCAATGATACCCTAAAGGTTTAGAATGACCGCCACCGAAGGGTGAATGTAACACTCCTCCTCTGGGGCGAGACTTTCTCGATCGATCCTAATCCTGAATAACTCTTATTCCATTAGGCGTCCAATTACCATTGTTCGGTCGAATTCATTAACACTTAACGAATTCTGTGAGTGTCACCCTCAATCTTTAAGTTTCCAAGCATCCATCCAAACAATAGCCACCGAAGGGTGAACCAAGAAGGAAAACCAACCAGAAAATCAGATCCCTTTCGGGAATTCACGGTGTTCCGACTCCCATGATCAAGCCCTCCGAAGGGATTGTCTGGTCCAGGCCAAACTAGCAGGCATATCATAGGCGTCTCACAGTGTGAATCGAAAGAAGAGACCGTGGGTCCTGTTTTCACAAGTCCCGCTCCCACTCACTATAAGTACTCTCTCCATCCACGATGATATTGACCTATACAAATGCCACCCGAAGGGGGACGCTCTCATTTACGACACGAGGCCGAGTATAGATCTCACGGTGCGGACTTAAAGGAGATTTGTGGTTGGAAATTCAAATGTATCTCATACACTTTATTTCCTCTCACTCAGCACTTTAATTTTTAATAGGGATTGACCTAGATAAACCGGCTAAAATTTACCTAAGTCTACCAATATAACTCTTATATGGTATTAACCTAAGTTTATAATCACATTATTAACTTAGGTCTAAGTGAGTAAATTAATTAACACTTGATTAACGGCACTCACGAGAATATAACCTAAGAATCTCCGGACCGAATTCACTCCCGTGTCGGTTTCAGTAGGGGTGTTCATGCAAGCGTCAACTTAAATACCCCACCTTTAGACAAAAACCTTCCTTAGACAGAGAGTTACTTATCAGTCTCCATTCAAAGGTTATATTTGATTTCCTAAATTTCTAATCTTATTAGAAAAATAGAAAACCTAAGTCTAATTATTCAAGTTCTAAACACTTTAAAACTAATAATTAACTTAGGTTGCATGCATTTCTATGTTATGGTGCTTGATCATCCATCACATGAATAATACTATATACTATAACATAATATAATTCATCACATGAATTAAATGCATGTGCATGCTTTTAATTTAAAAAATATAACACTTATATTTAAATAAATTAAAACATGCATACATTATATTATAACTCTTATAATATAATCCTATCATGCATACTATATATTATAACTCTTATAATATAAAAAATGATGCATGAAATGTTTAACCTAAGGTGGGATTTTAAATCTATATGACATACATTATGCACATAGAAATTAATTAAAATATACATCTCATGCATAAAATAATTAAATAGCAATAATGGACCGATTTTTGGCACCTAGGGGCAATTATTTAATTAAATAACATTAATATAACAATTATATTAATATTATTTAATAAAATAATTAAATAAAATAAATAATTACATTTTATAAATAAAAATAATTAAAATCGGAAAAATAACTGCCCATGATGACGCTTGATCCCACGTCCTCGCGAAACTGCCGCGAACTGCTCCTCAACGCGTGCAGCGTTGCAATGCTGTCGCTTGTAGCGTCGACCCGCGTTCTCAACGCCAGCGGCGTTGCAACGCTGATCTGCTGCAGCGCCTCCGTCCGCAAGGACAGCGTTGAGACGCCGTTGGGCAGCGTCTCAACGCCATCGACAGAACAACAAACACCTTTGTTGTTCTTCATCGATTTTTGCCTGTTTCCACTCCGTTTTCTTCACAACAACACTTGCCACGAATGACACGGACTTACAGACTCGATTTATTTTCTAAAATGCCCAAAAAAAATACGGGCCCTTTACATTTGATCTCATCAAACAGAAAATAAATCTAAAAGTGCCAAAAACCGAAACATCCATTATGCAAACCAACAATTTATCACATAAATCATGGCAAAATACCTACCTAATTTTAACAAAACAGTGCAAAAATGAAAAACCATCGAGATGGCTCTGATACCAATTGAAGGGAATGAGAATCCCACGCAGCGGAAGACGATTGAATCGTCGAGGTGTCATTATGCAACATAGTTTTGTAAAATTGATCTAACACAAGATCTAGGCTAAACATGCTGAAAAAGGAAGAAATTTACAGCAAGAATGAGTGTACTTACTTGTTGTAGACAAACTTCAAGAATTTCTTCCTCGGATCACGAACTCTTCGTGCTTCTCGATCTCAACGAACTCTTCCAACGAACGGAGCCCGAACACCACCACTTGGAGTCTCGGTTGTTCTCTTTTGGAGAAGGGAAGATGGTGGGATCTTTTGTGTTTTGGAGAGGGAGGAGAATTGAGAGAATTGAGAGAATTCCTCTTCTCTTCTTTGGTGAAAAATCAAAAAATGAGAGATTGAGCTACAATCCTTCTTGCAAGAAGGATTTATATAGTGGAATTGATGGAGTTAAAATCTCCACATAATTACCACTTTACCACAACCATAGGTTATGCAAATCTCATTTGCATAACCACATAATATAAGATATCTCATATCTCATATTGCAAATCTCATTTGCAATAATTGTTGATTAATTAAATTGAATCACATCCAATTTAATTTCTCTCAATCAATTTCTCCAATTAGCCCTAATTCAACAATTTGGCTAACCTATAGTTTATTATGAATCTCATTCACATTAAACTATATATTATATCATTCCTATCTCATATAAATGACATAAATGCCCTTAAAGTGAAATTGAATACTTCAATTTCATACCAAAACATTAACCCTTCTTTTAACCCAGATTGAGCCAACCGAGGGACCTAATGGACCTCAAATGATTGGGCTCCAATGATCCGAGATTAACTCACAAACTCTTTGACCCTAAGTTAACCAACATTCATTAGCTACGGTAACACTCCACTATAGCCCGTAGCTGCACTCTCGTCAGTGCAGAATATTACGTGTCCACTGATATAACCAATTCCCATGAGTCGACCCTTCATAGGTTGTTCGTAGATATGGCTGGGTCAAATTACCGTTTTACCCCTGTGTCTACCTCTTGTTCCTTAAGTCCCCACTGCTCCTCTAATGAACAACATATTGTGATGGTCCAACCATACACAACACCCTTCTCGGGCGAGTGAGAAGGTGGGCGCCCGTTGTCCAAGCCCTGGAGACATCACTTAAGGGAACAACCCCTCTAGTTTCCCTAAAGGCGGGAACGAGTGAATTCCATCTCGCGTAGTTAAGTTCCCAGCTCCCTACTTGGTTATGTCCCTGAGAAGATAGACATATTGCGCGAGTAACTGTGACCACCCTCACCCGTACTAGTCAAAGAATAGACCCTCCCAGACAGGAGTCCGTAACACGCTCGTGATTCGGTCGAGTCACTAATGGTCATCTCACGGTTATTAGTCCTTCACGCCAGCGGTGTTGCATCGATGAGGTCTAATAAATCACGGTCCGGTCTTGTACAATCTCATTGCACAGATGCCCCCACTCGCATGTCAACTACATGAACGAGTCGATCACCTCGTTTGTATCTAATACAAAGCGGGCGCATCCACAGTGTATCCGAGATTAGGTCTCCAACCCTATCCATATCATCAGAGACCGTTCGGGTCATTAACTCGAACGTGATCCTCCCTGTGTGTCCACTACACACCGTTCAAGTTCTAGTTCTCTCATAAATTCAATGACCCTGGAGCTTAGTTTATTGGAAAAGTTTATAAATATTGTGAGACACAAAGTGATGAAATGAATAACTCTTATTAATTTCAAACAATATATTACAAACACGAGATCAGGACAAAAATCCCAACAACAATCGCTTCCGCTGCGGGATTCGATTCCTTCAATTGGTATCAAAGCACAAGTTGTGTTCTTGGCTTTTTTCTGGATTTATCAAGAACAAAGGTGAGATTTACTGATTTCATGAGATCTATGATCGGTTTGTAAAATTAGAAGTTTTCATTTTTGGCACATAGATTTACATAATTTCGTTGAATTGTTCAATGTAAGGGCCTATTGTTTTGGGCATATATTTATGTAAATCGAGTCTGTAAGTCCGTGTCGATTGAGGCAAAGTGGTTGTTGAGAAGAATGGAGCAAAAACGAGCAAAAACAACAAAAGGAGTTTGTTGTTCTTTGTGCAGCGTTGCAACGTCGTTGAAACGGTTTTCATGTTGCAGGAGACGCAATGTTGCAACGTGCCAACCAGCGTCACAATGCTTACACGAAGAGGTGTTGGCGTTGCAATGCCAGCACGAGCGTTGCAACGCTGAAGGTAGAAGCGTTTTGTCAAGCGCTCCAACAGGTAGAAACGAACGAATATCATCGTTGCAAAGCTGGCATCAACATTGCAATGCCATAGGCATTTCATGAGGGATCAACCGGACGGAAAAATTATTTTTATTATATATATTAAATATAAAAAACATTTTATATTTAATTTTATTTAATATTATTAATTTTAATTAATATAATTAGATTGTATTAATTGAAATTAATTTTAGGGGTGCCAAAAATGGTCTAATTTTGCTATTTAATTTATGCAATTGTTGTATAATTATTGTCATGCATAATGCATGCTATTATTTTAGATATTCCACCTTAGGTTAAACATTTCTATGCATCATTTATAATATAAAATGTTATATTATATAGTTTGCATGTATAATTAATATAAAGTGTTATATTAATTTTTGGACAACATTAACATGCATATTTCTCATGAGATGAATGTGTTATGTATGTTTTATTATTCATGTGATGAATGATCAAGCACAATAACATAGAATTGCATGTCACCTAAGGTTAAATTCATTAGTTTTAAAATGTTTAGTACATGAAATTAATAGACCTTAGGTTGTCTAGTTCTAATTAGATTAGAATTAGGAACCATGTAATTTATAAACAATGATTAAAAGAGAAACTCTGTCTAAGGAAGGTTCTATCTAGGTTGGGGTATTTAAGCTGACGGAAACGGAACACCCCTACCTGAAAACTGACCTGGGAATGAATTTTAATCAGAGAATTTATAAATTATAGTAGCGTCAACGGGTTTATGAAGGGGTTAATAAACTAGAAATCCTAGGTTTAATATAAAGAGTTATATTAGCAAACTTAGGATAAAATCAATATAAGAGTTATATTGATCATCAGTATAAAATTTATATTGATAAGTTTAGTTAAAACCATTAGTCGGGTTTAACCTAGGTCAATTTCCTGTAGAGTTAAAGTATCTAGTGGGAGGAAAAGTGTATATGATACTGATGGAGATCTGATCTCCTTGAGCAGCGAAAACGTGTTTGTAATCGTAATTGCTTGATTGTTTTGGTTAGAAATGCAAAAACCAGTACATTGACAAAACATAATAAACATGCTTATCTAATCTAATTAGCCATGGATAAATACATGCAAACATGCTTAAGTCTAACAATTAAACTAAAAGGGAGAAGAAGATTACGTTTGTAGTTTTTCCAGTCACAACAACTCCTTGCTCCATGATAAACAGCAACTCAGGAACTTCTATGCTTCTCTGCTTTTACAGAATACTACCAATAGAGAGCACCTTCTATATCTCTGAGTGCTTAGATCACCCTAGGTGGGTAGGGTTCCAACAATTGGAAGAACTTTTAGGAATACTAGAGAGTGAGCGAGAGAGATTTTTTTTTCTTTCTGTCAATTCAATCAATGAGTGAATGATCGATTCATCAAACTCTTCTCACCAGGAGAAGAAAGCTCTGTAGAGGGCATCTCCCACTCCCTATCGAATAGGGAGTTGGGAGAGAGGGGGAACGTGTCCTCCTGACACGTTCCCTATTTTTATTTTTAATTAATAATTAATCGTATTAATTAATAAATATTTAAAACTTATTTAATTAAATTAAATTAAATATCTTATATTTAATTTAGATTAAATCACATTTAATCAATTATCCCTCTATCCTATAATTTTAATGCACATCTAATGTACATTAAATTTAACCTATAGTTTTCAAATATGAATCACATTCACATTTGAATTTAATATTTGAACTCTTTCAAATATTTAATTCTCTCATGTAATTTAGTATGGATCATATCCACATTAAATTTATAATATATAGTTCCAAAACTATATATTATATTGTATCAATATACATTGAGTTTATTTCCTTATGAATTTGAACATTTCAAATTCAAATGATCTAAGAACCCTTTACGAGCTAGAAGGTGGACCTAATGGACCTACAGATCAGAAGCTCCAACGATACGAGATTGCTCGGTTAATCTCATTAACCTCCCAATCAACATTCGTTAACTGCGGGAACACTCCACTAAAGTCCCACGGCTGCACTCTTCTCACTGCAGATATATTTCTGTGTCCACGGATATTGACCAATAACAGCAAGTCAATCCTTCACAAATGTTCGTAACACCAGCTGGGTCAAATTACCGTTTTACCCCTTGGTTACATCTTGTGCCTTAAGTACTAGTGCTCCTCTAATGAACAATTTGTTTGTGGTCCTACCAACAAACAGAGTCCCTCTCGGGCCAATGAGAGGGTCAGACCCTTTGTTCAAGTCCCAGAAACACCACTTAAGGGAACATCCCTCTACTTACCCTAGTAGGCGGGAATGAGTGAATTCCATCTTGCTAAGTTAAGTTTCCAGCCGCTCACTCGGTCTTGTCCCCAAGAAGGAAGGCATATTGAGTCGGCGAATCTGGCCACTCTCACCCATATGATGGTACACTTCAACATCACGGAGTCGAATGGTGCTTCCATCGATGAATCGAGCCAAGTTAGAAGTAATGTTGTTATGAACAATCTTACTTTTAATCTTACCTCCCTTCTGAATGAACTCCAGACCTTACAGTCTTTGATGAAAATTCAGGGACCGAAAGGTGAGGCAAATGTTGCCAGTAGGAGTTATCACAGAGGTTCGACCTCTAGAACTAAATCAGTGGCCTCATCTTCTTCTAACCTGAAAGGGAAGAAGAAGAACATGAAGAAGGTTGGTAAAGGGAAACGGGTTGATAAAGCTGCCACCCAAAAAGGCAAGAAGGTCAAGGAAGTTGCTGACAAAGGAAAATGTTTCCACTGCAACGAGGATGGATACTGGAAACAGAATTGTCCAAAGTACCTGACCGAGAAGAAGAAAGAAGATAAATATGATTTACTTTGTATAGAAGCATGTTTAGTGGATAATCATAAAACTGCTTGGATACTTGATTCAGGCGCCACTAATCATGTTTGCTTTTCTTTTTAGGGAATTGATTCCTGACAGCAACTACAGACAGGAGAAATAACGCTCCGGGTTGGAAATGGAGATATCGTCTCAGCTGTAGCAATTGGCACAATGAAGCTTTTGTTCGGCAAGAAATATATGTTGTTAGACAATGTATTAGTGATACCAGGGTTTACTAGAAACCTTATTTCAATTTCTTGCCTAATAGAACAATGTATTGTTGTTTCATTTTCTTTAAATAAAGTGTTTATTTCAAAGAAAGGTGTGGAAATATGTTCAGCTTCATTAGAAAATGGTTTGTATGTTTTGAGACCAAATTCAGTTAAATCTGTTTTGAACACTGAATTATTTAAAACAACAAACACACAAACTAAAAAACATAAAATTTCTCCTAAAGAAAATTCTCATCTTTGGCATCTCAGATTGGGTCACATTAACCTCAATAGGATTGAGAGATTGGTAAAGAGAGGACTTTTAAATGAGTTAGAAGAAAATACTTTACTTGTATGTGAATCCTGCCTAGAAGGCAAAATGACTAAAAGACCTTTAAGTGGAAAAGGTTATAGAGCCAAAGAACCTCTTGAGCTTATACATTCAGACCTTTGTGGTCCGATGAATGTTAAACCCAGAGGAGGTTATGAATATTTCATCTCTTTTATAGATGATTATTCAAGATTTGAGCATATTTACCTAATGCATCATAAGTCTGAAGCACTTGAAAAGTTCAAGGAATTCAAGGCTGAAGTTGAGAATCAATTAGGTAAAACAATTAAAACACTTCAATCAGATCGAGGAGGAGAGTACATGGATTTAAAATTCCAGAGCTATATGATAGAACATGGAATTACATCCCAACTCTTAGCACTCGGTATGCCTCAACAAAATGGCGTATCGGAAAAGAGAAATAGAACCTTGTTGCACATGGTTCGATTAATGATGAGTTATGCTCATCTCCCTAATTCTTTTTGGGGTTATGCAGTAGAGACTGCAGTATACATTTTGAAAAATGTGCCATCAAAGAGTGTTTCTGAAACACCTTTTGAACTCTAGAAAGGACGTAAAGGTAGTTTATGTCATTTCTGAATTTGGGGGTGTCCAACACATGTGCTTGTTACAAACCCAAAGAAATTGGATTCACGTTCAAAATTATGCCTATTTGTAGGCTACCCAAAAGAAACAAGAGGTGGATTATTCTATGATCCTAAGGAAGACAAGGTAATTGTGTCAACAAATGTCACTTTCTCAGAGGAGGATCACAAACAAAGAAGAAAAATGGTGTTGGGTGAGTTAGACAGAACAACAGCAAATGTTGTTGATAATGCTAGTACGTCAACAAGAGTTGTTGATACTAGATTGTTTGGTCAAGAGTGCCCATCTCAAGAGTTGAGAGTGTCTCGACGTAGTGGGAGGGTTATAACACAACCTGACCGTTATATGGGTTTATCTGAAACCCTAGTTGTCATATCAGATGACGATTGTGAGGATCCCTTGACTTATAATCAGTAATGGTTGACAAAGACAAAGACAAATAAGTCATAGCCGTGGACCAAGAAATGGAGTCTATGCACTTCAATTCTGTTTGGGATCTTGTAGATAAACTTGATGGGGTAAAACCTATAGATTATAAGTGGATCTACAAGAGAAAGCGTGGTGTATATGGAAATGAAGGGATCGGTTCTCGCAGCGGAAGCGATTGTGAATCGCGTGTTCTTATTTTGTAACATGGATTTCAATCAAGATCATATAACTACGAGATTAAGCATGCTATAAGATATTGGACAGCAAGTAATTACCTTTGAAGAACTCTTTCTTCAAGTGCTCCTTCTCCCACAATCACGATCTCAGCAATTCGAGCCCGAAGAAATGAAGACACCACCACAATATCTTCTCCGTTGTTCTCTAGGTGAGGGAGGAATGTGAGTTTCTTTTAGGATGAGATGTGGAGGTTATGAGAGAATGTGTGTTATGGAACTTTTCCAACAACACAACAATATAATAATCTAGGGTTTTTCCAAAGATTATGCTTCCCCTAAAAGTTGCATCTCATGCAACTATTTATAGGGAAATAGGATGGAAATTACCATCCTATCCCTCCTTCATTCTCTCATTAGTATATAGTTTATATGTGATTCTAATTCACATTAAAACCATATATTATATCAATTATATCATATATAACTCATATAACATCTCATATATGAAATTGAACACTTCAATTTCATTCCTAACTTTATATCCTCAATATTACCATGTTGAGCTAACGGAGGGACCTAATGGACCTACAGTTCATTAGCTCCAATGATGTGAGATTAACTGATCAAACTCTTTGATCCAGTTAATCAATATTCATTAACTACAAGTCACTCCACTATAGACTTGTAGTTGCACTCTCCTCACTATTGATTATATTGTGTCCATTGATATAATCATTACTATGAGTTGACCCTTCACAGGTTGTTCGTAATCACGGCTGGGTCAAATTATCGTTTTACCCTTGTGATTACCTCTTTGTTCCTTAAGCACAACTGATTCTCTAATGAACAACACGTCTATGGTCCTACCATAGACTCATACCCTCTTAAGTCAGTTTAGAGGGCGGGGCCCCGTTGTTCAAGAGCTGGACTCAGTTCTTAAGGGAACAACCTATCTAATTCCTTGGTATAGGAATGAGTGAATTCCATCTTGCATAGTAAAGTCCCCAGCTACCTACGAGGTTCTGTCCCTGAGAAGGTAGGCTTATTGAGTCGGCTACAGGCCACTCTCACCCATACTAGTCTAAGGACAAACTCCTATAAGCAGGAGTTCGTAACTTGCTTAGGATTCAGGTCGAGTCACTAATGACCATCTATAAATTATCAGTCTTATCCTGTTAACAGCGTTATACTGGTTAGACTAATAATTTGTAGTCCAGTCTTGTATGAACTCTTCATACAAGATTCCCACACTCGCATGTCAACCACATGAATGAGTTCGATTACCTCATTTGTACTAATTACAAAGTGGGTCGCATCCATGGTGTTACCAGAATAAGGTTTCCAACCTTATTCTTATACCATAGACCCTTTAGGCTATATTCTTTAACACAATCCAAATAGTGTCTACTACACCGATGTTCAAGATACATTATAACCTTGGAGCTTAGTTTATTGGATTTATAGAGCAAGAATATAATTTTATCAAAATAAATAACTCTTTATTTATTTGATCAAAATTACATAAGTTTAGGGCACAAATCCCAACAATCTTCCACTTGACCTAAAGCTTGTGGAGTATTAAAACATTACAATAATGTACATACAATAAACTAGGGCATTTAAACCCTTTGTACAATATACTCCCACTTGTCGTAGTTGGGAAAGACTTGTAAACCTAGACCTTCTAAGTGACTCTCAAAGACTTTAGCCGTGAGAGCCTTTGTAAAAGGATCAGCAATGTTGTGCTCTGAGGCTATGTTCGTGACGATCACGTCTCCTCGATGCACGATCTCCCGGATGAGATTATATTTTCGCTCAATATGTTTTCTCCTCTTGTGACTTCGGGGTTCCCTTGAATTTGCCACGGCACCACTGTTATCACAATACAGCGTAATGGGCAAACTCATATTTGGAACAACTTCCAAATTTAGCATGAATTTCCTTAACCAAACAACCTCTTTAGCTGCTTCATAAGCTGCTACATATTCGGCCTCCATGGTGGAATCAGCGATGCATCCCTGCTTGACCCTCCGCCATACTACAGCTCCTCCGTTAAGAGTAAATACTGACCCTGATGTAGATTTTAGAGAATCTTTATCAGTCTAAAAGTCAGAATTCGTGTATCATGTAAGGATCAAATCCTTAGCCCCATACACAAGCATGTAGTTCCTTGTTCTCCGTAGATACTTAAGGATTGTTTTAACCGTTGTCCAGTGTTCAGGTCCTTGATTGGATGGATACCTACTGACCATTCCAACTACAAAACAGATGTCTAACCTAGTACACAACATGGCGTACACTAGGCTTCCAACAGCTGATGCATAAGGAATCCGTCTCATATCCTCAACTCCTTGAGGTGTCTTAGGACACTGTTCCTTAGACAAATGAACTCCATATCTAAAAGGCAATAAACCCTTTTTGGAGTCTTGCATCTTAAACCTCAACAACACTGTGTCGATGTAAGATGTCTGAGACAGGGCTAGTGTTTTATTCTTGCGGTTCCGGACAATTTGGATCCCAAGAACAAACTGCGCTTCACCCAAATCTTTCAATTGAAATTGCGTAGCTAGCCAATTCTTAATGTCAGTAAGATATCTTACATCATTCCCAATGAATAGGATATTATCCACATATAGAACTAGGAATGCGACAGAACTATTGAAGATTTTCTTGTAGACACAAGGTTCATCATCATTCTGATCAAAGCCAAAAGATTTGATTGCCTCATCAAACCTTATATTCCAGGACCTAGAAGCTTGTTTCAGTCCATAGATGGACCTTTTAAGCCTGCAAACCTTTTGCTCTTGTCCTGGTTCAATAAACCCTTTGGGTTGGTCGATGTAGATGTTTTCGTCAAGATTGTCATTCAAAAAAGTTGTCTTGACATCCATTTGCCATACCTCATAGTCATAATATGCGGCAATGGCAAGTAGGATACAGATAGACTTTACCATAGCAACAGGTGAAAAGGTTTCCTCATAGTCAACCCTTTCGACCTGGGTATAACCCTTTGCTACTAGTCTAGCTTTAAAGGTTTGCACCTTTCCATGTACACCACGCTTTATCTTGTAGATCCACTTACAACCTATAGGTTTTACCCCATCAGGTTTATCTACAAGATCCCAAACAGAATTAAAGTATATAGACTCCATTTCTTGGTCCATGGCTATGACCCTTTGTCTTTGTCTTTGTCATTCATCGCTTGATTATAAGTCGATGGATCCTCACAGTCGTTATCTGGTATAACAACTTCGGTTTCAGATAAACCCATGTAACGGTCAGCTTGTGTTATAACCCTCCCACTACGTCGAGGCATACTCAACTCTTGAGATGGACTCTCTTGATTAGACAAGCTAGTATCAACAACTTTTGTTGACGTACTAGTTTTATTAGCAACCTTTGTTATTGTTCCGTCTAACTCACTTAACACAATTTTACTTCTTGGTTTGTGGTCTCTTATGTGGTTCTCCTCTAAGAAAGTGGCATTTGTCGACACAAAAACCTTATCTTCCTTAGGATTATAGAATAAACCACCTCTTGTTTCTTTTGGGTAACCTACGAATAGGCACAATTTTGAACGTGAATCCAACTTCTTTGGATTTGTCACAAGCACATGTGCTAGACAACCCCAAATTCTAAAATGACATAAACTACCTTTACGTCCTTTCCAGAGTTCAAAAGCTGTTTCAGAAACACTTTTTGATGGCACATTGTTCAAAATGTATCCATGATCTCTCATCACAGACCCCGAAAAGAATTAGGGAGATAAGCATAACTCATCATTGATCGAGCCATGACCAACAAGGTTCTATTTCTCCTTTCTGATACACCATTTTGTTCTGGCGTACCGGGAGCTGAGAGTTGGGATGTAATTCCATGTTCTGGAATTTTAAATTCATGTACTCTCCACCTCGATCTGATCGAAGTGTTTTAATTGTTTTACCTAATTGATTTTCAACTTCAGTCTTGAATTCCTTGAACTTTTCAAGTGTTTCAGACTTATGATGCATTAGGTAAATATGCCCAAATCTTGAATAATCATCTATAAAAGAGATGAAATATTCATAACCTCTTCTGGCTTTAACATTCATCGGGCCACAAAGGTCTGAATGTATAAGCTCAAGAGGTTCTTTGGCTCTATAACCTTTTCCACTTAAAGGTCTTTTAGTCATTTTTCCACTTTGGCTCCAATGATGTGAGATTAACTGATCAAACTTTTTGATCCAGTTAATCAATATTCATTAACTACAAGTCACTCCACTATAGACTTGTAGTTGCACTCTCCTCACTATTGATTATATTGTGTCCATTGATATAATCATTACCCATGAGTCGACCCTTCACAGGTTGTTCGTAATCACGGTTGGGTTAAATTACCGTTTTACCCCTGTGATTACCTCTTTGTTCCTTAAGCACCACTGATCCTTTAATGAACAACAAGTCTATGGTCCTACCATAGACTCATACCCTCTTAAGTCAGTCTAGAAGGTGGGGCCCTGTTCTTCAAGACCTGGACTCAGTTCTTAAGGGAACAACCTATCTAATTCCTTGGTGTAGGAATGAGTAAATTCCATCTTGCATAGTAAAGTCTCCAGCTACCTACAAGGTTCTGTCCCTGAGAAGGTAGGCTTATTGAGTCAGCTACAGGCCACTCTCACCCATACTAGTCTAAGGACAAACCCTATAAGTAGGAGTTCTTAACTTGCTCAGAATTCAGGTCGAGTCACTAATGACCATCTATAAATTATCAGGCTTATCCTTTTAACAACGTTATACTGGTTAGATTAATAATTTGCAGTCCGGTCTTGTATGAACTCTTCATACAGGATGCCCCCACTCGCATGTCAACCACATGAATGAGTTGGATTACCTCATTTGTACTAATTATAAAGTGGGACGCATCCATGGTGTTACCAGAATAAGGTTTCCAACCTAATTCTTATACCATAGACCCTTTAGGTTATACTCTTGAACACAATTCAAATAGTGTCTACTACACCGATGTTCAAGATACATTATAACCTTGGAGCTTAGTTTATTGGATTTATAGAGGAAGAATATAATTTTATCAAAACAAATAATTCTTTATTTATTTGATCAAAATTACATAAGTTTAGGGCACAAATCCATACAGGAAAGGTGCAAACCTTTAAAGTTAGACTAGTAGCAAAGGGTTATACCCAGGTTGAAGAGATTGACTATGAGGAAACCTTTTCGCCTGTTGCTATGGTAAAGTCTATCCGTATCCTACTTGTTATTGCCGCATATTATGACTATGACGTATGGCAAATGGATGTCAAGACATCATTGTTGAATGGAAATCTTGACGAGAACATCTATATGAACCAACCCAAAGGGTTCATTGAACTAGGACAAGAGCAAAAGATTTGCAGGCTTAAAAGGTCAATCTATGGACTAAAACAAGTCTCTAGGTCCTGGAATATAAGGTTTGATGAGGCAATCAAATCCTTTGGCTTTGACCAGAATGATGATAAACCTTGTGTCTACAAGAAAATCATCAATAGTTCTGTCACATTCCTAGTTCTATATGTGGATGATATCCTACTCATTGGGAATGATGTAGGTTATCTTACTGACATTAAGAATAGGTTAGCTACGCAATTTCAAATGAAAGATTTGGGAGAAGCGCAGTTTGTTCTTGGGATCTAGATTGTCCGGAACCGCAAGAATAAAACCCTAGCATTGTCTCAAACATCTTACATCGAAAAAGTGTTGTTGAGGTTTAAGATGCAAGACTCCAAGAAAGGTTTATTGTCTTTTAGATATGAAGTTCATTTTTCTAAGGAACAGTGTCCTAAGACACCTCAAGGAGTTGCGGACATGAGACGGATTCCTTATGCATCAGCTGTTGGGAGCCTGATGTACGCCATGTTGTGTACTAGGCAAGACATCTGTTTTGCAGTTGGAATGGTCAGTAGATATCAATCCAATCCAGGACCTGAACACTGGACAACGGATAAAACGATCCTTAAGTATCTTCGGAGAACAATGAACTACATGCTTGTGTATGGGGCTAAGGATTTGATCATTACAGGATACACGAATTCTGACTTTCAAACTGATAAAGATTCTCAGAAATCTACATCAGGGCCAGTATTTACTCTAAACGGAGAAGTTGTAGTATGGTGAAGCGTCAAGTAGGGATGCATCGCTGATTCCACCATGGAGGTTGAATATGTAGCAGCTTGTGAAGCAGCTAAAGAGGTCGTTTGGTTAAGGAAATTCATGTTAGATTTGGAAGTTGTTCCATGAGTTTGCCTATCACGTTGTATTGTGATAACAGTGGTACCGTGGCAAATTCAAGGGAACCCCGAAGTCACAAGAAGGGTAAGCATATTGAGAGGAAATATCATCTCATCTAGGAGATAGTGCATCGAGGAGACGTGAGCGTCACGAATATAGCCTCCGAGCACAACATTGTTGATCCTTTTACAAAGGCTAGCACGGCTAAAGTGTTGGGCTGTATGTCCTCATCTCGTGTAGTTTGTAATATTTCAAGTTGAGCTGTGAATAACTAAGAGTTATTTGTTTGAACTCTGTGTGATAAATAAGAGTTGTTTATTTAAACTTTTCGTCTCGCATATTTCATAAACTTAATCCAATAAACTAAGCTCCAGGGTCATTGTATTATGAGAGAACTAAGAACTTGAACGATGTGTAGGGGACACACAGGGAAGATCACGTTCGAGTTAATGACCCGAACCGTCTACAGTATATGGATAGGGTGTGAGACCTAATCCTTGATACACTGTGGATGCGGCCCGCTTTGTATTAGATACAAACGAGGTGATCTGACTCGTTCATGTGGTTGACATGCGAGTGGGGGCATCCTATGCAATGAGATTGTACAAGACCGGGTTGTGAATTATTAGACTTACTGATGTAACACCATTAACAGTATAGAGCTAATTATTTCGTAGATGACCATTAGTGACTCGACCTTAATCTTTAGCGTGTTACGGACTCCTATCTGCGGGGGTCTATCCTTTGACTAGTACGGGTGAGGGTGGCCATTGTTGCTCGTCCAATATGCCTATCTTCTCAGGGGCAGGACCACGTGGGGAGTTGGAAACTTGACTACGCAAGAAGGAATTCACTCGTTCCCAATTTAGGAAAATTAGAGGGGTTGTTCCCTTAAGTGTTGTCTCCAGGGCTTGAACAACGGGTCCCCACTCTCTCATTGGCCTGAGAGGGTTGTTGTTTATGGTTGTACCATGCAACGTAGTTGTTCATTAGAGGAGCAGTGGGACTTAAGGAGCAAGAGGTAGACACAGGGGTAAAGCGGTATTTGACCAAAGAAAGGTGTCTGAACAACTGTGAAGGGTCGACTTATGGGTATCGGTTATATCGATGGACACAACTTGTCCTACAGTGATGAGAGTGCAGCTACGAGCTTTAGTGGAGTGTTACCGTAGCTAATGAATGTTGAATAATTGGGTCAAAGAGTTTGACAGGTTAGTCTCGGATCATTGGAGCTCGTCACGTGTAGGTCCATTAGGTCCCTCGGTTGGCTCAAATTGGACAAATTGAGGGTTTACAGTTTGGTGTGAATTTGAAGTGTTCAAATTCATTATTTGGGTATTTATGTCATTTATATGAGATATAGATGACATAATATATAGTTTGATGTTAATGAGATTCATAATAAACTATAGTATAGCCTAATTGATTAATTAGTGCTATTTGGAGAAATTGAATTGAGAGAAATTAAATTGAATGTGATTCAATTTATAATTCCACATTTATGCAAATGAGATTTGTATAATAAGGTATGAGATACCTTATATTATATAATATGCAAATGTGATTTGTATATTATATAGTTGTGGTAAAATGGTAAATTGGTGGAGATTTTAACTCCACCACACACCATTATAAAAGGATGCATTCAAAGGCATCTCAGATGCCATTTTGCCATTTTTTGGATTTTGATCCAAAGAGATCAAGGCAATTCTCTCTAGAATTCTCTCAATTCTCAAAAATTCTCTCCTCACCCAAATCCAAAGGGAGTCCCACACACTCTCCCTCAACCTCCCGAGAACAACCGAGAAGACCCTTTGAAGGTGTCTCCTTGTTCGGATCGAGGTTCGTGTTCGAGGAGTTCGTTGGTTCGAGAGAGATCGTGACCGGAGGAGAAGAGGATTGAAGAAGTGTTCTTCAACAAGTACTGTTTTTCTTACTGTTTTCTTCTCCTATTTGCATGTTTAGCCTAGGATCTCATAGGTTCGATTTTAAAATAGAATTACACAACGGATCAACGACGTTTCACAACGTCTTCCGCTGCGGGAATTTCAAATCCCTTCAATTGGTATCAGAGTCAATCGTTGCTCTTCGTTGTGTATTCTTTTAATTCTTAAAATCAGGTGGGTAGCATTAATTTTCATGAGATGAATGTTAATGGTTTGCATTTTTGATAATTACGTTTTTTGGCATTAGAATAGATTTACATTCAAAGTTGATGAGATCAATGTAAATGCCTAGTGTTTTGGGCATTGTTTGATGTAAATCGAGTCTGTAAGTCCGTGTCGTTCGTGGCAAGAGTTGCCGTGAAGAAATCGGAGCGGAAACGGGTGAAAATCGACGAAGAACGAGCAAAGTGTTTGTTGTTCTGTCGACAGCATTGAGACGTTGTTCATCGACGTCTCAACGTTGTCCATGTTGAAGATGGAGCGCTGCAGGCACAGCTTTGTGATGCCAGGCGCGACGTTGCAACGCTCGGGTGTTGAGAACGCTTAGTGCGACGCTGCCCACAGCGTTGCAATGCTGTCGCGTAGTGGGAGGTTTCCAGCGAAAGTTGCGAGATCGTGCGTGGATTATGGGACTTGGAGGGCAGCGGTTCGAGTCTGATGGAACGTGCTGCCGTTTTAATTTTATTTTTAATTTATTCTTAATTGTAAAATATATTTTATTTAATTATTTTAATTAATATTAATATAAATGTTATATTAATGTTAATTAATTTAATTTTATGTCCCTAGGGTGCCAAAAATCGGTCTAATAATGCTATTTAATTATTTTATGCATGAGATGTATGATTTTATTATTTCTATGTGCAATATAGATTTAAAATCCCACCTTAGGTTAAACATTTCATGCATCATATTTATATTATAAGAGTTATAATATATAGTATGCATGATAGGATTATATTATAAGAGTTATAGTATAATGTTTGCATGATTTAATTTATTTCATATAAGTGTTATATTTCTTAGATTAAAAGCATGCTCATGCATTTAATTCATGTGATGAATATATGTTATAGTTTAGTATTATTCATGTGATGAATGATCAAGCACTATAACATAGAAATGCATGTAACCTAAGTTAATTATTACTTTTAAAATGTTTAGAACTTGAATAATTAGACTTAGGTTTTCTAGTTCTAATAAGATTAGAATTAGGAAATCAAATATGACCTATGAATGGAGACTGATAAGTAACTCTGTCTAAGGAAGGTTTTGTCTAAAGCTGTGGTATTTAAGTTGACGCTTGCGGAACATCCCTACCTCAAAACCGACCTGGGAGTGAATTCGGTCTGGAGATTCTTAGGTTATATTCTCGTGAGTGCCGTTAATTAAGAGTTAATTAATTTACTCACATAGACCTAAGTTAATAATGTGATTATAGACTTAGGCTAATCCAATATAAGCGTTATATTGGTAGACTTAGGTAAATTTTAGTCGGTTTATCTAGGTCAATCCCGAATATTTTAAAGTGTTGAGTGGGAGGAAATAAAGTGTATGAGATACATTTAATTTTCCATCCACAAATCTCCGATTAAGTTCGCACCATGAGATCCATGCTCGCCCTCGTGGCGCAAATGGGAGCGTCCCCTTACGGGTGGCATTTGTATGGGTCAATATCAACTTGAATGGAGAGAGTACTTATAGTGAGTGGGAGCGGGACCTGTGAAAACGAGACCCACAGTCTCTTCTTTCGATTCACACCGTGAGACGCCTATGATCTGCCTGCTAGTTTGGCCTGGACCAGACAATCCCTACGGAGGGCCTTGATCATGGGAGTCGGAACACCCTGAATTCCCCAAAGGAATACGATTTCCTTGTTTGTTTTTCTTCTTAGTCCTCCCTACGCGGCTATTGTTTGGACGAATACTTGGAAATTTAAAGATTGAGGGTGACACTCACAGGATTCATTAAGAGTTAATGGATTCAGACTGAAAAATGGTAACTGGATGCCTAATGGATTAAGAGTTATTATGGTATCAGGGTTTGGTCGAGAAAGTCTCGTCCTAGAGGAGGAGTGGGTTTGTCTACCCTACGGTGGCGGTCATTCTAAACCTTTAGGGTATCATTGTAAATTTTGAATGACCTAGGGATCATAGGATAAAAATTTGCTAAACCCCAATTGGATTTTCAAAAGTTTTTGCGAGACTAATACAAAGTTTTTCATTTTATTTCAGCAACAAAATGTCAAATGCTTTTAACGTTCCTTTAGCTTCCGTTAAGTTAGTCGGCGATAGTATTTCGTGGAAAAACAATATAGACACGATTTTGGTAAATGATGACCAAGAGTTCGCACTCACTGAGGAGGGTCCTCAGGTGCTCGGTTCAACAGTCTTATTCAACAATCTACAAACCTTCCAGTCCTTGGTGCAAACTAGGGGACAGGAAGCTGAGGCAAGTGTTGCATTAAGACCTTTTCACAGGGGTTCGACCTCTGGGATAAAGTTTGTAGACTCTTCAGGCCCAAAGGGGAAGAAGGAGAAGTTGAAAGAAGTTAAGGTTGATCGCGTTGCCGCCCTAAAAGGCAAAGAAATCAAGGATGTTGCCGTAAAGTGTTTCTCATCGCAACAACGGGGCGGACACACGAAAGGAGTTGTCCCAAGTTCCTTGATGAAAAGAAGATGACAGGTAAATGTGATTTACTTGTCACAGAAACTTGTTTAGTGGAGAGTAGTGACTCTGCTTGGATATTGGATTCAGGCGCCACTAACTATGTTTGCTCTTCTTTTCAAGGATTAAGTTCCTAGCAGCGGCTGCAAGAGGGTGAGATAACACTCAGGGTTGGATCCGGAGAAGTTGTCTCGGCTGCAACAATAGGCACGGTGAAGCTGTTCTTTGGCAGGAAATACTTATTATTGGATAATATGTACATACTTCCTAGTTTTACGAGAAACCTAGTTACTATTTCCTGCCTATTGGAACAAAATATTTCCATTTTTTTCAAGAGTAATAAAGCGTTTATTTCTCGAAATGGAAATTTGATTTGTTCTGTTTCGCTTGAGAGTAATTTATATGTTTTGAACCCTAATTCGGTCAAAAGTGTTTTGAATACCGAATTGTTTAAAACAGCAGAAACGCGAACTAAGAGAGTAAAAGTTTCTCCAAAAGAAAGTGCCCATCTTTGGCATCTACGGTTAGGCCACATTAATCTCAATAGGATTGAGAGACTAGTGAAGAGTGGGCTTCTAAGCGAGTTGGAAGAAAACTCTTTACTGGTATGTGAGTCATGCCTTGAAGCCAAAATGACCAAACGTCCTTTTAGTGGAAAAGGATATAGAGCCAAGGAGCCCCTTGAGCTTATACATTCTGACCTCTATGGTCCGATGAATGTTAAAGTACGAGGAGGTTACGAATACTTCGTATCTTTCATAGATGACTATTCGAGGTATGGGTACATTTACCTAATACATAGGAAGTCTGAGACTCTTGAAAAGTTCAAGGAGTTCAAGACTGAGGTTGAGAACCTGTTAGGTAAAACGATAAAAATACTTCGATCGGATCGAGGTGGAGAGTATATGGACACTGAATTCCAGGACTATATGATAGAACATGGAATTACGTCCCAACTCTCAAAGACTGTATGCCACAGCAGAATGGTGTATCGGAGAGGAGAAACAGAACCCTGTTGGACATGGTTCGGTCGATGATGAGCTATGTTCGTCTCCCTGATTCCTTTTGGGGTTACGAAGTGGAGACTCCGGTTTACATTTTGAACACAGTTTCGTTGAAAAGTGTTTGTGAAACACCTTTCGAACTCTGGCATGGTCGTAAAACCAATTTATGTCATTTCAGAATTTGGGGATACCCGACCCATGTGTTGGTGTCAAACCCGAAGAAATTGGAACCCCGTTCAAAGTTGTGCCTCTTTGTAGGTTACCCAACAGAGACTAGAGGTGGTTTCTTTTACGATCCTAAGGATAATAGGGTGCTTGTGTCGACAAACGCCACATTCCTTAAGGAAGACCACATCATGGATCACTTACCAAGGAGTAAGATCGTGTTAAATGAAATGGGCAGTACATCAGCAAGAGTTACTGATGGTGCTAGTACGTCAACAAGTTTTGTTGATCCTAGCTCGTCTAGTCAAGTTCGTTCCCAAGAGTTGGGAATGCCTCGACGTAGTGGGAGGGGTCGTGAGACGGCTGAACGTTACATGGGTTTAAATTTGAAACCCAGGTCGTCACTCCTGATGATGATTGTGAGGATCCATTGACCTATGATCAGGCAATGGCTGACGTTGACAAAGACGAATGGATTAAAGCTATGGACCAGGAAATGGAGTCGATGTACTTCAATTCCGTCTGGGAGCTTGTGGACCAACCGGATGGGGTAAAACCTATTGGTTGCAAATGGATCTACAAGCACAAACGTGGTGTAGATGGGAATGTGCAGACCTTCAAAGCTCGACTAGTGGCAATGGGTTTTACCCAGGTGGAAGGGGTTGACTATGAGGAAACCTTTTCACCTGTTGCCATGGTAATGTCGATTAGAATCCTTCTGGCCATTGCCGTATATTATGACTATGAGGTATGGCAGATGGATGTCAAGACCGCCTTTCTGAATGGCAACCTTGATGAGACCATCTACATGGACCAGCCCAAGGGGTTCATTGCCTAAGGTCAAGAGCAAAAGGTTTGTCGGCTTCAAATGTCTATTTATGGACTGAAACAAGCCTCGAGATCTTGGAATATAAGGTTTGATGAGGCGATCAAATCTTATGGCTTTGATCAAAATGTTGACGAGCCTTGTGTTTACAAGAAAATCATTAACAGTACTGTCGCGTTTCTTATATTGTATGTGGATGATATCCTTCTCATTGGGAATGAGGTAGGGTTTCTCACTGACATTAAGGAATGGTTGGCTTCGCAATTCCAAATGAAAGATTTGGGAGAGGCACGGTATGTTTTAGGTATCCAGATTGTCCGGAACTGGAAGAACAGAACACTAGCCATGTCTCAAGCGTCTTATATTGACAAGATGTTGTCTAGATATGAGATGCAGAACTCCAAGAATGGCTTGCTGCCTTTCAGGCATGAGGTTCACCTGTCTAAGGATCAATGTCCTAAGACGCCTCAAGAGGTTGAGGATATGAGACGAATCCCCATGCTTCAAATTGTAGGGAGCCCGATGTATGTCATGTTGTGTACTAGGCCCGACATCCATTATGCGATTGGGATTGTCGATGAGTATCAATCCAATCCAGGATTAGATCACTGGACAGCCGTAAAGGCAATCCTCAAGTATCTTAGGAGAACGAGAAACTACAGCCTTGTGTATGGGAGTGGGGATTTGATCCTTACGGGATACACAGATTCTGACTTTCAGACCGATAAGGATTCTAGGAAATCCACTTCGGGATCAGCCTTCATTCTGAATGGAGGAGTTGTAGTGTGGCGAAGCATCAAGCAGGGATGCACCATGCAACGTAGTTGGCCTGAGAGGGTTGTTGTTTATGGTTGGACCATGCAACGTAGTTGTTCATTAGAGGAGCAGTGGGACTTAAGGAGCAAGAGGTAGACACGGGGGTAAAATAAAGAATTTGACCCAAAGTTGTCTCACGAACAACCTGTGAAGGGTCGACTCATGGATATTGGTTATATCGATGGACACAACTTGTCTTACAGTGATGAGAGTGCAGCTACGGGCTTTAGTAGAGTGTTACCGTAGCTAATGAATGTTGAATAACCGGGTCAAAGAGTTTGACAGGTTAGTCTCGGATCATTGGAGCTCGTCACGTGTAGGTCTATTAGGTCCCTCGGTTGGCCCAAATTGGACAAATTGAGGGTTTACAGATGACATAATATATAGTTTGATGTTAATGAGATTCATAATAAACTATAGTATAGCCTAATTGATTAATTAGTGCTATTTGGAGAAATTGAATTGAGAGAAATTAAATTGAATGTGATTCAATTTATAATTCCACATTTTTGCAAATGAGATTTGTATAATAAGGTATGAGATACCTTATATTATATAATATGCAAATGTGATTTGTATATTATATAGTTGTGGTAAAATGGTGAATTGGTGGAGATTTTAACTCCACCACACACCATTATAAAATGATGCATTCAAAGGCATCTCAGATGCCATTTTGCCATATTTTGGATTTTGATCCAAAGAGAGCAAGGCAATTCTCTCTAGAATTCTCTCAATTCTCCAAAATTCTCTCCTCACCCAAATCCAAAGGGAGTCCCACACACTTTCCCTCAACCTCCCGAGAACAACCGAAAAAACCCTTTGGAGGTGTCTCCCTGTTCGGATCGAGGTTCGTGTTCGAGGAGTTCGTTGGTTCGAGAGAGATCGTGACCGGAGGAGAAGAGGATTGAAGAAGTGTTCTTCAACAAGTAAGTACTGTTTTTCTTACTGTTTTCTTCTTCTATTTGCATGTTTAGCCTAGGATCTATGAGATAGGTTCGATTTTAAGATAGAATTACACAACGGATCAACGACGTTTCACAACGTCTTCCGCTGTGGAAATTCCAAATCCCTTCAATTGGTATCAGGGTCAATCGTTGCTCTTCGTTGTGTATTCTGTGAATTCTTAAAATTAGGTGGGCAGCATTAATTTTCATGAGATGAATGTTAATGGTTTGCGTTTTGGATAATTACGTTTTTTGGCACTAGAATAGATTTACATTCAAAGTTGATGAGATCAATGTAAAGGCCTAGTGTTTTGGGCATTTTTTTATATAAATCGAGTCTGTAAGTCCGTGTCGTTCGTGGCAAGAGTTTTCGTGATGTAATTGATATAATATATAGTTTTAATGTGAATTAGATTCACAAATTAACTATATACTAATAAGAGAATGAAAGAGGGATAGGATGGTAATTTTCATCCTATTTCCCTATAAATAGTTGCATAAGATGCAACTTTGGGTAAGGCAATTACATACAACCCTAGAGTTCCCTCTTTTGTGTTGGAAAGAGTTCCAAACACATTTACAAAAGATTACCTCATCTCATCCTAAAAGGAACCCACCTTCTTTCCTCACCTAGAGAACAACGGAGAAGATCTAGTGGTGGATCTTCACACGGTTTAGTGGTGGATCTTCACACGGTTCAGGTTCGTTGCTGAGATCGTGGTCGTTGGAGGAGGAACTCATGAAGAAAGTGTTCTTCAAAGGTAAATTCTTGTTTTCCCATTTAGAAATGCATGCTTAATCTTTGTTATTTAGTTCTTGTTTTAGATCCATGTAACAAAATCATGAACACGCGATTCACAATCGCTTCCACTGCGGGATTCGATCCCTTCACGTGATCGGTTCGTGATTCCATGGATATCGTGGAGAGGATAACAAGAAAAACAGGTTCTTCAAAGGTAATTCTGTTGGGTTTTATGCCCTAAAACTCGTAGGGTGTAAATAATGTTCTAATTAAGTCAATAAAGAGTTATTGTTGTCAATAAAGAGTTATTGTTGTCATTATTAACTATATTGCCTTAACTTAACCCTAAATCCAATAAAATAACATCCAAGGTTGTAGCATGTCTCTTGAATTGAATGTAGTGGACATATAAGGATCTCAGTTCAAGATACAACCTAAAGGGTCTATAGTAAGGGGATAAGGCCTAGGTACCTTACCATGGTAATACTATGGATATGACCCACAAACATAGTGATCCTAACGTGTTCATGTAGACGACATGTGAGTGGGGATAACCTATGTAATGAGATTGCATAAAGACCGGACCACGAAATAGTAACCACTAGATGTAACTCCATTGACTAGTAAGGTTTCTATTTCAATAGGATGACCTAGGCAACTTGATCTCAATCCTAAGCAGGTTACAAACTCCTGTTTGAAGGGAATGAAACTCCCCGCGCAGCGGAAGACAATCAAATCGTCACGGTGATGGTTTGCAACTAAGATTCGTTAAAATTGTCTAACACTTAGAATAGTCTAAACATGCATAAAATTTAAAGGAATATAACAAGTTAGAATGGTTACTTACTTGTTGAAGACCTTCTTCAATAATCCTTTCCAGATCCACGAACTCTTCGTACTTCTCGAACTCAACGATCTCTAACTCTTCTCACGATCGCCGACCGAACACCACCACTTGGCTTCTCGGTTGTTCTTCTTTTGGAAGAAGGAAGATGGTGGGATCTTAGCTTTTGGTTAGGGAGGAGAGGAATTTGAGAGAGAACTTGAGAGAGAGTTTTTGCTTCTTTTGGTGAGAAATCCAAAAATGAGCAATTGTGTCACAACCCTTCTTGCAAAAGAGGTTTAAATAATGGAGATAGGTGGAGTCAAATCTCCACCTATTTACCATTTTACCACAACCATTATGCAAATCATATTTGCATAACCATATATTATAAATAATATATCTCATATCTCATATTACAAATCACATTTGCAATATTGTGGATTTTTAAATTGAATCACATCTAATTTAATATCTCTCAATCTTATTTCTCCAAATTAGCTCTAATTCATCAATTAGGCTAACCTATAGTTTATTATGGATCTCATTCACATTAAACTATATATTATATCATTCATATCTCATATAAATGACATAAATGCCCTTTAGTGAACTTGAACACTTCAATTCACACCAAAATAGTAAACCTTCTTATAATCCAGTTTGAGCCAACCGAGAGACCTTATGGACCTACAGTGACGAGCTCCAATGATCCGAGATTAATCTATCAAACTCTTTGACCCGGTTAATCACCATTCATTAGCTACGGTAACACTCCACTAAACCCCGTAGCTGCACTCCCGTCAGTGTAAGATATTACGTGTCCACTGATATAATCAATGCCCATGAGTCGACCATTCACAGGTTGTTCGTAGACACAGTTGTGTCAAATTACCGTTTTACCCCTGTGTCTACTTCTTGCTCCTTAAATCCCCACTGCTCCTCTAATGAACAACAACGTTGTAATGGTCTAACCATAAACAACAACCCTCTCGTGCCAGTGAGAAGGTGGGCGCCCGTTGTCCAAGCCCTGGAGACAGCACTTAAGGGAACAACCCCTCTAGTTTCCCTAAAGGCGGGAACGAGTGAATTCCATCTCGCGTAGTTAAGTTCCCAGCTCCCTACTTGGTCCTATCCCTGAGAAGATAGGCATATTGGGCGAGTAACTGTGACCACCCTCACCCGTACTAGTCAAAACACAAACTCCCGCAGACAAGAGTCCGTAACATGCTTAGGATTCAGGTCGAGTCACTAATGGTCATCTACGAAGTTATTAGTCCATACTGTTAACGGTGTTATATCAGTAGGTCTAATAATTCACGGTTCGGTCTTGTATAATCTCATTGTACAGGATGCCCCCACTCGCATGTCAACCACATGAACGAGTCAGATCACCTCGTTTGTATCTTAATACAAAACGGGTCGCATCCACAGCGTATCCAGGATTAGGTCTCCAACCCTATCCATATACTATAGACCGTTTTGGTCATTTACTCGAACGTGATCCTCCCTGTGTGTCCACTACATATCGTTCAAGTTCTAGTTCTCTCATGTATTCAATGACCATGGAGCTTAGCTTATTGGTCAAACTTTGTATAAAATGCGAGACACAAAATGATGAAATAAATAACTCTTTATTGATTTCAAATAGTAATTTACAAACTAAACGAGATTCGGACAAAAATCCCAACACTGTTTGCGAGGGATTGTCCTTTGACTAGTATGGGTGAGAGTAGCCAGATTCTCCGACTCAATATGCCTACCTTCTTGGGGACAAGACCGAGCAGGCAGTTGGGAACTTAACCTAGCAAGATGGAATTCACTCTTTCTCGCCTATTAGGGTAAGTAGATGAATGTTCCCTTAAGTGATGTCTCCGGGACTTGAACAAAGAGCCTGACCCTCTCATTGGCCTGAGAGGGGCTTCTGTTTGTTGGTAGGACCACAAACAGGTTGTTCATTAGAGGAGCACTGGGACTTAGGGTAAAAGATATAACCTAGGGGTAAAATGGTAATTTGACCCAACTGGTGTTATGAACATTCGTGAAGGATTGACTTGTTGTTATTGATCTATATCCGTGGACACAGAAATGTATCTGCAGTGAGAAGAGTACAACTACGGGACTTTAGTGGAGTGTTCCTGTAGTTAACGAATGTTGATTAAGAGGTTAATGAGATTAGCTTAATAATCTTGTATCGTTGGAGCTTCTGATCTGTAAGTTCATTAGGTCCACCTTCTAGCTCGTAAAGGGTTCTTAGATCATTTGAATTTGAAGTGTTCGAATTCAATTAGGAAATAACATTGATGTATAGAGATGCATTATAATATAAAGTTTTCATGTGCATTAGAACTTTATATTATAAATTTAATTTGAATATGATTCATATTAAATAGTTCAAATATTATTTAAATGTGAATGAGATTCATATTTAAAACTATAGGTTAAAATTTAATGTGCATAAGATGTACATTAAAACTATAGGTTAGAGGGAAAAATTATTAAATATGATTTAATCTTAATTAAATATGATTTAATTAATTAATTATATTATTTAATAATTAATTTGATTATTTATTAAATAAATAAAAGGAGAACGTATTGAAGACACGTTCTTCCTCCACGTTCCCCTTTCTCTCCTATATCGATAGATACAGAGGGGGAGACATGACTAATCGATTGATCAATTCAGTGAGAAAAATTAGTTCTCTCTCAACTCTCTCTCAACACACAAATTCCCTCTTCCAATCGTTGGAGGCTTTCCCACAAAAGTTTTGATCTAAGTTTCTCAGAGGATAGGAGGTTCACAGTGGTGGTAGTGTTTTATTGTACAAGAGAAGAAACGTTGATGTTGTGTTGTGTAGAATTGCAAAAGCAAGGAGTTGTTTTTGGGAACTACAAAGGTAAATAAATTCTTTTCCTTTTAGTTTAGTTTCTATACAACATGATATTGTTAATTTAATCCATGCTTCAATTATTGCTTATCTCTGTGTTTATTGCCAATGTATGGGTTTTTTTAGTAAACCAAAATAAACAAAAAAATACGATTTTAATATCATGTTTCGGCTGCTCAAGGGGATTCGATTCCCTTCACCATAAGTCTCCCTCTTCCTTGAGAACAACCGAGAAGACGTCTTGGAAGTATCTAAGTTCGTGATCGGTTCGTGATTCCATAGAGATCGTGGAAAGGATAACAAGAAGAAAAAGCTCTTCAAAGGTAAATTCTATTTCCTCTTTAATGCTTAACCTATGTTGCATGAAGTTTGAGTTTAATTCAACTAATACAATCAGGGCAACACGATTCAAATCGCTTCTGTTGCAGGATTCCATCCCTTCACTTTTTCAAGTAAGTTACATAGGGATCTCGTTATTTTTGAAAAATTTTTAATAAAACAACGATAAAACCTTACTTGACATGAAAAACTACGAACTCCCTTAACATTAACTGGAGGTGGCAACTGTTCGGCTACAGAAATCTTGGCTCGACCTCTAACTCCTTTGCTGAAACTTTGTAGCCAAGAACTAAACCTTCTTTTACTGTAAAATGAAATTTCTCCCAGTTAAGAATAAGGTTAGTTTCTTGGCACCTCTGCAACACACAAGAAAGATTATGCAAATAAGAATAAAAAATGTACCAAAGACGCTAAAATCCTCCATAAAAACCTCCATAATCTCATCAACAAAATCTGCAAAGATAGACATCATGCAACATTGGAAGGTAGTAGGTGCATTGCACAACTCGAATGACATTCATCTAAAAGTGTAGGTACCACAGGGGCACGTGAATGTCGTTGTCTCTTCATCTTCAAGTGCTATCACAATTTGATTGTAACCTGAATAACCATAAAAAAAATAATAGGGATAACTTGTTAACTTATCTAACATCTTGTTGGATTTTATGCCCTAAAACTCGTAGATAGTAAATGTAAACATTTTTTATTATTATCAATAAAGTGTTATTTGAGTTTATTCAATAAAGGTTATTGAATTTGTATTAGTTTTCATGCCTTAAATAGTCCTAAATCCAATAAACTAACATCCTAGGCTAAGATATGAGTCTTGAACTACATGTGGAGATTGATGGACAAAAAACGTGCAAGCGCACGTGATCGAAGTAATATAAAACTGGAAGTATTCTAGAGTATCGTACCCAAGGGAACGGTTTTAATAAAACTTATTGAGATGACACAATTTGTTGGCAAATTACAGTTGAAAGGTAACCGAGGGTATAAAAATATGGTTTTTGGGGTTTTGATTAAGATAAGAAGAAATGAAAACAATAGAAAAATAAGGGATTCAAGAATGCGTATGCCACTAAGTTAAACACGCAACTCCTAGACAATTGCCTTAAACTGCAGGTATACCTCCACTACGTGGTGGAGTAACGCCTTGTGCTTACATAAAACTGCCTTGGCAATGCAATTGTGTGGCGCTCGCAGTAACTATCGGCACTCAGCGCTGCAATGGTAATGCCATCGCGTATTGCGACGCTACCCATGCAACGCAATTGCGTAACGCAATCCACTAGCAACGTAACTGTGTAACGCTGCCACCTGCAATGCAATTGCGTGATGCGACAGTGGTGGTGCAGCTGCAAATTTCATTGTAATCCGATTAAATTTGAATTGAGATAACCCAAGTTCCACTCCTATTCGACCTTCTATGAAGTGTCTTTAGAAGACTGGGTGATTAAACCTATATTTTTATGGTTAATCTATCCTAGATAATTATGTATACAACTCTATGGGTTTGGAGTCTTCCCCTATGCCTAGGGTTGAAGTTTCGAATTTATGTCTAAGTCATTTTCCCCCATTACTTTGGGGCATCTACTTCTAACTCAACCCTTCCGGTATCAAGTTGACGCTAGATGAATAACTTTAGTTGGTCAACTAAAGCTACCCTCATTAAGCTCACCAAATGTAAATCTCATTCAACGTTACTCGAACTGCTCTTGCTTTGGAGTGCATTGTCTTTCCTTAGGGTATTCACATCTCGAATCCCTAAGAAAAGTTTAGCTCCTCATGGATAAAATGATAAACGACATCTTAAACGTAACGGCAGAAACATAACGCACTAATCAAGGCTCCAACCTGCCCCTCGATCTACCATGATTTAGCAAGAATCGAGTTGCAGTTGCAGACTTTGATGAATGTGAAACCGAGAATGAAAACAATACAACAAACTTAGATTCAAATGGAATAGCACTTGTAAATAAAAAGGAACAACAACTTCTATTAATCGTAACTTAAAGTATCTTGCGAACATGACAATCGAACTGAATTGAAATACAAAAACATCAACCAAAGATCTAAATCGAGCTCTGTAATAAAACGAAGAAAAGACAGAAAATTTAAAAAACTAAAATCTGAAATAAAACTACTACAACAAAAACTAAACTCTGTAATAAAACGAAGAAAAGACAGAAAACGAAAATAAAACTTCTAAATCGAGCTCTTAGTTTAACTCCACCAACAACTTTCGTTGAGATGAGATTGAAGAAGAGAAGCGAGCTGAGAATTAGAAGAAAATACAGCAGAAGCTAAGAAGAAAAAATTACAGAACTGAGAGAAAAACTTAAAACTGAAAAGTGGAATCTCCTCCTAAGACGAGCTCACTTTTTTACGGCTCCCTCCTCCAAAATATATAAGGTTTAAATGCTAGGGTTTCCATCATGGTGGGTCAACTCATCTTGCTGAATTTGTGGAGAAAATCAGAATAAAATCTCCCAAAATCACGAAATACCAGAATTTTCTACGATTTTCTGCATTTTTCAGATTTGCGTGCTACTCAATTGCAGTGCAGTTGTGTGTTGTTGTGTGCAGTTGCGTGTTGTTGCGTGCTATGCAATTGCATCAGTTTGCGTTCTTGCGTTCAAAACTAAAAAATATGAGATTTTGCTTTCATGTTTGCTTATTTTCTCTCATTCTTCAAGAATCTTTGTCTTTTCCTTAATTATATGCCATTGACTCCATTTTATCCATTTTTACCTAAAAAAATGAAGAAAACATACAAGTATAACTAAGTTTAAAGGCTAAATAATTCTCATAAATGAGAATTATCAGAGACATATAGGATTGATGTTCAAGAAACAACCTAAAGAGTCTATAATATAAGGATACGGTTGGGTACCTTATCTTGGTAACAATATGGATACGACCCACTTTGTATTTGATAAAAATGAAATAATTCAATGTGTTTGTGTAGGAGACATACGAGTAGGGGTGTCCTATGCAATGAGTTAGCATAAAGACCAGACCGTGAATTATTAACCATTTGATGTAATGTCATTGACATCTTTAGGTTAAATAATTCATAGATGACCTTTAGTAACTCGACCTTAATCGTGAACAAGTTACGGACTCCTGATTGTTTGGGTTTGTCCTTTGACTAGTATGGGTGAGAGTGACACAAGATGTCGACTCAATAATCCTACCTTCTTAGGGACAAAACCTAGTGGGTAGCATGGAACTTAACTTAGCAAGATGGAATTCACTCGTTCTCGTGCTTAGGGAATTTAGATGAGTTGATCCCTTAAGTGTTGATTCGGGACTTGAACAATAGGGTTTCACCCTCTCATTGACCTGAGAGGGACTTTGTTTATGGTAAGACCATAAACAATTTGTTCATTAGAGAATCAGTGGTACTTAAGGAGTAAGATGTAGTCACAGAGTAAAACGATAATTTTTTACCCAACTATGACTACGGACAACTTGTGAAGGGTCGACTTACGGATATGGGTTATATCTATGGACACAACTTATTCTACAGTGAGGAATAGTGCAACTACGAGTCTATAGTGGAGTCACTCGTAGTTAATGAATGTTGATCAGCTCGGGTCAAAAAGTTTGACCTGTTGATCTTGTATCATTAGAGCTCATGATCTGTAGGTCCATTAGGTCATCTTGCTAGCTCAATACAGATTTAATAAGGAATATTAGTTTTGAAAGAAATTTGATTTGTTCAAATTTTAGAGAGACTATCAACCATATATGATATAATTGATATAATATAAAGTTCATTTTCAATGAGATTCAAGATTGAACTTCGTGGTAAAATTGAATTAAATATATAGGACAAAAATTAATTTGGATAAGATTCAAATTAAAACTATAGGTTATATGAGAGAAAATACATTGGAATATGATTCAATGTATATTAAATTGATTATATGATACTTAATCAAGTGTACTATGCAAATTAGATTACATATGCTATTTTGGAGGAAATAATGGAATGGTGGGTGGTTCCACCCATACTATTATATATAGGTGGTTGCTTTTCCAAAATTGGACACTAGAACAATACATGTTATTTTGAGAAAGGTTCTCAAAACTCTCTACACTTTTTTCTCTCCACCAAAAATTCATCCTCTCTCAACTTCTCTCTCTTCCAACCTTTTCCTTGTCCAAGAGGATAGCAAGGAAGGCAGAGGTGTCATTATTGATATCGTTGAGATCATGTAAGAGATACGTGGAGAACGAATCACAAGAAGAAAGTGTTTCTTCAAAGGTATGTATTTCTATTTCCCTTTTTCTTTTTCACTATTTTAGCTTGATCTTAGGATTCTGTGAAATTGTTCACAACGGTTTTTGCAAGCAACACGATTCAAATCGCTTCTGTTACGGGATTCGATCCCATCAAAAGATTCGATCCTAATCTTCTTGGGTTTACCAGTTAAACGCATCACTTGAATTCCATTTTTGAAGGAATTCTAATCTTCTTGGGTTTACCAGTTCAACGCTTCATATTGGGTGAGTCTCATTCTATGATTTGTCATATAGCATTGATATAACACAACTACCTATACATTTATATATAAAAAAATATATGAGATAATATATATGAACATGTTCGATATTATATGAATATACTATATATTAAATATACAACGATATCTTTGAGATTATATGAATATACAACAAAATGTGAGCGCTCCTTCCCCTCTTTCATCGGTCAAGAGGGAGAAGAAGAGGCAAAAATTGGAACAAAAATATCATTTGATTCGTCGATCCTTAAAAAAAAGAAATAAGCAAAGTCCCCCATCGTCTCACTGGCCGACCTTGACCCCTGTTATTTTGAGATCATATCTAGTATTCAGAGCTCCAACATACATAAATGATAATTACATCGTACATCTAGGTACAAATGTACATAAATGATGGCTATATGATATATTTACACATCAAAAAATATTAGTGTATATTCTCACAACAAAAGATATAAAACAAATACATGAGATTCTGCAGTAAATAAACAAATAGGAACTTCATACCCATTGTTCGATTCTGCAGTTATCGGGGTCTCCTGCAATTAGTCTCACTGTAACACCCCTAAAAATTTGACCATTCTACTAGGGGTGATACTCCAGGTTACGCCACTCGCATGTTTGAAATTTCTAGAAAGATAACTACGTAACTAGGACTATTCCAAAAATTTCCCTGTCACCTGAGCAAGATAACACTTCCAAAGTACGACCTCACGAGGGAACCCAACCTCTTCCAAACTACACAGAAAATAATAGGCTGGACTCCAGTCCCTCGGAGTTAACAGAATTCCACAAGACAACAAAATCATGCTTTGAAATAAGAAAGAACATACCATAACATGTTTGGATTCAAACGAATAAAGAACGAGATAAATTAAAGTTTAAAACGAGAACGAAGAAGCAGAACGCAACAGAAGAAAAGGAATGAAAGCAACAACTCCTAAACTAAAACTCCTAAGTCCTACAAGCCTTCCATAGCCTCGCAGGGGTCTCGTCGTCGGTGGTCATCTCACTGGTTTGCCTTACCTGCAACAAAAAAAGAAACAAACGAAGGATGAGTATAAAAATACTCAGTAAGCAGCCCACTTTGTCCAAAAACAAATAGCACAAAAGAACAGGCCTTAGACCTAGCTAGACACGACCCCTAGCCCGCCACACAACTTCCACAAGCACCCTGGCCTAATCTCGCTCAGATTCTCAGTCCTATCTTACCTTTAGCTTCTGAACTAGGTTGGCACAACCGACCACGAGACTCATTCCTGGGCCTGCACTAGGGCGAAGGACTATATCCAACCCCTCTGACTCCGAGAATCATTTCCCGAGTCGCACATCTGGATGGAGGACGAACCACCACATCCATGTCAACATCACATGTGGTACTACCGCGCACAATCGACCACAGGATCGTTCCCGGGCCTGCACTAGGGCGAAGGACTATATCCAACCCCTCTGACTCCGAGAATCATTTCCCGAGTCGCACATCTGGATGGAGGACGAGCCACCACATCCATGTCAACATCACATGCGGTACTACCGAGCACAATCGACCACGGGATCGTTCCTGGGCCTGCACTAGGGCGAAGGACTGTATCCAACCCCTCTGACTCAGAGAATCATTTCCCGAGTCGCACCTCTGGATGGAGGACGGACCACCACATCCCATAATATCATCATCATCTCGCCAACCTCGAGTCTTAGTCTGCTAAGGGTTACACAGAGACTTAGACCTACAATAGGACTAGTTATGCTAGCTACGATCCTAAGGCCACACAACGCATTTTCAGGTTACTTCACACTAGGCACGAGCCTATCAAGCTCCTACTTGAGGAACAAACATCCATCCTCGGGTTACCAAAAAGTACACAACTATCAAGCCCCTACTTGAGGGAAAAAACGTCCATCCTCATATTAGCACGCTCAGAATCATCATCACAAGCTTACATTGATGCTACTAGATACAATCACATCCAAACACGAAAGAATAACAAACAATCCAGACTTCGATCTAACATACACGGTATTTAAAACACAGATAAACATCAAGCACGATCATGTGAACTTAAAACCAAGCACAACAGCGAACAATAACTCCTAACATGCTACTACAAGTTTAAAGACGATTATTCTACGATCTTGACGGTATACCACCAACTTTCAATCATTCTATCTCTAACCAGTTGATTGCATGTAATGGTTTCCCGAAGCCCTACACTTAGGGATAGTATAATCCAAACGACCACTTACCTTGGGTCGGGGTCCCACCAACTCACCTTCCATATCTAACCAGTGGCAAACCTCGCCACGAACACTTGCCAGGGGAACTAAACCTCACCTGACTCTTCAGACGTGTGATTATCTGAGCTCAATGGTTCACCAAACCTTTCTGAACCACAAACGTCAGTGTCATTCCAAAAACCTTGGGCACTTGCCCAGCTAAGTTTTACTCGCGACTCATAAACTCCAAATACAAATCTCGAGGTGGAACCCGAGCATAGTACTACTTTTTCACTGCATCCATCTCAGACCCACGATGCTCGTTCTCAGCTCATACGATCAAAGGCTTTAAGTCTCGCCCTTAACTTAAAGTCTTAAGCCCCTATCTCCATAACAATTACTTCCTTGGTCCATTCATAATCCAAACAACACTAGCACAAACTTGATATTAACAGTATGCAACAAAACACCATTTCATCGCATTAAATTAACTTTAACGAATTACCATAATCGAACAAGCATTTGATAACCTTAGGGGCTTAATCCAAATGACTACTTACCTAAAATCCGACAACAATGTGCAACTTGAGAAACGCAGCGTACTCCAAACGTGCTTCTATTTCTAAATAGTTCCTAACAAAGAATATGCACAAATTAGAAACCTGCAACACAAAACGAGGCCCTAAAAACTGAAAACGAGTCAAACTCACCCGATGGAGATCCGAAACGAGCTAAAGAACGGACCGAGGCGATCACGCGAACGCTGGCAACTGGCGGTGCAGCAGACGGCGGCGCGTGAACCGGCAGCGACGGCGCGTGGGCTGGCGGCGGCGGTGATGGACACCGGATTTGGACTCCCCGTGGCCCGATCTACCAGGAACCGACCTCCAATCCTCGAAAACCAGTCGAAAAAGGCCTTGATCCGGCGAACCAAAGGTGGGTTTCACGCAGGCCGACGGCGAGCACAAACTTCGTTCACGCAACAGCGAGGCTGGGCACGGCTTCGATCCACGACCAACAAGTCAGGCGGCCTTTGGTTGCACGATGATGCTTGCGGCAGCGGCCACAGCAGCGAGCGAGCGAGAGGTTGGCGGTACTGTCTTCGATTTTGTTTTACGAAGACGAGACAGCGAGAAACGAGTGAGAGAGAGATAGAACTCGAGAGCCTTGGAGAGGAGAGGAGAGAGAGAGAGAGAGAGCGAAATGAGCGCCTGAGAGGGAGAGGAAGAAGAAGACCAGCCGCCGACGAAACGGCCGGCAGATTTTTCGCAGCCCACGCACGAAGAAGACGCATTTCGTTCTTTTTTTTTTTAAACGAAATAACAAAACTTAAATTAAAACAAATAAATAATTAAAAAAATCAAAAGAAAAACAGGGACCTTACACTCACAATACACAAAATTTCTTCATGCATTTGGTCTCAGAGTACACACTCCAAACTCTTCATTGGTACGGTTTACAAGTTTGTGGAGTTTTCGAAATGGCTTCTCACAACATTCCATTGAAAAAGTTTATGTTCTTCTTTCTGGATTTGCAACCAATTTAATTGTGAAAATCCAGGTATATATCCTTATATTATCCTTATGTACATTCTTTTATATGCATTCTTTTAAAAGGATATGTACTCATATCTAAAAATTTGGGTTGTTGGGGTGTTTATTACTAATTACTGACTTCCAAATACATTATTTCATTTTTCTTTATACCTTCTGTAATAGGGTCATTAAGATGATATACTCCTAAAGTATATCATTGGGTAGGTATTTATGCATATTTATACGAGTTGAAAAACAACAATATAAACTAAGTTGGAGAAATGTGAGAGAGTCTTAGGTGGAGAGAATAACTATAGCATGTGTGGAGTGGGAGTTAATTTTTTTTGTTTTTCTTACACGTTGGGTGGATATTTACACGTATTTCTACTTATTTATACGTTTAAAAATAGAGTTGTGTGCTCAAATATATACAATAAATTATGTGTTCCAGTATATAAACTAAATTAAAACGGAACGAGTTTTAAATGGTGTATTATAGCACTAAGTGGATAATTACACATATTTACCTTATTAATTTTTTATTTTATTGTTGCACATTACGTAGAACGTACATTTCTATTCATTTATTATATATTCATTGAGTTGGAGTTGGAGGAAGGAGAGGAAGTTTTATGTGGATCATTAATTTATTTTTTTAATCCATTTTTTCAAATTCTCAATTCCTAGATTTTATTGAGGGTTGTTAGGATTGTTTTTATAACATTCTCTCTCTTTTTCTTTACTTGTCAATAAAATCTAGCGTACTTTCCTCCTTTTTGTTGGCCACTTTTTTATGTAGATTATACAGTGGCATTTTCATCCTAATGCAATTGGTAGATAAGTTTAAAATAGTTTTAGCCATATTTGGAAATTAAAACTTGTTTAGCCATTTTTCAAATTAGATTAGTTAAATTTAGACATTCTTCTTATTGCCCCTATATTTAAATTGGTTATCCATGTAAAAATTCCTTTTGATAATCACTCTAACTGACTGTATTTGGGGCCAAACAACCTCTTAATGGTCAATTTTTTGCAATAGTGGTTTTCATTAAATTAGTGAGTTTTTAGAATTTTTATATTATTATTTTTAAAATTAATGGATGAATTAGCAAAATTTGAATTGAGAAAAAAAAATTGCAACACTTATCTAAGTTTAGAGTCTAAATTGATGAAAATTGATACAACTTGTCAAATTTATAGGTAAAAAATTTCTTTTTTAAAAAATAATATAGATTGCACCAAAATGGCTATTTTAAAAAAAAATCAACAACTAGAATAGATATTTTGAAAGTTTAGGGACAAATAAAATAAATAAGAAATTTCAAGAATCAAAATAGAATACATTTTAAAGGACTAAAATGAGATTTAAGCTTTATTTCATTTAAGTCCTTTAGCTACTAACGCTTCTATTCCGATCCCATAACTTTATGATGTTTTATTTAGTCATGAACTTTATATAACCTATTTTACTTTTTGGCATTGCCTTTTCATTAATCATGCAATAAGATATAAATCTTTTGTTCATTAAATAAATGAACAAAAGTCAACTTTTTTTTTTCCAAACTTATTAGACATTCGTGGTTCCACTAATTGATAGAAAAAATTATGAACCAAAATGTCTTACAAATTAAAACAAATTAGTAACACGTTGTTTGATAACTATTTAGTTTTTAGTTTTTGAAAATTAAGCTTATGAATATTACTAGTTTTTTTTTTTATTCTCTACTTTCTATCAATAAGTCACGTCTTGAAAATTAAAAAAAAAAAATCAGAAACTTATTTTTGTTTTTGGAGTATGACTTAGAATTCAAATGTTTAATTAAAAAATTGAAAGTTATTATAAAAAAATAATCTTGAAAAAACAAGTTTAATTTTCAAAAACCAAAAGTTAAATAGGTTATCAAAAGAGACTTTGCCTTTTGGTTTTTGAAAACACCTTATAAACACTACACAACTTCTATGTTTTTTTATTTTGTTATTTATTTTCTATCAATGTTTTCAAAAAGCAAACCAAGTTTTGAAAACTAAAAAAAATAGTTTTAAAAAATTTATTCTTATTTTACTAATATAAGTTATATAACCTAGTGTTCAAATGTTCACTGGAGAAAAATGAAAATCATTATATAGAAATTGAGTAAACAAGCTTAATTTTTAAAAATAAAAAATAAAATAGTTATCTACCTATGTTTTTAAAAAGCAAGCCAAGTTTTACAAATAAAAAAAATATATAGTTTTTAAAAATTTATTCTTGTTTATCGAATATAACCATTTATTCAAATGTTTACTTAAAAAAGATGAAAATCATTATAGAAAATCATGAAAAAAAAAATGCTATATTTTTAAAATCAAAATTAAAAAACCAAAGGGTTATCTAAGGCCTAAAACATAACTATTTTATTTTTAGTTTTTTATCTTTGAAATTAAGCTTACCAATATATATATTCTTTGTGCTTTCTCACCTACTTTTTTAAATGTTTTCTAAAATCAATTTAAATTTCAAAAACTGAAGAACAGTTTTCAAAAACTTGATTTTATGTTTCAAAGAAGAAGAAAAAACTTGATTTTGTTTTTAAAATTTGGGTTAGAATTAAAACGAGTGAAAAGCTTACCAAGAAAGTAGTGATAAAACAAACAAAAATAGAAAAATAAAAAGCATCGTTATCAAAAGAAGCCTAAAAAGTTCAAAAAACCAAAACAAAGCAAGTCTAAGAATTCCAAAACCACTATAGAAGTTGAACTGTAATTTCAATCATTTAAAGGGTCATGCTTGTACGCTTTTCATACGCCAACACCAGCGAGCAAATATACAAAGATAAAACTCTTGAAATGAACAAAATGGCATCCTCCTCTTCGCAACTAAAATCTATTTGCCTTGTTTAAGAGGGCCTTGCGACCAAGATCCTTCTCAATTCTAGGAGACAAAATCTAGCCAAAACAATTCATCAACCCTTCCATTAATCGACACTGAACAACATAACCCAAAACCAAAATTGCTCGAGCCTCGGAATTCAGCCCGTTTTCATAACAATCAGTTCGTAAATCATGTCGTTTTCGTCACCTTAGCTTCCATTTTTCACAGGCTACAACTGCAACTTTCCATGTGACATCACAAAAGAATTTTCCTATTCCCACTTTCCTCACAAAAATCATCAATCAAAAATGCCTATTTCCAAATCAGAATCATCAATATCAACATAGGTACTTGTCGAAATCCGTTCTCAAGCAATACCTCAAGCTTACCGTGGCTTCTTGGGAGAGTAGAAAATGGAGCCAGGTGAATTATGCACTTCGTGACCAAACCCATTGGTTGCAACTCCAGATTCGGATTCATCATCACTATCGATTTCATTTGGAGTAACTCGATTTTGGTGTCCTCTACGACGCAAAAGAAAGACATTATAGTAGTAGCTAACAAGATCTGCCCTGCTCCTGGAAGGAAATGACTCAACAATCTCATCCCAAAAACACACCCCGAGAGATGGTGGGTTCGACGTCACTATGTCCTCGAACTTTTTCTCATCGTCTGCTGTCCAAGCAAATGTAACATCTTCCCCCATCTTATCGAATCTCCACTGGAGGAACGCAGCGCCCAACTCCAGCTTCATTCTACGCCTTTTCTCAGCAACATGAAATTTGACACAACCAACCGAACCAGCGTCCAAGCACCCACAAGGATCTTGCCTTCCTTTTCCAATGGGGTCCCTTTCAACTAGATATCTGTTCCTTCCTTTTGTCAAGGGCCATTCTTGAGTTCCCAACCACTTCAAATCGCTGTCCGATATCACACCATTCCATTCCGGTACTTGAGCTTGATAATCTGACCCCAGAGGAACGGGCTTGTAATCATCTGATGAATCTGTAGGTGAGGAATCACTTGATTTAGAGACAGGTTCTTGGGGAAGATCCTTCTTGTCAAAGCTTAATCTCTTCCTAAGATTGTAAATCGGAACCGTATCATCGTCATACATACAAGGATGCTGATTTCTCTGCAAAATAGGGAAGATGAAGTGAACCTAATAAGAAAAATTAACAACATAGAGATAATAATTAAAATTTTCAAGTTAAAGTAAGAGAAATGATGTGGTCAACTAGGAAGGAGAATAAGTAGATGGAAGAATAATAATCTGATCATTATGTTATTTAGAGATAGGTTAAATCCCTTTTTTGAAATTTATACTTCTACCAACAATTAATGTTTCCAATATAGAAATATTAACTTTTTGTTTCATCTATTCTTTCTCCTTTCCTTTGAGTTAAATTCGTTTCTATACACAATAAATAAAAATTCAAGTATACTAATGCAATAAGAAGTCGTTTCAACTTAACATCATTAAAGGAACTAATATAAGTTATAAATTTTAGAAAATAACCAATTTAAATCTTATTTTTGGTCCCCAGACTTTCACATTCATGTGCTTTAACTGTTATGTTGTCAAATGTTTTGCTTGGGCCCCTAGACTTTGCATAACTATCCTTTTTGTGAAAACAAAAACCATTGTTCAATTTCTATGATGTATGTAATACAACTCCCACATGGCACTAGATGTATTTGTATTTGAAAGTATATGTATTGAAATTAGTATTAGGTTTAGAAATATAGCCTAGGATTTACGTTAAATACATTGCCAAAATGAACAAGAATAAAAATAAAATTTTCTGAGTTCAAAAGCCAAAATAGAGCAAGGTCAAATATAATGATATAAATTCTTTTTGGTTAAAATATCATTTTGGTCCCCGTACTTTGGATGTCATTCCATTTTAGTACTTTCAAATGTCCAATTTTAGTCCTTGTACTATTAATAAAACTTAAAATTGGTCCCTATTGTTAACTTTCCTAAAAATTTAGTCTCTATTGGATCTCTAAATTTTGGAAATACGTTCCATTATGTATTTTCTTGCATAAAAAATTATTATTATTATTTAACAAGTTTTGAAAAAAAAAAAAACTTTAAACTTTATAGAAAGAATAGGGACTAAAATGGAGCGAAATCCAAAGTACAAAACCAAAATAGTATTTTAACCCTTTCTTTAATAAGAAACCAAGCTTTCATTGAGAAATAAGCGCGTACAAGGACACAAAAAACAAATCGACCAGAAGAATGATAATGATATAAATTATCATTTTATGATTTATGGCAAAATAGTACACATTTTCAGTTGGTCGATTTATGAAGGACGGACATTGTCCGTATTTTGAATCTCAAGTTCTTCAATATAGTTGGTGGAATCAAATTAAGAAAGGTTAAAATTTAAAAAACATAAAATGATCAAACTGATCAAATTTTTTTAACGATTTGTGGTGGCTATTACGATTAGATGAGACTATTTTGGTGAGTATAGTTTTCTTGATTGTGTTGGTGGCTTTTTTAACTGAGTTTGGGTGCTTTTATATCCGCTCAATTATGAGGCTAGATTTGGATATTTTAATGGATTGATATAAATGGTATTTAGTGTAGATTACAGTGGTTGAATTCTGTATAATTTATTAGTTGCTTCATGGAAAATTTTCTAATTAAAGTTTAAGGAGGTACTAATTTCACCACTTATTTTGTTCAAGATTCAATTCGACGAAATCTTAAATTAAAAATTAAAACTAATTCAAAACCTTAAATATAGGGACTAGGTAGTAACGGAGAATTTTCCCTAATTGTTATTTATAATTATAGTTTGACATTTTATTTAGTGAAAATGATATATTTCCTTTGGGGATAATTTTACAATTTTTTATTAGCTTATAAAATCAAAACAATCTGTAAATATCCTATTTTACATTTCCTAGTGTAAATAATTCTAGATAAAAATAATGATGTGCTTTTCTTGGTGTTTCTAATAAAGTACTTCCTTTTAGAGTACTAAAACAATTCAAGAATCTGTAATTAACCAACGTAAAAAAATGTTCTTAAGTTGAACATTTCCAAACACACTGACTACAAGCAGATCAAAAATCGAAATAGCACCTCAAGCTATTGGCCACAACAGAACAAAGCAAAATTAACATCTCAAATAGTTTCATTTTCTGGAACCACAATTTTAAACGGCTAATACCTAAGAAGGACGGATACGGATACGAGACACGACACGTCATTTCTTAAAAATCTAGGACACGGCTAGGACACGTTTATTAAATATACATTTTTTAAAATATATATCATTTTTATATCAGAAAGAAGTTTAAAGTTAATAAGTTTATGTATCTATATGCTTAAAAAAAATGATTTTGATGTATTTCGTTCTAAAACTTCATTATTTTTGTCCTATATTACATGTACCTATCTAGTAAACTTGACAAGCGTTCATTATGTGTCTAACAAATAATGGACCTATATTGACTTTGAACAACTAGTTTCTAACTCATCTATAATGCTAACAAATGTCCGATACATGTCCAACAAGTGTCGGAGTGTCCAAGTATCCGACACGTGTCGGACATGGACACGCTAGCCAAATTAAAGTGTTTGTGCTTCTTATGCTAATACTCCTAGTATCTTCTTGAAGAGATAAATAATGGGGCAAAAATCAATTTATACCCCAAACTTTAGGGGTTTATCAATTAAAATCCTGAACTTTTAAAATTGTATCAATTTACACCCTCTGCCAAATTCAATTTGAAAAATGTTTGATCACATATGTGGAAACTTATAATTCTATCGATTAAATCCCTAAATTGTCATAAGTGAATCAATTTAGGCCTTCAATTTGAAAATCATCAATGCATCAATTCTTACACCACACGTGTGTAGACTTCAAAAATCTAGACCATCTATTTGAAAAACGTTCATTATTTAAAAAGAATGATCTAAATTGATTAACTTATAAAAGCTCAGGAATTTAATTGATATAATATAAGTTTGCACACATGTAAATTAACGATTTTTAAACAAAATCTAACTGAGGGGGTAAATTGATACACTTGTGAAAGTTCACAGTTTTAATTGATACAATTATTAATTTGAGATTCTTATTAATATAACCCCCAAAGTTTAGGGGTATAAATTGATTTTTGCCTTAAATAATATTTAGAATTGATATGAAGGATTGGATTCTTCAGTTTTATTTTTAACACACGCAAGGTCATTGAACCATTAAAACAACATAAAGAAAGGACGCTGCCGAAGTTCCTAAGAAGTAAAGAACTCATAACACTAACAACTAAACAAGATGGATACTATAGATCAGATCAAAACAAATCATTGCAGTAACTCAATGATACATTTTAATGTCTTAGCTCCATATTGGCTTTCACAATGAGCTTTGCAGTTCACATTTTACAGAACATTATTTAAGATGTAAAGAGAGACTAATCAAAATGCATAGTATGAAAATATTTCAAGATGGATTGAAAAATGATATGAAAAAACAGTAAAAGACTAATGCAGCCTGATAAATACCATAATCAACTTATATATCATGGGATAATGAGAACGCACAGAACTTCACAGGCACAGATATAGATAGTATTTGATTACCCTGTCATGCGAATCAACAGCTTTATATGGATAAAAATATAATATAAACAACATAAGAATTTATGAGAAGTACCTGCAAGAAAGATTGTTCGCTACTTGAATCAATTTGTCTTTTCACAAACATTTCCTCCCGAACCAGTAAAACTTGTTTCCAAATTTCTTCATTTCCATATGATTTCCATTTTGACTTTTCTGGTAATGAACATATTGAAGAATCACATGGATTTCTTGCAATACCTTTAAGCCAATTAAGCAATCCCAACATTGGTTCCTGCTTTCTCTCCGGGACATAATTCACTTCCTCGGTGAAAGGTGGATCAATAATTTTTGTATCCTCATTTTCAATGTTGCAATGATCATTATCCTTGAGTTTCTTGCTTCTGCGAGGAAATACATCCCCACCCTTCATCCTATCAGTCTTCATATCGAGTATTCTCTTGGAAAAATCTGAAATCGAATTTTTGTCAAAGCCAACACAATTCATGAGCTCATCTGACAACATGACGGCAGTTTCCTTTTGGTTTCAATCCAATTCCCGACCATTACGAAATGCTACCACTCTTTACGCTGAATTTTCACACAGCAATTCCCAAATGCTAGCTCCATTCCTGTCACCACCATCCAAGCACTACGACCCCCACGCCAAACCCAGATGTCTAAGCAACTCAGCTTCCTTCTTCTTATCAAGAACCTCTGACTGAGTTTTCTAAACCCAGCAGACTTCTTTCAGTTCTTGTAACATCCAAAGTTCAAACTGCAGAGTCTCTTTTCCCAGAACTTACTCCAACTCTCTGTATCCAAATACTTGATTCAATGTAACTTCCAAACTGAAGCACATTCAAATCCGATTAAGACTCTAACACAGTCAATTCGAGACTACCTCACCCGTTATCTTTCACACAATCACGATGTCTAACCAAATCGACAAAGAAATAACAAATAAGCAGAGTGTTTGTCGTACAGAAGAAAAGCTTTCAAAGTGAATCCAAAATCTAACAGATTTCCCGTTCTTTTCAAACTTCTTCGCAGCACCTTCGTAATCTAACTCAGACCCATCAGCTATCACCCAACATCCTGCCATAAATTGGAATTCCAACCCTAAAAATCAAATGCCATCACCCTGATTCCATTTTCGCCAGAGAAAACAAAACCATTCCAAGCAAAAAAGACCATAAACCCAAAAAGAAAAAAAAAAAATCTCATTTCGAGAACACAAAGACATGGCATAAATCAAGTGGATGAAAAGAGCAACAACTCAGACCACCACTTGTTGACTATCAGCGATTGGGTTCGAAGATCAAAGTTTTGGCGGGAAAACAAGATTGATCTAGGGTTTTTTTTTTTTTTGAAATCTAAAAAAGTTAAATATTCATCCATCCCGCCATTGGCGTCATATTTGCAGATATATTGAAACGTCATTATACGAGGGAAAGAGAAAGAGAAAGAGAGAGAGAGAGAGAGAGAGAAAAGGCGAGACTGAAGTACCCTCCCTTGACCATGACCATGAGAGGGTAGAATTCAAAGTTGAAGAACAAATACAGAGAGCCATACACGAAAACAAAGAAAAATACAGCGCCATTTATAATGGTGATTGGAAGAGAAAGAAACGTACCTGTTAATAATCTTTTTGTTTTGGAATGAAGCGTTTTCTACGGGACTGTGTCTACTTCTACAACTACTATTTCTACTGCCTACCATACCACATCCTTTAAAAGCTTGACTACTTTTGGCTTTGGTCCCTCTCTTCCTTGTTGCTCTCTCATTTTGGCCCTTTGTATAATTATTTCTTCTCTCCCTCTTTTTTTTTAGGGTATTTTTATAGGGTTCTTGGAAAAAGATAGGGAAGATTGATAGGTTTTTAGTATTTTATATGGTGGGTTTTTTTTTTTTTCTAGGGTTTTGATTTGAGGAAGTGGTAGAGCCTAAAAATGCTTCCCTTGTTTATAATCCACTTGATGAACTAACCTTGGTTTGGAATTAACCTTGTGGTTGAGTTAAGGTCAATAATGAGGTTTATCTTTTTTCTTTTTTGGAAAAAAATATTGGTGGGTGGGATTTGTGAAAATATGTGATATACATATGGTAAAGTAAATAGTAATATTGGGAAATTTTAGTTTTTTTCTTTTTTTGAGTGGAGATTGTCAACAAAAGCATAGCTCAACTGGTATCAAGTATTACTTATGACCAAGAGATTATAAGTTCGAATCTATCACCCCAAATGTTGATGTACTAAAAAAAAGTAAGGAGATTCAAATATTTGACCTCATTGTTGTTAATACCTTTGATATGTCAGCTGAGTTGTGTACTTTTTGACAGGTTTCATATTCATTGAATCAATTGGATTTAGCCAATATTTACATATTTGTTTTATAAAACTTTCTTTTAGATTTTATGTTTCAAGTAGGGAAAGTTTTGACAACAACCTCTTAATAAATTTAAATATTAAATTTGAGATATTAAGATATACAATTATATTAAAATCGATTAAAATTTTGATGAATATATTATTTCATGCAATAAATCCATATTTTTTTTGTTAAATTAAAATAACATAATATATTATGACCCTAGTATTGTAAAATAATAAAATTTATAACATGAGATATTGATAAATTAATTAATAATAATCCATATTTAAGCATGTTCATTTAAATATATGTGTTGTTGATCATTACAACTATTTTTAGTGTTTATATATATATTACTAAACATATTTGTAACGACTTTTTAAATTGAGATTTAGTTTCTAAATTTGCTACAAACATAATCAAGAATACTGAAAACAGAGTATAGCTCAACTAGCATTAAATTGAGCTCATGGGTAAAGACTTATTACTAAGAGCTCATGGGTTCGAATACCTCCACCCTAAATGTTGATGTACTAAAAAAAAAGAATACTAAAAACAAGATGGTTTTTTTTAGTACAACTCTATTTTTTTAATTGAACTTCTTGTTTTAAATCACTAGTCAAACACACCCTTAATTTTTATTTGTAAGATTGTTAATTTTTATTCTATCTCTTAATTAAATTGAATGAAATCTTAAATAAGTGTTGCAATTTTTACTAGTATCGTTTGAAATTGATGGGAATGAGACTTTAAAAAAATATAATACTAAGAGTTAAAGTTTTGTTGAAATTGATGAGCTTTGAAAGATTTATTCAACCATGAATTTGAAGTTGTTTTCTTTGTTGCCTCGTCAATTTCATATCGATGATGTTGTGTTGTCATAAATGTATATGAGAATATTTTATTTTAACCATTTTTAAAACAAAAGCCTAACCTAGAATAAAAACCACAACAATTATTTGTAAGAATAAAATTCTTAATTAATCTTGTAGTGGAAGTCAAGAATCACATTATTGGTGCTTTAAGCACAGAGTTTCACAGAGAAAGTGGGTAAGTGCTTCCTAGAAAAGAAATTGAAGGGAACTTTTAAAATGATATATTTTGGCAAATTGCAAATTCTTATGTTATTATTTTAATTTAATGACGAAATTACATATAGTTGAATTTGAAATCGGGTCTCAATGTAAAATTAAGAGATTTAGAATTTGGAAAATCAAGTAATATTACTTGTCTAATTATCTGAAGATATAAACTAGTCCAATGTTTAAATAATTGTAATAAAAAAGGCTAAAAGCTTTCAATGTTTAAATTTGTGGAAATCGAATTTTTAAGGAAAGGAGAGAGAATAATTATTACGTACTGTTGGAATAGAAATTTTGACAAATTCGAAATTGTCACGTTATCACCCAACATTGATGGCTAAATTATATTTAATTAGGGGTTAATTAAATTCTCAAGACCCCTAAATTAAATTTTGGCAAATCTCGGTACACATTTGGGCTCTACCCAAATTAGTCAAGTCTAGCCCAAGAAAGTTGGCTCAAAGTCCAAGCCTAGTCTAGAGGCGAATGCCCAAATAAATCTAGCCCAGTCTAGAAGATTGACCCAAAGTCAAACAGGCTCGACCCAGAAGACTGCCCCAAAGTCAAACAGGCCCAAGACAAAAGATTGGCCCAACATCAACCTGACCCGGTCCAATAGGCCCAAGCCCATCTGGAGGCCAAAAGGAACTCTATAAATAAAGACCTCTCTCCTTCATTTTGGAGGTTAAGAAAATTGGAGACTCCAGAGAGAATTCACAAACCAGAAAACTATTTGTATTCTAAAAGATCAAACACTTCCTGAACGAAGAACACTAGGTCAAAGATCAAGAACGTTTTTTCGAATCTGAAGAACACCTCTTCGAGTCTGAAGAACTCATTGCAACTTCTTGTAGCCCTCGAGTGAAACATACGAAGGTTCAGTACATACGAAGGTTCAAAACTGAAGAAGCTCAGAGATTCCAGAAACAAAGTTGTGAAGTCTCCAAAAGATTCTAAGGATCAAACACCATGTGAATGAAAAACGCTTCAAGGGAATCGTCAAGAACACGACACAAATCCATTGAAGTTTTCAACATCGAGAATAAGTTGTTTCAACCCTCGAGACAAGCTACAAGCCGAAGACCTTCAACACGCTACAAGTCGAAGATTTTCAACAAGCTACAAGCTACAAGTCGAACACCTTCAACAAGCTATAAGTCAAACCTTCAACAAGCTGCAAGCCGAAGGCCTTCAACAAGCTACGAGCAAAAACCTTCAGCTTTCTACACTTGAGAATAAGCTGAAAAGCCCTCAAGACAAATCTACATTCGAGAACAAGCTGTTTCAGCCCTTGATCCAAGCGCATACGTAGGAGAGAGAATCAGAACATTAAATACTATAGATTGTACTCACAATTACCTGAAATTAATACAAATACGAATTCATTTACACGTGTCTCATTTCCATTCGTTGGTTGAATTCTCGTGTGAACAGATTGGCACGCTCAGTGGGACAACTCTACCTCTCATCTTTTTCTCCTTCAAATCAAACCAAATCAAGTCATGGCTTCAAAGAAAGTTGTGTCAACTGTTGCTGCTGTAAGCAACTCCTACATGGGATCAATAACTCGCAGTCGTTCTAGAGAGGTCTAGACAAGTGATGATTGAACTCCTGATGCAATGGCAAACAACATCATCAGACTACTGGAAGAAGCTTCCAAAGACAAGGTTGTCGTCAAAGATAACCCCCTGTTTGACCAATCAACTCTTACTCCTAATCAACTGAGGGAGACAACAAATCAGGATGTAATGTCGGCCATGATGGCTGATGTGAACCCTGATTAAAGGATGACAGAGATGGAAAGAAAAAATCAATCTCCTGATGAAGGCGGTAGAAGAAAGAGATCTCGAAATCGTCTATCTCAAAAACCAACAAAAAAACGGCTGAATCCAACCAAACCCTTGCAGTAAGAAACAATGACAAGGGGAAAAATATCATCCAAGAGAAGCAACCTCCACAACTAGCTTCAGTCGCTTCTCTATCCGTCTAACAGCTGCAGGACATGATCATGAACTCTATCAGAGCTCAGTATGGTAGGCCTGCTCAAAATCCTCTTACGTACTCCAAACCGTACACCAAGAGGATTGACAATTTAAAGATGCCCACAGGGTACCAACCTCCAAAATTCCAGCAGTTTGACAGGAAGGCAACCCAAAGCAACACGTTGCACATTTCGTCGAAATCTGTGAAAATGCAAGGACGTGTGGTGACCTCCTGGTCAAGCAATTCATGCGTACCTTGAAAGGAAATGTCTTTGATTGGTACACTGATTTAGAACCAGAAACGATTGACAGCTGGGAACAATTCGAGAGAGAATTCCTAAATCGTTTCTACAATATGAGGTGAACTATCAGTATGATGGAACTTACCAACGCCAGACAACGCAAAGGCGAACCTGTCATCGATTACATCAACCGCTGGAGAGCTCTAAGCCTCGACTGCAAAGACCGTCTCATTGAGTTATCTTCCATGGAGATGTGCATCCAAGGCATGAACTGGGGGATTCTTTACATCTTACAGGACATAAAGCCTCGTTCTTTCGAGGAGCTAGCGACCCGCGCTCATGACGTGGAGCTAAGTATCGGTGTTAGAGGGAATAAAGATCTTTTAGTCTCATACGTGAAGAGAGAGGATACAGAATTCAAACGCGCAAAGAAGGATATGAAAAGTGCCACCGAGGAGTCCATGATCGTCAACACGATCCCTCTAAAATTTTTCTCAAAAGTTAAGGAAGTTAAGTCAAGAAAACAACAAGAAGTGGACGTCATCCAACTTTGAAAGAAAGACAACAGAAAGTATATCCATTTCTAGACTTCGTGTTGGATTTTACGTCCTAAAACTCGTAGTTTGTAATTGATAAAACTTTTTTCGTGTTTCTTCTTCGATAAAATTGTTATTGAATTAGTATACCATAATCTTGAATCCAATAAACTATGGTCCCGAGGCTATTTAATGTAGACTTGAACTTTATGTGATGACGTAAAACATGGATCAAGTTCGAGTATATAACCTAAAATGGTCTATAGTATAGGGATAAGGTTGGGCGCCTTATTCTGGGGACACCATGGATGCGACCTACTTTGTAGTTAGTACAAACGATGTGATCCTGAATCGTTCATACAGAGATATGTAAGTGGGGGCATCCTATGCAATGAGTTTGTATAAGACTGGACCACGACTTAGTCACTTTTGCTTTATAACACCGTTTACTGTATAAAACTGGCTAATTCAATTTTGATGACCTAGGTAACTCAATCTCAATCCTGACCTAACTATGAACTCCTGTTTATTCGGGATTATCATTAGATTTGCATGGGTGAGAGCAGCTCAACAGCGCTGGCTCAATAAGCCTCTCATTTCAAGGGTAAGACCGAATAGATAGCTGGGGACATAGGGTGCAAGACGGAATTCACTCCTACCCGACTCTAGGGATATTAGATAGGTTGTTCCCTTAAGTGCTGACTTCGGAACTAGAACAAGGGGCCCCACCCTCTCACTAGGCTGAGAGAGACTAGATTTGTTGGTTGGACCACAAATCAATTGTTCTATAGAGGTTTAGTGGGACTTAAGGAAGAAGAAGTGTTCTTGGGGGTAAAACGGTATTTTGACCCAACCGAGACCACGAACAACCTGTGAAGGATTGACTTCATCAGTTTACGGTTATATCGTGTGGACAAAAATATATCTACAAGTGAGGGAGTGCAACTACGGGACTTTAGTGGAATGACCCGTTAGTTAACAAAAGTTGATTAATTAGGTTAAAGAGTTTGGCCTAAGTTAATCTCGGATTGTTGGAGCCCATGATCTGTGGGTCCATTAGGTCCCCGCTAGCTCATATGGATTAAACTTAGAAACAAGATGATGGATTAATTCAATTGTTCGAATTAGGAAAGGAGTTTTAAACCGACAAGTATATGTGATATAGCTATGGTTTTTATGACACAATATATTCAAATGTGATTTGAATTTCAAAAATATGAATGCGGATTCATGTTCGGGAGGTCAAAATTAGTCAAGAGGGTCAAAATCGTAAAAAGTCAAAGGGTTGACTTTTTGGCTCGAGAAAAGTCAAAGTTTGACTTTGACCAAATGGAAAAGACTTTTTTACCCTTGACTAGAGTTAGTGGAATTATCCAAGTTTTTCTTGGACAATCCCACTAACTTAAGTGGATTATGTGTAAACATTATAGAATGACACATAGCCCACTTTAGTTAGTGTTTTGTGAGGTGTTGCATTTTGGTGAGCCTTGGCATGCATTTGATGCATGTAATTTCTTTATAAATAGGTTTGTTTTCAAAACAAAGAGGTCTTTTTGCTGAATTTTGAATTTTTCCAAAAGAAGTCTCACCAAAATACTTCTTTTCCTTTCCTTACACAAAACTTTCAACCTCCCATTCTTTCCTTTTCAATACTTCATTCACCGGGTCCCACAACTCGGTTCTGAGTCCAGAGGATAGCGGGGAAGCTCTAGTGGTGGTCCGGTTGTGTTCGGTTTTTGCTTTGGCAAGGAGGAGAGAAGAAATTGAGCTACAAAGGTTGTATATTCTTCCCTTTTTTAGTTTACCGTTTTTTGTATGTTGGCATGTTAATTTCTATTAAGTTAGATGCAATTAGAGTGTCATCAGATCCTTATTCCGCTGCGTATGTCTCGTGTTCCATCATGTGGTAACAGAGCATGCTTTAATTTCACTCAATTGCATATGGTGGGTTGTTATTTTTCATGTGATGAAATTGTTGGAAGCTAAAATTGGCTCACTGTTTTGGCATCGTTTAGGCTTTAATTTCTTGTTATAATTTGTAATTTGCTCAAGGGTTTTGAGCCTTAATGTGTGCCCAATGAGTCTGTAAAATTTGAGAGTCAATAGAGTTGAAATTAGGTTGTAATTGGAGATACAACGGGCGTTATAAGATCAAAAAAAAAACTGCACTTTGTGCTGTTTTTTTGGAGCGTTTTTTCAGCCGTTGCCCGTGTGTTGTTGCTGCTGTTTTCAAGCTGGTTCGGGGCGGTTCGAAGTGTTCGAGATTGGTTGGGAGCTTGTTTTCAAATTATTATTGTAATAATTTAGTTAGTTGCTTGTTTAGGTGCCAAAACGGGTCCAATTTTATGCTTTGTTTTCTTTATGCATTATGAATGTGTTTAATTGTTTGAATCTTTATTGTGCATAAAGTATGCCATGTAGATTTAAATTCCCACCATAGATTAACATGCACATGCATTGAAAGTATGTTATAATGGTTATAATATATATAGTATGCATTTTGGATTTCATGAATTAATGTAAAAGTTATATATAATTCATGATTTCTCTAAGTAACTTAATATGGTAATTGATTAATTAAAATTTTAATTAATTAATTTAATTTGATTAAATTAAGTAAATTAAATCCATATTAAATTTTTCATTATATAATTGTTATGTAATGAATGTGGAATGTATGTTATAGATTTGCCAATTCTTTTTATAAGTGTTATAAAATCAATTAGATTTTTTAAATCTATAACAAAGATAAGATGCATGCTCACTTAGGTTAACCATCGACAATCTCTTTTTCATACAAATTAGGTCGATATCTTGTAAAACTGAAGTTACAAGAAAACTCACCCGACAAGATCTTGGCAAAAAGTCAGATAAGATGACTAAGGTTGAAAGGTTTTTAAGTTGACGGTTCACGGAACACCTTCTACCTGGAGATCGAGTCGGCGTCTGAGTTAGGTTAAATCGGTTTTATGAGCATGCGTGAGCAGTGTGAGGTAATAAAATTTGTTTATCACCTAGACATCGTAGGCCAAAATCCAGTATAAATGTTATACTTGGATGTTTCGCCTAGACTTAGGATATGTTTTAGTTAGCCGAAATATATTGCTAAGTAATTTATACCCTAACCATCTAGAACACTTTAGCTTGAGAGAAGTAATGTACTTTTAACTCTAGCGTCCCTAAGAGTTCACACCGTGAGATTCATGCTTAGCTTTGGGCCGCCCTGGGAGCGGACTCCATTCGAAGAGTGTTTGCATGAGTCAATATCAAGGTGAATAGGGGAAGTCGTTCATAGTAAGTGGGAGAAGGAGGTGTGTCAATGCATCCTACGGTCTCTTCCATTAGGTCGCACCGTGAGATACTTATAATGCACCTGCATGTCTGCCCTGGAGCGACCTTACCAATCGGAGGGTTGTATTATAGGATTCAGAACACCGCGACTCAAAAAAAATAGATAGGGTCTCTTAGATCCGTTTTCATTCTTGTCTTTCCAATTTCGGGAGCATAATGATCCTGATCTTTGAGGTCTGAAAATGGAAGGTTACACTTACAAGAATTACTAAATGTTAGCGAATTCTCGACCAAATGAGCGATAACTAAGTTACTATAGGAATAAGAGTTATCCTGGTGATAGTATTTAGTCAAGATAGTCTTGGTTCAACGGAGGAATGGTCGGTCACCCCTCGGTGAAGGTTATTCTAAACCGTTGAAATATCGTTGCAAACATAATAATGATGGGTACATTATTTTCTTGCTAAACTTGATTGGATTATAAAGGTTAATATTTTTTTACTAAAAATGATATGTTTTTTTCAGCATGACAAGCTCTTTAGTTCAACTATTAGCTTCTGAAAAACTTAACGGCGACAACTACACAACATGAAAAACAAATCTGAATACAATACTAGCAATAGATGACTTGAGATTTGTCTTAACTGAGGAATGCCCTCAGGCCCCTGCCTCAAATACTAACCGAACTAGTCGAGAAGCTTACGATCGATGGGTTAAGGCTAACGATAAAGCCCGTGTTTATATTCTTGCCAGCATGACTGATGTATTGGCTAAGAAATACGAATCCTTGGGCACAACTAAGGCTATCATGGATTCGTTAAAAGATATGTTCGGGCAACCGTCATCGGTTCTAAGACACGAGGCTATTAAGTACATTTATAACAAGCATATGAAGGAAGGGACCTCTGTTAGAGAACATGTCCTGGACATGATGGTCCACTTCAATATTCTTTGAAGTAAATGGTGGCGCCATCGACGAGGCAAATCAAAGTTAGCTTTATTATGGAGTCTCTTCCAAGAGCTTACGTACCATTTCGCATTTAATGCTTCTCTCGAATAAAATAGAGTTTAATCTGACAACCCTTCTTAACGAGCTCCAACGTTTTCAAACTCTTACAAAAGCTAAGGGGAAAGAGGTGGAGGCAAATGTTGTCACCACAAGAAAAGTTTTAAGAGGACCGTCCTCTAAAACTAAAGTTGGACCTTCAAAGAACAAGAATGTTCAAATGAAAAAGAAGGGCAAGAGAAAGGCTCCCATGACAAACAAGGGAAAGAAAGTTGCAGAAAAAGGAAAATGTTTTCACTTCGACCAAAACGGGCACTGGAAGAGGAACTGCCCGAAATACCTTGCTGAGGAAAAAGCAGATAAAGAAGCACAAGGTAAATATGATTTACTAGTTGTTGAAACATGTTTAGTGGAGTATGATACCTCAAACTGGATATTGGATTCAGGGGCCACTAATCATATTTGCTTCTCTTTTCAGGAAACTAGTTCCTGAAAAAAGCTAAAAGAAGGCGAGATCACCCTCAAGGTTGGAACAGGAGAGGTTGTCTCGGTCGATGCAGTGGGAGACTTGAAGTTGTATTTTGATGATAGATATATCATACTTAAAGATGTTTTGTATGCTCCTAAAATGAAACGGAACTTAATATCTATCACGTGTATATTAGAACAAATGTATAAAATATCCTTTGAAATCAATGAAGCGTTCATTTTCAGAAAAGGTATTCAAATTTGTTCTGCTATACTAGAAAAATACTTATATAAGTTAAGACCAACTAAAGCAAAATTTGTCTTAAATACTGAGATGTTTAGAACAGCCGAAACTCAGAATAAAAGACAAAAAGTTTCTTCCAATGCCTATTTATGGCACTTAAGACTTGGTCACATAAATCTCAATAGGATTGGGAGATTGGTTAAGAATGAACCCCTAAATCAGTTAGAAAACAATTCTTTACCTCCATGTGAGTCTTGTCTTGAGGGAAGAATGACTAAGAGATCTTTTACTGGAAAAGGTCTCAGAGCAAAAATACCCTTAGAGCTCGTACATTCAGACCTCTGTGGACCGATGAATGTCAAAGCTCGAGGTGGGTATGAATATTTCATCAGTTTCATTGATGATTATTCAAGGTATGGTCATATTTACCTAATGCATCACAAGTCTGATTCTTTTGAAAGTTCAAAGAATATAAGACTGAGGTTGAGAACCAGTTAGGTAAAACGATTAAGACACTTCGATCAGATCGAGGTGGGGAGTACATGGACTTAAGATTCCAAGACTATATGATAGAACATGGAATCAAGTCACAACTCTCTGCACCTAATATGCCTCAATGAGCGGTCTGTATCTCGAAAAAGAAAGCAGAACCTTGTTGGACATGGTTACTTCAATGATGAGAGTTTTGCTAAGTTACCTGATTCCTTTTGGGGACATGCATTAGAAACTCCTGCCTATATTTTGAATAACGTTCCCTCTAAAAAGTGTTTTAGAAACACCTTATAAGCTATGGAAAGGGCGTAAAGGTAGTTTACGTCACTTTAGGATTTTGGGATGCCCGACACATGTGTTGGTGCAAAATCCATTAGAACGTCATTCAAAGTTATGCCTATTTTTAGGTTATCCAAAAGAAACAAAAGGTGGTTTGTTTTACGATCCTCAAGAGAATAAGGAGTTTTGTGTCGATAAATGTCACATTCTTAGAGGAAGACCACATCAGAAGTTATCGACCTCGCTGTAGACTAGTATTAAATGAACTTTCCAAAGACGCTACAGATAAAACTAATTCATCTACTAAAGTAGTAAATAAAACTAGTACATCTGGTTAGTCACATCCTTCTCAAGAGTTGAGAATACCTCGACGTAGTGGGAGGGTTGTTCATCAGCCTGACCGTTACTTGGGTTTATCAGTCCAGTCCTGGATATGATCATTGGACTGCCGTTAAGAATATCCTCAAGTATCTTAGGAGAACGAGGAACTACATGCTCGTGTATAGTGCTAAGGATTTGATCCTTACTGGATACACTGACACTGATTTCCAGACCGATAAAGATGCAAGAAAATCCACATCAGGATCAGTGTTCATTCATTCGAAATGGAAGAGCAGTAGTGTGGAGAAGTATGAAGCAAAATTGTATTGCAGACTCCACAATGGAAGCTGAATATGTAGTTTCATGTGAAGCAACAAAGGAAGTAGTATGGTGAGGAAATTCTTGAAAGATTTGGAAGTCGTTCCAAATATGCATCTGCTTATCACCCTATATTGTGATAACAGTGGTGCTGTTACAAATTCAAGAGAACCAAGAAGCTCACATTGCTGATCCTTTTACAAAGACCCTCATGACTAAAGTGTTTGAAGGCCACCTACAGTCTCTAGGTCTACGAAGTTAGTAAACTAGGACGAGTGGGAGAACTTTTGGGTATATGCCCTAGTTCATTATATTCATATGCTTATCGTATATGTTTCTCACTTAAATTCAACATTGTGATATTCCACTAGGAGTTTTAGTCCAAGTGGGAGTTTGTTAGATTTTATGTCCTAAAACTCGTAGTTTGTAATTGATAAAACTTTTTCCGTGTTTCTTCTTCGATAAAATTGTTATTGAATTAATATACCATAATCTTGAATCCAATAAACTAAGGTCCCGAGGCTATTTAATGTAGACTTGAACTTTATGTGATGACATAAAACATGGATCAAGTTCGAGTATATAGCCTAAAATGGTCTATAGTATAGGGATAAGGTTGGGCGCCTTATTCTGGGGACACTATGGATGCGAACTACTTTGTAGTTAGTACAAACGATGTGATCCTAAATCGTTCATACAGAGATATGTAAGTGGGGGCATCCTATGCAATGAGTTTGTATAAGATCGACCACGACTTAGTCACTTTTGCTTTATAACACCGTTTCATCGTATAAAATCAAGCTAATTCAATTTTGATGACCTAGGTAACTCAATCTCAATCCCGACCTAACTATGAACTCCTGCTTATTCGGGATTATCCTTAGATCTCGCATGGGTGAGAGCAAACAACAACGGCGTTGGCTCAATAAGCCTCCCATTTCGTGGGTAAGGCCCTGGATAGATAGTTGGGGACATAGGGTGCAAGACGGAATTCACTCCTACCCGACTCTAGGGATAGTAGATAGGTTGTTCCCTTAAGTGCTGACTTCGGAACTAGAACAAGGGGCCCCACCCTCTCACTAGGCTGAGAGAGACTAGATTTGTTGGTTGGACCACAAATCAATTGTTCTATAGAGGTTTAGTGGGACTTAAGGACGAAGAAGTGTTCTTGGGGGTAAAACGGTATTTTGACCCAGCCGAGACCACGAACAACCTGTGAATGATTGACTTACTAGTTACGGTTATATAAGGTGGACAAAAATATATCTACAGTGAGGGGAGTGCAACTACGGGACTTTAGTGGAATGACCCGTTAGTTAACAAAAGTTGATTAATTAGGTTAAAGAGTTTGACCGGTTAATCTCGGATTGTTGGAGCCCATGATCTGTAGGTCCATTAGGTCCCCCTGCTAGCTCATATGGATTAAACTTAGAACAGTATGATGGATTAATTCGAATTGTTCGAATTAGGAAAGGAGTTTTAAACCGACAAGTATATGTGATATAGCTATGGTTTTTTATGACACAATATATTCAAATGTGATTTAAATTTCAAAAATATGAATGCGGATTCATGTTCGGGAGGTCAAAATTAGTCAAGAGGGTCAAAATCGTAAAAAGTCAAAGGGTTGACTTTTTGGCTCGAGAAAAGTCAAAGTTTGACTTTGACCAAATGGAAAAGACTTTTTTACCCTTGACTAGAGTTAGTGGAATTATCCAAGTTTTTCTTGGACAATCCCACTAACTTAAGTGGATTATGTGTAAACATTATAGAATGACACATAGCCCACTTTAGTTAGTGTTTTGTGAGGTGTTGCATTTTGGTGAGCCTTGGCATGCATTTGATGCATGTAATTTCTTTATAAATAGGTTTGTTTTCAAAACAAAGAGGTCTTTTTGCTGAATTTTGAATTTTTCCAAAAGAAGTCTCACCAAAATACTTCTTTTCCTTTCCTCACACAAAACTTTCAACCTCTCATTCTTTCCTTTTCAATACTTCATTCACCGAGTCCCACAACCCGGTTCTGAGTCCAGAGGATAGCGGGGAAGCTCTAGTGGTGGTCCGGTTGTGTTCGATTTTTGCTTTGACAAGGAGGAGAGAAGAAATTGAGCTACAAAGGTTGTATATTCTTTCCTTTTTTAGTTTACCGTTTTTTGTATGTTGGCATGTTAATTTCTATTAAGTTATATGCAATTAGAGTGTCATCAGATCCTTATTCCACTGCGTATGTCTCGTGTTCCATCACTTCGACGTCCCAGATATGTTGGAGCAACTACTGAACACACAACTGATTGAACTTTCAGAATGTAAACGACCGAAAGAGATGGAAAAGGTCAATGATCTCAAGTATTGCAAGTATCATCGAGTTATCAGCCATCCAGTGGAAAAATGTTTTGTCTTATAAGAGTTAATTCTAAGATTAGCTAAAGAAGGAAAAATTGAGCTAGACCTCGATGAAATAGCTCAAACGAATCATACTGCAGTAACAGTAAATGCATGCAGTCAAATGCGCTCTAAACCACTTCATGGCAAAGAAGTGAGCCTAGTCCAATTTGGAACCATGGAACCTGTAGTTGTTTGGTTTCAACATGAGATACCAAGAAACAAACTCCAAGATACGGACAAACCTACCGATGATAAAGACAAAGGTCAGGTCCTTGTGACTCATTTGAAGAAGCAAATGAGAAATTTAGCTTAAGACGATTATTGTCAATTTAGAAGCCATAAACGCATGGACAAGCATAAAAAAGAAAAGGATCCAAGGATATTTAAACCAATGAGGAAAGGGAATAAAAAATCTTCTCAACTTCGCCAACTGGTTACCTCAACAAAGTTCTCCCTTGGTTCGTACTACATCAACACAGAAGAAGTTGATGATTCAAAAGAAGTCAAGCAAAGGACTTCTGTCTTCGATCGCATAAACCTTCAACTACTCGACCTTCAGTCTTCCAATGGATGAGCATGGCCGCGACGGAAGAAGAAAACCTAGATCTAACTTCTAGCTCCATCCGAACTTCAGTCTTTCAAAGGTTAAACGCCTCTACTTCAAAGAAACATCGACCTTCAACATCTGTTTTTGACCACCTCAAAGTAACAAGTGGTCAACATGAAAGAAGGATGAACACCTCGAAAGCAGAACTGTTCGATGAGGTGAGCCACAACAAGGTTCAAAGTCCCGTCCCTTCACGTATGAAAAAGAAGTTCTCCGTTCTCATAAATACAGAGAGTGTTGGGGTTTGTGCCCTAAAACTCGTAGTTTGTAATTTTTGTTCTAATTATTGTAATAAATTATTATTACTTCAATAAAGCGTTATTGTTCTACATTGCCATTACTTTAACCCCGAATCCAATAAACTAAACATCCAAGGTTGTAAAATGTATCTTTAACTGAATGTAGTGTACACATATAAAGGATCTCAGTTCGAGATACAGCCTAAAGGGTCTATAGTAAGGGGATAAGGTATGGGTACCTTACCCTGGTAAAACTATGGATGTGACCCACTTTGTATATGACACAAACACTGTGATCCTAATGTGTTCGTGTAGATGACATGTGAGTGGGGATATCCTATGTAATGAGATTACATAAGACCAAACCACGATATAGTAACCACTAGATGTAACTACATTGACTAGTTAGGTTTCTATTTCACTAAGATGACCTAGGCAACTTGATCTCAATCTTGAGCAGGTTACGAACTTCTGTTTGCGAGGGATTGTCCTTTGACTAGTATGGGTGAGAGTGGCCAGATTCGCCGACTCAATATGCCTTATTGGGGAGAAGACCGAGTGAGCAGCTGGGGACTTAGCCTAGCAAGATGAAATTCACTCTTTCCCGCCTACTAGGGTAAGTAGAGGAATGTTCCCTTAAGTGGTGTCTCCGGAACTTGAACAAATGGCCCGACCCTCTCATTGGTCCGAGAGGGACTCTGTTTGTTGGTAGGACCACAAACAAATTGTTCAATAGAGGAGCGCTGGTACTTAAGGTACAAGATGTAACCTAGGGATAAAACGGTAATTTGATCCAGTTGGTGTTACGAACATTCGTGAACGATTGACTTGCTGTGATTGGTCAATATCTGTGGACATAGAAATATATCTGCAGTGAGAAGAGTGCAGCTGCGTGACTTTAGTGGAGTGTTCCCGCAGTTAACGAATGTTGATTAGGAGGTTAATGAGAATAACGAGCAATCTCGTATCGTTGGAGCTTCTGATCTGTAGGTCCATTAGGTCCACCTTCTAGCTCGTAAAGGGTTTTTAGATAGTTTGAATTTGAAATGTTCAAATTCTTCAGAGAATAATTTTAATGTATATAGATACGATATAATATATAGTCTTGGAACTATATATTATAAATTTAATATGATTCATATTAAATTATATGAGAGAATTAAATATTTGAAAGAGTTCAAATATTAAATTCAAATGTGAATGTGATTCATATTTGAAAACTATAGGTTAAAATTTAATGTGCATTAGATGTACATTAAAACTATAGGTCAGAGGAATAATTGATTAAATGTGATTTAATCTATATTAAATATATGATATTTAATTATGATAAATTCAATGTGATTTAATTAATTATATATTATTATTTAATTCATGATTTTGATTATTTAATTAAATAAAAATAAAAAAGAGGGAACGTGTCAGGAGGACACGTTGACACGTTCCCCATCTCTCCCAACTCCCTAATCGATAGGGAGTGGGGAGATACCCTCTACAGGTTCCTCTTCTCATGGTGAGAAGGGGATAGGTAATTGATTGATCAATTCATTGATTGAACTCTCAGAAAAATTCTCTCTCTCTCTCAATTTTCCCAAACATTTCCAATTGTTGGATTCCTTCTCATAAAGAAATTGTTCTAAACACTCAGAGAATAGGAGGTTCTCTCTTTTGGTGGTGTCCTGTTTGTAGAAGTAGAGAAGCTTGAGGTTCCTGTGTTGCTGTACAATTTGAAACAAAGAGTTGTTGTTGAGGAAAACTACAAAGGTATTTTGAATCCCTTGTTTAGTTTAGTTTAATTACACAACATGTTTGCATGACTTATATTCAAGCCTAATTAGATTAGAAATGCATGTTTATCTCTGTTATTTTTCAATGCACTGGTTTTTTGTTTTTTCAACCAAAATAAGCTTGCAATTACGATTCCAAACTCGTTTCCGCTGCTCAAAGGGGATCAGATCTCCATCAAAAGGTATCAGAGCAATGCTTGTTTTGTTTTGGTTGAAACAAAATTATATTGAATTAGGTGGGAATTGCATTTGGTTTGTTGTAAAACTATTTAGGAATAGTTGGCCTTAGTTTTCTATTGATTTTATCAATTTTAAATGTAAAGCCCCTTGTGTTTTTGGGAAATTAAGTGCATTATCGAGTCTGTAATCGAGTTAAGAGTCGTTCGGTACCAGTTTCGTGCATTTTGGTTGAGGATCGAAGGAGAATTTGAAGGTTGAAGTTGTTGTGTTCGAAGGAGAAAGCTGCTGCCGAAGCAGCAGCGATCGACGTTGCAACGCTGAGGAACGGCATCGCAACGCCCACCTTCCCTATCGACGCGGGATCTCCAGGGGTCAGCAGCGTTGCAATGTTGCCCCTCGACGTTGTAACGCCACCCCGATAACAGGCGCGCGCGCGGACAAAGTCAGCGTTGCAACGCCCTATCAGCGTTGCAACGCCATGATACCAATTATGCTGCTGCAGATCGGTTCAAGCAGTTTGATTGGTTTTTGGTCCGTCTCGAGCGGTTCGAGCCCGGTTCAAGGAGTTTTGGACCAGTTTTGTAATAAAATTAGAGTAATTTTATTATTTTTGCACTTTAGGGGCTAAATTATTCCGGTTTTACAGTTGTATTTCTTTATGAATATCATTTAGAATTTTTCCCACCTTAGGATAAGCATGTTCATGCATTTTATTTGTATAATTTTATATAAATATGGTACAAATGCATGATTTAATTTATTTTTCATATGCATTTATTTATAATTGTTATAATTAAATAAATGTGGAAAATAAGTTGCATGGAGCATGAAATTACTTAGTTTAAAATAATTGTTATTTTATTTAAGTGATTTAGTTATTCAATTAGTTGAATAATTTTATAAATCCAATTTGAAAATATTTGTTGGCTTTATAATATAGTTATTTGTCATAGGTTAATTATTAAAATTTATAAGTGTTATAAATTAAAGGGGTTTTAAAAACTATAACCTATAACAAAGAATTGCATGCAAACATAGGAACTTGGGTTAAAGTTAAATTGGTTTTAAATTGTTTAAAATTAATTTAGACCTAAGTTTTAATTTCTAATAGGATTAGAAGTTAGTCTTACATAGTATTTTAAATAATTTAAAATATAGTAGTACACTAGAACTTTGGTTATAAGGGAACTCTACTGGTGAAGTTCTGTCTAAGGTCGGGGGTACTTAAGTCATGGTTAATGGAACACCTCCTACCCGGGAACCGACTCTGAGCTTGAGTTGAATTAACCTTAGTTCTATTTTATATCTAGGTAATTAAAATGTTTATTCACCTAGACATAAGGTTTTAAGATCTAGTTATAATAGTTATAATAGGCATAGACTTAGATAGATTCTTTTAGCCAGAATCCAGCTAAGTTAAAACTATACCCTAATTTTAGGAACTTCAAAGGAGAAAACGAGATGTTCGCATCGAGTTTACTCTCACGCCCTCAAGAGTTCACACCGTGAGTTCCGTGCTCGGCTACGTGGCGTCAATAGGGCGTCCCCCTACGGTATGTGTTTGCATGGTTCAATACCAAGGTGAATGAGGGAAGTATCCATAGTAAATGGGAGCAGGACGCGTGTCAACGTATCCTACGGTCTCCTTCATTAGGTCGCGCACCGTGAGATTTCTATAGTTCGCTCGCTAGGTTGTCTGGAACATGCCAAACCCTACAGAGGGCCTGCCTATAGGGATCGAAACACCGCGAACTCCAGAAATGGATAGGGTCTCTTAGGTAATTTGCCAACAGTTGTCTTTCTTAATAGTAGCCTGTTGCTCGGACCTATTGGATCTGAAAATGGTAGGGTCACATTTACAGGATAAGTTAAGCTAGTTAACAAGTCCTTGACCAAACAAACGGTAGCTAGGGACCATTGGGACATGAGATGTTCTGGTAGTGGGAATTGGCTGAGAATGTCTCAATTCAGTAGAGGAATGACTGACCACCGGACGGAGGCTTTTGCTCTAAACCCTTGAAGTATCGTTGCAAAATTAAAGGTTTAATTTAAACACAGAGTTTAGATTAAACACTTGGGTTCTTTAATAATTTTGCTAAATTTGATTGGTTTTATAATGGGTTAAAGGCATAACTAATTAGAACTATTTTGGAATTTCAGCATGTTGTTCTCGTATATAGCCTTACTCAAAAGCGAACGTTTAACTGGTGAAAACTTTAATACGTGGAAGTCCAACCTGGATGCAATTCTTGTTGTTGACGACCTACGGTTTGTACTGACTGAGGAATGTCCTCAGGTCCCTGCTCAAAACGCACCTCAATCAATTAAGGATGCGTTTGACCGCTGGTCCAATGCCAATGAAAAGGCCAAGGCCTATATCCTGGCTGGCATATCTGATGTTTTGGCCAGGAAGTTAGAGGGTATGGTCTCAGCTCGTGAGATCATGGGTTATCTACATAATTTGTCTGGATAATCGTCTGAGCAAATTCGGCACGAATCCCTCAAGTACGTTTATAACGCGCGCATGAAGGAGGGAACTTTGGTGAGAGAACATGTTCTCGATCTTATAGTTCACTTCAACGTGGCCGAAATGAACGGAGCGGTCTTGGATGAGCAAAGTCAGGTATTCTTCATCCTGGAATCTCTTTCGAAGAGTTTTCTGTCATTCCGTAGCAATGCGGAGATGAACAAAAAGGAGTATAATCTAACTTCCCTCCTAAATGAACTGCAAACCTACTTGTCTCTTATGGATAATAAAGGATAGGTTGATGGAGAGGCAAATCAGTTTGCCCATTCCAAAAGGCTCCAAATCGGTTCATCCTCTGGAACCAAGCCCTGCGGTTTTTCTTCTGGGATTAAGAAGACTCGGAAGAAGAAGAAAGGAGGAAAACAGAATGCTTTTGCTACTGCAGACATTGAGCTCAAAGAGAAGAAAGGTAAATTAGATTTACTTGTACTTGAAACTTGCTTAGTGGAAAATGATGATTTTACCTGGATACTTGATTCAGGAGCCACTAATCACGTTTGCTCTTCGTTTCAGGAAACTAGTTCCTTCAAGGAGCTCGAAGAGGGTGAGATGACGCTAAGGGTCGAAACGGGGGACATCGTCTCAGCTCATGCAGTGGGAGATGCCAAGCTGTTTTTCAGAGATAGATTTATTTTATTAAAAAATTTGTATTTAGTTCCTAAAATTAAGAGGAACTTAATTTCTATCTCTTATTTAATAAAACTTGGATATTGTATTTCCTTTTCTTTAAATGAAGCGTTCATTTTAAAAGAGGGTGTCAATGTTTGTTCTGCTAAATTGAAAAACGACTTGTATGTACTTAAACTGAATCAGACTAAAGCAATTTTAAATCATGAGATGTTTAAAACTGTTAATACTCAAAGTAAAAGGCAAATAATTTCTCATAATAATACCTATCTATGGCATCTTAGACTTGGTCATATAAATCTCAACCGGATTGAGAGACTCTCTAAGAATGGACTTCTAAATAAGTTAGAAGATGATTCTCTACCTCCTTGCGAATCGTGCTTAGAAGGTAAAATGACTAAGCGACCTTTTACTGGAAAAGGTTACAGAGCCATAGAGCCCTTAGAACTTATACATTCGGATCTTTGTGGTCCGGTGAATATTAAAGCTCGAGAAGGGTACAAATATTTCATCTCTTTCGTAGATGATTATTCGAGGTATGGCTATTTATATCTAATGCATCATAAGTCTGAGGCTCTTGAAAAGTTCAAAGAGTACAAGGCTGAAGTAGAGAATGCATTAGGGAAAACCATTAAAACACTTCAATCCGATCGAGGTGGAGAGTATATGGATTTGAGATTCTAAGACTATTTGATAGAACATGGAATTAAATCTCAACTCTCAGCACCTAATACACCACAACAAAATGATGTGTCAGAAAGGAGAAATAGAACCTTGTTGGACATGGTTCGTTCTATGATGAGTTATGCTCAATTGCTTGTCTCGTTTTGGGGATACGCAGTAGAGACTGCAGTACAAATCTTGAACACTGTTCCATCGAAGAGTGTTTCAGAAATACCTTTTGAATTGTGGAAGGGGCGTAAACCTAGTTTACAACACTTCAGGATTTGGGGTTGTCCGACACACGTGCTAGTGACAAACCCAAAGAAACGGGAACCTCGTTCAAGATTATGCCAATTTGTTGGCTATCCCAAAAAAAACGAGAGGTGGTCTTTTCTACGACCCAGAAGAAAACAAGGTGATTGTATCGACAAACGCCACTTTCTTGGAGGAAAATCACATGAGAAACCATAAACCGCGTAGTAAATTAGTGCTAAATGAAGCTACAAATGAACCAACAAGAGTTGTTGATCAAGTTAGACCTTCATCAAGAGTTGATGGAAAAACCAACAACTCTAGTCAGTCTCGTCCTTCTCAATCGTTGGGAATGCCTCGACGCAGTGGGAGGGTTGTTTCCCAACCTGACCGCTACTTGGGTTTAGTTGAAACTCAAGTTGTCATACTTGATGGTGGCGTAGAAGATCCATTGTCTTATAGACAGACAATGAATGACGTAGACAAGGACCAATGGATCAAAGCCATGGACCTTGAAATGGACTTCAATTCAGTTTGGGAACTTGTAGACCAATTTGAAGGGGTTAGACCCATAGGATGTAAATGGATCTATAAGAGAAAGAGAGATGCAGTTGGAAAGGTACAAACCTTTAAGGCTAGACTTGTAGCAAACGGTTTTACCCAAAGGGAAGGAGTTGATTATGAAGAAACTTTTTCCCTTGTTGCTATGCTGAAGTCTATCAGGATACTTTTGTCCATAGCCGCTTTTTATGATTATGAAATTTGGCAAATGGACGTCAAGACTGCCTTTTTGAATGGTAATCTTGACGAGAGCATCTATATGTCTCAGCCCAAAGGGTTCATAACCCAAGGTCAGGAGCAAAAAGTTTGCAAACTCAATCGATCCATTTATGGGTTGAAACAAACATCCAGATCTTGGAATATAAGATTTGATATTGTGATCAAGTCTTATGGTTTTGACCAAAACGTTGATGAGCTTTGCGTTTACAAGAGGATCATCAACGACAAAATAGCCTTCTTAGTGCTTTATGTGGATGATATCCTACTCATTGGAAATGATGTAGGATACCTTACTAACATAAAGAATTGGCTGGCGACCCAATTCCAAATGAAAGATTTGGAAGAGGCGCAATATGTTCTTGGGATTCAAATCTTCAGGTTCTCAAGCATCTTATGTCGACAAAATGTTGTTCAAATATTGGATGTAGAATTCCAAGAGGGGCTTATTACCCTTCAGGCATGGAGTTCATTTGTCTAAGGAACATTGTCTTAAGACACCTCAAAAAGTTGAGAATATGAGACGTATTCCCTATGCCTCTGCAGTAGGTAGCTTAATGCTATCTCAGTGCACGAGGCCGACATTTGCTATGCAAAGGGGAATAGTCGGTGAGGTACCAATCCAATCCAGGGTTAGACCACTGGACAACAGTTAAAAATATCCTCAAGTATCTTAGGAGAACCAGTGACTATATGCTTGTATATGGGACTAAGGATTTAATCCTTACTATATACACTGATTCTGATTTTCAGACCGATAAGAATTCTAGGAAATCCACATCGAGATCAGTTTTCACCCTTAACGGAGGAGCTATAGTATGACGAAGCATCAAGCAAGGATGCATCGCTGACTCCACGATGGAGGCTGAGTATGTCGCTGCTTGTGAAGCAGCTAAAGAGGCTGTTTGGCTAAGGAGATTCCTTACTGATTTGGAAGTTATTCCAAATATGGAATTTCTCATCATCTTATACTGTGTCAACAGTGGTGCGATAGCCAATTCAAAGGAACTTTGCAGCCATAAGCGAGGCAAGCACATCGAGAGGAAGTATCACCTTATACGAGAAATAGTGCAACGAGGAGATGTGATAGTCACGAAAATCGCTTCGGAGCACAACATTGCTGATCCGTTTACAAAGACTCTCACGGCTAAAGTGTTCGAGGGTCATCTGGAAAGTCTAGGTCTACGAGACATGTACATAGGCTAATCTAGGGCAACTGGGAGATATGTAATGGGGTATATAGATGCCCTAGTTTATTGTATTTCTATCTCGGTAACCACTGTTTTAGATTATGATGTACCCCACTAGAGTTTTAGTTCAAGTGGGACTTTGTTGGGGTTTGTGCCCTAAAACTCGTAGTTTGTAATTTTTGTTCTAATTATTGTAATAAATTGTTATTACTTCAATAAAGCGTTATTGTTCTATATTGTCATTACTTTAACCCCGAATCCAATAAACTAAACATCCAAGGCTGTAAAATGTATCTTTAACTAAATGTAGTGTACATATAAATGATCTCAGTTCGAGATACAACCTAAATGGTCTATAGTAAGGGGATAAGGTTTGGGTACCTTACCCTGGTAAAACTATGGATGTGGCCCACTTTATATATGATACAAACACTGTGATCCTAACGTGTTCGTGTAGATGACATGTGAGTGGGGATATCCTATGTAATGAGATTACATAAGACCGGACCACGATATAGTAACCACTAGATGTAACTCCGTTGACTAGTTAGGTTTCTATTTCACTAGGATGACCTAGGCAACTTGATCTCAATCTGAGGCGGTTCACGAACTCCTGCTTGCGAGGGATTGTCCTTTGACTAGTATGGGTGAGAGTGGCCAGATTCGCCGACTCAATATGCCTACCTTCTTGGGGACAAGACCGAGTGAGCAGCTGGGGACTTAGCCTAGCAAGATGGAATTCACTCTTTCCCGCCTACTAGGGTAAGTAGAGGAATGTTCCCTTAAGTGGTGTCTCCGGGACTTGAACAAATAGCCCGACCCTCTCATTGGCCCGAAAGTGTCTCTGTTTGTTGGTAGGACCACAAACAAATTGTTCATTAAAGGAGCGCTGGTACTTAAGGTACAAGATGTAACCCAGGGGTAAAACGGTAATTTGACCCAGTTAGTGTTACGAACATTCGTGAAGAATTGATTTGTTGTTATTGGTTAATATCCGTGGACAAAGAAATATATCTGCAGTGAGAAGAGTGCAACTGCAGGACTTTAGTGGAGTGTTCCCGCAGTTAAGAATGTTGATTAGGAGGTTAATGAGATTAACCGAGTAATCTCGTATCGTTGGAGCTTCTGATATGTAGGTCCATTGGTTCACCTTTTAGCTCGTAAAGGGTTCTTAGATCGTTTGAATTTGAAATGTTCAAATTCTTCAGAGAATAATTTTAATGTATATAAATACGATATAATATATAGTTTTGGAACTATATATTATAAATTTAATGTGAATATGATTCATATTAAATTATATGAGAAATTAAATATTTGAAAGAGTTTAAATATTAAATTCAAATGTGAATGTGATTCATATTTGAAAATTATAGGTTAAAATTTAATGTGCATTAGATGTACATTAAAACTATAGGTTAGAGGGATAATTGATTAAATGTGATTTAATCTATGTTAAATATATGATATTTAATTATGATTAATTAAACATGATTTAATTAAGTATATATATTATTATTTAATTCATAATTTTGATTATTTAATTAAATAAAAATAAAAAAGAGGGAACGTGTCAGGAGGACACGTTGACACGTTCCCTATCTCTCCCAACCCCCTAATCGATAGAGGGTGGGGAGATACCCTCTACAGGTTCCTCTTCTCCTGGTGAGAACGGGATAGGTAATTGATTGATCAATTCATTGATTGAACTCTCAGAAAAATTCTCTCTCTCTCTCAATTTTCCCAAACATTTCCAATTGTTGGATTCCTTCCCACAAAGGAATTGTTCTAAGCACTCAGAGAATAGGAGGTTCTCTTTTGGTGGTGTCCTGTTTGTAGAAGCAGAAAAGCTTGAGGTTCCTGTGTTGTTGTACAATTTGGAGCAAGGAGTTGTTGAGGAAAACTATAAAGGTATTTTGAATCCCTTGTTTAGTTTAGTTTAATTACACAACATGTTTGCATGACTTATATCCATGCCTAATTAGATTAGAAATGCATGTTTATCTCTGTTATTTTTCAATGCACTGGTTTTTGTTTTTTCAACCAAAATAAGCTTGCAATTACGATTCCAAACTCGTTTCCGTTGCTCAAGGGGATCAGATCTCCACCAGAGGGTTCCTTAAAGGTGAAGAAAAATCTTATCGTCTTAACAAATCCTACAAATGAAGGGCTTGATCAAGACTATGGTGACGACAAAGATATTTAAAATGTAAAACCTCCTTATCGCAAGAGCCTAAATTTCATGATGCTCCTGGTCCGCACAAGCTTAAAAGGTGAATGACCAAAAAAAAAATCCTTTCTAAACTACGTTCTGACTCGATCCCTTTTCTTAACTATCTACTGGGGGCAATACAAAAAAAATTGAAGTTGCTAAATCCTATTGTCGATAGTGACGCTACAAATTGAAGGTGTTGCATCATTTTGAGGACGACACTTCAAGTTAAGTTCATGCGAGGTTGCTTCCTCTCCAAATTTGAGAGTCTTCGCTGCTTCCTCTCCAAAGTTCGAAGACTTCGTTGTTGCTTTCTTTCCAAAGTTCGAGGATTTCGTCGTTGCTTCTTCTCAAAGTTCGAGGACTTCGTCGTTGCTTCCTCTCAAAATTCGAGGGACTTCGTTACTTCCTCTCCAAAGCTCGAGGGCTTCGTCGCCGCTTCTTCTCAAAGCTCGAAGACTTCGTCGTCGCTTCTTCTCAAAGCTCGAGGGCTTCGTCGTCGCTTCTTCTCAAAGTTCGAGGACTTCATCGTCGCTTCTTCTCAAACTTCGAGGACTTCGTCGTCGCTTCTTCTCAAACTTCGAGGACTTCGTTGTCGCTTCTTCTCAAAACTCGAGGGCTTCGTCGTCGCTTCTTCTCAAATTCTGAGGACTTTGTCGTCGCTTCTTCTCAAAGCTCGAGGACTTCGTCGTCGCTTCTTCTCAATGCTCGAGGGTTTCGTCCTCTCTTCCTCTCAAAGTTCGAGTACTTCGCCGTCGCTTCCTCTCAAAGCTTGAGGATCTTCAAAGTCTGGTCTCTGGCGGCGACCTCATCTTCAAAGTCGTGGCGACCTCTTCTTCAAAGTCGTGACGACCTCATCTTCAAAGTCTGGTCTCTGGCGGCGGCCGCATCTTAGAAGTCTGGTCTCTGGCAGCGGCCGCATCTTCCAAGTCTGGTCTCTGGCGGCGGCCCCATCTTCAAAGTCTGGTCTCCGGCGGCGACCCCATCTTCAAAGTCTGGTCTCTGGCGGCGGCCCCATTTTCAAAGTCTGGCATCCCGACGGCTCCATCTCCAAAGTTTGGCATCCCGACGGCTCCATCTCCAAAGTCTGGCATCCCGACGGCTCCATCTCAAAAAAAAAAAAAAAAAGTGAAAGAAAAAAATAAGGAAAAAAAAGTTAAAAAATGGTGGGCCCACATTTCATTTCTCTTTCTTTTTTTTCTCTCTCTTCATTCTCTCTCTCTTCTTCTATCACTCTCTCTAAACCCCCATCTCCCTCATCTCCATCTGGCAACAAAAGTAACAAACCAACGAGATCCGACAAATGTGGTGACGATATCTTCACTGTAGCATTCTTCGAATCCCATATTGCGACCATCGCTCTAACGACCAATAGGCTAAAGTTTCAGATCTAAAAAAAAAGCAACAATGTTTGGCCTACAATATTAAATGAGAATCCACGAGGTTATCACGTTCATTGTTACATAAAAAAAAGGCGTGTGCGAACCGAACTGGTTGGAAAAACAACAAAGAATAGCGTCTAGCATCTCACTTATAAGCACCGTATCTATTTGCTCAATGGCACAACCCCATGGTGAAACTCATCCATCTTTCCATGCATATATAGTAAAAGTTATGAGAGATTTTCTGATATCTAGTTAAGATTTCACACCAAGTTTTGGTTGAATTTGAAATCTTCTCTTCCAACTGAACTTCTGTTAAAAAAAATCTTAGTCAGACTGAATTGGAGTAAAGCCAAGATTTCCTCAAAGTTGGTTATTACTTCATGCCACAAATTTGATTAGAGGCCTAAACTTTATTCCAAGAAAAAAATGGGATAAAGTTTCAATATCAGGTTCATGCTGTGGAGAATGACTTGGGCCCAAGGTCCAAACCTCACATGAAGAATGGGAGTGGGGAGTGTTTGTCCCACATTAGAAAGATTGTGGAAGTGAGAATGGTTTTTATACATTGGCTCACATGGAAGTTGGTAAAAAGTGGATGTTTTGGTAACAAAACATCTCCCCACGCGCGCCGCCGCCACCGTCCGTCCGGTCGGATGGGCGGGTTCAAATACGCTTGCGCAACAAAAAGAAAATATTTTTTTTATTTCCCTCCACTTTTATTTTGCTTTAATTGTGATTAAAATCAAATCAATTGCCTTAATTAAGAGAAAAACATTTTTTGTTAAAAACGTTTTTATTCAGATCCAGATCTAGATCCAGATCTGAAACACATCTTCTTCCTCTTCTTTTAGTCTCCTTCAATTCTGAATGAGAAAGTACGATTTTCGATATATTTCCCAAGCTTTGTTTTGTTCTTCTTAATCTTGATTCCAACCCTTGATTGGCGAGTGCACGCCACGATAGGGTGTTGTGCTAACCTTGGGGAGCAACCGACTGTAGCGATTTAGCACCGTGGTCGTGCCGAAATTGCTTTCAAGGCAGTGGATTTTCACGACACAACAACATTCTGATCATCGTCCGAGACAACAATTTGAAAGCAATTTCTCCTTCACTATGTCGATGATCAGATCGGGAAAGGTGTTGCCAGATCTGTCTAAATTAGAACCACTTGATGGATCAAACTACCGGCGTTGGTCTCAGAAACTCTTGATCTTCTTCGAATAGTTGGAGGTCGATTATGTTCTACTATCCGACAAATCACAGAGGCCTACTGTTACAACAACGACAGATCCGGGAAGTTCCATCATTGCTGCTGAGGCTGATCCAACAATCCATATCGATTCTGCCCAATCGAAAAAAGATACTGATGGAGATGACAAGTTCGAGAAAGACAACAAGACGGTCCGCGACCATCTCCTAAATCACATGACTGACTCTCTGTTCGATCACTTTGTCGTTCAGAAATCCGCAAAGGTAATATGGAATATTCTGGAATCTAGATATGATAAAGATGATGCAGGTAGAAGAAAATACGTGGTTGGAAAATGGTTGCAGTTTCAGATGACAGATGATAAACCAGTCATGGAGCAAGTTCATGAATATGAAAATCTGGTAGCTAATGTACTAGCTGAAGGCATGAAGATGTGTGAAATTCTTCAAGCGAACGTACTGCTCGAAAAATTCTCTCCATCCTGGAGTGACTATCGCAACCACCTGAAACACAAAAAGAAGGACATGACCTTGCAAGAACTGATCTGTCACATGCGCACTGAAGAAGCCAATAGGCAAAAGGATAAGATGAATTCTCAATTTCTGAACTCTGTTAATGCTAACCATGTTGAGTCTTTTGTTGCCTTAAAAGACAGGTTCAGGAACAAAGGAAAACAAACTGCCAAAGACAGAACACAAAAGCGGCATCAGTTTAGGGCTTCCAATGGAAAAATTGAGAAGTCTAAGTTGATCTGTTATGTGTGCGGAAAACTTGGACACAAATCATACCAGTGCAACCAGAGGAAAGTAAAGCGGATCAAAACACATTTCCACAGCCAACCTCGCTGAGCAAGAAGAAATTATTGTTGCTGTGGTCGTAGAAGCCAACTTAGTTGAGAATAAGTCTGACTAGATTCTGGACACTGGAGCTTCAAGGCATTTTTGCTCAAATCGAGAGTTGTTCCATGACTACCAAGATTGTGCTGATGGCGAATGTGGGTTCATGGGGAACTCTGCAACTGCTGGAGTACTTGGAAAAGGGAAGGTTATCTTAAAACTTACCTCTGGAAAAACTCTATCATTAAGTGATGTTTTGTATGTTCCGTCACTACGTAGGAACTTGGTGTCTGGAAGTCTATTGAACAGGGCTGGGCTTAGAATTGTGTTTGAGGCTGACAAGGTTATCATCACCAAAAATGGTGACTTTGTTGGTAAGGGATATCTAGCTGATTGTTTATTTGTTCTGAACACAGTTGTTAGTGTTGCATTGATGAATGAAAGTATCTCTCGTTTTGCTTATATCGTTGAATCTATTGACATATGGCATGCTAGACTAGGACATGTAAATATTGCATCAGTTAAAAGGCTAAAGAATCTAAACCTTATTAATGCATCAGAATCGCATGAAATTGGAAAATGCTCTGTATGTGTAGAAGCCAAATTCACAAAGAAAGCTTTTAAACTTGTCACAACTAGAAGTACAGAGTTACTTGAACTAATCTATTCTGATTTGGCTGATTTCAAAAATACTACAAGCTGAGGTGGTAAAAACTATTATATATCGTTCGTTGATGATTTTTCTAGATATACAAAAATTTATCTATTAAAATCTAAAGATGAGGCAAGTAGTATGTTTTTAAAATTTAAAGCTGAAGTAGAAAATCAGTTGGATAAAAAGATAAAAAGGTTAAGATCCGATAGAGGTGGTGAATATGGTGATAAATATCTTAAAGAATTTTGTGAATTAAATGGAATTATACACGAAACTACTGAACCATACTCTCCTCAACAAAATGGCATAGCGGGACGTAAGAATAGAACATTGAAAGAAATGATGAATGTTATGTTATTAAGTTCGGTTATCTTACAATTTGTGGGGAAGTCAGTGTTTCTCAGCATGTTTCATTCTTATGAGGTTCCTCACAAAAGGTTGGATAAGACACCATACGAACTGTGGAAGGGTTATTCGCCTAATTTAAGCTACTTGAGAGTGTGGGGATGCTTAGCTAAAGTGGCGTATCCATCATTCAAGAAACCTACGGTTGGATCTAAAACTTTTATTTCGTGTTTTCATTGGTTATGCTCATAATAGTCTTTGCATATAGGTTTATGTGCTTAAATGATAAATCAATTTACTCAATATAGAGATGTCAAATTCTTTGAAAATATTTTTCCTATGATTAAAGTAGCTAGTGAACCTACTAATACTAAGAATGTCAACATCACAGTCAATGACCAGATAACTATGCAATTACCATCTACTTCTGAAAGTTTGCATGAGCCTAGAAGAAGTAAAAGACAAAAAATTAATAAAAATTTTGGATCTGATTTTTTAACTATTCTCTTAGTAGAAAATTCAGATAAGATAAACAATCAATTTGCTTACATGTTCTTAATAGATGAAGAACCTAAATCATACCAAGAGGCCTTATGCTCAATAGACTCCAAGTTTTGGAAAGAAGCAATTAAAAGTGAATTAGATTCCTTGCTTATAAATCAAACATGAGACTTGGTAGATTTGCCTAAAGGTAATAAGCCTACTAAATGCAAATGGATTATCAAAAAGAAAATTAGACCTGATGGATCAATTGAAAAATTCAAGGCTAGATTAGTGGTTGTAGGATATACACAGAAACAAGGTATAGATTACTTGATACTTATTCTCCTGTAACTAAAATAGCTACCATCAGGGCAATGATTGCATTTGCAGCAATTCATGGCTTGTTAATACATCAAATGGATGTAAAAACGGCTTTCTTGAATGGTGACTTAGATGAAGAAATATATATGACACAACTCCGAGGGATTTGTAGTTCTTGGTCAAGAGAACAAGGTATGCAAGCTTAGAAAATCCCTTTATGGTCTTAAACAAGCACCCAAACAATGGTATGAGAAGTTTAATAAAACTTTAATAAATGAGGGTTTCAAAGTAAATTCTTCTGACACATGTGTTTATTCGAAAATGTTTGGTGTTGATTGTGTGATTATATATCTATATGTTGATGACATGTTAATTTTTGGTACAAACCTAGATGTGATTAAAAATACCAAGTCTTTCTTATCTTCTCAATTCGAGATGAAAGACCTAGGCGAAGCAGATGTGATACTTGGTGTTAAAATAAGAAAAACCAAAAATGGATTTTCATTATGTCAATCACATTATATTGAAAAATTGTTAAGGAAATTTGAATGCTTCGATGATGTTCCAGTAAGGACGCCTTATGATGCTAGTACTAATCTTAAGAAAAATAAAGGTGATAGTGTTTCTCAATCTGAATATGCAAAAATTATAGGTAGTGTAATGTTCTTGATGAATTATACTAGGCCTGATATTGCATATGTTGTTAGTAGATTGAGTAGATATACCCATAATCCTAATAACGATCATTGGGCTGCTCTTCGTCGGTTGTTAAGATATCTCAAAGGTACAATAGACCTTTGTTTGAACTTCAGTAAGTTTCTTGCAGTATTAGAAGGATACTGTGATGCTAACTGGATAACAGATAATGACGAGGTGAGCTCCACTAGTGGTTATGTATTTCTTCTAAGAGGAGGAGCAATTTCATGGAAATCATCGAAGCAAACGTGCATAGCACGATCCACCATGGAATCAGAATTTATAGCACTGGAGCTAGCAGGACAAGAGGCAGAATGGTTAAGAAGCCTACTTGGAGATGTACCATTGTGGGGGGCGTCTGTACCTGTATCTTTACATTGTGATTCACAAGCTGCCATAGGAATTGCAAAAAATAGTGTGTATAATGGCAAAAGAAGGCATATATGCCTAAGGCATGAAGTTGTGAAAGAAATGTTAAAAAATGGAATTATCTCCTTGGAATTCGTAAGATCTGAGAGAAATTTAGCAGATCCTCTCACCAAAGGACTGACAAGAAGAGTAATTCTAGAGTCTTCAACATGTATGGGTTTGAAAATGTTGAACTGATTCCATAGCCCAGTTATTTGGGTGGTCCATATAAGGACTTGATGGAAAAATGTAAAATTTCCATAACCCAGTTATTTGGGTGGTCATATAAGGACTTAATGGAAAAATGTAAGGTTTCCATAGCCCAGTTATTTGGGTGGTCCAAGCGTGGACTTGATGGATAACTATAAAGTCTTCATAGCTCAAATGGAGTGGTTTGTCTTTGACAAACTTGATGAAGCAATTAACGTGATTGTGAAGGCGTGGTTACCTTTTATGAAAGAGTTTAAGGGTCTCTTTCTAGAGCTTTCACGATGACCCAAGGTTCTATGTGCTTAGCCATAAAGAGCACATGAAGTGTTAAATCATCGCGGAATCAAGACAAAACACAAGGACTAAACGTGTTGTGGGGGTCTCAACCATAATAATTGAGAGTTCAAGAGGTTACTCACTCTATTTTATTAAATTGTTGCCCTACTTCACTATGCATCAATTCAAATCGAAAGATATTGATGCTTAAGTTTACTCTCCTTTCTTAGCTTGGGAATTTCTTTTCTTTACCTATCAAACGTTTTTCTTCTCTTTTCTTTTGCAAGTCATTCGTGGGGGATTGTGGAGAATGACTTGGGCCCAAGGCCCAAAACTCACATGAAGAATGGGAGTGGGGAGTGTTTGTCCCACATTAGAAAGATTGTGGAAGTGAGAATGGTTTTTATACATTGGCTCACATGGAAGTTGGTAAAAAGTGGATGTAGTGGTAACAAAACATCTCCCACACGCTGCCTGCCACGTGCCGTCCGTCGTCGAAGGCCGAGCAGGCAGTTCGGGTTAGCCACAAGCAACAAAAAAAAAAATATTTTTATTTCCTTCCACTTTTATTTTGCTTTAATTGTGATTAAAATCAAATCAATTGCCTTAATTAAGAGAAAAACGTTTTTATTCAGATCCAGATCTGAAACACATCTTCTTCCTCTCCTTTTAGTCTCCTTCAGATCTGAATGAGAAAGTATGATTTTCAATATATTTACCAAGCTTTGCTTTGTTCTTCTTGATCTTGATTCCAACCCTTGATTGGCGAGTGCACGCCACGATAGGGTGTTGTGCTAACTTTGGGGAGCAACCGGCTGTAGCGATTTAGCACCGTGGTCGTGCCGAAATTGCTTTCAAGGCAGTGGATTTCCACGACACAACAACATTCTGATCAACGTCCGAGACAACACATGCTACTACGAAATTGAAGATATACAAAATTCTTATTTAAATAAAAGTTTGAGTAGAGTTTATATCCTATTTCAATTTGGAGTAGATGGAAACACAATCCCAGTTATGTGCTAGTCCAATTTCAAGCAAATAAAGTCGACTTTAGTCTGGGTCAGAACTTTGGAGGAATTTAAATTCAACTCTACCTTGAACAAAATTTGGGGCAAATTCTATCCCAAGTTCAAGCAAAAAATTTGTAGAATTGTTTCAAATCAAAATCCAAGTCAAAGTGGGATCCTTTAAATCAAAGGGGTGGATGCATTTCAAATTATTCCACTTAAATTATGGTATGTCCGGATCCCATTAACCAAAACCATAGTGAAATTTTGGCTGAAGTAAATTTCAAGTTGAATCTTAATTTTGAATTGAATTCAAAGTTTCAAATTCAAAATTGGTTCAACTTTAATATTGAATTATCCAATAGATTGAAGGTACATCAAATCCTATCTCAAATTTCCATATCACTATGTAGCACAATTCCATCGTGTTCCAATTCAAGTTCAAGCTAAAATAGAGTGAAATCAAAATAAGGCTTCCCATTTTTATTCAAATTTTGGGATAGAATTTTCGACCTTACCCAAATTTGTTTTGAATTAAAGTACAAAATAAACTTTACTAAATTCAAATTAAGTTTTGTGCTAAAAAAACAGAAAATCAAAATTTTGACTCAAATTCATATTTTGATAAATTGACATAAAAAAAATTTGTGTCCAAGAAATAATAATCAAGTTATGAACCAAATTTCATATTTAATTAAATTGACACATCAAATGAATTCAAACTAAGAGCAAACATCATCGAAATTAGAGCAAACCTCTTAAGTCTTGATTCCAAAATAACTTTTTCGAAATTCACACACATGTACTTGTGTATAAATCTCGAAAATGGGGCATTTGTTGGAATAGAAATTTTGACAAATTCGAAATTGTCACGTCATCACCCAACATTGATAGCTAAATTATATTTAATTAGGGGTTAATTAAATTCTCAAGGATCCATAAATTAAATTTTGGCAAATCTAGGTACACATTTGGGCTCTACCCAAATTGAAAGTCCAAATTAGCTAAGCCTTGCCCAAGAAGGTTGGCCCAAAGTCAAAGCCCAGTCTAGAGGCGAAGGCCCAAATAAATCTAGCCCAGTCCAGAAGGCTGACCCAAAGTCAAACAGGCTCAACTCAGAAGACTGACCCAAAGTCAAACAGACCCAAGCCAAAAGATTGGCCCAACATCAACTTGAGTCGGTCCAATAGGCCAAAGCCCATCTGGAGGCCCAGAGGAACTCTATAAATAAAGACCTCCCTCCTTCGTTTTGGAGGTTCAGAAAATTGGAGACTCTAGAGAGAATTCACAAACCAAAAGACTGTTTGTATTCTTAAAAATCAAACACTTCCTGAACGAAAAACATTGCGTCGAAGATCAAGAACGTTTCTTCGAATCTGAAGAACACCTCTTCGAGTATGAAGAACTCATTGCAGCTTCAATCTCGAGAACAAGTTTTGTAGCTCTCGAGTGAAACATACGAAGGTTCAAAACTGAAAAAGCTCAGAGAATTCAGAAACAAAGTTGTGAAGTCTCCAGAAGCTCCTGTGGATCAAACACCGTCTGAACGAATAACGGTTCAAGGGAATCATCAAGAACACGCCACGAATCCATTGAAGTTTTCAACATCGAGAATAAGTTGTTTCAGCCCTCAAGACAAGCTACAAGCCGAACACCTTCAACATGCTACAAGCCGAAGATTTTCAACAAGCTACAAGCTACAAGTCGAAAACCTTCAACAAGCTATAAGCCGAAAACCTTGAACAAGCTACAAGTCGAAGGCATTCAACAAGCTACGAGCGAAAACCTTGAGCTTTCTACACTTGAGAATAAGCTGAAAAGCCCTCAAGACAAATCTAAATTCGAGAACAAGCTGTTTCAGCCCTTGATTCAAGCACACACGTAGGAGAGAGAATCAAAGGATTAAATACTATAGATTGTACTCACAATTACTTGAAATTAATACAAATACAAATTCATTTACACGTGTCTCATTTCCATTCATTGGTTGAATTCTCGTGTGAACACGTACCTTTTCTGAGATCTTTTACCATGTAAATCTGCAGAATTTTTATTTCCAATTATTTACAAATTTATTAATCTTATCATAAATTTTATAATTTTTCCCCCAATTTTTTATCCCTACATTTTTTACCATTCAAATCTTCATAAATTTATGTTTAATTATTTACAAATCTACTAGTTTTACCTTAATTAAATATATCAATCATTATTTTTTGTTCCAGTCATTTATATTGGAATCCAATATCAACATAATCTAGTGATCAAACTTGGATTTAGTCACTCTAAAAAAATAATGGCATTCCTAAGAATTCTTAAAAAATAGGGATAAAGTTTTAAAATCTAAAATACCTATTTGTAAATTGAATTAGTGAATGACTAAACGTATCACAATCTGATATCACAATCTACGATTATTAGTGAATGTACATGCACACAAGAGACGAAGAAGATGCAGATCATTCAAGTTGAAGATCAAAAACCTTCCTTGGTTAAATGGAGGAAAAAATTTAGACAGTCTAGGGAGTACAACATAAACGAGGGGGCGTTTGAAGCACCGTTTTGGAATCAAAACTCTTGGAAACGAAACCTTGAAGGGTTTTTTCGAAGGGTTTGAAACCCTGAGAATCAAAAAACGGTGTTTGGTATGTGTTTGATGTCTGGGAATTAACGAAAGTTTGTTGGTATTAGCGAAACAAAACTATAGGGTTGTGTTGCAAATCCATTGGATTTTGAACACAATGATCCAAACAACGTCTTGGATTTGGATTGCAAAACCATCTAAATCCAAGACGGTGCACCAAACAGGACATTTTTCAAATTGTTCCACTAATTCACCTGATTTGACCCCACTTCTCCCCCTTGGTGTGATGCTTGAACACTACATCTCTCTCTCCTCCTCTATAGCCTGTATTTTTATGTTCTAAATTGTCCCAAGAAAATCAACCACTATGTGAAGTAGATTAGTAGTATAATGAGATTGGGGGATTCAAACCATAGACTTCATGGGTATTAACACATTTGATATGTCAGTTGAACTATGTGTTTCTTTGGCTTAGTGCTTGGTAAATTCATATGAAATTATTGTGATTTAACCATAATGACTAAATTGGACATATCATTTTAGTTTTTTTAATAGTAATACTCGAGGTATAAAATATTATAGGATTTTAAATTTATTATAGTTTAAATTTTATTTTTTTATTCTAAAATTGTCCTACTTGAACTAATTTTTTTTATTTATTTTCAATTATATGATAAAATACTAGAAAAACTATTGTTATATAAAATTGTAATGGACGGTTGTTATTCCATTTAAGTACAGACAATATTTAAGAAAAATATAATTAAAATAATCTATTTTTGAAACACCCCTAAAAAAATAATGATCCTATTTAGGAGGTTAAAGAAATTACATCGGTCATGTCCAAAAATTCGGCAACATAACGACTTAACTAGGAACAATCCAAAAATTTCTAGAACCTAGTTAAAACAATAAAACACTTCTTAACTCATTAAAAGAATGTCAGCTTCCACCAAACTTCCCTTACAGAATAGGTTGGGCTCGACAACCACAGAACTATATCAGAATAAATCCTCCAACGAGTTAGGAATAAAAAAGAGAATGTAAGAGCGACAACAATCCAATTTTCAACCTAACACAAGAGTTTAGCGGAAACACACAAAGTAATCTATCAGAATAACCAAGCCTAGGGACAAGAAGGAACACCTTCATAGCCTCGCCAGGTTATCGGTCGTCGTCACTCACCTTGTGGGTTAGTGTTATCTGTAACAAAAACATTAAGGTAGCAAGGTCAATGTAGAATACTCAGTAAGTAGCCCACTTAGGATCCAAACTACAATACAAACAAAAGTAACGCTGCTCCAGCTTTGCACATACTCCTGAACAACCCAACTCCTATTCAGGCATCTACGATTTACACTCCTCGCCTGAATCCACTCCTGTGGTAATGTCTCGAGTTCTACCTCGATTCAACAACATAGGTTGACAATGGCAGTGAAAGAAAGCAACTCACGTGCTGACTCACCTTGCTAACAGAACCATGAAGAAAAGTGATAATTCTCATTCACGAAAATTATTTAACTTTTAAATTTAGTTATGCTTGTGATTTTTTTTATCACTATTATTGAATGAAAATTAGAAAAGGGTTGAGTTTATTGGCATAAATGTTGGAGGACCTTTTAACTTTAATAAGTTAAAAAAAAAAAAAAACAAGAGAAGAAGAAAATCCTCACTTATTTAATTTTTATTGCAGATTTTGGGCCGAGAATACAAATGCAATACAATGGCATATCATAGCATTTGCAATTTCGACAGAACTAAAATTTTTAAAAATAGCGCAAATTTAGGTTTCGGGAAGGAAAATACCCACAAAATTGAGCTGGATTTCGAGATGTGGTTGTCCATCAACCAATAAGGTAACCCTAGCATGAATTTTCCATATATTTTCGAGGAGGAAACTGTAGAAAGCTCATCTTCGAAAGAGATTCCATTTTTATTTTTGGGTTTCTCTCAAGTTTTCTATAGTTTTTATTATTTTTTTTTCTTACTTTTCGTAGTTGTTGTCTTCTTCTTTATCCAGCCTTTGAACATCTCTTCAATTTCATCATCACAAATGTTGGTGGTGGTTTTGAACAAAGAATAAAAGGTTATTGTGTAGTTTACTTTCCGTAGAATTCTTCATGCGTTGTATTTTCATTTTTGTTAGTTTGACCCAATTAAATTCTGTAATTTGTGTTTTTGTTCTTAACCACTGTGTTCTGAAATTTCCAACAAGATATTTAAGTTAAAATCGTTTTATTAGCTTGAATACAGAGCACTTTAGAATATTTCTTTATCTAAGTTTAAGTTTTTAAGATTTTAGTAAGTTAGTTGCCAATTAAATTCTGTAATTTGTGTGTTTTGTTCTTAGCCACTGTGTACTAAAATTTCCAGCAAGAGATTTAAGTTAAAATCGTTTTCTTAACTTGAATACAAAGCACTTTTTGACACAAGAATGTTTCTTCATCTAAGTTTAAGTTTGTAGTAAGTTGTTTTTCATTTCTATGTGTTTTACTGACTTCTTTCACCTTAATTTCATTTTGTTTCATCAATTTTATTTTGAGGAGTTAAATTTACTTAGAGGTTCAAGTTTGTGAATGCCTTAAAAGAAAGATGTAACGCTTGATAGTAAAAACAATCTAGCTAACACTTGAACTTATTTGTTTTTGGTGAGTTCAATATTGGGTAAACCCTAGTTGGTTAGTTAGTGTTGCTTGTCGAGCTTAAACTTAGTGTGAGTTAAGGGAAGCGGATGTCGCAAACGAAACAAAAGAAAAGGATTAGACATAAGTCCTGAAACTTCAACTCTAGATATATGGCGAGACTCCAAAACTAAAATAAAGGAAAACTCAAATCTGGCATCTGTTCAAATAGGGTTCAATACTTGACAGAAAAATTTTAAATAAGGATAAACTTCGAACATGAAACAAAGTTCAAAATATGCGGAAATTCATGGCTTTCTCAATCCCATGGCTTGTGCAACGTTTCACCGTCATTCGCTTAGCTTGCCCTTGCTTATACCTGAAAACATTTTTAAAAAATAAAACGGGGTGAGTATTACATAATATAATACTCAGTAAGAGGCTCCACTATCGGGGTTTGAAAACATGTTACAACAAATCATGGCTTTATGTAGGACCCATACACAAAAAAAAACATATTTCATGACTTTTCTTTGCGACTATCAGTGAGAAATTAAGACTTCTTGATCCATGGCCTCTTAGTTTAGGTCGACTCTAAGTCTTTCATGACTTACATAGCATCAAATACGTACGTATGTATATATATATATATATATATATATCGGAAGTTTGACTGCCACGACATTCGTAAGTATTTTTATTTTATAAAATTTCTCTTCGGCATTTAGTGGACGATCAAATTCTCCCGGATCATGGCCTCTCAGTTCGAGCTGACTCTAACTCATTCATAACTTATATAATAAATATTATCAAGGAAGATTTCACCACAACCTTCACAAACATTTTCAAGAAAATACATGCTCAGGGTCCCAAATGAAACAGTAACAACATTCGTGCAAAAATTTCATGGCATAAATATATAAAAGAAAATCAAAATGCTTAATTTTAACCCAACTACAACATGACATTCATGGCCTCTAAGATAAAATCTAGTCAACCAGATCATGACATTTAAAATAGACTCTCAAACAGATCATGGCATTTATAAACGACTTTTCAAATATATCATGCCTTTAAAGGAGACTTTTCAAACATATCATGACATTTAAAAGTGACTTTTCAACCCAATCATGACATTTATCGAGTAAAGCCCTTAAATTCTGAGTCTTAGAGTTTCGTGTGGGTTCCCTTACCTTAGCTTTACTCTAAGACCTCCAAACTCAACCTCTAAGGCACAATACTTTCCCAAACCTGCCCAAAGACCAATTACATAACTTGAAACTATTTACTCAATGAATCAACGAACTTCAAGGCTTTCAATATTTTCTAAATAATTATGTTCGGATAGTCCTTAATCGAAACAGGATCGAGAACTTCTCTAACTCGCGATCACGACGTTCTCAAGCTACATAAATTGAATCACAAGACAATTTATCCAAAAAAAGGAACTTATTCATTAAATAATTGAAATATCTAACATAGGTCAAGTAAAATTACCACAATGGAGGCCCAAGACGAGCTCAGAAAATGGAACTGGTTGAATTGGACTAACTCCGACGAGCGGCGACGCGTGTGGCAACAACGGCTCGTGGAGCACGCATCCGAACCGCTCGTGAGCAGATCTACATGAAACCAGTCCAAACAGGGCGAGAACCAACTGAAAACAGAGTGAACCAGTCGAACCAAAATTTGATTTGGTTAGAACTCCGGTGAACGACGTGACCCTGATGGTTAAATGGTTGGCGACGAGTGTCGTATGGATGGATCGACGCACACGCGAGTTGCGATTTCAGGCGTTGGGTGAGCTGCAACGTAGATCGACGACTCAATCGATCTAAGGGTGGGTTCGATACGTGGCTCGGTCTGTGCGCGTGCGACGGACTAGGTGGGCGGCCGACGAGCTCCGACGCCTGCTGCAGTACGGTCGGTGTGGTGGCTTCGTCTGCGGCGGCTCGCGGAAGCATCATGCAACTGAAACTCCCTCCTTCCATGGTGTTATCGTGAAGAAGAGGTAGAAGATGGATGGGAGAAAAGGAGGAATAGTGTCCTAGGTTTGCGTGATGCTACAAGACAAAATGAGTCTCCAATAACCCTAATTTCCATTCTTTTACCTTTTTGCCCCTCTCTTTAAGTAAATCTACAATAGTGCCATAAACTCAGTTTCCAAATAGTAAAGCATCCCCAACAATAATATCAACATTCTAGTTTGGCTTAAATTATTAATTTTTTTTATTGAAAAATAAACACCAACTTGAAATTAATAAGACCTAAACATAACTGGTGTTACACAAATGGTTTACCTTTTTTTGTAGAAACACGAACTTCCAGCAACTTCTTGTTGTGCCAACACTATTTGGAACCAAAAAAATAGGACGCTATCGTCTAGAGGTTTGGTTTGTGGGAACCAATATGGGTAGGAAATTTTTAAGTTTGAGAGAAAAAAAATCTTTGGGAGATCAGAAATATTCTCTGAGGAAGCGCAAACTTTCTTAACAAGAGTAAGAGAATGAGTGGGAAAAATATGGGATTACCATATTTTTCCATAACTTCAAACAACGACTAGAAGTTAGATTTTTATTAAATTAAATTAAATTAATTAAATAAAAATAATTTAATTAATAATTAATTAAATCAAAATAATTTAATTAATAATTAATTAAATCAAAATAATTTAATTAATAATTAATTAAATCTAGTTTAATTAAAATTCATGAATAATAATTAATTTAATAAATTATTAATTATTAATTATTAAAATTCATTAATAATAATTAATTAAATCTAATTAATTAAAATTCATTAATAATAATTAATTAAATCTAATTTAATTAAAATTTATTTAAATCATATTTAAATGAATATCTCTCATATAACTTGTAGTTTAAATTCAATTAATTTAATTAAATCAAATTAAATTAAATTAACTAATTAATTAATTACTAAATTAGTTATCACATATTTAATTTAAACCTATAATTGAATCATATTCAATTATGATTTTCCCATAACCTATAGTTTTAATGAACATCTAGTGTTCATTAAATCTATAGTTTTAATATGAATCCAATTCACATTAAAATAATATTTGAACTCTTTCAAATGTTTAATTCTCTCATAAATTAATTTTGAGTCACGTCCAAAATTAAATTTATATTATAAAGTTTTAATCAAAATATAAACTTTATATTAGAATGTATCATAATACATTATAATGATTCCCTAGGTGAATTTGAACATTTCAAATTCCAATCAATATCGAATTATCTCAACACCTTTTACGAGTTAGGAAGTAGATCTAATGGACCATCAGAAGCTTCAACGATATAAGATTAATTGGCTAATCTCATTAACCACATTAATCAACATTCGTTAAATGCAGGAACACTCCACTAAAGACCCACCGCTGCACTCTTCTCACTGCAAATATATTTCAGTGTCCACAAATATAGATCAATAACACTAAGTTAATCCTTCATGAGTGTTCGTAACACCAACTAGGTCAAATTAGCGTTTTACACTGGGATACATTTATGATCTTAAGTACCAGTGCTCCTCTAATGACAACCTGTTTAAGGTCCAACCATTAAACATAAACCCCTTTCAGGCCAATGAGAAGTTAGGAGCCTTTGTTCAAGTCCTGAACACACCACTTAAGGAAACACTCATCTACTTTCTCATAAAGTGGGGAAGGAGTGAATTCTATCTCGTGTAATTTTGTTTCCAGCTCCCCAATCGGTCTTGTCCCCAAAATGGTAAGCATATTGAGTCGGTGATTTGGCCGCTTTCACCCATGTAGATCAAAAAATAATTTCTTGTGAACAGGAGTTCATAATACACTCAGGATTAAGACTAAGTTACCTAGGTGATCTTACTGAAATAAAAACCTAAATAGTCAACGGAGTTACACCTGTTGGTTACTATTTCACGGTCCGATCTTATGCAAACTCATTGTATAGGATACCCCCACTCGCATGTCACCTACACGAATGTGTTGGATCATTGTGTTTATATCAAATACAAAGTGAGTTGTATCCATAATTTCATCAGGATAAGATACCCAACCTCATCCCTATATTATAGACCCTTTAGGTTGTTTCTTGAACATTGATCCTTGTATGTCCCTACATAAAGTTCAAGACATATAATACAATCTAAGATGTTAGTTTATTAGATTTAGGATTATTTAAAACAAAACGAATACAACATTCAACACTAACTTTTATTAAATAACCTCAATAACACTTTATTCATAATAATCAACTGTTTACATTTACTATCTACGAGTTTTAGGGCATAAAACCCAACAAACTCCCACTTGAACTAAAACTCTAGTTAGTGGGGTTACATAGACAAATAATCCAAAACATCAGGGAGATAAGGTATTATAATACAACAAGATACATTATATAATACTATACAAATATAATAAACTAGGGCATCAAGATATCCATTGCATTTCTCCCACTTGCCCTAGATTACACTATGTACATATCTCGCAGACCTAGACTCTCTAGATGACTCTCGAACACTTTAGTCGTGAGAGCCTTCGTAAACGGATCAACAATGTTATGCTCCGAAGCGATCTTTGTAACAATTACATCTCCTCGTTGCACTATCTCCTGAATTAGGTGATACTTCCTCTCAATATACTTTCCTCATTTGTGGTTGCGAGGTTCTTTCGAGTTTGCCACAATACCATTGTTGTCACAGTATAAGGTGATTGGCAAGCTCATGATGGGGTTGAATCCCGCAGCGGAAGCGACGTGAATCACGTTGCTTTTCGTTGTGTTACCATTTTTCTTAAAATCAACATACATCTCATGAATATTTAGGTTAAGGCTGCTAAAGAAAAGGAAAAAGTACAACAAGATGCACTAACCTCTTGAAGAACACTCCTTCACGATTTCCTTCTGCAAGTCACGATCTCAACGACCTCAAGTTCTCCACTATGAACCACGAACGGACCACGATCTTGGGACACCTCCACTTGATCTTCTCAGTTGTTCTTGGTGGATGAGAGAGAGTTGTGAGACTCCCTTTGGATTTTGGGTGAGGAGAAAGTTAGAGAGTTTGAGAGAGAATTGAGAGAGTTCTCTTGGTGGATTTCCAAAAAATGAGAGAATGCTTATGGAATGCTTCACATTCCACCAATAAATAGTGGTATTTTGTGGAGATCAATTTGCCACTTTACCACAACTATATGATATGCAAATCATATTTGCATACCATATAGTATAAGATATCACATACTTTATTATACAAATCTCATTTGCATAATTGTAGAATTTAAAATTGAATCACATTAAATTTTATTTCTTTCAAATCAATTTCTTCAACATAAGCCTTAATTTCATAATTAGGCTATATTATAGTTTATTATGAATCTTATTTACATTAAACTATGTCAATCATATCTCATATAAATGACATAAATACCCTTTATATGAATTTGATTACTTCAAATTCACTCCAAACTGTAAACCCTCATTGAATCCATAATTGAGCCAACCGAGGGATCTAATGGACCTACAGATCATGAGCTTCAACAATCCGAGATTAACTGATCAAACTCTTTGATCCGGTTAATCAACATTCATTAACTACGGGGACACTTCACAATAGCCTCATAGTTGCACTCTCATCACTGTAGTACAAGTTGTGTCTATCGATATAACCAATACCCGTGAGTCGACCCTTCACAGGTTGTTCGTAGTCACAACTTGTTCAAATTACCGTTTTACCCCTGTGTCTATCTCTTACTCCTTAAGTCCGACTGCTCCTCTAATGAACAATTTTGTTGCATGGTCCACCATAAACAACGCCCCTCTCGGGCCAGTGAGAGGGTGGGCCTCGTTGTTCAAGCTCTGGAGTCAGCACTTAAGGGAACAACCCCTCTAACTTTCCTAGTTCGGGAACGAGTAAATTTCATCTTGCGTAGTCAAGTTCCCAGCTCCCCACGTGGTTCTGTCCCTGAAAAGGTAGGCATATTGAGCGAGCAACACATGTCACTCTCACCCGTACTAGTCAAAGGACAAACTCCCATAGATAGGAGTCCGTAACACGGTCAGGATTAAGGACGAGTCACAAATGGTCATCTACGAATTTATTAGTCCTAAACTGTTAATGGTGTTACATTAGTTGGTTTAATAATTCACGGTCCGGTCTTCTACAATCTCATTGTACAGGATGCCCCCACTTTCATGTCAACTACATGAACGAGCTGGATCGCCTCGTTTGTAACTAATACAAAGTGGGTCGCATCCACAGTGTTGTCAGGATGAGGTTGCCAATCCTATTCATATACTGTAGATCGTTCGGGTCAATAACTCGAACGAGATTCTACCTGTGTGTCCACTACATACCGTTCAAGTTCTCATAAGTATGATCCTGGAGCTTAGTTTATTGGATTAAGTTTATAAATGCGAGATACAAAGTTTGAATAACAAATAACTTTTATTCATTAATTCAAGAACTGTTACAAACGACACGAGCTTAGGACATACAACCCAACAACTCATATTTGGAACAACTTTCAAATCACTTAAAAACTTCCTAGGCCAAACAACTTATTGTGTTGCTTCACAAGTAGTACATATTCAACTTTCATAGTGGTGTCTGCAATGCATCCTTGCTTGATGCTTCTATTGGATTATATGCCCTAAAAACTCGTAGTTTGTAAATTTGTAATTTGTTCTAATTTTATCAATAAATTGTTATTGCATTTATTCAATAAGGTGGTGTTTTCTTATATATTAGTTTGCTTTAAATAACCTTAAATCTAATAAACAAACATCATAGGATGTATTATGTGTCAAGAACTGTATGTGGACACATACAGGGATCAAAAGTTCAAGAAATAGCCTAAAAGGTATATAATATAGGGATGAGGTTGGGTACCCTATCTTGGTGACACTATGGATACAACCACTTTGTATTTGATACAGACACAATGATCTAATGTGTTCGTGTAGTTGACATGTGAGTGGAGATATCCTATGTGATGAGTTCACATAAGACCAGACCGCGAAATAGTAACCGATAGATATAACTCCGTAGACTAATTAGGTTTCTATTTCAATAGGATGACTTAGGCAACTTGATCTTAATCCTGAGCAGGTTGCGAACTCCTGTCCCCGGGGGATGCCCTTTGACTAGTATGGGTGAGAGTGGCTCGAGGCACCGATTCAATAAGCCTAGCCTCTTAGGGACAAAACCGCGTGGGTAGCTGAGGACTTAACCTTACAAGATGAAATTAACTCTTTCCCAACTGAGGGTAAGCAAATGAGTGTTCCCTTAAGTGGTGCCTCTAGGACTTGAACAAAGGGCCCTACCCTTTCACTGGGCCGATAGGAGTTTCTGTTTAATGGTTGGACTATAAACAAGTTGTTCATTAGAGGAGCACTGGTACTTAAGGTCATAGATGTAACCCAGGGATAAAACGATAATTTGACCCTGTTAGGATGTATGTCCTAATCTCGTATATGTTTGTAATATTCATTATTGAAATAAATAAGAGTTATTTTTCATCACTTTGTGTCTCGCATATTTACAAACTTTATCTAATAAACTAAGCTCCAAGGTCATTGAATTATGAGAGAACTAGAACTTGAACGGTGTGTAGTGGACACACAGGGAGGATCACGTTTGAGTTTATGATCCGAATGGTCTACAGTATACGGATAGGGATGGAGACCTAATCTTGGATACGCTGTGGATGTGGCCCGCTTTGTATTAGATACAAATGAGGTGATCCAACTCATTCATGTGGTTAACATGTGAGTGGGGGCATCTTGTGCAATGAGATTGTACAATACCAGACCGTGAATTATTAGACCTACTGATATAACACCGTTAACAATATAGAACTAATAACTTCGTAGATGACCAATAGTGACTCGACCTTAATCCTGAGCGTGTTACAAACTCCTGTCTGTGGGGATCTGTCCTTTGACTAGTACGGGTGAGGGTGGTCACAGTTACTCGCCCACTATGCCTATCTTCTCAGGGACACGACCACGTGGGGAGCTGGGAACTTGACTACGCGAGATGGAATTCACTCGTTCCCGACTCAAGGAAACTAGAGGGGTTGTTCCTTTAGTGTCTTTGTCTCAAGGCTTGGACAACGGGCACCCACCCTCTCACTGGCCCGAGAGGGGTGTTGTTTATGGTTGGACCATACAACGTTGTTGTTCATTAAAGGAGCAGTGGGGACTTAAGGAGTAAGAGGTACACACAAGGGTAAAATGGTAATTTGATCCAACAATGTCTACGAACAACCTGTGGAGGGTCGACTCATGGGCATTGGTTATATCAATGGACACAACTTGTCCTAAAGTGATGGGAGTGTAGCTATGGGGTTTAGTGGAGTGTTACCGTAGCTAATGAATGTTGAATAACCGGGTCAAAGAGTTAGACAGATTATTCTCGGATCATTGGAGCTCGTCATCTGTAGGTTCATTAGGTCCCTCGGTTGGCTCAAAATGGATATATTGAGGGTTTACAGTTTGGTGTGGATTTAGTGTTCAAATTCATTAAAAGGGGATTTATGTCATTTATATGAGATATGATTGACATAATATATAGTTTAATGTGAATGAGATTCATAATAAACTATAGGTTAGTCTAATTGATTAATTAGTGCTAATTTAGAGAAATTGGATTGAGAGAAATTAAATTGAATATGATTCAATTTAAAATCCACAATTATACAAATGTAATTTGTATAATAAGGTATGAGATATCTTATTATATGTGTTAAATATGATTTGCATAATCTAATGTTGTGGTAAAATGGTAAATAGGTGGAGATTTCAACTCCACCTATCACCATTATATAAGGCCTTTGTGAAAGGCTTTGTAAGGATTATTGCTCCTTTTTTGGAATCTTACCAAAAGCTTCGCTCTCAAACTCTCTCAATCTCTCTAAAGGTCTCTCTTCCCCAAACCAAAAGGAGTCTCACTACTCTCCCTCTATCGACGAAAACAACCGAGAAGATCAATTGTGAAGGGATTAAAACTCCCGCAGCGGAAACGACTTGGAATGTCGTGGTGTTCATTGTGAAAATCATTTCTTAAATTAAACCTATCCTATAGATTTTAGGCTAAACATTCTGTAAAAAAAAGAAAAACAATAAGAAAACTACGTACTTGTTGAAAAACACTTTTTCACGAATTCCTTCTCCGATCTCGATCTCTACATTCATGATCTCACGAACCGAACTGTGACACCTCTGAAAGATCTTCTCGGTTGTTCTCCGTCGGTAAAGGGAGAGTGGTGGGACTCCCTTTGGTTTAGAGTAGAGAGAATTTGAGAGAGTTTGAGAGAGTTTGAGAGAGCTCTTTTGGTGAGAATCCAAAAATGAGCAAATGCCTTACTAATGTCTTCTTACAAAGGCATTATATAATGGTGATAGGTGGATTTGAGATCTCCACCTATTTACCATTTTACCACAACCTTAGGTTATGCAAATCATATTTGCATAACCACATATAATAAGATATCTCATACTTTATAATACAAATCACATTTGTATAATTGTGGATTTTAAATTGAATCACATTCAATTTAATTTCTCTCAATCTAATTCCTTTAAATTAGCACTAATTAATCAATTAGGCTAACCTATAGTTTATTATGAATCTCATTTACATTAAACTATATATTATGTCAATCATATCTCATATAAATGACATAAATACCCTTTTAATGAATTTGAACACTTCAAATCCACACCAAACTGTAAACACTCTATCTATCCAGTTTGAACCAACCGAGGGACCTAATGGACCTACAGATGACGAGCTCCAATGATCCGAGATTAACCTTTCAAACTCTTTGACTTGTTTATTCAACATTCATTAGCTACGGTAACACTCCACTAAAGCCCGTACTCTCATCACTATAGGACAAGTTGTGTCCATTGATATAACCAATGTCCGTGAGTCGACCCTTCACAGGTTGTTCGTAGACACTATTGGGTCAAAATACCGTTTTACCCCTGTGTCTACCTCTTGTTCCTTAAGTCCCCACTGCTCCTTTAATGAACAACAACGTTGTATGGTCCAACCATAAACAACACCGTTCTCGGGCCAGTGAGAGGGTGGGCGCTCATTGTCCAAACCCTGGAGACATCAATTAAGGGAACAACCCCTCTAGTTTCCCTGAGTCGGGAACGAGTGAATTCCATCTCGCATAGTCAAATTCCCAGCTCCCCACGTGGTCCTATTGATAACTCACCATAAGTGAGTTATTTTACTAGAATTTTAGTGTTTAATCCACTTGAATTGCATTTAATTTAGTTATCCTCGTTATTTTATCCCTAAATTATGTGTGTTAGCTTTAATATCTTGAATTTAAGCATTAGGTGCAAAAAGAATTAATTTTGATGTTTTTGTGTTTTAATTCAAGAATTTAGGAAAATAAGCTAACAGTTAATTGAAGACCAAAATTTGAGATTTTTCTTAACTCCAAAAATCCTTGCGTGTTTTGATTTATAATTGACTTCATATATTTATTTGGGATTTTTCTGTGTGCAGGAGATTATAAAAATTACAAGAGTCCCTAAGGGCATTTTAGATATCTTACCCGAAAGGTAAGATGGTCTTTCTACCCCTAAGGTCATTTTTGTAATTTGTGGAATTAGGGCAACATAATCTTATATAAGGAGGCTAGGGTTCAAGTGCAAAAAGGTGGAGTTGGAGTTGTGAAGAGGAAGAGATCGAGAGGGAGAAAAAGAACTCGTGAGATTGCTGAAGCAAAGGGCCTGCGTTGGAAGGAAAAAATCTACAGCCCTTTGCTATAGCAAATGTTGTTGCACACATCTGAGAAAAAGCCCTTTTGCTGAAGCAAAGTGTAGTTGTGCTTGGCGGTAGGGTCTTTGTTTCTTTCAAGCAATTGGGTGAGAGAAGAACAAATCACGAGAGGGAGGTATTGCTGAAGCAAACCGTGGAGTAGAGGGTTGACCATCTGCTGGAATCGACCAAACTTTGCTGAAGCAAAACCGAGAGTAGGAGTTTGTCCACTGTGATTTACCCATCTTTGCTGAAGCAAAATCGAGGGCATCAGTGAAGTTCGGTTTTCACAGACGTCGTTTACGAAATTTGCAATTACCGGCTATCCAACCGTTGGATTTTGCTACAATTTTGTCAGCATATTAAGGACTCATAGAGCTCCGGTTTCAACGGTTGGATCGTCGTTTGGAGCTTTGTGCTGTCCGATATTGCTGTCACATTGCACGTCCACTGCAGTTCGATTTTTCCCAGACGACAGTCACAAAGTTGTCGTTTGTGGGAGTTTGAACCGTTGGATTGTGCTGAAATTTTGGCAGCATGTTGGAGACTCATAGACCGTAGTATTCAACGGTTGGATCATCATTCAGAGCCCTAGTTCATTAGATATTGATATCGGACAGAAGCTACAGAATACTGAAATCTGCTGCTATTGTCTGCTGCTTTCTATGGGATCTTGGCGTTTTGCTGAAGCAAAACATATGTCAATTGCCTCCAGTAAACTTCTCCTATTCCTTAATAATGTTGGCTTGTTGTTACTCCAATTTTGGGCGTTTATCGTGCTCTTTTGACTCACTGTTTTAGGCTAAATTCATGACTGTTTTTGGGCTGAAATTGTTTAATCAATTTGGGTTGTTTTGTGACATTGTTACAACACATATTTGAATTTATTAAACAACACAAGCATGCATAAATTAGAGATTTGTGAGTTGATTTACATGAACTAAATTTTCTTAAGCAAGGGTTAGGTTGTTTTAATGTAATTTTGGATTAAATTTATGGTTGATGTCATTGATTGAATTTATGAAATTTTATTAAATTTAACGTTGCATGAGAATTAAAATTGGCCTTTTAAACTTCTCTATAATTCATAAACTTGGGAAAGCTAATGAATTAGAAAACTAAAATTTCATTCTAGGATCATTGAGTTGATTAGGATAATTAACCCACCTAGAACCTAAAATCATGGGCATAATTTAGATCACAATTGGGAAATTGTAGGTTTTAAAACTTAGTGATTTTGGAAAGAATCATTTGAATGCATGTGTAGGTAAATTCAAGGCATCACTAAAAATTTATTCCAATTGAACATTAGAACTCTAACCTAACCCGAGCTTATTTTTCATTACAAATCTCATCTCTTGTATCTGTCTTCTTGTTTGCATTCTCCTCTCCTTGCATTTAAATTCAATTATTTTCTTTGGTCTTATCTTATCTTTCTTATCGTATCAACTTATATATTTTAAACAATAAATTGCACACTCATGCATTGTACTAAAATAAGGAAAATTTGCTAGGACACTCACTAAATTAGGTCTAACTAGTCCTCGTGGGATCGATATTTTTAACTTATCACTTGCTGCTCTCGACCGTGTATACTTGCACGTCGTAAAAGTGTCGGGGTTTTATTCTAATTTGCATTAGTTTAGGGCACCCGATGTTTTCGCATCACCTATCCCCGAGAATATATGCATATTGGGCAAGTAACTGTGACTACCCTCATGTTGGGGTTTGTGCCCTAAAACTCGTAGTTTGTATTTTTGTTCTTATTATTGTAATAAAGTGTTATTACTTCAATAAAGTGTTATTGTTCGAAATTGCCATTGTTTTAACCCTAAATCCAATAAATTAAACATCCAAGGCTGTAAAATGTATCTTTAACTGAATGTAGTGTACATATAAAGGGTCTCAGTTCGAAATACAACCTAAAAGGTCTATAGTAAGGGGTTAAGGTTTGGGTACCTTGCCCTGGTAAAACTATGGATGTGGCCCACTTTATATAAGATACAAACATTGTGATCCTAAGGTGTTCGTGTAGATGACATGTGAGTGGGGATATCCTATGTAATGAGATTACATAAGACCGGACTGCGAAATAGTAACCACTAGATGTAACTCTGTTGACTAGTTAGGTTTCTATTTCACTAGGATGACCTAGACAACTTGATCTCAATGCTGAGCAGGTTACGAATTCCTGTTCGCGAGGGATTGTCCTTTGACTAGTATGGGTGAGAGTGGTTAGATTCGCCAATTCAATATGCCTACCTTCTTGGGGACAAGACCGAGTGAGCGGCTGAGAATTTAACTTAGCAAGATGGAATTCACTCTTTCCCGCCTAGTAGGGTAAGTAGAGGAATGTTCCCTTACATGGTGTCTCCGGGACTTGAACCAAGGGCCCGACCCTCTCATTGGCCCGAGAGGGACGCTGTTTGTTGGTAGGACCACAAACAAATTGTTCATCAGAGGAGCACTGGTACTTAAGGTACAAGATGTAACCCAAGGGTAAAACGGTAATTTGACCAAACTGGTGTTACGAACATTCGTGAAAGATTGACTTGCTGTTATTGGTCAACATTCGTGGACACAAAAATATATTTGCAGTGAGAAGAGTGCAACTACGGGACTTTAGTGGAGTGTTCCCGCAGTTAACGAATGTTGATTAGGAGGTCAATGAGATTAATCAAGTAATCTCGTATCGTTGGAGCTTTTGATCTGTAGGTCCATTAGGTCCACCTTTTAGCTCGTAAAGGGTTCTTAGATCATTTGAATTTGAAATGTTCAAATTCATTAGGGAATAAATTTAATGTATATTGATACGATATAATATATAGTTTTGGAACTATATATTATAAATTTAATGTGAATATGATTCATGTTAAATTATATGAGAGAATTAAATATTTGAAAGAGTTCAAATATTAAATTCAAATGTGAATGTGATTCATATTTGAAAACTATAGGTTAAAATTTAATGTGCATAAGATGTGCATTAAAACTATAGGTTAGAGGATAAAAGGATTAAATGTGATTTGATCTTATGATTAATTAAATATATGATATCGAATTAATTAATTTATTAAATTTTATTTAATTGATTATATATTAATTAATTAATTTAAATTAATTAATGGAAACGTGTCAGGAGGACAAGTTCCCATCTTCCCCACCAACTCCACATCGATAGGGAGTGGGGGAAGAAATCCTCTGTATAACCTCTCGAGAAAGAGAAGTTAGAGGTTGATCGAGGTTTTGGAAGCAATTGTGAATTGCTCTCTGAATAACTTCTCTCTTTGATTTTCCCTGTCTACCAAATTGTTGGAGGTTTTCCACCAAACCTAGATCTAAGTAGAAATCTAGAGAATAAGAGGTTTACTGGGTGGTAGTGTCTTGTTTGGGGAAAACAGAAAAGGTTCCTATGTTGCTGTACGATTTGGAGTAAAGAGTTATTGTTGAGGAAAACTACAAAGGTATTTTTAATCCCCTTTTAGTTTATTTTATTCCTAAAGCATGTTTGCATGTCTACTCCATGCCTAATTAGATTAGGATTTTTGAATGCTTATTATGTATTTTTACCAATGTATGGGTATTTGATTTTCAACCAAAACAAACTAGCAAAATTACGATTTCTATCACGTTTCCGCTGCTCAAGGAGAACGAATCTCCATCACCTCACCCGTACTAGTCAAAGGACAGACCCCCGCAGACAGGAGTCCGTAACACGCTCCGGATTAAGGTCGAGTTACTAATGGTCATCTACGAAGCTATTAGTCCTATACTGCTAACGGTATTACATCAGTAGGTCTAATAATTCACGATCCGGTCTTGTACAAGATTTGTAACTAACACGTGTGCAAGACAACTCTAAATCCTGAAGTAGCATAAGCTATGTTTACACCCTCTTTATAACTCAAAAGGTGTTTCAGAACCACTCTTTGAGGGAACGTTGTTCAAGATGTTAACTGCAATCTCCACTACGAATCCCCAATACGAGTTAGGCAACTGAGCATAACTCATCATAGAGCGAAGCATGTTTAACAAGGTTCTATTTCTCCTTTCTGATACACCATTTTGTTGTGGTGTACCAGGTGTTGAGAGTTGGGACTGAATTTCATGTTCTATCAAATAGTCTTAGAATCTTAAGTCCATATACTTTCCACCTCAATTGGATCAAAATGTTTTAATGGTTTTACCTAATACATTTTCAACTTCAGTCTTAAACTTTTGAAGTTTTCAAGAGCTTTAGACTTATGTTGCATTAGGTATAAGTAATAGTACCTCAAATAATCGTCAATAAATGAAATAAAATATTCATATCCTCCTTATCGTTATGCGACATGCAAGTGCACGTGATCGAAGTAATATAAAACTGAAAGTATTCGAGAGTATTGAACCCACAAGGAACAGATTTTAACAAATCTTATTTGAAAGACAAACTATCTAGCAAAAATGCAACTGTGGTAACCAAGTTTTGTAAAGTTGATTTGAATGTATCTAAGCTACTGGCAATTAAGGAAAACCAATGATTAAAAAGAAGAGAATTCAAGTTGCTCTTACCCTTTCAGAGAAAATGCTGCCGAAAATGCAACAACAATTGTGCCAACAATCGTAAACCTAATTAAACAAGATTCGACTCCTATTCGGTTTTGCTCTCAAACCTTTAGGAGACTAAGCAATTAAACCTATATTTCTATGGCTAATTGAGCTTAGATAATTCGGTGCACAACCCTTAGGTCTTGGAGTCTCACCCAATGTCTAGGCTCAAAGTTTCGGATCTTATGTCTAAGTCGTTTCCTCCATTGTTTTTATGAGATCTGCTATCCCTTAACCCCTTCAGTATTAAGTTCTAACTTGGTAAGTAATCCTAGTGATCGTCTAGGGTTACCCAAATTACATTCAATAAAAATAAACATAAAATTAGTTGTCGGCACAATTATTTTGCTACTTTAAGCTTGACATCTCTCTTGTAGGGCATTCACAACTTGAACCCTTAAAGAGGATTTAGCTCATGATGGAAAGGAACAAAAATAGAAAATTAATAATTAAAAACTTCATACTTTTCAAAAACTAAAAAAATGGATGAAAGTGAAAATAAAATTAATCTACAACCTACTTGTTACTTTCTAAATGCTTGCTTTCTAAATTTTAGTGATGAACTAAATAAGGAAGGTAAAATAGTAAAGAAAAACAAAGAACACTCATAAAAAAATGCTTAAAGACTTACGAACACTTTATTGCATATGTAATGAAAGTACAAGAACTTAATCCTACTTTCATTCTAACGGAAATGAACATAAAAACAACAACAGATAGAAGAAACGATTCTCATAAAAATGAACAACAACTAAATTCGAAAACATAACACATAAAATAGTAGCTAAAATTCTAACTTCCTTATTTGATCGATTCCATCAACCTGTGAATAGGTTATGGATCTTCACCTCCCCACTTTTGTGAAAGAGGGATCAACCTTAGGAAGATTTCATGACTAAAAGATGAAGAAGAAGTGCTGGAAAAATAAAGAAAATTGTTGTTGTCCACAAACTTCTTGGTTGAAAACCAATGAAAACACCATCTTTTTATAGGTGGTACAAGCTAGAGTTTCCTTTTAAATCCATCCTCAATCTATTGGAAATCATTTGGGCATGATTCTAGACTTTAAACTTTCAAAAAATGAGCAAGATTTGGTCAAATCTCGTGATTCCCGAATTTTGTGGCGTTTTTCTAAAAATCCTGTAGTTAGCATTTTGTCCAACATTTTGTCCAACATTCTGGCTTTTTATTCTTTTGCTTTGCAAGTAAAAATGTCAACTGCATTTTCGCTTGCATTTTTCCTGTTTTCTCCAAATCTACACAAAAACAATGAAATTAGTTCAAATTCATTCTTTTCTCAATTATTTTCACTTCCCACCTTTCTTAGCAAGCTTTCTAGAATTTTACTCATTAATGCTATTTTTGGCTTGCTCGGTAATTGATAGACATATGAAAATGACAAAAATTACCTAGTTTAGAGTTAAATAATCCTCATAAATGAGAATTATCACACTTCCAAACTTGAGGTATTGCTTGTCCTCAAGCAATATCATAGCAAACATTAAAACATATAAGCACATAACAAGTCAAGATTGATTCTATGAGTGATTCTGATAAAATTACGTCTTTTAGGAGAGGTCTCATGCTCATAACACTTACCAAAATTTAATGCTTCCACTACATGCAACTTCTATGCTTCCCTTGTCTAAACAAAATACCTCCATCCTACAACTAAACCTTAGGCTCATACTACCAAGTACCTTTAGTCAAGTTTCACTTAATTGCTCACAAGCTAACTTTTTCTTGATTTTTTTAACAAAATCCGACCAAACTTATTCTTCACTGCCAAGGTACATATTTTTTTTCAAGAGAGAACCTTTCTGTCATTTGTGCCTTCACTTTAGCTTACTAACGCTTTTTGGTGAAAGTATCTAACTACGAGCACTCATCACATCAAGGTCATTTGCATACTCATTTCTTAAGTTAACTTTTCATGCAAAAGAAATCATAGGTGTCATGACCATCCCTGGTTACTAAACTAACTTTGGAAGGAGGTGTATCCTCTTTTTTCTTTTTTCTTTTTTTTTTGTAATCCTAGCAGTGGTTACAACAACATTACACAATAATATTACAACAACATAGTGTTATAACAACAATATTACAACAACATACTATTACATATATTACATGACTCATCTCCACCCCCCCAAACTTAAATGGGTCAATGCCCCACCGCCTCAAAAATGTAGCAAATAGGGATGAAAGGAAGTGATTACTTGCAAGACATTCAAGCTATTCTCTCCTAAAGGGTAAGATGCATAGACTGAGGTAAGTCTTAGACTTGGGTATTTCATAGAGACAAGGAATCATGAAGGTGTTTGTTTGGGAAACACATAAGTAATGATCTAGTGTTTAATGATCTAAGCAACTCCGATGTCATCATTAAAGGGTATTTAATCAGAAAAATACTCAAAGAATATATAAGATAGTCCATCATAAAAAATATTTCAGAGTTTACAAAAAGAAACAAATAAACTAAAAATCAAGAAAAACAACTTATCTAAACCAAAACAAAAACAAAGAAACAAACCAACAGAAATGACTTGAAGGAAACAACTAAGAAAGCAAGTAAAAAGATAAAACAACTGTTCCCCTGTGGAGAAGAATGTGCCATTGCTCTCATCACTAGCTTCTGGAGTCTTTGATTGTGGAAGAATAATTTCTAGAAAGTCGAGAAGAATGAGTCTTTTGTCTTTGTTCATCCACCTGAAACTCAAGGTTAACTTATCAAAAAGTTCACCAGATTTCTCTATTGGATCCTAAGGTAGTTAACAATTCCTCGACCGAAAAGCGGTAGCTAAAAACCATTGGAATATGCGATATTTTTGTAGTAGTGATTAGCTGAGATGGTCTCAATTTAGGGGAGGAGTGACTGATCACCCAACGATGGCTTTTATTCTAAACCTCTAAAGTATCGTATTAAACACATTGGTTTAAAAATTAAACATTAGGGTTCTTTGTTATTTTTCTAAATTGATTGGATTGCATGTAATGGGTTAAGGCATAAATAACTAAGTTGGACAAACTTTGGTTTTCAGCATGTCGTCTTCAATTATTACTTTGCTTGCGAATGAAAAATTAACTGGGGATAACTACGCTACGTCGAAGTCCAACTTCAATATGATTCTCGTTGTGGACGACCTTCTATTCGTCTTAACTGAGGAATGCCCTCAGACCCCTGCTCGTAATGCGCCTCAAACAGTTAGGGACACCTATGACTGCAAGACCAAGGCCAATGACAAGGCCAAGGTCTATATCTTAGCTAGTCTGTCTGACGTGCTGGCTAAGAAACGCGAAGGCATGGTCTCAGCTCGTGGGATCATGAGTTCGTTGTAGGAAATGTTTGGACAACTGTCAGGACAAATCCAACACGAAGCTCTCAAATACGTTTATAATGCGAGCATGAAGGAGGAAACTTCAGTGAGAGAACACGTTCTCGATCTGATGATCCACTTCAACGTGGTCAAAATGAACGGGGCAGTCATAGACGAGCAAAGTCAGGTTTCATTCATTTTGGAATCTCTTTCGAAGAGTTTCATGCAAGTCTGCAACAATGCAGTGATGAACAAGATTCAATACAACTTGACTACCCTCCTAAACGAGCTACAGACTTATCAGTCTCTTATGAAAAGTAAGGGACCAACTGAATGAGCCATTTCAAAAGGTTCCAGAAGGGTTCATCCTCTGGAACAAAGTCTGTAGGTTCAACTTTTGGGTCCAAAAAGATCCAGAAGAAGAAGAAAAAAGGAAAGGGGGGAAGGCTCCTGTTGCTACTGCACAAGGCAAGTGGAAGAAGGTTGGTGACAAAGACAAACGATTTCTCCAAATAACGATACCTATCAGTGGCATTTAAGACTTAGTCACATTAATTTCAATAGGATTGAAAGATTAGTAAAGAATGAACTTCTAAGCCAGTTAGAAGATGATTCATTACCTCCATGTGAATATTGTCTTGAAGGTAATATGGAAAAAAAAATCTTTTACTGGAAAAGGTTACAGAGCTAAAGAACCATTGGAGCTGATACATTTGGATCTCTGTGGTTCAATGAATGTAAAATTTAGAGGAGGGTACAAATATTTTATCTCTTTTATAGACAAATATTTTATCTCTTTTATAGATGATTATTTGAGGTATGATCATACCTAATGCCCTGAAACTCATAGTTTGCAAATTTGTAATTTGTTTCAATTTTTATCAATAAAGTATTATTGCATCTGCTCAACAAGCATTGTTGAATTTTATTAGTTTTCCCTAAAATAATCCTAAATCCAATAAACAAACATTCTAGCTTGTGTTATGTGTCTTGAACTGTATGTGGAGACATACGGGGATCAAGGTTCAAGAAACAACCTAAAGGGTCTATAGTATAGGGATAAGGTTGGGTACCTTATTGTTGCACGAAATTGTAACCATGCAAAACTGCAAGTTTACAGTGTCAAGTTTTAATATAGTGATTTGAGATTTCGAGTCTCATCCTTAGGAATGGTTTTCTAGATTAATTAAGTACTGAGATACTAATTCCCAATTTTATCTAAAGAAATCTAAACTGACAAGTTGGAATGAAAAATAACAACTAAACAAATGTGGAGACATAAATATGAGAGAAACGATAGGGAATTGACTTCCCCATCTGTGGCCGCCTAGGTTCCTGGATCATCGGTGAGTCTCAGGGTGAGGTATGCACAAGGGTGCCTAGTCGTGAGTTCTAAAGATGCTCTTGATTGCAAACTTGATCTATTCCTGTGTGTGCAGTTGTAGCTTGGACATGAGTGGGCTACTTATTGAGTATTCTTATACTCACCCGACTACTTTGATGTCTTTGGTTGCAGGTAAGGAAAAACGGTGAGCTGGAGAGCGACGGTGGCGACATGACAAGGCTATGGGACCACTCCTTTGTCTTGGAGGAACATTTTTTGTACTTAGGCTATTCTTTTGTACCTTAGGGTTCAATCCTGTGCTTTTAGGTGATGTTTTGTTGGATTTTTTTTTGTACTCGTTGTGGATGCTAGACGTTTTATTTGAGTTGTTTTGGTTCTTGGTTTAGCATGCTCAGATAACTGTTGTGTGTGGTGTTTGTGTTGCTCTATTGTGTTTCTGTCCTGTTGGAGTCCGACCTCGTTATGTTTGTAGTTTGGAGGAGGTCGGGTGTTGTGAGAACCCCTTTGAAGTGCTTTTTGCTTAAAACAGGTTAAGTAAAGTTTTAGAATTGTTCGGGTAGCGCCGTTATGCTGCCGAAATTTCGGCGGAGAGGGTGTTACCTAATGGAGTCCCTAGTTGGAGCTGGGTTGGAACATAGGGTTGTTACAGTTGGTATCAGAGCGCTAGGTTTTTAGATTCTATATACTTGCCTACATCGTAGGTACAGGTTCTTATAGCCTCTCGCCGAAAGTTGCCTCGTCACCTCGAAGTTTGTCTTCTCCCAATTGTGAAAAGTAGTATAGGGTTAATGTGTTGTTTTGTTGTTTGTTATCTCTTGGAATGTTGTTTTAGGAAATAACATTTAAGTTGACTTATGGTTGTGTGGTTGTAACAATGTTGAGAATATGATTTAGGTAAGATGTAGTTTTGAAGCACCTTTCGAAGTTGAGGATGGTAGTTTATAGGGAACTACCATCTTGGGTTCACTTCTTTAAACCTTCAAGCTCGTGAACCAAGTAAGTCATATTCATTGTTCCTCACTTATCTAGATGAGAGAATATGGGAGCCCGAGAGTAGTCAATCTAAAAGTGATTGAGAGTTGAAGAACAGGGAAGGGTTGGGAGCAGAGGGATGTTTTATTTCACTGGGGACACGTGTCTAGGAGATGTTTTTCTTGGTGATCGAGAAAAGACTTGATGGTCTTAATAAGCAAACATTCGAGGAAAGGAAAGGTGTTGTAGAAAAGTTTGAAGTCCCGAGAAACAAAAAGGAAAGAATACGTTAGATCCCTAGTACTCAAGTATGACATGATTCCCAGCTAGAAGCCGTTAGATGTGGCGAAAAGAGTTGGTTGGTTCTTGAAACTCAGAACTTTCCTAAGTGTTGATTAAAGAAAGGTGCATGAGATTTTGGTTATGAGACTTAGCATAGTTCTTTCTTGTAAAGTGAGCGACCAACCCTTCACAACTCAAACCAAGAAAATTTCGCTAGAACTTCTTGTTGGGTTAATAAAGGAGTTGGAAGGGGCAACGTTTAGTAGGAAACAAGTTTTGACTCTAGCTACTTAAGAGCTAGAAGTAGAACAAAAGGGTGGTTTGAATGTTAATGACTCTAGTGATCGAAATGGATGCAGTCACGGTTGGAAGTTTGCAATAGATAGAAACGGGACTCAGAGACTGAGATTGTAGGGAATTAACCCCAGATGGTAATTCATTTAAGGGTGGCAAAAAGGATAAACTTGCAAGCTAGGGTGCATGTAGGGTAACAACGCAAGTTGGAGCAATAATGGTGGTGTAGGGTTCTGAAACCGAGGAAGGGATAAGAAGAGCCAACGACAAAGTAAGAAGTCGAGCAACAATGGTGGTGAAGATTTCGATAGTTTACGGAGCAAGTTGAAGCCCACGTCAAACGAGGTTCAACACCACTATAGGAAGACATATGTTCCTTCCAGTATCATGGTCATAGTTATGATTGGAATGGAGAATCAAATGACAGAGAAGGAGATGAACGCGAGTGCTAGCAATGTTGTAGGTTTGGGGTAAAGTTGTTCTGCAGGCAGAGGAAATTTGTCATCGGGTGGGAGTCTGCGATTGATGGTTCCATCTTAAGTCAAGTACGAGCTTTGGTTTTGGTAAAGGGCCTTCCAAGGTCTTGTACTATCATGCGATTGATTTCAGTGGTTCCAGCAAGGGCGAGATCAGTGACCATGTGGCCATGTCCAATTGTAGACAATGAGTTGTGTGGTTAGATAGTGGTTGTAGGTACTTTCCATGCCAGAGCTTCTCTCAAGTAGTAACACCTCTAACCTAGTGAACCTGGTGGTGCAGTTGCTCATTCGGAGTGAGGCTTATGAAGTAAGTTTTCTAGAGCTCATGCAGGGGTGGCTTCCAGTGCTAGTGTTCTTAAACCACGAGCTTGAGGAAGCATCTCAGAAGGGAGAATGTGAGGTGCGAGCAAGCCACCCAGAGCTGTTCAAGATCTAGCCACTTTTGAGGACGAAAGTTCTTAAGGTGGGGAGGATGTAACACCCGGTAATTTCAAGAGCCCAATTAATTTTCAATCCGAGCTTTTGTAGGAGAGAGACCAAGGTAATCCCATTTCTTTTTCCTTAATTTTCCTTTAGGGTTTAGTTCATTTTAGAAAAAGGAAATAAGTTAAGTAAATAAAAGTTTAAAAAAGAGGGGTTTTCGAAGGGCAGTAGTGCCGACCCCCCTTTTTCTTCTTTTTCTTCTTCTTCTTTTTCTTCCTTTTCTCTCTCTTCTTCTTCTTCTTCTTCTTCTTCGACATCATCACAACCGCCGATCGCCTCCGACGAGATCACCTCGTTACCTCCGTTTCCCCTCCGTCCCCTCTGCCGATCGACCGACACGGAAGCCGCTTCTTCTTCTCGTTTTCTTTAGGTTCTGCTGCCACCTCAATCGTCGTCGACTCCTCTAGCTTCTTCTCTCTTCGTGCAACGCCGTCGACGTCTCCTTCATCGCAGACCCGAGTCATCGGAGCCATCTGCATTATGCGAATCGAAAAGAGACAAGCCGTTGCACGAATCGAGCACATGCCTGATTGGTTCACCTCGATTTCGAATGGTTCATGCTGCATTGAAGTCGATTTTGAGTAGATCGGCCAGCGGGCTATTCGAAGATGAGCCTTGCACGCTGCCAAGTGTCGTCGCTGCTCGTCGGCCACGCGCCGCCGTTCGTCGAAGTTGGTTCGATCCAATCGGCTTCGACTCCCCGAACTTGTTGTGAACTTCGTTTGAGGTAAAATTGTTTAGTTACAACAAAATATTTCCATTAACGCTTAGGGAGCCTTGTTTTGATGAGCTGCCTTGTTATAGGAAATATGTGGAACCAAAGATGTCTTTTGGAGCGCACACTCGATTCTTGGCCTATCTCAACCCTTCAAATCTGAGGTAAGTAGTAATTTGGAATAAGCCCCTTAAAGGTGCTTTTTGAATAATTGTTGTGTGGTAACCTCTGAAGTGTACATTTATGTATTGAGATTGTGTTCATGGAGCATGGAATAGATGACACGAATGTGTTAGAGTTGGCAGGACTAGAGATGGTCTGAGCCTAAGCCTGTGTTGGTGAGGTTAGGGGCTTGAATCTCCGAATTAAGTGTAGGTCTTGTCGTGGTTGGTCGTGATAACCTGAGTGATACGTATTAGGCTTTGGTCTCTTGAGCTTGCTATCAAACTCCGTCAAGGGATTGAAGTTGTGATGGTTGGTAAAGTCATCTACGTTGGGATTTGTGCCCTAAAACTCGTAGTTTGTAATTATGTTCTAATTAATGTAATAAAGTGTTATTATTTCAATAAAGTGTTATTGTTCCTTATCTACGAGTTTGCCTTTATTTAAAACCCTAAATCCAATAAACTAAACATCCAAGGCTGTTAAATGAATCTTTAACTGAATGTAATGTACATAAAAAGGATCTCGGTTCGAGATACAGCCTAAAGGGTCTATAGTTAGGGGATAAGATTTGGGTCCTTACCCTGGTTAAACTATGGATGTGGCCCACTTTGTAATTGATACAAACACTGTGATCCTAACGTGTTCGTGTAGATGACATGTGAGTGGGGATATCCTATGTAATGAGATTACATAAGACCGATTTAGGTTTCTATTTCACCGAGATGCCTAGGCAACTTGATCTCAATCCTAAGCGAGTTACAATCTCACATTCGCGAGGGATTGTCCTTTGACTAGTATGGGTGAGAGTGGCGGTCATTCGCCGACTCAATATGCCTACCTTCTTGGAGACAAGACCGAGTGAGCGGTGGGGAATTTAACTTAGCAAGATGGAATTCACTCCTTCCCGCCTACTAGGGTAAGTAGAGGATGTTCCCTTAAGTGGTGTCTCCTGGACTTGAAAAAGGCCCGACCTCTCATTGGCCCGAAAGGGACTCTGTTTGTTGGTAGGACCACAAACAAATTGTTCATTAGAGGAGCACTTTGGTACTTAAGGCGGAAGATGTAACCCGGGGTAAAATGGTAATTTGACCCGGCTAGTGTTACGAACATTCGTGAAGGATTGACTTGCTTGTTATTGGTCAATATCCATGGACACGAGAAATATATCTACATGAGAAGAAGAGTGCGTGTGTGGGACTTTAGTGGAGTGTTCCTGATTAACGAATGTTGATTGGGAGGTTAATGAGATTAACAGAGCAATCTCGTATCGTTGAGCTTACGATCCAGTAGGTCCATTAGGTCCACCTTTTAGCTCGTAAAGGGTTCTTAGATCATTTGAATTTGAAATGTTCAAATTCATTAGGAATATATTTAATGTATTAAGATATGATATAATATACAGTTTTGGAACTATATATTATAAATTTAATGTGAATATGATTCATATTAAATTATATGAGAGAATTGAATATTTGAAAGAGTTCAAATATTATATTAAATGTGAATGTGATTCACATTTGCAAACTATAGGATAAAATTTAATGTGCACTAGATGTACATTAAAACTATAGGTTAATGATTAAATGTGATTTAATCATGTACATATAATCTATTTGATATATAAGATATTCAAATTAATTAATTGAGAATTAATTAATTATTTAATAGGTTATATATGTTTTAATTAATTATTTAATTAATTAAAAGAGGGGAGGGTGTAGATGACACGTTCCCCACTCACCAGTTTCTTCTCCACTCCCTTTCGTTAAGTGTAGGGAGTTGGAAGAAGCTGATGATCGATTTTTGCATAATCAAGCAATTGGAGAATTGCTGAAAAAAAAAAAACTCTCTCACTCTCAAATTCCCTTAATCTTCCCAATTGTTGGAATCCTTCCCACAAAGGAAAGATCTAAGCATTCAGAGATATAGAAGGTTTTCCAATTGGTGGTGTCTTACTTGGAAAATACAGAGAAGTTCTGCTGTTTTGCTGAAAAGCTTGGAGCAAGGCGTTGTTGGAGAATTAGAAACTACAAAGGTATTCTTCTTCTTCCCTTTAGTTTAATAGTTAAACTTTAATCATGTTTGCATGTTTGCATTTAATCCATGTCTAATAGGATTAGAATTTCCATGCTTGTTCTGTTTTATTTATCAATGTACTGGTTTTTGTTTCAATTAAAACAATCAAACATATTAACGATCCCAAACACATTTTCGCTGCTCAAGGAGATCAGATCTCCATCAATTGGTATCAGAGCAATGCTTGATTTGTTTTGTTTTGAAACAAAATTGCATTGATTTGGTGGGAAATGCATTTGGTTTGCTGTAAAACATGTTTAGGAATGTTTTGGCCTTAGTTTACTTCGATTTTTATTCAAATTGGATGTAAAGGTGCAAAATTAAGTCTGTAATTGAGTTACGAGTCGTTCGGGACCAGTTTCATGCAATTTGGTTGAGAATCGAAGGAGAAATTGAAGAACGAAGCTGCTGTGTTCGTGAGTTTCTGCCACTGCCGAAGCAACGGCGTCGCAACGCCATCGCTTTCTATTGACGCGGCGCTCAGGTCGTCGCGCGCGTTACGCGCCCTCGGCGTTAACGCCATCCCGATACTGAGCGCGCAAGAGGCGGCGGCGGGCGTTACGCGCAACGCCAGCGCGTTACAACGCCGTGGGCATTCCAAAGAATTGCAGACGGTTCGGTTGGTTCAATTATTTTTGGTCCGGTTCGAGCGGTTCAAGGCCAGTTCAGGGTGTTTTTGAGCGGGTTTCATGAAATAAATTAATGTAATTTATTTTGTTTTGCACTTTAGGGGCCAAATTATTCCGATTTTACAACTATTTATCTTTATGAATGTCATTTAGATTATTCCTACCTTAGGATAAGCATATTCATGCATTTTATTTATATAAATGTTATATGAATATGGTTGAATGCATGACTAATTTATTTTTTTCATGAGTAATTAATTATAAGTGTTATGATTAGATTATATGGAAAATAAATTGCATGGAGCATGAAATTACTTAGTTTAAAATAAATGTTATTTTGTTTAAGTAATTTTATAATTCAATTAGTTGAATTCCTTTTATAATTCCAATTTGAATATTGATTGTTGGATTTATAATATAGTTTCTTTATCATAGGTTAATTATTAAAATTTATAAAAGTTATAAATTAAAGGGGTTTTAGAAACCATAACCTATAATAAAGAAATGCATGCAAACATAGGAACTTGGGTTAAAATTTAATTAGTTTTTAAATCGTTTAAAATTAATTTAGACCAAAGTTTCAATTTCTAATAAGATTAGAAATAAGTTTTATGTAGTATTTTGAATAGTTTAAAATATAGTAGGACTTTAGGACTTTGGTTATAAGGGAACTCTACCGGCGAAGTTACATCAAAGGTTTGGGGTACTTAAGTCGACTTGTTAATCTAACACCTCCTACACGGGAACCGACCGGAACTGAGTTGAATTTACCTTAGTTCTATTTTATCTCTAGGTAATTAAAATATTTATTCACCTAGACATAAGGTTTTAAGACCTAGTTATAATAGTTATAATAAGCATAGACTTAGATAAATTCTTTTAGCCAGAATCCAGCTAAGTTTAAACTATACCTAATTTTTAGGAACTTGGTGGGAGAAAAGCGAGATGTTCGCATCGAGTTTACTCTCACGTCCTCAAGAGTTCACACCGTGAGTTCCATGCTTGGCTACGTGGCGTCAATAATAGGGCGTCCCTACTGGTATGTGTTTGCATGGTTCAATACCAAGGTGAATGAGGGAAGTATCCATAGTAAATGGGAGCAGGACGCGTGTCAACGTATCCTACGGTCTCCTACATTAGGTCGCACCGTGAGATTTCTATAGTCCGCCTGCTAGGTTGTCCTGGAACAGCCAAACCCTACGGAGGGCCTGACTATAGGGATCGGAACACCGCGAACTTCAGAAATGGATAGGGTCTCTTAGGTTGTTTGCCAGCAGTTGTCTTTCTTAATAGTAACCTGTTGGCTCGGGCCTATTGGATCTTAAAATGGTAGGGTCACATTTACGGGATGAGTTAAGTTAGTGAACAAATCCTTGACCAAACAAACGGTAGCTAAGGACCATTGGGACATGAGATGTTCTGGTAGTGAGAATTGGCTGAGAAAGTCTCAATTCAAGGGAGGAATGATGATGCTTGACGGAGGCTTTTGTTCTAAACCCTTCAAGTATCGTTGCAAAATTAAAGGTTTAACTTAAACAGTGGGTTTAGTTTAAACACTAGGGTTCTTTAATAATTTTGCTAAATTAGATTGGTTTTTTACAATGGGTTAAAAAGGCATAACTAATTAGAACTATTTTGGATTTTCAAATGTGTCGTCCTCAATAATAGCCTTACTTAAAAGCGTACCGCTTAATCGGGTGAGAATTTTACTACGTGGAAGTCCAACTTGAATATGATTCTCGTTGTTGACAACCTACGGTTTGTACTGTCTGAGGAATGTCCTCGGATCCCCGCTCGTAACGTTCCTCAATCACATTGGAGGCGTCGGCCACCGGATCAAGGCCAATGATAAGGCCAAGGTCTACATTTTGGCTAGTGTTTACAAGTTCGGCCAAAAAGCACGAGGGCATGGTCCCAGCTCTTGAGATCATGAGTTCGCTGCAGGAAATTTTTGGAAAACCGTGCGGGCAGATTCGCGCGAATCCTCAAATACGCTTATAACTCCCGTATGAAGGAGGGGTCATCGGTGAGAGAACAGTTCTTGATCCGATGGTCCACTTCAACGTGGTTTGAGATGATGAACAGAGCGGTCATTGACGAGCAAAGTCGTATCGTTTATCCCGGAATCTCTTCCAAAGAGTTTCTGCAATTCCGCAAAGAATGCGGTGATGAACAAGATAGAGTATAACCTGGACTACTCTACTTAATGAACTACAGACTTTCCAGTCTCTTATGAAGAATAAGGGACAAGCTGATGGAGAGGAAAATCTGTTTGCCCATTCCAGAAGGTTCCAGAAGGGTTCCTCCTCTGGGACTAAGTCCTGTAGCTCATCTTCTCGGCTTAAGAAGAGCCAAAAGAAGAAAATAGGAAGGAAAGAGAAGGCATCTGCTACTGACAAAGGCAAGAGAAAAGTCAAGATTTTAGATAAAGGAAAATGTTTCCACTGCAACGTGGATGGGCATTGGAAGCGAAACTGCCCAAAATACCTTGCTGAGCTCAAAGAGAAGAAAGGTAAATTAGATTTACTTGTTCTTGAAACATGTTTAGTGGAAAATAATGATTTTACCCGGATACTTGATTCAGGAGCCACTAATCACGTTTGCTCTTCATTTCAGGAAACTAGTTCCTTCAAGGAGCTCGAAGAGGGTGAGATGACGCTCAGGGTCGGAACAGGAGACGTCGTCTCAGCTCGTGCAGTGGGAGATGCCAACCTATTTTTCGGAGATAGATTTCTTTTATTAAAAAATCTGTATATAGTTCCTAAGCTTAAAAGGAACTTAATTTCTATCTCTTGTTTAATCGAACTTGGATATTGTATTTCTTTTTCGATTAATGAAGCGTTCATTTTGAAAGAAGGTGTGAATAGTTGTTCTGCTAAATTGAAAAATGGCTTGTATGTACTGAAACCGAACAAAACGAAAGCAATTTTAAATCATGAGATGTTTAAAAATGCTAATACTCAAAATAAAAGGCGAAGAATTTCTCCAAATAATAATACCTATCTATGGCATCTTAGACTTGGTCATATTAATCTCAACCAGATTGAGAGGCTCTCTAAGAATAGACTTCTAAACAAGTTAGAAGATGATTCTTTACCTCCTTGCGAATCATGTTTGGAAGGTAAAATGACCAAGCGACCTTTTACAGGAAAATGTTACAGAGCCATAGAACCCTTAGAACTTATACATTCGGATCTTTGTGGTCCGGTGAATGTTAATGCTCGAGGAGGGTACGAATATTTCATCTCATTCATAGATGATTATTCGAGGTATGGTTATCTATATCTAATGCATCACAAGTCTGAGGCTCTTGAAAAGTTCAAAGAGTATAAGCCTGAAGTAGAGAATGCATTAGGGAAAACCATTAAAACACTTCGATCTGATCGAGGTGGAGAGTATATGGATTTGAGATTCCAGGACTATATGATAGAACATGGAATTAAATCTCAACTCTCTCTTGCCTAATACACCACAAAGAAAATGGTGTGTCGAAAGGAGAAATAGAACCTTGTTAGACATGGTTCGTTTCTATGATGAGCTATGCTCAATTGCTCCCTCGTTTTGGGGATACGCAGTAGAGACTGCAGTTCAAATCTTGAATAGTGTTCCATCAAAGAGTGTTTCAGAAACACCTTTTGAACTTTGGAAGGGGCGTAAACCTAGTTTACAACACTTCAGAATTTGGGGTTGTCCGGCACACGTGCTCGTGACAAACCCAAAGAAACTGGAACCTCGTTCAAGATTGTGCCAATTTGTTGGCTATCCCAAAGAAACAAGAGGTGGTCTTTTCTACGTCCCACAAGAAAACAAGGTGATTGTATCGACAAATGCCACGTTCTTGGAGGAAGATCACACGAGGAACCACAAACCACGTAGTAAATTAGTACTAAATGAAGCTACACATGAACCAACAAGAGTTGTTAATCAAGCTGGACCTTCATCAAGAGTTGATGGAAAAGCCAACACCTCAAGTCAGTCTCGTCCTTCTCAATCGTTGGGAATGCCTCGACGCAGTGGGAGGGTTGTTTCCCAACCTGACCGCTACTTGGGTTTAGCTGAAACTCAAGTTGTCATACCTAATGACGGCGTAGAAGATCCATTGTCTCATAAAAAGACAATGAATGACGTAGACAAGGACCAATGGATCAAAGCCATGGACCTTGAAATGGAGTCAATGGACTTCAATTCATTATGAGAACTTGTAGACCAACCTCAAGGGGTTAGACCCATAGGGTGTAAATGGATCTATAAGAGAAAGAGAGATGCAACCGGAAAGGTACAGACCTTTAAGGCTAGGCTTGTAGCAAAGGGTTTTACCCAAAGGGAAGGAGTTGACTATGAAGAAACTTTTTCCCCTGTTGCTATGTTGAAGTCTATAAGGATACTCTTGTCCATAGCCGCGTTTTATGATTATGAAATTTGGCAGATGGACGTCAAGACTGCCTTTTTGAATGGTAATCTTGACAAGAGCATCTATATGTCTCAGCCTGAAGGGTTCATAGCCCAAGGTCAGGAGAAAAAAGTTTGCAAGCTTAATTGATTCATTTATGGATTGAAACAAGCGTCAATATCTTGGAATATAAGATTTGATACTGCGATCAAGTCTTACGGCTTTGACCAAAACGTTGATGAGCCTTGTGTTTACAAGAGGATCGTCAACGACAAAGTAGCTTTGTTGGTACTTTATGTGGATGATATTCTACTCATTGGGAATGATGTAGGATACCTAACTGACATAAAGAATTGGTTGGCGACCCAATTCCAAATGAAAGATTTGGGAGAGCCGCAGTATGTTCTTGGGATTCAGATCTTTAGGAATCGCAAGAATAGAACGCTAGCACTGTCTCAAGCGTCTTATATCGACAAAATGTTGTCCGATATTCGATCGCGAAATTCCAAGAGGGACTTATTACCCTTGAGCACGGAGTTCATCCATCAGGAACAATGTCCCAAGACACCTCAAGAAGTTGAGGATATGAGACATATTCCCTATGCCTCTGCAGTAGGTAGCTTAATGTATGCTATGCTATGCACGAGGCCGAACATTTGTTATGCAGTGGGAATAGTCAGTAGGTACCAGTCCCAATCCAGGTTAGACCACTTTGGACAACGATTAAAAATATCCTCAAGTATCTAAGGAGAACGAGGGACTATATGCCTTGTGTATGGGTCTAAGGATCTGATCCTTACTGGATACACTGATTCTGATTTTCAGACCGATAAGGATTCTCGAAAATCCACATCAGGATCAGTTTTTACCCTTAATGGGGGAGCTATAGTATGGCGAAGCATCAAGCAAGGATGCATCGCTGGCTCCACAATGGAGGTTGAGTATGTCGCTGCTTGTGAAGCAGCTAAAGAGGCTGTTTGGCTAAGGAAATTCCTTACTGATTTGGAAGTTGTTCCAAATATGGAATCTCCCATCACCTTATACTGTGACAACAGTGGTGCGGTAGCCAATTCGAAGGAACCTCGCAGCCATAAGTAAGGAAAGCACATCGAGAGGAAGTATCACCTGATACGAGAAATAGTGCAACGAGGAGATGTGACAGTCACGAAGATCGCTTCGGAGCACAATATTGTTGATCCGTTTACAAAGACTCTCACGACTAAAGTGTTCGAGGGTCATTTGGAAAGTCTGGGTCTACGAGATATGTACATAGGCTAATCTAGGGCAAGTGGGAGATATGTAATGGGGTATATGGATGCCCTAGTTTATTGTATTTATATCTCTGTAACCACTGTTTTAGATTATGTTGTACCCCACTAGAGTTTTAGTGCAAGTGGGAGTTTGTTGGGATTTGTGCCCTAAAACTCGTAGTTTGTAATTATGTTCTAATTAATGTAATAAAGTGTTATTATTTCAATAAAGTGTTATTGTTCCTTATCTACGAGTTTGCCTTTATTTAAAACCACAATCCAATAAACTAAACATCCAAGGTTGTTAAATGAATCTTTAATCGAATGTAATGTACATAAAAAGGATCTCGGTTCGAGATACAACCTAAAAGTGGTCTATAGTTGGGGATAAGGTTTGGGTATCTTACCCCAGGTTAAACTATGGATGTGGCCCACTTTGTATTTGATACAAACACTTTGTGATCCTAACGTGTTCGTGTAGATGACATGTGAGTGGGGATATCCTATGTAATGAGATTACATAAGATCGGGACCACGAAATAGTAACCTCTAGTCAGAACTCCGTTGACTAGTTAGGTTTCTATTTCACTAGGATGACCTAGGCAACTTGATCTCAATCCCGGCGGTGTTACTTAACTCCTGTTCGAGCGATTGTCCTTTGACTAGTATGGGTGAGAGTGGCCAGATTCGCCGACTCAATATGCCTACCTTCTTGGGGACAAGACCGAGTGATCGACTGGGAACTTAACTTAGCAAGATGGAATTCACTCCTTCCCGCCTACTAAGGTAAGTAGAGGAATGTTCCCTTAAGTAGTGTCTCCGGGACTTGAACTAAGGGCCCGACCCTCTCATTGGCCCGAGAGGGACTCTGTTTGTTGGTAGGACCACAAACAAATTGTTCATTAGAGGAGCACTGGTACTTAAGGCATAAGATGTAACCCAGGGGTAAAATGATAATTTGACCCAGCTGGTGTTACGAACATTTGTGAAGGATTGACTTGGAGTGTTCCCGCAGTTAACGAATGTTGATTGGGAGGTTAATGAGATTAATTGAGCAATCTCGTATCGTTGGAGCTTCTGATCTGTAGGTCCATTAGGTCCACCTTCTAGCTCGTAAAGGGTTCTTAGATCATTTGAATTTGAAATGTTCAAATTCATTAGGGAATATATTTAATGTATTAAGATACGGTATAATATATAGTTTTGGAACTATATATTATAAATTTAATGTGAATATGATTCATATTAAATTATATGAGAGAATTGAATATTTGAAAGAGTTCAAATATTATATTAAATGTGAATGTGATTCACATTTGCAAACTATAGGATAAAATTTAATGTGCACTAGATGTACATTAAAACTATAGGTTAATGATTAAATGTGATTTAATCATGTACATATAATCTATTTGATATATAAGATATTCAAATTAATTAATTGAGAATTAATTAATTATTTAATAGGTTATATATGTTTTAATTAATTATTTAATTAATTAAAAGAGGGGAGGGTGTAGATGACACGTTCCCCACTCACCAGTTTCTTCTCCACTCCCTATCGTTAAGTGTAGGGAGTTGGAAGAAGCTGATGCTCGATTTTTGCATAATCAAGCAATTGGAGAATTGCTGAAAAAAAAAAACTCTCTCACTCTCAAATTCCCTTAATCTTCCCAACTGTTGGAATCCTTCCCACAAAGGAAAGATCTAAGCATTCAGAGATATAGAAGGTTTTCCAATTGGTGGTGTCTTACTTGGAAAATACAGAGAAGTTCTGCTGTTTTGCTGAAAAGCATGGAGCAAGGCGTTGTTGGAGAATTAGAAACTACAAAGGTATTCTTCTTCTTCCCTTTAGTTTAATAGTTAAACTTTAATCATGTTTGCATGTTTGCATTTAATCCATGTCTAATAGGATTAGAATTTCCATGCTTGTTCTGTTTTATTTATCAATGTACTGGTTTTTGTTTCAATTAAAACAATCAAACATATTAACGATCCCAAACACATTTTCGCTGCTCAAGGAGATCAGATCTCCATCAATCTAGCCAATAAGGAGTACCTGGTTGAAGTTCTTCTCAGGGTTATTCTTAGGGAATTCAAATGTCGAGGGAACTTGGGTTGAGTAGGAGTTTAGGGCTTGTTTTTTACTTCAAAGTTTCTCTCGGGCATGACTGCTCGATTGGTTGGTCTACGTCGATTAAGCTTAATGTTTGGGGTTGTCGAGGAGAGTTGGTTGCTATGTAAATCAGAATACTCGAGTCTTAGGGTGAACGATTATGTGGGTCTCCTAAAGGTGTGGGGATGGTTGCTCAAACTAAGAGTGTCTAAACCTCAAGTGGTCGGGTGAGATTTTGTGCTCTTGGCACGTCTTCCCAGACAAGTTTGCATGGATTAGAAATAAAGGGTTAACTTGTTGGATTCTTAAACCGATGTATGTAGCCAACTAGATGTCCGGTACGCGAGCTCATAAGTGAGGGAGCTTGCTTCCGTAGCTTGTGGATTGAAACCTTGTGTTGTTGTGTATGTTAAAGGGGTTGGTTTCGACCTTGAGTGAGTTCGTGCATGTGATTGTTTGATTGTCCCTATTGGCTCTGGGAACATATTCATGACCGGTTTAGTATGGTTACCTTTTGAACTAATTGTGTGCTTGTAGATCAGGGTATGTAATCTGACTTTTGTTCGTCCTGTTGGGTCGTGTGCGTTGGTTGTGATAATCGGGTGATGTAATCTTCGTGGCAATGGGATAAGTAGTCGTTTGGTTAGGCACCAAGCTCTTAAGTGATAGAGATTTGTGCACGGGGTCGCTTATGGGTGCTTTGTATCTTGCTGTGTGGATTTCTAGTTATTGTTTTGGTAGGAGACGAGTTCATGAGACCCTGAATATCTTATACATTGTCGTTGTGTGTTTATTTGGATTCCCTCCATGACGTTGATATGACTCATTATGACTTCTGACTTATTGTTTATTAGGGGACCTGAGTGGGGGTTCCTATGTGGTCGTTTGAGAAGTGTTGGACCCCTAGAAGTCGAATGGCCAAAGCTATGTGGTTGGTTAGGCCAAAGGTGCTTGGTCATGCTGTATGATTGGTTAGGCCAAGGGTGTTTGGTCGTGTTGTGTGGTTGGTTAGGCCAAGGGTGTTTGGTCGTGTTGTGTGGTTGCTTGGCTTAAGTCGTGTGGTCAGTTAGGTGGGAACAAAGGCTACGGACTCTTAGGAAAGGGCACCTAAAGGGCGTCTAGTCTGACTTAGAAGAATTCAATGGTTAAAAGAGACTCCCTTTTGTGTTGGGATGTTTGTCCTAATCACGTGTAGTTTGTAAATATACATCTGAAATTAATAATGGTTATTTATTTCACCATTTTGTGTCTCGCATTTATTACAAACTTTGTCCAATAAACTAAGCTCCAGGGTCATTGAATATATGAGAGAACTAGAACTTGAACGGTGTACAGTGGACACATAGGGAGGACCACGTTCGAGTTAATGACTCGAATAGTCTACAGTATATGGATGGAGTTGGAGACCTAATCCTGATACGTTGTGGATGCGGCCCACTTTGTATTAAGATACAAACGAGCTGATCTGACTCGTTCATGTGGTTGACATGTGAGTGGGGGCAGCCTGTACAATGAGATTGTAAAAGACCGAGTCGTGAATTATTAGACCTACTGATGTAACACCGTTAACAGTATGGACTAATAACTTCGTAGATGACCATTAATGACTCGATCTGAATCCAGAGCGTGTTACGAACTACTGTCTGCGGGGGTCTGTCCTTTGACTAGTATGGGTGAGGGTGGTCACAGTTACTCGCCCAATATGCCTATCTTCTCAGGGACAGGACCAAGTAGGGAGCTGGAAACTTAACTACACGAGATGGAATTCACTCGTTCCCGCCTTTAGGGAAACTAGAGGGGTTGTTCCCTTAAGTGTTGTCTTCAGGGCTTGGACAACGGGCGCCCACCCTCTCACTGGCCCGAGAAGGTTGTTGTGTATGGTTGAACCATTACAATGTTGTTGTTCATTAGAGAAGCAGTGGGGACTTAAGGAGCAAGAAGTAGACACATGGGTAAAACGGTAATTTTCCAGCAGTGTCTACGAACAACCTGTGAAAGGTCGACTCATGCACATTGGTTATATCAGTAGACACATCTTGTCTTACACTGACGGGAGTGCAGCTACGGGCTTTAGTGGAGTGTTACCGTAGCTAATGAATGTTGATTAACCGGGTCAAAGAGTTTGACAGTTTAATCTCGGATCATTGGAGCTCGTCTCTGTAGGTGCATAAGGTCCCACGGTTGGCTCAAACTGGATTAAAAGAATGTTTACTATTTTTGTGTGAATTGAAGTGTTCAAGTTCACTAAAGGACATTTATGTTATTTATATGAGATATGAATGATATAATATATAGTTTAATGTGAATGAGATTCACAATAAACTATAGGTTAGCCTAATTGTTGAATTAGGGCTAATTTGGAGAAATTAAATTGAATGTGATTCAATTTAAGAATCCACAATAATACAAATGTGATTTGTAAAATGAGATATGAGATATCTTATAATATGTGGTTATGCAAATATGATTTGCATAACCTATGGTTGTGGTAAAATGGTAAATAGGTGGAGATTTCATTTCCACCTATCTCCATTATTTAAACCCCTTTGCAAGAAAGGGTTCTTTACACAATTGCTCATTTTTGGAATTCTCACCAAAAGAAGCAAAGTGATTTCTCTCTAAATCCTCTTTCAAAATTCTCCACCCAAACCAAAAGGAAAGGATCCCACAATCCTCATTTTTCCAAAAGTAGAACAGTCGTGTAGCCTATTGGAGGTGTCCGATTGGTGCTCGTGTGAAGAGATCGAGGAGACCACGAAGAGTTCGTGAACGGAAAGGAAGCTTTGAAGATTATCTTCAACAAGTAAGTATCTTTATACTTGTTGTTTTCCTTCTAGTTTACTTGTTTAGCCTATTCTATGTAATAGATAGTTTTAACGAAATTAAGTTGCACATCAATACCATGACGATTCGATCGTCTTCCGCTGCGCGGGGATTCTCATTCCCTTCAATTGGTATCATAGACGGGTTGTTGGTTCTTGTTGTGCACTTAATTTTTTCAAAATTAGGTAGGTATTTGCTATAATTCATGAGATGAAAGTTGGCTTGCGAAATGGACGTTTTCAATTTTGGCACTGTTTTTAGATTTACATTTAAAGTTGATTTGATCAATGTAAGGGCCCGTGTTTTGGGAAAATTTTAATGTAAATCGAGTTTGTAAGTCCATGTCGTTCGTGGCATGAGATGTTGTGAAGAAATCGGAGCGGAATCGGACGAGAATCGACGAAGAACAGCAAGAGGTGCTTGCTATTCTGTCGACAGCGTTGAGACGCTATTCATCGGCTCTCAACGCTGCGCATGCGGGCGGAGGCTTAGCTGCAGGACAGCGTTGCAACGCCACTGGCATGGAGCACGCGGGGCGTGACGCTGGAAGCTGCAGTATTGCAACGCTGGCAACGGTGTTGTAACGCTACAAGCGTAGTGGGGCAGTTTTGCGAGGCACGCGCGCGAGTTCGTGGGCAGTTTCTTCAATGAGGCTTCGTGGGGCATTATTAAAATGTATTTTATTTATTTTTCATTTTGTAAAATTTAGTTTTCAATTGTATTTAATTTATTTTATTAAATAATATTAATATTAATGTTATATTAATTTTATTTAATTAAATAAATGCCCCTAAGTGCCGAAATCGGTCCATTTTTTGCTATTTAATTATTTTATGCATGTGATGTATGATTTAATTAAATTCTATGTGCATAATGTATGTCATATAGATTTAAAATCCCACCTTAGGTTAAACATATTCATGCATCATTTATATTATAAGTTTTATAATATATAGTTTGTATGATAGGTTATATTATAAGTGTTATAATATAATTAAATGCATGTTTTAATTTAATTAAATATAAGTGTTATATTTTTTAGATTAAAGTATGCTCATGCATTTAATTTCATGTGATGAATATTTATGTTATAGTATAGTTATTCATGTGATAAATTATCAAGCACTATAACATAGAAATGCATGCAACCTAAGTTAATTATTAGTTTTAAAGTGTTTAGAACTTGAATAATTAGACTTAGGTTTTCTAGTTCTAATAAGATTAGAATTAGGAAATCAAAATATAATTTTTGAATGGTGACTGATAAGTAACTCTTTCTAAGGAAGGTTTTGTCAAAGGCTGGGGTATTTAAGTTGACGCTTGCGGAACACCCCTACCTAGAAACCGACCTGGGAGTGAATTCGGTTCGGAGATTCTTAGATTATATTTTTCGTGAGCGTCGTTAATTAAAATTTGATTAATTTACTCACATAGACCTAAGTAATAATGTGATTATAAACTTAGACCTAATTCAATATAAGAGTTATATTGGTAGACTTAGTAAATTTTAGCCGGTTTATCTAGGTCAATCCCGAAAATTATAAAATGCTGAGTGATTATAATGTGATTATCACTTTACTCGCTTTCGATAAGTTAGTGGGAGATAACTTCCAAACGTGAAAGAATAATATAAACACAATTCTTATGGCAAGCGACACGAAGTTCGTTAGCTTCTCGAGGAGTGTCCTCGATTCTTGACCTCGATTGCATCACGAAGTGTTCGCGATGCATACGATCGATGGATCAGGGCCATTGAAAAGGCCAAGGTCTACATCATTGCCAGCTTATCTGAAGTTTTGGCAAAGAAGCACGAGTTGATGATCACCGCTAAGGAGATCATGGAGTCGTTGCAGGACATGTTTGGACAACAGTCCTTTCATGTCAGGCACGATTCGCTCAAACACGTCTTCAACGCTCGAATGAAAAAAGGGGCGTCTGTCCGTGAACATGTCCTGGACATGATGACCCACTTTAATTTGGCGGAGATGAACGGGGCTTCGATCGATGAGTCAAGCCAGGTCAGCTTTATTTTGGAGACTCTTCCGAAGAGTTTGCTTCAGTTTCGTAGCAATGCTGTTATGAAAAAAAATTAGCTACACTCTGACTACCCTCCTCAATGAGCTACAAAACTTCCAGTCCTTGATGAGGATCAGGACACCGGAAGCTGGGGGTTCGACCTTTGGGACCAAATCTGTTGCTCCTTCTCGCCCGAAAGGGAAGAAGAAGATGAAGAAGGGTAAAGCTGACCGAGCTACCGTCCAAAAGGGCAAGAAGGTCAAGGAAGTTGCAGAGAAAAAAAGTGTTTTCACTGCAATGGGGACGACCACTGGAAGAAAACTGTCCAAGTTCCTTGCCGAGAGGAAGAATCAAGGTAAATGTGATTTACTTGTAACTGAAACATGTTTAGTGGAGAGTAGTGACTGTGCCTGGATATTGGATTCGGGCGCCACTAACCCCGTTTGTTCTTCTTTTTAGGGAATTCATTCCTGGCAGCACCTACGAGAAGGTGAGGTGACTCTGCTGCTTGGATCCGGGGAGATAGTCTCTGTTATAGCTATCGACAAAGTGAAGCTTTTCTTTGGCAGAAATTACATTTTGTTAGACAACATGTATATAGTTCCAGGGTTTACTAGATACCTCGTTTCTATTTCCTGTCTTTTAGAACAATGTATTTCTGTTTTTTTTCATGGTAATAAAGCGTTTATTTCCAGAAATGGTAATTTGATTTGTTCTGCTTCACTTGAGTCAAATTTGTATGTTTTAAAGCCTAATTCAGTCAAAAGCGTTTTGAACACTAAGTTATTTAAAACTGCAGAAACACGAAATAAAAGAGTTAAAGTTTCTCCAAAAGAAAATGGCGATCTTTGGCATCTAAGGTTAGACCACATTAATCTCAATAGGATTGAGAGACTAGTGAAGAGTGGACTTCTAAGTCAGTTGGAAGAAAACTCTTTACCGGTGTGTGAGTCATGCCTCGAAGGCAAAATGACCAAACGTCCTTTTAGTGTAAAAGGATATAGAGCCAAGGAGCCTCTTGAGCTTATACATCCGACCTCAGTGGTCCGATGAGTGTTAAAACACGAGGTGGTTACGAATACTTCATATCTTTCATAGATGACTATTCGAGGTATGGGTATATTTACCTAATGCGTAGGAAGTCTGAAACTCTTGAAAAGTTCAAGGAGTACAAGACTGAGATTGAGAACCTGTTAGGTAAAACCATAAAAACACTTCGATCGGATCGAGGTGGAGAGTATATGGACACTGAATTCTAGGACTATATGATAGAACACGGAATTACGTCCCAACTCTCAGCACCAGGTATGCCACAACAGAATGGTGTATCAGAGAGGAGAAACAGAACCCTGTTGGACATGGTTCGATCGATGATGAGCTATGCTCGTCTCCCTGATTCTTTTTGGGGTTATGTAATGGAAACTGTGGTTTATATTTTGAACAACGTTCCATCGAATAGTGTTTGTGAAACACCTTTAAAACTCTAGAATGGTTGTAAAGGTAGTTTACACCATTTCAGAATTTGGGGATGCCCGACCCACGTGTTGGTGTCAAACCGGAAAAGGTTGGAACCTCGTTCAAAATTGTGCCTATTCGTAGGTTACGCAAAAGAGACTAGGTGTGGTCTATTTTTCGATCCTAAGGAAAATAGGGTGTTTGTGTCGACAAACTCCACTTTCCTTGAGGAAGACCACATCTGGGATCATTTGCCTAGGAGCAAAATCGTGTTAAATGAAATGGACAGTACATCAACAAGAGTTGCTGATGGGGCTAGTACGTCAGCAAGTGTTGTTGATCCTAGCACGCCAAGTCAAGTCCGTTCCAAAGAGTTGGGAATGCCTCGACGTAGTGGAAGGGTTGTTAGACAGCCTGAATGTTACATGGGTTTAGCTGAAACCCAAGTCGTCAATCCTTATGATGACTACGGGGATCCATTGACCTATGATCAGGTAATGACTGATGTTGACAAGTCCGAGTGGATTAAAGCTATGGACCAGGAAATGGAGTCGATGTACTTCAATTCCGTCTGGGAGCTTGTGGACCAACCAGATGAGGTTAAACCTATTGGTTGTAAGTGGATTTACAAGTGTAAACGTGGGGTAGATGGAAAGGTGCAGACCTTCAAAGCTCGACTAGTGGCAAAGGGTTTTACCCAGGTGGAATGGGTTGACTATGAGGAAACCTTTTCACCTGTTGCCATGGTAAAGTCGATTAGAATCCTTCTTGCCATTGCCGCATTTTATGACTATGAGGTATGGTCGATGGATGTTAAGACCACCTTTCTAAATGGCAACCTTGACGAAACTATCTACATGGACCAGCCGAAAGGGTTCATAACCCAAGTCCAAGAGCAAAAGGTTTGTCGGCTTCATAGGTTCATTTATGGATTGAAACAAGCCTCGAGATCTTGAAATATAAGGTTTGATGAGGCGATCAAATCTTATGGCTTTGATCAGAATGTTGACGAGCCTTGTGTCTACAAGAAAATCGTCGACAAAACTGTCGCATTTCTGATATTGTACGTGGATGATATCCTTCTCATTGGGAATGAGGTAAGATTTCTTATTAACGTAAAGAAATGGCTAGCTTCGCAATTCCAAATGAAAGATTTGGGAGAAGCTCAGTATGTTTTAGGTATCTAGATAGTTAAGAACCAGAAGGACCGAACGCTGGCCATGTCTCAAGCGTCTTATATTGACAAAATGTTGTCTAGATATAAGATACAGAACTCCAAGAAGGGCTTGCTGCCTTTCAGGCACGGAGTTCACTTGTCTAAGGATTAGTGTCCTAAGACTCCTCAAGAGGTTGAGGATATGAGACAAATCCCCTATGTTTCAGCTGTAGGGAGCCTGATGTATGCCATGCTGTGTACTAGGCTCGACATCTGTTATGCAATAGGGATTGTCAGTAGGTATCAATCCAATCTAGGATTAGATCACTGGACAACCGTAAAGAAAATCCTTAAGTATCTTAGAAGAACGCTACAACTTAGTGTATGACAGTGGAGATTTGATCCTTATAGGATACACAGATTTTGACTTTCAGACCGATAAGGATTCTAGGAAATCCACTTCGGGGTCGGTCTTCATTCTGAATGGAGGAGCTGTAGTATGGTGAAGCATCAAGCAGTGATGCATCGCTGATTCCACTATGGAAGCGAAGTACGATGCGGCTTATGAAACTACAAAGGAAGCTGTTTGGCTAAGGAAGTTCATAACGGATTTGGAAGTTGTTCCAAATATGAACTTGCCAATCACACTGTTTTGTGACAACAGTGGTGTTGTAGCCAACTCTAGAGAGCCTTGGAGCCATAAGAGAGGTAAACACATTGAGTGGAAGTATCACCTGATACGGGAGATTGTGCACCGCGACGACGTGACAGTCACGCAGATAACGTCGGAGCACAACATAGCTGATCCATTTACAATGCCCTCACGGCTAAGGTGTTTGAGGGTCACCTAGAGAGTCTAGGTCTTCGAGTACTTCCTGACTAGGGCAAGTGGGAGATATGTAAACGAGTATTCAATGCCCTACTTTATTATATTACTTCATTGTAATTTATGTACATTTCAGAAATGTATTTGCTCCACTAGCTTAGTCCAAGTGGGAGTTTATTGGGATGTTTGTCCTAATCTTGTGTAGTTTGTAAATATACATCTGAAATTAATAAAGGTTATTTATTTCATCATTTTGTGTCCCGCATTTATTACAAACTTTGTCCAATAAACTAAGCTCCAGGGTCATTGAATATATGAGAGAACTAGAACTTGAACGGTGTGTAGTGGACACACATGGAGGATCACGTTCGAGTTAATGACCCGAATTGTCTATAGTATATGGATGGGGTTGGAGACCTAACCCTGGATACGCTGTGGATGTGGCCCGCTTTGTATTAAGATACAAACGAGGTGATCTGACTCGTTCATGTGGTTGACATGCGAGTGTGGGCATCCTGTACAATAAGATTGTACAAGACCGGACCGTGAATTATTAGACCTACTGATGTAACACTGTTAACAGTATAGACTAATAACTTCGTAGATGACGATTAGTTACTCGACCTGAATCCTGAGCGTGTTATGGACTCCTGTCTTTGGGGGTCTGTCCTTGGACTAGTACGAGTGAGGGTGGTCACAGTTACTCGCCCAATATGTCTATCTTTGTTGGGATGTTTGTCCTAATCTCGTGTTTATAAATTACTGTTTGAAATTAATTAAAGTGTTATTCATTTCATTACTTTGTGTCTCGCAAATTTTACAAACTTTTCCAATAAACTAAGCTTCAGGGTCATTGAATTTATGAGAGAACTAGAACTTGAACGTTGTGTAGTGGACACACAAGGAGGATCACGTTCGAGTTAATGACCCGAATGGTCTACTGTACATGGATAGGGTTGGAGACCTAATACTGGATACACTGTGGATGCGGCCTGCTTTGTATTAAGATACAAACGAGGTGATCTAACTCGTTCATGTGGTTGACATGCGAGTGGGGGCATCCTGTGCAATGAGATTGTACAAGACCGGACCGTGAATTATTAGACCTACTGATGTAACACCGTTAACAGTAAGGACTAATAACTTCGTAAATGACCATTAGTGACTCGACCTGAATCCTAAGCGTATTACGGACTCATGTCTGCGTGGGTCAGTCCTTAGACTAGTACGGGTGAGGGTGGTCACAGTTACTCGCCCAATATGCCTATCTTCTAAGGGACAGGACCAAGTAGGGAGTTGGGAACTTAACTACGCGAGATGGAATTCACTCGTTCCTGCCTTTAGGGAAACTAGAGGGGTTGTTCCCTTAAGTGATGTCTCCAGGACTTGGACAACGGGCGCCCACCTTCTCACTGGCCCGAGAAATGTGTTGTGTATGGTTGGACCATCACAATATGTTGTTCATTAGAGGAGCAGCGGTGGGGACTTAAGGAACAAGAAGTAGACACGGGGTAAAATGGTAATTTGACCCGATCGTGTCTGAACAACTTTATGAAGGGTCGACTCATGGTTATTGGTTATATCGGTGGACACGTAATATTCTCGTGACCGGCGGGAGTGCAGCTACGGGCTTTAGTGGAGTGTTACCATAGCTAATGAAGGTTGATTAACCGGGTCAAAGAGTTTGATAGGTTAATCTCGAATCATTAGAGCTCTTCACTGTAGGTCCATTAGGTCACTCGGTTGGCTCAATCTGGGTTAAAAGAAGTGTTAATGTTTTAGTGTGAATTAAAGTGTTCAATTTCACTTAAAGGGTATTTATGTCATTTATATGAGATATGAATGATATAATATATAGTTTAATGTGAATGAGATTCATAATAAACTATAGGTTAGCCTAATTGTTGAATTAGGACTAATTGGAGAAATTAATTGAGAGAAATTAAATTGAATGTGATTCAATTTAATAAATCCACAATTATACAAATATGATTTGTAATATGAGATATCTTATAATATAAGGTTATGCAAATATGATTTGCATAACCTATGCTTGTCGTAAAATGGTAATAATATGGAGATTTTAACTCCATGTTCTCTCCATTATTTAAACCCTTCTTGCAAGAAGAGAAAGAACTCACTCTCTCATTTTATGAAATTCTAACCAAAAGAAGAGTAAATTTTCTCTCTACTCTCTCAACTCTCCTCATTCTCCAAAACCAAAAAGTTCCACTACTTTCCTTCTTCCAAAGGAAGAACAACCGAGAAGGCCGTTGGTAGTGTTTGGTTTTTTGTTCGAGAGAGGATTTCGTAGATATCGAGGTTGCACGAAGAGTTCGTGTTTCGCTGGAAAGGAGTTCTTGAAAAAGGTGTTCAACAAGTAAGTTTACTTAACTTGCTGTAATTTCTTTCTTTTGAGCATGTTTAGCCTAGATTATTTGATAATCGATTTTAATGAAATTCGATTAACGTAATGATACCTTGACGATTTGATCGTGTTCCGCTGCGCGGGGATTCTCATTCCCTACAATTGGTATCAGAGCCACTCGATGGTTCTTCATTATGCACTGTTTTTTCATTAAAATTAGGTGGGTAAATGCCTTAATTCATGAGATGAATGTTGGTTTTCAATTTTGGATGTTTCGGTTTTTTGGCACTAGTTTAGATTTACAATTATGTTGATGAGATCAATGTAAGGGCCCGTTGTTTTTGGGCATTTTGTTGTAAATCGAGTCTGTAAGTCTGAGTCTTTAGTAGCAAGAGTTGCTGTGAAGAAATCGAAGCGAAAACGGGCGAGTAACGATGAAAAATAATAAAAGAGTTTGTTGTTCTGTCGATGGCGTTGAGACGCTGTTCATTGGCGTCTCAACGTTGTCCTTGCGGGCGCTGGTTTGGCTGCAGAGCAGCGTTGCAACGTTAGCCGTAGCATTGCAACGCCACGATGTGGAGCACGCGGGGCGTGACGCTGGACGCGGCAGCGTTGCGACGCTGCCCACGGCGTTGCAACGCCGCATGCGTAGTGGGCAGTTCGCGGGCGATTTCGCGAGTTCGTGGGCGGTTTTTTTTCAGATAGTGGGGCAGTTTTCCGTATTTATTTTATATTATTAATTGTAAAATGAATTTTATTTTATGTTTTTAATTATTTTATTAAATAATATTAATATAAATGTTATATTAATGTTATTTAATTAAATAAATTGCCCCTAGGTGCCAAAAACCGGTCCATTTTTGCTATTTAATTATTTTATGCATGTGATGTATGATTTAATTAAATTTCTATGTGCATAATGTATGTAATATAGATTTAAAATCCCACCTTAGGTTAAACATTTCATGCATCATTTATATTATAAGAGTTATAAAATATAGTTTGCATGATAGGTTATATTATAAGTGTTATAATATAATTAAATGCATGTTTTAATTTATTTAATATAAGTGTTATATTTTTAGATTAAAATGCTCATGCATTTATATTCATGTGATGAATTATATTTGTTATAGTATATAGTTATTCATGTGATGAATGATCAAGCACTATAACATAGAAATGCATGCAACCTAAGTTAATTATTAGTTTTAAAGTGTTTAGAACTTGAATAATTAGACTCAGGTTTTCTAGTTCTAATAAGATTAGAATTAGGAAATCAAATATAACCTTTGAATGGTGACTGATTAGTAACTCTGTCTAAGGAAGGTTTTGTCTAAGGCTGGGGTATTTAAGTTGACGCTTGCGGAACACCCCTACCTAGAAACCGACCTGGGAGTAAATTCGGTTTGGAGATTCTTAGGTTATATTATCGTGAGTGACGTTAATTAAAAATGTTAATTAATTTACTCACATAGACCTAAGTAATAATGTGATTATAAACTTAGGTTAATGTCATATTAGAGTTATATTGGTAGACTTAGGTAAATTTTAGCAGGTTTATCTAAGTCAATCCCTAATAAAATAAAGTGATGAGTGGGAGGAAATAAAGTGTATAAGATACATTTGAATTTCCGACCACAAATCTCCGTTAAGTCTGCACCGTGAGATCTATACTCGGCCTCATGGCGCAAATGAGAGCGTCCCCCTTCGGGTGGCATTTGTATGGGTCAATATCATCGTGGATGGAGAGAGTACTTATAGTGAGTGGGAGCGGGACCTGTGAAAACGGGACCCACGGTCTCTTCTTTCGATTCACACCGTGAGACGCCTATGATCCGCCTACTAGTTTGGCTTGGACCAGACAATCCCTTCAGAGGGCCTGATCATGGGAGTCAGAACACCGTGAATTCTCGAAAGGGATAGAGTTTCCTAGTTGGTTTTCCTTCCTGGTTCACCCTCCGATAGCTATTGTTTGGACGGATACTTGGAAACTTAAAGATTGAGGGTGACACTCACTGAATTTGTTAAGAGTTAATGAATTCGACCGAACAATGGTAATTGGGCGCCTAATGGAATAAGAGTTATTCTGGGATTAGGGTCTGATCGAGAAAGTTTTGTCCTAGAGGAGGAGTGTTATGTTCACTCTTCGGTGGCGGTCATTCTAAACCTTTAGTATATCATTGCAAATTTTGAATGACCTAAGGATCATGAAACAATTTTTTCTAAAACATGATTGGATTTCAAAAGTTATTTTTTTTGCGAGACTAACACAAAGTTTTTTGATTTTTCAGCAAAATGTCTAGCTCAATAATAGCTTTACTCGCGTCTGACAAATTAGTGGGAGATAATTACCAAACGTGGAAAAACGACTTAAACACAATTTTGGTAACTTACGACATTAAGTTCGTGCTCTCTGAGGAGTGTCCTCAGATACAGGACTCGACTACATCGCGAAGTGTTCATGATGCATACGATCGATGGATCAGGGCAACGAAAAGGCCAAGGTCTATATCATTGCCAGCATGTCTGATGTTTTGGCAAAAAAGCATGAGTTGATGGTCACCGCTAAGAAGATCATGGAGTCCTTGCAGGAAATGTTTGGACATCAGTCCTTTCATGTCCGGCATGACTCGCTCAAATACGTCTTCACTCGTTCCTGCCTTTAGGGAAAGTAGAGTGGTTGTTCCCTTAAGTGTTGTCTCCAGGCTTGGACAATGGGTGCCCACCCTCTCACTGGTCCGAGAGGGTTGTTGTGTATGGTTGGACAATTACAACGTTGTTGTTCATTAGAGGAACAGTGGGGACTTAAGGAGCAAAAAGTAGACACAAGGGTAAAACGGTAATTTGATCCAAAAGTGTCTACGAACAACCTTTGAAGGGTCGACTCATGCGCATTGGTTATATCAGTGGACACATCTTGTCTTACACTGACGGGAGTGCAACTACGGGCTTTAGGGAAGTGTTACCGTAGCTAATGAATGTTGATTGACCGGGTCAAAGAGTTTGACAGGTTAATCTCGGATCATTGGAGCTCGTCATTGTAGGTCCATAAGGTCCCACGGTTGGCTCAAACTGGATTAAAAGAAGGTTTACTATTTTGGTGTGAATTGAAGTGTTCAAGTTCACTAAAGGGCTTTTATGTCATTTATATGAGATATGAATGATATAATATATAGTTTAATGTGAATGAGATTAACAATAAACTATAGGTTAGCCTAATTGTTGAATTAGGGCTAATTTGGAGAAATTAAATTGAATGTGATTCAATTTAAAAATCCGCAATAATACAAATGTGATTTGTAAAATGACATATGAGATATCTTATAATATGTGGTTATGCAAATATCATTTGCATAACCTATGGTTGTGGTAAAATGGTAAATAGGTGGAGATTTCAACTCCACCTATCTCCATTATTTAAACCCCTTTGTAAGAAAAGGTTTTTTTACACAATTGCTCATTTTTGGAATTGTCACCAAAAGAAGCAATGTGATTTCTCTCTATAAATCCTCTCTCAAAATTCTCCTCGCAAACCAAAAGAAAGGATCCCACAATCCTCCTTCTTCCAAAAGTAGAACAGCCGTGTAGCCTATTGGAGGTATTCGATCGATTGGTGCTCGTGTGAAGAGATCGAGGTCGTTGAGATCGAGGAGACCACGAAAAGTTCGTGAACGGAAAGAAAACTTTGAAGATTGTCTTCAACAAGTAAGTATCTTTATACTTGTTGTTTTCCTTCTAGTTTACTTGTTTAGCCTATTCTATGTGATAGATAGTTTTAACGAAATTAAGTTGCACATCAATACCATGACGATTCGATCGTCTTCCGCTGTGCGGGGATTCTCATTCCCTTCATTTTGCTAGGCTAGCAACACCAATCCCTTGAGTGACCCTGGGTGAGTCCAAACCTTTAGGCTGGCGATTCTGTGTGGGCATTAGGGTCAAGCATCCTAATGCGAGCTGTGTGGGTGGTAGGGTCGAGCATCCTACTGAGAGCTATGTGGGCAATAGGGTTGAGCATCCAATTGCGAGTTGTGTGGGTGGTAGGGTCGAGCATCCTACTGTGAGTTGTGTGGCATAAGGTCGAGCGACCTTTGCGATCTCTGTGTGGGCATTAGGGTCAAGCGCGCCCTTTTGCGAGTTGTATGGGCACTTGGGTGGGTCGCCCTTGTGCGATCTGTGTGGGCTTTAGAGTCGAGCCTCTATTGCATTTCTATGTGGGCATTAGAGTGATCACTCTTTCGCATTGGGGTGTGTCCCTGCCTGTGGGTGCCTAGGTTCCTGGATCGCCGGTGAGTCTCGAGGTGAGATATGCACAAGGGTGCCTAGTCGTGAGTCCTTAAGATGCTCTTGGTTGCAAACTTGATCTATTCTTGTGTGTGCAGTTGTAGCTTGGATGTGAGTGAGCTAGTTACGGAGTATTCTTATACTCACCCGACTACTTTGATGTCTTTGGTTGCAGGTAAGGAAAAGCGGTGAGCTGGAGAGTGACGGTGGTGACGTGACGAGGCTATGGGACCACTCCTTTATCTTTGAGTAACATTTTTTGTACTTAGGCTATTCTTTTGTACCTTAGGGTTGAATCCTGTGCTTTTAGGTGATGTTTTGTTGGATTTTTTTTTGTACTCGTTGTGGATGCTAGACGTTTTATTTGATTTATTTTGGTTCTTGGTTTAGCATGCTCAGATAACTAGTGTGTGTGGTGTTTGTGTTGCTCTGTTGTGTTTCTATCCTGTTGGAGTCCAACCTAGTTATGTTTGTAGTTTGGAGGAAGTCGGGTGTTGTGAGAACCCCTTTGATGTGCTTGTTGCTTAAAACATGTTAAGTAAAATTTTGAAATTGTCCAGGTAGCGCCGTTATGCTGCCGAAATTTTAGCCCAGAGGGTGCTACCTACTGGCGCCCCTAGTTGGAGCTGGATTGGAAACTAGGGTTGTTACATATTGTGTGTTTGTTTTTGTTTGATAATTCATATATGTCATGTTTAGTTGAGAGGAATTGACCAAAGATTCTCACGTACTCTTTGAATGTATCAGAGATCCTAATATGAAACTTTTTCCAATTATTATTCTAATTTATTTTCTTTCAACTGTCAACTCTTTTTTTATCATTTTTAATTATGAAATTAATGTTTTAATTAATAAATATACATTTTTATAGACATAAAGTACTTTAATTTAAATATTGTAAAATTTTTCGTTATCATTATAAAAAAATTCATTTTATCTTTTTTTTTTCTTCCTCTTCTTTTGGTTAAACAAATATGGTGATAGGGGATTGAATCTTCAACTTTTAAAAAATGTATATAGTTATCTTAACCACTAAAGCTATGCTCATTTTGATCAATTGTCTCATTCTAATGACAAAATTAATTTAATTGGATTTAATTGATAAATCACTTAAATTCATCCAAAATGAAATATTATCTACTTAACATTAAAACTAATATGACGACCTTTAAATTATATCATTTGATATTCAGATATACATAATTTTCAATTGCATTTCTAATTAACGCTTAAGAGTTTCAATTTTACCAACAAATTTCATTCAAAATCTTTATCCAATAGCATCTTTACACTTGAATAATGAAATATGTCACATTGAGCAAAAGCTTGAACTAAATTTTTGATCTTAAATATGAAAAATCTAACCCTATGAAATTAAAAAAAGATGGAAAAAAAAAAGAATTTCAATTGTGGAGCTATATGCAAAGTTTACAGTTTTAACGTAAAAATAATAATTACAAAAAAAAAGAATGGCTTTTCCAAATGTAATGAGCCAATATTCTTCATGTTGGATCAGGGGATAGTGAATCCTTCCCCATCCACCTTTTCATTCTTTCTGAGGTCTGCTCCACCTGAAAATGAATATATTTTAATCATTATAATTATTTTCCCCCTAAAAAAACGGAAAAAGAAACAATGAACTTTTATTTGTCAATAATAAATCTCATATATTAACCATACTGTGAGATGTGATTGAACTATAATCAAATTATTATGCTTTCTCTATTTGATAAATATTCATTTTCTTTAATACATCTACCATTGAGATTGAGTGGGGGATTCGAACTTATGATCTGTTGGTCATGAGTCATACTTGATGTCAGTTGAACTATGCTCTTGTTGGCAATAAATATTCATATCAATTACTGATATCAATTTTCTTTGAAAATATGATGTATCTAAAACTACTATGAAAAAAAAAATTATTTCGTTTTTCAAACATATTTATATAAATTGGGATAATCGGCGTATTGAAGATACTATTCATAAATCCATAATTTTGATAGAAGATATAACTATATGTGTTTTAAAAACAATGCTCCATCACAAAACATATTAAAAGAACTTGTAAATAAAATTGGTATGTTTTGAAAATTGTTTCTAAATAGTTGTTTGAATGTTTTATTTAGATTATCATCATTAAAAAATGTTTCAAACACACAGAAAATAAATTGATAATGTAGTTAGTAATTATCCTACAATATATGTTTAAAGGCATAAACTCACCTCCTTGTTCCAATTGGTTTTATAAACAATAAACAGAAGAATCATTGTCTGCAAGAATGTCCCACATATCATACCAATCCATATGCCCTGCAAGAAAATTTTCCAATAATATCACACCAAAGTGGGGAAAAATTCAAAATTAATTCCAATTGAAAAACCTGTTGGAAGAAGTTTTTGGGTTTTGTCCTCATATGATATTCAGAGAATATAAACATGTTTAACTAATGACCCTTATTTTGCTTTTTGGAATTTATTTTTTTTAAAACAAAAAATTATATCTTTTCAATATATTTTCAACATTCTTGATCATTATGGGATTAGATATATCAATATGAAGCTTAACATGTGGGCTATTAATATGAATAGAAAGTGATTTAGCCATGTGAACAATTAATTAATACCAACAAAGAAAATGTGGTTTGAACAAAAATTAAATATTAATCATCCATAGACTCTAAGAGATATTGGATTCATGATATTAAGAAATTCGAGGTTAGAAATTAGTATGAGTTTGTGTATAACTTATGTTTGGATTGTACCTGCTGAAAACCTCACAATATATATGATATATGGGCTACTCTTTCATTGCCAATTAGTTTTGAGATGAAACCTCATATAATCTAATATGGTATCAGAGCCCATAAACCCAAACGGGTATTCGGTCCAAAAAATTGAAATTAGGATCCGATCCAAAAATGGTGAACCCAATGAGGCACCATCTTGAGGGAGCATGTTGAAAACCTCACAATATATATGATATATGAGTTACTCCTTTCATTGGCAATTGGTTTTGAGATGAGACCCCTATAATTTAATAGTACCTCAATACATTACGGTCAAAATACCATTCTGGCCCTTGTATTTTTAATTTCATTTTATTTTAGTGTATGTACTTTTAAATGTCCAATTTTTGTCCATCCATTTTTAATAAAACTTAAAATTAGTTTTTATTTTTAGTTTATTGTTAACTTTTCGGTAGAAAAAAAAATTAGTCATTGTTAACCTTCCTTTTATAAATTTTAAAAATATGTTTACATTGTGTCTTTTTTTGCATGAAAATTATTATTCAATATCAATAAAAATTAACTTCAAACTAATGGTAGGGACTAATTTTATAAAGCTTTATTAAAAGTATTGGGACTAAAATGAGACATTTAAAGGTACATGGACTAAAATAGAATAAATCCCAAAATACAAAAATCAAAATAACATTCTAACCATAAATTATAGACTACATTACAAATGCCTAAGCTTGTGGTAATAAATATTTGTTTCATCATCCTAGATTTATATTATAACATGCTTATATAGTACGTGAGATCAACAAACTCAAAATTTAGGATATGCGAACTCACATACCATATATAGACTCGACTTCTTAATTTTGAATTATAAAAGTCTAATGTGTGATCCAAACATGATTTAAAAGATTAAAGTATAAGATTAGAGTAAATTTAATCAATGAAATATCATAAAATGGTGGCTTTACCTCCACTCCTAAACTTGTTTTGTAGCCAAGTAGAAACCCAAAAGGAAGGCCAACAACATAATAACAAAACAAGTTAATGTAAGCCACCAAAGCTTGCCAACCTCCTCCAACAGCCACACCTGAAAAATTGACCATAATTAATTAGAACAAATTTTTAATTTCTTCCCCCCTTTTTTTATTCCAATTTTTCACATACAATCAATAGTTATATATACCTGATATCACTGGTTGAACACTGTTGAGCAACATTGTTAGACCTAAAAGATAAGCCAAGTGAGAAGCTGCCTCTTGCATCTCTTTGCTATCTGTAAATATGACTGCAAAATAGTCTTTTGTTGCCAAAATAAGCGCTGCGAAAAGAAGACCGATGCAGAGCGACTCGACGACGGTGACGATGACGGAGTACTTTGCAGCCCTCGGATGCCCTGATCCGAGTTCGTTCGATACACGAACACTGAACATGCAAAGAGAGAGTTAAAATTGGGAGAGAATGAAAAACTCCTCAAGGGAGAATTTTGGTATGGTTTTTGAAGTTCTAACCTTATGGCTGCATTGATCCCTATAAACAACATGCCTTCCCATCCATTTAGATTCATGCTGAAATGAGATTTAAAGACAGTAAAGTTAGAGGTTTCATTTTTATAGTTTTTGACAAGTATATGTATTTGGTAATTGTGTGTTTCTATTTTTAAGAAATGTTTCCAAAATTACATAATTTTATATAAATTTTAGAAATACAAAGTTCAGATTTCTTTTATTTCATGCTTTTTTTAAAACATCAATAAAAACATGGGCAGTACTTGGGTGCTGCCTGAGCAGCACATAAGTCTGTGCTCACCACCTATTCACCCCACGTCTTTTTACTTTTTCTATTTTTTTTAAATACACACAAAAAAGATTTTGTGTGGCTACTAAAGAGGTTACACCATATTTGGATGTTGCCTTCTCCTAAAAACATTATTCTATCACATTTTGACCATTAAAATGCATAATAAATTATTTTTAAATTTAAAAATTAAATTTTAAATTAAAATTTGAGTGAACAAGAAACAAGATATAATTGCTAAGTGAATTTTTGTTTCTTTTATCTTTAAAAAAAAACAATTATCACATGTATTTTTGTTTTTTGTTTAATAAAAAATCTTAAAAAATAAAGTAAATGAGTAAATAAAGGTTAAAAATAAATGAGAATTTGTATAATATGCCTTTTAAAGTTTAATCCATGAGACAACAAAACTTGTAATTTAACCCAAAAAACAAACTAACTAAATAAAAAGCTTGTTATAAAAAGGTAAATTATGAACTAAAAAAAAAGGTAAATTATAAATTTGGGCTTCTATGGTTTGGACATAGTTTCATTTTGATTTCAGGTTTTAATTTAGTTAATATGATTAGAGTTAACCAAATATCAAATTAAAATTAATCTCAAACTATAGAGATGAAATTAAAAATTCTAAAATCATAGAAATCAAATTGAATCTATACTCAAAACTATAAAGATGTTAATTTACCCTAAAAAACGAAGTTTGTGTTTACCATATAGAGAGCGAACCAACGGCAATAATTGGATCATCAAGGTGGCCAGTAAGAACGATAATGGTCATAAAATACCAAATCTCTAAGCAAAGCATAATTGCCGAAGCAATTGAAAGCTTCACAAAATCCCACAAATCCTTGAAAGCCAGCCAAGAGAGCCCCTTCCAGCATTCAGTACACCAACCAACAATATAAACCACCTGAGCCATGGAGATTCCCCAGGCCGACATGTCGTATGCCACCGCGGCCCCGGTCGTGCCCCAATCGAACAATTTGATGAACAAAAGCAAGAGTCCGACGTGACAAACCAGAGCCGCGAACCCGATCCAGGCTAGGATCCCAACCCGACTCTGGGCCTGCAAGAATTTCTGGGTCGGAAAGTTGATGGCTAAAGAGAACATTTGAGGGATTATTTGGATCGAGAATTTTCCAGCCATGTCCGCAATTTCAGGCTCCTGGCCGAGGAGCTTGAGGATTGGACTAGCGTAAATGTAGAGTGGGAGTAGAAAGATGCATGTGCCAAAGAGAATTATCCATGAACGTTGCATGTAGATTCCTAGCATGTTCATTTGGCCCGCGCCGAATGCTTGCCCGCATAGTGTCTCGAGGGCGCTTCCCATGCCGAGCTACGATAAAAAGAAAGGAGCAATTGTCAATAGTCTCATTCAACTGTCTCTTACTTTAAAATCTGTAATGATTAAGAAAAAAAAAATGCAAAGTATTGATTTTTATTGTGTTAGTCAAAACACATTTCGCCTCTAAACTGTTTAATTTATAGGCTAAATTATAGAGACTAAATTTATAATTCTAAAGTTTTAAATGGTAAGATTATATATATAAAAGAAGATTAGAACAAAATTTTGCTCATCCTTATCTAAAGAAAGATATAGAAATGGGAGAGAATTTTATCAAGTAAGAAAGAAGAAGGAAGAGTAATTTCCCAGCTTGACTTGGAACTCAAAAGATATTCATATTATAGAAAATTCTAATTATAAAAAAAAAATCAAGTTTTATAGAGCTTTATTTTTTTCTAATCTTTATTGAAAGAAAAAAAAATCTTGAAATGTCTGATTTTCCTTTTTAAATGATGAGATGAATGCAAAATTTTGTATTTTAAATAACTGGAAACGTAAAAGGCTAACCAAGAAGCCGAAGGAAAAATTGGCAATGACATTCAAGGAAATGGCAATAGCAGAGAGTTCCAAATCGCCAATATGGCCAACGAAGATGCTGGTGAATGAGTTCATTCCATAATTGCACAAAATATTGAAGGCAATGGGACCAGCAATGCTCCAAAGCTTTGTAGATTCAATCGAACAAACATATTTCACATCCTCATACGTCTTCACCGGAGGATAATCCTCGAACCCCGACTCGATCAGGGCGGTCGGCGCGTGGTGGAGCTCGGTGGTTTCCATGGTGTCGATGCCATCGAACCCCATCGTACTGCCGCCCGCCGCATTTGGAGAATCATCTTCTTGTTTGGTCCCTATTTTTACTCGTGGGGGTTGATTTTTTGTTTTCTTTTCTCGTTGGTTTCTTTTCTTTGTTCAAATGTGAGGCGTTGTTGCTGTTGTTGTTGTTTTTTTTTTTGGGAGGGGGTGTTTTATATTTGTTTCCTAAGATTTAGGATGGCCATTGAGAGAGAAAGGAGAGGTAGTAGTTTGCTTAACATGCATGTTTGGTAGAAGTTGTTACAATCTAAAAAGTAACAATTCTGATCCCACAATCAAACTCTGGTTTAAATCCTACTTTAACCTCGTTTTGGTCTTATCCTAAACCTAAAATAAACAATTTGTGTACCTTAGCACGTAAGAAATTACTTGTAGAGAAATTGCCTATTGTTATAGAAAATTGACCTATTAAAATGTTACTATATTAACAAATTGATAACTTCTTTTAAAAAAATTATTGTTAACATTTAACAAAAAAAATTTGTCTACGCAAACATATAAATTGATGTGAGATCAAACGTGTTTATAAGCTATAGAGATTGAGTTGTTACGACTTTGTTTGATACCCTATTTCGTTTTTAATTTTTGGTTTTCGAAAATTAAGTTTTTTTTTTTTCGATTTTTCTACAATGGTTTTTATCTCTGGGGAATCATTTGAATTCTTAGAAAAATTTAAAAACATTTGGGGATTAGAGATTCTAAAAACATTTGTCATAAGGTTTACATAATGTCAATTGAGCTATGCTTTGGTTGGCAAGTAGTATTTATAGATTAAATTTTTAAAAACCAAAAACAGAAAATCAAATGATTATCAAACTTGACCTACATAATTACTAAATTGACATTTAATTTGAATGAGATTTTTCACCACATAAGTTATATTGATATTACAAATTTAAAGTACAAGAACTAGATTGCTACCCATTAAAATTTAATTAGAGACTTAATTGTTAAAAGTTTGATAGTACATGGACTAAATTATGTCATGTATGCTTTTCAATTTTTTTAGATTAGTTGTCACATCAATTTCCACCTTATTTTAATAGAACAACTCTTCAATGCTATTTTTTTAGGGGAATTATAATGGATAGCAAAAAAATATTGAGATAATTACAATTTTATGGTTTTTGAAGATTTGCAAATATAGCAAAAAAAATTAAAACTAATTTCTATTTTTTATTGTTCCAATTTTACCCTCATTAGTGAAACAATAGATATATGAATAATATATCTGATATAGTTTATATTTAGTATATCCGTAGTATATCTAATATACTTTTCACTTTTAATATATAAATCAACTTATATTTAGATAGTTTGCATAATTGGTATATAACTAATATACCTAACACTGAGTATATTCGTAGTCTATCAGTAATATACTTATTTAGTGATAGGATATTGATAGGATTTGTTGTTTTTTTTTTTTTTTAATAATGATTCATTACTTTAAGTGATGAATAATGTATCATTCATTCACTATTAATATAGTGCATCAACATCAACAAAAAAAAAAACTAGTAAAAAAAATTATTAATAAAGTAACAAACTAAAATAAGGTATATCAGTGGTATACCACTAATATACGTACCATGGATATACCTTATATTACGTATATCTCATTTTACGATATACTTAAAATAAAGTATATTGGGAGTTTATCGATAATATTCATGTTAGATATATCTGATATATTGAATATAAATGATTGTCAATACTATTTCATATTAGTCATTTTTTATATACGGATGATAATTTGAATATTGGAAATTCAACTTCAATGATATACTTAAATAATATACGTCAATAGTATATAATTGATATAATTCATACTATGTATATCAGAGATATATCAACAGTTTATCACTGATGATATACCCCTGATAGACTATTGATAGACTTCATATTGCAAACACGAGAATTAAACGTGAAGATTATTTTGGATATTTCGAAAAACAGTTGACACGCCTACAATTTTAAAAAAAATGATGACACACCCACAATTGAGTTTTTTTCTTTTGCTAATGATGCAACTCCCCTTTTTTTTAAGCAAATTTCAAAGTTGAAGGAAAAAAAAAAACTTTTCAAAATCCAAAGTATAATTGAAACCTTTTTTTTTCTTTTTTTTTTTTAACAACAATGCATTAAGAAATCAAGAACTAAATTAAATACACTACATCAATTTGGACTTTCAATGACACCACATATAAATAAAAAATATGGGAGTGAGTAAAAAAAGTGTCAAAAATGGTTGGAGGCACTTTTTTGGCGGGAAACGACGGAGATTTTCAGATTTTCGAAATTTATGACACTTTTTCAATATCATAAATTTATGACATTTTTTCAATATCATATTTTAATGACTTATATATGTCATAGATGACTGGGGTTCAGTTTTTGGCGGAAAAAGACGTATTTTGGGCGGGAAAAGACGTATTTTTTGGTGGAAAAAGTCAAGAATTTTTTCAAGATTTACAATTTTAGTGTCATAAATTTATGACAACTTTTAAATTGTTATTTGGTTTTATTAGTACTTTTTATTCCAAAATGAAAGGCAAAAAATAAGAAAATAAAAATTATCAAACAACAATGAGTCCTAATTTTTTTTCCAAATATTTCGTCAATGTTTTTATCGTCCTATGTATACATGAAACACTCTCTCCTAATTCCCTCAATTGCTCATTCACATTTGGTTCTTACAATTTATAACTCGAGGCTAAAAATTTTGCAACGTGTGCAATATATTTACAAGCATCGACATTAGTAGTCAAGACTATACAAATTTATAAACAATAGTAAACTCAAGCCCACCGCTTTTTTATTGTGTGTGAAAATTGACAAGTCGATCATTTTGTTTTTCTTTCCCTAACGACGTCAACGATTCATAGTGTAGAACATTGTCACTTCGACGACGCCATCTTCTCTAAGTCGACAACGACAACTTATTGTAACACTCGACTTAGTTTGGTGCATTAATCTTGATTTTTTTTTAAAAAAAAGGAATTTAGTCTTATTTAGTTGGTTAATTAAGTGTTTAGAGGCTTAATGTTGGAATCTATGATATTTAAGGGAATGTGTTTTTTTAAGGGAAAAAAAACGAGAAAACTATATATTTTTTTAAATATAAAAGTTTTAAATGTTATTTAAAGAAAAAAATAACAGTAATAAAAAATGTAAAATAAAAATAAATAAATAAAATTATATTATATATGATATATATATTTTCGTTTTCATCCTTATCTCTCCCCCTGCTTTCATCCTTATCTCTCTTTATCTATATTATACATGAAAATATTGTTATCTAAACAACTTGTTTGACACTAATTTTCTGTCATAGACATAATTTCTATGACATTTTAAATCTGTTATTGTTTGATATATCTTGACGGAAAATTAGGATGGACGGGTTTGTTGCATTTTATGTCCTAAAACTCGTAGTTTGTAATTGATAAACATTTTTTATGTTTCTTTTTCGATAAATTGTTATTGAATTAGTATACTATAATCTTGAATCCAATAAACTAAGGTTCCAAGGCTATTTAATGTAGACTTGAACTTTATGTGATGACATAAAACATGGATCAAGTTCGAGTATATAACCTAAAATGGTCTATAGTATAAGATAAGGTTGGACACCTTATTCTGGGGACACTGTGGATGTGACCTACTTTGTAGTTAGTACAAACGATGTGATCCTGAATCATTCATATAGAGATATTTAAGTGAGGGCATCCTATGCAATGAGTTTGTATAAGACTGGACCACGACTTAGCCAGTTTTGCTTTATAACACCGTTTACTGTATAAAACTGACTAATTAAATTTTGATGACCTAGGTAACTCAATCTCAATCCTGAGCTAACTATGAACTCCTGTTTATTCGGGATTATCCTTAGATCTGCATGGGTGAGAGCAGCTCAAGAGCGCTGGCTCAATAAGCCTCCCATTTCAGGGGTAAGACTGGGTAAATAGTTGGGGACATAGGGTACAAGACGTAATTCACTCCTACCTGACTCTAGGGATAGTAGATAGGTTGTTCTCTTAAGTGCTGACTTCAGAATTAGAACAAGGGGCCTCACGCTCTCACTAGGCTGAGAGAGACTAGATTTGTTGGTTGGACCACAAATCAATTGTTCTATAGACGTTTAGTGGGACTTAAGGAACAATAAGTGTTCTCGGGGGTAAAACGGTATTTTGACCCAGCCGAGACCACGAAAACCTGTGAAGGATTGACTTACTGGTTACGGTTATATTAGGTGGACAAAAATATATCTATAGTGAGGGGAGTGCAACTACGGGACTTTAGTAGAATGACCCGTTAGTTAACAAATGTTGATTAATTAGGTTAAAGAGTTTCACCGGTTAATCTCGGATTGTTGGAGCCCATGATCTGTAGGTCCATTAGGTCCCACTGCTAGCTCATATGGATTAAACTTAGAACAGTATGTTGAATTAATTCGAATTATTTGAATTAGGTAAGGAGTTTTAAACCGACAAGTATATGTGATATAACTATCGGTTTTTTATGACACAATATATTAAAATGTGATTTGAATTTCAAAAATATGAATACGGATTCATGTTCGGAGGTCAAAATTAGTCAAGAGGGTCAAAATCGTAAAAGGTCAAAGGGTTGACTTTTTTGCTCGGAAAAAGTCAAAGTTTGACTTTGACCAAATGAAAAAGACTATTTTACCCTTGACTAGAGTTAGTGGAATTATTCAAGTTTTTGTTGGACAATCCCACTAACTTAAGTGGATTATGTGTAAATATTATAGAATGACACATAGCCCACTTTAGTTAGTGTTTTGTGAGGTGCTCCATTTTGGTGAGTCTTGACATGCATTTGATCCATGTAATTTGTTTATAAATAGGTTTGTTCTCAAAACAAAGAGTTCTTCCTTTTGCTGATTTTTGAGTTTTTTCAAAAGAAATCTCACCAAAACATATTTTTTCTCCTTTCGTCATTTAATACTTTGAACCTCCCATTCTTCCTTTTCAATCCTTCATTTACCGGGTCCCACAACTCAGTTCTAAGTCTAGAGGATAGCGGGGAAGTTCTAGTGGTGGTCCGGTTATGTTCAAATTGTGTTTTGGCAAGGAAATTGTGAGGAAATTGAGCTACAAAGGTTGTATTTTTTTCCCTTTTTAGTTTATTTTTTTTTGTATGTTTGCATGTTAATTTCTATTAAGTTAGATGCAATTAGAGTGTCATTAGATTCTTATTCCGCTACGTATGTCTCGTGTTCCATTAGGGTTATTTCTTGACAATGTTTAATTGTCATACAAAAGTTTATCATGACACCTAAAAAATGTCGTGTATACGACTTTCTCGACAAGATAAAATTGCCATAGAATAGTTAATTATGACAATATTTTAAATGTGTCATGTATGGAGTTTCCCTGATGATGGCTTGTAGCACGGAGAAAAAGTGTCATAAAATGTGTTTATGACAGTTTTCAATATCATAAAATCCTGAATTTCTACTAGAGGACTAATTTGGAATAATGGTGTTTAAATAAATAATGACACATGTAAGGTAGTTTTGAACTTAAGAAATTTTAAAATGTAAAACAAAAAACAAATTACGAATATAAGGTTGTTTGGGAAACTATTGTTTAAAATAGGGTACATAAATCGTGTACCACGTACACGTTTTACACGCGCGCAACAATGGTGTATTATGGACGTGGACGTGGATGTGCACGTGGAAATCGTGTACCATGTACACGATTTTACTTTTTTTTTTTGAAATAAAAATAACAACCCCAACAACATTGCTATTGCATATGAAAATCTTACAAACGGCTATGAAAATTTTGTTGTGTAATATTAGGGTAACATTTTTTATTTTCCATCTTCTTCATGGTTCAATTTGTTGATATTAGAAGATTAATCTTTTATATTTAGGTTATTTGTTTTATCTAATATTTATCAAATTCATGAAATTTGAAAATATGCTAATCCATTCATCAAATGTCGGATAATAGTATTTTAGGTTTTACACATAGAAACAGTAAAATATTACTAAAAACTCATGAAGCACACGGTGGTCTTCTTCTCGAACGGATTCCACGACGAGGTCGTGGCACATCATGTTGTGGTTGATGGTGAATTATATCATCAATCTCTTCTTGTACAACAGGTGGTAGGGGATCTTGTGCATAGTCCCTCTAGTTATGACCAGAACTTGAAGCAATGTCGGTATGAACATCTGGTGAGGGCATATGCGGAACCGGAATGTGATCATCAACTATTGGAGGCTCTTGGTCCACATGTGCCTCTGGAATGTCTTCAGCTTGTTGTCGTCGACGCCTCCGATGAGCACGTGTCCTATCAGTCTCAGAAACAGTCAATCTTCTTATTTGTTGAATTATATCAGTGACTGTTGTGACATATTCCTCACACATAGAACCTAAAACAGGTAAACTCTGATCTATCGAATATTGTTGAACACTTCGAACAAAGTTATTCTGCAAACTGAATTATATATCAATTATATATATATATATATATATAATGTAATATCCAATATAGAAATTGATGTAAATAAAAATGAATTTAGTAAGTAATCTTTCTGCACCGCAAGCATAATAAGCACCATCACGCAGTGATATATACCTCCTCGTGATAGAGTCATACCACGTTAGGTAGTCATCTGATACATTCGGTCGTTGTACCAAGTCACCTAATACACATCGATCCCGACGTGCACGCCATAGCGAAATATATGATGCATGATGTCGTCGCCAATCATGGTCATGCTTACCTCGTAAGTCTAATTGATGCAATTGTGTGCTTGTGTCACAATACGGTGGCACTGTCTGTCGCATTCCAAACTGTCTCAACACCCGATTAGGTTGATGCCACTCTACAATATGAAAGCATATGAGAGGGCTTACAGTCAACTAAACATCTTGTCCATTATGGCAATATTCAGGTAATAATGCCATAATTTCATGTGTATATGGCGTCCAAATAATCTGAAATTTATGATTAATAATTAGAATACTTAGAATAGGTGGTAAAATGTGTGTCAAACATAGTAAACTATAGTTATACCTGATTGTGCAAGAGACTATCAAGTGCAATGCGATATTGAACCAACATATTGGAAGTTTGTTCAGAGATAGCTAAAATGCCACTCCAACTACACACATGTATAATAAAGTTAAAACCTTATTTAATTTACAATTATAATAAACGATATGAAAGTAAACATACCGAGCACTAAGTGGTCGAATTTATATTGATCGAGAGTTTGTAGTCGACGTTGTGGTGCAATTGTGTTAAATCGATCAAATGCCCATACCTGTAACAATATTAATGGACCTGCAACTTCTAAAGCATTGACATTGCTAGCTCGACATAGATCTCGATACAACCATGCAAGGCATGCCCCACCCCATGAATATTGTCCAGCAATCTCGAAATCGCTCAGTAGAGGAAGAAACATGAGATGGACTAATGTATTTGACTTGTCTGCAAATAAACATCCACCAATAAGTTGCATTATATAGGCTCTTGCATACCTTTGTATCATGATGTCATCTGAATCGGGAGGTAACTCTAAAAATTGTGACGCCAACCACGGGATGCTTAATCTAGATCCAGTCAACTCAGGAGGACGAACTCCTAAACAATCTTCACATACTTGACCCCAATTATACTGTAATGAACCAGTTACAGGCTCTCCATTCACTGGTAGTCCAAACTGGACAACAACATCTTGAAGTGTAATAGTACACTCTCCACTAGGCATGTGAAATGTGTGTGTTTCTGGTCTCCAACGCTCAACTAATGCAGTTATAAGATGCCAATCTAGTTGGATAAATCCAATTTGTGCAGCCCCCCAAAACCCAGCCTGATGTAAATAAGGAACAATACATTCATCTAACTGAATATTGCGATGAACTATTGCTTCCCTTCTTCGACATTGTAAAATAGTAGTAGATTGTGAATCCCAGATTGATTGAATGTGTACGCTGCAAATATAACTGAGTTGGATTGGATGGTCCAGGATCCATAGGTTATACTGAAACATTGTAAAACCAAATAAACCAATAAGGTAATAAAGTCCATTACATATAAACTAATAAGATAATAAAGTCCATTACATACAAAAAAAAAAGTTCAAAGAAGTTCATTAAAATCAATTACAAAGAAGTTCATTACAAAAAATAGTTCAAAGAAGTTCAACACCCATCATTCATTAACTTCATCCATGTACATTTAAAAAATAACAAAATCAAATTCAATATCAAATAAATATCGATAACCCAACAAAAAAAAATGCATGAAAATATACCTTACTCAACCATGACTTGAAGATGCCCCTAAGTTACGAGAGGGACAAGTACGTTTGTTATGTCCTTCCCTCTTACATATTCCACAACGCGATTTTGAACTAGCTTCTCTCCAATCCATCTCATTATGAATACGAGAACTTTTTGGTCACCCATGTTCCCTCAATAAGTTTTTATTTGGATGAAGAATATCAAATTTCACCTCTGGCCAATAGTCTTTGTGTTGTATGGGATGTAATTGGACTTGGAAACATCGTTGGTATTGTGAGATTTTGTAAGCATCATCAACAAAAGGCAAATGTGCCAAACGAATGTGTCGACATGCAACAATTACATGAGAGCATAGAATTTTAAAAGACTGCCACTTAACGCAAGTGCATGTTCTATCTCCCAAACTCAGAACTTGGGTTTGTTGACCTTTATATGGAGAGATCATGCTAATTCCAGTTTCAATCTCAAAACTACGTGTCTCCCTATCAACAGATTTCACAGTATGTGAAGAAGCTCTTCTCTCCCATCGTCTGAGCTTTGTTAAAGAAAATTCAGTATACACATCACCACGATTTATTGCCTCAACAACCTGTTCTCAACGCTGTTCAAAATACATAATTGTTCGATACCAAGTTAACTTAACCAATGCAGTAATTGGCAACATTCTGGCTCCTTTAAAGACTCCATTAATGGATTCAACTAGATTTGTAGTCATCCATCCATAGCGATGCCCATTATCATGTGATTGTGCCCATTGTTCTAACTTGATTCGAGAGAAAAATTCAAGACAATCAGGATTTAACCGCTTTAATTCTTTCATACATCGCTCAAACTTGCGTCGTTGGTGTTGACATCCTACTTTAGACACCAACTTTTTCAATTTGCGTCGATTTGTACTTATTATTGAAGTTACTTGCCACATGACGTAAACAATAACGATGATATGCTCTCGGTTCGCTCCATCCATTTTCTTCATTTTTAACAGCTGATATGATTCCTCCATGCCTATTAGAAATCAAACATATACCATCTCGTTGGGTAACTAATGATCGCAAGGCACGTAAAAACCAAGACCAACTAGAAGTATTTTCCTCTTCAACAATAGCAAAAGCAAGAGGAAACAACTTCCCATTTGTGTCCATTGATGTAACAATCAATAATTTTCCTTTATATTTGTCATAAAGGTGTGTACCATCTATCTAAATCATTGGTATACAATATTTAAACCCTTCTATTGCAAAAGCAAAGGACCAAAAAACTCGATGGAAAATATGATGACCTGGTATGTTACTTGGAATCAAATCCCAATGAGTTTGTGTTCCCGTGTTGTAGTGAACAAGAGCATTCAACCAATATGGGAGTTCTTCATATGATTTCTGCCAATCACCAAAAACTTTGATTATAGCTTTTCGCTTAGCTTGCCACACACGTCTGTAGTTCACACAATATCCAAAGTCTTTTTTAATAGTTTCCTGCAACACAAATATTTTAACACCAGGATCACATCGAACAATATTCTGAACTTCATTACACATTAAATCTGAGTCAAGTTGTGAATGATCTTGTGTGAGGTTTGGGTATAAACATGAATGTTCCCCTCAAGTTTAGTAATTTCGAACATTCCATGAGTTTTACGCCGACATGCACGAAGCCTCCACCTACAACCGTCACTCCATTGTTTGCATTTCACATACCAAATATCTGGATTAGATTCCATCACAGTAATTTGATAGTGTTGTTTAACACAATATTTTTTTATGGCAAGTTGTAAGTCTTCTTTAGTCTCAAATAACAATCCTTTACTTATTACATGCGAGTCCATTTCTACGCATCTTGCATCTTCTTCTAAAATAGACCCGACTTCACATATTGAATCGGTAATCTCCCAATTTATATCTGTGAAAAAATCTGAAGGTTCCTCTTCGCTTTGCCTTGAGGACATGAGATTAGGGTTATCTCCATATAATTCATCAAGTTCATCTTCTATATCACTATCTCCACCATTCCCAGGTTCAAGTATCACTAATTCCTCACTACGCAAAGACATATTTTACCAACTTGATTACAACTGTACACATTTAATACTTTAATAATTAGTTTAGAACAAATAGTTTTTCTAATATCAACTACTATGCTTGTTTCATAAATTAAATATGAAGTTTAGCCCAAAAACTTACAACAATTTAAAAAACTAAGCCCAATCCAATCACAATCATAAACCAATAAAATAAGCACAATAAAAAAACTCAATCTATGAACATGTCCAAAACTAATAAATCCAAAATTCAAAAATCCAATAGAATAAACCCTAACAAAAATAAATATCAAAATATAGATTTATGAACCTAGTCCAAAATCAACCCAATCTAAACCCTATTAAAACAAAGTTAAAATAACAAATACTCCAACAACTCACCAATCCATAACATAGATTTATGCAAATAAATATCAAAATAAAAGACAGAAAACTTATAGATCCATGACAAAAACATACAGATCTGACCATAAACTTGCTGAAAAATTATTTTTTTTAAAAAAAACCTATACCGTTCAGATCGGCGAGGATTGGGCGGCTGACGCCTGGCGCTGGCGGCTGGAGGCTGACCGACGCGCGTCGATGTCGGTGTCGCCGGTAGGTCACGCCGGCGAGGAAGACTGGTTCAAGTCGGCGGCAATTTGCAGAGGGATGAAGGTTCCTCGATGGAGAGAAGAGAAAATGGGGCGAGTGGGTCCTTTAGGGACCACTAACTCGTGTACTTGGTACACGAGATCTATAGGGAAATCGTGTACGGTGGACACGATTTCCGTGGCGACAGCTCGACCCGTCTAACTGACACCTGACACTAACCGTGACGACGGACCGCGATTTATTTAATAACTCGTGACCCTCAACCGCGATAATGGAAAACCGTGACCCCCGTACACGATTCATCTACCCCAGATTTGGAATTAGTTTTAAACTCACCCTATTTCTGTCATTATATTTTAAAATAACATTATTTAAAAAAAAATCCAGATATATAACCCAAAAAAACCCTTCAGATTCTCGATTAGAAGAGAAATTGAAAGGAAAATCGATATTGCAATGTAAGAGGCATCGCTGGTAGGACAAACATCACTAGCTAACCTAGAACGGGGTGCCATCTCCGGCGATGCTGCAACTTTTGCAATTGGATGGGCTGAAATGTTGCACAAAACCTACTTCAAACTTCAAATTTTAGGATATTTGGTATAATTTAACCTAAACTTTCAGAGTTATGTTTTATCCTGTCTTCAACAAAATATCTAATAAATTCTTGAAATTTAAGTACTTTTAAAAAAACGAACTAAAAGAAGATTTAAATACTATTTTAATTCATGTATTATTAGTTTTAGTTGTTTTGGACTTTTATACTTTCAAACCTCTATTTTGTTCTTATACTCACTTTTACTTTGGTCTATATAAGCCTCTTGTTTTGAAAGATTCATTTTGGTCCATATACTTTTCAAAAATTATTTACGGTTAGTTTATGCATTTTTTTAAACTCTTTTTTTTTATTGCAAGTTGGGCACAAGATTACACCGAATAAATTTTTTTAAAAATTAGCCATTATTTTAGCTCTATGTTAACAACTCATTTGGATTGGGAAATATTATAGGAGGAATATTTGTATTAAGTATTTGGGAATTAAAAACTTAGGATATAAATGTTTAGAATAATAAATGTGGGTAAGGAAAATAACTAATATCATAGAGTTAAATGTTTGTGTTTATTCTATAGGTATTTTTTATGTTTTTTTTTAATTATTAGATTAAATTTAAAAAAGTATTTTAATTAATTAAAATATTTATATTAGATAATTAATTGATAAATAATAAATTAAAACAATTAAAATTAATTTACACAATAATCAGAAAGTAATTAATGGGTAATTAATTCATAAGATAGTTTTATCCTTGGATAATAATTTTCTAAGTTTTAAAAAGTAAACATCCATCAATGAACATGAGTTTTTTATATCATTCCAAACAAACCCTGGAAGGGTTTCTATTTTATGTATTATAATTTTGCAAATAAGGACCAAAATAGACTGGGGCAGATCTAGAGAGTTTATTTTTGGAGGGTCAAACTTACATAACCAACCAAAAATTGTAAAACAAAATTATATAATAATAATAATACAAAAAATGTAAAAAATTTATATATTTATATTATATATTATAAATTGTGACGACCTAAAGCTAGATACACATAAAACCTGTCTTTGAACTTGTTGGGGTGTATACCCCAATCTCGTGTAAGTTTGTAATATTCTACGTTGAAATAAATAAGAGTTATTTTTTCAATATTTTGTGTCTCTCATATTTATAAACTTAATCCAATAAACTAAGTTTCAGGGTCATTGTATTATGAGAGAACTATAACTTGAACGGTGTGTAGTGGACACACAAGTAGGATCACGTTCGAGTTAATGACGCGAACGATGTACAGTATACGGATAGGGTTGGAGACCTAATCCTGGATTCGTTGTGGATGCGACCTTCTTTGTATTAGATACAAACGAGGTGATCCAACTCGTTCATGTGGTTGACATGCGAGTGGGGGCATCCTGTGCAATGAGATTGTACAAGACCAGACCGTGAATTATTAGACTTATTGATGTAACACCGTTAACAGTATAAGACTAATAAATTCGTAGATGACCATTAGTGACTCGTCTTTAATCCTGAGCGTGTTACGGACTCCTATCTGCGGGGGTTTGTCCTTTGAGTAGTACGGGTGAGGGTGGTCACAGTTACTCCACTACTACAATTTTGGTCTTTATTGACAGCTAAAAACGATCAACATTCACTTCAGTTGACATTTTTTTACCGTCATTGAAAACGATGTCAATAAATCTAAGCATCAACTTTAAGTTGATAGTTGACAGTCGTTAAACGTCAACGATTATGTCTTTATTGACGAATTTTAACTGTCAATAATATGAATGTTGACACCTATTAGCCATCAACTATAACGTAAATCCGTCAACAAAAACCTCTTTATTGACACTCATGTATCGTCAACATAGAGTATAGTTGATATTTTTTAACCGTCAATATTTTTAGCCAACCGTCAATAATACTCCGTTTATTGACACTTGTTGTCTGTCAATATAAATATATCTTGACGTATTTTAGCTGTCATCTATAACTATACTTGACGTTTTGTATTGTTGACTATGACATATATGTTGACAGTTTTGAACCGTCATTACTGTCGGTTTTAATGTCGTTTTTTAGCCGTCAACTATAATTATGTATATGAAATAAAAAAAATGGATATTATTCACCCATCCTCTACAACCTGCATCTGTATGAACGACTCTATCAATTCACATTTTTCTCATTAAGGTAGTCATTATCAACATGTAGTTCACATAAGACTAGGTAACAATGTAATTGGAGACTCAACAATTGTCAAACTATATAAGTATAAATTTTATCAAAATAAAACATAATTGCAAATGAACTAAGCAAAGTTCCATTGACTAACTAATAAGTTAAAATTACATATCGTTCCAAGCAAACTGTTAAAAAACATAACACTAATTCCTGAAAATCAAATAAATGAAGTATGATAACAAAAATGTTCATAAGTATCGAGATAAAAATTCACATAACTCAACTCGCATCTCGTCCAACTCATCTTGGGTGTACTTATCTTTTCTAGTTAACTGTAAACAAATAAGTGTACATACATTAAAAAATTGAATAAATCAAGAAATTGTAAACCACATAAAATAAGATCAAATACAACTCAACATATTCAAACTTCACACAAATCAAAATACAAGTTTAAGAATACTTATTCTGTGCACAATGCAAACACAAACTTAACAAACCACTATTATATTTAACCATCTTAAACTTAATAAATTAACAATCTTAATCCATCCCGCAAAACTGCCATCCAAACCATTCCTAAAATTTTAGAAAAAATAGCATTGAAGCTAAGTCTCTATTTGATAATTATTTGGTTTTTGAAAATTGTGTTTTTTTCACTTCATTTTTCTACAATCACCTCCCTTAAGAAAAAAAAATAATTCTTAGTGAAGTTCCAAAAACAAAGTCAAGTTTTTAACACTATGACCATGTTTGATTTTTTATTTTTGGAACTTGTTTTTGGTTTCTTATAATATCTCTACCATGGGTTTCATATTTGTTAAGAAACATTTGTATTCTTAGCCAAATTTAAAAAACAAAAACAAGTTTTTAAAAATTATTTATTTTTTATTTTCACTAAAGCTTGGACTCTCAGGTCAAACTCACTCCAGTGTGAAGAACACCAACTATTGCCCCTTGGCCCATTGAGAACTTATCAAATGAATTTGGTCTCCAAAACTTGAACTAATCCACATTGAAATCAGTATCACATTCATTAATGTCCTTCTAATTTAGCTCAATAGTTCATAGAATTCATCAATAAGTTGGGTAAAACTAAAAAGTGGTCCACTACCATACAAAATAATCCACCCTAAAATGGAACCTAAATTGTAATCATGCAATCAAATATAAGAAAATCATAATCATAGTTCTATATCAAGAACCCAACTAACAGTAATTGTTCGAATTCAACTCATAGTCATTGTACTTTACTTACCGATGCGAGGATTCCAACGAGAGGTGAGGGAAGATTTTGGCGTGAGAATAACTCCAACAGTTGGAGCAACCTGGAGATCGAACGACTTCGAAAGATTCTTCCAAATTTGAAAGCTTCCTAAGTTAACAAAGAGATGGATCAATCAAATATATAAATCAAAGAAAAGAAAAATAACCAAAAGCCACATATTTGACAGCGGTGCTAATTTGAAAGTGCTCGTTATATAACTACTCAAAATTGTAAGTTAATACATGGTTAAGATCAAACGAGGTCTCCAAGGAACCAGTGTTCTAGGATACAGGAAAGGTGAGAATGCAATAGGGTTAACGTGATGGACCTTTTGGAATAAAACTATCAAATGCATGCTAACTTAACTCTAAAGTCCACATCTTTCTTGCAATTATGTAGTCCTATTTAACTTAATTGACAATACCCAACAACCCCTTTACTGCTAAAATTAAGTTAGAAATTGAAGTTTCTCACAAAACTAGCATGGCAAAACAAAACTCTAAAATAATACAAGTCGTTAATCCCACTAATAAAGTGCTTGCTAAGAATTAAACTCAAATGTAAATGTTCTGAAAATTCTTCTAATTATCGAGAACTAATTGAGAACACTTAGGGGCAACATGCTTCTATCAACCCTTGGACAAAAATATAAGCCCAAAATTCATAAAATTTTAAATAGAGTCACTAGAAAAATCGAGAAATATAGGCTGGAATTTGGAACTTTTTGTTCTAAAATTTTCTAAATAGTGTCTCAAATCTTAAAAAAAAATCTTCAGAAATAAGAGGCGTGGATATTTAATTACCCGAATGTAGATCAAGGGCTTGAAGACGATGTTGCTTCACTTTGCTGCTCAAACACGAAATTCTTAAAATTCACCCCATTGTCTGAGTCTTTCTATTTCCTTGCTCCCAACACAGGAGATACAGGGGAACTAGGAATGGCCCTCTTACTTTCAACAGACAAGCAAGACCCCATTCTGGGGACTCTCAAAATGCCAGCAAATAGAATCAGACTTATTGACCCTTTATCTCTGTATTCAAATCCTTCACATAAAGCTTGGTTTTATAACATCCACACACATCTCTTAATTATAGATTAACACAAAATTAGCCTCTTAAGATATTGGAACACCACCATAGAAATTTCAATTTGCCTGTAGAATATTGACAATTCTCTTAATTATGCTCTTCCCACTAAAAAGGTCAAAAAAATCAAGCAACAGTGAAGAGCATACACATAATTCCAAATCTACTCGCCAAAAAAAGATAATAAGAATTCCAGATTAGAAATCAAGGGGGCATACTACCCTACCATCAACCCAAAAAAACCAAAATCGAAACGCAGGTATTTCCCCCCAAAAGACTTCTCATCCATTTCTCAATATAAAACTTCCCATAAACTCTGATTCAAATTCAACATCACGATAAGACCAACAAACAAAAAAAAAAACAGAGACAAGAACGATTCGCCGATCAATCTTGAAGATGGTGGTAGTGGCGGTTGCTTATCCAATCGTTAATGGATTTGGCAATGGTGGTTTCTTATCCGATCGTCGACGGCCTGAAGACGGTGGCAGCAACAGTTTCTTTTTCGATCGTCGACGGCTTGAAGACGGTGTCAGCAGACGATTTCTGGCGGGTCAACGAGGGGCAGCGAGATCCGTGAGGATACGAGTCGATTTTGACAGCTCGACAACTTCAGAGGACTTAGACGACAACGAGAGCTCTGGCTTCAGGTCGATGGAGACGCAGGGATGTGAGAGAGAGGTTGACGGCGAAAATGAAGATATCGATCGAATGGGAAAGGAGTTTAGGGTTCAATTTTGATTTTTTTTTTAATAATAGGAAACCTAAACCGCGTCGTTTATGGTTAAAGGTTTGATTTTCTTTTTTTTTTTTTTTATAATAGGAAAGCTAAACGACATCGTTTTTGAAGTTTATAACACCTTTTGTTGACAGGTGTTACTCGCAACGAAAACCCCTTATATTAACGGGTTTTAAACGTCAATGAATGTACCCGCATGCCCGTCAATAAAACTCACAAAAGATGACGGTTAATAGCCATCAAGAAAACAAAAACACGGGATTTAACATTTTTGACGTAATTTTTCGTAATTAGCATCAATAAAGCTACATTTATTGACGGTTAATGGCGTAAATTTAAATTTATACCTTTAATGACGGTTCATAACCATCAATATATGTTTCAAAATTAATAATTAATTTTAAAATGAATTTGAGTCTTTTGTTGACAGTTTTTTTTATCCAAACGTCAACAATTTGAAAAAAGAACGCGTCAATAAAGACTTAATTTGTAGTAGTGCTCGCTCAATACACCTATCTTCTCAGGAATAGGACCATGTGGGGAGCTGGGAACTTGACTACGCGAGATGGAATTCACTCGTTCCTGAATTAGGAAAACTAGAGGGGTTGTTCCCTTAAGTGTTGTCTCTAGGGCTTGACAACAGGCGCCCACCCTCTCACTGGCCTGAGATGGATATTGTTTATGGTTGGACCATACAACGTAGTTGTTCATTAGAAGAGAAGTGGGACTAAAGGAGCAAGAGGTATACATAGGGGTAAAACGGTAATTTGATCCAACTGTGACTACGAACAACCTGTGAAGGGTGGACTCAAGGGCATTGGTTATATCGATGGACACAACTTGTCTTATAGTGATGAGAGTGCAACTACGGGTTTTAGTGGAGTGTTACTGTAACTAATGAATGTTGAATAACCAGGTCAAAGAGTTTGATAGGTTAATCTCGAATCATTGGAGCTCGTCATCTGTAGGTCCATTAGGTCACTCGGTTGACTCAAACTGGATAAATTGAGGGTTTACAGTTTGGTGTGGATTTGAAATGTCCAAATTCATTATAGGGTATTTATGTCATTTATATGTGATACAGTTGACATAATATATAGTTTTATGTGAATGAGATTCATAATAAACTATAGGTTAGCCTAATTGATTAATCAGTGTTAATTGGAGAAATTGAATTTAGAGAAATTAAATTGAATGTGATTCAATTTAAAATTCCACAATCATACAAATGAGATTTGTATAATAAGGTATGAGATACCTTATTATATGGAATATGGAAATATGATTTGCATATTATAAGGTTGTGGTAAAATGGTGAATTGGTGGAGATTTCCAAATCCACCTCTCACCATTATTTAAAAGCTTGGTGAGAAGCCTTTTGGTAAGACAAGTCTAATTTTTTGGATTTTCATTCCAAAGAAAGCTCTCTCTTCTCTAAAAGTTTTCTCTTTACAAATTCTACTCACCCAAAACCAAAGAAAGTCCCACACACTCTCTCTCAACGTACCGAGAACAACCGAGAAATCCTTTTGGAGGTGTTCCAATTGTTCGGTTCGAGGGATCGTGTTGTAGAGATCGTTGGTACGAAATAGTTCGTGACCGGAGAAGGAAACATCGAAGAAGATTTCTTCAATAACTAAGTATCTTTACTTTCTGTTTTCTTCTTGTAAAATGCATGTTTAACCTAGAATTACGTGTTTAATTCAATTTTAAGATATATGTTGCACAACAAATCAACGACGTTTCGCGGTGTCTTCCGCTGCGGGAAATTTCAAATCTCTTCAATTGGTATCTGAGTCAATCGTTGCTTTTCGTTGTGTATTCTGTTATAACTGAAAATTAAGTGGGTTTGCCTTAATTTCATGAGATGATTTTGTGGTATTGCATGTTGGATGTTTTCGGTTTTGGCACTAGATAGATGTACTTTTCTGTTGATTTGATCAATGTAAAGGCCTAGTGTTTTTGGGCATTTTAGAAAGTAAATCGAGTCTGTAAGTTCGTGTTGTTCGTGGCAAGAGTTGTTGTGAAGAAAATGGAGCGTAAACAGGCGAAATCGATGAAAAACAACAAAAGAAGCTTGCTGGAATTTCATCGGTGTTGCAATGTTGTTCATTGGCATTGCAATGCCAATCACGCGGAATGAAAGCTGGCTGCAGAGCAACGTTGCGACGCAAGGCATTGCGTTGCAACGCTGAAGGCGTTGGGCACGTGAGGCTTGACGTTGGACGCTTCAGCGTTGGTGGGCAATTCACGCGAGAAGTTCGCGCGGAGTGGCAACGTGAATAACATGGGGGCAGCGGTTCGAGTCCAGTTTCGTGCAACCATTTATTTGATTTAATTTCTTTTTTGTAAATTAAATTTTAATTAATTTATATTAATATAATTGTTATAGTAATGTTAATTAATTAAATTAATGTCCCTAGGGTGCCAAAACCGGTGCAATGTTGCTATTTATTTTTTTTATGCAATTATTGTATGAAAATTTCTATGTGCATAATGTATGTCATATAGATTAAAATCTCACCTTAGGTTAAACATTTCATGCATCATTTTATATTATAAGAATTATAATATATAGTATGCATGATAGGATTATATTATAAGAGTTATAATATAATGTATGTTTTTAATTTAATTAATATAAGAGTTATATTTTTAGATTAAAAGCATTGACATGCATTTATACATGTGATGTATGTATATTAAGTTTAATTATTCATGTGATGAATGATCAAGCATTATAATATAGAAATGCATGTAACCTAAGTTAATTATTAGTTTTAAATGGTTTAGAACTTGTATAATTAAACTTAGGTTTTCCAATATGACTTATGAATGGTGATTAATTAGTAACTATGTCTAAGTAAGGTTCTGTCTAAGGCTGGGGTATTTAAGTTGACGCTTTGCGGAATACCCCTACCTAGGAACCGACCTAGGAGTGAATTTGGTATGGAGATTCATAGGTTATATTCTCGTGAGTGACGTTTAATTAAAGTTACTTAAATTACTCACATAGACTTAAGTTAATAATGTGATTATAGACTTAGGCTAATCCAATATAAGTGTTATATTGGTAGAGTTAGGTAAATAATAGTCGGTTTATCTAGGTCAATCCCAATTAATTCTAAAGTGCTGAGTGGGAGGAAATAAAGTGTATGAGATACATTTTAATTTTTCATCCACAAATCTCCGTTAAGTTCACACCGTGAGATCCATATTCGACCTCGTGGCGCAAATGGGAGTGTTCCCCTTAGGATGGTATTTGTATGGGTCAATATCAACGTGAATGGAGAGAGTACTTATAGTGAATGGGAGCGAGACCTGTGAAAACGGGACCCACAGTCTCTTTTATTGATTCACACCGTGAGACGCCTATGATCCGCCTGCTAGTTTGTCCTGGACTAGACAATCCCTTCGGAGGGCCTTGATCATGGGAGTCAGAACACCGTGAATTCTCGACAGGGATATAATTTCCTTGTTGGTTTTCCTTCGTAGTCCTCCCTTCGGTGGCTATTGTTTGGATGGATACTTGAAAATTTAAAGATAGAGGGTGACACTCAAGAGATTCATTAAGAGTTAATGGATTCAAACCGAATAATGGTAGCTAGATGCCTGATGAAATAAGAGTTATTCTGGTATTAGGGTCTGGTCGAGAAAGTCTCGTCCCAGGGAGTAGTGATTTTGTCTATCCTTCAGTGGCGGTCATTCTAAACCTTTGGGGTATCATTGCAATTGAGAGGAATCGATTTCCCACAGTGGAAGACGTCGTGAAACGTCGTTGATTCTTTGTGTATGTAATTTCTTAAAAACTGAATTTATCTCATAAAATCCTAAGTTAAGCATGCTGATTTGAGAAGAAAAACAGAAAGTAAATTCTTTACTAACCTTTTGCAGACAACTTCTTGTAATTCCTTCTCGATCTCTCTCGATCCAACGAACCTCATGAACAAAGACACTTTCAAAAGTTTTTCTCGGTTGTTCTCGGGAGGTTGAGGGAGAGTTGTGGAACTACCTTTGGAATTTGGGATGGATAAAGGGTTTTGAGAATTAAGAGAGGCTATAGAGAATTTGTGATGTGTTCTTTGGATGAAATTCCAAAAATGAGAACTCTCTTTCACCAAGTGCTTCACAAAGCACCTATTTATAATGGTGAGTAGTGGAGTTAAAATCTCTACCAATTTACCATTTTACCACAACCATATGATATGCAAATCATATTTGCATATCACATAATATAAGGTATCTCATACCTTATTATACAAATCCTATTTGCATAATTGTGGACTAATAAATTGAATCACGTTCAATTTAATTTCTCTCAATTCAATTTCTCCAATTTAGCACTAACTAATCAATTAGGCTAACCTATAGTTTATTATGAATCTAATTCACATCAAACTATATATTATGTCACTTATATCACATATAATTGACATTACTACCCAATTAATGAATTTAAACACTTCAAATCCACTCGAAACTGTAAACCTTCAATTTGTTCAATTGAGCCAACCGAGGGACCTAATAGACCTACACCTGATGAGCTCCAATGATATCAGATTAACCGATCAAACTCTTTGATCCAGTTAATCATTATTCATTAGCTACGGTACACTACACTAAAGCTCGTAGCTGAACTTCCACCACTGTAGGACAAGTTGTGTTCATTGATATAACCAATCCCCATGAGTCGTCTCTTCACAGATTGTTCGTAGTCACTGTTGGGTCAAATTACCGTTTTACCCCTGTGTCTACTTCTTGTTCCTTAAGTCCCACTGTTCTCTAATGAACAACTTTGTTGTATGGTCCAACCATAACAATGTCCCTCTCGGTCAGTGAAAGGGTGGGCGCCCGTTGTTCAAGCCCTGAGACAACACTTAAGGGAACAACCTCTCTGATTTTCTTAGGTCGGGAACGAGTGAATTCCTTCTTGCGCAGTCAAGTTCCCAGCTCCCCACGAGGTCCTGTCCCCAAGAAGGCAGGCATATTGGGTTTATCCATACCACCCTCACCTGTACTAGTCAAAGGACAGACCCCCGGAGACAGGAGTTCGTGACACGCTCAAGATTAAGGACGAGTCACTAATGGTCATCTACGAAGTTATTAGTCCTACTGTTAACGGTGTTACATCAGTAGGTCTAATAATTCATGGTCCGGTCTTGTACAATCTCATTGCATAGGATGCCCCCACTCGCATGTCAACCACATGAACGAGCTGGATCACCTCGTTTGTATCTAATACAAAGCGGGTTGCATCCACAGTGTAACCAGGATGAGGTTTCCAACCCTATCCATATACTGCAGACCGTTCGGGTCACTAACTCAAACGTGATCCTCCCTGTGTGTCAACTACACACCGTTCAAGTACTATAATATGACTAAGGAGCTTAGTTTATTGGATTAAGTTTTATAAAATGCGAGATACAAAGTTTGAATAATCAATAATTTTTATTCATTTATAACAACTGTATTTCAAACTACACGAGATTAGGGCAAACACTCCAACATCATTGCAATTTTTAATGACCATTTGCTAAAACCTGATTGGATTTTCAAAGCTTTTGCGAGACTAATATAAAGTTTTCTATTTCAGCATACAAAATGTCTAGTTCAATCATCGTTTTGTTAGCTTCTGACAAATTAGTTGGCGACAATTTTCAAACGTGGAAAAACAATATTAACACTATACTTGTAACTGACGACCTTAAGTTCGTGCTCACTGAGGAGTGTCCTCAGGCGCCGAGCTCGACCGCATCACGAAATATGCGTGATGCGTGGGATCAGGGCTAATGAAAAGGCCAAGGTCTACATAATTGCCAGCTTGTCTGAAGTCTTGGCAAAGAAGCATGAGGTGATGATCACTGCTAAGGAGATCATGGAATCACTGTATGACTTGTTTGGACAATAGTCCTTTCAGGTTCGCGACGATTCCCTCAAACACGTCTTCAATACAAGGATGAAGGAGGGGACGTCTGTCCGTGAACATGTTCTAGACATGATGATCCACTTTAACCTGGAATAGATAAACGTGGCTTCGATCGACGAGTCGAGCCAGGTCATCTTTATCATGGAGACTCTTCCGAAGAGTTTCCTTTAGTTTCGTAGCAACGCTGTTATGAACAAGATAAGCTACACTCTGACCTCCTAACTCAATGAACTGCAGAATTTCAAGTCTCTGATGCGAGTCAGAGGACGGGAAGCTAAGGAAAATGTTTCCTTCAGGTCATTTCACAAGGGTTCGACCTCTAGGACTAAGTCTGCAGGTTCTTCCGGCCTGAAAGGGAAGAAGAAGAAATTGAGAAAGGGTAAAGTTGACCGCGCTGCCGCCTATAAGGGCAAAAAGGTCAAGAAAGTTGCGGAGAAAGAAAAGTGTTTCCACTGCAACGAGGATGGTCAATGGAAGAGAAATTGTCCCAAGTTCCTTGCCGACCGGAAGAAAGAAGGTAAATGTGATTTACTTGTAACAGAAACTTGTTTAGTGGAGAGTAATGACTCTGTCTGGATACTAGATTCAGGTGCCACTAACCATGTTTATTCTTATTTTCAGGAAATAAGTTCCTGGCAGCGGCTGCAAGAGCGTGAGATAACACTACAGGTTGGATCCGGGGAGGTTGTCTCTGCTGCAGCGGTCGGCACAGTGAAACTTTATTTTGGCAGGAATTACATTTTATTAGATAAATGTATATATATCCAGGGTTTACTAGAAACCTTGTTTCATTTCCTGCCTTCTTGAACAATGTATTTCCGTTTCATATTTTTTGTAATAAAGCGTTTATTTCTAAAAATGGAAATTTGTTATGTTCAGCTTCACTTCAGAGTAATTTATACGTTTTAAAGCCTAATTCAGTCAAAAGTGTTTTGAATATTGAATTGTTTAAAACGGTTGAAACACAAACTAAAAGAATAAAGGTTTCTCCAAAAGAAAATGCTCATCTTTGGCATCTAAGGTTAGGCCACATAAATATTAATAGAATTGAGAGACTAGTGAAGAGCGAACTTCTAAGCGAGTTGGAAGGAAACTCGTTACCGGTTTATGAGTCATGCCTTGAAGGTAAAATGACCAAACTTTCTTTTAGTGGAAAAGGATATTGAGCCAAAAAGCCTCTTGAGCTTATACATTCTGACCTCTGTGATCCGATGAGTGTTAAAGCACGAGGTGGTTACGAATACTTTGTATCTTTTATAGATGACTATTCGAGGTATGGGTACATTTACCTAATGCGTATGAAGTCTGAAACTCTTGAAAAGTTCAAGGAGTACAAAACTGAGGTTGAGAACCTGTTAGGTAAAACGATCAAAACACTTCGATCGAATCGAGGTGGAGAGTATATGGACACTAAATTCTAGGACTGTATGATAGAACATGAAATTACGTTCCAACTCTCAGCACCTGGTATGCCACAACAAAATGGGGTATCAGAGAGGAGAAACAGAACCTTGTTGGACATGGTTCGGTCGATGATGAGCTATGCTCGTCTCCCTGATTCCTTTTGGGGTTACGTAGTGGAAACTGCGGCTTACATTTTGAACAACGTTCCGTCAAACAGTATTTCAGAAACACCTTTCGAACTTTGGAATTGTCGTAAAGACAGTTTACACCATTTCAGAATTTAGGGATGCCCGACTCATGTGTTGGTGTCAAACCCGAAAAAGTTGAAACTCTGTCAGGGAGCTTGTGGACCAACCGGATGGGGTCAAACCTATTGGTTGCAAGTGGATCTACAAGTGTAAACGTGACATAGATGGGAAGGTGCAGACCTTCAAAGCCAGACTAGTGGCAAAGGGGTTTACCCAGGTTGAAGGGGTTTAATATGAGGAAAACTTTTCTACTGTTGCCATGGTAAAGTCTATCAGGACCCTTCTGGCCATCACCACATATTATGGCTATATGGTATGGCACATGGATGTCAAGACGACATTTCTGAATGGTAATCTTGACGAGACCATCTACATGGACCAACCCAAGGAGTTCATTGCCCAATGCTAAGAACAAAAGGTTTGCCGACTTCAAAGGTCTATTTATGGACTGAAACAAGCCTCGAGGTCTTGGAATATAAGGTTTGATAAGGCGACCAAATCTTATGGTTTTGATCAGAATGTTGATAAGCCTTGTGTCTACAAGAAAATCATCCACAACACTGTCACATTTCTGATATTGTACGTGGATGATATTTTGCTCATTGGGAATGACGTGCGATTTCTTACTGACATTAAGGAATAGTTGGTTTCACAATTCCAAATGAAAGATTTGGGAGAAGCCCAATATGTTCTAGGTATCCAGATAGTCCGAAACTGAAAGAACAAAACGCTAGCCATGTCTCAAAGATCTTACATTGACAAGATGTTGTCTTGGTATAAGATGCAGAACTCCAAGAAGGGCTTGCTTCCTTTCAGGCAGAGGGTTCACTTGTCTATGGATCAATGTCCTGAGACGCCTCAAGAAATTGAGGATATGAGATGAATCCCCTATGTTTCTGTTGTAGGGGGCCTCATGTATGCCATGCTATTTACTAGGCCCGACATCTGTTATGCAGTTAGGATTATCAATAGGTTTCAATCCAATCCATGATTAGATCACTAGACGGTCGCAAAAGCAATCCTCAAGAATCTTAGGAGAACGAGGAACTAGAACCTTGTGTATGGAAGTGAGGATTTGGTCCTTACGGGATACACAAACTCTGACTTTCAAACAGATAAGGATTCTAAGAAATCCACTTTGGGGTCAACGTTCATTCTGGATGGAGGAGCTGTAGTGTGGCGAAGCATCAAGCAGGGATGCATCGCTGATTCCACGATGGAAGCTGAATATGTTGCGGCTTGTGAAACTGCAAACGAAGTTGTTTGACTTAGGAAGTTCATGTTGGATTTGGAAGTTGTTCCAAATATGAACTTTCTAGTGACTCTGTTTTGTGACAACAGTGGTGCAGTACCCAACTTGAGAGAACCTCAGAATCATAAGAGGGACAAGCATATTGAGCGGAAGTATCACCTGATATGGGAGATTGTGCACCGCGGAGACATGACAGTCACGCAGTTAGTGTCGGAGCACAGCGTTGCTGATCCATTTACAAAGGCCTTCACAACTAAGGTGTTTGAGGGTCACCTAGACAGTTTAGGTCTTCGAGTGCTTCCTGACTAGGGCAAGTGGGAGTATTGTTAAAGGGTATTCAATGCCCTAGTTTATTGTATTACTGTACATTTGAGAAATGTAATATGTACTCCACTAGCTTAGTTCAAGTGAGAGTTTGTTGAGGTGTATGCCCTAATCTCGTGTAAGTTTGTAATATTCTACATTGAAATAAATAAAAGTTATTTTTTAATACTTTGTGTCTCTCATATTTATAAACATCATCCAATAAACTAAGTTACAAGGTCATTGTATTATGAGAGAACTAGAACTTGAACAGTGTGTAGTGGACACACGGGGAGGATCACGTTCGAGTGGATGACCCGAACGATCTACAGTATACGAATAGGGTTGGAGACCTAATCCTGGTACGTTGTGGAAGCGACCCGCTTTGTATTAAAAACAAATGAGGTGATCCAGCTCGTTCATGTGGTTGACATGCGAGTGGGGGCATCTTGTGCAATGAGATTGTACAAGACCGAACCGTGAATTATTAGACTTACTGATGTAACACCGTTAACAATATAGGACTAATAAATTCGTAGATGACCATTAGTGACTCGTCCTTAATCCTGAGCGTGTTACGGACTCCTGTTTGCGGGGGTCTGTCCTTTGACTAGTACGGGTAAGGGAGGTCATAGTTACTCGCTCAATATGCCTATCTTCTCAGGGACAGGATCACGTGGGGAGTTGGGAACTTGACTACGCGAGATGGAATTCACTCGTTCCCGAATTAGGGAAACTAGAGGGGTTGTTCTCTTAAATGTTGTCTCCAGGGCTTGGACAACGAGCGCCCACCCTCTCACTGGCCCGAAGGGATGTTGTTTATGGTAGGACCATACAACGTAATTGTTCATTAGAGAAGCAGTTGGACTTAAGGAGTAACAGGTATACATAGGGGTAAAACGGTAATTTAACCCAACTGTGACTACAAACAACTTGTGAAGGGTCGACTCACGGGCATTGGTTATATCGATGGACACAGCTTGTCCTACAGTGATGGGAGTGCAACTACGAGCTTTAGTGGAGTGTTACCGTAACTAATGAATGTTGAATAGCCAGGTCAAAGAGTTTGACAGATTAATCTCGAATCATTGGAGCTCGTCATCTGTATGTCCATTAGGTCCCTCGGTTGGCTCAAACTGGATAAATTGTGAATTTACAGTTTGGTGTGGATTTGAAGAGTTCAAATGCATTAATTGGGCATTTATGTCATGTACATGTGATATAGTTGACATAAGATATAGTTTTATGTGAATGAGATTCATAATAAACTATAGGTTAGCCTAATTGATTAATTAGTGCTAATTGGAGAAATTGAATTTAGAGAAATTAAATTGAGTGTGATTCAATTTAAAATTTCACAATTATACAAATGAGATTTGTATAATAAGGTATGAGATACCTTATTATATGTAATATGGAAATATGATTTGCATTAATAAGGTTGTGGTAAAATGGTGAATTGGTGGAGATTTCAACTCTACCTTTCACCATTATTTAAAGGCTTGGTGAGAAGTCTTTTGGTAAGAAAAGTCTCATTTTTTGGATTTTCATTCCAAAGAGCTCTCTCTTCTCTAAACGTTCTCTCTACAAATTCTCCTCACCCAAAACCAAAGGTAGTCCCACACACTCTCCCTCAACCTACCAAGAACAACCGAGAAGTCCTTTCGGAGGTGTTCCAATTGTTCGATTCGAGAGACTGATGTTGTAGAGTTCGTTGGTACGAAGTAGTTCGTGACCGGAGAAGGGATCATCAAAGAAGAGTTCTTTAACAAATATCTTTATTTTCTGTTTTTTTCTTATAAAATGCATGTTTATCCTAGAATTAAGTGTTTAATTCAATTTTGAGATATATGTTGCACAACAAATCAATAACGTTTCACGACGTCTTTGTTGGGATTTATGCCCTAAACTTGTGTAATTTTGATCAATTAAATAAAGTGTTATTTGTTTTGATAAGATTACAGTCTTGGTTTTATAAATCTAATAAACTAAGCTCCAAGGTTATAAAATTTATCTTGAAATCAGTGTAGTGGACATTATTTGGGTTGAGTTCAAGATTATAACCTAAATAGTCTATGGTACAAGAATAAGGTTGGAAACCTTATTCTGGTAACACCATGGATGCGACCCACTTTGTAATCAGTACAAATGAGGTAATCCAACTCATTCATGTAGTTGACATGCGAGTGGGGGCATCGTGTATGAAGAGTTTATACAAGACTGGATCACAAATTATTAGTCTAACCAAAGATAACACAGATCGCTAATAACGAGGATAAGACTAGTAATTTATTGATGGTCATTAGTGACTCGACCTGAATCCTGAGCAAGTTAAGAACTTCTGCTTATAGGGGTTTGTTCTTAGAATAGTATGGGTGAGAGTGGCATGTAGCCGACTCAATAAGCCTACCTTCTCAGGGACAGAACCTCGTAGGTAGATGGGAACTTAACTGTGCAAGATGGAATTCACTCATTCCTCTACTGAGGAATTAGATAGGTTGTTCCCTTAAGAACTGACTCTAGGTCTTGAACAACGGAGCCCCGCCCTCTATGAGGGTATGAGTCTAAGGTAGGACCTTAAACTTGTTGTTCATTAGAGGATCAGTGGTGCTTAAGGAGCAAATAGGTAATCACAGGGGTAAAACGGTAATTTGACCAAATTGTGATTACGAACAACCTGTGAAGGGTCGACTTATGGGTAATGACTATATCAGTGGACACAATGATATCTATAGTGAGGAGAGTGCAGCTACAAGTCTATAGTAGAGTGACTTGTAGTTAATGAATATTGATTAACTGGATCAAAGAGTTTGATCAGTTAATCTCATATCACTGGAGCTCATGATCTGTAGGTCCATTAGATCCCTCCGTTGGCTCAACATGGTAATATTGAGGGTATAAAGTTAGGAGAGAAATTGAAGTGTTCAATTTCATACATGAGGAGTTATATCAATTATATATGATATAATTGATATAATATATAGTTTTAATGTGAATTAGATTCATATATAAACTATATACTAAAGAGAGATTAAAGGAGGGGTAGGATGGTCATTTCCATCCTATTTCTCTATATATATGGTTGCATGAGATGCAACTAGGTTAAGCAATTTTACAAGCTCTCTTGTTATGTTTTTGGAAGAGTTCCAAAATCACACATCTCTCTCAAAATACCTAACCTCTCGTAAAGGGAACCCACCTTCCTCCCTCACCTAGAGAACAATGGAGAAGATCCGGTGGTCATATCTTCACACGTTGGAATTCCTGTTGCTCAGATCGTGATCGTGGGAGAGAGGAGCACTCGAAGAAAGGTTCTTCAAAGGTAATTTCTTGCTGTCCATTTTGCTTTTATGCTTAATCTAGTTTTGTATGTTCTTGAATTTATCGTTGTAACTAAATCAAGAGCGTGCGATTCGCAATCGCTTCCGCTGCGGGGACTTCGATTCCGTTCAATTGTTATCCGAGCCCAATTGCATTCTTGATTTATGTTATGAATTTTTCAAGAACAAGGTGGGATTTACTGTTTTTGCATGAGATGTATGAACGGTTTTGCAAAATTAGATGTTTTCAATTTTGGCACTTAGATTTACAATTTCCATTGAAATGTTCAACGTAAGGGCTCGGTGTTTTGGGCAAATTTAATTATAAATCGAGTCTGTAAGTCCGTGTCGATCGAGACAAAGTGGTTGTTGAAAAGATCAGAGCGAAAACGAGCTAGATTTGGAGAAATCAAAGTGTTGTCTGTGTGCAGCGTTGCAACGCTGCACTTGCGGGAGAAGGCGCGCGCCGGAAGCGGTGTTGCAACGCAACCTCTAGCGGTTGCAACCCTGTGGCGTTATGCGCAACGCCTCGGACAAGACGACAAAGCGGCGTTAGCACGCCAAAGGCGTTTCGCAGAATTCAACAACGGGCAAAAATGTTTTTTTTATTATATATTAAATATAAAAACGTTTTATATTCAATTTAATTTTAATTAATATAATTAGATTATATTAATCAAAATTAAAATTAGGGTGCCAAAATTGGTCTAATTTTTGCTATTTTAATTATGCAATTGTTGTGTAATTATTGTCATGCATAGTGTATGCTTTTATTTTAGAAATCTCACCTTAGATTAAGCATTTTCATGCATCATTTATAATATAAGGAGTTATATTATATAGTTTGCATGATTAATTAATATAAGTTTGTTATATTAATTTTTGGACAACATTGACATGCATTATTTTTCATGAGATAAATATGCTATGAATGTCTTATTATTCATGTGATGAATGATCAAGCACTATAACATAGTATGCATGTCACCTAAGGTTAATTATTAGTTTTAAAATGTTTAGAACTTGGAAATAATAGACCTTAGGTTATCTTGTTCTAATTAGATTAGAATTATGAACCAAGTAATTTATAAGTTATGATTAAAAGAGGAACTCTGTCTAAGGAAAGTTATGTCTAGGCTGGGGTATTTAAGCTGACGGAAACAGATCACTCCTACCTGGGAACTGACCTTGGAGTGAAATTTAATCAGATAGTCTTATAAATTACAGTAGCGTCAACGGGATTATTAAGGGATTAATAAACTAGAAATCCTGGGTTTAATATAAGGTTTAATATAAGGAGTTATATTAACAAACTTAGGATAAAATCAATATAAGAGTTATATTGATTATCAATATAAGAGTTATGTTGATAGAGTTAGGTAAAACCATTAGCCGCGTTTTAGCCTAAGAAAGATTCCTATAAATTTAAAGTATTCAGTGGGAGGAAAAAGTGTATGAGATACATATTTTTCCACCTACGCTATCTCCGAGAAGTTCACATCGTGAGACTCATACTTGGCCTCGTGGCGCAAACGGGAGCGTCCCCGTGGATGGTGTTTGTATGAGTCAATATCAAGGTGAATGGAGAGGGTACTTATAGTGAGTGGGAGCAGGTTTAGTGAAAACAAAACCTACGGTCTCTTTCGTCGGTTTACATCGTTAGACCACTATCGTCGACCGCTAGTTTGGCTCGGACTGCATAATCCCTCTGGAGGGCTTGATCATAGGGTGTCAAACACAGTAGACACCCGAAAGGGATAAAGATTTCCTTAGACTATTTTCCAATCTAGTCCTCCCTTCGGCGAATTTTATTGGATCGAGTGTAACGCCCCAGGCCCAGGACCTCCTGCGACCTGGCAGCGTCACTATATCATCCATGACTGCTTGAAAGATTGAAGACACTATCCCCACAAACCAACACGGGGTACTTTCAGCATGCTTTGTCCTCACTCACATGCTCCTAGGAAGATTCCCAGGAGGTCACCCAACATAGAATTGCTCCAAGCTAAACACGCTTAACTGTGGAGTTCCTATGATTGAGTCACCGAAAAGGAAGGTTCACCTTGCTGGTATAAGTAGTAGCTATCAATTCGTTTAAGCTTTTCTCAACTATACTTCCAAATCCTCATTGTCATTCTCATGTACCCCTCTTCCTCTAATTACCATACTTTCATAACCTCGTGGATCCCTCTCATTCGGATGTGGACTCGGTTCATTCATGTACCCCTCTTCCTCGGGTGTCACATGCCCACTGACTTTTCGCTTTGGTTCGTCCCCGAACCACATCTTACTGGGAGAGGTTCCTCTCTGATACCATTTGTAACGCCCCAGGCCCAGGACCTCCTGCGACCTGGCAACATCACTATATCATCCATGACTGCTTGAAAGATTGAAGACACTATCCCCACAAACCAACACAGGGTCCTTTCAGCATGCTTTGTCCTCACTCACATGCTCCTAGGAAGATTCCCAGGAGGTCACCCAACATAGAATTGCTCCAAGCTAAGCACGCTTAACTGTGGAGTTCCTATGATTGAGTCACCGAAAAGGAAGGTGCACCTTGCTGGTATAAGTAGTAGCTATCAATTGTTTTAAGCTTTTCTCAACTATACTTCCAAATCCTCATTGTCATTCTCATGTACCCCTCTTCCTCGGGTACCATACTTTCATATCCTCAGGATCCCTCTCATTCAGATGTGGACTCGGTTCATTCATGTACCCCTCTTCCTCGGGCGTCACATCGAGACTCTGGGATCTAAAGACAAAGGGTTACACTCACGGGGTACATAAGTTGTGTATGTATCCTGATCGAAAAATGGTAACTAAAACCTATAGGAATAAGAGTTATTCTGGTATTAGGTTTTGGTCAAGAATGTCTTGATCCAGAGGAGAAGTGTTTTTGATTACCCTTCGGTGTCATACATTCTAAACTTTTGGAGTATCATTGCAAATTATAAATGGCCTAGGAATCATTTGATAATTAGCTAAAACATGATTGGATTAGAGTTATAGTAAGAAACTCATACAAGTTTGTTTGTAAATTTTCAGCAAAAATGTCTAGCTCTATAATTTCCTTATTGGGGGTGCGGAAAAGTTAACCAGAGAGAATTTGATGACATGGAAAAACAAACTCAACACCATTTTAGTAGTGGATGATCTGAAGTTTGTGCTAACTGAGGAATGTCCTCAGGTGTCAGGCTCGAATGCGTCACGAAATATTCGTGATGCATATGATCGATGGATCAAGGCCAATGATAAGACCAAGATCTACATGTTGGAAAGTATGTCTGACATATTAGCCAAGAACCATGAGGGCATGATTACTGCCAAGGAAATCATGGATTTTGTGCAGGGTATGTTTGGACAACAGTCGACACAAGCCCGACATAATGCCCTAACGTACATATTCAACTCGAGAATGCCAGAGGATATATCTGTTCGGGATCATGTCCTGGATATGATGGTGCACTTTAACATCGCAGAGTCGAATGGTGCTTCCATCGATGAGTCGAGCCAGGTCAGCTTCATTCTGGAAACCCTTCCAGATAGTTTCCTGTAGTTTAGAAGTAATGTTGTTATGAACAAGCTCACTTTTAATCTTACCTCCCTTTTGAATGAACACCAGACCTTTCAGTCTTTGATGAAAATTCAGGGATCGAAAGGTGAGGCAAATGTTGCCCGTAGGAGTTATCACAGAGGTTCGACCTTTGAGACAAAAACAGTGGCTTCATCTTCTTCTAACCTGAGAGGTAAGAAGAAGAACATGAAGAAGGTTGGTAAAGGGAAACAGGCTGACAGAGCTGCAACCAGAAGGGCAAGAAAGTCAAAGACGTTGCTGACAAAGGAAAGTGTTTCCACTGCAACGAAGACGGGCATTGGAAACGGAACTGCCCGAAGTACATTGCAGAAAAGAAGAGGAAAGGTAAATATAATTTACTTTTCCTAGAAGCTTGTTTAGTGGACAATGATAAAATAATTTGGATACTTGATTCAGGCGCCACTAATCATGTTTGCTCTTCTTTTCAGGGAATTGATTCCTTGCAGCAGCTACAACAAGGAGAGATTACGCTCCGGGTTGGAAATGGAGAGGTCGTCTCAGCTGTAGCAGTAGGCACAATGAAGCTTTATTTTGGCAAGAAATATGTATTGTTGGACAATATATTAGTGATACCACGGTTTACTAGAAACCTTATTTCCATTTCTTGCCTCATTGAACAATGTATTTTTGTTTCCTTTTCTATGAATAAAGTATTTATTTTGAAGAAAGGTTTAGAAATATGTTCAGCTTCATTAGAAAATGGATTGTATGTTTTAAGGCCTAATTCAGTCAAAATGGTTTTGAACACTGAATTATTTAAAACTGCAAACGCACAAACTAAGAAACGTAAAATTTCTCCTAAAGAAAATACTCATCTTTGGCATCTAAGATTGGGTCACATTAATCTCAATAGGATTGAGAGATTGGTAAAGAAAGGACTTCTAAACGAGTTAGAAGAACATTCTTTGCCAGTATGTGAATCATGCCTAGAAGGCAACATGACTAAAAGACCTTTTAGTGGAAAAGGTTATAGAGCCAAAGACCCTCTAGAGCTTATACATTCAGACCTTTGTGGTCCGATGAATGTTAAAGCCAGGGGAGGATATGAATATTTCATCTATTTTATAGATGATTATTCAAGATTTGGGCATATTTACCTAATGCACCACAAGTCTGAAGCACTTGAAAAGTTCAAGGAATTCAAGACTGAGGTTGAAAATCAATTAGATAAAACTGTTAAAACACTTCGATCGGACGAGGTGGAGAGTACATGGATTTAAAATTCCTGAACTATATGATAGAACATGGAATTACATCCCAACTCTCAGCTCCCAGCACACCACAGCAAAACGGTGTATCGGAAAGGAGAAATAGAACCTTGTTGGACATGGTTCGATCAATGATGAGTTATGCACATCTCCTTAGTTCCTTTTGGGATTACGCAGTGGAGACTGCAGTATACATTTTGAATAATGTGCCCTCCAAAAGTGTTTCTGAAACACCTTTTGAACTCTGGAAAGGAGGTAAAGGTAGTTTATGTCACTTCAGAATATGGGGTTGTCCGACACATGAGCTTGTGACAAATCCAAAGAAGTTGGATTCGCGTTCAAAATTATGCCTATTCGTAGGATACCCAAAAGAAACAAGAGGTGGTTTATTTTATGATCCTAAGGAAGATAAGGTCTTTGTGTCGATAAATGCCACTTTCTTGGAGGAGGACCACATAAGGGACCACAAACCAAAAAGTAAGGTAGTGTTGAGTGAGTTAGACAGAACAATAGAAAAAGTTGCTAATAAGAACACTAGTACGTCAACAAAAAAGTTGTTGATACTAGTTTGTCTAGTTAAGAGAGTCCATCTCAAGAATTGAGTATGCCTTGACGTAGTGGGAGGGTTGTGATACAGCCTGACCGTTACATGGGTTTAGCTGAAACCCAAGTTGTTATACCAGATGACAACTGCGAGGATCCATTTACTTATAATCAAGCAATGGTTGACAAAGACAAAGACAAATGGGTCATAGCCATGGACCAAGAAATGGAGTCTATGCACTTCAATTCTATTTGGGATCTTGTAGATAAGCCTGATGGGGTAAAACCTATAGGTTGTAAGTGGATCTACAAGAGAAAACGTGGTGTAGATGGGAAGGTGCAAACCTTTAAAGCTAGATTAGTAGCAAAGGTTATACCCAGGTTGAAGGGGTTGACTATGGGAGACCTTTTCACCTGTTGCTATGGTAAAGTCTATTCGTATTCTTCTTGCCATTGCCGCATATTATGACTATGAGGTATGGCAAATGGATGTCAAGACTACCTTTTTGAATGACAATCTTGAGGAAACCATCTACATGGACCAACCCAAAGGGTTCATTAAACCAGGACAAGAGCAAAAGGTTTGCAGGCTTAAAAGGTCGATTTATGGACTGAAACAAGCCTCTAGGTCCTGGAATATAAGATTTTATGAGGCTATAGATCTTATAGTTTTGACCAGAATGATGATGAACCTTGTGTCTACAAGAAAATAATCAATAGTTTTGTCGCATTCCTAATTCTCTCTGTGGATGATATCCTACTCATTGGGAATGATGTAGGTTATCTTACTGACATCAAGGAATGGCTAGCTACGCAGTTCCAAATGAAAGATTTGGGTGATGCGCTGTTTGTTCTTGGGATCCAGATTGTCCGGAACCGCAAGAATAAAACACTAGCCTTGTCTTAAGCATCATACATAGATAAAGTGTTGTCAAGGTTTAAGATGCAAGATTCCAAAAAAGGCTTGTTGCCTTTTAGACATGGAATCCTTTTGTCTAAGGAACAGTGTCCTTAGACACCTCAAGGAGTTGAGGATATGAGACGGATTCCTTATGCATCGGCTGTTGGGAGTCTGATGTACGCCATGTTGTGTACTAGGCCCGACATCTGTTTCGCAGTTGGGATGGTCAGTAGGTATCAATCCAATCCAGGACTTGAACACTTGACAGCGGTTAAAACAATTCTTAAGTATCTTCGGAGAACAAGGAACTACCTGCTTGTGTATGAGGCTAAGGATTTGATCCTTACAGGATACACGAATTCTGACTTTCAGACTGATAAAGATTCTCGAAAATCTACATCATGGTCAGTTTTCACTCTTAACGGAGGAGTTGTAGTATGACGAAGCGTCAAGCAAGGATGCATCGCTGATTCCAATATGGAGGTCGAATATGTAGCAGCTTGTGAAGCAGCTAAGAAGGTCATTTGGTTAAGGAAATTCATGCTAAATTTGGAAGTTGTTCCAAATATGACTTTGCCCATCACGTTGTATTGTGATAACAGTGGTGTAGTGGCAAATTCAAGGGAACCCCAAAGTCACTTGAGGGGAAAGCACATAGAGCGGAAGTATCATCTCATCCGGGAGATCGTGCATAGAGAAGATGTGATTGTCACGAAGATAGACACAAAGCACAACATTGTTGATCCTTTACAAAGGCTCTCACGACTAAAGTATTTGAGAATCACCTAGAAGGTCTAGGTTTACAAGTCTTCCCCAACTAGGGCAAGTGAGAGTATTTTGTACAAAGGAGTTTAAATGCCCTAGTTTATTGTATTTACATTACTGTAATGTTTAGTACTCCACAAGCTTCAGGTCAAGTGGGAGATTGTTGGGATTTATGCCCTAAACTTGTATAATTTTGATCAATTAAATAAAGTGTTATTTGTTTTGATAAGATTACAGTCTTGCTTTTATAAATCAATTAAACTAAACTCCAAGGTTATAACATTTATCTTGAAATCAGTGTAGTGGACACTATTTGGGTTGAGTTCAAAGATTATAACCTAAATAGTCTATGGTATAAGAATAAGGTTGGAAACCTTATTCTGGTAATACCATGGATGCAACCCACTTTGTAATTAGTACAAATGAGGTAATCCAACTCATTTATGTAGTTGACATGCGAGTGGGGGCATCCTGTATGAAGAGTTCATACAAGATCTGGATCGCAAATTAGTCTAACCAAAGATAACAATCGCTTAATAGGATAAGACTAGTAATTTATAGATGGTCATTAGTGACTCGACTGAATCTGAGCAAGTTAAGAACTCGCTTATAAGGGTTTGTCCTTATACTAGTATGGGTGAGAGTGGCTGTGTGAGCAGGACTCAATAAGCCTACCTTCTCGGACGTAACCTCATAGGTAGTTGGGAACTTAACTATGCAAGATGGAATTCACTCATTTCTCTCTTGAGGAATTAGATAGTTTGTTCCCTTAGGCGACTCGTGTCTTGAACAACGGGGCCCCGCCCTCTATGAGGTATGAGTCTAAGGTAGGACCTTAGACTTGTTGTTCATTAGAGGATCAATGGTGTTTAAGGAGCAAAGAGGTAATCACAGGGGTAAAACGGTAATTTGATCCAGCTGTGATTACGAACAACTTGTGAAGGGTCGACTCATGGGTAATGACTATATCAGTGGACACAATGATATCTACAGTGAGGAGAGTGCAGCTGCAAGTCTATAGTGGAGTGACTTGTAGTTAATGAATATTGATTAACTGAATCAAAGAGTTTGATCAGTTAATCTCACATCATTGGAGCTCATGATCTGTAGGTTCATTAGATCCCTCCGTTGGCTCAACATGGTAATATTGAGGGTATAAAGTTAGGAGAGAAATTGAAGTGTTCAATTTCATACATGAGGAGTTATATCAATTATATATGATATAATTGATATAATATATAGTTTTAATGTGAATTAGATTCATATATAAACTATATACTTAAGAGAGATTAAAGGAGGGGTAGGATGGTAATTTTCATCCTATTTCTCTATATATATGGTTGCATGAGATGCAACTAGGTTAAGCAAATTTACAAGCTCTCTTGTTGTGTTTTTGGAAGAGTTCCAAGAACACACATCTCTCTCAAAATACCTCGCCTCTCTTAAAGGGAACCCACCTTCCTCTCTCACCTAGAGAACAACGGAGAAGATCCGGTGGTCGTGTCTTCACACGTTGGAATTCATGTTGTTGAGATCGTGATCGTGGGAGAGAGGAGCACTCGAAGAAAGGTTCTTCAAAGGTAATTTCTTGCTGTCCATTTTGCTTTTATGCTTAATCTAGTTTTGTATGTTCTTGAATTTATCGTTGTAACTAAATCAAGAGTGCGCGATTCGCAATCGCTTCATTGCGGGGACTTGATTCCCTTGGTCTTCCATTGGAAATTCCAAATCCCTTCAGAGTTATCACCCCTGCTATGCCTCGAAAATTTCGACAACATAATGGTGTTACCAAGACTAAACCAAAATTTTCCTTTGACCTGAAACTCATAAAGAATTCAAAAACACTTCTATAACAAGCTTCACCCAACTCCACAACTACGCATGAATGAGTTGGGTTTAGAAACAGTTCACAAACACATAAGGAGTACACCTAACAAGCAAAATGGAGATCTATGAGGCATTCTATCTAGGTAACTCAAACTTGAGTATACAAGAAACAATACTCACATTAGCAAGACCCTAGAAATATTACTAAGAGATCACAAATACAAGAGGAAGGAAAGTATCAACCGAAAACAAATAGAGAACCCTAAAGGTTCTAGAACGAAAGTCGCCTCCATAGCCATGGCAAAGAGTCTGCACTAGCATCACACACCTAATCATTACCTACAAAATGTCATACAAGTAGCATATGGGGTGAGTATAAGAATACTCAATAAGTAGTCCACTTAAGGTCCAAAATTCAAAAACACAATTAGAGCAATAGGGCCCCAGCCTCACGCACCACCCAATAATCCCACAACCATTAAATACTTTAAACCACTCGTTGCTTTACTCGATCCCCCTTGAGCTTGCATTCGCGAAGCCAGACCCACTAACTGATCGTCCCAAGGCTGAACCCTGTCACAAGGGCTAACCATACTCGCCACATAGGCCAAGTATCACTCGCCACCAAGCTAACCAATTCATAACCCAACTATGTGTCACCCTTAGACCGCACTTAGCTAGGAGACCGACCTAACCTTACCTCGAGCCCACACAGGATTGCACAGCTCTCTGTTGTACATAGAGACGTGTTTTCCCAACTAGCACACTAAAAAATCATGTACCTCAGACTCGCCTCATAGGATGCTTGTAAGCTACATCTCGCTTCGGACCTATTGCCACACTCATTGTAGCTCACCTCGAAGCACTCTCGTTCTTGATTTGTTGTGATGCCTACTATGAATCACGACAAGACTACATCACCCCTAGATTGTTGTCACCCACGCTGTGACTCACCATGAGATCTGGACTAGTTGTGATTCTACTATAGGACACCGAAAAACTAGCCCGTTCAACACTCAGACTCTCATCTTAGTTTCTCGTCATACAAGGTTGCAGGACAACGCTCTCATAATGAAGAGTAAAGTAAGGGTTGAAGGGATTGAATCCCATAGTAGAAGCGTTGGAATCGCTTTTGCCCGCAATTACGTTGTTGAATTAAACACAAAACAGAAATTAAGTTAAGAATAATTGAAGAAGAAGAGTTTACATTTGAAGAAACCTCTTCTTGTGATCTTTTTCTATTCCCGTGCTTACACTTCGTCCTCAACGATCAATCCTAACACCTGCACTAAGGCTTCTCCGTTGTTCTCTAAGAGAGGGAAGATGGTGGGATCTCTTTTGGGATTGGGAGAGAATTAAGTATAAAGGGAATGGAGAGAGTTTGTTTGATTTGGAAATCCCGATTTCCAAAATTGAGTAATCAACCTCCAAAATGCATCTAGATGCATTCTCATATAGGGAGTGAGGGTGGAGATAACTTTCTCCACCCATTATCCCATTAAATGCATAAATTATGCATTATGCAAATCACATTTGTATAATTACATAATATAAAGTATCTCATACCTCAATTATGCAAATCATATATTTGCATTATTGCATTATTGAATCATATTCAATTTTGCTCTCAATCCAATTATTTCCTATAATATTTAATATGAAACAATTTCACACTAAAACTATATTTGGAAATTAATCCAAATATAGTATATAGTTTATTATGAATCATATTCACATTAAACTACATATTATATTGATGATATCACATGTAATCAATATAACTCATATTTACGAAATTGAACACTTCAAGTTTGCTCCAAAACTTTATACCCTCGGTATATTCATGTTGAGCCAACGGAGGGACCTAATGGACCTACAGTTCATGAGCTCCAATGATACGAGGTGAACTGATCAAACTCTTTGATCTGATTGACCAACATTCATTAACTACGAGTCACTCCACTATATACTCGTAGTTGCACTCTCTTCACTATAGGACAAGTTGTGTCCATTGATTTAATCAATATCCTTGAGCCGACCCTTTACAGGTTATTTGTAATCACAACTGGGTCAAATTATCGTTTTACCCCTGTGATTACCTTTTGCTCCTTAAGTACCACTGATCCTCTAATGAACAACTAGTTTATGGTCCTGCCATAAACAAAGTCCCTCTCGGGCTAACGAGAGGGTGGGGCCCCGTTGTTCAAGACCTGGATACAACCCTTAAGAGAACAACTTATCTAAATTCTCTAGCTCGGAAACGAGTGAATTGCATCCCGCAAATTTAAGTTTTCAACTCCCCACGAGGTTTCGTCCGTGAGAAGGTAGGCTTATTGAGTCGACAACTCTGCCCTCTCACCCATACTAGTCTAAGGACAAACTCCCACAGACAGAAGTTTGTAACCCGCTCAGGATTCAGGTCGAGTCACTAATGGTCATCTATAAACTATTAGACTTTAAACTGTTAAGGGTGTTACATCAGTAGGCTAATAATTCGTTGTTCGGTCTTGTACGAACTCATCCCACAGGATGCCTGATAATGTTACACGCAAGTGCACGTGATCAAAGTAATATCAATGAGTGATAATTCCAGAGTATCGAATCCATAGGGAGCGAGTTTACAAGTTAAATCGGGAAAGCAAGAATTGTAAGTGAAAATGCAAGTAAGGTAACCAAAGTAATAAAATGTTGAATTGGGGTGTTTAAGCTACTGTAAATTAAAGGAAAAATCAATGAGTTTAAAAAAGGGAATTCAAGTGTTTTTCCCTTTCGGAGAAAATGCAGCCGAAAATGTTGCAGCAATTGTGTAAGTAATTCCAAATCCAAGTAAATCGGGTTCAATTCCTATTCGATTTTTCTCCCAAACCCTTTAGGAAACTAAGAAATTAAACCTACATGTTTGTGGCTAATTGAGCTTAGATGGTTCTCGCACACAATAACCCTCTTGATTTCGGAGTCTCGCCCTATGTCTAGGGTCGAAGTTTTGGAGCTTATGTCTAAGTCGTTTCCTTTGTTGATTTTATGAGATCCACTTTTCCTTAACCCTTTCAGTATCAAGTTCCAGCTTGTTGAACAAGTCCTAGTGATCGGCTAGGGTTGCCTAAATTATATTCAATAAAATCAAACTTAGGGTTCGGTGCCGACACAATTACCTTGCTACTTTATGCTTGGCATCTCTCTTCTAGGGCATGCACAACTTGAATCCCTAAAAAGGATTTTGCTCATGATAAAAACTAAGAAAAACATAAACTTTATTAATGAAAATTGCATGGTAAATGAAAACTACAAAGAATAACTCAAGGAGATGTAAACTATGGAGCTTTCTACTTTTAGTTGTAAACCCTACTTGTAAAAGTTTCAATTTAATTAAATGAAAAAGACAATAAGAAAAATAATGAAAATTATAGAATGTGAAAGAAAAAAAGATGGTTCATGACCTTTTATTCAATGAGAAGAAAATGAGCAATGCATAAACTTTAACAAGAAACACAAGTAACGAAGTAAAGTAAACAAAATGATCAAAGTACAGTATCGTTCGAACTCTAAAATAACAATAAGTAAAGAGAAAGAAAACCCTAGAAAACTCAATTGTTAGTCGATTACAAAACCCACAAATGAGTTATGAATCTTTACCTCCAATATTTGTGTAAAAGAGGGACCAGCCAAGGAAATTTACAAGCTAAAAGAAGAATAAAAAGTTGTTGTATATAAAAGACTAGAAACCCTAAGAAAAACTCTGTCTAAAGCTTCAAAAACAACAGAAAAATAGAGGAAGAAAAGTGCAACCCGTATGTTGTTGAAAATCCATAAAACGCCCTCTATTTATAGGTGGTGCAAGCGAGGATTTCCTTCTAAATCCACCCTCAATCAATGGGTAAACATTTGGGCATAATTCTAGGTTGTATTCTTTCAAAAAAATGAGCAAAAATCTCCCAAAATCTCGAAATCCCAAAATTTGTGGCGTTTTCCCGAAAGTCTGGAAATGCAGCAACAATTTGTCCAGCATTTTGTCTCGCATTCTGGCTTGCTTGTTTGATCACTTTGTTGGTTCAAATGCGTCAGCAATTTCTTTGACATTTTTTCTACTCTTCTTTTTCTTCACAAAAACAAACAAAATTAGCTTATTTTCCACCATTTTTCAATCATTTCTTATTTTTCACAAATTTTAGCAAGCTTGAACAATTTTACTCACGAATGATATTTTTAGCTTGTCACAAAATAAATAATTGCAATAAAATAGACAAAATGACCAAGTTTAGATATAAATAAACCTCATAAATGAGAAGTATCAATGCCCTCAGTTGCATGGCAACTGCATGAACGAGTTGGATCGCCTCGTTTGTATCAAATACAAAGTGGGATGCATCCATAGGGTTACCGAGATGAGATTCCCAACCTTATCCATATACTATAGACTATTTGGGTTACATACTTGAATACGATCCTACCTATGTGTCCACTACACACTGTTCAAGTCCTCATAATTATAACCCTAAAGCTTAGTTTATTGGATTCAAGTTTAAATGTGAGAATGTGAAAAATAATGAATAATAACTCTTTATTGATCACATCAAACATTTTCAAACTACACGAGTTTAAGGCATAAAACCCAGGGTCACTAACCTGATGGGTCATAAGGCATAATCCTCTCGACTTACACCAAATCCATAACTAACCAAACCTTTTCGATAACCCAAACGAGCATTCGATTTTTATGAACCAATCAAGCATTTATGCACATAGAGAACTTTGAAAGTCATTCATAAGCCTTGGACTCGTACTCCACCAAAATATGTTCGTCATTCGTAACCATCAAACATAAATCCTTAGCAGAACTTCACCAAAGTATTACTTACTGGCCATACGACTCTACCAACTGTCATCACTTCAAATTTTTCCAACAAGATTAAATACAAGGTCAAGTGACCTTAAGACCATGGTGATATGCTCAGGTTATCGCGGACGACTACAACATTTCTCACACTTAACTTAGATTTTTAAGCCCCTATTTCTACACTATTTACATACTTAGGCCCTTCTTAGTCTCGACAACTCTAGCACGAGTCTTCTACCCTTCACATGTTTCATAAACCCAATCACAGTGAATGATCTCACAATTCACAGATTACCACACGACAATCAAAGCAAATAGAAACTTAAAGACTACTTACAAATTTACTCGGAGATTAAAGGTAGGCAATTATGCATGACCCTAAAACACCAACATAGTCTTGAAGATTAATCAATAAACCATTTAAACTCCAACCATGACCTTAATCTAGTTGATATAAAGTTAGCCGGTGATACTTACCAAAAACAGTATCTTCATTTGCTAAAAAAATTGTCGTCGAATTGATCCAAACTCAACAACTCGACCTCCTAATGCAATGAGTAACCTTGAACAAAGTCCACTATGTTATGAGTAAGTTTTAAAACATCAAAACAACCTCTCCATTAAGTTTTACAACTTATCAACCACTTCAAACCACTTCGAAATACTTACCCAGGACAAAAGAAACATTACCCACATTGAACAAATTGACTCGTTTTACCTTCGAAAGGTCCAAATTCACGTATTTGATATCCATAGACCATGGATAACCTTCAATAAATTCCAAAAACATAAAAGTAAGCTTAGAAATGCTAAAACAATCCCTAAACTCCACAAAAGGTCTTAATTCATGGGTCAATTTAATTCCAACTAGAGCATAGACTTAATTGGTGCCCCTAACTTACCAAAGCTCCATCAAAATTACAACAAAAGAATGTTGGTCATTCTTGGACAACAGTTCAAGACGCTTCAAACGACCTTCAATTGTGATGGTGCCCTAACAATAAGTTCCAAAACATTATGGGTTAAACCTAGATTGCCAAAACGATATTTAAAACCAACTTTAACACCCAATTCTACCTTGTATTTGTTGCATTTTATGCCATAAAACTCGTAGTTTATAAATTTGTACTTTGTTTCAATTTTACAATAAAGTGTTATTGCATTTATTCAAGAAGGTGTTGTTGAATTTTATATTAGTTTGCCTTAAAATAGCCCTAAATCTAATAAAACAACATCGTAGGTTATATTGTGCGTCTTGAACTGTATGTGGAGACATACGGGGATCAAAAGTTCAAGAAACAACCTAAAGGGTCTAGAGTAGAGGGATGAGGTTGGGTACCTTATCCTAGTAACACTATGGATACAACCCACTTTGTATTTGATAAAAACACAATTATCAAACGTGTTCGTGTAGGTGACATGCGAGTGGGGTATCCTATGTGATGAGTTCACATAAGACCAGACCTCGAAATAGTAACTGATAGATGTAACTACGTTGACTAATTAGTTTTTATTTCAATAGGATGACCTAGGCAACTTAATCTTAACCTGAGCAAGTTACGAACTCCAGTTTGCGAGATATTGTCCTTTGACTAGTATGGGTGATAGTGGTCCGAGATGCCGACTCAATAAGCCTACCATCTTGGGGACTTAACTTTGCAAGATGAAATTTACTCCTTCCCGACTTAGGGTAAGTTGATGAGTGTTCCCGTAAGTGGTGCCTCTGAGACTTGAACAAAGGGCCCTATCTTCTCACTGACTCGAGAGGGTTTCAACGTCGTGCTCTGTTCCAAAACAGCAAGCTCCTGTTTTTGCCCATTTTTGTTTCGTTTCTTCACAAAAACTCCTTGCCATAACCGACACGGACTTCCAGACTTGATTTACAACATAACTTGCCCAAAACAACGGACCCTTACATTGAACGATTCAACGAAATTGTAAATCTAAATGTCAAATTGTGAAAACATCCATTTTACAAACCATAACAATTACACCAAATTGAATGCAATACCCACCTCATTTTTGAGAAATTTCTAACATAATCAAGAGCAACACTGACTCTGATACCAATTGAAGGGATTGAATCTCGATAAGGAAGCGATTGATCGCCTTTGTTCTTGATTATGTTTACATAGAAATTACCAAAAACAGAAAACCATAGGCTAAGTCTAACTATTAAAGCATAATAGATTAGGGATTACCTTTGAAGACACAATTCTTCTCGTAATCCTCTTGCCATCAACGATCTCCAAGTTCTCTACAATCGAACACCTCCAAAAAGTCTTCATGATTGTTCTCTAGGAGAGAGAGAGAAATGAGAACTCCTTTTTGGAAGAAGGATTCTAGAGTTAATTTGAGAGAGAAAGTGGTGTTTTTCGTGAATGCCAATTTTGACCAAATGACTTAAGTCATTCATTTTGCATCCAAAAGGATGCTTATATAACCAATGTGGGTGGAGACAAATTCTCCACCCAATATGCCACTATTTCCACTAATTATGCATTATGCAAAATCACTTGCATAAATGCATAATATAAGGTATCAAATACCTTATTATGTAAATTACATTTACATAAAGGGGAAATTAAATTGAATCATATTAAATTTACATATCTCTTCAAATTAATTTCTCTAATTATGCCTTAATTCCATAATTAGGCAATAATATGGTTTATTATGAATCATATTCACATTAAACTATATTTTATATCAATTATATCATATATAATTGATATAATTCCCTAAATTGAATTTGAACACATCAAATTCATTCCAAAACTTTATACCCTCATTAATTCCATATTGAGCCAATCGAGGGGACCTAATGGCCATACAGATCATGAGCTCCAACGATACGAGATTAATTAATCAAACTCTTTGACCCCATTAATCAACATTCGTTAACTACGAGTCACTCCACTATAGACTCGTAGTTGCACTCTCCTCACTGTAGGAAAAGTTGTGTCTATTGATATAACCAATGCCCGTGAGTCAATCCTTCACAGGTCATTCGTAGTCACAGCTGGGTCAATTTACTGTTTTACCCCTATGACTATTTCTTGCTCCTTAAGCACCACTGATCCTCTAATGAACAACAAGTTTATGGTCCGACCATAAACAATGTCCCTCTCGGGTCAGCGAGAGGGAGAGGCCTCTTGTTCAAGACTTGGATACAGTTCTTAAAGAAACAACCTATCTAGTTACCCTAGATCGGGAATGAGTGAATTCCTTCTTGCGAAGTTAAGTCCCCAGCTCCCTACGAGGTTTCATTCCTGAGAAGGTAGACATATTGAGTCGGCAGATGTGGCCACTCACACCCGTACTAGTCTAAGGATAAACTCCCGCAGACAGGAGTTCGTAACTCACTCAGGATTCAGGTTGAGTCACTAATGGTTATCATTGAATTATTAGTCCTAATTTATCAATAGTGTTATTAGAGTGATCTAACAATTCTCGGTCCGGTTTTGTACAATCTCATCGCACATAATGCCCCCATTCGCACGTTAACTACATGAAGGAGTTAGATCGCCTCGTTTGTATCAAATACAAAGTGGGTCACATCCATAGTGTTACCAGGATGAGGTTCCCAACCTTATCCATGTACTATAGACATTTGGGTCATCTACTTGAACTTGATCCTAGCTATATGTCAACGACACACTGTTCAAGATCTCCTAAATGTGACCCTGGAGCTTAGTTTTATTATTGGATTTAAGTTTGTAATTGCCAGAATACAAGATGTAAGGAAAAAATAACACTTTTATTTATTTCCTTGAAATAATTACAAATACAATAGTTTAGGGCGTAAAATCCAACAATTGGTTGGACTATAAACAGGTTGTTCATTAAAAGAGCACTGGTACTTAAGGCCATAGATGTAACCTAGTGGTAAAACAATAATTTAACCCAGTTGGTATTACGAACACTCGTGAATGATTGACCTACTGTTATTGGTCTATATCCATGAACACAGAAATATACCTGTAGTGAGAAGAGTGCAGTTGCGGGTCATTAGTGGAGTGTACCTGCAGTTAACAAACGTTGATTAACTGATTAAAGAGATTAGCCAATTAATCTTGTATCGTTGGAGCTTCTGATCTGTGGGTCCATTAGATCCACTTTCTAGCTCGTAAAAGGTTCTGAGATTGCTAGATCTTAATCGTAATTTGAAATGTTCAAATTCGCATTGAGAGTTAATAAGATGTATGGAGATACATTGTAATATAAAGTTTTTTATGTTTATTAGAACTTTATAATATAAATCTAATTTTTTGATATGATTCAAAATTTATGAGAGAATTATTTGAAAGAGTTCAAATATTATTTTAATGTGAATAAGATTCATATTGAAAACTATAGGTTAAATTTTAATGCACATAAGATGCATATTAAAACTATAGCTTATGGGAGAATGATTAAATATGATTTAATCATGATAACCTACATTATATGTGATATTTAATTTATAAATTAATTAATTAATTAATTTGTGAGTTTAATTAAGTTATTTAAATTTGATTTGATTAAGTTAATCAACACTATAGGTTATGATTGTTGGAAATTAAAATTAATTTAATTAATTAATTAATTAATTTAATTAATTAATTTAATTAAAAGGAACGTGTGTATCTCTCCCAATTTTCTCAGGTTTATCGATAAAATCTATAAACACAAAGAGGAAGAGGGTGTTTTTTTTATAATATTGATTGTTGCTTTATAAAAATGCTTCCTCCCAAAATTCCAAAATTTTAATAAGGTTTCCTACCAAACCTTTATCTCACAACATTCAGAGAATAGGAGGTTTTCCCTGTGGTTAAAAGGATTTCGGAGTTGGAAAATCGTGTATCACATAAGGATACTTGTTGCTGTGTATCGCTTTCCAGAATTCAAAAGTTAAGGATTTCTAATCCTTTTAATTTAGGTTTCTCTTCTTGAATATTCTTGTATATTATACATGTTTTTCCATGTTTATCGACTATTTTTCCAATGTACTGGTATTTTGATTTCTATAATGAAAAATGAGTTTTACGATCCAATTGGCTTCCCTTGGGTTTTAGGAATTTTGATTCCATTAGTATTGATGTCGGAAGACTTGCCCACTCTGAATCGGAACCATACAAGGTTACACACTGCCAAACTCGTCAAAATTTAACCTTGAAACAACCTCCTTCTCATTGTTGTTTGCATCGAACACACAAGAGGAAGAGAAGGAAAACATTGCAACTCCTCGTGGGTGGCAGACCTAAAGAAAATAGTGGTCCGACAAGCGACACAAAGGTTAGGCAATGATAATGGAAGCAAATAGTGGTCCGACAAGCGACACAAAGGTTAGACTTATAATTTGTTAGTTTTTATGATAATTTCAGGGATTTCACGTATTTAAATCATCTAATTTCAGGTAAAGAGCATTAATAGGTCATTTGGAGATATTTTGGAGTGTTAGGGTTAAATTCAAGGCTTTTGGAGCTAAAAAGGACACCAAGTGGAATCAAAAGGACCAATTCAAGCATTTTAACCCGAGGTGACGGCGTTGCAACGCTATGTAGGGCGTCACAATGTCGATGTTGCAGAATTTTGACACATTGAAGTCGCAAAGACAAAGCAACGCCAGATCGATAGCAGGCGCGCGCGTTAGGGTAGCAGCGTTGCAACGCTGCAGGGAATTTCCATATTTAATTGCCGCCTAGGGCATGACATTGCAACGCCATGTCAATTTTGTGTAAAATAGAACAAGATTTACCCTTTTCAGGAGGGTCAAATTATATAGAATTTTAGACCTATTTTCGACTCTTACATTAAAAAGGAGTTGAATACTATTCTTCGAGGGCCAAGCACGTGAGAGGAGGCTCGAGATCGTGATGGGAGCTCGGGAACGAGGGATCAACATCTTCACCGACGAGTTTTTTTTCTTCTTCCTTTTTGTTTGTAGTTTTGTTATAGACTCTAGTATGACATTAGCTTGTTTTGATAGTGATGATGAGTAGCTAATTGTTGTAGTTAGGGGATTGATTAGCATGTTTTGAACTTATTTAAGTATGTATTGAGCTTATGTTTGTGTTGCTTCATTTTTGGAATTTTTTCTTAAATTACTTGTTTTTCTGTGGCCAAGTTTAACATGATTTGTTGGTTTAAGTTGATTCGATAGAATAGACTTAGATTAGAGCAAAGTTGTCAAAACTCTTAGTAATTCTGGACACGAAAGTGACCCGGATTCTTTGGGAAACATTTTAAGAAATTGTTTAGTGCCATGCATGCTTTTAAAATTCATAAAGTAACTTTAGGATTAATTTATTGTTATGCATGAGAATCATTAGTTCTCGAGAGAGTTTTTTGAATATCTTTACTTCTTGTTTATAATCTCACAATCATAGTCAATTGCATGTGCTAAATAAGGAAATAACTTGTGAAATCAACTTCTCTAACAATTCTTGCATATTCGTGTCTCCACTTGTAAATTTATTTTTCTATCTTTGTTTTCACCTTTTATCAAAGTTTTGTTGGTTTAGATAAAATTAAGAATTAGTATCTTGGTAGTTAATCAATCTAGAAAATCATTCCTGAGGACGATACTCGTAACTTAAATCACTATATTAAAACTTGGCTCATACACTTGCGGTATTGCAAATATATTTTACGCAACAAGTTTTTGGTGTCGTTGTCGGCGATTGGTGATTATTTAGATTGATTAATATTATGAGAAAATTTGAGATTTTAGACTAAAGCTTTTGTTTTATTTTTTTTTCCTTATTTGTTTCTTTCCCTGTTGTAAGTATTTTCCTTTTTTGTTGTTTTTTTCTTTTTCTTTTTTGTTTCTTTTCTTATTTGTTTTGTTTCCTTATTTTCTTCCTTATTTTAGTTCTTTTTATCTAATTTTATTTTCCCTTTCCTTTTGTTGTCTCCAGGTTTATGCCCAAGGATAAAGTTGCAGACCTTTAACGTTTTGATCCTAAAATTAAAAGGACCTACAGAAGACTTCTAAGGGAAAACAAAGCTGAAATTCATTAAATGACATACTAGGAGATAATTAATAACCCTAAACCCATCAGGGAGTATTTCCAACATATATTTAATTCTTAGTAGGTTGGAATAGTCCATGCAGCCATTAATGCTAATAATTTTGAACTGAAAGCATGATTGATACAAATGGTTAGGGAGAATGCCTTCAGGGGGCAGGCCACAGAGGACCCTAATTCTCACTTACAAAATTTTCTTGAAATCTGTGGCACTGTGAAATTAAATGGTATTTCTAATGATAGTATTCGCTTACGTCTCTTTCTTTTCTCTTTGCAGGGTAGAGCCAAAGAATGGTTGGGTTCCCTTCCACAAGAAAGTATCACTTCTTGGGAGGAATTGACCCAAGCCTTCATGACTAAATTTTTCCCACCTGTGAAGCTGGAAAGCTAAGGACTGAGATTGGGACTTTCAGGCAACATGAGGGAGAGCAGTTGTTCGAAGCTTAGGAGTGTTACAAGGACATGTTAAGGAGGTGCCCACAACATGGGTATCTAGATTGGCTCCAAGTTCAATTATTTTATAATGGACTTGCAGGTCAGACTAGGGAATTTCCATATTTAATTGCTGCCTAAGGCACGACGTTGCAACCCCATGCTCAGCGTTGCAACGTCGTGCCGATTTTGTGTATAAATAGAACATGATTTACCCTTTTCAGGAGGGTAAAATTGTATAGAATTTTAGACCTATTTTCAACTCATACACTAAAAAAAGTAGAAAAATACTATTCTTCGGGGGCCAAGCACTTGAGAGGAGGCTCGAGATCGTGACGGGAGCTCGGAAACGAGGGACCGGTGATAGAACACAAAATGTGCTATCCTTAGGCTTATAATTTGCTAGTTTATATGATAATTTCAGGGCTTTCACGTATTTAATTCATCCAATTTCAGGTTAAGAGCATTTACAGACCATTTAGAGATATTTTGGAGTGCTCGTGTTAAATTCAAGGCTTTTGGAGCTAAAAATGTCATCAAGGGGAAAGAGAAAGATCAATCCAAGCCTTTTGACCCGAGGTGACGTCGTTGCAATGCCATGCAAGGCGTCGCGACACTGATGTTGTGGATTTTTGGCTTTGAGGAGCCGTGGTGACTTGCAGCATTGCAATGCCAAATTGATAGCAGGCTCACATGTTAGGGTAGCAGCGTAACGTTGCAACACCGCTGATTTTTTCATTATTTAATTGATCGCCTAGGGCACAACGTTGCAACGCCATGCCAATTTTGTATTTCAATAGAATATGATGTACCCTTTGCCGAGGGGAACCGAATTTGTTAGATTTTTGGACTTAATTTTGAAATGCACACTTTAAAATGAGAATAAGAGCATTCCTTGGAGGCCAAGATGTGAGTAGAGACCCGAGATCGTGACGGGAGCTCGGGAATGAGGGACCGATATCGACACATACGAGTTTTATTTCTCTTTCTTTTAGTTTGTAGCTTAGTTTATAAACTCTTCTATGGAATTAGCGTGTTTTTATGGTGATTATAAGTAGCTAATTGTCGTAGTTAAGGGATTGATGTAGCCTGTTATAAACTTATTTAAGTATGTATTGAACTTTGATTGTGTTGTTTTATTTTTGGTAATTCGTTCTTAAGTTACTTGCTTTTCTTTAGCCAAGTCTATGATGTTTTGTTGGTTTAAGTTGATTCGAGAGAAAAGACTTAGATTAGAGAAAAGTTGTCAAACCCCTCAGTAAATCTGGGAATGAGAGTGACTTAGATTCTCTGGGAAACGTTTTAAGAAGTTGTTTAATGTCGTGCATGCTTTTAAAATTCATAAGGTAACTTTAGGATTTATTGATATGCATGAGAATCACTAGAGATCGAGAGATTCTTTTGAATATCTTTACTTCTTGTTTATAAACTCGCAACCATAGTTCTTGCATGTGTTAAATAAGGAATTGACTTGTGAAATCAATCCCCCTAACAATTCTATCATATTCGTGTCTCCACTTGTATATCTATCTTTTTATTTTTATTTTCACATTATTTCCAAGTTTTGTTGCTTTAGATAAAAGTTAGAATTAGTATCTTGGTAGTTAATCAATCTAGAAACTCATTCCTGAGGGCGATACTCTGAACTCAAATCACTATATTAAAACTTGACATGTACACTTGCGGTATTGCATTATTATTTTACGCAACAAGTTTTTGGCGCCGTTGTCGGGGAATGGCGATTATTTAGATTGATTAATATTAAGAGAAAATTTGAGATTTTAGACTAAAGTTCTTTTTTTCGTTTTGTGTTTTTTCATTTTTTGTTTTTTCCTTTTTGTATTTTTCCTTATTTATGGTTGTGGTTTTCCCCCTTATTTGTTCATAATTTAGTTTTGTTTGCCTTCTTATTTTCGAGTCTTTATCTCCTGTTTTGGTTGTATTGATATTTGACATTTAGAGTATGACTTCTCATAATTTTAATTTTTCGCCAATATACTATCATTCTCACTAGGTATGTGAATCATGATTTCTCTAGATAGCAAATGGTTAACCCTTACCATTCTGAATCAATGATTTATGAAAATTCTTTTGATGGTAATCATATAGGCACTTGGACCCAAAATTTCTCCTATCCCAACCAATATATAGAAAATTCTTCTCTTGTGGATTTATTAATGGAATATACTTTAGAGTTGAGGGTTAAAAATTTGTGTCATGTTGAATTAGAAAGGTGGGATAGGTTAGAAGGTAAAGTTGTAGAACTTGGGGCAATAATACATGGAATGACTCATCATCTTAATCGAATGGTTGAATTCCCTAAGACCCTACATGAGCAAATTCTTATCATTGCCACTAAGGAAGAGCATCCTGTGAGGACTTATGCATATGATAGTGAGGATGAGTTGGAGGAGACTGAAACACACCAAAAATAGGTTTGTGAGGTGGAGAATGGTAATACTAAAGGGAATCGAAGTCCCCGCAGCGGAAGCGATTGCAAATCGCGTGCTCTTGATTTAGTTACAATGGAAAATTCAAGAACGCAAACATGGATTAAGCATATAATAAAAGTATGGATAGCAAGTATATACCTTTGAAGAACTTTTCTTCAAGTGCTCCTCTCTCCATGGTCACGATCTCAGCAACAAGAACTCGTATGAACACCGACACCACCACCGGATCTTCTCCGTTGTTCTCTAAGTGAGGGAGGAAGGTGGGTTCCCTTTAGGAGTGGTGAAGTATTTTATGAGAGAGATTTGTGTTTTGGAACTCTTCCAACAACACAACAAGGAGGCTAGGAATACTATTTTTCAAGTCTTAACCTAGTTGCATCTCATGCAACTATATATAGGGGAATGGTATGGAAATGACCATTCTACCCCTCCTTTAATCTCTCTTTAGTATATAGTTTATATATGAATCTAACTCACATTTAAACTATATATTATATCAATTACATCATATATAATTGATATAACTCCTCACGTATGAAATTGAACACTTCAATTTCACTCCTAACTTTATACCCTCAATATTACCATGTTGAGCCAACGGAGGAATCTAATGGACCTACAGATCATGAGCTCCAATGATGTGAGATTTGAAGGGAATGAAATCGCCGCGCAGTGGAAGACGATTGAATCGTCGTGGTATCATTATGAAACATGTGTTTATTAAAATTGATCTAACACTTAGATCTAGGCTAAACATGCTTAAAGAATAAGAAATTTACAGCAAGAATATATTTTACTTACTTGTTGTAGACAAACACTGCAAATTCTTCCTCGGGCCACGAACTCTTCGGGCTACTCGATCTCAACAAAAACTTCCACTAAAATGATCTTGAACACCACCAAGTGATCTTCTCGGTTGTTCTCTTTTGGAGAAGGGAAGATTGTAGGATCTTGTAAGAGTTTTGGGGAGTGAGGAGAATTGAGAGAGAATTGTGAGAGTTCTTCTTCTTTTCTTTGATGAAAAACAAGAAAATGAGAGAATGATCACCAAACCCTTCTTGCAAAGGGTTTAAATAGTGGAATGAGGTAGTTAATTTCTCCTCATTATTACCACTATACCACAACCATAGGTTATGCAAATCTCGTTTGTATAACCACATAATATAAGATATCTCATATCTCATATTGCAAATCTCATTTGCAATAATTGTGGATTAATTAAATTGAATCACATTCAATTTAATTTCTCTCAATCAAATTCTCCAATTAGTCCTAATTCAACAATTAGACTAACCTATAGTTTATTATGAATCTTATTCACATTAAACTATATATTATATCATTCATATCTCATATAAATGACATAAATGCCCTTAAAGTGAAATTGAACACTTCAATTCCATACCAAAACAATAACCCTTCTTTTAACCTGTGGAGCCAACCGAGGGACCTAATGGACCTCTGATGGCGGGCTCACATGATCCGAGATCAACTTTGTCAACTCTTTGACCGGTTAATCAACATTCATTAGCTACGGTAACATTCCACTATAGCCCGTAGTTGCACTCCCGTCAGTGCAGAATATTACGTGTCCACTGATATAACCAATGCCCATAGTCGACCCATCACAGGTTGTTCGTAGACACGGTTGGGTCAAATTACCGTTTTACCCCTCTGTCTACCTCTTGATCCTTAAGTCCCCACTACTCCTCTAATGAACAACATATTGTGATGTTCCAACCATACACAACACCCTTCTCGGGCCAGTGAGAAGGTGGGCGGTCGTTGTCCAAGCCCTGGAGACAGCACTTAAGGGAACAACCCCTCTAGTTTCCCTAAAGGCAAGAACGAGTGAATTCCATCTCGCGTAGTTAAGTTCCCAGCTCCCTACTTGGTTCTGTCCTTGAGAAGATAGGCATATTAGGCGAGTAACTGTGACCACCCTCACCCGTACTAGTCAAAGGACAGACCCCCGCAGACAGGAGTCCGTAATACGCTCACGATTCAGGTCGAGTAACTAATGGTCATCTACGAAGTTATTAGTCCCTTCACAATCAGCGGTGTTACATCGATGAGGTCTAATAATTCACGGTCCGGTCTTGTACAATCTCATTGCACAGATGCCCCCACTCGCATGTCAACCACATGAACGAGTCCGATCACCTCGTTTGTATCTAACACAAAGCGGTCGCATCCACGGTGTATCCGAGGATTAGGTCTCCAACCCTATCCATATCATCGTAGACCGTTCGGGTCATTAACTCAAACGTGATCCTCCTGTGTCCACTACACACCGCTCAAGTTCTAGTTCTCTAATAAATTCAATGACCACGGAGCTTAGTTTATTGGAAAAGTTTATAAATATTGCAAGACACAAAGTGATGAAATAAATAACTCTTATTAATTTCAAACAATATATTACAAACACGAGATTAGGACAAAAATCCCAACAAACTCCCACTTGGACTAAGCTAGTGGAGAAAATACATTTTAAATGTACATAAATTACAACGAAATTATACAATAAACTAGGGCATTGAATACCAGTTTACACATCTCCCACTTGCCTAGTCGGGAAGCTCTCAAGACCTAGACTCTCTAGGTGACCCTCAAACACCTTAGCCGTGCGGGGCTTTGTAAAAGGATCACCTACGTTGTGCTCGACGCTATCTCTGCGTGACCGTCACGCTCACGCACACAATCTCCGTGTCGGGTGATACTTACGCTCAATATGCTTGCCCCTTTTATGATTTCGAGGTTCTCTCGAGTTGGCTACTGCACCACTGTTGTCACAAAACAGTGTGATTGGCAAGTTCATATTTGGAACAACTTCCAAATTCGTCATGAACTTCCCCGAGCCAAATAGCTTCGCTTTGCGACTTCACAAGCCGCAACATACTTGGCTTCCATCGTGGAATCAGCGATGCATCCCTGCTTGATGCTTCGCCACACTACAGCTCCTCCATTCAGAATGAAGGTTGACCCGGAAGTGGATTTCCTAGAATCCTTATCGGTCTGAAAGTCAGAATATGTGTATCCCGTAAGGATCAAATCCCCACTCCCATACACAAGGTTGTAGTTCCTCGTTCTCTTAAGATACTTGAGGATTGCCTTTACGGTTGTCCAGTGATCTAATCCTGGATTGGATTGATACCTACTGACAATCCCAACTGCATAACAGATGTCGGGCCTAGTACACAACATTGCATACATCAGGCTCCCTACAGCTGAAGCATAGGGGATTCGTTTCATATCCTCAACCTCTTGAGGCGTGTTAGGACATTGATCCTTAGACAGGTGAACCTCATGCCTGAAAGGCAGCAAGCCCTTCTTGGAGTTCTGCATCTTATATCTAGACAACATCTTGTCAATATAAGACGCTTGAGACATGGCTAGCGTTTTGTTCTTCCTGTTCGGACAATGCGGATACCTAGAACATATCATGCCTCTCCCAATCTTTCATTTGGAATTGCGAAGCCAACCATTCCTTAATGTCAGTAAGAAATCCTACCTCATTCCCAATGAGAAGGATATCATCCACATACAATATAAGAAATGCGACAGTTTTGTCGACGATTTTCTTGTAGACACAAGGCTCGTCAACATTTTGTTCAAAGCCATAAGATTTGATCGCCTCATCAAACCTTATATTCCAAGACCTCGAGGCTTGTTTCAGTCCATAAATAGACCTTTTAAGCCGGCAAACTCTTTGCTCTTGGTCTTGGGCAATGAACCCCTTGGGCTGGTCCATGTAGATGGTCTCGTCAAGGTTGCCATTCAGAAAGGCGGTCTTGACATCCATCTGTCATACCTCATAGTCATAATATGCGGCAATGACCAGAAGGATTCTAATCGACTTTACCATGGCAACAGGTGAAAAGGTTTCCTCATAGTCAACCCCTTCCACCTAGATAAAATCCTTTGCCACTAGTCGAGCTTTGAAGGTCTGCGCCTTCCCATCTACGCCACATTTACGCTTGTAGATCCACTTGCAACCAATAGGTTTAACCCCATCCGGTTGGTCCACAAGCTCCCAGACGGAATTGAAGTGCATCGACTCCATTTCCTGGTCCATGGCTTTAATCCATTCGTCTTTGTCAACGTCTGCCATTGCCTGATCATAGGTCAATGGATCCTCACAGTCATCATACGGAGTGACGACCTGGGTTTCAGCTAAATCCATGTAACGTTCAGGCTGTCTCACAACCCTCTCACTATGTCGAGGCATTCCCAACTCTTGGGAACGGACTTGACTAGACGAGCTAGGATCAACAACACTTGTTGACTTACTAGCACCATCAGCAACTCTTGCTGATGAACTGTCCATTTCATTCAACACAATTTTACTCCTTGGTAAGTGATCCCTGATGTGGTCTTCCTCAAGGAAAGTGGCGTTTGTCGACACAAGCACCCTATTATCCTTAGGATCGTAAAAGTAACCACCTCTAGTCTCTTTTGGGTAACCTACAAAGAGGCACAACTTTGAACGGGGTTCCAACTTCTTCGGGTTTGACACCAACACATGGGTCGAGCATCCCCAAATTCTAAAATGACGTAAAGCGGTTTCTGACCATGCTAGAGTTCGAAAGGTGTTTCACAAACACTTTTCGACGGAACTGTGTTCAAAATGTAAACCGCAGTCTCCACTGCGTAACCCCAAAAAGAATCAGGGAGACGAGCATAGCTCATCATCGACCGAACCATGTGTTTCTCCTCTCCGATACACTATTCTGTTGTGGCATTCCAGGTGCTGAGAGTTGGGACGTAATTCCATATTCTATCAAATAGTCCTAGAATTCAGTGTCCATATACTCTCCACCTCGATCCGATCGAAGTGTTTTAAGCGATTTACCTAATAGGTTCTCAACCTCAGTCTTGAACTCCTTTAACTTTTCAAGTGTTTCAGACTTACTGTGCATTAGGTAAATATACCCATATCTCTGGAGTAATCGTCTATGAAAGACACGAAATACTCATAACTGCCCAGAGCTTTAACATTCATCTGGACCACACGAGAGGTTAGAATGTACTAACTCAAGAGGCTCTTTGGCTCTATATCTTTTTCCACTAAAAGGACGTTTGGTCATTTTGCCCTCAAGGCATGACTCACACACTGGTAAAGAGTTTTCTTCCAACTCGCTTAGAAGTCCACTCTTCACTAGTCTCTCAATCCTATTGAGATTAATGTGGCCTAACCGAAGATGCCAAAGATGGGCATTTTCTTTTGGAGAAACTTTTAATCTCTTAGTTCATGCGTTTCAATTTGTTTTAAACAATTCGGTGTTCAAAACACTTTTGGCCCGAATTAGGGTTCAAAACATATAGATTGCTCTCAAGCGAAGCGAGAACAAATCAAATTTTCATTTCGAGAAATAAACGCTTTATTACTCTTGAATGAAACAGAAATATTTTGTTCTAATAGGCGAAATAGAAACTAGGTTTCTCGTAAACCCGGTGAACTATGTACATATTATCCAATAATAAGTACTTCCCGCCAAAAACAAATTCATCGTGCCTATTCTTTGCAAATGAGACAACTTCTCCTGATCCAACCACGAGTGTTATCTCACCCTCTTGCAGTAACTGCGCCAGAACTTAACCCTTGAAAAGAAGAGCAAACATGGTTAGTGGCGCTGAATCCAATATCCAAGCGAGTCATTACTCTCCACTAAACAAGTTTCTGTGACAAGTAAATCACATTTACCTGTCATCTTCTTTTCATCAAGGAACTTGGGACAACTCCTTTTAAGGTGTTCGTCCTCGTTGCGATGAAAACACTTTCTCGGCAACATCCTTGATTTCTTTGCCTTTTAGGCGCTAGTGTGGTCAACCCTTAACTTCCTTCAACTTCTCATTCTTTCCTTAGGTCTGAAGAGTCTACAAACTTTATCCCGCAGGTCATACCCACAGTGAAAAGGCTTAAGGCAACACTTGCCTCGACTTCCCGTCCCCCTAGTTTGCACCAAGGACCGAAAGGTTTGTAGATCGTTGAATATGATTTCTTTGACAGCACCCGAGAACCTCCTCAGTGAGTGCGAACTCTTGGTCGTCATTTACCAAAATCGTGTCTATATTGTTTTTCCACGAAATACTATCGCCGACTAACTTAACGGAAGCTAAAGGAGCGTTAAAAGCGTTTGACATTTTGTTGCTGAAATAAAATGAAAAACTTTGTATTAGTCTCGCAAAAACTTTTGAAAATACAATCGGGTTTTAGCAAATTTTTATCCTATGATCCCTAGGTCATTTAAAAATTGCAATGATACCTGTGTTTAGAATGACCGCTCTTCAGAGGGTAGACAAACCCACTCCTCCTCTAGGACGAGACTCTCTCACTGACACCCCTAATACCAGAATAACTCTTATTCCATTAGGCATCCAGTTACCATTTTTCGGTCAGAATCCATTAACTCTTAATGAATCCTGTGAGTGTCACCCTCAATCTTTAAATTTCCAAGTATCCGTCCAAACAATAGCCGTCATAGGGAGGACTAAGAAGGAAAACCAACAAGGAAATCGTATCCCTTTCGGGAATTCACGGTGTTCCGACTCCCATGATCAAGGCCCTCCGTAAGGATTGTGCAGTCCCGAGCAGCAAACTAGCGAGCGGATCATAGGCGTCTCATGGTGTGAATCGAAAGAAGAGACCGTGGGTCCTGTTTTCCACAGTCCCCGCTCCCACTCATTATAAGTACTCTCTCCATTCACGTTGATATTGACCCATACAAATGCCACCCGTAAGGGGACGCTCCCATTTGCGCCACGAGGCCGAGCATGGATCTCACGGTGCGAACTTAACGGAGATTTGTGGATGGAAAATTAAATGTATCTTATACATTTTATTTCCTCCCACTCAGCACTTTAAAATAATCGGGATTGACCTAGATAAACCATCTAAAATTTACCTAAGTCTACCAATATAACTCTTATATTGGATTAGCCTAAGTCTATAATCACATTATTGACTTAGGTCTATGTGAGTAAATTAATTAACTCTTAATTAACGGCACTCACGAGAATATAACCTAAGAATCTCCGGACCGAATTCACTCCCAGGTCGATTTCCAGGTAGGGGTGTTCCACAAGCGTCAACTTAAATACCCCAGCCTTAGACAAAACCTTCCTTAGACAGAGTTACTTATCAGTCTCCATTCAAAGGTTATATTTGATTTCCTAAATTTCTAATCTTATTAGAAAAATAGAAAACCTAAGTCTAATTATTCAATTTCTAAACACTTTAAAACTAATAATTAACTTAGGTTACATGCATTTTTATGTTATCGTCATTGATCATCCATCACATGAATAATACTATACTATAACATACATTCATCACATGAATTAAATGCATGAGCATGCATTTAATAAAAAAATATAACACTTATATTTAATTAAATTAAAACATGCATACATTATATTATAACTCTTATAATATAATGTATGCATACCATTATAATATAATCCTATCATGCATACCATATATTATAACTCTTATAATATAAATATGATGCATGAAATGTTTAACCTAAGGTGGGATTTTAAATCTATATGACATACATTATGCACATAGAATTTAATTAAAATATACATCTCATGCATAAAATAATTAAATAGCAAAAATGGACCGGTTTTTGGCACCTATGGGCAATTATTTAATTAAATAAAAAATACATTTTTTAAAAAAATAAAATATGAAAATAATCGCCCATGATGTGAAAACCCTCCCACTTCTCGCGAAAAAACCGCCAGCAACTGCTAACCGCCCATGAAGTGAAAAACCTCCCACTTCTCGCGAAAAAACCGCCAGCAACTGCTAACCGCCCATGAAGTGAAAAACCTCCCACTTCTCGCGAAAAAACCGCCAGCAACTGCTAACCGCCCAACGTGTTCAGCGTTGCAACGCTATCGACATAACAACAAACACTTTGCTATTCTTCCATCGATTTCCGCTTGTTTCCGCTCCGATTTCTTCACAGCAACTCTTGCTACGAACGACCCGGACTTACAAACTCGATTTACAACAAAATGCCCAAAAATAACGAGCCCTTACATTGATCTCATCAACAAAATTGTAAATCTAATCTAGTGCCAAAAACCGAAACATCCATAATGCAAACCAAGCAATCATCTCATGAAATTATGGCAAAATACCCACCTAATTTTAACAAAACAGTGCATAAAAGAAGAACCATCAACCTGTCTCTAATACCAATTGAAGGGAATGAAATCCCCGCGCAGTGGAAGACGATTGAATCGTCGTGGTATCATTATGCAACATGTGTTTATTAAAATTGATCTAACACTTAGATCTAGGCAAACATGCTTAAAGAAGAAGAAATTTACAGCAAGAATATATTTTACTTACTTGTTGTAGACAAACACTGCAAATTCTTCCTCGGGCCACGAACTCTTCGGGCTACTCGATCTCAACAAAAACTTTCACCAAAATGATCTTGAACACCACCAAGTGATCTTCTCGGTTGTTCTCTTTTGGAGAAGGGAAGATTGTAGGATCTTGTAAGAGTTTTGGGGAGGGAGGAGAATTGAGAGAGAATTGAGAGAGTTCCTCTTCTCTTCTTTGATGAAAAACAAGAAAATGAGAGAATGATCACCAAACCCTTCTTGCAAAGGGTTTAAATAGTGGAATGAGGTAGTTAATTTCTCCTCATTATTACCACTATACCACAACCATAGGTTATGCAAATCTCATTTGCAGAACCACATAATATAAGATATCTCATATCTCATATTGCAAATCTCATTTGCAATAATTGTGGATTAATTAAATTGAATCACATCCAATTTAATTTCTCTTAATCAAATTCTCCAATTAGTCCTAATTCAACAATTAGACTAACCTATAGTTTATTATGAATCTCATTCACATTAAACTATATATTATATCATTCATATCTCATATAAATCACATAAATGCCCTTAAAGTGAAATTGAACACTTCAATTCCATACCAAAACAATAACCCTTCTTTTAACCCAGGTGGAGCCAACCGAGGGACCTAATGGACCTACAGTGACGGGCTCACATGATACGAGATAAACCTGTCAAACTCTTTGACCCAGTTAATCAACATTCATTAGCTACGGTAACACTCCACTATAGCCCGTAGTGCCACTCCTCCGCCGCACGAGAATATTACGTGTCCACTAATATAACCAATGCCCATGAGTCGACCCTTCACGGGTTGTTCGTAGACACGGCTGGGTCAAATTACCGTTTTACCCCTATGTCTACCTCTTGATCCTTAAGTCCCCACTGCTCCTCTAATGAACAACATATTGTGATGGTCCAACTATACCCAACACCCTTCTCGGGCAAGTGAGAAGGTGGGTGCCGTTGTCCAAGCCACAGAGACGAGACTTAAGGGAACAACCTCTAGTTTTCCTAAAGGCGGGAACGAGTGAATTCCATCTCGCGTAGTTAAGTTCCCAACTCCTACTTGGTTCTCACCCCACGAGAAGATAGGCATATTGGGCGAGTAATCGTGACCACCCTCACCTGCATTACTAGTCAAAGGACATACCCGCAGACGGGAGTCTCATGTACGCTCACGATTCGGTCGAGTCACTAATGGTCATCTACGAAGTTATTAGTCCTTCATCACAAGCGGTGTTACATCGGTGGTCTAATAATTCACGGTCCGGTCTTGTACAATCTCATTGCACAGATGCCCCCACTCGCATGTCAACCACATGAACGAGTCGGATCACCTCGTTTGTATCTAATACAAAGCGGTCGCATCCACAGATGTATCCGAGTTAGGTCTCCAACCCTATCCATATCATGAGACCGTTTGGGTCATTAACTCGAGCGTGATCCTCCCCGTGTGTCCACTACACACCGCTTCAAGTTCTAGTTCTCTCATAAATTCAATGACCACGGAGCTTAGTTTATTGGAAAAGTTTATAAATATTGCGAGACACAAAGTGATGAAATAAATAACTCTTATTAATTTCAAACAATATATTACGAACGTCTCCAACCTTATATATTAATTAAAATGTTTTTATAATTAAATATATTAATAAAAATCTGTTTTATGCCCGTTGGTCCTCGCGTTAAATGACTTGGCGTTACTGTAACGATAGCATCGTTACAACGCCGCTTTTGTCATCTTCATCGCCGAGCGTTGCAACGCGAGGCGACATTGCAATCTTTGTCGTCTTCTCGAGTCGCGCTACTGCTTTGCGGCGGCGTTACGCGCCATTCACAGAACAACCATAGGAATCTCCATTCCTTGCTCGTTTTCGCTCCGATCTTCTCAGCAACCGCTTTATCTCGATCGACATGGACTTACAGACTTGGTTTACAATTAAATTTGCCCAAATAACCAGGTCCTTACATTGAACATTTCAATGGAAATTGTAAATCTAAGTACCAAAATTGAAAACATCTAATTTTGCAAAAATCGTTCATACATCTCATGCACAAAACAGTAAATCTCATCTTGTTCTTGAAAATTCCAGAACATAAATCAAGAACGCAACCTGGCTCTGATACCAATTGAAGGGAATCGAAGTCCCCGCAGCGGAAGCGATTGCGAATCGCGCGCTCTTGATTTAGTTACAATGGAAAATTCAAGAACGCAAACATGGATTAAGCATGTAATAAAAGTATGGACAACAAGTATATACCTTTGAAGAACTTTTCTTCAAGTGCTCCTCTCTCCACGGTCACGATCTCAAAGAACAAGAACTCAAATGCAACACCAGACACCACCACCGGATCTTCTCCGTTGTTCTCTAGGTGAGGGAGGAAGGTGGGTTCCCTTTAGGAGTGGTGAAGTATTTTGTGAGAGAGATTTGTGTTTTGGAACTCTTCCAACAACACAACAAGGAGGCTAGGAATACTATTTTTCAAGTCTTAACCTAGTTGCATCTCATGCAACTATATATAGGGGAATGGTATGGAAATGACCATTCTACCCCTCCTTTAATCTCTCTTTAGTATATAGTTTATATATGAATCTAATTCACATTAAAACTATATATTATATCAATTACATCATATATAATTGATATAACTCCTCATGTATGAAATTGAACACTTCAATTTCACTCCCAACTTTATACCCTCAATATTACCATGTTGAGCCAACGGAGGGATCTAATGGACCTACAGATCTTGAGCTCCAATGATGTGAGATTAACTGATCAAACTCTTTGATCCAGTTAATCAATATTCATTAACTACAAGTCACTCCACTATAGACTTGTAGTTGCACTCTCCTCACTGTAGATATTATTGTGTCCACTGATGTAGTCATTGCCCATGAGTCGACCCTTCACAGGTTGTTCGTAATCACAGCTTGGTCAAATTACCGTTTTACCCCTGTGATTACCTCTTTGCTCCTTAAGCACCATTGATCCTCTAATGAACAACAAGTCTAAGGTCCTACCTTCGACTCATACCCTCATAAAGGGCGGGGCTCCGTTGTTCAAGACCTGGAGTCGGTTCTTAAGGGAACAACCTATTTGATTCCTTAGTAGAGGAATGAGTGAATTCCATCTTGCACAGTTAAGTTCCTAGCTACCTTCGAGGTTCTGTCCCTGAGAAGGTAGGCTTATTTAGTCGGCTACATGCCACTCTCACCCATACTAGTCTAAGGACAAACCCCTATAAGCAGGAGTTCTTAACTTGCTCAGGATTCAGGTCAAGTCACTAATGACCATCTATAAATTACTAGTCTTATCCTCATTAACGATTGTTATCTTTGGTTAGACTAATAATTTGCGATCCAGTCTTGTATGAACTCTTCATACGTGATGCCCCCACTCGCATGTCAACTACATGAATGAGTTGGATTACCTCATTTGTACTAATTACAAAGTGGGTTGAATCCATGGTGTTACCAGAATGAGGTTTCCAACCTTATTCTTATACCATAGACTATTTAGGTTATAATCTTGAACTCAACCCAAATAGTGTTCACTACACTGATTTCAAGATAAATGTTATAACCTTGGAGCTTAGTTTATTGGATTTATAAAAGCAAGATTGTAATCTTATCAAAACAAATAACACTTTATTTAATTGATCAAAATTACACAAGTTTAGGGCATAAATCCCAACAAATACAATCACTTTCGTAGGAGAAATTCAGGTGATACAGTTGAAGGTTGAAAAGTCTCCACTCCCTTTATCTCCAAAAGTATCTTTTAATCTTGATAACCATTTTTTCTATACTCACGAGTCTTATTTTGAATTTTGTTATTTTATTTCAGTAAACAAAAATAACAAAAATATTTATATTTCAGGTGCCTAAGAATAACATAAGGGAATGAAATCGCCGCGCAGCGGAAGACGATTGAATCGTCGTGGTATCATTATGCAACATGTGTTTATTTAAATTGATCTAACACTTAGATCTAGGCTAAGCATGCTTAAAGAAGAAGAAATTTACAGCAAGAATATATTTTACTTACTTGTTGTAGACAAACACTGCAAATTCTTCCTCAGGCCATGAACTCTTCGGACTACTCGATCTCAACAAAAACTTCCACCAAAATGATCTTGAACACCACCAAGTGATCTTCTCGGTTGTTCTCTTTTGGAGAAGGGAAGATGGTGGGATCTTGTAAGAGTTTTGGGGAGGGAGGAGAATTGAGAGAGAATTGAGAGAGTTCTTCTTCTCTTCTTTGATGAAAAACAAGAAAATGAGAGAATAATCACCAAACCCTTCTTGCAAAGGGTTTAAATAGTGGAATGAGGGAGTTAAATTCTCCTCATTATTACCACTATACCACAACCATAGGTTATGCAAATCTCATTTGCATAACCACATATTATAAGATATCTCATATCTCATATTGCAAATCTCATTTGCAATAATTGTGGATTAATTAAATTGAATCACATCCAGTTTAATTTCTCTCAATCAAATTCTCCAATTAGTCCTAATTCAACAATTAGACTAACCTATAGTTTATTATGAATCTCATTCACATTAAACTATATATTATATCATTCATATCTCATATAAATGACATAAATGCCCTTAAAGTGAAATTGAACACTTCAATTCCATACCAAAACAATAACCCTTCTTTTAACCCAGGTGGAGCCAACCGAGGGACCTAATGGACCTACAGTGACGGGCTTCAATGATCCGAGATTAACCTGTCAAACTCTTTGACCCGGTTAATCAACATTCATTAGCTACGGTAACACTCCACTATAGCCCGTAGTTGCACTCCCGTCAGTGCAGAATATTACATGTCCACTGATATAACCAATGCCCATGAGTCGACCCTTCACAGGTTGTTCGTAGGCACGGTTGGATCAAATTACCGTTTTACCCCTGTGTCTACCTCTTGATCCTTAAGTCCCCACTGCTCCTCTAATGAACAACATATTGTGATGGTCCAACCATACACAACACCTTTCTCGGGCCAGTGAGAAGGTGGGTGGTCGTTGTCCAAGCCCTGGAGACAACACTTAAGGGAACAACCCCTCTAGTTTCCCTAAAGGCGGGAACGAGTGAATTCCATCTCGCGTAGTTAAGTTTCCAGCTCCTACTTGGTTACGTCACCTCGAGAAGATAGGCATATTGAGCGAGTAATCGTGACCACCCTCACCCGTACTAGTCAAAGGATGGACCCCGCATGCAGGAGTCCGTAATACGCTCAGGATTCAGGTCGAGTCATTAATGGTCATCTATGAAGTTATTAGTCCTTACTGTCAACGGTGTTAATCAGTAGGTCTAATAATTCACGGTCCGGTCTTGTACAATCTCATTGCACAGGATGCACCCACTCGCATGTCAACCACATGAACGAGTCGAGATCACCTCGTTTGTATCTAATACAAAACAGTCGCATCCACAAATGTATCCGAGATTAGGTCTCCAACCCTATCCATATCACAGAGACCATTCGGGTCATTAACTCGAGCGTGATCCTCCCCAGTGTCCCACTACACACCGTTAAAGTTCTAGTTCTCTCATAAATTCAATGACCCTGGAGCTTAGTTTATTGGAAAAGTTTATAAATATTGCAAGACACAAAGTAATGAAATAAATAACTCTTATTAATTTCAAACAATATATTACAAACACGAGATTAGGACAAAAATCCCAACATAACAAAAGAGCCTTTTAGACTTAGAAGGCTATATTGACTCAAGTAAGAAGGGCCCGAAGAAATATAACCAATTTTACGTTCTTTGATGCCAACCATGGGTCCAATCTAGCTAAAGATGTTAAAGAAAACGCTTCTTGGGAGGCAACCCAAACTTTTGATTTCATTTATTTTTGTTTTTTGTTTTTAGTTGTTTGTTTGTTTAGTTCTTAGTTTGTTTTGTTTTGTTAGGTTGTCGTTGATGTCATCCCTCGTGAAATCCATGCTCTCATTCTGCAGTATTTTTATCTCACGTGACTTGGTCGTCCAAAGAATTCAAAAAAAAAATGAAGATCTGCATTACTCAGAACAATATTGTTCACTCTTACCCTTTTTACTTTCTTTGGGCTTATTTTGCAAACATTAGGGACAATGTTTAGTTTAAGTTTGGGGGTGGGATGTGTTGTTTATCTGTTGTGACTGCCCTAATTATGTGTTGAATTGATGATTGATCTTATGCATAAGAATGATTAGGATGACTGAGGATGAGATTTAATTGAAAATTTTGTGATTCTGCTGGAACTTGAGAGCATGATATAAATCAGAGTAAATTTAATAATTTTCTTGAGTTTTTCCTGCAATTGTTTATGTACGTAGCCTTTATTCCTGTAGTTTTGAATGCTTAGAACGGTGTTATCAGGTTTATAAGTTTGATGTCACCTCGATAGGAGTAAGAACTGATTTGAGAGTTAAACTGCATGATAGGATGAATGATAATATGATTTATATGATCAGAAATGTTGTACTTAATGAAAAAATGTATCTTGGTGACTCGTGCTCTTGAATTGTGCTTAAAAGAGTCGAAAACAAAAATAGCTACCTTCACTGTGATCAGTTAGGGCACTCATTAAGTGAGTGTTGTAGGTAAGGGTCCCTACAGTGGATGTGTGAAAGCTAATTTCCTTACTTATATATATATATCTATAAAGAATATTGGGTTGAAAAAAAAATATAGTGCTGAAAAGAGTTGTTTGTTTCTTGATTGTGGGGAGACTTAAAGATTAGGACTTATAGCCAGTGTAGGGGGAAGTTGAATGGAGAACTTGATAAAGTTGTTCCAGGCTAGTAAAGATGAAATGAATGAAGGCTAATCACACACACACGTAGGGATACTTAGGAAATGTTTTAAATTGCTTGTTGAAGTATCGTATGTGATTGTTTCCTGTGATTGCTGAATTTTTTCTTTTAAATCTCTGAGGCTTGAGTCAGATGTATACATGAGAAAGATCTTATGTTTAATTCTGTTTTTGCTCGGGACTAGCAAAAGTTTAAGTTTGGAGGTATTTGATAACACAAAAAATGTGTGCTATCCTTAGGCTTATAATTTGCTAGTTTCTATGATCATTTCAGGGCTTTCACGTATTTAATTTATCCAATTTTAGGTTAAGAGCATTTACAGACCATTTAGAAAATTTTGGAGTGCTTAGGCTAAATTCAAGGCTTTTGGAGCTAAAAATGTCATGAAGTAGAAAGAGAAGGACCAATCCAAGCCTTTTGACTCGAGTTGACGGTGTTGCAATGCCATGCAAGGCGTCGCAACGCCGATGTTGCAAATTTTTAGCTTAGAGGAGTCGTGGTGATGGCATTGCAACGTTACTTTGCAGCGTCACAACGCCGAATCGGTAATAGGCGCGCACGTTAGGGTAGCAACGTTGTAACACTATCCTCAGCGTTGGAACGCCGCTGATATTTTCCTTATTTAATTGATCGCCTAGGGCACGACATTGTAACGTTGTGCGTATTTTGTGCATAAATAGAATATGATGTACCCTTTGCCGAGAGGACCCGAATTTGATAGATTTTTTACCTAATTTCGAAATACACACTCTAAAAGGAGAAAAAGAGTATTCCTTGGGGGCCAAGACGTGAGTGGAGTCCGAGATCGTGACGGGAGCTTGGAAACGAGGGACCGACATCAACACATATGAGTTTTATTTCTCTTTCCTTTAGTTTGTAGCTTAGTAGACTCTTCTATGACATTAACGTGTTTTTATGGTGATTATGAGTAGCTAATTGTCGTAGTTAAGGGATTGATGTAGCCTGTTATGAACTTATTTAAGTATGTATTGAACTTTGATTGTGTTGTTTTATTTTTGGTAATTCGTTCTTAAGTTACTTGCTTTTCTTTGGCCAAGTCTAGCATGTTTTGTTTGTTTAAGTTGATTCGAGAGAAAAGACTTAGATTAGAGCAAAGTTGCCAAAACCCTTACTAAATCTAGGCACAAGAGTGACTTAGCTTCTCTGGAAAACGTTTTAAGAAATTGCTTAATGTCGTGCATGCTTTTAAAATTCATAAGGTAACTTTAGGATTTATTGCTATGCATGAGAATCACTAGAGATCGAGAGATTCTTTTGAATATCTTTACTTATTGTTTATAAACACGCAACCATTGTTCATTGTATGTGCTAAATAAGGAATTGACTTGTGAAATCAATCTCCCTAATAATTTTATCATATTTGTGTCTCCACTTGTATATCTTTCTTTTTATCTTTATTTTCACCTTATTTCCAAGTTTTGTTGCTTTAGATAAAATTTAGAATTAGTATCTTGGTAGTTAATCAATTTAGAAACCCATTCCTGAGAACGATAGTTTGAACTCAAATCACTATATTAAAAATTGACCTGTACATTTGCGGTATTGCATTATTATTTTACGCAACAACCAACATCTTCATCGATGAGTTTTCTATTTTCTTCCTTTTTGTTTGTAGTTTTGTTATAGACTCTAGTATGACATTAGCTTGTTTTGATAGTGATTATGAGTAGCTAATTGTCGTAGTTAGGGGATTGATTAACATGTTTTGAACTTATTTAAGTATGTATTAAACTCATGTTTATGTTGCTTTATTTTTGGAAATTCTTTCTTAAATTACTTGTTTTTCTTTGGCCAAGTTTAGCATGATTTGTTGGTTTAAGTTGATTCGATAGAATAGACTTAGATTAGAGTAAAGTTGCCAAAACTCTTAGAAATTCTGGGCACAAAAGTGACCTGGGTTCTTTGGAAAACGTTTTAAGAAGTTGTTTAATGTAATGCATGCTTTTAAAATTCATAAGGTAACTTTATGATTTATTGCTATGCATGAGAATCATTAGTTCTCGAGAGAGTCTTTGAATATCTTTACTTCTTGTTTATAATCTCACAACCATAGCCAATTGCATGTGCTAAATAAGGAAATAACTTGTGAAATCAATTCCCACAACAATTCTTGCATATTCGTGTCTCCACTTGTATATTTACTTTTCTATCTTTGTTTTCACCTTTTATCAAAGTTTTGTTGCTTTAGATAAAATTAAAAATTAGTATCTTGGTAGTTAATCAATCTAGGAAACCATTCCTAAGGACGATACTCGTATCTTAAATCACTATATTAAAACTTGACCCGTACACTTGCGGTATTGCAAATATATTTTACACAACGGGCAACTTCGTGAGTGGCTTGCGGTATGGGTTGGAGGCGTGCGACTACACCGGACGGCTGATTGCATCACGATTGCAGTTGGGTTCGAGCGAGTAGATGGGAGGGTTGCTTCATTTAGGCGAACAATGGGGTTGTGGTGGCACGAATTCGACGGATGTTGGCGATGCGACAAAGCTACGGTGTGGGTTTGATTGGCGACAAAGCTACACGAGGAGGAAAAATAAGCAGCAGTTACAGTTGGGGTAAGAAAGAGAGAGGGAGACTAGACTAAAAGTGAAAGAGTTGTCAGTAAGGGAGAAGAGAAGAAGAAGAAGAAAAGAAGAGGGCAGCGTCGGAGAGGGGAAAACTTTCTGTTGGGATTTGTGCCCTAAAACTCGTAGTTTGTAATTATGTTCTAATTATTGTAATAAAGTGTTATTATTTCAATAAAGTGTTATTGTTCGTTATCTACGAGTTTGCCTTTATTTAAACCCTAAATTCAATAAACTAAACATCCAAGGCTGTTAAATGAATCTCTTACTGAATGTAATGTACATAAAAAGGATCTCGGTTCGAGATACAACCTAAAGGGTCTATAGTTAGGGGATAAGGTTTGGGTACCTTACCCTGGTTAAACTATGGATGTGGCCCACTTTGTATTTGATACAAACACTGTGATCCTAACGTGTTCGTGTAGATGACATGTGAGTGGGGATATCCTATGTAATGAGATTACATAAGACCGGACCACGAAATAGTAATCTCTAGCTGTAACTCCGTTTACTAGTTAGGTTTCTATTTCACTAGGATGACCTAGGAAATTTGATCTCAATCCTGAGCAGGTTACGAACTCCAGTTCGCGAGGGATTGTCCTTTGACTTGTATGGGTGAGAGTGGCCACATTCGCCGACTCAATATGCCTACCTTCTTAGGGACAAGACCGAATGAGCGGCTGGGAACTTAACTTAGTAAGATGGAATTCACTCCTTCCCGCCTACTAGGGTTAGTAGAGGAATGTTCCCTTAAGTGGTGTCTCCGAGACTTGAACAAAGGGCCCGACCCTCTCATTGGCCCGAGAGGGACTCTGTTTGTTGGTAAGACCACAAACAAATTGTTCATTAGAGGAGCACTAGTACTTAAGGCACAAGATGTAACCCAGGGGTAAAACGGTAATTTGACCCAGCTGGTGTTACAAACATTCGTGAAGGATTGACTTGCTGTTATTGGTCAATATCAATAGACACAGAAATATATCTGCAGTGAGAAGAGTGCAACTGTAAGACTTTAGTAGAGTGTTCTCGCAGTTAACGAATGTTGATTGGGAGGTTAATGAGATTAACCGAGCAATCTTATATCGTTGTAGCTTTTGATCTGTATGTCCATTAGGTCCACCTTCTAGCTCTTAAAGGGTTCTTAGATCATTTGAATTTGAAATGTTCAAATTCATTAGGGAATATATTTAATGTATTTAGATACGATATAATATATAGTTTTGGAACTATATATTATAAATTTAATGTGAATATGATTCATATTAAATTATATGAGAGAATTGAATATTAGAAAGAGTTCAAATATTATATTAAGTGTGATTGTGATTCACATTTGCAAACTATAGGTTAAAATTTAATGTGCACTGGATGTACATTAAAACTATAGGTTAAAGGGGTAATATGATTAAATGAGATTTAATCCAAATTAAATATATGATATTTAATTTGTATTATTTAAATATGATTTAAATTAATAATTAAATTTGATTTAATTATATTATTATTATTATTATTATTATTATTATTATTATTATTTTAATAATAAATGAGGGAACGTGTCATCCAAACACGTTCCCCACTACCCCTCCCCTTCTCCCTATCGACGGTTTAACAGGGAGAAGGGGGTAGCTCATTTGATGATCGATTGATCAATTAGTGCAAGAAGGCAAGAATTCTCTCTCTCTCTCACTTTTAGAATTCCCAAAATTATCCAAAAGTTGGAATCCTTCCCACAAAAGATTTTGTTCTAAGTTGACTCTCAGAGGATAGAAGGTTTTCTTCGTCGTTCTGTCCAACAGAAGAAAATAGAGAAGTTTCTTGGAAGTTCCTGTGTTGCTGCAAGTTGAAACTACAAAGGTAATTGTTCCTTCTTTTCTCTTTAGTTTAATTGTTAAACTTAGTATGTTTGTATGCAATTAATCCATGTCTAATAGGATTAGAATTTCATGCTTGTTCTGTATTTTTTTCAATGCACTGGTTTTTGTTTCAATTAAAACAATCAAGCAATTTACGATCCCAAACACGTTTCTGCCGCTCAAGGAGATCAGATCTCCATCAATTGGTATCAGAGCAATGCTTGATTTGTTTTGTTTTGAAACAAAATTGCATTGATTTGGTGGGAAATGCATTTGGTTTGGTGTAAAACTTGTTGAGGAATTTTTTGCCTTAGTTTACTTTGATTTTGATCAATTTGTATGTAAAGGCCCCTACGTTTTTGGGCATAAAGTGCATAATTGAGTCTGTAATTGAGTTACGAGTCGTTCGGGACTAGTTTCTTGCAATTTGGTTGAGAATCGAAGGAGAAATAGAAGAAAGAAGCTGTTGTGTTCGTGAGTTTCTGCCACTGCCGAAGCAACATCGTTGCAACGCTGATGAACGGAGTCGCAACGCCAACGTTCCCTATCGACGCGGGCGCTCAAGGGGTCAGCGGAATTGCAACACTGCCCCTTAGAGTTGCAACGCCACCCCGATAGCAGGCGCGCAAAAAGACAAAGCGGGCGTTGCAATGTTGTGGGGCATTCCAGCAGCTGCGGACCGGTTCGGCTGGTTCATTGGTTTTGGTCCGGTTCGAGTGGTTCAAGGTCGTTTCAGGGTGTTTTTGGACCGGTTTCATGAAATAAAATTAATGTAATTTTATTGTTTGCACTTTCGGGGTCAAATTATTCCGGTTTTACAGCTTTATGTCTTTCTGAATGTCATTTAGATTATTCCCACCTTAGGATAAGTATGATCATGCATTTTATTTGTATAAATGTTATATGAATATGGTTAAATGCATGATTAATTTATTTTTCATGAGTAATTAATTATAATTGTTATGATTAGATTATATAGAAAATAAATTGCATGGAGCATGAAATTACTTAGTTTAAAATAAATGTTATTTTGTTTAAGTAATTTTATAATTCAATTAGTTGAATTCATTTTATAATTCCAATTTGAATAATGATGGTTGGATTTAGAATATAGTTTCTTTTATCATAGGTTAATTATTAAATTTATAAAAGTTATAAATTAAAGAGGTTTTAGAAACCATAACCTATAATAAAGAAATGCATGCAAACATAGGAACTTGGGTTAAATTTAATTAGTTTTAAATCGTTTAAAATTAATTTAGATCTAAGTTTTAATTTATAATAGGATTAGAAATTAGTCTTACGTAGTATTTTAAATAGTTTAAAATATAGTAGGACTTTAGGACTTTGGTTATAAGGGAACTCTACCGGTGAAGTTCTATCTAAGGCTGGGGGTACTTAAGCTGACGGTTAACGGAACACCTCTGCACAGGAACTAACCCTAACCCGAGTTGAATTAACCTTAGTTCTGTTTTATCTCTATGTAATTAAAATGTTTATTCGCCTAGACATAAGGTTTTAAGACCTAGTTATAATAGGCATAGACTTAGATAGATTCTTTTAGCCAGAATCCAACTAAGTTAGACCTATACCCTAATTTTAGGAGCTTTAGTAGGAGAAAACGAGATGTTCACATCGAGTTTACTCTCACGTCCTCAAGAGTTCACACCGTGAGTTCCATGCTCGGCTATGTGGCGTCAATAGGGCGTCTCCCTACGGTATGTGTTTGCATGGTTCAATACCAAGGTGAATGAGGGAAGTATCCATAGTAAATGGGAGCAGGATGCATGTCAACGTATCCTACGGTCTCCTCCATTAGGACGCACCGTGAGATTTCTATAGTCCGCCTGCTAGGTTGTCCTGGGACAGCCAAACCCTACAGAGGGTCTGACTATAGGGATCGAAACACCGCGAACTCCAGAAATGGATAGGGTCTCTTAGGTTGTTTGCCAACAGTTGTCTTTCTTAATAGTTGCCTGTTGGCTCAGGCCTATTGGATCTGAAAATGATAGGGTCACATTTACGGGATGAGTTAAGCTAGTTAACAAATCTTTGACCAAACAAACGGTAGCTAAGGACCATTGGGATATAAGATGTTCTGGTTGTGAGAATTGGCTGAGAAAGTCTCAATTCAAGCGAGGAATGACTGACCGCCCGACGGAGGTTTTTGTTCTAAATCCTTGAAGTATCTTTGCAAAATTAAAGGTTTAATTTAAACAGTGGGTTTAGTTTAAACACTAGGGTTCTTTAATAATTTTGCTAAATTTGATTGGTTTTTACAATGGGTTAAAAGGCATAACTAATTAGAACTATTTTGGATTTTCAGCATGTCGTCCTCAATAATAACCTTACTTAAAAGCGACCGTTTAACTGGTGAGAATTTTACTACGTGGAAGTCCAACTTGAATACGATTCTCGTTGCTGACGACCTACGGTTTGTACTGTCTGAGGAATGTCCTCAGATCCCTGCTCGTAACGCTCCTCAATTTGTTAAGGAGTCGTACGACCGCTAGATCAAAGCCAATGATAAAGCCAAGGTCTACATTTTGGCTAGTGTTTCTGAAGTTCTGGCCAAAAACCACAAGGGCATGGTCTCAGCTCGTGAGATCATGAGTTCGTTGCAGGAAATGTTTGGACAACCGTCTGGACAGATTCGACACGAATCCCTCAAATACGTTTATAACTCCCGTATGAAGGAGAGGTCATCGGTGAGAGAACACATTCTTGATCTGATGGTCCACTTCAACGTGGCTGAGATGAACGGAGCGGTCATTGACGAGCAAAGTCAGGTATTGTTCATCCTGAAATCTCTTCCAAAGAGTTTCCTGCAATTCCGCAGCAATGCGGTGATGAACAAGATAGAGTATAACCTGACTACTCTCCTTAATGAACTACAGACTTTCCAGTCTCTTATGAAGAATAAGGGACAGGCTGATGGAGAGGAAAATCTATTTGCTCATTCCAGAAGGTTCCAGAAGGGTTTATCCTCTGGGACTAAGTCCTGTAGCTCATCTTCTAGGCTTAAGAAGACCCAAAAGAAGAAAATAGGAGGGAAAGGGAAGGTGTCTGCTGCTGACAAAGGCAAGGGAAAAGCCAAGGTTGCAGATAAAAGAAAATGTTTCCACTGCAACGTGGATGGGCATTGGGCGAAACCGCCCAAAATACCTTCTTTGAGCTCAAAGAGAAGAAAGGTAAATCAGATTTACTTGTTCTTGAAACTTGTTTAGTGGAAAATGATGATTTTACCTGGATACTTGATTTAGGAGCCACTAATCACGTTTACTCTTCATTTCAGGAAACTAGTTCCTTCAAGGAGCTCGAAGAGGATGAGATGACGCTCAGGGTCAGAACGGGAGACGTCGTCTCAGCTCGTGCAGTGGGAGATGCCAAGCTATTTTTCGGAGATAGATTTTTTTTATTAAAAAATTTGTATATAGTTCCTAAGCTTAAAAGGAACTTAATTTCTATCTCTTGTTTAATATAACTTGGATATTGTATTTCTTTTTCAATTAATGAAGCGTTCATTTTGAAAGAAGGTGTCAATATTTGTTCTGCTAAATTGAAAAATGGCTTGTAAGTACTGAAAACCGAATAAAACCAAAGCAATTTTAAATCATGAGATGTTTAAAAATGTCAGTACTCAAAATAAAAGGCAAAGAATTTCTCCAAATAATAATACCTATCTATGGCATCTTAGACTTGGTCATATTAATCTCAACCGGATTGAGAGACTCTCTAAGAATGGACTTCTAAACAAATTAGAAGATGATTCTTTACCGCCTTGCGAGTCTTGCTTGGATGGTAAAATGACCAAGCACCCTTTTACTGGAAAAGGTTACAGAGCCATAGAGCCCTTAGAACTTGTACATTCGGATCTTTGTGGTCCAGTGAATGTCAAAACTCGAGGAGGGTACGAATATTTCATCTCTTTCATAGATGATTATTCGAGGTATGGTCATCTATACCTAATGCATCACAAGTCTGAAGCTCTTGAAAAGTTCAAAGAGTATAAGGCTGAAGTAGAGAATGCATTAGGAAAAACCATTAAAACACTTCGATCCGATCGAGGTTGGAGAGTATATGGATTTGAGATTCCAGAACTATATGATAGAACATGGAATTAAATCTTAACTCTCTGCACCTAATACACCACAGCAAAATGGTGTGTCAGAAAGGAGAAATAGAACCTTGTTAGACATGGTTCGTTCTATGATGAGCTATGCTCAGTTGCCTGCCTCGTTTTAGGGATACGCAGTAGAGACTGCAGTTCAAATCTTGAACAGTGTTCCATCAAAAAGTGTTTCAGAAACACCTTTTGAACTGTGGAAGGGGCGTAAACCTAGTTTGCAACACTTTAGGATTTGGGGTTGTACGGCACACGTGCTTGTGACAAGTCAGTCTCGGCCTTCTCAATCGTTGAGAATGCCTCGACGTAGTGGGAGAGTTGTTTCCCAACCTGACCGCTACTTGGGTTTAGCTGAAACTCAAGTTGTCATACCTGATGACGGTGTAGAAGATCCATTGTCTTATAAACAGACAATGAATGACGTAGACAAGGACCAATTGATCAAAGCCATGGACCTTGAAATGGAGTCAATGGACTTCAATTCAGTATGGGAACTTGTAGACCAACCTGAAGGGGTTAGACCCATAGGGTGTAAATGGATCTACAGGAGAAAGAGAGATGCAGCCAGAAAGGTACAGACCTTTAAGGCTAGACATGTAGCAAAAGGTTTTACCCAAAGGGAAGGAGTTGACTATGAAGAAACTTTTTCCCCTGTTGCTATGTTGAAGTCTATAAGGATACTCTTGTCCATAGTTGCATTTTACGATTATGAAATTTGGCAAATGGACGTCAAGACTGCCTTTTTGAATGGTAATCTTGACGAGAGCAACTATATGTCTCAGCCTGAAGGGTTCATAACCCAAGATCAGGAGCAAAAAGTTTGCAAGCTCAATCGATCCATTTATGGATTGAAACAAGCGTCAAGATCTTGGAATATAAGATTTGATACTGCGATCAAGTCTTACGGCTTTGACCAAAACGTTGATGAGCCTTGTGTTTACAAGAGGATCATCAACGACAAAGTAGATTTGTTAGTACTTTATGTGGATGATATCCTACTCATTGGGAATGATGTAGGATACCTTACTTACATAAAGAATTGGCTAGCGACCCAATTCCAAATGAAAGATTTGGGAGAGGCGTAATATGTTCTTGGGATCCAGATCTTCAGGAATCGCAAGAACAGAACACTAGCATTATCTCAAGCGTCTTATATCGACAAAATGTTGTCCAGATATTCGATGCAGAATTCCAAGAGGGGCTTATTACCCTTCAGGCATGGAGTTCATCTATTTTGGGAACAGTGTCCCAAGACACCTCAAGAAGTTGAGTATATGAGACATATTCCCTATGCCTCTACAGTAGGTAGCTTAATGTATGTTATGCTATGCACCAGGTCGGACATTTGTTATGCAGTGGGAATAGTCAGTAGGTACCAGTCCAATCCAGGGTTAGACCACTGGACAACAGTTAAAAATATCCTCAAGTATCTAAGGAGAACGAGGAACTATACGCTTGTGTATGGGTCTAAGGATCTCGATCCTTACTAGATACACTGATTCTCGATTTTCGCACCGATAAGGATTCTCGAAAATCCACATCGGGATCAGTTTTCACCCTTAACGGGGGAGCTATAGTATGGTGAAGCATCAAGCAAGGATGCATCGCTGACTCCACAATGGAGGTTGAGTATGTCGCTGCTTGTGAAGCTGCTAAAAAGAGGTTGTTTGGCTAAGGAAATTTTTTACTGATTTGGAAGTTGTTCCAAATATGGAATCTCTCATCACCTTATACTGTGACAACAGTGGTGCGGTAGCCAATTCGAAGGAACCTCGCAACCATAAGCGAGGCAACACATCGAGAGGAAGTATCACCTGATACGAGAAATAGTGCAACGAGGAGATGTGACAGTCACGAAGATCGCTTCGGAGCACAATATTATTGATCCGTTTACAACGACTCTCACGGCTAAAGTGTTTGAGGGTCATCTGGAAAGTCTGGGTCTACGAGATATATACATAGGCTAAACTAGGGCAAATGAGAGATATGTAATGGGGTATATGGATGCCCTAGTTTATTGTATTTATATCTCTGTAACTACTGTTTTAGATTATGTTGTACCCCACTAGAGTTTTAGTGCAAGTGGGAATTTGTTGGGATTTGTGCCCTAAAACTCGTAGTTTGTAATTATGTTCTAATTATTGTAATAAAGTGTTATTATTTCAATAAAGTGTTATTGTTCGTTATCTACGAGTTTGTCTTTATTTAAACCCTAAATCCAATAAACTAAACATCCAAGGTTGTTAAATGAATCTCTAGCTGAATGTAATGTACATAAAAAGGATCTCGGTTCGAGATACAACCTAAAGGGTCTATAGTTAGGGGACAAGGTTTGGGTACCTTACCCTGGTTAAACAATGGATGTGGCCCACTTTGTATTTGATACAAACTCTGTGATCCTAACGTGTTCGTGTAGATGACATGTGAGTGGGGATATCCTATGTAATGAGATTACATAAGACCGGATCACGAAATAGTAATCTCTAGTTGTAACTCCTTTGACTAGTTAGGTTTCTATTTCACTAGGATGACCTAGGCAACTTGATCTCAATCCTGAGCAGGTTACGAACTCCAGTTCGCGAGGGAATGTCCTTTGACTAGTATGGGTGAGAGTGGTCACATTCGCCGACTCAATATGCCTACCTTCTTAGGGACAAGACCGACTGAGCGGCTGGGAACTTAACTTAGCAAGATGAAATTCACTTCTTTCCGCCTACTAGGGTAAGTAGAGGAATGTTCCCTTAAGTGGTGTCTCCGAGACTTGAACAAAGGGCTCGACCCTCTCATTGGCCCGAGAAGGACTCTGTTTGTTGGTAGGACCACAAACAAATTGTTCATTAGATGAGCACTGGTACTTAAGGCACAAGATGTAACTCAGGGGTAAAACGGTAATTTGACCCAGCTGGTGTTACAAACATTCGTGAAGGATTGACTTGTTGTTATTGGTCAATATCAATGGACACAGAAATATATTTGCAGTGAGAAGAGTGCAACTGTAAGACTTTAGTGGAGTGTTCTTGCAGTTAACGAATGTTGATTGGGAGGTTAATGAGATTAACCGAGCAATCTTATATCGTTGTAGCTTCTGATCTGTAGGTCCATTAGTTCCACCTTCTAGCTCGTAAAGGGTTCTTAGATCATTTGAATTTGAAATGTTCAAATTCATTAGGGAATATATTTAATGTATTTAGATACGATATAATATATAGTTTTGGAACTATATATTATAAATTTAATGTGAATATGATTCATATTAAATTATATGAGAGAATTGCATATTTGAATGAGTTCAAATATTATATTAAGTGTGAATGTGATTCACATTTGAAAACTATAGGTTAAAATTTAATGTGCACTAGATGTACATTAAAACTATAGGTTAAAGGGGTAATATGATTAAATGAGATTTAATCCAAATTAAATATATGATATTTAATTTGTATTATTTAAATATGATTTAAATTAATAATTAAATTTGATTTAATTATATTATTATTATTATTATTATTATTTTAATAATAAATGAGGGAACGTGTCATCCAGACACGTTCCCCACTACCCCTCCTCTTCTCCCTATCGACAGTTTAATAGGGAGAAGGGGGTAGCTCATTTGATGATCGATTGATCAATTGGTGCAAGAAGGCAAGAATGCTCTCTCTTTCTCACTTTTAGAATTCCCAAAATTATCAAAAGTTGGAATCATTCCCACAAAAGATTTTGTTTTAAGTTGAATCTTAGAGGATAGAAGGTTTTCCTCGTGGTGTTGTCCAACTGAAGAAAACAAAGAAGTTTCTTGGAAGTTCCTGCATTGCTGCATTGTTTGGAGCAAGGAGTTGTTGCAAGTTGAAACTACAAAGGTCATTGTTCCTTCTTTTCTCTTTAGTTTAATTGTTAAACTTAGTATGTTTATGTCTAATAGGATTAGAATTTCATGTCTGTTCTGTATTTTTGTCAATGTACTGGTTTTTGTTTCAATTAAAACAATCAAACAATTTATGATCCCAAACACGTTTCTGCTGCTCAAGGAGATCGATCTCCATCACTTTCTTCTTTTTTTTTGTTTTCCATAAAAGCCATAAAGGCTCCGACCAACCAAATCTTTCCCATTTTGCCCCTTTCAAACTCCTAAATTTTCAATTAACCCAACTCAAAATACTAAAACGAGATTTTTCAAACTTGACTCCATAATCTCAAGAAAATAATGCTCCTAAATAAGTCGGGTGTTACATAAATAATAATAATAATAATAAATAATAAATAAATAAACACATATATTATAAAAATAGCATAACCCGACCGACGACATGGTCAGTTTCGACATCGATTGGGGTTAAAAACCGATCCTGATCGACCGTTGCTCATCCCTAGTAAATCGAATTATTCATCTTTTGGTAGTAGAAGGTTGTAGATCAAACCCTTGTTTACGACTTTTTTAACTTTTGTAGATAACTTATAAATGAAATCTTGAAAAATTCCATCATTTTTTATCGTTTTCAACTTTTCTAGATGGCTTAAATGAAATCAAGAATGTTTTATGTTCTTTTTCATGAATTTTTTCCAGATGGCTTATAAACGAAACTATTAAAGAATATGGCTTAATTTAGGCGAGTCTTCATTTTAGTAATTAAATGAGGTTATTTTCCGTAGAAAAAATGTATACCGGAAAATAAATATATAAAATAATAATAATAATAATAAAAAGTTTGTGTGGGAGCACAAGTACAACAATGATTATTCTATATGTAATAAAATATTCAAAAATTGGGGTTACCATCTCATATGCATCATGAATAATGTTAAAATATGTTGTGGGTCTATTCTATGTGTACAAAAAATATACAAATTTCAACGCCCATAAACATTTTAAAAGTAAACTAAAATCGATAAAGATTAAAATTAAAACTTTCTCCTTCCAAATACTTTGCAGTTCGATGTTAACTTAAAAAAAAATTCTTGTTTAAGAAAAAAAAAAACTATTTTTTTTTACGTGTAGTTATAAAGTGGGTGCACTGGGTGCAGCTATACTTTCTTTTAAAATATTTCAAATAAAATAGATTGATTAAAATAATATTTAAATCCAAAAAAACTATACCGAGTTAAAATAAAAATAATCCAACTGTTTAAGAAAAAGAAAAATAAATAAATAAGAGTCTGTTTGGTATGCAATCTAAATTCTATTTTATATTTTCGAATTTATTGAAAGTATTTAACATATGTGTTTTCGAAAACTGTTTTCGGATTCTGTGATCTATTAGTAGAAATTTTGAAAACAACATTTTTATGTTTTCATTGTATCAAGATTTTGAATTTAAAATTTTAAATGAAGAATTATATTAAACACAAATAAAAATCTTAACAAATACAATATTTCATGTTAGGGAGTCAATTTAGTTTTGTTAAATTAAAATATGTATAATATAATATATTATAAAGTATATAATATTATATTATAAAATGATATTTCATAAAATTTATAAAATCATTTCATAAATTAATTAATGAAGACTTGTATTCAATCTAATAATTAGTTTTGCAATTACAACTAATTTTATCATCTATCAATATGTTATAGGACACACTCTTAACAACTGTATAAAATAAAATCAAATTTTTAAATATGGTACCAAACACATATCTAAAATCATGAAATAGTTTTGTTTTCATTGAATCTCTTATTTTCAAATTTCTATTTTCAGATTACTTACTAAACATAAAACCCCACAATAGTTTTGTTTTGTTTTCATTGATAAATGATTAATCAGCCATTTTTGAATCAAAGCTTTAAGAGAATTAATTTTTGAGGTTTGAAAGCCTAAAAATTATTTGAAGTAAAATATTTTGGAGTAACATAGTGTTGAAATTCACGGTTCAAAATTACAAAAAATTTAAAATTTTATTAAATTTTAAACAGTGACTCAAATAATATTTTAAATTCTGCCCCAAACTCTACACATGCCAAATGTCTCCATAGATTTACAAATTTTAGAGTCCCCAAAGCTGCGGGCCCACAATATCTGTAATAATTAATTACATTAATAAATCTATTTTTGGAAGAACAGAATTTAAGTCCAGCCCAGTTGAAAGGTGAAATTGTAAACCAGTTCTCACCGTACATTAACGCTAACAAAAACGAATTCTGCGGGCCCCGCAATGCCCCCCGGTTGTCGTCACCGTCCATTTTGAACCGCCATTATTCTTCCCTCTGGCGTCTCTATGCCACCGCTAACGCCGGCCAAAATTTCTTCTCGACTCTCAGATCATTTCCATCGATGCTGATTTGGCCCTCGACCCACTTCAGCCGTTCTCGTCTGGTTCATTCCTTTTCCTTCAACGCCCTGAAAATCTCCGCTGCTGTGGATTCCATTCCTCGAGTTACCCAATTGCACAGTCTTGTCATCAAGTTGGGATTAGCTAGTGAACTGTCAGTACAGAACAAGCTACTGAAGATTTATGTTAAGTGCAGAAATTTGGAATATGCACGGAACCTGTTTGATGAAATGCCTAGGAGGAATGTTGTGTCGTGGAATACGGTGATATGTGGGCCTGTCGATGGTGGGTGCGGAGGTGAGTTTAGGATGAGGCAGCATTCGAATTTTTTATATTTTAAGAAGATGTTAATGGATAGGGTGGACCCAGATGGTGTGACGTTTAATGGGTTGTTTCGGTCTTGTGTTGTGTTGAATGATGTTGAAAGTGGTAGGCAATTGCATGGTTTTGTGATGAAAATTGGGTTTGATTTGGATTGTTTTGTGGGGAGTGCTGTGGTTGATTTTTATGCGAAATGTGGGTTACATGAAGATGCGAGATTATCTTTTAGCTGCGTTCTGTATAGGGATCTGGTTTTGTGGAATGTGATGTTGTACTGTTATGTGTTTAATTGTCTGAGCAAAGAAGCGATTGAAATCTTTTGTTTAATGCAGTTGGAAGGCTTTAAAGGTGATGCATTTACATTCAGCAGCCTGCTAAGTTCCTGCAATTATAAAGGATCAGGGGAACTGGGTAAGCGGCTCCATGGTCTTGTTATTAAACAGTCATTTAATTTAGATATTCTTGTGGCAAGTTCACTTGTCAATGTGTATGCCAAAAACAATAATTTATATGATGCTCGCAAGGTTTTTGATGAAATGCCAACCAAAAATTCTGTGTCTTGGACCACGATGATTGTGGGGTATGGACAGCAAGAAGATGGGAAAGCAGCAGTGGAACTTTTCAGGAGAATGTTGCGGGAAGACTATTGTCCGGATGAGTTAACTTTTGCTAGTGTGCTTAGCTCGTGTGGCTTTACATCTGGGGCTTGTGAACTGATGCAAGTTCATTCCTGCTTGATAAAAGTTGGTTTTGAAGCGTTTTTGTCTATTAATAATGGTTTGATCAATGCGTATGCAAAATGTGGCATCATTTCTGCAGCGTTACAATGCTTTAGATTAATTGCAGAACCAGATTTGGTAACATGGACATCAATTATATGTGGGCTTGCATTTTGTGGACTTGAGAAGGATGCTGTTGAGTTTTTTGAGAAGATGATATCTTATGGCATTATACCAGATAGAATTGTATTTCTTGGAGTTCTCTCTGCCTGTAGTCATGGGGGATTAGTAACCATGGGGCTTCACTATTTCAACTTAATGATGAATCGATACCAAATTATTCCTGATGCAGAGCATTTAACATGCCTGATCGACCTTATCGGTAGAGCAGGTGGTCTAGACGAGGCTTTTGATCTTTTGAAATCAATGCCGAAGGAAGCTGGACCAGATGCATTCGGGGCGTTCATTCGGGCATGTAGAACTCATGGAAACTTGAGATTAGCAAAATGGGCAATGGAATTCACATCAGAGCCAAACAAACCTGTGAATTATTCTCTAATGTCGAATATGTATGCTTCTGAAGGAAGATGGTCGGATGTGGCGAGAATGCGCAAACTGATGAAGGATAGTTGTGAACGGAAAGCCCTAGGCTGTAGTTGGATAGAAATGGCTGGTTATAACCATTTGTTTGTATCAAGTGATAGATCCCACCCACAGTCTTTAGACCTCTACGCCATGTTAGGATTATTACTAAACACGATGAAGAAAGATTACATATCCATAGCTTTCGAGGCGTCCGAATGAATGCTGAATCGTGGTTCATCGCAAGTTTCTACTGCACATAAATCAAAATTTATTTTGAGATGCAGCACTTGACCTACCACATGTGACTTTGACCCTTGTACATCTAATGAGCCCCATGTCTAAAATGATTTTCTGTACAAAGTCCAGGAACTGAAACAAAATATTTGACAGTAGGAATCAAAATAAAACAAGTTGAAGTTTAAGGATCAAAATAGAATTAAGTTAACGATTTCTCTTTGCAGCTTTGTAGGTCACCCACCATTGTAAAGCAATGAAGTCGTCCCGAAATGCTTTCCCATTTTGTTAGACCAGCAGGAGTAAGCTGGTAAGCGGTAGTTCAAACATCCATTCATGTTGAAATTGTTTTGTTGATCTTGACATTAAAATAACCCTTCAACTAAAGTTTCATAATTCTGGGCATGACAGAGGCAGAGCTTGGAATGAGAAGCATACAAAAGAACTTGACCATGGCAGTATTTCAACTCGCTACAAAAGGGGCTAAGCGATAATCATTTCATTTTTAGTTTTTATTTTTTTACAAATTTTTATTATAGTTTTCATCTTTCTCGGGAAAACATTTGAATTTTTAGCTAAATTTTAAAACCAAAAATAATTTTTAAAAAAATTAAAGTTCCGTTTGGTAACTATTTTTATTTTTAAAAATTAAACATATAAATAATACTTTCAAGTATGCGGTTTTTTTGTTTGTTATCTACTTTTTACGTATGATTTAAAAAACGAAACTAAGTTTTGAAAACCAAAAAAAATAATTTTCAAAAACTTGTTTTTATTTTTGAAATTTGGCTAAAAATTCATATGTTTTCTTTAGAAAGATAAAATCCATTATAGAGAAATAATGAAAAAAGAAACACAATTTTAAAAATCCAAAACCAAATGGTTTTCAACCTAAACCTAGTGTTTTTAGTTTTCAAAACTTTTAGATTTTGAAAACATTTGTAAAAGTAGATAATAAAATAAAGAAAATTATAGGTGGAATTAGTTAGGTAAGTTTAATTTTAAAAAAACCAAAAGTCAGAGTTGTTTAGGGGCCCGTTTGATAACGTTCTCGTTTCCTGTTTCTTGTTTTTGTTTCTCATTTTTTAAGAAACAAACTTGTTTGATAATCCATCCCGTTTTCTGTTCCCAAAATTTGAGAAACGTTTCTAAAATTTGGACTAAATTTGAGAAACTTCAAATAGTAGTTTCTTTCTGTTCCGTTTCTTTTTATATTAAATGTTTCTCAAATTCATCATCCGGTGAAATGCATGTCAATTCTATTCTTTTTCCATTTTGAGCCCCAAGTTCAATCCTTTGTCAGTACATATTTTTTATTTTCTTTTTTATCAATTCCGTTTTTTTGCAATATATATAGTTTTAATTTTTATACATAATAATAATATAAATATATAATTTTTTTTATTTCATTTCTTCATTTTACAATCTCCATATTTATATTATTTTAATTTGAAATTATATATATGTATTATTTGAATTTTGAGTTTTAATTTTGCAATCTTTATATTTATATATTATTGTAATTTTGCAATAAATAAATTTTGTTCACTAAAACATGCCTTTAACCTCATTTTAATATTTTACAAACTACAACATTTATCAATATAATTGAGTTTGATCTAAGTCGACATCATTTAAGACGAATGGTTCGAGTAAAAGATAAGATTACAGATCAAATTTAAACAACATTTGAAGAATAAAATAATTTTATTTATTTACTTTTATTATTAATTAATTTTGCATCGAGACTTGTTGGTATTTGATAATATAAATTTGTTATAATTAATTGTATATTTATGTATTTTAATGCATGTTATATATTTTATATTATATAACTAAATTCTTTTTAAACTATAAAAAATGACAAAAAAAATGAGATAAAAAAACATTCAAGAATAAGAAACAAGAAAAGGTTATCAAACAACTTTATGTTTCTATTTCTTGTTTTCAAAGAAACAAGAAACAGAAATAGTTATCAAACATATTCTTGTTCCTTATTCTTAAAAAATGAGAAACAAGAAACAAGAAATAGGAAACAAGAAACAGGAAACAAGAAACAGGAATGTTATCAAACGGGGCCTTAGGGGTCATTTGATAACGTTCCCGTTTCCCGTTTCTTGTTTCTGTTTCTCATTTTTTAAGAAATAGACTTGTTTGATAATCCATCCCGTTTCTTGTTCCTAAAATTTGAGAAACGTTTCTAAAATTTGGACTAAATTTTAGAAACTACATAAAAAGTAGTTTCTTTCTCTGCTTCGCTTTCTTTTATTTTTAAATGTTCTCAATTTTTCCAAACTGATTATTCAGCTTGTTGTTACAACATTTGAAGGATAAAATAATTTTATTTATTTACTTTTATTATTAGTTAATTTTGCATCGAGATTTGTTCGTATTTGATAATATAAATTTGTTATAATTAATTGTATATTTATATATACAAGAAACAATAAACAATAAATGGTTATCAAACAAGTTTATGTTTCTATTTCTTGTTTTCAAAGAAACAAGAAACAAAAATAGTTATCAAACATATTCTTGTTTCTTATTCTTAAAAAATGAGAAACAAGAAACAAGGAACTAGAAACAAGGAACTAGAAACAGGAAACAGGAAACAGAAACGTTATCAAACGGGGCCTTAATAACCATTTGCCTTTTTATTTTTTGTTTTTGAAAATTTAGCTTATAAATATTATTTTCACCAATAGATTTCTTTGTTTATTATCTACTTTTAACACATGTTTTAAAAAATCAAGCCAAGTTTTGAAAAATGAAAAAAAAATAAGCTTGTTTGATAACTATTTGATTTTTAGTTTTTTAAAACAGTTGGTTTATTTTTCTCTCAATTTCTCTACAATGATTTTCATCTTTTAAGGAAACCTTTGAGTTCTTAGCCAAATTTCAAAAACAAAAACAACTTTTTGAAAACAACTCTTTTTAGCCTTCAAAAGTGGTTTGATTTTTTAAAACATAGGTAAAAAGTAGATAACGAAACAAAGAAAACTAAAGAAAAATAGAAGTAGTATTTTATAAGCTTAATTTTTAAAAACTAAGAATAAAAAATCAAATGATTATCAGAAATTATAGTTTTTAAAAAACTGATTTTTGTTTTTAGAATTTGAAATATTTTCTAAAAAGGATGAAACAATTGTAGGAAAATTATGAGATTTTCAAAAAGGCTATCAAACAAGACCTAAATGAGATTACCAAACGAAGTTTGAGTTTAATAAAAAAAACCTACACTAACATCAATTTATTGACATTAAGCCAATCATTCGATTGAAACCAACAAAATCTAGCCACATGAACCAATTCTGACAATTTTGGTTTTTCTGGTTTTCCCCCAAAAGGAGCTACCTCAAACAGATTTTTACATGAATGTCTGAGTTGGAATCATCATAGAACTGAATGGACATCAGTTTTCCAATTTTGGTGACTAAAATCTGTACTATAATACTGGGCACAAGCTTAAGCCAGTTATTTTTGGTGCCAATGTAGTTCTCATTGACCCCAGAACAAGGGTTCATTTCTATCTAATCTAATTTGTGCATATTCACAATTCAGTTCTTATTTTTTCTACCCAAAGAAGAAAGAATGGCAAAAGAAAAATCAAACCTGTGGACAATAATTTACAGTAAATAATCGAAAAGCTATATTCAGCAACATTCTTCAATCGGCTAAACCTCGCAAAATCGCCTTCTATTTTCCGCTTCTTTCTATACACTTCTAGGCAACGAATCTTGCCTAGCCAATTCATAATTTACATTTGAACCTCTTTCATTTTCACCGTTCGGAACAATCGAATTGTCACCATCTGGAACGCTTCCTTTCGAACAGAGGAAGAAGAAAGACGACGTGTAGATCGTCAAGTGCCAAATGCTGTAAACAATTCGACAAATTGAAACTTAGAGAGACAGAGATAGAGATAGGGGAAGAGATTGGGGGGGGTTCTGTCGTACCTATGCCAAATCCAGTAAGTTTCAGTGGTTTCCAAATTCCAGCTTATGGCAGCCATAGCCAATGCAATGAAACCTGCTATCATAAAGCCCCATCGAAATCTTCTGTAGAGAGTCTTGAAAAGATTGTGCCCCCATGCTTTGATAGATTCCCATCTGCATATAAAATAAAATTAAAAAATTTTACAAGGCCAAAATTAATTTCAGTCACAAGTCCTCTAATTGTCTTTTCTTATTCACTTATTAATATCATCTTGAATAATGCTCTTGCGTGGTTTTCATTAAATTAAACCATCATCTTGTCGAGGTGAGATATTATAACTTCGACTAAAAGGTCAAAAGTTTAAATTTTTATCCTCACAGCTAAAAGAATGTCGTGTTGTCTATTACTAAATGTTTTTAAAAATTTCAACACGAATTCAATTTGTCAAATTTTGAATTTCTATAAGTATTTCTAGTATAATAAGTATTTTTTTTTTAAAAAAATCTCACCCTTTTCACCTTGACACTTTAATTTAAGCTATATTATAAAAAATACTCTTGAACTTTGTTTTTATTTAAAAAATACTACTATTATTTCAAAAGTGGCAATATTTCCCTTAACAATTAATTCATAAATGTATTGAAATTGCACTTGGAGTAGAAATCTTTTAGAATGTTGAAAGGAAAAGTTGAGGGACAAAATGTTGTTTTGGACTTAATTCAGGCAAGTGTCTTTTGTCACTACCACGTCATGCCAGATACTGTCACGTTGATTTTTCATCCAAATTTTGGAATAATAGGAGTATTTTTTAAACAAATGGCAAAATTTTGGTATTTTTTATAATTTAGCCTTTAATTTATTGCCTTGGGATGCATTTTGAACTCTCTTCTCTCCGAAATTTCTATATTCATCTATAAAATTTGATTCTTTCGGTCTAAAATTTTGTATTTTTGTGTTAAACAACATTTGGGGTGAGAGATTTTAAACCCTAACTACCGCTCAGCTGAGCAAAACACACTTTCGCTTTCTGTCTTGTGCTGCTTTATATCTATTTTTTTTTTTTTTTTTGCCTCTTTCCTCTAATTTATCCTTCTCTGTCTAGTGATATCTACTTTTTTTTTTTCAAATGTCTAATATCTCTCTTTACTATTTCATAAATTGAAATATAATAACAAAGTTTGAAGACTACTAATAAAATAAAACAAGTGTTTTGATTTCTATAATTTAAAAACAATGTCATAACACTATTGTCTTGTCGATAAAAAATCATTATTTAACATTTTTTTTTTCAAAAAAGAAAAGAGTGTTTTCTCACATGTCTTGAAAATTTTGTTTGGTTAAATAATAAAAAAATACCCATGAACTATGGGGTTGGTTTCAATTATACCCTCAAATTGTGAAATATTTCATTTTAACCCTTGAACTTTAAAGTTTGTTTCAAAACAAGCCTTGAAGTTTTTTTTTCGTTAAATTCATGGATGGAAATTGTTGTGTTTGCATTTGTATTGCTGCTTATATGAACATATTTAAACATATATGTTGAAAAAAAAAACTCAAAACACATGCAAATACCTTCTTTTTCATCCATAAATTTAACGAAAAAAACCTTTGAGTTGTTTTGAAACAAACTTTAAAGTTTGAGGTATAATGAAACCAACCCAATAGTTCAAAAGTATTTTTGATAATTTAACCTTTTTGTTTTTCAAAAGCAAAAAAAAAAAAAAAACCAAGAGTTGTTGCCAAACATGTTAGGTTCATTGTTAATAAAAAGTAGTAAACCAAAAACCAAAATGGTTGCCAAATAGAATCTTAATTGCTTAATATACAAAATACCAAAAATCCAAAATAAACAAATCAACTCATGTAGGGAAGACTCACCTGTGAAGCACATTCAAAGACATTCGCACCGGAAGGGAGAACGATCTATACTTTGTCGATAACTCGATCAGCCATCCGACAAGAAGTCCAAGCGTACCAATTGCTAGCACAATAGCGATATTGGAAGACCTGCAGAAGTTCAATATTTGGTCACCATAACGGATTACCCTTTTGATCCATAAAAGACAGACATTGTTTAGCATTGTAGTTACCGTGTTGCCTTGGTTATAGCCATGAGAGCAGTTAGAATTGCAACAATGGTATGAATCGCCCTTTTATAAACTTCGTCGATTGTAGCTAGGTACACGAAAGTGCTAACGACAGCCATGAAAGAAAGCCAGAAGTCCATAAACTGAAAATGATCAGGTCATCAGTCCATATAAGACAGGTAGACAGAGTTTTATAACTGAACACATATAAACGAACGCCCATCATCAGATTGGTATCGAGGTCTTCTGCAAAGCGGATTAGTTTTCTATAATAGTTTGATATCGTAGAATAAAATGTTATGATAAGGTTAAAGAAGGCAAAGGCTGATAAGCAATAAGGAAAAACTTGTACCTGTAATACATTGAATGACAATGGACACCAAGTGCCCACATCACAAGCATGATATAAACCACTTGAAATCCCACTTGAGGTGAACAGCACCCACTCTGCTAGAGCCTGCAAGAACAAGCTTTTATGGCTTGGAACAAAATATATCTTTTTTGGAATTCAGAGGAAAAAACAAGAATATCGGCGTTAGATTTACCTTTTTTCGAAGAGCCCAAAAGGCGGGGAAAATGGCTGCAGCATTCGACGCGATGAGAGCAATTGATTGTTGCACATGTCCTACATCAATTCCAAGCTAATGGATCAGAGTTGAAGGGGAACATGATTTATACATAAGTTGATACTTTTAGGTTACTAGTTCCACAATGAAATGGCAACTCTGAATCTCATATAAAGCTAAAGTGATTTTCACCTTTATGGTTTACAATCTCAACGCTGCAATCAAAGCCTCCATGATTTCGATCACAGGAACAATAGCTGGAAGAAAAACAATAACGATACTCAGTTTACCGAGCTAGTGAATTCAGTAGCTAAGAGATCAGAGCACGAAAATATGCAGTGTGAGGGTCAATAAAGCACACCTATATGCTGTGGCTCCACTAGCATCAAAAGCATAGTCACATCTTCCATGGGACGAGCATCTGTTTGGGCATCGCTCAAGCACGACCGACATAATAGTCTGATCTTTGGCCAAACTTCTGTTCGCAGGGTGCCTTAATCCAAAAGCCCAAGTTCCTTCACTGGCATATAAAATATGGAAATCTATATTTACATTACTTGAATTGTAGAGGGAGAGGAATGTTGAGCCACCACTGTTGCTGGTTTGGTTTTTATAACAATAATCCCAGTTATCAAGAGATGGTAATCCACCAAATCTAGCATAGACTTCATAATCCATTGTCTCAGTAGCTGATAATTGAAAGTGAATATTTCCTCCAGCTGCACCGCGAGGAACATCCAAAACAAAATAAGTCCAAGCATACTTTTGTTCCCCATGATTTGAAGAGTTGCTTAGAAGGGGTTCAACAGCAAAGTTCGGCTCTTCGAAGTACTGTTCTTCGATTGGCATAAAATAAGATTCGAAAGGGGATGAACCTCTTCGAAGGATTGCCTGCAGTCAGCTCGTCATCAGTTAATCAATCCATAAAATTTCATCAAGAATCAAGAAAAAATTGAAAGACGCTAAATGCAAATGAAGGAAGAATCATAATAGCTGAAGAACAACAATAAGGCTAAATTATAGTAAAAAAAATACCCGTAAGCATTGTCCTTGTTCAAAAAACTACTCCTATTTTTTCAAAAGTTACAATATTACCCTTGACCTTTCATAAAGGTTTCAGAACTACCCTTGGAGTAGAAATCCGTTAGAATGTTGGACGAAAAATCGACATGGCAATAACCTGAAACGACGTGGTGGTGACTAGGATGCTTATCGAGATTAAGTCTGAAAGAATGACATTCATGCATGTCGATTTTTCAACAAACATTCTAACAATTCTTCAAGTCCAAGGGTAGGTTTGAAACATCTATGAAAGGTTAAGGGTAATATTGCAACTTTTGAAAGAATGAGGTATTTTTGAAACAAGAGGCAAAATATCAGGGGTATTTTTTATAATTTAGCCCAACAATAATGAAGGAAGGAGCTATATTTCCATATATGGCACCTGGAGGACATATCTGTTCCATGTACAATTTGGTCCAGTCTTTCCATTGGGGCATTGAAGCACATATGATTCCATGGAATAACAAACTCTCACATTGTTGGCCGGAACGCTTCCAAGTTCTTTCGAAAGATTAAGAGGAGCTATGGAGATATACCATCGGCCGACTTTTGGAGAACGGATAACCAAAGGGCCTGTGTTTAAGTTACTGGAATAATCATGTAGAGCAACTGAAGGAATTGCACCAAGACGAGCGAAGCCCATCAAACTAATTCCCCTGACATTACTAGAGTTATCTAACTGTGTTAAGTTGAGCCTCACATTTGTAGCTGAAATAATCAGCTCTTCTGCCACACCTTCCACATCCAAGTAGTATATTTTTGGTTCACCATCTCGAAGACAAGATGTTTTAAATGTACTCCCGCACGCAACCAAACTTTTGACTGTTTGGTTATATGACATAGCTTTTAAAACGTTTTCAGCAAGATTATGACCATCAGATAAGGAACATGAGAGTGGATCGACTGTTTGATTGCAATATTGCCCGAACATTGTGGACGGTGAACACCCTTCCACTGTAACATTGGCAGTGAAAGTATATGAAGACCCTCGAACGATCTGTAATAGATGGAGATAAGTTTCTGTCATTTCATATCCTTTGGTGCCATAAAAGAATGGTATTTTCCTCATCAGAAAAATAAAAGATACACTCGCCTAGTTAATAATCCAAAAATTTGCAATTTGAATAGGCATGTGCACATAAACATACCATCTTCGATTGTGTTCTCGAAGACCCGATGCCATTGAAAAGACCGAAATACCAGACTCCTGGAGATATCTGAACAACTAAATAAACGATATCAGTGTCACCAGCCAAACAAGCAAAAGAGAAAATAAAAAGAGAAATAGCTCAAATCAGGGAGTTTTTAAAACCAAGGGAATTTGCAGTCACTATAATTGAAATAGAATAGACATTAGAAGCAACATCTTATCACAGAAGCCAAAACAAAAGCATCAAGACACAATTTGATATTTGAATTAACTCTTTGAACTTTTCGTTTCCAAAAGAGGAACACTACATTTTTAATTGAAAAAGAAAATGATTCTCAATATACCTGCTCGTTTGTCAACTTCACTTCAATATATTGCTGCATGGGATAGCATTGCTCCAGATTTTGATGACCTTGGATCCCTTCAATCGAAAGGTTGGTTAAAGGAGCTAACCCTGTTGCAGGAGAAAACTTCTAAAAATTACTTGAAATAAAATCATTTTAAACACTATCTAGATGTCAGAGAAGTGAAATGTATCTTTCCCCTTAAATCAAAGACAACTGGAAGTTATATTGTAGAAGTAATATACTTTAAAAAAAATGGAGATACAGCCCTCATAGCCTCGAACGGTTAGTGTAATTTAGCATGGTTAGCACCTATCTTTATAGTCCTGTATATGGTTTTGAGGAAAATGTGTTTTACATTACTTCCTTAAAACATGTTACTAAAAATATATCCTAGAAATAAAATGCTCAATGTCAAACACGAGGCAAAGAAGAATTCATGCAGACAGACTAGAACAACTAAATGAAGCTTGTTTTAAGTGTAGCTAACTCAAATAACCTGAATCTATTATGGAAGTGTTCGAAGCATCCGGCAGCGGGGGGCTGCCTTCTCTGAAGCAAATTATAGGCAAAGCACGCTTTGGTATCTTTCTTGCTTTTCTGATGTCCTGAAAACAATTTGCACAGTAAGAAACAGGAAACCGAAAGACTAAGAGAGATTGCAATTGTAACGACGAATAACATTTTCAGGACAAATGTAGCATAAAGTTTTCGAATAGAAAACAATTACGACTACAACTGCAGCAGCAGCGTCGAAATAGATCAGAGCAAGAAAATAAAAATAAACACAGTTCACTTGAAGTCACAGGACAATCATCAGATACCGGAGTTTAAGTAGTTCTACTTCCAAACTTGGTATGCATACTTACGAGATCTACATCTGAATTCAATGAAATAGACAATGACGAGAACCATGGCGGCAACTCAACTGGAACAGGGAAAAGAAACAACAAAATTACAAACTTAAAAAACGCTTAAAAGAAGATATTTATAGACTTACCTCGAACAACAATCTATACTCCTTAAACCCCTTGATACTTAAGGTCTAAAAGTAAAACACATCAATTTGCTAAGTAAAAAAATGTAAAAGAATAAATGAAATCTTTCAACAAATAAAACCCTAATTCCTAGTCAAGAGACCACAATCAAATATGACTTGAACATCCTTTCCTGAGACCTTTTGATCATTGTCTTTACTGTTAACCGCAGAAACAAACCTGACTTTGTATCAGTACATCACCTCAATTGTTTAATCAACTCAAAATTTTTAACTCTTCATTATACATTGTTGAAGATTCAAAGTTTAAGGATATCAAAAAAAGATTCAAAGTTGAAAATCACATAATTTTCAGATTGGAATCAGCAACACAAGCAAGTAGCTCGAAATTCCCAACCATGAACTGAAAACCCACCAGAATTCAACACCTAATCATGAAATCGAAACTGACCCAGAAAACAAGAGCCAACAAGATAACGAATTCCACAAAATTCCAAAAACAACTCAGTTTTAAAATTCTAATGCCGACCCACTAATCATCATCTATCCAGTGATCAATTCGCAGCTTAAATACACAAAACTAAATAAATAAATAAATAATCGAACGTAACTACTTCACTAGCAGACAGCAAGTAAACAAAGAACAACGAATTCAACAATAAGAGAATCCCATCAAAATCCAAGAGGAAAAAGAAAGAAAAAAAAACCCAGAATAGGTTTTAAAAAATCAAAACACGAACCTCTAAAATACCGTAGCTGAAATGGCTGCAACTGGGCATCAGGGTACGTAAGGCTAGAAACTGTGAAGGTATTGTGAGGAGCAAAATCATCGAACGAATGACAGTGGCCAATGAAACTCGAGAACAGAACGAAAAGACATAGAATCAAACTGACAAGAGTGTAGAGAATCGAATTCGAAGCCATCTTCAAGTTGAATTAATTATCCCTTTTCTTAAAAAAAAATTAAAAAAAATTGCTCTTTGAATAATTCGGCTCCTGAAGGATCATACGATTATGGTGAAAAGGAGGAAGCAGGATTCTAAAAGATGAAATAATGGAAATTTTGGGTTATTCGCATCGTGCAACACTGAAAGATGAATGGCTCTCTACTTTTGCTTTCTTCTTTTTTTGCAAATTCTTCTTCTCAACGGGGAGTATGTTTTGGAACGAGAGACCTCTGGTTTTTTCTTTGGCGTTTTAAGACTTGAGTTTAAAGTTTGACTTCACTCGGATCACGGCCAAAGTTGTTGAAGTCCACGCGCTCTAGAAGCGTGCTTCTCACGCGTTGTGTGTTATAACTTGTGTTATAACGCGTTGTGTGTTATAACTTGTAATTTTAGGTTAAATTACAAATTTAGTTAGTCAACATTCAAGTTTGTTTATATTTAGTTTTTTAACTTTAAAAAATACCAAATAGGTCCCTGAACTTTCAATTTTGTATCTAATAAGTCACTGAATTTTAAAAATGTCTAATTAGTCATTGAACTTTCAATTTTGTATTTAATAGGTCCCTAACATATTCACAATCTTTTAAAATTAAACGATATATAGATATAAAATTGATTTTTTTGTCTAATAAAAGTCAAAACTTTCAATTTTGTATCTAGTAAGTTCGTGAATTTTAAAAAATGTCAACTAGATCAAAGACCTATTAGACACAAAATTAAAAATTCAGGGACTTATTATACACAAAATCAAAAATTTGAGGACTTCTTAGATACATTTCAAACTTCAGGGACCAAATAAATACAAATTTGAAAGTTCAAGGATCTATTAGACATTTTTTAAAGTTTAGGGACCAAATAGATACAAACCTCAAAGTTTAGGGACTAAACTTGTAATTTAACCTATATTTTATAAAATCGTAGTAATCATTTGATTTTTTAGGGCCTGTTTGGTTGGCAATCCAAAAACAGAAATTTGAAAACAAGGGATTCAATGAAAACAGAGTTGTATTTCATGTTTTTCGGATATGTGTTTGTAGTAGCGATTTAGAAATTTGATTCCATTTTAAATGAGAGTTTTAAAGTGTGTTCTATAATATATTTATATATCATAAAATTAGTTGTAATTCCAAAACTAAATATTATGTTGAATATAAGACATTATTAATTAATTTATGAACATGTTATTTTTTTTATAAATTTTATATTATTATTATTTTATAATATAATATAATATTTTATATTTTATAATATATTATATATTATATTATAGCTATTTTAATTTAACAAAATTAAATTAAGTTTATAAACATGAAATACTATATTTACTAAGATATTTATCTTTGTTTAATATAATTCTGCATTTTAAAATTTCAAATTCGAATCTGATACAATGAAAACATAAAAATGTTGTTTTTGTAATTTCTACTATTTGGATCACAGAATCCAAAAATAGCAATTTAAAACACGTCACAAACGCGTATTCACCAATTCATGAATCAAAACATAAAATGCAATTCGGATTGCTAACCAAACAACCCCTTATTTTTTGAAGTTAAATCTTCTTTTCTTCTCATTTTTCTATATGATTTTCATCTTCTTTAGAAAATATTTAAATTCTTAACCAAATTCTAAAAACAAAAATAAATTTTTAAAAATTATTTTTTTAATTTTCAAAATATAACTTTGTTTTTAAAACATAGGTAAAAAGTAAATGCTAAAACAAATAAATGCATAATGAAAGTAATATTTATAGGCTTAATTTTTAAAAACCAAATGGTTATCAAACCGAATTGTGGTTATCAATTTTAATCTAAACTTTCAATTTCATTGAATTACAACTCAAATTTAGATAAGTGTTGTAATCTTAACATCAGACTTTAAAAATTGTTGCAACTTTAACCCTTTCTTAAGTTATAGTCCCAAGAAGTTTCTTTTTGTGCGCTCAATGAATTATAAGCATGGTATTAAATTTTCGTCGACAAGTCGACATTTCCATCGATATTTCCATATGTCCATGGGTTCGACATCGACACTAAAGGTGAATCGACATTTCCATTATATCGTACAAAATTGATGAAATATTAAAGAAAATTACAACTAAATGTAACATATATGAATATAATATTATAACAAGCATTTTAACTCATTTAAAAAGTGGATAAGGTTTTGTTTTCTAATTTAAATATATTTTTAAATTTTTTGTTTTTAAAATTTTTCCATAAATATCCATCGACATCGACATTTTATCAATATTTCAATCGACATTTCCATAAAATTGAGATCTCGATATTTCCATCGACATCGACATTTTAAACCTTGATTATAAGACATATGTGTGATATGAATAAATTGATAAAATTTTAGAGAAAAATGACATTAGAGTTTTTTTTTTGGTTGAAATTTATGAATTTCGGCAAAGTTATTTAATGGTTAGTGATCAAATGAAACTTGTGGGTTAAAAATAAAAGAAAGAATTTCAGCTCAATACAAGTGGATACTATCAATGCAAGTAATATAAAATTAGAAATACTCCAAAGTATCAATCTCACAATGAATGGATTATTATAAAAATTAAGAATAACAAAAAAATGTTAAAAAATTGCAACTAGGGTAACCAAAGTGGAACAAAGTTTGTGGTGATTTATGTAGATAAACAAAAATATAATAATGACAAAAGAAGGGGACTCAAACATGCTTATACCCTTTTAATGAGAATTGTCACTTAATTGCAATTGCAATCCCAACTTGACACGAAGACGTTGTAAACCAAATTCAATTCCTATTCAATCTTGATTCTAAAATCAGCTAAATGATTGAATAATTGAATTATACCAACAGTAGAAATGTTGGAATCACTTTGATTTTATTCTCATAATTAAACAATAAAAATTAAGCTAATGCAAAACCTACCTTGGAAATAATAATATGGAAAATTTTTTGAGGGTCTTTTTCTCCTTACGCAAAGGGCCAGAGTGGTTTGTAGAAACCTTCCAGAAAATAGAATGAAAGAATGGAGGGAGAATGCTCTAGAGTTTCTTTCTCTTATTTAGAATGCACACAAATGGCTCGCTCCTACTATCCTATTTATAGTGACCTAGGAAAAATAATTAAATAATATATTTTAATATCTAATATATTAAAATATATTTATCTAACTAATTTGAATCATATTCAAACATTTACAAATTCTCCTATGACATCTATTTCCTTATTTGAATCTAATTCAAATTTAATAATATCTTTGTTTTAATGTATCTTAATATATTAATAATTTTTTTTTAATATTTAATGCATCATATACAATAAATATGTTTTTTCTTGTGTAATATATCAAATATATTAAATTTTAATTCGAACATTACAAAATCTCTCTAAATGAAATTGATCCCTATTTGTTCATATGAGGTAGTAAGAGGACTTTATGGACTTACAAATTATAAGCTCCAATGATATAAACTCAATTAACAAACTAATTAATTAATTAATTTTCATTCATTAACTATATGTCACTCCACTATTACTAGAGTTACACTTTTATGCACCGTAGGACAAATGGATATAATCACTACATTCAAATCGATCCTTTACGAGTTATTCGTAATTGTACCTGGGTCAAAAGTTTGCTTTATATCCCTATAATTTCATCTTGCACCTTAAGTATTATTGATCCTCTAATGAACAATTTGTTTAAGATCTAACCATAAACTAAGTTTCTCTCGGACCAGTGAGAGGGTGGGATCCCATTATTCAAGTACCGAAATCAACACTTAAAAGAAATTATTCATCTACTTACCTTAGGGAATGAGTGAATTTTATCTTATGAGATTATGTTCCCAGTTTCCTATTTGGTCAAGTCTCTGAAATGGTAGGCATATTAAATCGGTTATAAAAGCCACTCTCACTCATGCAAATAAAAGGACAAACCCTCACAGGCAGAGGTTCATAACTCACTCAACATAGAGATCGAGTCACACATATGATCATCCTGATGAAATATTAATCTTCTCAATTAACGGATTTATAAAGAGAGATTAAACATTTCGTGGCCCAGTCTTACACAAACTCATTGTATAAGATATCTCCACTCACATGTCTCTACATGAACGATTTGGATCATATCATTTGTAACTATTATAAAGTGGGGCGTATCAATAGTGTTACTAGGATAAGACACCCAACCTTATCCATATATTATGATCCTTTAAGTTTTTTCTTGAACATGATCCTCTCGTATGTCAACCACACATGTTCAAGATTACACTAATAATCTTGATTTTTCATATAATGGATAATATTATATTACAAATAAAATAATCAAAATTATTATTAATTATTAAATAAATCATTAATTTCGAGGTTTTAGGGTATAAATCCCAACAATATGCCTATGGCCAATCATACTTAAATAAATTTACAACATACGCCCAGTAAAATTCAGGTAATTTATTATTTTGCGAAAGTTAATTCCAGGCTTGTTTCATTGTTTTTAGAATTTTGGGCCAAGAGGTTTCTTGCAGGGACCCAAATAATTAAGCCACACCTTTAAATTGGTTTGTCAGCTCCCTTGTTTTTCACATCGAGTGTGTTGGAGAAGGATTTGAGGTAAGCTGCTTCCTTATTTATTTTTAGGGTTTTATTTTGGTTTTTAGTTTTAAAAAGAAAGAGTTTTAGAAAAAGAAAAAAAAAGAAAAAAAGGAAAGAGAATCGGGAAGGAGCTGCCCCCCTCCCTCGTTCGTCTCCCTCAGCGCACGAGGACTCGCGCCGCCGGCGACCCTCGCCTTGTTTGCGCACGCCGAGCCGGCGGTCAGCGAGTCAGTTCTCTTCCCTCCCTCAGTCCGATCTCTCCCTCTTCTCCTTCAATCCCTTCCGAGCCGAGACCCATGTCGCACCAAAACCCAGTCTGCGCGTCGACCACTACTCGTTCACTTTCTTCTTCTTTGTGCAGGGAGTCCAGCAGCCGTGGGCCGACCATTCAGCCGTCGGCGCCTACGTGGGACTCTGTCTGGAGCCTTGTCGCCGTCTCCTCTCTCTCTCTCCGATCGGGCTCTCTCTCGGATCTATCTCTCTCTATCTCTCCCACCCTCTAGTTTGAGCTCATTCCTCTCTCTAATTTGCCTTTTTTTGTGGTTTGGACAGGTCTGTGAGCGCGACAAAAAGGGTCATTCTTGAAGGGTTCGCTCGAATTGTTCGTCGTTTCGCATCAAGACTTCGGACTTGTAGCTATGGGTAAACCCTCGATCTTGAATTTGTTTTATTCTATAATTAAGTCTTTTGGTTGTTGAATTCCCCGTGGGGTTATCAAAGGATGTTTCGGCTGAAGGGATTTAGAATTCTCGTAGTGAAAGACGTTGTGAAACGTTGTTGTTTCATTGTGTAATTTGTATCTTAAAATTGAACATAACACTTACATTCGGCTAAACATGCTTAAAAATAGAGAAAATAGTAAGTAATAGATACTAACCTCTTGAAGAACTCTTCTTCAACTTCTCCTTCTCGATCTCGATCCCTCTCGAACAACTGATCTCTACGAACTCGATCCTCGAATCAAATGGTAAAGACACTTCCAAAATGTCTTCTCGGTTGTTCTCGGGAGGTTGAGGGAGAGTTGTGGGACTCCTTTTGGTTTTTGGTGAGAGAGAGTTTGAGAGAGAATTGAGAGAGTTTAAGAGAATGGTGAGATGCTCTCTTTGGATGAAAATCCAAAAAATGGCAAAAAACACACCAAAGGCTTCTTGCAAAGCCCTTTAAATATTAGTGTGTGGTGGAGTTAAAACCTCCACCAAATCACAATTTTATCACAACCATATGATATGCAAATCATATTTGCATATCACATAATATAAGGTATCTCATACCTTATTATACAAATCTCATTTGCATAATTGTGGAATTTAAATTTAATCACATTCAATTTAATTTCTTTCAATTCAATTTCTCCAATTAGCACTAATTAATCAATTAGGCTATATTATAGTTTATTATGAATCTCATTCACATCAAACTATATATTATGTCATCTATATCACATATAAATGTCAAAAATACCCATTTAATGAATTTGAACACTTCAAATTCACACCAAACTATAAACTCTCAATTTGTCCAATTTGAGCCAACCGAGAGACCTAATGGACCTACAGATGATAAGCTCCAATGATCCGAGACTAACCTGTCAAACTTTTTGACCCGGTTATTCAACATCCATTAGCTACGGTAACACTCCACTAAAGCCAGTAGCTGCACTCCCATCACTGTAGGACAAGTTGTGTCCATCGATATAACCAATACCCGTGAGTCGACCCTTCACAGGTTGTTCATAGCCACAGTTGGGTCAAATTACCGTTTTACCCCTGTGTCTACCTCTTGCTCCTTAAGTCTCACTGCTCCTCTAATGAACAACTATGTTGCATGGTCCGACCATAAACAACAACCCTCTCGGGCCAATAAGAGTAGGGCCCCGTTGTTTAAGCCTTGGAGACAACACTTAAGGGAACAACCCCTCTAGTTTTCCTGAATTGGGAACGAGTGAATTCCTTCTTGCGTAGTCAAGTTTCTAGCTCCCCACGTGACCCTGTCCCTAAGAAGATAGGCATATTGGGCGAGCAACTGTGGCCACCCTCACCCGTACTAGTCAAAAGGCAAACCTTCGCAGACAGGAGTTGTAACACACTCAGGATTAAAGTCGAGTCACTAATGGTCATCTATGAATTTATTAGTCCTATACTGTCAACGGTGTTACATCAGTAAGTCTAATAATTCACGGTCCGGTCTTGTACAATCTCATTGCATAGGATGCCCCCACTCGCATGTCAACCACATGAACGAGTTGGATCACCTCGTTTGTATCTAATACAAAGTGGGCCGCATCTTTATCCTGTTAACGGTGTTACACTAGTTAGACTAATAATTTGCAGTCCGGTCTTGTATGAACTCTTCATACAGGATGCCCCCACTTGCATGTCAACCACATGAATGAGTTGGATTACCTCATTTGTACTAATTACAAAGTGGTTCGCATCCATGGTGTTACCAGAATGAGGTTTCCAACCTTATTCTTATACCATAGACCATTTAGGTTATATTCTTGAACACAATCCAAATAGTGTCCACTACACTGATGTTCAAGATATATTATAACCTTGGAGCTTAGTTTATTGGATTTATAAAGCAAGAATATAATTTTATCAAAACAAATAACTCTTTATTTATTTGATCAAAATTACATAAGTTTAGGGCATAAATCTCAACATTAATGTCTGCTAAAGTCCACCCAATTGCCTTTCTATATTGCTTCAACAATTTTATCAGGATTTCTTTGTTACAAGGCATCAAATCTGCTGCTATGATAATAGGAAATGTTTCTTTGCCTCCCAAAAAGACATATTTGAGATGCTTAGGTAGTGGCTTAAGTTCTAATATTGGAGGTACTTGAATAGATGGCTGTAAAAGCATATTATTTCTATCTCCCAGTTCTAAAGATTCAAAAACTGCCTTACTCTCAACCACTTTAAGTTCTTCTGCCTCATTCTGGCTTCCGTTGGTCCACTCTGATGCACCCCACAACTCTTCATCCATGATTGAGTTGTGATGCTCAGCTATCCTTTCTTCAAATGCTTCAACTATAATCTCTTACATCAAATGTATTGTTGAACATTGCTCTATTTCACCAGGGTATTTCATGGAGTCATAAACACTGAATTTCACTTCTTGATCACTCATTCTCAATGTAATTGTTCCTTCATACACATCAACTAAAGTTCTACCTATTTTCAAGAAGGGTCTTCCCAAAATGATTGGGACATCTTGATCAGCTTCATAGTCTAGGATGATGAAATCTATTGGGAATATGAACTGCCCCACTTATACCAGAATATCCTCAATTTTTCCTTCTGGATAAGTTATGGATTTGTCAGCCAATTGGAGAGTTACTTTTGTGGGGCGAGCTTCACCTATACCTAATCCTTTATAGATGGATAGAGGCATGAGGTTCCCACTTGCTCCCAAATCACAGAGGTCTCTTCCCAACTTTTTTCCTCCAATAGACACTAGAATTGTAAAAGACCTTGGATCTTTCTCCTTATGAGGGATTCTATTCCTAAAGACTGCACTGCATTCTTCATTTAAGGATACCACCTTGAATTCCTGAAAATCTCTCCCTTTCTGAACACACATCTTTGAGAAACTTCATACAGTTGGGCATCTGTCTTAAGGCATCAATTAGTGGTACATTGATGTGTATCTCTTTCGAAATATCCAGGAACTTCTCAAAGTGAACTTCCCTTGACTTTTTCTTGCTCAACCTCTGTGGAAAGGGGGGTGGTGGAGGTGTGAATCCTATGACTGTGGCAGACTTGGTTTCAGAAGACTATGTTGGGATTTTTGTCCTAATCTCGTGTTTGTAAATTACTGTTTGAAATTAATAAGAGTTATTTATTTCATTATATTGTGTCTCGCAATATTTATAAACTTTTCCAATAAACTAAGCTCAAGGGTCATTGAATTTATGAGAGAACTAGAACTTGAACGGTGTGTAGTGGACACACAGGGAGGATCACGTTCGAGTTAATGACCCGAACGGTCTACAGTATATGGATAGGGTTGGAGACCTAATCCTAGATACACTGTGGATACAAACGAGGTGATCTGACTCGTTCGTATGGTTGACATGCGAGTGGGGGCATCATGTGCAATGAGATTGTACAAGACCGGACCGTGAATTATTAGACCTACTGATGTAACACCATTGACAGTAAGGACTAATAACTTCGTAGATGACCATTAATGACTCGACCTGAATCCTGAGCGTGTAATGGACTCCTGTCTGCGGGGGTCTGTCCTTTGACTAGTACGGGTGAGGGTGGTCACAGTTACTCGCCCAATATGTCTATCTTCTCAGGGACAGGACCAAGTAGGGAGCTGGGAACTTAACTACGCGAGATGGAATTCACTCGTTCCCACCTTTAGGGAAAGTAGAGGGGTTGTTCCCTTAAGTGTTATCTCCAGGGCTTGGACAACGGGCGCCCACCTTCTCACTGGCCGGAGAAGGGTGTTGTGTATGGTTGGACCATCACAAAATGTTGTTCATTAGAGGAGCAGTGGGGACTTAAGGAACAAGAGGTAGACACAGGGGTAAAACGGTAATTTGATCCAGTCGTGTCTTCGAACAACCTGTGAAGGGTTATATCAGTGGACACGTAATATTCTACACTGACGAGAGTGCAGCTACGGGCTATAATGGAGTGTTACCGTAGCTAATGAATGTTGATTAACCGGGTCAAAGAGTTTGACAAGTTAATCTCGGATCATTGGAGCCCGTCACTGTTGGTCCATTAGATCCCTCGGTTGGCTCAATCTGGGTTAAAAGAAGGTCTAATGTTTTGGTATGAAATTGAAGTGTTCAATTTCACTTTAAGGGCATTTATGTCATTTATATGAGATATGAATGATATAATATATAGTTTAATGTGAATGAGATTCATAATAAACTATAGGTTAGCCTAATTGTTGAATTATGCCTAATTAGAGAAATTAACTGAGAGAAATTAAATTGGATGTGATTCAATTTAATTAATCCAAAATTATTGCAAATGAGATTTGCAATATGAGATATGAGATATCTTATATTATGTGGTTATGCAAATGAGATTTGCATAACCTATGAGTTAATATTAAAGTGGTAATAATGTGGAGATTTTAGCTCCATCATTCCCACTATTTAAACCCTTTGCAAGAAGAGATTGGTAGACATTTCTCTCATTTTTTGATTTTGATCAAAGAGAAGAGATCAAAATTCTCTCTACTCTCCTCCCTCTCCAAAACTCTAGAGTCCCACAACTCTCCTCCTTTCCAAAGGAAGAACAACCGAGACTCCAAGTGGTTGTGTTCGGGTTTCGTTCGAGACAAGGTTTTGTTGAGTTCGAGAAGCACGAAGCGTTCGTGATCAAGGAAGGATTTTAGAAGATCTGTCTACAACAAGTAAGTACATTCTTCTCGCTGTAAATTCTTCCTCTTTTGCATGTTTAGCCTAGATCTAATAGTTAGATCATTTTGATAAAATTCAAGTAGCGTAATGATACCATGACGATTCGATCGTCTTCCGCTGCGCGGGGATTTTTATTCCCTTCAGACTCACCCTTTTCTCTTTTAGATTCTTTCTCTGTTGCTGCTGTTTTTTCAGATTCTGCTTCTATTACTCCCTTTTGCTCACTCTCTTGGTTACCTTGCTTATTCAATCTTGTTTCTTCATTTCTCCCCACTGATTTACCACTCCTGAGCTCTATTGATTGTACTTGTTCCTTCCTCTCTCTTTTTGGCGGTTCAGTGTCAGCTGGTAATCTGCCTTGAGGTTTGATTTTCAACTCATCTGCTATTTGACCAAGCTGAATTTCAATATTCCTTAATGAGGTTGAATGGCTTTGAACCACTACATATGTTTTTGCCATATACTCTTTCCATGCATTTTTTGGACATTAGATGCTTCTAGGGGATGCACTGGCCTTTGATTACCAAATCCTTGTTGATTCTTGTTTCTGAAACCTGGAGGATGGTTCATAGGCCTCTGTAGTTGTGGTGCTTGAACAACACTGCTTTGGCCTCCCCAAGAGAAGTTGGGATAATTTCTCCACCCATGGTTGTAGGTATTAGAGTATGGGTTGTTCTTGTGGTTTGTTTGATGATTGCCCACATAGCATACCGATGCTGGATTGTGAGGAAAATATTCATAGACATGGCCTTCCCCACAATATATGCACATATCTTGACTTCCGACTATGTTCACAGTAGCTGGAGCTTGTACAGTAGACACATTCTTGACTGCATTCCCCAAAGATAAATTCTTTAGCATGTTTGCTATAGATGCTATTTGAGCATTCAAGGCAGATAGAACATCCAATTCCAGCATTCCATTGGCCTTCCTGCTAGGGTTGTTTCTCATGTTTGCCCATTGACAATTGTTGGAAGATATCCTTTCCAAAATTTCAAATGCTTCATTGTAAGTCTTGGACAGAAGGGCTCCATTGGCGGAAGCATCTACAACCTGTTTGGTTGTTGTGTTCAGATTATGGTAAAATGTCTCCATCTGGATGCAATGAGGAAGTCCATGATGAGGGCATCTTCTCAACATATCTTTGAATCTCTCCCAGGCTTCACTCACTGTTTCATCCTCATTTTGCTGAAATAATACTATATCACTCCTTAACCGTGCATTCTTGGTTGGAGGGAAGTATTTAATAGGAACTTCTCAGCCAATGTATTCCACGAATCAATAGCTCCTGGTGGCAAAGAATCTAACCATGCCTTGGCACCATCCCTCAGAGAGTAAGGGAAAAGATTAAGCCTCAAAGCTTCTTTGGATACTCCAGGCATGATGAAGGAATCACCCACTCCCAAAAAGACTCTCAAATGTGCATGTGGATCCTCAGCAGATAACCCATGATACTACCCTGTTGACTACAACATTTGTAACATCACTGCTTTCAATTCAAAGGAAGGAGCTTCAATTTCAGGTCTCACTATCCCTGGATTCAACTCATCAACCAAGGGATTGGCATGAGTTCTGATGGCTCTTTCCCTGTTATCTCCTAAAAGTATAACATTAGCAAGGATCATAGCTTGATTGACTACCTCAGCTTGCCTCACTTCAGGTTGTTGAGCAGGTTGAGCTAAAGGATCTCTTGGATATTGAGGATTTGCTATTATGTCTCTCTGATCTCTCAATCTCCTTCTAAAGGTTCTTTCTATTTCTGGATCTAGAATGAATTCCAACCCTGGTTGATCGTTCATGCACAACTCAGTCCAATTAACCTGTAATTAAGCAACAACTCAGTCAGTTCGCCTGCAAGCACTAGTCTGCTAAAAATAACTCAAAATCAATAATTTCTTGCAACAACTCCCCGACAATGGTGCCAAAAACTTCGTGCTTCTAAGGAGTGTCAATGAATTAAGTAAAAAACACTTTAGTATGTGCAAGTATACACAACCTTGATGCAACAAGTGATAAGAAAAGTATCCATCCCACAACGAATTGTATTAGAAGAGTTAAGAATGTTGTGTTGTTCTTAGTAAACTTGGGGTAGCCAGTGATTCAATTGCATAAGGTCTAAATAGAACTCAATCTATAAAAAATAACACAAGTAATTTAAAGTCTAGAACTCTAATAGAAATTCACTTCAAATGACTAAGGTAGGGGTTGAATTAGGGGGGATGATTATGCTTCAGCAAACTAAATGCTACAACAATGAGATTGCTTCAACTCTTAATGCAAGTTCTTACAGACTCTTCCCAGAGATCTTGTGTTATAGCAACTAATTCCCATTACTTGCCTCTTTATCAAATTCATCCTTGCATTCATTAGTTGAGTTACTATCCCTAGTATCCTCAATTACCTTAGGGCTAACCCCTAATCAGAACTAATCATAATCAGTGAATTCATCTTATTCTTCCTTTTCCGAAATTCAGAACAAGCACAACTTATATTGGCTGGCTAAACGGATCTAAGCTAGTATTAAGCACACTTAGAAGAGTGGATAATTGCAACACAAGCCTTCACAGATAGCTCACATTCACAAACCTCCCCTAATCCTTCCCCTTAACAGAATTAGCTCATGATGATAAAAGAGAAGCAGAAAAGTAAACCTGCATTAAACTTAATAAACATGGCAAGGTCCAATTGCTCCTCAGTGAACAACGAAGAGAATTAGGATCGTTTACAAGACTTAAGAGAGCGTGGAAATATTTCAAACTTAGAAGAAAGCTCGAAAGTTTTCTGATGCCCTTTGATTACAATATCGAAGTCTTTTATAGACTCCGAATTTGAAATTACAATGTAATGCAAAAAACTAAAAGATAAGATTCAATCCGACAGGACAAAACCCCTGACTGGATTGATATGACAAAAGATATAATGATTACAAAAAATAAATTATACGAAAAACTATTCCTCCACCATCTTTTTTCGTATCCCTTTATTAAAGTGGCTTTAATAAAGATGATAATTGTTGTCCTTATCTGATAGGTTCGAATATCATGTCAAATCACTTTTTAGGCGTGAAGGAAAGGTATGTTTACCAACAGATTCATTACTCATCGCGAGATTTTCTATCGGGACCACACACCGCAACAATCCTTCGCATCAATCCTTTTATGGTGATTCTTCATAATTTTCTTCCGCTACGAGATGCGGGCATATCCTTATGTTCTGATGCGAAGTTTATAATTTACAATTCATTATAATGTACAACACTTTTTTTTCATCGGCTGGGTATCTAGGAATGGATCATTGATATCATATTCATCATCTTCCTCTACTTCAGAGTTTTGTGGAGAAGATGAAGATGCTATTGAATTAACTTGATTTAAAATTTTCTGTAAATTTGCCTCTGTTGTTGTTTGTGCTAAGACAGCTAACAACTTTGATTTGAAATTGAGGAACTGTGCATTTTTCATCTTTGACAGGTCTTGGAGGTAGCCATTATCAGCAAACCATTGCTTCACTTCTTTGATTCCTGCGTGAGAAAAGTTGTACTTGTCCCACCATTTGATTTGTAAAATTTTTACAATTTGTTTATAATAGGTGTATGCATTGATTTGGAAATTCCAACAGAATATCCAAGGGGTTTGAAAGTATAAACAAAAACGCATTGTGAGTGGGAATGCATTTTTGTGTATTATTTGTGAAAAATAGTGGAATGGCTCTTGAATAGGAACTGGGAAGATTTCTTCTGATAAGCCGAGAGTCTTCCACCATTTGATAAACCATTATGGGTAGTCTAATTTGTAAGCATTTTGACAAAATTAAATAAACCATGAATGCTCATAATTTTTGTACCACATTACTTTGTACCAAACTTCAACGTAATCTCGGTACGAGTATGTCTGTGGATTGAATGGTTTTGAAAGTGTTCTTTCTATGAAAATATTTTGATTTCAATTGGTAGGGTTTATGATCTTAAAAATTTTTAGATTTGAGTAAGAAATTTTTGAAGGATCATTTTTGTCCGGGATATGAGTTATCTGGAAAAATTTTGAGTCTACAAGGATGAATTCATAATATTTCCTTGTTTTGATCAAGGATTCTGGTAGGAAATAGAATCCTTGGGGATAAATATTTTGAATAATTTCAACGATTGAACTTCCATCGAATTCAACTTCGATGATTAGCTCAGAAATTTGGAGTGACCTTTCAAAATAGTTTTTGATTTTAGGTTTGGGAATAAATATTTTGGGAGGATTGACGACTTCAACAAAAGTTGTAGGGATTGAAGATCTCTATTGAGATGTAGATGAAGTAGTAGGTGAGACGGAAAGTCTCATTGGTGTAACGGTAGTAGGCAGTATGAGAGAGGTTGATGGCCTCGGTGGTGGAATTAATGACTCCATTGAATCTCTTATTTGAATCGATGCGCTTCTGGTTCTTGGGTGATTCACTTGAGTGAAACCCAGATCCATTGCGTATTGATCAGCGCTCATGGGAGCTGGAATGTTTGAAGAAGAGGTTGGGCTTTTTCCCTTTGAAGAGGAGGCTTTGCCTCGCTGATCACTCATGTTTCGAAATAGAGAGAGAAGAAGTTTTCTTTGTGAGGAATTCCCTTGAGAGATAATCTGCAAGGGTGTTTTGAACTCCTTTTATAGGCAAAATTTGAAAAACAAAACATGACAAGATAGCTTGCCACCTTGCAAAAATTTATTTTGAAACAAGATTTTTTACATCTTTTTCTAAAACGAATTTTGAGGCTCTTGAGTCAGTTTTAATTGTAAAATGTTTATTAATCAAGTCTTCTTGAAAATTTTGAACACATAAAACTATTGCCAAAATTTCTTTTTTAACTGTTGAATAATTCTTTTGAGCTCTATTCCATATTCCAGGATGAAATCGAATAATTGATTCGTTCTTATCTATACACTGTTTCAGGATTCCTCTATATCCGATGTCGGATGCGTCGGATTCCACTATTAAATTGGCTTTTGGGTTTATCAGACTTAAAACAGTGAATTGATTTGACTAAAGTTTTAATTGATTTGACAGCATTTGTATGTTTATCCGTCCATGGTTCTGGATTCTTTTTTAGCCTTTGAAAAAGTGGCTTACATATAGGCCTTAGGCTTTGAATAAAGTCATAAACATAATTGAGGCAACCCAAAAATTTTTGCAATTGGGTTTTATCTAAAATTTGATCAGAAAAATTTGAAGCAAATTCAATAGATCTTTGAATTGGTTTTACTAAACCTAAATGAATATCGAATCCTAAAAATCGGATTTGAGTTTGAAAAAGTTTAATTTTTGGAAGTGATACCACTAAACCATTTCGTTTAATAATATCGAAAAATATATTAAGATGTTTGAAGTGTTAATCTGTATTTTGAGAAAATATCAACACATCATCGATATATACAATTCAAAATTCTTGAAAAGGATTGAATATAACATTCATAATATTTTGAAATTCGGATGGAGCATTTTTTAATTCGAATGGCATAACGTTCCATTCATATTAGCCAAAAGGGACATTGAAAGCAGTTTTGTATCGATCTTTTTCATAAATTTGTATTTGCCAGAATGCTGACTTCATATCAAATTTTGAGAATACTTTAGAATTTGAAATTCTTTGTAGTAAATCTCGTTTATTAGGAATTGGATATCTTATCCACTCTAAAACTTTGTTGAGTGGTTTGTAATTAATAACTAACCTTGGAACTCCTCGCTCCTTTTCTGCTTGATTATTGACATAGAATACTGCGCAGGACCAAGGGCTTTTGGAAGGTCTGATGAGTCCTTTTTGCAAAAGATCATCTATTTCTTTTTGCAATGAGTCAACAGTTCAGAGTTCATTTGAATTGACCTAGCTTTTGTTGGAATTTTCTCTTCATTGAAATCTTTAATATAAAGGAGATTGACTATATGTTGTTTTCTTTTCCAAAAAGCATTTGGTAGGTTTGAACAAACTTCATTTTTTAATTTTGTTTTAAAATTAGATATTTTGTCTTGTATTGATTTTTTTTTAATTCTTCATCTATTCTTTTATAAGAAATTTCTTCCTTTAAGAATTGAATTTGTTTTTGTTTGCTTTCTTTAGTATTTATGGATTTTTGGATTGTTGTTTGTTGTAAGTTATGGATTTCATGGCGGGTTATTGGACTTGTAAATTTGAATATTATTTCTTGTTCCAGTACATTGGATATTATTCCTTCTTCCGATATTGCTATCGGATATAATTGAGTAAGAAATGGCGTACCTAAAATCAGTTCCTAACCTAGGTCTTTGACTAACAAGAAAGAGTTCACAAAACAAACTCCCTTGTTGCAAACATGGACTTTTGACAATTTGTAGTTAATCATTAATTGTTGGTTATTAGCACCACGAACTATTTCTGATGTTTTTTCAAAGTAAATTAAGGGTATTAATCCTTCTTGAATGTAGTTTTGGTCTGCACCTGAATCAATTAAAGCACATGAAGTAATTTTGAAATCAGGAATTTTGAAATCGAATGCTTGAAATTTCTCTAACGAAGGATTTTTCTTCTTCATTAAGAGTTTCTTCAGCTTGTGATTTGATTTGAGACATTTCTAGACGGAGATGGAATATCTCTCGATCGGTGTCACTTTTGAGTTTATTGACTTCTCTTTTTAGGTTATTAATTTCTACTTGAAGATCTTTAATAGGGATTGGCTTTGGTTCTTCTAATTTTTTGATAACGTTTTTCCACTCGTATGGTTAAGAATTTATTTTTTGAGTTCTACGTTGTCTATTTCATCAACAACGTTAAGCAGGGTTTCTTGATCTTTGGTTAGGACACATATGCATACTGAACAGACTCTTTTGCCTTCATTTTCTTCTTCATCATATTCACTATTCGAATACGAATCAGTTTCCTCTTGTAATTCAAGGATTTGACCTTCATCAGAATTATAAATTGATTTTTCGGAATAAGATTGGATGACGTTTAGAAGTTGTTGTTGAACATCATCATCGATTTCTAATTCATTGATCTTCTTTTTCATAGAACACTTATTGGCATAGTGTCCGTGCGATCGACAATCATATCATTGTTTCCTTTTGAATTTCCACCTTTGTAAGTGGGGCATTTTTTGGTATAGGAATTATAGGGTTTTCGATAATTTTTCCTTTGGAATGGCCTATATGGCCGATAGTTTTGCCTTTCTTGATGTTTTCTATATCTTTTTATAGCAGTTTTTCGAACTACCGAGGGTGGATGAACCTTTCCACATCCATATTGATCGCAGAAGATTCCTAATTCTGCCTTTTTTGAACTAAAGGTTTTGTTAAGCTTTGCTTGAACTTTAGATTCATTGCATAAACGGATACCTTCACTTATTATAAATGAAGTTAGATTCCCATAGGTTAGGTTATCCCAGGGAATTTTTTCATCATATTTTGCATTTAAATCGATTTTGACTCTTTCAGCAAAGTAATTGGGAAGACCTTTAATGAATTGTTCGTTCCAATTGGTATCAGAGCAAATCAATAAATTTACCTTCTTTTTACCTATCTCTAGCTAGAAAAGAAATTACAATGCATTCATGGAATGTTTTTCTCAGCTCTTAATGCAAGTTCTTACAGACTCTTCCCAGAGATATTGTGTTATAGCAACTAATTCCCATTACTTGCCTCTTTATCAAATTCATCCTTGCATTCATTAGTTGAGTTACTATCCCTAGTATCCTCAATTACCTTGGGGCTAACCCCTAATCAGAACTAATCCTAATCAGTGAATTCATCTTATTCTTCCTTTTCCGAAATTCAGAACAAGCACAACTTTAATCGCTGGCCAAACGGATCTAAGCTAGTATTAAGCACACAAAAATTAGAAGAGTGGATAATTGCAACTCAAGCCTTCACATATAGCTCACATTCACAAAGCTCCCCTAATTCTTCCCCATAACAGAATTAAGTCATGATGATAAAAGAGAAGCATAAAAGTAAATCTGCATTAAAGTTAATAAACATGGCAAGGTCTAACAACAAACAAACTTTTGAAAGCAACAGGAACCTAATTCTACTACAAGCTTAGTAATTAAAGAAATAAAGACAAAAATAAAGAAGAACAAAAGTAAACTGCAGCTCCCAAAAGTGAGGTTGGCTTCCTTCCCGAGGCAGCTTCTTCTCCCCTCAATTGGTAGCTTCTACCCTTAATGAATTAGGTAAGAAAAATCCCCTATCGAGATCAATCCCCTTTCTTTCTTCTTGCCCTCAATTGGTATGAATAGGCTGATTAAATAGCTAGCCTCAATAGGGGAAATAAGGATTTTTGTGGCATAAAGGTCCACAAGGCCACTATTGATTGGTCCAGTTACGAGCTACTGTCAGATTCATTAATTGAGGTAGCTGCCACGTGCCCAAATGCTTGTACTTTTCCACTGAAAGCTTTAGGCATTACTGCAGCTTCAACATCCTTGCAAACTTTTGCTGCAACATTTGTTATGCTGCAACATCATCCTAAATGCTCCAGCTTTTGGTGCCTCGTGTCTTCCTGCATTGATGCTCCACATATGGCTTGCAAGCTCTCAGCATCTGGTATGTGGCAACTTCAACCCAAAATGCTCCAGCATTTCGTTAACCAAAGTCACAGTGACATCAGTCCAACACCACTTTTACCTGCACTGTTCCCAAAATGGGTTTGATCATTACTTAGCAGAATTCAAACACTTTAAGCACAACTTCTAGTCAAAAGAAACACATGCTCATACCCAATTAGAACTTATTTACTCAAAGATGGTCCACTTAATAGCTCTTTTTACAGAGCTATCACGTCGTTGTCGGGCAACGACATTTTAACATGTTATTTTGGTTATAGGAATTGTGAACGAAATTGCAGGACAAATTGCTATTTTGGTTATAGCAATTTTTCTATCTTTGGGACCCGAACCTAAATTGCAGGTACAATTGCAGGACGAGATTGGTGCATGCAAAGAGAGAACAATTGCAAGTGGAGAAAGCCACAACATAAGATTTGATTGCTCAAGATAACCCACAAGATGGAAGTAGACATCATTGCGACATTGAACGCACAAGCAACATCGTTGAGCTACATGATGGAGGCGTTGATGAAGAGAACTTCCATAGCTCCTTCTAATCCCATTCCTTCTATTTCTCGTATTTATTGTAAAGGGAGTCATTTGTTTGAGAATTGTCCTTATAATCCTGATTCTTTGTGTTATGGATTTCTACCCAGATTTGCAGATTAGCATCATTACCAGTGTTTTCAACAAGAGAAGATAATTCCAAAAGAGCCTAGCATTGCAGAACTTGTGAGGGAATACAGGAAAAGTAATGATGTTGTGATGCAAAGCCAAGTCATATCTTTACAGAATTTGGAGATCCAAGTGGAACAAATTACAAATTGAATTACGGCAGGTCACAAGGAATCTTGCTCAATAATATAAAGACTTCCAAACAAGAAGAAGAACAACAATGGGAGCCGGTGACATTTCGAGCTGAATTGGAACATGAAGAAATTGAACTCCCAGTAGAAGCACAATGCACTCCAAAAAATGAAAGCACTGTGGAGTCAATAGGGAAAGAAGAAGAACAACCTCAAGAAGAGAAGGAATCACCCATGGAAGTGGAAATGAGCTATGTAGTTGAAATTCCACAGCAAATGACATTCAAAGTGCTCCCAATAATAGAAACCCTTGTTTTCACATATTGCAGCTTGTAGGAAAAGTTAAATGAAGAAGATTGCAAAAAGGAAAGCATGACAGATGACAATTTGCAGGATGTCATACAAGTTGCACCTACAATTTCTACTTTCAAAGGCTTATGGAAATCTCTTGAGAAGGAACCAACCAAGGAAGTTGCAGTTAACGATGCAGTTGCAATTTCAAAGCAAATGACATCCAAATAACTCCTGACGCCATAATACCCAACTTTCACTTATTGCAGCTTGCAGGAAATGCTAAATAAGGAAGAATGCAAAAGGAAAAGCATGACGGATGACAAATTGCAGGATGTCATACAAGTTGCAACTACACTTTCTCCTTCCAAAGACTTATGTAAAACTCTTGAGCAAGAAAGTCTCGTTGTGATGAAAGCACCTTAACTAAGGTTGAAATCTCGTCTATCATCAAGACCAAGGTGCAAAATGAAGGAACATGTAAAACTCTTTTTCTTTTTTTTTTCTTTTTAAAAAAATAAAACACAATTTTTTTTTTTTAAAAAATCCTTATTTCTATCAATTAAGAAATTATTGGACAAATTCTGTCTAAAGAAAGATCCTGTCTAGGTTGAGGTACTTAAGCTGACCGTAGGGAACACCTCTACTTGGGGATCTACTTGGGAAATTGTCTGAAAATTTTAAAAATTTGAAAGAAAATAAGGAGACTAAAAAAATTGTGCTTAAGAGAGAAGTATGATTTTTAGAAAATCAAATCAAATAAAGGAGTTTTGTTTAGAGAATCTCTATCAAGGAAAATCCTGTCTAAAGTTGAGGTACTTAAGCTAACCGTCTCGGGAACACCTCCACCTGGGGATTTACCTGGAAGGTCAATAAATAAACTCTAAATTTTAAATTGAGAGTTTCAAAAATCATCAAGACACAAGAGAGAGATTGTGTGAATTTTTTAATGAGTTACTCTTGCGTTTCAGGTGGATGAACAATGCAAATGACCCACTCTTTCCAACTTTTCAGAAATTATTCTTCTACAACCAAAGACTCTAGAGGCTAGTGATAAGAACAATGACACATTCTTCTTTACAGAGGAGTAGTTGTTTTATCTTTTTACTTGTCTTTTTAGTTGTTTCCCACAAATTATTTTTATTGGTTTGTTGTTTCTTTGTTTTTACTTTGGTTTAGATAGGTTATTTTTCTAACTTTGTAGTTTATTTATTTGTTTTTGTGAACTCTGGAATATCTTTTATGATGGACTCTTTGATATATTCTATGAGTATTTTTCTGATTAAATACCTCTTAATGATGACATTGGAGTTTGCTCGAATCTAACACTAGATCATTATTTAACTGTTTCCCAAACAAACACCTTCATGATTTCTTGTCTTTATGAAATATCCAAGTCTAAGACTTACCTAAGTTTATGCACCTTACCATTTAAGAGAGAATAGCTTAAATGTTTTGCAAGTCATCACATCCTTTCACCCCTATTTGCTACAATTTCGGCCAATGGGGACATTGACCTGTTTAAGTTTGGGGGGTGAGTCATGTAATATATGTAGTACTATTTTGTTGTAATACTATTGTTGTAACACATGTTGTTGTAATATTATTGTTGTAATGTTATTGTAACCACTGCTAGGATTCAAAAAAAAAAAAAAGGAAAAGAAAAGAAGAGGATACTCCTCATTCCAGAGTTAGCTTAGTAACCAGGGGCGGTTATGACACCCATGATTTCCTTTGCATGAAAAGTTAACTTAGGAAGTGAGTATGCAAATGACCTTGATGTGATGAATGCTCGTAGTTAGATACTTTCACCAAAAAGCTTTAGTAAGCTAAAGCGAAGACACAAATGACAGAAAGGTTCTCTTTTGAAAAAAAAAAGAAAAAGAAAGAAAAACAATATGTACCTTAGCAGTGAAAAATAAGTTTGGGGAGATGTTGTTAAAATAAAAAACCCAGAAAAAGTTAACTTGTGAGCAATTAAGTGAAATTTGACTAAAGAAACTAGGTAGTATGAGCCCAAGGTGTAGTTGTAGGATGAAGGTATTTTGTTTAGACAAGGGAAGCATAGAAGTTGCATGTAGCGGAAGAATTAAAGTTTTGTAAGTGTTATGAGCCTGAGACCTCCCTTGAAAGACGTACTTTTATTAGAATCACTCATAGAATAAATCTTGGCTTGTTATGTGCTTATATATTTCAATGTTTTTTATGATATTACTTGAGGACAAGCAATGGCTCAAGTTTGGGGGTATGATAATCCTAATTTATGTGGATTATCAAGCCCTTTACTTAATCATTTTTTTGTATAATTTATTCAAAATTTCATGTTATAGCAAGCTTAAATTATCTTTTGGAATGAAATTTTTAAAGTTTGCTAAATTATGAGAAAAATAAGAATTGAAGAAAAAATGAGTGAAATCAAACTAATTTGAGGTGTTTTTGTAAGAAAAGAAGAGCAAAACAAATACTAGAGAAAATGCAGTTGCATTGTTGCCAGCAAAGTTGAACAAAAATGCTAGACAGAATGTTGGACAAAGTTGCTGGCAAAGTTTCCAGACTTAAGGAGCACGCCTCGAATTTTGGAAATGCACGATTTTTGGAGATTTTCACCCACTTTTGGAATGAATTTGGCCTCAAGTTATACTAAATCAATTACCCATGATTTGAGGACGAATTCTTGGAAAAAAAACCTACTTGAATTCGAGGGTTTGAAGGGAGGCGAATTGGACGACCACAAGCTTGAATTCTCTCCAAATTTTTATCGTTTTCTCTACTATTTTTTTTGCACGTTTTTATACCTTTTTATAACAGTTTCTTTTCTTATTTCAGCAAGTTGTACTCTCTTTATTTAGTTGTAATAGACCCTAGTTAATCTTTCCTTGCGAGAGCCTTGGAGGTTAAGATTTCTAACCTAAGTGTGAGTAGAATCGATCAACGAAGGGGGTTAGACTAGTTCTTTATTTTCGGTTTGTCCTTACTATTTATGCACTTTAAAGTTCAATGAAGTTTCTGTTTTCCTTTCTCTTACCTTGCAGTGTTTATGCTTATTTTGAAAAACTCGTTTTGGGGACAAAAAAAATAAGAGAACCCGAGAGCTTCTTTCAACTCAAACTACCGTTTTTCTCTTCCTTTGTCTTTATTATTTTCTTTTTTGTTTTTTTCATTCCATTCGGTCTATTACAACAACTTGTTTCCTTGCGTTTTTCTTGAATAAAGAGGAAGAAAATCGAACCTTGCATGCTTTCTCTTCCTTTCGGTTTCATTGTTCTTTTTGCTTTATTTTTGTTTCTATTTTTCTTTTATTTTTCAGCATCTAAAATTATGTTTCCTTTAGTTTTCATCATGAGCTAATTTCCTCTTTAGGGGCTCAAGTGTGAATATCCTAGAAGAGAGATGCCTAGCTAAAAGTAACAAGTTAGTTGTGTTGGCAACCAGATCAAAGTTTGTTTTTAGGGAATAAAATTGGCAGTCCTTAGCTAATGGTGAGGTCGTGTTCAACAAGACTCGAACTTGATACCGAGAGGGTCAAGGAATAGTAAATATCCTAAAAACAACGGAGGAAAGGGCTTAGACATAAGATCCGAAACTTCGACCCTAGACATAGGGCAAGACTCCGAAATCGAGAGGGTTGTGTGCAAGAACCATCTAAGCTCAATTAGCCACAGACATGTAGGTTTAATTGCTTAGTTTCCTAAAAGATTTGGGAGCAAAACCGAATAAGAATTGAACCCGATTTACTTAGATTTGGATTTGCTGGCACAATTGATGCAATATTTTCAACAACATTTTCTCCGAATGGGCAAAGCACTTGAATTTCCTTCTTTTCTTCCATTGATTTTTCCTTTCATTTTCAACAACTTAAAACCCCCAATTTCAACAACTTTTCATTTTGGTTACCCTTATTGTATTTTCACTAGCATTTCTTATTTTTCTGAATTAACTTGTAAATTTGATCCCTGTGGGTTCGATACTCTTTTTTATTACTTCGATCACGTGCATTTGCGTGTCTACGCTGATAAATAGTCGCACCATTCATCTCTACCACATTGAAATGGACCATAATATCGAAAACATGTTTCCTAACAGACGTTTCCTCTTTCATCCTAGCGTTCAAGACGTGCTTGAGAGCATCGTGTCGGACCTGAAAGGACTGTTGTCCAAACATGTCCTGCAACGATCCCATGATCTCCTTGGCGGTAACTCGTGTTTCTTAGCCAAAATATCATATATAGTGGCTAAGATATAGACCTTCGACTTGTCATTGGCCTTTAATCATCTATCGTACGCATCACGAATGTTTCACAGTGCGGTCGAGCTCGACACCTGAGTGTTGGGATGTATGTCCTAATCTCGTATATGTTTGTAATATTCCTTATTGAAATAAATAAGAGTTATTTTTTCATCACTTTGTGTCTCACATATTTACAAACTTAATCCAATAAACTAAGCTCCAGGGTCATTGAATTATGAGAGAACTAGAACTTGAACGGTGTGTAATGGACACACAGGGAGGATCACGTTCGAGTTAATGACCCGAATGGTCTACAGTATACGGATAGGGTTGGAGACCTAATCCTTGATACGTTGTGGATGCAACCCGCTTTGTATTAGATACAAACGAGGTGATCCAACTCGTTCATGTGGTTGACATGCGAGTGGGGGCATCCTGTGCAATGATATTGTACAAGACCGGACCGTGAATTATTAGACCTATTGATGTAACACCGTTAACAGTATAGGACTAATAACTTCGTAGATGACCAATAGTGACTCGACCTTAATCCTGAGCGTGTTATGGACTCCTGTCTACGGGGGTCTGTCCTTTGACTAGCTAGTACGAGTGAGGGTGGTCATAGTTACTCGCCCAATATGTCTATCTTCTCAGGGATAGGACCAAGTGGGGAGCTGGAAACTTGACTACGCGAGATGGAATTCACTCATTCCCGATTTAGGGAAACTAGAGGGGTTGTTCCCTTAAGTGTTGTCTCCAAGGCTTGGACAACGAGCGCCCACCCTCTCACTAGCCTGAGAGGGGTGTTGTTTATGGTTTGACCATACAACGTTGTTGTTCATTAGAGGAGCAGTGCGGACTTAAGGAGCAAGAGGTAGACACAGGGGTAAAACGATAATTTAATCCAGCAGTGTCTACGAACAACCTGTGAAGGGTCGACTCACGGGCATTGTTTATATCAATGGACACAACTTGTTCTACAGTGATGGGAGTGCAGCTACGGACTTTAGTGGAGTGTTACCGTAGCTAATGAATGTTGAATAGTCGGGTCAAAGAGTTTGACAAGTTAATCTCGGATCATTGGAGCTCGTCGTCTGTAGGTCCATTAGGTCCCTCGATTGGCTCAAACTTGATAAATTGAGGGTTTACAGTTTGGTGTGGATTTGAAGTGTTCCAGTTCATTAAAAGGGTATTTATGTCATTTATATGAGATATGATTGATATAGTATATAGTTTAATGTGAATGAGATTCATAATAAACTATAGGTTAACCTAATTGATTAATTAGTGCTAATTTAGAGAAATTGAATTGAGAGAAATTAATTTAAATATGATTCAATTTAAAAATTTCACAATTATACAAATGAGATTTGTATAATTAGGTATGAGATACCTTATTGTATATGATATGCAAATATGATTTGCATATTATATGGTTGTGGTAAAATGGCGAATTGGTGGAGATTTCAACTCCACCTCTCACCATTACATATAGACCTTTGCAAGAAGGTTTTGATATCTCATTTCTCATTTTTTGGAATTCCATCCAAAAAGAAGCTCTCTCTTCTCTCAAATTCTCTCTAGAATTTCTCTCCACCCATACCAAAGGGAGTTCCACCACTCTCCCAACCGATCGAGAATAACCGAGAAAATCAATTTGGAGGTGTCCAAATTTTCTGGTTCGTGAGATCGTTCGAACGAAAGAGATCGAGATCGGAGAAGGAATTCGCGAAGAAGTGTTCTTCAACAAGTAAGTGTATAACTTTACTGTTTTTCCTTCTTAAAAATCCATGTTTAGCCTAGAATTTATGTGATAGATTCAATTTTATGAAACATTTTTCACAACGAACACCACGACATTCCAAGTCGTTTCCGCTGCGGGAATTTCATTCCCTTCAATTGGTATCAGAGCCAATTGTTGGCTTTTCGTTGTGCAATCTGTTTTTCTTAAAATTAGGTGGGTTTTCTTTAATTCAAGTGTTGAATTAATGGTTTGCATATTGGATGGTTTCAGTGTTTGGCACTTTAAATTAGATTTACTTTTATGTTGATTGAATCAATGTAAAGGCCTAGTGTTTTTGGCCATTTTAGAAAGTAAATCAAGTCGTAAGTCCGTGTCGTTCGTGGCAAGAGTTGCTGTGAAGAAATCGGAGCAGAAACGGGCGAAAAATGACGAAGAACAGCAAACGTGTTTTTTGTTCTTTCGATGGCGTTAAGACGTTGTTCTTTGGTGTCTCAACATCGTCCGTCCGGATCCAGGCATGTTGCAAGACAGCGTTGCGACGTTGGATGTAGCGTTGCAACGCTGGGGCGTTAGGCGCACGGAGCTTGACGTTGGGCGTTGCAACGCTGGCCACGACGTTGCAACGCTGCAAGCGTAGTGGAGCAGTTCGCGAGGATTTCACGCGTAGTGGCAATGATGGATTTCAAGGTTGCGGTTTCTAGCCCCAGAAGCAACCATTTTTTATTGTATTTATTATTTCTTTTGTAAAATGTATTTATTTTATAATTTTATTAATTATATAAATCTTATATTAATGTTAACTAATTTAATTAATGTCTCTAGGGTGCCAAAACCGGTCCAATATTGCTATTTAATTAATTTTATGCATGTGATGTATGAAATTTATTATTCTATGTGCATAATGTATGTCATATCGATTAAAATCTCACCTTAGGTTAAACATTTCATGCATCATATTTATATTTAAATTCCACAATTATACAAATGAGATTTGTATAATAAGGTATGAGATGTCTTATATTATGTGATATGCAAATATGATTTGCATATCATATGAATGTGGTAAAATGGTGAATTGATCGAGATTTTAACTCCACCACACACCATTATAAAAAGGGCTTGCAAGAAGCCTTTGGGGTAAGATTTGCCATTTTTTGGATTTTCATCCAAAGAGAGCAAACACCATTCTCTCATTCTCTCTCAATTCTCTCTAACTCTTCTCCTCACCCAAAACAAAAGGGAGTCTTACTCACTCTCCCTTAACCTCCCGAGAACAACCGAGAAGACCTTTTGAAGGTGTCTTGTTGTTTGGTTCGAGGATCGAGTTCGTAGAGATCGTTGATTCGAGAGGGATCGTGACTGGAGGAGCAAAGCTTTGAAGAAGAGTTCTTCAACAAGTAAGTAACGTGTTTCTTACTGTTTTTCTTCTTATTTGCATGTTTAGCCTAGGAATCTATGAGATAGGTTCGATTTTAAGATTCGTTTTACACAACGAAACAACGATGTTTCACAATGTCTTCCGCTGCGGGAATTCCAAATCCCTTCAGTTTAGTGGAGAGTAATGACTTTGCCTGAATACTTGATTCAGGCGCCACTAACAATGTTTGTTCTTTTTTTCAGGGAATTAGTTCCTGGCAGCAGCTGCGAGAGGGTGAGATAACACTACGGGTTGGATCCGGGGAGGTTGTCTCTGCTGCAGCGGTCGACACGGTGAAGCTCTTTTTTTCGCGGGAACACTACTACAAAAACTAGTTTTCTTGACGCTTATAGAATGTCGAATTTTGCCTTACTTGACGTTTTTCAAACCGTCAAAGAATCCACCGTCAAGAATAATATACAATACTTGACACTTATAAAGTGTTATATATACTCTTTTTTTTACGCTTATAATGTGTCATTCTGAACATAAACTCTTGACACTTTTTATTCGTCAAATGTAATTTTATCTTGACTCTAAAAAAGTGTCAAATTTATGTTAATACTTGACATTTTCTCTGTGTCAAAAATATGTTTAGCTTGACATTGCAGAAATGTCAAATAAAAGTTATTTGACGCTTGAAATGTGTCAAATATGAGCTTATCTTGACGTTTCAAAAATGTCAATAGAAATTACATCTTGACACATTATACATGTTTTGTTAGTTTGTGTTTTTTTCAATCTATTAAATATTCCCTATTATCTTGAATTTTCTGCACTGTGCTCCAATAATTTGTTATATTGAAAAATGCATAATTTCATCAATCAATCTTCCACACTTTAACAAAATTCACATCTTTAACAATATCAAACTATTAAGCTCATGAACAATTCTAAAATTACAAGGACTTATCAAATCTCATGTCAACAATTCAAAAATTACAAGAACTATTGTAACGATCCTAAGCCATAAACTCAACTAACATTCAAGGAGGTTTACAAAACAAGAAACTTTACATTCACTAGCCTAACACGTTGTAAAGGGTTTAAACATGAAACTTATTGGCAACATTATGACCAAAACTTTGATTCTACAACACCTTTGTCACCCGCCAAGTAGTTGAGTATTACCTGCAAAGCACAACATTAAACAACAAGGGTGAGCGTAAACATACTAAGCAACCAACCTAGCTCTAATAATTAAGAACTCTAAAACATGCAACAAGTGAATTTACTCAATCATGTCAACCACTTTTAAAACACAACGATCTCGAATACTTGTTACCCATTTGCCTACTCCACTCACTCCTTCACATCTCGAATAGTGAAAAAGGAAAGCAAGCCTCACGCTAATCATAAGAAGCATGCTCAAAGGGAGGAAATGAGATCTAACCTAATGTCATAAACGTCGACCAAAGAGGATTAAGACGATTAACATACTTATAACACTTACAGGGGTTCGAAAAAAATTAAAATGCACTTAGACTTACCAAAATGGCTCAAAGCCTCGCTAGTTGAAAACTACAATTAAAAGGTATTCGAGCAATAGAACCAATATAGGATAATTTAATCTAGTTTGAATGAGCTTAAAGGGACTAACCTTGCTAAAAGAGTCAAAACGCTTTGCTGAAAGTGTGTTGGAGGATGCACGAATCACACTCAAACTGCAAACTGAAAGTTCGTACTTGTTAGAACCAATGCTACATTACTGAAATTGATTTGAGAGAGATTTAAAACATGCAAAGTGTAATGACCCAAAATTCTGGGGGTAAACCTAACTTAGGTGTTACTTAAGACACGTCGTTCACTCCAAAATTTTGGCAACATAACGACGCTACTAGGACTTTTCCAAAATTTCAATGACCTGTTTTAATATCAGAAACACTTCAAAAACAAACCATTCTTCCCAGACACCCACTATCTTCAAATACACAAGGGGGTTCAATAATCAGATATTTCTCAGCAGAACAAGACTAATTTCATAAATGCTCAAAACACGACTTATGACTTTAAATATGCCAAGAAAGCTCAAAGACAACAAGCAATCTTACAAGTGTACTTAAACCGAAATGTCACACCCTCCCGAACTACTCCTAACTTAGCCCTAAGTGAGGGGCGTGAAGCCAACGGACATCGTTCACCTCTCTAACGATACCTGTTGACCCTGTTTTACCTTATAAGCATACTAAACTTGTATAAGAAACAACTAAAACACAATACAACGGAATATTGACAATTACGTAACCTACGTAAGGGGTAACCCTACTTATGACTCTCTGGAAAACTGAAAGAGATATGAACATCACAACCAAAAACATACCCAACCATGGATCACACAACCACAACCTAAAATGTACACATAAACATAAGTTCATAGTCCTTCTTCTATACATATAGACTTTCTATACAACTCCACCCACGTACAATATATCAAACTTGAGAAGCTTCCAGCAGACTATGGCAGGTTTTCAGGCACTGGGAGCTCGATCTCTACCTGAAAAGTGGGAAAAAACACTGAAAGAATGAGCTATGAAGCTCAGTGAGTGACTTGAGTTTAAAAGAAAGCTATTAACTCGTAAATCATATCACTGCCATCATCTATGAGCATATGCATCCAGTAATCAAATGTTAAAAGTAACTGTGTAATCATAATAGCTTTTCATGAAAACCAACAAGTATATCGTTAAAATCTCGTAAGGCATGTAAATGATATTAACTCTTTTTAAAACATGTCACAATCTACGTTGTGTAGGGCACGCCCAGTACAACCAACGTTTATTCTACGATGTAGTGGGGCCCGTCCAACACTCTCATCGTCTTTGTCGTAGTGGGGCCCGCCCAGCACTCACGACAGCGCTGTTGTCACGGAATACACTCAACGTCGACAAGAGAATAAGACCTGTGTGCACACGGTACCATAAAGCCTCGGGCTCAATATCTCAGAAAATCACATGAAAACATTTGAACATGTCTGCTTATCTTTTCTTCCATAAGACTCAAGCTTACTCAGCTTGTTCATAAAACAAGAAATCCTTAAATCATACTTGCTAAAACATACTTGCTCGAAATCATAGCATTTCCATAAACTTTGGAAATTCAATAAACATATGCTCATGTATAAATTTGTCAAGACATTTAGGCTCACAATGAATACTGAAAACATTTCTAGGAAAACATGAATACTCATAAACATGTGCTCAAAAGAAAACGCATAGCATTGTAACCATTTCATTCTAGCAAAACTTGTTTTCTTAAAACATATCTCAAGCATATAGTTCATTTCAGAAAGTTCGTTTTGTCACTCACAGTGTTAAACTAGAACCTTGGCCCGTACACTCGACCTATTTGCTCTTGGCACATCAAACAAACCAAATTCAACCATTAGAACCTCGAGCTCATGCTTTTTAACCTTAAACTTACAAGAAAACACACTTTCAATATTTCCAAAGATTTTCAGATTTTATGCCTGTATTGAGACAACCATAACTTCTTCATTACTTAACAAAAAATAATGTAACTTATACCAAACTCTTCCTTTTGAATTCTCTAAAAATCATATGAAGACATGAAATTGAAATTCCCAACAGATTGGTTCGAAATACCTAGAAATCTTCTTTCCCGGAACTAACTTCGCTATTCCAAATTGATTTCCTATTTGCTACCCGACACTTGACACGATATTTACAACATCTTCCAATCATTTTCTATTCACGATTACTTCATGAAAGTTGTAGGAAATTCAAGAAGCTTTCCAACCATACCTATTATAGCTTCAGATTCCAACTCTACTGCACTCAAGTACAACCCAAACACTGAGAGACTTCTCAGATTTGACAAAGAAATTCTCGTGTTCTCTGTCTTCCTCTTCACAAATCAAGAGCTTAAAATCCGAATTTGCTCGAGCTTCCTTCACGAATTTTGTTCCAATATGAGTTAACTTTCACGAAACAAAACCTCAAATCTTACCTCTTCCCGTGGAGTTCGAGATGAACAGAAAACAGAATAGGATTGAATTGATTAACTTGCTATTAAAAAGACAAACCTTTAGTTCTTCTCCTCTCTTCGCAAACTTCACTCCAAAAACCCTCTTCTTCCTCTTCCTTTCTCGCTTCTCCCACGAAAACCCTTGCTTTTACTTGATAAAATGAGAAGAAATCGATGGAGGAAGTGTTTTTAAAAAGGAGACAAAGGTGGGGGTCCCACCTCCCACCTTCTCTTTTTCATTCTTTTCCTTTCTCCTTTCTTTTCTTTTCTTTTCTTTTCTTTCCTAAACAAAACATAATATAATAACATTTCCTTTCATTTTCTTTTCTTCATTATTCTTAGAGCAAACCAAACCAAAATGGTTTAAGCTTTTCCTTCCTTGTTTTCCTTTTATCTTTCACTTCATTTCTTTTCTTTTTAAAACAAGGAAAACCAAGTTTTAAGCATTCATTTCTTCTTTTCTTTTGTTTTCTTTCTTTAAAAGAAAATTCCAAAGAATGATTCTCGGGATTACAAGAAAAGTTCCAACAACTCACAAGTGCTAAACTAGACTAAAGGGGGAAATGATCTAAAAGTGTCTATGGAACCTATAAAGTGGCCAAAAAGTGAAAACAACTCAAAACAATCTAAAAGTACCGATGAAACCTACAAAGTGGCGAAAAAGTATGTAAAATGAGTTTAAGTGTCATTTTGACTCTTAAAGAAAATAAGAAAGTGCCTAAAGTGAACCTATATCACACGACCAACCCCCCGATGCTATAAAATTGAATTAAAGGAGCTTAAGAATACATTGAGGCTAAAAGTAACTCAAAACGATGTAATAATGTCTATTTCTCCCCTTGGAACTTGCAAAGTAGGCAAAAAGAGGCTAGAAAGAGTTTAAGTCTTATTTTTCACGCTTGAAGAAACTTAAAAAGTTCCTAAACTGAAACTTACGCACATACCCAACCCCAAATCTTTCCAACACTTTCATCCTTCGATTCGAGACAACATTGAAAAATGAATTAAATGGCAGATATAATTTTGTCAATGCTAGTGAATGGTGTTGAAGGTGACTTACTGCACATAAATATTTAGCTACTAAGGTGGTAAATAAGATGACATTCAATCTTAATATATGAAAAGGAAGACAAAATTTAAAGCCCATGGTTGACTGATTGAAGAAAAGAAATAAAACTGTAACCTCCACAATTAACTCCTATGGATAGTGGTGTTATGAATGCAAATTGTAACTAACAGATCATAAATTTAAAATGAGTCAGATCTAAACATAAGTCATCAATTTGATGTTGCTATCAGATCGAACATGTATTTTCACAAGAACAAAGCAATAACTCACTTAGAACTTCATGAACGTACTTCTTGAACACCAACAATTTTATAGAAAAATTCATAAAATTGGACGAATTCCCTTTCAAGCAGGTTGAATTATAGTTTCTCATAGAAGACAAAGTTGAAAAATAGATTAGATTTAAAAAACTCTAGAAAACAACAAGATTTAGTAGCAAAAAAGGTTATAAGAGATAAACACTGAAAGAAATTCTCAAATCTCAATGGCAGAGTAGACAAACCATGTTCTTATGTATTTTCATGTGTGTTCTTCTGTTTACAAGATTGGTTTTAAATACATAAAGGATGGCTTGACTTAAGAGGGCCTAAGGAAATATACAAAATGAATAAGGCCTTAACCAATTACTGCACTCAATCTTCTCTAACGGTAGGGATAAGATTCTGGGAAGATTTTCCTTGGTGTATTCATGGCAAGCTGTTTTGATTTGAAGAAAATGGGTGGAGATTTTCCTTAATTCATGGAGGATTAAAAACAAATGAGATAAAGTCTCAATTAGGCTGGAGTACTCGACTGTGTAGAGGAGAAATGAGATTGCAATTCCTTGATTGCTCTTTCAATAACATCCATAAAAACAAATTTTTTTAGGGTTTTTTTACTGAATATGAAAATGAACAAAATGGAACAAGATCTACGATCGCAAAACACTAGAACCCATGAAAATCTACACCAAAAATGTTCTAAAAAAAGCTTTCTAACCCATTAACCAAAAAGGTACAAAGAGAGATGAGAGACCTGAAACGACGAGCTCTTGATCTGCAAAAATGAAGGTCTAAATGAGAAAAAAGGATGAGTGAGAGCTTCGAGTTTTTATGGTTTAGAGAGAGAGATTTGAAGAGAAATATGGAGAAAATCGACTAGATTGAGGGGTTAGGCTATCGATTCTTGATCGAGTTTCATGAAACCCTCAAATCTAATACTTGATTTTCTGGCTATCAATGAATCGAAAGTTTTTTGGACGCTCAGAGCTACGAGAGGTTTCTGCAAGGTTATTTTCCCGAACACAACTATTTCTTCTTCTTTTTTTGTTAAGAATGTGGTGTTTCCGTAACGCGTGCATGCTAAATTAACAACCGAGAGTTTTTACCGCTTTTATTTTTTAAGAATCCAAAAAAAGTGCCTTTTTTTCTATAGCAACTGTTCGTGAAGGGCGAGGTTGCGGCGTACAGGGGTGAAGGAGTCGGGTTTAGAGTGATCTGCTCATTAATTTTTTTTTTTAAAAAAAGTAGCGCATTTTCCGTTTTTTCATTTTGCTACCCTTGACGTTTTTTAAATATCATGAAACTGGAAGTGAGAAAAATTCGAAATCTTTGTCAACCTCCGTGTTTTTTTTTCATTTTTCTTGACGTTTTTCTTTAAAAACTTCATCTTACTTGACGTTTTTTCATAAAAACGTCAAGTATTTAAATCTTGCAAGTGTCAAGAAATCTATAATTTGTAGTAGTGGAAGTACTTATTATTAGATAATTTGTACATTGTGCTAGGGTTTACTAGAAACCTTGTTTCCATTTCCTGCCTTATTGAACATTGTATTTTGGTTACATTTGAATTAAATAAAGTGTTTATTTCTTTCAAAGGCAACTTGTTATGTTCAGCTTCACTTGAGAACAGTCTATACGTTTTAAAACCTAATTCAGTCAAAAGTGTTTTGAATACTGAATTGTTTAAAATGGTTGAAACACGAACTAAAAGAATAAACGTTTCTCCTAAAGAAAATGCCCATCTTTGGCATCTAAGGTTAGGCCACATAAATCTCAATAGGATTGAGAGACTAGTGAACAGTGGACTTCTAAGAGACTTGGAAGAAAATTCTTTACCGATATGTGAGTCATGCCTTGAAGGCAAAATGACCAAACGTCCTTTTAGTGGAAAATGATATAGAGCCAAAGAGCCTCTTGAGCTTATACATTTTGACCTCTGTGGTCCGATGAGTGTTAAAGCACGAGGAGGTTACGAATAATTTGTATCTTTTATAGATGACTATTCAAGGTATTGGTATATTTACCTAATGCATAGGAAGTCTGAAACTCTTGAAAAGTTCAAGGAGTAGAAGATTGAGGTTGAGAACCTGTTAGGTAAAACAATAAAAACGCTTTGATCGCAACGAGGTGGAGAGTATATGGACACTGAATTCCAGGACTATATGATAGAACATGGAATTACGTCCCAACTCTCAGCACCTGGTAGGCCATAGCAGAATGGTGTATCGGAGGGGAGAAACAGAACCATGTTGGACATGGTTCGATCGATGATGAACTATGCTCTTCTCCCTTATTCTTTTTGGGGTTAAGTAGTGGAGACTGCGGTATATATTTTGAACAACGTTCCATGGAAGAGTGTTTTTGAAACACCTTTTGAACTCTGGAATGAATGTAAAGGTAGTTTACACCATTTCAGAATTTGGGGATGCCCGACCCATGTGTTGGTGTCAAACCCGAAGAAGTTGGAACCCCGTTCAAAATTGTGCCTCTTTGTAGGTTACCCAAAAGAGACTAAGGGTGGTCTGTTTTACGTTCCTAAGGAAAATAGGGTGCTTGTGTCGACAAACACCACTTTACTTGAGGAATACCACATCAGGGATCACTTACCAAGGAGTAAGATTGTGTTAAATGAAATGGGCAGTACATCAGCAAGAGTTGATGATGGGGCTAGTACGTCAACAAATGTTGTTGATCCTAGCTCGTCTAGTCAAGTCCATTCTTGAGAGTTGAGAATGCCTCGACGTAGTGGGAGGATTGTGAGACAACCTGAATGTTACATGGATTTAGCTGAAACCCAAGTCGTCACCCCTATGATCAGGCAGTGGCTGACGTTGACAAAGACGAATGGATTAAAGCTATGGACCAGGAAATGGAGTCGACGTACTTCAATTATGTCTGGGAGCTTGTGGACCAACCGGATGGGGTCAAACCTATTGGTTGCAAGTGGATCTACAAGTGTAAACGTGGCGTAGATTAGAAGGTGCAGACCTTCAAAGCCAGACTGCTGGCAAAGGGTTTTACCTATGTTAAAGTGGTTGACTATGAGGAAACCTTTTCTCCTGTTGCCATGGTAAAGTCTATCAGGATCCTTCTGGTCATTGTCGCATATTATGACTATGAGGTATGGCAGATGGATGTCAAGATAGCCTTTCTGAATGACAATCTTGATGAAACCATCTACATGGACCAACCCAAGGGGTTCATTGCCTAAGGCCAAGAGCAAAAGATTTGCCGACTTCATAAGTCTATTTATGGACTGAAACAAGCCTTGAGGTCTTGGAATATAAGGTTTGATGAGGCAATCAAATCTTATGGCTTTGATCAGAATGTTGACGAGCCTTGTGTCTACAAGAAAATCGTCAACAGTACTGTTGCATTTCTAATATTGTATGTGGATGATATTCTTCTCATTGGGAATGAGGTAGGATTTCTTACTGACATTAAGAAATGGCTGGCTTCGCAATTCCAAACGAAAGATTTGCGAGAGACCTAGTATGTTCTGGGTATCCAGATAGTCTGGAACAGGAAGAACAGAACGCTAGCCATATCTTAGGCATTATATATTGACAAGATGTTGTCTAGATACAAGATGCAGAACTCCAAGAAGGGTTTGCTGCCTTTCAGGCATGGGGTTCACCTGTCTAAGGATCAATGTCTTAAGACGCCTCAAGAGGTTGAGGATATGAGACGAATCCCCTACGCTTCAGCTGTAGGGAGCCTCATGTATGCCATATTGTGTACTAGGCCCGACATCTGTTATGTAGTTGGGATTGTTAGTAAGTATCAATCCAATCCAGGATTAGATCACTGGATAGCCATAAAGGCAATCCTCAAGTATCTTAGGAGAATGTGGAACTACAACCTTGTGTATGGGAGTGGGAATTTGATCCTTATGAGATACATAGACTCTGACTTTCAGACCGATAAGAATTTCAGGAAATCCACTTCGGGGTCAACCTTCATTTTGAATGGAGGGAGCTGTAGTATGGCGAAGCATCAAGGAGGGATGCATCGCTGATTCCACGATGGAAGCCGAGTATGTTGCGACTTGTGAAGCTACAAAGGAAGTTGTTTGGCTGAGGAAGTTAATGATAGATTTGGAAGTTGTTCCAAATATGAACTTGCCAGTGACCCTTTTTTGTGACAACAGTGGTGCAGTAGCCAACTCGAGATAACCTCGAAGTCATAAGAGGGGTAAACACATTGAGCGGAAGTATCACCTGATACGGGAGATTGTGCACTGTAGAGACATGACAGTTACACAGATAGGCTCGGAGCACAACGTTGCTGATCCATTTACAAAGGCCCTCAAGACTAAGGTGTTTGAGGGTCGCCTAGAGAGTCTAGGTCTTTGAGTGCTTCCTGACTAGGGCAAGTGGGAGTACTGTAAAGGGTATTCAATGCCCTAGTGTAGGAAATGAAATCTCACGCAGCGGAAGGGTGATCGAATAACCATGGTATCGTTGCGAAATTTGTTTTCTTAAAATAGTTTCTATAACATAAAAACTAGGCTAAACATAAAAATTAAGAATAAAAACAGCAAGTGTACTTACTTGTTGAAGAATCGATTTCACGTTTTCCTTCTCCGTTCACGGACCCTTTGTGATCAGGATCTCAATGTACTCGATCTCCTCGAACAGTGAGTAACGCGGACATTTCCACAAAGTTTCTCGGTTGTTCTACTTTTGATAGAAGGAGGGTTATGGGACTCTTCTTTTGGGTGAAAGGGAGGAGAAATTGAGAGAGATGTTGAGAGAGAATAGCAAGAGCTCTTTGGTGAGATTTCCAAAAAATGAGCCTTGAGATCCCAAATCCTTCTTGCAAAGCAGTTTAAATAATGGTGATAGGTGGAGTTGAAATCTCCACCTATTTACCATTTAACCACAACCATAGGTTATGCAAATCATATTTGCATAACCACATATAATAAGATATCTCATATCTCATTATACAAATCACATTTGTATAATTGGGGATTTTTAAATTGAATCACATTCAATTTAATTTCTCTCAATCCAATTTCTCCTAATTAGCCCTAATTAGACAATTAGGCTAACCTATAGTTTACTATATTAATCTCATTCGCATCAAACAATATAATATATCATTCATATCTCATATAAATGACATAATGACCCTTTAGTGAACTTGAACACTTCAAATTCACACCAAAACTGTAAACCCTCTATTAATCCAGTTTGAGCCAACCGAGGGACCTAATGGACCTACACGTGACGAGCTCCAATGATCCGAGATTAACATGTCAAACTCTTTGAACCGGTTAATCGACATTCATTAGCTACGGTAACACTCCACTATAGACCATAGCTGCACTCTGATGCGAAAATATCGGGTGCCCTAAACTAATGCAAATTAGAATGAGACTCCGACACTTCTACGACGTGCAAGTATACACGGTCGAGAGCAACAAGTGATAAGTTAAAGTATCGATCCCACAAGGACTAGGTAGACCTAAATGAATGAGTGTCCTAGTAAATTTTCCTTATTTTAGTGCAACGAATGAGTGTGCAAATTACTGTTGTAAATAAATAAATTAATAAGAAAGATAAGATACGATACAAGAAAATAACTAAATTTAAATGCAGGGAGAGGAGAATGCAAACAAGAGGGCAGATGCAAGAGATGAGATTTGTAATGAAAAATAGGCTCGGGTTAGGTTAGAGTTCTAATTTTCAATTGGAATAAATTTTTAAGTGATGCCTTGAATTTACCTACACATGCATTCAAATGATTCTTTCCAAAATCACTAAGTTTTAAAACCTACAATTTCTCAATTGTGATCTAAATTATGCCCATGATTTTAGGTTTTAGGTGGGTTAATTATCCCTAATTAACTCAATAATCCTAGAATGAAATTTTAGTTTTCTAATTCATTAGCTTTCCCAAGTTTATGAATTACAGAGAAGTTAAAAAAGGCCAATTTTAATTCTCATGCAACGTTAAATTCAATAAAATTTCATAAATTTAATCAATGACATCAACCATAAATTTAATCCAAAATTACATTAAAACAACCTAACCCTTGCCTAAGAAAATTTAGTTCATGTAAATCAACTCACAAATCTCTAATTTATGCATGCTTGTGTTGTTTAATAAATTTAAATATGTGATGTAATAATATCACAAAACAACCCAAATTAATCACAAATTCAGCCCAAAAACAGCCATGAATTTAGCCTAAAACAGTGAGTAAAACAAGCACAATAAACGCTCAAAATTGAAGTAAGAACAAGCCAAAATAATTAGGGAATAAGAGCAGTTTACACGAGGCAATTGACATGTGTTTTGTTTCAGCAAAACACCAAGATCCCCTTGAAGGCAGCAGGCAATAACAGCTGGTTTCAATGTTCTTTAGGTTCTGTCTGATAGCAATAACTGATGAACCGGTGATCTGAACAATGATCCAACCGTTGAAAACGACGCTCTATGAGTCCCCAACAAGCTGACAAAATTTCAGCACAATCCAACGGTACGACAACTTTGTGAGTGTCGTCTGTGAAAAATCGATCTATAGTGGTTGCCCAACGTGACAACGATATCTTACACATCGAAGCTCTAAATGACGATCCAACCGTTCAAAACGGAGCTCTATGAGTCCCCAACAAGCTGACAAAATTGTAGCAAATTCCAACGGTTGGATAGCCAGAAATTGCAAACTTCGTGAACGACGTCTGTCAAACCCGAACTGCACTGATGCTCTTGATTTTGTTTTAGCAAAGATGGGCAAATCACAGCAGGTGGACAAACCCCTACTCTCGGCTTTGCTTCAGCAAAGTTAGGTTGATTCCAGCATGTGGCCAACCCTTTACTTCATGGTTTGCTTCAGCAATGCCTCCCTCTCGTGGTTTCTTCTTCTCTCACCCAATTGCTTCAGCAAACAACAACCTACCGCCAAGCACAGATGCACTTTGCTTCAGCAAAAGGGCTCCCTCTCGGATGTGTGCGGCAACGTTTGCTTCAGCAAAGGGCTATTGATTTTTTTCCTTCCAATGCACGCCCTTTGCTTCAGCAATCTCACGAGTTCTTTTTCTCCCTCTCGATCTCTTCCTCTTGTCACAACTCCAACTCCACGATTTTCACTTGTAAACCCTAGCCTACTTATAAGGTGGTGTTGCCTAACTCAGTAAATTATAAAATTGCCCTTAAGGGTAGAAAGACCATCTTACCCTTCGGGTAAAATGTCTAAAATGCCCTTAGGAACTCCTGTAATTTTTATAATCTCCTGCACATAGAAAAATCTCAAATAAATTCATGAAGTCAATTATAAATCAAAATAAATATGCAAGGATTTTTGGAGTTAAAAATCTCGTCTTTTGGTCTTTAATTAACCGTTAACTTATTTTCTCAAATTTCTTAAATTAAAGCATAAAAAACATCAAAATTAATTCTTTTCGAACCTAATGCTTAAATTCAAGATTTTAAAGCTAACACACACAATTTAGGGATAAAATAACATGAGACTCAATAAATTCTATGCAATTTAAGTAGATTAAGCACTAAAATTATAGTAAAATAACTCTCCCATGGCGAGTTATCAAACCCCCCAAACTTGAACTACTCATTGTCCTCGATGCTTCTATTCCCTAAAGAATTTAAATACCCTTACAGACTAATAAAACAAGGATTGAGTACTTATGCTTTTGAGCTACAAGTCACCTTTCATTCCATGCTTTCTAAGGCTCACCCGGGGTTTCCTAGTTACACTTATGCATCAATAACCAAGAGCAAACCAACTAAGATTTTACACCTACCCTCAAGTTCAATCACTATAAACCTAATCATTCAAATCAAGCAACCCATAGTTAAAGATATGTCACACTCCAAAACTCGCATGACTACAATTTTATGATCATTCCTTTTTTTTCTATTAAAAAAAAAAAACAGATATGTACATTATTCCCATGGAAATGTCGAGGTCTAAATTTTATGGAAATGTCGATGGAAATGGAAATGTCGATGGAAATTTCGGAAAAATTTACGGAAACTATGGAAATTGATGGAAATTCTTTGAATTAGCCAATGAAACTTTGATTATGGCTTAATTAGACTATAATTGACCATTGTTAAGCAACACATTTAAAAACTAATACAATATTTAGATACAAACATTGATTAATATGTCGATGATAGCAGAAATTTGAGAAAAAATATAAAAATTCTATAAATTGTTTTAATTATTTCATGAAATTTTAATTAGAGTTTAATCATACTATAATTGATTTATTTTCAACATCATATATGTAAAAAAAATATGTTTTATAACTTCTATTCAAATTGAACGAGACTTTAATTATGATAGTTTAATTAAACTATAAACTATAATTATTTAAATTATTTAATGGAACTTTAATGGTGGATTAATAAGCTATAATTGACCATTGTTAATAAGAGGTTCACCCCAAATGATGTGGAACTAAAATAATAACGACCAACAAGACCATAACTCTGCCGATATGAAATATGACTTATGACCATAACATCATTGAAAAATTTAGAAAACATGGAAATCAAGGAAAGTTGTTTGAATTAGTAAGAGAGAAATTTTGGAAAAAATTATGAAAATCGTAGAAATTGATGGAAATTATTTGAATTAGTCAATCAAACTAAAAGTCAACAAGAGAGGGAGATAGGATATGGAAATTGAAAACTAAAAAAGAGAAATTGTTATTTGATATAGAGCTTTGTGGAACTTGGAATAGAGAAATTAAAAGAAAAAATCTTTTCTCAAATAAAAAATTTAAAAAAAACCTCCTCTTTTGTATTGTGAATTGTCCCACATCGGTAAGAATGGGAGTGGTGGAGTCACCAACCATCTATAAATGCTCTCTCCTCCATCTCTCCACAACAAAGAATTATATTGGGCCTTAAAATCATGGGCCTAATATGTTGTTAATAGTTTTAAAAGCTTACTTTTGTATAAAGATTTTGTACATATTTGACTAATTTTTTTTTTAAAAAAAAAAACGAATTTTTTGTCGAGATGTCGACGACATGTCATCGAAAGGGTGGAAAAACGAAATTCCCCCAACCCCCCCACACCGACATAAATGTCGCTCGACATTTTCTTCCATGATTATTCCCTTCCATTTTCATAAAATTCACAACTTAGGGCTAGAATTTTTTTTTTTCTCTTTTTATATATATATTTTTTCTTTTTTTATTTTTTTTACTCTCTCGTAGTTCTTAGAATGGCACACGTGGTTACCGCAACACACCTAAGCAATGAGACTCTCCCGTAGTTCTTAGAATGGCACACGTGGTTAACGCAACACACCTAAGCAATGGGTACAGGCTTCTCGCTTGATACCTTCGCTCCAAGAGGTCACCATGGTTAGTGCCCAGACCCCCTAACATTGAGCACCAAGTTGCCTAAACTGACTCTAAATAACAAAATAAGTAGCATATTTTTTTTCTAGCCCAATGGAGTTTTAGGGAAATGAAAGGTTTCCACACTCTTTCTTTCTTTCCTTTTTTTCTTTTTTTCCTTAAAAAAACATGAAGAATTTACCTTTCCCCCCAAACTTACAGTACTCAATGTCCTCATTGAGTTAGGGAGGTCGAGTAACTCCCTCAAACTTGAAATGATCACAAATTTGGAGTTTACTAATTTTGGAGCGCTCTAAAAAATGTATGGGTTACCTAACTTGTCATGGCTTCTAGCTTTCGAAATTTTTGGCCTAGAAGTTGAATCCTAATTAGTTTGATTTACACACTAACCATAAGCGCACTAAAAAACCCTAATGACAAGCTTAACCTCGAGAAACACCAAACAAGATATCACACTCTTGCCTCAAACACAAACAACAACCCTTATTTTCATTAACACCCTAAGATTTTACCTTAACTTTGTATTTTCAATGAGATGTGTAACAAGTTTCTACCAAAGACAACAAACTTTTTACCATTAAAAACATGCAGAAACTTAATTTTTAAACAAGGGACAACAACCATCTTTCCTATTTTTACTTGCTTAAACATAATGAATCAACTACCTATATCATGCATATCATAGACCATGAAAACTAACAACTAAACATGGAATCCAGTAGTCAAAATAGATCATTTTGAAGTCCTAAAACAAGTAAATAACTTCATAAACACAAAGGAATGCAACACCCTATATACTCTAGTAACACACAGTCTCATCAACAGAAAAATTTTCAATTAAGCCCAAAATCAGATTCAGAACAACACATCTCCCCCTCATGGTTAAAGCATACATTGCCCTTAATGTATAAAATACTCACTTAAGCATGCTTAAGGACAACTGATAAAGATGGAAGGGAGAACAATACTGCCCTGAATCGCGGAGACCTCCACTGCAGCGCATATCAATCATCAAACCCTAGGGGATCTGCAAAATAGGCAAGGGTTACTTATTAAACTAAAACAAAAATAAATATAACTAAAAAAAATGAAACAAAAGAAATAATCCTTGGGTTGTCTCCCAAGAAGCGCTTGTTTAAACGTCATTAGCTTGACGTAGTATACGTGGGCTCGTCAAGGTACGTAAAAATTCTCCCATTTCTTCGGGCCTCTCTTTCTTGAATCTACAAAACAAATTAGAGCTAGCAAGAATACTAGTTTCTCGTGAGAGCCCGAAACAAATATATTTTTTAATTTTTCATATATTAAAAGAAAAGAAGGAACAACAACAAAGTAAATATTTTTTGGTTTTTTATTTGATAAGAGAAAAGAAGGAAAAACAGGAAAATGAACAGACTCACAAAAAGACACTGACTCGAGAGCATATAAAGAAAAACACTCACCAATAAGAGAAAAATCAGACGATAGAACTGACATAGACTCAAAAACCTCACACTCTACCTCCTGGCCTAACTCAACAGGCTCGACTTCTTCCACACTCTCACTAACTCTATCCTTGTGTGTGCTGAAAGGTTCTAGTTCTTTTACATCTAAACCACAATCCTCTAAATGCCCATACTCAGAAAAATGTGAAGGAGTAGGGTCTTGAAGGTCTATCAGCGAGTCAATGATCAAGTGACTCACCAAACTGTCTAAGGGTGTGGGTCCTCCTTCACTATCTTTCCTAGGGTGCTCAAGCTCAGATGAGTCTAAATACATTTGTTCTCTAAGGGAGACAAGTGTATCTGTTAGGCGTTGAATTGACTCCCTTATTTGCCTATTCCTCTCATCTGTGGTTCTCATATATTCTAATAACAACATTTTAAAGGAAGATTCGTCTTCTACCTGGGTTTCTTGAATATAGGAAGGATATGGCTTAAAACCCCTAGGATATGGTTCATAGGCCCAATTGCTCTGATTATTTATCACACATAGGATTCCATAAGCCATAGGGTTAGTATGATAGTAATTAGGCATTTGGTAGCCATAAGATATTGGGATTTATGTCCTAAACTTGTGTAATTTTGATCAATTAAATAACGTGTTATTTGTTTTTGATAAAATTACAATCTTGCTTTAATAAATCCAATAAACTAAGCTCCAAGGTTATAATATTTATCTTGAACATCAGTGTAGTGGACACTATTTGGGTTGAGTTCAAGAATATAACCTAAATAGTCTATGGTATAAGAATAACGTTGAAAACCTCATTCGGTAACACCATGGATGCGACCCACTTTGTAATTAGTACAAATGAGGTAATCCAACTCATTCATGTAGTTGACATGCAAGTGGGGGCATCCCAGATGAAGAGTTCATACAAGATCGGATCGCGAATTATTAGTCTAACTAAATTGTAACACCCTTAACAGATAAGACTATCAATTTATAGATGGTCATTAGTGACTCGACTCAAATCTCGAGCAAGTTAAGAACTTCGCTATATAGGGTTTGTCCTTAGACTAGTATGGGTGAGAGTGGCCTCATGGCCGACTCAATAAAGCCTACCTTCTCATGGACGTAACCTCGTAGGTAGTCGGGAACTTAAGCTGTGCAAGATGGAATTCATTCATTCCTACACTAAGGAACTAGATAGGTTGTTCCCTTAAGAACTGACTCCAGGTCTTGAATAACGGGGCCCCGCCCTCTATGAGGGTATGAGTCTAAGGTAGGACCTTAGACTTGTTTTTCATTAGAGGATCAGTGGTGCTTAAGGAGCAAAAAGGTAATCACAAGGGTAAAACGGTAATTTGACCCAGCTGTGATTACGAACAACCTGTGAAGGGTCGACTCATGGATAATGACTATATCAGTGGACACAATAATATCTACAGTGAGGAGAGTGCAACTACAAGTCTATAGTGGAGTGACTTGTAGTTAATGAATATTGATTAAATGGATCAAAGAGTTTGATCAGTTAATCTCACATCATACTCATGATCTGTAGCTCCATTAGATCCCTCCGTTGGCTCAATATGGTAATATTGAGGGTATAAAGTTAGGAGTGAAATTGAAGTGTTCAATTTCATACATGAGGTGTTATATCTATTATATATGATATAATTGATATAATATATAGCTTTAATGTGAATAAGATTCATATATAAACTATATACTAAAGAGAGAATAAAGGAGGGGTAGGGTGGTCATTTCCATCCTATTCCCCTATATATATGGTTGCATGAGATGCAACTAGGTTAAGTCATTCTAAGGAATTTTACAAGCTCTCTTATTGTGTTGTTGGAAAAGTTCCAAAGCACACATCTCTCTCAAAATACCTCACCTCTCCTAAAAGGAACCCACCTTCCTCCCTCACTTAGAGAACAACGGAGAAGATCCGGTGGTTGTGTCTTCGTACGTTGGAGTTCCTGTTGCTGAGATCGTGATCGTGGGAGAGAGGAGCACTCGAAGAAAGGTTCTTCACAGGTAATTTCTTACTGTCCATTCTATTTTACATGCTTAATCTAGTGTTTTATGTTCTTGAATTAATCGTTGTAACTAAATCAAGTGCGCGCGATTCGTAATCGCTTCCGCTGCGGAGACTTCGATTCCCTTCAATTGGTATTAGAGCCCAATTGCGTTCTTGATTTATGTTCTGGATTTTTCAAGAACATGGTGGAATTTACTGTTTTTGCATGAGATGTATGAACGATTTTGCAAAATTAGATGTTTTCAATTTTGACACTTAGATTTATAATTTCCATTTAAACGTTCAATGTAAGGGCCCGGTGTTTTGAGCAAATTTAATTGTAAATCGAGTCTGTAAGTCCGTGTCGATCGAGGCAAAGTGGTTGCTGAGAAGATCGGAGCGAAAACGAGCAAGGAATGGGGATTCCTAGTTGCTGTCTGTGTGCAGCGTTGCAACGCTGCGCTTGTGGGAGAAGGCGCGCACAGGAGGCAGCGTTGCAACGCCAGAGACGTTTCACGCAAAGGAGCAACGGGCATAAATATTTTTTTATTATATATTAAATATAAAAACGTTTTTATTTAATATATTTAATTTTAATTAATATAATTATATTATATTAATTAAAATTATTTCTAGGGTGCCAAAATTGGTCTAAATTTTGCTATTTTAATTATACAATTTTGGTGTAATTATTGCCATGCATAATGTATGCTTTTATTTTAGAAATCCCACCTTAAGTTAAGTATTTTCATGCATCATTTATAATATAAGGAGTTCTATTATATAGTTTGCATGATTAATTAATATAAAGTTGTTATATTAATTTATGGATAGCATTGACATGCATTATATATCATGAGATGAATATGCTATGAATGTCTTATTATTCATGTGATGAATGATCAAGCACTATAACATAGTATGCATGTCACCTAAGATAATTATTAGTTTTAAAGTTTTTAGAACTTGGAAATAATAGACCTTAGGTTATCTAGTTCAAATTAGATTAGAATTAGGAACCAAGTAATTTATAAGCTATGATTAAAAAAGGAACTTTGTCTAAGGAAAGTTCTGCATCTAGGTCAGGTATTTAAGTTCGACTTTAAACTAAACACCCCTACACTGAATCGACTTGGGAGTGAAATTTAATCAGAGAGTCTTATAAATTACAGTAGCATCAGCGGGTTTATTAAGGGGTTAATAAACTAGAAATCCTAGGTTTAATATAAGGAGTTATATTAACAAACTTAGGATAAAATCAATATAAGAGTTATATTGATAGAGTTAGGTAAAACCATTAGTCGGGTTTTTAGCCTAAGTAAGATTCCTATAAACTTTAAAGTATTCAGTGGGAGGAAACAGTGTATGAGATACATATTTTTCCACCTACACTATCTCCGGGAAGTTCACACCGTGAGACTCATACTTGGCCTCGTGGCGCAAACGGGAGCGTCCCCCTTCGGATGGTGTTTGTATGAGTCAATATCAAGGTGAATGGAGAGGGTACTTATAGTGAGTGGGAGCAGGTTTAGTGAAAACAAAACCAACGGTCTCTTTTGTCGGTTTATACCGTTAGACCACTATGGTCAGCCTGCTAGTTTGGCCTGGACCAGACAATCCCTTCGGAGGGCTTGATCATAGGGGATTGAACACAGTAGACACCCGAAAGGGATAAAGATTTCCTTAGACTATTTTCCAATCTAGTCCTCCCTTCGGCAGATTTTATTGGATCGAGACTCTGGGATCTAAAGACAGAAGGTCACACTCACGGGGTATATAAGTTGTGTATGTATCCAGACCAAATATGGTAACTAAAACCTATAGGAATAAGAGTTATTCTGGTATTAGGTTTTGGTCAAGAGTGTCTTGATCCAGAGGAGGAGTGTTTTTTATTACCCTTCGGTGTCATACATTCTAAACCTTTGGAGTATCATTGCAAATTATAAATGGCCTAGGAATCATTTGATAATTAGATAAAACATGATTGGATTAGAGTTATAGCAAGAAACTCATACAAGTTTGTATGCAAACAAGAGGGCAGATGCAAGAGATGAGATTTGTAATGAAAAATAGGCTCGGGTTAAGTTAGAGTTCTAATGTTCAATTGGAATAAATTTTTAAGTGATGCCTTGAATTTACCTACACATGCATTCAAATGATTCTTTCCATAATCACTAAGTTTTAAAACCTACAATTTCCCAGTTGTGATCTAAATTTTGCCCATGATTTTAGGTTCTAGGTGGGTTAATTATCCCTAATCAACTCAATAATCCTAGAATGAAATTTTAGTTTTCTAATTCATTAGCTTTCCCATGTTTATGAATTATAAAGAAGTTAAAAAACCCAATTTTAATTCTCATGCAACGTTACATTCAATAAAATTTCATAAATTCAATCAATGGCATCAACCATAAATTTAATCCAAAATTACATTAAAACAACCTAACCCTTGCCTAAGAAAATTTAATTCATGTAAATCAACTCACAAATCTCTAATATATGCATGCTTGTGTTGTTTAATAAATTCAAATATGTGTTGTAACAGTATCACAAAACAACCCAAATTAAACAAAAAGTCAGCCAAAAAACAGTCATGAATTTAGCCTAAAAAGTGAGTAAAAAAAGCACAATAAACGCTCAAAATTGGAGTAACAACAAGCCAAAATAATTAGGGAATAGGAGCAGTTTACACGAGGCAATTGACATGTGTTTTGCTTCAGCAAAACGCCAAGATCCCCTTGAAGGCAGCAGTCAATAGCAGCAGGTTTCAGTGTTCTTTAGGTTCTGTCCGATAGCAATATCTGATTAACCGATGATCTGAACGATGATCCAATCGTTGAAAACAACGCTATATGAGTCCCCAGCAAGCCGACAAATTTTCAGCACAATCCAACGGTACGACAACTTTGTGAGTGTCTCTGTGAAAAATCGAACTGTAGTGGTCGCCCAACGTGACAACGATATCTTACACAGCGAAGCTCCAAATGACGATCAAACCGTTCAAAATGGAGCTCTATGAGTCCCCAACATGCTGACAAAATTGTAGCAAAATCCAACAGTTGAATAGTAAAAAATCACAAACTTCGTGAACGACGTATGTGAAACCCGAACTGCACTGATGCTCTCGATTTTGCTTCAGCAAAGATGGCCAAATCACAACAAGTGGACAAACCCCTACTCTCGGCTTTGCTTCAACAAAGGTAGGTTGATTCAAGCAGATGGCCAACCCTGTACTCCATGGTTTGCTTCAGCAATGCCTCCCTCTCGTGATTTCTTCTTCTCTCACCCAATTGCTTCAAAGAAAAGCAAATTTCACCTTCACCGCCAAGCACACCAGATGCTTTGCTTCAACAAAACGGCTCCCTCTCGGATGTGTGCAACAATGTTTGCTTCAGCAAAGGGCTATCGATTTTTTTCCTTCCAATGCACGCCCTTTGCTTCAGCAATCTCACGAGTTCTTTTTCTCCCTCTCGATCTCTTCCTCTTGTCACAACTCCAACTCCACGGTTTTAACTTGTAAACCATAGCCTACTTATAAGGTATAAAATTGTCCTTAGGGGTAGAAAGACCATCTTACCCTTCGGGTAAAATGTCTAAAATGCCCTTAGGGACTCCTGTAATTTTTATAATCTCCTGCACACAGAAAAATCTCAAATAAATTCATGAAGTCAATTATAAATCAAAATAAATATGCGAGAATTTTTGGGGTTAAAAATCTCGTCTTTTGGTCTTTAATTAATCGTTAGCTTATTTTCCCAAATTTCTTAAATTAAAGCATAAAAAACATCAAAATTAATTCTTTTCGAACCTAATGCTTAAATTAAAAAATTTAAAGCTAACACACACAATTTAGGGATAAAATAACATGAGACTCAATAAATTCTATGCAATTTAAGTACAATAAGCACTAAAATTATAGTAAAATAACTCTCCCATGACGAGTTATCACACTCCCGTCAGTGTAAGACAAGTTGTGTCCATTGTTATAACCAATACCCATGAGTCGACCCTTCACAGGTTGTTCGTAGACACTGCTGGGTCAAATTACCATCTTACCCCTGTATCTACTTCTTGCTCCTTAAGTCTCCACTGCTTCTATAATGAACAACAACATTGTAATGGTCCAACCATACACACCTCTCTCGGGCTAGTGAGAGGGTGGGCACCCTTTGTCCAAGCCCTAGAGACAACACTTAAGGGAACAACCCCTCTAGTTTTCCTAAAGTTGAGAACGAGTGAATTCTATCTCGCGTAGTTAAGTTTCCAGCTCCCCACATGGTCCTGTCCCTGAGAAGATAGACATATTGGGCGAGTAACTGTGACCACCCTCACCTGTACTAGTCAAAGGACAGACCCTCACAGCATGTGAGTGCGTGTACGCTCGAGATTCGTGTCGAGTCACTAATGGTCATCTACGGTTATTAGTCCCATCATCATTAGCGGTGTTACATCAGTAGGTCTAATAATTCACGATCCGGTCTTGTACAATCTCATTCCACAGGATGCCCCACTCACATGTCATCCACATGAACGAGTCAGATCACCTCGTTTGTTTCTAATACAAAGCGGGTCGCATCCACAGCGTATCCAGGATTAGGTCTCCAACCCTAACCATATACTGTAGACCGTTCGGGTCATTAACTCAAACGTGATCCTCCCTGTGTGTCCACTACACACCGTTCAAGTTCTAGTTCTCTCATAAATTCAATGACACTGGAGCTTAGTTTATTGGACAAAGTTTGTAAAAATGCGAGACACAAAGTGATGAAAGAAATAACTATTATTAATTTCAAATGGTAAATTACAAACAAAATGAGATTAGGACAAACTCCCACTTGGACTAAGCTAGTGGAGTAAACTTACATTTCTCAAATGTACAATAGATTACAATAAAGTAATACAATAAACTAGGGCATTGAATACCCTTTACAATACTCCCACTTGCCTCAAGGAGCACTCGAAGACCTAGACTCTCTAGGTGACCCTCAAACACCTTAGCCGTGAGGACCTTTGTAAATGGATTTGCAACATTGTGCTCCGACGCTATCTGTGTGACTGTCACGTCGCCGCGGTGCACAATCTCCCGTATCAGGTGATACTTCCGCTCAATGTGCTTGCCACTCTTATGACTCCGAGGCTCTCTGGAGTTGGCTACAACACCACTGTTATCACAAAACAGCGTGATCGACAAGTTCATATTTGGAACAACTTCCAAATCCATCATGAACTTCCTAAGCCAAACATCTTCCTTTGCAGCTTCACAAGCCACAACGTACTCAACTTCCATAGTGGAATCAACGATGCATCCCTGCTTCATGCTTCGCCATACTACAACTCCTCCCTTCAGAATGAAGGCTGATCTCGAAGTGGATTTCTAAGAATCCTTATCGGTCTAAAAGTCAGAGTCTACGTATCCCGTAAGGATCAAATCTCCACTCCCATACACTAGGTTGTAGTTCCTCGTTCTCCTAAGATACTTGAGGATTGCCTTTACGGCTGCCCACTAATCTAATCCTGGATTGGATTGATACCTACTGACAAACCCAACTGCATAATAGATGTCGGACCTAGTACACAACATGGCATACTTGTGGCTCCCAACAGCTTAAGCATAAAGGATTCGTCTCATATCCTCAACCTCTTGAGGAGTCTTAGGACATTGATCCTTAGACAGGTGAACCCCATGCCAGAAAGGCAACAAGCCCTTCTTGGAGTTCTGCATCTTATATCTAGACAACATCTTGTCAATATAAGACGCTTAAGACATGGCCAACGTTCTGTTCTTCCGGTTCCGGACAATCTGGATACCTAGAACAAACTGTGTTTCTCCTAAATATTTCATTTGGAATTGCAAAGCTAGCCATTTCTTTACGTCAGAAAGAAATCCTACCTCATTCCCAATGAGAAGGATATCATCCACGTACAATATCAGAAATGCGACAGTTAGTTCGACGATTTTCTTGTAGACACAAGGCTCGTCAACATTCTGATCAAAGCCATAAGATTTGATCGCCTCATCAAACCTTATATTCCAAGACCTCGAGGCTTGTGTCAGTCCATAAATAGACCTATAAAGCCGACAAACCTTTTGCTCTTGGCCTTGGGTTATGAACCTTTTGGGCTGGTCCATGTAGATTGTCTCGTCAAGGTTGCCATTCAGAAAGGCAGTCTTGACGTCCATCTACCATACCTCATAGTCATAATATGCGACAATGGCCAGAAGGATCTTGATCGACTTAACAATGACAACAGGTGAAAAGGTTTCCTCATAGTCAACCCCTTCACCCTAGGTAAAACCCTTTGCCACTAGTCGTGCTTTGAAGGTCTGCAGCTTCCCATATACACCACGTTTACGCTTGTCGATCCATTTGCATCCAATAGGTTTTACCCCAGCCGGTTGATCCACAAGCTCCCAGACGGAATTGAAGTACATGGACTCCATTTCCTTGTCCATAGCTTTAATCCATTCGTCCTTGTCAACGTCTGCCATTGCCTGATCATAGGTTAATGGATCCTCGCAGTCATCATCAGGGGTGACGACTTGGGTTTCAACTAAACCCATGTAACGTTCAGGCTGTCTCACAGCCCTCCCACTACGTCGAGGCATTCCCAACTCTTGGGAACGGACTTGACTAGACGTGCTAGGATCAACAACACTTGTTGATGTACTAGCCCCATCAGCAACTCTTACTGATGTACTGTACATTTCGTTTAACACGATTTTGCTTCTAGGCAAATAATCCCTGACGTGGTCTTCCTTAAGGAAAGTGGCGTTTGTCGACACTAGCACCCTATTTTCCTTAGGATCAAAAAACAGACCACCCCTAGTCTCTTTTGGGTAACCTACAAATAGGCACAATTTTAAACGGGGTTCCAACTTCTTCGGGTTTGACACTAACACGTGGGTCGGGCATCCCCAAATTCTTAAATGGTGTAAACTGCCTTTACGTCCATTCCAGAGTTCGAAAGGTGTTTCACAAACACTCTTCGACGGAACATTGTTCAAAATATAGACCGCAGTCTCCACTGCGTCACCCCAAAAAGAATCAAGGAAACGAGCATAGCTCATCATCGACCAAACCATGTCCAACAGGGTTTTGTTTCTCCTCTCCGAAACACCATTATGTTGTGGCATACAAGGTGCTGAGAGTTGGGGCGTAATTCCATGTTCTATCATATAGTCCTGGAATTCAATGTCCATATACTCTCCACCTCGATCCGATTGAGGTGTTTTTATCGTTTTACCTAACACGTTCTCAATCTCAGACTTGTACTCCTTGAACTTTTCAAGAGTTTCAGACTTCTTATGCATTATGTAAATATACCCATACCTTGAATAGTCATCTATAAAAGATACAAAGTATTCGTAACCACCTCGTGCTTTAACACTCATCGGAGAACAGAGGTCGGAATGTATAAGCTTAAGGGGCTCTTTGGCTCTATATCCTTTTCCACTAAAAGGACATTCGGTCATTTTGCCTTCGAGGCATGACTCACACACCGGTAAAGAGTTTTCTTCCAACTCGCTTAAAAGTCAACTCTTTACTAGTATCTCAATCCTATTGAGATTAATGTGGCCTAACCGTAGATGCAAAAAATGAGCATTTTCTTTTGGAGAAACTTTTACTCTTTTAGTTCGTGTTTCTATCGTTTTAAACAATTCAGTATTCAAAACAATTTTGATCGAATTACGTTTCAAAACGTACAAGTTAGACTCAAGTGAAGCAGAACACAAGAAATTTCCATTTCTAGAAATAAACGCTTTATTACTAGAAAAATTTATAGAAATAGAGTGTTCAAGTAGGCAGGAAATAGAAACTAGGTTTCTAGTAAACCCTGGAACTATATACAAATTATCTAATAAAATGTAATTTCTGCTGAAAAATAGCTTCACTTTGTCGATCGTTGCAGCAGAGACAATCTCCCTGGATCCAACCCGTAGAGTCACCTCACCCTCTCTCGTTCTTTGCCGGAACTAATTCCTCAAAAGAAGAATAAACGTAGTCGCATGGCGTCCGACTCGAAGGAATGAGAATCCTCACAGTGAAAGACGATCGAATCGTCGTGGTATCGTTATGCAATTCGTTTTCTTAAAATTAAACTATAAAAAAGTATTAGGCTAAACATGCATTAGAGAAGGAAAAATAGCAAGGAAAAACCACTTACTTGTTGAAGACCGTCTTCAAGTTTTCCTTCCTTCGATCACGAACTCTTCGTGTTCTTCTCAACGATCTCGAACTCCTCGAACAAAACCAACGATTAGACACTTCCACTCGATTACTCGGTTGTTCTACTTTAGGTAGAAGGAGAATGGTGGGATTCTCTTCTTTTGGTGTAGGGAGGAGAGTTTGAGAGAGAGATGTGTTTGAGAGAGAATTGCTATTGCTTCTTTGGTGAGAAATCCAAAAATGAGCAATTAGACTTGCCAACCCTTCTTGCAAAGGGGTTTATATAATGATGATAGGTGGAGTTGAAATCTCCACCTATTTACTATTTTACCACAACCATAGGTTATGCAAATCATATTTGCATAACCACATATAATAAGATATATCATATCTCATTTTACAAATCACATTTGTATAATTGTGGATTCTTAAATTGAATCACATTCAATTTTATTTCTCTCAATCTAATTTCTCCAAATTAGCCCTAATTCAACAATTAGGCTAACCTATAGTTTATTATGAATCTCATTCACATTAAACTATATAATATATCATTCATATCCTATATAAATGACATAATTATCCTTTAGTGAACTTGAACACTTCAAATTCACACAAAAAATGTAAACCTTCTATTAATCCAGTTTGAGCCAACCGAGGGGCCTAATGGACCTACAGTGACGAGCTCCAATGATCCGAGACTAACTTGTAAAACTCTTTGACCCGATTAACCAATATTCATTAGCTACGGTAACACTCCACTAAAGCCCGTAGCTGCACTCCCGTAAGTGTAAGACAAGATGTGTCCACTAATATAAACAAATGCTCATGAGACGACCCTTCACAGGTTGTTCGTAGACACAACTGGGTCAAATTACCGTTTTACCCCTGTGTCTACTTCTTGCTCCTTAAGTCCCCACTGCTCCTCTAATGAACAACAACGTTGTAATGGTCCAACCATACACAACACCCTTCTCGGGCCAGTGAGAGGGTGGGCGCCTGTTGTCCAAGCCCTGGAGACAATACTTAAGGGAACAACACCTCTAGTTTCCCTAAAGGCACGAGTGAATTCCATCTCGCGTAGTTAAGTTCCCAGCTCCCTACTTGGTCCTGTCCCTGAGAAGATAGGCATATTGGGCGAGTAACTCTGACCACCCTTACTCGTACTAGTCAAAGGACAGAACCCCGCAGACAGGAGTCTGTAACACGCTCAGGATTCAGGTCGAGTCACTAATTGTCATCTACGAAGTTATTAGTCCCATACTGTTAACGGTGTTACATCAGTAGGTCTAATAATTTACAGTATGGTCTTGTACAATCTCATTGCACAGGATGCCTCCACTCGCATGTCATCCACATGAATAAGTCAGATTACCTCGTTTGTATCTAATACAAAGCGGGCCGCATCCACAACGTATCCAGGATTAGGTCTCCAACCCTATCCATATATTGTAGACCGTTCGGGTCATTAACTCGAACGTGATCCTCCCCGTGTGTCCACTACACACCGTTCAAGTTCTAGTTCTCTCATATATTCAATGACCCTGTAGCTTAGTTTATTGGACAAAGTTTGTAAAATTTGCGAGACAGAAAATGATGAAATAAATAACTCTCATTAATTTCAAAAGTTAAATTTACAAACTAAACGAGATTAGGACATACATCCCAACAAACTCCCACTTGGACTAAGCTAGTGGAGCAAATACAATTCTCAAATGTACAATAGATTGCAACAAAGTAATACAATAAACTAGGGTATTGAATACCCTTTACAATACTCCCACTTGCCCTAGTCAGGAAGCACTCGAAGACTTAAACTCTCTAGGTGACCCTCAAACACCATAGATGTGAGGGCCTTTGTAAATAGATCAGCAACGTTGTGCTCCAACGCTATCTGCGTGACTGTCACGTCGCCGCGGTGCACAATCTCCTGTATCAGGTGATACTTCCACTTAATGTGTTTGCCTCTCTTATGGACTTAAGGCTCTCTTGAGTTGGCTACTGCACTATTGTTGTCACAAAACAGCGTGATCGACTAGTTTATATTTGGAACAACTTCCGAATCCGTCATGAACTTCCTAAGCCAAACTGCTTCCTTTACAGCTTCACAAGCCGCAACGTACTCAACTTCCATAGTGGAATCAGCGATGCATCCCTGCTTGATGCTTTGCCATACTACAACTCCTCCATTCAGAATGAAGGCTGACCCTGAAGTTGATTTCCTAGAATCCTTATCGGTCTGAAAGTCAGAATCTGTGTATCCCGTAAGGATCAAGTCCCTACTGCCATACACTAAGTTGTAGTTCCTCGTTCTCCTAAGATAGTTGTGGATTGCCTTTACGGCTGTCCAGTGATCTAATCCTTGATTTAATTGATACCTACTGACAATCCCTACTGCATAACAGATGTCGGGCCTAGTACACAACATGGAATACATGAGGCTCCCTACAGTTGAAGAATAGGGGATTCGTCTCATATCTTCAACCTCTTGAGAAGTCTTAGGACATTGATCCTTAGACAGGTGAACCCCATGCCTGAAAGGCAGCAAGCCCTTCTTGGAGTTCTGCATCTTATATCTAGACAACATCTTGTCAATATAAGACGCTTAAGACATGACCAACGTTCTGTTCTTCCGGTTTCGGACTATCTGGATACCTAGAACATACTGAGCTTCTCCCAAATCTTTCATTTGAAATTGCGAAGCCAACCATTTATTTACGTCAGTAAGAAATCCTACCTCATTCCAAATGAGAAGGATATCATCAACGCACAATACTAGAAATGCGACAGTTTTGTCGACGATTTTCTTGTAGACACAAGGCTCGTCAACATTCCGATCAAAGCCATAAGATTTGATCGCATCATCAAACCTTATATTCCAAGACCTCGAGGCTTGTTTCAGTCCATAAATGGACTTATGAAGTCGGCAAACCTTTTGCTCTTGGCCTTGGGTTATGAACCTCTTGGGCTGGTCCATGTAGATGGTTTCGTCAAGGTTGCCATTCAGAAAGGCGGTCTTGACATCCATCTGCCATACCTCATAGTCATAATATGCAGCAATAGCCGGAAGGATCCTGATCGACTTTACCATGGCAACAGGTGAAAATGTTTCCTCATAGTCAACCCCTTCAACCTGGGTAAAACCCTTTGCCACTAGTCGTGCTTTGAAAGTCTACACCTTCCCATCTACGCCATGTTTACGCTTGTAGATCTATTTGCAACCAATAGATTTTACCCCATCCGGTTGATCCACAAGCTCCCAGACAGAATTGAAGTACATCGACTCCTTTTACTGGTCCATAGCTTTAATCCATTCGTCCTTGTCAACATCAGTCATTGCCTGATCATAGGCCAATGGATCCTCACAGTCATCATCAGGGGTGATAACTTGGGTTTCAGCTAACCCATGTAACGTTCAGGCTATCTCACAACCCTCCGACTATGTCGAGGCATTCTCAACTCTTGGGAACGGATTTGACTTGACGTGCTAGGATCAACAACACTTGTTGACGTACTAGCCCCACCAGCAACTCTTGTTGATGTACTGTCCATTTCGTTCAACACGATTTTGCTCCTAGGGAAATGATCCCAGACGTGGTCTTCCTCAAGGAAAGTAGCGTTTGTCAACACAAGCACCCTATTTTCCTTAGGATCGTAAAATAGACCACCCCTAGTCTCTTTTGGGTAACCTACAAATAGGCACAATTTTGAATCGGGTTCCAACTTCATCGGGTTTGACACCAACACGTGGGTCAGGCATCCCTAAATTCTGAAATGGTGTAAACTACCTTTACGTCCATTCCAGAGTTCGAAAGGTGTTTCACAAACACTCTTCACGGAACATTGTTCAAAATATAAACCGCAGTCTTCACTGCGTAACCCCAAAAAGAATCAGGGAGACGAGCATAACTCATCATCGACCGAACCATGTCCAACAGGGTTCTGTTTCTCCTCTCCGATACGCCATTCTGCTGTGGCATACAAGGTGCTGAGATTTGGGACGTAATTTTTGTGTTCTATCATATAGTCCTGGAATTCAGTGTCCATATACTCTCCACATCGATCCGATCGAAGTGTTTCAGACTTGTATTCCTTGAACTTTTCAAGAGTTTCAGACTTCCTATGCATTAGGTAAATATACCCATACCTTGAATAGTCATCTATAAAAGATACAAAGTATTTGTAACCACCTAGTGCTTTAACACTCATCGGACCACAGAGGTCAGAATGTATAAGCTCAAGGGGCTCTTTGGCTCTATATCCTTTTCCACTAAAAGGGCGTTTGGTCATTTTGCCTTCGAGGCATGACTCACATACCGGTAAAGAGTTTTCTTCCAACTCGTTTAGAAGTTCACTCTTCACTAGTTTCTCAATCCTATTGAGATTAATGTGGGCTAACCGTAGATGACAAAGATGGGCATTTTATTTTGGAGAAACTTTGACTCTTTTAGTTCGTGTTTCTGCAGTTTTAAATAATTCAATGTTCAAAACGCTTTTGGCCGAATTAGGGTTCAAAACATACAAATTAGACTTAAGTGAAGCAGAACATAAGAAATTTCCATTTCTAGAAATAAACGCTTTATTACTAGAAATATTTACAGAAATAGAGTGTTCAAGAAGACAGGAAATAGAAACGAGGTTTCTAGTAAACCCTCGAACTATATACAAATTGTCTAACAATAAGTAATTCCTGCCGAAAAAGAGCTTCACTTTGTCGATCGCTGCAGTAGAGACAATCTCCTCGGATCCAACCCGTAGAGTCACCTCACCCTCTCGCAGCTGCTGCCAGGAACTAATTCCCTGAAAAGAAGAACAAATGTGGTTAGTGGCGCCTAAATCCAATATCCAGGCAGAGTCACTACTCTCCACTAAACATGTTTCAGTTACTTGTAAATCACATTTACCTATATTCTTCCCTCAGCAAGGAAGTTGGGACAGTTTCTCTTATAGTGATCGTCCCCATTGCAGTGGAAACACTTTCCTTTTTCTGCAACTTCCTTGACCTTCTTGTCCTTTTGGGCGACAGCTCGGTCAGCTTTAGCCTTCTTCATCTTCTTCTTCCCTTTCGGGCGAGAAGGAGTAACAAATTTAGTCCCAGAGGTCGAATCCCTGTGATATGATCTGTAGGCAATATTTTCCTCAGCTTCCGGTGTCCTGATCGTTATCAGGGACTGGAAGTTCTGTAGCTCGTTCAGAAGGGTGGTCAGTGTATAGCTTATCTTGTTCATAACAATGTTGCTACGAAACTGAAGGAAACTCTTCGGAAGAGTCTCAAAGATAAAGCTGACCTGGCTCGACTCATCGATCGAAGCCCCGTTCCTCTCCGCCAGATTAAAGTGGATCATCATGTCTAGAAGGTATTCTCGGACAGATGTCCCTTCTTTCATCCGGGCGTTGAAGACGTGTTTGAGCGAGTCATGCCTGACCTGAAAGGACTATTGTCTAAACATGTCTTGTAGTGACTCCATGATCTCCTTGACCATCAACTCATGCTTCTTTGCCAGTACTTCAGACAAGCTGACAATTATGTAGACCTTGGCCTTTTCATTGGCTCTGATCCACCGATCGTATGCATCACGAACAGTTCGTGACGCAGTCGAGCTCGGCAACTGACGACACTCCTCAATAAGCGCGAACTTAAGGTCGTCAGTTACAAGTATCGTGTTAATATTGTTCTTCCACGTTTGGAAGTTATCTCCCACTAATTTATCTGAAGCAAGTAATGCTATGATTGAGCTAGACATTTTGCTGAAAAATCAAATAATATTTGTGTTAGTCTCGCAAAGTCTCGCAAAAACTTTTTTTGAAATCCAATCAAGTTTTAGCAAAATTTAATCCTATGATCTCTAGGTCATTTAAAATTTGCAATGATATCCTAAAGGTTTAGAATGTCCGTCGCCGAAGGGTGAATAGAAACACTTCTCCTCTAGGACGAGACTTTCTCGACCAGACCCTAATCCCAGAATAACTCTTATTCCATTAGGCGTCTAGTTACCATTTTTGGTCGAATCCATTAACTTTTAATGAACTCCGTGAGTGTCACCCTCAATCTTTAAGTTTCCATGTATCCAACCAAACAATAGCCACCGAAGGGTGAGCCAAGAAGGAAAACCAACAAGGAAACTGTATCCCTTTCAGGAATTCACGGTGTTCCGACTCCCATGATCAAGACCCTCCGAAGGGATTGTCTGGCCCTGGCCAAACTAGCAGGCGGATCATAGGGGTCTCACGGTGTGAATCGAAAGAAGAGACTGTGGGACCCGTTTTCACAAGTCCCGCTCCCACTCACTATAAGTACTCTCTCCATCAACTATGATATTGATCCATACAAATACCATCCGAAGGAGGACGTTCCCATTTGCGCCACGAGACCGAGTATGGATCTCACGGTGCGGACTTTAACGGAGATTTGTGGTCAGAAAATTAAATGTATCTTATACACTTTATTTCCTCCCACTCAACACTTTATATTATTCGGGATTGACCTAGATAAACCCGCTAAAAATTACCTAAGTCTACCAATATAACGCTTATATTGATTTAGCCTAAGTTTATAATCACATTATTAACTTTGGTCTATGTGAGTAAATTAATCAACTTTTAATTAACGAAACGTACGATAATATAACCCAAGAATCTCCGGACCGAATTCACTCCCAGGTCGGTTTCCAGGTAGGGGTGTTCCGCAAGCGTCAACTTAAATACCCTAGCCTTAGACAAAACCTTCCTTAGACAGAGTTACTAATAAGTCACCATTCAAAGGTCATATTTTGATTTCCTAATTCTAATCTTATTAAAACTAGAAAACCTAAGTCTAATTATTCAAGTTCTAAACAATTTAAAACTAATAATTAACTTAGGTTACATGCATTTCTATGTTATAGTGCTTGATCATTCATCACATGAATAACTATACTATAACATAATATTCATCACATGAAATTAAATGAATGAGCATACTTTTAATCTAAGAAATATAACTCTTATATTAAATAAATTAAAACATGCTTTTATTTATATTATAACACTTATAATATAACCTATCATGCATACTATATATTATAACACTTATAATATAAAATGATGCATGAAATGTTTAACCTAAGGTGAGATTTTAAATCTATATGACATACATTATGCACATAGAAATAATTAAATCATACATCTCATGCATAAAATAATTAAGTAGCAAAAATGGACCGATTTCCGCACTTATGGGCATTTATTTAATTAATTAACATTAATATAACATTTATATTAATATTAATTAATAAAATAAATTTAAATAAATAAAAATTACATTTTTAAAAAATAATAATTAAATTTAAATAAAAAACATTCAAAAAACCGCCCACGAAGCCACTGTCCTTCACACCCCACGAATTTTGCGCTTAAGCCTCGCGAATTGCCCACTAATGCTCGTAGCGTTGCAACGCCGTGGGCAGCATCGCAACGTTGCAGCGTCCAACGTCACGCCAGCGTTCCCAACGCCAACAACATTGCAACACTACGCCTAGCGTTGCAATGCTGTCCTGAGCGCGCCTTGCTCCCGTGATGGCAGCGTTGAGACGCCGATGAACAACGTCTCAACGCTGTCGACAGAACAACAAGTTCCTCTTGCTGTTCTTCGTCGTTTCTCGCTCGTTTCCACTTTGATTTCATCACAGCATCTCATGCCACGAACGACACGGACTTACTGACTCGATTTACATTAAAAAAATTATCCAAAACACGGGTCCTTACATTGATCATATCAACTTAATGTAAATCTAAAACAAAATGTCAAAATCGAAAATGCCCATTTTGCAAAACCAGAATTCATCTCATGGATTAAAGCATTTACCCACCTAATTTTAAGAAAATCAAATGCACAACAAGAAGGCAACGATTGGCTCTGATACCAATTGAAGGGAATGAGAATCTCCACACAGCGGAAGACGATCGAATCGTCGTGGTATTGTTATGCAATTCGTTTCCTTAAAATTAAACTATAAAAAAGTATTAGGCTAAACATGCATTAGAGAAGGAAAAACATCAAGGAAGAACCACTTACTTGTTGAAGACCGTCTTCAAGTTTTCCTTCCTTCGATCACGAACTCTTTGTGTTCTTCTCAACGATCTCGAACTCCTCGAACAAAACCAACAAACGGACACTTCCACTCGATTACTCGGTTGTTCTACTTTAGGTAGAAGGAGAATTGTGAGATTCTTTGTTTTGGTGAAGGGAGGAGACTTTGAGAGAGAGAATTCAATTTGCTTCTTTGGTGAGAATTCCAAAAATGAGCAAATGCCCCATGAACCCTTCTTGCAAAGGGGTTTATATAATGGTGATAGGTGGAGTTGAAATCTCCACCTATTTACTATTTTACCACAACCATAGGTTATGCAAATCATATTTGCATAACCACAGATAATAAGATATCTCAAATCTCATTTTATAAATCACATTTGTATTATTGTGGATTTTTAAATTGAATCACATTCAATTTAATTTCTCTCAATCTAATTTCTCCAAGTTAGCCCTAATTCAACAATTAGGCTAACCTGTAATTTATTGTGAATCTCATTCACATTAAACTATATAATATATCATTCATATCTCATATAAATGACATAATTACCCTTCTAGTGAACTTGAACACTTCAAATTCACACCAAAAATGTAAATCTTCTATTAATCCAGTTTGAGCAAATCGAGGGACCTTATGGACCTACAGTGACGAGCTCCAATGATCCGAGACTAACCTGTCAAACCCTTTGACCCAGTTAATCAACATTCATTAGCTACGGTAACACTCCACTAAAGCCCGTAGCTACACTCCCGTCAGTGTAAGACAAGTTGTGTCCACTGATATAACGAATACCAATGAGTCGACCCTTCACAGGTTGTTTGTAGACACTGCTGGCTCAAATTACCGTTTTACTTCTGTGTCTACTTATTACTCCTTAAGTCCCCACTACTCCTCTAATGAACAACAATGTTTACACAACACCCCTCTCATGCAAGTGAGAGGGCGGTCGCCCGTTGTCCAAGTTCTGGAGACTGCACTTAAAGGAACAACCTCTCTAGTTTCCCTAAAGGTGGGAACGAGTGAATTACATCTCGCGTAGTTAAGTTCCCAGCTCCCTACTTGGTCCTGTCCCTGAGAAGATAGGCATATTGGGCGAGTAACTGTGACCATTCTCACCCGTACTAGTCACAGGACAGACCCCCGCAGATAGGAGTCCGTAACACGCTCATGATTCAGGTCGAGTCACTAATGGTCATCTAGGAAGTTATTAGTCCATACTGTTAACGGTGTTACATCAGTAGGTCTAATAATTCACAGTCCGGTCTTGTACAATCTCATTGCACAGGATGCCCCCACTCGCATGTCAACCACATGAACGAGTCAGATCATCTCGTTTGTATCTAATATAAAGCGGGTTGCATCCACAACATATCTAAGATTAGGTCTCCAACCCCATCCATATACTGTAGACCGTTAGGGTCATTAACTCGAACGTGATCCTCCCTGTGTGTCCACTACACACCGTTCAAGCTCTAGTTCTCTCATAAATTCAATGACCCTGGAACTTAGTTTAGTAGACAAAGTTTGTAAGATTTGCGAGACACAAAATGATGAAATAAATAATTTTTATTAATTTCAAATGCGAAATTTACAAATTAAACGAGATTAGGACATGCATCCCAACATGTAGGACAAGTTGCGTCCATTTATATAATGAATGTCCGTGAGTTGACCCTTCACAAGTTGTTCGTAGACACTATTGGGTCAAATTATCGTTTTACCCCTGTGTCTACCTCTTGCTCCTTAAGTCTCACTGCTCCTCTAATGAACAACAACGTTGTATGCTCCAACCATAAACAACACCCCTCTCGGGCCAGTTAGAGGGTAGGCACCCGTTGCCCAAGCCCTTGAGACAACACTTAAGGGAACAACCCCTCTAGTTTTCCTAAGTCGGGAACGAGTGAATTCCATTTCGTGTAGTCAAGTTCCCAGCTGCCCACGTGGTCCTTTCCCTGAGAAGATAGGCATATTGGGTGAGTAACTTTGACCACGCTCACCCGTACTAGTCAAAGGATAGACCCCCGCAGACAGAGTCCGTAACACACTCAAGATTAAGGTCAAGTCACTATTGGTCATCTACGAAGTTATTAGTCCTATATTGTTAATGGTGTTACATCAGTAGGTGTAATAATTCACGGTCCAGTCTTGTACAATCTCATTGCACAGGATGCCCCCACTCACATGTCAACCACATGAACGAGTTGGATCACCTCGTTTATATCTAATACAAAGCGGGTCGCATCCAAAGCGTATCCAGGATTAGGTCTCCAACCCTATCCATATACTTCAGACCGTTCGGGTCATAAACTCGAACGTGATCCTCCCTGTGTGTCTACTACACACCGTTCAAGTTCTAGTTCTCTCATAATTCAATGACCCTAGAGCTTAGTTTATTGGATAAATTTTGTAAATATGTGATATACAAAGTGATGAAAAAAGTAACTCTTATTTATTTCAATATTGAATATTACCAACATATACGAGATTAGGATATACATCCCAACACGTAACACCAGCTGGGTCAAATTACCGTTTTATCCTTGGGTTACATCTTGTACCTTAAGTACTAGGGCTCCTCTAATGAACAATTTGTTTGTGGTCCTACCAACAAACAGAAGTCTCTCTCGGGCTAATGAGAGGGTCGCACCCTTTGTTTAAGTCCCGAAGACACCACTTAAGGGAACATTCATCTACTTACCCTAGTAGGCACGGAGGAGTGAATACCATCTTGCTAAGTTAAGTCTCCAACCGCTCACTTTGTCTTGTCCCCAAGAAAGTAGGCATATTGAGTCGACGAATCTGGCCACTCTCACCTATACTAGTCAAAGGACAATCCCTCGCAAACATGAGTTCGTAACCTGCTCAGGATTGATATCAAGTTGCCTAGGTCATCCTAGTGAAATAACAACCTAACTAGTCAACGGAGTTACATCTAGCGGTTAGTATTTCGCGGTCCGATCTTATGTAATCTCCTTACATAGGATATCTTCACTCACATGTCTTCGACACGAACACGTTAGGATCATAGTGTTTGTATCATATACAAAGTGGGTCGCATCCATAGTGTTACTAGAGTAAGGTACCCAAACCTTATCCCCTTACTATAGACCCTTTAGGTTGTATCTCGAGCCGAGATCCTTTATATGTACACTACATTCAGTTCGAGAGACATTTTACAGTCTTGGATGTTAGTTTATTTGATTTAGGGTTAAAACGAGGGTAATATTGTAAATAACGTACAATAACTCTTTATTGAAATAATAACTCTTTATTACAATAATTAGAACAAAATTACAAACTACGAGTTTTAGGGCACAAACCCCAACAAACTCCCACTTGAACTAAAACTCTAGTGGGGTACGTCACAATCTAAAACAGTGGTTACAGATATACAAATATAATAAACTAGGGCATCAATATACCCATTACATATCTCCCACTTGTCCTAGATTAGCCTATGTAGATATCTCGTAGACCTAGACTTTCCAGATGACCCTAGAACACTTTAGTCGTGAGAATCATTGTAAACGGATCAACAATGTTATGTTTCGAAGCGATCTTCGTGACTGTCCCATCTCCTCGTTGCACTATTTCTCGTATCAGGTGATACTTCCTCTCAATGTGCTTGTCTCGCTTATGGCTGTGAGGTAATAACTCTTTATCAAAGAGTTATTTTCACCTAAATTGAGCTCAAAAACCTTAATAATTAATTGATCTTGGCATGTAATTAAGTTATTTTTGCACTTTATTAATCTAATTATGTATTAATTTGCAAAATTTGAGAAAGGTTAACTTTAATTTCTCATATTGTGAATATTAGAGAAATTGATTAATTTTTCCTTGGTTTTAATTGAATTTAGGTGTATGAATTTAACTTTTTTATGGAAGTGGATTAATTCAACAATTCTACGCAATTAATTGGAAGGCTTTTTACACATTTTGCAAACCAAAGAGGCTTATGGAAGAAGTCAAAGAGAGGCTTTTGGAGGAAGATAAAGAATGGCTTATGGGAGAAGCTAAATGAGAGCTTGTTGGAGAAGCTAAGCAAACTTGCTCTCCAATTCAACCATTTGGCCATCCTTAACATACCATTGCTGAAAATGAGGAGAGGAGAGGAGAAGTGTTTTACCAAAATTTTCATATTCTTTGTATAGTGAAATCAAGAGTTCTCAAGGCTTGGAGGGACATTGGAGACCCATTGAAGCTTGTCAACAAAGGGGGATTCTTTTCCTTTCACCTTGTTCACTTGATTTCTCTTCTCTTCTCTTGTAATTAGTAATAATTATGCATTCTAGATTAGTTTGTAGATTTTTTTTTTGTTGTAAGCATGAACTAATTTTAGAAGGCAAGGATTTGAGTATACTTTATGCAATAAAGTTTCACATATTGAAGAATATGCTTATTTGTGATTGATTATGGTTGTATTTATGGTTTATTGGATTTATGCTTGACGAACTTAAGTCCATATTGCTTTCTTTTCTATGAGAAGTAGGAATTTAGCGGAGTGTCGTAATCACCTTAGGTCATGTAATGGGTGGATACTCGAGACGAAAGTGAAAAGATTAGAATTAATCGATTCACCTAGGGTACTAAAACGTGGAACTTCACAAGGTAATTAATGTGAGTTAATTACTAGAAAATGTTGGGTATTATGAGAATAAACCCGAGTTAGCATGTGTAACACAAATAAAGTATTATGTATGACTTGATATGTGAAAACCGAAAGACATAAAGGAACCCTCAAATCCGAGCCTACCTCATTTATCATAGCATTTTCGGCATATCCTATTTACCACTGTAGTTCTCGACATTTGCATATTACATTCAACATATTAGATTAATTCATCACCTCATCGAACATTTAGTTTAAGTTGTATGACATTTTATCCTTTATGTTCTTAGTTTTAATTAGGTCAAACATTATCATTTATTTGTCTTTACTTGTGTTTTGCATAAAGATTACTACAAGTAGCTTAAACCAGGTAGATCTTGCCTCTAATCCCTGTGGAGACGATATCCGCTACTTGAATACTGTTTATTTTATTAATTGCTGCAATCGACTGTGTATACTTGCACATCTGGTGCGTAGTTTGCATGTTAGTTCACTGCACATTGCGCACCCACATAAAGTTTTTAGCGTCGTTGCCGGGGATTAGTTTGAATCTTATCTTGTTTGAGTTTTTTGTAGCAATTTTTCTTCCATTATCATTTTTAGATTAGTTTGAATTTTATCATGGGTTTATTTTAGTAAATTTTATCTGTATGCCTTGTTTGTTGTATCTTGTTGTCTTTATTGTGTGTTTTTACTATTGTTGAGTTTCGGTCGTTGTTTCTGGTTGTGTTACTATATATTGTGTTTGTTGAACTTGTGGACAATTGTTTCATCACTTATAATGGCTCATAATAGATTTGGGTGGTCTTCTGTGCCCAATGAGCAAACACAACCTAGTTCTTTCTCTTATGATTATCCCTTTGACATTGTTGAGTCTTCTAGTGAGGGATATGAATTTTACGGGTATCCAATGCCTAATTATTATCATACTGAGTCGATGAGTTATGATAATAATCAATGCAATTGAGCCTATGAACAATATCCTAGGGGTTTTGAGTCATATCCTTCCCATATGCATGAAACCCAAGTAGAAAGCATATCTTCCTTTGAATTCTTAGAATTCATGAAAACTACAAACGAGATGATTAGGAGTCAAGAGGAGTCTATTCAAAGAATAGCTGATATTATTGCCTCCATTAGAAAACAAATGTATGAAAGCTGATACTATTGCTTCCATTAGAAAACAAATGTATGAAAACTCGTTTGATGTAGATCCACCTAGGGAAGATTCTACTAAGTCTAGAGAGCTAGAAGACCAATCTTCCCTCAAGTTGTTAATGAAAAAATTTACAAAGGATATGGGGGATTCATGTCAACGAATATCTAATTCGCTTAGCTTCATTAGGGAACAGATTTATTTAGACTCGTGTACAATTGAACACCATATTGAAGATAGTGAAGAAGGACCCATACCTTTAGATTGTTTAGTGAGTCACTTGATCACTGACTCGTTGATAAATCTTCAGGATCCCAGTCCTTCATACTTTACTGAGTCTGGGTATTCAAAGGATTGTTGTTTACAGTTCGAAGAACTAGAACCCCCTAGCACATACCAGGATAGAGTCAGTGAGAGTATGGAAGAAGTTGAGCCTTGTGTTGTTGAGTTAGGTCGGGAGGTAGAGTTTGAGTCTTTTGAGTCTCTATCTGTTCTATCATCTGATTTTTCTCTTATTTGTGAATACCATTATTCCTATTCTCTCGAGTCTGTGTCTTTATGTGAGTCTGTATATTTTCCTATTTTTCCTTTTTCTCTTGTATTAAATAAAAAATTAAAAAATAGTTCTGTCTCGGGTACTCATGAGAAGCTAGTATTCTTGGTAGCTTTGGTATGTTTTGTAGATTCTAGGAAGAGAGTCCCGAAGAAATGGGAGAATTTTTATATACCTTGATAGCTCCCGTGTAGCACGTCAAGCTAGAGACGTAAAATAAGCACTTCTTGGGAGGCAACCCAAGAGTAATTTATGCTATTTGCTTTGTTTTATGTTTAGATTAATAAATAACCTTGTCTGTTTTGTAGTTCCCTTGAGAATGGTGATCAATCTGGGCTTCATTGAAGGTCTCTTCAATTCAGGGAAGCATCATATTTCCTTCTAATTTTTTTTATTGTCCTTAAGCATGTTTAGTTGAGTAATTTTTAAACTAAGGGCAATGCATGTTCTAAGTGTGGAAGGGAGATGTGTATGTTGTTATGAATCTGATTGTTGACCTTATTCTGAAACTTTTTGCTAATTAAACCATGTGTTGTAGTGTTGTTTTAGGTCGTTGCTTGTCTATATGATTATGAAATTTGATAATGAGAATTATTTGAGTGGTCTGCTTTTGAATATTCTCATAGAATGTGAAGCATGTTAAATTTTCGAGCTAATTTAAAAATATATGCTTTCAATCCTTTGCAAGGTTAAAGATTCTCTTAAATTACTTGTTAGTTGGCATGATCTTATTCCATGGTTTATGTTCCACTCTTTGAATGCTTTGAAAATAAAATCAATTTGTGCAAGCACCTTCCTTGATCATTTATCTTCTAGTTTTGTTTGCTTAGGATTAGCAAAATCTAAGTGTTGACCTTAATTTGGATTAAATAACTTTAGTATGTCACTAATACTTTAGTTAATTCTCCATAAGCTCCATGTGTGCCTTAGGCTAGAGCATGTGAGTGTTCAAGATAAGTTGACTTTTTGTGGGATTGACCCATTCCTTTCTAGTTCCACATGAACCTTAGTTAAGATAGTTAGTTTGTTTTTAGCAAGTTAGTTAGTTAGTTAGTTTGGTTAGTTGAGTAAGGAAGAGAAAAGTAATCTAGTTACTTGCCAACCAATTTGGTTAGGAGCCCATTAGCATTTAATGTTGAGTTTGAAGATGATGAATATTCTTGATAGATATTCATGTAAGGAATCTTGCATGCTTTAAGTCAATCAAAAAAGGTGTTGGAACTCTAAATATTCTAAAAGAAGGTATTGGGAACTTAAAGAATCTCATGTTGGAGAAAAGAGACAAAGTTGTCATGTCATGTAAGACAAGATGATTTTGGAAGCCCAATTTTTTGTCCAATTTCGTGGGGCAGGGCTCTCTTCCTTTGATGAGAGTTGTCCTTTAGTTAGTTGACAAGAATGGTTATCTTTTAGTAGATTCCCAAGTGTCAAGTGAGTTGAAGTTGTGATAGAAATTATGTTGAAAAAAATCTGCACATTGTCAAAACTTTTGTTTATTTCTCCCAAGACATTTCACTCTTTGATTACCATTTTTAGGCTTTGTCAAAGCTTAAAAGACATGCTATTACTCTAGAAAAGTATAGGCTCATTGGTGCATTAAGGACAAAAGCCCATTGCCTAAAAAGAAGCATGCTGGCCGAAAATTACATGTGCAATCTAGCCCATTTCCTTTCATTTTTACCTTCTATTTGAGCTCCAAATCAAATTATCTCTTTGTGTACTTGTAAATTGAGATTTGACTAAGAATGGGTGTATGTTTCCATGGCTTTCCATGTGTTGAAAAGAGAGTAAAGTGAGAGAATTTGTCTCTTAGCTAGAAAGCTACAAAGTTGACAACACTCTTACTCTCTTATTAAGTCTTCATCTCCAAAGTGAAAGGACTTTTTGTAAACCCGAGATCTTTCTTTGGAACTTCCTTATTAACAAATAACAAAAAGAAAGAAGAAATGAATGTTTAAAACTTGGTTTCCCATGTTTTAAAAAGAAAAGAAATGAAGTGAAAGACAAAAGGAAAACAAGGAAAGAAAGTTTAGACCATTTTGGTTTGGTTTGCTTTTAAAGACAAAAGAAGAAAAGGAAATGAAACAAATGTTTTATATATTAAGTTATTTTATTTTGTTAAGAAAAGAAAAGAAAAGAAAAGAAAAGAAAGAAAGAAGATAAAGGAAAGAAAAGAAAAGGAAAAAGAAATGGAAAATGAAAAGCAAAAGTGCAAAAGGACAAACCTCTTCCACCGATTGTTTTTTTTTTTTTTTTTTTTAAAGGGTTTCTCCATTTTCTTCTCTTTCGTCACAAACTAAGGCTGAAGCTTCGTGGTTGAAGGAGAAAGGAAGAAGAAGGAGGCCATTTTTGGTGATTTTGAAGCTGGAGTTGCAGAAGAAAAGAGGAGAACTCAAAGAAGTCAATATTACAGCAAGGAAATCAACTCAGACAAGTTCTGATTTTCTGTTCATCTCGAGCTCCACAAGAAGAGGTAAGAGTTGAGGTTTTGCTTCATGAACGTTAACTCATATGGGAACAAAATTCGTGAAGGAAGCTCGAGCCAATTCTGATTTTAAGTTGCTGTTTTGTTAAGAGGAAGGTAGAAGACAGAAATTTGCTGTCAAATCCGAGAAGTCTCTGATGTTTTGGTTATTCTGACCTGTATAATTGGAGTTAGAAGCTCTAATTGGTATGGTTTGAAAGCTTATTGCATTTCCTACAAGTTTCGTGAAGGAATCGTGAGACGAAAATGATTGGAAGATGTTGTAATCATCAGGTTAAGTTTCGGGTTGCATCAGGAAGTGAAATCTGGAACAGCAGCAGGATTATTTTAGGGGTTAAGCTACTGAGGTATTTGCTAACCAATACGTTAGGAATCTCATTTTCATGTCTTCCTAAGAGTTTTAGAGGGTTCGAAAAGGAAGAGTTTGGTATAAAGTACATTCTTTTTGGATAAATAATGAAGAAGTTATGGCTGTCTGAAAACAGGGCAGAAAATCTGAAAATGCTGGAATTTTTGAACGTGTGTTTTCTTGTAGTTTTAAGGTTAAAAACCATGAGCTCGAGGTTCTAATACATGAATTTGGTTTGTTTGACAGGCCAAGAGCAAATAGGTCGAGTGTACGGGCTAAGATTCTAGTTCAAACACTGTGAGTGATAAAACGAACTTCAAAAGTGTATATATGCTTAAATTATGTTCAAGAAATGCAAGTTTTGCTAGAATAAAAGTTTTCAATGCATTATGCTTTCTTTTGAACACATGTTTATGAGTATTCATGTTTTCTTAGAAATGTTTCAAGTGTTCATTGTGACCCTAAAAATCTTTATAAAGTTTATACATGAGCATATGTCCAATGGTTGCCAAAATTTACGGAAATGTTATGATTTAAAGCAAACATGTACTAGCAAGTATGTTTTAAAGATTTCCAGTTTTATGAACAAGCTGAGTAAGCTTGAGTTTTATGAAAGAAAAGATAAGTAGGCATGTTCAAATGTTTTCATGTGATTTTCTGAGATATTGAGCCCGAGGCTTTATGGTACCGTGTGCACACAGGTCTTATTCTGTTGTCGACGTTGAGTGTACTCCGTGACAACAACGCTGTAGTGAGTGTTGGACGGGCCCCACTACGACAAAGACGATGGGAGTGCTGGGCGGCCCCACTACATCGTAGAGTAAACGTTGGTTGTACTGGGCATGCCCTACACAACGTGGATTGTGACATGTTTTTAAAAGAGTTTATCTCATTTACACGCCTTACGAGATTTTGATGATATACTTGTTGGTTTTCTGAAAGTCTATTATGATTCTACGTTTACTTTCAATGCTTGAATACAAATGCATATGCTCACATTTTTCAGGTCACATGTTTTACAAGTTATAGATATTAAACACAGTCACTCACTGAGCTTCATAGCTCATTCTTTCTATGTTTTCAAACTTTTCGTAGAGATCGAGCTCCTGCACCCGAGTTACGCCATAGTCTCAATGAAGCTTCATAAGTTAAATACTTTGTACGTGGTTGGTTTTGTCTAGCAAGTCTCTATGTTTGTAAATTATTTTGAGAGGACTTTGGTGTTATAGTTGTTTGTACATTAGAGGTTGTATAAACAATGGTTTGTCTTGTGTTGTTTCTGATGCACTAGACTTTTAGTTTCCAAGAGAGACTTGTGAAGGGTTTCTCCTTGTATATGTTTAATAGTTGTCCAGCTTTCCGCTATGTCATGTTTAAGTGTTCCATTTTCGAACATAGTATGTTTATCAGTGAATCGGGGTCAACTGTGTATTGTTAAGAGATAAACAATGTCTCATGTGGCTTCACGCCGCTTTTCAGTGAGTTAGCAAGTAGTTCGGGAGGGGGTGTGACAACTTGGTATCGAGCAGATTAGCTTCATGGGAATGAGACAGGCAAGTTAGCTCACGAGAATAAAGTAAAAGTCATAGCAAGTTATTGAGTTAGTTCGAGATCGAACTAGTAGAGTATAGTTCAAGTAAGGGTAAGAGCAAGTCCAGTTAGGGCTAAAATATGAATAGAAGTTTAGTATTGTGTATTTGAGTTAAGTATCCATAGCATGTCTAATATGTTGATATGTTATAGGAGTCATGCCACCACGTCTTAGCAGAGCAGCACGCGGCGGATCGTGGGCGGGGCGAGGATCCTACCCAAGGCCAACTGAGAGGGGATCTAGTGCCCCGATAGTCCAAACTGAGAGGCCGAGATCGCAAACATGCCATTTCCTCACAGGAGGTAGGCGGGCGCGAGAGAGCGAGGGCCAAGTGATCCGAAAAAGGCGTATGGAATAGAACGTCTCAAGAAATTGGGAGCCACAAAGTGTTTGAGGTTCCACAGATCCACCGACGCCGAGGTGTGGCTGAATAAGCTTGAGAAATGTTTTGACGTGATGAGTCGCCTGAGAGCGTAAAGTCAAGCTAGCCACATTCTCGCTAGAGAAAGAAGCGGAGGGATGGTGGAAGTCAATTTTAGCCGACGGAGTGATGCACGCGCACTTTAGATCGCAAACTTTCGAGAGGCATATTTGAAGATAAATATTACCTGGCACATACTGCGCGGCGAAGAGATGAATTTTAGAATTAAAGCAAGGGTCACTATCGCTGGTGGAGTACGAGAGAAGGTATACCGAGCTATCACGGTATCTTTGATGTTATTGTGGCATCTGAGAGTGACAGGTGTCGACGATTTGAAAGGGGATTACGTCATGAGATACGTACCCCAGTCACCGCCATTGCTAGAGCCTTTATTTGAGGAGTTAGTTATATACACTCCAGTTGGTGATGCTTTACTAGTCAATTCAGTGTTGCGAGATTGTGAGGTCTTAGTAGAAGGTCTCAATATGTTAGTGGATCTTCTTCCACTAGAGTTGCAGATGTTAGATGCAATCTTAGGGATGGATTTCTTGTTCACACATTATGCTTCCATGGATTGCCATAAAAATGAAGTTGTTTTTAGAAAACCAGGGTTGGCTGAAGTGGTTTTCAGGGGTGAAAAGAAGATTATTCTTACGAATTTGATTTCAGCATTCAAAGCTCAGAAGTTGTTGAGAAAAGGATGCACGACGTTTCTTGCTCACGTAGTGGAGGTGTAGGAAGAAAAGTTAAAACCGGAAGATGTTCTTGTTGTGAACGAATTTCTAGATGTTTTTCCAAATGATCATCGGGGTTGCCACACGATAGGAGGTAGAGTTCACTATTGAATTGCTACCAGAAACAACACCTATTTCGCAGCGCCATATATAGAATGACTCCAAGTGAGCTCAAAGAGTGAAGATGCAATTACAAGAACTAGTTGATAAGGGATACATCGGACCTAGTGTATCACCCACCGGGGAGCTCCAGTGTTATTTGTAAAGAAGAAAGATGGTACCCTTAGATTATGCATTGATTACTGATGAGGTTAAACAAAGTCACGATACGTAACAAGTATCCTTTACCCCGTATTGATGACTTGTTTGACCATTACTGAGGAGCATCGGTGTTTTCTAAGATTGATTTAAGATCGGATACCATCGATTAAAGGTAAGGGAATCGAGATATTCCTAAGACAAAGATTCGAACAGTGCACGGCATTATGAGTTTCTAGTAATGCCGTTCGGTTTGACGAATGCACCAAAGATTTTCATGGAGCTCATGAACAGGATATTCCACCATGTTTGGATCGGTTCGTGATAGTATTTATTGATGATATACTAGTTTACTCGATTGACAGAAAGCTCATGAGAAACATCTAAGGATTATTCTGCAAACACTACGAGATAAACAATAGTTATGCGCTAAATTCACCAAATGTGAGTTTTGGTTGAATCGGTAGTGTTTTTTGGGGCATGTTGTCTCAAAGAAATGGTGTTAGTGTGGATCCAAATAAAGTTAAAGTCAGAGTCAACTAGGAGAAACCAACCAAAGGCGACAGAGGTACGTAGTTTCCTAGGCTTGGCGTGATACTACAGAGCAGCTTGTTGAGGATTTCTCACGAATAGCATTACCCTTAATGGCTTTGACAAAGAAGAATGCTAAGTTTGAATGGTCGATACAAGTGCAAACAGAGTTTTCGTGAGTGAAAAAGAGATTAGTTACAAGACACCTATTCGACACTTCCCCAGAATCGGGAAAAGAGTATGTGATTTCTTGTGATGCCTCGAGACAAGGTTTAGGGTGTGTTCGATGCAAGAAGGAAAAGTAATAGCTTATGCATCAAGACAATTGAAAAAGCATGAATGTAATTACCCTACCCACGATCTTGAGTTAGCGGCAGCTTGTTCTAGCATCAAGATCCGGAGACATTACTTGTTTGGTGAAAGGTGTCACATCTACACGGATCATAAGAATCAAGTATATCTTTTTGATCAAAGGGAGTTGAATATGAGATGCAGAGAAGATGGTTAGAACCGATTAAAGATTATGATTGTACTATAGAATACCATCCAGGAAGGCGAATGTGGTAGCAGATGCTTTGAGCGGGAAGTCAAGACTTCCTAGGGATGCCTTGTGTGGTATTCGAGCAACATTTTTAAGAACTCTAAGGGATTCTAAGGCGCTTGTGAATGCAGAGAGTTCAGTGAGTCTTTTAGCTCGGCCAGTGTCAGTCTTCACTCACTGCAGAGAGGTTGTGAGAAAACAACCAGAGGATAGTAACTTGCAGAAAATGTTTGGAAAGTCCAAACAAGGCCCAAAAGCAGAGTTTACGATGAGATCGACGGGGGGCCATAGAAAGGCAAGGAAGACTATGTGTTCTGAATTTTAGTGAGCTTAAAGATGCTATTCTAGAGGAAGCTCACGATTCAAACTTACGCTATGCATCCAGGAAGCACCAAGATGTACAAAACTTTGAAGGGAACATATTGGTGGTCTGGGATGAAACGAGAGATAGCTGATTATGGTGATAGATGTTTGATCTGCCAACAGGTTAAACCAGTTAGACAGAGGCCAGGAGGACTCCTTAACCCACTGCCAAAGGTGCGGAGTGGAAATGGGAGCATATCACTATGGATTTTCTCGCTTGGATTACCACGCACTTCAAGTGGGCATGATGGTATTTGGGTAATAGTGGATAGACTCACTAAAACAAAGACGGTTTGTACCGATTAAAGCGACGTCTCACGCTTGATCGACTTGCTAAGCTATACGTCGATAGAATTGTGAGTCAATACGGAGTGCCAGTGTCTATCGTTTCAGATAGAGATCCAAGATTTACTTCTAAGTTTTGGCCTAGCTTATAGAAAGCTATGGGAACAAAGCTGAAGTTTAGTACAACATTCCATCCTCGCATGGATGGGCGATCGAGAGGACCATCCGGACCTTAGAGGACATGTTGAGAGCATGTGTCCTTCAATTTAAAGGGAGTTGGGATACACACCTATCGCTTATGGAATTTGCTTACAATAACAGCTACCAGTCGAGTATTGGTATGGCACCATTTGAGGCTCTGTATGGAAGACCATGTAGAACGCCCGTATGTTGGAATGAAGTTGGAGAGCGGAAGCTAATCGGTCTTGAGTTGGTACAAGTTACTACAGACAATATTAAGGTAATCAGATAAAATTTGAAGGTAGCACAAGATCGTCAGAAGAATTATGCTGATAAGCGACGAAAGGACTTAGAATTCCAGGTTGGAGATCAAGTTTTCTTGAAGTTATCTCCATGGAGAGGTGTCCTTCGTTTTGGTAAGAAGGGTAAACTAAGCCCTAGATATATTGGTCCTTATCCAATGAACGGGACGAGTTGGGCCAAGACCTCTGATTTGGAGTTGCCAGCGAGAACTATCTCGAGTACATGATGTATTTCATGTGTCCATTTTGAGGAAGTATATTCCGGATCCGACACATGTGTTGTAAGCACAACCAGTTGAGCTGAAAGAAGACATGAGTTACGTAGAGGATGCAGTTCAAATCCTCGACAGAAAGAGCAAGTTTTGAGGAACAAGACGATCCCACTCGTGAAGGTTCGTTGGAGACATCACGGAGTGGAGGAGGCAACACAGGGAGTTAGAGGATCTAATGAGGAGGAAGTACCCAATGATTTTCACTTAAAGACTACTCAATTTCGAGGACGAAATTTCTCAAGGGAGGTAAGTTGTAAACTCCGAGATCTTTCTTTGGAACTTCCTTATTAACAAACAACAAAAAGAAAGAAGAAATGAATGTTTAAAACTTGGTTTCCCATGTTTTAAAAAAAAAGAAAAGAAATGAAGTGAAAGACAAAAGGAAAACAAGGAAAGAAAGTTTAGACCATTTTGGTTTGGTTTGCTTTTAAAGACAAAAGAAGAAAAGGAAATGAAACAAATGTTTTATATATTAAGTTATTTTGTTTTGTTAAGAAAAGAAAAGAAAAGAAAAGAAAAGAAAGAAAGAAGATAAAGGAAAGAAAAGAAAAGGAATAAGAAATGGAAAATGAAAAAGCAAAAGTGCAAAAGGACAAACCTCTTCCACCGATTGTTTTTTTTTTAAAAAGGGTTTTCTCTCCATTTTCTTCTCTTTCATCACAAACTAAGGCTGAAGCTTCATGGTTGAAGGAGAAAGGAAGAAGAAGGAGGCCATTTTTGGTGATTTTGAAGTCTGGAGTTGCGAGAAGAAAAGAGAGAACTCAAGGAAGTCAATATTATAGCAAGGAAATCAACTCAGACAAGTTCTGATTTTCTGTTCATCTCGAGCTCCACAAGAAGAGGTAAGAGTTGAGGTTTTGTTTCATGAAAGTTAACTCATATTGGAACAAAATTCGTGAAGGAAGCTCGAGCCAATTATGATTTAAGTTGCTGTTTTGTTAAGAGGAAGGTAGAAGACAGAAATTTGCTGTCAAATCCGAGAAGTCTCTGATGTTTTGGTTATTCTGACCTATATACTTGGCGTTAGAAGCTCTAATTGGTATGGTTTGAAAGATTATTGAATTTCCTACACGTTTTGTGAAGGAATCGTGAGAAGAAAACGATTGGAAGATGTTGTAATCATCAGGTTAAATTTCGGGTTGCAGCAGGAAGTGAAATCTGGAACAACAGCAGGATTATTTTAGGAGTTAAGCTACTGAGGTATTTTCTAACCAATACGTTAGGAATCTCATTTTCATGTCTTCCTAAGAGTTTTAGAGGGTTCGAAAAGGAAGAGTTTGGTATAAACTACATTCTTTTTGGATAAGTAATGAAGAAGTTATGGCTGTCTGAAAGCAGGGTAGAAAATCTGAAAATGCTGGAATTTTTGAAAGTGTGTTTTCTTGTAGTTTTAAGGTTAAAAACCATGAGCTCGAGGTTCTAATACATGAATTTGGTTTGTTTGACAGGCCAAGAGCAAATAGGTCGAGTGTACGGGCTAAGATTCTAGTTCAAACACTGTGAGTGATAAAACGAACTTCAAAAGTGTATACATGCTTGAATTATGTTCAAGAAATGCAAGTTTTGCTAGAATAAAAGTTTTCAATGCATTATGCTTTCTTTTGAACACATGTTTATGAGTATTCATGTTTTCCTAGAAATGTTTCAAGTGTTCATTGTGACCCTAAAAATCTTTATAAAGTTTATACATGAGCATATGTCCAATGGTTGCCAAAATTTACGGAAATGTTATGATTTAAAGCAAGCATGTACTAGCAAGTATGTTTTAAAGATTTCGGCTTATGAACAAGTTGAGTAAGCTTGAGTTTTATGAAAGAAAAGATAAGTAGGCATGTTCAAATGTTTTCATGTGATTTTCTGAGATATTGAGCCCGAGGCTTTATGGTACCGTGTGCACACAAGTCTTATTCTGTTGTCGACGTTGAGTGTACTCCGTGACAACAGCGCTGTCGTGAGTGTTGGACGGGCCCCACTACATCGTAGAGTAAACGTTGGTTGTACTGGGCGTGCCCTACACAACGTGGATTGTGACATGTTTTTAAAAGAGTTTATCTCATTTACATGCCTTACGAGATTTTGATGATATACTTGTTGGTTTTCTCAAAGTCTATTATGATTCTACGCTTACTTTCAATGCTTGAATACAAATGCATATGCTCACGATTTTTGTCACATGTTTTACAAGTTATAGATATTAAACACAGCCTACTCACCGAGCTTCATAGCTCATTCTTTCTATGTTTTCAAACTTTTCGTAGTAGAGATCGAGCTCCCGCACCGAGTTCATCGCCATAGTCTCACAAGCTTCATAAGTTAAATACTTTGTACGTGGTCGGTTTTGTCTAGCAAGTCTCTATGTTTGTAAATTATTTTGAGAGGACTTTGGTGTTATAGTTGTTTGTACATTAGAGGTTGTATAAACAATGGTTTGTCTTGTGTTGTTTCTGATGCACTAGACTTTTAGTTTCCAAGAGAGACTTGTGAAGGGTTTCTCCTTGTATATGTTTAATAGTTGTCCAGCTTTCAGCTATGTCATGTTTAAGTGTTCCATTTTCAACATAGTATGTTTATCGTGTGAATCGTGGTCACACGGTGTATTGTTAAGAGATAAACAATGTCTGTTGGCTTCACGCCGCCTTTCGAGCTGAGTTAGCAAGTAGTTCGGGAGGGGGGTGTGACACTTTTCCTTTGGAGATATGACCTCAAATGAATGGTTAGCTTAAGGTCATGCAAGTGTAGAAGGTTGTCTTTAAAAAAGGAAGTGGAAGAGAAGCTTTGAGTGTGTGCATTTTGAGTGCCAAAATCGAGAGCTCCCTTCTCCCTTTGTTCCTACACAACTTTCTTCCAAGTCTATCTCTAACTTCAAGTCACTTTCCATCATTTTCTTCTTTGTAAACTCAACATGCAAAGGAAGTCTAAGACCCAATCTCTCGATAATCCATCATCCTTTGAAGTTGAATCCAAACCTCTTGATAGCTATGTCAAGTCCCGCAAGGACAAAGGCAAAAGTTTGGGTGAAAGAAGTGGAGAAGTGGAAGTTTCTCATTCTTCACTCGTTCGTAAAAAAGTCAACAAAGGAAGAGGAAAATGGAAAAAGAAAGTTGTAGAAGAAGACTTTGAATTCACAATCCCCTCACGATTTATTTGTGATCAAGCAAAGATGAAGTTTGAGGAGATCAAGTCCAAACCCTTGTGGCTTGAAAGAGGATTCTCCGGTTCTTTTTCTCAACTTCCTTCTTTTCTCCCTTCAGCAATTTGGAACTTAGGTTGGAAGGATTTTTGCAAGGAGCCCAAGCCCGCTATTCCTAACATTGTAAAAGAGTTTTACGCCAATTCTTTCTTCTCTAGTCACTTCACTACCACGGTGAGAGGAGTAAAAGTTGAATGGAATGGAGCAATGATTACTGCCATCCTTGACGTGTATCCTTTTCATTGCAACACCATCAACAAGATCATTAGAGCTCCTTCTGAGTCTCATTTATCTAATGCTCTTCGATGTGTTGGAGTAGAGAATGCGCAATGGAAGATTAGTAAGACGGGAATTTGAACTTTGCAAGCATCCCACCTAAGGCCCGAAGTGCGAATATGGCTTTCCTTCGTCAATACAAGTATCATGCCTATGCCTCATGACACCACGATGTCTAGAGATCGTGTCTTATTGATTTACGGAATCATGTCGAGCATGCGAATTGACTTGGGAGAAATAATTTCTTTGGAAATTAGAGATGCCATAGGAAAGAACGCCGGTAAGTTCTTCTTTCCCAATCTCATTACCACCCTTTGTGTTAAGGCGAGAGTTCCCTATCTTGCATGGGAAGAAAAGATGTGTGCTAAGGAACCTCTTGATGTGACTGTGACTCTTCCTAGTCATGGTGGTCCAAACCAAGACAAGGACTTGGTCGGTGGCATCAACCAACTCATGAAGCAGAATGAGAAAATAATGGGCATGTTAAGCACATCAAAATCTCATAACCGCTCTTATTGGGAATATGCCCAACACCAGGATTTTGCAATAGAGGAAACCTTCAACACTAACTTTTGAAGGCCTTCTCCTAGTTTCCCGGAGTTTCCTATGAAACTTCTAAACCCTTGGGAGGCTGAAGAACACAAAGAGGAGGCTGGAGATGATGATTTGTTTGATGAAGATGAAGATTGAGGCAGTGGTTTGAATTTCCCGTGTTTGTTGCTTCTTTGTATCTTGCTTGTTGTTGAGATGAGGTTATTGCTTTGTTTGTCCTAGTGTGAGGACTTGTGTGTTTGTTGGCTTGCTATCTTGGCTTGTTGGTATCTTGGCTTGTTGGTTGGTGTGGTTTAATTTTTCTTTACTTTGACTTTATCTTCTTGTTATTGTTGTTGGTTTGTTAGTCTTTAGTTGTGTTGCTTTTCTAACCTCTATCTCTATCCTTTAATGAAGATTTTTGTGTTTTCTTTCTAGACCATTTTTGAACTTTTTAATGCTTAAGGGATTGCAAAAAGCTTTTATGCGTATCTTTACATATGCCCATGCAATTCCTTTAATTATTAATTGCTTGAACATTTGCATATTAGAAGGTGTAAACTTCTTTATTTGGCTTTAATCAATTCTCCATATTTGATAAAGTTTAAGCAAAATACTCATGTATTCTTTCAATCTAAGATTCATAACATTCTTTTACCATAATTATCAAAAGAGCATGTTATAATAGTTTCATTCTTTTTATGCCTTATTCAAGTTTGGGGGAACCTAAATTGTTTTTCTACTCTTCCTTTTCACTCAATGAGGACATTGAGCAATTTACGTTTGGGGGTGAGGTAGGAGTTCCCTTGAAAGTTTTAAATTAAAAGTAAGAAAAAGAACATGTTTCATTTCCTATAGAGCTAAAAATAGGCTTAGTACAAGTAATGAAAAAAAAAAATCTTGATCTCTTGTGGAAAAGTGTAAACTTTTTGCTCGATGTTAGGTACTTTCATCACCAATGTTAGCATTTAAAGCGAACGCATTAAGTTAAAAATTTGGGTGGCTTTCATTACCTATGTGGCGTTCCCAAGAACTATGGAAATTCTAGTCCCTTTGCTTAAGTGGCTTTCATTAACCATGTGGCCTTCTTAAGAACAATGGGAAGTTCAAGAGAAAAGAAAAAAGAAAAGAATAAGCCTTAAGATATGATCCTTGTTTGCCTATGTGATTTCATCACAAAATGTTGTCATGCTAGGAACTATTAGGATGATCTTATAAAATGCTCCTAGAAAATGAAGATGTTATCTTTTTCTTATTGATTAAATGAAAGAATGATCAATCAAAAGTGTTGCTCAAAAACTTTGTTAAAGTAGTAAAAGAATGCGAATCTTAGATTGTTGAGTTTAAGGAGAGCCTTTGTGTTGCTTAGCTTGTGTTAATTGGAGAATTGGAAAAGCATATTCAAGTAGATTAAATTGTTGGATTTGCAAAAGCAAAAGTTTAGAAGCATGATCATTTCTTGAGTTGAAAATCTTCACTTTCTTGTTTTTGATCAAATTTTGAGTGATGAAGTTTTTCTTTGTCCTTAGTTCACTCATTGAGGACAATGAGTAGTTCAAGTTTGGGGGTTTGATAACTCTTTATCAAAGAGTTATTTTCTCCTAAATTGAGCTCAAAAACCTTATTTATTAATTGATCTTGGCATGTAATTAAGTTATTCTTGCACTTTATTAATCTAATTATGTATTAATTTTCAAAATTTGAGAAAGGTTAACTTTAATTTCTCATATTGTGAAAATTAAAGAAATTGATTAATTTTTCCTTGGTTTTAATTGAATTTAGGTGCATCAAGTTAACTTTAGTATGGAAGTGGATTAATTCAACAATTCAACTCAATTAATTGGAAGGCTTTTTACACATTTTGCAAACCAAAGAGGCTTATGGAAGAAGTCAAAGAGAGGCTTTTGGAGGAAGATAAAGAATGGCTTATGGGAGAAGCTAAAAGAGAGCTTGTTGGAGAAGCTAAGCAAACTTGCTTTCCAAGTTCAACCATTTGGCCATCCTTAACATACCATTGCCGAAAATGAGGAGAGGAAAGGAGAAGTGTTTTACCAAAATTTGGATATTCTTTGTATAGTGAAATCAAGAGTTCTCAAAGCTTGGAGGGACATTGGAGACCCATTGGAGCTTGTCAACAAAGGGGGATTCTTTTCCTTTCACCTTGTTCACTTGATTTCCCTTCTCTTCTGTTGTAATTAGTAGTAATTATGCATTCTAGATTTTCTTTTGTTGTAAGCATGAACTAATTTTAGAAGGCAAGGATTTGAGTATACTTTATGTAATAAAGTTTCACATATTGAAGAGTATGCTTATTTGTGATTGATTATGGTTGTATTATGGTTTATTGGATTATGCTTGGTCAACTTAAGTCCATATTGCTTTCTTTTCTATGAGAAGTAGCGGAGTGTCGTAATCACCTTAGGTCATGTAAATGGTGGATACTCGAGACGAAAGTGAAAAGATTAGAATTATTCGATTGACCTAGGGTACTAAAACATGGAACTTCACAAGGTAATTAATGAGAGTTAATTACTAGAAAATGTTGGGTATTATGAGAATAATCCCGAGTTAGCATGTGTAAACCGAATGACATAAAGGAACTCTCAAATCCGAGCCTACCTCATTTATCATAGCATTTTCGGCATATCCTATTTACCATTGTAGTTCTCAGCATTTGCATATTACATTCAACATATTAGATTAATTCATCACCTCATCGAACATTTAATTTAAGTTGCGTGACATTCCATCCTTTATGTTCTTAGTTTTAATTAGGTCAAACATTACCATCTATTTGTCTTTACTTGTGTTTTGCATAAAGATTACTACAAGTAGCTTAAACTAGGTAGATCTTGCCTCTAATCCATGTGGAGATGATACTCGATACTCGAATACTGTTTATTTTATTAGTTGTTGCAATCGAATGTGTATACTTGCACATCCGGTACGTAGTTTGCATGTTAGTTCATTGCACGCTACGCACCCGCATCATGAGGTTCCTTCGAATTGGCTACCGCACCATTGTTGTCACAGTATAAGGTGATGGGATATTCTATATTTGGAACAACTTCCAAATCAGTAAGAAATTTCCTTAGCCAAACAACCTCTTTAGTTGCTTCACAAGCAGCGACATACTCAGCCTCCATTGTGGAGTCAGCGATGCATTCTTGCTTGATTCTTCGCCACACTATAGCTCCCCCGTTAAGGGTGAAAACTGATCACGATGTTGATTTCCTAGAATCCTTATCGGTCTGAAAATCAGAGTCGATGTATCTAGTAAGGATCAAATCCTTAGTCCCATACACAAGCGTATAGTCCCACGTTCTCCTAAGATACTTGAGGATATTTTTAACTGTGGTCCAGTGGTCTAACCCTTGATTGGATTGGTACCTACTGACTTTTCCCACTACATACCAAATGTCTGGGCTCGTGCACAACATAACATACATTAAGCTACCTACTGCAGAGGCATAGGGAATATGTCTCATATCCTCAACTTCTTGAGGTGTCTTAGGACACTATTCCTTAGACAGATGAACTCCATGCCTGAAGGGTAATAAACCCCTCTTGGAATTTTGCATCGAATATCGGACAAACATTTTGTCGATATAAGATGCTTGAGACAGAGTTAGCAATCTGTTCTTGCGATTCTTGAAAATTTGAATCCCAAGAACATACTACGCCTCTCCCAAATCTTTCATTTGGAATTGGGTCGCCAACCACTTCTTTATGTCAGTTAGGTATCCTACATCATTCCTAATGAGTAGGATATCATCCACATAAAGTACTAAGAAAGCTACTTTGTTGTTGATAATCGTCTTGTAAACACAAGGCTCATCAACGTTTTCGTCAAAGTCATAAGACTTGATTGCAATATCAAATCTTGTGTTCCAAGATCTGGATGCTTGTTTCAAACCATTAATGGATCGATTGAGCTTGCAAACTTTTTGCTCCTGACCTTGGGTTATGAACCCTTCGGGCTGAGACATATAGATGCTCTCGTCAAGATTACTATTCAAAAAGGCAATCTTGACGTCCATTTGCCAAATTTCATAATCATAAAAAACGGCTATGGATAAGAGTATCCTTATAGACTTAAGTATAACAACAGGGGAAAAAGTTTACTCATAGTCAACTCTTTCCCTTTGGGTGAAACCCTTTGCTATAAGTCTTGCTTTAAAGGTTTGTACCTTTCTGGCTGCAACTCTCTTTCTCTTATAGATCCATTTGCAACCTATGGGTCTTACCCTTTCAGGCTAGTTTACAAGTTCCCAAACTGAATTGAAGTACATTGAGTCCATTTCAAGGTCCATGGATTTGATCCATTGGTTCTTATCTACGTCATTGATTGCATGTTTATAGGACAATGGATTCTCTACACTGTCATCAGGTATGACAACTTGATTTTTAGCAAAACCCAAGTAGCGGTCAGGTTCGAAAATGTTGCGTATAATTATGAATGTGCAATACCGCAGTGTACGGGTCAAATTTAAGTATAGTGATTTATGAGTCCAAGTATCGTCCTTGGGAATGAGTTTCTAGATTAATTAATTACTAAGATACTTATCTTCAATTTTAGCTAAAGAAACAGAACATGGATAGGTGATGAAAGTAAAAACAAACAACAGACTGACATGTGGAGACACGAATTGATAGATTTGAGGAAAGTGATTTTACAAGTTAATGACTCAACTCACACATGCAATGAACCAATGAGATGAATTTATAAACAAGAAGTAAAATATTCAAGAAAATCTCTCGATTCTTAGTGAGCCTCGCAAATGCAATAAACTCCATAGTCTCCATATGAACCTACGTCATGCACGACATTAAGTAACTTCTTTATGTGTTTCCCTAAGATTTCTAAGTCATTCTCATGCTAGATTTCTAAGGGTTGACAACTTTGCTCTAATTCAAGTTTTATCTCTCGAGTCCACTTAAACTAACAAATTAAGAATTAAGAATGAATTGCCAAAAATGAGAACAAAACATGCTTCAATTCATAGCAAGAAAGTCTCAACAAGTAAATCAAATCCTAACTACAACATTTAGCTACTTTAAATCACAAGAAAATAAAACTAGACATGTAGAAAACGTCTCAAACGGAGTTACAATCTGAAAGAAAAGGAAACTAAACTTATGTATCGATGTCAGTCCTTCGTCTCCGAGCTCCCATCTTCGATCTCGAACCTCCAAGAATACTTTGGCTCCCAAAAACGCTCTTTTCTCTCTTCTTACAAGGTGTATTTCGAAATTAGGGTGAAAAATCTACCAAATTCGGCTCCCCTTGTAATGAGAACAACATGTTCTATTTATAGGCTCAATCGGTACAGCGTTGCAACGCTGTACCCTAGGCAGCTGGTCATATAAGGAATGTCTCGATGGCGTTGCAACGCTGAGGCGTTAAGCAGCAACGCCGCTACCCTAATGCACGGGCCTCTTATCGATCTGGCATTGCGACGCTGCAAGGCAGCGTTGCAGCGTTGCAACGCTATCGGCAGTGGTCTTCAACGCATCTTGGCTGCACGTTCGGCGTTGCAACACTCTACATGGTGTTGCAATGCCATCACCTCGGGTCTTCAAGCTTGGTTTGGTCCTTTCACTTCCACTTGATGTTGTTTTAAGCTACAAATAGCCTCGTTTCAATCCCGAGTGATCCAAAGTGTCTCTAATTGTTCTGTTTACGCTCTTAACCTGATATTGAGTAATTTAAACACGTAAAGGCTCTGAAATTATTATAAAACTAGTAATAATTAAGCCTAAGTATAGCACATTTTGTGTGCTATCAAACACCCCCAAACTTATACTTTTGCTAGTCCCGAGCAAAAACAGAATTAAACATTGGATTGTTCTTATACATACATTTTATTCGAGCCTCAAAGATTTAAGAGAAAATCTAGTAATCACAGGAAACATTCAAACATAACACTTCAGCAAGAAATTTAAAATTTTTCCTAAGTGTCCTACGTGTGTGTGTGATTAGCTTATGTTCCCTTCATTTTTACTAAGCCCGAATCATCTTTATTAGGCTCTCCATTCAACTTCCCCCTACACTAGTCATAATTACTAATCTTTGAGCCTCCCCACATTCAAGAATTAAATAACTCTACTCAGCACTTAATCACTTTTTTATAATTTTTTTTCTATTTTTTTTTGTGTGTAAGGACACTAGCTTTCACACATCCACTGCAGGGACCCTTACCCAGAGTACTCGCTCAATGAGTAGCCTAACTGATTACAGTGAAGGTAGCTCTTTTTGCCCTCACAATTTTTTTTTCTTAAACAAACAAACAACAAAAACAAAAACTCTTTCACATAAAGCACATATTACACAAATCATGCACTTCATATTGTCATTCACCCTATCCTGCAGTTTAACTCTCAAATCAGTTCTCAGACCTATCGAGGTGACATCAAACTTCTAAACCTAATAACTTTGTTCTAAGCATTTCAAGACTACAGGAACACAGGCTATGTGCATAATGGTTCAGGAAAAACTCAAGAAAATTTTTAAATTAACTCAAATTCATATCATGCTCTCAAGTTTCAGCAGAATAAAAAAGATTTCCACTTAATTCTCATCCTAGGCTATCATAATCATACTTATGCAAAGATCAATCAACAATTCAACACATACTCAGGACAGTCACAACAAATAAACAACATCCCACTTCCAAACTTAAACTAAACATTGTCCCCAATGTTTGCATAAATAAGCACAAATTAAGTATAAGGGTAAGAATGAACAATATTATCCTGAGTTATGGAGATCGTTCTGAGTTCCTTGGATAGCCAAACCATGTGTGCTGGAGTTCCTCAGAACGGGAGCATGGATTTCCAACGAAGGATGGCATCATCACAACCTACAAAGAAAAACAAACAAACTAGTAAATAAACTAAGAACTGAAAAACAACTAGAACAAACTAAAGACAGAAAACAACAAAAATATAAAGCTTAGGTTGCCTTCCAAGAAACGCTTTGTTTAACGTATTTAGCCAGACAGTACTCCCTCAAGGTCTTTTTTTCCTTGCTTGCAGTGCCTGAAGTGATGTGTTCATTTGGCCAATCTGGGTCTCTGTATTCTTTATTGCAGCTCCATGACTACTTACTATACCAGATAGACTGGTGACTGCATTCTCCAGCTGGTTAGACCGACTTCTTGATTCAGCTATGAAGGAGTGCAATGTCTCTTCAAGAGATGGTTTCTTCTCTGATGTAGAAACATACCCTGTAGGAGGATTCAACACATTCTTATAGTTAGCGTAAGAGAAATTTTCATGATACCTCAAACCTGGATTGTAATGTGTTGGGAGGTTATTCTGAGTCTGGCTTCCTCTATAGTTGTTGCTTCTATTGTTCAATTAGTGTAATTACTCCATAGTGGATTCTCTATTGGGTTGGGAGCATTGAGAGTGCATCCCTGTTTGTGGTGAACCTGCAAAATTATTTAGAGCATGAGTGAGAGATGCCATATGAGATCTAAGGGAGGTTACCTCATCCAGTTGATACAATCCACCACTCATCGCTTAGATCTCATCATTGTCATGTAGGCCACTGGTAGCTGGCAGTTGACACTTACTCCAGGAGGGCACGTGCTTCTTGCACAGTCTTCGCCATGAAAGCCCCTCTAGTAGTGGCATCCAAAATGGTCCTGGTCTTACCTTCCAGTCCATTATAAAACAGTTGTACCTGGAGCCAATCTGGGTAGCCATGTTGTGGGCCCCTCCTGAGCATGTCCTTGTACCATTCCCATGCCTCAAATAGTTGCTCTCCCTCCTGCTGTCTGAATGTTCCTATCTCTGTCCTTAACTTTGCAGCTTTCACAGCTGGAAAGAATTTAGTCATGAAGGCTTGGGCCAACTCCTCCCAGGAAGTAATACTGTCTGAGGGAAGGGACCCTAGCCATTTTTTAGCTCTGCCCTGCAAAGAAAAAGGAAAAAGATGTAAGCGAATAGTATCAGCAGAGATACCATTCATTTTAAGTGTACCACAGATTTCTATGAAGTTTCGCAGGTGTGAGTTAGGATCTTTTGTGGCTAAGCCTCTGAAAGCACCTTCCCTAAACATCTGTATAAGCCCTGTCTTAAGTTCGAAATTATTAGCATTTATAGGGGGCATGGACTATTCCAGCCTGCTCAGAATTAAACACAGGTTGGAAATACTCCCTGATAGGTTTAGGGTTATTGATGAGCTCCTGATCAGCCATAATCCGAGGTTCTGCTTCTCCTTCCCTTAGTAGTCTCCTACAGGTCCTCTCGATCTCAGGATCAAAAGGGTGCAAGTCTGCAGCTTTCCCCTTGGGCATACACCTAAAGGTACAAAAAGAAATAAAATAGTCAAAAACACAAAAAAAAACACTAGAAAATAAAACATAAAAGAAAGAAAAATATAAAAATGAAGACATGAGACATAAAACTTGGGTTGCTTCCCAAGAAGCGCTTTCTTTAACGTCTTTAGCTAGACGGTGACTTATCAGGGCACATAAAACTGCTCATATTTTTTTGGGCCCTTCTTGATCGAATCGATATAGCCTTCTAAGTCTAAAAGGCTATCCTGTTTCTCTTGGGCATCAGACAGAAAATTATTTTTGGTATTTTTGTTTATCAAAATACAAGAACAAAAATCAAAACAAGACTCTTGAGTGCAAGACAATTGGCTGTGAAGATTAAAGGAATTTTCTGGAGACAAAAGGGGGAAGGACTTCTCAGCCTCGACCTCTATCACCTGAATCTCCTTGGTGGAAATGATTGTATCACCAATGTCTACCTCACTACCCTAACTATGGTGTGTCTCAGCCTCCCCCAAACTATCCTCACTAACGTATGAACAAGTCCTCCTAGGTGGCACCTCCTGAGTGGTAAGAATAAGAAATTGTTCTTGTAAGACCTTAAGGGAAATTACTAGCTGATTAAGATACTGAGCTCTATCCTGTACTATTTCCCAAAGTTCTACCACCTCAGCTTCTAACCTATCCAACCTTTCTAATTCACTATGAACCAAATTTTTAATTTTCAATTCTAAGGTATATTCCATTAATTGGTCCACAAGAGAAGATTTTTCATTAGGTTGGTCAAGGTACGAAAAATTATGGTTCCAAGTGCCTAAACAACTACCCTCATGTGAATTTTCATAAATGTTAGGTACATAATGGTAAAAATTAGACACATGGTATTCAGAGAAATCATGATGCACATACCTAGGATTCTTGGAGGGGCAATAGAAAGATGGAGAAAAATCATGCAAAGTCATACTTGAAAAATTAATAATTCAGATCAAGACTTTTACACAATAGCAACACAACCAAAAACAGTGGATAAAGACTCAAAACCAACACACAAAACTAAAATAAAACAAATAAGGAAAGACACACAAACATGCTTTAGTCTAAAATTTCAAATTTTCTCCTAATATTAATTAATCTAAATAATCGTCATTCCCCGACAACGACGCCAAAAACTTGTCGCGTATAATTATGAATATGCAATACCGCAATGTACGGGTCAAGTTTTAGTATTGTGATTTATGAGTCCAAGTATCATCCTCGGGAATGGGTTTCTAGATTAATTAATTACTAAGATACTTATCTTCAATTTTAGCTAAAGAAACAGAACATGGATAGGTGATGAAAGTAAAAACAAACAACAGACTGACATATGGAGACACGAATTGATAGATTTGAGGACAGTGATTTTACAAGTTAATGACTCAACTCACACATGCAATGAACCAATGAGATGAATTTATAAACAAGAAGTAAAATACTCAAGAAAATCTCTCGATTCTTAGTGAGCCTCGCACATGCAATAAACTCCATAGTCTCCATATGAACCTACGACATGCACGACATTAAGCAACTTCTTTATGTGTTTCCCTAAGATTTCTAGGTCATTCTCATGCCAGATTTCTAAGAGTTTTGACAACTTTACTCTAATTCAAGTTTTATCTCTCGAGTCCACTTAAACCAACAAATTAAGAGATAAGAATGAATTGCCAAAAATAAGAACAAAACATGCTTCAATTCATAGTAAGAAAGTCTCAACAAGTAAATCAAATCCTAACTACAACATTTAGCTACTCTAAATCACATGAAAAGCAAACTAAACATGTAGAACACGTCTCAAACAGAGTTACAATCTAAAAGAAAAGGAAATTAAACTTATGTGTCGATGTCGGTCCTTCGTCTCCGAGCTCCCGTCTTCGATCTCGAACCTCCACGAATGCTTTGGCTCCCAAAAATGCTCTTTTCTCTCTTCTTACAAGGTGTATTTCGAAATTAGGGTGAAAAATCTACCAAATTCGGCTCCCCTTGTAATGAAAACAACATGTTCTATTTATAGGCCCAATCTGTACAGCGTTGCAACGTTGTACCCTAGGCGGCTGGTCATATAAGGAATGTCTCGATGACGTTGCAACGCCGTTACCCTAATGCGCGCGCCTCTTATCGATCTGCCGTTGCGACGCTGCAAGGCAGCGTTGCAACGCCCTCTGTGTGGTCCTTAATGTGTGCCTTCTTATCGAGATAGCGTTGCGACGCTGCAAGGCAGCGTTGCAACGCTCTCGATAGTGGTCTTCAACGCATATTGGCTGCACGTTCAGTGTTTCAATGCTCTACATGGCGTTGCAATGCCATCACCTCGGGTCTTCAAGCTTGGTTTGGTCATTTCACTTCCACTTGATGTTATTTTAAGCTTCAAATAGTCTCGTTTCGATCCCGAGTGATCCAAAGTGTCTCCTATTGTTCTTTTTACGCTCTTAACCTGAAATTGAGTAATTTAAACACGTAAAAACTTTGAAATCATTATAAAACTAGCAAAAAGCCTAAGGATAGCACATTTTGGGTTCTATCATGAAACAACCCTGCCACTGTGTTGAGGCATTGCCAACGATTGAGAAGGACGAGACTGACTCGATGTGTCGGCTTCTTTATCAACTCTTGATGAAGGTCCAGCTTGATCAACAACTCTTGTTCACTTATCTGTAGCTTCATTTAATACTAACTTACTACGTGGTTTATGGTTCCTCATGTGATCTTTCTCCAAGAAAGTGGGGTTTGTCTATACAATCACCTTATTTTCTTGTGGATCGTAGAAAAGACCACCTCTTGTTTCTTTGGGATAGCCAACTAATTGGCATAATCTTGGACGAAGTTCCAATTACTTTGGGTTTGTCACCAACACGTGTGTCGGACAACTCCAAATCCTGAAGTGTTGTAAACTAGGTTTACGCCCTTTCCACAACTCAAAAGGTGTTTCTGAAACACTCTTTGATGGAACAGTGTTCAAGATTTCAACCGCAGTCTCTACTGCGTATCCCCAAAACGAGGCAGGCAATTGAGCATAGCTCATCATAGATTGAACCATGTCTAACAAGGTTCTATTTCTCCTTTCAGATACACCATTCTGCTGAGGTGTATTAAGTCCCGACAGTTGAGATTGGATTCCATGTTCTATCAAATAGTCCTAGAATCTTAGATCCATGTACTCTCCATCTCGATCGGATCGAAGTGTCTTAATGTTTTTCCCTAACGCATTCTCTACTTCAGCCTTATACTCTTCGAACTTTTCAAGAGCCTCAGACTTATGATGCATTAGGTATAAATAACCATACCTCGAATAATCATCTATGAAAGAGATGAAATATTCGTACCCTCCTCGAGCTTTAACATTCACCAGACCACAGAGATCCGAATGTATAAGTTCTAAGGGTTCTTTGGCTCTATAACCTTTTCCAAAAAAAAGTCGCTTAGTCATTTTACCTTCCAAGAATGATTCGCAAGGTGGTAGAGAATCATCTTCTAACTTATTTAGAAGCCCATTCTTTGATAGTCTCTCGATCCGGTTGAGATTTATATGACCAAGTCTAAGATGGAAAAGATAAGTATTATTATTTAGAGAAATTCTTTGTCTTTTACTTTGAGTATTCGCAGTTTTAAACATCTCATGATTCAAAATTGCTTTAGTTTGATTCCGTTTAAGTACATACAAGCCGTTTTCTAACTTAGCAGAACAATGACATCTTTCTTTGAAATGAGCACTTCATTAAATGAAAAGGTAATACAATAGCTAAGTTTAATTAAGCAAGAGATAGAAATCAAGTTCCTCTCAATCTTAGGAACTATGTACAAATTTTCTAAAAGTAAAAATCTATCTCTAAAAAACAGTTTGGCATCTCCCATTGCACGAGTTGAGACGACGTCTCCCGTTCCGACCCTGAGCGTCATCTCATCCTCTTCGAGCTCCTTGAAAGAACTAGTTTCCTGTAACGAAAAGCAAACATGGTTAGTGGGTCCTGAATCAAGTATCCAGGTAAAATCATCATTTTCCACTAAACAAGTTTCAAGAACAAGTAAATCGAATTTACCTTTCTTCTCTTTGAGCTCAGCAAGGTATTTTAGGCAGTTTCGCTTCCAGTGCCCGTCCATGTTGCAGTGGAAACATTTTCCTATGTCTACAACTTTGGCTTTTCCTTTGCCTTTGTTCGCAGCGGCAGGTGCCTTCCCTTTTCCTCCTATCTTCTTCTTTTGGGTCTTCTTAAGCCTAGAAGATGGACTGCAGGACTTAGTCCCAGAGGATGAACCCTTCTGGAACCTTCTGGAATGGGCAAACAAATTTGCCTCTCCATCAGCCTGTCCCTTATTCTTCATAAGGGACTGGAAAGTCTGCAGCTCATTGAGTAGAGTAGTCAGGTTGTACTTTATCTTATTCATCACCGCATTGTTGCGAAATTACAGGAAACTTTTTGGAAGAGAGAGTTTTTCCTTTACAATTCACCTAATTGTCCAACCAATGATTCATCAATCAATTCTTCCATTCGTGAAGAATAAATCTACAGAGGGCAACTCCCCCACTCCCTATTGATAGGGAGTTGAGGGAGTTGTGGGAACGTGTCAGGGTGACACGTTCGCATTAATTATAATATAATAATTAAACGATTTAATTATTAATTATTAATTAATTAATATATAAATAAATAAATCTTATTAAATTATATATATATATATATATATATTAATATTTCAATTACATCTAATCAAATTAAAATCAAATACAAATATAGTTAAATCATATTTAATCACTTTCCCTCTAGTCTATAGTTTTAATGCACATCACATGCACATAAATTTTAACCTATAGTTTTTAAATATGAATCTCATTCACATTTAAATTAATATTTGAACTCTTTCAAATATTTAACTCTCTCACATAATTCAATATGAATCATAATCACATTAAATTTTTAATATAAAGTTCCAAAACTTTATATTATACGTATCTATATACATTAAATTTATTCCCTAATGAATTTGAACATTTCAAATTCAAACGATCTAAGAACCCTTTACGAGCTAGAAGGTGGACCTAATGGACCTACAATCAGAAGCTCCAACGATATGAAATTATTTGGTTAATCTCATTAACCTCCTAATCACCATTCGTTAACTGCGGGAACACTCCACTAAAGTCCCACAACTGCACTCTTCTCACTGCAGATATATTTATGTGTCCACGAATATTGACCAATAACAACAAGTCAATCCTTCACGAATGGTCGTAACACGAGCTGGGTCAAATTATCGTTTTACCCCTGGGTTACATCTTGTACCTTAAGTACTAGTGCTTCTCTAATGAATAATTTGTTTGTGGTCCTACCAACAAACAGAAGTCCCCCTCGGGCATATTGGAGGGTCAGACCCTTTGTTCAAGTTCCGGAGACACCACTTAAAGGAACATTCATCTACTTACCCTAGTAGGCGGGAATGAGTGAATTTCATCTTGCTAAGTTAAGTCCCCAGCTGCTCACTCAGTCTTGTCCTCAAGAAGGTAGGCATATTGAGTTGACGAATCTAGCCACTCTCACCCATACTAGTAAAAGGACAATCCCTTGCAAACAGGAGTTCGTAACCTTCTTAGGATTGATATCAAGTTGCCTAGGTCATCCTAGTGAAATAGAAACCTAACTAGTCAACGGAGTTACATCTAGCGGTTACTATTTTGCGGTCTGGTCTTATGTAATCTCATTACATAGGATATCCCCACTCACATGTCATCTACACGAACACGTTAGGATCACAGTGTTTGTATCATATACAAAGTGGGCCATATCCATAGTGTTACCAGGGTAAGGTATCCAAACCTTATCCCCTTACTATAGACCCTTTAGGTTGTATCTCGAACCGAGATCCTTTATATGTACACTACATTCAGTTCAAGAGACATTTTACTACCTTGGATGTTAGTTTATTGGATTTAGGGTTAAAACGAGTGCAATATCTTAAATAAAGAACAATAACTCTTTATTGAAATAATAACTCTTTATTACAATAATTAGAACAAAATTACAAACTACGAGTTTTAGGGCACAACCCCCAACAAACCTGATCAAATTCTTTGGTCTGATTAATCAACATTCGTTAACTACGAGTCACTCAACTAAAAACCCGCAGTTGCACTCTCCTCACTGTAGAATGTATTGTGTCCATTGATATAATCAATACCTATGAGTTGACCCTTCACAGGTTGTTCGTAATAACAGCTGGGTCAAATTACTATTTTACCCCTATGATCACCTTTTGCTCCTTAAGCACTACTGATCCTCTAATGAACAATAAGTCTGTGGTCCTACCATAAACATAATCCCTCTTAGGCCAGTAAGAGGGTGGGGCCCCGTCGTTCAAGACCTGGATGTCGATCTTAAGATAACAACCTATCTAATTCCCTAATTCAAGAATGAGTGATTTTCATCTTGCAGAGTTAAGTCCTCATCTACTTACGAGGTTCTGTCCATGAGAAGGTAGGCATATTGAGTCAGCTACAGACCCCTCTCACCCCATAGTAATCTAAGGACAATCCCCTATAAACAGGAGTTAGTAACTTGCTCAGGATTCAGGTCGAGTCACTAATGATCATCTATAATTTATTAGACTTTTCCTGTTAACGGTGTTATACTAAAAGGCTAATAATTTGCAGCCCGATCTTGTACGAACTCATCGTACAGTATACTCCCACTCGCATGTCTACCACATGAGTTGGATTACATCGTTTGTACTAATTACAAAATGGGTTGCATCCACGGTGTTACCAGAACGTGTTTCCCAACCTCATGCATATACCATAGACCATTTAGGTTATTGAACGAAATGGATTTCCCGCAACAGAAGTATTGTGAAACGTCGTTGATTCGTTGTTGTTCTAATTTTCTTAAAACATAAAGTATTTCATACATTTCTAGGCTAAACATACTTTTCGAGAAAGAAAAACATAAAGTAAAAGAATAACATACCTCTTGAAGAACTTTTCTTCGAATTCCTCCGTGAATCACGATCTCTCTCGACTCAACGAAACCACGATCTCGATCCTCGAACCGAATCTCAAACAGAACAAGTTGGACACTTTCACTTGATCTTCTCGATTGTTCTCGATAGGTAGAGAGAGTAGTGGGACTCTCTTTGGAATTGGGTTATGGAGAAATGGAGGGAATTGAGAGAGAGGGCTTGAGAGAATTTCACTTGCACTATTGGATGGAATTCCAAAAAATTGCAAGATTGCTTATGAAATGTCTTAAATTCCACCTATTTATAATGGTGTGTGGTGCAGTTAAAATCTCCACGAATTCACCATTTTACCACAACCATATGATATGCAATGTTGGTTTTTATGTCCTAAAACTCGTAGTTTGTAATTGATAAAATTTTTTTCGTGTTTCTTCTTCGATAAAATTGCTATTGAATTAGTATACCATAATCTTGAATCCAATAAACTAAGGTCCCGAGGCTATTTAATGTAGACTTGAACTTTATGTGATAACATAAAACATGGATCAAGTTCGAGTATATAGCCTAAAATGGTCTATAGTATAGGGATAAGGTTGGGCGCCTTATTCTGGGGACACTATGGATGCGGCCTACTTTGTAGTTAGTACAAACGATGTGATCCTGAATCGTTCATATAGAGATATGTAAGTGGGGGCATCCTATGCAATGAGTTTGTATAAGACTGGACCACGACTTAGTCACTTTTGCTTTATAACACCGTTTACTGTATAAAACTGACTAATTCAATTTTGATGACCTGGGTACCTCGATCTCAATCCTGAGCTAATTATGAACTCTTATTTACTCGGGATTATCCTTAGATCTGCATGGGTGAGAGCATCTCAACAAATACTGCTCAATAAGCCTTCCATTTCAGTGGTAAGAGCCTGGGTAGATAGTGGGGACATAGGGTGCAAGATTTGATTCACTCCTACCCGACTCTAGGGATAGTAGATAGGTTGTTCCCTTAAGTGTTGACTTCTAACTAGAACAGTAGCCCCACCCTCTCACTAGGTCGAGAGGACTAGATTTGTTGGTTGGACCACAAATGAATTGTTCTATAGTGGTTTAGTGGGACTTAAAGAACAAGAAGTGTTCTCGGGGGTAAAACGGTTTTTTGATCCAGTCGAGACCACGAAAAACATGTGAAGGATTGACTTACTCGTTACGGTTATATCAGGTGGACAGAAATATATCTATAGTGAGGTGAGTGCAACTACGGGACTTTAGTGGAGTGACCCGTTAGTTAAGAAAAGTTGAATAATTAGGTTAAAGAGTTTGACCGATTAATCTCGGATTGTTCGAGCCCATGATCTGTAGGTCCATTAGGTCCCCATGCTAGCTCATATGGATTATCCTTAGAACAATATGATGGATTAATTCGAATTGTTCGAATTAGGAAAGGAGTTTTAAACTGACAAGTATATGTGATATAACTATCAATTTTTTATGACACAATATATTCAAATGTGATTTGAATTTCAAAATTATGAATGCGGATTCATGTTCGGGAGGTCAAAATTAGTCAAGAGGGTCAAAATTGTAAAAGTCAAAGGGTTGACTTTTTGGATCGGGGAAAGTCAAAGTTTGACTTTGACCAAATGAAAAAGACTATTTTACCCTTGACTAGAGTTAGTGGAATTATCCATGTTTTTGTTGGACAATCCCACTAACTTAAGTGGATTATGTGTAAACATTATAGAATGACACATAGCCCACTTTAGTTAGTGTTTTGTGAGGTGTTGCATTTTGGTGAGCCTTGACATGCATTTGATGCATGTAATTTCTTTATAAATAGGTTTGTTTTCAAAACAAATAGGTCTTTTTGCTGAATTTTGAATTTTTCCAAAAGAAGTCTCACCAAAACATTTCTTCTTCTTTCCTCACTTAATACTTTGAACCTCCCTTTCTTTCTTTTCAATCCTTCATTCACCGGGTCCCACAACTCGATTCTGTGTCCAGAGGATAGCGGGGAAGCTCTAGTGGTGGTTCGGTTGTGTTCGATTTTTGCTTTGGCAAGGAGGAGAGAAGAAATCAAGCTACAAAGGTTGTATTTTCTTCCCTTTTTTAGTTTACTGTTTTTTGTATGTTTGCATGTTAATTTCTATTAAGTTAGATACAATTAGAGTGTCTTTAGATCCTTATTCCACTGCGTATGTCTCGTGTTCCATCATGTGGTATCAGAGCATGCTTTAATTTCACTCAATTGCATATGGTGGGTTGTTATTTTTCATGTGATGAAATTGTTGGAAGCTAAAATTAGCTCACTGTTTTGGCATTGTTTAGGCTTTAATTTCTTGTTATAATTTGTAATTTGTTCAAGGGTTTTGAGGCTTAATGTATGCCCAAGGAGTCTGTAAAATTTGGGAGTCATTAGAGTTGAAATTAGGTTGTAATTGGAGATTCAACGGGCGTTGCACACTGCCGAAAAAAACTGCATTGTGTTGTATTTTTTGGAGCGTTTTTCAGCCGATGTCCATGTGATTTTGCTGCTGTTTTCAAGCTGGTTAGGGCTGGTTCGAAGTGTTCGAGATTGGTTCGGAGCTGATTTTCAAATTATTATTGTAATAATTTAGTTAATTGCTTGTTTAGGATGCCAAAATGGGTCCAATTTTATGTTTTATTTCCTTTATGCATTATGAATGTGTTTAATTTTTTAAATCTTTATTGTGCATAAAGTATGCCATGTAGATTTAAATTCCCACCATAGGTTAACATGCACATGCATTGAAAGTATGTTATAATGGTTATAATATATATAGTATGCATGTTGGATTTCATGGATTAATGTAAAAGTTATGTATAATTCATGATTTCTCTAAGTAACTTAATATGGTAATTGATTAATTATTTTTTTAATTAATTAATTTAATTTGATTAAATTAAGTAAATTAAATCCATATTAAATTTTCATTATATAATTGTTATGTAATGAATGTGGAATGTATGTTATAGATTTGTCAATTCTTTTTATAAGTGTTATAAAATCAATTAGACTTTTTAAATCTATAACAAAGATAAGATGCATGCTCACTTAGGTTAACCATCGACAATCTCTTTTTCATAGAACTTAGGTCGATATCTTTTAAAACTGAAGTTACAAGAAAACTCACCCAACAAGATCTTGGCAAAAAGTCAGATAAGATGACTAAGGTTGAAAGGTTTTTAAGTTGATTTGTTCACTAAACACCTTCTACCGGAGATCGAGTCAAGCGTCTGAAAGTTAGGTTAAATCGGTTTTATGAGCATGCGTGAGTGGTGTGAGGTAATAAAATTTGTTTATCACCTAGACATCGTAGGTTAAAATCCAGTATAAATGTTATACTCGGATGTTTCGCCTAGACTTAGGGTATGTTTTAGTTAACCGAAATATATTACTAAGTAATTTATACCCTAACCGTCTAGAACACTTTAGCTGGAGAGAAGTAATGTACTTTTAACTCTAGCGTCCCTAAGAGTTCACACCGTGAGATTCATGCCTGGCTTTGGGCCGCCCTGGGAGCGGACTCTATTCGGAGAGTGTTTGCATGGGTATCAAGGTAAATAGGGGAAGTCCTTCATAGTAAGTGGGAGAAGGAAGTGTGTCAACGCATCCTACGGTCTCTTCCATTAGGTCGCACCGTGAGATTCCTATAATGCACCTGCATGTCTGCCCTGGAGCGACCTTACCAATCGGAGGGTTGTAATATAGGATTCGGAACACCGCGAACTCCAAGAATAGATAGGATCTCTCAGGTCCGTTTTCATTCTTGTCTTTCCAATTTCGGGAGCATAATGATCTTGATCTTTGAGGTCTGAAAATGGAAGGTTAGACTTACAAGAATCACTAAGTGTTAGCAAATTCTCGACCAAAGGAGCGATAACTAAGTTACTATAGGAATAAGAGTTATTCTGGTGATAGTATTTAGTCAAGATAGTCTTGGTTCAACGGAGGAATGGTCGGTCACCCCTCGGTGAAGGTTATTCTAAACCGTTGAAATATCGTTGCAAACATAATAATGATGGGTACATTATTTTTTGCTAAACTTGATTGGATTATAAAGGTTAATATTTTTTACTAAAAATGATATGTTTTTTTTTCAGCATGACTAGCTCTTTAGTTCAACTATTAGCTTCCGAAAAACATAACGGCGACAACTACACAACATGGAAAACAAATCTGAATACAATACTAGTAATAGATGACTTGAGATTTGTCTTAACTGAAGAATGTCCTCAGGCCCTTGCCTCAAATGCTAACCGAACTAGTCGGGAAGCTTATGATCGATGGGTTAAGGCTAACGATAAAGCCCGTGTCTATATTCTTGCCAGCATGACTAATGTATTGGCTAAGAAATATGAATCCTTAGGCACAGCTAAGGCTATCATGGATTCGTTAAAAGAGATGTTCGGGCAACCGTCATCGATTCTAAGACACGAGGCTGTTAAGTACATTTACAACAAGCGTATGAAGGAAGAGACCTCTGTTAGAGAACATGTCCTGGACATGATGGTCCACTTCAATATTGCTAAAGTAAATGGTGGCGCCATCGACGAGGCAAATCAGGTTAGCTTTATTATGGAGTCTCTTCTGAAGAGCTTCATACCATTTCAGACGAATGCTTCTCTGAATAAAATAGAGTTTAATCTGACAACTCTTCTTAACGAGCTCCAACGTTTTCAAACTCTTACAAAAGCTAAGGGGAAAGAGGTGGAGGCAAATGTTGTCACCACAAGGAAAGTTTTAAGAGGATCGTCCTCTAAAACTAAAGTTGAACCTTCAAAGAACAAGAATGTTCAAATGAAAAAGAAGGGCAAGGGGAAGGCTCCCATGACAAACAAGGGAAAGAAAGTTGCAGAAAAAGGAAAATGTTTTCACTGCGACCAAAACGGGCACTGGAAGAGGAACTGCACGAAGTACCTTGCTGAGAAAAAAGCAGATAAAGAAGCACAAGGTAAATATGATTTACTAGTTGTTGAAACATGTTTAGTGGAGTATGATACCTCAACCTTGATATTGGATTCAGGGGCCACTAATCATATTTGCTTCTCTTTTCAGGAAACTAGTTGCTAGAAAAAGCTACAAGAAGGCGAGATCACCCTCAAGGTTGAAACAGGAGAGGTTGTCTCTACGATGCAAAGGGGAGACTTGAAGTTGTATTTCGATGATAGATATATCATACTTAAAGATGTTTTGTATGCTCCTAAAATGAAACGGAACTTAATATCTACCACGTGTATATTAGAACAAATGTATAAAATATCCTTTGAAATCAATGAAGCGTTCATTTTCAGAAAAGATATTCAAATTTGTTCTGCTATACTAGAAAACAACTTATATAAGTTAAGACCAACTAAAGCAAAATTTATCTTAAATACTGAGATATTTAGAGTAGCCGGAACTCAGAATAAAAGACAAAAAGTTTCTTCCAATGCCTATTTATGGCACTTAAGACTTGGTCACATAAATCTCAATAGGATTGGGAGATTGGTTAAGAATGGACTCCTAAATCAGTTAGAAGACAATTCTTTACCTCCATGTGAGTCTTGTCTTGAGGGAAACATGAATAAGAGATCTTTTACTAAAAAAGGTCTCAGAGCAAAAATACCCTTAGAGCTCGTACATTCGGACCTCTGTGGACCGATGAATGTCAAAGCTCGAGGTGGGTATGAATATGTCATCAGTTTCATTGATGATTATTCAAGATATGGTCATATTAACCTAATGCATCACAAGTCTGATTCTTTTGAAAAGTTCAAAGAATATAAGACCGAGGTTGAGAACCAGTTAGGTAAAATAATTAAGACACTTCGATCAGATCGAGGTGGGGAGTACATGGACTTATGATTCTAAGACTATATGATAGAACATGGAATCAAGTCACAACTCTCTCCACCTAATATGCCTCCGCAGAACGGTGTATCTGAAAGAAGAAATAGAACCTTGTTGGACATGGTTCGCTCAATGATGAGTTTTGCCAAGTTACCTAATTCCTTTTGGGGACATGCATTAGAAACTGTTGTCTATATTTTGAATAACGTTCCCTCTAAAAGTGTTTTAGACACACCTTATGAGTTATGGAAAGGGCGTAAAGGTAGTTTATGTCACATTAGGATCTGAGGATGCCCAACACACGTGTTGGTGCAAAATCCTAAAAAATTAGAACGTCGTTCAAAGTTATGCATATTTGTAGGTTATCCAAAAGAAACAAAATGTGGTATGTTTTATGATCCTCAAGAAAATAAGGTTTTTGTGTCGACAAACGCAACATTCTTAGAGGAATACCACATCAGAAGTCATCAACCTCGTAGTAGAGTAGTATTAAATGAACTTTCCAAAGACGCTACAGATAAAGTTAGTTCATCTACTAAAGTAGTAGAAAAAACTAGTACATCTGGTCAGTCACATCCTTCTCAAGAGTTGAGAATACCTCGACGTAGTGGGAGGGTTGTTCATCATCCTGACCGTTACTTGGGTTTAACTGAAACTCAAGTCGTCATACCTGATGACGGCATAGAGGATCCATCGACCTATAAACAGGCCATGAAAGATGTAGACCGTGACCAGTGGGTCAAAGCCATGGACCTCGAAATGGAGTCTATGTACTTCAATTTCGTCTGGATACTTGTAGATCAACCAAATAACGTAAAACCAATTGGTTGTAAGTGGATCTACAAGAGAAAACGAGACCAAGCCGGTAAAGTACAGACTTTTAAGGCTGGACTTGTGGCAAAGGGTTATTCCCAGAGAGAAGGAGTAGACTATGAAGAAACTTTTTCTCCCGTTGCCATGCTTAAGTCGATTAGAATACTCTTGTCCATCACCACTTTTTATGACCATGAAATTTGGCAGATGGATGTCAAGACAACCTTTCTAAACGGCGATCTTGAGGAGAGTATCTATATGGCTCAACCAGAGGGGTTTATTGCACAGGGTCAAGAACAAAAAGTTTGTCGGCTTCAGAAATCCATTTATGGCTTAAAACAAGCTTCTAGATCTTGGAATATAAGATTTGGTACTGCGATCAAATCTTATGATTTTGAACAGAATGTTGACGAGCCTTGTGTGTACAAGAAGATCGTCAATTCTACTATAGCGTTCTTAGTTTTATATGTGGACGACATTCTACTCATTAGGAATGATGTAGGTTACTTGACTGACATTAAGAAATTGCTAGCTACACAATTCCAATTGAAAGATTTGGGAGATGCACAATATGTTCTAGGGATTCAAATTGTTCGGAACCGCAAGAACAGAATACTAGCCATGTCTCAAGCAACTTAGATATACAAAATGTTGTCTAGGTATAAGTTGCAGAATTCCAAAAGAGGTTTGTTATTTTACAGATATGGAATTCATTTGTCAAAGGAACAATGCCCTAAGACACCTCAAGAGGTTGAGGACATGAGACGCATTCCCTATGCTTCTGCAGTTGGGAGTCTGATGTATGCAATGCTATGTACTAGACCTGACATATGCTATGCAGTAGGGATAGTCAGTAGGTATCAGTCCAATCCTGGATATGATCATTGGACTGTTGTTAAAAACATCCTCAAGTATCTTAGGAGAACGAGGAACTACATGCTCGTGTATAGTGCTAAGGATTTGATCCTTACTGGATACACTGACTCTGATTTCTAGACCGATAAAGATGCAAGACAATCCACATAGGGATCAGTGTTCATTTTGAATGGAGGAGCAGTAGTATGGAGAAGTGTGAAGCAAAACTATATTGCAGACTCCACAATGGAAGCTGAGTACGTAGCTGCATGTGAAGCAACAAAGGAAACAATATGGTTGAGGAAATTCTTGAAAGATTTGGAAGTTGTTCCAAATATGCATCTGCCTATCACCCTATATTGTGATAACAGTGGTGCACTTGCAAACTCAAGAGAACCGAGAAGCCATAAGCGCGACAAGCATATTGAGCGCAAATACCATCTCATCCGGGAGATTGTGCATCGTGGAGACGTTATAGCAACACACATATCTTCTGAGCAAAACATTGCTGATCCTATTACAAAGACCCTCACGGCTAAAGTGTTTGAAGGTCACCTACAGTCTCTAGGTCTACGAAGCTAGTAAACTAGGACAAGTGGGAGAACATTTGGGCATGAGCCCTAGTTTATTGCATTCATATATTTATTGTACTCATATGTTTCTCACTTAAATTCAACATTGGGTTATTCCACTAGGAGTTTTAGTCCAAGTGGGAGTTTGTTGGTTTTTATGTCCTAAAACTCGTAGTTTGTAATTGATAAACATTTTTTCATGTTTCTTCTTAGATAAAATTGTTATTGAATTAGTATACCATAATCTTGAATCCAATAAACTAAGGTCCCGAGGCTATTTAATGTAGACTTGAACTTTATGTGATGACATAAAACATGGATCAAGTTCGAGTATATAGCCTAAAATGGTCTATAGTATAAGGATAAGGTTGGGCACCTTATTCTGGGGACACTATGGATGCGGCTTACTTTGTAGTTAGTACAAACGATGTGATCCGGAATCGTTCATATAGAGATATGTAAGTAGGGGCATCCTATGCAATGAGTTTGTATAAGACTGGACCACGACTTAGTCACTTTTGCTTTATAACACTGTTTACTGTATAAAATTGACTCAATTTTGATGACCTAGGTAACTGGATCTCAATCCTGAGCTAACTATGAGCTCCTGTTTATTCGAGATTATCCTTAGATCTGCATGGGTGAGAGTAGCTCAACAGCGCTGGCTCAATAACCCTCTCATTTCAGTGGTAAGACCGGGTAGATAGCTGGGGACATAGGGTGCAAGACCGAATTCACTCCTGCCCGAATCTAGGGATAGTAGATAGGTTGTTCCCTTAAGTGCTGACTTCGGAACTAGAACAAGGGGCCCCACCCTCTCACTAGGCTGAGCGGGACTAGATTTGTTGGTTGGACCACAAATGAATTGTTCTATAGAGGTTTAGTGGGACTTAAGGAAAAAGAAGTGTTCTCCGGGATAAAACGGTTTTCTGACCCAGCCGAGACCACGAACAACCTGTGAAGGATTGACTTACTGGTTACGGTTATATCAGGTGGACAGAAATATATCTACAGTGAGGGGAATGCAACTACGAGACTTTAGTAGAATGACCCGCTAGTTAACAAAAGTTGATTAATTAGGTTAAAGAGTTTGAACGGTTAATCTCGGATTGTTGGAGCCCATGATCTGTAGGTCCATTAGGTCCCCCTGCTAGCTCATATGGATTAAACTAAGAACAGTATGATGGATTAATTTGAATTATTCGAATTAGGAAAGGAGTTTTAAACCGACCAGTATATGTGATATAGCTATCGGTTTTTTATGATACAATATATTCAAATGTGTTTTTAATTTCAAAAATATGAATGCGGATTCATGTTCGGGAGGTCAAAATTAGTCAAGAGGGTCAAAATCAGAAAAAGTCAAGGGGTTGACTTTTTGGCTTGGGAAAAGTCAAAGTTTGACTTTGACCAAATGAAAAATACTATTTTACCCTTGACTAGAGTTAGTGGAATTATCCAAGTTTTTGTTGGACAATCCCACTAACTTAAGTGGATTATGTGTAAACATTATAGAATGACACATAGCCCACTCTAGTTAGTGTTTTGTGAGGTGTTGCATTTTGGTGAGCCTTGGCATGCATTTGATACATGTAATTTCTTTATAAATAGGTTTGTTTTCAAAACAAAGAGGTCTTTTTGCTGAATTTTGAATTTTTCCAAAAGAAGTCTCACCAAAACATTTCTTCTCCTTTCCTCACTTAATACTTTGAACCTCCCTTTCTTTCTTTTCAATCCTTCATTCACCGGGTCCCACAACTCGGTTCTGAGTCCAGAGGATAGCAGGAAAGCACTAGTGGTGGTCCGGTTGTGTTCGGTTTTTGCTTTGGCAAGGAGGAGAGAAGAAATCAAGCTACAAAGGTTGTATTTTCTTCCTTTTTTTTAGTTTACTATTTTTTGCATGTTTGCATGTTAATTTCTATTAAGTTAGATGCAATTAGAGTGTCTTTAGATCCTTATTCCGCTGCGTATGTCTCGTGTTCCATCATGCAAATCATATTTGCATATCATATAATATAAGGTATCTCATACCTTATGATACAAATCACATTTGCATAACTGTGGAATTTTAAAATGAATCATACTCAATTTAATTTCTCTCAATTCAATTTCTCCAAATTAGCTCTAATTAATTAATTAGGTTATACTATAGTTTATTATGAATCTCATTCACATTAAACTATATATTATATCAACTATATCACATATAAATGACATAAATACCCTTTTAATGAATTTGAACACTTCAAATCGACTTCAAACTGAAAACCCTCATTTTGTCCAATTTAAGCCAACCGAGGGACCTAATGGATCTACAATTGACGAGCTCCAATGATACGAGATTAAACCGACCAAACTCTTTGATCAAGTTTAATCGACATTAATTAACTACGGTAACACTGCACTAAAGCACGTAGTTGTACTCTCCTCACTGTAGGACAAGCTGCGTTCATCGATATAACCAATGTCCGTGGGTCGTCCCTTCACAGGTTGTTTCTAGTCACAGATGGGTCAAATTATCGTTTTACCCCTATGTCTACTTCTTGTTCCTTAAGTCCCACTGCTCCTCTAATGAACAATTTTGTTGCATGGTCCAACCATAAACAACGTCCCTCTCGGGCTAGTGAGAGGGTGGTTGCCCGTTGTTCAAGCCCTGGAGACAACACTTAAGAGAACAATACCTTTGGTTTCCCTAGCTCGGGACGAGTGAATTCCTTCTTGCGTAGTTAAGTTCTCAGCTCCCCACGAGGTCCTGTCCCCAAGAAGATAGGCATATTGGGCGTACTCAGGCCACAATCACCCTTACTAGTCAAAGGACAAACCCCCACAAACAGGAGTCCGTAACACACTCAGGATTAATGACGAGTCACTAATGGTCATCTACGAAGTTATTAGTCCTATACTATTAACGGTGTTACATCAGTAGGTCTAATAATTCATGGTCCAATCTTGTACAATCTCATTGCACAGGATGCCCCCACTCGCATGTCAACTACATAAACGAGTTGGATCACCTCGTTTGTATCTAATACAAAGCAGGTTGCATCCATAGTGTCGCCAGGATGAGGTTTCCAGCCCTATCCGTATACTGTAGACCGTTCGGGTCATTAACTCGAACGTGATCCTCCCCGTGTGTCCACTACACATCGTTCAAGTTATAGTTCTCTCATTTAATATGACCCTGGAGCTTAGTTTACTGGACTAAATTTATAAAATGCGAGATACAAAGTTTGATAATAAACAACATTTATTTACTTAAAACAATAAGTATTACAAACTTCACGAGATTAGGGCATACATCCCAACAAACTTCCACTTAAACTAAGCTAGTGGAGTAAAATATACATTTCCCAAATGCAAAGTAATACAATAAACTAGGGCATTGAATACCCCTTTACATTATTCCCACTTGCCCTTGTCAGAAAGCACTCGAAGACTTAGACTCTCTCGGTGACATTCAAACACCTTAGCCGTGAGGGCCTTTTAAAATGGATCAACAACATTGGGCTCTGAAGCTATTTGTAAGATGATCATGTCTCAGCGGTGCACAATCTCCCGTATCAGGTGATACTTGCGTTCAATATGCTTGCCCTTCTTGTGACTGTTGGGATGTATGTCCTCATCTCGTGTAGTTTGTAATATTCCAAGTTGTAAATAAATTAGAGTTATTTATTTGAACTTTGTGTCTCGCATATTTCATAAACTTAATCTAATAAACTAAGCTCTAGGGTCATTGTATTATGAGAGAACTAAGAACTTGAACAGTGTGTAGTGGAAACACGAGGAGGATCACGTTCGACTTAATGACCCAAACGATCTACAGTATATGGATAGGGTTGGAGACCTAATCTGGGATACACTGTGGATGTGACCCGCTTTGTATTAGATTCAAATGAGGTGATCCAGCTCGTTCACGTGGTTGACATGCGAGTGGGGGCATCCTGTGTAATGAGATTGTACAAGACCGAATCGTGAATTATTAGACTTACTGATGTAACACGGTTAACAGTATAGAGCTAATAAATTCGTAGATGACCATTAGTGACTCGACCTTAATCTTGAGCGTGTTACGGACTCCTGTCTGCGGGGGTCTGTCCTTTGACTAGAACGGGTGATAGTGGCCATTTTTGCTCGCCCAATATGTCTATCTTCTCAGGGACAGGACTACGTGGAGAGCTGGAAACTTCAATACCCAAGAAGGAATTCACTCGTTCCCGACTTAGGGAAACTAGAGGGGTTGTTCCCTTAAGTGCTCTATCCAAGGCTTGAACAATGGGCCCCGCCCTCTCACTGGCCCGAGAGGGTTGTTGTTTCTGGTAGGACCATGCAACATAGTTGTTCATTAGAGGAGCAGTGGGACTTAAGGAACAAGAGGTAGACACAGTGGTAAAACGGTAATTTGACCTAGCTCTGACTACGAACAACCTGTGAAGGGTCGACTCACGGGTATTGGTTATATCGATGGACACAACTTGTCCTACAGTGATGAGAGTGCAACTACGGGTTTTAGTCGAGTGTTATCGTAGCTAATGAATGTTGAATAATCGGGTCAAAGAGTTTGACAGGTTAGTCTCGAATCATTGGAGCTCGTCATCTGTAGGTTCATTAGGTCACTCGGTTGGCTCAAATTGGACAAATTCATTATTTGGGTATTTATGTCTTTTATATGTGATATAGATGACATAATATATAGTTTGATGTGAATGCATAATAAACTATAGTATAGCCTAATTGATTAATTAGTGCTAATTCGAGAAATAGAATTGAGAGAAATTAAATTGAATGTGATTCAATTTAAAATTCCACAATTATGCAAATGAAATTTGTATAATAAGGTATGAGATACCTTATATTATGTGATATGAAAATATGATTTGCATATCATATGATTGTGGTAAAATTTTGATTTGGTGGAGGTTTTAACTTCATCACACAATTGTATTTGAAGGCTTTGCAAGAAGCCTTTGGTGAAATTTTTCCTATTTTTTGGATTTTGATCCAAAGAGAGCAAAGCAATTCTCTCTCAACTCTCTCTCCATTCTCTCAAACTCTCCTCACTCAAAATCCAAATGTAGTCCCACATACTCTCCCTCAACCTCCCGAGAACAATCGAGAAGGCATTTTAGAAATGTCTTGTTGTACAGTTCGAGGATTGAGATAGTAGAGTTCGTTTGTTCGAGAGAGATCGTGACCGAAAAAGGAAAACTTTGAAGAAGAGTTCTTCAAAAAGTAAGTAGCGTAATCCTTACTGTTTTTTCCTTCTTTATACATGTTTAGCCTAGGAATCTATGCGATAGGTTCGGTTTTAAGATATGATTTACACAACGAATCAACCACGTTTCACAACATCTTCCGCTGCGGGAATTCTAAATCCCTTTAATTAGTATCAGAGCCAATTGTTGCTCTTCGTTGTGTAATATGTGTTATCTTCAAATTAGGTGGGTAGCATTAATTTTCATGAGATGAATGTTAATGGTTTGCAATTTTGGATGTTTTCGGTTTTTGGCACTTAGTTTAGATTTACATTAATGTTGATGAGATCAATGTAAGGGTCCGGTGTTTTGGGTATTTTTTAATGTAAACCGAGTATGTAAATCCGTGTCGTTCGTGGCATGAGATGCTGTGAAGAAATCAGAGCAAAAACGGACAAAAAACGACGAAGAAGAGCAAAGATGTTTGCTATTCTGTCGACGACGTTGAGACGCTATTCATCGGCGTCTCAACGCTGTCAATACGGATCCAGGCGCGCTACAGGACCAACGTTGCCACGCCAGGCGCGGCGTTGCAACGTTGTGGGTGTTGAGAACGCAGGTTCAACACTAAACGCTGCAGCGTTGCAACGCTGCCGCGTAGTCGGCGGTTCCAACAGCAGTTGCGCGAGACGTGCGTGTAGTGGCATAAGGGACATCATGCGGCAGTTCGAGCCCCAGCAACAACACGTTTTTTATTTTTAATTTATTTTCTTTGTAAAATGATTTTATAAAATATATTTTATTAATTTTCTTAATTTATATTAATATAAATGTTATATTAATGTTAATTAATTAAATTTAATGTCCCTAGGGTGCCAAAAATCGATCCAATTTTTGCTATTTATTTATTTTATGCATGAGATGTATGAAATATTTATTCTATGTGCATATTGTATGTCATATAGATTTAAAATCACACCTTAGGTTAAACATTTCATGCATCATATTTATATTATAAGAGTTATAATATATAGTATGCATGATAGGATTATATTATAAGAGTTATAATATAATGTTTGCATGTTTTAATTTATTTAATATAAGTGTTATATTTCTTAGATTAAAAGCATGCTCATGCATTTAATTCATGTGATGAATGTATGTTATAGTTTATTATTCATGTGATGAATGATCAAACACTATAACATAGAAATGCATGTAACCTAAGTTAATTATTAGTTTTAAATGGTTTAGAACTTGAATAATTAGACTTAGGTTTTCTAGTTCTAATAAGATTAGAATTAGGAAATCAATATGACTTATGAATGGTGACTAATTAATAACTCTGTCTAAGGAAGGTTCTGTCTAAGGCTGGGGTATTTAAGCTAACGCTTTGCGGAACACCCCTACCTGGGAACCGACCTGTGAGTGAATTTAGTCTGGGAATTCATAGGTTATATTCTCGTGAGTGTCGTTAATTAAAAGTTAATTAATTTACTCACATAAACCTAAGTTAATAATGTGATTATAGACTTAGGCTAACCCAATATAAGAGTTATATTGGTAGACTTAGGTAAATTTTAGTCGGTTTATCTAGGTCAATCCCGATTAATTTAAAGTATTGAGTGGGAGGAAATAAAGTGTATGAGATACATTTAATTTTTCATCCACAAATCTCCGTTAAGTTCACACCGTGAGATCCATGCTCGACCTCGTGGCGCAAATGGGAGCGTCCCCCTACAGGAGCCATTTGTATGGGTCAATATTCAACGTGAATGGAGAGAGTACTTATAGTGAGTAAGAGCGAGACCTATGAAAACGAGACTCACGGTCTCTTCTTTCGATTCACACCGTGAGACGCCTATGATTCGCCTGCTAGTTTGGCTTGGACAAGACAATCCCTACAGAGGGTCGTGATCATGGGAGTCGGAACACCGTGAATTCCCGAAAGGGATACGATTTCCTTGTTGGTTTTCCTTCGTAATCCTCCGTTCGGCGGCTATTGTTTGGACGGATACTTGAAAATTTAAAGATTGAGCGTGACACTAACAGGATTCATTAAGAGTTAATGGATTCAGACCGAAAAATTGGTAACTGGATGCCTAATGGAATAAGATTTATTCTTGTATTAGGGTCTGGTCGAGAAAGTCTCGTCCTAGAGTAGGAGTGACTTTGTCTATCCTACGGTGGCGGTCATTCTAAACTTTTAGGGTATCGTTGCAATATTTTGAATGACCTAGGGATCATAGGATAAAAATTTGCTAAAATATGATTGGATTTTCAAACGTTTTTGCGAGACTAATACAAAATTTTTTCATTTCAGCAATAAAATGTCAAACGCTTTTAATGCTCCTTTAGCTTTCGATAAGTTAGCCGGCGATAATTTTTCGTGGAAAAACAATATTGACACGATTTTGGTAAATGACGACCAAGAGTTCACGTTCACTGAGGAGGGTCCTCAGGTGCCCGATCCAACAGTCCTATTCAACGATCTACAAACCTTCAAGTCTTTGGTGCAAATCAAGGGACAGGAAGCTGTGGCAAGTGTTGCCTTTAGACCTTTTCATAAGGATTCGACCTCTGGGACAAAATTTGTAGATTCTTCAGGCCCGAATGGGTAGAAGAAGAAGTTGAAGTAGGTTAGGGTTGACCGCGATGCCACCCTAAAGGGCAAAGAGATCAAGGAAGTTACAAGAAAGTGTTTCTGTTGCAACAGGGACGATCACCTGAAAAGGAGTTGTCCCAAGTTCCTTGACGAAAAGAAGAAAATAGGTAAATGTGATTTGCTTGTTATAGAAACTTATTTCGTGGAGAGTAATGACTCTGTCTGGATACTGGATTCAGGCGACACTAACCATGTTTGCTCTTCTTTTAAAGGATTAAGTTCAAGGCAGCGGGTTCAAGAGGGTGAGATAACAATAAGGGTTGGATCCGGATAAGTTGTCTCAGCTGTAGCAATTGGCACGGTGAAGCTGTTCTTTGGCGGGAAGTACTTATTATTGGATAATATGTACATAGTTCCAGGGTTAAGTAGAAACCTAGTTTATATTTCCTGCCTATTAGAACAAAATATTTCTGTTTCTTTCAAGAGTAATAAAGTGTTTATTTCTTGAAATGGAAATTTGTTATGTTCTGCTTCGCTTAAGGGTAATTTGTATGTTTTGAAGCCTAATTCGAAACCGTATCCAAGCTCCGTGGCTAGTCTGCGCTCTTTGGACTTTTCAACGTCTGGCGAAAATGCCGCAGGCGCGAAGTGTTGTAGCCAACTGGCGTTACCTGCGCTTTCGTGTCTTTCAGTGTGGTTAAAACAGCAAAAATGCGAACTAAGAGATTAAAAGTTTCTCCAAAAGAAAGTGCCCATCTTTGGCATCTAAGATTAGGACACATAAATCTCAATAGGATTGAGAGACTAGTGAAGAGCGGACTTCTATGCGAGTTGGAAGAAAACTCTTTACCGGTTTGTGAGTCCTGCCTTGAAAGTAAAATGACCAAACGCCCTTTTAGTGGAAAAGGATATAGAGTCGAATAACCTCTTGAGCTTATAAATTCTATCCTCTGTGGTCCGATGAATGTTAAAGCACAAGGAAGTTATTAATATTTCGTATCTTTTATAGATGACTATTCAAGGTATGGGTACATTTACCTATGCATAGGAAGTCTGAAACTCTTGAAAAGTTCAAGGAGTTCAAGAATGAGGTTGAGAACCTGTTAGGTAAAACGATTAAAACACTTCGATCGGATTGAGGTGGAGAGTATATGAACACTGAATTCCAAGACTATATGATAGAACATGGAGTTACGTCCCAACTCTCAGCACCTGGTATGCCACAACATAATGGTGTATCGGAGAGGAGAAACAGAATCCTGTTGGACATGGTTCGGTCGATGATGAGCTATGCTCGTCTCCCTGATTCTTTTTGGAGTTACGCAGTGGAGACTGTGGTATACATTTTGAACACAGTTTCGTCGAAGAGTGTTTGACCATGCCAGAGTTCGAAAGGTGTTTCACAAACACTCTTCGACCGAACTGTATTCAAAATGTATACCGCAGTCTCCACTGCGTAACCCCAAAAAGAAACAGGGAGATGAGCATAGCTCATCATCGATCGAACCATGTCCAACAGGGTTTTGTTTCTCCTCTCCGATACGCCATTCTGTTGTGGCATGCCAGATGCTGAGAGTTAGGACGTAATTCCATGTTCTATCATATAGTCCTAGAATTCAGTGTCCATATACTCTCCACCTCGATCCGATCGAAGTGTTTTAATCGTTTTATCTAAGAGGTTCTCAACCTCAGTCTTGAACTCCTTGAACTTTTCAAGAGTTTTAGACTTCCTATGCATTAGGTAAACGTACCCATACCTCGAATAGTCATCTATAAAAGATACGAAGTATTCCTAACCTCCTCGTGTTTTAACATTCATTGGACCACAGAGGTCAAAATGTAAAACCTCAAGAGGCTCTTTGGCTCTATATCCTTTTCCACTAAAAGGACGTTCTGTCATTTTGCCTTCAAGGCATTACTCACAAACCGGTAAAGAGTTTTCTTTCAACTCGCTTAGAAGTCCACTCTTCACTAGTCTCTCAATCCTATTGAGATTTATGTGGCCTAACCTTAGATGCCAAAGATGGACACTCTCTTTTGGAGAAACTTTCAATCTCTTAGTTCGCGTTTCTGTTGTTTTAAACAATTCGGTATTCAAAACACTTTTGACCGAATTAAGAATTAAAACATACAAATTACCGTCAAACGAAGCAGAACATAAAAAATTCCCATTTCGAGAAATAAACGCTTTATTACTCTTGAATGAAACAAAAATATTTTGTTCTAATAGGCAGGAAATAGAAACTAGGTTTCTAGTAAACCCAGGAACTATGTACATATTATCCAATAATAGGTACTTCCCACCAAAGAATAGCTTCACCGTGCCAATTGCTGCAGCTGAGACAACTTCTCCAGATCCAACCCTGAGTGTTATCTCACCCTCTTGCAGCCGTTACCAGGAACTTAATCCTTGAAAAGAAGAGCAAACATGGTTAGTGGCGCCTGAATCCAGTATCCAGACAGAGTCATTACTCTCCACTAAACATGTTTCTGTGACAAGTAAATCACATTTACCTGTCTTCTTCTTTTCGTCAAGGAACTTGGGACAACTCCTTTTCAGGTGTCCGTCCTCGTTGCAGTAGAAACGTTTTATTACAACTTCCTTGATCTCTTTGCCCTTTCGGGTGGCAGCACGGTCAACCTTAACCTCCTTCAACTTCTCCTTCTACCCTTTCGGGCTTGAAGAGTCTACAAACTTTGTCCCATACACCAAATCACTGTGAAAAGGTCTAAAGGTAACACTTGCCTCAGCTTCTTGTCCTCTGGTTTGCACCAAGGACTGGAAGGTTTGTAGATCATTGAATAGGACTGTTGAACCGGGCACCTGAGGACCCTCCTCAGTGAGCGTTAACTCTTGGTCGTTATTTACCAAAATCATGTTACTATTGTTTTTTCACGAAAAATTATCACCGACTAACTTATTGGAAGCTAAAGGAGCGTTAAAAGCGTTTGACATTTTGTTGTTGAAAAATGGAAAAACTTTGTATTAGTCTCGCAAAAACTTTGAAAATCCGATCAGGTTTTTGCAAATTTTTTATCCTATGTTCCCTAGGTCATTAAAAAATTGCAATGATACCCTAAAGGTCTATAATGACCGCCACCGTAGGGTAGGCAAAACCACTCCTCCTCTAGGACGAGACTTTCTCGACCAGACCCTAATACCAGAATAACTCTTATTCCATTAGGCATCCAATTACCATTTTTCGGTCTAATTCCATTAACTCTTAATGAATCTTGTGAATGTCACCCTCAATCTTTAAATTTTCAAGTATCCATCCAAACAATAGCCACCATAGGGAGGACTAAGAAGGAAAACTAACAAGGAAATCGTATCCCTTTCCACTACAAGAAAAAAGTACATTACTTGACTGTTGCAACTTTTAATTACTTGACATTTTTATAAAAGAACGTCAAGTAAACTACAATTTTTAAGTAAAACGTCAAGAAATTTTTAAAAAAGTGGAGGTTATTATTGTTTTTTGGAGTTTTTTTCACGCTAGTCCAAAAGTTGACGTTTTTAAAATGTCAAGTTATTAAATAGAAAACGAAAATAAGGGCGCTCAGATTTACCGCTTTTTTTTTTAGTGATTTTAGAAAAAATAAACCCTCACGCCCTTCAGTCTTCACGCCCAATGATTTCCATTCCTTCCAAACCCTCACGTCGTTTAGGGCTACCTCTTCTTCCAAATTCTCACTTTCGTTTAGCGATCGTCGGTGTTCATCATCAAATCTTTAATTAATCATCGATAGTTGAGTTTGATGTCTGCCCATCTACAGTTTGCCCCTATATTAGATCTCCATTTTTTCATCTGCAGTTTTCCCCTGTCGTTCGCCCCATCTGAAGCTCGTCCCTGTGCGTTTTGTGTTCAACCCAACCGAGGTGTGTTTTCCCTCCCATTTTCTTTTGAGGTTTCATGTTTTTCTAACATTCTCAAGCCAAAAAAGAGAAAAATATTGATGAAATCTCTACTTCTTACCATTATCACATTCATACAAGGATTCCACCCTTAGCAACAAAAACTCTATCGTCGACCCCTCATCTCTGCCACCGACCACTTCTACCCTTTCTTCGACAGTGTCCAATACGACAAGTCAATTATCTCTGCCACCGGTTAGTACTTACGAATTCATACTTCATATGACAACTTGATGGTTGAGAATTTTTTTAAATGGATGTTTAGTGGGCACATTTAAGAAATGGTAGCTTCTGGGTTAATTTAGAACTTCTCTAGGATAATGTACCTATTTATCCATCCTCTCTCTATTTCTCTTTTTTCTTCTTCTCCCAAATGATACGTGATCTCAAAATATGTTAAAATTTCTGTTGTGTGATCTATGTGTAGGTATGTTGTTGTTGGTAATTGTAAATTTTAATACTGTTATTTTTTTTTTAGTTCTAAATTGTTTTGACTATCTCAATTTCATTATTGTCTCTTTGTTGATAAGTCAACCCTAAAATGATTGTAACTCAGTTCTGATGGTTGGTTTTAGTTTTCCTCAATATATTAATCTCTTTGATATACATAAGGAAACCAATTGATTTCATATGCAAGGTTTTACATGTTGAGTTCTTGTTGATTGTATGTTACCTTTGATGCGCAAGATACAACTTGGCTAGCCTGCGACAGTTAAAGTGGCAGCAAACCTTGTTAGTCTATTAGCATATAACAACAAGGTAGGAGCTCATATTAGTTTGTTCAAAAATATTTCATGTTAAATATGTATTTACAACAATTTGGGATAAGAAACAATAACAATTCATTAAAACAGTGCAAATTCCCCAACCCAACCGAGAAGTTAGCTTAAAAACTCTCCAATTGGCCAAAATCATGGAAATAAACTAATACACAAATGCCTAGCTAGACAAGAGAAACCTCTTTTCAGTAGAAAATCCTATTGTTTTTTTTTCTGCAACCAGGGCTCCAAGAAAACAATTACACATGCTCTTCTCTTTTGTCATAAAGGGAAACTGCCATACAGTTCTGTCATCTTTTTTCCGTCTAACTTTTATCTTAATTCTCATCCATTCAAACAATCGCAAATCAAAACCAATTAACTCGCATTAAATCTTTCCATCTTTGCCGAAAAGTTTTTCTTGATTGATGTTGGTATCTTTCTTTTCTAAAATTGAGGACAAAGATACTCCTTTGTTTTCATGTGGTCCAGGTAGGTGTCTGGGAAAGAAGGAGGAGGGTGTCTCTCTCTCTCTAAACCAATTTGGTATGTTTAATTGAAGCTACATTATCATACTTCATCCAAACTAAATTCATGCTTTAATATCAATGCCATTTGGTTGAATGGGCTGGATATGTTACAAACTGGTCTTATTGTTGGTGGACGGGTTTAGAGAGAAGGTGGTTGAATCTTTGGTATTCCTTTTGGTGTAACAATAATAGAGCAACCATTTGCTATTGGAGGTAAACCTTTTGTGCCCAATTGATTATAAAAAAATGATGATGTTTGCTGATTTTTTCTTCTAGCATCCTCGTGTTTTCTCACTCCTTATTTTCTATGTAAGCTTTATGACAGGAATTGTTGCTTTATCACCCTTAAATGAATGAGTTGTGTATAGATTTTTATGATTCTGCATCTGGTTTTTGTTATACTGAACCAATAGAGATATGATTCTAAAGCATAGAAGTCTTCTATGTCAAGAAAATATCCCCTTTTCCTTTGGCAATTAGGTATTTGACATTTGTTGTTACAATCCTTTATTCACTGCATGCAAGTATCACCATTACCTGGTTCCTCTCATTATCTTACAAGATCTGGCTCCAGTTACTTGTATGGATTTTTTGATCAAGCATGGAGAGAAGGACTGACGAGGGAAGAAACTGAGGTATTTCTATTATTATTTGCGAATTAAGGGTTTTGCACTATTATATTCTTTTTCCTCACTGACCCAATATATATTTTCTTTTTATAGAACTGCCGCACTCGAAGTCCCCATGAAGCCACCTTGCCACTACGCTGAAAAATATCGCGAACTGCTGCCCACTACACGATGGCGTCGCAACGCTGCAACCTCTAGCATCAAGCGTAGCGTTCTCAATGCTGAGACGTTGCAACGCTGCACTGCAGCAGCCTCTCCAGCAGCATGGATGGCATCGCAACGCTGAAGAACAGCGTCGCGACGCTGATGAATTTCCAGCAAGCATGGATGGCATCCTTTGTTGTTTTTACCAAAATCGCCTGTTTTCAATCCGTTTTCTTCACAGCAACTCTTGCCACGAACGACACGAACTTACAGACTCGATTTACATTAAAAAATGCCCAAAACACCGGGTCTTTACATTGATCTCATCAACATTAATGTAAATCTAAAAAAATGCCAAAAACTGAAACATCAAAAAATGCAAACAACAATTTCATCTCATGAATTTGAAGCAAAACCAACATAATTTTAAGATATCACAGAATACACAACGAAGAGCAATGATTGTCTCTGATACCAATTGAAGACATTTGGAATTCTTGTAGCGGAAGACGTTGTGAAACGTCGTTGATTTATTGTGTAATTCTTATCTTAAAATCGAATTAATCTCATTAATCGTAGGCTAAACGTACATATGGAGAAGAAAAATAGAGAAAAGAGTAAGTTAACATGTTACTTACTTGTTGAACAACTCTTCTTCAACGCTTTCCTCCTCCGGTCACGATTTCTCTCGAACCAGCGATCTCCTCGAACTCGATCCTCGAATCGAACAACAAGACACCTCCAAAGGGTCATCTCGGTTGTTCTCGGGAGGTCGAGGGAGAGTAGGTGGGACTCCATTTGGCTTTTGGGTGAGGAGAATTTGAGAAAATTGAGAGAGAATTTGAGAGAGAATCCTTTTGCTCTCTTTGGATTAAAATCCAAAAAATGGCAAAATGGCATATTAGATGCCTTTGAATGCACCTTTTTATAATGGTGTGTAGTGGTGTTAAAACGTCCACCAATTAACCATTTTACCACAACTATATGATATGCAAATCATATTTGCATAATTGTGCAATTTTAAATTGAATCACATTCAATTTAATTTCTCTCAATTCAATTTCTCCAATTAACACTAATTAATCAATTACGCTATACTATAGTTTATTATGCATTCACATCAAACTATATATTATGTAATCTATATCTCATATAAATGACATAAATACCCAAATATGAATTTGAACACTTTAAATTTACATCAAACTGTAAACCCACAATTTGTCCAATTTAAGCCAATTGATGGACCTAATGGACCTACAGATGACGAGCTCCAATGACCCGAGACTAACCTGTCAAACTCTTTGACTCGATTATTCAACATTCATTAGCTACGGTAACACTCCACTAAAGCCCGTAGTTGCACTCTCATCACTGTAGGACAAGTTGTGTCCATCGATATAACCAATACCCATGAGTCGACCCTTCACAGGTTGATCGTAGTCACAGCTGGGTCAAATTACCGTTTTACCCCTGTGTCTACCTCTTGCTCCTTAAGTCCCCACTGCTCCTCTAATGAACAACAATGTTGCATGGTCCTACCATAAACAACAACCCTCTCGGGCCAGTGAGAAGGTGGGGCCTCGTTGTTCAAGCCCTAGAGACAACACTTAAGGGAACAACCCCTCTAGTTTCCCTAAGTCGGAAACGAGTGAATTCCTTCTTCCATAGTCAAGTTCCCAACTCCTCACGTGGTCCTGTCCCTGAGAAAATATGCATATTGGGCGAGCAACAATGGCCACCCTCACCCGTACTAGTCAAAGGATAAACCCTCGCAGACAGGAGTCCGTAACATGCTCAGGATTAAGGTCGAGTCACTAACGGTCATCTACGAATTTATTAGCTCGATACTGTTAACGGTGTTACATCAGTACGTCTAATAAATCACGGTCCGGTCTTGTAGAATCTCATTGAACAGGATGCCCCCTCTCGCATGTCAACCGCATGAACGAGTTGGATCACCTTGGTTGTATCTAATACAAAGCGGGTCACATCCATAGTGTATCAACGATTAGGTCTCCAACCCTATCCATATACTGTAGACCGTTTGGGTCATTAACTCGAGCGTGATCCTCCCTGTGTGTCCACTACACACCGGTCAAGTTCTTAGTTCTCTTATGATATAATGACCCTGGAGCTTAGTGTATTGGATTAAGTTTATGAAATATGCGAGACACACAGTTCGAATAAATAACTCTTATTTATTACAACTTGAAATATTTCAAACTACACGAGATGAGGTCATACATCCTAACAAAGTTGTGTCCATCGATATAACCAATGCCCGTGAGTCGACCCTTCACAGGTTATTCATAGTTACAGCTGGGTCAAATTATCGTTTTACCCATGTGTTTACCTCTGGCTCCTTAAGTCTCACTGCTCCTCAATGAACAACTACGTTGTATGGTCCTACCATAAACAACATCCCTCTTGGGCCAGTGAGAGGGTGGGTGTTCGTTGTCCAAGCCCTGGAGACAATAAGGGAACAACCGCTCTAGTTTCCTTAATATGGGAACGAGTGAATTCCATCTCGAGTGAATTCCATCTCGAGTACTCAAGTTCCCAGCTCCCCACGTGATCCTGTCTCAGTGATGATAGGCATATTGGATGAGTTACTTTGACCACCCTCACCCGTACTAGTCAAAGGACGGACCCCCACAGACAGGAGTCCTAACACGCTCAGGATTAAAGACGAGTCACTATTGGTCAATCTACGAAGTTATTAGTCCTATACTGTTAATGGTGTTACATCAATAAGTCTAATAATTCACAACTCGGTCTTGTACATCTCATTGCACAGGATGCCCCCATTCGCATGTCAACTACATGAACGAGCTGGATCACCTCGTCTATATCTAATACAAAGTGGGGCGCATCTACAGTGTATCCAAGATTAGGTCTCCAACCCTATCCGTATACTGTAGACGGTTCGGAGCATTAACTCGAACGTGATCCTCCTTGTGTGTCCACTACACACTATTCAAGTTCTAATTATCTCATAATACAATGACCCTGGAACTTAGTTTATTGGATTAAGTTTATAAATATGTGAGATACAAAGTAATGAAAAAAACTCATTTTTATTTCAACATGGAATATTACAAGCTTACACGAGATTAGGGCATACACCCTAACAACATTTCCATTATGAGAAATAAACGCTTTATTGCTCTAAAAATAAACGGAAATACAATGTTCAAGTAAGCAGAAAATCGAAACAGATTTTTAGAAAACCCTGGAACTATGTACATATTATCCAATAACATGTACTTCCCGCCAAAGAAAAGCTTCACCGGGCCCACCGCTACAGCCGAGACAACTTCTCCAGATCCAACCCTGAGTGTTATCTCACCCTCCTGCAGTCGCTGCCAGGAACTAATTCCTTGAAAAGAAGAACAAACATGGTTAGTAGCGCCTGAATCAAGTATCCAGACAGAGTCACTACTCTCCACTAAACAGGTTCCTGTAACAAGTAAATCACATTTACATTCATTCTTCTTGTCGGCAAGGAATTTGGGACAGTTCCTTTTCCAGTGGTCGTCCCGATTGCAGTGGAAACACTTTCCTTTTTCCGCAACCTCCTTCACCTTTTTTCCCTTGTGGGCGGAAACACGGTCAGCTTTACCAACCTTCTCCAACTTCTTCTTCTTCCCTTTTAGGCCTGAAGAACCTACAGATTTCTTCCCAGAGGTCGATGTTGGGATTTGTGCCCTAAACTTTTGTAATTTTGATCAAATAAATAAAGAGTTATTTGTTTTGGTAAAATTATATTCTCGCTTTATAAATCCAATAAACTAAGCTCCAAGGTTATAATATATCTTGATTATCAATGTAGTAGACACTATTTGGATTGTGATCAAGAGTATAACCTAAATGGTCTATGGTATAAGAATAAGGTTGGTAACACCATGGGTGCGGTCCACTTTGTAATTAGTACAAATGAGGTAATCCAACTCATTCATGTTGTTGACATGCGAGTGGGGGCATCCTGTATGAAGAGTTCATACAAGACTAGACTGCAAATTATTAGTCTAACCAGTATAACGCCACTAAGGAATTAGATAGGTTGTTCTCTTAAAAACTGAGTCCAGGTCTTGAACAACAGGGGCCTCGCCCTCTAAACTGGCTTAAGAGGGTATGAGTTTATGGTAGGACCATAGACTTGTTGTTCATTAGAGGATCAGTGGTACTTAAGGAACAAAGAGGTAATCACAGGGGTAAAACGATAATTTGGCCCAATTGTGATTACGAACAACTTGTGAAGGGTCGACTCATGGGTAATGATTATATCAATGGACACAATATAATCTGCAGTGAGGAGAGTGCAGCTACAAGTCTATAGTAGAGTGACTTGTAGTTAATGAATATTGATTAACTGGATCAAAGAGTTTGATCAGTTAATCTCACATCATTGGAGCTCATGAACTGTAGGTCCATTAGGTCCCTCTGTTGACTCAACATGGTAATATTGAGGGTATAAAGTTATGAATGAGATTGAAGTGTTCAATTTCATATATGAGGTGTTTTATCAATTATATGCGATATAATTGATATAATATATAGTTCTAATGTGAATAAGATTCACATATTAAGTATATACTAATGAGAAAATGAAAGAGGGATAGGATGGTAATTTCCATCCTATTTCCCTATAAATAGTTGCATGAGATGCAACTTTGGGTTAAGGCTTTTGACAAAAAATCTTAGAGTTCATTTTTGTGTTGGAAAGAGTTCCAAACAAAAACCTCTCTCAAACCTCCACATCTCATCCTAAAGGATTCCACCTTCCTCCCTCACCTAGAGAACAACGGAGAAGATCTAGTGGTGACTCTTCATACGTTCGGGTTCGTTTTGCTGAGATCGTGATCGTGGGAGAAGGAGCTCGTGAAGAAAGCAATCTTCAAAGGTATATTACTTGTTGTCCTATCTTATATTATATGCTTAATCTTAGTTATTTTGTTCTTGAATGAAATTTGTGTAACAAAATCATGAACACGTGATTAACAATCGCTTCCGCTGTAGGATTCTATCCCTTCAGTCGAACCCCTATGAAATGACATGAAGGCAACATTTGCCTCAACTTCCTTTCCCTTGACTTTCATTAAGAACTGGAAGGTTTGTAGTTTGCTGAGGAGGGTGGTCAGATTGTAGCTAATTTTGTTAATATCAACATTGCTACGAAACTGCAGGAAACTCTTCGGAAGAGTCTCCATTATAAAGCTGACCTGGCTCGACTCGTCGATTGAAGAACGTTCATCTCAACCAAGTTAAAGTGGTTCATCATGTCAAGAACATGTTCTCTAACAGATGTGCCCTCCTTCATCCTAGCATTAAACACATGTTTAAGAGTGTCGTGCCTAACCTGAAAGGACTGTTGTCAAACATATTCAACAACGACTCCATGATCTCCTTAGCGGGGGCCATGAGCTCGTGCTTCTTAGCCAAGACTTCAGATAAGTTGTCTATGATGTAGACCTTGGCCTTTTCATTATCCCTGGTCCATCGATCGTAGACATCACAAACACTTCGCGATGCGGTCGTGCCCGACACCTTAGGACACTCCTCAGTGAGCACGAACTTAAGATCGTCAGTTACTAAGATCGTGTTTATATTGTTTTTCCACGACTGATAGTTATCTACTATGAGCTTATTGGAAGCTAAAAGGGCTATTATTGAACTCGACATTTTGCTGAAAAAAAAAAACTTTGCATTAGTTCTTGCAAAAAACTTTTGAAAATCCATCATTTTTTAGCAAATTATATCCTATGATCCCTAGGCCACATTAAAATTGCAATGATACCCCAAAGGTTTAGAATGATCGCCACCGTAGGATAGACAGAATCACTCCTCCTTTGGGACGAGATTTTCTCGACCATATCCTAACTCAAGAATAACTCTTATTCCTGTAGGCATTCGGTTATCCATTTTTGGTATGAATTCATTAACTCTTAATGAATACCGTGAGTGTAACCCTCTATCTTTAAATCTCTAGAGTTTTCGTCCAACCAATAGTCGCCATAAGGAGGACTACGAAGGATAACAAACAAAGGAAATCGTATCCCTTTCGGAAATTCACAGTGTTCCGACTCCCATGATCAAGGCCCTCCATAGGGATTGTCTGGTCCAGGCCAAACTAGCAGGTGGATAATGGTCGTCTCACAGTGTGAATCGATAGAAGAGACCGTAGGTCCCGTTTTCACAGGTCTCTCTCTCACTCACTATAAGTACTGTCTCCATTCACCTTGAATATTGACCCTTACAAATACCACCTATAGGGGGGCACTCCCATTTGTGCCACGAGGCTGAGTATGGATCTCACGGTGTGAACTTCACAGAGATTTGTGGATAGAATTTAAATGTATCTCATATACTATAATTCCTCCCACTCAGCACCTTAGTTTAACGGGATTGACCTAGATAAGTTGGCTATATTTACCTTAGTCTACCAATATAACTCTTATATTGGATTAGCCTAAGTCTATAATCGAATTATTAACTTAGGTCTATGTGAGTATATTTAATTAACTCTTAATTAACGAAAGTCATGAAAATATAACCTATGAATCTCCGGACCAAATTCATTCCCAGGTCAATTCCCAGGTAGGGGTGTTCCGCAAAGCGCCAGCTTAAAATACCCCAGCCTTAGACAGAACCTTCCTTAGACAGAGTTACTAATAGTCACCATCCATAAGTTACATTTGATTTCCTAATTCTAATGTTATTAGAACTAGAAAACTTAAGTCTAATTAATTCTAATTCTAAACCATTTAAAACTAACTAATTAACTTAGGTTACCTGCATTTCTATATTATTATGTTTGATCATTCATCACATGAATATTTAAACTATATAACATACATTCATCACATGAATAAATGCATGTCAATGCTTTTAATCTAAATAATATAACACTTATATTACCTAAATTAAAACATACATTATATTATAACTCTTATAATATAACCTATCATGCATACTATATATTATAACACTTATAATATAAATATGATGCCTGAAATGCTTAACCTAAAGTGGGATTTTAAACTATATGACATACAATATGCATAAAAATAAATAGCAAATTGGACCGATTTTGGCACCCTAAGGACATTAATTTAATTATTCAACATTAATATAATAATTATATTAATATTAAATAATAAACTTAATTTACATAAAAGGAAATAAACAGTTTAATTATTTTCGGAGAAAATGCTTTCAAAACTGTCCCTCAAACCACTTTCGCGTGGAATTCTTGCTGGAACTGCCCACTACGCAAAAACGTTGCAACCTGTGCATCTAAACGCCTTGGAAGCGTGCTCAACGTGCACAACATTGCAATGTCGCACCTGGCGTTGCAACGTTGTGCATGCAGCAAGCGTCTCAACCCCGAATGGCGTTGCAACGCTTGTCTGCAGCAGCTTCTCTTTCCGCACGGATAGCGTTGCGACGCCAATGAACAACGTCGCAACGTTGTCCTCTGTCCAACATCACTGTTTGCTGAAAATTGCCCGTTTTCGCTTCGTTTCTTCACAGCATCTCATGCCACGAACGACCCGAACTTACAGACTCGATTTACTTTCAATTATGCCCGAAACAACGGGCCCTTACATTCATTTTATCAACAGAAAAGTAAATATATTCTAAGTGCCAAAATCGAAAACATCCAATATGCAAACCATTAACATTCATCTCATAAAAAATTAATGTTACCCACCTTAATTTTAAAAACATTACAGAATACACAACGAAGAGCAACGTTGGGCTTTGATAGCACACAAAATGTTCTATCCTTATGCTTATAATTTGCAAGTTTTCATGATAATTTCAGAGCTTTTACGTGTTTAAATCATTTAATTTTAGGTTTAGAGCTTAAATAGACCATTGGGAGATATCATGGATTACTTGGGTTTAATTCGAGGCTTTTTAATACTCAAAATAACATCAAGTGGAAGAAGAAAGAACAAATCAAGCAATTGGACCCCAGGTGATGGCGTTGCAACGCTCTGCAGAATGTCGCAACGTCGTTGTTGTAGATAAACTTCTTAGTGAGGTCGTGAAGGCGGCGTTGCAACGCTGTATCGATAAGGCGCGCGCGCATTAGGGTAGCAACATTGCAACGCCGCAGAATTTTTCCTTATTTATTTCTTGCCTAAGGCACAACGTTGCATCGTCATGCCGATTTTGTGTATAAATAGAGCACTTTGTACTCGTTTCAAAGGGAGCTGAATTTGATATATTTTAGCCCTAATTTCGAAATACACTCTCTAAGGGGAGAAAGAAGAGCATTTCTTGAGAGCCAAAGCGTTTGTGGAGGCTCGAGATCGTGACGGGAGCTCGGGATCGAGGGACTGGCATCGACACAGAAGAGTTTTACTTCTCTTTCTTTTAGTTTGTAACTTAGTTTAAAGACTATTCTATGACTTTAGCTTTTTTTATGTTGATCTTGAGTAGCTAATTATTGTAGTTAGGGATTGAATAACATGTTTTGAATTTATTTAATTATGTATTGAATTTTGTTGTGTTATTTTTTTTGGTACTTCGTTCTTAAATTCCTTGATCTTGTTGGTTTAAGTGGACTCGAGAGAAAGAAGCTTAGATTAGAGCAAAGTTGTCAAAACCCTTAGTAAATCTAGTACGAGAGTAACTTAGATTCTTTGGGAAACATATAAAAAAGTTGCTTAATGTCGTGCATGATGGAAATAAGATCCAACATGCAAACATGTTCTGTAAAATAATTAAACTAAAAGAAATTTGAAATTACCTTTGTAGTTTCTTAACAACAACTCCTTGCTCCTTTTGCACAGCAACACAACAATCAAGAAATCTTCTCTGTTTTCTCCAAGCAGGACACTACCACTCAGCAAACCTTCTATTCTCTGAGTTTCAACTTAGATTTCCCTTGGTGGGAAGGGACCAACAATTTGGTTGAGAAAAGGGAATTTTTAGAGATAGAGTTGAGAGAATTCTTTTGCAATTCACCTATTTGCACAAGATCAATCAATAATCATCGAACCCTTCTCACAGAAGAGAAGAAGGATTATATCGAGGGATAACTTCTCCCACTCCCTATCAATTGTTGGGATGTATGTCCTAATCTCGTATTTGTTTCTAATATTCATTATTGAAATAAATAAGAGTTATTTGTCATCACTTTGTGTCTCGCATATTTACAAACTTTGCCCAATAAACTAAGCTCTAGGGTCATTGAATTATGAGAGAACTAGAGCTTGAACGGTGTGTAGTGGGCACACAGGGAGGATCACATTCGAGTTAATGACCTGAACGGTGAGGGTGGTCACGTTACTCGCTCAATATGTCTATCTTCTCAGAGACAGGACCACGTGGGGAGCTGGGAACTTGACTACGCGAGATGGAATTCACTCGTTCCCAACATTAACGAAACTAGAGGGGTTGTTCCCTTAAGTGTTGTCTCCAGGGCTTGGACAACGGGCGCCCATCCTCTCACTGGAACATTCATCTACTTACCCTAGTAGTCGGGAAGGAGTGAACTTCATCTTGCTAGGTTAAGTCCCCAGCTGCTCACTTGGTCTTGTCCCCAAGAAGGTAGGCATATTGAGTCGGCGAATCTGACCACTCTCACCCATACTAGTCAAAGAACAATCCCTCGCAAACACGAGTTCGTAACCTGCTCAGGATTGAGATCAAGTTGCCTAGATCATCCTAGTGAAATAAAAACCTAGCTAGTCAGCGAAGTTACATCTAGTGGTTACTATTTCGCGATCCGGTCTTATGTAATCTCATTACATAGGATATCTCCACTCACATGTCATCTACACGAACACGTTAGGATCACAGTGTTTGTATCTTATACAAAGTGGGCCACATCCATAGTGTTACCAGGGTAAGGTACCCAAACCTTAGCCCCTTACTATAGACCCTTTAGGTTGTATCTCGAACCAAGATCCTTTATATGTACACTACATTCAGTTCAAGATACATTTTACAACCTTAGATGTTTAGTTTATTGGATTTAGGGTTAAAACAAGGGCAACATCGTAAATAACGAACAATAACTCTTGATCCATTGGTCCTTATCTACATCATTCATTGCCTGTTTATAGGACAATGGATCCTCTACACCGTCATCAAGTATGACAACTTGAGTTCCAGCTAAACCCAAGTAGCAGTCAGGTTGGGAAACAACCCTCCCACTGCGTCGAGGCATTCCCAACGTTTGAGAAGGACGAGACTAACTCGATGTGTCGACTTCTTTATCAACTCTTGATGAAGGTCTAGCTTGATCAACAACTCTTGTTGACTCATCTGTAGCTTCATTTAATACTAACTTACTACGCGGTTTATGGTTCCTCATGTGATCTTCCTCCAAGAACGTGGCGTTTGTCGATACAATAACCTTATTTTCTTGTGGGTCATAGAAAAGACAACCTCTCGTTTCTTTGGGATAGCCAAGAAATTGGCATAATCTTGAACGAGGTTTCAATTTCTTTGGGTTTGTCACCAGCACGTGTGTCGGATAACCCAAAATCCTGAAGTGTTGTAAACTAGGTTTACGCCCCTTTCGCAACTCAAAAGGTGTTTCTGAAACACTGTTTGATGGAACAGTGTTCAAGAATCGAACCGCAATCTCTACTGCATAACCCCAAAACGAGCCAGGCAATTGAGCATAGCTCATCATAGATCGAACCATGTCTAACAAGGTTCTATTTCTCCTTTCAGATACACCATTCTGCTGAGGTGTATTAGGTGCCGAGAGTTGAGATTGGATTCCATGTTCTATCAAATAGTCCTAGAATCTTAGATCCATGTACTCTCCACCTCAATCGGATTGAAGTGTCTTAATGGTTTTCCCTAATGCATTCTCTACTTAAGCCTTATACTCTTTGAACTTTTCAAGAGCCTCAGACTTATGATGCATTAGGTATAAATAACCATACCTCGAATAATCATCTATGAAAGAGATGAAATATTCATACCCTCCTCGAGCTTTAACATTCACCAGACCACAGAGATCTGAATGTATAAGTTCTAATAACCTGTGAAATACTCTACACCCCAAACACAGACTATTATAACCCCAGACTATATTACTCTGCATTTTAAATAATATTATATGTTTCACAGACTATAATAACCCACAGACTATTATAACCCCCTGTTATTATAACCCACTCAGCGCCCCAAACAACCCCTAAGGGTTCATTGGCTCTATAACCTTTTCCAGTAAAAGGTCGCTTAGTCATTTTACTTTCCAAGCATGATTCACAAGGGGGTAAAGAATCATCTTCTAACTTAATTAGAAGTCCATTCTTAGATAGTCTCTTAATCCGGTTAAGGTTTATATGACCAAGTCTTAGATGCCCAACACCAGCACGTCCATGTAGTTGACATGCGAGTGGGGACATCCTGTGCAAAGAGTTTGTACAAGATTGGACCAAGAATTGGTAGACTAATCCAGTAACACCGTCGATAGGTTAGGGCTAATAAATCAAACGATGACCAATAGTGATTCAACCTGAATCTTGAGCGAGTTGTGAACTCCTATCTGTCGGGGATTGTCCTCTGAGCCAACGGAGGGACCTAATGGACCTATAGTTCATGAGGTCCAATGATGTGAGATTAACTGATCAAACTCTTTGATCTAGTTAATCAATATTCATTAACTACAAATCGCTCCACTATAGACTTGTAGTTGCACTCTCCTCACTTTAGATTATACTGTGTCCATTGATATAATCATTACTCATGAGTCGACCCTTCAAAGGTTGTTCGTAATCACAGCTGGGTCAAATTATCGTTTTACCTCTGTGATTACCTCTTTGTTCATTAAGCACCACTGATCCTCTAATGAACAACAAGTCTAAGGTCCTACCATAGACTCATACCCTCTTAGAGGGCAGGGCCCCGTTGTTCAAGACCTGGAGTCAGTTCTTAAGGGAACAACCTATCTAATTCCTTAGTGTAGGAATGAGTGAATTCCATCTTGCATAGTTAAGTCCCAAGCTACCTACAAGGTTTTGTCCCTGAGAAGGTAGGCTTATTGAGTCGGCAACAGGCCACTCTCACCCATACTAGTCTAAGGACAAACCCCTATAAGTAGGAGTTATTAACTTGCTCAGGATTCAGGTCGAGTCACTAATGACCATATATAAATTATCATTCTTATCCTGTTAACGGCGTTATACTGGTTGACTAATAATTTGCAGTCCGGTCTTGTATGAACTATTCATACAGGATGCCCCCACTCGCATGTCAACCACATGAATCAGTTGGATTACCTCATTTGTACTAATTACAAAGTGGTTGCATCCATGGTGTTACCAGAATAAGGTTTCCAACCTTATTCTACTACACCGATGTTCAAGATACATTATAACCTTGGAGCTTAGTTTATTGGATTTATAGAGCAAGAATACAATTTTATCAAAACAAATAACTCTTTATTTATTTGATCAAAATTACATAAGTTTAGGGCACAAATCCCAACAATCTCCCACTTGACCTAAAGTTTGTGGAGTATTAAAACATTACAATAATGTGAATACAATAAACTAGGGCATTTAAACCCTTTGTACAACATACTCCCATTTGCCCTAGTTGGGGAAGACCTGTAAGCCTAGACCTTCTAGGTGACTCTCAAATACTATAGCCGTAAGAGCCTTTGTAAAAGGATCAGCAATGTTGTGCTCTAATGCTATCTTCATGACGATCACGTCTCCTCAATGCACGATCTCCCGAGATGATATTTTCACTCAATATGCTTTTCCCTCTTGTGACTTCGGGGTTCCCTAGAATTTGCCACGGCACCACTGTTATCACAATACAGCGTGATGGGCAAACTAATATTTGGAACAACTTCCAAATTTAACATAAATTTTCTTAACCAAACGACCTCTTTTACTGTTTCACAAGCTGCTACATATTCGGCCTCCATGGTGGAATCAGCGATGCATCCTTGCTTGACGCTTTCCCATACTACAGCTCCTCCGTTAAGAGTAAATACTAACCCTGATGTAGATTTCCGAGAATCTTTATCAGTCTGAAAGTCAGAATCTGTGTATCCTGTAAGGATCAAATCCTTAGCCCCATACACAAGCATGTAGTTTCTTGTTCTCCGTAGATACTTAAGGATTGTTTAAACCGTTGTCCAGTGTTCAGGTCCTTGATTGGATTGATACCTACTGACCATTCCAACTGCAAAACAGATGTCTGGCCTAGTACACAACATGACATACATTAGGCTCCCAACAGTTGATGCATAAGGAATCCGTCTCATATCCTCAACTTCTTGAGGTGTCTTAGGACACTGTTCCTTAGACAAATTAACTCCATATCTAAAAGGCAATAACCCTTTTTGGAGTCTTGCATCTTAAACCTCGACAACACTTTGTCGACGTAAGATGTCTGAGACAAGGTTAGTGTTTTATTCTTGCGGTTCCGGACAATCTGGATCCCCAGAACAAACTGCGCTTCACCCAAATCTTTCATTTGGAATTGCGTAGCTAGTCAATTCTTAATGTCAGTAAGATATCCTACATCATTCCCAATGAGTAGGATATCATCCACATATAGAACTGGGAATGCGACAGAACTATTAATGATTTTCTTGTAGACATAAGGTTCATCATCATTCTGATCAAAGCCAAAAGATTTGATTGCCTCATCAAATCTTATATTCCAGGACCTAGAGGCTTGTTTCAGTCCATAGATTGACCTTTTAAGCCTCAAAACCTTTTGCTCTTGTACTGGTTCAACGAACCCTTTGGGTTGGTCCATGTAGATGTTCTCGTCAAGATTGCCATTCAAAAAAGTTGTCTTGACATCCATTTGCCATATCTCATAGTAATAATATGCGGCAATGGCAAGTAGGATACGGATAGACTTTACCGTAGCAACAGGTGAAAAGGTTTCCCCATAGTCAACCCCTTCAACCTGGGTATAACCCTTTGCTACTAGTCTAGCATTAAAGGTTTGCACCTTCCCATCTACACCACGCTTTCTCTTGTAGATCCACTTACAACCTATAGATTTTACCCCATCTGGTTTATCTATAAGATCCAAAACAGAATTGAAGTACATAGACTCCATTTCTTGGTCCATGGATATGACCCATTTGTCTTTGTCTTTGTCAACCATTGCTTGATTATAAGTCAATGGATCCTCACAATCGTCATTTGTATACAACTTTAGTTTCAGATAAACCCATGTAACGGTCAGGTTATGTTATAACCCTTCCACTACGTCGAGGCATACTCAACTCTTGAGATGGACTCTCTTGACTATACAAGCTAGTGTCAACAACTTTTGTTGACTTACTAGTTGTATTAGCAACCTTTGCTATTGTTTCGTCTAACTCATTTAACACAATTTTACTTATTTGTTTGTGGTCCCTTATGTTGTCCTCCTCTAAGAAAGTGACATTTGTCGACACAAAAACCTTATCTTCCTTGGGATCATAGAATAAGCCACCTCTTGTTTCTTTTGGGTAGCCTACGAATAGGCATAATTTTGAACGTGAGTCCAACTTTTTTGGATTTGTCACAAGCACATGTGTTGGACAATCCCAAATTCTGAAATGACATAAACTACCTTTACGTCCTTTCCAGAGTTCAAAAGGTGTTTTAGAAACACTTTTTTATGGCACATTCTTCAAAATGTATCCCGCAGTCTCTACTGCGTAACCTCAAAAGGAATTAGGGAGATGAGCATAACTCATCATTGATTGAACCATGTCCAACAAGGTTCTATTTCTCCTTTCCGATACACCGTTTTGCTGTGGTGTACCAGGAGCTGAGAGTTGGGATGTAATTCCATGTTCTATCATATAGTTCTGGAATTTTAAATCCATATACTCTCTACCTCGATCTGATCGAAGTGTTTTAATTGTTTTACCTAATTGATTTTCAACTTCAGTCTTTAATTCCTTAAACTTTTCAAGTGCTTCAAACTTGTGATGCATTAGGCAAATATGCTCAAATCTAGAATAATCATCTATAAAGGAGATGAAATATTCATAACCTCCTCTGGCTTTAACACTCATCGGACCACAAAGGTCTAAATGTATAAGCTCAAGAGGTTCTTTGGCTCTATAACATTTTCCACTAAAGAGTCTTTTAGTCATTTTGCCTTCTAGGCAGGATTCACATACTGGTAAAGCATTTTCTTCTAACTCATTTAGAAGTCCATTCTTTACCAATCTCTCAATCCTATTGAGGTTAATGTGACTGATAGCATACAAAATGTGCTATCCTTAGGCTTAAGTATTGCTAGTTTTATGATGATTTCAGGGCTTTTACGTGTTTAATTCACTCAATTTCAGGTGACAAGCTTAAACGGAGCTCTTGGAGACAATTTGGATCACTCGGGATCAAAACGAGGCTATTTGGAGCTAAAAAGAATACCAATTGGAAGAGAAAGAACCAATCCAAGCATGATGACTCGAGGCGATGGCGTTGCAACGCTGTTTAGAGCGTTGCAACGCCGAACGTGCAACCAAGAGGCTTTGAAGGCTACAGGCGATGGCGTTGCAACCTGCCTTTTAGCGTTGCAACGCCATCTCGATAAGAAGACGCTTATGAAGACCGTGCAGGTAGCGTTGCAACGCTGCCTTGCAGCGTCGCAACGCTACTTCGATAAGGAGCATGCACGCTAGGGTAGCGGCGTTGCAATGCTGCCCTCAGCGTTGCAACGCCATCGATTATTTCCATATCTGCCAGCCGCCTAGGGTACAGCGTTGCAACACTGTCCCTAGCGTTGCAACGCTGCACCTATTCCTTCTATAAGTACAACATGATGCATTTGAGCAAGGAGAGCACAGTTTGGTAAAGTTTTGCCCTAATTTCGAAACACACCTTGTAAAAAAAGAGAAAAGAGTGATTTTGGGGGCCAAAGCATTCGTGGAGGTTCGAGATCGAAGACGGGAGCTCGGAGACGAAGGACTGGCATCGACACCTAAGTTTATTTCTCTTTCTTTCAATTTGTAACAGCGTTCTAAGACGTTTCCTACTTATTTAGTTTGTTTTTATGGTGATTTTGAGTAGCTAAACATTGTAGTTGGATTTGATTTACTTGTGACTTTATTGCTATGTTTTGAAGCATGTTTTGTCCTTATTTTTTGCAATTCGTTCTTTATTTCTTAATTTGTTGATTTAAGTGGACTCGAGAGATAAAGCTTGAATTAGAGCAAAATTGTCAAAACCCTTAGTAGTCTGGCACGAGAGTGACCTAGAATTGTTAGGGAAACACTTAAAGAAGTTACTTAATGCCATGCATGTTGTAGGTTCGTATGGAGACTATGAATTCTATTGCATGTGTGAGGCTCACTAAGAACCGAGAGGTTTTCTTGAGTAATTTACTTCTTGTTTATAAATTCATCTCATGAGGTCAATGCATGTGTAGTTAGGTTATTAACTTGTAAAATCACTTCCTTTAATTCTATCAATTCGTGTCTCCACATGTTTGTTTGTTTGATTGTCTTATTCGTCAAACATCTATCCATGTTTTGTTGCTTTAGCTAAATTTGAGAAGTAGTATCTTAATACTTAATTAATCTAGAAACCCATTCCCGAGGACGATACTTGGACTCATAAATCACTATACTAAAACTTGACCCCTACACTGCGGTGTTGCGATATCATAAATATCACGCAACAAGTTTTTGGCGCCGTTGCCGGGGAATGGCGATTATTTAGATTAATTAATATTAGGAGAAAATTTAAAATTTTAGACTAAAGCTTGTTTGTTTATCTTTCTTTAATTATTTTGTGTGATTGTTTGTTTCCTTATTTATGTTATTTTAGTTTTGTGTGTTTTTGAGTCTTTGTTTCCTGTTTTGGTTGTGTTGATATTGTGTGAAGTCTGGTTGTGAAATTACTGATTTTTCAAGTATGACTTTGCATAATTTTGAGTTTCCACCATTCTATTGTCCCTCTCAGGACCCTAGTTTTGTGCATCATGATTTCTCTGAATACCATGTGTCTAATTTTTACCATTATGTACCTGACACATACGAAAATTCACATGAGGGTATTATTTAGGCACGTGGAACCATAATTCTTCGTACCTTAACCAACCCTTAGAAAAATCTTCTCTGATGGACCAATTGGCTGAATACACATTAGAATTGAAATTGAAAAATTTGATCCATAGTGAATTAGAGAGGTTGGATAGGTTAGAAACTGAGGTCGTAGGACTTTGGGAAATAGTACAAGATAGAGCTCAATACCTTGACCAGTTAATAGTTTCCCTTAAGGCCTTACAGGAACATTTTCTTATCCTTACCACTCAGGAGATGCTACCTAGGAGGGTTTGTTTAGATGTTACTGAAGATAGTTTGGGGGAGACTGAGGCACACCATGATCAGGTTAGTGAGGAAGACACTAGTGATACACTTAGTTCCACAGGGGAGATCCAAGTGATAGAGTTAGAGGCTGAGAAGTCTTCTTTTCTTCTATCCCCAGAGACTTCCTTTATTTTTTATAACCATTGGTCTTTCACTCACGAGTCTTGTTTTGATTTCAATTCTTTCATTTTCTTAAACAAAAAGACCAAAAATAATTATGTCTCTGGTGCCATGAAAAGCGAGATAGCCTTTTAGACTTAGAGGGTTACATTGATTCAAGCAAGAAGGGCCCAGAGAAATATGAGCCGTTTTATTTGCCTTGATAAGTCACCGTCTAGCTAAAGACGTTAAAAAAAGCGCTTCTTGGGAGGCAACCCAAGTTTTATGTCTTGCATCTTTAATTTTTGTTTGTGTGTGTGTTTGTTTTTTCTAATTTCTTTCTTTTTGTACCTCCAGGTGTATGCCCAAAGGGAGAGCTGTAGACTTGCACCCTTTTGATCCTGAGATCGAGAGGACCTGTAGGAGACTCCTAAGGGAAGGAAAAGCAGAAGCTCAGACTATGGCTGATCAGGAGATCATCAATAATCCTAAACCTATCAGGGAGTATTTTCAACCTGTGTTTAATTCTGAGCAGGCTGGAATAGTCCATGCCCCTACAAATGCTAATAACTTTGAACTGAAAAAATGGCTGATACAAATGGTTAGGGAAGGTGCTTTTAGAGGCCTAGCCACAGAAGATCCTAACTCTCATCTTCAAAATTTTTTGGAAATCTGTGGTACATTTAAAATGAATGGTATCTCTGTTGATAGTATTCGCTAACGTCTCTTTCCTTTTTCTTTGCAGGGCAGAGCCGAAGAATGGCTAGGGTCCCTTCCCTCAGGGAGTATCACTTCCTCTGAGGAGTTGGCCCAAGCCTTCGTGACCAAATTCTTTCCACCTGTTAAAGATGCAAAGTTAAGGACTGAGATAGGAACATTGAGGCAGCAAGAGGGAGAGTAGTTATTTGAGGCATGGGAAAGGTACAAAGACATGCTCAGGAGGTGCCCACAGCATGGCTACCCAGATTGGCTCCAGGTACAATTCTTCTATAATGGACTGGAAGGTAAGACCAGGACCATTCTGGATGCTACTGCTGGAGGGGCTTTCATGGCGAAGATCGTGCTGGCACGTGCCCTCTTTGAGGAAGTGTCAACGCCACCTACTACGATGGCCTACAGAGAATGATGCATCTAAGCCGATGAGTTGGATTGTATCAAGCTGGGCGAGGTAACCTCTCTTAGATCTCATATGGCATCTCTCACTCATGCCCCGAATAATTTTGCAGATCACCACAGAGCATGTGATGTCCTCTCAATGCTCCTCGACCAATTGGAGAATCCACTATGGAACAATTGCACTATCTGAACAACAGAAGCAACACCTATGGAGGCAATCAGACTCAGAACAACCTCCCAACACATTACAATCCAGGTTTGAGGTATCATGAAAATTTTTCTTATGCTAACAACAAAAATGTGTTGAATCCCCTACATGGCATGTTTCTACATCGAGAGAAACCATCTCTGGAAGACATTGCACACTCTTCATATTTGAATCCGTAAGTCGGTCCAACCAGCTGGAGAATGCAGTCACCAGTCTATCTGGTATTGTGACAAGTCATGGAGCTGCAATAAAGAATATAGAGACCCAGATTGGCCAAATGAACACATCACTCCAAGCACTACAAGCAAGGAAGGAAACACCTTGAGGGAGTACAGTCTAGCTAAAAGACGTTAAAGAAAGCGCTTCTTGGGAGGCAACCCAAGCTTTACTTACTTTTGTTTTCCTGTCTTTAGCTTGCTTTAGTTTGTTTTTGTTGTTTTTCAATTCTTAGTTATTTGTTGTTTTGCTTTGTAGGTTGTGGAGATACCTTCTTCGTTGAAATCCATGCTCCCGTTTTGAGGAACTCCAACACACATGCTTTGGCTATCCAAGAATCTCAGAAAGATCTCCATTACCTAGGACAGTATTGTTTACTCTTACCCTTATACTTAATTTATGCTTATTTCTACAAACATTGGGGACAATGTTTAGTTTAAGTTTAGGGGTGGGATGTTGTTTAATTATTATAACTGTCCTGAGTATGTGCTGAATTGGTGATTGTTCCTTTACATGAGTATGATCATGATAGCTGTGCTGAATTGGTGATTGTTCCTTTACATGAGTATGATCATGATAGCCTAGGATGAGATGTATTTGAAGATTTTTGTGATTCTGCTGAAACCTGAGAGCATGACATGAATTTGAGTTAATTTAAAAATTTTTCTTGAGTTTTTCCTGCACCATTATGCACATAGCATGTGTTCCTGTAGTTTTGAAATGCTTAGAACAAAGTTATTAGGCTTAGAAGTTTGATGTCACCTCGATAGGTCTGAAAACTGATTTGAGAGTTAAACTGCAAGATAGGGTGAATGACAATATAAAGTGCATGATCTGTATAATATGTGCATTATGTGAAAAAGTTTATTTTTTTTGTTTGTTTGTAAAAAAAAAATCGTGAGGACAAAAAGAGCTACCTTCACTGTGATCAGTTAGGCCACTCATTGAGCGAGTGCTTTGGGTAAGGGTCCCTGCAGTGGATGTGTGAAAGCTAGTGTCCTTGCACAAAAAAAAAAAAAAGAAGAAAATAGAAAAAGTGGCATCAAAAGAGTGATTAAATGCTGAGTAAAGTTGTTTATTTCTTGAATGTGGGGAGACTCAAGGATTAGAAACTATGACAAGTGTAGGGGGAAGTTGAATGGAGAACCTAATAAAGTTGATCCGGGCTTAGTAAAAATAAAGGGAACGTAGGCTAATCACACACACGTAGGAACACTTAGGAAAAGTTTTAAATTACTTGTTGAAGTGTTTCTTGTGATTGCAAAATTTTCTCTTAAATCTTTGAGGCTTGAATCAAATGTATGTTTAAGAACAATCTAATGGTTAACTCTATTTTTGCTCGGGACTAGCAAAAGTTTAAGTTTGGGGGTGTTTGATAGCACACAAAATGTGCTATCCTTAGGCTTAAGTATTGCTAGTTTTATGATGATTTCAGGGCTTTTACGTGTTTAATTCACTCAATTTCAGGTGACAAGCTTAAACGGAGCTCTTGGAGACAATTTGGATCACTCGGGATCAAAACGAGGCTATTTGGAGCTAAAAAGAATACCAATTGGAAGAGAAAGAACCAATCCAAGCATGATGACCCGAGGCGATGGCGTTGCAACGCTGTTTAGAGCGTTGCAACGCCGAACGTGCAGCAAGAGGCTTTGAAGGCTACAGGTGATGGCGTTGCAACGCTGCCTTTTAGCGTTGCAATGCCATCTCGATAAGAAGACGCTTATGAAGACCGTGCGCGGTAGCGTTGCAACGCGCTTTGCGCGCGTCGCAACGCTTTCTGAGATAAGGAGCGCGCTAGGGTAGCGGCGCGGCGTAACGCCGCCGCCAAGCGTTGCAACGCCATCGATTATTTCCATATCTACCAGCCGCCTAGGGTACAACGTTGCAACGCTGTCCCTAGCGTTTCAACGTTGCACCTATTCCTTCTATAAATACAACATGATGCATTTGAGCAAGGAGAGCACAGTTTGGTAGAGTTTTGCCCTAATTTCGAAACACACCTTGTAAGAAGAGAGAAAAGAGTGATTTTGGGAGCTCGGAGACGAAGGACCGACATCAACACCTAAGTTTATTTCTCTTTCTTTCAATTTGTAACAGCGTTCTAAGACGTTTCCTACTTGTTTAGTGTATTTTTATGGTGATTTTGAGTAGCTAAACATTGTAGTTGGATTTGATTTACTTGTTGTGACTTTATTGCTATGTTTTGAAGCATGTTTTGTCCTTATTTTTGGCAATTCGTTCTTTATTTCTTAATTTGTTGATTTAAGTGGACTCGAGAGATAAAGCTTGAATTAGAGCAAAATTGTCAAAACCCTTAGTAGTCTGGCACGAGAGTGACCTAGAATTCTTAGGGAAACACTTAAAGAAGTTACTTAATGCCATGCATGTTGTAGGTTCGTATGGAGACTATGAATTCTATTGCATGTGTGAGGCTCACTAAGAACCGAGAGGTTTTCTTGAGTAATTTACTTCTTGTTTATAAATTCATCTCATGAGGTAAATGCATGTGTAGTTAGGTTATTAACTTGTAAAATCACTTCCTTTAATTCTATCAATTCGTGTCTCCACATGTTTGTTTGTTTGGTTGTCTTATTCACAAAAACATCTATCCATGTTTTGTTGCTTTAGCTAAATTTGAGAAGTAGTATCTTAATACTTAATTAATCTAGAAACCCATTCCCGAGGACGATACTTGGACTCATAAATCACTATACTAAAACTTGACCCGTACACTGCGGTATTGCGATATCATAAATATCACGCAACAGTGACCCAATCTAAGATGCCAAAGATGAGCATTTTCTTTAGGAGAAATCAGTTCGTGTACTTGCTATTTTGAATAATTTAGTGTTTAAAACTATGTTAACTGAATTAAACCATTGCAAATAATTCTCAAGAAGAGCAACACATAGTTCAAGACTTTTCGGAAGAAATAAACACTTTATTCAATTGAAAAGAAATTGAAGTAGAATGTTTGCTAAGGCAAGAAATAGAAATAAGGTTTCTAATAAACCCTGAAACTATATACATGTTATCAAATAACAGCTTTTCTTGCCAGACGATTGCTCTTTATTTGCTCCTTTTCCTTTTCTTCTTCAGATCTTCTTAAGTTCGGAAGTATGATCATAGCTTCTTAGTTCCAGAGGGTAAACCCTTCTGAGAACTTTTGGAATGGGCAAACAAATTTTCCTCTCCATTCTGTTGTCTCTTATCATCCATAAAAAACCGATAATTCTGCAGCTCACTTAGCAGAGAAGTCAGATCATACTCTATGTTGTTCATCGCTGCATTGTTGCAAAATTGCAGAAAACTCTTCGGAAGAGATTCTAGGATGAACGAAATCTGACTTTTCTCATCTATGACCGCTCCGTTTAATTCCGCTATGTTGAAGTGAGCCATCAGATTGAGAACATGTTCTCTTACTGACGTTCCCTCCTCCATGTGCGCGTTGTAAACGTACTTTAGAGCTTCATGTCGAATTTGTTTGGACGGTTGTCTAGACAAATTTAGCACAAAATCCACGATCTCATGAGCTGAGACCTTGCCCTCTAGCCTCCTGGATAAAACATCAGGTATGCTAGCCAGGATATAGGCTTTTTCCTTTTCATTGGCATTGATCAAGCGGTCATACGCGACCTCAACAGATTGAGGTGTGTTTTGAGCAGGGAATTGAGGACACTCCTCATTGAGAACGAACTTAAAATTATGTGCGACCAAGATAATGTTGAGTCTATTCCTCCAAGTCATTATGTTTTCTCCGGTTAATTTTTCTGCACCTAGTAAGGATATAATAGAGCTAGACATTTTGCTGAAAATAAATAAACTTGTATAAGCTTCTTGCTATAATTGTCTAATCCAATCATGTTTTAGCTAATTATTAAATGATTCCTAGGTCATTTATAATTTGCAATGATACTCCAAAGGTTTAGAATGTATGACACCGAAGGGTAATAAAAAACACTCCTCCTCTAGATCAAGACTCTCTTGACCAAAACCTAATGCCAGAATAACTCTTATTCCTATAGGCTTTAGTTACCATTATTTGGTCAGGATACATACACTTCTTATGTACCTTGTGAGTGTCACCCTCTGTCTTTAGACCCTAGAGTCCCCATCCAATAAAATCCAATGGAGGGAGGACTAGATTGAAAAACAGACTAAGAAAATCTTTATCCCTTTCGGGTGTCTACTATGTTCGATCCCCTATGATCAAGCCCTCCGAAGGGATTGTCTAGCCCAGGCCAAACTAGCAGGCTAACCATAGTGATCTTACGGTGTAAACCGACAGAAGAGACCATAGGTTTTGTTTTCAGTAAACCTGTCACACCCCGTCCCAGCTTACTTGCCTAACCTAGGAAGAGATGGAAAGACAAAGATAACCAAACCTCTTGTTGGCTTTCCTTGACTAACCCAAGACTTAACTTAAAATAGACGTAACACAACATGTTTGAATAAGCAAAGTTAAGCACTGATATACACTTATATATGAAACACATTCACTTCCTTTACTATGTTCTTTAGATAATCATAAAGTTTCCAAGTTTATTACAACCCATCTAATATGTTCTCACTACAAACCATATACAAAAGAAAGTGTATATACAAGGAGCTAAATGGCGTGGTGGCAAATAGGTCTTGTGAAGGCTAAGCACTGAAAACTTGTCTGCTACATGGGAAGAGTAGACATAAAGAAAACGTGAGCTAGGAAGCTCAGTGAGTGTCTATTATAAGCTCACAGGTGAAGTATAAAAACAAATGGCAGACTATAAGTAGAAAATAGCTTAACATAAACAAACCATGCTTCCAATTTACAGGTTAAAGTCACCACTTATGCATAGCACACAACTCATAATGTAGTATTATATTGAGGGTAGATAGGTCAATAATGTAGAAGCTCATAACAATAAAACACATGGCATGATACCACTTTTGAAGAGGTGGTAGAGTTACATTTGTACCAATAAGGTTCATACCTCTCTCACGTGCACGTGGAATACCTTTGGCCCTTTGGTTTTCCCTAATACCTTCTCTATGTCCTTCAGTATTAAGGTAAGACCATTTACTACCCGAATACCTTCTCATTGTCCTTCAGTATCGGGAAATTATGATTCATTCCCCCCTAAGTACCTTCTCGAATGTCCTTCAGTATTAGGGGTTAACCACGATCAAGGGCATAACTTGTTTACCATGGAAATCATGTCTTTATAACACATACAACAATTTCTTGACATTTTCATATTATCATCTAACATGTTCCCAAGTGGATTTACACAAAACATTCTCTAAAGGAAAACATACTTTCATAATTTAGTTCAAACAAGATTCAATAGATTCCGAAATTCGATCACGACATCATTTAGTGCAACCTATACGATTTTGCATATTCCAAAACTTCATGAACGAGTGCAAAATGATAAAAGAAAATAGAGTTTAGGGCTTACAAAACCTGCTCCCACTCAATATAAATATCTTCTCCATTCACCTTGATAATGACTCATACAAACACCATCCGAAGGGGACGCTCCTGTTTGCGCCACAAGGCCAACTATGAGTCTCACGGTGTGAACTTCCCGGATATACGTAGGTGGAAAAATATGTATCATATACACTTTTCCTCCCACTGGATACTTTAAATCTATAGGAAATTTACTTAGGTTAAACCTGACTAATTGTTTTACCTAGGCTTATCAATATAACTCTTATATTGATAATCAATATAATTCTTATATTGACATTATCCTAAGTTTGCTAATATAACTCTTTATATTATGCCTAGGATTTCTAGTTTATTAACTCCTTAATAAACCCGCTGACGCTACAATAATTTATAAACTCTCTTATTAAAATTCACTCCCAGGTCAGTTTCCCGGTAGGGGTGTTCCGTTTCCGTCAGCTTAAATACCCCAGCCTAGAAAGAACCTTCCTTAGACAGAGTTTCTCTTTTAATCATTGTTTATAATTTACTTGGTTCCTAATTCTAATCTAATTAGAACTAGATAACCTAAGGTGTATTAATTTTAAGTTCTAAACTTTTTAAAACTAATAATTAACCTTAGGTGACATGCATACTATGTTATAGTGCTTGATCATTCATCTCATGAATAATAAAACATACATAGTATAATCATCTCATGAATTATAATGCATGTCAATGCTGTCAAAAAATTAATATAACACTTTATATTAATTATTCATGCAAACTATATAATATAACACTTTATATTATAAATGATGCATGGAAATGCTTAACCTAAGGTGGGATATCTAAATTTAAAGCATACATTATGCATGGCAATGATTACACAACAATTGCATAATTTAAATAGCAAAATTAGACCAATTTTGGCACCCTAAAAATTAATTTTAATTAATATAATCTAATTATATTAATTAAAATTAAAATAATTAAATATAATTAAATATAAAACGATTTTATATTTATTATATATAAATAAAAACGTTTCTACCCGTTGCTTCCTTCCGTGAAACGCCTGTGGCGTTGCAACGCTGCAGCTTGTCCGCTTCTGCCCGTTCAAGCACGCCTCAGCACCAGCGTTGCACAACACCGAGGATAGCGTTACAACGTTGTCGTCTTCTCAGCCGCGCGCCTGCCGCAGTGGTGCTGCAACGCCAATGAACAGCGTTGCAACGCCATTCACAGAATAGCTACTGTTCTTCAATTTTCTTGCTCTGCTTCGTTCTTCTCAGCAACCACTTTGCCTCGATCGACACAGACTTACAGACACGATTTACAATTAAAATTGCCCAAAACTCTGGGTCCTTACATTGAACGATTCAATGAAAAATTGCAAATCTAAGTACAAAAATTGAAAACATCTAATTTACAAACCGTTCATTTATCTCGAACCTCCACGGATGCTTTGCAACACAAACTCTCATTTTTGGAATTTTAACCAAAAGAAGAGGATTCTCTCTCACTTATTCTCTCAAGCTCTCCTCCCTTTCCAAAACTAAAGTCCCACCACTTTCCTTCTTCCAAAGGAAGAACAACTGAGAAGGTCGTTGGTGGTGTTCGGGTTTTGTTCGAGAGAAGTGTTCGTTGAGATCGAGAAGCACGAAGTGTTCGTGATCAAGGAAGAAATCTTGAAGAATTGTCTACAACAAGTAAGTGTGTTCTTCTTGCTGTAAGTTCTTCCTTTTTATATATGTTTAACTTAGATCTAAGTGTTAGATCATTTTAACAAATTTCAAGTAGCGTAATGATACCTTGACGATTCAATCGTCTTCTGCTGCGCGGGGATTTTCATTCCCTTCAAGCTTAACTCATCCCGTAAATGTGACCCTACCATTTTCAGATCTAATAGGTCTGAGCCAACAGGCTACTATTAAGAAAGACAACTGTTGGCAAATTACCTAAGAGACCCTATCCATTTCTGGAGTTCGCGGTGTTCCGATCCCTATAGTCAGGCCCTCTGTAGGGTTTGGTTGTTCTAGGACAACCTAACAGGCAAACTATAGAAATCTCACGGTACGACCTAATGGAGGAGACCGTAGGATACATTGACACGCGTCCTACTCCCATTTACTATGGATACTTCCCTCATTCAGCTTTGTATTGAACGATGCAAACACATACCGTAGGGGGACGCCCTATTGACGCCACGTAGCCGAGCATGGAACTCACAGTGTGAGCTCTTAAGTACGTGAGAGTAAACTCGATTCAAACATCTCGTTTTCTCCCACTAAACCTCCTAAAATTAGGGTATAGGTTTAACTTAGTTGGATTCTGGCTAAAAGAATCTATCTAAGTCTATGCCTATTATAACTATTATAACTAGGTCTTTCAAACTTATGTCTAGGTGAATAAACATTTTAATTACCTAGATATAAAATAGAACTAAGGTTAATTCAACTCAGGCTCCGGGTCAGTTCCCAGGTAGGAGGTGTTGCGTTAACCGTCAGCTTAAGTACCCCCAGCCTTTGACAGAACTTCACCGATAGAGTTCCCTTATAACCAAAAGTCCTAAAGTCCTACTATATTTTAAACTATTTAAAATACTATGTAAGACTAATTTCTAATCCTATTAGAAATTAAAACTTTGAATTAATTTTAAACTATTTAAAACTAATTTAAATTTTAACCCAAGTTCCTATGTTTGCATGCATTTCTTTATTATAGGTTATGCTTTCTAAAACCCCTTTGATTTATAACTTTTATAAATTTAATAGTAAACCGATGATAAAGAAATTATATGATAAATCTGACATAATTTTTCAAATTGGAATTATAAAAAAAATATTCAACTAATTGAATAATAAAATTACTTAAATAAAATAACATTTATTTTAAACTAAGTAATTTCATGCTCCATGCAATGTATATTCATATAATCTAATTATAACACTAATAATTAATTACTCATGAAATATAAATCGATCATGCATTTTCAACCATATTCATATAACATTTATACAAATAAAATGCATGAACATGCTTATCCTAAGGTGGAAAAAATCTAAATGACATTCATAAAGACATAAATCTGTAAAACCAAAATAATTTGGTCCCTAAAGTGCAAAAACATAAAATTACATTAATTTTATTACATGAAACCGGTCCAAAAACACCTTGAACCGGCCTTGAACCGCTCGAACCGGATCGAAAACAACGAACCAGCTGAACCGGCCTGCATCTGCTTGAAAGGCGTCATGGCGTTGCAACACAGATGCAAGCGTTGCAACGCCCACTTCATCCTCTCGCGCGCCTGCTATCGGGGTGGCGTTGCAATGCTAAGGGACAGTGTTGCAACGTCGCTAACGCCTTCAACGCCCGCGTCGATAGGGGAAACTGGCGTTGTGACACCGTTCTTCAGCGTTGCAACGCTAATGAACGGTGTTGCAACGCTGCTGGTTGCGTTGCAATGCTACTGCTTCGGCACTAAATTGCTTTAAACTTTTCCCGAACGACTCGTAACTCAAATACAGACTCAATAATGCACTTTTTGCCCAAAAACACAGAGGCCTTTACATACAAATTGATCAAATCAAAAGAAGTAAACTATGACCAAAAACTCCTGAACAGTTTTACAGCAACCAAATGCATTTCCCACCAAATCAATGCAATTTTGTTTCAAAACAAAACAATACAAGCATTGCTCTGATACCAATTAATGGAGATCTGATCTCCTTGAGCAGCGGAAACGTATTTGGGATCGTAATTTGCTTGATTGTTTTAATTGAAACAAAAACCAATACATTGACAATAACATACAGAACAAACATGCTTTTTAATCTAATTAAACATGGAGGTTTACATGCTAACATGTTTAAATTAATTTAACAATTAAACTAAAAAGGAAAAAGATATTACCTTTGTAGTTTTTCCTCGAACAGCAACTCCTTGCTCCTAGAGAATCCAGCAACACAGGTACACCCAAAAGAACTCTTCTGTTTTCTCCAACATGACACTACCAGTAAGAAAACCTTCTATTCTCTAGATGCTTTTGATCAATTCCTTGGTGGGAAGGAATCCAACAATTGAAGTATTTGGGAATTAGAGAGTGAGAGAAAGAGTTTCAGGCAGTTGCAATTCTTCAATTGCCAAAAATGATCCATGCATGCATTCACCCCATTCTCCCTACTTCTCCCTGTTAAGCTATCGATAGGGAGAAGGAAAGGGATAGTGGGAACGTGTCTGGAAGACACATTCCCTTATTTTATTATTAAAATAATAATAATAATCAAATAATAATTAAATCAAATTTAATTACTAATTTAAATCACATTTAAAATAAAATAAAATAAATATCATATATTTAATTTGGATTAAATCATATTCAATCAATATATCCCTCTAACCTATAGTTTTAATGTACATCCAGTGCACATTAAATTTTAACCTATAGTTTTCAAATATGAATCACATTCGCATTTGAAGTTAATATTTGAACTCTTTCAAATATTTAATTCTCTCATATAATTTAATATGAATCATATTCATCTTAAATTTATAATATATAGTTCCAAAACTATATATTATATCGTATCCATATACATTAAATATATTCCCTAATGAATTTGAACATTTCAAATTCAAATGATCTAAGAATCCTTTACGAGCTAGAAGGTGGACCTAATGGACCTACAGATCAGAAGCTCCAACGATACAAGATTGCTCGGTTAATCTAATTAACCTCCCAATCAACATTCGTTAACTGCAGGAACACTCCACTAAAGTCCCACAGCTGCACTCTTCTCACTGCAGATATATTTCTGTGTCCACGGATATTGACCAATAACAGCAAGTCAATCCTTCACGAATGTTTGTAACACTAGTTGGGTCAAATTAACGTTTTACCCCTGGTTTACATCTTGTGCCTTAAGTACCAGTGCTCCTCTAATGAACAATTTGTTTGTGGTCCTACCAACAAACAGAGTCCCTCTCGGGCCAATGAGAGGGTCGGGCCCTTTGTTCAAGTCCTAGAGACACCACTTAAGGGAACATTCCTCTACTTACCCTAGTAGGCGGGAAGGAGTGAATTTCATCTTGCTAAGTTAAGTTCCCAGCTGCTCACTCGGTCTTGTCCCCTAGAAGGTAGGCATATTGAGTCGGCGAATCTGGCCACTCTCACCCATACTAGTCAAAGGACAATCCCTCGCGAACAGGAGTTCGTAACCTTCTTAGGATTGAGATCAAGTTGCCTAGGTCATCCCAAAGTGAAATAGAAACCTAACTAGTCAACGGAGTTACAACTAGAGGTTACTATTTCGTGGTCCTGGCTTATGTAATCTCATTACATAGGATATCCCCACTCACATGTCATCTACACGGACACGTTAGGATCATAGTGTTTGTATCAAATACAAAGTGGGCCACATCCATAGTTTTACTAGGGTAAAGTACCCAAACCTTATCCCTTAACTATAGACCCTTTAGGCTGTATCTGGAACCGAGATCCTTTATATGTACACTACATTCAGTTAAAGATTCATATAACAGCCTTGGATGTTTAGTTTATTGGATTTAGGGTTTAAATAAAGGCAAACTCGTAGATAACGAACAATAACTCTTTATTGAAATAATAACACTTTATTACATTAATTAGAACATAATTACAAACTACGAGTTTTAGGGCACAAAACCCAAAAAACTCCCACTTGAACTAAAACTCTAGTGGGGTACATCATAATCTAAAATAGTGGTTACAAGAGATAGAAATAGAATAAACTAGGGCATCCATATACCCCATTACTTATCTCCCACTTGCCCTAGATTAGCTTATGTACATATCTCATAGACCTTGACTTTCCAGATGACCCTCGAACACTTTAGCTGTGAGAGTCTTTGTAATCGGATCAACAATATTGTGCTTCGAAGCGATCTTCGTGACTGTCACATCTCCTCGTTGCACTATTTCTCGTATCAGGTGATACTCCCTCTCGATGTGCTTAACTCGCTTATGGCTGCGAGGTTCCTTCGAATTGGCTACCGCACCACTGTTGCCATAGTATAAGGTGATGAGAAATTCCATATTTGGAACAACTTCCAAATCAGTAAGGAATTTTCTTAGCCAAACAACCTCCTTAACTGCTTCACAAGCAGCGACATACTCAGCCTCCATCGTGGAGTCAACGATACATCCTTGTTTGATGCTTCGCCATACTATAGCTCCCCCGTTAAGGGTAAAAAACTGATCCCAATGTGGATTTCTGAGAATCTTTATTGGTCTGAAAATCAGAATCAGTGTATCTAGTTAGGATCAAATCTTTAGACCCATACACTAGCATATAGTCCCTCGTTCTCGTAAGATACTTGAGGATATTTTTAACTCATCGCCCGATGGTCTAACCTCGGATTGGATCGGTACCTCACCGACTATTCCCACTTTGCATAACAAATGTCCGCCTCGTTCACAGAATAGCATACATTAAGCTACCTACTGCAGAGGCATAGGGAATATGTCTCATATCCTCAACTTCTCGAGGTGTCTTAGGACAATGTTCAACATCGAATATCGGGACAACATTTTGTCAATATAAGATTCTTGAGACAGTGCTAGCGTTCTGTTCTTGCAATTCCTGAATATCTGAATCCCAAGAACATATTGCGCCTCTCCCAAATCTTTCATTTGGAATTGGGTCGCCAGCCAATTCTTTATGTCAGTAAGGTATCCTACATCATTCTCAATGATTAGGATATCATCCACATAAAGTACTTATAAAGCTACTTTGTCGTTGATGATCCTCTTGTAAACACAAGGCTCATCAACGTTTTGGTCAAAGCCATAAGACTTGATCGCAGTATCAAATCTTATATTCCAAGAACTGGACGCTTGTTTCAACCCATAAATGGACCGATTGAGCTTGCAAACTTTTTACTCCTGAGCTTGGGCTATGAACCCTTCGGGCTGAAAGACATATAGATGCTCTCGTCAAGATTACCATTCAAAAAGGCAGTCTTGACGTCCATTTGCCAAATTTCATAGTCATAAAACGCGGCTATGGACAAGAGTATCCTAATAGACTTCAGCATAGCAACAGGGGAAAAAGTTTCTTCATAATCAACTCCTTCCCTTTGGGTAAAACCCTTTGCTACCAATCTAGCCTTAAAGGTCTGTACCTTTCCGACTGCATCTCTTTTTCTCTTATAGATCCATTTACACCCTATGGGTCTAATCCCTTCAGGTTGGTCTACAAGTTCCCATACTAAATTGAAGTCCATTGACTCCATTTCAAGGTCCATGGCTTTGATCCATTGGTCCTTGTCTACGTCATTCATCGCCTATTTATAAGACAATGGATCTTCCATGCCGTCATCAGGTATGACAACTTGAGTTTCAGCTAAACCCAAGTAGCGGTCAGGTTTGGAAACAACCCTCCCACTACGTCGAGGCATTCTCAACGATTGAAAAGGACGAGACTGACTTGAGGTGCTGGCTTTTCCATCAACTCTTGATGAAGGTCCAGCTTGATCAACAACTCTTGTTGGTTCATGTGTAGCTTCATTTCGTATTAATTTACTACGCGGTTTGTGGTTCCTCATGTGATCTTCGTCCAACAACGTGGCGTTTGTCGATACAATCACCTTGTTTTCTTTTGGGTCGTAGAAAAGACCACCTCTCGTTTCTTTGGGATAGCCAACAAATTGGCACAATCTTGAACGAGGTTCTAGTTTCTTTGGGTTTGTCACGAGCACGTGTGCCGAACAACCCCAAATTCTAAAGTGTTGTAAATTAGGTTTACGCCCCTTCCACAGCTCAAAAGGTGTTTCTGAAACACTCTTTGATGGAACAGTGTTAAAGATTTGAATCTGCAATTGCATCTTGTATCCCCCCAAACGAGGCGGTGCAATTGAGCATAGCTGATCATTGAACGAATCATGTCCAACAAGGTTCTATTTCAACTTTCTGAGACACCATTTTGTTGTGGTGTATTAGGTGTTGAGAGTTGAGATTTAATTCCATGTTCTATCAAATAGTCTTGGAATCTCAAATCCATATACTCTCCACCTCGATCGGATCGAAGCATTTTAATGGTTTTCCCTAATGCATTCTCTACTTCAGCCTTATACTCTTTGAACTTTTCAAAAGCTTCAGACTTGTGATGCATTAGGTAAAGATAACCATACCTCGAATAATCATCTATGAAAGAAATGAAATATTTGTACCCTCCTCGAGTTTTAACATTCACCGGACCACAAAGATCCGAATGCACAAGTTCTAAGGGCTCTATGGCTCTGTAACCTTTTCCAGTAAAAGGTCGCTTGGTCATTTTACCTTCCAAGCAAGACTCGCAAGGCGGTAAAGAATCATCTTCTAACTTGTTTAGAAGTCTATTCTTAGAGAGTCTCTCAATCCGGTTGAGATTAATATGACCAAGTCTAAGATGCCATAGATAGGTATTATTATTTGGAGAAATTCTTTGTCTTTTATTTTGAGTATTAGCATTTTTTAAACATCTCCTGATTTAAAATTGCTTTGGTTTTATTCGGTTTAAGTACATACACGTTGTTTTCTAACTTAGCACACCAAATATTGACACCATTCTTTGAAATGAACACTTCATTAAATGAAAAGGTAATACAGTAGCCAAGTTCAATTAAACAAGAGATAGAAATTAAGTTCCTCTTAATTTTAGGAACTATATACAGATTTTCTAAAAATAAAAATCTATCTCTAAAAAATAGCTTGGCCTCTCCAATCGCATTTGAGCCGAGAAAACGCTCCCCTGCTCCGGCCACGAGCGTCATCTCACCCTCTTCGAGCTCCTTGAAGGAACTAGTTTCCTGAAACGAAGAGCAAACATGAATAGTGGCTTCTGAATCAAGTATCCAGGTAAAATCATCATTTTCCACTAAACAAGTTTAAAGAACAAGTAAATTTAATTTACCTTTCTTCTCTTTGAGCTCAACAAGGTATTTTGGGCAGTTTCGCTTCATGTGCCCATCCACGTTGCAGTAGAAAAATTTTCCTTTATATGCAATCTTGGCTTTTCCCTTGCCTTTGTCAGCAGCAGGTGCCTTCCCTTTCCCTCCTATATTCTTATTTTGGGTCTTCTTAAGCCCAGAAGATGAACCATAGGACTTAGTCCCAAAGGATGAACCCTTCTGGAACTTTCTGGAATGGGCAAACAGATTTGCCTCTCCATCAGCCTGTCCCATATTCTTCATAAGAGACTGGAAAGTTTGTAGTTCATTAAGGAGAATAGTTAGGTTATACTCTATCTTGTTCATCACCGCATTGCTGCGGAATTGCAGGAAACTCATCGGAAGAGATTCCAGGAGGAATGATACTTGACTTTGCTCGTCAATGACCGCTCCGTTCATCTCAGCCACGTTAAAGTGGACCATCAGATCGAGAACGTGTTCTATGACCCCTCCTTCATACGGGAGTTATAAACGTATTTGAGGGATTTGTGCCGAATCTTTCCAGACGGTTGTCCAAACATATCCTGCAGCAAACTCATGATCTCACGAGCTGAGACCATGCCCTCGTGCTTTTTGGCCAGAACTTCAGAAACACTAGCAAAAATGTAGACCTTGGGCTTATCATTGGCCTTGATCCAGCGGTCATACGCCTCCTTAACAGATTGAGGAGTGTTACGAGCAGGGACTTGAGAACATTCCTCAGTCAGTACAAACCATAGGTCGTCAACAACGATAATCGTATTCAAGTTGGACTTCCACGTAGTAAAATTCTCACCTGTTAAACGATCGCTTTTAAGTAAGGCTATTATTGAGGACGACATGCTGAAAATCCAAAATAATTCTAATTAGTTATGCCTTTTAACCCATCATAAAACCAATCATATTTAGCAAAATTATTGAAAACCCCTAGTGTTTAAACTAAACCCAATGTTTAAATTATACCTTTAATTTTGCAACAATACTTCAAGGGTTTAGAACAAAAGCCTCCATCGGGCGGTCAATCATTCCTCCCTTGAATTGAGACTTTCTCAGCCAATTCTCACTACCAGAACATCTCATGTCCCAATGGTCCTTAGCTACCGTTTATTTGGTCAATGACTTGTTAACTAGCTTTGTTGGGATTTTTGTCCTAATCTCGTGTTTGTAAATTACTATTTGAAATTAATAAGAGTTATTTATTTCATTACTTTGTGTCTCGCAATATTTACAAACTTTTCCAATAAACAAAGCTCTAGGGTCATTGAATTTATGAGAGAACTAGAACTTGAACGGTGTGTAGTGGACACACACAGAGGATCACGTTCGAGTTAATGACTCGAACGGTCTACAGTATATGGATAGGGTTAGAGACCTAAACCTGGATACGCTGTGGATGCGACCCGCTTTGTATTAGATACAAACGAGGTGATCTGACTCGTTCATGTGGTTGACATGCAAGTGGGGGCATCCTGTGCAATGAGATTGTACAAGACCGGACCGTAAATTATTAGACCTACTCATGTAACACCGTTGATAGTAAGGACTAATAAATTCGTAGATGACCATTAATGACTCGACCTCAATCCTGAGCGTGTTACGGACTCCTGTCTGCGAGGGTCTGTCCTTTGACTAGTACGGGTGAGGCTGGTCACAGTTACTCGCCCAATATGTCTATCTTCTCAGGGACAGGACCAAGTAGGGAGCTGGGAACTTAACTACGCGAGATGGAATTCACTCGTTCCCGCCTTTAGGGAAACTAGAAGGGTTATTCCCTTAAGTGCTATCTTCAGGGCTTGGACAATGGGCGCCCGAGAAGGGTGTTGTGTATGGTTGGACCATCACGATATGTTGTTCATTAGAGGAGCAGTGGGGACTTAAGGAACAAGAGGTAGACACAGGGTAAAACGGTAATTTGACCCACCTGTGTCTACGAACAACCTGTGAAGGGTCGACTCATGGGTATTGGTTATATCAGTGGACACGTAATATTCTGCACTAACGGGAGTGTAGCTACGGGCTATAGTGGAGTGTTATCGTAGCTAATGAATGTTGATTAACCTGGTCAAAGAGTTTGATAGGTTAATCTCGGATCATTGGAGCCCGTCACTGTAGGTCCATTAGGTCCCTCGGTTGGCTCCATCTGGGTTAAAAGAAGGGTTAGAGTTTTGGTATGAAATTGAAGTGTTCAATTACACTTAGAGTAATTTATATCATTTATATGAGACGAGTGATATAATATATAGTTTAATGTGAATGAGATTCATAAGAAACTATAGGTTAGCCTAATTGTTGAATTAGGACTAATTGGAGAAATTAATTGAGAGAGATTAAATTGGATGTGATTCAATTTAATTAATCCACAATTATTGCAAATGTGATTTTCAATATGAGATATGAGATATCTTAGATTATATGGTTATACAAATATGATTTGCATAACCTATGGTTGTGGTAAAATGGCAATAATGTGGAGATTTTAACTCCATAATTATTCCACTATTTAAACCCTTATTGCAAGAAGGATTGCAACACAATCTCTCATTTTTGGAATTTTAACCAATAGAAGAGGATTCTCTCTCACTTATTCTCTCAAGCTCTCCTCCCTTTCCAAAACTAAAGTCCCACCACTTTCCTTTTTCCAAAGGAAGAACAACCGAGAAGGCCGTTGGTGGTGTTCGGATTTTGTTCGAGAGAAGTGTTCTTTGATCAAGGAAGAAATCTTAAAGAATTGTCTACAACAAGTAAGTGTGTTCTTCTTGCTGTAGTTTCTTCCTTTTTTATGTATGTTTAACTTAGATCTAAGTGTTAGATCATTTTAACAAATTTCAAGTAGCGTAACGATACCTTGATGATTCGATCGTCTTCCGCTGCGCGGGGATTTTCATTCCCTTTAAGCTTAACTCATCCCGTAAATGTGACCCTACCATTTTTCGATCCAATAGGTCCGAACCAACAGGCTACTATTAAGAAAGACAACTGTTGGCAAATTACTTAAGAGACCCTATCCATTTCTGGAGTCGCAGTCTTCCAATCCCTATAGTTAGGCCCTCCGTAAAGTTTGGTTGTTCCAGGACAACCTAGCAGGCGGACTATAGAAATCTCACGGTGCGACCTAATGGAGGAGACCGTAGGATACGTTAACACGCGTCTGCTCCCATTTACTATGAATACTTTCCTCATTCACCTTGGTATTGAACCAGGCAAACACATACCGTAGGGAGACGTCCTATTGACGCCACGTAGCCGAGCATGGAACTTACGGTGTGAACTCTTGAGTATGTGAGAGTAAACTGGATGCGAACATCTCCTTTTCTCCCACTGAAGCTCCTAAAATTAGGGTATAGGTTTAACTAAGTTTGATTCTGGCTAAAAGAATCTATCTAAGTCTATGCCTATTATAACTATTATAACTATGTCTTTCAAACTTATGTCTAGGTGAATAAACATTTTAATTACCTAGATATAAAATAGAACTAAGGTTAATTAAACTAAGGCTCCGGTCGCTCCGGTGCAGAGGTGTTCTGCAACTCGTCACCTAAGTACCCTAGCCTTAGACACAACTTCACCGGTAGAGTTCCCTTATAACCAAAAGTCCTAAAGTCCTACTATATTTTAAACTATTTAAAATACTATGTAAGACTAATTTCTAATCCTATTAGAAATTAAACTAAGCTCTAGGGTCCTTTATATGTACACTACATTCAGTTAAAGATTCATGTAACAGCCTTGGATGTTTAGTTTATTGGATTTAGGTTTTAAATAAAGGCAAACTCGTAAATAATGAACAATAACTCTTTATTGAAATAATAACATTTTATTACATTAATTAGAACATAATTACAAACTACGAGTTTTAGGGCACAAAACCCAACAGAGTTGGCCCAAGCCTTCATGACCAAATTCTTTCCACCTGTGAAAGCTGTAAAGTTGAGGACTGAGATAGGAACATTCAAGCAGAAGGAGGGAGAGCAACTATTTGAGGCATGGGAAAGGTACAAGTACATGCTCAGGAGGTGCCCACAATATGGCTACCCAGATTGGCTCCAGGTACAACTGTTTTATAATGGACTGGAAGGTAAGACCAGGACCATTCTGGATGCCACTGTTGGAGGGGCTTTCATGGCAAAGACTGTGTCAGAAGCACGTGCCCTCCTCGAGGAAGTGTCAGCTGCCAGCTACCAGTGGCCTACAGACAATGACAGATCTAAGCCATTTGTTGGATTATATCAACTGGATGAGGTAACCTCTCTTAGATCTCATATGGCATCTCTCACTCATGCTCTGAATAATTTTGCAGGATCACCACAAATGGGGATGTCCTCTCAATGCTCCCAGTCCAATGGAGAATCCACTATGGAGCAATTGCACTACCTGAACAACAGAAGCAACAACTATGGAGGAAACCAGACTCAGAATAACCTCCAATACATTATAATCCCGGTTTGAGGTATCATGAAAATTTCTCCTATGCTAACAACAAAAATGTGTTGAATCCTCCTACAGGGTATGCTTCTACATCAGAGAGGAAACCATCTCTGGAAGAGACGTTTCACTCCTTCATAGTTGAATCTAGAAGTAGGTCCAACCATCTGGTGAATGCAGTCACCAGTCTATCTGGTATAGTGACTAGTCATGGAGCTGCAATAAAGAATATTGAGACTCAGATTGGCCAGATGAATACATCACCCCGAGCATTGCAATAAAGGAAAGAAACACCTTGAGGGAGTACAGTCTAGCTGAAAGACGTTAAACAAAGTGTTTCTTGGGAGGCAACCCAAGCTTTACATTTTTTTCTATTTTCTGTCTTTAGTTTGCTTTAGTTATTTTTCAGTTCTTAGCTTATTTACTAGTTTGTTTGTTTTGCTTTGTAGGTTGTGATGATGTCATCCTTCGTTGAAATCCATGCTCCCGTTCTGAGGAACTCCAACACACATGCTTTGGCTATCCAAGGAACTCAGAAAGATCTCCATAACTCAGGACAATATTGTTCACTCTTACCCTTATACTTAATTTGTGCTTATTTCTGCAAACATTATGGACAATGTTTAGTTTAAGTTTGGGGGTGGGATGTTGTTTATTTGTTATGATTGTCCTGAGTATGTGCTGGAATTGCTGATTGACCTTTTACATAAGTATGAGCATGATAACTTAGGATGAGATATAATTGGAAAGCTTTGTGATTCTGCTGAAACCTGAGAGCATGAGATGAATTTGAGTTAATTTAAAAATTTTCTTCAGTTTCTCCTGCACTATTATGCACATAGCCTGTGTTCCTGTAGTTTTGAAATGCTTAGAACAAAGTTATTAGGCTTAGAAGTTTGATGTCACCTCGATAGGTCTAAGAACTGGTTTGAGAGTTAAACTACAGGATAGGGTGAATGACAATACGAAGTGCATGATCTGTATAATATGTGAAATAGTTGGTTTTTGTTGTTTGTTTGCTAAAGAAAAAAAAATCGTGAGGGCAAAAAGAGCTACCTTCACTGTGATCAGTTAGGCCACTCATTGAGCAAGTGCTCTGGGTAAGGGTCCCTGCAATGGATGTGTGAAAGCTAGTGTCCTTGCATAAAAAAAAAAAAGAAAAAATAGAAAAAGTGATAAAAAGTCAGTAACTTCTGAGTAGAGTTGTTTATTACTTGTATGTGGGGAGGCTCTGATGCAGAAAATATCAGTGTCCTAAACTAGTGTAACTTAGGATGAGACTCTGACTCTTCTTTGACGTGCAAGTATACACGGTCAAGGTCAAAGAAGTGATAAGATAAGAGTATCGATCCCACAAGGACTAACGAGAATCTAAGTAAGTGAGTGTCCTTGAAATTATTCTTTATACTTACGACACAATGTATGCGATTAGAAAATAATCTAAACATGCATTTAGCGTTGCAGAGAAGTAAAGTACTCGAAACAATATGCACGAAACCAATTAAATTGAATATGAAGATAAGAACATGCAAACAAGAGGCTAGAAGTAAAAGTTGTGATTCTATAATTGAAAAGGTAGGCTTGGGTTAGGTTGTATCTCTCATGCTTTAATTGGAATAAAGATGTGATTAATTCTTCAAGTTCACCTATTCATGTGTTCAAATGATTTCTTTCAAATTCATTAAGTTTTAAAATCAACAATCTCTCAATTGAGATCTAAATTATGATCATGAATTTTAGGTTCTAGGTGTGTCAATCATCTCTAATCAACTCAAAACCCTAGAATGAAGTTTTAGTTTTCTAATTCACTAGCTCTCTCAAGTTCGTGAATTCTAGAGAAATTAAAAACCCAATTTCAATTCTCATGCAATGTTTAAAATTACTAAAATTTCATAAACTCCATCGATGGCATTAATCATAAATTTATTCCAAAATTTGCATTTGACCACAACCCAACCTTTGCCTAATATAAATTAGTTCATGGCAAGGATCAAATCACACTTCTTTAAATTGGTCATGCTTACACTAATCAAGAAATTTATATGCAAAAACAATCCAAAACAGTCACACAAATTGCTTAGAACAGTAAGGCAATTAACCTCCAATTAGTGTATGACAAAAGCCCAATGAAAGTAGTGATAATTTGCAAAACATTAGAGTAGGTGCTAGAGGAAAGGAAGTCAGATTATACAGCAAACAGGCTAAAATTGCTTCAGCAAATGCCTAGCAAAACACCTCAGATCTCGGTAGAAAGTCAGGCGCTTTGCTTCGGCAATTGCTCTTGTTGTTCTCAACACAGATCAACCAATTGCTTCAGCAAACGGCCTATCGGGTACCTCCTTTCACAAAGAGCGCACGCTGTTTCAAAGAAACGGCCTATCGGGTACCTCCTTCACAAAGAATCGCACCTTGCTTCAAAGAAACCTCTCAGCAGCTCCCAACAATTTCTTCAAAGAACCTCTCAGCGACTCGACGCCCGCAACCTCACGCGATTTCTTCAAGAAATTGACGGGCAACTCTCTCGATGTTGTCTCGCGTTTGCTACAAAGAAATCTCGGCGCTTTCGTCCCTCGCGATTGGCTCTCCCGAATGTTTGCTTCAAAGAAAAACAGCCACAATTTCCTAGTTGCTGCAAAGAAACCCTTATCGATTGGCTTCTCCCTTGGCCTCTCAAACCCTCTCGCTCGGTCTTGCTATAGCAATGTCACCAACAATTTCTTCCGCCTCTTTTGCTACAAAGAAAAAGCGAGAGCTCTCTCCTCGCAAAAGAATGCCCCCTCAAATGCTCCAGCCGATAGATCTCTTGGTGTCTCCTTTTCCACCAAAAAATGATGCCCTAGATTCAAAATTACAAAAGTACCCTTAAGGGTAAAAAGACCATTTTGCCCTTTCTGTAAAATGTCTAAAATGCCCTTAGAGCCCTTGTAATTTTTATCCATTTCTGCATGCAAAATATTCCTTATATCATTATCAATTATAAATTACATTAAACATGAAGTAGTTAAATGATATCTCCAATTCCGATCTTTAATTACTTGTTAGCTAGTTTCTTCCAAATTTCCTAATTTAAAGTAAAAGAATTATCAACATTAATTCTTTTTACAGCCTACCACTTAAGTTCAAGATTTCTAACTAACATTCAAATTCTAGGGATAAAATAACACGAGGCTCAATGAATTCTATGCAATTCAAGTCAATTAAGTACTAAAATTCCAGTGAAATAACTCTCCTATAACGAGTTATCAAACCCCCAAACTTGAACTACTCATTGTCCTCAATGAGTTCCGCTCCCTAACATTTCTAGAGACCTTTCACAAATCACTTCAAGTGGGTTAATTGAACAAGAGTTAAGGAATTATGTTCTACTCTGCGAGTTACCATTCATTCAATGCTCTCTAAGTGGTTCATCCAGAGTTTTCTAGACACACTTATATGTCAATACCCAAGAGCAAACCAACTGGGATTTAACACCTACCATAAAGCTCAATCACTACAATCCAAATCATTCAAATTGGGCAACTCATATTTGAAGATAAGTCACGTTCCAAAATTCGTATGACTACAGATTTATGACCATTACTTTTTATTTATTTATTTTTTATATATAATTTTCTCTTCTTTTTTTTTCTTTCCCGTAGTTCATAGAATGGCACACGTGGTTAGCGCAGCGCACCTAAGCAATGGGATTGCCCCGTAGTTCTTAGAATGGCACACGTGGTTAGCGCAGCGCACCTAAGCGATGGGAATAAGCTCATTGCTTGATACCTTCGCTCCAAGAGGACAACATGGTTAGTGCCTGACCCTTGACAACGAGCACCAAGTTTGAGACATATAAATATATATGCATAATTTTTTTTTTTTTCCAACGAAGTTTTAAGGAAATGGAAGGTTTACGCTCTCTTCTTTCTCCTTTTTTTTTTTAAACACCAAAAAGCAAGAATTTACCTTCCCCAAACTTAGAGTACTCAATGTCCTCATTGAGTTACTTGAGGCTCGGAGCACTCCCCAAACTTGAAATGGTCACCAATTTGGAGTTTACTAATTTAGGAACGCTCTAAAGTATGTATGAGTTACCTAACTTGTCATGGCTTCTAGTTTTCAACCTTTTGGCCTAGGAGTTCAATCCTAACTAGTTTGATTAACACACTAACCATGAGGGCACTAAAGAACCCTTATGATAACTGACTATGAGAGACACTGCACAAAACTCGCATTCCTCGCAGCAACAACTCTTATTCTCATCCCCGTGATTTTCCCAACTCTTCATGTTATGAATTTTAAACTGTGCATTTACAAAAGACAACAAATTTTCTCGATCATTATGAACATGCGAAACTAAATTTTAATAAGGAATGACAACCATCTATCTTAATTTTTTCTTGCTTAAACATAGTGAGTCAACTACCTATCTCATACCTAAAGAAGACCTAAAGAATCATCAACTTAGTATGGATTTCAAAGAATCAAAACAAGGCATTTAAACGTTCAAGCAAGTAGATATCACATAATTCATGAGAAGAAGTCGTTAGAACCAACAAAACCAAAGCATACTTAATAGACCAACAAATTCAGATTATAACGAAAAATAAAACAAAAGGCAACACGCAAAACAACTTAGAATACTAAAAAAAGAAAAAAAAGAAACAGGGCCTCCTCTTTTTGCTCTAGTAGTCATCCTCTTCTTGGGCTTCCTCCTCTTCCTCGTTGTTTACCTCATCTTCTTCATCATCACCTGACTGTGTCCAAGGCTGCAAAATGGAATGGGGAAATTCGGGGAAATTTGGATGTGGGTTTGGAAAGTTGGCTTGCATAGCGGCTCGATAGGCTAAGTCTCTTTCTTGGGCATACTCCCAATAACAATGTGATTGATCTTGCATATGGTGCATCATGCTCATCATCACATTGTTTTGGTGTATGAGTTGATCCATACCTACCATTAACCCCATTCCTTTATTTGAACCAACTTGGGTGTGGTGGTCCATAATGGTGTCTAAAGGCCCGCTAGCTAAGATTTTATCCTCCCAAATATAATAAGGAACCCCGGCCCTAATGCAAAGAGAGGTTACTAAACTAGGGAAGAAGATTTTTCCACTCTTTTTCTTTGCACACCCTTCTATTTCCCTAGCTACTAGGTTTCCTACATCAATTTGCAATTCTGAGAGGATGGCATAAAGAAGCATGATTCGACTCCTCGAGACTATTGAATCATGCGAAGTGGGCATGAGATTCAACTTCACAAAAGGAAGCCACATGTGTGCTTCAGGAGCTAAATAGGAAGCTAACATAGTCCTCGCTCTTGTTGAGCTTACCATCCATTTCGCCCCATTGATCCCTACCGTTCTTAGGGCGGCATTCATTTGAGTGTCGGATGGGGCCATTAACAACTCATTTGTTCTACCGTAAAGTTGGCAAGGCAATTCGAGCATGGAGTTAATGGTATCCGTGTCCCAATGAACATATCTACCCCTTACTATGGATACCCTTTCTTCTAGATAGATGTTCGCATAGAACTCCCTAACTATGGTGGGGATGGCGGCCTCAGGTTCTTTACAAAACTTTTTCCAACCTAGATTTGCTATATTTTGGGATAGGAAAGGAGGAATCTCTCTTGAGCATAGGTTGAAACCTCTCTCTAGCAAAACAGCTCTTTTCTTCAACTTCTCATATTTTGTTCTTGCTCTCTCACTGATAAATCTCTCAAGAATATCTTCCTCACACAATACCTCCTTCATCACTTCGAGATTGTCTTCCCTAGTGTACCCTTTCTTCTTCTTTTCTTTCTTCTCTTTGGACTTAGGTGCCGGTGGTTCAGGGGCCTCCAAAGGATATGCATCCTCTAAGGGCCATTCACTAACCACCTGCTTTCCTTTACTCCGCGAGGAAGAGGAGGAATGGGTGGAAGGTCTAGAATTGGATTGGCTCACTTCTACCATTGCACTCTTCAATTTTTCAACCTCTTTCTTGCTTTTGCTTCTTCGTAGCCACATGATTAAATATGAAGCAAAAGAGAGAAAGGTACTAGAAAAATTCTAAGGAATGGACAAAGAAGCTTCCTAAGCTAAGAAAGATTTTGCTGAGCTAGACTTGGACCTAGATTGGTTTCTCCTAACTCCAGTCTTTTTCTTTTCTTTTTTTTTTTTTTGTTACAAGTCTAAGATTCCTTTTTTTTTTTTTACCTGCGCAGAACAACTAGACTCTAAAGCAAAATTTGTTTTTCTTTTTTTCACCAATTCCTATCCTTTATTCAACTACTTAACCTAAGGGTAACAACATCTAGCCTAGAATAGGTCAACCTGCAAAACAAAAATAAAGCATAAAGTCAATATTTATTCATTTTTCTAAACACATGTAATTACGAATTAATGTAGAACATCAAACTATGAATATTATTATACTAAAACAATAGAGAGAATTGTATCCTAGCTTTTCACTTCCATTCATCCTAGATTACATGCTACAATGAAAATTCACATGCTAATATGTTGGAAGGTTTTCAATAAAATGAGCAATCATGCTTGGTGATCGAGCAAAGGAAGAAAGAATACTTACCTCTAACCTTTTGTATGCTTCAATTCTACATTCTAACGACACTTAATCAAAGATTAATTATAAATGATAAAACAAGGAGCAAAACATGAATCAACTGAATCAAGAATTATATGAACAACTAAATCTCCTATCATGCATACACAACAAATAAAAGGGAAAAGACAACCTAGCTAATTTTTTTTTTTTTTTTTAAATTCATTACACTCCATCATCACTCAACTTCCATGTGGACATATTCCTTTGGAAGTCTTCACTCCAGTAGTGTTTCAAACGTTGCCCATTAACAAGAAACTCTGTTCCATCCTGCTCACAACGAAGCTTTATAGCACCGTGGGAGAGAGTTTCAATCACTGTGAAAGGGCCCACCATCCGGACCTAAGCTTACCAGGAAAAAGTTTGAGGCGAGAATTAAATAGTAAAACTCTTTGGCCTGCTTCGAAAGTCTTTGGAATGAGTTTCCTATCATGCCAAGCTTTAGTTCTTTCTTTGTAAAGCTTTGCATTTTCATAAGAAAATCTCCTAAACTCATCCAAATCATTCAATTGAAGCAACCTTAGATCTCCTGCAGCAATTAGATTTAGGTTTAACTCCTTTAAGGCCCGTAATGCCTTATGCTCTAATTCTAAGGGTAGGTGACAAGCCTTCCCAAACACAAGCCTATATGGGGACATTCCAATGGGGTCTTAAAGGCGGTCCTATATGCCCACAAGGCTTCATCCACTGTAGGACCAATCCTTTCTTTGAGGTTTTACAACCTTCTCAAGGATTCCTTTAATCTTCCTATTGGACACTTCACTTGTCCATTAGCTTGTGGATGGTACGTGCGGGGGAGATTCATGTGCTCACATTATACTTGGCCAGAGGGTATTCATTGCCTTATTGACAAAATGAGAGCCCTCATCACTAATTAAGACTCTAGGGGTCCAAATCTCGTGAATATGTGCCTATGCAAGAATCGACCACCTTTGCTTTGGTGTCATTATTTGGGCACGCCATGGCTTCTACCCACTTAGAGACATAATCTACTGCCACTAAGATATACAAATTCCCTTAGAGGGAAGAAAAGGGCCCATGAAGTCAATCCCCAAACATCAAAGATTTCCACCTCTAAGATGTATGTCAAGGGCATTTACTCTCTCTCCTACATTGCCTCTCTCCTGCATGTATCACATGTCTTGCTAAAAACATAGGCATCCTTAAAGACAGATGGCCAATAATAGCTGATCGAAACACCTTTGTCATGGTCCTTTGGCCACCAAAATGGCCTCCATAAGGGACGAATGACAATGCTCGAGAATAGATGGTATCTCACTTTCAGTCACACATCTCCTAATCATACCATCTACACATTGTCTATATAAACATGGATCGTCCCACAAAAAAAATTTGGAGTCATGCAAGAATCTCTTTTTCTCTTGTGCTGTCAGATCAGGGGGAAGGATATTGCAAGCCAGGTAGTTGGCATAGTCCGCAAACCAAGGGGGGTTGGTCTTTTGGACCTTACCAACTAACAAAAGTTGCTCATCAGGGAAGTCATCCCTTATGTGTGAGTGTGGGGGTGAGGGCTCAGAATTCTCAATCCTAGACAAATGGTCTGCCACCACATTCTCTGAACCCTTTTTATCTTTAATTTCCATTTCAAACTCCTGCAGAAGTAATACCCATCTAATCAATCTTGGTTTGGCATCTTTCTTGGCCAATAGATACCTAATGGCAGCATGATCTGTGTAGACCACCACCTTAGTACCAACCAGATATGGTCTAAACTTTTCAAAGGCAAAGACTACTGCTAACAACTCCTTTTCAGTAGTTGTGTAGTTCATCTGAGCTTCATTCAAAGTTTTACTCGCATAATAGATTGGATGTATTACCTTCTCTTGCCTTTGTCCTAGCATGACTCCTACAGCATAATCACTTGCATCACACATCAACTCAAATGGCAGTTGCCAATCACGTGAAGACATGATAGGTGCGGTGACTAGAGCTGACTTAAGGACATTGAAGGCATGAAGACACTCCTCATTAAATATAAAAGGCTTGTTGACTTCCAGGAGAGAGCACAGTGGCTTTGAGATTTTGAGAAATCTTTGATGAATCTCCTATAGAACCCCATGCATGTCCAAGGAAACTTCTCTCACCCCCTTGACATTTGTAGGCGGTTCCAATTTCTCAATAATCTCAATCATCGCCTATCTACTTCTATTCCCTTGCATGATATCTTATGGCCCAACACAATCCCTCTCTCTAACCATGAAGTGACACTTTTCCCAATTCAGAACTAGGTCTGTCTCTTCACAACGTTGAAGTACTTTCCCCAGATTCTCTAAGCAAACCTCAAATGATTTTCCAAAGACCGAGAAGTCATCCATGAAAACCTCCATGATGTCTTCTACATAGTCGAGAAAATCGCCATCATGCACCTTTGAAAGGTCGCAGCGCATTACATAGTCCAAATGGCATCCTTCAAAAGCAAAGGTACCATATGGACATGTGAATGTTGTTTTATCTTGGTCTTGTGGTGCAATGGTTATTTGGTTATAACCATCAGTAACCATCAAGGAAACAATAAAAGGCTTGACTCGCCAGGTTTGTCCAACATTTGGTCTATGAACGGGAGAGGAAAATGGTCTTTCCCGGTGGCCTTGTTTAGCCTCCCCGTAGTCCATACAAACTCTCCAACCGCTCACTACCCTAGAAGGGATGAGTTCATTGGCTTCAATAATAATTCTCGTCATCCCTCCTTTTTTGGGAAACATTGGATCGGATCGACCAACTCGCTATCCGCTATGGGGTAGATAATTCCAGCATCCAGTCATTTAATGACTTCTTTCTTCACCACTTCTTTCATGGCTGGGTTAAGTCTTCTCTAGGGCTCTATGGATCTGAAAGTCCCTTCCTCTAAGGTAATCTTATGCATGCAATAAGAAGGACTGATCCCTTGAATGTCAGCTAGAGTCCATCCTATGGTCGTCTTGTGTTGCTTAAGGACATTAAGCAACAACTGTTCGTCCTTAGGGGATAGACTTGCTGATATGATAATGGGAAGAGTTTCCTTATCACCCAAAAATGCATACTTTAAGTGTTGGGGTAAGGGTTTCAGTTCTAGTGTTGGGGGTTCTTGAACTGAGGGGATCATAGAAGGTCTCTCTCCTTCCTTCAGATCTAATGACTCAAAGATTTTTCTGAACTTTGCTATTTCTGCTAGTTCTTCCAAACCCTGGGTCAACTCCTCTATTGCTGACTTCTCTAACTCACTTTCTCTCATATCTCCAAATCTCATCTCATGGATTCCTTTCAATTCTTCACAAGGCGGTCTCGTAAATAACTCCATCTAACACATGAATTACGTAATGACTTTCTGTCCCATCGAGATACCTCATCAGTATCATAGATGCTAAATCGACCTCTTGATCATTCATTCTCAGCTTAATGGTCCCCGCATGAACATCTATCACAGTTCTACTTGTTTTCAGGAAAGGTCGCCCCAGGATAATAGGAACATCCTTGTCAGCTTCATAATCCAGGATGATAAAATCCGCCGGGAATATGAATTTATCCACTTGGACAAGGATATCCTCTATTTTTCCTTCAGGGTAGGCTATGGATCTGTCTGCTAGCTGCAGAGTCACTATGGTTGGCCTCGCCTTCCCAATGCCCAATCCCTTATAAATAGAGAGAGGCATCAAGTTTATGCTAGCTCCTAAGTCACATAGCGCCCTTCCTAACTGTCTTCCACCAATAGACACAGGTATCGTGAAAGATCCAGGATCCTTCTCCTTATGGGGTATTCTATCTCTGAACACCGCACTACACTCCTCACTCAACGATACCACTTTGAACTCTTGGAGTTTCTCTTTTTAAGAACATATGTCCTTGAGAAACTTCAAGTAGTTGGGCATTTGCTTCAACGCATCAATCAGTGGTATGTTGATATGGACTTCCTTTAGCATATCCAGGAATTTTTCGAAATGGGCTTCCTTCTTTTGTTTCCTCTTCAGCCTTTGAGGATAAGGTGGTGGGGGTGGTTTGAACTCAGGCACTGCTACTGTTGTTTCCTTGGAAGTTGAGGCTTGTTGAGATTCTGGTTTATCCTTAATCCCATCGGTTCCCGAGGTTTTGATCTACCATTTCCTCATCTTGCCCTTCCTCAACAACAGTAGTCGCCTGCTCATATATCCGGGTTTTCTCACCACTACCCTCTCCTAACCTCTTCCCACTCCTTAATTCTACTGCAAGAACATGTTCCTTCCCATCTCTCTTTGGGATTTCTCAGATCTCAGCAGAAGCGTACTCAGTGGCCTTGCCTTTAGCTCATTTGCTAATTGCCCAACTCGCATTTCAAGATTTCTTAGAGAAGCTTGTTGACTCGAATAATAGCATCATTGCGAGCTATGTATTCTTTGAACAAACTTTCTAGAGAATCACCCGCACTTTGTTGGGAGGATGTAGCCTCTCATTTGTGGTTGAGAGACAGATTTCGATTCCCATAATTCGATACCCATGATTCCTAGAACCAGTGGTTGATACACTCTATTTTGCATTTGAGGGCTTGGGCATTGCTTTGCTTTGGCCTCCCAAGATAGATTTGGGTGATTCCTCCATCCCGGGTTATAGGTGTTCGAGTATGGGTTATTCCTAGATTGACCTCTGGTTTGAGCTTCCTACATAACAGATCGACGCAGGTTGCTAGGGGCGTAACTCGAAAGTGTGTCCTTCACCACAGAGAGACACAGATTCTAAACCTGTCTTGAGGTGCAAAAGATGGGGTTGGAGCATGGGAAGAGATTTGGTTCCACGTTACCCATAGTCAAAGTCTTCAACATGGAAGTCATGGAAGAGATTTGAGCATTTATCGAATTTAACGTGTCCATCTCAAGGACTCCTTTTGCTTTTCCTATCAAGTTCTCCTCACATCCGCCCACCGGCAATTGTTGGATGAGATCCTCTCTAATATCTCGTAGGCCTCATTGTACGCTTTTTGGCCAACAAGGCTCCATTAGCAGAGGCATCCACCACTTACTTAGTGGAGGTGTTCAAACCATGGTAAAATGTCTCCATTTGGATGCAAAGAGGCAATCCATGGTGGGGGCATTTACGCAATGCATCCTTAAACCTCTCCCAGTGCCTCACTCGTGGTTTCATCATCAAACTGTTGGAAAGCTACTATTTCATTCCTAAATCTTGCATTCCTAGTGGGTGGGAAATATTTAATTAGGAATTTCTCTGCCAAGGAGTTCCAGGAATCTACTGCACCTGGCGGAAGCGAATTCAACCAGTTCTTTGCAGCATCCCTGAGGGAATAAGGGAATAAACTCAATCTAATGGCGCTACTAGAGACTCCCGGCATGATGAAGGAATCGCTTACTCCGGGAATGATTTCAAATGGAGATGGGGGTCTTCGGCTGGTAAGCCATGAAACTGCCCAATCGTTTGAAGCATTTGAAACATAACTGGTTTTAGCTCAAAAGAAGTAGCTTGTATAACGGGTCTGATTATTCCTGGATTCAATTCACTCACTAAGGGGTTGGCATAGGTCCTAATGGCTCGCTTCTCGGTCATTGGCTAGCTCTCTATCACATTGGTAGGACCCCTCTAGCCTAAGGTTAAAGAGTGGATTGTCTCTAACATCTTGGGGTGCTCTAGGTTATGGTGTTGGGCTAGAGGATCTATAGGGTCTCTAGGATTATTCTGGTTAGCCATGGCCAATTTTTGCTCTCTCAACCGCTTCCTAAAGGTCCTATCAATTTCGGGGTCAAAATCAAAGTTTAACTGACGACGCACATTCATAAACTATCCCAAGTACCTGAAATGCGTAAAAAACCCAACTCAAGCAATATTATATATATATAAAAAGACTAATCCTAAAAAAAAAAAAACTCAAAAGTAAAGAAAATTTCACAGAACTCACAGATAAAATTCAAAGCTAGTCCTGCAGCAGTGAATACAAAAAACTTGATGCGTAAAATATCGTTGTCCTAAACTAGTGTAACTTAGGATGAGACTCGACTCTTCTTTGACGTGCAAGTATACACGGTCAGTGCAGTAAGTGATAAGATAAGAGTATCGATCCCACAAGGACTAACAGAATCTAAGTAAGTGAGTGTCCTTGAAATTATTCTTTATACTTCTGACACAATGTATGCGATTAGAAAATAATCTAAACATGCATTTAGCGTTGCGAGAGAAGTAAAGTACTCAAACAATATGCACGAAACCAATTAAATTGAATATGAAGATAAGAACATGCAAACAAGAGGCTAGAAGTAAAAAGTTGTGATTCTATAATTGAAAAGGTAGGCTTGGGTTAGGTTGTATCTCTCATGCTTTAATTGGAATAAAGATGTGATTAATTCTTCAAGTTCACCTATTCATGTGTTCAAATGATTTCTTTCAAATTCATTAAGTTTTAAAATCAACAATCTCTCAATTGAGATCTAAATTATGATCATGAATTTTAGGTTCTAGGTGTGTCAATCATCTCTAATCAACTCAAAACCCTAGAATGAAGTTTTAGTTTTCTAATTCACTAGCTCTCTCTCAAGTTCGTGAATTCTAGGAAATTAAAAACCCAATTTCAATTCTCATGCAATGTTTAAAATTACTAAAATTTCATAAACTCCATCGATGGCATTAATCATAAATTTATTCAAAAATTTGCATTTGACCACAACCCAACCTTTGCCTAAGATAAATTAGTTCATGGCAAGGATCAAATCACACTTCTTTAAATTGGTCATGCTTACACTAATCAAGAAATTTATATGCAAAAACAATCCAAAACAGTCACACAAATTGCTTAGAATAAGAAGGCAATTAACCTCCAATTAGTGTATGACAAAGCCCAATAAAAGCAAAGTGATAATTTGCAAAATATTAGAGTAGGTGCTAGAGGAAAGGAAGTCGGATTATACAAAGAAATGGACTAAAATTGCTTCAAAGAAATGCCTAGCAAAACACCTCGGATCTCAGAGAAAGTCAGGCGCTTTGCTTCAACAATTGCTCTGGTTGTTCTCAACACAGATCAGCCAATTGCTTCAGCAAACGGCCTATCGGGTACCTCCTTCACAAAGAAATGCACGTTGTTTCAAAGAAACCTATCGGGTACCTCCTTCACAAAGAATCGCACCTTGCTTCAAAGAACCTCTCGGCGCCTCCCAACAATTGCTTCAAAGAACCTCTCGGCGACTCCGACGCCCGAACCTCACGCGATTGCTTCAAAGAAATTGACGGGCCAACTCTCTCGATGTCGTCTCTCGCGTTTGCTACAAAGAAATCTCGCGCCGCCGTCCCTCGCGATTGGCTCTCCCGAATGTTTGCTTCAAAGAAAACAATGCACAATTTCCTAGTTGCTGCGCAAAGAAACCCTTATCGATTGGCTTCTCCTTGGCCCTCTCAAACCCTCTCGCTGGGTCTTGCTATAGCAATGTCACTAACAATTTCTTCCGCCTCTTTTTGCTCAAAGAAAAAAGCAGCTCTCTCTCTCTCGCAAAGAATGCCCCTCAAATGCTCCAAATGATAGATCTCTTGGTGTCTCCTTTTCCACCAAAAATGATGCCCTAGATTCAAAATTACAAAAGTACCCTTATGGGTAAAAGACCATTTTGCCCTTTCTGTAAAATGTCTAAAATGCCCTTAGGAGCCCTTGTAATTTTTTATCCATTTCCTGCATGCAAAATATTCCTTATATCATTATCAATTATAAATTACATTAAACATGAAGTAGTTAAATGATATCTCCAGCCCCGATCTTTAATTACTTGTTAGCTAGTTTCTTCCAAATTTCTAATTTAAAGTAAAAGAATTATCAACATTAATTCTTTTATTTACCACTTAAGTTCAAGATTTCTAACTAACATTCAAATTCTAGGGATAAAATAGCACGAGGCTCAATGAATTCTATGCAATTCAAGTCAATTAAGTACTAAAATTCCAGTGAAATAACTCTCCTATAACGAGTTATCAAACCCCCAAACTTGAACTACTCATTGTCCTCAAGAAAATAGGGTGCTTGTGTCGACAAACGCCACTTTCCTAGAGGAGGACCACGTTAGGGATCATTTACCAAGGAGTAAAATTGTGTTAAATAAAATGGACAGTACATCAGCAAGAGTTTCTGATGGGGCTAGTACGTCAACAAGCGTTGTTGATCCTAGCACGTCTAGTCAAATCTGTTCCCAAGAGTTGGGAATGCCTCGACGTAGTGGGAGGGTTGTGAGACAGCCTGATCGCTACATGGGTTTAAATTTGAAACCTCGCTTGTCACTCCCGAGGATGATCAGCGAGGATCCATTGACCTATGATCAGGCAATGGTTGATGTTGACAAAGACGAACGGATTAAAGCTATGGACCAGCAAATGGAGTCGATGTACTTCAATTCTATCTGAGAGCTTGTGGATCAATCGGATGGGGTAAAACCTATTGGTTGCAAATGGATCTACAAGCGTAAACGTGGCGTAGATGGGAAGGTGCAGACCTTCAAAGCCCGACTAATGGCAAAGGGTTTTACCCAGGTTGAAGGGGTTGACTATGAGGAGACCTTTTCACCTGTTGCCATGGTAAAGTCGATTAGGATCCTTCTGACCATTGCAGCGTATTATGACTACGAGGTATGGCAGATGGACGTCAAGACAGCCTTTCTGAATGGCAAACTTGATGAGACCATCTACATGGACCAGCCCAAAGGGTTCATTACCCAAGGCCAAGAGCAAAAGGTTTGTCGGCTTCATAGGTCCATTTATAGACTGAAACAAGCTTCAAGGTCTTGGAATATAAGGTTTGATGAGGCGATCAAATCTTATGGCTTTGATCAAAATGTTGACGAGCCTTGTGTCTACAAGAAAATCGTTGACAAAACTGTCGCATTTTTAGTGTTGTATGTGGATGATATTCTTCTCATTGGGAATGAGGTAGAATTTCTTACTAACGTTAAGAAGTGGCTAGCTTCGCAATTCCAAATGAAAGATTTGGGAGAAGCTCAGTATGTTCTAGGTATCCAGATACTCCGGAACCTGAAGAACAGAACGCTAGCCTTGTCTCAGGCGTCTTATATTGACAAGATGTTGTCTAGATATAAGATGCAGAACTCCAAGAAGGGCTTGCTGCCTTTCAGGCATGGGGTTCACTTGTCTAAAGATCAGTGTCCTAAGACTCCTCAAGAGGTTAAGGATATGAGACGGATTCCATATGCTTCAGCTGTAGGGAGCCTGATGTATGCCATGTTGTGTACTAGGCCCGACATCTGTTATGCAGTAGGAATTGCTAGTAGGTATCAGTCCAATCCAGGATTAGATCACTTGACAACCGTAAAGGCAATCCTCAAGTATCTTAGGAGAACGAGGAACTACAGCTTAGTGTATGGCAGTGGGGATTTGATCCTTACGAGATACACGGATTCTGACTTTTAGACTGATAAGGATTCTAGGAAATCCACTTCAGGGTCAACCTTCATTTTGAATGAAGGAGCTGTAGTATGACGAAGCATCAAGCAGAGATGCATCACCGATTCCACTATGCAAGCGGAGTATGTTGCGGCTTGTGAAGCTGCAAAGGAAGCTGTTTGGCTTAGGAAGTTCATGACCGATTTGGAAGTTGTTCCAAATATGAACTTGTCGATCACACTGTTATGTGATAACAGTGGTGCAGTAGCCAACTCACGAGAGCCTCAGAGCCATAAGAGAGGTAAACACATTGAGCGGAAGTATCATCTGATACGGGAGATTGTGCACCGTGGAGACGTGACAGTCACGTAGATAGCGTCAGAGGCCCCCACCCGCATGTCAACCACATGAACGAGTTGGATTACCTCATTTGTACTAATTACAAAGTTGGTCGCATCCATGGTGTTACAAGAATAAGGTTTCCAACCATATTCTTATATCATAGGCCCTTTAGGTTATACTCTTGAACACAATCCAAATAGTGTCTACTACATTGATGTTCAAGATAGATTATAACCTTGGAGCTTAGTTTATTGGATTTATAGAGCAAAAAAACAATTCTATCAAAACAAATAACTCTTTATTTATTTGATCAAAATTACATCAGTTTAGGGTACAAATCCCAACATCCTCATAGTCAACACCTTCAACCTGGGTATAACCCTTTGCTACTAGTCTAGCTTTAAAAGTTTGCACCTTTCCATCTACACCACGCTTTCTCTTGTAGATCCACTTACATCCTATAGGTTTTACCCCATCAGGTTTATCTACAAGATTCCAAACAAAATTGAAGTACATAGACTCCATTTCTTGGTCCATGGCTATGACCCATTTGTTTTTGTCTTTGTCAACCATTGCATGATTATAAGTCAATGGATCCTCACAATCGTCATCTGATATGACAACTTGGGTTTCAAATAAACCCATATAACGGTCAGGTTGTGTTATAACCCTCCCACTATGTCGAGGCACTCTCAACTCTTGAGATGTACACTCTTGACCAGACAATCTAGTATCAACAACTCTTGTTGACATACTAATATTATCAGCAACCTTTGTTGTTGTTCAGTCTGTAAGCCCTAAACTCTATTTTCTTTTATCATTTTACACTCATTCATGATGTTTTGAAATAAGCAAAATCGGATAGGTTGCACTAAATGATGTCGTGATCGAATTTCGAAATCTATTGAATTTGGAGCTACAATGTGTCCAAACTTCATAAGGGAATAGGTAAACCATTGAAATAAGCATATTAAAAGTTGCATTGAAGTAAGTTCAAATCATTAGCAAATTGGAGAAGTTTTAGGTGCATCATGTATTGAATGGAAGATCATATGTTTCACAGACTTGGGATAAGTTGGCTAAATGCTTAGGGTTTCTTTACACACTTATTTTGGTGTTTTAAAAAGAAAAGGAAATGAAACAATGTTTAATATATTAAGTTTTGTTTTGTTAAGAAAAGAAAAGAAAAGAAAAGAAAGAAAGGGATAAAGGAAAGAAAAAAGAAAAGGAAAAAGAAAAGAAAAGCAAAAAGCAAAAAGGGAAGAAGACAAATACCACCTCCACCGTTTGTAATTTTTTAAAATAACTTTATCTTCTCCATTTTCTTCTTCATTTTATCAAAACCAAAGCTGAAGCTTCATGGGAGAAGGAGAAAGGAAGAGAATGGAAGACATTTTCTTGATTTTGGAGCTGGAATTGCAGAAGAAAGGAGGAGAACTCAAAGCTTAGTTGTATAGCAGCAAGGTGATCAACTCAGACCAGTTCTGATGTTTTGGTCTTCTCGAGCTCTACAAGAAGGGGTAAGAGTTGAGTTTTTGATACATGAAAGTTAACTCAATTTGGAACACAGTTTGTGAAGGAAGCTCGAGCTAATACTGAAGTTAACTTACTGTTTTGTTAAGAGGAAGACAGAAGACAGAATTTGCTGTCAAATCTAGAAAGTCTCTGATGTTTTGGTTGTTTTGATCTGAATACTTGGAGTTAGAAGCTCTAATTGGTATGGTTTGAAAGCTTATTGAATTACCTACAACTTTCATGAAGAAATCGTGAGTAGAAAATGTCTAGACGATGTTCTAAATATCAGGTTAAATGTGTTGTACAGCAGGAAATCCGAATCTGGAAACAGCAGAAGTCTGTTTTGAGGAAAGAAGCTTTCGAGGTAATTCTGAACAAATCGGTTTGGAATTTCAATTTCATGTCTTCATATGATTTTTAGAGGGTTCTAAAAGGAAGCGTTTGGTATAAATTACATTATTTTTGGATAAGTAATGAAGAAGTTATGGCTGTCTGAATACAGGGCAGAAAAACCAAAAATGCTGGAAATTTGAATGTGTGTTTTCTTGCAAGTTTTAAGGTCAAAAATCATGAGCTCGAGGTTCTAATGATTGATTTGGCTTGTTTGACAGGCCAAGAGCAAATAGGTCAAGTTTACAAGTCAAGGTTCCAATTCTAATACTGTGAGTGACTCTATCTTAGAACTATGTTTGACCTATGTTTTTCTTCGTGAACATAAGTGTTGATAATTACATCTTGTTTGAACTAGTTGTGAATGGCTTCATAGTGTTTTCTAACATAAGGTTCATGATGGAACCTAAGCATGCTTTGAATTAGTTGTAACTATAAATCCAAGTATGGAAACTAAATTATGAAAGTATGCTTTCCTTTAGAGAATGTTTTATGTAAATCCACTTAGAAACATGTTTAGATGATAATATGAAATTGTCAAGAAATTGTTGTATGTGTTATATAGACATGATTTCCATAGTACACAAATTATGCCCTTGTTTGGGGTTAACCCCTAATACTGAAGGACATTCGAGAAGGTACTTAGGGGGGGGAATGAATCATGATATCCCGATACTGAAGGACAATGAGAAGGTATCCGGGAAGTAAATGGTTTACCTAAATACTGAAGGACAATGAGAAGGTATTCAGGTAGTAAATGGTTTTACCTTAATACTGAAGGACATAGAGAAGGTATTAGGGAAAACCAAACGACCAAAGGTATTCCACGTGCACGTGAGAGAGAGAGAGAGTATGCACCTTATTTGTATAAATGTAACTCGCCACCTCTATGGTTTGATGTGGTATCATGTCATGTGTTTTTATTGTTATGAGCTATTATATTATTGATCTATCTACCCTCGATAAGTTAGTACATTTCGAGTTGTGTGCTATGCACAAGTGGTGACTTAAAACCTGTAAATTGGAAGCATGGTTTGTTTATGTTTACAAACAGATGTTAAGCTATTTTCTACTTATAATCTTCCATTATTATGATTCACCTGTGAGCTTATAATGTTTTAAAGGTAGACACTCACTGAGCTTTTTAGCTCATTCTTTCAATGTTTTCAAACCTTTTCAGGTAGAGATCGAGCTCCTGTACTTTGACATCCTCGCCATAGTCTGCTGGAAGTTTCATAAGTTGTTAGTTTGTACGTGGTCGGTGTTGTATAGCAAGTCGCTATGTAGTTATAGAAGTTTTGTACATTAGTGGTTGTATAAACATTGAGTTGTCTTGTGTTGTTTTGATGCACTTGACTTTTAGTTTCCAAGAGAGACTTATGAAGGGTTTCTCCTTGTGTATGGTTAATAGTTGTCCAGTTTCTGCTGTGTTATGTTAAAATGTTCCATATGCGAACATAATATGTTTATCGTAGTACAGGTCAGTGGTATTGTTAAGAGTTAAACAATGTCTGTTGGTTTCACGCCGCCTTTCGGGCTAAGTAGCAGGTAGTTCGGGAAGGGGTGTGACACAGTCTAACTCACTCAACACAGTTTTACTTCTTGGTTTGTTGTCCTTGATGTGGTCCTCCTCCAAGAAAGTGCCATTTGTCGACACAATTACCTTGTCTTCTTTAGGATCATAGAATAATCCACCTCTTGGTTCTTTTGGGTAGCCTACAAATAGGCAAAATTTTGAACGTGAATCCAATTTCTTTGGGTTTGTAACAAGCACATGTGCTGGACATCCCCAAATTCTGAAATAACATACCTTTACGTCCTTTCCAGAGTTCAAAAGGTGTTTCAGAAACACTATTTGATGGCACATTGTTCAAAATGTATACTGCAGTCTCTGCTGCATAACCCCAAAAAAATTAGGGAGATGAGCATAACTCATCATTGATCGAACCATGTCGAACAAGTTTCTATTTCTCCTTTCCGATACACCATTTTGATGAGGCATACCGAGTGCTAAGAGTTGGGATGTAATTCCATGTTCTATCATATAGCTCTGGAATTTTAAATCCATGTGCTCTCCAGCTCGATCTGATCGAAGTGTTTTAATTGTTTAACCTAATTGATTCTCAACTTCAGCCTTGAATTCCTTAAACTTTTCAAGTGCTTCAAACTTATGATGCATTAGGTAAATATGCCCAAATCTTTAATAATCATCTATAAAAGAGATGAAATATTCATAACCTCCTCTGCCTTTAACATTCATCGGACCACAAAGGTCTGAATGTATAAGCTAAAGAGGTTCTTTGGCTCTATAACCTTTTCCACTAAAAGGTATTTTAGTCATTTTGCCTTCTAGGCAGGATTCACATACAGGTAAAGTATTTTCTTCTAACTCATTTAGAAGTTTATTCTTTACCAATCTCTCAATCCTATTGAGGTTAATGTGACCCAATCTAAGATGCCAAAGATGGGCATTTTCTTTAGGAGATGTTTTACGTTTCTTATCAGTTCGTGTATTTGCTATTTTGAATAATTCAGTGTTTAAAACTATTTTAACCGAATTAAAGCATTGCAAATAATTCTCAAAAAGAGCAACACATAATTCACTATTTTTCCACAGAAATAAACACTTTATTTAATTGAAAAGAAATTGAAGTACATTGTTTGCTAAGGCAAGAAATAGAAATAAGGTTTCTAGTAAACCCTTGAAACTACATACATGTTATCAAATAACAACATCTTATTGTCAGACAATTGCCCTTTATTTGCTCCTTTTCTTTTCTTCTCAGATCTTCTTAAGTTCGTAAGAATAATCATAAGATTTAGTTCCAGAGGGTGAACTCTTCTGAAAACTTTTGGAATGGGCAAACAGATTTTCCTCTCTATTCTTCTGTCACTTATCATCCATAAGAAACTGGTAAGTCTGCAGCTCATTTAGCAGAGATGTCAGATCATAATCTATATTGTTCATCATTTCATTGCTGCGAAATTGCAGAAAACTCTTCAGAAGAGATTCTAGGATGAATGATACCTGACTTTTCTCGTCTATGACTTCCCCGTTCATTTCCGCTATGTTGAAGTGAGCCATCAAATTGAGAACATGTTCTGTTACTGGCGTTCTCTCCTCCATGTGCGCGTTGTAAACGTACTTTAGGGCTTCATGCCGAATTTTTTTGGATGGTTGTCTAGACAAATTTAGCATAAAATTCATGATCTCACGAGCTGAGACCTCGCCCTCCAGCCTCCTGGCTAAAACATCAGATATGCTAGCCAGGATGTAGGTTTTTGCCTTCTTATTGGCATTGATCCAGCGGTCATACGCATTCTTAACAGATTCAGGTGCGTTTTGAGCAGGGAATTGATGACACTCCTCATTGATAACGAACTTAAGATCATGTGCAACCAAGATTATATTGAGTCTTTTCTTCCAAGTCATTATGTTCTCTTCGGTTAATTTTTCCGCACCTAGTAAGGAAATAATTGAGCTAGACATTTTGCTAAAATTTAAAAATAAAACTTGTATAAGTTTCTCGCTAAAAAACTAACTAATCCAATCACATTTTAGCTAATTATCTAATGATTCCTAGGTCATTAATTATTTGCAATGATACTCCAAATGTTTAGAATGTATGACACCAAAGGGTAATCAAAAACACTCCTCCTCTTGATCAAGACATTCTTGACCAAAACCTAATGCCAGAATAACTCTTATTCCTATAGACATTAGTTACCATTATTTTGTCAGGATACATACACTTCTTATGTACCTTGTGAGTGTAACCCTCTGTCTTTAGACCCCAGAGTCCCCATCCAACAAAATCTGTTGAAGGGAGGACTAGGTTGAAAAACAGACTAAGGAAATCTTTATCCCTTTCGGGTGTCCACTGTGTTCGATCCCCTATTATCAAGCCCTCCGAAGAAATTGTCTGGTCCAGGCCAAACTAGCAGGCTGACCATAGTGATCTTATGGTGTGAACTAACAGAAAAGACCATAGGTTTTTGTTTTCACTAAACCTGCTCCCACTCACTATAAGTACCCTCTCTATTCACCTTGCTATTGACTCATACAAACACCATACGAAGGGGGATGCTCCCATTTGCGCCACGAGGCCAAGTATGAGTCTCACAGTGTGAACTTCTCCGGAGAGATATGAGTGGAATTATATGTATCATATACACTTTTCCTCACACTAGATACTTTAACTCTATAGGAAATTGACCTAGGTTAAACCCGGCTAATGGTTTTACCTAAACTTATCAATATAACTCTTATATTGATAATCAATATAACTTTTATATTGATTTTATCCTAAGTTTGCTAATATAACTCTTTATATTAAATCTATGATTTCTAGTTTATTAACCCCTTAATAAACCCGCTGACGCTATTATAATTTATAAACTCTCTGATTAAAATTCACTCCCAGGTCAGTTTCCAGGTACGGGTGTTTCGTTTCCGTCAGCTTAAATACCCTAGCCTAGATAGAACCTTCCTTAGACAGAGTTCCTCTTTTAATCAATGTTTATAAATTACATGGTTCCTAATTCTAATCCAATTACAACTAGATAACCTAAGGTCTATTAATTTCATGTTCTAAACATTTTAAAACTAATGAATTTAACCTTAGGTGACATGCAATTTTATGTTATTGTGCTTGATCATTCATCATATGAATAATAAAACATACATAACACATTCATCTCATGAAAAATATGCATGTCAATGTTGTCCAAAAATTAATATAACACCTTATATTAATTATACATGCAAACTATATAATATAACACTTTATATTACAAATTATGCATGGAAATGCTTAATCTAAGGTGGGATATCTAAATAAAATCACACATTATGCATGACAATAATTATACAACAATTGCATAAATTAAATAGCAAAATTAGACCACTTTTGGCACCCTAAAATTAATTTCAATTAACATAATCTAATTATATTAATTAAAATTAATAATATTAAATAAATTTAAAATATAAAAAGTTTTTATATTAAATATATGTAATAAAAACTGTTGTTTCGTCCGTTGGATCCTTCATGAAACGCCTACGGCGTTGCAACGCTGATGATTGCCATTTCTGCCCGTTGGAGCGCTCAGCAAAATGCTTCTGCCTTTAGCGTTGCGACGCCCGTGCTTGCGTTGTGACACTGGGAGGAGCGTTGCAACGTTGCATCTGTTTGCAACGTGAAATCTTCCTCAACGGCGTTGCAACGCTGATGAACAGTGTTACAACCCTGCACACAGAACATCAAACTCCTTTGGTTGTTTTTGCTCGTTTTTGCTTCATTCTTCTTAGCAACTACTTTGCCTCGATTGACACGGACTTACAGACTTGATTTACATAAATATATGCCCAAAACAATAGGCCCTTATATTGAACAATTCAACGAAATTATGTAAACCTATGTGCCAAAAACGAACACATCTAAATTTTTAACCCGATCATACATCTCATGAAATCAGTAAATCCCACCTTTGTTATTAATAAATCCAGAACAAAATCAAGAACACAATTGGAGCTCTGATACCAATTGAAGGGATCGAATCCCGCAACGAAAGCGATTGTGAATCGCGTGTTCATGATATTGTTACATAGATCTCATACAAGAACAATATACTAAGATTAACCATGCATTTTAAAGATAGGACAACAAGAATTTTACCTTTGAAGAACACTTTCTCCACGAGCTCCTTCTCCAACGATCACGATCTCAGCAACACGAACCCGAATCGTGTGAAGATCTGCAAGTAGATCTTCTCCGTTGTTCTCTAGGTGAGGGAGGAATGTGGGTTCCTTTAGGAAGAGATGTGGAGGTATGAGATATTTGTATTTGGAACTCTTTCCAACAATACACATGTGGAACTCTAGGGTTGCATGAAAAGCCTTTACCAAAGTTACATCTAATGCAACTATTTATAGGGAAATAAGATGGAAATTACCATCTTATCCCTCCTTCATTCTCTCATTAGTATATAATTAATTTGTGAATCTTATTCAATTAAAACTATATATCATATCAATTATATCATATATAATTAATATAACACCTCATATATGAAATTGAACACTTCAATTTCATTTCTAACTTTATACCATCAATGTTACCATGTTGAGCCAACGGAGGGACCTAATGGCCTACAGTTCATGAGTTCCAATGATGTGAAATTAACTGATCAAACTCTTTGATCCAATTAATCAATATTCATTAACTACAAATCACTACACTATAGACTTGTAGCTGCACTCTCTTCACTGTAGATTATATTTTATCCATTGATATAATCATTACCCATGAGTCGACCCTTCACAGGTTGTTCGTAATCACAGTTGGGTCAAATTACCATTTTACCCCTGTGATTACCTCTTTGTCCCTTAAACACCACTGATCCTCTAATGAACAACAAGTCTATGATCCTACCATAAACCCTCTTAAGCTAGTTTAGAGGATGGGACTCCGTTGTTCAATTCCTGGACTTAGTTCTTAAGGGAACAACCTATCTAATTCCTTAGTCTAGGAATGAGTGAATTCGTCTTGCAGAGCTAAGTTCCCAGCTACCTACGAGGTTCTGTCCCTTTGAAGGTAGGCTAATTAAGTCGGCTACAGGCCACTCTCACCCATACTAGTCGAAGGACAAACCCCTATAAGCATGAGTTCTTAACTTGCTCAGGATTCAGGTTGAGTCACTAATGACCATCTATAAATTATCAGTCGTATCCTGTATGAACTCTTCATACAGAATGCCCCCACTCGCATGTCATCCACATGAATGATTTGGATTATCTCATTTGTACTAATTACAAAGTGGGGTGCATCCATGGTGTTACCAGAATAAGGTTTCTAACTTCATTCATATACCATAGACCATTTAGGTTATACTCTTAAACACAATCCAAATAGTGTCTAACACTGGTGTTCAAGATTCATTATAACCTTGGAGATTAGTTTATTGGATTTATAAAGCGAGAAGATAATTCTATCAAATCAAATAACTTTCTATTCATTTGACTAAGATTACACAAGTTTATGCCACTATTTCCACTAATTATACATTATGCAAAATCAATTTGCATAAATGCATAATATAAGGTATCGAATACCTTATTATCTAAATCACATTTACATAAAGTGGAAATTAAATTGAATCATATTCAATTTACATATCTCTCAAATTAATTTCCTAATTATGTCTTAATTCCATAATTAGGCAATAACATAGTTTATTATGAATCATATTCACATCAAACTATATTCTATATCCATTACATCATATATAATTAATATAATTCTCTAAATTGAATTGAACACGTCAAATTCATTCCAAAACTTTATACCCTCATTATTTCCATATTGAGCCAACCGGGGGTCCTAATGGACCTACAAATCATGAGCTTCAACGATACGAGATTAACTAATCAAACTCTTTGATTCTGTTAATCAACATTCGTTAACTACGAGTCACTCCACTAAAGACTCGTAGTAACACTCTCCTCACTGTAGGACAAGTTGTGTCCATTGATACAACCAATGCCCGTGAGTCAACCCTTCACAGGTCGTTCGCAGTCACAGTGATTCAATTTACCGTTTTACCCCTTTGACTACTTCTTGCTCCTTAAGTACCACTGATCCTCTAATGAACAATAAGTCTATGGTCCGACCGTAAACAATATCTCTCTCGGCCCAGAAAGAGGGAGGGGCCCCGTTGTTCAAGACCTGGATACAATTCTTAAGGGAACAACCTATCTAGTTACCCTAGTTCGGGAACGAGTGAATTTCTTCTTGCGAAGTTAAGTCCCCAGCTCCCTACGAGGTTTCATCCCTGAGAAGGTAGACACATTGAATCGGCAGCTATGGCCACTCTCACACATACTAATCTAAGGATAAACTCCCACAGACAGGAGTTCATAACTCGCTCAAGATTCAGGTTGAGTCACTAATGGTCATTATTGAATTATTATCCCTAATCTATCAATGACGTTATTAGAGTGGTCTAGTAATTCTCGGTCTGGTCTTGTACAATCTCATCGCACAAGATGCCCTCACTGCATTTCAACTACATGAACGAATTTGATCGCCTCATTTGTATCAAATACAAAGTGGGTCGCATCCATAGTGTTACCATGATGAGGTTCCCAACCTTATCCATGTACTATAAACCATTCAGGTCATGTACTTGAACTTGATCCTAGCTATGTGTCAACTACACGCGGTTCAAGATCTCCTAAATGTGATCTTGGAGCTTAGTTTATTGGATTTAAGCTTGTAATTGCGAGAATGCAAGGTTTAAGAAAACATAACACTATAATTCATTTCCTTGAAAAAATTACAAATACACGAGTTTAGGGCATAAATCCCATCATTGCAAACCTAACATTCATCTCATGAAATTGAAAGTATATCCACCTGATTTTTGTGAAATTCAAGACAAAATTGAGAGCAACATTGGCTCTGATACCAATTGAAGGGATCGTATCCTACAATAGAAGCGTTTTGAATCGCCTTGCTCTCAATTACGTTATTTGGATTTCAACAAAAACAGGAAACTAAGTTAAGCAAATTTGAGAAAAAAAAAGGTTACCTTTGAAGACTCTTCTTCTAGTTCTTCTCCTCCTTTAATGTTTATCTCGTTCTCTATGATCATGAACCCATTGAACACTACAAAAAAGCCTTCATCGTTGTTCTCTAGGAAAGGGAGAATGGGTGGGATTCCGTTTTGGAAAAGGGAGAGGTTTTGAGAGGAAGTTGAGAGTGTTTTTGGAGTTTTGGAAATCCTATTTCCAAAAAATGAACATTTAACTTTCCACAAGTGCATCCAAATTCACCTTTATATAGGGAATTGATGGGAATTGAATCTCGTGCAGAAGCAATTGTTCACATTTGCTCTCAATTGGGTGACATAGAAGTACTCAAAAAACAAAAAATCTAAGCTAAGCATACATATTTAAAGCATAAATGGATTAGATGATTACCTTTGAAGATCGATTTTTGAAGTAGTTTCTCGTCGTCTACGAGCTCTCTTCTCTACGAACGAATCCTCGAACACCGCCAAAAGATCTTCTCGGTTGCTCTCTAGGAGAGGGAGAGAGGTGGGAACTCATTTGGATTAGGAATGTTTTGAGAGAGAGCTTGAGAGAACTCTTGTGTTTGCCTTAAGATGCAAAACTACACAAATGGTTCATGTCTACCAAAATGCATCCAAAAGGATGCTTTTATAGGCAATGTGCGTGAAGACAAATTCTCCACCCATTTTGCCACTAACTCCACATATTATGAATAAATGCATAATATAAGGTGTCAAACACCTTATTATATGAATCATATTCACATAATGTGGAGAAATTGGATTTAATTAAATCCAATTTCATCTCTCCAAAATTCTACCATTAATTATGTCCTTATTCTATAATTAGACATATTTAAGTTCAATATGAGTCATATTCACGTTGAACTATATATTATATAAATCATATCACATATAATTGATATAATCCCTAAATTTGAACTTGAACATTTCAAATTCATTCCAAAACTTTATACCCTCTATTAATTCCATGTTAAGCAAACTGAGGGACCTAATGGCCCTACAGATCATGAGCTCCAACGATACGAGATTGGCTAATCAAACTCATTGATCCCGTTAATCAACATTCGTTAACTACGAGTCACTCCACTAAAGACTCGTAGCTGCACTCTCCTCACTGTAGGACAAGTTGTGTCCATTGCTTTAACCAATGCTCGTGAATCAACCCTTCACAGGTCGTTCGTAGTCACAACTGGGCAAATTACTGTTTTACCCCTGTAACTACTTCTTGCACCTTAAGAACAACTGATCCTCTAATGAACAACAAGTTTACGGTCTGACCATAAACATTATCCCTCTCAGGCCAGCAAGAGGGAGAGGCCCCGTTGTTCAAGACCTGGATTGAGCTCTTAAGGGAAACAACCTATATAGTTACCCTAGAACGGTAACGAGTGAATTCCTTCTTGCGAAGTTGAGCCCCCAGTTTCATCCCTGAGAGGCATATTGATTCGGCAACTATGGCCACTCTCATTCGTACTAGTCAAAGGACAATCCTTGGTAGACAGGAGTTCGCTACTCGCTCAGGATTCAGGTTGAATCACTATTGGTCATCGTTTGAATTATTAGCCATAACTTATCAACGGTGTTACTGGATTAGTCTAACAATTCTTGGTCCAGTCTTGTACAAACTCTTTGCACAGGATGTCCCCACTTGCATGTCAACTGTATGAACGAGCTGGATCGCCTTGTTTGTATCAAACACAAAGTGGGTCGCATCCATAGTGTTAACAGGACGAGGTTCCCAACCTAATACATCTACTATAGGCCATTCGGGTCACAAATTAGAATTTGACCTCGGAGCTTAGTTTATTGGATTTAAGATTGTAATTACGAGAATAAAAGTTTGAAGGAAAAAATAATAATTTTATTCATTTCCTCAAATAATTACAAATACACGAGTTTAGGGCATAAATCCCAACAAACTCCCACTTGTCCTAAAGCTAGTGGAGTACATGGAACATTACAATAATGCAAATATAATAAACTAGGGCATTGAATACTCTTTGATACAATACTCCCACCTGCCTAGTCAAGTTCTAATGTCTAAACCTAGAGTTTCTAAGTGACCCTCGAACACCTTAGCCGTGAAAGTGTTTGTAAATGGATCAGAAGCATTGCGCCTCGATGCTATCTTCGTGACGATCACGTTTCCTCGGTGCACAATTTCTCATATCAAGTGATACTTCCGTTCGATGTGTTTTCCCCTTTTGTGACTTTGAGGTTCTCTCGAGTTTGCCACGACACCGCTGTTATCACAATAAAGGGTGATCAGGAGGTTAATATTTGGAACGCCTTCCAAATCAGTCATGAACTTCCTAAGCCATACTGCCTCTTTGGCTGCTTCACAAGCTGCTACATACTCAGCCTCCATAGTGTGTTGGGATTTATGCCCTAAACTTGTGTATTTGTAATTATTTAAGGAAATGAATAAAGTTGTTATTTTTCCTTCAAACTTGTATTCTCGCAATTACAAACTTAAATCCAATAAACTAAGGTCCAGAGTCACATTCTAAATTGTGACCTGAATTATCTATAGTAGATGAATTATGTTGGGAACCTTATCTTGTTAACACTATGGATGTGACCCACTTTGTATTTGATACAAACGAGGCGATCCAGCTCATGGGAATCAGATCCCCTTGAGCAGCGGAAACGTGATTAAAATCGTAATTGCTCATTTGTTTTGGTTTACTAAAAATACCAATACATTGAAAAAATACAGAGACAAACATTTAATTACTAATCTAATTAGACATGGAACTAAAACATGCAAACATGTTGTTCAAAACATTAAACTAAAGGGAATTCAAAATTACCTTTGTAGATCAAACAAACAGCAACTCCTTGCTTCTTTTGCACAACAACACTGCAACTAAGAAAAGTCCTTTGTTCTTCGTTTCCAACAGGACAACACCACTTGGAAAACCTCCTATGGCTTTGAGTTCCACTTAGATCGAAGCTTTTGTAGGAAAGCTTCCATCAATTTGGAAAGGAAAAAGGAATTTGAGAGAGAGAGAATTTTCTTTTGCAAATCACAATTCTTAACAAGCTAATTGATCGATGGTCTCACATGATCTGCCTTCTCCCTGTTAATCTATCGATAGGGAGAAGGAAAAGGGTAGTGGGAACGTGTCTGGATGACACGTTCCCTTAACTTAATTAAAAATAATCAAATTAATATTTAATTAAATAAAATTAATAATAATATAATTAAATCATATTTAATTATATAATTATCAATTTAAATCACATTTAACTAAATCAAATTAAATATCATATATTTAATTTAGATTAAATCATATTTAATCAATTTTTCCCTCTAACCTATAGTTTTAATGAACATCATATGCACATTAAATTTTAACCTATAGTTTTTTAAATATGAATATCATTCACATTCAAATTAAAATTTGAACCCTTTTAAATATACTCTTTTAAATATTTAATTTTCTTATATAATTTAATACGAAGAATATTCACATTAAATTTATAACATAAATTCCAAAACTTAATATTATAACGTATCTATATACATTAAATTTATTCCTTAATGAATTTGAACATTTCAAATTCAAACGATCTAAGAACCATTTACGAGGTAGGAGGTGAACCTAATGAACCTACAGACCAGAAGCTCCAACGATATGAGATTATTCGGCTAATCTCATTAACCTCATAATCAACATTCGTTAACTATGGAAACACTCCACTAAAGTCCCGCAGCTCCACCCTTCTTGTTTGGTTGTATATCCTCATCTCGTGTAGTTTGTAATATTCCAAGTTGTAAATAAATAAGAGATATTTATTTGAACTTTGTGTCATAAATAAGAGTTATTTATTTGAACTTTGTGTCTCGCATATTTCATAAACTTAATCCAATAAACTAAGCTCCAGGGTCATTGTATTATGAGAGAACTAGAACTTGAACAGTGTGTAGTGGACACACAGGGAGGATCACGTTCGAGTTAATGACCCGAACGATCTAAAATATACGGATAGGGTTGGAGACCTAATCCTGGATATGATGTGGATGCGGCCCGCTTTGTATTAGATACAAACGAGGTGATCCAGCTCGTTCATGTGGTTGACATGCGAGTGGCGGCATCCTGGGCAATGAGATTTTACAAGACCGGACCGTGAAATTTTAGACTTACTGATGTAACACCGTTAACAGTATAGCGCTAATAATTTCGTAGATGATCATTAGTGACTCGACCTTAATCCTGAGCGTGTTACGGACTCCTATCTGCGGGGGTCTGACCTTTGACTAGTAGGGGTGAGGGTGGCCACTGTTGCTCGCCCAATATGTCTATCTTCTCAGGGACAGGACTACGTGGGGAGCTTGGAACTTGACTACGCGAGACGAAATTCACTCGTTCCCGACTTAGGGAAACTAGAGGAGTTGTTCCCTTACCGGGTCAAAGAGTTTGACAGGTTAGTCTCAGATCATTGGAGCTCGTCACGTGTAGGTCCATTAGGTCACTCGGTTGGCTCAAATTGGACAAATTGAGGCTTTACAGTTTGGTGTGAATTTGAAGTGTTCAAATTCATTATTTGGGTATTTATGTCATTTATATGAGATATAGATGACATAATATATAGTTTGATGTGAATGAGATTCATAATAAACTATAGTATAGCCTAATTGATTAATTAGTGCTAATTGGAGAAATTGAATTGAGAGAAATTAAATTGAATATGATTCAATTTAAAAATCCACAATTATGCAAATGAGATTTGTATAATAAGGTATGAGATACCATATATTATATGATTTTTATATCATATAGTTGTGATTTAATGGTAATTTAGTGGAGATATTAACTCCACATCACACCATTATTTAAAGGCTTGGTGAGAAGATTTTGGTAAGGTTGGTTCTCATTTTTGGAAATTCAAGTTCCAAGAGGCCTCCATTCTCTCTAAACTCTCTCAAATTCTCCTCACCAAGGGAGTCACACCTTCTCTCCCTCAACCTCCAGAGAACAACCAAGAAGACCCTTTGGAGGTGTCTTGTTGTTCGGATCGAGGATCGAGTTCGAGGAGTTCGTCCGTTCGAGAGAGATCGTGATCGGAGGAGGAAAGCGTTGAAGAAGGGTTCTTCAACAAGTAAGTAACAATTACCTTACTGTTTTTCCTCTCTTTAATGCATGTTTAGCCTAGGATCTATGAGATAGGTTTGATTTTAAGATAACAATACACAACGAAACAACGACGTTTCACAACATCTTCCGCTGCGGGAATTCCAAATCCCTTCAACTGGTATCAGAGACAATCGTTGCTCTTCGTCGTGTAATCTTTGATATCTTAGAATTAGGTGGGTAGCATTAATTTCATGAGATGATTGTTAATGGTTTGCGTTTTTTGATGTTTTCGGTTTTTGGCACTTAGTTAGATTTACATTAAATGTTGATGAGATCAATGTAAGGGCCTGGTGTTTTAGGCATTTTTTAATGTAAACCGAGTCTGTAAGTCTGTGTCGTTCGTGGCAAGGATTGCTGTGAAGAAAATGGAGCGGAAACGGGTGATTTTTGTGAAAAACAGTAAAGGTGGTTTGCTGGAAATTCATCAGCGTCGCGACGCTGTTCTTCAACTATACGACGCCATCCATGCTGCTAGAGAGGCTGCTGCAGTGCAGTGTTAAAATGCACGGGATTGCGTTGCAACGCCACGACGTTGAGAACGCAAGGCATGACATTGTACACTACAGCGTTGCAACGCCATCGTAGTGGAGCATGGTGCGCGAGAAATTCGCGTCGTAGTGGCATCAGGGGTCAGTGGTTCAAGCTTAGAGTTACGCAACTGTTTTAATTATTTATTTTATTTATTTATTTATTTGAAAAATGTATTTATTTATTTATTTTATTAATTAATATTAATATTAATGTTATATTAATGTTAACTAATTTATTTAATTTCCTTAGGGTGCCAAAAAAAATCGGTCCAATTATGCTATTTATTATTTTATGCATGAGATGTATGAAATATTTATTCTATGTGCATATAGCATGTCATATAGATTTAAAATCTCACCTTAGGTCAAACATTTCATGCATCATATTTATATTATAAGAGTTATAATATATAGTATGCATGATAGGATTATATTATAAGAGTTATAATATAATGTTTGCATGTTTTAATTTATTTAATATTAGTGTTATATTTCTTATATTAAAGCATGCTCATGCATTTAATTCATGTGATGAATGTAGGTTATAGTTTATTATTCAGGTGATGAATGATCAAGCACTATAACATAGAAATGCATGTAACTTAAGTTAATTATTAGTTTTAAAATGTTTAGAACTTGAATAATTAGACTTTGGTTTTCTAGTTCTAATAAGATTAGAATTAGGAAATCAAATATGACTTATGTGTTGGAATGTATGTTCTAATCTCGTTTTGTTTGTAAATTTAACATTTGAAATTAATAAGAGTTATTTATTTCATCACTTCGTGTCTCGCAAATTTTACAAACTTTGTCCAATAAACTAAGCTTCAGGGTCATTGAATTTATGAGAGAACTAGAACTTGAACAGTGTGTAATGGGCACACAGGGAGGATCACGTTCGAGTTAGTGACCCGAACGGCCTACAGTATATGGATAGGGTTGGAGACCTAATCCTGGATACGGTGTGGATGCGGCCCGCTTTATATTAGATACAAAGAAGGTGATTTGAATCGTTCATGTGGTTGACATGCGAGTGGCGGCATCTTGTGCAATGAGATTGTACAAGACTGAACCGTGAATTATTAGACCTACTGATCTAACACCGTTAATAGTATGGACTAATAACTTCGTAGATGACCATTAGTGACTCGACCTGAATCCTGAGCGTGTTACGGACTCCTGTCTGCGGGGGTCTGTCCTTTGACTAGTACGGGTGAGGGTGGCCATAGTTACTCGCCCAATATGCCTATCTTCTCGAGTACAGGACCAAGTAGGGAGCTGAGAACTTAACTACGCGAGATGGAATTCACTCGTTCCCGCCTCTAGGGAAACTAGAGGGGTTGTTCCTTTAAGTGCTGTCAACAAGGCTTGGACAACGGGCGCCCACCCTCTCACTGGCTCAAGAGGGGTGTTGTGTATGGTTGGACCATTACAACGTTGTTGTTCATTAGAGGAGCAGTGGCGACTTAAGGAGCAAGAAGTAGACACAGGGGTAAAACGATAATTTGACCCAGAAGTGTCTACGAACAACCTGTGAAGGGTCGACTCATGGGCATTGGTTATATCAGTGGACACAACTTGTCTTACACTGACGGGAGTGCAGCTACGGGCTTTAGGGGAGTGTTACCGTAGCTAATTAATGTTGATTAACCAGGTCAAAGAGTTTGACATATTAATCTCGGATCATTGGAGCTCGTCACTGTAGGTCCATTAGGTCCCTCGGTTGACTCAAACTGGATTAATAGAAGGTTTACATTTTTTGTGTGAATTTGAAGTGTTCAAGTGCACTAAAGGGCAATTATGTCATTTATATGAGATATGATTGACATATTATATAGTTTAATGTGAATGAGATTCATAATAAACTATAGGTTAGCCTAATTGTTGAATCAGGGCTAATTTGGAGAAATTAGATTGAGAGAAATTAAATTGAATCAAAATCCACAATTATACAAATGTAATTTGTAAATTGAGATATGAGATATCTTATTATATGTGGTTATGCAAATATGATTTGCATAGCCTATGGTTGTGTTAAAATGGTAAATAGGTGGAGATTTCAACTCCACCTGTCACCATTATATAAACCCCTTTGCAAGAAGGGGTTGTATGATTGATTGCTCATTTTTGGATTTCTCACCAAAAAGTAATTTGCATTTCTCTCTCAAACAACTCTCTCTGAATCTCTCCTCCTTACACCAAAGAAGAGAAACCCACCATTCTCCTTCTACCAAAAGTAGAACAACCGAGAAATCAAGTGGAAGTTTTCAATTTGTTGGTTCGTACGAGGAGTTCGAGATCGTTGAGAACAACACGAAGAGTTTGTGATCGAAGGAAGGAAAACGTGAAGAAAGGTTCTACAACAAGTAAGTGTTACTTGCTGGTTTTTCTTCTTTACTAGCATGTTTAGCCTAATTACATATGATAGTTTAATTTTAAGAAAACAAATTTCACAACGGTACCACGACGATTCAATCGTCCTTTCGTTGCACGGGATTTCATTCCCTTCATTATGAATGGAGATTAATTAGTAACTTTGTCTAAGGAAGGTTCTGTCTAAGGCTGGGGTATTTAAGCTGACGCTTTGCAGAACACCCCTACCTGGGACTGAATTTGGTCCGGAGATTCATAGGTTATATTCTTGTGAGTTCCGTTAATTAAGAGTTAATTAATTTACTCAATAGATCTAAGTTAATAATGTGATTATAGACTTGGGCTAATCCAATATAAGAGTTATATTGGTAGACTTAGGTAAATTTTAACCGGTTTATCTAGGTCAATCCCGATTAATTTAAGGTTTTGAGTGGGGGGAAATAAAGTGTATGAGATACATTTAATTTTTATCCACAAATCTATGTTATGTTCGCACCGTGAGATCCATACTCGGCCTCATGGTGCAAATGGGAGTGTCCCCCTACGGGTGACATTTGTATGGGTCAATATTCAACTTGAATGGAAAGAGTACTTATAGTGAGTCGGAGCAGGACCTGTGAAAACGGGACCCACGGTCTCTTCTTTCGACTCACACCGTGAGACGCCTATGATCCGCCTGCTAGTTTGGCCTGGACTAGACAATCCCTACGGAGGGCCTTGATCATGGGAGTCGGAACACCGTGAATTCCCGAAAGGGATACGATTTCCTTGTTGGTTTTCCTTCTTAGTCCTCCCTACGACGGCTATTGTTTGGACGGATACTTGAAAATTTAATGATTGAGAGTGACACTCACAGGATTCATTAAGAGTTAATGGATTTAGACCGAAAATAGGTAACTGGACGTCTAATGGAATAAGAGTTATTCTGGTATTAGGCTCTGGTCGAGAAAGTCTTGTCCCAGAGGAGGAGTGGGTTTGTCTACCCTACGGTGGCGGTCATTCTAAACCTTTTGGGGTATCATTGCAATTTTTAAAATGACCTAGGGATCATAGGATAAAAATTGCTAAAACCTGATTGGATTTTCAAAAAGTTTTTTGCGAGACTAATACAAAGTTTTTTCTTTTTTCAGCAACAAAAATTCAAACGCTTTTAACGCTCCTTTAGCTTCCGTTAAGTTAGTCGGCGATGATTTTTCGTGGAAAAAAATATTAACATGATTTTGGTAAATGACGACCGAGAGTTCGCGCTCACTGAGGAGGGTCCTTAGGTGCCCAGTTCAACAGTTCTATTCAACGATCTACAAACCTTCCAGTCCTTGGTGCAAACCAAGGGACAGGAAGTTGAGGCAAGTGTTACCTTTAGACTTTTTCACAGGGGTTTGACCTCTGGGACAAAGTTTGTAGGCTCTTCAGGCCCTAAAGGGAAGAATGAGAAGTTGAAAGAGGATAGGGTTGATTGCGCTGCCGCCCTAAAAGGCAAAGAGATCAAGGAAGTTGCGAGAAAGTGTTTCTACTGCAACGGGAACGGACACCTGAAAAGAAGTTATCCCAAGTTCCTTGACGAAAAAAAGAAGACAGGTAAATGTGATTTACTCTGTCTGGAAATTGGATTCAGGCACCACTAACCACGTTTGCTCTTCTTTTTAAGGATTAAGTTCCTGGCAGCGGCTGCAAGAGGGTGAGATAACACTCAGGGTTAGATCCGGAGAAGTTGTCTCAATCAGAGCAATAGGCACAGTGAACTCGTTTTTTATGGAAGTACTTATTATTGGATAATATGTACATAGTTTCTGGGTTTACAAGAAACCTAGTTTCTATTTCCTGCTAATTAGAAAAGAATATTTTCGTTTCTTTCAAGAGTAATAAAGCGTTTATTTCTCAAAATGGAAATTTGATTTGTTCTGCTTCGCTTGAAAGCAATTTATATGTTTTGAACCCTAATACGATCAAAAGTGTTTTGAATACCGAATTGTTTAAAACAGCTGAAACGCGAACTAAGAGAGTAAAGGTTTCCCAAAAGAAAGTGCCCATCTTTGGCATCTACGGTTAGGCCACATTAATCTCAATAGGATTGAGAGACTAGTGAAGAACGGACTTCTAAGAGAGTTGGAAGTGTTGGGGTTTGTGCCGTAAAACTCGTAGTTTGTATTTTTGTTTTAATTATTGTAATAAAGTGTTATTACTTCAATAAAGTGTTATTGTTCATTTTCTATGATATTGCCTTTGTTTTAACCCTAAATCCAATAAACTAAACATCCAAAGCTGTAAAATGAATCTTTCACTGAATGTAGTGTACATATAAAGGATCTCGGTTCGAGATACAGCCTAAAGGGTGTATAGTTAGGGAATAAGGTTTGGGTACCTTACCCTGGTAAAAAGATGGATGTGGCCCACTTTGTATATGATACAAACACTATGATCCTAACGTGTTCGTGTAGATGAGATGTGAGTGAGGATATCCTATGTAATGAGATTACATAAGACCGAACCACGAAATAGTAACCACTAGATGTAACTCCGTTGACTAGTTAGGTTTCTATTTCACTAGGATGACCTAGGCAACTTGATCTCAATTGTAAACTCGAGATCTCTCTTTGAAATTTTCCTAAAAAAAAAAAGAAAAGAAAAGAAGAAAGAAAATGTTTAAATATTTGGTTTTGCTTTAAAAAGAAAAGAAAAGAAAAGAAAAGAAAAGGAAAGGAAAAGAGATAAAGGAAAGAATAAAGAAAAAAAAGAGAAAAGCAAAAGGGAAAAGGACAAAAACAAATAGACCACCGCCAAGCTTTTCTTAATTTGATTTAATCCACCTTCTTTCCATTTCCTTGTCATTTTATCAAATAAAACTAGAGAGCCTCGTGAGAGGAAGTTTAAGGAAGGAGAAGAAAGTGGTTTTTGGTGTAAATTTGAAGAAGAAAGGGAGAAAGTTCAATCCAACCTCCCATGGCAACAAGATGAACAATTCAGCCCGGTTCAGATGTTGTGAGGATTTCGAGCTCCGCAGGAAGAGGTAAGAGTTGAAGTTTGATTTTCTTGAAAGTTAACTCAAATTTGAACAAAATCCGTGAAGGAAGCTCGAGCAAATTCTGATCATAAGTTACCGTTTTTTGAAGAGGAAGGCAGAAGACAGAATTGGTTGTCAAATTCGAGAAGCCTCTGGTGTTTTGGTTGTGTTGATCTGTAGCATTGGAATCCGAAGCTCTAATAGGTATGGTTGGAAAGCTTATTGAATTTCCTACAACTTTCATGAAACACTCGTGAGTAGAAATCTACTGGAAGATGTTTACAATTTCAGGTCAATTTCGGGTTGCAACAGGAAAATGAATCTGGAAATAGCAGAAGGTTGTTTTTATGGAAGAGGCTTTCGAGGTATTTTCGAAACAATCTGTTGGGAATTTCAATTTCGTTTTTCCAGATGAGTTTTAAAGGGTTCAAAAAGGAAGAGTTTGATATAAATTACATCCTTTTTTGCTAAGTAATGAAGGAGTTATAAATGTTTGAAGTCAGGGTATAAAATCTGTAAAATGCTGAAAATTTAGATGGTGCATTTTTTTGTAATTTCAAGGTTGAAATTCATGAGCTCGAGGTTCTAATGCTTGGTTTTGGTTTTTTCACAGGCCAAGAGGAAATAGGTCGAGTGCACGGACCAAGGTTCTAGTTCTAACACTGTGAGTGACAAAACGAACCTCAAAAACGGTTTATAGGCTTGTATTATGCTTATGAAAATGCAAGGTTTTGCCAAAACAAAATGGTTTCAATGCTTATTGATTTCCTTTGAACACATGTTTATGAGTATTCATATTTTCTAATAAATGATTTCATGTGCTCATTGTGAGCCTAAATGTCTTGATGAAATTTATACGTGAGCATATGTTCTTGATTGTCGAAATTTATGAAAATGTTATAATTTCGAGCAAGTATGTACTAGCAAGTATAATTTAAAGATTTCCAGTTTTTATGAACAAGCTGAGTAAGCTTGAGTTTTACGAAAGAAAAGATAAGATAACTTGTTCAAATATTTTTATGTTATTTTCTAAGACTCGAATAAGTAAATGACTGAGACATTGAGCCCGAGGTTGTATAGTACGGTGTGCACACAGGTCATATTCTATTGTCGACGTTGAGTGTACTCCGTGAAAACAATGTTGTCGTGAGTGCTGGGCGAGCCCCACTACGACAAAGACGATGGGAGTGTTGGGCGGGCCCCACTACATCGTAGAGTAAACGTGGTTGTTCTGGGCGTGCCCTACACAATGTGGATTGTTATATGTTTTTATAAGAGTCATTAATATCGATATTCCTTACGAGATTTTAATGTCATACTTGCTGGATTTCTGAAAAAGCTACTATGATTACACGTTTACTTTTAACGCTTTGTTACAGATGCTTATGCTCATAGGTTGCTATGTGATATGATTTATGAGTTGTAGATTTTAAACTCAGTCACTCACTGAGCTTCATAGCTCATTCCTTCAGTGTTTTCCAAACTTTTCAAGTTGAGATCGAGCTCCTGGTACCTGACACCCTACTATAGTCTGCTGAAAGTTCCACGAGTTTGATATTTTGTACGTGGATGGTGTTGTATATATTGGGATTTATGCCCTAAACTTGTGTAATCTTGATCAATTAAATAAAGGGTTATTTGTTTTGATAAGATTACAGTCTTGCTTTTATTAAATCCAATAAACTAAGCTCCAAGGTTATAACGCTTATCTTGAAATCAGTGTAGTGGACACTAATTGGGTTGAATTCAAGATTATAACCTAAATAGTCTATGGTATAAGAATAAGGTTGGAAACCTCATTCTGGTAACACCATGGATGTGGCCCACTTTGTAATTAGTACAAATGAGGTAATCCAACTCATTCATGTAGTTGACATGCAAGTGGGGGCATCCTGTATGAAGAGTTCATACAAGACTGGATCGTAAATTATTAGTCTAACCAATATAACACCGTTAACAGGATAAGACTAGTAATTTATAGATGGTCATTAGTGACTCGACCTGAATCCTAAGCAAGTTAAGAACTCATTCTTATAGGGGTTTGTCCTTAGACTAGTATGGGTGAGAGTGGCCTGTAGCCGACTCAATAAGCCTACATTCTCAGGGACAGAACCTCGTAGGTAGCTGGGAACTTAACTGTGCAAGATGGAATTCACTCATTCCTCTACTGAGGAATTAGATAGGTGGTTCTCTTAAGAACTGACAACAGGTCTTGAACAACGGGGCCCCGCCCTCTACGAGGGTATGAGTCTAAAGTAGGACCTTAGACTTGTTGTTCATTAGAGGATCAATGGTGCTTAAGGAGCAAAGAGGTAATCACAGGGGTAAAACGGTAATTTGACCCAGCTGTGATTATGAACAACCTGTGAAGGGTCGACTCATGGGCAATGACTATATCAGTGGACACAATTATATCTACAGTGAGGAGAGTTTGATCAGTTAATCTATAGTGGAGTGACTTGTAGTTAATGAATATTTATTAACTGGATCAAAGAGTTTGATCAGTTAATCTCACATCATTGGAGCTCATGATCTGTAGGTCCATTAGATCTTTTCGTTGGCTCAACATGGTAATATTGAGGGTATAAAGTTAGGAGTGAAATTGAAGTGTTCAATTTCATACATGAGGAGTTATATCAGTTATATATGATATAATTGATATAATATATAGTTTTAATGTGATTTAGACTATATACTAAAGAGAGATTAAAGGAGGGGTATGATGGTCATTTCCATCCCAATTCTCTATATATATTGTTGCATGAGATGCAACTAGGTTAAGGGTTTTTCATAGAATCACTAGCCTCCTTGTTGTGTTGTTGGAAGAGTTCCAAAACACCCATCTCTCTCAAAATACCTCACGTCTCCTAAAGGGAACCCACCTTCCTCCCTCACCTAGAGAACAACAGAGAAGATCCGGTGGTCGTATCTTCGCACGTTGGAGTTCTTGTTGCTGAGATCGTGACCGTAGAGAGAGGAGCACTTGAAGAAAGGTTATTCAAAGTTAACTTCTTGCTGTCCAAACTCTTATTTTATGCTCAATCCATGTTTTATATTCTTGAAATTTCCATTGTAACTAAATCAAGAGCGCGCGATTCGCAATCGCTTCCGCTGCGGGGACTTCGATTCCCTTCAATTGGTATCAGAGCCCAATTGCGTTCTTGATTTATGTTCTGGATTTTTCAAGAACAAGGTGGGATTTACTGTTTTTGTGCATGAGATGTATGAACGATTTTTGCGAAATTAGATGTTTTCAATTTTTGCACTTAGATTTACAATTTCATTGAAATATTCACTGTAAGGGCCCGGTGTTTTGGGCAAATTTAATTGTAAATCAAGTCTTTCAGTCCGTGTCGATCGAGGCAAAGCGGTTGCTGAGAAGATCGGAGCGAAAACGAGCAAGGAATGGAGATTCCTATGGTTGTTCTGTGAATGGCGTTGCAACGCCCATCGCCATCACGAACGCCGCCGTTTCACGCGAGGAGCAACGGGCAGAAAATGGATTTTATTAATATATTTAATTATAAAAACGTTTTATATTTAATATATTTAATATATTTAATTTTAATTAATGTAATTAGATTATGTTAATTAAAATTATTTCTAGGGTGCCAAAATTGGTCTAATTTTTGCTATTTTAATTATGCAATTGTTGTGTAATTATTGCCATGCATAGTGTATGCTTATATTTTAGAAATCCCACCTTAGGTTAAGCATTTTCATGCCTCATTTATAATATAAGGAGTTATATTACATAGTTTGCATCATTAATTAATATAAGGTTGTTATATTAATTTTTGGACAGCATTGACATGCATTATATTTCATGAGATGAATATGCTATGTATGTTTTATTATTCATGTGATGAATGATCAAGCACTATAACATAGTATGCATGTCACCTAAGGTTAATTATTAGTTTTAAAGTGTTTAGAACTTGGAAATAATAGACCATAGATTATCTAGTTCTAATTAGATTAGAATTAGGAACCAAGTAATTTATAAGCTATGATTAAAAGAGGAACTCTGTCTAAGGAAATTTCTGTCTAGGTCAGTATTTAAGTCAAGGAAACTAACACCCCTACCCGAACCGACCTTGGAGTGAAATTAAATCAGAGAGTCTTATAAATTACAAGAAATAGCGTCAACTGAGTTTATTAAGGGGTTAATAAACTAGAAATCCTAGGTTTAATATAAGGAGTTATATTAACAAACTTAGGATAAAATCAATATAAGAGTTATATTGATTATCAATATAAGAGTTATGTTGATAGAGTTAGGTAAAACCATTAGCCGGGTTTTAGCCTAAGAAAGATTCCTATAGACTTAAAGTATTCAGTGGGAGGAAAACGTGTATGAGATACATATTTTTTCACCTACGCTATCTCCGAAGTTCACACCGTGAGACTCATACTTGGCCTAGTGGCGCAAACGGGAGCGTCCCCTTCGGATGGTGTTTGTATGAGTCAATACCAAGGTGAATGGAGAGGGTACTTATAGTGAGTGGGAGCAGTTTAGTGAAAACAAAACCTCTGAGTCTCTTTTGTCGGTTTACACCATAGACCACTATGGTCACCGCTAGTTTGGCCTAGACTGCACAATCCCTCCCGAGGGCTTGATCATAGGGATCTAACACAGTGAGACACACCAGAAAGGGATAAAGATTTCCTTAGACTATTTTCCAATCTAGTCCTCCCTTCTTGTGATTTATTGGATCGAGACTCGGGATCTAAAGACAAAGGGTTACACTCACGGGGTACATAAGTTGTGTATGTATCCGCATCAAAATGGTAACTAAAACCTATAGGAATAAGAATTATTCTCGTGTTAGGTTTTGGTCAAGAATGTCTTGATCCAGAGGAGGAGTGTTTTTTATTACCCTTCGGTGTCATACACTCTAAACCTTTGGAGTATCATTGCAAATTATAAATGGCCTAGGAATCATTTGATAATTAGCTAAAACATGATTGGATTAGAGTTATAGCAAGAAACTCATACAAGTTTGTTTGTAAATTTTCAGCAAAAATGTGTAGCTCTATAATTTCCTTATTGGGTGCGGAAAAGTTAACCGGAGAGAATATGATGACATGGAAAAACAAACTCAACACTATTTTGGTAGTGGATGATCTGAAGTTTGTGCTAACTAAGGAGTGTCCTCAGGTGCCAGGCTCGAATGCGCCACGAAATGTTCGTGATGCATATGATCGATGGATCAAGGCCAATGATGAGGTCAAGGTTTAGATGCTGGCAAGTATGTCTGACATATTAGCCAAGAAGCATGAGGGCATGATTACCGCCAAGGAAATCATGGATTCTGTGAAGGGTATGTTTGGACAACAGTCCACACAAGTCCGACATAATGCCCTTAAGTACATATTCAACTCGAGGATGCCAGAGGGTACATCTGTTCGGGATCATGTCCTAGATATGATGGTACACTTTAACATCGCGGAGTCGAATGGTGCTTCCATCAATGAGTCGAGCCAGGTCAGCTTCATTCTGGAAACCCTTCCAGATAGTTTCCTGCAGTTTAGAAGTAATGTTGTTATGAACAAGCTTATTTTAATCTTACCTCCCTTCTGAATGAACTCCAAACCTTTCAATCTTTGATGAAAATTCAGGGATCGAAAGGTGAGGCAAATGTTGTCGATGGGAGTTACGCGCAGGTTCGACCTGCGGGACAAAAACGATGGCTTCATCTTCTTCTAACCTAAGAGGTAAGAAGAAGAACATGAAGAAGGTTGGTAAAGGGAAACAAGCTGACAAAGCTGTCGCCCAAAAGGGCAAGAAAGTCAAAGACGTTGCTGACAAAGGAAAGTGTTTCCACTGCAACGAAGACGGGCATTGGAAACGGAACTGTCTGAAGTACATTGTAGAAAAGAAGAAGGAAGGTAAATATGATTTACTTTGCCTTGAAGCCTGTTTAGTGAATAATGATAAAACAACTTGGATACTTGATTCAGGCGCCACTAATCATGTTTGTTCTTCTTTTCAGGGAATTGATTCCTGGCAGCAGCTACAACAAGGAGAGATAACGCTCCGGGTTGGAAATGGAGAAGTCGTCTAAGCTGTAGCAGTAGGCACAATGAAGCTTTATTTTGGCAAGAAATATGTATTGTTGGACAATATATTAGTGATACCAGGGTTTACTAGAAACCTTATTTCCATTTCTTGCCTCATTGAACAATGTATTTTTGTTTCATTTTCTATGAATAAAGTGTTTATTTTAAAAAAAGGTTTAGAAATATGTTCAGCTTCATTAGAAAATGGATTGTATGTTTTAAGGCCTAATTCAGTCAAAATGGTTTTGAACACTGAATTATTTAAAACTGCAAACGCGCAAACTAAGAAACGTAAAATTTCTCCTAAAGAAAATGTTCATCTTTGGCATCTATGATTGGGTCACATTAATCTCAATAGGATTGAGAGATTGGTAAAGAACGGACTTCTAAATGAGTTAGAAGAAAATTCCTTACCAGTATGTGAATCCTGCCTAGAAGGCAAAATGACTAAAAGACCTTTTAGTGGAAAAGGTTATAGAGCCAAAGATCCTCTAGAGCTTATACATTCAGACCTTTGTGGTCCGATGAATGTTAAAGCCAGGGGTGGATATGAATATTTCATCACTTTTATAGATGATTATTCCAGATATGTGCATATTTACCTAATGCACCACGAGTCTGAAGCACTTGAAAAGTTCAAGGAATTCAAGGCTGAGGTTGAAAATCAATTAGGTAAAAGAGTTAAAACACTTCGATCGGATCGAGGTGGAGAGTACATGGATTTAAAATTCCGTAACTATATGATAGAACGTGGAATTACATCCCAACTCTCAGCTCCCGGCACACCACAAAAGAAAACGGTGTATCGGAAAGGAGAAATAGAACCTTGTTGGACATGGTTCGATCAATGATGAGTTATGCTCATCTCCTAGTTCCTTTTGGACTTATGCAAAGGAGATGCAGATATACATATTGAATTGTGTGCCCTCCAAAAGTGTTTCTGAAACACCTCTTGAACTCTGGAAAGGACGTATAGGTAGTTTATGTCACTTCAGAATATGGGGTTGTCCAAAGACATGTGCTTGTGACAAATCCAAAGAAGTTGGATTCACGTTCTAAGTTGTGCCCTATTCGTAGGATACCCAAAAGAAACAAGAGGTGGTTTATTCTATGATCCTAAGGAAGATAAGGTCTTTGTGTCGACAAATGCCACTTTCTTGGAGGAGGACCACATAAGGGACCACAAACCAAAAAGTAAGGTAGTGTTGAGTGAGTTAGACGGAACAATAGCAAAGGTTGCTGATAAGAACACTAGTACGTCAACAAGAGTTGTTGATACTAGTTTGTCTAGTCAAGAGGGTCCATCTCAAGAGTTGAGTAAGCCTCGACGTAGTGGGAGGGTTGTGATACAACTGACTGTTACATGGGTTTAGCTGAAACCCAAGTCATTATACCGATGACAATCGCGTGAGGATCCATTGACTTATAATCAAGCAATGGTTGACATTGACAAAGACAAATGGGTAATAGCCATGGACCAAGAAATGAAGTCTATGCACTTCAATTATGTTTGGGATCTTGTAGATAAGCCTGATGGGGTAAAACCTATAGGTTGTAAGTGGATCTACAAGAGAAAACGGGGTGTAGATGGGAAGGTGCTGAAGGGAATGAAAATCTCGTGCAGCGGAAGACGATTGAATCGTCGATGTATCAATATGCAACATAGTTTCATTAAAATTGATCTAATACTAGATCTAGGCTAAACATGCTTTGAAGAAGAAGAAATTTACAGCAAGAAGAATTTTACTTACTTGTTGAAGACTTTCTTCAAGGTTTCTTCTTCAAAATCACGAACTCTTCGTGCTCCTCGTACACAACGAACGCCTCCAACGAAAGTGATTGAACACCACCAAAACGCCTTCTAGATTGTTCTCTTTTGGAGAAAGGAGGTTTGTGGGAACCTTTGAGTTTTAGTGAGGGAGGAGAAATGAGAGAGAGTTGAGAGAATTTCTCTTCTCTTCTTTGTGAAAATGTAAAAAATGAGAGAAGTCACTTACATCCTTCTTGCAAGAAGGGTTTATATAGTGGAATTGGTGGAGTTAAAATGTCCACTTAATTACCACTTTACCACAACCATAGGTTATGCAAATCTCATTTGCATAACCACATAATATAAGATATCTCATATCTCATATTGCAAATCTCATTTGCATTAATTGTGTATTAATTAAATTGAATCATATCCAATTTAATTTCTCTCAATCAATTTCTCCAATTAGCCCTAATTCAACAATTAGGCTAACCTATAGTTTATTATGAATCTCATTTACATTAAACTATATATTATATCATTCATATCTCATATAAATGACATAAATGCCCTTAAAGTGAAATTGAACACTTCAATTTCATACCAAAACTTTATCCTTTCTTAAATCCAGATGGAGCCAAACCGAGGGACCTAATAGACCTACAAATGACGGGCTCAATGATCCGAGATTAACCCGCCAAACTCTTTGACCCTGTAACCAACATTCATTAGCTACGGTAACACTCCACTATAGCCCGTAGCTACACTCCCGCAATCAAGCGCAATATTACGTGTCCACCGATATAACCAATGCCCATGAGTCGACCCTTCACAGGTTGTTCAGAGACACTACCGGGTCAAAATACCGCTTTACCTCTGTGTCTACCTCTTGTTCCTTAAGTCCCCACTGCTCCTCTAATGAACAACATATTGTGATGGTCCAACCATACACAACACCCTTCTCGGGCCAGTGAGAAGGTGGGCGCCCGTTGTCCAAGCCCTAGAGACAGCACTTAAGGGAACAACCCCTTTAGTTTTCCTAAAGGCGAGAACGAGTGAATTCCATCTCGCGTAGTTAAGTTCTCGCCTCCTACTTTGTTCTCGTCCCCGAGAAGATAGGCATATTGGCGCGTAAATCGTGACCACCCTCACCCGCATTTAGTCAAAGAAACGGACCCTCGCGCAGACGAGTCCGTAACACGCTCAGGATTCAGGTCGAGTCACTAATGGTCATCTACGAAGTTATTAGTCCTTACTATCAACGGTGTTACATCAGTAGGTCTAATAATTCACGGTCCGGTCTTGTACAATCTCATTGCACAGGATGCCCCCACTCGCATGTCAACCACATGAACGCAGTCGATCACCTCGCTTGTATCTAATACAAAGCGGTGTCGCATCCACAGATGTATCCGAGATTAGGTCTCCAACCCTATCCATATATCACGTGACCGTTCGGTCATTAACTTGAACGTGATCCTCCCCGCAGGTGTCCACTACACACTGCTCAAGTTCCAGCTTCTCTCATAAATTCAATGACCCCGGAGCTTAGTTTATTGGAAAAGTTTATAAATATTATGCGAAACACAAAGTGATGAAATAAATAACTCTTATTGATTTCAAACAATATATTACAAACACGAGATTAGAACAGAAATCCCAACAGGTGCAAACCTTTAAAGCTAGACTAGTAGCAAAGGGTTATACCCAGGTTGAAGGGGTTGACTTTGAGGAAACCTTTTCACCTGTTGCTATGGTAAAATCTATCTGTATCCTTCTTGTCATTGTCGCATATTGACTAGAGGTATGGCAAATGGATATCAAGACAGCTTTTTTGAATGGCAATCTTGAGGAAACCATCTACATGGACCAACCAAAAGGGTTCATTGAACCAGGACAAGAGCAAAAGGTTTGCAGGCTTTAAAGGTCGATTTATGGATCAAACAAGCATCTACGCCCCGGAATATAAGATTTGATGAGGCTATCGATCTTATGGTTTTGACTGAATGATGATGAACCTTGTGTCTACAAGAAAATCATCAATAGTTCTCGTCGCTTTCCTAATTCTCTATGTCGATGATATCCTACTCATTGGGAATGATGTAGGTTATCTTACTAACATCAAGGAATGGCTAGCAACGCAATTCCAAATGAAAGAATTGGGTGATGTGCAGTTTGTTCTTGGGATCCAGATTATCCGAAACCGCAAGAATAGAACACTAGCCTTGTCTCAAGCATCATACATAGACAAAGTTTTGTCAAGGTTTAAGATGCAAGATTCCAAAAAGGGTTTGTTGCCTTTTAGACATGGAATCCATTTGTCTAAGGAACAGTGTCCTAAGACACCTCAAGGAGTTGAGGATATGAGATGGATTCCTTACGCATCAGCTGTTGGGAGCCTGATGTACGCCATGTTGTGTACTAGGCCTGACATCTGTTTTGCAGTTGGGATGGTCAGTAGGTATCAATCCAATCCAGGGCTTGAACACTGGACATCGGTTAAAACGATCCTTAAGTATCTTCGGAGAACAAGGAACTACATGCTTGTGTATGGGGCTAAGGATTTGATCCTTACAAGATACACGGATTCTGACTTTCAGACTGATAAAGATTCTCAGAAATCTACATCGTGTCGGTTTTTCACTCTTAACTGAGGAGTCGTAGTATGGCGAAGAGTCAAGCAAGGATGCATCGCTGATTCCACCATGGAGGCCGAATATGTAGCAGCTTGTGAAGCAGCTAAGGAGATCGTTTGGTTAAGGAAATTTATGCTAAATTTGGAAGTTGTTCCAAATATGACTTTGCCCGTCACATTGTATTGCGATAACAGTGGTGCAGTGGCAAATTCGAGGGAACCCCGAAGTCACAAGAGGGAAAAGCATATAGAGCGGAAGTATCATCTCATCCGGGAGATCGTGCATAAAGGAGACGTGATTGTCACGAAGATAGCCTAGGAGCACAACATTGCTGATCCTTTTACAAAAGCTCTCACGGCTAAAGTATTTGAGAGTCACCTAGAAGGTCTAGGTTTACAAGTCTTCCCCAACTAGGGCAAGTGGGAGTATCTTGTACAAAGGGTTTAAATGCCCTAGTTTATTGTATTTACATTAATGTAATGTTTAGTACTCCGCAAGCTTTAGGTCAAGTGGGAGATTGTTGGAATTTATGCCCTAAACTTGTGTAATCTTGATCAATTAAATAAAGGGTTATTTGTTTTAATAAGATTACAGTCTTGCTTTTATAAATCCAATAAACTAAGCTCCAAGGTTATAACGCTTATCTTGAAATCAGTGTAGTGGACACTAATTGGGTTGAATTCAAGATTATAACCTAAATAGTCTATAGTATAAGAATAAGGTTGGAAAACGCATTCTGGTAACACCATGGATGCGACCAACTTTGTAATTAGTACAAATGAGGTAATCCAACTCATTCCTGTAGTTGACATGCGAGTGGGGGCATCCTGTATGAAGAGTTCATACAAGATCGATCATAAATTATTAGTCTAACCAAAGATAACACCGCTAATGAGGATAAGACTAGTAATTTATAGATGGTCATTAGTGACTCGACTCAATCCCGAGCAAGTTAAGAACTCCCGCTTATAGGGGTTTGTCCTTAGACTAGTATGGGTGAGAGTGGCACAGGCCGACTCAATAAGCCTACCTTCTCGGGTGACGTAACCTCGTAGGTAGCCGGGAACTTAAGCTGTGCAAGATGGAATTCACTCATTCTTCTATCGAGAAATTAGATAGGTTGTTCACTTAAGAACCGACTCGGTCTTGAACAACGGGGCCCCGCCTTTACGAGTATGAGTCTAAGGTAGGACCTTAGACTTGTTGTTCATTAGAGGATCGGTGGTGCTTAAGGAGCAAAGAGGTAATCACGGGGGTAAAACGGTAATTTGACCCAGGTGTGATTACGAACAACCTGTGAAGGGTCGACTCATGGGCAATGACTATATCAGTGGACACAATAATATCTACAGTGAGGAGAGTGCAGCTACAAGTCTATAGGTAGTGACTTGTAGTTAATGAATATTGATTAACTGGATCAAAGAGTTTGATCAGTTAATCTCACATCATTGGAGATCATGATCTGTAGGTCCATTAGATCCCTCCGTTGGCTTAACTTCGTAATATTGAGGGTATAAAGTTAGGAGTGAAATTGAAGTGTTCAATTTCATACATGAGAAGTTATATCAATTATATATGATATAATTGATATAATATATAGTTTTAATGTGATTTAGACTATGTACTAAAGAGAGATTAAATTAGGGGTAGGATGGTCATTTCCATCCCAATTCTCTATATATATGGTTGCATGAGATGCAACTAGCTTAAGGGTTTTTCATAGAATCACTAGCCTCCTTTTTGTGTTGTTGGAAGAGTTCCAAAACACACATCTCTCTCAAAATACCTCACATCTCCTAAAGGGAACCCACCTTCCTCCCTCACATAGAGAACAACGGAGAAGACTCGGTGGTCGTGTCTTCGCACGTTGGAGTTCTTGTTGCTGAGATCGTGACCGTGGAGAGAGGAGCACTTGAAGAAAGGTTCTTCAAAGGCAACTTCTTGCTGTCCAAACTCTTATTTTATGCTTAATCCATGTTTTATATTCTTTAAATTTCCATTGTAACTAAATCAAGAGCGCGCGATTCGCAATCGCTTCCGCTGCGGGGACTTCGATTCCCTTCAGTATAGCAAGTCCATATGTGTTGTAATTAATTTTGAGGAGACTATGTAGTTATAGTTCTATGTGTTTTAGAGGTTATGGTTGTGTAATTAATGGTTTGGCCTGTTTGTGGTTTTGGTGCTCTTTTTGTTTTAGTTTTTAAGAGAGACTTAAGAAGAGTTTCTCCTTATGTATGATTAGTAGTTGTCAAGTTTCCTCTCTGTTATGTAAAGTTTTCCATATGCGAGCATAGTATGTTTATTAGGTTAAACAGGGTCAACAGGTATTGTTAGGAGGTAAACAATGTTTCTTGGCTTCATGCCGTCTTCCGGGCTAAGTTAGCATATAGTACGGGAGGGGGTATGACATCTTGGTATCAGAGCAGTTAGCTCCATGGGAAATGAGAAAGAGCAAGTTAGCTCTAAGAAGAAACTAAGGAGTAATAACAAGTTATTGAGTTTGTTCAGGAAGAACTAGTAGATTATGGTTCAAGTAAGGATAAGAGTAAGTCTAATTAAAGCTAAAATGTGAATAGAAGTTTAGTATATTGTGTATTTGAGTTAAGTATCCAAAGTATGTCTAATGTGTTGATATGTTATAGGAGTCATGCCATGTAAGCCCTAAACTCTATTTTCTTTTATCATTTTACACTCATTCATGATGTTTTGAAATATGCAAAATCGTATAGGTTGCACTAAATGATGTCGTGATCGGATTTGGGAATCTATTGAATTTGGAGCTACAATGTGTCTAAGCTTCATAAGGAGATAGGTAAGCCATTGAAATAAGCATATTAAAAGTTGCATTGAAGTAAGTTCAAATCATTAGCAAATTGGAGAAGTTTTAGGTGCATCATGTATTGAATGGAAGATCATATGTCTCACAAACTTAGGATAAGTTGGCTAAATGCTTAGGGTTTCTTTACACACTTATTTTGGTGTTTTAAAAAGGTGATTGTGATGTAAATATTGAAGGAGGAGCTGGCCAAGGGAGGTGAAGCCTCGGAGTTAAACAAGGCAAGTAGTTGGTGTCAAATTCGTAGAAAAACAGCAAGCAGCTGGAAAATGGGTAATCTTCAAACGATCATATCTCTCAATTTACGGAGTCAAATTCGTTGATTTTTGAGTCAAAATCTCATAAATTGAGTGTAGAATACGAAACTGGTCGATGTTAGGAAACATACAGAGAGGACGAAGGAGAAAAGTGCAGAACAGTGAAAGGTGTTCAAAGTTCTCGGGTAGCAGAAAAGGGTGAGGAGTTCAGTCTATTTTGAGCTCATTAGGAGGAATTAGAAGCTGAAATTTTGAGGTAAGTAAGCTAAGATGTTGTCCTTGAGGTTTATCAAAAAATATTTGGTGGTTGTGTTGATATATTTTGAGGAACCCAAGCTGAAAGTTGAACCTGTAATTTTAGGTGCAATGGAAAAACTGCTAGCAAGAGATTGAAGGAGATCCTCTTCCATAACTATATATCTTATAGCCAATTGTGTGTATGTCTATTCTGAACTGAGTTATGGGACTGAATTAGATCTGTTTCTAAGGTGCATAGGGGAAAGAATTGATATTACTAATTTCATTTTCAGGGCGAACGGAGATAGGAAAAGCGTATAACCCTTGGAACTCTTTTAGTGATTGTGAGTGACTCTATTATAGAATTATGCTTAACCTATGTTTTACTTCAAAAACATAATTGTTGAACATAGAATCCTGTTTGAACTAATTATGTATAGCTTCATGGAGTTTCTAACATAAAGTTCATGATGGAACCTAAGCATGTTATGAATTAGTTTGTAACTATAAATCCAAGTATGGAAACTAAATTATGAAAGTATGTTTTCCTTTAGAGAATTTTTTGTGTAAATCCACTTGGGAACATGTTTAGAAGATAATGTGAAAATGTCGAGAAATTGTTGTATGTGTTATAAAGACATGATTTCCATGGTAAACAAATTATGCCCTTGTTTGTGGTTAACCCCTAATACGGAAGGACATTCGAGAAGGTACTTGGGGGGGAATGAATCATAATTTTCCGATACTGAAGGACAATGAGAAGGTATTCGGGTAGTAAATGGTCTTACCTTAATACTGAAAGACATAGAGAAGGTATTAGGAAAAACCAAATGGCCAAAGGTATTCCACGTGCACGTGAGAGAGGTATGAACCTTATTGGTATAAATGTAACTCTACCACCTCTATGGTTCGAAAGTGGTATCATGCTATGTGTTTTATTGTTATGAGCTTCTACATTATTGATCTATCTACACTCAATATAATACTACATTATGAGTTATGTGCTATGCATAAGTGGTGACTTAAACCTGTAAATTGGAAGCATGGTTTGTTTATGTTAAGCTATTTTCTACTTATAATCTGCCATTATTATGCTTCACCTTTGAGCTTATAATAGACACTCACTGGGCTTCCTAGCTCACGTTTTCTTTATGTCCACTCTTCCCGTGTGCGATTTAGTTTCCAAAGCTTAGCCTTCACAAGACCTATTTGCCACCACGCCATTTAGCTCCTTGTATATACACTTTCTTTTGTATATGGTTTGTAGTGAGAACATATTAGATGGGTAATGTAATAAACATGGAAGCTTTATGATTACCTAAGAACATAGTAATGGAAGTGAATAAGTTTCATTTATAAGTGTATATCAGTGCTTAATTTTGCTTGTTCAAACATGTTGTGTTACATTTAATTTAAGTTAAGTCTTGGGTTAGTCAAGGAAAGCCAACAAGAGGTTTGGTTATCTTTGTCCTTGCATCTCTTCCTAGGTTAGGCAAGTAAGCTGGGACGGGATGTGACAACTTGGTATCAGAGCAAAAGGTTTTGGGAAGGGAACTAGGTTCATGCATTAAACTAGGAGCTTGTTGTCTTACCTATTTTAATAAGATTGTATAATTTAGGACCATGGCTCGAGGTGGCAAACGAGGCAGGAAAGTGGAGACTGGAACTCAAGAAGCTACTGGTGATAGAGGAAGAGAGGTATCAGATGGAGAGTTTAGTCATCCTCAACAAGAGGTGAACATGGAGGAACAGATCTTTACGATGATAACTCAAAGATTAGCTGAAAGTGTTGGATCAAAGACAAGCGAATCTGAGAAAGAAGCATGGCATTGAAAGACCGAAAGCCTTAGGTGCAACAACATTTGAAGGCACGACGCATCCCACCGATCTTTGAGAGGTTTGGTTAAATCTGATTGAGAAGTGCTTTAGGGTCATGCGATGCCCTGAAGACAGGAAGGTCGATTTAGCAGCATTCTTACTCCAGAAAGGAGCAGATGATTGGTGGAAGATAACAGAGAGCAGAAAAGGGGATGTTTGGAGCTGGAAAGAGTTTCGAAAGGCCGTTGTAGATAAGTATTATCCGAGCTCTTATCGTGATGCAAAGAGGAACGAGTTTCTAGGACTTGTTCAAGGATCGATGACAGTAACAGAATATGAGAAGAAGTTCACAGAATTATCAAAGTATGCTAGCACTATTGTTGCAAACGAGACAGATCGATGCAAGAGGTTCGAGGATGGTCTACGAACAAAGATCAGAACGCCTGTTACAGCAAGTTCGGAGTGGGTTGAGTTCTCCAAGCTTGTTGAGACGACATTACGGATAGAGCGAAGCCTGGTAGATGACAGAATGGGAAAAGGGGTTGTAGGTGGTGGTCATACCACTTATTCTGTTGATTTACCACGAGACCGATTCCAACGAGGAGATAATAGGAGATTCACTCCAGGAGTTTCAGGAAAAGGGAGCTTTAAACCCCATCGTGGTGGGCGATCTACTTCAAGGACTGCACAGTGGACGTGGGAAAGACAGAGGCGAGGGATCAAGTTTCCTTATGGGACCAAATGAGGACTCCGTACAAGGCAACCCAGTGAGTCGATAGCTAGCTCAAAGAAGGAAACCTTTTGTGCAGCACTTGTGGAAAGTATCATTGGGGTCGATGTTTGAGTGGCGAAAATGTATGTTTCAACTGTGGACAAGGTGGTCACTTCAAAAGGGAATGCCCCCAGCTAATGCAAGAAGGCGTGGTCGGACAGAGAACCACGTCGCAGACCGTGAACCAGCAGCAAAATACTGGGGCAGCTGGAGGAGAAGGCACTAGTAGTGCTAAGCAAAAGGGGCAGGTAGGTCGACCTCGACAACAGGGGAAGATTTACGCCATGACACAGCAGGAGGCAGATGATGCACCAGAAGTTGTTACGGGTACACTTTCTATCTGTAGTAAACCTGCACATGTATTATTAGATCCAGGAGCTACACATTCTTTTATCTTTAAAATGTTTGCTGCTAGCATTGTTGCGAAGTTAGAACCTATATCTGAGGAGCTGTGTATTTATACTCCTATTGGTGATATGTCGATAGTTTGTAGTGTTTATACTAATTGTATGGTGGAAGTGAATGGTATGACCATGACAATTGAACTGATTTCCTTAGATCTCCAAGAGTTCGACGTTATTTTGGGGATGGATTTCTTATCTAGGTATCATGCCTTAATGGACTGTCATAGGAAGGAAGTTGTGTTGAGGAAATCAGATGACACTGAGGTTGTGTTTAAGGGGCATAGGAAGATATTACCTACTTGTATGATATCAACTATTAAAGCTGGGAAATTATTGAAGAAAGGTTGTACAACATATCTTGCATATGTAGTTTGTGCACCAGTGAGTAAATCGAAACCTGAAGACATTCCAGTAGTATGTGAGTATTTAGATGTCTTCCCAGAAGATCTAACATGGTTGCCACCTGATAGAGAGGTGGAGTTTACCATAAACCTGATGCCAGGAACAGCGCCAATATCTCAAGCCCCGTATAGGATGGCACCAAAGGAATTGAAGGAATTGAAAACTCAGTTGCAGGAGTTGGTGAATAAGGGTTATATTCGACCAAGTGTATCTCCGTGGGGAGCACCTGTGTTGTTTGTTAAAAAGAAGGATGGGACATTACGATTATGTATTGATTACCGACAACTGAATAAGGTAACAATACGCAACAAATATCCTTTGCCCGCATAGATGACCCGTTTGACCAACTAAAGGGTGCCTCAAGTTTTTCAAAATTGATTTACGATCGAGTTACCATCACCAAAGATCAATGATTCTGATGTACCAAAAATGACTTTCGAGGACAAGGTATGGGCATTATGAATTCTTGGTAATGCCATTCGGGTTAACAAATGCCCCAAAGCAAAGATTCATGGATCTCATGAATCGGTATTTCATCCTTACCTTGATCAGTTTGTGATAGTATTTATTGATGACATCTTGGTGTATTCAGGAAGTAAAGAGAAGCACGCAGAACATCTCAGACTAGTGCTACAGACATTACGAAATCGGAAGTTGTATGCTAAATTTAGTAAATGTGAGTTTTGGTTGGAACAGGTTGTGTTTTTGGGACACGTAGTGTCAGCAGCTGGAGTTCAAGTGGATCCTCAGAAGACAGAAGCTATAGTAAAGTGGGAGCAACCCACTTCAATAACGGAAGTCCGTAGTTTTTTGGGACTTGCAGGATACTATTGACGTTTTGTCGAGGGATTTTCGAACATAGCTCTTCCATTAACCAGTTTGACAAAGAAGAATACTGAATTCGAGTGGAGTGAAAAGTGTGGAAAAAGTTTTTCAAGAGTTAAAGAATGTGCATTTGTCACAAAGACTTGGTACTAACTCTACCCACCACGGGAAAAGAGTTTGAGGTTTACTGTGATGCCTCACATCAGGGCCTTGGATGTGTACTTATGCAGGATGGGAAAGTGATTGCTTATGCCTCAAGACAGTTAAAAAAGAATGAATGTAATTATCCTACTCATGATCCGGAGCTCACATGGCGATTTGTGTTAGCTTTAAAGATTTGGAGGCATTATCTGTTTGGTGAGAAGTGTTGTATTTACACAGATCATAAAAGTTTAAAATACATCTTCAAACAGAAAGAGTTGAATTTGAGACAACGGCGGTGGCTTGAATTGATAAAAGATTATGACTGCACGATTGAATACCACCCCGGGAAGGCTAATGTTGTAGTTGATGCACTGAGTAGGAAGTCGAAGCAACGTAGGGGTTTACTTAATGCTGTTAGAGTGGCTCTATTTGAGGAACTCAAGAGTTCTAATGCAAAAATGTATGTTGGTGACAAAGGGAACTTGTTAGCTCATTTTCAGGTAAGACCTACCTTAATTAATGATGTTATCACAAGTCAAGCTAAAGACCCTACCTTGAAGAAATTGATAGAAGAAGTGAACTTGAATCAGAGAGCAGATTACGAAGTAAGGCGTGATGGAGCGTTGATGAAGTATGGTAGATTTTGTGTATCTAAAGATGAAACTTTGAGAAATGCGATACTAGAAGAAGCACATAGTTCAGCCTATGCGATGCATCCAGGAGGTACAAAGATGTATCGGACCTTACAGAACCATTATTGGTGGCCAGGAATGAAAAGAGAAATAGCAGAGTATGTCTCTAAATGTTTAATTTGTCACGTGTGAAACTCGAACGAGTAAACCAGGAGGGCTTCTAAATCCACTCCCAATACCGAATGGAAATAGGAGCATGTAACGATGGATTTCTTATTTGGACTTCCCAACACCGAGTGGTTATGACGGGATTTGGGTGATAATAGACAGTTGACTAAGACTCGCTCGATTCTTACCCTCAAGGTAACTTTACTCTCGGATAAGCTTGCTAAATTATATGTTGACAGGATTGTAAGCCAATACGGAGCCCCAGTATCTATTGTGTCGGATAGGGATTCGAGATTTACTTCCAAGTTCTGGCCGAGTCTCCAAGAGGCCTTGGGAACAAAGTTGCACTTTAGTACAGCATTTCATCCACAAATCGATGGCGATCGAAAAGAACCATTGCACCCTCAAAGATATGCTTCGAGCATGCGTATTGCAATATAAAGGAAGTCGAGACTCACCTATCATTGATGGAGTTTGCATACAATAATAGTTATCATTCTAGCATCGGAATGGCAAATGCATTTATGCATTATATGGAAGGAAATGTAGAACCCCTATTTGGCTTTGGGGAGGTAGGAGAAAGGAAGCCGATAGGGCGAGTTGGTCCAAGTTACCTCGGAGAATGTTAAATTTATCATGGAAAGACTGAAGACAGCACAAGATAGACAAAAGAGCTACGCTGACAAATGAAGAAGAGATATAGAATTCGAAATCGAAGACAAAGTTTTCCTGAGACTAGCCCCGTGGAAGAGTATTTTGCGGTTCGGAAGGAAGGGGAAACTGAGCCGAGATATATAGGGCCTTACGAGATTCTTGAACGTGTAGGGCCATCGACTTCTGATTAGCTTTTTACCGATAGAATTGTCTCTGGTACATAATGTTTTCCATGTATCAATGTTGAGGAAATATATTTCTGATCCATCACATGTGCTCAAGGTAGAACCAATACAACTTAAGGAGAATCTATCATATGAGGAAGAACCTCTACAAGTACTAGATCGGAAAGAACAAGTGCTTAGGAACAAGTCAATACCACTGGTAAAGGTGTTGTGGAGAAATCACGACGTCGAGGAAGCAACATGGGAGAGCGAAGACCAAATGAAAGAAAAGTACCCAAAACTTTTCTCGTACTGAATTTCGAGGGCGAAATTCCTCTTAAGGGGGTAGTAAATTGTAAGCCCTAAACTCTATTTTCTTTTATCATTTTACACTCATTCATGATGTTTTGAAATATGCAAAATCGTATAGGTTGCATTAAATGATGTCGTGATCGGATTTGGGAATCTATTGAATTTGGAGCTACAATGTGTCTAAGCTTCATAAGGGGATAGGTAAGCCATTGAAATAAGCATATTAAAAGTTGCATTGAAGTAAGTTCAAATCATTAGCAAATTGGAGAAGTTTTAGGTGCATCATGTATTGAATGGAAGATCATATGTCTCACAAACTTAGGATAAGTTGGCTAAATGCTTAGGGTTTCTTTACACACTTATTTTGGTGTTTTAAAAACGTGATTGTGATGTAAATATTGAAGGAGGAGCTGGCCAAGGGAGGTGAAGCCTCGGAGTTAAACAAGGCAAGTAGGTGCTGTCAAATTCGCAGAAAAACAGCAAGCAGCTGGAAAATGGGTCATCTTCAAACAATCATATCTCTCAATTTACTGAGTCAAATTCATTGATTTTTGAGTCAAAATCTCATAAATGGAGTGTAGAATACGAAACTGGTCGACTTTAGGAAGAATACAGAGAGGACGAAGGAGAAAGGTGCAGAACAGTGAGAGGTGTTCAAAGTTCTTGGGTAGCAGAACAGTGTGAGGAGTTCAGTCTATTTTAGGCTCATTAGGAGGAATTAGAAGCTGAAATTTTGAGGTAAGTAAGCTAAGATGTTGTCCTTGAGGTTTATCAAAAAATATTTGGTGGTTGTGTTGATAAATTTTGAGGAACCAAAGCTGAAAGTTGAACCTGTAATTTTAGGTGCAAGGGAAAAACTGCTAGCAAGAGATTGAAGGAGATCCTCTTCCATAACTATATACCTTACAGCCAATTGTGTGTATGTCTATTCTGAACTGAGTTATGCGACTGAATTAGATATGTTTCTAAGGTGCATAGGGGAAAGAATTGATATTACTAATTTCATTTTCAAGGCGAACGGAGATAGGAAAAGCGTATAACCCTTGGAACTCTTTTGGTGATTGTGAGTGACACTATTATAGAATTATGCTTAACCTATGTTTTACTTCAAAAACATAATTGTTGAACATAGAATCCTGTTTGAACTAATTATGTATAGCTTCATGGAGTTTCTAACATAAAGTTCATGATGGAACCTAAGCATGTTTTGAATTAGTTTGTAACTATAAATCCAAGTATGGAAACTAAATTATGAAAGTATGTTTTCCTTTAGAGAATGTTTTGTGTAAATCCACTTGGGAACATGTTTAGAAGATAATGTGAAAATGTCAAGAAATTGTTGTATGTGTTATAAAGACATGATTTCCATGGTAAACAAATTATGCCCTTGTTTGTGGTTAACCCCTAATACTGAAGGACATTCGAGAAGGGCACTTAGGGGAATGAATCATAATTTCCGATCATCAAGGACAATGAGAAGGTATTCGGGTAGTAAATGGTCTTACCTTAATACTGAAAGACATAGAGAAGCTATTAGGGAAAAGAATTGTTTGTATGTCTATTATGAACTGAGTTATGGGACTGAATTAGATCTGTTTCTAAGGTGCATAGGGGAAAGAATTGATATTACTAATTTCATTTTCCGGGAGAACGGAGATAGGAACAGCGTATAACCCTTGGAACTCTTTTGGTGATTGTGAGTGACTCTATTATAGAATTATGCTTAACCTATGTTTTACTTCAAAAACATAATTGTTGAACATAGAATCCTGTTTGAACTAATTATGTATAGCTTCATGGAGTTTCTAACATAAAGTTCATGATGGAACCTAAGCATGTTTTGAATTAGTTTGTAACTATAAATCCAAGTATGGAAACTAAATTATGAAAGTATGTTTTCCTTTAGAGAATGTTTTGTGTAAATCCACTTGGGAACATGTTTAGAAGATAATGTGAAAATGTCGAGAAATTGTTGTATGTGTTATAAAGACATGATTTCCATGGTAAACAAATTATGCCCTTGTTTGTGGTTAACCCCTAATACTGAAGGACATTCGAGAAGGTACTTAGGGGGGGAATGAATCATAATTTCCCGATCTGAAGGACAATGAGAAGGTATTCGGGTAGTAAATGGTCTTACCTTAATACTGAAGGACATAGAGAAGCTATTAGGGAAAAGAATTGTTTGTATGTCTATTATGAACTGAGTTATGGGACTGAATTAGATCTGTTTCTAAGGTGCATAGGGGAAAGAATTAATATTACTAATTTCATTTTCCGGGCGAACGGAGATAGGAAAAGCGTATAACCCTTGGAACTCTTTTGGTGATTGTGAGTGACTCTATTATAGAATTATGCTTAACCTATGTTTTACTTCAAAAACATAATTTTTGAACATAGAATCCTGTTTGAACTAATTATGTATAGCTTCATGGAGTTTCTAACATAAAGTTCATGAGGGAACCTAAGCATGTTTTGAATTAGTTTGTAACTATAAATCCAAGTATGGAAACTAAATTATGAAAGTATGTTTTCCTTTAGAGAATGTTTTGTGTAAATCCACTTGGGAACATGTTTAGAAGATAATGTGAAAATGTCGAGAAATTGTTGTATGTGTTATAAAGACATGATTTCCATGCTAAACAAATTATGCCCTTGTTTGTGGTTAACCCCTAATACTGAAGGACATTCGAGAAGGTACTTAGGGGGAGAATGAATCATAATTTTCCGATACTGAAGGACAAGGAGAAGGTATTCGGGTAGTAAATGGTCTTACCTTAATACTGAAGGACATAGAGAAGCTATTAGGGAAAAGAATTGTGTGTATGTCTATTATGAACCGAAGTTATGGGACCGAATTAGATCTGCTTTCTAAGGTGCATAGGGAAAGAATTGATATTACTAATTTCATTTTCAGGACAGAGATAGGAAAAAGCGTATAACCCTTGGAACTCTTTTGGTGATTGTGAGTGACTCTATTATAGAATTATGCTTAACCTATGTTTTACTTCAAAAACATAATTGTTGAACATAGAATCTGTTTGAACTAATTTTGTATAGCTTCATGGAGTTTCTAAATAAAGTTCATGATGGAACCTAAGCATGTTTTGAATTAGTTTGTAACTATAAATCCAAGTATGGAAACTAAATTATGAAAGTATGTTTTCCTTTAGAGAATGTTTTGTGTAAATCCACTTGGGAACATGTTTAGAAGATAATGTGAAAATGTCGAGAAATTGTTGTATGTGTTATAAAGACATGATTTCCATGGTAAACAAATTATGCCCTTGTTTGTGGTTAACCCCTAATATCAAGGACATTCGAGAAGGTACTTAGGGGGAATGAATCATAATTTCCGATCTTCAAGGACAATGAGAAGGTATTCGGATAGTAAATGGTCTTACCTTATCTTGAAGGACATAGAGAAGCTATTAGGGAAAAGAATTGTGTGTATGTCTATTATGAACTGAGTTATGGGACCGAATTAGATCTGTTTCTAAGGTGCATAGGGAAAGAATTGATATTACTAATTTCATTTTCAGTGAACGAGAGATAGGAAAAGCGTATAACCCTTGGAACTCTTTTGGTGATTGTGAGTGACTCTATTATAGAATTATGCTTAACCTATGTTTTACTTCAAAAACATAATTGTTGAACATAGAATCCTGTTTGAACTAATTATGTATAGCTTCATGGAGTTTCTAACATAAAGTTCATGATGGAACCTAAGCATGTTTTGAATTAGTTTGTAACTATAAATCCAAGTATGGAAACTAAATTATGAAAGTATGTTTTCCTTTAGAGAATGTTTTGTGTAAATCCACTTGGGAACATGTTTAGAAGATAATGTGAAAATGTCGAGAAATTGTTGTATGTGTTATAAAGACATGATTTCCATGGTAAACAAATTATGCCCTTGTTTGTGGTTAACCCCTAATACTGAAGGACATTCGAGAAGGTACTTAGGGGGGGAATGAATCATAATTTCCCGATACTGAAGGACAATGAGAAGGTATTCGGGTAGTAAATGGTCTTACCTTAATACTGAAGGACATAGAGAAGCTATTAGGGAAAAGAATTGTGTGTATGTCTATTCTTAACTGAGTTATGGGACTGAATTAGATCTGTTTCAAAGGTGCATAGGGGAAAGAATTGATATGACTAATTTCATTTTCAGGGCGAACGGAGATAGGAAAAGCGTATAACCCTTGGAACTCTTTTGGTGATTGTGAGTGACTCTATTATAGAATTATGCTTAACCTATGTTTTACTTCAAAAACATAATTGTTGAACATAGAATCCTGTTTGAACTAATTATGTATAGCTTCATGGAGTTTCTGACATAAAGTTCATGATGGAACCTAAGCATGTTTTGAATTAGTTTGTAACTATAAATCCAAGTATGGAAACTAAATTATGAAAGTATGTTTTCCTTTAGAGAATGTTTTGTGTAAATCCACTTGGGAACATGTTTAGAAGATAATGTGAAAATGTCGAGAAATTGTTGTATGTGTTATAAAGACATGATTGCCATGCTAAACAAATTATGCCCTTGTTTGTGGTTAACCCCTAATACTGATGGACATTCGAGAAGGTACTTAGGGGGAGAATGAATCATAATTTCCCGATACTGAAGGAAAAGAAGAAGGTATTCGGGTAGTAAATGGTCTTACCTTAATACTGAAGGACATAGAGAAGCTATTAGGGAAAAGAATTGTGTGTATGTCTATTATGAATCGAGTTATGGGACCGAATTAGATCTGTTTCTAAGGTGCATAGGGGAAAGAATTGATATTACTAATTTCATTTTCAGGGCGAACGGAGATAGGAAAAGCGTATAACCTTTGGAACTCTTTTGGTGATTGTGAGTGACTTTATTATAGAATTATGCTTAACCTATGTTTTACTTCAAAAACATAATTGTTGAACATAGAATCCTGTTTGAACTAATTATGTATAGCTTCATAGGGTTTCTAACATAAAGTTCATGATGGAACCTAAGCATGTTTTGAATTAGTTTGTAACTATAAATCCAAGTATGGAAACTAAATTATGAAAGTATGTTTTCCTTTAGAGAATGTTTTGTGTAAATCCACTTAGGAACATGTTTAGAAGATAATGTGAAAATGTCGAGAAATTGTTGTATGTGTTATAAAGACATGATTTCCATGCTAAACAAATTATGCCCTTGTTTTTGGTTAACCCCTAATACTGAAGGACATTCGAGAAGGTACTTAGGGGGAAAATGAATCATAATTTCCCGATACTGAAGGACAAGGAGAAGGTATTCGGGTAGTAAATGGTCTTACCTTAATACTTAAGGACATAGAGAAGCTATTAGGGAAAAGAATTGTGTGTATGTCTATTATGAACTGAGTTATGGGACTGAATTAGATCTGTTTCTAAGGTGCATAGGGGAAAGAATTGATATTACTAATTTCATTTTCAGGGCGAACGGAGATAGGAAAAGCGTATAACCCTTGGAACTCTTTTGGTGATTGTGAGTGACTCTATTATAGAATTATGCTAAACCTATGTTTTACTTCAAAAACATAATTGTTGAACATAGAATCCTGTTTGAACTAATTATGTATAGCTTCATGGAGTTTCTAAAATAAAGTTCATGATGGAACCTAAGCATGTTTTGAATTAGTTTGTAACTATAAATCCAAGTATGGAAACTAAATTATGAAAGTATGTTTTCCTTTAGAGAATGTTTTGTGTAAATCCACTTGGGAACATGTTTAGAAGATAATGTGAAAATGTCGAGAAATTGTTGTATGTGTTATAAAGACATGATTTCCATGGTAAACAAATTATGCCCTTGTTTTTGGTTAACCCCTAATAATCAAGGGACATTCGAGAAGGTACTTAGGGGAATGAATCATAATTTCCGATCTTCAAAGGACAATGAGAAGGTATTCGGATAGTAAATGGTCTTACCTTAATCTTCAAGGACATAGAGAAGCTATTAGGGAAAAGAATTGTGTGTATGTCTATTATGAATCGAAGTTATGGGACTGAATTAGATCTGTTTCTAAGGTGCATAGGGGAAAGAATTGATATTACTAATTTCATTTTCATGGCGAACGGAGATAGGAAAAGCGTATAACCCTTGGAACTCTTTTGGTGATTGTGAGTGACTCTATTATAGAATTATTCTTAACCTATGTTTTACTTCAAAAACATAATTGTTGAACATAGAATCCTGTTTGAACTAATTATGTATAGCTTCATGGAGTTTCTAACATAAAATTCATGATGGAACCTAAGCATGTATTGAATTAGTTTGTAACTATAAATCCAAGTATGGAAACTAAATTATGAAAGTATGTTTTCCTTTAGAGAATGTTTTGTGTAAATCCACTTGGGAACATGTTTAGAAGATAATGTGAAAATGTCGAGAAATTGTTGTATGTGTTATAAAGACATGATTTCCATGGTAAACAAATTATGCCCTTGTTTGTGGTTAACCCCTAATACTGAAGGACATTCGAGAAGGTACTTAGGGGGGGAATGAATCATAATTTCCCGATACTGAAGGACAATGAGAAGGTATTCGGGTAGTAAATGGTCTTACCTTAATACTGAAGGACATAGAGAAGCTATTAGGGAAAAGAATTGTGTGTATGTCTATTATGAACGGAGTTATGGGACCGAATTAGATCTGCTTTCTAAGGTGCATAGGGAAAGAATTGATATGACTAATTTCATTTTCGGTATGAACGGAGATAGGAAAAGCGTATAACCCTTGGAACTCTTTTGGTGATTGTGAGTGACTCTATTATAGAATTATGCTTAACCTATGTTTTACTTCAAAAACATAATTGTTGAACATAGAATCCTGTTTGAACAAATTATGTATAGCTTCATGGAGTTTCTAACATAAAGTTCATGATGGAACCTAAGCATGTTTTGAATTAGTTTGTAACTATAAATCCAAGTATGGAAACTAAATTATGAAAGTATGTTTTCCTTTAGAGAATGCTTTGTGTAAATCCACTTGGGAACATGTTTAGAAGATAATGTGAAAATGTCGAGAAATTGTTGTATGTGTTATAAAGACATGATTTCCATGGTAAACAAATTATGCCCTTGTTTGTGGTTAACCCCTAATACTGAAGGACATTCGAGAAGGTACTTAGGGGGAGAATGAATCATAATTTCCCGATACTGAAGGACAATGAGAAGGTATTCGGGTAGTAAATGGTCTTACCTTAATACTGAAGGACATAGAGAAGCTATTAGGGAAAAGAATTGTGTGTATGTCTATTCTGAACTGAGTTATGAGACTGAATTAGATCTGTTTCTAAGGTGCATAGGGGAAAGAATTGATATTACTAATTTCATTTTCAGGGCGAACGGAGATAGGAAAAGCGTATAACCCTTGGAACTCTTTTGGTGATTGTGAGTGACTCTATTATAGAATTATGCTTAACCTATGTTTTACTTCAAAAACATAATTGTTGAACATAGAATCCTGTTTGAACTAATTATGTATAGCTTCATGGAGTTTCTAACATAAAGTTCATGATGGAACCTAAGCATGTTTTGAATTAGTTTGTAACTATAAATCCAAGTATGGAAACTAAATTATGAAAGTATGTTTTCCTTTAGAGAATGCTTTGTGTAAATCCACTTGGGAACATGTTTAGAAGATAATGTGAAAATGTCGAGAAATTGTTGTATGTGTTATAAAGACATGATTTCCATGGTAAACAAATTATGCCCTTGTTTGTGGTTAACCCCTAATACTGAAGGACATTCGAGAAGGTACTTAGGGGAGAATGAATCATAATTTCCCGATACTGAAGGACAATGAGAAGGTATTCGGGTAGTAAATGGTCTTACCTTAATACTGAAGGACATAGAGAAGCTATTAGGGAAAAGAATTGTGTGTATGTCTATTATGAACTGAGTTATGGGACTGAATTAGATCTGTTTCTAAGGTGCATAGGGGAAAGAATTGATATTACTAATTTCATTTTCAGGGCGAACGGAGATAGGAAAAGCGTATAACCCTTGGAACTCTTTTGGTGATTGTTAGTGACTCTATTATAGAATTATGCTTAACCTATGTTTTACTTCAAAAACATAATTGTTGAACATAGAATCCTGTTTGAACTAATTATGTATAGCTTCATGGAGTTTCTAACATAAAGTTCATGATGGAACCTAAGCATGTTTTGAATTAGTTTGTAACTATAAATCCAAGTATGGAAACTAAATTATGAAAGTATGTTTTCCTTTAGAGAATGTTTTGTGTAAATCCACTTGGGAACATGTTTAGAAGATAATGTGAAAATGTCGAGAAATTGTTGTATGTGTTATAAAGACATGATTTCCATGGTAAACAAATTATGCCCTTGTTTGTGGTTAACCCCTAATACCAAGGACATTCGAGAAGGTACTTAGGGGAGAATGAATCATAATTTCCCGATACTGAAGAACAATGAGAAGGTATTCGGGTAGTAAATGGTCTTACCTTAATACTGAAGGACATAGAGAAGCTATTAGGGAAAAGAATTGTGTGTATGTCTATTATGAACTGAGTTATGGGACTGAATTAGATCTGTTTCTAAGGTGCATAGGGGAAAGAATTGATATTACTAATTTCATTTTCGTATGAACGGAGATAGGAAAAGCGTATAACCCTTGGAACTCTTTTGGTGATTGTGAGTGACTCTATTATAGAATTATGCTTAACCTATGTTTTACTTCAAAAACATAATTGTTGAACATAGAATCTGTTTTGAACTAATTATGTATAGCTTCATGGAGTTTCTACATAAAGTTCATGATGGAACCTAAGCATGTTTTGAATTAGTTTGTAACTATAAATCCAAGTATGGAAACTAAATTATGAAAGTATGTTTTCCTTTAGAGAATGTTTTGTGTAAATCCACTTGGGAACATGTTTAGAAGATAATGTGAAAATGTCGAGAAATTGTTGTATGTGTTATAAAGACATGATTTCCATGGTAAACAAATTATGCCCTTGTTTGTGGTTAACCCCTAATATCAAGGACATTCGAGAAGGTACTTAGGGGAATGAATCATAATTTCCGATCTTCAAGGACAATGAGAAGGTATTCGGGTAGTAAATGGTCTTACCTTAATACTTTGAAAGACATAGAGAAGCTATTAGGGAAAAGAATTGTGTGTATGTCTATTCTGAATCGAGTTATGGGACCGAATTAGATCTGTTTTCTAAGGTGCATAGGGAAAGAATTGATATTACTAATTTCATTTTAAGGGCGAACGGAGATAGGAAAAGCGTATAACCCTTGGAACTCTTTTGGTGATTGTGAGTGACTCTATTATAGAATTATGCTTAACCTATGTTTTACTTCAAAAACATAATTGTTGAACATAGAATCTTTGTTTGAACTAATTATGTATAGCTTCATGGAGTTTCTAACATAAAGTTCATGATGGAACCTAAGCATGTTTTGAATTAGTTTGTAACTATAAATCCAAGTATGGAAACTAAATTATGAAAGTATGTTTTCCTTTAGAGAATGCTTTGTGTAAATCCACATGGGAACATGTTTAGAAGATAATGTGAAAATGTCGAGAAATTGTTGTATGTGTTATAAAGACATGATTTCCATGGTAAACAAATTATGCCCTTGTTTGTGGTTAACCCTAATCTTTGAAGGACATTCGAGAAGGTACTTAGGGGAGAATGAATCATAATTTCCGATCTTCAAGGGACAATGAGAAGGTATTCGGGTAGTAAATGGTCTTACCTTAATACTTTGAAGGACATAGAGAAGCTATTAGGGAAAAGAATTGTGTGTATGTCTATTATGAACTGAGTTATGTTATGGGACCGAATTAGATCTGTTTCTAAGGTGCATAGGGGAAAGAATTGATATTACTAATTTAATTTTCAGGGCGAACGGAGATAGGAAAAGCGTATAACCCTTGGAACTCTTTTGGTGATTGTTAGTGACTCTATTATAGAATTATGCTTAACCTATGTTTTACTTCAAAAACATAATTGTTGAACATAGAATCCTGTTTGAACTAATTATGTATAGCTTCATGGAGTTTCTAACATAAAGTTCATGATGGAACCTAAGCATGTTTTGAATTAGTTTGTAACTATAAATCCAAGTATGGAAACTAAATTATGAAAGTATGTTTTCCTTTAGAGAATGCTTTGTGTAAATCCACTTGGGAACATGTTTAGAAGATAATGTGAAAATGTCGAGAAATTGTTGTATGTGTTATAAAGACATGATTTCCATGGTAAACAAATTATGCCCTTGTTTGTGGTTAACCCCTAATCTTGAAGGACATTCGAGAAGGTACTTAGGGGAGAATGAATCATAATTTCCCGATCTTCAAGGACAATGAGAAGGTATTCGGGTAGTAAATGGTCTTACCTTAATCTTTGAAGGACATAGAGAAGCTATTAGGGAAAAGAATTGTGTGTATGTCTATTATGAACTCGAGTTATGGGACCGAATTAGATCTGCTTTCTAAGGTGCATAGGGAAAGAATTGATATTACTAATTTCATTTTCGTAGTGACGGAGATAGGAAAAGCGTATAACCCTTGGAACTCTTTTGGTGATTGTTAGTGACTCTATTATAGAATTATGCTTAACCTATGTTTTACTTCAAAAACATAATTGTTGAACATAGAATCTGTTTGAACTAATTATGTATAGCTTCATGGAGTTTCTAACATAAAGTTCATGATGGAACCTAAGCATGTTTTGAATTAGTTTGTAACTATAAATCCAAGTATGGAAACTAAATTATGAAAGTATGTTTTCCTTTAGAGAATGTTTTGTGTAAATCCACTTGGGAACATGTTTAGAAGATAATGTGAAAATGTCGAGAAATTGTTGTATGTGTTATAAAGACATGATTTCCATGGTAAACAAATTATGCCCTTGTTTGTGGTTAACCCCTAATCTCAAGGACATTCGAGAAGGTACTTAGGGGGAATGAATCATAATTTCCCGATCTTCAAGGACAATGAGAAGGTATTCGGGTAGTAAATGGTCTTACCTTAATATCTGAAGGACATAGAGAAGCTATTAGGGAAAAGAATGTGTGTGTATGTCTATTCAGAATCGAGTTATGGGACCGAATTAGATCTGCTTTCTAAGGTGCATAGGGAAAGAATTGATATTACTAATTTCATTTTAAGAAGCGAACGGAGATAGGAAAAGCGTATAACCCTTGGAACTCTTTTGGTGATTGTGTGAGTGACTCTATTATAGAATTATGCTTAACCTATGTTTTACTTCAAAAACATAATTGTTGAACATAGAATCTGTTTGAACTAATTATGTATAGGCTTTCATGGAGTTTCTAACATAAAATTCATGATGGAACCTAAGCATGTTTTGAATTAGTTTGTAACTATATAAATCCAAGTATGGAAACTAAATTATGAAAGTATGTTTTCCTTTAGAGAATGTTTTGTGTAAATCCACTTGGGAACATGTTTAGAAGATAATGTGAAAATGTCGAGAAATTGTTGTATGTGTTATAAAGACATGATTTCCATGTTTATATGGGATATGAATGATATAATATATAGTTTAATGTGAATGAGATTCATAATAAACTATAGGTTAGCCTTATTGTTGAATTAGGGCTAATTGGAGAAATTAATTGAGAGAAATTAAATTGAATGTGATTCAATTTAATTAATCCACATTTATTACAAATGAGATTTGCAATATGAGATATGAGATATCTTATATTATGTGTTTATGCAAATGAGATTTGCATAACCTATGGTTGTGGTAAAGTGGTAATTATGTGGAGATTTTAACTCCATTAATTCCACTATTTAAACCCTTTGCAAGAAGGGATTGTAAGCTCTTTCTCTCATTTTTTGATTTTCATCAAAGAGAAGAAGAGAATTCTCTCAACTCTCCTCCCTCTCCAAAATCAAGAAGTTCCCATAAACTTCCTTCTTTCCAAAGGAAGAACAACCGAGAAGCTTTTAGTGGTTGTGTTCGGTTCTTGATCGTGAAAAGAGAAAGAGTTCATTGACATCGGGTTCTTCGCGAAGGGTTTGTGATTTTCTAGAAAGGAGTTCTTGAAGAGGGTCTTCAACAAGTAAGTTACTTCATCTTACTATTTTTCCTTTCCATTTTGCATGTTTAGCCTAGATCTAATAATTAGATCGTTTTAACAAAACTTGAGTAGCGTAATGATACCACGACGATTCGATCGTCTTCCGCTGCGCGGGGATTTTCATTCCCTTCAGGGACGTTATTCCATGTTCTATCATATAGTCCTGGAATTCATGATCCATGTACTCTCCACCTCGATTAGATCGAAGTGTTTTGATGGATTTACCTAAAAGGTTCTCAACCTCGGTTTTATATTCCTTGAACTTTTCAAGTGCCTCAGATTTCTGATGCATTAGATAAATGTATCCATATCTTGAATAATCATCTATAAAAGAGATGAAGTATTCATACCCACCTCGGGCTTTAACACTCATCGGACCACAAAGGTCTGAGTGTACAAGCTCCAAGGTTTCTTTGGCTCTATAACCTTTTCCACTAAAAGGTTGTTTGGTCTTTTTGCCTTCAACGCATGATTTGCATACAGGTAAAGAACTTTCTTCTACCTCGTTTAGAAGTTCGTTCTTCACCAATCCCTCAATCGTATTGAGCTTTATATGACCTAATCTTAGATGCCAAAGATAGGCATTTTGTTTAGGAGATACCTTTTGCTTTTTATTAGTTCGCGTGTTTGTTGTTTTAAATAATTCAGTATTTAAAACCATTTTAACTGAATTAGGTCTCAAAACATACAAATTATTTCAAGTAGAGTTGTACACAATTCTAAATCTTTCAATGAAATAAACGCTTTATTAAATTGAAACGAAATTGAACTACATTGACTAATAAGGCAAGAAACAGAAATGAGGTTTCTAGCAAACGTTGGAACTATATACATGTTATCTAATAACAGTATTTCCTTGTTGAACAACAACTCTACTGTGCCTTTTCCTTTGATATTCCTCATTTCCATCTCTTTTGTGTCTTCTCAAGTCCAGAAGGATGGTCGCTACACTCGGTCCCAGAGGATGAACCCTCTTGGATCCTTTTGGAATGAACAAACAGATTTTCCTCACCACTGTTCTGTCCCTTATTCTCAATAAGAGACTCGTAAGTTTGTAGCTCATGAAGGAGGGAAGTCAGATTATACTCTTTCATGTTCATCACTGCATTGGTGCGGAATTGCAAGAAGCCCTTCGGAAGAGATTCGAGGATGAACGACACCTGACTTTGCTCATCTATAACCGCTCCATTCATTTCGACCACGTTGAACTGAACCATCAGATCGAGAACATGTTCTCTCACTGAAGTTCCCTTCTTCATGCACGTGTTATAAACGTATTTGAGGGATTCATGTCGAATCTGTTCAGACGGATGTTCTAACAAATTTTGTAGATAACTCATGATCTCACGAGCTGAGGCCATACCCTCAAGTTTCCTAGCCAGAGCTACAGATAGGCTAGCCAGGATATAGACCTTGGCCTTCTGATTGGCTTTGGTCTAGCGGTTATACGCGTCCTTAACAGATTGAGGCGAGTTTTGAGCAGGCACATGAGGACATTCCTTAGTAAGTACGAACTTCAGGTCATCCACAAATAAAATCGTATTAATGTTGTTTTCCATGTTTGGTAATTGTTTCCAATGAGTTTTTCGGCAGCCAAAAGAGACATAATCAAACTCGACATATTTGATGAAATATAAGAAAAACCCTTGTATTATTTTCTCACATTAAACCTATGTATAATCTAATCATGTTTTAGCAAAATTAATCTATAATCCCTAGGACAATTAATTTGCAATGATGCCCCACAGGGTTAGAATGACCGCCACCGAAGGGTAGTCGAATCGCTCCTTCTCTAGGACGAGACAATTACGACCAGACCTTATTACCGGAATAACTCTTATTTCCTATAAGTTCTAGCCACCATTTTTTGTCTAGATTCATTAACTATTAATGTATCCCGTGAGTGTCACCCTCTAACTTTAGATCCTAGAGTCCTGATCCAACAAAATTCGCCCAAGGGAGGACTAAGTTGGAAAATAAACTAAGGTAACCCTATCCTTTTTGGGAGTTTGCTATGTTCTGACTCCTATGATCAGGCCCTTCAAAAGAACTGTCTGATCCAGGCCAAACTAGCAGGCAGATCATAAGAATCTCACGTCACAAACCATTAGAAGAGACCGTGGGACCCGTTTGCACAAGTCCCGCTCCCACTCACAATAAGCACTATCTCCATTCACCTTGCTTTTGACTCATACAAACACCATCCAAAGGGGGACGCTCCCATTTGCACCATGAGGTCAAGTATGGATCTCACAGTGTGAACTTAATGGAGATGCGTAGGAGGAAATTGATGTATCATATACACTCATTTCCTCCCACTAAGTACTTTAGAATTAACGGGATGACCTAGATAAATCAGACTATAATTTACTTAAGTCTACCAATATAACATTTATATTGGAATTTCTTAAATCTATAAACCATTTATTAAAACTTAGGTCTATAGTTTATTAACAATTTAAGAAACGTCGCTCATGATAAACATAACCTATGAATCTCCGGACCAAATTCACTCCCAGGTAGGTTCCCAAATAGGGGTGTTCCGTTTTCATCAGCTTAAATACCCCAACCTAGCCAGGTCCTAAAACAATTAGATTTCCTAATTCTAATCTTATTAGAACTAGGTAACCTAAGTCTAATTAATAACAGGTCCTAAAACAATTTTAAAACTAGTTAATTAATACTTAGGTTACATGAATTTCTATGTTATAATATTTGATCATTAATCACATGAATAAATTAAAACATATAACATAAATCATCACATGAAATAAATGTATGACTATGCTTTCAAAAAATAATTAACATAACTTTTATATTAATTAAACATGCATACTATATAATTGAAGGGAATGAAAATCCCGTAGCGGAAAAGACGATTGAATCGTCGTGGTTTCGTTATGAAAAATGTTTTCTTAAAACCATTTCTATCCTATAGAAACTAGGCTAAACATGCAATTAGAAGGAAAAATAGCAAGAGAATACACTTACTTGTTGAAGAACCGTTCTTCACAATTTCCTTCTCCGGTCACGAACTCTTCGCGATCTTGATCTCAACGAACTCGATCTCACCGAACAATCAAACGAGCCAGACACTTCTGAAAAGTCTTCTCGGTTGTTCTCCTTAGGTAGAAGGAGAGTGGTAGGACTCCTTTTGGTGAAAGGGAAGAAAAGATTTGAGAGTTGAGAGAATTTTTGAGATCTTTTGGTGAGAAATCCAAAAAATGAAACTCAAGCTTACAAAATCCTCCGTGCAAAGGGTTTATATAATGGTGATAGGTGGAGTTGAAATCTCCACCTATTTACCATTTAACCACAACCATAGGTTATGCAAATCATATTTGCATAACCACATATAATAAGATATCTCATATCTCATTATACAAATCACATTTGTATAATTGTGGATTTTAAATTGAATCACATTCTATTTAATTTCTCTCAATCCAATTTCTCCAAATTAGCCCTAATTGAACAATTAGGCTAACCTATAGTTTATTATGAATCTCATTCACATTAAACTATATAATATGTCAATCATATCTCATATAAATGACATAATTACCATTTTAATGAATTTGAACACTTCAAATCCATACCAAACTGTAAACCCTCTATTTATCCAGTTTGAGCCAACCGAGGGACTTAATGGACCTACAAGTGACGAGCTCCAATGGTCCGAGACTAACCTATCAAACTCTTTGACCCGGTTAATCAACATTCATTAGCTACGGTAACACTCCACTAAAGCCCGTACTTGCACTCTCATCACTGTATGACAAGTTGTGTCCATTGATATAACCAATGCCCATGAGTCGACCCTTCACAGGTTGTTCGTAGACACTGCTGGGTCAAATTACCATTTTACACCTGTGTCTACTTTTTGCTCCTTAAGTCCCCACTGCTCCTCTAATGAACAACAACGTTGTAATGGTCCAACAATATACAACACCCCTCTCGGGCCAGTGAGAGGGTGGGCGCCCGTTGTCCAAGCCTTGGAGACAACACTTAAGAGAACAACCCCTCTAGTTTCCCTAAGGTCGAGAACGAGTGAATTCCATCTCGCGTAGTTAAGTTCCCAGCTCCCCACGTGGTCCTACCCTAGAGAAGATAGGCATATTGGGCGAGTAATTGTGACCACCCTCACCCGTACTAGTCAAAGGACATACCCCCATAGACAGGAGTCCGTAACACGCTCAGGATTAAGGTCAAGTCACTAAAATGGTCATCCACGTAGTTATTAGTCCTATACTGTCAACGGCGTTACATTAGTAGGTCTAATAATTAACGGTCCGGTCTTGTACAATCTCATTACTTAGGATGCCCCAACTCGCATGTCAACCACATGAACGAGTCGGATCAACTCATTTGTATCTAATACAAAGCGGGTCACATCCACAGCGTATCCAGGATTAGGTCTCCAACCCTATCCATATACTGTAGACTGTTTGGGTCATTAACTCGAACGTGATCCTCCCTGTGTATCCACTACACACCGTTCAAGTTCTAGTTCTCTCATATATCAATGACCCTGGAGCTTAGTTTATTGGACAAAGTTTTTAAAAATACGAGACACAAAGTGATGAAAGAAATAACTCTTATTTATTTCAATTGGTAATATTACAAACAAAACGAGATTAGGACACACATCCCAACAAACTCCCACTTGGACTAAGCTAGTGGAGTAAATAATACATTTCTCAAATGTACAATAATTACAATAAAGCAATACAATAAACTAGGGCATTGAATACCCGTTACAATACTCCCACTTGCCCTAGTCAGGAAGCACTCGAAGACTTAGACTCTCTAGGTGACCCTTAAACACCTTAGCCGTGAGGGCCTTTGTAAATGGATCAGCAACGTTGTGCTCCGACGCTATCTGCGTGACTATCACGTCTCTTCGGTGCACAATCTCCCGTATCATGTGATACTTTCGCTCAATGTGTTTGCCCCTCTTATGACTCTAAGGCTTTCTCGAGTTGGCTACAGCACCACTGTTGTCACAAAACACCGTGATCGGCAAGTTCATATTTGGAACAACTTCCAAATCCGTCATGAACTTCCTAAGGCAAACAGCTTCCTTTGCAGCTTCACAAGTCGCAACAGACTCAACTTCCATAGTGGAATCAATGATGCATCCCTGCTTGATGCTTCGCCATACTACAACTCCTCCATTCAGAATGAAGGTTGACCCCGAAGTGGATTTCCTAGAATCCTTATCGATCTAAAACTCAGAGTTTGTGTATCCCGTAAGGATCAAATCCCCACTTTCATACACAAGCCTGTAGTTCCTCGTTCTCTTACAATACTTGAGGATTGTCTTTACGGTTGTCCAGTGATCTAATCCTGGATTGGATGGATACCTACTGACAATCCCAACTGCATAACAGATGTCAGGCCTAGTATACAACATGGCATACATGAGGCTCCCAACAGCTGAAGCATAAGGGATTCGTCTCATATCCTCAACCTCTTGAGGAGTCTTAGGACATTGATCCTTAGATAGGTGAACCCCATGTCTGAAAGGAAACAAGCCCTTCTTGGAGTTCTACATCTTATATCTAGACAACATCTTGTCAATATAAGATGCCTGAGACATGGTCAGCGTTCTGTTCTTCCGGTTTCGGACTATCTGGATACCTAGAACATACTATGCTTCTCTCAAATCTTTCATTTGGAATTGAAAAGCTAGCCATTTCTTTACGTCAGTAAGAAATCCTACCTCATTCCCAATGAGAAGGATATCATCCACATACAATATCAGAAATGCGACAGTGTTGTTGACGATTTTCTTGTAGACACAAGGCTCGTCAACATTCTGATCAAAGCCATAAGATTTGATCGCCTCATCAAACCTTATATTCCAAGACCTCGAGGTGTGTTTCAGTCCATAAATAGACCTATGAAGCCGGCAAACCTTTTGCTCTTAGCCTTGGGCAATGAACCTCTTGGGTTGGTCCATGTAGATGGTTTCGTCAAGGTTGTCATTCAGAAAGGTTGTCTTGACATCCATCTACCATACCTCATAGTCATAATATGCGGCAATGGCCAGAAGGATCCTGATCGACTTTACCATGGCAGCAGGTGAAAAGGTTTCCTCATAGTCAACCCCTTCAACCTGGGTAAAATCCTTTGCCATAAATCGTGCTTTGAAGGTATGCACCTTCCCATCTACGCCACGTTTACGCTTGTCGATCAATTTGCAACCTATAGGTTTTACCCCATCCGGTTGATCCACAAGCTCCCAGACAGAATTAAAGTATATCGACTCCATTTCCTGGTCCATAGCTTTAATCCATTTGTCTTTGTCAACGTTTGTCATTGCCTGATCATAGGTCAATGGATCCTCGCAGTCATCATCAGGGGTGACGACTTGGGTTTCAGCTAAACTCATGTAACGTTCAGGCTGTCTCACAGCCCTCCCACTACATCGAGGCATTCCCAACTCTTGGGAACGGACTTGACTAGACGTGCTAGGATCAACAACACTTGTTAACGTACTAGCCCCATCAGCAACCCTTGCTGATGAACTGTCCATTTCATTTAACACGATTTTGCTTCTAGGTAAATGATCTCTGACGTGGTCTTCCTCAAGGAAACTGGCATTTGTCGACACAAACACCCTAGTTTCCTTAGGATCATAAAACATACCACCCCTAGTCTCTTTTGGGTAACCTACAAATAGGCACAATTTTGAACGGGGTTCCATTTTTCGCGTTTGACACCAACACGTGGGTCGGGCATCCCCAAATTCTAAAATGGTGTAAACTGCCTTTACGTCCATTCCAGAGTTCGAAAGATATTTCACAAACACTCTTCGACGGAACGTTGTTCAAAATATACACTGCAGTCTCCACTGCGTAACCCCAAAAGAATCAGGGAGACGAGCATAACTCATCATCGACCGAACCATGTCCAATAGGGTTCTGTTTCTCTTCTCTGATACACCATTCTACTGTGGCATACCAGGTGCTGAGAGTTGGGACGTAATTCCATGCTCTATCATATAGTCCTGGAATTCTGCATCCATATACTTTCCACCTCGATCTGATCGAAGTGTTTTTATAGTTTTACCTAACAGGTTCTCAACCTCAGTCTTGTGCTCTTTGAACTTTTCAAGAGTTTCAGACTTCCTATGCATTAGGTAAATATACCATACCTTGAATAGTCATCTATGAAAGATACAAAGTATTCGTAACCACCTCGTTCTTTCACACTCATCGGACCACAGAGGTCAGAATGTATAAGCTCAAGGGGCTCTTTGGCTTTACATCCTTTTCCACTAAAAGGACGTTTGGTCATTTTGCCTTCAAGGCATGACTCACATACCGATAAAAAGTTTTCTTCCAACTCGTTTAGAAGTCCACTCTTCACTAGTCTCTCAATCCTATTGAGATTGATGTGGCCTAACGTTAGATGCCAAAGATGGACGTTTTCTTTAGGAGAAACTTTCACTCTCTTAGTTCGTGTTTCTTCTATTTTAAATAATTAAGTATTCAAAACACTTTTCACCGAATTAGGTTTCAAAACATATAGGTTATTCTCAAGTGAAGCTTGACACAAGAAATTTCCATTTCTAGAAATAAACGCTTTATTTCTAGAAAAATTGACAGAAATAGATTGTTCAAGTAGGCAGGAAATAGAAACTAGGTTTCTAGTAAACCTTGGAACTATATACATATTATCTAATAAAATGTAGTTCCTGCCAAAAAACAGTTTCACCGTGTCGACCGCTGTAGCAGAGACAACCTCCCCGGATCCAACCCGTAGTGTTATCTCACCCTCTCGCAGCTGCTACCAGGAACTAATTTCCTGAAAAGAAGAACAAACATGGTTAGTGTCGCCCTAATCCAATATCTAGGCAGAGACATTACTCTCCACTAAACAGGTTTCTGTAACCAGCAAATCACATTTACCTTGATTCTTCCTGTCGACAAGGAACTTGTGAAAGTTATGCTTCTAGTGGTCGTCCCCATTGCAGTGGAAACACTTTTCTTTCTCTGCAACTTCCTTGTCACACCCCCTCCCGAACTACTAACTAACTTAGCCCGGTAGACGGCGTGAAGCCAACAGACATCGTTCACCTCTCTAACGATACCTGTTGACCCTATTTTACCTTATAAGCATACTAAACTTGTATAAGAAACAACTAAAACACAACACAGCGGAATATTGACAATTACGTAACCTACGTAAGGGGTAACTCTACTTATGACTCTCTGGAAAACTGAAAGAGATATGAACATCACAACCAAAAACATACCCAACCATGGATCAATATATCTAGGGGCTTAACTTACCCTTCTTGCATGAGCACACACTCTAATCCTTGCCTCGAAGCATCACAGTAAATCACATACTCTTTTCCTGTTACAGGAAGTGCTAGTATAGGTGTTGTAACTAATCTCTTTTCAGCTCCTGAAAAACTCTGTTCACATTCTAGTCCTGACTGGACTTACTCTTATCCTTACTTGGACCATGCTCTGCTAGTTCTATTGAACTAACTCAATAACTTGCTATGACTTTTACTTTATTCTCAGAGCTAGCTTGCCCTGTCTCATTCCCATGGAGCTAACTGCTCTGATACCAAAAGAAAGAAAACAAAAGAAAAGAAGAAAATAATGCTTAAAACTTGGTTTTCCTTGTTTTAAAAAGAAAAGAAATGAAGTGAAAGATAAAAGGAAAACAAGGAAGGAAAAGCTTAACCATTTTGGTTTGGTTTGCTCTAAGAATAATGAAGAAAACAAAATGAAAGGAAGGGTTATTATGTTATGTTTTGTAAACTATTTTGAGAGAACTATGTGGTTACAGTCGTATGTGCTTTAGAGGTTGTGGTTGTTTAATTAGTGGTTTGGACTGTTCGTGGTTCTGATGTTCTTGCTCGTTTTAGTTTCCAAGAGAGACTTACGAAGAGTTTCTCCTCATGTATGTTTTATAGTTGTCCAGTTTCCGTTGTGTTAAGTTTAAAGTGTTCCATATGCGAACATAGTATGTTGATCAGGTAAAGCAGTGTCAGCAGGTATTGTTAAGAGGTAACAATGTCTGTTGGCTTCACGCCGTCTTCCAGGCTGAGTTAGCAGGTAGTTCGGGAGGGGGTGTGACATTCCTTGACCTTTTTTCCTTTTTGGGCGGCAGCACGGTCAGCTTTGCCATTCTTCATCTTCTTCTTCTTCCCTTTCGGGTGAGAAGGACCTACATATTTTGTCCCAGAGGTCGAAGCCATGTGAAAGGACCTGAAGGCAACATTTGCCTCAGCTTCTGGTGTCCTGATCCTCATCAAGGACTGGAAGTTCTGTAGTTCATTGAGAAGGGTGGTCAGAGTGTAGCTAATTTTGTTCATAACAGCATTTCTACGAAACTGAAGGAAACTCTTTGAAAAAGTCTCCAGAATAAAGTTGACCAAGATCGACTCATCGATCGAAGCCCTGTTCATCTCCGCCAGATTAAAGTGGGTCATCATGTCCAGAACGTGTTCACGGATAGACGTCCCTTCTTTAATCTACGCGTTGAAGACGTGTTTGAGTGAATCATGTTGGACCTCAAACGACTGTTGTCCAAACATTTCCTGCAAGGATTTCATGATCTCCTTGGCGGTGATCATCAACTCATGCTTCTTTTTGCCAAGACTTCAAATAAGCTGGCAATGATGTAAACCTTGGCATTTTCATTGGCCTTGATCCATCGATCGTACGCATCACGAACACTTTGTGACGTGGTCGAGCCCGGCACCTAAGGACACTCCTCAGTGAGCACGAACATAAGGTCGTCAGTTACTAGAATCGTGTTTATATTGTTTTTCCATGTTTGGTAGTTATCTCCCACTAGTTTTTCGGAAGCGAGTAAAGCTATTATTGAGCTAGACATTTAGCTGAAAAACAAGTAAAACTTTGGGTCAGTCTTGCAAAAAAAAAACTTTTTGAAATCTAATCAAGTTTTAGCAAAATTTTATCCTATGATCGCTATGTCATTAAAATTTGCAATGATATCCCAAAGGTTTAGAATGACTGTTGTTAGCTCTTAGAATGAGAGCTAAGATTGAGCTTTTATTGTGATTATTTCTTGGTATTTTGAGCTTTCTTGACTATTTTAACCCTTTGATTAGGTACTTTTGTGTGTTAATGTTTACAAAGTACTTTTGAGGTACCTTAAAACCATCAAAGTATTTTTCATTGCTGAATTTTGTCATTTTGGTCATGTTTACAGGAGTTTTTGGGAAGATGAATGTTATGAAGTGCTGAAGGTCTATTTCAAGCTGTTGAAGCTGTGCAATTGCTAAAGGATCAAGATTGCTGGAGCACAATTCTGATATCAGTTTGCAGAATGCACACGTGGACAAAATTCATTAATTGAGCTGGATAGAAATCGCCTTATCAGCTGCTGTGAGCCAATGAGAGGCCTTCATATCATTGTCCCTTGTCTATTCAGCCCTTAATTCGAGGTGGATATGGTATAAATACTTTCTTTGGCCGTTTTTGGCAAAGGGGGAGAGAGAGTAAGAAGAAAAGGGAGAGAAGCCGATTGGAAAGGGCAGAAAAGAAGAATCGGAAGAAAAGCTAACCTTGGGAAGCATTCCTCTTTGGGAAAAAGTGTGGAAGTGGACCAAAGGAGGCTTGACAACTTCACCCATCTGTTTCTTCTTTTATCCTTCTTATTTTTACTCTTTTACATTGTAACTAAGACCATCTTAAGTATGTTTAATGTTAGGGTTACTGTTTTATTGCTATCTTTTCTTAGCATCATGAACTAACCACCCTTGGGGTGAGGATTAGGGGCTTTATGTGAATGTAAGCTTAATGATTGAGTAAATTACTGCAATCCTACTCTCATGCCTTGTGAATTTTCTGTTTAGCTATAATTTGGTTGGCCATCTCATTTTAGCATTGTTTATTCCAACTTGGGAAAGGGAAGAATAAACCGAATTCAAGGCATGACACTAGTTCCGATTAAGGGGTTCATATCTCTCAGGTAATTGAGTAGTCTAGGGATAGTCACTCACCTAGAGGAGCTAAATTAAGGGTGTTTAATTAGAATTGAATGCCTAACTCGCAAGGAAATCTAGGAAGATTCCGTGAAGTGAACTGTTTTGAGCTCTAGTGCGGTTTTGAGCTCTAGCATTAAGATTGTTCAAGCATAATTCACCCCTGATCCTATCCCATTTTTACTGCTTTGGTAGACTTGTGTTTGTTGTTGCCTTACTTTATTTAATCCTCTTCTGCTTCATTTTGGCAATTCAATTATTACTTTTAATCTTTAATTTCATTATTCATTGCTTATGTTGGTTACCTCTTACTCATTAAATTCAACTCAATCTTGTGTAATTTCCATAACTAATCCCTGAGGAGACGATTAAATTTACTTATCACTTGCTGCTTAGATTGTGTATACTTGCACAGTTAGGAGTATTTTTTTGATAATTTCATACACCCCTTTTAAGTAAACAAGTTTTGGCGCCGTTGTCGGGGATTAGTTTGATTTTTACTTTGTTTGAGTTATTTTTAGTGCTTTTTGAGCTGAAAGAAAGGTTTAACTAAAGTGTTTCTTTGTTTTTCAGGTGTTGTAATTGTGCATGAATGATTTTCCAGGTTTAGAATTTTTCTTAGATCCTGAACCTGAGAGAGCATTTCATAGAAGAAGGAGGATTCAAAAGGAAAAAATGGCAGATTTTCGTGGAGGTCCTGTGGATCCTAATAATCCTCAAATTAACCTGGAAACCAACCACACGGCCAAGGAGGCTTTAGACCACCTTTAGTTGAACCCCAAGCTATGGTTCCTGCCAATGTTATTGTTTTAGCAGATGACAGGGAGAGAGCTATTAGAACTTATGCCAATCCCTTGGTTGAAGAGTTAAATCCTTGGATCATTAGGCCAGAAATCCAAGCCCCAACGTTTGAGCTTAAACCTGAGCATGTTTCAAATGCTCCAAACCATAGGACAGTTCCATGGACTATCATCTAAAGATCCTCATCTGCATTTGAAATCCTTCCTAGGGGTTAATGATTCTTTTATACTGCCAGGAGTGCCTAAGGATGCCCTAAGGTTGAGTTTGTTCCCTTACTCCCTTAGAGATGCAACCAAGACATGGTTGAATACACTTTCTCCTGGGGCAGTTGATTCTTGGAACACCCATGCTGAAAAATTCCTAATTAAGTATTTCCCACCAACTAGGAATGTTAAGTTTAGAAATGAAATTGTGGCTTTTCAGCAGTTTGATGATGAATCCTTAAGTGAGGTCTGGGAGAGATTTAAGGACTTGCTTAGGAAGTGTCTTCATCATGGACTCATTGTATTCAAATGGAGATATTTTACAATGGGTTGAATACGCTACTAAACAAGTTGTAGATGCTTCTGCAACTGAGGCTCTTTTATCAAAGACCTATAATGAAGCATTTGAGATATTGGAAAGAATATCCTCGAACAAATGTTAGTGGGTTGATTCAAGGAGCTCCCAAGGAAAAAAGAACAAGGGAATGTTGGAGTTAGATGCTTTAACCGCTCTAAATGCACAAATGGCATCCATTGCCAATATGCTGAAAAACCTAACTGTTGGAAATGCAACTCAAATCTCCCCTAATGTTCAAAATGAGCTATGGTGAACCAAGTAGTAAGTACTGATTCATGTGTTTATTGTGGTGAAGGGCACACATTTGAATTTTGTCCTAGTAATCCAGCCTCAGTTTACTATGTTTGGAACCAAAGTAATCAAAAGAACAATCCTTATTCTAACACCTATAACCCAGGTTGGAGAAATCACCCTAACTTTGCTTGGGGAGGTCAAGGAAGTAATTCTCAAGCCCCTCAAATGCAGCAAAAGGTGAATTACCCACCAGGTTTTGGGCATCAGAATCAACAGGCCTATGGAAATCAGCAACCGATGCTCCAGCATCAGAGGACAGTAGCAACCCCAAAGCATGTTCTACTTCTCTTGAAAGTTTGCTTAAGGAATATATGGCTAAGAATGATGTTGTTATTCAAAGTCAGCAAGCTTTGATGAGAAACTTTGAAGTGCAATTGGGCCAACTTGCTAATGAAATAAGATCTAGGCCTCAAGGTAAGCTTCCTTCAGATACTGAAATCCCAAAAAGGGAAGGGAAAGAGCGAGTGCAAGCTATAGAGCTAAGGAGTGGAAAACCTTTAACTAAGCCGGAGGAGAGCAGTAAGAAGAAACACAAGGAGAAGGACTCTGCAGTGCAAGTCGAGGAAAAGAGAAAGGAAGAGCAGATGGAACCTAAGGAAGTAGAGAATGAGGAGATTGAAGGGATACCTAGAGCACAACCTTCAAAACCATCTGAATGCATTCCTACTACTATTCCTGAGTTTGTACCACCTCCTCCACCTTTCCCTCAGAGGTTGAAGAAAAAGAAAAAAAATGAAGTCCATTTTGAGAAATTTATGGATATTGTCAAGGAAATTCATAACAACATCCCCTTGGTAGATGCCCTAAGACAAATGCCCAATTATATGAAGTTTCTTAAGGATGTTCTATCTGAAAGGGAGAGATTTGAGGAGTGTCTTTGAATGAAGAGTGTAGTGCCATGTTAAGAAGAAGGATTCCTAGCAAGGAAAAAGACCCAGGTGCTTTCACTATACCAGTGTCCATAAGAGGACAACAGCTGGGAAGAGCCCTTTGTGACTTAGGCGCAAGCATAAACCTCATGCCATTGTCTATTTACAAGAAATTTGGCATAGACGAAGTTAGGCCCACTACAGTCACATTGCAGCTTGCGGATAGATCCATTACTCACCCTGAAGGTAAGATTGAGGATATTTTGGTTCAAGTGGGTAAGTTCATACTCCCTGCTGATTTCATTATTTTGGACTATGAGGCGGATAGTGAGGTACCTATAATTCTAGGAAGACCTTTTCTTAAGACTGGAAGGACAGTTGTTGATGTTTATGAGGGAACAATCACCTTAAAAATGAATGACCAAAAGATTGAGTTCAACATTTATGATACAATGAAACATCCCACAGATGTGGAGAACTGCTTTGTTCTTAACAAGCTGGAGGAAATAATTGATGAATCAATTGAACAAGAATTACTGGAGCATCATATTCAGGGCTTTGGGCAGATTACAGGTGAGGAGTTGAATGCTTGTGAGCTGGGAGAAGAGCATGAGGCTGTTGTGGAGTTAAATAGTTTCAAAAGGGTTTTTGAGTCCCTAGAACTAGGGGAACGGAAAACACCACCTATGCAACCGTCCATTGAGATACCGCCCACTCTGGATTTAAAGCCTCTGCGTATGCACTTGAAATATGCCTTTTTAGGAGAACACCAGACTCTCCCTATAATTGTCTCAGCAAGTTTAATGCCTAAAGATGAGGAGTTGCTGCTTAAATTGTTAAGGCAACATAAAAAGGCTATTGGGTGGACTTTGGCTGATATAAAGAGAATAAGTCCTTCCTTTTGCATGCACAAAATAAATTTGGAGGAAGGAAGCTTTAAATCTATTGAGCAGCAGAGAAGGCTCAATCCAGCCATGAAGGAAGTTGTCAAGAAGGAGGTAATTAAGTGGTTAGATGCGGGAATTATATACCCTGTAGCTGATAGTAGTTGGGTCAGCCCTGTGCAATGTGTGCCGAAGAAGGGTGGGATGACAGTTGTGACAAATGACGCAAATGAATTGATCCTTACTAGGACAGTGACTGGATGGAGAGTGTGCATGGATTATAGGAGACTTAATAAGGCCACTCGTAAGGATTATTTCCCTCTACCCTTCATTGACCAATTACTAGATAGGTTTGTTGGCCAAGCTTACTATTGCTTCTTGGATGGGTATAGTGGTTATAATCAAATCACAATAGCTCCCCAGGATCAAGAAAAAACTACTTTCACCTGTCCTTATGGAACTTTTGCGTTTAGGAGAATTTCTTTTGGTCTTTGCAATGCCCCTGCAACCTTTTAGAGGTGTATGATGGCCATTTTTTCTGATTTAGTGGAGAATGTCATGGAAGTATTCATGGATGACTTCTCGGTTTTTGGTGAATCATTTGAGGGTTGCTTGGAAAATTTAGGGAAGGTGTTGACAAGGTGCGAAGAGGCTAATTTTGTTTTGAATTAGGAGAAGTGTCAATTTATGGTGAAAGAAGGCATTGTTTTAGGACACGAGATTTCAAGAAAAGGCATTAAAGTGGATAGAGCAAAAGTAGAAATTATTGAAAAACTGGAACCTCCAACATAAGTTTAGGGTATTAGGAGTTTTTTAGGACATGTTGGTTTTTATAGGAGGTTTATTAAGGATTTTTCCAAGATATCCAAGCCTTTGTGTGCTCTTTTGGAAGCCAATAAACCTTTTGAGTTTAGCTCTGAATGTTTGGCTGCTTTTGCAACATTGAAAAGAGCTTTAGTTACAGCTCCCATTATGAGAGGACCTAATTGGGATTTACCTTTTGCAGTTATGACTGATGCAAGTGACTATGCAGTGGGAGCCATGCTGGAGCAAAAGTACGAAAAGCTTCTTCACCCTGTGTATTATGCTAGTAGAACTCTCAATGAAACCCAATTGAACTATACCACTACAGAGAAAGAATTGTTGGCTGTAGTTTTTTCCCTAGAGAAATTTCGAGCTTATTTGGTGGGTTCCACAGTCACTGTCTTTACAGATCATGCAGCCATAAAATATTTATTGGCAAAGAAAGAGGCCAAGCCAAGGTTGGTTAGATGGGTGTTGTTGCTTCAAGAATTCGATGTTGTCATAATTGATAGAAAAGGCTCAGAAAACCAAGTAGCAGACCATCTATCTAGGCTGGCACCAGCAGAGTCAATGCCACAACAATCTGCAATTAGAGATGAGTTTCTGATGAACAAGCGCTGATGTGAGCTCAAGTGCAGGAAATTGGAACTCCTTGGTTTGCAGATTTTGCTAATTATGCGGCCAGTGGCATCCTACCCTTAGACATGCCTGAGAAATCATTAAAACGGTTCATTCATGATGCCATAACTTATTTTTGGGATGACCCCTACCTCTATAAACAATGTGCTGATGGGTTGTTGAGAAGATGTGTTACTGAGGCTGAAATTACTTCCATTTTACAGCATTGCCATACTTCACCCTATGGAGGACACTTTGGTGGCCAAAGGACGTCCGCCATGGTTTTTCAATCTTGTTACTATTGGCCTTCTATTTTCATGGATGCCCATTTGTTTAGTAAGGCCTGTGATAGATGCCAAAGAAGAGGAAACATAGGAAGGAGGGATGAGTTGCCCCTCTCCTACATTTTGGAGGTCGAGCTATTTGATGTTTGGGGAATTGACTTTGTGGGCCCTTTCCCTCCATCTAATGGAAATATATATATTTTGGTAGCTGTGGACTATGTCTCCAAATGGATTGAGGCAATAGCTTGCCCAATGAATGATGCCAAGACAGTCATGTGATTCTTACATAAGCATATATTCACTAGGTTTGGAACTCCTAGAGCTCTAATTAGTGATGAAAGCTCTCATTTTGTGAATAAAGCCATGACTTTACTTTTGGATAAGTACAATGTCAGGCACAACATCTCAACTCCATACCACCCGCAGGCAAATGGGCAAGCTGAAATCTCTAATAGGGAAATCAAGGGAATTCTGGAAAAAGTGGTAAATCCTAACAGGAAGGATTGGTCATTTCGGCTAGAAGACTCTTTGTGGGCCTATAGGACAACATTTAAAACCCCTCTAGGAATGTCTCCTTATAGGCTGGTTTATGGAAAGGCTTGTCATTTACCTCTTGAGCTTGAACACAAAGCGTTTTGGGCCTTGAAGGAGCTTAATCTGGATCGGTCTGCAGCTGGAGCTCTAAGATTGCTTCAGCTTAATGAATTAGAGGAGTTCAGATTGTTCTCCTATGAAAATGCTAAGTTGTACAATGAGAAAGTTAAGTTGTGGCACGATAGAAAAATTGTGCATAAACAGTTTGAAAAGGAGCAGAAGGTGTTGTTGTTTAATTCCAGGTTGAAGTTATTCCCTGGCAAATTAAAATCCAAGTGGTCAGGTCCTTTTACATTCATGGAAGTGTTTCCCCATGGTGTTGTTATGCTCAGAGATGAGAAAGAAGGAAGAGACTTCAAGGTTAATGGTCAAAGGTTGAAACATTATTGGGGGGAAGAATTCTAAAGAAATATAGCCTCACAGAGGCTAGCTGATAATTAACGTGTTCTTGAAAGCAATATAATAATTGAGAGTGCACTTCCATGTTCAGTCCTTCCTCCCATTTTCTCATCCTTCTTTCGGATATTTTGTTTCACTTTTAATTGTTTAAGTTTCATTTAGTTGGTTAATTTCCTTGTTGTTCTTTTCAGTTTTCTATTGGTAGGCGTTAGTGAAGAAAGCTATTTAATTCCAGCTCTAGTTACAAGCTCCTATGCAAGACATTTGAAGCCCATTGCTGCAATTTATCATAACAAGAAATTGTCATTTTCGAGAGTTGCATGAATCCTTTTTGCTGGAGCTTTTATTTTGAGTTGATAGGTCTGGAAAAAGGGGAAAGGAATCTGATTTGTGTCAGATTTGTATCCTCGGTAATAAATGATGGCCTGAAAAGCAGTTGGCTAGAAAACAAATTAAGGGATTTGGGCTGATTTGACCGATCTTTATCAGTTTAGCCACATGGTTTCTTGTTCGAGGGTTTGAGTCTTTAAATTGGCTAGCTCATTACGAGTTCTTCATCTGCCCAAGAAGCATTTTGCTTGTTTTAGCTTCTGTGTTGAGAGTGGTTGCGAGCATTTCCTTCCCATGGCTCCTAAGAAAGCTAAGTTCAAGAAGGCTAAACCAGTGGTTGCTGTTGACGCATCCGACGAACAAGTGCAGATTGAGCATGTTGCAGTCCTGATGCCTCCCCCTCCTCAACCTAAGGCTTCTAAGCAGTCCAAATCAAAGGGCAGAAAGAAGAGTGATGGAGCTACAAAGCCAGCTGAAGAACTGGTTGAGGAGTCTATTCCTCAGTTGGCAGGAGGAGACATTGTTGAGAAGTTGCCCGTTGAGTCGACTGAACCTTCCACCCCTCGAGGGAAGCCCTCAAAGAAGAAGGGGCAAGCCTCCCATGACCACTCCATCCATTCTCCAGCACGTTTTATCACTGAGCAAGCTAGAGAGAGGTATGAAACATTAAAGTCCAAGGAGGTCTTCTTAGACAGAGGTTTTGTTGTTCCATTCGCCTGTCTTCCTCATTTCATCAAGGCCAATATCATTAATCATGGTTGGACCTTTTTCTGTCAACCACCAGAACCAGCCATTGGCTCTTTGGTAAAGGAATTTTACGCCAACTTTGAGGATACTGGTGAGTTTCAAGTTTTCATTCGAGGAAAATTCGTGGATTGGTCTCCTAAAGCCATCAACAAACTGTTTGAGCTACCAGACATCCTTCGGGCCAACTATAATACGATGGTGTTGAATCCTTCCACCACTCATCGGAATGCAGCTTTGAAGCTGATAGGGTTAAAAGGTGCTCGGTGGATGGTCTCAGCCACTGGTTCCAGGTCTTTTCAAACAGCATATTTGACTGATGAGGCTAATGTGTGGCTCTCCTTCCTAAAAAATAGGCTGCTTCCAACAACGCATGATACCACTGTCTCAAGAGATCGAATGTTGCTTACCTCTACGATTTTGAAGGTCCTGAGCATTGATGTTGGATGAATCATAGCGGAGGAAATTAGGACTCACGCCAAGAAAACTGCTAGAAAATTCTTTTTCCCTAACACTAACACTAAGCTTTGTCTGAATGCAGGTGTAGATGTTGACCCATTTGAGGATAGGTTGACTGATCCCTCCATGTTTGATACTGCTGCTATTGAGAGGCTGCGTCGAAGAGATCACAAGGGAAAGGGTGGCTTAGCTATGGGACTCAACAAACTCCTCGACCAACAAGAGATTATGCTGAAGCAAATGGAATACTCCAGTGCACAACAATTAGCATATTGGAATTATGCTAAGGACAGAGACAATTCCTTCAAGGATGCAATGCTAGCTAACTTCCCTGATCAATATACTGTTTTCCTACCTTCCCAGAGGCTATCTTAAATCCTTGGGCATCCTCATCGTCAGTTGTGGATGAGGAAGAGGAAGCTCAAGATCGGATCCCTGGAGATGAAGACTGACCAAATAGGAAAGTTCTGTCCTTTTGTTTGGCTAATAGGTGGTCTGGCTGATAGTTAGCACTTTGTGCTTTTCATGCTTTTGTCTTTCCTATGTTTAATTGTCTGTTGTTGCTCTGCCAGTTCTTTGGTTTAGGAAGTGTGGTTTCCATTTTGTGTCTTCTTTTGTGATAGGTTAAGTGGTCGCTTGTTGTGAAATCTGTTAGGTTTGTCGCTGACAGAAGGAATGAAAAATATATATATATATGAATATGAAGGTTGATGAGCTTGACATTGTAGTTGAAATGAAATGAATGGTGTTGCCTGGTGTGTTACATTTCTTTTTCTCACTTCTGATGAGTTAGTTGTGCTTAATTTGTTTGCCATAATCCTTTTAATGTAACACAATGCTTGTAGCAGCTTTATGGTGCCCCTAGCTTGCTAACCACCAACTCTTGAGAATTTGCTCCTTTAAACTTAGATTAAAGAGTTTGGATGCTCCTTGCCTTTAGTTTTTACCGAAAAATAACTAAGCTTGAGGGTTCCTTCCCTTGATTCTCTACTCATTGGGGACAATGAGCAATTTAAGTTTGGGGGTAAGGCACCCTAGTAATCAAAAGTTATCACTCCTAGGAGCATTCCTCTTCTTTTTAGGACTCATGCCTCCTCTCTTAAAAAAAAAATAGTGAAGTTTGAGAGTTATTCCTCTACCCAAGTTACTTATTAGACCAGAGTTGGACATGACACCCATGCTCACCTTTGAGTTGAACAGTAATAAAGGGATATTAATATGCCTTGGCAACTCAATTTAGTAGCAGGGCTCGTTGTTACGTAGCCTTCATCACAAATGTTGGTGCTTAAATCGAAGGTTCTGTTTACAAAAAGGGTTCTCTCTAACTTCTTTAGTGAAATAAGTTCTTAAAAAAAAGAAAAGGAAAGAAGAGGAAAGTTAAAGCCTAGTATAAAGTTCTCGTTGCTTAGGTGAGTTGCATCATCAATGTGGCCATTCTAAGAACTAAGAAGAAGTTTATGCATATGTGAGTGGCTAGGAGAACCTAAGGGAATGAATGTTTGCCTACTTAAGCATAAGGTTAGCTTTGTAGGATTCTTAGGAGTGATAACTCTTGTTGCTGTAAAAAAAGAAAAGAAAAAAAAATGCTTTGTTGAAAGAAAAACTAATTGCAGTAGAACTCATTCTTCTTTTTGTGAGTTTAAGGGGTGCATAGTGAATTTAAAGATGGACTAAGTGCTAGTTGAGTTGTGGGGCTGTTTTGTGAAGCTTGTTACTTTTGTTTTGAAAGAAAAATAAATTGATTATGGCAAATCTTGTGAAGGCTAAGCTTTGATGAACTTTTGTAAGAAAAAGAAATGGGACTGATGTATCAGTAACTATTTGTATCATTTGACTACTGCATCATTTTTTTTCTTGAGCATAGTGGTAGTTGTTGCTTTTTGGTTGGGTTAGAATGTTTAAGCATTACTCAGGGACGAGTAATGATTTATGTTTGGGGGTTTGTTAGCTCTTAGAATGAGAGCTAAGATTGAGCTTTTATTGTGATTATTTCTTGGTATTTTGAGCTTTCTTGACTATTTTAACCCCTAGATTAGGTACTTTTGTGTGTTAATGATTACAAAGTACTTTTGAAGTACCTTAAAACCATTGAAGTACTTTTCATTGCTGAATTTTTTCATTTTGGTCATGTTTACAGGAGTTTTAGGGAAGATGAATGTTATGAAGTGCTTAAGGTCTATTTCGAGTTGCTGAAGTTGTGCAATTGCTAAAGGATCAAGATTGCTGGAGCACAATTCTGATATCAGTTTGTAGAACGCACACGTGGACAAAATTCATTAATTGAGCTGGATAGAAATTGTCTTATCAGCTGCTGTGAGCCAATGAGATGCCTTCATATCATTGTCCCTTGTCTATTCAGCCCTTAATTCGAGGTGGATATGGTATAAATACTTTCTTTGGTCGTTTTTGGCAAGGGGAGAGAGGGAGTAAGAAGAAAAGGGAGAGAAGCCGATTGGAAAGGGCAGAAAAGAAGAATCGGAAGAAAAGCTAACCTTGGGAAGCATTCCTCTTCGGGAAAAAGTGTGGAAGTGGACCAAAGGAGGCTTCACAACTTCACCCATCTGTTTCTTCTTTTATCCTTCTTATTCTTACTCTTTTACATTGTAACTAAGACCATCTTAAGTATGTTTAATGTTAGGGTTACTGTTTTATTGCTATCGTTTCTTAGCATCATGAACTAACCACCCTTGGGGTGAGGATTAGGGGTTTTAAGTGAATGTAAGCTTAATGATTGAGTAAATTACTGCAATCCTACTCTCATGCCTTGTGAATTTTCTGTTTAGCTATAATTTGGTTGGTCATCTCATTTTAGCATTGTTTATTCCAACTTGGGAAAGGGAAGAATAAACCGAATTCAAGGCATGACACTAGTTCCGATTAAGGGGTTCATATCTCTCAGGTAATTGAGGAGTCTAGGGATAGTCACTCACCTAGTGTTAACAGTTAGGAGCTAAATTAAGGGTGTATAATGGGAATTGAATGCCTAACTCGCAAGAAAATCTGGGAAGATTCCATGAAGTAAACTGTTTTGAGCTCTGGTGCGGTTTTAAGCTCTAGCATTAAGATTGCTGAAGCATAATTCACCCCTGATCCTATTCCCTGTTTACTGCTTTGGTAGACTTGTGTTTGTTGCTGCCTTACTTTATTTAATCCTCTTCTGCATTATTTTGGCAATTCAGTTGTTACTTTTAATCTCTAATTTCATTATTCATTGCTTATGGTTGTTACCTCTTACTCATTAAATTCAACTCAATCTTGTGTAATTTCCATAACTAATCCCTGAGGAGACGATTAAATTTACTTATCACTTGCTACTTAGATTGTGTATACTTGCATAGTTAGGAGTGTTTTCTTGATAATTTCATACACCCCTTTTAAGCAAACAATCGCCACCGAGGGTGAACAGAAACACTCCTCCTCTAAGACGAGACTTTCTCGACCAGATGCTAATACCAGAATAACTCTTATTCCATTAGGCGTCCAGTTACCATTTTGTCTAAATCCATTAACTCTTAATGAATCCCGTAAGTGTCACCCTCAATCTTTAAGTTTCCAAGTATCCGTCCAAACCATAGCCACCAAAGGGTGAACCAAGAAGGAAAACCAACAAGGAAACTGTATCCCTTTCGAGAATTCATGGTGTTCTGACTCCTATGATTAAGGCCCTCCAAAGGGATTGTCTGGTCCAGGCCAAACTAGCAGGCGGATCATAGGTGTCTCACGGTGTGAATCGAAAGAAGAGACTGTGGATCTCGTTTTCACAGGTCTCGCTCTCACTCACTATAAGTACTCTCTCTGTTTACGTTGATATTGACCCATACAAATACCATCCGAAGGGAGACGCTCCCATTTGCGCCACGAGGCCGAGTATGGATCTCACGGTGTGAACTTTTACGGAGATTTATGGTCGAAAAATCAAATGTATCTTATACACTTTAATTCCTCCCACTCAGCACTTTATATTAATCGAGATTGACCTAGATAAATCGGCTCATATTTACCCAAGTCTACTAATATAACTCTTATATTGAATTAACCTAAGTGTATAATCACATTATTAACTTAGGTCTATGTGAGTAAATTAATCAACTTTTAATTCAAGGCACTCACGATAATATAACCTAAGAATCTCCAGACCAAATTCACTCCCAGGTCGGTTCCCAGGTAGGGGTGTTCCGCAAAGCGTCAGCTTAAATACCTCAGCCTACAGAACCTTCCTTAGACAGAGCTACTAATTAGTCTCCCTTCAAAGGCCATATTTGATTTCCTAATTCTAATCTCATTAGAACTAGAAAACCTAAGTCTAATTATTCAAGTTCTAAACATTTTAAAACTAATAATTAACTTAGGTTACATGCATTTCTATATTATAGTGTTTGATCATTCATCACATGAATAATATTAAACTATAACATACATTCATCACATGAATTAAATGCATGAGCATGCTTTTATCTAAAATATAACACTTATATTTAAATAAATTAAAACATGCATACTTTATATTATAACACTTATAATATAACCTATCATGCATACTATATATTATAACACTTATAATATAAATATGATGCATGAAATGTTTAACTTAAGGTGGGATTTTAAATCTATATGACATACATTATGCACATAGAATAAAATATTTCATACATCTCATGCATAAAATAAATAAATAGCACAAATTGGACCAATTTTGGCACTTAGGGACAATTATTTAATTAATTAACATTAATATAACTATTATATTAATATTCATTAATAAAATAAATTTAATAAATAAAAATTACATCTTACAAATTAAAAATAAATAAAAGAATAAAAGAAAAAATCGCCACGAAATGAAGAAACTGCCACTATGCACGTCATCGCGCAATCTATCGCCTGAATCGCCCATCACGCACGCAGTTGCTGCAACGCCGCGGCGCCGTTGCACTCGCGTGCTCCATGCCTCGGCGTTGCAACATCGCGCTGCAGACGACCATCGCCACATGACAAAGCGTTGAGACGCCAAAGAACAGCGTCTTAACGTCGTCGACAAAATAGCAAACTCCTTTCTATTCTTCGTCGTTTCTCGCCCGTTTCCGCTCCGATTTCTTTATAGCAACTCTTGCCGACAAAGACACAAACTTACAGAGTCAATTTATTTTCTAATTGCCTAAAAAACAAGCGCTATTACATTAATCTAATCAACGAAAATAAATCTAAAACTAGTGCCAAAACCAAAAACATCTAATTTTGCAAAACCACAATTCATCACATGAAATTGAAGTACAATCCACCTAATTTTAAGAAAAACATTTGCACAACGAAAAAGCCAACATTTGGCTCTGATACCAATTGAAGGGAATGAAAATCCCGCAGCAAAAAAATAGTTTCTTTATGAAAAATATTTTCTTAAAACCATTTCTATCCTATAGAAACTAGACTAAACATGCAATTAGAAGGAAAAACAGTAAGAGAATACACTTACTTGTTGAAGAACCGTTTTTCGCGATTTCCTTCTCCGGTCACGAACTCTTCGCGATCTCGATCTCACCGAACAATCAAACGACTCAGACACTTCCGAAGAGTCTTCTAGGTTGTTCTCCTTAGGTAGAAGGAGAGTGGTGGGACTCCTTTTGGTGAAAGGGAGGAGAAGATTTGAGAGAGGAGAGTTGAGAGAATTTGTGAGTTCTTTTGGTGAGAAATCCGAAAAATGAAACTCAAGCTTACAAAATCCTTCTTGCAAAGGTTTATATAATGGTGATAGGTGGAGTTGAAATCTCCATCTATTTATCATTTAACCGCAACCATAGGTTATGCAAATCATATTTGCATAACCACATATAATAAGATATCTCATATCTCATTATACAAATCACATTTGTATAATTGTGGATTTTAAATTGAATCACATTCTATTTAATTTTTCTGAATCCAATTTCTCCAAATTAGCCCTAATTGAACAATTAGGCTAACCTATAATTTATTATGAATCTCATTCACATTAAACTATATAATAAGTCAATCATATCTCATATAAATGACATAATTACCCATTTAATGAATTTGAACACTTCAAATCCACACCAAACTGTAAACTCTCTATTTATCAAGTTTGAGCCAACCGAGGGACCTAATGGACCTACAGGTGACGAGCTCCAATGATCCGAGACTAACTTGTCAAACTCTTTGACCCGGTTAATCAACATTCATTAGCTACGGTAAAACTCCATTAAAGCCCGTAGCTGCATTCCCATCACTGTAGGACAAGTTGTGTCCATTGATATAACCAATGCCCATGAGTCGACCCGTCACAGGTTGTTCGTAGACACTGCTGGGTCAAATTACCGTTTTACCCCTATGTCTACTTCTTGCTCCTTAAGTCCCCACTGCTCCTCTAATGAACAACAACGTTGTAATGGTCCAACAATATACAACACCCCTCTCGGGCCAGTGAGAGGGTGGGCGCCCGTTGTCCAAGCCCTAGAGACAGCACTTAAGGGAACAACCCCTCTAGTTTCCCTAAGGTCGGGAACGAGTGAATTCCATCTCGCGTAGCTAAGTTTTCAGCTCCCCACGTGGTCCTGCCCTTGAGAAGATAGGCATATTAGGCGAGTAACTGTGACCACCCTCACCCGTACTAGTCAAATGATGCACCCCGCAGATGCGAGTCTCAGAACACGCTTAGGATTAAGGTCGAGTCACTAATGGTCATCTACGAAGTTATTAGTCCTATACTGTCAATGGCGTTACATCAGTAGGTCTAATAATTCACGGTCCGGTCTTGTACAATCTCATTGCACAGGATGCCCCCACTCGCATGTCAACCACATGAACGAGTCGGATCAACTCGTTTGTATCTAATACAAAGCGGGTCGCATTCACAGCGTATCCAGGATTAGTTCTCCAACCTTATCCATATACTGTAGATCGTTCGGGTCATTAACACGAACGTGATCCTCCCTGTGTGTCACTACATACTGTTCAAGTTCTAGTTCTCTCATATATCAATGACCCTGGAGCTTAGTTTATTGGACAAAGTTTGTAAAAATGCGAGACACAGAGTGATGAAAGAAATAACTCCTATTTATTTCAATTGGTAATATTACAAACAAAACGAAATTAGGACATACATCCCAAGAATAATATAACAAATTATATTATAAAATGATGCATGAATATTCTTAACCTAAGGTGGGATTTTAATCTAAATGGCATACATTATGCACATAAATAAATACACAACAATTGTATAATTAAAACAGCAATATTGGACAATGCTTGGAATCCTAAACATTAATTAATATTAATATAATTATTAATATAATCAAATTATATTAATAATAATGAATAAAATAAATAAATAAAAGAAAACAAATTGTCCTAATGCGCCACTTCCAGCGAGCTTCGCGCTCACCTTCAGCCACTATCGCAGCGGCGTTGCAACACTGCCGCCCTCAACGCCCGTCTGCCATCTTCACGCTGAGCAGCGTTGCAACATTGCCTCTGCATCATGCCTCCTTCAAGACGCAAAGCGCTTGCGTACGCGATGAATAAGTTGCAAACGCCATCGATCGCACAAAAGAATGGCAACTACTTTTTTCACCCAATTCTTCTCCGTTTCTTCACAGCAACGCCTTGCCACGATTGACACGGACTTACAGACTTGATTTACAATACATTCTGTCCAAAATACCGGGCCCTTACATTGAACATTTCAATTGAATTGTAAATCTAAATGCCAAATCATGTAAACATCCAACTTTGCAAAACACATGCAATTTCTCTAAATTAAATGTTGCACCCACCTAATTTTGAGCAATTTCTAACACAATTAAGAGTATGATTAGGCTCTGATACCAATTGATGGGAATTGAATCCCGTGCAGAAGCGATTGATCACATTTGCTCTAATTGTGTGACATAGAAGTACTCAAAAAATAGAAAATCTAAGCTAACCATACATATTGAAAGCATAAATGGATTAGATGATTACCTTTGAAGACCGATTCTTCAAGTGGTTCCTCGTCGTCTACGAGCTCCTCTTCTCTACGAACGAATCCTCGAACACCGCCAAAAGATCTTCTTGGTTGTTCTCTAGGAGAGGGAGAGGGGTGGGATCTCCTTTGGATTAGGGATGTTTTGAGAGAGAGCTTGAGAGAAATCTTGTGTTTGCCTTAGATGCAAAACTACACAAATGGTTCAAGTCTACCAAAATGCATCCAAAAGGATGCTTTTATAGGCAATGTGGGTGGAGACAAATTCTCCACCCATTTTGCCACTAACTCCACATATTATGCACAACTGCATAATATAAGGTGTTAAACACCTTATTATATGAATCATATTCACATAATGTGGAGAAATTGGATTTAATTAAATCCAATTTCATCTCTCCAAAAATATACCATTAATTATGTCCTAATTCTATAATTAGACACAATTAAGTTTAATATGAGCCATATTCACATTGAACTATATATTATATCAATCATATCACATGTAATTGATATAATCCATAAATTTGAACTTGAACATTTCAAATTCATTCCAAAACTTTATACCCTCTATTAATTCCATGTTGAGCCAACTGAGGGACCTAATGGACCTACAGATCATGAGCTCCAACGATACGAGATTGGCTAATCAAACTCATTGATCCCGTCAATCAACATTCGTTAACTACGAGTCACTCTACTAAAGGACTCGTAGTTGCACTCTCATCACTGTAGGACAAGTTGTGTCCATTGATTTAACCAATGCCCGTGAATCAACCCTTCACAGGTCCTTCGTAGTCATAGTTGGGTCAAATTACCGTTTTACCCCTATGACTACTTCTTGCACCTTAAGCACCATTGATCCTCTAATGAACAACAAGTTTATGGTCTGACCATAAACATTATCCCTCTCGCCGGGCGAGAGAGGAGGGGCCCCGTTGTTCAAGACCTGGATTCAACTCTTAAGGGAACAACCTATCTAGTTACCCTAGAACGGTAACGAGTGAATTCCTTCTTGCGAAGTTGAGTCCCCAGCTCCCTACAAGGTTTCATCCCTTATAAGGTAGGCATATTGGGTCGGCAACTCTGGCCACTCTCACCCGTACTAGTCAAAGGATAATCTCCGGCAGACAGAAGTTCGCAACTCGCTCAGGATTCAGGTTGAATCACTATTGGTCATCGTTTGAATTATTAGCCCTAACCTATCAACGGTGTTACTGGATTAGTCTAACAATTCTTGGTCTAGTCTTGTACAAATTCTTTGCACATGATGCCCTCACTCGCATGTCAACTACATGAACGAGTGGATCACCTCGTTTGTATCAAATACAAAGTGGGTCGCATCCATAGTGTTAACATGACAAGGTTCCCAACCTAATCCATCTACTATAGGCCATTCGGGTCACAAATTAGAATGTGACCCTCGAGCTTAGTTTATTGGATTTAAAATTGTAATTGCGAGAATACAAGTTTGAAGGAAAAATAACAACTTTATTCATTTCCTCAAAGAATTACAAATACACGAGTTTAGGGCATAAAACCCAACAGGAATAGGGTGGAGATAACTTCTTCCACCCATTATCCCACTAAATGCACAAATTATGCATTATGCAAATCATATTTGCGTAATGTACATTATTGAATCATATTCAATTTGTATTGTCTCTCATAATTAATTCATCTAATTATGAAACAATTTCATAATTAAGCAATAATTTGGAAATTAATCCAAATTTAAGCATATAGTTTATTGTGAATCATATTCACGTTAAACTATATATTATATCAACTATATCACATATAATTGATATAAATCCCTTATATGAATTCGAACACTTCAAATTCATTCAGAAATTTTATACGCTCGTTATATTCATATTGACCTAACGGAGGGATCTAATGGACCTAGAGATCATGAGCTCCAATGATACGAGATTAACTAATCAAACTCTTTGATCCCGTTAATTAACATTCATTAACTACGAGTCAATCCACTATAGACTCGTAGTTGCACTCTCCTCTTTGTAAGGCAAGTTGTGTCCATTGATTTAACCAATGCCCGTGAGTCGACCCTTCACATGTTGTTGTAGGCTCAGCTGGGTCAAATTATCGTTTTACCTTTGTGACTACCTCTTGCTCCTTAAGTACCATTGATCCTCTAATTAGTTTATGGTCCTACCATAAACAAAATCTTTCTTGGCCTAAGGAGAGGGTGAGGCCTCGTTGTTCAAGACTTGGATTCAACCCTTAAGAGAACAACCTATCTAAATTCCTTAGCTCGGGAACGAGTGAATTCCATCTTACGAAGTTAAGTCTCCAGCTCCCTACGAGGTTTTGTCCCTGAGAAGGTGGTGAAGGGATTTGGAATTCCCTCAGCGGAATACGTTGTGAAACGTCGTTGATCCGTTGTGTAATTCTTTCTTAATATTAAACTAAACTACTTTAATTCTAGGCTAAACATGCAAAAACGAGAAGAAAACATTAAGGAAAACAATACTTACTTGTTGAATAACACTTTTTCAATCCTCTTCTCCTCCGGTCACGATCTCTCTCGAACCAACAAACTCCTCGAACACGAACCTCGATCCGAACAGGGAGACACCTCCAAAAGGTCTTCTCGGTTGTTCACCGGAGGTTGAGAGAGAGTGAGTGGGACTCCCTTTGATTTTGGGTGAGGAGAAAACTTAGAGAAAAGAGAGAGAGTTCTAGAGAGAAAACCCTTGCTCTCTTTGGATCAAAATCCAAAAAATGACAAGAAGTGTTGCGAGATTCCTTTGATTGCATCCTTTTATAATGGTGTGTGGTGGAGTTAAAACATCCACCAATTCACCATTTTACAACAACTATATGATATACAAATCATATTTGCATATCACATATTATAAGGTATCTCATACCTTATTATACAAATCTCATTTGCATAAATGTGAAATTTTAAATTGAATCACATTCAATTTAATTTTCTCTCAAATCAATTTCTCCTCTTAGCACTAATTAATCAATTAGGCTATATTATAGTTTATTATGAATCTCATTCACATTAAATTATATATTATATCATCTATATCTCATATAAATGACATAAATACCTAAATAATGAATTTGAACACTTCAAATTCACACCAAACTGTAAACTCTCAATTTGTCCAATTTGAGCCAACTGAGGGACCTAATGGACCTACACGTGACGAGCTCCAATGATCCGAGACTAACCTGTCAAACTCTTTGACCTGGTTATTCAATATTCATTAGCTACGCTAACACTCCACTAAAGCCCGTAATTGCACTCTCATCACTGTAGGATAAGTTGTGTCCATCGATATAACCAATACCTATGAGTCGACCCTTCACAGGTTGTTCGTAGACACTGCTGGGTCAAATTACCGTTTTACCCATGTGTCTGTCTCTTACTCCTTAAGTCCCACTGCTCTTCTAATGAACAACTACGTTGTATGGTCCAACCATAAACAACAACCCTCTCAGGCCAGTGAGAGAGTGGGGGCCCGTTGTCCAAGCCTTGGAGACAGCACTTAAGCGAACAACCCCTCTAGTTTTCCTAAGTCAGGAACGAGTGAATTCCTTCTTGCGTAGTCAAGTTCTCAGCTCCCCACGTGGTCCTGTCCATGAGAAGATATGCATATTGGGCGAGCAATAGTGGCCACCCTCACACGTACTAGTCAAAGGACAGACCCCCGCAGACAGGAGTCCGTAACACGCTCAGGATTAAGGTCGAGTCACTAATGGTCATCTACAAAATTATTAGCCCTATACTCATTAATCTGTTACATCAAGAAGTCTAATAATTCACGGTCCATCTTTGTACAATCTCATTGCACAGGATGCCCCCACTCACATGTCAACCACATGAACGAGTCAGATCACCTCGTTTGTATATAATACAAAGCGGGTCGCATCCACAGTGTATCTAGGATTAGGTCTCCAACCCTATCAATATACTGTAGACCGTTCGGGTCATTAACTCGAACGTGATCCTCCCTGTGTGTCAAATACACACCGTTCAAGTTCATAGTTCACTCATAATGAAAAATGCGAGACACAAAGTTTAAATAAATAATTCTTATTTATCACACAAAGTTCAAATAAATAACTCTTATTTATTCACAACTCAACTTGAAATATTACTAACTACACGAGATGAGAACATACATCCCAACAAACTCCCACTTAGACTAAGCTAGTGGAGTACATGATACATTTCTCAAATGTACAGTAAAGTAATACAATAAAGTAATACAATAAACTAGGGCATTGAATACCCTTTTACAATACTCTCACTTGCCCTAGTCAGGAAGCACTCGAAGACCAAGACTCTCTAGGTAACCCTCAAACACCTTAGCTTTGAGGGCCTTTGTAAATGGATCAACAACGTTGTGCTCCGAAGCTATCTGTGTGACTGTCACGTCTCCACAGTGCACAATCTCCCGTATCAAGTGATACTTACGCTCAATGTGCTTGCCCCTTTTATGACTCTGAGGTTCTCTCGAGTTGGCTACTGCACCACTATTGTCACAAAACAGCGTGATTGGCAAGTTCATATTTGAAACAACTTCCAAATTCGTCGTGAACTTCCTGAGCCAAACAGCTTCCTTTGTAGCTTCACAAGCCGCAACATACTCGGCTTCCATCGTGGAATCAGCAATGCATCCCTGCTTGATGCTTCGCCACACTACAACTCCTCTATTCAGAATGAAGGCTGACCCCAAAGTAGATTTCCTAGAATCCTCATCGGTCTGAAAGTCAGAATTTGTGTATCTCGTAAGGATCAAATCCCCACTCCCATACACAAGGCTGTAGTTCCTCGTTCTCCTAAGATACTTGGGGATTGCCTTTACGGTTGTCCAATGATCGAATCCTGGATTGGATTGATACCTACGGACAATCCCAACTGCATAACAGATGTCGGGCCTAGTACAAAGCATGGCATACATCAGGCTCCCTACAGCTGAAGCATAGGGGATTCGTCTCATATCCTCAATCTCTTGAGGAGTCTTAGGACATTGATGCTTAGACAGGTGAACCCCATGCCTGAAAGGCAGCAAGCCCTTCTTGGAGTTCTGCATCTTATATCTAGACAACATCTTGTCTATATAAGACGCCTGAGACATGGCTAGCGTTTTGTTCTTTCGGTTCCGGCAATCTGGATACCTAGAACATATTATGCCTCTCCTAAATCTTTCATTTGGAATTGCGAAGCCAGCCATTCCTTAATATCAATAAGAAATCCTACCTCATTCCCAATGAGAAGGATATCATCCACATACAATATAAGAAATGCGACAGTTTTGTCGACGATTTTCTTGTAGACACAAGGCTCGTCAACATTTTAATCAAAACCATAAGATTTGATCGCCTTATCAAACTTTATATTCCAAGACCTTGAGGCTTGTTTCAGTCCATAAATAGACATTTGAAGCCGACAAACCTTTGGCTCTTGGCCTTGGGCAATGAACCCCTTGGGCTGGTCCATGTAGATGGTCTCATCAAGGTTTCCATTCAGAAAGGCGGTCTTGACATCCATCTGCCATACCTCATAGTTATAATATGCGACAATGGCCAAAAGGATTCTAATCGAGTTTACCATGGCAACAGGTGAAAAGGTTTCCTCATAGTCAACCCCTTCCACCTGGGTAAGACCCTTTGCCACAAGTCGAGCTTTGAAGGTCTGCACCTTCCCATCTACGCCACGTTTACGCTTGTATATCCACTTGCAACCAATAGGTTTTACCCCATCCGATTGATCCACAAGCTCCTAGACGGAATTGAAGTACATCGACTCCATTTCCTGGTCCATAGCTTTAATCCATTCGTCTTTGTCAACGTCAGTCATTGCCTGATCATAGGTCAATGGATCCTCACAGTCATCATCAGGAGTGACGACTTGGGTTTTAGCTAAACCCATGTAACGTTTAGGCTGTCTCACAGCCCTCTCACTACGTCGAGGCATTCCCAACTCTTGGGAACGAACTTGACTAGACGAGCTAGGATCAACAACATTTGTTGACGTGCTAGCCCCATCAGCAACTCTTGCTGATGAACTGTCCATTTCATTCAACACAATCTTACTCCTTGGTAAGTGATCCTTGATGTGGTCTTCCTCAAGAAAAGTGGCGTTTGTCAACACAAGCACCCTATTATCCTTAGGATCGTAAAAGAAACCACCTCTAGTCTCTTTTGGGTAACCTACAAAGAGGCACAACTTTGAACGGGGTTCCAACTTCTTCGGGTTTGACACCAACACATGGGTCGGGCATCCCCAAATTCTGAAATGACGTAAACTGGTTTTACGACCATGCCAAAGTTCGAAAGGTATTTTACAAACACTTTTCGACAGAACTGTGTTCAAAATGTAAACTGCAGTCTCCACTGCGTAACCCCAAAAGGAATCAGGGAGACGAGCATAGCTCATCATCGATCGAACCATGTCCAACGAGGTTCTGCTTTCTCCTCTCTCGATACACCATTCGATGTGGCATACCAGTCTTTGAGAGTTGGGACGTAATTCCATGTTCTATCATATAGTCCTAGAATTCAGTATCCATATACTCTCCACCTCGATCCGATCGAAGTGTTTTAATCGTTTTACCTAACAGGTTCTCAACCTCAGTCTTGAACTCCTTAAACTTTTCAAGTGTTTCAGACTTCCTATGCATTAGGTAAATGTACTCATACCTCGAATAGTCATCGATGAAAGATACGAAGTATTCGTAACCTCCTCGTGGTTTAACATTCATCGAACCACAGAGGTCAGAATGTATAAGCTCAAGGGGCTCCTTGGCTCTATATCATTTTCCACTAAAAGAGCGTTTGGTCATTTCGCCTTCTTGGCATGACTCACACACCGGTAAAGAGTTTTCTTCCAACTCGCTTAGAAGTCCACTCTTCACTAGTCTCTCAATCCTATTGAGATTAATTTTGGCCTAACCGTAGATGCCAAAGATGGGCACTTTCTTTTGGAAAAACTTTTAATCTCTTAGTTCGCGTTTCTGATGTTTTAAACAATTCGGTGTTCAAAACACTTTTGACCGAATTAGGGTTCAAAACATATAAATTGCTCTCAAGCGAAGCTGAACAAATCAAATTTCCATTTCGAGGAATAAACGCTTTATTACTCTTGAAAGAAACGGAAATATTTTGTTCTAATAGGCAGGATATAGAAACTAGGTATCTCATAAACCCTTGAACTATGTACATATTATCCAATAATAAGTATTTCCCGCCAAAGAACAGTTTCACCGTGCCTATGGCTGCAACTGAGAAAACTTGTCCGGATCCAACCCTGAGTGTTATCTCACCCTTTTGCAGTCGCTGCCAGGAACTTAATCCTTGAAAAGAAGAGCAAAAATGGTTAGTGGCGTCTGAATCCAATATCCAAGCAGAGTCATTACTCTCCACTAAACAAGTTTCTGTGACAAGTAAATCATATTTACCCGTCATCTTCTTTTCATCAAGGAACTTGGGACAACTCCTTTTCAGGTGTCCGTCCCCGTAGCAGTAGAAACACTTTCTGGCAACATCCTTGATTTCTTTGCCTTTTAGGGCGGCAGCGCGGTCAACCTTAACTTCCTTCAACTTCTCCTTCTTCCCCTTAGGGCCTGAAGAGTCTACAAACTTAGTCTCAGAGGTTAAACCCTTGTGAAAAGGTTTTAAGGCAACACTTGCCTCAGCTTCCTGTCCCCTAGTTTTCACCAAGGACTGGAAGGTTTGTAGATCGTTGAATAGGACTGTTGAACCGGGCACCTGAGGACCCTCCTCAGTGAGCACGAACTCTTGGTCGTCATTTACAGAAATCGTGTCTATATTATTTTTTCACGTAATACTATCGCCGACTAACTTAACGAAAGCTAAAGGAGCGTTAAAAGCGTTTGACATTTTGTTGCTGAAAAAAAAAAATTTTGTATTAGTCTCGCAAAAACTTTTGAAAATCCAATCAAGTTTTAGCAAATTTTTATCCTATGATCCCAAAGAAGAGTCATTACTCTCCACTAAACAAGTTTCTATGACAAGCAAATCACATTTACCCGTCATCTTCTTTTCATCAAGGAAATTGGGACATCTCCTTTTCAGGTGACCGTCCCCGTTGCAGTAGAAACACTTTTTTGCAACATCCTTGATTTCTTTGCCTTTTAGGGCGGCAGCGCGGTCAACCTTAACTTCCTTCAACTTCTCCTTCTTCCCCTTAGGGCCTGAAGAGTCTACAAACTTAGTCTCAGAGGTTAAACCCCTGTGAAAAGGTTTTAAGGCAACACTTGCCTCAGCTTCCTGTCCCCTAGTTTTCACCAAGGACTGGAAGGTTTATAGATCGTTGAATAGGACTGTTGAACCGGGCACCTGAGGACCCTCCTCAGTGAGCGCGAACTCTTGGTCGTCATTTACCAAAATCGTGTCTATATTGTTTTTTCACGTAATACTATCGCCGACTAACATAACGAAAGCTAAAGGAGCGTTAAAAGCGTTTGACATTTTGTTGCTGAAAAAAAAAACTTCGTATTAGTCTCGCAAAAACTTTTGAAAATCCAATCAAGTTTTAGCAAATTTTTATCCTATGATCCCCAAGAAGAGTCATTACTCTCCACTAAACAAATTTTTGTGACAAACAAATCACATTTACCCGTCATCTTCTTTTCATCAAGGAAGTTGGGACAACTCCTTTTCAGGTGTCCGTCCCCGTTGCAGTAGAAACACTTTCTGGCAACATCCTTGATTTCTTTGCCTTTTAGGGCGACAGCGTGGTCAACCTTAACTTCCTTCAACTTCTCCTTCTTCCCCTTAGGGCCTGAAGAGTCTACAAACTTACTCTCAGAGGTTAAACCCCCTGTGAAAAGGTTTTAAGGCAACACTTGCCTCAGCTTCCTGTCCCCTAGTTTTCACCAAGGACTTGAGGGTTCGTAGATTGTTGAATAGGACTGTTGAACCGGGCACCTGAGAACCCTCCTCAGTGAGCGTGAACTCTTGGTCGTCATTTACCAAAATCGTGTCTATATTATTTTTTCACGTAATATTATCGTCGACTAACTTAACGAAAGCTAAAGGAGCGTTAAAAGCATTTGACATTTTGTTGCTGAAAAAAAAAAACTTTGTATTAGTCTCGCAAAAACTTTTGAAAATCCAATCAAGTTTTAGCAAATTTTTATCCTATGATCCCCAAGAAGAGTCATTACTCTCCACTAAACAAGTTTCTGTGACAAGCAAATCACATTTACTCGTCATCTTCTTTTCATCAAGGAACTTGGAACAACTCCTTTTCAGGTGTCCGTCCCCGTTGCAGTAGAAACACTTTCTAGCAACATCCTTGATTTCTTTGCCTTTTAGGGCAGCAGCCCGGTCAACCTTAACTTCCATCAACTTCTCCTTCTTCCCCTTAGGGCCTGAAGAGTCTACAAACTTAGTCTCAGAGGTTAAACCCCTGTGAAAAGGTTTTAAGACAACACTTGCCTCAGCTTACTGTCCCCTAGTTTTCACCAAGGACTGGAAGGTTTGTAGATCGTTGAATAGGACTGTTGAACCGAGCATCTGAGGACTCTCCTCAGTGAGCACGAACTCTTGGTCGTCATTTACAGAAATCGTGTCTATATTATTTTTTCACGTAATACTATCGTCGACTAACTTAACGAAAGCTAAAGGAGCGTTAAAAGCGTTTGACATTTTGTTGCTGAAAAAAAAATTTGTATTAGTCTCGCAAAAACTTTTGGAAATCCAATCAAGTTTTAGCAAATTTTATCCTATGATCCCTAGGTCATTAAAAATTTGGAATGATACCCTAGAGGGTTAGAATGACCGCCACCGTATGGTAGACAAACCCACTCCTCCTCTAGGACGAGACTTTCTCGCCAGACCCTAATACCAGAATAACTCTTATTCCATTAGGCATCCAGTTACCATTTTTTGGTCTGAATCCATTAACTCTTAATGAATCCTGTGAGTGTCACCCTCAATCTTTAAATTTCCAAGTATTCGTCCAAACAATAGCCGCCATAGGGAGGACTAATAAGGAAAAGTAACAAGGAAATCGTATCCCTTTTGGGAATTCACGGTGTTTCGACTCCCATGATCAAGGCCCTCCGTAGGGATTGTCTGGTCCAGGCCAAACTAGCAGGCGGATCATAGGCGTCTCACGGTGTGAATCGAAAGAAGAGACCGTGGGTCCTGTTTTCACAGGTCCCGCCTCCCACTCACTATAAGTACTCTCTCCATTCACGTTGAATATTGACCCATACAAATGCCACCCGTAAGGGGACACTCCCATTTGCGCCACGAGGCCGAGTATGGATCTCACTGTGCGAACTTAACGTAGATTTGTGGATGGAAAATTAAATGTATCTCATATACTTTATTTCCTCCCACTCAGCACTTTAAATTAAACGGGATTGACCTAGATAAACCGACTAAAATTTACCTATGTCTACCAATACAACTCTTATATTGGATTAGCCTAAGTCTATAATCACATTATTAACTTAGGTCTATGTGAGTAAATTAATTAACTCTTAATTAACGGCACTCACGAGAATATAACCTAAGAATCTTCGGACCAAATTCACAACCATGTCGGTTCTCAGGTAGGGGTGTTCCGCAAAGCGTCAGCTTAAATACCCCAGCTTTAGACAGAACCTTTCTTAGATGGAGTTACTTATCAGTCTCCATTTAAAGGTCATATTTGATTTTCTAATTCTAATCTTATTAGAACTAGAAAACCTAAGTCTAATTATTCAAGTTCTAAACAATTTTAAACTAATAATTAACTTAGGTTACATGCATTTCTATGTTATAGTATCTGATCATTCATCACATGAATAATACTATACTATAACATACATTCATCACATGAATTAAATGCATGAGCATGCCTTTAATTTAAAAATATAACACTTATATTAAATAAATTAAATCATGCAAACATTATATTATAACTCTTATAATATAATCCTATCATGCATACTATATATTATAACTCTTATAATATAAAAATGATGCATTAAATGTTTAACCTAAGGTGGGATTTTAATCTACATGACATACATTATGCACATAGAAAAATAAATAAATCACACAACAATTGCATAATTTAATAAATAGCATAATTGGACCGTTTTTTGGCAGCCTGGGGGAAATATTAAATTAATTAATATTTATATTAATATTAATTAATAAAATAAATAAATAAAAACATTTTACAATTAAAAAAATTAAAATAAATAAATAAAACGGTTGCGTAACTCCCAGCTCGAACCGCCGACCCCTGATGCCACTACTGCACGAATCTCGCGCTTCATGCTCTACTATGCTGCAGCGTTGCAACGTTGTGGCTAGCGTTGCAACGTTGTAGTGTACAGCATCATGCCTAGCGTTCTCAACGTTGTGGCGTTGCAACGCTACCCCTAGCGTTGCAACGCTGCACTACAACACACTCTCCAGCAGCATGGATGGCGTCGCAATGCTGATGAACAGCGTCGCGACGCTGGTGAAATTCCAGCAAACCTTCTTCACTGTTTTTCACCAAAAACGCCCGTTTTCGCTCCGTTTTCTTCACGACAACTCTTGCCACGAACGACACAGACTTATAGACTCGATTTACATTAAACAATGCCCAAAACAACGGGCCCTTACATTGATCTCATTAACTTTAATGTAAATCTAAATTATGTGCCAAAAACCGAAAACATCCAAAAATGCAAACTATTAACATTCATCTCATGAAAATTAATGCTACCCACCTAATTTTAAGAATTCACAGAATACACAACGAAGAGCAAACTTGGCTCTGATACCAATTGAAGGGATTTGGAATTCCCGCAGCGGAACGTCGTTGAGCCGTTGTGTAATTCTTTCTTAAAATTGAACGAAACTACTTTAATTCTAGCCTAAACATGCCAAAAGGAGAAGAAAACAGTAAGGAAAGCAGTACTTACTTGTTGAATAACACTTCTTCAATCCTCTTCTCCTCCGGTCACGATCTCTCTCGAACCAACGAACTCCTCGAACACGAACCTTGATCCGAACAGGGAGACACCTCCAAAGGGTCTTCTCGGTTGTTCTCGGGAGGTTGAGGGAGAGTGAGTGGGACTCCATTTGGTTTTGGGTGAGGAGAAAACTTAGAGAAAAGAGAGAGAGTTCTAGAGAGAAAACCCTTGCTCTCTTTGGATCAAAATCCAAAAAATGGCAGAAGTGTTGTGAGATGCCTTTGATTACATCCTTTTATAATGGTGTGTGGTGGAGTTAAAACTTCCACCAATTCACCATTTTACCACAACTATATGATATACAAATCAAATTTGCATATCACATATTATAAGGTATCTCATACCTTATTATACAAATCTCATTTGCATAAATGTGGAATTTTAAATTGAATCACATTCAATTTAATTTTCTCTCAAATCAATTTCTCCTCTCAGCACTAATTAATCAATTAGGCTATATTATAGTTTATTATGAATCTCATTCACATTCTATATATTATATCATCTATATCTCATATAAATGGCATAAATACCCAAATAATGAATTTGAACACTTCAAATTCACACCAAACTGTAAACCCTCAATTTATCCAATTTGAGCCAACCGAGGGACCTAATGGACCTACACATGACGAGCTCCAATGATCCGAGACTAACTCACAAACTCTTTGACCCTTGGTTATTCAACATTCATTAGCTACTGGTAACACTCCACTAAACCCCGTAGTTGCACTCTCATCACTGTAGGACAAGTTGTGTCCTCGATATAACCAATACCTATGAGTCGACCCTTCACAGGTTGTTCGTAGATACTACTGGGTCAAATTACCGTTTTACCCCTGTGTCTGCATCTTGCTCCTTAAGTCTCACTGCTCCTCTAATGAACAACTATGTTGTATGGTCCAACCATAAACAACAATCCTCTCGGGCCGGTGAGAGAGTGGGGCCGTCGTCCAAGCCTTGGAGACGACGCTTAAGGAACAACCTCTAGTTTCCTAAGTCGGGAACGAGTGAATTCCATCTTGCGTAGTCAAGTTCCCAGCTCCCCACGTGGTCCTGTCCCTGAGAAGATAGGCATATTGGGCGAGCAATAGTGGTCACCCTCACCCGTACTAGTCAAAAGACAGACCCCCGCAGACAGGAGTCCGTAACACGCTCAGGATTAAGGTCGAGTCACTAATGGTCATCTACGAAATTATTAGCCCTATACTGTTAACGGTATTACATCAGTAAGTCTAATAATTCACGGTCCGGTCTTGTACAATCTCATTGCACAGGATTCCCCCATCAGTAAGTCCAACATTCATTAGCTACGGTAACACTCCACTAAACCCCGTAGTTGCACTCTCATCACTGTAGGACAAGTTGTGTCCTCGATATAACCAATACCTATGAGTCGACCCTTCACAGGTTGTTCGTAGATACTACTGGGTCAAATTACCGTTTTACCCCTGTGTCTGCATCTTGCTCCTTAAGTCCCACTGCTCCTCTAATGAACAACTATGTTGTATGGTCCAACCATAAACAACAATCCTCTCAGGCCAGTGAGAGAGTGGGGCCCCGTCGTCCAAGCCTTGGAGACAGCACTTAAGGGAACAACCCCTCTAGTTTCCCTAAGTCGGGAACGAGTGAATTCCATCTTGCGTAGTCAAGTTCCCAGCTCCCCACGTGGTCCTGTCCCTGAGAAGATAGGCATATTGGGCGAGCAATAGTGGTCACCCTCACCCGTACTAGTCAAAAGACAGACCCCCGCAGACAGGAGTCCGTAACACGCTCGAGATTAAGGTCGAGTCACTAATGGTCATCTCTGAAATTATTAGCCCTATACTGTTAATTGGTATTACATCGATAAAGTCTAATAATTCACGGTCCCGGTCTTGTACAATCTCATTGCACAGATTCCCCACTCGCATGTCAACCACATGAACGAGTCAGATCACCTCGTTTGTATATAATACAAAGCGGGTCGCATCCACAGTGTATCCAGGATTAGGTCTACAACCCTATTCATATGTTGTAGACCGTTCGGGTCATTAACTCGAACGTGATCCTCCCTGTGTGTCCTAACACACCGTTCAAGTTCATAGTTCTCTCATAATACAATGACCCTGAAGCTTAGTTTATTGGATTAAGTTTATGAAAAATGTGAGACACAAAGTTTAAATAAATAATTCTTATTTATCATACAAAGTTCAAATAAATAACTATTATTTATTCACAACTCAACTTGAAATATTACAAACTACACGAGATGAGGACATACATCCCAACAGGTAGGCATATTGAGTCGACAACTCTAGTCACTCTCGCCCATACTAATCTAAGGATAAACCCCCGCAGACAAGAGTTCGTAACCCGCTCAGGATTCAGGTCGAGTCACTAATGGTCATCTATGAATTATTAGTCCTAATCTGTTAACGGTGTTATATCAGTAGTCTAATAATTCGTGGTTCGGTCTTGTACAATCTCATCGCACAAGATGCCCCCAGTCGCATGTCAACTACATGAACGAGTTGGATCGCCTCGTTTGTATGAAATACAAAGTGAGCCACATCCATAATGTTACCAGGATGAGGTTTTCAACTCTATCCATGTACTATAGACCATTTGGGTTATCTACTTGAACATGATCCTACATGTGTGTCCATTACATACTATTCAAGATCTCATAAACATAACCCTGGATGTTAGTTTATTGGATTTAAGTTTAAAATGCGAGATTACAAGAATTGATGAAAAAAAATAACTCTTTATTCATAACATCAAGTATTTACAAACACCACGAGTTTAGGGCATAAAACCCCAACACACATTGTCGGTTAGTTCATGGTTGCCCCTCGAACTATATGTTTTACTGTTGTAATTTATATCATTCGCTATGTCAAAGGCACTCTTGGTCATGGACTTCAATTTTCTTCCAAGTCATCCTTAGTACTATCTGGATACTCTGATGTCGATCGGGTTGGTGATCCTACTAATAGACGTTCTACTACAGGCTACTACTTTTACTTAGGGGATTCTCTCATCTCTTGGCGAAGTAAGAAACAAACTATTGTCTCATGATCTAGCACTGAATCTGATATTATGCACTTGTTGATGCTACTTCGGAATTACACTAGCTTTGATGGCTTCTAGATGATATGGGAGCTCCTCAAGCATCTACTACTATACTTCAATGTGACAATCGCAGTGCAATCCAGATTTCTCACAATGATGTATTTCACGAATGTACCAAGCACATTGAAAATGACTGTCATTTTGTTAGACATCACCTCTTGAGCAATACCCTTGAGTTTGAGGGAGGGTGAGAACATATTTTAGAAATTAGTCTACAATTTTGAAGTAATCTATGTAAAATTTCCTTTCTTGTATGTTGTCTATGTATTTATCTCCTTGTATAGGCTCATTGAGCAGTACAGAATAAAGAATAATCATTAAATCCTACTTTTTTAGAAATTTATGTGTCAATGTGTTGGTGTCTATACTTCTTAGTTTTCATCCAATTAGTTCTAAAGAATGTTCCTCTTGTTTTAAAGTAATTGCTAACACTAACTTTTTGTTGGTGCAAAAACAATAAAGCTTAGAAATAAATTTTAAGATGCAACTTTATCGACGTAAAGTTAGAAGAGTGAGAAGATTTTTCATTGCTCCTTTATTATGCTTCCTTTATCCTAAAATATGTACTCTTTAAGGATCAAGTAGCTTTTCCCATCAACCAAGTGAAAAAAAAAATCCCTTCATTCGAGCATATTTTTCTTGGATCCAACTCTTGGTAAACTATTTGTTAATACTCATAGACACAAAAAGACTAGATTCTGAAAATTTTAATAGCCTAAACACATCTGAAAATGTTTTTTTAGACATCTTTCTTCTCCCTCAAATTTGCATGTGTTTAGCAATGTGGAAACTTCCAACCACTTTTTTTGTCCACTGTTGCTTAATAACATTGAGTTCTTCATCTTTTTTTATATTGCAATTTTGAAGGAGGAAGAAGAAAAGGGAGGAGAGAGAGGGAGACCGAGTGAGTGAAAGGAGAGGAGTTTTTGTTTTTATTATTTATTGTTTTTTAATTTTTTATTAACATTAAATTAATTGAAAGATCATTCAGAGACCTTTTAAACCTATTTTTCAAAACTCAAGAACTAAAAAAACCCCTTTTAAAAACTTAGAGATCAAATGCACCTATCCCTCAATACTCAGGGATTCAAAAGGTAATTTTTCCTTCAAGTTAAGTTGCAAATCTAGTCTTTTGATTTGGAAAAGGTTCTAATTTAATCTTTATAGTTTTAAAAGGTCTAATTTGGTTCCTATAGTTTTATAAAACTTCACAAATTGTCTCTACCATTATGATATATTTCTCGTAGCAGTTTTTAAATAGTTGTGTTAGTTGTTTGTATCTCGACCGAAAAGAAATTAAAAAAAAACAAAATAGGTGAGCATTTCAAGTGGGCAAAACATAATTTAGGGTAGGCTTGTGAAATTCAACAAAATAAATATACCAAATTGAAACTATGCCCAAATCGTAGGGCCAAAATTGTAATCTTTTAAAAATAGTACCATATTGAAATTTTGCCCGCACTAAATTTGTAATTTTACTAATATCGGTATTCTTTTAGTATAACAAATTTGGGGAATAGAGATTTTAACTTTCGACTTTAAGAGAGGCCATACATGTCAATTTTGTTGGATTTTATAGGAAAAAATTGTAAAAGAAAGTGTTGTTTTGAAATATTAAAAATCAATTATGTTGCTTAACTTTAAATTCAAAAGTTTCAAAATAGTTTGAAACATCCAAATGTGTTCATGTTTTTTATACAAATTTAACTTAAAAAGTTAAATTTGTGAATTTTGTTTGAATTTCAACAAGTAACTACAAAATTGAGTTACTTTTTATGTATGTTTCATATTATTCATATTAATTTGATTTTAAAGAGTTACTAAGTTGCTAGCCTATAAATAGCAACTTGTTTGTTCATTTGGAGTATCTCATTCCAATTGAAGAGTTTTCTTTTTTTTCTTTCTCTTCTTTAATCTTGAGTCAAGTTGAAAGTAAGTATCCAAGAATTCTGTCAAATCTGAGTAGTTCGAGATTGTTATTCTATCGGAGTTTGTCGTTGTATCCTACTAAGACGATCATTAATTGTAGTCTTCTTGCAACCCGTGCAGAGCGAATAATTATCTACATACAGTGCTTAGTAAGCGTGTCTCGACTATTTACAATTCTTTGTTCTTGAGTTTTGAGTTGTTGTTTTATACAATATTTGTATAATTATTTACATTGTAATTATTTATAGTCAGTTAAGTTGTAATCACTTTGCTAGTGATACTCAGTTTATATGTACAATAAAGATGCATTAATTTCCAACAAATTTCCCAACTATACTTTAGCTATGAAACATTTTCAGCTGTATAGTTGAGAAGTAAAAATAAAACAAAATCGAATTCAACTATTTTTTTAGTTCAACGACATTTAAGGATAATAGGATTTGAATTTATGACCTCTTAATCATAAGTCTATACTTAATTTCAATTGAGTTATGCTTTTCTGGCTCTAATTCAACTACTTGATTTGAAAACATTAAATAAATTGTGATTTTCATCATTTTCATGATAGACAAAGAAATGATGTGAAAAAACCAGTTTCATTACAAAAGTAGTTAGATTAGAAATAACAAAACAAAAATAGTGCATTCCTTTTCAAATCAATGGCTGAGTTGCCAACTATTAATACCCAAACCACCAATCTCTTTCACTTTTTTTTTTTTTTAAATTCACCAATCTCTTTCGCTTGACGCATGCAACTGTTCATGAAAATATATGTCCTTTAATACATGTGCCCTTTAATTCTCCCCTAGAAAAAAAATATTAAAATTAAAATATTTATTTACAATAGATGTTATTTCTTATAAGATGTTGCAAAAGAATAATAGTTATCATAAAAATTTGAAAATACCATAGTATTGAAAATATTACAGAGCCTACGGTAACTTCATAAATAATCTATTTAAATTGGATATTCCATTCTAAAACCATATCTTCAAAAGAAAAGTAAATTGTCTCTTCAAAAAACAAGATTAAAAAAATCTTTTTAAAAAATCCTTGCAATGATTTTAAAATCACGAATTATGTCTTTTAGAAGATAAATGTACTGAAACCATGTCTTAGACTTGAACACAGATTTTGAGTCCGTTTGGGATTAGCTTTTGCTAGGGTTAAAATTAATTAGGGAGAACATTAACGGTTTTACTTATTTAGTATTTTTTTTTTAGTACAGCTTATTTATAAATTTGATTATTCATTAATCTATCTAAAATCATTCTTCAATTTTCTCTTCCAGTTTTAAAAAACTGGTATATACTCTAACTAATTTTTAAAACTTTGAATCCTAACCTTCGATATATCTTCTTTTTTTTTACACCTATTTCATTCTATATCAATAAAACTGGATTAATTTCATTTTTTTTATAACCAATGTTTTTCCTAAACTTCTATCAAATAATTTATATTAAACAAAACAACTTCCCATTTAAATCATATAGATTTTTGAACAATTAACTTATAACAAAATAGATGTTAATATAAAAATAATTGAAATAATACCAACTTTAATTATTAGAGCTAAATCACAACAATTTTGTTATCAAATACTATAATCTTTTTTTCAAATTTAAAATTAAAATTTACCAAATATTAATTTACTTCTTATTAAGAAAATTTTTCTAAGAGTATCAATGTCATCAATTATTTTTAAAACTACAAAAATCTCAAACTAAACATTCATTTAAATTTATATTTGACTTGATACATCATCCAGAGCTATAATACTTCTCCAAACACCTTCAAGCCTATCTTATTTTTTAAAGTAATACAAAAATAATTACATGTTTAGTCCCTAAACATTTTAAATTGTATCACGGTGACCTTAAAATTTGATCTACTAGACACAAAATTAAAAATTAATAACTTATACTAACTTGAGCATAGGTCAACTACTTAAGCGCTATATCATCGACCAAAAGGTTAGAGATTCGAATTTTCATCCTCACATACTATTGAACTCAAAAAAATAAAAAGATGAGGGCATGTTTGGTAGGAAATTTTAAAAGATAATTTTGAAAATAAGGAATTAAATGAAAACAAAAATCTAATTCATGTTTTTAGATGTGTGTGTGATTGTAGATTTAAAAATTAGATTTCAATTTAAACCGTTATTAAAAAGATGTTCTATATTATATTTATAAACCATGAAACTAGTGGTAGTTACAAAACTAAATATTAAATTGAATATAAACTATTATTAATTAATTCATGAATATTTTTTTATAAATTCTATATAATCATTATTCTACGATATCATAAAATTTATAATACATTATTATTATATAGATTTTAATTTTTAAAAAGATACTCAATTGAGTTTATAACATGAAATACTATTTTTATTTAAAAAAAATATTTTTTAATATAATCATATATTTAAAATTTTAAACTAAAATCTAGATAAAATGAAAACATAGAAACGTTGTTTTCAAAATTTTCATTATTTGGATTACAAAATTCGAAAACAGTTTTCGAAAACACATCTAGTAAATGCATATTCACTTAACTTGATGAATTACATGAAACAAAATTTAGGTAGCCTATCAAATAGGCTTTAAGAGACTTACATCCCTTTAAAGTTCAATAACATATTATACATAACATTCACAAACTTTTTACCTTTACAAAAGTAAGAACATATAAGCCACGGTTCTAAAAATTTAGATATATGAAACTTGTAACTTAACCCATATTAATAAAAATAATTCCTAGATCTCTACGATTGACTATGCATATACATCATCAAGGTGGAATTTGCTGTCGATGTGGACCCAACAAGGTAAATGTAGGCCCATTCTTTAATTATTTTCATATATGGCAAAATCATCACTTGCCACGTCATTTATTACCACAAGCCCAAAAAAGCAACCGAAACTCCATAAAAACAAAAAATAAAAAAAGAAATGTCTAAAATTACCGAACTACCCATTTATTTGACTAAACACAATGTCTCGGTCTCCCTAAAACACACCCTATGAAATCTCCTGCTGTCCACGTTCATGAGCTACGCTAAACTCACCCACCCCGCCACGCAAGACCACAACACAGACAGCATCATCGTGCATTACGCAGAGAATAACAATATCAAAATTAAAAAATTTTAAAAATAATGATAATAATAATAATATGTTACACAAAAAAAAAAGAAAAGAAAAAGAAAATCCTTCAACCCTAACAAACAATTGTTGCAAAGACGAAGAAGAAACCCTCGCTAAAAATTGCCCGATAATTTTTTCCCACCACCCAAAACCAAAAGCCAAAATCCAAAATCCAAATTCAAATTCCATCTCTTCTTCATTCTTCTTTCACATCAGCGACTTCAACGACCGGGCTTTCACCGGCTTCCTCATCCGCTTCTTCCCGCCGTCTCCGTCGCCGTCGTCCTCCTCCTCCTCATCGTCGTCGTCTTCCACATAATCCAATTCCTCACCGTCGATTTCCGACGGCGACGGCGACGGCGTCGTCGCATTGCTCCGAACTCCGGTCGTATTTTCGCTCGATCTCCCACTGTCTTCCCCTCCTCTCTCCCGTCGTTTCTTCCCCCACAGCGGCCCGAATCCAGAATAGTAATAAAACTCATACGGATTCGATCCACTGGCCGCCGCCGCACTAATCGCCTTCTTTGAAGCCCTCGCCGGCCTCGTCCGCCGCGATAACGTACCTCCGGCGGCGGATTTCTTCGTAATCGAGCAATTATTGGGAGTAGAATAATAATTATTCTCACTAGACCTAAGAAGTGTACGGCGGTGGTGGTTGTCGGAGCTAAACGAAGAATAATCGTCCTCTTTAAATTGTTTCTTGCATTTCCAACTGCTATCGACTAATTTCTCGAATCCGTCTCCATTTTCATCCAAATCTTCACAATAATCCCCATCCCTGTCCGCCATTACTTCATTCTCGTTGGTAATAACTATATTATTATTCGATAATTTCGCTGACCCATCCATCATCGACGCGACGCTGTGATTCGTATATGTATATATATAAATACATTTCAAACACAATCTTCAAATCCACAAACAGCACCAGATAGACAATAATAATTATCACACTACCAGACCATTTCTCTTCGCAGAAATATTTTCAGATTATCGTATGGGCATTTACTCGTATACTCAACCGCGACCAATTACGTGACGGAAAGAATAACAAAAAAGGCACAAATAATGCAAATCAATAAAAAATAAACAGAAGAAACTCACCTCTCGACGGCTCCGATAGAATCGCCTAAGCTAGCATTTTCATTGAAGCTATCTTCGGCCTCCTCGAGCTGCGAGAACGAAGCATCGAGAAATAGAGGAGAAGGTGAGTGAGATTCATGAAACTAATCGCGAGAAAAATGAGGATAATTTTTAGGGTTTTTGGATGAACCCTAAAGTGGAAGGGGAAAACGAAGAACCCTAAAGTGGAAGGGGAAAACGAAGAACCCTAAAGAGAGAGGGAAATGCAAGGAGGAGGATGAGAAAAGAGAATAGGTAATTAATAGCAGATCTATAAAGAAGAAAGTGAAAAAAACAAGAGAAGGAGATTGAAGATTTTGAAGATTAGAGATTAGAAATTTCTCCATTTCTCGTCTCTTCTATTAATTAAAACAAACCTGGTTCGTGGCGTGTTGCTCGAGAGGAATCACATCCCATGGCGACTGGTTCAACTGACAAACGTGCGTCTGAAGAACCTCAGGAACGGACTCCACGGCCGAAAACAACAGTGGCGATAACTTCGCGTTCTTCCGGATCCTCATGGCGGAAGAAAAAAAAAAGAAGAAGAACAAAAAGCAGATTCGAGAAAGCGCCTTCAAAATACACAAAACCAAAACCGCCACAAGATTATATAAATACACAATTCGAGAGCGCGCAGCTTCGTCTTCGGCGCGGCTATTCGGCTCTTCCGTCTGAAAATTTTCTCAGTGATTTTCTCTCATTTTCTCGGGAGAGAAAAACTTTAGGTCGGGGGTTCTTCTTTCTCTCTCTTGTTTTTTTTTTTTTTTGGCAGATCTCACACACAACTCGATAGTCAGGGTTTAACTTTCTGTTGCTTTCTCGGCCCTTCATATGTATTGATCTGTTAATTTCGACTGGACGATTTTGCCCCTGCATCTTCCTTTTATTTACAGGGGTAATTTCGTTTTTTTGGAGGAGAAAAGAAGAAAGCTGCCGCTATTACACGTCACCATACTTGTCCAAATAAAACTTATTATTCAAACATATATATATCTTTATAGTTTTTCTCAAGTGTAGGAGAGTGTAATCCTCTGTGGTCGGTTTCATCGGAAACTGCCGTTATCCGTGAAAAGCACGTATTGTCTTCATGTTATTGGAAATACGGTACAAATAGTTCACACTCGATAATTGCTGGGAGATAAATTGGGACGGAGTAGAGGGGTAGCTTAGGAATTGGGTTTAGAAAATTTATACATTTTGAACTAGGATTGAATTCATGAAACCTAACCATGGAGAGTGGAGAGCGTGCAACACACTGCTTTGAAATGCGCGTTGTATACGAGCGGATGAGGAGTGGCGGACACAATTTGGTCCACAATAAAAAAAATGGTTTGGAGCAACCCATTAAAAATTAAGTTAAATTATATATAAATATTTTTTTTTTTAGGGTTGTTTGGGACTTGAGTTAGACTAAATAATGGTTCATTTTAAATCATATTATATAATTCTATATAGTAGGGAGATAATTCATTAATTATTAAAATTTTTAAACTTATGTCAAATTATCGTTAAATTTTAAAAAGTGTATGATAAGTTTTAAATTTTGATTTTTACATTTAATATATCTTTTACACTGTCAAAATTTTTAAAAACAAATTAGAAATGAAATTAAATTTTTCTAATAAGATCATAAACATATAAATTTTGTGTCTATTAGCTTTATAAATTTTAAAAGATGCAAAATAGGTCTTGACCTACTCCACACCATATTACAAGTTCAAACACTAACCTGACATAAAATAAAAAATTCTAAGGATCTATATGATATTTTTAAAAGTTGAATGACATATTTAACACACAATTTAATATTTAAGAACTTACATGGTATTATTTAAAAGTTCATGAATTTTAAACAATAAACTTGTAATTCAACTTCTGATTGAACTTAAAAGTTATAATGCTACACTACACTATATTTTTGTTCCAATGATCATTGGACAACAATATATTCAATTAGTTAAAACATACTCACCAATTCTCACCTCCTATATTATTCACATATTGTTGAACTCAAAAAGAAAAAAAAAAAAAAAGGATTGTTTAACCTATAGGCAACCTCAACACAGCTTAATTGATTAAAGTATATATCTATTACACCGAATTTAATAACTTATATTTTATAACAATATTTGGTTGCATATATCATGATGTGTAGGAGAGAGAAATTTTGACCGTTAAAAGAGAAAATAAAAAAAAAAAGTTTCAATTTTTTCACATTTCATCTTTTTTTTAATTTCATATTTTTCTCTTTACTCTAAGGGATGTTTGGTTACAAATTCACGTTTGGTAGATAGTTTTGTTAACTCAAGTTTGCTACCATACATACTATTTTCCTATTATGTTTTACCTTTCTCATAGGTTGCTACAATACTTTATTCATACTCCCCAAGAAACAATGCATCTCTTTGTCTTTAATCATGCTTTTAGAATGCATTTAAATTTTAATAAAACTATATTAATTAAAAATAATAATTAATTAATGATAAATTTTTAATAAGTAAGTAAATTAATTTAGTTGGAATTTCAAATAGTAAAAATTAATTCATAAATCGATATATTAACTTTATTATACTTGAGAGAAATTATAATGATAAATTTATAAGAAGATTTTTTATATATATTTTGTTCATATGTTGAAAAAATAATTACATAACTAAATAAATATTTTTTTTACAAAATAATTATTTAAAAAGTGTTCAGATATTAATAATAATATTAAAAAATACTCATCTACAAAGTAATAGTTCATAATTTAGAAGAAAAATATTATTATATTCTAAATATTTTTTATTTACATGTAAATTATAATAAAAAAATAGTTTATTATAAATTCCAAATCCAATTATATTTAAACCTTTATTTTCTACGTCAATTACTATTGAGGAAAAAAAAACTTTCATTTCTCAAAATCCACAACTTTTTTAAACTTTTTTTCTTATGAAAAATGTAAAAGTCATCTTATTGCTTATTAATGAGTTAAAGTCATAATATTTTTAAAATTAGTTAATTAAACTATTTTGATCAGTGCCTCAGTTAATAATTTTTAAAATAATATTATTTGAAATACTTTATCTTCATAATTTTATATATTAATTAAATACAGAAAATTAAGTTGTATATTAATTTTGATGATAAATGGTAAATAACATTTTGTGTTAATATTTATTACTTTAATTAAAAATATGAATAAACTAACTTTTTGGAGCACCTGCTATAATATTATCTTAAATCACCAATTAAATTAAAAGTTTAAATTAATGATTTGAGATAAATTTAATTATATTAACTTTTCAAATAATTTTAATAATGACTCGTGGAAAAATAGGTAATACTTACACAAAAATGGAGTTTATCACTAATAATAAATCTAATTTACCATTTTTAAAATTCTCTAGTATTTAGAATGGGGTATTGACATTTTTTTTTTCGTAGAATAATCTGTAGATGGGGTAAGGATGAGTGTGCCCCACGAGGCAGCAAACAAAAATTGACGGTTGTGATGGGATCTAATCATGAGGTGGAGGACACTGGATCGGATCAATTCCAAGGGATCAGATTCAAGTATCGTGCGTCATATTCATTCATTGTGTTTTGGAAGCCGGTGGGAGTGACGTGGCAAGTCCAAGCATGATATTAAATTTCTACTGGACATTTTCAAAGATTTTTATATGTCATAAAAGAGGAGAAATGGACATTTTCATTATATTTTATAAAATGGATAAAATATTTAAAAAAAAATGACAACTAAATGTTAAGAATATAGGAATAACCTGGTAATTTAAACAGCCTGACTATCTAATCTAAATGGTAAGAGTTGGATAAGTTTTTTTCTTTTTTTTTCAGTTCAAGTTGAATTAGAATTTTGAAAAATTGAAAATTTGAGTTGGTTTTTTTAAGATCATGTTTACTTGATCCAATCTAATCTAATCCAGAATTTATGTTTATATATAGACACACTTATATACAAATTGTTTTTAAACTTCTAATATTTTTTATTAAAATTGTAATGAAAATTAAGATGTTATGAATTTTTAAGTTTAATATTTGACTTTTATGTGATTCTAGTCATTAATTCAAGTAAAAGTTATTTAAAAAAACCAAAAAATCAACCCAGCAATCCAACTCGAAAATATATAGTTAGATTGAGTTTCAACGGTTGCTTGTATCATTTTGATAGCCAACCTAATTTTTTTGTGTTAATCTAAAAAAAACTTCAACTCGATCTAACTTAACTTGTGGACACTCCAACAAAATGTAATGTAGCTAAATATAATACTATAGTAAATATTTTAACTCATTTAAAAAGTTTATTTATTAATAAAAATTATTTTTTAGATTTTTTGTTTTAAAACTTTTTTAAAAACATCAAAATTGGCATCGACGACGACAATTTCGTTCGACATTTTAAACCTCGGCTTATTTAACGGTGGTGTTTAGGATCAACAATCAATTAGGAATTTAGAATATAAGCCAGCGATAAATTCTCCTTTCAAAAAAAAAAATAATTAATATTTATTGTTGTTGTTATTATTCTGGTTTGTTCGTTGCCGTCAACTCGAGAAGTAGATAATAGGGTAGGGTTTCTTATAGGGGCAATAGAATTCCCTATGATCGACACGTTTTCAATATAACACTTTTTAAGATTCCAATTTTAGTTCTTAAATGTTTTCTAGTTTAGTTGAATTATTAAATTTACTTTCCAATCTCGATAATTGTGTCTAATTAATTCTTTACTTGTAATTTCGTCACTAATTTTATTTTAAAATCAATTTATATATTTCTAAATTTTGGAACGGTATAAATTAAAACTTCAAAATAATAATTCACATAATCTATGTACTAATTCAGATAGTCAATTTTATCTTAAATGTTTCAACTTTATCAATTAAAAGCATATTTTTTGACAAATATACAATTAACACCTTCGATTAATTAATTTTTTTGATTTTAACGATATGTGTGATTCTTAAAACAAAGCATGCATTTCAATTGACATCAAGTAAAAATGGGTGAAGAGTTCGAATCTCTCCACCCTCAAATGTTGATGATGTACTAAAAAAATCGGATTTTTTTAATGACAAATTTGAATATTTTTTTATTAATTTGCTTTATTTTGTGGTTAAATTGAAATATTTCCTGCACGTATTTGTTTTTTTTTTAAATTATGGTTGTTTTTTCACTATTTCTCCAAAATGATATTCATCTTCTCCTACATTAATTTTCATTTTTTTTAAGAAAATATTTGAATTCTTAGGCTTATTTAAAAAAAAAATCTTTGAAAATTATTTTTTTAGTTTTCAAAACTTAATTTAATTTTTTAAAACACATCTAAAAAGTGATAAAAAAACATGAACAACCCTATGTAAAAGTAGTATTTTAAAACTTAATTTTTAAAAATTAAAAATTAAATAGTCAACAAAACCCGATTTTCAAAATTAGATTTCTGTACTCACGCAGACACTTTTTGTTAATTTATTGGTTTATTCGCAGATAAATTTTCTAATTTAGTTTTGCAATTACATTCATTTCATCAATTTAATATTTTATTTTAAAAAAATAATAAAAAATTTATAAAAAATAATGTCTGTATTTGTGAAAGGCCGTAAAATAGAGTCATAGACACAGATCGGTTCGATCAAAAGCGAGGCAACGCCTGCAAATCGGACACGTAATTCATGGCGCAAATTCCAAGAGTTTCTTTACAAAACATATCCCTCTCTCCTTCTCTCGTTCAGTTGCCGCCGTTTTAGCCATATATGTAATTCGATATCGCCAATCGAACAATCACTTTCTTCTTCCACCAGAAAGAATATCGGCCGCCATCTTTCTCCGTTGGAGCCTTCCGGAAAGCTGTTCCCACCGTCGATTCGTAATTCTAGGTATTGTGTTTACAGAGTATTTCCTGAATCGGAAATTCGCGACCTGTAATTTACTGGAACGGCTCATTTTGATTGATCCGAAGTTTAGTTGATTTGATCTAATCCTGTTTGTTGGCTGATTGATTGTGGTAGTCGATGATCGGAGGAATCGACCTCGATCGAGATGACTTAGTGCTCTATTTTACCGATTATTCTTCTTCGAATTTGATTCTGCTTTGGAGGAATTTTGGAGCCGGCTTTGTAGTACTATTTCTACTTCCTGTGCTCGTGGTTGCTGAAAGAATCGCTCTCAGGTTCATTCTTCACTGATCTGATCTGATCTGATCTCTTTTACTTGCAAGTTGAAAATCGATTTGTGATCTGATCTGATCTGATCGAGCAGAGAAGTAATTTTGCAGTTTTCACTATTCTGTTCTCCCTTTCCCTTTCCTAGAAGTAGAAAAAAAGGGAAAATGATTTGCTTCTTTGACTCGGTTAATGGAAGATTCTCAAATTGCTGGTCTGCCAAAAGCTTTTTCCATGTCAAATTCAGTACTCAATTGAGAAAGAAACCGATAAGAGTTTTTGTTTAATTTTCGAGAATATTCTCTATCCTTTTCAGATAACATCAAGTGCGCCCAATTTCTCCTAATTTCTTTGATACTCAATTTCTTTCTCATTTCTTTCTCATTACGGTTATAAAATTCAAATTTGTTTTATGTTTATTTCAATTTTCAGGATTTTTTTTAAAAGAATTTTCTCCTAAAATTTTTTGCTTAACTTTATTTATCTCTAATTTTGTTTGCCCTCTCAAACTTCATCTCTCTTAAAATTTTGTAATATATTTCTAAATTTTTTTCCTTCCTTCCTCTCTTACTAAATTTATTCATCTCTCTAACTTTCTGGCTCTCTTAGAATCTTTATCTCTAAGAATATGTTTCATATCTTCATTTTTTTAATGAATCCCCTTTAGTACGTTTTTTCTCTACATTTTCTTTTCCATTTTTAACCTCTTTTTTTCTCTCTAAACTTTGTTAGCCTCTCTTTCTAACCTATTTTCTCTTTCTAATTTTTTTGGGGCATCCAAGATTTAAAAAAATGGTCAAATTATTATTTACCATGGTAAAGGTTAATTATTAAATGCTTACAACAACTTTCACATCTAATATTTTAATATTTTCTAATTATCATGCAATTATAATAAATTTAAAACTAAAATCTAAATGAAACTAGATAAAACAAATTATCTAAGAATTTTTACGTGGATGTATATAATTATGACTCATATTTACATATATGTAAATATTATGTCATTTATTACATGTGTAGACTTTTTATGTGGATATTGGCCCGTTCAAATCTTTCTCTCTCTTCTTTAATTTCGCATAACCAATTATTCTGCTATATTTTATTTATAATTTGTTAGTAAATAATAATTCGATTTTAATGATAATTGAATATACTTTTTATATATGTAACAGTTATATTGGAATATATTTTCCATAAACGTCTTGTTATAATTCCTATAATTTTTTCGTAATTAATGTATGTATTATTATAAATCTTACCGATATGATTATAAATCTTTAATATTTGTATGATTGTAATTTTTTTTCATTGTTATCATTCGTATCATCGAATTTTTACTTTGTCATTGTTCGAGAAAAAACCGTATACCAGATATTTTGTTCTTCCTTCATCTTCTTCACTACAATGGGTATAGTTTTCATTTTCATGTATTATTTATGTCTCAGTATTATGTATATCTCATTTATCTTCTATCATCTAATTGTTTATGTCTTTATTATTACGTACTTACAAACTCAAATTTCATGTATTAAGTTGAATAATAAAATTTTTCCATATATTCCTTTATGTAATGTTATAATCAACATATTGTGCAAAATGTATCGTTTAGACATTATTATTTCAACACAATTGTACAGTTTATATGTTATATGACGTATTGTAGATATATGAAGGTATATTTTAGTACAATGAATATACCTTCCTAATTGATGGCATATGTCGTATTTCATGTATGAAGTCGAACAATGAAATTTTTTCGTTTATTCCTTTCTGTATTGTTATAATCAACATAGTGTGCAGAATTGTATCGTTTATACGTCATTATTTCAACACAATTGTACAGTTTATACATAGCAGTATGCTATGTTATATGTTGTATTGCATATATACAAAGGTATATTTAAGTACAATGAATTATAACATTAACTTTCATCATACACCAGTATATATGATGTTATTCTTTTATATATAGAAGATATTTGTCATCTGATATATATACGAATATATATTTATAGGTAGTTGTGTTCTTCCTATGCTTTATGGTGAATCTTGGAACCAGTCTTTCAATTATGTTAATTACAAAGTAACTGAGATATCATTACACTATGGAATGACATTCATTGACTTACAACAACGTATCATCAAAAAGTTGGGTTGTGTTGACCATGTTGACTCTCCCGATATATATGTTTTCATAGGGTCCCAATCTTTCATTAAGAAAGATGCAGAAGTTAATACAGATACTGATGTTGATTGATTATTTAGCATATTGACCTACCAATAGGGATGAATATTGTGCCCTAATTATTGATTCAAAGAACACCCTATCAGTTATGTTGGACAACATACCCCATATTGGTTCAACCAACAATACCGCTATTGTAGAAGGACGTGTATATCACAACATTGATGTTACTAAGATATCATCCAACTTTATCATTCAAATGGATGACATATATATTGGTAAGGATGTATTACACAATGCATTACGCGGTATTGCAATTAGAGATAATTTTCAATACAAAGCTGTAAAATCGAACAAGACATTTCTGATTGTCCTATGTGTCCATGATAATTGCAAGTGGTTTCTTAGAGCTTGTCGTTATGGAGACGACAATAGTGACTCTTGGATCATTAAAAGATTTGATTCTGAACATACTTGCTCTCTTGATATCATTTTAACGGATCACAAGCAAGCTTCATACTCTGTTATAAAGGATTGTATCAAGTCTTTGATTAATATAGATGACAACTCATTACCCACTCCGAAAGAAATTAGAAGCTACATCCTTGTCGAACATGGTTTAAGAATAAGTTATCAGAAAGCTTGGCGTGCACGTGAATTAACAATGAATGAGATTAAAGGTTCACCAGAGGACTCCTACAAAATGCTTCTATCATTTGCTCACATGTTGAAGATCAAGAATCCTGATACGTTATCTTATTACTATTTTTTCTTTGTAAATATATATCTTATATCGAATTGTGTATTGCGCATATACTTATGGCTATATATATTAACTTATAGTATATTTTTTTTCGTAATATTGGTTCGATAACAAAACTTAAACTTGATGACGATGGAAGGTTTAAACTTTTCTTTATGTCATTTGCTGCTAGTATTAATGTTTGGAATCACTGTCGACCAGTGATTTCAGTTGATGACACCCATGTAAAAAATAAATATGTTGGTACCCTAATAACAACTTTTGCATATGAACCAACTGATCAAATATTCCCGATAACATTTTCGTTTTCGATTCAGAGAATGATAATTCATGGATATGATTTTTCACTCAACTAAGACAAATAATCGTACAACAGAATGACCTTGTGATTGCATCTGATAGACACAAAAGTATTGGTAAGGCAGTTCAACTAGTATTTCCAGATGCATATCATTGTATGTGCATGGTCCATCTATTGAAGAACCTTAAGCTCGTATACAAGTCGAAGATTAATGATAAAATTTTTTATTCATGTGTCAAAACTTATAATGTATTGATTTTGAACATTAGATGCGCCAACTGGAGTTAAGTGCTCGAGGTATTCGTAATGACTTACTAACCATAGGTTTGCCAAAATGGTATCGGGCCTTTGCACCCCGTAGTCGTTATACGATGATGACAACTAACATTTCCGAAAGTTTGAATGTTGCCATAAAAAAAACACGAGATTTGCCCATAGCATCCATGTTGGAGGTGCTAAGGATGACCATGTAAAGATGGTTTTATAAAAGGAGGAATGATTGTGCTTTTCAAGTTACTATGTTTACTAAAGACACTAAACAACATTTACGAGATCAAATACAGATGGGTCGTTCGATGCAGGTGAAGTTGTATTTCATATATATTATATATTGTTTATAAGATACTTCCTTATGTATATTGTGTATATACCAAGTTAATCCAGTAGACAATATGGAGTATCAAGTCATAGATGAAACTCGCCAATACAATGTGCATTTACCTAGAATGAGTTGCAGTTGTCGAATGTGGGACACATTGCAGATTTCTTACTCTCATGCATGTGCTGTTTTGACTACTAAACACATATCAACCAAAGAATATATCTCACCATATTACTTAAACATAAACAGTACTCTTGCATCAATATATAGTGGATTAGTATATCCATTTGGTAAAGAAGACTAGGTTATTCTAGAAGATGTGCAACAGATAATTGTTCTTCCTCTAAATGTGAAACGATTGGTTGGCTGGTCGAAAAAAAATAGAATTCATTCACAAATGGAGTTTAAGAGACACGTTAAATTTGGTCGTTGTGGCAAAGTTGGTCATAATCGGAAGTCTTGCAGATTCGCTCTTACACAATAAATCAGTTCATTTTAATGAGACTCTATTTTTATCATACGAAGACACTATTATTTATCTCGAGTTGTTATTATTTTTGTTTGTTGTAGGAGAAACTTCATTAATATTTATGTTTTAATAACAATTTGATTTATAGTTTGACTTATAATGGATATGTTCATTCTATCTTATTATTGCAATGTGTTGTCTGTTACTTTCTTCCTATTAATCGATTTCTTAACAACGACATATATATTTGTTAGATGATAGAGGTATATAGTATATGCATAACATATAATTAATAGATTGGAACACTCTATATTATACATACATTCGTTTATAACCAAACTGTAAATATCTGATGTATTGTAATATAACCATCAGACGTTTTATTTACAATACCGTATACATATGATTATAGATTTCCTCATTTAATTCTTTTGGTCAATACAAAAAGCTATATATTATTTGTATACCATATAATATATATATGTACACATTATATATTGCATGGTATATATTAGACGTGGTTAAAAAAGTTCATTCACATTATATCTTGTTGAAGTATCCAAAACAGTTCACATAAACTATAGAATATTAATTATAAACTATAAAAAGTTCATTCACAACTCCAACGGTTAACATTGAAGGGAATGAAACTCCCCGCGCAGCAGAAGACGATCGAATCGTCGTAGTAAAGTTGTGCAACTTAAATTCATTAAAACTATCTAACACTTAGAATAGGCAAAACATGCATATAATGAAAGGAAAAAACAGCAAGTTCTTTGTTACTTACTTGTTGAAAACGTTTTTCAAGGCTTTCTTTCCGTTCACGAACTCTTCGTGCTTTCCTCGATCTCAACGATCTCGAACTCTTCTCACGAACACTGACGAACACCACCACTTGGTTTCTTGGTTGTTCTTCTTTTGGAAGAAAGAGGATTGTGGGATCCTTCTTTGGTTTGGGAGGAGAAAGTTTTTAGACAGAATTGAGAGAGAGATCTCTTTTTTTGGTGAGATTTCCAAAAATGAGAGAAAAGCCTTACAACCCTTCTTGCAAAAGGGGTTTATATAATAGAGATAGGTGGAGTTGAAATCTCCACCTATTTACCATTTTACCACAACCATAGGTTATGCAAATCATATTTGCATAACCACATATAATAAGATATCTCATATCTCATTTTACAAATCACATTTGTATTATTGTGGTTTTTTAAATTGAATCACATTCAATTTAATTTCTCTCAATCTAATTTCTCCTAATTAGCCCTAATTCAATAATTAGGCTAACCTATAGATTATTATGAATCTCATTCACATTAAACTATATATTATATCATTTATATCTCATATAAATGACATAAATACCCTTTTAGTGAATTTGAACACTTCAATTCACACCAAAATGTAAACCTTCTTTTTGTCTAGTTTGAGCCAACCGAGGGACCTTATGGACCTACAGTGACGAGGTTCAATGATCCGAGATTAACCTATCAAACTCTTTGACCCAGTTAATCAACCTTCATTAGCTACGGTAACACTCCACTAAAGCCCGTAGCTGCACTCCCGTCAGTGTAAGATATTACGTGTCCACTGATATAACCAATGCCCATGAGTCAACCTTTCACAGGTTGTTCGTAGACACTGCTGGGTCAAATTACCGTTTTACCCCTGTATCTACTTCTTGCTCCTTAAGTCCCCACTGCTCCTCTAATGAACTACAACGTTGTAATGGTCCAACCATACACAACAACCCTCTCGTGCCAGTGAGAGGGTGGGCGCCTGTTGTCCAAGCCCTAGAGACAACACTTAAGGGAACAACCTCTCTAGTTTTCGTATAGGCGGGAACGAGTGAATTCCATCTCGTGTAGTTATGTTTCCAGCTCACTACTTGGTCCTGTCCCTGAGAAGATAGGCATATTGGGCGAGTAACTGTGACCACCCTCACCCGTACTAGTCAAAGGACAGACCCCCGAGAAAGGAGTCCGTAACACGCTCAGGATTCAGGTCGAGTCACTAATGATCATCTACGAAGTTATTAGTCCATACTGTTAACGGTGTTACATCAGTAGGTCTAATAATTCACGAGTCGATCTTATGCGATCTCATTGTATGCAGATGCCCCACTCGCATGTCAACCACATGAACGAGTCAGATCACCTCGTTTGTATCTTAATACAAAGCGGGTGCATCCACAGTGTATCTAGGATTAGGTCTCCAACCCTTTCCATGTACTGTAGACCGTTTGGGTCATTTACTCGAACGTGATCCTCCCTGTGTGTTCACTACACACCGTTTAAACTCTAGTTCTCTCATGTATTCAATGACCCTGGAGCTTAATTTATTGGGCAAAGTTTGTAATAAATGCGAGACACAAAATGATGAAATAAATAACCTTTATTTATTTCAAAAGTATATTTACAAACATAACGAGATTAGGACAAACATCCTAACAAACATATCCCTAAACAGTTAAGAGAGTACTTAGAACACTACTAATAAAAAAAATTATCCCTAATAAAGTCTAAAAAACAAACAAGAAATCATCATAACCAAACATGAAGATTTTAACTAACAACATTAATTCAGATCTGAGACATAATATTGAAATTCGGTGTATTGAAGTCTTCTGTCATGCTTGTTTTCTTTGATATTTTGTCTTCAGCAGATCTGAATTTTGATGTGAACGGTGATCTCATGAAGATTGATGGAAGAACATTTCTCCGTCTTCGATCTCTCAATTTCGGTTTATCTCCTATTTTCCCTTTTCCTTTTATCTATAAACAAACAAGATATTTGTAACAGAGATAAAGAACAAGAATATAACAATATATTGTTGTATATATAATATAATATACATTTCTACTTACATCATTATAATCAATTTCTTTTTTTTTTCACACAAACTTTATTGTCATCAATTTCTTTCTCTGCAAGAAGTTAGTATGCAATCTTAAAAACATATACTAAACGAATGAACAATTATAAACAATTGTTACTAACAAATGTACCTTCTTCCACATTTAAGCTTTCTCAATGTTTTCAACTTCGACTAAAATTTTCTTAGTCACAGTTTCTTCCTCAGTTAGTAGTCTCAACATTTCCTAAGTTGCCAATTCAAATAATACAATACATCACCTACATATATATGATAAACATTACAAATACACATGGTTATATGGAATATACAATAATATTTCATACCTCATCCACATTTTCTTCATTTACTTTTTCGTTGTTCATTCTTCTTTCACCTTCATCAATCACAGAATCACCACCACCTGCATCTCCATGTTCATAACCATCTTCATTATCTCCATCAACTTGTTCCTCACCTCTACCACTACCATCCTCATTCATGTCATCATCTTCATCATCTTTATTTTCTATATCACATTCTACCCCGTCATTTCTCAATTTTTGTTTCAAGTATTCAACTTCCCCAAACAGCAGATTCATCTTCACATTCAGATCAGAAAATTCTTCATAACAATTTCCTTAAAACTCAAGAAGTCCTGCATTATAGTTTCAATGTCTACCACATCAACCTCTTTCTCTTTCCCTTTTGAGGTCGATGCCTTCTCTCTGCCACTAAGATTTTTCGGAAACTTATCATGAACTTTTTGAACTATTTCATCATCTTTATCAACCATATCTAAGAACTCGAACTGGAATTTTATATACATACACAAAAATTCGAACATGCAAATGAATGTTTAAATATAAACTTCATGGTTATGTTTTTACAACTACTTTCCATCCAATTTTTCGTAGTTCTCCTAAGTGTAAATGATAACTTAAGCAGTTAATACAAAGAAATACGAAACCCTAGATACTATATCGCATATACCCATAGTTTCCGTAATCGAAACCATTAGAGAAATCGTTCTGTGGAAAAAAACCCTATAAATATCAAAGAATGTAAAGAATGTAACATACCTAGGACCGTAGATAAGAAAGATCTTCGTCTTCTTCTTCGATTTCTCCCCCACAAGTCGTTTTTATGTTACCAGTCGTGAGAGTGTGTTTCGAAATGGTGTTTCCCGTTTTTTCGTCAATCATTTCCCCCCAATGTGTCTGTGTTTTTCAATTTGAACCATTTTCCTTTTCTACAACCGTTCGTATTCATTATTAAAAAAAAATAAAATAACCATCACATCATATAAAAGGGCCAAATAGTAAAAGACCACCAACTTTTATGTAAAATGTGAGTCGAAATAGACATTCATGTAATATTTCACACATTATATACATTTTTATAAAATGGGCGCTAAAATGGGTTATATGTGTAAAAAGCCCAATTATCTAAGGGGGTGTTTGGTTTATGGGGTTGGGTTGGGTTGAGTTGGGTTAGTAACCCAACTCCTCAACAATTATAACTGGTTACTTAATAACTCAACCCCATGGAGTTGAGTTATTAATTCAACCGCATCTGATTTTTTCGCAATGTGGTGCGCGACTTTACGGCGACTTTCCCGACAACAGTTCGGCGACTTTTCGAAGGTGGTCTGACGAATTTCCGACGACAATCCAACGAGATGAAGAAAGTGGAGAAAAGAAGAAGAAGGAGAAGAAGATATGAGTTTTGAAGTGTGTTATTAAGTTGCTAATACTCTAGTTTAAATAGGAACCCAGAAGTCCTAATCCTTTTAGAAAAAGGAATCCTAAACCTTTTTAAAAAGGAATCCTAAACCTTTTTAAAACAGGAATTTTAATCTTTTTTTAAACTTTAAGACTGTTGGGAGAAAAAAAATGATAATAATAATAACCACAATATTAATTACTATTATATTAAATCTCCCCTTCCACAAGATAAGCCAACCAGATCAAAGTCACAAATAATAAAATTAAAAGATTTGGAAAAAGAGAATGACACCGGAGTTTATACTGGTTCGCCCCAAAACTTGGGACTACGTTTAGTCTTCTGCAACTGCAAGTTCTACTAAATTTGGGAGATTACAATAGAGTTTCACAATTCAGCGCCATAAACTAACCCTCAATAGCCCAATAAAGACTATTGACTTCCAAGTATCACAACCCGATAGCTTTGGATAAACAATCAAGAAAAACCTTCAACCCCACAAGAAAAAAAACACTTTTTTCTCTCACAAATGCTATTTGGTCACACCCAGTTTTTCCCTCTCTATGTTGGTGGCTACACACAAAACATCATATATATATGTGTGTTTACAAAAACCTAATATCCAAATGGGCCTTGGCCCATTGGCCTTTTATTTTGTCTCCACACAAAACCCAACAATCTCCCACTTTGAGACAAAACTTTAATCTTGCCTCACACTGCAACAAAACTTTGATCACATTGGTAAACTCCAAGGCACAACTTCCACTACAACTGTTATTTCTGATCTTCTTGGCAAACTCCAAGGCTAAAAAAACCTGAAAACACAACAAACTCATAAAAACAGGCAACCATCAAAACATAACTGTAATGCATCTGCGCTTGCCCCGAGGTATGGGTTTGCTACGTGGATCTGTCTCCCAGACGAAAAAGACAGACACGTACTCCCACTTCAACTAAGTGGTACTAACTGACACCTTCTTCAACCCTGAACCATTGTTCCTGAAGAAGATACACTCTGAGAAGGGCTTGAATCCTCTATTCAAGCTTGTTGCCAATTTAGAGACTTTACCTTTGACCTTAGCAACTGCTTTGGCCTTCCACTTTGATGCTTTCACTCGCCTAGGCGACTTCTTCAATTCAACTATCCGTCTGACAATTGGGGGTTCATGATAGCCATCAATCTCTCCTGGACTTCCTAATTGTTCTTGAACTGAAGGATCCTGATCTGACTGATCAAACTTGGCTATCATTGATGCTGGCGTAACTGTACCTCTGCTATAACCATCTGCAGCTTTAACTGGCATCCACTGTCTCTTCAAACTTTTCTTGGCAACATTTAACCGACATCTGTACAGTGTCAATTTCCTGTGGCCAACTGCCACTACATGGGATCCTAACTTGAGTTTACATTGGCTTCTGCCAAACTCACACATGTAGCCATCATCTGTTAATTTACCAGTGGAGATAAGATTCATCTTGACATCAAGGCACAAACTCGACATCTCGCGATTACAAATTATTTTCATATTCAGTCTTCAGATTAATCTCTCCAATTCCATTAGTCTTGGATATTTCACCATTCCCCATCCTCACTAAACCATGGCAGCCTCCTATGAAGGATGTGAACAAACTCCTATCTGAAACTATATGTACAATAGTTGTGCTGTCTAAAATCCACTCAGATGAATTACTACAGCTCTCTATGTCACTCCCAACACAGACTAAAGCAACTTGCACTGGATTTGCATCTTGCACTACATTTGCCTCTTGCTTTTCTCTCTCTTCTAGATTCTTTTTCCACTTTCTACACCGACTTTTAGTGTGAGCCTTATTGTGACAGTAAAAATACTTTATCTCTTTATTCCTATTGTCCCACTTTTTCTTACTGCTACTTGCCGTATTTTCATTATTAATCTTCTCTTTACCCTTAATCATAACCAAAGTTGATCCTACAGTAGACTCCTTACTACTATCATTTCTACGAATCTCCTCAGGCTAAATCACAAACACCTGAAAATTTCAGAGTATTTTCACCTACTGAATTAGACACTGCTGTCTTCATCGTTTCCCAACTATCAGGCAAAAAAGTTAATAACAGAATAACATTCACTTCATCAGTAAACTCTATTTTAACTGACTTCAACTGATTTATCAAATTGGTTACCTCATTTATATAGGAATTTACATAAGCATCCCCAACCATACACATATTGAAAAACTTCCTAAACAGATAGATCTTATTATTTGTGCAAGGTTTTTCATACCTGTTTGTAAGCGCTCTCATTAACTTAATTGCAATTGTCTCACTGGCTACCTGACTAGCCACATCCATTGACAGATACATTCTGATTGCATCAACTACTTCTTCATCAAGAGTCTCCCAATCTTCATCTTTCATTCCGTCTGGTCTCTTCTTCAAAGCCTTACCCAACTTTTTAACAGTCAAATAATCTTTGACCATCATCTTCCAGTACCCAAAATTTTTTTCATTGAACTTCATGACTCCATCAAAATTTGTTGGCTCCACATATCCCATGATTCCTGAACCAAAAGCTCTGATACCACTTGTTGGGAGAAAAAAATGATAATAATAATAACCACAATATTAATTACTACTATATTAAATCTCCCCTTCCACAAGATAAGCCAACCAGATCAAAGTCACAAATAATAAAATTAAAAGATTTAGAAAAAGAGAATGACACCGAAGTTTATACTGGTTCGCCCCAAACTTGGGACTACGTCCAGCCTTCTTCAACTGCAGGTTCTACTAAATTTGGGAGATTACAAAAGAGTTTCACAATTCAGCGCCACAAACTAACCCTCAATAGCCCAATAAAGACTATTGACTTCCAAGTATCACAACCCGATAGCTTGGGATAAACAATCAAGAAAAACCTCCAACCCCACAAGAGAAAAAATATTTTTTTCTCTCACAAATGCTATTTGGTCACACCCAGTTTTTCTCTCTCTATGTTGGTGGCTACACACAAAACATCATATATATATGTGTGTGTTTACAAAAACCTAATATCCAAATGAGCCTTGGCCCATTGGCCTTTTATTTTGTCTCCACACAAAACCCAACAAAAACACTTTTTCCTAATCCTGACCTGATTATTCAAATATTAAAATTTAAAACAAATACAATTAAAACACTTAATTTTACGGGGTGTTACAATATACCCATCTAAGAAAAATTTTCGTCCTCGAAAGTTTCTAGAACTTTACAACGGTCGTGTCCTCGAGCCATAATCTAAACTTAAACTCTAAACTACCTTAGCACAAGAAAAAAGAAGTCAAAAGCATAACATAACAAGTGTTAACACACAAACAACTCAAATAACTTTAACTAGTTTACAAAATAAAAGCAAACCTGGAGATGACGACGTGACTTCCTGCGAGAGGCTATAAAGATCGTTGCCTATGATGTAGGCGAGTATACAGAATCTAAAACCCAACTTTAATACCAACTGTAACGACCCTAATTTTTCAAACCCAAATTTTCCTCGGGACGTTACTAAGCAACACCGCCTATACCGAAAATTTTGGCAGCATAACGACGCTGTTAGGACCTTGATGACATATCCAATATTTTGTAGATATGCAACTTCAATATGGCATAAAATATTTAAGTATGTTGGCATATTTTTAACATCTTCACAAGGTAAACTATTTATTTCATTCTAAAGATGTCCATAGACAATGCATGTGTTTAGACAAATTTAAATAAACACTCTTCATATGCAAAGTATTAATACTAATACCTACCTAAATTAAAATAAAAAAGTAGTGGTGAACACGTGTATAAAAGAAAGGAATAAAGTTCATATTGAAAAGTAAAAGTTCTAAATAATGAATTTTATTGAAAAAGAAATATTGATATCAAACTCAATATCCATTACTTTTGCAAATATTCCTAACATACATTTGGAAAATGGTAATATATATTGTAATTTTATAATTGATCACATAATTGAGTTTTGAAGAAATTGTAGACAAATGTGTTTGTATTTGATTTGTAGACAATGAACACACATTTTTCTTGCAAAGTATTAATACTAATACCTAAGTACATTAAAATAAATGGAGTAATGGTGAACATGTGCTTCAAAAGAAGAAACTCCTTCATATTGAAGAATATGTTCTCAATAACATAAGATAAAAATGAATTTTATTGGAAAAGAAAAATTAATATCAATCACAATATCCAGTACTTTTCTAAATATCTCATAAATCTTGCAAATAGTAATATATATTGTAAATTTTTAGTTGATCTCATAATGAAGTTTTGAAATTGTAGACAAATATGTTTGCAATTGATTAGGTGGAAACAAAAAATGAAAGAAAAAAGTCACAAAAAAACAGACTTATTAACTTTACAAAAAAACTGCACCAGATATCCCTGACATAATAACTTAACTCTGCACCTCAAATACTGACTTCCTAACTCAACTCAACTGTGCACCCCAAACACTGATTTCAAGAACTCACTGACAAAACAACTCTGCACAACTCAACCCAACTCAACCCAACTCTGCGATCCAAACACCCCCTAAAGAACAAAAGATGTTAGGATAAATTATCTAAAATTGAAACAAAAATTAAAAAATTCTTAACAATAAAATAGAAATGAATCTGATGTGGAACAAACACACAATAATTAAAAATTAATTACAAAATAAAAAATGAACAAAAAATAATTAAAGAATAGATTAAATAACCAATAAAATCACATGCAAAATACATTATAGTTTAAACCCAAAAATTAACCTAAATCATCATTTACACACAATCCTATACAAAAGTGAATAAAATTGAAAAAAGAATTAGGGAGAGTTTTATCTTGAACGCATAAGTGAAGGAGTGACTTACAACTTGAACAAGCAATTGAGAGGGTCTTACAACTTCAAAGATTCCTAGACTCTTTGAACTCTCATCTCCTTCTTCGACAAAGCTTTAAAGTTTGTTCAACAGTGTGGTTTAAAACTTAAAGTTTTTCTCTATTGGGAAATCAACTCCAATATAAGAAAGGGAAGAAGATAATTAAAGCTTGGCTCCCATAGCATAGTGCTCTCATCGAGCAATGACACAGAATAACAAAGGAAGAAGTGATAATAAAGATCTTTCGCATTATTTACAAATAACAATTTAAATATTATTTGTGATTTGTAGGGAACATACGAGGTAGAAAATATATTTAAATATAAATAGATTCTGTTACATTTATTTTATACTAGCCATTTAACGTATTGAAATTTACAAGATCCTGTACAAATATTTGAAGGTATGGTAAAAGGGATGAGATCAAGTGACTATTTATGTGCAGAGAGAAACCAGACCAATCACTGAAGATGAGGTATGTTTCAACCTATATTTTAAAGTACGAAAGTAAAAATACTTTGAAAAAATAAATGCTACTTTGCTGTGTATAAAACTGAGTAACACTAGCAAATAGATTACAACTTAACTGGCTACAAACAATTACAATGTATTGTATATAACAACTCAAAACTCAAAAACAAAGAATTGTAAATAGTCGAGACACGCTTACTAAGCATTGTCCTGAAAACAATTATTCGCTTTGCACGGGTTGCAAGCAGACTACAACGATCGCCTCAGTAGGATAAAACGACTAACTCCGATAGAACAGCAACCTCGAACTACTCGGATCTGACAGAACTCTTGGACACTTGCTCTCAACTTGACTCAAGATTTAACGAGAAGAAAGAAAGGAGAGAAAACTCTTCACTTGGAATGAGATACTCCAAAATGGAATGAGATACTCCAAGTGAAGAAACAAGTTGCTATTTATAGGCTAGCAACTTAGTAACTTTCTAAAATCAAATTAACATATTGAATAAAATGAAACATAAATCAAAAGTAACTCAATTGTGTAGTTACTTGTTGAAATTCAAACAAAACTCACAAACTTAACTTTTTAAGTTAAATTTGTATAAGAAACATCAACACATTTGGATCTTTCAAACTATTTTGAAACTTTTGAATTTAAAGTTAAATAACATCAACATCAATTGGATTTTGATGTTTCAAATCAACACTTTCTTTCACACTTTTTATTATATAAAATCCAACAATCCCCCACATGAAAGAAAGTTTGAAAATCAAAACAAAATCGTTGAGAGCAAACAAATAAGCTATGCATCAGGATAGGTGTCTTCTGGACTTGAACCTTCCTTAGTGAATATCTATTGAACTTACCGAAGAAATAGTGAGACTAGCTCTGGAACTATCTCATTGGTAAATTGAGACAACAGACATCACATATAACTCATCTTGTATCTTTGAGTTCTATACGTTTGTGTCCATTTTGGTCCTGGACAAAATCCTGAATTCATGAGAGCTTTAGAGAACATAAGCTATTTTAAAGTTCTCATAGAAGCGACCCCACTTCTACTCTCACATAGGTGATATTGATTAAGAGTATTCTGTCATTACTCCTCTTGTAAACAAAATATCAACACGACCTCAACAACAACAGATCACACACTCTACAATATCATAGAAATGGGAAGAAACCATAAGTTTCTTAGTGTGTCAACTATAAATTATCCAACTAGTTTGTCTATTGAACCTAGATCTTGGGATCTCCAGTCAGCTAGGTTAGGTTACCATCAAATAATTTATTTCATAGGCTTTAGCCCTATTTCCTTCGATGTATATGTCACTTGCTCTCTTGACAATCATTCCGTTAAAGGATCTGCAATATTCTCTTTTGATTTCACATAATCAATGGAAATAACTCCATTAGAGAGCAATTGTCTTATCGTATTATGCCTATGTCTTATATGTCGTGACTTTCCATTATTGACATTATTTTTGGCCCTCATAGAGGCCGCCAAACTGTCACAATAAATACATATTGCGCTTACAGGCTTTGGCCATGATGGAATATCTTCAAGAAAGTTTCTAAGCCATTCAGCTTCTTCTCTAACTTTATTAAGAGCTATAAACTCTGATTCCATAGTCGAACGTGTTATACACGTCTGTTTTGAAGATTTTCATGATACAGCTGCTCCACCTAAGGTAAATATATACCCACTGGTTGATTTAGTCTCCATGCTATCAGAAATCCAATTAGCATCACTAAATCCTTCCAGTACATGTGGATCTCTTGTATAATGCAATCCATAGTCTAGAGTGTACTTCAAGTACCTTAAAACTCTGACTAAAGCATTCCAATGATCATGCCCAGGATTGCTGGTGTATCTTGCTAACCTTCCTACTAAATAGGCAATGTCAGGTCTTATACAATTCATTATGTAGATTAAACTACCAATAACTCTAGAGTATTCTAGAGAAGATACACCTTCATCTTTGTTCTTCTTTAACTTACAATTTGGATCAAGTGGAGTAACAACTGGTTTACTCTCAAATTGATCAAATTTTCTCAACACTTTCTCTATATAGTGAGATTGAGAAAGTACATATCCACTAGAGTTTCTAGTTATATGGATTCCAAGTATAACATCAGCAAGACCAAGGTCTTTCATATCAAAGTTAGATTTTAACATCCTTTTAATGGAATCAATGACACTTCTATTTGTGCCCATTATCAACATGTCATCTACATATAAGCAAATAATGACATAGTCTTGATCTATGTTTTTAACATAGACACATTTATCACACTCATTTATCTTGAATCCATTTGATAACATAGTGTGATCAAAATTTTCATGCCATTGTTTGGGTGCTTGTTTCAACCCATAAAAAGACTTAACTAGTTTACAAACTTTATCTTCAAGCCCATTTACAACAAACCCTTCAAGTTGTTCCATATATATTTCTTCATCTAAATCTCCATTTAAAAACACAGTTTTTACGTCTATTTGGTGTATTTCCAAATCTTGTAAAGATGCTATTGCGATTAACATCCTTATAGATGTAATCCTCTCGTCACTGGAGAATAGGTATCAAAGAAATCTAACCCTTCTTTTTTACGAAAGCCTTTAGCTACTAAACGAGTTTTGTATTTATCAATAGTGCCATCACCCTTTGGCTTTCTTTTAAAAATCCATTTACTACCAATTGGTTTACTTCCAGGAGGTAAATCAACCAATACTAGGTATTGTTATGCAAAATGGATTCTATCTCACTATTGATAACTTCTTTCCAATAGGGTGCATCTGGAGATGACACAACTTCTTGAAAAGTTTGAGGCTCACCTTCAATCATATAACTTATGAAATCAGGTCCAAAAGAATTAGCTTTCTTAACTCTTTTGCTTCTTCTAGGTTCAGACTCAGTTTTCATATCGTCTTTACCTTTCGAGGAGCTAGCCTCATAATTCCTTTTGATACCACTACTTGTGTATCTTTCCTCTTTCAAAGGAAATATATTCTCGAAGAATTCAGTTTCAATAGATTCCATGATAGTATTATTGTTAATATCAGGTATTTCTGATTTAACTACTAGGAATCTATAAGCGGCACTATGCATTGCATAACCTATAAATACACAATCAATTGTCTTAGGTCCCAGTTTGGTCCTTTTTGGTAAAGGAACTTGTACCTTTGCCAAACACCCCCACACTTTCAACATTTTATATGAGGGTAATTTCCTATTCCACACTTCATAAGGTGATTTATCAGTCTTATTATGTGGAATTCTATTTAGGATAAAATTTGTCAGAAGCAAAAAGGCCCCCCACAAATTATGGGGCAAACCTGAACTATTTAACATGCAATTAACCATGTCTTTTAAAGTTCGGTTCTTTCTTTCAGCTACACCATTTTGTTGTGGTGTATAAGGTGCTGTAATTTGATGGATTATACCATTAACTTCATAGAATTCATAAAGTGATGATGATTCATATTCACCACCTCTATCTGATCTAAGCACCTTTACTTTCTTCTCAAGTTGATTTTCAACTTCTGCCTTATATGCTTTAAAAACATTTAAGGTTTCATCTTTACTATGTAATAAATATACATAGCAATATTTTCTACAATCATCAATGAATGTGACAAAATACTTCTTACCGCCTCTTGTAGGGGTACTTTTCATGTCACATACATCACTGTGGATTAAATTAAGAACCCCATTACTTCTTTCTACAGAAGAAAATGATTTTCTTGAAAACTTTGATTCAACACAAACTTCACATTTGTGTCTATTATCAATGTTAAAACTAGGCAATAGTCCTAAATTTATCATTCTCCTTAAAGAATGATAATTGACATGCCCCAGCCTAGAATGCCATACATCACACAACTCAACGATATAAGCAGAAGAGTTGCTATTATTATTATTATTATTGGGCATCTGTGCCAATACATTCAATTTGAACATGCCATCATTTAGATAACCTTTTCCCACATACATACCCCCCTTTGTTAGAATAAATTTATCTGGCTCAAATACAAGCTTGAACCCATTCTTATTAAGTAGAGTTCCTGACACTAGATTCTTTCGAATCTCTGGCACATGCCACACATCATTGAGGGTAAGTATCTTTCCAGAAGTCCATTTCAGCAGGATCTTCCCTTTGCCTTCCACAGAGGCAGTCGAAGCATTTCCCATGTATAGCTTATCGCTACCATCTAGCTTCTCATACGAGGTGAACAATGATTTGTCCTTACAAATGTGCCTAGTAGCACCAGTATCAATCCACCAACCTTTGGTGTCAGAAGCCATATTTACCTCAGAAATGACAGCAACTAGATCATCATTTTCTGCAACATTGGCCTGATGATTGGAGCTTTGTCCCTTCTTGTGTCGACAAGCTGCAGCTGTATAGCCAGACTTACCACAAACCCAACAATTTCTACGAATGTGTTTGTTGACGTCATTCCTCGGTCCAAGATTCACATTTTTCTTCTTGGATTGTTGTTTCTTGGGTTCACACCTTGAAGCCTCAGCAACATGAGCTTTGACTTCAACTTCTAGTGAAGTTTTATCTCCTTTTCTATTATTCTCTTCTATTCGGAGTTTAATAGCAAGATTCTCCATGGATAATTCCTTTCGCTTGTGTTTGAGATAACATTTGAAGTCCTTTCAGGAATGAAGCAACTTCTCAATCACAACAGCAACTTAGAATGGTTCACTGATGTCCAATTCTTCACTTTGCAAATCACTAATGATTAGGGGTGAGCATCGGTCGGTCGGGGTCGGTTTTCGACCCCAACCGACCCCTGAACCGACCAAGGGCGGTCGGTTCGGTCGGGATTTTTTTTGAAAAACCTTACCAAAACCGACTGACCGACCGGTCGGTTCGATCGGTCGGTTTGGTCGGGATTTTTTTTTGAAAAACCTTACCAAAACCGACCGACCGACCGGTTGGTTCGATCGGTCGGTTTGGTCGGTTTATATATATATATATATATATTTAAATATATATTTAAATATTTAATTAATTAAATATTTAATATTTAATTATTATTTTATTATTATTTAATAATTTATAATTATTATTTAATTATTTTGAGAAAATCTTTCTAGTTTTTTATTTTTTTAATTATTATATATATATATATATTTAATTTTCGGTCGGTTTTGTGAAGACCAAAACTGACCCCGACCAAAACCTGCACAAAACCAACCGACCGCCCTCGATTCGATCGGTTTCGGTCGGTCGAGTCGGTTTTCGATCTTTTTTTGCTCACCCCTACTAATGATAATTTGCAATTCTTCCATCTGATTGACTACCAATTTGACATCAATCATTTTATAATCTAAGAATTTTCCTACAACGAATTTCTTAGTACCGACATCTTCTAGCTTATACTTCTTGTCTAATGCCTCCCACAATTGCCTTGATGTATTATAGGCATTGCAGTAGACATTATACAAGGTGTCTTCAAGACCACTTAGTATATAGTTGCGACATAAGAAGTCTGAATGCATCCATGCTTGCTTGGCAGCTTCAGTTTCAGGAGTGACAACTTCTGGTGGGGTAATTGGACATTCTTCCTTCAAGAGGTGAGCAAGGTTTAATGTTGTGAGGTAGGAGATCATCTTCTGTTGCCATCTCTTGAAGTTTTCTCCATCGAATTTCTCTGGTTTTTCAGCATGAGTTTTGAGGATGGTTGATCCCATCATTGTAGGAGCAACACCATTAGTGGAGGAGCTTGCAACCATTTTGTTAATTGTCTTCAGATTGTTGGTAAAATAATGTTATTTTGCTGTGTATAAAACTGAGTAACACTAGCAAATAGATTACAACTTAACTGGCTACAAACAATTACAATGTATTGTATATAACAACTCAAAACTCAAGAACAAAGAATTGTAAATAGTCGAGGCACGCTTACTAAGCGCACTGCTTGAAAAACAAATTATTCGCTCTCTGCACGTTGCAAGCGCACTCACAACATTGCCTCAAACGAGGATACAACGACTAACTCCGATAAAACAACAACCTCGAACTACTCGGATCTGGCAGAACTCTTGGACACTTGCTCTCAACTTGACTCAAGATTAAAGAGAAAAAAGAAAGGAGAGAAAACTGTTCACTTGGAATGAGATACTCCAAAATGGAATGAGATACTCCAAATGAAGAAACAAGTTGCTATTTATAGGCTAGCAACTTAGTAACTTTCTAAAATCAAATTAATATGAATAAAATGAAACATAAATCAAAAGTAACTCAATTTTGTAGTTACTTGTTGAAATTCAAACAAAACTCACAAACTTAATTTTTTAAGTTAAATTTGTATAAGAAACATTAACACATTTGGATGTTTCAAACTATTTTGAAACTTTTGAATTTAAAGTTAAATAACATCAACATCAATTGGATTTTGATGTTTCAAATCAATACTTTCTTTCACACTTTTTATTATATAAAATCCAACATACTTTTCTTCAAATCAACTTTACGTTAATTTTAAAGGCAAATTTCTCCTTAATAGACAAATCAAAAGAAGGGAATCAAAGTCAATAATTCAATAAATATAAAGTCCCATAATTGTTCTTAGAATGATCTAAATTTTTACCAACATTGTAATTAGAGACAACTATATTGAACATTCTAATTCGACAATTTATGAATAATCAACAACAACATGAAGATCATTAGCAACACTCTCTGAAATGATAGAAAAAGACACCACATAACATCTCTATCCTCAGTAATTCTAATTATACTAGATTTATTCGAGCCATCTCTATAGACAGTCAACCTAGTAATCCCTATAGATTTTTAACACCCAGGCCCAAGATATCAGATCCCTATAGATTTGTAAAGACCCAGGATTTTAGATGTGGTCCTGGTTCATTCATGTACCTCTCCTTATCTCGGGTGTCACATGCCCACTACCTTTCGCTTTGGTTCATCTCCGAACCACATCTTACTGGGAGAGGTTCCACTCTGATACCATTTGTAACTCCCAGGCTTAGGATATCTTGCGATCTGACCACGTCACTATATCATCCATATCATTCTTGAGCTGCTTGTGAGAGTGAAAACTTCACTCACATACTCCCTAAGAAAATTACTAGGAGGTCACCCAACATAGGATTGCTCCAAGCTAAACACGCCTTAACTTTGGAGTTCCTACGATTGAGCCACCGAAAAGGAAGGTGCACCTTATTGGTATAGGTAGTAGCTATCAATTCTTTTAAGCCTTTCTCAATCATACTTTCATTGTTCTCAACCATACTTTCATATTCTCAGGATCTCTCTCATTTAGTTGTGGTCTCGGTTCATTCATGTATCCTTCCTTATCTCGGGTGTCACACATAGTCAGGCGAGTAGTAACACGATGACTAGAAAGATGAAACTTATTCGAATATAGTCAGTGAATTGCTGCAAACTACAATCCAACCAAACCAAGATATTAGTAACCTTAAAACCGTGGGTATTGATTAGCTTCATCCCAAATACCCCCATACAATATACTATTGATTGAAAAACAAATGAACCTAAAAAAAATCAAGCTACAAAAAACTTCGAAAATAATGAAAAGAAGAAGAGGAAAACAAAAAAATAGGAACAAAAACATAAACAAACCTAAAAATGGAAAGACACAAAGCGAAATATAACTAAACGAATGAGACCGAAAAAAAGAGAGAAAAAGTAAAAAAAAATAAAAATAAAAGAAAATAAATTTAACAATTAATATGGATCTTAAAAATAAGAAAGATGGTTTTAAAAAACGTAACTTAGAAAATTAAATCTTTATAAATACTTATTTTGAAAATGTATAAAGATTCTGAGCATGACTCAACTTACATACATCAAGTGTAGACTTATGATCTAGAGGTCATGACTCCACTAGATTTTTTCCAATTTTTACCCATTTCTTTAGCTTTATGTACCTTTCTATAACAATCCACGTTTTCAAATAAGAGTAATTTATTTCTTTTCCAGACTAGCTTGAATTTTATTAAATTAAATGGAAGGGTTGCACTTATAATCCAATTTGAGAAAATTAAATTTTAGTACCTTAAATTAAGATAATTAAGGCTCCGTTTGATAATTATTTTTTTTTTATTTAATTTTTAAAAATTATGCTTGTTTTTTCACAATTTCTCTTCATTTTCTCTAACAATGATTTTCATCTTTAGGTTTCTAGCTAGATTATAAAAACACAAACAAGTTTTTGAAAACTACTTTTTTGAGTTTTCAAAATTTAGCTTGGTTTTTGAAAATATAGGTAAAAGTAGATAAGAAAACATAAAAAAATCCATTAATAAAATAGTATTTTTAATTTTAATTTTAAAAAACAAAATAGTTATCAAGCGGAACTTAAATTTTCAAATTTTCAGCGAGAGATTTATTAAGTCTTAAAATCATAATTTTGAAGAATTTAATTTCTTGTAAGACTTTCGGTTTAATTTCTCATCCTAATTGATTTCGAGGTTAATTTATTGACTGAGCTTGGTTAAGTTGGAGGAAATTGAGCTTAAGTGAATTAATTTAGGGTTTTCCCAAAGCAAGTAAGAGTCTAAATAAGAGTTTAAAATTAGAGAAAAGTGGAGAAAAGAAAAGAATAGAAAGGGGTAAATTTGAGAAGAGGAAGGAACTTGCACCCTCCATTAAGTTTCAATTTCAATTCTCATCGGAAAGGTTTCTTACACATGTTCAAAACTCAGGTGTTTCTTTATAATAGGAACGCAATTGTTACTTTTTTAAGAAAACAAAATTATTGAAGGAAGTTAGAGTAAGCTTGTGCTAATACTTTTCAATTTCAAAGAATGATTTATCTTCACTTCTTACCTTATTTGATTCTTGTTGCATGAAATTTGCAATACCGCAAGTGTACAGGTCAAGTTTTAATCTAGTGATTTGAGTTTCAAGTATCGTCCTCAGGAATGGTTTTCTAGATTGATTAATTACAAAGATACTAATCCCTAATTTTATCTAAAGTAAATAGAAATTTGTCAAAGGTAAAACAAAAATAAGAACTAAATATACAAGTGGAGACACAAAGATGAGAGAAACATTAGGGAATTGATTTGACTAGTTACTTCATTATTTTAGCGCATGAAATTGACTGTGATTATGAGATTATAAACAAGAAGTTAAAGGTATTCAAAACACTCTCTCGAGTTCTAGTGATTCTCATGCATAACGATAAACCCTAAGTTTCTTTATAGATTTTAAAAGCATGCAAGACGTTAAGCAACTTCTTAAAACGTTTCTCAGAGAACCCTTCACTCTCGTGTAAGGATTTACTAAGTCTATTCGTTCGAATTAAACTTAAACCAATAAAACATGTTATTCTTGGCCAGAGAAAAATAAGTATTAAGAAAGAATTACCAAAAATAACTCAACACAACCAAAAGTTCAATTCCACAGCTAAAACAAATCCATAACTAGCTACATCAATCCCCTAACTATGGAAATTAGCTACTCACAATCACCATAAAACAAGCTAAATCCATAATAGAGTCCATAAACAAAACTACAAACTAAGAGAAAGAGGAAGAAAACTCTTCGGTGTCGATGTCGGTCCTCGTTTTCGAGCTCCCGTCATGATCTTGAGCCTTCACTCTTGTGCTTGGCCTCCAAGGAATCCCTTTCTGCTCCTTTCAGAGTGTATGTCTTGAAAATATGTCTAAGAATCTATCAAATTCGACTCCCCTTGAAAAGACATTAACATATTGTATTTATAGAGTAATCGACATGGCGTTGCAACGCTAGGCACAATGTTGCAACGCCGTACCCTAGGCGCACGATTAAAAGGAAAGCGATACAACGTTGAGACGCCGTGCACAACGTTGAGACGCTGCACACATAGCAGGCATACACCCACTTAATACGGTGTTGTGACGCTGCTTCCTCTCAGATTTTCAGCTTGTTCCTTCTCACGGCATGGTGTTGCAACACCCTCAGTGGCGTCTCAACGCCATGCCCTCGGGTCCAATGGCTTGTTTTGGCTCTCTTCTTCTAATTTCTCCATCTTTTGTGCTCCATTAGCCTCATTTTGACCCTAATACTCCGAGATTTCTCCATTTGCTCCGTTATAGCTCGTAACCTGAAATTCAATAATTTAAGCACGTGAAAGCCATGAAATTTATCCAAAAACTAGCAAAATCTAAGCCTAAGAATAGCACATTTTGTGTGCTATTGATAACACACAAAATGTGCTATCCTTAAGCTTACACATTGCTAGTTTTTATGATAATTTTAGAGCATTTACATGTTTAAATCATCCAATTTTCATAAACTGAATTACAGTCTCAAATTGCACAATATGTGCCCAAAAACGCAGGGGTCTTTACATAATTTAATCAAATCAAAAAGTAAACTAAGGTCAAAATTTCCTAAACAATTTAACAACAAACTAAATGCAAATTTCCACCAACCAATGTAATTTTGTTTCAACCAAAACGAACACAAACCTGGCTCTGATACCAATTGAAGGAAATCGAATTCCCTTGAGTAGCGAAAACGTGAATTAAATCGTAATTGCAAGTTTTGTTTTGGTTTACTTTAAAAACCAGTACATTGGGAATAAATACAAAGATAAGCATACAAGCATAGATAAAACAAAATAGACATGTTGTAAGTTCACAAACTAAAAGAGTCTCAATTGGTAGCAATTCCTTGCTCTTGTAATCTTACACAACAACACAACAAATCTTCTCTTCCTCTGTAAAGGCAAGACACCACCACTAATGTAAACCTCCTATATCTCTGAGTTTCTCTTAGATTTCACCTTGATGGGAAGGTACTCCAACAATTTGGAATTGAAAAAAGAAAATCTTGTGAGAGAGAAAGTTTATGTTTCAACAATTCAACCCAATTTCCAAATGATCAAAATCCATCAACTTCCCTCTGACAATCGAGAAGAAGAAGAAGCTTTGGAGGGACAACTCCTCACTCTCTATCGATGGGGAGTTGAGAGACGTGGGGAACGTGTCCTCCTGACACGTTCCCATTTTTTTATTTAATTAATTTAATCATTAATTATCAAATAATATAATTAATTAATTAAATCATATTTAATTAATATTAAATTAAATATCATATATTTAATCAAGATTAAATCACATTTAATCATTTTTCCCTCTAATCTATAGTTTTAATGCACATCTTATGTACATTAAATTTTAACCTATAATTTTAAATATGAATCTCATTCACATTTAAATAATATTTGAACTTTTTCAAATATTTAATTCTCTCCATTAATTTAATATAAATCACATTCAAATTAAATTTATAATATAAAGGTCTAATGTACATGAAAACTTTATATTATAATGTATCTCTATACATCAATCTTATTCCCTAATTGAATTTGAACATTTCAAATTCAAATGATTTAAGAACCCTTTACGAGCTAGGAGGTGGACCTAATGGATCTACAGATCCGAAGCTCCAACGATACAAGATTATTCAGTTAATCTCATTAACCTCCTAATCAACATTTGTTAACTGCGGGAACACTCCACTAAAGTCTTGCAGTTGCACTCTTCTCACTGCATATATATTTCTGTGTCCACGAATATCGACCAATAACAACAAGTCAATCCTTCACGAATGTTTGTAAGGCCAGTTGGGTCAAATTACCGTTTTACCCGTGGGTTACATCTTTTACCTTAAGTCCCATTGCTCCTATAATGAACGACCTGTTTATGATCCTACCAATAAACAAAAGACCCTCTCAGGCCAATGAGAGGGTCGGACCCTTTGTTCAAGTCCCAGAGACACCACTTAAGGGAACATTCATCTACTTACCCTAATAGGCGGGAATTAGTGAATTCCATATTGCTAGGTTAAGTCCCCAGCTTCCTGCTCGATCTTGTCCCCAAGAAGGTAGGCATATTGAGTCGGCGTCTCGGGCCACTCTCACCCATACTAGTCAAAGGACAATCCCTCACAAACAGGAGTTCCTAACTTACTCAGGGTTGCGATCAAGTTGCCTAGGTCATCCTATTGAAATAGAAACCTAACTAGTCAACGGAGTTACATCTAGTGATTATTATTTCGTGGTCTGGTCTGATGAAATCTCATTACATAGGATATCTTCAGTCACATGTTGTCTACACGAACAAGTTAGGATCACAGTGTTTGTATCAAATACAAGGTGGGTCATATCCATAGTATTACCAAGATGAGGTTAAAGGGATCGAATCCCACAACGGAAGCGATTGAGAATCGCGTGTTCATGATATTGTTACATAGATCTCATACAAAAACAAATTACTATGATTAAGCATGCAATTCTAAATAGGACAACAAGAAGATCACCTTTGAAGAACGCTTTCTTTACGAGCTTATTCTCCAACGATCACGATCTCAGCAAAATGAACCCGATCCGTGTGAAATTCTGCCACTAGATCTCCTCCGTTGTTCTCTAGGTGAGGGAGGAATGTGGGTTCCTTTAGGGTGAGATGTGGAGGTATGAGAGAATTGTATTTGGAATTCTTTCCAACAATACAAGATATGGAACTCTAGGGTTGCATGAAAAGTTATCTCAAAGTTGCATCTTATGCAACTATTTATAGGGAAATAGGATGAAAATTACCATCCTATCCCCCATTCATTCTCTCATTAGTATATAGTTAATTTGTGAATCTAATTCATATTAAAACTATATATTATATCAATTATATCACATATAATTGATATAACACCTCATATATGAAATTGAACACTTCAATTTCATTCCTAACTTTATACCCTCAATGTTACCATGTTGAGCCAACGGAGGACCTAATGGACCTACAGGTTCATGAGTACCAATGATGTGAGATTAACTGATCAAACTCTTTGATCTGGTTAATCAATATTCATTAACTACAAGTCACTCCACTATAGACTTGTAGCTGCACTCTCCTCACTATAGATTATATTTTGTCCATTAATATAATCATTACCCATGAGTCGACCCTTCACAGGTTGTTCGTAATCACAGTTGGATCAAATTACCGTTTTACCCCTAGATTACCTATTTATTCCTTAAGCACCACTGATCCTCTAATGAACAACAAGTCTATGGTCCTACCATAAACTCAAACCCTCTTAAGCTAGTTTAGAGGGCGGGGCCCCGTTGTTCAAGACCTAGACTCAGTTCTTAAGGGAACAACCTATCTAATTCATTAGTTCAGGAATGAGTGAATTCCGTCTTACAGAGTTAAGTTCCCAACTACCTACGAGGTTCTGTCCCAGAGAAGGTAGGCTTATTGAGTTGGCTATAGGCCACTCTCACCCATACTAGTATAAGGACAAACCCCTATAAACAGGAGTTCTTAACTTGCTCAGGATTCAGGTCGAGTCACTAATGACCATCTATAAATTATCAGTTGTGTCTTGTTAACGGTGTTATACTGGTTAGACTAATAATTTGCAGTCCGGTCTTGTATGAACTCTTCATACATAATGCCCCCACTCGCATGTCATCCACATGAATGAGTTGGATTACCTCATTTGTACTAATTACAAAGTGGGTTGCATCCATAGTGTTACCAGAATAAGGTTTCCAACCTCATTCTTATACCATAGACCATTTAGGTTATACTTTTCAACACAATCCAAATAGTGTCTACTATACTGATGTTCAAGATTCATTATAACCTTAGAGCTTAGTTGATTTGATTTATACAGCGAGAAGATAATTCTATCAAATCAAATAACTCTTTATTCATTTGACTAAAATTACACAAGTTTAGGGTACAAATCCCAACAGAGGTACCCAACCTTATCCCCTTACTACAGGCCCTTTAGGTTGTATCTCGAATTGAGATTATTATATGTCCACTACATTAAGTTCAAGAGACATATAACTACGTTGGATGTTAGTTTATTGGATTTAGGGTTAACTTAATGCAATGAAGAAAATAATGATAAACAATAACTCTTTATTGATTTAATTAGAACATTAATTACAAACTACGAGTTTTAGGGCATAAAACCCAACAACACGAGAGTTGAAGAGCTTGCTCCTGTGATTGAGGGATTGGAAGGGTCTTTTGTGTTGGGATTTATGCCCTAAACTCATGTATTTGTAATTATTAAAGGAAATGAATAAAAGTGTTATTTTTCCTTAAATCTTGTATTCTCGCAATTACAAACTTAAATCCAATAAACTAAACTCCAGGGTCACATTTAGGAGAGCTTGAACTATGTGTAGTTGACACGTATCTAGGGTCAAGTTCAAGTAGTTGACCCGAATGGTCTATAGTACATAGATTAGGTTGAGAACCTCATCTTGGAAATACTATGGATACGACCCACTTTGTATTTGATACAAATGAGGCGATCCAGCTCGTTCATGTAGTTAACATGCGAGTGGGGGCATCCTGTGCGATGAGATTGTATCTGCTAATAATTCAATGATGACCATTAGTGACTCAACCTAAATCCTGAGCGAGTTGCGAACTTCTGTCTGTGGGGGTTTATCCTTAGACTAGTACGGGTGAGAGTGACCACAACTACCAACTCAATAAGCCTACCTAGTACGGGTGAGAGTGACCACAACTACCAACTCAATAAGCCTACCTTTTCAGGGATGAAACCTCGTAGGGAGTTGGAGACTCAACTTCGCAAAAATAGTGAACAACGAGGTCTCCAACTTGTCCTACAGTGAGGAGATAGACTCGTAGTTAATGAATGTTGATTAACGGGATCAAAGCGTTTGATTAGTTAATCTCATATCGTTGGAGCTCATGATCTAGTTAAATTTGATGAAAAGGAAACTAACTTTACAGGGGCTTGAACACATGACCTCCTGGACCAACTGCTCTGATACCATCTTAAATCACCAATCAAACTAAAAGCTTAGCTGATAGTTTGAGGTAAATTTAATTATATCACATAGTCTAACAGGATTTGATCCCTTCATTTTGTCGAGGAAGGGTCTTTGGTCAATCTCTAAGTATGATCATTTGATTCACTCTCTTGTACGTGTGTCCCTAGGGCTGAGAGCATGTTCTTGAGATTAAGGGATTTGAAGGGTCTTTGGTCTTTGCAGAGCGTTTTACATACCTGTCTTGAAGCGTTCAACAACTATGGACTTCAGGGAGCATTCAACACCTAAGGACTTTGCTCTGAATTCTCTGAGTTCTCTGGAGATTTTTAAAATTCTTAACCTTTTAAATGAAAGAGAACTTCTCTATTTATAGAGCTCTACAAGAATTGGGGCTTGACGCATAATAGCTGGGCCCAATCATCGGACTTGGAACTTGTTGGCTTTAGGCCTAACTATTTGACTTTTAGTTTTATTTAACTTTGATTCAAATTCTATATAATCCAATTTGACTAAATTTAATTTAATTATTTCATCAAATTGTCATAATGAAGACGTATGACCTTTTAATTTTTAGAATTTGTCAACTTTTATCTCAAATTAAATTTGGGACACATGTAGATTTATAATTGGTCTCAAATTTAATTATTTATAATTTTGTCATTAATTTAGAATAATGACGTGACAATTAGAGATTGACCAAAATTTCTCTATCAGCGCAAGCATCAAAACCTATCATAAGGACAAAAAGTATATGTTGTCCTAAAAAATAAAATATAAATAGCTTCAAAAACTAAAAGAGACAAAATAACAAGAGCAATAATTATTTTTTTTTTTAAAAAGACAATAAGGCATAATATTTGCTTATACGGTTTGATAACCTTGTTTTTGGTTTTTGAAAGTTAAGCTTGCTTTCTCTTATTTTCTCTACAATAGTTTTCATCTCTTAAGCAAACATTTGGATGCTTAACCAAATTTTAAAAACAAAAACAAGTTTTTGAAAACGAAAAAAAGTAGTTTCTAAATATTTGTTTTGTTTTTGAAATTTAGCTAGACATCCACATGTTTTCTTAAGATAGATGAAAACAATTCTAGAAAAAGTGGAAGAAAACAAAATTTAATTTCAAAAACTAAAAACTAAAAACTAAATAGTTATCAAACGTGATCGTAGTGGTTGTGGTTCCTAGTTCTTAAAAAACACCTAAATATGGTAATGTTTTTCGATTTCTACTTTCTCTTTTTTTTAAAAAAAACACCAAAAAGTTGTATACGACTTTTAAAAAGAAAAATAAAAGGTTTATTCGTTAATGTTTTTCTTGTTTTTCTAAATTTTCAAGATTAGTAAAAGTTCAAGTATTTAAAAAATGCGTGAATTATGAATAAAAATAATAGTATAAAACAAATCTTCAAAATCTTTTATTTTTTTAAGATAGTTTTTTTGGCAACTTAATATGTTTTCTTAAAAAGACACCACATGTATTTATTCACACAATAAATTCGGATTAGGCCAAATTCATGGTCAAAAAAGAAAAATTCATCCCAAATATTCTATTCAAATATAATTCAAAAAACTTCCTTACAACATGGAAGAAAATGTCGATGTCTGTTGTTGCCAAATTTTGGACAGGAGAACACACCTGACCTCCACGTGACAACGACGGTAGATTTGTAATTCTTAGGGAAGAACGCAGCCTGCAAGACAAGGAAAACCTGGACACCGGTGTGGTGTAGGCCACACAAGCTCTGATGCCTAAGTCAGAGAGGGTTTGTGAGAGAATTTAGGAAGAGTTTGTGTTTGAGTGATTAGAATTGACTTACCCCTCTCTCCCCCCGGGAGAGATTAAATAGTTTCCCCCCTCGCGTTCTTCCGTGGCCTCTTGGGTAAAGGAGAGATCGTGGGAAGTTGAATATGGGCTTTCGGGCCTTTTCCAGTCACTGCGAGGCCTGGAGATCAAACTTGTAGCTGGTCGGCCTCGGCCTTGGCCGAGGCTGACCATTGGTTTGGGCCAAAACCCAAACCCAAGCCCATGCTTTGTGTCATAGGGCTTGGATAAAGCTCAAACAGAAGAGTTTTACCCTGGTCGGCCTCGACCCATGCCGAGGCCGACCACGCGCTTGGGCCAAAGCCCGAGCGCGTCTTCTCGCTCCGTCTCTTCTCGGTTCAGGGTCCTTTGTGGGGTTTCTTGGCCTATTGAGAAAAGGAAAAGGTCGGGAGAAGGCTGGAAACAAGCCTATGGGTCGTGTGAGATTGAAGCAAGGCCCAGGATATGACCTTGGATCTGGTCGGCCTCGGCCTCGTCCGAGGCTGACCACGGATTTGGGCTTAAGCCTAAGCCTTAACTTCTTTCTTGGAGTGTTGGGCGAGGGTAGAGCCTAAATGGGAAGGTCCTACCCTAGTCGGCCTCGGCCTATGCCGAGGCCGGCCACGCGCTTGGGTCGAAGCCCAAGAACGCCCACTCGTCTTGTTTCGCCTTGGTTCGGTCCCTCTCCGATTTCAGCCTGTTTTGACCTCGTATTGGGCTTCTTACTCTGTCTGACTCTATGCCTTGGTCCTTTGACTGCCCATTCTCGTTAGTCCCATTTTAACCCATAACAATGTCGATGAAAATGTCGAGCTCTAAATTTTATGGAAATGTCAATGCAAATAGAAATGTCAATGAAAATTTCGGGAAAATTTACGGAAACTATGGAAATTGATGGAAATTCTTTGAATTAGCCAATGAAACTTTGATTATGGCTTAATTAGACTATAATGACCATTTTTAAGCATCACATTTAAAAACTAATACAATATTTAGATACAAATATTGATTAATATGTCGAGTATAGCAGAAATTTGAGAAAAAAATATAAAAATTCTATAAATTGTTTTAATTATTTCATGAAATTTTAATTAGAGTTTAATCATACTATAATTGATTTATTTTCAACATCACACATATATATATATATACACACACATATATAATACGTTTTATAACTTCTATTAAAATTGAACGAGACTTTAATTATGATAGTTTAATTAAACTATAAACTATAATTACCCATTCCTAAACTATAATTATTTAAATTCTTTCATGGAACTTTAATTGTGGATTAATAAGCTATAATTGACTATTGTTAATAAGAGGTTCACCCCAAATGATGTGGAACTAAAATAATAACGACGAACAAGAGCATAGCTCAACCGGCATGAAATATGACTTATGACCATAGAAACATTGAAAAATTTAGAAAACAAGGAAATCAATGAAAGTTGTTTGAATTAGTAAGGAGAGAAATTTCGGAAAAATTTATGAAAGCCGTGGAAATTGATGGAAATTGTTTGAATTAGTCAATCAAACTTTGATTGTGGCATAATTAGACTATAATTGACCATTTTTAAGCATCATTTCTAAAAACCAAGAAAATATTTAGATATAAATGTCGATTGAAATGTCGAAGCACGTAGAAATTTTAGAAAAAAAAATATAGTATAAGTGGCAATTTTTAATCATCATATATATATTAAATGGTAAAAAGTGCTAAAAAAAACTAGATCAAAATATCATTTTGGTCTTTATATTTTGAGACTTAGTTTATGTACTTTTAATACATTTTAAAAGTTAAAACTAATTCCAACTATTGAAATTAATATAATGATATGTCAAATATTTTTTTGACATTTTTTAACACCTTTATTTTTGTTCATATCAATGTTGTAAGTTCATAGAAGAATAAATAAAAATAACTCTAATGAAAAAAATCATTTAATTAAAATTTTAAAATATATAAATAAAATAATTAAATAAATAACTAAAAGTCAAAAAGAGATGGAAAAAAAATATATATATATATATTTAAAGCAAAGAAAAGAAGAATATAAATGAAAATTAATAGGATATGGAAATTAAAAACTAAAAAAGAGAAATTTGTATTTGATATAGAGTTTCGTGGAACTTGGAAGAGAGAAATTAAAAGAAAAAAAATCCTTTCTCAAACAAAAAAATAAAAAAATAAAAAAACTCATCTTTTGTATGGTGAATTGTCCCACATCGGTGAGAATGAGAGTGCTGGAGCCACCAACCATCTATAAATGCTCTCTCCTCCGTCACTCCACAACATAGGATTATATTGGGTCTTAAAATCATAGGCTTAGTTTGTTGTTAATAGTTTTAAAAGCTTACTTTTGTATAGAAATTTCGTAGATATTTTGTAAATGTCGATCGAATGTTGAAATTTATCAACATTTTGAAATTATCGTCTTAAGCCTCTCGAATATGACGACATGTCGACCGAAATATCGACATGTTGTTCGACATTTAACTCTATGCTTACAATCCTCATTGGTGGCTATTTATAGCCTTACAATAATAGGACCTAATACAAATTAAATTAAAATTAACACTAAACTATTAATAATTAAACTAAACTAATTATCTAACATTGCATCCTACATCAGATTCACCCCGACTTAAAAAAAAATCGTACTCGAGTCGAGCTGATAAAAAATAATTTCTTTCTCGATCCTTGTGAGTGTGATAAACTCCAATTGAAAACTTTTGATGTAAAATTTTTCAAATTCAAGATGGGACTAAAGCAATATTCCATGAAAATGCCTTCAAAATGGACCAAAGGAGGATGAGAATGGAAGATTTATGGAATCGAAAATTTGGCCCAATAAGAGGCCCAAAGCCATGCCCAATGTGGTTTCACTTAAAATTAGGGTTGTTGAACTAAATTTCATTTTTGTCCTTTTCCTAATCTTCTTTTCTTCTCCATCATCGTGAACCAAAACCCACACCCTTATCCTTCCTTCTTCTTCACATTACCCACGCCACCAAACTGCTTTCCGTTTTTTTTCGATCTTCAAGAAGCCGCCGACAACAATTCTCCCATTGTCATCTTTCCATTTTCCCCGGTGAACCTTCAGTGTTCGGTGACTCCATGTTGTTCAGAACGCACTCCTCCGATGAAGCTTTAGTGATGACCCAACACACCTCTGACGAGCCTACCTCTTTTGAAGAAGTTGCAATGTCTGACGTCTCCTTTTCTCTCTCTATCTCCTCTTTTCCTCTGTCGCACACCTTCGAAGTGCAACAACAACGGGCATTTTGGGTCCCTGTTCGAAGAAGTCAAACGTATTTTTTTCTTCGTCTCTGACTTCTACATCTTTGTATGCTTCTTTTATTCTAATTTCTTTATCGTTAGCTTCGTTTCTGGCTTCATAAAACTTTTCTTTAACCTTATATATTGTTTGGATGATTGTATTGGAGGCAAAATTTTCACGGAGAGCATCTAATTTGTCACTGATTTTTTTGAAGTTCATAGACTACAAAATCAAGTAGGTGAGTGTCGTTTTCACTATATTTTGTTTTCTGAAATTTTGGTTTGAAATTTCTGGATGGAAGATGATGATGAGTTGATGAAGTATAAGGATGGATTGTTGATGAATAAGGTGTTGGCAGTGAGGTATAAAAATGAGTTGTTGATTTGGATAGTTTTGATGGTTTGGAACTACTGGATGAAATATAAAAATGGTGAGGTGAGGATGGTAAATACCTGGATGAAGAAACACACTTGTGTAGTCCACCATTGATGTTGTCGTCTCTGACCTTCGTCCATGATTTTGTAGCTTTTTGGAAACATCAAGGTTTGTTCGAGGCTCTGAAACCAATTGACGTACTGGATTCAAATGAACCAAATATTCTATTCAAAATATGATTCTAAAAGCTCATTTACAATCCTCACAAGTTGCTATTTATAGTCTTACAATAAAAAAAGATACCTAATACAAATTAATCTAAATTAACACTGATAATTAAACTAAACTAATTTTCCAACATTTCATTCTACATCATTTATGCTTTTTTTCAAATTAAAAGGGGAAATGATTGAAATGAATTAATTATCAAATATGTTTATGTTTTCAATTTTCTAAAAATACGAAAAAAAAGAAAATCGTAAATTAGTAACAAGAAATACGAATATTTAAATTTTTTCTTTTGAAGTTGATAAAACATTTTTGTTTTTGAAAAACTATTACAATTTTTAGGTAGATTATTTTTCTGGTAATTTAAATATTAAACATATCAATCAAACCAAAAAGGAAAAAAAAAAACTCACTGTGGTATTCTTTCCAAATAGTTTTGAAAATTAGAAAGAATTCACAATTTTTGTTTGAACAATTGAATACATTCCCTTGAATAGTTTCAACAACTATAACTATACTTGAGTGATAGTTACAACATCTCTATTATTAGTTCGAATCTCCAATATACTTATGATTTAATACTCTAAAAGACTTAATTGGTTAAATATTTTTAGGAAAATTATATATTGTTAGACTATATTGATATAATTAAATTTGTCCCTACCCATCAGCTTAAACTTTTGGGTTGATTGGTGATTTAAGATGGTATCAGAGCAATTGATCCATGAGGTCCTAAATTGAAACTGAACTCAATAATTCATAGTTTCTTTTTTGTTTAAAAAATCAATCATGTATTAATACAAACAAAGTTCTTTTCTTTTTCAATTCAATAAATATGAGGGTGTGAGAATCAAGCCTCTAATTTTATGGGGAGAAGAAAAAAAAATCAAGAACTAAAAATAATTCGAAGAACCTAATCAAAGTATAGTGTTGAATAGGGTCAGTAGAATGCTGTTAAGTTTTATAGTGGTGAACTCAATAAGTGATTAATTACAGTGATCCTATTAGATTACATGAGATTCCATCTCAAAATCAATTGACAATGAGATGAGGTAACTCATGTGTCTCATCATCTTCCATAAGTGAGATCTAGATGATACCTCTTTGTCTCTAGATCCCAATTTTTAGACCGAATACCTGTTTAGACTTCATGGCCTATGATACTATCTAACTTACGCTTTTAGAATGATTGATGATTTAACATAATATAAGAGTAGGAACTCCTGGGGGAAGGGGTGGGTGGAGGATGTTAGAGTCTTTATACAATTAAATTTACTACAATCCATCAATTTAAGTTTTGGGTTGATTAGTGATTTAAAGATTATGCTGTTGTGGGATAGACATGCTTAATTGGGTAAACTTTAAATTACATCGTGCTACTTTGAAATTCGATGAGATTTTTCATAGTAGTCTAAGTAGTTGGTTTACTTTTCTACAATCTTCATTTGCTTTGTTCTTCTTCAAACATATTTGGTATGGTAGTGGAACCTTGTTAAAAGATGTGTTTTGCTAGGATTGACCAACATTTAGATGCTCAAGTAGAATTTGGAGAATTAAAAAAACTTGAAGATCCAACTACAGAAAGAATATAATGTAGGAATGAAACCAAAATTTAAGAAGTAAATAAATATATTTTTTTGAAAAAATCATAAATTATTTCAAAGTTAATTATATATATATATATATATCATTGACGACTATATTATAATTGAGATTTTTTTTTTTTAAAGAAGATTGATAATTAATTTCAAAAGAATATCTTAATTTATTATGAGCATTTATACTTCTTATAAAATGTTATAAGGTACAAATAGGACATCGACAAATTGATTACTATGATTAACTTCATTGCAATAAGTTAAAAAAACATTATTAAGATTGAATTTTTATTTAACAAGTACAAATCAGAAAGCATTTAAACTATATAGCTGTACAAAAAAAAAACTAATATTTAATTATATAGAAAAAAAGAAAAAAACACATAAATTTTAGAGTATAGCATAATTTTATTGGTATACAATCGGGGGCGGATTTACCATGACCCAAATTTTTTACCTTTATTAATATGTATAGAAAAAGTCAAATCAATTAACAAAAAAACCTTTTGGCACAGTGGTAAATATGACATCAGTCCACTCTCAATTCCTTTTTTTTCAATGTCATATTCAAGCCACCCGATACAAATTCTGAATCCCCCACTCTATACAATAGAAAGAAAAAAAAAACATTATTGAGATTGAAATTTCATTTAACAAGTAAAAATTACAAAACATTTGAACTATATAGCTGTAAAAAAAAACGAAAATCACATTATATATAAAAAAAAAAAAAAGGAGAAAAAGAACATAAATTTTATATGTACTTTAGAAATTTTATAATTTTACAAGATCATAAATTTGTCTTAATTCTTTAGTGAGTTTATTTGGGATAGCATATCAAGTATGTATGAAGAAGAGTTCTGAGGAAGTTAATTTACATGCATGCAAATATTTTTCACTCCACCAGAGATCTTTTGGAAGTAGGGATAGGCTAGTACCTTCGTTTTGCAAAATTAAGTCATGCACAAGAAACCTCTATAATTAGGGTCGACTATAGGAATGGCCAAATTTTGGTTTTTGCTTTCAAAAATAGTCATACGATTTAAACTTTTTAAAAATGGCCAATATTTTTCGAAAAATTAAAAAAAAGAATTAATAAAAGACTAAATTAGCTTTAACCAATTTATTAATTAAAATTCATAGATTATAAGGTAGTTATTTTTAATTTGATTTTAAAATGTAAAATAGATCACATCAAATATATAATCTAACCAAACAGATAAAATTGAATTTAAAAATAAGATTTCAAATTAAAAAATGGAATAATTAAAAAAAATCACATCATACTAATTTAAACCAAATAAATACACCGGAATTAAAAATTAATTTTGAAATAAAAATTAATGAAGAGAGAGAAATTAAACAACCAATAGTTAAACATGCAAGTAAAACCCTCTACCCCGAAAAAAAAGTAGAAACAATTCAAAAAAAGGCCAGAAGAATTTTACCTTTTATCGCAAATTCAAAGCTTTCTAGGGTTTCTTCTCTCCTTCCTTCATCTGAGCAACCGAGAGGGTCCGAAAAGAATCGTTCATCTTGTTCCTTCTTAGTTCGAATTCTTTAAGCAGAAAGCTAGAACATTCAGAAGGATTCTCCCTTTTGTGAATAAGGTAAGTCATACTCTTTCTTCCTTACTGTTGTTAGTGAAATAATATGCTACATATAAAAGAAAAGTTCAAAATTTATTGTTGTATACTACGAATGGTAGGAAAAACCTAGAAACGAAGGCACAAAGGAAAAAGTAGGCTTCTCCGAGAGACAAGATCACTCGAATTTCCAGGTAACTATACCGATTTGCTTTCATATATAACCCGAGAATCTCAGGATATACAGTGTAACAAAAATTTTAAAAATTGTGAAATAAGATTATTTCTTTCATAGCTTAAATTATAAGTTTGATTTATATGCCAAACTGAGATTTTGAAGATCTAAACAAACACTTGAAGGTATGGTAAAAAACATGAGGTCAAGTAATAGTTTACGTGACTTAGGAACAACTTTTGGAAAGAAGAAAAAAGACTTGGGACCCATAACCGTAAATAGTGAAGAGGTAGTCAAATTTGATTGTTTCCTTTAGAATAATAATATAAAAATTACCCATATCTATTTTGTTCTAACAGGAAATAGAAACACCAATGACTGAACGAGATAAGACAACCTACAAGAACAAAAAGACTGAAAAAAAGAGAATTAGGGAAGGGACCACAAAAGAGGAAGTACAGAAGAAGAAAAAGAATAAAGACACTGGAAAGGTAAGTAACTGAATTGAATTGTCGATTGAATATGAGACTTTCGTTTATATTTTAATTACCAAATTCTAAGGAACCCAAGAAGTCAAAGGAAGTGAGAAAAAGAGAAGAAACAAAGGAAGAAAGGAAGAAAGGGGGAATGACACCACAAAAGAAGAGGAGGTATGTAATGTTCTAAAGCTTTTTACTTTTAAAAATTAAATGTTGAAAATAAGAATTTAGAATGTAATTAAACAATATACGTTGAGGATAACTATGAAGGAGATACTGAAAAGATTGAGGAAGAAAAAAATTGAAAATAGTGAATCATCATCAAGCAAAGTGAATAAAGAAGAAGAGTCTGAATCAAGGACAGAGTCGATCCCAATCATAAAAAGGAATGTAGATGAAGAAAGGAAACAAAAGAGGAAAAAGACCAAAACAAAAAATGTAAAATAACAAATGATCAATTGCAAAGTATTTTATTGAGGAACATATAATTAAATATTTATTTCATTTATATATGTAGGTAATTGTTAAGCAAGAAGTTGATAAAAGCAGGAACTTGAGAAGCAAAGGAAGTCCTGATAAGTTTGTTGGTGAAAATGATGAGGTACATTAGTTGTAGAATTATTGATAGTGTATTTATTTATAACATGAAGAGCTAGGTGTATAGAAATACTGAGTATATACTTTGAAATATTGTAGGATCTATTCTACTTAATGCCTAGGATAAAAAGAACACACCCGCAAAAAATAAATTTGCAGACAAAGACAGATGTAATCGAAAGAATAAGAGGCAGTTTATCTGAGAGATTTCAAGAAAGATTTAGACAAACCTGTTTTGGACATTTTTTAGACTTTGCAATTTCAAACCAATCATCCCAGCTACTCCTACATTTGATACAAAGGCAATGCAAGACTAAAAATTCTACTGAAATGAAATTCTTAATAGGAGGCAAGGTTCTAAAGTTTGGACTTAGAGAATTCGCTCTAATAACAGGATTGAACTATGAACCCGTGTCTACGATAGATGTAGGAGAAATAAAAGGGGGACAACACATCCGAAATATTTTTTTTAAGGGAGAAAAACAAGTAAGTAGGCAACTTCTGAACATGGGGTTCAATGTAAGTAGGTCTGCAAATGAAGATGACCAATTAAAAAGGACACTGCTATATTTTTTGGAAAGTTTTTTACTGCCAAGGCAAAACAAGGTATATGTTGACATGGAGCATATCATAATGGTGGATGATGAAGAACTATTTAATAGTTACCCATGGGGGAGACTTGCATTCGATTTGCTTCTAGAAACAATGTAGAAGACACTGAATAGTAAGGCAACAATAGGAATATCAATGAGCGGGTTTATTTTCCCTATCCTTGCATGGGCTTATGAGGTGATCCCAGCATTAAGTTCTCCAGAGAACTTTTATGCAAGGAAAATGACTGAAAAAATACCAAGAATCATCAATTGGGTTGCTGACACCCAACCAAAATGGAAGGACCTGCAAAAAAGAATTTTTGATTCACCAAAGGTAAAAATATAGTACGTAGTTTATTGATGCTTTATTTAGATATATTATGTTAAAACATATATCTAACTATCTAATATGTATAACTTGCAGTTGGAAATCTGCCCAATGTTAGCAACAAACGAAGAGATGCAGTTGAAATATTTTCAACCATTCATTGAGGAAGAACAAAAAATACGGACAGAGCTTCAGAGGGAAATGCAAAGGGAAAACATAGAGAAGAATATAATAGATCTTACCATCAACAGGGTGACACCAACCATCATAGACCAGCGATACATAAGAGAGAAGATGGAAATGATAGAAAAGAAACAAGATGAGATGTTCACACGGTTTACTCAGACCATCGAGAGAAATCAAGAAATATTAAGTAGAAAGATCGATGAGTTTGTACAAACAATAGGCATGATGGTGGAGAACATGAAAACCATCCAATTTGAGGAAGATAAATACATGGTATGAAACCCATAAATGTTAAACGTATCTAAATTAAGTTACATCTATTTAAATACTGATTGAAATTGAATAGGGAGCATCTGAATTCTCAAAGGAACTTGATGAATTGGAGGACAAAGAAGAGGAAGATGGAAAAGAGCAATTGAACCAGCATGACGAACATCCAAACATACAAACAAGAAAAGATGATGAGGACGACCCTACTTGTGGGCAAGGACCAAAAGGTCAATCAAGAAACATCATTGGGGCTTTGAACAAAGAGCCAGTTGTGTCGCAAGGAGGATCAAACTTGGAGAATGCAAATGTCAAAGATGACAGACAACAAAAAGGACAAGTGGTAGGAATTACTTTGAATTACTCTGAAATTATTAGTGATACTAATAAGTAATAATGAAACTCAGGATGGTGATGATATAATCAATGAAGTGATAAGATCAATAGACGAAACGAAAATATACGAGACATTGAAGAAGAACAACAAAGGCAAAAATATCTTGAAGGTAAATGAGCAGAGATATAGCATATGTAATGAAAACTGAATGTGCTGACTATTTTATTATTAATTTTTAGCAGAATGACAGTCCAATAACAGAAATAGTAGGTCAATTGATTGAGCATAAGGAAGTGCGAATAGTACCAAAGGTGCAACCTAAACGTCATAATGAGGTACATAACGTATTACCTTACAACTTTGCATATAAATATGTAAACATACAATGATAAGGAAAAGTATGAAACACTGAAAATAATAGGTGAAGAGAAAGTTGATTGAACGAGGAAGACAGAGACCTGAACAAACTAATGGGAGGTTTCATTCCAGCGGTAGGTGCAAATGCAATATTTTATTGAAAGATTTACATGCACTAGAAATACTAATGTTTACATCAATGTTTTAAATTAACCATAGACTGCAACCCTGAATGTAAACTGGAAAGCAAATGAACATAAAAAAATTCCAGGAGCAAGGAAAACAAAAGCACTTAGAGAGGTATGAAAACTCTTCTGTAATATGTTTATTAACTTAATTATACTGTGCAATGTGATGTGATGTTATGTCATATTATTTAGAGTATAATTTAATTGTTCCTTTTTAATTAAGTAACTGAATCATGACCTAATAAATTTGTTTGAATGTTCAGATCAACCATAACATACAAAGAGATGAACCAACTAGAGTACAATCGAAGGGGATATATATTGATGCTCTACGCGGAACTCATGAACCAAGCAACAAAGTAGACACGACATCCTTAACATATGGACCTGCATTTGACCTCCATCTAAACCAACCTAAGATCTGATTTAATCCACGTAGATGATGACTGTTTTAGGAATTATGTTTTGTTAGACTTATGTTCACCAAGATGAACTAATTTAAGAGACAACTTTTGTTTTAGAATATATTGCTTTTATTGTAGTTTTGTTAATTTTCTAGGTTGGATTGTTTGATATGAATAGATTAATGCAAAGATAGTTTATAGCGCGAATTGAATACCATTAATTTCGCATGATTAAATTATTTTTCTGTTTAGTCGTTTGAGTAACACATGCAATTAAAAGCTACAACTTGTGAATCATAAACCTTAACTTTTTGATAAATATAATTGAATGAATACAAAAATTCTAGGATTCCACGAGTTGTCACCCATAAATCCTAAATAACGTATACAGTAATTACACTCTACGTCTTTAAATTTTGAATATAGACATGTAAATTACAACGTAAATAAACACCTAAGCCACTAACTAAAAAATTATAGCATATTTTTGTAACTTCATTAAATGGAAATTACAAAGTAATTAAATCACTGACGAACTAGTACACGATAGACAATATAACTACACCGTAATTATATAAAACAAAAAATAGATAGTTACGAGATAAAAATAATTAAGAATGACATACGGTATAAATGCTATGTATTTGGTAGAGATAGAAGGGAATGTTACTAAAAATAAGTATATTGTACTTAAAAATAAACGATTGAATGAGATTGGAACATATACTGTAGTTCTAAAATCATTACTGAAAATATATTCAATCATTAAACTAGGATCCAAACAACAAAAAAGTATAAATAAGTGTGATTGCAAAAAAAAAAAAAAAAAGACTATAATTCAATCCAATATTGGATTCTTGCATGTTCTCCGATTATGTCCACGTTGACCACACCGACCGCACTTCGTAGAAACCCTTTTCTCAAATCGCGATAATATCCTATTTTTTCTAGGTCGACCAGCAGGGCGCTTGACATTGGGAGGGAGAATTGGATCATCAACAAAAGTGAATAAAGTTGAGAATTGATCGATATTACCAATGGGGTGTATATCTTTCCTATACACATCAATTAGGGTTGAAATGCGATAAAACTCATGAGAGTACGAGTGAAAATCAAGATTCCTCTGACATAGAGCTAGACATGCATGCGCACAAGGAATTAAATCAAGGTCCCACCGTCTGCAAGTGCAACTCTTGGTAAAAATATTAACCTCATACTGCTTACTGGCACTACGCACTTCAAACAAGAATTGATTGATGTGATACAGCTGAGACAAATAAAAAGAACACAAAATTACGAACACATGTGATATAATAATTATGTGGTAAATAATTAAAACTAAAAGGAAGGAAGATAGAAGACAAACATCCCTTGTACGCCCATCTTTCAATGCTGACCGAATAACATTCTCTACGCATGGAGAAAATTGAGTTCGCTGAAAACTTGAAGAAGTACGACGTTCATAAAACCACTTTTGAATGCGGCTTCTAATGCCTTCAAGAAGAGGGATAACAGGTAGCTCACGTAAATGTTTTAACAATGAATTCATACTCTCGGAGATGCTAGTTGTCATCATTGAATATCTTCTCCTCGAACAAAATGGTCTTGTCCACCTAGCATACCCAAGTTCACCCAACTCTGCCCTAATTGATGGCACAATATTTTCTAGCTAGCTCATATAATATTCGAAATCAATAATAGTGTATGCTCTTGCACAATTGTGGAAAGCATCGTCAATCGGTCTGGACTTGTGTTTTTTTTTTAAGATTTCTCAAAATATGAAATGAACATAATCCATGTTCTGCAGTATCATAAATTATGTTAATACCTTTCGCGATGCTATTATGCTGATCAGAAATAACAACTAAGTCCTTCGGCTCCCCTAAAACAACTTTCAAATTACAGAAAAACCAAGTCCATGATCGATCATTTTTAGAATCTACTATTGCAAACGTGAATTCCCATCAAGAGTAACAGCAGATAATAATGTGCCAAAAAATTTGTTCTTCAAAGAAGCACCATCAACTGATATAACAGGAAAATAATGTTTCCATGCATGAATAGACGCTGATAGACACATAAAGAAATACCTAAACCTGCCATTTTCGTCAACCTCCTGAGCTGTGTATGTACCTGAAATAAATACAGAGAAAAAATTAGAAACAAACTATTAGAAGAGAAATAAATATAAGAAATACACTGTATGTAAAAAAATAAAAATAAGCAAATTAAGAACATACCTGGATTTTTATCAATAAGAGCGGCGGAAAAGGCAGGAATCAACGAGTAGGAGGATGTAGGAGACCCATGAATATAATCCAATGCAAGTTCACAACCCCTCCATGCCTTACAATAGCTAATGTTTACACCAAGTTTCCTCCTCATATATTTAATAATGTCTCGGGGGCGAATATGAATATCATCATTGTTGGGATTTTTGTCCTAATCTCGTGTTTGTAAATTACTGTTTGAAATTAATAAGAGTTATTTATTTCATCAATTTGTGTCTCGCAATATTTATAAACTTTTCCAATAAACTAAGCTCCAGACTCATTGAATTTATGAGAGAACTAGAACTTGAACGGTGTGTAGTGGACACACAGGGAGGATCACGTTCGAGTTAATGACCCGAACGATCTACAGTATATGCATAGGGTTGGAGACCTAATCCTGGATACACTGTGGATGCGACCCGCTTTGTATTAGATACAAACGAGGTGATCTGACTCGTTCATGTGGTTGACATGTGAGTGGGGGCATCCTGTGCAATGAGATTGTACAAGATCGGACCGTGAATTATTAGACCTCTTCGATGTAACACCGCTGACAAGATGGGACTAATAACTTCGTAGATGACCATTAGTGACTCGACACAAATCTCGAGCGTGTTATGGACTCCTGTCTGCGGGGGTCTGTCCTTTGACTAGTACGGGTGAGGGTGGTCACAGTTACTCGCCCAATATGCCTATCTTCTAAGGGACAGGACCAAGTAGGGAGCTGGGAACTTAACTACGCGAGATGAAATTCACTCGTTCCCGCCTTTAGGGAAACTAGAGGGGTTGTTCCCTTAAGTCTTGTCTCCGGGGCTTGGACAACGGGCGCCCACCTTCTCACTGGCCCGAGAAGGGTGTTGTGTATGGTTGGACCATCACAATATGTTGTTCATTAGAGGAGCAGTGGGGACTTAAGGAACAAGAGGTAGACACAGGGGTAAAACGGTAATTTGACCCAGTCGTGTCTACGAACAACCTGTGAAGGGTCGACTCATGGGCATTGGTTATATCAGTGGACACGTAATATTCTCGTGATCGACGCGCGCAAACTCTACGCTATAGTGGAGTGTTACCGTAGCTAATGAATGTTGATTAACCGGGTCAAAGAGTTTGACAGGTGAAATCTCGGATCATTTGAGCCCGTCACTGTAGGTCCATTAGGTCCCTCGGTTGGCTCAATCTGGGTTAAAAGAAGGGTTAATGTTTTGGTATGAAATTGAAGTGTTCAATTTCACTTTAAGGGCATTTATGTCATTTATATGAGATATGAATGATATAATATATAGTTTAATGTGAATGAGATTCATAATAAACTATAGGTTAGCCTAATTGCTGAATTAGGGCTAATTGGAGAAATTAATTGAGAGAAATTAAATTGGATGTGATTCAATTTAAATAATCCACAATTATTGCAAATGTGATTTGCAATATGAGATATGAGATATCTTATATTATGTGGTTATGCAAATGAGATTTGCATAACCTATGGTTGTGGTAAAGTGGTAATAATGTGGAGATTTTAACTCCATCATTTCCACCTATATAATCCCTTCTTGCAAGAAGGAATTCAAGGCATACTCTCATTTTTGGATTCTCACCCAAAAAGAAGAGTTTTTTCTCTCAACATACTCTCTCAAGTCTCCTCCCTCTCCAAACCAAAGGAAGAACAACCGAGAAGGCTATTGGTAGTGTTCGGATTCCGTTCGAGAGAAGCGTTCGTTGAGATCGAGAGGCACGAAGTGTTCGTGATCAAGGAAGATTTTGAAGAATTATCTACAACAAGTAAGTACATTCTTCTCGCTGTAAATTTCTTCCTTCTATTGCATGTTTTGCCTAGATCTAATAGTTAGATCGTTTTGACAAAATTCGAGTAGCGTAATGATACCATGACGATTCGATCGTCTTCCGCTGCGCGGGGATTCTCATTCCCTTCAATTGGTTTCAGAGCCATTTCGATGGTTCTTCATTACGCACTATTTTTGTTAAAATAGGTGGGTAAATTGCCTTGAATTCATGAGATGAATGCTGGTTTGCGAATTTGGATGTTTTCGGTTTTGACACTAGTTTAGATTTACAATTTATGTTGATGAGATCAATGTAAGGGCTCGTTGTTTTAGGGCATTTTGTTGTAAATCGAGTCTGTAAAGTCCGAGTCTTTAGTAGCAAGTTTTGCTGTGAAGAAATCGGAGCGGAAACGGGCGAATTTCGAAGCACAAACAACAAAGGTGTTTGTTGTACAGGTGACGGCGTTGAGACGCTGCTCCTTGGCGTCTCAACGCCGTGCGGTAGCGAGTAAGCGCGTTGAAGGATAGGCGTTACCGCGCTTGGCGTTGAGAACGTTGGGTCGACGCTTGAAGCGACAGCGTTGCAACGTTATTTAATTAAATTATTTTTTTAATTTTAGGAGTTAGTGGGCCGTTTTTCATCCGAAATTAAATTATTTTTTTTAATTTTATTTTTGTAAAATGTATTTTTTATTTGTTTATTTAATTATTTTGTTAAATAATATTAATATAAGTGTTATATTAATGTTATTTAATTAAATAATTACCCCTAGGTGCCAAAAACGGGTCCAATTTTGATATTTAATTATTTTATGCATGAGATGTATGATTTAATTAAATTCTATGTGCATAAAGTATGTCATATAGATTTAAAATCCCACCTTAGGTTAAACATTTCATGCATCATTTATATTATAAGAGTTATAATATATAGTTTGCATGATAGGTTATATTATAAGAGTTATAATATAATTAAATGCATGTTTAATTTTATTAATATAAGTGTTATATTTTTAGATTAAAGTATGCTCATGCATTTATATTCATGAGATGAATTATATTATGTTATAGTATATAGTTATTCATGTGATGAATGATCAAACACTATAACATAGAAATGCATGCAACCTAAGTTAATTATTAGTTTTAAAGAGTTTAGAACTTGAATAATTAGACTTAGGTTTTCTATTTTCTAATGAGATTAGAAATTAGGAAATCAAAGTTTAGTCTATGAATGGAGACTGATTAGTAACTCTGTCTAAGGAAGGTTTTGTCTAAGGTCAGAATATTTAAGTTGACGCTTGCGGAATACCCTACCCGGAAACCGACCTAGGAGTGAATTCGGTCCGAGAGATTCTTAGATTATACTTATCGTGAGTGCCGCTAATTAAAAGTGTTTTAATTTACTCACATAGACCTAAGTTATAATGTGATTATAGACTTAGGCTAATACCATATAAGAGTTATATTGGTAGACTTAGGTAAATTTTAGCCGGTTTATCTAGGTCAATCCCTATCAAAATTAAAGTGCTGAGTGGGAGGAAATAAAGTGTATGAGATACATTTGACTTTCCAACCACAAATCTCCTTTAAGTCCGCACCGTGAGATCTATACTCGGCCTCGTGGCGCAAATGGGAGCGTCCCCCTTCGGGTGGCATTTGTATAGGTCAATATCATCGTGGATGGAGAGAGTACTTATAAAGAGTGGGAGCGGGACTTGTGAAAACGAGACCCACGGTCTCTTCTTTCGATTCACATCGTGAGACGCCTATGATCCGCCTGCTAGTTTGGCCTGGACTGTTGGGATTTTTGTCCTAATCTCCTGTTTGTAAATTACTGTTTGAAATTAATAAGAGTTATTTATTTCATTACTTTGTGTCTCGCAATATTTATAAACTTTTCCAATAAACTAAGCTCTAGGGTCATTGAATTTATGAGAGAACTAGAACTTGAATGGTGTGTAGTGGACACACAGGGAGGATCACGTTCGAGTTAATGACCTGAACGGTCTACAGTATATGGATAGAGTTGGAGACCTAATCCTGGATACACTGTGGATGCGACCCACTTTGTATTAGATACAAACGAGGTGATCTGACTCGTTCATGTGGTTGACATGCGAGTGGTGGCATCCTGTGGAATGAGATTGTACAAGACCGGACCGTGAATTATTAGACCTACTGATGTAACACCATTGACAGTAAGGACTAATAACTTCGTAGATGACCATTAGTGACTCGACCTGAATCCTAAGCGTGTTACGGACTCCTGTCTGCGGAATCTGTCCTTTGACTAGTACGGGTGAGGGTGGTCACAGTTACTCGCCCAATATGCCTATATTCTCAGGGACAGGACCAAGTAGGGAGCTGGGAACTTAACTACGCGAGATGGAATTCACTCGTTCCCGCTTTAGGAAACTAGAGGTTGTTCCCTTAAGTCTTGTCTCCAAGGCTTGGACAACGGCGCCCACCTTCTCACCGCCCGATAAAGGGTGTTGTGTATGGTTGGACCATCACAATATGTTGTTTATTAAAGGAGCAGTGGGGACTTAAGGAACAAGAGGTAGACACGGGGTAAAAGCGGTAATTTGACCCGATCGGTCTCTGAACAACTGTGAAGAGTCGACTCATGGGCATTGGTTATATCGGTGGACACGTAATATTCTGCACTGACGGGAGTGCATCTACGGGCTATAGTGGAGTGTTACCGTAGCTAATGAATGTTGATTAACCGGGTCAAAGAGTTTGACAGGTGAAATCTCGGATCATTTGAGCCCGCCATCGTTGGGGTCCATTAGGTCCCTCGGTTGGCTCAATCAGGTTAAAAGAAGGGTTAATGTTTTGGTATGAAATTGAAGTGTTCAATTTTACTTTAAGGGCATTTATGTCATTTATATGAGATATGAATGATATAATATATAGTTTAATGTGAATGAGATTCATAATAAACTATAAGTTAGCCTAATTGCTGAATTAGGGCTAATTGGAGAAATTAATTGAGAGAAATTAAATTGGATGTGATTCAATTTAATTAAACAACAATTGTTGCAAATGAGATTTGCAATATGAGATATCTTATATTATGTGATTATGCAAATGAGATTTGCATAACCTATGGTTGTGGTAAAGTGGTAATAATTTGGAGATCCAAGAGGAGGAGTGTTCTGTTCACCCTTCGATGGCTGTCATTCTAACCTTTAGGGTATCATTGCAAAATTTTGAATGACCTAGGGATCATGAAACAATTTTGCTAAAACTTGATTGTTTTTCAAAAGTTTTTTGCGAGACTAACACAAAGTTTTCTTAATTTTTCAGCTTAAAACATGTCTAGCGCAATAATAGCTCTACTCGCCTCCGATAAATTAGTGGGAGATAATTACCAAAGTTGGAAAAACAACATTAACACAATTTTGGTAACTAACGACATTAAGTTCGTGCTGTCTGAGGAGTGTCCTAGAACATACTCTCAATTTTGGTAACTGACGACGCTTGAGACATGGCTAGCGTTCTGTTCTTCCGGTTCCGGACAATCTGGATACCTAGAACATACTCTGCCTCTCCCAAATCTTTCATTTGGTATTGCGAAGCCAACCATTCCTTAATGTCAGTAAGAAATCCTACCTCATTCCCAATGAGAAGGATATCATCCACATGCAATATTAGAAGCGCGCGACATCTTGTTAATTGATTTTCTTGTAAACACAAGGCTCGTCAACATTTTGATCAAAGCCATAAGATTTGATCGCCTCATCAAACCTTATATTCCAAGACCTCAAGGCTTGTTTCAGTCCATAAATTGACCTTTTAAGCCGGCAAACTCTTTGCTCTTGGTCTTGGGTAATGAACCCCTTGGGCTGGTCCATGTAGATGATCTCGTCAAGGTTGCCATTCAGAAAGGCGATATTGACATCATCTGCCATACCTCATTGTCATAATATGCGGCAATGACCTGAAGGATTCTAATCGACTTTATCATGGTAACAGGTGAAAAGGTTTCCTCATAGTCAACTCCTTCCACCTGGGTAAAACCCTTTGCAACTAGTCGAGCTTTGAAGGTCCACACCTTCCCATCTACGCCACGTTTACGCTTGTAGATCCACTTGCAACCAATAGGTTTTACCCCATCCGGTTGGTCCACAAGCTCCCAGACGAAATTGAAGTACATCGACTCCATTTCCTGGTCCATAACTTTAATCCATTCGTCTTTGTCAACGTCAGCCATTGCCTGATCATAGGTCAATGGATCCTCACAGTCATCATCAGGAGTGACGACCTGGGTTTCAACTAAACCCATGTAACGTTCAGGCTTTCTCACAACCCTCCCACTACGTCGAGACATTCTCAACTCTTGGGAACGGACTTGACTAGACGAGCTAGGATCAACAACACTTGTTGACGTACTAGCATCATCAGAAACTCTTGCTGATGAACTGTCCATTTCATTCAACACAATCTTACTCCTTGGTAAGTGATCCCTGATGTGGTCTTCCTTAAGGAAAGTGGCGTTTGTCGACACAAGCACCCTATTATCCTTAGGATCATAAAAGTAACCATCTCTAGTCTCTTTTAGGTAACCTACAAAGAGGCACAACTTTGAAGGGGGTTCCAGCTTCTTCGGGTTTGACACCAACACATGGGTCGGACATCCCCAAATTCTGAAATGACGTAAACTGGTTTTACGACCATGTCAGAGTTCGAAAGGTGTTTCACAAACACTTTTCAACGACACTGTGTTCAAAATGTAAACCGCAGTCTCCACTGTGTAACCCCAAAAGGAATCAGGGAGACGAGCATAGCTCATCATCGACCGAACCATGTCCAACAAGATTCTGTTTCTCCTCTCCGATACACTATTCTGCTGTGGCATACCAGGTGCTGAGAGTTGGGACGTAATTCCATGTTCTATCATATAGTCCTAGAATTCAGTATCCACATACTCTCCACCTCGATCCGATCGAAGTGTTTTAATCGTTTTACCTAACAGGTTCTCAACCTCAGTCTTGAACTCCTTGAACTTTTCAAGTGTTTCAGACTTCCTATGCATTAGGTAAATGTACCCATACCTCGAATAGTCATCTATGAAAGATACGAAGTATTCGTAACCACCTCGTGCTTTAACATTCATCGGACCACAGAGGTCAGAATGTATAAGCTCAAGGGGCTCCTTGGCTCTATATCCTTTTCCACTAAAAGGACGTTTGGTCATTTTGCCTTCAAGGCATGACTCACATCTGCAGTAAAGTTTTCTTCCAACTCGCTTTGAAGTCCACTCTTCACTAGTCTCTCAATCCTATTGAGATTAATGTGGCCTAACCGTAGATGCCAAAGATGGACACTTTCTTTTGGAGAAACTTTCAATCTCTTAGTTCACGTTTCAGCTGTTTTAAACAATTCGGTGTTCAAAACACTTTTGACCGAATTAGGGTTCAAAACATATAAATTGCTCTCAAGCGAAGCAGAACAAATCAAATTTCCATTTCGAGAAATAAACGCTTTATTGCTCTTGAAAGAAACATAAATATTTTGTTCTAATAGGCAGGAAATAGAAACTAGGTTTCTCGTAAACCCAGGAACTATGTACATATTATCCAATAATAAGTACTTCCCGCTAAAAACAGCTTCACCGTGTCTATTGCTGCAGCCAAAACAACTTCTCCGGATCCAACCCTGAGTGTTATCTCACCCTCTTGCAGCCGCTGCCAGGAACTTAATCCTTGAAAAGAAGAGCAAACATGATTAGTGGCACCTGAATCCAATATCCAAGCTGAGTCATTACTCCCCACTAAACAAGTTTCTGTGACAAGTAAATCACATTTACTTGTCAACTTCTTTTCATCAAGGAACTTGGGACAACTCCTTTTCAGGTGTTCGTCCCCGTTGCGATAGAAAACACTTTACTCGCAACATCCTTGATTTCTTTGCCTTTTAGGGCGGCGTGTATGCATCAACCATAACTTCCTTCAACTTCTCCTTCTTCCCTTAGGGCTGAAGAGTCTACAAACTTTATCCTGCAGGTCGAACCCCTATGAAAAGGTCTTAAGGCAACGCTTGCCTCGAACTTTCCCGTCCCTAGTTTGCACCAAGGACCGGAAGGTTTGTAGATTGTCGAATCGATCGTTGAACCAAGAGCACACGAGGACCCTCCTCGGTGAGTCACGAAACTCTTGGTCGCCATTTACCAAAATCGTGTCTATATTGTTTTTCCACGAAATACTATCGCCACTAACTTAACGGAAGCTAAAGGAGCGTTAAAAGCGTTTGACATTTTGTTGCTGAAATAAAATGAAAAACTTTGTATTAGTCTCGCAAAAACTTTTGAAAATCCAATCGGGTTTTAGTATCCGATGATCCCTAGGTCATTCAAAATTTGCAATGATACCCTAAAGGTTTAGAATGATGCACACCGTAGGGTAGACAAACCCACTCCTCCTCTAGGACGAGAGACTTTCTCGACTGGACCCTAATACTGAAATAACTCTTATTCCATTAGGCATCCGCTTACCATTTTCGGTCAGAATCCATTAACTCTTAATGAATCGTGTGAGTGTCACCCTCAATCTTTAAATTTCCAAGTATCCGTCCAAACAATAGCCGCCGTAGGGAGGACTAAGAAGGAAAACCAACAAGGAAATCGTATCCCTTTCGAAATTCACGGTGTTCACTCCCATGATCAAGGCCCTCCGTAGGGATTGCAGTCCAGCCAAACTAGCAGGCGGATCATAGGCGTCTCACGGTGTGAATCGAAAGAAGAGACCGTGGGTCCCGTTTTCACAGATCCCGCTCCCACTCACTATAAGTACTCTCTCCATTCACGTTGATATTGACCCATACAAAGTCCACCCGTAGGGGGACGCGCTCCCATTTGCGCCACGAGGCCGAGCATGGATCTCACGGTGCGAACTTAACTGAGATTTGTGGATGGAAAAATAAATGTATCTCATACACTTTATTTCCTCCCACTCATCGCTTTAAAATATTCGGGATTGACCTAGATAAACCGGCTAAAATTTACCTAAGTCTACCAATATAACTCTTATATTGGGTTAGCCTAAGTCTATAATCACATTATTAACTTAGGTCTATGTGAGTAAATTAATTAACTCTTAATTAACGGCACTCACGAGAATATAACCTAAGAATCTCCTGGACCGAATTCACTCCTGTGTCGATTTCCGTAGGGGGTGTTCAAGCGTCAACTTAAATACTGAACCTTAGACAAAACCTTCCTTAGATAGAGTTACTTATCGGTCTCTATTCAAAGGTCATATTTGATTTACTAATTCTAATCTTATTAGAACTAGAAAACCTAAGTCTAATTATTCAAGTTCTAAACCATTTAAAACTAATAATTAACTTAGGTTACATGCATTTCTATGTTATAGTGCTTGATCATTCATCACATGAATAATACTATACTATAACATACATTCATCGCATGAATTAAATGCATGAGCATGCTTTTAATTTAAAAATATAACACTTATATTAAATAAATTAAATCATGCAAACATTATATTATAACTCTTATAGTATAAATCTATCATGCATACTATATATTATAACTCTTATAATATAAATATGATGCATGAAATGTTTAACCTAATATGAGATTTTAAATCTATATAGCATACTCTATGCACATAGAAATAATTAAATCATACATCTCATGCATAAAATAATTAAATAGCAATATTGGACCGATTTTTGGCACCCTAGGGACATAAAATTAAATTAATTAACATTAATATAACATTTATATTTATATTAATTAAAATAATTAAATAAAATACATTTATAAAACCAATTTTACAAATAAATAAAGAAAATAAAACGACATTTGCACAACCCCAGGCTCGAACTGCCAACCACGTACAACATCCCCAGAATTCTCGCTCACCACGCACCACTACACCACGACGTTGCAACGTTGTTATTATGTTGCAAAGCTATAATGTATAGCGTTGTGCTTAGCGTTCTCAACGCTGTGGCGCATTAACGCCATCGCTAGCGCTAGCGTTACGCTTCACTTCGCAGCGACCTCTCAAAGAAGAAGGATGGGCGTCGCAACGCTGATGAACTTCTAGCAAACTCCTTTTGCTGTTTTTCACCGAAATCGCCCGTTTTTGCTTCGTTTTCTTCACGACAACTCTTGCCACGAACGACACGGAGTTACAGACTCGATTTACATTAAAAAATACCCAAAACAACGGGCCCGTACATTGATCTCATCAACTTTAATGTAAATCTAAACTAGTGTCAAAAACCAAAAACATCCAAAATTGCAAACCAATAACATTCATCTCATGAAAATTAATGCTACCCACCTAATTTTAAGAATCCACAGATTACACAACGAAGAGCAACAACCTGACTCTGATACCAATTGAAAGGATTTTGAATTCCCATAGCGGAAGACGTTGTGAAACGTCGTTGATCTGTAGTGTAATTCTATCTTAAAATTGAATCTATCTCATAGATCCTAGGCTAAACATGCAAAGAAGAAGAAGAAAACAGTAAGTAAAAAGTACTAACCTCTTGAAGAACTCTTCTTCAACGTTTTCTCCTTCTCCAGTCACGATCTTTCTCGATCCAACGTTCTCCTCGAACACGAATCTTGATCCGAACAGGGAGACACCTCCAAAATGTCTTCTCGGTTGTTCTCGGGAGGTTGAGGGAGAGTGAGTGGGACTCCCTTTGGTTTTGGGTGAGGAGAAGTTTTAGAGAGAATTGAGAGAGAATGAGAGAAAGTCTTTTTGCTCTCTTTGGATGAAAATCCAAAAAATGGCAAATGGCACCCCAAAGGCTTCTTGCAAAGCCTTTAAATAGTATTGTGTGATGGAGTTAAAACCTCCACCAAATCACAATTTTACCACAACCATATAATATACAAATCACATTTGCATATTATATAATATAAGGTATCTCATACCTTATTATACAAATCTCATTTGCATAAATGTGGAATTATAAATTGAATCACATTCAATTTAATTTCTCTCAATTCAATTTCTCCAAATAGCACTAATTAATCAATTAGGCTATACTATAATTTATTATGAATTTCATTCACATCAAACTATATATTATGTCATCTATATCTCATATAAATGACATAAATACTAAATAATGAATTTGAACACTTCAAATTCACACCAAATCTATTAACCCTCAATTTGTCCAATTTGAGCCAACCGAGGGACCTAATGGACCTACACGTGACGAGCTCAATGATCCGACACTAACTCACAAACTCTTTGACTTTGGTTATTCAACATTCATTAGCTACGGTAATACTCCACTAAACCCCGTAGTTGCACTCTCATCACTGTAGGACAAGTTGTGTCCATCGATATAACCAATACCCATGAGTCGACCCTTCACAGGGTTGTTCGTAGTCACACCGGGTCAAATTACCGTTTTACCCCGTGTGTCTACCTCCTCTTGCTCCTAAGGCCCACCGCTTCCTCTAATGAACAACTACGTTGCATGGCCAACCATAAACAACAATCCTCTCGCCCAATGAGAGAGTGGGGCCCCGTTGTTCAAGCGTTTGAGACAACACTTAAGGAACAACCCCTCTAGTTTCCCTAAGTCGGGAGCAGTGAATTTCTTCTTGCGTAGTCAAGTTCCCGACTCCCACGTGGTCCTCGCCCAGAGAAGATAGGCATATTGGGCGAGCAACAACAGGCCACCCTCACCACCATTTAGTCAAAGGACGGACGCAGAGATAGGAGTCCGTAATAAGCTCGGGATTAAGGTCGAGTCACTAATGGTCATCTACGAATTTATTAGCTCTATCACGTTAACGGTGTTACATCGGTAAGTCTAGTAATTCACGGTCCTGGTCTTGTACAATCTCATTGCACAGATGCCCCACTCGCATGTCAACCACATGAACGAAGTCGATCACCTCGTTGTATCTAATACAAAGCGGGTCACATCCACAGTGTATCCAGGATTAGGTCTCCAACCCTATCCATATCATCGTAGACCGTTCGGGTCATTAACTCGAACGCGTGATCCTACACAATGTGTCCACTACACACCGTTCAAGTTCTTAGTTCTCTCATAATGCAATGACTCTGGAGCTTAGTTTATTGGATTAAGTTTTCGAAAAATGCGAGACACAAAGTTTAAATAAATAACTCTTATTTATTATACAATGTTGAAATAAATAACTCTTATTCATTTACAACTTGGAATATTACAAACTACACGAGATGAGGACATACATCCCAACAAAGGTCACGTTTTGGCCAAAATTAAAACTCTACAAAATATGGCTATTTTTAACAATTATGAAATGTTTTTGGCTATTCCTAACATTTGCCCCTATAATTATGAAGTACTTGGATGTAGCTTGGGCTACACCATCTATGGTGCAACCCATTTTCTAACCACAAAAATTTCTTTCCTAAAAACTTAATTTTTTTTTTGTGGCTCTCCATTAGACTGTATATTAAATTAGTGCAGTCTGTATATTTTTATAATCATTGATTGACATAATACCAGGGACAATCGGACAAATAATATCAGTGTGACGACCATTATTAATAAATTTGAGAAAAATGTCAATGTCATAGAAGAGTTAAGTAACAATTAGATGACCGTGAGCATGCATCAAATTAAAAAGAACAAAAACGAAAATAATGGCAAGCAAAACTATATATATATATATATATATATATTATTAAGATATAAAAAGTAACCCATGTAAGAACAGAGAAATAGATTAAGAATGGGTTTTAAGATCTAAGCCTGATTGCTTTGGTAGCCTTCCAACATTGTCACACCATTGTTTCCAATCACGTCTGGGTATGCCTCTGAGAATAAAAGAATAGAAGTAACCATATTAAAGAAAAGGCAATTAATTAACTTTGTTAGAATTGTTCTTCATACGTACACGAATTCAGTCTTCTAACGACATGGACTAATTAATCAAATAGTACTTAATTAAGGCAATTATGTCATGAAGAAATATTACATAGGTTAGGAATATTCATGTATTGCAAAAGATATTTTTAGTGCAATTAGATCATCAAAACTTAATACATAATAGAACTAATTTTGCATCTTATGTCCTAAAAAATTTATTTTAGGTCCATATTATCTCGAGTTCTTGCTGTACATTGTGTTCCATCATATTAATTAATTTATTGAACAGTTCCCATAACATTCCATACTTTCAACTTATTCACACATACAAATGTTTTCTAACAACCCAAATTCATCAACCATCCATACACAAAAACAAAACATAATTACACAAAACCTCCCCCTTCTCTCTTTCTCTCCTAATTTTAATCCATTTGACCAAACTAGATCCTAAACAAAGCACAAACCTTCCAAACACCACAAACTCCATCCCCCCCAAAAAAGCACTTCCAATCCCCACAAGCCTAAAATCAATCCCAACCCACGAAATCACTTTCAACCCATTTCACCAATTAAAAAAATCCCTTTAAAAAGCCACAAACTCTCCTCCCATTCCCACACAGCAACAACCCAACATAACATGGCTTCTCTGGTTAGAAAGCAAGCTAAGAATGGCTGCTTTCTCCTCCTCCTCCTCTTCCTATCTCTTCCATATGTCTCAATGGCCGTCTCAGAAGCGGAAGCTTTGTATCTGAGGGGTCGCCAACTTTTGGCTCTGAAAGAACATGAAGAACTCCCAGATGACTATAAATATGAACTTGACATTGCTGACACATTTCCAAATGAGAGGTTGAAGAAGGCTTATATTGGGCTTCAAGCTTGGAAATTGGCCCTTTATTCTGACCCTCATAACATGACAGCCAATTGGGTTGGTGCGGATGTGTGCTCTTACACAGGCGTTTTTTGTACTGCCGCGCTTGATGACTCCAATGTGGAGGTTGTGGCTGGCATTGATTTGAACCATGGTGACATTGCTGGCTACTTGCCTCCAGAGCTTGGCCTCTTGACCGATTTGGCTTTGTTCCATATCAATTCTAATAGGTTTTGTGGTATCATTCCTTCTAGCTTCTCTAAGCTCACTCTCATGTTTGAGTTTGATGTCAGTAACAACCGCTTCGTTGGCCATTTCCCTGAGGTTGTCCTTAAATGGCCCATCGCTAAGTTCCTCGATCTTAGGTCAGTTTTTTCAATTGTTTTATTTATTTAATTAATGATTCAAAACTCAAACTCAAAATATGTTTCATTCATGTCTCATTTAGGTACAACGACTTCGAAGGAGAACTTCCGCCTTCACTCTTCACCAAAACCTTCGACGCCATATTCTTAAACAACAACAGATTCAACTCTCTCATCCCCGACACCATCGGACACTCCACCGTCTCCCTTGTGTCCTTCGCCAACAACGAGTTCCATGGCTGCATTCCCAGCACCATCGGCCAAATGGCCAGCCTCAACCAGATCCTCTTCCTCGGTAACAAGCTTGGCGGCTGTCTCCCACCGGAGATCGGAAACCTCGTCAATCTCACCGTCTTCGATGTCAGCTCCAATACCTTCGTCGGCAACTTGCCCACATCCTTCTCCTCCCTCAACAACTTGGAGATTCTCGACGTTAGTAGCAATGAATTCAGGGGTTCTGTTTCTGGAGGGCTATGCAAAATGCCTAAATTGGAAAACTTTACTTTCTCCTTTAATTTTTTTGATCGGGAAGATTCTGAGTGTGTTGCATCTAAAGGATCCGACAAGATTTTTGATGATGCTCAGAATTGTTTGGCGAATCGCCCCGAGCAGAGAGATTCTGACAAATGTAGCTCTGTTCTTAAGAAATCCGTGGATTGTGGAAGCTGCGGTGGCGGTTTTCCCGGCGCGCCCATGACTCCTGATGATCCATATGATCAATCTCCGGACCCGAGACATAGGTCACCACCACCTCCGATCACCTATCCACCGGAAACTGTTGACGCCTCTGTCCCACCATCGCCGTTTGAGTCCTCACCGCCTACATCTCACTCTCCACCGTCGCCGACTCAATCCTACCCACCATCCTCTGTTCCATCCTCTCCACCGTCCTCAGTTCCTTCGTCCCCACAATCCTCCGTTCCGTCTTCACCACCGTCCTCCGTTCCGTCCTCACCGCCGTCCTCCGTTCCGTCCTCACCCCCTACCGTCCAATCCCCGCCAACCCCGGTTCAGTCTCCCCCACCACCGGTTCAGTCTCCCCCACCACCGGTTCAGTCTCCACCTCCACCCGTTCACTCTCCACCTCCACCGGTTTACTCCCCTCCACCACCGGTTCACTCCCCACCTCCACCCGTGTACTCTCCTCCACCACCAGTGCACTCCCCTCCACCACCGGTCTACTCCCCACCTCCACCGGTCCACTCTCCTCCACCTCCAGTACACTCCCCGCCCCCTCCGGTCCACTCTCCTCCACCACCGGTGCAGTCCCCACCACCTCCAGTGCACTCCCCACCTCCACCGGTTCATTCCCCACCACCCCCTGTCCATTCTCCACCACCACCGGTTTATTCCCCACCACCTCCCGTCTACTCCCCTCCCCCACCGGTCTACTCCCCACCACCACCGGTTCATTCCCCACCCCCACCGGTTTACTCACCACCACCCCCCGTCCACTCTCCGCCACCCCCCGTCTACTCTCCACCACCACCGGTCTTTTCCCCACCCCCACCGGTCCACTCTCCACCGCCACCAGTCCAATCCCCACCACCCCCGTCTACTCTCCACCACCACCCCCTGTTTACTCCCCACCACCACCAGTCCAATCTCCACCACCTCCGACTGCATTTCCTCCTCCTCCTCCCGGTGCTTCTCCACCGCCGGCCTTCGAAGACATCATCCTCCCACCAAATATCGGTTTCCAATACGCATCGCCGCCTCCACCACAGTTCCCCGGCTACTAACTATGTATTTCACACACATTAGTTTCATTACTATGTATTCTTCCTACGTTCATCCATTTGTAACTCTATTTACTTTTTCATGAAATTCAAAATATTATTTCCCCTTCATATCTCTTTTTCTTTAATAATCTATCTTTTTTTTCACTAAAATGAAAGAAGAATTTTACCCACTTAATTGTTTGAATTTATAAATTAAAATATACGTACCTATATATCAAAGTTTCACCTTTTTCTTATTTGAGCCATGACTTGAAAATTGCCCATAAAATGGCTAATCAATCATTTAAACCTCAACCAACTAACAAATATTAATTTTATCATACGAAATATCATAAGAGAGGTAAGAGAAACTAATAAAATATACAACAATTGTATTGCGTCATTATTTATTAAATATAATAAGACTCTAACAATGTGAAGGATTGAATAATTATCAAATACAATAGTAATGCACTTAAAAAAATAATTTAGTAAGGAATGACCTCGTAGATTATTGTTTTTTTTTTTAACAATGTAGATTATAGTTGGACGTGGTTTAAAATGACTGTTAGATTATCTTGCATTAGATTAGGTTAGATTAGATTAGATTAGATTTGATTTGATTTTATATTGTCCTATAAATAGGACCTTTAGCCTTGTATCTAAAAAAACAACACAATATCAATAACAACATGGTATCAGAGCCCTAAGTTAGGGTTTCACCACCATTATTGTCGATCTGAGTCCGCTTCAGATCTCTGTCTCCTTCACGGTTCAAACATCCTCAGATCTCGTTGAGGTTTCCGATCAAACATCCTCAGATCTCGTTGAGGTTTCCGATCAAACAGATATCCATCTCCAGATCCCTGTTTCACATCATCCAACTCAGTTTTCTGTTTGCATCATTTGCCGCTCAGATCCGACCCGATGCAGATCTCGCCGTCTGACTCAGAACTCCCTATGTTCATGAGTCATACTCCCTATGTTCACATTATGTTTTAACACTAGTGGACCCCATATCATTTATAGTGGATCACACATCATTTACAAAAGAATGCTGACGTGACAAGAAATAAATGGAAGTAGTATGAAAATTTTTCCATACTACCGTTATACTAAAAATTTTCCCATACTTGATGCTAGTTGAAGTATGTTGTTGTTGGCCAAATCCATTAATAATTAAATGAATTGAAAAGTCATATTTATTTATTAAGATAGATATATGTATGGAGTAAATAGTAAAACAAAAATGTCAAACAATACAAAATGTATTCCATCTCACTAAGAAGAAATTAGGGACTGGGGCCTTTTATTTTTCCTTTGTATATATACAACTTGTTCGTTTAAACTTTTTTTAGTCATTAGTTTTTTACCTCATGCATTGAATGTGTAATCAAAATAGTATGAAGTAAAATAAATTTACAATGAATTTAACAAATTAAATTGTTTTAAGATATATATATATTTTTTTATTTCTATTATGATTTTATATTTTTTTAATGTGACTAATAATTTGAATATAATATTTATATTATTTTTTTTATTATAATATATTTTTTCATATAATATAGCCTAATTTAAATATATTATCATTTTTATTAAGTTTTTTTTCTCATTTTTTATTTCTATTATTATTATTATTATATATAATATAATATGTACTTTTTGTAATAATATACTTTGTTCAATTTATGCAATACTTGTTAATGAAAGTCTATAAGAACTATTTTTTTTATTTAAATAATACAAAATACATCTTAAACAAAATGATTTGTCAAAACTTCTTTGTAGACAATGTTTTTCGTCAAATTATGATTTGATTTTATCAATACTTATGTCTTTACCATAGAGATCGCTTCTTGAAAGTGTTATCCATGTGAAAAAACATGTTGAAGAAGATAAAATTTGACGTTAGTATCGTTTAGCCTTGAGTCTTATTAATTGTCATGACAAAGCAGAGTTGTATATCTATAATATGATGTGAAAAATTCACGCCTAAAATTTAATTTGAAAAAGAGATAGAGTATTACAAAAGATAGAGAAAAAAAGGTTGAAAAAAATGGACTAAAAAGGGGAAGATATTCTATCCTTTAGACCTGAATAAAAGATAGTTAATTAGAGATGACCTTATTGAAATGAATTGGAGATGACTCGGATGAAAATTGGAAATGAATTGGAGATGACTCTTATCGAAATTGGAGATGACACTTTAGATCTAAATAAAAAAACTTACTAAAATTGAAAAACCACATGAAAAAAAAAAGAAAATAATTGTATGTAAAATAAGTTAGAATAACTTGAATACTAATTAGTTTCATTTAAATTATGTGTAGAATTTTTTTTTTTTTAGTAAGAAGAAGGGTACAAATAACATTAGTAAAGAAAACTACGAAAGTCCTACTGATTCCTCAAGCCAAAGATCATTGGCACGCAACTGAGTAGCTCGTTGAGCTAATTTATGAGCTTCCTGATTAGTAGAACGGTGAATATGCCTGAAACAAATATTTGCCCACTTCTCTCGCAATCGCCAGATCACATCTCTGAAATCCCGTGCCTTCGTATGATCTTCTAACTTTTCTTCAATCAAAAGGGTTGCTTCCAAAGAGTCTTTCAACCATTAAAGGGATGATTTTGTTCTGGATAGACCACAAACCCTTTATGATACCAAACAGTTCCAAATTCAGGATGGACCAATGCTCACTAATGAAATGATGTCCCTCCCAAATCACCCGACCAACCCAATTACGAACTATCCAACCAATCTCACCCCCATTCAATGTATCGCTCCAAGATGCATCTGAGCAGAGGCTCTACCACCCCTGATTTGGTGGAACCCAACTGTGAGTGATGTCCCGGGTCACTGTCTACACCTCGACCTGACTAGCAGGACGCTGGGAGAACTCACTAATAGCCAATTGAGCGATCCTGCTCCACCGAATCCAGTCCTGCCCACTGTTGTTGTGCACAATGTCATTCCGATAGTCCCAGACTTTCCACAAAATAATCATAAAAACATCAAGTTTCCCAATATTTGCACGATCCATCATCCAACCCAAATAGTATGTCACCTCCCAGGAGTTCCTGTTAACATAAAAAATATCATCGTAAGTAGGAAAGAACAAACACCAAAACTGACATGTTACCTTACAACTCCAAAAAAGATGGTCGATAGATTCAGGATGAGACATGTACATCGGACACCAAGGTTCAATATCCATGCCCATGCGAATTAAATTGGCTCTTGTCGTTAAGCAATCTTGAATAATTCTCTAGGAACACACTTTAATTTTGTGCGGAATCTGGATGTAACGCCCCAGATTTAGTTCCAAACGCCTTTTAGTTGTGTTTTGGGTTAAATTGATGGAAATTTAGTTAATTGGACCTTAAATTGCATAGTTTAAGTTAAGTTTTGTGCAAACTATTGGGAATTAAGAAAATGGAAGTATTTAATTAAGTTTAAGGACAAAATTGTGGTTTTATGAAAGAGGATGGGTATTTTTGGAATAGAGAGAAATTGGATTTAGGGTTTTCTAATTTTAAAAAAAGGGTCTTATTGGTTGCATGCTTCCCAAGAGTTCATCTTCAACCTCCTCCCACCTCCACGTTTTTGGGGCCTCCATGGAAAAAGCTTGAAGCTTCAGGCAATCACTGCTGATAGGAATCTCCAATCGCCGCTCGTCGCCATCTTCTCCTTCTTCTTCCGATTAGTCGCCAACGAATGCCACCCAGACCAATGGTTTCACGCCTTCGCCCCGTCGGACCTGCCATCCGAGACGCTGCACACCTCGTCGGACGCCCTCGAGCCCCCGCCTTCTCCTCCTTCTTCTGCATTCTTTCTGTCCGTTCAGCCTCTGAGCGGTCAAGTCGCGCCGCCGCGAGGAAGCCACCTTCGTTTTTGCATCAGTCGCCAGACTGGTTTTGGACGCCGTCAGACCGTGAAGCTGCAGTTGGAGTCGCCATCACTGAGCTCAAATCAACGAACGACGATTCTTAACCTTTCGAACCGAGGCTGCCGGAGACGTTATCAGTCGTCGGAAGTCCCTGCAGTGTGAGTTTTAGCCAAACTGCCGCTAGCTTGGTTCGACCGGTGTTCTTCGATCGGTTTTCAAACCTTTGAGACTAGTTGTTGATAGATAAACAAATGGGCAATCAAAAATCGTAGGCGACGCTCCGAGACGCGCCGCCCCCCACTACCGCACGCGACGCCTTGGTCTGATCCCATCAGTTTCGCTCTCCCGAGTTTGTTTTCAGCCTCCGTTAGTTGTAATTTAGCCTAGTTAGTGTTGAATTTCAAGAATAAGATTATTTATGTGTATGAATTTAATTTAGGAAGTTATGATTATGTTCTAGGGGTCCGTTCTTTGGCTAGTTGAGAGGACATCAAAGTGAGAACGAGTTTTAGTAAAGTTCAGAGTTAAAACTAAGGTAAGGGACCTCATGCCGAACATTTTCAAAATGGGATAAAAGTCATGGATTTTATTATGTTTAATTATTTTAAATATTTCGAAAGTATTATGCTTTAAAGTATTTTAAATAGAAAGCTATGAAAGTTATGTTATAATTTATGATTGATTGATAGCTTAAATGTTATGAAACAGTATGTTATGATATGTGATTTACAAGATTCTATGACATGTGCATCATAGTATATGAAAAGATGATGGAACCTCATGCATGATTGTATGTACATGAAATAGTTTGAGTAGTTGTGGCAATTATTCTCCATATGACTATAGGGGTTTTGAGAGGACCCACATATGATAGTGGTCTTCGGACCTAACATGCTCCCGGGGTTTTGAGAGGACCTCATATGATAGGAGTCTTTGGACTCAACATGATTTAGGAGTCTTCGGACTCAACATGATTCAGAAGTTTTCAGACTCAACATGCTCTCATGAGAACTTAATAGACCACTAAAAGCCAAAAAAAATAGTAATGATAGTTATGAGAAAGTTAGGTCCCACATATGAAAGTTTTATAGTTATGATTGTATGTGTATGCATATCCCAAAACCTCGGTAGTGAGGTCATTTACTAGGTATTATTTTTATAATACTCACCGTTTCTTTTTAAAATGTTTTCAGATAAGAGCAAAAACATACAAGGCGAGTGACGAGTATGCGTTACGAAGGCCATGGGACAAAACCATGTTTTCCACATTTTTTTTAAGAGTCATGGTTAAACGATTTTGTGTTACGCATTATGATTTTAGAGAATTTTAAATTAAGGCCAAACTTATTTATGTCTTTTAGATGTTTTGATTTTTGGGATCCCTAAATGTAGTTTTGATTATTTTTTAAAGTTAAATTATTTTTATTATTATTATTTCTTTTAATGGCCTGAAAATGCATGCATGAGTAGTAATGTCCTTAGGATATGAGTCACAAAATATAGGGTCGTTACACTGGACACTCCACAAAATCTTCCAAAAGCTCTTAACCCCCCGCTGCTAGAACTAGAGGTTGCATGAGAGAGCTGCTGATGAAGGCCCAACCGATATGCACTCTTGACAGTAAAGATACCTCGGGCATTGTACTTCCAAACAATTTTGTCCTGATTATGCATCCCGATGCGAGGAATTCGGAGTATGTTACCAACATCTTCTTCTTGAAAACATCTTTGGAGCTTTTCCACATCCCACCCTCCATCCTCCCTTAACAACCAACGAATCGTGTTCTTGACCGAGGCGGGATCCATCATCAACGGGTGCTCCCGACCCTCCATTGTGAACCAAGGGTCATTTAGAATGTTAACCTGACAACCGTTCCCAATCTTCCAGCGATACCATTGCCTAAAAAGATCCCGACCCCAGAGGATGCTACACCAAGTAAAAGACGGATTAAAACCAAGATTTGCACTGAGAAAATTTCCTGTCCTAAAGTATCTGCCCTTGAGAATTCAAAAGATAATACTATCAGGCTTCTTAAGAAGACACCAACTCTACTTTGCCAACATTGCCTGGTTAAACAAACTGAGATCTCTGAAACCCATTCCCCCTCCCTCCTTGGGGGTACAAAGTTTGGCCCAGCTGCGCCAAAAGCTTATATATATACAAAAATGTAATTAATTAGATTTTTTTTAAAGGCCAAAAGCTTGATTTGAAAACGACACAATTTTAAAAAACAAAATAGAAAAAGTTGGAAAAAATAAAGAGGAAAAGATTAACTATATGATATGCAAAAGTCCCACCAAAAAAATTAATTTGACAAGGAGATAGAGTATAGAAAAAAAAAAAAAAAAAAAAAAAAAAAAAATTGGGAGATCAAAGTTGAAAAAAATGAAAACAAAAAAAGTAGAGATACTATGGAAAATTTGAGATTAAGACTTAAATAAAAAATAGTTATTACAAAAAATTAAAAGTCTAAAAGCAAAAAAAGGGATAATGGAGTAAATAACAAAACGAGCCTAAAATATTGTAAATATAGCAAATTATTAAACTATTTGCATATATGAAAAATTTTCATTTAAATTACTAAAAAGTCCATGCACATTTCTTTAGCCCAAATGAAAATTGTGATTCATCTTCATTAATTTCTTCCTCAAATTATCTTTAATTTTTATTAATTTTTTTTCCTTGTTGTAACGTTTAGTCGATCGACTAAAACTCCTATGTCCAATCAATGTTTAACGTTCACCTTTTTCTATAGTGATTGGAGTCTATCACTAATAATCTTCAATCACTGTTTTGCGATAAAAGCCTATCAGTGATATAAGTTTATCACTATTATTGATAGACTTCTATATATGTTGTTTCTCTTATTTTGTTGAAATTTATTACTAATAGATTTCTATCCCTATCAGTGTGAGTAGTGGGCGATTGAAGTCTATCACTGATAAAAACATATATGTTAATTGCCACAATTATCTGAATCATTATAATTTCGAATCTTAAAACAATTAAGGTTAATATAGGTTAATTTCATCCTTGAATAAGTTAGGATGTGTGATTGAAGTCTATCACTAAGATGTTTATTTCATATATCACTATGATAAGATTACCACTAATAGAAGTCTATCACTTATAGACTCTTTACTATGATAAAAGTCTATTAGCATACTACTTCAAGCCTTAAAGTCTATTAGCATATACTACTTTAAGCCTTACTTCAGTTGTACAATCTATTAGAATCTATCACTGATAGACTTCAAATTGTGATAAAAGTTTATTAGTGGTAGAATAATCTTGACAAAAATCTATAAGTGTACTTCATGTATTGCATTTTATCACGGTCTATCACTAGTAGACTTCTAACTTTGATAAGAGTCTATTAGTGATAAAAGTTTATCACTGATAGAATCCTAATTGTGATAAGAGAGTCTATTAGTGATAAAATTCTATCGCTGATAGAATACTAACTATGATAAAAGTCTATTAGCATACTCCAAGCCTTGCCTCAAAATTGCATTATGCCACATTCAATTACTCATAAACTTCTAATTGTGATAAGAATCTATTAGTGATAAAAGTTTATCACTAATATATTTCGAACTGCGATAAGTGTCTATTAGGATGATTTTAATTCTTCTAATGGAGTTCTAACTGTGATAAAAGTCTATCAGGGATAAAAGTCTATGACCGATAGATTCTGAACAATGATAAAAATCTATCAGGGATAGAAGTCTATCACTGATAAATTTTAAGAACAGTGATAAAAGGCTATCAGGCTTCAATCAAGTGTAAAATAAGAATTAAAAAACGTTATTTAAAAACTTTGCTATATTTGCAATTTTTTTTTAAACTTGCTATATTGCAAATAAGATCTCATATTTTGCTACCTATTACAATTTTCCAAAAAAAACAAATTGGCTAAAAGAAGTTAAAATAATTTAAATACTAATTACCATTCAAGTAAGTAAAAAAAAAAAGTCGTTTTTCCTTTTCTTTTCTTTTTTAAATATATTTTTTTAAAAAGTAAGAGGCTTGTTAAAATTATCAAACAACTTCTTAAAATTAAGTTTATTTACACAACATCTTTTAAATCATGGTGAATTTTATTTTGTAAGTTTTAAAAAAAATGTATGTACATTGCAAAAGTGTTTTCAAATTGTAGTTTAAAATTAAAAGTAATTTTTAGAAATCAAACACAAAACTTGATTAATTGATTAAATTAATTTCTTCATAGAACTGAATTTAACTCTTTCATAAAATATAAATTATAATAAATTATTAAAATCGAACTATTTATCAATTAAGATGTTGAGGTGTAAAAAAAAACCTAAACGAAAAAGAAAAATCTAATACATTAATTTGCATGAAATCAAGAAGAAGACCAATGAGCTATGTAAATTAAAAAAAAAAATGTCCTTCAATATAGTTGTGTTTTTTTTTCTTTTCTTCTTAAAATATATATTTAAGAAAGCAAGATTTTTTTAAAGCTATTTGGGTTGTGGGTTATAATAGTTTTGGTTATAATAGTATGTGGTGTACTTTACACTCTTAACACAGGACTGTTAGAACCAAAACTAAATAACTATACATTCTAAACACTGATTATATAACTCTACAGTCTTTTATAATTCATAGATTACTATTGTTCAGATCAGACTATTATAATCCACGCAATGCCCCTAAATAACCCCTTTAAAATTAATCAGTTGCTAGGGTTTATGCTCTAAACTCGTGGTTTGTAAATGTATTTCGTTATAAATGTAATAAAGATATTATTCATTTCTCATTCTGACTCGCACTTTATAAACCCAAGTCTAATAAAGTAACACCCTTAGGTCGTTTGATGAAACTTGAACTGTATCTAAAGACATACAAGAGGATTGTGTTCAAGTCGGACCTTAAAATGTCTATAGTATATGGATAAGGTTGGGTACCTTATCCTGGTAACACTATTGATACAACCCCCTTTGTATCTGATACAAACCCCTTTGTATCTGATACAAACGAAGGGATCCAATTCTTTCATGTAGTAGACATTCAAGTGGGGGTATCCTGTGCGATGAGTACGTACAAGACTGGACCAAAAATTATTAACCAACTGTAGTAACACCGTTAATTGTTTTAGGGTTAATAATTCATAGACGACCATTAATGACTCAACCTGAATCCTAAGCTGATTACGGACACATGTCTGCTAGGGTTTGTCCTTTGACTCGTATGAGTAAGAGTGGCCCGTGTCGCCGACTCAATATGCCTACTTTCTCTGGGACAAAACAAAGTGGGGAGCTAGGAACGTAATTACGCGAAATGAAATTCACTCCTTCTAGACCTTTAGGGAAAGTAGATAAGTCGTTCTCTTAAGTGTTGAATCCAGAACTTGAACAATAGGGGCTCCACCCTCTCATTGTCCCGAGAGAGAGTTTTGTTTATGGTCGGACCATAAATAGGTTGTTGATCATCAATCAATTTCTTGGTGATTGTAAGTTTGTCAAGAACCCAATCAAATACAATTATATAACTGATCTAGATTAAATACATGTAGTACTTAATAGTGGACCTTGTCAAACCACAGGGAGTACAAAATTCCAACTTTCCAGAATTAGATTCCAAAATAAAAAAAAAAAGCGAAAAAGAAGATTTTGAATATTTTGGTTTGAAACAAAGTAAATAAAAGAATAACAAGGAATGAAATAGGAGAGAGAAATTATTTTAGGAGATATCAAATCTTACCAATTTTTAGTTCATAGGTGTGGTTATACTAATTGTAATATAGATCCTAGGCAATCATGATAGATAATAACTAAACCGACAATTAACTTGGCTAGTTTAATGGTTTCCTAAAAGGCTACTTCCCTAAGTTCATTAACTTTACCTATTCACTGCTCCATTAATTTCAATTATCTTAACCATCTAGCACTCTTCATACATAAACAATTAAGATAAAGGCATTAAGCACCGTGGAAGACCAAGACATCTTAATTAGAAAGATCCAATTAACATGGTTCTCAAATTCTCTAGAGTCTAACATGCAGTTATGAATCAAGATATTCCCAAGACTCACACACAGTTCTACTCTAATGCTACAAGTACTAAGCCATGATTAAGGTGTTAAGTCAATCATGAAATAACAGTAGATGCACAGTTATAAAATTAAACTAGAGAGTTCAATAATTAAAAGTCTTAATAGTTAAGAGTTACAAACTAGCCTCACTACATTACAATTGGTTTTGACCGACCTATGAACTAGAAGAGGGTGTTTAGCTGAGCATAATCACGATCACGCCAACGACCTCCATGGTCTTATCGATACAATCCAAAAACTATAAAAACACTAAAGAAACTATTCTAAACTATAAACTAAAGCTAATCTCGAAAGTGGGAGAAAAGTCTCCACCTAGTTCATACAAAACCTAAAGGAAAAGTTCATATTTATAATCGTTGGGAGCATCTAGACGCCAGGGAGAGCGTCTAGACGCTCCCTATCTAAAAAAGAAAATATCTTCAAGAATATAGGGTGGCGTCGAGATGCTTGAAACAACGTCTCGACGCTTCAAGCGTCGAGCAAAGCCTCCTCGCAGCGTCGAGAGAACCCTTTCGATTGCATTTGCGCCAGCGTCGAGACACTTCCAAATGAGTTTAGACGCTCTGTGTGCAGTCCTTCTTGCTTATGAGTGATCAACGTCTAAACGCTGCTTTTAGGCGTCTAAACGCTATGCAAACGATCTCCTTGGCTTGCCAATCTCTTCTTTCATCAATTTGATGCATTCTTTGTTATAATCTTGGCTAACCCTCGATCGATCCTCAACCTCCTGAATGGTATCGAAATACAAATCTCTTGTAAAATAGACAAATAAGCACATGAGAGTAACAGACCTAGCGTAAGATAAATAGATAAAGATAACACTTTTATGGTGTTATCAATTGTTCATCAGATGATCAGGGGTACTTAAAGAACAAGAGGTGATTACAGGGGTAAAATGGTAATTTGACCCAGTTGTAATAACGAACGACTTGTGAAGGGTTGACTAACGAGTATCAAATATATCATGGACAAAACTTGTCCTACAGTGAAGAGAGTGTAGCTACGAATCTTTAGTGGAATGACTCGTAGTTAATGAATGTTGATTAATGAGATCAATGAGTTTGACCGGTAAACCTTGTATCATTGGAGCTCATGATCTATAGATCAATTAGGTCCCTCTGTTGGCTCAATATGAAATAAATGAGAGTATAAAGTTTTGGTACAAATTTGAAGCGTTCAAATTTGCATTTGGGTATTTTACATTGATCATATACGATATGATTGATATAATACAAATACTTTAATGTGAATAATGATTCAAATTAAACTATATAATAAAATTGGATTAAAATAATATGAAGTAAGTTCAAATTAAAACTATAGGTTAAAAATTAATTCGAATCAGATTTGTAGTAAAAACTATAGTTTATGTGAGAGATGTTGGGGTTTGTGCCCTAAATCTCGTAATTTGTAATTTTTGTTCTAATTATTGTAATAAAGTATTATTATTTCAATAAATAGTTATTATTCGTTATTTACGATATTGCCCTTGTTTTGACCCTAAATCTAATAAACTAAACATCCAAGACTGTAAAATGTCTCTTGAACTGAATGTAGTGTACATAAAAAGGATATCGGTTCGAGATACAGCCTAAAAGGTCTATAGTAAGGGGATAAGATTTGGGTACCTTACCCTGGTAATACTATGGTTGTGGTCCTAACGTGTTCGTGTAGATGACATGTGAGTGAGGATATCCTATGTAATGAGATTACATAAGACCGAACCGCGAAATAGTAACTACTAGATGTAACTCCGTTGACTAACTGGGTTTCTATTTCACTAGGATGACCTAGGCAACTTGATCTCAATCCTAAGCAAGTTACGAACTCCTGTTTGCGAGGGATTGTCCTTTGACTAGTATGGGTGAGAGTGGCCAGATTCGCCGACTCAATATGTCTACCTTCTTGGGGACAAGACCGAGTGAGTAGCTCGGGACTTAACCTAACAAGATGAAATTCACTCATTCCCGACTACTAGGGCAAGTAGATGAATGTTCCCTAAGTGGTGTCTCCGGGTTCAACAAAGAGCTCGACCCTCTCATTGACCCGAGAGGGACTTCTGTTTGTTGGCAGAACCACAAACAAATTGTTCATTAGAGCACTGGTACTTAAGGTAAAAGATGTAACCCAGGGGTAAAACGGTAATTTGACCAAACTGGTGTTACGAACATTCGTGAACGATTGACTTGTTGTTATTGGTCAATATCCATGGACACATAAATATATCTCCAGCGAGAAGAGTGCAGCTGTGGGACTTTAGTGAAGTATTCCCGCAGTTAACGAATGGTGATTAGGAGGTTAATGAGATTAACCGAATAATCTCGTATCGTTGGAGCTTCTGATCTGTAGGTCCATTAGGTCCACCTTCTAGCTCGTAATGGGTTCTTAGATCGTTTGAATTTGAAATGTTCAAATTCATCAGGGAATAAATTTAATGTATATAAATACATTATAATATAAAGTTTTGGAACTATATATTATAAATTTAATGTGAATATGATTCATATTAAATTATATGAGAGAATTAAATATTTAAAAGAGTTCAAATATTATTTTAAATGTGAGTGAGATTCATATTTGAAAACTATAGGTTAAAATTTAATGTGCATAAGATGTACATTAAAACTATAGCTTAGAGAGAAAAATATGATTAAATATGATTTAATCTTAATTAAATATAAGATATTAAATTTGATTAATTAAATATGATTTAATTAATATAATTAATTAGATTAATTATTATTATTTAATTTTAATATTAAATAAATGGAACGTGTCAGGAGGACACGTTCCCTACTTCCCTCCAACTCCCTATCGATAGGGAGTGAAGGGAGTTATTACTCGTTTAATTCTTCTCCAATGGAGTAGAAAGGTTAGATGATGCATTGAGCAATTAGTGAATTGCTATAACAAGAAATTCTCTCTCTCAAACCTTTCCCTTTCTTCTTCCAAAAGTTGGATCCCTTCCTACCAAAGGGTAGATCTAAGTTTCTCAGAGAATAGGAGGTTCTCCAAGTGGTAGTGTCCTGTTGAAAGAACAGAGGAGAATAATTTTGCTGTGTTGCTGCGAATTTTGGACGAGCAAGGAGTTGCTGCTGCTGCGAATCTAAAAAGGTAATTTTGAATTTCCTTTAATTTAATTATTTCACAACATGTTTGCATGTTTTAGGATCCATGCTCTAATTAGATTAGATTTTATGCATATTCTCTATTTTTTATCAATGTACTGGTATTTATTTTCAACCAAAAATAATCAAGCAAAATCGATTTTTAATCACGTTTCCGCTGCTTAAGGGGATAAGATTCCCATCAATTAGTATCCGAGCAATGCTTGTTTTATTTTAGTTAAAATAAATTTGCATTGGAAAGGTGAGAATTGCATTTGGTTTGCTGTAAAACTTGTTTAGGAAATTCTTGGCCTTAGTTTTTTTTTATTTGATCAAATTAAGTGTAAAGGCCCCTGCATTTTGGACATTTAAGTGGATAATCGAGTATGTATTTGAGTTGTGAGTCGTTCGGGATCAGTTTCGTGCAATTCGGATGAGTATCGAGGGAGAATTTGGCATTTCAAGTTACTGTGTTTGAAGGAAAATGTTGCTGCAGAAGCAACAGCGTTGCAACGCTAAGGAACGACGTCGCAACGCCGAGGCTCCTATCGATGCGGAAGACCGAGGGGTCAGCAGCGTTGCAACGCTACCCCGATGTCAGGCGCGCCCACAAGATCAGGCAGTGTTGCAACGCTACCCTCAACGTTGCAACGCCTGATGCCAACTTGAAGAAACAGACCTGTTTTGGGCGGTTCAGGTTGTTTTGGTTCGGTTCGAGTGGTTTGAGCCCGGTTCAAGGAGTTTTGGACTGATTTTGTAATCAAATTAATGTAATTTTATTATTTTTTCACTTTAGGGGTCAAATGTTTTCAGTTTTACAACTATTTGTTTTTATGAATGTCATTTAGAATATTTCCCACCTTAGCATAAGCATGTTCATGCATTTTTATTTGTATAAATGTTATATAAATATGGTAGAAATGCATGATTTAATTTATTTTTCATGAGTAATTAATTATAATTGTTATAATTAGATTATATGGAAAATTAATTGCATGGAGCATAAAATTACTTATTTTAAAATAAATGTTATTTTATTTAAGTAATTTGCGTTATTCAATTAGTTGATTTTTTTTATAATTCCAATTTGAAATTGTTTGTTGGTTTTATAACATAGTTCCTTGTCGTAGGTTAATTATTAAAATTTATAAAAGTTATAAATAAATGGGTTTTAGAAACCACAACCTATAACAAAGAATTGCATGCAAACATAGGAACTTGGGTTAAATAGAATTAGTTTTAAATTGTTTAAAATTAATTTTGACCTACGTTTAATTTCAGATAGGATTAGAAGTTAGTCTTACATAGTATTTTAAATAGTTTAAAATATAGTAGGACAATAGAACATTGGTTATAAGGGAACTCTACCGGTGAAGTTCTGTCTAAGGTTGGGGGTACTTAAGCTGACAGTTAATGGAACACCTCCTACCTAGGAACTGACCTAGAGCTTGAGTTGAATTAACCTTAGTCCTGTTTTATATCTAGGTAATTAAAATATTTATTCACCTAGACATAAGGTTAAAAGACCTAGTTATAATAGTTATAACAAGCATAGACTTAGATAGATTCTGTTGGCCAGAATCCAACTAAGTTAAACCTACACCTTAACCTTAGGAGCTCCAGTGGGAGAAAACGAGATGTTCGCATCGAGTTTACTCTCACGTCCTCAAGAGTTCACACCGTGAGTTCCATGCTCGGCTACGTGGCGTCAATAGGGCGTCTCCCTACGGTAAGTGTTTGCATGGTTCAATACCAAGGTGAATGAGGGAAGTATCCATAGTAAATGGGAGCAGGACGCGTGTCAACGTATCCTACGGTCTCCTCCATTAGGTCGCACCGTTAGATTTATATAGTCCGCCTACTAGGTTGTCCTGGAACAGCCAATCCCTACGAAGGGCCTGACTATAGGGATCGGATCACCGCGAACTCCAGAAATGGATAGGGTCTCTTAGGTAATTTTCCAACAGTTGTCTTTCTTAATAGTAGCCTGTTGGCTCGGACCTATTTAATCTGAAAATGGTAGGGTCACATTTACGGGATAAGTTAAGCTAATTAACAAGTCTTTGACCAAACAAACGGTAGCTAAGAATCATTGAGACATGAGATGTTCTGGTAGTGAGAATTAGCTGAGATAATCTCAATTAAGGGGAGGAGTGACTGACCACCCGACGGTGGCTTTTGTTCTAAACCCTTGAAGTATCGTTGCAAAATTAAAGGTTTAATTTAAACACTAGGGTTCTTTAATAATTTTGCTAAAATTGATTGGTTTGTAATGGATTAAAGGCATAACTAATTAGAACTATTTTTTAAATTTCAGTATGTCGTCCTCAATTATAGCCTTACTTAAAAGTGAACGTTTAACTAGCAAAAATTTTACTACGTGGAAGTGCAACCTGAATACAATTCTCGTTGTTGACGACCTTCGATTTGTACTGACTTAGGAATGTCCTCAGGTCCCTGCTCGAAACGCTCCTCAATCTGTTAAGGATGCGTACGATCACTGGATCAAGGCTAATGATAAGGTCAAAGTCTACATTTTGGCTAGTGTTTCGGAAGTTCTGACCAAAAAACACGAGGGCATGGTCTCAGCTCGTGAGATCATGAGTTCGTTGCAAAATATGTTTGGACAACCGTCTGGACAGCTTCAGCATGAATCCCACAAGTACGTTAATAACTCCCGTATGAAGCAGTGGTCAGTGGTGAGAGAAAACGTTCTCGATCTGATGGTCCACTTAAACGTGGCTAAAATGAACGACACGATCATAGACGAGCAAAGTCAGGTGTCGTTCATCCTGAAATCTCTTTCGAATAGTTTCCTGCAATTCCGCAGCAATGCGGTGATGGACAAAATAGAGTACAACCTGATTACTCTCCGCAATGAACTGCAGACTTTCCAGTCTCTTATGAAGAATAAGGGACAGGCTGATGGAGAGGCAAATTTGTTTGCCAATTCCAGAAGGTTTCAGAAGCGTTCATCCTCTGGGACTAAGTCTTGTGGTTCATCTTCTGGGCTTAAGAAGACTCAAAAGAAGAAGATAGGAGGGAAATGGAAGGCACCTGCTGCTGATAAGGGCAAAGACCAAGGTTGCAGACAAAGGAAAGTGTTTCTACTGCAACATGGACGGGCACTGGAAGTGAAACTGCCCAAAGTACCTTGCTGAGCTCAAAGAGAAGAAAGGTAAATCCGATTTATTTGTTATTGAAACTTACTTAGTGGAAAATGATGATTTTACCTGGATACTTGATTCAGGAGCGACTAATCACGTTTGCTCTTATTTACAGGAAACTAGTTCCTTTAAGGAGCTCGAAGAGATGAAGATGACGCTCAGGGTCGGAACAGGAGACGTCGTCTCAGATTGTGCAGTGGGAGATGCCAAGCTATTTTTTAGAGATAAATTTTTATATTTAAAAAATCTGTAATAGTTCCTAAGATTAAGAGGAACTTAATTTCTATCTCTTGTATGATTGTACATGGATATTGTATTTCTTTTTCTATTAATGAAGCGTTCATTTCGAAAAAGGGTGTCGATATTTGTTCTGCTAGATTAGAAAACGGCTTGTATGTACTTAAACGGAAACAAACTAAAGCCATTTTAAATCATGAGATGTTTAAAACTGCTAATATTCAAAGTAAAAGGTAAAAAGTTTCTCATAATAATACCTATCTTTGGGATCTTAGACTTGGTCATATAAATCTCAACTGGATTGAGAGACTATCCAAGAATGGACTTCTAAACAAGTTAGAAGATGATTCTTTACCTCCTTGCACTAAGCGACTGTTGGGTTTTATGTCTTAAAACTTGTAGTTTTGTAAACTGAATGTATATTCTATATCACAATAAAGTTGTTATTGAAATTTATTCAATAAAGATGTTATTGACTATTGTGTATTGTGTAACCTTAATCCAATAAAGAACCCTTGGCTATAGGATGAATACTTGAACTTTATGTGTGACATAAAAGTGGATCAAGTTCAAGTTATAGCCGTAATGTCCTATAGTATAAGGATAGGGTTGGGTACCTTATCATGGGGACACTATGGGCGCGCCCACTTTGTAGAGAAACAAACGATGTGATCCTAAATCGCTCATGTGGAGACATGTGAGTGGGGCGCCTATGCATGAGTTTGCATAAGATCGATCACGCAATAGTCACTTAGACTTTATAACTCCGCTTCGCCTTAATCGACTATATTCATCCGATGACCTAGGTAACTCGATCTTAATCGACGAGCGTTCTATGGACTCTGTTTATTCAAATTATCCTTAGATTTGCATGGGTGAGAGTGGCTCGAGACTGCCGACTCAATAAGCCTACCATTTCGTGGATAAAATCGGGTAGATAGTCGGGAACATAGTTCTGCAAGATGGAATTCACTCTACCCGCTTTACGGATTAGTAAAGAGGTTGTTCCCTTAAAATCGACTCGGTCTTGAACACGGGCCCACCCTCTCTCATTGGCCCGAGAGGGATTTGGTTTCTTTGGTTGGACCACAAACTAATTGTTCATTAGAGGATCGAAGTGGGACTTAAGGAACAAGAGGTAATTACTGTGGGTAAAGCGGTAATCTTGACCCACCAGTGTAATTACGAACGACTGTGAAGGATCGACTTACTAATCATGGTTATATCAAGTGGACGAAATATATCTACAAAGTGAGGAGAATGCGACCACCGGGCTTTAGTGGAGTGTCCCGATGGTTAACGAATGTTGATTAGCTAGGCTAAAGAGTTTGGCCGGTTATTCTCGTGATCGTTGAAGCTCATGATCCAGAGGTCCATTAGGTCCTCCTTACTAGCTCGGACTAAGCCTTGTAACATTTTGAGAGAAAAGAATTTGAATTGTTCAAATTCGAGTTTGGAAGAAAGCGTTAATTATATGTGATATATTTAACGAATCATAGCTTAATTAGGAATTAAACTATGATTAAAAAGAGGTGGATATATTTAAAAATGATTTAAATATTAGATCGGTTTATTGCATGAATAAAGATTCATGTTCGGAAAAACGATCGGGATTGGACAATTTATTTAATTTAATATTTAATATTAAATTAAATTAAAAATTAATTAATTAAATTAATTTTTTGAATTATTTAATAATTAAATTAATTTTAATTTAAAATCAATTTAATATTGATTTTTGAATTAAAATTAAATGAAAATTAGAGAATTTTCTTGGATTTTCATAAAATCCAAATTACAACTTGCCCAAATCCCTCTCATCATCAAATTCACCAAAATTGATCACCTCCATCTCAAACCATCCTCATCACACTTGAGTTGTCACTCAAATGAAGCTTAATGAAGCTTTATCTCATGGTGATTTGAGGTGTTTTGAGTGAATTTTGCAGAAATTAAAAGAATTCACGTTTTGTGACCTTTAAGGTCTTTTCTTCCAAATTCTCTCAACCTAGGATCCCACAATCCGTTCTAAGGCCCGAGGATAGTAGGGAAGACTCTAACGGTTGTCCACGAAGTGTTCGTGTAGAAATCCATCCACCGGGTGAAGAGAATTTGATCTTCAAAGTTGAGTTTTCTATTCCTCTGTTTTTCCAGCTTTGAGCATGCATTTTATTTTACAAAATTGATCAACTTAGAGTGTTCAAGATCCAAAATTGCTTCCGCTTTCATAATCTAGACTATTTCAGCGATCTTTTACTAGAAAAGGTTATAGAGCCATAGAGCCCTTAGAGCTTGTACATTTGGATCTTTGTTGTCCGGTGAATGTTAAAACTCGTGGAGGGTACGAATATTTCATCTCGTTCATAGATTATTATTTGAGGTATGGTTATCTATACCTAATACATCACAAGTCTGAGGCTCTTGAAAAGTTCAAAGAGTATAAGGCTGAAATAGAGAATGCATTAGGGAAAACCATTACCGATTGAGGTGGAGAGTATATGGATTTGAGATTCTAGGACTATTTGATAGAACATGGAATTAAATCTCAACTCTAAGCACGTAATATACCACAACAGAATGGTGTATCAGAAAGGAGAAATAGAACCTTGTTAGACATGGTTCGGTCTTTGATGAGTTATGCTCAATTGCCTGCCTTATTTGGGGATTACGCAGTAGACATTGTGGTTCAAATCTTGAACACTATTCCACCAAAGAGTGTTTCATACACACCTTTTGAATTACGGAAGGGGCGTAAACCTAGTTTACAACACTTCAGGATTTGAGGTTGTCCGACACACGTGCTGGTGACAAACCCAAAGAAATTAGAACCTCGTTCAAGATTATGTCAATTTGTTGACTATCCCAAAGAGATGAGAGGTGGTCTTTTCTACGACCTACAAGAAATCAATGTGATTGTATCGACAAACTCCATTTTCTTGGAGGAAGATCACATGAGGAACCATAAACCACGTAGTAAACTAGTACTAAATGAAGCTACTGATGAGCCAACAAGAGTTGTTGATAGAGCTGAACCTTCATCAAGAGTTGATGAAGAAGCCAACACATCAAGTCAGTATCGTCCATCTCAATCATTGGGAATGCCTCGACGCAGTGGGAGGGTTGTTTCCCAACCTGACCGTTACTTGGGTCTAGATGAAACTCAAGTTGTCATACCTGATGATGGTGTAGAGGATTCATTGTCCTATAAACAGGCAATGAATCACGTAGTTAAGGACCAATGGATCAAAGCCATGGACCTTGAAATGGAGTCAATGTACTTCAATTCAGTATGAGAACTTGTAGACTAACATGAAGGGGTAAGACCCATAGGGTGTAAATGGATCTATAAGAGAAAGAGAGATGCAACCGGAAAGGTATAGACCTTTAAGGCTAAACTTGTAGCACAGGGTTTTACCCAAAGGGAAGGAGTTGACTATGAGGAAACTTTTTTCCCTGTTGCTATGCTTAAGTCTATTAGGATACTCTTGTCCATAGCCGCATTTTATGGTTATGAGATTTGGCAAATGGACGTCAAGACTGCCTTTTTCAATGGTAATCTTGACGAGAACATCTATATGTCTCAGCCCGAAGGGTTCATAACCCAAGGTCAGGAGCAAAAAGTTTGCAAGCTCAATCGATCCATTTATGGGTTGAAAAAAGCATCCAGATCTTCGAACATAAGATTTGATACTGCAATCAAGTCTTATGGCTTTGACCAAAACGTTGATGAGCCTTGTGTTTACAAGAGGATCATCAACGACAAAGTAGCTTTCTTAGTACTTTATGTGGATGATATCCTACTCATTGGGAATGATGTAGGATACCTAACTGACATAAAGAATTTGCTGGCGATCCAATTCCAAATGAAAGATTTGGGAGAGGCGCAATATGTTCTTGGGATTCAAATTTTCAGGAATCGCAAGAACATAACGCTAGTTTTGTCTCAAGCATCTTATATCGATAAAATGTTGACCCGATATTTGATGCAGAATTCCAAGAGGGGCTTATTACCCTTCAGGCATGGAGTTCATCTGTCTAAGGAACAGTGTCCTAAGACACCTCAAGAGGTTGAGGATATGAGACGTATTCCCTATGCCTCTTCAGTAGGTAGCTTAATGTATGTTATGCTTTGCACGAGGCCAGACATTTTCTATGCAGTGGGAATGGTCAGTAGGTACCAATCCAATCAAGGGTTAGACCATTGGATCGCAGTTAAAAATATCCTCAAGTATCTTAGGAGAACGAGGGACTATACACTTGTATATGGGACTAAGGATTTGATCCTTACTAGATACACTGATTTTTATTTTCAGGCCGATAAAGATTCTAGGAAATCCACATTGGGACCAGTTTTCACCCTTAACGGGGGAGCTATAGTATGGTGAAGCATTAAGCAGGGATGCATCGCTGACTCCACGATGGAGGTTGAGTATATCTCTGCTTGTGAAGCAGCTAAAAAGGTTGTTTGGCTAAGGAAATTCCTTACTTATTTGGAAGTAGTTCCAAATATGGAATTTCCCATCTACTCATACTGTGACAACAATGGTGAGGTAGCCAATTCGAAGGAACCTCACAGCCATAAGCGAGACAAGCACATCGAGAGGAAGTATCACCTGATACGAGAAATAGTGCAACGGGGAGATGTGACAGTCACGAAGATCGCTTCGGAGCACAATATTGTTGATCCGTTTACAAAGACTCTCACAACTAAAGGGTACGAGAGTCATCTGGAAAGTCTAGGTCTACGAGATATGTAGATAGGCTAATCTAGGGAAAGTGGGAGATATGTAATGGGTATATGGATGCCCTAGTGTATTATATTTGTATCTCTGTAACCACTGTTTTAGATTGTAATGTACCCCACTAGAGTTTTAGTTCAAGTGGGAGTTTGTTGGGATTTGTGCCCTAAAACTCATAGTTTTTAATTTTTGATCTAATTATTGTAATAAAGTGTTATTATTTTAATAAAGAGTTATTGTTCGTTATTTATGATATTGCCCTTGTTTTAACCCTAAATCCAATAAACTAAACATCCAAGGCTATAAAATGTCTCTTGAACTGAATGTAGTGTACATAAAAAGGATCTCGATTCGAGATACAACCTAAAGGGTCTATAGTAAGGGTATAAAGTTTGGGTACCTTACCCTGGTAATACTATGGATGTGGTCCACTTTGTATATGATACAAACACTTTGATCCAACGTGTTCGTGTAGATGACATGTGAGTGGGGATATCCTATGAAATGAGATTACATAAGATCGGACCGCGAAATAGTAACTAGTAGATGTAACTCCGTTGACTAGTTAGGTTTCTATTTCACTAGGTTGACCTAGGCAACTGGTTCTCAATCCTGAGCAGGTTACAAACTTCTGTTTGCGAGGGATTGTCCTTTGACTAGTATGGGTGAGAGTGGCCAGATTCGCCGACTCGATATGCCTACCTTCTTGGGGACAAGACCAAATTTGCAACTGGAGACTTAGCCTACCAAGATGGAATTCACTCATTCCCGACTACTAGGGTAAGTAGATGAATGTTCACTTAAGTGGTGTCTCCGGGACTTGAACAAAGGGCTCGACCCTCTCATTGGCCGAGAGAGACTTCTGTTTGTTGGTAGGACCACAAACAAATTGTTCATTAGAGGAGCACTGGTATTTAAGGTACAAGATGTAACCCAGCGGTAAAACGGTAATTTGACCCAACTGGTGTTACGAACATTCGTGAACGATTGACTTGTTGTTATTGGTCAATATCCGTGGACACAGAAATATATCTCTAGCGAGAAGAGTGCAGCTGTGGGACTTTAGTGGAGTGTTCCCACAGTTAACGAATGGTGATTAGGAGGTTAATGAGATTAACCGAATAATCTCGTATCGTTGGAGCTTCTGATCTGTAGGTCCATTAGGTCTACTTTCTAGCTCGTAAAGGGTTCTTAGATCGTTTGAATTTGAAATGTTCAAATTCATTAGGGAATAAATTTAATGTATATAAATACATTATAATATAAAGTTTTGGAACTATATATTATAAATTTAATGTGAATATGATTCATATTAAATTATATGAGAGAATTAAATATTTAAAAGAGTTCAAATATTATTTTAAATGTGAATGAGATTCATATTTGAAAACTATAGGTTAAAATTTAATGTGCATAAGATGTACATTAAAACTATAGCTTAGAGAGAAAAATATGATTAAATATGATTTAATCTTAATTAAATATAAGATATTTAATTTGATTAATTAAATATGATTTAATTAATATAATTAATTAGATTAATTATTATTATTTAATTTTAATATTAAATAAATGGGAACGTGTCAGGAGGACACGTTCCCCACTTCCCTCCAACTGCCTATCGATAGAGAGTGAGGGAAGTTATCCCTCGTTTAATTCTTCTCCAATGGAGTAGAAAGGTTAGATGATGCATTGAGCAATTAGTGAATTGCTATAACAAGAAATTCTCTCTCTCAAACCTTTCCCTTTCTTCTTCCAAAAGTTGGATCCCTTCCTACCAAAGGGTAGATCTAAGTTTCTCAGAGAATAGGAGGTTCTCCAAGTGGTAGTGTCCTGTTGAAAGAACAGAGAAGAACAATTTTACTGTGTTCCTGCGAATTTTGGAGGAGCAAGGAATATTTAAAACCTAAAAATAAAATTTTGTTATAAATAAACTAAAACAATTAATAAACGAATATTTAAAAGAAAAAACATGGACTAAAAAAATTTAAATTAAAAAAATAAGAAGGAAAAAGAGATACCTGACCAAAAATATGCGGAGTTAGTATTTTAGATATAGGAAAAAGAAGCATCAACAACACAACAGGAGTGTTATCAACTAACATAATTTGATATAAAGAAACGTAAAGGAAAACGAAAAAAAAATTGACTTACGAAATTTAAATTAAAAAAAACGAAAGATATGTGAAAGAAAAAAAAGAATTATTTCAAATTCTATTTTAATGAAATTTGAAATTAAATCGGATTAGGATGATTTGATTAATGTATATTGATAGAGAAATTTTGGGCAATCTCTAATTGTCATGTTATTTTTTCAAATTAATGATGAAATTATAAATAATTAAACTTGGGATCAATTATAAATTGACATATGTCCCAAATTTAATTTGAAGATCAAAATTGACAATTCTAAAAATTAAAAGGGCACGTCTTCATTATAGTAATTTGACCAAATAATTAAATTAAATTTAATTTAGAATTTATTTCTGGATTTATTCTGTGTAAATCATAGATGTTGTTTATTGATTATTTGCCAATGTACTGGTATTTAGAAACCTCTTAGAGGCTTGCCAAGACGCCTGTAAATCATAGAGGCTTGCCAAGATGCTAAGAACGTCGAGACACTAGGAGTAGCGTCTCGACATCACCCAGATTTTCCAAGATATTTTCCTTTTTTACGCGAGGGAGCGTTTAGACGCTCTCCTCGGCATCTAGACGCTCTCCTCGGCATCTAGACGCTTGCCATTGTTATAAAAATAACTTTTTGAAAGGATCGTATCCCGAAGCGGAAGCATTTTGAATCGATTTGCTCTCAGTATCGTTGTAAGAATATCACAAAAATAGAAAATTAAGCATGAATTGGGAGAAGAATGGTTACCTTCGAAGAAACCTCTTCTAGTTCTTCTCCACCGACGTTCCTCTTGATCTCAACGACCCATTCTATCACCGAACACGATCTCGAACACCTCCAACAAGTCTTTACCGTTGTTCTCTTGGAGAGGGAGAATGGGTGAGATTCTTTTTGGAGAAGGGAGAGATTTAAGAGGAATTTCAGAGAGTTATAATGTTATGGAAATCCTATTTCCAAAAAATCAATTGATTAACCTCACAAGTGCATCCTAATACATCTTTATATACGGAGTAAAGGTGGAGATAAATTCTCCACCCATTATCCCACTAAATGCACAATTTATGGGGATCTGATCCCCTTGAGCAGAGGAAATGTATTTTAAAGAACGAAATTGCTAGATTGTTATTGGTTGAAAAACAGATACCAGTACATTGTGTAAAATACAGAGATAAGCATTTTATTCCTAATCTAATAAGGCATGAAACTAAACAAGCAAACATGCTGTGCAATTAATTTAAATTAAAGGGAATTCGAAGTTTACCTTTGTGGTTTCAATTTTAAGCAAATGCTTGTTCCAAATTGACAGCAACACAACAAGAACTTCTCTGTTCTATTCTTTCAACAGGACACAACCAAATGGATAACCTTCTATATCTCTGAGTTTCTTTGGATCCAATCCTTTGTGGGAAGGATTCCAACAATTGGAAGAAGAAGGGACTTTGAGAGAGAGGTTTTTTTCCAGCAATTCAACAATTGCTCTAATTTTTTCATCATCGATCAAGTTCTCTGTGCTGAGAACTTAAAGGAAGAGGTGTCCTTCCCCCCACTCCCTATCGATAGGGAGTTAGTGGAGAAGGAGGGAACGTGTTCTCCTGACACGTTCCCTTTAATTGATTAATCAATTATTAATTAATTAAATTAATTAAATCATATTTAATTAATTATTTAATTAAATATCATATATTTAATTAACATAAGATTAAATCATATTTAATCAATCTCAACTCTTATCTACAGTTTTAATGCACATCTTATGCACATTAAATTTTAATTTATATTTTTTAAATATGAATCACATTCACATTTAGATTAATATTTGAACTCTTTCAAATATGTAATTCTCTCATATAATTTAATATGAATCATATTCACATTAAATTTATAATATATAGTTCCAAAACTTTATATTATAATGTATCTATATACATTAAATTTATTCCCCAATAAATTTGAACATTTCAAATTCAAACGATCTAAGAACCCTTTACGAGCTAGAAAGTGGACCTAATGGACCTACAGATCAGAAGCTTTAACGATACAAGATTATTCGGTTAATCTCATTAACCTCCTAATCACCATTCGTTAACTACGGGAACACTCCACTAAAGTCCCACAACTGCACTCTTCTCATTGCAGATATATTTCTGTGTCCACGGATATTGACCAATAACAGCAAGTCAATCCTTCACGAATGTTCGTAACACCGTTGGGTCAAATTACCATTTTACCCCTGGGTTACATCTTGTACCTTAAGTACCAGTGCTCTTCTAATGAAAAATTTGTTTGTGGTCCTACCAACAAAAAGAGGTCCCTCTCAGGGCAATGAGAGGGTCGGGTCCTTTGTTCAAGTCCCGGAGACACCACTTAATGGAACATTCATCTACTTACCCTAGTAGTCGGGATGGAGTGAATTCCATCTTGCTAGGCTAAGTCCCCAGCTGCTCACTCGGTCTTGTCCCCAAGAAGGTAGGCATATTGAGTCGACGAATCTGGCCACTCTCACCCATACTAGTCAAAGGACAATCCCTCGCAAACAGGAGTTCGTAACCTGCTCAGGATTGAGATCAAGTTGCCTAGGTCATCCTAGTGAAATAGAAACCTAGCTAGTCAACAGAGTTACATCTAATAGTTACTATTTCGCAGTCCGATCTTATGTAATCTCATTACATAGGATATCCCACTCACATGTCATCTACACAAACACGTTATGATCACAGTGTTTGTATCATATACAAAGTGGGTCACATCCATAGTATTACGAGGGTAAGGTACCCAAACCTTATCCCTTTACTATAGACCCAAGGTTGTATCTCGACTTGAGATCCTTTTTATGTACACTACATTCAGTTCAAGAGACATCTTACAACCTTGGATGTTTAGTTTATTAGATTTAGGGTTAATACAAGGGTAATATTGTAAATATTGAACAATAACTCTTTATTGTAAATAATAACACTTTATTACAAAAATTAGAACAAAATTACAAACTACAAGTTTTAGGGTACAAACCCAACAAACTCCCACTTGAACTAAAACTCTAGTGGGGTACATCAGAATCTAAAACAGTGGTTACAGAGACACAAATACAATAAACTAGGACATCCATATACTCATCACATATCTCCCACTTGCCCTAGATTAGCCTATGTATATATCTCGTAGACCTAGACTTTCCAGATGACCCTCGAACACTTTAGCCGTGAGAGTCTTTGTAAACGGATTAACAATGTTGTGCTCCGAAGCGATATTCGTGACTGTCACATCTCCTCGTTGCACTATTTCTCGTATCAGGTGATACTTCCTCTCGATGTGCTTACCTCGCTTATGACTGCGAGGTTCCTTTGAATTGGCTACCGCACCACTGTTGTCACAATATAAGGTGATGAAAAATTTTATATTTGGAACAACTTCCAAATTAGTAAGAAATTTCCTTAGCGAAACAACCTCTTTAGCTGCCTCACAAGCAGCTACATACTCAACCTCCATCATGGAGTCAGCGATGCATCCCTGCTTGATGCTTAGCAATACTATAGCTCCACCGTTAGTGGTAAAAACTGATCCCGATGTGGATTTCTTAGAATCCTTATCGGTCTAAAAATCAGAATCAGTGTATCCAGTAGGATCAAATCCTTAGTCCCATACACAAGCGTATAATCCTTCGTTCTCCTAAGATACTTGAGAATATTTTTAACTGCGGTCCAGTGGTCTAACCGTGGATTAGATTCGTACCTACTGACTATTCCCACTGCATAACAAATGTCTGGCCTCGTGCACAACATAACATACATTAAGCTACCTACTGTAGAGGCATAGGGAATATGTCTCATATCCTCAACTTCATGAGGTGTCTTAGAACACTGTTCCTTAGACAGATGAACTCCATGCCTGAAGGGTAATAAGCCCCTCTTGGAATTCTGCATCAAATATCGGGTCAACATTTTATCGATATAAGATGCTTAGACAAAGCTAGCGTTATGTTCTTGCGATTCCTGAAAATTTGAATCCCAAGAACATATTGCGCCTCTCCCAAATCTTTCATTTGGAATTGGATCGCCAGCAAATTCTTTATGTCAGTTAGGTATCCTACATCATTCCCAATGAGTAGGATATCATCCACATAAAGTACTTATAAAGCTACTTTGTCGTTGATGATCCTCTTGTAAACACAAGGCTCATCAACGTTTTGGTCAAAGGCATAAGACTTGATCGCAGTATCAAATCTTATATTCCAAGAACTGGACGCTTGTTTCAACCCATAAATGGATCGATTGAGCTTGCAAACTTTTTACTCCTGAGCTTGGGCTATGAACCCTTCGGACTGAGACATATTGATGCTCTCGTCAAGATTACCATTCAAAAAGGCAGTCTTGACGTCCATTTGCCAAATTTCATAGTCATAAAACGCGGCTATGGACAAGAGTATCCTAATAGACTTCAGCATAGCAACAGGGGAAAAAGTTTCTTCATAATCAACTCCTTCCCTTTGGGTAAAACCCTTTGCTACCAATCTAGCCTTAAAGGTCTGTACCTTTCCGGCTATGGACGCGGTTTGAATTCTGCATTGAATATCGGACAAATATTTTGTTGATATAAGATGCTTGAGACAGAGTCAGCGTTCTGTTCTTGCGATTCCTGAAAATCTGAAGCCCAAGAACATACTGCGCCTCTACCAAATCTTTCATTTGGAATTGGGTCGCTAGCCAATTCTTTATGTCAGTTAGGTATCCTACATCATTCCCAATGGGTAGGATATCATCCATAAAAAGTACTAAGAAAGCTACTTTGCCGTTGATGATCCTCTTGTAAACACAAGACTCATCAACGTTTTGGTCAAAGCCATAAGACTTGATCGCAGTATCAAATCTTATGTTACAAGATCTGGATGCTTGTTTCAACCCATAAATGGATCGATTGAGCTTATAAACTTTTTGCTTCTGACCTTGGTTATGAACCCTTCGGGCTGAAACATATAGATGCTCTCGTCAAGATTACCATTCAAAAAGGCAGTCTTAACGTCCATTTGCCAAATCTCATAATCATAAAATGCGGTTATGGACAAGAGTATCCTAATAGACTTAAGCATAGTAGCAAGGGAAAAAGTTTCCTCGTAGTCAACTCCTTCCCTTTGCGTAAAACCTTTTGCTACAAGTCTATCTTAAAGGTCTGTACCTTTTCAGCTGAATTGAAGTACATTGACTCCATTTCAAGGTCTATGGCTTTGATCCATAGGTTCTTATCTACGTTATTCATTGCCTGTTTATAGGACAATGGATCCTCTACACTGTCATCAGGTATGACAACTTGAGTTTCAGCTAAACCCAAGTAGCAGTCAGGTTGGGAAACAAGCCTCCCACTGCGTCGAGGCATTCTCAACGATTGAGAAGGACGAGATTGACTTGATGTGCTCGTTTCTTCATCAACTCTTGATGAAGGTCCAACTTGATCAACAACTCTTGTTGACTCATTTGTAGCTTCATTTAATACTAACTTACTACGTGGTTTATGGTTCCTCATGTGATCTTCCTCCAAGAAAGTGGCGTTTGTCGATACAATCACTTTGTTTTCTTGTGGGTCGTAGAAAAGACCACCTCCCATTTTTTTGGGATAGCCAACAAATTGGCATAATCTTGAACGAGGTTCAAGTTTCTTTGGGGTTGTCACCAGCACGTGTGCCAGACGACCCCAAATCCTGAAGTGTTGTAAACTAAGTTTACACCCCTTCCATAATTCAAAAGGTGTTTCGAAAACACTCTTTGATGGAAAAGTGTTCAAGATTTGAACTGTAGTCTCTACTACGTAACCCCAAAACGAGGCAGGCAATTGAGCATAGCTCATCATTGATCGAACCATGTGTAACAAGGTTTTATTTCTCCTTTCTGACACACCATTCTGGTGTGGTGTATTAGGTGCTGAGAGTTGAGATTGGATTCCATGTTCTATCAAATAGTCCTGGAATCTCAAATCCATATACTCTCCACCTTGATCGGATCAAAGTGTTTTAATGATTTTCCCCAATGTATTCTCCACTTCAGCCTTATACTCTTTGAACTTTTCAAGAGCCTCTAACTTATGATGCATTAGGTATAGATAACCATACCTCGAATAATCATCTATGAAAGAGATGAAATATTCGTACCCTCCTCGAGCTTTAACATTCACTGGACCACAAAGATCCGAATGTATAAGCTCCAAGGGTTCTTTGGCTCTATAACATTTTCCAGTAAAAGGTCGCTTAGTCATTTTGCCTTCCAAGCAAGATTCGCAAGGAGGTAAAGAATCATCTTCTAACTTGTTTAGAAGTCCATTCTTGGATAGTCTCTCAATCCAGTTGAGATTTATATGACCAAGTCTAAGGTGCCAAAAATAGGTTTTATTAGGAGAAATTCTTTGCCTTTTACATTGAGTATTTACAATTTTAAACATCTCATGATTTAAAATTACCTTAGTTTGTTTTGGTTTAAGTACATAGAAGCCGTTTTCTAACTTAGCAAAACAAATATTGACACCCTTTTTTGAAATAAATAGTTAATTAATAGAAAAAGTAATACAATATCTATGTTCAATCAGACAGGAGATAGAAATTAAGTTCGTCTTAATCTTAGGAACTATGTACAAATTTTTTAAATATAAAAATCTATCTCTAAAAAACAGCTTGGCATCTCCCACTGCACGAGCTGAGACGACGTCTCCCGTTCCGACCCTGAGTGTCATCTCACCCTCTTCGAGCTCCTTGAAGGAACTAGTTTTCTGTAAAGAAGAGCAAACGTGATTAGTGGCTCCTGAATCAAGTATCCATGTAAACCATCATTTTCCACTAAGAAAGTTTCAAGAGCAAGTAAATCGAATTTACCTTTCTTCTCTTTGAGCTCAGCAAGGTACTTTGGGCAGTTTCGCTTCCAGTCCCCGTCCATGTTGCGGTGGAAACACTTTCCTTTGTCTGCAACATTGGCCTTTCCCTTGCCCTTATCAGCAACAGGTACCCTTCCCTTTCCCTCATATCTTCTTCTTTTAGGTCTTCTTAAGCCTAGAAGATGAACCACATGAGTTAGTCCTAGAGGATGAACCTTTCTGGAACCTTCTGGAATGGGCAAACAAATTTTCCTCTCCATCAGCCTGTCCCTTATTCTTCATAAGAGACTGGAAAGTCTGCAGTTCATCGAGGAGAGTAGTCAGGTTGTACTCTATCTTGTTCATCACCGCATTGCTGTGGAATTGCAGGAAACTCTTCGGAAGAGATTTCAGGATGAACGACACCTGACTTTCCTCGTCTATGACCGCGCCGTTCATTTCAACCACGTTGAAGTGGACCATTAGATCGAGACCGTGTTCTCTCACCCGCGACCCCTCCTTCATACAAGAGTTATAAACGTACTTGAGAGATTCGTGTCGAAGTTATCCAGACGGTTGTCCAAACATGTTCTGCAACGAACTCATGATCTCACGAGCTGAGACCATGCCCTCGTGCTTTTTGGCCAGAACTTCAGAAATACTAGCCAAAATGTAGACCTTGGCCTTATCATTGGCCTTGATTCAATGGTCTTACGCATCCTTAACAGATTGAGGAGCGTTTCGAGCAGGGACCTGAGGACATTCCTCAGTTAGTACAAATCGAAGGTCGTCAACAACAAGAATCATATTCAGGTTGGACTTCCACGTAGTATAGTTTTCGCCAGTTAAACGTTCGCTTTTGAGTATGGTTATAATTGAGGACGACATGCTGAAATTCCAAAAGTAGTTCAATTAGTTATGCCTTTAACCCATTACAAACCAATCAATTTTAACAAAATTATTAAAGAACCCTAGTGTTTAAATTAAACCTTTAATTTTGCAACGATACTACAAGGGTTTAGAACAAAAGCCACCGTCGGGTGGTCAGTCACTCCTCCCCTGAATTGAGACTATCTCAGCTAATTTTCACTACCAGAACATCTCATGTCCCAATAATTGTTAGCTACCGTTTGTTTGGTCAAGGACTTGTTAACTAGCTTAACTTATCCCGTAAATGTGACCCTACCATTTTCAGATCCAATAGGTCCGAGCCAACAGGATACTATTAAGAAAGACAACTGTTGGCAAATTACCTAAGAGACTCTATCCATTTCTGGAGTTCGCGGTGTTCCGGTTCCTATAGTCAGGCCCTCCGTAGGGATTGGTTGTTCCAAGAAAACCTAGCAGGCGGACTATAGAAATCTCACAGTGCGACCTAATGGAGGAGACCGCAGGATTCGTTAACACGCGTCCTGCTCCCATTTACTATTGGATACTTCCCTCATTCAACTTGTTATTGAACCATGCAAACACTTACCGTAAGGGGACGCCTTATTGACGCCGTGTAGCCAAGCATGGAACTCACGATGTGAACTCTTGAGGACGTGAGAGTAAACTTGATGCAAACACCTCGTTTTCTCCCACTGAAGCTCCTAAGGTTAGGGTGTAGGTTTAACTTAGTTGGATTCTTGCTAAAAGAATCTATCTAAGTCTATGCCTATTATAACTAGGTCTTTTACCTTATATCCAGGTGAATAAACATTTTAATTACCTAGATATAAAACACGACTAAGGTTAATTCAACTCAAGCTCCAGGTCAGTTCCCAGGTAGGAGGTGTTCCGTTAACCGTCACCTTAAGTACCCCAACCTTAGACAGAACTTCACCGGTAGAGTTCCCTTATAACCAATGTTCTATTGTCCTACTATATTTTAAACTATTTAAAATACTATGTAAGACTAACTTCTAATCCTATTAGAAATTAAACTTAGGTCTAAATTAATATTAATCAATTTAAAACTAATTCAATTTAACCCAAGTTCCTATGTTTGCATGCAATTCTTTGTTATAGGTTATGGTTTCTAAAACCCCTTTATTTATACCTTTTATAAATTTTAATAATTGACCTATGACAAGGAACTATGTTATAAAACCAACAAACAATTTCAAATTGGAATTATAAAATATTCAACTTATTGAATAACACAAATTACTTAAATAAAATAACATTTATTTTAAACTAAGTAATTTCATGCTCCATGCAATTTATTTTTCATATAATCTAATTATAACAATTATAAATAATTACTCATGAAAAATAAATTAAATCATGCATTTCTACCATATTTATATAATATTTATACAAATAAAAATGCATGAACATGCTTATCCTAAGGTGGGAAAAATTCTAAATGACATTTATAAAGAAAAATAGCTGTAAAACCGAAAAAATTTGGCCCCCTAAAGTGCAAAAATAATAAAATTACACTAATCTTATTACAAAACAGGTCCAAAACTCCTTGAACCGGGCTCAGACCGCTTGAACCGAACAAAAAATGACCCGAATCATCTTGCGCGCGCGCCTAGCATCGGGGTAGCGTTGCAACGCTGCTGACCCCTAGGTCTTCTGCATCGATAGGGGCTTCGACGTTGCGAAACTGTTCCTCAGCGTTGCAACACTGTGAATGGCGTTGCAACGCTTTTGGTAGCGTTGCAGCACTGTTGCTTCTGTAACAACATTTTTCTTCGAACACAACAACTTCAATTTCTAATTTCTCCCTCGATACTGATCCGAATTGCACGAAACTGGTCCCGAACGACCCATAACTCAATTACACACTCGATTATGCACTTAATTGCCCAAAACACAAGGGCCTTTACATTTAAATTGATCGAATCAAATTAAAATCTAAGGCCAAAATTTTCCTAAACAGTTTTACAGCAAACCATAATGCAACTCCCACCTAACCATTGCAAATTTGTTTCAACCAAAACTAAACAAACCTGGCTCTAATACCAATTAATGGGGATCTGATCCCCTTGAGCAGCGAAAATGTGTTTTAAAGAACGAAATTGCTTGATTATTATTGGTTGAAAAACAAATACCAGTATATTGTGTAAAATACAAAGATAAGCATTTTATTCCTAATCTAATTAGGCATGGAACTAAACAAGAAAATATGCTGTGCAATTAATTTAAATTAAAGGGAGTTCGAAGTTTACCTTTGTAGTTTCAATTTTGAGCAACTGCTTGTTCCAAATTGACAACAACACAACAAGAACTTCTCTGTTCTATTCTTTTAACAGGAAACAACCAAATGGAGAACCTTCTATATCTCTGAGTTTCTTTCGATCCAATCGTTTTGGGGAAGGATTCCAACAATTGAAAGAAGATGGGGATTTGAGAGACAGGATTTTTCTAGCAATTCAACAATTGGTCTAATTTTTCTTCATCGATCATGTTCTCTATACTGAGAACTTAAAGGAAGAGGTGTCTTTCCCCCCACTCCCTATCGATAAGGAGTTAGTGGGGAAGGAGGGAACGTGTCCTCCTAACACTTCAAACAATTAGGCTAACTTATAGTTTATTATGAATCTCATTCACATTAAACTATATAATATGTCAATCATATCTCATATAAATGACATAATTACCCTTTAATGAATTTGAACATTTCAAATCCACACCAAACTATAAACCCCTCTATTAATTCAGTTTGAGCCAACTGAGGAACCTAATGGACCTACAGGTGACGAGCTCCATTGATCCGAGACTAACTTGTCAAACTCTTTGACTCGGTTAATCAACATTCATTAGCTACGGTAACACTCCACTAAAGCCCGTAGTTGCACTCCCATCACTGTAGGACAAGCTGTGCCCATTGATATAAATAATGCCCATGAGTCGACCCTTCATAGGTTGTTCGTAGACACTGCTGGGTCAAATTACCGTTTTACGCCTGTGTCTACTTCTTGCTCCTTAAGTCTCCACTGCTCCTCTAATGAACAACAACGTGGTAATGGTCCAACCATATACAACAACCCTCTCGAGCCAGTGAGAGGGTGGGCACCCGTTGTCCAAGCCCTGGAGACAGCACTTAAGGGAACAACCCCTTTAGTTTCCCTAAAGTCGGAAATGAGTGAATTTCGTCTTGCGTAGTTGAAGGGAATAAAACTCCCCGCGTAGCGGAAGACAATCGAATCGTGGCGGTGAAGTTGTGCAACTAAGATCCGTTAAAACTATCCAACATTTAGAATAGGCTAAACATGCAAAAAGTGAAAGGAATACAACAAGATAGAAAGATTACTTACTTGTTGAAGACCTTCTTTAATAATCCTTTCCAGATCACGAACTCTTAGTGCTTTCTCGAACTCAATGATCTCAAACCCTTCTCAGGATCACCGACCGAACACAACCACTTGGCTACTCGGTTGTTCTTCTTTTGGAAGAAGGAAGATGGTGGGATCTTGTGTTTTGGTTTTTGGGAGGAGAAAACTTGAGAGAGAATGAGAGAGAATGATCTCTTCTTTTGGCGAGATTTCCAAAAATGAGAGAATGCCTACCAACCCTTCTTGCAAAAGGGGTTTAACTAATGGGGATAGGTGGAGTTGAAATCTTCACCTATTTACAATTATACCACAACTATAGGTTATGCAAATCATATTTGCATAACCATATATTATAAGATATCTCATATCTCATTTTACAAATCACATTTGCAATATTGTGGACTTATTAAATTGAATCACATCCAATTTAATATCTCTCAATTTAATTTCTCCTAATGAGCCTAATTCAACAATTAGGCTAACCTATAGTTTATTATGAATCTCATTCACATTAAACTATATATTATATCATTCATATCTCATATAAATGACATTAATGCACTTTAGTGAAATTGAACACTTCAATTCACACCAAAACAGTAAACCTTTTTTTAATCCAGTTTAAGCCAACTTAGGGACCTTATGGACCTACAGTGACGAGCTCCAATGATTCGAGATTAACCTATCAAACTGTTTGACCTGGTCAATCAACATTCATTAGCTACGGTAACACTCCACTTAAGCCCGTAGCTGCACTCCCGTCAGTGCAAGATATTACGTGTCCATTGATATAACCAATGCCCATGAGTCGACCCTTCACAGGTTGTTCATAGACACTACTAGGTCAAATTACCGTTTTACCCCTATTTCAACTTCTTGCTCCTTAAGTCCCCACTGCTCCTCTAATGAACAACATCGTTGTAATCGTCCAACCATACACAACAACCCTCTCGGGCCAGTGAGAGGGTGGGCGCCCGTTGTCCAAGCCCTTGAGACAACATTTAAGGGAACACCCCCTCTAGTTTCCCGAAAGGCAGGAACGAGTGAATTCCATCTCGCGTAGTTAAGTTTCCAGCTCCCTACTTGGTCCTGTCCCTGAGAAGATAGGCATATTGGGCGAGTAATTGTGACCACCCTCACCCGTACTAGTCAAAGGACAGACCCCCGCAGACAGGAGTCCGTAACACGCTCATGATTCAAGTCGAGTCACTAATGGTCATCTCACGGGTTATTAGTCCTTCTTCATCAGCGGTGTTACATCAGTAGGTCTAATAATTCACGGTCCGGTCTTGTACAATCTCATTGTACAGGATGCCCCAACTGGCATGTCAACCACATAAATGAGTCAGATCAACTCGTTTGTATCTTAATACAAAACGGACCACATCCACAGTGTATCTAAGATTAGGTCTCCAACCCCATCCATATACTGTAGGCTGTTCGGGTCATTAACTCGAACGTGATCCTCCCTGTGTGTCCACCGTTCAAGTTCTAGTTCTCTCATGTATTTAATGACCCTAAAGTTTAGTTTATTGGACAAAGTTTGTAATTAATGCGAGACACAAAAGATGAAATAAATAACTCTTTATTAATTTCAAATAGTAATTTACAAACTGAACGAGATAAAGACAAACATCCCAACAAACTCCCACTTGGACTAAGCTAGTGGAGCAAATACATTTATGAAATGTACATAAATTACAATGAAGTAATACAATAAACTAGGGCATTGAATACCCGTTTACATATCTCTCACTTGCCCTAGTCAAGAAGTACTAGAAGACCTAGACTCTCTAGGTGACCCTCAAACACCTTAGCCGTGAGGGGCTTTGTAAATGAATAAGCTACGTTGTGCTCCGACGCTATCTGAGTGACTGTCACGTTGTCGCGGTGCACAATCTCTCGTATCAGGTGATACTTCCGCTCAATGTGTTTGCCTCTCTTATGGCTCCGTGGCTCTCTAGAGTTGGCTACTGCTCCATAGTTGTCACAAAACAGTGTGATTGGCAAGTTCATATTTGAAACAACTTCCAAATCCGTCATGAACTTCCTAAGCCAAACAACTTCCTTTGCAGCTTCACAAGCCGCAACGTACTCCGCTTCCATAGTGGAATCAGCGATGCATCCTTACTTGATGCTTCGCCATACTACAGCTCCTCCACTCAGAATGAAAGCTGATCCCGAAGTGAATTTCCTAGAATCCTTATCGGTCTGAAAGTCAAAATCTGTGTATCCTGTAAGGATCAAATCCCCACCGCCATACACTAAGCTGTAGTTCCTCGTTCTCCTAAGATACTTGAGGATTGCCTTTATGGTTGTCCAGTGATCTAATACTGGATTGGATTGATACCTACTAACTATCCCTACTGCATAACAGATGTCGGACCTAGTACACAACATGGCATACATCGGCTCCCTACAGCTGAAGCATAGGGGATTCGTCTCATATCCTCAACCTCTTGAGAAGTCTTAGGACACTGATCCTTAGACAGGTGAACTCCGTGCCTGAAAGGCAACAAACCCTTCTTGGAGTCCTGCATCTTATATCTAGACAACATCTTGTCAATATAAGACGCTTGAGGCATGACTAGCGTTCTGTTTTTCCAGTTCCGGACAATCTGGATACCTAGAACATACTGAGCTTCTCCCAAATCTTTCATTTGGAATTGCGAAGCTAGCCATTTCTTTACATCAGTTAGAAATCCTACCTCATTCCCAATGAGAAGGATATCATCCACGTATAATCTCAGAAATGCGACAGTTTTGTCGACACTTTTCTTGTATACACAAGGCTCGTCAACATTCTGACCAAAGCCATAAGATTTGATTGCCTCATCAAATCTAATATTCCAAGACCTCGAGGCTTGTTTCAGTCCATAAATAGACCTATGAAGCCGACAAACCTTTTGCTCTTGGCCATGGGTTATGAACCCTTTTGGGTTGGTCCATGTAGATAGTTTCGTCAAGGTTGCCATTCAGAAAGGCGGTCTTGACATCCATCAGCCATACCTCGTAGTCATAATACGCGACAGTGGCCAGAAGGATCCTGATCGACTTTACCATGGCAACAGGTGAAAAGGTTTCCTCATCAACCTTTTCGACCTGGGTAAAACCCTTTGCCACTAGTCGTGCTTTGAAGGTCTGCACCTTCCCATCTACGCCACGTTTACGCTTTTAGATCCATTTGCAACTTATAGGTTCTACTCCATCCGGTTGATCCGCAAGCTCCCAGACAGTATTGAAGTACATCGACTCCATTTCCTGGTCCATAGCTTTAATCCATTCGTCCTTGTCAACATCAGCCATTGCCTGATCATAGGTCAATGGATCCTCACAGTTATCATCAGGATTGACAACTTGGGTTTCAGCTAAACCCATGTAACGTTCAGGCTGTTTAACAACCCTCCCACTACGTTGAGGCATTCCCAACTCTTGGGAACGGACTTGACTTGACGTGCTAGGATCAACAGCACTTGTTGACTTACTAGCCCCATCAGCAACTCTTCTGACGTACTGTCCATTTCGTTCAACACAATTTTGCTCCTAGAAAAATGATCCTTGATGTGGTATTCCTCAAGGAAAGTGGCGTTTGTCAACACAAACACCCTATTTTCCTTAGGATCGTAAAATAGACCATCTCTTGTCTCTTTTGGGTAACCTACGAATAGACACAATTTTGAACGGGGTTCCAGTTTCTTGGGTCGGACATCCCCAAATTCTGAAATGGTGTAAACTACCTTTACGTCCAGTCCAGAGTTCGAAAGTTGTTTCACAAACACTCTTCGACGGAACATTGTTCAAAATTTAGACCGTAGTCTCCACGACGTAACCCCAAAAAGAATCAGGGAGACGAGCGTAGCTCATCATTGACTGAACCATGTCTAACAGGGTTCTGTTTCTCCTTTTCGATACACCATTCTGTTGTGGCATACCAGGTGCTGAGAGTTGGGACGTAATTCCGTGTTCTATCATATAGTCCTGGAATTCTGTGTCCATATACTCTCCACCTCGATTCGATCGAAGTGTTTTTATGGTTTTACCTAACAGGTTCTCAACCTTAGTCTTGTACTCCTTGAACTTTTCAAGAGTTTCAGACTTCCTACGCATTAGGTAAATATACCCATACCCCGAATAATCATCTATGAAAGATGCGAAGTATTCGTAACCACCTCGTGCTTTATCACTCATCGGACCAAAGAGGTCAGAATGTATAAGCTCAAGGGGCTCATTGGCTCTATATTCTTTTCCACTAAAAGGACGTTTGGTCATTTTGCCTTCGAGGCATGACTCACACACCGGTAAAGAGTTTTCTTCCAACTGACTTAGAAGTCCACTCTACACTAGTCTCTCAATCCTATTGAGATTAATGTGGCCTAGCCTTAGATACCAAAGATGGGCATTTTCTTTTGGAGAAACTTTATCTCTTTTAGTTTGTGTTTCTTCCGTTTTAAATAATTCAGTACTCAAAACGCTTTTGACTGAATTTGGATTTAAAACATACAGATTTGACTTAAGTGAAACAGAACAAATAAGATTACCATTTCTGAAAATAAACGCTTTATTACCATTAAATGAAACGGAGATACATTGTTCTAATAAACAAGAAATAGAAACAAGGTTTCTAGTAAACCCTGAAACTCTGTACATATTGTCTAACAAAATGTAACTCCTGCCAAAATAGAGCTTCACTTTGCCGATCGCTGCAGCAGATACTATCTCCCCGAATCCAAACTGTAGAGGTACCTCACCCTCTCGAAGATGCTGCTAGGAATCAATTCCCTGAAAAGAAGAACAAACGTGGTTAGTGGTGCCTGAATCCAATATCCAGGCAAAGTCAATACTCTCCACTAAACATGTTTCAGTTACCAGTAAATCATATTTACCTTGATTCTTCCTCTCGACAAGGAACTTGGGACAATTTCTCTTCTAGTGGCAGTCCCCATTGCAGTGGAAACAGTTTCCTTTTTCTGCAACTCCCTTGATCTTCTTGCCCTTTTGGGTGGCAGCTCGGTCAGCTTTACCCTTCTTCATCTTCTTCTTTTTTCCTTTCGGGTGAGAAGAAACAACAAGTTTAGTCTCAGAGGTCGAACCCCTGTGATAAGACCTGTAGGCAACATTTGCCTCAGCTTCCGGTGCCCTAATCCTCATCAAGGACTGGAAATTCTATAGCTCATTTAGAAGGGTGGTCAGAGTGTAGCTTATCTTGTTCATAACAACGTTGCTACGAAACTGAAGGAAACTCTTCGGAACAGTCTCCAAAATAAAGCTGACCTGGCTAGACTTGTCGATCGAAGCTCCGTTCATCTCTGCTAGATTAAAGTGGGTCGTCATGTCCAGAACATGTTCACGGACAGACGTCCCTTCTTTCATCCGTGCGTTGAAGACGTGTTTGAGTGAATCGTGCCTTACTTGAAAGGACTGTTGTCCAAACATGTCCTGCAACGACTCCATGATCTCCTTAGCGGTGACCATCAACTCATGCTTCTTTGCCAATACTTTAGATAAGCTGGCAATGATGTATACCTTGGCCTTTTCATTGGTCCTGATCCATCGATCGTATGCATCACGAACACTTCGTGATGCGATCGAATTCGACAGCGAGACACACTCCTCGATAGCCACCTAACTTCAGTGTCGTCGATTTACTAAAATCGTGTTTATGTTATTCTTCCATGTTTGGAAGTTATCTCCCACAAACTTGTCGGAAGCGAACAAAACGATTATTGAGCTAGACATTTTAGCTGAAAAATTCAAAATAATTTTGTGTCAGTCTCACAAAAAACTTTTGAGTCCAATTAGGTTTTAGCAATATTTAATCCTATGATCCCTAGTTCATTTTAAAAATTGCAATGATATCCTAAAGGTTTAGAATGACCGCCACCGAAGGGTGAACAGAAACACTCCTCCTCTAGGATGAGACTTTCTCGACCAGACCCTAATCCTAGAATAACTCTTATTCCATTAGGCGTCCAATTACCATTATTTGGTCGAATGCATTAACACTTAACGAATTCTGTGAGTGTCACCCTCAATCTTTAAGTTTCCAAGTATCCGCCCAAACAATAGCCACCGAAGGGTGAACCACGAAGGAAAACCAACAAGGAAACTGTATCCCTTTCGGGAATTCACGATGTTCTGACTCCCATGATCAAGGCCCTCCGAAGGGATTGTCTGGTCCAGGCCAAACTAGCAGGCGGATCATAGAGGTCTCACGGTGTGAATCGAAAGAAGAGACCGTGGGTCCCGTTTTCAAAGGCCCCGCTCCAACTCACTATAAGTACTCTCTCCATCCACTTTGATATTGACCCATACAAATAGCATTTGAAGGGGGATGCTCCTATTTGTGCCACGAGGTCGAGTATGGATCTCACGGTGCGGACTTAAGGAGATTTGTGGTTGAGAAATTAAATGTATCTTATACACTTTATTTTCTCCCACTCAGCACTTTATAATTTTCGGGATTGACCTAGATAAATCGGCTAAAATTTACCTAAGTCTACCAATATAACTCTTATGTGGTATTTAGCCTAAGTTTATAATCACATTATTACTTAGGTCTATGTGAGTAAATTAATCAACTTTTAATTAACGACACTCACGAAAAATATAATCTAAGAATCTCCAGACCAAATTCACTCCCATGTCAGTTTCTAGGTAGGGGTGTTCCACAAGCGTCAACTTAAATACCCCAACCTTCGACAAAACCTTCCTTAGACAGAGTTACTAATCAGTCACCATTCAAAGATTACATTTTGATTTCCTAATTCAAATCTTATTAGAACTAGAAAACCTAAGTCTAATTATTCAAGTTCTAAACACTTTAAAACTAATAATTAACTTAGGTTACATGCATTTCTATGTTATAGTGTTTGATCATTCATCACATGAATAACTATATACTATAACATAATAATTCATCATATGAAATTAAAATCCATGAGCATACTTTAATCTAAAAAATATAACACTTATATTTAATTAAATTAAAATATGCATTTAATTATATTATAACCCTTATATTATAACCTATCATGCAAACTATATATTATAACACTTATAATATGAATGATGCATGAAAATGTTTAACCTAAGGTGAGATTTTAAATCTATATGACATAAACTATCCACATAGAAATTAATTAAATCATACATCACATGCATAAAATAATTAAATAGCAAAAATGGATCGATTTTGGCACCTAGGGGCAATTATTTAATTAAATAACATTTATATTAATATTATTTAATAAAATAAATTAAAAAAAAACAAATATTACATTTTAAAATAAATTTAGTAAAAACACGATAAAAAACCGCCCCTCAAAGCCAACTTCCCCACTTCTCGCGCTCGCGCCTTGCCCAACTGCCCACTACGTTGTAGCGTTGCAACGCTGTGGGCAGTGTTGCAACGCTGCAGCTTCCAGCGTCACGCCTCGCGTGCTCCACGCCAGTGGCATTGCAACGCTGCTCTACAGCTAGGCCTCCGACCGTATGCGCAGTGTTGAGACGCCGATGAAAAACGTCCCAACGCTGTCGACAGAACAACAAGCTCCTCTTGCTGTTCTTCATTGAATTTCGTCCGTTTTCGCTCCGATTTCTTCACAGCAACCCTTGCCACGAACGACTTGGACTTATAGACTCGATTTACATTGAAATGCCCAAAAATAACGAGCCCTTACATTGATATAATCAACATAAAATGTAAATCTAAACTAGTGGAAAACCAAAAACATCCATAATTGCAAACCACAATTTATCTCATAAATTAAAGGCCATACCCACCAAATTTTAACGAAAAATAGTGCACAACAAGAACCAACGTAACTTGGCTCTTATACCAATTGAAGGGAATACAACTCCCCGCGCAGCAGAAGACGATCGAATCGTGGCGGTGAAGTTGTGCAACTAAGATTCGTTAAAACTATCTAACATTTAGAATAGGCTAAACATGCAAAAAGTGAAAGGAATACAACAAGTTAGAATGGTTACTTACTTGTTGAAGACCTTCTTCAATAATCCTTTCCAGATCACGAACTCTTCGTGCTTTCTCAAACTCAACGATCTCGAACCCTTCTCACGATCACCGACCGAACACAACCACTTGGCTACTCGGTTGTTCTTCTTTTGGAAGAAGGAGGATGGTGGGATCTTGTGTTTTGGTTTTTGGGAGGAGAAAACTTGAGAGAGAATTGAGAGAGAATGATCTCTTCTTTTGGTGAGATTTCCAAAAATGAGAGAATGCCTACCAACCCTTCTTGCAAAAGGGGTTTAAATAATGGAGATAGGTGGAGTTGAAATCTCCACCCATTTACAAATTTACAACAACTATAGGTTATGCAAATCATATTTGCATAACCATATATTATAAGATATCTCATATCTCATTTTACAAATCACATTTGCAGTATTGTGGATTTATTAAATTGAATCACATCCAATTTAATATCTCCTAATTAGCCCTAATTCAACAATTAGGCTAACCTATAGTTTATTATGAATCTTATTCACATTAAACTATATATTATATCATTCATATCTCATATAAATGACATAAATGCCCTTTAGTGAAATTGAACACTTCAATTCACACCAAAACAGTAAACCTTCTTTTAATCCAGTCTGAGCCAACTGAGGGACCTTATGGACCTACAGTGACGAGCTCCAATGTTTCGAGATTAACCTATCAAACTCTTTGACCCGGTTAATCAACATTCATTAGCTACGGTAACACTCCACAAAAGTCCGTAGCTGCACTCCGGTCAGTGCAAGATATTACGTGTCCATTGATATAACCAATGCCCATGAGTCGACCCTTCACAGGTTGTTCGTAGACACTACTAGGTCAAATTATCGTTTTACCCCTGTGTCTACTTCTTTCTCCTTAAGTCCCCACTGCTCCTCTAATGAACAACATTGTTGTAATTGTCCAACCATACACAACAACCCTCTCGGGCCAGTGAGAGGGTGGGCACCCGTTGTCTAAGCCCTTGTGACAACAGTTAAGGGAACAACCCCTCTAGTTTCCCTAAAGGCAGGAACGAGTGAATTCCATCTCGCGTAGTTAAGTTTCCAGCTCCCTACTTGGTCCTATCTCTGAGAAGATAGGCATATTGGGCGAGTAATTGTGACCACTCTCACCCGTACTAGTCAAAGGACAGACCCCCGCAGACAGGAGTCCATAACACGCTCAGGATTCAGGTCGAGTCACTAATGGTCATCTACGAAGTTATTAGTGCTTACTGTCAACGGTGTTACATCTGTAGTCTAATAATTCACGGTCCGGTTTTGTACAATCTCATTGTACAGGATGCCCTCACTCGCATGTCAACCACATGAACGAGTCAGATAACCTCGTTTGTATCTTAATACAAAGCGGGCCGCATCCACAGTGTATCCCGAGGATTAGGTCTCCAACTCCATCCATATCATCGTAGGCCCGTTCGGGTCATTAACTCGAACGTGATCCTCCCTGTGTGTCCACTACACACCGTTGAAGTTCTAGTTCTCTCATAAATTCAATGACCCTGGAGCTTAGTTTATTGGACAACGTTTGTAAAATTGCGAGACACAAAGTGATGAAAGAAATAACTCTTATTTCTTTCAATTGGTAAAATTACAAACAAAACGAGATTAGGACATACATCCCAACAAACTCCCACTTGGACTAAGCTAGTGAAGTAAATATACATTTCTCAAATGTACAATAAATTACAATAAAGTAATACAATAAACTAGGGCATTAAATACCCTTTACAATACTCCCACTTGCCTTAGTCAGGAAGCACTCGAAGACCTAGACTCTCTAGGTGACCCTCAAACACCTTAGTCCTGAGGGCCTTTGTAAATGGATCAACAACGTTATGCTTTGACGCTATCTGCGTGACTGTCACGTCGTCACGGTGCACAATCTCTCGTATTAGATGATACTTCCGCTCAATGTGCTTGCCCCTCTTATGACTCCGAGGCTCTCTGGAGTTGACTACAACACCACTGTTGTTAGAAAACAGCGTGATCGACAAGTTCATATTTGGAACAACTTCCAAATCTGTCATGAACTTCCTAAGCAAAAAGCTTCCTTTGTAGCTTCACAAGCCGCAATGTACTTAGCTTCCATAGTGGAATCAACGATACATCCCTGCTTGATGCTTCACCACACTACAACTACTCCATTAATAATGAAGACTGACCCCTAAGTGGATTTCCTAGAATCCTGATTAGTCTGAAAGTTAGAATCTGTGTATCCCGTAAGGATCAAATCCCCACTCCCATTTAGAAGGTTGTAGTTCCTCGTTCTCCTAAGATACTTGAGGATTGCCTTTACGGTTGTCAAGTGATCTAATCCTGGATTGGACTGATACCTACTGACAATCCCAACTTCATAACAAATGTCGGGCCGAGTACACAACATGACATACATTAGGCTCCCAACAGCTGAAGCATAAGGGATTCGTCTCATATCCTCAACCTCTTGAGGAGTCTTAGGACATTGATCCTTAGACAAGTGAACCCCATGCCTGAACGACAGCAAACCCTTCTTGTAGTTTTGCATCTTATATCTAGACAACATCTTTTCAATATAAGACGCCTGAGACATGGCCAACGTTTTGTTCTTCCGGTTCTGGACCATCTGGATACCTAGAACATATTGTGCTTCTCCCAAATCTTTCATTTGGAATTGTGAAGCTAGCCATTTCTTTACGTCAGTAAGAAATCCTACCTCATTCCCAATGAGAAGGATATCATCCACATACAATATCAGAAATGCGACAGTGTTGTTGACTATTTTCTTATAGACACAAGGCTCGTCAACATTCTGATTAAAGCCATAAGATTTGATCGCCTCATCAAACCTTATATTCCAAGACCTCGAGGCTTGTTTCAGTCCATAAATAGACCTAAGAAGCCGACAAACCTTTTGCTCTTGGCCTTGGGCAATGAACCCTTTGGGTTGGTCCATGTAAATGGTCTCGTCAAGGTTACCATTCAGAAAGGCGGTCTTGACATCCATCTGCCATACCTCATAGTCATAATATGTAGCAATGGCCAAAAAGATCCTGATCGACTTTACCATGGCAACAGGTGAAAAGGTTTCCTCATAGTCAACCCCTTCAACCTGGGTAAAACCTTTTGCCACTAGTCGTGCTTTGAAGGCCTGCACCTTCCCATCTACACCATGTTTACGCTTGTAGATCCATTTGCAACCTATAGGTTTTACCCCATCCGGTTGATCAACAAGCTCTCAGACGAAATTGAAGTACATCGACTCCATTTTCAGATCCATAGCTTTAATTAATTCGTCTTTGTCAACGTCTGCCATTGCCTGATCATAGATCAATGGATCCTCGCAGTCATTCATCAAGAGTGATGACTTGGGTTTCAGTTACACCCATGTAACGTTCAGGCTGTCTCACAACCCTCCCACTATGTCGAGGCATTCCCAACTCTTGGGAACGAACTTGACTAGACGTGCTAGGATCAACAACACTTGTTGACGTACTAGCCCCATCAACAACTCTTGCTGATGTACTGTCCATTTCGTTTAACACGATTTTGCTTCTGGGTAAATGATCCCTGACGTGGTCTTCCTCAAGGAAAATGGCGTTTGTCGACACAAGCACCCTATTTTCCTTAGGATCGAAAAATAGACCACCCCTAGTTTCTTTTGGTTACCCAATAAATAGACACAATTTTGAACGGGGTTCCAACTTTTTCGGGTTTGACACCAACACGTGGGTCGGGCATCCCTAATTTTTGAAATGGTGTAAACTGCCATTATGTCCATTCCAGAGTTCGAAAGGTGTTTCACAAACACTCTTCGACGGAACATTGTTCAAAATATACACTGCAGTCTCCACTGCGTAACCCCAAAAAGAATCAGGGAGACGAGCATAACTCATCATCGACCGAACCATGCCCCACAAGGTTCTGTTTCTCCTCTCCGATACACCATTCTGCTGTGTCATACTAGGTGTTGAAAGTTGGGACGTAATTCCATGTTCTATCATATAGTCCTGGACTTCAGTGTCCATAAACTCTCAACCTTGATCCGATTGAAATGTTTTTATCGTTTTACCTAACAGGTTCTAAACCCCAGTCTTGTACTCCTTGAACTTTTCAAGAGTTTCAAACTTTCTATGCATTAGGTAAATATACCCATATCTCGAATAGTCATCTATGAAAGATACAAAGTATTCGTAACCACCTCGCGCTTTAACACTCATCGGACCACATAAGTCAGAATGTATAAGCTCAAGGGGCTCTTTGGCTCTATATCCTTTTCCACTAAAAGGACGTTTGGTCATTTTGCCTTCGAGGCATGACTCACACACCGATAAAGAGTTTTCTTCCAACTCGCTTAGAAGTCCACTCTTCACTAGTCTCTCAATCTTATGAATATTAATGTGGCCTAACCGTAGATGCCAAAGATGAACATTTTCTTTAGGAGAAACTTTCACTCTCTTAGTTCGTGTTTCTGCCGTTTTAAACAATTTAGTATTCAAAACACTTTTGACCGAATTAGGTTTCAAAACGTATAGATTAGACTCAAGTGAAGCAGAACAAAGTAAATTGCCTTTGAAAGAAATAAACGCTTTATTAGATTCAAAGGAAACAATACTACATTGTTCAATAAGGCAGGAAATGGAAACAAGGTTTCTAGTAAACCCTGACACTATGTACAAATTATCTAATAATAAGTAGTTCTCGCCAAAATAAAGCTTCACCGTACCGATCGCTGCAGTAGAGACAACCTCTCCAGATCCAACCCGTAGAGTCACCTCACCCTCTCGCAACTGCTGCCAGGAACTAATTTGCTGAAAAGAAGAACAAACATAGTTAGTGGCGCCCGAATCCAATATCCAAGCATAGTGATTACTCTCCACTAAACAAGTTTTTGTAACCAGTAAATCACATTTACCTTGATTCTTCCTGTCGGCAAGGAACTTGGGACAGTTATGCTTCCAGTGGTCGTCCCCATTGCAATGGAAACACTTTCCTTTCTCTGCAACTTACTTGACTTTTTTGCTCTTTTGGGCGGCAACGCGGTCAACTTTGCCCTTCTTCATCTTCTCTCTCGGGTGAGAAGGAGCCACAGAGTTAGTCCCAGAGTTCAAACCCCTGTGAAAGGACCTAAAGGCAACGTTTGCCTCAGCTTCCGGTGTCCTGATCCTCATCAAGGATTGGAAGTTCTGTAACTCGTTGAGAAGGGTGGTTAGAGTGTAGTTAATTTTGTTCATAACAACATTGCTACGAAACTGAAGGAAACTCTTCGGAAGAGTCTTCAAGATAAAGTTGACCTGGCTCGACTCATCGATCGAAGCTCCGTTCATCTCTGCCATCCAGAATGCGTTCACGGACAGACGTCCCTTCTTTCATCCGAGCGTTAAAGACGTGTTTGTGCAAATCATGTCGAACCTGAAAGGACTGTTGTCCAAACATTTCCTGCAAGGATTCCATGATCTCCTTGGCGGTGATCATCAACTCATGCTTCTTTGCCAAAACTTCAGACAAGCTGGCAATGATATAGACCTTGGCCTTTTCATTGGCCCTGATCCATCGATCGTACACATCATGAACACTTCGTGATGCGATCGAACCCAACACGTGAGGGCACTCCTCAGTGAGCACGAACTTTAGGTCGTCTGTTACTAGAATCTTGTTTATATTATTTTTCCAAGTTTGGAAATTATCTCCCACTAATTTGTCGGAAGCTAGTAAAGCTATTATTGAGCTAGATATTTTATATTAATTTAATAAAATTAAAATAAATTTTACAAAAATAATAAATAAATAAAATAATTAAAAATAAACTGCCCCCATGATGAAGAAATAACCTTCACACCCACGTCCTCGCGCAATTGTTGCTAGAACTGCCCATCACGCACGCTGCGTTGCAACGTCGTGGCCAGCGTTGCAATGCTGCAGCGCTCAGCATTGCACCTCGCGTGCTCCATGCCTTGGCGTTGTAACGTTGCACTGCAGATCAACCATCGTCCGCACAGACAACATTGAGACGACAAAGAACTGCGTCTCAACGCCGTCGAGAGAACAACAAACTCCTTTGCTGTTCTTCGTCATTTTTCGCTCGTTTTCGCTTCGATTTCTTCAGAGCAACCCTTGCCAACAAAGATCCGGACTTACAGACTCGATTTATTTTCTAATTGCCCCAAAAACATGGGCCTTTACATTAATCTAATCAACAAAAATAAATCTAAAGGAAAATGTCAAAATCAAAACCATCCAATTTTGCGAAACCATAATTTCATCTCATGAATTGAAGTACAACCCACCTAATTTTAAGAAAGAATATTTGCACAACGAAAAAACAAACCCTTCTCTGATACCAATTGAAGGGAATGAAAATCCCGCAGCGAAAAAAACGATTGAATCGTCGTGGTTTCGTTATGAAAAATGTTTTCTTAAAACAGAATTTATCACATAAATCCTTGGCTAAACATGCTTTTAGAAGGAAAAAATAGTAAGAAAATATACTAACTTGTTGAAAAACCGTTCTTCGCGATTTCCTTCTCCGGTCACGAACGCTTCACGATCTCAAACTCAACTATCACGATCTCAACGAAAATCGAGCAACCCAGACACCTCCGAAAGGGCTTCTCGGTTGTTGTCCTTAGGTAGAAGGAGAGTGAGTGAGACTCCTTTTGATGAAAGGGAGGAGAGGATTTGAGAGAAAAGTTGAGAAGGATTGCATGTTGTTTTTGGTGAGATTCCAAAAAATGAAACAACAAGCATACCACTCCTTCTTGCAAAGGAGTTTAAATAATGGTGATAGGTGTTACCACCTATTTACCATTTTACCACATGTTGGGATTTATGCCCTAAACTTGTGTAATTTTGATCAATTAAATAAAGAGTTATTTCGTTTGATAGAATTACAGTATTGCTTTATAAATCCAATAAACTAAGCTCCAAGGTTATAACATATATCTTGAACATCAGTGTAGTGGACACTATTTGGATTGCGTTCAAGAATATAACCTAAATGGTCTATGGTATAAGAATAAGGTTGGAAACCTCATTCTGGAAACACCATGAATGCTACCGATTTTGTAATTAGTACAAATGAGGTAATCCAGCTCATTCATATAGTTGACATGCGAGTGGGGGCATCCTGTATGAATAGTCCATACAAGACCGGACCGCAAATTATTAGTCTAACCAGTGTAACACCATTAACAGGATAAGACTAGTAATTTATAGATGGTCATTAGTGACTCGACCTGAATCCTGAGCAAGTTAAGAACTCCTGCTTATAGGGGTTTGTCCTTAGACTAGTATGGGTAAGAGTGGCCTGTAGCCGACTCAATAAGTCTACCTTCTCAAGACCAGAACCTCGTAGGTAGCTGGGAACTTAACTGTGCAAGATGGAATTCACTCATTCCTACACTAAGGAATTAGATAGGTTGTTCCCTTAAGAACTGACTCCAGGTCTTGAACAACGGGGCCCACCCTCTATGAGGGTATGAGTCTAAGGTAGGACCTTAGGCTTGTGGTTCATTAGAGGATCGGTTGTGCTTAAGGATCAAAGAGGTAATCACAGGAGTAAAACGGTAATTTGACCCAACTATAATTACGAACAACCTGTGAAAGGTCGACTCATGGGTAATGACTATATCTGTGGACACAATATTATCTACAGTGAGGAGAGTGCAACTACAAGTCTATAGTGGAGTGACTTGTAGTTAATGAATATTAATTAACTGGATCAAAGAGTTTGGTCAGTTAATCTCATATCATTGGAGCTCATGAACTGTAAGTCCATTAGGTCCCTCCGTTGGCTCAACATGGTAATATTGGGGGTATAAAGTTAAGAATGAAATTGAAGTGTTCAATTTCATATATGAGATATCATATCAATTATATGTGAATTGGATATAATATCAATTTCATATATGAGATATCATATCAATTATCAGATATAATTGATATAATATATAGTTTTAATGTTAATTGGATTCACATATTAACTATATATTAAAGAGAGAATGAAAAAGGGATAGGATGGTAATTTCCATCCCTATCTCCTTATATATAGTTGCATAAGATGCAACTAGGTCAAGTTAACCTAAGGCTTTGTTGTGTTGTTGGAAAGGTTCCAAAACACAATCTCTCTCTCTCACAACATCTCATCTTACCTAAGTGGAACCCACATTCCTCCCTCACCTAGAGAACAACGGAGAAGATCCAGTGGTCGTGTCTTAGTCCGTTCGTGGTTTGTGTTGCTGAGATCATGATCGTAAGAGAGGAGGAGCACTTGAAGAAACGTTCTTCAAAGGTAATATTTTCTTGTTGTCCATCTAATTTTATATGCGTAATCTAGATGTTTTTGTTCTTGAATGAAATCGTTGTAACTAAATCAAGAGCGCGTGATTTAAAATCGTTTCCGCTGCGGGATTCGATTCCCTTCAATTGGTATTAGAGCCCAATTGCGTTCTTGATTTACGTTCTGGATTTTTCAAGAACGAGGTGGGATTTACTATTTTTGCATGAGATGTATGAATGATTTTGCAAATAAGATGGTTTCAATTTTAGCACTTAGATTTACAATTTCCATTGAATCGTTCAATGTAAGGGCCCGATGTTTTGGGCAATATTAATTGTAAATCGAGTCTGTAAGTCCGTGTCGATCGAGGCAAAGTGGTTGCTGAGAAGATCAGAGCGAAAATGAGCAAGGAATAGCAGATTTCATGTGCTTTATGCGTAATGCGACGTTGCAATCTCGCGCGCTTGCGAATGAGCGCGCATCGAGGCGCGCGCAGCAACGCGCTCCAACGGGCCGAAACGGACAAGGCGTAGCGTTGCGACTCTGCCATCAGCGTTGCAACGCCACATGCGTTTCACGCGAAGGAGCAACAGGCGAAAATTTGGTTTTATTATATCTATTAATTATAAAAACGTTTTATATTTAATATATTTAATATATTTAATTTTAATTAATATTATTAGATTATATTAATTAAAATTGAATTTAGGGTGCCAAAATTGGTCTAATTTTGCTATTTAAATTATGCAATTGTTATGTAATTATTGCCATGCATAATATGATTTTATTTTAGAATTCTCACCTTAGGTTAAGCATTTTCATGCATCATTTATAATATAAGGAGTTATATTATATAGTTTTCATGATTAATTAATATAAAGTTGTTATATTAATTTATGGACAATATAGACATGCATTATATATCATGAGATGATTATGCTATGAATGTCTTATTATTCATGTGATGAATGATCAAGCACTATAACATAGTATGCATGTCACCTAAGGTTAATTATTAGTTTTAAAATGTTTAGAACTTGGAAATAATAGATCTTAGGTTTTCTAGTTCTAATTAGATTAGAATTAGGAACCAAGTAATTTATAAGATATGGTTAAAATAGGAACTCTGTCTAAGGAAAGTTCTGTCTAGGCTGGTGGATTTAAGCTGACGGAAACGGAACACCCCTACCTGGGAACTGACCTGGGAGTGGAATTTAATCAGAGAGTTTATAAATTACAGTAGCGTCAGTGGGTTTATTAAGGGGTTAATAAACTAGAAATCTTAGGTTTAATATAAAGAGTTATATTAACAAACTTAGGATAAAATCAATATAAGAGTTATATTGATTATCAATATAAGAGTTGTATTGATAGAGTTAGGTAAAACCATTAGCTGGGTTTTAGCCTTACTAAGATTCCTATAATTTTAAAGTATTCAGTGGGAGAAAAAGTGTATGAGATACATATTTTCCCACCTATGCTATCTCCGGGAAGTTCACACCGTGAGACTCATACTTGGCCTCGTGGCGCAAACGGGAGCGTCCCCCTTCGGATGGTGTTTGTATGAGTCAATATCAAGCTGAATGGAGAGGGTACTTATAGTGAGTGGGAGTAGGTTTAGTGAAAACAAAAACCTATGGTGTCTTTTGTCGCTTTACACCGTTAGACCACTATGGTCACCGCTAGTTTGGCTGGACTGCACAATCCCTTCTGAGGGCTTGATCATGGGGATCGAACACAGTGAGACACACTAAAAGGATAAAGATTTCCTTAGACTATTTTTCAATCTAGTCCTCCCTTCGACGGATTTTATTGGATGGAGACTCTGGGATCTAAAGACAGAGGGTTATACTCATGGGGTACATAAGTTGTGTATGTACCCGGACCGAAAAATGGTAACTAAAACCTCTAGAAATAAGAGTTATTCTGGTATTAGGTTTTGGTCAAGAGTGACTTGATCTAGAGGAGGAGTGGTTTTTAATTACTCTTCAGTGTCATACATTCTAAACCTTTGGAGTATCATTGCAAATTATAAATGACCTAGAAATCATTTTGATAATTAGCTAAAACATGATTGGATTAGAGTTATAGCAAGAAACTCATACAAGTTTGTTTGTAAATTTTCAGCAACTGAGGAGTGTCCTCAAGTGCCAGGCTCGAATGCGTCACGAAATGTTCGTGATGCATATGATCGATGGATCAAGGCCAATGATAAGGCCAAGGTCTACATGCTGGCAAGTATGTCTGACATATTACCAAGAAGCATGAGGGCATGATTACCGCCAAGGAAATCATGGATTCTTTGTAGGGTATGTTTGGACAACAGTCCACACAGGCCCGACACAATGCCCTAAAGTACATATTCAACTCAAGGATGCCAGAGGGTACATCTATTCGGGATCATGTCCTGGATATGATGGTGCACTTCAACATCGCAGAGTCGAATGGTGCTTCCATCGATGAATCGAGTCAGGTCAGCTTCATTCTGGAAACCCTTCCAGATAGTTTCCTACAGTTTAGAAGTAATGATGTTATGAACAAGCTTACTTTTAACCTTACCTCCCTTCTTAATGAACTCCAGACCTTTCAATATTTGATGAAAATTCAAGGATCGAAAGGTGAGGGAAATGTTGCCAGTATGAGTTATCACAGAGGTTCGACCTCTGGGACAAAATCAATGGCTTCACTTTCTTCTAACCTGGAAAGGGAAGAAGAGGAACATGAAGAAGGTTGGTAAAGGGAAACAGGCTGACAAAGATGCCACCCAGAAGGGCAAGAAAGTCAAAGAAGTTGCTGACAAAGGAAAGTATTTCCACTGCAACGAAGACGGGTATTGAAAACGGAACTGTCCGAAGTACATTGCAGAAAAGAAGAAGGAAGGTAAATATGATTTACTTTGCCTAGAAGCTTGTTTAGTGGATAATGATAAAACTTCTTGGATACTTGATTCAGGCGCCACTAATCATGTTTGCTCTTCTTTTCAGGGAATTGATTCCTGGCAGCAACTACAGAAAGGAGAGATAACACTCCGGGTTGGAAATGGAGAAGTCGTCTCAGCTATAGCAGTAGGCACGATGAAGCTTTATTTTGGCAAAAAATATGTATTGTTGGACAATATATTAGTGATACCAGGGTTTACTAGAAACCTTATTCCCATTTCTTGACTCATAGAAAGTGTATTTCTGTTTCCTTCTCAATGAATAAAGTGTTTATTTTGAAGAAAGGTATAGAAATATGTTCAGCTTCATTAGAAAATGAATTGTATGTTTTAAAGCCTAATTCAGTCAAAATGGTTTTGAACACTAAATTATTTAAAACTGCAAATGCACAAACTAAGAAACGTAAGATTTCTCTTAAAGAAAATTCTCACCTTTGACATCTTAGGTTGGGTCACATTAATCTCAATAGGATTGAGAGATTGGTAAAAAACGGACTTCTAAACGAGTTAGAAGAAAACTCTTTGTCGGTATGTGAATCCTGCCTAGAAGGCAAAATGACTAAAAGACCTTTTAGTGGAAAAGGGTATAGAGCCAAAGACCCTTAGAGCTTATACATTCAGACCTTTGTGTGTTGGGATTTGTGCCCTAAAACTCGTAGTTCGTAATTATGTTCTAATTAATGTAATAAAGTGTTATTATTTCAATAAAGTGTTATTGTTCGTTATCTACGAGTTTGCCTTTATTTCAACCCTAAATCCAATAAACTAAACATCCAAGGCTGTTAAATGAATCTCTAACTGAATGTAATGTACATAAAAAGGATCTCGGTTCGAGATACAACCTAAAGGGTCTATAGTAAGGGGATAAGGTTTGGGTACCTTACCCTGGTTAAACTATGGATGTGGCCCACTTTGTATTTGATGCAAACACAGTGATCCTAATGTGTTCGTGTAGATGACATGTGAGTGGGGATATCCTATGTAATGAGATTACATAAGACTGGACCACGAAATGGTTACCTCTAGTTGTAACTCCATTGACTAGTTAGGTTTCTATTTCACTAGGATGACCTAGGCAACTTGATCTCAATCCTGGGCAAGTTACGAACTCCTGTTCGCGAGGGATTGTCCTTTGAATAGTATGGGTGAGAGTGGCCAGATTCGCCGACTCCATATGCCTACCTTCTTGGGGACAAGACCGAGTGAGCGGCTGGAAACTTAACTTAGCAAGATGGAATTCACTTCTTCCCGCCTACTAGGGTAAGTAATGGAATGTTCCCTTAAGTGGTATCTCCGGGACTTGAACAAAGGGCCCGACCCTCTCATTGGCCCGATAGGGACTCTGTTTGTTGGTAGGACCACAAACAAATTGTTCATTCCAGGAGCACTGGTACTTAAGGTACAAGATGTATGATAGCACACAAAATGTGCTATCCTTAGGCTTAATTATTGCTAGTTTTATGATGATTTCAGGACTTTTACGTGGTTAATTTATTCAATTTCAGGTTACGAGCTTAAACGGAGCTATTGGAGACAATTTGGATCACTCGGGATCAAAACAAGGCTATTTGGAGCTAAAAAAAATACCAATTGGAAGAGAAAGAACCAATCCAAGCATAATGACCCGAGGCGATGGCGTTGCAACGCTGTTTATAGCGTTGCAACGCCGAATGTGCAGCCAAGACGCGTTGAAGACCCCAGACGATAGCGTTGCAACGCTGCCTAGCAGCGTCGCAACGCTATCTCGATAAGAAGGCATGCACGAGGAACCGCACAGCGGGCGTTGCAACGCTGCCTCGCAGCGTCGCAACGCCATTTCGACAAGGAGCGCTCGCGTCAGGTTAGCGGTGTTACAACGTTGCCCTCAGCGTTGCAACGCCATCGATTATTTCCTTAATTGTCAGCCGCCTAGGGTGCAGCATTGCAACGCTGTCCCTAGCGTTGCAACGGTGCACCAATTCCTTCTATAAATATATCCTTATGATTTCATTGCAAGGGGAGCACAATTTGGTAGAGTTTTGCCCTAAATTCGAAATACACCTTGTAAGAAGAGAGAAAAGAGTGATTTTGGGAGCCAAAGCATTCGTGGAGGTTCAAGATCGAAGATGGGAGCTCGGAGACGAAGGATCGACATCGACACCTAAGTTTATTTCTCTTTCTTTCAATTTGTAATAGCGTTCTAAGACGTTTTCTACTTGTTTAGTTTGTTTTTCTTGTGATTTAGAGTAGCTAAACATAGTAGTTAGGATTTGAATTACTTGTTATGACTTTCTTGTGATGTATTGAAACATGTTATGTCGTTATTTTTGGCAATTCGTTCTTTACTTTTTAATTTGTTGATTTAAGTGGACTCGAGAGATAAAGCTTGAATTAGAGCAAAATTGTCAAAACCCTTGGAAGTCTGGCACGAGAGTGACCTAGAAATCTTAGGGAAACACATACAAAAGTTGCTTAATGCCATGCATGTTGTAGGTTCATATGGAGACTATGAGTTTATTGCATGTGTGAGGCTCACTAAGAATCGAGAGATTTTCTTGAGTATTTCACTTCTTGTTTATAATTTCATCTCATTGGTTCAATGCATGTGCTAGTTAGGTCTTTAACTTGTAAAATCACTTCTCCCAAATCTATCAATTTGTGTCTCCACATGTTTGTTCGTTTGTTTGTATTTACTTCAACCAACTATCCATGTTATGTTTCTTTAGCTAAAATCGAGAATTAGTACCTTAATAATTAATTAATCTAGAAACCCATTACCGAGGACGATACTTGGACTCATAAATCACTATACTAAAACTTGACTCGTACATTGCGGTATTGCAATATAATTTTACGCAACAATGTAACCCAGGGGTAAAACGGTAAATAAACCCAGCTGGTGTTACGAACATTCGTGAAGGATTGACTTGCTGTTATTGGTCAATATCCATGGACACAGAAATATATCTGCAGTGAGAAGAGTGCAGCTGTGGGACTTTAGTGGAGTGTTCCCGCAGTTAACGAATGTTGATTGCGAGGTTAATGAGATTAACAAGCAATCTCGTATCGTTAGAGCTTACGATCCAGAGGGTCCATTAGGTCCACCTTCTAGCTCGTAAAGGGTTCTTAGATCATTTGAATTTGAAATGTTCAAATTCATAAGGGAATATATTTAATTTATTTAGATACGATATATAATATATAATTTTGGAACTATATATTATAACTTTAATATGAATATGATTCATATTAAATTATATGAGAGAATTTAATATTTGAAAGAGTTCAAATATTATATTAAATGTGAATGTGATTCACATTTCAGAACTATAGGTTAAAATTTAATGTGCATTGGATGTACATTAAAACTATAGGTTAAAGGGGTGATATGATTAAATGAGATTTAATCCAAATTAAATATATGATATTTAATTTGTATTATTTAAATTAATAATTAAATTTAATTAAATTATTATTTAATTATTATTGTTATTATTATTATTTTAATAATAAAATAAGGGAACGTGTCATCCAGACACGTTCCCACTATCCCTCATTCTTCTCCCTATCGACAGTTTAACAGGGAGAAGAGGATTGTTGAATTGATTGATCGATCAACTGAATTGTTCAAGCAATTGGAGAATTGCTGTGAAAACTCTCTCTGACTCTCCCATTCCCAATCTATCCAAAAGTTGGAATCCTTCCCACCAAGGAAAGATCTAAGCACTCAGAGATATAGGAGGTGATCTCTGGTGGTTGTGTTCTTGCTGGAAGAAAACAGAGAAGTCCCTGTACAATTGATTTGCTGTACAAGCTTTGGAGCAACAAGTTGCTGGAGAAAATCTACAAAGGTAATTTATTCCTCTCTTTAATTTGTTTAATTGTTAAACTTCTATCATGTTTGCATGTACTACTCCATGCTTTAATTAGATTAAATGATGTATGCTTGTTCTGTATTTTGTCAATGTACTGATTTTTGTTTCAATTGAAACAATCAAGCAAATTACGATCCCAAACACGTTTTCGCTGCTCAAGGAGATCCGATCTCCATCAATTGGTATCAAAGCCAAGTTTGATTTGTTGTTGATGAAACAAAATTGCATTGATTTTGGTGGGAATTGCATTGGTTTGCTGTAAAACTGTTTACGAGTTTTTTGGCCATAGTTTACTTTTGATTTGATCAAATTATTGTAAAGGCCTCTGCGTTTTTGGGCAAATAAAGTGCATAATTGAGTCTGTATTTGAGTTACGAGTCGTTCGGAACCAGTTTCAAGCAATTCGGTGGAGATTGGAAGGAGAAATTGCAATTGGAAGCTGCTGTGTTCATGGATTTCTACCACTGCCGAAACAGCAGCGTTGCAACGCAGCCCGTGGCGTTGCAACGCTATAGAACAGCGTCGCAACGCCAACGCTCCCTATCGACGCGGCCGTTCAAGGGGTCAACGGCGTTGCAACGCTGCCCTCAAGCGTTACAACGCCACCCGAGATAAAGCGCGCGCGCGAGGATGAAGCGGGCGTTACAACGCTAGCATCAGCGTTGCAACGCCATGACACTTTACAAGAAGATGCAGGCCGGTTCAGCTGGTTCGTTGATTTCGGTCCGGTTCGAGCGGTTCAAGGTCGGTTCAAGGTGTTTTGGACCGATTTTATGTAATAAAATTAATGTAATTTTATTATTTTTTTTTTTGCACTTTAGGGGCCAAAATATTCCAGTTTTACATCTTTATGTCTTTATGAATGTCATTTAGAATATTCCCACCTTAGGATAAGCATGTTCATGCATTTTATTTGTATAAATGTTATATGAATATGATTGAAAATGCATGATCAATTTATATTTCATGAGTAATTAATTATAAGTGTTATAATTAGATTATATGAATATAAATTGCATGGAGCATGAAATTACTTAGTTTAAAGTAATTGTTATTTTATTTAAGTAATTTTATAATTCAATTAGTTGAATTCCTTTTATAATTCAAATTTGAAAAATTAATTGTTGGATTTATAATATAGTTTCTTTATCATAGGTTAATAATTAAATTTATAAAAGTTATAAATAAAAGGGGTTTTAGAAACCATAACCTATAATAAAGAAATGCATGCAAATATAGGAATTTGGGTTAAAATTTAAATTAGTTTTAAATTGTTTAAATTTAATTTAGACCAAAGTTTTAATTTCTAATAGGATTAGAAGTTAGTCTTACATAGAACTTTAGTTATAAGGGAACTATACCAGTGAAGTTCTGTATAAGGCTGGGGGTACTTAAGCTGACGGTTAACGGAACACCTCCTACCTGGGAACTGACCTGGAGCTTGAGTTGAATTAACCTTAGTTTTATTTTTTTATCTCTAGGTAATTAAAATGTTTATTCACCTGGACATAAGGTTTTAAGACCTAGTTATAATAGTTATAATAGGCATAGATTTAGATAAATTCTTTTAGCCAGAATCCGACTATGTTATACCTATACCTTAATCTTAGGAGCTTCAGTGGGAGAAAACGAGATGTTCACATCGTGTTTACTCTCACGTCCTCAAGAGTTCACACCGTGAGTTCCATGCTCGGCTACATGGCGTCAATAGGGCGTCCCCCTACGGTATGTGTTTGCATTGTTCAATTCCAAGGTGAATGAGGGAAATATCCATAGTAAATGGGAGCAGGACGCGTGTCAACGTATCCTACGGTCTCCTCCATTAGGTCGCACCGTGAGATTTCTATAGTCCACTTTGAGGGTTGTCTGGAACAGCCAAACCCTACGGAGGGCCTGACTATAGGGATCGGAACACCGCGAACTCCAGAAATGGATAGGGTCTCTTAGGTTGTTTGCCAAAAGTTGTCTTTCTTAATAGTAGTTTGTTGGCTCGGGCCTATTGAATCTGAAAATGGTAGGGTCACATTTACGGGATGAGTTAAGCTAGTTAACAAGTCCTTGACCAAACAAACGGTAGCTAAGGACCATTGGGACCTGAAAGTCTCAATTCAAGGGAGGAATGACTGACCGCTCGACGGAGGCTTTTGTTCTAAACCCTTGAAGTATCGTTGCAAAATTAAAGGTTTAATTTAAATAGTGGGTTTAGTTTAAACACTAGGCTTCTTTAATAATTTTGCTAACTTTGATTGGTTTTTACAATGGGTTAAAATTCATAACTAATTATAACTATTTTGGATATTCAGCATGTCGTCCTCAATAATAACCTTACTTAAAAGCGATCGTTTAACTGGTGAAAATTTTAATACGTGGAAGTCCAACTTGAATACGATTCTCGTTGTTGACGTCTGAGGAATGTCCTCAGTTCCCTGCTCGTAACGCTCCTCAATCTGTTAAGGAGGCGTACGACCGCTGGATCAAGGTCAATGATAAGGCCAAGGTCTACATTTTGGCTAGTGTTTCTGAAGTTCTGGCCAAAAAGCACGAGGGCATGTTCTCAGTTCGTGAGATCATGAGTTCGCTGCAGGAAATGTTTGGACAACCGTCTGGATAGATTCGGCACGAATCCCTCAAATACGTTTATAACTCCCCGTATGAAGGAGGGGTCATCGGTGAGAGAACACGTTCTTGATCTGATGGTCCACTTCATCGTGGCTGAGATGAACGGAGCGGTCATTGACAAGCAAAGTCAGATATCGTTCATTCTGGAATCTCTTCCGAAGAGTTTCCTGCAATTCCGCAACAATGCGGTGATGAACAAGATAGAGTATAACCTGACTACTCTCTTTAATGAACTACAAACTTTCCAGTCTCTTATGAAGAATAAGGGACAGACTGATGGAGAGGCAAATCTGTTTGCCCATTCCGAGAAAGGTTCCGAAGGGTTCATCCTCCGGGACTAAGTCCTCTAGCTCATCTTCTGGGCTTAAGAAAACCCAAAAGAAGTAAATAGGAGGGAAAGGGAAGGCACCTGCTGCTGACAAAGGCAAGGGAAAAGCCAAGGTTGTAGATAAAGGAAAATGTTTCCACTGCAACGTGGATGGGCACTGGAAGCGAAACTACCCAAAATACCTTGCTGAGCTCAAAGAGAAGAAAGGTAAATTAGATTTACTTATTCTTGAAACTTGTTTAGTGAAAAATGATGATTTGACCTGGATACTCGATTCAGGAGCCACTAATCAAGTTTGCTCTTCATTTCAGGAAACTAGTTCCTTCAAGAAACTCAAAGAGGTGAGATGGCGCTCGAGGTCGGAATGGGAGACGCTGTCTCACTCGTCAATGGGAGATGCCAAGTCGCTTTTGAGATAGATTTCTTTTATTAAAAAATCTGTATATAGTTCCTAAGCTTAAAAGGAACTTAATTTGTATCTCTTGATTAATAGAACTTGGATATTGTATTTCTTTTTCAATTAATGAAGCGTTCATTTTGAAAGAAGGTGTCAATATTTGTTCTGCTAAATTGAAAAATGGCTTGTACGTACTGAAACCGAATAAAACCAAAGCAATTTTAAATCGTGAGTTATTTAAAAATGCTAGTACTCAAAATAAAAGGCAAAATATTTCTCCTAATAATAATACCTATCTATGGCATCTTAAACTTGGTCATATTAATCTCAACCGAATTGAGAGACTCCCTAAGAATGGACTTCTAAACAAGTTAGAAGATGATTCTTTACCGCCTTGCGAGTCTTGCTTGGAAGGTAAAATGACCAAGCGACCTTTTACTGGAAAAGGTTACAGAGCCCTAGAACCCCTAGAACTTGTGCATTCGGATCTTTGTGGTCCAGTGAATGTCAAAGCTCGAGGAGGGTACGAATATTTCATCTCTTTCATAGATGATTATTCGAGGTATGGTTATCTATATATATAGCATCACAAGTCTGAAGCTCTTGAAAAGTTCAAAGAGTATAAGGCTGAAGTAGAGAATGCATTAGGAAAAACCATTAAAACACTTCGATCCGATCGAGGTGGTGAGTATATGGATTTGAGATTCTAGGACTATTTGATAGAACATGGAATTAAGTCTCAACTCACTGCACCTAATACACCACAGCAAAATGGTGTGTTAGAAAGGAGAAATAGAACCTTGTTAGACATGGTTCGTTCTATGATGAGCTATGCTCATTTTCCTGCCTCATTTTGGGGATACGCAGTAGAGCCTACAGTTCAAATCTTGAACAGTGTTACATCAAAAAGTGTTTCATAAACACCTTTTGAACTATGGAAGGGGCGTAAACCTAGTTTACAACACTTCAGGATCTTGGGTTGTTCGGCACACGTGCTCGTGACAAACCCAAAGAAGTTGGAACCTCGTTCAAAATTTTTCCAATTTGTTGGCTATCCCAAAGAAACGAGAGGTGGTCTTTTCTACGACCCACAAGAAAATAAGGAGTTTGTATCAACAAACGCCACGTTCTTGGAGGACGATCACATGAGGAACCAAAAAACGCGTAGTAAATTAGTACTAAATGAAGCTACACATGAACCAATAAGATTTGTTGATTAAGCTGGACCTTCATCAAGAGTTAATGGAAGAGCTAGCACCTCAAGTCAGTCTCATCCTTCTCAATCGTTGGGAATGCCTCGACGCAGTGGGAGGGTTGTTTCCCAACCTGACCACTACATGGGTTTAACTGAAACTCAAGTTGTCATACCTGATGACGACGTAGAAGATCCATTGTCTTATAAACAGGCAATGAATGATGTAGACAAGGACCAATGGATCAAAGCCATGGACCTTGAAATGGAGTCAATGGACTTCAATTCAGTATGGGAACTTGTAGACAAACCTGAAGGGGTTAGACCCATAGGGTGTAAATGGATCTATAAGAGAAAAAGAGATGCAGCCGGAAAGGTACAAACCTTTAAAGCTAGACTTGTAGCAAAGGGTTTTACCCAAAGGGACGGAGTTGACTATGAAGAAACGTTTTCCCCTGTTGCTATGCTGAAGTCTATAAGGATACTCTTGTCCATAGCCGCATTTTATGATTATGAAATTTGGCAAATGGACGTCAAGACTGCCTTTTTGAATGGTAATCTTGACGAGAGCATCTATATGTCTCAGCCCGAAGTGTTCGTAGCCCAAGGTAAGGAGCAAAAAGTTTGCAAGCTCAATCGATCAATTTATGGGTTGAAACAAGCGTCAAGATCTTGGAATATAAGATTTGATACTGCGATCAAGTCTTACGGCTTTGACCAAAACGTTGATGAGCCTTGTGTTTACAAGAGGATCATCAACGACAAAGTAGTTTTGTTATTACTTTATGTGGATGATATCCTACTATAGGGAATGATGTAGGATACCTTACTGACATAAAGAATTGACTGGCGACCCAATTCCAAATGAAAGATTTGGGAGAGGCGCAATATGTTCTTGGGATTCAGATCTTCAGGAATCGCAAGAAAAGAACGCTAGCACTATCTCAAGCGTCTCATATCAACAAAGTGTTGTCAAGATATTCGATGCAGAATTCCAAGAGGGGCTTATTACCCTTCAGGCATGGAGTTCATCTGTCTAGGGAACAGTGCCCGAAGACACCTCAAGAAGTTGAGAATATGAGACATATTCCCTATGCCTCTGCAGTAAGTAGCTTACTGTATGCTATGCTTTGTCACGGGAGGCCGACATTTATTATGCGATGGGAATAGTTAGTAGGTACCATCCAATCGAGGTTAGACCAATTTGGACAACGATTAAAAATATCCTCAAGTATCTAAGGAGAACGAGGACTATACACTTGTGTATGGGTCTAAGAGATTTGATCTCATCGGATACTGCGATTCGATTTTCAAACCAATAAGGATTCTCGAAAATCCACATCGGGATCAGTTTTCACCCTTAACGGGGGAGCTATAGTATGACGAAGCATCAAGCAAGGATGCATCGCTGACTCCACGATGGAGGCTGAGTATGTCGCTGCTTGTGAAGCAGCTAAAGAGGCTGTTTGGCTAAGGAATTCCTTACTGATTTGGAAGTTGTTCCAAATATAGAATCTCCCATCACCTTATATTGGGACAACAGTGGTGCAGTAGCCAATTCAAAGGAACCTTGCAGCCATAAGCGAGGTAAGCACATTGAGAGAAAGTATCACCTGATACGAGAAATAGTGCAACGAGGAGATGTGACTGTTGGGTTTTGTGCCCTAAAACTCGTAGTTTGTAATTATGTTCTAATTCATGTAATAAAGTGTTATTATTTCAATAAAGTGTTATTGTTCGTTATCTACGAGTTTGTCTTTATTTAAACCTTAAATCTAATAAACTAAACATCCAAGGCTGTTAAATGAATCTTTAACTGAATGTAATGTACATAAAAAGGATCTCGGTTCGAGATACACCCTAAAGGGTCTATAGTTAGGGGATAAGGTTTGGGTACCTTACCCTGGTTAAACAATGGATGTGGCCCACTTTGTATTTGATACAAACACTGTGATCCTAGCGTGTTTGTGTAGATGACATGTGAGTGGGGATATCCTATGTAATGAGATTACATAAGACCGAACCACGAAATAGTAATCTGTAGCTGTAACTCCGTGGACTAGTTAGGTTTCTATTTCACTAGGATGACCTTGGCAACTTGATCCCAATCCTGAGAAGGTTACGAACTCCTGTTCACGAGGGATTGCCCTTTGACTAGTATAGGTGAGTGATAACACACAAAATGTGCTATCCTTAGGCTTAAATCGTGTTAGTTTTATGATAATTTCAGGGCTTTAACGTATTTAATTTGTTGAAATTCAGGTTAAAGAGCAATGTGAGAATGGATGGAGAATTATGGGGAGAAAGGAGCCAAAATTGACATTAAATGGAAGAAGTAAGGTCAAAACAAGCCATCAAATCCGAGGAGATAGCGTTGCAACGCCATTCAGGGCGTTGCAACGCTCTGTGTGCAACCATCTACTATGGAAGCACTTACCGATGGCGTTGCAACGCTCCACATGCAGCAGCTACGTCTTGAAGATCCGTGACGATGGCGTTGCAACGTTGCCTTGTAGCGTTGCAACGCCACTTCGATAGTAGAAGACACACGAGGGTAGCAGCGTTGCAACGCTACTTCGATAAGAAACGACGCGCGAGGTTTGCAGCGTTGCAACGCTGTCCTTAGCGTTACAACGCCGCCTGATATTTTCCATATATGAATTATTCGCTAGGGCACGGTGTTGCAACGCCATGCCCAGCGTTGCAACGCCGTCCTATTGATATAAAAAAGAAAATATGCATCTTGGATGAGGAGGCCTTTTTGGAGAGATTTTGCCACCATTGTTTAGAGATATTTGTGAGAGATTGTAAGAAGATTTTTGGGAGATTTCAAGAAGGAGACTTTTTGGAGCTCGGGGTTCGTGATAGGTGTTGGGATCGTTGTCGTTCACGCCACTAGAGTTTTTTCTTCGTTCTTTTCACTTTTATTGTTGAACTATGGTTTTGTATTTAAGTTTAGTAGGATTTATAGTGGACATGAGTAGCTAAACTTGTTATCTTAGGGATAGATGTAGCCTTTTAATTATGTTATTTTGTTGAATTGACTGCCTTTGGTTTATTGTAATGCTTTTATTCATGCAATCGCATCCTTAATGCTTATAGACTCTTAATCACGGTTTATTTGTTCTTAGGTCTGAATTTATTCTTGAGAAAGATATTTTAGATCTGATCACTTTTGCATGACTGATAGTCACTTTGACATGAGAATGATTGAAGTGCTATTAGAAACCCATAAGAATTGAACTTAGTGCCATGTTTGATTTTTAGGTTGAACAGAGATGTTCAATTCTATGTCTTGCATGAGATTCACTTGCCTCGAGAGAGGTTATTTGTTATCTTAGTTTCTTGGTTTATAAAAGCAGTGCAATAACCCATCAGCATGATCTCAATAAAATAACTAATTAATTGGTGAAATCTAGTCCCTAAGATATTCGTCTCTCCTGATTGTTCTCAACTTTCACTCTTGGATTTTGTGTTTTCACCTCACTTTAAAGTCTAATTTTCTAGATAAAATTTAGTGGTGTTATTGATAGGAATTAATTGATTTAAATACCCAATCCTGTGGACGATACTCGTACTCAAATTCACTATATTAAAACTTGACCCGTACACTTGCAGTATTGCAAAATTTACGCAACAAGTTTTTGGCACCGTAGCCGGGGATTGGCGTTTATTTAATTCTTTTGGTACTATTAAGAAGTCACTTAGTCTTAATCTAGAGTTTGTGTTTCTTTTTTGTGTTTGTTTTTGTTGTCTTTGTTTATTGTGATTTTGTGTTAAGTTTTGTGTTTCTTTTAGTTTTGTGTTGTTTTTGTTAGTTTTAAATTTTCTATTTTTCTTTGTGTTGTGTGTTGCATGCGAAGTAACTCAGAAACTGATCTAGTTCCTTTTGATCCTGAAGTTGACAGAACTTTCAGGAGGAAGCTTAAGGAAACTAAAGACAAGGTCAGAATCATGGAGGAGCAACAGGGAGAGAATAAGCCCATTAGGGAGCACTTCCAGCCCACTTTTGCTGGAAACCAATCTGGAATGATTTATGCTCCAATTCAGGCTAATAATTTTTAGATAAAGACGGGTCTCATCCAGATGGTTCGAGAGAATGCTTTCAGAGGACATGCCACTGAGGATCCCAATCTGCATCTGAGATCCCTTTCTTTGAAATCGTGCACGGTAAAAATTAACGGTGTATCCGGTAATGCTATTCGCCTACGATTGTTTCCTTTTTCTCTGCATAATAAGGCAAAATTCTGGTTGGAGTCCTTACCACCTGGTAGTATTAGCACTTGGGAGGAATTAGCCCAGACATTCTTGGCTAAATACTTCCCACCTGCCAAGACTACGAGGCTGCGCATTGAGATTGGCACTTTCAGAAAGCAGGATGGAGAACAGATGTTTGAGGCTTGGGAAAGATATAAATATTTACTTAGAAAATGCCCACAACATGGTTATCCTGACTGGTTGCAAATTCAATTATTTTATAATGGATTATCTGGTAATAATAAATCTCTTCTTGATGCAGCTGCTGGGGGATCAATATTTTTTAAGTCTGCAGAGGATGCTCGTACTTTGCTTGAGGAGATGGCGGCCACTAGTTATAATTGGCATTCTGAAAGATCAACTGTCAAACCTGTGGCTGGGATGTACGAGATAGATGAGGTAAGTTCCATCAAGTTTCATATGGCCTCCCTAACTAGTGCTTTGAATAAACTTGCAGGTACAGGTAACAGTGAATCCATAGCTGCAGTTGCAGCTGCTAACAAACTTGCAGGTGGTGAAGATCTGGAACCTGAGTAGGCTCAATATGTCAACAACAGAGGTTATGGGTATCGTGGAAATCAGAATCAAAATCAGTTGCCCACTCATTATCATCCAGGTTTGCGAAATCATGAAAATTTTTCTTATGCTAATCAGAAGAATGTTTTGCAGCCTCCTCCAGGTTATGCATCTACATCTACAGCTGAGGGAAAGCCATCTCTGGAGGACATGATGAGTTCATTCATCACTGAATCCAGGAATCGAACCAACCAGTTGGAAAATGCAGTGCTAAGCTTGAGCACCACAGTGAACTCACATGGAGCAGCCATTAAGAACATAGAGGTACAAATTAGTCAGATGGCAACCACCCTAAACACGCTGCAGAAAGGTAAACTTCCTATTGACACTGAGGTGAATCCTAGGGAACATTGCAACGTTGTGACCCTAAGAAGTGGTAAGGAGCTTGCTTGGCCCGAAAAGGTAAATTCAAGAGCAAACTCAATTCGATGCCAAGGAGGATACAATGGAAGTAGTAGAGGAAGCGAGCACATCGAAACAAACAGAGAAGATTTCTGATTTCTCTATTCCTATCGTTCCTAACTCTATTCCTTATCCTCAGCGCTTTCAAAAGAAAAAGATTGACTCTGATTTTGCTAAATTTCTTGATATGTTTAAGAAACTGCATATTAATATTCCTTTTGCAGATGCCTTGGAACAAATGCCCAAATATGCAAAGTTCATGAAGGAAGTCCTGTCTAGAAAGAAGATGTTTGACAAATATGAGACAGTCAACATCATTGATGAATGCAGTGCTATACTCCAGAGGAAACTACCACAAAAATTGAAAGATCCAGGGAGTTTTACTATTCCTTGCAATATTGGTAGTATTTTTGTTGATAGAGCTTTATGCGATCTAGAGGCTAGTATTAATTTGATGCCTTTATCTGTTTACAGAAAGCTAGGTCTTGGGGAGGTGCAACCTACAACCATCTCACTACAGTTGGCGGATCGTTCTATCAAATATCCCAGAGGTATTGTAGAAGATGTGTTGGTCAAAGTTGAACAGTCTATTTTCCCTGCAGATTTTGTGGTTCTGGATATGGAGGAAGATTCTGAGATCCCAATAATTTTGGGGCGACCTTTCCTAGCCACTGGAAGAGCATTGATAGATGTGCAGGATGGTAAGTTCACTCTAAGGGTTTGTGAGGATAAGGTTGTATTTGACATTTTTCGATCCTTGATGTACCCTGATGAGGTAAGTACCTGCCACATGATCGATATTCGGGATAATGTTGTGAATACACCTAGAGAGCTAGGTTTATCTGTTGACCCCTTAGAGACTTGTATGACAACTTCAATGGTAGATCGATTAGAAATTTTGGATCATGAAGTTACTTATTACAATAAATCAACAATCAATTGCCTAAACTTCAACATGAACAATTTTCACAACTGCATGTCACTAAGATAGAAGAAACAAAACCTCCTGATCTAGAGTTGAAACAATTACTTGCACACCTGCATTATACTTTCTTAGGAAATATATCTACATATCCTGTGATTATTTCTGCCTTATTAGGTTCTTTGATCTTTGTAGTTCTTTTTGTTTTCAGATGTGGAGAAAGGAGCCAAATCCGAGGATTATGGATGGAGAATTATGGGGAGAAAGGAGCCAAAATTGACATTAATTGGAAGAAGCAAGGTCAAAACAAGCAATCAAATCCGAGGAGATGGCGTTGCAACGCCATTCAGGGCGTTGCAACGCTCTGTGTGCAACCATCTACTATGGAACCACTTACCGATGGCGTTGCAACGCTGCTTTGCAGCGTTGCAATGCTCCACATGCAGCAGCTACGTCTTGAAGATCCGTGACGATGGCGTTGCAACGCTGCCTTGTAGCGTTGCAACGCCACTTCGATAGCAGAAGACACGCGAGGATAGCAGCGTTGCAACGCTACTTCGATAAGAAAAGGCGCGCGAGGTTTGCAGCGTTACAAGCAGTAACGCCGTCCGCCATTACAGCGCCGCTGATATTTTCCATATATGAATTATTCGCTAGGGCACGGCGTTGCAACACCGTCCTATTGATATAAAAAAGGAAAATATGCATCTTGGATGAGGAGGCCTTTTTGGAGAGATTTTGCCACCATTGTTTAGAGATATTTGTGAGAGATTGTAAGAAGATTTTTGGGAGATTTCAAGAAGGAGACTTTTTGGAGCTCGGGGTTCGTGATAGGTGCCGGGATCGTTGCCGTTCACGCCACGAGAGTTCTTTCTTCGTTCTTTTCACTTTTATTGTTGAACTATGGTTTTGTATTTCAGTTTAGTAGGATTTATAGTGGACATGAGTAACTAAACTTGTTATCTTAGGGATAGATGTAGCCTTTTAATTATGTTATTTTGTTGAATTGACTGCCTTTGGTTTATTGTAATGCTTTTATTCATGCAATTGCATCCTTAATACTTATAGACTCTTGATCACGGTTTATTTGTTCTTAGGTCTGAATTGATTCTTGAGAAAGATATTTTAGATCTGATCTCTTTTGCATGACTGATAGTCACTTTGACATGAGAATGATTGAATTGCTATTAGAAACCCATAAGAATTGAACTTAGTGCCATGTTTGATTTTTAGGTTGAACAGAGATGTTCAATTCTATGTCTTGCATGAGATTCACTTGCCTCGAGAGAGGTTATTTGTTATCTTAGTTTATTGGTTTATAAAAGCAGTGCAATAACCCATCATCATGATCTCACTAAAATAGCTAATTAATTGGTGAAATCTAGTCCCTAAAATATTCGTCTCTCCTGATTGTTCTCAACTTTCAATCTTGGATTTTGTGTTTTCACCTCACTTTAAAGTCTAATTTTCTAGATAAAATTGAGTGGTGTTATTGATAGGAATTAATTGATTTAAATACCCAATCCTGTGGACGATACTCGTACTCAAATTCACTATATTAAAACTTGACCCGTACACTTGCGGTATTGCAAAATTTACGCAACAGTGAGAGTGGCCAGATTCGCCGACTCAATATGCCTACCTTCTTGGGGACAAGACCGAGTGAGCGGCTGGAAACTTAACTTAGCAAGATGGAATTCACTCCTTCCCGCCTACTAGGGTAAGTAGAGGAATGTTCCCTTAAGTGGTGTCTCCGGGACTTGAACAAAGGACCCGACCCTCTCATTGGCCCGAGAGGGTCTCTGTTTGTTGGTAGGACCACAAAAAAATTGTTCATTAGAGGAGCACTTGTACTTAAGGCACAAGATGTAACCCAGTTGTAAAACGGTAATTTGACCTAGCTGGTGTTACGAACATTCGTGAAGGATTGACTTGCTGTTATTGGTCAATATCCGTGGACATAGAAATATATCTGCAATGAGAAGAGTGCAGCTGTGGGACTTTAGTGGAGTGTTCCCGCAGTTAACGAAAGTTGATTGGGAGGTTAATGAGATTAACCGAGCAATCTCGTATCGTTGGAGCTTCTGATCTGTAGGTCCATTAGGTCCACCTTCTAGCTCGTAAAGGGTTCTTAGATCATTTGAATTTTAAATGTTCAAATTCATTAGGGAATAAACTTTATGTATATAGATACGATATAATATATAGTTTTGGAACTATATATTATAAATTTAATGTGAATATGATTCATATTAAATTATATGAGAGAATTGAATATTTGAAAGAGTTCAAATATTATATTAAATGTGAATGTGATTCACATTTTGAAAACTATAGGTTAAAATTTAATGTGCACTGGATGTACATTAAAACTATAGTTTAAATGGGTAATATGATTAAATGAGATTTAATCCAAATTAAATATATGATATTTAATTTGTAATATTTGAATATGATTTAAATTAATAATTAAATTTGATTTAATTATTATATTATTATTATTATATTATTATTTTAATAATAAAATAAGGGAACGTGTCATCCAGACACGTTCCCCACTACCCCTTCCCTTCTCCCTATCGACAGTTTAACAGGGAGATATATTTAATGTATTTAGATACAATATATAATTATAGTTTTTGAACTATATATTATAACTTTAATATGAATATGATTCATATTAAATTATATGAGAGAATTGAATATTTGAAAGAGTTCAAATATTATATTAAATGTGAATGTGATTCAAATTTGAAAACTATAGGTTAAAATTTAATGTGCACTGGATGTACATAAAACTATAGGTTAAAGGGGTGATATGATTAAATGAGATTTAATCCAAATTAAACATATGATATTGAATTTGTATTATTTAAATTAATAATTAAATTTGATTTAATTATTATTTAATTATTATTATTATTATTATTTTAATAATAAAATAAGGGAACGTGTCATCAAGACACGTTCCCAGTACCCCTCCTTCTTCTCCCTATCGACAGTTTAACAGGGAGAAGAAGATTGTTGAATTGATTGATCGATCAACTGAATTGTTCAAGCAATTGGAGAATTGCTGTGAAAACTCTCTCTGACTCTCTCATTCCCAATCTATCCAAAAGTTGGAATCCTTCCCACCAAGGAAAGATCTAAGCACTCAGAGATATAAGAGGTGATCTCTGGTGGTTGTGTTCTTGCTGGAAGAAAACAGAGAAGTCCCTGTACAATTGATTTGCTGTACAACCTTTGGAGGAACAAGTTGCTGGAGAAAATCTACAAAGGTAATTTATTCATCTCTTTAATTAGTTTAATTGTTAAGCTTCTATCATGTTTGCATGTACTACTCCATGCTTTAATTAGATTAAATGATGTATGCTTGTTTTGTATTTTGTCAATGTACTAGTTTTTGTTTCAATTGAAACAATCAAGCAAATTACGATCCCAAACACGTTTCCGCTGCTCAAGGAGATCCAATCTCCATCAATTGGTATCCGAGCCAAGTTTGATTTGTTGTTGATGAAACAAAATTGCATCTCTTTTATAGATGATTATTCTAGATTTGGGCATATTTACCTAATGCACCAAAAGTTTGAAGCACTTGAAAAGTTCAAGGAATTCAAGACGGAGGTTGAAAATCAATTAGGTAAAACTGTTAAAACACTTCGATCAGATCGAGGTGGAGAGTACATGGATTTAAAATTCCAGAACTATATGATAGAACATGGAATTACATCCCAACTCTTAGCTCCCGGCACACCACAGCAAAACGGTGTATCGGAAAGGAGAAATAGAACATTGTTGGACATGGTTCGATCAATGATGAGTTATGCTCATCTCTCTAGTTCCTTTTGGGGTTACGCAGTAGAGATCAGTACACATTTTGAATAATGTGCCCTCAAAAAGTGTTTCTGAAACACCTTATGAAGTCTGGAAAGGACGTAAAGGTAGTTTATGCCTATTCGTATGATACCGAAAAGAAACAAGAGGTGGTTTATTCTATGATCCTAAGGAAGATAAGCTTTTTGCGTCGACAAATGCTATTTTCTTAGAGGAGGACCACATAAGGGACCACAAACCAAAAAGTAAAGTAGTTTTGAGTGAATTAGATGGAACAATAGCAAAGGTTGCTAAGAACACTAGTACGTCAACAAGAGTTGTTGATACTAGTTTGTCTAGTCAAGAGAGTCCATCTCAAGAGTTGAGTATGCCTCGACGTAGTGGGAGGGTTGTATGTCTGACTTTGACCAGTTACATGGGTTTAACTGATATCCAAGTTGTTATACCAGATAACAACTGCGAGGATCCATTGACTTATAATCAAGCAATGGGTGACAAAGACAAAGACAAATGGGTCATAGCCATGGACCAAGAAATGGAGTCTATGTACTTCAATTCTGTTTGGGATCTTGTAGATAAACCTGATGGGGTAAAACCTATAGGTTGTAAGTGGATCTACAAGAGAAAGCGTGGTGTAGATGGCAAGGTGCAAACCTTTACAGCTAAACTAGTAGCAAAGGGTTATACCCACGTTGAAGGGGTTGACTATGAGGAGACCTTTTCACCTATTGCTATGGTAAAGTCTATCCGTATCCTGCTTGCCATTGCCGCATATTATGACTATGAGGTATGACAAATGGATGTAAAGACAGCCTTTTTGAATGGCAATCTTGAGGAAAACATTTACATGGACCAACCCAAAGGGTTCATTGAACCAGGACAAGAGCAAAAGGTTTGCAGGCTTAAAAGGTCAATTTATGGACTGAAACAAACCTCTAGGTCCTGGAATATAAGATTTGATGAGGCAATCAAATCTTATGGTTTTCACCAGAATGATGATGAACCTTGTGCCTACAAGAAAATCATCAATAATTCTGCCGCATTCCTAATTCTCTATGTGGATGATATCCTACTCATTGGGAATGATGTAGGTTATCTTACTGACATCAAGGAATGGCTAGCTACGCAGTTCCAAATGAAAGATTTGGGTGATGCACAGTTTGTTCTTGGGATCCAGATTGTATGGAACCACAAGAATAAAACACTAGCCATGTCTCAAACATCTTACATAGACAAGGTGTTGTCAAGGTTTAAGATGCAAGATTCCAAAAAGGGTTTGTTGCCTTTTAGACATGGAATCCATTTGTCTAAGGAACAGTGTCCTAAGACACCTCAAGGAGTTGAGGATATGAGACAGATTCCTTATGCATCGGCTGTTGGGAGCCTTATGTACGCCATGTTGTGTGCTAGGCCTGACATCTGCTTTCAGATTGGGATGGTCGGTGGTATCAATCAAATCCAGACTTGAACACCGGGGCGGTTAAGACAATCCTTACGTATCTTCGGAGAACAAGGAACTACATGCTCGTGTATGGGGCTAAGGATCTGATCCTTACAGGATACACAGATTCTGACTTTGAGACTGATAAAGATTCTCGAAAATCTACATTTGGGTCAGTATTCACTCTTAACGAAGGAGTTGTAGTATGGCGAAGCTTCAAGCAAGGTTGCATCGCTGATTCCACCATGGAGGCCGAAAATGTAGCAGCTAAAGAGGCAGTTTGGTTAAGGAAATTCATGCTTAATTTGGAAGTTTTTCCAAATATGACTTTGCCCATCACGCTGTATTGCGATAACAGTGGTGCAGTGGCAAATTCGAGGGAACCCCAAAGTCACAAGAGGGGAAAGCACATTGAGCGAAAATATCACCTCATCCGGGAGATCGTGCATTGACGAGACGTGATTGTCACGAAGATAGCCTGAGAGCACAACATTGTTGATCCTTTTACAAAGGCTCTCACGGCTAAAGTTTTTTAGAGTCACCTAGAAAGTCTAGGTTTACAAGTCTTCTCCAACTAGGGCAAGTGGGAGTATTTTGTACAAAGGGGTTTAAATGCCCTAGTTTATTGTATTTACATTACTGTAATGTTTTAGTACTCCACAAGCTTTAGGCCAAGTGGGAGATTGTTGGGATTTATGCCCTAAACTTGTGTAATTTTGATCAATTAAATAAAGGGTTATTTGTTTTGATAGAATTACAGTCTTGCTTAATAAATCCAATAAACTAAGCTCCAAGGTTATAACATATATCTTGAACATCAGTGTACTGGACACTATTTGGATTGCGTTCAAGAATATAACCTAAATGGTCTATGGTATAAGAATAAGGTTGGAAACCTCATTCTGGAAACACCATGGATGCGACTCATTTTGTAATTAGTACAAATGAGGTAATCCAACTCATTCATGTAGTTGACATGCGAGTGGGGGCATCCTGTATGAAGAGTTCATACAAGACCGAACCACAAATTATTAGTCTAACCAATTAACGCCAATTAATGTGATAAGATTAGTAATTTATAGATGGTCATTAGTGACTCGACCTGAATCCTGACCAAGTTAAGAGCTCTTGCTTATAAGGGTTTGTCCTTAGACTAGTATGGGTGAGAGTGGCCTATAGCCGACTTAATAAGCCTACCTTCTCAGGGACAGAACCTCGTAAGTAGCTGGGAACTTAACTGTGCAAGATGGAATTCACTTATTCCTACACTAAGGAATTAGATAGGTTGTTCCCTTAAGAACTGACTCCAGGTCTTGAACAACGCGGTCTCGCCCTCTATGAGGGTATGAGTCTAAGGTAGGACCTTAGACTTGTTTTTCATTAGAGGATCAGTGGTGCTTAAGGAACAAAGAGGTAATCACAGGGGTAAAACAGTAATTTGACCCAGCTGTGATTACGGACAACCTGTGAAGGGTCGACTCATGGGTATTAACTATATCAGTGGACACAATATTATCTACAGTGAGAAGAGTGCAACTACAAGTCTATAGTGGAGTGACTTGTAATTAATGAATATTGATTAACTGGATCAAAGAGTTTGGTCATTTAATCTCATATCATTGGAGCTCATGAACTGTAGGTCCATTAGGTCCCTCCGTTGGCTCAAAATGGTAATATTGAGGGTATAAAGTTAGGAATGAAATTGAAATGTTCAATTTCATATATGAGATATCATATCAATTATATGTGATATAATTGATATAATATATAGTTTTAATGTGAATTGTATTCACATATTAACTATATAATGAGAGAATGAAAAAGGGATATGATGGTAATTTCCATCCCTATCTCCTTATATATAGTTGCATAAGATGCAACTAGGTCAAGTTAATCTAAGGCTTTGTTGTGTTGTTGGAAAGGTTCCAAAACACAATCTCTCTCTCACAAAATCTCATCTTACCTAAAGGGAACCCACATTCCTCCCTCACCTAGAGAACAACAGAGAAGATCTAGTGGTCGTGTCTTAGTTCGTTCGTGGTTCGTGTTGATGAGATCCAGATCTTGGGAGAGGAGGAGCACTTGAAGAAAGGTTCTTCAAAGGTAATATTTTCCTGCTGTCCATCTGATTTATATGCTTAATCTAGATGCTTTTGTTCTTGAATGAAATCGTTGTAACTAAATCAAGAGCGCGCGATTCACAATCGCTTCCGCTGCGGGATTCGATTCCCTTCACCACAACCATAAGGTTATGCAAATCATATTTGCATAACCACATATAATAAGATATCTCATATCTCATTATACTAATCACATTTGTATAATTGTGGATTTTAAATTGAATCACATTCAATTTAATTTCTCACAATCTAATTTCTCCAAATTAGCCTTAATTAAACAATTAGGCTAACCTATAGTTTATTATGAATCTCATTCACATTAAACTATATAATATGTCAATCATATCGCATATAAATGACATATATACCCTTTTAATGAATTTGAACACTTCAAATCCACACCAAACTGTAAACCCTCTATGAATCCAGTTTGAGCCAGCAAATGGACCTAATGAACCTACAAGTGACGAGCTCCAATGATCCGAGACTAGCCTGTCAAACTCTTAGACCCGGTTAATAAACATTCATTAGCTACGGTAACACTCCACTAAAGCCCGTAGCTGCACTCTCATCAATGTAGGACAAGTTGTGTCCATTGATATAACCAATGCCCGTGAGTCGACCCTTCACAGGTTGTTCGTAAACAGTACTAGGTCAAATTACCATTTTACCCCTGTGTCTATTTCTTACTCCTTTAGTCCCCAGTGCTCCTCTGATGAACAACAACGTTGTATGATCCAACCATAAACAACACCACTCTCGGGCCAGTGAAAGTGTGGGCGCCCGTTGTCCAAGCCCTGGAAACTGCACTTAAGGGAACAACCCCTCTAGTTTCCCTAAAGTCGGGAACGAGTGAATTCCATCTCGCGTAGTTAAGTTCCCAGTTCCCCACGCGGTCCTGTCCCTGACAAGATAGACATATTGGGCAAGTAACTGTGACCACCCTCACCCGTACTAGTCAAAGGACAGACCCCCACAGGCAGGAGTCCGTAACACTCTCAAGATTAAGGTCAAGTCACTATTGGTCAACTGCGAAGTTATTAGTATAATATTGTCAACGACGTTACATCAGTAGGTCTAATAATTCACGGTCCGGTCTTGTACAATCTCATTGCACAAGATGCCCCCACTCGCATGTCAACCACATGAACGAGTCAGATCACCTCGTTTGTATCTAATACAAAGCGGGCTGCATCCACAGTGTATCCAGGATTGGGTCTCCAACCCTATCCATATACTATACACAGTTCGGGTCATTTACTCGAGCGTGATGCTCCCTGTGTGTCCACTACACACCGTTCAAGTTCTAGTTCTCTCATAATTCAATGACCTTGAAGCTTAGTTTATTGGACAAAGTTTGTAAAAATGCGAGACACAAAGTGATGAAAAAATAACTCTTATTTATTTCAATCATAAGTATTACAAACAAGTACGTGATTAGGACAAAGTTTGTTTTTCCCTTCTAAAGCATGTTTAATCTAGTTTTCATGTGATAGAAACAATTTTAAGAAAGCGTTTTTCACAACGATACCACGACGATTCAATCGTTTTTTCGCTGCGTGGGATTTTCATTCCTTCAATTGGTATCAGAGCCAAATCGTTGGCTTTTCGTTGTGCAAATATTTTTCTTAAAATTAGGTGGGTATTGCTTCAATTCCTGAGATGAAATTGTTGGTTTTGCATAATTGGATGGTTTCGGTTTTGACACTAGTTTTAGGTTTATTTTCTGTTGATTAGATCAATGTAAAGGCCCATGTTTTTGGGGCATTTAGAAAATAAATCGAGTCTGTAAGTCCGGGTCTTTGTCGGCAAGAGTATCTGTGAAGAAATCGGAGTGGAAACGGGTGAAAAGCGACAAAAAACAACAAAGGAGCTTGTTGTTCTGTCGACTGCGTTGAGACGCTGTTCTTCGGCGTTTCAATGCTGTCCGTGCGGTACCATGCTAATCAGCAGGTCAGCGTTGCAACGCTGGGTGTAGCGTTGGACGTGATGAGGACAACGTTGGACACTGCAGGTTGCAATGCTGCATGCGTTGAGGAGCAGTTCGCGAGGTAGTTGCGCGAGGATGTGGGAAGGTGCTAACGTGAGGGACTTTTTTGAAGTTTTATTTAATTTTCTTTTTATGTAAAATGTATTTTAGTTTTTTTAATTAAATTAATTAATATTAGTATAAAGATTATATTAATGTTAATTAATTCAATTAATGTCCCCTAAGTGCCAAAACCGATCTAATTTTTGCTATTTATTTATTTTATGCATGAGATGTATGAAATATTTAATTCTATGTGCATAATGTATGTCATATAGATTTAAAATCCCACCTTATGTTAAACATTTCATGCATCATATTTATATTATAAGTCTTATAATGTATAGTATGCATGATAGGTTATATTATAAGTGTTATAATATAATGTATGCATGTTTTAATTTATTTAAATATAAGTGTTATATTTTTTAGATTAATAGCATGCTCATGCATTTAATTCACGTGATGAATGTATGTTATAGTTTAATGTTATTCATGTGATGAATGATCAAGCACTATGACATAGAATGCATGTAACCTAAGTTAATTATTAGTTTTAAAATGTTTATAACTTGAATAATTAGACATTGGTTTTCTAGTTCTAATAAGATTAGAATTAGGAAATCAAATATGACCTTTGAATGATGACTGATTAGTAGCTCTGTCTAAGGAAAGTTCTGTCTAAGGCTGGGGTATTTAAGCTGACGCTTTGCGGAATACCCATACTTGGGAACCGACCTGGGAGTGAATTCGGTCCAGAGATTCTTAGGTTATATTTCTTTAGTGGCGTTAATTAAAAAGTTGATTAATTTACTCACATAGACCTAAGTTAAAAATGTGATTATAAACTTAGGCTAAATCAATATAAGAGTTATATTGGTAGACTTAGGTAAATATTAGCCGATTTATCTAGGTTAATCCCGAATAATATAAAGTGTTGAGTGGGAGGAAATAAAGTCTATGAGATACATTTAATTTTTCGACCACAAATCTCAGTTAAAGTCTGCACCGTGAGATCCATACTCGACCTCGTGGCGCAAATGGGAGCGTCCCCCCTTCGGATGGTATTTGTATGGATCAATATCATAGTGGATGGAGAGAGTACTTATAGTGAGTGAGAGCGAGACCTATGAAAATGGGACCCACAGTCTCTTCTTTCGATTCCACTGTGAGACGCCTATGATCCGCCTGCTAGTTTGGCCTGGACCAGACAATCCCTTCGGAGGGCCTTGATCATATGAGTCGGAACACCGTGAATTCTAGAAAAGAATACAGTTTCCTTGTTGGTTTTCTTTCTTGGTTCACCATTCAGAGGCTATTGTTTGGACGAATGCTTGGAAACTTAAAGATTGAGGGTGACACTCAAAGGATTCATCAAGAGTTACTGAATTCAGACCGAAAGATGGTAACTGGACGCCTAATGGAATAAGAGTTATTCTAGTATTAGGGTCTGATCGAGAAAGTCTCGTCTCAAAGGAGGAGTGTTTCTGTTCACCCTTCGGTGGCGGTCATTCTAAACCTTTGGGATATCATTGTAATTTTTTAATGACCTAAGGATCATAGGATAAATTTTTTCTAAACTTGATTGGATTTTAAAAAATTTTTTGCTAGACTAACACAGAGTTTTTACTTCTTTTTTCAGCAAAATGTCTAGCTCAATAATAGTTTTACTAGCATCCGACAAATTAGTGGGAGATAATTTCTAAACTTGGAAAAATAATATAAACACGATTCTAGTAACTGACGACCTTAAGTTCGCGCTCACTGAGGAGTGTCCTCAGGTGTCGGGCTCGACCGCGTCACTAAGTGCTCGTGATGCGTACGATCGATGGATCAGGGCCAATGAAAAGGGCAAGGTTTATATAATTGCCAGTTTATCTGAAGTATTGGCAAAGAAGCATGAGCTGATGATCACCGCCAAGGAGATCATGGAGTCCTTGCAGGAAACGTTTGGACAATAACCCTTTCAGGTCTGGCATGACTCGCTCAAACACGTCTTCACGCCTGGATGAAAGAAGCGGCGTCTGTCCGTGAACATGTTCTGGATGGCAGAGATGAACGGGGCTTCGATCGATGAGTCGAGCTAGGTCAACTTTATCTTGGAGACTCTTCCGAACCGTTTCTTTCAGTTTCGTAGCAATGCTGTTATGAACAAAATTAGCTATACTCTGACCACCCTTCTCAACGAGTTACAGAACTTCCAGTCCTTGATGAGGATCAGGACACCGAAAGCTGAGTCAAATGTTGCCTTCAGGTCCTTTCACAGGGGTTCGACCTCTAGGACTAAATATTTGGCTCCTTCTCACCTGATATAGAAAAATAAGAAGATGATGAAGAAGCGAAAAGCTGACCGCGCTGCCGCCTAAAAGGGCAAAAAAGTCAAGGAAGTTGCAGAGAAAAGAAAGTGTTTCCACTGCAATGGGACGACCACTAGAAGCATAACTGTCCCAAGTTCCTTGCCGACCGGAAGAATCAAGGTAAATGTGATTTACTGGTTACAGAAACTTGTTTACTGGAGAGTAATGACTCTGCCTGGATATTGGATTCGGGCGCCACTAACCATGTTTGTTCTTATTTTCAGCGAATTAGTTCCTGGTAGCCGTTGCGAGAGGGTGAGGTGACTCAACGGGTTAGACACGGTGAAGCTTTATTTTGGTGGGAAGTACTTATTATTAGATAATTTGTACCTAGTGCCAGAGTTTACTAGAAACCTTGTTTCCATTTCCTGCCTTATTGAACAATGTATTACTGTTTCCTTTGAATCTAATAAAGCGTTTATTTCTTTCAAAGACAATTTACTTTGTTCTACTTTACTTGAGTCTAATCTATACGTTTTGAAACCTAATTCTCAAAAGTGTTTTGAATAATGAATTGTTTAAAACGGCAGAAACACGAACTAATAGAGTGAAAGTTTCTCCTAAAGAAAATGCCCATTTTTGTCATCTATGGTTATGCCACATTAATCTCAATAGGATTGAGAGACTAGTGAAGAGTGGACTTCTAAGCGAGTTGGAAGAAAACTCTTTACCAGTATGTGAGTCATGCCTCGAAGGCAAAATTACCAAACGTCCTTTTAGTGGAAAAGGATATAGAGCCAAAGAGCCCATTGAGCTTATGCATTCTGACCTTTGTGATCCGATGAGGGTTAAAGCACGAGGAGGTTACGAATACTTTGTATCTTTTATAGATGATTATTCGAGGTATGGGTATATTTACCTAATGCATAGGAAGTCTGAAACTCTTGAAAAGTTCAAGGAGTACAAGACTGAGGTTGAGAACCTGTTAGGTAAAACAATAAAAACACTTCGATCAAATCAAGGTGGAGAGTATATGGACACTGAATTCTAGGACTATATGATAGAACATGGAATTATGTCTCAACTCTCAGCTCTTGGTATGCCACAGCAGAATGCTGTATCGGAGAGGAGAAACAGAACCCTGTTGGACATGGTTCGATCGATGATGAGCTATAATCGTCTCCCTGATTCTTTTTGGGGGTTACACAGTGGAGACTGCGATGTATATTTTGAACAACGTTCCATCGAAAAGTGTTTGTGAAACACCTTTCGAACTCTAGAATGGACGTAAAGGCAGTTTACACCATTTAAGAATTTGGGGATGCCCGACCCATGTGTTTGTGTCAAACCCAAAAAAGTTCGAACACCGTTAAAAATTGTGCCTATTTGTAGGTTACCCAAAAGAGACTAGGGGTGGTCTATTTTTTAATCCTAAGGAAAGTAGGGTGCTTGTGTCGACAAACGTCACTTTCCTTGAGGAAGACAACGTTAGGGATCATTTACCTAGAAGAAAAATCGTGTTAAACGAAATGGACAGTACATCAGCAAGAGTTGCTGATGGGGCTAGTACGTGACCAAGTGTTATTGATCCTAGCATGTCTAGTCAAGTCTGTTCCCAAGAGTTGAGAATGCCTCGACGTAGTGGGAGGGCTGTGAGACAGCCTGAACGTTACATGGGTTTAGCTGAAACCCAAGTCGTCACCTCTGATGATGACTGTGAGGATCCATTGACCTATGATCAGGCAATGGCAAACATTGACAAAGACGAATGGGTTAAAGCTATGGACTAGGAAATGAAGTCGATGTACTTCAATTCCGCCTGGGAGCTTGTGGATCAACCGGATGGGGTAAAACCTATAGGTTGCAAATGGATATACAAGCGTAAACATGGCATAGATGGGAAGGTGCAGACCTTCAAAGCACGACTAGTGGCAAAAGGTTTTACCCAGGTTGAAGGGGTTGACTATGAGGAAACCTTTTCAATTGTTGCCATGGTAAAGTCGATCAGGATCCTTCTGGCCATTGCCGGATATTATGACTATGAGGTATTGCAGATGGATGTCAAGACCGCCTTTTTGAATGGCAACCTTGATGAGACCATCTACATGGACCAACCCAAGGGGTTCATTACCCAAGGCCAAGAGCAAAAGGTTTGCCGGCTTCATAGGTCTACTTTTGGACTGAAACAAGCCTCGAGGTCTTGGAATATAAGGATTGATGAGGCGATCAAATCTTATGGCTTTGATTAGAATGTTGACGAGCCTTGTGTCTACAAGAAAATCGTCAACAACACTGTCGCATTTCTGATATTGTATGTGGTTGATATCCTTCTCATTGGGAATGAGGTAGGATTTTTTCCTGACGTAAAGAAATGGATGGATTTGCAATTCCAAATGAAAGATTTGGTAGAAACACAGTATATCCTAGGTATCCAGATAGTCTGGAACCGGAAGAACAGAACGCTGACCATGTCTCAGGCGTCTTATATTGACAAGATGTTGTCTAAATATAAGATGCAGAACTCCAAGAAGGGTTTGTTGCCTTTCAGTCATGAGGTTCACCTGTCTAAGGATCAATGTCCAAGGACTTCTCAAGAGGTTGAGGATATGAGACGAATCCCTTATGCTTCAGCGGTTGGGAGCCTCATGTATGTCATGCTGTGTACTAGGCCCGACATCTGTTATGCAGTTGGGATCGTCAATAGGTATCAATCCAATCCAAGATTAGATCACTGGACTGTCGTAAAGGCAATCCTCAAGTATCTTAGGAGAACGAGGAACTACAGCTTAGTGTGTGGGAGTGTGGATTGGATCCTTACAGGATACACAGATTCTAACTTTTAGCCGATAAGGATTATAGGAAATCCACTTCGGGGTCAACCTTAATTCTGAATGGAGGAGTTGTAGTATGGTGAAGCATCAAGTAGGGATGCATCCCTGATTCCACTATGGAAGCTGAGTACGTTGCGACTTGTGAAGCTGTAAAGGAAGCTTTTTGGCTTAGGAAGTTCATGATAGATTTGGAAATTGTTCAAAAATATAAACTTGTCGATCACGCTGTTTTGTGACAACAGTGGTGTTGTAGCCAACTCGAGAGAGCCTCGGAGTCATAAGAGGGGCAAGCATATTTAGCAGAAGTATTACCTGATACGGGATATTGTGCACCGCAGAGACGTGACAGTCATGCAGATAGGGCCGAAGCACAACGTTGCTGATCCATTTACAAAGGTTCTCACGGCTAAGGTGTTTGAGGGTCACCTAGTTTATTGTAAACGGTATTTAATGCCCTAGTTTATTGTAATTTGTAGTACATTTGAGAAATGCATTATTTAATCCACTAGCTTAGTCCAAGTGGGAGTTTGTTGGGATGTATGTCCTAATCTCGTACTTGTTTGTAATACTTATGATTGAAATAAATAAGAGTTATTTTTTCATCACTTTGTGTCTCGCATTTTTACAATCTTTGTCCAACAAACTAAGCTCCAGAGTCATTGAATTATGAGAGAACTAGAATTTGAACGGTGTGTACTGGACACACAGGGAGGATCACACTCGAGTAAATGACCCGAACGGTCTACAGTATATGGATAGGGTTGGAGACCTAATCCTGGATACGCTGTAGATGCGACCCGCTTTGTATTAGATACAAACGAGGTGATCTGACTCGTTCATGTTGTTGACATGCGAGTGGGGGCATCTTGTGCAATGAGATTGAACAAGACTGGACCGTGAATTATTAGACCTACTGATGTAACGTCGTTGACAATATTGGACTAATAACTTCGTGGATGACCAATAATGACTTGACCTTAATCTTGAGCGTGTTACGGACTCCTGCCTGCGGGGTCTGTCCTTTGACTAGTAACGGGTGAGGGTGGTCACAGTTACTTGCCCAATATGCCTATCTTGTCAGGGACAGGACCAAGTGGGGAGCTGGGAACTTAGCTACGCGAGATGGAATTCACTCGTTTCGACTTTAAGGAAACTAGAGGGGTTGTTCCCTTAAGTGTTGTCTTTAGGGCTTGGACAACGGGCGCCCACCCTCTCACTGGCTCGAGAGGGGTGTTGTTTATGGTTGGACCATACAACGTTGTTGTTCATTTGAGAAGCAGTGGAGACTTAAGGAACAAGTAGACATAGGGTAAAATGATAATTTGACCCAGCAGTGTCTACGAACAACCTATGAAGGGTCGACTCACGGGCATTTGTTATATCAATGGACACAACTTGTCCTACAGTGATGAGAGTGCAACTACGAGCTTTAATGGACTATTACCGTAGCTAATGAATGTTGATTAACCGGATCAAAGAGTTAGACGGGTTAGTCTTGGATCATTGGAGCTCATCACCTGTAGGTGTTTGGATTTGTGCCCTAAAACTCGTAGTTTGTAATTATGTTTTAATTAATGTAATAATTAGAACATATTATTTCAATAAAGAGTTATTGTTCATTACCTACGAGTTTGCCTTTATTTAAACCCTAAATCCAATAAACTAAACATCCAAGGATGTTATATGAATCTTTAACTGAATGTAGTGTACATATAAAGGATCTCGGCTCGAGATACAACCTGAAGGGTATATAGTTAGGGGATAAGGTTTAGACCTTACCCTGGTAAGACTATGGATGTGGCCCACTTTGTATTTGATGCAAACACTGTGATCCTAACGTGTTCGTGTAGATGACATGTGAGTGGAGATATCCTACGTAATGAGATTACATAAGACAGGACCACGAAATAGCAACCTCTAGCTGTAACTCCGTTTACTAGTTAGGTTTCTATTTCACTAGGATGACCTAGGCAACTTGATCTCAATCCTGAGCAGGTTACGAACTCCTGTTCGCGAGGGATTGTCCTTTGACTAGTATGGGTGAGAGTGGCCAGATTTGCCGACTCAATATGCCTACCTTCTTGGGGATAAGACCAGGTGAGCTACCGGGAACTTAACTTAGCAAGATGGAATTCACTCATTCTCGCCTACTAGGGTAAGTAGAGGAATGTTCCCTTAAGTGGTGTCTCCAGGACTTGAACAAAGGGCCCGACCCTCTCATTGGCCCGAGAAGGACTTTGTTTGTTGGTAGGACCACAAACAAATTGTTCATTAGAGGAGCACTGGTACTTAAGGCACAAGATGTAACCTAGGGGTAAAATGGTAATTTGACCCAGCTTGTGTTACGAACATTCGTGAAGGATTAACTTGTTGTTATTGGTCAATATCCATGGACACAGAAATATATCTGTAGTGAGAAGAGTGCAGCTGCGGGACTTTAGTGGAGTGTTCCTGCAGTTAACGAATGTTGATTGGGAGGTTAATGAGATTAACCGAGCAATCTCGTATCGTTGGAGCTTCTGATGTGTAGGTCCATTAGGTCCACCTTCTATCTCGTAAAGGATTCTTAGATCATTTGAATTTGAAATGTTCAAGTTCATTAGGGAATATATTTAATGTATATGGATACGATATAATATATAACTTTGGAACTATATATTATAAATTTAATGTGAATATGATTGATATTAAATTATGTGAGAGAATTAAATATTTGAAAGAGTTCAAATGTTAAATTAAAAAATGAATGTGATTCATATTTGAAAACTATAGGTTAAAATTTAATGTGCATAAGATGTACATTAAAACTATAAGTTCAAGGGGTAATATGATTAAATGAGATTTAATCCAAATTAAATATATGATATTTAATTTGTTTTATTTAAATATGATTTAAGTTAATAATTAAATTTGATTTAATTATTATTATTTTAATAATAAAATAAGGGAACGTGTCATCCAGACACGTTCCCACTACCCCCTTTTATCTCCCTATCGATAGTTTAACAGGGAGAAGGGGGTTGATGGATGAAAAAAAAAAAGAAAATCGATCGATCTGTAATTTTTCGTTCTCTCTGTAAAATACTTTCTCTCTCACTCTTTAATTCCCAATTCTTCCAATTGTTGGATCCTTCCCACCAAGGAAGATATAAGCATTCAGAGACATAGGGGGTTTTCCAAGTGGTAGTGTTCCTGCTTGAAAAACAGAGAGAGTTCTTTGTGTTCTTTGAGTTCTCGGAATTTGTTTGGAGCAAGGAGTTGCTCCGAGTCTACAAAGGTAATCATTTCTATTCTTTTTAATTTAATTGTTAAACTAAACATGTTTGCATGTAAACCTCCATGTTTAATTAGATTAAAAAGTATGCTTGTTCTGTTTGTTATTATCAATGTATTGGCTTTTGTTTCAATTGAAACAATCAAGCAAATTACGATCCCAAAATCGTTTCCGCTGCTCAAAGAGATCAGATCTCCATCAGTAGGTCCATTAGGTCTCTCGGTTGGCTCAAACTGGATTCATAGAGGGTTTATAGTTTGGTGTGGATTTGAAGTGTTCAAATTCATTAAAATGGTATATATGTCATTTATATGAGATATGATTCACATATTATCTAGTTTAATATGAATGAGATTCATAATAAACTATAGGTTAGCCTAATTGTTTAATTAGGGAAAATTTGGAGAAATTAAATTGAATGTGATTCAATCTAAAATCCACAATTATACAAATGTGATTTGTATAATGAGATATGAGATATCTTATTATATGTGGTTATGCAAATATGATTTGCATAACCTATGGTTGTGGTAAAATGGTAAATAGGTGGTAACACCTATCACCATTATTTAAACTCATTTGCAAGAAGTAGTGGTATGCTTGTTGTTTCATTTTTTGGAATCTCACCAAACACAACATTCAATCTCTCTCAACTCTTCTCTCAAATCCTCTCCTCCCTTTCACAAAAAGGAGTCCTACTCACTCTCCTTCTACCTAAGGAGAACAACCGAGAAGCCCTTTCGAAGGTGTCCGGGTTGCTCGGTTTTCATTGAGATTATGATAGTTGAGTTCGAGATCGCGAAGCGTTCGTGACCGGAGAAGGAAATCGCGAAGAACGGTTCTTCAACAAGGAAGTATATTTTCTTACTGTTTTTTCCTTCTAAAAGCATGTTTAACCTTGGATTTATGTGATAAATTCATTTTTAAGAAAACATTTTTCATAATGAAATCACGACGATACAATCGTCTTTTTCATTGCGGGATTTTCATTCCATTCAATAAACTTTATACCCTCGATTATCTATATAAAGCCAACAGAGTGACCTAATGTATCTACAGACCATGAGCTCCAATGATACGAGATTCACTGATCAAACTCTTTAATCCAGTTAATCAACATTCATTAACTATGAGTCACTCCACTATAGACTCGTAGCTTCACTCAACTCACTGTAGGACAAGTTGTGTCCATTGATTTAACCAATGTCCGTGAGTCGACCCTTCTCAGGTTGTTCGTAGTCACAATTGGGTTAAATTACTATTTTACCCCTGAGACTACCTCTTGCTCCTCAAGTACCATTGATCCTCTGATGAACAACTAGTTTATGGTCCTCTCATGAACAAAGTCCCTCTCGAGATAGTGAGAGGGTGGTGCCTCATTATTCAAGACCTGGATTCAGTCCTTAAGGGAACAATCGATCTGAATTTTTCTAGCTCGGGAACAAGTGAATTCCTTGTTGCGGAGTTAAGTTCCCAACTCTCCATAAGTTTTTGTCCCTGAGAAGGTAGGCATATTTAGTCGACATCTATGGCCACTCTCTCCCATACTAGTCTAAGGAAAAATCCCCGGAGACAGGAGTTTCTAACCCGCTTAAGATTCAGGTAGAGTCACTAATGGTCATTTATGAATTATTATTCCTAATTTGTTAACGGTGTTACATCAATAGTCTAATAATTCGTTGTTCGGTTTTGTACAATCTCATCACACAGGATGCACCCACTATCATGTCAACTACATGAACAAGTTGGATCGCCTTGTTTGTATCAAATACAAAGTGTGTCGCATCCATAGTGTTACCAGGATGAGATTCCCAACCTTATCCATGTACTATAGACCATTTGGGTTATTGATAGCACACAAAATGTGCTATCAGTAGGCTTAAATTATGTTAGTTTTGTGATAATTTCAGGGCTTTCACGTAATTAATTTGTTGAATTTCAGGTTAAAGAGCAATATAAGGATGGATGGAGAATTATGGGTGAAAAATGAGCCAAAGATTGCCTAAGGGAGCTAAAATTGACACTAAATGGAAGAAGAAAGGCCAACCCAAGCCTTTAAATCCGTGGAGATGGCGTTGCAATGCCATTCAGGGCGTTGCAACGCCCTGTGTGCAGCTACTCAACCATAAAAATCCATGCCGATGTTTGCAGCGTTGCAACGCTCAGCACGCAGCAACTACGCCTTGAAGATCTGTGGCGATGGCGTTGCAGCGTTGCAACGCTACTTCGATAGCTAAAGGCGCGCGAGGGTAGTAGCGTTGCAATGCTGTCCTCAGCGTTGCAACACTACTTCGATAAGCAAAGGCGCGCGAGAGCAGCAGCGTTACAACGCTGTCCTCAGTGTTGCAACGCCGCTAGATATTTTCCATTTTTGATTTATTCGCTAGGGCACGACGTTGCAACGCCATGCCCAGCGTTGCAACGCCCTGCCATTAATATAAAAAGGAAAGAATGCTTCTTGCAAAGGGGACCTTTTTGGAGAGATTTTCACACCATTGTTTAACCATTATTGTTAGAGATTGTAAGAAGATTTTGGAGAGATTTCAAGGAGAAGGCTTTTTGGAGCTCGGGGTTCGTGATAGGTGTCGGGATCGTTGCCGTTAACGCCACGAGAGTTCTTTCTTCGTTCTTTTCACTTTTATTGTTGAACTATGATTTTGTATTTGAGTTTAGTAGGATTTAAAGTGGACATGAGTAGCAACTTGTTATCTTAGGGATAGATGTAGCCTTTTAATTATGCTATTTAGTTGAATTGACTGCTTTTGGTTTATTGTAATGTTGTTATTCATGCAATTGCATCCTTAATGCTTATAGACTCTTGATCACGGTTTATTTGTTCTTAGATCTGAATTTATTCTTGTGAAAGATATTTTAGATCTGATCTCAATTGCATGACTGATAGTTATTTTGACATGAGAATGATTGAAGTACTATTAGAAACCCATAAGAATTGAACTTAGTGCCATGTTTGATTTTTAGGTTGAACAAAGATGTTTAATTCTATATCTTGCATGAGATTCACTTGCCTCGAGAGAGGTTATTTGTTATATTAGTTTCTTGGTTTATAAAAGCAGTGCAATAACCCATTAGCATGATGTCAATAAAATAGTTAATTAATTGGTGAAATCTAGTCCCTAAGATATTCGTCTCTCCTGATTGTTCTCAATTTTCACTCTTTGATTTTGTGTTTCACCCCACCTTAAGTCTAATTTTCTAGATAAAATTGAGTGGTGTTATTAACAGGAATTAATTGAATTAAATACCCAATTCTGTGGACGATACTCGTACTCAAATTCACTATATTAAAACTTGACCCATACACTTGCGGTCTTGCAAAATTTACGCAACAAGTTTTTGGCGCCGTTGCCGGGGATTGGCGTTTATTTAATTCTTTTGATACTATTAAGAAGTCACTTGGTCTTATTCTAGAGTTTGTTTTCTTTTTTATTGTTGTTTTTGTTTTTTTTTTGTTTCTTTTGATTTTGTATTTTTCTTTTGTTTTAAATTTTCTATTTTTCTGTGTTGTGTGTTGCATGCGAAGTAACTCAAAAACTGATCTAGTTCCTTTTGATCCTGAAGTTGACAGAACTTTCAGAAGGAAGCTTAAGGAGACTAAGGATAAGGACAGAATAATGGAGGAGCAACAGGGAGAGTATAAGCCCATTAGTTAGCACTTCCAGCCCACTTTTGCTGGAAACCAATCTGGAATCATTTATGCTAAAATTCAGTCTAATAATTTTGAGATAAAGACGGGTCTCATCCAGATGGTTCGAGAAAATGCCTTCAGAGGACATGCCACTGAGGATCCCAATCTGCATCTTAGATCATTTGCTGAAATATGTGGCACGGTAAAAATTAATGGTGTATCTCCTCATGCTATTCGCTTACGACTGTTCCCTTTTTCTCTGCAGGATAAGGAAAAATTCTGGTTGGAGTCCTTACCCCCTGGTAGTATTAGCACTTGGGAGGAATTAGCCCAGGCATTCTTGGCTAAATACTTCCCACCTGCCAAGACTACGAGGTTGCACACTGAGATTGGTACTTTCAGACAGCAGGATGGAGAACAGATGTTCGAAGCCTGGGAAAGATACAAGAATTTACTTAGAAAATGCCCACAACATGGTTATCCTGACTGGTTGCAAATTTAATTATTTTATAATGGATTATTTGGTAATAATAAATCTCTTTTGGATGCAGCCGCTGGAGGGTAATATTTTCTAAATCTGCAGAGGATGCTCGTACTTTGCTTGAGGAGATGGTTGCCACAAGTTATAATTGGCATTCTGAAAGTTCAACTGCCAAACCTGTGGCAGGGATGTACGAGATAGATGAGGTAAGTTCCATCAAGTTCCATCTGGCTTCCCTAACTAGTGCTTTGAATAAACTTGTAGGTACAGGTAACAGTGAATCCATAGCTACAGTAGCAGCTGCTAACAAACTTGCAGGTGTTGAAGATCTGGAACATGAGCAGGCTCAATATGTGAACAACAGAGGTTATAGGTACAGTGGAAATCAGAATCAAAATCAGTTGCCCACTCATTATCATCCAGGTTTGCGCAATCATGAAAATTTTTCTTATGCTAATAAGAAGAATGTTTTGCAGCCTCCTCCAGGTTATGCATCTACATCTACAGCTGAGGGTAAACCATCCCTAGAAGACATGTTGAGTTCATTCATCGCTGAATCTAGGAATCGAACCAACCAGTTGGAAAATGTAGTGCTAAGTCTGAGTAGTGTTGGGATGTATGTCCTCTTCTCGTGTAGTTTGTAATATTCCAAGTTGTAAATGAATAAGAGTTATTTATTTCAACTTTGTGTAATAAATAAGAGTTATTTATTTCAACTTTGTGTCTCGCATTTTTCATAAACTTAATCCAATAAACTAAGCTCCAGGGTCATTGTATTAATGAGAGAACTAAAAACTTGAACGGTGTGTAGTGGACACACAGGGAGGATCACGTTCGAGTTAATGACCCGAACGGTCTACAGTATATGGATAGGGTTGGAGACCTAATCCTGGATACACTGTGGATGCGACCCGCTTTGTATTAGATACAAACGAGGTGATCTGACTCGTTCATATGTTTGACATGCGAGTGGGGGCATCCTGTGCAATGAGATTGTACAAGACCGGACCGTGAATTATTAGACTTACTGATGTAACACCGTTAATAGTATAGAGCTAATAAATTCGTAGATGACCATTAGTGACTCGACCTTAATCCTGAGCGTGTTACGGACTCCACATGCGGGGTCCGTCCTTTGACTAGTACTGGTGAGGGTGGCAACCGTTGCTCGCCCAATATGCCTACCTTCTCGAGGCGGACCACGTGGGGAGCCGGGAACTTGACTACGAAAGAAGGAATTCACTCGTTCCGACTTAGGGAAACTAGAGGGGTTGTTCCCTTAAGTCTTTGTCTCCGTGGCTTGAACAACGGGCCCCACTCTCTCATTGGCACGAGAGGGTTGTTGTTTCTGGTTGGACCATGCAACGTAGTTGTTCATTAGAGGAGCGAAGGGGGACTTAAGGAGCAAGAGGTAGACACGGTAAAGCGGTAATTTGACCCACCGTGACTACGAACAACCCGTGAAGGGTCGACTCATGGGTATTGGTTATATCGATGGACACAACTTGTCCTACAGTGATGAGAGTGCAGCTACGGGCTTTAGTGGAGTGTTATCATAGCTAATGAATGTTGAATAACCGGGTCAAAGAGTTTGACACGTTAGTCTCGGATCATTGGAGCTTGTCACGTGTAGGTCCATTAGGTCCCTCGGTTGGCTCAAATTGGACAAATTGAGGGTTTACAGTTTGGTGTGAATTTGAAGTGTTCAAATTCATTATTTGGGTATTTATGTCATTTATATGAGATATAGATGACATAATATATAGTTTGATGTGAATGAGATTCATAATAAACTATAGTATAGCCTAATTGATTAATTAGTGCTAATTGGAGAAATTGAATTGAGAGAAATTAAATTGAATGTGATTCAATTTATAATTCCACATTTATGCAAATGAGATTTGTATAATAAGGTATGAGATACCTTATATTATATAATATACAAATGTGATTTGTATATTATATGGTTGTGGTAAAATTGTGATTTGGTGGAGGTTTTAACTCCATCACACAATAGTATTTAAAGGCTTTGCAAGAAGCCTTTGGTATGTCATTTGCCATTTTTTGGATTTTCATCCAAAGAGAGCAAATGTTTTCTCTCTAGAACTCTCTCAATTCTCTCTAATTCTCTCCTCACCCAAAACCAAAGGGAGTCCCACCTACTCTCCCTCAACATCCTGAGAACAATCGAGAAGATCCTTTGGAGGTGTCTCTCTGTTCGGATCGAGGTTCGTGTTCGAGGAGAACGTTAGATCGAGAGAGATCGTGACCGGAGAAGGAGAAAACGTTGAAGAAGAGTTCTTCAAAAGGTTAGTAACTATTACTTACTGTTTACTTCTTCTTCTTTGCATGTTTAGCCTAGGATCTATGAGATAGATTCAATTTTAAGATAGGAATTACACAACGGATCAACGACGTTTCACAAAGTCTTCCGCTGCGGGAATTCAAAATCCCTTCAAGTAGCACAGTGAACTCACATGGAGCATCCATTAAGAACATAGAGGTACAGATCAGTCAGATGGCAACCACCCTAAACACGCTGCAGAAAGGTAAGTTTCCTAGCGACACTGAGTTGAATCCTAAGGTAAGTTTCCTAGTGACACTGAGGTGAATCCTAGGGAACAGTGCAAAGCTGTGACCTTAAGAAGTGGTAAGGAGCTTGCTTGGCCGAAAGGTAAATTACGAGAGCGACTCAGTTTCAAAAGTGCCAAAGAGGATACAGAGGAAGTGGTTGAGGAAGCAAGCAGATCGAAACAAACAAAGAAGCTTTTTGATTTCTCTATTCCTATTGTTCCTAATTCTATTCCCTATCCTCAGCATTTTCAAAAGAAAAAGATTGATTCTGACTTTGCTAAATTTCTTGATATGTTTAAGAAACTGCATATTAATATTCCTTCTGCAGATGGCTTGGAACAAATGCCCAAATATGCAAAGTTCATGAAGGAAGTCATGTCCAAAACGAAGAAGTTTGACAAATATGAGACTATCAATCTCACTGAAGAATGCAGTGCTGTACTCTAAAGGAAACTACCACAAAAATTAAAAGATCTAGGGAGTTTTACTATTCCTTGCAATATTGGTAGTATTTTTGTTGATAAACCTTTATGTGATCTAGGGGTCAGTATTAATTTGATGCCTTTATCTGTCTACAGGAAAGTAGGTCTTGGAGAGGTGCAACCTACAACCATCTCACTGCAGTTGGTTGACCGTTCTATCAAATATCCCAGAGGTATTGTAGAAGATGTGTTGGTAAAGGTTGAAAAGTTCATTTTTCATGCAGATTTTGTAGTCTTGGATATGGAGGAAGATTCTGAGGTCTCAATTATTTTGGGACGACCTTTCCTGGCCACTGGAAGAGCATTGATAGATGTGCAGGATGGTAAGTTTACTCTGAGGGTTGGTGAGGACAAGGTTGTATTTGACATATTTCGATCCCTGAAGTACCCTAATGAGGTAAGTCCCTGTCACATGATTGATATTTTGGATGTTGCTGTTGATTCATTTAGAGAGTTGGTTTTATCTGTTGATCCCTTAGAAACTTGCATGACAAATTCAATGTTAGATCAGTTAGGGACATTGGGCCATGAAGTTACTTACTGTAATAAATCCTTGAATCAATTGCCTACACTCCAATATGAACAATTCTCACAATTGCATGTCAATAACGTGGAAGAAATAAAACCTCCTGTTCTAGAATTGAAAAAATTACTTGCACACCTTCGTTATGCTTTCTTAGGAGATTCATCTACTTATCCTGTGATTATTTCTACTAATCTGAATAAAGAAGAGGAAGAAAAGTTGTTGAGAATCCTGAGAAGTCATAAGTTTGCTTTAGGGTGGTCAATTGGTGATATTAAGGGTATCAGTCCATCTGTAGTCATGCATAAAATCATAATGGAAGATACCTTTAATCCATCAGTTGAACATCAAATGAGGCTTAACCCAACAATGAATGAGGTAGTTAAAGCTGAGGTACTCAAACTATTAAATGCATGAATTATTTATGCTATATCTGACAGTTCTTGGGTGAGCCCTGTGCAGGTTGTTCCAAAGAAAGGGGGGATGACTGTCATAAAAAATGACAAGAATGAGTTTATATCCACAAGGATAGTCATTGGATGGCGTGTCTGTATCGATTACAGGAAGTTGAATAAGGCTACACGAAAAGATCACTTTCCCCTTCCTTTTATTGATCTGATGCTTGATAGACTTGCTGGTTATCCTTACTATTGTTTTCTTGATGGCTATTGATGCGAAAATATCGGGTGCCCTAAACTAATGCAAATTAGAATAAAACCCCGACACTTTTACGACGTGCAAGTATACACGGTCGAGAGCAGCAAGTGATAAGTTAAAAATATCGATCCCACGAGGACTAGTTAGACCTAATTTAGTGAATGTCCTAGCAAATTTTCCTTATTTTAGTACAATGCATGAGTGTGCAATTTATTGTTTAAAATATATAAGTTGATACGATAAGAAAGATAAGATAAGACCAAAGAAAATAATTGAATTTAAATGCAGGGAGAGGAGAATGCAAACAAGAAGACAGATACAAGAGATGAGATTTGTAATGAAAAATAAGCTCAAGGTTAGGTTAGAGTTCTAATGTTCAATTGGAATAAATTTTTAGTGATGCCTTGAATTTACCTACACATGCATTCAAATGATTCTTTCCAAAATCACTAAGTTTTAAAACCTACAATTTCCCAATTGTGATCTAAATTATGCCCATGATTTTAGGTTCTAGGTGGGTTAATTATCCCTAATCAACTCAATGATCCTAGAATGAAATTTTAGTTTTCTAATTCATTAGCTTTCCCAAGTTTATGAATTATAGAGAAGTTAAAAAGGCCAATTTTAATTCTCATGCAACGTTAAATTTAATAAAATTTCATAAATTCAATCAATGACATCAACCATAAATTTAATCCAAAATTACATTAAAACAACTTTGACCCTTGCTTAAGAAAATTTAGTTCATGTAAATCAACTCACAAATCTCTAATTTATGCATGCTTGTGTTGTTTAATAAATTCAAATATGTGTTGTAACAATGTCACAAAACAACCCAAATTAATCACAAATTCAGCCCAAAAACAGTCATGAATTTAGCCTAAAACAGTGAGTCAAAAGAGCACAATAAACGCCCAAAATTGAAGTAACAACAAGCCAACATAATTAAGAAATAGGAGAAGTTTACTGGAGGCAATTGACATGTGTTTTGCTTCAGCAAAACGCCAAGATCCCATAGAAAGCAGCAGACAATAGCAGCAGATTTCAGTATTCTGTAGCTTCTGTCCGATATCAATATCTAATGAACCAGGGCTCTGAATGATGATCCAACCGTTGAATACTACGGTCTATGAGTCTCCAACACGCTGCCAAAATTTCAGCACAATCCAACGGTTCAAACTCCCACAAACGACAACTTTGTGACTGTCGTCTGGGCAAAAACCGAACTGCAGTGGACGTGCAATGTGACAGCAATATCGGACAGCACAAAGCTCCAAACGACGATCCAACCGTTGAAACCGGAGCTCTATGAGTCCTTAATATGCTGACACAATTGTAGCAAAATCCAACGGTTGGATAGCCGGTAATTGCAAATTTCGTAAACGACGTCTGTGAAAACCGAACTTCACTGATGCCCTCGATTTTGCTTCAAAGAAAGATGGGTAAATCACAATGGACAAACTCCTACTCTCGGTTTTGCTTCAGCAAAGTTTGGTCGATTCCAGCAGATGGTCAACCCTCTACTCCACGGTTTGCTTCAGCAATACCTCCCTCTCGTGATTTGTTCTTCTCTCACCAAATTGCTTCAAAGAAACAAGCTGAACTCTGTGAGCACAACTACACTTTGCTTCGGAAAAGGGCTTTTTCTCGATGTGTGCAACAACATTTGCTATAGCAAAGGGTCAGTAGATTTTTTCCTTCCAACGCAGGCCCTTTGCTTCAGCAATCTCACGAGTTCTTTTTCTCCCTCTCGATCTCTTCCTCTTCACAACTCCAACTCCACCTTTTTGCACTTGAACCCTAGCCTCCTTATATAAGATGATGTTGCCCTAATTCCACAAATTACAAAAATGCCCTTAGGGTAGAAAGACCATCTTACCTTTCGGGTAAGATATCTAAAATGCCCTTAGGGACTCTTGTAATTTTATAATCTCCCATTACGAAAAATCCCAAATAAATATATGAAGTCAATTATAAATCAAAACACGCAAGGATTTTTGGAGTTAAGAAAAATCTCAAATTTTGGTCTTCAATTAACTGTTAGCTTATTTTCCTAAATTCTTGAATTAAAACACAAAAACATCAAAATTAATTCTTTTTGCACCTAATGCTTAAATTCAAGATTTTAAAGCTAACACACATAATTTAGGGATAAAATAACATGAGGATCACTAAATTAAATGCAATTCAAGTGGGTTAAACACTAAAATTCTAGTAAAATAACTCACTTATGGTTTGTTATCAAACCCCCAAACTTGAACTACTCATTGTCCTCAATGAGTTCTATTCCCCAAAGACTTAAAAGACCTTTAAAGACTCAGATCATTTGGGTAACTAAACAAGAATTGAATATTTATGTTCTAAGCTACAAGTCACCATTTAATCAATGCTCTCTAAGTGGCTCACCTAGGGTTTTTTAGCTACACTTATGCATCAATAACCAAGAGCAAATCAACTAGGATTCAACATCTACCCTCAAGCTCAACCACTAGAATCCTAATCATTCAAATCAAGCAACCCATAGTTAAAAATAAGTCATACTCCAAAACTCGCATGACTACAATTTAATGATCATTCCTTTTTATTTTTGTATATATATATATATTTTTTTAAAAAAATAGATATGTGCATTATTCCCCTCAATTTCCCTAAAACTCACTACTTAGGGCTAGTTTTTTTTTTTACTTTTTTATTTTTATTTATTTTTGACTCTCTCTCCCGTAGTTCTTAGAATGGCACACGTGTTTAGCGCAAAGACACCTAAGCAATGGGACTTCCGTAGTTCTTAGAATGGCACACGTGGTTAGCGCAAAGACACCTAAGCAATGGAAATAGGGTTCTTTCTTGATACCTTCGCTCCAAGAGGCCAACATGGTTAGTGCAAACACCCCCTGACATCGAGTACCAAGTTGCCTAAACTGACTCTAATAACAAAAGAAGTAGCACATTTTTTTTTAGCCCAATGGAGTTTTAAGGAAATGAAAGGTTTGCACACTTTTTCTTTCTTTCTCTTTTTTTTAATTTTTTTTCTTAAAAATAAACACGAAGAATTTACCTTTCCCCCCAAACTTAGAGTACTCAATGTCCTCATTGAGTTAGGGAGGTCGGGTAACTCCCCCAAAATTGAAATGATCACAAATTTGGAGTTTACTCATTTTGGAACATTCTAAACGATGTATGAGTTACCTAACTTGTCATGGCTTCTAGCTTTTGAACTTTTTGGCCTAGGAGTTGAATCCTAACTACTTTGATTAACACACTAACAATAAGTGCACTAAAAAAAACTTAATGACAAGCTTGACCTTGAGAAACACCAAACAAGATAGCATACTCTTGCCTCAAACACAAGCAACAACTCTTATTTTCATTAACCCTAAAATTTGACCTTAACTTTGTATTTTCAATGAGGTGTGTAACAAGTTTCTACCAAAAACAACCAAGTTTTTACCATTAAAAACATGCAGAAACTTAATTTTTAAACAAGGGACAACAACCATATTTCCTAGTTTTACTTGCTTAAACATAATGAATCAACTACCTACATCATGCATATCATAGACCATGAAAACCAACAACTAAACATGGAATCTGGTAGTCAAATTAGATCATTTTAAAGTCCTAAAGCAAGTAAATAACTTTATAAACACAAAGGCATGCAACACCCTATAAACGCTAACAACACACAGTCATCAACAGAAAATTTTCAATCAAGCCCAAAATCAGATTCAGAACAACACATGTCTCCCTCATGGTTAAGGCATACATTGCCCTTAATGTAAAAAAAATGCTCACTTAAGCATGCTTAAGGACAACTAACAAAGATGGAAGGGAGAACAATACTGCCCTGAATCGATGAGACCTCCACTAAAGCGCATATCAATCATCAAACCCTAAGGGAGTTGCAAAATAGGAAAGGGTTATTTATTTAAAAACAAAAACAACTAAAAAAGAAACAAAACAAAAAAAAAACAAAAAAAATTAAAGACGAAACAAATGAAATAAACTTTGGGTTGCCTCCCAAGAAGCGCTTATTTAACGTCATTAGCTTGACGTAGTATACGTGGGCTCGTCAAGGTACGTAAAAATTCTCCCACTTCTTCGGGCCTCTCTTTCTTGAATCTACAAAACAAATTAATGCTAGCAAGAATACTAGCTTCTTGTGAGAGCCCGATTCAGATATATTTTTTGTTTTTTTTATATAATAATAGAAAAGAAGGAAAAACAACAAAGTAATCATTTTTTGGATTTTTATTTGATAATAAAAAAGAAGGAAAAATCGGAAAATAAACTGACTCAAACAAAGAAATGCAGACTCGAGAGAATAGAAAGAAAAACACTCGCCAATAAGAGAACACTCGGAAGATAGAATCATCATAGACCCAAAAGCCTCAAGTTCTACCTCTTGGTCTAACTCAACAACATAAGGCTCGACTTCTTCCACTCTCTCATTAACTCCATCTTGGTGTGTGCTAAAAGGTTCTAGTTCTTCTAGATCTAAAACACAATCCTCTAAATGCCCATACTCCAAAAAATGTGAAGGACTAGGATCCCGAGGGTTTATCAATGAGTCGTTGATCAAGTGACTCACCGAAATATCTAAGGGTGTGGGTCCTCCTTCACTCTCTTCCTAGGGTGCTCAACCACGCATTTGCAGTCTAAGTGTATTTGTTCTCTAAGGGAGGCAATTGTATCTGTTAGGTGATGAATTGACTCTCCTATTTGTCTATTCATCTCATCTATTTGCCTATTCCTCTCATCTATTTTCCTATTTCTCTCCTCCGTGGTTCTCATAGATTCTAATAACAACATTTTAAGGGAAGGTTCGTCTTCTACCTGGGTTTCTTGAATATAGGGAGGATATGACTCAAAACCCCTAGGATATGGTTCATAGGCCCAATTGCTCTGATTATTATCACACATAGGATTCCCATAAGTCATAGGATTAGTATGATAGTAATTAGGCATTTGGTAGCCATAAGATCCATACCTCTCACTAGAAGACTCTAAATTGGCAAATGGATGATCATAAGACAAAGAACTATATTGTGTTTGCTCATTGGGCACAGAAGACCACCCAAAGTTATCATAAGCCATAATAAAATAATAAATCAATTATAACAGGCTCAACAAACACAATAGGCACCAACAAAACCAAAAAGAATAACCAAGACTCAACAAAGATAAAAACACTAAACAAAGACAATAAGACACACCCAACAAGAAACAAGGATAAAATTCACTAAAATCAACTCAAACAAGATAAGAATCAAAACTAATCCTCGCAACAGCGGCGCCAAAAAACTTGATGCGAAAATATCGGGTGCCCTAAACTAATGCAAATTAGAATAAAACCCCGACACTTTTACGACGTGCAAGTATACACTATCGAGAGAAGCGACAAGTGATAAGTTAAAAATATCGATCCCACGAGGACTAGTTAGACCTAATTTAGTGAATGTCCTAGCAAATTTTCCTTATTTTAGTACAATGCATGAGTGTGCAATTTATTGTTTAAAATATATAAGTTGATACGATAAGAAAGATAAGATAAGACCAAAGAAAATAATTGAATTTAAATGCGTGGAGAGGAGAATGCAAACAAGAAGACAGATACAAGAGATGAGATTTGTAATGAAAAATAAGCTCTCAGTTAGGTTAGAGTTCTAATGTTCAATTGGAATAAATTTTTAGTGATGCCTTGAATTTACCTACACATGCATTCAAATGATTCTTTCCAAAATCACTAAGTTTTAAAACCTACAATTTCCCAATTGTGATCTAAATTATGCCCATGATTTTAGGTTCTAGGTGGGTTAATTATCCCTAATCAACTCAATGATCCTAGAATGAAATTTTAGTTTTCTAATTCATTAGCTTTCCCAAGTTTATGAATTATAGAGAAGTTAAAAATGCCAATTTTAATTCTCATGCAACGTTAAATTTAATAAAATTTCATAAATTCAATCAATGACATCAACCATAAATTTAATCCAAAATTACATTAAAACAACTCCACCCTTGCTTAAGAAAATTTAGTTCATGTAAATCAACTCACAAATCTCTAATTTATGCATGCTTGTGTTGTTTAATAAATTCAAATATGTGTTGTAACAATGTCACAAAACAACCTAAATTAATCACAAATTCAGCCCAAAAACAGTCATGAATTTAGCCTAAAACAGTGAGTCAAAAGAGCACAATAAACGCCCAAAAATTGAAGTAACAACAAGCCAACATAATTAAGAAATAGGAGAAGTTTACTGGAGGCAATTGACATGTGTTTTGCTTCAGCAAAACGCCAAGATCCCATAGAAAGCAGCAGACAATAGCAGCAGATTTCAGTATTCTGTAGCTTCTGTCCGATATCAATATCTAATGAACCAGGGCTCTGAATGATGATCCAACCGTTGAATACTACGGTCTATGAGTCTCCAACACGCTGCCAAAATTTCAGCACAATCCAACGGTTCAAACTCCCACAAACGACAACTTTGTGACTGTCGTCTGGGAAAAACCGAACTGCAGTGGACGTGCAATGTGACAGCAATATCGGACAGCACAAAAAGCTCCAAACGACGATCCAACCGTTGAAACCGGAGCTCTATGAGTCCTTAATATGCTGACAAAATTGTAGCAAAATCCAACGGTTGGATAGCCGGTAATTGCAAATTTCGTAAACGACGTCTGTGAAAACCGAACTTCACCGATGCCCTCGATTTTGCTTCAAAGAAAGATGGGTAAATCACGATGGACAAACTCCTACTCTCGGTTTTGCTTCAGCAAAGTTTGGTCGATTCCAGCAGATGGTCAACCCTCTACTCCACGGTTTGCTTCAGCAATACCTCCCTCTCGTGATTTGTTCTTCTCTCACCCAATTGCTTCAAAGAAACAAAGACTCTACCGCCAAGCACAACTACACTTTGCTTCAAAGAAAAGGGCTTTTTCTCGGATGTGTGCAACAACATTTGCTATAGCAAAGGGTCAGTAGATTTTTCCTTCCAACGCAGCCCTTTGCTTCAAAGAATCTCACGAGTTCTTTTCTCCCTCTCGATCTCTTCCTCTTCACAACTCCAACTCCACCTTTTTGCACTTGAACCCTAGCCTCCTTATATAAGATGATGTTGCCTAATTCCACAAATTACAAAAATGCCCTTAGGGGTAGAAAGACCATCTTACCCTTCGGGTAAGATATCTAAAATGCCCTTAGGGACTCTTGTAATTTTTATAATCTCCCACATACGAAAAAATCCCAAATAAATATATGAAGTCAATTATAAATCAAAACACGCAAGAATTTTTGGAGTTAAGAAAAATCTCAAATTTTGGTCTTCAATTAACTGTTAGCTTATTTTCCTAAATTCTTGAATTAAAACACAAAAACATCAAAATTAATTCTTTTTGCACCTAATGCTTAAATTCAAGATTTTAAAGCTAACACACATAATTTAGGGATAAAATAACATGAGGATCACTAAATTAAATGCAATTCAAGTGGGTTAAACACTAAAATTCTAGTAAAATAACTCACTTATGGTGAGTTATCAGCTATTCAGGTTATAACCAGATCGCTATTGCTCCTGAGGATCAAGAGAAAACCACTTTCACATGCCCTTATGGAACAAATGCTTTCAGGAGAATGCCATTTTGATTGTGCAATGCACCTGCCACTTTCCAGCGTTGCATGATGGCAATATTTCATGACATGACTGAGGAGATAATGGAGGTTTTTATGGATGATTTTTATGTCTTTGGTTGTTCATTTGATATTTGTTTGCATAATCTCGCTCGTGTTTTGCAGAGGTGCCAGGAAACTAACCTTGTTTTGAATTGGGAAAAATGCCATTTTATGGTCAAGGAAGGTATAGTCCTAGGGCACAAAGTCTCTGAAAAGGGACTAGAGGTGGATAGAGCTAAGATTTCATCCATTGAACAACTACCACCTCCAGTTAATGTTAAGGGAGTACGCAGTTTCTTAGGGCATGCAGGGTTTTATCGACGTTTCATACAAGATTTTTCAAAAATTGTGAAACCCCTGTGTAACTTGCTAGAAAAAGATTCTTCCTTTGTATTCAGTGATGACTGTTTATTTGCTTTTATTATTTTGAAGAAAAAGCTAACTTCTGCTCCTATTATTGTGGTGCCAGAATGAAGTCAACCCTTTGAGATCATGTGTGATGCTAGTGACTATGTTGTAGGCGCAGTTCTGGGCCAACGTCGAGAAAAAATTTTTAGGGTTATTTATTATGAGTTGAACTTTGATATCAGAGATAGGAAAGGATGTGAAAATGTGGTAGCTGACCACCTATGCAGGATAGAAAAGGAGGACAATTCACCTTCTCTCCCTATCACAGAAGATTTCCCTGATGAAAGACTTTATCAGATACAAGATAATTTACCATGGTTTGTTGATTATGTGAATTATCTTGCAGGAGGAGTAATGCCACCAAATCTGACTTCTCAGCAAAAGAAGAAATTCTTACATGATGTGAAGTCATATCTATGGGATGATCCACTACTATTCAAGGTTTGTGCATATCAACTTATCAGAAGGTGCATGCATCGAGAGGAAGTGGGCAAAATCATACATGGCTGTCATGCCTCCCCTTATGGAGGACATTTTGGGCCCACTCGAACAACTGCTAAAGTATTACAATCAGGTTTTTATTGGCCTACTCTGTTTTAAGATTGTTATACTTTTGTACGAACTTGTGATCGATGCCAACGCACAGGTAATATTTCACGTCAGCATGAACTTCCTCTTACCCCTATTCTTGAAGTTGAATTTTTTGATGTCTGGAGAATAGATTTTATGGGGCCTTTTCCATCTTCACATAGTTATTTGTATATCCTGGTTGCAGTAGATTATGTTTCTAAGTGGGTAGAGGTCATTGCCACTAAGAAAAACGATGCTCGTGTTGTTATTCAGTTCTTACACAAAAAATATTTCACGAGATTTGGCACCCCACGAGCTATTATTAGTGATGAGGGCACTCATTTTTGCAATAAAGTGTTTGATTCTATGTTAGCCAGGTATGGAGTTAGGCATAAGGTTTCATTAGCATATCATCCTTAGACAAATGGCCAAGCTGAGATCTCAAATAGGGAGATTAAACTCATTTTGGAGAAAACAGTCAAGACCAACAGGAAAGATTGGGCCCACAAATTGGATGAAGCACTATGGACATATCGCACGACCTTCAAAACACCGATAGGTGCATCACCATACCGATTGGTGTTTGGCAAGGCGTGCCATCTACCTGTGGAGCTGGAACATAAAGCTTACTGGGCCATTAAAACTCTTAACTTTGACCTTTAGAAGGCGAGCGAGCAAAGTGAAGGGAATCGAAGTCCGGATGAGGAAGCGATTGTTAATCACGCGCTCTTGATTTAGTTACAACGATCAATTCAAGAAGTATAAAACCAGATTAAGCATATATATATAATATACAGCAAGAAAGTTACCTTTGAAGAACCTTTCTTCAAGTGCTCCTCCTCTCTCACAATCAAGATCAACGCAACACGAACTCGTACGAACACCGACACTACCACCGGATCTTCTCCGTTGTTCTCTAGGTGAGGGAGGAAGGTGGGTTCCCTTTAGGAAAAGTGAGGTTTTTTGTGAGAGAGATGTTTGTTGTCTTGGAACCTTTCCAACAACAACAAAATGCTAGAAATCACTTGGAATGACTTGCCCTAGTTTCATCTCATGCAACCATATATATAGGGGAATGGGATGGAAATGACCATCCTACTCCTCCTTTATTCTCTCTTTAGTATATAGCTTATATATATGAATCTAATTCACATTAAAACTATATATTATATAAATTATATCATATATAATAGATATAACACCTCATGTATGAAATTGAACACTTCAATTTCATTCCTAACTTTATACCCTCAATATTACCATATTGAGTCAACGGAGGGATCTAACGGACCTACAGTTCATGAGCTCCAATGATGTGAGATTAACTGATCAAACTCTTTGATCTAGTTAATCAATATTCATTAACTACAAGTCACTCCACTATAGAGTTGTAGCTGCACTCTCCTCACTGTAGATAATATTGTGTCTACTGATATAGTCAATACCCATGAGTCGACCCTTCATAGGTTGTCCGTAATCACAGCTGGGTCAAATTACCATTTTACCCCTGTGATTACCTTTTTGCTCCTTAAGCACCACTGATCCTCTAATGAACAACAAGTCTAAGGTCCTACCTTAGACTCATACCTTCATAAAGGGCGGGGCCCCGTTGTTCAAGACTTGGAGTCAGTTCTTAAGGGAACAACCTATCTAATTCCTTAGTGTAGGAATGAGTGAATTCCATCTTGCATAGTTAAGTTCTCAGCTACCTACGAGGTTCTTTCCCTGAGAAGGTAGGCTTATTGAGTCGGCTACAGGCCACTCTCACCCATACTAGTCTGAGGACAAACCCCTATAAGCAGGAGTTCTTAACTTGCTCAAGATTCAGGTCGAGTCACTAGTGACCATCTATAAATTACTAGTCTTATCCCGTTAACGGTGTTACACTGGTTAGACTAATAATTTGCGATCCAGTCTTGTATGAACTCTTCATACAGGATGGTCTCACTCACATGTCAACTACATGAATGAGTTGGATTACCTCATTTGTACTGATTACAAAGTGAGTCGCATGCATGGTGTTACCAGTATGAGATTTTCAACCTTATTCTTATACCATAGACTATTTAGGTTATATTCTTGAACTCAACCCAAATAGTGTCCACTACACTGATGTTCAAGATAAAAGTTATAACTTTGGAGCTTAGTTTATTGGATTTATAAAGCAAGACTGTAATTCTATCAAAACAAATAACACTTTATTTAATTGATCAAAATTACACAAGTTTAGGGCATAAATCCCAACAATCTCCAACTTCACCTAAAGCTTGTGGTGTACTAAACATTACAGTAATGTAAATACAATAAACTAAGGCATTAAAACCCTTTTGTACAAAATACTCCCACTTGCCCTAGTTGGGAAAGATTTGTAAACCTAGACCTTCTAGGTGACTCTCAAATACTTTAGCCGTGAGAGCCTTTGTAAAAGGATCAACAATGTTGTGCTCTCAGGCTATCTTCGTGACAATCACGTCTCCTCTATGCACGATCTCCCAGATGAGAAGATACTTCCGCTCTATGTGCTTTTCCCTCTTGTGACTTCGGGGTTCCGTCGAATTTGCAACTGCACCACTGTTATCGCAATACAGCGTGATGGGCAAAGTCATATTTGGAACAACTTCCAAATTTAGCATGAATTTCCTTAACCAAACAGTCTCCTTAGCTGCTTCACAAGCTGCTACATATTCGGCCTCCATGGTGGAATCAGCGATGCATCATTGTTTGACACTTCGCCATACTACAACTCCTCCGTTAAGAGTGAATATTGACCCTGATGTAGATTTCCGAGAATCTTTATCAGTCTGAAAGTCAGAATCTGTGTATCGTGTAAGGATCAAATCCTTAGCCCCATACACAAGCATGTAGTTCCTTGTTATCCGAAGACACTTAAGGATTGTTTTAACCGTTGTTCAATGTTCAAGTCCTGGATTGAATTGATACCTACTGACCATCCCAACTGCAAAACAGATGTCGGGCCTAGTACACAACATGGCATACATCAGGCTCCCAACAGCCGATGCATAAGGAATCCGTCTCATGTCCTCAACTCCTTGAGGTGTCTTAGAACACTGTTCCTTAGACAAACGGATTCCATGTCTAAAAGGAAACAAACCCTTTTTGGAATCTTGCATCTTAAACCTTGACAACACTTTGTCTATGTATGATACTTGAGACAAGGCTAGTGTTTTATTCTTGCTGTTCCGGACAATCTGGATCCCAAGAACAAACTGCGCATCACCCAAATCTTTCATTTGGAATTGCGTAGCTAGCCACTCCTTGATGTCAGTACGATAACCTAGATCATTCCCAATGAGTAGGATATCATCCACATAGAGAATTAGGAATGTGACAGAACAATTAATGATTTTCTTGTAGACACAAGGTTCATCATCATTCTGGTCAAAACCATAAGATCTGATTGCCTCATCAAATCTTATATTCCAGGACCTAGAGGCTTGTTTCAGTCCATAAATTGACCTTTTAAGCCTGCAAACTTTTTGCTCTTGTCATGGTTTAATGAATCCTTTGGGTTGTTCCATGTAGATGGTTTCCTCAATATTGTCATTCAAAAAGGTTGTCTTGACATCCATTTGCCATACCTCATAGTCATAATGTGCGACAATGGCAAGAAGGATACGGATAAACTTTACCATAGCAACAGGTGAAAATGTCTCCTCATAGTCAACCCTTCAACCTGGGTATAACCATTTGCTACTAGTCTAGCTTTAAAGGTTTGCACCTTCCCATCTACACCACGTTTTCTCTTGTAGATCCATTTAAAACCTATAGGTTTTACCCCATCAGGCTTATCTAAAAGATCCCAAACAGAATTGAAGTACATCGACTCCATTTCTTGGTCCATGGCTATGACCCATTTGTCTTTGTCTTTGTCAACCATTGCTTGATTATAAGTCAATGGATCATCGCAGTTGTCATCTGGTATAACAACTTGGGTTTCAGCCAAACCCATGTAACGGTCAGGCTGTATCACAACCCTCCCACTACGTCGAGGCATACTCAACTCTTGAGATGGACTCTCTTGACTAAACAAACTAGTATCAACAACTCTTGTTGACGTACTAGTGTTCTTATTAGCAACCTTTGCTATTGTTCCGTCTAACTCACTCAACATTATCTTACTTTTTGGTTTGTGGTCCCTTATGTGGTTCTCTTCCAAGAAAGTGACATTTGTCGACACAAAGACCTTATCTTCCTTAGGATCATAGAATAAACAACTTCTTGTTTCTTTTGGGTATCCTACGAATAGGCACAACTTTGAACGTGAATCCAACTTATTTGGATTTGTCACAAGCACATGTGCTGGACAACCCCATATTCTGAAGTGACATAAACTACCTTTACGTCCTTTCCAGAGTTCAAAAGATGTTTCAGAAACACTTTAGGAGGGCACACTATTCAAAATGTATACTGCAACCTCTACTGCATAACCCCAAACGAAACTAGGGAGATGAGCATAACTCATCATTGATCGAACCATGTCCAACAAGGTTCTATTTCTCCTTTTCGATACACCGTTTTGCTGTGGTGTGCTGGGAGCTGAGAGTTGGGATGTAATTCCATGTTCTATCATATAGTTCTGGAATTTAAAATCCATGTACTCTCCACCTCGATCCGATCGAAGTGTTTTAACTCTTTTACCTAATTGATTTACAACCTCAGTCTTGAATTCCTTGAACTTTTCAAGTGCTTCAGACTTGTGGTGCATTAGGTAAATATGCCCATATCTAGAATAATCATCTATAAAAGAGATGAAATATTCATATCCTCCCCTGGCTTTAACATTCATCGGACCACAAAGGTCTGAATGTATAAGCTCTAGAGAATCTTTGGCTCTATAACCTTTTCCACTAAAATGTCTTTTAGTCATTTTGCCTTCTAGGAAGGATTCACATACTGGCAAATAATTTTCTTCTAACTTGTTTAAAAGTCCGTTCTTTACCAATCTCTCAATCCTATTGAGATTAATGTGACCCAATCTTAGATGCCAAAGATGAGCATTTTCTTTAGGAGAAATTAGTTCGTGTACTTGCAATTTTGTATAATTCACTTGTTAAAACTATTTTAACTGAATTAAACCATTTGCAAATAATTCTCAAGAAGCGCAACACATAGTACAATACTTTTCCAATGAAATAAACACTTTATTTAATTGAAAAGTAAAAGAAGTACAATGTTCTCTAAGGCAAGTAATAAGATTTCTAATAAACCCTTAAGCTACATGTTATCAAATAACAACTTTTCTTTGCCAGACAGTTTCTCTTTATCACCTTTTCCTCTTCTTCTATTCTTCTTAAGTCCAGAAGTATGGCTGTAGTTCTTAGTTCCAGAGGATGAATCCTCCTGAGAACTTTTGGAATGAGCAAACAAATTTGCCTCTCCATTTTGTTGTCTCTTATCATCCATAAGAAACTGATAATTCTGCAGCTCATTGTTGCGAAATATTATGATATTGCAATACCGCAGTGTACGGGTCAAGTTTTAGTATAGTGATTTATGAGTCCAAGTATCGTCCTCGGGAATGGGTTTCTAGATTAATTAATTACTAAGGTACTAATTCTCAATTTTAGCTAAAGAAACATAACATGGATAGTTGGTTGAAATAAATACGAACAAACAAATAAACATGTGGAGACACGAATTGATAGAGTTATGGGAAGTGATTTTACAAATTAAAGACCTAACTAACACATGCATTGAACCAATGAGATGAAGTTATAAACAAGAAGTGAAATACTCAAGAAAGTCTCTCGATCTCTCAAGAGCCTCGCACATACAATAAATCCTATAGTCTCCATATAAAATCTAAGTATGCACGACATTAAGCAACTCCTTTATGTGTTTCCCTAAGATTTCTAAGTCATTCTCATACAAGAATTCTAAGGGTTTTGACAATTTTTCTCTAATTCAAGTTTTATCTCTCGAGTCCACTTAAATCAACAAATTAAGAAGTCAAGAACGAATTGTCAAAAATAAGAACAAAACGTGCTTCAATACATTGTAATAAGGTCATAACAAGCAAATCAAATCCTAGCTACAATGTTTAGCTACTCTAAATCACATGAAAATCAAACTAAACAAGTAGAAAACGTCTTAGAACGCTATTACAAATTGAAAGAAAAGGAAATTAAACTTAGGTGTCGATGTCGGTCCTTCGTCTCCGAGCTCCCGTCTTCGATCTCGAACCTCCACAAATGCTTTGACTCCCAAAATTACTCTTTTCACTCTTCTTACAAGGTGTATTTCGAGATTAGGGCAAAACTCTACCAAATTCGACTCCGTTGTAATGAAAACAACATGTTGTATTTATAGGCATTATCGACGCAGCATTGCAACGCTAGGGACAGCGTTGCAACGCTGTGCCCTAGGCGGCTGACACTTATGGAAATAATCGATGGCGTTGCAACGCCACTACCCTAACGTGCGCGCTCCTTGTCGAAATGGCGTTGCGACGTTGCGAGGCAGCGTTGCAACGCCCGCTGTGCGGTTCCTCGTGCATGCCTTCTTATCGAGATAGCGTTGCGACGCTGCTAGGCAGTGTTGCAACGCTATCACCTGGGGTCTTCAACCCGTCTTGGCTGCACATTCGGCGTTGCAACGCTATAAATAGCGTTGCAACGCCATCGCCTCGGGTCATCATGCTTGGATTGGTTCTTTCTCTTCCAATATGTATTCTTTTTAGCTCCAAATAGCCTCGTTTTGATCCCGAGTGATCCAAATTGTCTCCAAGAGCTCCGTTTTAGCTCGTCACCTGAAATTGAATAAATTAAATACGTAAAAGCCCTGAAATCATCATAAAACTAGCAATAATTAAGCCTAAGGATAGCACATTTTGTGTGCTATCACTCATGTAACAGAGAAGTCAGATCATACTCTATGTTGTTCATCGCTGCATTGCTACGGAATCGCTGAAAACTCTTCGGAAGAGATTCTGGGATGAACAAAATCTGACATTTCTCAACTATGACCGCTTCGTTTAATTCCGCTATATTGAAGTGGACAATCAGATTGAGACACATGTTCTCTCATCGATGTTCCTTCCTTCATACGTGCGTTATAAACGAATTTTAGGGCTTCATGCCGAATTTGTTTGGACGGTTGTCTAGACAAATTTAACACAAAATCCATGATCTCTCGAGCTGAGACCTTGCCCTTCAGCCTCCTGGCTAAAGCATCGGGTATGCTAGCCAGGATATAGGCTTTTGCCTTTTCATTGGCATTAATCCAGCGGTCATACGCATCATCTACAGCTTGAGATGCATTTTGAGCAGGAAATTGAGGACACTCCTCATTGAGAATGAACTTAAGATCATGTGTAACCAAGATTATGTTGAGTCCATCCCTCCAAGTCACTATGTTCTCTCCAATTAACTTTTTCACACCCAATAAGGAAATCATAGAGCAAGACATTTTTGCTGAAATATTTACAAACAAACTTGTATGAGTTTCTTGCTTTAACTTTAATCCAATCATGTTTTAGCTAATTATCAAATGATTCCTAGGCAAGTTATAATTTGCAATGATACTCCAAAGGTTTAGAATGTATGACACCGAAGGGTAATCAAAAACACTCATCCTCTAGATCAAGTCACTCTTGACCAGAACCTAATACAAGAATAATTCTTATTCTTATAAGTTTTAGTTACCATTTTTCGGTCTGGATACATACACAACTTATGTACCCCGTGAGTGTAACCCTTTGTCTTTAGATCCTAGAGTCTCGATCCAATAAAATCTGCCGAAGGGAGGACTCGATCGAAAAATAGTCTAAGGAAATCTTTATCCCTTTCGGGTATCTACTATGTTAGATCCCCTATGATCAAGCCCTCCGAAGGGATTGTCTTGTCCAGGCGAAACTAGCAGGCTGGCCATAGTGGTCTAACAGTGTAAACCGACAAAAGAGACCGTAGGTTTTGTTTTCACTAAACCTGCTCCCACTCACTATAAGTACCCTCTCCATTAACCTTGATATTGACTCATACAAACACCATCCGAAGAGGGACGCTCTCGTTTGCGCCACGAGGCCAAGTATGAGTCTCATGGTGTGAACTTCCCGGAGATAGCGTAGGCGGAAAAATATGTATCTCATACACTTTTTCCTCCCACTGAATACTTTAAGTTTATAGGAATCTTTCTTAGGCTAAAACCTATATAATGGTTTTACCTTACTCTATCAACATAACTCTTACATTGATAATCAATATAACTCTTATATTGATTTTATCCTAAGTTTGTTAATATAACTCCTTATATTAAACCTGGGATTTCTAGTTTATTAACCCCTTAATAAACCCATTGACGCTACTGTAATTTATAAGACTCTCTGATTAAATTTCACTCCCAGTCGAGTTCCTGTAGGGGTGTTCCGTTCACACGACTTAATATACTGACCCTAGACAAAACTTTCCTTTGACAGAGTTCCACTTTTAATCATAGCTTATAAATTACTTGGTTCCTAATTCTAATATAATTAGAACTAGATAACTTAAGGTCTATTATTTCTAAGTTCTAAACATTTTAAAACTAATAATTAACCTTAGGTGACATGCATACTATGTTATAGTGCTTGATCATTAATCACATGAATACTAAGACATTCATAGCATATTCATCTCATGAAAAATAATCATGTCAATGCTGTCCAAAAAATTAATATAACAACCTTATATTAATTAATCATGCAAACTATATAATATAACTCCTTATATCATAAATGATGCATGGAAATGCTTAACCTAAGGTGGGATTTCTAAAATACAAGCATTCACTATGCATGACAATAATTACACAACAATTGCATAATTAAAATAGCAAAATTAAACCAATTTTGACACCGTAGAAATAATTTTAATCAATATAATCTAATTATATTAATTAAAATTAAATATATTAAATATAAAACATTTTTATAATTAATATATAATAAAAATTCTATTTTCTCTCACTTCTTTGAAATTCGCAAACGCCTCTGCGCGTTGCGCTGATAGCGGCGTTGCAATGCTTTTTTGTCGCCTCTTACGCCGGCGTTGCGCATCGCCACAACATTGCAATGCTAGAGGCTACGTTGCAACGTTGCCTCCTATGCGCGCCTTCTCCCGCAAGCGCAGCGTTGCAACGCCGATGAACAGCGTTGCAATGCTGCACACAGACAACAATGTTATTTCTCCAAATCTTGCTCGTTTTCGCTCTCCGATCTTCTCAGCAACCGTTTTGCCTCGATCGACACAAACTTACAGACTCAATTTACAATTAAATTTGCCCAAAACACCGGGCCCTTACATTAAACATTTCAATGGAAATTGTAAATCTAAGTGCCAAAATTGAAAACATCTAATTTTGCAAAACCGTTCATACATCTCATGCAAAAACAGTAAATCCCACCTTGTTCTTGAAAAATCCTGAACATAAATCAAGAATGCAATTGGGCTCTGATACCAATGGAAGGGAAACGAAGTCTCTACAGCGGAAGAGGTTGCGAATCGCGCGCTCTTGATTTAGTTACAACGATTAATTCAAGAACATAAAACATAGATTAAGCATGCAAAACAAAATGGACAACAAGTATTTACCTTTGAAGAACTTTTCTTCGAGTGCTCCTCTCTCCCACGATCACGATCTCAGCAAAAGGAACACCAACGTATGAAGACACATCCACCGGATCTTCTCCATTGTTCTCTAGGTGAGGGAGGAATGTGAGTTCCCTTTAGGAGAGGTGAGGTTTTTGTGAGAGGTGTGTTTTGGAACTCTTCCAATAACACATTAAGAGAGGGCTTGTAATTCTATGAATCACACTTAACCTAGTTGCATCTCATGCAACCATATATATAGGAGATTGGGATGGAAATGACCATCCTACCCCTCCTTTATTCTCTCTTTAGTATATAGTTTATGTATGAATCTAATTCACATTAAAACTATATATTATATCAATCATATCATATATAATAGATATAACACCTCATGTATGAAATTGAACACTTCAATTTTACTCCTAACTTTATACCCTCAATATTATCATATTGAGCCAATAGAGGGATCTAATGGACCTACAAATCATGAGCTCCAATGGTGTGAGATTAACTGATCAAACTCTTTGATCCAGTTAATCAATATTCATTAACTACAAGTCACTCCACTATAGAGACTTGTAGCTGCACTCTCTTCACTGTAGATATTATTGTGTCCACGGATATAGTCATTACCCATGAGTCGACCCTTCACAGGTTGTTCGTAATCACAGCTGGGTCAAATTACTGTTTTACCACTTTATTTACCTCTTTGCTCCTTAAGCACCACTGATCCTCTAATGAACAATAAGTCTAAGGTCCTACCTCAGACTCATACCCTCATAGAGGGCGGGGCCCCATTGTTCAAGACCTGGAGTCAATTCTTAAGGGAACAACCTATCTAATACCTCAGTGGAGGAATAAGTGAATTCCATCTTGCACAGTTAAGTTCCTAGCTACCTACGAGGTTCTGTTCCCGAGAAGGTAGGCTTATTGAGTTGGCTACAGGCCACTCTCACCCATACTAGTCTAAGGACAAACTCCTATAAGCAGGAGTTCTTAACTTGCTCAGGATTTAGGTCGAGTCACTAATGACCATCTATAAATTACTAGTCTTATCCTGTTAACGGTGTTACACTGGTTAGACTAATAATTTGCGATCCAGTCTTGTATGAACTCTTCATACAGGATGGCCTCACTCACATGTCAACTACATGAATGAGTTGGATTACCTCATTTGTACTAATTACAAAGTGAGTCGCATCCATGGTGTTACCAGTATGAGATTTCCAACCTTATTCTTATACCATAGACTATTTAGGTTATATTCTTGAACTCAACCCAAATAGTGTCCACTACACTGATGTTCAAGATAAAAGTTATAACTTTGGAGCTTAGTTTATTGGATTTATAAAAGCAAGACTGTAATCTTATCAAAACAAATAACATTTTATTTAATTGATCAAAATTACACAAGTTTTAGGGCATAAATCCCAACAGTTTTCTCTTGTAGATCCACTTACAACCTATAGGTTTTACCCCATCAGGCCTATCTACAAGATCCCAAACAGAATTGAAGTACATTGACTTCATTTCTTGGTCCATGGCTATGACCCATTTGTCTTTGTCTTTGTCAACCATTGCTTGATTATAAGACAATGGATCCTCGCAGTTGTCATCTGGTATAACAACTTGGGTTTCAGCTAAACCCATGTAACGGGCAGGTTGTACTACAACCCTCCCACTACGTCGAGGCATACTCAACTCTTGAGATGAACTCTCTTGACTAGACAAACTAGTATCAACAACTCTTGTTGACATACTAGTGTTCTTATTAGAAACCTTTGCTATTGTTCCGTCTAACTCACTCAACACTACTTTACTTTTTGGTTTATGGTCCCTTATGTGGTCTGTAAGCCCTAAACCCTATTCTCTTTTATCATTGAGCACTCGTTCATGATGTTTTGAAATATGCAAAATCGTATAGGTTGCACTAAACGATGTCGTGATCGAATTTGGGAATCTATTGAATTTGGAGCTACAATGTGTCTAAACTTCATAAGGGGATAGGTAAACCATTGAAATAAGTATATTAAAAGTTGCATTGAAGTAAGTTCAACTCATTAGCAAATTGGAGGAGCTTTAGGTGCATCAAGTATTGAATGGAAGATCATATGTCTCACAAACTTAGGATAAGTTGGCTAAATGCTTATGGTTTATTTACACACTTATTTTGTTGTTTTAAAAAGGTGATTAAGATGTAAAAACTGAAGGAGGAGCTGGCAAAGGGAGGTGAAGCTTCGGAGTTAAACAAGGCAAGAAGGTGGTGTCAAATTCCTACTAAGACAGCAAGCAGCTGGAAAATGGTCCAACTTCAATCGATCATATCTCTCTATCTACTAAACCAAATTCAATGATTTTTGTGTCAAAATCTCATAAATTGAGTGTAGAATACGAAACTGGTCGGCTTTGCAGAAAATACCAAGAGGACGAAAGAGAAAAGTACAGAACAGTGAAGGGTGTCCAAGTTTCTCGGGTAGCAGAACAGTATGAGGAGATCAGTCTGTTTTGAGCTCTTGAGGAGGAATTAGAAGCTGAAATTTTGAGGTAAGTAAGCTAAGATGTTGTCCTTGAGGGTTATCAAAAAATATTTGGTGGTTGTGTTGATAAATTTTGAGGAACTCAAGCTGGAAGTTGAACCTGTAATTTTAGGTGAAAGGGAAAAACTTCTAACAAGAGATTGAAGGACATTCTCTTCCATTTCTATTTACCTTACAACCAATTGTGTGTATGGCTATTCTTAATTGAGTTATGAGACTGAATTAGACCTGTTTCTTAGGTGCATAAGGAAAGGAATTGATGTTACTGTTTAGTTGAGAGAAGGCAGAAAACAGAAGTATGCTGTCAAATCCGAAAAGTCTCTGATGTTTTGGTTGTTCTGATCTGTACACTTGGAGTTAGAAGCTCTAATTGGTATGGTTCGAAAGCCTATTGAATTTCCTACAACTTTCGTGAAGAAATCGTGAGTAGAAAATATCTAGAAGATGTCTTAAATATCAGATTAAATTTGTTGTGCAGCAGGAAATCCGAATCTGAAAACAGCAGAAGTCTGTTTTGAGGAAAGTAGATTTCGAGGTATTTCCGAACAAATCCGTTTGGAATTTCAATTTCATGTCTTCATATGATATTTAGAGGGTTCAAAAAGGAAGAGTTTGGTATAAATTACATTATTTTTGGATAAGTAATGAAGAAGTTATGGCTGTCTGAATACAGGGCAGAAAATCTGAAAATGCTGGAAAATTTAAAAGTGTGTTTTCTTGCAAGTTTTAAGGTTAAAAATCATGAGCTCGAGGTTCTAATGGTTGAAATGGTTTGTTTGATAGGTCAAGAGCTAATAGGTCAAGTTTACAAGCCAAGGTTCTAATTCTAATACTGTGAGTGACTCTATCTTTAAACTATGCTTGGCCTATGTTTTTCTTAAAAAACATAATTGTTGATCATTGAATCTTGTTTGAACTAATTATGTATAGCTTCATGGAGTTCCTAACATAAAGTTCATGATGGAACCTAAGCATGCTTTGAATTAGTTGTAACTATAAATCCAAGTATGGAAACTAAATTATGAAAGTATGCTTTCCTTTAGAGAATGTTTTGTGTAAATCCACTTGGGAACATGTCTAGATGATAATATGAAATTGTCATGAAATTGTTGTATGTGTTATAAAGACATGATTTCCATGGTAAACAAGTTATGCCCTTGGTCTTGGTTAACCCCAAATCTTGAAGGACATTCGAGAAGGTACTTAGGGGAATGAATCATAATTTCCCGATCTTCAAGGACAATGAGAAGGTATTCGGGTAGTAAATGGTCTTACCTTAATACTGAAGGACATAGAGAAGGTATTAGGGAAAACCAAAGGGCCAAAAGTATTCCACGTGCACGTGAGAGAGGTATAAACCTTGTTGGTACAAATGTAACTCTACCACCTCTATGGTTCGAAAGTGGTATCATGCTATGTGTTTTATTGTTATGAGCTTCTACATTATTGATCTATCTACACTCAATATAATACTATATTATGAGTTATGTGTTATGCATAAGTGGTGACTTGTGTAAATTGGAAGCATGGTTTGTTTATGTTAAGCTATTTTCTACTTATAATCTGCCATTATTATGCTTCACCTTTGAGCTTATAATAGACACTCACTGAGCTTCCTAGCTCACGTTTTCTCTATGTCTACTCTTCCTGTGTAGCGAGATTTAGTTTCCAGTGCTTAGCCTTCACAAGACCTACTTGCCACCACGCCATTTAGCTCCTTGTATATACACTTTCTTTGTATATGGTTTGTAGTGAGAACATATTAGATGGGTTGTTATAAACTTGGAAACTTTATGACTATCTAAAGAACATAGTAAAGGAAGTGAATGTATTTCATATATAAGTGTATATCAGTGTTTTACTTTGCTTATTCAAACATGATGTGTTACGTCTATTTTAAGTTAAGTCTTGGGTTAGTCAAGGAAAGCCAAAAAGAGGTTTTGTTATCTTTGTCTTTGCATCTCTTCCTAGGTTAGGCAAGTAAGTCGGGACGGGTGTGACAACTTGGTATCGAGCAAAAGGTTTTGGGAAGGGAACTAGGTTCATGCATTGAATTAGGAGCTTGTTGTCTTACCTATTTTAATAAGATTGTATAATTTAGGACCATGGCCGAGAGGTGGCAAACGAGGCAGGCAAGTGGAGACTGGAACTCAAGAAGCTACTGGTGATAGAGGAAGAGAGGTATCGGAGGGAGAGTCTAGTCATCCTCAGCAAGAGGTGAATATGGAGGAACAGATCTTTACGAGGATAACTCAAAGATTAGTCGAAAGTGTTGGATCACACAAGCAGATCCAGAAAAGAAGTATGGCATTGAAAGACTGAAAGCCTTAGGTGCAACAACATTTGAAGGCACGACAGATCCCGCTGATGCTGAGGTTTGGTTAAATCTGATTGAGAAGTGCTTTAGGGTCATGCGATGCCCTGAAGACAGGAAGGTCGATTTAGCAGCATTCTTACTCCAGAAAGGAGCAGATGATTGGTGGAAGATAACTGAGAGCAGAAAAGGGGATGCTTGGAGCTGGAAAGAGTTTCAAAAGCCTTTGAAGATAAGTATTACCCGAGCTCATATCGTGATGCGAAGAGGAACGAGTTTCTAGGACTCGCTCGGGGTTCGATGACTATAATAGAATATGAGAAGAAGTTCACAGAGTTATCAAAGTATGCTAGCACTATTGTTGCAAGCGAGATAGATCGATGCAAGAGGTTCGAGGATGGTTTACGAGCAGAGATCCGAACACCTGTGACAGCAAGTTCTGAGTGGGTTGAGTTCTCCAAGCTTGTGGAGACGGCATTACGAGTAGAGCGAAGCCTAGTAGATGACAGAATGGGAAAAGGAGCTGTAGGTGGTGGTCATACCACTTATTCTGTTGGTTTACCACGAGACCGATTCCAACGAGGAGATAATAGGAGATTCACTCTGGTATCTCTGAAAAGGAAGCTTTAAACCCCATCGTGGTGGGCAAACTACTCCAAGGACTGCACAGTGGACGTGGGGAAAGACAGAGGCAAATGGATCAAGTTTTTGATAGGATCGACAAGGGACTCCGTGATGGGCAACCCAGTGAGTCAAGAGCTAGTTCAAAGAAGGAAACCTTTGTGCAAAGACTTGTGGAAAGTTTCATTGGGGTCGATGTTTGAGTGGCGGAAATGTATGTTTCAACTGTGGGCAAGGTGGTCACTTCAAAGGGAATGCCCCAATTAATGCAAGAAGGCATGGTGGGACAGAGAACTACATCGTGATATCGTGAACCAAAGAAAAAATATCTGGGCAAATGGAGGAGAAGGCACTAGTAGTGCTAAGCAAAAGGGCGGGGTGGGTCGACCAGGACAACAAGTGGAAGATTTACGCCATGACACAAAGCGGGAGGCGGATGATGCACCGTGTTGTTACTGTACACTTTCTATCTCAGTAGTAAACTTTGCACATGCATTACTAGATCCGGAGCTACACATTCTTTTATCTCTAAAATGTTTGTTTGCTAGCATTGTTGCGAAGTTAGAACCTTTATCCGAGGAGTCAGGTATTTATACTCCTATTGGTGATATGTCGATAGTTTGTAGTGTTTATACTAATTGTATGGTGGAAGTGAATGGTGTGACCATGACAACCGAATCGATTCCCTTAGATCTCCAAGAGTTCGACGTTATTTTGGGGATGGATTTCTTATCTAGGTATCATGCCTTAATGGACCGTCATAGGAAGGAAGTTGTGTTGAGGAAATCATGCGCACTAAGGTTGTGTTTAAGGGACATAGGAAGATATTGCCTACTTGTATGATATCAACTATTAAAGTCTGGAAATTATTGAAGAAAGGTTGTACAAAGATATCTTGCATATGTAGTTTGTGCACCAAAGAGTAAATCGAAACTCAAGACATTCCAGTGGTATGTGAGTATTTAGATGTCTTCCCGGAAGAGCTAACAGTGGTTGCCACCGATGAGAGGTGGAGTTTATCATAGACTGATGCCGTGAGCAGCGCCAATATCTCAAGCCCCGTATAGGATGGCAATCAAGGAATTGAAGGAATTGAAAACTCGATTCTGGAGTTGGTGGATAAGGGTTATATTCGACCAAGTGTATCTCCGTGGGGAGCACCGTGTTGTTTGTTAAAAAGAAGGGATGGGACACTACGATTATGTATTGATTACCGACAACCTGAATAAGGTAACAATACGTAACAAATATCCTTTGCCTCGCATAGATGACCTGTTCGATCAACTAAAGGGTGCCTCGGTGTTTTCCAAAATTGATTTACGATCGATATCATCACCAAGATCAATGATTCTCGATGTACCAAAAGCGACTTTTTCGGGACAAGGTATGGGCATTATGAATTCTTGGTAATGCCATTCGGTTAACTATTGCCCCAAAGAAAGATTCATGGATCTCATGAATCGGGTATTTCATTCTTACCTTGATCGGTTTGTGATAGTATTTATTGATGACATCTTGGTGTACTCGAGAAAGTAGAGAAAAGCATGCGAGAACATCTCGAAATAGTGCTACGGACATTACGAGATCGGAAGTTGTATGCTAAATTTAGTAAATGTGAGTTTTGGCTGGAACAGGTTGTGTTTTTGGGACACGTAGTATCAGCAGCTGGAGTACAAGTGGATCCTCAGAAGACGGAAGCTATAGTTAAGTGGGAACAACCAACTTCAATAACGGAAGTCCGTAGTTTTTTGGGCCTTGCAGGATACTATCGACGTTTTGTCGAGGGGTTTTCGAAGATAGCTCTTCCATTAACCAGTTTGACAAAGAAGAATACGAAGTTCGAGTGGAGTGAAAAGTGTGGAAAAAGTTTTCAAGAGTTAAAGAACAGACTTGTCACAGCACCGGTACTAACTCTACCCACCACGGGAAAAGAGTTTGAGGTTTACTGTGATGCCTCACATCAGGGCCTTGGGTGTGTACTTATGCAGGATGGGAAAGTGATTGCTTATGCCTCAAGACAGCTAAAAAACATGAATGTAATTATCCTACTCATGATCCGGAGCTCTCGGCGATTGTGTTAGCTTTAAAGATTTGGAGGCATTATCTGCTTGGTGAGAAGTGTTGTATTTACACGATCATAAAAGTTTAAAATACATCTTGAGCAGAAAGAGTTGAATTTGAGACAACGGCATGGTGGCTTGAATTGATAAAAGATTATGACCGCATCGATCGAATACCACCCGGGAAGACTAATGTTGTAGCCGATGCAATCGAGTAGGAAGTCGAAGCAACGTAAAGGTTCACTTAATGCTGTTAGAGTGGCTCTATTTGAGGAACTCAAGAGTTCTAATGCAAAAGTATATGTTAGTGACAAAGGGAACTTGTTAGCTCATTTTCGAGTAAGACCTACCTTGATTAATGATGTTATCTCAAGTCAAGCTAAAGACCCTACCCCAAGGAATTGATAGAAGAGGTGAACTTGAATCAAAGAGCGATTACGAAGTAGGGGCGTGATGGAGCATTGATGAAGTGTGGTAGATTTTGTGTGTCTAAAGATGAAACTTTGAGAAATGCGATACTAGAAGAAGCACATAGTTCAAATTTATGCGATGCATCCAGAGAGTACAAAGATGTATCGGACCTTAAAGAACCATTATTGGTGGCGGGAATGAAACGAGAAATAGCGAGTATGTCTCTAAATGTCTAATTTGTCAATGGTGAAACTCGAACGCATGTAAAACCGGAGGGCTTCTAAATCCACTCCCAATACCCGAATGGAAGTGGGAGCATGTAACGATGGATTTCTTATTTGGACTTCCCGAACACCGAGTGGTTATGACGGGATTTGGGTGATAGTAGATGATTGACTAAGATCGCTGCTCGATTTTTACCCGTCAAGGTAACTTTTACTCTGGATAAACTTGCTAAATTATATGTTGACAGATTGTAAGCCAATCACGAGCCCCAGTATCTATTGTGTCGGATAGGGATTCGAGATTTACTTCCAAGTTCGCCGAGTCTCCAAGAGGCCTTGGGAACTAAGTTGCACTTTAGTACAACATTTCATCCACAAACGATGGTCATCGTAAAAGAACCATTCGCACCCTCGAAGACATGCTTGAGCATGCGTCTTGCAATATAAAGGAAAGTCGGGAGACTCACCTATCATTGATGGAGTTTGCATACAATAATAGTTATCATTCTAGCATTGGAATGGCACCGTACGAAGCATTATATGGAAGAAAATGTAGAACCCCTATTTGCTGGGGGGAGGTAGGAGAAAGGAAGCGATAGGGCTGTGAGTTGGTCCAAGTTACCTCGGAGAATGTTAAACTTATCGGGAAAGAAAGACTCAAGACAAAGACAAGATAGACAAAAGAGCTACGACAAGACAAACGAAGAAGAGATTTAGAATTCAAATCGGAGACAAAGTTTTCTGAGACTATCCCCATGGAAGAGTATTTTGCGGTTCGAAAGGAAGGGGAACCGAGCCCGAGATATATAGGGCCTTACGAGATTCTCGGGACGTGTAGGGCCATCACTTGTGATTAGCTTTTTACTGATAGAATTGTCTCGGGTACATAATGTTTTCCATGTATCAATGTTGAGGAAATACATTTCTGATCCGTCACATGTGCTCAAGGTAGAACCAATACAACTTAAGGAGAATCTATCATATGAGGAAGAACCTCTACAAGTATTGGATCGGAAAGAACAGGTGCTTAGAAACAAGTCAATACAACTGGTAAAGGTCTTGTGGAGAAATCACGACGTCGAGGAAGCAACGTGGGAAAGCGAAGACACAATGAAAGAAAAGTACCCACAACTTTTTTCGTCTTTGAATTTCGAGGCGAAATTCCTCTTAAGGGGGTAGTAAATTGTAAGCCCTAAACCCTATTCTCTTTTATCATTGAGCACTCGTTCATGATGTTTTGAAATATGCAAAATCGTATAGGTTGCACTAAACGATGTCGTGATCGAATTTGGGAATCTATTGAATTTGGAGCTACAATGTGTCTAAACTTCATAAGGGGATAGGTAAACCATTGAAATAAGTATATTAAAAGTTGCATTGAAGTAAGTTCAACTCATTAGCAAATTGGAGGAGCTTTAGGTGCATCAAGTATTGAATAGAAGATCATATGTCTCACAAACTTAGGATAAGTTGGCTAAATGCTTAAGGTTTATTTACACACTTATTTTGTTGTTTTAAAAAGGTGATTAAGATGTAAAAACTGACGGAGGAGCTGGCAAAGGGAGGTGAAGCTTCGGAGTTAAACAAGGCAAGAAGGTGGTGTCAAATTCCTACTAAGACAGCAAGCAGCTGGAAAATGGTCCAACTTCAATCGATCATATCTCTCTATCTACTGAACCAAATTCGATGATGTTTGTGTCAAAATCTCATAAATTGAGTGTAGAATACGAAACTGGTCGGGTTTGCAGAACATACCAAGAGGACGAAAGAGAAAAGTACAGAACAGTGAAGGGTGTTCAAGTTTCTCGGGTAGCAGAACAGTATGAGGAGATCAGTCTGTTTTGAGCTCTTGAGGAGGAATTAGAAGCTGAAATTTTGAGGTAAGTAAGCTAAGATGTTGTCCTTGAGGTTTATCAAAAAATATTTGGTGGTTGTGTTGATAAATTTTGAGGAACTCAAGCTGGAAGTTGAACCTGTAATTTTAGGTGAAAGGGAAAAACTTCTAGCAAGAGATTGAAGGAGATTCTCTTCCATTTCTATTTACCTTACAACCAATTGTGTGTATGGCTATTCTTAATTGAGTTATGAGACTGAATTAGACCTGTTTCTTAGGTGCATAAGGAAAGGAATTGATGTTACTGTTTAGTTAAGAGAAGGCAGAAAAATGTATATGCTGTCAAATCCGGGAAGTCTCTGATGTTTTGGTTGTTCTGATCTGTACACTTGGAGTTAGAAGCTCTAATTGGTATGGTTCGAAAGCTTATGGACTTTCCTACAACTTTCGTGAAGAAATCATGAGTAGAAAATGTCTAGAAGATGTCTTAAATATCAGATTAAATTTGTTGTGCAGCAGGAAATCCGAATCTGAAAACAGCAGAAGTCTGTTTTGAGGAAAGTAGCTTTCGAGGTATTTCTGAACAAATCCGTTTGGAATTTCAATTTTATGTCTTCATATGATATTTAGAAGGTTCAAAAAGGAAGAGTTTGGTATAAATTACATTATTTGTGGATAAGTAATGAAGAAGTTATGGCTGTCTGAATACAGGGCAGAAAATATGAAAATGCTGGAAAATTTAAAAGTGTGTTTTCTTGCAAGTTTTAAGGTTAAAAATCATGAACTCGAGGTTCTAATGGTTGAGATGGTTTGTTTGATAGGTCAAGAGCTAATAGGTCAAGTTTACAAGCCAAAGTTCTAATTCTAATACTATGAGTGACTCTATCTTTAAACTATGCTTGGCCTATGTTTTTCTTAAAAAACATAATTGTTGATCATTGAATCTTGTTTGAACTAATTATGTATAGCTTCATGGAGTTCCTAACATAAAGTTCATGATGGAACCTAAGCATGCTTTGAATTAGTTGTAACTATAAATCCAAGTATGGAAACTAAATTATGAAAGTATGCTTTCCTTTAGAGAATGTTTTGTGTAAATCCACTTGGGAACATGTCTAGATGATAATATGAAATTGTCATGAAATTGTTGTATGTGTTATAAAGACATGATTTCCATGGTAAACAAGTTATGCCCTTGGTCTTGGTTAACCCCTAAATACTGAAGGACATTCGAGAAGGTACTTAGGGGAATGAATCATAATTTCCGATCTTCAAGGACAATGAGAAGGTATTCGGGTAGTAAATGGTCTTACCTTAATACCAAGGACATAGAGAAGGTATTAGGGAAAACCAAAGGGCCAAAAGTATTCCACGTGCACGTGAGAGAGGTATAAACCTTGTTGGTACAAATGTAACTCTACCACCTCTATGGTTCGAAAGTGGTATCATGCTATGTGTTTTATTGTTATGAGCTTCTACATTATTGATCTATCTACACTCAATATAATACTATATTATGAGTTATGTGTTATGCATAAGTGGTGACTTGTGTAAATTGGAAGCATGGTTTGTTTATGTTAAGCTATTTTCTACTTATAATCTGCCATTATTATGTTTCACCTTTGAGCTTATAATAGACACTCACTGAGCTTCCTAGCTCACGTTTTCTCTATGTCTACTCTTCCCAGGTAGCAGACGAGTTTCCAGTGCTTAGCCTTCACAAGACCTACTTGCCACCACGCCATTTAGCTCCTTGTATATGCACTTCCTTTGTATATGGTTTGTAGTGAGAACATATTAGATGGGTTGTTATAAACTTGGAAACTTTATGACTATCTAAAGAACATAGTAAAGGAAGTGAATGTATTTCATATATAAGTGTATATCAGTGTTTTACTTTGCTTATTCAAACATGATGTGTTACGTCTATTTTAAGTTAAGTCTTGGGTTAGTCAAGGAAAGCCAGCAAGAGGTTTTGTTATCTTTGTCTTTGCATCTCTTCCTAGGTTAGGCAAGTAAGCTGGGACGGGGTGTGACATGGTCCTCCTCCAAGAAAATTGCATTTGTCGACACAAAAACCTTATCTTCCTTAGGATCCTAGAATAAACCACCTCTTGTTTCTTTTGGGTATCTTACGAATAGACATAATTTTGAACGTGAATCCAACTTCTTTGAATTTGTCACAAGCACATGTGCCGGACAACCTCATATTCTGAAGTGACATAAACTACCTTTACGTCCTTTCCAGAGTTCAAAAGGTGTTTAAGAAACACTTTTGGAGCGCACATTATTCAAAATGTATACTGCAGTCTCCACTGCATAACCCCAAAAGAAACTAGGGAGATGAGCATAACTCATCATTGATCGAACCATGTCCAACAAGGTTCTATTTATCCTTTCCGATACACCGCTTTCTTTGTGGTGTGTCGAGGCGAGAGTTGGGATGTAATTCCATGTTCTATCATATAGTTCTGGAATTTTAAATCCATGTACTCTCCACCTCGATCCGATCGAAGTGTTTTAATAGTTTTACCTAATTGATTTTCAACCTCAGTCTTGAATTCCTTGAACTTTTCAAGTGCTTCAGACTTGTGGTGCATTAGATAAATATGCCCAAATCTAGAATAATCATCTATAAAAGAGATGAAATATTCATATCCTCCCCTAGTTTTAACATTCATCGGACCACAAAGGTCTGAATGTATAAGCTCTAGAGGGTCTTTCGCTCTATAACCTTTTCCACTAAAAGGTCTTTTAGTCATTTTGCCTTCTAGGCATGATTCACATACTGACAAAGAATTTTCTTCTAACTCGTTTAGAAGTCCGTTCTTTACCAATCTCTCAATCCTATTGAGATTAATGTGACCCAATCTTAGATGCCAAAGATGAGCATTTTCTTTAGGAGAAATTAGTTCGTGTACTTGCAATTTTGTAGAATTCACTTGTTAAAACTATTTTAACTGAATTAAACCATTTGCAAATAATTCTCAAGAAGAGCAACACATAGTACAATACTTTTCCAATGAAATAAACACTTTATTCAATTGAAAAAAAAAGTATAATGTTCGCTAAGGCAAGAAATAAGGTTTCTAATAAACCCTTAAGCTACATGTTATCAAATAACAGCTTTTCTTTGCCAGACGATTGCTCTTTATCTGCTCATTTTCCTCTTCTTTTGTATCTTTTTAAGTCCAGAAGTATGGCTGCAGTTCTTAGTCCCAGAGGATGAATCTTCCTGAGAACTTTTGGAATGAACAAACAAATTTGCCTCTCCATTTTGTTGTCTCTTATCATCCATAAGAAACTGATAATTCTGCAGCTCATGTAGCAGAGAAGTCAGATCATACTCTATGTTGTTCATCGCTGCATTGCTACGGAATCGTTGAAAACTCTTCGGAAGAGATTCTAGGATGAACAAAACATGACATTTCTCATCTATGACCTCTCCGTTTAATTCCGCTACGTTGAAGTGGGCAATCAGATTGAGAACATGTTCTCTCACTGATGTTCCTTCCTTCATGCGTGCGTTGTAAACGAATTTTAGGGCTTCATGACGAATTTGTTTGGACGGTTTTCTAGACAAATTTAGCACAAAATCCATGATCTAACGAGCTCAGACCTTGCCCTCCAGCCTCCTGGCTAAAACATCAGGCATGCTAGGCAGGATATAGGCTTTTGCCTTTTCGTTGGCATTGATCCAGCGGTCATATGTATCCTCAACAGCTTGAGATGCGTTTTGAGCAGGAAATTGAGGACACTCATCATTGAGAACGAACTTAAGATCATGTGTAACCAAGATTATGTTGAGTCCATTCCTCCAAGTCATTATGTTCTCTCCGGTTAATTTTTTCGCACCCAATAAGGAAATCATAGAGTTAGACATTTTTGCTGAAAAATTTACAAACAAACTTGTATGAGTTTCTTGCTATAACTCTAATCCAATCATGTTTTAGCTAATTATCAAATGATTCCTAGGCCATTTATAATTTGTAATGATACTCCAAAGGTTTAGAATGTATGACACCGAAGGGTAATAAAAAACACTCCTCCTCTAAATCAAGACACTTTTGACCAAAACCTAATACCAGAATAACTCTTATTCCTATAGGTTTTAGTTACCATTTTTCGGTCTGAATACATACACAACTTATGTACCCCGTGAGTGTAACCCTTTGTCTTTAGATCCCAGAGTCTCCATCCAATAAAATCTGTCGAAGGGAGGACTAGATTGAAAAATAGTCTAAGGAAATCTTTATCCCCTTCGGGTGTCTACTTTGTTCGATCCCCTATGATCAAGCCCTCCGAAGGGATTGTCTGGTCCAGGCAAAACTAGCAGGCTAACCATAGTGGTCTAACGGTGTAAACCGACAAAAGAGACCGTAGGTTTTGTTTTCACTAAACCTGCTCCCACTCACTATAAGTATCCTCTCCATTCACCTTCATATTGACTCATACAAACACCATCCGAAGGGGGATGCTCCTGTTTGCGCCACGAGGCAAAGTATGAGTCTAACGGTGTGAACTTCCCGGAGATAGTGTAGGTGGGAAAATATGTATCTCATACACTTTTTCCTCCCACTGAATACTTTAAAGTTTATAGGAATCTTACTTAGGCTAAAACCCGGCTAATGGTTTTACCTATCTCTATCAACATAACTCTTATATTGATAATCAATATAACGCTTATATTGATTTTATCCTAAGTTTGTTAATAAAACTCCTTATATTAAATCTAGGATTTCTAGTTTTTAACCCGTTAATAAACCCACTGACGCTACTATAATTTATAAAACTCTATGATTAAATTTCACTCCCAGGTCAGTTCCCAGGTAAGGGTGTTCCGTTTCCGTCAGCTTAAATACCCCAACCTAGATAGAACTTCCTTAGACAGAGTTCCTCTTTTAATTATGGTTTATAAATTACTTGGTTCCTAATTCTAATATAATTAGAACTAGATAACCTAAGGTCTATTATTTCCATGTTCAAAACACTTTAAAACTAATAATTAACCTTAGGTGACATGCATACTATGTCATAGTGCTTGATCATTCATCACATGAATAATAAGACATTAATAGCATATTCATCTCATGATATATAATACATGTCAATGTTGTCCATAAATTAATATAACAACTTTATATTAATTAATCATGCAAACTATATAATATAACACCTTATATTATAAATGATGCATGAAAATATTTAACCAAAAGTGGGATTTCTAAAATAAAAGCATACATTATGCATGGTAATAATTACACAACAATTGCATAATTTAAATAGCAAAAATAGACCAATTTTGGCACCCTAATTTTAATTTTAATTAATATAATCGAATTATATTAATTAAAATTAATTAATTAAATATAAATTAAATAAAAAACATTTTTATATTTAATATATAATTAAATTTTTTTTTTTAATTTAATATATAATTAAAAAAAACATTTTTATATTTAATATATAATTAAAAAAATGTTTCTGCCCGTTGTTTTTTTTCGTGAAACGTCTCTGGCGTTGCAAAGCTGCTTCTTGTCGTCTTCTGCCAAGCGTTGCTCAACGCCTCAGTGTCGCAACGCTGAGGGAAACATTGCAACGCTGTCGCCTTTTACAGTCGCGCGCCTGCCGCAGTGGCGTTGCAACGCCATTCACAGAACCACAACAATCTCCATTATTTTTGGCTCGTTTTTTTTCCGATCTTCTCAACAACCACCTTGCCTCGATCGACACGGACTTACAGACTCGATTTACATAATAAAATGCCCAAAACAATAGGCCCTTACATTGAACAATTCAATAGAAAATGTAAATCTAAGTGCCAAAATTGAAAACATTTAATTTCGCAAAATCGTTCATACATCTCATGCAAAACAGTAAATCCCACCTTGTTCTTAAAAAATCCAGAACATAAATCAAGAACGCAATTGGGCTCGGATACCAATTGAAGGGCATCGAAGTCCCGCAGCGAAAGCGATTGCTAATCGCGCGCTCTAGATTTAGTTACAACGATAAATTTAAGAACGAATAAAACTAGATTAAGCATATAAATATAATAGACAACAAGAAAGTTACCTTTGAAGAACCTTTCTTCAAGTGCTCCTCCTCTCTCACGATCAAGATCAACGCAACACGAACTCGTACGAACACCGACACTACCACCAGATCTTCTCCGTTGTTCTCTAGGTGAGGGAGGAAGGTGGGTTCCCTTTGGAAAAAGTGAGGTGTTTTGTGAGAGAGATATTTGTTGTCTTGGAACCTTTCGAACAACAACAAAATGCTAGAAATCACTTAGAATGACTTGCCCTAGTTGCATCTCATGCAACAATATATATAGGGGAATGGGATGGAAATGACCATCCTACCCCTCCTTTATTCTCTCTTTAGTATATAGTTTATATATATGAATCTAATTCACATTAAAACTATATATTATATCAATTATATCATATATAATAGATATAACACCTCATGTATGAAATTGAACACTTCAATTTCATTCCTAACTTTATACCCTCAATATTACCATATTGAGCCAACGAAGGGATCTAATGGACCTACAGTTCATGAGCTCCAATAATGTGAGATTAAGTGATCAAACTCTTTGATCCAGTTATCAATATTCATTAACTACAAGTCACTCCACTATAGACTTGTAGCTGCACTCTCCTCACTGTAGATAATATTGTCTCCACTGATATAGTCATTACCCACGAGTCGACCCTTCACAGGTTGTTCGTAATCACAGCTGGGTCAAATTACCGTTTTACCCTTGTGATTACCTCTTTACTCCTTAAGCACCACTGATTCTCTAATGAACAACAAGTCTAAGGTCCTACCTTAGACACATACCCTCATAGAGGGCGGGGCCCCGTTGTTCAAGACCTGGAGTCAGTTCTTAAGGGAACAACCTATCTAATTCCTTAGTGCATGAATGAGTGAATTCCATCTTACATAGTTAAGTTCACAGTTACCTACGAGCCAGGCCCTGAGAAGGTAGGCTTATTGAGTCGGCTACAGGCCACTCTCCCCATACTAGTGTAAGGAAAAACTCCTATAAGCAGGAGTTCTTAACTTGCTTAAGATTCAGGTCGAGTCACTAATGACCATCTATAAATTACTAGTCTTATCCTGTAACGGTGTTACAGTGGTTAGACTAATAATTTGCGATCTAGTCTTGCATGAACTCTTCATACAAGATGCCCTCACTCGCATGTCAACTACATGAATGAGTTGGATTACCTCATTTGTACTAATTACAAAGTGAGTCGCATCCATGGTGTTACCAGAAAGAGGTTTCCAACCTTATTCTTATACCATAGACTATTTAGGTTATATTCTTGAACTCAACCCAAATAGTGTCCACTACACTGATGTTCAAGATAAAAGTTATAACCCTTGAGCTTAGTTTATTGGATTTATAAAGCAAGCCTGTAATTCATCAAAACAAATAACACTTTATTTAATTGATCAAAATTACACAAGTTTCGGGCATAAATCCCAACACAAAGATTGTTGCAAATCAATGATACAGAGGAGTTCAGAAATCAAGCCTATGAGAACGCCAAGTTATATAAAGAGAGAACAACTCGTTGGCATGATCAACAGATCAAAAATAGAACATTTTCTCCTGGTCAGCAAGTTCTCCTTTTTGACTCCCATTTACGTTTGTTTCCAGGTAAATTGAAATCATGGTGGTTGGGTCCATTCACTGTGAAGGAAGTATTTCCTTATGGGGCAATTGAGTTGCAAGGCAAGGATGGAGCATTGTTCAAAGTCAATGAGCAACGTGTGAAACATTATTGCGGTGACGAGGAGCGACATCTGGAGAACATTGTCCTTATTGATGAAAATGCCACGTGACCCAACTATAGGTGGTCTAGCTGAAAGACGTTAAAGAGAGCGCTGAACGGGAGGCAACCCGTTGTATTTTAATTCAGTTTTTTTATTTTTTTTCATTAAGTTATTTTATCTTATTTTATTTCACTTTATTTTATTTATTATTATCAGTTGGTTGACATTTTTTTGTTTTATGTTTTCAGGTAAAATAAAAAAAATAAAAAAGGAGTCTCGAAACGGCGTCGCAACGCTTATCCAAGCGTCGCAACCCGTGCGCGCTAAGCGCTGTAACGCTGCGCTTTATCGATCCACGCGACGTGAGGAGAGGCGTTAACGCCGCCCTCGAGCGTTACAGCATTTGTCGCGAAATCTAGGATTTTAAATTTCCAGATTTCGCCGAACAACCCCATTTTTCTTCCTTTTCTCTCTTTTCTCTTCTCTTTCTCTCAATCTCTCTCACTATTTCTTCAAGAGTGTTTACTCTAACCCTCCCCCACTCACTTTTCTTCCTATTTTGTGCTAGATTGGACATTTTGGGGCAAGTTTCATACCCATTTGAAGACAAATCGTGGGTAACTATCACTACTACAAATTATAGATTTCTTGACACTTGCAACTTTTAAATACTTGACGTTTTTATGAAAAAACGTCAAGTAAGATGAAGTTTTAAAAGAAAAACGTCAAGAAAAATTTAAAAAAACACGGAGGTTGACAAAGATTTCAGATTTTTCTCGCTTCCAGTTTCTTGACATTTAAAAAACGTCAAGTGTAGAAAAATTTTAAAATTAAAAAATCACAGTAATACCTGTTGCTTAAAAAAAAAGAGAGAAAGGGAACGAGGGTTCCCTCGCCGCGCAGAACCCCCCCACCCGACTTCTTCTTCTTCTTCGTCTTCTTTGGGTTCCGCCGCCGACGACACGCCAACCAACCCGTTTTTTTCTTCTTCCCGCCGCCTCTGATTTCTCCATCCGTCCTCTCGTCGTCGGCCAACCAACACGAAGCTTGCGTCTTCTTCTTCACGTTTTAGAGTGGCGATGCCGCGAGGATCCTCGCGATTTCCGATCGGTTTCTTCGTGTTTTGCCAGCACCTCTTCCGATTTTCTTCTCTTCTTCCATCACCATCCCTGCTCCGGCCAGCTTCTTCGCGAAATTTCAGTGTAGCCTCCTCGCAGGTGAGTTTTCTCAAAACGAAATTAAAAGTTTAGGTTAATTTTTTCCACCACCAAGAATTCACAATGAAATTGGATTTTATGCTTAAATAGGTTAAACATGCATTTATATCTCTATGATCGGAGATTATTTTTCTTTCCCTTTTGTTTTCTCTGTTCTTGATGATTGAATTTGCATATCATTTCTCTTTGTTCCCCAAATTTGTTACTTTGTCTCACCGTTATGGCCTATGTTGAAGTTGAAGTTGAAGTTGAAATGGTTTTAATATTTGTACCGTTTTGTGAAATAGAAATTAAACCCAATTTATCTTTTTCCTTATAATCTTGTTTGAATGTTTCGGTTTGCCTTTTTGTCGATTCCCTCAAGGTTTTGGCCATCTCTTGTGTCTTCGTGTGTGTGGGGCCATCTCTTGTGTCTTCGTGTGTGTGGGATCTCATTAGTTATCCTTGTTGGGTATTTGGTTGTTGGTTTCTTACGTATATGTATCTTGTTTTTAATTGCGAGAGATCCCAGTTAGTCAATGATTTCCTTTCAAACATCTTTTCCATTGATGAACTTTTGGCAATTGAGCGGCTACCTGTTCTTGAACAATTGGTTACCTTTGTCTGGATGCTCTGGTTTTGTTGAATTTTTCCCAATCTTTGTGTTTCTTTCTCTTCCAACTCTTTTTCTTTTCTATTTTACTCGGTCTCATGCTTTGTTATTAGTTTTCATGTGGATTATTGACTTTTCATGTGGATTTGTTATTAGTTTCAAGTTCCTAAATTAGATCCAACCAAATGATGTTTGTTATTTTCATTGTTTCCTTCTTACTTTTCCATTCACATAGGAAAAAACAACTAGAACTAAAAAAAATAAGATAGGAAGAAAATATCGTGAGATAAAGTTGATATTAGGCAATAGTCATAACACAGGGTGCTAGATCTCTTAAAGCTTGTTTTTTTACTAAAAATGAAGTATCTAATTTCTTTATGGTTTTATTTGCTTTGAATTGGAGGGAGGTATGAATATGATCCAAGATATTTGAATGGAGGAATGTGAACGTTATGAAAATTATTATTATTAACCATTTGTTGATTGTTTTGTTGCATATTTTGAACATCAATTGAAAAATTTATCTAGTACGCACATGTGGTTGATTTGAACAAAACTCATGATATTTCTCTCTATCTAATGAGTAACATAGGAAGTACTTGTTGTTTGAACAAATTTGATCCAAGTTTCATTTGTCTATTCTCTTTCCTTCGTAAACTCTAAGAAGGTTATATCCTTCTCAACACCCTTTCAGTGATTGAAGAAATGTTACAATTGAGAGTTCTACTGGTTGGCTCATGATTAAGGTATGTATCTTATGTTTTTTTTTTCTACACTTGGTGTCAATTTGTTTGTTATTATGACATTTCATAGTTTATTTAACTAAATTTATTTTCAAGGTCGGTAGAATTAGCAATGTTGCTCCATTTCTTGAATTTTATTTATGTATTTCTCTAATTTTTCTATAAACTGAGGGCATTCATGTATAAATATTATATAGACTTCTTATTCAAATCAGAGTGGAGTTTTCTTTGTTTTACAGCTTCTATTTTTCTTTCAATGTTTTTTTTTAAAAAAAAAAAAATTATCTAGTTTAACTTTCAAATTTTCTCAACATCTGAGTTGAAAGAAGCTTGAAACTAGAAATGAAGAACCTAGATTACACGTTATTTAGGATTTAGCAAGGTTTGTTTTCTTAAATGTCTTTTGAGTGTCATTTATGCTATTGACAAGTTGTTACAGGATTGAATTTAGAAAAATAACTTGATCCCAAAATTAATGGGTTAATTGGAATTGAACTAATAAGCATGGTAATTGATATTCTTATACACTAACCGAAGATGAAAACAAAAGTACAGAAATAAGTAAGAACTTTGTTAGCTAAGACAAATATGTAAACAAAGATAAAAAAAAAAAAACAAGGTAAGAACTTTGTTTTCCATTTCTAGCCACTTGCATATATTTTTAAGCAAGACTAATAGAAACTCATATACAAGTTAGCCGTGAAAGATGATTACTTATAAATACCTCAACTAGCTAGTTTTACATGAAAGATGATTAGAATAATTAATAATTTTCATACTCTCATTTTTCTAATGGATTGACTTGGCTCTGATTGTATGCAGATCTTAAGTTTTGATTCACTTTAATCAAATGAAGGAAATAAAGAATGCATATGACAAAGCAAACAAACTAGATTATGAAGATTCGAGGAGTTGGTTTTGTGCATAAGTTTGAGTTTAGACACTTTTAGTTTCTTTGAGCGTGAACATGAGACTTAAAGTCCTTTCATACACTTTTTTAACTTTTTGTAAGTTTCATAGGTTGTTTTAGATCGTTAGTGAGTTGTTTTTGGCGTCATAGCATGCTTAAGAGCTATTAATGTACTTTTGAAGATTTTAGGGGTTGGTTGTTTGCCTATATTTTAGTTTAGGATCTCTTTAGGTTTCATTTAGCGTGAACATGAGACTTAAACTCCTTTTAGCGTGAACATGAGACTTAATCAATACAATGCTACTTTGTAGGTTTGGGGGATGGTTGTGTGTATAAGTTTCATTTTAAAAACTTTTAAGTTTTTTTAGCGTGAAAAGACATTTAAACTCTTTCTAGCCTCATTTTGGCCACTTTGTATGTTTTATGGGGTGAAATACACATTTATTAGATCATTTTGAGTTACTTTTAGCCCCAAAGTACGCTTAAGTTCCTTTAATACATTTTTGAAGCATTGGAGGGTTTGTTGTGTGCTATAGTTTTACTTTAGGCACTTTCTTAGTTTCTTTAAAAGTCAAAATGACACTTAAACTCATTTTATACACTTTTTGGCCACTTTATAGGTTCCATAGGCACTTTTTAAGTTTATTTAAGACTCAAAACAACACTTAAGCTCTTTTTTGCCACTTTCGTTCACTTTGTAGGTTTCAATGGGCGAATACGACACTTGTATGTTGTTTTGAGTTATTTTAGTCCTCAAAGTTAGCTTAAGCGCCTTTAAGACACTTTTGTAGCATCAACAGTTGGTTTCTTTTGTTAACCTTCAATTTAGGTACCTTTTAAGTTTCTTTAAGAGTCAAAACAACACTTAAGCTCTTTTTAGCCACTTTTCGTTGACTTTGTTAGTTTCAATGGGTGAATACTACACTTTTATGTTGTTTTGAGTTATTTTAGTCCTTAAAATTAGCTTAAGCGCCTTTAAGACACTTTTGTAGTATCAACAGTTGGTTTCTTTTGTTAACCTAAGCCCTTAAAGTATGCTTAAGAGCCTTTAAGAACACTTTGAGTCCAAAAATAACTCACTAACGATCTAAACCTATGGAACAAAACACAACTGGTTGTGATTGCGCATGATGTAGATCCGATCGAGTTGGTTGTTTGGCTCCGTGCTCTGTGCATGAAGATAGAAATTCCATATTGCATTGTGAAGGGAAAAACACGATTGGGTTCGAAACCCTTGCTCTTTTTCCTTTCCCTGACATATTTTCATTCCTTTGATGTTTGACCTCTAATGAAGCAAATCAATGTAATGTTTGTGAAACTAACAGCTGCCTTGCAATTTGAGCTTCTCTTTCATTACAGTCGGAGATAAAGAGCCACTGCCCATTTTCAATACTTCGACCACCTTTCTCCATGCATTTTTCAGGTAATTCCTATTGTTGGCTTTTAACTGAGTGCTTTGAATCCAATTGTCGCTTAAAATCGGTTCTAATTCATCGTTTTTCACTTTACGAACAATGTATCGACCATTGTTCATCAGAAACACAGAGCTTAAGAAAAGATCCTTGTATATCTTCGACCTTGCTTCCAAATTTCTATCTAAAAAGCTCCATGATCCAGTCCATTTGAACTGATAACGAAGATGATGCTGCAACTCTGTCCTCGAGCTTGGTGTAATCCTGCGAGGGAAGAGCGACTTCTTCGAAAACTTGCTCCAAAGTCTGCTGCGATTTACAGGTTGTTATAAGGTAATTCATCACATATTGAGCAATTGGATGAATATATATATAGTATTTGTGTTCCTGATAAGTTTGAGTTGTTATGTTCTTGAGTTTAGCTTTAATTTTATATTTCATAGGCATCCAATATATATAATTGTTGCTCCATTATTTGTGTATGCAATTTGAACTTCTGTTTTATTCTCAGTTCGTTGAATGTGTTCATTGAGTGAAATAAACTTGTTTTGCTTGTGCATGTAATAAACATTTGATAGAACTTCAACATTAATGTTTAACCCCAACCCTTGTGTATTTGAAGTTAGTGGGTGGTTGGGAAGAATGATTTGTTTTTGAAGTGTTTCGATGTTAAAACAGGTCATTGAAATTTTGGAAAAGTCCTAGTAGCGTTGTTATCTTTGCCGAAATTTCGAGTGAACAACGTATCTTAAGTTACACCAAAGTTAGGTTCACTCCCGAGAATTTAGGTCGTTACACTTTGAATGCTTCTTAGGATTAGCGTGAGGTTACTTTCCTTCACTATTTGGGATGTAAGAGAGTTAGTGGAGTAGGAAGATGGGTAGTCGATGTTCGAGATCGTTGTGTTTTAAGAGTGGTTGGCATGATTGAGTAAATTCACATGTTGCATGTTTTAGAGTTCGAATTATTAGAGGTAGGTTGCTTACTTAGTATGTTTATGCTCACCCTTGTTGCTTAATGTTGTGTTTTGTAGGTAATACTCAACTACTTGGCGGGTGACAAAGCTGGTGTTGCAGAATTATGGTGACATTTTCAAAGTTTTGGTCATAATGTTGCCAATAAGTTTCATGTTTAAACCCTTTACAAATTATTATTAGGTTCATGAATGTAAAGTTCTCTTGTATTGTAAACTTGCTTGAAGTGTTAGTTGAGTTTATGGCTTAGGATCGTTACAATAGTTCTTATAATTTTTGAATTGTTGACATGAGGTTTGATAAGTTCTTGTAATTTTACAATTGTTCATGAGCTTACGTTCAATATAATTTATTGGAATGCAATGCAGAAAATTTCAGATTTTAGGGAATAATTGATTGAAAAATAAAATCACTAACCAACAAGACATGTATAATGTGTCAAGATTTCATTCAAATTGACACTTTTCAAATGTCAAAAAAGAACATTACATTTGACACTTTACAATTGTCAAGGTTTTTCTTTTATTTGACGTTTTAGGACTGTCAAGATAAACTTATATTTGACACATTTTAAGCGTCAAGTAACTTTTATTTGACATTTCTGCAATGTCAAGATAAACCTATTTTTGACACAGCGAAAACGTCAAGTATTAACATAAACTTGACACTTTTTGAAAGTCAAGATAACACTACATTTGACGAATAAAAAGTGTCAAGATTGTAGGTTCAAAATGACACGTTATAAGCGTCAAAAAAGACTATACATAACACTTTATAAGTGTCAAGTATTCTGTATTATTCTTGACAGTGGATTCCTTGACGCTTTGAAAAACGTCAAGTAAAGCAATATTCGACATTTTATAAGCGTCAAGAAAACTAGTTTTTGTAGTAGTGTATTTCTCTACCATTTTCTTTCTGATTTTTGTGATGTTTCTGTCATTAAGCCTAAGATTTGTTGTTTGTTTTGTTGTATGATTGTTTAGGGTGATAAATCTTGGCCTTATATGAATTTTCATAGCCTATTGTTGAGATTAGAGGATTTGAGTAGTTTAATGGAAGTGCCCTAAATGTGTTTTCATGGTAAATTGATATTGGTTTTCAATTCTTTTCCATCTCTGGGCATTATTACTCTTTAAGGCTTGAATCTTAAGTTTGGGGTATTGAAATCATTGATTTTGGTAACATAAGTCCCTTCTCATTAGTTTTGCATTTTGATGGATACATGATTTGGTTGTGTGGTTGTATCTTTGCTCATTAATTTTGGTAAGACAAGTTCTTGATCATTAGGTGCATTTTGATCTTGGTAAGACACGTCCTTTCTCTTTAGTTGTGTTTGTGCTTTCTCTTTGGACTACTCTTCCTACATGAGCATGAGATGAGTTGATTGACCTTGTAGTTGAATTAGTATGTCAATTTGGTCCTTTGGATGTTTTCACTTACTAATTGGGAACTTAGTCTTATTGTTGGATGGGGCATGTATAATTATTTTGCTTGGATTGTCTTTGGATTTATGCCTATTTTTCCCTTGCCCCTAGTATGCCTATGATGAAGTGGTCCAGTTTTATATATGGCCCTCTTGTGTTGTATTTCCACTTCTTGTTCATGATCGATAGGTGGCGAGAATCATTTGGTTCTTATCTTTCTCCCCCATTTACATCATCCTTGGGTAGAGAACTTCAAAGTTTATTTTGATTTATACTTCATGCACCATCCATAGGGCATCTCCTTGTTTTCCCTTTTACTTTGCACTAACTTTGTTACTTGCCCTTGTCTAGTTCTTTCTTTTACACTGTTCCCATATGGCACCAAAAAGGGAAAAGACAACAGCTGGCTCTAGTTCTGAATGTGATGGACAACGGTTCGTGGATGCTGAAGCTGTGATGACTCCCATCACCAGGACATCTACACCACCATTCAGCAGCGACATTGGGAGTTGTTGGCGCAACAACTCGATGCAGGAGTTGTCCCCCTTGTGCGGGAATTTTACGCCAACATGCCTCTGGAGGCTTACCATACCACCGTGCGAGGGAAATACATCCCATTCGACGCTGAGTCCATTAACAGGTATTTTTACTTACCTGATTATGAGACTGATGAGTACACTATCTATGCCAGGACACAGTTCAACTCTGCACAGGTACTTGCTACGCTAGCACGACCTGGGCTCAATGAGAAACAAGGAGAGACGAGGTCTCTAAACTCCGGACAACGGACCTCACCGTGTCTAGCAGAGTGTGGCATAGTTTTATCTGTGCTAGATTCCAGCCGGTTGCACACATGAGTGACGTGATGAAGGATCGCGTCATCCTCTTGTACGCCATTTTCATTGGAAAGACGATTGATGTAGGAAAAGTCATCAGTCGATACATCATCGAGCACGTCATGCGGCGAGGCACGACCACGCAGGCGCGAACTAGGCCATCCTCTCTCATCATCGCCCCTCATGCGTCTTACACGAGTCACTGGACCTCAGGAGGCTGATTCACCCCAGGGGGTGATGGATAAAAACTACATCATGGGACTTTGGGATCATGATCAAGGAGTACTTGCAGGGATGCAAGCAGACGAGCAAAAATTTTTCCTTGACGCAGTTGAGGGTGTGATGGGAGAGGAAGGGCAGCATGAGTCACCACAGCGCCCTGCCCCATAGGAGTACCAGGATCTGGTTCAGGCCATGGCTAGACTCGAGCAGCGGTTCGACCAGCACGAGACTCAGAGTAGTAGGGAGGAGCGTCGGATCATGAGACATTTGCAGTATAGTGAGGCCTCTCACCGCCATCTTTATGACTGTCTCCGACACATTCATGGCTCAGATCCTTCATTCCCGGGCCCTATGCCTCCTTACGGCTCTTCGAATGAGGAATGAGACTTTTTCATGCTCAGGGCAATACAGTTCTTTCCTCTCCCCCGTTGTTTCTTTAGCTGATTTAGATGTTATTTTCTTATTCGTATTTGCACATTGAGGACAATGTTGTTCTTAAGTTTGGGGGTGTTTGTATGACTTTTAATTACTGTTTACTGCATGAGATTTATTTGACTCCATTCCATATTCTATCATATTCTTTTCTGCTATGTGTTTTTGGTGCATTTCATCAATTTCATGTTCATGGAATGGATTGCTCAGTGTATGTTTTCCTACTTTGACTATGATAACCACTGATGAAATTTAATTGAGAATTGTGAATAATGTTCATCAGCCAAGAGAACTTGATTAAATTCCATTTTTAGGATGTTTAAAATTGATTAGAGAATTCCTTGAACCTAATTGCACTTAGCCAATCCTGGAAAGGTCCTGAATAATGTTAGGGCAAGTTTATTTTGTCCAGAAGATCGTTGTCACCTCGATAGGCTTAGGAGCTAATGAAAGAGCAAGTTTGCTTAATTGAAAATTATACTTTTTTAAAGTTTTTCCACTAAAAAAAAGAAAAAAAAGCGAGAAATAAGAGGGTACTCCAACATCCTAAGTATTGTGACCAATACTTGTCTTTTGAAGGATTAAACTTAGGATGCGAGTAGTCTTTGACAATCTGTATGGTATCTGTGCTCGTAGTCAGCTATTTTCACCACAAACTGTTAATATGTTGGAGCGAAGGCATAGACGACTAAAGGATTCCCTCCAAAAAAATTAATAAAATAAATATGTTGTTAGTAAAATAAAGGTTAAGTTTAGGGGTGAAAGAAAAACAACAATAAAAGGTAAAAATTTTCTGATTATGTAAATGAGCTGAAGATTTGGAGCCTAGGGCCAGTGTAGAGGAAAAATGAACAGAGGACTCAATAAGGTTATCTTGGGCTTATAAGGACTAAACTGGAAAAGGTTATCACACACTCACTCAAGGAATAATTTGATTTAATTTTAAAATCTTATTATGTAGTTTTTAATCAATGTTACCTTTTTTATGAGTTTATTCTTCGATTCATACAATTCCTGAGGTTTGAGTATGTAGTATGAAACTTACTCTGATATGATCCTTCTTTTTCTTATTTTTGCTCGAGGACTAGCAATTGTTTAAGTTTAGGGGTGTTTGAAAGCATACAAAATGTGCTATCAGTAGGCTTAAATTATGTTAGTTTTGTGACAATTTCAGGGCTTCACGTAATTAATTTGTTGAATTTCAGGTTAAAGAGCAATATATGGAAGGATGAAGAATTATGGGTGAAAAATGAGCTAAAGATTGCGTAAGGGAGCTAAAATTGACACTAAATGGAAGAAAGAAGGCCAAACCAAGCCATCAAATCCGTGGAGATGGCGTTGCAACGCCATTCAGGGCGTTGCAATGTCCTGTGTGCAGCTACTCAACCATAAAAATCCATGACGATGGCGTTGCAACGCTGCTTTGCGTTGCAGCGTTGCAACGCCCAGCACGCAGCAACTACGCCTTGAAGATTCGTGGTGATGGCGTTGCAACGCTGCCTTGCAGCGTTGCAACGGTACTTCGATAGCTAAAGGCGCACAAGGGTAGCAACGTTGCAACGCGGTCCTCAGCGTTGCAATGCTACTTCGATAAGCAAAGGCATGCGAGAAGCGTGGCGTTGCAACGCGTCCTCGGCGTTACAACGCCGCTAGATATTTTCCATTTTTGATTTATTCGCTAGGGCACGGCGTTGCAACGCCATGCCCAGCGTTGCAACGCCGTGCCATTAATATAAAAAGGAAAGAATGCTTCTTGCAAAGGGGATCTTTTTGGAGAAATTTTCACACCATTGTTTAACCATTATTGTGATAGATTGTAAGAAGATTTTGGAGAGATTTCAAGGAGAAGACTTTTTGGAGCTCGGGGTTCGTGATAGGTGTCGCGATCGTTGCCTTTCACGCCACGAGAGTTCTTTCTTCGTTCTTTTCACTTTTATTGTTGAACTATGGTTTTGTATTTGAGTTTAGTAGGATTTATAGTGGACATGAGTAGCTAAACTTTGAAATCGAAAGAGTTGTGTGCGAAAACTATCTAAGCTCAATTAGCCACAAACATGTAGGTTTAATTGTTTAGTATCCTAAAGGATTTGGGAGCGAAACCGAATAGGAATTGAATCCGATTTACTTAGATTTGGATTTGTTGGCACAATTGCTGCAACATTTTCATGAGCATTTTCTCTAAAGGGGCAAAAGCACTTGAATTCCCTTCTTTTATCCATTGATTTTTCATCATTTACAACAACTCAAAACCCCAAAATCAACCTTTTATCACTTTGGTTACCTTACTAGTATTTTCACTAGTAATTCTTGTTTTCCCGATTTAACTTGTAAACATGTTCCCTGAGGGTTCGATACTCTGGAATATTCCAGTTTGATATTACTTCGATCACGTGCACTTGCGTGTTTATGCCGATCAATTTTTTGGCGTCTTTGTCAGGGAACGACATTTTAACAAGTTATTTCGTTTATAGGGAATTGTGAACGAAATTGCAGGACAAATTGTTGCTGCATTTGCAGTAGCAATTTTAATATCTTTCGGACCCAAGCCTAATTTGTAGGTACAATTGCAGGTAAAGATTGGTGCATGAAAAAGGAGTTTATCCTCTAGGAGCTAGACCCAGAGATCGAAAGAACCTTCCACCAACGTTGTAGGCAACATAGGAAGAAGAAAAAGGAATTCCAGGAGAAGATTGAACAGGAGATTCGTGAAAAGACTACTTTGCCGGAAGTATACACGGATCCACCTATCATGGACCCTCAAGAAAACCTAGCTAATGAAGGAAATCAATACCATGCCAATGGCATACCTCCAAAAAATCCCATCTTCATTGCAGAAGAGAGGGATAGAGTGATCAGAGACTATGCGGCTACCACATTCCAAAATTTAAATGTAGGAATTGCAGAACCTAACATTGAGGCGAATCAATTCGAGATTAAACCATTGATGTTCCAGATGCTGCAAACCATGGGGCAATTTGCAAGACTCCCTAATGAAGATCCTTATAAGCACATCAAGATGCTTTTGCGGATATGCAATTCATTCAAAATGAATGGTGATCCAATGAAACATTACGCCTAAAATTATTTCCCTTTTCTTTACAGGGAAATGTTGAAGCGTGGTTAGAGTCTTTTCCTCCAGATTCCATCAAAACATGGGACGAATTAGCAGAGAAGTTCCTCAAAAAGTATTTTCCATCCACGAAGGACTTGGCACTGCATGGGAGCGCTTCAAGACATTAGTCCGAAAATGTCCGCACCATGGATTGCCAGCATGTTTGCTAATCGAGCACTTCTATAATGGTTTAATGCAGGCATCGAAGACATTAGTGAACACCTCAGCCAATGGATCACTACTCAGAAAAATAGTGAACGAGGCCAATGAAATTCTGGATGCTATAGTTTCAAACAATATCCAATGGGGAGAGATTGAATCACACAACACGAGGAATATTGCATGAGTACACGAAGTGGATGCAATAACTGGATTGAGTGGCCATATTTTTGTTGGGAATTGTGCCCTAAACTTAAGTAATTTTAATGAAATAAATAAAGAGTTATTTGTTATGATAAAATTATATTCTTGCTTTATAAATTCAATAAACTAAGCTCCAAGGTTATAATATATCATGAACATCAGTGTAGTAGACACTATTTGGATTATGTTCAAGAGTATAACCTAAATGGTCTATGTATAAGAAAGAGTTCCAACTACAATCTCACAAACATCTCACCTCATCCTAAAGGAACCCACCTTCCTCCCTCACCTAGAGAACAATGAGATGATTCGGTAGTAGTGTCCGTGATCATTCGGGTTCGTGTTGCTGAGATCGTGATCGTGGGAAAAGCAACACTTGAAGAAAAAGTTCTTCAAAGGTATAATTCTTGTTGTCCATCTTGTAGAAATGCATGCTTAATCTAGTTAGATTAGTTCTTGATTGTAATCGATGTAACTAAATTAAGAACACACGATTAACAATCGCTTCCGCTGCAGGATTCGATCCCTTCAATTGGTATCAGAGTCAAGTTATGTTCTTAGTTTTCATTATGGATTTATAAAGAAAGAGGTGGGGTTTACTGTTTTTCATGAGATGAGTAAACGGTTTGCAAATTAGATGTTTTCAATTTTGGCACTTAGATTTACAATTTTTTCATTGAACCATTCAATGTAAGGGTCTGGTGTTTTGGGCAATTTTAATTGTAGATCTAGTTTGTAAGTCAGTGTCGATCGAGGCAAGGTGCTTGCTAAGAAGAACGGAGCAAAAACGAGCAAGAAAAATGAAATGGAGTTGTTCTGTGAATGGCGTTGCAACGCTCTTCATTGGTGTTGCAACGCCACTGCGGCAGGCGCGCAGCTGGGAAGACGACAGCATTGCAACGCTGAGGCATTGTGCAATGCTTGTGCTGAGGCGCGCTTCGACAGGCGTAAGAAGACAAGATTCAACGTTGCAACGTTGGTATCAGCGTTGCAACGTCAAAGGCGTTTCACGCGCATGAGCAACAAGCTTAAACAGTTTTATTCATATATAATAAATATAAAAACGTTTTATATTTATTTACATTTAATTTATTTAATTTTAATAATAAAATTAGATTATATTAATAAAAATTGAAATTTAGGGTGCCAAAATTGGTCTAATTTTGCTTTTTAAATTATGCAATTGTTGTGTAATTATTGCCATGCATAATGTATGTTTTAATTTAGATATCCCACCTTAGGTTAAGTATTTCCATGCATCATTTATAATATAAAGAGTTATATTATATAGTTTGCATGATTAATTAATATGAGATGATTGTGCTATGTATGTTTTATTATTCATGAGATGAATGATCAAGCACTATAAAATAATATGCATGTTACCTAAGGCTAATTATTAGTTTTAAAATGTTTAGAACTTGGAAATAAAAGACCTTAGGTTATCTAGTTCTAATTAGATTAGAATTAGGAACCAAGTAATTTATGAACAAAGATTAAAAGAGGAACTCCGTAAAAGGAAAGTTCTGTCTAGGCTGGGGTATTTAAGCTGACGGAAACGGAACACCGCTACCTGGGAATTGACCTGAGAGTGAATTTTAATCAGAGAGTTTATAAATTATAGTAGCGTCAACGGGTTTATTAAGGGGTTAATAAACTAGAAATCCTAGGCTTAATATAAAGAGTTATATTAGCAAACTTAGGGTAAAATCAATATAAGAGTTATATTGATAACTTTAGGTTAAACCATTAGATGGGTTTAGCCTAAGTAAGATTCCTATAGATTTAAAGTATCCAGTGGGAGGAAAAGTGTATATGATACATATTTTTTCCACCTATGTATCTCCGAGAAGTTCACACCGTGAGTCTCATACTTGGCCTCGTGGCGCAAACGGGAGCGTCCCCCTTTGGATGGTGTTTGTATGAGTCAATATCAAGGTGAATGGAGAGGGTACTTATAGTGAGTGGGAGCAGGTTTAGTGAAAACAAAACCTTTGGTCTCTTCAGTCGGTTTACACCGTAAGATCACTATGGTCACCGCTAGTTTGGCTCGGACTGATAATCCCTTCGGAGGGCTTGATCATAGGGGATCGAACACAGTAGACACTCGAAAGGGATAAAGATTTCCTTAGTCTGTTTTTCAATCTAGTCCTCCCTTCGGTGGATTTTATTGGATGGGGACTCTAGGTATATAAAAAGTGTATGTATCCTGACTGAATAATGGTAACTAAAGCCTATAGGAATAAGAGTTATTCTGGCATTAAGTTTTGGTCAAGAGTGTCTTGATCCAGAGGAGGGGTATTTTTTATTACCCTTTGGTTGAAGGGAATCGAAGTCCCCGCAGCGGAAGCTATTACGAATCGCGCGCTCTTGATTTAGTTACAATGGAAATTTCAAGAATATAAAACATGGATTAAGCATATAATAAGAGTATGGACAACAAGTATATACCTTTGAAGAACCTTTCTTCAAGTGCTCCTCTCTCCACGGTCACAATCTCAGCAACAAGAACTCGTACGAACACCAACACCACCACCAGATCTTCTCCATTGTTCTCTAGGTGAGGGAGGAAGGTGGGTTCCCTTTAAGAGTAGTGAGGAATTTTGTGAGAGAGATTTGTGTTTTGGAACTCTTCCAACAACACAACAAGGAGGCTAGGAATACACTTAGATGTCTTAACCTAGTTGCATCTCATGCAACTATATATATAGAGGAATGGGATGGAAATGACCATTCTACCCCTCATTTAATCTCTCTTTAGTATATAGTTTATATATGAATCTAATTCACATTAAAAATATATATTATATCAATTATATCATATATAATTGATATAACTCCTCATGCATGAAATTGAACACTTCAATTTCACTCCTAACTTTATACCCTCAATATTACCATGTTGAGCCAATGGAGGGATCTAATGGACCTACAGATCACGAGCTCCAATGATGTGAGATTAACTGATCACACTCTTTGATCCAGTTAATCAATATTCATTAACTACAAGTCACTCCACTATAGACTTGTAGCTGCACTCTCCTCACAGTATATATTATTGTGTCCACTGATATAGTCATGGCCAATGAGTCGACCCTTCACAGGTTGTCCGTAGTTACAGCTGGGTCAAATTACCGTTTTACCCTTGTGATTACCTCTTTGCTCCTTAAGCACCACTGATCCTCTAATGAACAACAAGTCTAAGGTCCTACCTTAGAATCATACCCTCGTAGAGGGCGGTGCCCCGTTGTTCAAGACCTGGAGTTAGTTCTTAAGGGAACAACCTATCTAATTCCTCAGTAGAGGAATGAGTGAATTTCATCTTGCACATTTAAGTTCCCAGCTACCTACAAGGTTCTATCCTTGAGAAGGTAGGCTTATTGAGTCGGCTACAGGCCACTCTCACCCATACTAGTCTAAGGACAAACCCCTATAAGCAGGAGTTCTTAACTTGCTCAGGATTCAAGTCAAGTCACTAATGACCATCTATAAATTACTAGTCTTATCCTGTTAACGGTGTTATACTGGTTAGACTAATAATTTGCAATCCAGTCTTGTATGAACTCTTCATACAGGATGCCCCCACTCGCATGTCAATACATGAATGAGTTGGATTACCTCATTTGTACTAATTACAAAGTGGGTCGCATCCATGGTGTTACCAAAATGAGGTTACCAACCTTATTCTTATACCATAGACTATTTAGGTTATAATCTTGAATTCAACCCAAATAGTGTCCACTACACTGATTCAAGATAAACGTTATAACCTTGGAGGTTAGTTTATTGGATTTATAAAAGCAAGACTGTAATCTTATCAAAACAAATAACCCTTTATGTAATTGACCAAGATTACACAAGTTTAGGGCATAAATCTCAACAATCTCCCACTTGACCTAAAGCTTGTTGAGTACTAAACATTACATTAATGTAAATACAATAAACTAGGACATTTAAACCCTTTGTACAAAATACTTCCACTTGCCCTAGTTGGGGAAGACTTGTAAACCTAGACCTTCTAGATGACTCTCAAATACTTTAGCCGTGAGAGCCTTTGTAAAAGGATCAACAATGTTGTGCTCTGAGGCTATCTTCGTGACAATCATGTCTCCTTTGTGCACGATCTCCCGGATGAGATGATACTTCTGCTCTATGTCCTTTCCCCTCTTATGACTTCGGGGTTCCCTCGAATTTGCCAATGCACCACTGTTATCGCAATACAGGGTGACAGGCAAAGTCATATTTGGAACAACTTCCAAATTTAGCATAAATTTCCTTAACCAAACGGCCTCCTTAGCTGCTTCACAAGATGCTACATATTCTGCCTCCATGGTGGAATCAACGATGCATCCTTGCTTGACGCTTCGCCATACTACAACTCCTCCGTTAAGAGTGAAAACTAACCCTGATGTAGATTTCCGAGAATCTTTATCAGTCTGAAAGTCAGAATCCGTGTATCCTGTAAGGATCAAATCCTTAGCCCCATACACAAGCATGTTGTTCCTTGTTCTCCGAAGATACTTAAGGATCGTTTTAACCGTTGTCCAGTGTTCAAGTCCTAGATTGGATTGATACCTACTGACCATCCCAACTGCAAAACAGATGTCAGGCCTAATGCACAACATGGTGTACATCAGGCTCCCAATAGCTGATGCATAAGGAATCCGTCTCATATCCTCAACTCCTTGAGGTGTCATAGGACACTGTTCCTTAGACAAATGGATTCCATGTCTAAAAGGCAACAAACCCTTTTTGGAATCTTGCATCTTAAACCTCGACAACACTTTGTCTATGTATGATGCTTGAGACAAGACTAGTGTTCTATTCCCTCGGTTTCGGACAATCTGGATCCCAAGAACAAACTGCACATCACCCAAATCTTTCATTTGGAATTGCGTTGCTAGTCATTCCTTGACGTCAGTAAGATAACCTACATCATTCCCAATGAGTAGGATATCATCCACATAGAGAATTAGGAAAGCGACAGAACTATTGATGATTTTCTTGTAGACACAAGGTTCATCATCATTCTGGTCAAAACCATAATATCTGATAGCCTCATCAAATCTTATATTCCAGGACCTAGAAGCTTGTTTCAGTCCATAAATCGACCTTTTAAGCCTGCAAACCTTTTGCTCTTGTCCTGGTTCAATGAATCCTTTGGGTTGGTCCATGTCGATGGTTTCCTCAAGATTGTCATTCAAAAAGACATCCATTTGCCATACCTCATAGTCATAATATGCGGCTATGGCAAGAAGGATACGGATAGACTTTACCATAGCAATAGGTGAAAAGGTTTCCTCAAAGTCAACCCCTTCAACCTGGGTATAGCCATTTTCTACTAGTCTAGCTTTAAAGGTTTGCACCTTCCCATCTACACCACGTTTTCTCTTATAGATCCACTTAAAACCTATAGGTTTTACCCCATCAGGCTTATCTACAAGATCCCAAACAGAATTGAAGTGCATAGACTCCATTTCTTGGTCCATGGCTATGACCCATTTGTCTTTATCAATGTCAACCATTGCTTGATTATAAGTCAATGGATCTTCACAATTGTCATCTGGTATAACAACTTGGGTTTCAGCTAAACCCATGTAACGGTCAGGCTGTATCACAACGCTCCCACTACGTCGAGGCATACTCAACTCTTGAGATGGACCCTCTTGACTAGACAAACTAGTATCAACAACTCTTGTTGACGTACTAGTGTTCTTATCAGAAACGTTTGCTATTGTTCCGTCTTACTCACTCAACACTACCTTACTTTTTGGTTTGTGGTCTCTTATGTGGTCCTCCTCCAAGAAAGTGGCATTTGTCGACACAAAGACCTTATCTTCCTTAGGATCATAGAATAAACCACCTCTTGTTTCTTTTGGGTATCCTAAGAATAGGCACAACTTTGAACGTGAATCCAACTTCTTTGGATTTGTCACAAGCACATGTGCTGGACAGTCCCATATTCTGAAATGACATAAACTACCTTTACGTCCTTTCCAGAGTTCAAGAGGTGTTTCAGAAACACTTTTGGAGGGCACACTATTCAATATGTATACTGCAGTCTCCACTGCATAACCCCAAAAGGAACTAGGGAGATGAGCATAACTCATCATTGATCGAACCATGTCCAACAAGGTTCTATTTCTCCTTTTCGATACACCGTTTTGCTATGGTGTGCCGGGAGCTGAGAGTTCGGATGTAATTCCATGTTCTATTATATAGTTCAGGAATTTTAAATCCATGTATTCTCCACCTCGATCCGATCGAAGTGTTTTAACTCTTTTACCTAATTGATTTTCAATCTCAGCCTTGAATTCCTTGAACTTTTCAAGTGCTTCAGACTTGTGGTGCATTAGGTAAATATGCCCATATCTGGAAATTTTAGGGGTGTTCAAAAAACCCGATAACCCGACCAACCCAACCAACCCAACCCAACCCAACCTGACGGGTTGGGTTGGGTTATGAATTTATTTGGGTTGGGTTGGGTTCAAATAAATTAAAATGTATGGGTTGGGTTGGTTCGTGGGTTCACCTTAAATTAATTTGGGTTGACCCGACCAAACCGAACTTATTATTAATTTTAAAAATTATATTTTTAGCTACCATACAATTACATATACCTGTTTTTAATTTATTTTTATTTAATTTCATAATTATTTATTATTCAATAACTCTTAAAAATACATTTTTGAAGTCGTTAGGTGTAATTTTTCATAATATAAATTAAAACTAAGTTGTTAATTTTAATTGAATATTTGAAAAATAAAAAGTCTTTGTTTTAAATGATGCCGATTTATTTAGAAGTTTCTTGGGATAATTGTAAATTTGTATTAGAATATTTAAGTTTTATGGTTGTTATTTAGTATAAAGACATTTGGAGTTCTTTAATTCTTGATTTTTTAATATTTATATTAATTTCATATTTTTTTAAATTTAATTTTAAAAACAAAAAAAGAAAAAAAACTAACCCGATGACCCAACCCAACCCAACCCAAAAATGTTGGGTTGGGTTTGGTTGGGTTACCCTCATGAATAGGGTTATTTGGGTTGTAAGAATAACTAACCCGAAAATTCGGGTTGGTCCAAAAAACTAGCATAACCCGACCCAACCCGGCTTAGGTACACCCCTATCTGGAATAATCATCTATAAAAGAGATGAAATATTCATATCCTCCCCTGGCTTTAACATTCATCGGACCACAAAGGTCTGAATGTATAAGCTCTAGAGGATCTTTGGCTCTATAACCTTTTCCACTAAAAGGTCTTTTAGTCATTTTACCTTCTAGGCAGGATTCACAAACTGGTAAGGAATTTTCTTCTAACTCGTTTAGAAGTCCGTTCTTTACCAATCTCCAATCCTATTGAGATTAATGTGACCCAATCTTAGATGCCAAAGATGAGCATTTTCTTTAGGAGAAATTTTACGTTTCTTAGTTTGTGCGTTTGCAGTTTTAAATAATTCAGTGTTCAAAACCATTTTGACTTAACTAGGCCTTAAAATATACAATCCATTTTCTAATGAAGCTGAACATATTTCTAAACCTTTCTTTAAAATAAACACTTTATTCATAGAGAAGGAAACATAAATACATTGTTCAATGAGGCAACAAAATGGAAATAAGGTTTCTAGTAAACCCTTGTATCACTAATATATTGTCCAACAATACATATTTCTTGCCAAAATAAAGCTTCATTGTGCCTACTGCTACAGCTGATACGACTTGTCCATTTTCAACCCGGAGCGTTATCTCTCCTTGTTGTAGCTGCTGCCAGAAATCAATTCCCTGATATGAAGAACAAACATGATTAGTGACGCCTGAATCAAGTATCCAAGCTGTTTTATCATTATCCACTAAACAGGCTTCAAGGCAAAGTAAATCATATTTACCTTCCTTCTTCTTTTCTGCAATGTACTTCGGACAGTTTCGTTTCTAATGCCCGTCTTCGTTGCAGTGGAAACACTTTCCTTTGTCAGCAACATCTTTGACGTTCTTGCCCTTTTGGGCGGCAGCTTTGTCAGCTTGTTTCCCTTTACCAACCTTCTTCATGTTCTTCTTCTTACCTCTCAGGTTAGAAGAAGATGAAGCCACTGTTTTTGTCCTAGAGGTCGAACCTCTGTGACAACTCCTACTGGCAACATTTGCCTCACCTTTCGATCCCTGAATTTTAATCAAAGATTGAAAGGTCTGGAGTTCATTCAGAAGGGAGGTAAGATTAAAAGTTAGCTTGTTCATAACAACATTACTTCTAAACTGCAGGAAACTATTTGGAAGGGTTTCCAGAATGAAGCTGACCTGGCTCGACTCATCGATGGAAGCACCATTCGAATTCGCGATGTTAAAGTGTACCATCATATCCAGGACATGATCCCGAACAGATGTACCCTCTGGCATCCTCGAGTTAAATATGTACTTAAGGGCATTATGTCGGGCTTGTGTGGACTGTTGTCCAAACATACTCCTACACATAATCCATGATTTTCTTGGCGGTAATCATGCCCTCATGCTTCTTGGATAATATGTCAGACATACTTGCCAGCATGTAGACCTTGGCCTTATCATTGGCCTTGATCCATCGATCATATGCATCACGAACATTTAAGTGGACGCATTCGAGCACGCACTTTGAGGACACTCCTAAGTTAGCACAAACTTAAGATCATCCACTACCAAAATAGTGTTGAGTTTGTTTTTCCATGTCATCATATTCTCTCCGATTAACTTTTTCGCACCCAATAAGGAAATTATAGAGCTAGAAGTTTTTTGCTGAAAATTTACAAACAAACTTGTATGAGTTTCTTGCTATAACTCTAATCCAATCATGTTTTAGCTAATTATCAAATGATTCCTAGGCCATTTCTAATTTGCAATGATACTCCAAAGGTTTAGAGTGTATGAGACAGAAGGGTAATCAAAAACACCTCTCCTCTAGATCAAAACACTCTTGACCAAAACCTAACACCAAAATAACTCTTATTCCTATAGGTTTTAGTTACCATTTTTCGGTCTGGATACATACACAACTTATGTACCTCGTGAGTATAACCCTATGTCTTTAGATCCTAGAGTCTCGATCCAATAAAATCCGTCGAAGGGAGGACTAGATTGGAAAATAGTCTAAGAAAATCTTTATCCCTTTTGGGTGTCTACTGTGTTAGATCCCCTATGATCAAGCCCTCCGGAGGGATTGTCTAGTCCAGGCCAAACTAGCAGGCTAACCATAGTGGTCTAACGGTGTAAACCGACAAAAGAGACCGTAGGTTTTGTTTTAACTAAACCTGCTCACACTCACTATAATTACCCTCTCCATTCACCTTGATATTCACTCATACAAACACCATCCGAAGGGGGTTGCTCCCGTTTGCGCCACGAGGCCAAGTATGAGTCTCACGGTGTGAACTTCCCGGAGATAGCGTAGGTGAAAAAATATGTATCTCATACACGTTTTCCTCCCACTAAATACTTTAAGTCAATAGGAATCTTTCTTAGGCTAAAACCTTGCTAATGGTTTTACCTAACTATCAACATAACTCTTATATTGATAATCAATATAACTCTTATATTGATTTTATCATAAGTTTGTTAATATAACTCCTTATATTAAACCTAGGATTTCTAGTTTATTAACCCCTTAATAATCCCGCTGACGCTACTGTAATTTATAAGACTCTCTGATTAAATTTCACTCCCAGGTCAGTTTCTAGGTAGGGGTGTTCCGTTTCCGTCAGCTTAAATACCCCAGCCTAGACAGAACTTTCCTTAGACAGAGTTCCTCTTTTAATCATAGCTTATAAATTACTTGGTTCCTAATTCTAATCTAATTAGAACTAGATAACCTAAGGTCTATTATTTCCAAGTTCTAAACACTTTAAAACTAATAATTAACCTTAGGTGACATGCATACTATGTTATAGTGCTTGATCATTCATCACATGAATAATAAAACATACATAGCATATTCATCTCATGAAATATAATGCATGTCAATGTTGTCCAAAAATTAATATAACAACCTTATATTAATTAATCATGCAACTATATAATATAACTCCTTATATTATAAATGATGCATGAAAATGCTTAACCTAAGGTGGGATTTCTAAAATAAAAGCATACACTATGCATGGCAATATTTACACAACAATTGCATAATTAAAATAGCAAAAATTAGACCAATTTTGGCACCCTAGAAATAATTTTAATTAATATAATCTAATTCTATTAATTGAAATTAAAATTATTAAATATATTAAAATAAAACGTTTTTATAATTAATATAAATAATAAAATTTTTGTTTCTGCCCGTTGCTCCTTGCGTGAAACGTCTTCGGCGTTGCAACGCTGATGGCAGCGTTGCAACGCTGCGTTTGTCATTTTCTACTGCGCGTCCGCAAGCGCCACGCGGCGTTACAACGCTGCTGTCGTCTTCTCGGCCAAGCACTTGTCGTGAGTGGTGTTGCAACGCCAAGGCGGCGTTACAACGCCATTCCTGAAAAACACCATAGGAATCTCCATTCCTTGCTCGTTTTCGCTCCGATCTTCTTAGCAACCGCTTTGCCTCGATCGACACTGACTTACAGACTCGATTTACATTTAAATTTGCCCAAAACACCGGGCCCTTACATTGAACATTTGAATGAAATTGTAAATCTAAGTGCCAAAATTGAAAACATCTAATTTCGCAAAAACCGTTCATACATCTCATGCACAAAAACAGTAAATCCCACCTTGTTATTGAAAAATCCAGAACATAAATCAAGAACGCAATTGGGCTCTGATACCAATTGAAGGGAATCGAAGTCCCCGCAGCGGAAGCGATTGCGAATCGCGCGCTCTTGATTTAGTTACAATGGAAATTTCAAGAATATAAATCATGGATTAAGCATATAATAAGAGTATGGACAACAAGTATATACCTTTGAAGAACCTTTCTTCAAGTGCTTCTCTCTCCACGGTCACGATCTCAGCAACAAGAACTCGTACGAACACCGACACCACCACCGGATCTTCTCCGTTGTTCTCTAGGTGAGGGAGGAAGGTGGGTTCCCTTTAGGAGTAGTGAGGAATTTTGTGAGAGAGATTTGTGTTTTGGAACTCTTCCAAGAACAGAACAAGGAGGCTAGGAATACACTTAGATGTCTTAACCTAGTTGCATCTCCTGCAACATTAGTATATAGTTTATATATGAATCTAATTCACATTAAAACTATATACTATATCAATTATATCATATATAATTGATATAACTCCACATGTATGAAATTGAACACTTCAATTTCACTCCTAACTTTATACCCTCAATATTACCATGTTGAGCCAACGGAGGGATCTAATGGACCTACAGATCATGAGCTCCAATGATGTGAGATTAACTGATAAAACCCTTTGATCCAGTTAATCAATATTCATTAACTACAAGTCACTCCACTATAGACTTGTAGCTGCACTCTCCTCACTGTAGATATTATTGTGTCCACTGATATGGTCATTGCCCATGAGTCGACCCTTCACAGGTTGTCCGTACTCACAACTGGGTCAAATTACCGTTTTACCCCTATGATTACCTCTTTGATCCTTAAGCACCACTGATCCTCTAATGAACAACAAGTCTATGGTCCTACCTTAAACTCATACCCTCGTAGAGGGCGGGGCCCCGTTGTTCAAGATCTGGAGTCAGTTCTGAAGGGAACAACCTATCTAATTCCTCAGTAGAGGAATGAGTGAATTTCATCTTGTACAGTTAAGTTCCCAGCTACTTACAAGGTTCTGTCCCTAAGAAGGTAGGCTTATTGAGTCGGCTACAGGCCACTCTCACCCATACTAGTCTAAGGAGAAACCCTATAAGCAGGAGTTCTTAACTTGCTCAGGATTCAGGTCAAGTCACTAATGACAATCTATAAATTACTAGTCTTATCCTCATTAATCTGTTATTATCTTGGTTAGACTAATAATTTGTGATCCGCACTTGTATGAACTCTTCATACAGGATGCCCCCAATCACATGTCAACTACATGAATGAGTTGGATTACCTCATTTGTACTAATTACAAAGTGGGTCGCATCCATGGTGTTACCAGAATGAGGTTTCCAACCTTATTCTTATACCATAGACTATTTAGGTTATAATCTTGAATTCAACCCAAATAGTGTCCACTACACTGATTTCAAGATAAACGTTATAACCTTGGAGCTTAGTTTATTGGATTTATAAAAGCAAGACTGTAATCTTATCAAAACAAATAACCCTTTATTTAATTGATCAAAATTACACAAGTTTAGGGCATAAATCCCAACATCGGTGTCATACATTCTAAACCTTTGGAGTATGATTGCAAATTATAAATGACCTGGGAATCATTTGATAATTAACTAAAACATGATTGGATTAGAAAATTATAGCAAGAAACATATACAAGTTTTGTTTTGTAAATTTTTCAGCAAAATTTCTAGCTCTATAATTTCCTTATTGGGTGCCGAAAAGTTAACCGAAAAGAACATGATGACATGGAAAAAAAACTCGACACTATATTGGTGGTGGATGATCTGAAGTTTTTGCTAACTGAGAGTGTCCTCGGGTGCCAGGCTCGAATGCTTCACGAAATGTTCGTGATGCATATGATCGATGGATCAAGGCCAATGATAAGACCAAGGTCTACATGCTGGCAAGTATGTCTGACATATTAGTCAAGAAGCATGAGGGCATGATAACCGCCAAGGAAATCATGGATTCAGTGCAGGGCATGTTTGGACAACAGTCAACACAAGCCCGACATAATGCTCCAAAGTACATATTCAACTCGAGGATGCCAGAGGGTACATCTGTTCGGGATCATGTCCTGGATATGATGGTGCACTTTAACATCGCAGAGTCGAATGGTGCTTCCATCGATGAATCGAGCCAGTCGACTTTTATTCGAAACCCTTCCGATAGTTTTTTGCGCTTTAGAAATCATCATTGTTATGAACAAGCTTACTTTTAATCTTACCTCCCTTCTGAATGAACTCCAAGACCTTTCAATCTTTGATGAAAATTCAGGGGATCGAAAGGTGAGGCAAATGTTGCCAGTAGGAGTTATCATAGAGGTTCGACCTCTGGATCAAAAATAGTGGCTTCATCTTCTTCTAACCTGAAAGGGAAGAAGAAGAACATGAAAAAGGTTGGTAAAGGGAAACGAGCTGACAAAGCTACCGCCCAGAAGGGCAAGAAAGTCAAAGAAGTTTCAGACAAAGGAAATTGTTTCCACTGCAACGAAGACGGGCATTGGAAACAGAATTGTCCGAAGTACATTGCAGAAAAGAAGAAAGAATGTATACGATTTACTTTGCTTAAAAGCTTGTTTAGTGGATTATGACAAAACTGCTTGGATACTTGATTCAGGCGCCACTAATCATGTTTGCTCTTCTTCTCAAGGAATTGATTCCTGGCAGCAGCTACAGAAGGGAGAGATAAAGCTCTGGTTTGGAAATGGAGAAGTTGTCTCAGCTGTAGCAGTAGGCACGATGAAGCTTTATTTTGGCAAGAAATATATGTTGTTAGACAACATATTAGTGATACCAGGGTTTACTAGAAACCTTATTTTAATTTCTTGCCTTATAGAGCAATATATTTTCGTTTCTTTCTCATTGAATAAAGTGTTTATTTTGAAGAAAGGTGTGGAAATATGTTCAACTTCATTAGACAATGGGTTGTATGTTTTAAGGCCTAATTCAGTCAAAATGGTTTTGAACATTGAATTATTTAAAACTACAAACACACAAACTAAGAAACGTACAATTTCTCCTAAAGAAAATGTTCATCTTTGGCATCTAAGATTGGGTCACATTAATCTCAATAGGATTGAGAGATTGGTAAAGAATGGACTTCTAAATGAGTTAGAAGAAAATGCTTTACCTGTATGTGAATCCTGCTTAGAAGGCAAAATGACTAAAAGACCTTTTAGTGGAAAATGTTATAGAGCCAAAAAACCTCTTGAGCTTATACATTCATACCTTTGTGGTCCGATGAGTGTTAAAGCCAGAGGTGGTTATGAATATTTCATCTCCTTTATAGATGATTATTCTAGATTTGGGCATATATACCTAATATAACATAAGTCTGAAGCACTTGAAAAGTTCAAGGAATTCAAGACTGAAGTTGAAAACCAATTAGGTAAAACAATTAAAACACTTCGATCAGATCAAGGTGGAGAGTACATGGATTTAAAATTCCAGAACTATAAGATAGAATATGGACTTACATCCCAACTCTCGGCTCTCGGTACGCCACAACAAAACGGTATATCGTAAAGGAGAAATAGAACCTTGTTGGACATAGTTCGATCAATGATGAGTTATGCTCATCTCCCTAGTTCCGTTTGGGGTTACGCAGTAGAGACTTCATGCGGTATACATTTTGAACAATGTGCCCTCAAAAAGTGTTTCTGAAACACCTTTTGAACACTGGAAAGGACGTAAAGGTAGTTTATGTCATTTCAGAATTTGGGGATGTCCAACACATGTGCTTGTGACAAATCCAAAGATGTTGGATTCACGTTCAAAATTGTTCCTATTCGTAGGCTACACAAAAGAAACAATAGGTGGTTTATTCTATGATCTTAAGGAAGATAAGGTTTTTGTGTCGACAAATGCCATTTTCTTAGAGGAAGACCACATAGGGGACCACAAGCCAAGAAGTAGAATTGTGTTGAGTGAGTTAGACGGAAAAATAGCAAAGGTTGCTAATAAAACTAGTATGTCAACAAAAGGTGTTGATACTAGCTTGTCTAGTCAAGAGAGTCCATCTCAAGAGTTGAGTATGCCTCGACGTAGTGGGAGGGTTATAACGCAGCCTGACCGTTACATGGGTTTATCAGAAACCCAAGTTGTTATACCAGATGATGACTGCGAGGATCCATCGACTTATAATCAAGTGATGGTTGACAAAGACAAGGACAAATGGGTCATAGCCATGAACCACGAAATGGAGTCTATGCACTTCAATTCTGTTTGGGATCTGGTAGATAAACTTGATGAGGTAAAACCTATAGGTTGTAAGTGGATCTACAAGAGAAAGCGTGGTGTAGATGGGAAGGTGCAAACCTTTAAAACTAGACTAGTAGCAAAGGGTTATACCCAGGTTGAAGGGGTTGACTATGAGGAAACCTTTTCACCTGTTGCTATGGTAAAGTCTATCTGTATCTTACTTGCCATTGCCGCATATTATGACTATGAGGTATGACAAATGGATGTCAAGACAGCCTTTTTGAATGGCAATCTTGAGGAGAACATCTACATGGATCAACCCAAAGGGTTCATTGAACCAGAACAAGAGCAAAAAGTTTGCATGCTTAAAAGGTCTATCTATGGACTAAAACAAGCCTCTAGGTCCTGGAATTTAAGATTTGATGAGGCAATCAAATCTTTTGGTTTTGACCAGAATGATGATGAACCTTGTGTCTACAACAAAATCATCAATAGTTCTGTCGCATTCCTAGTTCTGTACGTGGATGATATCTTACTCATTGAGAATGATGTAGGATATCTTACTGACATTAAAAATTGGCTAGCTACGCAATTCCAAATGAAAGATTTGGGTGATGCACAGTTTGTTCTTGGGATCCAGATTGTCCGAAACCGCAAGAATCAAACACTAGCCTTGTCTCAAACATCTTATATAGACAAAGTGTTGTCGAGGTTTAAGATGCAAGACTCCAAAAAGGCTTATTGCCTTTCAGATATGGAGTTCATTTGTCTAAGGAACCATGCCCTTAGACACCTCAAGGAGTTGAGGATATGAGACGGATTCCTTATGCATCAACTGTTGGGAGCCTTATGTACGTCATGTTGTGTACTAGGCCAGACATCTGTTTTGCAGTTGGAATGGTCAGTAGGTATCAATCCAATCCAGGACTTGAACATTGGACAACGGTTAAAACAATCCTTAAGTATCTACGGAGAACAAGGAACTACATGCTTGTGTATGGGGCTAAGGATTTGATCCTTACAGGATACACGAATTCTGACTTTCAAACTGATAAAGATTCTCGGAAATCTACATCAGGGTCAGTATTTACTCTTAACGGAAGAGTTGTAGTATGGGGAAGCGTCAAGCAAGGATACATCGCTGATTCCACCATGGAGGTCGAATATGTAGCAACTTGTGAAGTAGCTAAAGAGGCCATTTGGTTAAGGAAATTCATGCTAAATTTTGAAGTTATTCCAAATATGACTTTGCCGATCACGCTGTATTGCGATAACAGTGGTGCAGTGGAAAATTCAAGGGAACCCCTAAGTCAAAAGAGGGGAAAGCACATTGAGCGGATATATCATCTCATCTGAGAGATCGTGCATCGTGGAGACGTGATTGTCACGAAGATAGCCTCAGAGCAGAACGTTGTTGATCCTTTCACAAAGACTCTCATGGCTAAAGTGTTTGAGAGTCACCTAGAAGGTCTAGGTTTACAAGTCTTCCCCAACTAGGGCAAGTGGGAGTATTCAGTAAAAAGGGTTTAAATGTCCTAGTTTATTGTATTTACATTACTGTAATGTTTTAGTACTCCAGAAGCTTTAGGTCAAGTGGGAGATTGTTGGGATTTGTGCCCTAAACTTATGTAATTTTGATCAAATAAATAAAGAGTTATTTCTTTTGATAAAATTATATTATTGCTTTATAAATCCAATAAACTAACCTCCAAGCTTATAATATATCTTGAACATCAGTGTAGTAGACACTATTTGGATTATGTTCAAGAGTATAACCTAAATGGTCTATGGTATAAGAATAAGGTTGGAAACCATTCTCTGGTAACACCATGGATGCGGCACATTTTGTAATTAGTACAAATTAGGTAATCCGACTCATTCATGTGGTTGACATGCGAGTGGGGGCATCCTGTATGAAGAGTTCATACAAGATCGATCATGAAATTATTAGTCTAACCAAAGATAACACCGCTAATGTGGATAAGACTGATAATTTATATATGGTCATTAGTGACTCGACCTGAATCCTGAGCAAGTTAAGAACTCCTGCTTATAAGGGTTTGTCCTTAGACTAGTATGGGTGAGAGTGACCTGTAGCCGACTCAATAAGCCTACCTTCTAAGAGACAGAACCTCGTAGGTAGCTGGGGACTTAACTATGCAAGATGGAAATCATTCATTCCTACACTAAGGAATTAGATAGGTTGTTCCTTAAGAACTGACTCCAGGTCTTGAACAACGGGGCCCCGCCCTCTAAGAGGGTATGAGTCTATGGTAGGAGAGTGCAGCTACAAGTCTATAGTGAAGTGACTTGTAGTTAATGAATATTGATTAATTGGATCAAAGAGTTTAATCAATTAATCTCACATCATTGGAGCTCATGAACTGTAGGTCCATTAGGTCCCTCCGTTGGCTCAACATGGTTATATTGAGGGTATTAAGTTAGGAATGAAATTTAAGTGTTCAATTTCATACATGAGGTGTTATATCAATTATATATGATATAATTGATATAATATATGGTTTTAATGTGAATTTGATTCACATATAAACCATATAATAGTGGGAGAATAAAGGAGGGATAGGATGGTAATTTTCATCCTATTTTCCTATATATATAGTTGCATGAGATGCAATTTGTGGTCAAGGCTTTTCAACAAAACCCTAACATTCTCTAACATTGTGTTGGAAAGAGTTCCAACTACAATCTCACAAACATCTCACCTCATCCTAAAGGAACCCACCTTCCTCCCTCACTTAGAGACAACGGAGAAGATCCGGTGGTAGTGTCCGTGATTGTTCGGGTTCGTGTTGCTGAGATTGTGATCGTGAGAGAAGGAGCACTTGAAGAAAGAGTTCTTCAAAGGTATAATTCTTGTTGTCCATCTTGTAGAAATGCATGCTTAATCTAGTTAGATTAGTTCTTGATTATAATCCATGTAACTAAATTAAGAACACGCGATTAACAATCGCTTCCGCTGCGGGATTCGATCCCTTCAATTTCAGCAATGAATAATACTCTAAATAATATGACAATGGAAAATCAAGTCACAATTGTTGCTCTACATTCCACTCCTAATCCTAGTCCCACTTGTGTTTATTTTAATGATAACCATCTCTTTGAAAATTGTCCTTACAATCCCGTTTCTGTGTATTATGTAGGGCAAAACAAACCGAATCCTTACTCTAACACATACAATCCAGGATGGTGAGAACATCCAAATTTTTCATGGAATGGATAGGGGGCAAAAACTTCCAATCAGAATCAATACCCAAAATAGGGAATGCCACTAGGGTTCAGCAATCAGCAGCAACAACATTATACATAGAAGAATGCAACCCCAATGCAGCAACAATCAGGAAGACAAGGTTCATCGTTAGAGAACTTAATGAAAGAATTCATGGCAAAAAGCGACGCAGTTATCCAAAGTCAAGCGACATTTTTGCGTAATTTGGAAATTCATGTTGGACAACTAGCAAATGAGATGAAGAACAAACCGCAAGGAATATTACCCAACACCACCAAAAGCCCACAACGAGAAGGAAAGGAACATTGCAAGGCAATAACCTTGAAGAGTGGAACAAATTATGCAGGTCTAGAGATGCCCAAGGAACAATAAGGTTCAAAGGAAATTGAGAAAGATGAAGAAGGAAGGGAGGATGGCGTCGAAGAAAAAGAGCAAGGCAAGGATAATGCAGGTGAAGCGACAGAAGAAAGAAATGCTATGCACCAAGATCAAGAGAAGAAACATGCAATAGCAAAAGAGCCTACATCAACCAAGGAATACATGCCACCACCTCCATTTCCCCAACGGTTTAAGAAAACAACTCAGGATCCACAATTTAACAAGTTCTTAGACATACTCAAGCAACTCCACATCAATATCCTATTGGAGGAGGCACTTGAGCAGATGCCTAACTATGTTAAGTTCTTGAAAGATATCTTGACCAAGAAATGCAGGCTAGGAGAATTTGAAACAGTAATATTAACGAAAAACTGCAGTGCACTCATAACCAACAAAGTAACACCTAAATTGCAGGATCCGAGAAGTTTTACAATACCTTGCATGATTGGGAGCACAGACGTTTGAAGAACACTCTGCGATCTAGGAGCAAGTATAAATCTCGTGCCACTATCAGTCTTTAAAAGACTGGGAATTGGAGAAGCTAGACCTACAATAGTTACTTTGCAGCTAGCAGATAGGTCAATAGCTCGATCAACACGGAAGATTGAAGATGTGTTGGCGAAAGTAAACAAATTTGTTTTCCCTGCAGATTTCATCATCTTGGATTGTGAAGTAGACAGAGAAGTCCCGATCATCTTCGACAGACCATTCCTAGCAACTGGTAGAACATTGATTGACGTGCAAAAAGGAGAACTGACTATGTGAGTGAATGATCAACAAATTACCTTCAATATTCTCAATGGATTGAGATACCCAGGAGAATTGGAAGATTGTTCAAGGATAGAAATAGTATATTTTTTGCTGATGCACGAGTTCTAGAAAAATTTAGAAGAAGAAGACAACGAAACAGATGAACCCGACCATGAAGAGATAATGAGCTAGGATGGATCAAGAGAACTTGCATACATCAGTCCATTAACGGACTCAGAAGAAAAGATAACTCAGATCAAGCCATCGATAGTGGAACCGCCTAACTCACTAATCAAGATGAAATTTCTCACTTCTACCCTCATTTGAAATACAACTTTTTGGAAGAAGGCGAGAAGTTACCAGTGATCATCTCTTCTACACTCACTAGTCAATATGAAATTTCTCTTTTGCAGGTCCTTGCACGACATAAAAAAGCAATAGGATAGACAATTGCAGGCATTCAAGGAATTAACCCCTCTTTCTGTATGCACAAGATTAATCTTGAAGAAGGATCAAAGAACTCTGTTGAAGGACAAAGAAGGTTGAACCCTGTTATGAAGGAAGTTGTTCGGAAAGAAATAATTAAATGGATCGATACAGGAATCATCTAACCAATTACAGACAATAATTGTGTAAGTCCAGTGCAGTGCATACCGAAGAAAAGATGAATGACCATTGTCCATGACCATTGTCCAGAACGAGAAGAATGAGCTCATCCCAACACGGACAGTGACTTGATGGAGAATTTGCATGGACTACCGCAAGTTGAATAAGGCCACAAGGAAGGATCATTTTCCTCTTCAATTTATCGATCAAATGTTGGATCGATTGGTAGGAAAGGAATATTACTGTTTCTTAGATGGCTACTCAGGGTACAACCAGATTACAATTGCACCAGAAGATCAAGACAAGACAACATTCACTTGTCCATACAGGACATAATGCCATTCAGGCTATACAATGCCCCAACAACATTCCAAAGATGCAGGATGACAATCTTATCTGATATGGTGGAAAGAACAATCAAGATTTTCATGGATGACTTCTGAGTATTTGGAGAGTCATACCACGATTTCCTTGACAATCCTGAATAGGTGTTATGCAGGTGCGAGGAAACAATCTTGTCCTGAATTGGGAAAAGTGCCATTTCATGGTGCGCGAAGAAATAGTGGTTGGGCATCGGATCTCCAAGAATGGAGTTGAAGTAGACAAGGCAAAGGTGGAAGTAATCTCAAAACTTCCACCACCAAAATCAGTGAAGGAGATTCAAAGTTTCTTAGGGCATGCAGGTTTCTATCGCCGTTTCATCAGGGATTTCTCTCATATCTCTAAACCCTTGCGTACTCTGCTTGAAAAGGACAGGAAATTTTTGTTCGATGATGAATGCAGCGCTGCTTTTGAATTACTAATAAAGGCGTTCAACTCAACACCTATCATGGTTAAACAAAATTGGACAAAGCTTTTTGATGTACGATGCTAGCGACTTTGCAGTAGGAGCAGTGCTGGCACCGAAACGAGAGAAAGTCATCCATCCCATCTATTATGCCAGTAAGACCTTGAACGAGGCACAAGTCAACTACACTACTACTGTGAAGGAGCTTTTGGCAGTTGTCTTTGCCTTTGAGAAATTCATATCTTATCTAGTGGGAACAAAGGTCATAGTCCATACTGACCATTCGACTCTCAAATACTTATTGTCAAAGAAAGATGTGAAGCCAAGATTGATCAAGTGGATCTTACTACTCCAAGAATTTGACCTAGAGATCCAGGATAGGGAAGGGACGAAAAATCAAGTGGTCGATCATATGTCAAGATTGGGAGAGGAAACTAGGCATGAAAAATTGAAAGAAATTCATGACAGGTTCGAAGATGAAATGTTGCTGGCAATAGGAATATGCTCAATCCCATGGTATGCAGATATAGCCAATTACATAGTGAGTGGATTAACCTCGCCTGGGGCGTCCCCACAACAACTAAAGAGATTCTTCCATCACATGCGTTACTACTATTGGGATGAGCCATACCTATATAAACTTGGACGCGATCAAATCTGGAAAAGATGTGTAGCAGGTACTTGAAGCTTGCCATACAACTTCATATGGAGGACATTTTGCAGGTGCAAAAACAACAACAAAAGTACTCCAAAGTGGATACTACTAGCCCACGTTGTTCAAAGATGCACAGGAATATGCAAAGCATTGTGATCGTTGCCAACGAATCGGGAATTTGTCGGCCAGGAATGAAATGCCAATGAAGTACATATTGGAAGTAGAAATTTTCGATGTATGGGGGATCGACTTCATTGGTCCATTTCACCCATCCTTCGAAAATGTCTATATTCTATTAGTAGTAGACTATGTGTCTAAATGGATAGAGGCCATGGCTACCACCACCAATGATGCAAAGTTGGTAAAGAAATTCCTGCTGAAAAATATATATTCAAGGTACGAAACCCCGAGAGTGTTAATAAGCGACAAAGGAACACATTTTGTAAACATGGCAATGGTGAGTCTCCTAACAAAGTACAATGTCAAACACAGAAGTGCAACAACTTACCATCCACAGACAAACAGACATACAGTAGTCTCCAACAGGGAGATAAAAACAATCTTGGAGAAAACAGTGGAGCCCTCTAGAAGCGATTGGTCCTTACGGCTAGATGAAGCACTATGAGCACATAGGACAACATTCAAGACACAATTAGGAATGTTCCAATACAGGTTGCTATTCGGAAAGGCATGTCATTTGCCTATGGAGCTTGAACACAAGGAATATTGGGCAAGCAAAAGGTTGAACATGGATATGACAATGGCAAGAACTAAACGAAAGCTCCAATTGAATGAACTCGAGGAATTAAAACTATTTTCCTATGAAAATGCAAAACTATACAAGGAGAATATAAAAAGATGGCATGATAAAAAAAATCTGTGGAAAGAATTTATAGGTTGGTCAGCAGGTTTTATTGTTCAACTCATGGATGAAGCTCTTCCCAGGGAAGCTCAAATCAAGATGGTCAGGACCCTTCATCATTAAAAAGATATACGCGCACGGCATTGTTGCACTAAAAAAAACGCTTATTTCTATCAATTGAGAAAAGGTTTAGTAATTTCTGTCTGAGGATGGATCTTGTCTAGGCTGAGGTACTTAAGATGATCGTTTAGGAAACACCTCTACCTAAGGATCTACTTGGGAAATTACTTAAGAACTTCAAAAATATTAGAAAGAAATAAGGCACAAAAAAATAAGAGATTGAGTAGGTGAACTTTTTGATGATCTACTTTAAGTGCAACAATGGAGGAGAAGAATGGTAGAGCAAGGTGCAAGGACAACTGATTTACAGATGGAAAAAACTTAAAAATGCTAACAACTTTGTTGCGACAATTTTGTGGCATTTGAATTTTGCAGGTTAAAAATGCTAGCAACTTTGCAAGCAACATTTTTGGGCATTAGACACTTGCAGGATTAAAGTGCTAGCAACTTTTCCAACAAAATTTTTGGGCGTTTGGAATTTGCAAGTTAAGGTTAAAAATGCTAGCAACTTTGCAACAACATTTTTAAGGGCAAGGATTCTTCTTTAAATAAAACCTTTTAAGGAGTTGATCCCATTTTCTCCAACTATTTTCCCTCGCATTCGAAAGACCTTCTCTCTCTAACACTCCAAGGTTCAACCTGCAAGCATGAAAACTCCGATGAAGACCCACAACCAACGAAAAAAGGGCTCTCCAACGGGTGAGGCATTAGAAACCCTCATGCAAATCTCAAATCTACCCCCTAGGGCTACGCCGCCCAGTTCGGAGAGGGAAGAACCCATGGAGAAAGATCTCTTCTCTCTCAACCGGGTTTAGAGGAATGGAAGGAGCAATTGCAGAAATTGGCCGAGACTGTTGGGAGTATGAGATGAAGATGGAAAACCCCATACAGGCGCAGAAACCATCGAGTTCGAAAAAGGGGGAAGAGACTTCAGCGCTTAAGAAACCAAAAAGGGACACACTGACATGGAGAGACTGGATAAAACAAAAGCACGAGGAAAGAAGGATTTGCGCGATTGAAAGAAATCTTTTAGGGAGGAGCTACGAATCAGAGGAAGAAGAAGTTGAGGCATTGGAAGAAAAACCCCAACTGGCTCTGTCGAGCGTTAAACAACCCGAAGAGAAAGTTGAAAATGTTGCAGGTAAAAAAGAAGAACAACCCAAGAGTCCTAAGTCGTATGATGTGTCCAAATCGGGAAAGAAGAAATTCCTCGTCCGAAAGAGTGTAGCTTCAGTACACAGGTTGAACAAAGAGAAGAAGAAGCTGTTAAAGGAAAAGAAGAAGGTTGAACCGAAACTAAAACAGAAGGTTGAACCAAAGGTACCCACCCTAATGAATGGGTACAACAAGCCTTAGCCCAAGCAAAAAATTTGGCATCAAAATTCCACGAGGAGCATTTGAATGGAAGAGGCAACACAAAAATACCCAGTCAATAGGCTTCAACCACTTCTGAACAACAAGAGGAGGAGAAGCAAGCAACATAAGGTATTACCGAACCAACTTGTGAAATTCAAAATGAATTGAATGATGCTAAAATTGTCACACCCCCTCCCAAACTACCTGCTAACTTAGCCCGGCAGACGGCGTGAAGCCAACAGTCATCGTTCACCTCTCTAACGATACCTGTTGACCCTGCTTTACCTGATAAGCATACTATACTTGTATAAGAAACACTTTAAACATAACACAACGGAATATTGACAATTACGTAACCTACGTAAGGAGTAACCCTACCTAAGACTCTCTGGAAAACTGAAACGTATGTGAACATCACAACCAAAACATACTCAACCATGGTTTACACAACCACAACCTAGAATGTACACATAAACATAACTTCATAGTCCTTCTTCTACACAAAACTGAAACTTAAGGTCGAAATTGGCTCGAGCTTCCTTCACGAACTTTGTTCAAAAACGAATTAGCTTTCGAGAAAACCAAACCTCAATTCTTAACTCTTCTTGTTGAGCTCAAAATGATCAAAACATCAGAACATGGCAGAATGATTACCTTGCTGCTACACTAATTTTCTTGAGTTCTCTCCTCTCTTACAAATTCCACTCCAAAATCACCTTCTTCCTCTTCCTTTATGCTTCTCCCACGAAATCCTTAGCTTCCTTTTGATAAATGAAGAAGAAGATCGATGGAAAATGAGTTTTTTAAAAAAAAAACATAGGTGGGGGTCCCACCTTCCACTTACCCTTTTTCATTCTTTCCTTTTCCTTTCTTTTCTTTTCTTTTCTTTTCTTTTTAAAACAAAACAAAGCGAACATATATTAAACTTTTCCTTTTCTTTTCTTTCCTAATAAGGAAATTCTTAAGAGAGATCTCGGGTTTACAAAAATGGAGCTTAGAGATGCTGAAATCTCTAGCCCCCCATCATCTGAGATGGGGGTTGAAGTGGGAAAAATCGAAAAATAAGGGACATGTTGCCCAATTTTTTAAAATCAAGTGGAAGAATAAATAGGGGAACAAAGGGTTGAAATCGAAGAGGAAAGGCCAGAAGAAATGCAGGGGGAGGAAACGTAAGAAGAAATGCAGGGGGAAGAGAGGCACGAAGGAAAGTATGAAGAAGGATAGGAAGAAGAAATGCAAGAAGAAAATCACGAAGAAGAGGCTTGAAAGGAAAATCCCGAGGAAGAGAAGGGAGATGAATAAAAATAATGGAAAGAGAAGATGAACCCAACTAAAAAGAGGAAGAGAACAACTGAGCTACACAAGGCAACCCGAGAAGTGAATGCAAAAAGAGAGATTTTTAGGAAATTATCCTTGAATAATGAGAGAGGGTTCTCAAATGCAACAGGAGACCTACTAGAGTTCTTAACCTCAGTTACTCAAGCTAGGGGTTGGGAGTAGTTGTGCAAGCATCCAATCCCTGCTTGCCACGAGGTGGTGGTAGAGTTTTATGCCAACTTGGGGAAGGAGTCAACCAACGAGGTGATCATAAAAGGGAAGTCAGTGATGTACTCGACCAAGCACATCAATGACATATATAGGTTGAAGTCGTCAAGGAATCCCAAGGGCAATGAAGCAATTGACGATCCCTTCGAAGAGCAGTTAGAAGAAGCCCTCAGTTTGATAGCCAGAGAAGGAGCCCAATGGACAGTGGCAAGGCATGGGAGTCGCCACTTAGCAGCAGGGGAAGTAAAGAATGAACCGACGGTTTGGTTGAACTTCATAAAGAATAGAATTATGTCAATAACCCATGGTTCGACGGTCTCACAAAAAAGGGTAATGTTGCTATATTCAATCTACAAGGGGTTGGACATCAATATAGGGAAAATAATAAATGAAGAGCTGAATTTGAAGACTACGAAGAAGTAAGGAGGAACGTTTTTCCCTGCACTCATCACTCGGCTATGCACTAGGAAAAATCTAAAAATCAAGGGTGCTATCACAGTTATTCATCCTCTAGATGCCATAGGGATTCGAGCCTTAATGATCCATAATGCTAAGAAGGTTGTCTGATGCACTCGACCCCATGAAGAGGTTGAACCAAACTTTGTAGGTAGTAATGCCATTGGAAATGCAGGTAACTTTGCAAGCGATTATGCATGAGACAATGCAAGCAACTTTGTAGGAGACAATGCAGGACACGATGCGGCTGCAAAGCAATAACATTTTGCGATCATAGAGGCAATAACCGCTGAATTGAAGAAGATGCAGGATGACAATAGGAAATATTGAGCCTATGTGAAGGAACGGGATGCTGCCATTAGCAACACACTTGCCAGATTGATAAGGGCAAGGGGTTATCAATTCCTGAATTCCCAGATGACCTGTTCGCCAACCCAACCTGCCTGGAAGAAGAAGATGTCGCCAATTAGGGAGTGCCACCCACCTCATCTCAAACTCATTTGTTTTAAATTATTATTAGACTTCGTATTTCTTTAATTGATTTACTTTGGATAATTTATTTTTGCTCATTTGAATTATATTTATTTTGAACTCGCAATGTTGCTTTTTATTTATGAATTCATTTGCATGGATTTTTTCTGAGTTTAGTAGTTTGAAATAAGCAAAACATCTATGATGATAACTGGTGAAAACTCAACTCATTAAAACATTCAACCATTTTTGCAAAAAATAACAAAACTACTTAACTTTCCATAGCATATGTTATCGTGTCTCATTAGGTCGTGCACTAGAACCTAAGGAACGTCTGGTTTACACAATATATAGGCATTAAACCACCACCTTGATCATAATTAGTCTATGAGGACATTGCCCATTTTAAGTTTGGGGGGGGGGGGGGGGGGGGGGAGAATTTTACGGTAAAAATGCAGTTGCATTTTATCTTACATTTTCTGAATGACTTGTATCGAAATTTTTGTAAGTAACCCTTTGTCCATATCCTTAGCAACCCCAATTCGTTGTAATAACTGCCTCTAAAAAAAACTCCTTAGTTAGATCAATTGAGAAATTTTTGAGCAAATTATATCTGAGGATCCTGTCTAAGGTTGAGGTACTTAAGCTGACCGTAGGGAACACCTCTACCTGGGGATCCACCTGGGAATTTGTTTGAAAACTTCGAAAATTCAAAAGAAATAAGGATAAGGAGGGATACTCCACTTCCTAGAAGCAACCAAGTAACCATGGAAAGTCATGACACCTATGATTGCCTCTACATGAAAGGTCGTATTAGGGAATGAGTAAATACAATAGTGATGTGTGCTCGTAGTCAGCCAGCTTCACCACAAAGTGTCGATGAGTTGGAGCGAAGGCACAATTGACTTAGAAAAAATAAACCCTCGAAAAAAAAAGCAGCAAAAGAAATAAAGTTTGGGGGAGGGTGTCTTAAAACTTATATAGGAAGTAGACACGACCGAACAAGGGTAATAGTTGCGTAGTCATAATGAGAATTTGAAAGAAAAATACAAAGGTCAGTTAAGTTGGTAATGGAGTTGGTTGTGAAAGTCAAAGTTATGAGTTTGAGACACCGCTGAGAAAAGGTAGTGATTCTTTCTAAATTGCTAAATTTAAGAATTATCAAAATTTGATTGATTTCTTGTGATTGCTTGAGGACAAGCAATGGCTCAAGTTTGACGATGTGATAATCCTCATTTATGTAGATTATCTAGCTCTATACTTAGTCAATTTTTGTCTAAATTATTCAATTTTTCATATTATAGCAAGCTAAAATTATCATTTGGAGTAAAATTTCTAAGCTTGCTAAAATATGAGAAAAATGGGAAATGAAGGGAAAATGAGTGAAAACAAACTAATTTGTTGTGTTTTTGTAGGAAAATAAGAACATAAAAAAATGTCAAAGAAATTGCAGTTGCATTTCCACCAGCAAAGTTGTACAATAATGTCAGATAAAATGTTGGACAAAGTTACTTGCAAAAATTCAGAACTTAAGGAGCACGCCTCAATTATCAAGATTGCAAGATTTTTGGAGATTTTCACTCACTTTTGGAAAGAAATTGGCCTGAAGTTATACCCAATCAACCACCCACAATTCAAGGATGGATTATTGGAGAAAATCCCTACTTGCTTCATCTATAAAAAGGCTACAAAATCGAGCGTTTTTGGGAGGCGAGGAGGAGACTCACAAGCTCAGATTCTCTCCAATTTTTTCCAGTTCTTCTCTACAGTCTTTCTTCGAGTTTTTGTATTCTTTACAGCAACTTATTTCATTCTTTTTCCAGCAACTTATACTCTTTTATTTAGTTGTAATAGGCCCTAGTTAATCCCTCCTTGAGAAAGCGTTGGAGGTGAAGATTTCGAACCTAAGTTTAGGTAAAATCGATTAATAAAGGATGATTAGAAGTTATTGTTCAAGTTTTGTTTTTCCTTACTGTTGCACATTTCAAGTTTTCAATAATGTTTTTGTTTTCTCTCTTTACTTTGTAGTTTTTGTATTTAGTTTAAGACCCCATTTTTTAGGAACAAAAGCAAGGGTAACCCGAGAGCTTACTTCAGTTTAAAGTTGAAGGGAATGAAAATCCCCGCGCAGCGGAAGACGATCGAATCCTCATGATATCATTACGCTACTCGAATTTTGTTTAAACGATCTAACTATTAGATCTAGGCTAAACATGCTAGAAAGGAAGAAATTACAGCAAGATAAAAGTACTTACTTATTGAAGACTCTCTTCAAGGTTTCTTCCTCGGTCATGAACACTTCGTGCTTCTCGATCTCAACGAACGCTTCCCATGAACGGAATCCCAACACTACCACTTGGAGTCTCGGTTGTTCTTCTTTTGGAAAGAAGGAAGATTGTGGGATCTTATGGTTTTGGAGAGGGAGGAAAATTTGAGAGAGTATAGAGAATTTTGATCTCTTCTCTTTGATCAAAATCAAAAAATGAGAAAAAGCCCTCCAATCCCTTCTTGCAAAGGGTTTAAATAGTGGAATGATGGAGTTAAAATCTCCACATTATTACCACTTTACCACAACCATAGGTTATGCAAATCTCATTTGTATAACCACATAATATAAGATATCTCATATCTCATATTGCAAATCTCATTTGCAATAAATGTGGATTAATTAAATTGAATCACATTCAATTTAATTTCTCTCAATTAATTTCTCCAATTAGCCCTAATTCAACAATTAGGCTAATCTATAGTTTATTATGAATCTCATTCACATTAAACTATATATTATATCATTCATATCTCATATAAATGACATAAATGCCCTTAAAGTGAAATTGAACACTTCAATTTCATACCAAAACATAAACCCTTCTTTTAACCCAGATTGAGCCAACCGAGGGACCTAATGGACCTATAGTGACGGGCTCCAATGATCCGAGATTAACCTGACAAACTCTTTGACCCAGTTAATCAACATTCATTAGCTACGGTAACACTCCACTATAGCCCGTAGTTGCACTCCCATCAGTGAAGAATATTACATGTCCACTGATATAACCAATGCCCATGAGTCGACCCTTCACAGGTTGTTCGTAGACATGGCTGGGTCAAATTACCGTTTTACCCCTGTGTCTAATTCTTGTTCCTTAAGTCCCCACTGCTCCTCTAATGAACAACATATTGTGATGGTCCAACCATACACAACACCCTTCTCGGGCCAGTGAGAAGGTGGGCGCCCGTTGTCCAAGCCCTGGAGACAGCACTTTAAGGAACAACCCCTCTAGTTTCCCTAGAGGCGGGAACGAGTGAATTCCATCTCACGTAGTTAAGTTCACAGCTCCCTACTTAGTCCTGTCCCTGAGAAGATAGGCATATTGGGCGAGTAACTGTGACCACCCTTACCCGTACTAGTCAAAGGACAGACCCTCGCAGACAGGAGTCCGTAACACGCTCAGGATTCTTGTCGAGTCACTAATAGTCATCTATGAAGTTATTAGTCCTTACTGTCAACGGTGTTACATCACTTGGTCTAATAACAAACAGTCCAGTCTTGTACAATCTCATTGCACAGGATGCCCCCACTCGCATGTCAAGCACATGAACGAGTCAGATCACCTCGTTTGTATCTAATACAAAGCGGGTCGCATCTATAGTGTATCAAGGATTAGGTCTCCAACCCTATCCATATACTGTAGACCGTTCGGGTCATTAACTCGAACGTGATCCCCCTGTGTGTCCACTACACACCGTTCTAGTTCTAATTCTCTCATAAATTCAATGACCTTGGAGCTTAGTTTATTGAAAAAGTTTATAAATATTGCAAGACACAAAGTGATGAAATAAATAACTCTTATTAATTTCAAATAGTATTTACAAACACGAGATTAGGACAAAAATCCCAACAAACTCCCACTTGGACTAAGCTAGTGGAGAAAATACATTTCTAAAATGTACATAAATTACAATGAAGTAATACAATAAACTAGGGCATTGAATACCCGTTTACACATCTCCCACTTGCCCTACTCAGGAAGCTCTCGAAGACCTAGACTCTCTAGGTGACCCTCAAACACTTTAGCCGTGAGGGGCTTTGTAAATGGATCAGCTACGTTGTGCTCCGACGTTATCTTCGTGACTGTCACGTCTCTGCGGTGTACAATCTACCGTATCAGATGATACTTGTGCTCAATGTGTTTGCCTCTCTTGCTCCGAGGTTCACGTGAGTTGGCTACTGCACCACTGTTATCACAGAACAGTGTGATCGACAAGTTCATATTTGGAACAACTTCCAAATCCATCATGAACTTCCTAAGCGAAAACGAATTTCGCTTTGCGCTTCACAAGTCGCAACATACTCCGCTTCCATAGTGGAATCGATGATGCATCCTCGCTGATGCTTCGCCATACTACGCCTCCTCCATTCGAATGAAGGTGGACCCCGAAGTGGATTTCCTAGAATCTTTATCGGTCCGAAGTCGTCGAATCGTGTATCCATGAAGATCAAATCCCCACTGCCATACACTAAGTTGTAGTTCCTCGTTCTCCTAAGATACTTGAGGATTGCCTTTACGACCATTCAGTGATCTAATCTTGGATTGGACTGATATCTACTGACAATTCCTACTGCATAACAAATGTCGGGCCTAGTACACAACATGGCATACATCAGGCTCCCTACAGCTGAAGCATATGGAATCCATCTAATATCCTCAACATCTTGAGGAGTCTTAGGACATTGATCCTTAGACAAGTGAACCCCATGCCTGGAAGGCAGCAAACCCTTCTTGGAGTTCTGCATCTTATATCTAGACAACATCTTGTACATATAAGACGCTTGAGACAAGCCTAGCGTTTTGTTCTTCCGGTTCCGAACAATCTGGATACTTAGAACATACTGAGCTTCTCCAAAATCTTTCATTTGGAATTGCGAAGCTAGCCATTTCTTAACGTCAGTAAGAAATTCTACCTCATCCCCAATGAGAAGAATATCGTCCACATACAACATCAAAAATGCGACAATTTTGTCAACGATTTTCTTGTAGACACAAGGCTCGTCGACATTTTGATCAAAGCCATAAGATTTGATCGCCTCATCAAATCTTATATTCCAAGACCTCGAAGCTTGTTTCAGCCCATAAATGGACCTATAAAGCCGGCAAACCTTTTGCTCTTGGCCTTGGACAATGAATCCTTTGGGCTGGTCCATGTAGATGGTCTCATCAAGTTTGCCATTAAGAAAGGCTATCTTGACGTCCATCTGCCATACCTCGTAGTCATAATACGCGGCAATGGCCAGAAGGATCCTGATCGACTTTACCATGGAAACAGGTGAAAAGGTCTCCTCATAGTCAACCCCTTCAACTTGGGTAAAACCGTTTGCCACTAGTCGGGCTTTGAAGGTCTGCACCTTCCCATCTACGCCACGTTTACGCTTGTAGATCCATTTGCAACCAATAGGTTTTATCCCATCTGGTTGATCCACAAGCTCCCAGACAGAATTAAAGTACATAGACTCCATTTTCTTGTCCATAGCTTTAATCCACTCGTCTTTGTCAACATCAACCATTGCCTGATCATAGGTCAATGGATACTCACAGTCATCATCAGGAGTGACAACTGAGTTTTCAGCTAAACCCATGTAGCGATCGGGCTGTCTCACAGTCCTCCCACTACGTCGAGGCATTCCCAACTCTTGGGAACGGATTTGACTATGATGGAGATCTGATCTCCTTGAGCAGCGGAAACGTGTTTGGGATCGTTAATTGCTTGATTGTTTTAATTGAAACAAAAACCAATACATTGATAAATAATACAGAACAAGCATGAAATTCTAATCCTATTAGACATGGATTAATTGCATACAAACAAAATAAGTTTAACAATTAAACTAAAGGGAAGAAGGAATTACCTTTGTAGTTTAGCAGAATAGCAACTCCTTGCTCCAATGTTCAGCAACTCAAGAACTTCAAAGTTCTTTGTTTTCACCAACAGAACACCACCAACAGAGAAAACCTTTTATATCTCTGAGTTCTTAGAACAAAATCCTTTGTGGGAATGATTCCAACAATTGGAAGTTTTTGGGAATCCAGAATTGAAAGAGAGAGAGAATTTTTCAGTCTTTCAACCAAAATTGATCAAATGATCTCCTCCAGTGAGCAACCCCCTTCTCCCTGTTAAACTTTCGATAGGGAGAAGGGGAGGGGTAGTGGGGAACGTGTCTGAGTGACACGTTCCCTCATTTATTATTATTAAAATAATAATAATAATAATAATAATAATAATAATATAATTAAATCAAATTTAATTATTCATTTAAATCATATTTAAATAATACAAATTAAATATCATATATTTAATTTGGATTAAATCTCATTTAATCATATTACCACTTTAACCTATAGTTTTAATGTACAACTAGTGCACATTAAATTTTATCCTATAGTTTGCAAATGTGAATCACATCCACATTTAATATAATTATTTGAACTCTTTCAAATATTCAATTCTCTCATATGATTTAATATGAATCATATTCACAATAAATTTATAATATATAGTTCCAAAACTATATATTATATCGTATCAATATACATTATATTTATTCCCTAATGAATTTGAACATTTCAAATTCAAATGATCTAAGAACCCTTTACGAGCTAGAAGGTGGACCTAATGGACCTACAGATCAGAAGCTCCAATGATACGAGATTGTTCGGTTAATCTCATTAACCTCCCAATCAACATTCGTTAACTGCGAGAACAGTCCACTAAAGTCTCACAGCTGCACTATTCTCACTGCAGATATATTTCTGTATCCACGAAATGTTCAATGTAAGGGACCAGTGTTTTGGGAAAATTTAATTGTAAATCGAGTCTGTAAGTCCGTGTCGATCGAGGCAAAGCAAAAACAAGCAAAGAATGGAGTTTCTCAATGCTGTTTGTGTGCAGCGTTGCAACGCTGTTCATCGGCATTATAACGCTCGGCAGAAAACGATAAAAGCAGCGTTGCAACGCTGCTATCAGCATTGCAACGCCGAAGACGTTTCACGAAAGGCAGCAACGGGCAGAAACGTTATTTTTAATATATATTAAATATAAAAATGTTTTGTATTTAATTAATATTTAATTAATTAATTTTAATTAATATAATTAGATTATATTATTTAAAATTAATTTTAGGGTGCCAAAATTGGTCTAATTTTGCTATTTTAATTATGCAATTGTTGTGTAATTATTGCCATGCATAGTGTATGCTTATATTTTAGAAATCCCACCTTAGGTTAAGCATTTTCATGTATCATTTATAATATAAGGAGTTATATTATATAGTTTGCATGATTAATTAATATAAGGTTGTTATATTAATTTTTTGACAGCATTGACATGCATTATATTTCATGAGATGAATATGCTATGAATGTTTTATTATTCATGTGATGAATGATCAAGCACTATAACATAGTATGCATGTCACCTAAGGTTAATTATTAGTTTTAAAGTGTTTACAACTTGGAAATAATAGACCTTAGGTTATCTAGTTCTAATTAGATTAGAATTAGGAACCAAGTAATTTATAAGCTATGATTAAAAGAGGAACTCTGTCTAAGGAAAGTTATGTCTAGGTTGGGGTATTTAAGCTGACGGAAACGGAACACCCCTACCTGGGAACTGACCTGGGAGTGAAATTTAATCAGAGAGTCTTATAAATTACAGTAGCATCAACGGGTTTATTAAGGGGTTAATAAACTAGAAATCCTAGGTTTAATATAAGGAGTTATATTAACAAACTTAGGATAAAATCAATATAAGAGTTATATTGATTATCAATATAAGAGTTATGTTGATAGAGTTAGGTAAAACCATTAGCCGGGTTTTAGTCTAAGAAAGATTCCTATAGACTTAAAGTATTCAGTGGGAGGAAAAAGTGTATGAGATACATATTCTTCCACCTACGCTATCTCCGGGAAGTTCACACCCTGAGACTCATACTGAGCCTCGTGGCGCAAACGGGAGCGTCCCCCTTCGGATGGTTTTTGTATGACTCAATACCAAAGTGAATGGAGAGGGTACTTATAGTGAGTGGGAGCAGGTTTAGTGAAAACAAAACCTATGGTCTCTTTTGTCGGTTTACACCGTTAGACCACTATGGTCAGCCTGCTAGTTTGGCCTGGACCAGACAATCCCTCCGGAGGGCTTGATCATAGGGGATCTAACACAGTAGACACCCGAAAGGGATTAAGATTTCCTTAGACTATTTTCCAATCTAGTCCTTCCTTCGGCGGATTTTATTGGATCGAGACTCTGGGATCTAAAGACAAAGGGTTACACTCACGGGGTACATAAGTTGTGTATGTATCCAGACCAAAAAATGGTAACTAAAACCTATAGGAATAAGAGTTATTCTAGTGTTAGGTTTTGGTCAAGAGTGTCTTGATCCAGAGGAGGAGTGTTTTTGATTACCCTATGGTGTCATACACTCTAAACCTTTGGAGTATCATTACAAATTATAAATGGCCTAGGAATCATTTGATAATTAGCTAAAACATGATTGGATTAGAGTTATAGCAAGAAACTCATACAAGTTTGTTTGTAAATTTTCAGCAAAACTGTCTAGCTCTATAATTTCCTTATTGGGTGCGGAAAAGTTAACCGGAGAGAATATGATGACATGGAAAAACAAACTCAACACTATTTTGGTAGTGGATGATCTGAAGTTTGTGCTAACTGAGGAGTGTCCTCGGTGCCAGGCTCGAATGCGCCACGAATTGTTCGTGATGCATATGATCGATGGATCAAGGCCAATGATAAGGCCAAGGTCTACATGCCGGCAAGTATGTCCGACATATTAGCCAAGAAGCATGAGGCATGATTACCGCCAAGGAAATCATGGATTACATGCGGGTATGTTTGGACACTAGTCCACACAAGCCCGACATAATGCCCTAAAGTACATATTCAACTCGAGGATGCGGAGGGTACATCTGTTCGGATCATGTCCTGGATATGATGGTACACTTTAACATCGCGAGTCGAATGGTGCTTCCATCGATGAGTCGAGCGAGTCGACTTCATTCGAAACCCCTTCCGGATAGTTTCCTGCAGCTTTAGAAGTAATGTTTGTTATGAACAAGCTTACTTTTAATCTTACCTCCTTCTACGAATGAACTCCAGACCTTTCAATCGTTGATGAAAATTCAGGGATCGAAAGGTGAGGCAAATGTTGCCAGTAGGAGTTATCACGCAGGTTCTACCTCTAGACAAAGCGTTGGCTTCATCTTCTTCTAACCTGAGAGGTAAGAAGAAGAACATGAAGAAGGTTGGTAAAGGGAAACAAGCTGACAAAGTTGCCGCCCAAAAGGACAAGAAAGTCAAAGACGTTGTTGACAAAGGAAAGTGTTTCCACTGCAACGAAGACGGGCATTGGAAACGGAACTGTCCGAAGTACATTGCACAAAAGAAGAAGGAAGGTAAATATGATTTACTTTGCCTTGAAGCTTGTTGAGTGGATAATGATAAAACAGCTTGGATACTTGATTCAGGCGCCACTAATCATGTTTGTTCTTCTTTTTCGTGGGAATTGATTCTGGCAAAGCTAATAACAACGAGATAACGCTCCGGTTGGAAATGAAGAAGTCGTCTCAAATTAGAGCATGAGGCACAATGAAGCTTTATTTTGGCAAGAAATATGTATTGTTGGACAATATATTAGTGATACCAGTGTTTACTAGAAACCTTATTTCCATTTCTTGCCTTATTGAACAATGTATTTCCGTTTCCTTTTCTATGAATAAAGTGTTTATTTTGAAGAAAGGGTTAGAAATATGTTCAGCTTCATTAGAAAATGGATTGTATGTTTTAAGGCCTAATTCAGTCAAAATGGTTTTGAACACTGAATTATTTAAAACTTCAAACGCACAAACTAAGAAACGAAAAATTTCTCCTAAAGAAAATGCTCATCTTTGGCATCTAAGATTGGGTCACATTAATCTCAATAGGATTGAGAGATTGGTAAAGAACGGATTTCTAAACGAGTTAGAAGAAAATTCCTTACCAGTATGTGAATCCTGCCTAGAAGGCAAAATGACTAAAAGAACTTTTAGTGGAAAAGGTTATAGAGCCAAAGATCCTCTAGAGCTTATACATTCAGACCTTTGTGGTCCGATGAATGTTAAAGCTAGGGGAGGATATGAATATTTCATCTCTTTTATAGATGATTATTCTAGATATGGGCATATTTACCTAATGCACCACAAGTATGAAGCACTTGAAAAGTTCAAGGAATTCAAGGCTGAGGTTGAAAATCAATTAGGTAAAAGAGTTAAAACACTTCGATCGGATCGAGGTGGAGAGTACATGGATTTAAAATTCTAGAACTATATGATAGAACATGGAATTACATCCCAACTCTCAGCTCCCGGCACTCCACAGCAAAAAGGTGTATCGAAAAGGAGAAATAGAACTTTGTTGGACATGGTTCGATCAATGATGAGTTATGCTCATCTCCCTAGTTCCTTTTGGGGTTATGCAGTGGAGACTGCAATATATATATTGAATAGTGTGCCCTCCAAAAGTATTTCTGAAACACCTCTTGAACTCTGGAAAGGACGTAAAGGTAGTTTATGTCACTTCAGAATATGGGGTTGTCCAGCACATGTGCTTGTCACAAATCCAAAGAAGTTGGATTCACGTTCAAAGTTGTGCCATTCGTAGGATACCAAAAAGAAACAAGAGGTGGTTTATTCTATGATCCTAAGGAAGATAAGGTATTTGTGTCGACAGATGCCACTTTCTTGGAGGAGGACCACATAAGGGACCACAAACTAAAAAGTAAGGTAGTGTTGAGTGAGTTAGACGGAACAATAGCAAAGGTTGCAGATAAGAACACTAGTACGTCAACAAGAGTTGTTGATACTAGTTTGTCTAGTCAAGAGGGTCCATCTCAAGAGTTGAGTATGCCTCGACGTAGTGGGAGCGTTGTGATACAGCCTGATCGTTACATGGGTTTAGCTGAAATCCAAGTTGTTATACTAGATGACAACTGCGAGGATCCATTGACTTACAATCAAGCAATGGTTGACATTGACAAAGACAAATGGGTCATATCCATGGACCAAGAAATGAAGTCTATGCACTTCAATTCTGTTTGGGATCTTGTAAATAAGCCTGATGGGGTAAAACCTATAGGTTGTAAGTGGATCTACAAGAGACAACGTGGTGTAGATGGGAAGGTGCAAACCTTTAAAGCTAGACTAGTAGCAAAGGGTTATACCAAGGTTGAAGGGGTTGACTTTGAGGAAACCTTTTCACCTGTTGCTATGGTAAAGTCTATCCGTATCCTTCTTTCCATTGCCGCATATTATGACTATGAGGTATGGCAAATGGATGTCAAGACAACCTTTTTGAATGACAATCTTGAGAAAACCATCTACATGGACCAACCCAAAGGGTTCATTGAACCAGGACAAGAGCAAAAGGTTTGCAGGCTTAAAAGGTCGATTTATGGACTGAAACAAGCCTCGAGGTCTTGGAATATAAGATTTGATGAGGCTATCAGATCTTATGGTTTTGACCAGAATGATGATGAACCTTGTGTCTACAAGAAAATCATCAATAGTTCTGTCGCTTTCCTAATTCTCTATGTGGATGATATCCTACTCATTGGGAATGATGTAGGTTATCTTACTGACATCAAGGAATGGCTAGCAACGCAATCCCAAATGAAAGATTTGGGTGATGCGCAGTTTGTTCTTGGGATCCAGATTGTGCGGAACCGCAAGAATAGAACACTAGCCTTGTCTCAAGCATCATACATAGATAAAGTGTTGTCAAGGTTTAAGATGCAAGATTCCAAAAAGGGCTTGTTGCCTTTTAGACATGGAATCCATTTGTCTAAGGAACAGTGTCCTAAGACACCTCAAAGAGTTGAGGATATGAGACGGATTCCTTACGCATCAGCTGTTGGGAGCCTGATGTACGCCATGTTGTGTACTAGGCCTGACATCTGTTTTGCAGTTGGGATGGTCAGTAGGTATCAATCCAATCTAGGACTTGAACACTGGATAACGGTTAAAACGATCCTTAAGTATCTTCGGAGAACAAGGAACTACATGCTTGTGTATGGGGCTAAGGATTTGATCCTTACAGGATACACGAATTCTGACTTTCAGACTGATAAAGATTCTCAGAAATCTACATTAGGGTCAGTTTTAACTCTTAACGGAGGAGCTGTAGTATGGCGAAGCGTCAAGCAAGGATGCATCGCTGATTCCACCATGGAGGCCGAATATGTAGCAGCTTGTGAAGTAGCTAAGGAGGCCGTTTGGTTAAGGATGTTTATGATAAATTTGGAAGTTGTTCGAAATATGACTTTGCCCGTCACACTGTATTGCGATAACAGTGGTGTAGTGGCAAATTCGAGGAACCCCGAAGTCACAAAAGGGGAAAACACATAGAGCGGAAGTATCATCTCATCCGGGAGATCGTGCAAAGAGGAGACGTGATTATCACGAAGATAGCCTCAGAGCACAACATTGCTGATCCTTTTACAAAGGCTCTCACGGCTAAAGTATTTGAGAGTCACCTCGAAGGTCTAGGTTTACAAGTCTTCCCCAACTAGGGCAAGTGGGAGTATTTTATACAAATGGTTTAAATGCCCTAGTTTATTGTATTTACATTAATGCAATGTTTAGTACTCCACAAGCTTTAGGTCAACTGGGAGATTGTTGGGATTTATGCCCTAAACTTGTGTAATCTTGATCAATTAAATAAACTGTTATTTGTTTTGATAAGATTACAGTATTGCTTTTATAAATCCAATAAACTAAGCTCCAAGGTTATAACGCTTATCTTGAAATCAGTGTAGTGGACACTATTTGGGTTGCGCTCAAGATTATAACCTAAATAGTCTATGGTATAAGAATAAGGTTGGAAACCTCATTCTGGTAACACCATGGATGCGGCCCACTTTGTAATTAGTACAAATGAGGTAATCCAACTCATTCATGTAGTTGACATGCGAGTGGGGGCATCCTGTATGAAGAGTTCATACAAGACTGGATCGCAAATTATTAGTCTAACAAGTATAACACCGCTTAACGTGGATAAGACTAGTAATTTATAGATGGTCATTAGTGACTCGACTGAATCTCGAGCAAGTTAAGAACTCCCGCTTATAGGGGTTTGTCCTTAGACTAGTATGGGTGAGAGTGACTGTGGCCAGACTCAATAAGCTTACCTTCTCGGGACGTAACCTCGTAGGTAGTGGGAACTTAAGCGTGCAAGATGGAATTCACTCATTCCTCTGTTGAGGAATTAGAAAGGTTGTTCCCTTAAGAACTGACTCTAGGTCTTGTGTCACACCCCCTCCCGAACCACTTGCTAACTTAGCCCGGAGACGACATGAAGCCAACAGAGACATTGTTACCTCTTAACAATACTGCGACACTACTTCACTGAAAACAAACTATGTTCGCATAAGGAACACTTTAAACTTAACACAACGAAACCGGACATCTATAAGACGTACATGAGGAGAAACTCTTCTTAAGTCTCTCTTGGAAACTAAAACGAGCAAGAACATCGTAACCACAAACAGTCCAAACCACTAATTAAACAACCACAACCTTGTAAAGCACATAGGACTATAACTACGTAGTTCTCTCAAAATAATTTACAAAACATATGGACTTGCTATACAACACCACCACGTACAAAATATCAAACATGTGAAGCTTCAAAGAGACTATGACGAGTTCTCGTGCACCGGAGCTCGATCTCTACCGAAAAGTGGGAAAACATCGAAAGAATGAGCTATGAAGCTCGGTGAGTGACTTGAGTTTAAAGGAAACTACTAACTCGTAAATCATATCACTGGTCATCTATGAGCATATGCATCTGTAATCAAGTGTTGAAAGTAATCGTGTAGTCATAATAGCTTTTCGAAAAAACCAAAGAAGTATATCGTTTAAATCTCGTAAGGCATGTAAATGATATAAACTCTTTATTAAAACATGTCACAATCTACTTTGTTCTCACGATGTAGTGGGGCCCGCCAAAGACACCCATCGTCTTTGTCGTAGTGGGGCCCGCCAAAGACTCACGACGATCTTTGTTGTCACGAGTACACTCAACGTCGACAACGAGAATAAGACTGCAATGCACACGGTACCATAAAGCCTCGGGCTCAATATCTCGAAAAATCACATGAAAACATTTGAACATGCCTCGCTTATCTTTTCTTTCATAAAACTCAAGCTTACTTAGCTTGTTCATAAACTGAAATCTTTAAAAACATACTTGCTAAAACATACTTGCTCAAAATCATAACTTTGCATAGACTTCGGAAATGCAATAAACATATGGTCGTGTATAAATTTCATCAAGACATTTAAGCTCATCATGAACACATTAAAACATTTCTAAGAAATCATGAATGCTCATAAACAAGTGTTCAAGGAAAACAATAAGCATTGAAACCATTTCGTTTTAGCAAAACCTTGCATTTCATAAGCATAATACAAGCCTATAAACCATTTTCAAGGTTCGTTTTGTCACTCACCGTGTTAGAACTAGAACCTTGGCCCGTACACTCGACCTATCTCCTCTTGGACTGTCAAACAAACCAAAACAATGTTTTAGAACCTCAAGTTCATGGTTTTAACCTTCAAACTACAAGAAAACACTCCAACAAAAATTCCAAAGATTTTCGAATTTCAACCTGTTTTTGAGACAGTCATAACTTCTTCAGGTGAAATTTATACCAAACTCTTCCTTTTGAATCCTCTAAAAATCATATGAAGACATGAAATTGAAATTCCCAATAGATTGGTTGAAAATACCTCAAAAGCTTCTTTCCCAGAACTAACTTCTCGCTATTCCAGATTCGATTTTCTGCTGCAACCCGAAACTTGACCTGCTATTTACAACATCTTCCAATCATTTTATATTCATGATTTCTTCATGAAAGTTGTAGGAAATTCAATAAGCTTTCCAACCATACCTAATAGAGTTTCGGATTCCAGCTCTACAGACCAGTACAACCAAAACACGAGAGACTTCTCGGATTTGACAAAGAAATTCATCATGTCTTCTTCCTCTTCACAAATCAGTAGCTTAAGATCCGAATTTGCTCGAGCTTCCTTCACGAATTTTGTTTCAATATGAGTTAAATTTCATGAAACAAAATTTCAACTCTTACGTCTTTCTGTGGAGCTCGAGATGAGTAAAATAGCAGAACATGGCGAGTGTGATTACCTTGTTTGTTAAACTAATTGCTTGAGTTCTCTCCTCTCTCTCTCGCAAATCCAGCTCCAAAACCACCTTCTTCTTCTTCCTTTAAGCTTCTCCCACGAACCCTCAGCTCCTCTTTGATGAAAATGAGAAGAAATTTGAAGGTACTTGGTTGTTTAAAAAGAAAAACCAAGGTGGGGGTCCCACCTTCCACTTTCTTTCTTTTTTTCCTTTTCCTTTTTCTTTTCTTTTCTTTTCTTTTCTTTTCATTCCTAAACAAAACACAATATTATAACCTTTCCTTTCATTTTCTTTCTTCATTATTCTTAGAGCAAACCAAACCAAAATGGTTTATGTTTTTCCTTCCTTGTTTTCCTTTTGCCTTTCACTTCATTACTTTTCTTTTTGAAACAAGGAAAACAAAGTTTTAGGCATTCATTTCTTCTTTTCTTTTGTTTTCTTTCTTTAAAAGAAAATTCCAAAGAATGATTCTCGGGTTTACAACTTACCTCCCCCTTAAGAAATTTCGTCCTCGAAATTTAGTAGTCCTTAGGTGAATATCGTCGGGTACTTTCTTCTCATTAGATCCTCTAACTCCCAGGTTGCCTCCTCCACTCCGTGATGTCTCCAACGAACCTTCACGAGTGGGATCGTCTTGTTCCTTAAAACTTGTTCTTTCCTGTCGAGGATTTGAACTGCATCCTCAACGTAACTCATGTCTTCTTTCAGCTCAACTGGTTGTGCTTGCCACACATGTGTCTGATCTGGAATATACTTCCTTAACATGGACACATGAAATACATCATGTTCTCGAGATAGTTCTGCTGGCAATTCTAGTCTGTAGGCTGTTGGCCCAACTTGTCCCGTTACTTGATAAGGACCAATATATCTGGGACTTAGCTTACCTTTCTTTCAAAAATTAAAGATACCTCTTCACGGAGATAACTTCGAGAAAACTTGATCTCCAATCTGGAATTCCAAGTCCTTTCGTCGCTTATCTGCATAACTCTTCTGACGGTCTTGTGCTACCTTCAGATTCTCTCTGATTACCTTAATATTGTTTGTCATAATTTGCACCAACTCAAGACCGATTAGCTTCCGCTCTTCTAGTTCATTCCAATATTCGAGCGTTCTACACGGTCTTTTATCTAGAGCCTCAAATGGTGCCATGTCAAAACTAGACTGATAATTGTTATTGTAAGCAAATTCCATAAGTAATAGGTGTGTATCTCAACTTCCCTTAACTTGAAGGAAACATGCTCTCAACATGTTCTCTAAGGTCTGGATGGTCCTCTCTAACTGCCCATCTGTTTGAACATGAAACGCTGTACTAAAACTCAGCTTTGTCCCCATAGTTTTTGTAACCTAGACCCAAAACATAGAAGTAAATCTCGGATCTCTATCTGAAACTATGGACACTGGCTCTCCGTGTTGACTCACAATTTTGTCGACGTATAGCTTAACAAGCTATTCAAGTGTAGACGTCGATTTTAATCGGTATAAACCTTGTTGTCTTAGTGAGTCTATTGACCATTACCATATACCATCATGTCCACTTGGATATGATGTACAAACAACAGGAAATCCATAGCGATATGTTCCTATTTCCACTCCAACACGAGTAGTGGATTAAGGAGTCCTTCTGGTCTCTGTCTAACTGGTTTAACTTGCTGACAGATTAAACATCTATCAGCATAATCAACTATCTTCCGCTTCATCCCAGGCCACCAATAAGTCCCTTTCACAGTTTTACACATCACGGTGCTTCCTGGATGCATAGCGTAGCTGAATTGTGAGCTTCCTCAAGGATAGCATCTTAAGCTCACTAATACTCGGGACACATAGTTTTCTCTGCTTAACTATGGTTTCATCTGTTCTAATTCTAGATTATACCTCTGGGCCCTGTTTGGACATTCCAAACATCTTCTGCAAGTTACTATTCTCTGATTGTCTTCTCACAATCTCTATTACGAGGGAAGGCCTGATCTGAAATTAAACTAAAAGACCCTCTGAATTCTCTGCAGTTACAATTGCCTTAGAATCCCTTAGAGTACTTAAAAAATGTTGCGCGAATACCACACAAGGTATCCCTAGGAAGTCTTGACTTCCTGCTCAAAGCATCTGCTACCACATTCGCCTTCCCTGGATGGTATTCTATAGTACAATCATAATCTTTAATCAGTTCTAACCATCTTCTCTATCTCAAATTCAACTCCCTCTGATCAAAGATATACTTTAGACTCTTATGATCCGTGTAGATGTGACACCTTTCACCAAACAAGTAATGTCTCCAGATCTTCAGTGCTAAAATAACTACTGCTAACTCAAGATCATGGGTAGGGTAATTACATTCGTGCTTTTTCAATTGCCTTAACGCATAAGTTATTACTTTTCCTTCTTGCATCAGTACACACCCTAAATCATTCCTCGAGACATCACAGTAAACCACATACTCTTTTCCCCCACACGAAGTGTCAAAATAGGTGTTGTAACTAATCTCTTTTCAACTCCCAAAAACTCGCTCACACTTATCTGACCATTCAAACTTAGCATTCTTTCTTGTTTAAGCTGTTAAGGGTAATACTAATCGTGAGAAGTTCTTAACAAATCATCTGCAGTATTCTGCCAAGCTTAGGAAACTATGTACCTTTGTCGCATTAGCTGGTCTCACTAAGTTGACCCTAACTTTTACTTTATTCGGATCAACACTAACTCCATTTGCTGAAACAACTTATCTCAAACACTACCTGATTCAACCAAAACTCACCTTTGGTGAATTTAGCATACAACTGTTTATCTCATAGTGTTTGTAGAATAATACTCATGTGTTCCTCGTGGGCTTTCCTGTCAACCGAATAAACTAGTATATCATCAGTGAATACTATCACAAACTTATCCAAATACTGGTGGAAAACCTATCCATGAGGTCCATGAAAACTGCTAGTACCTTGTTAGACCGAATGGCATTACTAAACACTCATAATGCTCGTACCTCATTATGAATAATGTCTTAGGAATATCTGATTCTCTGACCTTTAACTAATGATATCCTGATCTTAAATTAATCTTACAAAACATCGATGCACCTCTTAACTGGTCAAACAAGTCATCTATTCAGGGTAAAGGATACTTATTACGTATCGTGACTTTGTTTAAGGAGTCCTTCCGTCTCTCGCTCTAATCGGTTTAACTTGGCCGGCAGATTAAACATCTATCAAAGATAATCAACTATCTTCCGCTTCATCCCGGGCCACCAATAAGTCCCTTTCACGCTTTTTTACATCACGGTGCTTCTCGGATGCATAGCGTAGCCGAATTGTTGTGAGCTTCCTCAAGGATAGCATCTTAAGCTCACTAATACTCGGGACACATAGTTTTCTCGCTAACTATGGTTTCATCTGTTCTAATTCTAGATTATACCTCTGGGCCCCGTTTGGACATTCCAAACATCTTCGCAAGTTACTATTCTCTCGATTGTCTTCTCACAATCTCTATTACGAGGAAGGCCTGATCTCAAATTAAACTAAAAGACCCTCCAAATTCTCTGCAGTTACAATTGCCTTAGAATCCCTTAGAGTACTTAAAAAATGTTGCGCGAATACCACACAAGGTATCCCTAGGAAGTCTTGACTTCCTGCTCAAAGCATCTGCTACCACATTCGCCTTCCCTGGATGGTATTCTATAGTACAATCATAATCTTTAATCAGTTCTAACCATCTTCTCTATCTCAAATTCAACTCCCTCTGATCAAAGATATACTTTAGACTCTTATGATCCGTGTAGATGTGACACCTTTCACCAAACAAGTAATGTCTCCAGATCTTCAGTGCTAAAATAACTACTGCTAACTCAAGATCATGGGTAGGGTAATTACATTCGTGCTTTTTCAATTGCCTTAACGCATAAGTTATTACTTTTCCTTCTTGCATCAGTACACACCCTAAATCATTCCTCGAGACATCACAGTAAACCACATACTCTTTTCCCGTTACAGGAAGTGTCAAAATAGGTGTTGTAACTAATCTCTTTTTCAACTCCTGAAAACTCTGTTCACACTTATCTGACCATTCAAACTTAGCATTCTTTCTTGTTTAAGCTGTTAAGGGTAATACTAATCGTGAGAAGTTCTTAACAAATCATCTGCAGATTCTCACTTAAGCTTAGGAAACTATGTACCTTTGTCGCATTAGTGGTCTCACTAAGTTGACCCTAACTTTTACTTTATTCGGATCAACACTAACTCCATTTGTTTGAAACAACTTATCTCAAACACTACATGATTCAACCAAAACTCACCTTTGGTGAATTTAGCATACAACTGTTTATCTCATAGTGTTTGTAGAATAATACTCATGTGTTCCTCGTGGGCTTTCCTGTCAACCGAATAAACTAGTATATCATCAGTGAATACTATCACAAACTTATCCAAATACTGGTGGAAAACCTATCCATGAGGTCCATGAAAACTGCTAGTACCTTGTTAGACCGAATGGCATTACTAAACACTCATAATGCTCGTACCTCATTATGAATAATGTCTTAGGAATATCTGATTCTCTGACCTTTAACTAATGATATCCTGATCTTAAATTAATCTTACAAAACATCGATGCACCTCTTAACTGGTCAAACAAGTCATCTATTCAGGGTAAAGGATACTTATTACGTATCGTGACTTTGTTTAACTGTCTATAATCAATGCATAATCTACGGGTACCATCTTTCTTCTTCACAAATAACACTAGAGTTCTCCAAGGCGATACACTAGGTCTGATGTATCCCTTATCAACTTATTCTTGTAATTACATCTTTAGCTCCTTGAGTTCACTTGGAGCCATTCTATACGACCCTTGCGAAATAGGTGTTGTTTCTGGTAGCAATTCAATAGTGAACTCTACCTCCCTATCAGGTGGCAACCCTGACAGATCTGCTGGAAAAAAAACATCAAGAAATTCGTTCACAACAAGAACATTTTCTTGTTTTAGCTTTTCTTCCTACACCTCAACTACATGTGCAAGAAACGTCGTGCAACCTTTCCTCAATAACTTTTAAGCTTTTAATGCTGAAATCAAACTCGTAGGGATAATCTTTCTTTCATCCCATAAAACCACTTCAGCTAATCCTGGTTGCCTGAAAACAACTTCCTCTATATGACAATCTCTGGAAGCATAATGAGTAAATAAGAAATCCATCCTTAAGATTGCATCTCACACCTGCAAGTCTAGTGGAAGAGGATCCACTAAGATAATAAGACCTTCTACAAAGATCTCACAGTCACGCAACACTGCATTGACTAGTAACACATCACCAACTAGAGTGTATATAACTAACCTTTTACATAAAGGTTCTAGCTTCCCATTCAACTTAGTCAAGAACATACTAAAAACAAAGAAATGTGTAGCACCTGGTTTTATTAAAACAGGTGCAGGTACATTACAAATAGTAATCATACCAGTAATGACTTATGATGAATCTTCTGCTTCTTACTGAGTCATAGCATATACCTTTCCGTGTTGCCTAGGCCTCCCTACAACTTTCTTTAGTCTAACACCACTGGTGCCCTCTCTTGCGACTCATCAAACTCTCTTTTGCTTTCTCTCATCTGGGACTCAACTCCCTAGTCCCTCTGTGCGGCTGTCCATAGCTATGGACAATCCCTCTTGACATGTCCTGGTTGTCAGCACTGGTAGCATGTACCAACACTCACAAGACAATGACCTTGATGATTCTTGCAACAGATCACACATGGAGTTTTCCTTGCTATACTGGCATAGACTCTTGCCCTCCCTGCAACTTGCTGCCAATCAAACAAACTAACTAGGTTCACTTTAACTCGCCTCGATAGGCACTACCCACAATCATCCGCCTCGATGCACGCTACTTGGCTACTAGCTTGCTCCTTAAAGTCATATTGACTTGAAACATTTACTCCAAGTGTGAACCTCCACGCTCACGACCTTGAAATCGCTTGTTGTCGAAGCCTTCACAACTAGGCTTCACTCATCGACTTCTCCTCTGCTATACTCGCTCAACACGTAGAGCGGTCTCTACCACCGAGAGAAGTCACCCACTTAGCAATGGTCAGAATCGGGTACGTATCTCGGTCGTAACCCTTTTCAAAACTTCGATACCTGTCACTCTCAGATGCCACAATCACATCAACATACCGCGACAACTCGGTATATCTTCTCTCATACTCACGACCACTGAAAGTGTCTCTTGTTTTAGTTCTAAAAATTCATCCCTATTTGCCTCTCGGTGCGTGCTAGGGTAATATTTAATTTCAAATATACTTATAAAAGTTTGCCAGTGTGAAGTACGTGCATTACTACAACTGGCTAACATCGATTTCCATCATCCTTCTACCTTCTTTAGCAACAAGAATGTGGCCAACTTTAACGCTTATCTTGAAATCGATGTAGTGGACACTATTTGGGTTATGCTTCAAGATTATAACCTAAATAGTCTATGGTATAAGAATAAGGTTGGAAACCTCATTCTCAGTAACACCATGGATGCGACCCACTTTGTAATTAGTACAAATGAGGTAATCCAACTCATTCATGTAGTTGACATGCGAGTGGGGGCATCCTGTATGAAGAGTTCATACAAGATCAGATCGCAAATTATTAGTCTAACAAGTATAACACCGCTAATGAGATAAGACTAGTAATTTATAGATGGTCATTAGTGACTCGACTGATCTGAGCAAGTTAAGAACTCCTCGCTTATGGGGGTTTGTCCTTAGACTAGTATGGGTGAGAGTGACCTGTAGCCGACTCAATAAGCTTACCTTCTCAGGGACAGAACCTCGTAGGTAGCTGGGAACTTAACTGTGCAAGATGGAATTCACTCATTCCTCTGTGAGGAATTAGAAAGGTTGTTCCCTTAAGAACTGACTCTAGGTCTTGTGTCACACCCCCTCCCGAACCACTTGCTAACTTAGCCCGGGAGACGACATGAAGCCAACAGACATTGTTACCTCTTTACAATACCTGCTGACACTACTTTACCTGAAAACAAACTATGTTCGCATAAGGAACACTTTAAACTTAACACAACAGAAACTGGACATCTATAAAACGTACATGAGGAGAAACTCTTCTTAAGTCTCTCTTGGAAACTAAAACGAGCAAGAACATCGTAACCACAAACACCCAAACCACTAATTAAACAACCACAACCTCTAAAGCACATAGGACTATAACTACGTAGTTCTCTCAAAATAATTTACAAAACATATGGACTTGCTATACAACACCAGCCACGTACAAAATATCAAACATGTGAAGCTTCAAAGAAACTATGGCGTGTTCTCGAACACCGGAGCTCGATCTCTACACCTAAAAGTGGGAAAACACTGAAAGAATGAGCTATGAAGCTCAGTGAGTGACTTGAGTTTAAAGGAAACTACTAACTCGTAAATCATATCACCTGGTCATCTATGAGCATATGCATCTGTAATCAAGTGTTGAAAGTAATCGTGTAGTCATAATAGCTTTTCAGAAAAACCAGCAAATATATCGTTTAAATCTCGTAAGGCATGTAAATGATATAAACTCTTTATTAAAACATGTCACAATCTACTTTGTTCTACGATGTAGTGGGGCCCGCCCAGCACACCCATCGTCTTTGTCGTAGTGGGGCCCGCCCAACACTCACGACAGTGCTGTTGTCACGAGTACACTCAACGTCGACAACGAGAATAAGACCCCTGTGCACACGCACTACCATAAAGCCTCGGGCTCAATATCTCGAAAAATCACATGAAAACATTTGAACATGCCTACTTATCTTTTCTTTCATAAAACTCAAGCTTACTTAGCTTGTTCATAACACTGGAAATCTTTAAAAACATACTTGCTAAAACATACTTGCTCAAAATCATAACATTTCCATAGACTTCGGAATGCAATAAACATATGGTCGTGTATAAATTTCATCAAGACATTTAAGCTCATCATGAACACTTTAAAACATTTCTAAGAAATCATGAATGCTCATAAAAGGTCGATTTATGGACTGAAACAAGCCTCGAGGTCTTGGAATATAAGATTTGATGAGGCTATCAGATCTTATGGTTTTGACCAGAATGATGATGAACCTTGTGTCTACAAGAAAATCATCAATAGTTCTCGTCGCTTTCCTATTCTCTCTATGTGGATGATATCCTACTCATTGGGAATGATGTAGGTTATCTTCTCGACATCAAGGAATGGCTAGCAACGCAATCCCAAATGAAAGATTTGGGTGATGCGCAGTTTGTTCTTGGGATCCAGATTGTGCGGAACCGCAAGAATAGAACACTAGCCTTGTCTCAAGCATCATACATAGATAAAGTGTTGTCAAGGTTTAAGATGCAAGATTCCAAAAAGGGTTTGTTGCCTTTTAGACATGGAATCCATTTGTCTAAGGAACAGTGTCCTAAGACACCTCAAAGAGTTGAGGATATGAGACAAATTCCTTACGCATCAGCTGTTGGGAGCCTGATGTACGCCATGTTGTGTACTAGGCCTGACATCTGTTTTGCATTTGGGATGGTCAGTAGGTATCAATCCAATCTAGGACTTGAACACTGGATAGCGGTTAAAACGATCCTTAAGTATCTTCGGAGAACAAGGAACTACATGCTTGTGTATGGGGCTAAGGATTTGATCCTTACAGGATACACGAATTCTGACTTTCAGACTGATAAAGATTCTCAGAAATCTACATTAGGTGGTCGATTTTAACTCTTAACGGAGGAGTCAGTAGTATGGCGAAGCGTCAAGCAAGGATGCATCGCTGATTCCACCATGGAGGCCGAATATGTAGCAGCTTGTGAAGTAGCTAAGGAGGCCGTTTGGTTAAGGATGTTTATGATAAATTTGGAAGTTGTTCCAAATATGACTTTGCCCGACACACTGTATTGCGATAACAGTGGTGTAGTGGCAAATTCGAGGAACCCCGAAGTCACAAGAGGGGAAAACACATAGAGCGAAAGTATCATCTCATCCGGGAGATCGTGCAAAGAGGAGACGTGATTGTCACGAAGATAGCCTCAGAGCACAACATTGCTGATCCTTTTACAAAGGCTCTCACGGCTAAAGTATTTGAGAGTCACCTCGAAGGTCTAGGTTTACAAGTCTTCCCCAACTAGGGCAAGTGGGAGTATTTTATACAAATGTTTTAAATGCCCTAGTTTATTGTATTTACATTAATGCAATGTTTAGTACTCCTCAAGCTTTAGGTCAACTGGGAGATTGTTGGGATTTATGCCCTAAACTTATGTAATCTTGATCAATTAAATAAACTGTTATTTGTTTTGATAAGATTACAGTATTGCTTTTATAAATCCAATAAACTAAGCTCCAAGGTTATAACGCTTATCTTGAAATCAGTGTAGTGGACACTATTTGGGTTGCGTTCAAGATTATAACCTAAATAGTCTATGGTATAAGAATAAGGTTTGAAACCTCATTCTGGTAACACCATGGATGCGGCCCACTTTGTAATTAGTACAAATGAGGTAATCCAACTCATTCATGTAGTTGACATGCGAGTGGGGGCATCCTGTATGAAGAGTTCATACAAGACTGGATCGCAAATTATTAGTCTAACAAGTATAACACCGCTTAATGTGGATAAGACTAGTAATTTATAGATGGTCATTAGTGACTCGACTTTGAATCTGAGCAAGTTAAGAACTCCCGCTTATAGGGGTTTGTCCTTAGACTAGTATGGGTGAGAGTGACTGTGGCCGACTCAATAAGCTTACCTTCTAAGGACGTAACCTCGTAGGTAGCTGGGAACTTAACTGTACAAGATGGAATTCACTCATTCCTCTGCTGAGGAATTAGAAAGGTTGTTCCCTTAAGAACTGACTCTAGGTCTTGTGTCACACCCCCTCCCGAACCACTTGCTAACTTAGCCCGGGAGACGACATGAAGCCAACAGACATTGTTACCTCTTAACAATACATGCTGACACTACTTTACCTGAAAACAAACTATGTTCGCATAAGGAACACTTTAAACTTAACACAACGGAAACTGGACATCTATAAGACGTACATGAGGAGAAACTCTTCTTAAGTCTCTCTTGGAAACTAAAACGAGCAAGAACATCGTAACCACAAACAAATCCAAACCACTAATTAAACAACCACAACCTCTAAAGCACATAGGACTATAACTACGTAGTTCTCTCAAAATAATTTACAAAACATATGGACTTGCTATACAACACCAGCCACGTACAAAATATCAAACATGTGAAGCTTCAGCAGACTATGGCAGGTTCTCAGGCACCGGGAGCTCGATCTCTACCTGAAAAGTGGGAAAACACTGAAAGAATGAGCTATGAAGCTCAGTGAGTGACTTGAGTTTAAAGGAAACTACTAACTCGTAAATCATATCACCTGGTCATCTATGAGCATATGCATCTGTAATCAAGTGTTGAAAGTAATCGTGTAGTCATAATAGCTTTTCAGAAAAACAAGCAAGTATATCGTTTAAATCTCGTAAGGCATGTAAATGATATAAACTCTTTATTAAAACATGTCACAATCTACTTTGTTCTACGATGTAGTGGGGCCCGCCCAGCACACCCATCGTCTTTGTCGTAGTGGGGCCCGCCCAAGACTCACGACAGGCACAAGTATCACGGAGTACACTCAACGTCGACAACGAGAATAAGACACTGTGTGCACACGGTACCATAAAGCCTCGGGCTCAATATCTCAGAAAATCACATGAAAACATTTGAACATGCCTGCTTATCTTTTCTTTCATAAAACTCAAGCTTACTTAGCTTGTTCATAAAACTGGAAATCTTTAAAAACATACTTGCTAAAACATACTTGCTCAAAACCATAACATTTCCATAGACTTCAGAAATGCAATAAACATATGGTCGTGTATAAATTTCATCAAGACATTTAAGCTCATCATGAACACTTTAAAACATTTCTATGAAATCATGAATGCTCATAAACAAGTGTTCAAGGAAAACAATAAGCATTGAAACCATTTCGTTTTAGCAAAACCTTGCATTTCATAAGCATAATACAAGCTTATAAACCATTTTCAAGGTTCGTTTTGTCACTCACCGTGTTAGAACTAGAACCTTGGCCCGTACACTCGACCTATCTCCTCTTGGACTGTCAAACAAACCAAAACCATGTTTTAGAACCTCAAGCTCATGGTTTTTAACCTTAAAACTACAAGAAAACACTCCAACAAAAATTCCAGCATTTTCAGAATTTCTGCCCTGTTTTCAGACAGCCATACCTTCTTCATTACTTAGCCAAACAGGGTGAAAGTTATACCAAACTCTTTCTTTTTGAATTCTCTAAAAATCATATGAAGACATGAAATTGAAATTCCCAATAGATTGGTTCAGAAATACCTCGAAAGCTTCTTTCCCAGGAACTAACTTCTGCTATTCCAGATTCGATTTTCTGCTGCAACCCGAAACTTGACCTGCTATTTACAACATCTTCCAATCATTTTCTATTCACGATTTCTTCATGAAAGTTGTAGGAAATTCAATAAGCTTTCTAACCATACCTAATAGAGTTTCTGATTCCAGCTTTACAGACCAGTACAACCAAAACACCAGAGACTTCTCGGATTTGACAGCAAATTCTGTCCTCTGTCTTCCTCTTCACAAATCAGTAGCTTAAGATCCGAATTTGCTCGAGCTTCCTTCACGAATTTTGTTCCAATATGAGTTAACTTTCATGAAACAAAATTTCAACTCTTACCTCTTTCTGTGGCGCTCGAGATGAGTAAAATAGTAGAACATGGCAGAGTGATTACCTTGCTGTTAAACTAATTGCTTGAGTTCTCTCCCTCTCTTCTGCAAATCCAGCTCCAAAACCACCTTCTTCTTCTTCCTTTAAGCTTCTCCCACGAATCCTCAGCTCCTCTTTGATGAAAATGAGAAGAAATTTGAAGGTACTTGGTTGTTTAAAAAGAAAAACCAAGGTGGGGGTCCCACCTTCCACTTTCTTTCTTTTTTTCCTTTTCCTTTTTCTTTTCTTTTCTTTTCTTTTCTTTTCATTCCTAAACAAAACACAATATTATAACCTTTCCTTTCATTTTCTTTCTTCATTATTCTTAGAGCAAACCAAACCAAAATGGTTTATGTTTTTCCTTCCTTGTTTTCCTTTTGCCTTTCACTTCATTACTTTTCTTTTTGAAACAAGGAAAACCAAGTTTTAGGCATTCATTTCTTCTTTTCTTTTGTTTTCTTTCTTTAAAAGAAAATTCCAAAGAATGATTCTCGGGTTTACATCTTGAACAACGGGGCCCCGCCCTCTATGAGGGTATGAGTCTAAGGTGGGACCTTAGACTTGTTGTTCATTAGAGGATCAGTGGTGCTTAAGGAGCAAAGAGGTAATCACAGGGGTAAAACGATAATTTAACCCAGCTGTGATTACGAACAACCGTTGAAGGGTCGACTCATAGGTAATGACTATATCAGTGGACACAATAATATCTACAATGAGAAGAGTGCAGCTACAAGTCTATAGTGGAGTGACTTGTAGTTAATTAATATTGATTAACTGGATTAAAAAGTTTGATCAGTTAATTTCACATCATTGGAGCTCATGATATGTAGGTCCATTAGATCCCTCCGTTGGCTCAACATGGTACTATAGAGGGTATAAAGTTAGGAGTGAAATTGAAGTGTTCAATTTCATACATGAGGAGTTATATCAATTATATATGATATAATTGATATAATATATAGTTTTAATGTGATTTAGACTATATACTAAAGAGAGATTAAAGGAGGGGTAGGATGGTCATTTCCATCCCAATTCTCTATATATATGGTTGCATGAGATGCAACTAGGTTAAGGGTTTTTCATAGAATCACTAGTCTCCTTGTTGTGTTGTTGGAAGAGTTCCAAAACACACATCTCTCCCAAAATACCTCACATCTCCTAAAGGGAACCCACATTTCTCTCTCACCTAGAGAACAACAGAGAAGATCCGGTGGTCGTGTCTTCGCACGTTAGAGTTCTTGTTGCTGAGATCGTGACCGTGGAGAGAAGAGCACTTGAAGAAAGGTTCTTCAAAGGTAACTTCTTGCTGTCCAAACTCTTATTTTATGCTTAATCCATGTTTTACATTCTTGAAATTTCCATTGTAACTAAATCAAGAGCGCGCGATTCGCAATCGCTTCCGCTGCGAGGACTTCGATTCCCTTCACTAACACACTTTTAGAGGGAACGTTCTTCAAAATTTAGACAGCAGTTTCTAATGCATGTCCCCAAAAGGAATCAGGTAACTTAGCAAAACTCATCATTGAGCGAACCATGTCCAACAAGGTTCTGTTTCTTCTTTCAGATACACCGTTCTGCTAAGGCATATTAGGTGCAGAGAGATGTGACTTGATTCCATGTTCTATCATATAGTCTTGGAATCTTAAGTCCATGTACTCCCCACCTCGATCTGATCGAAGTGTCTTAATCGTTTTACCTAATCGGTTCTCAACCTCGAGTCTTATATTCTTTGAACTTTTCAAAAGAATCGGACTTGTGATGCATTAGGTAAATATGACCATACCTTGAATAATCATCAATGAAATGATGAAATATTCATACCCACCTCGAGCTTTGACATTCATCGGTCCACAGAGGTCCGAATGTACGAGCTCTCTAAGGGTATTTTGCTCTCCGACCTTTTCTACTAAAAGATCTCTTAGTCATTTTTCCCTCAAGACAAGACTCATATGGAGGTAAAGAATTGTCTTCTAACTGATTTAGGAGTCCATTCTTAACCAATCTCTCAATCCTATTGAGATTTATTTGACCAAGTCTTAAGTGCCATAAATAGGCATTGGAAGAAACTTTTTGTCTTTTATTCTGAGTTTCGACTGTTCTAAACATCTCAGTATTTAAGACAAATTTTGCTTTAGTTGGTCTTAACTTATATAAGTTGTTTTCTAGTATAGCTGAATAAATTTGAATACCTTTTCTGAAAATGAACGCTTCCTTGATTTCAAAGGATATTTTATACATTTGTTCTAATATACACGTGATAGATATTAAGTTTCGTTTCATTTTAGGAGCATATAAAACATCTTTAAGTATGATATATCTATCATCAAAATACAACTTCAAGTCTCCCACTGCATCGCCCGAGACAACCTCTCCTGTTCCAACCTTGAGGGTGATCTCGCCTTCTTTTAGCTTTTTCGAGGAACTAGTTTCCTGAAAAGAGAAGCTAATATTATTAGTGGCCCCTGAATCCAATATCCAGGTTGAGGTATCATACTCCACTAAACATGTTTCAACAACTAGTAAATCATATTTACCTTGTGCTTCTTTATCTTCTTTTTTCTCAGCAAGGTACTTCGGGCAGTTCCTCTTCCAGTGTCCGCTTTGGTCGCAATGAAAACATTTTCCTTCTTCTGCAACTTTCTTTCCCTTATTTATCATGGGAGCCTTCCCCTTGCTCTTCTTTTTCATTTGAACATTCTTGTTCTTTGAAGGTCCAACTTTAGTTTTAGAGGACGATCCTCTTAAAACTTTCCTTGTGGTGACAACATTTGCCTCCACCTCTTTCCCCTTAGCTTTTGTAAGAGTTTGAAAACATTGGAGCTCGTTAAGAAGGGTTGTCAGATTAAACTCTATTTTATTCAGAGAAGCATTCGACTGAAATGGTATGAAGCTCTTCGGAAGAGACTCCATAATAAAGCTAACCTGATTTGCCTCATCGATGGCGCCACCATTTACTTCAGCAATATTGAAGTGGACCATCATGTCCAGGATATGTTCTCTAACAGAGGTCCCTTCCGTCATACGCTTGTTGTAAATGTACTTAATAGCCTCGTGTCTTAGAATTGATGACGGTTTCCCAAACATCTCTTTTAACGAATCCATGATAGCCTTAGCTGTGCCCAAGGATTCGTATTTCTTAGCCAATACATCAGTCATGCTGGCAAGAATATAGACACGGGCTTTATCGTTAGCCTTAACCCATCGATCACAAGATTTCCGACTAGTTTGGTTAGCATTTGAGGCAGGGGCCTGAGGACATTCCTCAGTGAAGACAAATCTCAAGTCATCTATTACTAGTATTCTATTCAGATTTGTTTTCCATGTTGTGTAGTTGTCGCCGTTAAGTTTTTCGGAAGCTAATAGTTGAACTAAAGAGCTTGTCATGCTGAAAAAAACATATCATTTTTAGTAAAAAATATTAACCTTTACAATCCAATTAAGTTTAGCAAAAAATAATGTACCCATCATTATTATGTTTGCAACGATATTTCAACAGTTTAGAATAACCTTCACCGAGGGGTGACCGACCATTCCTCCGTTGAACCAAGACTATCTTGACTAAATACTATCACCAGAATAACTCTTATTCCTATAGTAACTTAGTTATCGCTCATTTGGTCGAGAATTTGCTAACATTTAGTAATTCTTGTAAGTGTAACCTTCCATTTTCAGACCTCAAAGGTCAGGATCATTATTCTCCCGAAATTGGAAAGACAAGAATGAAAACAGATCTAAGAGACCCTATCTATTTTTTGAGTTCGCGGTGTTCCGAATCCTATAATACAACCCTCCGATTGGTAAGGTCGCTCCAGGGCAGACATGCAGGTGCATTATAGGAATCTCACGGTGCGACCTAATGGAAGAGATCGTAGGATGCGTTGACACTCTTCCTTCTCCCACTTACTATGAACGACTTCCCCTATTCACCTTGATATTGACTCATGCAAACACTCTCCAAATGGAGTCCGCTCCCAGGGCAGCCCAACGCCAAGCATGAATCTCACGGTGTGAACTCTTAGGGACGCTAGAGTTAAAAGTACATTACTTATCTCTAGCTAAAGTGTTCTAGACAGTTAGGGTATAAATTACTTAGCAATATATTTCGGCTAACTAAAACATATCCTAAGTCTAGGCGAAACATCCGAGTATAACATTTATACTGGATTTTAACCTACGATGTCTAGGTGATAAATAAATTTTATTACCTCACACCGCTCACGCATGCTCATAAAACCGATTTAACTTAACTTAGACGCCGACTCGATCTCCAGGTAGAAGGTGTTCCGTGAACCGTCAACTTAAAAACCTTTCAACCTTAGTCATCTTATCTGACTTTTTGCCAAGATCTTGTCGGGTGAGTTTTCTTGTAATTTCAGTTTTACAAGATATCGACCTAATTTCTATGAAAAAGAAATTGTCGATGGTTAACCTAAGTGAGCATGCATGTTATCTTTGTTATAGATTTAAAAAGTCTAATTGATTTTATAACAATTATAAAAAAAAATTGACAAATCTATAACATACATTCCACATTCATTACATAACAATTATATAATGAAAAATTTAATATGGATTTAATTTACTTAATTTAATCAAATTAAATTAAATAAATTAAATTAATTAATTAAAATTTTAATTAATCAATTACCATATTAAGTTACTTAGAGAAATCATGAATTATATATAACTTTTACATTAATTCAAGAAATCCAACATGCATACTATATATATTATAACCATTATAACCTACTTTCAATGCATGTGCATGTTAACCTATGGTGAGAATTTAAATCTACATGGCATACTTTATGCACAATAAAGATTCAAACAATTAAACACATTCATAATGCATAAAGAAAACAAAGCATAAAATTGGACCCGTTTTGGCACCTAAACAAGCAACTAACTAAATTATTACAATAATAATTTGAAAAATAGCTCCGAACCAATCTCGAACACTTCGAACCAGCCCGAACCAGCTTGAAAACAGCAGCAAAATCACATGGGCGGCGGCTGAAAAAACGCTCCAAAAAAAACAGCACAGTGCAGTTTTTTTCGGCAGTGCGCAACGCCCGTTGTATCTCCAATTACAACCTAATTTCAACTCTAATGACTCCCAAAATTTACAGACTCCTTGGGCACACATTAAGGCTCAAAACCCTTGAGCAAATTACAAATTATAACAAGAAATTAAAGCTTAAACGATGTCAAAACAGTGAGCCAATTTTAGCTTCCAACAATTTCATCACATGAAAAACAACCCACCATATGCAATTGAGTGAAATTAAAGCATGCTCTGATACCACATGATGGAACACGAGACATACGCAGCGGAATAAGGATCTAATGACACTCTAATTGCATCTAACTTAATAGAAATTAACATGCCAACATACAAAAAACGGTAAACTAAAAAAGGGAAGAATATACAACCTTTGTAGCTCAATTTCTTCTCTCCTCCTTGCCAAAGCAAAAATCGAACACAACTGGACCACCACTAGAGCTTCCCCGCTATCCTCTGGACTCAGAACCGGGTTGTGGGACCCGGTGAATGAAGGATTGAAGAGGAAGAATGGGAGGTTCAAAGTATTAAGTGAGAAAAGGAGAAGAAATAGGTTTTGGTGAGATTTCTTTTGGAAAAACTCAAAATTCAGCAAAAAGAACCCTTTGTTTTGAAAAAAAACCTATTTATAAAGAAATTACATGCATCAAATGCATGTCAAGGCTCACCAAAATGCAACACCTCACAAAACACTAACTAAAATGGGCTATGTGTCATTCTATAATGTTTACACATAATCCACTCAAGTTAGTGGGATTGTCCAAGAAAAACTTGGATAATTCCACTAACTCTAGTCAAGGGTAAAAAAGTCTTTTCCATTTGGTCAAAGTCAAACTTTGACTTTTCTCGAGCAAAAAAGTCAACCCTTTGACTTTTTACGATTTTGACCCTCTTGACTAATTTTGACCTCCCGAACATGAATCCGCATTCATATTTTTGAAATTCAAATCACATTTGAATATATTGTGTCATAAAAAATCAATAGTTATATCACATATACGTGTCGGTTTAAAACTCCTTTCCTAATTCGAACAATTCGAATTAATCCATCATACTGTTCTAAGTTTAATCCATATGAGCTAGTAGGGGGACCTAATGGACCTACAGATCATGGGCTCCAACTATCCGAGATTAATCGGTCAAACTCTTTAACCTAATTAATCAACATTTGTTAACTAACGGGTCATTCCACTAAAGTCCCGTAGTTGCACTCTCCTCACTGTAGATATATATCTGTCCACCTGATATAACCATAACCAGTAAGTCAATCCTTCACATGTTGTTCGTGGTCTCGGCTGGGTCAAAATACTTTGTTTTACCCCGAGAACACTTCTGTTCCTCAAGTCCCACCGAACCTCTATAGAAACAATTGATTTGTGGTCCAACCAACAAATCTAGTCCTCTCTCACCCTAGTGAGAGGGTGGGGCCCCTGTTTCTAGTTCCAAAGTCAAGACTTAAGGAACAACCTATCTACTATCCCTAGAGTTGGGTAGGAGTGAATTACATCTTGCACCTTATGTCCCCAGCTATCTACCCTGGCTTACCCCCAAATGGGAGGCTTATTGAGCTGTCTTTGTTGAAATGAGTCACACTCATGCAGATCTAAGGATAATCCCGAATAAACAGGAGTTCATAGTTAGCTCAAGATTGAGATTGAGTTACCTAGGTCATCAAAATTGAATTAGTCAGTTTTATACAGTAAACGGTGTTATAAAGCCAAAGTGATTAAGTCGTGGTCTAGTCTTATACAAACTCATTGCATAGGATGCCCCCACTTACATATCTCTATATGAACGATTCAGGATCACATCGTTTGTACTAACTACAAAGTAGGTCGCATCCATAGTATCCCCAGAATAAGGTGCCCAACCTTATCCCTATACTATAGACCATTTCAGGCTATATACTCGAACTTGATCCATGTTTGATGTCATCACATCACATAAAGTTCAAGTCTACATTAAATAGCCTCAAGACCTTAGTTTATTGGATTCAAGATTATGGGATACTAATTCAATGACAATTTTATCGAAGAAGAAACACGAAAAAATGTTTATCAATTACAAACTACGAGTTTTAGGACATAAAATCCAACACTATCATGCAAACTATATAATATAACTCTTATAATATAAATGATGCATGAAGTGTTTAACCTAAGGTGGGATTTTAAATCTATATGACATACAATATGCACATAGAATTTAATTAAATCATACATCTCATGCATAAAATAATTAAATAGTAAATTTGGACCAGTTTTGGCACCTAGGGGCAATTATTTAATTAAATAACATTAATAGAACTCTTATATTAATATTACTTAATAAAATAATTAAATAAGCACTCCAACTCGGAAAAAACTGCCCACTAAGAAGCACTCCAACCACCCACATTTGCAACTGCTCGCGAACTGCTCCTCAACGCATGCAGCGTTGCAACGTCGTGGGCAGCGTTGCAACGTTGTCGCTTCAAGCGTCGACCTAGCATTCTCAATGTCAGCGACATTGCAACGCTACGCCTAGCGTTGCAACGTTTTTCTGCAGCGCGCCTTGCTCCCGCTGGCACAACGTTGAGACGCCAAAGAGCAGCGTCTCAACGTTGTCGCCTGTACAACAAACACCTTTGCTGTTTGTGCTTCGAAATTCGCCCGTTTCTACTCCAATTTCTTCACAACAACTCTTGCTACTAAAGACTCGGACTTTACAGACTCGATTTACAACAAAATGCCCAAAAAACAACGGGCCCTTACATTGATCTCATCAACATAAATTGTAAATCTAAACTAGTGCCAAAACCGAAAACATCCAAATTTGCAAACCAGCATTCATCTCATGAATTAAAAGTAAAAAACCCACCTATTTTAACAAAAAATAGTGCATAATGAAGAACCAAAGAAATTACTCTGATACCAATTGAAGGGAATGAAAATCCCCGCGCAGCGGAAGCCGATCGAATCGTCATGGTATCATTACGCTACTCGAATTTTTTTAAAACGATCTAACTATTAGATCTAGGCTAAACATGCGAGAAAGGAAGAAATTACAGCAAGATAAAAGTACTTACTTGTTGAAGACTCTCTTCAAGGTTTCTTCCTCGGTCATGAACACTTCGTGCTTCTCGATCTCAACAAATGCTTCCCACTAATGGAATCTGAACACTACCACTTGGAGTCTCGGTTGTTCTTTTTTTGGAAAGAAGGAAGATTGTGAGATCTTATGGTTTTGGAGAGGTTGGAGAATTTGAGAGAGTAGAGAGAATTTTGATCTCTTCTCTTTGATCAAAATCAAAAAATGAGAAAAAGCCCTTCAATCCCTTCTTGCAAAGGGTTTAAATAGTGGAATGATGGAGTTAAAATCTCCACATTATTACCACTTTACCACAACCATAGGTTATGCAAATCTCATTTGTATAACCACATAATATAAGATATCTCATATCTCATATTGCAAATCTCATTTGCAATAAATGTGGATTAATTAAATTGAATCACATCCACTTTAATTTCTCTCAATTAATTTCTGCAATTAGCCCTAATTCAACAATTAGGCTAACCTATAGTTTATTATGGATCTCATTCACATTAAACTATATATTATATAATTCATATCTCATATAAATGACATAAATGCCCTTTAAGTGAAATTGAACACTTCAATTTCATACCAAAACATAAACCCTTCTTTTAACCCAGATTGAGCCAACCGAGGGACCTAATGGACCTACAGTGACGGGATCCAATGATCCAAGATTAACCTCTCAAACTCTTTGATCCGGTTAATCAACATTCATTAGCTACGGTAACACTCCACAATAGCCCGTAGCTGCACTCCCGTCAGTGCAGAATATTACGTGTCTACTGATATAACCAATGCCCATGAGTCGACCCTTCACAGGTTGTTCGTAGACACGGCTAGGTCAAATTATCGTTTTACCCTTGTGTCTACCTCTTGTTCCTTAAGTCCCCACTGCTCCTCTAATGAACAACATATTGTGATGGTCCAACCATACACAACACCCTTCTCGGGCCCGTGAGAAGGTGAGTGCCCGTTGTCCAAGTCCTGGAGACAACACTTAAGGGAACAACCCCTCTAGTTTCCCTAAAGGCGGGAACGAGTGAATTCCATTTCGCGTAGTTAAGTTCCCAGCTCCCTACTTGGTCCTATCCCTGAGAAGATAGGCATATTGGGCGAGTAACTGTGACCACCCTTACCCGTACTAGTCAAAGGATGCACTTCGCAGATGCGAGTCCAGTAACACACTCGTGATTCAGTCGAGTCACTAATGGTCATCTCTCGAAGTTATTAGTCCTTCATCACAACAAGATGTTACATCGCTTGGTCTAATAACTCACGGTCCGGCCTTGTACAATCTCATTGCACGGATGCCGCCACTCGCATGTCAACCACATGAACGAGTCGACGCCTCGTTTGTATCTAATACAAAGCGGGGCGCATCCACGGTGTATCGAGGATTAGGTCTCCAACCCTATCCATATACATGTAGACCGCTTCGAAGTTATTAACTCGAACGTGATCCTCCCCAGTGTCCACTACACACCGTTAAAGTTCTAGTTCTCTCATAAATTCAATGACCCTGGAGCTTAGTTTATTGGAAAAGTTTATAAATATTGCGAGACACAAAGTGATGAAATAAATAATTCTTATTAATTTCAAACAGTATTTACAAACACGAGATTAGGACAAAAATCCCAACAAAAGTTACTGTTTTTCTTTCTTTTTTTTTGGTTCTTCTCTTTTCTGTCTTCCCCATTATTCGATTTAATATAGCAGCTCGGTTTCCTTGCTTTTTCGTGAATAAAAAGGAAGAAAACCAAGAGCCTTTGCATGCTTTTTCTTCTTTTCGATTCATCGTTTTCTCCTTTGTTTTCGTTTCTATTTTTCTTTTGTATTTCAACAACTAAATTTATGTTTCCTTTAGTTTTAATCATTAGCTAATTTCCTCTTTAGGGGTTCAAGTGTGAATGTCCTAGAAGAGAGATTCCTAGCTTAAAGTAACAAAGTAGTTGTGTTGGCAACCGAATCGAAGTTTGTTTTTAGTGAATTAATTTGAACATCCTTAGCTAACTGCGAGGTCGTGTTCAACAAGCTCGAACTTGATACCGAGAGGATCAAGGAACAATAGAACTTCTAAAACCAATAAAGGAAAGGACTTAAACATAAGATTCGAAACTTCGACCCTAGACATAAGGCGAGACTCCAAAATCGAAAGGGTTGTGTGCAAAAACCATCTAAGCTCAATTAGCCCAAAAATGTAGGTTTAATTACTTAGTTTCCTAAAGGATTTGGGAGAAAAACCGAATAGGATTTGAACCCGATTTACTTAGATTTCGATTTGCTGGCACAATTGCTGCAACATTTTCAGTAACATTTTCTCCGAAGGGGCAAAAACACTTGAATTCCCTTATTCTATCCCATTGATTTTTCATCATTTACAAAAACTCATAACCCAAAACTCAACCTTTTATCACTTTCGTTACCTTACTTGCATTTTCACTAGCAATTCTAGTTTTTTCGATTTAACTTGTAAACTCATTCCCTGTGGGTTCGATACTCTGGAATACTTTAGTTTGATATTCTTCCGATCACGTGCACTTGCTTGTTTATGTCGATCAATGATTCTTTGGGGAACCTTGGATTCATAGCTGGCATGTTATACTCTAGGGAATTTAAGAAGCATGTTAATTGGATTTATCTAATTAAGGTGTCTTGGTCATTCCATATTGCTTAATGCCTTTATCCTAATCGTTTGGGAACGTTTGTACCAAATTATTAAGATAACTGAAATTGACTTACGTGTTTTTAAATTTAAAAAATTTAGAAAATTTGTAGCTTTATAGTTTCTGTTTGTTAAATTTCCTAAAAAAATCGTTTTGTATTTTTTTTATCTGATCTTTGAATGACAAATTATTCTCAATAATATTGGACAAATGGTAGAGCTTCCTTGCATACTAATGAGGTAAGAGAGCTTAAAACTCAAATTTCTAAATTAACCTTCGTAGTTCTTCCACAAGCTGTAGGGAGGTTGCAAGCAGTAGATACATGTAAATTATGCTTATTCCATGTGTTGGGGTGTATGCCCTAAACTCGTGTCATTTGTAACAGTTATTGTATTGATAAATAAAAGTTATTTTATCATCAAACCTTGTATCTCGGATTTTAAACTTAATCCAATAAACTAGGCTCCAGGGTCATACTTATTTATGAAATCTTGAACGTTGTGTAGTGGACACACATGTAGGATCACGTTTGAGTAATGACTCGAATGGTCTACAGTATATGGATAGGGTTGGCAATCTTATCCTGATAACATTGTGGATGCGACCCACTTTGTATTGGATACAAACGAGGCGATCCAGCTCGTTCATGTAGTTGACATGCGAGTGGGGGCATCCTGTGCAATGAGATTGTACAAGACCGGATCGTGAATTATTAGACCAACAGATGTAACACCGTTAACAGTTTAGGGCTAATAAATTTGTAGATGGCCATTAGTGACTCGATCTTAATCCTGAGCGTGTTTCAAACTCCTGTCTGCAGAGGTCTTTCATTTGACTAGTACGGGTGAGAGTGGGTTGTGTTGGTCGCTCAATATGTATATCTTCTCAGGGGCAGAACCACGTGGGTAGCGGGGAACTTAACTATGCAAGATGGAATTCACTCGTTCCCGAGCTAGGGAAACTAGAGGGGTTGTTCCCTTAAGTGCTGACTCAAGGGCTTGAACAACTGGGCCCCACTCTCTCACTAGCCCGAGAGCGATGTTGTTTATGGTAGACCGATAAATAATTTGGTCATTAGAGGATGAATGGGACTTAAGGAGCAAGAGGTAGACACAGGGTTTGTTGGGATTTATGCCCTAAACAAGTGTAGTTTTGTAATTATCATTACACAATAAATAAAGTTGTTATTTATTATATTCTCGCATATAAATCCAAATCCAATAAACTAAGTTCCAAGGTTATAATGATAGATCTTGAACATTTATGTAGCATACATAAGTTGGATTAAGTTGTTCAAGTATAACCTAAAAGGTCTATGGTATATGCATAGGGTTAGGAACCTAATACTGGTAACACCATGGATGCGACCCGCTTTTTATTTGGTACAAACGAGGTAATCTAACTCATTCATGTGGTAGACATGCAAGTGGGGCATCCTGTATAATGAGATTATACAAGACCGGACCGCGAGTTATTAACCTACTAGAGTAACACCGTTATCAAGATAGGTATAAAAAATTCATAGATGATCATTAGTGACTTGACCTGAATCCTGAGCAAGCTACGAACTCCCTCTCATGAGGTTTGTCCTTAGACTAGTATGGGTGGGAGTGGCCTGTAACCGACTCAATAAGCCTACCTTCTCAGGGACATAACTTTGTAAGTAGTTGGGAACTTAACTATGCAAGAAGGAATTCACTCATTCCTGAATTAGGGAATCATATAGGTTGTTCTCTTAAGAACTAAATCCAGGTCTTGAACAATGGGGCACCGCCTTCTTACTAGCTTAAGAAGGATAAAGTTTTATGGTAGGACCATACACTAATTGTTCATTAAAGGATTGGTAGAGCTTAAGGAACAAGATGTATTCACATGGGTAAAACGGTAATTTGACCCAGCTATGATTACGAACAACCTGTGAAGGGTCGACTCACAAGTCAGTGGTTACAACATAGTCTACAGTGAGAAGAGTGCAATTATGAGTCTATAGTGGAATGACTTATAGTTAATGAATGTTGATTAATTGAATTAAAGAATTTGATCGATTAATCTTGTATCATTGGAGCTCATGATCTGTAAATGCATTAGATCCCTCCGTTGGCTCAACATGGAAATAAGAAGGGTTTTAGTTTTGAGTGAGATTGAAATGTTCAATTTCATGTTTAAAGGGATATGTCGATTATATATAATATAATTGATATAACATATGGTTTAATCAAGGAGAAATATATCATAAAAGCACTATAAGGGTAGGATGGTCATTTCCATCTCATTTCTCTATAAATATGTGCATGAGATGCACATTTGTTAACCTAATTCAAAAGGCAACCCTGATGCTCTTTTGCCAAGTGTTTTTGTTGGAAAAGTTCCAAAGCACTTGTGTTCCTAAAAATCCCTCCCAACTCCAAAAGAGGTTCCACCACCTTCCCTCTCCTAGAGATACAACGGAGAAGATCTAGCAGATGGATTGAAAACTACTTCGTAGTTTGTGGAGAACGCGAGATTGTTGAGATCGTGAGAACGTGAGGACCAAAAGGAGCACGTGTTGTTTAGTTGATAGCACACAAAATGTGTTATCCTTAGACTTAATTATTGCTAGTTTCATGATGATTTTAGGGCTTTTACGTGTTTAAATCATTTAATTTCAGGATAAGAGCGTAAACAGAAAAATTAGAGATATTTTGGATCACTCGAGATCAAAACGAGGCTAATTGGAGCTTAAAATAACATCAATTGGAAGTGAAAGGACCAAACCAAGCTAATGGACCCGAAGTGATGGCGTTGCAAGGCTATCCATAGCGTTGCAACGCCAAGCGTGCTGTGAAGCTGTATTGAAGACTACAGGCGATAGCGTTGCAACGCTGCCTTAGGGCGTTGCAACGCTATCTCGATAAGAAGGCATGCACGAGGAGCGCGCGAGGCGTTACTGCAACGCCGCTTTGCGCAGCGTCGCAACGCCAGATCGATAAAGGTGAGCGCGTTAAGGTAGCGGCGTTGCAACGCTGTCCTCAGCGTTGCAATGCCATCGGCTGTTTCCTTATTTACCACGCGTTTAGGGTACAGCGTTGCAACACTGTCCATAGCGTTGCAACGCTGCACCGATTTAGCCTATATATAGAACATTATGCAATTGTGTAAAGAGGAGCCGAAATTGATAGTTTTTAGCCCTAATTTCGAAATACACTTTGTAAGAAGAGAGAAAAGAGCGTTTTTGGGAGCCAAAGCATTCGTGGAGGTTCGAGATCGAAGACGGGAGCTCGGAGACGAAGGACCGGCATCAACACATAAGTTTAATTTCTTTTTCTTTCAATTTGTAATAGCGTTCTAAGACGTTTTCTACTTGTTTAGTTTGATTTTCATGTGATTTAGAGTAGCTAAACATTGTAGTTAGGATTTGATTTACCTGTTATGAATTTCTTACTATGTAATGAAGCATGTTTTGTCTTTATTTTTTGCAATTCGTTCATTACCTCTTAATTTGTTGATTTAAGTGGACTCGAGAGATAAAGCTTAAATTAGATCAAAATTGTCAAGACCTTGAGAAATCTGGCATGAGAATGACCTAGAAATCTTAGGGAAACGCATAAAGAAGTTGCTTAATGTCATGCATGTTGTAGGTTCATATGGAGACTATGGATTTTATTGCATGTGTGAGACTCACTAAGAATCGAGAGGTTTTCTTGAGTATTTTACTTCTTGTTTATAATTTCATCTCTTTGGTTCATTGCATGTGTTAATTGAGTCATTAACTTGTATAATCACTTCCGTCAATTCTATCGATTCGTGTCTCCACATGTTTGTTTATTTGCTTGTTTTTACTTTCAACCAAATATCCATGTTATGTTTCTTTAGCTAAAATTAAGAATTAGTATCTTAATAATTAATTAATCTAGAAACCCATTCCCGAGGACGATACTTTGACTCATAAATCATTGTACTAAAACTTGACCCGTACACTGCGGTATTGGAATATCTATAATTTTATGCAACAAGTTTTTGGCACCGTTGCCGGGGAATGACGATTATTTAGATTAATTAATATTAGGAGAAAATTCAAAATTTTAGACTAAAGCTTGTTTGTGTTTCTTTCCTTATTTGTTTGTGTGTGTTTGTTTGTTTCCTTATTTGTTTCATTTTAGTTTTTTGTGTTTTGAGTCTTTGTCCCCTGTTTTTGGTTGTGTTGCTATTGTGTAGAAGTCTTGTTCTGAATTAGTAATTTTTCAAGCATGACCATGCATGATTTTTCTCCATCATTCTATTACCCCTCTCAGGACCCTAATTTTGTGCATCATGATTTTTCTAAATGCAATGTGTCTAATTTTTACCATTCTATACCTGACATATATGAAAATTCACATGAGAGTAGTTATTTAGGTACTTGGAACCATAGTTTTTCATACCTTAACCAACCCCTAGAAAAATCTTCTCATATAGACCAATTGGCAGAATATACCTTAGAATTGAAATTTAAAAATTTGGTTCATAGTGAATTAGAGAGGTGGGATAAGTTAGAAACTGAGGTGGTAGGACTTTGAGAAATAGTACAAGATAGAGCTCAATACCTTAACAAGTTAGTAGTTTCCCTTAAGGCCTTACAAGAACAATTTCTTATCCTTACCACTCAGGTGGTGCCACCTAGGAGGATTTGTTTAGATGATAATGATGATAGTTTGGGGGAGACTGAGGCACACCATGATAAGGTTAGTGAGGAAGGCAATGGTGATACGCTTAGTTCCACAAAGGAGATCCAGGTGATAGAGTTAGGGGATGAGAAGTCTTCTTTCCTCTTATCCCCAAAAAATTCCTTTAGTTTTGATAACCATTTGTCCTACACTCACAAGTCTTAATTTGAATTTTGTTCTTGTTTGTTATTAAACAAAAATACCAAAAAAAATTTCTGTCAGGTGCCCAAGAGAAAGAAGATAGCCTTTTAGACTTAGAAGGCTATATCGATTCAAGTAAGAAGGGCCCAAAGAAATATGAGCAATTTTATGTGCCCTGATAAGTCACCGTCTAGCTAAAGACGCTAAAGAAAGCGCTTCTTGGGCGGCACAACTTTTTATGTTTCATGTCTTTATTTTTGTTTTATTTTTTTAATTATTTGTGTTTTTGCCTAATTTCTTCCTTTCTTTTATTGTACCTCCAGGTGTATGCCCAAGGGGAGAGTTGCAGACTTGCACCATTTTGATCCTGAGATCGAAGGACCTATAGAAAACTCCTAAGGGAAGGAAAAGCAGAACCTCAAATTGTGGCTGATCAGGAGCTCAACAATAACCCTAAACCTATCAGGGAGTATTTCCAACCTGTGTTTAATTCTGAGCAGGCTAGAATAGTCCATGCCCATATAAATGCTAATAATTTTGAACTTAAGACAGGGCTGATACAGATGGTTAGGGAAGGTGCTTTCGGAGGCTTGGCCACAGAAGATCCCAACTTTCATCTTCCAAAATTTTTAGAAATCTGTGGCACATTTAAAATGAATGATATCTCTGCTGATAGTATTCGCTTACATCTCTTTCCTTTCTCTTTGGAGGGTAGAGCCAAGGAATGGCTAGGATCTCTTCCCTCGTGTAGTATCACTTCCTAGGAGGAGTTGACCCAAGCCTTCATGACCAAATTCTTTCCACCTGTGAAGGCTGCAAAGTTAAGGACTGAGATTGGAACATTCAGGCAGCAAGAGGGAGAGCAGCTATTCGAGGCATGGGAAAGGTACAAAGACATGCTCAGGAGGTGCCCACAGCATGGCTACCCAGATTGGCTTTAGGTACAATTATTTTACAATGGACTGGAAGGTAAGACCAGGACCATTCTGGATGCCACTGCTGGAGGGGCTTTCATGGCGAAGATCGTGCGGTATACGTGCCTCCTTGAGGAAGTGTCAATCGCACCTACCAAAGTGGCCTACAGACAATGATGATTTAAGCCAGATGTTGGATCAGATCAACTTGATGAGGTAACCTCTCTTAGATCTCATATGGCGTCTCTCACTCATGCTCTGAATTATTTTGCAGGATCACCACAAACAGGGATGTCCTCTCAATGCTCCCAGCCTAATGGAGAATCCACTATGGAGAATTTGCACTACCTAAACAACAGAAGCAACGCCTATGGAGGAAATCAGACTCAGAATAACCTACCAACACATTACAATCCAGGTTTGAGATATCATGAGAATTTCTCTTATGCTAACAACAAAAATGTGTTGAATCCTCCTACAGGGCATGCTTCTACATCAGAGATGAAACCATCTCTAGAAGACACATTGCACTCCTTCATAGCTGAATCCAGAAGTCGGTCCAACCAGCTGGAGAATGCAGTCACCAGTTTATCTGGTATAGTGACCAGTCATGGAGTTGCAATAAAGAATATAGAGACCCAGATTGGCCAAATGAACACATCATTTCAGGCACTGCAAGCAAGGAAAGAAACACCTTGAGGGAGTACAGTCTAGCTAAAGACGTTAAAGAAAGCGCTTCTTGGGAGGCAACCCAAGCTTCACCTACTTTTGTTTATCTGTCTTTGGCTTGCTTTAGTTTGTTTTTAGTTGTTTTTCAATTCTTAGTTTCTTTACTAAGTTTGTTGTTTTACTTTGTAGGTTGTGAAGATGTCTTTCTTCGTTGAAATCCATGCTCCCATTCTGAGGAACTCCAACACACATGCTTTGGCTATCCAAGAAACTCATAAAAATCTCCATTACTCAGGACAGTATTGTTCACTCTTACCCTTTTTACTTTATTTGAGTTTATTTTGCAAACATTAGGGGCAATGTTTAGTTTAAGTTTGGGGGTGGGATGTTGTTTATCTGTTGTGACTGTCCTGAGTATGTGTTGAATTGCTGATTGATTTTATGCATAAGTATGATTAGGATGGCCTAGGAAGAGATTTAATTGAAAAATTCTTGTGATTCTGTTGAAGCTTGAGAGCATGATATGAATTCGAGTTAATTTAAAATTTTTCTTTAGTTTTTCTTGCACGAGCACATAGTCTGTGTTCCAGTAGTTTTGAAATGCTTAGAACAAAGTTACTAGGTTTAGAAGTTTGATGTCACCTCGATAGGTCTGAGAACTGATTTGAGAGTTAAACTGCAGGATAGGGTGGATGACAATATGAAGTGCATGATCTGTAAAATTTGTGCATTATGTGAAAAAAAAAATTTTGTTTATGTTTCTTAGTTTGTTAAAGAAAATAAATCGTGAGGACAAAAAGAGCTACCTTCATTGTGATCAGTTAGGCCACTCATTGAGCGAGTGCTCTGAGTAAGGGTCCCTGCAGTGGATTTGTGAAAGCTAGTGACCTTGCACAAAAAAAAAAGAGAAGAAATTAGAAAAATTGGTAAAAAAAAAGTGATTACGTGCTGAGTAAAGTTATTTAATTCTTGAATGTGGGGAGGCTCAAAGATTAGTAATTAAGACCAGCGTATGGGGAAGTTGAATGGAGAGTCTAATAAAGTTGATCCGGGCTTAGTAAAAAAGAAGGGAACATAGGTTAATCACACACACACGTAGGAACACTTGGGAAAAGTTTTTAAATTGCTTGTTGAAGTGTTATGTTTGAGTGTTTCCTGTGATTGCCAGAGTTTCTCTTAAATTTTTTAGGCTTGAGTCAAATGTATGTATAAGAACAATCTAATGTTTCATTCTGTTTTTGCTCGGGACTAGCAAAAGTTTAAGTTTGGGGGTGTTTGATAGCACACAAAATGTGTTATCCTTAGGCTTAATTATTGCTAGTTTTATGATGATTTCAGAAATTTTACGTATTTTAATTATTTAACTTTAGGATAAGAGCGTAAACAGAATAATTGGAGATATTTTGGATCACTCGGGATCAAAACGAGGCTAATTGAAGCTTAAAATAACATCAATTGGAAGTGAAAGGACCAAACCAAGCTAATGGACCCGAAGTGATGGCGTTGCAACGCTGTCCATAGCGTTGCAACGTCGAGCGTGCTGTGAAGCTGTATTGAAGACTACAGGCGATAGCGTTGCAACGCTGCCTTAGGGCGTTGCAACGTTATCTCGATAAGAAGGCATGCACGAGGAGCCACATAGAGGGCGTTGCAACGCTGCCTTGCAGCGTCGCAACGCCAGATCGATAAGGGCACGCGCGTTAGGGTAGCGGTGTTGCAACGCTATCCTCAACGTTGCAACGCCATCGGTTGTTTCCTTATTTACCACGCATTTAGGGTACAGCGTTGCAACGTTGTCCATAGCGTTGCAACGCTGCACCGATTTAGCCTATATATAGAACATTATGCAATTGTGTAAAGAGGAGGCGAAATTGATAGTTTTTAGCCCTAATTTCGAAATACACTTTGTAAGAAGAGATAAAAGAGCATTTTTGGGAGCCAAAGCATTCGTGGAGGTTCGAGATCGAAGACGGGAGCTCGGAGACGAAGGACCGACATCGACACATAAGTTTAATTTCTCTTTCTTTCAATTTTTAATAGCGTTCTAAGACGTTTTCTACTTGTTTAGTTTGATTTTCATGTGGTTTAGAGTAGCTAAACATTGTAGTTTGAATTTGATTTACTTGTTATGACTTTCTTGCTATGTAATGAAGCATGTTTTGTCCTTATTTTTGGCAATTCGTTCTTTACTTCATAATTTGTTGATTTAAGTGGACTCGAGAGATAAAGCTTAAATTAGATCAAAATTGTCAAGACCTTGAGAAATCTGGCATGAGAATGACCTAGAAATCTTAGGGAAACGCATAAAGAAGTTGTTTAATGCCATGCATGTTGTAGGTTCATATGGAGACTATGGATTTTATTGCATGTGTGAGGCTCACTAAGAATCGAGAGGTTTTCTTGAGTATTTTACTTCTTGTTTATAATTTCATCTCTTTGGTTCATTGCATGTGTTAATTGAGTCATTAACTTGTATAATCACTTCCCTCAATTCTATCGATTCGTGTCTCCAGATGTTCGTTTGTTTGCTTGTTTTTACTTTCAACCAAATATCCATGTTATGTTTCTTTAGCTAAAATTAAGAATTAGTATCTTAGAAATTAATTAATCTAGAAACCCATAACCGAGGACGATACTTGGACTCATAAATCACTATATTAAAACTTGACCCGTACACTGCGGTATTGCAATATCTATAATTTTATGCAACATTAGTCTACAAAGGTAATATACTTGTTGTCCTTATGATCTAATATGCATGCTTAATCATTTTATGTATGTTTTGATTTGATCTATGTAATACATTACAAGAACACGCGATTCAAATCGCTTCCGCTACGGGATTCAATCCCATCAATTGGTATCAGAGCACAATTGTGTTCTACTTTTGTTCTAGATCTATCAAAAACATAGGTGAGATTACATTCTTGTTCATGAGATGAATGAAGGTTTGGAAAATTAGATGATTACATTTTTGGCACATAAATTTACAATTTTTTTATTGAATTGTTCAATGTAAGGGCTCGGTATTTTGGGCAATTTTAATTGTAAATCGAGTCTGTAAGTCCGTGTCGATCGAGGCAAAGTTGTTGCTGAGAAGAATGGAGCGAAAACGAGCAAAAATAACAAAAGGTGTTTGTTGTACTTTGTGCAGCGTTGCAACACCAATCAGACGGTTTTCAGGCTGCAGACAGGTGCAGCGTTGCAACGCGCCTCCGAGCCTCACAACGCTTGGACGATGAGGCCTTGGCATTGCAACGCTTGCATGGGCGTCGCAACGTTTAAGCTGCTGAGGCGCGCGACATAAAGGAGTCAGTGTTGCAACGCGATCCTCAGTGTTGCAACGCTGCGGAAGTAATGCTTCAACGGACAGAAACGGACAAGGTGTAGCGTTGCAACGCCGAAGGCGTTTCTGGAGTTTCACAACAGGCAGAAAACGTTTTATTTATATATATATTAAATATAAAAATATTTTATATTTAATTACATTTAATTTTCTTAATTGTAATTAATATAATTAAATTATATTAATTAAAATTAATTTTAGGGCTCCAAAAATGGTCTAATTTTGCTATTTAATTTATGCAATTGTTGTATAATTATTGTCATGCATAATGTATGCTTTTAATTTAGATATCCCATCTTAGGTTAAGCATTTTCATACATCATTTATAATATAAAGTGTTATATTATATAGTTTGCATGTATAATTAATATAAGGAGTTATATTTATTTTTGGACAACATTGACATGCATTATAATTCATGAGATGAATATGCTATGTATGTTTATTATTCATGTAATGGATGATCAAGCAAATATAACATAGTATGCATGTCACTTAAGGTTAATTACTAGATTTAAAATGTTTAGAACCTGGAATTAATAGACCTTAGGTTATCTAGTTCTAATTAGATTAGAATTAGGAATAATGTAATTTATAAACAATAATTAAAAGAGGAACTCTGTCTAAGGAAAATTTTGTCTAGGCTGGGGTATTTAAGCTGACGGAAACGGAACACCCCTACATGGAAACTGACCTGGGAGTGAATTTTAATAAGAGGGTTTATGAATTATAGTAGCGTCAACAAGTTTATTAAGGGGATAATAAACTAGAAATCCTAGGTTTATTACGAAGAGCTATATTAGCAAACTTAGGATAAAATCAATATAAAAGTTCTATTGATTATTAATATAAGATTTATATTCATAAGTTTAGGCAAAAACCATTAGTCGGGTTTAGCCTAGGTAAATTTCCTATAGAGTTAAAGTATCCAGTGGGAGGAAAAGTGTATATGATACATATTTTCCCACCTACGTTTCTCTGGAAAATTCACACCGTGAGATCCATACTTGGCCTCGTGGCTCAAACGGGAGCGTCTCCCTTCAGATGGTGTTTGTATAGATCAATAGCAAGGTGAATGGAGAGGGTACTTATAGTGAGTGGGAGCAGATTTAGTGAAAACAAAACCTATGGTCTCTTTTATCTGTTCACACCGTGAGATTATTATGATCAACCTGCTAGTTTTGTCTCGACCAGACAATCCCTTCGGAGGGCTTTGATCATAGAGATTGGAACACAGTGAACACCTAAACAAGGATAAAGATTACCTTAGTTTAGTTTCCTACCTAGTCCTCCCTTCGGAGGATTTTGTTGGATCGAGACTCTGGAATCCAAAGATAAGAGTCATTCTGGCATTAGGTTTTGGTCAAGAATGTCTTGATCCAGAGTAAAAGTATTTTTATTACCTTTCGGTGTCATACATTCTAAACCTTTAGAGTATCATTGCGATTTATTAATGACTTAGAAATCATTAGATAATTAGCTAAAAATGATTGGATTAATCAAAGGTTTAACGAGAAACTAATACAAGCATTTTTGTATTTCAGTAATATGAATAGCTCAATCCTTTCCTTATTGGCTACTGAAAAATTAATAGAGAAAATATGATGACCGGGAAAAACAATCTTAATATCATCTTGGTTGAGGACGATCTAAAGTTTGTGCTTACTGAGGAGTGTCCTCAGGTGCCAAGCTCGAATGCGTCACGAAATGTTTGTGATGCATACGATAGATGGATCAAGGCCAATGACAAGGCCAAGGTCTACATCTTGGCAAGTATGTCAGACATACTAGCCAAGAAGCACGAGGGCATGATGCCGCAAGGGAAATCATGGATTCGCTGCAGTGCATGTTCGAACAACAGTCTGTTAAGGTCAGGCACAAAGTCCTCAAGTACATCTTCAATCCTAGAATGGCGGAGGGATCATCTGTTCGGGATCATGTTCTCGATATGATGGTTTACTTCAACACGACGGAGTCGAATGGTGCTTCTATCGACGAATCGAGTCAGGTCAACTTTATACTAGAAACTCTACTAGAGAGTTTTCTACAGTTTCAAAGTAATGCTATTATGAACAAGCTTACTTTTAACCTTACCTCTCTTCTGAATGAACTCCAAACCTTCCCATCTCTGATGAAAATCAAATGATCAAAAGGTGAGGCAAATGTTGCCAGTAGGAGTAATCACAGAGGTTCAACCTCTAGAATAAAATCAGTGACTTCATCTTCCTCGAGCCTGAAAGGCAAGAAGAAGAAAATGAAAAAGGTTGGAAAGGGGAAATGGGCTGACAAAGCTGCCGCCCAGAAGGGCAAGAAGGTCAAAGAAGTTGCAGACAAAGGAAAATGTTTCCACTGTAATGAAAATGAGCATTGGAAACGGAACTGCCCGAAGTACATTGCAGAAAATAAGAAAGAAGGTAAATATGATTTACTTTGCTTACAAGCTTGTTTAGTCGATGATGATAATTCTGCCTGGATATTGGATTCAAGAGTCACTAATCATGTCTGTTCTTCTTTTCAGGGAATTAGTTCCTGGTAGCAGCTATAAGAAGGAGAGATAACACTCCATGTTGGAAATGAGGAAGTTGTCTCAGCTGTAGGAGTGGGCACCATGAAGCTATTTTTTGGCAAGAAACATATGTTGTTGAACAATGTACTAGTGATACCAGGGTTTACTAGAAACCTAATTTCAATTTCTTACCTAATGAAACAATGTATTTCAATATTTTTTTCTTCTAATAAAGTGTTTATTTTTAAGAATGGTATTGAAATATGTGTAGCTTCATTAGAAAATGGGTTGTATGTTTTAAGGCCTAATTCAGTCAAAATGGTGAACACTGAATTATTTAAAACTGCAAATACACAAACTAAGAAACGTAAGATTGTTGGATTTTATGTCCTAAAACTCGTAGTTTGTAATTGATAAACATTTTTCGTGTTTCTTTTTCGATAAAATTATTATTGAATTAGTATGTTATAATCTTGAATCCAATAAACTAAGGTCCCGAGGCTATTTAATCTAGACTTGAACTTTATGTGATGACATAAAATATGGATCATGTTCGAGTATATAACGTAAAATGGTCTATAGTATAGGGATAAGGTTGGGCGCCTTATTCTGGGGACACTATGGATGCGGCCTACTTTGTAGTTAGGACAAACGATGTGATCCTGAATCGTTCATATAGAGATATCTAAGTGGGGGCATCCCATGCAATGAGTTTGTATAAGACTGGACCACGACTTAGTCACTTTTACTTTATAACACCGTTTACTGTATAAAACTAACTAATTCAATTTTGATGACCTAGGTAACTCGATCTCAATCCTGAGCTAACTATGAACTCCTGTTTATTTGGGATTATCCTTAGATCTGCATGGGTGAGAGCAGCTCAACAGCGCTTGCTCAATAAGCCTCCCATTTCAGGGGTAAGACTGGATAGATAGCTGGGGACATAGGGTGCAAGACAGAATTCACTCCTCCCCGACTCTAGGGATAGTAGATAGGTTGTTCCCTTAAGTGCTGACTTTGGAACTAGAACAAGGGGCCCCACCCTCCCACTAGGCTGAGAGGGACTAGATTTGTTGGTTGGACCACAAATCAATTGTTCTATAGAGGTTCAGTGGGACTTGAGGAACAAGAAGTGTTCTCGGGGGTAAAAACGGTATTTTGACCCAACCGAGACCACGAACAACCTGTGAAGGATTGACTTACTGGTTATGGTTATATCAGGTGGACATAAATATATCTACAGTGAGGGAAGTGCAACTACGAGACTTTAGTGGAATGACCCGTTAGTTAACAAATGTTGATTAATTAGGTTAAAGAGTTTGACCGATTAATCTCGGATTGTTGAAGCCCATGAACTGTAGGTCTATTAGGTCCCCTGCTAGCTCATATGGATTAAACTTAGAACAATATGATGGATTAATTTGAATTGTTCGAATTAGAAAAGGAGTTTTAAACCGACAGGTATATGTGATATAACTATTGGTTTTTTATGACACAATATATTCAAATGTGATTTGAATTTCAAAAATATGAATGCAGATTCATTTTCGGGAGGTCAAAATTAGTCAAGAGGGTCAAAATCGTAAAAAGTCAAATGGTTGACTTTTTTTGGCTCGAGAAAAGTCAAAGTTTGACTTTGACCAAATGGAAAAGACCATTTTACCCTTGACTAGAGTTAGTGGAAGTATCCAAGTTTTTCTTGGACAATCCCACTAACTTAAGTGGATTATGTGTAAACATTATAGATTGACACATAACCCACTTTAGTTAGTGTTTCGTGAGGTGTTGAATTTTGGTGAGCCTTGGCATGCATTTGATGCATGTAATTTCTTTATAAATAGGTTTGTTTTCAAAACAAAGGGTTCCTTTTGCTGAATTTTGAGTTTTTTAAAAAGAAATCTCACCAAAACCTATTTCTTCTCCTTTTCTCACTTAATACTTTGAACCTCCCATTCTTCCTCTTCAATCCTTCATTCACCGGGTCCCACAACCCGGTTCTGAGTCTAAAGGATAGCGGAGAAGCTCTAGTGGTGGTCCGGTTGTAATCGATTTTTGCTTTGGCAAAGAGGAGAGAAGAAATTGAGCTACAAAGGTTGTATCTTCTTCCCTTTTTTAGTTTATTGTTTTTGTATGTTTGCATGTTAATTTCTATTCAATTAGATGCAATTAGAGTGTCTTTAGATCCTTATTTCACTGCGTATCTCTCGTGTTCCATCAAAGATTTCTCCTAAAGAAAATGCTCAACTTTGGCACCTTCGGTTAGGTCATATTAACCTCAATAAGATTGAGAGATTGGTAAGAATTGGACTTATAAATGAGTTAGAAGAAAATGCCTTACCAGTATGTGAGTCCTACTTAGAAGGAAAAATGACTAAAAGACCTTTTAGTGGAAAAGGTTATAGAGTCGAAGAACCTCTTGAGCTTATACATTCAGACCTTTGTGGTCCGATGAATGTTAAAGCCAGAGGAGGTTATGAATATTTCATCTCTTTTACAAATGACTATTCCAGATTTGGGCATATTTACCTAATAAGTCTGAAGCACTTGAAAAGTTCAAGGAATTCAAGACTGAAGTGTTGGGATTTTTGTCATAATCTTGTGTTTGTAAATTACTGCTTGAAATTAATAAGAGTTATTTATTTCATTACTTTGTGTCTTGCAATATTTACAAACTTTTTCAATAAACTAAGCTCCAGGGTCATTGAATTTATGAGAGAACTTGAACGGTGTGTAGTGGACACACAGGGAGGATCACGTTCGAGTTAATGACCCGAACGGTCTACAGTATATGGATAGGCTTGGAGACCTAATCCTGGATACACTGTGGATGAGACCTGCTTTGTATTAGATACAAACGAGGTGATCTGACTCGTTCATGTGGTTGACATGCGAGTGGGGGCATCCTGTGCAATGAGATTGTACAAGATCGGACCGTGAATTATTAGACCTACTGATGAAACACAGTTGACAGTAAGGACTAATAAATTTGTAGATGACCATTAGTGACTCGACCTGAATCCTGAGCGTGTTACGAACTCCGGTCTGCGGGGTTCTGTCCTTTGACTAGTATGGGTGAGGGTGGTCACAGTTACTCGCCTTATATGCCTATCTTCTCACGGACAGGACCAAGTAGGGAGCTGGGAACTTAACTACGCGAGATGGAATTCACTCGTTCCCGCCTTTAGGGAAACTAGAGGAGTTGTTCCCTTAAGTGTTGTCTCTAGGGTCTGGACAACGGGCGCCCACCTTCTCACTGCCCCGAGAAGGGTGTTGTGTATGGTTGGACCATCACAACGTTGTTGTTCATTAGAGGAACAATGAGGACTTAAGGAACAAGAAGTAGACATAGGGGTAAAACGGTAATTTGACCCAGTCATGTCTACGAACAACCTGTGAAGTGTTACCATAGCTAATGAATGTTGATTAACCGGGTCAAAGAGTTTGATAGGTTAATCGCGTATCATTGGAGCTCGTCACTGTAGGTCCATTAGGTCCCTCGGTTGGCTCAAACTGGATTAAAAGAAGGGCTAATGTTTTGGTATGAAATTAAAGTATTTAATTTTACTTAGAGGCATTTATGTCATTTATAAGAGATATGAATGATATAATATATAGTCTAATGTGGATGAGATTCATAATAAACTATAGGTTAGCCTAATTGATGAATTAAGGCTAATTGGAGAAATTAAATTGGATGTGATTCAATTTAATAAATCCACAATTATTGCAAATGTGATTTGTAATATGAGATATGAGATATCTTATAATATATGGTTATGCAAATATGATTTGCATAACCTATAGTTGTGGTAAAATGGTAATAATGTGGAGATTTCAACTCTGACATTTTCCACTATTTAAACCCTTTGCAAGAAGAGTTTCTGATCTGATTCTCTCATTTTTTGGATTTCACCAAAGAGAAGAGACGTGATTTTCTCTCAAAACTCTCTCATTTTCTCTCCTCATTCACCAAAACTCAAGTTCCCACAAACTTCCTACTTCCAAAAGAAGAACAACCGAGACTCCGATTGGTTGTGTTCGTTATTGATCGGGAGAAGAGTTCCAGAAATTCGAGATCGTTGGGAGAACACAAAGAGTTCGTGACCGAAAAGAAAAAGTCGAAGCATGTCTACAACAAGTAAGTGTTCTACTTGCTGGCTTTCATTCCACTTTTGAGCATGTTTAGCCTAAACGATTAGATAGTTAATTTTAGTGAAATCGAGTAGCATAACGATACCACGACGATTCGATCGTCTTCCGCTGTGCGGGGATTCTCATTCCCTTCATGAAGTTGAGAATCAATTAGGTAAAACAATTAAAACACTTCGATCAGATCGAGGTGGAGAGTATATGGATATAAAATTCCAAGACGATATGATAGAACATGGAATTACATCCCAACTCTCAGCAACTGGTATGCCTCAACAAAATGGTGTATCAGAAATGAGAAATAGAACCTTGTTGAACATGGTTGGATCAATGATGAGTTATACTCAACTCCCTAACTCGTTCTTGGGATACGCAGTAGAGATTGTTGTATACATTTTGAATAATGTTCCATCGAAAAGTGTTTTAGAAACACCATTTGAACTCTGGAATGGACGTAAAGGTAGATCCGTGTCCGTTCCGCATGCGCTTCGCGCGCCATTGGCACTTTGTTCTCCTCGTATTCTTCATTGGACGGTTCGGATGGACTTCGTCGTTCTTTCCCAACTCAAATTGAAAAGGTTGTCTCACATCGAGATGTCGATTCGTTTTCCAGAATTTGGGGATGTCCAGCACATGTACTCGTGACAAATCCAAAGAAATTGGAATCACGTTTAAAATTATGCCTTTTTGTAGGGTACCCAAAAGAAACGAGAGGTGGGTTATTCTATGATCCTAAGGAAGATAAGTTACTTGTGTCGACAAATGCCATTTTCTTAGAGGAGGACCACATAAGGAATCACCAACTAAGAAGTAGTGAGTTAGACGGAACAACAACAAAAGTTGCTGATGGTACATCAACAAGGGTGTTGATACAAATTTATCAAGTCCACCTCAAGAGTCTAGAGTGCCTCGACGTAGTGGGAGGGTTTTAACACAACCTGACTGTTACATGGGTTTAACTGAAACCAAAATTGTCATATCAAATGATGATTGCGAGGAATCATTAACTTATAATTAAGCAATGGTTGACAAAGACAAAGATAAATGAGTCGTAGCCATGAACTAAGAAATGGAGTCTATGCACTTCAATTATGTTTGGGATCTTATAGATATACCTGATGGGGTAAAACCTATAGGTTGTAAGTGGATCTACAAGAGAAAACGTGGTGTAGATGGAAAAGTGCAAACTTTTAAGGCTAGACTAGTAGCAAAGGGTTATACCCAGGTAGAATGGGTGGACTATGAGGAAACCTTTTCACCTGTTGCTATGGTAAAGTCTATCTGTATTCTACTTGCCATTGTCGCATATTATGACTATGAGGTATTGCAAATGGATGTCAAGACAACATTCTTAAATGAGAATCTTGACGAAAACATCTACATGGAGCAACCCAAAGGGTTCATACAACTAGGACTAGAGCAAAAGGTTTGCAAGCTTAAAAGGTCCATCTATGGACTGAAACAAGCTTCTAGGTCCTGGAATATAAGATTTGATGAGGCAGTCAAATCTTTGATCAAAATAATAATGAACCTTGTGTCTATAAGAAAATCATTAATAGTTCTGTTGCTTTCTTAGACTTATATGTCGATGATATCCTACTCATTTAGAATGATGTAGGTTATATTACTGACATTAATATAAAAGGCAACCCTAGTTCTCTTTTGACAAGTGTTTTTGTTGGAAAAGTTCCAAAGCACTTGTCTTCCTAAAAATCCCTCCCAACTCCAAAAGAGGTTCCACCACCATCCCTCTCCTAGAGATACAACGAAGAAGATCTAGCGGACGCATTGAAAACTACTCGTAGTTTGTAAAGTACACGAGATCGTTGAGCTCGTGAGAACATGAGGATCAAAAGGAGCACGTGTTTGTTTTGTCTACAAAGGTAATATACTTGTTGTCCTTATGATCTAATATGTATGCTTAATCATTTTATGTATGTTTTGATTTGATCTATGTAATACATTACAAGAACACGCGATTCAAAGCTCTTCCCCTACGGGATTCAATCCCATCAGGGTTTACTCACGGGTATTTGTTATAACGATGGACACAACTTGTCCTACAGTGAGGAGAGTGCAACTACGAAGCTATAGTGGAGTGACCCCGTAGTTAATGATGTTGGGATTTGTGCCCTAAAACTTGTAACTTGTAAATAATGTTCTAATTAAATGAATAAAGAGTTATTGTTCATTATTTACTATCTTGCCCTTTTATTAACTTTAAATCCAATAAACTAACATCCAAGGTTGTAATATGTCTCTTGAACTAAATGTAGTGTACATATATAAGGATCTCAGTTCGAGATACAACCTAAAGGGTCTATAGTAAGGGGATAAGGCTTGGGTACCTTACCCTGGTAATACTATAAATATGGCCCACTTTGTATGTGATACAAACAAAGTGATCCTAACGTGTTCGTGTAGACGATATGTGAGTGGGGATATTCTATGTGATAAGATTGCGTAAGACCGAACCGGGAATTAGTAACCACTAGGTGTAACTCCGTTCACTAGTTTGGTTTGTAATTCAATAGGATGACCTACGCAACTTGATCACAATCCTGAGTAGGTTACGAACTCTTGTTTGCGAGAAATTTTCCTTTGACTAGTATGGGTGAGAGTGGCCCGAGTCACCGACTCAATAAGCCTACCTTTTTGGTTACAAAACCGAGTAGGCAGTTGGGGACTTAACCTAGCAAGATGGAATTCACTCATTCCCGCCTATTAGGGTAAGTAGATGAATGTTCCCTTAAGTGGTGTCTCCGAGACTTGAACAAAGGGCTCGAACCTCTCATTGGTCCAAGAGGGACTTCTGTTTGTTGGTAGGACAACAAACAAATTGTTTATTAGAGGAGCACTAGAACTTAAGGTAAAAGATGTAATAGGGGTAAAACGCTAATTTGACCCAACTTGTGTTACGAACATTCGTGAAGGATTGACTTGCTATTATTGTGTTGGATTGTTGGAGTACAACCAAAGTCCCACATTGGCAAGATAAGGAGGAATCATGAGTTTATAAGGGTGACACTATCTCCATTGGTATGAGACCTTTTGGTTTGAACTAAAAACAAAACCATGAGGGCTAATGCCCAAAGTGGACAATATCATACCATTGTGAAGATCTGTCAGAGTTTGTTGTCCCTAAGAAGTGATTTGTAAAGATGCCTTGAATCTGTTATCTGTCGGTTCGAATGACTAAGTACGGGGGTCTCGCTGTAATTTTATATTTTCGTATATTGGGCAATATCGCAAGTGTACGGGTCAAGTTTTAGTATAGTGATTTGAGAGTCCAAGTATCGTCCTCGGGAATGGGTTTCTAGATTAATTAATTACCATGATACTAATTCTCAATTTTAGCTAAAGAAACATAACATGGATAGGTGATGAAAACAAAGATAAAAGACAAGCAAACAAGTGGATACACGAATTGATAGATTTGGAGGAAATTGACTTCACAAGTTAATAACTTATTTTACACATGCAATGAACTAATGTGATGAATTTATAAACAAGAAGTAAGATACTCAAGAAAAACTCTCAATTCTTAGTGAGCCTCGCACACACAATAAATTCTATAGTCTCTATATGAACCTAAAGCATGCACGACATTAAGCAACTTCTTTATGTGTTTCCCTTAGACTTCTAGGTCATTCTCATGTCAGACTTCTAAGAGTTTTGACAACTTTGCTCTAATCTAAGCCTTTTCTCTCGAGTCCACTTAAACCAACAAGATTAATAAATTAAAGAACGAATTGCCAAAAATAAACAACAAAACATAATTCAATACAAAAGTAAACAAGTCTTAAACATGTGAATCAAATCCTAACTACAACATTTAGCTACTCTAAATCACAAGAAAACCAAACTAAAAGTGTAGAAAACGTCTCTACACGGTGTTACAATCTGAAAGAAAGAGGAAATAAACTTATGTGTCGATGTCGGTCCTTCATCTCCGAGCTCCCGTCTCGATCCTGAACCTCCACGAATGCTTTGGCTCCCAAGGAATGCTCAGTTTTCTCTTCTTACAGAGTGTATTTTGAATTTAGGGTGAATTCTCAATCAAATTTGGCTCCCATTGCAAGAAGATGTAATTTTCTATTTATAGGTTCGATACAGCGTTGCAACGCTAGGGACAGATTTGCAACGCTGTACCCTAAGCGCGTATTATATATGAAAACTATCGATGGTGTTGCAACGTTGAGGATAATGTTCCAACGCTACTACCTTAACAAGCGCGTTTCTGTCGATTTGACGTTGTAACGCTGCAAGGCAGCGTTGCAACGCCCTCGTCACGGTCTTTCACGTTTGCATCCTTATCGTGATAGCGTTGCAACGCCCTAAGGCAGTGTTGCAACGCTACCTGCATAGCTCTTCAACACATCAAAGCAGCATGCTCGACGTTGCAACGCCATCACCACGGGTCTCCAAATGTCCTGTTTAAGCTCTTAACCTGAAATTTAATGATTAACACACATAAAAGCCCTGAAATTATCATAAAACTAGCAATAATTAAGCTTAAGGATAGCACATTTTGTGTGCTATCAAGGCCTATTGGGTCGACTCTGTATTAGGGTTTATGAGGGGTGCCATATATAAACCCTCTAAACTCCTATCTGAAATTAATCTGTTCTCTGTGTAATTTTGTTCTCTCGGTTCCTCAGTTAATAAAATTACTCTCTCCCTCTGCCCGTGGATGTAGCTAACACAACGTTAGTGAACCATGTAAATACTGTGTGTGATTTTCTTCTGTGACTCTCTTCGTTTATCTACTACTTTCATTTTTAACATATAAGTCAATATCCGTGGACACAACAAAATATCTTCAGTGAGGATAGTGCAACTGCGGGACTTTAGTGGAGTGTTCCCGCAGTTAACGAATGTTGATTAGGAGGTTAATGAGATTAACCGAATAATCTCGTATCGTTGGAGCTTCTGATCTATAGGTCCATTAGGTTCACCTTCTAGCTCGTAAAGGGTTCTTAGATCGTTTGAATGTGAAATGTTCAAATTTAATTAGGGAATAAACATTAATGTATAAAGATACATTATGATATAATGTTTTAGAACTTTATATTATAAATTTAATTTGAATATGATTCATATTAAATTATATGAGAAAATTAAAATAAGATACATTATGATATAAAGTTTTGGAACTTTATATTATAAATTTAATTTGAATATGATTCATATTAAATTATATGAGAAAATTAAAATATTTGAAAGAGTTCAAATGTTAATTAAATGTGAATGAGATTTATATTTAAAAACTATAGATTAAAATTTAATGTACATAGGGTGTCCATTAAAAGTATAGAATATAGGGTAAAATAATTAAATGTGATTTAATCATAATTAAATATATGATATTTAATTTGTTTTAATTAAATGGATTTAATTAATTATATTAATTAATTAATAATTAAAATCGTTTTAATTATTAATTGGGAACGTGTCAGTGACACGTTCCCACTACTCTCCAATTCCCTCTCCATAGGGAGTGGGGAGTTACCCTGTCTTTTTTCTTATTCTCCTGGTCAGAAGAATTGATATATGGATCATTTGGTGCAATTAAGAAATTGCTATTGAAAATTCTCTCTATAATCAAAATCCCTTTCTTTTCCAAGTTGTTGGATTCCTACCCACGAAGGAATTGATCTAAGACACTCAGAGGATAGAAGGTTCTCTCTATTTGTTGAGATTTGTGCCCTAAAACTCGTAGTTTAAAAATAATGTTCTAATTAAATTAATAAAGAGTTATTATCATCAATAAAGAGTTATTGTTCATTATTTACTATCTTGGCCTTTTATTAACTCAAAATACAATAAACCAGGGCATCCATATATTCATTACATATCTTTCACTTGCCCTAGATTATCCTATGTACATGTCTCGTAGACCTAGACTCTCCAGATGACTCTCGAACACTTTAGCCGTGAGGTCTTCGTAAATGGATCAGCTATGTTGTGCTCCAAAGCAATCTTCGTGACTATCACATCTCCTCGTTGCACTATCTCCTGAATGAGATGATACTTCCTCTCGATGTGCTTCCCTCGCTTGTGGCGATGAGGTACCTTTGAGTTGGCTACCGCACCACTGTTGTCACAGTATAAGGTGATGGAAAATTTCATATTTGGAACAACTTCCAAATCAGTAAGGAATTTCCTTAGCCAAACAGCCTCTTTAGCTGCTTGTGCTTCACAAGCAGCTACATATCTGCCTCCATGGTGGAGTCGGTGATGCATCCTTGCTTGATCCCGATTTGGATTTTCTAGAATTCTTATCGGTCTGAAAATCAGAATCAGAATCAGTGTATCATACAAGCGTATAGTCCCTCGTTCTCCTGAGATACTTGAGGATATTTTTAACTACGGTCCAGTGGTTTACCCATGGATTGGACTAGTACCTGTTGACTATTCTCATTGCATAACAAATGTCTGGCCTCGTGCATAACATAACATACATTAAGCTACCTACTGTTGAGGCATAGGGAATGCGTCTCAAATCCTCAACTTCTTGAGGTGTCTTGGGACACTGTTCCTTAGATAGATGAATTCCATGCCTAAAGGGCAATAAACCCTTTTTGGAATTCTGCATCGAATATCGGATCAACATTCCATCGATATAGGACGCTTGAGACAGAGCTAGTGTTCTGTTCTTGCGATTCCTGAAAATTTGAATCCAAGAACATATTGCGCCTCTCCCAAATCTTTCATTTGGAATTGGGTCGCTAGCCATTTCTTTATGTCAGTTAGGTATCCTACATCATTCCCAATGAGTAGGATATCATCCACATAAATTACTAAGAAAACTACTTTGTCGTTGATGATCCTCTTGTAAACACAAGGCTCATCAATGTTTTGGTCAAAGCCATAAGACTTGATCACAGTATAAAATCTTATGTTCCAAGATCTGGATGCTTGTTTCTACCCATAAATGGATCGATTGAGCTTGCAAACTTTTTCCTCCTGACCATGGGCGCTATGAACCCTTTGGGCTGAGACATATAGATACTCTCGTTAAGATTACCATTCAAAAAGGAAGTCTTAACGTCCATTTGCCAAATCTCATAGTCATAAAATGTGGCTATGGACAAGAGTATTCTTATTGACTTAAGAATAGCAACAGGGGAAAAAGTTTCCTCATAGTCAACTCCATCCCTTTGGGTAAAACTCATTGCTACAAGTCAAGCCTTAAAGGTCTGTACCTTTCCACCTGCATCTCTCTTTCTCTTATAGATCCATTTGCACCATATGGTCTTACCCCTTCAGGCTCGTCTACAAGTTCCCAAACTGAATTGAAGTACATTGACTCCATTTCATGGTCCATGGATTTGATCCATTGGTCCTTATCTACGTCATTCATTGCCTGTTTATAAGACAATGGATCCTCTATGTCGTCATCAGGTATGACAACTTGAGTTTCAGTTAAACCCACGTAGCGGTCAGGTTGGGAAACAACCCTCCCACTACGTCGAGGCATTCTCAACAATTGAGACGGACGAGATTGACTCGATGTGTCGGCTTCTTCATCAACTCTTGATGAAGGTCCAGCCTGGTCAACAACTCCTGTTGACTTATCTGTAGCTTCATTTAATACTAACTTACTACGTGGTTTATGGTTTCTCATGTGATCTTCCTCCAAGAAAGTTGCTTTTTTCGATACAATGACCTTATTTTCTTGTGGGTCGTAGAAAAGACCACCTCTCGTTTATTTGAGGTAGCCTACAAATAGGCATAATCTTGAACGAGGTTCTAACTTCTTATGTTTGTCACTAGCACGTGTGTCGGATAACCCCAAGTCCTGAAGTGATGTAAACTAGGTTTACGTCCTTTCCAAAACTCAAAAGGTATTTTTGAAACACTATTTGATGGAACGGTGTTCAAGATTTGAACCACAGTCTCCACTGAGTAACCCCTAAACGAGTCAGACAACTAAGCATAGCTCATCATAGATCGAACCATGTCTAACAAAGTTCTATTTCTCCTTTCAGATACACCATTTTGCTGTGGTGTATTAGGTGCTGAGAGTTGTGACTGGATTCCATGTTCTATCAAATAGTCCTGGAATCTCAACTCCATATACACTCCACCTCGATCACATCAAAGTGTTTTAATGGTTTTCCCTAATGCATTCTCTACCTCAACCTTGTACTCTTTGAATTTTTCAAGAGACTCGGACTTATGAGGCATTAGGTACAGAAAACTGTACCTCGAATAATCATCAATGAAAGAGATGAAATATTTGTACTCTCCTCGAGCTTTAACATTCACCGGACCACAAAGAGATTGTTGCGTATAATTTTAATAATGCAATACTGCGAGTGTACGGGTCAAGTTTTGGTATAGTGATTTGAGAGTTCCAAGTATCGTCCTCGGGAATGGGTTTCTAGATTAATTAATTACCAAGATACTAATTCTCAATTTTAGCTAAAGCAACATAATATGGATAGGTGATGAAAACAAAGATAAAAGATAAACAAACAAGTGGAGATACGAATATGATAGAGTTAGAGGAAATTGATTTCACAAGTTAATAACTTATTTGACACATGCAATGAACTAATGTGATGAATTTATAAACAAGAAGTAAGATACTCAAGAAAATCTATCGATTCTTAGTGAGCCTCACACACATAACAAATTCTATAGTCTCCATATGAATCTAAAGCATGCTCGACATTAAGCAACTTCTTTATGTGTTTCCCTTAGACTTCTAGGTTATCTTCATGCCAGACTTCTAAGAGTTTTGACAACTTTACTCTAATCTAAGATTTTTCTCTCGAGTCCACTTGAACCAACAAGATTAAATAATTGTAGAACGAATTGCCAAAAATAAATAACAAAACATACTTTAATTCATAGCAAACAAGTCTTAAACAAAGAAATCAAATCCTAACTACAACTTTTAGCCACTTTAAATCACAATAAAACCAAACTAAAAGTGTAGAAAACGTCTTAGAACGATGTTACAATCTGAAAGAAAGAGAAAATAAACTTATGTGTCGATGTCGGTCCTTCGTCCCCGAGCTCTCGTCACGATCTCGAACCTCCACGAATGCTTTAGCTCCAAAGGAATGCTCACTTTTCTCTTCTTACAGAGTGTATCTCAAAATTAGGGTGCAAAGACTATCAAATTCGGCTCCCTTTGCAAGAAGATATCATGTACTTCATATTGTCATTCTCCCTATCCTGTAGTTTAACTCTCAAATCAGCTCTTAGACCTATCGAGGTGACATTAAACTTCTAAACCTAATAACTTGTTTCTAAGCATTTAAAAACTTACAGGAACACAGACTATGTGCCTAATAGTGCAGGAAAAACTCAAGAAAAATTTTAAATTAACCCAAATTCATATCATGCTCTCATGTTTCAGTAGAATCCCAAAAATTTCAACAAATTTTCAATTAATTCTCATCCTAGGCTATCATGAATATACTTATGCAAAAGATCAATCAGCAATTCAACATATACTCAGGACAGTCACAACATATCAATAACATCCCACCCCCAAACTTAAACTAAATACTGTCCCCAATGTTTGCAAAAGTAAGCACAAAGCAAGTATAAGGGTAAAAGTGAACAATACTGTTCTGAGTTATGGAGATCTTTATTCTTTTCTGAGTTCCTTGGATAGCCAAAACACGTGTGTTGGAGTTCCAAAGAACGAGAGCATGGGCTTCAACGGGGGAAGACATTAACAGAACCTAGCAAAAACAAACAAACTAATAAATGAACAATAAAACAACTGAAAACAAACTAACAACAAAAAACAAAAAATAACAAAAAAAGTAAAGCTTGGATTGTCTCCCAAGAAGCGCTTTCTTTAACGTCTTTAGCTAGACTGCACTCGCTCAAGGTGTTTCTTTCCTATCCTGCAGCGCTCGGAGTGATGTATTCATCTGGCTGATCTGGGTCTCAATATTCTTTATGGAACCTCCATGACTAGTCACTATGCCAGTTAGACTGATGACTACATTCTCCATCTGGTTGGACTTATTTCTGGATTCAACTATAAAGGAGTGCATTGTCTCCTCAAGAGATGGTTTCCTCTAAGATGTAGAAGCATACCCTGTAGGAGGATTCAACACATTTTTACTGTTAGCATAAGAGAAATTTTTGTGATACCTCAAGCCTAGGTTATAATGTATTGGAAGGTTGTTATGAGTCTGGATTCCTCCATAAGTGTTACTTCTGTTGTTCAGATAATGTATTTGCTCCAAAGTAGATTCTCCATTGGGTTGGGAGCATTGAGAGGGCACCACTATTTGAGGTGATCCTGCAAAATTATTCAGAGCATGAGTGAGGGATGCCATATGTTATTTAAGGGAAGTTACCTAATCCAATAGATACAATCCAGCTACTGCCTTAGATCTATCATTGTCTGTGGGCCATTGGTAGCTGGCAGTCGACACTTCCTCGAGGAGGGCACGTGCTGTTGGGATTATGCCGTAAACTTGTGTAATTTTGATCAATTAAATAAAGTGTTATTTGTTTTGATAAGATTACAGTCTTTCTTTTATAAAATCCAATAAACTAAGCTCCAAGGTTATAACGTTTATCTTGAAATTAGTGTAGTGGACACTATTTGGGTTGACTTCAAGATTATAACCTAAACAGTCTATGGTATAAGAATAAGGTTGGAAACCTCATTCTGATAACACCATGGATGCGGCCCACTTTGTAATTAGTACAAATGAGGTAATCCAACTCATTCATGTAGTTGACATGCGAGTGGGGACATCCTGTATGAAGAGTTCATACAAGACTGGATCGCAAATTATTAGTCTAACCAAAGATAACAATCGCTAATGGATAAGACTAGTAATTTATAGATGGTCATTAGTGACTTGACTGAATCTCGAGCAAGTTAAGAACTCCCGCTTATAGGGGTTTGTCCTTAGACTAGTATGGGTGAGAGTGGCTGTGGCCGACTCAATAAGCCTACCTTCTCGGGGACGTAACCTCGTGAGGTAGCCGGAACTTAACTGTGCAAGATGGAATTCACTCATTCCTCTCTTCGAGGAATTAGATAGGTTGTTCCCTTAAGAAACAGGACTCCGTGTCTTGAACAATGGGGCTCCGCCCTCTATGAGGGTATGAGTCTAAGGTGGGACCTTAGACTTGTTGTTCATTAGAGGATTAGTGGTGCTTAAGGAGCAAAGAGATAAGCACAGGGGTAAAACGGTAATTTGACCCAGCTTTGATTACTAACAACTTGTGAAGGGTCGACTCATGGGTAATGACTATATCAGTGGATACAATAATATCTACAGTGAGGAGAGTGCAGCTACAAGTCTATAGTGGAGTGACTTGTAGTTAATGAATATTGATTAACTGGATCAAAGAGTTTGATCAGTTAATCTCACATCATTGGAGCTCATGATCTGTAGGTCTATTAGATCCCTCCGTTGGCTCAACATGGTAATATTGAGGGTATAAAGTTAGAAGTGAAATTGAAGTGTTCAATTTCATACATGAGGAGTTATATCAATTATATATGATGTAATTGATATAATATATAGTTTTAATGTGAATTAGATTCATATATAAACTATATACTAAAGAGAGATTAAAGGAGGTGTAGAATGGTCATTTCCATACTATTCCCCTATATATAGTTGCATGAGATGCAACTAGGTCAAGACTTTGAGAAAGTTTTTACAAGCCTCCTTGTTGTGTTGTTGGAAGTGTTCCAAAACACAAATCTCTCTCACAAAATACCTCACCACTCCTAAAGAGAACCCACCTTCCTCCCTCACCTAGAGAACAACGGAGAAGATCCGGTGGTTGTGTCTGATGATCGCATTGAGTTCTTGTTCTTTGAGATCGTGACCCTGGAGAGAGGAGCACTTGAAGAAAGGTTCTTCAAAGGTAATATACTTGCTGTCCAAACTCTTATTTTATGCTTAATCCATGATTTACATTCTTGAAATTTCCATTGTAACTAAATCAGAGCGCGGGATTCGCAAACGCTTCCGCTGCGGGGACTTCGATTCCCTTCACGTGCTTCTGGCACAGGCTTTGCCATTAAAGCCCCTCCAGTAGTGGCATCCAGAATGGTCCTGGTCTTACCTTCAAGTGCATTGTAGAATAATTGTACATGGAGCCAGTCTGGGTAACCATGTTGTGGGCATCTCCTGAGCATGTCCTTATAACATTCCCAGGCCTCAAATAGTTGTTCTCCCTCCTGCTGTCTGAATTTTCCTATCTCCGTCCTTAACTTTGAAGCTTTTACTGGTGGAAGGAATTTGGTCATGAAGGCTTGGGTCAGCTCCTCCCAGGAGGTAATACTGCCTGGTGGGAGGGACCCTAGCCATTCTTTAGTCCTATCCTGCAAAGAGAAAGAAAAAGACGTAAGCGAATACTATCGACAGAAATACCATTCAATTTAATTGTGTCACAGATTTCTAGAAAATTCTGTAAATGTGAATTAGGATCTTCTATGGCCTGTCCTCGAAAAAAACCTTCCCTAACCATCTGAATAAGCCCTGTTTTAAGTTAAAAATTGTTAGCATTTATGGGAGCATGGACAATTCCAACATGCTCAGAGTTAAACACAGGTTGGAAATACTCCCTGATAGGTTTAGGGTTGTTGATTAACTCCTGATCTGCCATTATCTGAATTTCCGCTCTTCCTTGCCTTAGGAGTCTCCTACAGGTCCTTTCAATCTCAGGATCAAAAGGGTGAAAGTCTGCAGCTCTATCCTTGGGCTTACACCTAGAGGTACCAAAAAAAACAGGCATTAGACAACAAAACTAGGAACATAAAAAGAAAGAGAACACAATAAAGAAAAATAAAATAGAAAACTAAAACATAAACTTGGGTTGCCACACAAAAAGCGCTTTCTTTAACGTCTTTAGCTAGACGGTGACTTATGATTGACATTAAGGCACGTAAAACTGCTCGTATTTCTTCGGGTCTTTCTTGCTTGAATCGATATAGCCTTCTAAGTCTAAAAGGCTCTCTTGTTTTTCCTAGGCACCAGAAAGAAGATTATTTTTTGTATTTTTTAGTATTGAAATAAAAAAAAATAAAAATCAAAACAAGACTCATGAGTGTAGGACAAATGGCTATCAGCCTCGAACTCTATCACCTGAATCTCCCATGTAAAAATGATTTGTCTACCTCACAAATCTGTTTCTAGTGTGTTTGAGTCTCCTCTAACCCATTCTCACTATCATACGAATAAGTCCTCCTAGGTGGCTCCTCCTTAGTTGTAAGAATAAGAAATTGTTCCTGTAAGGCCTTAAGGGAATTTACCAGTTGATTGAGTTAATGAGTTCTTTCATGTACTATTTCTCAAAGCTCTACCACTTTAGCCTCTAACCTATCCAACCTTTCTAATTCATCATGAACCAAATTTTTAATTTCAACTCTAACGTATATTCCATTAATAGGTCCACAAGAGAAGAGTTTTCTATAGATTGGTCACAGTACGAGAACTTTTGGTTCCAAGTGCCTATATGATTACCAATAAAAGAATTTTCATCAATCATAGATTCAGAATGATAAAGATTAGACAAATGGCATTAAGAAAAATCATGATGCACATACCTAGGGTCCTAACAGGGATAGTACAATCGTGGAGAACCAAAATCATGAAAAGTTATACTTTGAAAAATCAGTAATTCAAACCAAGACTTTTACACAATAGCAACACAACCAAAAAAAGGAGATAAAGACTCAAAAACACACAAAACTAAAATAAGACAAATAAGAAAACAAAAAGGAAAGAAAACACAAACACACTTGAGTCTAACATCTCAAACTTTCTCCTAATATTAATTAATCAAAATAATCGTCATTCCCTGGTAACGATGCCAAAAACTTGTTGAGTATAATTTTAGTAATGCAATACCGCAAGTGTAAGGGTCAAGTTTTAGTATAGTGATTTGAGAGTTCCAAGTATCGTCATCGGGAATAGGTTTCTAGATTAATTAATTACCAAAATACTAATTCTCAATTTTAGCTAAAGCAACATAACATGGATAGGTGATGAAAACAAAGATAAAATATAAACAAACAAGTGGAGACACGAATATGATAGAATTAGAGGAAATTGATTTCACAAGTTAATAACTTATTTGACACATGCAATGAACTAATGTGATGAATTTATAAACAAGAAGTAAGATACTCAAGAAAATCTCTCGATTCTTAGTGAGCCTCACACACACAACAAATTCTATAGTCTCCATATCAATCTAAAGCATGCACGACATTAAGCAACTTTTTTATGTGTTTCCCTTAGACTTCTAGGTCATCCTCATGCCAGACTTCTAAGAGTTTTGACTGTCACACCCCCTCCCGAACTACCTGCTACTTATCCCGAAAGGCGGCGTGAAGCCAACAGACATTATTTAACTCTTAACAATACCTGTTGACCCTGTTTCACCTGATAAGCATACTATGTTCGCATATGGAACACTTTAACATAACATAGCGGAAACTGGACAACTATTAGACATATACAAGGAGAAACCCCTCACAAGTCTCTCTTGGAAACTAAAAGTCAAGTGCATCAGAAACAACACAAGACAAACCATTGTTTATACAACCTCTAATGTACAAACAACTATAACATCAAAGTCCTCTCAATATAATTTACAAACATAGAGACTTGCTAAACAAAACCAAATGCCACGTCATGAGTATTAAACTTATGAAGCTTCAAAGAGACTATGGCAAGAACTCAAAAAAGCCGGGAGCTCGATCTCTACCAAAAGTTTGAAAACATTGAAAGAATGAGCTATGAAGCTCAAGGTGAGTGACTGTGTTTAATATCTATAACTTGTAAAACATGTGACTCAAAAACTATGAGCATATGCATTTGTATTCAAGCATTGAAAGTAAACGTAGAATCATAATAGACTTTCGTAAAACCAACAAGTATATCATCAAAACCTCGTAAGGCATGTAAATGAGATAAACTCTTTTAAAAACATGTCAAAATCCACGTGTGTAGGCACGCCCAAAGACAACCAACGCTTACTCTACGATGTGTAGTGGGGCCACCAAAGACTCCCATCGCCTTTGTCGTGAGTGGGCCCGCCAAAGACTCACACAACAGCAAGCTGTTGTCACGAGAGTACACTCAACGTCGACAACAGAATAAGACCTGTGTGCACACACGTACCATAAAGCCTCGGGCTCAATATCTCGAAAATCACATGAAAACATTGAACATGCCCGCTTATCTTTCTTTCATAAAACTCAAGCTTACTCAAATTTGTTCATAAACTGAAATCTTTAAAACATACTTGCTAGTACATGCTTGCTTGAAATCATAACATTTCCATAAATTTTGGCAACCATTAGACATATGCTCATGTATAAACTTTATAAAGACTTTTAGGGTCACAATGAACACTTAAAACATTTCTAGGAAAACATGAATACTCATAAACATGTGTTCAAAAGAAAGCATAATGCATTGAAAACTTTTATTCTAGCAAAACTTGCATTTCTTGAACATAATTCAAGCATATATACACTTTTGAAGTTCGTTTTATCACTCACAGTGTTTGAACTAGAATCTTAGCCCGTACACTCGACCTATTTGCTCTTGGCCTGTCAAACAAACCAAATTCATGTATTAGAACCTCGAGCTCATGCTTTTTAACCTTAAAATTACAAGAAAACACACTTTCAAATTTTCCAACACTTTCAAATTTTCCAGCATTTTCAGATTTTCTGCCCTGTTTTCAGACAGCCATAACTTCTTCATTACTTATCCAAAATTAATGTAATTTATACCAAACTCTTCCTTTTCGAACCCTCTAAAACTCATATGAAGACATAAAAATGAGATTCCTAACGTATTGGTTCGAAAATACCTCAGTAGCTTAACCCCTAAAATGATCCTGCTGCTGTTCCAGATTTCACTTCCTGCTGCAACCCGAAACTTAACCTGATGATTACAACATCTTCCAATCATTTTCTTCTCATGATTCCTTCACGAAACTTGTAGGAAATTCAATAGGCTTTCGAACCATACCAATTAGAACTTCTATCTCCAAGTATAAAGAACAGAACAACAAAAACATCAGAGACCTCTCGTATTTGACAGCAAAATTATGTCTTCTGCCTTCCTCTTAACAAAACAGCAACTTAAAATCAGAATTGGCTCGAGCTTCCTTCACGAATTTTGTTCCATTATGAGTTAAATTTCATGAAACAAAACCTCAACTCTTACCTCTTCTTGTGGAGCTCGAGATGAACAGAAAATCAGAACTTGTCTGAGTTGATTTTCTTGCTGTAATATTGACTTCCTTGAGTTCTCCTCTTTTCTTCTGCAACTCCAGCTTCAAAATCACCAAAAAATGGCCTCCTTCTTCTTCCTTTCTCCTTCAACCACGAAGCTTCAGCCTTAGTTTGTGATGAAAGAGAAGAAAATGGAGAGAACTTCTTTTAAAAAAATCAAACGGTGGAGGGTTTTGTCCTTTTGCACTTTTTGCTTTTTCATTTTCCATTTCTTTTTCCTTTTCTTTTCTTTCCTTTATCTTCTTTCTTTCTTTTCTTTTTTTTTCTTTTCTTTTTTTTTCTTTTCTTTTCTTAACAAAACAAAATAACTTAATATATAAAACATTTGTTTCATTTCCTTTTCTTCTTTTGTCTTTAAAAGCAAACCAAACCAAAATGGTTTAAACTTTCTTTCCTTGTTTTCCTTTTGTCTTTCACTTCATTTCTTTTCTTTTTAAAACATGGGAAACCAAGTTTCAAACATTCATTTCTTCTTTCTTTTTGTTGTTTGTTAATAAGGATGTTTTAAAGAAAGATCTCGGGTTTACATTGACAACTTTACTCTAATATATGCTTTTTCTCTCAAGTCCACTTAAACCAACAAGATTAAAGAATTGTAGAACGAATTGCCAAAAATAAATGACAAAACATACTTAGATACATAGCAAACAAGTCTTAAACTAAGAAATCAAATCCTAACTACAACTTTTAGCCACTCTAAATCACAATAAAACTAAACTAAAAGTGTAGAAAATGTCTTAGAGCGATGTTACAATCTGAAAGAAAAAGAAAATAAACTTATGTGTCGATGTTGATCCTTCGTCACCGAGCTCCCGTAACGATCTCGAACCTCCACGAATGCTTTGGTCTCCAAGGAACACTCACTATTCTCTTCTTACAGAGTGTATCTCAAAATTAGGTTGCAAAAACTATCAAATTCGGCTCCCTTTGAAAGAAGATATCATGTTGTATTTATAAGGGTTTTCGGTACACCGTCCAACGCTAGGGACAGCGTTGCAATGCTATGCCCTAAACGTGTATCAAATATGGAATGTGTCGACAGCGTTGCAACAGTAGGGACAGCGTTGCAACGCTGCTACCTTAACGCGCGCGCCTCTCTATCGATCTGGCGTTGCTGCAAGGCAGTGTTACAATGCTATCGGTATGGTTTTTCAATGCCTCTAAACAATAAGTTCGGCATTGCAACGCTCTATATCGCCATCACGTCATGTCTACTAGCTTGGATTGGTTATTCTACTTCCAATTGATATTATTTTAAGCTCTAAAAAGCCTCGATTCGATCCCGATTTATCCATAATTTCTCCAAATGTTCTGTTTAAGCTCTTAACCTAAAATTCAATGATTAACACTCAAAAAAGCCCTGAAATTATCATAAAACTAGCAATAATTAAACCTAAGGATAGCACATTTTGTGTGCTATCAGAGATGAATGTATAAGCTCTAAGGGTTCTTTGGCTCTATAACCTTTTCTAGTAAAAAAAGTCGCTTGTTCATTTTTCCTTCCAAGCTTGACTCGCAAGGAGGTAAAGAATCGTCTTCTAACTTTTTTAGAAGTCCATCCTTAGTTAATCTCTCAATCCGGTTGAGATTTATGTGACCAAATCTAAGATGCCAAAGATAGGTATTATTATTTGGAGAAACTTTTTGTCTTTTACTTTGAGTATTTGCAGTTTTAAACATCTCATGATTTAAAATTGCTTTTGGTTTGTTCGGTTTAAGTACGTACAAGTCGTTTTCTAATTTGGCAGAATAAATATTGACACATTTCTTTGAAATGAACGCTTCATTACTTGAAAAGGAAATACAATATTCACATTCAATTAGACAAGAGATAGACAATAATGTCCTCTTAAGTCTAGGAACTATGTACAGATTTTGCAAAATTAAAAATCTATCTCTAAAGAATAACTTTATATCTCCCACTGCACGAGCTGAGATGACATCTCCCGTTCCGACCCTAAGCGTCATCTCACCCTCATCGAGAACGTTGAAGGAATTAGTTTCCTGTAAAGAAGAGCAAACGTGGTTAGTGGCTCCTGAATTAGGTATCCAGGTAAAGTCATCACTTTCCACTAAACATGTTTCAAGAACAAGTAAATCACATTTATCTTTCTTCTCTTTGAGCTTAGCAAGGTACTTTGGGGAGTTTCGCTTCCAGTGTCCTTCCATGTTGCAGTGGAAACACTTTCCTTTGTCTACAACCTTGGCCTTTCCCTTGCCCTTATTAGTAGTGACAGGTGCTTTTCCCTTCCCTCCTTTCTTTTTCTTCTGGATCTTCTTAAGGCCAGAAGAGGAGCTGCAGGACTTTATTCTAAAGGATGAACCCTTCTGAAACTTTCTGGAATGGGCAAACAGATTTTCCTCTCCATCAACCTGTCCCTTATTTTTCATAAGAGACTGAAAAGTCTGTAGCTCGTTTAGGAGAGTAGTCAGGTTGTACTCTATCTTGTTCATCACCGCATTACTGCAGAATTGCTGGGAACTGTTCGGAAGTGATTCCTGGATGAACGACACCTGACTTTGCTCGTCTATGACCACGCCGTTCATTTCTGCCACGTCGAAGTAGACCATCAGATCAAGAACGTGTTCTCTCACCGAAGACCCCTTCTTCATACGGGAGTTATAAACATACTTGAGGGATTCATGTCGAAGTTGTCCAGAGGTTGTCCGAACATATACTGCAATAAACTCATGATCTCACTGGCTGAAACCATGCCCTCGTGCTTTTTGGCAAGAACTTCCGAAACAGTAGCCAAAATATAGATCTTGACCTTGTCATTGGCCTTGATCCAGCGGTCATATGCGTCCTTAACAGATTGAGGAGTGTTTCGAGCACAGACCTGGGGACACTCTTCAATTAGTACAAATCGAAGGTCATCAACAACCAGAATCATATTCAGGTTGGACTTCCACGTAATATAGTTTTCGCCAGTTAAATGTTCACTTTTGAGTAAGGTTATAATCGAGGACGACATGCTGAAATTAAAAAATAGTTGTAATTAGTTATGCCTTTTAATCCATTAAAACCAATCAATTTTAGCAAAATTATTAAAGAACCCTAATGTTTAAATTAAACCTTTAATTTTGCAACGATACTTCAAGGGTTTAGAATAAAAGCCACCATCGGGTGGTCAGTCACTCCTCTCCTGAATTGAGACTATCTGAGCTAATTCTCACTACCAGAACATCTCATGTCCCAATGATTCTTAGCTACCGTTTGTTTGGTCAAGGACTTGTTAACTAGCTTAACTTATCCGGTAAATGTGAACCTACCATTTTTTAGATCCAACAGGTCCGAGGCAATAGGCTACTATTAAGAAAGACAACTGTGGAAAAATTACCTAAGAGACCCTATCCATTTCTGGAGTTCGCGGTGTTCCGATCCCTATAGTCAGACCCTCCATAGGGATTGGCTGCTCCAGGACAACCTAGCAGGTGGACTATAGAAATCTCACGATGCGACCTAATGGAGGAGATCGTAAGATACGTTGACACGCGTCCTGCTCGCATTTACTATGGATACTTCCCTCATTCACCTTGGTATTGAACCATGCAAACACTTACCATAGGGGGACACTCTATTGACGTTGCGTAGCCGAGCATGGAACTCACGGTGTGAACTCTTGAGGACGTGAGAGTAAACTCGATGCGAATATCTTGTTTTCTCCCACTAAAGTTCCTAAAGTTAGGGTATAGGTTTAACGTAGTCGGATTCCGGCTAAAAGAATCTATATAAGTCTATGTCGATTATAACTGTTATAACTAGGTCTTTTAAACTTATGTCTAGGTGATAAAACGTTTTAATTACCTATATATAAAGCTAGCTAACAAGACTATGGTTAATTCAACTTAGGTTCCAAGTCAGTTCCCTTGTAAGAGGTGTTTCGTTAACCGTCAGCTTAAGTACCCCCAACCTTAAACAGAATATCACCAGTAGAGTTCCCTAATAACCAATGTCCTATTGTCCTACTATATTTTAAACAATTCAAAATACTATGTAAGACTGATTTCTAATCCTATTAGAAATTAAACTTAGGTCTAATTAACACATTTTAAAACTAATTTCATTTTACCCAAGTTCCTATGTTTGCATGCATTTCTTTGTTATAGGTTATAGTTTCTAAAACCTCATTTATAACTTTTATAAATTTTAATAATTAACCTATGACAAAGAACTATATGAAAAATCCAACAATTGTATTCTAATTAGAAATGCATTGACATTCAACTCTTTGAATCATGCAAATTACTTTAAAAAAAATAACACTTTATTTTAAACTAAGTAATTTCATGCTCCCTGGTATTCATTTTTCATATAATTGACTTAACTAATTACTCATGAAAAATAGACATGCATTTTTATCATTTTCATATAACACTTATATAGATAAAATGCATGAACATGCTTATCCTAAGGTGGGAATAATTCTAAATGACATTCATAAAGAAAATAGTCGTTAAATTAGAAAATTTGACCCCTAAAGTACAAGAAATAATAAAATTACACTAATCTTATTACAAAAACGGTCCAAAACGCCTTGAACCGGAGTCGAACTGCTCGAACCGGACCAACCAACCATAGCCCGAACCACCCGAATCTTTGTTGAACCGGTCTGGTCCAATCAACAGTTGCCACGGCGTTGCAACGCCGCCTCCCTAGCGCTTGCATCCAGCATCGGGCTAGCGTTGAAACGCCATGAATCGGCGTTGCAACGCTGCTACCCCTCAAATCCCTTATCAATAGGGATCATCAGCGTTGCAACGCCATCCACCAGCGTTGCAACACTGATGAATGGAGTTGCAACGCCCCAATGGGCGTTGCAACGCTGCTGGTGAAGCAGCAACCTGCTCCTTCAAAAACAGTAGCTTCAATTAACAATTTCTCACTCGAATTTCATCTGAATTGCCTCGAACAAGTAACGAACGACTCAATAACTTTATTACAGACTTGATTTTGCACTTTAATGCCCAAAAACACAAGGGCCTTACATCAATTTGATCAAATCAAATAAAAACTCTAAAGACAAATTTTCCTAAACAGTTTAACAGCAAACCAAATGCAATTCCCACCTAACAAATGCAATTTTGTTCCAAGCAAAACAAAACAAGCATTGCTCAGATACCAATTGAAGGGAATCGAATCCCAGTGAGCAGCGAAAACGTGTGATTAAGATCGAATTGCTTGTTTGTTTTGATTTTTTCCAAAAACCCCATACATTGATAATTTACAGAGATAAGCAAATTAAATACTAAAGCATGGATTAAACAAGTAAACATGGTGTACTCTAAACTAAAAGGAAAGAAAACATTACCTTTGTAGTTATCAACTTCCACAACAACTCCTTGCTTTAAAATTCACACAACAACAACAACAAAGTTCTACCTCTGTTCCATCAGGACGCAACCAGTAGAAAGAATCTTCTATCCTCTGCGTGTCTTAGATCACTTCCTTGGTGGGTAGGAATCAGACAACTTGGAAGAGAAGGAGATTTTGATTATAGAGAGAATTTTCAACAGCAATTTCTTAAATGCACCAAATGATCCATCTATCAATTCAAATAAACTAGGGTATATGGATGCCCTAGTTTATTGTATTTTGTATCTCTGTAACCACTGTTTTAGATTGTAATGTATCCCACTAAAGTCTTAGTTAAAGTGGGATCTTGTTGGGATTTGCGCTCTAAAACTCGTATTTTGTAAATAATGTTCTAATTAAATTAATAAAGAGTTATTATCATCAATAAAGAGTTATTGTTCATTATTTACTATCTTGCCCTTTTATTAACTCTAAATCCAATAAACTAACATCTAAGGTTGTAATATGTCTCTTGAACTGAATGTAGTGTACATATAAGGATCTTAGTTCGAGATACAACCTAAAGGGTCTATAGTAAGGGGATGAAGCTTCAGTACCTTACCCTGATAATACTATGTTGGGATTTTTGTCCTAGACTCGTGTTTGTAAATTACTATTTGAAATTAATAAGAGTTATTTATTTCATTACTTTCTGTCTCGCAAATTTTACAAACTTTTCCAATAAACTAAGCTCAAGGGTCATTGAATTTGTGAGAGAACTAGAACTTGAACAGTGTGTAGTGGAGACACAGGGAGGATCACGTTCGAGTTAATGACCCGAACGGTCTACAGTATATGGATAGGGTTGGAGACCTAATCCTCGGATACTGAGTGTGATATCGACCCGCTTTGTATTAGATACGAGGAGGTGATCCGACTCGCTCATGTGGTTGACATGCGAGTGGGGGCATCCTGTGCAATGAGATTGTACAATACCAAACCGTGAATTATTAGACCTACTGATGTAACACCGTTGACAGTAAGGACTAATAAATTCGTAGATGACCATTAGTGACTTGACCTAAATCCTGAGCGTGTTACGGACTCCTGTCTACGGGGGTCTTTCCTTTGACTAGTACGGGTGAGGTTGGTCAAAGTTACTCGCCCAATATGCCTATCTTCTCAGGGACAGGACCAAGTAGGGAGCTGGAAACTTAACTATGCGAGATGGAATTCACTGCTCCCGCCTTTTTAGGAAACTAGAGGGTTGTTCCCTTAAGTCTTTGCTCCGGGCTTGGACAACGGCGCCCACCTTCTCACCGCCCGAGAAGGGTGTTGTGTATGGTTGGACCATCACAATATGTTGTTCATTAGAAGAGCAGTGGGGACTTAAAGAACAAGAAGTAGACACAAGGGTAAAACGGTAATTTGACCCAGCCGTGTCTACGAACAACCTGTGAAGGGTCGACTCATGGGCATTGGTTATATCAGTGGACACGTAATATTCTGCACTGACGAAAATGAAACTATGGGCTATAGTGGAGTGTTATCGTAGCTAATGAATGTTGATTAACCGGGTCAAAGAATTTGATAGGCTAATCTCGTATCATTGGAGCTCGTCACTGTAGGTCTATTAGGTCACTCGGTTTGCTCAAACTGGGTTAAAAGAAGGGTCAATATTTTGGTGTGAAATTAAAGTGTTTAATTTCACTTAGAGGCATTTATGTCATTTATATGAGATATGAATGATATAATATATAGTTTAATGTGAATGAGATTCATAATAAACTATAGGTTAGCCTAATTGTTGAATTAGGGCTAATTGGAGAAATTAATTGAGAGAAATTAAATTGGGTGTGATTCAATTTAATAAATCCACAATTATGCAAATGTGATTTGTATAATGAGATATGAAATATCTTATATTATATGGTTATGCAAATATGATTTGCATAACCTATGGTTGTGGTAAAATGGTAATAATATGGAGATTTTAACTCCATGTTCTCTCCATTATTTAAACCCTTCTTGCAAAAAGGGAGGTAAGGAAATCTCTCATTTTTGGAAATCTCACCAAAAGAAGAGAACAATCTCTCTCAATTTTCTCTCTAGAATTTCTCCTCTCCAAACCAAAATAAAGTTCCCACAAACTTCTTTCTTTCCAAAAGAAGAACAACCGAGACTCCGATTGGTTGTGTTTGGGTTCTTGTTCGTGAGAAAAGATCAAGTTCGTTGAGATCGAGATTTCACGAAGTGTTCATGATCGAAGGAAGGAATAGTGAAGAATTGTCTTCAACAAGTAAGTAGTTCTACTTGTTGTATTCTTCTTTCCTTTAATTGCATGTTTAGCCTAGATCTAAGTGTTAGATTAATTTTAATGAAATTTAGTTGCACAATTTTCACCACGACGATTCAATCGTCTCTCGCTGCGTGGGATTTTCATTACCTTCATACTATGGATATGGCCAACTTTGTATATGATACAAACACGGTGACCCTAATGTGTTCGTGTAGACGCCATGTGAGTGGGGATATCCTATGTGATGAGATTGCATAAGACCGGATCGCGAATTAGTAACCACTAGGTTTAACTTCATTGACTAGTTAGGTTTATAATTCAATAGGATGACCTAGGCAACTTGATCACAATCCTAAGTAGGTTACGAACTCCTGTTTGCGAGGGATTGTCCTTTGACTTGTATGGGTGAGAGTGTCTCGAGTTTCCGACTCAATAAGCCTACCTTCTTAAGGCCAAAACCGAGCAGGCAGCTGGGGACTTAACCTAGCAAGATGGAGTTCACTCCTTCCCGCCTATTAGGGTAAGCAGATGAATGTTCCCTTAAGTGGTGTCTTTGGGACTTGAACCAAGGGTCCGACCCTCTCATTGGCCCAAGCGGGACTTCTGTTTGTTGGTAGGACCACAAACAAATTGTTCATTAGAGGAACACTATGACTTAAGCTAAAAGATGTAACCCAGTGGTAAAACGGTAATTTGACCCAGCTGGTGTTACGAACATTCGTGAAGGATTGAATTGCTGCTATTGGTCAATATCCGTCGACACATAAATATATCTGCAGTGAGAAGAGTGCAACTGCAGGACTTTAGTGGAGTGTTCCCGCAGTTAACGAATGTTGATTAGAAGGTTAATGAGATTAATCGAATAATCTCGTATCGTTGGAGCTTCTGATGTAGGTCCATTAGGTCCACCTTCTAGCTCATAAAGGGTTCTTAGATCGTTTGAATTTGAAATGTTCAAATTCATTTAGGGAATAATCATTAATGTATAAAGATACATTATAATATAAAGTTTTACAACATTATATTATAAATTTAATTTGAATATGATTCATATTAAATTATATGAGAGAGTTAAAATACTTGAAAGAGTTCAAATGCTAATTTAATGTGAATGAGATTCATATTTAAAAACTATAGGTTAAAATTTAATGTACATAAGATGTGCATTAAAACTATAGGATAAAGGTTAAAATGATTAAATGTGATTTAATCATAATTAAATATATGATATTTAATTTGTTTTAACTAAATGTTATTTAATTAAGGTTAATATTAATATTAATATAATTAAATAGGATTTAATTAATTAATAATTAAAATCATTTTAATTATTAATTGGGAATGGGTCACGATGGCACGTTCCCACTACTCCCCAGTTCTCTCTCGATAGGAAGTGGGGAGTTATCATGTCTTTCTTCTTATTCTCCTCGTGAGAATAAATGATAGATGGATCATTTGGTGCAATTAAGAAATTATTATTGAAAATTCTCTCTATGATCAAAATCCCTTTCTCTTCCAAGTTGTTGGATTCCTACCCACCAAGGAATTGATATAAGACACTTAGAGGATAGAAGGTTCTCTCTATTGGTTGAGTCCTGTTGGAACATAGGTAGAACTTTGTTGTTGTTGCTGTGTGAATTTCAAAGCAAGGAGTTGTTGTGGAAGTTGATAACTACAAAGGTAATGTTTTCTTTCCTTTTAGTTTAGAGTACAACATGTTTACTTGTTTAATCCATGTGTTTAGTATTTAATTTGCTTATCTCTGTAAATTGCCAATGTATGGGTTTTTGGAATAAACCAAAACAAACAAGCAATTCGATCTTAATTACACGTTTCCACGGCTCACGAGGATTCGATTCCCTTCAAATGAATGTTCATTAACGGGATCAAAGAGTTTGGTCAGGTAATCTCGGATCATTGGAGCTCATGATCTGTAGGTTCATTAGGTCACTTGGTTGGCTCAATTATGGATTTGATGAGGGTATACAATTTGGAGTGAATTTGAAGTGTTTAAATTCATATAAAGGGTATTTATGTCAATTATATGGGATATAATTGATATAATATATAGTTTAATGTGAATGAGATTCATATTAAACTATAGTATAGCCTAATTATGAAATTTAGGCTTAAGTTGGAGAAATTGATTTGAGAGATTTATAAAATTGAATGTGATTTAATTTTAATTCCATATTATGCAAATGAGATTTGTATAATAAGGTATGTGATAGCTTATACTATATAGTATGCAATTATGATTTGCATATTATATGGTTGTGGTAAAATGGTGAATAGGTGGAGAATTTGTCTCCACCACATACCACTATTTATGTTGGGATTTTTGTCCTAACATCGTGTTTGTAAATTACTATTTGAAATTAATAAGAGTTATTTATTTCATCACTTTGTATCTCGTAATATTTATAAACTTTTCCAATAAACTAAGCTCCAGGGTCATTGAATTTATGAGAGAACTAGAACTTGAACGGTGTGTAGTGGACACACAAGGAGGATCACGTTCGAGTGAATGACCCAAACGGTCTACAGTATATGGATAGGGTTGGAGACCTAATCCTGGATACACTGTGGATGCGACCCGCTTTTATTAGATACAAACGAGGTGATCTGACTCGTTCATGTGGTTGACATGCGAGTGGGGGCATCCTGTGCAATGAGATTGTACAAGACCGGACCGTGAGTTATTAGACCTACTGATGTAACACAATTGACAGTAAGGACTAATAACTTCTTAGATGACCATTAGTGACTCGACTGAATCCACGAGCATGTTACGGACTCCACATGCATGGTCCGTCCTTTGACTAGTACGGGTGAGGGTGGTCATAGTTACTCGCCCAATATGCCTATCTTCTCAGGGACAGGACCAAGTAGGGAGCTGGGAACTTAACTACGCGAGATGGAATTTACTCGTTCCCGCCTTTAGGGAAACTAGAGGGGTTGTTCCCTTAAGTGATGTCTCAGGGGCTTGGACAACGGGCGCCCACCTTCTCACTGGCCCGAGAAGGGTGTTGTGTATGGTTGGATCATCACAATATGTTGTTCATTAGAGGAGCAGTGGAGACTTAAGGAACAAGAGGTAGACACAGGGGTAAAATGATAATTTGACCCAGCCGTGTCTACGAAGAACTTGTGAAGGGTCGACTCATGGGCAATTATTATATAAGTGGACACGTAATATTCTGCATTGACGGGAGTGTAGCTACGGGCTATAGTGGAGTGTTACCGTAGATAATGAATGTTGATTAACCGGGTTAAAGAGTTTGACAGGTTAATCTCGGATCATTGGAGACCGTCACTGTAGGTCCATTAGGTCTCTCGGTTGGCTCAATCTTGGTTAAAAGAAGGGTTTATGTTTTGGTATGAAATTGAAGTGTTCAATTTCACTTAAAGGACATTTATGTCATTTATATGAGATATGAATGATATAATATATAGTTTAATGGGAATGAGATTCATAATAAACTATAGGTTAGGCTAATTGGAGAAATTAATTGAGAGAAATTAAATTGGATGTGATTCAATTTAATTAATCCACATTTATTGCAAATGAGATTTGCAATATGAGATATGAGATATCTTATATTGTGTGGTTATGCAAATGAGATTTTCACAACCTATGGTTTTGGTAAAGTGGTAATAATATGGAGATTTTAACTTCATCATTCCACTATTTAAACCCTTTGCAAGAAGGGATTGGCAAGCTTTCTCTCATTTTTTTGATTTTCATCAAAGAGAAAAGATTAAAAATTCTCTCGACTCTCTCAAATTCTCCTGCCTTTCCAAAACCATAAGATCCCACAATCTTCCTTCTTTCCAAAAGAAGAACAACCGAGACTCCAAGTGGTAGTGTTCGGATTCCGTTCGTGGGAAGCATTCGTAGAGATCGTGTTTGTTCGCGAAGTGTTCGTGATCTTTGGAAGAAATATTGAAGAGAGTCTTCAACAAGTAAGTACAATTCATCTTGCTATAAATTTCTTCCTTCTATTGCAAGTTTAGCCTAGATCTAATAGTTAGACCGTTTTGACAAAATCAAGTAGCGTAATGATACCATGACGATTCGATCGTCTTCCGCTGCGCAGGGATTCTCATTTCCTTCAATTTAAAGGTGTTTTGTGAAGCACTTGGTAAGGGCATTCCATTCATTTTTGGAAATCCAACAAGAGTTCTCTCTAAAATTCTCTCAATTTTCTCTACTCTATCCACCCAAAACTCCAAAGGGAATCCCACACATTCTCCCTCATTCGTTGGAGAACAACCAAGAAGATCTTTTGGAAGTGTTCTAACAACGACTTCATTTGGGAGATTGATAGCACACAAAATGTGTTATCCTTAGGCTTAATTATTGCTAGTTTTATGATGATTTCAGGGCTTTTACGTGTTTAAATCATTTAATTTCAGGATAAGAGCGTAAACAGAACAATTGGAGATATTTTGGATCACTCGGGATTAAAATGATAATTGGAGCTTAAAATAACATCAATTGGAAGTGAAAGGACCAAACCAAGCTAATGGACCCGAAGTGATGGCGTTGCAACGTTTTCCATAGCGTTGCAACGCCGAGTGTGCTGTGAAGTTGTATTGAAGACTACAGGCGATAGCGTTGCAACGCTGCCTTAGGGCGTTGCAACGCTATCTCGATAAGAAGGCATGCACGAGGAGCCGCACAGAGGGCGTTGCAGCGCTGCTTCGTCGCAACGCCATTTTGATAAGGAGCGCGCGCGTTAGGGTAGCGGCGTTGCAACGCTACCCTCAGCGTTGCAACGTCGTCGACTATTTCCTTATTTACCAGCCGCTTAGGGTACAACGTTGCACGCTGTCCATAGCGTTGCAACGCTGCATCGATTTAGCCTATATATAGAACATTATGCAATTTTGTAATGGGAGCCGAATTTGGTAGATTTTCACCCTAATTTCGAAATACACTTTGTAAGAAGAGAGAAAAGAGCGTTTTTGGAGCCAAAGCACTCGTGGAGGTTCGAGATCGAAGACGGGAGCTCGGAGACGAAGGACCCGCATCGACACATAAGTTTAATTTTTCTTTCTTTCAATTTGTAATAGCGTTCTAAGACGTTTTCTACTTGTTTAGTTTGATTTTCAAGTGATTTAGAGTAGCTAAACATTGTAGTTAGGATTTGATTTACTTGTTATGACTTTCTTGCTATGTAATGAAGCATGTTTTGTCCTTATTTTTGGCAATTCGTTCTTTACTTCTTAATTTGTTGATTTAAGTGGACTCGAGAGATAAAGCTTAAATTATATCAAAATTATCAAGACTTGAGAAATCTGGCATGAGAATGACCTAGAAATCTTAGGGAAACGCATAAAGAAGTTGCTTAATGCCATGCATGTTGTAGGTTCATATGGAGACTATGGATTTTATTGCATGTGTGAGGCTCACTAAGAATCGAGAGGTTTTCTTGAGTATTTTACTTCTTGTTTATAAATTCATCTCAATGGTTCATTGCATATGTTAATTGAGTCATTAACTTGTAAAATCACTTCCCACAATTCTATCAATTCGTGTCTCCACATGTTTGGTTGTTTGTTAGTATTTACTTTCAACAAATTATCCATGTTATGTTTCTTTAGCTAAAATTGAGAATTAGTACCTTGAAAATTAATTAATCTAGAAAACCCATTCCTGAGGACGATACACTGTACTCAAATCACTATATTAAAACATGACCCGTACACTGTGGTATTGCAATATCTATAATTTTACGCAACAAGTTTTTGGCGCTGTTGCCGGGGAATGACGATTATTTAGATTAATTAATATTAGGAGAAAATTTGAAATTCTAAACTAAAGCTGTTTGTTTGTCTTTCCTTATTTGTTTTATTGTGTTTGTTTGTTTCTTTATTTGTTTTATTTTAGTTTTATGTGTTTTAGAGTCTTTGTCCCCTGTTTTTGGTTGTATTGCTATTGTGTAGAAGTCTTGTTCTGATTTAGTAATTTTCTAAGCATGACTTTGCATGATTTTTCTCCATCATTCTATTACTCCTCTTAGGACCCTAGTTTTGTGCATCATGATTTTTCTGAATACCATGTGTCTAATTTTTACCGTTCTGTACCTGACATATATGAAAATTCACATGAGGGTAGTTATTTAGGCACTTGGAGCAGTAGTTTTTCATACCTTAACCAACCCCTAGAGAAATTTTCTCTTATGGACCAATTGGCAGAATATACGTTAGAATTGAAATTTAAAAATTTGGTTCATAGTGAGTTAGAGAGGTTGGATAGGTTAGAAACTGAGGTGGTAGGACTTTGGGAAATAGTACAAGATAGAGCTCAATACCTTAACAAGCTAGTAGCTTCCCTTAAGGCCTTACAGGAGCAATTTCTTATCCTTACCACTAAGGAGATGCCACCTAGGAGGGTTTGTTTAGATGTTAGCGAGGATAGTTTGGGGGAGACTGAGGCACACCATGATCAGGTCAGTGAGGAAGGCAGGAGTGATACACTTAGTTCCACAAGGGAGATCCAGGTGATAAAGTTAGAGGCTAAGAAGTCTTCTTTCCTTTTATCCCCATAAATCTCCTTTATTTTTTATAACCACTTGTCTGATACTCACGAGTCTTGCTTTGATTTCAGTTCTTTTATTTTGATAAACAAAAATACCAAAAATATTTTTCTGTCTGGAGCTCAAGAAAAACAGGATAGCCTTTTAGACTTAGAAGGCTATATCGATTTGAGCAAGAAGGGCCCGAAAAAATATGAGCAATTTTATGTGCCTTGATAAGTCACCGTCTAGGTAAAGACGTTAAACAAAGCGCTTCTTGGGAGGCAACCCAAGTTTTATGTTTTATCTTTTTTTATTTTGTCTTCTTCTATGTTATTTTTTTAATTATTTGTGTTTTTTCCTAATTTCTTCCTTTCTTTTTTGTACCTCCAAGTGTATGCCCAAGGTGAGAGCTGCAGACTTGTATCCTTTTGATCCTGAGATCGAGAGGACCTGTAGGAGACTCCTAAGGGAAGGAAAAGCAGAAACGCATACCATGGCTGATCAGGAGCTCATCAATAACTCCAAACCTATCAAAGAGTATTTCCAACCTGTGTTTAATTCTGAGCAGGCTGGAACAGTCCATGCCCCTATAAATACTAATAATTTTGAACTTAAGACAGAGATGATACAGATCGTTAGGGAAGGTGCTTTCAGAGGCTTAGCCACAGAAGATCCTAACTCTCATCTTCAAATTTCTTAGAAATTTGTGGTACATTTAAAATGAATGGTATCTTTGCTGATAGTATTCGCTTACGTCTTTTTCTTTTCTCTTTGCAGGGTAGAGCCAAAGAATGGCTAGGGTTCCTTCCCTCAGGTAGTATCACTTCCTGGGAGGAGTTGGCCCAAGCCTTCATGACCAAATTCTTTCCACCTAAGAAAGCTGCAAAGTTAAGGACTGAGATTGGAACATTCAGGCAGCAGGAGGGAGAGCAGTTATTTGAGACATGGGAAAGGTACAAGGACATGCTCGGGAGGTGCCTACAAAGATGGCTATCCAGATTGGCTTGTGTACAAATCTGTTTTATAATGGACCGGAAGGTAAGACCAGGACCATTCTGAATGCCACTGCTGCAGGGGCTTTAATGGCGAAGACTGTGCCAGAAGCACGTGCCCTCCTTGAGAAAGTGTCAACTGCTAGCTACCAGTGGCCTACAGACAATGACAGATCTAAGCTAGTTGTTGGATCAGATCAACTTGATGAGGTAACCTCTCTTAGATCTCATATGGCATCTCTCACTCATGCTCAAATAATTTTGCAGATCACCACGCATGACGGGGATGTCCTCTCAATGCTCCCACCAATGGCGAATCCACTATGGAGCAATTGCACTACCCGAACAACGAAAGCAACACCTATGGGGAAATCGGACTCGAGAATAACCTACCAACACATTACAATCCAGGTTTGAGGTATCATGAGAATTTCTCTTATGCTAACAACAAACATGTGTTGAATCCTCCTACATGGCATGCTTCTACATCGCAGAGGAACCATCCTCGAAGACACAAAGGCACTCCTTCATAGTGAATCCGTAAGTCGGTCCAACTAAATCGGAGAATGCGATCACCATCTATCTCGGTATTGTGACTAGTCATGGAGCTGCAATAAAGAATATAGAGACTCAGATTAGCCAAATGAACACATCACTCCAGGAACTGCAAGCAAGGAAGGAAACACCTTGAGGGAGTACAGTCTAGCTAAAGACGTTAAAGAAAGCGCTTCTTGGGAGGCAACCCAAGTTTTACCTACTTTTGTTTTTCTGTCTTTAGCTTGCTTTAGTTTGTTTTTTGTTGTTTTTCAACTCTTAGTTTCTTTACTAGTTTGTTGTTTTACTTTGTAGGTTGTGAAGATGCCTTTCATCCATGCTCCCATTCTTAGGAACTCCAACACACATGCTTTGGCTATCCAAGAAACTCATAAAAATCTCCATTACTCAGGACAATATTGTTCACTCTTACACTTTTTACTTTATTTGAGTTTATTTTGCAAACATTGGGGGCAATGTTTAGTTTAAGTTTGGGGGTGGGATGTTGTTTATCTGTTGTGACTGTCTTGAGTATGTGATGAATTGCTGATTGATTTTATGCATAAGTATGACTAGGATGGCCTAGGATGAGATTTAATTGAAAAATTCTTGTGATTCTGCTGAAACTTGAGAGCATGATATGAATTCGAGTTAATTTAAAATTTTTCTTGAGTTTTTCTTGCACGATTATGCACATAGCTCGTGTTCCAAAGAGTTTTGAAATGCTTATAACAAAGTTATTAGGTTTAGAAGTTTGATGTCACCTCGATAGGTCTGAGAACTGATTTGAGAGTTAAACTGCAGGATAGGGTGGATGACAATATGAAGTGCATGTTCTGTAAAATTTGTGCATTATGTGAAAAATTTTGTTTTGTTTATATTTTTTAGTTTATTAAAGAAAATAAATCGTGAGGACAAAAAGAACTACCTTCACTGTGATCAGTTAGGCCACTCATTGAGCGAGTGCTCTGGGTAGGGTCCCTGCAGTGGATGTGTGAAAGCTACTGCCCTTGCACACAAAAAAAAAAAAGAGAGAAGAAATTAGAAAAATTGATAAAAAAAAAATGATTACGTGCTGAGTAAAGTTATTTAATTCTTGAATGTGGGGAGGCTCAAAGATTAGTAATTAAGACTAGTGTAGGGGGAAGTTGAATGGAGAGTCTAATAAAGTTGATCCGGGCTTAGTAAAAATGAAGGGAACATAGGTTAATCACACACACACGTAGGAACACTTGGGAAAAGTTTTTAAATTGCTTGTTGAAGTGTTATGTTTGAGTGTTTCCTGTGATTGCTAGAGTTTCTCTTAAATTTTTGAGGCTTGAATCAAATGTATGTATAAGAACAATCTAATGTTTAATTCTATTTTTGCTCGAGACTAGCAAAAGTTTAAGTTTGGGGGTGTTTGATAGCACACAAAATGTGTTATCCTTAGGCTTAATTATTGCTAGTTTTATGATGATTTCAGGGCTTTTACGTGTTTAAATCATTTAATTTCAGGATAAGAGCATAAACAGAACAATTGGAGATATTTTGGATCACTTGGGATCAAAACGAGGCTAATTGGAGCTTAAAATAACATCAATTGGAAGTGAAAGGACCAAACCAAGCTAATGGACCCTAAGTGATGGCGTTGCAACGCCGAGCGTGCTGTGAAGCTGTATTGAAGACTACAGGCGATAGCGTTGCAACGCTTCCTTAGGGCGTTGCAACGCTATCTCGATAAGAAGGCATGCACGAGGAGCCGCACAGAGGGCGTTGCAACGCTGCTTCGCAGTGTCGCAACGCCATTTCGATAAGGAGCGTGCGCGTTAGGGTAGCGGCGTTGCAAAGGTATGTAACAACTGTAACCTTTCCAACTTCCCTTTGCTTAACCTAGAATGCATGTGATGTAGTTTAATTTTAAGTAATTTCGTGTAACACAACGAGGCAATGCGATTCGCATCGCTTCCATTGCGAAATTCAATCCCATCACCAAGGACACCCCAACGAAGCATGTCCTCAACTGCAATGGAACTTAGTGCCAAATCCCTACACCTTGGGTGAATTCTCTGGTCATCAAGTAAACTATGAGTCTTATGATCCCTACTGTCCTGAATGGGATGAATCCAGTTATGGCTATGGATACCTGGAGGAGCAACAAAACCAGTACCATCATATTTAAAATTCAAGAACGTTTCTTGAAGACATGATGAAAACTATAGTGACTAATGTTCAGATATTGACATACAAAGTAAGAGACATTAAGAAGTTGCAAGTGCAGCAACAACCTGAGCTGAAGAGTTTGGGAAATCAAATCTCCCAAATAACTAATTCTATAAGGAGAGTGGAAAGTCAAAAAGAACAATTAATTGAGATTACTAAAGTCGAAGCCATGATGTACGAGGATGACGATGATGATGGGTTGAGAATTTTATATCATATGAGATCCAAGTTTGTGAGGTTAAGGAGGAGTTTGAGCTTACACCCGAATAGGAGGTTTAGGTGATAGAGTTGGAGGGCTAAAAAACCTTCACCTGTTCTGTCCCATTGCATTTCTTTTGATTATGAATTATCTTCTTCTTACTTTCATGAGTCCGTAGAGTCGTTTATTCGTTTTGAGTCAGCTGAGTCTTATTTTATATCTTTTGTTCCTTATATAAAAAATTCCAAAACTAATGATATGTCTGGTACCCTTGAGAAGCATGTGCGCCTTTTAGACTTCGAAGGTTATATTGATTCAAGCAAGAAGGTGAAGGGAATTGATTTCCCGCAACGGAAGCGATGCAAATCGCCGTTGGTTCGTTGTAGTTCTAATTTTCTTAAAACTAAAAGCATCAACATACTAATTAGGCTAAACATGCTTTTCGAGAAGGAAAAACAGTAAGTACAGTGTTACTAACCTCTTGAAGAGCGCTTCTTCGATTTCCTCCTCGATCACGAACTCTCGATCCAACGATCTTCTCCAAAACACGAACCGAATCGCTTACGGAACCAAAAGGACACTTCCACTTGATCTTCTCGGTTGTTCTCGGGAGGTAGAGGGAGAGTTGGGGGACTCCCTTTTGAATTGGGTTTGGAGAAAGTAAAGAGAATTGAGAGAGAGGTATAGAGCATTCTTTCTTTCTCTTTTGGCTCAAAATTAGAAAAAAAAAAGAGAATGTCATAACAAATGCTTCTCCAAGCACCTATATATAATGGTGTGTGGTGGAGTTAAAATCTCCACCAATTCACCAAAATATCACAACTATATCATATGCAAATCATATTTGCATATCATATAATATAAGGTATCTCATACCTTATTATACAACTCACATTTGCATAATTGTGGAATTTTAAATTGAATCATATTCAATTTAATTTCTTTCAATTCAATTTCTCCAAATTATCATATTCAATTTAATTTCTTTCAATTCAATTTCTCCAAATTAACCCTAATTAATTAATTCGACTATACTATAGTTTATTATGAATCTCATTCACATTAAACTATATCACATATAAATGACATAAATACCCTTTTAATGAATTTGAACCCTTCAAATCCACTCAAAATTGTAAACTCTCATTTGGTCCAATTTGAGCTAACCGAGGGACTTAATGGATCTACAAATGACGAGCTCCAATGATACGAGATTAACCGATTAAACTCTTTGACCCGGTTAATCAACATTCATTAACTACGGTAACACTCCACTAAAGCTCGTAGCTACACTCCCATCACTGTAGGAAAAATTATGTCTATCGATATAACCAATGCTCGTGCGTCGACCCTTCACAGGTTATTCGTAGTCACAGCTGGATCAAATTACCGTTTTACCCCTGTGTCTACCTCTTGCTCCTTAAGTCTCACTACTCCTCTAATGAAAAACTTTGTTGCATGGTTCGACCATAAGCAACATCCCTGTCGTGCCAATAAGAGGGTGGGTGCCCATTGTTCAAGCCCTGGAGACAACACTTAAGGGAACAACCCCTCTAGCTTCGCTAGCTCGGGAGCGAGTGAATTTCTTCTTGCGTAGTTAAGTTTCCAACTCCCCACGAGGTCCTACCCCCAAGAAGATAGGCATATTGGGCGTATTCTGGCCACCCTCACCCGTACTAGTCAAAGGACAGACCCCCGCAGACAAGAGTCCGTAACACGATTAGGATTAAGGATGAGTCACTAATAGTTATCTACGAAGTTCTTAGTCCTATATTGTAAACGGTGTTACATCAGTTAGGTCTAAGAATTCACGGCCCAGTCTTGTACAATCTCATTGCATAAGATGCCCCCACTCGCATGTCAACCACATGAACCAGCTGGATCACCTCGTTTGTATCTAATACAAAGCGGGTCTCATCCACAGTGTTACCAGGATGAGGTTTCCAACCCAATCCATATACTGTAGACCGTTCAGGTTATTAACTCGAACGTGATCCTCCCCGTGTGTCTACTACACACCATTCAAGTTCTCTCAAATAATATGACTCTAGAGCTTAGTTTATTGGATTAAGTGTATAAAATGAGAGATACAAAGTTTGATAAATAAATAACTCTTATTCATTTAAATCAAATATATTACAAACTACATGAGATTAGGGCATACACCCCAAAAGAAGGGGTCAACGAAAATTGAAGAATTTTATGTGTCCTAACATGCACAAGAGTTCCATGGGCCGACAACGATAAACCAAGCGCTTATTGGGAGGCAACCTAGTTTTGACCATATCATTGATTTTGATTTCGGTTTTTTTATTTTTTTTATTTTCTTTATTTAGGGTTTTTATCTCTTAGAATAAGAGTTATAATTGAGCCTTTTTTGTGATTATTTCTTGGTATTGTGGGCTTTCTTTTTCTAGTTTAGCTTTAGAAACCCCTGTTGGGATTTTTGTCCTAATCTCGTGTTTGTAAATTACTGTTTGAAATTAATAAGAGTTATTTATTTCATTACTTTGTGTCTCGCAATATTTAAAAACTTTTTCAATAAACTAAGCTCCAGGCTCATTGAATTTATGAGAGAACTAGAACTTGAATGGTGTGTAGTGGACACACAGGGAGGATCACGTTCGAGTTAATGACCCGAGCGGTCTACAGTATATGGATAGGGTTTGAGACCTAATTCTGGATACACTATGAATGCGGCCCGCTTTTTAATAGATACAAGCGAGGTGATCTAACTCGTTCATGTTGTTGACATGCGAGTGGGGGCATCCTGTGCAATGATATTGTACCAGACCGGACCGTGAATTATTAGACCTACTGATGTAACGCCGTTGACAGTAAGGACTAATAAATTCGCAGATGACCATTAGTGACTCGACCTGGATATTGAGCGTGTTACGAACTCCTGTCTGTGGGGGTCCGTCCTTTGACTAGTACGGGTGAGGGTGGTCACAGTTACTCGCCCAATATGCCTATCTTCTCAGGGACAAGACCAAGTAGGTAGCTTGGAACTTAACTACGCGAGATGGAATTCACTCGTTCTCGCCTTTAGGGAAACTAGAGGGGTTGTTCCCTTAAGTGTTGTCTCCAGGGCTTGGACAATAGGCGCCCACCTTCTCACTGGCCCGAGAAGGGTATTGTGTATGGTTGGATCATCACAATATGTTGTTCATTAGAGGAGCAGTGGGGACTTAAGGAACAAGTGGTAGACACAGGAGTAAAACGGTAATTTGACCCAGCCGTATCTACGAACAACCTGTGAAGGGTCAACTCATGGGCATTTGTTATATCAGTGGACACGTAATATTCTGCACTGACAGGAGTGCAGCTACGGCTATAGTGGAGTGTTACCGTAGCTAATGAATTTTGATTAACCGGGTCAAAGAGTTTGCAAGTTAATCTCGGATCATTGGAGCCCATCACTGTAGGTCCATTAGGTCCCTCGGTTTGCTCAATCTGGTTTAAAAGAAGGGTTAATGTTTTGGTATGAAATTGAAGTGTTCAATTTCACTTAAAGGGCATTTATGTCATTTATATGAGATATGAATGATATAATATATAGTTTGATGTGGATGAGATTCATAATAAACTATAGGTTAGCCTAATTGATGAATTAGGGCTAATTGGAGATATTAATTGAGAGAAAATAAATTGGATGTGATTCAATTTAATTAAACCACAATTATTGCAAATGTGATTTGCAATATGAGATATGAGATATCTTATATTATGTGGTTATGCAAATGAGATTTGCATAACTATGGTTGTGGTAAAGTGGTAATAATGTGGAGATTTTAACTCCATCATTTCCACTATTTCAACGCTTTGCAAGAAGGGATTAGTGTGAAAGTCTCTCATTTTTTTATTTTGATCAAAGAGAAGAGATCAAAATTCTCTCTACTCTCTCAACTCTCCTCCCTCTCCAAAACACTAGAATCCCACAATTCTCCTTCTTTCCAAAAGAAGAACAACCAAGGTTACAATTGGTGGTGTTGTGTTTTTGTTCGTGAGTTTTGTTCGGGATCGTAGAGATCGTGATTGTTCGCGAAGTGTTCGTGATCTTTAAAAAAAATATTGAAGAGAGTCTTCAACAAGTAAGTACAATTCATCTTGCTGTTTTTTCTTCCTTCTTTGCATGTTTAACCTAGATCTAAATGTTAGATCATTTTAACAAAACTCAAGTAGCGTAATGATACCTTGACATTTCGATCGTCTTCCGCTGCGCGGGGATTTTCATTCCCTTCAATTGGTATCAGAGCCATTTCAATGGTTCATCATTATGCACCGTTTTTGTTAAATTAGGTGGGTAAATTGCCTTAAATTCATGAGATGAATGTTGGTTTTGCTGAATGGATGTTTAGGTTTTTGGCACTAGAATAGATTTACAATTTATGTTGATGAGATCAATGTAAGGGCCCGTTGTTTTTGGGCATTTTGTTGTAAATCGAGTCTGTAAGTCCGGGTCGTTCGTGGTAAGAGTTGCTGTGATGAAATCGGAGCAGAAACAGGCAAATTTCGGTGAAGAACAACAAAGGTGTTTGTTGTTCTGTTGATGACGTTGAGACGATGTTCATCGTCGTCTCAACGCTATCCTTGCGGGCGCTAGGTGTAGCGTTGAATTGCCACGGCGTGGAGCACGCTGGCCTCAACGCTGGACACGGCAGCATTGCAACGCTGCCCACGGCGTTGCAACGCTACACGCGTAGTGGGCGGTTGCAGCATCCTATTCACGAGATGTGGGCAAGTGGAGTTCGTGGGGCAGTTTATTAAATTGTATTTTTATTTATTTTTATTTGTAAAATGTATTTTAATTTTTTATTTAATTATTTTATTAAATAATGTTAATTTAAGTGTTATATTAATATTATTTAATTAAATAATTGCCCCTAGGTGTCAAAAACTGGTCCATTTTTGCTATTTAATTATTTTATGCATGAGATGTATATTTTAATTAATTTCTATGTGCATAATGTATGTCATATAGATTTAAAATCTCACCTTAGGTTAAACATTTTCATGCATCATTTATATTATAAGAGTTATAATATGTTTGCATGATAGGTTATAATATAATAAAATGCATGTTTAATTTAATTAATATAAGTGTTATATTTTTAGATTAAAGTATGCTCATGCATTTATATTCATGAGATGAATTATATTATGTTATAGTATATAGTTATTCATGTGATGAATGATCAAACACTATAACATAGAAATGCATGCAACCTAAGTTAATTATTAGTTTTAAAGAGTTTAGAACTTGAATAATTAGACTTAGGTTTTCTATATTCTAATGAGATTAGAAATTAGGAAATCAAAGTTTAGTCTATGAATGGAGACGGATTAGTAACTCTGTCTAAGGAAGGTTTTGTCTAAGGCTGGGGTATTTAAGTTGACGCTTGCAGAACACCCCTACCTGGAAACCGACCTAGGAGTGAATTCGGTCCGGAGATTCTTAGATTATACTTATTGTGAGTGCCGCTAATTAAAAGTGTTTTAATTTACTCACATAGACCTAAGTTATAATGTGATTATAGACTTAGGTTAATGCCATATAAGAGTTATATTGGTAGACTGGTAAGTTTTAGCCTGTTTATCTAGGTCAATCCCTATTAAAATTAAAGTGCTAAGTGGGAGGAAATAAAGTGTACGAGATACATTTGAATTTCCAACCACAAATCTCCGTTAAGTCCGCACCGTGAGATCTATACTCGGCCTCGTGGCGCAAATGGGAGCGTCCCCCTTCGGGTGGCATTTGAATAGGTCAATATCATCGTGGATGGAGAAAGTACTTATAGTGAGTAGGAGCGGGACTTGTGAAAACGGGACCCACGGTCTCTTCTTTCGATTCACACCGAGAGACGCCTATGATCCGCCTACTAGTTTGGCCTGGACCAGACAATCCCTTCGGAGGGCCTGATCATGGGAGTCGGAACACCGTGAATTCTCGAAAGGGATACAGTTTCCTGGTTGGTTTTCCTTCTTGGTTCACCCTTTCGTGGCTATGGTTTGGACGGATCTTGGAAACTTAAAGATTGAGGGTAACACTCACAAAATTCGTTAAGTGGTAATGAATTCGACCGAACAATGGTAATTGGACGCCTATGGAATAAGAGTTATTCTGGGATTAGGGTCTGATCGAGAAAGTCTCATCCTAGAGGAGGAGTGTTTTGTTCACCCTTCAGTGGCGGTCATTCTAAACCTTTAGGGTATCATTGCGAAATTTTGAATCACCTAGGGATCATGAAACAATTTTGCTAAAACTTGATTGGTTTTCAAAAAGTTTTTTGCGAGACTAACACAAAGTTTTCTTGATTTTTAAGCTTAAAACATGTCTAGCACAATAATAGCTCTACTGGCGTCTGATAAATTAGTGGGAGATAATTACCAAAGTTGGAAAAACAACATAAACACAATTTTGATAACTGACGACATTAAGTTCGTGCTCTCTGAGGAGTGTCCTCAGATGTCGGGCTCGACTGCGTCACGAAGTGTTCGCGATGCATACGATCGATGGATCAGGGCCAATGAAAAGGCCAAGGTCTACATCATTGCCAGCATGTTTGATGTTTTGGCAAAAAAGCATGAGCTGATGGTCACCGCCAAGGAGATCATGGAGTCCTTGCAGGAAATGTTTGGACAACAGTCCTTTCAGGTCCGGCATGACTCGCTCAAATACGTCTTCAACGCACGGATGAAAGAGGGGTCGTCTGTCCGTGAACATAATCTAGACATGATGACCCACTTTAATCTGGCTGAGATGAACGGGGCTTCGATCGATGAGTCGAGCCAAGTCAGTTTTATTCTGGAGACTCTTCCGAAGAGTTTCCTTCAATTTAGTAGCAAAGCTGTTATGAACAAAATTAGCTACACTCTTACTACCCTCCTCAATGAGCTACATAATTTCTAGTCCTTGAACAGGGTCAAGGCATCGAAATTTGAGGCAAATGTTGCCTATAGGTCTTATCACAGGGGTTCGACCTCTGGGACGAAACTTGTTGCTCCTTCACGCCCGAAAGGGAAGAAGAGGATGAAGAAGGTCAAGGACGTTGCAGAGAAAGGAAAGTGTTTCCACTTCAATGGGGCGGACACTCGAAGAGGAACTGTCCCAAATTCCTGGCCGAGAGGAAGAATCAAGGTAAATGTGATTTACTTGTGATGAAACTGCTTAGTGGAGAATAGTGACTCTGCCGGATATTGGATTCGCGCCACTAACCATGTTTGTTCTTCTTTTCGTGAGATTGATTCTCGGCACTACTGCGAGAGGGTGAGGTGACTCTACGAGTTGGATCCGGGAGCTTGTCTCTCATTGCAAATGATCGACACTGTGTGAAAGCTACATTTTGGCGGGAAGTACTTATTATTAGATAATTTGTACATTGTACTGTGGGTTTACTAGAAACCTTGTTTCCATTTCTGCCTAATTGAACAATCTATATGTGTTTCTTTTGAATTAAATAAAGCATTTATTTCTTTCAAAGGCAATGTTATTTGTTCAGCTTCACTTGAGCATAATCAGACGTTTTGAAACCTAATTCGGTCAAAAGTGTTTTGAATATCGAATTGTTTAAAACTCATAGAAACACGAACTAAGAAAAGCAAAAGTTTCTCCTAAGGAAAATGCCCATCTTTCGCATCTACTAGTAGCTACATTAATCTCAATAGGATTGAGAAACTAGTGAAGAGTGGACTTCAAACGAGTTGGAAGAAAACTCTTTTGGGTGTGTGTGAGTCATGCCTTGAGGGCAAGATGACCAAACGTCCTTTTAGTGGAAAAGGATACAGAGCCAAAGAGCCTCTTGAGTTAGTACATTCTGACCTCTGTGGTCCGATGAATGTTAAAACTCGAGGCAGTTATGAATACTTCGTGTCTTTCATAGACGATTACTCGAGGTATGAGTATATTTACCTAATGCACAAGAAGTCTGAAACTCTTGAAAAGTTCAAGGAGTACAAGACTCGAGGTTGAGAACCTCTTAGGTAAATCGCTTAAAACACTTCGATCGGATCGAGGTGGAGAGTACATGGACACCGAATTTCGTGGACTAGATGATAGAACACTTAATTACGTCCCCAACTCTCAAAGAATCGTATGCCACAAAGAGAATGGTGTATTGGAGAGGAGAAACATAACCTTGTTGGACATGGTTCGGTCGATGATGAGTTATGCTCGTCTCCCTAATTCTTTTTGGGTTACGCAGTAGAGACTGCGGTCTATATTTTGAACAACGTTCCGTCGAAGAGTGTTTGTGAAACACCTTTCGAGCTTTGGAGTGGACGTAAAGGCAGTTTACATCACTTCAGGATTTGGGGATGCCTGACGCACGTGTTGGTGTCAAACTCAAAAAAGTTGGAACCCCGTTCGAAATTGTGCCTATTCGTAGGTTACCCTAAAGAGACTAGGGGTGGTCTATTTTTCGATCCTAAGGATAATAGGGTGCTTGTGTCGACAAACGCCACTTTCCTAGAGAAAGACCACGTCAGGGATCATTTACCAAGGAGTAAAATTGTGTTAAATGAAATGGACAGTACATCAACAAGAGTTGTTGATGGGTCTAGTACATCAACAAATGTTGTTGATCCTAGCACGTCTAGTCAAATCCGTTCCCAAGAGTTAGGAATGCCTCGACGTAGTGGGAGGGTTGTGAGACAGCCTGATCGCTACATGGGTTTAGCTGAAACCTCAGTTGTCGCTCCTAATGATGACTGTGAGGATTCATTGACCTATGATCTGGCAATGGTTGATGTTGACAAAGACGAATGGATTAAAGTTATGGACCAGGAAATGGAATCTATGCACTTCAATTCTATCAGGGAGCTTGTGGATCAACCGGATGGGGTAAAACCTATTGGTTGCAAATGGATCTACAAGCGTAAACGTGGCGTAGATGGGAAGGTGTAAACCTTCAAAGCCCGACTAGTGGCAAATGGTTTTACCCAGGTTGAAGGGGTTGACTATGAGGAGACCTTTTCACCTGTTGCCATGGTAAAGTCGATCAAGATCCTTCTGGCCATTGCCACGTATTATGACTACGAGGTATGGCAGATGGACGTCAAGACAGCCTTTTTGAATGGCAAACTTGATGAGACCATCTACATGGACCAACCCAAAGGGTTCATTGCCCAAGGCCAAGAGCAAAAGGTTTGCCGGCTTCATAGATCCATTTATGGGCTGAAACAAGCTTTGAGGTCTTGGAATATAAGGTTTGATGAGACGATCAAATCTTATGGCTTTAATCAAAATGTCGACGAGCCTTGTGTCTAAAAGAAAATCGTTGACAAAACTGTCGCATTTTTGGGGTTTTATGTGCACGATATTCTTCTCATTGGGAATGAGGTAGAATTTCTTACTGACGTTAAGAAGTGGCTAGCTTCGGAATTCCAAATGAAAGATTTGGGAGAAGCTCGGTATGTTCTAGGTATCCGCATTGTCCCGAACTGCGAAGAACGAGCAACGCTAGCCTTGTCTCAAAGCGCCTTATATTGACAAGATGTTGTCTAGATATAAGATGCAGAACTCCAAGAAGGGTTTGCTGCCTTTCAGGCATGGGGTTCACTTGTCTAACTATCAGTGTCCTAAGACTCCTCAAGAGGTTGAGGATATGAGACGGATTCCATATGTTTCGGCTTTAGGGAGTCTGATGTATGCCATGCCGTGTACTAGGCCCGACATCCGTTATGCAAGAGGAATCGCCGGTGAGATATCACCCAATCAAGGATTAGATCACCGGACAAACCGTAGTAAGGCAATCCTCAAGTATCTTAGAAGAACGAGGAACTACAGCTTAGTGTATGGCAGTGGGGATTTGATCCTTACGGGATACACGGATTCTGACTTTCAGACCAATAAGGATTCTAGGAAATCCACTTCGGGGTAACTTTCATTTTGAATGGAGGAGCTGTAGTATGACGAAGCATCATGCAGGGATGCATCGCTGATTCCACTATGGAAGCGGAGTATGTTGCGGCTTGTGAAGCTGCAAAGGAAGTTGTTTGGCTTAGGAAGTTCATGACGGATTTAGAAGTTGTTCCAAATATGAACTTGTCGATCACACCGCTCGTGATAACAAAGCAGCAGTGCGATGCCAACTCGGTGAGCCCTCGAATCCATAAGAGAGGCAAACACATTGAGCGCAAGTATCATCCGACACGGGAGATTGTGCATCGCGAGACGCGTGATACCACGCGCAGATACCATCGAGCACAACGTAGTTGATCCATTTACAAAGCCCCCACACGGCTAAGGTGTTTGAGGTCACCTAGAGAGTCTAGGTCTTTTGAGCTTCCTCGACTAGGGCAAGTGGGAGATGTGTAAACGGTATTCAATGCCCGAGTTTTTATTGTATTACTTCATTGTAATTTATGTACATTTCGAAATGTATTTTCTCCACTAGCTTAGTCCAAGTGGGAGTTTGTTGGAATTTTTGTCCTAATCTCGTGTTTGTAAATTCATCGCTTGAAATTAATAAGAGTTATTTATTTCATTTATTTGTGTCTCGCAATATTTACAAACTTTTCCAATAAACTAAGCTCCGTGGTCATTGAATTTATGAGAGAACTAGAACTTGAACAAAGTGTAGTGGACACACAGGGAGGATCACGCTTCGAGTTAATGACCCAACGGTCTCACGTGATATGGATAGGGTGGAGACCTAATCCTCGGATACACCGTGGATGCGCCCGCTTTGTATTAGATACAAACGAGGTGATCTGACTCGTTCATGTGGTTGACATGCGAGTGGCGACATCCTGTGTAATGAGATTGTACAAGACCGGACCGTTAATTATTAGACCTACAGATGTAACGTCGTTTACAGTAAGGACTAATAAATTCGCAGATGACCATTAGTGACTCGACCTGAATCCTGAGCGTGTTATGGACTTCTTTCTGCAGGGGTCTGTGCTTTGACTAGTACGGGTGAGGGTGGTCACAATTACTCGCCCAATATGCCTATCTTCTCAAGGACAGGACCAAGTAGGTAGTTGGGAACTTAACTACGCGAGATGGAATTCACTCGTTCCCGCCTTTAGGTAAACTAGAGGGGTTGTTCCGTTAAGTGTTGTCTCCAGGGCTTGGCCCACGGGCGCCCACCTTCTCACTTGCCCGAGAAGGGTGTTGTGTATGGTTGGACAATCACAATATGTTGTTCATTAGAGTAGTGGGGACTTAAGGAACAAGAGGTAGACACAGGGGTAAAACGGTAAATTGACCCAGCCGTGTCTACGAATAACCTTTGAAGGGTCGACTCATGGGCATTGGTTATATCAGTGGACACGTATATTCTACACTGACGGGAGTGCAGTTTCGGGCTATAGTGGAGTGCTACCGTAGCTAATGAATGTTGATTAACTAGGTCAAAGAGTTTGACAAGTTAATCTCGGATCATTGGAGCCCGTCACTGAGGTCCATTAGGTCCCTCGGTTGGCTCAATCTAGGTTAAAAAAGGGTTAATGTTTTCGTATGAAATTGAAGTGTTCAATTTCACTTATAGGGCATTTATGTTATTTATATGAGATATGAATGATATAATATATAGTTTAATGTGAATGAGATTCATAATAAACTATAGGTTAACCTAATTGATGAATTATGGCTAATTGGAGAAATTAATTGAGAGAAATTAAATTGGATGTGATTCAATTTAATTAAACCACAATTATTGCAAATGTGATTTGCAATATGAGATATGAGATATCTTATATTATGTGGTTATGCAAATGAGATTTGCATAACCTATGGTTGTGGTAAAGTGGTAATAATGTGGAGATTTTAACTCCATCATTTCCACTATTTAAACCCTTTGCAAGAAGGGATTAGTGTGAAAGTCTCTCATTTTTTGATTTTGATCAAAGAGAAGAGATCAAAATTCTCTCTACTCTCTCAACTCTCCTCCCTCTCCAAAACACTAGAATCCCATCATTCTCCTTCTTTCCAAAAGAAGAACAACCAAGGTTCCAATTGGTGGTGTTGTGTTTTTGTTCGTGAGTTTTGTTCGGGATCGTAGAGATCGTGATTGTTCGCGAAGTGTTCGTGATCTTTGGAAGAAATATTGAAGAGAGTCTTCAAAAAGTAAGTACAATTCATCTTTCTGTTTTTTCTTCCTTCTTTGCATGTTAACTTAGATCTAAATGTTAGATCATTTTAACAAAACTCAAGTAGCGTAATGATACCTTGACGATTCGATCGTCTTCCGCTGCGCGGGAATTTTCATTCCCTTTAACCGCTTTATTAGGTACTTTTGTGTGCTAATTGTCACAAATTAGTTTTAAAGTACCTTAAGGTCATTAAAGTGTTTTTGCTTGTTGAATTTTGTTATTTTGGTCATTTTATAGGAGCTTTTGAAAGATTGGAAATTGTTAAGTGTAGAAAATTTGCTTTGAAGAGTTGGAGCTATGCACGATTCTTTGAGGATCAAGCTTCATCGAGCATTTTCTCGTATCGACATGATTAGGCACGTGTTTGACATTTCATTAAGTTTGTTGGAAAAATTTTGCCAAGTAAGTTGTTAAGAACCAATGGGAAGTTATTTCAAGAAGGTAGGGTAAAAGCTCTCTCAGACGTTTTAGGGTAAAAAGGTGAGGAAGAGTAGAGAAGGAGACATCAATTCATTGGGAGAATTTCGAGAAGCATAAGAAGACCTACCTTGGGAGTTGTTCCTCTTCAGGAAAGGAGCTGGAACAACAAGAAAGAGCCCTAGAAGATTCCCCCATCTGTCATTTCTTCTTTTTCTTACTCTTGAACTCTTTTATGTTGTAACTAGGGTTTTTAATTATGTTTAGAATTATGGTTACTGTTTTATTGTGTTATTTTCTTGTCATTATGAACTAATCTCCCTTAGGGTGAGGATTAGGGGATGTTATGTTGATTCAAGCTTAATGAAGGAGTAATTTCTTACAATTTCTTATTCGTATGTTTTGTGTTTTTACTGTTCAACTGAGATTTGTTTGGCCATCTCATCTGAGCATTGTTTATTTCCACTTGGGAAATGAAAGAGTAAACCGATTTCAAAGCATAAGACTAGTTCTGATTAAGAGATTTTCTCTCAGGTGATTGAGGAGTCTAGGGATAGTCACTCACCTAGTGTTTACAGTTAAGAGCTAAATGAAGGTGTTTAATGGGAATTAATTACCTATTTACAACGAAATTTGGGAAGATTCTGAGAGTTTAACTATTTTGGGTGTTGAAGCAATTTAGAGCTCCAACATTAAGTTTGTTGAAGCATAATTTCACCCCTAATCCATTCCCCTTTTTACTTATTTGATTTAAAAACTTGATTTATTGCCTTTGCTGTCTGTTTAACCTTTTCAGCATTACCTTTGAGCTTTTTGTTACTTTTTGTCCATTAAGTTTAGTTGCACAAATTTTATGTTAGTTACTTGTCACTTCATTAAATTCAACTCAAACCTTGTGAATTTCCCCCTAACTAATCCCTAAGGAGACGATAAAAATATACTTAGCACTTGCCGTTATAGACTGTGTACACTTGCACAACTTAGGAGTGTTCCTATCAACTTAGGAGTGATAATTCTTATCACTTTCTTTATTTTATTTTATTTAGGGCCCCGTTCTATTTTTGAAAAAAAAAGGTCTGAAAATTCAAAAGGGCAACGTCTAAACGCTACGTGTCCGGCACGCAGCGCCCGCGAGCACAACGTCTCGACGCTGTGTAGAGCATCTCGACGCTTTGACGAATCTCAAAAAGAGCAGAACCCACTTTTTAGAATGCATTCGAGCCCTAAAATCCAATTTCTCTCTCCTTTCTCCTTCTTTTTTTCTCTGATTTCTTGCATATCTCTTCAAGTTTCATCTCTATGTGCGCATCTAAGGTAATTTCTTGCCCCATTCTGTTTTATTTGCACTTTGATATATAATTTTTGTGGGTATTTGGAGCTTGAACTTCATGGGCTTTTGTTTGAGGTAACCTTCTTGCCTTTCTCAATTCTTGCTTTGTAAATCCCATGATTAGATGCCAATTTTCTTGTGAATCTATTGTTTAGTTGAATTTCTTTGCTACATTATTGATTGAGTACAACTTTGGGACCATTTGTGATATTTGAGACCCATTGATGATATTTTTGCTATCATATACATTCTGGGCATATTTCTGTTGGGATCTCAATTGTTGGATTTGGCTACAATTGCATTTTCTACAATTTTGGAACATTTTTGTGCCATGTTTGAATATTATGGATACTTAGGGCATAATGGTTATGTGCATTTTTTTAGAGTAGCTTGAAATTTTGACATTCTAGTATTGAGCTTGCATTTAGTATGTCAAAAGTTATTTGGGATTGACTAGGGCCACTTGATATTATACATTAGGTTCTTTTGAACTCTTGAACATTAGAATGTGCACTATTAGTTGTTGAATTTTACTAGGGCACTTATGCTTAGATCTTGCATATTGATGGGCTGATATTAATTCATGCATCTTAATTAGTCAGCTCGGTCACTACTTAGAACATATATTGTTGGGATTTGTGCCCTAAAACTCGTAGTTTGTAATTATGTTCTAATTAATGTAATAAAGTGTTATTATTTCAATAAAGTGTTATTGTTCGTTATCTACGAGTTTGCCTTTATTTAAACCCTAAATCCAATAAACTAAACATCCAAGGCTGTTAAATGAATCTTTAACTGAATGTAATGTACATAAAAAGGATCTCGGTTTGAGATACAGCCTAAAGGGTCTATAGTTAGGGGATAAGGTTTGGGTACCTTACCCTGGTAAAACTATGGATGTGGCCCACTTTGTATTTGATACAAACACTATGATCCTAACGTGTTCGTGTAGATGACATGTGAGTGGGGATATCCTATGTAATGAGATTACATAAGACCGGACCACGAAATAGTAACCTCTAGCTCTAACTCCGTTGACTAGTTAGGTTTCTATTTCACTAGGATAACCTAGGCAACTTGATCTCAATCCTGAGCAGGTTACGAACTCCTGTTTGCGAGGGATTGTCCTTTGACTAGTATGGGTGAGAGTGGTCAGATTCGCCGACTCAATATGCCTACCTTCTTAGGGACAAAACCGAGTGAGCGACTGGGAACTTAACTTAGCAAGATGGACTTCACTCCTTCCCGCTTACTATGGTAAGTAGAGCAATGTTCCCTTAAGTGGTGTCTCCGAGATTTGAACAAAGGGCCCGACCCTCTCATTGGCCCGAGAGGGACTCTGTTTGTTGGTAGGACCACAAACAAATTGTTCATTAGAGGAGCACTGGTACTTAAGGCACAAGATGTAATCCAGGAGTAAAACGGTAATTTGACCCACCGGTGTTACGAACATTCGTGAAGGATTGACTTGTCTTTGTTATTGGTCAATATCCGTGGACACGTAAATATATCTGCAGTGAGAAGAGTGCAAACTGGGACTTTAGTGGAGTGTTCCATGCTTAACGAATGTTGATTGGGAGGTTAATGAGATTAACCGAGCAATCTCGTATCGTTGGAGCTTCTGATTTGTAGGTCCATTAGGTCCACCTTCTAGCTCGTAAAGGTTACTTAGATCATTTGAATTTGAAATGTTCAAATTCATTAGGGAATACATTTAATGTATATTAATACAATATAATATATAGTTTTGGAACTATAAGTTATAAATTTAATGTGAATATGATTCATATTAAATTATGTGAGAGAATTGAATATTTGAAAGAGATCAAATATTATATTAAATATGAATGTGATTCACTTTTGAAAACTATAGGTTAAAATTTAATGTGCACTGAATTTACATTAAAACTATAGGTTAAAGGGAAAATAGGATTAAATGAGATTTAAGCAAAATTAAATATATGATATTTAATTTGTATTATTTAAATAAATAAATATATTTGATTTAATTATATTATAATATATTATTATTATTATTATTTTAATAATAATAAATGAAGGAACGTGTCACTCAGACACGTTCCCCACTATCCCCTTCCTTCTCCCTATCGATAGCTTAAAAGGGAGAATGGGTGTGAGAACTATCAGTCGATCAACAGAATTGCACAAGCGATTGGAGAATTGCTCTCTCTCTCTCACTCTAACATTCTTATTCCCTTCTTCTTCCAATTGTTAGAAACCTTCCCACCAAGATAGATTTAAGAACTCAGATATATAGGAGGTGATCCAATTGGTAGTGTCTTTCTTGGAGAAAAAACAGAGAAGTTCTGCTGTATTGCTGAAAAGCTAAGAGCAAGGAGTTGCTGTGCTGGAGGATTAGAAACTACAAAGGTATTCTTTTCTTCCCTTTAGTTTAATTGTTAAACTTGCAGCATGTTTGCATGTATGCTATTATCCATGTCTAATAGGATTAGAAATTCATGCTTGTTCTGTATTTTTGGGTCAATGTACTGGTTTTTGTTTTTAGCAAAACATTCAAGCAAATTAACGATCCCAATCACGTTTCTGCTGCTCAAGAAGATCAGATCTCCATCAATTGGTATCAGAGCAATGCTTGTATTGTTTTGTTTTGAAACAAAATTGCATTGATTTTGGTGGGAATTGCATTGGTTTGCTGTAATACTGTTTAGGAACTTTTTTGCCATAGTTTACTTTTGATTTTGATCAAATTGTATGTAAAGGCCCCTGCATTTTTGGTCAAAAAGTGTAAAATTGAGTCTATAATTGAGTTACAAGTCGTTCGGGACAAGTTTCATTTAATTTGGTTGAGAATCAAATGAGAAATTGAAGGGAAGGAGTTGACTATGAAGAAACTTTTTCCCCTGTTGCTATGCTGAAGTCTATAAGGATACTCTTGTCCATAGCCGCGTTTTATGATTATGAAATTTGGCAAATGGACGTCAAGACTGCCTTTTTGAATGGTAATCTTGACGAGAGCATCTATATGTCTCAGCCCGAAGGGTTCATAGCACGAGGTCACGAGCAAAAAGTTTGCAAGCTTAATCGATCAATTTATGGATTGAAACAAGCATCAAGATCTTGGAATATAAGATTTGATATTGCGTTCAAGTCTTACGGTTTTGACCAAAACGTTCACGAGCCTTGTGTTTACAAGAGGATCGTCAACGACAAAGTAGCTTTGTTAGTACTTTATGTGGATGATATCCTACTCATTGGGAATGATGTAGGATACCTAACTGACATAAAGAATTGGTTGGCAACCCAATTCGAAATGAAAGATTTGGGAGAGGCGCAGTATGATCTTGGGATTCAGATCTTCAGGAATCGCAAGAACAGAACGCTAGCACTGTTTAAAGCGTCTTATATCAACAAAATGTTGTCCAGATATTCGATCACGCGTAATTCCAAGAGGGGCTTATTACCCTTCAGGCATGGAGTTCATCTCATGGCGAACAAAGTGTCCCAAGACGCCTCAAGTAGTTGAGGATATGAGACATATTCCCTATGCCTCTGTTGTAGGCAGCTTAATGTATGTTATGCTATGCACGAGGCCAAACATTTTTTATGCAGTGGGAATAGTCAGTAGGTACCAATCTAATCCAGGGTTAGACCACTGGACAACAGTTAAAAATATCCTCAAGTATGTAAGGAGAACGAGGGACTATATGCTTGTGTATGGGTCTAAGGATCTGATCCTTACTAGATACACTGATTCTGATTTTCAGACCGATAAGGATTCTCGAAAATCCACATCGGGATCAGTTTTCACCCTTTATGGGGGAGCTATAGTATGGCGAAGCACCAAACAAGGATGCATCGCTGACTCCACAATGGAGGCTGAGTATGTCGCTGCTTGTGAAGCAGCTAAAGAGGTTGTTTGGCTAAGGAAATTCCTTACTGATTTGGAAGTTGTTCCAAATATGGAATCTCCCATCACCTTATACTGTGACAACAGTGGTGCGGTAGCCAATTCGAAGGAACCTCGCAGCCATAAGCGAGGAAAGCACATCGAGAGGAAGTATCACATGATACAAGAAATAGTGCAACGAGGAGATGTGATAGTCACGAAGATCGCTTCGGAGCATAATATTGTTGATCCGTTTACAAAGACTCTCACGGATAAAGTGTTCGAGGGACGTCTGGAAAGTTTGGGTCTACGAGATATGTACATAAGCTAATCTAGGGCAAGTGGGAGATATGTAATGGGGTATATGGATGCCCTAGTTTATTGTATTTCTATCTCTTGTAACCACTGTTTTAGATTATGATGTACCCCACAAGAGTTTTAGTTCAAGTGGGAGTTTGTTGGGATTTGTGCCCTAAAACTCGTAGTTTGTAATTATGTTCTAATTAATGTAATAAAGTGTTATTATTTCAATAAAGTGTTATTGCTCGTTATCTACGAGTTTGCCTTTATTTAAACCCTAAATCCAATAAACTAAACATCCAAGGTTGTTAAATGAATCTTTAACTGAATGTAATGTACATAAAAAGTATCTCGGTTCGAGATACAACCTAAAGGGTCTATAGTTAGGGGATAAGGTTTGGGTACCTTACCCTGATAAAACTATGGATGTGGCCCACTTTGTATTTGATACAAACACTGTGATCCTAACGTGTTGTTGTAGATGACATGTGAGTGGGGATATCCAATGTAATGAGATTACATAAGACCGGACCACGAAATAGTAACTTCTAGCTGTAACTCCGTTGACTAGTTAGGTTTCTATTTCACTAGGATGACCTAGGCAACTTGATCTCAATCCTGAGCAGGTTACGAACTTCTATTTGCGAGGGATTGTCCTTTGACTAGTATGGGTGAGAGTGGTCACATTCGCCGACTCAATATGTCTACCTTCTTGGGGACAAGACCGAGTGAGCGGCTGGGAACTTAACTTAGCAAGATGGAATTCACTCCTTCTTGCTTACTAGTGTAAGTAGAGGAATGTTCCCCTAAGTGGTGTCTCTGGGACTTCAACAAAGGGTCCGACCCTCTCATTGGCTCGAGAGGAACTCTGTTTGTTGGTAGGACCACAAACAAATTGTTCATTAGAGGAGCACTGGTACTTAAGGCACAAGATGTAACCCAGGGGTAAAACGGTAATTTGACCCAGCTGGTGTTACGAACATTTGTGAAGGATTGACTTGCTGTTATTGGTCAATATCCGTGGACACAGAAATATATCTGCAGTGAGAAGAGTGCAGCTGTGGGACTTTAGTGGAGTGTTCCCGCAGTTAACGAATGTTGATTGGGAGGTTAATGAGATTAACCGAGCAATCTCGTATCGTTGGAGCTTCTGATTTGTAGGTCCATTAGGTCAACCTTCTAGTTCGTAAAGGGTTCTTAGATCATTTGAATTTGAAATATTCAAATTCATTAGGGAATACATTTAATGTATATTGATACAATATAATATATAGTTTTGGAACTATATGTTATAAATTTAATGTGAATATGATTCATATTAAATTATGTGAGAGGATTGAATATTTGAAAGAGATCAAATATTATATTAAATATGAATGTGATTCACTTTTGAAAACTATAGGTTAAAATTTAATGTTCAATGAATGTACATTAAAACTATAGGTTAAAGGGGAAATATGATTAAATGAGATTTAATCCAAATTAAATATATGATATTTAATTTGTATTATTTAAATGAATAATTAAATTTGATTTAATTATATTATAATATATTATTGTTATTATTATTTTAATAATAATAAATGAAGGAACGTGTCACTCAGACACGTTCCCCACTATCCCCTTCTTTCTCCCTATCGATAGCTTAAAAGGGAGAAGGGGTGTGAGAACTATCAGTCGATCAACAGAATTGCACAAGCGATTGGAGAATTGCTCTCTCTCTCTCTCACTCTCACATTCTCATTCCCTCTTCTTTCAATTGTTGGAAACCTTCCCACCAAGGTAGATTTAAGAACTCAGAGATATAGGAGGTGATCCAATTGGTAGTGTCTTTCTTGGAGAAAAACAGAGAAGTTCTACTGTATTCCTGAAAAGCTAAGAGCAAGGAGTTGCTGTGCTGGAGGATTAGAAACTACAAAGGTATTCTTTTTCTTCCCTTTAGTTTAATTGTTAAACTTTCAGCATGTTTGCATGTATGCTATTATCCATGTCTAATAGGATTAGAAATTCATGCTTGTTCTTTATTTTTGGGTCAATGTACTGGTTTTTATTTTTAGCAAAACATTCAAGCAAATTAACGATCCCAATCACGTTTCCGCTGCTCAAGGAGATCAGATCTCCATCATATATATGTTGCAGCTTGAATATTCATTGAATGCTACTTGTTGCCTCTAAAACTAATTGTTTTCACTTTTAAAATCTTTCTAGATTTTTCCTTTTGCACTTTACACTTTTCTATATTCTTGCATGTTTTCCCTTTGACCCATTTTGGTGCCATCTTTTTATGCACATGATTATGATTTTGGAGATATAACTTTAAAGTTAAGTTCAAATTGTGTGGGGCCCACTTCTTGCTTGATTGATTTGTTCTCTATCTATTAGATTTGATGCTTGTTTTATTTTAGGATCATTATGGCTCCCAAACGATCTCGTGGGGCATCTTCTTCTAGGTCCAACTTTAACCAGAACCGCTTTATTGTCTCTAGGGGAGGGATAGTACCTAACGACACCCACCATTGCCAGTTGCCCAAGGCTATCTTGGAGCGAGGGTGGAGTATTCTACTACAGCACCCAGATGTTGGTGTCACCTCTGTTGTGCGTGAGTTCTACGCAACCATCAGGGATGATTACTCCCATTCTTTCGTTTGAGGACGCAGAGTCAACTTCGGTGCAACCACACTGAATTCCTACTACCAGGTTCCCTCATACGACCGCGACGACTACTCTGCCTATGCATCAGGGCGGGTCGACTACACACAGGTGATTCAGACCATGTATCACCCTAGAGTGAAGTGGGTTAGTGATAATTCTAATTTATGAGAATTATTTAGCTTTTAAACTTAGTTATACTTGTATGTTTTCTTCATTTCTTTATGTAAAAATGAATAAAGTGGAGTCAATTGCATATAAATAAGGAAGAAACAAAGATTCTTGAAGAATGAGAAAAAATAAGCAAAAATGAAAGAAAAATCTCATATTTTTTAGTTTTGAACATAGGAAGGAAAACTGACGTAATTGCACAACACGCAGCAGCAGGAAAATGTTAGGCAAACTGACGCAATTGCACAGCACGCAGCAGCAGGCAACTGCTAGGCAAACGGACGCAATTGCCTAGCACGCAGATCTGTAAAATACAGAAAAACACAGACAGTTTGGAAATTCCGTGATTTTTTAGATTTTATTCTAATTTTCTCCATAATTTCAGCAAGACAAGTTGACCCACCAAGATGGAAATCCTAGCATGTAAACCCTATATATTTTGAAGGAGGGAGTCGTCAAAAGGGGAGCTCGTCTTAGGAGGAGATTCTACTTTTCTATTTTGGGGTTTTCTTCAATTTCTTTCTAGTTATTGCTGCGTTTTTCAGCTTACCGCCGTCATTCTGTTGTTTTTCTTACCGTTGTAATTTAGTTTTCAAAGCGTCCCAATTCAGAACTTTGTGTTTTTGTTTTGTTCTTAGTTCAGTTTAGTTCTTGAAGTTTATTTCACTTCTGTAGTATGGTAATCATCGCTAGATTGTTTACTTCTGTTATTCCAGTTCAGTAATGTATTTCATTCTGTTTTGTAGTTCTTATTTCTCAAACTTGTTGTTACTTTCAATAAAAGATCACTCATTCTGTTTCATTCTTACTTTGAAAGCTTTCTTCATTTACAACATGAGTACCATCTCGGTTAATGCTTAAAAGTGGTAGATCGAGAAGGGTGACTTGAGATGTTGTCTTTATCTATTCAGTTTGTATTTAGCTTTACTGTTTTATCCATGAGGAGCTAACTTCCTTAGGGATTCGGAATGTGAACACCCTAAGGGAAGACAACAAAACTCCAAAGCAAGAGCAATTTGGTTAGACCTCCAAGTAAGTTTACTTTCGGTGATTATATTGTGGGAAGCCTTAGTTGGCCATCGAAGGTGACCTATTAAGCTTGAGTTCGACACCAAAAGGGTTGAACTAAAGCGGAGTTCCCAAAAGTAATGGAGTAAAGGGGCTTAGACATAAGACCTGAACGTTGACCCTAGGCATAGGGCAAGACTCGAAGACCATAGAGCCATGGTTATGAACACCTGAGATAGATTGAACATAGACATATAGAATCAATCACTCAACCTCCTAACGATACTTCACAGAAGGTCAAATGGGAGTACAGCTTGGTTTACTACATGGAGAGTTTAGTCAGATTACATCACTGGCAGTCGATCGTTGATGCAGTTCAAGGCAATTGTGTTGCGACGGTAGGAGAAAACAACCATGTGGCGAAGCAGCGCAAGGCAATTGCACTGTTTTGCCTTCGTGAGCTAGTATGTCAAACTGTCGTGCCATTGTCCCCCCGCGCTGCAAGGTGTAACTATCACGCGAGGTAATTGATGGAGATCGAATCCCTTGAGCAGCGGAAACGCGATTCGAAATCGTAATTGCTAGTTTATTTTGGTTTAACACAAATACCAATACATTGGTGAAAAACACAGAGAATAAGCATACATTTCTAATCTAATTAGGCATGAAAATTAAACATGCAAACATGTTGTAGAAATAACTAAACTAAAAGGGAAATCGAAATATACCTTTTTAGTTTCACAACATCTCTTTGCTTCAAGTGCACAGCAACACAGGAACTAAAACAAACTTCTCTGTTCTTTTCAAACAGGACAACACCACTCAGTAAACCTCCTATCCTCTGAGTTCTACTTAGATCTATTCCTTTGGTGGGAAGGAATCCAACTTTTGGAAGTGAGAGAGAGAGAATTTCCAAAAATCAATTCACAATTGCAGAATCATCAAACTACCAAAATCCTTTTCTTCTCAAGAGGTTATCCCAGATGAATTCTTTCCCCCACTCCCTATTGATAGGGAGTTAGTGGGGAAGAAGGGAGCATGTCCTCCTAACACATTCTCATTAATTAATTATTAATCAAACCAAATTTAATTAATTATTTAATTAAATATCATATATTTAATTAATCTTAAAATATCATATATTTAAATAAGATTAAATCATATTTAATCCATTTCTCCTCTAATCTATAGTTTTAATGCACATCTCATAGTCATAATATGCAGCAATGGCAAGTAGGATACGGATAGACTTTACCATAGCAACGGGTGAAAAGGTTTTCTCATAATCAACCCCTTCAACCTGGGTATAACCCTTTGCTACTAGTCTAGCTTTAAAGGTTTGCATCTTTCCATCTACACCACGCTTTCTCTTGTAGATCCACTTGCAACCTATAGGTTTTATCCCGTCAGGTTTATCTACCAGATCCCAAACAGAATTGAAGTACATAGACTCCATTTTTTGGTTCATGGCTATGATCCATTTGTCTTTGCCTTTGTCATCCATCAATGAGTATAAGTCGATGGATCCTCATAGTTGTCATCTGGTATAACAACTTGGATTTCAGATAAACCCATGTAGCGGTCAGGTTGTGTTATAACCCTCCCACTACGTCGAGGCATACTCAACTCTTGAGATAGACTCTCTTGACTAGACAAGCTAGTATCAACAACTTTTGTTGACGTACTAGTTTTATTAGCAACCTTTGTTATTGTTCTGTCTAACTCACTCAACACAATTCTACTTCTTGGCATGTGGTCCCTTATGTGGTCCTCCTCTAAGAAAGTGACATTTGTCGACACAAAAACCTTATATTCCTTAGGATCATAGAATAAATCACCTCTTGTTTCTTTTGGGTATCCTACGAATAGGCACAATTTTGAACGTGAATCCAACTTCTTTGGATTTGTCATAAGCACATGTGCTGGACAACCTCATATTCTGAAATGAAATAAACTACCTTTACGTCATTTCTAGAGTTCAAAAGGTGTTTCAAAAACATTTTTTGATGGCACATTGTTCAAAATGTATACCGCAGTCTCCACTGCGTAACCCCAAAAGGAACTAGGGAGATGAGCATAACACATCATTTATCGAACCATGTCCAACAGGGTTCTATTTCTCCTTTCTGATACACCGTTTTGTTGTGGCGTACCGGGAGCCGAGAGTTGGGATGTAATTTCATGTTATATCATATAGTTCTGGAATTTTAAATCCATGTACTCTCCACCTCGATCCGATCGAAGTGTCTTAATCGTTTTACCTAATTGATTTTCAACTTCAGTCTTGAATTCCTTGAACTTTTCAAGTGCTTCAGACTTATATTGTATTAGGTAAATATGCCCAAATCTAGAATAATCATCTATAAACGAGATTAAAATATTCATAACCTCCTCTGACTTTAACACTCATCGGACTACAAAGGTCTGAATGTATAAGCTCAAGAGGTTCTTTGGCTCTATAACCTTTTCCACTAAAAGGTCTTTTAGCCATTTTGTCTTCTAGGCAGGATTCACATACAGGTAAAGTATTTTCTTCTAACTCATTTAGAAGTTCATTCTTTACCAATCTCTCAATCCTATTGAGATGAATGTGACCCAATCTAAGATGCCAAAGATGAGCATTTTCTTTAGGAGAAATTTTACGTTTCTTAGTTTGTGTGTTTGCAGTTTTAAATAATTCAGTGTTCAAAATCATTTTGACTGAATTAGGCCTTAAAAGATACAACTCATTCTCTAATGAAGCTGAACATATGTCCATACCTTTCTTCAAAATAAACACTTTATTCATAGAGAAAGAAACAGAAATACATTGTTCTATAAGGCAAGAAATTGAAATAAGGTTTCTAGTAAACCCTGGTATCACTAATATATGGTCTAACAACATATATTTCTTGCCAAAATAAAGCTTCATCGTGCCTACTGCTATAGCTGAGACGACTTCTCCATTTCCAACCTGGAGCGTTATCTCTCCTTGCTGTAGCTGCTGCCAGTAATCAATTCCTTGAAAAGAAGAGCAAACATGATTAGTGGCGCCTGAATCAAGTATCCAAGCAGTTTTATCATTGTCCATTAAAGAAGCTTCTAAGCAAAGTAAATCATATTTAGCTTCCTTCTTCTTTTCTGCAATGTACTTCGGACAGTGTCGTTTCCAATGGTCGTCTTCGTTGCAGTGGAAACACTTTCTTTTGTCTTCAACTTCTTTGACTTTCTTGCCCTTCTGGGCAACAACTTTGTCAGCTCGTTTTCCTTTACCAACCTTTTTCATGTTCTTCTTCTTTCCTTTCAGGTTAAAAGAAGATGAAGCCACTATTTTTGATCCAGGGGTCGAACCTCTATTATAACTCCTACTGGCAACATTTGTCTCACCTTTCGATCCCTGAATTTTTATCAAAGATTGAAAGGTCTGGAGTTCATTCAGAAGGGAGGTGAGATTAAAAGTAAGCTTGTTCATAACAGTATTACTTCTAAACTGTAGGAAACTATCTGGGAAGGTTTCCAGAATAAAGCTGGCCTGGCTCGATTCATCGATTGAAGCATCATTCGACTCCGCGATGTTAAAGTGTACCTGTTGCGATGTATGTCCTCATCTCGTGTAGTTTGTAATATTCCAAGTTGTAAATGAATAAGAGTTATTTATTTCAACATTGTGTAATAAATAAGAGTTATTTATTTAAACTTTGTGTCTCGCATTTTTCATAAACTTAATCCAATAAACTAAGCTCCAGGGTCATTGTATTATGAGAGAACTAAGAACTTGAACGGTGTGTAGTGGACACACAGGGAAGATCGCGTTCGAGTTAATGAGCCAATCGGTCTACAATATATGGATATGGTTGGAGACCTAATCCTGGATACACTGTGGATGCGACCCGCTTTGTATTAGATACAAACGAGGTGATCTGACTCGTTCATGTGGTTGACATGCGAGTGGGGGCATCCTGTACAATAAATTGTACAAGACCGGACCGTGAATTATTAGACTTACTGATGTAACACCGTTAACAGTATAGAGCTAATAAATTCGTAGATGACCATTAGTGACTCGACCTTAATCCTGAGCGTGTGACGGACTCCTGTCTGCGGGGGTCTGTCCTTTGATTAGTACGGGTGAGGGTGACCACTGTTGCTCGCCCAATATGCCTACCTTCTCAGGGGCAAAGACCACGTGGGAGCTGGAAACTTGACAACGCAAGAAGGAATTCACTCGTTCCCGACTTAGGGAAACTAGAGGGGTTGTTCCCTTAAGTGTTGTCTCCAGGGCTTGAACAACGGGGCCCCACTCTCTCATTGGCCTGAGAGGGTTGTTGTTTATGGTTTGATCATACAACGTAGTTGTTCATTAGAGGAGCAGTGGGACTTAAGGAGCAAGAGGTAGACACAGGGGTAAAACGGTAATTTGACCCAGCTGTGACTACGAACAACCTGTGAAGGGTCGACTCATGGGTATTGGTTATATCGATGGACACAACTTGTCCTACAGTGATGAGAGTGCAGCTACGGGCTTTAGTGGAGTGTTTGAATAACCGGGTCAAAGAGTTTGACAAGTTATTCTCGGATCATTGGAGCTCGTCACGTGTAGGTCCATTAGGTCCCTCGGTTGGCTCAAATTGGACAAATTGAGGGTTTACAGTTTGGTGTGAATTTGAAGTGTTCAAATTCATTATTTGGGTATTTATGTCATTTATATGAGATATAGATGAGAAAATATATAGTTTGATGTGAATGAGATTCATAATAAACTATAGTATAGCCTAATTGATTAATTAGTGCTATTTGGAGAAATAGAATTGAGAGGAATAAAATTGAATGTGATTCAATTTATAATTCCACATTTATGCAAATGAGATTTGTATAATAAGGTATGAGATACCTTATATTATATAATATGCAAATATGATTTGTATATTATATAGTTGTGGTAAAATGGTGAATTGGTGGAGATTTTAACTCCACCACACACCATTATAAAAGGATGCATTCAAAGGCATCTCAAATGGACTTCTTGCCATTTTTGGATTTCCATCAAAAGAGAGCAAGACAATTCTCTCTAGAATTCTCTCAATTCTCTAAAAAATTTCTCCTCACCCAAAACCAAAGGGAGTCCCACCTACTCTCCCTCAACCTCCCAAAAACAACCGAGAAGACCCTTTGGAGGTGTCTTCCTGTTCGGATCCTGGTTCGTGTTCGAGGAGGACGTTGGATCTAGAGAGATCGTGACCGGAGAAGGAGAAAACGTTGAAGAAGAGTTCTTCAAGAGGTTAGTACTTTTTACTTACTTTTTTCTTCTTCTTCTTTGCATGTTTAGCCTAGGATCTATGAGATAGATTCAATTTTAAGATAAGAATTACACAACGGATCAACGACGTTTCACAACGTCTTCCGCTGCGGGAAAGCAAAATCTCTTCAGTACCATCATATCCAGGACATGATCCCGAAAAGATGTACCCTCTGGCATCCTCGAGTTGAATATGTACTTGAGGGCATTGTGTTGGGCTTGTGTGGATTGTTGTCAAAACATACCCTGCACAGAATCCATGATTTCCTTATCGGTCATCATGCCCTCATGCTTCTTAGCTAATATGTGAGACATACTTGCCAACATGTAGACCTTGGCCTTATCATTGGCCTTGATCCATCGATCATATGCATCACGATCATTTCGTGACGCATTCGAGCCTGACACCTGAGGACACTTCTTAGGTAACACAAACTTCAGATCGTCCACAACCAATATTGTGTTGAGTTTGTTTTTCCACGTCATCATATTTTCTCCGGTTAACTTTTCCGCACCCAATAAGGAAATTATTGAGCTAGACATTTTTGCTGAAAATTTACAAACAAAACTTGTATGAGTTTCTTGTTATAACTGTCTAATCCAATCATGTTTTAGCTAAATATTAAATGATTCCTAGGTCATTTATAACTTGCAATGATACTCCAAAGGTTTAGAATGTATGACACTAAAGGGTAATCAAAATTACTTCTCCTCTGGATCAAGACACTCTTGACCAAAACCTAATGCCAGAATAACTCTTATTCCTATAGACTTTGGTTGCCATTATTCGGTCAGGATACACTTCTTATGTACCTTGTGAGTGTAACCCACTGTCTTTAGATCCTAGAGTCCCCATCCAATAAAATCCGCCGAAGAAAAGACTAGATTGAAAAACAGACTAAGAAAATCTTTATCCCTTTCGGGTGTGTACAGTGTTCGATCCCCTATGATCAAACCCTCCGAAGGGATTGTCTGGTCCAGGCCAAACTAGCAGGCTGACCATAGTGATCTTACGGTGTAAACCGACAGAAGAGAAAATAGGTTTTGTTTTCATTAAACCTACTCCCACTCACTATACGTACCCTCTCCATTCACCTTGATATTGACTCATACAAACACCATATGAAGGGGGACGCTCCCGTTTGTGCCACGACGCCAAGTATGAGTCTCACGGTGTGAACTTCCCGGAGATACGTAGGTGGAAAAATATGTATCATATACACTTTTCCTCCACTGGATACTTTAAATCTATAGGAATCTTACTTAGGTTGAACCCGGCTAATGGATTTACCTAAACTTATCAATATAACTCTTATATATTAAGCCTAGGATTTCTAGTTTATTAACCCCTTAATAAACCCGCTGACACTACTGTAATTTATAAACTTTCTAATTAAAGTTCACTCCCAGGTCAGTTCCCAGGTAGGGGTGTTCCGTTTCCGTCAGCTTAAATACCCAAGCCTAGACAGAAACTTCCTTAGACAGAGTTCCTCTTTTAATCATTGTTTATAAATTACTTGATTCCTAATTCTAATCTAATTAGAACTAGATAGCCTAAGGTCTATTGTTTCCATGTTCTAAACATTTTAAAACTAATAATTAACCTTAGGTGACATGCATACTATGTTATAGTGCTTGATCATTCATCTCATGAATAATAAGATATACATAGCATAATCATCTCATGAAATATAATGCATGTCAATGTTGTCCATAAATTAATATAACACCTTATATTAATTAATCATGCAAACTATATGATATAACTCTTTATATTATAAATGTGCATGGAAATGCTTAACCTAAGGTGGGATTTCTAGATTAAAAGCATACATTATGCATGGCAATAATTACAAAACAATTGCATAATTTAAATAGCAAAATTAGAACAATTTTGGCACCCTAAATTCAATTTTAATTAATATAATCTAATTATATTAATTAAAATTAAATAAATTAAATATAAATTAAATATAAAACATTTTTATATTTAATATATAATTAAAAAAATATTTTTCGCTCGTTGAAGAAGTCCTGAAACGCCTTCGGCGTTGCAACGCTGCGCCTTGTCCATTTCTACCCATTGGAGCGCGCCTCATCTCAAGCGTTGCAACGCCGAGGATAGTGTTGCAACGCTGTCGTCTCCTCATCCGCGCGCCTACTGCAGTGGCGTTGCAACGCCATTCACAGAACAACAACTCCAATTTTTTCATCTTGCTCAATTTTGCTCCGTTCTTCTCAGCAACCACTTTGCCTCGATCGACACGGACTTACAGACTCGATTTATATAATAAAATGCCCAAAACAATAGGCCCTTACATTGAACAATTCAACGAAATCATGTAAATCTAAGTGCCAAAATCGAAAACATCTAATTTGCAAACCCTTCATTCATCTCATAAAAACAGTAAATCCCACCTCTTTCTTGATAAATCCAGAACGAAAATTAAGAACACAATTGGGCTCTGATACCAATTGAAGCGATCGAATCCCGCAACGCAAGCGATTGTTAATCGCGTGTTCTTAATTTAGTTACATGAATTACAATCAAGATCTAATCTAATTAGTTTAAGCATGCACTTCTACAAGATGGACAACAAGAATTATACCTTTGAAGAACTCTTTCTTCAAGTGCTCCTTCTCCAACGATCACGATCTCAGCAACACGAACCCGAATGATCACGGACACTACCACCGGATCTTCTCCGTTGTTCTCTAGGTGAGGGAGGAAGGTGGGTTCCTTTAGGATGAGGTGAGATGTTTGTGAGATTGTAGTTGGAACCCTTCCAACACAATGTGAGAGAATGCTAGGGTTTTGTTTTAAAGCGTTAACCCAAATTGCATCTCATGCAACTATATATATAGGGAAATAGGATAGAAATTACCATCATATCCCTCCTTTATTCTCCCACTATTATATGGTTTATATGTGAATTTAATTCACATTAAAACCATATATTATATCAATTATATCATATATAATTGATATAACACCTCATGTATGAAATTGAACATTTCAATTTCATTCCTAACTTTATACCCTCAATATAACCATGTTGAGCCAACGGAGGGACCTAATGGACCTACAGTTCATGAGCTCCAATGATGTGAGATTAACTGATAAAACTCTTTGATCCAATTAATCAATGTTCATTAACTACAAGTCACTCCACTATAGACTTGTAGCTGCACTCTCCTCACTGTAGATTATATTATGTCCATTGATATAATCATTACCCATGAGTCGACCCTTCACATGTTGTTTGTAATCACAGCTAGGTCAAATTACCGTTTTTTACCCCTGTGATTACATCTTTGTTCCTTAAGTACCACTGATCCTCTAATGAACAATAAGTCTAAGGTCCTACCATAGACTCATACCCTCTTAGAGGGTGGGGCCCCGTTGTTCAAGACTTGGAGTCAGTTCTTAAGGGAACAACCTATCTAATTCTTTAGTGTAAGAATGAGTGAATTCCATCTTGCATAGTTAAGTCCCCAGCTACCTACGAGGTTCTGTCCCTGAGAAGGTAGGCTTATTAAGTCGGCTACAGGCCACTCTCACCCATACTAGTCTAAGGACAAACCCCTATAAGCAGGAGTTCTTAACTTGCTAAGGATTCACGTCGAGTCACTAATGACCATCAATAAATTATCAGTCTTATCTGGTTAATGGTGTTATACTGATTAGACTAATAATTTGTAGTCCGATCTTGTACGAACTCTTCATACAGGATGCCCCCACTTGCATGTCAACCACATAAATGAGTTGGATTACCTCATTTGTACTAATTACAAAGTGGGTCGCATCCATGGTGTCACCAGAATAAGGTTTCTAACCTTATTCTTATACCATAGACCATTTAGGTTATACTCTTGAACGCAATCCAAATAGTTTCCACTACACTGATGTTCAAGATATATTATAACCTTGAAGCTTAGTTTATTGGATTTATAAAGCAAGAATATAATTTTATCGAAACAAATAACTCTTTATTTATTTTAACAAAATTACACAAGTTTAGGGCATAAATCCCAACATTAACTCTGTCATATTATGCTTGTGACTATTCTTGAATCTAGATATAATTTGAGTTGCTCTTGTGTTAAATTTGTTGGGATGTTTGTCCTAATCTCGTATAGTTTGTAAATTACTATTTGAAATTAATAAAGGGTTATTTATTTCATCTTTTGTGTCTCGCATTAATTACAAACTTTGTCTAATAAACTAAGCTTCAGGGTCATTGAATATATGAGAGAACTAGAACTTGAACGGTGTGTAGTGAACACACAGGGAGGATCACGTTCGAGTTAATGACCCGAACGGTCTACAGTATATGGATGGGGTTGGAGACCTAATCCTGAATACACTATGGATGCGGCTCGCTTTGTATTAAGATACAAACAAGGTGATCTGACTTGTTCATGTGGTTGACATGCGAGTGGGGGCATCTTGTACAATGAGATTGTACAAGACCGGACCGTGAACTATTAGACCTACTGATGTAACATCGTTGACAGTAAGGACTAATAACTTCGTAGATGACCATTAGTGACTCAACCGGAATCTTGAGCGTGTTACAAACTACTTTCTGCGGGGGTCTGTACTTTGACTAGTACGGGTGAGGGTGGTCACAGTTACTCGCCCAATATGCCTATCTTCTTAGGGACAGGACCAAGTAGGGAGCTGGTAACTGAACGACGAGAGATAGAATTCACTCGTTCCCGTCTTTAGGAAAACTAGAGAGGTTGTTCCCTTAAGTATTGTCTCCATGGCTTGAACAACGGGCGCCGACTCTCTCACTAGCACGAGAGGGTTGTTGTATATGGTTGGACCATTACAACGTTGTTGTTCATTAGAGTAGCAGTGGGGACTTAAGGAGCAAGAAGTAGACACAGGGGTAAAACGGTAATTTGACCCAGCAGTGTCTACGAACAACCTATGAAGGGTCGACTCATGGGCATTAGTTATATCAGTGGAACGTAATATCTTGCACTGACGGTAGTGCAGCTACGGGCTTTAGTGGAGTGTTACCGTAGCTAATGAATGGTGATTAACCGGGTCAAAGAGTTTGATAGGTTAATTTCGGATCATTGGAGCTCGTCATTGTAGGTCCATTAGGTCCCTCGGTTGGCTCAATCTGGATTAAAAGAAGGGTTACTGTTTTGGTGTGAATTGAAGTGCTCAATTCACTAAAGGGCATTTATGTCATTTATATAAGATATGAATGATATAATATATAGTTTAATGTAAATGAGATTCATAATAAACTATAGGTTAGCCTAATTGTTGAATTAGGGCAAATTAGGAGAAATTAAATTGAGAGATATTAAATTGGATGTGATTCAATTTAATAAATCCATAATATTGCAAATGTGATTTGTAAAATAAGATATGAGATATCTTATAATATATGGTTATGAAAATATGATTTGCATAACCTATAGTTGTGGTAAAATGGTAAATAGGTGGAGATTTCAACTCCACCTATCTCCATTATTTAAACCCCTTTTGCAAGAAGGGTTGATACTCATTTTTGCTCATTTTTGGATTTCTCACCAAAAAGAAGCAAGAGGTCTCTCAAGTTTTCTCTCTAAATTTCTCCTCTCAAAATCAAAACACAAAGATCCCACCATCTTTCTTCTTCCAAAGGAAGAACAACCGAGAAGCCAAGGGGTTGTGTTCGTTCTTGATCATGAGAAGGGTTCGAGATCATTGAGTTCGAGAAAGCACAAAGAGTTCGTGGAGCGTTGGAAGGAATCTTGAACAAAGTCTTCAACAAGTAAGTATAGCTTTTTAACTTACTATTTTTCTTCCATATTAAGCATGTTTAACCTATTCTAAGTGTTAGATTGATTTTAACGAATAATAGTTGCATAACTTCACCACGACGATTCGATCGTCTTCCGCTGTGTGGCAGTTTCATTCCATTTAATTGGTATCAGAGCCATACGTTAGTTCGATGTTGTGCACTGTTTTTTGTTAAAATTAGGTGGGTATAGCCTTTAATTCATGAGATGAATGTTGGTTTGCAATTATGGATGTTTTCGGTTTTGGCATTAGAATAGATTTACAATTTTATGTTGATATGATCAATGTAAAGGCCTGTTGTTTTGGGCATTTTATTGTAAATCGAGTCTGTAAGTCCGAGTCGTTCGTGGCAAGAGTTGCTGTGAACAAAACGGAGCAGAAATGAGCGAGAATCGACGAAAAACAACAAGAGGAGCTTGTTGTTCTGTTGACAGCGTTGAGACACTTTTCATCGGCGTCTCAACGATGCGCATGCGGTCGGAGGCCTAGCTGCAGAGCAGCGTTGCAATGTCAGGCGTCGCGTTGCAATGTCAGGCGTCGCGTTGCAACGCCACTAGCATGGAGCACGGGGGGGTGTGACGCTGGAGGCTGCAGCGTTGCAACGCTACCACGTAGTGGGCAGTTGGGTGAGGCGCACACGAGAAATTCAAGGGGCATACTTTAGTGGGGCATTTTTGAACGTGTATTTTTGTATTTTATTATTTATAAAATGTATTTTATTTAATAATTTATTTATTTTATTAAATAATATTAATATAAAAGTTATATTAATGTTATTTAATTAAATAAATCCCACTAAGTACCAAAACTGGTCCATTTTTGCTTTTTAATTATTTTATGCATGTGATGTATGATTTAATTAATTTCTATGTGCATAATGTATGTCATATAGATTTAAAATCTCACCTTAGGTTAAACATTTTCATCCATCATTTATATTATAAGTGTTATGATATATAGTTTGCATGATAGGTTATATTATAAGAGTTATGATATAATTAAATTCATGTTTTAATTTAATTAATATAAGTGTTATATTTTTTAGATTAAAGTATACTCATGCATTTTATTTCATGTGATGATTTATTATGTTATAGTATATAGTTATTCATGTGATGAATGATCAAGCACTATAACATAGAAATGCATGCAACCTAAGTTAATTATTAGTTTTAAAGTGTTTAGAACTTGAATAATAAGACTTAGGTTTTCTAGTTCTAATAAGATTAGAATTAGGAAATAAAATCTAATCTTTGAATGGTGACTGATTAGTAACTCTGTCTAAGGAAGATTTTGTCTAAGGTTGGGATATTTAAGTTGACGCTTGCGGAACACCCCTACCTGGAAACCGACCTGGGTGTGAATTCGGTCCGGAGATTCTTAGGTTATATTTTTCGTGAGTTTCGTTAATTAAAAGTTGATTAATTTACTCACATAGACCTAAGTAATAATGTGATTATAAACTTAGGTTAAATGCCATATAAGAGTTATATTGGTACACTTAGGTAAATTTTAGCCGGTTTATCTAGGTCAATCCCGAAAATTATAAAGTGCTGAGTGGGAGGAAATACGGTGTATGAGATACATTTATTTTCCAACCACAAATCTCCGTTAAGTCCGCACCATGAGATCCATACTCGGCCTCGTGGCACAAATGGGAGTGTCCCCCTTCGGATGGTATTTGTATGGGTCAATATCAAAGTGGATGGAGAGAGTACTTATATTGAGTGGGAGCGGGACCTATGAAACAGGACCCATGGTCTCTTCTTTCGATTCACACCCTGAGATCCCCATGATCAGCCTGCTAGTTTGGCCTGGACCAGACAATCCCTTCGGAGGGCATTGATCATGGGAGTCGGAACACCGTGAATTCCCGAAAGGGATACAGTTTCCTTGTAAGTTTTCCATCGTGGTTTACCCTTCGGTGGCTATTGTTTGGATGGATACTTGGAAACTTAAAGATTGAGGATGACACTCAGGGGATTCGTTAAGTGTTAATGAATTCGACCAAATAATGGTAACTGGACGCCTAATGGAATAAGAGTTATTCTGGGATTAGGGTATGGTCGAGAAAGTCTCGTCCTAAAGGAGGAGTGTTTCTGTTCACCATTCGGTGGCGGTCATTCTAAACCTTTAGGATATCATTACAATTTTTAAATGACCTAGGGATCATAGGATTAAATTTTGCTAAAACCTGATTGGACTCAAAAGTTTTTTGCGAGACTAACACAAAATTGTTTGATTTTTTCAGCTAAAATATGTCTAACTCAATAATCGCTTTACTTGCTTCCGACAAGTTAGTGAGAGATAACTTCCAAACGTGGAAGAACAACATAAACACGATTTTAGTAACTAATGACCTGAAGTTCGTGCTTACTGAAGAATGTCCTCAGTTGCCGAGCTCGACTGCATCACGAAGTGTTCGTGATGCATACAATCGATGGATTAGGGCCAATGAAAAGGTCAAGGTCTATATCATTGCCAGTTTGTTTGAAGTATTGGCAAAGAAGCATGAGTTGATGGTCACCGCTAAGGAGATTATGGATTCGTTGCAGGACATGTTTGGACAACAGTCCTTTCAGGTCAGGCCCGATTCGCTCAAACACGTCTTCAATGCACGGATGAAAGAAGGGTCGTCTATCTGTGAACATGTTCTAGATATGATGACCCACTTTAATCTAGCGGAGATGAACGGGGCTTCGATCAACGAGTCGAGGCAGGTCAGCTTTATTTTGGAAACTCTTCCGAAGAGTTTCCTTTAGTTTCGTAGCAACGCTGTTATGAACAAGATAACCTACACTCTGACTACCCTCCTCAATGAGCAAAAGAATTTTCAGTCCTTGATGAGGATCAGGGCACCAGAAGCTGAGGAAAATGTTGCCTACAGGTCTTATCACAGGGGTTAGACCTCTTGGACTAAACCTGTTGCTCCTTCTCGCCTGAAAGGGAAGAAGAAGATGAAGAGGGGTAAAGCTAACCGAGCTGTCGCCCAAAAGGGCAAGAAGATTAAGGAAGTTGTAGAGAAAGAAAAGTGTTTCCACTGCAATGGGGACGACCACTAGAAGAGAAACTGTCCCAAGTTCCTTGCCGAGAGGAAGAATCAAGGTAAATGTGATTTACTGGTAACTGAAACATGTTTAGTGGAGAGTAGTGACTCTGCCTGGATCTTGGATTCGGGCGCCACTAACCACGTTTGTTCTTCTTTTCAGGGAATTGATTCCTGACAGCAGCTGTGAGAGGGTGAGGTGACTTTATGGGTTGGATTCGGGGAGATAGTCTCTGCTGCAGCTATCGGCAAAGTGAAGCTCTATTTCGACCGGAATTACTTATTGTTGGACAATTTGTACATAGTCCCAGGGTTTACTAGAAACTTTGTTTCTATTTCCTATCTTATTGAACAATGTATTTCAATCTCCTTTGAATGTAATAAAGCTTTTATTTCTTTCAAAGGAAATTTGTATGTTCAGCTTCACGTGAGTCTAACTTGTATGTTTTGAAACCTAATTCAGTCAAAAGCGTTTTGAACACATAATTATTTAAAACTGCAGAAACACGAATTAAAAGAATTAAAGTTTATCCAAAAGAAAATGCCCATCTTTGGCATCTAAGGTTAGGCCACATTAATCTCAATAGGATTGAGAGACTAGTGAAGAGTGGACTTCTAAGTCAGTTGGAAGAGAACTCTTTACCAGTGTGTGAGTCATGCCTAGAAGGTAAAATGACCAAACGTCCTTTTAGTGTAAAAGGATATAGAGCCAAGGAGCCCCTTGAGCTTATACATTCTGACCTTTGTGGTCCGATGAGTGTTAAAGCAGGAGGTGGTTATGAATACTTTGTATCTTTCATTGATGATCATTCGAGGTATGGGTATATTTACCTAATGCATAAGAAGTCTGAAACTCTTTAAAAGTTGAAGGAATACAAGACTGAGGTTGAGAACTTGTTAGGTAAAACCATAAAAACACTTCGATTGGATCGAGGTGGAGAGTATATGGACACTAAATTCTAGGACTATATGATAGAACATGGAATTACGTCCCAACTCTCAGCACCTGGTATGCCACAGCAGAATGGTGTATCGGAGAGGAGAAACAGAACCCTGTTGGACATGGTTCGGTCGATGATGAACTATGCTCGTCTCCCTGATTCTTTTTGGGGTTACGCAATGGAGACTGCGGTATATATTTTGAACAATGTTCCATCGAAGAGTGTTTGTGAAACACCTTTCGAACTATGGACTGGACGTAAAGGCAGTTTACACCATTTGAGAATTTGGGGATGCCCGACCCACGTGTTGGTGTGAAACCCGAAGAAGTTGGAACCCCGTTCAAAATTGTGCCTATTCGTAGGTTACCCAAAAGAGACCAAAGGTGGTCTGTTTTTCAATCCTAAGGAAAATAGGGTGTTTGTGTCGACAAACGCCACTTTCCTTGAGAAAGACCACATCAGGGATCATTTGCCTGGAAGCAAAATCGTGTTAAACGAAATGGGCAGTACGCAAGGAAGAGTTGTTGATGGGGCTAGTACATCAACAAGTGTTGTTGATCCTAGCACGTCAAGTCAAGTCCGTTCTCAAGAGTTGGGAATGCCTCGACGTAGTGGGAGGGTTGTGAGACAGTAGAAACGTTACATGGGTTTGGCTGAAACCCAAGTCGTCAATCCTGATGATGACTGTGAGGATCCATTGACCTATGATCATGCAATGGCTGATGTTGATAAGGACGAATGGATTAAAGCTATGGACCAGGAAATGGAGTCGATGTACTTCAATTCTTTCTGGGAGCTTGTGGATCAACTGGATGGGGTAAAACCTATAGGTTGTAAATGGATCTACAAGCGTAAACGTGGCGTAGATGGGAAGGTGCAGACCTTCAAAGCACGACTAGTGGCAAAAGGTTTTACCAAGGTCGAAGGGGTTGACTATGAGGAAACATTTTGACCTGTTGCCATGGTAAAGTCTATCAGGATCCTTCTGGCCATTGTCGCGTATTATGACTATGAGGTATGGCAGATGGATGTGAACACCGCCTTTCTGAATGGCAACCTTGACGAATCCATCTACATGGGCCAACCCAAGGGGTTCATTGCCGAAGGCCAAGAGCAAAAGGTTTTCCGGCTTCATAGTTCTATTTATGGACTGAAACAATCCTCGAGGTCTTGGAATATAAGATTTGATGAGGCAATCAAATCTTATGGCTTTGATCAGAGTGTTGACAAGCCTTGTGTCTACAAGAAAATCATCGACAAAACTGTCGCATTTCTGATATTATACGTGGATGATATCCTTCTCATTGGGAATGAGGTAGGATTTCTTAATGACGTAAAGAAATGGCTAGCTTCGCAATTCCAAATGAAAGATTTGGGAGAAGCTCAGTATGTTCTAGGTATCTAGATTGTCCGGAACCGGAAGAATAGAACGCTAGTCATGTCTCAAGCGTCTTATATTGACAAGATGTTGTCTAGATATAAGATGCAGAACTCCAAGAAGGGCATGTTGCCTTTAAGGCACGGGGTTCACTTGTCTAAGGATCAGTGTCCTAAGACTTCTCAATAGGTTGAGGATATGAGACGATCCCCTATGGTTCAGCTGTAGGGAGCCTGATGTATGCCATGCTGTGTACTAGGCCCGACATCCATTATACAATGAGGATAGTCGTGAGAGTATCAATCCAATCCAGGATTAGATCACTAGACAGCTGTAAAGGCAATCCTCAAGTATCTTAGGAGAATGAGGAACTACAGCTTAGTGTAAGGATATGGGGATTTGATCCTCACGGGATACACGGATTCTGACTTTCAGACCGATAAGGATTCTAGGAAATCCACTTCGGGGTCAACCTTCATTCGGAATGGAGGAGTTGTAGTATGGCGAAGCATCAAGTAGGGATGCATCTCTAATTCCACTATATAAGCGGAGTACGTTGCGGCTTGTGAAGCTGCAAAGGAAGCTGTTTGGCTTAGGAAGTTCATGAAAGATTTGGAAGTTGTTCCAAATATGAACTTATCGATCACACTGTTTTGTGATAAAAGTGATGTTGTAGCCAACTCCAGAGAGCCTCGGAGCCATAAGAGAGGCAAACACATTGAGCGGAAGTATCACCTGATACGGGAGATTGTGCACCGCAGCGACGTGACGGTCACGCAGATAGCGTCGGAGCACAATGTAGCTGATCCATTTACAAAGCCCCTCATGGCTAAGGTGTTTAAGGGTCACCTAGAGAGTCTAGGTCTTCGAGTACTTCCTGACTAGGGCAAGTGGGAGATATGTAAACGGGTATTCAATGCCCTAGTTTATTGTATTACTTAATGGTAATTTATGTACATTTCTGAAATGTATTTACTCCCCTAGCTTAGTCCAAGTGGGAGTTTGTTGGGATGTTTGTCCTCATCTCGTATAGTTTGTAAATTACTATTTGAAATTAATAAAGAATTTTTCATCTTTTGTGTCTCGCATTAATTACAAACTTTGTCCAATAAACTAACTTCAGGGTCATCGAATATATGAGAGAACTAGAACTTGAACGGTGTGTAGTGGACATACAGGGAGGATCACGTTCGAGTTAATGATCCGAACGGTCTACAGTATATGGATGGAGTTGGAGACCTAATCCTGGATACACTGTGGATGCGACTCGCTTTGTATTAAGATACAAACGAGAAGATCTGACTTGTTCATGTGGTTGACATGCGAGTGGAGGCATCCTGTACAATGAGATTGTACAAGACCAGACCATGATTTATTAGACCTACTGATGTAACACCGTTGACAGTAAGGACTAATAACTTCGTAGATAACCATTAGTGACTCGACCTGAATCCTGATCGTGTTACGGACTCCTGTCTGCGGGGATCTGTCCTTTGACTAGTACGGGTGAGGGTGGTCACAGTTACTCTCCCAATATGCCTATCTTCTCAGGGACAGGACCAAGTAGGGAGCTGAAAACTTAACTACGCGAGATGATATTCACTCATTCCCGCCTTTAGGGAAACTAGAGAGGTTGTTCCCTTGAGTGATGTCTCCAGGGCTTGGACAACGGGCGCCCACCCTCTCACTGGCACGAGAGGATTGTTGTATATGGTTGAACCATTACAACGTTGTTGTTCATTAGAGGAGCAGTGGGGACTTAAGGAGCAAGAAGTAGACACAGGGGTAAAACGGTAATTTGACCCAGCAGTGTCTACGAACAACCTATGAAGGGTCGACTCATGGGCATTGGTTATATCACTGGACACGTAATATCTTGCACTGACAGGAGTGCAGCTACGGGCTTTAGTGGAATTTTACCGTAGCTAATGAATGGTGATTAACCGGGTCAAAGAGTTTGATAGGTTAATTTCGGATCATTGGAGCTCGTCACTGTAGGTCCATTAGGTCCCTCGGTTGGCTCAATCTGGATTAAAAGAAGGGTTACTATTTTGGTGTGAATTGAAGTATTCAATTCACTACAGGGCATTTATGTCATTTATATGAGATATGAATAATATAATATATAGTTTAATGTGAATGAGATTCATAATAAACTATGGGTTAGCCTAATTGTTGAATTAGGGCTAATTAGGATAAATTAAATTGAAAGATATTAAATTGGATGTGATTCAATTTAATAAATCCACAATATTGCAAATGTGATTTGTAAAATAAGATATGAAATATCTTATAATATATGGTTATGGAGATATGATTTGCATAATCTATAGTTGTGGTAAAATGGTAAACAGGTGAAGATTTCAACTCCACCTATCTCCATTATTTAAACCCCTTTTGCAAGAAGGGTTGGTACTCATTTTTGCTCATTTTTGGATTTCTCACCAAAAAGAAGCAAGAACTCTTTCAAGTTTTCTCTCTAAATTCCTCCTCTTAAAATCAAAACACAAAGATCCCACCATCTTTCTTCTTCCAAAAGAAGAACAACCGAGAAGCCAAGGGGTTGTGTTCGTTCTTGATCGTGAGAAGGGTTCGAGATCGTTGAGTTCGAGAAAGCACGAAGAGTTTGTGGATCGTTGGAAGGAATCTTGAAGAAGGTCTTCAACAAGTAAGTATAGCTTTTTAACTTACTGTTTTTCTTCCATATTGAGCATGTTTAACCTATTCAAAGTGTTTGATTGATTTTAACGAATAATAGTTGCACAACTTCACCACGACGATTCAATCGTCTTCCGTTGCGTGTGAGTTTCATTCCCTTCAAAATTGTTGTTGAGTTGTTGTGGACGTGGAGCATGTTGCATTGTATTGTATTCTTGTGATAGACATGTTTCTTGTTGAGGTTGGTTTGTTATCATGATATGTATGCTTAATGTATTGTGAGCATTGATGGTAATATGTCACATGTGTGTTATGTGAAATCTGATGTGAATATGAGCTAGGAGCATAATGTGTTGATTCAATGCGTCCTAGTAAGCTTTGGTGAGGTCCGAAACCTTGAATGAGATAAAGAAATTGTTAGGTGGATACTAGTGCGCTTCGGGTAAAAATGGTCGAAGGATAGCATGTCACTTCTAAGTTTAGAGAAGCATCGAGGCCTTGGGTAAAAATTGTCAAGGGTCGATGTGGATTGAATCGTCGAGGCCTTGGGTAAAAATGGTCAAGGATCAACGTGCTCAAGCCATCGTTTGCCTTGGTTAAAAATGGTCAAGGGTCGACATGGTCAAGTCATCATTTTTCTTAGATAAAAATGGTCAAGGGAGCGATGCACAGTTCAAGGCCTTGGGTAAAAATGGTCAAGGGTCGAACGCTGAGCACTGTAGAGGCACGTTAAGGCCCTGGGTAAAAATGGTAAGGAATCGACGGGTCTCGAAAGAATTAGTCTCACGTAGTTTGGTTATACATGATAGGGCCAATGATGATACCGAGACCTTGGTAACTATTGACAAGGGTCAATATGATAGGTTTGGAGGCAAGTGTTGAAATCTTGGTAACTGTGGTCAAGGGTCAATACTTTGTTGAGTAATCGATGCCTTGGTAACTATGGGCAAGGGTCGATGCACAGTTCGAGACCTTGGTAAATATTGACAAGGAATCGTACATCGAGCTCCTAAGAGATTACGTTGAGACTATGGTAACTGAGGGGCAGGGGTTGATAACTCACCATAAGGGAGTTATTTTACTACAATTTTTGTGTTTAATACACTTGAATTGCATTTAATTTAGTGATCCTCATGTTATTTTCTTCCTAAATTATGTGTGTTAGCTTTAAAATCTTCAATTTAAGCATTAGGTGCAAAAAGAATTAATTTTGATGTTTTTGTGCTTTAATTTAAGAAATTTAGGAAAATAAGCTAACGGTTAATTAAATACCAAAATTTGAGATTTTTCTTAACTCCAAAACTCCTTGCGTATTTAGTTTGATTTATAATTGACTTCATAAATTTATTTTGGATTTTTCTGTGTGCAGGAGATGTTTAAAAATTACAAGAGTCCCCTAAGGGCATTTTATACATTTTACCCGAAGGGTAATATGGTATTTTTACCCTTAAGGGTATTTTTGTAAATTGTGGAGTTAGGGCAACACCATCTTTTATAAGGAGGTTAGGGTTTACAAGTGGAAGGAGAAGTTGGAGTTGTGACAAGAGGAAGAGATCGAGAGGGAGAAAAAGAACTCGTGAGATTGTTGAAGCAAAGGTCGTGCATTGGAGGAAAAAAACCGATAGCCCTTTGCTGAAGCAAATGTTGTTGCACACATCTGAGACGGAGGCCTTTTGCTGAAGCAAAGTGCAGCTGTGCTTGGCGGTAGGCTGCTGTTTGCTGAAGCAATTGGGTGCGAGAAGAAGAAATCACGATAGGGAGGCATTGCTGAAGCAAACCGTGGAGTAGAGGGTTGGCGATCTGCTGGAATCAACCTACCCTTGCTGAAGCAAAGTCGAGAGTAGGGGTTTGTCCACATGCTGTGATTTGCCCATCGTTCACGAAGTTTGTGATATCTGGCTATCCAACCGTTGGATTTTGCTACAATTTATTCAACTCGTTGGGGACTCATAGAGCTCCGTTTGGAACGGTTGGATCGTCGTTTGGAGCATCGCTTTGTCCGATATCGCTGTCACATTAGGCGTCTACTGCAGTTCAGCTTTTCACAGACGACACTCACAAAGTTATCGTTTGCTAGAGTTTGAACCGTTGGACTGTGCTAAAATTTTGTCAGCTTGTTGGGGACTCATCGAGCGTCGTTTTCAACGGTTGGATCATCGTTCAGAGCTATGGTTCATTAGATATTTCTATCGGTCAGAACCTAAAGAACACTAAAACCTGCTGCTATTGACTGCTGCCTTCGGTGAGATCTTGGCGTTTTGCTGAAGCAAAACACATGTCAATTGCCTCGTGTAAATTGCTCCTATTCCCTAATTATTTTGGCTTGTTATTTCTCCAATTTTGATCGTTTATTGCGCTCTTTTTACTCACTGTTTTAGGCTAAATTTATGACTATTTTTTAGCTTAATTTGTGATTAATTTTGGTTGTTTTGTGATACTGTTACAACACGTATTTGAATTTATTAAACAACACAAGCATGAATAAATTAGAGATTTGTGAGTTGATTTACCTGAACTAAATTTTCTTAGGCAAGGGTTAGGTTGTTTTAATATAATTTTGGATTAAATTTATGATTAATGTCATTGATTGAATTTATGAAATTTTATTGAATTTAACGTTGCATGAGAATGAAAATTGGCTTTTTTAACTTCTCTATAATTCATAAACTTGGGAAAACTAATGAATTAGAAAACTAAAATTTCATTCTAGGATTATTGAGTTGATTAGGGATAATTAACCCACCTAGAACCTAAAATCATGGGCATAATTTAGATCACAATTGGGAAATTGTAGGTTTTAAAACTTAGTGATTTTGGAAAGAATCATTTGAATGCACGTGTAGGTAAATTCAAGACATCACTTAAAAATTTATTCCAATTGAACATTAGAACTCTAACCTAACCCGAGCCTATTTTTCATTGCAAATCTCACCTCTTGCATCTACCCTCTTGTTTGCATTCTCCTCTCCCCTTATTTAAATTTAGTTATTTTCATGAGTCTAGTTTTGTCTTTGCACACTTATCACATCAATTTATTTATTTACAATAGTTATTTGCACATTCATGAATTGCACTAAAATAAGAAAAATTTTATAGGACACTCATTCATTTAGGTTTAGTCCTCGTGCGATCGATACTTTAACTTATCACTTGCTGCTCTCGACCGTGTATACTTGCACCTCGTAGAAGTGTCGGAGTTTTATTCTAATTTACATTAGTTTAGGGCACTCGATATTTTCGCATCAAGTTTTTGGCGCCGCTGCCGGGGACTAGTTTTAATTCTTATTTTGTTTGAGTTGATTTTAGCATTTTATCCTTGTTTTTCTTGTTTGGTGTGTCTTGTTATCTTTGTTTCGTATTTTTATCTTTGTTGAGACTTGGTTATTCTTTCTGGTTGTGTTGGTGCATATTGTGTTTGGTGAGCCTGTTATAATTGATTCATTACCTTATTATGGCTTATGATAACTTTGGGTGGTCTTCTGTGCCCAATGAGCAAACACAATATAGTTCTTTTTCTTATGATCATCCATTGGTCAATTTAGAGTCTTCTAGTGAGGGGTATGGATCTAATGGCTACCAAATGCCTAATTACTATCATACTAACCCTATGACTTAAGGGGATCACATGTATGATAATAATGAGAGTCATTGGGACTATGAACCATATCCTAGGGGTTTTGAGCCATATCCTTCCTATATTCAAGAAACCCAGGTAGAAGACGAATCTTCCCTCAAAACATTATTATTAGAATATATGAGAACCACATATGAGAAGAATAGACAAATAGGGGAATCAATTCAACGCCTAACGGATACACTTGTCTCCCTTAGAGAACATATGTATTTAGACTCAACTAAGGTTGAGCACTCTAGGGAAGATAGTGAAGGAGGACCCACACCTTTAGATAGTTCGGTGAGTCACTTGATCACTGACCCGCTGATAGACCCCCAGGATCCTAGTCCTTCACATTTTTTGGAGTATGGGCATTTAGAGGAGTGTGCTTCAGATATATAAGAACTAGAACCTTTTAGCACACACCAAGATAGAGTTAATTAGTAAGGGCCTGTTTGGTAGGCAATCTGAAAACATAAATCTGAAAACAAGGAATTCAATGAAAACAGAGTTGTATTTCATGTTTTCAGATATGTGTTTGGTAGCAGATTTAGAAATTTAATTCCATTTTAAACAGTAGTTTAAAGTGTGTTCTATAATATATTTATAGATCATAAAATTAGTTGTAGTTGCAAAGCTAAATATTAAGTTGAATATAAGACATTATTAATTAATTTATCAACATGTATTTTTTTAATAAATTTTATTTAATTATTATTTTATAATATAATATTTAATATTTTATAATATATTATATTATACATATTTTAATTGAACAAAAGTAAATTAAGTTTATAAACATGAAATATTATATTTATTAAGATTTTATCTTTGTTTAATACAATTCTGCATTTTAAAATTTCAAATTCATAATCTTGATACAATGAAAACATAAAAATGTTGTTTTCAGAATTTCTACTATTTGGTTCACAGAATCCGAAAACAGTTTTCAAAAACAGGTCTGCCAAGCATGTATTCACTGAATTCAGTGAATCTGAAAACATAAAACAGAATCTGGATTGCCTACCAAACATGCCCTAAGAGTGTGGAAGAAGCCAAGCCTTATGTTGTTGAGTTAGACCAGGAGGTAGAATTTGAGGCTTTTAAGTCTATGACAGTTCTATCTTCTAATTTTTCTCTTATTAGTGAGTGTTTTTCTTTCTATGCTTTCGAGTCAGTGTCTTTTTGTGAGTCTGTTCATTTTCCTGTTTTTCCTTATTTTCTTTTATCAAACAAAAAACCAAAAAATGTTTATTTTGTTGTTTTTCCTTCTTCTCTTTTATTATATAAAAAATCAAAAAATATATCTGTTTCGGGCTCTCACGAGAAGCTAGTATTCTTGCTAGCTCTGATTTGTTTTGTAGATTCAAGAAAGAGAGACCTGAAGAAATGGGAGAATTTTTACATACCTTGACGAGCCCATGTATACTACGTCAAGCTAATGATGTTAAACAAGCGCTTCTTGGGAGGCAACCCAAAGTTTATTTCGTTTGTTTCATTTTTAATTTTTTTTGTTTCGTTGTTAGTTGTTTTTGTTTTTAAATAAATAACCATTGCCTATTTTGCAGCTCCCTTAGGGTTTGATGATTGATATGCGCTTAGTGTAAGTTTCCTCGATTCAGGGCAGTATTGTTCTTCCTACAATCTTTATTAGTTGTCCTTAAGCATGCTTAAGTGAGTAGTTTATACATTAAGGGCAATGTGTGCTTTAAGCATGAGGGGTAGATGTATTGTTCTGAATCTGACTTTGGGCTTAATTGATTTCTTTTCTTTTTTGTTGATGAGACTGTGTGTTGTTAGCGTTTATAAGGTGTTGCATGCCTTTGTGTTTATAAAGTTATTTACTTGGTTTAGGACTACAAAATGATCTATTTTGACTACCAGGTTCCATGTTTAGTTTCTTGTTTTCATGGTCTTTGATATGCATGATGTAGGTAGTTGATTCATTACGTTTAAGCAACAAAAAATAGGAAAGATAGGTGGTGTCCTTTGTTTAAAAATTAAGTTTCTGCATGTGTTTTTATGGTAAAAATGTGTTGTCTTTTGTAGAAACTTGGTATGCATCTCCTTGAAAATTAAAAGTTCAGGCCAAATCTTAGGGTTGATGAAATAAGAGTTCTTGCTTGTGTTTGAGGCAAGAGTATGCTATTTTGTTTGGTGTTTCTCAATGTCAAGCTTGTCATTAGGGTTCGTTAGTGTACTTATGGTTAGTGTATCAATCAAACTAGTTAGGATTCAACTCCTAAGCCAAAAAGTTCGAAAGCTAGAAGCCATGACAAGTTATGTAACCCGTACATCTTTTTGAGCACTCCAAAATTAGTAAACTCTAAATTTGTTATCATTTCAAGTTTGGGAAGTTACCCGACCTCCCTAACTCAATGAGGATATTGAGTACTCTAAGTTTGGGGGGAAAGGTAAATTCTTCGTGTTTTTTTTAAAGAAAAAAGAGAAAAGAAAAGTGAAAGAAAGAAAGAGTGTGCAAACCTTTCATTTTCCTAAAACTCCATTGGGCTAGACCAAAAATATGTTATTCATTTCGTTATTTAGAGTCACTTCAGGCTACTTGGTGCTCGATGTCAGGGGGTCTGGGCACTAACCATGTTGGCTTCTTGGAGCGAAAGTATCAAGCGAGAAGCCTGTACCCATTGCTTAGGTGCGTTGCGCTAACCACGTGTGTCATTCTAAGAACTACGGGAGAGTCTCATTGCTTAGGTGTGCTGCGCTAACTACCTGTGCCATTATAAGAAATACAAGAGAGTCAAAAAATAAATAAAAATTAAAAAAACAAACAAAAGAAAGTACAACAAACTAATAAAAAAACCTAGCCCTAAGTAGTGAGTTTTATGGAAGTGGAGGGGAATAACATACATATTTTTTAAAAAAAATAATAAAAAATAAAATAAAAAGGAATGATCATAAAATTGTAGTCATGCGAGTTTTGGAGTGTGACTTATCTTTAACTATGGGTTGCTTGATTTGAATGATTAGCATTCTAGTGGTTGAGCTTGAGGGTATATGTCGAATCCTAGTTGGTTTGCTCTTGGTTATTGATGCATAAGTGTAGCTAAGAAACCCCAGATGAGCCACTTACAGAGCATTGATTGAATGGTGACTTGTAGCTTAGAACATAAATATTCAATCCTTGTTTAGTTACCCAAATGATCTGAGTCTTTAAAGGTCTTTTAAGTCTTTGGGGAATAGAACTCATTGAGGACAATGAGTAGTTCAAGTTTGGGGGTTTGATAACTCACCATAAGGGAGTTATTTTACTAGAAGTTTAGTTTTTCATCCACTTGAATGGCATTTAATTTAGTGATCCTCATGTTATTTTATCCCTAAATTATGTATGTTAGCTTTAAAATCTTGAATTTAAGCATTAGGTGCAAAAAGAATTAATTTTGATGTTTTTGTGCTTTAATTTAAGAAATTTAGGAAAATAAGCTAGCGGTTAATTAAAGACCAAAATTAGAGATTTTTCTTAACTCCAAAAATCCTTGCGTATTTAGTTTGATTTATAATTGACTTTATAAATTTATTTGGGATTTTTCTGTGTGCAAGAGATGTTGAAAAATTACAAGAGTCCCTAAGGGCATTTTAGACATTTTACCCGAAGGGTAATATGGTATTTTTACCCTTAAGGGTATTTTGTAAATTGTGGAGTTAGGGCAACACCATCTTTTATAAGGAGGTTAGGGTTTACAAGTGGAAGGAGAAGTTGGAGTTGTGACAAGAGGAAGAGATCGAGAGGGAGAAAAAGAACTCGTGAGATTGTTGAAGCAAAGGGCGTGCATTGGAAGGAAAAAAAATCGATAGCCCTTTGCTGAAGCAAATGTTGTTGCACACATCTGAGACGGAAGCCTTTTCTTTGAAGCAAAGTGCACACTTGTGTGCTTGGCGGTAGGTCTTTGCTTGCTTTGAAGCAATTGGGTGCGAGAAGAAGAAATCACGAGAGGGAGGCATTGCTGAAGCAAACCGTGGAGTAGAGGGTTGGCGATCTGCTGGAATCAACCTACCCTTGCTGAAGCAAAGTCGAGAGTAGGGGTTTGTCCACATGCTGTGATTTGCCCATCTTTGGTGAAGCAAAATCGAGAGCATTAGTGTTGTTCGATTTTCACAGACATCGTTCACGAAGTTTGTGATTTCTGGCTACCAACCGTTGGATTTTGCTACAATTTTTTCAGCCTTTTGGGGACTCATAGAGCTCTGTTTGGAAAGGTTGGATCGTCGTTTGGAGCATCGCTTTGTCCGATATCGCTGTCACATTGGGCGTCTACTACAGTTCGGCTTTTCACAGACGACACTCACAAAGTTATCGTTTGCTAGAGTTTTAACGGTTGGACTGTGCTGAAAGTTTGTCAGCTTGTTGGAGACTCATCGATCGTCGTTTTCAACGGTTGGATCATCGTTCCGAGCTATAGTTCCTCAGATATTGCTATCGGTCAGAACCTAAAGAACATTGAAACCTGCTGCTATTGACTGCTGCCTTCGATGAGATCTTGGCGTTTTGCTGAAGCAAAACACATGTCAATTTCCTCGTGTAAATTGCTCCTATTCCCTAATTATTTTGGCTTGTTGTTTCTCCAATTTTGATCGTTTATTGCGCTCTTTTTACTCACTGTTTTAGGCTAAATTCATGACTATTTTTTAGCTTAATTTGTGATTAATTTTGGTTGTTTTATGATACTGTTACAACACGTATTTGAATTTATTAAACAACACAAGCATGAATAAATTAGAGATTTGTGAGTTGATTTACCTGAACTAAATTTTCTTAGGCAAGGGTTAGGTTGTTTTAATGTAATTTTGGATTTAATTTATGGTTGATGCCATTAATTGAATTTAATGTTGCATGAGAATTAAAATTGACATTTTTAACTTCTCTATAATTCATAAATTTGGGAAAGCTAGAGAATTAGAAAACTAAAATTTCATTCTAGGATTATTGAGTTAATTAGGGATAATTAACCCACCTAGAACCTAAAATCATGGGCATAATTTAGATCACAATTGGAAAATTGTAGGTTTTAAAACTTAGTGATTTTGGAAAGAATCATTTGAATGCATGTGTAGGTAAATTCAAGGCATCACTTAAAAATTTATTCCAATTGAACATTAGAACTCTAACCTAACCCGAGCCTATTTTTCATTGCAAATCTCATCTCTTGCATCTGCCCTCTTGTTTGCATTCTACTCTCCCCTCATTTAAATTTAGTTATTTTCTTGAGTCTAGTCTTGTCTTTGCATACTTATCACATCAATTTATTTATTTACAATAGTAATCTGCACACTCATGCATTGCACTAAAATAAGGAAAATTTTCTAGGACACTTATTCATTTAGGTTTAGCTAGTCCTCGTGGGATCGATACTTTAACTTATCACTTGCTGCTCTCGACCGTGTATACTTGCACCTCGTAGAAGTGTCGGAGTTTTATTCTAATTTACATTAGTTTAGGGCACTCGATATTTTCGCATCAGGGGTCGATGTATCTCAGAGGGTAAGGCTTGAAGGAAAAGCTCTGTGCGGGCTAAGTTATGAATAATGAGTGGTTCAGTGGAGTTTAGCAAGATTGTGAAGTTTGGTTACAATATGAGTGTGCATAGCTTGTTGGTTAATCACATGGATTGCACGTCTCTTTTGTTTTACATGCAAAGAGCAGGTTTATTTGAATGTCAATAGCATGATGGTTGTTTTGTATATTGTATGTTGCTCGATGGCACTTCAAGTGCGAGCTACTTACCAGTACGAGTTATGTACTGACTCACTCCAAGGTTTTGCAGGTAATGATGAACAAGGTGATCTTGGGGGTGCAGAAGAGGAGACATGAGAAGAGAGACCATTATCCATAGTTATTTACTTATTCGTATTTCCGTTGTATTCAGTTTCATTAAACTACCGTGCTAGTTAACCTTAGTTAGTTGCTCTTGGCATGATTGTTCTTTACCATTAGAGTTATGAGATGATTGGTTAGTTTTAAATTATAGGTTGAAAACAGTATAGAAGTTTGATTTACGCCGGAAAGGTTGATTTGTTAGGTTTATTAAGAATGTTTGGTTCTGTTTTGTTTCTTGTTCAGTGAGAACCTTCTGAATAACTAAAATGATTTATGTCATTGAAGTTTGGTTGGTTATCTAATTGTCTAGCGGTAGAAGTGTGTTTATTTTGAGCAGGTACTTGTAAAATTTTTGGTAGTGTCCTAGGTATGGCGTTATGCTCCCGAAATTTTGGAGACATAATAGTTGTAAATTTAGTAGCGTTTATTTAGAATAGTTCAATTTTTGGGGGCATTACACAACTGCTTTCACCACAAAGTATTAATATGTTGGAGTGAAGGCATCGACGACTTAAGAAACTCTCTTATATATTTATATATATATATATAAAGCTCAAAAGTTTAAATCGCGCCTAAGCAACTTATTCCCTGCATGATTGTTCCATTCTTGTTTGCTAGTTATTGGGCTAGTGTAGAGGAAATCCAGGTCTGAGGATCTCGTAAACCTACCCCGAGCTTGTAGGAAGCATGCTTGATTGGATGATTACACACAAACACTTAAGAAAGGCTTAGAAAGTTTCAAAATTTTCTCATGAGTGGACAGTGCAATGTTTAGTACTTTTCCTTTTCACACTTCATTTAGTTTTTCTGAGCATTGAGGGTAGAGGCATGTTATGCTTCCATTGAGTACTATATTTATTTTATCAATTCCTTGCTCGAGGACTAGCAATATTTAAGTTGGGGGTATTTTGATAGCACCATAAAAGTGTTATTTTAATTACTCATTTCATGCTAGTTCTACTACACTCAAGTGCTTATTTGTCGATTTGACAGGAGATTGGAAATTGAGAGCATTTGAGGAGTCTAAAGAAGGATCTATGGTTAAAAGAGTTAAAAAGGAGCAAAAATTGCATTAAATCAGGAAAACAAGAGCTGAACAAGCCAAATGAGCTGCATGCAGAATGTCTAGACGCTACATTGAACTTCTAGACGCCATCAACATCAAGTCAGAAGACCCATACATAACGTTGAGATGCTTCTTCAAGCGTCTAGACGTTGGCAATTTAAGGAAGAGCGAAGGCTCGCTTGACGCTGCGGGGAGGCTTGTCAAGACGCTGATAGCGTCGAGACGCTGCTCCAAGCGTCTCGATGCTGCCAAGATTTTCCAAGATATTTTCTTTTTATATGCGAGAGAGCGTCTAGACGCTTTCCTTTGTGTCTATACGCTCCCCACTATTATAAAAATAACTTTTCACTGAGGTTTAGGGGAACAATCTTTAGACTTTTGTTCCACTTTCGAGATTAGCTTACGATTTAGTGTTTTAGTTAGTTTCTTTTATAGTTTTTAGAGTTTTTTGGGTGTATTGATGAAGACCATGGAGTTCGTAGGAGTGTTCGTGACGATGCTTGGCTAAACCTCTCTTCAAGTACATAGGTGGGTCAAAACCAATTATAATGTAGTGAGTCTTGTTTATAATTCTTAACTCGATTAACATTTAATTCTTGAATTCTCTACTTTAATCTTATGACTATGCATCTTTGATTGAATTGACGCTTCAAGTGTTTATGCATGTCTACCATTATTCATGATTGAATTGACACATTTAATCATGACATTGATTGTGTAACACTAGAGCTATAACTGTGTGTGATTTTTTGGAGAACCTTGGATTCATAGCTAACATGTTAGACTTTAGGGAATTTAAGAAGCATGTTAATTGGATTTGTCTAATTAAGGTGTCTTGGTCATCATATTGCTTAATGGCTTTGTCTTATTTGTTTGTGTTATGGAAGTGCTAGATAATTAAGATAATTGAGGTTAAATTATGTTGGCATGTAAAGCTAATGAACTTAGGGAAATAACTTTTTAGGGGAACCACTAAGTTGATCAAGTTAATTGCAAATTTAGTTAAAATCTATTTATGAATGCCTGTGATCTATATTGTAATTGAGATAACCATGCCTATGAACCAGAACTTGGTAAGATTTGATATCTCCTAATTTCTCTCTTATGTTTAATGTTCTGTTAATTTTATCAATTTCACAAATCTCCTCCTTTATCTTCTTTTGCAAATTTAACTTGAGAAATTAATATTTCGATTTCTTGAGATCGACCCAGTCCATTCAATGCTACAAGTAGCTTAGGATCGGTTTTATAAATTTTAATTTGATGAGCCTTTAAATAAGCTGTGAAACCCTCGAGATAAATCTATGTTCAAGAACAAGCTGCAAAGCCTCGAAGCAATTACACTTGAGAGAGAGAAAAGATCAGAGGATAAACATTAGAGATTGTAACTCACAACATTCAAATTAATACAAATACAATGTTCAATTACACATGTCTCATCTCTTTTTCTTTGTTGAAATCATGTTTGTACAAATTGGCATGCCCAGTGACGTCATCTCTACCTCTCATCTCTTTTTGTCATCTCAAAGCAGAAGTAAAGTGATGTCATTCAAGACTTCTTTGATGACTGTTGTCATGAGTAACTTGTACACTTGTTCTACTACCCATAGTTGTTCTAATGAACTAAGACTGAACGAAGATGAAGTAACGATACTGCTTGGAGCATCAACTAACAACAAGTTCCTAGTCAATTGTAACCCTTTGAAGAAAACCCCTTTTGTAATCCTTTCTCTAGGAGTTTCGAACTCGATCTTAATCAGACACCTCCAAAACGTCTTCCCTATTGTTCTCTTGGAGAGGGAGGATGGTGGGATCCTCTTTTGGAATAAGATGTACAATTCTCTAGAGAGAATTTTGAGAAAAAGGAGAAAATTGAGAGAGTTTTTGCTTTGTTGAGGGTTATGGAATTCTCCAAGTCCAAAAAATGATCAACCAACGAACAAAGTGCATCCAAATGCATTTATTTATATTGAGTGAGAATGGTGGTAACTTCCTTCAATCTCTCACCCATTAACTCCACCATAAATGCACTATGCAAATCATATTTGCATATTGCATATTATAAACTATCATATATTTTATTTAATTTACATTGAATCATATTCAATTGTGCATCCCTGATAATTCTCTTTATGAGAATTATTTGGCCTTTATACTTAGTTATTCTTGTTATTTATGTGTGTTATTTGATAAAAATGCTAGCAAAATATTGGTTTAAATTGAATTATTATTGAAAGCCTCTTAAATTAAGTACGTGGATAAAAGAAAGCAAAAGAAAATGAAAAACACACTTGTTGTTTTTATGCAGGAAATTAATGAATTCAACGTAATTGGACTTTTAAGGAATATCTACAATTCCACCAAAAATATTAGAATTTTGTGGCATCGTGTCTCAACGATTTTTGTTATAATTGTTAGCATAATTGTGCATCTTTCCAAAAGGAAACCCTAACTCAAATCCTCTATGAATAGGGGATGAGAAGCCACAAGAAGGAGCATCTTTTCTAGCCATTTTCAACCTCAATTTTTATTGTTTTGCGATTTTCTATTGTTTTATCATTTTTCTGATGTATTTTTTTGTTATACTTCTGCAGTATTTTTTACTATATTTTCTGCTTTTTCAAGATTAGCCACTACTGTTTTTTTTAATTTTTCCAGCCAATTGAGCTTTAAAAAAATTCAATCCTTCCTCAATGAATTGAAGGAAGTAAAGACTTGATTCTCTTTGAGAAAAGTGGGATTGAGTCAATTGGAAGAGAAGTAAGAGAGGCTCTTATTTATCTTTTGTTTTAGAATTTATTTTATGCATTTGTCTAAGTTCTTTTTGTTCAGTTTTAGGGATTTAGTTGTTGTTGTAGTTTAATCATTTAGTTGTATTTTCATAATTTGAACGAGTTGTTAAAGTTCAATCGAATCTTGGCATTGTGTTTATTTGGTTTAATAAACTTTCTAGTTTATGCTATTCTTTTCTTTTTACTCAAGTTCATTCTAGTTTATGTTTTTTAAGTTTGAATTAATTTATTTTCATTATTACATTCTCGAATTTTGTTTTTTACCTTTTAAATTCAATTATGTGTTTTTATTACTTGAAAACTTGTTTTTCAATTTTCCTATAATAAGCTAATTCTCTTTTAGGGATTCAAGTTTGTGAATGTCCTAGAGGAAAAATGTAAAACTCGATAGCAAAAACAATCTAGCTAAGGTTTGGATCAAGTTTGCTTTTGGTGAGTGAAATGTTGGGTAAACCCTAGTTGGCCATCTAGTGTTGATTGGCAAGCTTAAGCTTAATACTGAAAGGGTTAAGTGAAGCAGATGCCACAAAAGCAATGGAGGAAAAGGCTTAGACATATAAGTCCTGAAACTTCAACCTTAAGTCCTGAAACTTCAACCTTAGACATATAAGTCCTGAAACTACTAGAGTTGTGTGCCAAATTACCTGAGTTAGTTTAGCCATAGACATATAGGTTTAATCACTCAGCCTCCTAAAGATACTTCATATAAGGTCGAATGGGAGTTCAAGTTGGTTGATAATTCTCATTTATGAGAATTATTTAACCCTAAACTAGGTTATTTTTGTCATTTTTATATGTTTATTTATTACCGAGCAAGCCAAAAATAATATTAATGAGTACAATTCTTGAAAGCTTGCTAAGAATGGTGGGAAGTGAAAAATAATTGAGAAAAGAATGAATTTGAACTAATTTCATTGTTTTTGTGTAGATTTGGAACAAAGAGGAAAAATGAAAGCAAAAATACAGTTGACATTCTTACTTGCAATGCAGAAGAATAACAAGCCAGAATGTTGGACAAAATGCTGGAAAAAATGATGACTGCAGTATTTTCGAAAAAACGACACAAAATTCGGGAATCACGAGATTTGACCAAATCTTACTCATTTTTGGAAAGTTTAAAGCCTAGAATCATGCCCAAATGATTTTCCATGGATTGAGGATGAATTTAGAAGGAAACCCTAGCTTGTACCACCTATAAAAAGAGGGTATTTTCATAGGTTTTAAACCAAGACGTAATGGGACAACAATAATTTTCTTTATTTTTCTTTATTTTTCCAGCACTTCTTCTTCATCTTTTAGTCATGTAATCTTCCTAAGGTTGATCCTTCTTTCACGAAAGTGGGGACGTGAAGATCCATAACCTATTCACGGGTTGATGGAATCGATCAAACAAGGAAGTTATGATTTTAGCTATTGTTTTATGCTTTATGTTTTCAAATTTAGTTGTTGTTCATTTTTATGAGAACCGTTTCTTCTATTCGCTACTGTTTTTATGTTCATTTCCGTTAGAATCAAAGTAGGATTAAGTTCTTGTACTTTCATTTCATATGGAATAAAGTGTTCGTGAGTCTTTAACCATTTTTAATGAGTGGTCTTTGTTTTTCTTAACTGTTTTACTTTCCTTATTTAGTTCATCACTAAAATTTAGAAGCAAGCATTTAGAAAGTAACAAGTAGGTTGTAGATTAATTATATTTTCACTTTCATCCCCCTTTTTTTTAGTTTTCGAAAAGTATGAAAGTTTTAATTATTAATTATTAATTTTTCTTGTTTTCCATCATGAGCTAAATCCTCTTTAGGGTGTTCAAGTTGTGAATGCCCTAGAAGAGAGATGTCAAGCTTAAAGTAACAAAGTAATTGTGTCGGCAACTAATTATATGTTTGTTTTTATTGAATGTAATTTGGGTAACCCTAGCCGATCACTAGGATTTACTCACCAAGCTAGAACTTAATATTGAAAGGGTTAAGGGATAATAGATCTAATAAAAACAATGGAGGAAAGAACTTAGACATAAGATCTGAAACTTCGATCCTAGACATAGAGCGAGACTCCAAGACTTAAGGGTTGTGCACCAAATTATCTAAGCTCGATTAGTCATAGAAATATAGGTTTGATTGCTTAGTCTTCTTATGGTTTTGGAAGCAAAACCGAATAGGAGACGAATCCGATTTACGATTGCTGGCATAATTGCTACTGCATTTTCGACAGCATTTTCTCTGAAAGGGCAAGAACAACTTGAATTCCCTTCTTTTTATTCATATATTTTCCTTAATTTTCAGTAGCGTAGATGAAGGGATCGAATCCCGCAACGGAAACGATTTTGAATTGCGTGTTCTTTATTTAGTTACATAGATTTCAATCAAGAACAAAACATATACGATTAAGCATGCTAATTCTATATAGGACAACAGTAAAAGTACCTTTGAAGTTTACTTTCTTCACGAATCCCTCCTCAATAGATCACGATCTCAGCAACAACTCGAACTATGTGAAGTTCCACCACCAAATCTTCTCCGTTGTTCTCTAGGTGAGGGAGGAAGGTGGGTTCCTTTAGGATGAGGTGAGGTGATCTTATGGAATTGTGTTTGGAACTCTTTCCAACACAATTTGAGAGAATACTAGGGTTTTGTCAAAAAGCCTTATCTTTAAAATTGCATCTCATGCAACTACTTATAGGGAAATAGGATGGAAATTACCATCCTATCACTCCTACATTCTCTCATTAGTATATAGTTAATATGTGAATCTAATTCACACCTCATATATGAAATTGAACACTTCAATTTCATTCCTAACTTTATACCCTCAATATTACCATGTTGAGCCAACGGAGGGACCTAATGGACCTACAGTTCATGAGCTCCAATGATGTGAGATTAACTGATCAAACTCTTTGATCCAGTTAATCACTATTCATTAACTACAAGTCACTCCACTATAGACTTGTAGTTGCACTCTCCTCACTGTAGATTATATTGTGTCCATTGATATAATCACTACCCATGAGTTGACCTTTCACAGGTTGTTCGCAATCATAGCTGGGTCAAATTACCGTTTTACATCTGTGATTACCTCTTTCTTCCTTAAGCACCACTGATCCTCTAATGAACAACAAGTCTATGGTCCTACCATAGACTCATACCCTCTTAAGTCAGTTTAGAGGGTTGGGCCCCATTGTTCAAGACCTGGACTCAGTTCTTGGAACAACCTATCTAATTCCTTAGTGTAGGAATGAGTGAATTCCATCTTGTATAGTTAAGTTCTTAGCTATCTACGAGGTTCTTTCCCTGAGAAGGTAGGCTTATTGAGTCGGCTACAAGCCACTCTCACCCATACTAGTCTAAGGACTAACCCTTATAAGCAGGAGTTCTTAACTTGCTCAAGATTCAGGTCGACTCACTAATGACCATCTATAAATTATCAGTCTTATCCTGTTAACGGCGTTATATTGGTTAGACTAATATTTTACAGTCCGGTTCTTGTATGAACTCTTCATACAGGATGCCCCACTCGCATGTCAACCACGTGAATGAGTGGGATTACCTCATTTGTACTAATTACAAAGTGGGTCGCATCCATGGTGTTACCAGAAGAAGGTTTCTAACCTTATTCTTATACCATAGACCATTTAGGTTATACTCTTGAACACAATCCAAATAGTGTCTACTACACTGATTGGCAAGATACATTATAACCTTGGAGCTTAGTTTATTGGATTTGTAAAGCAAGAATATAATTTTATCAAAACAAATAACTCTTTATTTATTGATCAAAATTACATAAGTTTAGGGCACAAATCCCAACAATCTCCCACTTGACCAAAACCTTGTGGAGTACTAAAACATTACTGTTCGGTTTTGTGCCCTAAAACTCGTAGTTTGTAATTATGTTCTAATTAATGTAATAAAGTGTTATTATTTCAATAAAGAGTTATTGTTCGTTATCTACGAGTTTGCCTTTATTTAAACCCTAAATCCAATAAACTAAACATCCAAGGTTGTTATATGAATCTTTAACCAATGTAGTGTACATATAAAGGATCTCGGTTAGAGGTGCACCTAAAGGGTCTATAGTTGTGGGATAAGGTTTGGGTACCTAACCCTGGTAAAACTATGGATGTGGCCCACTTTGTATTTGATACAAACACTGTGATCCTAACGTGTTCGTGTAGATGACATGTGAATGGGGATATCCTATGTAATGAGATTACATAAGACCGGACCACGAAATAGTAACCTCTAGTTGTGTAACTCAGCTTGACTAGTTAGGTTTCTATTTCACTAGGATGACCTAGGCAACTTGATCTCAATCTCGAAAGGTGTTACTGAACTCTTGTTCATGAGGGATTGTCCTTTGACTAGTATGGGTGAGAGTGGCCAGATTAGCCGACTCAATATGCCTACCTTCTTGAGGACAAGACCGAGTGAGCGGCTGGGAACTTAACTTAGCAAGATGGAATTCACTCCTTCCCGCCTACTATGGCAAGAAGAGGAATGTTCCCTTAAGTGGTGTCTCTGGGACTTGAACAAAGGGTCCGACCCTCTCATTGGCCCGAGAGGGACTCTGTTTATTGGTAGGACAACAAACAAATTGTTCAATAGAGGAGCACTGGTACTTAAGGCACAAGATGTAACCCAAGGGTAAAACGGTAATTTGACCCAGCTGGTGTTACGAACATTTTTGAATGATTGACTTGTTGTTATTGGTCAATATCCGTGGACACAGAAATATATCTGTAGTGAGAAGAGTGCAGCTGCGAGACTTTAGTGGAGTGTTCCCGCAGTTAACGAATGTTGATTCGGAGGTTAATGAGATTAACCGAGCAATCTCGTATCGTTGGAGCTTTTAATCTGTAGGTCCATTAGGTCACCTTCTAGCTCGTAAAGGGTTCTTAGATCATTAGAATTTGAAATGTTCAAATTCATTAGGGAATAAACTTAATGTATATTGATACGATATAATATATAGTTTTGGAACTATATATTATAAATTTAATGTGGATATGATTCATATTAAATTTTGTGAGAGAATTAAATATTTGAAAGAGTTCAAATATTGAATTCAAGTGTGAATGTGATTCATATTTGAAAACTATAGGTTAAACTTTAATGTGCATAAGATGTACATTAAAATTATAGGTTAAGGGGTAATATGATTAAATGAGATTTAATCCAAATTAAATATATGATATTTAATTTGTTTTATTTAAATATGATTTAAATTAATAATTAAATTTGATTTAATTATTATTATTTAATTATTATTATTATTTTAATAATAAAATAAGGGAACGTGTCATCCAGACACGCTCCCCTACTTCTCTCCTCTTCTCCCTATCGATAGTTCAACAGGGAGAAGGGGTTGCTCTTTTTTTTTTTGGGGCATCGATCAACTGAGTGACTGGCAATTAGAGAATTGTTGTCAAGATTCTCTCTCACTCAAAAAATCTCAAATGTCCAAAAGTTGGAATCCTTCCCACAAAGGATTAGGTCTAAGCATTCAGAGGATAGAGGGTTTACTCTATTGGTGGTGTTCTGTAAAAACAGAGAAACTAAAACTTCCTGTGTTGCTGTACTGTTTAGAGCAAGGAGTTGCTGCAAGTTGAAACTACAAAGGTAATTCCCTTTCTCTTTATTAGTTTAATTGTTAAACTTGTAGCATGTTTGCATGTAAACCTCCATGTTTAATTAGATTAAAGATGTATGCTTATTTTGTATGTTTTTGTCAATGTATTGATTTTTGTTTCAATTAAAACAATCAAGCAAATTACGATCCCAAACACGTTTTCGCTTCTCAAGGAGATCAGATCTCCATCAATTACAATAATGTAAATACAATAAATTAGGGCATTTAAACCATTTGTACAATATACTCCCACTTGCCCTAGTTGGGGAAGACTTGTATACCTGGACCTTCTAGGTAACTCTCAAATACTTTAGCCGTGAGAGCCTTTGTAAAAGGATCAACAATGTTGTGCTCTGAGGCTATCTTCGTGACGATCACGTCTCCTCGATACACGCTCCCAGATGAGATGATATTTTCGCTCAATATGCTTTTCTCTCTTGTGACTTCGGGGTTCCCTTGAATTTGCCACGACGCCACTGTTATCACAATGCAGCGTGATGGGCAAACTCATATTTGGAACGACTTCCAAATCCAACATGAATTTCCTTAACCAAACGGCCTTTTTAGCTGCTTCACAAGCTGCTACATATTCGGCCTCCATGGTGGAATCAGCGATGCATCCTTCCTTGACGCTTCGCCATACTATAGCTCCTCTGGTAAGAGTAAATACTGACCCTGATGTAGATTTTCGAGAATCTTTATCAGTTTGAAAGTCAGAATTCGTGTATCCTGTAATGATCAAATCCTTAGCCCCATACACAAGCATGTAGCTCCTTGTTCTCCGCAGATACTTAAGGATTGTTTTAACCGTTGTCCAGTGTCGAGGTCCTGGATTGGATTGATACCTACTGACCATCCCAACTGCAAAACAGATGTCTGACCTAGTACACAACATGGCGTACATCAGGCTCCCAACAGCTGATGCATAAGGAATCCGTCTCATACCCTTAACTCCTTGAGGTGTCTTAGGACACTGTTCCTTAGACAAGTGAACTTCATATCTAAAAGGCAATAAACCCTTTTTGGAGTCTTGCATCTTAAACCTCAACAACACTTTGTCGATGTAAGATGTCTGAGATAGGGCTAGTGTTTTATTCTTGCGATTCCGGACAATCTGGATCTGAAGAACAAACTACGCTTCTCCCAAATCTTTCATTTGGAATTGGCGTAGCTAACCAATTCTTAATGTCTGATAACCTACATCATTCCCAATGAGTAGGATATCATCCACATATAGAACTAGGAATGCGACAGAACATTTGATGATTTTCTTGTAAACACAAGGTTCATCATCATTTTGATCAAAGCCAAAAGTTTTGATTGTCTCATCAAATCTTATATTCCAGGACCTATAGGCTTGTTTCAGTCCGTAGACTAACCTTTTAAGCCTGCAAACCTTTTGCTCTTGTCCTGGTTCAATGAACCCTTTGAGTTGGTCCATGTAAATGTTCTCGTCAAGATTTCCATTCAAGAATGTTGTCTTGACATCCATTTGCCATACCTCATAGTCATAATATGATGCAGTGGCAAGTAGGATACGGATACACTTTACCATAACAACAGGTGAAAAGGTTTTCTCATAGTCAACCCCTACAACCTGGGTATAACCCTTTGCTACTAGTCTAGCTTTAAAGGTTTGCACCTTTCCATCTACACCACGCTTTCTCTTGTAGATCCACTCACAACCTATAGGTTTTACCCCTTTGGGTTTATCTACAAGATCCCAAACAGAATTGAAGTACATAGACTCCATTTCTTGGTCCATGGCTATGACCCATTTGTCTTTGTCAACCATCGCTTGATTACAAGTTGATGGATCCTCACAGTCGTCATCTGGTATAACAACATAGATTTCAGATAAACCCATGTAACAGTCAGGTTGTGTTATAACCCTCCCACTACGTCGAGACATACTCAACTCTTGAGATGGACTCTCTTGACTAAACAAGCTAGTATCAACAACTTTTGTTGACGTACTAGTTTTATTAGCAACCTTTGCTATTGTTCCACCCAACTCACTTAATACAATTTTACTTCTTGGTTTGTGGTCCCTTATGTGGTCCTCCTCTAAGAAAGTGGCATTTGTCGACACAAAAACCTTATCTTCCTTAGGATCATAGAATAATCCACCTCTTGTTTCTTTTGGGTAGCCTACGAATAGGCACAATTTTGAATGTGAATCCAACTTCTTTGGATTTGCCACAAGCACATGTGCTGGACAACCCCAAATTATGAAATGACATAAACTACCTTTACGTCCTTTCCAGCGTTCAAAAGGTGTTTCAGAAACGCTCTTTGATGGCACATTGTTCAAAATGTATCCCGCAGTCTCTACTGCGTAACCCCAAAAGGAATTAGGGAGATGAGAATAACTCATAATTGATCGAACCATGTCCAACAAGGTTCTATTTCTCCTTTTCGATATACCATTTTGTTGTGGCGTACCGGGAGCTGAGAGTTGGGATGTGTTCCATGTTCTATCATATAGTTCTGGAACTTTAAATCCATGTACTCTCCACCTCGATTTGATCGAAGTGTTTTAATTATTTTACCTAATTGATTTTCAACTTCAGTCTTGAATTCCTTGAACTTTTCAAGTGCTTCAAGACTTATGACGCATTAGGTAAATATGCCCATATCTAGAATAATCATCTATAAAAGAGATGAAATATTCATAACCTCCTCTGCCTTTAACATTCATCGGACCACAAAGGTCTGAATGTATAAGCTCAAGAGGTTCTTTGGCTCTATAACCTTTTCTACTAAAAGGTCTTTTAGTCATTTTGCCTTCTAGGCAGGATTCACATACAGGTAAAGTATTTTCTTCTAACTCATTTAGAAGTTCATTATTTACTAATCTCTCAATCCTATTGAGGTTAATATGACCCAATCTAAGATGCCAAAGATGAGCATTTTCTTTAGGAGAAATCAGTTCGTGTACTTGTTATTTTGAATAATTTAGGGTTTAAAACTATTTTAACTAAATTAAACTATTGTAAATAATTCTCAAGAAGAGCAACACATAGTTCAATACTTTTCCAAAGAAATAAACATTTTATTCAATTGAAAAGAAATTGAAGTACAATGTTCGCTAAGTCAAGAAATAGAAATAAGGTTTCTAATAAACCCTGAAACTACATAAATGTTATCAAATAATAACATTTTCTTGCCAGACGATTGCTCTTTATTTGCTCATTTTCTTTTTCTTCTGTATCTTCTTATGTTCAGAAGAATGATTGCAGTACTTAGTTCTAAAGGGTGAACCCTTCAGAGAACTTTTGGAGTGGGCAAACAGATTTGCCTCTCCATTTTGTTGTCTCTTATCATCCATAAGAAACTGATAATTCTGCAGCTCATTTAGCAGAGAAGTCAGATCATACTTATGTTGTTTATTGCTGCATTGCGGCGAAAAGGCAGAAAACTCTTCGGAAGAGATTCTAGGATGAACGATACCTGACTTTTCTCATCTATGACAACCACGTTTAATTCCGCTATGTTGAAGTGAGCCATCAGATTGAGAACATGTTCTCTTACTGACGTTCCCTCTTCCATGTGCGCGTTGTAAACGTACTTTAGGGCTTCATGTCGAATTTATTTGGACGGTTGTCTAGACAAATTTAGCACAAAATCCACGATCTCACGAGCTGAGACCTTGCACTCCATGGCTAAAACATCAGGTATGCTAGCAAGGATATAGGCTTTTGCCTTTTCATTGGCACTGATCCAGCGGTCATACGCATCCTCAACAGATTGAGGTATGTTTTGAGCAGGGAATTGAGGACACTCCTCATTGAGAACAAACTTAAGATCATGTGCAACCAAGATTATGTTGAGTCTATTCTTCCAAGTCATTATGTTCTCTCCGGTTAATTTTTCTGCACCCCGTAAGGAAATAATTAGGCTTGACATTTTGCTGAAAATTTACCAAAAAAACTTGTATAAGTTTCTTGCTATAATTGTCTAACCCAATCACGTTTTAGCTAATTATCTAATGATTCGTAAGTCATTAATAATTTGCAATGATACTCCAAAGGTTTAGAATGTATGACACCGAAGGGTAATAAAAAGCACTCCTCCTCTGGATCAAGATACTCCTGACCAAAACCTAATGCCAGAATAACTCTTATTCTTATAGGCTTTAGTTACCATTATTCGGTCAGGATACATACACTTCTTATGTACCTTGTGAGTGTAACCCTCTATTTTTAGACCCTAGAGTCCCCATCCAATAAAATCCGCCGAAGGGAGGACTAGATTGAAAAACATACTAAGGAAATATTTATCCCTTTCGGATGTCCACTGTGTTCGATCCTCTATGATCAAGCCCTCCGAAGGGATTGTCTGGTCCAGGCCAGACTAGCAGGCTGACTATAGTGATCTTACGGTGTGAACCGACAGAAGAGACCATAGGTTTTGTTTTCACTAAACCTGCTCTCACTCACTATAAGTACCCTCTTCATTCACCTTGATATTGACTCATACAAACACCATCTGAAGGGGGAAGCTCCCGTTAACGCCACGAGGCCAAGTATGAGTCTCACGGTGTGAACTTTCTCGGAGAAACGTAGGTGGAAAAATATGTATCATATACACTTTTCTTCCCATTGGATACTTTAGCTCTATAGGAAATTTACTTAGGCTAAAACCTGGCTAATGGTTTTACCTAAACTTATCAATATAACTCTTATATTGATAATCAATATAACTCTTATATTGATTTTATCTTAAGTTTGCTAATATAACTCTTTATATTAAGCCTAGGATTTCTAGTTTATTAACCCCTTAATAAACCCGCTGACGCTACTATAATTTATAAACCCTCTGATTAAAATTCACTCCCAGGTCAGTTCCAAGGTAGGGGTGTTTCGCTTTTAATCACCTTAAATACTGACCTAAACAGTAACCTTCCTTAGATAGAGTTCCTCTTTTAATCATTGTTTATAAATTACTTGGTTCCTAATTCTAATATAATTAGAACTAGATAACCTAAGGTCTATTAATTCCAAGTTCTAAACATTTTAAAACTAATAATTAACCTTAGGTGACATGCATACTATGTTATAGTGCTTGATCATTCATCTCATGAATAATAAAACATACATAGCATAATCATCTCATGAATTATAATGCATGTCTATGTTGTCCATAAATTAATAGAACACCTTATTATATTAATTATACATGCAAACTATATAATATAACACTTTATATTATAAATGATGCATGGAAATGCTTAACCTAAGGTGGGATATCTAAAATAAAAGCATACATTATGCATGACAATAATTATACAACAATTGCATAATTTAAATAGCAAAATCAGACAATTTTTGACACCCTAAAATTAATTTGAATTAATATAATCTAATCATATTAATTAAAGTGAAATATTAATTAAAATAAAATAAAATAAATATAATAAATATAAAACATTTTTTATATTTAATATATAATAAACATACGTTTTTCGCCCGTTTGAAAAATTGTTGAAACGCCTTCGGCGTTGCAACGCTGCAATTTGTCTGTTTCTGACCGTTGGAGCGCGCTACAAATCGCCTTCGGCGTTGCAATGCTGCCTCTGATGCGCGCCTTCATCCGCAAGCGTGGCGTTGCAACGCTGCACGCAAACAACAAGTGATTCCACCATTGTTTTCCTCGTTTTTGCTCCGATCTTCTCAGCAACAACTTTGTCTCAATCGACACAGACTTATAGACTCGATTTACAATTAAAATTACCCAAAACACCAGGCCATTACATTGAACGATTCAATGGAAAATTTGTAAATCTATGTGCCAAAAATGAAAACATCTAATTTGCAAACCGTTCATTCAGCACATGAAAACAGTAAATCCCACCTTTGTTCTTGATAAATCCAGAACAAAATCAAGAACACAATTGGGCTCTGATACCAATTGAAGGGATCGAATCTCGCAGCGGAAGCGATTGTGAATCGTGTGTTTTTTATTTAGTTACATAGATTTCAATCAAGAATAAAACATATACGATTAAGCATGCTAATTTTATATAGGACAACAATAAAATTACCTTTGAAGATTACTTTCTTCACGAATCCCTCCTCAATAGATCACGATCTCAACAACAACTCGAACTATGTGAAGTTCCACCACCAGATCTTCTCCGTTGTTCTCTAGGTGAGGGAGGAAGGTGGGTTCCTTTAGGATGAGGTGAGATGATCTTATGAAATTGTGTTTGGAACTCTTTCTAACACAATTTGAGAGAATACGAGGGTTTTGTCAAAAAGCTTTATCTTTAAAATTGCATCTCATGCAACTACTGATAAGGATGTAAGATGGAAATTACCATCCTATCCCTCCTACATTCTCTCATTAATATATAGTTAATATGTGAATCTAATTTACATTAAAACTATATATTATCTCAATTATATCACATGTAATTGATATAAAACCTCATATATGAAATTGAACACTTCAATTTCATTTCTAACTTTATACCCTCAATATTACCATGTTGAGCCAACGGAGGGACCAAATGGACCTACAGTTAATCAATATTCATTAACTACAAGTCACTCCACTATAGACTTGTAGTTGTACTCTACTCACTGTAGATTATATTGTGTCCATTGATATAATCATTACCCATGAGTCGACCCTTCACAGGTTGTTCGCAATCACAGCTGGGTCAAATTACCGTTTTACCCCTGTAATTACCTTTTTGTTCCTTAAGCACCACTGATCCTCTAATGAACAACAAGTCTATGGTCCTACCATAGACTCATACCCTCTTAATTCAGTTTAGAGGGCAGGCCCCGTAGTTCAAGACTTGGACTCAGTTCTTAAGGTAACAACCTATCTAATTCCTTAGTATAGGAATGTGTATACCCGAGATCATTCTTTGGAAATCAAGTAAAAAAAAACAAAACAAAAGGAATAAAGAAAATGAAGGAAATGTTTGATTTTTGTTTTGTTTTAAAACAAAAGAAAAGAAAAGAAAGGAAAAGGAAAAATGAAAAAGGGAAAAGGAAAGTGGATGGTGGGACCCTCCACCATTTGTCTTTTTAAGTTAACTCATTTCATTTCATTTCCTTCTCATTTTATCAAGTAAAAGCAAGGGTTTCGTGGGAGAAGCAGAAAGGAAGAGGAAGAAGGTGGTTTTTGGAGCTGAAGTTGCAGAAGAGAGGAGAAGAACTAAAGGTATGTCATTATAACAACAAGTTAATCAATTCAATCCTATTCTGGTTTTCTATTCATCTCGAGCTCCACAGGAAGAGGTAAGAGTTGAGGTTTTGTTTCGTGAAAGTTAACGCATATTAGAACAAAATTTATGAAGGAAGCTTGAGCAAATTCGGATCTTAAGCTACTGATTTGTGAAGAGGAAGACAGAAGATGCAATTTCTTTGTCAAATCCGAGAAGTCTCTGGTGTTTTGGTTGTACTGATCTGTAGAGTTGGAATCAGAAGCTCTAATTTGTATGGTTCGAAATCTTATTGAATTTCCTACAAGTTTTGTGAAGCAATCGTGAGTAGAAAATGTCTAAAAGATGTTTTAAATCTCAGGTTAATTTTGTTGTGCAACAGGAAAAATGAAACTGGAACAGCAGGAAGTTGTTTTGAAAAAAGTAGCTTTCGAGGTAAATTCTAACAAATCCGTTTGGAATATCATTTTCATGTCTTCATAAGAGTTTTAGAGGGTTCAAAAAAGAAGAGTTTGGTATAAATTATATTCTTTTTAGATAAGTAATGAAGAAGTTACTACTGTCTCAAAACGCGGGCGAGAAAATCAAAAATGCTTTGGAAAATTGGAAAGTGTGTTTTCTTGTAATTTTAAGGTTAAAAAGCATGAGCTCGAGGTTCTAATAGTTGGTTTTGATTTCTTTGACAGGCCAAGAGGACATAGGTCGAGTGTATGGGCCAAGGTTCTAGTTTTAATACTGTGAGTGAGAAAACGAACTTCAAAAATGTTCTATATGTTTGAATTATGTTTTAAGAAATACAAGTTTTGCTTGAATGAAAGGGTTTAGATGTTATTTGTTTTCCTTGAACACTTGTTTATGAGCATTCATGATTTCTTAGAAATGTTTTAAAGTGTTCATAATGAGCCTAAATGTGTTGATGAAATTTATACACGAGCATATGTTTATTGAATTTCCGAAGTTATGGAAATGTTATGATTTCAAGCAAGTATGTTTTAGCAAGTATGTTTTTAAAGATTTCCAGTTTTATGAACAAGCTAAGTAAGCTTGAGTTTTATGAAAGAAAAGATAAGCAGGCATGTTCAAATGTTTTCATGTGATCTTCTGAGATATTGAGCTCGAGGCTTTATGGTACCATGTGCACACAGGTCATTTCTGTTGTCGACGTTGAGTGTACTCCGTGAGCTGTCGTGAGTGTTGGGAGGGCCCCACTACATCGTAGAACAAATGTTGGTTGTACTGGGCGTGCCCTGCACAATGTAGATTGTGACATATTTTAAAAAGAGTTTATATCATTTACATTTCTTACGACATTTTAACAATATACTAGCTGGTTTTTCTGAAAAGCTATTATGATTACATGTTTATATTTTACGCTTGATTACAGATGCATATGCTCATTAGTTTTCAGATGACATGTTTTACAAGTTATAGATTTTAAACACAGTCACTCACTGAGCTTTTTAGCTCATTCTTTCAATGTTTTTCAACCTTTTCAGGTAGAGATCGAGCTCCTTGTACCTGACATCCTGCCATAGTCTGCTGGAAGCTTCATAAGTTTGATATTTTATACGTGGCTGGTGTTGTATAGCAAGTCCATATGTTTTGTAATTATTTTGAGAGGACTATGTAGTTATAGATATTTGAACATTAGTGATTGTATAAACAGTGGTTGTTATGTTTTAAGTTGTGATGCTCTTGCCCGTTTTAGTTTTTTAGAGAGATTTAAGAAGAGTTTCTCCTTATGTATGTTTAATAGTTGTCCAGTTTCCACTGTGATTAGTTTAAAGTGTTCCATATGTGAGCATGGTATGTTTATCAGGTATAGCAGGGTCAGCAGGTATTGTTAAGAGGTAACAATGTCTGTTGGCTTCATGCCGTCTTCTGGGCTAAGTTAGCAGAGGGACTAGGGTGTTGGGTCCCAGACAGTTGAATAGCCAAGAGTTCCAGTAGCTGTAGGAGAGGGGACCAGTGGTGCTAGACAGAAAGGGGTTGTAGGGAGACCTAGGCAACAGGGAAAGGTCTACGCTATGACTCAGCAGGAAGCAGAGGATGAACCAGACGTGATTACTGGTACGATCTCTATATGTAATGTACCTGCACGTGTTTTAATAGATCCAGGTGCTACGCATTCCTTTGTTTCCAATATGTTCCTATCTAAGCTGAATAGGAGGTTAGAGCCTTTATTTGAGAGGTTAGTTATATACACGCCAGTTGGTGATGCTTTACTAGTCGATGCAGTGCTGAAGAATTGTGAGGTCTTAGTAAAAGGTCTCAATATGTTAGTGGATCTTATTCCATTAGAGCTGCAGATATTAGATGCAATCTTAGGGATAGATTTCTTATTTACTCATTATGCTTCCATGGATTACCATAGAAAGGAAGTTGTTTTCAGGAAACCAGGATTGGCTAAAGTGGTTTTCATGGGTGAAAAGAAGATTATTCCTACGAGTTTGATTTCAGCATTAAAAGTGGAGAAGTTATTGAGGAAAGGTTGTACGACGTTTCTTGCACATGTAGTAGAGGTGCAGGAGGAAAAGCTAAAACCACAAAATGTTCTTATTGTAAACGAATTCTAAATTTTTTTCCCAGCAGACCTGTCAGGGTTGCCACCTGATAGGGAAGTTGAGTTCACTATTGAATTGCTACCAAGAACAGCACCTATTTCGCAAGCGTCGTATAGAATGGCTCCAAGTGAACTCAGAGAGCTGAAGATGCAGTTACAAGAACTAGTGGATAAGGGATACATCAGACCTAGTGTATCGCCTTGGGGAGCTCAAGTGTTATTTGTAAAGAAGAAAGATGGTACCCTTAGATTATGTATTGATTATAGACGGTTAAACAAAGTCACGATACGTAACAAGTATCCTTTACCCCGAATAGATGACTTGTTTGACCAATTACGAGGAGCACCAGTGTTTTCTAAGATTGATTTGAGATCAGGATACCATCAGTTAAAGGTAAGGGAAACAGATATTCCTAAAATAGCATTCAGAACGAGGTATGGGCATTATGAGTTTTTAGTAATGCCATTCGGTTTAACTTATGCACCAGCAGTTTTCATGGACCTCATGAACAGGATTTTCCATCAGTATTTGGATCAGTTTGTGATAGTATTCATTGATGATATACTAGTTTATTCGGTTGATAGGAAAGCCCATGAGGAACATCTGAGGATTATTCTACAAACACTACGAGATAAACAGTTGTACGCTAAATTCACCAAATGTGAGTTTTGGTTGAATCAGGTGGTGTTTTTGGGGCATGTTGTCTCAGCAAATGGAGTTAGTGTGGATCCGAGTAAAGTAAAAGCTGTAGTCAACTGGGAAAGACCAACTAGTGCGACAGAGGTACGTAGTTTCCTAGGCTTGGCAGGATACTACAGACGGTTTGTTGAGGATTTCTCACGATTAGCGTTACCCTTAACAGCTTTAACAAGAAAGAATGTTAAGTTTGAATGGTCAGATAAGTGTGAACAGAGTTTTCAGGAGTTGAAAAAGAGATTAGTTACAACACCTATTCTGACACTTCCTGTAACAAGGAAAAAAGTATGTAATTTACTGTGATGCCTCGAGGCAAGGTTTGGGATGTGTGCTCATGCAAGAGGGAAAAGTAATAGCTTATGCATCAAGGCAATTGAAAAAGCACGAGTGTAATTACCCTACCCACGATCTTGAGTTAGCAGCAGTTGTTCTAGCATTGAAGATTTGGAGACATTACTTGTTTGGTTAGAGGTGTCATATTTTTACAGATCATAAGAGTCTGAGGTATATCTTTGATCAGAGTGAGTTGAATATGAGACAGAGAAGATGGTTAGAACTGATTAAAGATTATGATTGTACCATAGAATACCATCCTGGTAAGGCGAATGTGGTAGCAGATGCATTGAGCAGGATGTCAAGACTTCCTAGGGATGCCTTGTGTGGTATTCGAGCAACATTTTTAAGTACTCTAAGGGATTCTAAGGCAGTTGTGACTACAGAGAACTCAGGAGGCCTCTTAGCTCAATTCCAAGTCAGGTCTTCACTTATAACAGAGATTTTGAGAAGACAGACGGAGGATAGTAACCTGTAGAAAATGTTTGGAAAGTCCAAACAGGGCCCAGAAGAAGAATTTAAAATGAGATCAGACGGAGCAATAGAGTGGCAAGGAAGACTATGTGTTCCGAGTGTTTGAGAGCTTAAAGATGCTATTCTAGAGGAATCTCACAGTTCAGCTTACGCTATGCATCCAGGAAGCACCAAGATATATAAAACTTTGAAGGGGACGTATTGGTGGCCTGGGATGAAGCGGGAGATAGCTGAATATGTTGATAGATGTTTGATCTGCCAGCAGGTTAAACCAGTTAGATAGAGACCAGGAGGACTCCCTAATCCATTGCCAGTGCTGGAATGGAAATGGGAGCATATCACTATGGATTTTCTGTTTTGATTACCACGTACTTAAAGTGGATATGATGGTATTTGGGTAATAGTGAATAGACTCACTAAAACAGCACGATTTATATCGATTAAAGCGACGTCTACGCTTGATCAACTTGCTAAGCTATACGTCGACAAAATTGTGAGTCAATATGGAGTGCCTGTGTCCATAGTTTCAGATAGAGATCCAATATTTACTTCTAAGTTTTGGCCTAGCTTAAAGAAGGCTATGGGAACAAAGTTGAATTTTAGTACAACGTTCCATCCTCAGACAGATGGTCAGTCAGAGAGAACCATCCAGACCCTAGAGGACATGTTTGGAGCATGTGTCCTTCAATTTAAGGGGAGTTGGGATACACACCTATCACTTATCGAGTTCGCTTACAATAACAGTTATCAGTCAAGTATTTGCATGGCGCCATTTGAGGCTCTTTATGGAAGGTCGTGTAGAACACCCATATGTTGGAACGAAGTAGGAGAGCGAAAGCTTATCGGTCCTGAGTTGGTGCAAGTTACGACGGATAATATTAAGGTAATCAGGGAGAATTTAAAGGTAGCACAAGACCGTCAGAAGAGTTATGCAGATAAACGACGAAAGGACTTAGAATTCCAGGTCAGAGATCAAGTTTTCTTGAAATTATCTCCGTGGAGAGGTGTCCTTCGATTTGGTAAGAAAGGTAAGCTAAGTCCTAGATATATTGGTCCTTATCAAGTAACCAGACGAGTTGGGCCAGCAGCCTACAACCTGGAGTTGCCAGCAGAACTATCTCGAGTACAGATGTTTTTCATGTGCCCATGTTGAGGAAGTATATTCCAGATCCGACTCATGTGTTGCAAGCACAACCAGTTGAACTAAAAGAAGACATGAGTTACGTAGAGGATGCAGTTCAAATCCTCGACAGAAAAGAACAAGTCTTGAGAAACAAGACGATCCCACTCGTGAAAGTTCGTTGGAGACATCACGGAGTGAAGGAGGCAACCTGGGAATTAGAGGACCAAATGAAGAGGAAATATCCGACGATCTTCACCTAAGGACTACTAAATTTCGAGGACGAAATTTCTTAAGGGGGAGGTAAGTTCTAAACTCGAGATCATTCTTTGGAAATCAAGTAAAAAAAAAATAAAACAAAAGCAATAAAGAAAATGAAGGAAATGTTAGGTTTTTTTTTGTTTTAAAACAAAAGAAAAGAAAGGAAAGGAAAAGGAAAAATGAAAAAGGGAAAAGGAAAGTGGATGGTGTGACCCTCCACCATTTGTCTTTTTAAGTTAACTCATTTCACTTCATTTCCTTCTCATTTTATCAAGTAAAAGCAAGGGTTTCGTGGGAGAAGCAGAAAGGAAGAGGAAGAAGGTGGTTTTTGGAGCTGAAGTTGCAGAAGAGAGGAGAAGAACTAAAGGTATGTCTTTATAATAGCAAGTTAATCAATTCAATCCTATTCTGGTTTTCTGTTCATCTCCAGCTCCACAGGAAGAGGTAAGAGTTGAGGTTTTGTTTCCTGAAAGTTACCTCATATTGGAACAAAATTCGTGAAGGAAGCTCGAGCAAATTCGGATCTTAAGCTACTGATTTGTGAAGAGGAAGACAGAAGACAGAATTTGCTGTCAAATCCGAGAAGTCTCTGGTGTTTTGGTTGTAGTGATTTGTAGAGTTGGAATCAGAAGCTCTTATTGGTATGGTTCGAAAGCTTATTTAATTTCCAACAAGTTTCGTGAAGAAATCGTGAGTATAAAATGTCTAGAAGATGTTTTAAATCTCAGGTTAAGTTTGTTGTGCAACAGGAAAAATGAAACTGGAACAGCAGGAAGTTGTTTTGAGGAAAGTAGCTTTCGAGGTACATTCGAACAAATCTATTTGGAATCACATTTTCATGTCTTCATAAGCGTTTTAGAGGGTTCCAAAAGGAAGAGTTTAGTATAAATTACATTCTTTTTGGATAAGTAATGAAGAAGTTATGGCTGTCTGAATACGAAGTAGAAAATCTGAAAATGCTGGAAAATTGGAAAATGTGTTTTCTTGTAATTTTAAGGTTAAAAAGCATGAGCTCGAGGTTCTAATAGCTGGTTTTGATTTCTTTGACAGACCAAGAGGAAATAGGTCGAGTGTACGGGCCAAGGTTCTAGTTTTAATACTGTGAGTGACAAAACGAACTTCAAAAATGTTCTATATGTTTGAATTATGTTTTAAGAAATACAAGTTTTGCTTGAATGAAAGGGTTTAGATGTTATTTGTTTTCCTTGAACACTTGTTTATGAGCATTCATGATTTCTTAGATATGTTTTAAAGTGTTCATGGTGAGCCTAAATGTCTTGATGAAATTTATACACGAGCATATGTTTATTGAATTTCTGAAGTTTATGGAAATGTTATGATTTCGAGCAAGTATGTTTTAGCAGGTATGTTTTTCAAGATTTCCAGTTTTATGAACAAGCTAAGTAAGCTTGAGTTTTATGAAAGAAAAGATAAGCAGGCATGTTCAAAAGTTTTCATGTGATCTTCTGAGATATTGAGGCCGAGGCTTTATGGTACCGTGTGCACACACGTCATTTATGTTGTCGACGTTGAGTGTACTCCATGACAACAGCGCTGTCGTGAGTGATGGGCGGGTCCCACTACGATAAAGACGATGGGAGTGCTGGGCGGGTCCCACTACATCGTAGAACAAATGTTGGTTGTACTGGGCGTGCCCTACACAACGTAGATTGTGACATATTTTAAAAAGAGTTTATATCATTTACATGCCTTACGAGATTTTAACGATATACTAGCTGGTTTTTCTGAAAAGCTATTATGATTACATGTTTATATTTTACGCTTGATTATAGATGCATATGCTCATTAGTTTTCAGATGACATGTTTTACAAGTTATAGATTTTAAACACAGTCACTCACTGAGCTTTTTAGCTCATTCTTTCAATGGTTTTCAACCTTTTCAGGTAGAGATCGAGCTCACAGTACTGACATCCTCGCCATAGTCACCGGAAGCTTCATAAGTTTGATATTTTGTACGTGGCTGGTGTTGTATAGCAAGTCCATATGTTTTGTAATTATTTTGAGAGGACTATGTAGTTACAGCTGTTTGAACATTAGTGGTTGTATAAATAGTGGTTGTTATGTTTTAAGTTGTGATACTCTTGCCCGTTTTAGTTTTTGAGAGAGATTTACGAAGAGTTTCTCCTTATGTATGTTTAATAGTTGTCCAGTTTCCACTGTGATAAGTTTAAAGTGTTCCATATGTGAGCATGGTATGTTTATCAGGTATAGCAGGGTCTGCAGGTATTGTTAAGAGGTAACAATGTCTGTTGGCTTCATGCCGTCTTCCGGGCTAAGTTAGCAGGTGGTTCGGAGGGGGTGTGACAGAATGAGTGAATTCCATCTTGTATAGTTAAGTTCCCGGCTACCTACGAGGTTCTGTCCCTAAGAAGGTGGACTTATTGAGTCGGCTACAGGCCACACTCACCCATACTAGTCTAAGGACAAACTCCTATAAGCAGGAGTTCTTAACTTGCTCAGGATTTAGGTCGATCCACTAATGACCATCTATAAATTATCAGTCTTATCATGTTAACGGCGTTATATTGGTTAGACTAATAATTTGCAGTCCGGTTCTTTTATGAACTCTTCATAGAGGATGCCCCCACTCGCATGTCAACCACATGAATGAGTTGGATTACCTCATTTGTACTAATTACAAAGTGGGTCACATCCATGGTGTTACCAGAATAAGGTTTCTAACCTTATTCTTATACCATAGACCATTTAGGTTATACTCTTGAATACAATCCAAATAGTGTCTACTACACTCATGTTCAAGATACATTATAACCTTGGAGGTTAGTTTATTGGATTTTTAAACTAAGAATATAATTTTATCAAAACAAATAACTCTTTATTTATTTGATCAAAATTACATAAGTTTAGGGTACAAATCCCAACAGTAGATACATTCAAAATAATTTTACAAAACTCAGTTACCACACTTGCATTTCCACTAGCATAGTTTGTCTTCCAAATAATATTTGTTAAAATTTGTTCCTTATGGGTTCGATACTACTTCGATCACGTGCATTTGCGTATAACGCCGGTCAAGTTTACTTAGTTTTTATATTAGTTAGAATTGCAATTGCATTATCTTCCCCAAAGGGCATAAACATTCTTGAATTCCTTGCATTTTCTTTGCTTTTTTATCACCTTTCTATTGGTTAAAAAACACCCCCACAATCCATTTTTTACTACTCGGTTACTTTTCATTGCAATTTGTTGACAATTTGTATCATCTCAATAGGTTTTCTTAAAGTCGTTCCCTTGGGTACAATACTCTGGAATACTTCAGTTTCTTATTACTTCGATCAGTGCACTTGTATGTAGCAGATCAATCTCTCATGTATATCTTATAGTATTTAATATGAAAAAAAAATCATACTAAATTAATATTTAGAATTTAATCCAAATATAGTATACATATATATATAGTTTAATTTGAATCATATTCATATCAAACTATATATTATATCGATTATATCACATAATAACCGATATAAAATCTTTTTAAGAGTATAAAGTTTTAGAGCAAAACTTTATACTCTTGGATAAATCCATATTTAGTCAACGAAGGTACCTAATGGACTTATAGATCATGAGTTCCAATAATACGAGGTTAACGAACGAAACACTTTGACCTTATTAACCAACATTCATTAACTACGAGTGCCTCCACTATAGACTTGTAGTTGCACTCTCCTCACTGTAAGATAACTTGTGTCCATTGATTTAATCAATGCCTGTAAGTCAACCCTTCACGAGTTGTTCGTATTCACAACTAGTTCAAATTACCATCTACCCCTTTGAGTACTTCTTGCTCTTTAAGTACATTTAATCCTCTAATGAACAACATGTTTATGGAACCATAAACAAAGTCCCTTTCGGGCCAGACGGTGAGGTCCCATTATTCAAGTCCCGAAATCAACACTTAAGAGAACAACTCATCTATAATTTTCCTAGCTCAGGAATGAGTGAATTCCATCTCGTGGAGCTAAGTTCCCAACTCCCCACGCGATTTTGTCCCCAAAAAGGAAGGCATATTGAGTCAGCAACTCGGGCCACTCTCACTCATACCAAAAGACAACCCCTCACAGATAGGAGTTTGTAACCCGCTAAGGATTAAGGTCGAGTTACTATTGGTCATCTATGAATTCTTAAACCTAAACTGTTAACGGTGTTACATCAGTTGGTTAATAATTAGTGGTTTTGTCTTGTATGAACTCATAGCACAGGAAGCCCCCACTCACATGTCTACTGCATGAACGAGCAGGATCGCCTCATTTGCATCAAATACAAAGTGGGTCGCATCTATAGTGTCACCAGGGTAAGGTTCCCAACCTCATTCATATACTATGGACCGTTTAGGTTATTTACTCGAACATGATCCTACTTGTATGTCTACTACATATTGTTCAAGTTCTCAGAAATATGTATAACCTTGGAGCTTAGTTTATTAGATTAAGTTTAAATGCGAGTACAAGAAAAAAAATGAAAAAAAACTCTTTATTAATTCATCATAACATTTACATATCCACGAATTTAGGGCATACATCCCTGAAGGGAATGAAACTCCCACGTAGCGGAAGACGATCGAATCGTCGTGGTGATATTATGCTACTAAATTTCGTTAAAATTATCTAACATTTAGAACTAGGTTAAACATGCAATTTATGGAAGAAAAACAGTAAGATAGGTTTACTTACTTGTTGAAGACGGTTTTCAAGTTTCTTCCACCATTCACGATCACGAACTCTTCGTGTTCTCCTCGATCTCTATGATCTCGAACTCTTCTCACGAACAAAGACCGAACACCTGTTGGGATTTATGCCCTAAACTTGTGTAATTTTGATCAATTAAATAAAGTGTTATTTGTTTTGAAAAGATTACAGTCTTGCTTTTATAAATCCAATAAACTAAGCTCCAAGGTTATAACATTTATCTTGAAATCAGTGTAGTGGACACTATTTGGGTTGAGTTCAAGATTATAACCTAAATAGTCTATGGTATAACAATAAGGTTTGAAACCTCATTCTGGTAACACCATGGAGCGACCCACTTTGTAATTAGTACAAATGAGGTAATCCAACTCATTCATGTAGTTGACATGCGAGTGGGGGCATCCTGTATGAAGAGTTCATACAAGATCGGATCGCAAATTATTAGTCTAACCAAAGATAACACCGCTAATGTGGATAAGACTAGTAATTTATAGATGGTCATTAGTGACTCGACCTGAATCATGAGCAAGTTAAGAACTCCTGCTTATAGAGGTTTGTCCTTAGACTAGTATGGGTGAGAGTTGCCTGTAGCCGACTCAATAAGACTACCTTCTCAGAGACAGAACCTCGTAGGTAGCTGGGAACTTAACTGTGCAAGATGGAATTCACTCATTCCTCTACTGAGGAATTAGATAGGTTGTTCCCTTAAGAACTGACTCCAGGTCTTGAACAACGGGACCCCGCCCTCTATGAGGGTATGAGTCTAAGGTAGGACCTTAGACTTGTTGTTCATTAGAGGATCAAGTGGTGCTTAAGCAGCAAAGAGGTAATCACAGGGATAAAACGGTAATTTGACCCAGCTGTGATTAGGAACAACCTGTGAAGGGTCGACTCATGGGTAATGACTATATCAGTGGACACAACATTATCTACAGTGAGGAGAGAGTAGCTACAAGTCTATATTTGAGTGACTTGTAGTTAATGAATATTGATTAACTGGATCAAAGAGTTTGATCAGTTAATCTCACATCATAGGAGCTCATGATCTGTAGGTCCATTAGATCCCTCCGTTGGCTCAATATGGTAATATTGAGGGTATAAAGTTAGGAGTGAAATTGAAGTGTTCAATTTCATACATGAGGAGTTATATCAATTATATATGATATAATTGATATAATATATAGTTTTAATGTGAATTAGATTCATATATAAACTATATACTAAAGAGAGATTAAATGAGGGGTAGGATGATCATTTCCATCCTATTTCTCTATATATATAGTTGCATGAGATGCAACTAGGTTAAGGTTTTGGAAAAACTCTTTTGTTGTTGTTGGAAGAGTTCCAAGACAACAAAAAAATCTCTCTCTCAAAATACCTCACATCTTCTAAAGGGAACCCACCTTCCTCCCTCACCTAGAGAACAACGGAGAAGATCCGGTGGTCGTGTCTTCGCATGTTGGAGTTCTTGTTGCTGAGATCGTGACCGTGGAGAAAGGAGCACTTGAAGAAAGGTTCTTCAAAGGTAAATACTTGCTATCCATTTTATTATATCTGCTTAATCTATGTTTTACGTTCTTGAATTTTCCGTTGTAACTAAATCAAGAGCGCGCGATTCGCAATCGATTCCGCTGCGGAGGCTTCTCGATTGTTCTTCTTTAGGAAGAAGGAAGATGGTGGGATCTTAGATTTTTGTTTTTGGGATGAGAAATATTGAGAGAGAGCTTTTGCTTCTTTTGGTGAAAAATCCAAAAATGAGCAAATGTGTCAAGAACCCTTCTCGCAAAGGGGTTTAAATAATGGAGATAGGTGGAGTTGAAATCTCCACCTATTTACCATTTTACCACAACTATAGGTTATGCAAATCATATTTGCATAACCATATATTATAAGATATCTCATATCTCATTTTACAAATTACATTTGTATAATTGTTGATTTATTAAATTGAATCACATCCAATTTAATATCTCTAAACCTAATTTCTCAAAATTAGTCCTAATTCAATAATTAAGCTAACCTATAAGTTATTATGAATCTCATTCACATTAAACTATATATTATATCATTCCTATCTCATATAAATGACATAAATGCCCTTTCGTGAACTTGAACACTTCAATTTACACAAAAACAGTAAACCTTTTTATAATCCAGTTTGAGCCAACCGAGGGACCTAATGGACCTACAGTGATGAGCTCCAATGATCCGAGATTAACCTATCAAACTCTTTGACCCGGTTAATCAACCTTCATTAGCTACGGTAACACTCCACTAAAGCCCGTAGTTGCACTCCCGTTAGTGCAAGATATTACGTGTCCATTGATATAACCAATGCCCATGAGTCAACCCTTCACAGGTTGTTCATAGACACTGCTGGCTCAAATTACCGTTTTACCCCTATGTCTACCTCTTGCTCCTTAAGTCCCCACTGCTACTCTAATGAACAAAAACGTTGTAATGGTTCAACTATACACAACAACCCTCTTAGGCAAGTGAGAGGGTGGGCGCTCGTTGTTCAAGCCTTGGAGACAACACTTAAGGGAACAACCCCTCTAGTTTCCCTAAAGGCGGGAAGGAGTGAATAAATCTCGCGTAGTTAAGTTCGCAACTCCCTACTTGGTCCTGACCCTGAGAAGATAGCCATATTGGGCGAGTAACTGTGACCACCCTCACCCGTACTAGTCGAAGGACAGACCCCTGCAGACAGGAGTCCGTAACATGCTCAGAATTCAGGTCGAGTCACTAATGGTCATCTACGAAGTTATTAGTCCTTACTGTCAATGGTGTTACATCAATAAGTCTCATAATTCAGGGTCCGATCTTGTACAATCTCATTGTACAGGATGCCCCCACTCGCATGTCAACCACATAAACGAGTCAGATCACCCCGTTTGTATTTTAATACAAAGCGGGCCACATCCACAGTGTATCCAGGATTAGGTCTCCAACCCCATCCATATACTGTAGACCGTTCGTGTCATTTACTCGAACGTGATCCTCCCTGTGTGTCCACTACACACCGTTCAAGTTCGTTGTCTCATATATTCAATGACCCTAGAGCTTAGTTTATTAGACAAATTTTGTAATAAATGCTAGACACAAATTGATGAAATAAATAACTCTTTATTAATTTCAAATAGTAATTTACAAACTGAATGAGATTAGGACAAACATCCCAATAAACTAGGGCATTGAATACCCGTTTACATATCTCCCCCTTGTCCTAGTCAGGAAGTACTCGAAGACCTAGACTCTCTAGGTGACCCTCAAACACCTTAGCCGTGAGAGCTTTGTAAATGGATCAGCTATGTTGTGCTCCGACGCTATTTGCGTGACTGGCACGTCGTCGCGGTTCACAATCTCCCGTATCAGGTGATATTTTCGCTCAATGTGTTTGCCTCTCTTATGGCTCCGAGCCTCTCTGGAGTTGGCTTATGCACCACTGTTGTCACAGAACAGAGTGATCGACAAGTTCATATTTGGAACAACTTCCAAATCTGTCATGAACTTCCTGAAGGGAAAGATAATCCCCACGCAGCGGAAGACGATCGAATCGTCAAGGTATCATTACGCTACTAGAAGTTTGTTAAAACGATCTAGCGCTTAGATCTAAGTTAAACATGTATAAGAAGGAAGAAATTACAGCAAGAAGAACACACTTACTTGTTGTAGACAAATCTTCAAGATTCCTTCCTTGGTCACGAACACTTCGTGTTACTCGATCTTGACAAACGTTTCTCTCGAACGAAACCCGAACACCACCAACGACCTTTTTGGTTGTTCTTCCTTTGGAAGAAGGAAAGTGGTCAAACTTTAGTTTTGGAGAGGGAGGAGAGTTGAGAGAAAAAGTTGAGAGACTTCTCTTCTTTTTGGGTGAGAATCCAAAAAATGAGAGTGTGAAGTTACAATCCTTCTTACAAGAAGGGTTTAAATAATGGAATAATCATGGAGTTAAAATCTCCACATTATTACTATTTTACCATAACCCTAGGTTATGCAAATCACATTTGCATAACCATATAATATAAGATATCTCATATCTCATATTGCAAATCACATTTGCAATAATTGTGGATTAATTAAATTGAATCACATCCAATTTAATTTCTCTCAATTAATTTCTCCATTTAGCTCTAATTCAACAATTAGGCTAACCTATAGTTTATTATGAATCTCATTCACATTAAACTATATATTATATCATTCATATCTCATATAAATGACATAAATGCCATTTGAGTGAAATTGAACACTTCAATTTCATATCAAAACATTAACCCTTCTTTTAACCCAGATTGAGCCAACCGAGGGACCTAATGGACCTACAGTGACGAGCTCCAATGATCCGAGATTAACCTATCAAACTCTTTGACCCAGTTAATCAACCTTCATTAGCTACGGTAACACTCCACTAAAGCCCGTAGCTGCACTCCCGTCAGTGTAGAATATTACGTGTCCACTGATATAACCAATGCCCATGAGTCGACCCTTCACAGGTTGTTCGTAGACATGGCTGGGTCAAATTACCGTTTTACCCCTGTGTCTACCTCTTATTCCTTAAGTCCCCATTGCTCCTCTAATGAACAACACATTGTGATGGTCCAACCATACACAACACCCTTCTCGGGCCAGTGTGAAGGTGGGCGCCCGTTGTCCAAGCCACGAGACAAGACTTAAGGGAACAACCCCTCTAGTTTCCTAAAGGCGGGAACGAGTGAATTCCATCTCGCGTAGTTAAGTTCCCAGCTCCCTACTTGGTCCTGTCCCTGAGAAGATAGGCATATTGGGTGAGTAACTGTGACCACCCTCACCCGTACTAGTCAAAGGACAGACCCCCGCAGACAGGAGTCCGTAACACGCTTAGGATTAAGGTCGAGTCACTAATGGTCATCTACGAAGTTATTAGTCCTTACTGTCAATGGTGTTACATCAGTAGGTCTAATAATTCACGGTCCGTTCTTGTACAATCTCATTGCACAGGATGCCCCCACTACCATGTCAACCACATGAACGAGTGAGATCACCTCGTTTGTATCTAATACAAAGCGGGTCGCATCCACAGTGTATCCAGGATTAGGTCTCCAACCTATCCATTTACTGTAGACCGTTCGGGTCATTAACTCAAACGTGATCCTCCATGTGTGTCCAGTACACACCGTTCAAGTTCTAGTTCTCTCATAAATTCAATGACCCTGGAGCTTAGCTTATTGGAAAAGTTTGTAAATATTGTGAGACACAAAGTAATGAAATAAATAACTCTTATCAATTTCAAACAGTAATTTACAAACATGAGATTAGGACAAAAATCCCAACACTTCCTAAGCCAAACAGCTTCCTTTGCAGCTTCACAAGCCGCAACGTACTCCGCTTTCATAGTGGAATCAGTGATGCATACCTGCTTGATACTTCGGCATACTACAGCTCCTCCATTCAGAATGAAGGTTGACCCCGATGTGAATTTTCTAGAATCCTTATCGGTCTGAAAGTCAGGATCCGTGTATCTCATGAGCATCAGATTCCCACCACCATACACTAAGCTGTAGTTCTTCGTTCTCCTAAGATACTTGAGGATTGTCTTTATGGCTGTCCAGTGATCTAATCCTGGATTGGATTGATACCTACTGACAATCCCTAATTCATAACAGATGTCGGGCCTAGTACACACCATGGCATACATGAGGCTCCCTATAGCTGAAGCATAGGAGATCCGTCTCATATCCTCAACCTCTTGAGAAGTCTTAGGACACTGATCCTTAGACAGATGAACCCCGTGCCTGAAAGGCAAAAAACCCCTCTTGGAGTTCTGCATCTTATATCTAGACAACATCTTGTAAATATAAGACGTTGGAGACATGGTCAGTGTTCTGTTCTTCCTGTTCTAGACAATCTGGATACCTAGAACATACTGAGCTTCTCCCAAATCTTTCATTTGGAATTGTGAAGCTAGCCATTTCCTTACGCCAGTAAGAAATCCTACCTCATTTCCAATGAGAAGGATATCATCAACGTATAATATAAGAAATGCGACAGTTTTGTCTACGATTTTCTTGTAGACAAAAGGTTCGTCAACATTCTGATCAAAGCCATAAGATTTAATTGCCTCATCAAATCTTATATTCCGAGACCTCGAGGCTTGTGTCACTCCATAAATTGACCTATGAAGTCGAAAAACCTTTTGCTTTGGCCTTGGGTTATGAACCCTTTGGGCTGGTCCATGTAGATGGTTTCGTCAAGGTTGTCATTCAGAAAGGTGGTCTTGACATCCATCTTCCATACCTCGTAGTCATAATACGCGGCAATGGCCAGAAGGATCCTGATCGACTTTACCATGGTAACAGGTGAAAAGGTATCCTCATAGTCAACCCCTTCAACCTGGGTAAAACCCTTTGCCATTAGCCGTGTTTTGAAGGTCTGCACTGTTGGGATTTATGCCCTAAGCTTGTGTAATTTTGATCAATTAAATAAAGTGTTATTTGTTTGATAAGATTACAGTCTTGCTTTTATAAATCCAATAAACTAAGCTCCAAGGTTATAACATTTATCTTGAAATCAGTGTAGTGGACACTATTTGGGTTGAGTTCTGAAGGGAATGAAAATCTCGTGCAGCGGAAGACGATTGAATCGTCAATGTATCAATTACGCAAACTGTCTTTGTTAAAATTGATCTAATACATAGATCTAGGCTAAACATGCAATTAAGAAGAAGAAAAACAGTAAGAAATGATTTTACTTACTTGTTGAAGACTTTCTTCACAATATCTTCTTCAAATCCACGAACTCTTCGTGCTCCTCGTACACAACGATTTCCTCCAACGATTGTGAGTCAAACACTATCAAGAAGCCTTCTCGGTTGTTCTCTTTTGGAGAAAGGAGGCTTGTGGGAACCTTTTTTGTTTTGGAGAGGGAGGAGAATTTGAGAGAGAATAGAGAGAGTTTCTCTTCTCTTTTTTGTGTAAAACTAAAAAAATGAGAGAGTGAAGTACCATCCTTCTTGAAAGAAGGGTTTATATAGTGGATTAGTGGAGTTAAAATGTCCACATATTTACCACATTACCACAATCATAGGTTATGCAAATCTCATTTGCATAACAACATAATATAAGATATCTCATATCTCATATTGCAAATCTCATTTGCAATAGTTGTGGATTTATTAAATTGAATCACATCCAATTTAATTTCTCTCAATCAAATTCTCCAATTAGCCCTAATTCATCAATTAGGCTAACCTATAGTTTATTATGAATCTCATTCACATTAGACTATATATTATATCATTCATATCTCATATAAATGACATAAATGCCCTTAAGGTGAAATTGAACACTTCAATTTCATACCAAAACTTTATCCCTTCTTAAATCCAGATGGAGCCAACCGAGGGACCTAATGGACCTACAATGGCGGGCTCCAATGATCCGAGATTAACTGCGCCAAACTCTTTGACCGGTTAACCAACATTCATTAGCTACGGTAACACTCCACTATAGCCCGTAGTCGCACTCCCGCCGATGAAGAATATTACGTGTCCACTGATATAACCAATGCCCATGAGTCGACCCATCACAGGTTGTTCGTAGACACGGCTGGGTCAAATTACCGTTTTACCTCTGTGTCTACCTCTTGTTCCTTAAGTCCCCACTGTGTTGGGATTTTTGTCCTAATCTCGTGTTTGTAATATATTGATTGAAATTAATAAGAGTTATTTTTTCATCACTTTGTGTCTCGCAATATTTATAGATTTTTCCAATAAACTAAGCTCCAGGGTCATTGTATACATGAGAGAACCAGAACTTGAACGGTGTGTAGTGGACACACAGGGAAGATCACGTTCAAGTTAATGACCCGAACGGTCTACAGTATATGGATAGGGTTAGAGACCTAATCCTGGATACAGTGTGGATGCGGCCCGCTTTGTATTAGATACAGACAAGGTGATCTGACTCGTTCATGTAGTTGACATGCGAGTGGGGGCATCCTGTGCAATGAGATTGTACAAGACCGGACCGTGAATTATTAGACCTACTGATGTAACACTGTTGACAGAAAGGACTAATATTTTCGTAGATGACCATTAGTGACTCGACCTGAATCCTAAGCGTGTTACGGACTCGCATGCATGCGGTCTTTTCTTTGACTAGTACGGTGAGGGTGGTCACGCCATTCGCCCAATATGCCTATCTTCTCGTGGGACGTAACCAAGTAGGGAGGCTGGGAACTTAACTACGCGAGATGTAATTCACTCGTTCCGCCTTTAGGAAACTAGAGGGTTGTTCCCTTAAGTCTTCGTTTCCGTGGCTTGGACAACGGCGCCCACCTTCTCACCGCCCGAGAAGGGTGTTGTGTATGGTTGGATCATCACAATATGTTGTTCATTAGAGGAGTAGTGGGGACTTAAGGAACAAGAGGTAGACACAGGGATAAAACGGTAATTTGACCCAGCCGTGTCTACGAACAACCTGTGAAGGGTCGACTCATGGGCATTGGTTATATCAGTGGACACGTAATATTCTTCACTGACGGGAGTGCAGCTACGGGCTATAGTGGAGTGTTACCGTAGCTAATGAATGTTGGTTAACCGGGTCAAAGAGTTTGGCGAGTTTAATCTCGGATCATTGGAGCCCGCCATCGAGGGTCCATTAGGTCCCTGGTTGGCTCCATCCGGATTTAAGAAGGATAAAAGTTTTGGTATGAAATTGAAGTGTTCAATTTCACCTTAAGGGCATTTATGTCATTTATATGAGATATGAATGATATAATATATAGTTTAATGTGAATGAGATTCATAATAAACTATAGGTTAGCCTAATTGTTGAATTAAGGCTAATTGGAGAATTTGATTTAGAGAAATTGAATTTGATGTGATTCAATTTAATAAATCCACAATTATTGCAAATGAGATTTGCAATATGAGATATGAGATATCTTATATTATGTGGTTCTGCAAATGAGATTTGCATAACCTATGGTTGTGGTAGAGTGGTAATAATGTGGACATTTTAACTCCACTAATCTCACTATATAAACCCTTCTTTCAAGAAGGATGGTGTTTCACTCTCTCATTTTTGGTTTTACACAAAAAAGAGAAGAGAAACTCTCTCTATTCTCTCTTAAATTCTCCTCCCTCCCCAAAACCAAAAAGGTTCCCACAAGCCTCCTTTCTCCAAAAGAGAACAACCGAGAAGGCTTCTTGGTAGTGTTTGACTTACAATCGTTGGAGGAAATCGTTGTGTACGAGGAGCACGAAGAGTTCGTGGATTTGAAGAAGATATTGTGAAGAAAGTCTTCAACAAGTAAGTAAAATCCTTTCTTATTGTTATTCTTCTTCTTAATTGCATGTTTAGCCTAGATCTATGTACTAGATAAATTTTAACAAAGACGGTTTGCGTAATTGATACATCGACGATTCAATCGTCTTCCGCTGCACGGGATTTTCATTCCCTCCAAATGGTATCAGAGCCAGGTTGATGGTTTCTTAATTATGCACTGTTTTGTTAAAATTTGGTGGGTATTTTACCATAATTCATGAGATGAATGTCTTGGTTTGCATAATGGATGTTTTCGATTTTTGGCACTTTTAGATTTATTTTCTGTTTGATGAGATCAAATGTAAAGGTCCCGTGTTTTTGGGCATTTTTAGAAAATAAATCGAGTCTGTAAGTCCGTGTCGTTCGTGGCAAGTGTTGTTGTGAAGAAATCAGAGCGGAAACAGGTGGAAATCGACCAAGAACAGCAAAGGTGTTTGCTGTTCTGTCGATGGCGTTGAGACGCGTCCCAATGGCGTCTCAACGCTATCCTCGCGGATGGAGGCCTGCGCAGCAGAACAGCGTTACAGCGCGTGGCGTTGAGAACACGGTCGACGCTGAGACGACGGCGTTTAACGCTTTGCCACGGCGTTACAAACGCTGCACGCGCGATGAGGAGTAGTTCGCGCGATTCGCGAGGGACGTGGGTTCAAGCCTCCACTTGGGCGGTTTTCACACGCTTTATTTATTTATTTTAATAAAATGTATTTTATTATTTTTAATTTAATTATTTTATTAAATAATATTAATATAAATGTTATATTAATGTTATTTAATTAAATAATTGCCCCTAGGTGCCAAAAATTGGTCCATTTTTGTTATTTAATTATTTTACGCATGAGATGTATATTTTAATTAATTTCTATGTGCATATTGTATGTCATATAGATTTAAAATTCCACCTTAGGTTAAACATTTCATGCATCATATTTATATTATAAGAGTTATAATATATAGTATGCATGATAGGATTATATTATAAGAGTTATAATATAATGTATGGATGTTTTAATTTATTTAAATATAAGTGTTATATTTTAAATTAAAAGCATGCTCATGCATTTAAATTCATATGATGAATTATATTATGTTATAGTATATAGTATTATTCATGTGATGGATGATCAAGCTCTATAACATAGAAATGCATGCAACCTAAGTTAATTATTAGTTTTAAAGTGTTTAGAACTTGAATAATTAGACTTAGGTTTTCTAATTTTCTAATGAGATTAGAAATTTAGGAAATCAAATATAACCTATGAATGGTGACTGATAAGTAACTCTGTCTAAGGAAGGTTTTGTCTAAGGTCAGGGTATTTAAGTTGACGCCTTGCGAATACCCTACACAGCAAAACCGACCAAGTGAATTCGGTCCGAGATTCTTAGGTTATATTCTCGTGAGTGCCGTTAATTAAGTGTTAATTAATTTACTCACATAGACCTAAGTTAATAATGTGATTATAAACTTAGGTTAATACCATATAAGAGTTATATTGGTAGACTTGGGTAAATTTTAGTCGGTTTATCTAGGTCAATCCCTAATAAAATTTAAAGTGTTGGGTGGGAGGAAATAAAGTGTATGAGATACATTTGAATTTCCAACCACAAATCTCCTTTAAAGTCCAGCACCGTGAGATCTATACTCGGCCTCGTGGCGCAAATGGGAGCGCCCCCCTTCTGATGGCATTTGTATAGGTCAATATCATCGTGGATGGAGAGAGTACTTATAGTGAGTGGGAGCGGGACTTGTGAAAACGAGACCCACGGTCTTTTCTTTCGATTCACACCGTGAGACCCCTATGATCCGCTCCGCTAGTTTGGCTCGACCGCACAATCCCTTCGGAGGGCTTGATCATGGGAGTCTGGAACATCGTGAATTCCCGAAAGGGATCTGATTTCGGTTGGTTTTCCTTCTTGGTTCACCCTTCGGTGGCTATTGTTTGACGGATGCTTGGAAACTTAAAGATTGAGGGTGACACTCATAGAATTCGTTAACTGTTAATGAATTCGACCGAACAATGGTAATTGGACGCTTAATGGAATAGAGTTATTCTGGGATTAGGGTCTGATCGAGAAAGTCTCGTCCTAGAGGAGGAGTGTTCTGTTCACCCTTCGGTGGCGGTTATTCTAAACCTTTAGGGTATCATTGCAAAATTTTGATTGACTTAGGGATCATGAAACAAATTTTTGCTAAAACTTGATTGGATTTCAAAAGTTTTTTAAGCAGACTAATACAAAGGTTTTCTTGATTTTTTCAAATTAAAAATGTCTAGCGCAATTATAGCTTTACTCGCTTCAGACAAATTAGTGGGAGATAACTATCAAAGTTGGAAAAACAACATAAATACAATTTTGGTACAAGACGACATAAAGTTCGTGTTATATGAGGAGTGTCCTCAAATGTCGGGCTCGACTGCGTCGCGAAGTGTTCGCGATACATACGATCGATGGATCAGGGCCAATGAAAAGGCCAAGGTCTATATTATTGCCAGCATGTCTGATGTCTTGGCAAAGAAGCATGAGTGATGGTTTCGCGCTAAGAGATCATGGAGTCTCTGCAGAAATATTTGGGCAAAGAATCCTTTCGGTCCCGTGATGATGACTCGCTCAAATACGTTTTCAACTCACGGATGAAAGAAGGGTCGTCTGTCCGTGAACACGTTCTAGACATGATGACCCACTTCCATCTGGCCGAGATGAACGGGGCTTCGATCGATGAGTCGAGCCAGGTCAGTTTTATTTTGGAGACTCTTCCGAAGAGTTTCCTTCGGCCAGAGCAATGTTTGTTATGAACAAAATTAGCTACACACCGACAACCCTCCTCGATGAGCTCTGAATTTCCAATCCTTGCATAGGGTCGGGAATCGAGGCAAATGTTGCCTACGTGTCTTATCACGGGGTTCGACCTGCAGGGCGAAAACTCGTTGCTCCTTCCTTCACGCCCGAAAGGGAAGAAGAGGATGAAGAGGGGTAAATCGACCGTCTTTGCCGCACAAGGGCAAGAAGGTCAAGGAGGTTGCGAGAGAAAGGAAAGTGTTTCTCTTTGCAATGGGGCGGTCACCGGAAGAGAAACGGTCCCAAATTCCTTCGCCGAGAAGAAGAATCAAGGTAAATGTGATTTACTTGTGGATCAAACTCGTTTAGTGGAGAGTAGTGACTGCTGATACTCGGATTCGGGCGCCACTAACCACGCTTTGTTCTTCTTTTCGTGGATTGATTCTGCAAACACCGCGAGAGGGTGAGGTGACTCTACGGGTTGGATCTGGGGAGTTTGTCTCTGCTGCAGCGATCGGCACGGTGAAGCTAAGCTTTGGCGGGAAGTACTTATTGTTGGACAATTTGTACATAGTTCCAGGGTTTACTAGAAACCTTGTTCAATTTCCTGCCTTATAGAACAATGTATTTCAGTTTCTTTTGAATCGAATAAAGCGTTTATTTCTTTCAAAGGGAATGTAATTTGTTCAGCTTCACTTGAAAATAATCTGTATGTTTTGAAACCTAATTCACCAAAAAATGTTTTGAATATCGAATTATTTAAAATCTAGAAACACGAACTAAGAAAGCGAAAGTTTCTCCAAAAGAAAATGCCCATCTTTGGCATCTTCGGTTAGGCCACATTAATCTCAATAGGATTGAGAAACTAGTGAAGAGTGGACTTCTAAACGAGTTGGAAGAAAACTCTTTACCGGTGTGTGAGTCATGCCTTGAGGGCAAAATGACCAAACGTCCTTTTACTGGAAAAGGATATAGAGCCAAAGAGCCTCTTGAGTTAGTGCATTCTGACCTTTGTGGTCCGATGAATGTTAAAACTCGGAGCGGTTATGAGTACTTTGTGTCTTTCATAGACGACTACTCCAAATATGGGTATATTTACCTAATGCATAAGAAGTCTGAAACTCTTGAAAAGTTCAAGGAGTACAAGACTGAGGTTGAGAACCTTTTAGGTAAATCGCTTAAAACACTTCGATCGGATCGGGGTGGAGAGTACATGGACACTGAATTCGAGGACTATATGATAGAACACGGAATCACGCCCCAACTCTCGCCTCCCGGTATGCCACAACGAGAATGGTGTATCGGAGAGAGAAAGCAGAACCTTGTTGGACATGGTTCGATCGATGATGAGTTATGCTCGTCTCCCGATTCTTTTTGAAGTGCAGCGGTGGAGACTGCAGTTTATATTTTGAACAACGTTCCCTCGAAGAGTGTTTGTGAAACACCTTTCGAGCTCTGGAGTAGACGTAAAGGTAGTTTACATCACTTCATGATTTGGGGATGCCCGGCCCATGTGTTGGTGTCAAAGCCGAAAAAGTTGGAACCCCGTTCGAAATTGTGCCTATTCGTAGGTTACCCTAAAGAGACTAGAGGTGGTCTGTTTTATGATCCTAGGGAAAATAGGGTGCTTGTGTCGACAAACGCCACTTTCCTAGAGGAAGACCACGTGCGGGATCATGTACCAAGGAGTAAGATTGTATTGAATAAAATGGATGCTTCATCGGCAGAGAGTTGCTTTGATGGGGCTAGTACGTCAACAAGTGTTGTTGATCCTAGCACGTCTAGTCAAATCCGTTCTCAAGAGTTGGGAATGCCTCGACGTAGTGGGAGGGCTGTGAGACAACCTGATCGCTACATGGGTTTAGCTGAAACCTCAGTTGTCGCTCCTGATGATGATCGTGAGGATCCATTGTCCTATGATCGGGCAATGGTTGATGTTGACAAAGACGAGTGGATTAAAGCTATGGACCAAGAAATGGAGTCTATGTACTTCAATTGCAGTATGGGAGCTTGTGGATCAACCGGATGGGGTAAAACCTATTGGTTACAAATGGATCTACAAGCGTAAACGTGGCGTAGATGGGAAGGTGCGCACCTTCAAAGCCCGACTAGTGGCAAAGGGTTTTACCCGTGTTGAAAGGGTTGACTATGAGGAGACCTTTTCACCGCTGCCATGGTAAAGTCGATCAGATCCTTCCGCCATTGTCGCGTATTATGACTACGAGGTATGGCGGATGGATGTCAAGACGACCTTTCTCAAATGGCAAACTTGATGAGACCATCTACATGGACCACCCCAAAGGGTTCATTGCCCAAGGCCAAGAGCAAAAAGTTTGCTTTGGCTTCATAGGTCCATTTATGGATCAAACGAGCCGAGGTCTTGGGATATAAGGTTTGATGAGGCGATCAAATCTTATGGCTTTGATCAAAATGTCGACGAGCCTTGTGTCTACAAGAAAATTGTTGACAAAATCACGCGATTTTTATGTTGTATGTGGACGATATTCTTCTCATTGGAATGAGGTAGAATTTCTTCATCGACGTTAAGAAGTGGCTAGCTTCGCAATTCCAAATGAAAGATTTGGGAGAAGCTCAGTATGTTCTAGGTATCCAGATAGTCAGGAACCGGAAGAACAGAATGCTAGCCTTGTCTCAGGCGTCTTATATTGACAAGATGTTGTCTAGATATAAGATGCAGAACTCCAAGTAGAGCTTACTGCCTTTCAGGCATAGGGTTCACTTGTCTAAGGATCAATGTCCTAAGACTCCTCAAGATGTTCAGGATATGAGACGGATTCCATATGCTTCAGCTGTAGGGAGCCTGATGTATGCCATGCTGTGTACTAGGCCCGACATCTGTTATGCAAGAGGAATTGTCGGTGAGATATCGCCTAATCCAGGATTAGATCACTGGACAGCCGTAAAGGCAAAATTCAAGTATCTTAGGAGAACGAGGAACTACAGCTTAGTGTATGGGAGTGGGGATTTGATCCTTACGGGATACACAGATTCTGATTTTCAGACCGATAAGGATTCTAGGAAATCCACCTCGGGGTCAGCCTTCATTCTGAATGGAGGAGCTGTAGTATGGCGAACCATCAAGCAGGGATGCATCGTTGATTCCACTATGGAAGCGAAGTATGTTGCGGCTTGTGAAGCTGCAAAGGAAGCTGTTTGGCTAAGGAAGTTCATGACAGATTTGGAAGTTGTTCCTAACATGAACTTGCCCATCACACCGCTCGTGATAACAAAGGTGCGATGCTAATTCACGTGAGCCTCGGAGCCATAAGAGAGGCAAACACATTGAGCGCAAGTATCAATTTGATACGGGAGATTGTGCACCGCGGAGATGTGACAGTCACGCAGATAGCGTCGGAGCACAACGTAGCTGATCCATTTACAAAGCCCCTCACGGCTAAGGTGTTTGAGGGTCACCTAGAGAGTCTAGGTCTTCGAGAGCTTCCTGACTAGGGCAAGTGGGAGATGTGTAAACGGGTATTCAATGCCCTAGTTTATTGTATTACTTCGCTGTAATTTATGTACATTTCTGAAATGTATTTTCTCCACTAGCTTAGTCCAAGTGGGAGTTTGTTGGGATTTTTGTCCTAATCTTGTGTTTGTAACATATTGATTGAAATTATTAAGAGTTATTTTTTCATCACTTTGTGTCTCGCAATATTTATAAACTTTTCCAATAAACTAAGCTCCAGGGTCATTGTATACATGAGAGAACTAGAACTTGAAAGGTGTGTAGTGGACACACAGGGAAGATCACGGTCGAGTTAATGACCCGAACGGTCTACAGTATATGGATAGGGTTGGAGACCTAATCCTGGATACACTGTGGATGTGGCCCGCTTTGTATTAGATACAGACGAGGTGATCTGACTCGTTCATGTAGTTGACATGCGAGTGGGGGCATCCTGTGTAATGAGATTGTACAAGACCGGACCGTTAATTATTAGACCTACTGATGTAACACCGTTGACAGAAAGGACTAATATTTTCGTAGATAACCATTAGTGACTCGACCTGAATCCTGAGCGTGTTACGGACTCCTGTCTGCGAGGGTCTGTTCTTTGACTAGTACGGGTGAGGGTGGTCACAGTTACTCGCCCAATATGCCTATCTTCTCGTGGACGTAACCAAGTAGGGAGTCGGGAACTTAACTACGCGAGATGGAATTCACTGCGTTCCGCCTTTAGGGGAAACTAGAGGGGTTGTTCCCTTAAGTCTTTGTTTCGGGGCTTGGACAGCGCGCCCACCTTCTCACCGGCCGAGAAGGGTGTTGTGTATGGTTGGACCATCACAATATGTTGTTTATTAGAGGAGCAATGGGGACTTAAGGAACAAGAGGTAGACACAGGGGTAAAACAGTAATTTGACCCAGCCGTGTCTACGAACAACTTGTGAAGGGTCGACTCATGGGTATTGGTTATATCAGTGGACACGTAATATTCTGCACTGACGGGAGTGCAGCTACGGACACACCTTAGTAAGCCTAAATGATACTTTTTCTCTCTTGAACACTTTAACACACAACGTAAAGTAGAAGGAATATATGGAGAAGAGATAAGAATGGTGAGAACCCTTGAACACTTTATTGATATAAAAGATTACAAGAATTCACACACTAAAACCTCTCAATCGAGATTTTCACTCAAGGCACAATCCCCCTCTTGCAACTAAGCAAGGAGGCCTATTTATAATGCTTGGGGAAGGTGGTTATTCGAGGATCATCCCACTACATACGTAGGTGGATGGTGGGAGGTTGTTCCAACTAGCTTAGTGGAGGTGGGTTGGTTAGTCCCACGACCTTGGACCTAGTGGGCGGTCATCCCCACTCCCTTCGACATAGTGGTTGGTTGCTCCCACTATTTTCGGAGGTCATGTCCCACGATCTAGTTAGTTATTGTAACCAACAACAACCAACGCTCCATGATCATCCTCTCTTCTCCTCTATAAAAACCCACCAAACGAGAGCTCCATCACCTTTCATTCAGCCACACGATCCGCCAAGTGCCCTTGATCTCCTCGTGTCAAGCCGCCGTCGCCTTTGGTAATCTTCTGCCGAAGCCGCCTCCCAAATGGTTGCTTTGAGCCTTCCGATCAGGTGACTTTCTTTCTTTGGTGTCTTTGATTCCCAACCATCTAAGAATGAGCCAACACGGCCCTTCTTGTGGAGGAAACAACCGCTCACGGCCGTTCCCGCCAAGATGCGTCAAGCCCGATGCGCCTCACGCGAGGCGGGGTGTGCGGCCGGAATCTCCCCTCGGGCACGCAGGAGTGCGCGCAGACTCCTCGCCTGCGCCTAACGCGCGCAACACCTGACGCTGGTGTGCGCATGCCTCCCGCCCTGCACGGCGCTCGCTCGCGGCGTCTCTGCCTAACGCGCGCGGCTTGCTTTGCTCGACGTCGGCGTTAGCGTCGGCGCCGTCCTCCTCCTCCGCATGCATGCGTATGCGCGCGCCTCCCTCCTGCAGGCGCGCGCGGGCTCTCGTGCCACTCGCCATGTGCGTATGTGCCACTGCACGCATGCGCGCCCCCGCCGTTCGACTTCGTCTCCCCATCGTTTGGATGTTGCGACTCCGCCCGGGCGTGCCACCCAAAGACACTTCGCGTCTTTGGCGGCGGCGGAGGCCTCTCGCCAACCTCGCATTGTCCTTCCGCTCGCTGTGTCTCGCAGCCGCGCCCTCGTCGCGTCGCTTGGATGCCGGCCGCCGCCATGCGACTCTTGTCCGCCTGGTCACCTCGCCTGGCCTTGCTGCTTGTTTGCCTCGCGACTCCTCGCCGCTCGGCTTCCCGTTGGCCCTGTGTCACCCGCGCCAACAGGTTGGTGCTAACCTCGTAGCACCGCGCGTAGGCCACCGGCCCACGCCATGCTCCATGTGCCCCGCCGGCCTCTGCCAGTCCCCGTGCTTGTCTTCTGCCAGTCAATGCTAACCTCGTAGCATGTGTCATGTCGACTGCCGCCCGCGCGACATTGCAGACTACACGTCCCCGACACTTCGAGCATCATTTGGCTAACCTCCCGTTAGCCTCAAGTGTGCCACGCATCACCCGCCACCGGGCCACTCTGTGCTTCGAGACTCAGGGGTGTGACAAACCTCCACCACCTAAGCTGCTCAACGTCCCCGTTGAGTCTGGGCGTCCCTGTGCACCTACGGGACAAGCTATTGACATCATCTGTCCCAAAGCTTCCTTAGTATGGGTCTCGAACACTTACATGTCACCGACATGTGTTGTGCCATGTGTATGGCTGATTTTCGCACATGCACCTTGTGCGCTGGTCCTCGTCACGCACTAGCGTACTCTCCATCTGCCTACGATCGCTTCCTCGGGTCATCCAATTTATCGCTAATCCGGCTGCACGGACGCTTCCTTGGTACCTCAACTTATCGCTAATCCGTACGGTCAGTCCGACAGCGTGCACAAGCCCTACTCCTTGTGCTCATGCCTCTTCCGAGTGTCTACAACCCCAGTCGCTCCTGCAGCGTCTGAGTGTGGTATTGGGTTGCCCCTCGGACACATGCCCCTGGGCTGCGGCCCAGCGTGTGTCAGCCTCCATGGCTCCTCGCCTTTGCAGGCCATTCCCCTACACTATGGATGTTGCCTCTTCCATGCGCTTGGCAACTGATCGGCTGCACTCCTCTAATGAACAACATATTGTGATGGTACAACCATACACAACACCCTTCTCGGGCCAGTGAGAAGGTGGGCGCCGTTGTCCAAGCCACCGAGACGACATTTAAGGGAACAACCCCTCTAGTTTCCTAAAGGCGGGAATGTGTGAATTCCATCTCGCGTAGTTAAGTTCCCAGCTCCTACTTGGTTGGTTACGTCCTGAGAAGATAGGCATATTGGGCGAGTAATCGTGACCACCCTCACCCGCACTAGTTAAAGAACGGACCCTCGAGGACAGAGTCCGTAACACACTCGAGATTCGTGTCGAGTCACTAATGGTCATCTCACGAAATTATTAGTCCTTCACGTCAACGGTGTTACATCGCAGGGTCTAATAATTCAAGGTTGATCTTGTACAATCTCATTGCACAGATGCCCCACACTCGCATGTCAACCACATGAGCGAGTCGAGATCACCTCGTCAGTATCTAATACAAAGCGGGCGCATCCACGGTGTATCCAGATTAGGTCTCAACCTATCCATATCATGTAGACCGTTCGGGTCATTAACTCGAACGTGATCTTCCGCAATGTGTCCACTACACACGCGTTCAAGTTCTAGTTCTCTCAAAATTCAATGACCACTCGAGCTTAGTTTATTGGAAAAAGTTTGAAAATATTGCAAGACTCAAAGTGATGAAATAAATAACTCTTATTAATTTCAATCAATATATTACAAACACGAGATTAGGACAAAAATCTAACAAACTCCCACTTGGACTAAGTTAGTGGAGAAAATACATTTCGAAATGTACATAAATTACAACGGCAGTAATACAATAAACTAGGGCATTGAATACTCGTTTACACATCTCCCACTTACCCTAGTCGGGAGCTCTCGAAGACCTAGACTCTTTAGGTGACCCTCAAACACCTTAGCCGTGAGGGCTTTGTAAATGGATCGACTTACGTTGTGCTCACGCGCTATCTCTGCGTGGTATCCACGTCTCGCGATGCACAATCTCCCGTGTCGAGATGATACTTGCGCTCAATGTGTTTGCCTCTCTTATGGCTCAGGAGCCTCACGTGAGTTGGCTCTTTGCACCATCGTATCACGAGCGAGTGTGATTGGCAAGTTCATGTTAGAACAACTTCCAAATCTGTCATGAACTTCCTAAGCCAAACAACTTCCTTTGAAGCTTCACAAGCGCAACATACTCGCTTCCATAGTGGAATCGCCGATGCATCCTGCTGATGGTTCGCCATACTCTGACTCCTCCATTCGGAATGAAGGTGACCCAGGTGGATTTCCTAGAATCCTTATCGGTCAAAATCGAATCGTGTATCGATGAGATCAAATCCCCACTCTCATACACTAAGTCGTAGTTCCTCATTCTCCTAAGATACTTGATGATTGCCTTTCTGATCGTCCGGTGATCTAATCCTAGATTGGATCGATATCTCATGACAATTCCCTCTTGCATATAACGATGTCGGGCCTAGTACATACGCATGGCATACATCAAAGCTCCTACGGTGAAGCATATGGAATCCGTCTCATATCCTCAACATCTTGAGAGTCTTAGACATTGATCCTTAGACAAGTGAACCCCCATACACGAAAGCGCGAAGCCGCCCTTCTTGGAGTTACTGCATCTTATATCTAGACAACATCTTGTCAATATAAGACGCCGGAGACAAGGCTAGCGTTACGTTCTTACGGTTCTGACTATCTGGATACCTAGAACATATCGAAGCTTCTCCCAAATCTTTCATTTGGAATTGCGAAGCTAGCCACTTCTTACTTAACGTCGAAGAAAATTTACCTCATTCCCAATGAGAAGAATATCGTCCACATACAACACCAAAAATGCGAAAGTTTTGTCAACGATTTTCTTGTAGACACAACGCTCGTCGACATTTTGATCAAAGCCATAAGATTTGATTGCCTCATCAAACCTTATATTCCAAGACCTCGAAGCTGTTTTGACCATAAATAGACCTATGAAGTCGGCAAACTTTTTGCTCTTGGCCTTGGGCAATGAACCCTTTGGGGTCGGTCCATGTAGATGGTCTCATCAAGTTTGCCATTCGTAAAGGTCGTCTTGACATCCATCGCCATACCTCGTAGTCATAATACGCGACGGTGGCGGAAGGATCTGATCGACTTTACCATGGCAACAGCGAAAAGTCTCTCTCATAGTCAACCCCTTCAACTTGGGTAAAACCCTTTGCCACTAGTCGGGCTTTGAAGGTTCGCACCTTCCCATCTCACGCCACGTTTACGCTGTAGATCCATTTGCAACCAATAGGTTTTACCCCATCCTGCTGATCCAAAAGCTCCCATCTGAATTGAAGTACATAGACTCCATTTCTTGGTCCATAGCTTTAATCCACTCATCTTTGTCAACATCAACCATTGCTCGATCATAGGACAATGGATCCTCACAGATCATCATCGGGAGCGACAAGCGGAGGTTTTGCTAAAACCCATGTAGCGATCAAAGTGTCTCACGACCCTCCCACTCGTTGAGGCATTCCCAACTCTTGGGAGCGGATTTGACTACACGCGTTAGATCAACAACACTTGTTGACGTACTAGCCTTATCGTCGAACTCTTGGCGATGAATCGTCCATTTCATTCAATACAATCTTACCTCCTTGGTACATGATCCTCGACGTGGTCTTCCTCAGGAGTAAGATTGTATTGAATGAAATGGGCGATTCATCGCCAAGAGTTGCCGATGGGGCTAGACGTCAACAAGTGTTGTTGATCCCAGCACGCCTAGTCAAATCCGCTCTCAGAGTTGGGAATGCCTCGACATAGTGGGAGGGTCGTGAGACAACCCGATCGCTACATGGGTTTAAATAAAACCTCGCTTGTCGCCTCCCGATGATGACTTTGAGGATCCATTGTCCTATGATCAAGCAATGGTTGATGTTGACAAAGACGAGTGGATTAAAGCTATGGACCAAGAAATGGAGTCTATGTACTTCAATTCGTGATGGAGCTTGTGGATCAACTGGATGGGGTAAAACCTATTGGTTGCAAATGGATCTACAAGCGTAAACGTATGATGGAAAGGTGCGCACCTTCAAAGCCCGACTAGTGGCAAAGAGTTTTACCCAGTGTTGAAGGGGTTGACTATGAGGAGACCTTTCGCCGCTGCCATGGTAAAGTCGATCAGATCCTTCTCGCCATTGCCGCGCGATTATGACTACGAGGTATGGCGATGGATATCAAGACGACCTTTCTTTCAATGGCAAACTTGATGAGACCATCTACATGGACCACGACCCAAAGGGTTCATTGCCCAAGGCCAAGAGCAAAAAGTTTGCTTGCCTTCATAGGTCCATTTATGGACCAAACAGCTTCGAGGTCTTGGAATATAAGATTTGATGAGGCAATCAAATCTTATGGCTTTGATCAAAATGTCGACGAGCCTTGTGTCTAAAAGAAAATCGCTTGACAAAATCATCGCATTTTTTGTGTTGTATGTGGACAATATTCTTCTCATTGGGAATGAGGTATAATTTCTTACTAACGTTAAGAAGTGGCTAGCTTCACAATTCCAAATGAAAGATTTGCGAGAAGCTCAAGATGTTCCGGTATCCAAATAGTCGAGAACCTAAGAATGCAGATGCTAGCCTTGTCTCAAAGCGCCTTATATTGACAAGATGTTGTCTAGATATAAGATGCGTAACTCCAAGAAGGGGCTTATCGCTTTCTCGCATGGGGTTCACTTGTCTAAGGATCAATGTCCTAAGACTCTCAAGATGTTGAGGATATGAGACGATTCCATATGCTTCACCAGTAGGAGCCCCGATGTATGCCATGCCGTACTAGGCCCGACATCTGTTATGCAAGAGGAATTGTCGATGAGATATCACCCAATCCAGATTAGATCACCGGACACCGTAAAGGCAATCCTCAAGTATCTTAGGAGAACAAGGAACTACAAATTGGTGTATGGTAGTGGGGATTTGATCTCACGGATACACAGATTCTCGATTTTCAGACCGATAAGGATTCTAGAAATCCACCTCGGTCGACACTTCATTCCGAATGGAGGAGTCTGTAGTATGGCGAAAGCATCAAGCAGGATACATCGATATACCACTATGGAAGCGGAGTATGTTGCGCTTGTGAAGTCGCAGCGAAGCCGCTTTGGCTAAGGAAGTTCATGACAGATTTGGAAGTTGTTCTTAACATGAACTTGCCCATCACAATCGCTCGCGTGATAACGAGCAGTGCGAGAGCTAATTCCACGTGAGCCTCGAGCCATAAGAGAGGCAAACACATTGAGCGCAAGTATCATCTCGATACGGAGATTGTGCACCGCGAGACGTGATAGTCACGCAGATAGCGCTTGAGCACAACGTGCATCGATCCATTTACAAAGCCCTCACGGCTAAGGTGTTTGAGGGTCACCTAGAGAGTCTAGGTCTTCGAGAGCTTCCTGACTAGGGCATGTGGGAGATGTGTAAACGGGTATTCAATGCCCTAGTTTATTGTATTACTTCGATGTAATTTATGTACATTTCTGAAATGTATTTTTCTCCACTAGCTTAGTCCAAGTGGGAGTTTGTTAGGATTTTTGTCCTAATCTCGTGTTTGTAATATATTGATTGAAATTAATAATAGTTATTTATTTCATCAATTTGAGTCTTGCAATATTTATAAACTTTTTCCAATAAACTAAGCTCTAGGGTCCTTGAATTTATGAGAGAACTAGAACTTGAACGGTGTGTAGTGGACACACAGGGAAGATCACGTTCGAGTTAATGACCCGAACGGTCTACAGTATATGGATAGGGTTGGAGACCTAATCCTGAATACACTTTGGATGCGGCCCGCTTTGTATTAGATACAGACGAGGTGATCCGACTCGCTCATGTAGTTGACATGCGAGTGTGGGGCATCTTGTGCAATGAGATTGTATAAGATCGACCGTGAATTATTAGACCTCGCGATCGATGTAACACCGCTGACAAGAAGGACTAATAATTTCGTAGATGACCATTAGTGACTCGACTAAATCCCGAGCGCATTACGGACTCGCCTCGCGAGGGTCCTGCTTTTTGACTAGTGCGGTGTGAGGGTGGTCACGCCATCGCCCAATATGCCTATCTTCTTAGTGACAGAACCAAGTAGGAGCTGAAACTTAACTACACGAGATTGAATTCACTCATTCCCGCCTTTAGGGAAACTAGAGGGGTTGTTCCCTTAAGTGTTGTCTCCAGGGCTTGGACAACGGGCGCCCACCTTCTCACTGGCCCGAGAAGGGTGTTGTGTATGGTTGGACCATCACAATATGTTGTTCATTAGAGGAGCAGTGGGGACATAAGGAACAAGAGGTAGACATAGGGGTAAAACGGTAATTTGACCCAGCCGTGTCTACGAACAAACTGTGAAGGGTCGACTCATGGGCATTGGTTATATCAGTGGACACGTAATATTCTTCACTAACGGAGTGCAAACACTGCTACAGACTCTGGTGGAGTGTTATCGTAGCTAATGAATGTTGGTTAACCGGGTCAAAGAGTTTGGCAGGTTAATCTCGAATTATTGGAGCCCGTCACTGTAGGTCCATTAGGTCCCTCGGTTGGCTCCATCTGGATTTAAGAAGGGATAAAGTTTTGGTATGAAATTGAAGTGTTCAATTTCACCTTAAGGGCATTTATGTCATTTATATGAGATATGAATGATATAATATATAGTTTAATGTGAATGAGATTCATAATAAACTATAGGTTAGCCTAATTGTTGAATTAGGGCTAATTGGAGAATTTGATTGAGAGAAATTAAATTGGATGTGATTCAATTTAATAAATCCACAACTATTGCAAATGAGATTTGCAATATGAGATATGACATATCTTATATTATGTGGTTATGCAAATGAGATTTGCATAACCTATGATAGTGGTAAATATGTGGACATTTTAACTCCACTATATAAACCCTTCTTTCAAGAAGGATGGTACTTCACTCTCTCATTTTTTTAGTTTTACACAAAAAATAGAAGAGAAACTCTCTCTATTCTCTCTCAAATTCTCCTCCCTCTCCAAAACCAAAAAGGTTCCCACAAGCCTCCTTTCTCCAAAAGAGAACAATCGAGAAGGCTTCTTGGTAGTGTTTGACTCACAATCGTTGGAGGAAATCGTTGTGTACGAGGAGCACGAAGAGTTCGTGGATTTGAAGAAGATATTGTGAAGAAAGTCTTCAACAAGTAAGTAAAATCCTTTCTTAGTGTTTTTCTTCTTCTTAATTGCATGTTTAGCCTAGATCTATGTATTAGATCAATTTTAACAAAGACGGTTTCCGTAATTGATACACCGACAATTCAATCGTCTTCCGCTGCATAGGATTTTCATTTCCTTCAGATAGAACCATGAATTACATCCCAATTCTCAGCTCCTGGCACACCACAACAAAATGGTGTATCGGAAAGGAGAAATGGAACCTTGTTGGATATGGTTCGATCAATGATGAGTTATGCTCATCTCCCTAGTTGCTTTTGGGGTTATGCAGTGGAGACTGCAATATACATTTTGAATAGTGTGCCCTCCAAAAGTGTTTCTGAAACACCTTTTGAAATCTAGAAAGGACGTAAAGGTAGTTTATGTCACTTAGGAATATGGGGTTGTCCAGCACATGTGCTTGTGACAAATCCAAAGAAGTTTGATTCACGTTCAAAGTTGTGCCTATTTGTAGGATACTAAAAGAAACAAGAGGTGGTTTATTCTATGATCCTAAGGAAGATAAGGTCTTTGTGTCGACCAATGCCACTTTCTTGGAAGAGGACCACATAAGGGACCACAAACCAAAAAGTAAGGTAGTGTTGAGTGAATTAGACGGAACAATAGCAAAGGTTGCTAATAAGAACACTAGTACGTCAAAAGAGTTGTTGATACTAGTTTGTCTAGTCAAGAGGGTTCATCTCAAGAGTTGAGTATGCCTCGACGTAGTGGGAGGGTTGTGATTCAACCTGACCGTTACATGGGTTTAGCTGAAACCCAAGTTTTTATACCAGATGACAACTGCGAGGATCCATTGACTTATAATCAAGCAATGGTTGACAAAGACAAAGACAAATGGGTCATAGCCATGGACTAAGAAATGGAGTCGATGTACTTCAATTCTATTTGGGATCTTGTAGATAAGCCTGATGGGGTGAAACCTATAGGTTGTAAATGGATCTACAAGAGAAAACGTGGTGTAGATGGGAAGGTGCAAACCTTTAAAGCTAGACTAGTAGTAAAGGGTTATACCCAGGTTGAAGGGGTTGACTTTGAGGAAACCTTTTCACATGTTGCTATGGTAAAGTCTATCCGTATCCTTCTTTCCATTGCCGCATATTATGACTATGAGGTATGGAAAATGGATGTCAAGATAACCTTTTTGAATGGCAATATTGAGGAAACCATCTACATGGACCAACCCAAAGGGTTCATTAAACCAGGACAAGAGCAAAAAGTTTGCAGGCTTAAAAGGTCGATTTATGGACTGAAACAAGTCTCTAGGGCCTGGAATATAAGATTTGATGAGGCTATCAGATCTTATAGTTTTGACCAGAATGATGATGAACTTTGTGTCTACAAGAAAATCATCAATAGTTCTGTCGCTTTCCTAATTCTCTATGTAGATGATATCCTACTCATTGGGAATGATGTAGGTTATCTCACTGACATCAAGGAATGGCTAGCTACGCAATTCCAAATGAAAGATTTGGGTGGTGCGCAGTTTGTTCTTGTTGGGATTTCTGTCCTAATCTCGTGTTTGTAAAATATTGTTTTGAAATTAATAAGAGTTATTCATTTCTTTACTTTGTGTCTCGCAAATATTTTAAACCTTTCCAATAAACTAAGCTCCAGGGTCATTGAATATATGAGAGAACTAGAACTTGAACGGTGTGTAGTTGACACACAAGGAGGATCACGTTCGAGTTAATGACCCGAACGGTCTACAGTATAAGGATGGGGTTGGAGACCTAATCCTGGATACACTGTGGATGCGGCCCGCTTTGTATTAGATACAAACGAGGTGATCTGACTCGTTCATGTGGTTGACATGCGAGTGGGGGCATCCTGTACAATGAGATTGTACAAGACCGGACCGTGAATTATTAGACTTACTGATATAACACCGTTGACAGTAAAGACTAATAAATTCATAGATGACCATTAGTGACTCGACCTGAATCCTGAGCGTATTACGGACTCCTGTCTGCGGGGTTTGTCCTTTGACTAGTACGGGTGAGGGTAGTATCAGTTACTTGTCCAATATGCCTATCTTCTCAGGGACAGAACCAAGTAGAGAGCTGGGAACCTAATTACCCGAGATGGAATTCACTCGTTCCCGCCTATAGGGAATCTAGAGGGGTTGTTCCCTTAAGTGTTGTCTCCAGGGCTTGGACAACGGGCGCCCACCTTCTCACTGGCCCGAGAAGGGTGTTGTGTATGGTTGGACCATCACAATATGTTGTTCATTAGAGGAGCAGCGGTGGGGACTTAAGGAACAAGATGTAGACACAGGAGGGTAAAACGGTAATTTGACCCAGCCGTGTCTACGAACAACCTGTGAAGGGTCGACTCATGGGCATTGGTTATATCAGTGGACACGTAACATTCTACATTGATGGTTGTACAGCTACAGGCTTTAGTGGAGTGTTACTATAGCTAAAGAACATTGGTTGACCGGGTCAAAGAGTTTGACTGGTTAACCTCAAATCATTGGAGCCCATCACTGTAGGTCCATTAGGTCCCTTGGTTGGCTCAATGTGGGATAAAAGAAGGGTTAATGTTTTGGCATGAAATTGAAGTGTTCAATTTCACTATAAAAGTATTTATATCATATAGATGATATAATATATAGTTTAATATGAATGAGATTCATAATAAACTACATGTTAGCCTAATTGTTGAATTAAAGGCTAATTGGAGAAATTGATAGAGAGAAAATAAATTGAATGTGATTCAATTTAATTAAATCCACAATTATTGCAAATGAGATTTGCAACATAAGATATGAGATATCTTACATTATATAATTATGTAAATGAGATTTACATAACATATGGTTGTGGTAAAGTGGTAATAATGTGAACTTGTGAACTTCATCATTCCACTATATAAACCCTTTGTAAGCTAAGCTATGCTAAGCTAAGTTCTCATTTTTGGATTTTGACCTAAGAATCCAAAAGTGAACTCTCTCCATTCTCTCATTTCTCCTCTCTTTCCAAAAACAAAAGTTCCCACCAACTTCCCTTCTCCAAAAGAGAACAACCAAGAAGATCATTTGGTAGTGTTTTGGATCTGATCGTGGAAGAGTTCGTAGAGATCGAGAAGCACGAAGAGTTCGTGATTAACAAGGAGAGTTTGCTGAATTGGTCTACAACAAGTAAGTGTTTTTCTTTTTGCTATAAAATTTCAGCATGTTTAGCCTAGATCTAATAGTTAGATCAATTTTAATAACCATGTTGCATCATGATACCACGACGATTCGATCGTCTTCCGCTGCGCGGGGATTCTCATTCCCTTCAATTGGTATCAGAGCCATTTCTATGGTCATTCATCTATGCACTGTTTTATTAAGATTTAGGTGGGTATTTTACCATGTTTTCATGAGATGAATGTTTGGTTTGCGAAATGGATGTTTTCGGTTTTTGGCACTAGATTAGATTTACATTTATGTTGATGAGATCAATGTAAGGGCCCGTTATTTTGGGCAATTTTGTTGTAAATCGAGTCTGTAAGTCCGGGTCGTTTGTAGCAAGAGTTGCTGTGAAGAAATCAGAGCGGAAACAGACGAAAAACTGAGGGAAAAACAGCAAGAAGGTTGTTGTCTGTCGATGGCGTTGAGACGCTGCCCAACGGCGTCTCAACACCGTGCTCGCGGTCGAAGGCCATGAAGCACGATGGCGTTGCAACGCTGCTGGCGTTGAGGACGCGCCTCGACGCCATGGGCAACAGCGTTGCAACGCTGCCCACAACGTTTGCAACGCCATATGCATTAAGGAGTTAATGCGCGCGACGTGGGCGTTTTCTGTCCGTTGTTTTTAATTACTTTTCAGTTTTTTTTATAAAAACGTTTTTTAATTTATTTATTTAATTATTTTATTGAATATTATTAATATAAATGTTATATTAATTTTAATTAATTAAATAATTGCCCCTAGGTTCCAAAAACTTGTCCAATTTTGCTATTTAATTATTTTATGCATGAGATGTATAATTTTAATTAATTTCTATGTGCATAATGTATGTCATATAGATTTAAAATCCCATCTTAGGTTAAACATATTCATGCATCATATATATTATAAGAGTTATAATATAGTATGCATGATAGGTTATGTTATAAGAGTTATAATGTAATTAAATGCATTTTTAATTTAATTAATATAAGTGTTATATTTTTAGATTAAAGTATGCTCATGCATTTATATTCATGTGATGAATGATATTATGTTATAGTATATAGTTATTCATGTGATGAATGTTCAAACACTATAACATAGAAATGCATGCAACCTAAGTTAATTATTAGTTTTAAAGTGTTTAGAACTTGAATAATTAGACTTAGGTTTTCTAATTTTCTAATTAGATTAGAAATTTAGGAAATCAAATATAATCTTTTAATGGAGACTGATTAGTAACTCTGTCTAAGGAAGGTTTTGTCTAAGGTTGGGGTATTTAAATTGACGCTTGCGGAACACCCCTACCTGGAAACCGACCTGGGAGTGAATTCGGTCCAGAGATTCTTAGGTTACATTTACGTGAGCGCCGTTAATTAAGTGTTAATTAATTTTCTCACATAGACCTAAGTTAATAATGTGATTATAGACTTAGGCAAAATACCATATAAGAGTTATATTGGTAGACTTAGGTATTTTTTAGCCGATTATCTAGGTCAATCCCTATTAAAATCAAAGTACTGAGTGGGAGGAAATATAGTGTATGAGATACATTTCAATTTTCAACCACAAATCTCCTTCAAGTCCGCACCGTGAGATCTATACTCGGCCTCGTGACGCAAATGGGAGTGTTCCCCTTCGGGTGGCATTTGTATAGGTCAATATCATCGTGGATGGAGAGAGTACTTATAGTGAGTGGGAGCGGGACTTGTGAAAAAGACACCCACGGTCTCTTCTTTCGATTCACACCGTGAGACACCCATGATCTGCCTGCTAGTTTAGCCTGAACCAGACAATCCCTTCCGATGGCATGATCATGAGAGTCGGAACACAGTGAATTCCCGAAAGGGATACAGTTTCCTGGTTGGTTTTCCTTCTTAGTTCACCCTTCGGTGGCTATTGTTAGGACGGATACTTGGAAACTTAAAGATTGAGGGTGACACTCACAGAATTCGTTAAGTGTTAATGAATTTGACCGAACAATGGTAATTGGATGCCTAATGGAATAAGAGTTATTCTGGAATTAGGGTCTGATCGAAAAAGTCTCGTCCTAGAGGAGGAGTGTTCTGCTTCACCCTTCTATGTGGCGCCATTCTAAACCTTTAGGGTATCATTGCAAAATTTTGAATGACCTAGGGATCATGAAATATTTTTGCTAAAATTAGATTAGTTTTCAAAAGGTTTTTGCGAGACTAGTACAAAGTTTTTCTTAAATTTTCAGCTAAAAATGTCTAGCGCTATTATAGCTTTACTTGCTTCCGATAAGTTAGTGGGAGATAATTACCAGAGCTGGAAAAACAACATCAATACAATATTGGTAACTGACGACATAAAGTTCATGTTGTCTGAGGAGTGTCCTCAGATGCCGGGCGCGACCACATCGCGAGTTGTTCGCGATATGTACGATCGATGGATCAGGGCCAATGAAAAGGCCAAGGTCTACATAATTGCCAGCATGTCTGATGCCTTGGCAAAGAAGCATGAGCTGATGGTTTCCGCTAAGGAAATCATGGAGTCCTTGCAGGAAATGTTTGGACAACAGTCTTTTCAGGTCCGGCATGACTCGCTCAAATACATTTTCAACGCTCGGATGAAAGAGGGGTCGTCTGTCCGTGAACATGTTCTAGACATGATGACCCGCTTTAATCTGGCTGAGATGAATGGGGCTTCGATCGACGAGTCGAGCCAGGTCAGTTTTATCATGGAGACTCTTCCGAAGAGTTTCTTCGATTTAGAGCAATGTTTGTTATGAACAAAATTAGCTACAATCGACTACCCTCCTCAATGAGCTACAGAATTTCCAGTCCCTAAACAGGGTCAAGGAATCTGAGGCAAATGTTGCCTACAGGTCTTATCACAGGGGTTCAACCTCTGGGACAAAATCTGTTGCTCCTTACGCCCGAAAGGGAAGAAGAATATGAAGAGGGGTAAAACTGACCGAGCTGCCTCCCAGAAGGGCAAGAAGGTCAAGGAGGTTGCAGAGAAAGGAAAGTGTTTCCACTGCAATGGAAGCGGACACTAGGAGAGAAACTGTCCCAAATTCCTGGCCGAGAGGAAGAACCAAGGTAAATGTGATTTACTTGTGGTAGAAACATGTTTAGTGGAGAGTAATGACTCTTCCTGGATATTAGATTAGGGCGCCACTAACCACGTTTGTTCTTCTTTTCAGGGGATTGATTCCTGGCAGCCGCTGCGAGAGGGTGAGGTTACTCTACGGGTTGGATCCGGGGAGCTTGTCTCTGTTGCAGCAATTTGGCACGGAAGTCAGCATTTTATGCGGAAGTACTTATTGTTAGACAATTTGTACATAGTTCCAGGGTTTACTAGAAACCTTGTTTCTATTTCCTGCTTAATTGAACACTCTATTTCAGTTTCTTTTGAATTAAATAAAGCGTTTATTTCTTTCAAAGGGAATGTTATTTGTTCAAATTTCACTTGAAAATAATCAGTATGTTTTAAAACCCAATTCGGTTAAAAGTGTTTTGAATATCGAATTGTTTAAAATCTGGAAACACGAACTAAAAAAGCAAAAATTTCTCCGTAAGAAAATGCCCATCTTTGGCATCTACTAGTTAGAGGCCACATTAATCTCAATAGGATTGAGAAACTAGTGAAGAGTGGACTTCTAAACGAGTTGGAAGAAAACTCTTTGCCAGTATGTGAGTCATGCCTTGAAGGCAAAATGACCAAACGTCCTTTTAGTGGAAAAGGATATAGAGCCAAAGAACCGCTCGAGTTAGTACATTCTGGCCTTTGTGGTCCGATGAATGTTAAAGCTCGGGGCGGTTATGAGTACTTCGTGTCTTTCATGAGACGATTCATTTATGAGATATGGGTATATTTACCTAATGCATAAGAAGTCCAAAACTCTTGAAAAGTTCAAGGAGTATAAGTCTGAGGTTGAGAACCTCTTAAGTAAATCGCTTAAAACACTTCGATCGGATCGAGGTGGAGAGTACATGGACACTGAATTCCAGGACTATATGATAGAACACGGAATTACGTCCCAACTCTCAGCACATGGTATGCCACAGTAGAATGGTGTATCAGAGAGGAGAAACAGAACCTTGTTGGACATGGTTCGGTCGATGATGAGCTATGCTCGTCTCACTGATTCTTTCTGGGGGTACGCAGTAGAGACTGCGGTTTACATTTTGAACAATGTTCCATCAAAGAGTGTTTGTGAACACCCTTTGAGCTCTGGAGTGGTCGTAAAGGCAGTTTACATCACTTCAGAATTTGGGGATGCCCGACCCATGTGTTGGTGTCAAACCCGAAAAAGTTGGAACCCCGTTCGAAATTGTGCCTATTTGTAGGTTACCCTAAAGAGACTAGGGGTGGTCTGTTTTACGATCCCAAGGAAAATAGGGTGCTTGTGTCGACAAACTCCATTTTCTTAGAGGAAGACCACATCAGGGATCATTTACCAAGGAGTAAGATTGTATTGAATCAAATGGATGCGATACATCGCCAGAAGAGTTGCCGATAGGGCTAGTACGTCGTCGACAGCGTTGTTGACCCTAGCACGTCTAGTCAAATCCGTTCCCAAGAGTTGGGAATGCCTCGACGTAGTGGGAGGATCGTGAGACACCCGATCGCTATATGGGTTTAGCTGAAACCTCAGTTGTCGCTCCTGACGATGACTGTGAGGATCCATTGACCTATGATCAGGCAATGGCTGATGTTGATAAAGATGAATGGATTAAAGCTATGGACCAAGAAATGGAGTCTATGTACTTCAATTCTGTATGGGAGCTTGTGGATCAACCGGATGGGGTAAAACCTATTGGTTGTAAATGGATCTACAAGCGTATACGTGGCGTAGATGGGAAGGTGGAAACCTTTAAAGCCCGACTAGTGGCAAAGGGTTTTACCCAGGTTGAAGGGGTTGACTATGAGGAGACCTTTTCACCTGTTGCCATGGTAAAGTCAATAAGGATCCTTCTGGTCATCGCCGCGTATTATGACTACGAGGTATGGCAGATGGATGTCAAGACAACCTTTCTGAATGGCAAACTTGATGAGACCATCTACATGGACCAGCCCAAAGGGTTCATTGCCCAAGGCCAAGAGCAAAAGATTTGCCAGCTTCATAGGTCCATTTATGGACTGAAACAACCTTCGAGGTCTTGGAATATAAGATTTGATGAGGCAATCAAGTCTTATGGCTTTGATCAAAATGCCGACGAGCCTTGTGTCTACAAGAAAATCGTTGACAAAACGCCGCATTTTTGTGTTGTATGTGGATCTATATTCTTCTCATTGGGAATGAGGTAGAATTTCTTCATCGACGTTAAGAAGTGGCTAGCTTCACAATTCCAACCGAAAGATTTGGGAGAAGCTCGGTATGTTCTAGGTATCCAAATAGTCCTAACCTAAGAACAGAATGCTAGCCTTGTCTCAGGCGTCTTATATTGACAAGATGATGTCTAGATATAAGATGCAGAACTCCAAGAAGGGCTTGCTGCCTTTTAGGCATGGGGTTCACTTGTCTAAGGATCAGTGTCCTAAGACTCCTCAAGATGTTGAGGATATGAGACGCATTCCATATGCTTCAGCTGTAGGGAGCCTAATGTATGCAATGCTGTGTACTAGGCCTGACATCTGTTATGCAGTAGGAATTGTCAGAAGATATCAGTCCAATCAAGGATTAGATCACTGGACAGCCGTAAAGACAATCCTCAAGTATCTTAGGAGAATGAGGAACTACAGCTTAGTGTATGGTCGTGGGGATTTGATCCTTACAGGATACACGGATTCTGATTTTCAGACCGATAAGGATTCTAGGAAATCCACTTCGGGGTCACCCTTCGTCTTGAATGGAGGAGCTGTAGTATGGCGAAGCATCAAGCAGGGATGCATTGCTGATTCCACTATGGAAGCAGAGTATGTTGCGGCTTGTGAGTCGGCAAAGGAATCGCTTTGGCTAAGGAAGTTCATGACGGATTTGGAAGTTGTTCCAAATATGAACTTGCCAATCACGCTGTTTTGTGATAACAGTGGTGCAGTAGCCAACTCACGTGAGCCTCGAAGCCATAAAAGAGGTAAACACATTGAGCGCAAGTATCATCGACACGAGAAATTGTGCAACGCGAGACGTGATACCACGCAGATAGCATCGAGTACAATGTAGCCGATCCATTTACAAAGCCCCTCACGGCTAAAGTGTTTGAGGTCACCTAGAGAGTCTAGGTATTCGAGAGCTTCCTGACTAGGGCAAGTGGGAGATATGTAAACGGGTATTCAATGCCCTAGTTTATTGTATTTTTATTGCAACTCAAATACATTTTGGAAATGTACCTTCTCCACTAGCTTAGTCCAAGTGGGAGTTTGTTGGGATTTCTCCCTAATCTCGTGTTTGTAAAATATTGTTTTGAAATTAATAAGAGTTATTCATTTCTTTACTTTGTGTCTCGCAAATATTTTAAACCTTTCCAATAAACTAAGCTCCGTGGTCATTGAATATATGAGAGAACTAGAACTTGAACGGTGTGTAGTTGACACACAAGGAGGATCACGTCGAGTTAATGACCCGAACGGTCTCATGATATAAGGATGGGGTTGGAGACCTAATCTCGGATACACTGTGGATGCGCCCGCTTTGTATTAGATACAAACGAGGTGATCCGACTCGTTCATGTGGTTGACATGCGAGTAGGGGCATCCTGTATAATGAGATTGTACAAGACCGGACCGTGAATTATTAGACTTACTGATATAACACCGTTGACAGTAAAGATTAATAAATTCATAGATGACCATTAGTGACTCGACCTGAATCATGAGCTCCAAGGTTATAACATTTATCTTGAAATCAGTGTAGTGGACACTATTTGGGTTGAATTCAAGATTATAACCTAAATAGTCTATAGTATAACAATAAGGTTGGAAACCTCATTCTGGTATCACCATGGATGCGGCCCACTTTGTAATTAGTACAAATGAGGTAATCAAACTCATTCATGTAGTTGACATACGAGTGGGGGCATCCTGTATGAAGATTTCATACAAGACTGGATCGCAAATTATTAGTCTAACCAGTATAACACCGTTAACAGGATAAGACTAGTAATTTATAGATGGTCATTAGTGACTCGACCTGAATCATGAGCAAGTTAAGAACTCCTGCTTATAGAGGTTTGTCCTTAGACAAGTATGGGTGAGAGTGACTCAGAGCCGACTCAATAAGCCTACCTTCTCGTGGACGTAACCTCGTAGGTAGTGGAAACTTAACTGTGCAAGATTGAATTCACTTATTCCTCTACTGAGGAATTAGATAGGTTGTTCCCTTAAGAACTGACTGCAGGTCTTGAACAACAAGGCCCCACCTCTATGAGGGTATGAGTCTAAGGTAGGACCTTAGACTTGTTGTTCATTAGAGGATCGGTGGTGCTTAAGGAGCAAAGAGGTAGGTAATCACGGGGGTAAAACGGTAATTTGACCAGTGTGATTACTAACAACCCGTGAAAGGGTCGACTCATGGGTAATGACTATATAAGTGGACACAATATTATCTACACAGTGAGGAGAGTGCAACTACAAGTCTATAGTGGAGTGACTTGTAGTTAATGAATATTGATTAAGCTGGATCAAAGAGTTTGATCGCTTAATCTCACATCATTGGAGCTCATGATCCGTAGGTCCATTAGATCCTCCGTTGGCTCAATATGGTAATATTGAGGGTATAAAGTTAGGAGTGAAATTGAAGTGTTCAATTTCATACATGAGGAGTTATATCAATTATATATGATATAATTGATATAATATATAGTTTTAATGTGAATTAGATTCATATATAAACTATATACTAAAGAGAGATTAAATGAGGGGTAGGATGGTCATTTCCATCCTATTTCTCTATATATATAGTTGCATGAGATGCAACTAGGTTAAGGTTTTGGAAAAGCTCTTTTGTTGTTGGTGGAAGAGTTCCAAGACAACAAAAACATCTCTCTCTCAAAATACCTCACATCTCCTAAAGGGAACCCACCTTCCTCCCTCACCTAGAGAACAACGGAGAAGATCCGGTGGTCGTGTCTTCGCACGTTGGAGTTCTTGTTGCTGAGTTCGTGACCGTGGAGAGAGAAGCACTTGAAGAAAGGTTTTTCAAAGGTAAATTCTTGTTGTCCATTTCACTTTTATGCTTAATCTATGTTTTACATGTTCTTGAATTTATCGTTGTAACTAAATCAAGAGCGCGCGATTCGCAATCGCTTCCGCTGCGGGGACTTCGATTCCCCTTCATGCACCGTCCCATCTACGCCACGTTTACGCTTGTAGATCCATATGCAACCAATAGGTTTTACCCCATCAAGTTGATCCACATGCTCCCATACAGAATTGAAGTACATCGACTCCATGTCCTTGTCCATAGCTTTAATCCATTCGTCCTTGTCAACATCAGCCATTGCCTGATCATAGGTCAATGGATCCTCACATTCATGATCAGGATTGACGACTTGGGTTTCAGCTAAACCCATGTAACGTTCAGGCTGTCTAAAAACCCTCCCACTACGTCGAGGCGTTCCCAACTCTTGGGAACGGACTTGACTTGACGTGCTAGGATCCAACACTTGTTGACGTACTAGCTCCATCAGCAACTCTTACTGACGTACTGTCCATTTCGTTTAACATAATTTTACTCCTAGGCAAATGATCCCTGATATGGTCTTCCTCAAGGAAAGTGGCGTTTGTCGACATAAGCACCCTATTTTTCTTAGGATCGTAAAATAGACCACCCCTAGTCTCTTTTGAGTAACCTACGAATAGGCACAATTTTGAACGAGATTCAAACTTTTTCGAATTTGGCACCAACACGTGGGTCGGGCATCCCCAAATTCGGAAATGGTGTAAACTACCTTTACGTCCAGTCCAGAGTTCGAAAGGTGTTTCACAAACACTATTCGATGGAACATTGTTCAAAATATATACCGCAGTCTCCACTGCGTAACCCCAAAAAGAATCAGGGAGACAAGCGTAGCTCATCATCGATCGAACCATGTCCAACAGGGTTCTGTTTCTCCTCTCCGATACGCCATTTTGTTGTGGCATACCAGGTGTTGAGAGTAGGGACGTAATTCCGTGTTCTATCATATAGTCCTGAAATTCAGTGTCCATGTACTCTCCACCTCGATCCGATCGAAGTGTTTTTATCGTTTTACTTAACAGGTTCTCAACCTCAGTCTTGTACTCCTTGAACTTTTCAAGAGTTTCAGACTTCCTGTGCATTAGGTAAATATACCCATACCTCGAATAATCATCAATGAAAGATACGAAGTATTCATAACCTCATCGTGCTTTAACACTCATCGGACCACAAAGGTCAGAATGTATAAGATCAAGGGGCTTTTTGGCTCTATATCCTTTTCCACTAAAAGGACGTTTGGTCATTTTGCCTTCGAGGCATGACTCACACACCAGTAAAGACTTTTCTTCCAACTGACTTAGAAGTCCACTCTTCACTAGTCTCTCAATCCTATTGAGATTAATGTGGCCTAACCTTAGATGCCAAAGATGGGCATTTTCTTTTGGAGAAACCTTAACTCTTTTAGTTCGCGTTTCTGCAGTTTTAAATAATTCAGTGTTCAAAACGCTTTTGATCGAATTTGGTTTTAAAACATACAAATTAGACTTAAGTGAAGCAAAACATATGAGATTACCATTTCTTGAAATAAACGTTTTATTACCATTAAAAGAAACGAAAATACATTGTTCTAATAAACAGGAAATAGAAACAAGGTTTCTAGTAAACCTTGGAACTATGTACATATTGTCTAACAAAATGTAACTCCTTCCAAAATAGAGCTTCACTTTGTCAATCGCTGCAGCAGAGACTATCTCCCTGGATCCAACCCGCAGAGTCACCTCACCCTCTCGCAGTTGCTGCCAGGAATCAATTCCCTGAAAATAAGAACAAACGTGGTTAGTGGCGCCCGAATCCAAAATCCAGGCAGAGTCACTACTCTCCACTAAACATGTTTCAGTTACTAGTAAATCATATTTACCTTGATTCTTCCTCTCGGCAAGGAACTTGGGACAGTTTCTCTTCCAGTGACCATCCCCATTGCAGTGGAAACACTTTCCTTTTTCTGCAACTTCCTTGACCTTCTTGCCCTTTTGGACAGCAGCTCGGTCAGCTTTACCCTTCTTCATCTTCTTCTTCTTCCCTTTCGGATGAGAAGGAGCAACAGGTTAAGTCCCAGAGGTCGAACCCCTGTGATAAGACCTGTAGGCAACATTTGCCTCAGCTTCCGGTGCCCTGATCCTCATCAAGGACTGAAAATTTTGTAGCTCATTAATAAGGGTGGTCAGAGTGTAGCTTATCTTGTTCATAACAGCGTTGCTACGAAACTGAAGGAAACTCTTCGGAAGAGTCTCCAAAATAAAGCTGACCTGACTCGACTCGTCGATCGAAGCCCTGTTCATCTTCGCTAGATTAAAGTGGGTCATCATGTCCAGAACATGTTCACGGACAGACGTCCCTTCTTTCATCCGTGCGTTGAAGACGTGTTTGAGTGAATCGCGTTTGACCTGAAAGGACTGTTGTCCAAACATGTCCTGCAACGAATCCATGATCTCCTTAGTGGTGACCATAAACTCATGCTTTTTTGCCAAGACTTTAGATAAGCTGGCAATTATTTAGACCTTGGCCTTTTCATTGGCCCTGATCCATCGATTGTATGCATCACGAACACTTTGTGATCCAGTCGAGCTCGGCAACTGAGGACACTCCTCAGTAAGCACGAACTTCAGGTCGTCAGTTACTAAAATCGTGTTTATGTTATTTTTCCACGTTTGGAAGTTATCTCCCACTAACTTGTCGGAAGCAAGTAAAGCGATTATTGAGCTAGACATTTTAGCTGAAGAGATTGAAAAAATTTTGTGTTAGTCTCGCAGAAAACTTTTAAGTCCAATCAGGTTTTAGCAAAATTTAATCCTATGATCCCTAGGTCATTTAAAAAATGCAATGATATCCTAAAGGTTTAGAATGACCACCACCGAAGGGTGAACAGAAACACTCCTCCTCTAGGACAAGACTTTCTCGACTGCACTTAATTCCGAATAACTCTTATTCCATTAGGCGTCCGAGCTACCATTATTTGGTCGAATTCATTAACACTTAACGAATCCCGTGAGTGTCACCCTCAATCTTTAAGTTTCCAAGTATACGTCCAAACAATAGCCACCGAAGGGTGAACCACGAAGGAAAACCAACAAGGAAACTGTATCCCTTTCAAGAATTCACGGTGTTCCGACTCCCATGATCAAGGCCCTCCGAAGGGATTGTCTGGTCCAGGCCAAACTAGTAGGCAGATCATAGGGGTCTCACGGTGTGAATCGAAAGAAGAGACCGTGGGTCCCGTTTTCACAGGTCCCGCTCTCACTCACTATAAGTACTCTCTCCATCCACTTTGATCCATACAAATATCATCTGAAGGGGGACGCTCCCATTTGCGCCACGAGGCCGAGTATGGATCTCACGGTGTAGACTTAACGGAGATTTATGGTTGAAAATTAAATGTATCTTATACACTATATTTTCTCCCACTCAACCCTTTATAATTATCGGGATTGACTTATATAAACCGGCTAAAATTTACCTAAGTCTACCAATATAACTCTTATATGGTATTTAGCCTAAGTTTATAATCACATTATTACTTAGGTCTATGTGAGTAAATTAACCAACTTTTAATTAACAACACTCACGATAAATATAATCTAAGAATCTCCGAACCGAATTCACTCCTAGGTCAGTTTCCAGGTAGGGGTGTTCCGCAAGCGTCAACTTAAATACCCCAGCCTTAGACAAAACCTTCCTTAGACAGAGTTACCAATCAGTCACCATTCAAATATTACATTTTGATTTCCTAATTCTAATCTTATTAGAACTAGAAAACCTATGTCTAATGATTCAAGTTCTAAACACTTTAAAACTAATAATTAACTTAGGTTACATGCATTTCTATGAATAACTATATACTATAACAAAATATTTCATCACATGAAAATAAAATGCATGAGCATACTTTAATCTAAAAATATAACACTTATATTAATTAAATTAAAACATGCATCTAATTATATTATAACACTTATAATATAACCTATCATACAAACTATATATTATAACACTTATAAATGATGCATGAATATGTTTAACCTAAGATGAGATTTTAAATCTATATGACATATATTATGCACATAGAAATTTAATTAAATCATACATCACATGCATAAAATAATTAAATAGCAAAAATGGATCGGTTTTGGCACTTAGGGGCATTTATTAAATTAAATAACATTAATATAACAATTATGTTAATATTATTTAATAAAATTAATTAATTACAAAATAAAATTTCATTTTACAAATAAAATAAAAAAAAACAAAATTAAAAAGCCCCACGAAGTGAAACTCTTCACAACCGCCCACGACTTGTGAAAGCTCCTCGCGAACTACCCACTAACGCACGCAGCGTTGCAACGCGTGCAGCGACATTGCAACGTTGTGGCGACATTGCAACGTCGTGGCGCGGCGTTACGTCAGTAGCGTTCAGCGTTGTGCCAGCATTTCCAATGCCAGCAGCGTTGCAACGCAACGCGCAGCGTCGCAACGTTGTCCTGCAGCGCGCCATCCTCGAGCAATCGCAGCGTTGAGACGTCGATGAACAGCGTCTCAACGCTGTCGACAGAACAGCAAGCTCCTCTTGTTGTTCTTCGTCGATTCTCGCCCGTTTCCGCTATGATTTCTTCACAGCAACTCTTGCCACGAACGACTCGGACTTACGGACTCGATTTACATTAAAATGCCCAAAACAACGGGCCCTTATATTGATCTAATCAACATAAAAATGTAAATTTATTCTAATGTCACGAAAACATCCATCTTTGCAAACCACAATTTATCTCATAAATTCAAGGCAATACCCACCTAATTTTAACGAAAAACAGTGCACAACAAGAACTAACCTGGCTCTAATACCAATTGAAGGGAATGAAACTCCCACGCATCGGAAGACGATCGAATCGTCGTGGTGATGTTGTGCTACAAAATTTCGTTAAAATTATCTAACACTTAGAACTAGGTTAAACATGCAATTTATGGAAGTAAAATAGTAAGATAGGTCTAGTTACTTGTTGAAGACGGTCTTCAAGTTTCTTCCACCGTTCGAACTCTTCGTGTTCTCCTCGATCTCTACGATCCCGAACTCTTCTCACAAACAAAGACCCAACACCACCACTTGGCTTCTCGGTTGTTCTTCTTTTGGAAGAAGGAAGCTAGTGGGATCTTACGTTTTGGTTTTTGGGATGAGAAATATTGATAGAGAGCTTTTGCTTCTTTTCGTGAAAAATCCAAAAATGAGCAAATGTGTCAAGAACCCTTCTTGCAAAGGGATTTAAATAATGGAGATAGGTGGAGTTGAAATCTCCACCTATTTACCATTTTACCACAACTATAGGTTATGCAAATCATATTTGCATAACCACATATAATAAGATATCTCATATCTCATTTTACAAATCACATTTATATAATTGTGGATTTATTAAATTGAATCACATCCAATTTATAATCTCTAAACCTAATTTCTCCAAATTATCCCTAATTCAATAATTAGGCTAACCTATAGTTTATTATGAATCTCATTCACATTAAACTATATATTATATCATTCATATCTCATATAAATGACATAAATGCCCTTCTGTGAACCTGAACACTTCAATTCACAAAAAAATAGTAAACCTTCTTATAATCCAGTTTGAGCCAACCGAGGGACCTAATGGACCTACAGTGATGAGCTCCAATGATCAGAGATTAACCTATCAAACTCTTTGACCCGGTTAATCAACCTTCATTAGCTACGATAACACTCCACTAAAGCCCGTAGCTGCACTCCCGTCAGTGCAAGATATTACGTGTCCATTGATATAACCAATGTCCATGAGTCGACCCTTCATAGGTTGTTCGTAGACACTGCTGGGTCAAATTACCGTTTTACCCCTGTGTCTACCTCTTGCTCCTTAAGTCCCCACTGCTCCTCTAATGAACAACAATGTTGTAATGATCCAACCATACACAACAACCCTCTCGTGCCAGTGAGAGGGTGGGCGCCCGTTGTCCAAGCCCTGGAGACAGCACTTAAGGGAACAACCCCTCTAGTTTCCCTAAAGGCGGGAACAAGTGAATTCTATCTCGGTAGTTAAGTTTCCAACTCCCTACTTGGTCCTGTCCCTGAGAAGATAGGCATATTGGGCGAGTAACTGTGACCACCCTCACCCGTACTAGTCATAGGATAGACCCCCGCAGACAGGAGTCCGTAACACGCTCAGGATTCAGGTCGAGTCACTAATGGTCATCTACAAAGTTATTAGTCCTTACTGTCAACGGTGTTACATCAGTAGGTCTAATAATTCACGGTCCGGTCTTGTACAATCTCATTGTACACGATGCCTCCACTCGCATGTCAACCACATGAACGAGTCAAATCACCTCGTTTATATGTTAATACAAAGCGGGTCGCATCCACAGTGTATCCAAGATTAGGTCTCCAACCCCATCCATATACTGTAGACCGTTCGGGTCATTCACTCGAACATGATCCTCCCTGTGTGTCCACTACACACCGTTCAAGTTCGTTGTCTCATATATTCAATGACTCTGGAGCTTAGTTTATTGGACAAAGTTTGTAATAAATGCGAGACACAAAATGATGAAATAAATAACTCTTTATTAATTTCAACTAATAATTTACAAACTGAACAAGATTAGGACAAACATCCCAACAATCCCAACATATTTGTTCAACTAAAAATAGAAACAAAAGCAACTAAAAACTCAACAAATGGAAAACCCTCTGGTTGCCTCCCAAGAAGTGTTTGTTTAGCATCATTAGCTCGACGTAGTATCACGTGTGCTTTCAAGGTACGTAAAAATCCTACCATTTCTTCGAGCCTCTCTTTCTAAAATCTATAAAACAAACCAAAGCTAGTTGAAACACTAGCTTCTCGTGAGATCCCAAAGCAGAAATCTTTTAGATTTTTTAATTAATAAAAGTATAAAAGGAGAAAGATCAAAATAAACTGACTCTAACACAGACTCCTGAGAATAAGAAGAAGAACATTCACAAATAATAGATTAATCAGAAGACAAAAATAGACAGATACCTAAAAACCTTAAATTTTACCTCATAAACTAACTCAACAAAACAAGGCTCATCTCCTACCTCATCCTCACTAACTCGATCCTTGTGTGTGCTAGGAATCTTTAGCTCTCCTAAATCTAAAACACACTCCCTCAACAACCCAACTTCAATAGAGTATGAGGAGATAAGATCTTGAAAGGCTATTAGTAGGTCAATGATCAAGTGATTCACTGAACATTCTAAAGTAGTGGATTCTCCTTTATTAACCTCTCATGAACTCTAGAGTTTATTTATCCTCTCACATTGCTCAGTAAACTACACAATATCTTTCATTGTTTTTTTGAAGGAAAATTCTTCCTCAATCACTTCCCTATGTTTTGGTAGCTTCTTCATCACTTCATCTAACTCTAACATCTGAAGCTCTTGCCTCTCTAGATATTCTCTCATCTTTCTTTCTAGAGAAAACTCTTCTTCTACTAGGGTCTCCTGAACATAGCTAGGATATGGTTCAGGTTCCAAATGTACTCATTATTATCATATTGGGGGTTTCCATAACTCATGGATCAGTATCATAATAATGAGCCATTTGAAAACCATGAAATTCACACCTCTCACTTGATTGCGCATAGCTAACCAAGGGATAACTATGAGAAAAAGAACTAGATGGTGTTTGCTTATTCAGCTCAGATTCCCTAAAGAGCCATCCAAATTTATCAGATGTCATCACAAAATAATAAGCAAACAAAAATAGCCTCAAGAAACACGATATGCAGCACAACTAGAAACAAAGATCAGGACTCAACAAAAATAAAAACAAACAAGATAAACCTCTAAACTAAAGCAGGAAATTTTCTTCACAATATAACTGAATTAAAAGACGTCAATTCCAAACAACGGTGCCGGCACATACTTTTACATTTTCCTAAGCACACAAGCCATTACCGAGTATCGTATCCACAAGGATTTATTTTTAATCCAAATAATTATCGTGAATACTTTTACTTTGCTTTATTTAGAAAACAAAATAGGAAAAGATAAGCTAAATTAAATTCTAATCCTAAAAAGAAATATAAATGGGATGAGGTACCGATAAAGGGAAATTTAGAGGAGTCAAGCACTCTTATGTTGATTTTATGAGAATTAAAACCACCAATTAATTTTGGACACAAATTGTGCCTCAAGATAAAGAGTAAGCTCTCAGTTGGGAGTTGATGGATTTATTCAGGGGGAGGCTCAAGTGTGGTACTTTGTTTGAAGGAAGAATGGTTTGGAGTGCTAACAAAATCCCATATTGGCTAGGAAAGAAAGAGATTCACGATATATAAGTGAGGACAAGTATCTCCATTAGTATGAGGCCTTTTGGAGAACCAAAAGAAAAGCCATGAGATTTATTCCCAAAGTGGACAATACGATACCATTGTGGAGATATGTAGAGGATTTTCAAGCACAATGGGTTGTTTGAATGAGTTTTGGTTGGCCTCGACCTGGCTCTAGTCGACCTCTGCTAGGCTCTAATCAGCTTTGGGCCAATGATGGTACCTATCCCTTTGTTAGGTTTGCTTTTGGGAGGACTTCGTGATCTCAGCTCGTTCTGGGGTTATTTTCACCCACAACAGTAGGGTATGGAAAGATTTGAACTTTCGATCTCAAAAAGAGTACATGTCATTTATCGCTTACGTTATCCTCACTTTGGCAAGTTGACAAGTATTAATGAAGTCGAGTAATATTCTTTTTCATAATAAAATACTTCAATTTAAATCAAACATCAATCATGGGAGAGCAACCCCTGCAATGGTTTAAAAGAATTGTGTCAAACACAATGGCATCATTTAGATCCAAAATTCAACCTAGGATAACATTCAAATTTATTTGATAATATTATATAACGAAAACTATTCAAATGTAACGGATCAAACCAATAAAAACAAAAAATAATTTCAAATTTCATTCTTCTAGACATGTTATATCATTTATGTTCAAATTTGTCATCAAAATTTATGGAAAACCTAAGGGTCTATTTTTTAAGCAATCTGGATTCTATTTTATATTTTTGGATTCACTAAATTCAGTGAATATATGTTTGATAAATATGTCTTCAAAAACTATTTCTAATCCAAATAGTGAAAATTTTAAAATAACATTTTTATGTTTTCATTGAATCCTGATTTTGAATTTGAAACTATGCCTCGTTTGATAACATTTTTTTTTATTTTTTGTTTTTGAAAATTTTACATGTTTTCTCATTATTTCTCTACAATAATTTTCACCTCACATATAATCGTTCTCATCCTTCTTAAGAAAACACTTGTATTCTTAGTTAAATTCTAAAACAAAAACAAGTTTTTGGAAACTACTTTTTTTAGTTTTCAAAACTTGACTTGATTTTTGAAAACACGTCTAAAAAATAGATAAGAAAGTATAGAAAACAATGGATGAAAATAGTATTTATAGGTTTAATTTTCAAAAACTAAAAACTAAAAACCAAATAGTTATCAAACAGGGCCTAAAATGCAGAATTAAACTAAAAAACGATAAAGACTTTAATGCATATAGTATTTCATATTATAAACATAATTTATTTTTAGATGATTGCACATATGGATAAAATTAGATAAAATAATAGCAAAAAAATAGAAAACTCTAAAACTATCTACAAATATAGCAAAAATGAAATCCAACCTAAGTAAAAAAAACTAAAAAGTTTTCCCTTACTTATAGAAGTCTATTGCTGATAGACTGCAATTGTGAGTGGAGTCTATCTGTGATAAAAGCATATCACGAATAGACTTCAATCACAACTATAATTATTATTGATTAGATACTAATCTATCAGCGATAACAATCTATCATTATTAGACTCCATTCATTGTGGTTGAAGCCCATCATCAATAGGAGTCTATCGTTGATAAACTTCAATCACAATGTATGTAGTCTATCAGTGATAGAAGTGATAAACTGCTATCACAGATAGACTTGCTATATGTTGTGAATGAAATTTATTAGTGATAATTGATAGCAGTCTATCACTGATAGTGTTGGGATGTATGTCCTAATCTCATTTAGTTTGTAAATTTAACATTTGAAATTAATAAAAGTTATTTATTTCATTATTTTGTCACGCGAATTTACAAACTTTGTACAATAAACTAAGCTCCAGGATCATTGAATTTATGAGAGAATTAGAACTTGAACGGTGTGTAGTGGACACACAGGGAGGATCAAGTTCGAGTTAATGACCCGAATGGTCTACAGTATCTGGATAGGGTTGGAGACCTAATCCTGGATACGGTGTGGATGCGACCCGCTTTGTATTAAGATACAAACGAGGTGATCTGACTCGTTCATGTGGTTGACATGCGAGTGGGGGCATCCTGTACAATGAGATTGTACAAGACCGAACCGTGAATTATTAGACCTACTGATGTAACACCGTTAACAATATGGACTAATAACTTCGTAGATGACCATTAGTGACTCGACCAAATCTAAAGCGTGTTCACGCACTCACATGCGTGGGGTGCAATCCTTTGACTAGTACGGTGAGGTGGTCACGCTACTCGCCCAATATGTCTATCTTCTCAGGGACAGGACCAAGTAGGGAGCTGGGAACTTAACTACGCGAGATGAAATTCACTCGTTCCCGCCTTTAGGAAAACTAGAGCGGTTGTTCCCTTAAGTGTTGTCTCCAGGGCTTAGACAACGGGTGTCCACCCTCTCACTGGCCCGAGAGGGGTGTTGTGTATGGTTGGACTATTACAACATTGTTGTTCATTAGAGAAGTAGTGGGGACTTAAGGAGCAAGAAGTAGACACAGGGGTAAAACGGTATTTTAATCCAGCAGTGTCTACGAACAACCTGTGAAGGGTCGACTCATGGGCATTGGTTAGATCAGTGGACACATCTTGTCTTACACTGACGGGAGTGCAACTACGGGCTTTAGTGTAGTGTTACCGTAGCTAATGAATGTTAATTAACCGAGTCAAAGAGTTTAACAGGTTAATCTCGGATCATTGGAGCTCGTCACTGTAGGTCCATAAAGTCCCTCGGTTGGCTCAAACTAGATTAATAGAAGGTTTACATTTTTGGTGTGAATTTGAAGTGTTCAAGTTCACTAAAGGATAATTATGTCATTTATATGAGATATGAATGACATATAATATAGTTTAATGTGAATGAGATTCATAATAAATTATAGGTTAGCCTAATTGTTGAATTAGGGCTAACTTGGAGAAATTAGATTGAGAGAAATTAAATTGAATGTGATTCAATTTAAAAAACCACAATAATACAAATGTGATTTGTAAAATGAGATATGAGATATCTTATTATATGTGGTTATGCAAATATGATTTGCATAACCTATGGTTGTGGTAAAATGGTAAATAGGTGGAGATTTCAACTCCACCTATCACCATTATATAAACCCCTTTGCAAGAAGGGTTCATGAAGTTTTTGCTCATTTGTGGAATTCTCACCAAAAGAAGCAAACCAATTCTCTCTCAAATTCTCCTCCCTTCACAAAAAACAAAGAATCTCGTCATTCTCCTTCTACCTAAGGTAGAACAATCGAGTAACCAAGTGGAGGTGTTCGATTTGTTGTTCGAGTGAGGTGATCGAGATCATTGAGAAGAACACGAACAGTTCGTGATCGGAAGAAGGAATCTTGAAATCGGTCTTTAACAAGTAAGTAGAACTAACTTGCTGATTTTCCTTCTAAGTTTGCACATTTAACCTATTACTATTAGATAGTTTAATTTTAAGAAATCAAATTGTATAACGATATCACGGTGATTCGATCGTCTTCCGCTGCGCGGGGATTCTCATTCCCTTCAGATAGACGATATGCGTTGTGATTGAAGTTCATTAGTGATAGAAGTCCATCATTGATATACTCAAATCACAATGAATATAGTCTATCGGTGATAGAAGTGATACACTGTTATCCCTAATATACTTATATAAGAGACAACTATATGTTGTGAACGAAGTCTATCAATGATAGGTTTCTCCGATGAAGTAATCATAGTAAATGTAATCTTCTATCTGATTTTGTTTTATGTTTAATTGCTTCAATATCAAGTCTAGAAAAGCAATAATTTCATCAACCAAAACTTCAGTAGTCTTATAATTTTCATAGCAAGTTTAACCATAATTTTAAATTACTGCAAAATTACAAAAAAAATTATGTAAGTTAATGATACTGATAGTAGTGAGACTTTTTCCAACTTCAATCTCATATTAAAGTCATCACTAATATACTGGTATTCCTCTTTGATATCACTCTTTTAACATAAAAGGAATATCAATTTATTAATGATAGACTTTAATATTTATTTGAGTCTATTAATGATAAACTGATATCAGACATGAATATTAGTCTATTAATGATAGATTGATATTAGAGAGATATACATGTCTATCAGCAGTAGACTTCGATCACATAATGAAGTCTATCAGTGATAGCATGTTTTTTCTATCTGATAATATATATCCAAAATATCAGAACAAACGTTATATCTAAGAGATACAAATGAGTTTAGCAAACAAAAAATAAGAACTAAATCAAACAAGATAATCTAGCTTCTAAATCAAACACATATAGGTTAAATCAAACACAACCTCCTTAGTTAATTAACTTGTTTTTCTATGTATTGTAAGCCTACTATATCAAGCTTAAAGAGTTTTCCTACACATTTTGAAGATAATTACTATTGCAGTTTTCAATATTTGTCATATTGAAAATGGTAAAAAGGGCACCATATTGAAAAGGGTAAAAAGGATACATGTCAATTATCGTTGAATCACATATGTTGGTAGAAGGACGTATATATTAATAACGTTTGACAATGAAAGAGATATAACTAGGGTAATTTGTGATGAGAATATTTCGAGTAGTAAAATTTTAATATATTGCTTGTTAAAGTAGACTATTGGGATTATGATAATATGATATAGGACTGGTGAGAATGAGATATGCTAATTATTTATATAAAACTTGGTTCGAATGTAAAAGCATTTCTTAATTATATGGACATTCTATCAAATGTTATTTTTCAATAATATCTCATGTTTTTATTTTGTTTCCTTCTCTCTCGACTTTTGGTGATCCCTAGTTATTATATCAGCAACAAGATTGTTATAGGTTTTGATCTCTTGCAATATAATATCTAGTACATATTTGAAAACATAAAATTTATTGAATTGTTTGATTTTGTTGTGAAACTTGAGGGCAAAATCGGGCACCGAAACTTTACCAAAACATATAATAATAATAATAATAATAATAAGAGAATTAAAATGGATATATATATATATTATAATATAATATAATATAATATAAATAAAAGAAAGTGAAATAATATGGCAAAACCAATAAAGAAAAGAAATTAGAGAGAAAGTGGAAGAAAAGAAAATGGATTGAGAAGTATCAACCCAATTATGCCTTTTAATTTTCCACTATAAGCCACTATTTATAGGCAATTTGGAGAGCATGATGTTGTCCATTTGGACACCAATCTATGAGTTTTGTTAGACATATGAGAGACACTTTGGTTGTGGAGAGTTTGCCACTTGGCATAGGTATCAAAGGTGCATGTGGAATGAGCATTTACATGTGTAATATTTATAATACCCCCTCTCCCCTTAAATGGTCATTTATATAAAATATGTCTCGTTAAAACCTTACTAGGGAAAAACCCTAGTGAAGAAAAAAGAGTACACATTTTGTATAGTTTCCTATAATACATTCACTCCCCCTCATGGAAACATCATTTAAAGTTTCTGAGTCACCGCATTCCAATGTTATGTACTAATTTCTCAAAGGTTGCAGTTGGTAATGCCTTCGTGAATAAATCTGTCGGATTATCCTTCGAACAAATTTGTTGGATAGTGATGTCACTATTTTCTTCAAGATCATGAGTGTAGAAAAGCTTTGGTGAGATATGTTTCGTTCTATCTCCTTTGATATACCCTCCTTTGATTTGGGCTATACAGATTGTGTTGTCTTCGTATAATATTGTTGGAAGATGTTTACTAGAAGACAAACCACATGTTTCACGAATGTGTTGAGTCATTGATCTTAGCCATACACATTCTCGACTTGCCTCGTGAATTGCAAGATTTCAGCATGATTTGAAGAAATGATTGTTATGGTCTGTTTCATTGATCGCCATGATATGACAGTTTCTTCACATGTGAATAGATAACTTGTCTAAGATCTAGCTTTGTGTGGATTAGATAGATAGCCAGAATTTGCATAACCAACTAGATCATAATTTGATTTGTTAGAATAAAATAAACTCATGTCAATCGTCCCTCGAAAATATCAGAGTACATGTTTAACTCCGTTCCAATGTTTTTTTGTGGGACATGAACTATATCTAACTAATAAATTTACTGAAAATGTAATATCTGGTCTTGTGTTATTAGCCAGATACATAATTGTACCAATTGTACTAAGATATGCTAGTTCAGGACCAAGTAGTTCTTCATTGTTATCTCGAGGTCGAAATATATCTTTCTTTATATCCAGTGAACGAACTTCCATTGGAATGTTCAATGGATATGCTTTATCTATATAGAATCTTTTTAAGATTTTCTCTGTATAAGTTGATTGATGAACAAATATCTCATCTGTTAAATGTTCAATTTGCAAACCAAGGCAAAATTTTATTTTTCCAAGATCTTTCATCTCAAGTTTTTTCTTAAGATATTCTATCGCCTTGGATAACTCTTCAGGAGTTCCAATTATATTTAAGTCATTAACATATACAGTTTTAATAGCAAATCCTGACTGAGATTTCTTTATAAAAACGCACGGACATATTAGATTATTTTGATATCCTTCTTTTAATAGATATTCACTCAGGCGATTATACTACATTCGTCCTGATTGTTTTAATCCATATAATGATCTCTGTAACTTTATTGAATACAATTCTCGAGAACTTGATTCATATGTTTCTGGTATTTTAAATCCTTCTGGGATTTTCATATAAATGTCATTATCTAGAGATCCATATAAATACACCGTGACTACATCCATTAGATGCATATCAAGTTTTTCATATACAGTCAGGTTAATCAAATATCTTAGCGTTATTGCATCCACAACAGGAGAATATGTCTCCTCATAATCAATTCCAGACCTTTGCGAGAATCCTTGTGCAACAAGTCTCACTTTATATCTTGTGACTTCATTCTTTTCATTTCTTTTCCTTACAAATACTCATTTATATCCCACAAGTTTGGCATTTTCCGGTGTTAGAGCTACTAGTCCAAAAACCTCACGTTTTAAAAGTGAGTTCAACTCTACTTGGATTACTTCTTTCCACTTAGGCCAATCCTTTCTACATTGACATTCTTCGATAGATTTTGGATCAAAATCGTCACTTTCATGAATAATATCGTGAGTAGCATTATAAGCAAAAATGTTGTCAACAATGATATCATTTTGGTTTCATTTCTTTCCTGTTGTAACATAGTTTATAGAAATTTCATTATTATCCTCAAGTATTTGATTTTCATCAATACTCTTTTGAGTAATTGTATTCTGAATTTCTTCTGGAACATCCATACCTTTTATTGAATCATTTTGATTCTCAACTACTTTTCTTTTTCGAGGATTTTTATCTTTAGAACCCATTAGGATATCAATTTTTTATGGAGCATTTGCAGCTGATATATATGATTTAGCCACTCTTTTAACATCTGTGAATGTATCTGGTAATTGATTTGTTATATTTTACAAATGAATTATCTTTTGAACTTCAAGTTCACATTGATCTCTACGAGAATCTAAATGAGATAAACGATGCATTCCATGTAATTTCATTTTCAAACTTCTTAATCCCTCCCGCTAATGTTGGAAAGTTTGTCTCATTAAAATGACAATCAAAAAATTGTGCAGTAAATACATACCCGTCAGGGTTCAAGATATTTAATAATTGATGGGGAATCAAAACCAACATATATTCCTAACCTCCTTTGAGGACCCATCTTAGTACGTTGTGGTGGAGCAATCGGTAAATATACTACAAATCCAAAAATTCTTAGATGGGAAATATTTGGCTCCTGGCCATAAGCTAACTGTAATGGAGAGTACTTATGTTAAGCTACTAGCCTAATACGTAATAATGATGCAACGTGCAAAATAGCATGACCCCGTACCGATGTAGGAAGTTTAACTCTCATAAGCAATGGTCTTGCAATTAGTTGTAGACGTTTTATAAATGATTCTGCTAGAACATTTTGTGTATGAACGTGAACTACAGGATGTTCAACACTTATCCCAATTGACATACAATAATTATTAAAAGTTTGAGATGTAAATTCATCAACATTATCAAGTTGAATAGTCTTAATTGTATAATCAGAAAATTGTACTCTTAACTTAATTATTTGAGCAAGTAATCTTACAAATGCAAGATTTCGACTTGATAATAAGCATACATGTGACCATCTGCCAGATGCATCAATTAATACCATAAAATATCTAAATGGACCACTTGGTGGATTAATAGATCCACAAATATCACTTTGAATTCGCTCTAAAAATGTCGGTGATTCAATCCTCACTTTAGCTGGTGATGGTCTAATAATAATTTCCCTTGAGAGCAAGCATCACATGACCACTCATTGGATTGAAGAATCTTCTGGTTCTTTAAAGGATGTCCATGTGAAATTCTCAATAATTTTCCTCATCATTATCGATCTTGGATGGTCCAGTCGTTCATGCCAAACACTGAATAACTCTGGATTTTATGAACTTTTGGTTCATTGTTGCATATATTTCGATTACTCGATATGAGTATAATATAATCCAGAAGAAAAAAGTAGACTGAGTTTCTAATATACGTTTTTCATGTGAAACAATAGATGTTGTTAGACACTCTATATTAGTTTTACAATTAGTTTCAACATGATAATTATTTTCACGAATATCTTTAAAACTCAATAAGTTTCTTTTTGATTTGTTAGAGAATAGAGCATTATTAATTGTAAATCTTGTTCCTCTCGGCAAAACAAAGCTTACTTTTCCAAAACATTCAATCAGATTTGCAGAACCTGATATAGTATTGACTTTTGCTTCCAACATTGTCAATCTAGTAAAATATTTTCTACTTATGAGTATCGTGTGCGTAGTTGCGCAGTCTGCCAGACATAAATCTTCATTGCTCATTTTCGAGTTACTCAACATATTGAAATTGACCATGTTTCTTCATTGAAAAGAAAAGAAAAGCTATTACAAATAGTCTTAAATATATATACAAAAACAACAAAAACATACTAGAATTACAAACAGTACTTAATTATATATTTTCATATAAAACATCCTTTACTTGTTTGATTGCATCAACTCTCTCTCCAGAAGATTCAAAATAATCAGCCACATCAAGATGCATCATAATGGGGGGGTCAAACACATCATCTTCTTGAATGACAAGATTTACCTCCACATTATTCCTTTTTCTTTTTTCCTTCAGGGAAGCTTAATAGAGATTAACAAGGTGTTTTAGCGTACGACAGATACGTGACCAATGCCTAGTCATTCCGCACCGGAAACATTTATGTTCATCACCTTTCGAACTCCTATCTTGTGGAGCATTTCCTTTATGATCATCACTTCGTGTGAGTTTCTTAAAATTACAATACCCACCACAAAAATAGGCATTTCTTCCTCTACCGCGGTCCCGACCTCGACCACACCCACGACCTCGACCACGATTTTAGAATTTACAACATTCACTTTAGGGAATGATGTTGCTCTAGTTGGTTGGGATTCGTGATTTTTCATCAATAACTTGTTATTTTGTTCAGCAACGAGAAGACATGAGATAAGTTCAGAATATTTTGTAAAACACTTTTCTCGATATTGTTGTTGCAGGAGCATATTCGAGACGTGAAAAGTGAAAAATGTCTTCTCTAACATATCAACATCAATAATCTTTTCTCCGCATAATTTTAGTTTTGAACTAATTCTGAATAGTGCGAAATTATACTCATTTACTAATTTGGAGTCCTGCAACCTCAGGTGCATCCAATCATAACGAGATTTTGGAAGAATAACTATTTTTTGATGATCATACCTTTCTTTCAAATCTTGCCATAGAATGTAGGGATCTTTTACTGTAATATACTCTATTTTCAATCTCTCGTTAAGATGACGACGAAGGAAGATCAGAACTTTTGTTTTTCCTTGATTTGATGCATCATTTCCTTCTTTAATTGTTTCTCCAATATTTATGGAATCTAAATGGATCTCAGCGTCAAGGATTCATGACAAGTAGTTATTTCCATTAATATTCAATGCCGCAAATTCTAGGTTTGTAAGATTTGCCATAATGACACCATCAAAATAATATTATATATTCATATTAGAAATTTAACTAAACCAAATGCGTAAAATAATTAAAAAAAAATGGCTTATACCTATAAGACTTACCTTCAGTGAAAAACTGGCAGAGTTTCGTGCTGCTAATATGTTGTGAAAATTGAGGGCAAAATCGGACACTGAAATTTTACCAAAACATATAATAATAATAATAATAATAAGAGAATGGAAATGGATATATATATATATATAATATAAATAAAAGAAAGTGAAATGATATGACAAAACCAATAAAGAAAGGAAATTAGAGAGAAAGTGAGAGAGAAGAAAATAGATTGGAGAAGTATCAACTATCAACCCAATTGTGCTTTTTAATTTTCCAACACTATTTATAGGCAATTTGGGGAACATGATGTGATCCATTTGGACACCAGTCTAAGGATTTTCTTCACATGAGAGATACTTTGGTTATGGAGAGTTTGTCGTGGAATGAGCATTTACATGCGTAATATTTATAATAATTTTCATAATTTTGTTCATCCCATAATTCATAATCAAAATTTTATCATAGTTCAAAAAAAAAAAAAAAAAAAAAAAAAAAAAACTCCAACGTATCTTCTTCCTTGACCGCTAAGAAACCAACGTGCAAGCTGCATTGTTAACCGTGAAGATCCTTAGAATTCCATATTGCAGTGCCCAATAGCGTGAGATCCAATTCTCCACAATACCACCGCCCTCAGATTTCTCTTCTTTGACACAGAATAAAGGACAACAAAAAAGAAGTTTACACTCTCCAACCCACTTGCCATTTTTAGAGTGTCGATTGCTTCGAGTTCAGTCTCTCCTCTTTGCCCCCGATTAGCCCTTTTCAAGTTCGCGTCTAAAACCCCTCTGGCTTATATTGATCTTCGAGATTTTGCTTCGATTCCCTTCTGAAGCGGGTCCTTCGCAATCTGACCATGGCGTCGCAGGCTGATTACATTGAGAAAATGCAGCTTCGTCAGAATTACAGAAATTTCTGGCATACTGATCTTGTGGGAACCATTGCTGCCCATCCACCTTGTAAGTGTTTGTAGTTTCTTCTTTGATTGCTTAGATTTTTGGGATCAATCGATTGAGAGGGAATAATGTTGAAAATCTTGTGTTTGTAGTTGGTTCTTTAGTTAATTTCTCTTACCCTGTTTTGTTGATGAGATAGGGAAAAAGTTACCTATATCGAATCATCCTTGATTTTTGTTGAACTTGAAATGACCTTTTAGCTTTCTCTAGCTCTGTTCCTTTCAAAGCGGTTAACAATGACGGCTGCTCGTTTATTTGCTAACAGGGCATTCTTTCATTTGTTTATTTTGTTAAATATCTTGATCTTGGGTCTGATTGTTACATTGAAAAAATATTAGGTTTTATTTTAGTTTCAGAATTAGTTAATTTTCTCAACTACCATACAAGGTCTTCACATTTTCTCATATTTTTTTTTTCTTTGGGCCCAAACACTAATGTTATTTTATTCTTCTGTTTTGCAGATTGTTGCTTTTCTATATTCTGGTAAGGTGTTTGTTCTCTGATGAGTTCTTCTCGATTATAGTTTCAATTTTGCAATTCGAAAAAACTTTGTTGGGTTTATGGACGTGTGTTCTTAGTTCTGTTCTGCAATGTAATATTCCGCAAGTTGCCTGTTTGATAAACAAAATTGAGAAGCCATTTAGTTGGTCTTTACTTCTAACATTCATGGCTTCAAAAGATTGTAGATATTTGCTTGCTTTATTCAAAATGGTATTGGTTTTTCTTGCTTTTGAGTTTTGTTGAGTACCTAGATATGGTTTTGCTTATAATGTTTCTTGATTTTGTGAAAAGTGGTCCATGTGCTTCTTACCTTCTGCGCAAACGAGCTCTTTACGACAATATGTCAAGGTATTTTCGAGGAATGTTTGTAATTTTACCAAAAGATAAAGTGTGTACCATTGCTGAACCTTTTTGATTAATGTATCATAGATACACATGCTGTGGTGGCTACATGCCCTGCAGTGGTAAGTGTGGAGAAAGCCACTGCCCTGAAGCCTGTCTATTGACCGAGGTACGGTTATCGATGGGGAACCATCGTCTCATTTGAGCCTCTAATTATATATCTATACATCATTCCATTCATTTATTCTCCTATGGGATCTAGTTTGAAAAATTGTGTGTTTTGGTTTTATACTCTATTCAGGTTTTCTGTTGCTTTGCGAATTCAGTTGCATCAACACGTTTCATGTTGCAAGATGAGTTCAATATACAGACAACTGAGTGTGATAACTGCATCATTGTACCGTCTTCTTTCTCAATCCGTTTGTTCATTAAGTTGCTCGTGCCTCAGTCTTTTCTCCCCTTAACAAGTTTGTCTTACTTTGCAGGGCTTCATGTTGTGCCTCTCACAACTGGCTTGCATATGCTCCATAATTGCTTGCTTGCTTGGAAGTGAAGAACTTCAAGAGGCCTCAGATATAGTGTCCTGTATATCTAATCTTGTATACTGCACGTAAGGGGTTGCATTTCAATCTTCGATCTTATTAATTCATAATGACATGAACTTTGTTTTTTGATATTTTGAATTCTATTGTTATTTATATATTTATTTGTTTGTTTTGCAGTGTCTGTGCATGCATGCAGGTACGCTCGATCTTTAAAAAGCTTAAAAGATGTCTTCCTATGTTTGGTGTAAATGGATTTTCTTATCTCGTAGGATATGGAATGGTTAGCTTACATAAACTTAGGTTCATGACATTAACTTTCTATATTTTATATTGACTTTCACAACACAAACTCATGAAGGTAGGCTTATGGAACTATTACCTTACAAATCACAAACTCACGAGTAAAAGACTAAGCAACATAAATCCAGATTTCTACATCCTATACATTGCACCATCTAAATGCATAAATTTGGACTTCTTAATCTCATAAACGTCATAGAACTTGGCTTATTACAATGTTGAATCAAACCTCCCTTCGAGATATACTCATAACACTTTTCTTCTCTTGAAATATATCATGGAGAGTTAAAAAGTCATACCTATGGTTGGTAAATAGATGTGCATAACTTAGATTATTGATTTGTTAACCTCACAAACTACATAAACTTATGCTTACAAAACTTGTCTTTTATATTACATATTGACACTTCAACCATCATGGTTGGCCTAGTGGTAACAAGGGTCCTAAGGAAGTAAGATGAAAGAGTAAAACTTGACTGCAACCTGATCTGCACCTATCTATTGTGTAACTCCGTTTTCAACCACCAAATTTTTCTTTTTTTTTTTTTTTAAAAAAAACTATTTCTTTTTATGTGATTGATAAGTGGGCTATAAAATAGATGGGTGCAGACTGTATTTTAGGTTCAATTCATGGCCGCCACCTACCTAAGATTTAGTATACATATCCTACGTGTTTTTCTGCCAACCAAATAATATAGTAGGGTCAGGTAGTTGTCTTTTGAGATTAGTTGAGGTGCAAGTAAGTTAGCTCGGACAACTCATTTATAGCAATATATATATTGACTTTTACAAGTTGTGAATTCATAAACTAAACAAAGGTTATGCAAACTCCAGTTTTTGTAACTAACTTATTTCTTTGAACAATCCAAGCACGACTTCTTAATCCCAACTTTAATAAACCCAAGCTTATTAAAACCATGAACCAAACTCTGACACTTTTTATTTTCTTGAAATATATCATTGGCTTGCTTGCAAATGTGTTTGTGTATATGTTATACTTGAATTCTTTATAGGAGTATCTGTGATTTCTGCTGTTAAACTCTAGTATATTACGGTACAATATGAATCAGTGTTCTGCTTTTCTGATGATGTTGCTATGGAGAAGTGCAGACACAACACAAGCTTGAGTTGGACAAAAGGGATGGCAAGTTTGCACCCCAACCAGCCATGACTGTGCCTCCTACACAGCAGATGTCTCGGATCAATCAGCCGATCCCTGGTATGGTCGGATATCCTCCTCCGGTCTATGGACAACAGTTCGGACATCCACCCCCTCCCCCTGTCCAAGGCTACCCGCCGCCTCCCCCTCCCCCTCCTCCTCCCCCTCCCCCAGCTCGAGGCTACCCGCCCCCTCCTCATGTTCAAGGCTATCCACCACCGGGTTATCCTCCATATCCGTCTCCCGGTCAATGCAAGTGATTTGTTTCACATTGTTTCCAAATATGTGAAATCAGATTTGCAAATTCTTTCTGTGAATTGTGGTAGCTGTTGCCTGAATCTCTCTCTTTCTCTACAGTAATAATGGAACTCTACTGCTTATGTTTTATGTCCTAGCAAGCTTTTGACATTTGCTTGTTTGTTTCACTAGTGAAACTTATAACCTAATCTTTTAGGTATACAACTCCTTTTTACTTTCACTGTCGACTTCAGCATTGACCTTGGTTTAAGTCTTAAAAGAATCCAAAAGAAGAAAAAAAAATTTATCAACTCATGCTATATTCATTCTTATTTAATGCAATTTTTTGTTTTTGTTCCTTTGGAGCGTGAGGTAAGAAACGAGAATGTTATCATAAACCATATTACTAGTTTTTGCTTTAAATAATGTAGCAGTTTGTGCCTGACATTGCCTGTGGCAGACACCCTGCAGCCATTGAAAAAAGAGAAACTTTTTATGACCTAATATAAAAGATTTAATAGATTTCTGCCCCCATCAGTTTTGATTGATCACATGGATATGTGTCTTTTTTTATCTGTCACATTGCAGTTTACAGTCATTGTGGAAGCTTCCTATGAAGTGCTTCCATATGAAGGGTAGGTTGATTTGCTTGAAAATAATATTTTCTATAATTAAGCTCAAATAGAGAGGTTGGTTTTCTCCCCAGTCTCTCCCTCTAATGCGGTGGGAAATCCTTGATTAAGCGGAGAATGGGAGGGAATAATTTTTCTTTGTTCCCGTCTGAGCTTTGGTTTCTTTTTTTTTTTTTAATATATATTTGTATATAATAAACTTTAGCTTAAAATACACTTTTGGTCCCTAAAGTTTGAAGTTGATGTCTAATTAGTCCCTAAACTTTCAAAATGAACCTGAAGTTTGGAAAGTAGTTTTAAATGGTCCCTGGAGTTATGACTAACAGAAAAATGATATGACATGTTAAATTTACCATTTTTAGATGAGGTATAAAAATCTATATTATTTCAACATTATGTGGATATTTTTTAAAATTTTAATTTTATTTTTTCTTCATCCTCTATCTTCTTTTCTCTTCTCTTCTTCCTCCATCTCTATTTCTTCTTGCTTGTCTATTGTTTTATTATTTTTTATTTTCTTGGCTCCACACAAATATCGAAAATGACGATAACAAAAAAGATTTTTTCGTCGCTTTGACAACGCCTTACTCAACCACCCTTCTTATTCCTCAAAAGCTTGTCTATGTGTTAATTTTTCTTTAATTGATTTGATTCTGCGATGAGTTTCTTATTTTTTTTGTTGGTTCTATTTTTTTTTATTATGTGGAGTTGTGGTTTGATAAAAAGAAAAAAAAAACAAAATCCATATGTAAGAAATGGAATATCAGAAAAAAGGCACATGGGAATTCTCAAAAGAAAAGAAAATAAATAATCTTAAATTTAAATTTAAAAAACAACATAATCTTAAATATAAATTTTGACACTAAAGTGTATTTCAGGGACCATTTAAAACTATTTTTCAAACCTCAAGCACTAAAGTGTTCATTTTAAAACTTTAGGGACCAAATAGACATCAACTTCAAACCTTAGGGACTAAAAGTGTATTTCATCCTAAACCTTAACTCTATACTTTTATTAAATATTATTTTATTTTTTAAAAAATAAAAAAACTTCTCTTAAATAGAAATCTTTTATTAATAATAAATGATTTAAATAGATTTTTTTAAAAAAATATATTATTTAATACAATTTAGAAAAATAAAAATGATAAACAGAGAATAATTCTCTGTGGGAAACTCAAATTTCACGAATTTTCCGTGGAGAATCTATACTTCGTCCCCACGAAATTAAATGGAATGGACAAAATGAAATGGGAGAGGGAGAGGGAGAGGGAGAAGGGGCGGGCAAGTCATTCCTTGGTCCTGTCTCGCCTCATAGACCTATCCAAATTTAAACGTGATGATTAACAAATAAAGTTGTATTTGGTAGTTATAATGTAGTTATTAAAAAGTATTATTCAATGGACTTTTTCTTTTTAAAAAAAACCTCAAATGGGGCAAGTGAGTGCTGCTGCTTTTTTTTTTGTTTTTTTACTTGAAGTTGTCAGAATTGTTGGTAACAAGATATTACCTACGATTGAAAAGGTCTCGTCACTTGATTTTAGATTCAGTCTATTTTTGGCTATGCATAGGTTTTCACATGCAAAATTATAGATCTCTTTTAGGATCAAACAATTCCATTAAAGTGAGCATGCTTGAATGGTCAGAATCTACTCTACTAAAAATATCAACGAATACCCTTTTTTAGTTTAGCTTCTAAAGTTATATATTGTACTTTTGAAAAAAAAAACAATAAACGTAGTGATCAAATTCGGTTAAAAAATTAAAAAACCAAAAACAAAATGCATATCGAAGGTTAAGTTATAAATGAACAAAGGTACGATAATACTTTTCAATTTTCAAAATAAATTTTGTTTAATAATGCTTTTATTATAAGTTTAATTGTTTAATTTTTATGTTTGTGTCTAAAAGATTCCTCAAATTTAAAACGTATATAACAATTCTCTTAAATATTATTTTTTTTCTAATGGGTTTCAGAATATTGAACTTTGTGTCTAATCGATTCATACAAATTCAAAATCTTTAAAAATGAATTGATCTATTAGATATAAAATTGAATTTTGTGTCTAGTAGATATTGAAAATCCAAGAACCTATTTGGATACAAAAATTAAGTTTAAAAACTTATTAAACACTTTTTAAATTTCAGGATCTATTAGGTACAAAATTGAAAATTCAAAGATCTCTATTAGACATTTTTCAATGTTCATGGACAAAATAGACAAAAACTTAAAATTCATAGATTAATTCATGGTTTACATCTCATTTTTCTCTCCATACTTTCAAGATATCTATTTTGGTTTCTAAACTTTTAAGTTTATTTTAATCCTTAAATTTTTAAAATGTGCATTTTAGTCTCTAAACTTTTTTTAAAAAAATAATTATTTTATCCCTATATTTATGTCATTTTAACCAAAGATATAATTACTTTGAATGAATATGCTTATTTAGGCAAGGAAAGCATGAGGAAGTGGTTATTAGGTGACAAAATAATAATGACTAAATAGTTATTTTTTGAAACCTCACAAACTAAAATAGACATTTTAAAAGTTTGTGAACCAAAATAGATTTTTTTCTTTTTTGAAAAAAAAATTTGGAACTAGTTTAGATATTGAAAATCGAGTGATGTGAGCATGTATTGGAGCCACATAATTAAGTTAGCTAAGAAATGAGTGTGGAGGGAGCATATATTTAAGTGAAGATACAATAATGACCAAAAGAGTCAGAATTTGAAAGTTGATCAACTAAAATAGACATTTTGAAAGTTTAGGAACACTATGAACTTTTTTCTAAAAGTTTAGCGACTAAAATTGACATTGAAAGTTTAGTGACAAAATAGACATTGAAAGATGGGCATGTACTAGAGCCACATAAATTGGTAAGGAAAGTATTAAATGAGTAGATATTACATGACAAAATAATAGTAAGCACCACCATAGTTATTTTTTTAGAAGTTTTTAGACTAAAATATGAAGGGAATGAAACTCCCCGCGCAGCGGAAGACGATCGAATCGTCGCGGTAATGTTGTGCTACTTAAATTTCATTAAAATTATCTAACACTTAGAATAGGCTAAACATGCATAAAATGAAAGGAATACAACAAGTTTTTGTTACTTACTTGTTGAAGACGATCTTCAAGACTTCCTTTCCGTCCACGAACTCTTCGTGGTTCCTCGATCTCAACGATCTGGAACACTTCTCACGAACGTAAATCGAACACCACCACTTGGCTTCTCGGTTGTTCTTCTTTTGGAAGAACGAAAATGATGGGATCTTAGGTTTTGGTTTTTGGGATGAGAAATATTGAGAGAGAATTGAGAGAGGGAGCAAAGCTTCTTTTAGTGAGAATTCCAAAAATGAGCTTCCAACCTTACAACCTTTCTTACAAAAAGGGTTTATATAATGGAGATAGGTGGAGTTGAAATCTCCACCTATTTACCATTTTACCACAACTATATGTTTTGCATAACCATATATTATAAGATATCTCATATCTCATTTTACAAATCACATTTGCAATATTGTGGAATTTTTAAATTGAATCACATCCAATTTAATATCTCTCAACCTAATTGCTCCAAATTAGCCCTAATTCAATAATTAGGCTAACCTATAGTTTATTATGAATCTCATTCACATTAAACTATATATTATATCATTCATATCTCATTTAAATGACATAAATGCCCTTTAGTGAACTTGAACACTTCAATTCACACCAAAACAATAAACCTTCTTTTAATCCAGTTTGAGCCAACCGAGGGACCTTATGGACCTATAGTGACGAGCTCCAATGATTCGAGATTAACCTATCAAATTCTTTGACCCGGTTAATCAACATTCATTAGTTATGGTAACACTCCACTAAAGCGCGTAGCTGCACTCCCGTCAGTGTAAGATATTACGTGTCCACTGATATAACCAATGCCCATGAGTCGACCCTTCACAGGTTGTTCGTAGACACTACTGGGTTAAATTACCGTTTTACCCCTATGTCTACTTCTTGCTCCTTAAGTCCCCATTGCTCCTCTAATGAACAACAATGTTGTAATGGTCCAACCATACACAACAACCCTCTCGTGCCAGTGAGAGGGTGGGTGCCCGTTGTCCAAGCCCTGGAGACAACACTTAAGGGAACAACCCCTCTAGTTTCCCTAAAGGCGGGAACAAGTGAATTCTATCTCGCGTAGTTAAGTTCCCAGCTCCCTACTTGGTCCTGTCCCTGAGAAGATAGGCATATTGGGCGAGTAACTGTGACCACCCTCACCCGCATTTAGTCAAAGGATGAGACCATGCAGATGTGAGTCCGTAACACACTCAGGATTCAGGTCGAGTCACTAATGGTCATCTACAAAGTTCTCAACGGTGTTACATCAGTAGGTCTAATAATTCACGGTCTGGTCTTGTACAATCTCATTGTACATGATGCCTCCACTCACATGTTAACCACATGAACGAGTAAGATCCCCTCGTTTGTATCTTAATACAAAGCGGGTCGCATCCACAGTGTATCCAGGATTAGGTCTCCAACCCCATCCATATACTGTAGACCGTTCGGGTATTTATGTTGGGATGTATGTCCTCATCTCGTGTAGTTTGTAATATTCCAAGCTGTAAATAAATAAGAGTTATTTATTTGAGCTTTGTGATATAAATAAGAGTTATTTATTTGAACTTTATGTCTCGCATATTTCATAAACTCAATCCAATAAACTAAGCTTCAGGGTCATTGTATTAATGAGAGAACTAGAACTTGAACGTTGTGTAGTGGACACACAGAGAGGATCACGTTCGAGTTAATCACCTGAACGGTCTACAGTATATGGATAGGGTTGGAGATCTAATCCTGGATACGCTATGGATGCGACCCATTTTGTATTAGGATACAAACGAGGTGATCTGACTCGTTCATGTGTTTGACATGCGAGTGGAGGCATCCTGTACAATGAGATTGTACAAGACTAGACCGTGAATTATTAGACTTACTGATGTAACACCGTTAACAGTATAGGGCTAATAATTTCGTAGATGACCATTAGTGACTCGACCTTAATCCTGAGCGTGTTACAGACTCCTGTCTGCCGGGCTTTGTCCTTTCACTAGTACGGGTGAGGGTGGCCACTGATGCTCGCCTAATATGCCTATCTTCTCAGGGACAAGACCACGTGGGGAGCTGGAAACTTGACTACGCAAGAAGGAATTCACTTGTTCCCGACTTAGGGAAACTAGAGGGGTTGTTCCCTTAAGTGCTGTCTCTAGGGCTTGAACAATGGGGCCCACTCTCTCATTGACCTGAGAGGGTTGTTGTTTATGGTTGGACCATGCAACGTAGTTGTTCATTAGAGGAGCAGTGGGACTTAAGGAGCAAGAGGTAGACACAGGGGTAAAACGGTAATTTGATCAAGTAGTGTCTACGAACAACCAGTAAAGGGTCGACTCACGGGTATTGGTTATATCGATGGACACAACTTGTCCTACAGTGATGAGAGTGCAGCTACGGGATTTAGTGGAGTGTTACCGTAGCTAATGAATGTTGAATAATCGGGTCAAAGAGTTTGACAGGTTAGTCTCGGATCATTGGAGCTCGTCACGTGTAGGTCTATTAGGTCCCTCGGTTGCCTCAAATTGCACAAATTGAGGGTTTACAGTTTGGTGTGAATTTGAAGTGTTCAAATTCATTATTTGGGTATTTATGTCATTTATATGAGATATAGATCACATAATTTATAGTTTAATGTGAATGAGATTCATAATAAACTATAGTATAGCCTAATTGATTAATTAGTGCTAATTGGAGAAATTCAATTGAAAGAAATTAAATTGAATGTGATTCAATTTAAAAATCCACAATTATGCAAATGAGATTTGTATAATACGGTATGAGATACCTTATATTATATAATATGCAAATATGATTTGTATATCATATAGTTATGGTAAAATGGTGAATTGGTGGAAATTTTAACTCCACCACACACCATTATAAATAGGTGCATTCAAACACATCTCATTGAGCTTTTGCCATTTTTTGGATTTTGATCCAAAGAGAGCAAAACATTCTCTCTAGAACTCTCTCATCTCTGTCTAAGATTCCCCTCACCCAAAACCAAAGGGAGTCCCACCTACTCTCCTCAACCTCCCGAGAACAACCGAGAAGACGTTTTGGAAGTGTCTTGCAACACTGTTCGAGGTTCGATTCGAGGAGATCATTGGTTCGAGAGAGATCGTGACCGGAGGAGGAAAACATTGAAGAAGTGTTCTTCAACAAGTAAGTAACGACTACCTTACTGTTTTTCTTCTCTAGAAATGCATGTTTAGCCTAGAATTAAAGTTGTTTAGTTTAATTTTAAGATAGGAATTACACAACGAAACAACGACGTTTCACAACGTCTTCCGCTGCGGGAATTCTAAATCCCTTCAATTTACTCGAACGTGATCCTCCCTGTGTGTCCACTACACACCGTTCAAGTTCGTTGTCTCATATATTCAATGACCCTGGAGCTTAGTTTATTGGACAAAGTTTGTAATAAATGCGAGACAAAATGATGAAATAAATAACTATTTATTGTATTTCAAATGTATATTTACAAACAATACGAGATTAGGACAAACACCCCAACAAACTCCCAATTGGACTAAGCTAGTGGAGCAAATACATTTATGAAATGTACATAATTAAATTACAATGAAGTAATACAATAAACTAGGGCATTGAATACCCGTTTACATATCTCCCACTTGCCCTAGTTAGGAAGCACTCGAAGACCTTGACTCTCTAGGTGACCCTCAAACACCTTAGCCGTAAGGGGCTTTGTAAATGGATCAGGTACGTTGTGCTCCGACGCTATCTCGTGGTGGACACACGTCGCCATGCGATTGCACAATCTCTCCGTGTCGGGTGATACTTCCGCTCAATGTGTTTGCCTCTCTTATGACTCCGAGGCTCTTTGGAGTTGGCTACTGCACCACTGTTGTCACAAAACAGTGTGATTGGTAAGTTCATATTTGGAACAACTTCCAAATCCGTCATGAACTTCCTAAGCCAAACAACTTCCTTTGCAGTTTCACAAGCCGCAACGTACTCCGCTTCCATAGTGGAATCGGTGATGCATCCTCGCTGATGCTTCGCCATACTGACTCCTCCATTCGAATAAAGGCTGACCCCAAGTGGATTTCCTAGAATCCTTATCGGTCTGAAAGTAAGAATCTGTGTATCCCGTGAGGATCAAATCCCCACCGCCATATACTAAGCTGTAGTTCCTCGTTCTCCTAAGATACTTGAGGATTGCCTTTACGACCATCCAGTGATCTAATCCTAGATTGGATTGATATCTACTGACAATCCTTACTTCATAACATATGTCGGGCTTAGTACACAACATGGCATACATCAGGCTTCCTACAGCTGAAGTATAGCGGATTCGTCTCATATCCTCAACCTCTCGAGAAGTCTTAGGACACTGATCCTTAGGCAGGTGAACCCCGTGCCTGAAAGGCAATAAGCCCTTCTTGGAGTTCTGCATCTTATATCTAGACAACATCTTGTCAATATAAGACACTTGAGACATGGCCAACGTTCTATTCTTCCAGTTTCGGACAATCTGGATACCTAGAACCCGTGTTTTTAAAGGCTCAAGGCGCACTAAGGCGCAATAGCACTCTGGAGTCTAGGCGCAAGGCGCACCAAAAGGCGCGGGTTTTTTTTTTTCTAAGGCGCACTATATAAAAAAAATATAAAATATATATGTATACATACACAATAAGAAAAAACCCTTCATGGAAAGAAATTAAGTTTTAACCAAGAAAAATAGGTAAAAGAAATAAGGTTCAAGTATTAGTTTTTGAAGATAAAGTCAATACTCCATTAAAAAACATGAAACAATGCAACACTAATAAACAATACAAGATCAAAAGCCTTAAATATCAATCTCTTCTTAACTAAATATATTTAAAATAAGTAAAACGATAAGTTTTACTTTTAAAACTGAAAAAAAAAAATTGAAAAAGCCCCAGAGGCGCGCGCCTGGTGCGCCTCTTGGGCTTCATGGAAGGCGCGCGCGATAAGAGGCGAGGCGCTAAAGGTGGGCCTTGAGCCTAGACGCGCCTAGGCGCACGCCCGAATGGGCTTTTTAAAACACTGCCTAGAACATACTGAGCTTCTCCCAAATCTTTCATTTGGAATTGCGAAGCTAGCCATTTCTTTACGTCAGTAAGAAATCCTACCTCATTCACAATGGGAAGGATATCATCCACGTATAATATCAGAAATGCGACAGTTTTGTCGACGATTTTCTTGTAGACACAAGGCTCATCAACATTCTGATCAAACCCATAAGATTTGATTGCCTCATCAAACCTTATATTCCAAGACCTTGAGGCTTATTTCAGTCCACAAATAGACCTATGAAGCCGACAAACCTTTTGCTCTTGGCCTTGGGTTATGAACTCCTTGGGCTAGTCCATGTAGATGGTTTCGTCAAGGTTGCCATTCAGAAAGGCGGTCTTGACATCCATCTGTTATACCTCGTAGTCATAATACGCGACAATGGCTAGAAGGATCCTAATCGACTTTACCATGACAACAGGTGAAAAGGTTTCCTCATAGTCAACCCCTTCGACCTGGGTAAAACCTTTTGCCACTAGTCGTGCTTTGAAGGTCTGCACCTTCCCATCTACGCCACGATTACGCTTGTAGATTCATTTACAACCTATAGGTTTTACCCCATCAGGTTGATCCACAAGCTCCCAGACAGTGTGATATGAACCAAGGCATCTCACGAAGTCGCATTAAATGAAGTCATTCATGGAAGTTTAACATAAGTTGCATTTAATGAACTCAAGTGCAACTCATCATTTATTAAAGAACAACAAGCTTCATTTATGGGACAAGGACTTCAAGATACTTCAAGATGTGCTTCATTTACTATTGGAAGGTTACAAAGAGTTACAAAGCTAGCAAAGAGACATCATTCTCGGATTTATGGCTAATTTGATGTAAATTTCAATTTTAAACTCTTGTTTTCAATGTTTTAGGTTACAAAATAGTTAGTGGACATTATGCTATTGATGAGGATGTAAGTTACAACCCTTAAACTACCATAGGTTATCTTTAGGTTTAATTTTGAAGGCTATAAATAGCCACACATGTAATCCATGGAAAAAAAGAAAAGAGAAAAGATTGAAAATGTAATCAAAAGAGGCCTTTGTGCTTTTTTATAGCCTTGAGCTATGTTTTTGCAATTCTATGTAGATTAGGTTGCATGCTTAGAATCATTCAAGCTTGACTTGATCAATCTTGCTTGTGGAGTGATTCGGATCTCATACAAGTTCTCTTGCCTTGAGATATTTGATCGACAAGGTAATCCGATTTTACTTTCCTTGAGTTGATTTTCAAAATTGGTTTTGGGGTCTTTGAGATTGAGTTATCTAAAGGTCTTGTTTCTTTAAGCAAGGTTGTTAGATCCAATTGTCAAGGGTTACTTAGCATTTTGACATTAGAATCTTTGGTTTCTTTGATTTCATTTTGATTTTGAGATTTTTTGGGTTTTGTGATCTAATAGTCTTGTTGTTCTTTAATAAATGATGAGTTGCACTTGAGTTCATTAAATGCAACTTATGTTAAACTTCCATGAATGACTTCATTTAATGCGACTTCGTGAGATGCCTTGGTTCATATCACAGTGTTGAAGTACATCGACTCCATTTCCTGGTCCATAGCTTTAATCCATTCGTCCTTGTCAACGTCTTCCATTGCCTGATCATAGGTCAATGGATCCTTGCAGTCATCATCAGGATTGACGACTTGGGTTTCAGCTAAACCCATGTAACGTTCAGTCTGTCTCACAACCTTCTCACTACGTCGAGGCATTCCCAACTCTTGGGAACGGACTTGACTTGACGTGCTAGGATCAACAACACTTGTTGACGTACTAGCCCCATTAGCAACTCTTGCTGACGTACTGTCCATTTCGTTCAACACGATTTTGCTCCTAGGCAAATGATCCTTGATATGGTCTTCCTCAAGGAAAGTGGCGTTTGTCTACACAAGCACCCTATTTTCTTTAGGATCGTAAAACAGACCACCTCTGGTCTCTTTTTGGTAACCTACGAATAGGCATAATTTTGAACGGGGTTCTAATTTCTTCGGGTTTGACACCAACACGTGGGTCGGGCATCCCAAATTCTGAAATGGTGTAAACTACCTTTACGACCATTCCAGAGTTCAAAAGGTGTTTCACAAACACTCTTCGACGGAACGTTGTTCAAAATATAAACCGCAGTCTCCACTGTGTAACCCCAAAAAGAATTAGAGAGACGAGCATAACTCATCATCGACCGAACCATATCCAACAGGGTTCTGTTTCTCCTCTCCGATACGCCATTCTGCTGTGGCATACCAGGTGTTGAGAGTTGGGACGTAATTCCGTGTTCTATCATATAGTCCTGGAATTCAGTGTCCATATACTCTCCATCTCGATCCGATCGAAGTGTTTTTATGTTTTACCTAACAGGTTCTCAACCTCAGTCTTGTACTCCTTGAACTTTTCAAGACTTTCAGACTTCTTATGCATTAGGTAAATGTACCCATACCTCGAATAATCATCAATGAAAGAAACGAAGTATTCGTAACCACCTCGTACTTTAACACTCATCGGACCACAGATGTATAAGCTCAAGGGGCTCCTTGGCTCTATATCATTTTCCACTAAAAGGACGTTTTGTCATTTTGCCTTCGAGGCATGGCTCACACACCGGTAAAGAGTTTTATTCCAACTGACTTAGAAGTCCACTCTTCACTAGTCTCTCAATCCTATTGAGATTAATGTGGCCTAACCTTAGATGCCAAAGATGAGCATTTTCTTTTGGAAAAACTTTAGCTCTCTTAGTTCGTATTTCTGCAGTTTTAAATAACTTAGTGTTCAAAACACTTTTGACCGAATTAGGCTTTAAAACATACAAATTAGACTTAAGTGAAGCAGAACAAATGAGATTACCATTTCTAGAAATAAACGCTTTATTACCATTAAACAAAACGGAGATACATTGTTCTAAAAGACAGGAAATAGAAACGAGGTTTCTAGTAAACCCTAGAACTATGTACATATTGTCTAACAAAATGTAATTCCTGCCAAAGAAAAGTTTCACTTTGCCGATAGCTGCAGCAGAGACTATCTCCCCGGATCCAACCCGTAGAGTCACCTCACCCTCTCGCAGCTCCTGCCAGGAATCAATTCCCTGAAAAGAACAACAAACGTGGTTAGTGGCGCCCGAATCCAATATCCAGGCAGAGTCATTACTCTCCACTAAACAAGTTTCAGTCACCAGTAAATCACATTTACCTTGATTCTTCCTCTCGGCAAGGAACTTGGGACAGTTTCTCTTCCAGTGACCATCCCCATTGCAGGGGAAACACTTTACTTTTTCTGCAACTTCCTTTACCTTCTTGCCCTTTTGGGCGACAGCTCGGTCAACTTTACCCTTCTTCATCTTCTTCTTCCCTTTCTGGCGAGAAGGAGCAACAGATTTGATCCCAAAGGTCGAACCCTGTGATATGATCTGTAGGCAACATTTGCCTCAGCTTCCGGTGTCCTGATCCTCATTAAGGACTGAAAGTTCTGTAGCTCATTGAGGAGGGTAGTCAGAGTGTAGCTAATTTTGTTAATAACAACATTGCTACGAAATTGAAGGAAACTCTTCGGAAGAGTCTCCAAGATAAAGTTGTCCTGGCTCGACTCGTCGATCGAAGTCTCGTTCATCTCCGCTAGATTAAAGTGGGTCATCATGTCCAGAACATGTTCATGGATAGACGCCCCTTCTTTCATCCGTGCGTTGAAGACGTGTTTGAGTGAATCGTGTCTGACCTGAAAGGACTTTTGTCCAAACATGTCCTGCAACGATTCCATGATCTCCTTTGCGGTGATCATCAACTCGTGCTTCTTTGCCAAAACTTCAGATAAGCCGGCAATAATATAGACCTTGACCTTTTCATTGGCCCTGATCCATCGATCGTATACATCACGAACACTTCGTGATGCAGTCGAGCTTCTAAGAATCGAGGACACTCCTCGCAAGCACGAACTTCAGTCGCCGCCACTAGAATCGTGTTTATATTATTCTTCCACGTTTGGAAGTTATCTCCCACTAACTTGTCGGAAGCGAGTAAAGCGATTATTGAGCTAGAGGACATTTTTCTTTAGCTGAAAAATCAAATTAAAATTTTGTGTCAGTCTCGCATAAAACTTTTAAGTCCAATCAGGTTTTAGCAAAATTAATCCTATGATCCCTAGGTCATTTTAAATTTGAAATGTTATCCTAAAGGTTTAGAATGACCGCCACCGAAGGGTGAACAGAAACACTCCTCCTCTAGGACGAGACTTTCTTGACCAGACCCTAATCCTAGAATAACTCTTATTTCATTAGGCGTCCAGTTACCATTATTTGGTCGAATTCATTAACACTTAACGAATGCCGTGAGTGTCACCCTCAATCTTTAAGTTTCCAAGTATCCGCTCAAACAATAGCCACCGAAGGGTGAACCACGAAGGAAAACCAATAAGGAAACTGTATCCCTTTCGAGAATTCACGGTGTTCCGACTCCCATGATCAAGGCCCTCCGAAGGAATTGTCTGGTCCATGCCAAACTAGCAGGCGTATCATAGTGGTCTCACGGTGTGAATCGAAAGAAGAGATTGTGGGTCCCGTTTTCACAGGTCCCGCTCCACTCACTATAAGTATTCTCTCCATCCACGTTGATATTAATCCATACAAATACCATCCAAAGGGGGGCGCTCCCATTTGCGCCACGAGGCCGAGTATGGATCTCACGGTGCGGACTTAACGGAGATTTGTGGTTGGAAAATTAAATGTATCTTATACATAAATTTCCTCCCACTCATCACTTTATAATTTTCGGGATTGACCTAGATAAACCGACTAAAATTTACCTAAGTCTACCAATATAACTCTTATATGGCATTTAACCTAAGTTTATAATCACATTATTACTTAGGTCTCTGTGAGTAAATCAATCAACTTTTAATTAACGACACTCACGAAAAATATAATCTAAGAATCTCCGGACCGAATTCACTCCCAGGTCGGTTTCCAGGTAGGGGTGTTCTGCAAGCGTCAACTTAAATACCCCAGCATTGGACAAAACCTTCCTTAGACAGAGTTACTAATCAGTCACCATTCAAAGATTACATTTTGATTTGATAATTCTAATCTTATTAGAACTAGAAAACCTAAGTCTAATTATTCAAGTTCTAAACACATTAAAACTAATAATTAACTTAGGTTACATGCATTTCTATGTTATAGTACTTGATCATCCATCACATGAATAACTATATACTATAACATAATAATTCATCACATTAAATTAAAATGCATGAGCATACTTTAATCTAAAAATATAACACTTATATTTAATTAAATTAAAACATGCATTTAATTATATTATAACTCTTATAATATAACCTATCATGCAAACTATATATTATAACACTTATAATATTAATGATGCATGAAATGTTTAACCTAATGTGACGACCACAACCACAGGTACTAGTTATTTATTTTATTTAACGTTCTATTAACCGTTGTGTTTAGTCGGATTAGTGATCTTTCATCAGGCTCGGTGAGAGTGAGTCCTTGATTTTATTTAGTTTAAGCGAATTGTTTCTTTTTAAGATGGAATTATTTATAAAATTAAAGGAAAAAGAAGTAGCAATGGCACTTTGGTTAATAATACCTAAATGAGGGTCACATAGGACTTTTGGATGTTGACCTAATTTTGTAGTATTTAAGCTCCTTAAGTTGCAAACTAAAGCAAACCCTAACCCTAATTTCTTCATCACCTTCTCCTTCAATCTCCTTGCCCTAGCCGTGAGTATCCAACCCATCGTAGCTCTCGCCGGCCGATCCACTCAAGACCACTCGTGTTGCTGCTGCACGCCGCCATCCAATCGTGAGTCACTTGCGCAGCCGCCGCTCACCAATCCTCAGCTCGCCGCCGAACTCTGCAGCTCCAGCCGTCCCATTCGTCGGAGCCATCCAGCTGTTCACGAGCATTTCAGTGCGCACGCCGCGAATCCATCGAGCGAAGGTAAGTGTTGCGGCCGCCCGAACCACGATCGAAGCCTCGGCGACGACTCCAAACCACTTCACCGCTCACGTGGCGCGCCGCGCGACTACACGCCGAGACCGCACGAAGCTCCACCGCCACGCGTCGAAGCTCTAGCCGTTCACGATCACACAGCAGCGCGCGCGCCGTCGCTTGCGCGCCGCCCGTTCACGAGCGCAGCAAGCAAGTCTCGCCGGACTTCACGATCCACGCCGCTCTTTGTCGCCGCCAAAGGGACGTTTGACCCACGATTCGCCGGGACGGCCGCCACACGCACGCAAGGTGCGGCCTCGATTGTCGTCCGTCATTTGTGCGCGAGCTTGGGGTTGTCGCCATCGGCGCGCATATTTCTCGCCTTCAACTCGAATCCGATTAAGAACGCCCCACTCGTTAGTAAGCCAACTACCGCCTTCGTTCTTTTAAGTTTGGTACCATAGTTAATTTGAATGTTTAACCTAATTTCAGATCGTGATCTTCTTAGGGTTTCTTGGAGTCTTAACGTGGATTGAACGGATTAGTAAGCAAGACCCATTCAAAAGAAAGAGGAGAAAAAAAAACCTAAGTCAAGGTAAATAAGAATTTTTGGAAGAACCCTAAGCCTAAGTTTCAAGACTGTTTGGTGAGACCCTAATCTAGGAGTTTTGTGGAATAGGTTCGAAAAGAGAATCGGGGAATTAGAAGAGAAGAAGAGAAATCTCTCTTGAACTCAGAATTCTACAGTTTAGACTAAGGTAAGGGACCTTGTGCCGAACCCTTTTTAAATGGGATTAAAGAAAATGAATTTCATTATTCTATGCGAAATTAATTAATGATTTTACTCAAAAAGATTTGATGATTTTACGTGAGAATATCCTAAGATTTTATGTGAAAATATCTCCCTATTTTATGTGAGCATGATTCAATATTTTATGTGAGAATATCCTTGTATTTTACGTAAGAAAAATCCAAAGATTTTATGTGAGGATATTACAAAGATCTTGTATGAGGATATTTCATGATTACCTATAAGATTGTTATCAACAAACTGTCCATGAGGAAATGATGATGTGCATATTATGATGATGCTTGTGGCATGTACACTATTGTTATGTTGAATGATGGGACCTCATGCATGTTATGTATGCCATGAAATGATTTGATGAAAAATGTGGACATTGGTCTCCTGAGTGCATTATGTGCATGGTCAAACATGCATTAGAGACCCTATGGGTCAAATTACAGGGGTCTGTGAGGGACTCAATTTATACAGGGGTCTGTGAGGGACTCAAACCATACAGGGGTCTGTGAGGGACTCAAATGATTACAGGGGTCTGTGAGGGACTCAAAATGAAATGACTCAGGATGACCAATTGGCCACTTAAAGGAAAAAGGAAGTCATGTATTATAGTCATGACGATATGAGAAAGTTTTAGGTCCCGCATATGTACATTTCGAACAGGTTTAAAAGTCATGATTGCATGTGGTTGCATATCCCAAACCTCGGTAGCGAGGTCACTTACTGGGTATTGTTTTGCAATACTCACCCTTTCTTTTAAAAATGTTTTTCAGGTAAGGCTAAGGACGTGCAGGGCGAGTGACGGAGGCGCGTTGCCAGGACCATGGGAATAGACATGTCTTCCGCATATCTTTCTTTTAAAACTGATGTTGTCATTTTATGTTTTCGTAGTTTAACTTTACTTTCCAGATTTTAAATAGGCCACGTTTAAAACCGCTTCTTTTATGCTGTTTTGAATGTTTTAATGGGATCCCTAAAGACAAGTTTGTTTTCAGTGGAGTTTTAAAGATCGTTTTATATCTTTGGCCTATAAACGCATGCATGTGTAGTAATGTCCCTAAGAGTTTAGTTATAGAAAAGTAGGGGCGTTACACCTAAGGTGGGATTTTAAATCTATATGTCATACATTATATGCATGACATATAGATTTCATGACATATAGATTTTAACCTAAGGTGGGATTTTATGCACATAGAAATTAATTAAATCATACATCACATGTATAAAATAATTAAATAGCAAAAATGGATCAGTTTTAGCACTTAGGGGCATTTATTTAATTAAATAACATTAATATAACAATTATATTAATATTATTTCATAAAATAAATTAAAAAAAATAAAAAAAATACAATTTACAAATGCAAAATTAAAAAAAAAATCACGATGTAAAACTGCCCACGAACATGCCCCACTGAAAACTCGCGCGCGCACCTCGCCTACCTACCCACTACGCTGTCGCGTTGTAACGTCGTGGGTAGCGTTGCAACACTGCAGCATCCAGCGTCATGCACGCATGTTCCACGCCAATGGCGTTGCAACGCTGCTCTGCAGCTAGGCCTCCGACCGCATGCGCCGGGTTGAGACGCCGATGAACAGCGTCTCAATGCTGTCGACATAACAACAAGCTCCTCTTGCTGTTTTTCGTCGATTCTCGGCCGTTTCTGCTCCGATTTCTTCACAACAACTCTTGCCATGAACGACTCGGATTTACAAACTCGATTTACATTAAAATGTCCAAAAACAACGGGCCCTTACATTGATCACATCAACATAAAATGTAAATCTAAACTAAAAGTGCCAAAACCGAAACCAACCATTATGTAAACCAACATTTATCTCATGAATTAAAGGCAATACCCACCTAATTTTAACGAAAATCAGTGCACAACAAGAACCAACGAATGGCTCTGATACCAATTAAAGGGAATGAAACTCCCTGCGCAATGGAAGACGATCGAATCGTCGCGGTGATGTTGTGCTACTTAAATTTCATTAAAATTATCTAACACTTAAAATAGGCTAAACATGCATAAAATGAAAGGAATACAACAAGTTTTTGTTACTTTCTTGTTGAAGACGTTCTTCAAGACTTCCTTTCCGTTCACGAACTCTTCGTGCTTCCTCGATCTCAACGATCTCGAACTCTTCTCACGAACGTAAATTGAACACCACCACTTGGCTTCTCGGTTGTTCTTCTTTTGGAAGAAGGAAGATGGTGGGATCTTAGGTTTTGGTTTTTGGGATGAGAAATATTGAAAGAGAGAGAGCAAAGCTTCTTTTGGTGAGAATTCCAAAAATGAGCTTCCAACGTTACAACCCTTGTTGCAAAAAGGGTTTATATAATGGAGGTAGGTGGAGTTGAAATTTCCACCTATTTACCATTTTACCACAACTATAGGTTATGCAAATCATATTTGCATAACCATATATTATAAAATATCTCATATATCATTTTACAAATCACATTTGCAATATTGTGGATTTTTTAAATTGAATCACATCCAATTTAATATCTCTCAACCTAATTTCTCCAAATTAGCCCTAATTCAATAATTAGGTTAACCTATAGTTTATTACGAATCTCATTCACATTAAACTATATATTATATCATTCATATCTCATATAAATGACATAAATGCCCTTTAGTGAACTTGAACACTTCAATTCACACCAAAACAGTAAACCTTCTTTTAATCGAGTTTGAGCCAACCGAGGGGCCTTATGTACCTACTGTGACGAGCTCCAATGATCCAAGATTAACCTATCAAACTCTTTGACCCGGTTAATCAACATTCATTAGCTATGGTAACACTCCACTAAAGCGCGTAGCTGCACTCCCATCAGTGTAAGATATTACGTGTCCACTGATATAACCAATGTCCATGAGTCGACCCTTCACAGGTTGTTCGTAGACACTACTGGTTCAAATTAACGTTTTACCCCTGTGTCTACTTCTTGCTCCTTAAGTTTCCACTGCTTCTCTAATGAACAACACCGTTGTAATGGTCCAACCATACATAACAACTCTCTCATGCCTGTGAGAGGGTGGGCGCCCGTTGTCCAAGCCCTGGAGACAACACTTAAGGGAACAACCCCTCTAGTTTCCCTAAAGGCGGGAACGAGTGAATTCCATCTCGCGTAGTTATGTTCTCAGCTCCCTACTTGGTCCTGTCCCTGAGAAGATAGGCATATTGAGCGAGTAACTGTGACCACCCTCACCCGTACTAGTCAAAGAACATACCCCCGCAGACATGAGTCCGTAACACGCTCAGGATTCAGGTCGAGTCACTAATGGTCATCTACGAATTTATTAGTCCTTACTGTCAACGGTGTGACATCAGTAGGTCTAATAATTCACGGTCTGGTCTTGTACAATCTCATTGTACACAATGCCTCCTCTCGCATGTCAACCACATGAACGAGTCAGATCATCTCGTTTGTATCTTAATACAAAGCGGGCCGCATCCACAGTGTATCTAGGATTAGGTCTCCAACCCCATCCATATACTGTAGACCGTTCAGGTCATTTACTCGAACGTAATCCTCCCTGTGTGTCCACTACACACCGTTCAAGTTTGTTGTCTCATATATTCAATGACCCTGGAGCTTAGTATATTGGTCCAAATTTGTAATAAATGCGAGACAAAATGATGAAATAAATAATTGTTTATTGTATTTCAAATGTATATTTACAAACTATGCGAGATTAGAACAAACATCCCAGCAAAATATACTTTTGAAAATTCATTAGAATTTAAAGACTAAAATAAAATTTTAAAGTTGACGACGAAAATGGAATAAATATTAAAGTTCACGATCAAATTAGCCTGCCTTTATCTACTAAACAATAATTACCGAATCACAATTTTATTTTTTAAATTGTAAAATTCAAGTATAAAGTAATAGATAAATATATAAGAGATCAGAAATAGAAACATAGGGAGAGATCAACAACTATGTGCTGGAGAGAAATATGAGTTTGAGAGATAGGTATGTTGAATAATAATAAATTTTGGCCAATCATAAATGACTGTATCATTGATTCAAATTAGTGCTAAATATATATTGGTAAATTTGAGACAAATTACAAATTTATACTGAAAAGACATGAAAATTTACAAATCAAATAATGTCACCTATCTACTATTGATCCATCGGATGATTTAAACTAGACCAATTCAGATATGTCATTTGACAATTTGATCCAAAGCTAATTTAGCCAAGATTACTGAAAAGAGATCAAGCCAAATTTAAAGAATCCAATCCTATTGAAAGAAAGATTAGGTTAAGCCCAAACTCAAAAGTTTGACCTAAAGTCCAACCAAGTCCAAGCTCGTACAATGCCCATCAAATTCTATAAACAGAGAAGGTCACCTTTAATTTTGGACTTTAAAAGAAGTTTGAATCTAAAGAATTCAAAAGCCCCTTGAAGCCAAAATATAGAGAATTCAAAAACTCAATGAGTCAGAAGTTGGAGAAGTTAGAATTCTGAGAATTCAAAAGCTTTAAGAGTTAAAATTATATTTGAAAATCCAAAAGAATTAGAAGTTAGAGAATTCATAAGATCCAAGACTTATTTAAAAGATTCAAAGACTAGAAGATTTCAAGAAATTGATCGTCTCATCACAAGCTACAAGTTGATGATTCAATCTCCTACCATCTAAGAACAAACTTACAAGTCCTGACATAAAAGTCTACATTTCAAGAGAAACTATCAAAGAATTATATATTAGAGACTTTAACCCTGATACAAATTTAATAAAATAGAGTTCATTCCACGATTTTAAATTTTAGGATAACAGTGATATGTTAGAGAGATAAAAAGATAAGTTTGAGAGATACACGATTTTTTTTTTTAAAAAAATATACATGCTAATAGAAAGGGATGTAGTAGAGTTTTTTTTCCTTATTTCTTTGAGTTAAGCATGTGGGAATAGAGAATCCAACCTCGAGGGACCTTCGATTTCTGCCGAACTTCCAGAGTACCAGCCATCGTCCATTCGGGAGCCTCTCCTGCATCGCCGCCTGAGCGTCTGAGCTAGCCGGCGATCAACCTTTGCAAGCCACCAACGACTAGAGCGTGGAGCCAGTTCTTCGAGCAACTGATTACTCGCCGGAAAAGAAAGGTCAGTCGTCACATTCCTCCTCGTCGACGCACCATCCGACCAACAACCCTTCAATGTCGCTGTCATAGGCTAACTGAAGCCAAAATTTCCAGTTAGGTGAGATTGCTCGACTCCCTCTATCATTGGGATGAATATATGGATTGAATAGTTGAGTTGTTGAATATTAAATTGGAGATTTGGATTTAAATTGTTGAAGCATAAAGTTTAGGGATCGAACGTGGTGCGGAGTCGAGAGTCAGGCATTGGAACGAGCTAAGGAGTGTTCGACATACACACTGAGCTTGAGGTAATTGGGGCAAGATTCTAAGATTTATATTTATGTATATATAATTATGTAGGTGAAGTTATGTTCGGAGTGTAATTTCGAAGGGTACTTGTTAAATAGGTTCTTCAAAAGAGGCGCACCTGCTAAGAGCTAGGATTAAGCTTCGGTTTGGGATCTAAGTCAAGGTAAGGGACCTTGTGCCGAATTTTTCTAAAATGGGATAAAGGAAAACGAATTTTATTATTTGATTTCAGAAGTATTTCATTGTTTATTTCTTTTGAAATCGATTGTGTTTAAAAACAATATTTTCGTCAAGTTATGAAAGTCATGCCATGTATGTTAGTTTATTGTCTTCCATGATATGTGCATTATAGTCGTGACAGATATATGAGACCTCATGCATTGTATATATGCCATTAAATGTTAGTAAAGGAAAGTGTGTCAATTGGCCTCCTGAGGTTTTTATGCATGGTCAAACGTGCATTAGAGACGAGATTTTCGTATGGATAACCTATTTTCCCGTGCATTAATGACATTTGACCTAACATTTCAAAATAATGAAATATGATCCATTCTGACGTGGCAATGTGCACAAAATTACTCATAAGGGTAATATGAAGCGACCTTTCTTGTTCACGCTCTCGTATGCAGAAACACTCTCGCTCCCGTTGTCTCTCTCTTGTTGTCTCGCTCTCGCCAAAATGAGTGGTCGAAAGTATAAAGAAAAAAGGACAAGGAAAAAAGTTAGAGAAGAGCTGGAGTAGCAGAGGTAGAGCGAGAGCGAGTCAACAAGAGTGAGACAGCGAGAGCGAGTCAACTATAGTGCGGTTTTTGTTGTTTTTTTTACTTTTCTCCAGAATTTTGACAACTTCATTACTATCATGAGCGAGAGCGAGAACGAGAGTGATAACGTGACTTGAGCGAGAGCGAGAATGAGAGAGGTAGTCAGAGTATGGTGCCCTTACGGTAATTTGGACGAAATGCACAGTACAAAAAGGGTCACATGTCATTAATTTTAGAACATGGGTCAAATCACATTAATGCACGTGAAAAGGAGTCTTCCATGCAATTTTCTCATTAGAGACCCTATGGTCAGCTTATAGGTGTCTGTGAGAGAATCAAAATATATAAGGGTCTGTGAGGGACTCAAACTATAGGGGTCTGTGAGGGACTCAAAACGAAAGAACTCAGGATGACCAATTGACCACTTAAATCAAAAGAATGTCATGTATTTTAGTTATGATTTATTACGAGGAAGCTTTAGGTCCCGCATATGAAATTTTTATATAAAGTTTAAAAGTCATGATTGTTTGTGTATGCATGTCCCAAACCTCGGTAGCGAGGTCACTTATTGGGTATTTTTTTTATAATACTCACCCTTTTATTTTTTTTTAAATGTTTTCAGGTAAAGGCAAGGGCGTACAGGGCGAGTGACCGCGACGCGTTACCAATACCATGGGTCAAGACATGATTTTCGCATCTCTTTATAGTAGCAGTCATAGAGAAAAGGATTTTGTTAAATTCATTTACATTCAGGATTTAAAGTGGGCCAAACTATTAGTGTTATTCAAGTTTTTGGTTATTTTGAGATCCCTAATGATGATTTTAAAAAGTTTTCGGTTTTACATTGTTTTGCTTTAATTACTGGTCTAAAAGTGCATGCATGTTTAGTAGTGTTCTTAGGAATTTAGTTCATAAAAGTAGGTGCGTTAATGATACAATGTCATAACGAATTGATAAAAGACAAAAATGACATTTTAAAAATGAGCTTTTTTGAATCCCAAATTATAATTTTAAAAATGCTTTTCAAATTTTGAGTTACATTTAGCAAATAACTTTAATTAACATATCTTTTAAAGAAAGTTGAATTGGTCAATTTTTTTAATGTAAAATGTCATACTTTAAACACTAATTCATCCTTGTTTTATGTGAGATTAAAAAAAGTGTCACTTAAGAAAACTATCCATATCTAGTATAGTACATATATTTTAGAATATTTAACAAAACAATAAAGACTAGATTGAAACCAACTTTTAAGTTATATGGACAAAAATGTTAATTAAACCTAAAAAGTTTAAAGCATAGGAACAATAGAAACTATATATGGTAAAGTATGTATATTTAAGAATGTAATTTGACCATATTATTGTTATGTAATGAATTTTTGGATTAAAATTATAATGTATGATATATACGGTAACTTTAAAATAATTGTGAAGGAACCATTGATGTAGCATTTTTTTTTTGTTTTTTTGGCATTAAGCTGCCTTTTCTTTAACAGGGAAAAAACCAATTCTAATATGCTTATTTGTTTATAAATAATTAGTTCTTTAGGCCTTTTTTTAATGTTATGATCTATTGACTATGTGGGTGATATTGTTGACTTTCTAGAAGGATTGCTGATTTTAATGTTTTTCCCATTAATTAGTCAATGGTCACAAAATGAGGGAATTTTTTTTTCGTACATGTTTTCTAGATCTCCAACATTTATTTTTTATAACAAAAATAGGAAAAGAAAAATGGCTAAACTCCTTATTATTTCAATTGAAGCCTTTTCTTAAAAGGGTAAAATAAAATTGAGACCCATTAAAGGAAGGCAGTTTAGGGAAGTCAATGGTCAAAGCAAAGAGGGAGAAAAATGGTTGATTTATTGTGTTCATTAGTCAATGTGTGTTTTTCTTTTAAAACATCCATTAGTAAATGTTTATAACAGAATAGAAAACTTTGATTCTTCTGTCTTAGCTCGCTTGTTTTGAACTGCTCCAACATTAATAATTTTTTTTTTTTAAAAAAGACCGTTTAAGTTCTTTTTCATTATTAAGGAAGAGCATATATATTATAAATGGTGCTTTCCTTGGTTTAAAAAAAAAAAAGAAAAAGAAAAAATCTATGCCAAAATCTGGAAGTTGTATCAATAAGAATCCCTAAATAATAATTGTATCAATTAAAACTTTGAACTTTATCAATTTACATCTTCTATTAGATTATGTTTAAAAAACGTTAATTTATGTGGGTGCAAACTTATAATTATATCAACTAAACTCTTGAATTTGAATAAGCGAATAAATTTAGATCATCTGTTTCAAATAATGGACAATTTTCAAAAGGAAGAGTCTAAATTATTTTAATAAGTCTATACACATGTGAGAATTAATGCACGGACAAATTTTCAGTGAGGGCCTAAATTCTTCCGGAGTTAAGTTGTTATAATTATTATTAGTTGATATGGTTAATCAAATTTATATTGTTTTATTTAGTTATTAAAAATTAGCATTATGTTATTTTGTACCTTCTCCTCTATTATATGTGTAGATTATTATAAATACCTACCTTCTGTAAAAATACTTTCAAGAAATGAGAATGATGTTTCACAACTATTCTGTGAAACTTATCATGGTATCAGAGCATATAGACTCATGTCATCTCTCATTCTCACGCCTTCCCCTCTTTCGTTGCCATTTGTCTCCTACTATTAGTGTCTTTTGTCTCCTCTTGATTAGAATGGTGTCTTCTGTCGAAGCTTTCTCTTCGAATGAACACAAGTCTCCACTCTTTCTCCTTACCAACATTTGCAATCTCATCTCGATTCGGCTTGATTCCACAAATTATGTGTTATGGAGATCTTAGTTCTCATCGATGGTGCACACACACAAATTATTCGGGTTTGTTGATGGCTCAAATGCTACTCCTTTGAAGTTTCCTACTGTTTCAGATGCTATGTTTGATAATCTTATTTTATATGATGATTGGATGGAAAAAGATCAAATGTTGATGATTTTGATTAACGTTATGCTATCGGCAGAAGCTTTAGCATCTATTGTTGGTTGTACGTCTTCAAAGGAGACATTAGAGAGACATTACTCTTTTAGTTCTCATTCCAATATTGTTAATTTGAAGATCGATCTTCAATCCATTATGAAAAAGATCGACGAATCGATTGATTCCTATGTTAAACGAATCAAAGAGATAAAAGGTCGTTTGCAAATATACCCACAATTGTTCAGGATGAAGATTTGTTGAGATATGCTCTTAATGGTTTTTCGTCCGAGTATAGCACATTTCGCACCTCTATGCTCTTAATGGTCTTTCGTCCAAGTATATCTTTGATGAAACTTGTTTTCCCTTTTCTAATTTTTCACCTACTGAAAACCCTTCCATCGCATTGTTGGGGTTTGTGCCCTAAAACTCGTAGTTTGTATTTTATTGTTCTAATTATTGTAATAAAGTGTTATTATTTCAATAAAGAGTTATTGTTTGTTATTTACGATATTGCACCTATTTTAACCCTAAATCCAATAAACTAAACATCTAAGGTTGTAAAATGTATTTTTAACTGAATGTAGTGTACATATAAAGGATCTCGGTTCGAGATACAACCTAAAGGGTCTATAGTAAGGGGATAAGGTTTGGGTACCTTACCTTGAAAAAACTATGGATGTGGCCCACTTTGTATATGATACAAACACTGTGATCCTAACGTGTTCGTGTAGATGACATGTGAGTTGGGATATCCTATGTAATGAGATTACATAAGACCGGACCGCGAAATAGTAACCACTAGATGTAACTCCGTTGACTAGCTAGGTTTCTATTTCACTAGGATGACCTAGGCAACTTGATCTCAATCCTGAGCGGGTTACGAACTCCTGTTTGCGAGGGATTGTCATTTGACTAGTATGGGTGAGAGTGGCCAGATTCGCCGACTCAATATGCCTACTTTCTTGGGGGCAAGACCGAGTGAGCAGCTGGGGACTTAGCCTAGCAAGATGGAATTCACTCCTTCTCGACTCCTAGGATAAGTAGATGAATGTTCCCTTAAGTGGTGACTCCGGGACTTGAACAAAGGGGACGACTCTCTCATTGGCCCGAGAGGGACTTCTGTTTGTTGGTAAGACCACAAACAAATTGTTCATTAGAGGAGAACTGGTACTTAAGGTACAAGATGTAACCAAGGGGTAAAACGGTAATTTGACTCAGCTGGTGTTACGAACATTCGTGAAGGATTGACTTGTTGTTATTGGTCAATATTCGTGGACACAGAAATATATTTGCAGTGAGAAGAGTGCAACTGCGGGACTTGAGTGGAGTGTTCCCGCAGTTGATGAATGTTGATTAGGAGGTTAATGAGATTAACCGAGTAATCTCGTATCGTTAGAGCTTCTGATATGTAGGTCCATTAGGTCCACTTTCTAACTCGTAAAGGGTTCTTAGATCGTTTGAATTTGAAATGTTCAAATTTATTAGGGAATATATATTTATGTATATATGTCACACCCCCTACCGAACCACCTACTAACTTAGCCCGGAAGACAGCATGAAGGCAACGGACATTGTTACCTCTTAACAATACCTGCTAACTCTGCTTTACCTGATAAACATACTATGTTCACATATGGAACACTTTAAACTTAACACAGCGGAAACTGGACAAGTATTAAACATACATAAGGAGAAACTCTTCTTAAGTCTCTCTTAGAAACTAAAACGACAAATGCATCAGAAACAACACAAGACAACCCATTGTTTATACAACCTCTAATGTACAAACAACTACAACTGCATAGTCCTCTCAAGATAATTTACAACACATATAGACATGCGATACAACTCTAGCCACGTACAAAATATCAAACTTATGAAGCTTTCAACACACTATCGCAGGATGTCAGGTACCAGGAGCTCGATCTCTACCTGAAAAGTTTAAAGAACATTGAAAGAATGAGCTATGAAGCTCAGGGAGTGACTGAGTTTAAAATCTATAACTCGTAAAACATTTCACCTGAAAAACTTATGAGCATATGTATTTGTAGTCAAGCGTTAAAAATAAACATGGAATCATAATAGATTTTCAGAAAACCAGCAAGTTTGTCGTTAAAATCTCGTAAGGCATATAAATGATATAAACCCTTTTAAAACATGTCACAATCCACGTTGTGTAGGACACACCAAGTACAACCAACGTTTACTCTACAATATAGTGGGGCTCGCCCAGTACTCCCATCGTCTTTGTCGTAGTGGGGCCCGCCCAGCACTCACGACAACATCGTTGTCACAGAATACACTCAACGTCGACAACAGTACATGACCTGTGTGCACACGGTACTATAAAGCCTCGGGCTCAACATCTCATTTATTTACTCAATCGGGTCTCAGAAAACATCATAAAAATGTTTGAACATGCATGCTTATCTTTTCTTTCATAAAACTGAAAATCTTTAAATCATATTTGCTAGTACATACTTGCTCGAAATCATATCATTTCCATAAATTTCAGCAATCAATAGACATATGCTCATGTATAAATTTCATCAAGACATTTAGGGTCACAATGAATACTTGAAACCATATCTAGGAAAATATTTATACTCATAAACATGTATTCAAAAAGAAAACATAAAGCATTAAAATCTTTCATTCTAGCAAAACTTGCATTTCTTAAAGCATATTCCAAGCATATGGTTCATTTTCGAAATTCGTTTTGTCACTCACAGTGTTAAAACTGGAACCTTGGCCCGTACACTCGACCTATCTCCTTTTGGCCTGTCAAACAAACCAAATCCATGTATTAGAACCTCGAGCTCACGATTTTTAACCTTAAAATTACAAAAACCACACCATCCAATTTCCCAGCATTTCACAGATTTTATACCCTGTATTCAAATAGTCATAACTTCTTCATTACTTATCCAAAAAGGAAGTACTCTATACCAAACTCTTTGTTTTTGAATCGTTTAAAAATCATATGAAGAAATGAAATTGATATTCCCAACGGATTGATTCGAAAATACCTCGATAGCTTTTTCCCTAAAAACAACCTACTGCTGTTTCCAGATTCAATTTCCTGCTGCACAACAAATTTAACCTAAAATTTAAAATATCTTCCAGTCATTTTCTACTCATGATTTCTTCATGAAAGTTATAGGAAATTCAATAATCGTTCCAACCATACCTATTAGAGATTCTTATTCCAACTTTACGGATCAACACAACCAAAACACCAGAGGCTTCTCGAATTTGATAGCAAATTCTGTCTTCTGCCTTCCTCTTCACAAAACAGTATCTTAACTTCAGAATTTGCTCGAGCTTCCTTCACGAATTTTGTTTAAATTTGAGTTACCTTTCAAGAAAATCAAACCTCAAACCTTACCTCTTCTTTTAGAGCTCGAAATGATTAAAACATCAGAACATTGTTGAATTGATCATAGAATTTCCATAGAAATTGAATTGAACCTTTCCCCTTCCTTCTTCAAACTCAAAACCAGAAATTCACTCTCTTCTTCTTCCTTCATCTCTCCCCCACGAAGGCCTCTGCTTAGTTTGTGAAAAATGAGTTTAAAAAGAATTTTAAAATGACTTTAAAGAAAACCAAACGATGGAGGCAAGATTTGTCCTTTTCCCCTTTTCCCTTTTGTTTTTTCTTTTTTATTTCTCTCCTTTATCTCTTTCCTTCTTTTTTTTTTCTTTTCTTTTCTTTTCTTTTCAAAGAAACAAAAAATATATTAAACTTTTCCTTTTCTTGTTTTCTTTTATTTTTTTTTTAAGGAAAATTTCAAAAAGAGATCTCGGGTTTACAACTTACCTCCCCTTAAGAAATTTCGTCCTCGAAATTTTGTAGTCTTTAACTGAAAATCGTCGGGTACTTCCTCCTCATTTGGTCCTCTAACTCCCAGGTTGCCTTCTCCACTCCGTGATGTCTCCAACGAACCTTCACGAGTGAGATCGTCTTATTTCTCAAAACTTGTTCTTTCCTGTTGAGGATTTGAACTGCATCCTCCACGTAACTCATGTCTTCTTTCAGCTCAACTGGTTGTGCTTGCAACACCATGAGTCGGATCTGGAATATACTTCCTCAACATGGACACATGAAAAATATCATGTACTCGAGATAGTTCTCACTGCAACTCCAAATCGTAGGTCACTGGACCAACTCGTCCCGTTACTTGATAAGGACCAATATATCTAGGACTTAGCTTACCTTTCTTGCCAAAACGAAGAACACCTCTCCACGGAGATAACTTCAAGAAAACTTGATCTCCGACTTAGAATTCTAAGTCCTTTCGTCGCTTATCTGCGTAACTCTTCTGATAGTTTTGAGCTACCTTCAGATTCTCCCTGATTACCTTAATATTATCTGTCGTAACTTGCACCAACTCAGGACCGATAAGCTTCCGCTCTCCTACTTCGTTCCAACATATGGGCGTTCTACATGGTCTTCCATACAGAGCCTCAAATGGCGCCATGCCAATACTCGACTGATAGCTGTTATTGTAGGCGAATTCCATAAGTGATAGGTGTGTATCCCAACTTCCCTTAAATTGAAGGACACATGCTCTCAACATGTCCTCTAGGGTTTGGATGGTCGTTTCTGATTGCCCATCTATCTGAGGATGGAATGTTGTACTAAAATTCGGCTTTGTCCCCATAGCTTTCTGTAAGCTAGGCCAAATCTTAGAAGTAAATCTCGGATCTCTATCTGAAACTATGGACACTTGCACTCCGTATTGACTCACAATTTTGTCGACGTATAGCTTAGCAAACTGATCAAGTGTAGACGTCGCTTTAATCGGTATAAACTGTGTTGTCTTAGTGAGTCTATCCACTATTACCCAAATACCATCATGTCCACTTGAAGTATGCGGTAATCCAAACAGAAAATTCATAGTGATATGCTCCCATTTCCACTCCGGCACTGGCAATGGATTATGGAGTCCTCCTGGCCTCTGTCTAACTTGCTTAACCTGTTGGCAGATCAAACATCTATCAACATAATCAGCTATCTCCCGCTTCATCCCAGGCCACCAATACGTCCCCTTCAAAGTTTTGTACATCTTGGTGCTTCCTGGATGCATAGTGTAAGCTGAACTGTGAGGTTCCTCTAGAATAACATCTTTAAGCTCACTAAAACTTGGAATGCATAGTCTTCCCTGCCTCTCTATGGCTCCGTCTGATCTTATCTTAAACTCTGCTTCTGGGCCCTGTTTGGACTTTCCAAACATTTTCTGCAAGTTACTATCCTCTGGTTGTCTTCTCACAATCTCTGCTACGAGCGAAGACTTGACTTGGAATTGTGCAAAAAGGCTCCCTGAATTCTCTTCACTCACAACTGCCTTAGAATCCCTTAGAGTACTTAAAAAGGTTGCTCGAATACCACACAAGGCGTCCTTAGGAAGTCTTGACTTCCTGCTTAATGCATCTGCTACCACATTCGCCTTACCTAGATGGTATTCTATGGTACAATCATAATCTTTAATCAGTTCTAACCATCTTATCTGTCTCATATTCAACTCCCTCTGATCAAAGATATACTTCAGACTCTTATGATCTGTGTAAATGTGACACCTTTCACCAAACAAGTAATGCCTCCAGATCTTCAATGCTAAAAAAACTACCGCTAGCTCAAGATCGTGGGTAGGGTAATTACACTCGTGCCTTTTCAATTGCCTTGACGCATAAGCTATTACTTTTCCTTCTTGCATGAGAACCCACCCTAAACCTTGCCTCGAAGCGTCACAGTAAATCACGTATTCTTTTCCCTTTACAGGAAGTGTTAGAATAGGTGTTCACACTTATCTGACCATTCAAACTTAGCATTCTTCCTTGTTAAAGTTGTTAAGGGTAATGCTAATCGTGAGAAATCCTCAACAAACCGCCTGTAGTATCCTGCCAAGCCTAGGAAACTACGTACCTCTGTCGCACTAGCTGGTCTCTCCCAGTTGACTACTACTTTCACTTTATTCAGATCCACACTAACTCCATTTGTTGAGACAACATGCCCCAGAAACACTACCTGATTCAACCAAAACTCACATTTGCTAAATTTAGCATACAACTGTTTATCACGTAGTATTTGTAGAATAATCCTCAGATGTTCCTCATGTGCTTTCCTGTCAACCAAATAAACTAGTATATCATCAATAAATCCTATAACAAACTGATCCAAATACTGGTGGAAAATCCTGTTCATGAGGTCCATGAAAACTGCTGGTGAATTTGTTAAACCAAATAGCATTACTAAAAACTCATAATGCCCGTACCTCGTTCTGAATGTTGTCTTAGGAATATCAGATTCTCTGACCTTTAAATGATGGTATCCTGATCTTAAATCAATCTTAGAAAACACTGATGCTCCTCGTAACTGGTCAAACAAGTCATCTATACGGGGTAAAGGATACTTGTTACGTATCGTGACTTTGTTTAATTGTCTATAATCAATACATAATCTAAGGGTACCATCTTTCGTCTTTACAAATAACACTGGAGCTCCCCAAGGCGATACACTAGGTCTGATGTATCCCTTATCAACTAGTTCTTGTAACTGCATCTTCAGCTCCCTGAGTTCACTTGGAGTCATTCTATACGGCGCTTGCGAAATAGGTGTTGTTCCTGGTAGCAATTCAATGGTGAACTCAACTTCCCAATCAGGTGGCAACCCTGACAGATCTGCTGGAAAAACATCAAGAAATTCATTCACAACAAGAACATCTTTTCGTTTTAGCTTTTCCTCCTGCACCTCTACCACATGTGCAAGAAACACCGTGCAACCTTTCCTCAATAACTTCTCAGCTTTTAATGCTGAAATCAAACTGGTAGAAATAATCTTCCTTTCACCCTAGAAAACTACTTCAGCCAATCCTGGTTTCCTGGAAACAACTTCCTTTCTATGGAAATCCATTGAAGCATAATGAGTAAATAAGAAATTCATCCCTAAGATTGCATATAACACCTGCAACTCTAGTGGAAGAAGATCCACTTGAAGGGAATGAGAATCCCCGCGCAGCGGAAGACGATCGAATCGTCATGGTATCATCATGCTACATGCTTATTAAAAATGATCTAACTATTAGATCTAGGCTAAACATGCTGAAATTTTACAGCAAGAAGGAAAACTTACTTGTTGTAGACCAATTCAGCAAACTCTCCTTGTAGATCACGAACTCTTCGCGCTTCTCGATCTCCACGAACTCTTCCACGATCAGATCCCAAACACTACCAAATGATCTTCTTGGTTGTTCTCTATTGGAGAAGGGAAGTTGGTGGGAACTTTTGTTTTTGGAAAGAGAGGAGAAATGAGAGAATGGAGACAGTTCACTTTTGGATTCTTAGGTCAAAATCCAAAAATGAGAACTTCGCTTACCAAACCCATCTTACAAAGGGTTTATATAGTGGAATGATGAAGTTCACAACTTCACATTATTACCACTTTACCACAACCATATGTTATGTAAATCTCATTTACATAATTATATAATATAAGATATCTCATATCTTATGTTGCAAATCTCATTTGCAATAATTGTGGATTTAATTAAATTGAATTACATTCAATTTATTTTCTCACTATCAATTTCTCCAATTAGGATAATATATAGTTTATTGTGAATCTCATTCATATTAAACTATATATTATATCATCTATATGATATAAATACTCTTAAAGTGAAATTGAACACTTCAATTTCATGCCAAAACATTAACCCTTCTTTTATCCCGCATTGAGCCAACCAAGGGATCTAATGGACCTCAAAGATGATTTGGCTCCAATGATTTGAGGTTAGCTACCAAACTCTTTGGACCCGGCCAACCAATGTTCATTAGCTACGTAACACTCCACTAAAGCCCGTAGTTGTACTCCCATCGATGTAGAATATTACGTGTCCACCGATATAACCAATGCTCATGAGTCGACCCTTCACAGTTGTTCGTGGACACTACTGGTCAAATTACCGCTTTTACCCTGTGGTCTACATCTTGTTCCTTAAGTCCCCACCGCTCCTCTAATGAACAACATATTGTGATGGTCCACCATACACAACACTCTTCTCGGGCCGGTGAGAAGGTGGGCGCCGCTTGTCCAAGCCACGAGACAACACTTAAAGGAACAACCCTCTAGATTCCCTATAAAGTGAAACGAGTGAATTCCATCTCGCGTAATTAGGTTCCCAACTCTCTACTTGGTTCTCGTCACCCGAAAGATAGGCATATTGGGCGAGTAACCAAGACCACCTCACCCGTACTAGTCAAAGGATAGACCCCGCAGCATGAGTCCGTAATATGCTCGTGATTTCGTCGAGTCACTAATGGTCATCCACGAATTTATTAGTCTTTACTGTCAACGGTGTTATATCAGTAAGTCTAATGATTCACGGTCCGGTCTTGTACAAGCTCATTGTACAGGATGCCCCCACTCGCATGTCAACCACATGAACGAGTCGATCACCTCGTTTGTATCTAATACAAAGCGGGTTGCATCCACAGTGTATCCCAGGATTAGGTCTCCAACCCCATCCTTATACTGTAGACCGTTTGGGTCATTAACTCGAACGTGATCCTCCTTGTGTGTCAACTACACACCGTTCAAGTTCTAGTTCTCTCATATATTCAATGACCCTGGAGCTTAGTTTATTGGAAAGGTTTAAAATATTTGCGAGACATAAAGTGAAGAAAAGAATAACTCTTATTAATTTCAAAACAATATTTTACAAACACGAGATTAGGACAGAAATCCCAACAAACTCCCACTTGGACTAAGCTAGTGGAGAAGGTACATTTCCAAAATGTATTTGAGTTACAATAAAAAATTACAATAAACTAGGGCATTGAATACCCGTTTACACATCTCCCACTTCCCCTAGTCAAGAAGCTCTCGAATACCTAGACTCTCTAGGTGACCCTCAAACACTTTAGCCGTGAGGGGCTTTGTAAATGGATCAACTACATTGTGCTCCGATGCTATCTACGTGATCATCACGCTCTCGCGTGTGTACAATTTCCCGTGACGATGATACTGCGCTCAATGTGTTTACCTCTTTTATGGCTTCGAGGCTCACGTGAATTGGCTCGCACCACCAAGTTATCACGAGCAATGATGTGATTGACAAGTTCATATTTGGAACAACTTCCAAATATGTCATGAACTTCCTTAGCCAAACAGCTTCCTTTGCAGGTTCACAAGCCGCAACATACTCTACTTCCATAGTGGAATCGGCAATGCATCCCTGCTTGATGCTTCGCCATACTACAACTCCTCCATTCAAGACGAAGGCTGACCCCGAAGTGGATTTCCTAGAATCCTTATAGGTCTGAAAGTCAGAATCCGTGTATCCTGTAAGGATCAAATCCCCACGGCCATACACTAAGTTGTAGTTCCTCGTTCTCCTAAGATACTTGAGGATTGTCTTTACTACCGTCAGGTGATCTAATCTGGATTGGGTGATATCTACTGACAATTCCTACTGTATAACAGATGTCGGCCCTAGTACACAGCATTGCATACATCAGGCTCCCTACAGCTGAAGCATATGGAATACGTCTCATATCCTCAACATCTTGAGGAGTCTTAGGACACTGATCCTTAGACAAATGAACTCCATGCCTAAAAGGCAACAAGCCCTTCTTGGAGTTCTGCATCTTATATCTAGACAACATCTTGTCAATATAAGATGCCTGAGACAAGCCTAGCATTCTGTTCCTCCGGTTCCAGACTATCTGGATACCTAGAACATACTGAGCTTCTCCCAAATCTTTCATTTGGAATTGTGAAGCTAGCCACTTCTTAACGTCAGTAAGAAAATCTATCTCATTCCCAATGAGAAGAATATCGTCCACATACAACACCAAAAAATGCGACAGTTTTGTCGACGATTATCTTGTAGACACAAGGCTCGTCGGCATTTTGATCAAAGCCATAAGATTTGATTGCTTCATCAAACCTTATATTCCAAGACATCGAAGCTTGTTTCAGTCCATAAATGGACCTATGAAGCCGGCAAACCTTTTGCTCTTGGCCTTGGGCAATGAACCCTTTGGGCTGGTCCATGTAGATGGTCCCATCAAGTTTGCCATTCAGAAAGGCTGTCTTGACATTCATCTGCTATACCTCGTAGTCATAATACGCGGCGATGACCAGAAGGATCCTGATTGACTTTACCATGGCAACAGGTGAAAAGGTCTCCTCATAGTCAACCCCTTCAACCTGGGTGATACCCTTTGCCACTAGTCGGGCTTTGAAGGTTTGCACCTTCCCATCTACGCCACGTTTACGCTTGTAGATCCATTTACAACCAATAGGTTTTACCCCATCCGATTGATCCACAGGCTCCTAGACAGAATTGAAGTGCATAGACTCCATTTCTTGGTCCATAGCTTTAATCCACTCGTCTTTATCAACATCAGTCATTGCTTTATCATAGGTCAATGGATCCTCACAGTCATTGTCAGCAGCGACAACTGAGGTTTCAGCTAAACCCATATAGCGATCGGGCTGTCTCACAGTCCTCCCACTACGTCGAGGCATTCCCAACTCTTGGGAACGGATTTGACTAGACGTGCTAGGATCAACAACGCTTGCTGACGTACTAGCCTCATCAACAACTCTTGCTGATGTACTATCCATTTCATTCAATACAATTTTACTCCTTGGTAAATGATCCCTGATGTGGTCTTCCTCTAAGAAAATGGCGTTTGTCGACACAAGCACCCTATTTTCCTTGGGATCGTAAAACAGACCACCCCTAGTCTCTTTAGGGTAACCTACGAATAGGCACAATTTCGAATGGGGTTCCAACTTTTTCGGGTTTGACACCAACACATGGGTCGGGTATCCCTAAATTCTGAAGTGATGTAAACTGCCTTTACGTCCACTCCAGAGCTCAAAGGGTGTTTCACAAACACTCTTTGATGGAACATTGTTCAAAATGTAAACCGCAGTCTCTACTACGTACCCCCCAAAAAGAATCAGGGAGACGAGCATAGCTCATCATCGACCGAACCATGTCCAACAAGGTTCTGTTTCTCCTCTCCGATATACCATTCTGCTGTGGCATACCAAGTGCTGAGAGTTGGGACGTAATTTCGTGTTCTATCATATAGTCCTGGAATTCAATGTCCATGTACTCTCCACCTCGATCCAATCGAAGTGTTTTAAGCGATTTACCTAAGAGATTTTCAACCTCAGTCTTATACTCCTTGAACTTTTCAAGAGTTTCAGACTTCTTATGCATTAGGTAAATATACCCATATCTGGAGTAATCGTCTATGAAAGACACGAAGTACTCATAACCGCTCCGAGCTTTAACATTCATCGGACCACAAAGGTCAGAATGTACTAACTCAAGAGACTTTTTGGCTCTATATCCTTTTCCACTAAAAGGACGTTTAGTCATTTTGCCTTCAAGGCATGACTCACATACTGGTAAAGAGTTTTCTTCCAACTCGTTTAGAAGTCCATTCTTCACTAGTTTCTCAATCTTATTGAGATTAATGTGTCCTAATCGTAGATGCAAAAGATGGACATTTTCTTTTGGAGAAATTTTTGCTTTCTTAGTTCGTGTTTCCGCAGTTTTAAACAATTCAGTATTCAAAACACTTTTAACGGAATTGGGTTTTAAAACGTACAGATTATTTTCAAGTGAAGCTGAACAAATAACATTCCCTTTGGAAGAAATAAACGCTTTATTTAATTCAAAAGAAACGGAAATACAATGTTCAATTAAACAGGAAATAGAAACAAGGTTTCTAGTAAACCCTGGAACTATGTACAAATTGTCTAACAATAAGTACTTCTCCTTAAAATGCACGGACTTCACGGTGCCGATTGTTTGCAGCAGAGACAAGCTCCCGGATCCAACCCGTAGAGTCACCTCACCTCTCGCGCTGCCGCCAGAATCAATCCCTCGAAAGAAGAACAAACGTGGTTAGTGGCGCTGAATCTAATATCCGGAAGAGTCATTACTCTCCACTAAACATGTTTCTACCACAAGTAAATCACATTTACCTTGGTTCTTCCTCTCGGCTAGGAATTTGGGACGCTTCTCTTCCAGTTGTCCGCTTCCATTGCAGTGGTGGAAACACTTTCCTTTCTCTGCAACCTCCTTGACCTTCTTGCCCTTCTCCCGGGCAACAACTCGATTAGTTTTACCCCTCTTCATCCTCTTCTTCCCTTTCGGGCGTAAAGGAGAGCAACAGTTTTTGTCCTGCAGGTTGAACCCCATGATAAGACACAGTAGGCAACATTTGCCTCGATTCCTTGACCTGTTCAGTGGACCGAAATTCAGTAGCTCATTGAGGAGGGTAGTCGATTGTAGCTAATTTTGTTCATAACAAACATTGCTACGGCCCAAGGAAACTCTTGGAAGAGTCTCCATGATAAAATCGACTGCTCGACTCGTCGATCGAAGCCCCATTCATCTCGGCCCAGATTAAAGCGGGTCATCATGTCTAGAACATGTTCACGGACAGACGATCCCTCTTTCATCCGAGCGTTGAAAATGTATTTGAGCGAGTCATGTCGGACCTGAAAGAACTATTGTCCAAACATTTCCTGCAAGGGCTCCATGATTTCCTTAGCGGAAACTATCAGCTCATGCTTCTTTGCCAAGACATCAGACATGCTGGCAATTATGTAGACCTTGGCCTTTTCATTGGCCCTGATCCATCGATCGTACGTATCGCGAATAACTCGCGACGCGGTCGCGCCCGGCATCTGAGGACACTCCTCAGACAACACGAACTTTATGTCGTCAGTTACAAGTAAAGCTATAATAGTGCTAGACATTTTTAACTGAATTTTAAGAAAAACTTTGTATTAGTCTCGCAAAAAACCTTTTGAGTTAATCTAATTTTAGCAAAAAAAATTTCATGATCCCTAGGTCATTCAAAATTTTGCAATGATACCCTAAAGGTTTAGAATGATTGCCATCGAAGGGTGAACAGAACACTCCTCCTCTAGGACGAGACTTTCTCGATCAGACCCTAATCCCAGAATAACTCTTATTCTATTAGGCATCCAATTACCATTGTTCGGTCAAATTCATTAACACTTAACGAATTCTGTGAGTGTCCTCAATCTTTAAGTTTTCAAGTATCCGTCCTAATAATAGCCACCGAAGGGTGAACTAAGAAGGAAAACAAACCAGGAAACTGTATCCCTTTCGGGAATCCACCGTGCTCCGACTCCTATGATCAAGCCCTCCGAAGGGATTGTCTGGACCAGGCCAAACTAGCAGGCAGATCATAGATGTCTCACGGTGTGAATCAAAAGAAGAGACCGTGGGTCTCGTTTTCACAAGTCCCGCTCCCACTCACTATAAGTACTCTCTCCATCCACTGATATTGACTTATACAAATGCCACCCGAAGGGGGACGCTCCCATTTGCGCCACGAGGCTGAGTATAGATCTCACGGTGCGGACTTAAAGAAGATTTGTGGTTGGAAATATAAATGTATCTTATACACTATATTTCCTCCCACTCAGTACTTTAATTTTAATAGGGAGTGACCTAGATAATCGGCTAAAAATTACCTAAGTCTATCAATATAACTCTTATATGGTATTTAGCCTAAGTCTATAATCACATTATTAACTTAGGTCTATATGAGAAAATTAATTAACACTTAATTAACGCTACACGTAAATATAATCTAAGAATCTCCTGACCGAATTCACACCTGTGTCGGTTTCGAGGTAGGGTGTTCTCATGAAGCGCGTCAACTTAAATATCCCAGCCTTAGACAAAACCTTCCTTAGACAGAGTTACTAATCAGTCACCATTCAAAGATAATATTTGATTTCCTAAAATTCTAATCTTATTAGAAAATTAGAAAACCTAAGTCTAATTATTCAAGTTCTAAACACTTTAAAACTAATAATTAACTTAGGTTGCATGCATTTCTATGTTATAGTGCTTGATCATTCATTACATGAATAACTATATACTATAACATGATAATTATTCATCACATGAATAAAAATGCATGAGCATACTTTAATCTAAAAATATAACACTTATATTAATAAATTAAATATGCATTTAATTACATTATAACTCTTATAATATAACCTATCATGCAAACTATATTATAACTCTTATAATATATATGATGCATGAATATGTTTAACCTAAGATGAGATTTTAAATCTATATGACATACATTATGCACATAGAAATTAATTAAAATCATATATCTCATGCATAAAATAATTAAATAGCAAAATTGGACCGGTTTTTGGCACCTAGGGACAATTATTTAATTAAATAAAATTAATATAACAAGTATATTAATAATATTTAATAAAATAATTAAGTAAATAAATTAAAAAAACATTTTAATTAAAAAAAACTGAAAAATTAATATATCAACGGTTTAAAAACGTCCCATGTCGCCTGCATTCAATCTGCAACGTCTACAGCGTTGCAACGCTGTGGGCAACATTGCCACGCTACGCCCAGCGTTGCAACGCCATCTTACTACAGAGCCTTCTACCGCGGGCACGGCGTTGAGACGCCGTTGGGCAGCGTCTCAACGCCATCGACAGACAGCAAGCTCCTTGCTGGTTTTGCCCCATATTTTCGCCTGTTTCCGCTCCGATTTCTTCACAGCAACTCTTGCTACAAACGACCCGGACTTACAGACTCGATTTACAACAAAATTGCCCAAAACAACGGGCCCTTACATTGATCTCATCAACATAATTGTAAATCTAGTCTAGTGCCAAAAACCGAAAACATCCATTTCGCAAACCAAACATTCATCTCATGAAAACATGGCAAAATACCCACCTAAATCTTAATAAAACAGTGCATAGATGAATGACCATTGAAATGGCTCTGATACCAATTGAATGGAATGAGAATCCCCGCGTAGCGGAAGACGATCGAATCGTCATGGTATCATCTTGCTACATGCTTATTAAAAATGATATAACTATTAGATCTAGGCTAAACATGCTGAAATTTTACAGCAAGAAGGAAAACTTACTTGTTGTAGACCAATTCAGCAAACTCTCCTTGTAGATCACGAACTCTTCGCGCTTCTCGATCTCCACGAATTCTTCCACGATCAGATCCCAAACACTACCAAATGATCTTCTTGGTTGTTCTCTATTGGAGAATGGAAGTTGGTGGGAACTTTTATTTTTGGAAAGAGAGGAGAAATGAGAGAATGAAGAGAGTTCACTTTTGGATTCTTAGGTCAAAATCCAAAAATGAGAACTTCGCTTACCAAACCCATCTTACAAAGGGTTTATATAGTGGAATGATGAAGTTCACAACTTCACATTATTACCACTTTACCACAACCATATGTTATGTAAATCTCATTTACATAATTATATAATATAAGATATCTCATATCTTATGTTGCAAATCTCATTTGCAATAATTGTGGATTTAATTAAATTGAATTACATTCAATTTATTTTCTCTCTATCAATTTCTCCAATTAGCCTTTAATTCAACAATTAGGCTAATATATAGTTTATTGTGAATCTCATTCATATTAAACTATATATTATATCATCTATATGATATAAATACTCTTAAAGTGAAATTGAACACTTCAATTTCATGTCAAAACATTAACCCTTCTTTTATCCCAGATTGAGCCAACCAAGGGACCTAATGGACCTAATGGACCTACAGTGACGGGCTCCAATGATTTGAGGTTAGCTACCAAACTCTTTGGCTGGTCAACCAATGTTCATTAGCTACAGATAACACTCCACTAAAGCCCTTGTGTCGTGTACTCCCATCGATGTAGAATATTACGTGTCCACCGATATAACCAATGCTCATGAGTCGACCTTTCACGAGTTGTTCGTGGACACGGCTGGGTCAAATTACCGTTTTACCCCTGTGTCTACATCTTGTTCCTTAAGTCCCCACTGCTCCTCTAATGAACAACATATTGTGATGGTCCAACCATACACAACACCCTTCTCGGGCCAGTGAGAAGGTGCGCACCCGTTGTCCTAGCCCTAGAGACTGCACTTAAGGGAACAACCCCTCTAGATTCCCTATAAAGTGGGACGAGTGAATTCCATCTCGCGTAATTATGTTCCCACTCTCTACTTGGTTCTCGTCCCCGAGAAGATAGGCATATTGGGCGAGTAACCAAGACCACCCTCACCCGCACTAGTCAAAGGATAGACCCCGCAGATGGGGAGTCCGTAATACGCTCGTGATTCGTGTCGAGTCACTAATGGTCATCTACGAATTTATTAGTCTTTACTGTCAACGGTGTTATATCAGTAAGTCTAATGATTCACGGTCCGGTCTTGTACAATTTCATTGTACAGGATGCCCACACTCGCATGTCAACCACATGAACGAGTCAGATCACCTCGTTTTTATCTAATACAAAGCGGGCCGCATCCACGGTGTATCCGAGGATTAGGTCTCCAACCCCATCCTTATATCAGAGACCGCTTCAGTCATTAACTCGAACGTGATCCTCCTTGTGTGTCAACTACACACCGTTCAAGTTCAAGTTCTCTCATATATTCAATGACCCTGGAGCTTAGTTTATTGTAAAGGTTTAAAATATTTGCGAGACACAAAGTGAAGAAAAGAATAACTCTTATTAATTTCAAAACAATATTTTACAAACACGAGATTAGGACAGAAATTTCAACACCACTAACATATCGAGACCTTCTACTAAGACCTCACAATCTCGCAACACTGCCTCGACTAGTAAAGCATCACAAACCGGCGTGTAAATAACTATCCTCTCAAATAAAGGCTCTAACTTTCTATTCAGCTTAGTTAGGAATATACTGGGAATAAAGGAATGCGTAGCACCTGGATCTATTAAAACACGTGCAGGTATATTACAAATAGAAATCGTACCAGTAATCACATCTGGTGCATCCTTCGCTTCTTACTGAGTCATCGAGTAGATCTTTCCTTGTTGCCTAGGTCTCCCTACAACTCCTTTCTGTCTGGAACCACTGGTGCCCTCTCCTGCAGCCTCTTCGGAACTCTTGGTCGCTCAACCGCCCCGACTCAACTCCCTGGTCCCTCTGTGCAGCTACTCTAAGCTGTGGACAATCCCTCTTGAAATGCCCTTGCTGTCCACACTGGTAACACACACCGACGCCAACTAGACATTGGCCTCGATGATTCTTGCCACAATTTGCACATGTAGTTCTCCGTGCTGCACTTGCAACAGACCTTGCACTGTTTGTGGTCTTGCTGTGGATTTAGCAGATTGACTAGGTGCTCTTTGACTCTGCCTCTGATAGGCACCTCCCACATTCATCTGCCTCGATGCCTGGCCGCCAGCTCGATTCTTAAAGTCCTGACGAATTGAAACATTTACTCCAGGTGTGAATCGCCGCTGCTCACGACCCCGGAAACTACTTGTTGTTGAAGGCCCACGAGTAGGCTCCACTACTAGTTGCGCCTCTGTTATACTCTACTCAACATGTAGAGCAGTCTCTACCAGTTGGGAAAAATCAGTCCACTTAGCAATGGTTGTGACTGGGGTACGTATCTCAGGTCGTAACCCTCTTTCAAATCTTGAACAAATGTCACTCTCAAATGCCACAATTACTTCAGCATACCGCGACAACTCAGTATACTTTCTCTCGTATTTAGCCACTGAAAGTGACTCTTGCTTCAGTTCTAAAAATTCATCCCTCTTCGCCTCACGGTTCGTGCTAGGGTAATATTTATCTTCGAAAATGCTTCTGAAAGTTTGCCAATCTAGAGTGCGTGCATCACTGCGCCTGGCTAGTATTGACTTCCACCAACCCTCTGCTTCCTTCTCTAGCGGGAATGTGGCCAACTTGACTTTTCGCTCTTCAGGGCAACTGTTAGCTCTTAGAATGAGAGCTAAGCTTAAGCTTTTATCGCAATTATTCCTTAGTATTTCGAGAATTCTTGACTGTTTAACCCCTGGATTAAGTACTTTGTGCGTTAGTTCTACAAACTACTTTTGAAATATAACAAGATCATTATAGTACTTCTGATTGTTGGAATGTTATTCTTTTCTTACCATATTTTCGTGAATTTTGGCGGTGATGCTGCTGAAGTGTGGAAGGTGCGCTTCGAGTCATTGTGCAGATGAAATGGTCAAGGATAAGGATTCTTTGGAGCTCAATCATCGATATCGGATGCAATTGCACACGTGGGCGAAATTCATTAATTGAAATGAGACAGAAGCCGCCATATCGAGATCTGAAGTGGGCCAATAAGAGACCGTCTTGTCATTACCCTTTTTCGATTCAAATTTCTTAATTCGAGGTGGATAGGATATAAAGTGTCTCTTTGCGACTGTGTAAGAAGGGAGGATAAAAAGGAATAGAATCGGATTGGGGAAGAAGACAAGGAGGACGAATTGACAGCAAGCCGTCTTGGGGAAAGCTTCCTTTTCTGGAAAGAAGCTGGAGTGGACCGAGGAAGGCTGGGAAACTCCACCATCTGTTCATTCTTCATCCTCCCTTACTCTTACTCTTCTATTTTGTAACTAAGACCAATTTAAGTATGTTTAGCACTAGTTTTACTGTTTTATTGTTGTCTTCTTTTATTAACATGAACTAATCAACCTTGGGGTGAGGATTAGGAGATTTTATGTGGATGCAATTTTAATGAAAGAGTAATTGCTGCAACCTCCCTCTTGTGCTTTGTGTTTTCACTGTTTAACTAAGGTTTGTTTGGCCATCTCATCTTAGTAGTGTTTATTCCAACTTGGAAAAGGGAAGAATAAACCGATTTTAAGGCATGACATTAGTTATGATGAAGAGATTCACTTCTCTCAGGTGATTGAGGAGTCTAGGAATATTCACTCACCTAGTGTTAACAGTAGGAGCTAAATTTAAGGGTGTTTAATGGAAATTAAGTGCCCAAGTCGCGAGGAAATCTGGAAAGATTCCGTGAGACATACTGTTTTGAGTTCTGGTGCAGTTTTGAGCTCTAGCATTAAGTTTCTTTGAAGCATAATTTCGTCCCTAATCCTATCCCTTTTACTATTTTAGTTAAACTTTGTGTTCTTTGTTGCCTTCTTCGCTTTTAAACCTCTTCCGCATTACTTTAGCATTTCAATTGTTACTCTTAAGTCTAATTCCAATATTCATTTTCTTATTGTTTGGTTACCCTTACTCATTAAGCTCAACTCAATCTTGTAATCTTCTACAACTAATCCTCGAGGAGACGATTAAATACTTATCACTTGCTCGCTTAGATTCTCAGATGCTTGCACGGTTTAGGAGTGTTCTTGGATAATTTCACGCACCCCTTTTAAGCAAACAAGTTTTTGGCGCCGTTGCCGGGGATTAGTTTGATTTTTACTTTGTTTGAGTTGTTTTAGTGATTTTTGAGCTGAAGGAAAGGTCTAACTAAGGTGTTCTTTGTTTTTCAGGTGCTGTAATTGTGCATGAATGATTTCCCAGGTTTAGAATTTTTCCTAGATCCTGAACATGAGAGAACATTTCATAGAAGAAGGAGGATTCAAAGGGAAAGAATGGCAGATTTTCGTGGAGGTCCTGTAGATCCTAATAATCCTCAAAATAACCTTGGAAATCAACTACACAGCCAAGAAGGTTTTAGACCACCTTTAGTTGAACCCCAAGCTATGGTCCTTGCTAATGTTATTGTCTTAGCAGATGACAGGGAGAGAGCTATTAGAACTTATGCCAATCCCTTGGTTGAAGAGCTAAATCCTGGGATCATTAGGCCAGAAATCCAAGCCCCAACGTTTGAGCTTAAACCTGTCATGTTCCAAATGCTCCAAACCATAGGACAGTTTCATGGACTATCATCTGAAGATCCTCACTTGCATTTAAAATCCTTCCTAGGGGTTAGTGATTCTTTTAAACTGCCAGGAGTGCCCAAGGATGCTCTAAGGTTGAGTTTGTTTCCTTACTCCCTTAGAGATGCAACCAAGACATGGTTGAATACACTTCCTCCTGGGGCAATTGACTCTTGGAACACCCTTGCTGAAAAATTCCTCATTAAGTATTTCCCACCAACTAGGAATGCTAAGTTTAGGAATGAAATTGTGGCTTTCCAGCAGTTGGATGATGAATCCTTGAGCGAAGCCTGGGAGAGATTTAAGGATTTGCTCAGGAAGTGTCCTCATCATGGACTCCCTCATTGTATTCAAATGGAGATATTTTACAATGGCTTGAATATAGCCACTAAACAAGTTGTGGATGCTTCTGTAAATGGGGCTCTTTTATCAAGAACCTATAATGAAGCATTTGAGATACTGGAGAGAATATCCTCAAACAACTGTCAGTGGGCTGATTCAAGGAGCTCCCAAGGTAAAAAGGTTAGAGGCATGTTGGAGTTAGATGCTTTAACCGCCATAAATGCACAAATGGCATCCATGGTCAATATGCTGAAAAACTTAACTGTTGGAAATGCAACTCAAGTTTCCCTTAATGTTCAGAATGCAGCTATGGTAAACCAAGTAGTAAGTTCTGAGTCATGTGTTTATTGTGGCGAAGGACATACATTTGAATGTTGTCCTAGTAACCCAGCCTCAGTATACTATGTTGGGAACCAAGGTACTCAAAGGAGCAATCCTTATTCTAATACTTATAACCCAGGCTGGCGAAATCACCCTAACTTTGCTTGGGGAAGTCAAGGAAGTAATTCTCAAGCCCCTCAAGTACAGCAAAAGGTGAGTTATCCACCAGGTTTTGGGCATCAGAATCAGCAGGCCTATGGTAATTAGCAGCCGATGCTCCAGCATCAGAGGGTTGTAACCCAGCAGATTCCAGGTACTTCTCTTGAAAGTTTGCTAAAGGAATATATGGCTAAGAATGATGCTGTCATTCAAGGACAGCAAGCCGTTATTCAAAGTCAGCAAGCTTCAATGAGAAACCTCGAAGTGCAAGTGGGGCAACTTGCTAATGAGATAAGATCTAGGCCTCAAGGTAAGCTTCTCTCCTGCAGATATCTTGAACTTCCAAAAGGGAAGGGAAGGAACAAGTGCAAGCTATAGAGTTAAGGAGTGGAAAACCTTTAGCTAAGCTTTCTAAGAGAACAACAAGAACAACCATAAGAGGAAGGAAGTAGCAGTGCAATTCGAAGAAAGAAAGGAAACACTGAAGAAACCTAATGACATAGAGAATGAGGAAGTTGAGGAATTACCAAGAATACATCCTGCAAATTCATCTGGTTGTATACTTCCTGTCACCCCTGAGTTTGTGCCACCTCCTCCACCCTTTCCGCAAAGGTTGAAGAAAAAGAAAAAAAATGAAGTACATTTTGAGAAATTCTTGGATATTCTTAAGGAAATTCATATCAACATCCCTTTGGTTGATGCTCTTAAACAAATGCCAAACTACATGAAGTTTCTTAAGGATGTCCTATCTGAAAGGGAGAGATTTGAGGAGTTCAAGGTAGTGTCTCTGAATGAAGAATGTAGCGTTATGCTAAGAAGAAGGATTCCTAGTAAGGAGAAGGACCCAGGTGCCTTCACTATACCAAAGGTCCATAGGAGGAAAACAAATAGGGGAGGGCTCTTTGTGACTTAGGTGCAAGCATAAACCTAATGCCATTGTCGGTTTACAAGAAATTTGGCATAGGTGAAGCTCGACCCACTCATCACACATTGCAGCTTGCGACACAGATCCATTACTCACCCCTCAAGGTAAGATTGAGGATATTTTGGTTCAATTGGGTAAGTTCATATTCCTCACTTGATTTCATTATTTTAGACTACGAGGCGAGAGTGAGAGTGCCTATCATTCTAGGAAGACCTTTTCTCAAGACTGGAAGGACGATTGTGGATGTCTATGAAGGAACAATCACTCAAAAATGAATGACCAAAAGATTGAGTTCAGCATCTATGATATAATGAAACACCCGACAAACGTGGAAAACTGCTTTGTTCTTAACATGCTGGAAGAGATTGTTGATGAATCCATCGAACAGGAATTGCCGGAGCATCACATTCAGGGGTTGGGACAGGTTACAGGTGAGGAACTGAATGCTTGTGAGCTAAGTGAGGTTGTTGCAGAGTTAAACAATTGCACAAGGGTTTTTGAGTCCCTAGAACTGAGTGAGCGAAAAACACCACCTATGCTACCATCCATTGAGATACCACCTACGTTGGATTTAAAGTCGTTGCCAATGCACTTAAAATATGCCTTCCTTGGAGAATGTCAAACTCTTCCCATAATAGTTTCAGCTGGTTTAACGCCTAAGGATGAGGAACTGCTGGTTAAACTGTTGAGACAACATAAGAGGGCTATTGGGTGGACGTTAGCTGACATTAAAGGTATTAGTCCCTCCTTCTGCATGCACAAAATAAATTTGGAGGATGGAAACTTCAAGTCCATTGAGCAGCAGAGAAGGCTTAATCCAACCATGAACGAAGTTGTCAAGAAAGAAGTGATTAAGTGGTTAGATGCAGGAATCATATACCCTATAGCCGATAGTAGTTGGGGCACCACCGCAATGCAATGTGTGCCAAAAAAGGGGAATGATGATTGTGACTAATGAGGAAAATGAACCGATCCCTACTCGGACGTTGGATCGGATGGAGAGTCTGCATGGACTACGGGGAGACTTAATAAGGCCACCCATAAGGATCATTTCCTCTACCCTTCATTGACCAATTGTTAGATAGGTTAGTGGGCAAGGCTTACTACCGCTTTTGGATGGTTACAGTGGTTACAATCAAATAACAATAGCTCCTCAAGATCAAGAAAAACCACATTTACTCCGTCCCTTATGGAACCTTTGCCTTCAGGAGAATGCCCTTTGGCCTTTGCAATGCCCCTGCAACCTTTCAGAGGTGTATGATGGCTATTTTTGCTGATTTAGTGGAGGATGTCATGGAGGTGTTCATGGATGATTTTTCAGTTTTTGGTGAATCATTCGAGAGTTGCTTGGACAATCTAGGGAAGGTGTTGACAAGGTGTGAAGAGGAAAATTTGATTTTGAATTGGGAAAAATGTCAATTCATGGTGAAGGAAGGCATCGTTTTAGGTCACAAGATTTCAAGAAACGGTATTGAGGTGGATAGAGCGAAAGTGGAGATCATTGAAAAGCTGGAGCCTCCAACATCAGTGAAGGGAATCAGGAGTTTTTTAGGACATGTTGGCTTCTACAGGAGGTTTATCAAGGATTTTTCCAAGATATCCAAGCCTCTGTGTGCTCTCTTGGAAGCCAATAGACCTTTTGAGTTTAACTCTGCATGTTTGACTGCATTTACAACTTTGAAGAGAGCTTTGGTTACAACCCCTATTATGAAAGGACCCAATTGGGAATTACCTTTTGCACTAATGACTGATGCAAGCGACTATGCGATAGGAGCCATGCTAGGGCAGAAGTACGAGAAGCTTCTTCATCCTGTGTTTTATGCTAGCAGAACTCTCAATGAAGCTCAATTAAACTACACCACTACAGAGAAAGAACTGTTGCCTGTAGTTTTTGCATTGGAAAAATTTAGAGCTTATTTGGTGGGTTCTAGTGTCACTGTTTTTACAGATCATGCAACCATAAAATATTTATTGGCAAAGAAAGAGGCCAAGCCTAGGTTGGTGCGATGGGTGTTGCTGCTTCAAGAATTTGATATTACTATAATTGACAGGAAGGGTTCTGAGAACCAGGTAGCAGATCATCTCTCTAGATTGCCACCAACACCATCACTGCCGTCACAATCTAAAATTAGAGATGAGTTTCCCGATGAACAACTGCTGACAGTAGCTCAAGTGAACGAATGTGGAACCCCTTGGTTTGCAGATTTTGCTAACTATGCAGCCAGTGGCATCCTACCTTTAGACATATCGGGGCAATCATTGAAACGGTTCATTCATTTTTGGGATGAGCCTTACCTTTATAAACAATGTGCTGATGGATTGTTGAGAAGATGTGTCACTGAAGCTGAATTTACTTCTATTTTACAGCATTGCCACACTTCACCCTATGGAGGACACTTTGGTGGCCAACGGACAGCCGCTAAGGTTTTTCAATCTGGTTACTATTGGCCTTCCATTTTTAAGGACGCACATTTGTTTAGTAAGGCTTGTGATAGGTGTCAAAGAAGAGGTAACATAGGAAAGAGGGATGAACTACCTCTCTCCTATATTTTGGAAGTTGAGCTATTCGATGTTTGGGGCATTGATTTCATGGGCCCTTTTCCACCTTCTAATGGACATTTATATATTTTGGTGGTTGTGGACTATGTCTCCAAATGGGTTGAAGCAATAGCCTGCCCTGTGAACGATGCCAAGACAGTAATGTGGTTCTTACATAAGCATATCTTCACCAGGTTTGGAACTCCTCGAGCCTTAATTAGTGATGAAGGCTCTCACTTTGTGAATAAGGCCATGACTGTACTTTTGAGTAAATATAATGTCAAACACAAGATTTCAACTCCATATCACCCGCAGGCCAATGGACAAGCAGAAATATCTAATAGGGAAATCAAGAAGATTCTGGAAAAAGTAGTAAATCCCAGCAGGAAGGATTGGTCCTTTCGGCTCGAGGATTCTTTGTGGGCCTATAGGACAGCTTTTAAAACTCCCTTGGGCATGTCTCCTTATAGGTTAGTTTATGGAAAGGCCTGCCACTTACCTCTTGAGCTTGAGCACAAGCATTTTGGGCCCTGAAGGAACTTAATCTGAATCAATCCGCAGCTGGAGCTTTCAGGATGCTTCAGCTTAATGAATTGGAAGAGCTCAGGTTATTCTCCTATGAAAATGCTAAATTTTACATGGAGAAAGTTAAGCTGTGGCACGATAGAAAAATTGTGCGCAAACATTTTGAAAAAGGACAGAAAGTGTTGTTGTTTAACTCCCGGTTGAAATTGTTTTCTGGTAAATTGAAATCCAAGTGGTTCGGTCCCTTTACCATCATGGAAGTGTTCCCCCATGGGGATGTGATGCTTAGGGATGAAAGGAACGGACGAGACTTCAAGGTTAATGGTCAGAGATTGAAGCATTACTGGGGGGAAGAATTCCAAAGGAGTATAGCCTCTCTGGGCTAATTGATACTTAATCATGTTTTTTAGCAAGTGTTAATAATTGGAAGTGCAATTCCAAGCTCTGCCTTCTTCTCATTTTTGTAGTTTTCGAATGGTTTTCTTTCTTTGTTACGATTTAATTCATGCAGTACTTTCTTAATTGATTTCTCTTGCCTTTTTCAGCTCTATTTTAGCAGCTTATTTAGGCGTTATTTCATACCACCTCCAGCGTCAGGACTCAATGCGCGACAACTGTAGGCAGTGGCTGGAATGTATTCCTTTTGCTGGAGCTTTTACTGTGACATTAACAACACTGACAACAAGGGAAAGGAGTCTGAAACATATCAAACTTGTCTCCTCCGTAATAAATGAAGCCTGCCGGCAGTTGGCTACAATCCAAATTTCGAGTTTTGGGCTGATTTGGTTGAACTCTCTACGATTACGACACGTAGAGCCTTGTTCGGGGGATGGAGTCTTTAAATTGCCCAGCTTATTAAGCATTCTTCATCTGCCCAAGAAGCACCTTGCATGCTTTAGCTTCTGTACTCGAAGTTGCTGCAAGCCTTTCATTCCCATGGCTCCGAAGAAGGCTAAGTTACGAAGGCTAAAGCAGTAGTCCCTGTTGCAGCATCTGACGACCACGACCAGGAAGAGCCTACTCCAGTTCTGCTACCACCACCTCCTCCACCTAAGGAATCTAAGCAAACCAAAGCAAAGAGCAAAAAGAAGAGTGCCAAAGCTTCAGCACCCGTCGCCGAATCATCTGAGAATGCCGTAGGGGACATTGCTGAGGAACCACCCGTCGAATCGCCTGAACACTCCACCCCTCACAGGAAGTCCTCCAAGAGGAAGGAACACCATTCCCATGTCCGCTCCACTCAGACTCCACCATGTTTCATCAACGAGCAGGCTCGCGAGTGGTTTGCCATATTACAATCCAAGGAGCTCTTTTTGGAACGAGGTTTTGCTGCTCCTTTCGTCGATCTCCCTCACTTCATTAAGGCAAACATCATTAATCATGGGTGGTCTTTCTTCTGTCAACCACCGGAACCAGCCGTTGGCTCTTTAGTACGCGAGTTCTACGCCAACTTTGATGATACAAGTGAGTTTCGTGTCCTTGTTCGTGGGAAATCAGTAGATTGGTCTCCTGAAGCCATCAACAAGATGTATGAGCTACCCGACATCCCTCGGGCCAACTACAATAGGATGGTGTTGAATCCTTCCACTACTCATCTAAATGCAGCCCTGCGGCTGATAGGATTGAAAGGTGCTCGATGGATGGTCTCCGCCACCGGTACGAGATCTTTTCAAGCAGCTTACCTAACGGATGAGGCAAATGTGTGGCTTTCTTTCCTCAAGAACAGACTACTTCCAACAACCCATGATTCTACTGTCTCCAGTGAGCGGATGTTGCTGACTTATGCAATCTTGAAGGTTCTGAGCATTGATGTGGGACGCATTATTGCGGAGGAAATTCAAACTCATGCCAAGAAAACTGCTGGCAAACTCTTTTTCCCTAACACTATCACTAAGCTTTGTTTGATTGCAGGTGTTGATGTTGATCCTTCAGAGCAACGGCTGACTGACTCTTCTATGTTTGATAATGCTGCTATTGAGAGATTGCGTCGCCGAGACCACAAGGGAAAGGGTGGTTTAGCTGTGGGGCTCACGAAACTTCTTGAACAACAAGAGACCATACTGCAGCAATTGGAATACTCCAGAGCACATCAATTAGCCTATTGGCATTATGCTAAGGCTCGAGACATTGCCTTCAGGGACGCGCTGACAGCTAACTTCCCTGCACACCACACTGATTTCCCTACCTTCCCTGAGACTGTCTTAAATCCTTGGGCACCCTCATCGTTTGTGGCGGATGAGGAAGTAGACAATCAAGATCACATACCTGGAGATGAAGATTGATCCAACAGAGAAGTTCTGCCCTTTTTGTTCAGATGGTAGTGGTCTCGTTGATTGTTGGCGTGTTGTGCCTTTCATGATCTGTCTGCCCTTTGTGTACTTGCTTGCTGTTGCTTTGTCAATTTTTAGTCTAGACTGTGTGCTTGTCTGTTCTGTCCATTTTATGCCTTCTGTTATGCTAGTTTAGGTAGCTGGTCGTGGTGGTGTCTGCTAGGTTATCCACCGGCTAAAGGATGAAATATTTTGTTGTCACTACTCATTGTTAGTGCACTCGCCACTATCGTTAATGAAATCTATGGTTTGCCTAACGTGTCCCTCTTCTTTTTCTTGCTTCTGATGCATTTAACGATGTTTAAGCTGTTGCCATAATCCCTTATTTTTTTTTTCACACAACTGTAGCCACTTTATGGTGCCCCTAGCTTGCTAGCTATCAATTCTTGAGACTTTGCTCCTTTCAACTTAGATTACAGAGTTTGGATGCTTACTGCCTTTAGTTTTTTTCCCCACAAAATAACTAAGTTTGGGGGTACCCTCCCTTGATTCTTTCCTCATTGGGGACAATGAGCATTTTAAGTTTGGGGGTGAGGCATCCTAGTTTAACAGGTTATCACTCCTAGGAGCATTCCTCTTCTCTTTAGGACTCGTGCCTCTTCAAAAAAAAAAAAAAAAAAACAGAAACAAAATGAAGTTTGAGAGTTATTCCTCTACCCAAGTTGCCTATTAAACCAAAGTTGGACATGACACCCATGCTCACCTTTGAGTTGAACAGTAGTAAAGGGATATGAATATGCTTTGGCAACCCAATTTAGTAGCAGGGCTCGTTGTTAGGTAGCCTTCATCACAAATGTTGGTGCTTAAATCGAAGGTTCTGTTTACAAGAAGGGTTCTCTCTAACTTCTTTAGTGAAATAAGTTCTTATCTAAAAGAAAAGCAACGAAAAGAAGAGAAAAGTTAAAGCCTAGTATAAAGTTCTCGTTGCTTAGGTGAGTTGCATCATCAATGTGGTCATTCTAAGAACTAAGGAGAAGTTTATGCATAGGTGAGTGGCTAGGAGAACCTAAGGGAATGAATGTTTGCCTACTTAAGCATAAGATTAGCTTTGTAGGATTCTTAGGAGTGATAGCTCTTGTTGCTGTAAAAAAAATAAATAAATAAAAAAATAAAAGCTAAGGACAGTAGTACTCATTCTTCTTTTTGTAAGTTTATGGGGTGCATAGTGAATTCAACGATGGATTAAGTGCTAGGTGAGTTGTGGGGTTGTTTTGTGAAGTTTGCTACTTTTGATTTGAAAGAAAAACAAATTGATTATGGCAAAATTTTGTGAAGGCTATGTTTTGATGCACCTTGGAGAGAAAAAAAGATGGGACTGTTATATCAGTAACCATTTATTTTATTGAACTGCTGAATCATTCTCTTTGAGCTAGTGGTGAATGTTGCCTTTTGGTGGGATGAGAATGTTTAAGCATTACTCAGGGACGAGTAATGATTCAAGTTTGGGGGTTTGTTAGCTCTCAGAATGAGAGCTAAGCTTAAGCTTTTATTGCAATTATTCCTTAGTATTTCGAGAGTTCTTGACTGTTTAACCCCTGGATTAAGTACTTTGTGCGTTAGTTCTACAAACTACTTTTGAAATATCACAAGATCATTATAGTACTTCTGATTGTTGGAATGTTATTCTTTTCTTACCATATTTTCAGGAATTTTGGCTGGTGATGTTATGAAGTGTGGAAGGTTTGCTTCGAGCTGCTGTAGCGGTTAAATGGCTGAAGGATAAGGATTGCTGGAGCTCAATACTGATATCAGATGCAATTGCACACGTGGACAGAATTCATTAATTGAAATGACGGAAAGCCGCCATATCGATATCTGTGGGCCAATAAGAGACCGTCTTGTCATTATCCTTTTGTCGATTCAACCCTTAATTTGAGGTGGATAGGATATAAAGTGTCTCTTTGCGGCTGTGTAAGAAGGGAGGAGAAAAAGGAATAGAATCGGATTGGGGAAGAAGACAAGGAGGACGAATTGACAGCAAGCCGTCTTGGGGAAAGCTTCCTTTTCTTGAAAGAAGCTAGAGTGGATCGAGGAAGGCTGGGAAACTCCACCATCTGTTCATTCTTCATCCTCCCTTACTCTTACTCTTATATTTTGTAACTAAGACCAATTTAAGTATGTTTAGCACTAGTTTTACTGTTTTATTGTTGTCTTCTTTTATTAGCATGAACTAATCAACCTTGGGGTGAGGATTAGGAGATTTTATGTGGATGCAATTTTAATGAAAGAGTAATTGCTGCAACCTCTCTCTTGTGCTTTGTGTTTTCACTGTTTAACTAAGGTTTGTTTGGCCATCTCATCTTGGAAAAGGGAAGAATAAACCGATTTCAAGGCATGACATTAGTTCTGATGAAGAGATTCACTTCTCTCAGGTGATTGAGGAGTCTAGGAATAGTCACTCACCTAGTGTTAACAGTAGGAGCTAAATTTAAGGGTGTTTAATGGAAATTAAGTGCCCAAGTCGCGAGGAAATCTGGAAAGATTCCGTGAGACATACTGTTTTGAGTTCTGGTGCAGTTTTGAGCTCTAGCATTAAGTTTGCTGAAGCATAATTTTGTCCCTAATCCTATCCCCTTTTTACTATTTTAGTTAAACTTTGTTGTTCTTTGCTTTGCTTTCTTGCTTTTAAACCTCTTCCGCATTACTTTAGCATTACTTTAGCATTTCAATTGTTACTCTTAAGTCTAATTCCAAACATTGTGGCTCCTAATTTCTTCAGACGTTTTATTCCATACATCTTCTCTGGATCACTAGGCCCTGCTCTCTCTGGTCTGCCTACCTCATGTGAGGAACCAGCACGCTGCTCATCTCTGGCCTCAGTCTGGACTCTCGGGGCACTAGATCCCCTCTCAGATTGGCCTTGGATAGGATCCTGCGTCCCGCCCTGATCTTGCCTGCGTCGTCTGCTATTACGTGGTGGCATGACTCCTATAACATATCAACATATTAGACATACTATGGATACTTAACACAAGTACACAGTACTAAACTTCTATTCAAATTTTAGCCCTAACTGAACTTACTCTTATCCTTTCTTGGACCATACTCTACTAGTTCGATCTGAACTAACTCAATAACTTGCTATGCCCTTTTTAGTTTCTTCTTAGAGCTAACTTTCCCTATCTCATTCCCATGGAGCTCACTAGTCTGATACCAAGTTGTCACACCCCCTCCCGAACCACCTGCTAACTTAGCCCGGAAGACGGCATGAAGCTAACAGACATTGTTACCTCTTAACAATACCTGCTGACTCTGCTTTACCTGATAAACATACTATGTTCACATATGGACACTTTAAACATAACACAGCGGAAACTGGACAACTATTAAATATACATAAGGAGAAACTCTTCTTAAGTCTCTATTGGAAACTAAAACGACAAGTGTATCAGACACAACACAAGACAACCCATTGTTTATACAACCTCTAATGTACAAACAACTACAACTGCATAGTCCTCTCAAGATAATTTACAACACATATAGACATGTGATACAACTCTAGCCACGTACAAAATATCAAACTTATGAAGCTTTCTACAGACTATGGCAGGATGTCAGGTACTAGGAGCTCGATCTCTACCTGAAAAGTTTAAAGAACATTGAAAGAATGAGCTATGAAGCTCAGTGAGTGACTGAGTTTAAAATCTATAACTCGTAAAACATTTCACCTGAAAAACTTATGAGCATATGTATTTGTAGTCAAGCGTTAAAAGTAAATATGGAATCATAATAGATTTTCAGAAAACCAGCAAGTTTGTCGTTAAAATCTCGTAAGGCATATAAATGATATAAACCCTTTTTAGACATGTCACAATCCACGTTGTGTAGGGCACGCCAAGTACAACCAACATTTACTCTACAATGTAGTGGGGCCCGCTCAGCACTTCCATCGTCTTTGTCGTAGTGGGGCCCGCCCAGCACTCACGACAGCATCGTTGTCACGGAATACACTCAACGTCGACAACAGTACATGACCTGTGTGCACACGGTACTATAAAGCCCCGGGCTCAATATCTCAGTTATTTACTCAATCGGGTCTCAAAAAACATCATAAAAATGTTTGAACATGCCTGCTTATCTTTTCTTTCATAAAACTCAAGTTTACTCAGCTTGTTCATAAAACTGAAAATCTTTAAATCATACTTGCTAGTACATACTTGCTCGAAATCATAACATTTCCATAAATTTCGACAATCAATAGACAGATGCTCATGTATAAATTTCATCAAGACATTTAGGATCACAATGAATACATGAAACCATATCTAGGAAAATATTTATACTCATAAACATGTGTTCAAAAAGAAAACATAAAGCATTGAAATCTTTCATTCTAGCAAAACTTGCATTTCTTAAAGCATATTTTAAGCATATGGTTCATTTTCGAAGTTCGTTTTGTCACTCACAGTGTTAGAAATAGAACCTTGGCCCATACACTCGACCTATCTCCTCTTGGCCTGTCAAACAAACCAAATCCATGTATTAGAACCTCGAGCTCATGATTTTTAACCTTAAAATTACAAAAACCATACCATCCAATTTTTTAGCATTTCACATATTTTATACCTTGTATTCAAACAGTCATAACGTCTTCATTACTTATCCAAAAAAGATGTACTCTATATCATACTCTTCATTTTTGAATCCTCTAAAAATCATATGAAGAAATGAAATTGATATTCCCAACGGATTGGTTCAAAAATACCTCGATAAATTTTTCCCTAAAAACAACCTGCTGCTGTTTCCAGATTCAATTTCCTGTTGCACAACAAACGTAACCTGAAATTTAAAACATCTTCTAGTCATTTTCTACTCACGATTTCTTCATGAAAGTTGTAGGAAATTCAATAATCTTTCCAACCATACCTATTAGAGATTGTGATTCCAACTCTACAAATCAACACAACCAAAACACCAGAGGCTTCTTGGATTTGACAGCAAATTCTGTCTTCTGCATTCCTCTTCACAAAACAGTATCTTAACTTCAGAATTTGCTCGGGCTTCCATCACAAATTTTGTTTAAATTTGAGTTACCGTTCAAGAAAATCAAACCTCAAGCCTTACCCCTTCTTGTGGAGCTCAAAATGATCAAAATATCAGAACATGGTTGAATTGATCATAGAATTTCCATAGAAATTGAATTGAACCTTTCTCCTTCCTTCTTCAAACTCAAAACCAGAAATTCACACTCTTCTTCTTCCTTCAGCTCTCCCCCACGAAGGCCTCTGCTTGGTCAATATTCGTGGACACAGAAATATATTTGCAGTGAGAATAGTGCAACTGCGAGACTTGAGTGGAGTGTTCCCACAGTTAATGAATGTTGATTAGGAGGTTAATGAGATTAACCGAGTAATCTCGTATCGTTAGAGCTTCTGATCTATAGGTCCATTAGGTCCACCTTCTAACTCGTAAAGGGTTCTTAGATCGTTTGAATTTGAAATGTTCAAATTCATTAGGGAATATATATTTATGTATATATGTCACACCCCCTCCCGAACCACCTGCTAACTTAGCCCGGAAGACAGCACGAAGCCAACAGACATTGTTACCTCTTAACAATACCTGCTGACTCTGCTTTACCTGATAAACATACTATGTTCAAATATGGAACACTTTAAACTTAACACAGCGAAAAATGGACAAGTATTAAACATACATAAGGAGAAACTCTTCTTAAGTCTCTCTTGGAAACTAAATGACAAGTGCATCAGAAACAACACAAGACAACCCATTGTTTATACAACCTCTAATGTACAAAAAACTACAACTGCATAGTCCTATCAAGATAATTTACAACACATATAGACATGCGATACAACTCTAGCCACGTACAGAATATCAAACTTATGAAGCTTTCAAAGACACTATGGCGGGATGTCGTACAGCAGAGCTCGATCTCTACCTGAAACGTTTAAAGAACATTGAAAGAATGAGCTATGAAGCTCAGTGAGTGACTGAGTTTAAAAGCTATAACTCGTAAAACATTTCACCTGAAAAACTTCTGAGCATATGTATTTGTAGTCAAGCGTTAAAAATAAACATGGAATCATAATAGATTTTCAGAAAACCAGCAAGTTTGTCGTTAAAATCTCGTAAGGCATATAAATGATATAAACCCTTTTAAAACATGTCACAATCCACGTTTTGTAGGGCACGCCAAGTACAACCAACGTTTACTCTACGATGTAGTGGGGCCCACCTAGCACTTACGACAGCATCGTTGTCACGGAGTACACTCAACGTCGACAACAGTACATGACCTGTGTGCACACGGTACTATAAAGCCTCGGGCTCAATATCTCAGTTATTTACTCAATCGGGTCTCAGAAAACATCATAAAAATGTTTGAACATGCCTGCTTATCTTTTCTTTCATAAAACTCAAGCTTACTCAGCTTGTACAAAAAACTGAAAATCTTTAAATCATACTTGCTCGAAATCATAACATTTCCATAAATTTCGGCAATCAATAGACATATGCTCATGTATAAATTTCATCAAGACATTTAGGGTCACAATGAATACTTGAAACCATATCTAGGAAAATATTTATACTCATAAACATGTGTTCAAAAAGAAAAGATAAAACATTGAAATCTTTCATTCTAGCAAAACTTGCATTTCTTAAAGCATATTTCAAGCATATGGTTCATTTTCGAAGTTTGTTTTGTCACTCACAGTGTTAGAACTAGAACCTTGGCCCGTACACTCGACCTATCTCCTTTTGGCCTGTCAAACAAACCAAATCCATGTATTAGAACCTCGAGGTCACGATTTTTAACCTTAAAATTACAAAAACCACACCATCCAATTTTCCAGCATTTCATAGATTTTATACCCTGTATTCAAACAGTCATAACTTCTTCATTACTTATCCAAAAAGGATGTACTCTATACCAAACCCTTCCTTTTTTAACCCTTTAAAAATCATGTGAAGAAATGAAATTGAGATTCCCAACGGATTGATTCGAAAATACCTCGATAGCGTTTTCCCTAAAAACAACATACTGTTGTTTCCAGATTCAATTTCCTGTTGCACAACAAACTTAACCTACAATTTAAAACATCTTCCAGTCGTTTTCTACTCACAATGTCTTCATGAAAGTTGTAGGAAATGCAATAAACTTTCCAACCATACCTATTAGAGCATCTGATTCAAACTCTACAGATCAGCACAACTAAAATACCAGAGGCTTCTCGGATTTGACAACAAATTCTGTCTTCTGCATTCCTCTTCACAAAACAGTAACTTAACTTCAGAATTTGCTCGAGCTTCCTTCACGAATTTGTTTAAATTTTAGTTACCTTTCAAGAAAATCAAACCTCAAACCTTACCTCTTCTTTTGGAGCTCGAAATGATTAAAACATCAGAACATTGTTGAATTGATCATAGAATTTCCATAGAAATTGAATTGAACCTTTCTCCTTCCTTCTTCAAACTCAAAACCAGAAATTCACTCTCTTCTTCTTCCTTCAGCTCTCCCCCACGAAGGTCTCTGCCTAGTTTGTGAAAAATGAGTTTAAAAATGATTTTAAAACGACTTTAAAGAAAACCAAACGGTGGAGGCAAGATTTGTCCCTTTCCCCTTTTCCCTTTTGCTTTTTCTTTTTTATCTCTCTCCTTTATCTCTTTCTTTCATTTCTTTTCTTTTCTTTTCTTTTCTTTTCTTTTCAAAGAAACACAAAATATATTAAACTTTTCCTTTTCTTGTTTTCTTTTATTTTTTTTTTAAGAAAAATTTTAAAAAGAGATCTCGGGTTTACAATATAGATACGATATAATATAAAGTTTTGGAACTTTATATTATAAATTTAATGTGAATATGATTCATATTAAATTATATGAGAGAATTAAATATTTGAAAGAGTTCAAAGATTAATTAAATGTGAATGTGATTCATATTTAAAACTATAGGTTAAAATTGAATGTGCATAAGATCTACATTAAAACTATAGGTTAAAACAGAATATGATTAAATGTGATTTAATCATATATATATAACCTAAATGAAATATAAGATATTTAAATTAATTAATTAATGTTTTAATTAAATTTGATTTAATTAAATAGGTTATAATATAATTAAAATAGGGGAACGTGTAGATGGCACGCTCCCCACTTCCATGCTTTGTCTCCACTCCTTATCGTTAAGTGTAGGGAGTTGGGAGATGAAGGGGATCGATCAAATTTTGTGTTTTTAGCAGAATTGCTGCAAAAAAAAAAAAATTGATCTGACTCTCTCTCTCTAATTCCCTTCTCCTTCTCTCCAATTATTGGATCCCTTCCCACCTAGGGAGATTTAAGTAGAAATCAGAGACATAGGAGGTTTACTACATGGTGTTGTCATGTGGTGAAGAAAGAACATAGGTTTTTTCTCTGTGTTGCTCAGTTGCTGTAGATTCTAACTGGAGTAAAGCGTTGCTGCTGGAAATTCGTATCTACAAAGGTAACTAAACATTTCCTTTTAGTTTAGTTCAATTTACAGCATGTTGCATGATTAGTTCCATGCCTAATTAGATTAGGAAATATATGTTTATTCTCTGTATTTTTTCCAATGTACTGGTATTTGTGTTTAATCAAAATAAACAAGCAATTATGATTTCAAATCACGTTTCTGCTACTCAAGTATATCGGATCTCCATCAATTGGTATCAGAGCAATGCTTGTTTTGTTTTGGTTGAAACAAATTTGCAATGGTTTGGTGGGAATTGCATTTTTGTTTGCTGTAAAACTGTTTAGGAATTGTTTGGCCTTAGTTTCTTTTGATTTGATCAAATTAATGTAAAGGCCACTTCGTTTTGGGCAATTAAGTGCATAATAGAGTCTGTAAATGAGTTTTGAGTCATTCGGGACTAGTTTCGTGCAATTTGAATAAGTATCGAAGGAGAAATTGGTGTTTGTAGCTGATGTGTTCGAAGGAAATTGTTGTTGTCGAAGCAACAACGTTGAAACGCTACGAGCAGCGTTGCAACACCGTTCATCAGCGTTGCAACGCTGAGTAACGGCGTCGCAACGTCGAGGCTCCCTATCGATGCGAAAGATCCAGGGCGTGAAAGATTGCAACGCCGCCGCCAGCGTTAACGCTACCTACCGATGCCAAAAGCGCGCGCGAATGAAGCTGGCGTTGCAACGCTCCCTTCAGCGTTGCAACGTCGTGACACCAACCTGAAGATGCAGATCTCTTTTGGGCAGTTCGGTTTGGTTTTGGTTCGGTTCGAGCAGTTTGAGCCTGGTTCAAGGAGTTTTAGACCGGTTTTGTAATAAGATTAGTGTAATTTTATTATTTTTGCACTTTAGGGCCCAAATTTTTCCAGTTTTACAACTTTTTTCTTTATGAATGTCATTTAGAATTTTTCCCACCTTAGGATAAGCATGTTCATGCATTTTATTTGTATAATTGTTATATAAATATGGTAGAAATGCATGATCTAATTTATTTTTCATAAGTATTTATTTATAATTGTTATAATTAGATAATATGGAAAATAAATTGCATGGAGCATGAAATTACTTAGTTTAAAATAAATGTTATTTTATTTAAGTAATTTAGTTATTCAATTAGTTGTTGGTTTTATAATATAGTTCCTTATCATAGGTTAATTATTAAAATTTATAAAAGTTATAAATTAAGGGGTTTTAGAAACCATAACCTATAACAAAGAATTGCATGCAAACATAGGAACTTGAGTTAAATTAAATTAGTTTTAAATTGTTTAAAATTAATTTAGACCTAAGTTTTATTTTCTAATAGGATTAGAAGATTGTCTTACATAGTATTTTAAATAGTTTAAAATATAGTAGGACAATAGAACTTTGGTTATAAGAGAACTCTACCGGTGAAGTTCTGTCTAGGGTTGGGGGTACTTAAGATAACGGTCAACGGAACACCTCTTACCTGGGAACTGATCCGGAGCTTGAGTTGAATTAACCATAGTCCTGTTTTATATCTAGATAATTAAAAGGTTTATTCACCTAGACATAAGGTTAAAAGACCTAGTTATAATAGTTATAATAGACATAGACTTAGATAGATTCTTTTAGTCAGAATCCGACTAAGTTAAACCTATACCCTTAGCTTAGGAGCTTCAGTGGGAGAAAACGAGATGTTCGCATCGAGTTTACTCTCACGTCTTCAAGAGGTCACACCGTGAGTTCCATGCTCGACTACGTGGCGTCAATAGGACGTCCCCCTACGATAAGTGTTTGCATGATTCAATACCAAGGTGAATGAGGGAAGTATCCATAATAAATGGGAGCAGGACACGTGTCAACGTATCCTACGGTCTCCTCCATTAGGTCGCACCGTGAGATTTCTATAGTCCGCCTGCTAGGTTGTTATGGAACAACCAATCCCTATGGAGGGTCTGACTATAGGGATCAGAACACCGCGAACTCAAGAAATGGATAGGGTCTCTTAGGTAATTTGCCAACAGTTGTCTTTCTTAATAGTAGCTTATTGGCTCGGACCTATTGGATCTGAAAATGGTAGGGTCACATTTACGGGATAAGTTAAGCTAGTTAACAAGTCCTTAACCAAACAAACGGTAGCTAAGGATCATTGGGACATGAGATGTTCTGGTAGTGAGAATTGGCTGAGATAGTCTCAATTCAGGGGAGGAGTGACTGACCACCGGATGGTGGCTTTTGTTCTAAACCCTTGAAGTATCGTTGCAAAATTAAAGGTTTAATTTAAACACTAGGGTTCTATAATAATTTTGCTAAAATTGATTGGTTTATAATGGGTTAAAGGCATAACTAATTAGAACTACTTTTGGAATTTCAGCATGTCGTCCTCAATTATAGCGTTACTCAACAGCGAACGTTTAACTGGTAAAAACTATACTACGTGGAAGTCCAACTTGGATGCGATTCTTGTTATGGATGACCTTCGATTTGTACTGACTGAGGAATGTCCTCAGGTCCCTGCTCAAAACGCACCTCAATCAGTTAAGGATGTGTTTGACCGCTGGTCCAAGGCCAATGAAAAGGCGAAGGCCTATATCCTGACTGACATATCTGATTTTTAGCTAGGAAGTTGGAGGGAATGGTCTCAGCTCGTGAGATCATGGGTTATCTGCAGAGTTTGTCTGGACAACCGTCTGAACAAATTCGGCACGAATCCCTCAAGTACGTTTATAACACGCGCATGAAGGAGGGAACTTCAGTGAGAGAACATGTTCTCGATCTTATAGTTCACTTCAACGTGGCCGAAATGAACGGAGCGGTCTTGGATGAGCAAAGTCGGGTATTCTTCATCCTGGAATCTCTTCCGAAGAGTTTTCTGCCATTTCGCAGCAATGCGGAGATGAACAAAAGGGAGTATAACCTGACTTCCCTCCTAAATGAACTGCAGACTTACCAGTCTCTTATGGATAATAAGGTATAGGTAGATGGAGAGGCAAATCAGTTTGCCCATTCCAAAAGGATCCAGATGAGTTCATCCTCTGGAACTAGGCCCTGCGGTTCTTCTTCTGGGATTAAGAAAACTCGGAAGAAGAGGAAATGAGGAAAAAGAAAAGCTTTTGCTACTGCAAACATTGAGCTCATAGAGAAAAAAGGTAAATCCGATTTACTTGTTCTTGAAACTTGCTTAGTGGAAAATGATGATTTTACCTGGATACTTGATTCAGGAGCCACTAATCACGTTTGTTATTCTTTATAGGAAACTAGTTCCTTCAAGGAGCTTGAAGAGGGTGAGATGACGCTCAGGGTCAGAACGGGAGACGTCGTCTCAGCGTGCAGTGAGAGACGCCAAGCTATTTTTTAGAGATAGATTTATCTTTTTAGAAAATCTGTACATAGTTCCTAAAATCAAGAGGAACTTAATTTCTATCTCTTGATTAATTGAACTTGGCTATTGTATTACCTTCTCGTTTAATGAAGCGTTCATTTTAAAGAAAGGTGCCAATATTTGTTTTGTTAAGTTAGAAAACGACTTGTATGTACTTAAACTGAATCAAACTAAAGCAATTTTAAATCATGAGATGTTTAAAACTGCTAATACTCAAAGTAAAAGGCAACGAATTTCTCCAAACAATAATACCTATCTTTGGCATCTTAGACTTGGTCATATAAATCTCAACCGAATTGAGAAACTATCTAAGAATGGACTTCTAAACAAGTTAGAAGATGATTCTTTACCTCCTTGCAAATATTGCTTGGAAGGTAAAATGACTAAGCGCCCTTTTACTGGAAAAGGTTATAGAGCCATAGAGCCCTTGAAGCTTATACATACGGATCTTTGTGGTCCGGTGAATGTTAAAGCTCGAGGAGTGTACGAATATTTCATCTCTTTCATAAATGATTATTCGAGGTATGGTTATCTATACCTAATGCATCATAAGCCTGAGGCTCTTGAAAAGTTCAAAGAGTATAAGGCTGAAGTAGAGAATGCATTAGGAAAAAGCATTAAAACACTTCGATCTGATCGAGGTGGAGAGTATATGGATTTGAGATTCCAGGACTATTTGATAGAACGTGAAATTAAATATCAACTCTTAGCAACTAATACACCACAACAAAATGGTGTGTCAGAAAGGAGAAATAGAACCTTGTTAGACATGGTTCGATCTATGATGAGCTATGCTCAATTGCCTGCCTCGTTTTGGAGATACGCAGTAGAGACTGCAGTTCAAATCTTGAATATTGTTCCTTCAAAGAGTGTTTCCGAAACACCTTTTGAATTATGGAAGGGGCGTAAACCTAGTTTACAACACTTCAGGATTTGGGGTTGTCCGACACACGTGCTGGTGACAAACCCAAAGAAACTGGAACCTCGTTCAAGATTATGCCAATTTGTTGGCTATCCCAAAGAAATGAGAGATGGTATTTTCTACGACTCACAAGAAAACAAGGTGATTGTATCGACATACACCACTTTCTTGGAGTAAGATCACACGAGGAACCATAAACCACATAGTAAACTAGTACTAAATGAAGCTACAGATGAGCCAACAAGAGTTGTTGATCAAGCTGGATCTTCATCAAGAGTTGATAAAGAAGCCAACACATCAAGTCAGTCTCGTCCTTCTCAATCGTTGAGAATGTCTCGACACAGTGGGAGGGTTGTTTCACAACCTGACCGCTACTTTGGTTTAGCTGAAATTCAAGTTGTCATACCTGATGACGGTGTAGAGCATCCATTGCCCTACAAACAGGCAATGAATGGCGTAGATAAGGACCAATGTATCAAAGTCATGGACCTTAAAATGGAGTCAATGTATTTCAATTCAGTATGGGAACTTGTAGACCAACCTGAAGGGTAAGACCCATAGGGTGCAAATGGATCTACAAGAGAAAGAGAGATGCAGCTGGAAAGGTACAGATCTTTAAGGCGAGACTTGTAGCAAAGGGTTTTATCCAAAGCAAAGGGGTTGGCTATGAGGAAACTTTTCCCCTGTTGCTATGCTTAAGACTATAAGGATACTCTTGTACATAGCCACATTTTATGATTATGAAATTTGGCAAATGGACGTCAAGATTGCCTTTTTGAATGGTAATCTTGACGTGAGCATCTATATGTCTTAGCCGAAGGGTTCATAACCCAAGATCAGGAGCAAAAAGTTTGCAAGCTCAATCGATGCATTTATGGGTTGAAACAAGCATCCAGATCTTGGAACATAAGATTTGATACTGTGATCAAGTCTTATGGGTATGACCAAAACGTTGATGAGTCTTGTGTTTACAAGAGAATCATCAACAACAAAGTAGCTTTCTTAGTGTTTTATGTGGATGATATCCTACTCATTGGGATTGAAGTAGGATACCTAACTGACATAAAGAATTGGTTGCCGATCCAATTTCAAATGAAAGATTTGGGAGAGGCACAGTATGTTCTTGGGATTCAGATATTCAGGAATCGCAAGAACAGAACGCTAGCTCTGTCTCAAGTATTTTATATCGACAAAATGTTGGCCCGATATTCGATGCAGAATTTCAAGAGGGCCTTATTACCCTTCAGGCATGGAGTTCATCTATATAAGGAAAGTATCCTAAGACACCTCAAGAAGTTGAGGATATGAGTCGTATTCCCTATGTCTCTGCAATAGGTAGGTTAATGTATGCTATGTTGTGCACGAGGCCAGATATTTGTTATGTAGTGGGAATAGTCAGTAGGTACCAATCCAATCCAGGGTTAGACCACTGGACCACAGTTAAAAATATCCTCAAGTATCTTAGGAGAACGAGAGACTATACGCTTGTGTATGGGACTAAGGATTTGATCCTTACTGGATACACTGATTCTGATTTTCAGACCGATAAGGATTCTAGAAAATCCACATCGGGATCAGTTTTCACCCTTAACGGGAGAGCTATAGTATGGCGAAACATCAAGCCGGGATGCATCGCTGACTCCACGATGGAGGTTGAGTATGTCACTGCTTGTGAAGCAGCTAAAGAGGTTGTTTGGCTAAGGAAATTCCTTACTGATTTGGAAGTTGTTCTAAATATGAAATTTCTCATCACCTTATATTGTGACAACAGTGGTGCGGTAGCCAATTTGAAGGAACCTCGCAACCATAAGCGAGGCAAGCACATGAGAGGAAGTATCAACTAATACGAAAAATAGTGCAACGAGGAGATGTGACAGTCACGAAGATCTCTTCGGAGCACAACATTGTTGATCCGTTTACAAAGACTCTCATGGCTAAAGTGTTCGAGGGTCATCTGGAAAGTCTAGGTCTACGAGATAGGTACATAGGCTAATCTAGGGCAAGTGAGAGATATGTAATGGGTATATGGATGCCCTAGTTTATTGTATTTGTATCTCTATAACCACCGTTTTAGATTATGATGTACCCTACTAGAGTTTTAGTTCAAGTAGGAGTTTGTTAGGGTTTGTGCCCTAAAACTCGTAGTTTGTATTTATTTTTTTTTGTTCTAATTATTGTAATAAAGTGTTATTATTTCAATAAAGAGTTATTTTTCGTTATTTACGATATTGCCCCTGTTTTAACCCTAAATCCAATAAACTAAACATACAATGCTGTAAAATGTATCTTTAACTGAATGTAGTGTACATATAAAAGATCTCGGTGAAGGAAATTAAAATCCCCGCGCAGCGGAAGACGATCGAATCGTCGTGGTATCATCATGCAACATGCTTATTAAAATTGATCTAACTATTAGATCTAGACTAAACATGCTAAATTGTATAGCAAGAAGAACATACTTACTTGTTGTAGACCAATTCAGCAATCTCTCCTTGTTGATCACGAACTCTTCGTGCTTCTTGATCTCTACGAACTCTTCCCACGTTCAGATCCCAAACACTACCAAATGATCTTCTTGGTTGTTCTCTTTTGGAGAATGGAAGTTGGTGGGAACTTTTGTGTTTTGGAAAGAGAGGAGAAATGAGAATGTGGAGAGAGTTCACTTTTGAATTCTTAGGTCAAAATCCAAAAATGAGAACTTAGCCTACTAAACTCATCTTACAAAGGGTTTAAATAGTGGAATGATGAAGTTCACCACTTCACATTATTACCACTTTACCACAACCATATGTTATGTAAATCTCATTTACATAATTATATAAGATATCTCATATCTTATGTTGCAAATCTCATTTGCAATAATTGTGGATTTAATTAAATTGAATCACATTCAATTTATTTTCTCTCTATCAATTTCTCCAATTAGCCTTTAATTCAATAATTAGGCTAACATATAGTTTATTATGAATCTCATTCATATTAAACTATATATATTGTATCATCTATATGATATAAATACTCTTAAAGTGAAATTGAACACTTCAATTTCATACCAAAACATTAACCCTTCTTTTATCCCAGATTGAGCCAACCAAGGGACCTAATGGACCTACAGTGACGGGCTCCAATGATTTGAGGTTAACCACCAAACTCTTTGACCGGTTAGCCAATGTTCATTAGCTACGAGAACACTCCACTAAAGCCCATAGCTGTGTACTCCCATCGATGTAGAATATTACGTGTCCACCGATATAACCAATGCCCATGAGTTCACCCTTCACGGGTTGTTCGTGAGACACTACCGGGTCAAATTACCGCTTTACCCTCGTGTCTACATCTTGTTCCTTAAGTCCACACTTGCTCCTCTATTGAACAACATATTGTGATGGTCCAACCATACACAACACCCTTCTCGGGCGGTGAGAAGGTGGGCGCCGTTGTCCAAGCCACGAGACAAGACTTAAGGGAACAACCCCTCTAGATTCCCTATAGGCGGGAACGAGTGAATTCCATCTCGCGTAATTAGGTTCCCAGCTCTCTACTTGGTTCTGTCCCTGAGAAGATAGGCATATTGGGCAAGCAACTGTGACTACCCTCACCCGTACTAGTCAAAGGACAGACCCTCGTAGATAGGAGTCCGTAATACGCTCAGGATTCAGGTCGAGTCACTAAATGTCATCTATGAATTTATTAGTCTTTACATCACAACAGCGATGTTATATCGATGAAGTCTAATAATTCACTGGTTCGATCTTGTACAATCTCATTGTACAGGATGCCCCTACTCGCATGTCAACCGTATGAACGAGTCAGATCACCTCGTTTGTATCTAATACAAAGCAGGTCGCATCCACAGTGTATCCAGGATTAGGTCTCCAACCCCATCCTTCTACTGTAGACCGTTCGGGTCATTAACTCGAACGTGATCCTCCTTATGTGTCAAGTACACACCGTTCAAGTTCTAGTTCTCTCACATATTCAATGACCCTGGAGCTTAGTTTATTGGAAAGGTTTAAAATATTTGCGAGATACAAAGTGAAGAAATGAATAACTCTTATTAATTTCAAAACAATATTTTACAAACACGAGATTAGGACAGAAATCCCAACACTCGGTTCGAGATACAACCTAAAGGGTCTATAGTAATGGGATAAGGTTTGGGTACCTTACCCTGGAAAAACTATGGATGTGGCCCACTTTGTATATGATATAAACACTGTGATCCTAACGTGTTCGTGTAGATGACATGTGAGTGGGGATATCCTATGTAATGAGATTACATAAGACCAGACCCAAAATAGTAACCACTAGATGTAACTCCGTTGACTAGCTAGGTTTCTATTTCACTAGGATAACCTAGGCAACTTGATCTCAATCCTGAGCGGGTTACGAACTCCTGTTTGTGAGGGATTGTCCTTTGACTAGTATGGGTGAGAGTGGCCAGATTCACCGACTCAATATGCCTGCCTTCTTGGAGACAATACCGAGTGAGCAACTGGGAACTTAGCCTAGCAAGATGGAATTCACTCATTCCCGACTCCTAGAGTAAGTAGATAAATGTTCCCTTAAGTGGTGTCTCCAGGACTTGAACAAAGGATCCGACCCTCTCATTGGCCCGACCCTCTTATTGTCCCGAGAGGGACTTCTGTTTGTTGGTAGGACCACAAACAAATTGTTCATTAGAGAAGCACTGGTACATAAGGTACAAGACGTAACCCTAGGGTAAAACGGTAATTTGACTCGGCTGGTGTTACGAACATTCGTGAAGGATTGACTTGCTGTTATTGGTCAATATTCGTGGACACAGATATATATCTGCAGTGAGAAGAGTGCAGTTGCGGGACTTTAGTGGAGTGTTCCCGCAGTTAATGAATGTTGATTAGGAGGTTAATGAGATTAACCGAGTAATCTCGTATCGTTGGAGCTTCTGATCTGTAAGTCCATTAGGTCCACCTTCTAACTCGTAAAGGATTCTTAGATCGTTTGAATTTGAAATGTTCAAATTCATTAGGGAATATATATTTATGTATATAGATACGATATAATATAAAGTTTTGGAACTTTATATTATAAATTTAATGTGAATATGATTCATATTAAATTATATGAGAGAATTAAATTTTTGAAAGAGTTCAAATATTAATTTAAATGTGAATGTGATTCATATTTAAAACTATAGGTTAAAATTTAATGTGCATAAGATGTACATTAAAACTATAGGTTAAAACATAATATGATTAAATGTGATTTAATCATATATATATATATAACCTAAATGAAATATAAGATATTTAAATTAATTAATTGTTTTAATTAAATTTGATTTAATTAAATAGGTTATATTAAATTAATTATATTTTTAATTAATTAAAATAGGGAAACGTGTAGATGACATGTTCCCCACTTCTCTGCTTTGTCTCCACTCCCTATCGTTAAGTGTAGGGAGTTGGGAGATGAAGGGGATCGATCAAATTTTGTGTTTTTAACAGAATTGCTGCAAAAAAAAATTGATTTGACTCTGTCTTTCTCTCTAATTCCCTTCTCCTTCTCTCCAATTGTTGGATCCCTTCCGACCTACGGAGATCTAAGTAGAACTCGGAGATATAGGAGGTTTACTACGTGGTGTTGTCCCTGTGGTGAAGAAAGAACAGAGATTTTTTCTCTGTGTTGTTGAGTTGCTGTAGATTCTAACTGGAGCAATGAGTTGCTGCTGGAAATTCGTATCTACAAAGGTAACTAAACTTTTCCTTTTAGTTTAGTTTAATTTACAAAATGTTTGCATGATTAGTTCCATGCTTAATTAGATTAGGAAATGTATGTTTATTCTCTGTATTTTTTCCAATGTACTGGTATTTGTGTTTAATCAAAATAAACAAGCAATTACGATTTCAAATCACGCTTCCGCTGCTCAAGGAGATCGGATCTCCATCACGCATCGCCTCTTGTTAAACCTCCCCTTATGTCTTACCCTTTACCCATTTTATTTCCTACTAAAGTACCACAATCTAGTGTTAAATTTTTGGTTGATGGGCAATATGTTTTGTCTCCATAACCCAGGGATAATTTTAGTGAGAATCATGCTACTAATGATGTTTCTTTTGTACCAATTGTTGTTAATGAGCATTTTGTTGGAGGTGATATGCATGGAAACAATGACCAACCAGCTTCAGTTGTTATTCCATTCAATAACCACCATATGCAGACAAGAAGTAAATCTGGAATATCAAAACGCAAGATGCTTGTTGTTGTCACTCCTATAAAAGTTGATAATTCGGTTGATGAGACATCCTCCTATACATAGGCTTCTAAGCCTTTAGTATGGCAATAAGCTATGAATGAATAGTATAACGCTCTTATGAAGCAAGGCACTTGGTCCCTCACTCATTTACCAAAAGGAAAAACTGTCATTAGATGTAAATGGGTGTATCGAATCAAACGTCACCCCGATAGTAGCATTGCTCGATATAAAGCTCGATTGGTAGCCAAATGGTATCATTAAGAAGAGGGTATCGATTATGATAAAACTTTTAGTCCCGTTGTCAAGAAACCAACTGTGCGTGTTATACTTTCTCTTGCGGCTCAATTTGGACGAACTCTTCAACTACTTGATGTGAAGAAAGCATTTCTTCATGGTGATCCTCGAGAAGAGGTTTATATGCAACAACCACAAGGATTTGTTCAGAATTCCTCATCGCCTCTAGTTTGTAAGCTTCTAAAGTCACTTTATGGTTTAAAACAAGCCTCACGTGCATGGTTTGAATGTTTTACAACACATCTATTAACATTAGGCTTGGAAGTTTTTACTGCTGATTGTTCTCTATTTGTGCATAAGCTTGGTTCCTCTGTCACATATTTTCTTTTGTATGTAGACGATATAATTATCACTAGTAGTGACCAGTCTTAAATTACTGGTTTAATTACAATGTTGGAAATGAAGTTTGATATGATTGATTTAAGAGTTGTTAAGTATTTCTTTGGTCTTGAGGTTGTTCATACTACGACTAGTATCTCAGTAACTCACATTCCTATATCCTTCAGCTCCTTTAAAGAGGTTGGTGATGACTCGTGTATAGTTGAGGATGGAAAGGATTATCGTGCAATTGTTGATGCACTACAATATCTTACTTTTAAACGACCTGATATTGCATTTACTGTTAGCAAGTTGTCTCATTTTATGCATTCTCCTGTTTCGTGTCATTTGGTTGCTGCCAAAAGGGTGTTGTAGTACAATAATGGGTCTCTATTCAAAGGACTCTTGTTTTGTAAACCTTATCATGCTCTTGATCTTAATGCTTTTTCGATTCGGATTGGGCTAGAAACACTCTGGATAGGAGATCAACAATTGGAGTTGTCATTTTCTTGAGTACTAATCCTATTTCTTGGGCAGCAAAGAAACAAGCTACTGTTTCTCGAATTCAACTGAAGCAGAACTTTGTTGGATTCAACAATTGCTTAAAAATTTACATATTTTTGGAGCTTTTTAGCCTCGACTTTGGTGTGATAATCAGTCAACAATACAGTTCTGTAATCCTGTGTTTCATGGTCTAATGAAACATATTAAAGTTGATTTTCACTTTGTGCATGAGTCGGTAGTTCGTAATGATATTCTTCTTCAACATGTTTCTACATAGTCTCAACTTGTTGATATCTTGACAAAGTCTCTCACTACTGATTGATTCTTTCTTCTACATTCCAAACTCATGCCTCAAGTTGGCTTTCGTTTGCAGGAGGATATTAGCTGATATGGTTAATCAGTATTATATTGTTTTATATAGTTATTAAAAGTTAGCTTTGTGTTATTTTGTAACTTCTCCTCTGTTATATGCATATGTTATTATAAATACCTACCTTTTTTGTAAAAATAATTTCAAGAAATAAGAATGATGTTTCACAACTATTCTGTGAAACTTATCAATTATAAGTTTGCAGAGGTGTAAACTAACATTTTTCAATTGAAATTTAAAGGATGGTATAAATTGATACACTTATGAAAGTTTAGGATTTTAATTGATACAATTATTAGTTTAAGGTTTTTATTGATACAGTCCCAAATTATAGGAATATAATTTGATTTTTGCCCAAAAAATAATAAAATATATTTAATTGTGTGATATTCATATGACTAAAAGGGAACCGTGGAATTAATAAAATCCCTAAAATCTAAGGTATCGTTTGATAACCATTTGATTTTTAGAAATTATACTTGTTTGTTCACAATTTCTCTTCATCTTCTCTACAATGATCTTCATCTTTCTTGAGGAATTGTTTAAGTTTCTAGTCAAACTTCAAAAACAAAAAATAAGTTTTTGAAAACTATTTTTTTTAAAATGTTCAAAACTTAGCTTGTGAAGGGAATGAGAATCCCCGCGCAGCGGAAGACGATCGAATCGTCGTGGTATCATCATGCAACATGCTTATTAAAATTGATCTAACTATTAGATCTAGGCTAAACATGCTGATATTTTACAGTAAGAAGAAAAACACTTACTTGTTGTAGACCAATTCAACAAACTCTCCTTGTTAATCACGAACTCTTCGTGCTTCTCGATCTCTACGAACTCTTCCACGATCAGATCCCAAACACTACCAAATGATCTTCTTGGTTGTTCTCTTTTGGAGAAGGGAAGTTGGTGGGAACTTTTGTTTTTGGAAAGAGAGGAGAAATGAGAGAATGGAGAGAGTTCACTTTTGGATTCTTAGGTCAAAATCCAAAAATGAGAACTTAGCTTACCAAACCCATCTTACAAAGGGTTTATACAGTGGAATGATGAAGTTCACAACTTCACGTTATTACCACTTTACCACAACCATATGTTATGTAAATCTCATTTGCATAATTATATAATATAAGATATCTCATATCCTATGTTGCAAATCTCATTTGTAATAATTGTGGATTTAATTAAATTGAATCACATTCAATTTATTTTCTCTCTATCAATTTCTCCAATTAGCCTTTAATTCAACAATTAGGCTAATATATAGTTTATTATGAATCTCATTCATATTAAACTATATATTATATCATCTATATGATATAAATACTCTTAAAGTGAAATTGAACACTTCAATTTCATGCCAAAACATTAACCCTTCTTTTATTCCAGTTGAGCCAACCAAGGGACCTAATGGACCTACAAAGGATTTTGACTCAATGATTTGAGCTTAACCACCAAACTCTTTGGCGGGTCAACCAATGTTCATTAGCTACAAAGAACACTCCACTAAAGCCTGTAGTTGTACTCCCATCCGTGTAGAATATTACGTGTCCACCGATATAACCAATGCCCATGAGTCGACCCTTCACGGGTTGTTCGTAGACACTACCGGGTCAAATTACCGCTTTACCCCGTGTCTACATCTTGTTCCTTAAGTCCCCACTTGCTCCTCTAATGAACAACATATTGTGATGGTCCAACCATACACAACACCCTTCTCGGGCCGGTGAGAAGGTGGGCGCTCGTTGTCCAAGCCACAGAGACGACACTTAAGGGAACAACCCTCTAGATTCCCTATATGCGGAACGAGTGAATTCCATCTCGCGTAATTAGGTTCCCGACTCTCCACTGGTTCTCGTCACGAGAAGATAGGCATATTGAGCAAGTAATCGAGACTACCCTCACCCGTATTAGTCAAAGGGATGGACCCAAAGCATACGGGAGTCCGTAATACGCTCGAGGATTCGTGTCAAGTCACTAATGGTCATCTATGAATTTATTAGTCTTTCATCACAACGGTGTTATATCGCAGAAGTCTAATAATTCACGGTCCTGGCTTATGTACAATCTCATTGTACGGATGTCCCCACTCGTATGTCAACCACATGAACGAGTCGATCACCTCGTTTGTATCTAATACAAAGCGGGCGCATCCACGAGCAGTATCCGTGGATTAGGTCTCCAACCTCATCCTTATCATTATCAGACCGTTCGGTCATTAACTCGAACGTGATCCTCCTTGTGTGTCAACTACACACCGCTTCAAGTTCTAGTTCTCTCATATATTCAATGACCCTGGAGCTTAGTTTATTGGAAAGGTTTAAAATATTTGCGAGACACAAAGTAAAGAAATGAATAACTCTTATTAATTTCAAAACAATATTTTACAAACACGAGATTAGGACAGAAATCCCAACAGCTTGGTTGTTTAAAACATAGGTACAAAGTAGATAAGAAAACATAAAAAACCATAAGTAGAAGTGGTATTTTAAAGCTTAATTTTCAAAAACCAAATTATTATCAAACATGGCTAAGATTTTTGGCCTAAAACTAAGATTTGATTTGAAACAAATACCTTGAGGAATTTTCGACTCGAAATCATAATAAGTTTTTGTCTACAAAATTTGATATTGGATAATCTGGATTTATAATGTAATATGCGAGTGAATTATAGACTTTGTATTATTTTGTAAAAAAAAATATAGAATAAGCTTTGATGACTTCAATTAGAGGTGTACAAATAATCCGGTAACCCGAACAATCTAGACTACCCAACCCAAATCGTAATGGTTGGTTTGGGTTGGGTTAGATTTTTTTCCGATTTGGGTTGGGTTAGAAATTTGGAGAACCAAAAAGTTCGGGTAGATTCTCGGGTTGGATTTTTTAAGCTCGAGTTGACTCAACCCATCCTAACTCAACCCAAAGTTTATATTTTTATTTTATTTTAATTACATATATATTTATAAATGAATTATTTGTCAATTTTTAATGGTTTTCTTCAAGACTTCTAACAAATGTTAAGATGTTATGAACTTTTGAGGTTTGATATTTGAATTTTATGTAATTTTAGTTATTAATTCAAGAAAAAAATATTTTAAATAATTAAAAAATTAGTCCGACGACCTAACCCAACCAAACTAAAAAATATTGGGTTGGGTTGGTTACTCTCATAAATAGGGTTGTTGGGTGGAAGGAATGATCAATCTGTATTTTTTGTTGGTCCAAAAAAACTGTCCAATTCAATCCAACCTTGCTTATGTACACCCCTAACTTCAAAATTGGGTGGATAGAAGTTCTGCTTTCAACAAATTTGACCAACATTTACTTCCATAAGAAAAAGGGAAAGGGAATAATGAAAAGCTTAGAGATGTCCATGGTTTTGCCCCACCCTCAATTCATTTTTCATCCCCGTAGAATTTTTCATTTATTTTTCTGAGGATCGTTTCAAAGATTTTCGAGAGAAAATTCCGAAGATAGATTCATTAGTTATTATATAAAATTCTTTTTTAGAAAATTTATATTTAAATTATTAATTTGTAATGGTAAATTTTTATTAAAAATATTTTTTTTCATTTCTTTAGAAAAATAAAATAATGATAGTTAGCATCTTAGCTTTTATTATTATTATTTTTTTTAAATTGTGAAAAGAAAATTCTTTTAAAAGTATCTATATATCATGATTATGTGTTTTGAAACATTTTTTTTTAATTTTAATTTATGTATTAATGTTTTTTAAAGTATAAAAGAACAAAAAATAATAATTTAATAAGTAAGAAAAAATGAAAATGATATTTTAATTTCTGTAATATATTCTTTAGTTACTTCATTTTAATTGATTAGAAGTATAAAAAATGCATAGTAGTCATTCCAATTCTAAATATTAGTAAACAACACCATTTTGATTATGATTCCAGTCAACTTCAAAAGAATCTCACTCTCATTATATAACATTTGATTTCATTATGATGAGAGGTTATTTTCATTATGGGTACATAAACACGTTATTACTTTAATGGGAGTTATCATCTTCTATTTATAGTCCAGGTTCCTAATTCCCTGTTACGAGAGGGAATTGAGGTATTCGTACGGATAACCCATTTTCCAATGCATTAATGGCATTTGACTTGACATTTCAAAAAATGAAATATGACCTATTCTGACGTGGCAATGCGCGCAAAATGACTCATAGGGGTAATATGGAGCGGTCTTTCTTGTTCACGCTCCCGCACGCTGTTCACGCTCTCGCTCTCGTTGTCTCGCTCTCGCTCTCGCTCAAATGAATGGAAAAAAATATAAAGAAAAAATGACAAAAAAGACAGAAGAGTTGGAGTAGCAGAGAGAGAGCGAGTCAGCGAGAACGAGCCAGTGAGAACGAGCCAGCGAGAGCGAGTCAGCGAGAGCGTGAGCGAGTCAACTATAGTGCGATTTTTATTTTTATTTTCTTTTCTCTAGAATTTTGACAACTTAATTACTATCATAAGCGAGAGCGAGAGCGAGAACGAGACTTGAACGAGAGCGAGAACGTGGCTTGAGCGAGAGCGAGAGAGCTAGAGTCAGTATGATGCCCTTACGGTAATTTGGACGGAATGCACAATATAAAAAGGGTCAAATGTCATTAATTTCAGAACATGGGTCAAATCACATTAATGCATGTGAAAAGGAGTTTTCCATGCAAATTTCTCGAGGGAATTAGGGAAAATTGTGGTGAGTGTCTACAAAAATAATTGGTAGCTAAAAATGTTTCATATTTGAAATTTTGTTTACTTTTTTTTTTATGGGGAGTGTGAAAAAAATATTATGCTCATTTTACCCCTGGTGCATATATATATCCACTATTAACCTAAGTTAATCTCAAGATTCTATACAACTGATTTTTCTTAAATTTTAGCAATAGTTTTGGTTGACCGAATTATGAGGTCGAGCGTCTTCTATGTGGGTATCGATTTTTTTTATGAAGTTTGCACAAAGGCTACAAGGAGTCTCACCGTCCACGTACAATGACTTTTACTGCCTTCCATAGGACACCACCAAAAGACAAACTTCCTATTCTTTGAGTTCTTGGATCTAAGGTTTGTGGGAACCTTTTATCTTTTGTGTGAAGGGAACATAGAGAATTGTTTTTCAACAACGAAAGCTTCAACAAGCAATCTCCCAAAAGGAATCGATCAACCTCTTTCTCCCAACTCCCCTGTTCATATCGATAAAGAGAGGGAGACGAAGAGGGAATGTGTCATTTACACGTTTTCCTTTAATTAATTAATATAATTAATTAATTAATTTAATTAAATTAAATTTGTATTTAAACCATATTTAAATGCATATCTCACATAACCTATAGTTTTAATTAATTCAATTAAATCATATTTAATCAAATTAATTAAACTTACAAATCAATTAATTCTTTAATAAATTAATTCATAATTAAACATTATATATTTAATTTAGGTTATCTATGATTAAATCATATTTAATCACACTCCCTCTAACCTATAGTTTTAATGTACATCTTATGCACATTAAATTTTTACCTATAGTTTTTTTTTAATATGAATCCTATTCACATAAAACAATGTTTGAACTCTTTCAAATATTCAATTCTCTCAAAAATTTAGTTTGTAATAAATTCAAATTAAATTTATACTATAAAGTTTTAATGTGCATAAAAACTTTATATTATAATATATCTTCATACATTAAACTAATTCCCAAAGAAAATTTGAACATTTCAAATTCTAATCGATATCTAATAATCTAAGAACCCTTTACGAGCTTGGAAGTGGACCTAATGGACCTACATATCAGAAGCTCCAACGATACAAGATTAATAGGTTAATCTCATTATCCGCCTAATCAACATTCGTTAGCTGCGGGAACACTCCACTAAAGTCCCGAGTTGCACTCTTCTCACTGCATATATGTTTCTTTGTCCATGGATAAAAGACCAATAACAATGAGTTGATCCTTCACGAGTGTTCGTAACACCAATTGGGTCAAATTATCGTTTTACCCCTGGGTTACATCTTTGACCTTAAGTATCAGTGTTCCTCTAATGAACAATATGTTTATGGTCCTACCATTACCGAGAGGGTCGGACCCTTTGTTCAAGTCTTAGAAGCACTACTTAAGCGAACACTCATCTTCTTACCCTAAAGTCGGGAAGGAGTGAATTCTTTCTTACTCAGTTAAGTCCCCAGCTGCATGCGCGGTGTTGTCCCCAAGAGGGTAGGCTTATTGAGTCAGTGTCTCAGGCCACTCTCACCCATACTAGTCAAAGGACAATCCCTTGCAAATAGGAGTTCATAACCTGCTTAGGATTGAGATCAAGTTGCCTAGGGCATCCTATTGAAATAGAAACCTAACTAGTCAACGGAATTACATCTATTAGTTACTATTTCGCGGCCCGATCTTATGTGATCTCATCACATAGGATATCTCTACTCACATGTCGTCTACACGAACATGTTGGATCACCGTGTTTATATCATATACAAAATGGGCCGCATCCATAGTGTCACCAAGATAAGGTACCCAATCTCATCTCTATACTATAGACCCTTTAGACTGTTTCTTGAACCATGATCCTCCTATGTTTTCTACATACAGTTCAAGAGACATATAACAACCTAGGATGTTCGTTTATTGGATTTAGGGTTCGTATAAGGCAATTGATAGAAATTCAACCAGAATTGAATGAATAAAACTGATAACACTTTATTGAATTAATTTGAACAAAATACGAGTTTTAGGGTATAAAACCCAATAAAGGTAACCTATGGCTGGCTTTTATCCATTTGACAAGAATTACAAAAGGAAGAAACATCATTGTCACTGTATTTCAAATTACATTGATTCAAAACAAGTTTAACTAAGGAAAATGATGGATGTCCTAGCCGATGATGTCATATGAAAGTATCTTGGAGTGTTGAAAGGAAAGTCGTCTCATTGAACAAAAGTGGGAAGAGCACCATGGGTGGACAACTTGTAAAGACCCTTTTCAAGTTGACCCCAAAGGAGGATGGTCTTGGACAGAAGATCCTTCACAAGAAAATGAGTGGGATGAAATTGTACGAAAATACGATTATCGTAACAAAGTTTGGGAATACTAATCAAATAAGACAAATTTGGAGCATGAAGAATAGAATTAAGTTGAACGACATAAGGAGAGTGAGGTGAAGACAATTTTGCAGAACCAACATTAAGAATATGAAGGGATTTACCATTGCGTATGACCACCTTGCTCACAACCACCATAGGGGACCGGTTGTTGAAGATTGGCTATATTTGGTGTCAGTACAGTTCTATACCGATGTAACAAAGGCATTGTATTATGTTCTCAAAGCGATGTCAACATTTAGCAACTGATTTTTTCGAAGCAAATAGTTGTTGTCAACAAGTTTAATACTCGGTGGTTAAGTAAGAGTTGGAAAAAGAATATGCATAAAAGGTGGAGAAAGAAAGGGTTTTGCATTCTAGGGTGGATAAAAAGGTACATTTGGCTGTTGAAAAAGATTATTTTCAGTTGAAGAAGGTTCGAAAGGATTAGGTTGATAATAATGGTGAAAGGGATTATGTTAAAGTTTCAATTTCATCCAATAAATCTTAAATTTGGAGTAATATTACAAATTTTACCTTTTATTTAAACAATTATCGGAAGGAATACTCCCCGTGTGTTTAATTGAGGACAAGTCTTAGAAAGATGACGTTAGAATAATATTTTTATTGAAATCAGTGAGTTTTGAGAGATATACTTATGCTTAAATTATAAAAAATATCATTTGGAACTTTGCCCTTATTTCAAAAATACCCTTATTCTTTTTTAAAAGTTGCAACATTACTTTTCGCTTTTCATAAACATTTTAAAACTATGTTTGTAGTAGAAAATTGTTACAATATTAGACGAAAAGTAGATGTATATTTGAATATCATTCTTTCATACTTAATCTAGATAAACGTTTAAGTCACTATCATACCGACTATTTGTCAAGCATTCTAACGGACTCTAAACATTTAAGAAAGGTCAAACTAATATTGCAACTTTTGAAAGAATAGTGGTATTTTTTAAACAAATGACAAAATGTATGGGTATTTTTTATAATTTAACCTATACTTATTTGTTCGTTGCTTTTTCTAGTATTTTGTTTCGTATAACCAATTTGTTAGACTTAGATTCTTGTTGAGTTTAACTGTTTTGAGAGATTGAAACCAATATAGTAAGTAAATGAAATAGAAATATAATCGAGAAGACGTAAGTTACAACACTTTTTCAAGACTAAAAATCTAATTTGATAGTTAATATGAGAATAGTTCACAATTCAATGTTGAATTTAAAAAAAAAAATCTAATTTGACGTAATTAAAAGTTTTGAATAAAAATTAATTTACCTAGCCAAGTTGGAAGGATAAGATTGTTTTTTTTATTATTATTAATTATAAGGTAAAGACTGGTTTTTTTTTTTTTTTAATTCTCCTAAAAGTTAAAAGAAAAGAAAAAGGATTTACAAATTTTGAAGGGATTCGGCCACTTAAAATTGTCCTCACTTAGTCTCTCAAATGATTAACAATATATATTAAAGTAATGCGTGGTAAATGCACTTATGTCCAATCTATATAAATCTTGTATTATTATAATTATTAATGCCACTTTTCTTTTTCTTTTTCTTTTCAGCTGTAATTATTCGAAATAGTTTGCGCACATTTTAACTAATTTTACACCTATCAAATCCTAACAATCTATTTACTTCTTTTAAGTTTGAAGAGATATTGAATCCTAATAGATTTGAAGTGAATATATTTATTTGTTATGTCTTTAAATAAAAAGGATCTTGTAAATTGGTCGGATTTTACAAAATTTCAAAGTAAGTTACTAATATATTTTCATCATATTGCATTTATTTCAATCACAAATCAGGACGAGAGTGTCAAATCAGTAAGATTTTTATCCTCTTTTCATTTCCAAAAATGTCCAAACAAAAAAAAATTAATCAAATTTTTTATGTCAAGAAACACAAAATTTTTTTAAATACTTTTTCATTTCTTAATTCCGAGCTACTTTCGAAGTAAAAATTTGCAGAAATGTTGAATATAGCTGATATGGTAGTAACCTAAAATGACTTTTAACGCTTGTTTGAATTCAGTAGGAAAGATGTTAGGAGTGCTAACAAAATTCCACATTTACTAAGGAAAAAAAAAATTCATGATATATAAGTAAAGACAATTATCCCCATTAATATGAGACCTTTTGAGGAATCAAACGTAATGTCGTGAAGGTTGATGTCTAAAGTAGACAATATCATGTCATTATGGAGATATGTAGAGATTTGTTATTCTTATCAATATTGTAATAGATTTTCCATCTACTTTTCCTCCACTATGGAGGTCTGGTGTTCTGTTATCAATATTCTAATATCATGTGGAGATCTATTGTCGTTATCAATATTCTATATCATACCATTGTGGAGATATGTAGAGGCCCGATATTCCGTCATGTCTACTTTCATCTAATGTTCTAATAGATTTTCTTCTTCAAAAATAGTTTTGATACTAAATATTGCAACTTTGTAAAGAATATGAGTAATTTTTTTAATAATTTAGTCAAATTCGAATATCCGAGCTAAATGGTTATTACTCTCACTTAATAAGACCCCATTTGATAACCATTTGGTTTTTAGTTTTTGGTTTTTGAAAATTATGCTTATTTTTTCACAATTTCTCTTCATCTTCTCTATAATGATTTCCATTTTTCTTGAGGTACCATTTAAGTTTCTAACCAAATTTAAAAAATAAAAACAAATTTTTGAAAATTACTTTTTTTAGTTTTTAAAACTTAGTTTGGTTTTTTAAAACATAGATAGAAAGTATATAAAAAACATAGACACTGATTAGTAGAAAATAGTATTTATAGATTTAAGTTTCAAAGACCAAAAACAAAAAACTAAATAATTATCCGACGGGGCCTAAACAATACAAATTACCAAAACCACTCTATTAGATTATATGAGGTTCCATCTCAAAACCAATTGGCAATAAAAGAAGTGACTCATATATCTTATATATTGTGAGGTTTTTCTCTACTTTTCCAATATGAGATCTTCGACACACTCATCTAACTTAGCTTAATTAGTAGATAAGACATCAATCATCTCAAAAATAGATGTTTGGATCTCCAACCTATAATCATTCAACTAAAAAAATTGACCAAAATCTAACAATTTTTAAATCATTTATTACCCTTCATCCATTCCAAATATAAACCATAATAATAATTAAAAAAAATAAAAAATAAAAAAAGAAGAAGAAGAAAACACACATAAAATTTCAATATCCTACCCCATTTGAACAATTCCTGAAATCCATAAAGACGGAGAGAGACAGACAGACACAAAAAGGAAAAAAAATCCATAATTAAAAGAAAGAAAGAAAGAAATTTTCATTTTGGGGCAAAAGTGCCCAAATTCTCATCTATCTCATTTACACATTATATATATTTATATATATATATATATACAGTTTCAAAACCCCTTTTTCCCAACTACCCAACCCAAAAAAGCAAAAAAAAAAAAAAAAAAAAAACATTTATTTGGCAAAAGCCACTAAATAAAGGGGCATTGGCATATTTCTTTCCCCCTTTTTTTTTTCTTTTGGTGCACTAACCTAAAACCGAGTTGAACTCAGAATCAAACTCAGCAATTCCAGAAGCGGCCCAGAGCCGTTGATTGAACTCGTCCATCATCCCATCAGGCACAAACGGCGTTCTACAAAGCGGACACGTCTTCTGATCGTGATCCATCCAACGGTCCACACAGCCTCTGTGGAATATGTGCTTGCAGTTCGTTAACCACCGGATCTCCTCCGCCCCCTCGAACTCGTACAGGCACACGGCGCAGCTCTCCGCCGGCTCCGACGCCTGGGGGAGATCCGAGAATTTGACCACGGGGAGGAATTCGCGGAGGAGTACGGCGGAGGCGGGCGGGTTCAGGGGGAATCGAAGCTCCGGCGAGAAGGCGGCGTCGGAGTGGAGAAATTCCGGCAGGCCGAGGAGGCGGAAGAGGGACAGAATTAGGCGTTTCAGGATGTCGAGAAGAGAGAGAAAGTGAAGAAATATGGTGGGAAAGAAAACCTCCGTGCAACCCACCGGAAAGCCCATCGGAAATGAAGGAATTTAGAAATGGGTTTTTGTAGAGAGAGAGAGAGAGAGAGAGAGAGAGAGAAGGGATGTTTTGTTTGTTGTATTTGCAGAAATGGGAATTTGATTTAAGATATAGGGATGAGGGGAGGAAGACGAGAGGGGGAGTTGATAAAGTCACATGTAGTGCGGTGAGGGTGATGGAAATGACCAATCGAGTGGGATGTGAGTGGGTCGTTTTCTTTCTTTCTTTTCTTTTTCCTCTTTTTTTTTCTCCGTAAATTATAAGTTTTGTTTGGAATTTTTTGAGTTGTGTCTTGTAGCTGTAGGGCCATAAATTCTAAATATTGTGTCAGTGTTTTAACTTCTTTAATAGTTGTTTAATTTTTTTAAATTTACCTCCGTTAAATTATAAGTTTGGTATTTTAAGTTTTAATTATTTAGACTTCGTTTAATAATTTTTTAATTTTTTTAAAAAAATTATTCTTATTTTTTTATCATTTATCTATAATAGTTTTCTCTTTCATACAATGATTCCATCTTTCTTAAACATAACATTTGAATTCTTAACTAAATTCTAAAAACAAAAACAAGTTTTTGAAAATTACTTAGTTTTCAAAACTTAACTTTTGAAAACACATCTAAAAAGTAGATAAGAAAACAAGGAAAAAGTCATAAGTGGAAGTAGTATTTATAGGCTTAATTTTCAAAAACAAAAAACAATTACAATTACCATTACAATTAAGCCTAAAAAGAAGAAAACAATTACAATTTTCAAAAACCAAAAACAAGAAACGAAATGGTTATCAAACAAGAAACATGGCCTGTTTGATAGCCATTTTTGTTTTTAGTTTTTAGTTTTTAAAAATTAAGCTTAAATATACTACTTATACCAATGAGTAGAATGTTTTCTTATCTACTCTACCTATGTTTTCAAAAACCAGGCTAACTTTTGAAAACTAAAAAAAGTAGTTTTCAAAAAATTATTTTTGTTTTTGAAATTTGGCTAGAAACTTGAAGGATAGAAATCATTGTAGAGAACCTGAAGAGAAATTGTAAAAAACAAGTATAACTTTCAAAAACCAAATGGTTATCAAACGGTGCCTAAATGACTATCAAACGTGACTATAATCCTTAGTTTTTGGTTTTTGAAAATTATGCTTATTTGGTGTGTTGTATTGTAATTAGAAAGCTTGGAAATCAGAAAGTCTGGGAATCCTTGGTCGTAATTATAAACTCTGGAATCCTGATTATTGTGTTTGGGGTGCAGGTTGGGTATGTCTAGTTTGTTGAAACCTGTGTTTGGGGTGAAAAGTTTGGTAGAGTTGGATTTGTTTAAGCTATTTTTTATAGACATTTTTTTTTTTAATTTTTATTTTTTGTGACCTAATAATTTGTTTTTTAATTTCAAATCAATATTTTGACAGAATTTGTGTGAAAATTTGCATATCAATATTTAAATTATTTTGTCTCAGCCATATTCAAATTAAAATTATACAAAGTGTAGTTTGTGTAATTCTAATCTATGTCATTCACTTCATTCATAGTGATGTCAATTTAAATAACATTGTAGTTGAGATTTTGAAAGTATATTTTACAAACACTACAAGAATTTTGACATTTCCCAACTCTAAAAAACGTCGAAAAAACCCTAAAAAAACGTCGACGATTTATTCCCTAACAAAAAATAGAGTGTCGGCAATTCGGTCGAGATAACCCCGTCGGGCTAACTGTTGCCAACATATTTTGCATTTTAGTCGGCTTTTCGTGGAAAGGTCGACCACTGCCATTTTGGTCGGCCTTTCCGAGAAAGACCGACCACTCCCATTTTGGTCAACCTTTCCCAGAAAGGCCGACCACTTTCTATTTCGTCGGTCGTTCTCGAAAGGGGAAAGGCCAACCAAAATTAAAGGCGACCAACCAAAATTGAAAGTGTCGGTCTTTCCTAGAAAGACCAACCAGAATCTTATAAATGGTTGGCAAAGATGTGTGTGAAAGCTTTTATAAATTATCTATAATTTCATTATAAATTAAAATTGGTGATACACCTAAAAGAAATTATCTAATTTTCTCAAATTATATTTCATTCAAATTTCAACTATTCAAACCAATAAGCATCTCCAACATATTGAGATTAGTTTTACCTAAAAATGTGGGGCGTTACGAAATGGGTCTTTCTCAAGTTCAAAGGAAATCAGTTTAAAGAGCCCCACCATTTTACTATTTCAATAATTATTACAACTCAATGAAATAAAAGGTCCACGAAAATCAATAATAATAATAATAATAATAGTAATAATAAAAAGAATAACGAAAATTCAATAAAAAAGGAAGCATGAAAAGCAATTTCGTCATCCGACAATTAAAAAAAAAAGACATGGACATAGAAAAGTAATCAAGACCAATTCCTTGAAATAGAAAGAGTAAAACACTGTTTATATATATATATTCCACTTTTTGCTAATTTTTGCCGATCAAATAAAAAATGGTTGGCATTTCTCTTCAATTTTTCCAACCAAATATGAAATGGTCGATATTTATCTACTTTTTTGCCAACCAAATGAAAAATGGTTGGCCTTTCTCTTCATTTTTACCGTTGGTCTTTCTCCCCATTTTTTCCGACCAATTAGGAAAGGGTCGACATTTATACCTTTTTTGCGAACCAAATAAAAAGTGGTTGGTCTTTCTTCTCTTTTTCCCAACCAATTATGAAACGGTCGACATATATCCACTTTTTTGCCGACCAAATGAAAAATAGTTGGTCTTTCTCACCATTTTTTTCAACCCATTAGGAAAGAGTCGGCATTTATACCTTTTTTCCGACCAAATAAAAAGTGTTGGCCTTTCTTCTCATTTTTACCAACCAATTATGAAACGGTTGACACATATCAACTTTTTTGTAACGCTCAGTAATTTTTTTGGGTGATTTTCTAATCTTTTAGAATTTAATTTTGGTCTCGTTCCGTAACTTTTTTGGATGCTTCTAATTTTTAAGAAAAGAAAAAGAAATTAAATGATTTTGGAAATTAGAATTAAATTAAAAAAAAAAAGAAAAGAAAAGAGAAACGCATGATGCGTTTCACGCTGCCCCCCCTCTTCTTCTTCTTCTTTCTTCTTCTTCTCCGTCGACCCCCGTCTAACCAACAAACTCCAGCACGCCGATCGTTCCCTTCATCCGCCTTTCTTCGAGCAGATGTCGCCGGCAACAATAACTTTCTTTTTCCGTGAACCCAGCTGTAAGCTGCGACAAAACTCACGCGATTTCTTCGAGTTTTCGGATCGGTTTAATGTTCTCCCGCCGGCCTCTTGTCGGTTTCGTTCTCCCCTTTGGCCGTCGTTCCTCTCCAGCCAATGACCTCGCAAAATCGGTCGTCGAAGCTCCTCGCCGGTGAGTTTTTTTATAAACCGTTCAGATTTGGTTTGCTTGGTTCATTAAGTTTTCGGTCGATTCTCATTGTTTGGAGTTTGGTTTTGGATAGATCGGGTCACGGACATCTCGGATTTGTGCTCCACGCGCCTTCACTCGTCGGAAGCCGTCGTCGCCGCCGCCGCCACCGCCACCGCCACCAATTAGGTACAGTTGGTCGTTTTCGTTTTCTTGATCTCGTTTTAGGCCCTCGTGTTGGGATTTATGCCCTAAACTTGTGTAATCTTGATCAATTAAATAAAATGTTATTTGTTTTGATAAGATTACAGTCTTGCTTTTATAAATCCAATAAACTAAGCTCCAAGGTTATAACGTTTATCTTGAAATCAGTGTAGTGGACACTATTTGAGTTGAATTCAAGATTATAACCTAATAGTCTATGGTATAAAAATAAGGTTGGAAACCTCATTCTGGTAACACCATGGATGCGACCCACTTTGTAATTAGTACAAATGAGGTAATCCAACTCATTCATGTAGTTGACATGCGAGTGAGGGCTTCCTGTATGAAGAGTTCATACAAGACTGGATCGCAAATTATTAGTCTAACCAAATAACACCATTAATGTGGATAAGACTAGTAATTTATAGATGGTCATTAGTGACTCGACTTTGAATCCCGAGCAATTTAAGAACTCTTGCTTATAGGGGTTTGTCCTTAGACTAGTATGGGTGAGAGTGGCCTGTAGCCGACTCAATAAGCCTACCTTCTCAAGGACAGAACCTTGTAGGTAGCTGGGAACTTAACTGTGCAAGATGGAATTCACTCATTCCTCTACTGAGGAATTAGATAGGTTGTTCCCTTAAGAATTGACTCCAGGTCTTGAACAACGGGGCGTAGGACCTTAGACTTGTTGTTCATTAGAGAATCAGTGGTGCTTAAGGAGCAAAGAGGTAATCACAGGGATAAAACGGTAATTTGACCCAGCTGTGATTACGAACAACCTGTGAATGGTCGACTCATGGGCAATGGCTATATCAGTGGACACAATAATATCTACAGTGAGGAGAGTGCAGCTACAAGTCTATAGTGGAGTGACTTGTAGTTAATGAATATTGATTAACTGGATCAAATAGTTTGATCAGTTAATCTCACATCATTGGAGCTCATGATCTATAGGTCCATTAGATCCCTCCGTTGGCTCAACATGGCAATATTGAGGGTATAAAGTTAGGAGTGAAATTGAAGTGTTCAATTTCATACATGAGGAGTTATATCAATTGTATAGGATATAATTGATATAATATATAGTTTTAATGTGAATTAGATTTATATATAAACTATATACTAAAGAGAGATTAAAGGAGGGGTAGAATGGTCATTTCCATCCCATTCCTCTATATATATAGTTGCATGAGATGCAACTAGGTTAAGACATCTAAGTGTATTCATAGCCTCCTTGTTGTGTTGTTGGAAGAGTTCCAAAACACAAATCTCTCTCACAAAATTCCTCACTACTCCTAAAGGGAACCCACCTTCCTCCCTCTCCTAGAGAACAACTGAGAAGATCCGATGGTGGTGTCGGTGTTAAATTGAGTTCTTGTTCTTTGAGATTGTGACCGTGGAGAGAGGAGCACTTGAAGAAAGGTTCTTCAAAGGTATATACTTGTTGTCCATACTCTTATTATATTCTTAATCCATGTTTTATATTCTTGAAATTTCCATTGTAACTAAATCAAGAGCGCGCGATTCGCAATCGCTTCCGCTGCGGGGACTTCGATTCCCTTCAATTGGTATCAGAGCCCAATTGCGTTCTTGATTTATGTTCTGGATTTTTCAAGAACAAGGTGGGATTTACTGTTTTTGTGCATGAGATGTATGAACGGTTTTTGCGAAATTAGATGTTTTCAATTTTGGCACTTAGATTTACAATTTCATTGAAATGTTCAATGTAAGGGTCCGGTGTTTTGGGCAAATTTAATTGTAAATCGAGTCTGTAAGTCCGTGTCGATCGAGGCAAAGCAGTTGCTGAGAAGATCAGAGCGAAAACGAGCAAGGAATGGAGATTCCTATGGTTGTTCTGTGAATGGCGTTGCTGCCTTCAACGTTGCAACGCCATCGCTGCGAAAGCGCGCGCTAGAGAAGATGACAAAGTCCGCAACGCCGGCGTAAAAAAGCGACAAATGCGGCGTTACAGCAACGCCGCCATCGTTACAGTAACGCCGCCGTTTCACGCGAGGAGCAACGGGCAGAAAACGGATTTTATTTATTTATATTAATTATAAAACGTTTATATTTAATATATTTAATATATATAATTTTAATTAATATAATTTGACAATATTAATTAAAATTATTTCTAGGGTGCCAAAATTGGTCTAATTTTTGCTATTTTAATTATGCAATTGTTGTGTAATTATTGCCATGCATAGTGTATGCTTTTATTTTAGAAATCTCACCTTAGGTTAAGCATTTTCATGCATCATTTAGACTATAAGAAGTTATATTATATAGTTTGCATGATTAATTAATATAAAGTTGTTATATTAATTTTTGGACAGCATTGACCATGCATTATTTTTCATGAGATGAATATGCTATGAATGTTTTATTATTCATGTGATGAATGATCAAGCACTATAACTTAGTATGCATGTCACCTAAGGTTAATTATTAGTTTTAAAGTGTTTAGAACTTGGAAATAATAGACCTTAGGTTATCTAGTTCTAATTAGATTAGAATTAGGAACCAAGTAATTTATTAGCTATGATTAAAAGAGGAACTCTGTCTAAGAAAAGTTCTGTCTAGGCTGGGGTATTTAAGCTGACGGAAATGGAACACCCCTACCTGAGAACTGACCTGTGAGTGAAATTTAATCCGAGTGTCTTATAAATTACAGTAGCGTCAGCGGGTTTATTAAGGGGTTAATAAACTAGAAATCCTAGGTTTAATATAAGGAGTTATATTAACAAACTTAGGATAAAATCAATATAAGAGTTATATTGATTATCAATATAAGAGTTATGTTGATAGAGTTAGGTAAAACCATTAGCCGTGTTTTAGCCTAAGAAAGATTCCTATAGACTTAAAGTATTCAGTGGGAGGAAAACGTGTATGAGATACATATTTTTTCACCTACGCTATCTCCGGGAAGTTCACACCGTGAGACTCATACTTGGCCTCGTGGCGCAAACGGGAGCGTCCCCTTCGGATGGTGTTTGTATGAGTCAATACCAAGGTGAATGGAGATGGTACTTATAGTGAGTGGGACCAGGTTTAGTGAAAACAAAACCTACGGTCTCTTTTGTCGGTTTACACCGTTAGACCACTATGGTCAGCCTGTTAGTTTGGCTCTCCGACTGCATAATCCCTCCCAGAGGGCTTGACATATGGGGATCTAACACAATGAGACACCCAAAGGGATAAAGATTTCCTTAGACTATTTTCCAATCTAGTCCTCCCTTTGGCGGATTTTATTGGACCGAGACTCTGGGATCTAAAGACAAAGGGTTATACTCATGGGGTACATAAGTTGTGTATGTATCCAGACCGAAAAATGGTAACTAAAACCTATAGGAATAAGAGTTATTCTGGTGTTAGGTTTTGGTCAAGAGTGTTTTGATCCAGAGGAGGAGTGTTTTTTATTACCCTTCGGTGTCATACACTCTAAACCTTTGAGTATCATTGCAAATTATAAATGGCCTAGGAATCATTTGATAATTAGCTAAAACATGATTGGATTAGAGTTATAGCAAGAAACTCATACAAGTTTGTTTGTAAATTTTCAGCAAAAAATGTCTAGCTCTATAATTTCCTTATTGAGTGCGGAAAAGTTAACCGGAGAGAATATGATGACATGGAAAAACAAACTCAACACTATTTTGGTAGTGGATGATCCGAAGTTTGTGCTAAGCGAGGAGTGTCCTCAAAAAGCCGAGCTCAAATGCGTCACAAAATGTTCGTGATGTATATGATCGATGGATCAAGGCCAATGATAAGGCCAAGGTCTACATGCTGGCAAGTATGTCTGACATATTAGCCAAGAAGTATGAGGGCATGATTACCGCCAAGGAAATCATGGATTACTGTGCGGTGGTATGTTTAGACAACATCCACACAAGCCCGACATAATGCCCTAAAGTACATATTCAACTCGAGGATGCCGGGGTACATCCGTTCGGGATCACGTCCCGGATATGATGGTACACTTTAACATCGCGAGTCGAATGGTGCTTCCATCGATGAGTCGAGTCGGTCGACTTCATTCTCGAAACCCTTCCGATAGTTTCCTCTGATTTAGAAGTAATGTTGTTATTTACAAGCTTACTTTTAATCTTAGCTCCTACTCGAATGAACTCCGGACCTTTCAATCTTTGATGAAAACTCGTGGATCGAAAGGTGAGGCAAATGTTGCCGTGAGAGTTATCACGGAGGTTCGACCTGCAGGACAAAAACAGTGGCTTCACCTTCTTCTATCCTGAGAGGTAAGAAGAAGAACATGAAGAAGGTTGGTAAAGGGAAACAAGCTGACAAAGCTGTCGCCTAAAAGGGCAAGAAAGTCAAAGACGTTGCTGACAAAGAAAAGTGTTTCCACTGCAACGAAGACGGGCATTGGAAACGGAACTGTCCGAAGTACATTGCAGAAAAGAAGAAGGAAGGTAAATATGATTTACTTTGCCTTGAAGCCTGTTTAGTGGATAATGATAAAACAACTTGGATACTTGATTTAGGCGCCACTAATCATGTAGACCAACCTGAAAGGGTTAGACCCATAAGGTGTAAATGGATCTATAAGAGAAAGAGAGATGCATCCGGAAAGGTACAAACCTTTAAGGCTAGACTTGTAGCAAAGGGTTTTACCCAAAGGGAAGGAGTTGATTATGAGGAAACTTTTTCCCCTGTTGCTATGTTGAAGTCTCTAAGGATACTCTTGTCCATAGCCACGTTTTATGATTATGAAATCTGGAAAATGGACGTCAAGACTGCCTTTTTGAATGGTAATCTTGACGAGAGCATCTATATGTCTCAGCCCGAAGGGTTCATAACCCAAGGTCAGGAGCAAAAAGTTTGCAAGCTCAATCGATCCATTTCTGGGTTGAAACAAGCATCAAGATCTTGGAATATAAGATTTGATACTGCAATCAAGTCTTATGACTTTGACCAAAACGTTGATGAGCCTTATGTTTACAAGAGGATCATCAACGACAAAGTAGGTTTCTTAGTACTTTATGTGGATGATATCCTACTCATTGGGAATGATGTAGGATACCTGACTGACATAAAGAATTGGATGGCAACCCAATTCCAAATGAAAGATTTGGGAGAGACGCAATATGTTCTTGGGATTCAGATCTTCAGGAATCACAAGAACAAAACGCTAGCTCTGTCTCAAGCGTCTTATATCGACAAAATGTTGCCTCGTATTCGATGCAGAATTCCAAGAGGGGCTTATTACCCTTCAGGCATGGAGTTCATTTGTCTAAGGAATAGTGTCCTAAGACACCTCAAGAAGTTGAGGATATGAGACGTATTCCCTATGCCTCTACAATAGGTAGCTTAATGTATGCTATGCTGTGCATGAGGCCAAACATTTGTTGTGCAATGGGAATAGTCAGTAGGTACCAATCCAATCCAAGGTTAGACCACTGGACAACAGTTAAAAATATCCTCAAGTATCTTTGGAGAACGAGGGACTATATGCTTGTGTATGGGACTAAGGATTTGATCCTTACTAGATACACTGATTCTGATTTTCAGACCAATACGGGACTATACGCGAGATCAGTTTTCACCCTTAACGGGGGAGCTATAGTATGGCGAAGCATCAAGCAAGGATGCATCGCTGACTCCACCATGAAGGCTGAGTACGTCGCTGCTTGTGAAGCAGCTAAGGAGGTTGTTTGGCTAAGGAAATTCCTTACTGATTTGGAAGTTGTTCCAAATATAGAATTTTCCATCACCTTATACTGTGACAACAGTGGTGCGGTAGCCAATTCGAAGGAACCTCGCAACCATAAGCGAGGCAAGCATATCGAGAGGAAGTATCACTTGATACGAGATATAGTGCAACGAGGAGATGTGACAGTCACGAAAATCGATTCGGAGCACAATATTGCTGATCCTTTTACGAAGACTCTCACGACTAAAGTATTCGAGGGTCATCTGGAAAGTCTAGGTCTACGAGATATGTACATAGGTTAATCTAGGGCAAGAGGGAGATATGTATTGGGGTATATGGATGCCCTAGTTTATTGTATTTTCTTATCTTTATAACCACTGTTTTAGATTATGATGTACCCCACTAGCGTTTTAATTAAAGTTGGAGTTTGTTGGGGTTTGTGCCCTAAAACTCGTAGTTTGTAATTATGTTCTAATTAATGTAATAAAGTGTTATTATTTAAATAAAGAGTTGAGTTTGCTTTTGTTTAAACCCTAAATCCAATAAACTAAACATCCAAGGTTGTTAAATGTATCTTTAACTGAATGTAGTGTGCATATAGAGGATCTCGGTTCGAGATACAACCTAAAGGGTCTATAGTTAGGGGATAAGGTTTGGGTACCTTACCCTGGTAAAACTATGGATGTGGCCCACTTTGTATATGATACAAACACTGTGATCCTAACGTGTTCGTGTAGATGACATGTGAGTGGAGATATCCTATGTAATGAGATTACATAAGACCATACCACGAAATAGTAACCTCTAGCTGTAACTCCGTTGACTAGTTAGGTTTCTATTCCACTAGGATGACCTAGACAACTTGATTTTAATCCTGAGCAGGTTACGAACTCCTGTTCGCGAGGGATTGTCCTTTGACTAGTATGGGTGAGAGTGACCAGATTCGTCGACTCAATATGCCTACCTTCTTGGGGACAAGACCGAGTGAGTGGCTGGGAACTTAACTTAGCAAGATGGAATTCACTCATTCCCGCCTTCTAGGGTAAGTAGAGGAATGTTACCTTAAGTGGTGTCTCCGGGACTTGAACAAAGGGTCCGATCCTCTCATTGGCCCGAGAGGGACTCTGTTTGTTGGTAGGACCACAAACAAATTGTTCATTAGAGGAGCACTGGTACTTAAGGCACAAGATGTAACCCAGGGGTAAAACGATAATTTGACCCAGCTGGTGTTACGAACATTCGTGAAGGATTGACTTGCTGTTATTGGTCAATATTTGTGGACACAGAAATATATCTGCAGTGAGAAGAGTGCAGCTGCGGGACTTTAGTGCAGTGTTCCCAAAGTTAACGAATGTTGATTGGGAGGTTAATGAGATTAACCGAGCAATCTCGTATCATTGGAGCTTCTGATCTGTAGGTCCATTAGGTCCACCTTATAGCTCGTAGAGGGTTCTTATATTATTTGAATTTGAAATGTTCAAATTCATAAGGGAATAAATTTAATGTATATAGATACGATATAATATATAGTTTTGGAACTATATATTATAAATTTAATGTGAATATGATTCATACTAAATTATATGAGAGAATTAAATATTTGAAAGAGTTTAAATATTAAATTCAAATGTGAATGTGATTCATATTTGAAAACTATAGGTTAAAATTTAATGTGCATTAGATGTACATTAAAACTATAGGTTAGAGGGAAATATTGATTAAATGTGATTTAATAAAAAATTAAATATATGATATTTAACTTGTTTTATTTAAATGTGATTTAAATTAATAATTAAATTTGATTTAATTATTATTTATATTAAAATGAGGGAACGTGTCATCCAGACACGTTCCCCACTTTCCTTTTCCTTCTCCCTATCGATAGCTTAACAGGAAGAAGAGAGTCAGTTTTTGCGATAAATTGATTGAATTGTTTTTTCACTCAGAAGAATTCTCTCTACCTTTTCACTCTCTCAATTCCCTAAACCTTGTTCCAATTGTTGGAATTCCTTCCCACAAAGGAATTGATCTAAGCACTTAGAGAATAGAACGTTCTCCTATTGGTAGTGATCTGTTGGAGAAAAACAGAGAAACTTTAGAAATTCATGAGTTGCTGTACGATTTGAAGCAAGGAGTTGCTGCTGAGGAAAATTACAAAGGTAATTATGACTTCCCCTTTAGTTTCTTTTAATTTATAAAACATGTTTGCATATATATCTCCATGCCTAATTAGATTAGTAAATCCATGTTTGTTCTGTTTTTGTCAATGTACTGGTTTTTGCATTTAAACCAAAACAATCAAGCAATTACGATTCCAAACACGTTTCCACTGCTCAAGGAGATCAGATCTCCATCAGGTTATTCCCTTAAGTGTTGTCTCCAGAGCTTGGACAACGGGCACCCACCCTCTCACTGGCCCGAGAGGGATGTTGTTTATGGTTTGACCATGCAACGTAGTTGTTCATTAGAGGAGCCGTGAGACTTAAGGAGCACGAGGTAGACATAGGGGTAAAATGATAATTTGACCCAACAGTGTCTTCGAACAACCTGTGAAGGGTCGATTCACAAGCATTGGTTATATCGATGGACACAACTTGTCTTGCAGTGATAGAAGTGCAGCTACGGGCTTTAGTGGAGTGTTACCGTAACTAATGAATGTTGAATAACTGGGTCAAAGAGTTTGACAGGTTAATCTCGAATCATTGGTGCTCGTCATCTTTAGGTCCATTAGGTCCCTCGGTTGGCTCAAACTAGATAAATTGAGGGTTTACAGTTTGGTGTGAATTTGGAGTGTTCAAATTCATTATTTGGATCTTTATGTCATTTATATGTGATATAGTTGACATAACATATAGTTTGATATGAATGAGATTCATATTAAACTATAGGTTAGCCTAATTCATTAATTAGTGCTAATTTGGAGAAATTGAATTGAGAGAAATTATATTGAATTATACAAATGAGATTTGTATAATAAGGTATGAGAGACCTTATTATATGTAATATGCAAATATGATTTGCATATTATAAGGTTGTGGTAAAATGGTGATTTGGTGGAGATTTCAACTCCACCATTCACCATTATATAAAGGCTTGGTGAGAAGCCTTTTGGAGTTCATTAGTTCATTTTTTGGATTTGGCATCCAAGAGAAGAAAATTCTCTCTACTCTCACAAAATTCTCTCCACCCAAAAACCAAAGAGAGTCCTACAACTCTCCCTCAACCGATCAAGAACAACCGAGAAGATCTTTTCGGAGGTGTCGCTGTTCTTGGTACGAGAGATCGTGTGTAGAGATCGTAGGAACGAAAGGATTTCGTGACTGGAGAAGAAAACCTTGAAGAAGTGTTCTTCAACAAGTAAGTACTATGATTTACTTTCTATTTTCTTCTTAAATCAACATGTTTAGCTAGGATTAAAGTAGTTTAATTCGATTTTAAGAAAGGAATTGCATAACAAACACCACGACATTTCATGTCTTTATCCGTTGCGGGAGTTTCATTCCCTTCAAGTTGGTTAACATATATCAGTTAAACAAATGGTATGACCATTGAGTAGAAAATTAAAAATGTTCTCAAATTATCAATGAATAATGATAAATTTTTGTGTATGGAGTAAAAGATTTAATTTTTACAAAATATACTCATCCTTGCAAAAATTAGGAAATCTATGTTGAGATGAATTTTACCCTAGGTGGTGGGTGGTATACGAATTAAATTATTTTGCTTGTGAAGTAACAAAAACACTTGTATGACTCAAATAGTTTCTTGCTGATCGGAAAGATATTTCAGATATGATTCAATATATCCTCTTTATTATGATAATAGTGGTGCAAATGCTAATATTAATGAAATTAGAAAACACCAATGTATAGGGAATCATATTAAGAGAGAAAGCATCATGGTAGTGACCAAGATGACTTTTAATGGTAGTTGTTTGGGGATCTATATAATCACACTCTTTAGGCTAAAGTGTTTGAGAGTCACCTAGAATGCCTAACATTATGAGATATGTCTTATTTTTACTAGGGCAAGTGGGATAATATGTTGAGTATAGAGTATGCCTGAGGATACATGTCTTATTGACTTTAGTGCAAGTGAGAAACTGTTGGGATTTATGCCCTAAAGTTGTAATTAATAATTTATTTAATAATTAGTAATATTTTTATTATTTTATTTACTCTATAATATTATCCATTATATGAAAAAATTTAAGGTTATTAGTGCAATCTTGAACAATATATGGTTGTCATATGAGAGGATCCTGTTCAAGGAATAACTTAAAGGATCATAGTATATTAAAAAGGTTGGGTACCTTATCTTGGTCACTTTATTAATACAACCCATTTTATAATAGTTACAAACAATTTGATCAAAATCATTCATGTGGAGATATGTGAGTGGGGGGTATCTTATACAATGAGTTTGTATAAAATTGGACTATAAAATATTTAATCTCTCTTTATAAATCTGTTAATCGAGAAGATTAATATTCCATCAAGAGTATGCGACTCGATCTTAATCTTAAGTGAGTTATGAACTCCTGCCTGTGAGAGCTTGTCATTTGATTTGCATGGGTAATAGTGACTTTTGTAGCCAATTTAATAAGCCTACCATTTTGGGAATTAACCAAATAGGAAGCTGGGAACATAATCTCACAAGATGAAATTCACCCCTTTCCATATAAGGTAAGCAAACGAGTAGTTCCCTAAAGTGCTGATTTTGGGACTTGAACTATGGGGCCCCACCTTCTCATCGACCCAAGAGGAACATAGTTATTGTTGGATCATAAACAAATTGTTTATTAGAGGATCAGTGGTACTTAAGGTGCAATACGTAATTACAAGAGTAAACAGACTTTTGATTCAGTTGTAATTACGAACAACTCGTGAAGGATCGATTTGCATGTAGTGATTATATCCATGGACACATCTCTTCCTACAGTGTATAAGAGTTCAACTCTAGGTCTATAGTGGAGTGACTCTATAATTAATGATTAAAAAATTGATTAATTAAAGAGTTTAATTAATTAATTTTGTATCATTGGAGCTTATAGTCTGTGAGTCCATAAGGTCCTTTGCTTGCTCATAGTAACACTAAAACATCAGTTTAGTTGAAAGAAAAATTTGAAATGTTTAAATTAATATTTAATATGAAGTATTCAAATTAATATATATTAGATATATTAAATATAAAAGAGAAACATATATTTATTGTATTTGATACATTAAATATTAAATTAATTAATGTATATTAGATACATTAAAGAAAAGATATTTATAAAATTTGAATAAGATTCAAATAAAGAAATAAATATCGTAGAATAATTTAAAAGATTTGAATAAGATTAAGATAGATTAAATATATGTATTTTATATATTAGATATTAAAATATATATTATCTAATTATGGTAAATATTTCCTCTAGGTGGATAAATAGGACCTTCAGGTTGAGCCATTAGAATAAACATCTTCTCAATAGAGAATTAGAGAATTCTCTCTAGATTTCTTCCTTTCCATTCCCTTGTGGATTTTTTTATCGGGTGAACTTTATGCGAAAAAATATTAAATAAATACCTTAAACTCCAGTGCAAGTGCAAACTGAAGATGCAAGTAATAGAAAAGGAGTATTCTTGATTATCGACCTTATAGAGAATGATGTAACAAAACTACTGTAAAAACAACATAAGTGATTGCAATTTTTGGAAACTAAAAAGTGCAAAAATAGATGTTGGATTTGATAAGGACAATGGACCTCCACATATCTCCACAATGTTTTATTTTTTCTCCCTCTGTTTTTCCTTTTCCTTTTAGGTTATATATCCTTCTAAAAAACCCTAGGCTTTCTAGATAAGCCAACTCATTTAACCTCAAATGGGCTAAACATATAACCCGATATTTTGGGCCTACAAACATAAGAAAAACTCATGTTTGTCTAACAAATGGGTTGGACACCCATAACAATCTCCCCCTCCAGCCCCATTGCGGGGAAGACACAATCACATCCATGATCACTTGAACTTCATCCCGACAAGCTTACTACAAAGCTCAAGCTTACTTCCGAGATTTACTTTAGTCAAAGATATCTCGCACTATTCTTGCTTGTCGGTGTGGACTTTCTTCGCTTTCATTATCTTCTCTTCAATCACATCTCGCAACCAATGATATCTAATGTCAATGTGTTTAGTGCGAGCATGATACATTGAATTCTTGCTCAAATCCATAGCACTCTGACTATCACAGAAGACTACATACTCATCTTGCTTCAAACCTAACTCTTGAAGGAATCTTTTAAGCCATAGCATCTCCTTGCTTGCTTCCACTGCTGCAATATACTCTGCCTCAATTGTGGACAATGCTACACATTTTTGTAGCTTGGATTGCCATGAGATGGCTCCCACGAAAATGTAGACACATAACCTTGAGGTAGACTTTCTGTTATCAAGATCACCTGCCATATCTGCATCAGTATAGCCTTGAAGTATAGGTTTACCACCTCCATAACATAAACTCAATTTGGAGGTGCCTTGCAAATATCTGAAAATCCACTTTACTGCTTCCCAGTGAGCCTTACCTGGATTGGATAAGAAACGACTCACTAAACCGACTGCATGTGTAATATCAGGTCTAGTACACACCATAGCATACATCAGAGAACCAACTGCAGAAGAGTAAGGAATAGCTGACATTGCTTCTTTCTCCTTCTCTGTTGTAGGACAAACTCTCTTATCTAGCTTGAAGTGAGTTGCTAATGGTGTACCAACAGGCTTAGCATGCTTCATATTGAACTTTCCAAGTACCCGTTCAATATACTTTTCCTAGGATAACCACAATTTTCCAGCTTTCCTGTCACGAGTAATCTCCATGCCTAAGATTTGCTTTGCAGGGCCTAAATCTTTCATGTCAAATGACTTGGACAAGTCTTTCTTCAAACTTTGAATCATATCTGCATTTTGTCCAACTATTAACATATCATCTACATATGAAAGAAGAATAATGAAGTTACCTCCAGGGAACTTTCTGAAATATACACAGAATCAAATTTGTAGTTCGTTTATAATAGTTGTTTATCATAAACGAATCAAATTTCTTGTACCACTGTCTTGGTGCCTATTTAAGCCCATAAAGACTCTTCTTCAACTTGCAAACAAGTTTATCTTTTCCTTTTTCTTCAAATCCTTCAGGTTGCTCCATGTAGATTTCTTCATGCAAATCACCATGCAAAAATGCAGTTTTTACATCAAGTTGCTCCAATTCAAGATCTAGACTTGCCGCTAAACCCAAAATTGTTCTCGATAGATGTCATTTTGACTACCGGAGAGAATATCTCATCAAAGTCAATGCCCTTTTCTCGTTGCATCCTTTTACCACTAATCTGGCTTTGAACTTTACTATCTTCTCGCCATCCTTTTTATACTTGAAAACCCACTTGTTTCTCAAGACTTTCTTGTCCTTTGGAAGCTGCACTAGCTCATAGGTTTCATTCTTTTTCAAGGAATTTATCTCCTCATTCATTGCATCAAGCCACTTGTCTTTTTCATCATGAGACAAGACCTCTTGATAGTTCTCTGGCTCTCCATCTTCACTAACTAGAATGAACTCTGAGCTTGGATACTTTGTTGAAGGTTTACGCTCTCTTGTGAACCTTCGAACATGTGTATCCTCCACTTGAGGGATAGGTTGCTCCCCCTGCTCATGAACTTCTTCATGAATCACTTCATCATGGATTTCTTCATCAGATGAAGACTCATCAAGATCATCATCATCAACATGATCTGGTACATTACCATCAGGTTCTACCTCACCAACATCATCATGTACATCATCAAGTACATCCTCAACATTCTCATTCGACGACTGAATAATAGAAGGAGTAGAAGAAAGATCATTAGTAGTATCAAAAGACGATTTTGAAATAGAAGTGTACCTCGTACTCAGAAGATCTGCACCCTTCTCGTGCTCAAAGAATACTACATCTCTACTTCTCACTACCTTTTTCTTTTCTGGATCGTAGAGCACAGAATTCATACTCTTCATCCCCATATCCAACAAATACACATGGATTAGTCTTCGAATCAAGCTTTGACCTTTGTTCTTTAGGCACATGCATGTATGCCTTACTGCCAAAGACTCTCAAATGTGAATAAGTGGGATCACGCCCCTTCCATGCTCTCTCTGGAATGTCATAACCAAGAGGAATCGATGGAGATCGATTAATCAAATACACAACACATTGCACTGCTTCAACCCAAAATGTCTTAGGAAGATTAGACATTTTAAGCATGCACCTCACCTTCTCTACAATGGTTCTGTTCATCCTTTCAGCAACTCCATTGTGTTGTGGTGTGCCAGGCTCTGTCTTTTCATGCCTAATACCATGTTGTGAGCAATAATACCTGAACTCATTCGAAGTATACTCACCACCATTGTCAGATAGAAGACACTTCAACTTTCTTTCAGTCTCTCTTTCTATCATAGCATGAAAATTTCTGAAAATCTCCAACACTTGGCTTTTTGTTTTCAACATATACACCCAAGTTCTTCGAGTAGCATCATCAATGAAAGTGACAAAATATCTATTGCCACCAAGTGATTCTACCTCAATAGGACCACAAACATCATAGTGGACTAACTCCAATTTTCCTTGCCTTCTAATGGACTTTTTATCAAAAGAAACTCTATGTTGCTTACCTGCCAAACAATAATCACAAGGGTCAAGAGAAACTGTTTTATCAACAAGAATAAGAGATTTACACATTAGCAACAGTTTAATCCCCTTATCACTCATATGTCCTAGCCTTCGATGCCACAAATTAGGAGAATTCTTTTCTTCAATCGCATTCACTCACAAGAACATACTCTCAAGTATGTTTTATACAAAGAACAACATAACTCACCACGAACAATCACATCGAACCTTTAGACAATTTCCATTTACCATTATCAAAGGTATGTTGAAATCCTTCTTGATCAAGGACACTTGCGCATAACAAGTTAAGGCGTAAATTAGGAATATTGCGCACATTCTTTAATGTAAGCATGCACCCAACACTTGTCTTCACACGAATATCACCTAATCCAACAATACTAGCTGAGCTCTTGTTTCCCATCTTCACACTACCAAAATCACCCAATTGATAGTTCATGAGATACTCCTTTCTAGGAACACAATGATATGAAGCTCCTGAATCTACCAACCACTATGTGTCTGAACTTTCTACATGATGACATTCACTAGCTGCACAAACTAAAGTAACATCACCATTACACCGTAGTGTGATTCTTTCGCAGATTTTTATCATCTCCCTCCTTTTGTAAGTCTTGCTTCTTACCTTGTTCTTTCTTCCAACGGTAGTAAAACTTTTTAATATGGCCAGGCTTGTTGCAGTGATAACATGTCCTAGTCTCTTTGTCTCTAGACTTGGACCTCTCATTTGAGTTACCACGGCCTTTGGGTCCTTTACTCTTGCTTCTACCACGATTCTCAACAATAAGAGTATTCGAATTATCAACTCCCATCTCCTTTCTTCTTATCTCTTCATTGAACATGCTTTCTTTAATCATATTCACAGATAGAACACCTTCGGAGCAGAGTTACTAATAGTCACAACTAAGGTTTCCCAACTCATGCGGCAAAGAACTCAACAAGAACAAAGCCTGCAATTCATCATCAAAAATAATTTTCATAGTAGTCACTTTGTTAATAATATCACCGAAGTCACTCAAATGTTCAGAAACAGACTTCCCACCTTTCAATTTCAAATTAACAAGTCTCTTGATTAATGAAGCTTTATTATGTGGGGTCTTTCTTTCATAAAAACCTTCCAATTTCTTCCACAAATCATATGGGTCGGACTCTTTAGACACATCGTTGAAAATACTAAGATCAACCCACTGCCTAATAGTTCCCAAAGTCTTCCTTTTTAACTTTACCCAATCTTTCTCTTCCATTTTATCTGGTTTTGAAGGTTTAGAAATTGTGCCATCAACTTCTATGGTTGTTTCAATTGGATCATACAAATCTTTGCAAAATAGCAAATCCTCCATCATCGGTCTCCAAATGGAATAATTGGTTGATGTCAGTCTAACCATTGAATTACCTCCACTACCGTTAGTAGACTCCATAACAACGATTAAATTAAACCTTGGCTCTGATACTAACCGATAAGGACAATGGACCTCCACATATCTCCACAATGTTTTATTTTTTCTCCCTCTGTTTTTCCTTTTCCTTTTAGGTTATATATCCTTCTAAAAAACCCTAGGCTTTCTAGATAAGCCAACTCATTTAACCTAAAATGGGCTAAACATATAACCCGATATTTTGGGCCTACAAACATAAGAAAAACCCATGTTTGTCTAACAAATGGGTTGGACACCTATAACAGGATTTCCATAAAATAACAATGGAAATAAAAGTCAAAATGAAAAAATAGATTGCATAAACAGAATTAAAAAAACAATTGCAAAACAAGATTGTACAAACATTTTGCAAAAACAAAATTGCAAGAAAATGTAAAATATAAATAAAAATGCACGAAAAATTACTCAAGGAAGGAAGATGAAGCTTAAGTATATGTTCATAAATATTAGTATTAAGGTTTATTTAATGCTCAAATACTTAAAATATTCTTGTTTTGTCTTCATATTATTAAAAAATAGTTAAAAATATCTCGAAATTGGGAATGAAAAGAAAAATTCTCTTATAAATGGAGAAGAAGAGAGGAGTCGTTTTAGGGAGATATGGAGTCGTTTTGAAGTTTAATTTTCATGGGTCTTTCGTACGAGGAGTTTTCTTTATTTTCGTTTTTTTTTTTTTTTTCTTCAGCGTAGAAAGTCGATGGCTCATAGTGTCTCCATCAATCTGAACTAGGAATGAAAAGAAAACCATGTCTTCTTGAAAAGAGAAGAAGTTTCGGTGAAGGAAGATGGAGACTGAGTGATGTCATTTACGTGTAATCCCGAGGATTTGTTTATTTGAGTTTTTCTTACTGTTTTTTATTAAAGAATGATTTAGAATTGAGTTGTGATCAGTTCTCTTGCACCTTACAGTAGTTATTGTTTTTTTTTTTTTTTTAATTTTTGAATTTGGATTAACAGCTAGTGTGTCGTTTCTTTCTATATTTATCATTGTGGTGATTAATTCAAGTAATCAGCAGTCGTATCTTGTTTTGTTTTTTTTTTTTTTTATAGTTAGAAAAGCACAATTTAAAAATGCTGGTTTTTAGTTCAATGTCCATTCTGTTTACCACAATTAGTTAACCTTTAATTTCATTTCCTTTAATTTAACTTTCAGCATCTTTAGCTCCTCACATCCAACTCTACTTGTAGTTATGTTTATGTCAATTCAATGATGAGCTAAACATCTTAGGGGTTCAAGGATTTGAATGCCTTAAGATGTAAATCTAGTCTAAAGGATATTAAGGAACCCAAGCTTGCATCTCAATTGTGATTGCTTGTGTTGATTTAATATTATTGAGATTCTAAACTGATCATTTAGAATTACAATTCAAGCATGAATCTAATACCGACGGGGTTAGAAGTGAGCGGATCTCATACAAGCATTGGAGACAAAATTTAGACATAAACTTCCCTTTACCCTAGACATAGGGATCAAAGACTCCAATCCAATTGACTTTTACTGTTCCACGTGGTCTAAGGAAAGAGAATAACAACCTATTTAGTCTCTCGACACCTAATTAAAGGTAAATGCGAGTTGTAAAAGTGGGTTCCACTTGAATGTAAGAAAGGGTGACGATAATCCTATGGATTTTAGATTCACAGATTAGGGTAAGGACAATTCTTGAGCCCCGTCATCTCATTTGGAAGTCACAAGTGCATTTCTTTATAAGCGTCATCAGTTACTTTGCATCATCCAACTAGAATTTACATTCTGCAATACTAGTAATTCTCATATCTTTGCTAATTGCATCATGCAAAATCCAATTTTCCATTGAGATTCTAATCACAACCCCCCCCCCGCCAACAACTAGTTTTGCACTTTAATTTTCCAACTTGCATTTATTCTCACATTTTTTTAAAATAATATTTTTATTACTCTTCCCTGTGGGATCGATACTCAAGAATACTCATATTTTTATTACTTGCATCAACTATGTGCACTTTCACTAGTGTTGAACACATTTAGTTATTTTTCTTCACCTTAAAGTTCACCCGATAAACTTTTTGGTGCCATTGTCGGGCAATGGTTGTTTAACAAAATTTTTGTTTTGAGCAAAAATTGTAAGATAGAAATGCAACTATAATTTTTCCTATTGCAAGAGGAGTTGAATTTTGATTGTTGAGGGAGAGTGAGTGCAAGAAGAGAAAGACTCAAAAGAGGAGTTGATTGCTTGAGAAAATCCAAAGGATGGAAGTAGACATCTTTGCAACATTAAGCGTGCAAGCTTCATCATTAAGCTACATGATGGAAACGTTGATCATGGAAAATCCTATAACTCCCTCCAACTCTATCTCTTTTATTTCTTGCATTTATTGCAAAGGAAGTCGTGTATTTAATAATTATTCTTATAATCCTAATTCTTTGTCTTATGGATTTCTACTCAGGTTTGCAAATCAACATCAGTACCAGTGTTTCCAACAAGGAAAAATGATTCCAAAAGAGCTTAGCATTGAAGAGCTTGCAAGGGAATATAGAGCAAAGAACGATGTTGTGATGTAAGGGCATACCACATCTCTACAGAGTTTAGAAATCTATGTGAAAGAAATTGCAAATGAATTGCATAATAAGTTTCAAGGAATCTTGCACAAGAGCATAAAGACTTTAATACAAGAAGAAGAAAAAGAATGTAAAGTGGTTCTACTGAGAACTAAATTGAAATATGTAACAACCCTAAAAATGGAGACGAGCCTACGTTGGGAAAGTTACTCCGCCACACCGTTCGTGCCGAAATTTCAGCAGCATAACGGCATAGCAAGGAGAAAACCACAATTTTTCCTGAAACCTAACAAGCAAAAAACACTTCAAGAGTTTCAAAGAATGCCCAACCCCCACCAAACTACAATCAGAGAATGAGTTGGGCTACATCCAGAGTTCCAAATCATAATCTTTTAGACAAACGAATACGCAGAGGAAAGAGAACTCAACCAAAATAAAAATTCACTAACTAAGAAATACAAGAGACAACATAGTGTCGCGCGACCAGGAAAATAAAATAGAAACTAAAACATCACAGTTTCAAGAGAAAACTCTAAGTCAAAAGAAAACAGGAAGGAAAATAGGGTCCCACAGCCTCGTCGGGTCGTCGTCGTCATCAACTGCCTCAGGGTTTCTTACCTGTAACCAAAAACAACAAAGTAGACAGGTGAGTATAAAAATACTTAGTAAGTAGCCAACTCACATCCAAACAAGCTAACGTGCAAACAAAACAAGACTTATCTTCTAAACTCGCTCAACCTCAAACAGGTCTCACATTGAACACACTTCACCCTGAACCCCCTGTGGTATTTAACTCGAGCTCTACCTTTGGTGTTGGAACATTGATTGACGATGCAATGAGAGAAAGCAATCTCACGTCACTACACATTGGCATAGAGTAGAGCAGGTACGTATCCTACGCGCCCTATGAGAAATCGCCCCTAAGCTAGCACAAGATAATGGAAAGCAACCACTCCCTGACGGGGACATACCCTAGACTCCCACAATGCAACACGCTAGCATAGTGTAGTGATGTACGTAACCAACACGCCTTATGGGGAATCGCCCCTAAGCTAGCACGGGATAATGGAAAGCAACTACTCACTGATCTCAACGGGGGCGTACCCCAATCTCGCGAGCCTATCATATATCGTCAACCTAGAAGTTCTGACCCGCTCAGGTACAACTCAGGGTTTTGTGAGTGACGGTTCTCGGGCTTTATTCATGTGGTGACTAGGGGTCTCATCTAGGCATTCCTAACGTCCTCGACCCATTACAAGTGTCCCAATTCCAACTAGGTTCTCAAACGAACCAAGTTTTAGCTCAAACCATCCACTTATTAGGAATGCTAGGCACAACTTGAACAATCGACCCCCACCTCACAAAACCACACATAATCAGATACATAGCCCAAGTAAACATGACACAAACAAGGTCAAAACGTGATTCACAACCTCGAGGTAATATTCATACAATCATGTCAAAGATAAACTCATAAAGGCATGCTCTAAGTTCCAAAACCTTTGGAAAACTAAACTAAGGTTCAACAATAATAATATCTCAAGAACACACAACAAGTAATGTCGTACATCTTACTCCCTTCGCTTAGGAGTTCGACGTTGCTCCAAATGACTACTTACCTCGGGTCGAAGTCCCACCAACCCAACCCTTAATGATGAACTCTCCACAAACACATGTCATGGAAAACAGAAGCTCACCCAACCAATCGAGCAATCAAACAAAAGAAAAGGGGTGCCCACCCTAATGTCTCAAGATATCCTTATATGACCAAAACACCCTTTGAATTCAAGTAGACTTCAATAGTCATTAATACAATGGTCGAGGTATCGAGTCTCACTTGGACCTGAAGCCTTAAGCCCCTAATCCCATAGTGATTACTTAGTCCAATTCTGATTAGAATAATGTCGAGACTAGCCCAAAGGCAACCCAATGCAGCATAACATTGATTCAAAGCAATAACGCATAAATGATCAATTTCCATTCTTTAATCAATCGTTCGATAATTTTAGGAGGGGCTTAATCCAATAACTACTTACTTGGATAATGGAGGTTCGAAAATCTGATCTCGAGTTCCACGCGCTTCTTTAACAAGTTCTGAGTCCCTAATCGACAACTAAAAACCTTAAAAAAACACGTCCTAAACACTTTAATTAAACGAACTCGACTTAAGGTAACCGAACCAACACACGAAGGACTAAAATGGCATCAACAAAACGAGACTTACCGGTTGTACTGAGATAGCGATGGTTTCCAGCGAGCGACGGCGACTTCTAGAGAGTGGCGGCGCGTGGAGTGCATATCCGAGATGCCCGTTGCCCGATCTAATCAAAACCAAACTCCATTCTATGAGACTGAAATAAAAACCCATGAACCAAGCGAACCAAACTAATGGGTAATCTTGAAAACATACCAGCGACGAGCTACGTTGGTCATTTTCGCTAGGGTCCGGCTGGAGAAAAGACGTCGCTGAAGTTAGGAGTATACCAGTGAGAGGGGGTTCGACTTCGATGCTAAACCAATCGAAAGAGTTCTCGCATGTCAGCTTCGCAAAGCAGACAATGCTGCAGAAACAACGGATCCGTGGGGAAGATGGAGTCGTTGCGGCTGAAGAAGGCAAAGAAGACGCCGACGGAGAAGAAGAAGAAGAAGAAGAAGAAGAAGAAGAAGAAGGGGTCGACTGCTTCACGGTTTGCCCTCCATTTTTTTTCCTTTTTCTTTTTAATTCATAAAATCCTTTTAAACAACAACAAATTTCCTTTTCTAAAAAAACAAATTCTTTTTCAATTAAAAACTTATCCTTATTTACTTTACTTATTTCCAAAATTAAACAAGCCCCGAATAAAAAAATTGAAAATTTTAGAAAAAAGAAACCCAGACGTTACATCCTCTCCACCTTAAGAACTTTCGTCCTCGAAAGTAGCTAGTTCTCGAACAACTCAGTGTGGTTAGCCCTCATCTCGTTCTTAAGCTCCCAGATAGCTTCCTTAAGCTGATGGTTTTGCCACATGACTTTGACAAAGTCGATTTGTCTATTCCTCAACACTTTCTTCTCCTGAGCTATAATTTCCACCGGTCCCTTCTCGTAGCTCAAGTCCTTGCAGTGGCTCGAAATCTATCACGTGGGATGCATCCGACACAAGTCTCACAACATCAATGCAAGGAACACGTCATGCACGCGGCCGAGACTTTTCGACTCTTGATGTGAAGATGCAAGACTTTATGAGTAAATTAACGAGAATTAGGTATGTGCGCTACGCTTACGGTCGAATCCATTTTGAAATTGATAAATGCATTGCGTGCGAAGTATATGTTCATGTATGTCCTATAGATCTCCCCGTTGTTGATTGGTAATTGGAAACGGATATTCGAAAGAAACGATTGCTTAATTACAATATTGATTTCGGGATCTGTATATTTTGTGGTAACTGCGCTTAATATTGTCCAACAAATTGTTTATCAATGACTGAAGAATATGAACTTTCTACTTATGTGCTAGAGATGGTGGCAAGGCCAAACGGTACGCCATTGGGCCAATCCACTCCCAGATCTCGAATGGCCCGATGAACCTTGGGCTCAACTTTCCTCCTTGTCAAAATTTAACACGTCCTTCATAGGTGTAACCTTAAAAAATAAACGTACTCTCAAGTTGTAAACTCTAGGTCACTGCGCCTCACATCAGCATAACTCGTATGCCTGCTCGGAGTTGCCAACCTCCTCCCTCTGATCTTCTGCACAACCTCGATTGAAACTTGGACCGACTCGGGTCTCAAGAGATTACACTCACCAATCCTCGCCTCGATACACTTGGGACCTGCATCTTTTACCATACAAGCTGAAGGAATCGAATCCCGTAGCGGAAGTGATTGAGAATCGCGTGTTCATGATATTTTTACATAGATTTCATACAAGAACAAATTACTATGATTAAGCATGCAAATCTAAATAGGACAGCAAGAAGATAACCTTTGAAGAACACTTTCTTCATGAACTCCTTCTCCAACGATCACGATCTCATTAAAACGAACCCGATCCGTGTGAAATTCCGCCACTAGATCTTCTCCATTGTTCTCTAGGTGAGGGAGGAATGTGGGTTCCTTTATGGTGAGATGTGGAGGTATGAGATAATTGTATTTGGAACTCTTTCCAACAGTACAAAATGTGGAACTCTAGGGTTGCATGAAAAGCTTATCTCAAAGTTGCATCTTATGCAACTATTTATAGGGAAATAGGATGAGAATTACTATCATAACCCTCCTTCATTCTCTCATTAGTATATAGTTAATTTGTGAATTAATTCACATTAAAACTATATATGATAGAATTTATATCACATATAATTGATATAACACCTCATATATGAAATTGAACACTTCAATCTCATTCCTAACTTTATACCCTCAATATTACCATGTTGAGCCAACGGAGGGACCAATTGGACCTACAGTTCATGAGCTCCAATGATGTGAGATTAACTGATCAAACTCTTTGATCTAGTTAATCAATATTCATTAACTACAAGTCACACCACTATAGACTTGTAGCTGCACTAACACTGTAGATTATATTGTGTCCATTGATATAATCACTACGCATGAGTCGACCCTTCATAGGTTGTTCGTAATCACAGTTGAGTCAAATTACCGTTTTACCCCTGTGATTACCTCTTTGTTCCTTAAGCACCGCTGATCCTCTAATGAATAACACTCTATGGTCCTACCATAAACTCAAACCCTCTTAAGCTAGTTTAGAGGGTGGGGCCCCGTTGTTCAAGATCTGGACTCAGTTCTTAAGGGAACAACCTATCTAATTCCTTAGTTTAGGAATTGAGTGAATTTCGCCTTGTAGAGTTAAGTTCCCAGCTTCCTACAAGGTTCTGTCCCTGAGAAGGTAGGCTTATTGAGTCGGCTACAGGCCACTTTCACCCATACTAGTCTAAGGACAAACCCCTATAACCAGGAGTTCTTAACTTGCTCAGGATTCAGGTAGAGTCACTAATGACCATCTATAAATTATCAGTCATATCTTGTTAACGGTGTTATACTGGTTAGACTAATAATTTGGAGTCCAGTCTTATATGAACTCTTCATACAGAATGCCCCCACTCGCATGTCATCTACATTAATGAGTTGGATTACCTCATTTGTACTAATTACAAAGTGGGTCGCATCCATGGTGTTACCAAAATAAGGTTTCCAACCTCATTCTTATACCTTAGACCATTTAGGTTATACTCTTGAACACAATCCAAATATTGTCTACTACACTGATGTTCAAGATTCATTATAACCTTGGAGCTTAGTTTATTGGATTTATAAAGCGAGAAGATAATTTTATGAAATCAAATAACTCTTTATTCATTTGACTAAAATTACACAAATTTAGGGCACATATCCCAACAATCTCCCACTTGACCTAAAACTTGTGGAGTACATAAAACATTACAATAATGTAAAATACAATAAATTAGGGCATTTAAACCCTGTGTACAATATACTCCTACTTGTCCTGGTTGGGGAAGACTTGTAAACCTAGACCTTCTAGGTGACTATCAAATACTTTAGTCGTGAGAGCCTTTGTCAAAAGATCAACAATGTTGTGCTCGGAGGCTATCTTCATGACGATCACGTGTCATCGATGCACGATCTCCCGGATGAGATGATATTTCCGCTCAATATGCTTACCCTCTCTTGTGACTTCGAGATTCCCTTGAATTTTCCACGACAGCACTGTTATCACAATACAACGTGATAGGCAAACTCATGTTTGAAATAACTTTCAAATTAACATAAATTTCCTTAACCAGACGACCTCTTTGGCTGCCTTACAAGTTTCTAGATATTCGACCTCCATGGTGGAATCAACGATGCATCTCTGCTTCACGCTTCGCCATACTACAGCTCCTCCGTTAAGAGTAAATACTGACCCTGATGTAGATTTTCAAGAATCTTTATCAGTTTGAAAGTCAAAATTCGTGTATCCTGTAAGGATCAAATCCTTATCCCCATACACAAGCATATACTTCCTTGTTCTCCGAATATACTTAAGAATTGTTTCAACTGTTGTCTAGTGTTCAAGTCCTATATTGGAATGATATCTACTGACCATCCTAACTGCAAAACAGATGTCTGGTCTAGTACACAACATGGTGTACATAAGGCTCCCAACAGCTGATGCATAAGGAATCTGTCTCATGTCCTCAACTCCTTGAGGTGTCGTAGGACACTGTTCATTAGACAAATGAACTCCATATCTAAAAGGCAATAAACCCTTTTTGGAGTCTTACATCTTAAACCTTAACAACAATTTGTCGATGTAAGATGTCTGAGACAAGGCTAGTGTTTTGTTCTTGCAGTTTCGGACAATCTGGATCCCAAGAACAAATTGCGCTTCACCCAAATCTTTCATTTGGAATTGCGTAGCTAGCCAATTCTTAATGTCAGTAACATAACCTACATCATTCTCAATGAGTAGGATATCATCCACATATGAAACTAGGAATGCGACAGAACTATTGATGATCTTCTTATATAGACATAAGGTTCATCATCATTCTGGTTAATGAAGGGAATCGAATCCCGCAGCGGAAGTGATTGTGAATCACACGTTCTTAATTTCATTACATGGATTACATTCAAGATCAAACTTAACTAGATTAAACATATAATAGAAGATGAACAGCAAGAAGTACCTTTGAAGACCTCTTTCTTCAAGTGCTCCTTCTCCCACGTTCACGATCTCAGCAACACGAACTCGAACGATCACCGACACTACCACCGGATCTTCTCCGTTGTTCTCTAGGTGAGGGAGGAAGGTGGGTTCCCTTTAGGTGAGATGAGGTGTTTTTGAGAATTTTAGTTGGAACACTTTCCAACATAATGTGGGAGAATTCTCTAGGGTTTCTCAAAAAGATGGAATGACTTAACCTAGTTGCATCTCATAAAACTATATATATAGGGAAATAGGATGGAAATTACCATCCTATCCCTCTTTTATTCTCCCACTATTATATGGTTTATATGTGAATCTAATTCACATTAAAACCATATATTATATCAATTATTTCATATATAATTGATATAACACCTCATGTATGAAATTGAACACTTCAATTTCATTCCTAACTTTATACCCTCAATATTATCATGAGCTCCAATGATGTGAGATTAACTTATCAAACTCTTTGATCCAGTTAATCAATATTCATTAACTACAAGTCACTCCACTATAGACTTGTAGCTGCACTCTTCAAACTGTAGATTATATTGTGTCCACTGATATAATCATTACCCATGAGTCGACCCTTCACAGGTTGTTCGTAATCACAACTGGGTCAAATTACCATTTTACCCCTGTGATTAACTCTTTGTTCCTTAAGCACCACTGATCCTCTAATGAACAACAAGTCTAAGGTCCTACCATAGACTCGTACCCTCATAGAGGGCAGGGCCCCGTTGTTAAAGACCTGTAGTCAGTTCTTAAGGGAACAACTTATCTAATTCCTTGGTGTAGGAATGACTGAATTCTATCTTGCACAGTTAAGTCCCCAGCTACCTACGAGGTTCTGTTCTTGAGAAGGTAGGCTTATTGAGTGGGCTACAGGCCACTCTCACCCATACTAGTCTAAGGACAAACCCCTATAAGCAGGAGTTCTTAACTTACTCAGGATTCAGGTCGAGTCACTAATGACCATCTATAAATTATCAGTCTTATCCTTTTAACGGTGTTACATTGGTTAGACTAATAATTTGCAGCCCGATCTTGTATGAACTCTTCATACAGGATGCCCCCACTCGCACGTCAACCATATGAATGAGTTTGATTACCTCATTTGTACTAATTACAAAGTGGGCCACATCCATGGTGTTACCAGAATGAGGTTTCCAACCTTATTTTTATACCATAGACCATTTAGGTTGTATTCTTAAACACAATCCAAATAGTGTCCACTACACTGATGTTTAAGATATATTATAACCTTGGAGCTTAGTTTATTAGATTTATAAAACAAGAATATAATTTTATCAAAACAAATAACTCTTTATTTATTTGACCAAAATTACATAAGTTTATGGCATAAATCCCAACAATCTCCCACTTGACCTAAAGCTTGTGGAGTACTAAAACATTACAGTAATGTAAATACAATAAACTAGGGCATTTAAACCCCTTTTGTACAAAATACTCCCACTTGCCCTAGTTGGGGAAGACTTGTAAACCTAGACCTTTTAGGTGGCTCTCAAATACTTTAGCCGTGAGAGCTTTTGTAAAAGGATCAACAACGTTGTGCTCTGAGGCTATCTTCGTGACAATCAGGTCTTCTCGATGCACGATCTCCCGGATGTGATGATATTTCCGCTCAATGTGCTTTCCCCTCTTGTGACTTCGAGGTTCTTTTGAATTTGCCACTGCACCACTGTTATCGCAATACAACGTGATGGATAAAGTCATATTTGAAACAACTTCCAAATTTAACATGAATTTCCTTAACCAAACGACCTCTTTAGTTGCTTCACAAGCTGCTACATATTCGGCCTCCATGGTGGAATCAGCGATGCATCCTTGCTTGACGCTTTGCCATACTACAACTCCTCCGTTAAGAGTGAATACTGACCCTGATGTAGATTTCTGAGAATCTTTATCAGTCTGAAAGTCAGAATCCGTGTATCCTGTAAGGATCAAAGCCTTAGCCCCATACACGAGTATGTTTGGGATCTTAATTACTTGATTGTTTTGTTTAAAACAAAAACCAGTACATTGACAAAAAATACAAAACAAGCATGGTATTTCTAATCCTATTAGACATGGATAAATTGCATACATGCAAACATATGTTAAGCTTAACAATTAAACTAAAGGGAAGAAGGAAAGGAAATTACCTTTGTAGTTTCTAATTCTCCAGCACAGCAACTCCTTGCTCCAAGCTTTTCAACAATACAACAAAACTCCTCTGTTTTTCTCCAAGAAAGACACTACCAGTTGGATCACCTCCTATATCTCTGAGTTCTACTTAGATCCTCCTTGGTGGGAAGGATTCCAACCTTTGGAAGAGCTTTGGGAATGGGAGAGTGAGAGAGAGATAGCAATCCTTGCAGCAACCCCCTTCTCCCCGTTAAACTGTCGATAGGGAGAAGGGGAGGGGTAGTTGGGAACGTGTCTGGATGACACGTTCCCTCATTTATTATTAAAATAATAATAATAATAATAATATAATTAAATAAAATTTAATTATTCATTTAAATCATATTTAAATAATGAAAATTAAATATCATATATTTAATTTGGATTAAATCTCATTTAATCATATTACCCCTTTAACCTATAGTTTTAATGTACAACCAGTGCACATTAAATTTTATCATATAGTTTTCAAATATGAATCACATTCACATTTAATATTTGAACTCTTTCAAATATTTACTTGTCTCATATAATTTAATATGAATAATATTCACATTAAATTTAGAATATATAGTTCCAAAACTATATATTATATCGTATCTTAATGCATTATATTTATTCCCTAATGAATTTGAACATTTCAAATTCAAATGATCTAAGAACCCTTTACGAGCTAGAAGGTGGACCTAATGGACCTACAGATCAGAAGTTCCAATGATACGAGGTTGTTCGGTTAATCTTATTAACCTCCAAATCAACATTCGTTAACTGCGGGAACACTCCACTAAAGTCCCACAGCTGCACTCTTCTCACTGCAGATATATTTCTGTGTCCATGGATATTGACCAATAACAGCAAGTCAATCTTTCACGAATGTTCGTAACACAAGCTGGGTCAAATTACCGTTTTACCCCTGGGTTTCATCTTATGCCTTAAGTACCAGTGCTCCTCTAATGAACAATTTGTTTGTGGTCCTACCAACAAACAGAGTCCCTCTCGGGCCAATGAGAGGGTCGGGCCCTTTGTTCAAGTCCCGGAGACACCACTTACCCTAGTAGGCGGGAAGAAGTGAATTCCATCTTGCTAAGTTAAGTTCCTAGCCGCTCACTCGGTCTTGTCCCCAAGAAGGTCTATATTGGGTCGGCGAATCTGGCCGCTCTCACCCATACTAGTCAAAGGACAATCCCTCGCGAACAGGAGTTCGTAACCTACTCAGGATTGAGATCAAGTTGCCTAGGTCATCCTAGTGAAATAGAAACCTAACTAGTCAACGGAGTTACAGCTAGAGGTTACTATTTCGTGGTCCGGTCTTATGTAATCTCATTACATAGGATATCCCCACTCACATGTCATCTACACGAACACGTTAGGATAACTGTGTTTGTATCAAATACAAAGTGGGCCACATCCATAGTTTTACCAGGATAAGGTACCCAAACCTTATCCCCTAACTATAGACCCTTTAGGCTGTATCTCGAGCCGAGATCCTTTTTATGTACATTACATTCAGTTAAAGATTCATCTAACAACCTTGGATGTTTAGTTTATTGGATTTAGGGTTTAGATAAAGGGAAACTCGTAAATAACGAACAATAACACTTTATTGAAATAATAACACTTTATTACAATAATTAGAACATAATTACAAACTACGAGTTTTAGGGCACAAATCCCAACAAACTCCCACTTGAACTAAAACTCTAGTGGGGTACATCATAATCTAAAACAGTGGTTACAAGAGATAGAAATACAATAAACTAGGGCATCCATATACCTCATTACATATCTCCCACTCTCCCTAGATTAGCCTATGTACATATCTCGTAGACCCAGACTTTCCAGACGACCCTCGAACACTTTAGCCGTGAGAGTCTTTGTAAACGGATCAACAATATTGTGCTCAAGCGATCTTCGTGGATCGCACATCTCCTCGTTGCACTATTTCTTGTATCGGTGATACTTCCTCTCGATGTGCTTACCTCGCTTATGGTCATGCGAGGTTCTTTCAATTGGCTACGCACCACTGTTGTCACAAAGATATAAGGTGATGGGAAATTCCATATTTGGAACAACTTCCAAATCGGTGAAGGAATTTCCTTAGCCAAACAACCTCTTTAGCTACTTCACAAGCAAATGACATACTCAAATTTCTCCATTGTGGAGTCGACGATGCATCCTTGCTTGATGCTTCGCCATACTATAGCTCACCCAAGTTAAGGCTTGGCCCGATCCCGATGTGGATTTTCGAGAATCCTTATCGGTCCGAAAATCGAATCGGTGTATCCAGATGAGATCAAATCCTTAGACCCATACACAAGCGTATAGTCCTCGTTCTCCTTAGATACTTGAGGATATTTTTAATCGTTGTCTAGTGGTCTAACCTCGATTGGACTAGTACCTCACCGACTATTCCTTTGCATAGCAAATGTCCGGCCTCGTGCACAACATAACATACATTAAGCTACCTACAACAGAGGCATAGGGAATATGTCTCATATCCTCAACTTCTTGAGGTGTCTTGGGACACTGTTTTCTAGACAGATGAACTCCGTGCCTGAAGGGTAATAAGCCCTCTTGGAATTCTCGCATCGAATATCTGGACAACATTTTGTCGATATAAGACGCTTGAGGCAGTGCTAGCGTTACATTTCTTGCGATTCCTAAAGATCTGAATCCCAAGAACATATTGCGCCTCTCCCAAATCTTTCATTTGGAATTGGGTCACAACCAATTCTTTATGTCAGTTAGGTATCCTACATCATTCCCAATGAGTAGGATATCATCCACATAAAGTACTAACAAATCTACTTTGTCGTTGATGATCCTCTTGTAAACACAAGGCTCATCAACGTTTTGGTCAAAGCCGTAAGACTTGATCGCAGTATCAAGTCTTATATTCCAAGATCTTGACGCTTGTTTCAATCCATAAATGGATCGATTAAGCTTGCAAACTTTTTGCTCCTGACCTTGGGCTATGAACCTTTCGGGCTGAGACATATAGATACTCTCGTCAAGATTACCATTCAAAAAGGCAGTCTTGACATCCATTTGCCAAATTTCATAATCATAAAACGCGGCTATGGACAAGACTTTAGCATAGTAACAGGGGAAAAAGTTTCTTCATAGTTAGCTTCATCCCTTTGGGTAAAACCCTTTGCTACAAGCCTAGCCTTAAAGGTCTGTACCTTTCCGGTTGCATCTCTCTTTCTCTTATAGATCCATTTACACCCTATGGGTCTAACCCCTTCAGGTTGGTCTACAAGTTCCCATACTGAATTGAAGTCCATTGACTCCATTTCAAGGTCCATGGCTTTGATCCATTAGTTCTTGTCTACGTCATTCATTACCTGTTTATAAGACAATGGATCTTCTACGCCGTCATCAGGTATGACAACTTGAGTTTCAGCTAAACCCAAGTAGCGGTCAGGTTGAGAAACAACCCTCCCACTGCGTCGAGGCATTCCCAACAATTGAGAAGGACGAGAGTGACTTGAGGTGCTAGCTTTTCCATCAACTCTTGATGAAGGTCAAACATGATCAACAACTCTTGTTGGTTCATGTGTAGCTTCATTTAGTACTAATTTACTACGCGGTTTGTGGTTCCTCATGTGATCTGCCTCCAAGAACGTGGCGTTTGTCGATACAATCACCTTGTTTTCTTGTGGGTCGTAGAAAAGACCACCTCTCGTTTCTTTGGGATAGCCAATAAATTGACACAATTTTGAACGAGGTTCCAGTTTCTTTGGGGTTGTCACAAACACGTGTGTCGAACAACCCCAAATCCTGAAGTGTTGTAAACTAGGTTTACGCCCCTTCCACAGTTCAAAAGGTGTTTCTGAAACACTTTTTGATGGAACACTGTTCAAGATTTGAATCTGCAGCTCTCACTGCGTATCCCCAAAACGAGGCGAGCAAATCGAGCATAACTCATCATAGAACGAACCATGTCCAACAAGGTTCTATTTCTCCTTTCTGACACACCATTTTGTTGTGGTGTATTTGGTGCTGAGAGTTGAGATTTGATTCCATGTTCTATCATATAGTCCTGAAATCTCAAATCCATATACTCTCTACCTCGATCGGATCGAAGTGTTTTAATGGTTTTTCCTAATGCATTCTCTACTCCTGCCTTATACTCTTTGAACTTTTCAAGAGCTTCAGACTTGTGATGCATTAGGTATAGATAACCATACCTCGAAAATCATCTATGAAAGAGATGAAATTTTGACATTCACTGGACCACAAAGATCCGAATGCACAAGTTCTAGGGGCTCTACAGCTCTGTAATCTTTTCCAGTAAAAGGCCACTTGGTCATTTTACCTTCCAAGCAAGATTTGCAAGGCGGTAAAGAATCATCTTCTAACTTGTTTAGAAGTCCATTCTTAGAGAGTCTCTCAATCCGGTTGAGATTAATATGACCAAGCATAGGATGCCATAGATAGGTATTATTATTTGGAGAAATTCTTTGCCTTTTATTTTGAGTGTTAACATTTTTAAACATCTCATGATTTAAAATTGCTTTCGTTTTGTTCGGTTTCAGTACATACAAGCCATTTTTCAATTTAGCAGAACAAATATTGATACCTTTTTTCAAAATGAACGCTTCATTAATTGAAAAAGAAATACAATATCCAAGTTCTATTAAACAAGAGATATAAATTAAGTTCCTTTTAAGCTTAGGAACTATATACAGATTTTTCAATAAAAGAAATCTATCTCCGAAAAATAACTTGGCATCTCCCACTGCACGAGCTGAGACGACGTCTCCCTGCTCCGACCACGGCGTCATCTCACCTCACCTTGAGAGCTCCTTGAAGGAACTAGTTTCCTGAAATGAAGAGCAAACGTGATAATGGGTCAGCAAGGTATTTTGGCACTATCCAGGTGAAATCATTATTTTTCCACTAAACATGTTTCAAGAACAAGTAAATATAATTTACCTTTCTTCTCTTTGAGCTCAGCAAGGTATTTTGGGCAGTTTCGCTTCCAATGCCCATCCACGTTGCAGTGGAAACATTTTCCTTTATCTGCAACCTTGGCTTTTCCCTTGCCTTTGTCAGCAGCAGGTGCCTTCCCTTTCCCTCCTATTTTCTTCCTCCGGGTCTTCTTAAGCCTAGAAGATGAGCTACAGGACTTAGTCCCAGAGGATGAACCCTTCTGGAACCTTTTGGAATGGGCAAACAGATTTGTCTCTCCATCACTGCCCCTTTATTCTTCATAAGAGACCGGAAAGTCTCAGTAGTTCATTAAGGAGAGTAGTCAGGTTATACTCTATCTTGTTCATCACCGCATTGCTGCGGAATTGCAGGAAACTCTTCGGAAGAGATTTCAACATGAACGATACCTGACTTTGCTCCTCAATGACCGCTCCGTTCATCTCAGCCACGTTGAAGTGGACCATCAGATTAAGAACGTGTTCTCTCACCGATGACCCCTCCTTCATACGGGAGTTATAAACGTATTTGAGGGATTCGTGTCGAATCTGTCCAGACGGGTGTCCAAACATTTCCTGCAGCGAACTCATGATCTCACAAGCTGAGACCATGCCCTCGTGCTTTTTGGCAAGAACTTCAGAAACACTAGCCAAAATGTAGACCTTGGCCCTATCATTGACCTTGATCCAGCGGTCGTACGCCTCATTAACAGATTGAGGAGTGTTACGAGCAGGGATCTGAGGACATACCTCAGATAGTACAAACCGTAGGTCATCAACAACGAGAATCGTATTCAAGTTGGACTTCCACGTAGTAAAATTCTCACCAGTTAAACAGTCGCTTTTAAGTAAGGCTATTATTGAGGACGACATGCTGAAAATCCAAAATAGTTTTAATTAGTTATGCCTTTTTAACCCATTGTAAAAAAAAACAATCTAATTTAGCAAAATTATTAAAGGACCCTAGTGTTTAAGCTAAACTCACTATTTAAGTTAAACCTTTAATTTTGCAACGATACTTCAAGGGTTTAGAACAAAAGCCTCCGTCAAAGCATGATCACTATTCCTCCCTTGAATTGAGACTTTCTCACCCAATTCTCACTGCCAGAACATCTCATGTCCCAGTGGTCCTTAGCTACCGTTTGTTTGGTCAAGGATTTGTTAACTAACTTAAATCATCCCGTAAATGTGACCCTACCATTTTCAGATCCAATAGGCCCGAGCCAACAGACTACTATTAAGAAAGACAACTGCTGGCAAACAACCTAAGAGACCCTATCCATTTATGGAGTTCACGGTGTTCCGATCCCTATAGTCAGGCCCTCCGTAGGGTTTGGTTGCTCCAGACAACCTAGCAAAGTGACTATAGAAATCTCACGGTGCGACCTACTGAAGGAGACCGTAGGATACGTTGACACGCGTCCTGCTCCCTTTTACTACGGATACTTCCCTCATTCACCTTGGTATTGAACCATGCAAACACATATTGTAGGGGGACACCCTATTGACGCCACGTAGCCGAGCATGAAACTCACGGCGTGAACTCTTGAGGACGTGAGAGTAAACTCGATGCGAACATCTCGTTTTCTCCCACTGAAGTTCCTAAAATTGGGGTATAGTTTTAACTTACCTGGATTCTGGTTAAAAGAATCTATCTAAGTCTATGTCTATTATAACTATTATAACTAGGTCTTAAAACCTTATGTCTAGGTGAATAAACATTTTAATTACCTAGAGATAAAATAGAACTTCACAGGTAGAATTCCCTTATAACCAAAGTCCCAGGTAGAAGGTGTTCCGTTAACCGTTAGTTTAAGTACCCCCAGACTTAGACAGAACTTCACAAGTAGAGTTCCCTTATAACCAAAGTCCTAAAGTCCTACTATATTTTAAACTATTTAAAATACTACGTAAGACTTATTTCTAATCCTATTAGAAATTGAAACTTAGGTCTAAATTAATTTTAAACGATTTAAAACTAATTAAATTTTAACCCAAGTTCCTATGTTTGCATGCATTTCTTTATTATAGGTTATGGTTTCTAAAACCCCTTTAATTCATAACTTTTATAAATTTTAATAATTAACCTATGATAAAGAAACTATATTGTAAATCCAACCATCTATATTCAAATTGGAATTATAAAAGGAATTCAACTATTTGAATTATAAAATTACTTAAACAAAATAACATTTATTTTAAACTAAGTAATTTCATGCTCCATGCAATTTATTTTCCATATAATCTAATTATAACACTTATAATTAATTACTCATGAAAAAATAAATTAATCATGCATTCAACCATATTCATATAACATTTATATAAATAAAATGCATGAACATGCTTATCCTAAGGTGGGAATAATCTAAATGACATTCATAAAGACATAAAACTGTAAAACCAGAATAATTTGGCCCCTAAAGTGCAAAAAAAAAATAAATTACATTAATTTATTTCATGAAACCGGTCCAAAAACATCCTGAACCGGCCTTGAACCGCTTGAACCAGACTACAAACGTTGAACCATCGAACGAGGCCGGTGCTGCCGAATGTTTGGAATGCCCGGCGTTACGCTGATGGCGGCGGCGTTAACGCCCGCTTCGTCGTCTTGCGCGCCTGGTATCGGGATGGCGTTGCAACGCTGAGGGGCAGTGTTGCAATGCTGCTGATCCCTTGAACACCCGCGTCGATAGGGAACGCTGGCGTTGCAACGCTTTTCTTTAGCGTTGCAACGCTGCTGCTTCGGCAACAACTTTCTTCCACGAACACAGCAGCTTTCAAAAGCATTTTCTCCTTCGATTCTCCACCGAATTGCTTGAAATTGGTCCCGAACGACTCGTAACTCAATTACAGACTCTATAATGCAATTTTTGCCCAAAAACGCAGGGGCCTTTACATACAATTTGATCAAAATCAAAGTAAACTAAGGCCAAAAAATTCCTAAACAAGTTTTACAGCAAACCAATGCAATTCCCACCAAAATCAATGCAATTTTGTTTCAAAATAAAACAAATCAAGTATTGCTCTGATACCAATTAATGGAGATCTGATCTCCTTGAGCAACGGAAACGTGTTTAGGATCTTAATTACTTGATTGTTTTGCTTAAAACAAAAACCAGTACATTGACCAAAAATACAGAACAAGCATGGTATTTATAATCCTATTAGACATGGATTAATTGCATACATGCAAACATATGTTAAGTTTAACAATTAAACTAAAGGGAAGAAGGAAAGGAAATTACCTTTGTAGTTTCCAATTCTCCAGCACAACAACTCCTTGCTCCAAGCTTTTCAACAATACAGCAAAACTCCTTTGTTTTTCTCCAAGAAAGACACTACCAGTTGGATCACCTCCTATATCTCTGAGTTCTACTTAGATCCTCCTTGGTGGGAAGGATTCCAACCTTTGGAAGAGCTTTGGGAATGGGAGAGTGAGAGAGAGAGAGAGCAATTCTTGCAGCAATTCACCAATTGCAGAAAAATCGATCCCCAAAATGAGCAACCCCCTTCTGTCTGTTAAACTGTCGATAGGGAGAAGGGGAGGGGTAGTGGGGAACGTGTATGGATGACACATTCCCTCATTTATTATTAAAATAATAATTATAATAATAATATTATAATTAAATCAAATTTAATTATTCATTTAAATCATATTTAAATAATGAAAATTAAATATCATATATTTAATTTGGATTAAATCTCATTTAATCATATTACCCCTTTAACCTATAGTTTTAATGTACAACCAGTGCACATTAAATTTTATCCTATAGTTTTCAAATATGAATCACATTCACATTTAATATTTCAAATATTTACTTGTCTCATATAATTTAATATGAATCATATTCACATTAAATTTATAATATATAGTTCCAAAACTATATATTATATCGTATCTTAATACATTATATTTATTCCCTAATGAATTTGAACATTTCAAATTCAAATGATCTAAGAATCCTTTACGATCTAGAAGGTGGACCTAATGGACCTACAGATCAGAAGCTCCAACGATACGAGATTGTTCGGTTAATCTCATTAACCTCCCCATCAACATTCGTTAACTGCGGGAACACTCCACTAAAGTTCATAGCTGCACTCTTCTCACTGCAGATATATTTCTGTGTCCATGGATAATTACCAATAACAGCAAGTCAATCCTTCATGAATGTTCGTAACACCATGTGGGTCAAATTACCGTTTTACCCCTGGGTTACATCTTATGCCTTAAGTACCAGTGCTCCTCTAATGAACAATTTATTTGTGGTCCTACCAACAAAAAGAGTCCCTCTCGGGCCAATGAGAGGGTCGGGCCCTTTGTTCAAGTCCCGGAGACACCACTTAAGGGAACATTCCTCTACTTACCCTAGTAGGCGGGAAAGAGTGAATTCCATCTTGCTAAGTTAAGTTCCAAGCCGCTCACTCGGTCTTGTCCCCAAGAAGGTAGGCATATTGAGTTGGCGAATCTGACCACTCTCACCCATACTAATTAAAGGACAATCCCTCGCGAACAGGAGTTCGTAACTTGCTCAGGATTGAGATCAAGTTGCCTAGGTCATCCTAGTGAAATAGAAACCTAGCTAGTCAACGGAGTTACAGCTAGAGGTTACTATTTCGTGGTCCGGTATTATGTAATCTCATTACATAGGATATCTCCACTCACATGTCATCTACACGAACACGTTAGGATCAATGTGTTTGTATCAAATACAAAGTGGGTCACATCCATAGTTTTCCAGGGTAAGGTACCCAACCTTATCCCCTAACTATAGATCCTTTAGGTTGTATCTCGAACCGAGATCCTTTTTATGTACATTACATTCAGTTAAAGATTCATTTAACAACCTTGGATGTTTAGTTTATTGAATTTAGGGTTTAGATAAAGGCAAACTCGTAGATAACGAACAATAACACTTTATTGAAATAATAACACTTTATTACAATAATTAGAACATAATTACAAAATATGAATTTTAGGGCACAAATCCCAACATGGAGTTCATTCAGAAGGGAGGTAAGATTAAAAGTAAGCTTGTTCATAACAGCATTACTTCTAGACTGTAGTAAACTATCTCGAAGGGTTTCCAGAATGAAGCTGACCTGGCTCGATTCATCGATGGAAGCACCATTCGACTCTGCGATGTTAAAGTGCACCATCATATCCAGGACATGATCCCGAACAGATGTACCCTCTGGCATCCTCAAGTTGAAAATGTACTTTAGGCATTGTGTCGGGCTTGTGTGGACTGTTGTCCAAACATACCCTGCACTGAATCCATGATTTCCTTAGCGGTCATCATGCCTTCATGCTTCTTGGCTAATATGTTAGACATATACTTGCCAGTATGTACACCTTGTCCTTATCATTGGCTTTGATCCATCGATTATATCCATCACGAACATTTCGTGACGCATTCGAGCCTGGCAACTGAGGACACTTCTCAGTTAGCACAAACTTAAGATCGTCCACTACCAATATAGTGTTGAGTTTGTTTTTCCACATCATCATATTCTCTCCGGTTAACTTTTCCGCACCCAATAAGGAAATTATAGAGCTAGACATTTTTGCTGAAAATTTACAAATAAAACTTGTATGAGTTTCTTGCTATAATTGTCTAATCCAATCATGTTTTAGCTAATTATCAAATGATTGCTAGGTCATTTATAATTTGCAATAATACTCCAATGGTTTAGAAAGTATGACACCGAAGGGTAATAAAAAACACTCCTTCTCTGGAACAAGACATTCTTGACCAAAACCTAATGCCATAATAACTCTTATTCCTATAGGCTTTAGTTACCATTATTCGGTAAGGATACATACACAACTTATGTACCTCGTGAGTGTAACCCTCTATCTTTAGATCCCAGAGTCCCCATCCAATAAAATCCGCCGAAGGGAGGACTAGATTGAAAAAGAGACTAAGGAAATTTTTATCCCTTTCGGGTGTCTACTGTATTCGATCCCCTATGATCAAGCCCTCCGAAGGGATTGTCTGGTCCAGGCCAAACTAGCAGGCTGCCCATAGTGATCTTACGATGTAAATCGACAGAAGAGACCATAGGTTTTGTTTTCACCAAACCTGCTCCCACTCACTATAAGTACACTCTCCATTCACCTTGAGATTGACTCATACAAACACCATCCAAACTATGAGTCTCACGGTGTGAACTTCTCGGAGATAACGTAGGTGAAAAAATATGTATCATATACACTTTTCCTCCCACTGGATACTTTAAATCTTTAGGAATCTTACTTAGGCTAAACCCGGCTAATGGTTTTACCTAAAGTTATCAATATAACTCTTACATCGATAATCAATATAACTCTTATATTGATTTTATCCTAAGTTTGATAATATAACTTTTATATTAAGCATAGGATATCTAGTTTATTAATCCCTTAATAAACCCGCTGACGCTACTGTAATTTATAAACTCTCTGATTAAATTTCACTCCCAGGTCAGTTCTTAGGTAGGGTGTTCCTGGTTAAATCGGTTTAAATACCCAGTAGTAAACAGAACCTTCCTTAGACAGAGTTCCTCTTTTAATCATTGTTTATAAATTACTTGGTTCCTAATTCTAATCTAATTAGAACTAGATAACCTAAGGTCTATTATTTTCAAGTTCTAAACATTTTAAAACTAATAATTAACCTTAGGTGACATGCATACTATGTTATAGTGCTTGATCATTCATCTCATGAATAATAAGACATACATAGCATAATCATCTCATGAAATATAATGCATGTCAATGCTATCCACAAATTAATATAACACCTTATATTAATTAATCATGCAAACTATATAATATAACTCTTTATATTATAAATGATGCATGGAAATGCTTAACCTAAGGTGGGATTTCTAAATTAAAAGCATACATTATGCATGACAATAATTACACAACAATTGCATAATTTAAATAGCAAAATTAGACCAATTTTGGCACCCTAAATTCAATTTTAATTAATATAATATAATTATATTAATTAAAATTAAATAAATTACAATATAAAATAAATATAAAATGTTTTTATATTTATTATATATTAATAAAATTGTTTCTTCCCGTTGCTACTTCACGTGAAACGCCTGTGGCGTTGCAACGCTGCGGTTTGTCCTCTTCTGCCCGTTGAAGCGCCCCTCAGCAGTAGCGTTGCAACGCTGTCGTCTTCTGCGCCTCCTTTCGCAAGCGCAACATTACAACGACAATAAACAGTGTTGCAACGCTGCACATAGACAACATGGTGAAATCTCTATTTCTTGCTCGTTTTCGGTCCAATCTTCTCAGCAACCACCTTGCCTCGATCGACACGGACTTACAGACTCTATTTAAAATTAAAATTGCCCAAAACACCGGGCCCTAACATTGAACGATTCAATGAAAAATTGTAAATCTAAGTGCCAAAATTGAAAACGTCTAAATTGCAAACCGTTCATACATCACATGCAAAAAAGTAAATCCCACCTCGTTCTTGAAAAATCCAGAACGTAAATCAAGAATGCAATTGGGCTCTGATACCAATTAAAGGGAATCAAATCCCGCAACGGAAGCGATTGTTAATCGCACGTTCTTAATTTCATTACGTGGATTACATTCAAGATCAAACTTAACTAGATTAACCATATAATAGAAGATGGACAATAAGAATTACCTTTGAAGAACTCTTTATTCAAGTGCTCCTTCTCCCACGTTCACGATCTCAGCAACACGAACTCGAACGATCACCGACACTACCACCGGATCTTCTCCGTTGTTCTCTAGGTGAGGGAGGAAGGTGGGTTCCCTTTAGGTGAGATGAGGTGTTTGTGAGATTTTTAGTTGGAACACTTTCCAACACAATGTGGGAGAATTCTCTAGGGTTTCTCAAAAAGATGGAATGACTTAACCTAGTTACATCTCATACAACTATATATATAGAGAAATAGGATGGAAATTACAATCCTATCCCTCTTATATTCTCCCATTATTATATGGTTTATATGTGAATCTAATTCACATTAAAACCATATATTATATCAATTATATCATATATAATTGATATAACACCTCATGTATGAAATTGAACACTTCAATTTCATTCTTAACTTTATAACCTCAATATTACCATGTTGAGCCAACGGAGGGACCTAATGGACCTACAGTTCATGAGCTCCAATGATGTGAGATTAACTGATCAAACTCTTTGATCCAGTTAATCAATATTCATTAACTACAAGTCGCTCCACTATAAACTTATTGCTGCACTCTCCTCGCTGTAGATTATATTGTGTCCACTGATATAATTATTACCCACGAGTCGACCCTTCACAGGTTGTTAGTAATCACAACTGGGTCAAATTACCGTTTTACCCCTGTGATTACCTCTTTGTTCCTTAAGCACCACTGATCCTCTGATGAACAACCTATCTAATTCTTTGGTGTAGGAATGAGTGAATTCCATCTTGCACAGTTAAGTCCTCAGCTACCTATGAGGTTCTGTCCCTGAGAAGGTAGGCTTATTGAGTCGGTTATAGGCCACTCTCACCCATACTAGTCTAAGGACGAGTCACTAATGACCATCTATAAATTATAAGCATGATTTCTTAACTTACTCAGGATTCACATCGAGTCACTAATGACCATCTATAAATTATCAGTCTTATCCTATTAACGATGTTACACTAGTTAGACTAATAATTGGCAGTCCGATCTTGTATGAACTCTTCATACAGGATGGCCACACTCGCATGTCAACCACATGAATGAGTTGGATTACCTCATTTGTACTAATTACAAAGTGGGTCGCATCCATGGTGTTACCAGAATGAGGTTTCCAACCTTATTTTTATACCATAGACCATTTAGGTTATATTCTTGAACACAATCCAAATAGTGTCCACTACACTGATGTTCAAGATATATTATAACCTTGGAGCTTAGTTTATTATATTTATAAAGCAAGAATATAATTTTATCAAAAGAAATAAGTCTTCATTTATTTGATAAAAATTACACAAGTTTAGGGCATAAATCCCAAGAGTTAAAGCCAAAAGATTTGATTGCCTCATCAAATCTTATGTTCTAGGACCTAGAGGCTTGTTTTAGTCCATTAATTGACCTTTTAAGCCTGCAAACCTTTTGCTATTGTCCTGGTTCAATGAACCCTTTGGGTTGGCCCATGTAGATGTTCTCGTCAAGATTGCCATTCAAGAATGTTGTCTTGACATTCATTTGTCATACCTTATAGTCATAATATGCGGCAATGGCAAGTAGGATACGGATAGACTTTACCATAGTAATAGGCGAAAAGGTTTCCTCATAGTCTACCCTTTCAACCTGGGTATAACCCTTTACTACTAGTCTAGCTTTAAAGGTTTGCACCTTTCCATCTACACCACGCTTTCTCTTGTAGATCCCCTTACAACCTATAGGTTTTTACCCCATCAGGTTTATCTACAAGATCCCAAACAGAATTGAAGTGCATAGACTCCATTTCTTGGTCCATGGCTATGACCCACTTGTTTTTGTCTTTGTCAACCATTGCTTGATTATAAGTCAATGGATCCTTATAATCGTCATCTGATATGATAACTTGGGTTTCAGATAAACCCATATAACGGTCAGGTTGTCTTATAACCCTCCCACTACGTCGAGGCACTCTCGACTCTTGAGATGAACAGTCTTGACCAGATAATCTAGTATCAACAACTCTTGTTGACGTACTAGCATTATCGACAACCTTTGTTGTTGTTCCGTCGAACTCACTCAACACAATTTTACTTCTTGGTTTGTGGTCCCTAATGTGGTCCTCCTCTAAGAAAGTGACATTTGTCGACACAATTACCTTGTCTTCCTTAGGATCATAGAATAATCCACCTCTTGTTTCTTTTGGGTAGCCTACAAATAGGCACAATTTTGAACGTGAATGCAATTTCTTTGGGTTTGTAACAAGCACATGTGTTGGACATCCCCAAATTCTGAAATGACATAAACTACCTTTACGTCATTTCCAGAGTTCAAAATGTGTTTCAGAAACACTCTTTGATGACACATTGTTCAAAATGTATCCCGCAGTCTCTACTGTGTAACCTTAAAAGGAATCAGGGAGATGAGCATAACTTATCATCGATCGAACCATGTCCAACAAGGTTCTATTTCTCCTTTTCGATACACCATTTTGCTGGGGCATACCGGGTTCTGAGAGTTGGGATGTAATTCCATGTTCTATCATATAGCTCTGAAATTTTAAATCAATGTACTCTCTGCCTCGATCTGATCGAAGTGTTTTAATTGTTTTACCTAATTGGTTTTCAATTTCAGCCTTGAATTCCTTGAACTTTTCAAGTGCTTCAGACTTATGATGCATTAGGTAAATATGCCCAAATCTTGAATAATCATCTATAAAAGAGATGAAATATTCATAACCTCCTCTAGCTTTAACATTCATCAGACCACAAAGGTTTGAATGTATAAGCTCAAGAGGTTGTTTGGCTCTATAACCTTTTCCACTAAAAGGTCTTTTTGTCATTTTGCCTTCTAGGCAGGATTCACATACAGGTAAAGTAATTTCTTCTAACTCATTTAGAAGTCCACTCTTTACCAATTTCTCAATTCTATTGAGGTTAATGTGACCCAATCTAAGATGTCAAAGATGAGCATTTTCTTTAGGAGAAATGTTACGTTTATTAGATTATGTGTTTGTTGTTTTAAATAATTCAGTGTTCAAAATAGTTTTGACTGAATTTGGTCTCAAAACATACAAACCATTTTTTAATGAAACTGAACATATTTCCACACCTTTCTTTGAAATAAACACTTTATTTACAGAAAATGAAACAGAAATACATTGTTCTAAGAGGCAAGAAAAATAAGGTTTCTAGTAAACCTTGATATCACTAATACATTGTCTAACAACATATAATTCTTGTCGAACAAAAGCTTCATTGTGCCAATTGCTACATCTAAGATGATATCTCCATTTCCAACCCGGAGCATTATTTCTCCTTTTTGTTGTTACTGCCAGGAATCAATCCTCTAAAAAGAAGAGCAAACATGATTAGTGGCGCCTGAATCAAGTATCAAAGCAGTTTTATCATTATCCACTAAACAAGCTTCTATATAAAGTAAATCATATTTACCTTCTTTCTTCTTCTCGGTCAGGTACTTTGGACAATTTCGTTTCCAATATCCATCCTTATTACAGTGGAAACATTTTCCTTTGTCAGCAAGTTCTTTGACCTTCTTGCCCTTTTGGGCGGCAATTTTATCAACTCGTTTCCCTTTACCAACCTTCTTCATGTTCTTCTTCTTCCCTTTCAGGTTAGAAGAAGATGAAGCCACTGATTTTTTTCCAGAGGTCAAACATCTGTGATAACTCGTACTAGCAACATTTGCCTCACCTTTTGGTCCCTGAATTTTCATCTGTTGGGGTTTATGCATTAAAACTCGTATTTGTAATTTTGTTCTAATTATTTTAATAAAGAGTTATTGCTCATTATTTACGATATTGCCCTTTATTTTAACCCTAAATCCAATAAACTAAACATCCAAGGCTATAAAATGTCTCATGAACTGAATGTAGTATACATATAAAGGGTCTTGGTTCGAGATACAGCCTAAAGGGTCTGTAGTAAGGGGATAAGGTTTGGGTACCTTACCCTAGTAACACTATGGATGTGGCCCACTTTGTATATGATACAAACACTGTGATCCTAACGTGTTCGTGTACATGACATGTGAGTGAGGATATCCTATGTAATGAGATTACATAAAATCGGACTGCGAGATAGTAACCACTAAGAATTGTTTTAACCGTTGTCCAGTGTTCAGAGCAATGCTTGTTTTATTTTGGTTGAAACAAATTTGCATTGGTTAGGTGGGAATTGCATTTGGTTTGCTGTAAAACTAGTTTAGGAAAATTTTGGCCTTAGATTTATTTTTTATTAGATCAAATTAAATATAAAGACCCCTGCGTTTTGGGCAATTAAGTGCATAATCGAGTCTGTAATATTTTTTGAGTCATTTGTGACAAGTTTGAAGAAATTCGGATGAGTATTGGGTGAGAAATTGCCAATTGAAGTTGTTGTTTTCGAAGGATCAAGCTCATCGACATAACCGATGAGCGCTGAACGCTATCAACAAAGTTACAACGCCAAACCCTATCGATCTGAAAATGCCAGAGGTCGTGACGTTGCAGCGCGCCCCTCTTACCGTTGCAACACTACCCTAATGCTTGGCGCGCACACAACTCGAAGGTGTAGACTGGTTTGGGCGGTTCGGGTCGATTTTGGTCCGGTTCAAGGGGTCTAAGCCCGATTCAAGGAGTTTTGGACCAGTTTTGTAATAAGATTAGTGTAATTTTATTACTTTTGCACTTTATGGGCCAAATTTTTTCGGTTTTACAGCTATTTTCTTTATAAATCTCATTTAGAATATTTCCCACCTTAGGATAAGCATTTTCATGCATTTGTTATTTGTTATTTGTATAAGTGTTATATCAATATGGTAGAAATGCATGATTTATTTTATTTTCATAAGTAATAAATTATAATTGTTATAATTAGATTATATGGAAAATAAAGTGCATGGGGCATGAAATTACTTAGTTTAAAATAAATGTTATTTTATTTAAGTAATTTGCTTTATTCAATTAGTTGAATATTATTTATAATTCCAATTTGAAATCGTTTGTTGGTTTTATAATATAGTTCCTCGTCATAGGTTAGTTATTAAATCTTATAAAAGTTATAAATAAAGGGGTTTTAGAAACCATAATCTATAACAAAGAATTGCATGCAAACATAGGAACTTGGGTTGAATTAAATTAGTTTTAAATTGTTTAAAATTAATTTAGACCTAAGTTTAATTTCTAATTGGATTAGATGTTAGTCTTACATAGTATTTTAAATTGTTTAAAATATCGTAGGACAATAAGACATTGGTTATAAGGGAACTCTACCGGTGATGTTCTGTCAAAGGTTGGGGGTACTTAAGTCGACTAGTTAACTAACACCTCCTACCTGAAACCGACTGAACTTGAGTTTAATTAACCATAGTCCTGTATTATATCTAGGTAATTAAAATGTTTATTCTCCTAGACATAAGGTTAAAAGACCTAGTTATAATAGTTATAATAGATATAGACTTAGATAGATTCTTTTAGCCAGAATCCAACTAAGTTAAACCTGCACCCTAACCTTAGGAACTTCAGTGGGAGAAAACGAGATGTTCGCATCGAGTTTACTCTCACGTCCTCAAGAGTTCACACCGTGAGTTCCATGCTTGGCTACGTGGCGTTAATAGGGCGCCTCCCTATAGTAAGTGTTTGCATGGTTCAATACCAAGGTGAATGAGGGAAGTATCCATTGTAAATCGGAGCAGGACGCGTGTCAACGTATCCAACGGTCTCCTCCATTAGGTCGCACTGAGATTTCTATCGTCTGCCTGCTAGGTTGTCCTAGAACAACCAATTCCTACAGAGTGCCTGACTCTAGGGGTCGGAACACTACGATCTCCAGAAATGGATAGTGTCTCTTAGGTAATTTGCCAACAGTTGCCTTTCTTAATAGTAGCCAGTTGGCTCGGACCTATTGGATCTGAAAATGGTAGGGTCACATTTACGGGATAAGCTAAGCTAGTTGACAAGTCCTTGACCAAACAAACGGTAGCTAAGAATCATTGGGACATGAGACGTTCTGGTAGTGGGAATTAACTGAGATAGTCTTAATTCAGGGGAGGAGTGACTGACCACCCAATGGTGGCTTTTGTTCTAAACCCTTGAAGTATCGTTGCAAAATTAAAGGTTTAATTTAAACACTAGGGTTCTTTAATAATTTTTCTAAATTTGATTGGTTTGTAATGGGTTAAAGACATAGCTAATTAGAACTGTTTTGAAATTTCAGCATGTCGTCCTCTAAAATAGCCTTACTCCAAAGCAACTTTTAACTGGCGAAAATTATACTACGTGGAAGTCCAACCTGAATACGATTCTCGTTGTTGACGATCTTCAGTTTGTTGACTGAGGAATGTCCTCAGGTCCCTACTCGAAACGCTCCTCAAACTGTTAAGGATGCGTACGACCGCTGGATCAAGGCCCATGATAAGGCCAAGGTCTACATTTTGGCCAGTGTTTCTGAAGTTCTGGCCAAAAAGCACGAGGGCATGGTCTCAGCTCATGAGATCATGAGTTTGTTGCAGAATATGTTTGGACAACCATCTGGACAGCTTCGACATGAATCCCTCAAATATGTTTATAACTCCCGTATGAAGGAGGGATCGTCAGTGAAAGAACATGTTCTCGATCTGATGGTCCACTTCAACGTGGCTAAAATGAACGACCCGCTCAGAGACGAGCAAAGTCAGGTGTCGTTCATCCCTGAATCTCTTTTGAAGAGTTTCCGAGAATTCCGCAACAATGTGGTGATGAACAAGATAGAGTACGATCTGACTACTCTTCTCAATGAACTGTAGACTTTCCAGTCTCTCATGAAGAATAAGGGACATGCTGATGGAGAGGCAAATCTGTTTGCCCATTTCAGAAGGTTCCAGAAGGTTCATCCTCTCGAACTAAGTCCTATGTCCATCTTCTGGGCTTAAGAAGACCCAAAAGAAAAAGATAGGAGGGAAAGGGAAGGCACCTGCTGCTGATAAGGGCAAGGGAAAGGCCAAGGTTGCAGACAAAGGAAACTGTTTCCAGTGCAACATGGACGGGCACTGGAAGAGAAACTGCCCAAAGTACCTTGCTGAGCTCAAAGGGAAGAAAGGTAAATTCGATTTACTTGTTCTTGAAACTTGTGTTGTGGAAATTGATGATTTTACCTGGATACTTGAATCAGGAGCCACTAACCATGTTTGATCTTCTTTACAGGAAACTAGTTCCTTCAAGGAGCTCGAAGAGGGTGAGATGATGCTAAGGGTTGGAACGGGAGACGTCGTCTCAACTAGTGCAGTGGGAGATGTCAAGCTATTTTTTAGAGATAGATTTATATTTTTAGAAAATCCGTACATAGTTCCCAAGATTAAGAGGAACTTCATTTCTATCTCTAGCTTAATTGAATTGGCTATTATATTATCTTTTCAATTAATGAAGTGTTCATTTCAAATAAAGGTGTCAATATTTGTTCTACTAAGTTAGAACACGACTTGTATGTACTTAAACCGAATCAGACTAAGGCAATTTTAATCATGAGATGTTTAAGACTGCAAATACTCAAAGTAAAAGGCAAAGAATTTTTCCAAATAATAATACCTATCTTTGGCATCTTAGACTTGGTCATCTATCAAAGAATTGACTTCTAAATAAGTTAGAAGATGATTCTCTACCTCATTGTGAATCATCTTGGAAGGTAAAAATGACTAAGCGACCTTTTTCTGGAAAAGGTTATAGAGCCAAAGAACCCTTGGAGCTTATACATTCGGATCTTTGTTGTCTGGTGAATGTTAAAGCTCGTGCAGGGTACGAATATTTCATCTGTTTCATAGATGATTATTCGAGGTATGGTTATCTATACCTAATACATCATAAGTTTGAGGCTCTTAAAAAGTTCAAAGAATATAAGGCTGAAGTAGAGAATGCATTAGGGAAAACAATTAAGACACTTTGATCCGATCGAGGTGGAGAGTATATGGATCTAAGATTCAAAGACTATTTGATAGAACATGGAATCCAATCTCAACTCTCAACACCTAATACACCTCAACATAATGGTGTATCTGAAAGGAGAAATAGAACCTTGTTAGACATGGTTCGATCTATGATGAGCTATGCTCAATTGCCTGCCTCGTTTTGGGGTTACGCAGTAGAGACTGCGGTTCAAATCTTGAACACTGTTTCATCAAATAGTATTTCAGAAACACCTTTTGAGTTATGGAAGGGGCGTAAACCTAGTTTACAACACTTCAGGATTTGGGGTTTTTCGGCACACATGTTGGTGACAAACCCAAAGAAATTAGAACCTCGTTCAAGATTATGCCAATTTGTTGGCTATCCCAAAAAAACGAGAGGTGGTCTTTTCTACGACCCACAAGAAAATAAGGTGATTGTATCGACAAACACTACTTTCTTGGAGGAAAATCACATGAGGAACCATAAATCACGTAGTAAGTTAGTATTAAATGAAGCTACACATGAGTCTACAAGAGTTGATCAAGCTGGACCTTCATCAAGGGTTGATAAAGAAGCTGACACATCGAGTCAATCTCGTCCTTCGCAATCGTTGGGAATGCCTCGACGTAATGGGAGAGTTGTTTTCCAACCTCCTATAAACAGGCAATGGATGACGTAGATAAGGACCAATGGATCAAAGCCATGGACCTTGAATGGAGTCAATGTACTTCAATTCAGTTTGGGAACTTGTAGACCAACCTGAGGGTAAGACCCATAAGGTGAAAATGGATCTATAAGAGAAAAAGAGATGCAGCCAGAAAGGTACAAACATTTTAGGCCAAACTTGTAGCAAAGGGTTTTAGTCTATAAGGATGCAGCCGGAAGGAGTTGACTATGAGGAAACTTTTTCCTTTGTTGCTATGCTTAAGTCTATAAGGATACTCTTGTCCATAACCACTTCTTATGATTATGAAATTTGGCAAATAGACGTCAAGACTGCCTTTTTGAATGGTAATCTTGACAAGAACATCTATATGTCTCAGCCTGAAGGGTTCATAACCCAAGGTCAGGAGCAAAAAGTTTGCAAACTCAATCGATCCATTTATGGGTTGAAACAAGCATTCAGATCATGGAACATAAGATTTGATACTGCGATCAAGTCTTATGGCTTTGACCAAAAAGTTGATAAGCCTTGTATTTACAAGAGGATCATCAACGACAAAGTAGCTTTCTTAGTACTTTATGTGGATGATATCTTACTCATTGGGAATGATGTATGATACCTAACTGACATAAAGAAATGGTTGGCGACGCAATTCCAAATGAAAGATTTTGGAGAGGCGTAGTATGTTCTTGGGATTCATATTTTCAGGAATCGAAAGAACAGAATGCTAGCTCTTTCTCAAGCGTCTTATATCGACAAAATATTGGCCCGATATTCGATGCAGAATTCCAAGAGGGGATTATTACCCTTCAGGCATGAAGTTCATTTGTCTAAGGAACAATGTCCTAAGAACCCTCAAGAATTTGAGGATATGAGACATATTCCCTATGCCTCTGCAGTAGGTAGCTTAATGTATGTTATGTTGTGCACGAAGCCAGACATTTGTTATGAAGTGGGAATAGTCAGTAGGTACCAATCCAATCCGGGGTTATACCACTGGACCGCAGTTAAAAATATCCTCAAGTATCTTAGGAGAACGAGGGACTATACGCTTGTGTATGGGACTAAGGATTTGATCCTTACTGGGTACACTGATTCTTATTTTCAAACCGATAAGTATTCTAGGAAATCCAAATCAGGATCAGTTTTCACCCTTAACGGGTGAGCTATAGTATGGTGAAGCATCAAGCATGGATGCTTCGCTGACTCCACGATGGAGGCTGAGTATGTCACTGCTTGTGAAGCAGCCAAAGAAGTTGTTTGGCTAAGGAAATTCCTTACTGATTTGGAAGTTTTTCCAAATATGAAATTTTCCATCACCTTATACTATGACAACAGTGGTGCGGTAGCCAATTCGAAGGAACCGCGCAACCATAAGCGAGGCAAGCACATCGAGAGGAAGTATCACCTGATACGAGAAATAGTGCAACGAGGTGATGTGACAGCCACAAAGATCGCTTTGGAGCATAACATTGATGATCCGTTTACAAAGACTCTCATGGCCAAAATGTTTGAGTGTCATCTGGAAAGTCTAGGTCTACGAGATATGTACATAGGCTAATCTAAGGCAAGTGGGAGATATGTATTTGGTATATGGATGTCATACTTTATTGTATTTGTATCTCTATAACCACTATTTTAGATTTTGATGTACCCGAATAGAGTTTTAGTTCAAGTGGGAGTTTGTTGGGGTTTATGCCCTAAAATGCGTAGTTTGTAATTTTATTCTAATTATTATAATAAAGAGTTATTATTTCAATAAAGAGTTATTGTTCGTTATTTACGATATTGCCCTTTATTTTAACCCTAAATCCAATAAACTAAACATCCAATGTTGTAAAATGTCTCTTGAACTGAATGTAGTGTACACATAAAGAATCTTGGTTCGTGATACAACCTAAAGGGTCTATAGTAAGGGGATAAGGTTTGGGTACCTTACCCTAGTAACACTATGGATGTGGCCCACTTTGTATATGATACAAACACTGTGATCCTAACGTATTCGTGTAGATGACATGTGAGTGGGGATATCCTATGCAATGAGATTACATAAGACTGGACAGCAAGATAGTAACCACTAGATGTAACTCCGTTGATTAGCTAGGTTTCTATTTCACTAGGATGTCCTAGGAAACTTGATCTTAATCCTAAGCAGGTTACGAACTCCTGTTTGCGAGAGATTGTCCTTTGACTAGTATGGGTGAGAGTGGCCATATTCGCCGACTCAATATGCCTACCTTCTTGGGGACAAGACTGAGTGAGCGGTTGGGGACTTAACTTACCAAGATGGAATTCACTCTTTCCCGCCTACTAGGGAAAGTAGATGAATGTTCCCTTAAGTGGTGTCTTCGGGACTTGAACAAATGGCCCGACCCTCTCATTGGCCCGAGAGGGCTTCTGTTTGTTGGTAGGACCACAAACAAATTTTTCATTAGAGGAGCACTGGTACTTAAGGTACAAGATGTAACCCAGGGGTAAAACGGTAATTTTACCTAGCTGGTGTTACGAACATTCATGAAGGATTGACTTGTTGTTATTGGTCAATATCCTTGGACACAGAAATATATATGCAGTGAGAAGAGTGCAGCTGCGGGACTTTAGTGGAGTGTTCCAACAATTAACGAATGGTTATTTGGAGGTTAATGAGATTAACCGAATAATCTCGTATCGTTGGAGCTTCTGATCTGTAGGTTCATTAGGTCCACCTTCTAGCTCGTACAGGCTTCTTAGATCGTTTGAATTTGAAATGTTCAAATTCATTAGGGAATAAATTTAATGTATATAGATACGTTATAATATAAAGTTTTATATGATTCATATTAAATTATGTGAGAGAATTGAATATTTGAAAGAGTTCAAATATTATTTTAAATGTGAATGAGATTCATATTTGAAAACTATAGGTTAAAATTTAATGTGCATAAGATGTGCATTAAAACTATAGGTTAGAGGGAAAAATTGATTAAATGTGATTTAATCCAAATTAAATATATGATATTTAATATTATTTAATTAAATGTGATTTAAATTTATAATTATATAATTAAATAATATTTAATTATATTATATTACTAATTATATTTAATTTAATTATTTTATTAATTAAATTAAAGGAACGTGTCATCCAGGCACATTCCCACTACCCCTCTCTCCCTATCGATAGTTATACAGGGAGAAGAAAAATCAATGGAATTGATCGATGATGGTGTGCAATTTGTGAATTGCTTAAAATAAAATTATCTCTCTCTCAAATTCTCTTGTCCTTTCTAAATGAGTTGGAATCCTTCCCACCAAGGATTGGATCTAAGCAGAAACTCAGAGGATAGGAGGTTCTCCTTTGTGATGTTGTCCTGAGAAAAAGAACAGAGGAATTTTCTTGGTTGTTGTATTGATGTGCAAAAGGAGCAAGGAGTTGCTGTTGATTCGGAACTACAAAGGTAACTTAGATTTTCCTTATAGTTTATTTAATTTACAACATGTTTTCATGTTTAGGATCCATGCTCTAATTAGATTAGATTGTATGCTTATCTCTATTTTATTTACCCAATGTACTGGTATTTCTAGTAAAACAAAACAATCAAGCTAATCGATCTTAAAACACGTTACCGCTGCTCAAGGGGATCATATCGCCATCATCATCAAAGACTGAAAGGTCTGGAGTTCATTTAGAAGGGAGGTAAGATTAAAAGTAAGCTTATTCATAACAACATCACTTCTAAATTGTAAGAAACTATCTGGAAGAATTTCCAGAATGAAGCTGACTTGGCTAGATTCATTGATGGAAGCACCATTCGACTCCGCGATGATGAAGTGTACCATTATATGCAGGACATGATCCCGAACAGATGAACCCTCTGGCATCCTTGAGTTGAATATATACTTGAGGGCATTATGTTGGGCCTGTGTAGACTGTTGTCCAATTATGCCCTGCAACGAATTCATGATTTCTTTAGCGATCATCATGCCTTTGTGCTTCTTGGCTAATATGTCAGACATACTTGCCAGCATATAGACCTTGGTCTTATCATTGGCCTTGATCCATCGATCATATGCATCACGAACATTTCGTGTTGCATTCGAGCCTGGCACTTGAGGACACTCCTCAGTCAGCACAAACTTAAGATCGTCCACTACCAAGATAGTGTTAAGTTTGTTTTTCTAAGTCATTATGTTCTCTCTGGTTAATTTTTCCGCACACAATAAGGAAATAATAGAGCCCGACATTTTGCTGAAATTTACAAAAAAAAAACTTGTATAAGTTTCTCGCTAAAAAACTATCTAATGCAATCATAATTTAGCTAATTATCTAATGATTCCTAGGTCATTAATAATTTGCAATGATACTCCAAAGGTTTAGAATATATGACACCGAAGGGTAATAAAAAACACTCCTCCTTTGGATCAAGACATTCTTGACCAAAACCTAATGCTAGAATAACTCTTATTCCTATAGGCTTTAGTTACCATTATTTGGTCAGGATATATACACTTCTTATGTACCTTGTGAGTGTAACCCTATGTCTTTAGACCCCGAGTCCCCACATAACAAATTCCGCCGAAGGGAGGACTAGGTTGAAAAACATACTAAGGAAGTCTTTATCCCTTTCGGGTGTCCACAGTGTTCGATCCCCTATATCAAGCCCTTCGAAGGGATTGTTTGGTCAAGACATAACTAGCAGGCTGACCATAGTGATCTTACGGTGTGAACCGACAGAAGAGACCATAGGTTTTGTTTTCACTAAACATGCTCCCACTCACTATAAGTACCCTCTCTATTCACCTTGCTATTGACTCATACAAACACCATCCAAAAAAGGACACTCCCGTTTGCGCCATGAGACCAAGTATGAGTCTCACAGTGTGAACTTCTTGGAGAAACGTAGGTAGAATTATATGTATCATATACACTTTTCCTCCCACTGGATACTTTAACTCTATAGGAAATTGACCTAGGTTAAACCCGACTAATGGTTTTATCAAACTTATCAATATAACTCTTATATTGATAATCAATATAACTCTTATATTGATTTTATCCTATGTTTGATAATATAACTTTTTATATTAAACCTAAGATTTTTATTTTATTAACCCCTTAATAAACCATTTGACGCTACTATAATTTATAAAGCCTCTGATTAAAATTCACTCCCAGTTCAGTTCTCAAGTAGGGGTGTTCCGTTTCCGTCAATTTAAATACCCTAGCCTAGACAGAACCTTCCTTAGACAAAGTTCCTCTTTTAATCATTGTTTATAAATTACATGGTTCCTAATTCTAATCTAATTAGAACTAGATAACCTAAGGTGTGCTTGATCATTCATCATATGAATAATAAAACATACATAACACATTCATCTCATGAAAAATATGCATGTCAATGATGTCCATAAATTAATATAACACCTTATATTAATTATACATGCAAATTATATAATATAACACTTTATATTATAAATGATTCATGGAAATGCTTAACCTAAGATGGGATATCTAAAATAATAGCATACATTATGCATGGCAATACTTATACAACAATTGCTTAAATTAAATAGAAAATTAGACCATTTTTGGCACCCAAAAATAAATTTCAATTAATATAATCTAATTATATTAATTAAAATTAATAATATTAAATTAAAATTAAATATAAAACGTTTTTATATTTGATATATATAATAAAACGATTTTATTTCCGTCCGTTTCTGCCCGTTGGTGCGTTACTCCAGTCGCGTTGCAACGCTGAGGATTTGGTTGCAACGCTGATTCCTTCATGTCGCACGACTCAACAGCTTCAGCGTTGCGACGCCTGTGCTGGCATTGCAACGCCAACGTCTCCACGTCCTGGCGTTGTGACGCTAGTGGGAGCGTTGCAACGCTGCATCACCTGCGCACTGAAATCGCTTTCTCTCGCGTTGCAACATCGATGAACAAAGCGTTAACGCCGCACACCTGTAATGCAAAAGCTCCCTTTTGTGTTTTGCTCGTTTTCGCTTCATTTTTCTTAGCAACCACATTGCCTCGATCGACACGGATTTACAGACTCAATTTACATAAACATATGCCCAAAACAATAGGCCCTTACATTGAAAAATTCAATGAAATTATGTAAATCTATGTGCCAAAAATGAAAACATCTAATTTTGCAAACCGATCATACATATCATGAAATCAGTAAATCTCAGCTTTGTTCTTGATAAATCCAGAACAAAATCAAGAACACAATTGGCGCTCTAATACCAATTGAAGGGATCGAATCCTGCAGCGGAAGCGATTGAGAATCGCGTGTTCATGATATTGTTACATAGATCTCATACAAGAACAAATAACAATGATTAAGCATGCAAATTTAAATAGGACAGCAAGAATATTACCTTTGAAGAATGCTTTCTTCACGAGCTCCTTCTCCAACGATCACGATCTCAACAAAACGAACCTGATCCGTGTGAAATTCTGCCACTAGATCTTCTCTGTTGTTCTCTAGGTGATGGAGGAATGTGGGTTCATTTAGGGTGAGATGTGGAGGTATGAGAGAATTGTATTTGGAACTCCTTCCAACAATATAAAATGTGGAACTTTAGGGTTGCATGAAAAGCTTATCTCAAAGTTGCATCTAATGCAACTATTTATAGGGAAATAGGATGGAAATTACCATCCTAGCCCTCCTTCATTCTCTCGTTAGTATATAGTTAATTTGTGAATCTATCTCACATTAAACCTATATATTATATCAATTATATCACATATAATTGATATAACACCTCATATATGAAATTGAACACTTCAATCTCATTCCTAACTTTATACCCTCAATATTACCATGTTGAACCAGCGGAGGGACCTAATGGACCTACAGGTCATGAGCTCAAATAATGTGAGATTAACTGATCAAACTATTTGATCTGGTTAATCAATATTCATTAACTACAAGTCACTCCAATATAGACTTGTAGTTGCACTCTCCTCACTGGAGATTATATTGTGTCCATTGATATAATCACTACCCATGAGTCGACCCTTCACAGGTTTTTCGTAATTACAGTTAGGTCAAATTATCGTTTTACCCATGTGATTACTTCTTTGTTCTTTAAGCACCATTGATCCTCTAATGAACAACAAGTCTATGGTCCTACCATAAACTCAAACCCTCTTAAGCTAGTTTAGAGGGTGGGGCCCGTTGTTCAAGACCTGGACTCAATTCTTAAGGGAACAACCTATCTAATTCCTTAGTTTAGGAATTGAGTGAATTCCGTCTTACAGAGTTAAGTTCCCAGCTACCTACGAGGTTCTATCCCTGAGAAGGTAGGCTTATTGACTCGGCTACAGGCCACTCTTACCCATACTAGTCTAAGGACAAACCCCTATAAGAAGGAGTTCTTAACTTGCTTAGGATTCAGGTCGAGTCACTAATGACCATCTATAAATTATCAATCGTATCCTGTTAACGGTGTTATACTGGTTAGACTAATAATTTGCAGTCCAGTCTTGTATGAACTCTTCATACAGAATGCCCCCACTCACATATCATCCACATGAATGAGTTGGATTACCTCATTTATACTAATTACAAAGTGGGTCGCATCCATGGTGTTACCAGAATAAGGTTTCCAACCTCATTCTTATACCATAGACCATTTAGGTTATACTCTTGAACACAATCCAAATAGTGTCTACTACACTGATGTTCAAGATTCATTATAACCTTGGAGTTTAGTTTATTGGATTTATAAAGCGAGAAGATCAAATAACTCTTTATTCATTTGGCTAAAATTACACAAGTTTAGGGCACATATCACAACACAAGCCTCATAAGATGTCATACCGATTGTTACCTGATAACTATTGTTATAGGCAAACTCCATTAGATGGAGGTGCGTAACTCAACTGCCTGTAAACTCCAAAACTCAAGCTCGAAACATGTCCTCTAGGATTTGAGACGACCTCTCAGTTTGATCGTCTATCTGTGGGTGGAACGTAATGTTTTAACTGCACTCAACCCTAAGGCTCTCTGAAACTCATCCATAAGTTAGAGGTGAAACGGGGATCCTTGTCGGAGACAATCTCAACTGGAACTCCGTGCAACCTGACAAACTCTCCCATAAAGAGCTTCACTCAGTTTGCCACTGAATAGGTCGGTTTCTCGGGAAGGAAAATTCGCCGACTTAGTCAACTTGTCCATGGTTACCTAGATCACTATAAATCCTTTCACTGTTCAGAGAAGGTAGGAAATGAAATCCATCGAAGTCTCTTTCCATTTTCACTGTGGTACCTCTAAGGGTTACAACTCTCAATCTCATAATCTATCACTAACTCCAACCATCTGTGTTGTCTCATATTCCGTTCTTTCTGAGTAAATAAGTATTTCAAGATCTTGTGATTTGTAAAGATCTAAATTTCTCGTCGTAAAGGTAGTGTCTCTAGATTTTCGAGGCCAGACTAAAACAACTAGTTCCAAGTTATGGGTCGGGTAGTTCTGTTCATAGTCCTTCAAATAACGAGAAACATAGGCAAAAACCTTCCCCTTCTGCATCAAAATGCAACCCAAACCTTCTTAGAGGCATCACTGTGCACCACGAAACCTCTTGAACCATCAGGCTCTGTGAGAATCAGTGTTAAGATAAACCTCTGTTTCAAATCCTAGAAACTCGTCTCAACATGAAAGCATTCCCTTTCCGTGTCAACTCGGTGAGAGGTGTTACAATCGTGGAGAAATCTTCCACGAACCGCCGACAATGGCCAGCTAAGCCCAAGAAACTGCGAACTTCAATAATGGTCTTGGGTCAAAGCCATTTTGAAGCTGCTTCCACCTCTGTCGAGTCTATAGAGATGCCTTCCTTAGATACAACGTGCCCAGAAGGGCACCTGATGCAACCAAAACTCGCTCTTGAAGAATTTAGTATACAACTTATTCTCCCTCAAAACAATCAAGACTTTCCTCAAGTGGCCCTTGTGTTTCTCACTCGACCTTGAATAGATCAAGATGTCGTCAATAAACAAATGACGAAGGTACCCAAGATTTCCTTGAACATCCTATTCATCATGTCCATAAACACAGCTAGAGCGTTTGTCAAACCAAACGACGCACGGTAAACTCGTAATGTCCACATTTAGATTTAAAAGTTGTCTTTAGAATGTTTACCTCTTTTAATCTCAACTGGTGGTAGCCCGAGTGCAGAAATGATCTTAAAGAACACTGTTGCTCCCTGCAATTGGGTCTCGAGTTCTTTTAACACGGCAGGGGTCATTCGACATAGGGCTTTTGGTAGAGTTGTGGTGTCTGGCTCCATCTTGACACCAAATCCACCGTCCCTGATTGTAGGTAAGCAAGGTAAATCTCGAGAACCACAATCACACATTCTCTGACTAGTGGGACTGCTGACACATCTCCCTTTTCTCGCTCTTCAGGTCCGACACACTTACCAAGAAGGCTCAAGCTCCTTAGCCAACCAAATGTTTGTCTTTAGGGCTAAAATAACCCTTGGAACCGTTCCTGACTCGGTCCCCTTGAACTTCACACTCCGTTCTGATGGAGGTTTAAACACGGCCTCCCTGCGGTGACAGTCAATGTGGGCATGGTTCGCAGCCAACCAATTCATACCTAGAATCACAACAAAGTCCCTCCTCTCCAAGACAATCAAGGTCACTTCCAACGAGTGACCTTCCACTAAACAAACTGTACAACGACCAAGGGGCCAAGGATGGGTCTACTACTAGACTCTATCAATGACCTTTACGACTATGACCTCTGTGACCACCCCGACCACGTCCGCTGGTGGTTGGCCTTCCACGAGCAATTAACATGAATTCAATTCAGCAAGCAAGCGTTTCACGACTACCCACCTTAAGAGCAAGATCAGAAAAAATTCAACACATAACAATGTAAGAGTAGTAAGATGAGCAAACACATTAGTCCCTATCTACTTTACTAATTAGTTAACAGATACCAAACCTGGCAGCGACGAGACGACTTCCCTCCGAGAGGTTGTGAAGATCAGGAAGCTAACGATGTGAGCGAGTCTACAGAATCTAAAACCTAAGGCTCTGATACCAACTGTAACGACCCTAAAAATCGAAACGAACCTACCTTAGGAAAGTTACTCCGCCACACCATTCGTAATGAAATTTTAGAAGCATAACGACATAACTAGGAGAAAACCAAAATTTTTCCTGGAACCTAACAAGCAGAAAACACTTCAAGAGTTTCAAAGAATTCCCAACCCCCACCAAACTACAATCAGAGAATGGATTGGGCTACACCCAGAGTTCCAAAGCTTAATTTCTTAGACAAACGAACACGCAGCGGAAAGAGAACTCAACCAGAATGAAAATTCACTAACTAAGAAGTACAAGAGACAACATTGTGTCGTTCGACCAGTCAAATAAAATAGAAACTTAAACAAGACAGTTTCAAGCGAGAACTATAAGCCAAAAGAAAATAGGAAGGAAACAGGGTCCCACAGCCTCGTCGGGTCGTCGTCGTCATCAACTGCCTCGGGGTTTCTTACCTGCAACCAAAAACAACAATGTAAACGGATGAATATAAAAATACTCAGTAAGTATCCCACTCACGTCCAAACAAGCTAATTAGCAAACAAAACAAGACTCATCTTCTAAACTCGCTCAACCTGAAACAGGTCTCACATTGAACACACTTCACCCTGAGCCCCCTGTGGTATTTAACTCGAGCTCTACCTTCGGTCCGGGAACTTTGATTGACGATGCAATGAGAGAAAGCAACTCTCACGCCACTACACACTAGCATAGACAGAGCAGGTACGTATCCTACACGGCATATGAGGAATCACCCCTAAGCAATCACGGGATAATGGAAAGCTACCACTCCCTAACGGGGGTTTACCCCAGGCTCTCACAATGCAACACGTTTTCATAGTGCAGTGAGGTACGTAACCAACACGCCCTATGGGGAATCACCCCTAAGCTAGCATGAGATAATAGAAAGCAACCACTCCCTGATCTCAACGGGGACGTACCCAATCTCGCGAGCCTATCACATATCGTCAACCTAGAGGTTTTAACCCGCTCAGGTGCAACTCAGGGTTTTGTGAGTGTCGGTTCTCGAGCTTTATTCATGTGGTGACTAGGGGTCCTATCTAGGCATTCGTTACGTCCTCGACCCATTCCAAGGGTCTCAATTCCAACTAGGTTCTCAAACTAACCAAGTTTTAGCTCAAACCATCCACCTATTAGGAATGCTAGGCACAACCTGAACAATCGACCCCCGCCTCACAAAACCACACATAATCAGATACATAGCCGAAGTAAACATGACACAAACAAGGTCAAAACATGATTCACAACCTCGAGGTAATATTCATACAATCATGTCAAAGATAAACTCATAATTGCATGCTCTAAGTTCCAAAACCTTTGGATAATTAAACTAAGGTTCAACAATAATAATATCTCAAGAACACACAATAAGTAATGGCGTACACCTTACTCCCTTCGCTTAGGAGCTCGACGTTTCTTCAAATGACTACTTACCTCGGGTCGAAGTCCCACCAACCCAACCCTTAATGATGAACTATCCACAAACACGTGTCATGGAAAACAGAAGCTCACCTAACAAATCGAGCAATCAAACAAAACACCCTTTGAATTTAAGTAGACTTCAATAGTAATTAACACAATGGTCGAGGTATCGAGTCTCACTTGGACCCGAAGCCTTAAGCCCCTAATCCCATAGTGATGACTTAGTCCAATTCTGATTCGAATAATATCGAGACTAACCTAAAGGCAACCCAGTGCAACATAACATTTATTCAAAGCAATAGTGCATAAATTATCAATTTCCATTCTTTAATCAATCGTTCGATAATCTTAAGAGGGGCTTAATCCATACTTACTTGGATAATGGAGGTTCGAAAATCTTATCCCGAGTTCCATGCACTTCCTTAACATGTTTCGAGTCCCTAATCGACAACTAAAGAACCTTAAAAAAACGTCCTAAACACTTTAATTAAACTAACTCGACTTAAGGTAACCAAACAACCACACGGAGGACTAAAATGGCATCAACAAAATGAGACTTACCGGTTGTACTGAGATGGCGGCGGCGACTTCCGGCGAGTGGTGGCGCATGGAGTGCAGATCCAAGATGCCTGTAGCCCGATCTAATAAAAATCAAACTCCATTCTATTAGAACTTAAATAAACACCCATGAAACGAGTGAACGAAACTAATGGGTAATCTTGAAAACATATCGGCGGCGAGCTACGCTGGTCGTTTTTGCTAGGGTCCGACCGGAGAAAAGACGTCGTTGAAGTTAGGAGTATACCAGTGAGAGGGGGGTCGGCTTCGATGCTAAACCAATAAAAAGACCCAATCGAAAGAGTTCCCGCGTGTCGGCTTCGCAAAGCAGACGATGTTGTAGAAACGGCGGTTCCGCGGGGAAGATGGAATCGTCGTGGCTAAAGAAGGCGAAGAAGACATCGGCGGCGGCATGTTGTGTCGGTCGGCCGGTGGAGAAGAAAAAGAAGAAGAAGAAGAAGGGGCGGCTGCTTCACGGTTTGCCCTCCCTTTCCCTTTTTTTTTCTTTTTTTTAATTCATAAAATCCTTTTAAACAACAACAAATTTCCTTTTCTAAAAAATAAATTCCTTTTCAATTAAAAACTTATCCTTATTTACTTTACTTATTTCCAAAATTACAAAACTATCCCCAAATAAAAAAATTGAAAATTTTAGAAAAAGAAACCCAAAACTTACCGGGTGTTACAAAATATGTAGATTTGGAACTTCCAACAGAAGCAAGAAGTGGTTCAACACTTTATAACACTAAGGACCTAGAAGGGAGTTAGGAGATCAAAGAAACCATCTCAAGAAGAGAATGAACGACAAAAAGAGGTTACAGTGAGCCATGTAGTTACAATTTCACAACAAAAGACATCTAAAGTACTCTCGACACTAGAATATCCTGCTTTTGCTTTTTCCAGCTTGTAGGAAATACTAAATCAACAAGAATGTAGAAATGAGAGTATTAAGGATGATAGTTTGAATTCTGGCACAGAAGTTGCAACCACAATTTCTACTTCCAGAAACACATACAAATCTCTTAAGCCATCAAAGCTTGTTGTTATCAAAGCACCTCAACTTTTACTAATATCTTGTCCAATATCGGGACCTCGGTGCAAAATGAAAGGACATGGATGCGTCTCCCAACTAGAATTAGATAAGTTTATCTTTTCCTTCATTTTCTATAAAATAAATTTTAAAAAAATTATTGAAAAAATTAAAAAATTAAAAAAAATTATTTTGGTGTAGGTGATGAGATATGAATTCAAATAAAAAGATTTTGATCAAGAGGGAACTCTATCTAAGGCTAGTCCTGTTGATCGTTATGCGACACGCAAGTGAACGTGACCAAAGTAATATAAAACTAGAAGTATTCTAAGGTAACGAACCCATAGGGAACGGATTTTAACAAAGCTTATTTAGGAGCCAAAATATATTGACAAAAATTCAAGTGTGGTAACCAAGTTTTGTAAAGTTATTTTGAATGTATCTAAGCTACTGGAAATTAAGGAAAAATCAATGATTAAAAAGAAAGGAATTCAAGTTGCTCTTGCCCTTTCGGAGAAAATGTTGCAAAAAATGCAGTAGCAATTGTGGCAGCAATCGTAAATCTAAGCAAAATGGATTCAACTCTTATTCGATTTTGCTCCCAAAACCTTTAGGAGACTAAGCAATTAAACGTATATGTCTATGGCTAATTGAGCTTAGATAATTCGATGCACAACCCTTGGGTCTTGGAGTCTCGCCCTATGTCTAGGGTCAAAGTTTTGGATCTTATGTCTAAGTCATTTGCTCCATTGTTTTTATGAGATCCTCTATCCCTTAACATTTTCAGTATTAAGTTCTAGCTTGGTGAGTAAATCCTAGTGATCAGCAAGGGTTACCAAAATTACATTCAATAAAAACAAACATAGAATTAGTTGACAACATAATTACTTTGCTACTTTAAGCTTGGCATCTCTCTTTTAGGGCATTCACAACTTGAATCTCTAAAGAGGATTTAGCTCATGATTGAAAGAAAGAAAAATAAAAAATTAGTTGGAGGACACTTCATGATTTAAAAAAAAAAAATACAAGCGAAAGGGACAAAAGGGAAAAGGCAACTAACACTAAAGCTAACTATTATTTCTTAAAATCCTAATTCTAAGTTGTAGTCACCACTCACTTTAACAAAGAAAATAAATCAGTAAATAAAACAAGAAAAATCAACTTGAAGCTCTCGACCATTTTATTAATGATGAAAGAAAAACCCTTTTGATCTAACTTGAGACAAATGAAACTAGCTAAATAAACACAACTTGATAGTAAATAAAAAATGAATAGTACATAAAACAATCAGCAACTAGGTTGAAACCATAAGCAATAAGCATATAAAATCTTATATTCCTTGTTTTATCGATTCCAAAAACCCGTTTAGAGGTTATGGATCTTCACCTCCTCACTTTCGTAAAAGAGGGATCAAACCTTAGAACTTACATCCTAAAAGGAGAAGAAAAATATGCTAAAAAAATAAAGAAAAAGAAAAGAAACTGTTGTTGTCTAACTTCGAAGAAACCCAGAAAAACGTCTTCCCGTTTTGTGCCTCTTTCCATCTATTTTTATAGGTGATAAACTAGGGTTTCCATGTGTAAATCATCCTTAATCCATGGGCAAACATCCTCAATTGATTGGTTGTCATTTAGGCATGATTTGAGATTATATATTTTCCAAAAATGACCAAGATTTGGTCAAATCTTGGGATTCTCGAAATTTGTAGTGTTTTCCCGAAAATCTGGAAATGCAGTTGCATTTTGTCCTGCATTTTGTCTGACATTCTGGCTTGTTATTCTCTGCTCTGCAAGTAAAAATGCAACTGCATTTTCTCTTGCATTTTTTCTGTTTGCTCCAAATCTACACAAAAACAATAAAATTAGTTCAAATTCATTCTTTTCTCAATTATTTTCCATTTTCCAACACTCTTAGCAAGTTTTCAAGAATTGTATTCATTAATGCTATTTTTCACTTGCTCGATAATCAATAAACATATAAAAATGACAAAAATAACATAGTTTAAGGATTAAATAATCCTCATAAATGATAATTATCACCTATCTAGCCTAAGGTACTTAAGCTAACCGTAGGGAACACCTCTACCTGGGGACTTACCTGGGAGTTGAATTGATCAAGCTTTATTTAATTTGGAATTCATCTTCTTTTTCACTAGCACCAATAGTTGAAGAACAACTAGCTAAGAACATGGTTGTAAGGCGTACGTTCATGAGAGGAACGAGAAAAGCATTCTTAGTGAGGGCCTCGTTCTAAGACCTAAGGAAAGTTCTTTCTTCAACTTTATCTTTACTTACTTTGATTAGATTAGATTTATGTGCTTTTTTTTTGTTCCTTTTGTTAGTCTTTTTTGTTGTGTTTATTTTTTAGTTTACATTCTAAAAAAAAAAAGAGAAAAACTACACCTCCCACAAGCATGCCCATTAAAATCTCCCGCAAGCATGCCCATTAAAATCAGGTTCTAAAAATAAGTTGGCAAAATGCTTTCTCTGGTGTTTTGTTAAAAAGTTTGGTGATGACACATAGAGCTCTCTCAACTTTCAAGTGCTTTTACACATAGTATTGAGTTTTCAAATCATAAAACTTGATCAATTACTTTTCTCCATAAAACATTCAAACCCAAACTCCCTTTGTGTTTATTCCACTTAATGGGCATAGGAGAGTTTAGCTTCGATGTTTAGCAAGTTTAGTGACCCAAATATGTATCCCAACCCCTGTTCTTTTAGTTCTTAGTCAATGGGGGCATTGACCCATTTAAGTTTGAGGGGAGGGGGTGAGTTTTGTAACACTATTGTTGTAATAATATGTCATTGTAACGTTGTTGTAAGAATATGTTGTTGTAATATCATTTGTTGTAGATTATGTTGTTGCAACAGCTACTAGGATTAAAAAAAGATACTCCTCCTTCTAGAGTTAACTGAGTAATCAGGGGCAGTCATGACACATGATTTCCTTTGCATGAAAGGTTAACTTAGGAAGTGAGTATTTGAAAACAGTCTTAGCAGTGACTGGTGCTCGTAGTCAACTACTTTTACCATAAAGTGTTAGTAAGTTGGAAAAAGGTACAAGTGACATTAAGACTCTTGTAAAAAAAAAGAGGTGTGGTTGGTCAGATGTTGACCTGAGGTGTGGTTGGTCGGATGTCGACCTAAGGCGTTGCAGATCACTGGGGTGGCGTTCGGTTAGTGAGAAATCTACAGATCGTATTGCAGCGGCGACCGATGGGATTCAAGGTTGCATGCAAATTTTTAGGGAGATTCAAGGTTGTTGCAACTTTCCATGATGCTTCAACGTGCAAGGAAGGCTCAGTGGCGGCAACGCTTGAACGCCGACACACAATTCGTCGATAGCGAGATGGAGTTTCCGGTGGCGGTTGGGCTAGAGGAAAAAGAAAGTGATCAGAGAAAGGAGGGATGATGCGGTCGGGGGGTTCCTTTCGTGAGATGAAGAAGATGATGGAATATTCTCTTGGTTTTTGTGCTCACAAAAGGACAAAAGAACCTAATTTGAAAACCCTATTTCCATTTTTTCTCTCTATTCGAAAAATACCTTTTCCCTTTCATAAAACCACGATTATGTCCTTAACCTTAATTAAATACCTCAAGTTACATAATTTTCTTTAGTTTGCACAAAGCTTAAACTAAATTATGCATTCAAGGCTTAACTAAAAAAAAAATCTCATTAATTTAACCAAAAAGAATACAAATTTAATGGTACCTAGAGCTTAGGGGCGTTACAATATTCCCTCCTTAAGAACTTTCGTCCTCGAAAGTTCCTAATATTGAAATAGTTCTTGATGTTTTGCTCGCATCTCCTCTTCTCATTCCCAGGTAGCTTCTTCTGTCCGATGGTTTTGCCAAAATACTTTGACTAGACTGGTCTCCCAGTTACGAAGAGTTTTTCAATCACTCGCGAGAATTTGCACAGGTCATTCTTCTTAACTCAAGTCCTCAGTCAACTAAAAGGGTTCAAAGTCAATCACGTGCGATGGGTCTGGTACATACTTCCTCAACATGGAGACATGAAATACGTTATGGACTGTAAAGAGGGATGGCGACAATGCCAATTTATAAGCCACTGAGCCTATCCTCTCTAAAATCTCAAATGGCCCTATAAAGCATGGACTTAACTTCTCTTTTCGACTGAACCTCAAAACTCCCTTCATTGGAACCACTTTAAGGAACACATGATCACCCACTTTAAGGAACACATCCCAATCCCTTTTTGGATGCGTTACTATAGACACAAAACTCTTTGTTCCCTCGGGAACTATCAGAATCGGGGTTATAACCAGCCCTCTATTTAAGCTCCTGGAAGCTCGCTTCACAAGTGTCATCCTATACGAATGAGTTACCCTTTTGAGTCAACTGGGTCAAAAGCATCGTTGTCTTGGAGAAAGCATGCACAAAACATCTATAGTAACTTGCAAGACCCAGAAAACTACGTACCTCTATAACAGTGGTCGGGCAAGGCCATTGTGTGACTGTTTCCACCTTTGTAGGATCTACAGAGACTCCTGCCTTGGACACCACATGTCCCAAGAAGAACACCTTTCTGAGCCAAAACTCACATTTGGAGAATTTTGCGTTCAACTCATTTCTCCTCAAAGTTAACAAAACTTTCCTCATATGCTCTTCATGTACTTCATCAAATCTAGAGTATATCAGGGTATCATCAATGAACATAATCACGAACGTGTCTAAGAACTCCTAGAATACGTTATTCATTAAATCCATAAAAACTAAAGATGTGTTAGTCAATCCAAACGGGATCACTGTAAACTCGTAATACCCATAATGTGACGTGAAAGTTGTCTTAGGAATGTCTTCCTCTCTAATTCTTAACTGATAATATCCCGATCTTAAGTCAATTTGTGAAAACACAGTCGCCCCCTATAACTTATAAAAAGGTCATCTATCTTCAGGAGAGGATACTTGTTCTTGATCGTAACCTTATTCAGTTCTCTATAATCTATGCACAAGCGCATAAACTCATCCTTTTTCATCACAAACAACACGGGAGCTCCCCAGGGCAAAGCACTAGGGCATATAAACCCTTTATCTAACAGATCATGTAACTGTAGTTTGATTTCTTTTAATTCTATTGGTGTCATCATGTAAGGAGCCTTAGAACTAGGAGTTGTCCTTGACTCTAGTCCTATATTGAAATCCACCTCCCTAATAGGAGGTATTTCGAGAAGGTCTTTTGGAAAAACATCTGCAAACTCATTCACTACTTGCATTGATGACACGAAATTTTAGTACACTTCGCATCTACTACACAAGCCAAAATACTCCATGCCCTTTGGCAAATCAATTTCTTGGCTTTAAAGGCAGAAATTACCATAGTCCTACTTCCAACTATCATCCCTCTAAACCTATAACTAGGTTGTTTGGGGGGTGTGAACACCACTTCCTTATGGAAGCAATCAATACTAGCATGATTCCGAGCTAGCCAATCCATACCTAAGATCACATCAAATTCTGCCATATCCAAGACTACTAAATGTACTTCTAACTCATGATCAGAGATAGTTAATTTACCATCTTTAACTCTCATAGTAGCTAACAGGTTTACTCTCGCAGGAGTGGAAACAAACAATACATGATATAATGGTTCTAACTCTAAATCAGCTTGACTCACAAATGATGCAGAGATAAAAGAATGAGTAGAACCAGAATCAAATAATACGAAGGCAAGATGCCAAAGTAATGGGAGTGAACTTGTAACATTAAGTCTGTATTACCGGTGTCTCTACTAGTACTCGCATAAACTCTCCCCTACTAGGTCATGGGTCTGGCAGAACCTCCACTACTGGCACCTTGAGGCTGGCTACTACTGGCTTTGTTAGGGAAACTATCAGCTTGATGTCTCTCTTTTCCACACCTGGAGCAGACACCAGTTCGGACTAAACACTTGCCCCAATGCTGCCTCCCACAGTGCTTACAACATGGTTTATCCCCATTATTATTTTATGTTATGTTAAACTGTTGTCTCTGTCCCGAAGTTGGACGGGGATTACCTAACCCATGTGAAGAATGTTGAGGACGTTGAAAGCCTGGATTAGTCTGGCCCCACTTTCTTTTCTTGCCCGAAAAGGGTTGGTTTGGGTTAGCCACTATCTGTTGCACACCCTGAGACTGAACCTGATCAACTCAGCTAATTTGTTTGTTGAGGCATAATCTGGAGGTGACAATGCCTGTACGAAACCTCGAACACCTTCATCCAATCTCATTATGAATCATTCTGCTTTCTTAGTCTCAGTATCCACCAGTTGGAGAGCAAAGCACATCAATCTCGTGAATTCTCTTTCATACATCTCTACTGACCTTCTATTCTGACAGAGCTGTAGAAACTCAGCTTGCTTTCTATATCGTGTTGTGGCAGGGTAAAACTTGCGCCAAAACGCCTCCCTGAATAAGTTCCATGTATGTGGCCCTCTGTGCAGACTCCCACCATAAGTACGCAACATCTCTCAGCATAAACGTTGCACACGACACCCTCTGCTTTTTAGGACACTTTCAATTTGAATATGGTCTCAATAGAAGACAACCATAACTCTACCCTGGTAGGGTCGTTAGAAGATCCATCAAATGACGTTCCTAAAATCTTTTAAGTACTTAGCCTCAACTGATGTGTCAGTTTGTGCTTGAATTGTCTGAGCCAACTTAGTGGCCACTATAGCTCGCACCAAGGCTTGCATTGCCTCTACCATCATGGTCATCATATTAGGGTTAGCTTGTACCACTACTGGTGCTACTAGAGGAATATTCTCTTGATGGTATGTTTGCTCTTGAGGTGGGTCTTACATAATTAGGGGATTCTCCTCATGATCCACTGGTAATTCTGGTGGTAGATTACTTGTTCTTCCTGCCCCTCTACCTCTTTCGTGTCCCCCACATCGGCCTCTTCCATGTCTTCTTGGTGGCATCTTTTTAAGTACTACAACATAAACTGTTCTTCCTGCCCCTCTACCTCTATCGCATCCCTTACCTCGACCTCTTCCATGTTCCCTTGGTGACATCATTTTAAGTACTACAACATAAAAGATTTATAACTCAGACTAATCATTTGCTAACCATAAGGTAGGGATCATGATAACACACAAAATGTGCTATTCTTAGGCTTAGATTTTTGCTAGTTTTTGCATTGATTTTAAGGCTTTCACTAGTCTGACTTGTTGAATTTCAGGATACGAGTAAGAACAAACTTAATGGAGAGATCTTAAAGAATTAGTGTTCAAATGAGAGCCATTGGATTGCAAAAGTTGAAGCGAATAGAAGAAGGGGAGCAAATTAAGCCACATGACCCGAGGGCATGGCGTCGAGACGCCATCGAGGATGTTGCAACGCCATGCAATGAGAAGAAGCACATTTAAGAATCGTGGATACGGCACTGAGACGTTGCCTTGTAGTGTCGGAACGCCAAATTGTGCGTGCTTTGCGTCAAGAATGTTTGTAGCGTCTCAACGATGCGCACAACGTCTCAACACTGCGATTATTTCCTTAATTAAATCGCGCCTTAGGGCATGACGTTGCAACGTTGTGCCTAGTGTTGCAACGCCGTGTCGATTACTCTATAAATAGGTAATGAAATTGAGAAAGGGAGTCGAATTTGAGAGATTTTTACCCCTATTTTCAAAACATACACGATTGAGAGGGTTGGATGATAACTCTCGTTAATGCGAGTTATTTAGACCATTATTGATAGCTTATTATTTGAAATTGATTAACAAATAGGCAGAAGAAGGAGAAGTTTGTACAGAAATTGCGACATTTTCCCAAAAGTTAAAAAGGAAATTGCGACATTTTCCCAAGAGTTAAAAAGAGAACTCACATGATATAATTTGACTACAGGAAGGTAAAATGACACAACAGCCTGGTTAATAGACACAAAATGAGGCAATTGCCTAGATATCGGGAATAGAATACCAAGACATATTAGGAAGAGCCGCGAGAATCAAGGAAAAAACTAAATGCGGAAGTCAAACAGGAAATCACGGGAAATAATGCCAAGTGGTTGATGAAAACCCTAAGGACAAGCCATTCTATAAATAAGAGAGCAAGCACTCGAGAAAGAGAAGCTGGAGAGAGAGATTTTGTCCTTCAGTCTACTGTTGTCGTCTGTTGTTTTCTTACTGTTGAAATTCTGTTTTGTTACAGGTCTGAACCTTACAGTTTGTTTCAATTATTTAGATTCCAGTTTCGTTCGTGAAGTTTCACTTCATTCTATATCGGTTACTTTCATTTAAATCCTTTGAGTTGTTCGGTTTGCGTTATTGTAGTTGATGTTCTGTTACTGCTTTTTGCAGCTTCATTATTTTAAGTGGTAACTTTTCAATAAGAGTAGTCATTCTGTTAAGTCCATATTCTGAAAAGTTGTTTTCATTACAACTTGGGTATCCCTCTCGGTTCATGCTTAAAGGTGGTAGACCGAGAAGGGAGGTTTAAGATGTTTTATCCGCTTAGTTTGATTTTAACTTTACTGTTTTATCTATGATAAGCTAACTTCCCTTAGGGATTCGGAATGTGAATGAGGGAAGACAACAAAACTCCAAAGCAAGAGCAATTTCATAAGACCTCCAAATAAGTTTACTTTTGTTGATTTTATTGTGGGAAGCCTTAGTTGGCCATCTAATGTTACCTATTAAGCTTGAGTTTGGTACAGAAAGGGTTGAACTAAAGTGGAGTTCCCAAAAGTAATGGAGTAAAGGAGCTTAGACATAAGACCCAAACGTTGACCTTAGGCATAGGGCAAGACTCCACGACCATAGAGCCATGGTTATGAACACCTGAGATAGATTGATCGTAGACATATAGGATCAATCAATCAGCCTCCTAACGATACTTCACAGAAGGTCAAATCGGAGTAGCGCTTGGTTTACTTGCTTGGAGAGTTTAACCGGATTACATCGTTTGCCAGTCAATCATTAATGCAGTACAAGGCAATTGCGTAGTGGTAGTAGGAGAACACAACTATGCGACAAGGCAGCACAAGGCAATTGCACTATTTGCCTTCGTGAGCTAGTATGTTCGACTGTCGTGCCATTGTCGCCCCGCACTGCAAGGCGTAACTGTCACGCGAGGCAATTGCCTCCAGTTGCATTGTCTCTCATTAGCGGACTTAACGTTATGAATCCCCTTTTTCTTATTATTGCATTAATATTTAGACACAACCACCACACCCAATTTTCACTCCTGGTTACCATCGTGTATTCTATCCACAAGTTGTCACACTTTGATTTATTTTATTGCTTCATTCCCTTGTTCTCAATACTCTGGAATACTCCAGTTTTATATTACTTTGATAGTGTGCGCTTGCGCATTTTCGCTCTATTACTGGAAAGGATTCTTTGGAGGCCAAGCACGAGAGTGGAGGCTCAGGATCGTGACAGGAGCTCGGAGACGAGGACCAACATCAACACCAAAGCGTTTTCTTTCTCTTCCCTTTCCTTTGTAGTTTTGTTTATGGATTTTATTATAGATTTAGTACGTTTTATAATGATTATGAGTAGCTAAACTCCATAGTTAGGGGATTGATGTAGCTAGTTATGAATTTATTTTAGCAATTTTACTGAATATTGGTTGTGATGCATTATTTTTGGTAATTCTTTCTTAATGCTTGTTTTTCTCTGGCCAAGATTAGCATGTTTTATTGGTTTAAGTTTAATTCGAGAGAATAGACTTAGATTAGATTAAAGTTTCCAAAATCCTTAGTAAATCCTTACACGAGAGTGAAGGGTTCTTTGGGAAACGTTTTAAATAAGTTGCTTAATGTCTTGCATGCTTTTAAAATCTAAATGGAGACTTTAGATTTATCGTTATGCATGAGGTCCCTAGAGCTCGAGAGAGTCTTTTGATTACCTTTACTTCTTGTTTATAATCTCACAACCAATGTCAATTTCATACGCTAAAATAATGAAGTAACTAGTGAAATCAATTCTCTAACACTTCTCTTATCTTTGTGTTTCCACTTGTGTATTTAGTGTTATTTTTAATTCTACTTTTGACAAGTTTTATTTTTTTAGATAAAATTAGGGATTAGTATCTTGGTAGTTAGTCAATCTAGAAAATCATTCATGAGGACGACACTCGAATCTTAAATCACTATATTAAAATTTGACCCGTACACTTGCGGTATTGCAAATTATCATGCAACAAGTTTTTAAATCGCTCCCATGTTGTGTCTAATCCATGGTGCGGACACTTCCGTTCTTCTTATAGAACATTTCTATAACGGACTAACACAAGCTTCCAAGACCTTGGTCAATGCTTTGGCAAAATGGATCACTGTTGACCAAGACGGAGAATGAAGCACATGAAATCCTTGACACCATGGTTTCAAGTAACAGTCAGTGGGGAGAGGAAGATTCAAGCAATATACGAGGCGTTGCAGGAGTACATGAGGTTGATGCAATTGAAGAACATGGCCTTAGGGAACCAAGCATCAGTGGCAACAATCAACCAGACACCAAAACCTTCGTGTCCCTACTGTTAGGGAAATCATGTTTATGATAATCGCTCATAACCCCGTGATCTCATTGCTATGCGGGGATGAGCAATGAATGAATCCATACTCAAACACTTACAACCCAGAGTGGCGTCAACACCCAAACTTCTCTTGGGGTGGACAAAGTTTTGGGACTTCAAACCAATCTCTGTTTGCTAAACAAGGAGCCCCTCCAGGATTTAACAATTCATCACAGCAGCAGTATGTCCCAAGAAATGGAAATTAGGGGCAACAAGGCCAAACTTCTGCAGGACCATCATTGGAAAGCATGATGAAGGAGTTCATGATGAAAAATGAGGCACTCATTTATAGTTAAGATGCATCTATTCGGAATTTAGAAATATAGGTTGGGAAAATGGCAAATGAATTAAAAAGCAGACAATCAGGGATGTTGCCAAGCACCACGGAAACACCACACAGAGAAGGAAAAGAGCAGTGCAAGGCCATAACTTTGAGAAATGGGCGAGAATATGAAGGCAAGGAACCATCGAGGGCTGAGGAAGAAAATGAACCAACAGAAGAGAAGGAAATTGCAAAAGAAACATCAAAGGCACAAAGAGAGATGGACACTAAGGTAGAATTAGCAAAACAAGGCAAAACAAGGCAACTGAGTGCAAACCACCAGCAGAAGAAGGCAAGATGAGGCAAAAGAATACATGTCGCCACCTCCATTCCCTCAAAGATTGAAAAAGCAAAATTAGGATGTACAGTTCAATAAATTCACGGACATCCTCAAGAAACTTCATATCAACATTCCACTGGTAGAGGCACTAGAGCAAATGCCCAATTACGTCAAATTTTTGAAAGACATCCTGACAAAGAAACGTAGACTGGGGGAATTCGAAATAGTGGCATTAATAGAGAACTGCAGTGCTCTTCTCACCAGCAAAGTGCCCCCTAAGCTACAAGACCCAGGGAGCTTTACAATTCTTTGTATGATTGGGAGCACCGACGTTGGAAGAGCATTATGCGATCTGGGGGCAAGCATCAATTTAATGCCTTTATCAGTATTCCGAAGATTAGGAATTGGCAAGGCCAGCCCCATAACGGGTACACTGCAGCTCGCAGACAGGTCAATTGCAAGACCTACTGGAAAGACCGAGGATGTCTTGGTGAAGGTTGGCAAGTTCGTGTTCCCAGCAGACTTCATAATTCTGGGCTGCGAGGCAGATCGAGAAGTGCCAATCATCCTTGGATGGCCCTTCCTTGCCACGGGTCACACGTTGATTGACGTGCAGAAAAATGAATTGACAATGAGGGTAAATGATTAGCAGATCACGTTTAACGTCCTAAATGCACTCAAGTACCCTGGAGAATTTGGGGAATGCTCGAGAATAGAATTGGTGGAAACAATTCAGATTGAAAACGCTCAAGAACAATCTGAAGAAGATGCCTTGGCAAGAGAATATGTTGAATGGAAAGAACCTAAGGCAACAACAGAAGTGGCATACATAGATCCTTTGAGAACTCTAGAGGATAAGACAATACAGATCAAGCCCTCGATCGAAGATCCACCAGAGCTCAAACTTAAACCACTGCCCAACCCATCTGAAATACAAATTTCTGGGAGATAAGGATACCTTGCCAGTAATTATTACATCTAACCTCACTGATCAAGATGAGTGTTCTCTATTGCAGGTCTTATCTCGCCACAAGAAGGTTATAGGATGGGCAATTGTAGACATCCAGGGAATCAATCCGACCTTCTGTATGCATAAAATTCATTTGGATGGAGAAAAGCATTCAATTGAGGGACAACGAAGACTAAACCCAACCATGAAGGAGGTGGTGACAAAGGAGATCTTGAAATGGATGAATGCATGAATAATCTATCCTATTGCAGATAGCAAATGGGTCAACCCAGTTCAGTGCGTACCAAAGAAAAGGGGAATGACGATAGTCAAAAATGAGGAGAACGAGCTCATCCCCACCCGAACAGTAACAGGATGGAGAGTATGCATGGACTACAAGTGATTGAATAAAACAACTAGCAAAGATCATTTCTCGTTACCCTTTATGGACCAAATGTTTGACCGTCTAGTAGGGAAGGAATATTATTGCTTCCTCGATGGATATTCAGGGTACATCCAGATCACCATTGACCCACAAGACCAGGATAAGACAACATTTACATGTTCCTATGGAACATTTGCCTTCCGGCGGATGCCATTTGGGTTATGTAACGCCCCTGCCACATTCCAGAGATGTATGATGGCAATCTTCTTGGACATGATCGAGAGAACGGTGGAGATCTTTATGGATGATTTTTCAGTGCACGGAGAGACCTACGAAGCATGTTTAAGGAATCTGAAACAGGTGCTGCATAGGTGCGAGGAAACAAACTTGGTGCTAAACTGGGAGAAATGCAACTTTATGGTCTAGGAAGGGATTGTATTAGGACATTGAATCTCAAAGCAAGGCATCGAAGTGGATAGAGCTAAGATAGAGCACATATCCAAGCTCCCAACACCCAAAATAGTTAAAGACGTGAGAAGTTTTCTTGGGCACGCGGGGTTTCATAGAAGATTTGTAAAAGGATTTTCACAGATAGCAAAGCCATTATGCACTTTGTTAGAGAAAGACAAACCATTCCTTTTTTATGATGAGTGTCTGCCAGCATTTGAGAAATTAAAAGAAGCATTGAGCAAAGCTCCCATCATGGTGGAACCCGACTGGGAGAAATCGTTCGAAGTAATGTGTGATGCCAGCGATTTCACATTAGGAGCCATACTGACCTAGAGACGAGAAAGAATGTTGCATCCAGTATATTATGCCAGCAAAACACTTAGTGAAGCACAGGTAAACTATACAACCATAGAAAAAGAATTGTTGGCAGTTGTGTTCGCATTTGATAAATTCAGATCATACTTGATGGGCAGTAAGGTGGTGGTCCACACTGATCATTCTGCCCTGAAATATCTAATCACCAAAAAAGATGCAAAACCCAGACTAATCCGATGGATATTATTACTTCAAGAGTTTGATTTAGAAATCCAGGACATAAAGGGATGCGAAAATCAGGTGGCAGATCATTTATCACGAATTTAAGGGATGGTCAAAGGGGTGAAATAAAAGAGAATTTTGCATATAAACAAATCCTGAAGGTTGACATACAAAGAGATCCATGGTATGCAAATTTTGCCAATTACCTGGCAAGCGGAATCAACCCACCAGAAGCATCGTCACATCAACGGAAAAAAGTTCTTCTCGGACGTCAAGCATTATTTTTGGGATGAGCCATATCTTTATAAGTGGGGTCAGATCAGATTTGGAGGCGATGCATAGCAGAGCAAGAAATGAAGCAAATTTTGGACGTGTGTCACATTGCACCTTATGGAGGTTTTCAAGAACCAAGACAGTGGCCAAAATTTTGCAAAGTGGATATTTCTGACCTACCTTGTTCAAAGATGCACAAGAATTTGTGAAAAGATGCAACAGGTGTCAGGGGACAGAGAATGTGACAGCACGCGATGAAATGCCAATGAAATATATGCTGAAGTATAAATTTCCGACGTTTAAGGGATTGACTTCATGGGTCCTTTCCCACAATTGTTTGAAAATTACTACATATTACTAGTCGTAGATTACATGTCCAAATGGGTTGAGGCAATAGCCACATCAACTAATGATGCAAAGGTGGTTCAGAAATTCCTTGTCAAAAACATCTTTAAACATTATGGAACGCCAAGAATGTTAATCAGTGACGAAGGATCACATTTCATCAATAGGATCATGGTGAAGGTTATCGCTAAATACAATGTTAATCATCGCGTAGCTACAGCCTATCACCCGCAGACCAATGGTCAGGTCGAATGATCAAATCGATAAATTAAGGCCATTCTGGAAAAACCGGTTGATCCAACAAAGAATGACTGGTCTGCGAGACTAGATGAGGCGTTATGGGCTCACAGGACAACATACAAGGCTCCCCAAGGGATGTCGCCATACAGAATAGTATTTGGGAAAGCTTGCCATCTACCATTGGAATTAGAACACAAAGCATTTTGGGCGATAAAGAAATTGAATTTAGACATGGAAAAATCAGGATTAGCAAGGAAGCTGCAACTCATCGAATTAGAAGAACTCAGGCATGAATCCTATGAAAATGCCAAGATCTATAAGGAAAAAATGAAAAAGTGTCATGACTTGAGGATTCGAAAAAAAAAGCTCAAAGAAGGGCAGTTGGTGCTTCTGTTTAACTCCAGGTTGAAATTATTTCCAAGAAAATTGAAGTCGAGGTGGGCAGGACCGTTTAAGATCGAAAAAGTATACGCGCATAGGGCCATAGATTTAATGGATGATAAAGGAAAAATATTTAAAGTCAATGGTCAACGCGTAAAGCTATATTGGAATGATCAAGTGGAGAAGCAAAAGACTTCAATCATTCTAAAGGAAGTCAGGTAAAAAAAAAAAATCACTATGCATACTGTCTGAACGTGCTAACCAGCTAAATGAGTGTGCAGAAAACAAGAAGAAGTCATGCAAACGGTCAAGTGATGCGGGAAGGCAAAGTGATGCAAGAAGGCAAGACAGCGTAATTGCCTCGCGTTGCCTTACTGCATAGTTACACGTTTCTACTACAACATTGATAATACAGCACAAAGGCAAAGCAACGCAATTGCGTTAATCTGCCTTCCCATGTTGATGTAGGTAACACAACACAATTGTGTTACGCAACTGCGTAGCGTTGCGCTAAGAATAGGGAAACAAAAGCGAATAGCCGCACGCACATCAAACGAACTAAAAAACGCAATCAAAGGCAATTGCATCGTGGTTCTAAAAAAAAAGGTGCGCGAAGGAAAGAGTTGACCTAGGTCAATTCTTTTTAAACATCTCAATTGATTCTTCTTCTTACAGACATTCAAAATTTCGAACAACCTTCACCAACCTTCCTTCTTCCTCTCTCGCGAATCGTCTGAAGAACCACAACCTCCTCACCTCCCGAAGATGAAGAACCCTAATCAAGGTCAGTCGAGCAGAGAGAAGACGAAAGGGAAGATCAGGATATGTTCTCCTTGAAGCCAGTATCCAAAGAATGGATCCAAAAACTTCGAGAACTTTCAGACAACCACTGGGAACAAATGCAAGAATGGGAAGAACCAGTAAGCGTTCATCGACCCATGGCTCGACATCCGAGGCGAAAGAAGTAGAAGGGAGAAAGAAACTGAAGAGAGGAACACTAGAGTGGAGAGAAGAGATCCATGTCATGCATGCACAGAGACGAGCGGCTCAACTTGAGCACGACCTAACGGGAGGCGAACAAGCCTCTAAAGAAGACGAAGAAGAAAATCACGAAGGAGAACTACAATCGGAGGTGCAGGAAATTCGTGAACCAGAGGGACGAACAACGCGACAAACATCCGTGAGTGCCAAAAGGAAACCAAGCGAGGTAAATGTTCCTTCTCCTTCCCCTTCTGAACAAAGAAAACCTAGAGTGATGTTTTTAGCTAGGAAACGTGTACCTGTTTCGATTCTAGAAGAAAGGGAAGAGAGGAAGAAAATAAGAAAGTTAGAAGCTGAAGTAGAGAGAATAAGAAAAGAAGAAGGGAGAGAGGAGAAAAATAAAAGATGAAGAGAGACTTCGAAAACTTGAAGAAGAAGAGTTGAGAAAGAAAAGGGAGGAAGAAAAATCGAAAAGACAGAAAGAATAGGAAGAACAAGTGAGAAAACAAAGAGAAGAATAGGAGAGATTGAAAAGGAAAGCAAAGGAAGAGAGACTAAAGAAACTAAAGGAGGAAGAATAAAAGAAAAGATAGGAAATTGAAGAGAAACTATTGAAGAAGAAGGCAGAAGAAGAACAGAGAAGGCTAGAGAATGAAGCCTGGGTGAAGGAGGCAATTGAGAAGGCCAGAAGAGTGGCAGAACAATTCACCCAACATCTGAGGGCTTCGGGAGAACAGGCCAGAAGACCTTCCAAATGGTCTTCTAGTGTAGTGGAAAAACAGGGAGACAAAGCAGTAGGGAGCCCTAAACAAAAGATAATTCATGAGATAGCATCCTCATGCTCTCTGTCTTTCAATTTAGAACATTTCGCTAACGACTGGGATTCTGAAGATGTCAAGTCTCACACTTCTCCAAAAAGAAGAACGCCACAAGAGGAGGAGGAAGTAGAGAGACAAGAACACGAGAACCCAGTTATAGAGGTAATCGAGATAGAGAGCCAAGGACAAGAAGAACAGGGCCACGAGAATGAAGACAGTAGGAAGGAAGTAGAGCTTAAGAAGAAGAACCTGAAGAAAGAAAACAAATTAAACCCAAGAAGGCAAGAACAAGATCCAGTGGAAGGAAGGGAAAAGAAAGAGAAGTAGACACCCCCAACACCGAGGCTGAAGGTTAGAGCAGGGAGAGGGTGATAGCCAAACTCGAATTATTGGGGAGCATGGCTTCTCTACATAGGCGGGCAATCTCCCCAAATTTATAACAACCATGATCAAAGCCCAAAGCTGGGAGAAACTGTGCCAACACACCCCACCGACAAACCTGACATTAGTAACCAAATTCTACGCACGAATTGAAGAAGATCAGACAATGTTACAATGAACGGGGAAAAGGTAAGCTTCTCTAGCAAGGCAATCAACAAAATGTTTGCCTTACATTCCTATAAAAATACCAGGGAGAACCGAGCTATAGAGGAGTCGTCTGATGAAGAACTTCAAGAGGCACTGCAGATGCTTACACCTGAATGAACGCAGTGGCAGATTGCCCATTGTGGTAAGAAGCATCTACTGCCTGGTGATCTGAAGAGTGAACCAACAGTTTGGCTAAATTTCATTCGTAACCACATCTTGCCGACCACACACGGAGCAAAGATCGCACAAGAAAGGGTAATGTTGCTTTACTGCATGCATAAAGGCCTGATGCTTAATGTCGGAAAGTTAATCTCCAACGAGATCAGATCAGGAGCCAAAAATACAATAGGAAAATTGTTTTTTCCTTCATTGATTACTGAGCTATGCAAGTCGGTAGGTGTAGTTGCGACTGACCATCAGATGAGCACAAAGCCTTTAGATGCCACTGGAATCCGTTCACTAATCCTACATAATAATCGGAATATGAAGAAACAAGGAAAACCAGAAGGCAAACAGACGGCAGAACCTGAGGGTAAGGCAATTGCCTTACAACTACAGGAAATACAGGTTGCGGTGGAACGGATGGAAAAGAAGAATGCACTCTACTAGGCCTATGTTCAACGAAGGGATGATGTGTTGAGGCAGAAACTTGTGTTGTTATCAAAAGGAAAAGGGATACCAATCCCAGATTTTTCTGATGAACTGAGGCAGGAAGAGGTCTATCAGCATGAAGATGCTTCATAAACCGCCTAGGGAAGTGTTGGTCTTGTTCTGCCCTGCAGAACTTATATTTGGCATTTTGCAGTTCAATACCCCCAAAACAGGTACAATGGGGGCAGAACAATTGCATTGTCCATTCCAATTGTGAAGGGGGGAGTATCTAGTCTGGTTCAAGGTGACAATGGTTCTGTTTAAAAAAAAAAGGAAAACATGCTCTACCTTCAATGAAGATCAAGTAATCAGGAAAAGTCATGACACCCGTGATTAACCTTGCATGAAAAATCGACTAAGAAAAGAGCAGACAAAGTCACATAGTGATGGGCACTCGTAGCCAGACATTGATACCACAAAGTATTAGTGAGTTGGAACGAAGGTGCGATTGACTAGAGAAACACGTTTCTAAGACAAAAAATTTTAGAACCATAAAGTTGGAAGGAAACCAGGAAAAATAATAAAAAATGACAAGTAATCTTAATAAACAGGGAAAGGTCGAGATTGTGGTAACAATATGGTGTTAGGAAGGGGAAGACCGTCTGAGAGATCAAGAAAAATAGGTAACCAGGAACTCTGGAAGGATAAACGGATTGAGAAGGCACATGAATTGCTTGAGGACAAGCAATGATTCGAGTCCGGGGGTGTGATAACTCTCATTTATGTGAGTTATTTAGACCATTATTGATAGCTTATTATTTGAAATTGATTAACAAACAGGCAGAAGAATAAGAATTTCGTACAGAAATTGCGAAATTTTTCCAAAAGTTAAAAAGAGAACTCACATGATATAATTTGACTGCAGAAAGGCAAAATGACACAATTGCCTGACCGATAGACGCAAAATGAGACAATTGCCTGGATATCGGGAACAGAATACCAAGACATATTAGAACAAGCCGCGGGAATCAAGGAAAAGACTAAATGCGGAAGTCAAGCCGGAAACCACGGGAAATAATGCGAAGTGGTGGATGGAAACCCTAAGGACAAGACACTCTATAAATAAGAGAACAAGCACTCGAGAAAGAGGCACTGGAGAGAGAGATTTTGTGCTTCAGTCTACTATCGCCGTTTATTGTTTTCTTACTGTTGAAATTCTGTTTTGTTACAGTTCTGAACCTTACGGTCGATTGTAATTATTTAGATTCCAGTTTCGTTCGTGAAGTTTCACTTCATTCTGTATCGGTTACTTTCATTTAAATCCTTTGAGTTGTTCGATTTGCGTTATTGCGGTTGATGTTTTGTTACTGCTTTCTGTAGCTTCATTATTTTAAGTGGTAACTTTTCAATAAGAGCAGTCATTCTGTTAAGTCCATATTCTGAAAAGCTTTTTTCATTACAACTTGGGTATCCCTCTCAGTTCATGCTTAAAGGTAGTAGACCGAGAAGGGAGGTTTAAGATGTTGTTTTTATCCGCTCATTTTGATTTTAACTTTACTGTTTTACCTATAAGGAGCTAACTCTCCTTAGGGATTCGAAATGTAAATGCCCTAAGGGAAGACAACAAAACTCGAAAGCAAGAGAAATTTTGTTAGACCTCCAAGTAAGTTTACTTTTGGTGATTTAATTGTGGGAAGCCTTAGTTGGCCATCTAAGGTTACCTATTAAGCTTGAGTTCAGTACCGAAAGGGTTGAACTAAAGTGAAGTTCCCAAAAGTAATGGAGTAAAGGGGCTTAGACATAAGACTCGAACGTTGACCCTAGGCATAGGGCAAGACTCCAAGACCATAGAGCCATGGGAACACCTGAGATAGATTGACCATAGATATATAGGATCAATCACTCAGCCTCCTAACGATACTTCACAGAAGGTAAAATGTGAGTAGGGCTTCGTTTACTTGCTTGGAGAGTTTAACCGAATTACATCGCTTAGCAGTCGATCGCTGACGCAGTACAAGGCAATTGTGTTGCGGTGGTAGGAGAACATAACTACGCAGCAAGGCATCGCAAGGCAATTGCACTGTTTTGCCATCGTGAGCTAGTATGTCCGACTGTCATGCCATTATCGCCTGATGTGAAAATATCGAGTGCCCTAAACTAATGTAAATTAGAATAAGACTCTGATACTTATACGACGTGCAAGTATACACGGTCGAGAGCAGCAAGTGATAAGTTAAAGTATCGATCCCATGAGGACTAGCTAGACCTAAATGAATGAGCGTCCTAGCAAATTTTCCTTATTTTAGTGCAACGCATGAGTGTGCAATTTACTGTTGAAAATAAATAAACTGATGGTGATAAGTGAGAGAAGACAACACAAGACACAAGAAAATTACCTGAATTTAAATGAGGAGAGAGGAGAATGCAAACAAGAGGGAAGATGCAAGAGACGAGATTTTAATGAAAATAGGCTTGGGTTAGGTTGGAGTTTTCATGTTCAACTTACAAACTTCTAATTGATGCATGCTTTTATCGATCAAAGAATTCAAGAAAACAACCCAATGATTCACAAATTTAGCATAAATCAGTCATAATTCTAGCCTAAAAACAGTCACGAATTCGGTCTAAAATAGTGAGCAAAAATAGTCTTAAATATGTGTTCAATGGCAGAAAAATAGCATTAACAATTAGAGATTAGGAACGGGTTACGCGAGGTAAGTGGCATGTATTTTGCTTCAGCAAAACACCAAGAGATACCACTGAATAAAACAGGCAATAGCAACAGATTTCAGTTTTTACAGGTTTTGTGCGACAGCAATATCTGATAAACCGAAGCTCAGAACGATGATCCAACCGTTCAAAACGAAGCCGCCCTGTGAGTCCCCGACAATGATAAAATTTCAGCAAAATTCAACGGTTGAAACTCCAGCAAACAACAACTTTGTGAGCGCAGCCTGTGAAAAATCGAATAGCACTGATTTCCCAACGTGACAGAAATATCTAACGAACCGAAGCACAGAACGACGATCCAACCGTTCAAATTAACGTCCTGTGAGACCTCAACAAGCTGGAAAAGGTTTAGCACAATCCAACGGTGGAAACTCCAACAAATGACAATTTTGTGAGCGTCGTCTGTGAAAAACTGAACTGCACGGTTTTGCTACAAGAATAGCACCTTGAAGCTTCGAATTTTTCCTCACTTGCACGATTGCTACAGCAATGACGCCTTCATGATTTTTCTCTCTAACGCACACCTTTGTTGTAGCAATCGCCTCTTCTCTCTCTCGGTCTCTTCCCCTTTTGCGGCAACTCCTTCTCCCATTGGCACTTGTAAACCCTAGCCTACTTATATAAGATGGTATTGCCCTAAATCCACAAATTACAAAAATACCCTTAGGAGTAGATTGACCATCTTACACTTCGGGTAAAATGTCTAAAATGCCCTTAGGGACTCTTGTAATTTTCAAACATCTCTTACACTCAGAAAAATCCCAATAAATTCATCAATTAAATTATGGATCAACTAAATATGAAAGGATTTTTCTGGAGTTAAAATTTCGTCTTCGGGTTTTTAATTACCTGTTATCTTATTTTTTTCAAATTTCTTAAATTAAAGCATAAAAACATCAAAATTAAATCTTTGCGAACCTAATGCTTAAATTCAAGATTTTAAAGCTAACACACACAATTTAGGGATAAAATAACATGAGGCTCAACAAATTCTATGTAATTCAAGTAGATGAAGCACTAAAGTTCTAGTAAAATAACTCTCCTATGGCGAGTTATCAAACCCCCAAACTTGAACTACTCATTGTCCTCAATGAGTTTTATTTCCTAAAGAATTTAAAGACCTTTAAAGACTCAAATCATTTTGGGTTAATTAAATTAAGATTGAATACTTATGCTCTAAGCTACAAGTCACCATTCAATCAATGCCCTCTAAGTGGCTCACCTGGGGTTTCCTAGCTACGCTCATGCATCAATAACCAAGAGCAAACCAACTATGACTCGACACCTTCCCTCAAGTTCAATCACTAGAATCCTAATCATTCAAATCAAGCAACTCATAATTATAGATAAGTCACACTCCAAAACTCGCATGACTACAATTTAATGATCATTCTTTATAATTTTATTTTATTTATTATTTTTTTAAAAAAAATAAATATGTACATTATTCCCCTCCATTTCCATAAAACTCATTACTTAGGGCTACGTTTTTTTTCTTTTTTCTTTTTACCATTTTTTTTATCTTCTTGACTCTCTTATAGTTCTTAAAATGGCGCACTGGCTAGCGCAACACACCTAAGCAATGGGGCTCTCTCGTAGTTCTTAGAATAACATGCGTGGTTAGCGCAGCGCACCTAAGCAATGGGTACAGTGTTCTTGCTTGATACCTTCGCTCCAAAAGGCCAACATGGTTAGTGCCCAGACCCCCTGACATCGAGCACCAAGTTTCCTGAACTGACTCTAAACAACACAATAAATGACATGTATTTTTTTTCTAGCCCCAATGGAGTTTTAGGAAAATGAAAGGTTTGCACACTCTTTCTTTCTTTCTCTTTTTTTCTAAAAAAAACACGGGAGAATTTACCTTTCCCCCCCAAACTTAGAGTACTCAATGTCCTCATTAAGTTAGGGAAGCCGGATAACTTTCCCAAACTTGAAATGATCACAAATTTGGAGTTTACTAATTTGGAAGCGTTTGAAAAGAATGTACGAGTTACCTAACTTGTCATGGCTTCTAGTTTTCGAACTTTTTGGCCTAGGAGTTGAATCCTAACTAGTTTGATTGACACACTAACGATAAGCGCACTAAAGAACCTTGACAAACTTTACCTCGAGAAACACCAAACAATATAGCACACTTTTGCCTTAAACACAAACAACAACTCTTATTTTCATTAACCCTAAATTTTGACCTTAACTTTTTATTTTCATGGAGATGCATACCAAGTTTCTACAAAAGACAACACACTTTTTACCATAAAAACACATGTAGAAACTTAATTTTTAAGCAAGGGACAACACCCATCTTTCCTATTTTTTACTTGCTTAAACATAATGAATCAACTACCTACATCATGCATATCAAAGACCATGAAACCAACAACTAACATAGAATCTGGTAGTCAAAATAGATCATTTTGAAGTCCTAAAGCAAGTAAATAACTTTATAAACACAAAGACATGCAACACCCTATAAATGCTAACAGCCAACGGTCTCATCAAAAGAAAATCTTCAATTAAGCCCAAAATCAGATTCAGAACAACACATCTCCTCCTCATGGTTAAAGCATACATTGCTCTTAATGTATAAACTACACACTTAAACATGCTTAAGGACAACTAATAAAGATGGAAGGGAGAACAATATTGCCTTGAATCGAGGAGACCTCCACTAAAGCGCATATCAATCACTAAACCCCAAGGGAGCTGCAAAATAAGCAAGGGTTACTTATTAAACTAAAACAAAAACAAAAACAACTAAAAATGAAACAAAAAAAATAAACTTTGGGTTGCCTCCAAAGAAGCGTTTGTTTAACGTCATTAGCTTGACGTAGTACACACGGGCTTATTAAAGTACATAAAAATTCTTCCATTTCTTCGGGCCTCTTTTCCTCGAATCTACAAAACAAATCAATGCTAGCAAGAATACTAGCTTCTCGTGAGAGCCCGAGTCAGATATATTTTTTGATTTTTCATATAATAAAAGAAAAGAAGGAAAAACAACAAAGTTAACATTTTTTAGTTTTTTATTTGATAAAAGAAAAGAAGAAAAAACAGGAAAATAAACAGACTCACAAAAAATCACTGACTCGAGAGAATAGAAAGAAAAACACTCACCAATAAGAGAAAAATCAGAAGATAGAATTGTCATAGACTTAAAAGCCTCAAACTCTACCTCCTGGCCTAACTCAACAGGCTCGACTTCTTCCACACTCTCACTAACTCTATCCTGGTATGTGCTAGAAGGTTCTAGTTCTTTTACATCTAAAGTACAATCCTTTAAATGCCCATACTCAGAAAAATGTGAAGGACTAGGATCCTGAAGGTCTATCAGCGGGTCAGTGATCAATCGATTCACCGAACTATCTAAGGGTGTGGGTCCTCCTTCACTATCTTCCCTAGGGTGCTCAACCTCAGACGAGTCTAAATACATTTGTTCTTTAATGGAGGCAAGTGTATCTATTAGGCGTTAAATTGACTCCCCCTATTTGACTATTCCTCTTCTCTATTTGACTATTCCTCTCTTCTGTGGTTCTTATATATTCTAATAACAACATTTTAAGGGAAGATTTGTCTTCTACTTGGGTTTCTTGAATATAGGAAGGATATGGCTCAAAACCCCTAGGTTATGGTTCATAGGCCCAATTGCTCTGATTATTATCATACATATGGTTCCCATAAGTCATAGGGTTAGTATGATAATAATTAGTCATTTTGTAGCCATAAGATCCATACCCCTCACTGGAAGACTCTAAATTGGCAAAAGGATGATCATAAGAAAAAGAATTATACTGTGTTTGCTCATTGGGAACAGAAGACCACCCAAAGTTATCATAAGCCATAATAAAGTAATGAAGCAATTATAACAGGCTCAACAAGCACAATATGCACCAACACAGCCAGAAACAATAACTAAGGCTCAACAAAGATAAAAACACGAAACAAACACAACAAGACACACCCAATAAGAAACAAGGATAAAATGCTAAAACCAACTCACACAAGATAAGAATCAAAACTAGTCCCCAACAACAGCGCCAAAATTTTGATGCGAAAATATCGAGTGCCCTAAACTAATGTAAATTAGAATAAGACTCCGATACTTCTACAACGTGCAAGTATACACGGTCGAGAGCAGCAAGTGATAAGTTAAAATATCGATCCCACGAGGACTAGCTAGACCGAAATGAATGAGCGTCCTAGCAAATTTTTCTTATTTTAGTACAATGCATGAGTGTGCAATTTACTGTTGAAAATAAATAAACTGATGTGATAAGTGAGAGAAGACAAGACACAAGAAAATTAACTGAATTTAAATAAGGGAAGAGGAAAATGCAAACAAGGGGCAAGATGAAAGAGACGAGATTTTTAATGAAAATAAGCTCGGGTTAGGTTGGAGTTTTCATGTTCAACTGGAATAAAGATGTGATTGATGCCTCGAATTTACCCACACAAGTATTCAAATGAATTTCTCAAGTCATTAAGTTTTAAAACCTACAATTTTCTCAATTGTGATCTAAATTATGCTCACTATTCAAGGTTTTAGGTGGGTTAATCATTTCTAATCAACTCAATAATCCTAAAATGAAATTTTAGTTTTCTAATTCACTAGCTCTCTCAAGTTCATGAATTCTAGAGAAATTAAAGTGACCAATTTTAATTCTCATACACCATTAAAATTAATAAAATTTCATAAATCCAACAATGGCATTAATCATAAATTCGTTCCAAAATTTACATTGAAAACGACCTAACCCTTGCCTAAGACAATTTAGTTCATGACAAAAATCAACTCACAAACTTCTAATTTATGCATACTTTTATCGATGAAATAATTTAAGAAAACAACCAAATGATGTTCACAAATTAGCATAAATCAGTCACAATTCTAGTCTAAAAACAGTCACGAATTCAGTCTAAAACAGTGAGCAAAAATAGTCTTAAATATGTGTCCAATGGCAGAAAAATAACATTAACAATTATAGATTAGGAGCGTGTTACGCGAGGTACGCGACATGTATTTTGTTTCAGCAAAACACCAAGAGATACCACCGAAAACAGCAGGCAATAGTAGCAGATTTCAGTTTTTCCAGGTTCTGTGTGACAGCAATATCTGATAAACCGAAGCTCAGAATGATGATCCAACTGTTCAAAACGAAGTCGCCCTGTGAAATCCCCAACAAGCTGACAAAATTTCAGCAAAATCCCATGGTTGAAATTCCAACAAACGACAACTTTGTGAGCGTCGCCTGTGAAAAATTGAACTACACTGATCTCCCAATGTGACAGAAATATCTGACGAACCGAAGTTCAAAACGACGACCCAACTGTTCAAACTAAAGTCCTATGAGTCCTCAACAAGCTGGAAATATTTTAGCACAATCCAACGGTGGAAACTCTGACAAACTATAACTTTGTGAGCGTCGTCTGTGAAAAATTGAACTGCACGATTTTGCTACAGCAATGGCACCTTGAAGTTTCGATTTTTTCCTCACTCGCACGATTACTACAGCAATGACACCTTCATGATTTTTCTCCCTAACGCACACCTTTGTTTTAGCAATCGCCCCTTCTCTCTCTCGGTCTCTTCCTATTTTGCGGCAACCCATTCTCCCATTGGCACTTGTGAACCCTAACCTCCTTATATAAGATGGTATTGCCCTAACTCCACAAATTATAAAAATGCCCTTAAGGGTAGAAAGACCATCTTACCCTTCGGGTAAAATGTCTAAAATACCCTTAGGGACTACTGTAATTTTCAAACATCTCCTGCACACAGAAAAATCTCAATAAATTCATCAATTAAATTATGGATCAACTAAATATGAGAGGAATTTTCTGGAGTTAAAATTTTCGTCTTCCGGTCTTTAATTACATGTTAGCTTATTTTTTCAAATTTCTTAAATTAAAGCACAAAAACATCAAAATTAATTATTTTCGAACCTAATGCTTAAATTCAAGATTTTAAAGCTAACACACGCAATTTAGGGATAAAATAACATGAGGTTCAACAAATTCTATGCAATTCAAGTAGATTAAACACTAAAATTCTAGTAAAATAACTCTCTTATGGCGAGTTATCACCGCCCCGTGCTGCAAGGCATAACTTTCACGTGAGGCAATTACCTCCTCGAGTTGTGTTGTCTCTCATTAGCGGACTTAACGTTCTGAATCCCTCTTTTCTTATTATTGCATTAATATTTAGACACAACCACCACAACCAGTTTCACTCCTGGTTATCATCATGCATTTTATCCACAAGTTGTCACACTCTGATTTATTTTATTGTGTTATTCCCTTGGCCTTGATACTCTGGAATACTCCAGTTTTATATGACTTTGATAGCGTGCGCTTGCGCGTTTTCGCTCTATCACTAGAAAGGATTCTTTGGAGGCTCAGGATCGTGACGGGAGCTCGGAGACGAGGACCAACATCGACACCGAAGCGTTTTCTTTCTCTTCCCTTTCCTTTGTAGTTTTGTTTATGGATTTTATTTTAGATTTAGCACGTTTTGTAGTGATTATGAGTAGCTAAACTCCATAGTTAGGGGATTGATGTAGCTAGTTATGGATTTATTTTAGCAATTGTATTGATTATTGGTTGTGGTGCATTATTTTTGGTAATTCTTTCTTAATGCTTGTTTTCTCTAGCTAAGATTAGCATGTTTTATTGGTTTAAGTTTAATTCGAGAGAATAGACTTAGATTAATGTTTCCAAAACCCCTTAGTAAATCCTTACACGAGAGTGAAGGGTTCTTTGGGAAACGTTTTAAAGTAGTTGCTTAATGTCTTGCATGCTTCTAAAATCTAAATGAAGACTTTAGGTTTATCATTATGCATGAGGTCACTATATCTCGTGAGAGTCTTTTAATTACCTTTACTTCTTTTTTATAATCTTACAAGCAAAGTCAATTTCATGCGCTAAAATAATGAAGTAACTAGTGAAATCAATTCCATAATGCTTCTCTCATCTTTGTATTTCCACTTGTGTATTTAGTATTATTTTTAATTCCACTTTGACAAGTTTTATTTTTTTAGATAAAATTAGGGATTGGTATCTTGGTAGTTAGCCAATCTTGAAAACCATTCATGAGGACGACACTCGAATCTTAAATCACTATATTAAAACTTGACGCGTACACTTGCGGTATTAAAAATTATCATGCAACAAGTTTTTAGCGTCGTTGCTCGGGAATGGCGAGTATTTAGATTGATTAATATTAGGAGAAAATTCTTGATTTTAGACTAAAGTTTTTGTTTTGAATTTATTTTGTTTTCTTACTTTTTGTTTTCTTTATTTTGTTTTGAGGTGCATGCGAGAGGACAAGGGTGCAAACCTTGTACCTTTGGATCCTGAAATTGAAAGAACCTACAGGAGACTCCTGAGAGAGAATAAAATTGATAACTTTCAAATGGCAAACCAAAGAGTTGAAAATGACCCTAAACCCATCAGGGAGTATTTCCAACCTGTGTTTAATTCTGAGCAGGCTGGAAGTCCATGCCCCAATCAATGCTAACAATTTTGAATTAAAAACATGGTTGATTCATATGGTTAGGGGAAGTGCTTTTAGGGGGCTAGCCACAGAGGACCCTAATTCTCATTTACAAAACTTTCTTGAAATCTATGGCACTGTCAAACTAAACGATATTCCTGCAAATTGCATTCGCTTACGTCTCTTTCCTTAAATGGAAATAAAACATTTAATGTCTGAAATAAAATTTAAAGAACGTGGGAACGTGACTTCAAGACTCCCCATGGCTTTCGTAACTCATCCTTGTCACTCGCCTTGTATGCCTTTGCCTTTACCTAAAAACATTTTTAAAATGAAAGGATGAGTAATATAAAATAATACTCAGTAAGTAACCTCACTACCGAGGTTTTGGGATATGCGTACACATACAATCATGACTTTAAAACGCCATATGTGGGACCTAAAACTTACTTGTAAAAATCATATCACATACATGAGTTCACTTTGGCTTTGAGTGGTCAATTGGTCAACATGAGTCCTTTCATATTGAGTCCCTCACAGACCCTCTGTAGTTTGAGTCCCTCATAGACCTTTATAATTTTGAGTCCCTACCCCTATAAGTTGACCCAAAGGGTTTGTAATGCATGTTTGACCATGCATAAATCCTGAGGAGACCAATTGTCACAATCTTCTATAATTAATTCATGACATACATACATGCATGAGGTCTCATCCATCATTCATAATCATTAGATGCACATATCATGAGAAAAATAATAAATCATAATTCATGGCATGACTTTCGTAACTTTCAGTTTTAAAATACTTTAGGACATAATATTTTCAAAATAGAAACTAATAAAATATATTGAAAATTACAAACCTTTATCTCATTTTAAAAGGTTAGGCATGAAATCCCTTACCTTAGCCTCAACTTTAGAGTTCAAAATTTTAAATTCTAATTTAATGCACAACATGACCCCTCCTCCGAACCTGTCTAACAAAATCTTAAATTATAGTACAACCCATAATAATCTTAATTAAAGCAGGGTCCAACGAACTCGTGGCAATTACCTTGAATCTAAGTTATTAACTAAATAGTTGTCAAGAACTCCTTGAACTCATGATTTTTGGTGTTCGTCTAAGGTGGGTCTCCTAGAAACTATTCACAAACACCAATATTAGTTCATCCATGATATAACACTCCAAACAAAATCTGTAAATCAAACAAAAAAAGTTACCCACGTATAGAGACTAAATCAAAATCGAAGCATGGCTAGTCAGAGGTCGACCTGAGGCGTTGCAGATCACAGTGGTGGTGTTCGGTTAGTGAGAAAACCATAGATCATATCGCGATGGCGACCGACGGGATTCAAGGTCACGCGCGGCTTTCTGGTGAGATTCAAGGTTGCGTGTGGCTTTTCGGTGAGGCTTCAACGTGCAAGGAAGGCTTGGTGGCGGCAACGCTTGAATGTCGGCACACGGTTGGTCAATGGCGAGCTACTCGACCCCCTTGTGACGAATCCATTCGATGAGGGTGGTGACCTTATGAGGAGTAGTCGACTGACTAAATCTCTACACGGGATGGAGTTTTCGGCGGCGACTGGGGTTAGAGGAAAAAGAAAGCTGATCGGAGAAATGAGGGATGGTGCGGCTGGGGGTTCCTTTCGTGAGATGAAGAAGATGATGGAATATTCCTCTTAGTTTTTGGGCTCACAAAAGGACAAAAGAACCTAATTCTAAAACCCTAATTCCATTTTTCTCTCTATTCCAAAAATACCCCTTTCCTTTTGTTTACACGTGATTTAAGTAAACCAATAGAAGGAAGACACGTGTAATTGAACATTGTATTTTTATTAATTTGAATGTAGTGAATTACAATATCTAATGTTTTTTCTCTGATTCTTTCTCTCTCTCAACTTTAATTTGTCTAAGAGCTTTATAGCTTGTTCTCGGACGTAGATTTGATTCGAGGGCTTCGCAGCTTGTTCTCGAATGTAATTTGTATCGAGGGCTTTGCAGCTTGTTCTCGGATGTAGATTTGATTCGAGGGCTTTACAGCTTGTTCTCGAATGTAATTTGTATTGAGGGATTTGAAGCTTGTTCTCGAGTGTGGACTTGGAAGAGTATTTGGTCTTTAGCTTGTAACTTGTTGAAGCTCTTCAGCTTGTTTCTTGTTGAAGGTTTTCAATAACTTATTAAAACCCTTCAGCTTGTAGCTTGTTGAAAGTCTTCAACTTGTAGCTTACTCTTCAACTTGTAACTTGTTGAAGGTCTTCGGCTAGTAGCCTGTTGAAGGTCTTCGGCTGGCAGCATGTCGAAGGTCTTCGACTTGCAGCTTGTGAAGGTCTTCTGATCTTTGATTATGAATTCTCTCTCTTACATGTATGCTTTCTCGAGTGCTGAAAATCTTATTCTCGAGGTTGAAATGTCACTGGATTCTTGGAGAGTTCATAATCTTCGTGAAGTACTCTTCGTTCACGAAAGTATCTGATCTTTCATGAGTGTAAAAAGTCTTCTAATATTTGTTGAGAATTCTCCCTAGAGTCTTCAACTTCTAAACCTCCAAAATGAAGGAAGAAAGCCTCTATTTATAGAGTTCTTCTAGGCCTCCAGGTAGGCTTGGGCCCATTGGGTTGGGCCTACTACTTGTTGTGCCATCCCCTTTAGACTTGGCCAACCATTTTAACTGGGCCAACCTTTTTTAGCTTGGTTGATTTGGGTCTTCTGTCCTTGACCGGGCCTGATTGATTTTGGGCCTTCGTCTCTAGACTGGACTTGGACTTTGGTTATTAAGCCTTTAATTTGGCCTTTTGTCTACCAAATTTTAAGGAACCCAATTATGTAGCTAGGCTTGCCACAATTTAACTTAGAGTCTTACAATTTTAATCCATCCCCAATTAAATATAATATTGTCATCAATGTTGGGTGATGACGTGACAATATTTAATTTGTCGAAATTTCTATTCCAACACCTTACATAAAACTACAATTATGTCCTTAACCTTAATTAACTTAGGTAGGATAAGCATAATAGGTGAGTTTGCATAGGAATGTTTTATCTTGAAAAATAAAAGTAAAAGGTTTATGTGAGAAAATCTTGAAATTGTGTAAAGTATTAAGAGTTTGAGACTTCTCCCGAAAGATAACATTTTATTTTTACCAAAACATCATTTGAAATCATTTTATGCAAAGTCTGTTTGTGTATGTTGCTATTTTGTTTCTAATTGCTTGAGGTCAAGAAATATCTTAAGTTTGAGGGCATTGCCCTAAGTTGTAAATTGCAAATCCAACCTACTTTAAACACAATTGTAACCCAAAATTGCTACTTCTATTCACCTTGAAATTTGATTTTTAGAAAACTAAGTGAATGAGTTATATATTTATAATCCTCCTATTTTAGATAATTTGACATAACAATTTATATATTTTAGAGTCTTTAATCCCTATGTTTAGGGTAAAGATTGACTTATATCTAAGCTTTTGTCTCTATCACTTGTGCGAAATCCATTTGTCACTAACTCTGTCGGTATTAGATCTAAGCTTAAGTTGCTACCCTAGTTGATCAATCTAGTATCTCAACGGCGTTTTATTCAACACAAGCAAACAATTGAAATGTAGGTTTAGTTTTCATTGTAATTTAGGCTAGATTTACTTCTTAGGAAACTCACATCCTTGAATCTCTTAAAAAGTTTAGCTCATTAATTCAAAACCAAACCATGAATTAAATTTCATGCCAAGAAAAATTAACTAATAGCCTATTTGAAGCTAAGAGAAACAGAAAGAGGGAAATTTGCTTGTTGTATTATTGGAATTAATATGAAGATGAAAGACTAATAAAAAAAAGTAACAATAAACATATCTCCTTCCAAAATAAAGCTCTTAGAACAAAATTGATAATTCTCATTTATGAGGATTATTTAGTCTTTAAATTTAGTTATGTTTGTGAATTTTATTAATATTATTTAGATGAAAGTTAGGAAAAATGTTGAGTTTATTGCTATTATGGTTGGAAGTCTCTTAAATTAAGTAAGTAGAGAAAAGAAAGTTAAAGAAAATAAAAATCATACTTGATGTTTTTGTGTAGGAATTAGAAGAATGCAACAGAAATGTAATTGCATTGCAGTTACAATTCTGGTAGATCTGAAAAATACTGCACCAGAATTGCAATTGCATTACAATTGCATTTCTGTAGAATTTTGAAAAATGCACAAAATACGAGATTTACATAATTTTAGGAGATTTTATGCCATTTTTTCCACGAATTCAGCAAGGCAAGTTGACCTAAGTTGCACATGAAAAATGTCGAATGAGACCGACATAGGATTAACAATCGACGTGTGAGGCTAATACCTAGCGAACTTAATTTAATTAACTTTTTAGTTGACGCAAAGGACACTTAGGTAAGCGATTAGTTAAGTGTGTTCAAATGAAACCGACAGGAGATTTCGACCTGGTTTTGCTCTAGGTTTATGCAATTAACAGGAATAATTCATCGTCATATTCAAATACCTTTTAATTTAGTCTAAATCGTGCTCAACCCCCCTAAACTTCCCTCCAATTCGTATCTACGACCCTTTTTAATATTCTTAGTTTAATTCTCTCATTATTTTGTTCCTTAAATAATTCCAACTTTTAGTGTTTTCAATAATCAATTTTCACTAAAAAGGATTACACATTCGCTTCCCTTGGGATTTCGATACTCAATATTCTTGTGTTGTTTTATATTACTTCAATCGCATGCGCTTGCGTGTACGCCCGATCAGAGGATTGAATTATTTTGATATTTTTTAATCATTTTCATTTAACGAGAAGGAACCCACCCAAAAAAAATGACTCATTCTACAAAGTTCAAAGACCTATTATATATACAAGATAACAATCAAAGTTTAATGTCCAAGCTTGAAACTTAACTTTTTTTTTTTCTAGAAAAAACCAAAATAATATAATTCGTGATCTTTTAGGTAATTCTCAAAATTTTCACTTCTTTTTAAATTAAATGGAAAGTTTCAATTATATTAATCCTTACTAAAGTTAAAATTTGATAATAAAAAGTTGATAGACATGTCACTTAAACACTTAGGGGTCGTTTGGCCCCTTGTTTTGGATTCTAAATTCAAAATCATGTTTGACTCAATGTGTTCAAAACCCTTGGTTTTGAAACACAACCTCATGGGTTACAACAGTGCAACCCATGGGTATTGTTTCATGTTTTCTTATTTTATTTGTCATCTTCCATTTTTGGCGATTACTTCAACAACAATTTCGGTGACAACTCCAACAACTACACCGGTGACCCGACGACAGCTAATGGCTACCTCCGGCAACAACTCCGGTGACCCGACCACTGCTGACAAATTACCTCCGACGACAACTTCGATAACCACACCGGTGACCCCGCTACCGCTGACGACTACACCGGCGACCCCAACCGCTAACGACTACCTCCGATGGCAACTTCGACGACCACACAGGCGCCCCCTGCCACTGATGACGACTACCTCCAGCGACAACTCCGACGACCATACCGATGATCCCGACCACCGCTGATGACTACCTTCGACGACAACTCTGACGACCACACCAATGACTCCAACTACCGCTAACAACTACCTCCGACAAAAACTCTGACGATCACACCGGCGACCCCAACCACCGCTGACGACTACCTCCGGCGAAAACTCTGACGACCATACCGATGACCCCAACCACCACTGATGACTACCTCCGACGACCCCAACCACCGCCGAAGACTACCTCCGACGACCCCAACTACCGTTGACGACTACCTTCGACGACAACTCTAATGACTAGATCGATGACCTAACCACTACTAACGACTACTTTCGAAAACCACTCAAGAGACTTGTATAAGCTTATCCAAACAACCCGATTACTCGAGCAATCAACTACCCTAACAAGCTAAGTTGTGTGCAATCACCACTTTTCTTATTAGAGTTCCAAAAATAGGTTTTTGGATACTCTGTGGAATAAAATTTTAAATTTTCTAATCACTTAAATAAACTTCCAATTTTTTAATTTCTAAAATAGAATTCCAAAAATAAGTTTTTGAATACTATATAAAATATAGTTTCAAATTACCTAATTTATTAAATAGACTTCCAATTTTTTTTTTTAATTTTAAAGTACAATTCCAAAAAATAGTTTTCAAAATACTATGTGACGTGAAATAGAGTTTTTAATTTCCTAATTTTTTTAATAAACTTCTATTTTTTTTAATTTCTAAAATGGAAATCTAAAAATACATTTCTAAATATTTTTTGAAATAGAGCTTTAAATCTTCAATTTCTTAAATGGACTTTCAATTTTTAAAATTCTAAAATAGAGTTCCAAAAATACTTTTCTAAATATTTTGTGAAATAGAGTTCCAAAAATACTTTTCTAAATATTTTGTGAAATGGAGTTTTAAATTCCCTAATTTCTTACATAGACTTCCAATTTCTTAATTTCTAAAATAGAGTTTCAATTTTGTAACTCATTTATGTTATACAAGGGTTTCTACAATTGACAAAATATCCACTAAAAAATCAGAGAAAATAAGAAAACAAAACAACTAAAGAAAACAAAAAAACAAAAAAAACAACATAAACCTAAGATTTAGAACACTGCACCCCAAACACTGGTTTTTCCCATGCTTCAGAACATACACCCCAAACCTAAGATTTAGAACACTGCACCCCAAACACTGGTTTGCAAAATTAGACTCGTCCTTCAACAAGACTCATTTCGGGGAAGCCATGTCAGATATGGTCACAAGTTCAGTTAATAAAACAATAATTAAATAACACAGTCGTGTTTAACAAAAAAAATTTAGTGAGTCTTCTCTTTTTTTAGTTTAGCAACCCGTGTGTGGAAGGGAGGTTCGAAACCTTTAGGGTGGTTTGGTAAGCAATCTGAAAACAGAAATTTGAAAACAAGGGATTCATTGAAAACAGAGTTGTATTTCATGTTTTCAGATATGCGTTTGGTAGCAGATTTAGAAATTTGATTCTATTCTAAACAGTTGTTTAAAGTTGTTCTATAATATATTTATAGATCATGAAATTAGTTGTAGTTGCAAAACTAATTATTAGATTGAATATAAGTCATTATTAATTAATTTATGAACATGATTTTATAAATTTTATAGAATTATCATTTTATAATATAATAGTATATAATTATAATATATTATATTATATTATACATACAAAAGTAAATTAAGTATATAATATGAAATATTGTATTTATTAAGATTTTTATCTTTATTTAATATAATTCTGCGTTTTAAAATTTTAAATTCAGAATCTGGATACAATGAAAACATAAAAAATGTTGTTTCCAGAATTTCTACTATTTGGATCCTAGAATTCAAAATCAGTTTTCGAAAATACATATGACAAACACATATTCACTGATTTCAATAAATCTGAAAACATAAAACAGAATTCGGATTGCATACTAAACAAACCCTTAACCATTTAATTGAAGATATATATATCTTAATTAGTTAAGTTAATTTTCCAGTCAATAATTGTTTAATCTATTTCAAAGAATTAACTACAAATAAGAGGCTAACGCCAAGAGTGGATCTAGAGAATGTATTTTGGGGATCAAATTTAAATAGCATATTTTATGTTAAAAGAATTATTATAAAAAATATAATCGAAATTATTGATAATCGAAATTCCATTTAGAGATGTTATTGAAGTTAAAATAATAGTAGTAATAATAATAAGCACTACTTTATCCTATAAACTCTAAAAAATTACAAGTAATTGGAAATTTAGACCAGATATTAAGAAAATAAAAATTAAAAATGACTTAAAAAAACAGTAAGATCATCATTAGTAAATCAATTATTAATATTTACCAGAATAACTATTATACTTAATATCTAAATTAATCATTAATTCATGTCACTCTCTTATAGAATTATATTGAGTGTCATTATTTAAGTTAAAACAATTATTTCTAAATAAGAAAAAAAATGCTATATTCTTAATTATTTTTGTAAAATACGTCATATTTGTAATTAATTTTAATAAAACTCACATTGAATTACAATTTTAGTTCCAAACTATCACTCTCTATGACTTTTTTAGAATTTTATGTTTAACTGAACTTCGTTGGACAACTATCTCTACTTTTTTTATTATTTATTTCAATCAGCGTAACATGTTATCTTTAACCAACATATTTCTATGCATCGATTGTTTTACTTTATCATTGACGCCATAGTTCTTACATTACACATTACAACATATAGTTAGTTGTTTTACTTTATGTCATCATGAGTGAAGTGCATTATAAATATAATATATACTCCTGCAAAGTATTATAAACTCAAATTAGATACATTAAACAAATTGTTGATAGGTAATTATGTAGTTATGAAGTTAAAAAATAAAATAAGAAAACAAAATTACTATATTTAAAAAATATTAAGTATTTATTTTATAAAAAAACAGACTGCACACACCTAACCCAACACAACACTGCATCTCAAACACTGTTTTATGCAACCCATTTCAACACAACACTGCACCCCAAACATCAAGCTTTCGCAACACGACTAACACAACCTGCGCTCCAAACACTATTTTCTCGCAAGTCCAAAGTGTTTGATTCCCAACCAAGAAACCTGTGGTTTCGATTCCAACACAACACACGCAAAACAACCCCTAAGTGTTAGCTAGGTTTCTGAACTTTCAATTTTGTGTTTAATATGTCCTTAACCTATTAATACTTTTTTATAATTCTAGAACTTATTAGACACAAATTGAAAAGTTGTGATCTTAATAGACACAATAAAATGTTAAAGTCTTATTACTCAAAATTTAGAGATATCTTAGTGATGTTTGGATTGGGGATAAAGTTGGGAGGAGTTAACTCTTATTGTGGGCCCTACAAACATATTAACTCTATCATCAACTTCCTCTTGTGGGCCCCACAAACTTATTAATTCATTCCTCAATTCTCTATAATGGATCTCACAATTTTTCTATCAGGTCAGTACCCAAGTCTATGTTTCCCACCTATCAACCACAAATTTTATTTTTTTAAAAAGAATACACACAATTTTTTTTTGTGTGGCCACGAAGTGGGTTGCACTATATTTGGGTGCTGCTAATATTTTCTTTTTATATCTCTTTTTTTCTTTACCTCACCTCACTTTTACCTCTCTCTTCTCTACTTTTCTTTTTCTCTTTGTTTTTTACATATTTTTTTTAAAAAAATCTTAATTTAGAAAAATTATTCATTTTTTGAATAAATTTTCTTATCATTATTATTAATTATTGATTAAATATAAATATTTATTAAAAATATTTTTATTCATTTTATCCTATAATTTTAATATTTTTTATAAAAATATTTTTCTTTTTATACTACAATTTTATTTTTAAATATAAATTATATAAAAATATTTTAGTTATAATATTATTAATTAAATTGAAATTCTTAATGTAAATTAGAGTACTACATAATATATTTTTTTTAATTATAAAAATCTTCTTATCTCATTTTCTCCATATATCACCTACATTTAAAAAAAATTTAACAAAAATGACTTATAACAAAAGAATTTTATCCTTTTTTTTATCTTACTCCTTATTAGTAGCTAAAAAATATACATAAAAAATATATTTTAAACTAACTCATATTACAAAGAAATTAGCATTTAAAAATTTTAATGTATTAAAAATAATTTGATATTTAAATTAGTCATATTCAAAGTAAAAAAGGCAAACGACTTCTCCTTCCAAACTTAATAAAAAAAATTATACAATAAATAACATAAATATATAATAAGTCGAACAAAAGTATGTATGATATTCATTTTGAGTGGTGTTAAAAATATATATTCATGTTGAACTTAATTATTTTAAAATAGCATAAATATTTGATGTATTTTTTACTTAGTTATTTAAAACTTTAAATAATATATTATTCTCAAATTAATCAAACTATAGGTAATCAATATACTGATTAGTTAGAAAAGTAAAATCTTAAATTTTACAAATAAATTTTTTTATTAAGCTTGAAAAATATTTAAATTTTACAAAGAAAATTAACGAAAAACAAGTGTTTAATGAAATTGTAAAATATTCATAAAATAATATAATTTAAAATTCTAATTTTAGGATTGAAAGAAATAAATTTATATTATTGTTGAAAAAATTGTACACAGTTATTTACACTCAAGACACACTCCATACTAAATAAATTTGCACCTCAAATACAGACTTCCTATAAAACAACTCTACACCCCAAACACATATTTCTTAACTATCTAGACTAATTAACTTTCTAGACCAAACAAATTCTTACTCTCTGTACCAAATAATTCTTTAGATATTTTTAAAATTCAAGTATCTATTAGAAATAATTAAAAATTTATTTAGTAAACTTGTAATTTGACTTATATTAAAAAAATAAAATTAATTTATTTAAATTTTACAAGGAATTCCTTAAAAATGAAAATTTATTTATTTTAAAAATCTGCTAATATTTTCATTAAAATATTTACAAATATTATATATATATATATAATATATATATATTATATTGGAGGTTCGAAACACCCATCCCACACATGGTTAAAAAAAAACTACAAATTAGAGACTATTTGATATAGGCTAAATTATAGAAAATGCCCCTAAACTATGGGATTTGTGTCAAAAATACCCCTAAACTTTAAAAAGTTTCAAAAATACCCCTGGACTTTAAAAAATGTTCAAAAATACCCTTGCCGTTAAGTTTTGGATGGTAACCGTTAAAGTTTTGTTTAAAAAATACCCCTAAACTTTTAAATAGTTTCAAAAATACCCCTGGCCTTAAAAAACTTTTTAAAAAATATTTACCATTAAGTTTTGGATGAAAAATATTAAAATTTCATTTCAATAATACCCTTAACCTTTCAAAAAAGTTCAAATATAGAAAAATACAATACCGTTTAAGTTTTAATATAGTGTATAAGAATATTAGAGTTTAAATACATATAGGATTGATATTCTAATTTACTTAATTATCATGAATATAATCACTCAATTTTATTTGAAAAAAGAAATAGAAAAATGAATAAAAGCAAAACAAAATAAATATATAAAATAAATGAGGAAGAAAACAATTAATCTTAAGGAATTGATTTCATCAATCAGACTAATAATTCAATTAATTAAGACCCCATTTGATAAGCATTTGATTTTTGTTTTTGTTTTTGAAAATTAAGCTTAACAATACTACTTCTACCAATAGGTTTCTATATTTTCTTTTCTACTTTGTACCTATGTTTTCAAAACCAAGCTAAGTTTTAAAAACTAAAGCTCTGTTTGATAATAATTTAGTTTTTGATTTCTGGTTTTGAAAATCATGCTTGTTTTTTTACAATTTCTTTTCATATTCTCTATAATGATTTCCATCTTTCTTGAGGTACCATTTAAGTTTATAGCAAAATTTCAAAAAAACAAAACAAGTTTTTGAAAACTACTTTTTTAGTTTTCAAATTTTAGCTTGATTTTTTAAAACATAGGTAGTATATAGTAGATAAGAATACATAGAAACTTATTGATAGAAGTGGTATTTTTAGGCTTCATTTTCAAAAACTAACTAAAAACCAAATGGTTATCAAACGGTCTGCTCAAACACAAATAAGATTGACATGCAAATATTTCATAAGTCGGGAAGACAAAAGTTAAGATTAACTTTTACGAAAAAGCAAGTGGATGTTTTGGATCTTCCACATCATTCTTGGGTGAGTCAGTCCGTAAATTTTTAAAATTTCTAATAGATTGATTAAATGAAATCTCAAAGAATTCCATTAAATACTAAAGAAATTATTGGAAAACATTTTTTTTAGAGTTTTTTAAGGCCAAGGGTATTTTTGAAACTTTTTAAAAGTTTGGGGTATTTTTGAAACAAAACTTTAATTCTACCATCCAAAACTTAACTAGCAAGGTATTTTTGAACATTTTTGAAAGCCCAAGGGTATTTTTGAAACTTTTTAAAGTTTAAGGGTATTTTTGACACAAACCCCATAGTTTATGAGCATTTTCTATAATTTAGCCTTTGATATATATATATTTCGTGTGTGGGTCCGGGGAGGGACTTACGTGGAAGATGGCTGTCATGGGAGAGGAAAGGGCAGTAGGTGAGGGAACACGTGGGGGATAAAGTGGTCATTTCAGGTTTCGAATCTGGACATCGCACCGCGTTTGGAGGCCTCAAAACCTTTTTTTCCTTCTTTCTTTATTTATTAGTACCGTTACTTATTTGGTTTTCGCAGACGCACAACTTAGAATTATAATACGATTTAATGATTTATTATTTATTTATTAGCGTAAAGGAATTTTTTTTGATACGCGTGACACGTGTGGAATAGGAAGTGACTTGATCTCTATCCATCAATCTCTGTCGTTAATGCACATGTGGTTCCTTAATAAAATCGAACGACTGACAATTTATAATTTTTCATTTTAGTTACTCGAAAGTAATTTCCTATGTGATAGAATGATAATATTCATTATAATCCTCCTTAATTTGTTGATGCACTCAAAAAAAAAAAAAACAAATTACTTAAATAAGATTGACAGTAATTTTTTAAAGGTTAAATTATTTATTACATTCCTTCAATTAACTTTAGGTTTAAAGATCATAAATTTCTTTTGACTAAAGAGTAAGAAAGCCTACTTTTTTTTTATATAAAAATTATAAGTTAAAATATCATTGTAGTCTATGTACTTTAAATTTTGTTTTATTTTAATTTATCTACTTTTAAATATTTAAATTTTGAAAATATATTCATATTGCGTTTTCTGTGTATTATAATAATAATAATTATTATTATTTAACTAATTTTCATAAAAATTAACTTTAAACTTGTTATATAGATTAATTTTAAAATTTATTGAAAGTAGAGATTAAAATTGAACATTTGAAAATACATGGATTAAAATAGAACAAAATTCAGAGCAGATGACCAAAATGATATTTTAATCAAAATTATTATTATTTAACGTTTTATTTTCATGCTATTTGAAAGGAATGTACTTAATTGAAAGAGAATAGAAATTGTTATCAAAGATTTTGCTATATTTATTTTACTTTTGTTGTTTTACATGTTTGATTATACATTTTTTTTAATCTTGTATAGTTTGTAAGAACTTTTTAAAAAAAAGTAAAAAGTAAAGATGCATGTTTCTTTTTTAAAAAACGAAAAGATAAAAATAAAAGTATGACATTTTAATATGTCTATGATTTGGATTGGATTTCAAATTGAGTCTAACTAGTTTTAGATTTTTTTTTTCTCCGATTTCATTAAATCTCTTAAAACATCTTTGACATTACTAAAACACTAACAATTATTGTATGAAATTATCATATTAGCATGCTTTTTTATACACGTGGTAAGTTTTTTAAAAAATATTTAGATATGACAGAAAAAGAGAATGAGTTGACAACTAAAGAAAATATGCCACATATAAAAAAGTTGTCATTTAAGAATATATATATTGAGGGATTGATTTAAACTATAGTGATCGATCAAATTGAAATCTTTAAAATACAAAAATTAAATTGGACAACTAAATACAAATTATTGAAATTAAAAGGATAACCTTACCAAATATAAAATAGCATAACACCTTTGAGTAGGTTTTGGAAAAAGAAAAGAGCCATGCTGTCCATCATTTCAAACCAACAAAAGGAAAGAAAAATTTTCCACCCTATAAATTAAAGTGAAAATCTTAGGTTGAAATTTCAATCATTTGAGTGTGATATTTGAATTAGTCACATACCAAACCATATTATATAGATGATAAAAGTCCTCTCTTACTTTAAAAGTTGGAAATGCCCACCACTTTTAAGAATAATAATGATAGTTTGACATTTTTACCTAGATATTGATAAGATCTTCCAAAAAAAAGATATCTGATTTTGTTACTATTTATATGCTATTTTTTTTTTATCAAAATATATAAAAGCTATTTAATTGTGTGTTATGTAGACGTATAGGGTATACACTAAATACCTAATTTGAAAATGTATTATTATTTACAGAATACAATTTCGATTTCGAAATAGAAAATATGTTATTTAGAAATTTCTTGAAGAGATGATATTGGACATCTTATATATATGCTTTAGATTTCATAAGGGATATAACTTAACAAAGTGAGATGACAATTCTCCCTTAATTTCCCTTAATTTATCTTATATTGAAAACCATATAAAAAATGATTTTATAAATATTTTCTTCTAATTTACCTCTTCCCTAAAAATTTTCAAACTGCAATATTATAACAATATGCAAAAGAAATTAGAAGGTAACCATTCTCTTCTAAATATTTCTAATTCTGCTATTGAAAGTCATCTTTATCATGTATATCTTGACAATTCGAATCGAATTGACATTAAATTCTCTTATCCTCACCAATTGGGGGTAACTCTTAAGAGCACATCTAGATGTGTTGCTTTCAATTTGAAGAGTTACCTGCAACCTCTATATATTGAGTTGGAGACAATTCGAAATTAGCCCCTTGCTCTTTTACCCATCACTTGATATGATAAATTTTGACAAAAATATTCATAATAAGGTAAGTAAAACTAAGGAAATATTGATAAATTTTGACAAAAATATTCATAATAAGGTAAGTAAAACTAAGGAAATATAATAATATTTCGACCAACCATAATTGAAATGAAGTTAAGATGGAGCACAAAAAACATAATTGAATTATGGGCGAGTTTCCTTAAACAAAACACTCTTTCTATAACCATTTTCAAAAGAGATATTTGTATATTTGAAAATGCATCTATACATCAATAAGGTTCTTTTGACAAAAGTGCTATAATTAGAAAAAATGTGGGATAATAAATCCTTGTGATGTTTGACACACAACATTTTAAGGTATAAGTATTTTCTCACCACCTAATTACTTTTTCTAAAAGCGCTTTAAAGTATTATGATGAAAATTCTGAAAAACGATTATAATCAACTAAAACCATTGTTCATGGTTTTGAAAAGTGATCTCGAAAAAAAAAAGAAAAGAATTTGAGAGGAGAGACAACTTAAATCAAGTCAAAGAATTCTAGTCTCCTTCAAATAATGAATGATGATGCTTTACTTTATTGAAGAGGGTGTATTTGTTCATTATCTAGTCATTTCAAAGAGTGAATATAATGGAAAAAAGGATTGGGAGGCAATCAACCAACTCATAATTACAATTTAGAACACCAAACTTCTTTTCAAACAAAAACAACATCAAAGTGCTTTTTTGTGTAGCATAAAGAGAAAAAAAGGAAAAGATAAGAAAATGAAAGAAAAGTGGTTTATTAATCTGTATAGGAATCTCCAAAATACAAGAGATAGGGAAGGGCAAAGGCTGATTTTTTTTTTTTTTTTTTTTGAAATTCTATGTTTGAACTTTATATACATACAATTTTGCTTTTAAAAAATAAAAATAATAATAAGGGGAAATTAAAAGAAAAACTTTTTCAATGATTTCTTTTGTTCAATTACTAATTTGTTCCTTTGTTATTTTTATTTTTTGATTTAGTTCTTCAGCTTAAATTTCAATTATATTTGTCTGGTCAATAGCATGCACAATGTAAATATAAAATAGTAAATTAGACCATGTTTAATAACTATTTGATTTTTTGTTTTTGGTTTTTGAAATTTAAGTCTAATTAAAATACTACTTCCATCTATGAGTTTTTATGTTTTCTAATCTATTTTTTTTATATATGTTTTAAAAAACAAAGCTAAAATTTTAAAACTAAATTTAGTTAAAAATTCAAATCGTTCCTCAAAAAATATGGAAATCATTATAAAGAAAATGAAAAAACAAAACATATTTTTTAAAAATTAAAAATAAAAAACTAAATGGTTATTAAAGAGATCTTAATTAGGGTGGCAAGTCATAAAAGAAATTTAAGGGTGGAAGCAAGCAAAAAATAGGTTAAAACCTAAATTTTTTGGGCCCACTTATTTATTTTATTAAATAGGCCTACTTTCTTATGCCACTTATTGTCACAGGTAAAAAGTCATTGGAAAAATTTTAGGAATAGCCAAAAATATTTTATAATTATTAAAAATAGTCATATTTTGTGAGTTTTTAATTTTGGTCAAAACGTGATATGCACATGTTCTAGCGTCCACGTTTATTTCGGATTTGCCCTTTCAATTTTTTTTGTTTTTAAATATTATGGTTCTCTCCTTCTTTTTTAAATGATATCTAGCATCTTTCTAAAAAATCTACATTGAAGTTATTTTTTATAATTTTTTAAAATTATTTAGATTTGATTCTGATTATATTGTTCGAATCCTTCTTTCCTATTTTTTCGATTACCTTTCTATCATATTTTCTCGATTATGTTCATATCTTTATCAATTTTGATGTTCTTCCCTTTTCTTTTTTTTGTGTGATTTCTGCATTTTCGATTTCTTCATTAGTTTCTTTTCGATCACCATCTCGATTTTCTCTTCTTTCTCGGCGATTAGTTCCATAGTTCATATCTCAATTGATTCTTCCTATCTCTATCAATTTGTTTTTTATTTTTCTCTCTTGTTTATTGATATTTTGTTTTATTTTTCCTTTTGTTTGATTTTGTAGATTGTAAGTTTTTTTTGTACAGGTTACAATGTCGTTGTTATCTCTAACTCTATTGCATGATAGAATTTGGGAAATCCCACCGATACAAGAATTTTAAAGTGTCGTCTATTCTCATTCTTTGGATTCTAGTTTTTCCAGTTTTCCGATTCTATTCGTAGCAAACTGCACTTTTCGAATAATCAAATTATTACTTGTACAAGGATTGTTCTAATAAACCTAGTATAATTAGAATTACTGGTGATAGAGATGTTATGTGGGCACTCTCTACTATATCTGATGGTGTATCTAATGATGTCCATGTCTTTGTTTGTTCTACTGAGGTACAAATATGAGTCATATCAACAAGGAGGATGTTGATTTTAATTTTATCAAATTTACTGACATTTATCCTTTTTCGTTTGATTTGTCTCTCGAGGAAAATTTTGTATTTGAAAGTAAAGATAATTTGAAGAAAATAATTTACTTCCTTGCATTGAAAAATAGTTTTGAATTTAAGACTGTCAAATCACTTGTTCAACGCTCGTGATGGTGTGATGGTGTGTTGGAACTGATATGATTATGGTGTAGAGTTATATTGTCTATCGCGCCCTAGTTTTGGATGCATTAGTTCAACGCTTGTAATTGTGTACGTTGGAACTTATATCCAATTTATATACAGTGTATTTATATATTTTATGTGTTAGTCTATCTCATTACTTGTAAACTTGTTCTTACATTATTTTTTATAGTATCGAGTTCGTTAGTGATTTATTTACTTTGTAATTTCCATTTAATTTAGTTACAAAAGTAAGTTGTAATTTTTTTAGTTAGTTGTTTAGATGTTTATTTACGTTGTAAATGACATGTGTACATTCATAATTTAAAGAAGTAGAGGGATCTAAATGCTCCTTTTTGTTCAAAGAAATGAAGGGAGAAGGAACTTAGATCAACGATGAACTGTTTCTACTAGAGATATTGTGATTTCTATGTATTTATTTGGTTTAAATTAGTACGATGTGATTTCTTTTATTTAAATTATTTCGATTTAAATTATTTCGATTTTTATTTTGAAATCTCATTTTTAAATTCCATGATATCTGTTTGTTTAGATTATATATTTTATGTGATTTATTTTACATTTTTAAAATCAAATTAAAAATAACTACCCTAATATTAATAAATTAGTTAGAGTTGGTCTTTTATTAATTTCTATTTTAAAAATAAATTGGTCATTTTAAAAAGTTAAAAGCGTGGATTAATCCAGTCACAACACACCAAAAAAAAAACTGAAAGTCCAAGAACATAACTAATTAAATTTATTGAAGTTCATAGATTGATTTGATAGGTCCATCAAAAGTACATCAATTATTTATATCTTAACCTATATTTTTTATTGTAGAAAAAAATAGAGGGTTGGAGGAGAAAGATCGTCGGTAGAAAGAGAGAGAAAAGGCAAAGAAGAAGAGCACATGAGGAAGCGAATAAGAGAAGCACACTCCATCCCCACCGCAACGCACGTATAGGCTCACTACACCATAGGTTGGGCCTCCCAATGGGCAATGGCCAATGCCAACGGAATAGAGAGTTGAGATTTTGAGTTCAATGGGGGCATTCTTTCGATTGGATTTGGGTTCATTTGCCTGCCCACTCCTAGACAATAGTGGCCCCCCAATTGCCTCCTCTTCTTTTATTCTTCTCTTTTCATTTCCTTCATCCTCCACCAATTATTTTTCTTTCGTTAATGTCAAAACAATCTAATGCCAATGTCAGACAACCCTACAAAGATGAAAACCCCTATTTAAGTGTTCAATTAATGCCGATGTGATGTTTGTTTAACCATCGAGTTAATTAGCTTTGTGATCGTGACCAATATATATCAGTTAAAACACACGACTTAGGCTCCATGTTTAGAGTTAGGAATTCAATATCTATAAATTCATAAATAATTAATTATGAATAATTAAGAATTTTCTATTTTTCTATTTCTTCAAAGAACGGATTCACGAGTTTCTTACTAAAATCTTATGATGATCATAGAAGCTAACCAAATTATGAGAGAGGCAAAGGAGAACTATATAGCTGAAGACTTTGTTAAACAATAGTATATATGTGTCTTGTTTAGTATGATACTGTTTAAGGTAAGTAGTGCTAAAAATATGTGAACTGCCAATGATATATATATATATATATATATATATATATATATATTTAATTTGTTACATCTATGAAGTTCGGTCGCGTTAACATCACCACAATCACAATATTTAAAATTTAATACGTTTGATGGTGTTTACAGTTGTCTGCAATCATATTCGCATTGTAGGAGCCATTAGTCTATCCGCAATCAAATTTGACAATCCTATTGTCAGAGCAATAATGCACCAATTGTGTTTCTGCCTTTTTTTTTTTCTTTCCCTGGTCAAACATGGCGGGAAGCTGATCTGCGTCTCCATCGTTTGCGATCGACTCAATAGCAATTGAAGCCCAGCTGAACCCATATCTCTTAAACCATTCATCAGTTCCAACTACCTCATTGGTGACGGAATTACTTGTAGGAGCCAACAATTACATCTCATGGAGTAAAGCAATGCTTATTGCTTTGTCTGGGAAGAACAAATTAGGGTTTATCAATGGGAGAATCGCGAAACCTGATGAAAGCTAAGAAAGTCTTCTGATAGTCTGACAATGTAACAATGACATAGTGACATCGTGGATCATCAACTCGATATCCAAACACATTGCAGTCAGTCTGGTTTACACGGGAAACACGAAGGATTTATGGGATGAGCTTAAAGAACGATATAGATGAAGGGAATGAGAATCTCCGCGCAACGGAAGACGATGGAATCGTCATGGTATCATTATGCTATTCGAATTTTGTCAAAACGATCTAACTATTAGATCTAGGCTAAACATGCTAGAAAGGAAGAAATTTACAGCAAGAAGAACATACTTACTTGTTGTAGACGGTTCTTCTAAAATTCTTCCTTGATCACGAACGCTTCGTGCTTCTCGAACTCAACAAAGTCTTCTCTCGAACAAAACCCAAACACAACCACTTAGAGTCTTGGTTGTTCTTCCTTTGGAAAGGAGAAGAGTTGTGGGACTCTTTGTGTTTTGGAGAGGGAGGAGAGCTGAGAGAAAATGAGAGAGAATTCTCTTCTTTTTGGGTGAGAATCCAAAAAATGAGAGATTGTCTTTAATTTCCTTCTTGCAAGAAGGGATTATATAGTGGAATAATCATGGAGTTAAAACCTCCACATTATTACCACTTTACCACAACCATAGGCTATGCAAATCTCATTTGCATAACCACATAATATAAGATATCTCATATCTCATATTGCAAATCACATTTGCAATAATTGTGGATTAATTAAATTGAATCACATCCAATTTAATTTCTCTCAATTAATTTCTCCAATTAGCCCTAATTCAACAATTAGGCTAACCTATAGTTTATTATGAATCTCATTCACATTAAACTATATATTATATCATTCATATCTCATATAAATGACATAAATACCCTTTAAGTGAAATTGAACGCTTCAATTTCATACCAAAACAAAAACCCTTCTTTTAACCTGCAGTTGAGCCAACCGAGGGACCTAATGGACCTACAAAGGCGGGCTCCAATGATCCGAGATTAACTGTCAAACTCTTTGACCGGTTAATCAACATTCATTAGCTACGGTAACAACACTCCACTATAGCCCGTAGTCGCAGCCCCGCCGATCACGAGAATATTACGTGTCCACCGATATAACCAATGCCCATGAGTCGACCCTTCGGAGGTTCTTTGTAGACACGGATGGGTCAAATTATCGTTTTACCTCGTGTCTACCTCTTGTTGTTTCTTAAGTCCCCACCGCTTCTTTAATGAACAACATATTGTGATGGTCCAACCATACACAACGCCCTTCTGCCAAAGTGAGAAGGTGGGCGCCCGTTGTCCAAGCCACGGAGACAACACTTAAGGAACAACCCCTCTAGTTTCCCTAAAGGCGGGAACGAGTGAATTCCATCTCGTGTAGTTAAGTTCCCAGCTCCCTACTTGGTCCTGTCCCTGAGAAGATAGACATATTGGGCGAGTAACTGTGACCACCCTCACCCCTACTAGTCAAAGGACAGACCCCCAGAGATGGGAGTCCGTAACACGCTCGTGGATTCGTCCGAGTCACTAATTGTCATCTACGGTTATTAGTCCCATCACAACCTGCGGTGTTACATCGTGAGGGTCTAAGAATTCACGGTCCGATCTTGTACAATCTCATTGCACAGGATGCCCCCACTCGCATGTCAACCACATGAACGAGTCAGATCACCTCGTTTGTATCTAATACAAAGCGGGTCGCATCCACATGTATCCGAGATTAGGTCTCCAACCATATCCATATATCAGAGATGCTCGGGTCATTTACTCGAACGTGATCCTCCCTGTGTGTCCACTACACACCGTTCAAGTTCTAGTTCTCTCATAAATTCAATGACCCTTGAGCTTAGTTTATTGGAAAAATTTATAAATATTGCGAGACACAAAGTAATGAAATAAATAACTCTTATTAATTTCAAAACAAGAATTTACAAACACGAGATTAGGACAAAAATCCCAACAAACTCCCACTTGGACTAAGCTAGTGGAGAAAATACATTTCAAATGTACATAAATTACAATGAAGTAATACAATAAACTAGGGTATTGAATACCCGCTTTACACATCTCCCACTTGCCCTAGTCAGGAAGCTCTCGAAGACCTAGACTCTCTAGGTGACCCTCAAACACCTTAGTCGTGAGGGGATTTGTAAATGGATCAGCTACGTTGTGCTCTAATGCTATTTGCTTGACTGTCACGTCTCCACGGTGCACAATCTCCCGTATCAGATGATACTTGCGCTCAATGTGTTTGCCTCTCTTATGGCTCCGAGGCTCACGTGAGTTGGCTCTCGCACCATCGTTATCACGAGCGATTGTGATCGACAAGTTCATATTTGGAACAACTTCCAAATCCGTCATGAACTTCCTAAGCCAAACAGCTTCCTTTGTAGCTTCACAAGCCGCAACATACTCTGCTTCCATAGTGGAATCAGCGATGCATTCCTGTTTGATGCTTCGCCAAACTACAGCTCCTCCATTCAGAACGAAGGTTGACCCCGAAGTGGATTCCTAGAATCCTTATCGGTGCGAAAGTCGAATCCGTGTATCCGTGAGATCAAATCCCCACCGCCATACACTAAGTCGTAGTTCCTCGTTCTCCTAAGATACTTGAGGATTGCCTTTACGGTGTCCGGTGATCTAATCTCGATTGGACCGATATCTCGACAATTCCTCTTTGCATAATGGATGTCGGGCCTAGTACACAACATGGCATACATTAGGCTCCCTATAACCGAAACATATGGAATCCGTCTCATATCCTCAACATCTTGAGGAGTCTTAGGACACTGATCCTTAGACAAGTGAACCCCATGCCTGAAAGGCAGCAATCCCTTCTTGGAGTTCTGCATCTTATATCTAGACAACATCTTGTCAATATAAGACGCCTGAGACAAGGCTAGCGTTCTGTTCTTCCGATTCCGGACAATCTGGATACCTAGAACATACTGAGCTTCTCCCAAATCTTTCATTTGGAATTGTGAAGCTAGCCACTTCTTAACGCCAGTAAGAAATTCTACCTCATTCCTAATGAGAAGAATATCGTCCACATACAACACAAAAAATGCGACAGTATTATAAACGATTTTCTTGTAAACACAAGGCTCGTCGACATTTTGATCAAAGCCATAAGATTTGATCGCCTCATCAAACCTTATATTCCAAGACCTCGAAACCTGTTTCAGTCCATAAATGGACCTATGAAGCCGACAAACCTTTTGCTCTTGGTCTTGGGCAATGAACCCTTTGGGTTGGTCCATGTAGATGGTCTCATCAAGTTTGCCATTCAAAAAGGCTGTCTTGACGTCCATCTGCCATACCTCGTAGTCATAATACGTGGCAATGGCCAGAAGGATCCTGATCGACTTTACCATGGCAACAGGTGAAAAGGTTTCCTCATAGTCAACCCCTTCAACCTGGGTAAAACCCTTTGCCACTAGTCGAGCTTTGAAGGTCTGCACCTTCCCATCTACGCCACGTTTACGCTTGTAGATCCATTTGCAACCAATAGGTTTTACCCCATCCGGTTGATCCACAAGCTCCTAGACAGAATTGAAGTACATAGACTCCATTTCCTGGTCCATAGCTTTAATGCATTCGTCATTGTCAACATCAACCATTGCCTGATCATAGGTCAATGGATCCTCACAGTCATCATTAGGAGTGACAACTGAGGTTTCAGCTAAACCCATGTGGCGATCAGTCGTCTCTCACGCCCTCCCACTACGCCGAGGCATTCCCAACTCTTGGGAACGGATTGACTAGACGTGCTAGGATCAACAACACTTGTTGACGTACTAGCCCCATCAGCAACTCTTACTGATGTACTGTCCATTTCATTTAACACAATTTTACTCCTTGGTAAATGATCCCTGATGTGGTCTTCCTCTTGAAAAGTGGCGTTTGTCGACACAAGCACCCTATTTTCCTTAGGATCGTAAAACAGACCACTCCTAGTCTCTTTAGGGTAACCTACGAATAGGCACAATTTCGAACGAGGTTCCAACTTTTTCGGATTTGACACCAACACGTGGGTCGGGCATCCCCAAATTCTGAAGTGATGTAAACTGCCTTTATGTCCACTCCAGAGCTCGAAAGATGTTTCACAAACACTCTTCGACGGAACGTTATTCAAAATATAGACCGCAGTCTCCACTGCGTAACCCCAAAAAGAATCAGGGAGACGAGCATAGCTCATCATCGACCGAACCATGTCCAACAAGGTTTTATTTCTCCTCTCCGATACACCATTCTGCTGTGGCATACCGGGTGCTGAGAGTTGGGACGTAATTCCGTATTCTATCATATAGTCTTGGAATTCAGTACCCATGTATTCTCCACCTCGATCCGATCGAAGTGTTTTAAACGATTTACCTAAGAGGTTCTCAACCTCAGTCTTGTACTCCTTGAACTTTTCAAGAGTTTCAGACTTCTTGTGCTTTTGGTAAATATACCCATATCTGGAGTAATCGTCTATGAAAAACACGAAATACTCATAACCGCTCCGAGGTTTAACATTCATCGGACCACAAAGGTCAGAATGTACTAACTCAAGAGGCTCTATATCCTTTTCCACTAAAAGGACGTTTGGTCATCTTGCCCTCAAGGCATGACTCACACACACCAAGAAAGAGTTTTCTTCCAACTCGTTTAGAAGTCCACTCTTCACTAGTTTCTCAATCCTATTGAGATTAATGTGGCTCAACCGTAGATGCCAAAGATGGGCATTTTCTTTAGGAGAAACTTTCGCTTTCTTAGTTCGTGTTTCTCAGCTTTTTTAAACAATTCAGTATTCAAAACACTTTTGACCGAATTAGGTTTCAAAACATACAGATTATGCTCAAGTGAAGCAGAACAAATAAGATTGCCTTTGAAAGAAATAAACGCTTTACTAGATTCAAAGGAAACAGATATACATTGTTCAATTAGGCAGGAAATGGAAACAATGTTTCTAGTAAACCCCAGTACAATGTATGTAAATTATCTAATAATAAGTACTTCCCGCCAATGTGTAGCTTCACTGCGTAGATCATTGCGGTGAGACAAGCTCCCTGATCCAACCCGTAGAGTCACCCACCCTCTCGCAGCGGGCGCATCGTGGAATCAATCTCTCGAAAAGAAGGACAAACATGGTTAGTGCGCCTGAATCCAATATCCAGCAGAGTCACTACTCTCCACTAAACAAGTTTCACACACAAAGTAAATCACATTTACCTTGATTCTTCCTCTCGGCCGTGAATTTGGGATGGGCCTCCTCTTCCAATGTCCGCCCCATTCAGCAGGTGGAAACACTTTCCTTTCTCTCTCGCAACGTCCCTGACCTTCTTGCCCTTGTGGGTGGCAAATCGATCGCTTTACCCTCTTCATCCTCTTCTTCCCTTTCGGCGTGAAGGAGCAATGTGTTTCGTCCCTGAGGTCGAACCCCGTGATAAGACACAGAGGCAACATTTGCCTCGCACTCCTTAACCCTATTCAAGGGCTGAAAATTTTGTAGCTCATTGAGGAGGGTAGTCGAGTGTAGCTAATTTTGTTCATAACAACATTGCTATTTGGCCCAAGGAAACTCTTCTAAGAGTCTCCGGTATAAAATCGACTTGGCTCGACTTCGTCGATCGAAGCTCCGCTCATCTCAAATGCCCGATTAAAATGGGCCATCATGTCTAGAACATGTTCACGGACAGACGACCCTTCTTTCATCCGTGCGTTGAAGACGTATTTGAGCGAGTCATGTCGGACCTGAAAGGACTGTTGTCCAAACATTTCCTGCAAGTACTCCATGATTTCTCCAATTAGTTTCTCCAATTAGCCCTAATTCAACAATTAGGCTAACCTATAGTTTATTATGAATCTCATTCACATTAAACTATATATTATATCATTCATATCTCATATAAATGACATAAATACCCTTTAAGTGAAATTGAACGCTTCAATTTCATACCAAAACAAAAACCCTTCTTTTAACCCAAATTGAGCCAATCGAGGGACCTAATGGACCTACAGTGACGGGCTCCAATGATCCGAGATTAACCTGTCAAACTCTTTGACCTGGTTAATCAACATTCATTAGCTACGGTAACACTCCACTATAGCCCGTAGCTGCACTCTCGCCAGTGCAGAATATTACGTGTCCACTGATATAACCAATGCCCATGAGTCGACCCTTCAGAGGTTCTTTGTAGACACGGATGGGTCAAATTATCGTTTTACCCCTGTGTCTACCTCTTGTTTCTTAAGTCCCCACTGCTTCTTTAATGAACAACATATTGTGATGGTCCAACCATACACAACGCCCTTCTCGGGCCAGTGAGAAGGTGGGCGCCCGTTGTCCAAGCCCTGGAGACAACACTTAAGGGAACAACCCCTCTAGTTTCCCTAAAGGCGGGAACGAGTGAATTCCATCTCGTGTAGTTAAGTTCCCAGCTCTCTTCTTGGTCCTGTCCCTGAGAAGATAGACATATTGGGCGAGTAACTGTGACCACCCTCACCCCTACTAGTCAAAGGACAGACCCCCAGAGAGCGAGTCCGTAACACGCTCGTGATTCGTGTCGAGTCACTAATTGTCATCTACGAAGTTATTAGTCCATCACAACAGCGGTGTTACATCGTGTGGGTCTAAGAATTCACGGTCCGATCTTGTACAATCTCATTGCACAGATGCCCCCACTCGCATGTCAACCACATGAACGAGTCAGATCACCTCGTTTGTATCTAATACAAAGCGGGTCGCATCCACAGTGTATCCAGGATTAGGTCTCCAACCATATCCATATACTGTAGACCGTTCGGGTCATTTACTCGAACGTGATCCTCCCTGTGTGTCCATTACACACCGTTCAAGTTCTAGTTCTCTCATAAATTCAATGACCCTTGAGCTTAGTTTATTGGAAAAATTTATAAATATTGCGAGACACAAAGTAATGAAATAAATAACTCTTATTAATTTCAAACAGTAATTTACAAACACGAGATTAGGATAAAAATCCTAACAATAGACAGACGAATGACCCTCGAATATTTCAGTTACGAAAACAATTAATCACCACTATTCAAGGGACGATGACTGTCGAAGACTATTATACCAAGATTACAACAATCTGACAAGAACTCATTGAGTTTCACCCAATTGAAGAGTGCACCTGTGGAGGTTTAAAGTCTGTTCTTGACTACTATCATCTATCATCTCTACTATCATCTATAAAGTTGGCATCAAGTTATATTAGTTCCAAAACTGTTATTAGTTGCCTTTATTTTCCCTTTATATATGTGAAGAAGGGGAGAGATAACTTCTTCAAGACTATTATTGAATAATAAGAGAACGATTCTTTTTCAAGTACACGTGTTCCTTTGATATATTGCAGCCAGAGGAGTTCAATAGGATTGCGACTGAGGAATACATGGGACCCACGTGGGGTGCCATGCAGTCAACTGTGTGCAAATTCTACCAGTTGTATTGCACCCCATTTCACGTCATGTCATTATCGTTATTGATTGTGGCCAAGAATATCGATCACACATGTAACATCCATATCGGTATCGATATGAGATGAACATTGGTACTTTTTTATTTTAATTTTTCCTTCAAAAAATGACTTTCCTATGTCTCTTTTAATATTGTTAACCCGATGTTATCGATATCGATACTGACACATTTCATAATACCTATTTTATATTTGTTTATTGATTATTTTGGAGATTCAAATTTGTTGGCTAATTTATTTATTAATAACGTTAAGCTCGATACTAATATAAACTTCATATTCTCGATATCGGTCTTAGAATTTCAATATCGATCTCGATGGTATATCGGTATCAGGATCGAGATCCCTAAATCGATATCGAGATAAAATTTTTCCAGTGAAATTTTATATTCGAGTTGGACGAGATGGAAGAAGACGAAGCCCAACAATGAGAGAAGAGTATGAATTAGTTGAGATGTTCTAAGACAAGAGAGTAAACAGTCGACAATTTAAAAATGTGTAGAAGAAGATATTGAGAGACACGTGAATGATGAAGTTTCATATATTTTATTTATATTGCTCTGAAGGGTATTGATTACAATAATATTACAATGTCCATTCGGATTGAATATGTTAAGTATATGGGCAGAAAAGATATAGATTGTGATTGTGATTGCGGTTGCGGACTCGTGGAAGTAAACACATTCAAATTTAATAAATTTAGATTGCGATTGAAATTTGAAAGCGGTTATAATTGCGAACGAAAATAATAGCAACCCAAATACAATTGCGGATAAAACACGACCTTAATTCAAAGGATGAGTTATCGCTCCAAAGTAGTTTGGCAATAATTGTCTACACGTTCCTCGCATGCATTTTTAGGTTACAAACTTTTGTTTCTTTTTATTATTTATTTACTTTAAGTGAATTGTAGCTAAAAATTCTCACACCATTTAATCTTTTTTTTTTTTTTTTTTTTTTTTTAAATTTATTTTTGATTATCTCATTATTTGTGATAAAAGTGAGCGGATATTCATAGCCAAAGGCCATCATCTAATTTACCTCTTTTGGGATCTTTCACGTGCGTGGGGTCACACCTCTTTTTTCTTTCTTTTTTAGGGTCACATTTTAGTTCAAAATTGAATATCCTTTAAATACTTATATTTATAACAATTTCTTAATTACAATTCAAAAAATATGGATAAAAAGTTGCTACCATTAAACTTTAAATCTTAAATTTTAATTAACAGTTTAAATTATAAACCTCATATTTTAAACTATAATCAATTTGAACTTATATTAGTAGATAAAATACTCACTATCATTTTATAGGTTGATAATTCTAATCCCAATGACAATGGCAATTGTTATTATTCACACCAGATTTCAACCAACGAATGGAAATGAGACACGTGTGAATTTATATTTGTATTAATTTCAGGTAATGGTGAGTACAATCTCTAGTATTTAATCTTCTGATTCTCTCTCCTACGTATGCGCTTGGATCGAGGATTGAAACAACCTGTTCTCGAATGTAGATTTATCTTGAGGGCTTTTCAGCTTGTTCTCAAGTGTAGAAACCTGAAGGTCTTCGCTCGTAGTTTGTTGAACGTCTTCGGCTTATAGCTTGTTGAAGGTTTTCGACATGTAGCTTATAGCTTGTTGAAGATCTTCGGCTTGTAGCGTAGTCTTCGACTTTATAGCTTGTTGAAGAACTCCGACTTGTAGCTTGCAGCTTGTTGAAGATCTTCGGCTTGTAGCGTGTTGAAGGTATTCAGCTTGTAGCTTATCTGGAGGGCTGAAACAACTAATTCTCGATGTTGAAAACTTCAATGGATTCGTGGCGTGTTCTTGACGATTCCCTTGAAGTGTTCTTCGTTCGGTATTTGATATTTAGGAGTTTCTGGAGACTTCACAACTTTGTTTCTAAATTCTCTGAACTTCTCCAGTTCTGAACCTTCAAAATGAATGAGGAAAACCTCTATTTATAGAGTTCCTCTGGACCTCTAGGTGGGCTTAGGCCTGTTGGACTAGGCCCATTTGGCTTGGGTTTGATCGACTTTGGGTCAGTCATTTAGGACTGGGTTTGGCTGGTTTGAGCCTTCGCCTCTGGACCGAACCTTATTGATGTTGGACCTTAGGCCAGGCTTGGATGATTTGGGTCTTCGCCTTTGGACTTGGCCTAGTTGATTTCTTGGGTCTCGTCTCTAAACTAGGCTTGTACTTTGGGCCAACTTTCTTGGGTTAGGCTTGGCTAATTTGGGCCTTCAATTTGGGTTTTATCCTTCTAAATATGAGCACAAATATGTACCTGGATTTGTCATAATTTAATTTATGGATTCTTACAAATTTAATTAATCCCTAATTAAATATAACTTTGCCATCAATGTTGGGTGATCACGTGTTAAGTTTGGATTTATCAAAATTTCTATTCCAACAGTTATATTTTAAAAAAACCAAGCACTCAAAACAATGAAATTATTGCAATTATATCCTCAAATCAAAAGTTTGATAATGCATGCAACTATAGCCATTCTTCTAATTATTATTTTTTTAAGTTTAACAATATTTAGAGGTGAAGTTTGAATCTCTAACCTCTTGATCAACGGTACATATCAATTACTGTCGAGTTATGGTTGAGTTATGTTTAGTTTGACAACTCCTTAGTTTAATTATCGAGTGATTTTCACTATTATATTCTTTTTAAATATAATATTAATAAATATCGTTTAATAATAATTTAGTTTTTGAATTTTTTAAATTAAGCTTATATATAACAATTACTTTACTATATGAGTTTCTTTCTTTCTCTGTTGTGTTATCCACTTTCTATCAAATTTTTTAAAAAATAAGTTAAATTTCGAAAATTAAAAAAAATAATTTTAAAATTTTAAAAACAAAAAATTAAAAATCAAATTGTAAAAAAAAAAAAAAAATTTAAAAATTATTTTTAAACGAGATTGTAGTTTTTGAATTCTAGCCGACGTACCTCACTATGATCAGTTTCCTTTTAATAATTTTCATTTAATCTCATTATCAACTTAATTAGCTTAGTTGTCTACTAAGATATAATATATAGTACAATCTATTTTTTTCTTCGTTAATTATATGGTAGAAATTTAAAGGAAATAACCAAAAAGAGAATTTTAATATAAAGTTTATAAACAAATATTGGACCGTACGAAACAATATGAGTAACTAGGCTTAGGTGCGTTGGGAATATCGCCTACCAAACTTTTAATCATTTCATGTGACATAAGGAAGACCTTCTTATATTTCCTTCTTTCTTTCCTCTATTTTATAAACTTTTTAATCAACATATTTTTCAAAATTAATCATTGCAAAAGTCTTCAAACATATTCAATTATTTTTTGTTCTTTTCAAAATTATATTAATTACTAATTATTCACTAAAAAATTGAATTTATACCTGCTTTGGATTTTCTTTATTAGTAAAGCTTAGATTATGAAGAGTTTGATTGATGATAAATATATATTTTAAAAAAATTTAAAATGATTTTATCATTAATTATTTTGAATCTAAGCCTTTAAGAATGATGTTAAAAAATCACAACAAAATAATTAGTAAACAAGTTTAAATTTCGCGAGGAAGAACATAACTCAACCGACATAAATAAGATTTATGACCAATAAGTTATGAGTTCGAATCTCTCTATTCATAATTATTGATGTACTAAAAAATAAGTTTAAATTTCTTTTAAATTAACATAAAATTAAAAATTATATATTTTCAAAAGGAACAGATAAGATAAGTATGTGACTTTTACTAATACTTATGCAAACAAATAAATTGGGTTCTTATGATTTTTTTTTCTTTTTAATTATGTATTGTTGCTCAACTCGAAGAAAAAGGAAAAGAATGAAAATAAATAAAGGGTTAGTAAATAAATTCACAGATCAATTTGAATATATAAAGAACTCATTTACGCAGTTCAAATTCTATCCCTCGCTAAGGTGAACATAACTCAAAGAAAATTGAGAAAATTTATAGGAAAGACTTTTTTTTCACGCACATTGATATTCGTGTTTTGAAATTAACGGCATATGTCCTTTTTGTACTGTGCATTCCGTTCAAATTACCATAAGGGCATTGTACTCTCACGTACTCCTGCTCTCGCTCTTGCTCATGATAGTAATGAGTAGTCGAAATTCTGGAGAAAACAAAGAGACAGGGAAAACTGCTCTCTAATTCTCACTCTCGCTGTCGCTCTAACTCTGCTACTCTAAGTCTTGTTTGACTTATGTTTTTCTCGTCTCTTATTTTTCTCCAGATTTTTTACCACTCATTTAAGCGACAACGACAATGAAAGAACTAAAGCGATAGCGTTTTCACGTACAAGAACGTGAATAAGCAATATCGCTTCATGCTGCTCTCATAGGTAATTTTGCACACATTGGAATGGACCATATTTCATTATTCTTAAAATCTAGGTTATCAGTCATTAAAGCGCGTGAAAATAGGTTATCTGACATTTACTTTCGAATAAGAGATTAGAGGTTCGAATCACTCCAAAATGTTATTGAACTAAAAAAAATCCTTTCACTCTCATTTGTCTTTATTATTTTTAAAAATAAAATTGATATATATTAATATTTATTGTTCACAATAGAAAAAAATCCACGCTTTAGTGGGGGATGCTAACATAGTCCATCAATGAAAAAATGGAGAAATTCTTAGATATACAAACAAAGAAAACATCTCAGTTAATAAATAAAACTATACGGTTAGGTACAAACTATTTTATATCATACCAATAGCTTACCATTTCAACACCATCCAAAGTGTTTCGTAAAGCGCCACACTAATATTAGTTTCTTTGATCTAGGTATTGCAGCATAGATTATAAAGTAAGTTTGAGAGCAAGATTCACAAAACAGCAATCTCATAGTTTTTTTTTTCTTACCAATAATTAATTTATATAGTCATAAATTTCTAAAAAAACTTATTTCATATTTTCCAATTTCCAAGACTCGACTTTGTATTGTGTGCGCTACAAAAAAAGCAATTGATTTGAAATAAAGCAAGGTGGAGGTGGGAGGGATTAGAGAGTTTTTTTTTTTTTTTTTTTTTTTTTTTGATGTCAGTTGGAGATAATTCAAAAGGGACCTAATGTTGAAGCAATGAGTGAATAGACCCAAAACCTAACCAAAAGCTGTTTCTTCTCTGTCTCCTCCACCACTCTCTCTCTTAAACTCACAAGTCACAACAACACAAATCTCCCTCTCTCTCTCTCTCTCTCTTCTTTTTCTTTTTTTGCTTAAAAAAATTATCTTTTCTCCATGTCCATTTCACACACTATCTTGTCCGGTCGGAACAAAGAAGGATTTGATTTGTCTCCAATTTAAAGTTTTGTATTACAAAAATGGTTAAATATACTATATAGTCTTGAATATTATTTTAGGTAACTCTTGATAAAAAAATTTTAACAAGAAGTTATATATTATTAAATTATTATTTTATTAATTTATTTGAGCGGATCGATATGTCATCCGGAGCTTACTTGCTCCCCATGTGAACGTTAACAAAATCTCACTAGTTCACTAAAGTTATTTTAGTGAATTACCTACCTAGATGTTTAAAAATATTTGGAAAAATTACAAAATCCACTTCTGAACTTTTTATTTGAATTTCGAACAATCAACTCCTACACTCTGTTATATATTGTAATTAGCTTTTTGTACTTTCTTTTCTTTTTTTTTTCTACATCTTTCAATGATAAGCTTGTTTTTCTCACTAACGTGCGAGTCACACATGTGAAACACAATTAAACGATAATTTAACAACTAAAAGAACGAGTTATTGCAACACTTAACAAAGTGTAAAGGTTGATCGATTAAATTAAAAGTTTAAGGGTGTGATTGCAACACTTAACAAAGTTCAAAAGGGAGTTAATGGTCAAATTAAAAGTTTAAGGGTGTGATTGTAACAAACCTCATAATTTAAGAATGGTTTGTATAATTTCTCTTAATAGTACAACAATCTAATGATATATAAATTTTTTATTAATTAATTTTAATAAAGGTTTTTACAAAAAGTATTAATTGAGAATTTTAATATTTTAAAAACTAACTTAAGAATTAAGTAAGGGATTAGAAACATTTCATATTTAGCCTAAATAATTAAGATCTAAAATTCTCTTTATATTTTCTCGTCTAAGTTTTTAGAGATTTTATATGAAAAAATTAAAGTTAAGAAAACTGTTGGCTTTTTTTCGTGGTCTAATTAAACTTCCAAGTCTCCATCTTAAAACTGCCTCCTTGTGCCCTTCATTTTGTGATCTTTGATCAAGACATGTTTCCTTTTCATATCCATTCAAATTTTGGTTTCAAATCTCATTATTATTCTTTTTTTTTTTTTTCCATTTATGGTTTTGAGTTGTAATCCAATATGTATTCACTCTCACATTTTGACTTTTTGACTTTTGAAGTGGATTTTTTTAAAATTAATATGGTAAGTTTGCAAAAACTGACCAAATTCTAAAAAATATCCTTGAATTTTGTGTATTTTGGTTCAAAAATACCGTTGAACTTTCAAAAGTTTCATTAATACCTAAACTTTCAAAAAATTACGTCGATACTCCCACATATTACGGGTAACGTAGGAGACATCTCTATTTTTTCCCTCGGGAATCCTTAGAATTATCACTGCTTCGCTTTCAATTTGCCTCTGACCATCAAAAAGTTAAAAATACTCCTACCATTAGTTTTAGATGAAAAACGTTAATACTCTATCACAGAAATACCCTTAAACTTTCAAAAGTTTCATTAATATCATTAAACTTTAAAAAAAAATAAAAAATACCATTACCGGTAGTATATGGACATAAATCACTAGTTCATCTTTTTTAAAATACCCTTGAACTTTCAAAAGTTGTAACCTTTAAAAAACAAAAGTTAAAAAATGTTCTTACCATTAGCATATGGACTACAACCGTTTATCCTCATTATCTCCGTCTTCTATTTTTCCTCCTCCTGGTTTCAGCCTCTAGCCAAACACTTCTATATTTTTCTTTTTTTTTTTTTTTTTAAAATACTCTTACTCTCTTCTTCCATTTTTCAATCTCTAAAACTTTCTTCATTTCTCCTATTTTCTTAAGGATTATAACTTTAAATAAACATGAGGAGTCTCTCTCATTTCTAAACATGCCCAAACATAAATATAAGAAATTTCACACCCAAATAGTCAATGTCTTTGAAGTTATCTTGAGCTAGAAAAAAACAATTTGAAAAAACTCATATAGATATTGTAATGTCCTACATTATAAAATTGGGTTATTTTGGAGTTTTATTTTCCGTTGTTAGAATTTTAAAAAAATTAGATAATAGACTTCCTTCTCTTTTTCCTTTATTTATTTGGGCTTTTGTTTAGGAAGCTTATTAAAAGGAGAAAAAAAATATAGAATAGAGAGCCCTAATTCTTTTACTTTTTTGTTTCTATCTTCCTCCCCTTCCTCATTCACGAAAAAAAAAAAGAAGAAGTCCCACATGTGTTTTTCTTCTTCTCTTCTGACGAGGAAAGCAACAACGCAAAACTGTTATGGGTGTCTAACGCATTTGTTAGACAAACATGAATTTTTCTTATATTTGTGGACCAAAAATATTGGGTTATATGTTTAGCCCATTTGGAGTTAAAGGAGTTGGTTTATGTAGAAAGTCTATGATTTTTTTAAGATGACATGACTTAAAAAAGATGGAAGAAAACAGAAGAATAATACAAAACATTAGGAGATCAATGCAGTTCAATTTTTCACAGAAGACTCTCACAAAGTTGTCTTTCCTGGATTTTCAACCGTTGGATTTTGCTGAAATTTTGTTAGCTTGTTGGAAACACACATGACCTCGATTTGAATGGTTGGATCGTCGTTCTGAGTTTCGGTTTATCAGAAATAGTTAACAGACAAAACCTGCAAAAACTGGATGATATTTTATCATCTTTCATATCTCAATTTTGTTGTTCTCTTATGTATGGAACTATTGGTGGGTTGTGAATCTTTATATGACTGACTTGGGTTCTTTTCCCCTCAATTTATCATAATAAGAGAAGGTGACAAGGGTGGACTGCTCACAACTCCCGTGGTTTCTACTCTTCACATCAAAGAGGGTTTCCACGTATAATTCGTGTGTTTCTTGCATTTAGTTGTCTGCATTTGTTTATGGTTTATTGTTGTTTGTTGCTGGTTCTTGTTTGAGAATTATTTGGTGAATAATTTGTGGTAGATTGAAGTACTATTTTTGGTTGATTGCCTTGGAGGAGATCTTGGTGGGTTATTAATATACTATTTTGGCCCTATCATTTGGTATTAGAGGCAAGATTTAATTTAATCATTGTTATGGAGTCTACTAATGGTAGTGGAGGTAATTTAATGGTTAGACTGACATCAACCAATTATATTTCCATCTGGAGACCGATGAAGTAGAATTTTCTATTTTGCAAAGATTTGTACGATCCAATTGAAACAACCATAGAAGTTGAAGGCACAATTTATAAATATTCAAAACAAGATAAAATGGAAGAGAAAGATTGGGTAAAGGTTAAAGAGGAAGACTTTGGGGACTATTAGGCAGTGGATTGATCTTAGTATTTTCAACTATGTGTCTAAAGAGTCCGGCCCATATGATTTTTGGAAAAATTTGGAAGGTTTTTATTAAAGAAGGGTTGCACAATAAAGCTTCATTAATAAAGAGACTTGTTAATTTGAAATTGAGGGTGAAAAGTCTGTTTCTGAGCATTTGAGTGACTTCCAGGATGTTATTAACAAACTGACTACTATGAATATTATTTTTTATGATGAATTGTATACTTTCTTCTTGTTGAGTTCTTTGCCAGACAATTGGAAAACCTTAGTTGTGACTATTAGTAACTCTGCTTCAGAAGGTGTTCTATCTTTAAATATGATTAAAGAAAGCATGTTCAATGATGAGATAAGAAGAAAGGAGATTGGAGTTGATAATTCGAATGCTTTTCTTGTTGAGAATCGTGGTAGAAGCAAGAGTAAAGAACCCAAAGGTCGTGGTAACTCAAAAGAGAGGTCCAAGTCCAGAGACAAAGAGACTAGGACATGTTATTATTGTAATAAGTCTGACCATATTAAAAAGTTTTGCTATCGTTGGAAGAAAGAACAAGATAAGAAGCAAGACTCACAAAAGGAAGGCGATAATAAAAATACTGCAGCAACCACTACTATAAGTAACGATGATGTTACTTTGGTTTGTGCAACTAGTGAGTGTCATCATGTAGAAAGTTCAGACACAGAGTAGTTGATAGGTTCAAGACCCTCATATCATTGTGTTCCCAAAAATGAGTATTTTATGAATTATCAATTTAATGATTTTGGTAGTGTCAAGATGGGAAACAAAAGTTCAACTAGTATTGTTGGGTTAGGTGATATTCGTGTAAAGACAAGTGTTGAGTGCATGCTTACATTAAAGAATATGCGCCATATTCCTGATTTACGCATTAACTTGTTGTCTGCAAGTGTCTTTGATCAAGAAGGGTTTCAACATACCTTTGATGATGGTAATTGAAAATTGTCTAAAGGTTCGATGACAGTTGCTCATGGTGAGTTATGTTGTTCCTTTTATAAAAACATACTTTAGAATATGTTCCTATAAGCTGAATGTAATTGAAGAAAATAATTCTCCTAATTTGTGGCATTAAAGGCTAGAGCATATGGGTGACAATGGGATTAAACTGTTGGCACGTCAAAGTCTTATTCTTGTTCATAAAACAGTTTCTCTTCACCCTTGTGATTATTGCTTGACAGATAAGCAACATAGAGTTTCTTTTGCTAAAAAGTCCATTAGAAGGCAAGAAAAATTGGAGTTAGTCCACTCCGATGTTTGTGGTCCTATTGAGGTAGAATCTCTTAGTGACAATAGATATTTTGTCACTTTCATTGATGATGCTACTCGAAGAACTTGGGTGCATATCTTGAAAACAAAAAGCCAAGTGTTTGAGATTTTCAGAAAGTTTCATGCCATGATAGAAAGGGAGATCGAAAGAAAGTTGAAGTGTCTTCGATCTCACAATGGTGGTGAGTGTACATCGAATGAGTTCAAGTATTATTGCTCACAACATGACATTAGGCATGAGAAGACAGAGCCCAGTACACCACAACACAATAGAGTTGCTGAAAGGATGAACAAAACCATTGTAGAGAAGGTGAGGTACATGCTTAGAATGTCTGATCTCCCTAAGGCATTTTGGGTTGAAATAGTGCAATGTGCCGGGTATTTGATTAATCGATCTCCATCGATTCCTCTTAGTTATGACATTCAAGAGAGAGAATAGAAGGGACATGATCCCACTCATTTGCATCTAAGAGTCTTTAGCAGCAAGACATACATGCATGTGTCTGAAGAACATAGGTCAAAGTTTTGATTCGAAGACTAATCCATGTGTATTTGTTGGGTATGGGGATGAAGAGTATGGTTACAGGCTCTACGATCCAGAAAAGAAAAGGTAGTAAGAAGCAGAGATGTAGTATTATTTGAGCACGAGAAGGGTGCAGATCTTTGATAAAGCGAAAACGCGCAAGCGCACGCGATCAAGCTAATATAAAACTAGAAGTATTCCAGAGTATCGAGCCCAAGAAAATGGAGTAATAAAATCGATCAGGAGTAACACAATATGCAGACTGAATGCAATAGATAACCAAAGGTGGATCAATAGTGAGGTGATTATGTGTAAAACTAAATGCAATAATAAGAAAGAAGAGATTCAAAATGCTAAGTCCACTAAGAGAGACAACACAACTCGAGACAAATGCCTCGCTTAACAATTACGTCTTATAGCGCGGTGCGACAATGGCGCGGTAATAGGTTGTACTAGCCCACGAAGGCAAAACAGTGCACTTGCGTTGCGCCGCCTGCACTTGCGTGAGAAGGCAAAACAACGCAATTGTGTCACGCTAACTTGTCGTGTAGTTACGATTTTCTACTACCGCAACACAATTGCGTAGCACTACGTCAGCGATCAACTGCTAAGCGATGTGATTCGACTAACTCTTCCAAACGAGGAGCCCTACTCCCATTTGACCTTCTTTGAAGTATCGTGAGAAGACTGAGTGATTGGACCTATATGTTTATGGCCAATCTATCTCAGGTGTTCATGCCCATGGCTCTAAAGTCTTGGAGTCTTGCTTATGCCTAGGTCAAAGTTCGGGTCTTATGTCTAATCCCCTTTACTCCATTACTTTTGGGAACTCCACTTCAGTTCAACGTTTTCAGTACTGAACTTAAGCTTGATAGGTAGCCTTAGATGGCCAACTAAGGTTCCCCACAATAAAATCACCAAAAGTAAACTTCCTTGGAGGGTTAACCGAATGCTCTTGCTATGGAGCTTTGTTGTCTTCCCTTAGGGTATTCATATTTTGAATCCCTAAGGGAAGTTATCTCATCATAAGTAAACCAGTAAACATAAGACCGAACTTAGTTTGCAAAGACAACATCTTAAGCTTGTTGGGATTTTTGTCCTAATCTCGTGTTTGTAAATTACTGTTTGAAATTAATAAGAGTTATTTATTTCATTATTTTGTGTCTCGCAATATTTACAAACTTTTCCAATAAACTAAGCTCCAGGGTCATTGAATTTATGAGAGAACTAGAACTTGAACGGTGTGTAGTGGACACACAGGGAGGATCACGTTCAAGTTAATGACCTGAACGGTCTATAGTATATGGATAGGGTTGGAGACCTAATCCTGGATACATTGTGGATGCGACCCTCTTTGTATTAGATACAAACGAGGTAATCTGACTCGTTCATGTGGTTGACATGCGAGTGGGGCATCATGTGCAATGAGATTGTACAAGACCGACCGTGAATTATTAGACCTCACGATGTAACACCGCTGTGAAGAAAGACTAATAACTTCGTAGATGACCATTAGTGGCTCGACCTGAATCCTGAGCGTGTTACGGACTCCTGTCTGCGGAGGTCTGTCCTTTGATTAGTACGGGTGAGGGTGGTCACAATTACTCGCCCAATATGCCTATCTTCTCAGGGACAGGACCAAGCAAGGAGCTGGGAACTTAACTACGCGAGATGGAATTCACTTGTTGTCGCCTTTAGGAAAACTAGAGGGGTTATTCTCTTAAGTGATGTTTCCAGGACTTGGACAACGGACACCCACCTTCTCACTGGCCCGAGAAAGGTGTTGTGTATGGTTGGACCATCACAATGTGTTGTTATTAGAGGAGCAGTGGGGACTTAAGGAACAAGAGGTAGACACATGGGTAAAACAGTAATTTGACCCAGCCGTGTCTACAAACAACCTGTGAAGGGTCGACTCATGGGCATTGGTTATATCAGTGGACACATAATATTTTGCACTGACGGGAGTGTAGCTACGGGCTTTAGTGGAGTGTTACCGTAGCTAATGAAGGTTGATTAACCGGATCAAAGAGGTTGATAGGTTAATCTTGGATCATTGGAGCCCATCACTGTAGGTCCATTAGGTCCCTCGGTTGGCTCCATCTGGGTTAAAAGAAGGGTTAGAGTTTTGGTATGAGATTGAAGTGTTCAATTTCACTTAAAGGGCATTTATGTCATTTATATGAGATATGAATGATATAATATATAGTTTAATGTGAATGAGATTCAAAATAAACTGTAGGTTAGCCTAATTGTTGAATTAGGGCTAATTGGAGAAATAAATTGAGAGAAATTAAATTGGATGTGATTCAATTTAATTAATCCACAATTATTGCAAATGTGATTTGCAATATGAGATATGAGATATCTTATATTATATGGCTATGCAAATATGATTTGCATGACCTATGGTTGTGGTAAAATGGTGATTATGTGGAGGTTTTAACTCCATGATTATTCTACTATTTAATCCCTTCTTGCAAGAAGGAAATAAATCTTACACTCTCATTTTTTGGATTTCACCAAAGAGAAGAGTATCAATTCTCTCAACTCTCCTCCCTCTCCAAAACACTAGAATCCCACCATTCTCCTTCTTTCCAAAAGAAGAACAACCAAGGTTCCAATTGGTCGTGTCGTGTTCTTGTTCGTGGGACTTGTTCGGGATCGTAGAGATCGTGATAGTTCACGAAGTGTTCGTGACCATTGGAAGAAATATTGAAGAGAGCCTTCAACAAGTAAGTAAATTCGTTCTTCTTACTGTTTTCTTCCATAGTTTTGTATGTTTAACTTAGATCTAAGTGTTAGATCGTTTTAACAAATTTCAAGTAGCGTAACGATACCTTTGACGATTCGATCGTCTTCCGCTGCGCGGGAATTTTCATTCCCTTCAAAGCTTTCTCTCTAGGTCTACCACTATTTAGCATGAACCGAGAGAGCTAAGCTACCAAATTGTAAATGAAAACGGAAACTCAGAACGAGAACTTCAACTCAACAATTACCCTTTATTGAAAATAATAACTACGTTGTGAAATATAAACTGCACAAAGTGATGAATCCAGAAAACTAAACTAGAATACAAAAACAGAAACAACTAGCGAATGCTTACTGAAGGTGTGGAATACGGAATGAAAATAAAAACTTCAGAAAATTGAACTGAAATCAAATGAACAAAATAGAATCGTAGAAGTTTAAAACTGGAAGCTGCGACTTAGGAAAATAGAACTATAACTTGATGAACAGTAAGAAAGTTGGCAAAAAGACGACAATAAACTAGAGCGTAATATTCTTCTCTCTGGTGATCCTCTTTTCTCGAGTGCTTGCTCACTTATTTATAGAGTAGCTTGTCCTTAGGGGTTCCTTCGACCAACTTGCATTCTTGCCTGCGATTTCCGGCTTGATTTTCGCATTTAATCTTTTCCTTAATTCCTGCGGCTCATCCCACTGTGTTTAAGCTGTACCCGCAGGTCAGGCAATTGCATCAATTTGTGTCTATGGCTAGACAATTGCGTCATTTTGTATCCCTGCAGCCAAATAATGATATGTAAGTTCTCTTTTTAACTTCTGGGAAATATGACGTAATTCCTGAAAACTACTCATACTTTCGCCTATTTTTTTGATCAATTTTTAATAATAAGGTATCTATAATGGTCTAAATAACTCTCATAAATGAGAGTTATAAATCTTCTGAGTACAAGGTACACTTCTATTTCAGAATCGTCTTTTGATACTACTAATGGATTACTTCTACTCCTTCTGTTATTCAACCGTCGAATGAGAATGTTGAGAATGTACTTGATGATGTTGGTAAGGTAGAACCTGATGATAATGCACCAGATCATGTTGATGATGATGATCTTGACGAGTCATCATCCAATGAAGAAATCCATGAGGAAGTGATTCATGAAGAAGTTCATGAGCAGAGGGAGCAATCTACCCCTCAAGTAAAGAATACACAGGTTCGAAGGTCCACAAGAGAGCGTAAACCTTCAACAAAGTATCCAAGCTTAGAGTTCATTCTAATTAGTGACGATGGAGAGCTAGAGAACTATCAAGAGGTCTTGTGTCATGATGAAAAAGACAAGTGGCTTGATGCAATGAATGAGGAGATGAATTCACTAAAAAGGAATGAAACCATGGTTGTGGTAAAATGGTGATTTGCAATATGAAATATGAGATATCTTATATTATATGGTTATGCAAATATGATTTTCATAACCTATGGTTGTGGTAAAATGGTGATTATCTGGAGGTTTTAATTCCATGATTATTCTACTATTTAATCCATTCTTGCAAGAAGGAAATAAATCTTACACTCTCATTTTTTGGATTTCATCAAAGAGAAGAGTATCAATTCTCTCAACTCTCCCCCCTCTTCAAAACACTAGAATCCCACCATTCTCCTTCTTTCCAAAAGAAGAACAACCAAGGTTCCAATTGGTGGTGTCGTGTTCTTGTTCGTGAGACTTGTTCGGGATCGTAGAGATCGTGATATTTCGCGAAGTGTTCGTGACCATTGGAAGAAATATTGAAGAGAGTCTTCAACAAGTAAGTAAATTCGTTCTTCTTGTTGTTTTCTTCCATAGTTTTGTATGTTTAACTTAGATCTAAGTGTTAGATCGTTTTAGCAAATTTCAAGTAGCGTAACGATACCTTTGACGATTCGATCGTCTTCCGCTGCGCGAGAATTTTCATTCCCTTCAATTGGTATCAGAGCCATTTCGATGATTCTTCGTTATGCACTGATTTTTGTTAAAATAGGTGGGTAAAATTACCTTATTTCATGAGATGAATGATGGGTTTGCAAAATGGATGTTTCGATTTTTGGCATTTTTTAGATTTACAATTTTATATTGATGAGATCAATGTAATGACCCGTTGTTTTTGGGAATTTTGTTGTAAATCGAGTCTGTAAGTCCGAGTCGTTCGTGGCAAGAGTTGCTGTGAAGAAATCGGAGCGGAAACAGGCAAAAAACGACGAAGAACAACAAAGGAGTTTGCTATTCTGTCGATGGCGTTGAGACGCTGTTCATCGGCATCTCAACACTATCCTTGCGGACGCTGGCTTGGCTGCAGAGCAGCGTTGCAACGCCACGGCGTGGAGCACGCTGATCTCAATGCTGGACGCGGCAACGTTGCAACGCCACACGCGTAGTGGGCGGTTCTAGCTTCCTGTTCGCGAGACGTGGGCGTATGATGGAGTTAATGGGCAGTTATTTTCGGTTTTTTTATTATTTATTAATTGTAAAATGTATTTATTTAGTTTATTTAATTATTTTATTAAATAATATTAATATAAGTTTTATATTAATGTTATTTAATTAAATAATTGCCCCTAGGTGTCAAAAATCGCTCCATTTTGCTATTTAATTATTTATGCATGTGATGTATGATTTAATTTTAATATCTATGTGCATATTATATGTCATATAGATTTAAAATCCCACCTTAGGTTAAACATATTCATTCATCATTTATATTATAAGAGTTATAATATATAGTTTGCATGATAGGTTATATTATAAGAGTTATAATATAATTAAATGCATGTTTAATTTTATTAATATAAGTGTTATTTTTTTTTAGATTAAAGTATGCTCATGCATTTATATTCATGTGATGAATTATATTATGTTATAATATATAGTTATTCATGTGATGAATGATCAAACACTATAACATAGAAATGCATGCAACCTAAGTTAATTATTAGTTTTAAAGAGTTTAGAACTTGAATAATTAGACTTAGGTTTTCTATTTTCTAATAAGATTAGAAATTAGGAAATCAAAGTTTAGTCTATGAATGAAGACTGATTAGTAACTCTGTCTAAGGAAGGTTTTGTTTAAGGCTGGGGTATTTAAGTTGACGCTTACGGAATACCTCTACCTGAAAACCGACCTGGGAGTGAATTCGATCCGAAGATTCTTAGATTATACTTATCGTGAGCGCCGCTAATTAAAAGTGTTTTAATTTACTCACATAGACCTAAGTAATAATGTGATTATAAACTTAGGTTAATACCATATAAGAGTTATATTGGTAGACTTAGGTAAATTTTAGCCGGTTTATCTAGGTCAATCCCTAATAAAATTAAAATGCTGAGTGGGAGGAAATAAACTGTATGAGATACATTTGGTTTTCCAACCACAAATCTCCGTTAAGTCCGCACCGTGAGATCTATACTCGGCCTCGTGGCGCAAATGAGAGTGTCCCCCTTCGGGTGACATTTGTATAGGTCAATATCATCGTGGATAGAGAGAGTACTTATAGTAAGTGGGAGCGGGAGTTGTGAAAACGGGATCCACGGTTTCTTCTTTCGATTCACACCGTGAAACGCCTATGATCCGCCTGTTAGTTTGGCCTGGACCATACAATCCCTTCTGAGGGCCTGATCATGGGAGTCGGAACACCATGAATTCTCAAAAGAGATACAGTTTCCTAGTTGGTTTTCCTTCTTTGTTCACCCTTCGGTGGCTATTGTTTGGACGGATGCTTGGAAACTTATAGATTGAGGGTGACACTCACAGAATTTGTTAAGAGTTAATGAATTCGACCGAACAATGGTAATTAGATGCCTAGTGGAATAAGAGTTATTCTGGGATTAGGGTCTGATCGAGAAAGTCTCGTCCTAGAGGAGGAGTGTTCTGTTCACCCTTCGGTGGCGGTCATTCTAAACCTTTAGGATATCATTGCAAAATTTTGAATGACCTAGGGATCATTAAACATTTTTTTGCTAAAACTTGATTGGATTTCAAAAGTTTTTTGCGAGACTAACACAAAGTTTTCTTAATTTTTCAGCTTAAAACATGTCTAACTCAATCATAACTCTACTCGCGTATGATAAACTAGTGGGAGATAATTACCAAATTTGGAAAAACAACATAAACACAATTTTGGTAACTGACGACATTAAGTTCGTGCTCTCTGAGGAGTGCCCTCAGATGCCGGGCTCGACTGCATCGCGAAGTGTTCGTGATGCATACGATCGATGGATCAGGCCCAATGAAAAGGCCAAGGTGTATATCATTGCCAGCATGTTTGATGTTTTGGCAAAGAAGCATGAGCTGATGGTCACCGCTAAGGAGATCATGGAGTCCTTGCAGGAAATGTTTGGACAATAGTCCTTTCAGGTCCGACATGACTCGCTCAAATACGTCTTCAACGCACGGATGAAAGAAGGGTCGTCTGTCCGTGAACATGTTCTAGACATGATGACCCACTTTAATCTGGCTGAGATGAACGGGGCTTCGACCGACGAGTCGAGCCAAGTCAGTTTTATTTTGGAGACTCTTCCGAAGAGTCTCCTTCAGTTTCGTAGCAATGCTGTTATGAACAACATTATCTACACTCTGACTACCCTCCTCAATGAGCTACAGAATTTCCTGTCCTTGATGAGAGTCAGGGCACCAGAATCTTAGGCAAATGTTGCCTAAAGGTCTTATCACAGGGGTTCGACCTCTGGGACGAAGCCTGTTGCTCCTTCACGCCCGAAAGGGAAGAAGAGGATGAAGAGGGGTAAAACTGACCGAGTTGCCGCCCAGAAGGGCAAGGAGGTCAAGAAAGTTGCTGAAAAAGGAAAGTGTTTCCACTGCAATGGGGGCGGACACATGAAGAGGAACTGTCCCAAATTCCTAGCCGAGAGGAAGAATCAAGGTAAATGTGATTTACTTGTGACAGAAACCTGTTTAGTGGAGAGTAGTGACTCTGCCTGGATATTGGATTCGGGCGCCACTAACCATATTTGTTCTTCTTTTCAGGGGATTGATTCCTGGCAGCAGCTGCGAGAGGGTGAGGTGACTCTACGGGTTGGATCTGGAGAGCTTGTCTCTGCTGCAGCGATCGACACAGTGAAGGTTTAGTTCGGCGGAAAGTACTTATTATTAGATAATTTGTACATTGTACTAGGGTTTACTAGAAACCTTGTTTCCATTTCCTGCCTTATTGAACAATATATATCTGTTTTCTTTGAATCCAATAAAGCGTTTATTTCTTTCAAAGACAATCTTATTTGTTCAGCTTCACTTGAGCATAATCTGTATGTTTTAAAACCTAATTCGGTCAAAAGTGTTTTGAATACTGAATTGTTTAAAACGGAAGAAACACGAATTAAAAGAGCGAAAGTTTCTCCTAAAGAAAATGCCCATCTTTGGCATCTACGGTTAGGCCACATTAATCTCAATAGGATTGAGAAACTAGTGAAGAGTGGACTTCTAAACGAGTTGGAAGAAAACTCTTTACTGGTGTGTGAGTCATGCCTTGAGGGCAAGATGACCAAACGTCCTTTTAGTTGAAAAGGATATAGAGCCAAAGAGCCCCTTGAGTTAGTACATTTTGATCTCTGTGGTCCGATGAATGTTAAAGCTCGAGGTGGTTATGAATACTTCGTGTCTTTCATAGACGATTATTCGAGGTATGGGTATATTTACCTAATGCACAAAAAGTCTGAAACTCTTGAAAAGTTCAAGGAGTACAAGACTGAGGTTGAGAACGACTTAGGTAAATCGCTTAAAACACTTCGATCGGATCGAGGTGGAGAGTACATGGACACTGAATTCCAGGACTATGTGATAGAACACAGAATTACATCCCAACTCTCAGCACCTGGTATGCCACAACAGAATGGTGTATCGGAGAGGAGAAACAGAACCCTGTTGGACATGGTTCGGTCGATGATGAGCTATGCTCGTCTCCCTGATTCTTTTTGGGGTTACGCAGTGGAGACTGCGGTTTATATTTTGAACAATGTTCCGTCGAAGAGTGTTTGTGAACCACCTTTCAAACTCTGGAGTGGACGTAAATGCGGTTTACATCACTTCAGAATTTGGGGATGCCCGACCCACGTGTTGGTGTCAAACCCGAAAAAGTTAGAACCCCGTTCGAAATTGTGCCTATTTGTAGGTTACCCTAAAGAGACTAGGGGTGGTCTATTTTTCGATCCTAAGGAAAATAGGGTGCTTGTGTCGACAAACGCCACTTTCCTAGAGGAAGACCACGTCAGGGATCATTTACCAAGGAGTAAAATTGTGTTAAATGAAATGGATAGTACATCAGCAAGAGTTGCTGATGGGGCTAGTACGTCAACAAGCGTTGTTGATCCTAGCACGTCTAGTCAAATCCGTTCCCAAGAGTTGGGAATGCCTCGACGTAGTGGGAGGGCTGTGAGACAACCTGATCGCTACATGGGTTTAGCTGAAACCTCAATTGTCACTCCTGATGATGATTGTGAGGATCCATTGACCTATGATCAGGCAATGGTTGATGTTGACAAAGATGAGTGGATTAAAGCTATGGACCAGGAAATGAAGTCTATGTACTTCAATTCTGTATGAGAGCTTGTGGATCAACCGGATGGGGTAAAACCTATTGGTTGCAAATAGATCTATAAGCGTAAACATGGCATAGATGGGAAGGTGCAGACCTTAAAGCCCGACTAGTGGCAAAGGATTTTACCCAGGTTGAAGGGGTTGACTATGAGAAGACTTTTTCACCTGTTGCCATGGTAAAGTCGATCAGGATCCTTCTGGCCATTGCCGCGTATTATGACTACGAGGTATGGCAGATGGACGTAAAGACAACCTTTCTGAATGACAAACTTGATGAAACAATCTACATGGACCAACCCAAAGGGTTCATTTCCCAATGCCAAGAGCAAAAGATTTACCGGCTTCATAGGTCTATTTATGGATTGAAACAAGCTTCGAGGTCTTGGAATATAAGGTTTGATGAGGCGATCAAATCTTATGGCTTTGATCAAAATGTCGACGAGCCTTGTGTCTACAAGAAAATCGTTGACGAAACTGTCGCATTTTTAGTGTTGTATGTGGATGATATTCTTCTCATTGAGAATGAGGTAGAATTTCTTACTGACGTTAAGAGGTGGCCAGCTTCACAATTCCAAATGAAAGATTTGGGAGAAGCTCAGTATGTTCTAGGTATCCAGATAGTCCGGAACCAAAAGAACAGAACGCTAGCCTTGTCTCTGACGTCTTATATTGACAAGATGTTGTCTAGATATAAGATGCAGAACTCCAAGAAGGATTTTCTGCCTTTCAGGCATGGGGTTCACTTGTCTAAGGATCAGTGTCTTAAGACTCCTCAAGATGTTGAGGATATGAGACGGATTCCATATGCTTTAGCTGTAGGGAGCCTGATGTATGCCATGCTGTGTACTAGGCCCGACATCATCATTATGCAAAGAGGGATTGTCGGTGAGGTATCACCAATCCAGATTAGATCACCGGGCGCCAGTAAAGACAATCCTCAAGTATCTTAGGAGAACGAGGAACTACAACTTAGTGTATGACAGTGGGGATTTGATCCTTACGGGATACACAGATTCTGACTTTCAGACCGATAAGGATTCTAGAAAATCCACTTCGGGGTCAGCCTTCATTCTGAATGGAGGAGTCAGAGTGTGGGAAGCATCAGCGGGGATGCATCGCCGATTCCACTATGGAAGCAGAGTATGTTGCGGCTTGTGAAGCTGCAAAGGAAGCTGTTTGGCTTAGGAAGTTCATGACCGATTTGGAAGTTATTCCAAATATGAACTTGCCGATCACACTGTTCTGTGATAGCAGTCGTGCAGTAGCCAACTCACGAGAGCCTCAAAGCCATAAGAGAGGCAAACACATTGAACGGAAGTATCATCTGATACGGGAGATTGTGCACCGCAGAGACGTGACAGTCACGCAGATAGCGTCGGAGCACAACGTAGCTGATCCATTTACAAAGCCCCTCACGGCTAAGGTGTTTGAGGGTCACCTAGAGAGTCTAGGTCTTCAGGAGCTTCTTGACTAGGGCAAGTAGGAGATATGTAAACGGGTATTCAATGCCCTAGTTTATTGTATTACTTCATTGTAATTTATGTACATTTCATAAATGTATTTTCTCCACTAGCTTAGTCCAAGTGGGAGTTTGTTGGGATTTTTGTCCTAATCTCGTGTTTGTAAATTACTGTTTGAAATTAATAAGAGTTATTTATTTCATTACTTTGTGTCTCGCAATATTTACAAACTTTTCCAATAAACTAAGCTCCAGGATCATTGAATTTATGAGAGAACTAGAACTTGAACGGTGTGTAGTGGACACACTGGGAGGATCACGTTCGAGTTAATGACCCGAACGGTCTACAGTATATGGATAGGGTTGGAGACCTAATCCTAGATACACTGTGGATGCGACCCTCTTTGTATTAGATACAAACGAGGTGATCTGACTCGTTCATGTGGTTTACATGCGAGTGGGGGCATCCTATGCAATGAGATTGTACAAGACCGGACCGTGAATTATTAGACCTACTGATGTAACACCGTTGACAGTAAGGACTAATAACTTCGTAGATGACCATTAGTGACTCGACTCGAATCTCGAGCGTGTTACGGACTTCATCATGCGAGTGCGTGGCTTTGACTAGTACGGGTGAGGGTGGTCACATTTACTCGCCCAATATGCCTATCTTCTCAGGGACAGGACCAAGTAGGGAGCTGGGAAGTTAACTACACGAGATGGAATTCACTCGTTCCCGCCTTTAGGGAAACTAGTGGGGTTGTTCTCTTAAGTGTTGTCTCCAGGGCTTGGACAACGGGCACCCACCTTCTCACTGGCCCGAGAAGGGTGTTGTGTATGGTTGGACCATCACAATGTGTTGTTCATTAGAGGAGTAGTGGGGACTTAAGGAACAAGAGGTAGACATAGGGGTAAAACGATAATTTGATCCAGCCGTGTCTACGAACAACCTCTGAAGGGTCGACTCATGAGCATTGGTTATATCAGTGGACACGTAATATTCTCCACTGACGGGAGTGCAGCTACGGGCTTTAGTGTAGTGTTACCGTAGCTAATGAAGGTTGATTAACCGGGTCAAAGAGTTTGATAGGTTAATATCGAATCATTGGAGCCCGTCACTGTAGGTCCATTAGGTCCCTCGGTTGGCTCCATCTGGGTTAAAAGAAAGGTTAGAGTTTTGGTATGAGATTGAAGCGTTCAATTTCACTTAAAGGGCATTTATGTCATTTATATGAGATATGAATGATATAATATATACGTTAATGTGCATGAGATTCATAATAAACTATAGGTTAAACTAATTGTTGAATTAGGGTAATTGGAGAAATTAATTGAGAGAAATTAAATTGGATGTGATTCAATTTAATTAATCCACAATTATTGCAAATGTGATTTGCAATATGAGATATAAGATATCATATATTATATGGTTATGAAAATATGATTTGCATAACCTATGGTTGTGGTAAAATGGTGATTATGTGGAGGTTTTAACTCCATGATTATTCTACTATTTAATCCCTTCTTGCAAGAAGGAAATAAATCTTACACTCTCATTTTTTGGATTTCACCAAAGAGAAGAGTATCAATGATATGTAAGTTCTCTTTTTACTTTTTGGGAAATATGACGTAATTCCTGAAAACTCATCATACTTTCGCCTATTTTTTGATCAATTTTTAATAATAAGGTATCTATAATGGTCTAAATAACTCTCATAAATGAGAGTTATCAATCTTCTGAGTACAAGGTACACTTCTATTTCAGAATCGTCTTTTGATACTACTAATGGACTACTTCTACTCCTTCTGTTATTCAACCGTCGAATGAAAATGTTGAGAATGTACTTGATGATGTTGGTAAGGTAGAACCTGATGATAATGCACCAGATCATGTTGATGATGGTGATCTTGACGAGTCATCATACGATGAAGAAATCCATGAGGAAGTGATTCATGAGGAAGTTCATGAGCAGAGGGAGCAATCTACCCCTCAAGTAGAGAATACACAGGTTCGAAGGTCCACAAGAGAGCGTAAACCTTCAACAAAGTATCCAAACATAGAGTTCATTCTAATTAGTCACGATGGAGAGCTAGAGAGCTATCAAGAGGTCTTGTGTCATGATGAAAAAGACAAGTGGCTTGATGCAATGAATGAGGAGATGAATTCGCTGAAAAGGAATGAAACCAATGAACTAGTGTAGCTTCTAAAGGGAAATAAAGTCTTGAGAAACAAGTGGGTTTTCAAGTACAAAAAGGATGGCGAGAAGATAGTAAAACTCAAAGCCATATTAGTGGTTGATAATTCTCATCTATGAGAATTATTTAGCCTTTAAACTTAGTTATACTTGTATGTTTTCTTCATTTCTTTAGGTAAAAGTGGATAAAGTGTAGTTAATTGCATATAATTAAGAAAGAGACAAAGAATCTTGAAGAATGAGAGAAAATAACCAAACATGAAAGTAAAATCTCATTTTTTTAGTTTTGAATGCAGGAACGTAAACTGACGCAATTGCCTAGCACGCAAATGCTACGCAATTGCATTCACGTAGATGTAGAAAACGCAGAAAACTCATCATTTTTGTGATTTTGGGGGATTTTGTGTCAATTTTCTCCATAATTTCAGCAAGACAAGTTGACCCACCAAGATGGAAGCCCTAACATGTAAACCCCTATATATTTTGGAGGAGAGGTCGTAAAAAAGATAGCTCATCTTAGGAGGAGATTCCACTTTTCTGTTTTTGTTCAAGTTCTTTAATTTCTTTTAGTTGTTGTTATATTTAGCTTACTTCCGTCACTTTGTTCATTCTTCTTTATCGCTTTGTTAAGTTGTAGACTTGCTGTACTAGTCGCAAACTTCCAGTTTTGAACATCTTCATTTATGTTTTGTTACTTTAGATTCAGATTCAATATTTCAGTAATTTCTCCGATCTGTATCCCTTATTTTGCAAATAGTTGCTTGTCATTTTCAATAAAAGTTAGTTGTTCTTTCGATTCTCCAGTATTCTTTGTTCTGCAGTACTTTCTTTATTTTAACAGTCTTAGTGGTTCTCTCCATGTATGCTCAATTGTGGTAGATCGAGAGATAGAGCTTAGGATTATATTTTTCGCAAGTTATGTTTAACTTTACTTTTGCCCTTTTATCCATGAGAAGTTAACTTTCCTAGGGATTCAAAATGTGAATGCCCTAAGGAAAGACGACAAAACTCCAAAGCAAGAGTGATTTAATTAAATCTCTAAGGAAGTTTACTTTTGGTGATTTATTTGTGGGAAACCTTAGTTGGCTATCTAAGGTTACCTACCAAGCTTTAGTTCGACACCGAAAGGGTTGAGCTGAAGTGGATCTCCCAAAACCAATGGAGTAAATGGACTTAGACATAAGGCCTGAACTATGACCCTAGGCATAGGGCAAGACTTCAAAACCATAAAACCATGTGGAAGCATCTGAGATAGATTAACCATAAACATATGGAATTAATCACTCAATCTCCTAAAAACACTTCAAGGATAGTCGAATAGGAGTAGGGCTCGGTTTACTTCGTTTGGAAGGTTTGGTTGAATCACATCGCTTAGCAGCCGATTGTTGTTGCAGTGCCACGCAATTGCATTGCAGCAGTAGACATACGCAACTACGCGACAAGGCAGCGCGACGCAATTGCACTATTTTTTCGTCTCGCGCAAGTGCAGTCTACTGTCGCGCTATTGCCGCACTGCGCTACAACACGTAACTGCAAAGTGAGGCAATTGTGTCAAAGAGCATTGCCTTTCCAATTTAGTGGCATGATTATTTATTGAATCACTTACTTTTCTATTGTTTTAATTTCTTTTTATCTTAGTCAAAATCACCCCAAAAATCATCTTTTTATACCTTCGGTCACGTTTCACTTGCAGTTTGTCAACAATTTGTGTCACCTCAATAAGTTTTATTAAAATCGTTCCCTTGGGTATGATACTCTGGAATAGTCCAACTTTATATTACTTTGATCTCGTGTGCTCGTGCGTTTTCACCCCATCAAGTTTTTTGCGCCTGTCGGGGAACGACATTTTCAATAAAATTTATTTAGACACCCAAATTGTGAGCATATTGCAATTCTATTGCAATTTTATTTGCAGTTGCAAACTTTCTATAAAAAAATCAAATCAAATCTTGTTCCCATTATTTTGTAGGGTGAGGAAAGGCAATTGCTCAAGATAATAAAGAAGATGGTGTTGGGATGTATTTCCTAATCTCGTACATGTTTGTAATATTACTATTGAAATAAATAAGAGTTATTTTTTCATCACTTTTTGTCTCACATATTTACAAATTTTGTCCAATAAACTAAACTCTAAGGTCATTGAATTATGAGAGAACTAGAACTTGAATGGTGTGTAGTGGACACACAGGGAGGATCACGTTCGAGTAAATGACCCGAACGGTCTACATTATATGGATAGGGTTGGAGACTTAATCCTGGATACGCTATGGATGCGACCCGCTTTGTATTAGATACAAACGAGTTGATCCAACTCGATCATGTGGTTGACATGCGAGTGGAGGCATCCTGTGCAATGAGATTGTACAAGACCAGACCATGAATTATTAGACCTACTGATGTAACATCGTTAACAGTATAGGACTAATAACTTCGTAGATGACCATTAATGACTCGTCCTTAATCCTGAACGTGTTACGAACTCCTATCTGCAGGGGTCTGTCCTTTGACTAGTACGGGTGAGGGTGGTCACAGTTACTCGCCCAATATGCCTATCTTCTCAGGGATAGAACCACGTGGGGAGTTGGGCACTTGACTACGTGAGATGGAATTCACTCGTTCCCGACTTAGGAAAACTAGAGGGGTTGTTCCCTTAAGTGTTGTCTCTAAGGCTTAGACAACAGGCGCCCACCCTCTCACTGCCTCGAGAGGGGTGTTGTTTATGGTTGGACCATACAACGTTGGTGTTCATTAGAGGAGCAGTGGGGACTTAAGGAGCAAGAGGTACACACAGGGGTAAAACGATAGTTTTACCCAACAATGTCAATGAACAACCTGTGAAGGGTCGACTCACGGGCATTGGTTATAACAATGGACCCAACTTGTCCTACAGTGATGGGTGTGCAGCTACATGCTTTAGTGAAGTATTACCGTAGCTAATGAATGTTGATTAACCGGGTCAAAGAGTTCGAAAGGTTAGTCTTGATGGAGATCTAATCCCTTTGAGCAGCGGAAATGAGTTTGGAAATGTAATTGCTTGATTGTCTTAGTTAGAAACAAAAATCAGTACATTGACAAAACAAAATAAACATGATTATCTAATCCTAATTAGACATAGAGATATACATGCAATCATGCTTAAGTTTAACAATTAAACAAAAAGGGGAAAAATGAATTACCTTTGTAGTTTTCCACAGAACAACAACTCTTTGCTTCAAATCGTACAGCAACTCAACAGCTTCTCTGCTTCTCTGCTTTTACAAGAGGACACCACCAACAGGAAAACCTCCTATGTCTTTGAATGCTTAGATCACCCTAGGTGGGTAGGGTTCCAACAATTGGAAGATTTGGGAGTTCTTGAGAGTGAGAGATAGAGAATTCTTGCAGAGAGCACTAATCTCAAAGTCACAGCTCGATCAATTTTTTCTCACGAGGAGAAGAAACCTCAAGTGAATGGATCACTTCCCCACTCCCTATCGATGGGGAGTTGGAGGGAAGTGGAAACGTGTACTCCTGACACGTTCCCATTAATTTAACAGTTAAATTAATAATAATTAATCTAATTAATTATTAATTAAATCATATTTAATTAATTAAATTTCTTATATTTAATTTAGATTAAATCACATTTAATCAATTATCCTCCTATCCTATAGTTTTAATGCACATCTAATGCACATTAAATTTAACCTATAGTTTTCAAATATGAATCACATTCACATTTGAATTTAATATTTGAACTCTTTCAAATATTTAATTCTCTCATGTAATTTAGTATGGATCATATCCACATTAAATTTATAATATATAGTTCTAAAACTATATATTATATCGTATCAATATACATTAAGTTTATTCCCTTATGAATTTGAACATTTCAAATTCAAATGATCTAAGAACCCTTTACGAGCTAGAAGGTGTACCTAATGGACCTACAGATTAGAAGCTCCAACGATAGAGATTGCTCGGTTAATCTCATAACCTCCCAGTCAACATTCGTTAACTGCGGGAACACTCCACTAAAGTCTCGCAGCTGCACTCTTCTCACTGCAGATATATTTCTGTGTCCACGGATATTGACCAATAACAGCAAGTCAATCCTTCACGAATGTTCGTAACATCAGTTGGGTCAAATTATCGTTTTACCCCTGGGTTACATCTTGTGCCATAAGATCAGTGTTCCTCTAATGAACAATTTGTTTGTGGTCCTTCCAACAAATAGAGTCCCTCTCGGGCCAATGAGAGGGTCGTGCCCTTTGTTCAAGTCCCAGAGACACCACTTAAGGGAACATTCCTCTACTTACCCTAGTATGCGGGAAGGAGTGAATTCCATCTTGTTAAGTTAAGTTCCCAACCGCTCACTCGGTCTTGTCCCCAAGAAGGTAGACATATTGAGTCGGCGAATCTGGCCACTCTCACCCATACTAATCAAAGGACAATCCCTCGCAAAGAGGAGTTCGTAACCTACTCAGAATTGAGATCAAGTTGCCTAGGTCATCGTACTGAAATAGAAACCTAACTAGTCAACGGAGTTACAACAAGAGGTTACTATTTCGTGGTCCGGTCTTATGTAATCTTATTACATAGGACATCCCCACTTACATATCATATACACGAACACGTTAGGATCACAGTGTTTGTATCAAATACAAAGTGGGCCACATCCATAGTTTTACCATGGTAAGGTACCCAAACCTTATCCCTTAACTATAGACCCTTTAGGCTGTATCTCGAACCGAGATACTCTATATGTACACTACATTCAGTTAAAGATACATTTAACAACCTTGCATGTTTAGTTTATTGGATTTAGGGTTTAAATAAAGGCAAACTCGTAGATAACGAACAATAACTCTTTATTGAAATAATAACACTTTATTACATTAATTAGAACATAATTACAAACTACGAGTTTTAGGGCACAAACCCCAACCAACTCCCACTTGAACTAAAACTCTAGTTGGGTACATCATAATCTAAAACAGTGGTTACAGAGATAAGAAAATACAATAAACGAGGGCATCCATATACCCATTACATATCTCCCACTTGCCCTAGATTAGCCTATGTACATATCTCGTAGACCTAGACTTTCCAGATGATCCTCAAACACTTTAGCCGTGAGAGTCTTTGTAAATGGATCAACAATATTGTGCTCCGAAGCGATTTTCGTGACTGTCACATCTCCTCGTTGCACTATTTTTTGTACCAGGTGATACTTTCTCTCGATGTGCTTACCTCGCTTATGGCTGCGAGGTTTCTTCGAATTGGCTACCGCACCACTGTTGTCACAGTATAAGGTGATGGGAAATTCCATATTTGGAACGACTTCCGAATCAGTAAGGAATTTTCTTAGCCAAACAACCTCCTTAGCTGCTTCACAAGCAGCGACATACTCAACCTCCATCGTGGAGTCAGCGATGATCCTTGCTTGATGCTTCGCCATACTATAGCTCCCACGTTAAGGGTGAAAACTGATCCCGATGTGGATTTCTGAGAATACTTATCGATGCGAAAAATCGAATCGTGATATCCAATGAAGGATCAAATCCTTAGTCCCATACACAAGCGTATAGTCCCTCGTTCTCCTAAGATACTTGAGGATATTTTTAACTGCTGTCTAGTGGTCTAACCCTGGTTTGGATTGGTACCTACTGACTATTCCCACTGTATAACAAATGTCTGGCCTCGTGCACAACATATCATACATTAAGCTACCTACTGTAGAGGCATAGGGAATACATCTCATATCCTCAACTTCTGGAGGTGTCTTATGACAATGTTACTTAGACAGATGAACTCCATGCCTGAAGCGCAACAAGCCCCTCTTGGAATTCTGCATCGAATATCGAGACAACATTTTATCGATATATGACGCTTGAGACAGTGCTAGCGTTCTGTTCTTGCGATTCCTGAAGATCTGAATCCCAAGAACGTATTGCGCCTCTCCCAAATCTTTCATTTAGAATTGGGTCGCCAACCAATTTTTTATGTCAGTAAGGTATCCTACATCATTCCCAATGAGTAAGATATCATCTACATAAAGTGCTAAGAAAACTACTTTGTCGTTGATGATTCTCTTGTAAACACAAGGCTCATCAATGTTTTGGTCAAAGCCATAAAACTTGGTCGCAGTATCAAATCTTATATTCCAAGATCTGGATGCTTGTTTCAACCCATAAATGGATCGATTGAGCTTGCAAACTTTTTTCTCCTGACCTTGGGTTATGAACCCTTCGGGCTGAGACATATAGATGCTTTCGTAAAGATTACCATTCAAAAAGGCAGTCTTGACGTCCATTTGCCAAATTTCATAATCATAAAACGCGGCTATGGAGAAGAGTATCCTTATAGACTTCAACATAGTAATAGGAAAAAGGTTTCTTCATAATCAACTCCTTCCCTTTAGGTAAAACCCTTTGCTACAAGTCTAGCCTTAAAGGTGTGTATCTTTACGGCTGCATCTCTCTTTCTCTTATAGATCCATTTACACCCTATGGGTCTAACCCCTTCAGGTTGGTCTACAAGTTCCCATACTGAATTGAAGTCCATTGACTCCATTTCAAGGTCCATGGCTTTGATCCATTGGTCCTTGTCTACGTCATTCATTGCCTGTTTATGAGACAATGGATCTTCTACGCCGTCATCAGGTATGACGACTTGAGTTTCAGCTAAACCCAAGTAGGGTCAGGTTGGGAAACAACCCTCCCACTGCGTTGAGGCATTCCCAACGATTGAGAAGGACGAGACTGACTTGAGGTGCTGGCTTCTCCATCAACTCTTGATGAAGGTCCAGCTTGATCAACAACTCTTGTTGGTTCATCTGTAGCTTCATTTAACACTAATTTACTACGTGGTTTGTGGTTCCTCATGTGATTTTCCTCCAAGAATGTGGCGTTTGTTGATACAATCACCTTGTTTTCTTGTGGGTTGTAGAAAAGACCAACTCTCGTTTCTTTGGGATAACCAACAAATTGGCATAATCTCGAACGTGGTTCCAGTTTCTTCAGGTTTGTCACTAGCACGTGTGCTGGAAAATCCCAAATCCTGAAGTTTTGTAAACTAGGTTTACGCCCCTTCCACAATTCAAAAGGTTTTTCTAAAACACTCTTTGACGGAACAATGTTCAAGATTTGAACTGCAGTCTCTACTGCGTATCCCCAAAACGAGGCAGGCAATTGAGCATAACTCATCATAGAACGAACCATGTCCCACAAGGTTTTATTTCTCCTTTCTGACACACCATTTTGTTGTGGTATATTAGGTGCTGAGAGTTGAGATTTAATTCTATGTTCTATCATATAGTCCTGGAATCTCAAATGCATATACTCTCCACCTCGATCGGATCGAAGTGTTTTAATGGTTTTCCCTAATACATTCTCTACTTCAGTCTTATACTCTTTGAACTTTTGAAGAGCCTCAGACTTGTGATGCATTAAATATAGATAACCATTCCTCGAATAATCATCTATAAAAGAGATGAAATATTCGTACCCTCCTCGAGCTTTAACATTCACCAGAGCACAAAGATCCGAATGTACAAGTGCTAAGGGTTCTATGGCTCTGTAACCTTTTCCAGTAAAAGATCGCTTGGTCATTTTACCTTCCAAGCATGATTCTCAAGGAGGTAAAGAATCATTTTCTAACTTATTTAGAAGTCCATTCTTAGATAATCTCTCAATTCGGTTGAGATTTATATGACCAAGTCTAAGATGCTATAGATAGGTATTATTTTGAGAAATTGTTTGCCTTTTACTTTGAGTGTTAGCAGTTTTAAACATCTCATGATTCAAAATTGCTTTAGTTTTATTCGGTTTAAGTACATAAAATCCGTTTTTCAATTTAGCAGAACAAATATTGACACCCTATTTTAAAATGAACGTTTCATTCAATGAAAAGGAAATACAATATCCAAGTTCTATTAAACAAGAGATATAAATTAAGTTCCACTTAATCTTAGGAACTATATACAGATTTAAAATAATTCTATCTCCGAAAAATAGCTTGGGATCTCCCACTTCACGGGCTGAGACGACGTCTCCCGTTCTGACCCTGAGCGTCATCTCACCCTCTTCGAGCTCCTTGAAGGAACTAGTTTCCTGAAACGAAGAGCAAACATGATTAGTGGCTCCTAAATCAAGTATCCAAGTAAAAACATCATTTTCCACTAAACAAGTTTCAAGAATAAGCAAATCTAATTTACCTTTCTTCTCTTTGAGCTCAACAAGGTATTTTGGGCAGTTTCTCTTCCAGTGCCCATCCACGTTGCAGTGGAAACATTTTTCTTTGTCTGCAACGTTGGCATTTCCCTTGCCTTTATCAGCAGCAGGCGCCTTCCCTTTCCCTCCTATATTCTTCTTTTGGGTTTTCTTATGCCCAGAAGTTGAACCACACGACTTAGTCCCAGAGGATGAACCCTTATGGAGCCTTCTGGAATGGGCAAACAGATTTGCTTCTCCATCAGCCTGTCCTTTATTCTTCATAAGAGACTGGAAAGTTTGTAGTTCATTGAGCAGAGTAGTCAGGTTATACTCTGTCTTGTTCATCACCACATTGCTGCGAAATTGTAGGAAACTCTTCGGAAGAGATTCCAGGATGAACGAGACCTGACTTTGCTCGTCAATGACCGCTCCGTTCATCTAAGCCACGTTGAAGTGGACCATCAGATCAAGAACGTGTTCTCTCACCGATGACCCCTCCTTCATACTGGAGTTATAAACGTATTTGAGGATTCGTGTCGAAGCCGTCCGAGACGGTTGTCCAAATATCCTCCCACAGCGAACTCATGATCTCACGAGCTGAGATCATGCCCTCGTGCTTTTTGGCTAGAACTTCAAAAACAATAGCCAAAATGTAGACCTTGGCCTTATCATTGGCCTTGATCCAGCAGTCGTACGCCTCCTTAACAGATTGAGGAACGTTTCAAGCAGGGACCTAAGGACATTCCTCAATCAGTACACACCGTAGGTAGTCAACAACAAGAATCGTATTCAAGTTGAACTTCCACGTAGTAAAGTTCTCACCAGTTAAACGATCACTTTTTAGTAAGGCAATTATTGAGGACGACATGCTGAAAATCCAAAAGACTTCTAATTAGTTATGCCTTTTAACCAATTATAAAACCAATCATATTTAGCAAAATTATTAAAGAACCCTAGTGTTTAAATTAAACTCAGTGTTTAATTAAATCTTTAATTTTGCAACGATATTTCAAGGGTTTAAAACAAAAGCCTCCGTCGGGCGGTCAGTCATTCCTCCCCTGAATTGAGACTTTCTCAGCCAATTGTCACTACCAGAACATCTCATGTCTCAATGGTTCTTAGCTACCGTTTGTTTGGTCAAGGACTTGTTAACTAGCTTAACTCATCCCGTAAATGGACCCTACCATTTTCATATCTAATAGGTACGAGCCAACAGGATACTATTAAGAAAGACAACTGTTGGCAAATTACCGAAGAGACCCTATCCATTTCTGGAGTTTCGATGTTCCGATCCCTATAGTCAGGCCCTTCGTAGGGTTTGACTGTTCCAGGACAACCTAGCAGGCAGACTATAGAAATATCATGGTGTGACCTAATGGAGGAGACCGTAGGATACGTTGACACACGTCCTGCTCCCATTTACTATGGATACTTCCCTCATTCACCTTGGTATTGAACCATGCAAACACTTATCGTAGGGGGACGTCCTATTGACGCCACGTAGCCGAGCATGGAACTCACGGTGTGAACTCTTGAGGACGTGAGAGTAAACTTGATGTGAACATCTCGTTTTCTCCCACTGAAGCTCCTAAGGTTAGGGTATAGGTTTAACTTAGTCGGATTATGGCTAAAAGAATCTAAATCTATGCCTATTATAACTATTATAACTAGGTCTTTTAACCTTATGTCTAGGTGAATAAACATTTTAATTACCTAGATATAAAATAGAACTAAGGTTAATTCAACTCAAGTTCTGGATCAGTTCCCAGGTAGGAGGTGTTCCGTTAACCGTCAACTTAAGTACCTCCAACCTTGGACAGAACTTCACCAGTAGAGTTCCCTTATAACCAAAGTCCTAATGTCCTACTATATTTTAACTATTTAAAATATTATGTAAGACTAATTTCTAATCCTATTAGAAATTAAAACTTAGGTCTAAATTAATTTAAACAATTTAAAACTAATTTAAATTTTAACCCAAGTTCCTATGTTTGCATGCATTTCTTTATTATAGGTTATGGTTTCTAAAACCCCTTTAATTTATAACTTTTATAAATTTAATAATTAACCTATGATAAAGAAACTATATTATAAAACCATTGTTGCAATTATAAATAAAAAATTCAACTAATTGAATAATAAAATTACTTAAATAAAATAACAATTATTTTAAACTAAGTAATTTCATGCTCAATGCAATTTATTTTCCATATAATCTAATTATAACATTTATAATTAATTACTCATGAAAAATAACTTAATCATGCATCTTAACCATATTCATATAACAATTATACAAATAAAATGCATGAACATGCTTATCCTAAGGTGGGAAAAATTCTAAATGACATTCATAAAGAAATATAGCTGTAAAACCGGAATAATTTGGCCCCTAAAGTGCAAAAATAATAAAATTACACTAATTTTATTACATAAACCGGTTCAAAACTCCTTGAACCAGGCTTGAATCACTCGAACCAGACCGAAATCCAACCAAACTGTTGAACCGGTCTGCACCTGCTGGCATGCCATCACGACGTTGCAACGCTGATGCGAGTGTTGCAACGCCCGCTTCGTCCACGCACGCGCCTTCTATCGGGGTGGCATTGCAACGCTGAGGGGCAGCGTTGCACCGCCGCTGACCCCTGGAGCTCCCGCATCGATAGGGAGACTGGCGTTGCGACGCCGTTCCTCAGCGTTGCAACGCTGATGAACGGCGTTGCAACGCTGCTGCTTCGACAACAACTTTTCTCTTCGAACACCACAGCTTCAATCTTCAAATTTTCCTTCGATTCTCAACCAAATTGCATGAAACTGGTCCCGAACGACTCTTATTTCGAATACAGACTCGATAAAGCACTTAATTGCCTAAAACACAGGGGCCTTTACATACAAATTGATCAAATCAAAAGAGTAAACTATGGCCAAATACTCCTAAACAGTTTTACAGCAAACCAAAATGAATTTCCCACCAAATCATTGCATTTTTGCTTCAACCAAACCAAAACAAGCATTGCTCTGATACCAATTGATGGAGATCTAATCCCCTTGAGCAACGGAAACGAGTTTGGAATCGTAATTGCTTGATTGTTTTAGTTAGAAACAAAAACGAGTACATTGACAAAACATAACAAACATGCTTATCTAATCCTAATTAGACATGGAGATATACATGCAAATATGCTTAAGTTTAACAATTAAACAAAAAGGGGAAAAAGGAATTACCTTTGTAGTTTTCCACAAAACAACAACTCTTTGCTCCAAATCGTACAACAACTCAGCAACTTCTTTACTTCTCTGCTTTTACAAGAGGACACCACCAACAGGAAAACCTCTTATGTCTCTGAATGCTTAGATCACCCTGTGGGTAGGGTTCCAACAATTGGAAGATTTGGGAGTTCTTGAGAGTGAGAGATAGAGAATTCTTGCAGAGAGCACTAATCTCAAAGTCACAGCTAGATCAATTTTTTCTCACGAGGAGAAGAAACCTGAAGTGAAGGGATCACTTCCCCACTCCCTATCGATGGGGAGTTGGAGGGAAGTGGGAACTTGTCCTGCTTACACGTTCCCATTAATTTAACAATTAAATTAATATAAATTAATTATTAATTAAATCATATTTAATTAATTAAATTTATTATATTTAATTTAGATTAAATCACATTTAATCAATTATTCCCCTATCCTATAGTTTTAATGCACATCTAATGCACATTAAATTTAACTTATAGTTTTCAAATATGAATCACATTCACATTTGAATTTAATATTTGAACTCTTTCAAATATTTAATTCTCTCATGTAATTTAATATGGATCATATTCACATTAAATTTATAATATATAGTTCTAAAAGTATATATTATATCGTATCTAAATACATCAAATTTATTCCATTATGAATTTGAACATTTCAAATTCAAATGATCTAAGAACCCTTTACGAGCTAGAAGGTGGACCTAATGAACCTGCATATCAGAAGCTCCAACGATACGAGATTACTCGGTTAATCATATTAACCTCCCAATCAACATTCGTTAACTGCGGGAACACTCCGCTAAAGTCCACAACTGCACTCTTCTCACTGCAGATATATTTCTTTGTCCACGGATATTGACCAATAATAGCAAGTCAATCATTCACGAATGTTCGTAACACCAGCTGGATAAAATTATCGTTTTACCCCTGGATTACATCTTGTGCCTTAAGTATCAGTGCTTCTCTAATGAACAATTTGTTTGTGGTCCTACCAACAAACAGAGTCCCTCTCGGGCCAATGAGAGGGTTGTGCCATTTGTTCAAGTCCCGGAGACACCACTTAAGGGAACATTCCTCAACTTACCCTAGTAGGTGGGAATGAGTGAATTCCATCTTGCTAAGTTAAGTTCTCAGCCGGTCACTCGGTCTAGTCCCCAAGAAGGTAGGCATATTGAGTCGGCGAATCTGGCCACTCTCACCCATACTAGTCAAAGGACAATCCCTCGTGAACAGGAGTTCGTAACCTGCTTTGGATTGAGATCAAGTTGCCTAGGTCATCCTAGTGAAATAGAAACCTAACTAGTCAACGGAGTTATAGCTAGAGGTTACTATTTTGTGGTCCGGTCTTATGTAATCTCATTAAATAGGATATCCCCACTCACATGTCATCTACACGAACACGTTAGGATCATAGTGTTTGTATCAAATAAAAAGTGGGCCACATCCATAAATTTACCAGGGTAAGGTACCCAAACCTTATCCCCTAATTATAGACCCTTTAGGCTGTATCTTGAACCGAGATCCTCTCTATGTACACTACATTCAGTTAAAGATACATTTAGCAGCCTTGGATGTTTAGTTTATTGGATTTAGGGTTTAAATAAAGGCAAACTCGTAGATAACTAACAATAACTCTTTATTGAAATAATAACACTTTATTACATTTATTAGAACATAATTACAAACTACGAGTTTTAGGGCACAAACCCCAACAAGTCTTGGATCATTAGAGCTCATCATTGTAGGTCCATTAGGTCCCTCGGTTGGCTCAAACTGGATACATAGAGGGTTTACAGTTTAGTGTGGATTTGAAGTGTTCAAATTCATTAAAAGGGTATTTATGTCATTTATGTGAGATATGATTGACATATTATATAGTTTAATGTGAATGAGATTCATAATAAACTATAGGTTAGCCTAATTGCTTAATTAGTGCTAATTTAGAGAAATTGGATTGAGAGAAATTAAATTAAATATGATTCAATTTAAAATCCACAACTATGCAAATGTGATTTGTATTATAAGGTATGAGATATCTTATTATACGTGGTTATGTAAATATGATTTGTATAACCTAAGGTTGTAAAATGGTAAATAGGTGGAGCTTTCAACTCCACCTATCATCATTATTTAAATCGCTTATGAGAAGGCTTTAGTGATCATACAAGTCATTTTTTGATTTCATCCAAGATCTTTTTCTCAAATTCTCTCAACTCTCTCGAAGTTTCTCTCTACCCCTAAACCAAAAGAGTCCCACCACTCTCCATTTACCGAAGGAGAACAACTGAGAAGATCTTTCGGAGGTGTTTAATTGTTCGTTGTTCGGAGAGTTCGTGATCGTAGAGATCGAGAGCACGAAGAGTTCGTGACCGAGAAGGAATTCTTGGAGAAGCGTTCTTCAACAAGTAAGTAGGTTTCTTACTGTTTTTTTCCTTCAATTTCAACATGTTTAATCTAAAATCTATAGGATAGGTTTAATTTTAAGAAATGTTTTCACACACGACGATTCAAAGTCGTTTTCCGTTGCGGGAGATTTATTCCCTTCAGATGGAAGTAGATATCATGGCAACATTGCATGCACAAACTTCATCATTGAGCTACATGATGGAAAATTTAATAATGACAAATTTCATAACTCCGACGAACCCTATTTCTTCTATTTCTTGTATTTACTGTAAAGGAAGTCATATATTTGATAATTGTTCTTATAATCCTGATTCTTTATATTATGGACTTTTACCTAGATTTACAAATCAACATCAATACCAGTGTTTCCAACCAGGGAACATGATTCCAAAAGAGCCTAACATTAAAGAACTTGTGAGGGAATACAGGGCAAAAAACGATGTTGTGATGCCAAACCAAGCCACATTTTTACGCAATTTGGAGATCTAGGTAGAACAAGTTGCAAATGAATTGTAGGACAAGTCTCAAGGAATCTTGTTCGAAAATATAGAGACTTCAAAACAAGAAGAAAAACAACAATGTGAGGTGGTGACACTTAGAGTTGAAATTGAACATGAAGACCCTGAATTCCTAATAGAAGCACAATGCATCCCAACACTTGAAAGCTCTGAGGAGCCAGAAGGGAGAACAAAGATTAAAGAACAACCACCTCTCGAAAAGAAGGAACCACCCGAGGAAGTGGCAGTGAGCTATGCAATTTCAATTCCACAACCAATGACATCCAAAGAGCTTCCGGTACTAGAATGCCCAACTTTCACTTATTGCAGCATGTAGGAAAGGCTTAATGAAAAAGAGTGCAAAAAGGAAAGCATGATGGATGACAATCTGCAGGATTTCATACAAATGACAATCTCTACTTCCAAAGGAACATATAAATCTCTTGAGCAAGCAAGACCTATTGTGATGAAAGCACCTCAACTAAGCTCAAATCTCGTCCATCATCAAGACCAAGGTGCAAAATGAAGGAACATGGTTGCGGTCTACCTACTGGAATAGGATAGGGTTTTTTCATTTTTGTTGTTATTATTATTATTATTTAAAAAACACAAAAAAAGTAAAAAATCCCTATTTCTTTAATTGAGAAATTTAGGAAAATTCTGTCTAAGGATGGATCCTGTCTAAGTTGAGGTACTTAAGCTGACCGTTTAGGGAACACCTCTACCTATCTACCTGGGAAATTACCTGAGAATTTAAAAAATTCGAAAGAAATAAGGCAAAAAAAAAAAAAAAAAAACATGTATGAGCTCTTCTTCTAGATTATGTGAACTTTTTGACCATTTACTTGTGAGTGAAAGACCAAAAAGGCAAAGGGATCGTTCTCCTCAAATTCTCAAAAATCATTCTTCCACATCCAATGAACCCTGAGGCGAGTAATGGAAACAATGTCACATTCTTCTACATAGGAGAGTTTCTTTCTAACTTTTCTTTCCAACTTTTATTATTTGTTGTTTCTTTTTGTTTAAGGTTTAGTTAGATACTTTTGTGCTTTCTTTAGTTTTTTTCTAAAAAAAAATTATTTTGACTTGTTCAAGTTGCCAACACAATTCTTATGAGATTTGTTTGAATTTCGTTTTTGTTGAATACCTTTCATGATGAAATTTTAGAGTATGCTCAGTTCATTAAATACTTAGAATTATTACGTTTATGCTTCCCAAACAAACAACTTAATGATTCCTTGTCTTTATAAAATACCCAAGTCTCAACCCACAAAGTTTGTACATCGAATCCCCTTAGGCAAGTCTAGCTTAGATGTTCTGTAAATCACCCTTCTTACCTCCTGCGCTATACTCATCCAAAGAGTACATTGACCCGTTTAAGTTTTGGGGTGAGTCATGTAATATTACTCGTGTAATTATATGTTGTTGTAACACTACAGTTGTAGTACTATTATTGTAGTTTTATGCTATTGTAACAACTGCTAGAATTTTCCAAAAAAAAAAAAGTTCTCCTCCTTCCAAAGGTTAACTAAGTAGCTAGGGGCGGTCATGATACCCATGATTTCCTTTGCATGAAAGGTTAACATAAGAAAGTGAGCATGTGAAAATGACCTTGAGTGATAAGTGCTCGTAGCTAGATACTTTCACCAAAAAGTGTTAGTAAGCTAGAGCGAAGGCACAAATGACAAAAAGGTCCCCGCTTGAAAAAAAAAAGAGAGAATTTTTTTTTCATCCTAGTAGTGAAAAATCAGTTTGGGGGTCATTGTTAGGTGTAAATAGCTTGTTTAGCAACTAAGTGAAACATGGCTAAAGGTAATAGGTAGTATGAATTTAAGGTGAGGTTATGAGAGGAAAGTATTTTGTTTAGGCAAGGAAAGCATGAAGTTGCATGTAGTGGAAACATTCATGTAAAGTTAAAGTGTTATGAGCATGAGACCTCACCTGAAAAGCGTATTGTTCAAAAGAACTATTCTTAGAATTGGATTTGACTTGTGTTTATTATTGCTTGAGGACAAGCAATAACTCAAGTTTGGAGGTGTGATACTTCTCATTTATGAGAATTATTTAGCCTTTAAACTTAGTTATACTTATATGTTTTCTTCATTTCTTTAGGTAAAAGTGGATAAAGTGGAGTCAATTGCATATAATTAAGGAAAAGACAAAAATTCTTGAAGAATGAGAGAAAATAAGCAAACATGTGTTGGGATGTTTGTCCTAATCTCGTATTGTTTGTAAATTACTATATGAAATTAATAAAGAGTTATTCATTTCTTCATTTTGTGTATCGCATTTTATACAAACTTTGACCAATAATCTAAGCTCCAGAGACATTGAATTCATGAGAGAACTAGAACTTGAACGATGTGTAGTGGACACATAGGAAGGATCACGTTCGAGTAAATGACCCGAACGGTCTACAGTATATGGATAGGGTTGGAGACCTAATCCTGGATACGCTGTGGATGCGGCCGGCTTTGTATTAGGATACAAATGAGGGGATCAGACTCGTTCATGTTGTTGACCTGCAAGTGGGAGCATCCTGTGCAATGAGATTGTACAAGACCGGACCGTGAATTATTAGACCTACTGATGTAACACCGTTGACAGTAAGGACTAATAACTTCGTAGATGACCATTAGTGACTCGACCTGAATCTTGAGCGTGTTTCGGACTCTTGTGTGCGGGGTCTGTCATTTGATTAGTACGGGTGAGGGTGGTCACAGTTACTCACCCAATATGCCTATCTTCTCAGGGACAGGATCAAGTAGGGAGCTGAGAACTTAACTACGCGATATGGAATTCACTCGTTCTCACCTTTAGGGAAACTAGAGGGGTTGTTCCCTTAAGTGTTGTCTCCAGGGCTTGGACAACGGGCGCCCACTCTCTCACTAGCATGAGAGAGTTGTTGTGTATGGTCAGACCATTACAACGTTGTTGTTCATTAGAGGAGCAGTGGAGACTTAAGGAGCAAAAAGTTGACACAGGGGTAAAACGATAATTTGACCCAACAGTGTCTACGAACAACCTGTGAAGGGTCGACTCATGGGCATTGGTTATATCAGTGGACACGTAATATTCTTGCACTGACGGGAGTGCAACTACGGGCTTTAGTGGAGTGTTACCGTAGCTAATGAATGTTGATTAACCGAGTCAAAGAGTTTGATAGGTTAATCTCGGATCATTGGAGCTCGTCACTGTAGGTCCATTAGGTCCCTCGATTGGCTCAATCTGGGTTAATAGAAGAGTTAGTGTTTTGGTGTGAATTGAAGTGTTCAATTTCACTAAAAGGGCATTTATGTCATTTATATGAGATATGAATGATATAATATATAGTTTAATGTGAATGAGATTCATAATAAACTATAGGTTAGCCTAATTGTTGAATTAGGGCTAATTGGAGAAATTAGGTTGAGAGATATTAAATTGGATGTGATTCAATTTAATAAATCCACAATATTGCAAATGTGATTTGTGATATGAGATATCTTATAATATATGGTTATACAAATATGATTTGCATAATCTATAATTGTGGTAAAATGGTAAATAGGTGGAGATTTCAACTCCACCTATCTCCATTATATAAACCCTTATTGCAAGAAGGAATGTAAGCTTTTCTCTCATTTTTGGATTTTCACCAAAAGAAGAGATTACTTTTCTCTCAAATTCTCTCTACTTTTCTCTTAAATTCTCTCTAGCTTTCTCCTCTCAAAAACCAAAAACACAAAAGTTCACATAAACTTCCTTCTTCCAAAAGAAGAACAACTGAGAAGCTGAAGGGTTGTGTTCGGCCTTTGTTCGAGAGAAGGGTTCGAGATCGTTGGGAGAACACGAAGAGTTCGTGAACGGAAAGGAAAAATTGAAACACGTCTTCAACAAGTAAGTACATACTGATTTTTCTTTCCATTTAAGCATGTTTAGCCTAGATCTAAATGTGAGATTAATTTTAACGAAACAATAGTAGCATAACTTCACCATGACGATTCAATCGTCTTCCGCTGCGTGTGAGTTTCATTCCCTTCAATATGAAAATAGAATCTCATTTTTTTAGTTTTGAACGCAGGAACGTAACGCAAATGCTATGCAATTGCATGCACGCAGATCTGGAAAATGTAGAAAATCGCAAGGGAACACAAATTGACGCAATTGCGTAGCAGACAGGTCTGGAAAAACGCAGGAAACTCGTAATTTCCGTGATTTTAGTGGGTTTTTGTGTCGATTTTCTCCATAATTTCAGCAAGACAAGTTGACCCACAAAGATGGAAGCCATAGCATGTAAACCCTATATATTTTGGAGGAGGGGGCCGTAAAAAAGAGAGCTAATCTTAGGAGGAGATTCCACTTTTTTGTTTTTGTTCAAGTTCTTTAATTTGTTTTAGTTGTTGTTGTATTTAGCTTACTGCCGTCACTTTGCTTATTCTTCTTTATCGCTTTGTCAAGTAGTAGACTTGTTGTACTAGTCGCAAACTTCCAGTTTTGAGCATCTTCGTTTATGTTTTGTTACTTTAGATTCAGATTCAACATTTCAATATTTTCTCCAATCTGTATCCCTTATATCGCAAATAGTTGCTTGTCATTTTCAATAAAAGTTAGTTGTTTTTTCAATTCTCCAGTATTCTTTGTTCTGCAGTACTTTTTTTATTTTAACAGTCTAAGTGGTTCTCTCGGTGTATGCTCAATTGTGGTAGATCAAGAGATAGAGCTTAGGATTATGTTTTCACAAGTTATGTTAACTTTACTTTTGTTGTTTTATCCGTGAGGAGTTAACTTTCCTAGGGATTCAAAATGGTGAATGCTCTAAGGAAAGACAACAAAACTCTATAGAAAGAGCGATTTGATTAAACCTCTGAGGAAGCTTACTTTTGGTGATTTATTTGCGGGAAGCCTTAGTTGGCCATCTAAGGTTACCTACCAAGCTTTAGTTCGACATCGAAAGGGTTGAGCTGAAGTGAATCTCCCAAAAGAAATGGACTAAAGGGGCTTAGACATAAGGCCTGAACTATGACCCTAGGCATAGGGCAATATTCCAAAACCTTAGAGCCATGTGCGCAAGCATCGAAGATAGATTAACCATAGAAATATGGGATTAATCGCTCAATCTCCTAAAGACACTTCAAGGAAGGTTGAATAGGAGTAGGGCTCTGTTTACTTCGGTTGGAAGGTTTGGTTGAATCACATCGTTTAGCAGCCGATTGCTGTTGCAGTGCCACGCAATTGCATTGCAGCAGTAGACATACACAACTACGGGACAAGCCAGCACGATGGAATTGCGCTATTTTGCCTTTTCGCACAAGTGTAGTCTACTGTCGTGCTATTGCCACATTGTGCTGCAAGACGTAACTGCCAAGGGAGGCAATTGTGTCAAAGTGCGTTGTCTTCCAATTTAGTGGCATGATCATTTCTTGAATCCGTTACTTTTCTATTGTTTTCATTTCTTTTTACCTTAGTCAAAATAACCCCAAAAATCATCTTTTTATACCTTCGGTCACATTTCACTTGCAGTTTGTCAACAATTTGGGTCATCTCAATAAGTTTTATTAAAACCGTTCCCTTGGGTACGATACTCTGGAATACTCCAATTTTATATTACTTCGATCACATGCGCTTGTGTGTTTTCGCCGTATTAGTGGTAAAGGATGTAACTAGAAAAAGGACATTGACTTTGATGAGATATTTTCTCCAGTAGTCAAAATGACATTTATCAGAACAGTTTTGGGTTGATCTTGAATTGAAACAACTTGATGTAAAAAATGCATTTTTACATGGTGATTTGCATGAACAGATCTACATGGAGCAACCTGAAAGAATTTGAAGAAAAAGAGAAAGATAAACTTGTTTGCAAGTTGAAGAATAGTCTTTATAGGCTTAAACAAGCACAAAGACAGTGGTACAAGAAATTATATTCGTTTATGACAAACAATTATTATAAACGAACTACAACTTATTCTTGTATGTATTTTAGAAAGTTTCATGGAGATAACTTCATTATTCTGCTTTTATATGTAGATGATATGTTGATAATTGGACAAGATGCAAATATGATTCAAAGTTTGAAGAAAGATTTGTCCAAGTCATTTGACATGTAAGATTTAGGCCCTACAAAGCAAATCTTAGACATGAAGATTACACGTGATAGGAAAGCTGAGAAATTATGGTTATCTTAGGAGAAGTATATTGAACGGGTTCTTGGAAGGTTCAATATAAAGCATGCTAAGCCTGTTGGTACACCGTTAGCAACTCGCTTCAAGCTAGGTAAGAGAGCTTATCCTACAACAGAGAATGAGAAAGAAGCTATGTCAGTCATTCCTTACTCTTCTGCAGTTGGTTCTCTAATGTATGCTATGGTGTGTACTAGACCTGACATTATACATGTAGTCAGTTTAGTGAGTCGTTTCTTATCCAATCCAGGTAAGGTTCACTAGGAAGTAGTGAAGTGGATCTTCATACTTACGAGACACCTCCAAATTGAGTTTATGTTATGGAGGTGGTAAACTTATACTTCAAGACTATACTGATGCAGGCATTAAAGGAATCTGAATTCTCTTGAGCAGCGGAAACGTGTAATTAGATCGTAATTGCTTGTTTGTTTATAGTTTACTCCAAAATCCAATACATTAGAAAATAACTGAGATAAACAAATTAAAGCATGGATTTACTAAATTAAACATGTTGTACAAAATTCTAAACTAAAAGGAATTCAGAATTTACCTTTGTAGTTTCAACTTGACAACAACTCCTTGTTAATCCAGCAATTGCACAACACGGTAAACAACAAGTTTTTCTTCTCAGCAGAATACTACCAACAGGAAAACTTCCTATGTCTCTGAGTTCTCTTAGATCAAGCTTTGGTGGAAAAGCTACAACAATTGGGAGAGAAGGGAATTTTAGAGAGAGAATATTCTTGTGAGAATTTTTATAGCAATTCTAGCAATTACACAAAATCACAGATCGATCCTCTTCTTCACTCTCCCAATCAAAAATAAGAAGAGGAATTGAGAGAAACTCCCCACTCCCTATCGATAGGGAGTTGGAGAGACGTGGGGAACGTGTCATCCTAACACATTCCCATTTTATTTTAATTAATTTAATGATTAATCTAGTTAATGATTAATATAATTAATTAATATAAATAAATCTTATTTAATTATATTAATTTCAATTAAATCATATTTAATTAAAAATCAAATTAAATACCATATATTTAATTATGATTAAACCACATTTAACCATTTTCCCTCTAACTTATAGTATTAATGTACACCTTATGCACATTAAATTTTAGCCTATAGTTTTAAATAGGAATCTCATTCACATTTAAATAATATTTGAACTCTTTCATATATTTAATTATCTCAATTAATTTAATATGAATCATATTCAAATTAAATTTATAATATAAAGTTTAAATGCACATGAAAAATTTATATTATAATGTATCTCTATACATCATCCTTATTCCCTAATTGAATTTGAACATTTCAAAATCAAATGATCTAAGAACCCTTTACGAGCTAGAAAGTGGAGATAATGGGCCTACATATCCGAAACTCCAACGATACAAGGTTATTCTGTTAATCTCATTAACCTACTAATCAACCTTCGTTAATTGCGGGAACACTCAACTAAAGTCCCGCAATTGCACTCTTCTCATGCAGATATATTTCTGTGTCCACGGATATCGACCAATAACAACAAGATAATCCTTCACGAATGTTCGTAACGCCAGTTAGGTGAAATTACCATTTTACCCCTAGGTTACATCTTTTACCTTAAGTTCCAGTGCTCCTCTAATGAACAAACTGTTTATGGTCCTACCAATAAACAGATGTCCCTCTCGGGCCCTTAAGTCCTAGAGACACCATTTAAGGGAACATTCATCTACTTACTTTAAAAGGCGGGAAAGAGTGAATTCCTTTTTGCTAGGTTAAGTCCCCAGCCACTTGCTCGGTCTAGTTCCCAAGAAGGTAGGCATATTGAGTCGACGTCTCGGGCCACTCTCACCCATACTGGTCAAAGGACAATCCCTCGTAAACAGGAGTTAATAACCTGCTCATGATTGAGATCAAGTTTCCTAGGTCATCCTATTAAAATAGAAATCTAACTAGTCAATGGAGTTACATCTAGTAATTACTATTTCGTGGTCCAATCTTATGCAATCTCATTACATAGGATATCCCCACTCACATGTCATCAAATACAAAGTAGGCCATATCGATAGTATTACTAGGGTGAGGTTGTTGGATATGTGCCCTAAAACTTATGTAATTTTGATCAAATAAATAAAGAGTTATTTGTTTTGATAAAATTATATTCTCGATTTATAAATCCAATAAACTAAGCTCAAAGGTTATAATATATCTTGAACTTCAGTGCAATAGACACTATTTGGATTATGATCAAGAGAATAACCTAAATGGTCTATGGTATAAAAATAAGGTTGGAAACATTATTATGGTAACACCATGGATGCGACCCACTCTGTAGTTAGAAAAAATGAGGTAATCCAACTCATTCATGTGGATGACATGCGAGTGGAGGCATCCTGTATGAAGAATTCATACAAGACCTGACTGAAAATTATTAGTCTGACAAGTATAACACCGTTAACATGATAAGACTAATAATTTATAGATGATCATTAGTGACTCGACCTGAATCCTGAGCAAGTTCAGAACTTCTGCTTACAGGGGGTTGTCCTTAGACTAGTATGGGTGAGAGTGGCCTGTAGCTGACTCAATAAGCCTACCATCTTAGGGACAAAACCTCGTAGGTAGCTGGGGACTTAACTATGCAAGATGGAATTCACTCATTCCTACACTATGGAATAAGATAAGTTGTTCCCTTAAGAACTTAGTCTAGGTCTTGAACAACGGGGCCCCGCTTTCTAAACTAGCTTAAGAGGGTATGAGTTTATGGTAGGACCATAGACTTGTTATTCATTAGAGGATCAATGGTATTTAAGGTACAAAGAGGTAATCATAGGGGTAAAACGATAATTTGACCCAAATGTGATTACGAACAACCTGTGAAGGGTCGACTCATGGGTAATGATTATATCAATGGACACAATATAATCTACAGTGAAGAGAGTGCAACTACAAGTCTATATTGGAGTGACTTGTAGTTAATGAATATTGATTAACTGGATCAAAGAGTTTGATCAGTTAATCTCACATCATTGGAGCTCATGAACTGTAGGTCCATTAGGTCCCTCCGTTGGCTCAACACTGTAATATTGAGGGTATAAAGTTAGGAATGAGGTTGAAGTGTTCGATTTCATATATGAGGTGTTATATCAATTATATGTGATATAATTGATATAATATATAGTTTTAATGTGAATTAGATTCACATATTAACTATATACTAATGAGAAAATTAAGGAGGGATATGATGGTAATTTCCATCCTATTTCCCTATAAATAGTTGCTTGAGATGCAACTTTGGGTTAAGACTTTCACATAAACCATAGAATTCTCTCATTTGTGTTGGAAAGAGTTCCAAACACAAATCCAAAAGATCTCCTCACCTCATCCTAAAGGAACCCACCTTCCTCCCTCACTTAGAGAACAACGGAGAAGATAGTGGTGGATCTTCATAAGGTTCGGGTTTGTTGCTGAGATCGTGATCATTGGAGGAGGAATTCGTGAAGAAAGTATTCTTCAAAGGTAATATCTTACTGTCCTACTTTGTAAAGCATGCTTAATCTTAGATTTAGTTCTTGTATCTTAGATCTATGTAACAAAATCATGAAAACACGATTCACTATCGCTTCCGCTGCAGGATTCAATACCTTCAATTGGTATCAGAAACCTATTGTGTTCTTGACTTTTTTCTGGATTAATCATGAACAAAGGTGGGATTTACTGATTTCATGAGATGTTTAATCAGTTTGCAAAATTAGATGTTTTCGTTTTTGGCACCATAGATTTATAATTTTATTTCATTGATTCGTTCAATGTAAGGGCCCGGTGTTTTGGGCAATTTAATTTTAAATTGAGTCTGTATGTCTGTGTCGATCGAGGCAAAGTGGTTGCTAAAAAGAACGGATAAAAAACGAGCAAAAACAACAAATGTGTTTGTTGTACTATGTGAAGTGTTGCAACGCTGTTCATCAGCGTTACAACGCCGTTGAGGCGGTCTTCAAGCTGCAGGAGGTGCAGTGTTGCAACGCTCCAATTAGCGTCGCAACACTAGGACGTGGAGACGATGGCGTTGCAACGCTGAAGCTGTTGAGGCGCGCGACATGAAAGAGTCAGCGTTACAATGCTATCCTCAGTGTTGCAACGCTGCTAGAGTAACGTTACAACGGGCAGAAATGGACAAGGTGCAGCGTTGCAACGCCGAAAGCATTTCAGGAGTTTTCTTAACAGGCAGAAATGCATTTTTTGTAATATATAATTAATATAAAAACGTTTATATTAATTTTATTTAATATTATTAATTTTAATTAATATAATTAGATTATATTGATTAAAATTAATTTTAGGGATGCCAAAAATGATCTAATTTTGCTTTTAAATTATGAAATTGTTGTATAATTATTGTCATGCATAATGTATGCTATTATTTTAGATATCCCACCTTAGGTTAAGCATTTCTATGCATCATTTATAATATAAAACGTTATATTATATAGTTTGCATGTATAATTAATATAAGGTGTTATATTAATTTATGGACAACATTGACATACATTTTGATTCATGAGATGAATATGTGATGTATGTTTATTATTCATGTGATGGATGATCAAGCAAATATAACATAGTATGCATGTCACCTAAGGTTAATTATTAGTTTTTAAATGTTTAGAACTTGGAATTAATAAACCTTAGGTTATCTAGTTCTAATTAGATTAGAATTAGGAACCATGTAATTTATAAACAATAATTAAAAGAGGAACTCTGTCTAAGGAATGTTCTGTCTAGGCTGGAGTATTTAAGCTGATGGAAACGGAATACCCCTACCTGGGAACTAACCTGGGAGTGAATTTTAATCAGAAGGTTTATAAATTATAGTAGCGTCAGCGACTTTATTAAATGGTTAATAAACTAGAAATCCTAACTAGAAATCCTAAGTTTAATATAAAGAGTTATATTAGCAAACTTAGGATAAAATCAATATAAGAGTTATATTGATTATCAATATAAGAGCTATATTGATTATCAATATAAGAGTTATATTGATAAGTTTAGGTAAAACCATTAGTTGGATTTAGCCTAAGTCAATTTCCTATAGAGTTAAAGTATCCAGTGGGAGGAAAAGTGTATATGATACATATACATCCACCTACGTTTCTTCGGGAAGTTCACACCGTGAGACTCATACTTGGCCTCGTGGCGCAAATAGGAGCGTCCTCCTTCTGATGGTGTTTTTATGAGTCAATATCAAGGTGAATGGAGAGAGTACTTGTAGTGAGTGGGAGCAGGTTTAGTGAAAACAAAACCTATGGTCTCTTCTGTCGGTTCACACTGTAAAATCACTATGGTCAGCCTGCTAGTTTGGCCTGGACCAGACAATCCCTTCGGAGGGCTTGATCATAGGGGATCGAACACAGTGGACACCCGAAAGGGATAAAGATTTCCTTAGTCTGTTTTTCAACCTAGTCCCCCCTTCGGTGGATTTTGTTGGATGGGGACTCTGGGGTCTAAAGACAGAGGGTTACACTCACAAGATACATAAGAAGTGTATGTATTCTGATGAAATAATGGTAACTAAAGCCTATAGGAATAAGAGTTATTCTGGCATTAGATTTTGGTCAAGAATGTCTTGATCCAAAAGAGGAGTGTTATTGATTACCCTTCGGTGTCATACATTCTAAACCTTTGGAGTATCATTGAAAATTATTAATGACTTAGGAATCATTAGATAATTAGCTAAAATATTATTTGATTAGACAGTTATAGCAAGAAACTTATACAAGTTTTTTTTGTAAATTTCAACAATATGTGTAGCTCTATTATTTCCTTATTGGGTGGGAAAAAATTAACCAGAGAAAACACGATGACTTGGAAGAACAAACTTAACTCTATTTTGGTAGTGGATGATCTAAAGTTTGTGCTAACTGAGGAGTGTCCTCAGGTTCCAGGCTCGAATGCTACACAAAATGTTCGAGATTCATATGATTGATTGATCAAGGCCAATGATAAGGCCAAGGTCTATATGCTGGCAAGTATGTCTGACATATTAGCCAAGAAGCACGAGGGCATGGTGACCGCTAAGAAAATCATGGATTCAGTGCAGGGTATGTTTGGACAACAGTCTACACAGGCCCGACACAATGCCCTCAAGTATATATTCAACTCGAGGATGCTAGAGGGTTCATCTGTTCGGGATCATGTCCTGGATATGATGGTACACTTTAACATCGCGGAGTCGAATGGTGCTTCTATCGATGAATCGAACCAGGTCAGCTTCATTCTGGAAACTCTTCCAGATAGTTTCTTACAGTTTAGAAGTAATGTTGTTATGAACAAGCTTACTTTTACTCTTACCTCCCTTCTAAATGAACTCCAGACCTTTCAGTGTTTGATGAAAATTCAGGGATCGAAAGGTGAGACAAATGTTGCCAGTAAGAGTTATCACAGAGGTTCGACCTCTGGATCAAAAACAGTGGCTTCATCTTCTTCTAACCTAAAAGGAAAGAATAAGAACATGATGAAGGTTGGTAAAGGGAAACGAGCTGACAAAGTTGCCGCTTAGAAGGGCAAGGAGGTCAAAGAAGTTGTAGACAAAGGAAAATGTTTCCACTGCATTGAAGACGGACATTGGAAACGGAACTACCCGAAGTACATTGAAGAAAAGAGGAAGGAAATAAATATTACTTAATTTGCTTAGAAGCTTGTTTAGTGGATAATGATAAAATTGCTTGGATACTTGATTCAGGCGCCAATAATCATGTTTGCTTTTCTTTTTAGGGAAGTGATTCTTGGCAGCAACTACAGAAATGAGAGATAACGCTCCAGGTTGGAAATGGAGAAGTCATCTCAGCTGTAGCAATTGGCACAATGAAGCTTATTTTTGGCAAGAAATATATGTTGTTAGACAATAGATTAGTGATACCAGGGTTTACTAGAAACCTTATTTCAATTTCTTGCCTCATAAAACAATGTATTTCAATATCCTTTTCTTCTAATAAAGTGTTTCTTTTTAAGAATGGTATTGAAATATGTGAAGCTTCATTAGAAAATGGGTTGTATGTTTTAAGGCCTAATTCAATCAAAGTGGTTTTGAACACTGAATTATTTAAAACAACAAACACACAAACTAAGAAACGTAAAATTTCTCCTAAAGAAAATGCTCATCTTTGGCATCTTAGATTGGGTCACAGAAACCTCAATATGATTGAGATATTGGTGAAGAATGGACTTCTAAATGAGTTAGAAGAAAATACTTTACCTGTATGTGAATCCTGCCTAGAAGGAAAAATGACTAAAAGACCTTTTAGTGGAAAAGGTTATAGAGCCAAATAACCTCTTGAGCTTATACATTCAGACCTTTGTGGTCCGATGAATGTTAAAACCAGATGTGGTTATGGATATTTCATCTCTTTCATAGATTATTATTCCAGATTTGAGCATATTTACCTAATGCATCATAAGTCTAAAGCACTTGAAAATTTCAAGGAATTCAAGACTGAAGTTGAATATCAATTAGGTAAAGCAATTAAAACACTTCGATCAGATCAAGGTAGAGAGTACATGGATTTAAAATTCCAGAACTATATGATAGAACATGGAATTACATCCAACTCTGAGCACCCGGTATGTCCCAGCAAAATGGTGTATCGGAAAGGAGAAATAGAACCTTGTTGGACATGGTTCAATCAATGATGAGTTATGCTTATCTCCCTAATTCCTTTTGGGGTTACGCAGTAGAGACTGCAGGATACATTTTGAACAGTGTGTCATCAAAGAATGTTTCTGAAACACTTTTTTAACTTTAGAAAGGACGTAAAGGTAGTTTATGTCATTTCAGAATTTAGTGATGTCCAGCACATGTGCTTGTGAAATCCAAAGAAGTTGGATTAACGTTCAAAATTGTTCCTATTCGTAGGCTATCCAAAAGAGACAAGAGGTGGATTATTCTATGATCCTAAGGAAGATAAGGTACTTGTGTCGACAAATGCCACTTTCTTAGAGGATGCCCACATAAGGGACCACAAACCAAGAAGTAAAACTGTGTTAAGTGAGTTAGACGGAACAGTAGCAAAGGTTGCTAATAAAGCTAGTACGTCAACAAAAGTTGTTGATACTAGCTTGTCTAGTCATGAGAGTCCATCTCAAGAGTTGAGTATGCCTCGATGTAGTAGAAGGGTTATAACACAACCTGACTGTTACATGAGTTTATCTGAAACCCAAGTTGTTATATCAGATGACGATTGTGAGGATCCATTGACTTATAATCAAGCAATGGTTGACAAAGACAAAGACAAATGGGTCATAGCCATGGACCAAGAAATGGAGTCTATGTACTTCAATTCTGTTTGTGATCTTGTAGATAAACCTGATGGGATAAAACCTATAGGTTGGATATGGATCTACAAGAGAAAGCGTGGTGTAGATGGAAAGGTGCAAACCTTTAAAACTAGACTAGTAGCAAAGGGTTATACCCAGGTTGAAGGGGTTGACTATGAGGAAACCTTTTCACCTGTTGCTATGGTAAAGTCTATCCGTATCCTACTTTTCATTGCCACATATTATGACTATGAGGTATGAAAAATGGATGTCAGGACAACATTTTTGAATGGCAATCTTGACGAGAACATCTACATGGACTAACCCAAAGGGTTCATTGAACCAGGACAAGAACAAAAGGGTTGCAGGCTTAAAAGGTCAATCTATGGACTGAAACTAGCCTCTAGGTCCTGGAATATAAGATTTGATAAGGCAATCAAATCTTTTGGCTTTGATCAAAATGATGATGAACCTTGTGTCTACAAGAAAATCATCAATAGTTTTGTCGCATTCCTCGTTCTATATGTGGATGATATCCTACTCATTGGAAATAATGTAGGTTATCTTACTGACATTAAAAATTGGCTAGCTACGCAATTCCAAATGAAATATTTGGGTGAAGCACAATTTGTTCTTGGGATCCAGATTGTCTGGAACCGCAAGAATAAAACACTAGCCTTGTCTCAGAGATCTTACATCGACAAAGTGTTGTTGAGGTTTAAGATACACGACTCCAAAAAGGGTTTATTGCCTTTTAGATATGGAGTTAATTTGTCTAAAGAACAGTGTTCTAAGACACCTCAAGAAATTGAGGACATGAGACAGATTCCTTTTACATCAGCTATTGGGAGCCTGATGTACGCCATATTGTGTACTAGGCCAGACATCTGTTTTGCAGTTGGAATGGTCAGTAGGTATCAATCCAACCAGGACCTGAACACTGGACAACAGTTAAAACGATCCTTAAGTATCTTTGGAGAACAAGGAACTACATGCTTGTGTATGGGGCTAAGGATTTGATCCTTACATCATACACGAATTCTTACTTTCAAACTGATTTAGATTCTCAGAAATCTACATCAGGGTCAGTATTTACTCTTAACGGAGGAGCTGTAGTATGGTGAAGCGTCAAGCAGGGATGCATCGTTGATTCCACCATGGAGGCCAAATATGTAGCATTTTGTGAAGCAGTTAAAGAGGTTGTTTGGTTAAGGAAATTCATGTTAGATTTGGAAGTTGTTCCAAATATGAGTTTGCGTATCACGCTGTATTGCGATAGCAGTGGTGCCGTGGTAAATTCAAGGGAACCCCGAAGTCACAAGAGGGGTAAGCATATTGAGCAGAAATATCATATTATCCGGGAGATCGTGCATCAAAGAGACGTGATTGTCACGAAGGTAGCCTCAGAGCACAACATTGCTGATCCTTTTACAAAAGCTCTCATGGCTAAAGTATTTGAGAGTCACCTAGAAGGTGTAGGTTTATAAGTCTTCCCCAACTAAGGCAAGTGGGAGTATATTATACACAAGGTTTAAATGCCCTAGTTTATTGTATTTTACATTATTGTAATGTTTAAATTATGTACTTCACAAGCTTTAGGTCAAGCGGGATATTGTTGGGATATGTGCCCTAAAACTTATGTAATTTTTATCAAATAAATAAAGAGTTATTTGTTTTGATAAAATTATATTCTCGTTGTATAAATCCAATAAACTAAGCTCCAAGGTTATAATATATATTAAACATCAGTGTAGTAGACACTATTTGGATTGTATTCAAGAGAATAACCTAAATGGTCTATGGTATAAGAATAAGGTTAGAAACCTTATCCTGGTAAAACCATGGATGCGACCCACTTTGTAGTTTGTACAAATGAGGTAATCCAACTCATTCATGTGGATGACATGCGAGTGGGGGCATCCTATATGAAGAGTTCATACAAGACCGGCATCGCAAATTATTAGTCCGACCAAAGACAACGCCAAGTAATGTGATAATACTGATAATTTATAGATGGTCATTAGTGACTCGACCTTAATCCTTAGCAAGTTAAGGACTCCTGCTTATAGGGATTTGTCCTTAGACTAGTATGGGTGAGAGTGGCCTGTAGCTACTCAATAAGCCTGCCTTTTTAGGGATAGAACCTCGTAGGTAGCTGGAGGCTTAACTATGCAAGATGGAATTCACTCACTCCTACACTAAGGAATTAGATAGGTTGTTCCCTTAAGAACTTAGTCCAGGTCTTGAACAACGGGGCCCCGCTTTCTAAACTAGCTTGAGTGGGTATGAGTTTATGGTAGGACCATAGACTTGTTGTTCATTAGAAGATCAGTGGTGCTTGAGGAACAAAGAGGTAATCACAGGGGTAAAACGATAATTTGACTCAACTGTGATTATGAACAACCTATGAAGGGTCGACTCAAGAGTAATGATTATATCAATGGACACAATATAATCTACAGTGAGGAGAGTGCAGCTACAAGTCTATAGTGGAGTGACTTGTAGTTAATTAATATTGATTAACTGGATCAAAGAGTTTGATTAGTTAATCTCACGTCATTGGAGCTCATGAACTGTACGTCCATTAGGTCCCTATGTTGGCTCAACATGGTAATATTGAGGGTATAAAGTTAGGAATGAGATTGAAGTGTTCAATTTCATATATGAGGTGTTATATCAATTATATGTGATATAATTGATATAATATATAGTTTTAATGTGAATTAGATTCACATATTAACTATATACTAATGAGAAAATGGAGGAGGGATATGATGGTAATTTTCATCATATTTTCCTATAAATAGTTGCTTGAGATGCAACTTTGGGTTAAGGCTTTCATGTAAACCATAGAATTCTCTCATTTGTGTTGGAAAGAGTTCCAAACACAATTCCAAAAGATCTCCTCGCCTCATCATAAAGGAACCCACCTTCCTCCCTCACCTAGAGAACAACGAAGAAGATCTAGTGGTGGATCTTCATAAAGTTCAGGTTTACTGCTGAGATCGTGATCATTGGAGGAGGAATTCATGAAGAAAGTATTCTTCAAAGGTAATATCTTACTGTCCTACTTTGTAAAGCATGTTTAATCTTAGATCTAGTTCTTGTATCCTAGATCTATGTAACAAAATAATGAACACACGATTCACTATCGCTTCCGCTGCGGGATTCGGTCCCTTTAGAGGTACCCAAGCCTTATCCCCTTACTATAGACCCTTTAGGCTATATCTCGAACTGAGATCTTTTTATGTCCACTACATTCAGTTCAAGAGACATACAACAACTTGATGGAGATCTGATCTCCTTGAGTAGCGGAAACGTATATGGAATCGTAATTGCATGATTGTTTTGGTTAGAAATGCAAAAACCAGTACATTGACAAAACAGAATAAACATGTTTATCTAATCTAATTAGCCATGGATAAGTACATGCAAACATGCTTAACTCTAACAATTAAACTAAAAGGGAGAAGAAAATTACCTTTGTAGTTTTTCCCAGTCACAGCAACTCATTGCTCCACGATAAACAGCAACTCAGGATCTTCTCTGCTTCTCTGCTTTTACAGAACACTACCAATAGAGAGCACATTTATATCTCTGAGTGCTTAGATCACCTTAGGTGGGTAGGGTTCCATCAATTGGAAGAAATTTTGGGAAATCTAGAGAGTGAGAGAGAGAGAATTTTCTTCTTTCAATTCAATCAATCAGTGAATGATCGATCACATCAAGCTCTTCTCACCAGGAGAAGAAAACTCTATCGAGGGCATCTCCCACTCCCTATCGAATAGGGAGTTGGGAGAGAGGGGAACGTGTCCTCCTGACACATTCCCTATTTTTATTTTTAAATAATAAATAATCATATTATTTAATAATCAATTAAATCTTATTTAATTAATTAAAATTAGATATCTTATATTTAGTTTAGATTAAATCACATTTAACCAATTATCCCTCTATCCTATAGTTTTAATGCATATCTAATGCACATTAAATTTAACCTATAGTTTTCAAATATGAATCACATTCACATTTGAATTTAATATTTGAACTCTTTCAAATATTTAATTCTCTCATGTAATTTAATATGGATCATATTCACATTAAATTTATAATATATAGTTTTAGAAGTATATATTATATCGTATCTAAATACATCAAATTTATTCCATTATGAATTTGAACATTTCAAATTCAAATGATCTAAGAACCCTTTACGAGCTAGAAGGTGGACCTAATGAACCTGCATATCAGAAGCTCCAACGATACGAGATTGCTCGGTTAATCTCATTAACCTCCCAATCAACATTTGTTAACTGCAGGAACACTCAACTAAAGTCCACAGCTGCACTCTTCTCACTGCAGATATATTTCTTTGTCCACGGATATTGACCAATAACAGCAAGTCAATCCTTCACGAATGTTCGTAACACCAGCTGGGTCAAATTACCGTTTTACCTCTGGGTTACATCTTGTACCTTAAGTACCAGTGCTCCTCTAATGAAAAATTTGTTTGTGGTCTTACCAACAAACAGAGTCTCTCTTGGGCCAATGAGAGGGTCGGGTCTTTTATTCAAGTCCCGGAGACACCACTTAAGGGAACATTCCTCTACTTACCCTAGTAGGCGGGAAGGAGTGAATTCTATATTGCTAAGTTAAGTTTCCAGCCGCTCACTTAGTCTTTTCCCCAAGAAGGTACACATATTGAGTCGGCGAATCTGTCCACTCTCACCCATGCTAGTCAAAGGACAATCCCTCGCGAACAAGAGTTTGTAACCTGCTCAGGATTGAGATCAAGTTGCCTAGGTCATCCTAGTGAAATAGAAACCTAACTATTTAACGGAGTTACATCTAGTGTTTATTATTTCGCGGTCCGGTCTTATATAATCTCATTACATAGGATATCCCCACTCACATGTCATCTACATGAATACCTTAGGATCATAGTGTTTTTATCTTATACAAAGTGGACCACATCCATAGTTTTACCAGGGTAAGGTACCTAAAGCTTATCCCCTTACTATAGACCGTTTAGGTTGTATCTCGAACTGAGACCCTTTATATGTACATTACATTCAGTTTAAGATTCATGTTACAGCCTTGGATGTTTAGTTTATTGGATTTAGGGTTTAAACAAAAGGCAAACTCGTAGGTAACGAACAATAACACTTTATTACATTAATTAGAAGATAATTATAAACTACGAGTTTTAGGGCACAAACTCCAACACAACCTTGGATGTTAGTTTATTGAATTTGGGGTTAACTTAAGGCAATATAGAAAATAATGATAAACAATAACTTTTTATTGATTTAATTAGAACATTATTTACAAACTACGAGTTTTAGGGCATAAAACCCAACAGACATGACAAGTGATCTTGATAACAGGAAGTCTACCTTAGGTTATGTGTTTACATTTCCAGGGGGAGCCATCTCATTGTAATCCAAGGTAGAAAAATGTGTAGCATTTTCCACAACTGAGGTAGAGTATATTGCAGCAGTTGAAGCAATCAAGGAGATGTTATGACTTAAAAGATTCCTTCAAGAGTTGGGTTTGAAACAAGATGAGTATGTAGTCTTCTGTGATAGTCAGAGTGCTATGGATTTGAGCAAGTATTAAATGTATCATGCTCGCACCAAACACATTGACATTAGATATCATTGGTTGCGAGATGTGATTGAAGAGAAGATAATGAAATTGAAGAAAGTCCTCACCAACAAGAATAATGCAAATATGCTAACTAAAGTAGTTCCTGCAAACAAGCTTGAGCTTTGTAGTAAGCTTGCTGGGATGAAGTTTAAGTGATCATGGATGTGATCATGTCTTCCCCGTAATGGGGCTAGAGGGGTAGATTTTTATGGGTGGCCAACCCATTTGTTAGACAAACATGAATTTTTCTTATGTTTGTGGGCCCAAAATATCGAGTTATACGCTTAGCCGACTTGAGGTTAAAAGAGTTTGCTTACCTAAAAAGCCTAGGTTTTTTTAGCATGACGTGACCTAAAAAGGACGAAAGGAAAAAGAAGAATAATACAGAAAATGTTTGGAGATCAGTGCAGTTTAGTTTTTCACAGACGGCTCTCACAAAGTTGTCGATTTATGGAGTTTCAACCGTTGGATTTTGCTAAAATTTTGTTAGTTTATTGGAGACACACATGGTCTCGTTTTGAATGATTGGATTGTCGTTCTTAGCTTAATTTTATTAGAAATAGTTAACGTACAAAACCTACAAAAACTAGGTGATATTTATCATCTTTCATCTCTCAATTGTTGTTATCTTATGTATGGAACTATTGGTGGGTTGTGAATCTTTGTATGAATGATTTGGATTCTTTTCCCTCAATTTTATCATAATAAGATAAGGTGACAAGGGTGGACTCCTCACAATTCTCGTGGTTTTTACCCTTCACATCGAAGAGGTTTTCCACGTATAATTCATGTGTTTCTTGCATTTAGTTTTCTCCATTTGTTTATGGTTTATAGCTGTCTATTGTTGGTTCTTGCTTGAGAATTATTTGGTGAATAATTTGTGGTGGATTGAAGTACTATTTTTGGTTGATTGTCTTGAAGGAGATCTTGGTGGGCTATTAATATACTATTTTGACCTTATCAAAAATCCTCCTCATTCATGTCTTCTTCTTCTTCATCGACGCCGTCTCCTCATGTTGTTTATGCGATCCTAACCTCTTCCTTCTCTCTGACGACCATTGCACGAAAACCCAAGCAAAAATTTGTAAGTTTTAGCAATACCCACACGTTTCCCTTCTTTTCGACAAGGTTTTGGATTACCCATGCCCAATTGATCATAATTTTGGATTTTTCATGCCTTAAATGATATTGATTTGCAGTGTTTACCTTGTTCGAGTGCCGACAACTGCATTCGAGGTCGCTTGGTGTTGAATTCACGTTTTTCAGCAATATCCACTCGAATTCAGGCCTCAAAACAAGGTACCCATTACCAATCAATCTTAGATTTGGATTACCCATGTCCGAAACATCTTTTATTTTTTTATTTTATCTTGTTTGGACTCTGAACAACCAACTTTCGAAGCCATTTACTGCAGAAACCTAATTTCCAACACTGCCCAATCGATTTCGAACCTTAAATCATGTTGGAATCGAGTCCCACACTCTGATCACCCTTACTTTGGAGTATCCATTGTCTGAAGGGTTCATTTTGATGAAGTCGAACTCGTTCAAACACCAACTAGCAAGCTTTTCTTTCCTTTAAGTGATGAACAATAAGTTTTTGCATGTTTTAGATCTTTCACACTTCAATCTAAGGTTGGTAATTTAGTTCTAACTTGTATAAACCTCTAGGTTATAGAGTAGGATCGATTCGAACACCTTCGAACAACAAACAACAGGTGTGAGGGCATTTTCGGTGAGTTTTAATACCTCTTGGATCTTTTGCACATCGCTCTAGGTGTTGTATCTCATGTGCTAACATGAAGGAACCTTCGGTTTGTAGCTTGGGTTGATTTGAATACTCTCGAACACGTTTCAGCTAGGTATTGGGCCTATTTTTATAAGGTTAACACCCCATATAATACTCATTCAGACTAGATTAAAGTAGCTGAGATTAGTTACTAATGCTTGAATACCTTTTATGTGTAATTTTGAATACTTTCACATACGACCCATAAGTCGAATGGGTTCATTTTGGTTTACCAATAAGCCATTGAGGTCGGTTTAGCAAAAAGAATTGATTCAAGCATCGACCAACAAGATTGTGAGTTATTTTTGTAAGTTTCAACTCGTTTTATTCCATTATGAAACATTTTTATGGTGCTGAAAACTCGTGCTAACCCGTGGATGACTTGGTTTAGATTGGTTTGGGTCTAAGGAGTTCGCTTAAACGCTTTACGGCAGTGTATCTAAGTAAGTATACACTGTTTGAGTTACATTGTAAATTACGTAAGAGGGGTTTGGATTAAGCTTGACCCCTAAAAGCTTGAGTTGTGGTTTAGAGACTCTTGGATTAACATTAGGAGCGCTCTAGGTAAGTAGTTTCTTTTTGGTGGGCCTATTTGATTGTGTGTAGCATGCTTTATGTTTTTCTTGCTTGTTTGGTGTTTGTATCATATCTTATCTCGATTTTACTTGTGATGAGCATGCTTGGACGTGAACTTTTGATAGTTGGGTAGCATGCTAGACTACTAAATTTAATAAATACAAATGAGCATGCATTATTTGAGCTGACGGGATGAATGAGCGGAGCCTGCCGCGTAAATCATGTGTGCTTTTCTCACGTGCATGCTTGGTCTCAGTAAGCTTAAGTTTTCACTTTAGAGCTTTTGAGTATGCTATCACACTCTTCCTTTTTAACTTGTCAGTTTAGTGGCTCTAGTGCCCTTTTTATAAATCATGAGTTATGGCGAGGATAAAGAAGGAAACAACCCTATTTCACCTGAGGCCTTGGAGGATAGACCACAACTTCTTTGGATGCCTTGAGGAGCAGTAACGGTTGAAACATTGTAGCTATGGTAGATAATGTTGTTCAAAACGCCAACCTGCAACCCTTGGGTCTTGTGCAAGCTCCAACATTTAATGGAGAAGCATAATCTTAGGGGTTGTTTGGGGTACTGATGAGTTATAATAACAGAGAGTTAAAATAGTCTTTCGGTTATTATAATCTGTAGAATCATATAATATTATTTAAAATGAAGAGTAGTATAGTTTGGAGTTATAATAGTCTGTGTTTGGGGTGTAGAGTATTCGACAGGATATAATAGCACATGTTATTATAACCTGTGCCCCAATTATTTTACACTTTAGGGGCCAAATTATTCTGGTTTTACAGATTTATGTCCTTATGAATGTCATTTAGATTTTTTCCACCTTAGGATAAGCATGTCCATGCATTCTTTTATTTGTATAAATGTTATATGAATATGGTTGGATGCATGATTAATTTATTTTTCATGAGTAATTAATTATAACTGCTATGATTAAATTATATGGAAAATAAATTGCATGGAGCATGAAATTACTTAGTTTAAAATAAATGTTATTTTATTTAAGTAATTTTTATTATTCAATTAGTTGATTTTTTCATAACTCCAATTTGAAAAATAATTGTTGGATTTATAATATAGTTTCTTCATCATAGATTAATTATTAAGTTTATAAAAGTTATAAATTAAAGGAGTTTTAGAAACCATAACCTATAATAAAGAAATGCATGCAAACATAGGAACTTGGGTTATAATTTGAATTAGTTCTAAATTGTTTAAAATTAATTTAGACCTAAGTTTTAATTTCTAATAGGATTAGAAATTAGTCTTACATAGTATTTTAAATAGTTTAAAATATAGTAGAACATCAGGACTTTGGTTATAAACGAACTCTCTTGGTGGTGAAGTTCTCATCTAAGGTCAGGGGTACTTAAGTCGACTTGCTAACAACACCTCCTACCTGGGAACTGATGCAGAACTTGAGTTGAATTAACCTTAGTTTTATTTTATCTCTAGGTAATTAAAATGTTTATTCACCTAGACATAAGGTTAAAAGACCTAGTTATAATAGGCATAGACTTAGATAGATTCTTTTAGCCAGAATCCAACTAAGTTAAACCTATACCCTAATCTTAGGACCTTCAGTGGGAGAAAACGAGATGTTCGCATCGAGTTTACTCTCACGTCCTCAAGAGTTCACACCGTGAGTTCCATGCTTGGATACGTGGCGTCAATAGGGCGTCCCCCTATAGTATGTGTTTGCATGGTTCAATACCAAGGTGAATGAGGGAAGTAACCATAGTAAATGGGAGCAGAACGCATGTCAACGTATCCTACGGTCTCCTCCATTAGACCGCACCGTGAGATTTCTATAGTCCGCCTGCTAGGTTGTCCTGGAACAGCCAAACCCTAAGGAGGACCTGACTATAGGGATTGGAACACCGCGAACTCCAGAAATGGATAAGGTCTCTTAGGTTATTTGCTAATAGTTGTCTTTCTTAATAGTAGCCTGTTGGCTTGGGCCTATTGGATCTGAAAATGGTAGGTCACATTTACGGGATGAGTTAAGCTAGTTAACAAGTCCTTAACCAAACAAACGGTAGCTAATGACCATTGGGACATGAGATATTCTGGTAGTGAGAATTGGCTGACAGAGTCTCAATTCATGGGAGGAATGACTGATCGCCTGACGGAGGCTTTTGTTCTAAACCCTTGAAATTGTTGGGATGTATGTCCTCATCTCGTGTAGTTTGAAATATTCCAAGTTGTGTAATAAATAAGAGTTATTTATTTAAAATTTGTGTCTCGCATTTTTCATAAACTTAATCCAATAAACTAAGTTCCAGGGTCATTGTATTATGAGAGAACTAAGAACTTGAACGGTGTGTAGTGGACACACAGGGAGGATCACGTTCAAGTTAATGACCCGAACGGTCTACAATATATGGATAGGGTTGGAGACCTAATCCTGGATACACTGTAGATGCGACCCGCTTTGTATTAGATACAAACGAGGTGATTTGACTCGTTCATGTGGTTGACATGCGAGTGGGGGCATCCTGTGCAATGAGATTGTACAAGATCGGGCGTGAATTATTAGACTTCATCGATGTAACACCGCTAATGATATAGAGCTAATAAATTCGTAGATGACCATTAGTGACTCGACCTTAATCCTGAGCGTGTCACGGACTCTTGTCTGCGGGGGTTTGTCCTTTGACTAGTACGGGTGAGGGTGGCCAATGTTGCTCGCCCAATATGCCTATCTTCTCGGGGCGGGGATCACGTGGGAGCTGGGAACCCGACTACGCAAGAAGGAATTCACTGCTCCCCAGACTTAGGGAAACTAGAGGGGTTGTTCCCATAAGTGTTGTCTCCGTGGCTTGAACAACGGGCCCCACTCTCTCATTGGCCCGAGAGGGTTGTTGTTTATGGTTGGACCATGCAACGTAGTTGTTCATTAGAGGAGCAGTGGGACTTAAGGAGAAAGAGGTAGACACAGGTGTAAAATGGTAATTTGACCTAGCAGTGTCTACGAACAACCTGTGAAGGGTCGACTCATGAGTATTGGTTATATCGATGGACACAACTTGTCCTATAGTGATGAGAGTGCAGCTACGGGCTTTAGTGGAGTGTTACCGTAGCTAATGAATGTAGAATAACCGGGTCAAAGAGTTTGACAGGTTAGTCTCGGATCATTGGAGCTCGTCACGTGTAGGTCCATTAGGTCCCTCAGTTAGCTCAACTTGGACAAATTGAGGGTTTACAGTTTGGTGTGAATTTGAAGTGTTCAAATTCATTATTTGGGTATTTATGTCGTTTATATGAGAAATAGATGACATAATAGTTAGTTTGATGTGAATGAGATTCATAATAAACTATAGTATAGCCTAAGTGCTATTTGGATAAATTGAATTGAAAGAAATTAAATTGAATGTGATTCAATTTATAATTCCACATTTATACAAATGAGATTTGTATAATAATTATGAGATACCTTATATTATATAATATGCAAATGTGATTTGTATATTATATGGTTGTAGTAAAATTGTGATTTCGTGGAGGTTTTAACTCCATCACACAATAGTATTTAAAAGCTTTGCAAGAAGCCTTTGGGAGGTCATTTGCCATTTTTTGGATTTCCATCCAAAGAAAGCAAGACAATTCTCTCTAGAATTCTCTCATCTCTCTAAGATTTCTCCTCACCTAAAACCAAAGGGAGTCCCACTCACTCTCCCTCAACCTCCCGAGAACAACCGAGAAGACCCTTTTCAGGTGTCTCCCTGTTCGGATCGAGGTTCGTGTTCGAGGAGTTCGTAGTTTCAAGAGAGATCGTGACCGGAGGAGAAGAGGATTGAAGAAGTGTTCTTCAACAAGTAAGTATTGTTTTCCTTATTGTTTTCTTCTCCTTTTTGCATGTTTAGCCTAGGATTTATGAGATAGGTTCGATTTTAAGATAGAATTACACTACGGATCAACGACGTTTCACAACGTCTTCCGCTGCAGGAATTCAAAATCCCTTCAGAAATATCGTTGCAAAATTAAAGGTTTAATTTAAACACTGGGTTTAGTTTAAACACTAGGGTTCTTTAATAATTTTGCTAAACATGATTGGTTTTATAATGGGTTAAAAGGCATAACTAATTAGAACTATTTTGGATTTTCAGCATGTCGTCCTCAATAATAGCCTTACTTAAAAGCGATCGTTTAACTGGTGAGAACTTTACTACGTGGAAGTCCAACTTGAATACGTTTCTCGTTGTTGACGACCTACGGTTTGTACTGACTGAGGAATGTCCTCAGGTCCCTGCTCGTAACACTCCTCAATCAGTTAAGGAGGCGTACGACTGCTGGATCAAGGCCAATGATAAGGCCAAGTTCTACATTTTGGCTAGTGTTTCTGAAGTTCTGGCCAAAAAGCACGAGGGCATGGTCATAGCTCGTGAGATCATGAGTTCGCTGCAGGATATGAGTTCGTTGCAGGATATGTTTATAACTCCCGTATGAAGGAGGGGACATTGGTGAGAGAACACGTTCTCGATCTGATGGTCCACTTCAACGTGGTTGAGATGAACAGAGCGGTCATTGACGAGCAAAGTCAGGTCTCGTTCATCCTGGAATCTCCTCCGAAGAGTTTCCTACAATTCCGCAGTATTGCGGTAATGAAAAAGATAGAGTATAACCTGACTACTCTCCTCAATGAACTACAAACTTTCCTCTCTTATGAAGAATAAGGGACAGACTGATGGAGAGGAAAATCTGTTTGCCCATTCCAGGAGGTTCCAGAAGGGTTCATCCTCTGGGACTATGTCCTGTGGTTCAACTTCGGGGCTTAAGAAAACTCAAAAGAAGAAGATAGGAGGGAAAGGGAAGGCACCTGCTGCTAATAAAGGCAAGGGAAAGGCCAAGGTTGCAGATAAAGGAAAGTGTTTCCACTGCAACGTGGATGGGCACTGGAAGCGAAACTGCCCAAAATACCTTGTTGAGCTCAAAGAGAAGAAAGGTAAATTAGATTTACTTATTCTTGAAACTTGTTTAGTGGAAAATGATGATTTTACCTGGATACTTGATTCAAGAGCCACTAATCATGTTTTCTCTTCGTTTTAGGAAAGTAGTTCCTTCAAGAAGCTCGAAGAGGGTGCGATGACGCTTAGGGTCGGAAGGGGAGACGTCGTCTCAACTCGTGTTGTGGGAGATGCCAAGCTGTTTTTCGGAGATAGAGTTATTTTATTAAAAAATTTGTATATAGTTTCTAAGATTAAGAGGAACTTAATTTCTATCTCATGTTTAATAGAACTTGGTTATTGTATTTCCTTTACTTTGAATGAAGCGTTCATTTTAAAAGAAGGGGTCAATATTTGTTCTGCTAAATTGAAAAAGGGCTTGTATGTACTTAAACCGAATCAAACTAAAACAATTTTAAATCATGAGATGTTTAAAAATGCTACTACTCAAAGTAAAAGGCAAAGAATTTCTCCAAATAATAATACCTATCCATGGCATCTTAGACTTGGTCACATTAATCTCAACCGGATTGAGAGACTATCTAAGAATGGACTTCTAAATAAGATAGAAGATGATTCTTTACCTCCTTGCGAATCTTGCTTGGAAGCTAAAATGACCAAGCGACCTTTTACTGGAAAAGGTTACAGAGTCATAGAGCCCTTAAAACTTGTACATTCGAATCTTTGTGGTCCGGTGAATGTTAAACCTCGAGGAGGGTACGAATATTTCATCTCTTTCATAGATTATTATTCGAGGTATGGTTATCTATATCTAATGCATCACAAGTCTGAGGCTCTTGAAAAGTTCAAAGAGTATAAGGCTGAAGTAGAGAATGCATTAGGGAAAACCATTAAAACACTTCGATCCGATCGAGGTGCAGAGTATATGGATTTGAGATTCCAGGACTATATGATAGAACATGGAATTAAGTCTCAACTCTCAGCACCTAATACACCACAACAAAATGGTGTGTCAGAAAGAAGAAATAAAACCTTGTTGGACATGGTTCGTTCTATGATGAGCTATGCTCAATTGCCTGCCTCGTTTTCGGGATACGCAGTATAGACTGCAGTTCAAATCTTGAACACTGTTCCATCAAAGAGTGTTTCAAAAATACCTTTTGAATTGTGGAAGGGGCGTAAACCTAGTTTACAACACTTCAGAATTTTGGGTTGTACGGCACAAGTGCTAGCGACAAATCCAAAGAAACTGGAACCTCATTCAAGATTGTGCCAATTTGTTGGCTATCCCAAAGAAACGAGAGGTGGTCGTTTCTACGACCCACAAGAGAACAAGGTGATTGTATCGACAAACGCCACTTTCTTGGAGGAAGATCATATGAGAAATCATAAACCACGTAGTAAATTAGTGCTCGATGAAGCTACAGCTGAACCAACAAGAGTTGTTGATCAAGCTGGACCTTCATCAAGAGTTGATAGAGGAGCCAACACCTCAAGTTAGTCTCGTCCTTCTCAATCGTTGGGAATGTCTCGACCCAGTGGGAGGGTTATTTCCCAACCTGACCGCTACTTGGGTTTAGCTGAAACTCAAGTCGTCATACCTGATGACGGCGTAGAAGATCCATTGTCTTATAAACAGGCAATGAATGACGTAGACAATGACCAATGGATCAAAGCCATGGAACTTGAAATGGAGTCAATGGACTTCAATTCAGTATGGGAGATTGTAGACCAACCTGAAAGGGTTAGACCCATAGGGTGTAAATGGATCTATAAGAGAAAAAGAGATGCAGACGGAAAGGTACAGACCTTTAAGGCTAGACTGGTAGCAAATGGACATCAACACTCCCTTTTTGAATGGTAATGTTGACGAGAGTATCTATATGTCTCAGCCCGAAGGGTTCATAACCCAAGGTCAGGAGCAAAAAGTTTGCAAGCTCAATCGATCCATTTATGTGTTGAAACAAGCATCCAAATCTTGGAATATAAGATTTGATACTGCGATCAAGTCTTATGACTTTGACCAAAACGTTGATGAGCCTTGTGTTTACAAGAGGATCATCAACAACAAAGTAGCTTTATTAGTACTTTATGTGGATGATATCCTACTCATTGGGAATGATGTAGGATACCTTACTCACATAAAGAATTGGCTGGCGACCCAATTCCAAATGAAAGATTTGGGAGAGGCGCAATATGTTCTTGGGATTCAGATCTTCAGGAATCGCAAGAATAGAACGCTAGATCTGTCTCAAGCGTCTTATATCGACAAAATGTTGTCCCAATATTCGATGCAGAATTTCAAGAGGGGCTTATTACCCTTCAGGCATGGAGTTCATCTGTCTAAGGAACAGTGTCCTAAGACACCTCAAGAAGTTGAAGATATGAGACGCATTCCCTATGCCTATAAAATAGGTAGCTTAATGTATGCTATGCTATGCACGAGGCCAGACATTTGTTATGTAGTGGGAATAGTTAGTAGGTACCAGTCCAATCCAGGGTTAGACCACTGGAAAACAGTTAAAAATATCCTAAAGTATCTTAGGAGAACGAGGGACTATACGCTTGTGTATGGGACTAAGGATTTGATCTTTACTGGATACACTGATTCTGATTTTCAGACCGATAAGGATTCTCAGAAATCCACATCGGGATCAATTTTCACCCTTAACAGGAGAGCTATAATATGGCGAAGCATCAAGTAAGGATGCATCGCTGACTCTACGATGGAGGTTGAGTATGCCACTGCTTGTGAAGCAGCTAAGGAGGTTGTTTGGCTAAGGAAATTCCTTACTGATTTGGAAGTCGTTCCAAATATGGAATTTCCCATCACCTTATATTGTGACGACAGTGGTGCGGTAGCCAATTCAAAGGAATCTCGCAGCCATAAGCGAGAAAAGCACATCAAGAGGAAGTATCACCTGATACGAGAAATAGGTCAACGAGGAGATATGACAGTCACGAAGATCGCTTTGGAGCACAATATTGCTGATCCGTTTACAAAGACTCTCACAGCTAAAGTGTTCGATGGTCATCAAGAAAGTCTGGGTCTACGAGACATGTACATAGGCTAATCTAGGGCAACTGGGAGATATGTAATGGGGTATATGGATGCCCTAGTTTATTGTATTTCTATCTCTTGTAACCACTGTTTTAGATTATGATGTACCCCACTAGAGTTTTAGTTCAAGTGGGAGTTTGTTGGGGTTTGTGCCCTAAAACTCGTAGTTTGTAATTATGTTCTAATTAATGTAATAAAGTGTTATAATTTCAATAAAGAGTTATTGTTCGTTATCAACGAGTTTGCCTTTATTTATGTTGGGATTTTTTTCTTAATCTCGTGTTTGTAATATATTGATTGAAATTAATAAGAGTTATTTATTTCATCACTTTGTGTCTCGCAATATTTATAAATTTTTCCAATAAACTAAGCTCCAGGGTCATTGTTTTTATGAGAGAACTAGAACTTGAACGGTGTGTAGTGGACACACAGGGAAGATCACGTTCGAGTTAATGACCCGAACGGTCTACAGTATATGGATAGGGTTGGAGACCTAATCCTGGATACACTGTGGATGCGGCCCGCTTTGTATTAGATGTAGACGAGGTGATCTGACTCGTTCATGTAGTTGACATGCGAGTGGGGGCATCCTGTGCAATGAGATTGTACAAGACCAGATCGCGTGAATTATTAGACCCACCGATGTAACACCGCTGTGATGAGACTAATAATTTCGTAGATGACCATTAGTGACTCGACCGAATCTTGAGCGTGTTACGGACTCCTCATCTGCGGTGGTCCGTTCTTTGACTAGTACGGTGAGGGTGGTCACGCTTACTTGCCCTATATGCCTATCTTCTCGTGGACGTAACCAAGTAGGAGCCGGGAACTTAACTACGCGAGATGGAATTCACTGCGTTCCGCCTTTAGGGAAACTAGAGGGTTGTTCCGCTAAGTGTTGTCTCCGTGGCTTGGACAACGGGCGCCCACCTTCTCACCGCCCGAGAAGGGTGTTGTGTATGGTTGGACCATCACAATATGTTGTTCATTAGAGGAGCGGTGGGGACTTAAGGAACAAGAGGTAGACACAGGGGTAAAAACGGTAATTTGACCCAGCCGTGTCTCAACAACAACCCGTGAAGGGTAGACTCATGGGTATTGGTTATATCGGTGGACACGTAATATTCTCGCAGCCGACGACGGAGTGCGGATACGGGCTATAGTTGAGTGTTACCGTAGCTAATGAATGTTGGTTAACCGTGTCAAAGAGTTTGGCGAGTTAATCTCGGATCATTGGAGCCCGCCACAGAGTAGGTCCATTAGGTCCCTCGCTTGGCTCCATCCGGATTTAAGAAGGGATAAAGTTTTGGTATGAAATTGAAGTGTTCAATTTCACCTTTAGGCATTTATGTCATTTATATGAGATATGAATGATATAATATATAGTTTAATGTGAATGAGATTCATAATAAACTATAGGTTAGCCTAATTGTTGAATTAGGGCTAATTGGAGAATTTGATTGAGAGAAATTAAATTGGATGTGATTCAATTTAATAAATCCACAATTATTGCAAATAAGATTTGCAATATGAGATATGAGATATCTTATATTATGTGGTTATGCAAATGAGATTTGCATAACCTATGGTTAATAAAGTGGTAATAATGTGGACATTTTAACTCCACTAATCCCACTATATAAACCCTTCTTACAAGAAGGACTTAACTTGATTCTCTCATTTTTAGTTTTACACAAAAAGGAGAAGAGAAACTCTCTCTATTCTCTCTCAAATTCTCCTCCTCTCCAAAACCAAAAGGTTCCCACAAAGCCTCCTTTCTCCAAAAGAGAACAACAAACCGAGAAGGCTTTTTGGTGGTGTTCGGTTCATAATCTGTTGGAGGTGTTCGTTGTGTACGAGGAGCACGAAGAGTTTGTGGATTTGTAGAAGAAATCTTGAAGAAAGTCTTCAACAAGTAAGTAAATTCATTTCTTACTGTTTTTCTTCTTCTTAGAAGCATGTTTAGCCTAGATCTATGTATTAGATCAATTTTTACAAAGACGGTTTGCATAATTGATACATCAACGATTCAATCGTCTTCCGCTGCACGGGATTCTCATTCCCTTCAATTGGTATCAGAGCCATTTCGATGGTTTCTTAATTATGCACTGTTTTATTAAAATTTGGTGGGTATTTTACCATAATTCATGAGATGAATGTCTTATTTTGCATAATGGATGTTTCGATTTTTGGCACTTTTAGATTTATTTTCTGTTTGATGAGATCAAATGTAAAGGGCCCGTGTTTTTGGGCATTTTAGAAAATAAATCGAGTCTGTAAGTCCGTGTCGTTCGTGGCAAGTGTTGCTGTGAAGAAGTCGAAGCGGAAACAGGCAGAAATCGACGAAGAACAGCAAAGGTGTTTGTTGTTTTGTCGATGGCGTTGAGACGCTGCCCAACGGCGTCTCAACGCTATCCTTGCGGTTGGAGGCCCTCGTTGAGAATGACGTTGTTAACGCGCCCGGCGTTGAGAACGCGTCGACGCTAGAGACGACAGCGTTACAGCCACGCCGCCCGCGGCGCGTTACGCGGCACGCTGCGATGAGGAGCGATTCATGGCGATTCTGCGCGAGGTCGTGGGTTCAAGCCTCCACTTGGGCGGTTTTCACATGTTTTATTTATTTCTTTTTGTAAAATGTAATTTATTTATTTATTTTATTAAATAATATTAATATAAATGCTATATTAATGTTATTTAATTAAATAAATGCCCCTAGGTGCCAAAAATCGGTCCATTTTTGCTATTTAATTATTTTATGCATGAGATGTATATTTTAATTAATTTCTATGTGCATATTGTATGTCATATAGATTTAAAATCTCACCTTAGGTTAAACATTTCATGCATCTTTTTTATATTATAAGAGTTATAATATATAGTATGCATGATAGGATTATATTATAAGAGTTATAATATAATGTTTGCATGTTTTAATTTATTTAATATAAATGTTATATTTTTAAATTAAAAGCATGCTCATGCATTTAATTCATGTGATGAATTATCTTATGTTATAGTATATAGTATTATTCATGTGATGGATGATCAAGCACTATAACATAGAAATGCATGCAACCTAAGTTAATTATTAGTTTTAAAGTGTTTAGAACTTGATTAATTAGACTTAGGTTTTCTAATTTTCTAATGAGATTAGAAATTAGGAAATCAAATATAACCTTTGAATGGAGACTGATAAGTAACTCTGTCTAAGGATGGTTTTGTCTAAGGCTGGGGTATTTAAGTTGACGCTTGCGGAACACCCCTACCTGGAAACCGACCTGGGAGTGAATTCGGTCCGGAGATTCTTAGGTTATATTCTCGTGAGTGTCGTTAATTAAGTGTTAATTAATTTACTCACATAGACCTAAGTTAATAATGTGATTATAAACTTAGGTTAATACCATATAAGAGTTATATTGGTAGACTTAGGTAAATTTTAGCCGGTTTATCTAGGTCAATCCCTAATAAAAATTAAAGTGCTGAGTGGGAGGAAATAAGGTGTATGAGATACATTTGAATTTCCAACCACAAATCTCCTTTAAAGTCCGCACCATGAGATCTATACTCGGCCTCGTGGCGCAAATGGGAGCGTCCCCCTTCGGATGGCATTTGTATAGGTCAATATCATCGTGGATGGAGAGAGTACTTATAGTGAGTGGGAGCAGGACTTGTGAAAACGAGACCCACGGTCTCTTCTTTCGATTCACACCGTGAGACACCTATGATCCGCTCGCTAGTTTGGCTCGACCGCACAATCCCTTCTGAGGGCTTGATCATGGGAGTGAACACCGTGAATTCCCGAAAGGGATACTGATTTCTGGTGGGTTTTCCTTCTTGATTCACCCTTCGGTAGCTATTGTTTGGACGGATGCTTGGAAACTTAAAGATTGAGGGTGACACTCACGAAATTCGTTAAGTGTTAATGAATTCGACCAACAATGGTAATTGGGCGCCTAATGGAATAAGAGTTATTCGGGATTAGGGTCCGATCGAGAAAGTCTCGTCCCCAGAGGAGGAGTGTTCTTCACCCTTCTTGGCGGTCATTCTAAACCTTTAGGGTATCATTGCAAAATTTTGATTGACCTAGGGATCATGAAACAAATTTTGCTAAAACTTGATTGGATTTAAAAAGTTTTTTGCGAGACTAAAACAAAGTTTTTCTTGTTTTTCAGCTAAAAATGTCTAGCGCAATAATAGTTTTACTCGCTTCGGACAAATTAGTGGGAGATAACTATCAAAGTTGGAAAAACAACATAAATACAATTTTGGTACAAGACGACATTAAGTTCGTGTTATCTGAGGAGTGTCCTCAGATGCTGGGCTCGATCGCGTCGCGAAGTGTTCGCGATGCGTACGATCGATGGATCAGGGCCAATGAAAAGGCCAAGGTCTACATTATTGCCAGCATGTCTGATGTCTTGGCAAAGAAGCATGAGCTGATGGTTTCCGCTAAGGAGATCATAGAGTCCTTGCAGGAAATGTTTGGACAGCAGTCCTTTCAGGTCCGGCATGACTCGCTCAAATACGTTTTCAACGCACGAATGAAAGAGGGGTCGTCTGTCCGTGAACACGTTTTAGACATGATGACCCACTTCCATCTGGCCGAGATGAACGGGGCTTCGATCGATGAGTCGAGCCAGGTCAGTTTTATTTTGGAGACTCTTCCGAAGAGTTTCCTTCAGTTTCGTAGCAATGTTGTTATGAACAAAATTAGCTACACAGTGACAACCCTCCTCAACGAGCTACAAAATTTCCAATCCTTGCATAGGGTCAAGGAATCTGAGGAAAATGTTGCCTACAGGTCTTATCACAGGGGTTCGACCTCTGGGACGAAACCTGTTGCTCCTTCACGCCCGAAAGGGAAGAAGAGGATGAAGAGGGGAAAATCGATCGAGCCGCGCCCACAAGGGCAAGAAGGTCAAGGAGGTTGCAGAGAAAGGAAAGTGTTTCCACTGCAATGGGGGCGGTCACTGGAAGAGAAACTGTCCCAAATCCCTTGCCGAAAAGAAGAATCAAGGTAAATGTGATTTACTTGTGACTGAAACCTGTTTAGTGGAGAGTGGTGACTTTGCCTGGATACTGGATTCGGGCGCCACTAACCACGTTTGTTCTTCTTTTCGTGGATTGATTCTCGTAGCCAGCGCGAGAGGGTGAGGTGACTCTACGGGTTGATCCGGGAGCTTGTCTCTCGCTGCAATGATCGATCGCACAAAGAAGCTATGCTTTGGCGGGAAGTACTTATTGTTGGACAATCTGTACATAGTTCCAGGGTTTACTAGAAACCTTGTTTCAATTTCCTGCCTTATAGAACAATGTATTTCAGTTTCTTTTGAATCGAATCTAGCGTTTATTTCATTCAAAGGGAATGTGATTTGTTCAGCTTCACTTGAAAATAATCTGTATGTTTTGAAACCAAATTCGGTCAAAAGTGTTTTGAATACTGAATTGTTTAGAACTGCAGAAACACGAACTAAGAAAGCAAAAGTTTCTCCAAAAGAAAATGCCCATCTTTGGCATCTTCGGTTAGGCCACATTAATCTCAATAGGATTGAGAAACTAGTGAAGAGTGGACTTCTAAACGAGTTGGAAGAAAACTCTTTACCGGTGTGTGAGTCATGCCTTGAGGGCAAAATGACCAAACGTCCTTTTAGTGGAAAAGGATATAGAGCCAAAGAGCCTCTTGAGTTAGTACATTATGACCTCTGTGGTCCGATGAATGTTAAAGCTCGGGGCGGTTATGAGTACTTTGTGTCTTTCATAGACGACTACTCTAGATATGGGTACATTTACCTAATGCATAGGAAGTCTGAAACTCTTGAAAAGTTCAAGGAGTACAAGACTGAGGTTGAGAACCTCTTAGGTAAATCGCTTAAAACACTTCGATCGGATCGAGGTGGAGAGTATATGGACACTGAATTCCAGGACTATATGATAGAACATGGAATTATGTCCCAATTCTCAGCACCTGGTATGCCACAGCAGAATGGTGTATCGGAGAGGAGAAACAGAACCTTGTTGGACATGGTTCGGTCGATGATGAGCTATGCTCGTCTCCCTGATTCTTTTTGGGGATACGCAGTGGAGATCATGCTTTATATTTTGAACAATGTTCCTCGAAGAGTGTTTGTGAAACACATTTCGAGTTCCTCGAGTGGACGTAAAGGCGCTTTACATCACTTCGTGATTTGGGGATGCCCGCCCATGTGTTGGTGTCAAACCCAAAAAGTTGGAACCTCGTTCAAATTATGCCTATTCGTAGGTTACCCTAAAGAGACTAGGGGTGGTCCATTTTACGATCCTAGGAAAATAGGGTGCTTGTGTCGACAAACGCCACTTTCCTAGAGGAAGACCACGTCGGGGTCATGTACCAAGGAGTAAAATTGTATTGAATGAAATGGATGCTTCATCGCCAAGAGTTGCTTGATGGGGCTAGTACGTCAACAAGTGTTGTTGATCCTAGCACGTCTAGTCAAATCCGCTCCCAAGAGTTGGGAATGCCTCGACGTAGTGGGAGGGTCGTGAGACGGCTGATCGCTACATGGGTTTAAATTGAAACCTCGCTTGTCGCCTCCCGATGATGATCGTGAGGATCCATTGACCTATGATCGTGCAATGGTTGATGTTGACAAAGACGAGTGGATTAAAGCTATGGACCAAGAAATGGAGTCTATGTACTTCAATTCTGTATGGGAGCTTGTGGATCAACCGGATGGGGTAAAACCTATTGGTTGCAAATGGATCTACAAGCGTAAACGTGGCGTAGATGGGAAGGTGTAGACCTTCAAAGCTCGACTAGTGGCAAAGGGTTTTACCCAGGTTGAAGGGGTTGACTATAAGGAGACCTTTTCACCTGTTGACATGGTAAAGTCGATCAGGATCCTTCTGGCCATTGCCGCGTATTATGACTACGAGGTATGGCAGATGCACGTCAAGACAGCCTTTCTGAATGGCAAACTTGATGAGACCATCTACATGGACCAGCCCAAAGGGTTTATTGCCCAAGGCCAAGAGCAAAGAGTTTGTCAGCTTCATAGGTCCATTTATGGATCAAAAGCAGAGCCGAGGTCTTGGAATATAAGGTTTGATGAGGCAATCAAATCTTATGGTTTTGATCAAAATGTCGACGAGCCTTGTGTCTACAAGAAAATCGTTGACAAAACTGTCGCATTTTTAGTGTTGTATGTGGACGATATTCTTCTCATTGGGAATGAGGTAGAGTTTCTTACTGACGTTAAAAAGTGGTTAGCTTCGCAATTCCAAATGAAAGATTTGGGAGAAGTTCAGTATGTTCTAGGTATCCAGATAGTCCGAAACCGGAAGAACAGAACGCTAGCCCTGTCTCGGGCGCCTTATATTGACAAGATGTTGTCTAGATATAAGATGCGTAACTCCAAGAAGGGGCTTGCTTGCCTTTTCGGAGCATGAGGTTCACTTGTCTCAGGATCAGTGTCCTAAGACTCCTCAAGATGTTGAGGATATGAGACGGATTTCATATGCTTCAGCTGTAGGGAGCCTCATGTATGCCATGCTGTGTACTAGGCCCAACATCTGTTATGCAGTAGGAATTGTCGTGAGATATCACCCAATCCAGATTAGATCACTTTGACACCGTAGTAAAGGCAATCCTCAAGTATCTTAGGAGAACGAGGAACTACGACTTAGTGTATGGTAGTGGGGATTTCATCCATACGATACACACAGATTCTTATTTTCGGACCGATAAGGATTCTAGGAAATCCACCTCGGGTCACCTTCATTCCGAATGGAGGAGTCAGTAGTATGGCGAAGCATCAAGCGAGGATGCATCGATTCCACTATGGAAGCGGGTATGTTGCGGCTTGTGAAGTCGCAAAGGAAGTTGTTTGGCTAAGGAAGTTCATGATGATTTGGAAGTTGTTCCTAACATGAACTTGCCCATCACAATCGCTCGTGATAACAAGGTGCAAAGAGCCAACTCACGTGAGCCTCGGAGCCATAAGAGAGGCAAACACATTGAGCGCAAGTATCATCTGATACGGGAGATTGTGCACCGCGAGACGTGATGGTCACGCAGATAGCGCTTCGAGCACAACGTAGCTGATCCATTTACAAAGCCCCTCACGGCTAAGGTGTTTGAGGGTCACCTAGAGAGTCTAGGTCTTCGAGAGCTTCCTGACTAGGGCAAGTGGGAGATGTGTAAACGGGTATTGAATGCCCTAGTTTATTGTATTACTTTGTTGTAATTTATGTACATTTCTGAAATGTATTTTCTCCACTAGCTTAGTCCAAGTGGGAGTTTATTGGGATTTTTGTCCTAATCTCGTGTTTGTAATATATTGATTGAAATTAATAAGAGTTATTTATTTCATCACTTTGTGTCTCGCAATATTTATAAATTTTTCCAATAAACTAAGCTCCAGGGTCATTGTTTTTATGAGAGAACTAGAACTTGAATGGTGTGTAGTGGACACACAGGGAAGATCACGTTCGAGTTAATGACCCGAACGGTCTACAGTATATGGATAGGGTTGGAGACCTAATCCTGGATACACTGTGGATGCGACCCGCTTTGTATTAGATACAGACGAGGTGATCTGACTCGTTCATGTAGTTGACATGCGAGTGGGGGCATCCTGTGCAATGAGATTCTACAAGACCAGACCGTGAATTATTAGACCTACTGATGTAACACCGTTGACAGTAAGGACTAATAATATCGTAGATGACCATTAGTGACTCGACTTGAATCCTCGAGCGTGTTACGGACTCGCCTCGCGAGGGTCCATTCTTTGACTAGTACGGGTGAGGGTGGTCACGCTTACTCGCCCAATATGCCTATCTTCTCGTGGGACGTAACCAAGTAGGGAGCCGGGAACTTAACTACGCGAGATGGAATTCACTCGCTTCCGCCTTTAGGGAAACTAGAGGGGTTGTTCCCTTAAGTCTTCATCTCTCTGGCTTGGACAACGGGCGCTCACCTTCTCACCGCCCGAGAAGGGTGTTGTGTATGGTTGGACCATCACAATATGTTGTTCATTAGAGGAGCAGTGGGGACTTAAGGAACAAGAGGTAGACACAGGGGTAAAACGATAATTTGACCCAGCCGTGTCTACGAACAACCTGTGAAGGGTAGACTCATGGGTATTGGTTATATCAGTGGACACGTAATATTCTGCACTGACGGGAGTGCAGATACGGGCTATAGTGGAGTGTTACCGTAGCTAATGAATGTTGGTTAACCGTGTCAAAGAGTTTGGCAGGTTAATCTCGGATCATTGGAGCCCGTCACTGTAGGTCCATTAGGTCCCTCGGTTGGCTCCATCTGGATTTAAGAAGGGATAAAGTTTTGGTATGAAATTGAAGTGTTCAATTTCACCTTTAGGGCATTTATGTCATTTATATGAGATATGAATGATATAATATATAGTTTAATGTGAATGAGATTCATAATAAACTATAGGTTAGCCTAATTGTTGAATTAGGGCTAATTGGAGAATTTGATTGAGAGAAATTAAATTGGATGTGATTCAATTTAATAAATCCACAATTATTGCAAATGAGATTTGCAATATGAGATATGAGATATCTTATATTATGTGGTTATGCAAATGAGATTTGCATAACCTATGGTTGTGGTAAAGTGGTAATAATGTGGACATTTTAACTCCACTAATCCCACTATATAAACCCTTCTTACAAGAAGGACTTAACTTGATTCTCTCATTTTTTAGTTTTACACAAAAAGGAGAAGAGAAACTCTCTCTATTCTCTCTCAAATTCTCCTCCCTCTCCAAAACCAAAAAGGTTCCCACAAGCCTCCTTTCTCCAAAAGAGAACAACCGAGAAGGCTTTTTGGTGGTGTTCGGTTCATAACTGTTGGAGGTGTTCGTTGTGTACGAGGAGCACGAAGAGTTCGTGGATTTGTAGAAGAAATCTTGAAGAAAGTCTTCAACAAGTAAGTAAATTCATTTCTTACTGTTTTTCTTCTTCTTAGAAGCATGTTTAGCCTAGATCTATGTATTAGATCAATTTTTACAAAGACGGTTTGCATAATTGATACATCGACGATTCAATCGTCTTCCGCTGCACGGGATTCTCATTCCCTTCAATTTAAACCCTAAATCCAATTAACTAAACATCCAAGGTTGTTAAATGAATCTTTAACTGAATGTAGTGTACATATAAAGGATCTTGGTTTGAGATACAGCCTAAAGGGTCTATAGTTAGGGGATAAGGGTTGGGTACCTTACCCTAGTAAAACTATGGATGTGGCCCATTTTGTATTTGATACAAACACTTTGATCCTAACGTGTTCGTGTAGATGACATGTGAGTGGGGATATCTTATGTAATGAGATTACATAAGACCGAACCACGAAAATAGTAACCTCTAGTTTGTAACCGTTGACTAGTTAGGTTTCTATTTCACTAGGATGACCTAGGCAACTTGATCTCAATCTCGAGCGGAGTTACTTAACTCCTGTTCGCGAGGGCTTGTCCTTTGACTAGTATGGGTGAGAGTGGCCAGATTCGCTGACACACCCCCTCCCGAACTACCTGCTACTTAGCCCGAAAGGCGGCGTGAAACCAACAGACATTGTTTCCCTCTTAACAATACCTGCGACCACTACTCTGATAAACATACTATGTTCGCATATTGAACATTTTAACATAACACAAAGAAGAAAACGACAACTATTAAACATACACAAGGAGAAACCCTTCATAAGTCTCTCTTGGAAACTTAAAGTCAAGTGCATCAAAACGACACAAGACTTCTAATATAACTACACAAGACTCATTGTTTATACAACCGCTAATATACAAGACTTCTATAACTACGTAACGACTTGCTATACAACACCAGCCACGTACAAACTAACAACTTATGAACTTCCAGCAGACTATGGCGGGATGTCAGTACAGTGAGCTCGATCTCTACACGAAAAGGTTTGAAAACATTGAAAGAATGAGCTAAAAAGCTCGGTGAGTGTCTATCTTTAAAACATTATAAGCTCACAGGTGAATCATAATAATGGCAGATTATAAGTACAAAATAGCTTAACATCTGTTTGTAAACATTAACAAACCATGCTTCCAATTTACAGGTTTAAGTCACCACTTGTGCATAGCACACAACTCGAAATGTACTAACTTATCGAGGGTAGATAGATCAATAATATAAAAGCTCATAACAATAAAGCACATGACATGACTCCACATCAAACCATAGAGGTGGTAGAGTTACATTTATTCCAATCAGGTTCATACCTCTCTCTCTCTCTCACGTGCACGTGGAATACCTTTGGTCGTTTGGTTTTCCCTAATACCTTCTCTATGTCCTTCAGTATTAAGGTAAAACCATTCACTACCCGAATACCTTCTCATTGTCCTTCAGTATTTAGGTAAAACCGTTTACTTCCCGGATACCTTCTCATTGTCCTTCAGTATCGGGATATCATGATTCATTTTCCCCCCTAAGTACCTTCTCGAATGTCCTTCAGTACTAGGGGTTAACCACAAACATGAACATACTTTGTTTACCATGGAAATCATGTCTTTAAAACACATATAACAATTTCTTGACATTTTCACATTATCATATAAACATGTTCCCAAGTGGATTTACATAAAACATTCTCTAAAGGAAAGCATACTTTCATAATTTAGTTTCCATACTTGGATTTATTGTTACAACTAACTTCAAAGCATGCTTAGGTTCCATCATAAACTTTATGTTAGAAAACTCTATGAAGCCATTCACAACTAGTTCAATCAAGATGTAATTATCAACACTTATGTTCATGAAGAAAAACATAGATCAAACATAGTTCTAAGATAGAGTCACTCACAGTATTAGAATTGGAACCTTGGCTTGTAAACTTGACCTATTTGCTCTTGGCCTGTCAAACAAGCCAAATCAATCAATAGAACCTCGAGCTCATGATTTTTGACCTTAAAACATGCAAGAAAACACACATTCAAATTTCCAGCATTTTCAGATTTTCTGCCCTGTTTTCAGACAGCCATAACTTCTTCATTACTTATCCAAAAATAATGTAGTTTATACCAAACTCTTCCTTTTTGAACCCTCTAAAAATCATATGAAGACATGAAAATGAGATTCCTAACGTATTGGTTAGAAACTACCTCAGTAGCTTAACCCCTAAAATGATTCTGCTGCTGTTCTAGATTTCACTTCCTGCTGCATCCCGAAACTTAACCTGAAGATTACAACATCTTCCAATCATTTTCTTCTCACGATTCCTTCACGAAACTTGTAGGAAATTGAATAAGCTTTCGAACCATACCAATTAGAGCTTCTATCTCCAAGTATTCAGATCAGAACGACCAAAACATCAGAGACTTTCCAGATTTGACAGCAAATTCTGTCTTCTGTCTTCCTCTTCACAAAACAGTAAGTTAACTTCGGTATTAGCTCGAGCTTCCTTCACGAAATTTGTTCCAAATTGAGTTAACTTTCGTGTATCAAAATCTCAACTCTTACCTCTTCTTGTAGAGCTCGAGAAGATTCAAACATCAGAACTGGTCTGAGTTGATCACCTTGCTGCTATACAATTAAGCTTTGAGTTCTCCTCCTTTCTTCTGCAATTCCAGCTCCAAAATCACGAAAATGGCTCCCATTCTCTTCCTTTCTCCTTCTCCCACGAAGCTTCAGCTTTGGTTTTGATAAATGAAGAAGAAAATGGAGAAGATAAAGCTATTTAAAAAACCAAGGAGGCAAACTTTGTCTTTTTCCCCTTTTGCTTTTTCTTTTCTTTTTCCTTTTCATTTTCCTTTCCTTTATCCCTTTCTTTCTTTTCTTTTCTTTTTAAAACACCAAAATAAGTGTGTAAAGAAACCCTAAGCATTTAGCCAACTTATCCCAAATCTGTGAGACGTATGATCTTCCATTCAACACATGATGCACCTAAAACTTCTCCAATTTGCTAATGATTTGAACTTACTTCAATGCAACTTCTAATATGCTTATCTCAATGTTTACCTATCCCTTTATGAAGTTTAGACACATTGTAGCTCCAAATTCAATAGATTCCGAAATTCGATCACGACATCATTTAGTGCAACCTATCCGATTTTGCTTATTGCAAAACATCATGAATGAGTGTAAAATGATAAAAGAAAATAGAGTTTAGGGCTTACATTCGCCGACTCAATATGCCTACCTTCTTAGGGACAAGACCGAGTGAGCGACTGGGAACTTAACTTGGCAAGATGAAATTCACTCCTTCCTGGCTACTAGGGTAAGTAGAGGAATGTTCCCTTAAGTGGTGTCTCTGGTACTTGAACAAAGGGCTCGACCCTCTCATTGGCCCGGGAGGGACTCTGTTTGTTGGTAGGACCACAAACAAATTGTTCATTAGAGGAGCACTTGTACTTAAGGCACAAGATGTAACCCAGGGGTAATACGGTAATTTTACCCAACTGGTGTTACGAACATTCGTGAAGGATTGACTTGTTGTTATTGGTCAATATCCGTGGACACAGAAATATATTTGCAGTGAGAAGAGTGCAGCTGTGGGACTTTAGTGGAGTGTTGCTACAGTTAACGAATGTTGATTGGGAGGTTAATGAGATTAACCGAGCAATCTCGTATCGTTGAAGCTTCTAATATGTAGGACCATAAGGTCCACCTTCTAGCTCGTAAAGAGTTCTTAGATCATTTGAATTTGAAATGTTCAAATTCATTAGGGAATAATCTTTATGTATATAGATATGATATAATATATAGTTTTGGAACTATATATTATAAATTTAATGTGAATATGATTCATATTAAATTATATGAAAGAATTAAATATTTGAAAGAGTTCAAATATTAAATTCAAATGTGAATGTGATTCATATTTGAAAACTATAGGTTAAAACATAATGTGCATGAGATGTACATTAAACTATAGGTTAAAGGTAAAATGATTAAATGTGATTTAATCATTTAATTAATATTGCATTTTAATTAAATAAGATTTAACTTAATATAATTAATTGATTTATTCAATTAATTATAATATTAATTGAGAATGTGTCAGGAGGACACGTTCCCACTACTCCCCAACTTCCCCTCGATAGGGAGTGGGGAGTTACTCACTGAAGTGTTCTTCTCCTGGTGAGAAGGGACAGACTTCAATTGAATCTTACAGAAAAGAATTCTCTCTCTCTCATCTCTCTCATTTTTTCCCAAAAACCTTCCAATTGTTGGAATTCCTTCCCACCAAAGGAAAAGGTCTAAGTAGAACTCAGAGGATAGAGGGTTATCCAAGTGGTAGTGCCCTGTTGGAGAAAAACAGAGTTTTTGGTGTTGTTGTGTTGCTGAGTTACTGAATTTTTCTTAAAGCAAGGAGTTGCTGCGAGTCTACAAAGGTAACACTTTTTTTTTTCTTTTAGTTTAATTGTTAAACTTAGTATGTTTGTATGCAATTATCCATGTCTAATTAGATTAGAATTTCATGTTTGTTCTGTTTTATCAATGTATGGGGTTTTGCATTTCAAGCAAAACAAAACTTGCAAATTACGATTCCAAATTCCTTTCCGCTGCTCAAGGAGATCCGATCTCCATCAGATAGTTCATAACTGACTTAGGATGAAGATCGAGTTGCATATAATCATCTTGATAAAATATTAATATTCTCAATTAACATATTTATAAATAGATATTAAATATTTTGTGGTCAAGTCTTATATAAACTCATTGTATAAGATGTTCTCACTCATATGTCTCCATATAAACAATTTGGATCAAATCATTTGTAACTATTATAAAGTGGGTCATATCAATAGTGTTACCAGGATAAGGCACCCAACCTTATCCATATACTATGACTCTTTAGGTTATTTCTTGGACATGATTCTCTTGCATATCAACCACATACTGTTCAAGAATACACTAATAACCTTAGATTTTTACATAATGAATAATATTATATTGAAAATAAACTAATTAAAATAATTTTTAATTATTAACTAAAACATTAATTATGAGGCTTTAGGGCATAAATTTCAATTGGGAACAAGGGTTGACATGCAACCTTAGTTTAATTTTTTCCCTTTTTTTTTCTTTTAGTTTTTAGGAGTATTATTGTTAAGGATTCTAATGTTATTTATCTTTGTATTTAGACAATAATAGTTGTATGTTTTATACTTTTGTTGATTTTGAAATTGAATGTATGTTTTTACATATTTTATGTATCTCGTTACTATTTTCTAAACATTTGACAATGGTTTTGCATATTAGGCTAAATTTAGCTCGAGAGTAAATTTATCCTTACAACAATAAATGCATCACTAGATTTAATTTTTTGCACAGGAGTGAGTAGATTAATTCTAGAAAACTTGAGAGAAGTGTCTAATGTCATGTTTAGTAATAGAAATAGACCGAGAAGTTGATTTATTGCTAGGCATGAATTCAATTGAGCTTGAGAGAGGATATTGTCACTTAGTAATTATTGGATTAGGATTAATTTCATGAAATCAATTCTTTATCTACAAAGTTGTGCTTAATCTAATCAACCATTATGGCTTTTTCAAAATTTGGATTCTAACCATGTGAATTATGAAGGAATCGTATCTCGTAGTGGAAGCGTTGGAAGCTTTTGACCACAATTACGTTATGGAATTTAGCACAAAACATAAAATTAAGCTTAAGCAATAAGGTAGAAGACAATTACTTTTGAAGAACCCTTTCTTCACGTGTTCCTTCTCCAATCACATGCTAGAACTTCATTCTCAACGATCAACCCGAATATCTCCACTAAGGCTTCTTCGTTGTTCTCTAGGAGAGGGAGAACGGTGTGAGCCTGGGGTGTGTCCTTGTAGAGTTTTTGTATAGGTTGTGAGCATGGGGTGTGCCCCCGTAGATATTGAGCATAGGTTGTGAACTTGGGGTGTGTCTCCATTCGGAAGTGGTGGATTCCATTGTCCCATGCTAGCTTAGGAAATGATCTCCATAGAGCGTGTTGATTACACGAGTTTATGCTAGCGGTGAGGTAAACCTGGGGTGTGTCCCCGTTAGAGATCAAGGAGTGGTGGATTTCATTGTCTCGTGCCAGTAGAGAGTGTTGGTTGTGTTGGGTTTTATGTCCTAAAACTCGTGGTTTTGGAAACTGAATGTACATTCTATTTTGCAATAAAGATGTTATTGAGATTTATTCAGTAAATGTGTTATTGAATAAAGTGAATTGTGTATTGTGTAACCCTAACCTAATAAAGAACTCTTGGCTATAAGAAGAATACTTGAACTTTATGTGTGACATAAAAGTGGATCAAGTTCAAGTTATAGCCAAGACAATCTATAGTATAAGGATAGGGTTGGGTACCTTATCCTTGGGACACTATGGACGCGACCCACTTTGTAAAGTACAAATGATGTGATCCTAAATCGTTCATGTGGAGACATGTGAGTGGGGGCGTTCTATGCAATAAGTTTGCATAAGACTGGACCGTGAAATAGTCACTTAGACTTTATAACTCTGTTTACTGTCTTAACTTACTATATCCATATGTTCACTCCTACCCGCTTTCGGGATTAGTAGAGAGGTTGTTCCCTTAAGTGTTGACTCCGGGTCTTGAATAAAGGTCCCGCCCCTCTCATTGGCTCGAGAGGGATTCGATTTGCTGGTTGGACCACAAAGCAATTGTTAATTAGAGGATCAGTGGGACTTAAGGAACAAGAAGTAATTACAGGAGTAAAACGGTAATTTTGACCCAGTTGTAATTACGAATGACTTATGAAGGATCGACTTAATAATAATGGTTATATCAAGTGAACAGAAATATATCTACAGTGAGGAGAGTGCAACCACTAGGCTTTAGTGGAGTGTCTAAGTGGTTAACGAATGTTGATTAGCTAGACTAAAGAGTTTGGTCGGTTATTCTCGTATCGTTGGAGCTCATGATCTGTAGGTCCATTAGGTTCTCCTTACTAGTTCGGACTAAGCCTTGTAACATTTTGAGAGAAAAGAATTTGAGTTGTTCAAATTCAATTTTGGGAGAAATCGTTAATTATATATGATATATTTAACGAGTCTAGCTTAATTATGAATTAAACTATGAATAAAAGGAGGTGGATATATTTAAATATGATTTAAATATTGGATCATTTTATAGTATGAATAGGATTCATGTTCGAAAAATGGATCGGAATCGGGTAATTTATTTAATTTAATATTTGATATTAAATTAAATTAAAAATTAATTAATTAAATTATTTGTTTAAATTAATTAATTAATTAAATTAATTTTAATTAAAAATCAATTTAATATTGATTTTTGAATTAAAATTAAAAGAAAATAATGGAATTTTCATGTTTTTCATGAAAATCAATTGGACTGTTGAGTTGTCACTCTAATAAAGCTTGATGAAGCTTTATTTAAAGGTGATTTGAGGTGATTTAGAATAATTTTGCAGAAATAGTTTTTGTTCTCGGTTTGTGACCTTTGAGGACTTTTCTTCCAAATTCTCTCAACCTAGGATCCCACAATCCGTTCCAAGGCCTGAGGATAGTAGGAAAGACAATAGAGGTTGTCCGCAAAGTGTTCGTGTTGCAAATCGTCCACCGAGTGAGAAGAATTTTGTCTTCAAAGGTTTGTTTCTTAACTCTCTGTTTTTCCAGCTTTGAGCATACATTTTATTTTACAAAGTTGATCAATTTAGATGTTGAAGATCCTATATTGCTTTCACTTTCTTGATATAGACTCTTACAATTTGTATCATATCAATTTTAAGAACTCAATTTGATCTATTTTGTTCTGAGGTGGGTATTTTTTGAAATCTATTTTTTCTAGGCGTCTAAAGTGATATTCTAGATTTGGAATTTAAATTGAGCATCAATTTGTGCTTTATTTTCAAATTGCTCAAGTGTGTTTGAGTATTAATGTGTGAAGAAGAGTGTGTAAGAGTTTCGAGTCGATTGGAGTTCGGAAAGGCCCTCAATTTGAATAAAGAAGCACAAAAGGTCACTGAAACCGAAAAATAAAGAGTTGTTGTTGTTCTTTTTTCCTTCAGCTACAGTAACTTCAACCTTCTGCCCGCGTGTTTTAGTTTGAAATTGAAGAAGACTGATGACGTAAGAAAGCTTGTTTGTGATGTCATTTAGGACTGATTTCTGGTTGACATTGACCGGTCAAATTATTTTGACCGGTTCATCTCGTTTTCTGTCCGGTTTGGGTGATTTCAGACCGATTCGGACTATTTCGAGGCCAACTTTTTCCATTTTGGAGGTTTGTTCCACCATTTAGAGGCTCGGTTCACTCTTTTACAACCTGGTTCAACCTTTTGAAGGTCTGCTTCACACATTTGCAAGCTGGTTCGACCTAAATTCAAAGTGTTCGAAGTGATTTGATATTAATTGTAGATTATTATTGTAATAATTTAGTTAGTTTGCTTGCATTTGATCCCAAAACCAGTCCACTTTAGTGTGTTTAATTAATTATGCATTGTGAATGTGTGTTTTAATTAAAATCTCTGATTGTATGTGCATAAAGTATGCCATATAGATTTTAAAATCTCACCTTAGGAAGCATGCTCCATGCATTGAAAGTATGTTATAAGTGTTTTAATATATAGTATGCATGTTTTGGGGTTTCATAAGAAAATAAAAGAGTTATATTAATTTATGAAATAAATATTATATATTTTAATTATAATTAATATAAGTGTTATATTAATTAAAAATTAAACATATAATTGTTATGCATTTATTCATGTGATGGATTTGTTATAAATGTATGTTTATTCATGTGATGAATCATCAAGTAATTTATAACATAGAAATGCATGTAACCTAAGGTTATTTAATTAGTTTTAAAATGGTTTTAGAACTGGAATTAATTAGACCTAAGGTTATCTAATTTTAATAAGATTAGAATTAGGCAACAAATAATTTATAAACTATGATTAAAGAGAGACGCTGACTAAGGTTCCGTTAGGTCAGTACTACTTAAGTCGATGTAAACTAACACCCCTACCGAGGCCGACTGAGAGTGAATTTAATCCAGAGGTTTATAAATTATCCTTCGTGAGTGGCGTTTATTAAAAGTTAATAAATTGAACTCATAAACCTAGGTTTATTAAAAAGTTAATAGACTTAGGTAATTCCAGTATAATTGTTATATTGGTAGACTTAGGTCATATTGTTTTAGCCGGAATATGCTATGGAAAAGTATACCCAAACTGTTTAAAATACTTAGTGGGAGTGAAAAGGTATATATGATATATCAATTTCCTCTTACGCTCTCCGCGAAGTTCACATCGTGAGATTCATGCTCGACCTCGTGATGTCAATAGAGCATCCCCATTCAGATGGAGAAAGTATTTATAGTAAGTGGGAGAAAAAAGTGTGTCAACACATACTACAGTCTCCTCCATTAGGTTGGACCGTTAGATTCTCTTGTTGCACATGCAGGTTGCCCGAAGTAACACTATCCATTCGGAGGGATGTAACATGGGATTCGGAACAACTCAAACTCCAGAAATGGATAGGGTCTCTTAGGTCCATTCCCAGCTTTGTCTTTCCAATTCGGTAACATTGTTGGGGTCGACCTCTAAGGTCTGAAAATGGCGGGTCACACTAACGAGAATTGCTAATTGTTAGTAAATTCTTGATCAAATTAGAGATAACTAGAATGTTATAGGAATAAGAGTTATTCTGGTATTAGCATTTAGTCAAGAATGTCTTGGTTTAGTGAAGGAGTGATTGACTGCCCCTCGGTAGCGGTTGCTTTGACTCACTGAAGAATCGTTGCAAAAATAATAATGAGTTTATGGGTACATTATTACTTTTGTTAAATTCTTAATTGGATAAGTTACAAGCAATTCACTAATAGAATTCATTCTTTTTCAGCATGTCAAGCTCTTTAATCCAATTACTCGCCTCCAATAAACTTAACAACAATAACTACACGACTTGGAAATCGAACTTGAGTATGATTCTTGCCATTGATGATCTAAGGTTAGTCTTAACGGAGGAATGTCCTCTCCCTCCCAACTCGACTTCAACCCGAACTGTTGGGGATGCATTTGACAAATGGACTAGGGCTAATGATAAGGCCCGATCTACATCTTGGATAACATATCTGATGTGCTCGGTAAAAATCATGAGGGAATGATCACCTCCAAGGAGATCATGCAATCATTACAGGCGATGTTTGGGGAATAGTCCTCATCGGTCCGTCATGATGCCCTCGAGGATGTTTATAACTCCCATATGATGGAGAGGAAAGTTGAGAAGACACAACAAAGTAAATATGACTTACTCATTGTTGAAACATGTTTAGTGGAACATGATGATTTAAACTGGATACTAGATTCAGGAGCCACTACCATGTGTGTTCTTCTTTTTAGGAAACTAGTTCCTGGGAACATCATAGTCATGGTGAGATAACTCTCATAGTTGGAAAAGGAGAGGTTGTCTTAGCTAGAGCAGTGGGAGTGGTGAAGTTGTTCTTTAGAGACAGATTCATTTTATTAGAAAATGCACTTTTGGTTCCTGGAATCAAAAGAAATCTCGTATTTATCTCCTGCTTGCTTGAACATATGTATAAAGTATCTTTTGATCATAATGAAACGTTCATTTGCAAAAGAGGTGTACGAATATGTTATGCTAAACTAGAAAACAACTTATATGTATTAAGACCAACAGAAGTAAAAAGTTATTTTGAACACCGAGATGTTTAAAACAATTGATACTCAAAATAAAAGGCAGAAGCTTTCTCCTAGTACCTATCTTTGGCACTTGAGACTAGAACACATTAATCTCAATAAGATTGGGAGATTGGTTAAGAGTGGTCTCCTAAGTCAGTTAGAGGACAACTCTTTACCACCATGTGAGTCTTGTCTTTAGGGAAAAATGACTAAAAGACCTTTTTCGGAAAAAGGTTATAGAGCTAAAGAACCCTTTAAACTCGTGCATTTGGATCTCTGTGGTCCTATGAATGTCATGGCAGGAGGAGGGTATGAATATTTCATCAGTTTTATTGATGATTATTCTAGGTATGATTATCTTTACCTAATGCATCATAAGTATGAAACCTTTGAAAAGTTCAGGAGTATAAGGCAGAGGTTGAGAACACATTAGGTAAAATGATTAAAACACTTCGATCAGATCGAGGTGGAGAATATATGGATTTTAGATTCCAAGACTATATGATAGAACATGGAATCGTATCCCAACTCTCAGTGCCGAGTACACCTCAGCATAATGGTGTATCTTAAAGGAGAAATAGAACCTTGTTAGACATGGTTCGATCCATGATAAGCTATGTTCAGCTGCCTTGTTCGTTTTGGAGATATGTAGTAGAAGTTGTGGTGCAAAGAATGAGTGTCAATGAATTAAGTCAAAAACACCTTAATGTGTGCAAATATACACAACCTTGTCGCAGCAAGTGATAAGAAAAGTATCGATCCCACAGAGAATTGTATTAGAAGAATTAAAATAATGTATTGTTCTTAGTAGACTTGGGGTAGCCAGTGATTCAATTGCATAAGGTATAAACACAACTCAATTTTGAAAATAACACAAGTAAATTTAAAGTTTAGGTCTCTAAACAACAATTTACTTCAAATGACTAAGACATGGGTTGAATTAGAGGGATGGTCATGCTTCAGCAAACTAAATGCTATAGCAATGAGATTGCTCCAGCTCTTAATGCAAGTTCTCACAAACTCTTCAGAGAGATTTTGAGTTATAGCAACTAATTCTCATTACTTGCCTGATTATCAATTTCATCCTTGCATTCATTAGGTGAGTTAGTATCCTAGTATCCTCAATTACCCTGGGACTAACCCCTAATCAGAACTAATCCTAATCAGTGAATTCAACTTATTTTTCCTTTTCCCAAATTCAGAACAAGCACAACTTAAATCAGTTGGTCAAACGGATCTAAGCTAGTATTAAGCACATAGAGATTAGAAGAGTGGATAAATGCAACTCAAGCCTTCACAGATAGCTCACATTCACAAACCTCCCCTAATTTTTCCCCTTAACAGAATTAACTCATAATGATAAAAGAGAAACAAAAAAGTAAATTTGCATTGAACTTGATAGACATGGCAAGGTCTAACAACAAACAAACTTTTAGAGACAACAAGAGACTAACCATTGCAACTCCCAAGAGTGAGGTTGGCTTCCTTCCCAGAGTGAGGTTTCCTACCTTCCCGAGGCACCTCCTTCTCCCCAGAGTTTGGTAGCTTTTGTCCTTCTTGAATTAGGTAAGAAGAATCCCCTATCGAAATCAGCCCCTCCTCTCTATTCTACCTCAAAAGGAAAGAATAGGCTGCTTAAATAACTAGCCTCAATTGGGAAAAATAAGAGCTTTTGTGGCATGAATGTCCACATAACCACTGCTAATTGGTCTAACAACAAGTTACTGTTAGATTCATTAATTGAGGTGGCTGCCACGTGTCCAAATGCTTGTACTTTTCCACCGAAAGCTTTAGGCATTACTACAGCTTTAACATTCTTGCATAATTTTGTTGCAACATTTGTTATGTTGCAACATCATTCGAAATGCTCCAGCATTTGGTATGCAAGCCCTCAACATCTAGCTCATTATGCTCCAATTGGTATGTTGTAGCCTCAACTTCAAAGCAGAACTTCTAGCCAAAAGAAACACATGCTCAAACCCAATTAGAACTTATTTACCCAAAGATGGTCCACTTAATAGCTCTTTTTGCAGAGTAATCAAGCCCCTAAACTTAAACTATTACTCGTCCCTGAGTAATAAGAACTCTTCCAGACCCCAATCAACTTTCAAAAATAGTATCACTGAACCAAAAGCAATTTCTGTCATGGTTGAGTAACCCCTAAAAAGAACTGGTCTGCTTAACACATTAAAACATTGAAACTCTTATTCCAATGTTAAACTGATCTAAGTCATATTCCTGCATCCCCATAGTGACATCACTGCAAAGGTCTATTATTGACTTCACTTTGCATTCATCAGGTTGTCCTACACAAGAAAGGTTTTTCCTTGCTGGATTAAGCTTCTCTATTCCCTCTAACCTACCAACATTGTGAAGCCACTTCTTTCTAGACAATTCAAACTCAAAACTTCATTACTAAGATCCCTCTTAGTTCCTAGCATGGCCACACTTGTGATGCAGCTCACCTAGGCCTTAGGAAGCTTAGAAATGGGAACCAAGAGCATTTATCAGCACCAAACCTTTTTTTTTCTTAACAGAAGAGTACCCTTTATGTACACAAGGCCTTTGATCCAAACAACAACATTTAAGATGAAGATGCCTGACAACAAGCCTTGTTACAAAATTGAGTTGTCATTCATACTCATGCTCAGGTCATCTTCAAATCAAAGTCAGGCATGGGTTTCTGTCTTTCCCTGTCTTACTAGCCTGCACAAAGGAGTAACTTTCCACAACTACCTTTTTTTTGTTTCTTTTCTCTCTTTTTTTTTTTTAAAAAAAAGTAATGGCTTCACAATATTGTGCTCAACTTAAAATTTATTGCTTGATTCCCACTAAAAGATTGAATTCTCCCCCCACCAAACTTAATGTACTCATTGTCCTCAATGAGTAAAATAGAGGAACAAGGAAGGACTAGGAAAGACAATCTTGTCACAACAATGTTTTCCCAATTTTCCACCGAGCTTGAAAAGTAAAGACTTAAGAATTAAAGTGATAACAAAGTCAGCTCAACAAAGGGTAAGTTTCTTAAGGGTAATTTAATCATGTTAAGCTAGGCACATCTTTCAACAGTAAGTTCTTCAACACAAGATAGATAAGGGCCTTTTCATTCATAATTCATTAATTGACAATGACCCTAACAAAAGATTACTAAAAGCAAGAAATAAACAGCAAGGAAATAAGAAATAATAGACCAACCTTAGCAGACAAACAACATAATTCATGAAAGCAGAAAACAGATATAGCAAAGAGATAAACAGAAGAGCAGTCAAACTGAAATACAACTCCCCTTAAGCAACTCAGTCTTCATCTCCAGGGCGAGGCTCCTCATTTTCCTTCTCTTGGTCACCATCCAGGGCATGAGAATTCGGTGGATTGAACACCACATCTAGAAAATCAGGAAAGGGAGGATATGAGTTGCTGAAGTTAGCCAACATGGCTTCTCTAACTGAAGTATCTCTAAATTTAGCCTATGTCCAGTAAGCTCTTTACTACCCTTCAGAGTGATCCCATCGTTGCAGCAACTCAGATTGTTGTTCCAGCAGTTTGTTGACCCCTACAGCTAGTCCTTCATGCCCTTTGTTGCCTCCTCTTGTCAGCCTTTGAATGCTGCTCAGACTAATGGTGACTTGGTCATTCACCATGTCCTCAGTTGGCTGAAAAGATACTTCGGCCATCAAGCGTAATTTTGTTATGGTGTTTGGGAAAAATAGCTTACCTACCTTCTTCTTGGCACATGCTTGAATCTCCCTTGCAATGATCTTGTCCACATCAATGCTTAAAACGTTCAATATTGAAAAAGTCAAGAGGGCTCGATCCTTGGAGATGATGTTGTCATGAGATGTAGGTAAAAACCTGTTTTTCATAAATGCAAGCCACACATTGGCCTCATCAGTCAGGTAAGCTGCCTCTAAGCTTCTAACATTCGTTGTAGATATCCTCCACTGTGTGCCTCTAACCCCCACCACTTTGACTGCAGAATTCAAATAAGGGTTTGGAGTGGCTACCTCTATCTCATTTTAAATTACATTAGGAATGTCCTAAAGGTTAAATAGTCCATTGATTGTAGAAGAAGTTCAGTCTACAACTTTTTCTCTAACAGTGGTGTGATAAGTAGAGTTTGGCTCCAAATTGGCATAGAACTCTTGGACAATGGGGATAATAGCTGGCTCAGGCTGCTGGCAGAATTGCTCCCACCATGGTTGGTGATATTAGCACATACAAATAGAGGAATAGTGGAATAGGGTTGAGCAAAGCCATTTTCTGGAAGCAACTCCCTTACTTTGATCAACTCAAACCTCCTCCTAGCTGCATCATTGATGAACCTCTCTCTCGAAGAGTGTTTGGAAGATTTTGCTAGCTGCTTACTCTTTTTCTTGGAACCTTTCAACTGAGCACTACCAAAGGTTGCTCCACTTGTTCAGGATCAATGGATGCATCATAGGCAGTTTCTTCCTCAGTGGCCTCTTCCACAACCTTCTTCTTCCCCTTGGACCTTGAGGATTTGGATTTGCTTCTTGAATGGGAGTGTCTGGAATTCTCAGTCTCCTCTGCAATAGCTTGCTCTAGAACTTCTTCTTCAACATGCTCCTCAGTTACTTTATTCTTTCCTTTGGACTTGGAAGGTGTCATTCGAACTTTTGGGGATGAGGGTTGTTGTTAATCTACTCCCTTCTTCTGTTAGGCTTTTCCGAGCTTCTTGTTATGTGCAACAACCTTCAACTTGAGCCTCAATATAAAGAGTTGGTTGGGCATGGTTGTGCATTAATTTCCTTTTAATTTTCTCATAGGCTCCTCCACTTTTCCTCTGGTTAAACTGCCACGGCCATTGAATGCATTCTGTCGAATGATTTCCCAAATCTCTGTTTCAGGAATCTTCTTCCCTTTTTGGTCTGATGTTGCATGGCAGACCGGTTATCTCAGTAGATGTTGTCCACAACTTCCCAAGTTGGAAAGATTGTCTGCCAGAAAATTACATGTTGCAGATTCCTTCTAGGTTATCTTCTAACCTTCTGCCTTGAAACATACAAAAATCTGAACGAAAAAGACAAAACAAAGAAACTCAACAAGTTATTTCCAAACAAAAAAAAGGACTAAAACGGATAAAGTAAAGAAAAGAGATTGACACAAGGGAGGGCTTTTAATTTTTCAAGAAAAGAGTACTCCCTTTTGTACATGGTTCTTCAATTATCTTGTCCATCCGAGAGTAGCCTGCTAGAGGCTATCCCCTTTTTGAATTTCTCTCCCCAATAGTGCTTAAGCCTTTGTCCATTCACTTTCAGTTCTCGACCATCTTTATCATTTCTCAAAAGAACTGCACCATGTGGGAATGCTTCAAGCACCCTAAATTGTCCATACCATTTTGATTTTAACTTCCTTAGAAAGAATTTCAACCTTGAGTTGTACAGCAGCACATGTTGCCCTTTCTCAAAAGATTTATGGATAATTCTTTTATCATTTCAGGCCTTGGTTTTCTCCTTATAGATTTTAGCATTTTCATAAGCCATGTGCCTAAATTCTTCTAACTCATTGAGTTGCAACATCCTTGTGGTACCTGTTGCTGTGAAGTCTAGATTTAACTCTTTTGTGGCCCAAAAAGCCTTATGCTCTAGCTCAAGAGGCAGATGACAAGCTTTACCATACATCATCCTATAGGGAGACATACCTAAAGGAGTTTTGAATGTTGTTTTATAGGCCATAATGAATCATCTAGCTTAGTTGTCCAATCTTTTCTATTAGAATTGACCACTTTTTCCAGGATGCCTTGAATTTCCATATTGGATACTTCTGTCTGTCCATTTGCTTGAGGGCGGTATGGTGTTAAAAATGTGTGCTTGACATTATACTTGCCAAGGAGAGTACTCATTACTCTATTCACAAAATGTGAGCCTTCATCACTGATGAGAGCTCCTGGTGTCCCAAATTGAGTAAAAATGTGCCTATGCAAGAACTTCATCATTGTCTTAGCATCATTTGTTGAACATGCCATTGCTTTCACCCATTTTGACGCATAGTCTACTATCAAATAGGATGTAGAGGTTTCCATTGGATGGTGGGAAGGAGCCCATAAAGTCAATTCCTTAGACATCAAATAATTCCACTTTAACGATATAAGTGAGGGGCATTTCATCTCTTTTCCCTATGTTACCCCTTTTTTGACATTTTTCACAAAATTTGCTGAATAAATGTGCATCCTTGAAAACAGTTGGCCAATACAAACCACTCTGGAATATTTTAATTGTTGTTCTTTGTCCACTAAAGTGTCCACCATAAGGAGAGCTATGACAATGTTCCAAAATAGATGTGAATTCACCCTCATTTGCCCATCTTCTCAAGATTCCATCAGCAAACTGCTTGTATAGAAAAGGTTCATCCCAAAAATCGGATTTAGCATCATGAAGAAATTTCTTGAGATGTTGTCCCTTGAGGTCTTTCTGGTATTATCCCACTCGCAACAAAATTAGCAAAATCAGCAAACCAAGGGCTTTGCACCACTTGCACTTGAGCAACCATAAGTAATTGCTCATCAGGAAAAGTATCCTTGATTTTAGAATGCTGGAGCATTTGAGATGCTAGCTTAATTCTAGACAAATGGTCAACTACGTGATTTTATGTCCCTCTTCTGTCTTTAATCTCCACATCAAATTCTTGTAACAAAAACACCCAACAAATTAATCGAGGCTTGGCATCCTTCTTTGCTATGAGGTATTTTATTGCAGCATGATCAGTGTACACTGCTACCCTTACTCCAACCAAATAAGCTTTGAATTTCTCAAAGGCAAAAACCATAGCTAATAACTTCTTTTCAGTAGTTGTGTAGTTCAATTGAGTTTTATTCAAGGTCTTGCTTGTATAATAGATTTGATGAATCAACCTACCCTGCCTTTGTCCCAACATAGCTCCCACTGCATAGTCACTAGCATCAGTTATCACCTCAAAGGCTAGTTCCCAATTAAGACTTGAAATGATAGGTGTTGTAACTAAGGCAAGTTTCAACTTGTGGAAGGCCTTTAAACACTCTTCATTGAACTCAAATGATTTGTTTAACTCCAACAAGGTACACAAGGGCTTGGCTATTTTGGAAAAGTCCTTTAGAACTTTCTGTAGAAGCCAACATGGCCTAAGAAACTCCTAACTCCCTTCATAGATGAAGGAGGTCTCAGTTGAGCAATAACTTCAATTTTTTTTCTTGTATACTTCAATACCTTCCCTTGAAACCTTGTGACCCAGAACAATTTCTTCTGTTACCATAAATTGGCATTTCTCCCAATTAAGAACCAAGTTGGTGTCTTCACATCTCGTCAAGACTTTTCCCAGGTTGCTCAGGCAATCTTCAAATGTCTTCCCAAACACTGAAAAATCATCCATGAAAACTTCCATAATGTTCTCCACTAGATCCGAGAAGGCGGCCATCATGCATCTTTGGAAGGTGGTTGGAGCATTGCACAACTCAAATGTCATCCTTTTGAAGGCAAAGGTACCATAGGGACAAGTAAATGTGGTTTTTCTTGATCTTGTGGGGCTATCATTATCTGATTGTATCCACTATAACCATCCAAGAAACAATAATAAGCTTGTCCAACCAACCTATCTAGCATTTGGTCAATGAATGGCAAAGGGAAATGGTATTGTCGAGTGGCTTTATTCAACCTTCTATAGTTCATACAAATCCTCCAGCCACTAACTGTTCTTGTAGGAATCAACTCATTTGTTGCATTTGTTACGACAATGACCCCTCCCTTCTTTGGAACACACTGGATTGGACTGACCCAGTTGCTATAAGAAATGTGGTAAATGATGCCAGCATCCAACCATATAACAATTTCCTTCTTCACCACCTCTTTCATAGTTGGATTCAATCTCCTTTGTTGCTCTACTGCTTTGAAATTCCATTTTTCTAGGTTGATCTTATGCATACAGTAAGTGGGACTGATTCCCTTAATGTCGGCAAAAATCCACCCAATTGCCTTTCTCTATCACTTCAACAATTTTATCAGCATTTCTTCGTTGCTAGGCGTCAGATCTGTTGCTATGACAATAGGCAAGGTTTCTCTGTCTCCCAAAAAGACATACTTGAGATGCTTAGGCAATGGCTTAAGTTCTAGCATTGAAGGCACTTGGATAGATGGTTGCAATGACAATTTACTTCTATCTCCCAATTCTAGAGATTCAAAGATTGCCTTGCTCTCAACCACTTTAGGTTCTTTTGCCCCCTTTTGGTTTTCTTTGGTCAACTCTGATGTTCCCCACAACTCTTCATCCATGTCAGGGTTGTGGTGCTCAACTATCCTTTCGTCAAATGCTTCAGCTATCATCTCCATCAAATGTATAGCTGAACATTGTTCTATTTCATCAGGGTATTTCATGGAGTCATAAACACAGAATTTCACTTCTTGATCATTCATTCTCAATGAAATTGTTCCTTCATACACATCCACTAAAGTTCTACCTATTTTTAAGAAGGGTCTTCCCAAAATGATTGGGACATCCTGATCAGCTTCATAGTCTAGAATGATGAAGCCCACTGGAAATATGAATTGCCCCACCTGCACTAAGATATCCTCAATTTTTCCTTCTGGATAAGTGATGGATCTGTCAGCCAATTGGAGAGTTACTGTTGTGGGGCAAGCTTCACCTATACCTAATCCTTTATAGATGGATAGAGGCATAGATTCACACTTGCTCCCAAATCACAGAGGGCTCTCCCCAACTTTTTACCTCCAATAGACACTGGAATTGTAAAAGACCTTGGATCTTTCTCCTTATGAGGGATTCTATTCCTAAAGATTGCACTGCATTCTTCATTTAAGGACACCACCTTAAATTCCTGAAATCTCTCCCTTTCTGAACACACATCTTTGAGGAACTTCATATAGTTAGCATCTGTCTTGATACATCAATTAGTGGTATATTGATGTGTCTCCTTCAAAATATCCAGGAACTTCTTAAAATGAACTTCCCTTGACTTTTTCTTGTTCAACCTCTGTGCAAAGGAGGGAGGTGGAGGTGTGAATCCTATGACAGTGTCAGGCTTGGTTTCAGAAGACTTAACCTTTCCTCTATCAGATTCTTTCTCTATTGTTAATGTTTTTTCAGATTCTGATTCTTCTACTCCCCTTTGCTCACCCTCTTGGTTACCTTGCTTATTCAGTCTCGTTTCTTCATTTCTCCCCACTGATTTACCATTCATGAGCTCTACTGATTGTACTTGTTCCTTCCCCTCTCTTTTTGGTTGTTCAGTGTCATTTAGTAATCTGCCTTGAGGTCTGATTTTCAACTCATTTGTTATTTGACCAAGCTGAATTTCAATGCTCCTTAATGAGGTTGAATGGCTTTGAACCACTGCATCTGTTTTTGCCATATACTCTTTCCATGCATTTTCTGGAGGTGCACTAGATGTTTGTGGGGGATGCACTGGCCTTTGATTCCCAAATCCTTGTTGATTCTTGTTTCCAAAATCTAGGGGATGGTTCATAGGCCTCTTTTGTTGTAGTGCTTGAGCAACACTGCTTTGACCTCTCGATGAAAACTTGGGATGATTTCTCCACCCAGGGTTATAAGTATTAGAGTATGGGTTGTTCCTATGGTTGGCTTGTTGATTGCCTACATAACATACTGATGCTGGATTATGAGGGCAATATTCATAGACATGGCCTTCCCCACAATATACACACATCTCTTGACTTCCCACTTGATTCGCAGTGGTTGGAGCTTGTACAGATGATACATTCTTGGTTGCATTTCCCAAAGATAAATTCTTCAGCATGATTGCCATGGATGCCATTTGAGCATTCAAAGAAGATAGAGCATCCAATTCCAGCATTCCCTTGGCCTTCCTGCTAGGGTTGTTTCTCATGTTTGCCCATTGAAAATTGTTGGAAGATATCCTTTCCAAAATTTCAAATGCTTCATTATAAGTCTTGGATAGAAGGGCTCCATTGGTTGAAGCATCTACAACCTGTTTGGTTGTTGTGTTCAATCCATGGTAAAATGTCTCCATCTGGATGCAATGAGGAAGTCCATGATGAGGGCATCTTCTTAACAGATCTTTGAATCTTTCCCAGGCTTCACTCACTGTTTCATCTCATTCTGTTGAGAAATGGCACTATATCACTCCTTAGCGTGCATTCTTGGTTGGAGGGACGTATTTAATAAGGAACTTCTCAACCAATGTATTCCATGAATCAATAGTTCCTGGTGGTAAAGAATCTAACCATGCCTTGGCACCATCCCTCAAAGAATAAAGGAAAAGATTAAGCCTCAAAGCTTCCTTAGATACTCCAGGCATAATAAAGGAATCACTCACTCCCAAAAAGGCTCCCAAATGTGCATGTGGATCCTCAGCAGATAACCCATGATACTGCCCTATGGACTGCAACATTTGAAACATCACTGCTTTCAATTCAAAGGAAGCATTTTCAATTTCAAGTCTCACTATCCCTGGACTCAACTCATCAACCAAGGGATTGGCATGAGTTCTGATGGCTCTTTCCCTATCTTAGTAGGGATCATAACTTGATTGACTGCTCAGCTTGCCTCACTTCAAGTTGTTGAGCTAGTTGAGTTAAAGGATCTCTTAGATATTGAGGATTTGCCATTATGTCTCTCTGATCTCTCAATCTTCTTCTGAAGGTTCTTTCTATTTCTTGATCTAGAATGAATTCCAAACCTGGTTGATTGTTCATGCATAACTCAGTCCAATTAACCTGTAATCAAGCAACAGCTCAGTCAGTTCACCTGCAAGCACTAGTCTACTAAAAATAACTCAAAATCAATAACTTTTTGCAACACATCTCTGACAACGACGCCAAAAAATTGGTGCAAATAAAGAGTGTCAATGAATTAAGTCAAAAACACCTTAATGTGTGCAAGTATACACAACCTTGTCGCAACAAGTGATCAGAAAAGTATCGATCCCATAGGGAATTGTATTAGAAGAGTTAAAATAATGTATTGTTCTTAGTAGACTTGGGGTAGCCAATGATTCAATTGCATAAGGTATAAACAGAACTCAATTTTGAAAATAACACAAGTAAATTTAAAGTCTAGGTCTCTAAACAACAATTTACTTCAAATCACTAAAACAGGGGTTGAATTAGGGGGTGTTGGGATGTATGTCCTAATCTCGTATATGTTTGTAACATTACTTATTGAAATAAATAAGAGTTATTTTTTCATCACTTTGTGTCTCACAAATTTACAAACTTTATCCAATAAACTAAACTCCAGGGTCATTGAATTATGAGAGAACTAGAACTTGAACGGTGTGTAGTGGACACACAGAGAGGATCACGTTCGAGTTAATGACCCGAACGGTCTACAGACTACGGATAGGGTTGGAGACCTAATCCTGAATACACTGTGGATGTGACCCACTTTGTATTAGATACAAACGAGGTGATCCAACTCGTTCATGTGGTTGACATGCGAGTGGGGGCATCCTGTGCAATGAGATTGTACAAGTCCGGACCGTGAATTATTAGACTTACTGATGTAACACCGTTAACAGTATAGGGCTTTAGTGGAGTGTTACCGTAGCTAATGAATGTTGAATAACCGGGTCAAAGAGTTTGACAGGTTAGTCTCGGATCATTGGAGCTCGTCATCTGTAGGTCCATTAGGTCGCTCGGTTGGCTCAAACTGGATAAATTGAGGGTTTACAGTTTGGTGTGGATTTGAAGTGTTCAAATTCATTAAAAGGGTATTTATGTCATTTATATGAGATATGATAGACATAATATATAGTTTTAATGTGAATGAGATTCATATTAAACTATAGGTTAGCCTAATTGATTAATTAGTGCTAATTTAGAGAAATTGGATTGAGAGAAATTAAATTGAATGTGATTCAATTTAAAATCCACAATTATACAAATGTGATTTGTATAATTAGGTATGAGATATCCTATTATATGTGTTATGCAAATATGATTTGTTGGGATTTATGCCCTAAACTTGTGTAATCTTGATCAATTAAATAAAGTGTTATTTGTTTTTATATGATTACAGTCTTGCTTTTATAAATCCAATAAACTAAGCTCCAAGGTTATAACGTTTATCTTGAAATCAGTGTAGTGGACACTATTTGGGTTGAGTTCAAGATTATAACCTAAATAGTCTATGGTATAAGAATAAGGTTGGAAACCTCATTCTAGTAACACCATGGATGCGCCCACTTTGTAATTAGTACAAATGAGGTAATCCAACTCATTCATGTAGTTGACATGCGAGTGGGGGCATCCTGTATGAAGAGTTCATACAAGACTAGATCGCAAATTATTAGTCTAACCAATGATAACACCGTTAACGAGGATAAGACTAGTAATTTATAGATGGTCATTAGTGACTCGACTCAAATCTGAGCAAGTTAAGAACTCCCGCTTATAGGGTTTGTCCTTAGACTAGTATGGGTGAGAGTTGCACAGAGCCGACTCAATAAGCCTACCTTCTCGGTGACGTAACCTCGTGAGTAGCTGGAAACTTAATCTGCAAGATGGAATTCACTCATTCCTCTACCGAGGAATTAGATAGGTTGTTCCGCTAAGAATCGACTCGTGTCTTGAACAACGGAGCCCCACCCTCTATGAGGGTATGAGTCTAAGGTAGGACCTTAGACTTGTTGTTCATTAGAGGATCGGTGGTGCTTAAGGATCAAAGAGGTAATCACGAGGGTAAAACGGTAATTTAGCCCACCGTGATTACTGAACAACTGTGAAGGGTCGACTCATGGGTAATGACTATATCGGTGGACACAATAATATCTACAAAGGAGGAGAGTGCAGCTACAAGTCTATAGTAGAGTGACTTGTAGTTAATGAATATTGATTAACTAGATCAAAGAGTTTGATCGCTTAATCTCACATCATGGAGAGCTCATGATCCAGTGGGTCCATTAGATCCTCTCCGTTGGCTCAACATGGTAATATAGAGGGTATAAAGTTATGAGTGAAATTGAAGTGTTCAATTTCATACATGAGGAGTTATATCAATTATATATGATATAATTGATATAATATATAGTTTTAATGTGATTTAGACTATAAACTAAAGAGAGATTAAAGGAGGGGTAGGATGGTCATTTCCATCCCAATTCTCTATATATATGGTTGCATGAGATGCAACTAGGTTAAGGGTTTTTCATAGAATCACTAGCCTCCTTGTTGTGTTGTTGGAAGAGTTCCAAAAACATACATCTCTCTCAAAATACCTCACATCTCCTAAAGGGAACCCACCTTCCTCCCTCACCTAGAGAACAACGGAGAAGATCCGGTGGTCGTGTTTTCGCATGTTGGAGTTCTTGTTGCTGAGATCGTGACCGTGGAGAAAGGAGCACTTGAAGAAAGGTTCTTCAAAGGTAACTTCTTGCTGTCCAAACTCTTATTTTATGCTTAATCCATGTTTTACATTCTTGAAATTTCCATTGTAACTAAATCAAGAGCGCGATTCGCATGTCGCTTCGCCTTGCAATGGGACTTCGATTCCCTTCATGATTTGCAGAACATAAGGTTGTGGTAAAATGGTAAATAGGTGGAGATTTCAACTCCACCTCTCACCATTATAAAAGCACCTTTGCAAGAAAGATTGCTAAAAGAGATTTCTCATTTTTTGGAATCTCATCAAAAGAACTCTCTATCATTCTCTCAATGTCTCTCAAATTCTCTTTACCCCAAGCCAAAGGGAGTTCCACCACTCTCCCTCAACTGGCTGAGAACAAACGAGAAGATCGTTTTGGAAGTGTCTAAACTGTTCTGTTCGAGGGATCGTGATTGTAGAGATCGAAGGCACGAATAGTTCGTGATCGGAGAAGGAATTAATGAAGAAGTGTTCTTCAACAAGTAAATAACTATTACTCACTGTTTTTACTTCCTTTTGAGCATGTTTAGCCTAGGATTTATGTGATAAATTCGATTTTAAGAAAACGTTTTTCACAACGAACACCACGACGATTCAAAGTCATTTACGTTGCGGGAGTTTCATTCCCTTCAATTGGTATCAAAGCCAATCGTTGGCTTCTTCGTTGTGCAATTTTTTTTTCTTAAGATTAGGTGGGGTTCCTTAATTTCATGAGATGAATTGTGGTTTTACGTATTGGATGTTTCCGTTTTGGCACTAGTTAGATTTACATTAATTTCGTTGATGAGATCGATGTAAGGGCCCGTTGTTTTAGGCAATTTTAATGTAAATCGAGTCTGTAAGTCCGTGTCGTTCGTGGCAAGAGTTGTTGTGAAGAAAACGGAGCAAGGGCCCGTTCTGTCGATGTAAGGGCCCGTTCTGTCGATCGCGTTGAGACGTTATTCTTTGGCGCCTCAACGTTGTCCGTGAAGTGAAGGAAGTTGTTGCAGTGCAGCGTTGCGACGCAAGGGGTTGCGTTGCAACACCACTTGCGTTGAGAACGCATGCCTTGACGCTGAACGTTGCAGCATTACAACGCTGGCCACAGTGTTGCAACGTTGTCGCGTAGTGGGCGGTTCTAGCGAGCTTTTCGCACGGAAGTGGCAATAAGGAGAACATGGGGTCGACGATTCAAGGCTGGGAGCATGCAACCGTTTTTACTTTGATTTATTTTCTTTTGTAAATTAATTTTAATTAATATTAATATAAAAGTTATATTAATGTTGATTAGTTAAATTAATTCCCCTAATTGTGCCAAAACCGATCCAATATTGTTGTTTAATTTATTGTATGCATGTGATGTATGAAATTTATTATTCTATGTGCATAATGTATGTCATATAGATTAAAATCCCAACTTAGGTTAAAAATGCATCATGTTTATATTGTAAGAGTTATAATATATAGTATGCATGATAGGACTATATTATAAATGTTATAATATAATGCATGTTTTAATTTAATTAATATAAGTGTTATATTTTTTAGATTAAAAGCATGGACATGCATTTATTCATGTGATGAATGTATGTTATATAGTTTATTATTCATGTGATGAATGATCAAGTACTATAACATATAAATGCATGTAACCTAAGTTAATTATTAGTTTTAAATTGTTTAGAACTTGAATAATTAGACTTAGGTTTTCTAGTTCTAATAAGATTAGAATTAGGAAATCAAATATGACTTATGAATGGAGACTAATTAGTAACTCTGTCTAAGGAAGGTTCTGTCTAACGCTGAGGTATTTAAGCTGACGCTTTGCGGAACACCCCTACCTGGGAACCGACCTGGGAGTGAATTTGGTCTGGAGATTCATAGGTTATATTCTCGTGAGTGCCGTTAATTAAATGTTAATTAATTTACTCACATAGACCTAAGTTAATAATGTGATTATAGACATAGGTTAATCCAATATAAGAGTTATATTGGTAGACTTAGGTAAATATTAGCCAATTTATCTAGGTCAATCCCGATTAACTTAAAGTGTTGAGTGGGAGGAAATAAAGTGTATAAGATACATTTAATTTTCCAACCACAAATCTCCGTTAAGTTCACACCGTGAGATCCATACTCGGCCTCGTGGCGCAAATGGGAGCGCCCCCTTCGAATGGTATTTGTATGGGCCAATATCAACGTGAATGGAGAGAGTACTTATAGTGAGTGGGAGCGGGACTTACAAAAACGGGACCCACGGTCTCTTCTTTCGATTCACACCGTGAGACCCTTATGATCCGCCTGTTAGTTTGGCATGGACCAGACAATCCCTTCGGAGGGCCTTGATCATGGGAGTCGGAATACCGTGAATTCCCAAAAGGGATATAATTTCCTTGTAGGTTTTCCTTCGTGGTTCACCCTTCGGTGGCTATTGTTTGGATGGATACTTGGAAATTTAAAAATAGAGGGTGACACTCACGGAATTCGTTAAGAGTTAATGGATTTTGACCGAATAATTGTAACTGGATGCCTAATGGAATAAGAGTTATTATGGTATTAGGGTCTGGCCGAGAAAGTCTCGTCCAAGAGGAGGAGTGTTCCTGGTATTATCTGATTGGATTTTCAAAGTTTTTGCGAGACTAATACAAAGTTTTTTCTTATTTTCAGCAAAAATGTCTAGTTCAATAGTTGCACTCTTGGCTTTAGATAAACTCGTAGGAGATAATTACCAAACGTGGAAGAATAATATCAACATGATACTGGTAACTGACGACCTAAAGTTCGTGCTCACTGAGGAGTGTCCTTAGGTGTCGGGCTCGACCGCATCGCGAAGTGTTCGTGATGCGTACGATCGGTGGATCAGGGCCAATGAAAAGGCCAAGGTCTACATTATTGTCAGTTTGTCTGAAGTCTTAGCAAAGAAGCATGAGGTGATGATCACCGCTAAGGAGATCATGGAATCTCTGCAAGAAATGTTTGGACAATAGTCCTTTCAGGTCCGGCACGATTCCCTCAAACACGTCTTCAATGCTACGATGAAAGAGGGGGTGTCTGTCCGTGAACACGTTCTAAACATTATGACCCACTTTAATCTGGCAGAGATGAACCAATCGACGAGTCGAGCCAGGTCATTTTTATTTTGGAGACTCTTCCGAAGTGTTTCCTTTAGTTTCATAGCAATGTTGTTATGAACAAAATTAGCTACACTCTGACCACCCTTCTCAATGAACTACAGAACTTCCAGTCCTTGATGAGGATCAGGACACCGGAAGCTGAGGAAAACGTTGCCTTCAGGTCCTTTCAAAGGGGTTCGACCTCTGGGACAAAATCTGTAGGCTCTTCAGGCCCAAAAGGGAAGAAGAAAAAGTTGAAGAATGGCAAAGCTGACCGTGTAGCCACCCAGAGGGCAAGAAGGTCAAAGAAGTTGAGGAGAAAAGAAAGTGTTTCCACAGCAATAAGGATGGTCACTGGAAGAGAAACTGTCCAAGTTCCTTGCCGACAAGAAGAAAGAAGGTAAATGTGATTTACTTGTAACTTAAACTTGTTTAGTGGAGAGTAATAACTTTGCCTGGATACTAGATTCAGGCGCCACTAACCATGTTTGTTCTTCTTTTCAGGGAATTAGTTCCTGGCAGCAGCTGCGAGAGGGTGAGATAACATTACGGGTTGGATCCGGAGAGTTTGTCTCTGTTGCAGCGATCGGCACGGTGAAGCTCTTTTTTGGCGGGAAGTACTTATTATTAGATAATTTATACATAGAGTCATGGTTTATTAGAAACCTTGTTTCTATTTCCTTCCTTATTGAACATTGTATATCGGTTACATTTGAATTAAATAAAGCATTTATTTCTTTCAAAGGCAACTTGCTATGTGTTCTGCTTCACTTGAAAATAATTTGTACGTTTTAAAACCTAATTCGGTCAAAAGTATTTTGAATACTGAATTGTTTAAAATGGTTGAAACACGAACTAAAAGAATAAAGGTTTCTCCTAAAGAAAATTCTCATCTTTGGCATCTAAGGTTATGCCACATTAATCTCAATAGGATTGAGAGACTAGTGAAGAGTGGACTTCTAAGCGAGTTGGAAGAAAACTCTTTACCGATAAATGAGTCATGCCTTGAAGGCAAAATGACCAAACGCCCTTTTAGTGGAAAAGGATATATAGCCAAAGAGCCTCTGGAGCTTATACATTCTGACCTCTGTGGTCCGATGAGTGTTAAAGCACGAGGAGGTTACGAATATTTTGTATCTTTTATAGATGATTGTTCAAGGTATGGGTATATTTACCTAATGCATAGAAAGTCTGAAACTCTTGAAAGGTTCAAGGAGTACAAGACTGAGGTTTAGAACCTATTAGGTAAAACAATTAAAACACTTAGAATATAAGGTTTGATGAGGCGATCAAATCTTATGGCTTTGATTAGAATGTTGCCGAGCCTTGTGTCTACAAGAAAATCGTCAACAGTACTATCGCATTTCTGATATTATATGTGGATGATATTCTTCTCATTGGGAATGAGGTAGGATTTCTTACTAACATTAAGAAATGGTTGGCTTCGCAATTCCAAATGAAAGATTTAGGAAAGGCCCAGTATGTTTTAGGTATCCAGATAGTCCAGAACCGGAAGAATAGAACGCTAGTCATGTCTTAGGCGTCCTATATTGACAAGATGTTGTCTAGATATAAGATGCAGAACTCCAAGAAGGGTTTATTGCCTTTCAGGCATGGGGTTTACCTGTCTAAGGATCAATGTCCTAAGACACCTCAAGAAGTTGAGGATATGAGACGAATCCCCTATGCTTCAGCTGTAGGGAGCCTCATGTATGCCATGTTGTCTACTAGGCCCGACATCTGTTATGCAGATGGGATTGTTAGTAGGTATCAATCCAATCTAGGACTAGATCACTGGACAACCGTTAAAGCAATCCTCAAGTATCTTAGGAGAACGAGGAACTACAACTTTGTGTATGGGAGTGGGGATTTGATCCTTACGGGATACACATACTCTAACTTTCAGACCGATAAGAATTGTAGGAAATCCACTTCGAGGTCAGCCTTCATTCTGAATGGAGGAGTTGTAGTGTGGTGAACCATCAAGTAGGGATGCATCGCTGATTCCACGATGGAAGCCGAGTATGTTGCGGCTTGTGAAGCTGCAAAAGAAATTGTTTGGTTTAGGAAGTTTATGATGGATTTGGAAGTAGTTCCAAATATGAACTTGTCGATTACCCTGTTTTGTGACAACAGTGGTACAGTAGCCAACTCGAGAGAACCTCAAAGTCATAAGAGTGGCAAGCACATTGAGCGGAAGTATCACCTGATACGGGAGATTGTGCACCGCGGAGACATGACAGTCACGCAGATAGCGTCGGATCACAATGTTGTCGATCCATTTACAAAGGCCCACACAACAATTTACTTCAAATGACTAAGACAGGGGTTGAATTAGGGGGGTGTTGGGATGTATGTCCTAATCTCGTATATGTTTGTAACATTACTTATTGAAATAAATAAGAGTTATTTTTTCATCACTTTGTGTCTCGCAAATTTACAAACTTTATCCAATAAACTAAGCTCTAGAATCATTGAATTATGAGAGAACTAGAACTTGAACGGTGTGTAATGGACACACAGGGAGGATCACGTTCGAGTTAATGACCCAAATGGTCTACAGTATACGGATAGGGTTGGGACCTAATCCTAGATACTTTGGGGATGTGGCCCGCTTTTTATAAGATACAAACGAGGTGATCCAACTCGTTCATGTGGTTGACATGCAAGTGGGGGCATCCTGTGCAATGAGATTGTACAAGTTCGGACCATGAATTATTAGACTTACTTATGTAACACCGTTAACAATATAGGGCTAATAACTTCGTAGATGACCAATAGTGACTTGACCTTAATCCTGAGCGTGGTACAGATTTCTGTCTGCGAGAGTCAATCCTTTGACTAGTACGAGTGAGGGTGGTCACAGTTACTCACCCAATATGCCTTTCTTCTCAGGGACAGTACCACGTGGGGAGCTAGGAACTTGACTACGCAAGATGGAATTCACTTGTTCCCAAATCAGGGAAACTAGAGGGGTTTTTCCCATAAGTGTTGTCTCCAGGGCTTGGACAACGAGCGCCCACTCTCTCACTGGTCCGAGAGGGATGTTGTTTATGGTTGGACCATGCAACGTTGTTGTTCATTAGATGAGTAGTGGGACTTAAGGACTAAGAGGTAGACACAGAGGTAAAATGGTAATTTGACCCAGCAGTGTCTACGAACAACCTATGAAGGGTCGACTCACGGGCATTGGTTATATCAATGGACACAACTTGTCCTACAATGATGGGAGTGCAGCTACGCGCTTTAGTGGAGTGTTACCGTAGCTAATGAATGTTGAATAACTGGGTCAAAGAGTTTGACATGTCAGTCTCGGATCAATTGAGCTCGTCATCTGTAGGTCCATTAGGTCCCTCGCTTGGCTTAAACTGGATAAATTGAGGGTTTACAGTTTCGTGTGGATTTGAACTGTTCAAATTCATTAAAAGAGTATTTATGTCATTTATATGAGATATGATAGACATAATATATAGTTTTAATGTGATTGAGATTCATATTAAACTATAGGTTAGCCTAATTGATTAATTAGTGCTAATTTAGAGAAATTAGATTGAGAGAAATTAAATTGAATGTGATTCAATTTAAAATCCACAATTATACAAATGTGATTTGTATAATAAGGTATGAGATATCCTATTATATGTGTTATGCAAATATGATTTGTATAACATAAAGTTGTGGTAAAATGGTAAATAGGTAGAGATTTCAACTCTACCTCTCACCATTATAAAAGCACCTTTGCAAGAAGGATTGCTAAAAGAGATTTCTCATTTTTTGGAATCTCATCAAAAGAACTCTCTATCATTCTCTCAATTTCTCTCAAATTCTCTCTACCCCAAGCCAAAGGGAGTTCCACCACTCTCCCTCAAACGACCGAGAACAAACGAGAAGATCGTTTTGGAAGTGTCCAAACTGTTCTGTTCGAGAGATCGTGATTGTAGAGATCGAAGGCATGAAGAGTTCGTGATCGGAGAAGGAATTGGCGAAGAAGTGTTCTTCAACAAGTAAATAACTATTACTCACTGTTTTTACTTCCTTTTGAGCATGTTTAGCCTAGGATTTATATGTTAAATTCGATTTTAAGAAAACGTTTTTCACAACGAACACCACGACGATTCAAAGTCGTTTCCTCTGCGGGAGTTTCATTCCCTTTAGGGGGATAGTCATTCTTCAACAAACTAAATACTATAGCAATGAGATTGCTCTAGCTCTTAATGCAAGTTCTCACGGACTTTTCCCAGAGATCTTGAGTTATAGCAACTAATCCCCATTACTTGCCTGATTATCAATTTCATCCTTGCATTCATTAGGTGAGTTACTATTCTTAGTATCCTCAATTACCCTGCGGCTAACCCCTAATCAAAACTAATCCTAATTAGTGAATTCACCTTATTCTTCCTTTTCCCAAATTCAGAACAAGCAAAACTTAAATCGGCTGGCCAAACAGATCTAAGCTAGTATTAAGCACACAAAGATTAGAATAGTGGATAAATGCAACTCAAGCCTTCACAGATAGCTCAAATTCACAAACCTCCCCTAATTCTTCCCCTTAACAGAATTAGCTCATAATGATAAAAGAGAAACAGAAAAGTAAATTTGCATTGAACTTGATAAACATGGCAAGGTCTAACAAGAAACAAACTTTTAAAGACAACAAGAGACTAACTCTACTACAAGCTTAGAAATTAAAGAAATTATGACAGGAAAGAAAGAAGAACAAAGGTAGACTGCAGCTCCCAAGAGTGAGGTTGGTTTCCTTCCCGAGGCAGCTCCTTCTCCCCAGAATTGGTAGCTTTTGTCCTTCTTGAATTAGGTAAGAAGAATCCCCTATCGAAATCAATCCTTCCTCTCTTCTCTACCTCAAAAGACAAGAATAGGTTGCTTAAATAACTAGCCTCAATTGGGAAAAATAAGGTCTTTTGTGGTATGGATGTCCACATAACCACTGTTAATTGATCCAACCACGAGTTACTGTCAGATTCATTCATTGAAGTGGTTGCCACGTGTCCAAATGCTTGTACTTTTTCACCGAAAGCTTTAGGCATTATTGCAGCTTTAGCATTCTTGCATAATTTTGTTGTAGCATTGTTATGTTGCAACATCATTCTAAATGCTCCAGCATTTGGTATGCAAGCCCTTAACATCTAGGTCATTATGCTCCAGCATTTGGTATGTTGCAGCCTTAACTTAAATGCTCCAACATTTTCCTTGACCAAAGTCACACTAGCATTAATCAAACACCACTTTTACCTGCAATATTTCCAAAATGAATTTCATCATTACTTACCAAAATTCATACACTTAAACACACCTTCTAGCCAAAAGAAACACATGCTCAAACCCAATTAGAACTTATTTACCCAAAGATGGTCCACTTAATAGCTCTCTTTGCAAAGCTATCAAGTTGTTGTATATATTTTGATCATGGTTCCCTCTAAGAGTATCTCAGAAACACCCTATGAGTTATGGAAAGGGCGTAGAGGTAGTTTACGTCACTTCAGGATTTGGGGATGTCTAGCACACGTGTTGGTGTCCAATCCAAAGAAATTGAAACATCGTTCAAAATTATGCCTATTCGTAGGATACTCCAAGGAGACGAAAGGTGGTCTGTTTTTATGATCCTCAAGAGAACAAGGTGCTTGTGTCGACAAACACCACGTTCTTAGAGGAAGACCACATGAGAGATCATCGCCCTCGTAGCAGGATTGTCTTGAGTGAAATTTTCAGGGAAGCTACAGATAAATCAACAAGAGTTGTTGATCAAGCTGGTCTTTCTCAAGAGTTGAGAATGCCTTGACGTAGTGGGAGAGATTTTAGACAACCCAACCGTTACATGGGTTTGATTAAACCCAAGTCGTCATACCTGATGATGGCGTTGAGGATCCATTGACCTATAAACAGGCAATGAATGATATAGATAGGGACCAGTGGATTAAAGCCATGGACCTCGAAATGGAGTCAATGTACTTCAATTCAGTGTGGGAACTTGTAGATCAACCAGATGGTGAAAGACCTATCGGTTGCAAGTGGATCTACAAGAGAAAACGAGATCAAGCTGGTAAGGTGCAAACCTTTAAGGCTCGATGAAAGAACAAGAAATTAAACTTATGTGTCGATGTCAGTCCTTCGTCTCCGAGCTCCCGTCTCGATCTCGAACCTCCACGAATGTTTTGGCTCCCAAGAATTGCTCTCTTTTCTCTTCTTACAGGGTTTATTTCGAAATTAGGGTGAATTCTCTATGAAATTCGGCTGCATTTGCAAGAAGATGTAATGTTGTATTTATAGGAGTTATCGGTACGGTGTTGCAACGCTAGGGACAGCGTTGCAACGCTGTACCCTAAGCGCGTAGTATATATAGAATGTGTCGATGTCGTTGCAATGTTGACGGTAGCATTGCAACGCCGCTACCTTAACGCGCACGTCTCTATCGATCTGGCGTTGCAACGCCCTCTGTACAGGTCTTCATATAAGTCTTCTTATCGAGATAGTGTTGCAACGCCGCAGCAAACGCTTGCAACGCTTATCGATATAATTCTCCAAAGACATGAAACTCGCAAGCTCGGCGTTACGGATCTGCATGGGCGTTGCAACGCCATCACCTCGAGTCTTCTAGCTTGGATTGGTCCTTCTACTTCCAATTGATGTTATTTTTAGCTCTAAAAAGCCTCGTTTTGATCCCGAGTGATCCAAAATGTCTCCAATTGTCCTGTTTAAACTCCTAACATAAAATTCAGTGATTTAAACACATCAAAGCCCTGAAATTAACATAAAACTAGCAATAATTAAGCCTAAGGATAGCACATTTTGTGTGCTATCAAACACCCCCAAACTTAAACTTTTGTTAGTCCCGAGCAAAAACAGAATTAAACATGACATTTTTCTTCTACATATATTTGATTCAAACCTCAAAGATTCAAGAGAAAATTTTGATGAGTAATTAAAATTCTTCCTAAGTGTTCCTACGTGTGTGTGTGATTAGCCTATATTCCCTTCATTTTTACTAAGCCCGGATCAACTTTATTAACCTCTCCATTCAACTTCCCCCTACACTGGTCCTAATTACTAATCCTTGAGCCTCCTTACATTCAGGAAATAAACAACTTTACTCAGCACATAATCTCATTTTCTCATTTTTTCTATTTTCTTCTTTTTTATGCAAGGACACTAGCTTTCACACATCCACTGTAGGTAGCTCTTTTTGCCCTCACGAAATTTTTTTCTTAAACAAACAAACAACAAAAACAAACTACTTCACATAGTATACAAATCATGCACTTCATATTGTCATTCACCTTATCATGTAGTTTAACTCTCAAATCAGCTCTTAGACCTATCGAGGTGACATTAAACTTCTAAGTCTATTAATTTTGTTCTAAACATTTCAAAACTACAGGAACATAGGCTATGTGTATAATAGTGAAAGAAAAACTCAAGAAATTTTTTAAATTAACTCAAATTCATATCATGCTCTCAAGTTTCAGCAGAATCACAAAAATTTTCAATTAATTCTCATTCTAGGCTATCATGAACATATTTATGCAAAAGATCAATCAGTAATTCAACATATATTCAGGACATTCACAACATATTACTAACATCCCACCCCCAAACTTAAACTAAAAATTGTCCCCAATGTTTGCAAAAATAAGCACAAAGCAAGTATAAGGGTAAGAGTGAACAATATTGTCCTGAGTTATGGAGATCTTTATTATTTTCTAAGTTCCTTGGATAGCCCAAACACGTGTGTTGGAGTTCCTAAGAATGGGAGGATGGGTTTTAACGAGGGGTGGCATCAATGACAACTGAACAAAAATAAACAAACTAATAAGAGAACACTAAAACATTCAACTAAAAACAGAAAACATAAATAACAAAAATGTAAAGCTTGAGTTGCCTCCCAAGAACCGGTTTCTTTAACGTCTTTAGCTAGACTGTACTCCCTCAAGGTGTTTTTTTCCATCCTGCAACGCTCGGAGTGATGTATTCATCTAGCTAATATGGGTCTCAATATTCTTTATGGCAGCTCCATTACTAGTCACTATACCAGTTAGACTGGTGACTGCATTCTCCAGCTGGTTTGACCTATTTCTGGATTCAGCAATAAGGGAGTGCCCTGTCTCTTCCAGAGATGGTTTCCTCTCAGATGTAGAAGCATACCCTGTAGGAGGATTCAACACATTTTTATTGTTAGTGTTGCGTATAATTTTGATAATGTAATACCGCAAGTGTACGGGTCAAGTTTTAGTATAGTGATTTAAGAGTACAAGTATCGTCCTCGGGAATGGGTTTCTAGATTAATTAATTACCAAGATACTAATTCTCAATTTTAGCTAAAAAAAACATAACATGGATAAGTGATGAAAGTAAAGACAAACAACAGACAAACAAGTGGAGACACGAATTGATAGATTTAGAGGAAATTGACTTCACAAGTTAATGACTTAATTAACACATGCAATGAACTAATGTGATGAATTTATAAACAAGAAGTAAAATACTCAAGAAAATCTCTCGATTCATAGTGAGCCTCGCACATGCAATAGATTCTATAGTCTCCATATGAACCTACAACATGCACGACATTAAGCAACTTCTTTACGTGTTTCCCTTAGACTTCTAGGTCATTCTCATGACAGACTTCTAATGATTTTGACAACTTTGCTCTAATTTAAGTTTTATCTCTCGAGTCCATTTAAACCAACAATATCAAAGAGTTAAAGAACGAATTGCCAAAATTAAATGTTAAAACATATTTCAATACATAGGAAACAAGTCTTAACCATGCAAATCAAATCCTAACTACAACAATTAGCTACTCTAAATCACAAGAAACTCAAACTAAAAGTGTAGAAAACGTCTTAAAACGTGTTACAATCTGATAGAAAGAGAAATTAAACTTATGTGTCGATGTCGGTCCTTCGTCTCCGAGCTCCCGTCTCAATCTCGAACCTCCACGAATGCTTTGGCTCCCAAGGATTGCTCTCTTTTCTCTTCTTATAGAGGGTATTTTGAAATTAGGGTCAAAAGTCTATCAAATTCGGCTCTCCTTGTAAAAAGGCATAAGGTTCTATTTATAATAACTTTCGGTACAGCGTTGCAACGTTGTACCCTAACCACGTGGTATATATGGAAACTATCGATGGCATGATGGAGATCTGATCTCCTTGAGCAACAGAAACGTGATAGAAATCGTAATTTTGCTAGTTTATTTTGGTTGAAAATCAAATACTCATACATTGGTAAAAATACAGAACAAGCATATACTTCTAATCTAATTAGGCATGAAAATTTACATGAAAACATGTTGTGTTTAACAATTAAACTAAAAAAGAAGAAAGATTACCTTTGTAGTTTTTCCACACATCAACTCCTTACTTCCAAGAAAAATAGCAACATAGGAACACCAAAAGAACGTCTCTGTTTTCTCCAACAGGACACAACCAGTAAGAAAACCTCCTATGACTCTGAGTTTCTACTTAGATCTTCCTTAGGTGGGAAGGATCCGACAATTGGAGTATTTGGGAATTGAGAGATTGAGAGAGTTCTTCTAAGAGTTCAATCTAGAGAATAACGAACGATCAGCTTGTCTTCCTCTCACCAGGAAAAGAAGAACCTGTAGAGGGCATCTCCCCACTCCCTATCGATTAGGGAGTTGGGAGAGATGGGGAACATGTCCTCCTGACACGTTCCCTCTTTTTTATTTTTTATTTAATTAAATAATCTAAATTATGAATTAAATAATAATATATATAATTAATTAAATCACATTTAATTAATAATAATTAAATATCATATATTTAATATAGATTAAATCACATTTAATCAATTATCCCTCTAACCTATAGTTTTAATGCACATCTAATGCACATTAAATTTGAACCTATAGTTTTCAAATATGAATCACATTCACATTTGAATTTAATATTTCAACTCTTTCAAATATTTAATTCTCTCATATAATTTAAATGAATCATATTCACATTAAATTTATAATATATAGTTCCAAAACTATATATTATATCGTATCTATATACATTAAATTTATTCCCTAATGAATTTGAACATTTCAAATTCAAATGATCTAAGAATCCTTTACGAGCTAGAACATGGACCTAATGGACCTACAGATCAGAAGCTCCAACGATACGAGATTGTTTGGTTAATCTCATTAACCTCCCAATCAACATTCGTTAACTGCGGGAACACTTCACTAAAATCCCGCAGCTTGCACTCTTCTCACCGCAGAGATATATTTACGTGTCCACGGATATTGACCAATAACAAAGAAGTCAATCCTTCACGAATGTTCGTAACACCACCGGGTCAAATTACCGCTTTTACCCCTAGGTTACATCTTGTGCCTTAAGTACCAGTGCTTCTCTAATGAACAATTTGTTTGTGGTCCTACCAACAAACAGAGTCCTCTCGAGCCAATGAGAGGGTCGGCCCTTTGTTCAAGTCCCGAGACACCACTTAAGGGAACATTCCTCTACTTACCCTAGTAGGCGGGAAGGAGTGAATTCCATCTTGCTAAGTTAAGTTCCCACCAGCTCACTCGGTCTTGTCCCCAAGAAGGTAGGCATATTGAGTCGGTGAATCGCCACTCTCACCCATACTAGTCAAAGGACAATCCCTCGCGAGCAGGAGTTCGTAACTCTCGCCTCGAGATTGAGATCAAGTTGCCTAGGTCATCATAGTGAAATAGAAACCTAACTAGTCAACGGAGTTACAAATAGAGAGGTTACTATTTCGTGGTCTGATCTTATGTAATCTCATTACATAGGATATCTCCACTCACATGTCATCTACACGAACACGTTAGGATCACAGTGTTTGTATCAAATACAAAGTGGGTCACATCCATAGTTTTACCAGGGTAAGGTACCTAAACCTTATCCCCTAACTATAGACCATTTAGGTTGTATCTCGAACCGAGATCCTTTATATGTACACTACATTCAGGTAAAGATTCATATAATGACCTTTGGATGTTTAGTTTATTGGATTTAGGGTTTAAATAGAGGCAAACTCGTAGATAACGAACAATAACTCTTTATTGAAATAATAACATTTTATTACATTAATTAGAACATAATTACAAATTACGAGTTTTAGGGAACAAAACCCAACAAACTCCCACTTGACCTAAAACTCTAGTGTGGTACATTATATTCTAAAACAGTGGTTAAAAAGATAGAAATACAATAAACTACGGCATCCATATACCCCATTACATATCTCCCACTTGACCTAGATTAGCCTATGTACATATCTCGTAGACCCAGACTTTCCAGATAACCCTCGAACACTTTAGCCGTGAGAGTCTTTGTAAACGGATCTGAAATATTGTGCTTCGAAGCGATATTCGTGACTGTCACATCTCCTCTTTGCACTATTTCTCGTATCAGGTGATACTTTCTCTCGATGTGCTTACCTAGCTTATGGCTGCGAGGTTCTTTCGAATTGGCTACCGCACCACTGTTGTCACAGTAAGAGGTGATGGGAAATTTCATATTTGGAACAACTTCCAAATCAGTAAGGAATTTCCTTAGCCAAACAGCCTTTTTAGCTGCTTCACAAGCAGTGACATACTCAGCCTCAATCGTGGAGTCAGCGATGCATCCTTGCTTGATGCTTCGCCATACTATAGCTCCCCCGTTAAGGGTGAAAACTGATCCCGATGTGGATTTCTGAGAATCCTTATCGGTCCGAAAATCGAATCGGTGTATCCAAGTGAGATCAAATCCTTGAACCCATACACAAGCGTATAGTCCTTCGTTCTCCTAAGATACTTGAGGATATTTTTAACTGTTGTCCAGTGGTCTAACCCTAGATTGGACTGGTACCTACTGACTATTCCCATTGCATAACAAATGTCCGGCCTCGTGCACAACATAGCATACATTAAGCTACCTACTACAGAGGCATAGAGAATATGTCTCATATCCTCAACTTCTTGTGGTGTCTTAGGACACTGTTCCTTAGACAGATGAACTCCATGCCTGAAGGGTAACAAGCCCCTCTTGGAATTTTCCATCGAATATCGGGACAACATTTTGTCAACATAAGACGCTTGAGACAGTGCTAGCGTTCTGTTCTTGCGATTCCTGAATATTTGAATCCCAAGAACATATTGCGCCTCTCCCAAATCTTTCATTTGGAATTGGGTCGCCATCCAATTCTTTATGTTAGTGAGGTATCCTACATCATTCCCAATGAGTAGAATATCATCCACATAAAGTACTAATAAAGCTAATTTTTCGTTGATGATCCTCTTGTAAACACAAGGCTCATCAACGTTTTGGTCCAAGCCATAAGACTTGCTCGCAGTATCAAATCTTATATTCCAAGATCTGGACGCTTGTTTCAACCCATAAATGGATCGATTGAGCTTGCAAACTCTTTGCTCCTGACCTTGGGCTATGAACCCTTCGGGTTGAGACATATAGATGCTCTCGTCAAGATTACCATTCAAAAAGGCAGTCTTGACGTCCATTTGCCAAATTTCATAATCATAAAACGCGGCTATGGACAAGAGTATCCTAATAGACTTCAACATAGCAACAGGGGAAAAAGTTTCTTCATAATAAACTTCTTCCCTTTGGGTAAAACCGTTTGCTACAAGTCTAGCCTTAAAGGTTTGTACCTTTCCGGCTGCATCTCTCTTTCTTTTATAGATCCATTTACACCCTATGGGTCTAACCCTTTCAGGTTGGTCTACAAGTTCCCATACTGAATTGAAGTCCATTGACTCCATTTTAAGGTCCATGACTTTGATCCATTGGTCCTTGTCTACATCATTCATCGTCTGTGTTATAAGACAATGGATCTTCTACGCCGTCATCAGGTATGACAACTTGACTTTCAGCTAAACCCAAGTAGCGGTCAGGTTGGGAAACAACCCTCTCACTACATCGAGGCATTTCCAATGATTGAGAAGGACGAGACTGACTTGACGTGCTCGCTCCTCCATCAACTCTTGATGAAGGTCCAGCTGGATCAACAACTCTTGTTGGTTCAACTGTAGCTTCATTTAGTACTAATTTACTACGCGGTTTGTGGTTTCTCATGCGATCTTCCTCCAAGAACGTGGTGTTTGTCGATACAATCACCTTGTTTTCTTGTGGGTCGTAGAAAAGACCACCTCTCGTTTCTTTGGGATAGCCAACAAATTGGCACAATCTTGAACGAGGTTCCAATTTCTTTTGGTTTGTCACGAGCACGTGTGTCGGACAACCCCAAATCCTGAAGTGTTGTAAACTAGGTTTACGCCCCTTCCACAGCTCAAAAGGTGTTTCTGAAACACTCTTTGATGGAGCAGTGTTCAAGATTTGAACTGCAGTCTCTACTGCGTATCCCCAAAACGAGGCAGGCAAATGAGCATAGCTCATTATAGAACGAACCATATCCAACAAGGTTCTATTTCTCCTTTCTGACACACCATTTTGTTGTGGGGTATTAGGTGTTGAGAGTTGAGATTTTATTCCATGTTCTATTATATAGTCCTGGAATCTCAAATCCATATACTCTCCACCTCAATCGTATCGAAGCGTTTTAATGGTTTTCCATAATGTATTCTCTACTTCAGCCTTGTACTCTTTGAACTTTTCTAGAGCCTCAGACTTGTCATGCATTAGATATAGATAACCAAACCTCGAATAATCATCTATGAAAGAGATGAAATATTTGTAACCTACTCGAGCTTTAACATTCACCGGACCACAAAGATCCGAATGTACAAGTTCTAAGGGCTCTATGGCTCTGTAACCTTTTTCATAAAAATGTCGCTTGGTCATTTTACCTTCCAAACAAGACTCGCAAGGTGGTAAAAAATTATCTTCTAACTTAGCACAACAAATATTGACACCTTTCTTTGAAATGAACGCTTCATTAAATGAAAAGGTAATACAGTAGCCAAGTTCAATTAAACAAGAGATAGAAATTAAGGGCCTATTTGGTAGGTAATCTGGATTCTGTTTTATGTTTTGAGATTCACTGAATTCATAGAATACGAGTTTGGTAGACATGTTTTCGAAAACTGTTTTCGGATTCTGTGATCTAAATAGTAGAATTATGAAAACAACATTTTTATGTTTTCACTGTATCCAGATTCTGAATTTGAAATTTTAAAATGCATAATTATTTTAAACAAAGATAAAAATCTTAATAAATAGAGTATTTCATATTTATAAACTTAATTTACTGTTTTAAAATTAAAATATGTATAATATAATATATTATAAAATATAAAATATTATATTATAAAATAATAATTATTTAAAATTTATATTAAAAAACATGTTCATAAATTAATTAATAACGTCTTATATTCAACCTAATATTTAGTTTTGCAACTACAACTAATTTTATGATCTATAAATATATTATAGCAAACATTTTAAACTACTGTCTAAAATAGAATCAATTTTCTAAATTTGCTACCAAACACATATCTGAAAACATGAAATACAACTTTGTTTTCATTGAATCCCTTGTTTTCAAATTTCTGTTTTCGGATTGCCTACCAAACAGGCCCTAAGTTCCTCTTAATTTTGGGAATTATGCACAGATTTTCTAAAAATAAAAATCTATCTCTAAAAAACAGCTTGACATCTCCCACTGCACGAGCTGAGACGACGTCTCCCGTTCCAACCCTAAACGTCATCTCACCCTCTTCGAGCTCCTTGAAAGAACTAGTTTCCTGAAATGAAGAGCAAACATGATTAGTGGCTCCTGAATCAAGTATTCAGGTAAAATCATTATTTTCCACTAAACACGTTTCAAGAATAAGTAAATCTAATTTACCTTTTTTCTCTTTGAGCTCAGTGTCTGCAGTGGCAGAAACTTTCCCTCTTCCTCCTTTCTTTTTCTTCCGAGTCTTCTTAATCCCAGAAGAAGAACCATAAGACTTGGTTCCAGAGGATGAACCCATCTGGAATCTTTTGGAATGGGCAAACTGATTTGCCTCTCCATCTACCTGTCCCTTATTTTTCATAAGAGACTGGTAAGTCTGCAGTTCATTTAGGAGGGAAGTCAGGTTAAACTCCTTTTTGTTCAACTCCATATTGCTACGAAATGACAGGAAACTCTTCGGAAGAGATTCCAGGATGAAGAATACCTGACTTTGCTCATCTAAGACCGCTCCGTTCATTTCGGCCACGTCGAAGTGGACCATCAGATCGAGAATGTGTTCTCTCACCGATGACCCCTCCTTCATACAGGAGTTATAAACGTATTTGAGAGATTCGTGCCGAATCTGTCCAGACGGTTGTCCAAACATATCCTGCAGCGAACTCATGATCTCACGAGCTGAGACCATGCCCTCGTGCTTTTTGGCCAGAACTTCAGAAACACTAGCCAAGATGTAGACGTTGGCCTTATCATTGGCCTTAATTTAGCAAAATGGAATTCACTCCTTTCTTATTTAAGATAAGTAGATGAGTGTTCGCTTAAGTAGTGCCTCCAGGACTTGAACAAAGGGCCCTACCCTCTCACTAGTCCGAAAGGATTTATGTTTATTGGTTGGACCATAAACAGGTTGTTCATTAGAGGAGCATTGGTACTTAAGGCCATAGATGTAACCTAGGGGTAAAACGGTAATTTGACCCAGCTGGTGTTACGAACACTCGTGAAAGATTGACTTGTTGTTATTGGTCTTTTATCCATGGACACATAAAAGTATTTACTGTTAGACAAGTGTAGTTGCGAGTCTTCAGTGAAGTGTACCCGCAATTAACGAATGTTGATTAAGCCGTTAATGAGATTAGCCAATTAATCTTGTATCGTAAAGGGTTCTAAGATTGCTAGATCTTGATTAGAATTTTAAATGTACAAATTTACTTTGGGAATTAATTTAATGTATGGAGATACAATATAATATAAAGTTTTCATGTACATTAAAATTTTATTATATAAATTTAATTTTGGATTTGATTCAAAGTTAATTACGAGAGAATTAAATATTTGAAAGCGTCCGAATATTGTTATAATGTGAATAAGATTCATATTAAACTATAGATTAAATTTTAATGGGCATTAGATGTAATTTTTATTGTAACTCAAATACATTTTGGAAATGTACCTTCTCCACTAGCTTAGTCCAAGTGGGAGTTTGTTGGGATTTCTGTCCTAATCTCGTGGTTGTAAAATATTGTTTTTGAAATTAATAAGAGTTATTCATTTCTTCACTTTGTGTCTCGTAAATATTTTAAACCTTTCCAATAAACTAAGCTCCAGGGTCATTGAATATATGAGAGAACTAGAACTTGAACGGTGTGTAGTTGACACACAAGGAGGATCACGTTCGAGTTAATGACCCGAACGGTCTACGTGATATAAGGATGGGGTTGGAGACCTAATCCACGGATACATTGTGGATGCGGCTGCTTTGTATTAGATACAAACGAGGTGATCTCGAATCGTTCATGTGGTTGACATGCGAGTGGGGGCATCCTGCATAATGAGATTATACAAGACCGGACCGTGAATTATTAGACTTCATCGATATAACACCGCTGACATGAAAGACTAATAAATTCGTAGGTGACCATTAGTGACTCGACTTGAATCCCGAGCGTATTATTGACTCCACGTCACATGCGGGAGTGTGCAATCATTTGACTAGTACGCGGGTGAGGTAGTATCGATTACTTGCCCAATATGTCTATCTTCTTAGGACGAGAACCAAGTAGATAGGCGGGAACCTACTTACGCGAGATGGAATTCACTCGTTCCGCGTATAGGGAAGCTAGAGGGTTGTTCCTTAAAGTCTTTGTCTCCGTGGCTTGGACAACGCGCGCCCCTTTCTCACCGCCCGAGAAGGGTGTTGTGTATGGTTGGACCATCACAATATGTTGTTCATTAGAGGAGGCTGTGGGGACTTAAGGAACAAGATGTAGACACAGGGGTAAAACGGTAATTTGACCCAGCCGTGTCTACGAACAAGCTGTGAAGGGTCGACTCATGGGCATTGGTTATATCAGTGGACACGTAATATTCTACACTGATGGGAGTATAGCTACAGGCTTTAGTGGAGTGTTACTGTAGCTAATGAACATTGGTTGAACGGGTAAAAGAGTTTGACTGGTTAACCTCAAATCATTGGAGCCCGTCAATGTAGGTCCATTAGGTCCCTTGGTTGGCTCAATCTGGGATAAAAGAAGGGTTAATGTTTTGGTATGAAATTGAAGTGTTCAATTTCACTTTAAGAATATTTATATCATGAAGATGATATAATGTATAGTTTAATATGAATGAGATTCATAATAAACCATATCTTAGCCTAATTGTTGAATTAAAGGCTAATTGGAGAAATTGATAGAGAGAAAATAAATTGAATGTGATTCAATTAAATCCACAATTATTGCAAATGAGATTTGCAACATAAGATATGAGATATCTTATATTATATAATTATGTAAATGAGAATTACATAACATATGGTTGTGGTAAAGTGGTAATAAAATGAAGTTGTGAACTTCATCATTCCACTATTTAATTTCCTTTGCAAAAGGCTTTTGGTAACCTAACCTAAACTAAGCTTTGGAAGCTAAGTGAAATTCTCTCTTCTCTCTCAATTTTCTCATCTCTTTCCAAAACACAAAGTTCCCACCAACTTCCCTTCTCCAAAAGAGAACAACCAAGAAGATCAATTGGTAGTGTTTGGGATCTGATCGTTGAAGAGTTCGTAGAGATCGAGGAGCACGAAGAGTTCGTGATTAACAAGGAGAGTTTGCTGAATTGGTCTACAACAAGTAAGTGTTTTTCTTCTTGTTGTAAAATTTCAGCATGTTTAGCCTAGATCTAATAGTTAGATCATTTTTAATAAGCATGTAGCATGATGATACCATGACGATTCGATCGTCTTCCGCTGCGCGGGGATTCTCATTCCCTTCAATTGGTATCAGAGCCATTTCGATGGTCATTCATCTATGCACTGTTTTATTAAGATTTAGGTGGGTATTTTACCATATTTTCATGAGATGAATGTTTGGTTTGCGAAATGGATGTTTTCGATTTTTGGCACTAGATTAGATTTACAATTATGTTGATGAGATCAATGTAAGGGCCCGTTGTTTTGGGCAATTTTGTTGTAAATCGAGTCTGTAAGTCCGGGTCGTTCGTGGCAAGAGTTGCTGTGAAGAAATCGGAGCGAAAATAGGCAAAAAATCGGGAGAAAAATAGCAAGAAGCATGCTGTCTGTCGATGGCGTTGAGACGCTGCCCAACGGCATCTCAACGCCGTGCTTGCGGTCGGAGGCTCTGCAGCACGATGGCATTGCAACGCTGGGCGTAGCGTTGCAACGCCGCTGGCATTGAGGACGCGCCTCGACGCTGTGGGCGACAGCGTTGCAGAAGTAATTGCGCGCGAACGTGACCGTTTTTCAGTTTTTTTTATTTATTATTTTTCAGTTTTTATTTAAAAACGTTTTGTTTTATTTATTTAATTATTTCAATTAAATATTATTAATATAAAAGTTATATTAATTTTATTTAATTAAATAATTGCCCCTAGGTGCCAAAAACCGGTCCAATTTTGCTATTTAATTATTTTATGCATGAGATGTATATTTTTTAATTAATTTCTATCTGCATAAAAATCCCACCTTAGGTTAAACATATTCATGCATCATGCATATTATAAGAGTTATAATATAGTTTGCATGATAGGTTATATTATAAGAGTTATAATGTAATTAAATGCATATTTAATTTAATTAATATAAGTGTTATATTTTTTAGATTAAAGTATGCTCATGCATTTATTATTCCTATGATGAATGATAATTATGTTATAGTATATAGTTATTCATGTGATGAATGTTCAAACACTATAACATAGAAATGCATGCAACCTAAGTTAATTATTAGTTTTAAAGTGTTTAGAACTTGCATAATTAGACTTAGGTTTTCTAATTTTCTAATTAGATTAGAAATTTAGGAAATCAAATATAATCTTTGAATGGAAACCGATTAGTAACTCTGTCTAAGGAAGGTTTTGTCTAAAGGTCAGGGTATTTAAGTTGACGCTTGCGGAACACCCCTACACAAAACCGACACGGAGTGAATTCGGTCCGGAGATTCTTAGATTATATTTACGTGAGCGCCGTTAATTAAGTGTTAATTAATTTTCTCACATAGACCTAAGTTAATAATGTGATTATAGACTTAGGCAAAATAACCATATAAGAGTTATATTGGTAGACTTAGGTAAATTTTAGTCGGTTTATCTAGGTCAATCCCTATTAAAATTAAAGTACTGAGTGGGAGGAAATATAGTGTATGGGATACATTTCCATTTCCAACCACAAATCTCTTTTAAATCCACATCGTGAGATCTATACTCGGCCTCGTGGCGCAAATGGGAGCGTCCCCCTTCGGATGGCATTTGTATAGGTCAATATCATCGTGGATGGAGAGAGTACTTATAGTGAGTGGGAGCGGGACTTGTGAAAACGAGACCCACGGTCTCTTCTTTCGATTCACACTGTGAGACACTCATGATTTGTCTGCTAGTTTGGCCTGGACCAGATAATCCCTTCGGAGGGCATGATCATGAGAGTCGGAACACAGTGAATTCCCGAAAGGGATACAGTTTCCTGGTTGGTTTTCCTTCTTAGTTCACCCTTCGGTGGCTATTGTTAGGACGGATACTTGGAAACTTAAGGATTGAGGGTGACACTCACAGAATTCGTTAAGTGTTAATGAATTTGACCGAACAATGATAATTGGATGCCTAATGGAATAAGAGTTATTCTAGGATTAGGTCCGATCGAGAAAGTCTCGCCTTTAGAGGAGAGTGTTCAGTTCACCCTTCCTGGTGGGCGATCATTCTAAACCTTTAGGATATCATTGCAAAATTTTGAATGACCTAGGGATCATGAAATATTTTTTGCTAAAATTAGATTGGTTTTCAAAAGTTTTTTTTTGCGAGACTAATACAAAGTTTTTCTTAAATTTTCACTAAAAAATGTCTAAGCGCTATTATAGCTTTACTTGCTTCCGATAAGTTAGTGGGAGATAATTACCAAAGCCGGAAAAACAACATCAATACAATATTGGTAATCGATGACATAAAGTTCGTGTTTCCGAGGAGTGTCCTCGTATTTCGGCGCGACCGCATCGCGCGAGTTGTTCGCGATACGCACGATCGATGGATCGGGGCCAATGAAAAGGTCAAGGTCTACATAATTGCCGCATGTCCGATGTCTTGGCAAAGAAGCATGAGTTGATGGTTTCCGCTAAGAAATCATGGAGTCCTTGCAGAAATGTTTAGATAACGAGCTTCTTTCAGTCCAACATGACTCGCTCAAATACATTTTCAACGCCGGATGAAAGAGGGTCGTCTGTCCGTGAACATGTTCTGAACATGATGACCCGCTTTAATCTGGCCGAGACGAATGGGGCTTCGATCGACGAGTCGAGCAGTCGATTTTATCATGGAGACTCTTCCAAGAGTTTCCTTGATTTTAAAGAGCAATGTTGTTATGAACAAAATTAGCTACAATCGACTACCCTCCTTAATGAGCTACAGAATTTCAGTCCACTGACAGCAGGTCAAGGAATCTGAGGCAAATGTTGCCTACTGAGTCTTATCATGGGGTTCGACCTGCAGGACAAAATCGTTTGCTCCTTCACGCCCGAAAGGGAAGAAGAGGATGAAGAGGGGTAAATCGACCGAGCCGCCGTCCCGAAGGCAAGAAGGTCAAGGAGGTTGCAGAGAAAGGAAAGTGTTTCCACTTTGCAATGGAAGCGGACATTGGAAAAGAAATCGTCCAAAATTCTGGCGAGAGGAAGAACCAAGGTAAATGTGATTTACTTGTGGTAGAAACATGTTTAGTGGAGAGTAATGACTATTCCTGGATATTAGATTCAGCGCGCCACTAACCACGCTTGTTCTTCTTTTCAGAGATTGATTCTGGCAAATTTTGCGAAAAACACTAGTTAAAATAATCAGATGTTTTAAAACCCAATTCGGTTAAAAGTATTTTGAATAATCGAATTGTTTAAAATCATGGAAACACTGAACTAAGAAAGCAAAAATTTCTCCAAAAGAAAATGCTCATATTTGGCATCTACGGTTAGGCCACATTAATCTCAATAGGATTGCGAAACTAGTGAAGAGTGGACTTCTAAACGAGTTGGAAGAAAACTCTTTGCCAATTATGTGAGTCATGCCTTGAAGGCAAAATGACCAAACGTCCTTTTATTGGAAAAGGATATAGAGCCAAAGAGCCTCTTGAGTTAGTACATTCGACCTCTCGTGGTCCGATGAATGTTAAAGCTCGGGGTGGTTATGAGTACTTCGTGTCTTTCATGACGATTACTCCGGATATGGGTACATTTACCTAATGCATAAGAAGTCCAAACTCTTGAAAAGTTCAAGGAGTATAAAATCGAGGTTGAGAACCTCTTAGGTAAATCGCTTAAAACACTTCGATCGGATCGAGGTGGAGAGTACATGGACACCGAATTCCGGACTATATGATAGAACACTTTAACTACATCCCAACTCTCAAAGACTGGTATGCCACAACAGAATGGTGTATCGGAGAGAGAAAGAGAACCTTGTTGGACATGGTCTGGTCGATGATGAACTATGCTCGTCTCCCCGATTCTTTCTGGGTGCGCAGCAGAGACTACTGATTTACATTTTGAACAATGTTCCTCAAGAGTGTTTGTGAAACACCTTTCGAGCTCCGGAGTGGACGTAAAGGCGCTTTACATCACTTCGAGATTTGGGATGCCCTACCACGTGTTGGTGTCAAACCCAAAAAGTTGGAACCCCGTTCAAATTGTGTCTATTCGTAGGTTACCCTAAAGAGACTAGGGGTTGGTCTGCTTTTCGATCCTAGGAAAAATAGGGTGCTTGTGTCGACAAACGCCACTTTCCTGAGGAAGACCACATCGTGGGATCATTTACCACGAAGTAAAATTGTATTGAATGAAATGGAAAGTACATCAGCAAGAGTTGCTGATAAAGCTTGTACGTCAGCAAGCGTTGTTGACCCTAGCACGTCTAGTCAAATCCCTTCCCAAGAGTTGGGGATGCCTCGACGTAGTGGGAGGATCGTGAGACGGCCGATCGCTATATGGGTTTAGCTGAAACCTCAGTTGTCGCTCCTGACGATGACTGTGAGGATCCATTGACCTATGATCAGGCAATGGCTGATGTTGATAAAGACGAATGGATTAAAGCTATGGACCAAGAAATGGAGTCTATGTACTTCAATTCTGTCTGGGAGCTTGTGGATCAACCGGATGGGGTAAAACTTATTGGTTGTAAATGGATCTACAAGCGTAAACGTGGCGTAGATGGGAAGGTGCAAACCTTCAAAGCCCGATTAGTGGCAAAGGATTTTACCCAGGTTGAAGGGGTTGACTATGAGGAGACCTTTTCACCTGTTGCCATGGTAAAGTCAATCAGAATCCTTCTGGCCATTGCCGCGTATTATGACTACGAGGTATGGCAGATGGATGTCAAGACAGCCTTTCTGGATGGAAAACTTGATGAGACCATCTACATGGACCAGCCCAAAGGGTTCATTGCCTAAGGCCAAGAGTAAAAGGTTTGTCGGCTTCATAGGTCCATTTATGGACTGAAACAAGCTTCGAGGTCTTGGAACATAAGATTTGATGAGGCAATCAAGTCCTATGGCTTTGATCAAAATGCCGACGAGCCTTGTGTCTACAAGAAAATCGTTGACAAAACCGTGTCGCATTTTGGTGTTGTATGTGGGCGATATTCTTCTCATTGGGAATGAGGTAGAATTTCTTCTTGACGCGTAAGAAGTGGCTAGCTTCACAATTCGAAATGAAAGATTGGGAGAAGCTTAGTATGTTCTCGGTATCCGTAGATAGTCCTAACCTAAGAAGAGCAGAATGCTAGCCTTGTCTCGAGCGCCTTATATTGACAAGATGTTGTCCAGATATAAGATGCAAAACTCCAAGAAGGGTTTGCTGCCTTTTAGGCATGGGGTTCACTTGTCTAAGGATCAATGTCCTAAGACTCCTCGAGATGTTGAGGATATGAGACGCATTCCATATGCTTCACCGTAGGGAGCTTTGTATGCAATGTTGTGTACTAGGCCCGACATCCATTATGCAAAGAGGAATTGTCGATGAGATATCACCCAATCCGAGATTAGATCACCGGGCGGTAGTGAAGACAATCCTCAAGTATCTTAGGAGAACGAGGAACTACAGCTTAGTGTATGGCCGTGGGGATTTGATCCTTACAGGATACGCGGATTCTGATTTTTAGACCGATAAGGATTCTAGGAAATCTACTTCGGGGTCAGCCTTCGTCTTGAATGGAGGAGTTGTAGTATGGCGAAGCATCAAACAGGGATGCATTGCTGATTCCACTATGGAAGCAGAGTATGTTGCGGCTTGTGAAGTCAGAAGGAAGTCATTTGGCTTAGGAAGTTCATGACGGATTTGGAAGTTATTCCAAATATGAACTTGCCAATCACGCTGTTCTGTGATAACAGTGGTGCAGTAGCCAACTCACGTGAGCCTCGAAGCCATAAACGAGGTAAACACATTGAGCGCAAGTATCATCTGATACGGGAAATTGTGCACCGCAGAGACGTGACAGTCACGCAGATAGCATCGGAGCACAATGTAGCTGATCCATTTACAAAACCCCTCACGGCTAAAGTGTTTGAGGGTCACCTAGAGAGTCTAGGTATTCGAGAGCTTCCTGACTAGGGCAAGTGGGAGATGTGTAAACGGGTATTCAATGCCCTAGTTTATTGTAATTTTTATTGTAACTCAAATACATTTTGGAAATGTACCTTCTCCACTAGCTTAGTCCAAGTGGGAGTTTGTTGGGATTTCATCCAGAATCTCGTGGTTGTAAAATATTGTTTTTGAAATTAATAAGAGTTATTCATTTCTTCACTTTGTGTCTCGGAAATATTTTAAACCTTTCCAATAAACTAAGCTCCAGGGTCATTGAATATATGAGAGAACTAGAACTTGAACGGTGTGTAGTTGACACACAAGGAGGATCACGTTCGAGTTAATGACTCGAACGGTCTACAGTATAAGGATGGGGTTGGAGACCTAATCCTCGGATACATTAGGATGCGGCCGCTTTGTATTAGATACAAACGAGGTGATCTGAATCGTTCATGTGGTTGACATGCGAGTGGGGGCATCTGCAGTACAATGAGATTGTACAAGACCGGACCGTGAATTATTAGACTTACTGATATAACACCGCTTGACAATAAAAAGACTAATAAATTTGTAGATGACCATTAGTGACTCGACACTGAATCCCGAGTGTATTACGGACTCACATGCATGCGGGGTTTGTCCTTTGACTAGTGCGGGTGAGGTAGTATCGATTTACTTGCCCAATATGTCTATCTTCTCGTGACGAACCAAGTAGATAGTCGGGAACCTACTTACGCGAGATGGAATTCACTGCGTTCCCGCGTATAGGGAATCTAGATGGGTTGTTCCCTTAAGTGTTGTCTCCGGGCTTGGACAGCGGCGCCCACCTTTCTCACCGCCCGAGAAGGGTGTTGTGTATGGTTGGACCATCACAATATGTTGTTCATTAGAGGAGCTGTGGGGACTTAAGGAACAAGATGTAGACATAGGGATAAAACGGTAATTTGACCCAGCCGTGTCTACGAACAACCTGTGAAGGGTCGACTCATGGGCATTGGTTATATCAATGGACACGTAATATTCTACACTGATGGGAGTACAAACTGCACGGCTTTAGTGGAGTGTTATCAGTAGCTAATGAACCGTTGACCGGGTAAAAGAGTTTGACCGTTAACCTCAAATCATTGGAGCCCGTCAATGTAGGTCCATTAGGTCCCTTGGTTGGCTCAATCTGGGATAAAAGAAGGGTTAATGTTTTGGTATGAAATTGAAGTGTTCAATTTCACTTTAAGAATATTTATATCATGAAGATGATATAATATATAGTTTAATATGAATGAGATTCATAATAAACCATATCTTAGCCTAATTGTTGAATTAAAGGCTAATTGGAGAAATTGATAGAGAGAAAATAAATTGAATGTGATTCAATTAAATCCACAATTATTGCAAATGAGATTTGCAACATAAGATATGAGATATCTTATATTATATAATTATGTAAATGAGAATTACATAACATATGGTTGTGGTAAAGTGGTAATAAAATGAAGTTGTGAACTTCATCATTCCACTATTTAAACTCCTTTGCAAAAGGCTTTTGGTAACCTAACCTAAACTAAGCTTTGGAAGCTAAGTGAAATTCTCTCTTCTCTCTCAATTTTCTCATCTCTTTCCAAAACACAAAGTTCCCACCAACTTCCCTTCTCCAAAAGAGAACAACCAAGAAGATCAATTGGTAGTGTTTGGGATCTGATCGTGGAAGAGTTCGTAGAGATCGAGGAGCACGAAGAGTTCGTGATTAATAAGGAGAATTTGCTTAATTGGTCTACAACAAGTAAGTGTTTTTCTTCTTGTTGTAAAATTTCAGCATGTTTAGCCTAGATCTAATAGTTAGATCATTTTTAATAAGCATGTAGCATGATGATACCATGACGATTCGATCGTCTTCCGCTGCGCAGGGATTCTCATTCCCTTCAGAGATAAGCACCACCATGTGCTCCTTGTAAATTTGCTCAACAGTTAGTTAATTTTACTTTTAGTGAATTTAAGTTTCATTATTAGCTTAAACTATCCATTTGAGTTAGCATAATTTGTGAAGATTTTAATACTGAAAATGTTGCAGTCAACACGTGTTTTCTTAAAAGTAATTTAGAAAAAAAAGTTTAGACATAGAACTTTGCTTTTTGTACCTAGATATAAGACAAAAACCTTTAAAATCCTGAAGTTTTATTTTTCATAATCTAAGGGAAATGTAGCATAGATATATGATTTTTTAATTGCTTAGTCTCCTAAAAGTTCTTGGAGAAGGAGTCGAATAGATGTTGAACTTGATTTACTTGTTAAGTGTCAATTAGAGTAAGTTGCAGGCATAATTCGGTAGCATTCTGTCTGAACCATATAGAACTCAAAAGAGTCACTATGCGGGCACAAGAGACAACATCTCAGACTTAGGTAGTTTGCGGGTGCATGGTGGGTGCATTTCCCAAGTTTGAACCAGAATTGAATCCCTCTTTCTCATCCTTGTTTTTTCTAAACCTTTTTAGTTGTTTTTACTTTTTATTGCATAAAACCCCAAAATCAACTTTGTTTTCTTAGTTACATTTGATTGCATCTTCTGATTAATGATGTTGTAAACTGAAAAATACCTTTGTTAAATTCATTCCTTTGGGTTCGATACTTAAAATACTTCATATATTACTTGTGTTGTGACAACGTGCACTTGTGCTTCTTTTGGCATTGCATAGCAGCCCATAAATAGGGGTATGAGAAATTTATTAGTTATGCGATCCAAGGTGAGATCTTCATTCCTTTCCTATTAAATACCATTCTCATGGATGTTTGAGATATGTGTTTCTCACCATCAATAGAAAAATTGTATTAAATTGATTATTTACTTACTCTAATAATGAAAGTTGCTTCCAATAATATTTGTATAACATAAAACACTACACTAAACTTCAATCAACATTATATTGGTATGACAAACACTCTAACAATCCTTTCTTTTTTATACTTTGATAATGTATTTTTTGCATTTATAATTTAACAGGCCCATTGCAGGATAGATTTAAATTCTTTGATGTTTTCTTGCTATTTTAATCAACTCTCTTAGCTCATTTTTTCTTTTCAGGCAACCCATTTAAGAATTCATATTAGAGTTTCACCCAACAACACTTAAGGAGAAATTATTCGGTGAGGTTGTCATAATTTGGCCGACAGTTAAGAACCCATTTAAGAATTCATATTAGAGTTTCACCCAACAACACTTAAGAATTCATATTTGTTGAATGTGTTGTAAAGAATCTAAACAAACTTCATTTAAATCTCAAAATAGAAAAAGAAGAAGTCATTAGAGAGTTGGTGCATTCAATTTAAAAGAGAAACAAAAATTGGATCTTGAAGGGTCCGTTTGATAACGTTCCCGTTTCCTGTTTCTTGTTTCTGTTTCTCAGTTTTTAAGAAACAGACTTGTTTGATAATCCATCCCGTTTCTTGTTCTCAAAATTTGAGAAACGTTTCTAAAATTTGGACTAAATTTGGAAAACTTCAAATAGTAGTTTCTTTCTATTTCATTTCTTTTTTATATTAAATATTTCCCAGTTTTTCAATCTTCAGTCCCTAGCTTGTTTGTTAAATGTATGTCAAATCTTCCTCCGTTCTATTTTGAGTCCCAAGTTCAAACCTTGGTGAGTACATTTTGATTTTTATCAATTCCAATTTTTTGCAATATATATAGTTTAAATTTTTATAAACAATAATAATATAAATTTATATTATTATTATATAAATTTATTTTTTTTATTTCATTTCTTCATTCTACAATCTATCTATCTATCTATATATATATATCTATATATATATATATTATATGTATGTATCATTTGAATTTTGAGTTTTAATTTTGCAATCTTTATATTTATATATTATTTTAATTTACAATAAATAAATTTTGTTCATTAAAACATGTCTTTAATCTCATTTTAATATTTTACAAACTACAACATTTATCAATATAATTGAATTTGATCTAAGTCGATATCATTTAAGACGAATGACTCGAGACGAATGTCATCAGGTCACCAACTTCCTTGACCTTCCGGCACTTGCATCGAGACTTGTTGGTATTTGATAATATAAATTTGTTATAATTAATTGTATATTTATGTATTTTAATGCATGTTATATATTTATATTATATAACTAAATTCTTTTTAAACCATCAAAAATGACAAAAAAAATGAGAAGAAAAAAAAACATTCAAGAACAAGAAACAAGAAATGGTTATCAAACAAGTTTATGTTTCTATTTGTTGTTTTCAAAGAAACAAGAAACAGAAATAGTTATCAAACATATTCTTGTTTCTTATTCTTAAAAAATGAGAAACAAGAAACAAGAAACAGAAAATAAGAAACAGGAACGTTATCAAACGGGGCCGAAGTTACTAAATGATTTTAGTTTCTACAAAAAATCTCCATCTCTATGCTTATGAAAGTACTGTCCTATGTACACAAAATAGGTGAGAAATCTATACAAAGAGAGATTCATTTTGTGATAATATTGAACTGTCTTTAAAAGAAGAAATAAAGAAATTAGAACTACATGTTCAAGAGTGGGTGTAGGCACAATGTTGAACATCTTCTTAATTTTGGTAAGAGAGATTTGACTCTTTGTTTTTCTTCCATTTCTCCTTTCTTATGTTTGCATGAATGAAACCCTGAGAGAGAGAAAGTGTGATATAACATGTGATGGAAATTGGTAATATAGAAGAAGAATACGTGGCTACTTGATAGGACCTAAAAACATACTATTTTATCTCACTAATTTCATGCGAGTTCGTTGGTTTTTTTTTTATGAATTTAATTGTTGATTTTGTTGGAGTTTGAGAAAATGGTGTGTTTCAAAGCATTTACATCAGTTTGAGGTTAATTTGGATCAATTTTGAGGTTCTTCGAGAATGAAGAAGTGGTGAAATGACTAAGATGCCCCTAGTGAGAGGGTCTCAGTGCAATTAGAGGCGTTAAGACGTTGTTGGAAAAGAAAAATGCAAAAGAATAGGACAATATCTCGATGTTGTCCATAGCGTTTTAAGGTTGCCGCAAGCAAGCGTTAAGGAGGAAGTGTGTCACGTTGCGACGAGCCTGTTATAACACTGGTAGCATTGAGACGCTATGTCGATTTATAAAGAGAATGTTTTCCCACTTAGATCAATAGTCTCTTATTTTTTCTGAGAACATCTTAGGCATTTTCTCTCTATTTTCCTACGTTCTAGGATGGTTCTAGGTGTTTTCATCGAGCCTCGGTGTTAGACTTCACCATTTTTTTGAAGTCTAGTTAGACTTTCGAAGCCAATTCAAGTGTATTCGGTAACATTGTAATTTGTGAGATTTGTTTTATAATTTTCATATCAATTTCAGTAGATTTATTCTCTCTTAATTCCCACTTTAATTATGAGCATGTTAATGATGGTTTCAAAAAACGTTTGGAGCGGAAGTCAATTGGGAATTCAATTAGTAATTTAATAAAGTTTCTAAAATACCAAACATTAGAAAAAAACACATAGAACAATTTCTACCGTGCTAAAATGAATCTAAACAAAGAAAAACTTACTTGTTGTAGACTCCATAATTAATAAAAGACCTTCTCTTTCTACAACACGTATCGGATTGGGACCAAAAACAAGACAACACCAGTTGGCTACCTTCCTATATCTCTGAGTAATTATTATATGGTTTGTGGGAACCAATCTCGAATGGAAGGGAAGAACAATTCAGAAAGAAACTTTTGGGAGAGAGAAATGAGAAAGCCAAGAAGAAGAAGAAAATCATATTCAACCTCACGACCTTCCTTTATCGTATAAAAGAAGGAAGGTGGGAGAGAACGTGAGATTTTCCCACGTTTACCAACTTCCAGCAACTACTGGAAGTTAAATTAATTAAACTAAATAAATTTAATTTCATTAAATAAATTAATTAATTATGTAACGACCCTAATTTTTAGACCCAAAATTCCTAGGGAAGTTACTAAGCAACGCCATCATCGATCTTAAAAAATTCAAAGAAATATAACGACGCTACTAGGACAAAACCAAAATTTTTCCTGACCTATTTTAAGCAGAATAACACTCCAATAAATATTCAGACACACCCAACCTCCACCAAACTACATTCACAACAGGCTGGGTTCCAAAACAAATCACAAGCAAGCAGTTAGGGCAAGATATTCCAGAAGAACTCAACTTTAACACTTAACTAACACTCATAAGCCATGGATAACTTTGATTGGAAAGGGACAAACAAAACGTTTAGCAAAAATCTAAACACAAATAAAAGTTCTAAACCAATAGGAATGTGCAGCGAAAATAAAGGTATAAGACATATTAGCTCCCTAAGAGCTAGTGACACCACGTAACTTCCTTATAGCCTCGCCTGGTTGCCTCAGTCACCATCCACCTCGGTTCAACACTTACCTGCAAACAAAACATAGAAAGAAGACGAGTGAGTATAAAAATACCCAGTAAGCAATCCACTTACGTCCAAACCTATCTCAGCAAAACAACTAGACCCATCTCCTAAACTCGCTCGACCCCTGCACTGCGGCTCCCTGTCCTCCGGCTGGCGAGCAAGCCAGGTCTTGTCGGCGCTTCAGCCATCGCCGGATTTAAGCCGATCTCTCTCCCCATCACTCCCGCTTTTCCTTCAAGCCCTTTCGAGCTCGTTTTTCTCTCTAATTGGTTTTCGTTGTGGTTTGAACAGGTCTGTGAGCGCGGCGAAAAGGGCATTTTTAAAGGGTTCACCCGTTTTTTTTTCGTTTTGCTTCAAGACTCCGAACTCGCCGCAATGGGTAAGCCTCGATCTTATTTTGCTGGTTCTGTAGTTAAGATTAGAAAGGTTGGGTCGGTTGTGTTTTTCGCGAAGGGTTGTCAAGGAATGTTCATTTTTTGTTGTTTCCTAACTGAGGTCTGTGCATTGTTTGTGGCGCTTTGTAGGTGCACTAGGCTGCTAGTAAGAGCAAGGACTATCCCGTGGCACTCCTTTTGAGGTAAGAAGTCAGTTAGAGTAACGTCGAGCTCCTAAGTGAAAGAGTAAGGTGTATGCATTACTTGTTGTGTGTTCTTGAGTTTACTATTGGACCTTAGACTAGCTAGCTAAAGATTTTGGAACTTGTAGCATATCTTTATGAGTTTTAAACTTGATACGATTGCATGAATGTTACATCAGGTTTGCGAAGCATGTTTTGAACCTGTTTTACCATGTTTGCATTGCTTGTGTATTCTGTTATGTGAAGCTATGTGAGGCGGAGGTCGTTGTTCCGGTTGTGTCTAACATTACTAATGAGTGCATGGTTTGAGTTGAGTCTGGTTAGTTTTAGACCTAGTTGGGAGTTTGGACCCTTCGAGTGGGTCGAGGACGTTTGGAATACCTAGATGGAACCCCTAGTCACCTTATGAATAGAGCCCGTGAACTGACACTTACCGAACCCTGGGTTGCACTTGAGCGGGTCAGAACCTCTAGGTTGACGATATATGATAGTCTCGTGAGACTGGGGTGTGTCTCCGTTGAGATCGGAGTGGTTGCTTTTCATCATCTCGTACTAGCTTAGGGGCGATTCCCCAATAGGCGTGTTGGTTACGTACCTCACTGCACCATGCTAGCTGTTGGGATATGTGCCATAAACTTATGTAATTTTGATCAAATAAATAAGAGTTATTTGTTTTGATAAAATTATATTCTTGCTCTATAAATCCAATAAACTAAGCTCCAAGGTTATATTGTATCTTGAACATCAGTGTAGTAGACACTATTTAGATTGTGTTCAAGAGTATAACCTAAAGGGTCTATGGTATAAGAATAAGGTTGGAAACCTTATTCTGGTAACACCATGGATGCGACCCACTTTGTAATTAGTACAAATGAGGTAATCTAACTCATTCATGTGGTTGACATGCGAGTGGGAGCATCCTGTATAAAAAGTTCATACAAGACCAGACTGCAAATTATTAGTCTAGCCAGTATAACGTCGTTAACAGAATAAGACTGATAATTTATAGATAGTCATTAGTGACTCGACCTGAATCCTGAGTAAGTTAAGAACTCCTGCTTATAGAGGTTTGTCCTTAGACTAGTATGGGTGAGAGTGGCTCGTAGCCGACTCAATAAACCTACCTTCTCAGGGACAAAACCTCGTAGGTAACTAGGGACTTAACTATGCAAGATGGAATTCACTCATTCATACACTAAGGAATTAGATAGGTTGTTCCCTTAAGAATTGAGTGCAGGTCTTGAACAACGGGGCCCCGCCCTCTAAACTGACTTAAGAGGGTATGAGTCTATGGTAGGACCATAGACTTGTTGTTCATTAGAGGATCAGTAGTGCTGAAAGAACAAAGAGGTAATCACAAGGGTAAAATGGTAATTTGACCCAGTCGTGATTACTAACAACCTGTGAAGGGTCGATTCATAGGTAATGCTTATATCAATGGACATAATATAATCGATAGTGAGGAGAGTGCAGCTACAAGTCTATAGTGGAGTGACTTGTAGTTAATGAATATTGATTAACTGGATCAAAAAGTTTGATCAGTTAATCTCACATCATCGAGCTCATGAACCAAGGTCCATTAGGTCCTCTCGTTGGCTCAACATGGTAATATTGAGGTATAAAGTTAGGAATGAAATTGAAGTGTTCAATTTCATATATGAGGTGTTATATCAGTTATATGTGATATAATTGATATAATATATGGTTTTAATGTGAATAGATTCATATATAAACTATATACTAATGAGAGAATGAATGAGGGATAGGATGGTAATTTCCATCCTATTTCCCTATAAATAATTGCATGAGATGCAACTTTGGGGTTAAGCAAAAATCTTGGAAACCCCTAGATTATCAAGTATTTGTGTTGTTGGAAAAGTTCCACAAAAACACAACCTCTCTCACTAGGGGTGTGCAAATAACTCGGTAACCCGAGCAACCCGGATTACCCAACCCAAACTATAAGGGTTGGGTTGGGTTAAGTTTTTTTTGGGTTTGGGTTGGGTTAGAATTTTAGAGAATCGAATTTTCGAGTCGGTTCTCGGGTTGACCCGACCCAACCCAACCCAACCCAAAATTTATGTTTTTTTTTATATATATTTATAAATGAATTATTTGTTAATTTTAATGTTTTTCTTCTAAGATCCTAACAAATATTAAAATGTTATGAACTTTGAAGTTTGATAATTGAATTTTATGTGATTTTAGTTATAAAATTAAAAAAAAAATTATTTCAAATAATTTAAAAATTATTAAAAATTAAAAAAAATCAACCCGACGACCCAACCCAACCCAACTCGAAAATATAGGGTTGGGTTGGGTTGGGTTGCAACCCTTAATCGGGTAATTCGGGTTATCAACCCGACCAACCCAAATTTTCGGGTTGGTTCCGAAAATCCCTTCAACCCAACCCAACCCAACCCGTGTACACCCATATCTCTCACAACCTCACACCTTATCCTAAAGGAACCCACATTCATCCCTCACCTAGAGAACAACAGAGAAGATCTGGTGGTGGTGTCTTCGGTGTGCAGGCATCAGAACAGAGCAGATCCTAGAACTTGTTTCAGATGCAAGAAAGTGGGTCATGTGGCGTCAGCTTGCCCAAAGAATCAAGAGCAAGGGGCCCAGGGAGGGCGCCAGCGAGGCGGAGTTCACACAGCTACCACCAGAGCTGCAGGAGGTTCAGGCACCGTGGTGACAGGTACTCTACCTATACTTGGTCATCTCGCTTTTGTACTATTTGATTCGGGGTGTACGCACTCCTTTATTTCCGCTTTGTTTGTAGGGCAAGCCCAGTTAGAAGTAGAGCCTCTAGGTTTTAGCTTGTTGGTTACAACCCCAGTAGGGGTAGAATTAGTGACTCGAGAAAAAGTGAAGACAGGTCAGGTCTTGGTGGAAGGTCGCTCGTTGGAAGTGACCCTGATTATCCTAGAGATGGGTGATTTCGATGTTATCCTTGGCATGGATTGGCTAGCTGCGAATCATGCCAACATCGATTGTCATCGTCGGGAAGTAGTCTTCAAGCCTCCAGCAGAACCAAGTTTTAAGGTGAAAGAAACCGGACATGGAGCAGTTCCAAAGGTGATTTCAGCACTAAAGGCGAGCAAACTGGTTGGCCAAGGGCTTGGGCCTTCTTGGCAAGTGTGACAGACTTGAGAAGCGAGAAAGGGGGTGTGTCGTCGGTCCTAGTAGTCAAGGAGTTCGTTGATGTGTTCCCTGAGGATTTGTCCGGTTTACCTCCAACCAGGGAGGTGGATTTCGGTATCAAGATGGAACCAGGCACTGCATTGTTATCGAAAGCTCCGTATAGAATGGCCCCCAGCCGAGTTAAAGGAGCTCAAGACTCAGCTACAGGAGTTGCTAGACAAGGGCTTTATTCGCCCTAATGTTTCACCCTGGGGTGCGCCGGTACTTTTCGTGAAAAAGAAGAATGGGTCGATGCGCTTATGCATTGACTACTGGGAGTTGAAAAAGGTAACGATAAAGAACAAGTACCCGTTCTCCAGGATTGATGATCTGTTTGACCAGTTGCAGGGGGCCACTGTGTTCTCTAAGATTGATTTGCGCTCGGGATATCACCAGTTGTGAATAAGGGAGGAAGACATCCCGAAGACGGCTTTCAGATCCAGATATGGGCATTACGAATTTACCGTGATGTCGTTCGGATTGACAAATGCCCCGACAGTGATCATGGGTCTAATGAATAGGGTGTTCAAGAAATTCCTAGACACCTTCGTGATCGTGTTTATAGACGACATCCTTGTTTACTCAAAGTCGAGTGAAGAACACGAGAACCACTTGAGGAAAGTCTTGGCTACTTTGAGGGAAATCTTGGCTACTTTGGGGGAGAACCAGTTGTATGCTAAGTTCTCTAAATGAGAGTTTTGGTTGTCGCATGTGTCCTTTCTAGGGCACGCAGTATCTAAGGAGGGTGTCTCTAAAGGGAATCGAGTCCCGCAGCGGAAGCGATTGTGAATCGCGCGCTCTTGATTTAGTTACAACGATTTCGTTCAAGAACAAAACAACTAGATTAAGCATATAAAACTAGATGGACAGCAAGAAATATTACCTTTGAAGAACCTTTCTTGAAGTGCTCATCCTCTCTCACGATCAGGATCTCAGCAGCACGAACCACGAACGAACTAAGACACGACCACTGGATCTTCTCCGTTGTTTTGAGGGAGGAATGTGGGTTCCCCTTAGGTAAGATGAGATATTGTGAGAGAGAGAGATTGTGTTTTGGAACCTTTCCAATAACACAACAAAGCCTTAGGTTAACTTGACCTAGTTGCATCTTATGCAACTATATATAAGGAGATAGAGATGGAAATTACCATCCTATCCCTCTTTCATTCTCTCTTTAATATATAGTTAATATGTGAATCCAATTCACATTAAAACTATATCAATTATATAATTGATATGACATCTCATATATGAAATTGAACACTTCAATTTCATTCCTAACTTTATACCCTAAATATTACCATGTTGAGCCAACGGAGAGACCTTATGAACCTACAGCTCATGAGCTCCAATGATACGAGATTAACTGACCAAACTCTTTGATCCAGTTAATCAATATTCATTAACTACAAGTCACTCCACTATAGACTTGTAGTTGCACTCTCCTCACTGTAGATAATATAGTGTACAGTGATATAGTCATTATCCATGAGTCGACCCTTCACAGGTTGTTCGTAATTACAGCTGGGTCAAATTACCGTTTTACCCCTGTGATTACCTTTTTGTTCCTTAAGCACCACTGATCCTCTAATGAACAACAAGTCTACGGTCCTATCATAGACTCATACCCTTATAGAGGTGGAGCCATTTGTTCAAGACATGGAGTCAGTTCTTGAGGGAACAACCTATCTAATTCCTTAGTGTAGGAATGAGTGAATTCCATTTTGCACAATTAAGTTCCCAGCTACCTACGAGGTTCTGTCCCTGAGAAGGTAGGCTTATTGAGTCGGCTACAGGCCACTCTCACCCATACTAATCTAAAGACAAATCCCTATAAGCAGGAGTTCTTAACTTGCTCAGGATTCAGGTCGAGTCACTAATGACCATCTATAAATTACTAATCTTATCATGTTAACTTGTGTTACCTTCGGTTAGACTAATAATTTGCGGTCCGGTCTTGTATGAACTCTTCATACAGGATGCCCCCACTCGCATGTCAACTACATGAATGAGTTGGATTACCTTATTTGTACTAATTACAAAATGGGTCGCATCCATGGTGTTTCCGAAATGAGGTTTCCAACCTTATTCTTATACCATAGACCATTTAGGTTATATTCTTGAACACAATCCAAATAGTGTTCACTACACTAATATTCAAGATATATATTATAACCTTGGAGCTTAGTTTATTGGATTTATAGAGCAAGACTGTAATTCTATCAAAACAAACAACCCTTTATTTAATTGATCAAAATTACACAAGTTTAGGGCATAAATCCCAACAATCTCCCACTTGACCTAAAGCTTGTGGAGTACTAAACATTACAGTAATGTAAATACAATAAACTAGAGCATTTAAACCCCTTTGTACAAAATACTCCCACTTGCCCTAGATGGGGAAGACTTGTAAACCTAGATCTTCTAGGTGACTCTAAAAAACTTGGTCGTGAGAGCCTTTGTAAAAGAATCAGCAATGTTGTGCTCTGAGGCTATCTTCGTTAAGTGTTCAATTTCATATATGAGATGTCATATCAATTATATAATTGATATAATATATAGTTTTAATGTGAATTGGATTCACATATTAACTATATATTAAAGAGAGAATGAAAGAGAGATAGGATGGTAATTTCCATCCCTATCTCCTTATATATAGTTGCATCAGATGCAACTAGGTCAGGTTAACCAAAGGCTTTGTTGTGTTATTGGAACGGTTCCAAAATACAATCTCTCTCTCTCACAATATCTCATCTTACCTAAGGGGAACTCACATTCCTCCCTCACCTAGAGAACAACGGAGAAGATCTAGTGTGTTGGGATTTATGCCCTAAACTTGTGTAATTTTGATCAATTAAATAAAGTGTTATTTGTTTTGATAAGATTACAGTCTTGCTTTTATAAATCCAATAAACTAAGCTCCAAGGTTATAACGTTTATCTTCAAATCAGTGTAGTGGACACTATTTGGGTTGAGTTCAAGATTATAACCTAAACAGTCTATGGTATAAGAATAAGGTTGGAAACCTCATTCTGGTAACACCATGGATGCGACCCACTTTGTAATTAGTACAAATGAGGTAATCCAACTCATTCATGTAGTTGACATGCGAGTGGGGCATCTGTATGAAGAGTTCATACAAGATCGGATCGCATAAATTATTAGTCTAACCAAGATAACACAGTTAATGAGGATAAGACTAGTAATTTATAGATGGTCATTAGTGACTCGACTTGAATCTGAGCAAGTTAAGAACTCCCGCCTATAGGGGTTTGTCCTTAGACTAGTATGGGTGAGAGTGGCACAGTGGCCAGACTCAATAAGCCTACCTTCTCGGGGACGAGAACCTCGTGAGGTAGCCGAACTTAAGCTTAACATGCAAGATGGAATTCACTCATTCCTCTATTGAGGAATTAGATAGGTTGTTCCCTTAAGAACTAACTCCAAGTTTTGAACAACGGGGCCCGCCCTCTATGAGGGTATGAGTCTAAGGTAGGATCTTAGACTTGTTGTTCATTAGAGGATTAGTGGTGCTTAAGGAGCAAAGAGGTAATCACAGGGGTAAAACTGGTAAATGACCCAGATGTGATTACTGAACAACCCGTGAAGGGTCGACTCATGGGTAATGACTATATCGATGGACACAATAATATCTATAGTGAGGAGAGTGCAGCTACAAGTCTATAGTGGAGTGACTTGTAGTTAATGAATATTAATTAACTGGATCAAAGAGTTTGATCAGTTAATCTCATATCATTGAAGCTCATGATCTGTAGGTCCATTAGATCTCTCCATTGGCTCAATATGGTAACATTGAGGGTATAAAGTTAGGAGTGAAATTGAAGTGTTCAATTTCATAGATGAGGAGTTATATCAATTATATATGATATAATTGATATAATATATAGTTTTAATGTGAATTAGATTCATATATAAACTATATACTAAAGAGAGAATAAAGGAGGGGTAGGATGGTCATTTGCATCCCAATCCCATGTATATATGGTTGCATGAGATGCAACTAAGTTAAGGTTTTCAAAAGAATCACAAGCCCTCTCTTGTTATGTTGTTGGAAGAGTTCCAAAACACACATCTCTCACAACAACCTCACCTCTCCTAAAGGGAACCCACCTTCCCCCCTCACCTAGAGAACAACGGAGAAGATCCGGTGGCAGTGTCGGTGTTCTTATGAGTTCGTGTTGCGGTAATCTTGATCGTGAGAGAGGAGGAACACTTGAAGAAACGTTCTTCAAAGGTAATACTAGTTGTCCATTCTTTTATATATGCTTAATCTATGTTTTATGTTCTTGAAATAATCGTTGTAACTAAATCAAGAGCGCGCGATTCGCAATCGCTTCGCTGCGGGGACTTCGATTCCCTTCAACTGGTATCCGAGCCCAATTGCATTCTTGATTTATATTATGGATTTTTCAACAACAAGGTGGGATTTACTGTTTTTGCATGAGATGTATGAACGGTTTTGCAAAATTAGATGTTTTCAATTTTGGCACTTAGATTTACAATTTCCATTGAAATGTTCAATGTAAGGGCCCGATGTTTTGGGCAAATTTAATTGTAAATCGAGTCTGTAAGTCCGTGTCGATCAAGGCAAGGCGATTGCTGAGAAGATCGGATCGAAAACGAGCTGAAAATAATGGAGATTGTTGTTATGCGTATGCGCGCGTTGCAACGCTGTTCATCAGCGTTACAGCAGCTGCTGCTTGCGGGAAGAAGAAGGCGCGCAGAGGAGGCAGCGTTGCAACGCTCGGCAGAAGACGACAAAAGCAGCGTTGCAACGCCATAGCCGTTTCACACAAAGCAGCAACGGGCAGAAACGTTTTTTTATATATTAAATATAAAAACGTTTTATATTTAATTTATATTTAATTTATATTTAATTAATTAATTTTAATTAATATAATTAGAATATATTAATTAAATTTAAAATTAGGGTGCCAAAATTGGTCTAATTTTTGCTATTTTAATTATGCAATTGTTGTGTAATTATTGTCATGCATAGTGTATGCTTGTATTTTAGAAATCTCACCTTAGGTTAAGCATTTTCATGCATCATTTATAATATAAGGAGTTATATTATATGGTTTGCATGATTAATTAATATAAGGTTGTTATATTAATTTTTGGACAGCATTGACATGCATTATTTTTCATGAGATGAATATGCTATGAATGTCTTATTATTCATGTGATGAATGATCAAGCACTATAACATAGTATGCATGTCACCTAAGGTTAATTATTAGTTTTAAAATGTTTAGAACTTGGAAATAATAGACCTTAGGTTATCTAATTCTAATTAGAGTAGAATTAGGAACCACGTAATTTATAAGCTATGATTAAAAGATGAACTCTGTCTAAGGAAAGTTACATCTAGGTGCAGGGTATTTAAGTTAACTTTAAACGGAACACCCCTACACTGGAGCGACTTGGGAGTGAAATTTAATCGGAGAGAGTCTTATAAATTACAAGAATGTCTCTTGAGTTTATTAAGGGGTTAATAAACTAGAAATCCTAGGTTTAATATAAGAAGTTATATTAACAAACTTAGGATAAAATCAATATAAGAGTTATATTGATTATCAATGTAAGAGTTATGTTGATAAAGTAAGGTAAAACCATTAGTCGGGTTTTAGCCTAAGAAAGATTCCTATAAACTTAAAGTATTCAGTGGGAGGAAAAAGTGTATGAGATACATATTTTTTCCACCTACGCTATCTCCGGGAAGTTCACACCGTGAGACTCATGCTTGGCCTCGTGGCGCAAACGGAAGCGTCCCCCTTCGAATGGTGTTTGTATGAGTCAATATCAAAGTGAATGGTGAAAGGAATGAAAATCCCGTGCAGCGGAAGACGATTGAATCGTCGATGTATCAATTACGCAAACCGTCTTTGTTAAAATTGATCTAAAACAAAGATCTAGGCTAAACATGCAATTAAGAAGAAGAAAAACAGTAAGAAATGAATTTACTTACTTGTTGAAGACTTTCTTCAAGATTTCTTCTTCAAATCCACGAACTCTTCGTGCTCCTCGTACACAACGAACACCTCCAATGATTGAGAGTCAAAACACTACCAAGAAGCCTTCTCGGTTGTTCTCTTTTTGGAGAAAGGAGGCTTGTGGGAACCTTTTGGTTTTGGAGAGGGAGGAGAATTTGAGAGAGAATAGAGAGAGTTTCTCTTCTCTTTTTGTGTAAAACTAAAAAATGAGAAAGTGAATCATCATCCTTCTTAAAAGAAGGGTTTATATAGTGGATTAGTGGAGTTAAAATGTCCACATATTTACCACTTTACCACAATCATAGGTTATGCAAATCTCATTTGCATAACCATATAATATAAGATATCTCATATCTCATATTGCAAATCTCATTTGCAATAGTTGTGGATTTATCAAATTGAATCACATCCAATTTAATTTCTCTCAATCAAATTCTCCAATTAGCCCTAATTCAACAATTAGGCTAACCTATAGTTTATTATGAATCTCATTCACATTAAACTATATATTATATCATTCATATCTCATATAAATGACATAAATGCCCTTAAGGTGAAATTGAACACTTCAATTTCGTACCAAAACTTTATCCCTTCTCAAATCCAGATGGAGCCAACCGAGCGACCTAATGGACCTACTGATGGATTGGCTCCATGATCCGAGATTAACTTTGCCAAACTCTTTGGCCCTGTTAACCAACATTCATTAGCTACGGTGACACTCCACTATAGCCCTAGCCGCACTCCCGTCGGTCTGCGAGAATATTACGTGTCCACCGATATAAGCAATACCCATGAGTCGACCTTTCATCAGGTTGTTCGTGAGACACGGTGGGTCAAATTACCGCTTTTACCCTGTGTGTCTACCTATTGTTCCTTAAGTCCCCACTTTGCTCCTCTAATGAACAACAAATTGTGATGGTCCCATACATACACACACCCTTCTCGGGCGGTGAGAAGGTGGGCGCCCGTTGTCCAAGCCCCGAGACGACGACTTAAGGGAACAACCCCTCTAGTTTCCCTAAAGCGGGGGAACGAGTGAATTTCATCTCGCGTGGTTAAGTTCCCGGCTCCCTACTTGGTTCTGTCCTGAGAAGATAGGCATATTGGGCGAGTAATCGTGACCACCCTCACCCGCATTACTAGTCAAAGAACGGACCCTGCGTAGTCGAGTCCGTAACACGCTCTTCGGGATTCGGTCGAGTCACTAATGGTCATCTACGAAATTATTAGTCCTTCATCACAATCGGTGTTACATCGGTAGGTCTAATAATTCACGGTCCCGATCTTGTACAATCTCATTGCACGGATGCCCCCACTCGCATGTCAACCACATGAACGAGTCGAGATCACCTCGTCGTATCTAATACAAAGCGGGCGCATCCACGGTGTATCCGAGTTAGGTCTCCAACCCTATCTATATCAGTAGACCGTTCGGGTCATTAACTCGAACGTGATCCTCCCTGTGTGTCCACTACACACCGTTCAAGTTCTAGTTCTCTCATAAATTCAATGACCCTGGAGCTTAGTTTATTGGAAAAAGTTTATAAATATTGCGAGACACAAAGTGATGAAATAAATAACTCTTCTTAATTTCAAACAATATATTACAGACACGAGATTAGGACAAAAATCCTAACAAACTCCCACTTGGACTAAGCTAGTGGAGAAAATACATTTCAGAAATGTACATAAATTACAACGAAGTAATACAATAAACTAGGGCATTGAATACCCGTTTACACATCTCCCACTTGCCCTAGTCAGGAAGCTCTCGAAGACCTAGACTCTCTAGGTGACCCTCAAACACTTTAGTCGTGAGGGGCTTTGTAAATGGATCGCCTACGTTGTGCTCGACGCTTATCTGCGCGTGACCGCCACGTCTCGCGGTGCACAATCTCCGTGTCGGATGATACTTGCGCTCAATGTGTTTGCCTCTCTTATGGCTCCGAGGCTCACGTGAGTTGCTCTTCGCACCACTTGTTATCACGAGCGATGTGATGGGCAAGTTCATGTTAGGAACAACTTCAAAATCATCATGAACTTCCTAAGCCAAATGACTTCCCTTTGCGACTTCACAAGCCGCAACATACTCCGCTTCCATAGTGGAATCGGCGATGCATCCTCGCTTGATGCTTCGCCATACTACGACTTCTCCATTCGAATGAAGGTGACCGAGGTGGATTTCCTAGAATCCTTATCGGTCCCGGAAAATCGAGAATCTGTATCCCGTGAGATCAAATCCCCACTCCCATACACTAAGTCAGTAGTTCCTCGTTCTCCTAAGATACTTGAGGATTGCCTTTACGGTGTCCGGTGATCTAATCTGGATTGGATTGATATCTCACCCGACAATTCCTCTCTGCATAACAGATGTCGGGCCTAGTACACAACATGGCATACATCAGGCTCCCTACAACTGAAGCATATGGAATCCGTCTCATATCCTCAACATCTTGAGGAGTCTTAGGACATTGATCCTTAGACAAGTGAACCCCATGCCTGAAAGGCAGTAAGCCCTTCTTGGAGTTCTGCATCTTATATCTAGACAACATCTTGTCTATATAAGGCGCTTTGAGACAAGGCTAGCGTTACTCTTCCTAGGTTCTGACTATCTGGATACCTAGAACATACCGAGTTTCTCCCAAATCTTTCATTTGGAATTGCGAAGCTAGCCACTTCTTAACGTCAGTAAGAAATTCTACCTCATTCCCAATGAGAAGAATATCATCCACATACAACACTAAAAATGCGACAGTTTTGTCAACGATTTTCTTGTAGACACAAGGCTCGTCGACATTTTGATCAAAGCCATAAGATTTGATTGCCTCATCAAACCTTATATTCCAAGACCTCGAAGCCTGTTTCAGTCCATAAATGGACCTATGAAGCCGACAAACTTTTTGCTCTTGGCCTTGGGCAATGAACCCTTTGGGCTGGTCCATGTAGATGGTCTCATCAAGTTTGCCATTCAAAAAGGCTGTCTTGACATCCATCTGCCATACCTCGTAGTCATAATACGTGGCAATGGCCAGAAGGATCCTAATCGACTTTACCATGGCAACAGGCGAAAAAGCCTCCTCATAGTCAACCCCTTCTGTCACATCCCCTCCCGAACCACTTGCTAACTTAGCCCGGGAGACGGCATGAAGCCAACAGACATTGTTACCTCTTAACAATACTGCGACACTACTTTACACGAAAACAAACTATGTTCGCATATGGAACACTTTAAACTTAACACAGCGAAACTAGACATCTATAAGGCGTACATGAGGAGAAACTGCCTTAAGTCTCTCCGAAACTAAAACGAGCAAGAACATCGTAAACCACAACAATCCAAACCACTAATTAAACAACCACAACCTCTAAAGCACATACGACTATAACTACATAGTTCTCTTAAAATAATTCACAAACATATGGACTTGCTAACCACACCAACCACGTACAACATATCAAACATGAGAAGCTTCCAGCAGACTATGGCAGGTTATCAGGCACCGGGAGCTCGATCCTACCTGAAAAGTGGGGAAAAACACTGAAAGAATGAGCTATGAAGCTCAGTGAGTGACTTGAGTTTTAAAGAAAGTTATTAACTCGTAAATCATATCACTTGGCCATCTATGAGCATATGCATCTGTAATCAAATGTTAAAAGTAACTGTGTAATCATAATAGCTTTTCATGAAACCCAGCAAGTATATCGTTAACATCTCGTAAGGCATGTAAATGTGATAAATCTTTTTAGAACATGTCACAATCTACGTTTGTTCTACGATGTAGTGGGGCCCGCCCAGCACTCCCATCGTCTTTGTCGTAGTGGGGCCCGCCCAGCACTCACGACAGCGTTGTTGTCAAGGAGTTCACTCAACGTCGACAACAGAAATGACCTGTGTGCACACGGTACCATAAAGCCTCGGGCTCAATATCACCGAAGATCACATGAAAACATTCGAACAGGCCTACTTATCTTTTCTTTCATAAAACTCAAGCTTACTTAGCTTGTTCATTAAATTGGAAAACTTTAAAAACATACTTGCTTAAACATACTTGCTTGGAATCATAACATTTCCATAAATTTGGCAATCATTAGACATATGCTCATGTATAAATTTCATAAAGACTTTTAGGCTCATCATGAACACTTTAAAACATTTCTAAGAAATCATGAATGCTCATAAACAAGTGTTCAAAGAAAACAATAAACATCTAAACCATTTCGTTTTAGCAAAACCTTGCATTTCATAAGCATAATACAAGCCTATAAACCATTTTCAAGGTTCGTTTTGTCACTCACCGTGTTAGAACTAGAATCTTGACCCGTACACTCGACCTTTTTGTTGTTAGCCTGTCAAACAAACCAAAACCATGTTTTAGAACCTTGAGCTCATGGTTTTTAACCTTAAAACTACAAGAAAACACTCCAACAAAAATTCCAGCATTTTCATAATTTCTGCCCTGTTTTCAGACAGCCATAACTTCTTCATTACTTAGCCAAACAGGGTGAAATTTATACCAAACTCTTCCTTTTTGAATCCTCTAAAAATAATATGAAGACATGAAATTGAAATTCCCAATAGATTGGTTCAGAAATACCTCGGAAGCTTCTTTCCCAGGAACTAACTTCTGCTATTCCAGATTCGATTTTCTGCTCCAACCCGAAACTTGACCTGCTATTTACAACATCTTCCAATCATTTTCTATTCACGATTTCTTCATGAAAGTTGTAGAAAATTCAATAAGCTTTCCAACCATATCTAATAGAGCTTCTGATTCCAACTCTACAGACCAGTACAACCAAAACATCAGAGACTTCTCGGATTTGACAGCAAATTCTGTCTTCTGTCTTCCTCTTCACAAAACAGTAGCTTAAGATCCGAATTTGCTCGAGCTTCCTTCACGAATTTTGTTCCAATATGAGTTAAATTTCATGAAACAAAATCTCAAATCTTACCTCTTCCTGTGGAGCTCGAGATGAACAGAAAACAAGAATAGGATTGAATTGATTAACCTGCTGTCATAAAGACTTACCTTTAGTTCTTCTCCTCTCTTCTGCAACTTCAGCTTCAAAAACCCTCTTCTTCCTCTTCCTTTCTGCTTCTCCCACGAAAACCCTTGCCTTTACTTCATAAAATGAGGAGAAATCGATGGGGGAAGTCTTTTTAAAAAGAAAGAAACAAAGGTGGGATCCCACCATCCACCATCCACCTTTCCTTTCCTTTCTTTTCTTTTCTTTTCTTTTTCCTTCCTTTATCTTTTCATTTCTTATCTTTTCTTTGCGAAACAAAACAAACTTAGTATATTAAACATTTGTTTCATTTCCTTTTCTTCTTTTGTCTTAAAAGCAATCCAAACCAAAATGGTTTAAACTTTCCTTCCTTGTTTTCCTTTTTAAAACATGGAAAACCAAGTTTTAAACATTCATTTCTTCTTTCTTTTTGTTGTTTGATAATAAGGAGGTTCCAAAGAAAGATCTCGGGTTTACACCTTCAACCTGGGTAAAACCCTTTGCCACTAGTCGGGCTTTGAAGGTCTGCACCTTCCCATCTACGCCACGTTTACGCTTGTAGATCCATTTGCAACCAATAGGTTTTACCCCATCGAGTTGATCCACAAGCTCCCATACTGAGAATTGAAGTACATAGACTCCATTTCTTGGTCCATAGCTTTAATCCACTGCGTCTTTGTCAACATCAACCATTGCCCGATCATAGGACAATGGATCCTCACATCATCATCGGGAGCGACAAGCGAGGTTTCATTAAACCCATGTAGCGATCGGTGTCTCTCACGACCCTCCCACTACGTCGAGGCATTCCCAACTCTTGGGAACGAATTTGACTAGGCGTGCTAGGATCAACAACACTTGTTGACGTACTAGCCCCATCGGCAACTCTTCTTGGCGATGAACCGCATCCATTTCATTCAATACAATCTTACTCCTTGGTACATGATCCCTGACGTGGTCTTCCTCTAGGAAAGTAGCGTTTGTCGACACAAGCACCCTATTTTCCCTAGGATCATAAAACAGACCACCTCTAGTCTCTTTAGGGTAACCTACGAATAGACACAATTTTGAACGGGGTTCCAACTTTTTCGGGTTTGACACCAACACATGGGTCGGGCATCCCCAAATCCACGAAGTGATGTAAAGCGCCTTTACGTCCACTCCAGCTCGAAAGGTGTTTCACAAACACTCTTCGAGGAACGTTGTTCAAAATATAAACCATGCATCTCCACTGCACTACCCCAAAAAGAATCGGGAGACGAGCATAGCTCATCATCGACCAAACCATGTCCAACAAGGTTTTGTTTCTCCTCTCCGATACACCATTCTGTTGTGGCATACCAGGTGCTGAGAGTTGGGATGTAATTCCGTGTTCTATCATATAGTCCTGGAATTCAGTGTCCATATACTCTCCACCCCGATCCGATCGAAGTGTTTTAAGCGATTTACCTAAGAGGTTCTCAACCTCAGTCTTGTACTCCTTGAACTTTTCAAGAGTTTGAGACTTCTTATGCATTAGGTAAATGTACCCATATCTAGAGTAGTCGTCTATGAAAGACACAAAGTACTCATATCCGCCTCGAGCTTTAACATTCATCGGACCACGAGAGGTCGAATGTACTAACTCTAGAGGCTCTTTGGCTCTATATCCTTTTCCACTAAAAAGGGCGTTTGGTCATTTTGCCTCAAGGCATGACTCACACACCAGGTAAAGTTTTCTTCCAATTCATTTAGAAGTCCACTCTTCACTAGTTTCTCAATCCTATTGAGATTAATGTAGCCTAACCAGAAGATGCCAAAGGTGGACATTTTCTTTTGGAGAAACTTTCGCTTTCTTAGTTCGTGTTTCTGCAGCTTTTAAATAATTCGATATTCAAAACACTTTTGACCGAATTAGGTTTCAAAACATACTGATTATTTTCAAGTGAAAATTTGAAACAAATCACATTCCCTTTGAAAGAAATAAACGCTTTATTTGATTCAAAAGAAATAAAATACATTGTTCAATAAGACAGAAATTGAAACAAGGTTTCTAGTAAACCCTAGAACTATGTACAAATTGTCCAACAATAAGTACTTCCTTAAAAGCTTAGCTTCACTGCGTGCGATCATTGCGCGAGAGACAAGCTCCCGGATCCAACCCGTAGAGTCACCTCACCCTCTCGCGGCGGTGCCAGAATCAATCCCACGAAAAAGAAGAACAAACGTGGTTAGTGGCGCCCGAATCCATGTCGGCAGAGTCACTACTCTCCACTAAACGAGTTTCGATCCAAGTAAATCACATTTACCTTGATTCTTCTTCTCGGCAAGGAATTTTAGGACGCTTTCTCTTCAGGTGACCGCCCCCATTGCGGTGGAAACACTTTCCTTTCTCTGCAACCTCCTTCACCTTCTTGCCCTCTTGTGGGCGCGGCCACGATCGATTTACCCCTCTTCAACCTTTTCTTCCCTTTCGGGCGTGAAGAGCAACGGTTTTCGTCCCTGAGGTCGAACCCCGTGATAAGACACATAGGCAACATTTGCCTCGAGTTTCCCGACCCTATGCAAGGATTGGAAATTCATGAGCTCGTTGAGGAGGGTTGTCGGTGTGTAGCTAATTTTGTTCATAACGACATTGCTCTGGCCCGAAGGAAACTCTTCTAAGAGTCTCCAATATAAAAGCGACTGGCTCGACTCATCGATCGAAGCCCCGTTCATCTCAAATGCAGGATGGAAGTGGGTCATCATGTCTAGAACGTTTTCCGCGGACGGGCGACCCTCTTTCATCCGTGCGTTGAAGACGTATTTGAGCGAGTCATGCCGGACCTGAAAGGACTGCTGTCCAAACATTTCCTGTAGAGACTCCATGATCTCCTTAGCGGAAACCATCAGCTCGTGCTTCTTTGCCAAGACATCAGACATGCTGGCAATAATATAGACCTTGGCCTTTTCATTGGCCCTGATCCATCGATCGTACGCATCGCGAACACTTCGCGACGCGGTCGAGCCCGGCATCTGAGGACACTCCTCAGATAACACGAACTTAATGTCATCTTGTACCAAAATTGTATTTATGTTGTTTTTCCAACTTTGATAGTTATCTCCCACTAATTTGTCCGAAGCGAGTAAAGCTATAATTGCGCTAGACATTTTTTAGCTGAAAAAATCAAGAAAACCTTTGTATTAGTCTCGCAAAAAACTTTTGAAATCCAATCAAGTTTTAGCAAAATTTGTTTCATGATCCCTAGGTCAATCAAAATTTTGCAATGATACCCTAAAGGTTTAGAATGACCGCCACTGAAGGGTGAATGAACACTCCTCCTCTAGGGCGAGACTTTCTCGATCGGACCCTAATCCCAGAATAACTTTAATTCATTAGGCGTCCAATTACCATTATTCGGTCGAATTCATTAACACTTAACGAATTCTTGTGAGTGTCACCCTCAATCTTTAAGTTTCCAAGCATCCGTCCAAACAATAGCCACCGAAGGGTGAACCAAGAAGGAAAACCAACCAGAAATCAGATCCCTTTCGAAATTCACGGTGTTTCAGACTCCCATGATCAAGCCCTCCAAAGGGATTATGCGGTCCAGCCAAACTAGCGAGCGGATCATAGGCGTCTCACGGTGTGAATCGAAAGAAGAGGCCGTGGGTCTCGTTTTCACAAGTCCCGCTCCCTCACTCACTATAAGTACTCTCTCCATCCACGATGATATTGACCTATACAAATGCCATCCAGAAGGGGGACGCTCCCATTTGCTTCACGAGGCCGAGTATAGATCTCACGGTGCGGACTTTAAAGGAGATTTGTGGTTGGAAATTCAAATGTATCTCATACACTTTATTTCCTCCCACTCAGCACTTTAATTTTTATTAGGGATTGACCTAGATAAACCGGTTAAAATTTACCTAAGTCTACCAATATAACTCTTATATGGTATTAACCTAAGTTTATAATCACATTATTAACTTAGGTCTATGTGAGTAAATTAATTAACACTTAATTAACGGCACTCACGAGAATATAACCTAAGAATCTCCGGACCGAATTCACTCCCAGGTCGGTTTCCAGGTAGGGGTGTTCCGCAAGCGTCAACTTAAATACCCCAGCCTTAGACAAAACCTTCCTTAGACAGAGTTACTTATCAGTCACCATTCATAGGTTATATTTGATTTCCTAAATTTCTAATCTCATTAGAAAATTAGAAAACCTAAGTCTAATTATTCAAGTTCTAAACACTTTAAAACTAATAATTAACTTAGGTTGCATGCATTTCTATGTTATAGTGCTTGATCATCCATCACATGAATAATACTATATACTATAACATAATATAATTCATCACATGAATTTAAATGCATGAGCATGCTTTTAATTTAAAATATAATACTTATATTTAAATAAATTAAAACATGCATACATTATATTATAACTCTTATAATATAATCCTATCATGCATACTATATATTATAACTCTTATAATATAAATATGATGCATGAAATGTTTAACCTAAGGTGGGATTTTAAATCTATATGACATACAATATGTACATAGAAATTAATTAAAATATACATCTCATGCATAAAATAATTAAATAGCAAAAATGGACCGATTTTTGGCACCTAGAGGCAATTATTTAATAAAATAATTAAATTAAAAATAATAAAATACATTTTACAAAAAGAAATAAATAAAACGTGTGAAAACTGCCCAAAACAGGCCTTGATCCCACGACCTCGCGCAACTGCCGCGAACTGCTCCTCAACGCGTACAGCGTTGCAACGCCGTGGGCAGCATTGCAACGTTGTCGTCTCCATCGTCGACCCGCGTTCTCAACGCCAAATATGCGTTACAACCGCTGACTGCTGCTGCGCAGGCCTCCATCCGCGAGGATAGCGTTGAGACGCCGTTGGCGCGTCAACGTCATCGGCGAGCGACAAACTCCTTTGCTTTGTTCTTCCGTCGATTCACTTTATTCGCTCCGATTTCTTCACGGCAACACTTGCCACGAACGACACGGACTTACAGTTCGATTTATTTTCTAAAACGCCCAAAAACACGGGCCCTTTACATTTGATCTCATCAAACAGAAAATAAATCTAAAAGTGCCAAAAACCGTAAACATCCAGTATGCAAACCAAGACATTCATCTCATGAATTATGGTAAAATACCCACCAAATTTTAACAAAACAGTGCATAATTAAGAAACCATCGAAATGGCTCTGATACCAATTGAAAGGAATGAAAATCCCGTGCAGCGGAAGACGATTGAATCGTCGATGTATCAATTACGCAAACCGTCTTTGTTAAAATTGATCTAAAACAAAGATCTAGGCTAAACATGCAATTAAGAAGAAGAAAAACAATAAGAATTGAATTTACTTACTTGTTGAAGACTTTCTTCAAGATTTCTTCTTCAAATCCACGAACTCTTCGTGCTCCTCGTACACAACGAACACCTCCAATGAGTGAGAGTCAAAACACTACCAAGAAGCCTTCTCGGTTGTTCTCTTTTGGAGAAAGGAGGCTTGTGGGAACCTTTTGGTTTTGGAGAGGGAGGAGAATTTGAGAGAGAATAGAGAGAGTTTCTCTTCTCTTTTTGTGTAAAACTAAAAAAAGAGAAAGTGAATCATCATCCTTCTTGAAGAAGGGTTTATATAGTGGATTAGTGGAGTTAAAATGTCCACATATTTACCACTTTACCACAATCATAGGTTATGCAAATCTCATTTGCATAACCATATAATATAAGATATCTCATATCTCATATTGCAAATCTCATTTGCAATAGTTGTGGATTTATCAAATTGAATCACATCCAATTTAATTTCTCTCAATCAAATTCTCCAATTAGCCCTAATTCAACAATTAGGCTAACCTATAGTTTATTATGAATCTCATTCACATTAAACTATATATTATATCATTCATATCTCATATAAATGACATAAATGCCCTTAAGGTGAAATTGAACACTTCAATTTCATACCAAAACTTTATCCCTTCTCAAATCCAGATGGAGCCAACCGAAGCGACCTAATGGACCTACAAAGGATGGCGGGCTCCAATGATCCGAGATTAACTCGCCAAACTCTTTGACCCTGTTAACCAACATTCATTAGCTACGGTGACACTCCACTATAGCCCGTAGTCGCACTCCCGTCGATCGCGAGAATATTACGTGTCCACCGATATAAGCAATACCCATGAGTCGACCCTTCATCGGGTTGTTCGTGAGACACGGTTGGGTCAAATTACCGCTTTACCCACAGTCTACCTATTGTTCCTTAAGTCCCCACCGCTCCTCTAATGAACAACAAATTGTGATGGTCCAACCATACACAACACCCTTCTCGGGCGGTGAGAAGGTGGGCGCCGTTGTCCAAGCCCCGAGACGAAGACTTAAGGGAACAACCCCTCTAGTTTCCTAAAGCGGGAACGAGTGAATTCCATCTCGCGTAGTTAAGTTCCCAGCTCCCTACTTGGTTACGTCCCCGAGAAGATAGGCATATTGGGCGAGTAATCGTGACCACCCTCACCTGCACTAGTCAAAGAATGGACCCTCGTAGTCGTGAGTCCGTAACACGCTCGAGGATTCGTGTCGAGTCACTAATGGTCATCTACGAAATTATTAGTCCTTCATCACACCAGCGGTGTTACATCGGTGAGTCTAATAATTCCACGGTCCTGATCTTGTACAATCTCATTGCACAGGATGCCCCCACTCGCATGTCAACCACATGAACGAGTCGGATCACCTCGTCTCAGATCTAATACAAAGCGGGCTGCATCCACGATGTATCCGAGGATTAGGTCTCCAACCCTATCCATATATCAGAGACTGTTCGGGTCATTAACTCGAACGTGATCCTCCTGTGTGTCCACTACACACCGTTCAAGTTCTAGTTCTCTCATAAATTCAATGACCCTGGAGCTTAGTTTATTGGAAAAAGTTTATAAATATTGCGAGACACAAAGTGATGAAATAAATAACTCTTATTAATTTCAAACAATATATTACAAACACGAGATTAGGACAAAAATCCTAACAAATGGAGAGGGTACTTATAGTGAGTGGGAGCAGGTTTAGTGAAAACAAAACCTACGGTCTCTTTTGTCGGTTTACACCGTTAAACCACTATGGTCAGCCTGCTAGTTTGGCCTGGACCAGACAATCCCTTCAGAGGGCTTGATCATAGGGGATTTAACACCGTAGACACCCGAAAGGGATAAAGATTTCCTTAGACTATTTTCCAATCTAGTCCTCCTTCGGCGGAATTTATTAGATCGAGACTCTGGATCTAAAGACAAAGGGTTACACTCACGGGGTACATAAGTTGTGTATGTATCCAGACCAAAAAATGTAACTAAAACCTATAGGAATAAGAGTTATTCTGGTATTAGGTTTTGGTCAAGAGTGTCTTGATCCAGAGGAGGAGTGTTTTTTATTACCCTTCAGTGTCATACATTCTAAACCTTTGGAGTATCATTGCAAATTATAAACGGCCTAGGAATCATTTGATAATTAGCCAAAACATGATTGGATTAGAGTTATAGCAAGAAACTCATACAAGTTTGTTTGTAAATTTTCAGCAAAAATGTCTAGCTCTATAATTTCCTTATTGGGTGCGGAAAAGTTAACCAGAGAGAATATGATGACTTGGAAAAACAAACTCAACAGTATTTTGGTAGTGGATAATCTGAAGTTTGTGCTGACTGAGGAGTGTCCTCAGGTGCCAGGCTCAACTGCGTCACGAAATGTTCGTGATGCATATGATCGATGGATCAAGGCCAATGATAAGGCCAAGGTCTACATGTTGGCAATTATGTCTGACATATTAGCCAAGAAGCATGAGGGCATGATTACCGACAAGGAAATCATGGATTCTGTGTAGGGTATGTTTGGACAACAGTCCACACAAGCCCAACATAATGCCCTAAAGTACATATTCAACTCGAGGATGCCAGAGGGTACATCTGTTCGGGATCATGTCCTGGATATGATGGTGCACTTTAACATCGCGGAGTCGAATGGTGCTTCCATCGATGAGTCGAGCCAAGTCAGCTTCATTCTGGAAACCCTTCCAGATAGTTTCATACAGTTTAGAAGTAATGTTGTTATGAACAAGCTTACTTTTAATCTTACCTCCCTTCTGAATGAACTCCAGACCTTTCAGTCTTTGATAAAAATTAAGGGATCGAAAGGTGAGGCAAATGCTGCCAGTAGGAGTTATCACAGAGGTTCGACTTCTGGGACAAAAACAGTGGCTTCATCTTCTTCTAACCTGAGAGGTAAGAAGAAGAACATGAACAAGGTTGGTAAAGGGAAACAGGCTGACAAAGTTGCCGCCCAGAAGGGAAAGAAAGTCAAAGACGTTGCTGACAAAGGAAAGTGTTTCCATTGCAACGAAGATGGGCATTGAAAACTGAACTGTCCGAAGTACATTGCAGAAAAGAAGAAGGAAGGTAAATATGATTTACTTTGCCTAGAAGCTTGTTTAGTGGATAATGATAAAACAGTTTGGATACTTGATTCAGGCGCCACTAATCATGTTTGCTCTTCTTTTCAGGGAATTGATTCCTAGCAGCAGCTACAGGAAGGAGAGATAACGTTCCGGGTTGGAAATAGAGAGGTCGTCTCAGCTGTAGCAGTAGGCACAATGAAGCTTTACTTTGGCAAGAAATATGTATTGTTGGACAATATATTAGTGATACCAGGGTTTACTAGAAACTTTATTTCCATTTCTTGCCTTATTGAACAGTGTATTTTTGTTTCCTTTTCTATGAATAAAGTGTTTATTTTGAAGAAAGGTTTAGAAATATGTTCAGCTTCATTAGAAAATGGATTGTATGTTTTAAGGCCTAATTCAGTCAAAATGGTTTTGAACACTGAATTATTTAAAACTTCAAACGCACAAACTAAGAAACGCAAAATTTCTCCTAAAGAAAATGCTCATCTTTGGCATCTAAGATTGGGTCACATTAACCTCAATAGGATTGAGAGATTGATGAAGAACGGACTTCTAAACGAGTTAGAAGAAAATTCCTTGCCAGTATGTGAATCCTGCCAAGAAGGCAAAATGACTAAAAGACTTTTTGGTGGAAAAGGTTATAGAGCCCCTCTAGAGCTTATACATTCAGACCTTTGTGGTCCGATGAATGTTAAAGCCAGGGGAGGATATGAATATTTCATCTCTTTTATAGATGATTATTCCAGATATGGGCATATTTACTTAATGCACCACAAGTCTGAAGCACTTGAAAAGTTCAAGGAATTCAAGATTGAGGTTGAAAATCAATTAGGTAAAAGAATTAAAACACTTCGATCGGATCAAGGTGGAGAGTACATGGATTTAAAATTCCAGAACTATATGATAGAACATGGAATTGCATCCCAACTCTCAGCTCCCGGCACACCACAACAAAACGGTGTATCGGAAAGGAGAAATAGAACCTTGTTGGACATGGTTCGATCAATGATGAGTTATGCTCATCTCCCTAGTTCATTTTGGGGTTATGCAGTGGAGACTGCAGTATACATTTTGAATAGTGTGCCCTCAAAAAGTGTTTCTGAAACACCTTTTGAACTCTGGAAAGGACGTAAAGGTAGTTTATGTCACTTCAGAATATGGGGTTGTCCAGCACATGTGCTTGTGACAAATCCAAAGAAGTTGGATTCACGTTCAAAGTTGTGCCTGTTCGTAGGATACCCAAAAAGAAACAAGAGGTGGTTTATTCTATGATCCTAAGGAAGATAAGGTCTTTGTGTCGACAAATGCCACTTTCTTGGAGGAGGACCACATAAGGGACCACAAACCAAAAAGTAAGGTAGTGTTGAGTGAGTTAGATGGAACAATAGCAAAGGTTGCTAATAAGAACACTAGTACGTCAACAAGAGTTGTTGATATTAGTTTGTCCAGTCAAGATGGTCCATCTCAAGAGTTGAGTTTGCCTCGACGTAGTGGGAGGGTTGTAGTACAGCCTGACCGTTACATGGGTTTAGCTGAAACCCAAGTTGTTATACCAGATGACAATTGCGAGGATCCATTGACTTATAATCAAGTAATGGTTGACATTGACAAAGACAAATGGGTCATAGCCATGGACCAAGAAATGGAGTCTATGCACTTCAATTCTGTTTGGGATCTTGTATATAAGCCTGATGGGGTAAAACCTATAGGTTGTAAGTGGATCTACAAGAGAAAACGTGGTGTAGATGGGAAGGGGCAAACCTTTAAAGCTAGACTAGTAGCAAAGGGTTATACCCAGGTTGAAGGGGTTGACTATGAGGAGACCTTTTCACCTGTTGCTATGGTAAAGTCTATCCGTATCCTTCTTGCCATTGTCGCATATTATGACTATGAGGTATGGCAAATGGATGTTAAGACAGCCTTTTTGAATGGCAATCTTGAGGAAACCATCTACATGGACCAACCCTAAGGGTTCATTGAACCAGGACAAGAGCAAAAGGTTTGCAGGCTTAAAAGGTCGATTTATGGACTGAAACAAGCCTCTAGGTCCTGGAATATAAGATTTGATGAGGCTATCAAATCTTATGGTTTTGACCAAAATGATGATGAACCTTGTGTCTACAAGAAAATCATCAATAGTTTTGTCGCTTTCCTGATTCTCTATGTGGATGATATCCTACTCATTGGGAATGATGTAGGTTATCTTACTGCCATCAAGGAATGGCTAGCTACACAGTTCCAAATGAAAGACTTGGGTGATGCGCAGTTTGTTCTTGGGATCCAAATTGTCCGGAACCGCAAGAATAGAACACTAGCCTTGTCTCAAGCATCTTACATAGAAAAAGTGTTGTCAAGGTTTAAGATGCAAGATTCCAAAAAGGGCTTGTTGCCTTTTAGACATGGAATCCATTTGTCTAAGGAACAGTGTCCTAAGACACCTCAAGGAGTTGAGGATATGAGACGGATTCCTTACGCATCAGCTGTTGGGAGCCTTATGTACGCCTGATGTACGTCATGTTGTATACTAGGTCTGACATTTGTTTTGCAGTTGGGATGGTCAGTAGGTATCAATCCAACTCGGGACTTGAATACTGGACAGCGGTTAAAAACAATCCTTAAGTATCCTCGGAGAACAAGGAACTACATGCTTGTGTATGGGGCTAAGGATTTGATCCTTACAGGATACACGGATTCTGACTTTCAGACTGATAAAGATTCTCAAAAATCTACATCAGGGTCAGTTTTCACTCTTAACGAAGGAGTTGTAGTATGGCGAAGCGTCAAGCAAGGATGTATCGATTCCACCATGGAGGCGAATATGTGGCGACTTGTGAAGCGCGGTAAGGAGGTCGTTTGGTTAAGAAATTCATGCTAAATTTGGAAGTTGTTCCAAATATGACTTTGTCCATCACGTTGTATTGCGATAACAGTGGTGCAGTGGCAAATTCGAGGGAACCCCGAAGTCACAAGAAGGGAAAGCATATAAGCGGAAGTATCATCTCATCCGCGAGATCGTGCATAGAGGAGACGTGATTGTCACGAAGATAGCCTCAGAGCACAACATTGTTGATCATTTTACAAAGGCTCTCACGACTAAAGTTTTCTAGAGTCACCTAGAAGGTTTAGGTTTACAAGTCTTCCCCAACTAGGGCAAGTGGGAGTATTTTGTACAAAGGGGTTTAAATGCCCTAGTTTATTGTATTTACATTACTGTAATGTTTAGTACTCCACAAGCTTTAGGTCAAGTGGGAGATTGTTGGGATTTATGCCCTAAACTTGTGTAATTTTGATCAATTAAATAAAGTGTTATTTGTTTTGATCGATTCTGATCTTGCTTTATAAATCCAATAAACTAAGCTCCAAGGTTATAACGTTTATCTTGTAATCGCTTTAGTGGACACTATTTGGGTTGAGTTCAAGATTATAACCTAAACAATCTATGGTATAAGAATAAGGTTGAAAAACCTCATTCGTAACACCATGGATGCGATGCGCCACTTTGTAATTAGTACAAATGAGGTAATCCAACTCGTTCATGTAGTTGACATGCGAGTGGGGGCATTACTGTATGAAGAGTTCATACAAGATCGGATCGCAAATTATTAGTCTAACCAATATAACACCGCTAATGGGATAAGATTAGTAATTTATAGATGGTCATTAGTGACTCGACTGAATCTCGAGCAAGTTAAGAACTCCTACTTATAGGGGTTTGTCCTTGAGACTAGTATGGGTGAGAGTGGCATGTAGCCGACTCAATAAGCCTACCTTCTCGGGACGACGAACCTCGTAGGTAGCTGGAAACTTAATCAGTACGATGGAATTCACTCATTCCTCTACTCGAGAATTAGATAGGTTGTTCCCTTAAGAACTAACTCCAGTGTCTTGAACAACGGGGCCCGCCTCTACGAGGTATGAGTCTAAGGTAGGACCCTAGACTTGTTGTTCATTAGAGGATCGGTGGTGCTTAAAGAGCAAAGAGGTAATCACGGGGTAAAGCGGTAATTTGACCCACCGTGATTACTGAACAACCTGTGAATGGTCGACTCATGGGTAATGACTATATCGATGGACACAATAATATCTACAAAGATGAGGAGAGTGCAACTACAAGTCTATAGTGGAGTGACTTGTAGTTAATGAATATTGATTAACTGGATCAAAGAGTTTGATCAGTTAATCTCATATCATTGGAGCTCATGATCTATAGGTCCATTAGATCCCTCTGTTAGCTCAATATGGTAACATTGAGGGTATAAAGTTAGGAGTGAAATTGAAGTGTTCAATTTCATAGATGAGGAGTTATATCAATTATATATGATATAATTGATATAATATATATTTTTAATGTGAATTAGATTCATATATAAACTATATACTAAAGAGAGAATAAAGGAGGGGTAGGATGGTCATTTTCATCCCAATCCCCTCTATATATGGTTGCATGAGATGCAACTAGGTTAAGGTTTTCAAAAGAATCACAAGCCCTCTCTTGTTGTGTTGTTGGAAGAGTTCCAAAACACACATCTCTCACAAAAACCTCACCTCTCCTAAAGGGAACCTACCTTCCTCCCTGACCTAGAGAACAACGAAGAAGATCTGGTGGCAGTGTCGGTGTTCTAACGAGTTCGTGTTGCAGTGATCTTGATCGTGAGAGAGGAGGATCACTTGAAGAAATGTTCTTCAAAGGTAATACTTGTTGTCCATTCTTTTATATATGTTTAATCTATGTTTTATGTTCTTGAATTAATCGTTGTAACTAAATCAAGAGTGCGCGATTCGCAATCGCTTCCGCTGTGGGGACTTCGATTCCCTTCACAGTGGTCGTGTCTTAGTCCGTTCGTGGTTCGTGTTGCTGAGATCCTGATCGTAAGAGATGAGGAGCACTTGAAGAAAGGTTCCTCAAAGGTAATATTTCTTGTTGTCCATCTAGTTTTATATGCTTAATCTAGTTGTTTTGTTCTTGAATGAAATCGTTGTAACTAAATCAAGAGCGCGTGATTCACAATCGCTTCCGCTGTGGGACTCGATTCCCTTCAATTGTTATCAAAGCCCAATTGCGTTCTTGATTTACGTTCTGGAGTTTTTTAAGAACGAGGTGGGATTAACTGTTTTTGCATGAGATGTATGAACGATTTTGCAAATTAGATGGTTTCAATTTTGGCACTTAGATTTACAATTTCCATTGACTCGTTCAATGTAAGGGTCCGGTGTTTTGGGCAATTTTAATTGTAAATCGAGTCTGTAAGTCCGTGTCGATCGAGGCAAAGTGGTTGCTGAGAAGATCAGAGCGAAAACGAGCAAGGAATAGCGGATTCCATATGTTGTTTGTGTGCAGCGTTTTAACGTTGTTCATTGGCGTTGCAACGTTGCGCTTGCGGAAGGAGCGCGCAGGAGACGACAGCGTTGCAACGCTGAGGCGTTGCGCAACGCTTGACGAGAGGCGCATTTCAACTAGCAAAAGAAGACAAGAAGCAGCGTGGCAATGCCAGAAACATTTCGCGCAAAGCAACAATGGACAGAAACGTTTTTTTATTATATATTAAATATAAAAACGTTTTATATTTAATTTATATTGGTAGGTGTTGACAAAGACGAATGTATTAAAGCTATGGACCAGGAAATGGAGTCGGTGTACTTCAATTCCGTCTGGGAGCTTGTGGACCAACTAAATGGGGTAAAACCTATTGGTTGCAAGTTGATCTACAAGCGTAAACGTGGTGTAGATGGGAAGGTGCAGACCTTCAAAGCTCGACTAGTGGCAAAGGGTTTTACCCATATGGAAGGGGTTGACTATGAGGAAACCTTTTTCACCCGTTGCCATGGCAAAGTCGATTAGAATCCTTCTAGCCATTGCCGCATATTATGACTATGAGGTATGGCAGATGGATGTCAAGACAGTCTTTCTGAATGACAACCTTGACGAGACCATCTACATGGACCATCCCAAGGGGTTAGTAATTTTGATCAATTAAATAAAGGGTTATTTGTTTTGATAGAATTACAGTGTTGCTCTATAAATCCAATAAACTAAGCTCCAAGGTTATAACATATATCTTGAATATTAGTGTAGTGGACACTATTTGGATTGTGTTCAAGAATATAACCTAAATGGTCTATGGTATAAGAATAAGGTTGGAAACCTCATTCTTGAAACACCATGGATGCGACCCATTTTGTAATTAGTACAAATGAGGTAATCCAACTCATTCATGTAGTTGACATGCGAGTGGGGGCATCCTGTATGAAGAGTTCATACAAGACCGAACCGCAAATTATTGGTCTAACCAATGTAACACCGTTAACAGGATAAGATTAGTAATTTATAGATGGTCATTAGTGACTCGACCTGAATCCCGAGAAAGTTAAGAACTCCTTTTTATAGGGGTTTGTCTTTAGACTAGTATGGGTGAGAGTGACCTGTTGCCGACTCAATAAGCCTACCTTCTCAGGGACAGAACCTCGTAGGTAGCTGGGAACTTAACTGTGCAAGATGGAATTCACTCATTCCTACACTAAGGAATTAGATAGGTTGAACTAACTCCAGGTCTTGAACAACGGGGCCCTGCCCTCTATAAGGGTATGAGTCTATGGTAGGACCGTAGACTTGTTGTTCATTAGAGGATCAGTGGTGCTTAAGGAACAAAGAGGTAATCACAGGGGTAAAACGGTAATTTGACCCAACTGTAATTACGAACAACCTGTGAAGGGTCGACTCATGGGTAATGACTATATCAGTGGACACAATATTATCTATAGTGAGGAGAGTGCAACTACAAGTCTATAGTAGAGTGACTTGTAGTTAATGAATATTGATTAACTGTATCAAAGAGTTTGGTCAGTTAATCTCATATCATTGGAGCTCATGAACTGTAGGTCCACTAGGTCCCTCCGTTGGCTCAACATGGTAATATTGAGGGTATAAAGTTAGGAATGAAATTGAAGTGTTCAATTTCATATATGAGATGTCATATCAATTATATAATTGATATAATATATAGTTTTAATGTGAATTGGATTCACATATTAACTATATATTAAAAAGAGAATGAAAGAGAGATAGGGTGGTAATTTCCATCCCTATCTCCTTATATATAGTTGCATAAGATGCAACTAGGTCATGTTAACCTAAGGTTTTGTTGTGTTATTGGAAAGGTTCCAAAACAAAATCTCTCTCTCACAATATCTCATCTTACCTAAGGGGAACCCATATTCCTCCCTCACCTAGAGAACAACGGAGAAGATCCAGTGGTCGTGTCTTAGTCCGTTCGTGGTTTGTGTTGCTGAGATCCTGATCGTGAGAGAGGAGGAGCACTTGAAGAAAGGTTCTTCAAAGGTAATATTTCTTGTTGTTCATCTAGTTTTATATGTTTAATCTAGTTGTTTTGTTCTTGAACGAAATCGTTGTAACTAAATCAAGAGCGTGCGAGTCACAATCGCTTCCCCTGCGGGACTCGATTCCCTTCAATTGGTATCAGAGCCCAATTGCGTTCTTGATTTACGTTTTGGTTTTTTTCAAGAACGAGGTGGGATTAATTGTTTTTGCATGAGATATATGAACGATTTTGCAAATTAGATGGTTTCAATTTTGGCACTTAGATTTACAATTTCCATTGAATCGTTCAATGTAAGGGCTCGGTGTTTTGGGCAATTTTAATTATAAATCGAGTGCAGTAAGTCCGCGTGTCGATCGAGGCAAAGTGGTTCTTTGAGAAGATCGGGCGAAAAACGAGCAAGGAATAGCGATTCCATGTGTTGTGCGTAATGCGCGCGTTGCAACGCGCAGCTTCATTGGCGTTACAACAGCGCTGCGCTTGAAAGAAGCGCGCGCGAGAGCGGCGGCATTGCAACGCATTCATCGACGTTGCAACGCTTGACGAGAGGCACATTTCAACTGGCAGAATAAGACAAGAAGCGCGTTACGCAGCGCTATTAGCTATTAGCGTTACCAACGCCGAGACGTTCGCGCCAAGCGAGCGACGAAGCGTAAACGCGTTTTTATTATATATTAAATATAAAAATGTTTTATATTTAATTTATATTTTAATTAATTAATTTTAATTAATATAATCTAATTATATTAATTAAAATTAATTTTAGAGTGCCAAAATTGGTCTAATTTTGCTATTTAAATTATGCAATTGTTGTGTAATTATTGCCATGCATATAGTATTCTTTTATTTTAGATATCCCACCTTAGGTTAAGTATTTTCATGCATCATTTATAATATAAGGAGTTATATTATATAGTTTGCATGATTAATTAATATGAAGTTGTTATATTAATTTATGGACAACATTGACCTGCATTATATATCATGAGATGATTATGCTATGAATGTCTTATTGTTCATGTGATGAATGATCAAGCACTATAACATAGTATGCATGTCACCTAAGGTTAATTATTAGTTTTAAAATGTTTAGAACTTGGAAATAATAGGCCTTAGGTTATCTAGTTCTAATTAGATTAGAATTAGGAACCAAGTAATTTATAAGCTATGATTAAAAGAGGAACTCTGTCTAAGGAAAGTTCTGTCTAGGTCAGGTTGGGGTATTTATTTTAAAGCAGAACACCCTACTGAACCGGCGGCACAGGAGTGAAATTTAATCGAGAGTTTATAAATTACAAGATGGCGTCAATGGTTTATTAAGGGGTTAATAAACTAGAAATCCTAGGTTTAATATAAAGAGTTATATTAATAAACTTAGGATAAAATCAATATAAGAGTTATATTGATTATCGATATAAGAGTTATATTAATAGAGCTAGGTAAAATCATTAGTTGGGTTTTAGCCTAAGTAAAATTCCTATAACTTTAAAGTATTCAATGGGAGGAAAAGTGTATGAGATACATATTTTCCCACCTACGCTATCTCCGGGAAGTTCACACCGTGAGACTCATACTTGGCCTCGTGGCGCAAACGGGAGTGTCCCCCTTTGGATGGTGTTTGTATGAATCAATATCAAGGTGAATGGAGAGGGTACTTATAGTGAGTGGGAGCAGGTTTAGTGAAAACAAAAACCTAACGTCTCTTTTGTTGGTTTACACCGTTAGACCACTATGGTCATCCTGCTAGTTTGGCCTGGACCAGACAATTCCTTCGGAGGGCTTGATCATAGGGGATCGAACACAGTAAACCCGAAAGGGATAAAGATTTCCTTAGACTATTTTTCAATCTAGTCCTCCCTTCGGCGGATTTTATTGGATGGAGACTCTGGGACCTAAAGACAGAGGGTTACACTCATGGGGTACATAAGTTGTGTATGTATCTTGACCGAAAAATGGTAACTAAAACCTATGGGAATAAGAGTTATTCTGGTATTAGGTTTTGGTCAAGAGTGTCTTGAACCAGAGGAGGAGTGTTTTTTATTACCCTTCGGTGTCATACATTCTAAACCTTTGGAGTATCATTGCAAATTATAAATGACCTAGGAATCATTTTGATAATTAGCTAAAACATGATTGGATTAGAGTTATAGAAAGAAACTCATACAAGTTTGTTTGTAAATTTTCAGCAAAAATGTCTAGCTCTATTATTTCCTTATTGGGTGCGAAAAAGTTAACCGGAGAGAACATAATGACTTGGAGGAATGGACTCAACATAATCTTGGATACACATGATCTTAAGTTCGTTCTCAATGAGATGTGTCCTCAATTTCCTGCTCAAAACGCATCTCAAGCTATTGAGGATGCGTATGACCACTTGATCAATGCCAACGAAAAGGCAAAAGCCTATATCCTTGCTAGCATACCTGATGTTTTAGCCAGGAGGCTGGAGGGCAAGGTCTCAGCTCGTGAGATCATGGATTTTGTGCTAAATTTGTCTAGACAACCGTCCAAACAAATTCGGCATGAAGCCCTAAAATTTGTTTACAACGCATGCATGAAGGAAGGAACGTCAGTGAGAGAACATGTTCTCAATCTGATTGCCCACTTCAACATAGCGGAATTAAACGGAGCGGTCATAGATGAGAAATGTCAGGTTTTGTTCATCCTAGAATCTCTTCCGAAGAGTTTTCTGCAATTAAGTAGCAATGCAAATGATGAACAACATAGAGTATGATCTGACTTCTATGCTAAATGAGCTGCAGAATTATCAGTTTCTTATGGATGATAAGAGACAACAAAATGGAGAGGCAAATTTGTTTGCCCATTCCAAAAGTTCTTAGGAGGATTCATCCTCTGCAGGACTAAGAATCGCAACCATACTTCGAACTTAAGATCTACGAAAAGAGGAAAATGAGCAAATAAAGAGCAATCATCTGACAAAGAAAAATTGTTATTTGATAACATGTAGCTTAAGGGTTTATTAGAAACCTTATTTCTATTTCTTGCCTTAGCGAACATTGTACTTCATTTTCTTTTCAATTTAATAAAGTGTTTATTTCATTGGAAAAGTATTGTACTATGTGTTTCTCTTCTTGAGAATTATTTGCAAATGGTTTAATTCAGTTAAAATAGTTTTAACAGTGAATTATACAAAATTGCAAGTACACGAACTAATTTGTCCTAAAGAAAATGCTCACCTTTAGCATCTTAAGTTGGGTCACATTAATCTCAATTGGATTGAGAGTTTGGTAAAGAACGGACTTCTAAACAAGTTAGAAGAAAACTCTTTGCCAGTATGTGAATCCTGCCTAGAAGGCAAAATGACTAAAAGACCTTTTAGTGGAAAAGGTTATAGAGCCAAAGACCCTCTAGAACTTATACATTCAGACCTTTGTGGTCCGATGAATGTTAAAGTCAGGGGAGGATATGAATATTTCATCTCTTTTATAGATGATTATTCTAGATATGGGCATATTTACCTAATGCCCACAAGTCTGAACCACTTGAAAAGTTCAAGGAATTCAAGACGGAGGTTGAAAATCAATTAGGTAAAACTATTAAAATACTTTGATCAGATCGAGGTGGAGAGTACATGGATTTAAAATTCCAGAACTATATGATAGAACATGGAATTACATCCCAACTCTCGACTCCTGACACCACCACAGAAAAACGGTGTATCGAAAAGGAGAAATAGAACCTTGTGGGACATGGTTCGATCAATGATGAGTTATGCTCATCTCCCTAGTTCCTTTTGGGGTTACGCAGTGGAAACTGCAGTATACATTTTGAATAGTGTGCCCTCAAAAAGTGTTTCTAAAACACTTTTTGAACTCCAGAAAGGACGTAAAGGTAGTTTATGTCATTTCAGAATTTGGGGTGTCCAGCACATGTGCTTGTGACAAATTCAAAGAAGTTGGATTCACGTTCAAAGTTATGCCTATTCGTAGGATACCCAAAAGAAACAAGAGGTGGTTTATTCTATGATCCTAAGGAAGATAAGGTTTTGTGTCGACAAATGTCATTTTCTTAGAGGAGGACCACAGAAGGGACCACAAACCAAAAAGTAAAATAGTGTTGAGTGAATTAGACGGAACAATAGCAAAAGTTGCTAAGAACACTAGTACGTCAACAAGTGTTGTTGATATTAGTTTGTCTAGTCAAGAGAGTCCATCTCAAGAGTTGAGTATGCCTCGACGTAGTGGGAGGTTATGTCTGACTTTGCCAGTTATATGGGTTTAATTTGAAACCCAAGTTGTTATACCAGATTACAACTGCGAGGATCCATTGACTTATAATCAAGCAATGGATGACAAAGACAAAGACAAATGGGTCATAGCCATGAACCAAGAAATGGAGTCTATGTACTTCAATTTTGTTTGGGATCTTGTAGATAAACCTGATGGGGTAAAACCTATAGGTTGTAAGTGGATCTACAAGAGAAAGTGCGGTGTAGATGGAAAGGTGCAAACCTTTAAGCTAGACTAGTAGCAAAGGGTTATACCCAGGTTGAAGGGGTTGACTATGAGGAGACCTTTTCACCTGTTGCTATGGTAAAGTCTGTCTGTATCCTCCTATTTTAGGGTGCCAAAATTGAAACCATCTAATTTGCAAAACCGTTCATACATCTCATGCAAAAATAGTTAATCCCACCTCGTTCTTGAAAAAATCCAGAACGTAAATCAAGAACGCAATTTTGGCACTTAGATTTACAATTTTCATTGAATCGTTTAGGTTATATTCTTGAACACAATCCAAATAGTGTCCACTACACTGATACTCAAGATATATATTATAACCTTGGAGCTTAGTTTATTGGATTTATAGAGCAAGACTGTAATTCTATCAAAACAAATAACCCTTTATTTAATTGATCAAAATTACACAAGTTTAGGGCATAAATCCCAACAGTCTCTGTAGACCCGGCGAAGGTGGAAGCAGTTTCAGATTGGCCCCGACCCAAAACTGTCATTGAAGTTCGTAGTTTCTTGGGTTTGGTCGGTTATTACCTGCGGTTTGTGAAGGATTTCTCCAAGATTGCAACGCCCCTCTCTCAGTTAACACTGAAAGGGAATGCCTTCATGTGGAGCGAGACGTGCGAGGCTAGTTTTCAGGATTTGAAGCAGAGGTTGATCTCAGCACCAGTGCTTACAGTGCCTGATGAATTGGGAAATTTCGTAGTTTACAGTGATGCTTCCAAGAAGGATTTGGGTTGTGTCTTGATGCAGAATGGGAGGGTGATTGCCTATGCCTCTCGACAGTTGAAAGACTACGAGAGAAACTATCCGACTCATGACTTGGAGTTAGCTGCAGTGGTCTTTGCCTTGAAAATCTAGAGACACTATTTATATGGTGAGAGGATCCAGATGTATACAGACCACAAGAGTTTGAAGTAGTTGTTTACCCAGAATGAGTTGAATATGAGACAATGGAGGTGGTTGGAGCTAGTGAAGGATTACGAGATTGAGATCTTGTATCACCCGAGTAAGGCAAATGTGGTTGTTGATGCCCTTAGTCGAAAGGTAGCTCACACTTCAGCCCTAGTCACGAAGAAGTCCCATCTGCGAGCCGATATGGAGCGTGCTGGTATAGCTATGATGGTAGGTCAGGTCATTGCTTAGTTTAATCAGTTGTCAGTGCAACCGACTCTGAGACAGCGAATCTTAGACTCCCAACAAGGGAGCCCCAGCCTTGAGGATTGGTGGAATCATGACAGGTCGGGCCAAGAATGTGGGTTCGCAGTGTCGTCAAATGGGGGTTTGTTGTTCAAGGGACGGTTGTGTGTCCCAGATGTAGATGGTCTCAAGGAAGAAGTCCCAGTCGAAGCTCACAATTTTCCTTTTTCAGTGCATCCAGGTAGCACTAAAATGTATCAGGACATGAAGTAGTTTTACTGGTGAAAGGGGATGAAGAAAGACATAGCAGAGTTCGTTGGCAGGTGTCTAGTCTGCCAGCAAGTTAAAGCCCCAAGGTAGAAGCTGGTAGGGCTGTTGCAACCCTTAGAGGTACCACAATGGAAATGGGAAGAGATTTCGATGGACTTCATCTGGTTACCCCGAACAGTTAGAGGATTCACAGTAGTTTGGGTGATCGTTGATAGGCTGACAAAATTGGCACATTTCCTTCCCGAGAAACCGACTTACACTGTGGAGAAGTGGGCAAAGTTGTTCATGGAGGAAGTTGTCAGGTTACACGGAGTCCCGACGAAGGTCGTCTCTGATAGGGACCCTCGTTTCACATCTAACTTCTGGATGAGTTTCCAGAGGGCTCTAAGAGCAGACTGTAGTTTCAACACAACTTTTCACCCTCAGACGAACGGTCAGACCGAGAGGTTGAATCAAATATTGGAAGATATGCTCCGAGCTTGTGCCCTGGACTTTGCAGGGAGTTGGGATACGCACCTTCATTTGATGGAGTTCGCCTATAACAACAGTTATCAGGCAACGATTGGGATGACGCCCTTTGAGGCCTTGTATGGGAGGAGGTGCAGGTCCCCAGTGTATTGGTGAGAGGTTGGTGAGCGCAAGCTTCTGGGGCCCGAGCTGGTCCAGGTTACGAATGAGGTCGTGTAGAAGATCAGAGCGAGAATGTTAACGGCTCAAAGCAGACAGAAGAGTTATGTTGATGTGAGGCGCAAGGACTTGGAGTTTGCAGTTGGAGAGTACGCGTTCCTTAAGGTTGTGCCTATGAGAGGCGTGTTGAGATTTGGCAAGAAAGGAAAGTTGAGCCCTAGGTTCATCGGGTCGTTCGAGATCTTGGAGCGTATTGGCCCGATGACGTAACGTTTAGCCTTCCCGACGTCCCTAGTAGTCGTGCACGACGTGTTCCATGTGTCGATGTTACGAGGCTATGTGCCAGATGCATCCCACGTGATTGATTACGAGCCACTGCAGGTCGATTAGGACTTGAGCTACTATTGCGTAAAATTATATTGATATGCAATACGGCAGTGTACGAGTCAAGTTTTAGTATAGTGATTTATGAGTCCAAGTATCGTCCTCGGGAATGGGTTTCTAGATTAATTAAGTACTAAGATACTAATTCTCAATTTTAGCTAAAGAAACATAACATGGATAGTTGATTGAAAGTAAAGACAAGCAAACAAACAAATATGTGGAGACACGAATTGATAGATTTGAGGGAAGCGATTATACAAGTTAATGACTCAATTAACACATGCAATGAACCAATGAGATGAATTTATAAACAAGAAGTAAAATACTCAAGAAAAACTCTCGATTCTTAGTGAGCCTCATACATGCAATAAACTCCATAGTCTCCATATGAACCTACGACATGCATGACATTAAACAACTTCTTTATGCGTTTCCCTAAGATTTCTAGGTCATTCTCATGCCAGATTTCTAAGGGTTTTGACAATTTTGCTCTAATTCAAGCTTTATCTCTCGAGTCCACTTAAACCAACAAATTAAGAAGTAAAGAATGAATTGCCAAAAATAAGGACAGAACATGCTTCAATACATAGTAAGAAAGTCATAACAAGTAAATCAAATCCTAACTACAATGTCTAGCTACTCTAAATCACATGAAAATCAAACTAAACATGAAGAAAACGTCTTAGAACGCTATTACAAATTGAAAGAAAAGGAAATTAAACTTATGTGTCGATGCCGGTCCTTCGTCTCCAAGCTCCCGTCTTCGATCTCTAACCTCCACGAATGCTTTGGCTCCAAAAACGCTCTTTTCTCTCTTCTTACAAAGTGTATTTCGAAATTAGGGTAAAAAATCTACCAAATTCAACTCCCCTTACACAATGCATAATGTTCTATTTATAGGCATCATCGGTGCAGCGTTGCAACGCTAGGGACAGTGTTGCAACGTTGTACCCTAAACGCATGGTAAATAAGGAAAGCGATCGATGGCGTTGCAACGCCGAGGCGCGTTACCAACGCCGCCATGCTTCTACTAAGCGCGCTTTATCGAAATGGTGTTGTGACGTTGCTAGGCAGCGTTGCAACGTTATCGCCTGGAGTCTTCAACGCGTCTTGGTTGCACGTTCGGCGTTGCAACGCCATCACCTCGGGTCATCATGCTTGGATTGGTCCTTTCTCTTCCAATTGGTATTATTTTTAGCTCCAAATAGCCTCGTTTTGATCCCGAGTGATCCAATTTGTCTCCAATAGCTCCGTTCAAGCTCTTAACCTGAAATTGAATGAATTAAACACGTAAAAGCCCTTAAATCATCATAAAACTAGCAATAATTAAGCCTAAGGATAGCACATTTTGTGTGCTATCAGCTATGAGGAAAGACCTGTGGAAATTCTAGCCCGAGAGAAAAAGGTGTTGAAAAATAGAGAAATCGACCTTGTGAAGGTCTTATGGAAAAACTAGCAGCTTAAGGAAGCCACTTGGGAGCGCGAGGACGAGATGAAAACGAACTACCCAGAGCTGTTTGGGAATTTGCCACTTTCGAGGACAAAAGTTCTTAAGGTGGGGAGGATGTGACGTCCGGTAGCTTCAGGTAATTTGTTTATTTTGCGAAAGTTAATTACGAGTTCATGTCGTAGTTTTAAAAGTTCTAAGCTAAGAGGTTAATTATCGGATCTTGTCGGAACCCAAATAATTAAACCTCACCTTTAAATTGGGTTGACAGCTCTTGGGTTTCTTATCGAGCGTTTTGGAGAAGGAATCGAGGTAATCCCCTCTTTTTCCTCCTTATTAGGGTTTCATTTTGTTTGTTTTAAGTTTTAGTTAAAAAAAAAAGAGAAGAGGGAGGATGAAGGGAATGAAAATCCCAGCGCAGTGGAAGACGATCGAATCATCGTGGTATCGTTATGCTACTCGATTTCACTAAAATTAACTATCTAATAGTTTAGGCTAAACATACATAAAATGGAAAGAAAAACAACAAGTACTAGAACACTTACTTGTTGTAGACGTGCTTCGACTTTTCCTTTCCGGTCACGAACTCTTCGTGTTCTCCCAACGATCCCGAACTTCTCGAACTCTTCTCTCGATCAAGAACGAACACTACCCTTTGGAATCTCGGTTGTTCTTCTTTTGGAAGAAGGAAAGTTGTGGGACTTTGGTGTTTTGGAGAAGGGAGAAGAAAATGAGAGAGTTTGAGAGAAAATTCAATCTCTTCTCTTTGGTGAAATCCAAAAAATGAGTGAATGACTTAAGAAACTCTTCTTGCAAAAGGTTTAAATAATGGAAAATGATGGAGTTAAAATCTCCACATTATTACCATTTTACCACAACTATAGGTTATGCAAATCATATTTGCATAACCATATAATATAAGATATCCCATATCTCATCTTACAAATCATATTTGTATAATTGTGGATTTATTAAATTGAATCACATTCAATTTAATTTCTCTCATTTAATTTCTCCAATTAGCCCTAATTCAACAATTAGGCTAACCTATAGTTTATTATGAATCTCATTCACATTAAACTATATATTATAACATTCATATCTCATATAAATGACATAAATGCCCTTTAAGTGAAATTGAACACTTCAATTCACACCAAAATATTAACCCTTCTTTTAACCCAGTTTGAACCAACCGAGGGACCTAATGGACCTACAGTGACGAGCTCCAATGATCCGAGATTAACCTATCAAACTCTTTGATCCAGTTAATCAACCTTCATTAGCTACGGTAACACTCCACTAAAGCCCGTAGTTGCACTCCCGTCAGTGCAGGATATTACGTGTCCACTGATATAACTAATGCCCATGAGTCGACCCTTCACAGGTTGTTCGTAGACACAGCTGGGTCAAATTACCGTTTTACCCTGTGTCTACTTCTTGCTCCTTAAGTCCCCACTACTCCTCTAATGAACAACAACGTTGTAATGGTCCGACCATACACAATAACTCTCTCGTGGCAGTAAGAGAGTGGGCGCCCGTTGTCCAAGCCCTGGAGACAACACTTAATGGAACAACCCCTCTAGTTTCCCTAAAGGCGGGAACGAGTGAATTCTATCTCGCGTAGTTAAGTTCCCAACTCCCTACTTGGTTCTGTCCCTGAGAAGGTAGGCATGTTAGGCGAGTAACTGTGAACGCCCTCACCCGTACTAGTCAAAGGACAAACCCCCGCAGACAGGAGTCCATAACACGCTCAGGATTCAGGTCGAGTCACTAATGGTCATCTCACGAAGTTATTAGTCCTCACACAGCGGTGTTACATCAGTAGGTCTAATAATTCACGGTCCGGTCTTGTACAATCTCATTGTACAGGATGCCCTCACTCGCATGTCAACCACATGAAGGAGTCAGATCACCTCGTTTGTATCTTAAACAAAGCGACCTGCATCCATAGTGTATCCAGGATTAGGTCTCCAACCCCATCCATATACTGTAGACCGTTCGGGTCATTTACTCGAACGTGATCCTCCCTGTGTGTCCACTACACACCATTCAAGTTCTAATTCTCTCATATATTCAATGACCCTGGAGCTTAGTTTATTGGTCAAAGTTTGTATAAAATGTGAGACACAAAATGATGAAATGAATAACACTTTATTAATTTCAAATAATAATTTACAAACACGAGATTAGGACAAAAATCCCAACACAAGAGACTCGTACGACCGCCCCCCCCCCAACTTTCCTTCTTCTTCTTCTCGCGCAGGTGCCGTTGCCCTCAGTCGTCGATGTCGTCCGATCGTGAAGCTTCTGTTTCGCTTCAAGACTCCAGACTCGCCGTAGTGGGTAAGCCTCGATCTTGTTTTGTTGGTTCTGTAGTTAAGATTAGAAAGGTTGGGTCGGCTGTGTTTTCCGCGAAGGGTTGTCAAGGAAGGTCTGTTTTTGGTTGGTTCCTAACTGAGGTTTGTGCATCATTTGTGGTGTTTTGTAGGTGCACTAGGCTTCTAGTAAGAGCAAGGACTATCCCGTGGCACTCCTTTTGAGGTAAGAAGTCAGTTGGAGTAACGTCAAGCTCCTAAGCGAAGGAGTAAGGTGTATGCATTACTTGTTGTGTGTTCTTAAGTTTACTGTTGGACGTTAGGCTAGCTAGCTAAAGATTTTGGAACTTGTAGCATATCTTTATGAGTTTTAAACTTGATACGATTGCATGAATGTTACATCAGGTTTGCGAAGCATGTTTTGAACCTATTTTACCATATTTGCATTGCTTGTGTATTCTGTTATGTGAAGTTATGTGAGGCGGGGGTCGTTGTTCCGGTTGTGTCTAGCATTTCTAATGAGTGCATGGATTGAGTTGAGCCTGGTTAGTTTGAGAACCTAGTTGGGAGTTTGGACCCTTGGAGTGGGTCGAGTACGTTAGGAATGCCTAGATGGAACCTCTAGTCACCTTATGAATAGAGCCCGTGAACTGACACTTACCGAACCCTGGGTTGCACTTGAGCGGGTCAGAACCTCTAGGTTGACGATATATGATAGGCTCGTGAGACTGGGGTGCGTCCCCGTTGAGATCGGGAATGGTTGCTTTCCATCATCCCGTACTAGCTTAGGGGTGATTCCCCAATGAGCGTGTTATGTTAATAGAGCTTGGGGTACGTCCCCAACAGGGAGTGGTTGCTTTCCATGATCCCGTGCTGGCTTAGGGGCGATTCCCCATAGGGCGTGTAGGATACGTACCTGCTCTGCTCTATGCCGGCGTGTAGTGGCGTGAAGGTTACTTTCTCTCATTGCATCGTCAACCAAAGTTTCAGGACCGAAGGTAGAGCTCGAGTAAATCACCACAGGGGGCTTAGGGTGAAGTGTGTCAAGTGAGAGACCGGTTTAGGGTCGTTACAAATTAATTAATTAAATCTAATTTAATTAGAATTCATTTAGATCATATTTAAATGAACATCTCTCACATGACTTATAGTTTAATTCAATTAATTTAATTAAATCAAATTAAATTGAATTTATTCATTCATAAATTAATTAATTACTAAATTAAATATCACATATTTAATTTAGACTTATATTTCAATTATATTTCAATTATAATTCTTCTTTATAGTTTTAATGTATATCTAATATGCATTAAATTTATTGTGTGAACATGAATCCAATTCTTATTAAAATAACATTTGAAGTCCTTCAAGTGTTTAATTCTCTCGTAAATTAATTTTGAATCATATTAAAATTAAATTTATAATATAAAATTTTCATCAAAATATAAACTTTATATTATAATGTTATTTGAAGTTCTAAGTGAATTTGAATATTTCAAATTTCATTCAAAATCAAATTACCTAACACCCTTTACGAGCTAGGAAGGGGACCTAATGGACCTACATATCAGAAGCTGTAACGATACAAGATTAATTGGCTAATCTCATTAACCACATTAATCAACATTCGTTAACTATTGGTACACTCCACTAAATACCCATAGTTGCACTCTTCTCACTGCAGATATATTTTCGTGCCCACTTATATAGACTAATAGCAACAAGTTAGTCTTTCACGAGTGTTCGTAATACCAACTGGGTCAAATTACTGTTTTACCCCTATGTTACCTCTATGTTCTTAAGTATCAGTGCTCCTCTAATAAACAACCTATTTAAAGTCCAACTATTAAACGGAAACCCTCTTGGGCCAGTGAAAGGATAGAGCCATTTGTTCAAGGTCTTAGAGACACCACTTAAGGGAACACTCGTCTACTTTCCCTTAAAGTTAGGAATGAGTAAATTCCATCTTGTGTAATTATGTTCTCAACTCTCCACTCGGTAGTGTCCCCAAAATGGTAGGGTTATTGAGTCGGCGATCTAGCCACTTTCACCCATACAAATCAAAGGACAATCCCTCGTGAATAAGAGTTCATAATACACTCAGGATTAAGACTAAGTTGCCAAGGTCGTCTTATTAAAATAGAAACCTAAATAGTCAATGGAGTTACATCTACTGGTTACTATTTCGCGGTCCGATCTTATACAAACTCATTGCATAGGATACCCCCACTCGCATGTCACAAAATTTAACAAAATTTAACAACCTTTATTAAATAACATCAATAACACTTTATTGATAATAATCAATTGTTTACATTACTATTTATGAGTTTTAGGGTATAAAACCCAACAATTAATAAATTAAATTGACGACTTAATCGCATCGACCGTGTTCATTGTGCTAATTAGAGTAGTAAGTAGGTTGACTCATGTTTGTGTTAGGTGGATGATCATCAATTTTCGTAATTTGCATGATAGACCTTAGGATTAAGAGAACATTCTAGTTAAATACGACTATCCTGTTTAATGAACACATCTTAATCAATCCCTAGAGCATAATGCTACTAGTTATGTTAATATGGAATGCTATTGTGTCCAACTAATTAGGGTTAGTTTAGAAGTTAATTCAATGTTAGGTTGAGTTAGCTTGATTAGGAGAATCAACTTTGATTAGGGGACTGAAGTTTGCTTAGGGACTTCTTTGACCTTTATGGTTAAGTCGATTAGACAATAAAATGAGAAATGGAATCTCACGTTGGTTTCTATGATTACTTTTACATTGTTAGCTGACATACTCTGAATTGGTGCTCATGGTAAGATCATTTATCTTTCCTTAATTTTAGTTTCCTTTGTTTTATCACTTTATGTCAAAAACCCCCGAGTCTGTGACAATAAAAAAATAATAATTAAAAGAAGCCGATTATCGATTCCTTGTGTTTGTCTCAATCCACTGTTAATTGCTACAAATAGTTAGTTTAAGATCTTGTAATTCACTACTTAAAGACCATATACACCAATCTTTTTCCTTTTATTTTAATTTGGTGAGTGTGTGACAATTGATATCCCACTTACAGAATGTAGAGAGAGAAGCCTCTCAAATTTATATCTAGTGGTTATTAGTAGACATGAAAATTATTGAACATGCGTGAGGCAACTACAATGAAGCACCCTATTTAAATAATTTGTCCATTTAAAATGTTTCTTGATAGCTCTACAATAGTTCAATACACAACAAAAATAGTCCAACAACCAATCCTCCTTGCAACAATTATATAGATTAAATTACAAGTTGTTTGTGTCTAATGGATTCCTGAATCCTAAAAATATTTAATATGTCTCTGAATTTTTAATTTTGTATCTAATGAAATCTTGAACTTTAAAAATGTCAAATAAGTCTGTAAACCGAACTTTTAATTTTGTGTCTAATATGTTCTCGACATTTTTAACATATTTTAAAACTAACGAATCTATTAAACATAAAATTGAATTTTGTATCTAATAAAACATTAAAATTTCATTTTTTTTTGTTTAATAAGTTCGCGAATTTTAAAACTTGCCACATTGATATTAATGTTATATTCCATCAACAACTATATCAACTTATTAATCATATCTGATTGCCAATCTTTTTTTATTTGAGTTCAACAAATACAAAGATGAAAAATCAAACATTTAATTTTATAGATATTTTATATACTAAATTATGTTTAGATTAATCTAATAATTCAAAGTTGGCTAAATTATTAAAAAAAAATACCTTTAAACTTTGCATTTTGTTTAAAAAATATCCCTATTTTTTTAAAAGTTACAATATTACCCTTAAACTTTTATAAACATTTTAAAACTATCCTTTGAGTACAAATCTATTAGAGTGTTGATCGAAAATCAATGTGACAATAACTTGAAACGACGTAATGATGACTAAGATGAGATATTTGTACGAAAGACCTATTTTCGCGTGCCTTGATGTCATTTGATCTGTGATGTGAAATTAATGACCAATAATTTATTCCATACTTTGCATCCTGTTCAAATTACCGTGAGGGCATCATAGTTTTCACTCTCGCTCTCGCTCTGCTACTCTAGCTCTTCTCTAACTTATGTTTTCCTTGTTTCTTTACTCTCGCTCTTATTCTGCTACTCTAGTTCTTCTCTAACTTATGTTTTCCTTGTTTCTTCACTCACGCTCTCGATCCGCTACTATAGCTTTTCTATAACTTATTTTTTGTGCCTCTTTTTTCTTCATATTTTTGTGCACTCATTTGAGCGAGAGCAAGAGCAAGAACGAGAGCGTTTTCACGTTGAAGAGTGTGAACACACAATGACCCTCATACTGCCCTCATAGGTAATTTTGCGCGTATTGCCATGTCAGAATAAATCATATTTCATTATTTTTAGAATCCAGGTTATCAGTTATTAAAGCGCGTAAAAATGAATTATCCGTACGGAAACCCAACTAAGATGTTTATCATGATAAGTCTACAAATTTTTTATTCAACACTATAATGATTTTTTTTAACTCAAGTGTAGTCTCAAAATATTGGCAAAATATTATAACTTTGAAAGAATAGGTAAATTTTTTATAGGGACAAAGTCGAAGGATTTTTTTTTTTATTAATATTGCAAAATTTCAAATTTATTATAAAAATATTGTATTTTTCAAACTATTTATAATAATATTGTAGTTTTAATGTGTTGACAATGGTCGTCTCTTACTATTGCCATCTGTTGCAAAATTTTAAAATTTTTTTGATGATAGTTTCTTCGAGAGATGACCATCTTAAAAATTTTACCAAACTTTGTTTCTGGCATAGTGGTCAGCTTGTCTTTAGTTTTTTCAAATCTCCTCAGTTTAAGCCAATGAAATGTAGTTTTTTCTTTCTTTTTTTCTTTCTTTTTTCCTTTAGTTTGTTTTTATTATTTACATTCAATTTATTTAAGATATCTTATTTGATTTAAATAAGATAAATAAAAGAAAGAAAATAGAAAATAAAGAATAAAGGAATAATGCATTCCATTGGCTCGAACTAGGAGCTTTGAAATAGCTGAACACAAGCTGACCACTATGCCAGAAACAAAATTTGTTAAAATTTTTGAGATACGACTATCCACAAATTTTTTAAATTTTACAAGGAATGATAATTTGGACGTTTATCTTTTAAGCACAAGATGGTACCAACCCATTATAACTAAAATATTATTATAAATATTTGAAAAAAATCATATTTTTATAATAAGTTTCAAAATCTGCAATATTAAAAAAAAAAAAAAAAAAAACACAGTTGAAAGGTAGTTTTTATAATTATAATTGCAAGTACAAAATCTATAGAAGTTGGGGAGGGGAATAAGCTATTTGACTCTGACGTGACCTCTGTAAATGTAAAAGTGCCAAAAAGTTCAGAAGAAAAACGATCACTTCCGTAAAATAAAAACAGACTTCGCTTCGCTGCTGTTCTGTTCAAAGGATTTGAGATCCAAATCCCACTTGATAATAATTGGACAAAAATGGCTGATGATTCAGATCTCTCCCATAAGCCCTAATTCTACGTTCTGCTTCGATCTGTATCCTTTTTGGTCATCTTCATTTCAGCAGCTTCCAATCAAAGGAGCAGAGCAACAAGATGTATATGGCGTATGGATGGCCGCAGGTCATCCCTCTGGAACCTGGCCTCTGCCCATCTTCTCAGCAGATCATATATCTTAAGCTCGTTAATCGTTTACTACTCGTCGTCTCTCCCACTCACCTCGAGCTATGGAGCTCAGCCCAGGTATCAATTCATCTGCTTGTTTTCTGCATGTTTTCTCAATCGACGCCTCAGTCTGGACAATTTTTGGTCCACATTCAAGTCCCCTGGACCTGACCTAGTGGTTTTTGGTTTCCACATTTGGTTGTAGTAGTTTCTGTCATTTTTCATTCTGTTTCCGTAATGGAAATTGCGAATTTCGGATTTTGACATTGGAATATTTGGGTTTGTCTGGAGCTCAGCATAGAATAAGATTGGGAAAGTACAAGCGGGATTCCGATTCGGTGCAGAAGGAAGGAGAGAATATGCAGGCCGTGTGGAGCCCTGATACCAAATTGATCGCCATTCTTGTGAGTGTTTCCCCTAATCTAAATTGATTCTGGGTGAATATTTCTTGCCCAATCTTGTAATGTGTAATTAGGAATGCAGCTTCCTTTGATCCCTATTTCTGTAAATGTCCAACCAGCAACTGTTAATTTAATCTATACATTAGTATAACATTGTGAGATTTTGAAAAGAAGGCATTGGTTGAGACCTTCTTGATATAGGCACTGTGAATGAAATTTGAGGTTATATTCATCCAATCTATAATTTAATATCCTCCTTCTATATTATGGTATTGCTTTAATTTTCTACTGGGCTTTATTATATTGATATACAACATAGAGATCTGATTCTAGCTTTTGGTGTCATGATTAAGGTTTTTGGGAACCTAAATACTTTTGGCCTTTCATTTTTAATCTTGATTTTGTATTTTTTTTTTGTATCTATCTTTGAATTTGCTGTTGTAAACGCTTAACAATATGGGGAAAGGATTTTGTGTACTCATTATTGTGTTTAGAATCAGATTCAATAATGCAGTTGTTCAATTCATTCGCTTATATATTTCCATTTTTCAAATCGTATAATCTAATTTTGTTTGCAGACGTCATCTTTCTTTCTCCTCATCTTTAAGGTCCAATTCACCGATAGAAAGATACAGATTGGAGGAAAACAGCCCTCTGGTTTGTTTTTTGCCACCATCTCTTTGGTTCTTAGCGAGCAGGTGCCTTTTGCAGCGAGGGACTTGACAGTGTATGCACTCTTCTAATTCTGATAAAAGGGCTATATCTCGTTTTTAGTGCAACTGAGTTTCCAGTCTCGCTAAAGAGAAACCATTTAGCACTCTGTAAAAATGAGAAATAGTAGTTTTAAGCAATAGCCTATGCACATAAGGAGAGGAGAAACAAAAAGATGACTTCCCTTCTAATGTCTTCCAAATACGGTTATTCTTCTCGTTCCTCAAGGACAATTTTTATGTGTAACATTAGTGAACTAGTTTTAACAAGAGACGGCCCTTGAGACTTGAATTCTGAAGGCTTGCGTAAACCTGAAACCTGCCCACCAAAATGCAGCCAATAAGAAATTTAATTAACAATGGGCACCTAGATGTATAATTACTTAAGTGATATCCTTAAATGGATTGACAACTGAGGAATTGTTGCTTCCTTTTTCCGTTTGAATTAACCTGTTAGAATTCAAGGTTAGTTACTTTGTTTCAATCATATTTACTAATACTTATTTATATTTATGTGTATGACTGTTATATTATATGGATTGATTTTGAATTTTACATTATTTCTGCAGTAGCAACATTGTAAGTGATAGCAAGCATATGTTTATAGGGCTTTCCAGTGGATCTTTATACAGTATATCCTGGAAGGGAGAGGTAATGTGAAGGTTTTTGCAAAAGTTTTTAAATATCTTTTTAGATGCATTCTCATATGCTCTGTTTTCCTAATCATCGATGCTTGTATGTTGAATTGCCATTACTTTCCAATTTCTTTTGTTTGTGTCTTTCTTCTGATTACATATCTTTCTTAAAACAGTTCTGTGGGGCCTTTGATATTGATCTTCACCCTCACGATCACAATGAAATTGGCCTACCTTCTCTTTCTTTGGATAATGGTCTTGCTTATAAAGGTTCTCCCAGAATTCTCAAGTCCAATTATGATGTCTGCCAAAAGTCTGCTATCATAAAGTTGGACCTTTGTCTACCTCTGAGGATGCTCCTTGTGCTTTATTCTGATGGAAAGTTAGTGCAATGTTCTGTAAGCAAAAAAGGCTTAAAGTACACTGATGCTATTAAGGCTGAAAAAACATTTGGTTCCGTAGATGCTGTGTGTACATCAGTAGCTTCAAATCAACAAATTCTTGCAGTTGGCACCAGAAGAGGGGTTGTCGAATTATATGATCTGGCAGATTCTGCCTCCCTCTTTCGTTCTGTATCTTTGCATGACTGGGGGTAAGCTTGGAGTTATCTTTTTTCAGAACAAAGAAATTGCACCGTCAAGAACCTATATCAATTTCTGTAGGGTATCAGGATTAAACTTTCATTGCTAGTAAAAATTGTTTATTGCTTTAAGGATGGAGTCTCCTTTAATGTTGCTGGTTTATTGACCATGAATTTGAGGGATTCAAGAATGTCTATGCTCACACTAATTCATTGTATCTAAGATGATTTTGACATGATGCAGATATTCTGTAGAGGACACTGGTTATGTTAGTTGCATTGCCTGGACACCAGATAATTCTGCTTTTGCAGTTGGGTGGAAATTAAGAGGGCTGGCTGTATGGTCCGTTTCTGGTTGCCGTTTGATGTCAACTATCCGCCAAGTTGGTTTAAGTTCTGTATCATCTCCAATGGTAAAGCCAAACCAAGATTATAAATATGAACCTTTAATTACTGGTACCTCGCTGATCCAGTGGGATGAATATGGTTATAAGCTTTATGCTGTCGAGGAAAAATCTTCAGAAAGAATACTTGCATTTTCTTTTGGGAAATGTTGCCTTAACAGAGGTGTTTCTCGCACAACGCACATACGGCAAGTCATACATGGTGATGATCGAATGCTCATTGTGCAATCAGAAGATAGTGACGAGCTTAAAATGCTTAATGTTAATCTCCCAGTATGCATTCAGATAACCAGCTATTTTAGTTCTTTGTTTATTTATTTATTTATATATATGCCTCTCTGACAACATTTATCTTGGTCTAGGTCTCTTATATCTCTCAAAATTGGCCTATTCAACATGTTGCAGCTAGCGAGGATGGAATGTATTTAGCAGTTGCTGGCCTACATGGTCTAATTTTATATGATATTCGGTTGAAAAAGTGGCGTGTATTTGGGGATATTACTCAAGAACAAAAAATCCAATGTGAAGGTTTATTGTGGCTGGGGAAGATTATAGTGGTCTGCAACTATATTGAAGCTTCTAACATGTGAGAAACTATTTAGAAGTATTCTTTTCTTCTGGCCACAACTAATTCATATTAAAATATCAGTTTTCACCCTGGTCCCGTATCATTGGCTCGCTTAAGTGGTTTATGAGTTACTGAATTATCACTATATTTTTAGGCAGGAACATTCACAGCCCTCTTTGTTTGATTTTACCTTCGTTTTTTGGTATATAGTATACAGCATTTCTTCCTCCTATGTTTGGCCACATTTTTTATGGATTGACAGTCTTCCGTTTAAATTTGTTCCACTTTTTTATGTTTATTTGTAATCATGATCAATCTGTTTCAGGTACGAGTTACTTTTCTTCCCAAGGTATCACCTTGACCAGAGTTCTTTACTATGTCGGAAACCACTGCTTGGCAAACCTGTGGTGATGGATGTGTATCAAGAATATATATTGGTCACCTATCGACCATTTGATGTTCACATTTTCCATTTGACATTACTTGGTGAATTGACATTGTCTAGTACTCCAGAATTACAGGTAAAGGAATATTCAAACTATGATTTGAGAATTTCTTTAAGAATGGTAGTTCTTTTCGGATGTGGTTTATTCTCAAGTGTTAGGTCGCATTTGAGTGACAACACTTCGATTACTTAATTCTTCGTTCATTTTTTAAGTGATAAAATGACAAACAGCTTTCTACAGTAAGAGAACTGTCAATTATGACTGCAAAGAGCCATCCAGCATCAATGCGATTTATTCCTGAACAAATTCCAAGGGAAGGCATTTCAAACAATCATATCTCTTCTTCTGATATGTTAGTTAGAGAGCCTGCAAGGTAAAATGTCCGTAATGCTATGTAAACAGGTATTCTCATTTGACATACTTCTGAGAGGATTGATATGCTTTGCTAGATGTTTGATTTTGAGAGCAAATGGAGAACTTTCTCTTCTGGATTTGGATGATGGTCGAGAAAGGGAGCTTACTGACTCAGTTGAGTTATTCTGGGTCACCTGTGGTCATTCAGAGGAGAAAACAAATTTAATTGAGGAAGTTTCTTGGTTAGATTATGGTCATCGGGGAATGCAGGTGAAGGACTTTTCTGCTGTCCTCTTATCAATTATTATATGCTGCACATATTTAATGTATCTTGACTCCATTATTTGGGCATGGCTGATATTTATTCTGGTTGGAAGCTTTTTACAGGTTTGGTATCCTTCTCCAGGTGTTGACTCTTTTAAGCAGGAGGATTTTTTGCAGGTATGCTTGCCTGTGACTATTAAATTATTAATGGTTATGTACTGGTCAGTTCCTGAGTGATGCAAGAAAATTAAGAGTTGTTTTTTTTTTTAACAAGATACAAAACTTTTCATTGATCAATTGAAAATAGACTATTAGATTCTCATTTTATTAGATTCTTCCAATTTTATTCGTTCATTTGATGTTAGTGTATGCCTTTGCATTTTTTAAATAATGAGAACTTATGAATATAATCTTACAGATTGATACTAAACATTTTGGTTCAGATATTCTGCCATCTTTTACTGTCCCTTCTGTTTGATTGCTTCTATATATGTATATCTTTATACCTCAATTTAATGTTGAAAAAAATTCTTTAAATTTCAGATACCAAGGTGGTCTTTTTTGCTGCTTTAACCTTTCCTATGAGAAAAATTAATCTTTCGGTTGTCAAGATTTGAACCATACTTCCACTTTATTATATACTATGATCTACCAATTGCACCAGACATGCTTTTTTTTTTAGTAATCTTTCGGTTATCATAAGTCATCTAAATGCAAAGTTGTTGTTAGAAGAACGTTCCCTGACTTAGTTAAGGTAATAAACCTGCTTGTAGCTGGATCCAGAGTTGGAATTTGATCGGGAGGTATACCCACTTGGACTTCTCCCGAATGCTGGTGTCGTTGTAGGTGTTTCTCAAAGAATGTCATTTTCTGCAAGCACAGAATTTCCATGTTTTGAGCCGTCACCTCAAGCTCAGACCATACTGCACTGCCTATTACGGCACCTTCTACAGGTAGCTCATTGTTCTTCTTATTTTATTGAAGCTCCATTGACTTCAATGGTTACATAATGCTTCGCATGGGGGCTATATCTTAGAATTTGATACTTTCAGCTTCCTCAAATGAAGAAATTGAATTATACTTAGAATTGTAACTATATTGATGCTTTTAACTTTATTTTCCCTACTTCGTAACAATGTGAACCATTACTCTGCTACCTGATAGTGCATCATCTGCATGAAAAGTGCCGCAAAAAGTTGCAATAAACTCTTGGAGGAAGCACTTTCCTTGGAAAGGGGAAAAAACTTCATCCAAACAAAAATTTCTCTGTTCTAGTCACATTGCATTAGTGATTTCCCTTATATATACGCAAAAAGACATATATTCCTATCATTATCTCCTGGCCTTTTCAGTGTGTTCCACTTGTATTGCCTTTCATCTTGTCGGTTAATATCTAATATTCTCATGCTACTTACATCCAATATAGATGTTCTTTAAACATTATTGTGATTGGAAATCTGCCAGAGAGACAAAAGTGAGGAAGCTCTGAGATTGGCACAGTTATCAGCAGAGAAGCCTCATTTTTCTCATTGTTTAGAATGGCTTCTTTTTACCGTTTTTGAAGCTGAAATATCCAGGTATTTATATCTATAGGAAAGGAAAATTTGCTTTCTCAATTCAATTCAATTCATGTATTACTTCTTCGTGCTATTTAGATTTCCTTTGCATTTGTTCTTATTTCCTTAAATTTATAATACATTTCTAGTTATCAAAGTCAGAACATTAACTACAGTTATTCCCATGATTTTGATTGTGCACGTTCCCTTTGTCTACTTTTTTATTTTTTCCGTAATATTTTCAGAGCAGTGTTTTGAGGCAAATGGCCATTTATAAGGCGATAAGTTTCTTGCATGTCTAAGAATGATTTATCACCTCCCCCCGGTTTTCTCTCTTCTCTCTCTTCGTGGAATCCTAGCCCCTTCATCTTCTTCCCGGCCTTTCTGACGCCGTCTTCCGGCCCGCTCTCCAACGTCGTCTTCCGGTAGCATCCCTCCCGTCTCCGTCTAGCTGTGGTTGTATCTCCTCTTTCCGGCGCTGTTTTCAGATAGCACCCCTCAGGTATCCGTTGGTTCCCTACATCCGTGACCTCCTTTCTCTGGGGTGGTGAAGAAGCGCAGACGCTGTAGGCTCTAGTGGACCGAGGAAGTCTCTCTATTCTCGTAAGTGTGGTTCCCATGGCGACCTTCTCCTGCTCTGTTGGGAATCAAATCTTCCGTCTCTGGGCGGATGGGGCACAGGTGTTTCTTATGGTTACAGGCTCTTCTTCTGCGATTCGTCTCACAGTGCATCATGCCGTCTGGTTCGGGGATTCTTTCGTTAAAATCACTAACGATGCTTCGGCTTACTTCTCCAGAAGAAAGTTTAAGGATGATCACGCAACATTAGGTTTGTTCAAGATCAGGAAGAAGTTTGGCTGGATTGCTGAAGGTGTCGTTTGGCCTCCCTCTAGTGGAAGGCACCGTTTTGTGGTTCCCCTAGGAAGTAATAAACTCGGATGGGTGGTTTTTAGGGATTGTCTCAAGGACTTTCTGTACTCTCTGGGTAGCCCCCATTTGTGTCCAAACTTGGTGGGAGGGAAAGGAATTTCTAGCAGTCCTCCGATTTCGGGTCTCTTGACTTCGGGGGATTGGGGGCACTTTCAAGCAATTTCCCTGAAGGGCAACGGAATAGCCGACCCGGTGCTTTGGGTCAGAAAGGGTATTGGGTTAGAAAGGAGAATGAGGCACTAGTAATGGAATTTGAGAAGGTCTGGGTGGTCTCAAGGATGTTTGCACACATTCATTGGGCAAAGGTTAAGGGTGTGCTTTGTTCATATTTTGGCTGCAGTATTCAGATCAATCCGTTTGCGAATGATAAAGCAATCATCCTTTTTAAAGAGAGTTTGTAAATCCGAATGGGGACCTGTTATGTAAAGCTGGAAGATGGCGAGTAATTGGAGGCCTTCATCTTTTGCTGGAGAGGTGGGACGACCGTGTGCACGGATTGCCATCATTGATGGTTGGGTATGGTGGTTGGATTGCCGTTAAAAATTTGCCGCTAAGGCTGTGGAGGAAAGATGTGTTTGATGCAATTGGCCAACACTTTGGGGGATTGTTGGAAGTCTCAACAGATACTCTCAATCTCACTGACTTATCGGTGGCAAAACTAAAAGTAGCTCCTAATATTTGTGGTTTTTGTCCGGCTTTCATCCCTATAAATGACCCGATTCTTGGGAATTTTTGGCTTCTTTACGAGTTCGTGGGAAGTCTAAAGGTTCCGGAAAGATTGAAGGAGGATTTGGTTTGGAAAGATGTTGATAACCCAATTGATTTGCAAAGAATTCGCCAAGTTTGGGATGATGAATTATATTTGGAATTGGTGCAGGACTCGATTGATAAGGGTGGGGCCAAGCGGGGTCATGTGTCGATTGAAGAAGATTTTTATACAGGTGAGGTTGAAGTCCCTGTTCAAAGGATAGATCATATTAATGAACTAATTAATAGTCCCCCTATGATGAACCATTCGGCTGTTTTAGATTCTTTGCACCTTGTCGATGGTATTAATTTGGCCCTTAGTAACGGCAGTTTACAGAAGTCGAGGGGTTGTGTGTGTGGTTCTGAGGAAGATCCAGATAATCAGAACTTGCCTCTGGAATTCGAAAGGGCTGATAAAGGTTCGGAACATAAGCAAAAAGGGGTGTTGAACACTGAACTGGGTGCTGTGGTAGAATTTGAAGAGCCTTTCCTCTCCTCCCTTGAACCTATGAGTGTAAAGGAAGTGAAAGACTCCTTCTGTGGTTAGTATTATGTTAGGAGAAGTATAAGAGGGCGTTCTTCAGCCCCTGACATATGTGGACCTGAAGTCTTTCCTGATTTCTTGGAATTCGATGGTCTCGGTGTGTTAAATGCTGAAGAGAGGTTGTCGGCTTCTAAGAACGTTTGCAATCTGTCACTCACAAGTAAGGATATTTCAATTGAAAATTGTTTCATTGGGCCGAAGGGTATTCCATTCACAAAGGCTTCTTTTTCCTCCTCAAGCAATCAAGTCCTGGATGCTTGTCATCCTTCCCCGGTGAGAGGTGAAGATCTGGAAGTGGTTTCAGAAGTAAGTATTAGCAGCCCGGATTTTTCCTCGGTAAGGAAGGTCTGGAAGCAACCCTTAATTGTCTCTCCTCCAATTATTAATCTTGCTGCTTTGTTTGATTCTGAGGAAGGTGGTGCTCAGACCGTGAAGGATCCGGGTGCTGGTCACATTGATTGTCCTGCTAAGTTGTCGCGTTTTGAAGCTTTGCTCCGAGCCAGTGGTTTGCAGCTGAAGGAGATCCCTCCTAGGCGGGTCTCAGTGGGTCAGGCATGAAGATGTTAACATGGAATACTTGCGGTTTGGGGGCAGGATCCAAGAGGGTCAAACTGAAAAGGTTTCTTTAGAAGATAGCCCTGGAAATTGTTCTCATTCAGGAAACTAAGTTGGTATGCGTAGATAATAAAGTGATCAAGTCCCTTTGGAGCTCAAGGGACATTGGTTGGGCCCATGTGGAAGCCTTTGGGAAGTCCGGAGGGTTGCTAATTATGTGGGATGAAACAAAGCTGCAGGTTACAGAGATTCTAGAGGGTGGCTATTCTATTTCGATTAAGGCCAATTCTCTCAGTGGGAATTCCTTCTGGGTGTCCAATTTTTATGGACCAAACCATTACTATGAAAGAAGGTTTTTGTGGGAGGAATGGCGTGCCCTTTCGGGTTATTGTGGTGGGCCCTGGTGTTTAGGGGGTGACTTTAATATCACTAGATGGGTCCATGAACGGTTGCCCCAGCGCAGGGTAACTAAGGGGATGAAGAGGTTTAATTAGCTTATACATGAAACAGGGGTGCTCGAGGTCCCTCTTTCAAATGGTGCCTTCACTTGGTCAAGGCCAGGTTGTGATACTTCCAGGTCCCTCCTTGATAGATTTTTTATTAATGTTGAGTGGGATGTACTGTTTGAAAATACGAGGGCTAGCAGGCAAGTGAGGATCTTGTCTGATCACTTTCTTGTGCTTTTGGAAGTTGGAACTTTTCAGTGGGGACCCTCTCCTTTTCGTTTTTATAATTCTTGGCTTGGCGAGGGAGATTGTGTTAAGATTGTGGAAGAGACACTTTCAAAGGATACATCTCGTGGTTGGGCTGGCTTTGTAATTGCCACCAAGCTTCGAGCTGTTAAAAATTCGCTGAAAAAGTGGTTTGGTGAGTTTGAAAAGATGAAAAGGCAGAAGGAGACTGATCTACTAGAAGAAATTAAGTGGTTGGATAATAAAGCAGACTCCACCCCGTTATCAGCTTTGGAGCTGTCGGCTAGAAATGCAGCTATGGGGGAATTAGCTGATTTGTATCTCAGAGAGGAACAAGATTTGATGCAAAAGTGCAAGCTCACTTGGATAAAGGAAGGGGATGAAAATACCTCCTTCTTTCATAGATTTTTGGCTGCAAAGTTCGAGTGGTCATAGCCTTATTTTGCCAAGAGACATTGAAAAAGAGATAGTGGACTTCTTTGTTTCTTTATATTCACGAATTAGGGGGAGCAGATTTATGCCAACATTAATCTCCTGGGAATCGGTCTCTGTAGCTCAGAACATTTCTTTGACTAAGCCATTCTCCCAAGAAGAGATCCTAGCAGTTTTGAAAGGGTTGGGGAGAAACAAAGCGCCAGGGCCTGATGGCTTCACCACTGAGTTTTATCTCAGGTTTTGGGGTGCCCTCAAGGATGATGTCTTGAGATTTTTTGAAGAGTTCTTTGATAATAGTCACTTAAATATGGGTCAAAAGGAAACCTTTATATGCTTAATATAGAAGAAAGAGGTTGCCAAATCAGTAAGAGATTTTCGGCCTATCAGCTTAGTAACCTCCTCATATAAATTGTTAGCCAAGGTGTTGGCGGAGAGGCTTAAGGAGGTCATGCCTTCAATCATCTCTGATGCTCAAAGTGCGTTCATTCATGGGAGACAGATTTTGGAACCAGCTCTAATTGCTAATGAAATAGTGGAGGAATATCGTGTTAAGAAGAGAAAGGGATGGGTGCTGAAAATTGATCTTGAAAAAGCTTTTGATTGTGTGGATTGGGATTTTCTCGAGAAGGTAATGGTGCTAAAGGGCTTTCATGCCAAATGGATCCGGTGGATTATGGGGTGCATTTCCAACCCTACTTTCTCTGTTTTTATTAATGGAAGGCCGAGAGGTAGAATCAAGGCTACTAGGGGATTGAGGCGGGGGGACCCTCTCTCTCCTTTCCTGTTCTTGCTGGTGTCTGAGGTTTTATGTTTCTTAATGGTTGAACAAGGGCTGGTGGAAGGTTTTGTGGTGGGAAGGGATAGAGTACAAATCTCTATTTTGCAATTTGCCGATGACACTTTGCTGTTTTGTAAATTTGATGATAAGATGATGGATGTGTTGGTTGACACTATTGGTTTGTTTGAAGCTTGCTCAGGTCTGAGGGTTAACTGGCTGAAGTCATCAATTTCTGGGGTCAATATTGAGGAGGATTCAGTAAAGGGAATGGCAAAAAAATTGGGTTGCAAGGTGGGGCTCTTCCCTATTTCTTATCTGGGGCTGCCCCTTGGGGGATATCCAAGGAAGCTTGCCTTTTGGCAACCAGTTTTAGATGCTTTTGAGAGGAAAATTGATAGATGGCGCAAATTCAATCTATCTAGGGGTGAGCGTTTGACTTTATGCTCTTCGGTTCTCGAAAATCTACCCCTTTACTACTTTTCACTTTTTGAGCTCCCCGTAGCTGTTAGTCATCAAATGGAAAAGAGAATCAGAGACTTCTTCTGGGAAGGGAGATCCGGATCAAAACTAAATCACCTTGCTCGTTGGGACTTTGTGAAGAGGGATACTGCGATGGGGGGATTGGGCTTAGGTGATCTGCAAAGGAGAAGTAAGGCTCTTTAGCTAAATGGGGTTGGAGGTTTGGTAATGAACCCTCGGCATTATGGCGGCGAGTGGTGGCAAGTATACACGGTGAAGCAGTGAATGGATGGTCCTCGTTGATTGCCAAGGGGAGAAGCTTGAGAAGCCCTTGGTTGTGTATAGCTAAACGCTGGAACGAAGTAAGTGGTTTGACGCGGCTTCACTTTGAAAATGGTTGTCGAATTCAGTTTTGGTTTGACTGCTGGGTAGGGGATGCAGCGTTGAAGATCCAATTCCATTTGCTGTTTCGTTTATCAAATAACCCTGAAGGGTGTGTCGCTGACTTCTGGGATGGGGCAACCTCGGCTTGGAGCATTTCTTTTAGAAGAAACCTGAAGGAAGAGGAATCAATGGAATTTGTATTGCTTTTGGGGCTCTTGTATGATCTAAGGCCATCAATTAAGGAAGATTGGCAGGTGTGGAGTTTAGAGGCTTTCGGGGTCTTTTCCACTAGCTCTTTGGTGTCTTTTTTGGGGGAAGGTTTGGCTGCGGATAAGAGATTGCTTCAATCTCTTTGGTCCTCGTTTTGCCTTAAAAGGGTAAATGTGCTATTGTGGATTTTGATACAGGGAAGAGTTAATACATCGGAGGTTCTTCAGAAAAAGCAACCGTCACTAATGCTGCATCCCTCGATTTGTGGACTATGTTTGCAGGCAGAAGAGACGTCTAGGCACATTTTTTTCCAGTGTGTTTATGCAAGGAATTGTTGGGAGAAGTGGCTGGGCATCTTTGGTGTCTCTTGGGTTTTTGATGATGAGATTGCGGGAAACATTCGCCAATTATTGGTGGGTCCTGTTTTGGGTGTTAAAGCTAGAGTGTTGTGGATTGTTGGGGTCAAAGCTATTGTTTCTGAGTTGTGGTTTGAAAGAAACCAGAGGCTGTTTGATGACAAAAGTGTTCCATGGGGTAGAAGATTTGATTCCATCATCCAAAAGGCTTCCTCTTGGAGCTCCCTTTAAAGGAGTTGGCTGGATACTCCATCTCGGATTTGTACTTTTCTTGGCAGCCTTTCTTGTCTTCTGGCTAATGATGCGTTGCTGTATTTTATTTAATTTTCATGTCTGGCTTTTTATGATTTTCATTGCAGTTTGTTTGGTCTGTTTCTTTTGCTTTTCTCCTTAAACTTTGTTTTGTTTTCCTTTGGGATCCATTTTCATTATATCAATGAATTCGTCTTGTTACCTTGTTCAAAAAAAAAGTTTCTTGCTTGTCTAAATGTGAGAGGGGCACATAAAAGCTATCATCTGGGAGGAAGTGACATTTTTTTTTTTTAAAATGCTTTGGGAACAGTTTTCTAAATAGCTTCCCTTTCTAAACCTGCAAGGAAAAGAAACTGAAGAGAAAATATTTAAACAAGAATGACACTCCCTTCTCTCTCATCTTCCTCAGACTACTTTCTCCATCTTCCCATTAGCCATGCTTTTCCCTGTTTTGACCGGAATCCGCAACACGGCTTCTGTGAAAGATGGTTTCCCCCACCAAATCTTTCAAGATTAAAAGGAAAACCTTATCCATAGAACATGACCCCAAGGTTCCTACCATTTTTCGGCTCACAGCAACCTCTAGTGAACAGAGCTTCACCCTTACCTTAGCCGAAGAGGCTTTATCATGGTTGCATTCCTGTTTTACCAGGCTCTGCGATCTACCTTTGACACAAGTTTTTCAACGAAACCAGATTTGTAGAAACCGTTTCACCCAAGAGCAGTCTTCCTTGTGGAGAAAAGTTATTGTTATCATTTATGGTGTTTCTCACCTTGTTTGGAAAACTGGAGTGTCGAATAGAAGGAAAGGAATTCTGCTTTGGCCGGATATTGCTGCCAATTATCCCTTTTCGAAAAATTTACTAAGTGTGCAAAATATGAACCGATAATATTTTCTCTATATTCATTAAGTGGGATTAGGGTTTCTTAAATAGAAGAAATATCCATGTACATAAGGAAATAAATTTACAGCAATATATTACATTAAGTATGAATATTCTATTGAGATAAATAAGGAAAACATCCCTAAAATAACCAACACTAAGTTTAAAGTTAACAGTGGAAAGAATATTAGATTCTGGGAGGATGTTTGGTGTGCCAACGAGCCTCTCATGAGCAGATTTGCGGACTTGTATTCGATTTCTCGCAAAAGAGGGGCTTCTATATTTGATTGTTGGGATAACAGTAACGCAAACCTAGGATCTGGGCCTTCGAAGAGGCTTGTTTGAGAGGGAACTTAGTAGCTGGGTGGCTGGGTGGCCCTAATTGAGATTCTGAGTTCAGTACACTTGAGTGAGGACGCGGACAAAATAGTTCGGGTTTTGGAAGGGTTGGGTCTTTTCTCTAGCAAGCAGTGTTCCCATGGGGTGCTGAAAATATGCTTGGGGAACCAAAAGTCCCGTCTTACGGTGGTTGGATAAAAGTTAGAAATCTCCCTTTAGACAAATGGTCCATTGAAAATTTCAAAAAGATTAGAGATGAGTGTGGAGGCTACCTGGAAACAGCCAGCAAAACATTGTCTAGAAAGGACATGATGGAGGTTAGTATCAAGGTTAAAGAAAACCACACAGGGTTCGGTCCAACAAAGATTCATGTGCTGTCTTCATCTTCGACCCTAATTTCTGTCAAAATGGATCCTTTCTTCATGGGTGACAATAACATTGGTTACAAGGCTGGAGTCCATGGAAAAATCCCCTCCATGCTGACGGCAAGAGACCGACCATGCAACCCAAGAGAAGGTAGAAGTTTATGAGAAGTTACCCAAAATCCATACCATAGAGCAACCCAATAGGCCCCATTGAAAGAACCAAATCGGTCCACCTTTCCCCTTCTAGCTCCCACTAATAGGGCTCATCGAATCCTCTATCTCACACGCAACCTCATTCCCCAAAAAAACACTCTTCCGATCAATCAAGTTTGAGCCCACTTATTGCTCTTTCATCAACCCACAACGGCCTAGTAAGGCCACACAAAAACCTAAGCCCCTTGACCAATCCACATCCTCGAAAACCTTACCCTCTCTCCGAAGTACCCCCTCTGACCTCCCCTGCCACCCTCTATTCCAATACCGAAAAACACATCTCCTCCCCAATCACACCAATGTGGAGGCAAAAAAGCTACAAAAGGAAACAAGCTACGAAAGGAAACTCTGCTCCTCGCAGGTACAAAATTCTCATCAAATAACGAGTTCCCTCTCATAGACTCGAAAGAGGCTCTTTCTTCCCCTTGCTCGCAATCTTTGGAGGGTTCTCCTCCTCCGACAACTTTATGGAGATGACTGCTAGTGACTCTTCAAGTATTTTAGCCCTCTTTGATTCCACACTAGACCAACAACAAAAAGCTAGCAACCCTCTCCCCTTGAGGTTTGAAGCTCCTACAAATGCTACAATCAGACCTTTGAATATGTATCTTCGTACTGTAATAGAGGAAAATTCCCTCGTGGATATAAATGTTGAAGGGGCCATTGATTTTGACAAAGATGAAGACTATCCCATCGAAAATTTGGTCGTCTTTTTGCCTTATCTCTTCCCTGGTTAGCCGAACATGGCATGTGTATCATGCCTATGCCCATCAAACAAAAGACATCGGTCGTGGCAAAGAAGAAGCCTAGATGGGTTTGGAAAATCCATAATTTACACTCATCTCTTACTTATTCTAAGAGAACAGCTAGTCAAAGGGCTAAGGGGTCAAATGAATCTAAACGATTTTTATCTCTTGGAACATTCGGGGTTTTGGCTCTTGGAAAAAAAGAGCTCTCATAAAGGATTTTCTACAATACCACAGTCCTACTCTTGTCATTCTACAAGAAACAAAATAATCAGCCATTGACAGAGGTTTTATAAAACCAATTTGGAGCTCTAGGAACATTGCTTGGGCTTCAATAGACGTTGTGGGTGCCTCCAGTGGAATTGCCATCCTTTGGAATGAATCCACTTTCACTGTCCTGGAAGTTGTGGAAGGTATATGTAAGGCCCCCAATTATAAAGAAATATGTGTGGAGGGGCGGGGACCACTAGGGCAGTGGGAGTGTCTGTACAGAAAGGAGCATGGGAGTGAGGGTTTTTGTAGAGGGTGGTCGCCTTGGTAGGGGTATGTTTTTGGTTTGTGAATGTTTTGGCTTGTTGGGAGAGAATCAACCTCTCGAATTGCTAGGTGTTCGTTTGGGTCTTCCTGTCCTTCACATATGATGAGGCATCAATAGACTCAATAAACATGGTGCCTTTAGGACTATTAACTAAGAAGTTAAGTAAGGTCCTATTTCTTCTATCTGTCCATCCATCGGTCATGATAGTGCATCCAACCTTGACCATTCTTCCTATGATTCTTCATCAACTCATTTGTGATTGCTAGCTCTTTTTTCAAGCATGGCACTCTCAATTCATGATAAGATGGTGGTTTCAATCCAGGGCCAAATTGTCCTATTGCTTCAATCATAGGTGGAAAGCTTTCATAATTGCAAGCATTTAAAGACATTCCAGTATCATAAAACCATCGAGCAATTCTTTGAATGGTGTGCTCTCTCATCTCCTTCTTGTAAGCGGCATTCAATGTTGTTTGTTTTCCTTTATCATTCTTTTTGATTTTGAACCATAGTTTCTGGACTAGGGGTAAAATATGCATCTATTGGACCCTTTTGTTTTGGCTTTTTAAAAAAAGACTTAATTGATTATAAACTTGTCCTTTGAAAGTTTGAACTTGATGCCGATCTCTTACTCGAATTGCTTACCATTACAACATCTTCATCCTCATCCTCATCTTCAATACCATAATTTTCTGCATCAATGTCTGAAATCAAATTTCTTTGTTCTTTGACCTCCTTTTTCTTGCACATATATGCTTTAAGTTCTTCTTTTACATGATCCAAATATTTTCTACATGTCGTTGCATTTCTATAACCACCAACAAGATGTTGCTTCATTCTATATAAATCTCCTTTCGTTATTTTGGAACAAAAACCACATATTAAAGCATTAATATCTCCAGCATTGAGCAAACGAGCATATTTCCATGCCGGATCTTTTTTTTGACCATCCTCAACCATCTAACAAATTAAGAATAACCAACCTAATGGATAAAAATAAATTAATGATGTCATATTAGAAATTTAAACCACCAAAACAATAAGTAACTTCAGAAAATGAAAATAGTTAGTGTAAAATACAGAATTGAGAAAGAATAATATTCGTTCTATTCACATTTGAGCTCTATGACAAATATATATAGGTGTACAAAGAAACCCTAATACTAAAGGATGTACAATTACGATAAAGGACAACAATATATATATTATAACACTCCCCCTCAAGCTGGAGCAAATATGTCAAACATGCCCAGCTTGTTACACAGATAATTTATTCTTGCTCCATTTAAAGCTTTAGTAAGAATATCTCCCAATTGCTCTCCAGTCTTCACATATCCTGTGGACACCAAACCTCGTTGTATTTTCTCGTGAATAAAGTGACAATCCACTTCAATATGTTTAGTTCTCTCATGAAACATCAAGTTAGAAGCAATGTGAAGTGCGACTTGATTATCACACCACAATTTAGCCGGCATAGACATACTAAATCCAATCTCGCATGTAAATTGATGTATCCATACTATTTCACACACCGATCGACATAGCTCTATATTACGACTCAAAGACTCGAACGTGATACCACATTTTGCTTCTTACTCTTCCACGATACCAAATTTCCTCCTACAAAAACACAATATCCAGATGTTGATCTTCTATCTTCTTTAGATCCCGCCCGATCAAGATCGAAAAAACATTCAATCTTTGTATGACCGTGATCTCTATATAAAATCCCACGTCCAGTGCGACTTTTTTAAGTAGCACAAAATTTGTTCAATCGCAACCCCAATGATCCACTGGTAGGTGAAGACATATATTGGCTCACAACACTCACCGAATATGCTATGTCTTGTCGTGTTCTTGTCGATATAATTCAACTTTCCAACCAATCTTCTATATCTCTCAGGATCTTTAAATGTTTCTCCTTCTTTGGTGAGTTGCAAATTTGGTATCATCTGAGTACTACATGGTTTAGCTCCTAGTTTTCCTGTCTCGAGATAGCAAATCAAGTACATATTTCCGCTTGCGCAGATGATGATACCTTTCTTGCTTCTCATCACTTCAATGCCCAAGAAATACTTTAATGTTCCTAGATCCTTAGTATGAAATCGACCACAAGGAAAGTTTTCAAAGAGAATATACCAAGTATCATCTCCAAAGGATAACGATATCATCGACATACACTACAAGCGATGTAATACCCTTCTCGGATCGTTGATAAAAGATGAGAATGATCGGATGTGCTTTTCTTCATTCCAAACCGCTTAAGTGCTTGGCTAAATTTACAAACCATGCGCATGGGCTCTGTTTCAATCCATACAAAGATTTTCTAAGACGACAAACTTTATCACTCTCCCGAGCAACAAAACCGGTGGTTGCTCCATATATACTTCTTCTTGAAGATCACCATGGAGAAAGACATTCTTAATATCAAGTGATGCAAGGGCCAACCGTGAGTAGCGACCATGGAAATAAATAATCGAATAGAAGTCAATTTAGCAACCGGAGAGAATGTGTCGAATAATCTATCCCATAAGTCCGAGCATAACCTTTAGCAACTAAGCGGGCTTTCAAGCGAGCAACGATCCGTCGGGATTGACTTTAATGGCGAAAACCCATTTACATCCAATAGCCTTCTTTCCCGCGGGGACGAGATACCAAATCCCAAGTACCATTATCATCATCTAAAGCATGCATCTCTTCGATCATTGCATTACGGCGACCGAGGATGAGATAAAGCTTCATGAATAGAGTTAGGAAGACAGTAGAATCAAGGGATGTAACAAAAGAATATGTAGGCTGTGACAATTGGTGATAAGAGACACAAGAAGCAATAGGGTAAGTGCAGGTGCGTTTACCTTTACGAAGGGCAATGGGAAGCTCATCACAAGTTCCTGGATCAGATGTCGAAGAATCTTCTGGCATAGGACATGTGTCCAAGGTGGTTGTGGTATACGTCCGTGTAAACTTGGGTAATAGGTGGACGCAGTGGGATAGGTGCTGAAGGAGGCGAAGTAGAAAGAGATGAAGGAGAGACGATCTCATAGATAAGTGTGTCGTCCTCCTCCTGACATGAACTCGACGATGATGGGGTAAAGGGTAAATCTTCAAAAACGTAACATCGGGAGAGACAAGATACTTGTTAAGACTAGGACAATAACAACAATACCCTTTTTGAACCCGAGAATAACCAAAAATATGCATTTTAAGGACTTAGGATCTAACTTAATACGATGAGGCTGATATCTCGAACAAAACAAGTGTGCAACCAAATATTTTGGGTGCAATTGGGAACAAAGATTTTGTTGGACAAAGAACACGATAAGGATCTCACCATGAAGAATCAAGAAGGCATTCTATTTATCAAAAAGCAAGTCATGGAAATCGCATCTGCCCAAAAATGTTTTGGTACATTCATTTGAAAGGACAAAGCTCTAGCTTTTTTCAAGTAAGTGTTGATTTTTAGTTCAAAGAACCCCATTTTGGGATAGAGTATCAACATAAGAGAGGATTGATGAAGAATGCCATGTGTACATAAGTAAGAACTCAACATGTTAGAAAAATATTCACCCGCATTATCGGTTCGCAAAATTTTAACAGAGGCATTAAACTGATTCTGAATCTCAGCATGGAAATTGCAAAAATGAGTAAGTAACTCAGATCGACTTTTCATTAAATATAACCAAGTCAAACGTGAAAAATCGTCGACGAAAAAAGTAACAAAATATCGAAATCCGCTTTTGGACATTACAGACACACGGACCCGGACATCGAATGGACTAATTCAAATGGAGCACTAGCTCGTTTATGGACCCTAGACTCGAACTAAGACGATGAAATTTTGCAAACTGACACGACTCACAATCCAATGAAGACAAAGAAAGAAACTCTGGATACATTTTCTTCAACACGAGTAAGGATGGATGACCTAAACGACAATGGACCTCAAATGGGGATGCAACACCAGAGCATACCACAACTTTCGGGATTTGTTGATAAAAAATGTAAAGGCCTTCAGACTCATATCCTTTACCAATAATCTTCTTCGTCATACGATCCTGAAACAAGCAATAACCAGGAAAGAATGAGATAAGGCAATTAAGGTCATGAGTGAGTTTACTAATGAAAATCTAATTAAATGAAAGTCGAGGCAAGTGTAAGACAGTAGATAAAGAGAGTGAAGGCGTGAGGTTAATGGTTCCAGATCCAAGAACAGAAGACGTCGAACCATCTGCTAAAGTAACAGATGGAAAAGGTGCAGAGGACAGAGAGGTACAAAATAGGCTAGAATTACCTGTCATATGAGCTGTGGCACCAGAGTCGATGACCCATTTGGTGGAAGATGTAAGGAGACAATGATTTTTACCCGAGTCGACAATAGTTGCAATAGGATTCGATGAAGAAGATGCTTGTAGTGAGTCCCGTACAACTGAATCTAGCAAAGTCATCTGCGCAAATAGTTACCGTTTCTCATGTGTATCATTTGTAGACGCAATCCCGATCCACTTCGTGTCTTAGCGCCCTATTCAACAACTTCCAACATCCACGTTTCAAGTGACCCGCTTACGACAATAGTTACATATAATCTCTTGTGGCTCTTGTCGCCGATGATGATCAAAACTGTGTTTCGATGGTTCCCAAATGAATGGACCCATGTCTCTCGATAATCGTAACTGTGTCTTTGATGACACGCTTACCATTCATTCCTTTAGTGACCTTAGGATCATTGCGACTAAGTAAAGCAATCGTTGGTGAGAAACGAAGAGCTGCATTTAAGAATTTTCATGACGGAGGATTCTACTAAAAACTTCATCCAAAGAGGGGATCTCGGAACTTGAAAGAATTTGTGATTTGGCCATATCAAATTCAGAAGAAAGCCCATTAAGAAAGCTCATGACACCCATCTTTTCTCTTTGAGCTTGTTAACCTTTATATCCATACTAAATGAGAGTAAAGTGTTCAATTCGGCACATGTCTTCTTCACTGCGCATAAAATAATTCGTGATGGATCGGTCTCCCTGTTTACTTTGATAAAGAGTCAAAGTGCAGACTTCATACATTCGGTTAACTTGCTCTTTCACGAGTATAAGAATTCTAAAAATTCGAGCGGTTCTTTTCTGAGTCACGATGATTTACCAATCCAACTACCTCACCCTCAATTGAATTCTTGATTTGAATATACAAACGAGCGTCATCACGCAACCAAGTCCTCCTTGTATCATCCTCTGGTGGATCCTGATCGATGTGATCATCCATCTCGATTAGCCGTAAATAGAGCCTAATTGTTCGACTCAATCATAATAGTTTGAACCATTCAACTTATGCTCCGTGATCTTTGACGAGAGGGGGAACCAAATTGGGTACAACTATAGGCTTCATCTCAAATGTATTGTTAAGACAAAAACAGAGGGTTAATCTTCAAGGAAACAAAAAATCAGATCTGAACAGTACCAAAAAATGCCCTAATCTCACCCAAATGAAGAAATCGAGACAAACTCGAGGTTTGGTGTCAAATCCGAGGTGACAGACAGGCCGGAAATCATGAACGGAGACAAACCCAGGCGGCGGCTCGCTGATCGGAGCTCCCACGCGCTCCTACGCGCTGGCGCGTGGCGGCGGAGGCAGAATGGTTGGGCGGCGCGTGAGCCTCACTCGCGGCTGCTTCCGGCGAACGGCGACGGCGGTTCTCCTTTTCTGGCGGCGGCGCTCCTCCTCAAGTAGGTGGTGTCGACAAACGGCCACCCTAAGATGATGACCCAAACTTCAAACCCTAACCTTACTTGGGAGGAAGAAACCCTAATTTTCAAATGCAAACCCTAAACCCTAGGGTGCTCTGATACCATGTAAAATACAGAATTGAGAAAGAATAATATTCGTTCTATTCACATTTGAGCTCTATGACAAATATATATAGGTGTACAAAGAAACCCTAATACTAAAGGATGTACAATTACGATAAAGGACAACAATATATATATTATAACAGAGAGGGAGAGATTGATTAAAATAAACACCGAGAGTGACAGTGAGATGGAGAAATGGAAAGAAATCAAGTGAGTGAGAAATAAAATAAAATTGAGAGGGAGATGGTTCTGATTGAGAAAAAGAGAGAATAGGCCGAGAGATGGAGGGTGTCGGAGGAAAGAGAGAGGGAGAAAAGAAAAAGAAGAAGAAGAAAAGGAAAAAGAAAAGAAAGGACTGAAAGAGAACTTACCTGGAATTGAAGAGGTCTTCGAAAATGGAGGGTGGTTCGCCATTCACGTTTGATTGAAGAAGGAGAAGACAGAAAGTGTGGGTTGCAATTCTTTTAACGTAAAAATTCTATACTAAACCGTAAACCCTAAAGTTAAACGCTGGTTTCTTGTGTTTTGGGGTTTTTTTTAATATATATTTAAAATAAGTAAAACGGTAAGTTTTACTTTTAGAACTGAAAAAAAAATAAATAAATTGAAGAAGCCCCAAAGGCGTGCGCCTGGTGCGCCTCTTGAGCTTCATGGAAGGTGCGTCTAGGCGCACACCCGAATGGGTTTTTTAAAACACTGGGTTTCTTATCTCTTCTTTGGATAAAGATTCTCTAGATTCTCCTTTCACCCTAGAAGAGATTAAAAGAGTGGTGTTTGAGTGCAACAGGAATAAGGCGACGGGACCTGATGAGTTCTCCTTAGCCTTCATCCAAAATAATTGGGATGGGTGGAGAGTTTTAGGGAGTTTTTTTGAGAGAGGCATCATTGACAAAAGGTGAAACCTTTGTCTGGCTTGTTCCAAAGAAGGATAAGGTTATGAGTGTGAAGGATTATAGTTCTATTAGTTTAATGACTAGTGTTTATAAGATTATTACTAAGATTCTAGCTAATAGGCTAAGAAAGGTTCTCCACTTGACGATCTCTGAATTGCAAGGGGCCTTTGTTGGGAGTAGACAAATATTGGACCAGGCCTTGATAGTGATTGAGGCTATAGAGGACTATAGGTCAAGGAAGGTGGGGATTCTTTTTAAGATAGACTTTGAGAAGGCCTATGACTATGTGGATTGGAATTTCCTGGATAAGGTCCTAGCTAAAAAGGGCTTTGGCTACAAATGGAGGTCTTAGATGTGGAGTTGCGTTAGAACTGTTCAGTTTTCCATTGACTAAGGGGAAGGATTCAAGCTTCTAGGGGTCTGAGGCAAGGTGACCTTCTATATCCCCCTTTCTTTTCTGAGTGGTGGTGGATACCTTGAGTAGATTTGTGTCTAAAGGGGTGGAGGCTAACATTATCCAAAGTTTCCAGATCGAGAGGGATCGTGTTACCCTTTCTCATCTCTAGTTTGTCGATGATAATCTTTTCTTCTGTTCTGTCAGGGAGGGTTCCTTCATCAATCTGAATCAACTCCTTAGGTTTTTCAAGTCTATTTCAGGGCTTAGGATCAATAGGGGAAAGTGTCAGATTTTGTTCATCAATACCGATTTGGGGAAATTGGCTAGGTGGGCTTCTTTAGTTGGGTGTGAGGTTGGTAGCTTTCCTTCTTCTTATCTGGGCCTTCCCCTTGGTAATAACCCTAGAAGTCTCTCTTGTTGGGACCCAATCCTTCACAAGGTTAATAAGAGATTGGCTTATTGGAGAAAGAGTTGCTTTTTGAAAGGGAGGAGACTTCTCATTCAGTTGGTCCTAAGTGGGATCCCTTTGTATTTTACGTCCCTCTTTAGAATGCTGGGTAAGGTCTTCAAGGTCTTGGAGAAGCTTATGAGGGATTTTTTTTATGGGAGGGTTGCATCTTGTGAGTTGGGAGGTTGTCTCCAGGCCCGTTGACCTCAAAGGGTTATGTATTGGTAATGTTAGGGTGAGGAATACGACCCTGTTGGCTAGATGGTTTTGGTGATTCTATCATGAAACTGACCCTTATGATATAAAGTTGTAGTAAGTATGGACCTGAACTTTTGAGTTGACTGTTGGTGGAACGTTTGACACTTGTAGAGATCCGTGGAAAGAAATCTCTTCCGAGTTACCTGTTTTCTCTCCGTTTGTGCATTGTGTGGTGGGGGATGGGAGGGGAACCTTTTTCTGGGAGGATCAGTGGTTGGGGGTTTGTCCCCTCTGCTTCTGGTTTCCATGGTTGTATCACTTCTCCTATTTTAAATATCAGACATTGGCTTTTTAATCCTTTAGGTTGATGGCCCTCCATCCACTTCTAAAGCCCTTCTTCTCCCTCCTTTGGTTTCTGTCGTTCTTTGACCATTAGGAAAATGACAAAGGTTGTCGAGTTGTTGTCCCTCCTTAGCTAGGTCCTATTGAGTCCCACTAAGGGACGATCGTATTTGGAGGCCTTGCCCTTCAAAAGGATTCTCTTGTGGTTCCTTCTTTTAGTTGCTTGTTAACCCTAACCCTTCTGGTGATTTTGTTTTCTCCTCGTTGTAGAAGGTGAAGATTCCCAAGAAGGTTAAGTTTTTTTTTGTGATAGGTTTGGCATGGAAGGGTTAACACCCTTGATCGGATCTTGGCTAGACGTTCTCCTTTTGTTGGTTCTTTTGTATTCTTTCTTGGTTGGATGCTAAGGACCTGATTCATATCCTCTGGGAATGTGATTTTGCATGTGGTGTTTAGAGTTGTTTTCGGTTCGAGTTTGGCTTTAGTTTTTTTTTTCAGGCCTCCGAATTGTACAGAGTTGTTCGTGGAGCTCCTTTTTTTGGCCTTTTCGTGAGGTGAAGGTTGTTTTTGTGGCAAGTTGGGGTTTGTGCTATTATCTGGTGCCCGTGAACAGAGAGGAATAATAAAATTTTTAGGGGATAGGAAAGATCGGTTGGTGATGTTTTGTCCCTTGTTAGATTCTATGTTCTCTTTGGGCTTCGGTGCCAAAGCTTTTTTTGTAATTTTTCGCTTGGTCTCATTTTACTTGATTGGAGCCCATTTTTGTGAGTGGCTCCCCTTTTTTTTGTGAGCTTTTCTTTTGTAGGCTCTTGTATTCTTTCATTTATTCTCCATGAAAGCTTGGTTTTTCATTTAAAAACTAAATTAAAAAAATCAAAAAGATTTTGGAAATAAAAGGAAGTAGAAAAGGAAACATCTCTGTTCCTTTATGGTCACTAAGACACTTCCAGATGGAATTCAATTTTCTCAATTTCTAACCTTCAAGAAACTGTATGTTTGCTAAAAGTTAAGAAGTTGGTTGTCTGAGATTGTAGTATTCATTTCTACGTTGAACTTAACAATCATGATCTGGATTGTAGGCAAAATGTGAACAAGAACCAGAATACAGCTGCTAAATATGCTAACAACAAGCTGTCACTTTTGGAGAAGACATGTGAACTGATAAAGAATTTCCCTGAGTATCTTGATGTAGTTGTAAGTGTTGCAAGAAAAACTGATGGTCGACATTGGGCTGACTTGTTCTCTGCCGCTGGAAGATCAACAGAGTACAATTTCTACTCTTTACGACTTTGGTTTCTTGTACCTGCTTTTAATACAAGATATATGTATGTTTAAAGTGTAAGACGAAATCTCATGCTTAGGTGATAGGACATTTTTATTGGCATTTACTAATGATTTCAGTACCTAGAACTTGTGTCGTGATTTCTTATTATATTGGTTATTTTTCTTGAGGTGAGCCTGCTCAACTAGGTTTTCTCTGTATCCTGTGTTTTTGGATGCCTAGCCTTTAGCTAATACATTTTTTAGATATAATTCATTAAATTATAATTTTATAGGTTTGTATGCATTGTTATAGGCTGATTATTTCTATCTTATTGCTTCTTATCTCCTCATGACGCTATTTTGTAGCCTTTTATTGAGATGTAGTTTGGGAACATCTAAATAGGAAGCTAATTATGGTTAACTGACTACTGAATGAACTTGAAAGGGCTATGAAGGCACTTAATTGTTATAATTCCACACTATAATAATATTAAAATCTTCTTGAATTTATTTTATTTATCTCTTGTTTATTTTGTTCCATATGAAGGCAAAGATGCAAATATTTAGGTTGGATTTGTTAAGGGTTTTTAAGAATATGACATTGACAGTTTTAATTGTGTTCTCTAATACGTAAAATTTTATGATACCCGCTTTTGAATTAAATAATTGCTTAATTTTACCTACTTGAAACTTATTCTCATTCTTCTCCTTCCCTTTTTCCTGTGAGCCCGCTGGTTGGGTTTTTCTGACCATTTTATTGGCAGTGCTGTTGTATTCAATTTCTCTGATTTGGCACAATCTGGCAGCTCCCACTAGAAGTTGCTGCCATTGAAAAAGTTCTTTGGTCCCTGATTCTAATGTTGCAAGTCTTTGGATTTCCACGGACACTGCTTGGGATTTGAAGCTTCGACGTAATTTAACAGATTTGGAGACCATTGAATGGGCCTTTCTTTCTCAATTGCTCTCCCCTATAAATCTTTCGAATACCAATGATTCTTGGGTTTGGTCTTTGGAGGCTTCGTTTGTTTCTCTCAGAAATCTCTTACAGAGTTTGTTATCTTCTCTGCTGATTTGTTACCACGAGACATTTATTCGGTAATTTGGAAGAATAATTATCCAAGGAAGATTAAGATTTTCCTTTGAGAACTGAGTCTGGGAGCGGTAAATACTTCTGATAGACTACAAAGAAGACTGCCTTATATTAGCCTTTCCCCCTCGTGGTGTCCCATGTGTCATTTGAGTTCGGAGTCTGCAACCCATTTGTTTGTGCATTGTTTGTTTGCTCAACGCTTTACGTGGTGTATCTTGGATGCTTTTGGTTGGGTTGTGCCTTTCTCAAATAATATTTTTGATTTTCTTTCTTCTGCTTTTGGTGGGTCATCCGCTCAAAGGTTCAAAGAAGGTCCTCTGTTGGCTTTTGTTCGTGTTTTTCTATGGCATCTTTGGATCGAGAGGAATGGTCGTGGCTTTTCGAGATATTACCTCTCCTTTTGAACGTTTTATGGAGCATATTCTTTCAACTGTACTTGTGGTGCAAACATGTACCACCTTTTAGTCTTTACAGCTTTATCTTTTTGTGTCAAATTGGCGATCTTTCTTGTAACTCACCTTTTGGTGCTCGGAGTTATCTCCATTTCATTTATCAATGAAATAGTTTCTTTTACCTAAAAAAAGAAAAAGTTGCCGTGCCGGTTGCGGCGTTGGTGGTGAAAGTGGTTCCTTGCCACTTCAATGATGGACGAGGGTTTTATGGGTTGGTGACGGTGAGAGCAAATAGGAGTTTTGGTGGGAGCAGAGAGAAGTGAGATTTGGGTTGCGATTTGAGTGGCATAGTTGAGGTGGTAAAATGACTGAAACGTGACTAGTTCAGAAGATCTGTTGGTGGTGGAGGTTTGGAATCGGAAAAACTCTGGAGTGAATGGCGAGGGGATTTGGGGTTCCTCTTCTTATCTTGTTTACTCATTATTGATGACTGGTTTTGAAATTTTAATTGGTATTTTTCTCTTTTTCATTTCTCTGTTTTCGGACTCTTTTTAAGTCTGCAAAGGGGCAGCAACAAAAGCTCACGGGGGATGGAGAAAAGGAATAAAATGAAGGGTAGGGGAAAAACAAGAGAGAAATGCCACACTAAACGACATTAGAATAATTTTCCAACTCATTTAAAAAAAATCATTTTTCTCCATAAGAAACCGAGCTTTCATTGAAGAAAAATGAAAGACTACTAGGATATCCAAAAAACCAAGCCTTGAGAGGGAACCCAACAACAGAAAGGGGTTCCAATCAAGTAAAATAAGACCATGCAGATAATTACAAAAGATTTTAGAAACTAGCGCTCAAAGGAAAACATAGAACCTAGCAGTGGACTAGACCTCACTATATTTTCTCGCAACCCCTCTAAAGATTCTATGCTTCCTCCCTCCCCACAAACCTCAAACATGTGCACAAATCCCCGCCTTCCACGAAAATCTCCCTTTCTCACGAAAAGGCGAATGAAGAAGGAACTCCTCGATCATCTCGTGCAACCTTTGTGCCCAACAAACTGAAAGTCGAACATGTCAAAAAGGAACTCCAAACGAAACAAGCTAATCGCACCCCCAAAGCAAGTGATCAAGATCTTCCTCCGCCTTCCAACGAAGGATATAACAAAACGGCCCAATCAACGAAGGCATTGAAAGGCTATCGGAAGTATTAACCCTTCCACGAATAACCTGCCAAATAAACTGCCAAATAAAGAATTGAACTTTCTTTGAAACTTTCACCTTCCACGACTCCCTATCCAAAAAGGGATTTAGCAGCCATGAAAAGAATGAACTATAAGAAAAGCCCTCAGTGGGGTTAGGATTTCAAAAGCGAACATCCTTCTCTTCGGTCTAAGACCAACCCCTTGTGTTAAGCATAGGAGAGCCAACGATAGGAACAAAGCCCTTGGGCTAGACGGGTTCTCCATGGCCTACTTTCAAGATAATTGGTAAGGTTTAAAAAGGATCTTTGGAGAGTTTTTAGTGAATTTTATGACAGGGGTGTTCTTGATAGCACCTTGAACGAAACTTTCGTTTGTCTTATTCCCAAAAAGGAGAAGGTCACAAAGGTTAAAGACTTTAGGCCCATCAGTCTTGTGACTAGCGTGTGTAAGATTATTGCCAAAGTTCTGGCAAACAGGCTTAGAAAGATTCTTCCGTCGACGATCTCTAATTCTCAAGGGGCTTTTTTAGCAGACAAACAGATTTTGGATCAAGCTTTAATTGCTAATGAGGCTATTGAGGATTATCGCACCAGAAAACAAGAAGGCATTTTGTTTAAAATAGACTTTAAAAAAGCTTATGATCATGTTGATTGGGACTTCTTGGATAAGGTGCTGGCGAAAAAAGGGTTTGGTTTTAAGTGGCGGTCTTGGATTTGGAGTTGTGTCAGGACAATAAGATATTCTATCCTGGTTAATAGTAAACTCAGGGGTAGGATTCTTGCTTCTAGAGGTCTAAGACAAGGTGACCCTCTCTCTCATTTTCTGTTCCTCTTGGTGGTGGATATTCTGAGCAGGATCATTTCTAAAGGGGTGGAAGGAAACATTTTGAAAGGCTTCCAGGTTGGCAAGAATAAGATGACCCTTTCTCATCTTCAATTTGCTGACGACATGATTTTTTTCTGTTCAGGTAGGGATGAGTCTTTCCACAATTTGAATCAGATTCTTGGGTTTTTTTAGGCCATTTCGGGGCTTCGTATTAATAGAAGGAAATGTCAGGATTTAGGCCTTAATTGTGACCCCGCTAAGCTGGAAAGATGGGCGGCTTTAGTGCAGTGTGAGATTGGTACTTTCCCTACCTTCTATTTAGGGCTTCCTCTTGGTCATAATCCCAGAAGCATCCCTTTTTGGGGCTCGGTTCTGAACAAAATACGTATAAGACTGACGTCTTGGTCCTTGGAGAAAGTGTTTCTTTTCTAAAGATGGGAGACTTACTCTCATCCCATCCATCTTGAGCGGCATTCCAATGTACTTTATGTCCGTTTTTAGAATCCCGAACTCTGTCAGTAAGGGGATTGAGAAGATTATGAGAGATTTTTTATGGGAATGGATTATGAAGGTAAAGGCTCGTACCTGGTGAATTGGGAGGTGGTCTCTAAGCCACTTCATTTGGGGGGGCTTAAGGATTGGTAATGTGAGGGCTAGAAACAAGGCCCTTTTAGCTAAATGGATATGGTGGGTATCGGGAACCTAGTACCCTTTGGCATAAGATTATTGTTAGCAAGTATGATCCTCATCCCTTTGAGTGAGGTTCTTGGCACTTCCAGGAATCCGTGGAAAGAGATTTCGTCTGAGCTCCCTGTCTTTTCGCAATTTGTTCGTTGTATGGTGGGAGATGGAAGGGATACTTACTTTTGGGAAGACCAGTGGGTGGGGGAGAGACATCTTTGTTCCTTGTATCCCCATTTATATCATTTATCCTCCTTAAAAAATCACTCGGTAGTTTCGATTATCTCTAGTCCTTCCTCTTCTTATATTGTCACTCTATCCCCTTCCCTTGGGTTCAGACGGGCTTTGACCAATAGGGAAACGACTGAAGTTATATCTTTGTTGTCTTTGATCAGTCAACTTCGGCTCTACCCTCACTGGAAGGATTCCCGCCTTTGGATTCTCTCTCCTTCTAAAGGTTTTTTGTGTAGCTCCGTCTTTCACTATTTGGTGAGTCTTGTCACGTTGAGTGATTCTTTCTCCTCTCTGTGGAAGGTGAAAGTTCCAAAGAAGGTGAAGTTTTTTGCTTGACAGGTTTGGCACGGAAGGGTAACACTTTGGATCGTTTGTTGGCCAGTGGGTCTCCCTTGGTTGGGCCATTCTGTTGTATTCTTTGCAGGAGGGCAAACGAGAATCTGGATCACATGCTCTGGGGCTGTGACTTTGCTAGAGCTATTTGGAATTGCTTCTTTCAGCAATTCAACTTCTGTTTTGTTGGACACTTGGATAGTATAGTAGAGAGACGTTCATGGAGCTTCTTCTCAATTCGCCTCTCCATGAGAAATGATTGTTCTTGTGGCAGGCTGGGGTTTGTGCTATTCTATGGTATATGTGGCAGGAGAGAAACAATAGAATTTTTATGGGAAAAGAGACTTCTCCTTTGAAAGTGTGGTCCCTAGCTAGATTCTATGTTTCTCTTTGGGCTTCAGTGTCGGGGTTCTTTTGTAATTATTCTCTAAGTCTTATTTTGCTTGATTGGAGCCCCTTTTTATAATTGTCTCTCCCTTTTTTATGGACTTCTCTTTTTTTTGTACGCCTGTGTATTCTTTCATTTTTATCTCAATGAAAGTTCGGTATTTCATAAAAAAAAAATCATAGGAGAGCCAAGATGTCCCCATAGTCTCCCTATCGAAAAGCGGACGACGAAAACTAAGAGACAACAAGGGTGAGCTTCCTAGAGAGACCAACAACACTAGCCACATAACACTTTTTCATGGATAGAGAAAATCATGTCAACAAATCTAGTCAACAAGTTAACTACCAAATCATCTTTTTGTTAGTCAACTAATGGTCTAGGGACCTTTTAGAACCATTCCTTAAATTTCAACCTTTTTGAAACTTAGGGACCAAATAGAAACTTATCCTCAAACTAAGGGACTAAAGTGTATTTTACCCCCAAAAAAATAAATAACACGTCTTTTATACATAATTTCATGATATTTAGCCACTTTTCCTACTTCAGTCAAAGCCAATGGAATACACAGTACTCGTGTCATACACTTTGCCACCTCATATCTGTTTAAGTGTACTGCTACTTGATGCATTGTTATATTCCCTTTTTAAGTGAGATGCTATTTATTACAGTTTCATTTTTCAGGTTGTTTGAGGAATGCTTCCAACGGAGGTGGTACCGCACTGCAGCCTGCTACATACTTGTAAGAGAAGCATTCCTTTTTTTGAAATACGTTGAATATCATAAAGTAAAAATAACAGAAGTTTTAACTATTAAAAATTGCTTCTGTGCAAAATTAGAGAGATAATCTTTTCTCCATGTATTATTCAGAATAGAAGAAATACCCATGTACATAAATGGAAATAGATTTCCAGCAAATCAACATAAACTATTAGAATGACAATCTTGTCATTTCCAGTATGTTTATAGAAAATAGTATGATTTGCTTGACTCTGGAGGAAACCATAGCTCGTGACTGCTTTAGCAAACCTTTCAAACCAAGCTCGAGGGGATTGCTTTAGACCATATAAGGATTTCTTCAATCTGCATACTTTGTTAATCCCAAAATCTTCCTTAAAGCCCGGGGGCAAATTCATAAATACATCTTCTTCAAGTTCACCATTGAGGAGAGCATTTTTGACATCAAGTTGATAAAGAGGCCAATCTGCATTAACAACAACAAATAATAGAACTCTAATGGAGTTAATTTTAGCCACAGGGGCAAATGTTTCTTGGTAATCAATTCCATAAGTCTGACTGAAGCCTTTAGCAACAAGTCTGGCTTTATATTTTTCAATGCTCCCGTCAGCTTTGCACTTTATATTGAACACCCATTTACATCCGACTGTCTTCTTATCTTTTGGTAATTCCACTATGTCCCATGTCTGATTTTGTTCAAGAACATTCATCTCTTCCATCACTGCTAACTTCCAATTCAAGTCATTTAGTGCTTCCTATATATTCCTGGGGACAACCAAATTTATTATCATGGAGACAAAGGTTCTATGACTATCGAAAAGCCTATGGTAAGAAAGGTAATTGGTAATAGGGAATTTGGTGCAGTTTCAAGTACCTTTTCTATGGGCTATTGTAATGTCAAGATCAAATGTGTCAGACAAACAATTATGGATAGGTGAAGAAATAGGAGTCAAAGGTAAGATACCTGGATCTTCACAATCATTCATCGGAGCATTGGATTAGTCTCGTGCTGAGTCAACTATCTGGTCTTGGTTCCTTTGATGTACTTGTCCTTCTAGTATAAACTTGAAGTTTAGGATTTCGATCCCTTTGTAGTGTCCCCCCTGAAGGAGTATTTCCTGTGCTTGGCATGAAATTAGAAGTAGTAACCTCAGGACAAATAATATTAGGGAGAGGAGAAGTATCCCAAAAATTATCTTTTAAGTTAGAGATCTCCCCCTAAAGAGAAGTTTTGGTGAAAAATGGTTGATTTTCCAAAAAGGACACATCAACACTTTCAAAATTTTTTTAGTCATTGGATCAAAACATTTATAGGCATTCTTTTGTGAGACATAACCTAAGAAGATGCATTTGACAGCCCTAGGGTCAAGTTTGGACCTAAAAAGGTTAGAGGTATTAACATAAGCAGTACAACCAAAAACTTTGATTGGTAAATCAGAGAATAACCGGAGTGCAGGAAAGAAGGTTTTAAAATGATCAAGAGGAGTTTTAAAATCTAGTATTTTTGTAGGCATCCTATTAATTAGATAAGTAGCAGTAAGAACAACTTCACCCCATAAATAAGAAGGCACATGCATTGAGAACATAAGAGCACGAGCAACATCAAGCAAATGTCTATTTTTTCTTTCAGCAATATCGTTTTGTTGGGAGTATCGGTACACGTAGATTGATGCACAATGCCTTTATCTTGGAAAAAATTAGTCAAACAAGTATTGAAGTACTCAGTACCATTATCAGAGTGTAGAATGCTAATTTTGGTCTGAAATTGGTTTTCAATCATATTGTAAAAACGAATAAAAACCTCTTTTACTTCTGACTTTTTAGTTAACAGATAAACCAAGTTAAACGAGTATGATCATCAATAAAGGTAACAAACCACCGTTTTCCACTATGTGTCAGAATTTTTGAAGGTCCCCAAACATCACTTTGAATTAAATAAAAAGGTGTGGAGGAAGGTTTGGGTAAATAAGTAGAACGGTGATGTTTTGCAAAGATACAACTCTCGCAATGAAAAGTAGTGCAATCAATTCCTTTAAAATTGTTTGGAAACAGGTACTTTAAATAAAAGAAACCCGGATGTCCTAGTTTAAGATGCCATAGCATAATAATTTCTCTAACGGAAGAAGAACTAACACTACTTAAGCCTGAACTTTTTTATTACTAGTAGACGGTTCATCAAAGTAATAGAGACCATCAAGCATCCTACCACGTCCAATCGTCTCTCCCGATTCCTGATCCTGAAAGATACAATGGGTTTCAAAAAATATAACACGACAGTTAGCATCTTTAGAAATTTTGCTAACTGATAATAAGTTACAAGCAAGTTTTGGAACATGAAGTACAAAATGTAGAGTAATGTGTGAAGTTAAGGTAATAGTTCCTTTTCCAGCCATAGAAGAGAAACTACCATCGACAATTCTAATTTTCTCATTACAATACATAGGAGTGTATGATTCAAAAAAATTGGAGAAACTAGTCATATGATCGAAAGCTCCGGAATCTATAATCAACGGAGATGAATTGAAAGAAGAAAGAGCTTGAGGATATTTACCTGTTTGTGCCAAGGAAGCACTAGGATTACCAAATGATGAATTGGTCTTTAGCAATTTCAGGATTACCACTTGAATGGATTAGATTCAACAACATTAGCACTTGAGGAATGTTGATTTATGGCCTTCTCACTTTGTCGAGTACTTTTCCAATTCGCAGGCTTTCCATGCAGCTTCCAACACATCTCACGAGTATGTCGGGGTTTGTTGCAGTGTTCACACCATACATGCGGTCTTTTATGAGTCTTGTTTGAGTGATCAGAGGCCTTATGAGCAGCAGCCTCAACCAACAAATTGGAATTTTCAACTAAATCAATTAGTTTCTTACCAATCATAACATTCTGACAACTCTCTTCCCTGCGTACTTTAGAAAAAACATCATTAATAGTCGAGAGGTTAGTTTTACCAAGTATTCTTCCTCTAACCTCATCAAATTCGACATTTAGGCCAGCTAGAAATTTATAAATACGACCATCTTCAACTATTTTCCGGTAGTGTTTTTGATCCTCGATAGACTTCCATTCATATGTCTCAAATAAGTCCAGATCTTGCCATATCCTTTTGAGAGAGTGAAAGTACTAAGTAACAGAATTACCTCCTTGTCGTATATCACTTAACTTCAAATTTAGCTCAAACACCTGTGATTTGTTGCCCAAATCTGAATACATTTCAGTCACGCTATCTCAAAGCTCCTTTGCCGTAGTATAACACATATAGTTACAGCTGATGTCTTCGATCATAGAATTCACTAACTAGGTCATCACCATGGAATTTTCAGCATCCCATCCGGCAAACGAAGGGGCGTCTTTGCTTGGTGCCCTTTTATCTCCCATAAGGTAACCGATCTTTCCTTGTCCTCGAATGTACATTCGTACACTTTGGGACCAACAAAGAAAATTTTCACCATTGAGTCGAATGGTGGTGATTTGAACAATATTGGAATGAACCTGTTTATCTGAAATTCTCCCGACAGTAGTTTTGTTTTCAGCCATCTTTCCTGAAACAAAGAAAATCTGATGGTTCCTTAAACAAAGGTCAGTACCCTTATGAGAGAGAAAAACAAAAAAAAAATCCAAAAAAAGGGAACGGAAGCGGCAGTCTTCCGACGACACTTCTCTCCAGCGATACACAGCATAGCAGCGGGCGATGGTCGCGGTTCGCATAATGACGACGGCGCGGCGGTTGGCGCTCCTGATGACGGCGGGTTCGACGGCTGGTGCTTGATCGGCGATGGACAACGTGCGAAGGAAAGAATACCCAGAAACCCGAAACCAAAAAAAACTAATCGATAGGCAACAGACTATAATCGAAAGGCAGCAGACTAGTCGATAGGCAGTAGTAATCGATACCAGAGATCAAACAACTAATCGATAGGTTGAAAGGAACCTAATCGATGTACAAGGGATCGACACCTAAGGTTTCGGCTAGGGTTTTTTCTGTTTTGAAAAATTAGGTTTACCTCTCTGATACCATGTGCAAAATTAGAGAGATAATCTTTTCTCTATGTATTATTCAGTGTGATTAAGGTTTCTTAAATAGAAGAAATACCCATGTACATAAATGGAAATAAATTTCCAGCAATATATTACATTAAGTACAAAATATACTATTGAGCTAAAGAAGGAAAAAATCCAAAATAACCAACAGCTTCGCTCACACAAACAAAACACATTAAAGGATGCTTTGAATTTTACCACTGATGTTTAGATCCCTGAGCCTGACAGTTCAGAAGAATTTAACTTTTTACAGGTTTAATTTAATTTGCATTTAGAATTGATCAGATCCTGTAGGAGAACAAACTAGTGGTTCTATTATTAGTATACGAAGACTAATCAGAAGTTCCCATACTCTGGAATATTGTAGTTTGTTGCTCAAGAATTAGATAGGTAGTAAGTTTTATTTTGAGCTGCATAACATAAGTCTATGCACAGCCTAGAGAACTGCTTTACCGCTCTCAAGTGAAAAACATATGAAGATCTCGAGCAGCTTCTTGCTATGAAATAAGGCTAGCTATGGCACAAAGTTGACCGTAATAGGATGTTCTTTATTTGAATATCACAGGTGATTGCAAAACTTGAAGGACCTGCGGTTAGTCAGTACTGTGCTTTACGCCTGTTGCAGGCAACACTAGACGAGTCCTTGTATGAACTTGCTGGAGAGCTGGTAATATTGGATATGCATTAGTTTCTTTTAATTGGGTATGTTAGTTTAATCTCATTGAGGTTAATAATGTTTCTTCTATTGTTGAAGGTGAGGTTTCTGCTGAGATCTGGAAGGGACTACGATCATGCATCGACGGATACAGACAAACTATCACCTCGATTCTTGGGCTATTTTCTTTTTCGTTCTAGCAGGAACCAAACCTTGGATAAAAGGTGATTAATATATTAATGAGATATTTTGCATGTTTCACAATCCTTGCAAATTCTACATTTGGAATGATGTTAACTTATGTTGATTTCTTTATTTGCAGCCCATCGTTCAAGGAGCCAAGCGCACATGTTGCTTCTGTCAAAAACATTTTGGAAGGCCATGCTAGCTATCTGATGTCTGGGAAGGAACTATCAAAGCTTGTAGCATTTGTCAAAGGAACTCAGTTTGATTTAGTGGTAGGGAAAAACTATTTTTAGAACATTTTGAATGGTCAGGTTAATTCTACTTGTTGGACTTGTGTTATTATTGTAATGTTTGCAGGAATATCTCCAAAGGGAGAGATATGGAAGTGCTCGATTGAAGGATTTTGCATCAGGGCTTGAACTAATTGGGGAGAAGGTATTATAACTATATATTGATCCAATTCTGAACTCTCTTTTTGGGTATAAGAATTCTCGACTCTCTTCTTGCTATCTTTCTAGTATCAAGTGAAATTGGTTGCCCATGGGGTTATGAGAGGGTCTAATCCCGATTACAATACTATATTGTGACATTTCATATTTTGAGCTCCTGGGTATAATTATATAACTTATTCTTTAATATTTTCATATTTGACCCACCAGAATTTTTAGTTGATATATTGTTCTACTAGTTTGAAGCCTTAAATACAGCTAGATCCTGTAATTTTGCTTTCAGCATCATGCAATTTTCCATAGGGTGGTTGCTATGTTCTAACTGTGGAGGTTATCTTTCTTGTCCAGCTTCAAATGGGAACTCTTCAAAGCCGGTTGGATGCAGATTTCCTCTTGGCTCATATGTGCTCTGTTAAGTTTAAGGAATGGATTGTTGTTTTAGCCACTCTTCTAAGACGCTCTGAAGTACGCACCTTACTGTTGATTACATTTGTGTGTATATTTGGAAATTTCACCCATTGCATCCGTCATGTTTCACAATAGGGAGAAAGAAAAACTTATATTGGATTAGTTCAACTTGAGAAGTTTTATGCAAATCCTAAGGAATCTACAAAAGCAATTAAGGGCTATATTCCTTTCAGTCTGTTAAACCAATTCACACACTGCATTTGAAATAAAAGAAATTTCCATTCGAAACTTTCTGCATTTTTATGTAACATAGTCATAAAATATCATTTTATCACGTGTATTTTTCTGAAAGAGAACTATCTGAAGCATTTCTTTTCCAATAAAATGAGCAGAGCACAAAAGCCAACACACATCTCAAGCTCTTTCGTCTCAACTTTTTTGTCAATATCAGTTACATTCATCAAATTTTGTTTATTTGTTTAATTTTTACAGGTTCTGTCTGATCTATTTAGGCATGATCTGCGGTTGTGGGAAGCATATAAGAGCACCCTTCAGGTAAAGTTTGTGATGAACTTTTGAGAGTACTTGTAATCTATCTTTCATGCTAATCAAAGTAATTACAAGTTGACAATTGACAATCGAATACTTTTCTGACAATGTTTTGCTTCATGTGCTCCCAGTCATCTTTCGTAGAGTATCATGATCTGCTTGAAGACTTAAACGAGAAACTTCTGTCAGCAGAAAATTTGGATGAGAAATAGTGCGGATTAGCTTCTAAGCATTGTTCATCTTCATCTTCCATCTGTTGCTAGATGAAATGGTAATTCATTTCCATGTCCAATGTGATAATCTCATTGGTTTTCGGTAACAGATTGCAGACAGATCGAAATACATTTGATCGAAAGCATCAACATGTTAACATCGAGCACAGGGAAGTAGTAGTGATTGGCCCCTTTCGACACAAGCATCAAATAGTAACGAGTAGAATTTCACTAAAATGTTCATGATTATTCTTAACAGCCTTGCGGGTTGGGGGAGGCTATAAGAATCTCGACCAAGCGGTACGTTAAGCTGATAATATGCATCTGCATCTATCTTTCTTCTCCTTATAATCCTAATTCAATGTTGTGTATATGGCTTTCACCCCCTTTGTGAAAAGTTTTGTTGTGTGAGGATGGTTTAGCATGTTAGAAAGGCTCTGTAAAGTTACTGCAAAATGCTCACATTTGTAGCAAGTATTATTTCTCTACAATAATTCCTTATTCAAATTAAAATTTTTGAGAAAATTGTAGAAACAATTTGGTGCTTAAATCTTGTACTAAATATGGATAGAATGTTAAATAGATATAGAGGCTTGCAATGACAATAACTCCTTATTTAATGATTTTACAAGGTGTCTGGTATGAGACAATGAAGAGACGAATGAGTTGATAAAAAAAAAGCATATAATTTAGGAGTTGTTACTTTTAACTTTATAAATTAATTTATTTTTAAAAACTTATTAGATTTCAGGCAGTAATTTTTTTTTTTTTTAAAAGTTATGAATCTCACTTTTATATAATATCAAACATAGTTCTTCAATTCACATACAAGGAGAAAAGCAAGCATTCACCTTGTTTTTGCCTGGGAACTGACTAAGGGAAAAATTCATGTATCAAATGGTTTTATATCATTGGTTTATTAAACGATTAATATATGTTGCTAATATGAGCCTAGTTTAATGGTTTAAAGAATATACTTTCAATTAAGTGGTTAGAGGTTCAAATTCTTTCAATCCTTTTTATAGTGCACCTGTTGGTCACCCATCTATCTTGTCAGTCAATTGATTGAAGCGTGCAGGGTTGCTTCTTTCGTTTTCCTAATTTTGTCTTTTTAGAATTATTTAGGTTTGGTTTATAATCATTTTGTTTTTTGTTTTTGAAATTTAAACTTAAAAATACTAATTCTACCAATGATTTTATATGTCTTCTTATCTATTTTGTACTTATGTTTTCAAAAACCAAGAGTGCTAACTCTTGAAAGCTAAAAAGAGTAGTTTTCAAAAACTTGACTTTGTTTTTAGAATTTGGCTAAGAGTTCAAATGCTTACTTAAGGGAGTTGATCTCTATTGTAGAGAAATTAGGTGAAAATAAGTTTAGCTTTCAAAAATTAAAAACCAAAAACAAAATGTTATCAAATAGAGCCTTACTTTTCCAGTTTTTAGAATGTTAAACAAACAAAAACTGCTATAAAATATAAATATAAATATAAATTATACTCACAAAATTTCTTTCTTTTTTTTTACTTTTTATATTTTACTTTTTCATATTTTTATAGCATTCCCATCAAAACTATCACATATATCATATGTCATTTAATTATCATTATTTTATATACTTAATTATGTCATCATAATTAAAGTCTCATTTAATAATTCAAATAATTCATTCATTTAGACAATTTTTTTAAAAGTTTTTGCTAATATCTGCCTGTCCATTTATATTTTAATATAAATATTATATATATTTTGGATAGGATGGTTAAAAATAAACCATTCATAAAATAATTCAAATAATTTTAATAATTTTTATATTTCAACATTTCTGCTGGTATGGACATTTCAATCGACATTATATCTAAATATTGTCTTAGTTCTTAGATATGATGCTTAAACAGGTCAATTATAGTCTAATTAAGCCACAATTTAATTTTCACGAGCTAATTCAAATAATTTCCATCAATTTTTGTAAATTTTTTCTAAATTTTCATCTACATTTCTGTAAAATTTGGGCCTCGACATTTCCATCGATATTTCAAACCTTGAGGTGCAGCAAGCCCAACAACACACTCTGATTTTGAGTGCTATTAAGTAAAGGGTAAGAGTAATTGTGAGAAATGAATCATTTATAAATTGAGTTTACAAATTTGTCCAAATGTTCTAAAATTTGCATATATGGATTTTTGCTTATTTTATAAATTTTATTAGGTTTTTATTTGAACAAAAATGCCCTTATTGTTTTTCTCTCTCCCATTACGTTTTATTTGCTCTCAAACGATGAAATAACTTTATTCCCTTTTTATATTAAATTTATTATTCCCTTATATACATATTTTCATTTAAAATTTTGAATTTTTTCTGAATGTATGTTTTCTATATTTTTCTCTATATATATGCATGCTTAACATTTCGATAAGTAACATCCAACCACTGCTTTCAGTTTATATCCACCGTCTTTATCATTCTTTTTCAGTTTACAACAACCATCATATATACACAGTTTTCGTCATCTCTGTTTTCAGTTTACAGTAGTCTATAATACCAACAAATGAGTGTGCTTTATTGACTCATGAATCTCATGTTATTATCATTATTTCGAAGTTAACCTAATATGAAAATATACCACATACCCTAGTCATGAAATATAAATTAATACATTTTTCATAGACGACAGTATATTAATTATCAAATATACATTATAACATGTGACATAACTAGATTTGTGAGGCTATAATATATGATTAATATATATCGTGTATAAGTGTACTTATATAATTTGCATTCTTTGATGCTTATGTGTAGTCCTGTTGTAGCAATGCTACATGTTAGAAATTGGAACATGTATTATTAAAATAATTTCGTAGTTAATCCCATATGAAATTATATATATATATATATATATATATATATATATATATATATCGTTATGAAATATGAATTAATATATAGTTAATAGACAACAATATATTTATATTTCTAAATATATCATGTGAATATGTGACACATCTAATTAGAGACTATAATATATGATGTATATATATATCATTTTGTTTATTACATATATATACTATCCTATATTTTTTCAATGTATAGGTAATATTATTATTCCAATTATATATGACGAAACTTGGAATGAGTGGTAATTATATTGGCCAAGTATCAGTGTTGCATGGTGAAATGTCTTTCCTTTAGTTACAAGAGTCTATCATGGAAAAGTTGAGCAATATAGGCAGTTTGAATTATAACATCTTAATATAGTTATTCAAATTTATTTTACTGATTTCATTTTGTATTCAACATACCTGAAGTTTATATACTCTAGTACATATATCTGTCTATACTATATAAACATGTATGAATTTCATGTACTTCAATATTTTCTCCAAACACGACGTCATTAATATTTCTTTTGGAGACGTCTTTGACTTTGCACATTTCTTCATTCCTAATCTCCTTAATGTTCACAATTCTTAGTCAAATAATGAAAAAATTGGTTAGTACATGACATTTAATAAAAATATATACAATGTATTATATCATATGAATATAATTTTTTTAAAATATATACATAGTCATTCCAATCGCATTTTATAGTGAACAATGATATATCTCTACATTTAACATTTCATAGAGTGTATAATATCAACATTACACATTGTATATATATAGGCTAACTACATTTTATGAGAAAAAAATGTAATCTTAAAACCATAAATTCATACGTAATTATCTAAGTTGGTCATGAAAAGATATTATATCATATGAAACACAATTTTTGTAAATATACACATTGTCATTTTGTTTTCGTTTTATGGTGGACATTATAAATTACCCCCAACTTTTATTTTGTATGATGTATATATTGTTTACCCAAAATAAAGTACAAAAATACTAAAATAATCATCTAAATCACTATAATCTTATTTTGTTAATTATATAGTAACATTTAATAATATAAATTCGCAAAATCATCTAACAACAAATGTATACTCCATAACATTTAATAATATATACAAAACCATCAAATCACTAATATCATATAAAAAATTTAGACTAAAAATATTGTTAATCTAAGATGTATGACTTTGTTCTAACCAAATCCTTCAAAGTTTCATTTTTTCATTCATGCCTTCTATAATATTCCTTTAAAACGAAGTTGCTATTCTTTTAAAATTGAAACAGTTACATCAAAATAATGTATGTTCCTAAAATACTAAAAACAGAAAAAGAGTTTCATTGTTAAAACTTCAAATATATACCTGACCATACTAGTGTCCCACAAAAAATGCAGTCTATATTTTCCTTCAACTACAATATTATATAGCAAAATAAGGGAGAAACAAAGAAGTCTATGGGCATAAAGAACTTACCGGGATGTTATAAACCGTGTGTATTTTCTGATTTTGAGAAGAAAAATCCACTACAATATTGTTCATCGACTATCAGAGATTTTGTTTGCCGACGAAACCATGAGAGAATTTTGCGATTGAGAGAAGTTTTGGGAGAGATTGTAACGTTTTGGCAGATAATTAGGAATATTTTACCTATTTTTAGGGAAGATTTTCAAATTGTAATCAATATGAAAGATTTTTTCTATTTTTTATTATTTTATTATTTCTTTAAATTTTCGTATAAACAATGGACAATATTATAAATGTGATTTAGTTATAACTTTTATCTAATAAAAAGATCATAGACATGAATGCAAAATTAAAAACTTGTAGACACACTCGTAAAAAGAATATAATAAATGCCCCATTTATGTAGCTTATCCTAATAAAGTGAAAAACAAAGGGCAAAGGCAAACGAACTTGAACGAAAGCGAAGTTCTCCCCTCTACGGCATGTCAAAATGTCGAGTGCTTTTGGACACGTCGCTCGATATTTTACACTCTTTATAGGTTAAACTTAATAATAATAATAATTTCTATCATGTAAAGGAACACATTTAATAATTTTTCATATCGTTGATAGAAGAGATTGCATCCTCAACCTCATTTGTTTGAGGGAAGACTAATCCTAGAGTTGTTTTTAGAAGTTCATCAAACTTCTTCAAAAGAAATAATAGTAATAATATACACATGAAATTGTTATTCAGTAATGTGTTTTAAGGGTAATAATGTGTCAGTTTTACCTAAGAGAATCCATAGGAGGACTCTACTAATGTCTTCGGTAACTTATCAAACCATTCAAAGAATAGAACTAAGGCAAGACCAACAACTAAATTGGCTTCATTTAATAAGGAAATTATTTTTAGCTTTTCATTTTTCAATGGTATGTTTTCTCCCCATTTCTTTAATATGATTTTCACATTTCTCACAACTTATATAGGTATTTAAAAACTACGGTTTTAGTTTTCAAAACTTGACTTGGATTTTGAAGATAGGGTAAGAAAGTGGATAGCAAAACAAATAAACTCCTAGGTGCAGTGTTTATTCTCAAATGAGAGTATATTTCAAGAGTCTAGATTAGAAATTGTTCAAATAACGTGCATAAAACTAAGTACATATAATGTAATTGAGGGTGCTTTGACTAAAGATCTGCAATGAAGAGAGATTGAAAAAAGACTGCATATAAAAAGTAGCTGTTCCACACCATAAATTTATAAATACTCTGATATATCATTACACATGTATAAGTATACATAAATATGACAATTCCTTGAGATTGTTCTCTCAATAACTTTCAAAATATCATTACATATTTCAACAATGTCAAACCACAAAGCCTAAAGAAACAGCCTTAGCATTCAAAAGAAGCTTTATGTTACAGGTTTCTATTCTAGTTTACTGGTTTTCAAATACATCAAGTCCACCAACTTCTATATTTAGACATTGAATAAAATCTCTGTATCCTCAAAGATAGAACTCGTTTTAACTAGTGATTGTCTATTCCCATGCTAGATTTAGCTTTCCAACTATCCACCACTGGCAGTTTCGACCATGAGAAAGATTCTTCCCGCCCGATCACCTTTCGACGCAACATCAGCGACACGCTTACGATCAAGCACAAAATCACTACATAAGGAACTAAATTAACAGTGTTTCCTTGACATCTCTTCAAAACCATCTCTGCAGATAGGTTACCATCAAAGCTACCCAAAGAGTTATTCAACTTCATGATCTCAATTCCATTTAGTAGACCATCTACAGCATATGGAACACTCTGATTAGCGTTTCCAATACTAATTCTAAGAACTCCTTCGGGACCACCGTTGACCACGGAATCGATATAGAATGGAGAAGAAAGCTCCCAATTAGTAGCCGTTGAGAGATCGAAATTCTCATATGCCATTTGTCCGTTAACATAGATATTGAAAAACAGAAAACCAATTGATATACTTGCAATATCACAAAAATGCAAGCGAACAATGTAATTGTATCCATCAATAACTGGGAACATCCATGTCATGTTCATCTTCGGAACCGATGAATTCGTACTCTGTATCACTCGGGCGGTGTTGTAAACATTATCAGGGCAAACTTCACGACTTGCCCCACCTGTTTGATACTTAATTCTTCCACTAGAATACACTTTCCTTGATCCCTCACTTGATTCAAAGTGTTCATCATCAGGAAGCCAAGTCCTCCAGAAAGAATCATTAAACGGGGTCACTTTAGGGCCCCCAACGTTGACCCTGTACAAGACTTCAAGCCCTTCCTTGGACAACCCATCAACATCTCCACTATGTTCATGACTCAAGTATTTTGCAGTATCAGCAACAAGATCTTTAGGCGCAGAAATAACTTCAATCGCATTAACAAAAGCCAAATTCGATTTCTTAACAGGGACGAAGGTAATTTCAAGAGTTTCAGTTCCAACCCAGATAAGGAACTCCTTAATTCTAGGGTTTACAGCAGAGAACCCACTAAAATTACTCAAAATCACATGCCCATTAACCAGAACGTGGAATTGAGCACGAATCAAATCCAAATTCGAAGAACTAAAAGTTTGAAAATGGAGACGTACCATATGAGTCCCTTTGTCTCTGATCTGAAACTCGTACTTGGACGGCATCTCGAAAACGCGAGCCGAGCTGTAAATCGGCGGCAAACCCTCGAAGGGGTGTTCATTTGTGAGGGAGAAAGAGCGGGGGGAAGACAGAAATGGTGAGTTTGAAGAAGATGAATCGGAGAGGAAGACGCGATGATCGACGGTGGAGTCTAGGGTTGACCCACAGTCGACGAGGTAGTGGTCGATGGGAGAGAAATGGGAATAGGAAAGAATGGGAATGGTTGAGGAAGAAAGTAAGAGAGCAAAGAGAATTGGCTTCAGAAACTCCATTGGGAGAGAATTGAGAAGAAGAAGAAGAAGAAGAATTGTGATTATGAATTTGTGAAGAGTGCAAAAGAAAACCGCGTATGATGGGGTCCAAATGGAACTATCCACTTTGTAATACAGCTAAGAATTGAAGACGAAGTCCACTACTACTTTAGTTCTGTACAAATATTATTTCATGTTATTTTTCTCCTTTCTTGCTGCAATTTTGTGATGTAATTAATGATCCCGGTGTAGAATGTTTCCATTTTCTTTTTGAAAAAAAAAAAAAATCATGTTTGAACTTAAATTTAGCCTTATATCAATTTTGTCCCTAAACTTTCATTTTATCAATTTAAAACTCAAACTTGATAGGTTGTATTAATTTTAACCCTTAACTTTAAATGTATCAATTTACATCCTCGATTAAGTTTCTGATTTCAATTACCGTTATAAAGGTTTCCCACACATGCACAAAACCATGTATTGTTCTATGATATGTACTTGTTTCTTATTTTTTTAAAAAAATAATCCAAAAATAATTAAATTATTTTAGATGGATCATGAAAACCACAAACTCGACTCTCGAAAGTAGAACCCACACGAAAACAAATGGACTCTTGTGTTCTCCCTCGCTATTTGTGTCCATAATAGCAACGATGGGTGTGAAGAAGATCTATGTGGTGGCATGATTGATGGTGATGACGACCATGACAGTTTCGTTGTCCTCGATGGTGAAGAGTTTGAGCTTGACTAAAATGCGAAAGAAAACAAGAAAGGTGGTGGTGAACAGAGTGATACCGATGAACATAATGAACTGGTCGTAGCTAACCTTTGTCGACCCTGTTAAGACATAATGTCTCTCGTGCACTTCTTTGACTATTGTTCAACAGTTGAGGTTAGGTAGTTGGTGGTTGGTGGTTATGTATAGTCCTTTCAGTCTTTCAACTGATTTATTATTTCCTCGTCTACTTATATCAAGGAGATCTTATATTCGAAATTATCCAATGAATGAACAAGCTAGACAACTCTCCATTATTTGTCTTTTCTCTGCTTCCCTTTGTTCGTTCTAAAAATACCAACTTGGTATCAGAGCCAATATGGCTAACACCTAGGGGTGAGAATCGATCGGTCGGAGTCGATTTTCAACCCCAATCGATCCCCGAACCGACCAAGGTCGGTCGGTTTGGTCAGGCCTTTTTTTTAAAAAAAATTGACCAAAACCGATCGATCGACCGGTCGACGGTCGATAAGTTTGGTCGATTTTTATATTTTTTTAAAAAATATTTATTTAATTAATTATTTAATAATTTATAATTATTATTTGATTATTATTTAATATATTTTAAGAAAATCTTTTTAGTTTTTATTATTTTTATTATTTTTATTATTATAATTATATATATATAATTTTTTTTAAAATATCAGTCGGTTTTGTCAAGCACAAAACCGACCCCAATCGAAAAAGCCACAAAACCGACCGACCGCTCTCGGTTCGATCGGCCGAGTCGGTTTTCGGTCTTTTTTTGCTCACTCCTACTAACATTGATCACTCCTTTTCTTCTTCTGAAACATCAAGGGCTAAAAAACCTCTTAGTCACTCACTTATCCTCAAGACCTCTGGTCCTGTTCACATTTAAGCCACCTAGAACTCCAGAGGTCTAATACAAGGGAACACCCATCGAAACCCCAACCTTTATGAATCTTTTAAACCAATCCACCATGGATCGCAACAATTTCTTGTTGTTGTAAAATATAGTGTTGCCTCTCCTAAGGAGCTAAAGCTTGAGGGACATCTCACGGGAAAAGATCCTTGCCCTGACATGACCATAGTTGTTCCTCCCTCTGAGGATGAGCCTCAATGTTTGTTAATCGCCAATCCTGAATATGATATTTGGGAAACGACTGACCAATTGCTGACATGCTTGCTTTAAAACTCAATGACGTGCGAGGTAGCGTCTCAGGTAACACATTGTCAAACGGAAGAGGAATTGTGGGTTGCCCTTCAGAACTTCTATGAAATGCAAGAAGCAAACTAGAGAGATTACCTGAAACGAATGATGCAACAAACCAAGAAAGGGAATATGAAAATGGTGGAGTATCTTAGTGAAGGGATGAAATCCCGCAGTAGAAGCGAATCGAATCGCCTTGCCTCGATTATGTTACAAAATTAACTCAAAACATACATCTCATGCATTCTATAGGATAAGCATTAAAAGGAGAAGTAATTACCTTTGAAGAACCAATTTCTTCTTGTAATCCCTCCCACGACCTCAATGTTCTCAACGATCTCACGATTCTAAACCCACAAACCGGACACTTCCAAAATGCCTTTTTGGTTGTTCTCAAGAAAGAGGGAGAATGATGGGATTCTTTGGGAAAGGGAATGTAGAGAGAAAATTTTGAGAGAGGTTTTGCTTTTTGATATCTCAAATTCCAAAAATGAGATCACTTGTGTATCAAACGCTTCATTAAGCACTTATTTATAGTGGGTGAGGATAGAGAGAAATTTTCCACCCATTTAGCCCACTTCTCCAAAACCATATATTATACAAATCATATTTGTATAATATAAGGTATCAAATACCTTAATATGTAAATCACATTTGCATAATGTGGAATTAAATTGAATCATATTCAATTTTCATATTTCTCAAATTAATTTCTCCTACTATGCCATAATTCCATAATTAGGCAATAGTATAGTTCAATATGAATTACATTCACATCAAACTATATATTATATCAATTATATCACATATAATTGACATAAAATCCCTTTACATGAATTTGAACACTTCAAATTTATTCCAAAACTTTATACCGTCAATAATTCCATATTTAAGCCAACCGAGGGACCTAATGGACCTACAGATCATGAGCTCCAATGATTCGAGATTAACTGATCAAACTCTTTGATCCCGTTAATCAAAATTCATTAACTACGAGTCACTCCACTATAGACTCGTAGTTGCACTCTCCTCACTGTAGGACAAGTTGTGTCCATCGATATAACCAATGCCTGTGAGTCATCCCTTCAAAGGTCCTTCGTAGTCATAGCTGGGTCAAATTACCGTTTTACTCCTGTGACTACCTCTTGCACCTTAAGTACCACTGATCCTCTAATGAACAACATATTTATGGTCCTACCATAAACAACGTCCTTCTCGGGCTAGTGAGAGGGGGGCCCCATTGTTCAAGACCTAGATTCAACCCTTAAGGGAACAACCTATCTAGATTCCCTAGCTTGAGAACGAGTGAATTCCTTCTTGCATAGTTAAGTTTCCAGCTACCCATGTGGTTCTGCCCTTGAGAAGGTAGGTTTATTGAGTCCGTAACTCTGGCCACTCTCACCCGTACTAGTCAAAGGGCATACCCCCGCAGGCAGGAGTCCGTAACCCACTCAGGATTAAGGTCGAGTCACTAATAGTCATCTATGACTTTATTAGTCATAATCTGTTAAGGGTGTTACACCAGTAGTCTAATAATTCGCGATCCGGTCTTGTCCAATCTCATTGCACAGGATGCCCCCACTCGCATGTCAACCACATGAACTAGCTGGATCGCCTCGTTTGTATCAAATACAAAGTGGGTTGCATCCATAATGTTACTAGGATAAGGTTCCCAACTTTATCCATGTACCATAGACCATTGGGTCATTTACTCAAACATGATCCTACCTGTGTGTCCACTACACACCGTTCAAGATCTCATCTATATGCCCCAGGAGCTTAGTTTATTGGATGAAGTTTAAATTGCAAGAATACAAGATTTGATGAAAAGATAACTTTTATTTATAAACATCAGATTGTTACAAACATCACGAGTTTAGAGCATACACCCCAAAAAACTTCCACTTGACCTAAAGCTTGTTGAGTACTACAACATTTCAGAAATGTAAATACAATAAACTAGGGCATTTAATACCCTTTGTACAAAATACTCCCACTTGTCGTAGTCAGGAAGTGACTTGTAGACCTAGACTCTCTAGGTGACCCTCAAACACCTTAGCCGTGAGAGCCTTTGTAAATGGATCAGCAACGTTGTGCTCCGTAACAATCTTCGTAGCAATCACGTCTCCGCGATGCACAATCTCCCGTATAAGGTGATACTTCCGTTCGATATGTTTTCCCCTCATGGCTTCGAGGTTCTCTTGAGTTGGCTACTGCACCACTGTTATCACAATAAAGATTAAGTTCATGTTTGGAACAACTTCCAAATCCATCATGAACTTCTTTAGCCAAACCGCCTCCTTAGTTACTTCACAAGCTGCTACGTATTCAGGCTCCATCGTGGAGTCCGCGATGCATCCCTGCTTCATGCTTCGCCAAACTACAACTCCTCCGTTAAGAGTAAACAATGATCCCGATGTGGATTTTCTAGAATCTTTATCATCCTGAAAGTCAGAGTCTGTGTATCCCATAAGGATCAAATCCTTTGTCTCATACACAAGCATGTAGTCCCTCGTTCTCCTAAGATACTTGAGGATTGCCTTAATGGTTGTCCAGTGATCACATCCTGGATTGGATTATACCTACTGAAAAATCTCAACTGCATAACAGATGTCGGGCCTAGTACACAACATGGCGTACATCAGGCTACCTACAACTGATGCATAAGGGATCCGTCTCATATTCTTAACTTCTTGAGGTGTCTTAGGACATTGCTCCTTAGACAGATGAACCCCATGTTTGAAAGGCAACAAGTCTTTCTTGGAGTTCTGCATCTTATATCTTATCAACATCTTGTCGATATAAGATGCCTGAGACAAGGCTAGCGTCTTGTTCTTACGGTTCCAGACAATCTGGATACCAATAACATACTACTCTTCTCCTAAATCTTTCATTTGGAATTTTGTAGCTAACCATTCCTTAACGTCGGTAAGGAATCCTACATCATTCTCAATGAGTAGGATATCATCCACATACAACACTAGAAATGAAACAGTGTTGTTGATGATTTTCTTGTAGACACAAGGCTCATCAAACTTTGATTAAAACCATAAGATTTGATAGCCTCATCAAACCTTATATTCCAAGACCTCGAGGCTTGTTTCAGTCCATAAATAGACCGTTTAAGCCTGCAAATTGTCTATTTATGGTCCATGTAGAAGTTTTCATCAAGATTGCCATTCAAGAAGGTCGTCTTGACATCCATTTGCCATACTCCATAGTCATAATATGTAGCAATGGCAAGAGGGATCTTGATAGACTTGATCATGGCAACAGGAGCAAAAGGTTTCTTCATAGTCCACTCCTTCTCGCTAGGTATAACCCTTTGCTACGAGTCTAGATTTGAAGGTCTGTACATTCCCATCTACACCACGTTTTCTCTTGTAGATCTATTTGCAACCTATAGGTTTTTCCTCATCAGGTTGATCCACAAGTTCCCAAACGGAATTAAAGTACATAAACTCTATTTCCTGGTCTATGGATTTAATCCATTCGTCCTTTTCTACATCATCCATTGCTTCATCATATGTCAACAGATCCTCATAGCCGTCATCAGGTATGACAACTTGGATTTCAGTTAAATTCATGTAACGGTCAGGCTGGTTAACGACCTTCCCACTACGTCGAGACATTATCAACTCTTTAGAAGGGCGTACTTGACTTGACGAGCTAGGACCAACAACTCTTGTTGACGTACTAGCACCATCAACAACTTTTGCTGATGAAATGCTCATTTCATTCAACACGATTTTACTTTTTGGTTTGTGATCCCTAATGTGATCCTCCTCAAGGAAAGTGACGTTTGTCGATACAAGCACCCTGTTTTCCTTAGGATCGTAAAATAGACCACCTCTCGTTTTCTTAGGGTAACCTACAAATAGGCATAATTTTGAACGAGATTTCAATTTCTTCGGGTTTGTCACTAGCACATGGACTAGACATCTCCAAATTATGAAATAACATAAACTGCCTTTACGCCCTTTTCAGAGTTCAAAAGGTGTTTCAGAAATACTATTCGAAGGAACATTGTTCAAAATGTATACTTCAGTCTCCACTGCATAACCCCAAAACGAGTCAGGGAGATGAGCATAACTCATCATCGATCGAACCATGTCCAACAAGGTTATATTTCTCTCTCCGATACACCATTCTGTTGTGGCATACCAGGTGCTGAGAATTGGGACGTAATTCCATGTTCTGTCATATAGTCATGGAATTCAAGGTCTATATACTCTCCACCTCGATCAAATCAAAGTGTTTTGATCGATTAACCTAATTGGTTCTCAACCTCAGTCTTAAACTCCTTGAACTTTTCAAGTGCTTCAAACTTGTGGTGCATTAGGTAAACATACCCATATCTTGAATAATCATCTATCAAAGAGATGAAGTATTCATAGCCTCCTCTCGACGCCTGAGGACACTCCTCAGTGAGTGTAAACTTCAAATCGTCGACTACCAAAATCGTGTTAATATTGTTTTTAAAGGTTTGGTAGTTATCACCAGTTAATTTGTCAGAGACTAAGAGTGCAATAACAGAACTAGACATTTTGCTGAAAACATAAAATTCTTATATTAGTTTCTCGCAAAAACTTTTGTTAGAAAATCCAATCAGGTTTTAGCAAAATTAATTTATGATCCTTAGGTTAATTAAAATTGCAATGATACCCCAAAGGCTTAGAATGACCACCACCGAAGGGTAGTCGAATACTCCTCCTTTGGGATGAGACTATCTCGACCAGATCCTAATTCCAGAATAACTCTAATTCCTATAGGCCTCTAGTTTCCATTTTTCGGTATGGATTCATTAACTCTTAATGGATCCCGTGAGTGTAACCCTCTATCTTTAGATTCCAGATTTCCCATCCAACGAAATCCACTGAAGAGAGGACTAAGTTGGAAAATAAACTAAGGCAACACTATCCCTTTCGGGAATTCACGGTGTTCCGACCCCTATGATCAGGCCCTCCGAAGGGATTGTTTGGTCCAAGCCAAACTAGTAGGCAGATCATAGGTGTCTCACGGTATGAATCGATAGAAGAGACCGTGGGACCCATTGACACAAGTCCCGCTCCCACTCACTATAAGTACTCTCTCCATTCACCTTGATTTTGACCCATACAAGCACCACCCAAAGGGGGACGCTCCCATTTGCGCCACGAGGCCGAATATGGATCTCACGATATGAACTTAAAGAGATGCGTAGGTGGAAATTTAATATATCATATACACTTCATTTCCTCCCACTAAGTACTTTATATTAAAGGGATTGACCTAGATAAATCGACTATAATTTACCTAAGTCTACCAATATAACTTTTATATTGGAATTACCTAAGTCTATAAACCATTTATTAAACATAGGTCTAAATGAGTTTATTTATTAACTCTTAATAAACGCCACTCATGAAATATGATTTATAAACCTCTGGATTAAATTCACTCTTAGGTGGGTTCCCAGGTAAGGGTGTTCCGTTTTCGTTAGCTTAAATACCCCAACCTAGTCAGAACCTTCCTTAGACAGAGTTTGTCTTTAATCATAGTTTATAAATCACATTGGTTCCCTAATTCTAATCTTATTAGAACTAGAAACCTAAATCTAATTAATTCAAGTTCTAAAACAATTTTAAAACTAATTAATTAACTTAGGTTACATGTTATAGTGCTTGATCATTAATCACATGAATAATTAGACATACATAACATAATCATCACATGAATAAATGCATGTCAATGTTGTCATAATAATTAATATAACACTTATATTAATTAAATTATGCTATATAATATAACACTTATATTATAAAATAATGCATTATAATGTTTAACCTAAGGTGAGATTTTAAAACTATATGACATATTTTATGCACACAATATTCATACAACATTTGCATAAATAAAATAGCAAAATCGAACCACTTGGCACCCTAAAACATTAATTAAATTCATTATAATCAATATAACAATTATATTAATTATAATTAACATTAATTAATAATAATGAACCAAAATTAGAAATAAAATCAGTTAAAAAAACTTCTCACGTCTCCACAAGCGTCGAAATCGCGCGTTTTCAGCCTCCACTTTGCACGGCGTTGAGACGCCACAACCAGCGTCTCAACGCTGTGCTCACGATCGCGCTCCTCGCGATGCAACGCGCGTGGCGTTGAGACGTGATAACTCTGCAAAATAGAGCTATTAAGTGGACTATCTTGAGTAATTAAGTCCATTTTCGGTATGAACATGTGTTTCTTTTGGCTAGAAGTTGTGCTTTAAGTGGTTGAATTCTGCTAAGTAATGATGAAATCCATTTTGGAAATATTGCAGGTAAAGTGGTGTTTGATTGATGTCACTATGACCTTGGTCAGGGAAATTGTTGTAGCATAGTGAGCCAGTTGCTAAGAGCATGAGAACAAATGCTGGAGCATTTGTAAAGGAGGGTGCAAAGTACTACATGCTGGAGTATTTAGGATGAAGCTGCAACATACCAATTGTTGGAGCAAAAATTATGCAAGAATGCTGAAGTTGCAGTAATGTCTAAAGCTTTCAGTGGAAAAGTACAAGCATTTGGACACGTGGTAGCCACCTAAATTAATGAATCTAACAGTAACTCGCGGCTGGATCAATTAGCAGTGGTTATGTGGGTATTCATGCCACAAAAGCCCTTGTTTGCCATTTGAAGCTTGGTATTTAAGCAACCTATCTTGCCATTTTAAGGAAAAGAAGATTAGGAAGGAAGGAAGGAAGGGAGTTGTTTTCGATAAGGAAAAGTTTTTACCTGATTTAGGGGAGACCGAAGCTGCCTAATTGGGAGAGAAGCCACCTTGGGAAAGAAGTTAATCTCACATTTGGAGGTTGTAGTCGTCCCATCTCTTGTTTTATTTTTCTCATTCATTACATTCTGAATTTGTAGTTAGGACTAAATTCTTGTTTCCAAAATTTGTTTATTGTTAGACCTTGTCATGTTTATCAAGTTTAATGCAAGTTTCCTTTGTTGTTCTTCTTTTACCATTATGAGCTAATTTAGTTAAGGGGAAGAATTAGGGGAGGTTTTGTGAATTTGAGCTATCTGTGAAGGCATGAGTTTCACTTATCCACACTTCTAGTCTTTGTGTGCTTAATACTAGCTTAGATCCGTTTGGCCAACCGATTTAAGTTGTGTTTATTCTGAATTTGAGAAAAGAAAGAATAAGTTGATTTCATTAACTGAGATTAGTTCTTATTAAGGGTTAGCTCCAAGGTAATTAAGGATATTAGGGATGGTAGCTCACCTAATTAATGCAAAGATGGAATTAATAATTAGGCAAGTAATGAGAATTAGTTGTCGTAACTTAAGATCTCTGGAAAGAGTCAGTGAGAACTTGCAATAAGTGTTGGAGCAATCTCATTGCTGCAGCAAAACCATCCCCCTAATTCAACCCTTGCCTTAGTCAATTGAAGCTAATTGTTATTTGGTGATCTAGTCTTTAAACCTTGTCTTTGTTATTCTCAAGTTAAGTTCTGTTGATATCTTATGCAAATTTGAAGTGTTGGTTACCTTAAGTCTATTAATGACAACTCAATATCTTGACCCTTTTGTGAACTAATTCCCTGCGGGATCGATACTCTTCTTATCACTTGTTGCAACAAGGTTGTGTATACTTGTACACATTAAGGTGTTGTTGATTCATTTTATTTGATACTCCTTTATTGCACCAAGACGCTGCGCCTACAACAAGCCACGGTCCGCAAGCCTAGGGTTGAGACGTCGGTGCACAACATCTCAACGCCATGCTCTGTACATAATAGAACTTCTTCTGTTTTGGCTCGTTTTTGCTCCGTTCTTTACAGCAACCTCCTTGCCACGAACGACACAGACTTACAAACTCGATATACATAACAAAATACCCAAAACAACGGGCCCTTACATTGAACTCTTCAATGAAACGAAATATAAATCTATGGTGCCAAAAAGTGTAAACATTCAATTTGCAAACCCACATTCATCTCATGAAATGTAAGCCTACCCATCTCTAATTTGAGAAAATTCAGAACACAAGCGGAAGCAAGATTGGCTTTGATACCAATTGAAGGGATGAAATCTCGCAGCAGAAGCGAATCGAATCGCCTTGCCCCGATTGTGTTACAAAATTAACTAAAAACATACATCTCATGCATTCTATAGGTTAAACATTAAAAGGAGAAGTAATTACCTTTGAGGAACCGATTTCTTCTTGTAATCCCTCCCGCGATCTCAATGTTCTAAACAATCTCACGATTCCGAACCCACGAACCGGACACTTCCAAAATGCCTTCTCGGTTGTTCTGAAGGAAGAGAGAGAATGGTGGGATTCTGTGGGAAATGGAATGCATAGAGAATTTTGAGAGACGTTTTGCTTTTCGATATCTCAAATTTCAAAAATGAGATCACTTGTGTATCAAACGCTTCATTAAGCACTTATTTATCATGGGTGAGGGTGGAGAGAAATTTTTCACCCATTTAACCCATTTCTCCAAAACCATATATTATACAAATCATATTTGTATAATATAAGGTATCAAATACCTTAATATACAAATCACATTTATATAATGTGGAATTAAATTGAATCATATTCAATTTTCATATCTCTTAAATTAATTTCCCCTGCTACGCTATAATTCCATAATTAGGCAATAGTATAGTTCAATATAAATCACATTCACATCAAACTAAATATTATATTAATTATATTACATATAATTGACATAAAATTCCTTTATATGAATTTGAACACTTAAAATTCATTAAAAAACTTTATACTGTAGAATTCCATATTTGAGCCAACCGAGAGACCTAATGGACCTACAGATCATGAGTTCCAATGATTCGAGATTAATTGATCAAACTCTTTGATCTCGTTAATCAACATTCATTAACTACGAGTCACCCCACTATAGACTCGTAGCTACACTCACCTCACTCTAGGACAAGTTGTGTCCATCGATATAACCAATGCCCGTGAGTCATCCCCTCACAGGTCGTTCATAGTCACAGCTGGATCAAATTACCGTTTTACCCCTATGACTACCTCTTGCACTTTAAGTACCACTGATCCTCTAATGAGCAACGTTTTTATGGTCCTACCATAAACAACGTCCCTCTCGGGCCAGTGAGAGGGTGGGGCCATGTTGTTCAAGACCTGGATTCATCCCTTAAGGGAACAACCTATCTAGATTCCTTAGCTCAGGAAAGAGTGAATTTCTTCTTGCGTAGTTAATTTCCCAGCTACCCACATGGTTCTTCCGTTGAGAAGCTAAGCTTATTAAGTCGTCAACTCTTACCACTCTTACTCGTACTAGTCAAGGGGAAAACCCCCACAGACAGAAGTCTGTAACCCGCTAAGGATTAAGGTCAACTCATTAATGGTCATTTATGAATTTATTAGTCCTAATATGTTAAGGGTGTTACACCAGTAGTCTAATAATTCGCGGTCCGATCTTGTACAATCTCATTGCACAGGATGCCCCCACTCGCGTGTCAACCACATGAACTAGTTGGATCGCCTCGTTTGTATCAAATACAAAGTGGATCGCATCCATAGTGTTACTAGGATGAGGTTTCCAACCTTATCCATGTACCATAGACCATTTGCGTCATTTACTCGAACGTGATCCTACTTGTGTGTCCATTACACACCGTTCAAGGTCTCATCTGTATGACCCTGGAGCTTAGTTTATTGGATTAAGTTTAAATTGCGAGAATACAAGATTTGATGGAAAATAACTTTTATTTATAAACATCAAGTGGTTACCAACTTCACGAGTTTAGGGCATACACCTCAACACTTAGCATTATGAAAAAGTTACTTAGATAGTTTATGTTTGGCAGGTTCTCCTGTGGACGAAAAGGATCTCATCTTATACGTTACAACTTGGCTTGACGATCAATACACACCCATTGTAGTGGTGATTCAAAACAAAGAGATTGAAGGGAACTGAATCCCTATGCAGAAGCGAATGATCGCCTTTGCTCTCAATTGTGTGACATAGAAATACTCAAAACATAGAAAATCTAAGCTAAGCATGTATCTTGAAAGCATAAAAGGGTTAGTAGGTTACCTTTGAAGATCAGTTCTTCAAGTTGTTCCTCGTCGTCTACGAGCTCCTCTTCTCTACAATCAAATCCTCTAAACACCACCAAAAGACCTTCTCGGTTGTTCTCTAGGAGAGGGAGAGAGGTGGGATCTTCTTTTGGATTAGGGATGTTTGTAGAGAGATTTTGGAGAGAACTCTTGTTACTAACTCCACATAAATGGTTCCTAAGATGCAAAACCACACAAATGGTTCAAGTGTCCCAAAATGCATCCAAAATGATACTTTTATAGGCAATGTGGGTGGAGACAAATCCTCCACCCATTTTGCTACTAACTCCACATATTATGCATGAATGCATAATATAAGGTAGCAAACACCTTATTATATGAATCATATTCACATAATGTGGAGAAATTGGATTTAATTAAATCTAATTTCATTTCTCCAAAATTCTACCATTAGTTATGTCCTAATTCCATAATTAGACACAATTAAGTTCAATATGAATCATATTCACATTGAACTATATTATTTATCAATCATATCACATATATATATAATCCCTAAATTTTAACTTGAACATTTCAAATTCATTCCAAAACTTTATACCCTCTATTAATTCCTTGTTGAGCCAACCGAGGGACCTAATGAACCTACAGATCATGAGCTCCAACGATACGAGATTGACTAATCAAACTCATTGATCCCGTCAATTAACATTCGTTAACTACGAGTCACTCCACTAAAGACTCGTAGTTGCACTCTCCTCACTGTAGGACAAGTTGTGTCCATCGATATAACCAATGCCTGTGAGTCATCCCTTCACAGGTCCTTCGTAGTCATAGCTGGGTCAAATTACCGTTTTACCCCCGTGTCTACTTCTTGCACCTTAAACACCACTGGTCCTCTAATGAACAACAAGTTTATGGTTTGACCATAAACATTATTCCTCTCGGGCCAGCAAGTGGGAGGGGCCCCGTTGTACAAAACTTGGATTCAACTCTTAAAGGAACAACCTATCTAGTTACCCTAGAACGGAAACGAGTGAATTCCTTGTTGCGAAGTTGAGTCCCCAGCTCCCTACAAGGTTTCATCCCTGAGAAGGTAGACATATTGAGTCAGCAACTCTGACCACTTTCACCCGTATTAGTCAAAGAACAATCCCTGACAGTCAGGAGTTTGCAACTCGCTCAAGATTCAGGTTGAATCACTATTGGTCATTGTTTGAATTATTAGCCCTAACCTATCATCGGTGTTATTGGATTAGTCTAACAATTCTTGGTCTAGTCTTGTACAAACTCCTTGCACAGGATGCCTCCACTCGCATGTCAACTACATGAACGAGCTGGATCACCTCGTTTGTATCAAATACAAAGTGAGTCTCATCCATAGTGTTAACAGGATGAGGTTCCCAACCTAATTCATCTACTATAGACCATTCGGGTCACATTCTAAATGTGACCCTGGAGCTTAGTTTATTAGATTTAAGTTTGTAATTGTGAGTATACAAGTTTAAAGGAAAAATAACAACTTTATTCATTTCATCAAATAATTACAATTACACGAGTTTAGGCATAAATCCCAACAGAGATGACTTGGAATCAGGTTCAATCTCAACTCCTGAATTTTGAAATTCGTCAAGAAAAACTTTCTGCTCTAAAATGTTTCTACCAACCAACCACCAACAAATGTGGTTTTTACTCTCCCTTAAAACACTTAATCTAGGCAGTCAGCCAAAGGTTATAATCACAACCATTAGAGGTCTAACCATGGAAGAGGAAAAGGAAGGTCCTCGGGAAGTTCTAAACCAATCTGTTAGCTATGTGGGAAAATTGGTCACACGATAGTAGTTTGTTACTTTCGTTATGAAAAGAGCTTTAATTCTTCACTCTCCAAACTCTCAAGCCAAAACATCAGTTAGAAATCCCTCAACCCTGATAGCTACTCCTGAACATGTTGGCAACAATAGTTAGTATCTAGACAGTGGGGCAAGTAATCATCTCACTTCAAACTTGAGCAACCCGTCTGTTAAGATTAATTACACATGTCGGATCAAATTATGGTTGGCAATGGTACTGAACTTTCTATTAAGTATATTGGTATCGGTCTCATGTCAGAAATCTTACACTAACAGAGATGATGTATGTGTAAGAGTCTATATTAAGAAAGCGGAAGCAATTTCGGATTTCGAACACTCTAAGTTGATCAATTTTACAAAATAAAAAGCATGCTCAAATCTGGAAGAACAAAGAATAAGAACCCATACCTTTGTAGCTCAAAATTCTCCTAATCCGTGGGCAATCTTTGATCACAAACTAGTTGCGACCACCACTAGTGTCTTCCCTATTATCCTCAGCCTTGGAACAGTTTGTGGGATCCTTTATTGAGAGCATTTGAAGAGAGATGGGGGAAAGGTCTAAAAAATGTAAATCAGAAAAATTATGATCAATCCTACTTAATCCATTAGTTTCTTCTTCAATTAAAGAAACCAAAAGCTTCTTCAAGCTAGGAGAAGATCACAACAAGAAGATGAGAATGATTAAGCAAGAAGGAGGTGCTCAATTATGGTGAATTTGACATTCAAAGAAGTTTGTTCACCATATTTGAGTTTGGGTCAATTGAAACTTCAAAATTAAATTTGAATTTTCATTTAATTTTAATTCAAAATTAATATAAAATTAATTTTAAATTAAAATCAATTTATTAATTTAATTAATTAATTTTAAATAATTATTTAATTTAATATCAAATATCAAATTAAATAATTGGACCAATCCCGATTTCTTAAATCGACCGTTCGAACATGAATCCCTATTCATATTATAAACCGAACCAATATTTAAATCATATTTAAATACGCCCACCTCTTCTTTATCATAGTTTAATTCATAATTAATCTATGACACGTTAAGTATATCACATATAATTAACGTTTTCTCTCAAAATCGAATTTGAACAATTCAAATTCTTTTCTCTCAAATATTACAAGGCTTAGTTCGAGCTAGTAAGGGGGACCTAATGGACCTACAGATCATGAGCTCCAACGATACGAGATTAACCGGCCAAACTCTTTAGCCTAGCTAACGTTAACCACCGAGACACTCCACTAAAGCCCAGTGGCTGCACTCTCCTCACTGTAGATATATTTCTGTCTACTCGATGTAACCATGATTATTAAGTCGATCCTTCACAGGTCGTTCGTAATTACAGTTAGGTCAAAAATATCGTTTTACCCCTGTAATTACTTCTTGTTCCTTAAGTCCCACTGATTCTCTAATGAACAATTGGTTTGTGGTCCAACCAATCGGGCCAATGAGAGGGGTGGACCTTTTGTTCAAGACCCGGAGTCATCACTTAAGGGAACAACCTCTCTACTAATCCCTAAAGCGGGTAGAAGTGAATTCCATCTTGCAGAACTATGTTCCCAGCTATCTACCCGATCTTATGCCTGAAATGGGAGGCTTATTGAGTCGGCTATCTCAGACTACTCTCACTCATGCGAATCTAAGAATAATTCGAATAAACAGGAGTTCATGGCATGCTTAGGATTAAGATCGAGTTACCTAGGTCATCATATGAATATAGTCAGTTAAGACAGTAAACAGAGTTATAAAGTCTAAGTGATTATTTCTCGGTCCAGACTTATGCAAACTCATTGCATAGGACGCCCCCACTCGCATGTCTCCCATGAACGATTCAGGATCACATCGTTTGTACTTTTACAAAGTGGGTCGCATCCATAGTGTCCCTAGGATAAGGTACCTAACCCTATCCCTATACTATAGACCGTTCTGACTATAACTTGAACCTGATCCACTTTTATGGCACATATAAAGTTCAAGTATACATCCTATAGCCATGGGTTCTTTATTGGATTAGGGTTTCAAAATATACAATTCACTTTATTCAATAACATCTTTATTGAATAAATCTCAATAACATATTTATTGCTAAATAGAATATACATTCAGTTTACAAATCCATGAGTTTTAGGACATAAAACCCAACAAACTCCCAATTAGACTAAAATGTCAGTGGAGTCAAACATGCTCAACAAAAACACTGTCCTATTGTAAAACTCGTAGTCCTAGACTCTCTCGGTGTCCCTCAAACACTTTAGCCGTGAAGGGCTTTGTAAACGGATCAACAATGTTGTGCTCCGAAACGATCTGCGTGACGATCACGTCTCCTCGGGTCACAATCTCGCTGATGAGATGATATTTGCGCTCAATATGCTTTCCACGCTTATGGCTTCTAGGTTCTTTAGAATTTGCCACTGCACCACTATTATCACAATAAAGGGTGATAGGGAAATTCATATTTGGAACAACTTCCAAATCAGTAAAGAATTTTCTAAGCCATACAACCTGCTTCGCAAGCTGCGACGTACTCAACCTCCATGGTAGAGTCAATAATACAACCTTTATACTCTTCCATATTATAGCTCCTCCGTTAAGAGTGAACACTGATCCTGATGTGGATTTCTTCGAATCTACATCAGTCTGAAAATCAGAGTCAGTGTATCCTGCAAGGATCAAATCCTTTGTGCCATACACAAGCATATAGTCTCTCGTTCTGCTAACATACTTGAGGATATTCTTAACGACAGTCCAATGATCATATCTTGGATTGGACTGATACCTGCTGACAATTCTCACTGCATAGCATATGTCGGGTCGAGTAAATAGCATGACATACATCAGACTACCGACAACTGATGCATAGGGAATGCATCTCATATCCTCAATTTCTTGAGGTGTCTTAGGACATTATTCCTTCGACAAATGAATTCCATGCCTGAAAGGTAATAAACCCTTATTGGAATTCTACATCTTATATCTAATCAACATCTTGTCAATATAAGATGCCTGAGACAACGCTAGCGTTTTGTTCTTATGATTCCGAACAATTTAGATTCTAAGGACAAACTGAGTCTCTCCCAAATCTTTCATTTGGAATTTGGTCGCCAGCCATTGCTTAACGCCAGTCAGGAATCCTGCATTATTCCCAATGAGGAAGATATCGTCTACGTATAAGACTAAGAAAGCTACAGTAGTATTGACTATCTTCTTGTAGACACAAGACTCGTCATTATTATGTTCAAAGCCATAAGATTTAATCGCAGTATCAAATCTTATATTCCAGGATCTAGATGCTTGTTTCAATCCATAGATAGATCGTTTAAGCTTGCAAACTTTTTGCTCTTGACCCTGAATTATGAACCCCTCTGGTTGATCCATATAGATACTCTCTTCAAGATGACCATTCAGAAAGGTTGTCTTGACATCCACTGGTCCCTATCTATATCATTCATTGCCTGTTTATAAGTCAATGGATCCTTTATGCCATCATCAGGTATGACGACCTGGGTTTTAGTTAAACCCATGTAACAGTCGGGTTGTCTAACATCCCTCTCACTACGTCCAGGCATTCTCAACTCTTGAGAAGGACCAGCTTAATCAACAACTTTTGTTGATTTATCTGTAGTTTCCCTGGAAATTTCGCTCAAGACAATTCTGCTATGAGGCCGATGATCTCTCATGTGGTCTTCCTCTAAGAGTGTGGCATTTGTCGACACAAGCACCTTGTCTTGTTGAGGATCATAAAACAAACCACCTTTCATTTCCTTGGAGTATCCTACGAATAGACATAATTTTGAACGATGTTCCAATTTCTTTGGATAGGACACTAGCACATGTGTCGGACATCTCCAAATCCTGAAGTGACGTAAACTACTTTTACGCCCTTTCCATAACTCATAGGGTGTTTCTGAAACACTCTAAGAGGGAACCATGTTCAAAATATATGCAACATCTTCTACAACATATCCCCAAAACGAACTAGGCAGTTGAGCGTAGCTCATCATGGATCGAACCATGTCTAAAAGGGTCATATTTCTGCTGAGGTGTACCGGGTGCTGAGAGTTGGAATACGATTCCATGTTCTATCATATAGTCTTGGAATCTCAAATCCATATACTATCCACCTCAATCTGATCGAAGTGTTTTAATCATTTTACCTAACGAGTTCTCAACCTCTACCTTATACTCCTTGAACTTTTCAAGGGTTTTAGACTTATGATGCATCAGGTAAAGATAGCCATACCTAAAATAATCATCAATGAAAATGATGAAATATTCATACCCTCCTCGTGCCCTTGATGGAGATCTGATCTCCTTGAGCAGCGGAAACGTGTTTGGGATCATAAATTGCTTGATTGTTTTAATTGAAACAAAAACCAATACATTGATAAATAAAACAGAACAAGCATGGAAATTATAATGCTATTAGACATGGATTAAATGCAAATATGCAAACATGAATAAAGTTTAACAATTAAACTAAATGGAAGAAAAATACCTTTGTAGTTTCAACTTGCAGCAACTCCTTGCTCCAAACAAGACAGCAACACAGGAACTTCCAAGATGCTTCTCTGTTTTCTTCAATTGGACAACACCACGAGGAAAACCTTCTATCCTCTGAGATCTTAGAACAAAAACCTTTGTGGGAAGGATTCCAACTTTTGGAAGATGAAGGGAATTAGAGTGAGTTAGAGAGAGAGCAATTCACCAATTGCATCAAAATTTATCGAATAATGCACACCCCTTCTCCCTGTTAAGCTATCGATAGGGAGAAAGAAAGGGATAATAATAATAATCATAATAATTAAATAATAATTAAATAAAATTTAATTATTAATTCAAATAATACAAATTAAATATCATATATTTAATTTGGATTAAATCTCATTTAATCATATCACCCCCTTTAACCTATAGTTTTAATGTACATCCAAAGCACATTATTAAATTTTAACTATATAGTTTTCAAATGTGAATCACATTCACATTTAATATAATATTTGAACTCTTTCAAATATTCAATTCTCTCATATAATTTTAATATGAATCATATTCACATTAAATTTATAATATATAGTTCCAAAACTATATATTATATCGTATCTAAATACATTAAATATATTTCCTAATGAATTTGAACATTTCAAATTCAAATGATCTAAGAACCCTTTACGAGCTAGAAGGTGGACCTAATGGACCTATAGATCAGAAGCTCCAACGATACGAGATTGCTCGGTTAATCTCATTAACCTTCCAATCAACATTCGTTAACTGCGAGAACACTCCACTAAAGTCCCACAACTGCACTCTTCTCACTGCAGATATATTTTTGTGTCCATGGATATTGACCAATAACAGCAAGTCAATCCTTCATGAATGTTCGTAACACCACCGGGTCAAATTCTTTGTTTTACCCACAGGTTACATCTTGTGCCTTAAGTACCAAAGTGCTCCTCTAATGAACAATTTGTTTGTGGTCCTACCAACAAACAAAGTTCTTCTCGGGCCAATGAGAAGGTCGGGCCCTTTGTTCAAGTCCCGGAGACACCACTTAAGGGAACATTCCTCTACTTACCCTAGTAGGCGGGAAGGAGTGAATTCCATCTTGCTAAGTTAAGTTCTCAGCCGCTCACTCGGTCTTGTCCCCAAGAAGGTAGGCATATTGAGTCGGCGAATCTGGCCACTCTCACCCATACTAGTCAAAGGACAATCCCTCGCGAACAGGAGTTCATAACCTGCTTAGGATTGAGATCAAGTTGCCTAGGTCATCCTAGTGAAATAGAAACCTAATTAGTCAACGGAGTTACAACTAGAGGTTACTATTTCGTGGTCCGGTCTTATGTAATCTCATTACATAGGATATCCCCACTCACATGTCATCTACACGAACACGTTAGGATTAGAGTGTTTGTATAAAATACAAAGTGGGCCACATCCATAGTTTTACCAGGGTAAGGTACCCAAACCTTATCCCCTAACTATAGACCCTTTAGGCTGTATCTCGAATCGAGATCCTTTTTATGTACATTACATTCAGTTAGAGATTCATTTAACAACCTTGGATGTTTAGTTTATTGGATTTAGGGTTTATATAAAGGCAAACTCGTAGATAACGAACAATAACACTTTATTGAAATAATAACACTTTATTACATTAATTAGAACATAATTACAAACTACGAGTTTTAGGACATAAATCCCAACAAACTCCCACTTGAACTAAAACTCTAGTGTGGTACATCATAATCTAAAACAGTGGTTACAAGAGATAGAAATACAATAAACTAGGGCATCCATATACCCCATTACATATCTCCCACTTGTCCTAGATTAGCCTATGTACATATCTCGTAGACCCAGACTTTCCAGATGACCCTCGAACACTTTAGTCGTGAGAGTCTTTGTAAACGGATCAACAATATTGTGCTGCGAAGCGATCTTCGTGACTGTCACATCTCCTCGCTGCACTATTTCTCGTATCTGGTGATACTTCCTCTCGATGTGCTTACCTCGCTTATGCCTGTGAGGTTCCTTCGAATTGGCTACCGCACCACTGTTGTCACAGTATAAGGTGATGGGAGATTCCATATTTGGAACAACTTCCAAATCGATAAGAAATTTCCTTAGCCAAACAACCTCTTTTTAGCCGCTTCCTGGCAAGCGACATGACATACTCAACCTCCATTGTGGAGTCAGCGATGCATCCTTGCTTGATGTTTCGTCATATTATAGCTCCCCTGTTAAGGGTGAAAACTGATCCTGATGTGGATTTCCGAGAATCCTTATCGGTCTGAAAATCAGAATCAGTGTATCCAGTAAGGATCAAATCCTTGAGACCCATACACAAGCGTATAGTCCTCGTTCTCCTTAGATACTTGAGGATATTTTTAACTGTTGTCCAATGGTCTAACCCTTGATTGGACTGGTACCTACTGACTATTCCCACTGAATAGCAAATGTCCGGCCTCGTGCACAACATAGCATACATTAAGCTACCTACTGCAGAGGCATAGGGAATATGTCTCATATCCTCAACTTCTTGAGGTGTCTTGGGACACTGTTCCCTAGACAGATGAACTCCGTGCCTGAAGGGAAATAAGCCTCTCTTGGAATTCTGCATCGAATATCTGGACAACATTTTATCGATATAAGACGCTTGAGACAGTGCTAGCGTTCTGTTCTTGCGATTCCTAAAGATCTGAATCCCAAGAACATATTGCGCCTCTCCCAAATCTTTCATTTGGAACTGGGTCGCTAGCCAATTCTTTATGTCAGTAAGGTATCCTACATCATTCCCAATGAGTAGGATATCATCCACATAAAGTACTAACAAAGCTACTTTTTCGTTGATGATCCTCTTGTAAACACAAGGCTCATCAACGTTTTGGTCAAAGCCGTAAGACTTGATCGCAGTATCAAATTTTATATTCGAAGATCTTGACGCTTGTTTCAATCCATAAATGGATCGATTAAGCTTGCAAACTTTTTGCTCCTGACCTTGGGCTATGAACCCTTCGGGCTGAGACATATAGATGCTCTCGTCAAGATTACCATTCAAAAAGGCAGTCTTGACGTCCATTTGCCAAATTTCATAATCATAAAACGCGGCTATGGACAAGAGTATTCTTATAGACTTTAGCATAGCAACAGGGGAAAAAGTTTCTTCATAGTCAACTCCTTCCCTTTGGGTAAAACCCTTTGCTACAAGCCTAGCCTTAAAGGTCCAGTGCCTTTACTCGGCGCATCTCTCTTTCTCTTATAGATCCATTTACACCCTATGGGTCTAACCCATTCATGTTGGTCTACAAGTTCCCATACTGAATTGAAGTCCATTGACTCCATTTCAAGGTCCATGGCTTTGATCCATTGGTCCTTGTCTACGTCATTCATTGCCTGTTTATAAGACAATGGATCTTCTACGCCGTCATCATGTATGACAACTTGAGTTTCAGCTAAACCCAAGTAGCGGTCAGGTTGAGAAACAATCCTCCCACTGCGTCGAGGCATTCCCAACGATTGAGAAGGACGAGACTGACTTGAGGTGCTGGCTCTTCCATCAACTCTTGATGAAGGTCCAGCTTGATCAACAACTCTTGTTGGTTCATGTGTAGCTTCATTTAGTACTAATTTACTACGCGATTTGTGGTTTCTCATGTGATCTTCCTCCAAGAATGCGGCGTTTGTCGATACAATCACCTTGTTATCTTGTGGGTCGTAGAAAAGACCACCTCTCGTTTCTTTGGGATAGCCAACAAATTGGCACAGTCTTGAACGAGGTTTCAGTTTCTTTGGGTTTGTCACGAGCACGTGTGTCGGACAACCCCAAATCCTGAAGTGTTGTAAACTAGGTTTACGCCCCTTCCTGATTCAAAAGGTGTTTCAAATACTTTTGATGGAACACTGCTCAAGATTTGAAGCTGCAGATCTCTACTGCGTATCCCCAAAACGAGGCAGCAAATCGAGCATAACTCATCATAGAACGAACCATGTCTAACAAGGTTCTATTTCTCCTTTCTGACACACCATTTTGCTGTGGTGTATTAGGTGCAGAGAGTTGAGATTTAATTCCATGTTCTATCATATAGTCCTGGAATCTCAAATCCATATACTCTCCACCTCGATCAGATCAAAGTGTTTTAATGGTTTTCCCTAATGCATTCTCTACTTTAGCCTTATACTCTTTAAACGTTTCAAGAGCCTCAGACTTGTGATGCAATAGATATAGATAATCATACCTCGAATAATCATCTATAAAAGAGATGAAATATCCGTACCCTCCTCGAGTTTTAACATTCACCGGACCACAAAGATCCGAATGTATAAGTTCTAAGGGTTTTATGGCTCTGTAACCTTTTCCTGTAAAAGGTCGCTTGGTCATTTTACCTTCCAAGCATGATTCGCAAGGAGGTAAAGAATCATTTTCTAACTTGTTTAGAAGTCCATTCTTAGAGAGCCTCTCAATCCGGTTGAGATTAATATGACCAAGTCTAAGATGCCATAGATAGGTATTATTATTTGGAGAAATTCTTTGCCTTTTATTTTGAGTAGTAGCATTTTTAAACATCTCATGATTTAAAATTGCTTTAGTTTTGCTCAGTTTAAGTACATACAAGCCATTTTTCAATTTAGCAGAACAAATATTCAAAACAAGATTGAACATTTATTTCAACTCCATTTTGAAGCTTTTTCTCTCGTTTTGCATAGCATGATGATTCGTATCACACCCTCTTTCAAAATGAACGCTTCATTAATCGAAAAAGAAATACAATATCCAAGTTCTATTAAACAAGAGATAGAAATTAAGTTCCTTTTAAGCTTAGGAACTATATACAGATTTTTTAATAAAAGAAATCTATCTCCGAAAATAGCTTGACATCTCCCACTGCACGAACTGAGACGACGTCTCCTGTTCCGACCCTGAGCGTCATCTCACCCTCTTCGAGCTCCTTGAAGGAACTAGTTTCCTGAAATGAAGAGCAAACGTGATCAGTGGCTCCCGAATCAAGTATCCAGGTAAAATCATCATTTTCCACTAAACAAGTTTCAAGAACAAGTAAATCTAATTTACCTTTCTTCTCTTTGAGCTCAGCAAGGTACTTTGGGCATTTTCGCTTCCAGTGCCCATCCACGTTGCAGTGGAAACATTTTCCTTTATCTGCAACCTTGGCTTTTCCCTTGCCCTTGTCAGCAGCAGGTGCCTTCCCTTTCCCTCCTATTTTCTTCTTTTGGGTCTTCTTAAGCCCGGAAGATGAGTTACTGAGACTTAGTCCCGGAGGATGAACCATTCGGAACCTTACGGAATGGGCAAACAGTTTGCCTCTCCATCACCCTGCCCTTATTCTTCATAAGAGACTGAAAGTATGTAGTTCATTAAGGAGAGTAGTCAGGTTATACTCTATCTTATTCATCACCGCATTGCTGCGGAATTGCAGGAAACTCTTCGGAAGAGATTCCAGGATGAACGATACCTGACATTGCTCGTCAATGACCGCTTCGTTCATCTCAGCCACGTTGAAGTGGACCATCAGATCAAGAACGTGTTCTCTCACCGATGACCCTCCTTCATACGGGAGTTATAAACGTATTTGAGGGATTCGTCTTTGAATCTGTCATTTGGTTGTCCAAACATTTCCTGCAGCGAACTCATGGTCTCATGAGCTGAGACCATGCCCTCGTGCTTTTTGGCTAGAACTTCAGAAACACTAGCCAAAATGTAGACCTTGGCCTTGTCATTGGCCTTGATCCAATGTGATCGTCGCCTCCTTATGCAGTTGAGGAGTGTTACGAGCAGGGATTTGAGGACATTCCTTAGACAGTACAAACCGTAGGTCGTCAACAACGAGAATCGTATTCAAGTTGGACTTCCACGTAGTAAAATTCTCACCAATTAAACGATCGCTTTTGAGTAAGGTTATTATAGAGGACGACATGCTGAAAATCAAAAATAGTTCTAATTAGTTATGCCTTTTTAACCCATTGTAAAAACCAATCAAATTTAGCAAAATTATTAAAGAACCCTATTGTTTAAACTAAAACCACTGTTTAAATTAAACCTTTAATTTTGCAACGATACTTCAAGGGTTTAGAATAAAAGCCTCCGTCGGGCGGTTAGTCATTCCTCCCTTGAATTGAGACTTTCTCAGCAAATTCTCACTACCAGAACATCTCATGTCCCAATGGTCCTTAGCTACCGTTTGTTTGGTCAAGGATTTGTTAACTAACTTAACTCATCCCGTAAATGTGACCCTACCATTTTCAGATCCAATAGGCCCGAGCCAACAGGCTACTATTAAGAAAGACAACTGATGGCAAACAACCTAAGAGACCCTATCCATTTCTGGAGTTCGCGGTGTTCCGATCCCTATAGTCAGGCCCTCCGTAGGGTTTGGCTGTTCTAGGACAACCTAGCAGGCGGACTATAGAAATCTCACGGTTCAACCTAATGGAGGAGACCGTAGGATACGTTGACACGCGTCCTGCTCCCATTTACTATAGATACTTCACTCATTCACCTTGGTATTGAACCATGCAAACACATACCGTAGGGGGACACCCTATTGACGCCGCGTAGCCGAGCATGGAACTCACGGTGTGAACTCTTGAGGACGTGAGAGTAAACTCGATGCGAACATCTCGTTTTCTCCCACTGAAGTTCCTAAAATTAGGGTATAGATTTAACTTAGTTGGATTCTGGCTAAAAGAATCTATCTAAGTCTATGCCTATTATAACTATTATAACTAGGTCTTAACACCTTATGTCTAGGTGAATAAACATTTTAATTACCTAGAGATAAAATAGAACTAAGGTTAATTCAACTCAGGTTCCGGGTCAGTTCCCAGGTAGGAGGTGTTCCATTAACCGTCAGCTTAAATACTGACACTTTTGAGAGAACTTCACTTGGTAGAGAGTTCCCTTATAACCAAAGTTCTAATGTCCTATTAGATTTTAAACTATTTAAAATTCTACGTAAGACCAATTTCTAATCCTATTAGAAATTAAAACTTAGGTCTAAATTAATTTTAAACAATTTAAAACTAATTCAAATTTTAACCCAAGTTCATATGTTTGCATGCATTTCTTTATTATAGGTTATGGTTTCTAAAACCCCTTTTAATTTATAACTTTTATAAATTTTAATAATTAACCTATGAAAGAAACTATATTATAAATCCAACCATCTATATTCAAATTGGAATTATTAAAGGAATTCAACTATTTGAATTATAAAATTACTTAAACAAAATAACATTTATTTTAAACTAAGTAATTTCATGCTCCATGCAATTTATTTTCCATATAATCTAATTATAACACTTATAATTAATTACTCATGAAAAAATAAATTAATCATGCATTCAACCATATTCATATAACATTTAATATAAATAAAATGCATGAACATGCTTATCCTAAGGTGGGAATAATCTAAATGACATTCATAAAGACATAAAACTGTAAAACCTGAATAATTTGGCCCCTAAAGTGTAAAAAAAAATAAATTACATTAATTTATTTCATGAAACTGGTCCAAAAACACCCTAAACCGGCCTTGAACCGCTCGACCCGGACCAAAAATGCTGAACCAGTCGAACCGGTCTGCAGCTGCTGGAATGCCCCATGGCGTTGCAACGCGATGCCAGCATTGCAATGCCTGCTTCGTCATCTTGCGCACCTGGTATCGGGGTAGCGTTGCAACGCCGAGGCGCGCGTTACCGCGCCGCCGACCTTTGAACGCCCACGTCGATAGGGAGCGATGGCGTTGCGACGCCGTTCTTCAGCGTAGCAACGATGATGAACGGCGTTGCAATGCTGCTGTAGCATTGCAACGTTGTTGCTTCGGCAGTGGCAGAAACTCACGAACACAGCAGCTTCATTCTTCAATTTCTCATTCGATTTTCAACCGAATTGCATGAAACGGGTCCCGAACGACTCGTAACTCAATTATAGACTCAATTATGCACTTTTTGCCCAAAAACGCAGGGGCCTTTACATACAATTTGAACAAAATCGAAGTAAACTAAGGCCAATTTATTCCTAAACAAGTTTTACAGCAAACCAAATGCATTTCCCACCAAATCAATGCAATTTTGTTTCAAAACAAAACAAATCAAGCATTGCTCTGATACCAATTGATGGAGATCTGATCTCCTTGAGCAGCGGAAATGTGTTAGGGATCGTAATTGCTTGATTATTTTAATTGAAACAAAAACCAGTACATTGATAAATAAAACAGAACAAGCATGGAAATTCTAATCCTATTAGACATGGATTAAATGCAAACATGCAAACATGAATAAAGTTTAACAATTAAACTAAAGGGAAGAAAAATACCTTTGTAGTTTCAACTTGCAACAACTCCTTGCTCCAAACAAGACAGCAACATAGAAACTTCCAAGATCCTTCTCTGTTTTCTTTAATTGGACAACACCATGAGGAAAACCTTCTATCCTCTGAGATCTTAGAACAAAAACCTTTGTGGGAAGGATTCCAACTTTTGGAAGATGAAGGGAATTAGAGTGAGCTAGAGAGAGAGCAATTCACCAATTGCATCAAAATTTATCGATTAATGCACACCCCTTCTCCCTGTTAAGCTATCGATGGGGAGAAGGAAGGGGATAGTGGGAACGTGTCTAGAAGACACGTTCCCTTATTTTATTATTAAAATAATAATAATAATAATAATAATAATTAAATAATAATTAAATCAAATTTAATTATTAATTCAAATAATACAAATTAAATATCATATATTTAATTTGGATTAAATCTCATTTAATCATATCACCCCCTTTAACCTATAGTTTTAATGTACATCCAATGCATATTAAAATTTAACCTATAGTTTTCAAATGTGAATCACATTCACATTTAATATATTATTTGAACTCTTTAAAATATTCAATTCTCTCATATAATTTTAATATGATTCATATTCAGATTAAATTTATAATATATAGTTCCAAAACTATATATTATATCCTATCTAAATACATTAAATATATTCCCTAATGAATTTGAACATTTCAAATTCAAATGATCTAAGAACCCTTTACGAGCTAGAAGGTGGACCTAATGGACCTACAGATCAGAAGCTCCAACGATACGAGATTGCTCGGTTAATCTCATTAACCTCCCAATCAACATTCGTTAACTGCAGGAATACTCCACTAAAGTCCCACAGCTACACTCTTCTCACTGCAGATATATTTCTGTTTCCATGGATATTGACCAATAACAGCAAGTCAATCCTTCATGAATGTTCGTAACACCACCGGGTCAAATTCTTGCTTTTACCCTCAGTTTACATCTTGTGCCTTAAGTACCAGTGCTCCTCTAATGAACAATTTGTTTGTGGTCCTACCAACAAACAGAGTCCCTCTCGGGCAAATGAGAGGGTTGGGCCCTTTGTTCAAGTCCCGGAGACACCACTTAAGGGAACATTCCTCTACTTACCCTAGTAGGCGGGAAAGAGTGAATTTCATCTTGCTAAGTTAAGTTCTCAGCCGCTCACTCGGTCTTGTCCCCAAGAAGGTAGGCATATTGAGTTGGCGAATCTGGCCACTCTCACCCATACTAGTTAAAGGACAATCCCTCATGACAGGAGTTCGTAACTCCGCTTTCGAGATTGAGATCAAGTTGCCTAGGTCATCCTAGTGAAATAAAAACCTAACTTGTCAACGGAGTTACAACTAGATGTTACTATTTCGTGGTCCGGTCTTATGTAATCTCATTACATAGGATATCCCCACTCACATGTCATCTACACGAACACGTTAGGATCACAGTGTTTGTATCAAATACAAAGTGGGCCACATCCATGGTTTTACCAGGGTAAGGTACCCAAACCTTATCCCCTAACTATAGACCCTTTAGGCTGTATCTCGAATCGAGATCCTTTTTATGTACACTACATTCAGTTAGAGATTCATTTAACAGCCTTGGATGTTTAGTTTATTGGATTTAGGGTTTAGATAAAGGCAAACTCGTAGATAACAAACAACAACACTTTATTGAAATAATAACACTTTATTACATTAATTAGAACATAATTACAAACTACGAGTTTTAGGGCACAAATCCCAACAGCCTTGACATTCATTGGACCACAAATGTAAAACCAAGATATCTCTTTGAAAATTTCTAAAAAAAAAAACTAAAGAAAAGAAGGAAGGAAATGTTTAATTAAGTCTTCTTTGTTTTAGAAAGAAAAGAAAAGAAAAAGAAACAAAGAAAAAGACAAAAGGAAAAAAAGTAAAAAGGGGAAAAGACGAAATTATTTTTTTCCACCGATTGTCTTTTTAAATAAACCATTTTCTTTCCTTTTTCCTTCTCATTTTTACAAAAGAAAGCTGAGGGTTTCATGGGAGAAGGAAGAAGGAAGAGGAAGAAGGCGAATTTTGGAGTTGAAGTTGCAGAAGAAAGGAAGAGAGCTCAAAGTAAGTTAGTATAGCAGCAAGGTAATCTAATCAGCCTTGTTCGGGCAGATTACATTAATTAGAACATCATGTTCCTGAATCTAGTTGACATTCAAAGTAAGTTAGTTGAAGTTGCTCCTGAATCTAGTATCTGGGCAGAATCATCATGTTCCACTAAACATGTTTCAAGAACGAGTAAATCATATTTACTTTGTTGTGTCTTCTCAGCTTTCCTCTCCATCATATGGGAGTTATAAGCATCCTCGAGGGCATCATGACGGACCGATGTGGATGATTGTCCAAACATCGTCTGTAATGAATGCATGATCTCCTTGGCGGTGATCATCCCCTCATGTTTCTTGACTAACATATTAGATATGTTGGTTAAGATGTAGACTCGAGCCTTATCATTAGCACTAATATATTTATCATATGCATCCTTAACAACTCGGGTTGCAGACGAGCTGGGAGGGGGAGGACATTCCTCCGTTAAGACGAACCTTAGATCATCGATACTAAAGAGTTTGACATGCTGAAAAGAATGAATTCTCTTAGTGACTTGCTTCTAACCCATAACATGCATCCAATTAAGAATTTAGCAAAAGTAATAATGAATCCATAATCTCATTAATGTTTTCGCAACGATACTTGATGAGTCGAGTAATCGCTCTGAGGCGATCAATCACTCCTTCACCGAACCAAGACATTCTTTACTAAATGCTAATACTGGAATAACTCTGATTCCTATAGCATTCTAGTTATCGCTACTTTGGTCAAGAATTCACTAACACTTAATAATTCTCGTAAGTGTGACCTGCCATTTTTAGACCTCAGAGGTCGGCCCCAACAATGCTACCGAATTGGAAAGTCAAAACTGGGAATGGACCTAAGAGACCCTATCCATTTCTAGAGTTTGAGTTGTTCTAAATCCCATGTTACATCCCTCCGAATGGATGGTGCTACTACAGGCAACCTGCAGGCGTAACATGAGAATCTCACGGTCCAACCTAATGGAGGAGACCATAGGATGTGTTGACACACTTTCTTCTCCCACTTACTATAAATACTTTTTCCATTCACCTTACTCTTGATTTATGCAAACACCATCCGAATGGGGATGCCCTATTGACATCACGAGGTCAACATAAATCTCATGGTGTGAACTTCGCGGAGAGTATAAGAGGAAATTAATATATCATATACACATTTTCACTGCCACTAAGTATTTTGAACAATTTGGGTATACTTTTACTTAGACATATTTCAGCTAAAACAATATGACCTAAGTCTATCAATATAATAATTATATTGGAATTACCTAAGTCTATTAAACTTTTAATAAACTTAGGTCTATGAGTTCAATTTATTAACTTTTAATAAACGCCACTCACGAAAATAATTTACAAACCTCTGGATTAAATTCACTCCCAGGTTGGTTCCCAGGTAGGGGTATTCCGTTTCCATCAGCTTAAGTACCCCAGCCTAGCCAGAACCTTTCTTAATCAGAGTCCCTCTTTAATCAAAGTTTATAAATTATTGGTTGCCTAATTCTAATATTATTAGAACTAGATAACCTAAGCTCTAATTAATTCCAGTTCTAAAACCATTTTAAAACTAATTAATTAACCTTAAGTTACATGCATTTCTATGTTATAAAGTGTTTGATCATTTATCACATAAATAAACATACATTTATAACAAATCCATCACATGAATAAATGCATAACAATTATATGTTTAATTTTTAATTAATATAACTCTTATATTAATTATAATTAAAACATATAATATTTGTTTCACAAATTAATATAACACTTATATTAATTCCTATGAAACCCCAATTCATGCATACTATATATTATAACACTTATAACATACTTTCAAAGCATGGAGCATGCTTCCTATAGTGGGATTTTAAAATCTATATGACATACTTTATGCACATACAATCAGGAAATATAATTAAAACATACGTTCACAATGCATAATTAATTAAACACACTAAAGTGGACTGGTTTTGGCATCTAACGCAAACCAACAACTAAATTATTACAATAATAATCTAGAATTAACATCAAACCACTTCGAACACTTCCAATTTAGGTCGAACCAGCTTGCATATGTGTGAATCGGAGCATCAAAAGGTTGAACCGGGTTGTAAAAGGCCGAATCGGGCTTCCATAAGAAGAAACAAACCTCCAAAATAGAAAAACCGACCTCGAATTGGTCAGAACCGGTCTAAAATAACCCGAACCAGACCAAAATCAAGTCGAACCGACTCAAAAACATTGATCCGATCAAAGTTAACCAAAATAGCCTTGCTGACGTCACTTCTTCTTCTTCTTCAATTTGAAATCACGCGCGTATTGTAGCAATTCTGCAGAAAATTGAAATTAAAAACTTCCAGCTGCTCTCTGTTTTGATTTTCAGTGACCTCCGAGGCTTCATTCTTCAAATTGAAGGCCTTCTCGGACTCTGATCGACTCGAAACTTTTACAAACTCTTCTTCACACATTAATGCTCAAACACACTTGAGCAATTAGAAAATAAAGCACAAATTGATGCTCAATTTAAATGCCAAATCAAGAAGAACACTTTAGACACCCAGAAAAATTGTATTTCAAAAAACACCCACCATATAACAAAATAGATCAAATTGAGTGCTCAAAATTGCTCCGATACCAATTGTAAGAGTCTATATTAAGAAAGCGGAAGCAATTGAGGATCTTAAACACTCTAAGTTGATCAATTTTAAAAAATAAAAAGCATGTTCAAATCTTGAAAAACAGAGAATAAGAACTCATACCTTTGTAACTCAAATTTTTCCTGATCCGTGGGCAATCTTTGAGCAAAAACTAGTTGTGGACCACCTCTAATGTTTTCCCTACTATTCTCAGGCCTTGGAACAAATTGCGGGATCTTTGATTGAGAGAATTTGAAGAGAGATGGGAGAAAGGTCTAAAAAACGTAAATCAGAAAAATTTTGATCAATCCTACTTAATCCATTGATTTCTTCTTCAATTAAAGAAACCAAAAGTTTCTTCAAGTTAGGAGAAGATGACAACAAGAAGATGAGAAGGATTAAGCAAGAAGGAGGTGCTCAATTATGGTGAATTTGACATTCAAAGAAGCTTGTTCACCATATTTGATTTTGGTCCAATTGAAACTTAGAAATTCAATTTGAATTTTCATTTAATTTTAATTTAAAATTAATTTTAAATTAAAATCAATTTATTAATTTAATTAATTAGATAATTTAATTAATTAATTTTAATTAATTATTTAATTCAATATCAAATATTAAATTAAATAATTGGACCAATCCCGATTTCTTAAATCGGCCGTTCGAACATGAATCCCTATTCATGTTATAAACCGAACCAATATTTAAATCATATTTAAATATGTCCACCTCTTCTTTATCATAGTTTAATTCATAATTAATTTATGACACGTTAAGTATATCACATATAATTAACGTTTTCTCCCAAAATCGAATTTGAACAATTCAAATTCTTTTCTCTCAAATGTTACAAGGCTTAGTCTGAGCTAGTAAGGGGGACCTAATGTACCTACAGATCATGAGCTCCAACGATACGAGATTAACCGACCAAACTCTTTAGCCTAGCTAATCAACATTCGTTAACCACCGGGACACTCCACTAAAGCCCAGTGGCTGCACTCTCCTCACTGTAGATATATTTCTGTCCACTCGATATTACCATGATTAGTAAGTCGATCCTTCACAGGTCGTTCGTAATTACAGCTAGGTCAAAAATATCGTTTTACCCATGTAATTACTTCTTGTTCCTTAAGTCCCACTGATCCTCTAATGAACAATTGGTTTGGGGTCCAACCAACAAATCGAATCCCTCTCGGACCAATGAGAGGGGTGGGCCCTTTGTTCAAGACCTTGAGTCATCACTTAAGGGAACAACCTCTCTACTAATCCCTAAAACGGGTAGGATTGAATTCCATCTTGCAGAACTATGTTCCTAGCTATCCACCCGGTCTTATCCCTAAAATGAGAGGCTTATTGAGTCGGCAATCTCATACAACTCTCACCCATGAAAATCTAAGAATAATCCGAATAGACAGGAGTTCATGGCACGCTCAGGATTAAGATCGAGTTACCTTGGTCATCATATGAATATAGTCAGTTAAGACAATAAACAGAGTTATAAAGTCTAAGTGACTATTTCTCGATCCAGTCTTATGCAAACTCATTGCATAGGACGCCCCCACTCGCATGTTTCCACATGAACGATTCAGGATCATATCGTTTGTACTTTTACAAAATGGGTCACATCCATAGTGTCCCCAGGATAAGGTACTCAACCTTATCCCCATACTATACACCGTTCTGGCTATAACTTGAACCTGATCCATTTTTATGTCACACATAAAGTTCAAGTATACATCCTATAGCCATGAGTTCTTTATTGGATTAGGGTTTCAAAATATACAATTCACTTTATTCAATAACACCTTTACTGAATAAATATCGATAACATCTTTATTGCTAAATAGAATATACAATCAGTTTACAAACCATCGAGTTTTAGGACATAAAACCAAACAGTATGTCCCACAGATTAGTAAAAATTTAATTAGCATATCTCGCCTAGCTATGGATAACTCAGTTGTGGTTGAATTTCACGATTCATTTGTTGGGATTTTTGTCCTAATCTTGTGTTCGTAATATATTGTTTGAAATTAATAAGAGTTATTCATTTCATCACTTTGTGTCTCGCAATATTTATAAACTTTTCCAATAAACTAAGCTCCAGGGTCATTGAATTTACTAGAGAACTAGAACTTGAACGGTGTGTAGTGGACACACAGGGAGGATCACATTCGAGTTAATGACCCGAACGGTCCTACGATATATATGGATAGGGTTGGAGACCTAATCTCGGATACACCTTTGTGGATGCGGCCCGCTTTGTATTAGATACAAACGAGGTGATCCGACTTCGTTCATGTGGTTGACATGTGAGTGGGGGCATCTGTGCAATGAGATTGTACAAGATCGGACCGTGATTTATTAGACCTCACGATGTAACACCGCTGATGGTAGGGACTAATAACCGTCGAGATGACCACCATTAGTGACTCGACCGAATCCCGAGCGTGTTACGGACTCTGTCTGCGTGAGGCTCTGTTCTTTGACTAGTAAATGCGGATGAGGGTGGTCACGCGCACTCGCCCAATATGCCTATCTTCTCGTGGACGAGAACCAAGTAGGAGTTGGGAACTTAACTACGCGAGATGGAATTCACTCGTTCCCGCCTTTAGGAAACTAGAGGGGTTGTTCCCTTAAGTCTTTGTCTCCGTGGCTTGGACAACGGCGCCTACCTTCTCACCGGCCGAGAAGGGTGTTGTGTATGGTTGGACCATCACAATATGTTGTTCATTAAAGGAGCGATGGGGACTTAAGGAACAAGAGGTGAACACAGGGGTAAAGCGATAATTTGACCCAGTAGTGTCTACGAACAACTTTGTGAAGGGTCGACTCATGGGCATTGGTTATATCGGTGGACACGTAATATTCTCGTGACCGACGGAGTGCAACTACAGCTATAGTGGAGTGTTACCGTAGCTAATGAATGTTGGTTAACCGTGTCAAAGAGTTTGGCGAGTTAATCTCGAATCATTGGAGCCCGCCACCGAGGTCCATTAGGTCCCTCGCTTGGCTCCACCTGGATTAAAAGAAGGGTTAATGTTTTGGTGTGAAATTGAAGTGTTCAATTTCACTTTAAGGGCATTTATGTCATTTATATGAGATATGAATGATATAATATATAGTTTAATGTGAATTAGATTCATAATAAGCTATAGGTTAGCCTAATTGTTGAATTAGGGCTAATTGGAGAAATTGATTGAGAGAAATTAAATTGGATATGATTCAATTTAATTAATCCACAATTAATGCAAATGAGATTTGCAATATGAGATATGAGATATCTTATATTATGTGGTTATGCAAATGAGATTTGCATAACCTATGGTTGTGGTAAAGTGGTAATTATGTGGACATTTTAACTCCACCAATTCCACTATATAAACCCTTCTTGCAAGAAGGATTGTGATCACTTCTCTCATTTTTTAGATTTTCACAAAGAAGAGAAGAGAAATTCTCTCAATTCTCTCTCATTTCTCCTCCCTCTCCAAAACTCACAAGATCCCACAATCTTCCCTTCTCCAAAAGAGAACAACCGAGAAGGCATTTTGGAGGTGTTCAAGACCTTTCGTTGGAGGTGTTCGTTGAGTACGAGGAGCACGAAGAGTTCGTGATTTGAAGAAGAATTCTTGAAGAAAGTCTTCAACAAGTAAGTAAATTCTACTTGCTGTATTTTTTCTTCTTCTTACAAGCATGTTTAGCCTAGATCTAGTGTTAGATCAATTTTAATGAAACTATGTTGCATATTGATACATCGACGATTCAATCGTCTTCCGCTGCACGGGATTCTCATTCTCTTCAATTGGTATCAGAGACAGGTTGATGGTTCTTCAAATATGCACTGTTTTATTAAAATTTGGTGGGTGTTTTACCATGATTTATGTGATAAATTGTTGGTTTGCATAATGGATATTTCGGTTTTTGGCACTAGTTTAGATCTATTTTCTGTTTGATGAGATCAAATGTAAAGGGCCCGTGTTTTTGGGCATTTTAGAAAATAAATCGAGTCTGTAAGTCCGTGTCGTTCGTGGCAAGTGTTGTTGTGAAGAAATCGGAGCGGAAACAGGCGTTGAGACGCTGCCCAACGGCGTCTCAACGCTGTTTCGCGCGGTGGAGGCATTATCGCAGAGCGGCGTTGTAACGGCGCGTGGCGGGCGTTGAGAACGCAAATGACGCCGCAGCGACAGCGTTACAACGCCGCACGCGTTGAGGCGATTCTTTGGAGACATTTTCGCGAGAACGTGGGATCAAGCTTCATGGGCAGCAGTTATTTTCCGTTTTTATTTATTTTATTATTTATAAAATGTATGAATTTATTTTATTTAATTATTTTATTAAATAATATTAATATAATTGTTATATTAATGTTATTTAATTAAATAATTGCCCCTAGGTGCCAAAAGTCGGTCCATTTTTGCTATTTAATTATTTTATGCATGAGATGTATATTTTAATTAATTTCTATGTGCATATTGTATGTCATATAGATTTAAAATTCCACCTTAGGTTAAACATTTTATGCATCTTTTTTATATTATAAGAGTTATAATATATAGTATGCATGATAGGATTATATTATAAGAGTTATAATATAATGTTTGCATGTTTTAATTTATTTAATATAAGTGTTATATTTTTAAATTAAAAGCATGCCCATGCATTTAATTCATGTGATGAATTATTTTATGTTATAGTATATAGTATTATTCATGTGATGGATGATCAAGCACTATAACTTAGAAATGCATGCAACCTAAGTTAATTATTAGTTTTAAAGTGTTTAGAACTTGATTAATTAGACTTAGGTTTTCTAATTTTCTAATGAGATTAGAAATTAGGAAATCAAATATAACCTTTGAATGGAGACTGATAAGTAACTCTGTCTAAGGATGGTTTTGTCTAAGGCTGGGGTATTTAAGTTGACGCTTGCGGAACACCCCTACTTGGAAACCGACCTGGGAGTGAATTCGGTCCGGAGATTCTTAGGTTATATTCTCGTGAGTGCCGTTAATTAAGTGTTAATTAATTTACTCACATAGACCTAAGTTAATAATGTGATTATAAACTTAGGTTAATACCATATAAGAGTTATATTGGTAGACTTAGGTAAATTTTAGCCGGTTTATCTAGGTCAATCCCTAATAAAATTAAAGTGCTGAGTGGGAGGAAATATAGTGTATGAGATACATTTGAATTTCCAACCACAAATCTCCTTTAAGTCCGCACCGTGAGATCTATACTCGGCCTCGTGGCGCAAATGGGAGCGTCGCCCTTCGGATGGCATTTGTATAGGTCAATATCATCGTGGATGGAGAGAGTACTTATAGTGAGTGGGAGCGGGACTTGTGAAAACGAGACCCACGGTCTCTTCTTTCGATTCACACCGTGAGACGCCTATGATCTGCCTGCTAGTTTGGCCTGGACCAGACAATCCCTTCGGAGGGCTTGATCAATGGGAGTCGGAACACCGTGAATTCCTGAAAAGGATATAGTTTCCTGGTTGGTTTTCCTTCTTGGTTCACCTTCGGTGGCTATTGTTTGGACGGATACTTGGAAACTTAAAGATTGAGGGTGACACTCACAGAATTCGTTAAGTGTTAATGAATTCGACCGAACAATGGTAATTAGACGCCTAATAGAATAAGAGTTATTCTGGGATTAGGGTCTGATCGAGAAAGTCTCGTCCTAGAGGAGGAGTGTTCTGTTCACCCTTCGGTGGCGGTCATTCTAAACCTTTAGGGTATCATTGCAAAATTTTGAATGACCTAGGGATCATGAAACAATTTTTTGCTAAAACTTGATTGGATTTCAAAAGTTTTTTGCGAGACTAATACAAAGGTTTTTCTTATTTTTCAACTAAAAAATGTCTAGCGCGATAATAGCTTTACTCGCTTCGGATAAATTAGTGGGAGATAATTACCAAAGTTGGAAAAACAACATCAATACAATTTTGGTACAAGACGACATAAAGTTCGTGCTATCTGAGGAGTGTCCTCGGATGCCGGCTCGACCACGCCACGAAGTGTTCGCGACACGCATTTATCATTTGGATCGGGGCCAATGAAAAGGCCAAGGTCTACATAATTGCCGGCATATGTCCGATGTCTTGGCAAAGAAGCATGAGTGATGGTTTCCGCCAAGAGATCATGGAGTCCTTGCGGAAATGTTTGGACAACGATCCTTTCAGTCCGGCATGACTCTCGCTCAAATCGTTTTCAACGCACGGATGAAAGAGGGGTCGTCATGCATGCGGAACATGTTCTAAACATGATGACCCACTTCCATCCGCCGAGGTGAACGGGGCTTCGATCGATGAGTTGAGCAGTCGATTTTATTTTGGAGACTCTTCCAAGAGTTTTCTTGATTTAGAGAATGTCTTTGTTATGAACAAAATTAGCTACACTCACTACTACCCTCCTCAATGAGCTACAGACTTTCCAATCCTTGAACAGGTCAAGGAATCGAGAGGCAAATGTTGCCTAAAGGTCTTATCACGGGGGTTCGACCTCTGGGACAAAACCTGTTGCTCCTTCACGCCCGAAAGGGAAGAAGAGGATGAAGAGGGGTAAAACTGACCGTGTTGTCGCCCACTAGGGCAAGAAGGTCAAGGAGGTTGCAGAGAGAGGAAAGTGTTTCCACCGCAATGGGGCGATCACCGAAGAGAAATCGTCCCAAATTCTCGCCGAAAGGAAGAATCAAGGTAAATGTGATTTACTTGTGATCAAACATGTTTAATGGAGAGTAGTGACTCTGCCTGGATATTGGATTCGAGCGCCACTAACCACGTTTGTTCTTCTTTTCAGGGGATTGATTCTTGACAGCCGCTGCGAGAGGGTGAGGTGACTCTACGGGTTGGATCCGGGGAGCTTGTCTCTCTGCAGCACTATCGACACTGGTGAAGCTAAACTTTGGCGGAAAGTACTTATTGTTGGACAATCTGTACATAGTTCCGTGGTTTACTAGAAACCTTGTTTCAATTTCCCGCCTAATAGAACATTGTATTTTGCTTCTTTTGAATTTAATAAAGCGTTTATTTCTTTCAAAGGGAATGTTATATGTTCTGGCCACTCGAAAATAATCATGCGTTTTGAAACCCAATTCGGTCAAAAGTGTTTTGAATATCGAATTGTTTAAAATCTAGAAACACGAACTAAGAAAGTAAAAGTTTCTCCAAAAGAAAATGCCCATTTTTGGCATCTTCGGTTAGGCCACATTAATCTCAATAGGATTGAGAAACTAATGAAGAGTGGACTTCTAAACGAGTTGGAAGAAAACTCTTTGCGGGGTGTGTGAGTCATGCCTTGAGGGCAAAATGACCAAACGTCCTTTTAGTGGAAAAGGATATAGAGCCAAAGAGCCTCTTGAGTTAGTACATTCGATCTCTGTGGTCCGTGAATGTTAAAGCTCGGGGCAGTTATGAGTACTTTGTGTCTTTTATAGACGACTACTCTAGATATGGGTATATTTACCTAATGCATAAGAAGTCTGAAATTCTTGAAAAGTTCAAGGAGTACAAGACTGAGGTTGAGAACCTCTTAGGTAAATCGCTTAAAACACTTCGATCGGATCGAGGTGGAGAGTACATGGACACCGAATTCCAGGACTATATGATAGAACACGGAATCACGTCTCAACTCTCAGCGCCTGGTATGCCACAGCAGAATGGTGTATCGGAGAGGAGAAACAGAACCTTGTTGGACATGGTTCGGTTGATGATGAGCTATGCTCGCTCCCCGATTCTTTTTGAAGTACGCAGTGGAGATCGCGGTTTATATTTTGAACAACGTTCCTCGAAGAGTGTTTGTGAAACACCTTTCGAGCTCTGGAGTGGACGTAAAGACGGTTTATATCACTTCGTGATTTGGGAGATGCCCTACCATGTGTTGGTGTCAAACTCAAAAAGTTGGAACCCCGTTCAAATTGTGCCTATTCGTAGGTTACCCTAAAGAGACTAGGGGTGGTCTGCTTTTCGATCCTAGGGAAAAACAGGGTGCTTGTGTCGACAAACGCCACTTTCCTAGAGGAAGACCACGTCGTGATCATTTACCAAGGAGTAAAATTGTATTAAATGAAATGGGCGGTACATCAACAAGAGTTGCTGATGGGGCTAGTACGTCAACAAGTGTTGTTGATTGTAGCACGTCTAGTCAAATCCGTTCCCAAGAGTTGGGAATGCCTCGACGTAGTGGGAGGGCTGTGAGACAGCCTAATCGCTACATGGGTTTAGCTGAAACCTCAGTTGTCGCTCCTGATGATGACTGTTAGGATCCATTGACCTATGCTCAGGAAATGGTTGATGTTGACAAAGACGAGTGAATTAAAGCTATGGACCAGGAAATGGAGTCTATGTACTTCAATTCTGTATGGGAGCTTGTGGATCAACCAGATGGGGTAAAACCTATTGGTTGCAAATGGATCTACAAGCGTAAACGTGGCATAGATGGGAAGGTGCAGACCTTCAAAGCCCGACTAGTGGCAAAGGGTTTTACCCAGGTTGAAGGGGTTGACTATGAGGAGACCTTTTCACCTGTTGCCATGGTAAAGTCGATCAGGATCCTTCTAGCCATTGCCGCGTATTATGACTACGAGGTATGGCAGATGGACGTCAAGCCAGCCTTTCTGAAATGGCAAACTTGATGAAACCATCTACATGGACCAACCCAAAGGGTTCATTGCCCAAGGCCAAGAGCAAAACGTTTGTCGGCTTCATAGGTCCATTTATGGACTGAAACAGGCTTCGAGGTCTTGGAATATAAGGTTTGATGAGGCGATCAAATCTTATGGCTTTGATCAAAATGTTGACGAGCCTTGTGTCTACAAGAAAAACATTGACAAAACTGTCGCATTTTTGGTGTTGTACGTGGACGATATTCTTCTCATTGGGAATGAGGTAGATTTTCTCACTGACGTTAAAAAGTGGCTAGCTTCGCAATTCCATGAAAGATTTCGGAGAAGCTCAGTATGTTCTAGGTATCCAGATTGTCCGGAACCGGAAGCTAGCCTTGTCTCAAGCGTCTTATATTGACAAGATGTTGTCTAGATATAAGATGCATAACTCCAAGAAGGGTTTGCTGCCTTTCAGGCATGGGGTTCACTTGTCTAAGGATCAGTGTCCTAAAACTCCTCAAGATGTTGAGGATATGAGACGGATTCCATATGCTTCAGCTGTAGGAAGCCTCATGTATGTCACACACGTGTACTAGGCCGACATCCGTTATGCAAGAGGGAATTGTCGGTGATATCACCCAATCCGAGATTAGATCACCGGACAACGGTAAAGGCAATCCTCAAGTATCTTAGGAGAACGAGGAACTACAACTTAGTGTGTATGGTAGTGGGGATTTGATCCTTACAGATACACAGATTCGATTTTCGGACCGATAAGGATTCTAGAAATCCACCTCGGGGTCACCTTCATTCCGAATGGCGGAGTCAGTAGTATGGCGAACCATCAAGCGAGGATGCATCGCGATTCCACTATGGAAGCAGAGTGCGTTGCGCGCTTTGAAAGTCGCAAAGGAAGCTTGTTTGGCTCGGGAAGTTCATGACAGATTTGGAAGTTGTTTCAAACATGAACTTGCCGATCACAATCGCTCGTGATAACAAGCAGGTGCGATAGCCAACTCACGTGAGCCTCGGAGCCATAAGAGAAGCAAACACATTGAGCGCAAGTATCATCCGACACGGGAGATTGTGCACCGCAGAGGCGGCGTGGCGGTCACGCGAGATAAGCGTCGAGCACAACGTAGGTGATCCATTTACAAAGCCCCTCACGGCTAAGGTGTGTTTGAGGTCACCTAGAGAGTCTAGGTCTTGAGAGCTTCCGATTAGGGAAGGTGGGAGATGTGTAAACGGGTATTCAATGCCCTAGTTTATTGTATTACTTCGTTGTAATTTATGTACATTTAAAAATGTATTTTCTCCACTAGCTTAGTCCAAGTGGGAGTTTGTTGGGATTTTTGTCCTAATCTCGTGTTTGTAATATATTGTTTGAAATTAATAAGAGTTATTCATTTCATCACTTTGTGTCTCGCAATAGTTATAAACTTTTCCAATAAACTAAGCTCCAGGGTCATTGAATTTATGAGAGAACTAGAACTTGAATGGTGTGTAGTGGACACACAGGGAGGATCACGCTCGAGTTAATATCCCGAACGGTCTACAATATATGGATAGGGTTGGAGACCTAATCCTGGATACACTGTGGATGCGGCCCGCTTTGTATTAGATACAAACGAGGTGATCTGACTCGTTCATGTGGTTGACATGCGAGTGGGGGCATCCTGTGCAATGAGATTGTACAAGACCGACCGTGATTTATTAGACCTCACGATGTAACACCGCTGACAAGATGGGACTAATAACTTCGTGATGACCATTAGTGACTCGACACAATCCCGAGCGTGTTACGGACTCTCATGCAGCGAGGCTCGTTCTTTGACTAGTATGGGTGAGGGTGGTCACGCCATTCTCCCCAATATGCCTATCTTCTCGTGACGAACCAAGTAGGGAGCGGAACTTAACTACGCGAGATGGAATTCACTGCTCCCGCCTTTAGGGAAACTAGAGGGTTGTTCTTTTAAGTGTTGTCTCCAGGGCTTGGACAATGGGCGCCCACTTTCTCACTGGCCCGAGAAGGGTGTTGTGTATGGTTGGACCATCACAATATGTTGTTCATTAGAAGAGCAGTGGGGACTTAAGGAACAAGAGGTAGACACAGGGGTAAAACGGTAATTTGACCCAGCCATGTCTACGAACAACCTGTGAAGGGTCGACTCATGGGCATTGGTTATATTAGTGGACACGTAATATTCTGCATTGACGGGAGTGCAGCTACGGGCTATAGTGGAGTGTTACCGTAGCTAATGAATGTTGGTTAACCATGTCAAAGAGTTTGGCAAGTTGATCTCGAATCATTGGAGCCCGTCACTATAGGTCCATTAGGTCCCTCGGTTGGCTCCACCTGGATTAAAAGAAGGGTTAATGTTTTGGTATGAACTTGAAGTGTTCAATTTCACTTTAAGGGCATTTATGTCATTTATATGAGATATGAATGATATAATATATAGTTTAATGTGAATGAGATTCATAATAAACTATAGGTTAGCCTAATTGTTGAATTAGGGCTAATTGGAGAAATTGATTAAGAGAAATTAAATTGGATATGATTCAATTTAATTAATCCACAATTAATGCAAATGAGATTTGCAATATGAGATATGAGATATCTTATATTATGTGGTTATGCAAATGAGATTTGCATAACCTATGGTTGTGGTAAAGTGGTAATTATGTGGACATTTTAACTCCACCAATTCCACTATATAAACCCTTCTTGCAAGAAGGATTGTGATCACTTCTCTCATTTTTTAGATTTTCACAAAGAAGAGAAGAGAAATTCTCTCAATTCTCTCTCATTTCTCCTCCCTCTCCAAAACTCACAAGATCCCACAATCTTCCCTTCTCCAAAAGAGAACAACCGAGAAGGCATTTTGGAGGTGTTCAAGACCTTTCGTTGGAGGTGTTCGTTGAGTACGAGGAGCACGAAGAGTTCGTGATTTGAAGAAGAATTCTTGAAGAAAGTCTTCAACAAGTAAGTAAATTCTACTTGTTGTATTTTTTCTTCTTCTTACAAGCATGTTTAGCCTAGATCTAGTGTTAGATCAATTTTAATGAAACTATGTTGCATATTGATACATCGACGATTCAATCATCTTCCGCTACACGAGATTCTCATTCCCTTCATCATTTTGTGTTGCTAAGGACAAGATCATAAGGAGGGTTCTTCTGGAAGGAAGCCTTAAGAATGGTTTGTATCATACCCAGTTGTTAGAAGCCTCTTCACATAGCAAGGACCCTGAAGTTTCAAGCAAGAAGTCTGCTTTTGTTGCTTTTGTTTCCAAAATGACCACTAAGAACCAGGTTGATTCTATGTTACTAACATCTGCTGGAGGTCAAGTAGCTTTATTTTTTACAAAGCGTGTTTGGCATTAAAGAGTGTTTGAAACGTTCATGCAGGTGACATGCGAGTGGAGGTGTCCTATGTGAAGAGTTCACATAAGATCAGACTGCGAAATAGTAACCGATAGATATAATTCCAGTGACTATTTAGGTTTCTATTTCAATAGGATGATCTAAGCAACTTGATCTTAATCCTGAGCAAGTTACGAAGTCTTGTCTGCGAGGGATTGTCCTTTGACTAGTATGGGTGAGAGTGGCCCGAGACGCCGACTCAATAAAACTAGCTTCTTGGGGACAAAACCGTGTGGGTAGCTGGGAACTTAACTTTGCAAGATAGAATTCACTCATTCCCAACTTAGGATAAGTAGATGAGTGTTTGCTTAAGTGTTGCCTTCGAGATTTAAACAAAGGGCCATACCCTCTCACTGGCCCAAGAGGGATTTTTGTTTAATGGTTATTGGACCATAAACAGGTTGTTCATTAGAGGAGCACTGATACTTAAGGTCATTGATGTAACCTAGGGTAAAGCGGTAATTTTGATCCAGCTGGTGTTACAGACACCGTAAAGGATTGACTTGTTGTTATTGGTCTATATCCATGGACACAGAAATATATCTACACTGAGAAGAGTGCAATTGCGGGTCTTTAGTAGAGTGTACCTGCAGTTAACGAATGTTGATTAAGTGGTGAATGAGATTGCCCAATTAATCTTGTATCGTTGGAGCTTCTGATTTGTAGGTCCATTAGGTCCCTTCCTAGCTCGTAAAGGATGTTGAGATTATTTGATCTTGAATAGAATTTGAAACGTTCAAATTCGCTTAGGGAATCAATATAATGTATTATGATGCATTATAATAGAATTATAATATAAATTTAATTTTGTATATGATTCAAAATTAATTGAAGAGAGAATTTAATATTTGAAAGAGTACCAATATTAACTTTATGTGAATGAGATCCATATTAAATTTTGGAATTAATGCACATGAGATGTACATTAAGACAATAGGTTATGAGAAAGTTATATTTGAATATGATTCAAATATAAATCCAAATTAAATATGTGATATTTAATTTGGTAATTAATTAATTTGTGAATTAATTAATTGATTTGATTAATTTTAATTAAATTTGATTCAATAAAATTAATTGAATTAAAACTATGGGTTATATACATTTAAATAAATTTAATTTAATTTATTTAATTAATAGTTATTAATTTAATTTATTTAAAATAAATCGTGCTTCGCTCTCTCCTTCTCTCTCCCATGTCTATCAATCGATAAACACAGGGAGGGAAGGATGATCGAGATCATCGATTGATTTGGTGGAGAAATGCTTTGGTGAAATTTTCTCTAAAAAATCTCTTTGTAATTTTTTCATATTCCCCCTTTTTGCAAGATTTCAAGACTTGGATCCCCCAAGCCAAATCTCAGTAATTTAGAGGATAGGGAGGTACCCTTTTGGTGGTGTTGATAAAATTCAAGAGGTTGAAATTCGTGAAATTCCATAAGCAAATTCTGTTTGCAAAATTCAGAAGACTTATGGTAAGAGTTATGAATCATTTTTTATGAATTGTTATTTGTTTTTTCTTTTAGGAAATGTACTGGTATTTTAGAAATAAATATCAATACGATAGATCCAATTGGCTTCCGTTGCAATTGGTTCATCGAAACCATAGAAAAGAACCCAGAAAAGAAGTTACAAAAAGAAAGAATTGATCGAACACATTTGATTTTCAAAGGTAGAAACGACACTAGATAGAAATATATACGTCGAATGGGACAAGCCTAAAGGAACCAATAAGAAAGAGAAAATAACAAAAGTCTTTGTATATACTGTGTGTCATCCCCCAAAGAAGAAGTTGCAGGAATTGAAAAAAATCGAACAAACACATTCAATTTTCGAAAGCAGAAACGACAGTAAATACAAATATATACCTCCTCAAAATTGACATGTAGATACTAATATACAGGGGCGAGGCAAACAAAAGAAACCAAGAAATAAGATGAAAATACCAACAATAGAGGTTTTTGTTTATACCGTGGGTCATCGAGAGGAACCAGTAAATAAAAGGAAATACTTAATGGTCCAACAATATAAACAAAAAGGGGGTTGTAGATACTAATATACTCAGGGACAGGCAAGCCTAAGGAAACCAGAAAACAAAAGGAAATTCCAATAAGAGAATACCAACGAGAGAGATCATTGTATATACTGTGGGTCATCGAGGGGAATTAGGAAATAAAAGAAAATACCTAATGGTCCAACAAGTAACTATATGATATAAACAAGCATGTGAGATAAGTGGAGTATTAATTATGGCAAGTGGTTAATGATGGTATTTTTAACTTGGTTAACGACATGTATGAGGTATCGATTTTTATATTAAGTTTAATTTTTACACGCCTAAAGGGTAATTACACATTTTCATTTCATTAAATCAATATAGGTGTATGTTCAATATATACGATAAATTCAATAGCTAGTCATTTAAATCATTTTGTTCATGTATTTTTTTATAAAAAAAATAATGTTAACTTAATAGTTTATATTTTATTCAAGTTTGTTATATATTGTTAACTAATATTTTTCTCTCCCCTAGAATCCTCTACTCTTATATTTTTGTTAACTATAATTTCTTTCTCTCTTCTATTAGAATCTTGCTTTTTTGTAGGCTTTTATTATCTCAAACTATTATACACATTTCATTCGTTGATTCACTCTTATTTGTTAGCCATTCTTTGAGGTACAACTGCTAAATATCAATAACATGGGTATTTTCTGAAGGAAATGAGAATCCCAGCGCAGCGGAAGACGACCGAATCGTCGTGGTATCATTATGCAATTTGATTTCTTAAAATTAAACTATCTAATAGTAATAGGTTAAACATGCAAAAATAAAAGGAAAAACAGCAAGTTAGTACTACTTACTTGGTGAAAACCGTCTTCAAATTTCCTTCTTCCGATGATCACGAACTCTTCGTGTTCTTCTCAACGATCTCGATCTCCTCACACGAACAACAAACCGGACACCTCCACTCGATTTCTTGGTTGTTCTACTTTCGGTAGAAGGAGAATGGTGAGAATTCCAAAAATGAGCGAAATCTTCATGAACCCTTCTTGCAAACGGGTTTATATAATGGTGATAGGTGGAGTTGAAATCTCCACCTATTTACCATTTTACCACAACCATAGGTTATGCAAATCATATTTGCATAACCACATATAATAAGATATCTCATATCTCATTTACAAATCACATTTGTATTATTGGGGATTTTTAAATTAAATCACGTTCAATTTAATTTCTCTCAATCTAATTTCTCCAAATTAGCTCTAATTCAACAATTAAGCTAACTTATAGTTTATTATGAATCTCATTCACATTAGACTATATAATATATCATTCATATCTCATATAAATGACATAATTACCCTTTAGTGAACTTGAACACTTCAAATTCACACAAAAAATGTAAACCTTCTATTAATCCAGTTTGAGCCAACCGAGGGACCTTATGGACCTACAGTGACAAGCTTCAATGATCCGAGATTAACCTATCAAACTCTTTGACCCGGTTAATCAACATTCATTAGCTACGGTAATACTCCACTAAAATCCGTAGTTGCACTCCCGTCAGTGTAAGACAAGATGTGTCCACTGATATAACAATTGCCCATGAGTCGACCCTTCACAGGTTGTTCGTAGACACTGCTGGGTCAAATTACCGTTTTACCTCTGTGTCTACTGCTTGCTCCGTAAGTCCCCACTACTCCTTTAATGAACAACAACGTTTTAATGGTCCAACCATACACAATACCCCTCTCAGGCCAGTGAGAGGGTGGGTGCCCGTTGTCCAAGTCCTGGAGACAGCACTTAAGGGAACAACCTCTCTAGTTTCCTTAAAGGCGGGAACGAGTGAATTTCATCTCGCGTAGTTAAGTTTCTAGCTCCCTACTTGGTCCTGTCCCTGAGAAGATAGGCATATTGGGCGAGTAACTGTGACCACCCTCACCCGTACTAGTCAAAGGGACGGACCCGCAGATGAGAGTCCGTAACACACTCAGGATTAAGGTCGAGTCACTAATGGTTATCTACGAAGTTATTAGTCCATATTGTTAACGGTGTTACATCAGTAGGTCTAATAATTCACGATCCGGTCTTGTACAATCTCATTGTACATGATGCCCCCACTCGCATGTCAACCACATGAACGAGTCAGATCATCTCTTTTGTATCTTAATACAAAGCGGGTCGCATCCACAGCGTATCCAGGATTAGGTCTCCAACCCTATCCATATACTATAGATCGTTCGGGTCATTAACTCGAACGTGATCCTCCCTATGTGTCCACTACACACCGTTCAAGTTCTAGTTCTCTCAAATATTCAATGACCCTGGAGCTTAGTTTATTGGACAAAGTTTGTAAAATTTGCGAGACACAAAATAATGAAATAAATAACTTTTATTAATTTCAAATGTTAAATTTACAAACTAAACGAGATTAGGACATACATTCCAACATTTTCGTCACAAGACTTTTATAATATTTCATGGAAAAATCGTTTTAGACATTTTTAAAAATTAAAATTATTTTAGACATTTTTCCATTTAGATTAATTAGAATTATAGAATCTAAAAAGTTTTCCAACCCATTAATTTATTATAATCATAAAATGGTTCTCTCTTACTCATTTACAACAATAATTTGAGGAGATTTTTTTCGTCTTAATGTTTATATTTTTCTCTCTTTGTTATATTTTAGATTTATTAATCATAAAATGGTTCTCTCCTACCCATTAATTTAGATTTTTTTTTCTTCTTAATGTTTACATTTGTAACGCCTGAGAGATCCCGGGCACAGGCGTTACAAATGTCTCTCTACACTTAGTATGCGCATTACTATATCATCCATGACTGCTTGTAAGAGTGAAGACACTATCCCCACAAACCAACACAGGGTCCTTTCAGCATGCTTTGTCCTCACTCACATGCTTCCTAGAAAAATTCCCAGGAGGTCACTCAACATACGATTGCTCCAAGCCAAGCACGCTTAACTGTGGAGTTCGTATGATTGAGCCACCAAAAAGAAAGGTGCACCTTGTTGGTATAGGTAGTAGCTATCAATTCTTTTAAGCCTTTCTCAATTATACTTTCACATCCTCATGACCCCTTTTCCTTTGGCATCATACTTTTATATCCTCAGGATCCCTCTCATTCAGATGTGGTCTCGTTTCATCCATGCACCCCTCTTCCTCGGGCGTCACATGGATGAACCGAGACCACATCTGAATGAGAGCGATCCTGAGGATATGAAAGTATGGTGCCCAAGGAAAAGGGGCCATGAGGATGTGAAAGTCTAATTGAGAAAGGTGCACCTTCCTTTTCGGTGGCTCAATCATAGGAACTCTAAAATTAAGCGTGCTTGGCTTGGAGCAATTTTATGTTGGGTGACCTCCTGGAAATTTTCCTAGGGAGCATGTGAGTGAGGACAAAGCATGCTGAAAGGGCCCCGTGTTGGTTTGTGGGGATAGTGTCTTCACTCTTACAAGCAGTCATGGATGATATAGTGACGCAGCAGGTCGCTTGGAGATCCTGGACCTGGGGCGTTACAGTCACTGTTCGGTTCGAGAGATCGTGATCGTAGAGATCGAGAGCACGAAGAGTTCATGACCGGAGAAGGAGATCTTAAAGAAACGTTCTTTAACAAGTAAGTAATACTAACTCGCTGTTTTTCTTCTTCTCAAGCATGTTTAGCCTATGATTTATGTGATAAATTGGGTTTTAAGAAAATAATTTTCACAACGAACACCACAACATTCAAAGTCGTTTCGGCTGTGAGAGTTTCATTTCCTTCAGATTTTACTATATTATCATTATTATTTTGAATGCATACTTGAACTTTACATGCTTATTTTTTAGTTAAATTATGTTTTTCATATTTTAATTGTGAAATTGATAAAACTATGATGTTTTATTTCATAATAGGAATACACTAGTTAATTATATTTTTTTAACTAGAATTTTGATATTTTTTATATCATTTTAATTAATAAGTTGATATTTCATCCATTTATATTTTTTTTTTTTGAATTCTCTCATTCCTTACCTTTGAAATGTATAGAAGGGAGACATAATGAAGTTTTATTTAACACGAGAGAGAATGAAATTATTAGTGTGAGTAGTGAGTATGTGGGTTTTAATGTACTTTAAGTGGATTTTATTAGTGGGTATATGGATTTTAATAGTGAAATAAGGGATGAACGGAGAGGTGTGTGGATTTTAAGGGGCGTTTGGATCGCAGAGTTGGATTGAGTTGTGCAGAGTTGTTTTGTCAGTGAGTTCTGGAAATGAGTGTTTGGGGTGTAGAGTTGAGTTGAGTTGAGTCAGGAAGTTGGTGTTTGGGGTGCGGAGTTGAGTTCATATGTCATGGATATCTGGTGCAGTTTTTTGTAAAGTAAATAAGTCTGATTTTTTTGTGGCTTTTTTTTCCTTTCATTTTTTGTTTCCACCAAATCAACTGCAAACATATTTGTTTACAATTTCAAAACTTAATTATGAGATCAACTACAAATTTTCCATATATATTATCATTTGTAAGATTTATGGGATATTTAGAAAAATACTGAATATTAGGATTGATATCAATTTATTTTTTTTGCAATAAAATTCATTTTTATCTTATGTTATTGAGAACATATTCTTCAATATGAAGGATTGTCTTCTTTTTAAGCACATGTAAGCAAGAACTCCATTTATTTTAATGTACTTATGTATTAGTATTAATACTTTACAAGAAAAACTTGTGTTCATTTGATTTATATGAAATTATGCTAGTAGTTTATTTTGGTCAAGATGTTGAGAAGATAACAACATATTTCAGTACCATGTATTTCTTGAATATCACCAAATTTATAAGATATCAATTCAATGGCTTATGTGTACAATGTTAACAAAAAATTAGTTAGAAGCCCACAAAAAATACAAAGTAGTAGTAAATGCAAAGTAATGTCCACAAAATACAACAACAAAAGGAGCAATGTCTAATCATCCAGTCCTTCCCAGTAGACGCATGCAATATGTCCTCCTGGATTGAGGTGGAACCTGTAGAAAGCATTCAGTCTTCTTGATATCAGTCACAAGCAAGTCTATCAAGGAGACACGATCATGCTCAGTCAATCCTTCTATCTGATACAAGAGATCGACTACTTCCTTCCTTCGTGCAGCCTCCAATTCATACTTCTCCTTTTTCCAGAATAGAAGTAGTATCAGAGCAAGGCTTTTAGATTCTTCATACTCGCCTACATCGTAGGCAACGATCCTTATAGCCTCTCGCAGGAAGTCGCCTCGTTATCTCCAAGTTTGCTTTTATTTTGTAAAGTAGTTAATTAAAGTTATTTGAGTTGCTTGTGTGTTGACATTTGTTATGATATGTTTTTGACTTCTTTGTTCTTGTGCTAAGGTAATTTAGAGTTTAAGTTTAGATTATGGCTCGAAGACGTAACCGTTGTAAAGTTGTAGCAACTTTCGAGGACGAAAGACTTTCTTAGAAGGGTGTATTGTGACGTCCCGTAAAATTAGGTGCTTTAATTATATTTGTTTTAAATTTGAATCTTTGGATAGTCAGATCTGGATTAGGAAAGGATGTTTCAAAGCTTAAAAAAGGATTAGGATTTCTGTTTTAAAAAGATTTAAGATTTCTTTTTCTAAAAGGATTAGAATTCCTTGTTCTAAAAGGAATAGGACTTTTTTATGCCTATTTAAACTAGAGTATTAGCAACTTAAAAGGCACAATTCAAAACACTCCTCGTTTTCTTCTTTTCTCCACTTTCTTCATCTCGTCGGACCATCGTCGAAAAGTCGTCGGTGTTGGGGGTTTTGCCTTAATCTCGTGTAGTTTATAATACAGTTGTTAAAATGAATAAAAGTTATTGATTTGTCAAAACTTTGTATCTCACATTTTATAAAACTTAATCCAATAAACTAAGCTCCAGGGTCATATTATTGTACTTGAACGGTGTGTAGTTGACACACGGAGAGGATCGTGTTTGAGTTAGTGACCCAAACGGTATACAGTATATGGATAGGGTTGGAAACCTCATCCTGGTTACACTGTGGATGCGACCCGTTTTGTATTGGATACAAACGAGTTGATCCAGCTCGTTCATGTGATTAACATGCAAGTGGGGGCATCCTGTGCAATGAGATTGTACAAGATCGGACCGTGAATCATTAGACCTACTGATGTAACACCGTTAACAGTAGGACTAATGACTTCGTAGATGACCATTAGTGACTCGTCCTGAATCCTGAGCATGTCACGAACTCCCGTCTGCGGGGGTCTATCCTTTGACTAGTAAGGATGAAGGTGGTCTGGATACACCCAATATGCCTATCTTCTTGGGGGCAGAATCTCGTGGGGAGCTGGGAACTTGACTATGCAAGAAGGAATTCACTCGTTCTCGACTTAGGGAATTTAGAGAGGTTGTTCCCTTAAGTGTTTTTTCCATGACTTGAACAACGGGCGCCCACCCTCTCACTGGCCCAAGAGGGACATTGTTTATGGTTGGATCATACAACAAAATTGTTCATTAGAGGAGCAGTGGGACTTAAGGAACAAGAAGTAGACATAGGGGTAAAACGGTAATTTAACCTAGCAGTGGCTACAAATGACCTGTGAAGGGACGACTCGCGGGTATTGGTTATATCGATGGACACAACTTGTCCTACAGTGGTGGGAGTTCAGCTACGGGCTTTAAAGGGTGTTACTGTAGCTAATGAATAGTGATTAACCGGATCAAAGAGTTTGACCGGTTAATCTCATATCATTGGACCTCATCAGGTGTAGGTCCATTAGGTACCTCGGTTGGCTCAATTGGACAAATTGAGAGTTTATAGTTTTGAGTGGATTTGAAGAGTTCAAATTCATTAATTGGGTAGTTATGTCAATTATATGTGATATAGTTTACATAATATATAGTTTGATGTGAATTAGATTCATAATAAACTATAGAATAACCTAATTGATTAATTAGTGTTAAATTGGAGAAATTGAATTGAGAGAAATTAAATTAAATGTGATTCAATTAATTATTGCACAATTATGCAAATAGGATTTGTATAATAAGGTATGAGATACCTTACATTATGTGATATGCAAATATGATTTGCATATCATATGGTTGTGGTTAAATGGTGAATTGGTGGAGTTTTTAACTCCACCACTCACCATTATAAATAGGTGCTTTGTGAAGCACTTGGTAAGGTAGAGTTCTCATTTTTGGAATTCCAACAAAAGAGATAAACCAAAATCTCTCTAGCTCTCTCAATTCTCTACACCTTTTCTCCATCCCAAATTCCAAAGGGAGTTCCACAACTCTCCCTCTACCTCTCGAGAACAATCGAGAAGATCAATTGGAGGTGTCCAATTTGTTCTGGTTCGAGAGATCGTGATCGTAGAGATCAAGAGCACGAAGAGTTCGTGACCGGAGAAGGAGATCTTGAAGAAACGTTCTTCAACAAGTAACACTAACTCACTGTTTTTGTTCTTCTCAAGTATGTTTAACCTAGGATTTATGTGATAAATTCGATTTTCATAAAATGTTTTTCACAACGAACACCACGACGTTCAAAGTCATTTTCGTTGTGGGAGTTTCATTCCCTTCAATTGGTATTAGAGCCCAACGTTTATCTTCGTTGTGCATTCTGTAATTTCTTAAGATTAAGGTGGATAACATTAATTTCATGAGATGAATGTTAATGGTTTGCGAAATTGATGTTTTCGGTTTTGGCACTTAGACTAGATTTACATTTTTCATTGATGAGATCGATGTAAAGGCCCGTTGTTTGTATGTAAATCGAGTCTGTAAGTCTGGATCGTTCGTTGTATGAGTTGCTATGAAGAAACGGAGCGAAAACGGGCGAAAAACTCAAAATGGAGCTGCTGGACAGAGGACAGCGTTGCGACACTGGTTCATCGGCGTCGCAACGCCATCCGTGCGGTGTTCTGGCCTGCAGCAGGCAAGCATTGCAATGCTGAAGGGCGTGGAAGCGCGCGCAACACGCTCAAAGTTACGACGCCAGTGGCGGCGTTGCATGTCACACCCCGTCCCAGCTTACTTGCCTAACCTAGGAAGAGATGCAAAGACAAAGATAACCCAACCTCTTGTTGGCTTTCCTTGACTAACCCAAGACTTAACTTAAAATAACTGCTAGCAAGGGATTGAAGGAGATTCTCTTCCATTTCTATATACCTTACAACCAATTGTATGTATGGCTATTCTGAATTGAGTTATGGGACTGAGTTAGATATGTTTCTAAGGTGCATAAGGAAAGAAATTGATGTTACTAATTTCATTTTCAGGAAAAACGGAGATAGGAAAAGCGTATAACCCTTGGAACCCTTTTGGTGATTCTTCATGGAGTTTCTAACATAAAGTTCATGATGGAACCTAAGCATGCTTTGAATTAGTTGTAACTATAAATCCAAGTATGGAAACTAAATTATGAAAGTATGCTTTCCTTTAGAGAATGTTTTGTGTAAATCCACTTGGGAACATGTTTAGATGATAATGTGAAAATGTCAAGAAATTGTTGTATGTGTTATAAAGACATGATTTCCATGGTAAACAAATTATGCCCTTGTTTGTGGTTAACCCCAATCTTCAAGGACATTCGAGAAGGTACTTAGGGGAATGAATCATAATTTCCACGATCTCAAGGACAATGAGAAGGTATTCGGGTAGTAAATGGTCTTACCTTAATCTTCAAGGACATAGAGAAGGTATTAGGGAAAACCAAAGGACCAAATGTATTCCACGTGCACGTGAGAGAGGTATGAACCTTATTGGTACAAATGTAACTCTACCACCTCTATGGTTCAAAAGTGGTATCATGCCATGTGTTTTATTGTTATGAGCTTCTACATTCTTGATCTATCTACCCTCAATATAATACTACATTATGAGTTGTGTGCTATGCATAAGTGGTGACTTTAACTTTTGTAAATTGGAAGCATGGTTTGTTTATGTTACAAAACAGATGTTAAGCTATTTTCTACTTATAGTCCGCCATTTTTTTATGCTTCACTGTGAGCTTATGATAGACACTCACCGGGCTTCCTAGCTCACGTTTTCTTTATGTCTACTCTTCCCAGTGCAGCAGATTTAGATTCCAAAGGCTTAGCCTTGACAAGACCTATTTGCCACCACGCCATTTAGCTCCTTGTATATACACTTTCTTTTATATATGGTTTGTAGTGAGAACATATTAGATGGGTTGTAATAAACTTGGAAACTTTATGATTACCTAAAGAACATAGTAATGGAAGTGAATGTGTTTCATATATAAGTGTATATCAGTGCTTAATTTTGCTTGTTCAAACATGTTGTGTTACGTTTATTTTAAGTTAAGTCTTGGGTTAGTTAAGGAAAGCCAACAAGAGGTTGGGTTATCTTTGTCTTTGCATCTCTTCCTAGGTTAGGCAAGTAAGCTGGGACGGGGTGTGACATTGCAACACTACAAGAATAGCGCGCTGGAGGTGTGCATCAAGCACAACGTTGCAATGCTGTCCACGACGTTGCAACGCTGCTCCGATTGTGGTCGGTTCCAACGCTATTTCTGCGCGAAAGTGGAGAGTGAGATGTTTTTTAAGCCATTTTCTCCGAATTTATTATTATTTTTAAATTTATTTATTTATGTAATTTGAGTTTTAATTAATTTAATTTAATTAATGTTAATATAAGTGTTATATTAATGTTAATTAATTAAATTAATGTCCCTAGGGTGTCAAAATCTGTCCATTTTTATTATTTTATTTAATTATGCAAGTGTTGTATGATTTAATTATATGCATAATGTATGTCATAAGTTTTAAAATCTCACCTTAGGTTAAGCATTTTATGCAACATATTTATATTATAAATGTTATAATATATAGTATGCATGATAGGGTTTTATTATAGGAGTTATAATAAAATACATGTTTTAATTTAGTTAATATAAGAGTTGTATTACTTAGATTAAAAGCCTTGACATGCATTTATACATGTGATGTATGCATGTTATAGTTTAATTATTCATGTGATGAATGATCAAACACAATAACATAAAAATGCATGTAACCTAAGTTAATTATTAGTTTTAAATGGTTTAGAACTTGAATAATTAGACTTAGGTTTTCTTTTTCTAATAAGATTAGAATTAGGAAATCAAAATATAACTAATGGATGGTGACTAATTAGTAACTCTGTCTAAGGAAGGTTCTGTCTAAGGTTGGGGTATTTAAGTTGACGCTTTGCGGAATACCCCTACCTGGGAACCGACTTGGGAGTGAATTTGGTCCGGAGAACCATAGGTTATATTACGCGTGAGTGTCGTTAATTAATCGTTAATTGAATATACTCACATAGACCTAAGTTAATAATATGATTATAAACTTAGGCTAATCCAATATATAAGAGTTATATTGGTAGACTTAGGTAAATATTAGCCGATTTATCTAGGTCATTCCCATTAATATAAAGTGCTGAGTGGGAGGAAATTAAGTGTATGGGATACATTTAAGTTTCTATCCACAAATCTCCGTGAAGTTCACACCGTGAGATCCATACTCGGCCTCGTGGCGCAAATGGGAGCGTCCCCCTGCGGGTGGCATTTGTATGGGTCAACATTCAAGGTGAATGGAGAGAGTACTTATAGTGAGTGGGAGCGGGACCTGTGAAAATGGGACCCATGGTCTCTTTTTTCTATTCACACCGTGAGACGCTCATGATCTGCCTGTTAGTTTGGTCTGGCCCAGACAATCCCTACGGAGGGCTTTGATCATGGGAGTCGGAACACTGTGAATTCCCGAAAGATATACGATTTTCGTGTTGGTTAGCCTTCATAGTCCTCCCTACGGCGGCTATTTTTTGAACGATACTTGGAAATTTAAAGATTGAGGGCGACACTCACGGGATTCATTAAGAGTTAATGAATTCAGACCGAATAATGTTAGCTAGATGCCTAATGGAATAAGAGTTATTCTGGAATTAGGGTCTGGTCGAGAAAGTCTCGTCCCAGAGGAGAAGTGATTCTGTTCACCCTATGGTGGCGATCATACTAAACCTTTTGAGGTATCATTTCAATTTTAAATGACATGGGAATCATAGGATAAAATTCACTAAAACATGATTGGATTTTTTGAAAAGTTTTTGCGAGAACTTATACAAAGTTTTTTTTTTTCTTTAAGCAAAATGTCGAGTTCAATCGTAGCCATTTTAGCTTCATATAAACTCGTTGGTGACAATTACCAATCGTGGAAAAACAATATAAACACAATCTTAGTAACAGACAACCTTAAGTTCTCGTTCACTGAGGAGTGTCCTCAGGTGCCGAGCTCGACCACATCACGAAGTGTTCGTGATGTGTACGATCGGTTGATCCGAGCCAATGAAAAGGCCAAGGTCTACATTATAGCCAGCTTATCTGAAGTTCTGGCTAAGAAGTATGAGGTCGCGGTCACCGCCAAGGAGATCATGGAATCGTTGCAAAACATGTTTGGACAACAGTCCTTCCAGGTTGGGCATGATTCACACAAACATATATTCAACGCTAGGATGAAGGAGGGCACATCTGTTAGGGAACATATTGGCGGAGATGAATGGAGCTTCGATCGATGAGTCGAGCCAAGTCAGTTTTATAATGGAGACTCTTCCGAAGAGTTTCCTTCAGTTTCGTAGCAACGTTGTTATGAACAAGATAAGCTACACTATGACCACCCTTCTTAACGAGTTACAGACCTTTCAGTCCTTGATGAAAGTCAGGGGACAAGAAGCTGAGGCAAACGTTGCCTTCAGGTCCTATCAAAGGGGTTCGACCTCTGGGACAAAACTGTACCTCCTTCTGGACCGAAAGGGAAAAAGAAGAAGAAGGTGGGTAAAACTGACCGCGCTGCCGCCCTCAAAGGCAAAAAGGTCAAGGTTGTTACGGAGAAAGGAAAGTGTTTCCACTGCAACGGGGACGGTCACTGGAAGTGGAATTGTCCCAAGTACCTTCCCGAGAAGAAGAAGGAAGGTAAATATGATTTACTTGTCGTAGAAACTTGTTTAGTGGAGAGTAGTGACTCAGTTTGGATACTTGATTCAGGCGCCACAAACCATGTTTGTTCTTCTTTTCAGGGAATAGTTCCTGGCGGCGACTGCAGGAAGGTGAGATAATGCTCAGGGTTGGAACCGGAGAGGTTGTCTCGGCTACAGCTGTAGGCACAGTGAAGCTTTACTTCGGCGGGAAGAACATTTTATTAGATAACATGTACATAGTACCAGGGTTTACTAGAAACCTTGTTTCAATTTCCTGTCTGTTAGAACAATCAATTTCTGTTTCTTTTATGAGCAATAAAGCGTTTACTTCTCGAAATGGAAATGTGTTATGTTCAGCTTCACTTGAGAATAATTTGTATGTTTTAAAACTAAACTCAGTCAAAAGTGTTTTGAATACTGAACTGTTTAAAACAGTCGAAACGCGAACTAAGAAATTAAAAGTTTCTCCAAAAAAAAACACTCATCTTTGGCATCTAAGGTTAGGCCACATAAATCTCAATAGGATTGAGAGACTTGTGAATAGTGGACTTCTAAGCGAGTTAGAAGAAAACTCATTACCAGTCTGTAAGTCATGCCTTGAAGGCAAAATAACCAAAAGACCTTTTAGTGGAAAAGGTTATAGAGCCGAGAAGCCTCTTGAGCTTGTACATTCTGATCTTTGTGGTCCGATGAATGTTAAAGCATGTGGAGGTTACGAGTACTTTGTATCTTTTATAGATGACTACTCGAGATATGGGTACATTTACCTAATGCATCGAAAGTCTGAAACTCTTGAAAAAGTTCAAGGAGTATAAGACCGAGGTTGTCAACCAATTAGGTAAAATAATTAAAACGCTTCGATCGGATCGAGGTGGAGAGTACATGGACACTGAATTCCAAAACTATATGATAGAGCATGGAATTACGTCCCATCTCTCAGCACCTGGTATGCCACAGCAGAATGGTGTATCGGAGAGAAGAAACAGAACCTTGTTGGACATGGTTCGGCCGATGATGAGTTATGCTCATCTCCCTAATTCGTTTTGGGGTTATGTAGTGGAGACTGTTGTATATATTTTGAACACTGTTCCGTCGAAGAGTATTTCTGAAACACCATTCGAACTCTGGTTTGATCGTAAAACAAGTTTACGTCACTTCAGGATTTGGAGATGCCCGACCTATGTGTTGGTGTCAAATCCGAAGAAATTGGAACCCCGTTCAAAATTGTGCCTATTCGTAGGTTATCCAAAGGAAGCAAGGGGTAGTTTCTTTTATGATCCTAAGGAGAATAGGGTGCTTGTATCGACAAACGCCACGTTCCTTGAGGAGGATCACATTAGGGACCATAAACCAAGGAGTAAGATTGTGTTGAACGAAATGACAATTCATCAGCAAAAGTTGTTGATGAAGCTAGTACGTCAACAAATGTTTTTTATCCTAGCTCGTCTAGTCAAGTCTATTCTCAAGAGTTTAGAATGCCTCGGCGTAGTGGGAGGGTTGTCAAACAGCCTGAACGTTTCATGGGTTTTGCTGAAACCCAAGTTGTCATACCTGATGATAACTGCGAGGATCCATTGACCTATGATCAGGCAATGAATGATATTGACAAAGACGAATGGATTAAAGCCATGAACCAGGAAATGGAGTCTATGTACTTCAATTCCGTCTGGGAGCTTGTGGACCAACTGGATGGGGTCAAACCTATTGGTTGCAAGTGGATCTACAAGCGTAAACGTGGTGTAGATGGGAAGGTACAGACCTTCAAAGCCAGACTAGTGGCAAAGGGTTTTACCTAGAGAGAAGGGGTTGACTATGAAGAAACCTTTTCTCCCGTTGCCATGGTAAAGTCTATTAGGATCCTTCTAACCACTGTCGCATATTACGACTATGAGGTATGGCAGATGAACGTCAATGTGGCCTTTCTCAATGGCAATCTTGACGAGATCATCTACATGGACCAACCAAAGGGGTTCATTGCCCAAGGTCAAGAGCAAAAGGTTTGCAGGCTTCAAAGGTCTATTTATGGATTGAAACAAGCCTCAAGGTCTTGGAATATAAGATTTGATGAGGCAATTAAATCTTATGGCTTTAATCAAAATGTTGATGAGCCTTGTGTCTACAAGAAAATAATCAACAAGACTGTCGCATTTCTTATATTGTATGTGGATGATATCCTACTCATTGGGAATGACGTAGGATTTCTAACTAACATTAAGAAATGGCTAGCTTCGCAATTCCCAATGAAAGATTTGGGAGAAGCACAATATGTTCTAGGTATCCAGATAGTCTGGAACCGGAAGAAAAGAACGCTAACCATGTCTCAAGCATCCTATATCGACAAGATGTTATCCCGATATAGTATGCATAACTCCAAGAAGGGATTATTGCCTTTCAGGCATGGGGTTCACCTGTCTAAGGATCAATGTCCTAAGACACCTCAAGAAGTTGAGGATATGAGACGCATCCCTTATGCTTTAGCTGTGGGGAGCCTTATGTATGCAATGATGCGAGTGGGGGCATCATGTACTATGAGATTGTACAAGATCGGACCGTGAATCATTAGACCTACTGATGTAGCACGGTTAACAGTAGAACTAATGACTTCGTAGATGACCATTAGTGACTCATCCTGAATCCTGAGCATGTCACGAACTCCTGTCTGCGGGGGTCTGTTCTTTGACTAGTACGGATGAGGGTGGTCTGGATATGAAGGGAATCGAAGTCCTCGCAGCGGAAGCGATTGCGAATCGTGCGCTCTTAATGTAGTTACAACGGAATATTCAAGAACGTAAAACATAGATTAAGCACATATAATAAAATGGACAACAAGTATTTACCTTTGAAGAACCTTTCTTCAAGTGCTCCTCCTCTCTTCACGATCAAGATCAACGCAACACGAACTCAGCATGCGACACCGACACCACCACCACCTGATCTTCTCCGTTGTTCTCTAGGTGAGGAGGAAGGTGGGTTCCCTTTAGGAGTGGTGAGGTATTTTGTGAGAGAGATGTGTGTTTTGGAACTCTTCCAACAACACAACAAGGAGGCTAGGAATAGCTTAGAATGATTTCCAAAATCACTTAACCTAGTTACATCTCATGCAACCATATATATAGAGAAATATGATGGAAATGACCATCCTACCCATCCTTTTATCTCTCTTTAGTATGTAGTTTATATATGAATCTAATTCACATTAAAACTATATATTATATCAATTATATCATATATAATTGATATAATTCCTCATGTATAAAATTGAACACTTCAATTTATCTCCTAACTTTATACCCTCAATATTACCATGTTGAGCCAACGGAGGGATCTAGTGGACCTACAGATCATGAGCTCCAATGATGTGAGATTAACTGATAACTCTTTTATCTAGTTAATCAATATTCATTATCTACAAGTCACTCCACTATGACTTGTAGCTGCACTCTCCTCACTGTAGATATTATTGTGTCCACTGATATAGTCATTACACATGAGTCGACCCTTCACGGGTTGTTCGTAATCACACCGGGTCAAATTATCGCTTTACCCCCGTGATTACCTCTTTTTGATCCTTAAGCACCACTGATCCTCTAATGAACAACAAGTCTAAGGTCCTACCTTAGACTCATACCCTCATAGAGGGCGGGGCCCCGTTGTTCAAGACCCGGAGTAAGTTCTTAAGGGAACAACCTATCTAATTCCTCAAGAGAGAGAATGAGTGAATTCCATCTTCCACAGCTTAAGTTCCCACTACCTCACGAGGTTTTGTCCCCGAGAAGGTAGGCTTATTGAGTCGACTACACAGCCACTCTCACCCATACTAGTCTAAGGACAAACCCCTATAAGCGGGAGTTCTTAACTTGCTCAGATTCAGTCGAGTCACTAATGACCATCTATAAATTACTAGTCTTATCCTCATTAAATCTGTTATACTTTGGTTAGACTAATAATTTCATGATCCATCTTGTATGAACTCTTCATACAGATGCCCCCACTTGCATGTCAACTACATGAATGAGATGGATTACCTCATTTGTACTAATTACAAAGTGGGTTGCATCCATGGTGTTACCAGAATGAGGTTTCCAACCTTATTCTTATACCATAGACTATTTAGGTTATAATCTTGAATTCAACCCAAATAGTGTCCACTACACTGATTTCAAGATAAACATTATAACCTTGGAGCTTAGTTTATTGGATTTATAAAAGCAAGACTGTAATCTTATCAAAACAAATAACACTTTATTTAATTGATCAAAATTACACAAGTTTGGGGCATAAATCCCAACAGGATACACCCAATATGCCTATCTTCTTGGGGGCAGAACCTCGTGGGGAGCTGGGAACATGACTATGCAAGAAGAAATTCACTCGTTCCCGACCTAGGGAATTTAGAGAGGTTGTTCCCTTAAGTGTTGTCTCCGGGACTTGAACAACGGGCGTCTGCCCTCTCACTGGCCCGAGAGGGACATTGTTTATGGTTGGACCATACAACAAATTTGTTCATTAGAGGAGCAGTGAGACTTAAGGAACAAGAAGTAGACACAGGGGTAAAACGGTAATTTGACCCAGCAGTGGCTACGAACGACCTATGAAGGGATGACTCGCGGGTATTGGTTATATCGATGAACACAAGTTGTCCTACAGTGGTGGGAGTTCAGCTACAAGCTTTATTGGAGTGTTATCGTAGCTAATGAATAGTGATTAACTAGATCAAAGAGTTTGACCAGTTAATCTCATATCATTGGAGCTCATCAGGTGTAGGTCCATTAGGTCCCTCGGTTGGCTCAATTAGACAAATTGAGGGTTTATAGTTTGGAGTGGATTTGAAGAGTTCAAATTCATTTATTGGGTAGCTATGTCAATTATATGTGATATAGTTGACATAATATATAGTTTGATGTGAATTAGATTCATAATAAACTATAGAATAACCTAATTGATTAATTAGTGCTAAATTGGAGAAATTGAATTGAGAGAAATTAAATTATATGTGATTCAATTAATTATCCCACAATTATGGAAATAGGATTTGTATAATAAGGTACGAGATACCTTACATTATGTGATATGCAAATATGATTTCACTACTACAAAAACTAGTTTTCTTGACGCTTATAGAATGTCGAATTTTGACTTACTTGACGTTTTTCAAACCGTCAAGGAATCCACCGTCGAGTATAATATACAATACTTGACACTTATAAAGTATTATGTATACTCTCTTTTGACGCTTATAATGTGTCATTTTTAACATAAACTCTTGACACTTTTTATTCATCAAATGTAGTTTTATCTTTACTCTGAAAAAGTGTCAAATTTATGTTAATACTTGACATTTTCTCTGTGTCAAAAATAAAAGTTACTTGACGCTTGAAATGTGTCAAATATGAGTTTATCTTGACGTTTAAAAAATGTCAATAGGAATTAGATCTTGACACATTATACATGTCTTGTTGGTTTGTGTTTTTTTCAATCTATTAAATATTCCCTATTATCTTGAATTTTCTGCACTGTGTTCCAATTATTTGTTATATTAAAAAATGCATAATTTCATCAACCAATCTTCCACACTTTAACAAAATTCACATCTTTAACAATATCAAACTATTAAGCTCATGAACAATTCTAAAATTATAAGGACTTATCAAACCTCATGTTAACAATTCAAAAATTACAAGAACTACTGTAACGATCTTAAGCCATAAACTCAACTAACATTCAAGGAGGTTTACAAAACAAGAGAATTTTACATTCACTAGCCTAACACACTGTAAAGGGTTTAAACATGAAACTTATTGGCAACATTATGACCAAAACTTTGAAAACGTCACCATAATTCTACAACACCTTTGTCACCCGCCAAGTAGTTGAGTATTACCTGCAAAACACAACATTAAGCAACAAGGGTGAGCATAAACATATACTAGGTATGCAACCTACTTCTAATAATTCAGAACTTTAAAACATGCATCGAGTGAATTTACTCAATCATGTCAACCCCTCTTAAAACACAACGATCTCGAATGCTTGCTATCCAGCTGCCTACTCCACTCACTCTCTCACATCCCGAATAGTGAAAAAGGAAAGCAACCCTCACGCTAATCCTAAGAAGCATGCTCAAAGGGAGGGAATGAGATCTAACCTAATGTCATAAATGTTGACCAAGAAGGATTAAGACGATTAACATACTTATAACACTTACAGGGGTTCAAAAAAGATTAAAATGCACTTAGACTTACCAAAATGGCTCAAAGTCTCGCTAGTTGATGCTCGGTTCAACTTCCTTTTGCTAAATCGACTTCCATGGCTTATGGTTACCCAAAATGAACCTATTCGTGTTATGGCCCATAAATGAAAGTATTAAAAACTACAGTATTCGAGCAATAGAACCAATATAAGATAATTTAATCTAGTTTGAATGAGCTTAAAGGGACTAACCTTGCTAAACGAGTCAAAATGCTTTGCTGAAAGTGTGTTGGAGGATGCTAGAATCACACTCAAACTGCAAATTGAAGGTTCGTACTTGTTAGAACCAATGCTACATTACTAAAATTGATTTGAGAGAGATTTAAAACATGCAAAGTGTAACGACCCTAAATTCTGGGGGTAAACCTAAGTTAGGCGTTACTTAAGACACATCGTTCACTCCAAAATTTCGATAGCATAACGACGCTACTAGGACTTTTCTAAAATTTCAATGACCTATTTTACCATCAGAAACACTTAAAAAATAAACAATTCTTCCCAGCCACCCACTAACTTCAAATACACAAGGGCTGGGGTTCAATAATCAGATATTTCTCAGCAGAACAAGACTAATTTCGTAAATGCTCAAAACACGACTTATGACTTAAAACATGCCAAGAAAGCTCAGCAGAACAAGCAATCTTACAAGTGTACTTAAACTAGAAAAGTTCCAACAACTCTCAAGTGCTAAACTAGACTAAAGGGGAAACGATCTAAAAGTGCCTATGGAACCTATAAAGTGGCCAAAAAGTGAAAACAACTCAAAACAATCTAAAAGTACCTATGGAACCTACAAAGTGGCGAAAAAGTATGTAACATGAGTTTAAGTGTCATTTTGACTCTTAAAGAAAATAAGAAATTGCATAAAGTGAACCTATATCACACAACCAACCCCCCGATGCTACAAAATTGAATTAAAGGAGCTTAAGAATACTTTGAGGCTAAAAGTAAATCAAAACGATGTAATAATGTCTATTTCTCCCCTTGAAACTTGCAAAGTAGGCAAAAAAATGCTAGAAAGAGTTTAAGTCTTATTTTTCACGCTTAAAGAAACTTAAAAAGTTCCTAAACTGAAACTTACGCACACACACAACCCCAAATCTACAAAATTATCTTGAAGGCTCTTAACGATCTAAAAGTGCCTATGGAACCTATAAAGTGGCCAAAAAGTGAAAACAACTCAAAACGATCTAAAAATGCCTATGGAACCTATAAAGTGGGCAAAAAGTGTTTAAAATGAGTTTAAGTGTCATTTTGACTTTTAAAAAAACTAAGAAAGTGCCTAAAGTGAAACTATATCACACAACCAACCCTTCGATGCTACAAAACTGAATTAAAGGAGCTTAAGAATACTTTGAGGCTAAAAGTAACTCAAAACGATGTAATAATGTCTATTTCTCCCCTTGAAACTTGCAAAGTAGGCAAAAATAGGCTAGAAAGAGTTGAAGTCTTATTTTTCACGCTTAAAGAAACTTAAAAAGTTCCTAAACTGAAACTTACGCCCACACCCAACCCCAAATCTACAAAAGTGTCTTAAAGGCTCTTAACGATCTAAAAGTGCCTATTGAACCTATAAAGTGGCCAAAAAGTGTATAAAATGAGTTTAAGTGTCATTTTGACTTTTAAAGAAACTAAGAAAGTGCCTAAAGTAAACCTATATCACACAAACAACCCTCCAATGCTACAAAACTGAATTAAAGGAGCTTAAGAATACTTTGAAGCTAAAAGTAACTCAAAACGATGTAATAATGTCTATTTCTCTCCTTGAAACTTGCAAAGTAGGCAAAAAGAAGCTAGAAAGAGTTTAAGTCTTATTTTCGCGCCTAAAGAAACTTAAAAAGTTCCTAAACTGAAACTTACGCACACACCCAACCCCAAATCTACAAAAGTGTCTTAAAGGCTCTTAACGATCTGAAAGTTCCTATGGAACCTATAAAGTGGCCAAAAAGTGAAAACAACTCAAAACAATCTAAAAATGCCTATGGAACCTATAAAGTGGCCAAAAAGTGTATAAAATGAGTTTAAGTGTCATTTTGACTTTTAAAGAAACTAACAAAGTGCCTAAAGTAAACCTATATCACACAACCAACCCTCTGATGCTACAAAACTGAATTAAAGGAGCTTAAGAATACTTTGAGGCTAAAAGTAACTCAAAAGTAATTCTGTCCAAGTAACATTGTTAAAAAATTTCATCTTAAATGCTAGCCTATCTATATTACCTTAATCTCAAGGAAAAATAACCTATATGCTTATCAAGAGCATCTACAAGAAAATTCCTCAAATAGTCTAATCCTTGAGCATCGATATTCTCAAATCGGTTAACATTGAACTTAACCTTAACCCAGCTATAGTTGTGCCCCATTCCAAGTGCCTTTTCTGGGTCCTCAACCTAAATATAAATGGAGATGAGTGCTCAAAGAAGAATATGAATCTCGTGACAACAAGCACCAGAAATGCTAGCCTTCACTTCAAGTCCTCGATAAATCTATAAGCGCACTCCACACAGTAACTCAAGAACAACATTACTTCGACCCAAGTTGACCAAGGGACGTTTGTTCCTTAAAAAATATGTTATCATACATACATCAAAGAATCCCTAGATTGAACCGGGGTTTTTCACCTTCTTCAACTTTTGGAAATTTTTAGTTCCAGGAAGTCCCTCAACTCATCTGTCATTGATAGGCAACCATGATCGATGAGCTTGACGAGAAGTCAAGAACAAACGCATTATGAAACATGCAATTTAGGTGAAAGTGATATCAAGCTAGTCCTTGAGTACGCAGTCTCACATTACACAGAGAATGACTTTAGCCATATCAAAGATTAGCGGGACAAAGCAAGGAAGAAATTTTTTAAAATGAGGTCAGGAAGAATTATATATGCCAATTCAATCGCACGATATAAGTGACGAGTCCGAACTTCAGTTGAAGTTTTCTAGTAAAAACAAACGAATAGAATAAGATTAATATTTAAGATAATAAATTGAATTTTGATATCTTTTAAGTAAATTTAGGCTCTTGTCAACTAAATCCCAATCCAAGCCCCAAAGTGAACAAACTGGTTACGACTGATATTAAGCTAACGTGATGATGTAGAGGTCAAAACAAAGCACTGCCTCATCAAGGAAAAATCAAAGCATATGTAAAATCCTAAATTCAAATGGAATGTAGAATGATATTGTGACTAGATGAAAAAACAAGCTGAAGAACAAGTTCGGATCCACCTAAATAAATTATCGAACATAAAATTCTCGATAGATGTTGTGTTTATATACATAGATGAAAGAATCGTTTTACCTGTAGAAATCGAATTCGAAAGCTTCCCAAAACGATTGAAATCGGAGATGGAGTTTCGTACAACCTCAATGTTCTGCGCGAAAACGCATAGATGGAGTTTCGTACAGCTTCCCAAAACGGTTGAAATTAGAGAGGGGTCAACGAAACACGAAGAAACCGATCAGAAAACTCGAGGAGCCTCGTGGTTGTTGTTGCGCGAAAACGCGAAGAAGAACAAGACATTGGCTTCTGTGTTGGTCGGTCGACGAAGAGGACGAATGGGAAAATCAGAGGCGGCGAGAAGAAGAAAACCAACTAGTTGGTTGGCGTGTTATTGGCGACAGAACCCGAAGAAGAAGAAGACGACGTTGGGGGGGCTTGCGTGCGGCGAGAAGAAGAAACTGAACGTATTAACCCTCGTTCCCTTTCTCTTTTTTTTTTCTTTTTAAACAACAGGTAAAATCCGTGTTTTTTTAATTTGACGTTTTTAAAGCGTCAAGTTTTATTGTAGCGTGAAAAAATTCGAAAAAATCCGTCAACCTCCGCCTTTTTTCATTTTCTTGACGGTTTTCTTTTAAACCTTCATCTTACTTGACGTTTTTTCATAAAAACGTCAAGTATTTAAAACTTGCAAGTGTCAAGAAATCTATAATTTGTAGTAGTGTTTGCATATCATATGGTTGTGGTAAAATGGTGAATTGGTGGAGCTTTTAACTCCACCACTCACCATTATAATAGGTGCTTTGTGAAGCACTTGGTAAGGTAGAGTTCTCATTTTTGGAATTCCAACAAAAGAGATAGACCGAATTCTCTCTAGCTCTCTCAATTCTCTACACCTTTTCTCCATCCCAAATTTCAAAGGGAGTTCCACAACTCTCCCTCTACCTCTCGAGAATAACCGAGAAGATCAATTGGAGGTGTCCAATTTGTTCTAATTCGAGAGATCGTGATCGTAGAGATCGAGAGCACGAAGAGTTCGTGACCGGAGAATGAGATCTTGAAGAAACGTTCTTCAACAAGTAAGTAACACTAACTCACTGTTTTTCTTCTTCTCAAGCATGTTTAGCCTAGGATTTATGTGATAAATTTGATTTTAAGAAAATATTTTTCACAACGAACACCATGACGTTCAAAGTCGTTTCCGCTGCGAGAGTTTCATTCCCTTCAGCCTAACCATCGTCGGAGAGTTGTCGGACCGTCGCTGGAGAGTTGTCGGACCATCGCTGGAGAGTCCTCGGACCGCCACTAGAAAGTCGCCGACCACCGCCGAAAAGTATCGTACAGTTGAGTTAATAACTCAACTCTAGTGGGTTGGGTTATTAAGTCACCAGTTATAATTGTTGGTGAACCAAACAAGAAGTTGGGTTGAGTTATTAAGTCACCAGTTATAGATGCCATTTTTTTTTTTTGTATTTTGAATGAACTTAAATTTCACATATTTCATTTTTAGTTAAATAATGATGTTTTTCATATTTTATAAATGTTAAATTGATAAAAATTTGACATCTTATTTAAAAATTGGAATATATAAATTAATATACTTTTGAAATTTTTATATCATATTAATTGATAATTGATGTTTCATCAAAATACATATATTTTAAAAATTAAATAGTTTTTCAATAAAAGCTTAAAATATATTAAAACTAAGGGACAATTAGGCTGGTGGCAAAAAGACCCAATATAATTGTCCATATAGCAAATGCCTCAATCTATTTGCAAAAATAGCAAAAATTTGAAAAGAGGAATTGAAATTACTAAAACACCCCAGTTATTACCCACCAGTCACTGATATCAGTGATATCACTGATAGGATGCTATCAGTGATATCACTGATAGAAGTCTGTTTATTTAATAACTAATTTTTTTTGTCTGTTTATTTAATAACTAATTTTTTTCTTATAATTTTAGTTTTCCATCACCCCCATTGATAGCAAACGAAGAAGAAATCATTGATAGGATGCTATTAGTAATATCACTAATAGAAGTTTGTTCATTTAATAACTATTTTTTTGTCGTTTGGGAATGGTTACACGATTGTCAATGTGTTATAGTGTTAGACTTCTATAATCTTATATCAGTGATAGAAGTCTATCAGGTGATAGAAGTCTATCAGGTGATAGAACTGATATGAGTGATAGAAGTCTATAACGATTGTCAATGTGTTACAGTGTTAGGCTTCTATCATTTGATATCAGTGATAGAAGTCTATTAGGTGATAGAACTGATATAAGTGATAGAAGTCTATAACTCTATTAGACGTCTTGTTCTTCCTGAATATTATTTTATCAGGCTTGTGATAAATGTCTATCACTGATAGTTGTTTATCAATCATTAACTTCTTTTCAGTGATAGACTTCTATCAGTGATAGATGTCTAATAGAAGTGATAGACTACTATTGTGATATCTATCACTGATAGAAGTGATGTCTATCAAGAATAGTTGTATGATAGACTTCACCACACGCTTTATCATCTATTACCTATTACTCATAACTTTTCTATTATCTATTAGACTTATTGTTCCTATCCGACTTCTATCATTGTCTATCACTAATAGAAGTGATAAACTACTATCACTGTTAATGATGGATAGAAGTTAAAGAAAAAGAAGTGATAGACTACTATCACTGATAGAAGTGATAGGCTTCTATCAGTGATAGTTGTCTGATAGACTTCTACCTATCTATTACCTATTACTCATAACTTTTCTATTAGACTTCTTGTTATTCATGATTATTAACTTTTTTCTTCTATCCGACTTCTATCAGTGATAGATGTCTATCACTGATAGTTGTCTATCAATCATTAATTTCTTTCCAGTAATAGACTTTTATCAGTGATAGATGTCCTCACTGATAAAAGTGATAGACTTCTATCAGTGGTAGTTGTCTATCTGTTAACAACTACTGTTTGTTGTGTGGTCTTCAAATTTTCTCATGAGATGCCAAAGTCCTTGTGTTCATAGTATTGATATTAAACTTTTGAAACAATCACAAACCTTGTATTGATAGTATGAATAGTATGATAACAACAATATTGAGTTCTATCTTGAAAAAGTATATATAAAACTAATTGTCAAAAATTACATCATGGTAAAAATGGTGGAAAATTACATGTCCTACGATTGTGACCAACACGATAACAATGACTACATTTTGTGTGACTTCTTGCTTCAGCAATCGACGAAATCCTTTACTTTCACGGTCTTCCTGCTTGACGTTTAACAATTGGAGGTAATGCATTCATGTCAACATCTATCAAACTCCATTCAGAATGATTTCCAACTGGGCGGATTACACCTCCATAAGTTGTAACTCCCATCACTAATTGCACAAGAGGAGCCATCAAAACAAGCATCATTAATATGAGCAACTAAAGGATATCTTGTATTTTGATCTTCCACTAAAGTTAAAACCCAAACAACATCAAAACAACGACATGGCGTTAGTTAATAACATCCCTCATTGCTATGTTTTTTTTTCTTTTAATATTACCTAATTTTCTAAAGTATTAATATTAATATCAATATTAATATTAACATTTTCCCGAGAAAATGAAAAGAAAAATGCTACCGATAGAGAGAAAGGAGAGGGAGGTAGTGTTTGGATTCTGAGAAAAATCTTGTAATGTAAACTAAAAAAAAAAAAAAGATGAAGAAAAAATTAATTAATATTTTCTTAATTTTGGGGTGTGTGAAAGCGGAAGTTTTGTGAAGTGCCAACTTTTGTAGTGTCATTCCTCTCTCAAATTAACAAACTAGATGGGCCCACTTTTATTTTTCCTAATTTTTTTTCTTGAAAAAGGGAAGAAGAAGAAAATACTGAGGAAGAAAAAAAATAAATAGATTTAAGGCCAAGGGTATAATAGGAATTATGAAAACAATTTAAAGATTTTTGCCATATTTGCAATTATTTTAAAATGTTGTTATATCTACAAATAGTAAAATCATCCTTGCTACCCATTACAAATTCTCTAAAATAATTAATGATTAAATAAAACATCATTAATGTGTTTAATATTTTTATTATTTTTATTTTCAAAGCTTATATGTGGTCACTCACTTTTTTTTTTCCTCTCTATCTTATCAAATCTAAAATCCTTTTTTATGGATCTTTCTCATACTCTAAGTATAGAAAATAATATTATAATCATTATCCTCAACATATATTTTTAATAAATAATTAATATTTAATAATCAAAAACTTATTTTGGAATGAATTAAAATTTGAATGAGCTAGTAAGTTAAAAAGTGTATGGAATTTAAAGAATTTGAATATGAAAATTTTTATCTTTCCTTCTCTCCCAATTTAAAGATTTATCTTTAATTATTGTTACTTATAAAAAATTTAAATAGACTCGAATTTCAAAAGTTCTTTAACTCTTCTACATCATTTACCACGATAAAAAAGATCTTGTTCCATCATACTTTCACCAACCACTTCAGCTACATTTTGAAAAAAAGGTTAAATACATAGATAGCACATTTTTAATCCTATTTTACAAAAATGACACAAACTTTATATATTATCAGCTTTAGCAATTTGAAGTCATGTGGCATTTAATTGTAGTGAAGATATTACAACTATAACTCTGTATTTATTAAGAATAAACTAATTTTAGGGGATTAAAATTTTACGAAAAAAAAATCGACTGAAACCCCTAATTTTAGGAGATTGAAATACACTTCTAATTATTAAAAATGAGCCTAAATGTAATAACTATATGAACAACAGGATTATAAACTAAGAACAATATCATAGTATTGATTTAACTCATTATAGAAATTATATAACTGAGTTTATAAATAATCAACTTAACTTATGCATAATATAAACCTATTATATACTTAATTATATGAACTACATGACTATGTATATAAGCATGATGAGTTATATATTCTAAAGTATATACTGATGTGTATATTATATGTTGGTATGAAAATATAAAAAGTAAATACTTATGATGTTTGTTTGTAAATACTAATATTGAACTTTTGAAGGTATCAATTTCTCACACGGAAAAGGTAATGGCAAATTCCGAATATCCTTGAAGGCATGATCAACATCACAGTGGATTAAATGTAACAAAAAATAAAAAACAATGCAACTTAAAAATTGAGGAACACTAGACAATTCAAAACTATAATAAAAACGTAAAAAAAAAAAAAAATGCAACTTACTGATTCTTGATTCCATGGAGAAAAGTTGTGATGCTTGCAAAATGTTAGTGTTATAGTCGACAGAATATTTTGCTGAAAACTGAAAGGTCTTCGTCGTGGGAAGGGTTTGATAAAATAAATTTGGAAAGAAATAAATGAAATCTAATAAAATAATAATATTCTTATTAATAAATTTGATTATAGTTACCTTAATTGTAACGCCCCGTAATTTGAACACCTTCTACTCGGGACATTACTTCCAAGTTTCACTGCTCGCGCCGAAAATCCGGCAGCATAACGGCGCAACCTGGACAAACCAAAAAATTTATAAAGCCTGAAACAATACAAAAACACTTCAAAATGCCTCACGAGGGCACCCAGCCTCCACCAAACTACAAAGAAACGACAGGTTGGGCTTCGTCCCTCGGAGTTAACAAAAATCTACAAGACAACAAAACATGCTTCAAACACGAAAGAAACATAACAGAACATACTTCGATTTGAACGAATAAAGAACGAGACATGCTAAGGTTTAAAACATAACCTAAAAGAAGAAGAGTGCAACAGAAGAAAAGGAATAAAAACAACTCCTAAACGAAAACTCCTAACTAAGTCCTTCAAGCCTTCCATAGCCTCGCAGGGGTCTCGCCGTCGATGGTCATCTCACTGGTTTGTCTTACCTGCAACAAAGAAAATAAACGAGAAATGATTATAAAAATACTCAGTAAGTAGCCCACTTCGTCCAAGAATAAAGAGCATGAAAGAACACCGTTAGACCTAGCTAAGCACGACACCTAGCCCACCACACAACCTCAACAAACATCTTGGCCCTATTTCTCACTCAGATTTCTCAGTCCTGCCCTACCCTTAGCTTCTAAACTAGGTTGGCAACAACTGACCACGAGACTCATTCCCAGGCCTGCACTAGGGCGAAGGGCTCTATCGAACCCCCCTGACTCTAAGAATCACACCCCGAGTCGCACAACTGGATGAGGGACGGACCACCACATCCCATAAAGTATCAAAGGCGGCACTACCGCGCACAATCGACCACAGGCACATTCCCAGGCCTGTACTAGGGCGAAAGACTCTATCCAACCCCTCTAACTCTAAGGATCACACCCCGAGTCGCACAACTGGATGGAGAACGGACCACCACATCCCATAACAACATCATCATCTCATCAACCTCGAGTCTCAGCCTACTAAGGGTTACATAGAGACTTGGCCAATACTAGGGTTGGTTATGCTAACTACAATCCTAAGGTTCAATGGCACTTCCCGAGTTACTTCAAACTAAGCACGAGACTATCAGGCTCGGGACAGACATCATAGCACATTAACACATTTAGGATACTCAGCACAAGCTTACATCAGCTCTTCTCACAAGATCACATCTAAGCACGAAGAGATAACAACCATGATACATGAACAAACGTTCAATCTAACATGCACGATATTTCAACACGGTTCACATCAAATAAGAACAGGCAGACTTAAATCCAGGCGCCACTGCGACTACCACAACCTAGCATGCTACTACAAGTCAAAGTCTGAGTAAGGTACGCTACCAGATTCTAAAACATTCAATTACCGCATGCAATGGTGCCCCTAAGCCCTACACCTAGGGGTAGTTTAGTCCAAACGACTACTTACATATACTCCAGCAACAACGAGCAACTTGAGAAGCACGACGTGCTCCAACGTACTTCTACTTTCAAGATAAAGCTCCCAACGGAGATCTAAAACGAGCTAAGGAACGGACCGAGGCGACCACACGGAAGAAGACGGTCGGCGGCTCTGCAGGTGGCGACGCGTGTCACCGGCGGGCGGCGACGGCGGCACGTGGGTAGCAGATCTGGGATTCTCGCAACCCGATCTGTCCAGAACCGGTCTTGGATCGTCGAAAACCAGCCAAAAAAGACCAGAACCGATCAAACCAACACGTGGGTTTCAAGCTTCCAACGACAGTTGTAGCTCCTCCAGCGGCTCCTTGCGGCGGCTAGCGTGGCTCGAACGATGCGACATGGCGGCGCGGCTGCTTCAGATGAGCTTCCGGAGGTGGCGATGGCGATCTGAGAGATGAGAGAGAGAGAACTGTGTGAAGAGAGAGAGAGGGGGAGACTGAGGACGAGAGAGAGAGACGGTGAGAGAGAGAAAAAGAAAAAGACGAGCGTGAGGGAGAGAGAGAGACGGCCACGCCACCAAACGATCAAGGGCGCTTTGTCTGCACAAGCGCGAGAGGGGGAGGGGCGGCCCCCCCACTTTTTCTTCAACTTCTGCAACTTTTTTTTTAAACAAAAAGGTCGACTGTTACGGTCTACCCACCTTAGGAACTTTCGTCCTCGAAAGTAGCTAGCTCTCGAACAGCTCTGGGTAACTTGCTCGCATCTCCTCCTCGCGCTCCTAAGTGGCTTCTTTGAGATGATGGTTCTGCCAAAGGACCTTAACAAGGTTGATTTCTCTGTTCCTTCAGACTTTGCTATCACAAGCAAGAATTTGCACTGGTTTTTCTTCGTAACTCAGATCCTTATCTAACTTCAGCGGCTCAAAGTCGACAATGTGCGAGGCATCTCGCACATACCCTCGCAGCTTAGACACATGGAACACGTTATTGACTAATGCAAGGGACGGCGGTAGGGCCAACTGGTAAGCCACTGGCCCTATATACTTCAGGTCTCGAGAGGACCAACAAACCTAGGGCTCAACTTCCCTTTCTTACCAAACCTCAGGATACCCCTCATAGGTGCAACTTTCAAGAATACAAAGTCTCTAACGACAAACTCCAGCTCTCGACGCCTGACATCAGCATAACTCTTCTGCCTACTATGTGCCGTTAACATCCTTGCCCTGATCTTTTGTATGGCCTCATTCATCACCTGGACTAGCTCGGGTCCCAACAATTTTCGTTCACCAACCTCTCTCCAACACACTGGGGTCATGCACCTTCTCCCATAGAGGGATTCGAAAGGGGTCATACCAATAGTTGTCTAATAACTATTGTTATAAGCAAACTCCATCACAAGGTGTGAGTCCCAACTACCTGTGAAGTTTAACGTACATGCCCGAAGCATATCCTCCAGCATGTGATTCACCCTTTCCGTCTGGCCATCGGTATGCGGATGAAACGTTGTACTAAAGTTACTTTGAGCCCCTAGGGCTCTCTGAAAACTCACCCAAAAGTTCAAGGTGAACCGAGGGTCTCTATCAGACACGATTTTTACTGGGACTCCGTGCAACCTTACTATCTCTTCCATGAACAGATGTGCCCACTTCTCAACTGTATAGGTTGGCTAACCAGGCAGAAAGTGAGCGAACTTGGTTAGTCTATCCACAATCACCCAGATCACTGTGAATCCCTTCGCTGTTCAGGGCAATCCCGAAATAAAGTCCATGGAGATCTCCTCCCACTTCCACTGAGGTACTTCCAACGGTTGCAATAACCCTGCTGGCTTCTGCCTCGGTGCTTTTACTTGTTGGTACACTAAACACCTGCTGACAAACTCTGCTACATCTCTTTTCATTTCATGCCACCAATAGAATGATTTCAAGTCCTGGTACATCTTAGTGCTTCCTGGATGCACTGAAAAAGGAGAATTATGAGCTTCAGACCAAATCTCCTCCTTGAGACTACTCTCAGCAGGAACACACAACCGTCTCCTGAACAGTAGTCCACTATCTGCTGTCACAGAGAACTCACTTTCCTCACCACTTCTTGCTTGATGGCAACAGTCCTCAAGACTTGAGTCTCTCTGTTAAGCCTCAATAACTCGTTGTCTCAATGTCGGTCGTACCGACAACTGGTTCAGTTGTGTTGTGACCTGACTCACAACAACTGTTATCTCTGCACGTTCCATCTCTGAACGCAAAGGAACTTACCTCGTGACCAGGGCTGAGGCGTGAGCTACCTTCCTACTAAGGGCATCAGCAACAACATTTGCTTTGCCTGGATGATACAGTATCTCAACCTCATAATCCTTTACTAACTCCAGCCATCTGCGTTGCCTCATATTTAGTTCTTTCTAGGTAAAAAGGTACTTGAGGCTCTTGTGGTCTGTGTACATCTGAATCTTTTCTCCATACAAGTAGTGTCGCCATATCTTCTGAGCGAAGACCACGGTAGCCAACTCCAAATCATGGGTCGGGTAATTCCGCTCATAATTCTTAAACTGACGAGAGGCATAGGCAATCACTTTTCCATTCTGCATCAACACACAACCCAAACCTTTCTTGGAGGCATCACTGTAGACCACAAAACTTCCTGAGCCATCAGGTACTACAAGCACAGGTGCGGAGACTAGCCTGTGTTTGAGGTCTTGGAAACTTGCTTCACAAGCTTCACACCATACGAAGGAATTTCCCTTCCGGGTTAACTGAGTCAAGGGTGTGGCTATCTTGGAGAAATCCTTGACAAACCTCCAGTAGTAGCCTACCAAACCCAAAAAGCTTCGCACTTCAGACGGTCTTAGGGAGAGGCCAATCCGTCACAGCCTCAATCTTGGCGGGATCCACTGTTACACCTTCTTTAGATACCACGTGTCCTATGAAGGCTACTCGCTGCAACCAGAACTCACACTTGGAGAACTTTGCATACAACTCGTTGGTCCTCAAAGCTGTCAACACTTCCATCAAATGAACTTCATGCTCCTTCTCCGACTTGGAGTACACCAAAATATCGTCGATGAAGACGATCACAAAGGTGTCTAAGAACTCCTTGAATACCCTGTTCATTAGCTCCATAAATGTTGTTGGGCATTCGTCAACCCAAAAGACATCACCGTGAACTCATAGTGCCCGTACTTGGACCTGAAGGCAGTCTTCGGAATGTCCTCGTCCTTGATTCTCAGCTGATGGTACCCTAACCGCAGGTCGATTTTAGAAAATACTGCCACTCCCTGCAGTTGGTCAAATAAATCATCGATCCTGGGTAAAAGGTATTTGTTCTTCATTGTTACCTTGTTCAGCTCTCAGTAGTCAATGCATAACCGCATCGACCCATCTTTCTTCTTCACAAACAACACCGGCGCACTCCAAGGCGAAACACTGGGACAGATGAACCCCTTATCCAGGAGTTCCTGCAACTGAGTCTTAAGCTCCTTCAATTCTGCTGGCGCCATTCGGTAGGGAGCTTTAGACAACGAAGTCGTCCCGGGCTCAAGCTCAATCACATCAAGTCTACCTCGGGGACCGGGGTAGACCAGTGCAACTCTTCAGTGGAACACATCTCAGAAACTCTCGAACAACAGGGACCGAACTCAACTCGGTCCTTGTTCCTCATGTATCAAAGAACACTAGCCAAGAGGGCCCAAGCCCCTTCACTTATCAACTTCTTTGCCTTGAGAGCTGAAATCATCTTCGAAATCTTTCTAGTCTCAATTCCCTTGAACTTGAAACTGGACTCTACCGGAGGCCGAAACACCACCTCTCGGCAATGACAGTCGATGTTGGCATGGTTCGCAGACAACCAATCCATGCCCAAGATTACATCGAAGTCGCTCATGTCCAGCACAACCAACGTCACATCTAGCACACGACCCGTTACCACTACCTGACCAGATTTAACCTTTTTCCGAGCCACTAACTCTCTACCCACTGGGGTAGCTACTGCCAAGTCAACATCTAAAGGCTCTACTTCTAACTAGGCTTGCCTCACAAAAACAGCAGAAATAAAAGAGTGTGAGGAATCAGAATCAAACAAAACAAGAGCCAAGTGGCCAAGAACGGGTAATGTATCTGTCACCACAGCACCGGAACCTCCTGCGTTCCTGTTCGCACTCGCATAGACTCCACCTCTCTAGCGGTTTCCAGACTCGTCTTTCTTTGTTGTACAGGCTTTGGCCAAGTGCTCTGGCTTTCTGCAGTTATAACAAACTCGCTGGTCCCTGACTCCCTGTTTGCACATGGACGACAGGTGACCCAAATTCCCACAATTATTGCAGATCTTGCTAGCTGCATGACATGTCCCGTTGTGCTGAACTCCACATCTGAAACATGAACCCCCTGTTTGGAGCCTGCTGAGGCTGATGTCCCTGAGTTTCGGATATGTTTGGCCTAGCAAAGGCCTTCTCAAACTTCCTCTTCTGGCTAGTTCCAGAACTCTGACCTGCCCCTGAACTCTGGCCAACAACAAACCAATGCAGCCTCATGTATGTATCAATAAGGGATGTCGCTCGGACTGCTGCGGCGTAAGTCTTGGGATCGTGAGCAGTTGTCGACCCACGTACGCCTCCTCGCAAACCTGTGAGGAAACACTCCACCTTCTTCTTCTCTATATCCACCATATCAGGGGCGACAGGGTAGTAAAGTACCATTTGGTTTGGCCCTTGCTTTAGCTGTACGAGCTCAACTTTCTTCTCAATTCTAAGCATAGTCGGATAGTACTTCTCGTAGTACACCTCTTGGAACTGCGTCCAGATTATCGGTCCTGCACTGACATCGTGGACCGTATAGCGACTCGCCACCATAGGAGAGCACTTCCCTTAACCCATAAACTGCGCACTGAACCTTCTGATGCTCGGGGCAACCCATTCTACTAAGAATATCATCTACGACCGCAAACCATGCTTCAGCAGCTACATGGTCCACCAGTCCATAAAAAAAAGGCGGGTCATACTTCTTGAAATCCTTCAGATATCCCGCCTCTTGGTCGCTGCCCCAAATGTATGAGCCGGAGCGCGCATTTTTTGATTCTGCAGACAGATTCTTGATTCCGGGCTACCAGGGCCTCCATGGCCTGAGTGAACATAGTTGTCTGATTAGCCTGACTCGCTATATTCGCCTGAATCAATTGCTGATGCCTGCCATGAGTTCAGCAACTGGCGATGATGCCTGTACGTTCGACACTTGAACATTTGCCCTTTCCTAGGCTCCCTCATTTTGCCCAGCTGATTCCTCGATCACTGGGACATCCTGGTCGAGCCCCTCCCGATGCTCGGAGTGCTCAACCTCTGGTGCTTCGTCGGTCGGTTCCTGGTCACAGGCCCTTCGACCTCGACCCCTACGATCACCCCGACCTCGACTACCAGCAACTGCTCTTGCACGACCTCTACCACGTGCCATAATCTAAAACGAAAAGAAAACAGAACATCAACAACATATCGAGAAGCACAACACAGAAGAAAACATAACAACCTCAACAACGAACCTCCTACCCTTACTAAGTAAAAACAAACCTGTTGATGACCCGACGAGCTCCTTGCGAGAGGCTATGAAAGACTAAACACCTACGATGTAGGCAGTATACAAGATCTAAAACCTATGCTTTGATACCAACTGTAACGCCCCGTAATTTGAGCACGTTCTACTCGAGACATTACTTCCAAGTTGCACTGCTCGCGCCGAAAATCCGGCAGCATAACGGCGCAACCTGGACAAACCAAAAAATTTATAAAGCCTGAAACAGTACAAAAATACTTCAAAAGGCCTCACGAGGGCACCCAACCTCCACCAAACTACAAAGAAACGACAGGCTGGGCTCCAGTCTCTCGGAGTTAACAAAAATCTACAAGACAACAAAACATGCTTCAAACACGAAAGAAACATAACAGAACATACTTCGATTTGAACGAATAAAGAACGAGACATGCTAAGGTTTAAAACATAACCTAAAAGAAGAAGAGCGCAACAGAAGAAAAGGAATAAAAATAACTCCTAAACGGAAACTCCTAACTAAGTCCTTCAAGCCTTCCATAACCTCGCAGGGGTCTCGCCGTCGATGGTCATCTCACTGGTTTGTCTTACCTGCAACAAAGAAAATAAACGAGGGATGATTATAAAAATACTCTGTAAGTAGCCCACTTCGTCCAAGAATAAAGAGCACGAAAGAACAACCTTAGACCTAGCTAAACACGACACCTAGCCCACCACACAACCTCAACAAACATCTTGGCCCTATTCCTCACTCAGATTTCTCAGTCCTGTCATACCCTTAGCTTCTGAACTAGGTTGGCAACAACTGACTATGAGACTCATTCTCGGGCCTGCACTAGGGTGAAGGGCTCTATCCAACCCCTCTGACTCTAAGGATCACACCCCGAGTCGCACAACTGGATGAGGAACGAACCACCACATCCCATAAAGCATCAAAGGTGACACTATCGCGCACAATCGACCACTGGCTCATTCCCGGGCTTGTACTAGGGCGAAAGACTCTATCCAACCCCTCTAACTCTAAGGATCACATCCCGAGTCGCACAACTGGATGGAGGACGGACCACCACATCCCATAACAACATCATCATCTCGCCAACCTCGAGTCTTAGCCTACTAAGGGTTACACAAGGACTTGGGCCAATACTAGGGCTAGTTATGCTAACTACAATGCTAAGGTTCAATGGTACTTCCTGAGTTACTTCAAACTAAGCACGAGACTATCAGGCTCGGGACAGACAATCATAGCACATTAACACATTTAGGATACTCAGCACGAGCTTACATCAGCTCTCCTAACAAGATCACATCTAAGAACGAAGAGATAACAACCATGATACATGAACAAACGTTCAATCTAACATGCACGGTATTCCAACACGGTTCACATCAAATAAGAACAGGTAGACTTAAATCTAGGCGTCACTGCGACTACCACAACCTAGCATGCTACTACAAGTTAAAGTCTGACTAAGGTACGCTACCAGATTCTAAAACATTCAATTACCACATGCAATGGTGCCCTAAGCCCTACACTTAGGGGTAGTTTAGTCCAAACGACTACTTACATATACTCCAGCAACAACGAGCAATTTGAGAAACACGACGTGCTCCAACGTACTTCTACTTCCAAGATAAAGCTCCCAACGGAGATCTGAAACGAGCTAAGGAACGGGCCGAGGCGACCGCACGAAAGGAGACGGTCGGCGACCCTGCAGGCGGCGACGCGTGTCACCGGCGGGCAGCGGCAGCGGCGCGTGTGTAGCAGATCTGGGATCCTCGCAACCCGATCTGTCCAGAACCGGTCTTGGATCGTCGAAAACCGGCCGAAAAAGACCCGAATCGATCAAACCAACACGTGGGTTTGAAGCTTCCAACGGCGGCTGCAGCTCCTTCAGCAACTCCTTGCGGCGGCTGGCGTGGCTCGAACGATCAGACGTGGTGGCGCGGCTGCTTCAGACGAGCTTCCGGAGGTGGCGACGACGATCTGAGAGACGAGAGAGAACTGTGTGGAGAGAGAGAGAGGGGGAGACTGAGGATGAGAGAGAGACGGTGAGAGAAAGAAAAAGAAAAAGACGAGCATAAGGGAGAGAGAAAGTGACGGTGAGGGAGAGAGAGACTGGGCCGCCGGCCGAAACGACCGGCGTCGCTTCGTCTGCGGCGCACAAACACCCTCCCCTACTTTTTCTTTAACTTCTGCAACTTTTTTTTTTAAACGAAAAGGTCGACTGTTACATTAATTGGATTTGTTATTTATGGAATAACAAATGGATCATTATTGAAACATTGTAATTTAAATCATTAAATTTTGAGGGGTACGAATGACATAGAATTAATCTATAACTTTGAGTCGTGCTATAACCGTAATATTATTAAAAATGAGTCATTTTTGAAATATATGGTTGAAGACGTGCTATTTAACAAATTGTATGATAATGATCATCTAGCTATTAACCTCTTTTAATTGCACACATTCGTTACCATTTCTCAAATCCATACATTTAAATTTTAAAATAAATAGACATATTAGTAAACATGATTCTTAAACAATCCAACCATCACAATTACTCTTTCCTTTTCAACCATTCAAAGATCTAAATGACTATTTTTCTTTTTTTCTTAATGTTCCATTCAAATATCAGTGTCTCAATCTTGACTTTTCAAACTATTACTACTTATTATGCAAATGGAATAGACAGACTTTTTCATCCTTAAAACTATAATTATTTTCTAGTTGTTTTTATTAATGATCGCGTCCAGATTTAATCAAACTATCAACTTTTGTTTTTCCATTTATGACATTATCATTAGTTAACCGGACCCCAAAGAGCACTTACGAAAATAATAATAAATAAATGAAATCGGTATAAAATAATAATTCAAAACTCATAAACACAATCAAAACTTTCTAAACTTTTTTAAGTTAAAAGAAAAGAGGTGTTTGGCTTCCTGAATTGAGTTGACTGCTTAGTCCATGAAAAAACTAACTCAACTCAACTCTACCGACTTGCTATAGTGTCAAAATATTATCGACTTGTACACTAACCTTATTGACATATTTTATCACCGCTTCTCTAACCATCAGTGATCGACAACCACTTATGGCGACCATTTTCGACGATTTGTGACCATCTCTGCCGACCACCTCTAACGACTGAAAATCACCTCCGATGATCTTCTCTAGCGATCGACGACTACTACTGACGACCTTCTCTGACTACGCCTACATCCATATGCGACAATTGATGAGCACTGTGGACTATCTTCTCTAACAGTTGACAGTAATCGTTAGCGACCTTATCTAACAATCAACAGTATCTTCTCCGATAAGTATCATCGACAATAATTTCCAGCGACTGATGACACTCTCATGGTTTAAAATAATATGAAATGTACATGTACTTAGTTCGTCTTACTCTCTGCTTCAATAATCTTTCTTCAGACTTATAAACTCGACCCATTGTTGGTCGTTACTTATATTTTTTGAACCATAATTATGTTTTATAAATCATGTAAATAGGTTCTTGATACCGTAATTATGGTTTATGAGTCATGCAAATAGATCCTTGATGACCTACTAATATTTTGCAAATATTTCACTCCTACACGATATTAATGTTGAAATATATAATCGTTTTATTGTCATTTTAAAAAAAATAAAATAATGACATTCTCTTTTTCATAGATGTTCAATTCCGTACATGTGATTTAACAAATGTAAACAAAAATGTTTCTTTGCAAAAAAAAAAACGTAATGGCCAATGTATTTTTTTTAAAAAAAAACAACCCTATTAGTAATTAAAAAATATTATAATAAATTCCTCATTTGTAAGTTTCAAAGAAGTTTCATATATGTTTAGAAACTGAAACCTTAGATTTTGGTTAAATTACAAGTTTAGTCCCTGAACTTTGAGGTTTGTGTCTATTTGGTCCTTGAACTTTAAAAAGTGTCAAATAGGTCTCTAAACATTCAATTTTGTATCTAATAAGTCCCTAAACTTTAAAAAATGTCTAATTAGTTCTTGAACTTCTAATAAGTCCCTAACATATTCACATTTTTTTTAAAATTAATCGATCTATTATATATAAAATTGATTTTTTTGGCCAATAAAAGCTTAAGTTTTCAATTTTGTGTCTAGTAAGTTCATGAATTTTAAAAAACTTCAGCTAGGTCAAGGATCTATTAGACACAAAATCGAAAATTCAGGGACCTATTGGATACAAAATTGAAAATTTGAGAACTTATTAGACACATTTCAAAGTTTAGGGACCAAATACATACAACATTGAAACTTCAGGCGCCTATTTGACACTTTTTTAAAGTTCATGGACTAAATAGACACAAACCTCAAAGTTTAGGGACTAAACTTATAATTTAACCGAGATTTTTATATTTTAATAGAAGTTCAATTTGTGTTTAAATAAAAAAAATATTATGTTGTCTTTTTTCCACTCATCAATCACTATTTTTTGTATAATGGAACATTTGATTTCTATAAATTGAAATCAAATTAAAATAAGTTTGATGTGAACTATAAATATGTGATTTTATCAATTAAAAGAAGTTTTTTTATTTAATGAAAAATAAATTGAAAGAAATGTAATGTATAGCAAAGAGGGGAAACAATGCTACATTGTCTATAGTTTTGAAAAAAGTCTAAAAAAAGAAAGATAAAGGAATTATGTTTTTTTTTAAAAAAAAAAATCAATATTGAAATATATTGATTTTTTAAGTGGACATCTGAATTCAATGTTCTAAATATGGAAAAATATGTTAATCGATAAATAATAGGAAAAAATAAAAATAAAAGAAACAAAAATAGTCAACTAAAAATCAATTTACTTTCATGTTATAAAAAACTGCATTAGATACCTTTGACAACTTAACTCAACGTTGCACCCCAAATACAGACTTTTTAACTCAACTCAATCCAACTCTACACCTCAAACACAAACTTCTGTAACACTGTCTGTCTAACTCAACATAACTTATTTTCTATCATCTACTTAAGTTTACAAACTGGCACAGTAACAACTGAATTTATCAAGAGAGCTTTCAAGGAATGTCCAGCAACTGATTCATTTATATATTTTACACCCCAAACCAATGCAACACAAAAGAAGAAAAAGGGGAAAGAATGTACAGCTGAAATGTCCAACATTTTCTCCAAACTACAGACATTTACACAGCAAATTGGTTTCTGAATAACATTAGATGAATCATGTCCTTCATCAGTTAAATTAAAGGTATACAACAACAGATGAATGATATTCAATAAGCAGGATCCGGGTTGAACTTCACAGATTCTCTCCAGACAAGTTCCTTGATGTTTTCTTCAGTATACGACGTTTGCTCGAAATCAAAACTGAAAGGCCTCGGACAGACTGGCTCCTTGTTGATATCATGAAGAGGTGCCAAGTATGGATGGCACAGTGCCTCGTCAACTGCAAAGCATCAAGGTTCAATAGGATCATCCAAACAAAGAAAAAAAATACAAAATCTTCGTATCGTAAAGATATACGTAGTTTCACTGTGGCTATTATAAATGTATATATCCTAAAAAAGTCAGACATAAAAAACCTTCTCATGCTAATAGAAAAGGGATCAGAATCTTTGAAAAGTCTAGAACAAGAATGTTAACTTACATATCAAGCAGACAAAAACCAAATCTCATCTTGTTGTACAGTGTTTTAGGTTTCAATTTTCCAAAATCCACAGAGCTAGAAGAGTTGGTTAGTATTATTCATCACCAAGTCAAATTATACCTGTAATGCGCTTAGTAGGATCAAAGACTAGCATCTTCTCCAGCAAGTCAATAGCAGCAGGAGACATGGTGGGAAATCTAGTGGGAAAATGTTGCTTGGGGAAGTGAGGAAGATGTCTAAAATATCTTCGTGGATTGTCACTACGTAAAAATCCAAGGCTCGAGTCGTCAGGTGACCCAATGAGCTTCACAAACAAGAAGGAAAACAGTGTAAAATCAGATTGGAGTCATTCTCAAAGTCTGTAACATGCCACAAAATTGAAATCAACACCATGGTGACTGAACAATCATAAAGAACAGAGCAGCACTAATTCGAAAGAAGTAAAACTGAAAAGTGATTAATCAGGACTATCAGTTCGAGTCAATGTAGGAGATTCAACTTAGCACTTAGGTTGCAGTTGCAGCTTCCAAATCATGACTAAGGAAGATTCTGATAAGCAAGCGTACCTCAGTAATAAGTTTTAGCTGATGGACATAATCTTTTCCAGGAAACAGTGGTTGCCTGTGCATAATTTCACCAAGTATACAGCCAACAGACCAAATATCTATTGCTCCAGTGTATTCTGAACAATTAAGAAGCAATTCCGGTGCACGATACCACCGAGTAACAACATACTCGGTCATAAAATCAGTTTCAGAAGTTGTCCTTGCAAGTCCAAAGTCTCCAATTTTTAGGTCACAGTTTGCATTGAGGAACAAATTGCTTGGTTTTAGATCACGGTGTAGAACATTAGCAGAATGCACGTACTTTAGCCCTCGTAACAACTGGTACAGAAAGTACTGCACATTGAGAAATTGAAAGTACTAATAAGATTCCAAGTAACATTAAAAAGAATCCCATCTAAGCTCAATTCACCCCATACAAAATCCACAACTTGGGGAAAGAAAAGATAAAATCCAATATATCATTAATTCTTTATGTAGGCGTTAAAGGAAAAATTGATGATGTTAAGAATGAAAAGAAGCAGAAAAAATTAAGAAACAAGTTATGTCAGGGTCAGGCGACCATTCAAATTGGAAGCTTTCTTCAGTTTCAGTTCCTCAAATGATATTTGACAGTCAACTCTTAATTGAAATGTGTACAGCTGAATGGAATGAAAATTTTCTTCTAAGAATGAACAGAGGTGCATATTAAGATTTTGGCGCTGATAACTTTGATCTTGTGACATGTGAATAACTTTTTAATACGACAGTAGAGCATGAAAGAAGGAAGTGAATTATGAAGTGAGTAAATCTTTTTGAAAGTAACATTTTAGGCCCATTTCATAACTATTGGGTTTTTTAAAATAAAACTTATAAACATTAAACACTACTTCTACCTATGGGTTTCTTTGTTTTGTTATTTACTTTTTATAAATGTTTTTTAAATCCTAGTCAAGTTTTGAAGACTAAAAATAATAGTTTAAAAAAAATTAATAATTTGGCTACAAAATCAAATGTTTCCTTAGAAAAAATGAAAATCATGGTAAAGAAATTGTGTGAAAACAAAACACACTTTTCAAAAACTAAAAACTAAAAACCCAATAGTTATCAAATGGAGCCTTAAGTTGTTGAAATTCATATACACTCTAATGCCTTATTAAAATATTAAGGGTACTACAATTACAAGAAGAGGATAGGTGCAAACCTGGCAATGATAATCAGTCAACGATTGGTTTAACCGTATTATCTGATTTAGATCAGCATCCATCAAGTCATAAACAAGGTATACATCATTGAAATTCTCCTTCTGAGGAGGTCTTATAATATCTTTAAGAGCAATAATCTGTAGTTGAGAAAGAAAAAGAAAATAAGTCAGCCCACATGGCCACATAATTGCAGAAAAGCGTAGTAAATCTCACTTCTCAAATAAAAGTACAGATGCAAATGTCAAAAACATTATTGAAAGTTATAGAAGTGACATAAAAAAATAATGCCTTTGTCCGATGTTATATGAGCAGACAGCGTATAAAGACGATAATTCTTTACGTTCTATCCTTCGAACATGTATTTCATAAACAACTTGACATCTCTATCCTAGCACCCATGATACTTTTGAGAAGACCAATCGTTACATGTCAACGTCTTTTTTATTTTCTTTTCAAAAACCATGTTGATATGTTACAATCTAGAAAGACGTTTTTTTTAGAAAAAAGTAAAAACAGTATACTTGGCAGTTGGCATATAACTCATAAAATTATCATTTGATATAGAAGAAGCGATATCATTTTTTAAAAAATAATTTTGCAGATAATTTACAATATTAACCACTTAAAAAAGATTATGAAATGGTGGGTAGAATTTATGCAATTATTAAATTGAAGTGTGAATAAAATATTTCTCTAGTATATTCTCTTTTAGTGTAGTAACTGAAAATGATAAGATAATGGTATATGATAAAATTCACTGAAAATGCTCGATGTATCTATCAAGTGATCGTGATCAAAGAAATCCTTTTAAAATCATAGTGAGAATATGAAAGAGACTTCTCCAATCATTTGTTAAACCTCTTTGAATAATGCCTCATACTTTATAAGGAGATGAGTAATCCAATAGGGAGAAAAATAAAAGATATGAGTAAATGAAAGGTCAAGAAAATAACAAAAATCAAAGATCTGAAGTAGCATAGATACTGAAAATTTACATTTTCATGATCCATGTGTCGAAGAAGCTTGATTTCTCGCAAGGTTCTTTTAGCATCAATCCTATTGTCAAATGCATTCCCAACCTTCTTAATTGCAACCTCCTCATTTGTTTCTGAATTCAAAGCAGCACTGAAGGAACAAACAAGTAATGTCTTGCTTTAATTGTTGATTACTCTTGTACAAAAAGGATACGGACAAAGAAAAAAAGCTGTCACAAAAATTAAAAGGACATCATAAGTCAGAAGGGTTGCCTCAATAAGAATAAAAGGGTCAAAAAAATTAATCCGAAGACGATCACAACCCTATAAATTCATGTGCTATAGGAATTCCAATGCTTGTATGCAGTCCACATCAATGAGATTTAAATGATCCATAAAGTGCCAAATGAGAGTCTCTAACACAGATAAGAGTAAAAGCCGTTTTGTTAAAAATATTAAACTCACCGTAACTTATTAGTTTGAGCTTGTCGGTATTTTTGTGAATTAACTAGGAGGTAACGAGTTCAAACTCTTACAGTGTTATTCCCCTCTAAGATAGTCTACTTGTTAATTCTAGAGTCCAAAAGTGAGGGCGTGCGAGTGTTAAAATGTATTCAAACGAAAAGATTAAATTTATCTCAATCTATCAAGATTAAATTAAAATTTTGAGTGTATTGGTGAAAGTCACAGTGAGAAGCATATCTGACAAGACCATGTGATACAGCAGAAATCTTTAGGGGTTTCCTTTCTTTAATTGTTTAAAACTAATTATGAGATAACCATCATGGGTTGACTTGGTGATCAATAAGGACCATGGGAAAAATAAAGAGTTTAGAGGGAATGACTCCAATCCATGATGACCACCTACCTTGGATTTAATATCCTATGTGTTTCTTGATAACTGTTAGAGTCCTTATATTAGTATAATTATATTTTGTTAATATAACTTTTAGGGTGTCCTTTATTGTCTTTTTACGCACTTCTATTTAGGTTAACCCTGTATACATGTATATATATATCTCTTGAGTGAATGGAATAGAACATACTGATTCTCTCATACTTTAGCATTAACATGGTATCAGAGAGTTTTCTAGGGCAATTAGGGTTCTTTGTTTTTGGTTGTCCTTAGGGATTTGGAACTAATTAGGCTTTGAGATTTGAAGGTTTAACTCCTTTGTGTGTGAGGTTTGCTTGCTGCCACTACTATCAGGACTCTCTTCACCGCCGAAATCCGCTGCTATTGTCGTCGGAAACCGCCGCCGCTGCTGTCGCCGGCGAGTTTTTCCATCACCGCCCAGCTCGTTCAACAACCCATGTGCCGATCTTGTGGTACGAAAAAAATCAGCCCGAACGTCCCAATGTAGGAGCTACACGCGCCGGTTGAAGATTTTTGGTCTCTCCTACGTGCCGGCGCGTGGAGGCGCGTGAGTGGCCGAAATCTGCTGTTTTTTTTGGGTTTCGCTCGATTTTGCATACTCTTTCTAGTGGTGTGCTTGTTGTGGTCATATCACTCTTGGTTTAGGGTCGGTTTGAGACACCCCTCTTTGGCAATCTAGGGTTTTTTGGTACAGCCCTGTTTTGGGCCTTTCAATCTGTTTTTTGTGGTCCTTTTTTCTTTAGTTATGGCTGACAAGAAAGGTATGGTGATGACTGAGATAATCCCTATGGTGTCAAAGATTACAGAATATAAGCTTAATGGGTCTAATTTTGATGCATGGCGGACAAACATTCGTCACTACATTCGGAGTCTCGATATGGATGATCATGTCACTGGAAATTCACCACCGACTGATGATACTAGAAAAAATTGGTTACGCGATGATTCTAGGTTTATTCTACAGATAAAGAACTCTATTGAGAGCAACATCGTAGGGTTGGTTAATTATTGTGAATCTGTTCACGAGCTCTTGGAATATTTGGAATTCCTTTACTCTGAAAAAGGGAATATTAGTAGAGTGTTTGATGTATGCAAAACTCTCTTTCAACCTGATCAAGATGAGAAATCTCTGACTAGTTACTTTATGGAGTGCAAAACATCATATGCAGAGTTTAATGCCTTGTTGCCTATTAGTAATGATGTGAAAGTTCAAACTGCACAACGTGAACAACTGTTCATTATGAGTTTTTTAGTTGGTCTCGCTTCTAAATATGATATGGCAAAAGATCAAGTTCTATCTAGCTCTGACATCTCCTCATTGGAAGATGCTTATACTCGCATATTTCGTACTGAGAAGTCACAGGTAACCTTGCCACCTGAGTCAAACAAAGGCTTTGGTTGGACAGAGATGGTGAGTACAAAGGAAACAGAGGGGTTGGACCCAACACATATAAAAGTAATTCGAACACTCGAGAGAGCAAACTCGAAGCGATATTGTTTGTCACTACTGCCTTAAGCCTGGTCATATGAAGCGTGATTGCAGACGATTGTTGAATAAAGGCCAGAGGTTTCCATCTGCGCATGTTGCCTCTACACCTGATAACCCCGATAAATCTATTTCGATCTCTGCAGAGGAGTTGGCTAAGTTCCGCCAGTATCAAGAGTCGCTAAAGGCGTCATCCTCCATTCCTATTACTGCCATTGCTGACACAGGTAATACATCTACGTGTCTTCTTTCCTCCTCTTCCAAATGGGTCATAGACTCGCGCGCTCGATCATATGACGGAGTAATCCAAATTTATTCTCTCATATTACATCCGTATAAATCTTCACCTAATGTTACTATAGTTGATGGGACCACCTCTCCTGTTTTAGGGTCGGGCACTGTCAATCTTACCAAGTCAATTTTTTTGTCTTCTGTTTTAAGTTTACCGCAGTTCTCCTTTAACTTGATTTCAGTTAGTAAGCTCACTCGAGATCTACATTGTTGTGTCTTATTCTTTCCTGATTATTGTTTATTTCAGGATCTTTCGATGAAGAAGACTATTGGTAAAGGGCACGAATCAGGAGGTCTCTATATTTTTGAACCACACATATCCACACACTGCTTTCATGCTCTCTACATGACCTCTCTCTTTTGAGAACCATGGTCGTTTGGGTCATCTATCTTTTTCTGTCTTGAAGAGTCTTCATCCTCAATTTAATCACTTGTCTTCGTTAGATTGCGAGTCATGTCAGTTTGCTAAATTTCATCGTCTAAGTATGTATCCTAGAGTCAATAAACGAGCTAATGCTCCATTTGAGTTAGTTCATTCTGATGTTTGGGGTCCTTGCCCTGTTGAGTCTAAGCGGGGGTTTCGGTACTTTATTACATTTGTCGATGATTTTTCTCGTGTCACGTGGTTATATTTAATGAAGAATCGTTCTAAGTTACTTTCTCATTTTCGCAATTTTCATGCTGAAATTCGTACTCAATATCATGGTTCTCTTAAAGTTCTGCAAAGTGATAATGCTAAAGAATACTTTTCTCATGCTCTTAGTTCTTATCTGAGTGAACATGGCATTCTACATCAATCCTCATGTGTTGATACTCCGTCTCAAAATGGAGTTGCCAAACGAAAGAATCGCCATCTCCTTGAAACAACAAGAGCCTTAATGTTTCAGATGAATGTCCCCAAACAATTTTGGGTTGATGCTATATTGACGGTTTGTTTCTTAATCAACCGTATGCCCTCATCGGTTCTTAAAGGTGAGATACCTTATCGTATTTGTGCCCCAACCTCCCTGCGTTTCCTCTCCCACCGAAAATCTTTGGTTGTACTTGCTTTATTCGAGATGTTCGCCCTCTTCTCACCAAACTCGATCCGAAATCTTTAAAATGTGTCTTCCTTGGTTATTCTCGTGTCCAAAAAGGGTATCGGTGCTATTCTCCTAGTCTTGATCGTTACTTTGTCTCTCCTGATGTCACGTTGTTTGAAGATTCTTCTTTCTTTACTTCATCTTCGAATATGCGTCAGGGGGAGCATCGAGAGGACGAGGATGATTTTCTTGTTTATACAATCTTCTCCCCTTGTGAGTCTTCGGGTGCTTCTTCTCCATCTTCATTCGTTTGTATTAACCCACCTATCACTCGGGTTTTATTCTCGATTTACGACCTCCTTCGGATGCATGCCCTGCACTGCAGGGCTTCTTCGTCATTGGATTCGAGAACAAACGATGATCTTCCTATTGCACTTCAGTAAAGGTAAGCGTCAATGCACATATCCTATTTCCTCTTTTGTTTCATATAACCATTTGTCATCTTCTACTTGTTCATTCATTGCATCCTCCAATCTATATCTGCTTTCCTAAGACTGCTCTCAAGCTTTGTCTCATCCTGGTTGGCGTGTTGCAATGGTGGAGGAGATGACTGCCTTAGATGACAATTGTACTTGGGATTTAGTGTCTCTTTCTGCAGGAAAGAAATCTATTGGTTGTAAGTGGGTCTTTGCGGTTAAAGTCAATCCAGATGGATCTATTGCTCGATTGAAAGCTCGCCTTATTGCTAAAGGCTACGCACAAACTTATGGGATTGACTATTCTGACACATTTTCTCCTGTTGCTAAAATAACTTCTGTCAGGTTATTCATTTCATTAGCATCGATTCATCACTGGTCATTGCATCAACTTGATATTAAAAATGTCTTTCTTCATGGTGATCTTGGGGAAGAGGTGTATATGGAGCAACCTCCAGGGTTTGTTGCTCAGGGGGAGAAGGGAAAGGTATGTCGCCTTCGTAAATCCTTGTATGGATTAAAGCAGAGTCCACGAGCATGGTTTGGGAAATTCACTCAGGTGATTGAAAGCTTTGGAATGAGAAATAGCAAATCAAATCATTCTGTGTTTTACAAGCGGTCTGAGAGTGGTGTCATCCTGTTGGTTGTGTATGTTGACGATATTATGATTACATGAGATGATACATTGGGCATCCAATCTCTCAAGACCTTTTTCCATAGTCAATTCCACACGAAAGATTTGGGAATGTTGAAATACTTTCTAGGAATTGAGGTAATGATAAGCAAGAAGGGAATCATGCTATCACAGAGAAAGTATGTTATTGACTTGTTGACTGAAACAGGGAAGTTAGGGGCTAAGCCATGTAGTACCCCGATGATGCCTAATGTACAACTCACAAAAGAGGGAGAATTATTGAAAGATCCTGAACGATATAGGAGGTTGGTAGGAAAACTTAATTATCTTACAGTAACTCGACCAGACATAGCTTATTCAGTGAGTATTGTGAGCCAGTACATGTCTTCTCCTACAGTTGATCATTGGGCTGCAGTGAAACAGATTTTGTGTTATTTGAAAGCAGTTCTTGGGCGTGGTTTATTATATAAGAGCTATGGGCATATGAAAATTGAATGTTTCTCAGATGCTGATTGGGCAGGATCTAAGGAAGATAGAAGGTCAACGTCAGGATATTGTGTATTCGTTGGTGGTAATTTGGTTTCTTGGAAGAGTAAAAAACAAAATGTGGTTTCACGATCAAGTGCTGAGTCAGAATATAGAGCAATGGCACAATCTGTCTGTGAATTAGTCTGGATACGTCAACTTCTTATTGAATTGGGATTTGATATCACAACACCGACCAAATTGTGGTGTGATAATCAAGCAGCTCTGCATATAGCATCTAATCCAATATTTCATGAGAGAACTAAACACATTGAAGTTTATTGTCATTTTGTACGTGAGAAGATACAACAAGGTTTGATATCGACAGGATATATGAAAACTGGAGAGCAATTAGGAGATATCTTCACCAAAGCATTGAACGGAGCACGAATTGATTACCTCTCTAACAAGTTGTGCATGATGGATATTTATTCTCCAACTTGAGGGGTAGTGTTAGAGTCCTTATATTAGTATAATTATATTTTGTTAATATAACTTTTAGGGTGTTTTTTATTGTCTTATTACGCTTTCTATTTAGGTTAACCCTGTATACTTGTATATATATATATCTATTGAGTGAATGGAATAGAACATACTGATTCTCTCATACTTTATCATTAACAATAACCAAATGTAGTAGGGACAGACAGTTGCCCCATTTGATTAGTCCAGATGACTAGTTTCCATCTTGGTATGAACAATTTCCAAAATTTTATCAATCAATGTGGGACTTGATCTTTTGCTTGCATGTACATTCGTCCACAACCCAACTGCAACAATCGCATTGTTTCTGGTTCCAAAATTTTAATTAGTTTTAACCAATTAAAGAAAGAAAACCCCTAAAGATTTTTCTTCCTAACTAATTGTTTTGATCACATAATTGTTTTCAGCTCCATGTTCTAAACAATTCTTCTCTTTCTCCTCTCTCTCAAAAATTTCCACAGTACATCAAGAATCACACTCGTTATGATAGTTCTAACTTTCTATATGAAAATTCTCATTATCATTATACTTCTTTTGGGATTCATTTCAGTGAAAATGCAGCGAATGTAGCCTTTCACATCTCCCTTCAAAAAAAGTGAATCACTATACTACAACACAATAAAATCAACAAACGAGGTAATCAAAAGTAAATCACAACTCAGAACAGTCTCAGAATCAGTGCATCCTACTACGATGGAACACATAAGCCCAAAAGAACTAAGGAAATCAACACAAAATTTAAACATCTAAATCAAGAAAGTTAGATTGGTCAATTTTCATCAAGCAACTCTAGTCAAACCCATAATTTCAAACCAATTGACACATCTCTAGAAAGAATCCAAAAGTTTCATGAAAAAGCTCCAAACTCCAAAGTTTTACACAATGAAGAACAAAAAAAGAACAAGCAAAAGCAAAAGGAATCAAGCAGAGAAGCTTCATACCAGACAATACCATAAGCTCCTCTCCCAACTGGCTTTATGGGTGGAATATACTTCCTAGAAACTTCAAATAGATTCCCATGGACATTGTATTGAATGTATCGACCGCCATGAGTGGGCACTCCCCTGATGTTTTGATCAAAAGAACCGGACTCCATTGACACTCCCGATATCCCAAGTAAGTGAAGAAATCAAAATCGACAAAAAAACCCAAATATAAAATTCGAAAACGAAGATTACCCAGTTGAGGTTAAGGCTAAAACTGAATTGGGACTTCGAGAGATGGGCAAATTTGAAGAGGGGTGGGTTGAAAATTCGCAGGAAAAGCTAGACGAGCATTTCCCAGAATGCTTTGTGTAGTGTCAGTTATTAGAGAGATTGGAAAATAGAGGAGAATTGGGAGAAGTTAAGGAAATACACACTTTCATTTGGACGACTTCGAGGAGACTGGGCGGCCCGCGTTTTACGTACATGCTCTCTGAGTCGCACTTCCATGGACGACTTTGATCAACTTTATCTTTTTAATTTGAACAAAGTTTATTATTTTGTTTGATTGATGAACCTAATCTAAAATTTATATGATCTTACATTGTCTTTTTCTATAAATAAATTCTCTCTACATTATTAAGATAATTCTCTCTTTTCATATCATATTGATACAAATTTGAACTTTGCATGGAGTGGTAGAGATCTTCTAGCTACTCAAAACTTAGGAATGAAGTGAGAAAGGAGGGGCAAATTATCTTCCTTCAAACTTGCTTTTAAGTTTTAAAAATATATATATATAAAAAGTTAGGATTTAAAAGATTATTCTTTATTTTCTCTCTGTAAAATTTCAAAATTAAAACATCACATATATAAAGTGGGAGAAGTAAAATTTGTCCATTTCTATAAAAATTTCAAGCTCTGCCTTGCTATATTTAAATTAGCTAAAAATATGTTTCATTGTTTGACCTATTCTATATACATATACACACTCAAAAAAAGAAAAAAAGAAAAATACTTTCTTGTTCTCTTATTCCCTGAGGGTCTGTTTGGCCCATTGGTTATTATAACTCGTGTTATAATAACCTGTGAAATAGTATGCACCCCAAACACAGACTATTATAACCCCAGACTATACTACTCTGCATTTTAAATAATATTATATGTTTTATAGACTATAATAACCCACAGACTATTATAACCCTTTGTTATTATAACCCACTCAGCACCCCAAACAGTGCTCTTTTGAGGGGAAAAAAAGTTATCCCTTCTCTCTCTTCTGTTAGCGATAAATTTTGTTGAGGAGAATAGTGTTGAGTTTTATGCCCTAAAATTCGTAATTTGTAAATTTGTAATTTGTTCTAAATTTTATCAATAAAGTATTATTCAATAAGTATTGTTGAACTTTATTAGTTTGCCTTAAATTAATCATAAATCCAATAAACAAACATCTAAGATTGTGTTATGTGTCTTGAACTGTACGTGGAGACATACGGGGATCAATGTTCAAGAAACAACCTAAAAGGTCTATAATATAGGGATGAGGTTGAGTACTTTATCCTAGTGATCCTATGGATACGACCCATTTTGTATTTGATACAAATACAATGATCAACACATTCATGTAGGTGACATGCGAGTGGGATATCCTATGTGACGAGATCACATAAGATCGGGCTGCGAAATAATAACCAATAAATGTAACTCTGTAAACTATTTAGGTTTCTATTTCAATAAGATGATCTAGGCAACTTGATCTTAATCTTGAGCAAGTTATGAACTCCTGTCTGCGAGAGATTGTCCTTTGACTAGTATGGGTGAGAGTGGCTCGAGACACCGAATCAATAAGCCTACTTTCTTGGGGACAAAACCGTGTGGGTAGCTGGGAACTTAACTTTGTAAGATAGAATTCACTTCTTCCCAACTTAGGGTAAGTAGATGAGTGCTCCCTTAAGTGGTGCCTCTAGAACTTGAACAAAGGATCCTACCCTCTCACTTGTCCGAGAGGGGTTTCTATTTATTGGTCGGACCATAAATAGGTTGTTCATTAGAGGAGCACTGGTACTTAAGGTTATAGATGTAACCTAGGGGTAAAACGATAATTTGACCCAGTTGGTGTTACAAACACTTGTGAAGAATCAACTTGTTGTCATTAATCTTTATCCGTGGACACAGAAAAACATTTGCAGTGAGAAGAGTGCAGCTGCGAGTCTTTAGTGGAATGTACCCGCTGTTAACGAATGTCGATTAAATGGTTAATGAGATTGGCCAATTAATCTTGTATCGTTGGAGCTTCTGATCTGTAGGTTTATTAGGTCCACTTCTTAGCTCGTAAAGGGTTCTAAGATTGTTAGATCTTGATTAGAATTTGAAATGTTCAAATTCACTTTGGGAATTAATTTAATGTATGAAGATACATTATAATATAAAGTTTTAATGTTGATTAAAACTTTAATCTAATTTTGGATATGATTCAAAATTAATTTGTTGGAGAATTAAATATTTGAAAGAGTTCAAATATTGTTTTAATGTGAATAGAATTCAACCAACAAGAGCATAGTTCAACTGACATCGAGTAAGGCTTATGACCAAGAGGTCATGAGTCCGAATCCCCCACCCCCAAATATTTTTGTACTAAAAAATGTGAATAGAATTCATATTGAAAACTATAGGTTAAATTTAATGCACATAAGATGTACATTAATACTATAAGTTATGAGAGAATTATTAAAATATGATTTAATCATGATGACCTAAATTAAATATGTGATATTTATTAGATTGGAGGAAGATGGTGATCTAATAAAAATTGACTCCTTCACAAATGCTATGTTAAATTTATGAGTTGAAATATTATTATTTAACTTTAATTTTCTTCCACTATTTGCTCTTACAAATCACTCTCATAATTAGTTTTTCCTTAAAATAATATATAAATGAAGAAGGAAAATCAAGGAACCTAACCACAAAACTATTAAAATTATTCTAATTAATTTTCCACATTATCTCAAAACTTCCCTAAACTTTCTTCATCTTACTCGTATCTCTCCCTTTTTACTTTCTCTCTCTTATCTTCCATCCATCCAAATTTCTCTATGCACGTATTAAATGCATACAAATATCATAAATAGAGTTTTAGATTTTTTTTTTAAAAAAAAACTCTTCCTCTACTATACAAATAAAACTAATTTTTTTTTCCATATAATTAAACCATTTCATATTCTCACGCGAAAAACATAAATCAAACCTTTAAATTAAAAAAAGAAAAAAAACTTCTTCTCCACTTACCTAAAAAATACATAAAAACTAATCCTCCAGTTATATTTAGTTATTGAATATCACTACAACAAATATTACATACAATAACATTAGAAAAACGCTATCATAGACTTTCGATAGCGTTTTTAGACACGCTGTCATAGCCGATGTTATTGAAAGTCTCTGACTTATCATAACATTTTTTAACGCTATAAAAAACGCTATGAAAATCTATTTTCGATAGCATAATTTTAATGTTGTAGAAACTTTTCATAGCGTTGGCAAGAAACGCTATTATTACTCTTCCATAGCGTATTTTATAGCGATAAAAATGCTATAAAAGACATATCATAGCGCTTTTAGGCATGCTATCATAGCCGATGTTATTGAAAGTCCTTGACTTTTAATAACGACTTGTCCATGCTATAAAAAATGCTATAAAAGGTCCACTTTCGATTACATCATTTTAAAGTTATGGAAATGTTAGATATCATTAACACGAATGCTATAGTAGGTGATTTTATGGAAAGTTCGTGACTTTTAATAGTAATTTTTTTTAGTACATTAATAACATTTTAATAAAGTTATACTAAATGCTATTACAATTATAACCAATTACATTCAATAGCATTATATGTCCATCCTTGTAAGCACTATATAATTAACCATCAAAACTATATCGAAAGGTAAATATCAAGACAAATAACATATTTTATTACCATGTACTAATAAAAGTACGTACATAAATTTGATTACACATGAAAATAAACTAAATGTATATATTTGAAACATATTCGTATTCATTACACACTATTGAGAAGATTGTTAAACATATCAGTTGCAAATCCCATCTCATAAGTAGGAAGAGTACGACATTTCATTCACCTACAAGGAAAAATGTAAAATTTAAGTTATTTTACAAATAAACACAAGGTTGTTGTCTATTATATTCAAATTGACCAATAGATTTATGGTTTTTTATTGACTTCAATTGGATTAGATTAATATGTGATAGGACATGAATATAACAAAATATACAACAACCAAAAGAAACCCACAGAAAATGACATAAACTAAAACAACCAATCGCATACTCATACTAATAAGTAATCATCATGATGGATGTAAGTCTCTCCATAAATACAAAATTATTTTATATCTTAAAACAAACCCATCTCCCAAAACATGTTATTTCCCCTATACTTAGTTCTCACCCTCACTTTGTTTCTTCCAACTCAATCCACCACTAATGAGTAAGCAAAAAAATTAGGGAAATAGATGGAAAAATGAAAGTTTTATTCACACTTCAAAATATAGTAAAGGGAGATCTACAATAAAATATATTTATGTGAGAACTATAAGATATATTAAAAGCAAGGTATATCTGATAATTTTTCAACAAAAGGTCACCTAAGATATGAAAAAGATCGAATTAAGATTCTAGCCCATTGAATTACGTGTGAAATCTTTAGAAATACACAAAAGAGATCAGAAGAAGGAAAAGGAAAGAAAATAGATTACTTTGGTCTTATCCTATTAGGTAGATCACCACCCTAGCAAGTGCAAGAGAAAAATGTTCATCTCATAAACAAATTAGTATAGCAACACTTATGGATTAAGAAACCTATTACCTTGCCACAAGTAAGATTAAGAACGACATGCCCTCGATGAGTATAAAGTTGAACAAAGACACTGTTAATGTAACAACCCTACATTTTGGGGAATACCTTTCTAAAATGTTATTAAAGACACGTTGTTCGCACCTGTTCGTAAAACAAAACACTTCTTATCACAAACAACCTCCCAACCTCCCACCAAAGTTTAAAGATACTCGGGTTAGGTCGCAGACAAACAAAAATCCACAAAAAAACATGTTCAAACACTATATAGCTCTAGAGTAAAATCAGATGCCACAAACTCCTACATAAAATAAAAACAAAATTCATTTATAAGACCAAATGTACTTTATAAAATATGATTGAATTCGAAAATTGTATTTGAAATCAAAAGCTTGCTTGCCTATAGCTTGCCAAGATGTGAGCAAATGTAACAACTAAAGCCTATAAAAAGACAACTAAAGCAACCAAATCCTAGATTTTTGTTTGAGCATTTGGTAAGGCAGAAAAAATGAGACAAATTTTAAGTAATTCTCAAGTTACCTCTTTGAGCCAAGCAAGTAAATCCCCCATGTCGGAAAAGGTGCATCACTGCGAGGTGTTCACATAAAATGTAATAAAGGTCAAAAGGGGTAAAACTGTAGAATAAAAAGAAAACATTTTCATGGAAGAAGTTGGAAAAGAAATTGTGGATTTTGTAATTTAATTTCGAGAAAAGAAGAACGAAAACAGAGATACATTGTCCTTCCACTCTTTATCAATGAAGGGGAACTCTATCGTGCTCTATTGTGAGACAGATATTCATAATTATGTTACTAAATATTGAAACTTAGGGTAAGAAATAAACCCAAATTGAACTAAATATTTTCCAAAAGGATGTGGTCCTCCAATTTGCCAAAATTGAAAATTTGAAACAAGAAGCATTTTCCATCATTCACTAGCAATAGCAAGCTCAAAAATTTAGTATGAAGATGCATGTGTGCATGAAACATACAAAGAGCAACTCTATATACACAAAGAAACATATGGAAATAGAAGCTTCAACATTTTAGAATCAATTAAGAAACAAAGATAATATCTAGATCTGAAAAAGAAAGGATGTTAATTTTTTATTTGAAGCTATAAACTCAAAAGAAAATCTAAAGAACATAAAAAGAAGATGAGGAGAATCTATTACCAAAAATCAATTAGAAGACGAAGAAGAAATGAGCCAAAATTGAATTGTGATAAAGTTCGATGCTCTCTACCCTTCTCGGTTCAAACCATCTGTGAAGCAAGGCAGATGTGTGTGAAGAAATGAAAATCATAACGACAGTTTCATATTCACACTACCGAAGATGAAAACTGTTGTTGCCAAATTTTGGACAGGAGAATGCACCTGACCTCCACGTGACAACGACGGTAAATTTGTAATTCTTGGGGGAAGAACGCAGCCTGCAAGACAAGAAAAACCTGGACACCGGTGTGGTGTAAGGCACACCGACTCCGATGCTTAAGTCAGAGAGAGTTTCAAGAGAATTTTAGAGTTGTAGGGAGTTTTGATGGCAGAAATCAACTTACCTCGCTCTCCCATCCTCAGAGAGCTTAAATAACTCCTCCCTAGGATTTTTCGTGGGTTTCCGTTGCTTAATGGGAAAAGGAAAGGTCGGAAGTGGGCTGGAACCAGACCTACAAATCAAATGGGACCGATGCAAGGGCCTGAAGTGAGCCTTGCATCTGGTCGGCCTCGGCCGAGGCCGACCACGGGCATGGACCGAGTCCCAAGCTCGGGTCTCCCTTTTGGCTTGTTGGGCCAAGGTAGAGCCCAATTTGGGGCTCTACCACCTGGTCGGCCTCGACCGAGGCCGAGGGCGACCACGTGCTTGGGCCAAAGCCCAAGCACGCCCTCTCGTCCCTTTTCGCCTCGGGTCAGTCCCTGTTCGATTTCGGTTCATTTGGACTTCATATTGGGCTTATTTCCTCGTTCGGCCTTTCGTTGTAGCCCTTTAACCAACCCATTCATTGTTGATCCAATTTCACCCATAACATTAGCCCCCACTCCCTAGTTAGGATTCTAGATTAAGAGCATGTGAAGTAATTGTATGGAGTCTGACTTGGGAGTAGTCTACTAAGCTTTTTTGGAGTCATTGTCGATCTTTCGAGGTGTGTCTCGAATTATCTCCAGTTATTGTTGTCCATCCTAATGAGGGTATTCAGTCTTCTAGAATGTCAATTCCTCTTGAATTTTTCTCTGGATTCACGATCTATATCATTTTCCTAGAGAGAATGTGTAGTTTTGAGGTGGTCTTCAAATACGTAGCTTCAGGCAGCTTTGTAGCTTCAAGCTTTTCATAAGCATTTTTGGACTAATGTAACCTTATCTCAAGTTGATACTGAGAGAGGATAAGAGAAAATGAGCAAGAAAGTGGGAATTGAGGGTTGGGCAATGGCCTAGATTGGTTAGCCTCGGCCTCGGCCAGTTTGGTCAACTTCGACCGGTGTGGTCGTCTTTGAGGGTTGGGCAATGGCCTAGATTGGTTAGCCTCGACCTCGGCCGTGCAGTGCGTCCTCACCCCGGCTTTGTCGCGTCCCTCGGTCGGTTTGGTCAACTTCGACCGGTGTGGTCGTCTTTGGCCGGTCTGGTTAGCCTCGGTCGACCTGGCCGCCCAAACCCTTGTGCGCGTCATTTTGTCAACTGTGAACAAGTTCTCCTTAGCCTCTGCATCTTATTTTGGTAATCTTGGAATTTTCTCAGCGAATCAGCTTGATCTCTGCTTCTTAATTTTCTGCTTCTCAAACTTACCTCGGATTTTTAGGATGCTCAGATTAATTAATCAAGTCCTTCTTACGGACCTAACTAATTTTCTGGGCTCGTTCAATGGGGACCCATCGTGAGATTCTTCTCAGATTTTTGGGTTGCTAAGATCAGTTAACCGAACCCTTTTGTGGTTCAATCAACCTTCTGGACCGCTTCCTCTGCACTTAAGTGCTCAAGAGTTTTGCGTATTTCGTGCTTCGTTCGCACGACATAATCTGCCGTATCTGGAGTAGGCTCCAGATTTTGACTTTAATTCTGATGATCGATCTTGTCTTCCTCATTTTTTCTTGTGATTGAATGCTGGAAAAAGCTCAACTATAACCACGAGAGTATGTTCTAATGACAATGGTTAGCCTCGACTAGGGTGGTCAGCCTTGGCCAAGGTGGTCGGCTTCGGCTAAAGAGGTGGTCGTCCTCGACTGATGGTGGTCGACTTTGACCATATAAGGTCAGCCTCGGCCAAGGTGGTCGGCTTCGACTAAAGAGGTGGTTGGCCTCGGCCATATGAGTCGGCCTCGACCACATGAGTTCAACCTTGACCATGTGATTAGTCTCCCTTTTCCAGCCCCCTATCTTGTTTGTTTTTTCTAGCTCATGATTATGTTGCTTCTATTCTCCAGATATCTAGTATGGTTGGTCTCGGCCTGTGGTGGTCGGCCTCGATCAGTCTCACCTGTGGTGGTCGGCCTCGCTTGTCTTTGATCGGCCTCACTGTCTTTGGTCGGCCTCGCCTCTGCAGGTGGTCGGCCTCGCTTGTCTTTGGTCGGCCTCGCCAGGCCGGGTCGGCCTGCGCTCGTGATGGTCGGCCTCGCTTGTCTTTGGTCGGCCGGCGCCAGTCTTTGGTCGGCCTCGGCCTGTGGTGGGCGGCCTTGGCCTCTCCTTGTCGACCTTGACTCTGCTAGGATTGATCTCTTAGGTTTGTCATGTATGGGCCTGTGGTGGTCGGCCTTGGCCTTTCCTTGTCGACATCGACTCTGATAGAATTGATCTTTTAGGTTTGTAATGTATGTCTTCCATTTTTTGTTTGCTAGAGATGCATATCTCCTATGTAGCTTTTGCCTTTTGTTCAATAGAGAGACATATCTCCCATGTAGCTTCTGCCTTTTGTTTAACAGAGAGGCATATCTCCTATGTAGCTTCTGCTTTTTGTTCAACAAAGAGGCATATCTCCTATGTAGTTTCTTCCTTTTGTTTAATATAGAAGCATATCTCCAATGTAGCCCCCTACTCAAGTGAGAGTTTTTTGTTGAACTCATGCTTGAGTGACACCACTTGTAGCTTGAAGAAGATAAGTTTATTGCTAATAGAACTTCAATCTTACATGAATTGATGGAATTAACAAAATTAAATCAACCTTAAGGAAATATAAGCAAAAAGAAGCCCCCTACCAAAAGAGAATATTGAGTGTAGGAAGGTCTATTTTGCTTGAGTACAAATTTATTTTTCATAACTTGTATCAATTAAGTAATGACTAACCTAGTCTATAACATGATACTTTTGAAATTGAATTTAAATAATTTAAACTCTAACAAATATAAATGGATCAAAAACAAAAAGATAAACTATTTTTATAAGAAGATTGAGGTTGGCCTCGACCTCGACCTTGGCCTTCAATGAGGTCTTGACCTATTTTTGGCATGCAGATTAGTGTATTCCCTCAAGAAACCATTTTGGATTAAAGCCTCAATTTCGTCCTTTAGCAAGAAACAGTCTCGAGTCATATGACCATGATCTTCATGGTAAAGACAATATTTTTGTTTATCCCTCTTGTTTGATCATGTTTTCATCTTTTCAGGTTGCTTCAATAAGTTTGAATGGCGTACCTCCATTAAAATATGTTCAATGGGAATTGATGTTGGGGTGTACTTTTCAAACTTTCTGGACAGGTAACCAAATCGAAGTGGTCTCTGGTTGTCTATCTTCTGTCTCTTGCCTTCTTGATGTAATGTTTCACTTGATCTTTTTTCAAGCAAATCAGTCTTTTTCTTCGTATGGAGTAATTCTTCTGCACGCACGTACTTTTGAGCTCGAGTGATGAGCTCCACATACGATGCAAGTTTTCTTTTTCCCAATGATCGTATGAGTTTTCGATCTCTCAGTCCATTAACTATGGCCATTAATGCTGCTCCATCAGTGCAATCTTCAACGCTTAAGACTTCACTATTGAACCGAGCAATATATTCTCGCAGAGTTTCTTTGGATCCTTGCTTGATGGAGAGTAGATGAGTTGTTGGCTTGCGTTGATTTCTTCCTCCTAAGAACTGTGTCACGAATGCTCGAGCCAATTCCTTGAACGAACCTATAGATCCTCTTTTTATGTTGCGAAACCAATCTCTTGCTGGTCCTTCTAGAGTTAATGAGAAGGCTCTGCATCTGATTGCGTCGTCCACTCCATGAAGCTCCATCCACGATCTATACATATCTAGATGCACCATAGGGTCTTTGTTTCCATCATAGGGTTTGATTTTTGGAACTTTGAATGTGGGAGGTAGTTTTACATTTATGATTTCATCAGTAAAAGGTGGATCTACCTGCCTTATTAAAGTTTCAATGTCAAACCCCATGTCAGTCACCTGGTGTAAATTACCTCGTACGTGGTCTAATTCTCTTTGAATCTTCAATAATTCTGCCTTTCATGGTGTATTGCTTGATTCATCTTTGATTCTAGAGCTGGCCTCGGCTTCAAGATCGGCCTCGGTCTCAAGGTCAGCCTCGGCTTCAAGGTCGGCCTCCTCAGCCTCGGCTTCAAGGTCAGCCTCGGCTTCGACCACAAGGTCGGCCTCGACCTCAACCTCAATGTCGACCTCGGCCTTGACCTCAAGGTTGGCCTCGGCCTCGGCCTCAGCCTCGACCCTCTGTTGCTTTTTCCACTCGATGACGCTTCTTAGATCTGTCGCTTCGATAGTTGGAGAATTGCTCGCCTTGGCTTCGACCAAGGTTCTCTGTCGCTTCTTATCCTCGATTACGCTTCTTAAATCTGTTCCTTCTTCGTATTGATCAAAGGTTAGAGTTTTATTTTTGCCTCGGCCTCGACTCTGTTCCCTACCTTGACTTTTCGATCTCGTGCACATGACGGATTTTGATTCTGTTTTTGTTTCAACAAGTAAGTCGACCTCGGCCACGAACTGCTCGACCTCGGCCTCAATCTGGTCGGCCTCAGCCTCAATATGAGGTCGAGGAGGCTTGTCTTCCTGCGATCGTCGCAAACGACGGTCTTGATCAAAATTGTGTTTCTTCTCGTTCTAGTGCTTGTTTCCCAAAATTCTGCCCATCTTTCGTAGGATAGACCTAAACACAAGGGTTTCCAAGCAAGCGTTGTCGTTCCCCACAGACGGCGCCAACTGTTGTTGCCAAATTTTGGACAGGAGAATGCACCTGACCTCCACGTGACAACGACGGTAAATTTATAATTCTTGGGGGAAGAACGCAGCCTGCAAGACAAGAAAAACCTGGACACCGGTGTGGTGTAGGCCACACCGATTTCGATGCTTATGTCAGAGAGAGTTTCAAGAGAATTTTAGAGTTGTAGGGAGTTTTGATGGCAGAAATCAACTTACCTCGCTCTCCCATCCTCAGAGAGCTTAAATAACTCCTCCCTAGGATTTTTCGTGGGTTTCCATTGTTTAATGGGAAAAGGAAAGGTCGGAAGTGGGCTGGAACCAGACCTACAAATCAAATGGGACCGATGCAAGAGCCTGAAGTGAGCCTTGCATCTGGTCAGCCTCGGCCGAGGCTGACCACGGGCTTGGGCCGAGTCCCAAGCCCGGGTCTCCCTTTTGGCTTGTTGGGCCAAGGTAGATCCCAATTTGGGGCTCTACCACCTGGTCGACCTCGGCCTCGACCGAGGCCGACCACGTGCTTGGGCCAAAGCCCAAGCACGCCCTCTCGTCCCTTTTCGCCTCGGGTCAGTCCCTGTTCGATTTTGGTTCATTTGGACTTCATATTGGGTTTCTTTCCTCGTTCGACCTTTCGTTGTAGCCCTTTAACCAGCCCATTCATTGTTGATCCAATTTCACCCATAACAAAAACAATTAGAAAAAAGGGGGAAGGGGAAAATTAAAGTACCTCAACAACGACGAGATCATTACAATGCTCTCCCAAAATGCTATTAAAAGTGGTATTGTTTAAAAAATAATGTTAAGTTTTGGATGGAAACCGTTAAAAACCGTTAAAACTTAACAAAATTTTCATAGCTTTTTATGGAAAATGCTATCCCAAAATGCTATTAAACCGTAAAAAATTTTCATAGCTTACATACAGATTTTCGGACCATAAACTACAAGTGCATAAAAACTCTTAAAGCCCCACATATTATAGAGAAGTAGCAAACGTATAATATTCATGTAAATCCATTCTCGCCTAGGCAAACATTATTGATGGTGATTTTCACGAAACTTTAGATGTTAGGTGTTGGTGGAGCAATTTTTATGCATTAGACAATGGTTCACAACAACATTAAAGAGAAATTATGCAATCATATATTAAATGACAAATAGTCTCACACTTAAAAAGTTCAATAATGACTTGATAAAAAAAAATCTAAAAATCTAGTGTTTCAACTAAACACCAACATTGTCCCAAAGATATTAGGAAATATTTGTCATTTATATTCTTAATTAGGATATATTTTCTGTATTTATTTTGTAATTAATTTGGGCCAGTTTGGGTTTGTTAGACTTAACCGATTAATAGGTTGTATATATTCATCCTTAAGTCAAATAGAAAACCTAAGGAAACAACTTTTCTGGCATGGTATCAGAGCATACTAGCCCTAGAAATTACCTAGCCACCGACGATTCTACAACGGATCTTTGGTTGCAGAAGAAATCTCGCCATTCAGTCTCTGTGCAAAATCAAACTTTGGCTACTGTTGCTGAAATTGGACATAGGCAAAGTTGCTAGATTATTAAACAGTCAACATAAATGGCAGACGGATAAGATGGAGGAAAGATCGATCATCTATCTCCTTCTTCTTAGATTATCGATACTGGAGCAATTCGCCATGTGACTGAGAATCTGAATTATTTAATCCAAGCATGCACTATTATTTCGAGTCCAGTCAGCTTACCTAATGGGAATAAAACAACTGCCACAATGGAAGGGCTTACCTAATGGGAATAAAACAACTGCCACAATGGAAGGGCGAGTTTTACTCGCTGGTGATTTTGTTCTTGAAAATGTGTTATTTGTACCTTCTTTACAATGCAACTTGGTTTCAGTATCACAATTAATTGATGATGCTAGTTGATTTATTTGTTTCACTACTTCCTTATGTGCTATACAGGACCAATATTCGGAGAACCTGATTGGCGCCGGTGAACGAAAGGATGGACTATATTATTTTCGAGGAATTTCTACAATACATTCAGTAAGGATTCAAGATTTGTCTGTCTTTGAGTTGTGACATAGAAGATTGGGGCATCCGTCGGATAGAGTGGTAAAGTTAGTACCTGTAATTCGTTCTAGTTCTGCCAGAAAGAAACTGAATCATGCTTGTGTCACTTGTCCTAAGGCTAAACAAACTCGTGATAGTTTTCCTGTTAGTGAAAGTAAGGCTAGTCGTACTTTTGAACTTATCCATTGTGATTTGTGGGGTCCAAATACCAACACACCATTTTCTTGTGGTGCATATTATTTTTTTGACAATAGTGGATGATTTTTAACGAGTTGTTTGGGTTTATTTGTTGAGTAGTAAAACTGAAGTTTATGCTGCATTTCACTCATTTCTTTCTATGGTTGAACACCAATTTGAAACATTTGTTAAAATAGTGAGGAGTGACAATGAGACTGTTGCGTAAAATTATGATAATGCAATACCGCAAGTGTATGGGTCAACTTTTAGTATAGTGATTTGAGAGTCCAAGTATTGTCCTTGGGAATAGGTTTCTAGATTAATTAATTACCAAGATACTAATTATCAATTTTAGCTAAAGTAACATAACATGGATAGGTGGTGAAACAAAGATAAAAGACAAACAAACACGTGGAGACACGAATTGATAGATTTAGAGGAAATTGACTTCACAAGTTAATAACTTAATTAACACATGCAATGAACTAATGTGATGAATTTATAAACAAGAAGTAAAATACTTAAAAAAATCTCTCGATTCTTAGTGAGCCGCACATGCAATAAATTCTATAGTCTCCGTATGAACGTACAACATGCACGACATTAAGCAACTTCTTTATGTGTTTCCCTTAGACTTCTAGGTCATTCTCATGCCAAACTTCTAAGATTTTTGACAACTTTTCTCTAATCTAAGCTTTTTCTCTCGAGTCCACTTAAACCAACAATATCAAAGAATTAAAGAACGAATTGTCAAAAATAAATAACAAAACATACTTCAAAACATGGAAAACAAGTCTTAACATGCAATTCAAATCCTAACTACAACATTTAGCTACTCTAAATCACAATAAAACCAAACTAAAAGTCATAGAAAACGTCTTTAACGGTGTTACAATCTGAAAGAAAAAGAAATTAAACTTATGTGTCAATATTGGTCCTTCGTCTCTGAGCTCCCGTCTCGATCTCGAACCTCCACGAATGCTTTGACTCCCAAGAATTGCTCTCTTTTCTCTTCTTACAGAGGGTATTTCGAAATTTGGGTGAATTCTCTATCAAATACGACTCGCTTTACAAGAAAAAATCATGTTGTATTTATAGGCATCAACGACACAACGTTGCAACGCTAGGGGTAGCGTTGCAACGCTGTGCCCTAGGCGGCTGGCATATAAGGAAAGTCTCGATGGCGTTGCAACGCTAAGGGCAGTGTTGCAACGTTGCTACCCTAACGCGCGCGCCTCTCTATCGAACTGGCGTTGCGACGCTGCAGGGCAGCGTTGCAACGCCTTCACCACGGCTATTCAACTTGTTCTCTTATTGAGATAGCGTTGTGACGCTACAAAGCAGCGTTGCAATGCTATCGGTATGATACTTCAACGGATGAAATCTGCATGGATGGCGTTGCAACGCCATCACCTCGGGTCAATTGGCTTGATTGGTCCTTCTACTTCCAATTGATGTTATTTTTAACTCCAAAAAGCCTCGATTTGATCCCGAGTGATCCAAAATGTCTCCAATTGTCCTGTTTACGCTCTTAACCTAAAATTGAGTGATTTAAACACATCAAACCCCTTAAATGATCATAAAACTAGCAATAATTAAGCCTAAGGATAACACATTTTGTGTGCTATCAAACACCCCCAAACTTAAATTTTTGCTAGTTCCGAGTAAAAACAGAATTAAACATGAGATTGTTTTTATACATACATTTGATTCAAGCCTCAAAGATTTAAGAGAAAAAATTGGCAATCACAGGAAACAATCAAACATAATACTTCAATGAGCAATTTAGAACTTTTCCTAAGTGTTCCTACGTGTGTGTGTGATTAGCCTATGTTTCCTTCATTTTTACTAAGCCCGGATCAACTTTATTAGGCTTTCCATTCAACTTCTCCCTATACTGGTCATAATTACTAATCCTTAAGCCTCCCCACATTCAAGAAATAAGCAACTTTACTCAGCACTTAATCATTTTTTTTCTCATTTTTTCTATTTTCTTTTTTTTTTTGTGCAAGGACACTAGCCTTCACACATCCACTGCAGGGACCCTTACCCAGAGTACTCACTCAATGAGTGGCCTAACTGATCACAGTGAAAGTAGTTCTTTTTGCCCTTACTAATTTTTTTCTTTAACAAACAACCAACAAAAACAAACTACTTTTACAAAACGCACATATTATACAGATCATTCACTTCGTATTGTCATTCACCATATCCTGCAGTTTAACTCTCAAATCATCTCTTAGACCTATCGAGGTGACATCAAACTTCTAAGCGTAATAATTTTGTTCTAAGCATTTCAAAACTACAAGAACACAGGCTATGTGCATAATAGTGCAGGAAAAACTCAAGAAAAATTTTAAATTAACTCAAATTCATATCAAGCTCTCAAGTTTCACCAGAATAAAAAAAAATTCAATTAATTCTCATCTTAGGCTATCATGAACATATTTATGCAAAAGATCAATCAACAATTCAGCATATACTCAGGACATTCACAACATATTAATGACATCCCACCCCCAAACTTAAACTAAACATTGCCCCCAATGTTTGCAAAAATAAGCACAAAGCAAGTATAAGGGTAAGAGTGAACAATACTGTCCTGAGTTATGGAGATCTTTATTATTTTCTGAGTTCCTTGGATAGCTAAAGCATGTGTGTTGGAGTTCCTCAAAACGGGAGCCTGGGTTTTAACGAGAGGTGGCATCAATGACAACCTAACAAAAACAAACAAACTAATAAGAGAACACTAAAACAAAACAACTCAAAACAGAAATAACAAAAATGTAAAGCTTGGGTTGCCTCCCAAGAAGCATTTTCTTTAACGTCTTTTAGCTAGACTGTACTCCCTTAAGATTGGCGTCAAGCCACGTAAAACTGCTCATATTTCTTCGGGCCCTTCTTGCTTGAATCTATATAGCCTTCTAAGTCTAAAATGCTATCTTACTCTTGGGCACCTGAAAGAAAATTATTTTTGGTATTTTTGTTTAATGAAATGAAAGAATAAAAGTCAAAATAAGACTCGTGAGTGTAGGACAAATGGTTATCAAGATTAAAGGACATTTCTGGAGATAAAAGGGGAAAGAACTTTTCAGCCTCGAACTTATCACCTGACTTTCCTCCATGAAAATGATTGTATTACCATTGTCTACCTCACAAAGCTGTTTCTGGTGTGTTTCAGTTTCCTCCATCCCATCCTCACTATCATATGCATAACTCCTCCTAGGTGGCTCCTCCTCAGTGGTATGAATAAAGAATTGCTCCTGTAAGGCCTTAAAGGAAATTACTAATTGATTAAGATAATGAGTTCTTTCATGTACTATTCCCCAAAGCTCTACCACTTTAGCCTCTAACCTATCCAACCTTTCAAATTCATCATGAACCAAATTTTTAATTTTCAACTCTAACGTATATTCCATTAATTGGTCCACAAGAGAAGAGTTTTCTATAGGTTTGTTGGGATAAGAGAAATTTTTGTTCCAAGTGCCTATATAATTACCATTGAAAGAATTTTCATCAATCATAGAATCAGAATGTTAAAGATTAGACAAATGGTATCCAGAAAAATCATGATGCATATACCTAGGCTTCTGAGAGGGACAGTACAATGGTGGAGAATCAAAATCATGAAAAGTCATACTTGAAAAGATCAGTAATTAAAATCAAGACTTTTACACAATAGTAACACAATAAAAAACAGGAGACAAAGACTAACAAACACACAAAAATTAAAACAAATATGGAAACAAACGACAAACACACAAAGAAACAAATAAGGAAAGAAAACACAAACACATTTTAGTCTAAAGTCTCAAATTTTCTCCTAATATTAATTAATCTAAATAATCGCCATTCCCCGGCAACGACGCCAAAAACTTGTTGCGTATAATTTATAATAATGCAATACCGCAAGTGTACGAGCCAAGTTTTAGTATAGTAATTTGAGAGTTCACGTATCGTCCTCGGGAATAGGTTTCTAGATTAATTAATAACCAAGATACTAATTCTCAATTTTAGCTAAAGTAACATAACATGGATAGGTGGTGAAACAAAGATAAAAGACAAACAAACACGTGGAGACACGAATTGATAGATTTAGAGAAAATTGACTTCACAAGTTAATAACTTAATTAACACATGCAATGAACTAATGTGATGAATTTATAAACAAGAAGTAAAATACTCAAGAAAATCTCTCGATTCTTAGTGAGCCTCGCACATGCAATAAATTCTATAGTCTCCGTATGAACGTACAACATGCACGACATTAAGCAACTTCTTTATGTGTTTCCCTTAGACTTCTAGGTCATTCTCATGCCAAACTTCTAAGAGTTTTGACAACTTTGCTCTAATCTAAGCTTTTTCTCTCGAGTCCACTTAAACAACAATATCAAAGAATTAAAGAACGAATTGTCAAAAATAAATAACAAAACATACTTCAAAACATGGAAAACAAGTCTTAACATGCAATTCAAATCCTAACTACAACATTTAGCTACTCTAAATCACAATAAAACCAAACTAAAAGTCATAGAAAGCGTCTTTAACGGTGTTACAATCTGAAAGAAAAAGAAATTAAACTTATGTGTCGATGCTGGTCCTTCGTCTCGATCTCGAACCTCCACGAATGATTTGGCTCCAAAGAATTGCTCTTTTTCCTCTTCTTACAGAGGTTATTTCGAAATAAGGGTGAATTCTCTATCAAATTCGGCTACCTTTGCAAGAAGAAATCATGTTGTATTTATAGGCATAACGCTAGGGGCAGCGTTGCAACACTGTGCCCTAGGCGGCTGACATATAAGGAAAGTCTCGATGGCGTTGCAACGCTGAGGGTAGCGTTGCAACGCTGCTACCCTAACGTGCGCGCCTCTGTATCGAACTGGCTTGCAGACGCCTTCGCCACGGCTATTCAACATGTTCTCTTATCGAGATAGCGTTGTGATGCTGCAAAGTAGCGTTGCAACACTATCGGTATGATACTTCAACGCATGAAATCTGCATGGATGGCATTGCAACGCTATGGAGGGCGTTGCTGAAGGGAATTAGAGTCTCAGCGCAGCGGAAGACTATCGTCCTCAATGAGTTCTATTCCCCCCAAAACTTAAAAGGCCTTTAAACACTCATATCATTTGGGTAACTAAATAAGGATTGAGAACTTATGCTCTAGCTACAAGTCACCATTCATTCAATGTTCTCTAAGTGGCTCACCTGGGGTTTCCTAACTACACTTATGCATCAATATCAAATAGCAAACCAACCAGGATTCAACACCTATCCTCAAGCTCAACCACTAGAATCCTAATCATTTAAATCAAGCAACCCATAGTTAAAGACAAGTCACACTCCAAAACTTGCATGACTACAATTTTATGATCATTCCTTTTATTTTATTTTACTTTTTATAAAAACAGATATTTACATTATTCTCCTCCACTTCCATAAAACTCACTACTTAGGGCTATGTTTTTTTTTATTATTTTTTTCTTTTTTTTTTCTTTTTACCATTTTTTTTTATCTTCTTGACTCTCCTGTAGTTCTTAGAATGACACACGTGGTTAGCGTAGCACACCTAAGCAATGAGGCTCTCCCGTAGTTCTTAGAATGGCACACGTGGTTAACGCAGCTCATCTAAGCAATGGGTACAGACTTCTCGCTTGATACCTTCGCTCCAAGAGGCCAACATGGTTAGTGCCAAGACCCCCTGACATCGAGTACCAAGTTGCCTAAACTGACTTTAAATAAGTAGCACATTTTTTTTTAGCCCAATGGAGTTTTAAGGAAATGAAAGGTTTGCACACTTTTTCTTTCTTTCTCTTTTTTTTTTTTTAAAAAAAAACACGGAGAATTTACCTTTCCCCCCAAACTTAGAGTACTCAATGTCCTCATTGAGTTAGGGAGGTTAGGTAACTCCCCTAAACTTGGAGTGATCTCAAATTTGGAGTTTACTAATTTAGGAGCGTTCTAAAATATGTATGAGTTACCTAACTTGTCATGGCTTCTAATTTTCGAAATGTTTTGGTCTAGGAGTTGAATCCTAACTAGTTTGATTGGCACACTAACCATAAGTGCACTAGTGAACCCTAATGACAAGCTTAACCTCGAGAAACACGAAATAAGATAGCACACTCTTGCCTCAAACACAAACAACAACCCTTATTTTCATTAACCTTAAGATTTGACTTTAACTTTTTATTCCATAGAGATGCATATCAAGTTTCTACCAATGACAACACACTTTTTACCATTAAAAGACATGCAGAAACTTAATTTTTCAACAAGGAATAACAACCATCTTCCCAATTTTTACTTGCTTAAATATAACGAATCAACTACCTACATCATGCATATAAAAGACCATGAAACAAACAACTAACATGGAATCTGGTAGTCAAGTTAGTTCATTTTAAAGTCCTAAAACAAGTAAATAACTTTATAAACACAAAGGCATGCAACACCCTATAAACGCTAACATAACACAGTCTCATCAACAAAAAATTTTCAATCAAGCCCAAAATCAGATTCAGAACAACACATGTCTCCCTCATGGTTAAGGCATACATTGCCCTTAATGTAAAAAAAAATGCTCACTTAAGCATGGTTAAGGACAACTAACAAAGATGGAAGGGAGAACAATACTGCCCTGAATCAATGAGACCTCCACTAAAGCGCATATCAATCATCAAACCCTAAGGGAGCTGCAAAATAGGCAACGGTTATTTATTTAAAAACAAAAACAACTAAAAACGAAACAAAAGAAAAAAAAAATTAAAGACGAAACAAACGAAATAAACTTTGGGTTGCCTCCCAAGAAGCGCTTATTTAACGTCATTAGCTTGACGTAGTATACGTGGGATCGTCAAGGTACGTAAAAATTCTCCCACTTCTTCGGGCCTCCCTTTCTTGAATCTACAAAACAAATTAATGCTAGCAAGAATACTAGCTTCTCATGAGAGCCCGATTCAGATATATTTTTTGATTTTTTATATAATAAAAGAAAAGGAAAAACAACAAAGTAAATATTTTTTAGTTTTTTATTTGATAATAGAAAAGAAGAAAAAACAGGAAAATAAACAGACTCACAAAAATACACTGACTCAAAAGAATAGAAAGAAAAACACTCACCAATAAGAGAAAAATCAGAAGATAGAACAGTCATAGACTCAAAAGCCTCCAACTCTACCTCCAGGCCTAACACAACAGGTTTGACTTCTTCCACACTCTCACTAACTCTATCCTGGTGTGTGCTAAGAGGTTCTAGTTCTTCTACATCTAAAGCACAATCCTCTAAATGCCCATACTCCGAAAAATGTGAAGGACTAGGATCCTGAGGGTCTATCAGCGGGTCGTTTTACCCCTGTGTCTACTTCTTCCTCCTTAAGTCTCTATTGCTTCTCTAATGAACAACAACATTTTAATGGTCCAACCATACAGAACACCTCTCTCGGGCCAGTGAGAGGGTGAGCGCCCGTTGTCCAAGCCCTGGAGACAACACTCAAGGGAACAACCCCTCCAATTTCCCTAAAGGCGGGAACGAGTGAATTCCATCTCGCATAGTTAAGTTCCCAACTCCCTACTTGGTCCTGTCCCTTAGAAGATAGGCATATTGGGCGAGTAACTGTGACCACCCTCACCCGTACTAGTCAAAGGACACACCCCCGCAGACAAGAGTCCATAACACGCTCAGGATTCAGGTCGAGTCACGAATGGTCATCTACGAAGTTATTAGTCTATACTGTTAACAGTGTTACATCAGTAGGTCTAATAATTCACGGTCCGGTCTTGTACAATCTCATTGGACAGGATATCCCCACTCGCATGTCAACTGCATGAACGAGTCAGATCACCTCGTTGGTATCTTAATACAAAGCAGGCTGCATCCACAACGTATCGAGGATTAAGTCTCCAACCTCATCCATATACTGTAGACCGTTCGGGTCATTAACTCGAACGTGATCTTCCCTGTGTGTCCACTACACACCGTTCAAGTTCTAGTTCTCTCATATATTCAATTACCCTGGAGCTTAGTTTATTGGACAAAGTTTGTAAGAATTGCGAGACACAAAATGATGAAATAAATAACCTTTATTAATTTCAAATGTTAATTTACAAACAAAATGAGATTAGGACAAACATCCCAACAAACTCCTACTTGGACTAAGCTAGTGGAGCAAATACATTTCTGAAATGTACATAAATTACAATGAAGTAATACAATAAACTAGGGCATTGAATACCTGTTTACATATCTCCCAGTTGACCTAGTCAGGAAGCACTCGAAGACCTAGACTCTCTAGGTGACCCTCAAACACCTTAACCGTGAGGGGCTTTGTAAATGGATCAGCAACGTAGTGCTCCAACGCTTTCTGCGTGACTGTCACGTCGCCGCGGTGCACAATCTCCCGTATCAGGTGATACTTCCGCTCAATGTGTTTGGCTCTCTTATGGCTCCGAGGCTCTCTGGAGTTGGCTCTTTGCACCACCATTTGTCACAAAAAAGGTGTGATCGGCAAGTTCATATTTGGAACAACTTCCAAATCCGTCATGAACTTCCTAAGCCAAATAGCTTCCTTTGCGACTTCTGGCCAAGCCGCATACATACTGCTTCCATAGTGGAATCAGCGATGCATCCTTGCTTGATGCTTCGCCATACTACAGCTCCTCCATTCAGAATGAAGGCTGACCCCGAAGTGAATTTCCTACAATCCTTATCGGTTTGAAAGTCAGAATCTGTGTATCCTGTAAGGATCAAATCCCCACTAGCATACACTAAGCTGTAGTTCCTCGTTCTCCTAAGATACTTGAGGATAACCTTTACGGTTGTCCAGTGATCTAATCCTGGATTGGATTGATACCTACTGACAATCCCTACTGTTAACAGATGTTGGGCCTAGTACACGACATGGCATACATCAGGCTCCCTACAGCTAAAGCATAGGGGATCCGTCTCGTATCCTCAACCTCTTGAGGAGTCTTAGGACATTGATCCTTAGACAGGTGAACCCCATGCTTGAAAGGCAACAAACCCTTCTTGGAGTTCTTCATCTTATATCTAGATAACATCTTTTCAATATAAGACGCTTGAGACATGACCATCGTTCTGTTCTTCCGGTTCCAGACTATCTGGATACCTAGAACATACTGAACTTCTCCCAAATCTTTCATTTGGAATTGCGAAGCTAGCCATTTCTTTACGTCAGTAAGAAATCCTACCTCATTTCCAATGAGAAGGATATCATCCACGTACAATATCAGAAATGCGACAGTTTTGTCGACGATTTTCTTGTAGACACAAGACTCGTCAACATTCTGATCAAAGCCATAAGATTTGATTGCCTAATCAAACCTTATATTCCAAGACCTCGAGGCTTGTTTCAGTCCATAAATGGACGTATGAAGCCGAAAAACTTTTTACTCTTGGCCTTGGGTTATGAACCCTTTTGGCTGGTCCATGTAGATGGTTTCGTCAAGGTTGCCGTTCAGAAAGGCGGTCTTGACATCCATCTGCCATACCCCGTAGTCATAATACGCGACAATGGCCAGAAGGATCCTGATCGACTTTACCATGGCAACAGGTGAAAAGGTTTCCTCATAGTCAACCCCTTCAACCTGGGTAAAACCCTTTGCCACTAGTCATGCTTTGAAGGTCTGCACCTTCCCATCTACGCCACGTTTACGCTTGTAGATTCGTTTTCAACCTATAGGTTTTACCCCATCCGATTGATCCACAAGCTCCTAGACAGAATTGAAGTACATCAACCCCATTTCCTGGTCCATAGCTTTAATCCATTCGTCCTTGTCAACGTCGTCATTGTTTGATCATAGGTCAATGGATCCTCGTAGTCATCATCAGGAGTGACGACTTGGGTTTCTACTAAACCCATGTAATGTTCAGGCTATCTAACAACCCTCCCACTATGTCGAAGCATTCCCAACTCTTGGGATCGGACTTGATTGGACGTGCTAGGATCAACAACACTTGTTGACGTACTAGCCTCATCAGCAACTCTTGCTGATGTACTGTCCATTTCGTTCAACACGATTTTTCTCCTAGGCAAATGATCCCTGACGTGGTCTTCCTCAAGGAAAGTGGCGTTTGTCGACACAAGCACCCTATTTTCCTTAGGATCGAAAAATAGACCACCCCTAGTCTCTTTTGGGTAACCTACGAATAGGCACAATTTTGAACGGGGTTCCAACTTTTTCGGGTTTGACACCAACACGTGGGTCGGCAATCCCCAAATTCTGAAATGTTGTAAACTACTTTTACGTCCATTCTAGAGTTCGAAAGGTGTTTGACAAACACTCTTCGACGGAACGTTGTTCAAAATATAAACCGCAGTCTCCACTGCGTAACCCCAAAAAGAATCAGGGAGACGAGCATAGCTCATCATCGACCGAACCATGTCCAACAGGGTTCTGTTTCTCCTTTCCGATACACCATTCTGCTGTGACATACTAGGTGTTGAGAGTTAAGACGTAATTTCGTGTTCTAACATATAGTCCTGGAATTCTGTGTCCATGTACTCTCCACTTCGATCCGATCGAAGTGTTTTTATAGTTTTACCTAATGGATTCTCAACCTCAGTCTTGTACTCCTTGAACTTTTCAAGAGTTTCAGACTTTCTATGCATTAGGTAAATATACCCATACCTCAAATAATCATCTATGAAAGATACGAAGTATTCGTAACCTCCTCGTGCTTTAACACTCATCGAACCACAGAGGTTAGAATGTATAAGCTCAAGGGGCTCCTTGGCTCTATATCGTTTTTCACTAAAAGGACGTTTGGTCATTTTGCCTTCAAGGCATGACTCACACACCGGTAAAGTGTTTTCTTCCAACTGACTTAGAAGTCCACTCTTCACTAGTCTCTTAATCTTATTGAGATTAATGTGGCCTAACCTTAGATGCCAAAGATGGGCATCTTCTTTTGTTGAAACTTTAACTCTTTTAGTTCGTGTTTCTGCAGTTTTAAATAATTCAGTGTTCAATACGCTTTTGACTGAATTAGGTTTCAAAACATACAAATTTGACTTAAGTGAAACAGAACAAATCAAGTTACCATTTCTGGAAATAAACGCTTTATTGCCATTGAAGGAAACAGATATACATTGTTCTAAAAGACAGGAAATAGAAAACGAGGTTTCTAGTAAACCCTGGAACTATGTACATATTGTCTAACAAAATGTAATTCCTGCCAAAATATAACACTGTCGATAGCTGCAGCAGAGACTATCTCTCCGGATCCAACCCGTAGAGTCACGTCACCCTCCGCAGTTGCTGCCAGGAACCAATTCCCTGAAAAGAAGAACAAACGTGGTTAGTGACGCCCGAATCCAAAATCCAGGAGAGTCACTACTCTCTGCTAAACATGTTTCAGTTACTAGTAAATCACATTTACCTTGATTCTTCCTCTCGGCAAGGAACTTGGGACAGTCTCTCTTCTAGTGGACGTCCCCATTGCAAAGGAAACACTCTCCTTTCTCTGCAACTTCCTTGACCTTTTCGCCCTTTTGGGCGACAGCTCGGTCAACTTTACCCTTCTTCATCTTGTTCTTCCCTTTCGAGCGAGAAGGAGCAACAGATTTAGTCCCAGAGGTCGAACCCCTGTGATATGATCTGTAGGCAACATTTGCCTCAGCTTCCGGTGTCCTGATCCTCATCAAGGACTGGAAGTTTTGTAGCTCGTTCAGAAGGGTGGTCAGAGTGTAGCTAATTTTGTTCATAACAACATTGCTACGAAACTGAAGGAAACTCTTCGGAAGAGTCTCTAAGATAAAGCTGACTTGACTCGACTCATCGATCGAAGCCCCGTTCATCTTCGCCAAATTAAAGTGGGTCATCATGTCCAGAACATGTTCACGGACAGACGCCCCTTCTTTTATTTGGGCGTTGAAGACGTATTTGAGCGAGTCGTGCCTAACTTGAAAGGACTGTTGTCCAAACATGTCTTGCAACGACTACATGATCTCCTTAGCGGTGATCATCAACTCGTGCTTCTTTGCCAAGACTTCAGATAAGCTGGCAATGATGTAGACCTTGGCCTTTTCATTGGGCCTGATCCATCGATCGTATGCATCACGAACACTTCGTGATGCAGTCGAGGTCGGCAACTGAGGACACTCCTCAGTAAGGGCGAACTTTAGGTCATCGGTTACAAGAATTGTGTTAATATTGTTCTTCCACGTTTGGAAGTTATCTCCCACTAACTTATCCGAAGCGAGTAAAACAATTATCGAGCTAGACATTTTACCGAAAAAATCAAATTAAAATTTTGTGTCAGTCTCGCAAAAAACTTTTAAAGTCCATTCAAGTTTTAGCAAAATTTAATCCTATAATCCCTAGGTCATTTAAAAAATGCAATGACATCCTAAAGGTTTAGAATGACCGCCACCGAAGGGTAAACAGAAACACTCCTCCTCTAGGACGAGACTTTCTCGACCAGACCCTAATCCCAGAATAACTCTTATTCCATTAGGCGTCCAATTACCATTATTTGGTCGAATTCATTAACACTTAACGAATCCCGTGTGTGTCACCCTCAATCTTTAAGTTTCCAAGTATCCGTCCAAACAATAGCCACCGAAGGGTGAACCACGAAGGAAAACCAACAAGGAAACTGTATCCCTTTCGGGAATTCACGGTGTTCCGACTCCCATGATCAAGGCCCTTTGAAGGGAGTGTCTGGTTCAGGCCAAACTAGCAGGCAGATCATAGGGGTCTCACGGTGTGAATCGAAAGAAGAGACCGTGGGTCCTGTTTTCACAGGTCCCGCTCCCACACACTATAAGTACTCTCTCCATCCACTATGATATTGACCCATACAAATATCATCCAAAGGGGGACGCTCCCATTTGCGACGAGACCAAGTATGGATCTCGTAGTGCGAACTTAATGGAGATTTGTGGTCGGAAAATCAAATGTATCTTATACACTTTATTTCCTCCCACTCAACACTTTATATATTTCGGGATTGACCTAGATAAACCGACTAAAATTTACCTAAGTCTACCAATATAAATCTTATATTGTATTAGGCCTAAGTTTATAATCACATTATTACTTAGGTCTATGTGAGTAAATTAATCAACTTTTAATTAACGACACTCACAAAAAATACAACCTAAGAATCTCCAGACCGAATTCACTCCCAGGTCGGTTTCCAGGTATGGGTGTTCCGCAAGCGTCAACTTAAATACCCTAGCCTTAGACAAAACCTTCCTTAGACAGAGTTACTTATCAGTCACCATTCAAAGATTATATTTTGATTTCCTAATTCTAATCTTATTAGAACTAGAAAACCTAAGTCTAATTATTCAAGTTCTAAACACTTTAAAACTAATAATTAACTTAGGTTACATGCATTTCTATGTTATAGTGCTTGATCATTCATCACATGAATAACTATATTATAACATAAATATTCATCACATCAAAATAAATGCATGAGCATACTTTAATCTAAAAATATAACACTTATATTTAATTAAAGTAAAACATGCATTTAATTATATTATAACACTTATAATATAACCTATCATGCAAACTATATATTATAACACTTATAATATAAATGATGCATGAAATGTTTAACCTAAGGTGGGATTTTAAATCTATATGACATACATTATGCACATAGAATTTAATTAAATCATACATCTCATGCATAAAAATAATTAAATAGCAAAAATGGACTGGTTTTGGCACTTAGGGGCATTTATTTAATTAAATAATATTAATATAACATTTATAGTAGTATTATTTAATAAAATAAAATAATAAATAATACATTTTACAAAAAAGAAATTTAAAAACACGTTCAAAACTGCTGCCCACGAAGCCTTGCCCCACGAACTTCGCACGCACGCCTTGAGAAACTGCCCACTACGCTTGCAGCGTTGCAACGCTGCAACGTCACGCCCCGCGTGCTTCACGCCTCGACGTTGCAACGCTGCTCTGCAGCTAAGCCTCCGCCCGCGATTGCAGCGTTGAGACGCCAATGAACAACATCTCAACGTTGTCGACAGAACAACAAGCACCTCTTGCTGTTCTTCGTCGTTTCTCGCTCGTTTCCGCTTCGATTTCTTCACAGCATCTCATGCCACGAACGACACAGACTTATAGACTCGATTTACATAAAAAATTACCCAAAACACGAGCCCTTACAATGATCGAATCAACTTAAATGTAAATCTAAAAAAAAAGCCAAAACTGAAAACATCCATTTCGCAAACCAAAATTCATCTCATGAATCAAAGCATAAACCCACCTAATTTTAACAAAATTAAGTGCACAACAAGAAGCCAACGATTGGCTCTGATACCAATTGAAGGGAATTAGAGTCCCAGCGCAGCGGAAGACGATCGAATCGTCGTGGTATTGTTGTGCAATTTCAATTTCGTTAAAATTAACTATCACATAGTATAGATTAAACATGGAATTCTAGAAAGGAAAAAACAGCAAGTTCAACGTTACTTACTTGTTGAAGACAATCTTCAAGCTTTCCTTCCTTTCACGAACTCTTCGTGCTCTCCTCGTTCTCAACGATCTCGTACTCTTCACACGAACATCGATCTAGACACTACCACTTGGTTTCTCGGTTGTTCTACTTTTGGAAAAAGGAGGATTGTGGGATCCTTCTTTGGTTTTTTGGAGGAGAATTTGAGAGAATTTTGAGAGAGAAGAGAATGCTTCTTTTGGTGAGAAATCCAAAAATGAGCAAGTGATTAATGAACCCTTCTTGCAAAGGGGTTTATATAATGGTGATAGGTGGAGTTGAAATCTCCACCTATTTACCATTTTACCACGATCATAGGTTATGCAAATTATATTTGCATAACCACATATAATAAGATATCTCATATCTCATTTTACAAATCACATTTGTATTATTGTGGATTTTTAAATTGAATCATATCCAATTTAATTTCTCTCAATCTAATTTCTCTAAATTAGCCCTAATTCAACAATTAGACTAACCTGTAGTTTATTATGAATCTCATTCACATTAAACTATATAATATGTCATTCATATCTCATATAAATGACATAAATACCCTTTAGTGAACTTGAACACTTCAAATTCACACCAAAATTGTAAACCTTCTATTAATCAAGTTTGAGCCAACCGAGGGACCTTATGGACCTACAGAGACAAGCTCCAATGAACCGAGATTAACATGTCAAACTCTTTGACCCGGTTAACCAAAATTCATTAACTACGGTAACACTCCACTAAAGCCCGTAGCTGCACTCCCGTCAGTGTAAGACAAGATGTGTCCACCGATATAACCAATACCCATGATTCGACCCTTCATAGGTTGTTCATAGACACTGCTCGGTCAAGTTATCGTTTTACCCCTGTGTCTACTTCTTGCTCCCTAAGTCTCCACTGCTCCTCTAATGAACAACAACGTTGTAATGGTCGAACCATACACGACACCCCTCTCGGGCCAGTGAGAGGGTGGGTGCCCGTTGTCCAAGCCCTGGAGACAGCACTCAAGGGAACTACCCCTCTAGTTTCTCTAAAGGCGGGAACGAGTGAATTCAATCTCGCGTAGTTAAGTTCCCAGCTCCCTATATACTTCGTCCTGCCCCTGAGAAGATAGGCATATTGGGCGAGTAATTATGATCACCCTCACCCGTACTAGTCAAAGGATAGACCCCCGCAGACAGGAGTCTGTAACACGCTCAGAATTCAGGTCGAGTCACTAATGGTCATTTACGAAGTTATTAGTCCATACTATTAACGGTGTTACATCAGTAGGTCTAATGATTCACGGTCCGGTCTTGTACAATCTCATTGTACATGATGCCCCAACTCGCATGTTGATCACATGAACGAGTCAGATCACCTCGTTTGTATCTTAATACAAAGCGGGCCGCATCCACAGCGTATGCAGGATTAGGTCTCCATCCCCATCCATATACTGTAGACCGTTCGGGTCATTAACTCGAAAGTGATATTCCCTGTGTGTCCACTACACACCATTCAAGTTCTAGTTCTCTCATATATTCAATGGCCCTAGAGCTTAGTTTATTAGACAAAGTTTGTAAGAATTGTGAGACACAAAATGATGAAATAAATAACCTTTATTAATTTCAAATGTTAATTTACAAATAGAAATAGATTAGGACAAACATCCATTAGTTGCAACGCCATCACCTCGGGTTAATTGGCTTGAATTGGTTCTTCTACTTCCAATTGATGTTATTTTTAGCTCCAAAAAGCCTCGATTTGATCTCGATTGATAAAAAATGTCTCTAATTGTCCTGTTTACGCTCTTAACCTGAAATTGAGTGATTTAAACACATTAAAGCCCAGAAATGATCATAAAACTAGCAATAATTAAGCCTAAGGATAACACATTTATTGTGCTATTAGGGAATGAATTTAAATGCATGCTTGATTACTTTGCCAAGTATGGCATTCTGTTTCAAACTTCATGTGTTGGAACTCCACAACAAAATGGGAGAGTAGAACACAAGCATCAACACATACTTAATGTTGGTCGTGCTTTAATGTTTCAAGGAAATCTTCCAATTACCTTTTGGGGAGAATGTATTTTGGGGGCAGTTTATTTGATTATGAAGGGAATAAAACTCCCGTCGCGAAGCTTCTTCAAGAATTCCTTCTCCGGTCACGAACTCTTCGTGCTCTCGATCTCTACGATCACGATCTCTCGAACAACGAATGAATTGGACACCTCCAATTGATCTTCTCGGTTGTTCTCAATCGGTAAAGGGAGAGTGGTGGGACTCCCTTTGGTTTAGGGTAGAGAGAAATTGAGTGAGATTGAGAGAGTTTGAGAGAGCTCTTTTGGTGAGAATCCAAAAAATGAGCAAAGCCTTCCCAATGCCTTCTCACAAAGGCATTATATAATGGTGATAGGTGGAGTTGAAATCTCCACCTATTTAACATTTTACCACAACCTTAGGTTATGTAAATCATATTTGCATAACAACATATAATAAGATATCTCATACCTTATAATACAAATCACATTTGTATAATTGTGGATTTTAAATTGAATCACATTCAATTTAATTTCTCTCAATCCAATTTCTCTAAATTAGCACTAATTAATCAATTAGGCTAACCTATAGTTTATTATGAATCTCATTCAAATTAAACTATATAATATGTCAATCATATCTCATATAAATGACATAAATACCCTTTTAATGAAGTTAAACACTTCAAATCCACACCAAACTGTAAACCCTCTATTTATCCAATTTGAGCCAACCAAGGAACCTAATAGACCTACAGGTGATGAGCTCCAATGATCCGAGACTAACCTGTCAAACTCTTTGACTCGGTTATTGAATATTCATTAGCTACGGTAACACTGCACTAAAACCCGTAGCTGCACTCCCATCACTGTAGGACAAGTCGTGTCCATTGATATAACCAATGCCCGTGAGTCGACCCTTCACAAGTTGTTCGTAGGCATTGCTGGGTCAAATTACCGTTTTACCCCTGTGTCGACCTCTTGCTCCTTAAGTCCCCACTGCTCCTCTAATGAATATCTGAAGGGAATCGAAGTCCCCGCAGCGGAAGCGATTGTGAATCGCGTGCTCTTGATTTAGTTACAAAGGAAAATTCAACAACGTAAACATGGATTAAGCATATAATAACAGCATGGACAACAAGTATATACCTTTGAAGAACCTTTCTTCAAGTGCTCCTCTCTCCACGGTCACGATTTCAGCAACAAGAACTCAAACGTGCGAAGACACGACCACCGGATCTTCTCCGTTGTTCTCTAGGTGAGGGAGGAAGGTGATTCCCTTTAGGAGATGTGAGGTATTTTGAGAGAGATGTGTGTTTTGGAACTCTTCCAAAAACACAACAAGGAGGCTAGTGATTCTATCAAAAACCCTTAACCTAGTTGCATCTCATTCAACCATATATATAGAGAATTGAGATGGAAATGACCATCCTACCCCTCCTTTAATCTCTCTTTAGTATATAGTCAAAATCACATTAAAACTATACATTATATCAATTATATCATATATAATTGATATAACTCCTCATGTATGAAATTGAACACTTCAATTTCACTCCTAACTTTATACCCTCTATATTACCATGTTGAGCCAACGGAGGGATCTAATGAACCTACAGATCATGAGCTCCAATGATGTGAGATTAACTGATCAAACTCTTTGATCCAATTAATCAATATTCATTAACTACAAGTTACTCCACTATAGACTTGTAGTTGCACTCTCCTCACTGTAGATATTATTTGTCCACTGATATAGTTATTGCCCATGAGTCGACCCTTCACAGGTTGTTCGTAATCACAGCTGGGTCAAATTACCGTTTTACCCCTGTGATTACCTCTTTGCTCCTTAAGCACCACTGATCCTTTAATAAACAACAAGTCTAAGGTCCTACCTTAGACTCATACCCTCATAGAGGGCGGGACCCCGTTGTTCAAGACCTGGAGTTAGTTCTTAAGGGAACAACCTATCTAATTCCTCAGTAGAGGAATGAGTGAATTCCATCTTGCACAGTTAAGTTCCCAGCTACCTACGAGGTTCTGTCCCTGCGAAGCTAAGCTTATTGAGTCGGCTACAGGCCACTCTCACCCATACTAGTCTAAGGACAAACCCCTATATGCAGAAGTTCTTAACTTGCTCAGGATTCAGGTCGAGTCACTAATGACCATCTATAAATTACTAGTCTTATCCTGTTAACGGTGTTATACTAGTTAGACTAATAATTTGCGATCCGGTCTTGTATGAACTCTTCATACAGGATGCCCCCACTCGCATGTCAACTACATGAATGAGTTGGATTACCTCATTTGTACTAATTACAAAGTGGGCCGCATCCATGGTGTTACTAGAATGAGGTTTCCAACCTTATTCTTATACCATAGACTATTTAGGTTATAATCTTGAATTCAACCCAATTAGTGTCCACTACACTGATTTAAAGATAAGCGTTATAACCTTGGTGCTTAGTTTATTGGATTTATAAAAGCAAGACTGTAATCTTATCAAAACAAATAACACTTTATTTAATTGATCAAGATAACACAATTTTAGGGCATAAATCCCAACAATCTCCCACTTGACCTAAAGCTTGTGGAGTACTAAACATTACATTAATGTAAATACAATAAACTAGGGCATTTAAACCCTTTGTACAAAATACTCCCACTTGCCCTAGTTGGGGAAGACTTGTAAACCTAGACCTTCTAAGTGACTCTCAAATACTTTAGCCGTGAGAGCCTTTGTAAAATGATCAACAATGTTGTGCTCTGAGGCTATCTTCGTGACAATCACGTCTCCTCTGTGCACGATCTCCCGAACGAGATGATACTTCCGCTCTATGTGCTTTCCCCTCTTGTGACTTCGGGGTTCCCTCGAATTTGCCACTACACCACTGTTATCGCAATACAGTGTGACGGGCAAAGTCATATTTGGAACAACTTCCAAATTTAGCATAAATTTCCTTAACCAAACGGCCTCCTTAGCTGCTTCACAAGCTGCTACATATTCGGCCTCCATGGTGGAATCAGCGATGCATCCTTGCTTGACGCTTCGCCATACTACATCTCCTCCATTAAGAGTGAAAACTGACCCTGATGTAGATTTCTGAGAATGTTTATCAGTCTGAAAGTCAAAATCCGTGTATTAAGGATCAAATCCTTAGCCCCATACACAAGCATGTAGTTTCTTGTTCTCCGAAGATACTTAAGGATCGTTTTAACCGCTATCCAGTGTTCAAGTCCTTGATTGGATTGATACGTACTGACCATCCCAACTTCAAAACAGATGTCAGGCCTAGTACACAACATGGCGTACATCAGGCTCCCAACAGCTGATGCGTAAGGAATCCGTCTCATATCCTTAACTCCTTGAGGTGTCTTAGGACACTGTTCCTTAGACAAATAGATTCCATGTCTAAAAGGCAACAAGCCCTTTTTGGAATCTTGCATCTTAAACCTTAACAACACTTTGTCTATGTATGATGCTTGAGACAAGGCTAGTGTTCTATTCTTGCGCTTCAGGACAATGATCCCAAGAACAAATCACGCATCACCCAAATCTTTCATTTGGAATTGCGTTGCTAGCCATTCCTTGATGTCGATGAAGATAACCTACATCATTCCCAATGAGTAGGATATCATCCACATAGAGAATTAGGAAAACGACAAAACTATTAATGATTTTCTTGTAGACACAAGGTTCATCATCATTCTGGTCAAAACCATAAGATCTGATAGCCTCATCAATCTTATATTCCAGGACCTAGAGGCTTGTTTACCCATAAATCGACCTTTTAAGCTGCAAACCTTTTGCTCTTGTCCTCGGTTCAATGAACCCTTTGGGTTGGTCCATGTAGATGGTTTCCTCGGGATTGCCATTCAAAAGGTCATCTTGACATCCATTTGCCATACTTCATATTCATAATATGCAAAGAAATGACAAGAAGGATACGGATAGACTTTTTACCATAGCAATCGTGAAAAGGTTTCCTCAAAGTCAACCCCTTCAACCTGGGTATAACCCTTTGCTACCTAGGTTTAATGGTTTGCACCTTCCCATATACACCACGTTTTCTCTTGTAGATCCACTTACAACCTATAGGTTTTACCCCATCAAAGCTTATCTACAAGATCCCAAATGTAATTGAAGTGCATAGACTTCATTTCTTGGTCCATGGCTATGACCCATTTGTCTTTGTCAATGTCAACCATTGCTTGATTATAAGTCAATGGATCCTCACTGTTGTCATCTGGTATAACAACTTGGGTTTCAGCTAAACCCATGTAACGGTCAAGCTGTATCACAACCCTCCCACTACGTCGAGGCATACTCAACTCTTGAGATGGACTCTCTTGACTAGACAAACTAGTATCAACAACTCTTGTTGACGTACTAGTGTTCTTATCAGCAACCTTTGCTATTGTTTTGTCTAACTCACTCAACACTACCTTACTTTTTGGTTTGTGGTCCCTTATGTGGTCCTCCTCCAATAAAGTGGCATTTGTCGACACAAAGACCTTATCTTCCTTAGGATCATAGAATAAACCACCTCTTGTTTCTTTTGGGTATCCTACGAATAGGCACAACTTTGAACGTGAATCCAACTTCTTTGGATTTGTCACAAGCACATGTGCTGGACAACCCCATATTCTGAAGTGACATAAACTACCTTTACGTCCTTTCCGGAGTTCAAGAGGTGTTTCAGAAACACTTTTGGAGAGCACACTATTCAATATGTATACTGCAGTCTCCACTGCATAACCCCAAAAGGAACTAGGGAGATGAGCATAACTCATCATTGATCGAACCATGTCGAACAAGGTTCTATTTCTCCTTTCCGATACACCGTTTTGCTGGTGTGCCGGGAGCTAAGAGTTGGGATGTAATTCCATGTTCTATCATATAGTTCTGGAATTTTAAATCTATGTACTCTCCACCTCGATCCGATCGAAGTGTTTTAACTCTTTTACCTAATTGATTTTCAACCTCACTTTTGAATTCCTTGAACTTTTCAAGTGCTTGGACTTGTGGTGCATTAGGTAAATATGCCCATATCTCGGAATAATCATCTATAAAAGAGATGAAATATTCATATCCTCCCCTGGCTTTAACATTCATCGGACCACAAAGGTTTGAATGTATAAGCTCTAGAGGATCTTTGGCTCTATAACCTTTTCCACTAAAAGGTCTTTTAGTCATTTTGCCTTCTAGGCAGGATTCACATACTGGTAAGGAATTTTCTTCTAACTCGTTTAGAAGCACGTTCTTTACCAATCTCTCAATCCTACTGAGATTAATGTGACCCAATCTTAGATGCCAAAGATGAGCATTTTCTTTAGGAGAAATTTTACGTTTCTTAGTTTGTGCGTTTGCAGTTTTAAATAATTCAGTGTTCAAAACTATTTTGACTGAATTAGGCCTTAAAACATACAATCCATTTTCTAATGAAGATGAACATATTTCTAAACCTTTCTTTAAAATAAACACTTTATTCATAGAAAAGGAAACAGAAATACATTGTTCAATGAGGCAAGAAATGGAAATAAGGTTTCTAGTAAACCACAGTATCACTAATATATTGTCCAACAATACATATTTCTTGCAAAAATAAAGCTTCATTGTGCCTCATCACTACAAATTGAGACGACTTCTCCATTTCCAACCCGGAGCGTTATCTCTCCTTGCTGTAGCTGCTGCCAGGAATCAATTCCCTGAAAAGAAGAACAAACATGATTAGTGGCGCCTGAATCAAGTATCCAAGCTGTTTTATCTTTATCCACTAAACAAGCTTCTAGGCAAAGTAAATCATATTTACCTTCCTTCTTCTTTTTCTCAATGTAATTCGATAGCCCGCTTCTAATGCCCGTCTTCGTTGCGGTGGAAACACTTTCCTTTGTCACAACAACGTCTTTGACTTTCTTGCCCTTTTTGGGCGCACTTTGTCGACTTGTTTCCTTTACCAACCTTTCTTCATGTTCTTCTTCTTACCTCTCAGGTTAGAAGAAGATGAAGCCACTGTTTTTGTCCTAGAGGTCGAACCTCTGTGATAACTCCTACTGGCAACATTTGCCTCACCTTTCAATCCCTGAATTTTCATCAAAAATTGAAAGGTCTGGAGTTCCTTCAGAATGAAGGTAAGATTAAAAGTAAGCTTGTTCATAACAACATTACTTTTGAACTGCAGGAAACTATCTGGAAGAGTTTCCAGAATGAAGTCGACTGCTCGACTCATTGATGGAAGCACCATTCGACTCGCGATGTTAAAGTGTACCATCATATCCGGACATGATCCGCAATGATGTACCCTCTGGCATCCTCGAGTTGAATATGTACTTTAGGGCATTATGTGGGGCTTGTGTGGACTGTTGTCCAAACATACCCTGCACAGAATCCATGATTTCCTCGGCGGTAATCATGCCCTCATGCTTCATGGCTAATATGTCAGACATACTTGCCAGCATGTAGACCTTGGCCTTATCATTAACCTTGATCCATCGATCATATGCATCACGAACATTTCGTGACGCATTCGAGTCTGGCACCTGAGGACACTCCTCAGTTAGCACAAACTTCAGATCATCCACTACCAAAATAGTGTTGAGTTTATTTTTCCATGTCATCATATTCTCTCCGGTTAACTTTTTTTTTTCGCACTCCAATAAGGAAATTATAGAGCTAGACATTTTTTCTCAAAAATTTACAAACAAACTTGTATGAGTTTCTTGCTATAACTCTAATTCAATCATGTTTTAGCTAATTATCAAATGATTCCTAGGCCATTTATAATTTGCAATGATACTCCAAAGGTTCAGAATGTATGACACCGAAGGGTAATAAAAAACACTCCTCCTTTGGATCAAGACATTCTTGACCAAAACCTAACACCAGAATAACTCTTATTCCTATAGGTTTTAGTTACCATTTTTTGGTCTGGATACATACACAACTTATGTACTCCGTGAGTGTAACCTTTTGTCTTTAGATCCCAGAGTCTCGATCTAATAAAATCCGCCGAAGGGAGGACTAGATTGGAAAATAGTCTAAGAAAATCTTTATCCCTTTCGGGTGTCTACTGTGTTAGATGCCCTATGATCAAGCCCTCTGGAGGGATTGTATGGTCCAGGCCAAACTAGCAGGCTAGCCATAGTGGTCTAACGGTGTAAACCGACAAAAGAGACCGTAGGTTTTGTTTTCACTAAACCTGCTCCCACTCACTATAAGTACCCTCTCCATTCACCTTGGTATTGACTCATACAAACACCATCCGAAGGGGGACGCTCCCGTTTGCGCCACGAGGCCAAGTATGAGTCTCACGGTGTGAACTTCCCGGAGATAGCGTAGGTGGAAAAATATGTATCTCATACACTTTTTCCTCCCACTGAATACTTTGGGGTCGTTTGGATTGAGGAGTTGGGGGGAGTAGGAGTTGTGGAGAGTAGGAGTAAAGAAGTTTGTGGGGCCCACATAAAGGAGTTTAAAAATCTGTGGGGCATACAAAAGGAGTTGAAGAAAGAGTTAATAAAGATGTGGGGCCTACAAGAAGGAGTTAATAACTCCTTAGGCCAAACAAGGAGTTAGGGGGAGTTATTAACTCCTCCCAACTCCCCAATCCAAACACCCTCTTTAAGTCTATAGGAATCTTTCTTAGGCTAAAACCCGACTAATGGTTTTACCTAACTCTATCAACATTTTACCTAACTCTATCAACATAACTCTTATATTGATAATCAATATAACTCTTATATTGATTTTATCCTAAGTTTGTTAATATAATTCCTTATATTAAACCTAGGATTTCTAGTTTATTAACCCCTTAATAAACCCGCTGACGCTACTGTAATTTATAAGACTCTCTGATTAAATTTCACTCCCAGGTTAGTTTCCAGGTAGGGGTGTTCCGTTTCCATCAGCTTAAATACCCAAGCCTAGACAGAACTTTCCTTAGACAAAGTTCCTCTTTTAATCATAGCTTGTAAATTACTTGGTTCCTAATTCTAATCTAATTAGAACTAGATAACCTAAGGTCTATTATTTCCAAGTTTTAAACAGTTTAAAACTAATAATTAACCTTAGGTGACATACATACTATGTTATAGTGCTTGATCATTCATCACATGAATAATAAAACATTCATAGCATATTCATCTCATGAAATATAATGCATGTCAATGCTGTCCAAAAATTAATATAACAACCTTATATTAATTAATCATGCAAACTATATAATATAACTCCTTATATTATAAATGATGCATGAAAAAGCTTAACCTAAGGTGGGATTTCTAAAATACAAGCATACACTATGCATGACAATAATTACACAACAATTGCATAATTAAAATAGCAAAAATTAGACCAATTTTGGCACCCTAGATATAATTTTAATTAATATAATCTAATTATATTAATTAAAATTAAAATTATTAAATATATTAAAATAAAACGTTTTTATAATTAATATAAATAATAAAATTTTGGTTTCTGCCCGTTGCTCCTTGCGTGAAACGTCTTCGGCGTTGCAACGCTGCTTTTGTCGTTTTCTGCGGCGTTGTGCAGCGCCACGCGTTACTGTAACGCGAGGCGGCGCTGCAACGCCGTCATCTTCTCCACCAGCGCGCTTTGCCGCGATGGCGTTACCAGTAACGCCAAGCGCGCGTTACAAACGCCATTCACATAACAGCCATAGGAATCTCCATTCCTTGCTCGTTTTCGCTCTGATCTTCTCAGCAACCGCTTTGCCTCGATCGACACAGACTTACAGACTAAATTTACAATTAAATTTGTCCAAAAGACCGGACCCTTACATCGAACATTTCAATGAAATTGTAAATCTAAGTGCCAAAGTTGAAAACATCTAATTTCGCAAAAATCGTTCATACATCTCATGCACAAAACAGTAAATCCCACCTTGTTCTTGAAAAATCCAGAACATAAATCAAGAACGCAATTGGGCTCTCATACCAATCGAAGGGAATCGAAGTCCCCGCAGCGGAAGCGATTGTGAATCGCGCGCTCTTGATTTAGTTACAACGGAAAATTCAATAACGTAAACATGGATTAAGAATATAATAGCAGTATGGACAACAAACATATACCTTTGAAGAACCTTTCTTCAAGTGCTCCTCCCTCCACGGTCACGATCTCAGCAACAAGAACTCCAACGTGCGAAGACACGACCACCGGATCTTCTCCGTTGTTCTCTAGGTGAGGGAGGAAGATGGGTTCCCTTTAGGAGATGTGAGGTATTTTGAGAGAGATGTGTGTTTTGGAACTCTTCCAACAACACAACAAGGAGGCTAGTGTTTCTATCAAAAACCCTTAACCTAGTTGCATCTCATGCAACCATATATATAAAGATTTGGGATGGAAATGACCATCCTACCCCTCCTTTAATCTCTCTTTAGTATATAGTGTAAATCACATTAAAACCATATATTATATCAATTATATCATATATAATTGATATAACTCCTCATGTATGAAATTAAACACTTCAATTTCACTCCTAACTTTATACCCTCTATATTACCATGTTGAGCCAACGGTCTAATGGACCTACAGATCATGAGCTCCAATGATGTGAGATTAACTGATCAAACTCTTTGATCCAGTTAATCAATATTCATTAACTACAAGTCACTCCACTATAGACTTGTAGCTGCACTCTCCTCACTGTAGATATTATTTGTCCGCTGATATAGTTATTGCCCATGAGTCGACCCTTCATAGGTTGTTCGTAATCACAACTGGGTCAAATTACCGTTTTACCCCTGTGATTACCTCTTTGCTCCTTAAGCACCACTGATCCTCTAATAAACAACAAGTCTAAGGTCCTACCTTAGACTCATACCCTCATAGAGGGCGGGACCCCGTTGTTCAAGACTGGAGTTAGTTCTTAAGGGAACAACCTATCTAATTCCTCAGTAGAGGAATGAGTGAATTCTATCTTGCACAGTTAAGTTCCCAGCTACCTACGAGGTTCTGTCCCTGCGAAGCTAAGCTTATTGAGTCGGCTACAGGCCACTCTCACCCATACTAGTCTAAGGACAAACCCCTATATGCAGAAGTTCTTAACTTGCTCAGGATTCAGGTCGAGTCACTAATGACCATCTATAAATTACTAGTCTTATCCTGTTAACGGTGTTATACTAGTTAGACTAATAATTTGCGATCCGGTCTTGTATGAACTCTTCATACAGGATGCCCCCACTCGCATGTCAACTACATGAATGAGTTGGATTACCTCATTTGTACTCATTACAAAGTGGGCCGCATCTATGGTGTTACCAAAATGAGGCTTCCAACCTTATTCTTATACCATAGACTATTTAGGTTATAATCTTGAATTCAACCCAATTAGTGTCCACTACACTGATTTCAAGATAAGCGTTATAACCTTGGAGCTTAGTTTATTGGATTTATAAAAGCAAGACTGTAATCTTATCAAAACAAATAACATTTTATTTAATTGATCAAGATTACACAAGATTAGGGCATAAATCCCAACAATAACAACGTTGTATGGTCTAACCATAAACAACACCTCTCTCGTGCTAGTGAGAGGGTGGGCGCTCGTTGTCCAAGCCCTGGAGACAACACTTAAGGGAACAACCCCTCTAGTTTTCCTAAGTCGGGAACGAGTGAATTCCATCTCGCGTAGTCAAGTTCCCAGCTCCCCACGTGGTCCTGTCCCTGAGAAGATAGGCATATTGGGCGAGTAACTGTGACCACCCTCACTCGTACTAGTCAAAGGACAAACCCCCGCAGACCGGAGTCCATAACACGCTCAGGATTAAGGTCGAGTCACTAATGGTCATCTACGAAGTTATTAGTTTTATACTACTAACGGTGTTACATCAGTAGGTTTAATAATTCACGATCCGGTCTTGTACAATCTCATTGCACAGGATGCACCCACTCGCATGTCAACCACATGAACGAGTTGGATCACCTCGTTTGTATCTAATACAAAGCAGGCTGCATCCACAACGTATCCAGGATTAGGTCTCCAACCCTATCCGTATATTGTAGACCGTTCGGGTCATTAACTCGAATGTGATCCTCCCTGTGTGTCCACTACACATCGTTGAAGTTCTAGTTCTCTCTTAATTCAATGACCCTGGAGCTTAGTTTATTGGACAAAGTTTGTAAATATGTGAGACACAAAGTGATGAAAAAAACTCTTATTTATTTAAACCCTTTCTTTTTTTTTCATAGGAATTCCGTATATTACAAACATGTACGAGATTAGGACATACATCCCAACAAACTACCACTTGGACTAAGTTAGTGGAGTACAAAATACATTTCTCAAATGTACAGTAAAAATAAACTAGGGCATTGAATACCCTTTACAATACTCCCACTTGCCCTAGTCAGGAAGCACTCGAAGACCTAGATTCTCTAGGTGACCCTCAAACACCTTAGCCGTGAGGGCCTTTGTAAATGGATCAACAACGTTGTGCTCCGACGCTATCTGTGTGACTTTCACGTCTCCGCGGTGCACAATCTACCATATCAGGTGATACTACCGCTCAATATGCTTGCCCCTTTTATGACTCTGAGGTTCTCTCGAGTTAGCTACTGCACCATTGTTGTCACAAAATAGGGTAATCGACAAGTTTATATTTGGAACAACTTCCAAATCCATCATGAACTTCCTAAGCCAAACAGCTTCCTTTGCAGCTTCACAAGCTGGAACATACTCAACTTCCATCGTGGAATCAGCGATGCATCCCTGCTTGATGCTTCGCCACACTACAACTCCTCCATTCAGAATGAAGGCTCACCCCGAAGAGGATTACCTAGAATCCTTTTCGGTCTGAAAGTCAGAGTCTGTGTATCCCGTAAGCATCAAATCCACACTCCCATACACAAGCCTTTAGTTCCTCATTCTTCTAAGATACTTGAGGATTGCCTTTACGGCTGTCCAATGATTTAATCCTAGATTGGATTGATATCTACTGACAATTGCAACTGCATAACAGATGTCGGGCCTAGTACACAACATGGCATACATGAGGCTCACAACAACTGAAGCATAGGGGATTCGTCTCATATCCTTAACGTCTTGAGGAGTCTTAGGACATTGATCCTTAGACAGGTGAACCCCATGCCTGAAAGGCAACAAACCCTAGTTTTGCATCTTATATCTAGACAACATCTTGTCAATATAAGACGTCTGAGACATGGCTAGAGTTCTGTTCTTTCGGTTCCGAGCTATTTGGATACCTAGAACATACTGAGCCTCTCCCAAATCTTTAATTTGGAATTGCGAAGCCATCCATTTCTTAATGTCAGTAAGAAATCCTACCTCATTCCCAATGAGTAGGATATCATCCACTTATAATATCATAAATGCGACAGTGTTGTTGACGTTTTTCTTCTAAACACAAGGTTCGTCAACATTCTGATCAAAGCCATAAGATTTGATCGCCTCATCAAACCTTATATTCCAAGACCTCGAGCCTTGTTTCAGTCCATAAATAGACTGTTGGGATATAAGTGCTAATCTCGTTTCGTTTGTAATATTACCATTTGAAATAAATAAGAGTTATTTCTTTCATCGCTTTGTGTCTCGCAATTTTACAAACTTTGTCCAATAAACTAAGCTCCAGGGTCATTGAATCTATGATAGAACTAGAACTTGAACGGTGTGTAGTGGACACGCAAGGAGGATCACGTTCGAGTTAATGACCCGAACGGTCTACAGTATATGGATAGGGTTGAAGACCTAATCCTGAATACGCTGTGGATGCAACCCGATTTTTATTAGATACAAACGAGGTGATCTGACTCGTTCATGTGCTTGACATGCGAGTGGGGGCGTCCTGTGCAATAAGATTTACAAGACCGGACCGTGAATTATTAGACCTACTGATGTAACATCGTTAACAGTATGGGACTAATAACTTCGTAGATGACCATTAGTGACTCGACCTGAATCCTGAGCTTGTTACCGACTCCTGTCTGCGGGGATCTGTCCTTTGACTAGTACGGGTGAGGGTGGTCACAGTTACTCGCTCAATATGCCTAACTTCTCAGGGACATGACCACGTGGGGAGCTGGGAGCTTAACTACGCGAGATGGAATTCACTCGTTCCCGCCTTTAGGAAAACTAGAGGGGTTGTTCCCTTAAGTGTTGTCTCCAGGGCTTGGACAACGAGCGCCCACCCTCTCACTGGCTCGAGAGGGGTGGTGTATATGGTTGGTGTTGGGACTTATGCCCTAAACTTGTGTAATTTTGATCAATTAAATAAAGAGTTATTTGTTTTGATAGAATTACAGTCTTGCTTTATAAATCCAATAACCTAAGCTCCAAGGTTATAACATTTATCTTGAACATCAATGTAGTGGACACTATTTGGGTTGAGTTCAAGAATATAACCTAAATGGTCTATGGTATAAGAATAAGGTTGGAAACCTCATTCTGGTAACACCATGGATGCCACCCACTTTGTAATTAGTACAAATGAGGTAATCCAACACATTCATGTAGTTGACATGCGAGTGGGGGCATCCTGTATGAAGAGTTCATACAAGACCGGATCACAAATTATTAGTCTAACCAGTGTAACACCGTTAATAGGATAAGACTAGTAATTTATAGATGGTTATTAGTGACTCGACCTGAATCCTGAGCAAGTTAAGAACTCCTGCTCATGGGGGTTTGTCCTTAGACTAGTATGGATGAGAGTGGCCTGTAGCCGACTAAATAAGCATACCTTCTCAGGGACACAACCTCGTAGATAGCTGGGAACTTAACCGTGCAAGATGGAATTCACTCATTCCTACACTAAGGAATTAGATAGGTTGTTCCCTTAAGAACTAACTTCAGGTCTTGAACAACGGTGCCCCGCCCTCTATGAGGGTTATGAGTCTGAGGTAGGACCTTAGACTTGTTGTTCATTAGAGGATCAGTGGTGCTTAAGGAACAAAGAGGTAATCACAGGGGTAAAACGGTAATTTGACCCACCGTGATTACTGAACAACTGTGAAGGGTCGACTCATGGGCAATAACTATATCAATGGACACAATAATATCTCTTCGTGAGAGAGAGTGCAACTACAAGTCTATAGTGGAGTGACTTGTAGTTAATGAATATTGATTAATTGGATCAAAGAGTTTGATCAGTTAATCTCACATCATTGGAGCTCATGATCTGTAGGTCTATTAAATCCCTCCGGTGGCTCCAACATGGTAATTTGAGGGTATAAAGTTAGGAGTGAAATTGAAGTGTTCAATTTCATACATGAGGTGTTATATCAATTATATATGATATAATTAATATAATATATAGTTTTAATGTGAATTAGATTCACATATAAACCATATACTAAAGAGAGAATAAAAGAGGGGTAGGATGGTCAATTACATCCTACTTCCCTAGATATATGGTTGCATGAGATGCAACTAAGTTATGTGATTCCAAGCTTTTGTTGTGTTGTTGGAAGGGTTCCAAAACACACATCTCTCTCACAAAATACCTCACCTCTCCTAAAAGGAACCCACATTCCTCCCTCACCTAGAGAACAACGGAGAAGATCCAGTGGTCATGATCGTGGAAGAGAGGAGCACTTGAAGAAAGGTTCTTCAAAGGTAATATGTCTTGTTGTCCATTCTGATTTATGCTTAATTTAGTTGTTTACGTTCATGAATTAAATCGTTGTAACTAAATCAAGAGCGCGCGATTCACAATCGCTTCCGCTGCAGGACTCGTATTCCCTTCAATTGGTATCAGAGCCCAATTGCGTTCTTGATTTACATTATGGATTTTTTTCAAGAACGAGGTGGGATTTACAGTTTTTGCATGAGATGTATGAAAGGTTTTGCAAATTAGATGGTTTCAATTTTGGCACTTAGATTTACATTTTCCATTGAATCGTTCAATGTAAGGGCCTATTGTTTTGGACATTTTATTATGTAAATCGAGTCTGTAAGTCCGTGTCGATCGAGGCAAGGTGGTTGCTGAGAAGATCAGAGTGAAAACGAGCAAGAATTGGAGAATTCCCTTTGCTGTTTGTGTGCAGCGTTGCAACGCTGTTCATTGGCGTTGCAACACTGCGCTTGCAGAAGGAGCGCGCAGGAGACGACAACGTTGCAACGTTGTCATCAGCGTTGCGCAACGCTTGACGAGAGGCGTGTTTCAACTGACAGAAGAAGACAAGAAGCAGCGTTACAACGCTGCTAACAGCGTTGCAACGCCAGAGACGTTTCGCGAATTTCAGCAACGGGCAGAAAATGTTTATTTTATATATATTAAATATAAAAACATTTAATATTTAATTCATATTTAATTATTTAATTTTAATTAATATAAAGATTATATTAATTAAAATTATTTCTAGGGCGCCAAAATTGGTCTAATTTTGCTATTTTAATTATGCAATTGTTGTGTAATTATTGCCATGCATAATGTATGCTTTTATTTTAGAAATCCCACCTTAGGTTAAGCATTTTCATGCATCATTTATAATATAAAGAGTTATATTATATAGTTTTGCATGATTAATTAATATAAAGTTGTTATATTAATTTATGGACAGCATTGACATGCATTATATATCATGTGATGATTATGCTATGAATGTCTTATTATTCAGGTGATGAATGATCAAGCACTACAACATAGTATGCATGTCACCTAAGGTTAATTATTAGTTTTAAAGTGTTTAGAACTTGGAAATAATAGACCTTAGGTTATCTAGTTTTAATTAGATTAGAATTAGGAACCAAGTAATTTATAAGCTATGATTAAAAGAGGAGCTCTGTCTAAGGAAAGTTCTTTCTAGGCTGGGGTATTTAAGCTGACGTAAACGAAACACTCCTACCTGGGAACTGACCTGGGAGTGAAATTTAATCAAAGAGTTTATAAATTACAGTAGCGTCAGTGGGTTTATTAAGGGGTTAATAAACTAGAAATCCTAGGTTTAATATAAGGAGTTATATTAACACACTTAGGATAAAATCAATATAAAAGTTATATTGATTATCGATATAAGAGTTATATTGATAGAGTTAGGTAAAGCCATTAGCCGGGTTTTTAGTTTAAGTAAGATTCCTATAAACTTTAAAGTATTCAGTGGGAGAAAAAGTGTATGAGATACATATTTTTCCTCCTACGCTATCTCCGGGAAGTTCTCACCGTGAGACACATACTTGGCCTCGTGGCACAAACGGGAACGTCCCCCTTCAGATGGTGTTTGTATGAGTCAATATCAAGGTGAATGGAGAAGGTACTTATAATAAGTGGGAGCAGGTTTAGTGAAAACAAAACCTACGGTCTCTTTTGTCGGTTTACACCGTTAGACCACTATGGTCAGCCTGTTAGTTTGGCCTGGACCAGACAATCCCATCGGAGGGCTTGATCATAGGGGATCAAACACAGTAGACACTCGAAAGGGATAAAGATTTCCTTAGACTATTTTCCAATCTAGTCCTCCCTTCGGCGGATTTTATTGGATGGAGATTCTGGGATCTAAAGACAGAGGGTTACACTCACGGGGTACATAAGTTGTGTATGTATCCAGACCGAAAAATGGTAACTAAAACCTATAGGAATAAAAGTTACTCTGGTATTAGGTTTTGGTTAAGAGTGTCTTGATCAAGAGGAGGAGTGTTTTTGATTACCCTTCGGTGTCATACATTCTAAACCTTTGGAGTATTATTGCAAATTATAAATGTCCAAGGAATCATTTGATAATTCGCTAAAACATGAATGGATTAGAGTTATAGCAAGAAACTCATACAAGTTTGTTGGTAAATTTTCAGCAAAATGTCTAGCTCTATATTTTCCTTATTGGGTGCGGAAAAGTTAACCGGAGAGAATATGATGACATAGAAAAACAAACTCAACACTATATTGGTAGTGGATGATCTGAAGTTTGTGCTAACTGAGGAGTGTTCTCAGGTGTCAGGCTCGAATGCGTCACGAAATGTTCGTGATGCATATGATCGATGGATCAAGGCCAATGATAAGGTCAAGGTCTACATGCTGGCAAGTATGTCTGACATATTAGCCAAGAAGCATGAGGGCATGATTACCACCCAGGAAATCATGGATTCTGTGCAGGGTATGTTTGGACAACAGTCCACACAGGCCTGACATAATGCCCTAAAGTACATATTCAACTCGAGGATGCCAGTGGGTACATCTGTTCGAGATCATGTCCTAGATATGATGGTGCACTTTAACATCGTGAGTCGAATGGTGCTTCCATCGGTGAGTCGAGCCAGATCAGCTTCATTCTGGAAACCCTTCCAGATAGTTTCTTGCAGTTTAGAAGTAATGTTGTTATGAACAAGCTTACTTTTAACCTTACCTCCCTTCTGAATGAACTCCAGACCTTTCAATCTTTGACGAAAATTCAGAGATCGAAAGGCGAGGCAAATGTTGCCAGTAGGAGTTATCACAGAGGTTCGACCTCTGGGACAAAAACAGTGGCTTCATCTCCTTCTAACCTGAAAGGGAAGAAGAAGAACATGAAGAAGGTTGGTAAAGGGAAACAGGCTGACAAAGCTACCGCCCATAAAGGAAAGAAAGTCAAAGACGTTGCTGACAAAGGAAAGTGTTTCCACTTTGCGAGCGACGGACATTGGAAACGGAATCATCCAAGTACATTGCAGAAAAGAAGAAGGAAGGTAAATATGATTTACTTTGCCTAGAAGCTTGTTTAGTGCATAACGATAAAACTGCTTGGATACTTGATTCAGGCGCCACTAATCATGGTTGCTCTTCTTTTCAGGGAATTGATTCCTGGCAGCAGCTAAAGCAAGAAGAGATAACACTCCGGGTTGGAAATGAAGATGTCGTCTCAGCTGTAGCAGTAGGCACAATGAAGCTTTATTTTGGCAAGAAATATGTATTGTTGGATAATATATTAGTGATACCAGGGTTTACTAGAAACCTTATTTCCATTTCTTGTCTTATAGAACAATGTATTTCTGTTTCCTTTTCTATGAATAAAGTGTTTATTTTGAAGAAAGGTTTAGAAATATGTTCAGCTTCATTAGAAAATGGATTGTATGTTTTAAGGCGTAATTCAGTCAAAATGGTTGTGAACACTGAATTATTTAAAACTGCAAACGCACAAACTAAGAAACGTAAAATTTCTCCCAAAGAAAATGCTCATCTTTTGCATCTAAGAATGGGTCACATCAATCTCAATAGGATTGAGAGATTGGTAAAGAATGGACTTCTAAACGAGTTAGAAGAAAATTCTTTGCCAGTATGTGAATCCTGCCTAGAAGGCAAAATGACTAAAAAACCTTTTAGTGGAAAAGGTTATATAGCCAAAGAAACTCTTGAGCTTATACATTCAGACCTTTGTGGTCCGATGAATGTTAAAGCCAGGGGAGGATATGAATATTTCATCTCTTTTATAGATGATTATTCTAGATTTGGGCATATTTACCTAATGCACCACAAGTCTGAAGCACTTGAAAAGTTCAAGGAATTCAAGACTGAGGTTGAAAATCAATTAGGTAAAACTATTAAAATACTTCGATCGGATCGAAGTGGAGAGTACATGGATTTAAAATTCCAGAACTATATAATAGAACATGGAATTACATCCCAACTCTCAGCTCCCGGCACACCACAATAAAACGGTGTATCGGAAAGGAGAAATAGAACCTTGTTGGACATGGTTCGATCAATGATGAGTTATGCTCATCTCCCTAGTTCCTTTTGGGGTTACGCAGTGGAGACTGCAGTATACATTTTGAATAATGTGCCCTCCAAAAGTGTTTCTGAAACACCCTTTGAACTCTGGAAAGGACGTAAAGGTAGTTTATATCACTTCAGAATATAGAGCTATCCAACACATGTGCTTGTGACAAATCCAAAGAAGTTGGATTCACGTTCAAAATTATGCCTATTCGTAGGATACCCAAAAGAAACAAGAGGTGGTTTATTCTATGATCCTAAGAAAGATAAGGTTTTTGTGTCGACAAATGTCATTTTCTTAGAGGAGGACCAAATAAGGGACCACAAACCAAAAAGTAAAGTTGTGTTGAGTGAGTTAGACGGAACAATAGCAAAGGTTGCTAATAAGAACACTAGTACGTCAACAAGAGTTGTTGATACTAGTTTGTCTAGTCAAGAGAGTCCATCTCAAGAGTTGAGTATGCCGCGACGTAGTGGGAGGGTTGTAATACAACCTGAACGTTACATGGGTTTAGCTAAAACCCAAGTTGTTATACCAGATGACAACTGCGAGGATCCATTGACTTATAATCAAGCAATGGTTGACAAAGACAAAGACAAATGGGTCATAGCCATGGACCAAGAAATGAAGTCTATGTACTTCAATTATGTTTGGGATCTTGTAGATAAGCCTGATGGGGTAAAACCTATAGGTTGTAAGTGGATCTACAAGAGGAAGCATGATGTAGATGGGAAGGTGCAAACCTTTAAAGCTAGACTAGTAGTAAAGGGTTATACCCAGGTTGAAGGGGTTGACTATGAGGAGACCTTTTCACCTGTTGCTATGGTAAAGTCTATCCGAATCCTTCTAGCCATTGCAACATATTATGACTATGAGGTATGGCAAATGGATGTCAAGACAATCTTTTTGAATGGCAATCTTGAGGAAAACATCTACATGGACCAACCCAAAGGGTTCATTGAACCAGGACAAGAGCAAAAGGTTTGCAGGCTTAAAAGGTCAATTTAAGGACTGAAACAAGCCTCTAGGTCCTGGAATATAAGATTTGATGAGGCAATCAAATCATATGGTTTTGACCAGAATGATGATGTACCTTGCGTCTACAAGATAATCATCAATAGTTTTGTCGCATTCCTAATTCTCTATGTGGATGATATCCTACTCATTGGGAATGATGTAGGTTATCTTACAGACATCAAGGAATTGCTAGCTACGCAGTTCCAAATGAAAGATTTGGGTGATGAGCAGTTTGTTTTTGGGATCCAGATTGTTCGGAATCGCAAGAATAAAACACTAGCCTTGTCTCAAGCATCTTACATAGACAAAGTGTTGTCAAGGTTTAAGATGCAAGATTCCAAAAAGGGCTTGTTGCCTTTTAGACATGGAATCCATTTGTCTAAGGAACAGTGCCCTAAGAGGCCTCAAGGAGTTGAGGATATGAGACGGATTCCTTATGCATCAGCTGTTGGGAGCCTGATGTACGCCATGTTGTGTACTAGGCACGACATCCGCTTTTGCGATTGGGATGGTCGATGAGGTATCAATCCAATCCAGGAGTTGAACACTGGACAACGGTTAAAACAATCCCTAAGTATCTTCGGAGAATAAGGACCTACATGCTTGTGTATGGGGCTAAGGATTTGATCCTTACAGAATACACGGATTTTGACTTTCAGACTGATAAGGATTCTCAAAAATCTACATCAGGGTCAGTATTCACTCTTAACGGAGGAGTTGTAGTATGACGAAGCGTCAAGCAAGGATGCATCGATTCCACCATGGAGGTTTAATATGTAGCGACTTGTGAAAGCGGTAAGGAGGCCGTTTGGTTAAGGAAATTCATGCTAAATTTGGAAGTTGTTCCAAATATGACTTTCCCCATCACGTTGTATTGCGATAACAGTGGTGCAGTGGCAAATTCGAGGGAACCCCGAAGTCACAAGAGGGGAAAGCACATAGAGCGGAAGTATCATCTCATCCGGGAGATCGTGCATAAAGGAGACGTGATTGTCACGAAGATAGCCTCAAAGCACAACATTGTTGATCCGTTTACAAAGGCTATCACGGCTAAAATTTTTTAGAGTCACCTAGAAGGTCTAGGTTTACAAGTCTTCCCCAACTAGGGCAAGTGGGAGTATTTTGTACAAAGGGGTTTAAATGCCATAGTTTATTGTATTTACATTACTGTAATGTTTTTGTACTCCACAAGCTTTAGGTCAAGTGGGAGATTGTTGGGATTTATGCCCTAAACTTGTGTAATTTTGATCAATTAAATAAAGAGTTATTTGTTTTGATAGAATTACAGTCTTGCTTTATAAATCCAATAAACTAAGCTCCAAGGTTATAACATTTATCTTGAACATCAGTGTAGTGGACACTATTTGGGTTGAGTTCAAGAATATAACCTAAATGGTCTATGGTATAAGAATAAGGTTGGAAACCTCATTTTGGTAACACCATGGATGCCACCCACTTTGTAATTAGTACAAATTAGGTAATCCAACTCATTCATGTAGTTGACATGCGAGTGGGGGCATCTTGTATGAAGAGTTCATACAAGACCGGATCGCAAATTATTAGTCTAATCAGTGTAACACCGTTAACAGGATAAGACTAGTAATTTATAGATGGTCATTAGTGACTCGACCTTAATCCTGAGCAAGTTAAGAACTTCTGCTTATAGGGGTTTGTCCTTAGACTAGTATGGGTGAGAGTGGCACATGGCCGACTCAATAAGCCTACCTTCTCGGGGGCCAGAACCTCGTGGTAGCCGGGAACTTAATCTGCAAGATGGAATTCACTCATTCCTTTCTTGAGGAATTAGATAGGTTGTTCCCTTAACCGACTCGGTGTCTTGAACAACGGGCCCCGTCCTCTATGAGGGTATGAGTCCGAGGTAGGACCTTAGACTTATTGTTCATTAGAGGATCGGTGGTGCTTAGGAACAAAGAGGTAATCACGGGGTAAAGCGATGAATTTGACCCAGTGTGTAATTACGAACAACCCGTGAAGGGTCGACTCATGGGTAATGACTATATTAGTGGACACAATATTATCTACAGTTAGGAGAGTGCAGCTACAAGTCAATAGTGGAGTGACTTGTAGTTAATGAATATTGATTAACTGGATCAAAGAGTTTGATCAGTTAATCTCACATCATGGAGCTCATGAACTGTAGGTCCATTAGGTCCCTCCGTTGGCTGAACATGGTAATATTGAGGGTATAAAGTTAGGAATGAAATTGAAGTGTTCAATTTCATACATGAGGTGTTATATCAATTATATATGATATAATTAATATAATATATAGTTTTAATGTGAATTAGATTCACATATAAACCATATACTAAAGAGAGAATAAAAGAGGGGTAGGATGGTCAATTACATCCTATTTCCCTATATATATGGTTGCATGAGATGCAACTAAGTTATGTGATTCCAAGCTTTTGTTGTGTTGTTGGAAGGGTTCCAAAACACACATCTCTCTCACAAAATACCTCACCTCTCCTAAAAGGAACCCACATTCCTCCCTCACCTAGAGAACAACGGAGAAGATCCAGTGGTCGTGTCTTCGTCTGTTTGTGTTCCAGTAGCTGAGATCGTAATCGTGGGAGACAGGAGCACTTGAAGAAAGGTTATTCAAAGGTAATATTTCTTGCTGTCCATTCTGATTTATGCTTAATCTAGTTGTTTACGTTCATGAATTAAATTGTTGTAACTAAATCAAGAGCGCGCGATTCACAATCGATTCCGCTGTGGGACTCGTATTCTCTTCAGTTGGACCATTACAACGTTGTTCTTCATTAGAGGAGCAGTGGGGACTTAAGGAGCAAGAAGTAGACATAGGGATAAAACGGTAATTTGACCCAGCAGTGTCTACGAACAACCTGTGAAGGGTCGACTCGTGGGCATTAGTTATATCAGTGGACACAACTTGTCTTACAGTGACGGGAGTGCAACTATGGGCTTTAGTGGAGTGTTACCGTAGCTAATGAATGTTGATTAACCGGTCAAAGAGTTTGACAGGTTAATCTCGGATCATTGGAGCTCAAGTAGGCCCGTTAGGTCCCTCGGTTGGCTCAAACTGGATTAATAGAGGGTTTACAGTTTTGGTGTGGATTTGAAGTGTTCAAATTCACTAAAGAGTAATTATGTCATTTATATGAGATATGATTGACATATTATATAGTTTAATGTGAATGAGATTCATAATAAACTATAGGTTAGCCTAATTGTCAAATTAGGGCTAATTTGGAGAAATTGAATTGAGAGAAATTAAATTGAATGTGATTCAATTTAAAATTCCACAACTATACAAATGTGATTTGTATAATGAGATATGGGATATCTTATTATATGTGGTTATGCAAATATGATTTGCATAACGTATGGTTGTGGTTAAATGGTAAATAGGTGGAGATTTCAACTCCACCTATCACCATTATTTAAACTCCTTTGCAAGAAGGATTTCTCACTTGAAAAGTTCAATTTTTGGAATCTCACCAAAATAACTCATGAAAATTCTCTCTCAACAGTTCTCTCATTCTCTCCTCCCTTACACCAAAGAAAAGTCTCAATACTCTCCTTCTACCAAAGGAAGAACAACTGAGAAACCTTTTGGAACGTGTCCGGTTCGTTTGTTCGTTCGAGGAGATCAGGATCGTTGAGAACTTGAACCCGAAGAGTTCGTGACTGGAGGAGGAATGCGTGAAGAAAGGTTCTTCAACAAGTAAGTGTTCTTAGTAGTTTTCTCTTCGTTTGCATGTTTAACCTAGATGTTATTAGATAGTTTCAATTTTAAGAAAACGTATTTCACAACAATACCTGAAGATTCGATCGTCCTTTCACTGCGTGGGATTCTCATCCCCATTCATAGACCTATGAAGCCGACAAACCTTTTGCTCTTGGCCTTGGGACATGACCCCTTTGGGCTAGTCCATGTAGATGGTTTCATCAAGATTGCCATTCAGAAAGGCTGTCTTGACACCCATCTGCCATACCTCATAGTCATAATATGCGGCAATGGCTAGAAGGATCCTGATCGACTTTACCATGGCAACAGGTGAAAAGGTTTCCTCATAGTCAACCCCTTCAACCTGGGTAAAATCCTTTGCCACTAGTCGTGCTTTGAAAGTATGCACCTTCCTATCTACGTCATGTTAACGCTTGTAGATCCATTTGCAACCTATAGGTTTTACCCCATCCGGTTGATCCACAAGCTCCTAGACAAAATTGAAGTACATTGACTCCATTTCCTGGTCCATATCTTTAATCCATTCGTCTTCGTCAACGTCTGTCATTGCCTTATCATAGGTCAATGGATTCTCGCAGTCATCATCAGGGGTGACGACTTGGGTTTCAGCTAAACCATGTAACGTTCAAGTTGTCTTACAACACTCCCACTACGTTGAGGCATTCTCAACTCTTGAGAACAGACTTGACTAGACGAGCTAGGATCAACAACACTTGTTGACGTACTAGCCCCATCAGCAACTCTTGCTGATGAACTGTCCATTTCGTTTAACACAATTTTACTCCTAGGTAAATGATCCATGATGTGGTCTTCCTCAAGGAAAGTGGCGTTTGTCGACACAAGCACCCTATTTTCCTTAAGATCGTAAAACATACCACCCCTAGTCTCCTTTGGGTAACCTACCAAGAGGCACAATTTTGAACGGGGTTCCAACTTTTTCGGGTTTGACACCAATACATGGGTCGAACATCCCTAAATTCTGAAATGGTGTAAACTGCCTTTACGTCCATTCCAGAGTTCGAAAGGCATTTTACAAACACTCTTCGACGGAACATTGTTCAAAATATAAACCGCAGTCTCCACTGCGTAACCTCAAAAAGAATCAGGGAGACGAGCATAGCTCATCATCGATCGAACCATGTCCAATAGGGTTTTGTTTCTCCTGTCCGATACACCATTCTGCTGTGGCATACCAGGTGCTGAGAGTTGGGACGTAATTCCATGTTCAATCATATAGTCCTGGAATTCAGTGTCCATATACTCTCCACCTCAATCTGATCAAAGTGTTTTTATTGTTTTCCTCAGTCTTGTACTTCTTGAACTTTTCAAGAGTTTCAGACTTCCTATGCATTAGGTAAATATACTCATACCTTGAATAGTCATCTATGAAAGATATAAAGTATTCGTAACCTCCTCGTGCTTTAACACTCATCGGACCACAGAGGTCAGAATATATAAGCTCCAAAGGCTCTTTGGCTCTATATCATTTTTCACTAAAAGGACGTTTGGTCATTTTTCCTTCAAGGCATGTCTCACATACCGGTAAAGAGTTTTCTTCCAACTCGCTTAGAAGTCCACTCTTCACTAGTCTCTCAATCCTATTGAGATTAATGTGGCCTAACCTTAGATGCCAAATATGGGCATTTTGTTTAGGAGAAACCTTTACTCTCTTAGTTCGTGTTTTTGCCATTTTAAACAATTAAGTATTGAAAACACTTTTGACCGAATTAGATTTCAAAACGTATAGATTATTCCCAAGTGAAGTAGAACAAATCAAGTTGCCTTTGAAACAAATAAATGCTTTATTCAATTCAAAGTTAACTGAAATACAATGTTCAATAAGGCAGGAAATGGAAACAAGGTTTCTAGTAAACCCTGACAGTATGTACAAATTATCCAATAATAAGTACTACCTGCCAAAAAACTGCTTCACCGTGCCGATTGTTGCAATAGAGACAACATCCCCGGATCTAACCCGTAGCGTTATCTCACCCTCTCGCAGCTGCTGCCAGGAACTAATTCCCTGAATAGAAGAACAAACATGGTTAGTGGCGCCTGAAGCTAGTATCCAAGCAGAGTCATTACTCTCCACTAAACAAGTTTCAGTTACTAGTAAATCACATTTACCTTCTTTCCTCCTGTCGGCAAGGAACTTGGGACAGTTTCTCTTCCAGTGTCTGTCCCATTGCAGTGGAATTACTTTCCTTTCTCTACAACTTCCTTGATCTGCTTGCCCTTTTGGGCAGCAGCACGGTCAGCTTTGCCCTTCTTCCATTTTGGGCTTGAAGAACCTACAGATTTTGTCCCAGAGATCGAACCCCTGTGAAAGGACCTAAAGGCAACGTTTGCCTCAGCTTCCGTTGTCCTGATCCTCATCAAGGACTGGAAGTTCTGTAGTTCGTTATGAAAGGTGGTCAGAGTGTAGCTAATTTTGTTCATAACAGCATTGCTACGAAACTGAAGGAAACTCTTCGGAAGAGTCTCCAAGATAAAGTTGACCTGACTAGACTCGTCGATCGAAGCCCCATTCATCTCTGCCAGATTAAAGTGGGTCATCATGTCCAGAACATGTTCACGGACAGACGTCCTTTCTTTCATTCGCGCATTGAAGACGTGTTTGAGGGAATCGTGTCGGACTTGAAAGGACTGTTGTCCAAACATTTTCTGCAGAGATTCCATGATCTCCTTAGCGGTGATCATCATCTCATGCTTCTTTGCCAATACTCCAGATAAGCTGGCAATGATACAGACCTTGGCCTTTTCATTGGCCCTGATCCATCGATGTACACATCACGAACACTTCGTGTGAAGGGATACGATTCCCGCAGCGGAAGCGATTGTTAATCGTGTTTTCTTAATTTTGTTACATGGATTACAATCAAGAACAAATCTAACAAGATTAAGCATGCTACTACAAGATGGACAACAAAATATTACCTTTGAAGAACTCTTTCTTCAATTGCTCCTTCTTCCACGATCACGATCTTAGCAACTCGAACACGAACGAATGAAGACACCACCACCGGATCTTCTCCGTTGTTCTCTAGGTGAGGGAGGAAGGTGGGTTCCTTTAGAATGAGGTGAGGTGATCTTATGAAATTGTGCTTGGAACTCTTTCCAACACAATTTGAGATAATGCTAGGGTTTTTGTCAAAAAGCCTTAACTTTGCTTAGCCTCAAAGTTGCATCTCATGCAACCATTTATAGGGAGATAGGACGAAAATTACCATCCTATTCTTTCTTCATTCTCTCATTAGTATATAGTTTACATGTGAATCTAATTCACATTAAAACCATATATTATATCAATTATATCACATATAACTGATATAACACCTCATATATGAAATTGAACACTTCAATTTCATTCCTAACTTTATACCCTCAATATTAGCATGTTGAGCCAATGGAGGGACCTAATGGACCTACAGTTCATGAGCTCTGATAGCACACAAAATGTGCTATCATTAGGCTTAATAATTGCTAGTTTTATGATAATTTCAGGGGTTTGATGTGTTTAAATCATTGAATTTCAGGTAAAGAGCCCAAACAAGACATTTGGAGACAATTTGGATCACTCAGGATCGAAACGAGGATATTTGGAGCTAAAAATAATACCAATTGGAAGAGAAAGGATCAATCCAAGAATGATGACCTGAAGTGATGGCGTTGGAACGCCAAGCAGAGTGTTGGAACGCCGTGATTGCTGTTTGGAGGCATTGAAAACCCCAGGCGATAGCGTTGCAATGTTGCAACGCCATCACTTCGGGTCATCATGCTTGGATTGATCATTTCTCTTCCAATTGGTATTATTTTTAGCTCCAAATATCCTCATTTCGATCCCGAGTGATCCAAATTGTCTCCAAATGTCTTGTTTGGGCTCTTTACCTGAAATTCAATGATTTAAACACATCAAAACCTTGAAATTATCATAAAACTAGCAATTATTAAGTCTAATGATAACACATTTTTTGTGCTATCAGTGGGCCATATCCATAGTATTACCAGGGTAAGGTACCCAAGTCTTATCCCCTTACTATATACCCTTTAGGTTGTATCTCGAACTGAGATCCTTTATATGTACACTACATTCCGTTCAAGAGACATTTTACAACCTTGGATGTTAGTTTATTGGATTTAGGGTTAATAAAAGAGCAATGTTGCGAACAATGAACAATAACTCCTTATTGAAAATAATAACTCTTTATTACATTAATCAGAACAATATTTACAAACTACGAGTTTTAGGGCACAAACCCCAACAAACTCCCACTTGAACTAAAACTCTAGTGGGGTACATTACAATCTACAACAGTGGTTATAGAGATACAAAATACAATAAACTAGGGCATCCATATACCCATTACATATCTTCCACTTGCCCTAAATTAGCCTATGTACATATCTCGTAGACCTAGACTCTCCAGATGATCCTCGAACACTTTAGCCGTGAGAGTATTTGTAAACGAACCAGCTATGTTGTGCTCCAAAGCAATCTTCGTAACTGTCACATCTCCTCGTTGCACTATCTCTTGTATCAGGTGATACTTCCTCTGGATGTGCTTGTCTCGCTTGTGGCTGCGAGGTTCCTTCAAATTGGCTACCGCACCACTGTTGTCACAGTATAAGGTGATGGAAAATTCCATATTTGGAACAACTTCCAAATCAGTAAGGGCCTGTTTGGCCCACGGGTTATTATAACCCGTGTTATAATAACCTCTGAAATACTTTGCACCCCAAACACAGACTATTATAACCCCAGACTATGCTACTCTGCATTTTAAATAATATTATATGTTTCACAGACTATAATACCCACAGACTATTATAACCCCTGGTTATTATAACCCACTCAGCACCCCAAACAGCCCCTAAGGGATTTCCTTAGCCAAACAACCTTTTTAGCTGCTTCACAAGCAGTGACATATTCTACCTCCATGGTGGAGTCAGCAATGCATCCTTGTTTGACGCTTCGCCACACTATAGCTCCCCCGTTAAGGGTAAAAAATGAACTCGATGTGGATTTTCTAGAATCCTTATTGGTCTGAAAATAAGAATCAGTGTATCCAGTAAAGATCAAATCCTTAGTCCCATACACAAGCATATAGCCCCTCGTTCTCATAAGATACTTGAGGATATTCTTAACTGTGGTCCAGTGGTCTAAACCTGGATTGGACTGGTACCTATTGACTATTGCCACTGCATATCAAATGTATGGCCTCATCCACAACATAGCATACATTAAACTACGTACTGCTGAGGCATAGGGAATACGTCTCATATCCTCAACTTCTTAAGGTGTCTTAGGAGAGTGTTACTTAGAAAGATGAATTCCACACCTGAAAGGTAATAAACCTCTCTTAGAATTCTGCATCGAATATCGAGCCAATATTTTGTCGATATAAGATGCTTGAGACAGAGCTAGCGTTCTGTTCTTGCGATTCCTGAAAATTTTGAATCCCTAGAACATACAACACCTCTTCCAAATCTTTCATTTGGAATTGGGTCACTAGCCATTTCTTTATGTTAGTTAGGTATTCTACATCATTCCCAATGATTAGGATATCATCCACATAAAGTACTAAAAAAGCTACTTTGTCGTTGATGATTCTCTTGTAAACACATGCTCATCAACGTTTTGGTCAAAGCCATAAGACTTGATTGCAGTGTCAAATCTTATGTTCCAAGATCTCGATGCTTGTTTCAACCCATAAATGGATCGATTGAGCTTGCAAACTTTTTGCTCCTGATCTTGAGCTATGAACCCTTCGGGCTGAGACATATAGATGTGTTGGGATGTATGTCCTAATCTTGTACTTGTTTGTAATATACTGATTGAAATAAATAAGAGTTATTTTTTCATCACTTTGTGTCTCGCATATTTACAAACTTTGTCCAATAAACTAAGCTCCAGGAATTATGAGAGAACTAGAACTTGAACGGTGTGTAGTGGACACACAGGGAGGATCACGTTCGAGTTAATGACTCGAATGGTCTACAGTATACAGATAGGGTTGGAGACCTAATCCTGGATACGTTGTGGATGCGACCCGTTTTGTATTAGATACAAACGAGTTGATCCGACTCGTTCATGTGGTTGACATGCGAGTAGGGGCATCTTGTGCAATGAGATTGTACAAGACCGGACTGTGAATCATTTGACCTACTGATGTAACACTGTTGACAGTATTGGACTAATAACTTCGTAGATGACCAATAATGACTCGACCTTAATCTTGAGCGTGTTACGGACTCTTGTCTGTGGGGGTCTGTCCATTGACTAGTACGGGTGAGGGTGGTCACAGTTACTCGCCCAATATGCCTATCTTCTCAGGGACAGGACCACGTGGGGAGTTGAGAACTTGGCTACGCAAGATGGAATTCACTCGTTCTGCACTTTAGGGAAACTAGAGGGGTTGTTCCCTTAAGTGCTATCTCCAGGGCTTGGACAACGGGCGCCCACCCTCTTACTGGCCCGAGAGGGATGTTGTTTATGGTTGGACCATACAACATTGTTGTTCATTAGAGGAGCAGTGGGGACTTAAGGAACAAGAGGTAGACACAGGGGTAAAATGGTAATTTGACCAAGCAGTGTCTACGAACAACCTGTGAAGGGTCGACTCACGGGCCTTGGTTATATCAATGGACACAACTTGTCCTATAGTGATGGGAGTGCAACTACGGGCTTTAGTGGAGTGTTACCATAGCTAATGAATGTTGATTAACCGGGTCAAAGAGTTTGACAGGTTAGTCTCGGATCATTGGAGCTCGTCATTTGTAGGTCCATTAAGTTCCTCGGTTGGCTCAAACTGGATACATAGAGGGTTTACAGTTTGGTGTGGATTTGAAGTCTTCAAATTCATTAAAAGGGTATTTATGCCATTTACATGAGATATGATTGACATATTATATAGTTTAATGTGGATGAGATTCATAATAAACTATAGGTTAGCCTAATTGCATAATTAGGGCTAATTTAGAGAAATTGGGTTGAGAGAAATTAATATGAATGTGATGATGGGATTTCTGTCCTAATCTCGTGGTTGTAAAATATTGTTTTGAAATTAATAAGAGTTATTCATTTCTTCACTTTGTGTCTCGGAAATATTTTAAACCTTTCCAATAAACTAAGCTCCAGGGTAATTGAATATATGAGAAACTAGAACTTGAAAGGTGTGTAGTTGACACACAAGGAGGATCACGTTCGAGTTAATGACCTGAACGGTCTACAGTATAAGGATGGGGTTGGAGACCTAATCCTAGATACATTGTGGATGCGACCCGCTTTGTATTAGATACAAACGAGGTGATCTGACTCGTTCATGTGGTTGACATGCAAGTGGGGGCATCCTGCACAATGAGATTGTACAAGACCGACTGCGTGAATTATTAGACTTCTTGATATAACACCGCTGATGTAAAATACTAATAAATTCGTAGATGACCATTAGTGACTCGACTTGAATCTCGAGCGTATTACGGACTCCACATGCATGGGAAGTGCATCCTTTGACTAGTACGGGTGAGGGTAGTATCGCCACTTGCCCAATATGCCTATCTTCTCGTGGACGGAACCAAGTAGAGAGCGGGAACCTACTTACGCGAGATGGAATTCACTCGTTCCGCGTATAGGGAATCTAGAGGGTTGTTCCCTTAAGTCTTGTCTCCAAGGCTTGGACAACAGCGCCCACCTTCTCACCGGCCGAGAAGGGTGTTGTGTATGGTTGGACCATCACAATATGTTGTTCATTAGAGGAGCCGTGGGGACTTAAGGAACAAGATGTAGACACGAGGAGTAAAACGGTAATTTGACCCAGTAGTGTCTCACGAACAACCCGTGAAAGGGTCGACTCATGGGCATTGGTTATATCGGTGGACACGTAATATTCTACACTGATGGGAGTACAACTACAGGCTTTAGTGGAGTGTTACTGTAGCTAATGAACATTGGTTGACCGGGTAAAAGAGTTTGACTGGTTTACCTCAAATCATTGGAGCCCGTCAATGTAGGTCCATTAGGTCCCTTGGTTGGCTCAATCTGGGATAAAAGAAGGGTTAATGTTTTGGCATTAAATTGAAGTGTTAAATTTCACTTTAAGAGTATTTATATCATATAGATGATATAATATATAGTTTAATATGAATGAGATTCATAATAAACTATATATTAGCCTAATTGTTGAATTAAAGACTAATTGGAGAAATTGATAGAGAGAAAATAAATTGAATGTGATTCAATTTAATTAAATCTACAATTATTGCAAATGAGATTTGCAACATAAGATATGTGATATCTTATATTATATAATTATGTAAATAAGATTTACATAACATATGGTTGTGGTAAAGTGGTAATAATGTGAAGTTGTGAACTTCATCATTCCACTATATAAACCCTTTGTAAGATGGGTTTAGTGAGCTAAGAAAAGCTAAGTTCTTTTTTTTTGGATTTTGACCTAAGAATCCAAAAGTGAACTCTCTCCATTCTCTCATTTCTCCTCTCTTTCCAAAAACAAAAGTTCCCACCAACTTCCCTTCTCCAAAAGAGAACAACTAAGAAGATCATTTGGTAGTGTTTGGGATCTGATCGTGGAAGAGTTCGTAGAGATTGAGAAGCACGAAGAGTTCGTGATTAACAAGGAGAGTTTGGCTTGAATTGGTCTACAACAAGTAAGTGTTTTTTCTTCTTCTTTGTAAAATTTCAGCATGTTTAGCCTAGATCTAATATTTAGATCAATTTTAATAAGCATGTTGCATGATGATACCACGACGATTCGATCGTCTTCCGCTGCGCGGGGATTCTCATTCCCTTCAATTGGTATCAGAGCTATTTCGATGGTCATTCATCTATGCACTGTTTTATTAAGATTTAGGTGGGTATTTTACCATATTTTCATGAGATGAATGTTTGGTTTGCGAAATGGATATTTTCGATTTTTGGCACTAGATTAGATTTACAATTATGTTGATGAGATCAATGTAAGGGCTCGTTGTTTTGGGCAATTTTGTTGTAAATCGAGTCCGTAAGTTCGGTCGTTCGTGGCAAGAGTTCTTTGTGAAGAAATCGGAGCGAAACAAAGCGAAATCGAGGAAAAAGCAAAGAAAGAAGCATCTTTGTCAGTCGATGGCGTTGAGACGCTGCCCAACGGCGTCTCAACACCGTGCTTGCGGTCGGAGGCTCTGCGAAAGACGATGGCGTTACTGCGGCTGGGCGTAGCGTTGCAATGCGGCGCGGCGTTGAGGACGCGCCGACGCCGTGGCGCGCAGCGTTACGCTGTATATCGCGTTGCGTAAGTAATTGCGCGCGTAACGTGACCGCCGTTTTCGATTTTTTTATTTATTATTTTTTAGTTTTTTTTATTTAAAAAAACGTTTTGTTTTATTTATTTAATTATTTCAATTAAATATTATTAATATAAAAGTTATATTAATTTTATTTAATTAAATAATTGCCGCTAGGTGCCAAAAACCGGTCCAATTTTGCTATTTAATTATTTTATGCATGAGATGTATGATTTTAATTAATTTCTTTGTTCATAATGTATGACATATAGATTTAAAATCCCACCTTAGGTTAAACAAATTCATGCATCATATATATATTATAAGAGTTATAATATAGTTTGCATGATAGGTTATGTTATAAGAGTTATAATGTAATTAAATACATTTTTAATTTAATTAATATAAGTGTTATATTTTTTAGATTAAAGTATGCTCATGCATTTATATTCATGTGATGAATGATATTATGTTATAGTATATAGTTATTCATGTGATGAATGTTCAAACAGTATAACATAGAAATGCATGCAACCTAAGTTAATTATTAGTTTTAAAGTGTTTAGAACTTGCATAATTAGACTTAGGTTTTTCAATTTTCTAATTAGATTAGAAATTTAGGAAATCAAATATAATCTTTGAATGGAGACCGATTAGTAACTCTGTCTCTAAGGAAGGTTTTGTCTAAGGTCAGGGTATTTAAGTTGACGCTTGCAACAACACCCTACGTGGAAACCGACACGGGAGTGAATTCGGTCTGGAGATTCTTAGATTATATTTACGTGAGCGCCGTTAATTAAGTGTTAATCAATTTTCTCACATAGACCTAAGTTAATAATGTGATTATAGACTTAGGCAAAATACCATATAAGAGTTCTATTGGTAGACTTAGGTAAATTTTAGCCGGTTTATCTAGGTCAATCCCTATTAAAATTAAAGTATTGAGTGGGAGGAAATATAGTGTATGAGATACATTTCCATTTCCAACCACAAATCTCTTTTAAGTCCACACCGTGAGATCTATACTCGGCCTCGTGGCGCAAATGGGAGCGTCCCCCTTCGGATGGCATTTGTATAGGTCAATATCATCGTGGATGGAGAGAGTACTTATAGTGAGTGGGAGCGGGACTTGTGAAAATGAGACCCACGGTCTCTTCTTTCGATTCACACCGTGAGACACTCATGATCTGTCTGCTAGTTTGGCCTGGCCCAGACAATCCCTTCGGAGGGCCTGATCATGAGAGTCGGAACACAGTGAATTCCCGAAAGAGATACAGTTTCCTGATTGGTTTTCCTTCTTAATTCACCATTCGGTGGCTATTGTTAGGACGGATACTTGGAAACTTAAAGATTGAGGGTAACACTCACAGAATTCGTTAAGTGTTAATGAATTTGACCTAACAATGGTAATTGGATGCCTAATGGAATAAGAGTTATTCTTAGGATTAGGTCCGATCGAGAAAGTCTCGTCTTAGAGGAGGAGTGTTCTGCTCACCCTTCTATGGCGATCATTCTAAACCTTTAGGGTATCATTGCAAAATTTTGAATGCCCTAGGGATCATGAAATATTTTTGCTAAAATTAGATTAGTTTTCAAAAGGTTTTTGCGAGATTAATACAAAGTTTTTCTTAAATTTTCAGCTAAAAATGTCTAGCGCTATTATTATTGCTTTACTTGCTTCCGATAAGTTAGTGGGAGATAATTACCAGAGCTAGAAAAACAACATCAATACAATATTGGTAACTGACGACATAAAGTTCGTGTTTATCCGAGGAGTGTCCTCAGATTCCGGGCGCGACCGCATCGCGAGTTGTTCGCGATACGTACGATCGATGGATCAGGGCCAATGAAAAGGCCAAGGTCTACATAATTGCCAGGCATGTCGGATGTCTTGGCAAAGAAGCATGACTGATGGTTTCCGCTAAGAAATCATGGAGTCCTTCTTGCAGAAATGTTTGGACAACGATCCTTTCAGTCCGGCATGACTCGCTCAAATACATTTTCAACGCTTCGGATGAAAGAGGGTCGTCGTCCGTGAACATGTTCTAGACATGATGACCCGCTTTAATCTGGCCGATGAATGGGGCTTCGATCGATGAGTCGAGCCAGGTCAGTTTTATCATGGAGACTCTTCCGAAGAGTTTCCTTCAGTTTCGTAGCAATGTTGTTATGAACAAAATTAGCTACAATCTGACTACCCTCCTCAATGAGCAACAGAATTTTCAGTCCCTGAACAGGATCAAGGAATCTGAGGCAAATGTTGCCTACAGGTCTTATCACAGGGGTTTGACCTCTGGGACAAAATCTGTTGCTCCTTCACGCCCGAAAGGGAAGAAGAGGATGAAGAGGGGTAAAATCGACCGAGCCGCCATTTGCCGTGGGAAGGGCAAGAAGGTCAAGGAGGTTGCAGAGAAAGGAAAGTGTTTCCACCGCAATGGAAGCGAGACATTGGAAAAGAAAGCGTCAAAAATTCTGGCCGAGAGGAAGAACCAAGGTAAATGTGATTTACTTGTGGTAGAAACATGTTTAGTGGAGAGTAATGACTATTCCCGGATATTAGATTCAGCGCCACTAACCACGTTTGTTCTTCTTTTGAGGATTGATTCTGGCGCAAATACGTGAGAGGGTGAGGTGACTCTACGAGTTGGATCCGTGGAGCTTGTCTCTGCTGCAAAGAATCGGCACGCAGTGAAGCATTTTGGCAGACATACTTATTGTTAGACAATTTGTACATAGTTCCAGGGTTTACTAGAAACCTTGTTTCTATTTCTGCATAATTGAACATCAGATTTGAGCTTTCTTTTGAATTAAATAAAGCGTTTATTTCTTTCAAAGGGAATGTTATTTGTTCATCTTCACTTTAAAATAATCTGTATGTTTTAAAACCCAATTCGGTTAAAAGTATTTTGAATACTTGAATTGTTTAAAATCTATGAAACACGAACTATGAAAGCAAAAATTTCTCCAAAGAAAATGCCCATCTTTGGCATCTACGGTTAGGCCACATTAATCTCAATAGGATTGAGAAACTAGTGAAGAGTAGACTTCTAAACGAGTTGGAAGAAAACTCTTTGCCAGTATGTGAGTCACCCCTTGAAGGCAAAATGACCAAACGTCCTTTTAGTGGAAAAGGATATAGAGTCAAAGAGCCTCTTGAGTTAGTACATTCTGACCTCTGTGGTCCGATGAATCTTAAAGCTCGGGGCGGTTATGAGTACTTCGTGTCTTTCATAGACGATTACTCCAGATATGGGTACATTTACCTAATGCATAAGAAGTCCAAACTCTTGAAAAGTTCAAGGAGTATAAAATCGAGGTTGAGGACCTCTTAGGTAAATCGCTTAAAACACTTCGATCGGATCGAGGGTGGAGAGTACATGGACACCGAATTCGGTGACTATATGATAGAACACGTAATTAAATCCCAACTCTCAAAGACTGGTATGCCACAAAGAGAATGGTGTGTATCGGAGAGGAGAAACAAAACCTTGTTGGACATGGTTCGGTCGATGATGAGCTATGCTCGTCTCCCTGATTCTTTCTGGGGGTAGGCAGTAGAGAATGCGGTTTACATTTGAAACAATGTTCCATCAAAGAGTGTTTGTGAAACACCGCTTGAGCTCTGGAGTGGTCGTAAAGGTAGTTTACATCACTTGAGAATTGGGGATGTCCTACCCATGTGTTGGTGTCAAACACTGAAAAAGTTGGAACCCCGTTCAAATTGTGCCTATTCGTAGGTTACCCTAAAGAGACTAGGGGTGGTTTGTTTCTGATCCCAAGGAAAATAGGGTGCTTGTGTCGACAAACGTCATTTTCTTAGAGGAAGACCACATCGGGATCATTTACCACAAGTAAAATTGTATTGAATGAAATGGGCGATTACATCGCCAAGAGTTCTTTGATAAGGCTTGTCGTCGCCAAGTGTTGTTGACCCTAGCACGTCTAGTCAAATCCTTTCCCAAGAGTTGGGAATGCCTCGACGTAGTGGGAGGGAGGCGTGAGACGGCCGATCGCTATATGGGTTTAGCTGAAACCTCAGTTGTCGCTCCTGACGATGACTGTGAGGATCCATTGACCTATGATCAGGCAATGGCTGATGTTGATAAAGACGAGTGGATTAAAGCTATGGACCAAGAAATGGAGTCTATGTACTTCAATTGCATGCGGGAGCTTGTGGATCAACCGGATGGGGTAAAACCTATTGGTTGTAAATGGATCTACAAGCGTAAACGTGGCGTAGATGGGAAGGTGCAAACCTTCAAAGCCCGCTAGTGGCAAAGGGTTTTACCCAGTGTTGAAGGGGTTGACTATGAGGAGACCTTTTCACTGTTGCCATGGTAAAGTCAATCGTGGTCCTTCGGCCATCATGCGCGTATTATGACTACGAGGTATGGCGGATGGATGTCAAGACGACCTTTACGAATGGAAAACTTGATGAGACCATCTACATGGACCCGACCAAAGGGTTCATTGCCCAAGGCCAAGAGCAAAAGGTTTGCGGCTTCATAGGTCCATTTATGGACTGAAACAAGCTTCGAGGTCTTGGACATAAGATTTGATGAGGCAATCAAGTCCTATGGCTTTGATCAAAATGTCGACGAGCCTTCTGTCTACAAGAAAATCGTTGACAAAACGTCGCATTTTTGGTGTTGTATGTGGGCGATATTCTTCTCATTGGGAATGAGGTAGAATTTCTTCTTGATGTTAAGTGGCTAGCTTCACAATTCCAAATGAAAGATTTGGGAGAAGCTCGATATGTTCTCGGTATCCGAGATAGTCCGAACCTAAGAAGAGCAGAATGCTAGCCTTGCCTCAGGCGTCTTATATTGACAAGATGTTGTCCAGGATATAAGATGCAAAACTCCAGAAGGGCTTCTTTGCCTTTTAGGCATGAGGTTCACTTGTCTAAGGATCGGTGTCCTAAGACTCCTCAAGATGTTGAGGATATGAGACGATTCCATATGCTTCAAATTGTAGGGGAGCTGATGTATGCAATGTTGTGTACTAGGCCCGACATCTCATTATGCAAAGAGGGAATTGTCGAGAATATCACCCAATCTAGGATTAGATCACTGGACAACCGTAAAGACAATCCTCAAGTATCTTAGGAGAACGAGGAACTACAACTTAGTGTATGGTCGTGGGGATTTGATCCTTACAGGGATACACTTGATTCGATTTTCGGCACTCGATTAGAATTCTAGGAAATCTACTTGGGTCACCTTCGTCTTGAATGGAGGAGTCAGTGTATGGCGAAGCATCAAGCGAGGATGCATTGCTGATTCCACTATGGAAGCAGAGTATGTTGCGGCTTGTGAAACTGCAAAGGAAGTTGTTTGGCTAAGGAAGTTCATGACGGATTTGGAAGTTATTCCAAATATGAACTTGCCAATCACGCTGTTCTATGATAACAGTGGTGCAGTAGCCAACTCACGTGAGCCTCGAAGCCATAAAAGAGGTAAACACATTGAGCGCAAGTATCATCGATCACGGAAATTGTGCCACCGCGAGACGTGGCGATCCACGCAGATAGCATCGAGCACAATGTAGCCGATCCATTTACAAAACCCCACGGCTAAAGTGTTTGAGGGTCACCTGAGAGTCTAGGTATTCGAGAGCTTCCGACTAGGGCAAGTGGGAGATGTGTAAACAGGTATTCAATGCCCTAGTTTATTGTAATTTTTATTGTAACTCAAATACATTTTGAAATGTACCTTCTCCACTAGCTTAGTCCAAGTGGGAGTTGGTTGGGATTTCATCCCTAATCTTGTGGTTGTAAAATATTGTTTTGAAATTAATAAGAGTTATTCATTTCTTCACTTTGTGTCTCGAAATATTTTAAACCTTTCCAATAAACTAAGCTCCGGGTCATTGAATATATGAGAGAACTAGAACTTGAACGGTGTGTAGTTGACACACTAGGAGGATCACGTTCGAGTTAATGACCCGAACGGTCTGATATAAGGATGGGGTTGGAGACCTAATCTCGGATACATTGTGGATGCGCCCGCTTTGTATTAGATACAAACGAGGTGATCGACTTCGTTCATGTGGTTGACATGCGAGTGGGGGCATCTGTACAATGAGATTGTACAAGACCGGGCCCGTGAATTATTAGACTTCTTCGATATAACACCGTTGACATAAAGACTAATAAATTCGTAGATGACCATTAGTGACTCGACACGAATCCCGGCGTATTACGGACTCCCATGCATGGGTGCGTCCTTTGACTAGTACGGGTGAGGTAGTATCGATTTGCTGCCCAATATGCCTATCTTCTCGTGTGGACGAGAACCAAGTAGAGAGTCGGGAACCTACTTACACGAGAAGGAATTCACTCGTTCCGCGCGTATAGGAATCTAGAGGGTTGTTCCCTTAAGTCTTCGTCTCTCTGGGCTTGGACAACGGCGCCCACCTTCTCACCGGCCCGAGAAGGGTGTTGTGTATGGTTGGACCATCACAATATGTTGTTCATTAGAGGAGTTGTGGGGACCTAAGGAACAAGATGTAGACACAGGGGTAAAACGATAATTTGACCCACCGTGTCTCTGAACAACTGTGAAGGGTCGACTCATGGGCATTGGTTATATCGGTGGACACGTAATAGTCTACACCGATGGGAGTACAACTACTGAGCTTTAGTGGAGTGTTATCGTAGCTAATGAACATTGGTTGACCGGGTAAAGAGTTTGACCGGTTAACCTCAAATCATTGGAGCCCGTCAATGTAGGTCCATTAGGTCTCTTGGTTAGCTCAATCTGGGATAAAAGAAGGGTTAATGTTTTGGCATGAAATTGAAGTGTTCAATTTCACTTTAAGAGTATTTATATCATATAGATGATATAATATATAGTTTAATATGAATGAGATTCATAATAAACTATATATTAGCCTAATTGTTGAATTAAAGGCTAATTGGAGAAATTGATAGAGAGAAAATAAATTGAATGTGATTCAATTTAATTAAATCTACAATTATTGCAAATGAGATTTGCAACATAAGATATGAGATATCTTATATTATATAATTATGTAAATAAGATTTACATAACATATGGTTGTGGTAAAGTGGTAATAATGTGAAGTTGTGAACTTCATCATTCCACTATATAAACCCTTTGTAAGATGGGTTTAGTGAGCTAAGAAAAGCTAAGTTCTTTTTTTTGGATTTTGACCTAAGAATCCAAAAGTGAACTCTCTCCATTCTCTCATTTCTCCTCTCTTTCCAAAAACAAAAGTTCCCACCAACTTCCCTTCTCCAAAAGAGAACAACTAAGAAGATCATTTGGTAGTGTTTGGGATCTGATCGTGGAAGAGTTCGTAGAGATCGAGAAGCACGAAGAGTTCGTGATTAACAAGGAGAGTTTGCTGAATTGGTCTACAACAAGTAAGTGTTTTTCTTCTTGCTGTAAAATTTCAGCATGTTTAGCCTAGATCTAATATTTAGATCAATTTTAATAAGCATGTTGCATGATGATACCACGACGATTCGATCGTCTTCCGCTGCGCGGGGATTCTCATTCCCTTCATGTGATTCAATTTAAAATCCACAATTATACAAATGTGAATTGTATTATAAGGTATGAGATATCATATTATATGTGGTTATGCAAATATGATTTGCATAACCTATGGTTTTGGTAAACTGGTAAATAGGTGGAGATTTCAACTCCACCTACCACCATTATTTAAAGCCTTTGCAAGAAGGCATTTAGTAAGAATTGATTCATTTTGTTTGGAATCTCACCAAAAATCATTCTCTCGTTCTCTCTACTCTCTCAAGCTTTCTCTTCCCCTTTACCAAAGGAGTCCCACCACTCTCCCTTTACCAAAAGGAGAACAACTGAGAAGGCCTTTCGGAGGTGTCCGGATCGTTCGTTTGTTCGGAGAGTTCGTGAACGTGGAGTACGAGAGCACGAAGAGTTCGTGACCGGAGAAGGATTTCGTGGAGAACAGTTCTTCAACAAGTAAGTATTTTCCTTACTGTATTTCCTTCTTAAAGCATGTTTAGCCTAGATTCTATAGGACAGAATTGATTTTAAGAACTATTTTCACAACGAAAAACCACAACGATTCAAAGTCGTTTTTCCACTGCGGGAGTTTCATTCCCTTCAATTGGTACCAGAGCCAAACGTTGGCTTCTTCGTTGTGCAAATTAATTTTTTTAAAATTAGGTGGGTGTGCTTCAATTTCATGTGATGAATTGTGGTTTTGAAAAATGGATGTTTAAGTTTTGGCACTTATTTTTAGATTTATTTTCTGTTTATGAGATCATTGTAAAGGCCCATGTTTTTTGGGCAAATAGAAATTAAATCGAGTTTGTAAGTCCATGTCTTGTATGGAAGAGTTGCTGTGAAGAAATCGGAGCGGAAACGGGCAAAAAACGATGAAGAACAGCAAAGGCGTTTGTTGTTCGGTCGACGGCGTTGAGACACTGTTCTTCGACGTCTCAACGCTGTCCAACGGTACTAGGCTGAGCTGCAGGTCAACGTTGCAACGCTGAGGCGTTGGGCGCGCTGAGGACAATGCTGCAAGGGTAGTGGGCAGTTTGTGGACGGTTCGCGCGAGATAGTGGCATTGAGGCTTCAGTTTGCAATGTGGGACGTTAATTCTTTTTTTTTTTTAGTTTTTAATTTGCAATTTGTTTTTTAAAATTAATTTTATTAATTAATATTAATATAAAAATTATATTAATGTTAATTAATTCAATTAATGTCCCTAAAGTGCCAAAACCGGTCTAATTTTTGCTATTTATTTATTTTATGCATGAGATGTTTGAAATTAATTTATTCTATGTGCATATTGTATGTCATATAGATTAAAATCATACCTTAGGTTAAACATTTCATGCATCATATTTATATTATAAGAGTTATAATATATAGTATGCATGACAGATTTATATTATAAGAGTTATAATATATAGTATGCATGACAGATTTATATTATAAGAGTTGTAATATAAAGTTTGCATGTTTTAATTTATTTAATATAAGTGTTATATTTCTTAGATTAAAAGCATGCACATGCATTTAATTCATGTGATGAATGCATGTTATAGTTTATTATTCATGTGATGAATAATCAAACACTATAACATAGAAATGCATGTAGCCTAAGTTAATTATTAGTTTTAAAATGTTCAGAACTTGAATAATTAGACTTAGGTTTTCTAGTTCTAATAAGATTAGAATTAGGAAATCATATATGACTTATGAATGGAAGGTTATGTCTAAGGCTGGAGTATTTAAGCTGACGCTTTGCGGAATACCCCTACCTAGGAACCGACCTGGGAGTGAATTTTGTCCGGAGATTCATAGATTATATTATCGTGACTGTCGTTAATTAAAAGTTGATTAATTTACTCACATGGACCAAAGTTAATAATGTGATTATAGACTTAGTCTAATCCAATATAAAAGTTATATTGGTAAACTTAGGTAAATATTAACCAATTTATCTAGGTCAATCCCTATTAATTTAAAGTGTTGAGTGGGAGGAAATAAAGTGTATAAGATACATTTGATTTTTCGACCACAAATCTCCATTAAGTTCACACCGTAAGATCCATACTCAGCCTCGTGGCGCAAATGGGAGCGTCCCCCTTCGAATGGTATTTGTATGAGTCAATATCAACGTGAATGGAGAGAGTACTTTAGTGAGTGGGAGCGGGACTTGTGAAAACGGGACCCACGGTCTCTTCTTTCGATTCACACCGTGAGACGCCTATGATCTGCCTGCTAGTTTGGCCTGGACCAGACAATCCCTTGGGAGGGCCTTGATCATGGGAGTCGGAACACCGTGAATTCTCGAAAGGGATACAATTTCCTTGTTTGTTTTCCTTCTTGGTTCACCCTTCGGTGGCTATTGTTTGGATGGATACTTGTGAAGGGAATCGAAGTCCCGCAGCGGAAGCGATTGTGAATCACGCGCTCCTGATTTAGTTACAACGATTATATTCAAGAACTGATAAAACTAGATTAAGCATATTATGTAATGGACAACAAGAAAGTTACCTTTGAAGAACCTTTCTTCAAGTGCTCCAATCTCCCACGATCACGATCTCAGCAACAGGAACACGAACGTACGAAGACACGACCACCGGATCTTCTCCGTTGTTCTCTAGGTGAGGGAGGAATGTGGGTTCCCTTTAGGAGAGGTGAGGTATTTTGTGAGAGAGATGTGTGTGTCTTGGAACCTTTCCAACAACACAATAAAGAGCTTGAAAATTCCTTCACTTAGTTGCATCTCATGCAACCATATATATAGGAAAATAGGATGGAAATGACCTTCCTGCCCCTCCTTTATTCTCTCTTTAGTATATAGTTTATATATGAATCTAATTCACATTTAACCTATATATTATATCAATTATATTATATATAATTGATATAACACCTCATGTATGAAATTGAACACTTCAATTTCATTCATAACTTTATACACTCAATATTACCATATTGAGCCAACGGAGGGACCTGATGGACCTACAGTTCATGAGCTCCAATGATGTGAGATTAACTGATCAAACTCTTTGATTCAGTTAATCAATATTCATTAACTACAAGTCACTCCACTATAGACTTGTAGCTGCACTCTCCTCACTGTAGATAATATTGTGTCCACTGATATAGTCACTACCCATGAGTCGACCCTTCACAAGTTGTTCGTAATCATAGCTGGGTCAAATTACCGTTTTACCCCTATGATTACCTCTTTGCTCCTTAAGCACCACTGATCCTCTAATGAACAACAAGTCTAAGGTCCTACCTTAGACTCATACCCTCATAGAGGGCGGGGCCCCATTGTTCAAGACACGAGTCGGTTCTTGAAGGAAACAACCTATCTAATTCCTTAGTGTAGGAATGAGTTAATTCCATCTTGCACAGTTAAGTTCCCAGCTACCTACGAGGTTCTGTCCCTTAGAAGGTAGGCTTATTGAGTCGGCTACAGGCCACTCTCACCCATACTAGTCTAAGGACAAACCCCTATAAGCAGGAGTTCTTAACTTGCTCAGGAGATTCAGTCGAGTCACTAATGATCATCTATAAATTACTAGTCTTATCCATTAGCGGTGTTACACTTTGGTTAGACTAATAATTTGCGATCCAAATCTTGTATGAACTCTTCATACAGGATGCCCCCACTCGCATGTCAACTACATGAATGAGTTGGATTACCTCATTTGTACTAATTACAAAGTGGGTCGCATCCATGGTGTTACCATAATGAGGTTTCCAACCTTATTCTTATACCATAGACCATTTAGGTTATATTCTTGAACTCAACCCAAATAGTGTCCACTACACTGATGTTCAAGATAAATATTATAACCTTGGAGCTTAGTTTATTGGATTTATAAAGCAAGAATGTAATTCTATCAAAACAAATAACACTTTATTTAATTGATCAAAATTACACAAAGTTAGGGCATAAATCCCAACAATCTCCCACCTGACCTAAAGCTTGTGGAGTACTAAACATTACAGTAATGTAAATACAATAAACTAGGGCATTTAAACCCCTTTGTACAAAATACTCCCACTTGCCCTAGTTGGGGAAGACTTGTAAACCTAGACCTTCTAGGTGACTCTCAAATACCCTAACCGTGAGAGCCTTTGTAAAAGGATCAGCTGCATCCTTGCTTGACGCTTCGCCATACTACAACTCCTCCGTTAAGAGTGAATACTGACCCTGATGTAGATTTCTGAGAATCTTTATTTGTCTGAAAGTCAGAATCCGTGTATCCTGTAAGGATCAAATCCTTAGCCCCATACACGAGCATGTAGTTCCTTGTTCTCCGAAGATACTTAAGGATTATTTTAACTGTTGTCCAGTGTTCCAGTCCTGGATTGAATTGATACCTACTGACCATCTCAACTGCAAAACAGATGTCGGGCCTATAACACAACATGGCGTACATCAGGCTCCCAACAGCCGAAGCGTAAGAAATCCGTCTCATATCCTCAACTCCTTGAGGTGTCTTAAGACACTGTTCCTTAGACAAATGGATTCCATGTCTAAAAGGCAACAAGCCCTTTTTGGAATCTTGCATCTTAAACCTTGACAACACTTTGTCTATGTAAGATGCTTGAGACAAGGCTAGTGTTTTATTCTTGCGGTTCCGGACAATCTAGATCCCAAGAACAAACTGTGCATCACCCAAATCTTTCATTTGGAACTGCGTAGCTAGCCATTCCTTGATGTTAGTAAGATAACCTACATCATTCCCAATGAGTAGGATATCATCCACATAGAGAATTAGGAATGCGACAGAACTATTGATGATTTTCTTGTAGACACAAGGTTCATCATCATTCTGGTCAAAACCATAAGATCTGATTGCCTCATCAAAATCTTATATTCCAGGACCTAGAGGCTTGTTTCAGTCCATAAATTGACCTTTTAAGCCTGCAAACCTTTTGCTCTTGTCCTGTTTCAATGAACCCTTTGGGTTGGTCCATGTAATGTTTTCCTCAAGATTGCCATTCAAAAAAGCTGTCTTGACATCCATTTGCCATACCTCATAGTCATAATATGCGGCAATGGCAAGAAGGATACAGATAGACTTTACCATAGCAACAGGTGAAAAGGTCTCCTCATAGTCAACCCCTTCAACCTGGGTATAACCCTTTGCTACTAGTCTAGCTTTAAAGGTTTTCACCTTCCCATCTACACCACGCTTCTCTTGTAGATCCACTTACAACCTATAGGTTTTACCCCATCAGGCTTATCTACAAGATCCCAAACAGAATTAAAGTACATAGACTCCATTTCTTGGTCCATGACTATGACCCATTTGTCTTTGTCTTTGTCAACCATTGCTTGATTATAAGTCAATGGATCCTCACAGTTGTCATCTGGTATAACAACTTGGGTTTCAGCTAAACCCATGTAATGGTCAGGTTGTATTACAACCCTCTCACTACGTCGGGGCATACTCAACTCTTGAGATGGACTCTCTTGACTAGACAAACTAGTATCAACAACTCTTGTTGACGTACTAGTGTTCTTTTTAGCAACCTTTGCTATTGTTCCGTCTAACTCACTCAACACTACTTTACTTTTTGGTTTGTGGTCCCTTATGTTGTCCTCCTCTAAGAAAATGACATTTGTCGACACAAAAACCTTATCATCCTTAGGATCATATAATAAACCACCTCTCGTTTTTTTGGGTATCCTACGATTAGGCATAACTTTGAACGTGAATCCAACTTCTTTGGATTTGTCACAAGCACATATGCTGGACAACCCAAAATTCTTAAGTGATATAAACTACCTTTACGTCCTTTCCAGAGTTCAAAAGGTGTTTCAGAAACACTTCGGTAGCGGTCATTCTAAACCTTTGGGGTATCATTGCAAATTTTAATGACCTAGGGATTATAGGATAAAATTTTGCTAAAACTGATTGGATTTTCAAAAGTTTTTGCGAGACTGACACAATGTTTTACTTGTTTTTCAGCAAAAATGTCTAGCTCAATCATAGCCCTATTAGCTTCTGACAAACTAGTGGGAGATAATTTCCAAACGTGGAAAAACAATATCAACACAATTCTAGTAACTGAAGACCTAAAGTTTGTGCTCACTGAGGAGTGTCCTCAGGTGTCGGGCTCGACCGTGTCACGAAGTGTTCATGATGCGTACGATCGATGGATCATGGCCAATGAAAAGGCCAAGGTCTATATAATTTCCATCTTGTCTAAAGTCTTGGCAAAGAAGCATGAGTTGATGATCACCGCCAAGGAGATCATGGAATCCTTGCAGGAAATGTTTGGACAACAGTCCTTTCAGGTCCGACATGATTCACTCAAACACGTCTTCAACGCGCGGATGAAAGAAGGGACGTCTGTCCGTGAACATGTTCTGGACATGATGACCCACTTTAATCTGGCTGAGATGAACGAGGCTTCGATCGATGAGTCGAGTCAGGTTAGCTTTATTTTGGACACTCTTCCGAAGAGTTTCCTTCTGTTTCATAGCAATGCTGTTATAAAAGAAATTAGCTACACTCTGACAACCTTTCAAAAAGAACTACAGACCTTCCAGTCCTTGATGAGGATTAGGACACTAGAAGCTGAGGCAAACGTTGCCTTCAGGGCCTTTCACAGGGGTTCGACCTCTGGGACAAAATCTGTGGGTTGGATCTGGAAGAGCTGACCATGTTGCAGAGAAGGGAAAATGAAGAAGAGAAAAGCTGACCATGTTGCCGCCCAAAAGGGAAAAAAGATCAAGAAAGTTGCAGAGAAAGGAAAGTGTGTTCCACTGCAATGGGGACGACCACTGGAAGCGTAACTGTCCCAAGTTCCTTGCCGACAGGAAGAAAGAAGGTTAATGTGATTTACTTGTTACAGAAACCTGTTTAGTGGAGAGTAATGACTCTGCCTGGATATTAGATTCGGGCGCCACTAACCATGTTTGTTCTTCTTTTCAGGGAATTAGTTCCTGGCAGCAACTGCGAGAGGGTGAGATAACACTATGGGTTGGATCCGGGGAGGTTTTCTCTGTTGCAGCAGTCGAAACAGTGAAGCTTTATTTTGGCGGGAAATACCTATTATTAGATAATATGTATATAGTGCCAGGGTTTACTAGAAACCTTGCTTCTATTTCCTGCTTACATGAACATTGTATTTCCGTTTCATTCAGTGGTAATAAAGCGTTTATTTCTCGAAATGGAAACTTGATTTATTCTGCTTCACTTGAGAATAACTTGTATGTTTTGAAACCTAATTCAGTCAAAAGTGTTTTGAATACTGAATTGTTTAAAACAGCTGAAACACGAACTAAGAGAGTAAAGGTTTCTCCTAAAGAAAGTGCCCATCTTTGGCATCTAAAGTTAGGCCACATCAATCTCAATAGGATTGAGAGACTAGTGAAGAGTGGACTTCTAAGCGAGTTCGAAGAAAACTCTTTACCGGTATGTGAGTCATGCCTTGAAGGCAAAATGACCAAACATCCTTTTAGTGGAAAAGGATATAGAGCCAAAAAGCTTCTTGAGCTTATACATTCTGACCTCTGTGGTCCGATGAGTGTTAAAGCACGAGGAGGTTACGAATACTTTATATCTTTTATAGATCACTATTCAAGGTAGTATATTTACCTAATGCATAGGAAGTCTGAAACTCTTGAAAAGTTCAAGGAGTAAAAAACTGAGGTTGAGAACCTGTAAGGTAAAACAATAAAAACACTTCGATCGGATCGAGGTCGAGAGTATATGGACACTGAATTCCAAGACTATATGATAGAACATGGAATTACGTCCAACCTATCAGCACCTGGTATGCCACAGCATAATGGTGTATCAGAGAGGAGAAATAGAACACTGTTGGACATGGTTCAGTTGATGATGAGCTATGCTCGTCTCCTGATTCTTTTTGGGGTTACGTAGTGGAGACTGCAGTCTATATTGTGAACAACGTTCCGTCGAAAAGTGTTTGTGAAACACCTTTCGAACTCTAGAATGGACGTAAATGTAATTTACACCATTTCAGAATTTGGGGATGCCCGACCCATGTGTTGGTGTCAAACCCGAAAAAGTTAGAACCCCGTTCAAAATTGTGCCTCTTTGTAGGTTACCCAAAAGAGACTAGGGGTGGTCTGTTTTACGATCCTAAAGAAAATAGGGTGCTTGTGTCAACAAACACCACTTTCCTTGAGGAAGACCATGTCAGGGGTCATTTACCTAGGGGTAAAATTGTGTTAAACAAAATGGATAGTTCATCAGCAAGAGTTGCTGATGGGGCTAGTACGTCAACAAGTGTTGTTGATCCTAGCTCGTCTAGTCAAGTCCGTTCTCAAGAGTTGAGAATGCCTCGACGTAGTGGGAGGGATGTGAGACAGCCTGAACGTTACATGGGTTTAGCTGAAACCCAAGCCGTCACCCCTGATGATGACTGCGAGGATCCATTGACTTATGATCAGGCAATGGCAGACGTTGACAAAGACGAATGGATTAAAGCTATGAACCAAGAAATGGAGTCGATGTACTTCAATTCCGCCTGGGAGCTTGGGGATCAACCGGATGGGGTAAAACCTATAGGTTGCAAATGGATCTATGATGGTGATCGGATCTCCTTGAGCAGCGGAAACGAATTTTGAATCGTAATATGCAAGATTGTTTTGCTTAAAACAAAAACTCATACATTGACAAAATACAGAACAAGCATGAAAATTCTAATCCTATTAGACATGGATAATAACATACATGCAAACATACTAAAGTTTAACAATTAAACTAAAGGGAAGAAGAAGAATACCTTTGTAGTTTCTAATTCTCCAGCAACACCTTGCTCCTAGCTTTTCAATAATACAGCAGAACTCTGTTTTTCTCCAAGAAAGACACTACCAACAGGAGAACCTCCTATGTCTCTGAGTTCTACTTAGATCCTCCTGTGTGGGAAGGATTCCAACTTTTGGAAGAGTTTTGGGAATGAAAGTGAGAGAGAGTGAGAAAGCAATTGTCCAAAAATTGCAGATCGATCAATCAACCTTCTCTCCTCCATTGGAGAGGAATAAAACGAGGGATCACCTCCCCACTCCCTATCGATGGGGAGGGAGGTGGGGAACGTGTCCTTCTGACACGTTACCATTAATTTAATATTAAATTATATTAAATACTAATTAAATCATATTTAATTAATCAAATTAAATATCTTATATTTAATTAAGATTAAATCATATTTAATCATATTCTTCCCTCTAACCTACAGTTTTAATGCACATCTAATGCACATTAAATTTTAACCTATAGTTTTCAAATATGAATCACATTCATACTTGAATATAATATTTGAACTCTTTCAAATATTCAATTCTCTCATTTAATTTAATATGAATCATATTCACATTAAATTTATAATATATAATTCCAAAACTATATATTATATCGTATCTAAATACATTAAATTTATTCCCTAATGAATTTGAACATCTCAAATTCAAATGATCTAAGAACCCTTTACGAGATAGAAGGTGGACCTAATGGACCTCTGGATCGTAAGCTCCAACGATACGAGAGATTGCTCTTGCTTAATCTCATTAACCTCCCAATCAACATTCGTTAACTGCGGGAACACTCCACTAAAATCCCACAGCTGCACTCTTCTCACTGCAGATATATTTCTGTGTCTATGGATATTGACCAATAACAGCAAGTCAATCCTTCACGAATGTTCGTAACACCAGCTGGGTCAAATTACCGTTTTCTGGGTTACATCTTGTACCTTAAGTACCAGTGCTCCTCTAAAGAATAATTTGTTTGTGGTCCTACCAACAAACAGAGTCCCTCTCGGACCAATAAGAGGGTCGGGCCCTTTGTTCAAGTCTCGGAGACACCACTTAAGGGAACATTCCACTACTTACCCTAGTAAGCGGGAAGGAGTGAATTCCATCTTGCTAAGTTAAGTTTCCAGCCGCTCACTCGGTCTTATCCCCAAGAAGGTAGGCATATTGAGTCGGCGAATCTGGCCACTCTCACCTATACTAGTAAAAGGACAATCCCTCGCGAACAGGAGTTCGTAACCTGCTCAGGATTGAGATCAACTTGGCTAGGTCATCCTAGTGAAATAGAAACTTAACTAGTCAACGGAGTTACAACTAGAGGTTACTATTTCGTGGTTCGGTCTTATGTAATCTCATTACATAGGATATCACCACTCACATGTCATCTACACGAACACGCTAGAATCACTGTATTTGCATCAAATGCAAAGTGGGCCACATCCATAGTTTAACCAGGGTAAGGTACCCAAACCTTATCCCCTAACTATAGACCCTTTAGGCTGTATCTCGAATCGAGGTCCCTTTTATGTACATTACATTCAGTTAACAGCCTTGGATGTTTAGTTTATTGGATTTAGGGTTTGAATAAAGGCAAACTCGTAGATAACGACCAATAACACTTTATTGAAATAATAACACTTTAGGGCACAAATCCCAACAAACTCCCACTTGAACTAAAACTCTAGTGGGGTACAACAAAATCTAAAACAGTGGTTACAGAGATATAAATACAATAAACTAGGGCATCCATATACCCCATTACATATCTCCCACTTGCCCTAGATTTAGCCTATGTACATATCTTGTAGACCCAGACTTTCCAAATGACCCTCGAACACTTTAGTCGTGAGAGTCTTTGTAAACGGATCAGCAATATTGTGCTCCGAAGCGATCTTCGTGACTGTCACATCTCTTCGTTGCACTATTTCTCGTATCAGGTGATATTTCCTCTCGATGTGCTTACCTCGCTTATGGCTGCGAGGTTCCTTCGAATGGCTATCGCACCACTTTGTCACAAAGATAAGGTGATGGGAGATTCCATATTTGGAACAACTTCCAAATCGAGAAGGAATTTCCTTAGCCAAATGACCTCTTTAGCCTTCACAAGCGAAGAACATACTCAGCCTCCATCGTGGAGTCAGTGATGCATCCTTGCTTGATGCTACGCCATACTATAGCTCCCCCGTTAAGGGTGAAAACTGATCTCGATGTGGATTTTCGAGAATCCTTATCGGTCTGAAAATCAGAATCAGTGTATCCAGTAAGGATCAAACCTTAGACCCGTACACAAGCGTATAGTCCCTCGTTGTCCTTAGATACTTGAGAATATTTTTAACTGCTGTCCAGTGGTCTAACCCTGGATTGGATCGGTACCTCTCCGACTATTCCCCTTTGCATAACAAATGTCTGGCCTCGTGTATAGCATAACATACATTAAGCTACCTACTGCTGAGGCATGGGGAATATGTCTCATATCCTCAACTTCTTGAGGTGTCTTGGGACATTGTTCCCTAGACAGATGAACTCCATGCCTGAAGGGCAATAAGCCCCTCTTGGAATTCTGCATCGAATATCTTGACAACTTTTTGTTGATATAAGACACTTGAGACAGTGCTAGCGTTCTGTTCTTGCGATTCCTGAGGATCTGAATCCCAAGAACATATTGTGCCTCTCCCAAATCTTTCATTTGGAATTTGGTAGCCAGCCAATTCTTTATGTCAGTGAGGTATCCTATATCATTCCCAATGAGTAGGATATCATCCACATAAAGTACTAACAAAGCTACTTTGTCGTTGATGATCCTCTTGTAAACACAAGGCTCATCAATGTTTTGGTCAAAGCCGTAAGATTTGATCGCAGTATCAAATCTTATATTCCAAGATCTTGACTTTTGTTTCAACCCATAAATGGATCGATTAAGCTTGCAAACTTTTTGCTTCTGACCTTGGGCTATGAACCCTTCGGGCTGAGACATATAAATGCTCTCGTCAAGATTACCATTCAAAAAGGCAGTCTTGACGTCCATTTGCCAAATTTCATAATCATAAAATGCGGCTATGGACAAGAGTATCCTTATAGACTTCAGCATAGCAACAGGGGAAAAAGTTTCTTCATAGTCAACTCCTTCCCTTTGGGTAAAACCCTTTGCTACAAGTCTAGCCTTAAAGGTCTGTACCTTTCCGGTTGCATCTCTCTTTCTCTTATAGATCCATTTATACCCTATGGGTCTAACCCCTTCAGGTTGGTCTACAAGTTCCCATACTGAATTGAAGTCCATTGACTCTATTTCAAGGTCCATGGCTTTGATTTATTGGTCCTTGTCTACGTCATTCATTGCCTGTTTATAAGACAATGGATCTTCTACGTCGTCATCAGGTATGAAAACTTGAGTTTTAGCTAAACCCAAGTAGCGGTCAGGTTGTGAAACAACCCTCCCACTGTGTCGAGGCATTCCCAATGATTGAGAAGGACGAGGCTGACTTGAGGTGCTGACTCCTCCATCAACTCTTGATGAAGGTCCAGCTTGATCAACAACTCTTGTTGGTTCATGAGTAGCTTCATTTAGTACTAATTTACTACGCGGTTTGTGGTTCCTCATGTGATCTTCCTCCAAGAACGTGGCGTTTGTCGACACAATCACCTTGTTTTCTTATGGGTCGTAGAAAAGACCACCTCTCGTTTCTTTGGGATAGCCAACAAATTGGCACAATTTTGAACGAGGTTCCAACTTCTTTGGGTTTGTCACGAGCACGTGTGTCGTACAACCCCAAATTCTGAAGTGTTGTAAACTAGGTTTACGCCCCTTCCACAGTTCAAAAGGTGTTTCTGAAACACTTGTTGATGGAACACTGTTCAAGATTTGAACTGCGATCTCTACTGCGTATCCCCAAAACGAGGCAGGCAACTGAGCATAGCTGATCATAGAACGAACCATGTCCAACAAGGTTCTATTTCTCCTTTCTGACACACCATTTTGTTGTGGTGTATTAGGTGCTTAGAGTTGAGATTTAATTCCATGTTCTATCATATAGTTCTGGAATCTCAAATCCGTATACTCTCCACCTCAATCGGATCGAAGTGTTTTAATGGTTTTTCCTAATGCATTCTCTACTTCAGCCTTATACTCTTTGAACTTTTCAAGAGCCTCAGACTTGTGATGCATTAGATATAGATAACCATACCTCGAATAATCATCTATGAAAGAGATGAAATATTCGTACCCTTCTCGAGGTTTAACATTCACCGGACCACAAAGATCCGAATGTACAAGTTCTAAGGGTTCTATGACTCTGTAACCTTTTCCTGAAAAAGGTTGCTTGGTCATTGTACCTTCCAAGCATGATTCGCAAGGAGGTAAAGAATCATCTTCTAACTTGTTTAGAAGTCCATTCTTAGAGAGCCTCTCAATCCGGTTGAGAATAATATGACCAAGTCTAAGATGCCATAGATAGGTATTATTATTTGGAGAAATTCTTTGCCTTTTATTTTGAGTACTAGCATTTTTAAACATCTCATGATTTAAAATTGCTTTGGTTTTATTCGGTTTTAGTACGAACAGACCATTTTTCAATTTAGCAGAATAAATATTGACACCTTCTTTCAAAATGAACGCTTCATTAATTCAAAAAGAAATACAATATCCAAGTTCTGTTAAACAAGATATAGAAATTAAGTTCCTTTTAAGCTTAGGAACTATATACAGATTTTTTAATAAAAGAAATCTATCTCCTAAAAATAGCTTGATATCTCCCATCGCAGTGAGACGACGTCTCCCGCTTACGACCACGAGCGTCATCTCACCCTCTTGAGCTCTTTGAAGGAACTAGTTTCCTGAAATGAAGAGCAAACATGATTAGTCGCTCCTGAATCAAGTATCCAGGTAAAATCATCATTTTCCACTAAACAAGTTTCAAGAACAAGTAAATCTGATTTACCTTTCTTCTCTTTGAGCTCAGCAAGGTATTTTGGGAAGTTTCGCTTCCAATGCCCATCCACGTTGCAGTGGAAACATTTTCTTTTATCTGCAACCTTAGCTTTTCCCTTTCCTTTGTCAGCAGTAGATGCCTTCCCTTTCCCTCCCATTTTCTTCTTTTGGGTCTTTTTAAGCCCAGAAGATGAGCTACAGGACTTAGTCCCAGAGGATGAACCCTTCTGGAACCTTCTGAAATGGGCAAACACATTTGCCTCTCCATCAGCCTGTCCCTTATTCTTCATAAGAGACTGGAAAGTTTGTAGTTCATTAAGGAGAGTAGTCAGGTTATACTCTATCTTGTTCATCACCGCATTGCTACAGAATTGCAGGAAACTCTTTGGAAGAGATTCCAGAATGAACGATACCTGACTTTGCTCGTCAATGGCCGCTCTGTTCATCTCAGCCACGTTGAAGTGGACCATCAGATCGAGAACATGTTCTCTCACTGACGACCCCTCCTTCATACGGGAGTGGCCATAGGAGGAGAACAACTAGTGGCAAAGGGTTTTACCCAGGTTGAAGGGGTTGACTATGAGGAATCCTTTTCACCTGTTACCATGGTAAAGTCAATCAGGATCCTTCTGGCCATTGCCGCATATTATGGCTATGAGGTATGGCAGATGGATGTCAAGACAACCTTTCTAAATGGCAAACTTGACGATACCATCTACATGGACCAACCCAAGGGGTTCATTGCCCAAGGCCAAGGACAAAAGGTTTGCCGGCTTCATAGGCCTATTTATGGACTGAAACAGGCCTCGAGGTCTTGGAATAAAAGATTTGATGAGGCGATCAAATCTTATGGCTTTAGTCAGAATGTTGACGAGCCTTGTGTCTACAAGAAAAAGGTCAACAACACTGTCACATTTCTGATATTATATGTGGATGATATCCTGCTCATTGGGAATCATGTAGGATTTCTTACTGACGTTAAAAAATGGTTGGCTTCGCAATTCCAAATGCAATATTTGGGAGAAGCACAGTATGTTCTAGGTACCCAGATAGTCCGAAACCGGAAGAACAGAACGTTGGTCATGTCTCAGACGTCTTATATTGACAAGATGTTCTCTAGATATAAGATGCAGAACTCCAAGAAGGGCTTGTTGCCTTTTAGGCATGGGGTTCACCTATCTAAGGATCAATGTCCTAAGACTCCTCAAGAGGTTGAGGATATGAGACGAATCCCTTATGCTTCAGTTGTTGGGAGCCTCATGTATGCCATGTTGTGTACTAGGCCCGACATCTGTTATGCAGTTGGGATTGTCAGTAGGTATCAATTCAATCCAGGATTAGACCACTGGACATCCGTAAAGGCAATCCTCAAGTATCTTAAGAGAACGAGGAACTACAACCTTGTGTATGGGAGTGGGAATTTGATCCTTACGGGATACACAGACTCTAACTTTCAGAATGATAAGGATTCTAGGAAATCCACTACGGGGTCAACCTTCATTCATAATGAAGGAGCTGTAGTATGGCGAAGCATCAAGCAGGGATGCATCGTTGATTCCACGATGGAAGCCGAGTATGTTGCGGCTTGTGAAGCTACAAAGGAAGTTGTTTGGCTTAGGAAGTTCATGATGGATTTGGAAGTTGTTCCAAATATGAACTTCCCAATCACGCTGTTTTGTGACAACAATGGTGCAGTAGCCAACTCGAGAGAGCCTCGGAGGCATAAGAGGGGCAAGCACATTGAGCGGAAGTATCACCTTATATGGGAGATTGTGCACTGCGGAGACGTGAGAGTCACACAGATAGCGTCGGAGCACAACGTTGCTGATCCATTTACAAAGGCCCTCACGGCTAAAGTGTTTGAGGGTCATCTAAAGAGTCAAGGTCTTCGAGTGCTTCCTGACTAGGACAAGTGGGAGTATTGTAACGGGTATTCAATGCCCTAGTTTATTGTAATTTTATTGTACATTTGAGAAATGTATATTGTACTCCACTAGCTTAGTCCAAATGGGAGTTTGTTGGGATGTATGTCCTAATCTCGTACTTGTTTGTAATATACTGATTGAAATAAATAAGAGTTACTTTTTCATCACTTTGTGTCTCGCATATTTACAAACTTTGTCCAATAAATTAAGCTCCTGGGTCATTGAATTATGAGAGAACTAGAACTTGAACGCTGTGTAGTGGACACACAGGGAGGATCACGTTCGAGTTAATGACCCTAACGACCTACAGTATACGAATAGGTTGGAGACCTAATCTTGGATACACTGTGGATGCGGCCCGCTTTGTATTAGATTGTACAAGACCAGACCTTTTGAATTTTTTGACCTAATGATGTAACACCATTGACAGTATTGGACTAATAACTTCGTAGATGACCAATAGTGACTTGACCTTAATCATGAGCATGTTACGAACTCCTGTGTGCGGGGGTCTGTCCTTTGACTAGTACAGGTGAGGGTGGTCACAGTTACTCGCCCAATATGCCTATCTTCTCAAGGACAAGACCACGTGGGGAGTTAGGAACTTGACTACGCGAGATGGAATTCACTCGTTCCCGACTTTAGGGAAACTAGAGGGGTTGTTCCCTTAAGTGTTGTCTCTAGGGCTTGGACAACGGGCACCCACTCTCTCACTGGCCCGACAGACATGTTGTTTATGGTTGGACCATACAACGTTGTTGTTCATTAGAGGAACAGTGGGGACTTAAGGAGCAACAGGTAGACATAGGGGTAAAACGGTAATTTGACCTAGCAGTGCAATTGATATAACTTGTCCTACAGTGATGGGAGTTCAGCTACGGACTTTAGTGGAGTGCTACCGTAGCTAATGAATGTTGATTAACCGGGTCAAAGAGTTTGACAGGTTAGTCTCGAATCATTAGAGCTCGTCATTTGTAGGTCCATTAGGTCCCTCGGTTGGCTCAAACTGGATACATAGAGGGTTTACAGTTTGGTGTGGATTTGAAGTGTTCAAATTCATTAGAAGGGTATTTATGTCATTTATATGAGATATGATTGACATATTATATAGTTTAATGTGAATGAGATTCATAATAAACTATGGGTTAGCCTAATTGCATAATTATGGCTAATTTAGAGAAATTAAATTGAATGTTATTTGTATTATAAGGTATGAGATATCTTATTATATGTGGTTATGCAAATATGATTTGCATAACCTATGGTTGTGGTAAAATGGTAAATAGGTGGAGATTTCAACTCTACCTATCACCATTTTTTAAACCCTTTGCAAGAAGGCATTTGGTAAGGATTGATTCATGTTTTTTTGGAATCTCACCAAAAATCATTATCTCATTCTCTCTAGTCTCTCAAGTTTTCTCTTCCCCTTTACCAAAGAAGTCCCACCACTCTCCCTTTACCAAAAGGAGAACAATCGAGAAGGCTTTTCAGAGGTGTCCGGATCGTTCGTTTGTTCGGAGCGTTCGTGAACGTGGAGTACGAGAGCACGAAGAGTTCGTGACCAGAGAAGGATTTCGTGAAGAACGGTTCTTCAACAGGTAAGTATTTTCCTTACTATATTTCCTTCTTAAAGCATGTTTAGCCTAGATTCTATAGGATAGAATTGATTTTAAGAACTACTTTCACAACGAAAAACCACGACGATTCAAAGTCGTTTTTCCGCTGCGGGAGTTTCATTCCCTTCAAGATGCTCTCATCAAGATTACCATTCAAAAAGGTAGTCTTGACGTCCATTTGCCAGATCTCATAATCATAAAATGCGGCTATGGACAAGAGTATCCTAATTGACTTAAGCATGGCAACATGGGAAAAAGTCTCTTCATAGTCAACTCCTTCCCTTTGGGTGAAACCCTTTGCTACAAGTCTTGCCTTAAAAATTTGTACCTTTCCGGCTGCATCTCTCTTTCTCTTATAGATCCATTTGTACCCTATGGGTCTTACCCCTTCAGGTTGGTCAATAAGTTCTCAAACTGAATTGAAGTACATCGACTCCATTTCAAGGTCCATGGCTTTGATCCACTGATCCTTATCTACGTCATTCATTGCCTGTTTATAAGACAATGAATCCTCTACCCCGTCATTAGGTATGACAACTTCAGTTTCAGCTAAACCCAAGTAGCGGTACGGTTGGGAAACAACCTTCCCACTGCGTTGAGGCATTCCCAACAATTGAGAAGGGTGAGACTGACTCGATGTGTCGGCTTCTTCATCAACTTTTGATGAAGGTCCAGCTTGATCAACAACTCTTGTTGACTCATCTGTAGCTTCATTCAATACTAACTAACTATGCGGTTTATGGTTCCTCATGTGGTCTTCCTTCAAGAAAGTGGCATTTGTCGATACAATCACCTTGTCTTCTTGTGGATTGTAGAAAAATCACCTCTCGCTTCTTTGGGATAGCCAAAAAATTGACATAATCTTGAACGAGGTTCTAATTTCTTTGGGTTTTTCACTAGCACATGTGTCGGACAACCCCAAATCCTGAAGTGTTGTAAACTAGGTTTACGCCCATTCCATAACTCAAAAGGTGTTTCTGAAACACTCTTTGATGGGTGTTTAAGATTTGAACTGCAGTCTGTACTGCGTGACCCCAAAATGAGGCAGGCAATTGAGCATAACTCATCATTAATCGAACCATGTCTAACAAGGTTCTATTTCTCCTTTCTGATACACCATTCTACTTTGGTGTATTAGGTGCCGAGAGTTGAGATTGGATTCCATGTTCTATCAAATAGTCTTGGAATCTCAAATTCATATACTGTCCACCTCGATCAGATCGAAGTGACTTAATGGTTTTCCCTAACGCATTTTCTACCTCAGCCTTATACTCTTTGAACTTTTCAAGAGACTCAGACTTATGATGCATTAGGTATAGATAACAATACCTCGAATAATCATTTATGAAGGAGATGAAATATCAGTACCCTCCTCGAGCTTTAACATTCACCAGACCCCAAAGATCCAAATGTATAAGCTCTAAGGGCTCTTTAGCCCTATAATCTTTTTCAGTAAAAGGTAGCTTAGTCATTTTACCTTCCAAGCATGATTCACAAGGAGGTAAAGAATCTTCTTCTAACTTGTTTAGAAGTCCATTCTTAGATAATCTCTCAATCTGGTTGATATTTATATGACCAAATCTAAGATACCAAAGATAGGTATTGTTATTAGGAGAAATTCTTTGCCTTTTACTTTGAGTATTCGTTGTTTTAAACATCTCATGATTTAAAATTACTTTAGTTTGGTTCGGTTTAAGTACATATAAGTTGTTTTCTAATTTGGCAGAATAAATATTGACACCTTTCTTTTAAATGAACGCTTCAATACTACAACATGAAATACAATAACTATGTTCAATTAGACAAGAGATAGAAATCAAGTTCCTCTTAATCTGGGGAACTATGTACAGATTTTCTAAAAATAAAAATCTATCTCTAAAAAATAGCTTGGCATCTCCCACTGCACGAGCTGAGACGACGTCTCCCGTTCCGACCCTGAGTGTCATCCCACCCTCTTTGAGCTCCTTGAAGGAACTAGTTTCCTGTAAAGAAGAGCAAATGTGGTTAGTGGCCCCTGAATCAAGTATCTAGGTAAAGTCATTACTTTTCACTAAACAAGTTTCAAGAACGAGTAAATCACATTTACCTTTCTTCTCTTTGAGCACAGCAAGGTATTTTAGGCAGTTTCATTTCTAGTGTAAGTCCATGTTGCAGTCGAAACACTTTCCTTTATCTGCAACTTTGGTTTTTCCCTTTCCCTTGTCTGCAGGGGCGGGTGCCTGTCCTTTCCCTCCTTTCTTCTTCTTTTGGGTCTTCTTAAGCCCAGACGATGGACCGTAGGACTTAGACCCAAAGGATGAACCCTTATGGAACCTTTTGGAATGGGCAAACAAATTTGCCTCTCCATTAGCCTGTCCCTTATCCTTCATAAGGGATTGGAAAGTCTGCAGTTCATTGAGGAGAGTAGTCAGGTTGTACTCTATCTAGTTCATCACCGCATTGATGCAGAATTGTAGGAAACTCTTCGGAAGAGAATCCAGGATGAAGGACACCTGACTTTGCTAATCGATCATCGTGCCATTCATTTCTGCCACGTTGAAGTGGACGATCAGATCGAGAAGATGTTCTCTCACGATGACCCCTCCTTCATACGGGAGTTATAAGCGTACTTGAGGGATTCGTGTCGAAGCTGTCAAGACGGTTGTCCAAACATATTTCTGCAACGAACTCATGATCTCACGTGCTGAGACCATGCCCTCGTGCTTTTTGGCCAGAACTTCAGAAACACTAGCCAAATTGTAGACCTTGGCCTTGCCATTGTCTTGATCCAGCGGTCATACGCATCCTTAACAGTTTGAGGACCGTTTCGAGGAGGGACCTAAGGACATTCCTCAGTTAGTACAAACCGTAAGTCGTCAACAACCCGAATCGCATTCAGGTTAGACTTCCACGTAGTGTAATTTTCGCCAGTTAAACGTTCGCTTTTGAGTAAGACTATTATTGAGGACGACATGCTAAAATTTCAAAAATAGTTCTAATTAGTTATTCCTTTAACCCATTACAAACCAATCAATTTTAGCAAAATTATTAAAGAACCCTAGTGTTTAAATTAAAGCTTTAATTTTGCAACGATACTTCAAGGGTTTAGAATAAAAGCCACCGTCGAGAAGTCAGTCACTCCTCCCCTGAATTGAGACTATCTCAGCTAATTCTCACTAACAGAACATCTCATGTCCCAATGATTCTTAGCTACCGTTTGTTTGGTCAATGACTCGTTAACTAGCTTAACTTATCCCGTAAATATGACCCTACCATTTTCAGATCCAATAGGTTTGAGCCAACAAGCTACTATTAAGAAAGGCAACTGTTGACAAATTACCTAAGAGACCCTATCCATTTCTGGAGTTCGTGGTGTTCTGGTCCCTATAGTCAGGCCCTCCGTAGGGTTTGGCTGCTCCAGGGCAACCTAGTAGGCGGACTATAGAAATCTCACGGTGCGACCTAATGGAGAAGACCGTAGGATAGGTTGACACGCGTCCTACTCCCATTTAATATGGACACTTCCCTCATTCACCTTGGTATTGAACCATGCAAACACTTACCATAAGGGGACGCCCTATTGATGCCACATAGTCGAGCATGGAACTCACAGTGTTAACTCTTGAGGACGTGAGAATAAACTTGATGCGAACATCTCGTTTTCTCACACTGAAGCTCCTAAGGTTAGGGTATAGGTTTAACTTAGTTGGATTCCGGCTAAAAGAATCTATCTAAGTCTATGCCTATTATAACTATTATAATTATGTCTTTTAAACTTCTGTCTAGGTGAATAAACATTTTAATTACCTAGATATAACACAGGACTAAGGTTAATTCAACTCAAGTTCAGGTCAGTTCCCTGGTAGGAGGTATTCCGTTAACCGTCAGCTTAAGTATCCCCAGTCTTAAACAGAACATCACCGGTAGAGTTCCCTTATAACCAATGTCCTATTGTCCTACTATATTTTAAACTATTTAAAATACTATGTAAGATAAATTCTAATCCTATTAGAAATAAAACTTAGGTATAAATTAATTTTAAACAATTTAAAACTAATTTTATTTAACCCAAGTTCCTATGTTTCAATGTAGTTCTTTGTTATAGGTTATGGTTTCTAAAACCTCTATATAACTTTTGTAAATTTTAATTATTAACCTATGACAACGAACTATATGATAGCTCCAACAAACAATTTCTAATTGGAATTATAATTGACATTCAACTATTTGAATCATGCAAATTACTTAAATAAAATAACACTTTATTTTAAACTAAGCAATTTAATGCTCCATGCTATTTATTTTTCATATAATCTAATTATAACATTTATAATTAATTACTCACGAAAAATAAATTGAATCATGCATTTCTATCAAATTTATATAACACTTATACAAATAAAATACATGAACATGTTTATCCTAAGGTGGGAAAAATTCTAAATGACATTCATAAAGAAAATAGTCGTAAAACTGGAAAAATTTGGCCCCTAAAGTGCAAAAATAATATAATTTCCTTGTCGAACCGGATCGTCCACGACCCGAACGACATTGCAACGCTGCCACCCCCTTAATTTCCTTGTCGATAGGGGCCTTCAGCGTTGCGACGCTGATGAACGGCGTTGCAACGTTGCTGCTTCTGCCAGTGCCTCTTCTTCGAAAAATAACAACTTCAAATGTCAATTTCTCACCCGAATCTCATTCGAATTGCTTCAAATTTGTCACGAACGACTCAAATTGCACTTTAATTTCCTAAAACGCAGGGCCTTTTCAACAATTTGATCAAATCAAGTAAAAACTAAGGGCAAAATTTTTCCTAAACTAGTTTTACAGCAAACCAAATGCAATTCTCACCAAACCAATACAAATTTGTTTCAACAAAACAAAACGAGCATTGCTCAGATACCAATTGAAGGGAATCTTCATCCCCATGAGTAGCGAAAACGTGGTTTAAGATCGATTTGCTTGTTTATTTTGGTTTACTTCAAATACCAGTACATTGGGCAATTAAACAGAGAGATAAGCAATTAAATAATTATAACATGGATTAAGCAATACAAACATGTTCTACATAACCTAAAACTAAAAGGAAAGAAGAACAATTACCTTTGTAGTTTCAAATGGCAACAACGTCTTGTTCCAAAATTGTACATCACAGCAAACAACAACTTCAAGTTTTCTTCCTCTATTGTTCCAACAAGACAACACCACTTGGAAAACCCTCTATATCTCTGAGTTATTAGATCTCTCCTTGGTGGGAATGAGACAACTTTTGGTGAGGGAAGGGAGTTTTAGTTTTTGAGAGAAATCACCATTTTGCAATTACCAATTGCAAGAACTGTCGATCAACCCCATCCTTCTCACGATTGAGAAGATCAAGCAGAAGGAAACTTCTTCCCCACTCCCTATCGATGGAGAGTTGGGATGGAAGTGGGGAACGTGTCACTTTGACACGTTCCTTTTTTTTATTTATTTAAAAAAATTAATTAATATAATTAAACTAATTTAATTTTATTTCTATATATATATATATAACTTTATTTATTTAATTAAATCAATTAATTGATTCTTAAATCAATTAATCACATATCTTATATTTGAGTTATATATATGACTAAATCACATTTAATCAACTTCCCTTTTAACCTATAGTTTTAATGCACATCTTATGTACATTACATTTTAACCTATAGTTTTCAAATATGAATCTCATTCACATTTAAATTAATATTTGAACTCTTTCAAATATTTAATTCTCTCATATAATTTAATATGAATCATATTCACATTAAATTTATAATATAAAGTTCCAAAACTTTATATTATAATGTATCTATATACATTAATGTGTATTCCCTAATTGAATTTGAACATTTCAACTTCAAACGATCAAAGAACCCTTTACGAGCTAGAAGGTGGACCTAATGGATCTACAGATCAGAAGCTCCAACGATACGAGATTATTCGGTTAATCTCATTAACCCCCGAATCAACATTCGTTAACTGCGTGAACACTCCACTAAAGTCCCGTAGTTGCACCCTTCTCACTGTAGATATATTTCTATGTCCACGGATATTGACCAATAACAACAAGTCAATCCTTCACGAATGTTCGTAACACCAGCTGGGTCAAATTATCGTTTTACCCCTAAGTTACATCTTTTAGCTTAAGTACCAGTGCTCCTCTAATGAACAACCTGTTTGTGGTCCTACCAACAAACAGAAATCCCTCTCGGGCCAATGAGAGGGTCGGACCCTTTGTTCAAGTCCCGAAGACACCACTTAAGGAAACATTCATCTACTTACCCTAAAAGAAGGGAAGGAGTGAGTTTCATCTTGCTAGGTTAAGTCCCCAGCTGCCTGCTCGGTCTTGTCCCCAAGAAGGAAGGCTTATTGAGTCGGCAAATCTTGTCACTTTCACCCATACTAGTCAAAGGACAATCCCTCGCAAACAGGAGTTCGTAACCTGCTCAGGGTTGAGATCAAGTTGCCTATGTCATCCTAGTGAAATAGAAACCTATCTAGTCAACGGAGTTACACCTAGTGGTTACTATTTCATGGTCCGATCTTATGCAATCTCATTACATAGAATATCCCCACTCACAAGTCGTCTACACGAACACGCTAGGATCACTGTGTTTGTATCATATACAAAGTGGGCCATATCCATAGTATTACTAGGGTAAGGTACTGAAGCCTTATCCCCTTACTATAGACCTTATAGGTTGTATCTCAAACTGAGATTCTTTATATGTACACTACATTCAGTTCAAGAGACATTTTACAGCCTTGAATGTTAGTTTATTTGATTTTGGGTTAATAAAAGGGCAATGTTACAAACAATGAACAATAACTCTTTATTGAAAATAATAACTTTTTATTACATTAATTAGAACAATATTTACAATCTACGAGTTTTAGGGCACATGTCCCAACAATATGAACTTCATACCTGAAACGCAGTAAACCCTTCTTAGAGTTATGCATCGAATATTGTACCAACATTTTATCGATATAAGATGCTTGAGATAGAGTTAACGTTCTGTTCTTGCAATTCCTTATCATTTGAATCCCGAGAACATCCTGCACCTCTTCCAAATCTTTCATTTTGAATTTGGTTGTCAATCATTTCTTTATGTTACAAAGGAATTTGACATCATTCCTAATGAGTAGGATATCACCCACATAAAGTACCAAGAAAGGTACTTTGTTGTTGTCGATTTTCTTGTATACACAAGGTTTATCAACGTTTTGGTCAAAATCAAGAGACTTGATTGCAGTACCAAATCTTATATTCCAAGATCTGGAAGCTTGCTTCAACCCATAAATAGATCGATTAAGGTTGCAAACTTTTTGCTCCTGACCTTGGACTATAAACCCTTCGGGCTGAGACATAGAGATGCTCTCTTCAAGATTTTCATTCAAAAAAGTAGTCTTGACATCCCTTTTCCAAATTTCATAATCATCAAACGTGACAATGGACAAGAGAATCTTAATAGGATTTAACATAGCAACCGAGCAAAAAGATTCTCCATAGTCCACTTCTTCCATTTGGGTATAACCTTTGTAGTCTAACCTTATAGGTTTATACCCTTCTAGTTGCATCTCTCTTTCTCTTATAGATCCATTTACACCCTATGGGTTTGACCCCTTCAGGTTAGTCTACAAGATCCTAAACTGAATCAAAGTACATAGACTCCATTTCAAGGTTCATGGCATTGACCCATTGGTCCTTGTTTACATCGTTCATTTCCTTTTTATAAGACAATAGATCCTCTACACCATCATCAGGTATGACAACTTGAGTTTCAGTTAAACCCAAGTAGCGGTCAGGTTATGAGACAACCATCCCACTACGTCTAGGTTGTCTCAACGATTGAGAAGGACGCGACTAACTTGAAGTACCAGTTCCTTTATCAACTCTTGAAGAAGATCAAACTTGGTCAACAACTCTTGTTGACTCTTTAGTAGCTTCACTTAATACTAGTTTGCTACGTGGTTTATGGTTCTTGTATAACTCTCTGGTAGAGATTTATTTATCTCTATTCTTGCTACTAAACTTTGAATTATTGTGCTTCAAGTGTTGCCTTTTAGCTTCTTATCTTCCTAAATTGTGCATGTTGCTTGTGTTTTGATCATTACTTGATCTTAGCATTAGCAATAAGTGAAATTATGATAGTTGTGTCTTAATGGAGCTATTTTGCTTGTTTAGAAAGAAGAAAGTTGAAAAATGAAGCTTTGGAAAAGCTAAAGGCAGTTCTAGAAAACTTTTCTTCAGCAATCTGGAAGTTGGTTTTGCTTCAGCAATCTGAAATGTTGTGTTTGAAAGATACTGCAGCACCTACACAAGATTTTCTCAAATTGAGCACGTGATTGATCAACTTATCACATTTAACTCCAGTGAATGTTTCTTTTAAGCTTTATTTAGACTTGCAAGAGTTGGATTTTTTATTTTTCAGGCATTTGAGTTGTGTATGAATGAACGTCGACCTTTAGGGCCTGTTTGGGACACAAGTTATAATATCATGTGTTATTATGACCTGTGGAATACTCTACACTCCAAACACATACTATTATAACCCCAAACTATACTACTCTGCATTTTAAATAATAATATATGTTTTCACAGATTATAATAACTCACAAGCTATTATAACCCTCCGTTATTATAACCAACTCAGCGCCCCAAACAGAGTTCATTTTAGATCCTGAAATTGCGATAACCTATAGGAGGAGGTTAAAAGAGCAAAGAACCATTATGGTAGATCAACAACCCCTAGGGAACCTCTAGATCCACTTGGACCAAATCAAGCGAATAGACAACCACCCATACCTGAAAATGGACAAGCTTTAGGAACCCATCAGGCTGGAGCACCTGCTAATTGTTGGGATTTATGCCCTCAACTTGTGTAATTTTGATCAATTAAATAAAGTGTTATTTGTTTTGATAGAATTACAGTATTGCTTTAATAAATCCAATAAACTAAGCTCCAAGGTTATAACATTTATCTTGAACATCAGTGTAGTGGACACTATTTGGGTTGAGTTCAAGAATATAACCTAAATGGTCTATGGTATAAGAATAAGGTTGGAAACCTCATTCTGGTAACACCATAGATGCGACCCACTTTGTAATGAGTACAAATGAGGTAATCCAACTCATTCATGTAGTTGACATGCGAGTGGGGGCATCCTGTATGAAGAGTTCATACAAGATCGGATCGTAAATTATTAGTCTAACAAGTGTAACAACAAGTATTATGTGGATAAGACTAGTAATTTATTGATGGTCATTAGTGACTCGACTGAATCTGAGCTAGTTAAGAACTCCTGCCGCCATAGGGGTTTGTCCTTAGACTAGTATGGGTGAGAGTGGCACTGTGGCAGAGACTCAATAAGCCTACCTTCTCAGGGACAGAACCTCGTAGGTAGCTGGGAACTTAACTGTGCAAGATGGAATTCACTCATTCCTACACTAAGGAATTAGATAGGTTGTTCCCTTAAGAACTGACTCCAAGTCTTGAACAATGGGGCCCCGCACTCTATGAGGGTAGGACCTTAGACTTGTTGATCATTAGAGCATCAGTGGTGCTTAAGGAGCAAAGAGGTAATCACAGGGGTAAAACGGTAATTTGACCCAGTTGTGATTACGAACAACCTGTGAAGGGTCGACTCATGGGCAATAACTATATCAGCGGACAAATAATATCTACAGTGAGGAAGTGCAGCTACAAGTCTATAGTGGAGTGACTTGTAGTTAATGAATATTGATTAACTGGATCAAAGAGTTTGATCAGTTAATCTCACATCATTGGAGCTCATGAACTGTAGGTCCATTAGATCCCTCCGTTGGCTCAACATGGTAATATTGATGGTATAAAGTTAGGAGTGAAATTGAAATGTTCAATTTCATACATGAGGTGTTATATCAATTATATATGATATAATTGATATAAAATATAGTTTTAATGTAAATTAGATTCATATGTAAACTATATACTAAAGAGAGATTAAAGGAGGGGTAGGATGGTCATTTCCATCCTATTTCCCTATATATATGGTTGCATGAGATGCAACTAGGTTAAGATTATTCAAGCTTTTTGTTGTGTTGTTGGAAGAGTTCCAAAACTTACATCTCTCTCACAAAAAAATACCTTACCTCTCCTAAAGAGAACCCACCTTCCTCTCTCACCTAGAGAACAACGGAGAAGAACCGGTGGTGGTGTCGGTGTTCGTTCGAGTTTCAGTTGTTGAGATCGAGATCGTGGGAGAGTGGAGCACTTGAAGAAAGGTTCTTCAAAGGTAATTTTCTTGTTGTCCATTATATTTATATGTTTAATCTAGCTATATTTGTTCTTGAATTTATCGTTGTAACTAAATCAAGAGCGCACGATTCGCAATCGCTTCCGCTGCGGGACTACGATTCCCTTCACTAAGGTCATTGAGTTAGCAGATGACTGCGAGAGAGCCATTAGTGTTGGGTTTTATGCCCTAAAACACGCAGTTTGTAAATTTGTAATTTGTTCCAATTTTATCAATAAAATGTTATTGTTACTAGTCAATAAAATATTGTTAAATTTCATGTAGTAATTTGCCTTAAATTAACCCTAAATTCAATAAACTAACCTCTTAGGTTGTATTATGTGTCTTGAACAGTGTGTAGAGACATATAGGGAACAAGGTTCAAGAAACAGTCTAAAGGGTTTATAGTATAAGGATGAGATTAGGTACCTTATCTTGGTGACACTATGGATGTGACCCACATTGTATTTGATAAAAACACAGTGATCCAACGCATTCGTGTAGGTGACATGCGAGTGGGAGTATCCTATGTGATGAGTTCACATAAAATCGGACCGCGAAATAGTAACCGAAACATGTAACTCTGTTAACTAATTAGGTTTCTATTTTAATAAGATGACCTAGGAACTTGATCTTAATCCTTAGCAGGTTACAAACTTCTGTCTATGAGGAATTGTCCTTTGATTTGTATGGGTGAGAGTGTCCCAAGACGGCAACTCAATAAACCTATCTTTTTGGGGACAAAACCTCGTGGGCAGCCAGAGACTTAATTTTGCAAGATGGAATTCACTCCTTCCCAACTTAGGGTAAGTAGATGTGTGTTCCCTTAAGTGGTACCTCCGAGACTTGAACAAAGGGGCCTACCATCTCATTGGCCCGAGAGGGGTTTCTATTTATTGGTTGGACCATAAATAGGTTGTTCATTAAAGGAGCACTGGTACTTAAGCCCATAGATGTAACTCAGGGGTAAAACGGTAATTTGACCCAGCTGGAGTTACGGACACTTGTGAAGGATTGACTTGTTGTTATTGGTCTATATCCATGGACACAGAAATATATCTACAGTGAGAAGAGTGCAATTGCGGGTCTTTAGTGGAATGTACCTACAGTTGACGAATGTTGATTAAGTGGTTAATGAGATTGACCAATTAATCTTGTATCGTTGGAGCTTCTAGTCTGTAGGTCCATTAGGTCCCCTTCCTAGCTCATAAAGGAAGCTGAGATTATTTGATCTTGAATAGAATTTGAAATATTCAAATTCGCTTAGGGAATTGATATAATGTATTATGATGCATTATAATATTATTAAAACTTTATAATATAAATTTAATTTTGGATATGATTCAAAATTAATTTAGGATAGAATTTAATATTTGAAAGAGTGCAAATATTAACTTTATGTAAATGAGATTCATATTAAATTTTGGAATTATTGCACATGAGATGTACATTAAAACCATAGGTTATGGGAGAGTTATATTTGAATATGATTCAAATATAAACCTAAATTAAATACGATAATTAATTAATTCATGAATTAATTAATTGATTTGATTAATTTTAATTAAATTTGATTTAATAAAATTAATTAAATTATAACTATGGATTATATACATTTACATCTGATTTAAATGAATTAAATTTAATTGACTTAATGAATAGTTAATTAAATTAATTTAATTTAATTTGATTTTAATTAAATTAAATTAAAATAAATCATTCTCTTACGCATGATTCGCTCTCCCTCTTCCTCTCTCCTGTTGGGATGTATGTCCTAATCTCGTGCATGTTTGTAATATTACTTATTGAAATAAATAAGAGTTATTTTTTCATAATTTTGTGTCTCGCATATTTACAAATTTTGTCCAATAAACTAAGCTCCAAGGTCATTGAATTATGAGAGAACTAGAACTTGAACAGTGTGTAGTGGACACACAGGGAGGATCACGTTCGAGTTAATGACCCGATCGGTCTACATCATACGGATAGGGTTGGAGACCTAATCCTAGATATACTGTGGATGCGACCCACTTTGTATTAGATACAAACAAGGTGATCCAACTCGTTCATGTGGTTGACATGCGAGTGGGGGCATCCTGTGCAATGAGATTGTACAAGACCAGACCGTGAATTATTAGACCTACTGATGGAACACCGTTAACAGTATAGGACTAATAACTTCGTAGATGACCAATAGTAACTTGACCTTAATCATGAGCGTGTTACGGACTCTTGTCTGCGGGGGTCTGTCCTTTGACTAGTACGGGTGAGGGTGGTCACAGTTACTCGCCCAATATGCATATTTTCTCAGCGACAGGACCACGTGGGGAGCTGGGAACTTGACTACGCGAGATGGAATTCACTCGTTCCCGACTTAGGGAAACTAAAGAGGTTGTTCCCTTAAGTGTTGTCTCCATGGCTAGGACAACGGGCGCCCACCCTCTCACTGGGCCGAGAGGGATGTTGTTTATGGTTGGACCATACAACGTTGTTATTCATTAGAGGAGCAGTGGGGACTTAAGGAGCAAGAGGTAGACACAAGGGTAAAACGGTAATTTGACCCAACAGTGTCTATGAACAACCTGTTAAGGGTCGACTCACGGACATTGATTATATCAATGGACACAACTTGTCCTACAGTGATGGGAGTGCAATTACGGGCTTTAGTGGAGTGTTACTGTAGCTAATGAATGTTGAATAACCGGGTCAAAGAGTTTGACAGGTTAGTCTCGGATCATTGGAGTTCATCATCTGTAACTCCATTAGGTCCCTCGGTTGGCTTAAACTTGATATATTGAGGGTTTACAGTTTGGTGTGCATTTGAAGTGTTCAAATTCATTAAAAGGGTATTTATGTCATTTATATGAGATATGATTGACATATTATATAGTTTAATGTGAATGAGATTCATAATAAACTATAGGTTAGTCTAATTGATTAATTAGTGTTAAATGAGAGAAATTGGACAGAGAGAAATTAAATTGAATGTGATTCAATTTAAAAAAATCCACAACTATACAAATGTGATTTGTATTATAAGGTATGAGATATATTATTATATGTGTTATGCAAATATGATTTGCATAACCTAATGTTGTGGTAAATTTGTAAATAGGTGGAGATTTCAACTCCACCTCTTACCATTATAAAAGCACCTTTGCAAGAAGGATTGCTTACTCATTTTTTGGATTCTCACCAAAAGGAGAACTCTCTCTTCTCTCAAATTCTCTCTAGAATTTCTCTCTACCCTAAACCAAAGGGAGTTCCACCATTCTCCCTCTACCGACCAAGAACAACCGAGAAGATCAATTGTAGAAGTCCAATTCGTTCGTTGTTCGAGAGTTCGTGATTAGAGATCGAGGAAACGAAGAGTTCGTGATCGGAGAAGGCTTGAAGAAACGTTCTTCAACAAGTAAGTAACACTAACTCACTGTTTTTCTTCTTCTCAAGCATGTTTAGCCTAGGATCTATGAGATAGGTTCAGTTTTAAGAAAAAGGTTTTTCACAACGAACACCACGAAATCGTTTCCGCTGCGGGAGTCTTATTCCCTTCAAATTGGTATCAGAGCCAGGTTGTTGGCTTCTTCGTTGTGCAAATTGTTTTTCTTAAAATTAGGTGGGTTATACTTTAATTCTTGAGATGAATTTGGTATTGCATATTGGATGTTTACAATTTTGGAACATTTTTAGATTTACTTTTCTGTTCATGAGATCAATGTAAAGGCCTAGTGGTCATTTTTAGAAAGTAAATCGAGTTTTTAAATCCGTGTCTTTCGTGACAAGAGTTGTTGTGAAGAAATTGGAGCGGAAACGGGCGAAAATCGTTGACAAAAAGCAAGGGTGTTTGTTGTACAATCGATGGCATTGAGACGCTGTTCTTCAGCGTCTCAACGTCGTCTGCGCGGTTGGAGGCTGAGTTGCAAGTCAGTGTTGCAACGCTGGGTGTAGTGTTGCAACGCTGAGGCGTTGGGTGCGTTGAGTACAACGTTAGACGCTGCAGCCTTGCAACGCTGCAAGCGTAGAGGAGCAGTTCGCGAGCAGTTCGCGCGCGTAGTGGCTGTATGGATGATTTTTCAATCGTGGGATGTGATTTTATTATTTTTAATTAATTTTTTATTGTAAAATGTACTTTATTATTCATTTTATTAATTAATATTAATATAAAAGTTATATTAATGTTAATTAATTTAATTAATGTTCGTAGGGTGCCAAAAATGGGTCTAATTTTGCTATTTAATTTATTTATACATGAGATGTATGAAATTTATTTATTCTGCATAATGTATGTCATATAGATTAAAATCCCATCTTAGATTAAACATTTCATGCATCATATTTATATTATAAGAGTTATAATATATAGTATGCATGATAGGATTATATTATAAGAGTTATAATATAATGTATGCATGTATTAATTTAATTAATATAAGTGTTATATTTCTTAGATTAAAAGCATGGACATGCATTTATTCATGTGATGAATGTATGTTATATAGTTTATTATTCATGTGATGAATGATCAAGCACTATAACATAGAAATGCATGTAACCTAAGTTAATTATTAGTTTTAAATTGTTTAGAACTTGAATAATTAGACTTAGGTTTTCTAGTTCTAATAAGATTAGAATTAGGAAATCAAATATGACTTTTGAATGGAGACTGATTAGTAACTCTGTCTAAGGAAGGTTCTGTCTAACACTGGGGTATTTAAGTTGACGCTTTGCGGAACACCCGTATCTGGGAACCGATCTGGGAGTGAATTTGGTTCGGAGATTCATAGGCTATATTCTCGTGAGTGTCGTTAATTAAAAGTTAATTAATTTACTCACATAGACCTAAGTTAATAATGTGATTATAGACTTAGACTAATCCAATATAAGAGTTATATTGGTAGACTTAGGTAAATATTAGTCGATTTATCTAGGTCAATCCCGATTAACTTAAAGTGCTGAGTGGGAGGAAATAAAGTGTATAAGATAATTTAATTTTTCGACCACAAATCTCCGTTAAAGTTCACACCGTGAGATCCATACTCACCCTCGTAGCGCAAATGGGAGCATCCCCCTTCGGATGGTATTTGTATGGGTCAATATAAACGTGAATGGAGAGAGTACTTATAGTGAGTGGGAGCAGACCTGTAAAAATGTAACCCACAGTCTCTTCTTTCAATTAACAACGTGAGACGCCTATGATCCGCCTGCTAGTTTGGCCTGGACCAGACAATCCCTTCGCAGGACCTTGATCATTGGAGTTAGAACACCGTGAATTCCCGAAAGGGATACAATTTCTTTGTTGGTTTTCCTTCGTGGTTCACCCTTCGGTGGCTATTGTTTGGACGGATACTTGGAAATTTAAAGATAAAGGGTGACACTCACGGATTCATTAAGAGTTAATGGATTCATACCAAATAATGGTAACTAGATGCCTAATGGAATAACAGTTATTCTGGTATTAGGGTCTGGTCGAGAAAGTCTCGTCCCAGAGGAGGAGTGTTTATGTTCATCCTTCGGTGACGATCATTCTAAACCTTTAAGGTATCATTGCAATTTTTAATGACCTAGGGATTATAGAATAAAAATTTGCTAAAACCTGATTGGTTTTTTCAAAGTTTTTACGAGACTAATACAAAGTTTTTTTTACATGTTTTCAGCAAAAATGTCTAGTTCAATTGTCGCTCTTTTAGCTTCTGACAAACTGGTAGGAGATAATTTCCAAACGTGGAAGAATAATATCAACACAATACTCGTAACTGACGACCTAAAGTTCGTGCTCACGGAGGAGTGTCCTCAGGTGCAGGGCTTGACTGCATCGCGAAGTGTTTGTGACGCGTACGATCGATGGATTAGGGCCAATGAAAAGGCGAAGGTCTATATCATTGCCAGCTTATCTAAAGTATTGGCAAAGAAGCATGAGGTGATGATCACCGCTAAGGAGATCATGGAATCTCTTAAAGAAATATTTGGACAACAATCCTTTCAAGTCTCACACGATTCCCTCAAACACGTCTTGAATGTGCGGATGAAAGAAGGGACGTCTATCGTGAACATGTTCTGGACATGATGACCCACTTTAATCTAGCACAGATGAACGGGGCTTCGATCGACGAGCCGAGCCAGGTCAGCTTTATCTTGGAGACTCTTCCGAAGAGTTTCCTTCAGTTTCGTAGCAATGCTGTTATGAACAAAATTAGCTACACTCTAACTACCCTTCTTAACGAACTATAGAACTTCCAGTCCTTGATGAGGATCAGGACACCGGAAACTGAGGAAAACGTTACCTTCAGGTCCTTTCACAGGGGTTCGACCTTTGGGACAAAATCTGTAGGTTCTTCAGGCCCGAAAGGGAAGGAAAAGAAGATGAAGAAGGGCAAAGTTGAACGTGTTGCTACCCAAAATGGGCAAGAAGGTCAAGAAAGTTGCAGAGAAAGGAAAGTGTTTCCACTGCAATGGGGATGGTCAGTAGAAGAGAAACTATCCCAAGTTCCTTGCCGACAGAAGGAAAGAGGGTAAATGTGATTTACTAGTAACTAAAACTTGTTTAGTGGAGAGTAATGACTCTGCCTGGATACTTGATTCAAGAGCCACTAACCATGTTTGTTCTTCTTTTCAGTGAATTAGTTCCTGGCAGCAGCTGCGAGAAGGTGAGATAACGCTACTAATTGGATCCTGAGAGGTTGTCTCTGTTGCAACGGTCTGCACGGTGAAGCTCTATTTTGGTGGGAAGTACTTATTATTGGATAATTTGTACATAGTCCAAGGGTTTACTAGAAACCTTGTTTCCATTTCCTGCCTTATTAAACATTGTATTTTAGTTTCATTTGAATTAAATAAAGCATTTATTTCTTTCAAAGGCAACTTGTTATGTTCAACTTTGCTTGAGAATAATCTATACATTTTGAAACCTAATTTGGTCAATAATGTTTTGAATACTGGTATGTTTAAAACGGCAGAAACACGAACTAAGAGAGTAAAGGTTTCTCCTAAACAAAATGTCCATCTTTGGCATCTAAGGTTAGGCCACATTAATCTCAATAGGATTGAGAGACTAGTGAAGAGTGGACTTCTAAGCGAGTTGGAAGAAAACCCTTTACCGGTATGTGAGTCATGCCTTGAAGGCAAAATGACCAAACGTCATTTTAGTGGAAAATGATATAGAGCCAAAGAGCCTCTTGAGCTTATACATTCTGACCTCTATGGTCCAATGAGTGTTAAAACACGAGGAGGTTACGAATACTTTGTATCTTTTATAGATGACTATTCAAGGTATGGGTATATTTACCTAATGCATAAGAAGTCTGAAACTCTTGAAAAGGAAGGAGTACAAGACTGAGGTTGAGAAGCTGTTAGGTAAAACTATAAAAACACTTCGATCGGATCGAGGTGGAGAGTATATGGACACTGAATTCCAGGACTATATGATACAACATGGAATTACGTCCCAACTCTCAGCACCTGGTATGCAACAGCAGAATGATGTATCGGAAAGGAGAAACAGAACCCTGTTGGACATGGTTCGGTTGATGATGAGCTATGCTCGTCTCCCTGATTCTTTTTGGGGTTATGTAGTGGAGACTGTGGTTTATATTTTGAACAACATTCCATCCAAAAATGTTTGTGAAACACCTTTCGAACTCTGGAATGGACGTAAAGGCAGTTTACACCATTTCAGAATTTGGAGATGCCCGACCCATGTGTTGGTGTCAAACCCGAAGAAGTTCGAACCCTGTTCAAAATTGTGCCTATTTGTAGGTTACCCAAAAGAGACTAGGTGTTGTCTATTTTACGATCCTGAAAATAGGGTGCTTGTGTCGACAAATGCCACTTTGCTTGAGGAAGACCACATCAGGGATCATTTACCTAGGAGTAAGATTGTGTTAAACGAAATGGGCAGTACATTAGCAAGAGTTACTGATGGAGCTAGTACGTCAACAAGTGTTGTTGATCCTAGCTCGTCTAGTCAAGTCTGTTCTCAAGAGTTGAGAATGCCTCGACGTAGTGGGAGGATTATGAGACAGCCTGAACGTTACATAGATTTAGCTGAAACCCAAGTCGTCACCCCTGATGATGACTGCGAGGATCCATTGACCTATGATCAGGCAATGGAAGACGTTGACAAAGACGAATGGATTAAAGCTATGGACCAGGAAACGGAGTCGATGTACTTCAATTCTATCTAGGAGCTTGTGGATCAACCAGATGGGGTAAAACCTATAGGTTGCAAATGGATCTAGAAGCATAAACGTGGCGTAGATGGGAAGGTGCAGACCTTCAAAGCACGACTAGTGGCAAAGAGTTTTACCAAGGTTTAAGGGGTTGACTATGAGGAAACCTTTTCTCCTGTTGCCATGGTAAAGTCGATCAGGATCCTTCTGGCCATTGCCGCATATTATGACTATGAGGTATGGCAGATGGATGTCAAGACAGCCTTTCTAAATGGAAATCTTAATGAAACCATCTACATGGACCAGCCCAAAGGGTTCATTGCCCAAGGCCAAGAGCAAAAGGTTTTTCGGCTTCATAGGTCTACTTATGGAGTGAAACAAGCCTCGAGGTCTTGGAATATAAGGTTTGATGAGGCGATCAAATCTTATGGCTTTGATCAGAATGTTGACGAATCTTGTGTCTACAAGAAAATCGTCAATAATACTGTTGCATTTCTGATATTATATGTGGATTATATACTTCTCATTGGGAATGAGGTAGGATTTCTTACTGACATTAAGAAATGGTTGGCTTCACAATTCCAAATGAAAGATTTGGGAGAGGCTCAATATGTTATAGGTATCTAGATAGTTCGGAATTGGAAGAACGGAACACTAGCCATGTCTCAGGCGTCTTATATTGACAAGATGTTGTCTAGATATAAGATGCAGAACTCCAAGAAGGGTTTGCTGCCTTTCAGGCATGGGGTTCACTTTTCTAAGAATCAATGTCCTAAGACACCTCAAGAGGTTGAGGATATGAGACGAATCCCCTATGCTTCAGTTATAGGGAGCCTCATGTATGCCATGTTGTGTACTAGGCCCGAGATCTGTTATGCAGTTGGGATTGTCAGTAGGTATCAATCCAATCCAGGATTAGATCATTGGACAACCGTAAAGTCAATCCTCAAGTATCTTAGGAGAACGAAGAACTACAACCTTGTGTATGGAAGTGGGGATTTGATTCTTACGGCATACACAGACTCTAACTTTCAGACCGATAAGGATTCTAGGAAATCCACTTTGGGGTCAACCTTCATTCTGAATGGAGGAGTTGTAGTGTGGTGAAGCATCAAGCAGGGATGCATCAAGCAGGGATGCATCGTTGATTCCACGATGGAAGTCAAGTATGTTGCGACTTGTGAAGCTGCAAAGGAAGCTGTTTGGCTTAGGAAGTTCATGAAGGATTTGGAAGTTGTTTCAAATATGAACTTGTCGATTACCCTATTTTTCGACAACAGTGGTGTAGTAGCCAACTCGAGAGAACCTCGGAGTCATTATAGGGGCAAGCACATTGAGTGGAAGTATCACCTGATACAGGAGATTGTGCACCGCGAGGACATGACAGTCACACAGATAGTGTTGAAGCACAACGTTGTTGATCCATTTACAAAGGCCCTCACGGCTAAAGTGTTTGAAGGTCATCTAGAGAGTCTAGGTCTTCGAGTGCTTCCTGACTAGGGCAAGTGGGAGTATTGTAAAGGGTATTCAATGCCCTAGTTTATTATAATTTTATTGTACATTTAAGAAATGTATTTTGTACTCCACTAGCTTAGTCCAAGTGGGAGTTTGTTGGGATGTATGTCCTAATCTCGTACATGTTTGTAATATTACTTATTGAAATAAATAAGAGTTATTTTTTCATCACTTTGTGTCTCGCATATTTACAAACTTTGTCCAATAAACTAAGCTCCAGGGTCATTGAATTATGAAAGAACTAGGTGTGTAGTGGACACACAGGGAGGATCACATTTGAGTTAATGACCCGAACGGTCTATAGTATACGGATAGGGTTGGAGACCTAATCATGGATACGCTAAAGATGCAACTCGCTTTGTATTAGATACAAACGAGGTGATCTAACTCGTTCATGTTGTTGACATATGAGTGAGGGCATCCTATGCAATGAGATTGTACAATACCGGACCGTGAAATATTAGACCTACTGATGTGACACCATTAGCAGTATAGGACTAATAACTTCGTAGATGACCAATAGTGACTCAACCTTAATCCTGAGCGTGTTACGAACTCCTATCTATGGGGGTCTGTCCTTTGACTTGTACGGGTGAGGGTGGTCATAGTTACTCGCCCAATATGCCTATCTTCTCAGGGACAGGACCACGTGGGGTACTGGGAACTTGACTATGCGAGATGAAATTCACTTGTTCCCAACTTAGGAAAACTTGAGGGTTGTTCCCTTAAATGTTCTCTCTAGGGCTTGGACAATAGGCGCTCACCCTCTCACTGGCCCGAGAGGGATGTTGTTTATGGTTGGACCATACAACTTTTTTGTTCATTAGAGGAGCAGTGGGGACTTAAGGAGCAAGAGGTAGACACAGGGGTAAAACGGTAATTTGACCCAGCAGTGTCTACGAACAACCTGTGAAGGGTCGACTCACGGACATTGGTTATATCAATGGACACAACATGTCCTATAGTGATGGGAGTGCAGCTACGGGCTTTAGTGGAGTGTTACCGTAGCTAATGAATGTTGAATAATCAGGTCAAAGAGTTTGACATGTTAGTTTCGGATCATTGGAGCTTGTCGTCTGTAACTCCATTAGGTCCCTTGGTTGGCTCAAACTGGATATATTGAGGGTTTATGGTTTGGTGTGGATTTGAACTGTTCAAATTCATTAAAAGGGTATTTATGTCATTTATATGAGATATGATTGACATATTATATAGTTTAATGTGAATGAGATTCATAATAAACTATAGGTTAGCCTAATTGATTAATTAGTTCTAATTTAGACAAATTGGATTGAGAGAAATTAATTTGAATGTGATTCAATTTAAAATCCACAATTATACCAATGTGATTTGTATTATAAGGTATGAGATATCTTATTATATGTGTTATGCAAATATGATTTGCATAACCTAATGTTGTGGTAAAATTGTAAATAGGTAGAGATTTCAACTTCACCTCTTACCATTATAAAAGCACCTTTGCAAGAAGGATTGCTTAAGCCATTGCTCATTTTTTGGATTCTCACCAAAAGAATAACTCTCTCTTCTCTCAAATTCTCTCTAGAATTTCTCTCTACCCCTAAACCAAAGGGAGTTCCACCACTCTCCCTCTACCTACCGAGAACAACCGAGAAGATCAATTGGAGGTGTCCAATTCGTTCGTTGTTCGAGAGTTCGTGATTATAGAGATCGATAACACGAAGAGATCGAGAACACGAAGAGTTCGTGATCGGAGAATAAGGAGACCTTGAAGAAACGTTCTTCAACAAGTAAGTAACACTAACTCACTGTTTTTCATCTTCTTAAGCATGTTTAGCCTAGGATCTATGAGATAGGTTCGATTTTAAGAAAAGGTTTTTCACAACGAACACCACGACGATTCAAAGTCGTTTCCGCTGTGGGAGTCTTATTCCCTTCATCTCCCACGTCTATCAATCGATAAATACAGGGAGAGAATGATGATCGAGATGATCGATTTTTTTGGTGGAGAAATTTGTTTCTAAAATTTTCCCTAAAAAATATCTCGTTCTCAATCTCTCTGTAATTTTTTCCCTTTCGCAAAATTTCAAGATTTGCTTCCCACAAGAAAATGAGGATGAGGAGGTAATCTTTTGGTGGTGTTGATAAAATCCAGGTTGAAATTCATGAAAATCTAGAAGAAAATTTGTGTTTGCAAAATTCAGAAGACTTAAGATAAGAGTTTTGAATCCCTTTTTATGAATTGTTCTTTATTTTTTCTTTTTGCCAATGTATTGGTATTTTAGAAACCAGTATCAATACGATAGATTCAATTTTCCTCCACTGCAATTGGTTAATCGAAACCATCAATTATAACTTATGCTAATCCTTTGGTCGATGAACTAAACCCAGGGATTATCTAACTTGTTATTCATGACCCCACTTTTGAATTGAAACTAGTTATGTTTCAGATGCTTCACAAAATAGGGTAATTTCATGGTTTACCTACCGAAGATCCTCATTTGCATCTGAAATCATTTTTGTGGGTTAGTGATTCCTTTATCATGCCAGGAGTACCTAAGGATTCTCTCAGGTTGAGTTTGTTTCCTTACTCCCTTAGAGATGCTGATGAGACTTGGTTGAATTTGCTTCCACCAGGTGCAGTAGATTCTTGGAACACTCTAGTAGAAAAATTTCTGATCAAATACTTTCCACCTACTAAGAATGTCAGATTTAGGAACAAGATTGTAGCGTTCCAGCAGTTTGATGACGAGACTATGAGTGAGGCATGAGAAAGATTCAAAGAATTACTTAGAAAATGCCCTCACCATGGTCTACCCAATTATATTCAATTGAAGATCTTCTATCACGGGTTGAACATAACCACCAAGCAAGTTGTGGACGCATCTACTAATGGTGTCTTGATGTCAAAAACCTATAACGAGGCCCATGAGATTCTCGAAAGAATATTGTCCAACAACTGTCAATGGCATAATGCTAGGAGCTACCCTGGTAAAAAGAACAAAGGAATTCTGGAATTAGATGCTCTTAATGTTGTCAATGCACAAATTGCATCTATGACCACAGTGTTGAAAGGTTTGGCAGTGGCAAATGTGAATCAACTATCTTCTAGTGTACCTAGTGTACCAGTGGTGAACCACGTGAGCACAGACTCATGTGTTTACTGTGGAGAAGGACATATTTTCGAGTTTTGTCCTAGTAATCCTACTTCGGTATGCTACATAGGTAATCACAACCACTCTAGCAATAACCCTTATTCTAATACCTATAACCCAGGATGGAGAAATCACCCAAATTTCTCTTGGGGAGGTAAAGAAGTAGTTCTCAAGCCCCCTAGGGGCAATAAAAAGTGAGTCAACCATCAGGTTTTGAAAATCAAGGATATCAAGCCTTTAACAATCAAAATTCCATGACATCACAAAATCAAAGGACGATGACACCTCAACAAGCGTTAAGTTCATCTCTTGAGAGTTTGATGAAAGAATATATGGCTCGAAATGATGTCGTTATTCAAAGTCAACAAGCTTATTTGAGAAACTTGGAGTTACAAGTAGGGTTGTTAGCTAATGAGCTTAGGGCTAGACCTTTTGGTAAGCTTCCCGCAGATACTGAAAATCCAAAGGGAGAGGGAAAAGAGCAAGTTCAAGCCATTGAGATAAGAAGTGAAAAATCCTTAATATCCAAAGAAATGGGAATTGAGACCAGACAAAAGGAAAAAGACCCAAAAGAAGAGAGGAGTAAGAGGTTAGAAAAATCAACAATTAGTGAAATTGAAGGAGTTCATGAGGAACCCGAAAGTTCAAACCCTAAGGTTTCGAAGGGAGCAACAGTTGTTGTTCTTGTGTTTAAACCACTGCCACTTCCTTACCCGCAGAGACTGTGTAAAAAGAATGCCAAGGAAGCTCATTTCGAGAAATCCCTGAACATGTTGAAGGAAATTCACATTAATATTCCGCTTATGGATGCCTTGAGGAAAATATCCAATTATTTAAAATTTCTCAAGGACGTATGTTCGAAAAGAGAAAGATTTCAAGAGTTCAAGGTTGTCTCATTAAGTGAGAAATGTAGTGTAGTTTTTCGAAATCAGATCCCTCACAAGGAGAAGGATCCAGGATCTTTCACTATACATGTATCCATTGGAGGAAAACAATTAGGGAGAGCATGGTGTGACCTAGGAGCTAGGCATAGGAAAAGATAGACCTACAACAGTGACCTTGTAGTTAGCTGATAGGTCAATCACACACCCTGAAGGAAAGATAGAAGATATCTTTGTTCAGATTGGCAAATTAATTTTTCCTATTTATTTTATCATCTTGGATTATGAGGCTGACAAGGATGTCTCTATTATCCTAGGTTGACCCTTCCTAAAGACAGGTAGAACAGTTGTGGATGTGTATGAAGGGAGCATCAAGTTGAAAATTAATGATCAAGAGGTCCAATTTGATACATGACATAATGAAATATCTGGAAGAAGTTGAGGAGTGCTCATTTATCCATGTGTTAGAGGATGCTATTTCTAAATTTGCAGTTAGAGAAGAAGATCTAAATCTAGAAGACTCTATCAAAGAGTTGGAAGAACTAGCTGAAATAACTAAGTTCAGGCAAATCTTTGAATCTTTAGAGTCAAGAGAAGGAAGTAATTCCCATATGTTACCTTCAATACAAGAACCTCCTGACCTTGAGTTAAAACCAATACCTCAACATCTTAAATATGCTTTTTTGAGAGAAAAAAAGATTTTTCCCATCATTATAGCAACAAACTTGCCACCTAAGGAAGAAGAATTGTTGCTTGATATGCTTAAACAGCACAAGAGAGCCATAGGTTAGATGTTAGTTTATATAAGAGGAACTATTCCCTCATATTACATGTATCATATCATTTTGGAGGAAGGTAACTTCAAGTCAATGGAACAACAAAGGAGATTGAATCCTACCATGAAAAAGTGGTGAAGAAAGAAATCATCAAGTGGTTGGATGCAAGAATTATTTACCCTATTTCTTATAGCAGTTGGGTTAATCCAGTTCAGTGCGTCCTTAAAAAGGGAGGGATGACAGTGATAACCAATGAAGCTAATGCGATAATCCCCACCGGGATAATTAGTGGAGGGAGGGTGTGTATGGATTATATGATGTTAAACAAAGTCACTTGGAAAGATCACTTCCCTCTGTCATTCATTAATCAAATGTTGGACAAGTTAGTCGGTCAAGCTTTCTACTGCTTTTTAGATGGTCACATTAGTCATAATCAAATAACCATAGCCCCTCAAGACTAAAAAAAGACCATCTTTACTTGCCCACATGGTATTTTCGCTTTCAGAAGGATGTCATTTGGTCTTTCAAATGCCTTGCTACTTTTCAGAGGTGCATGATGGCTATTTTCTCTGATCTTGTGGAAGACATCATGGAAGTTTTCATGGATGACTTCTCAGTCTTTGGGAATTCATTTGAAGCTTGTCTAGACAACTTGGGTGAAATGTTTCAATGTTGTGAAGATACTAACCTAGTTTGAACTGGAGGAAATGTCACTTCCTGATTAAGGAAGGAATTGTGTTAGGACATAAGATGTCAAAAGAAGGAATTGGAGTTGATAAGACAAAGATAGAGATAGTAGAGAGGTTAGAACCTCTAGGAAATGTTAAGGGAGTACGAAGCTCCCTAGGACATGTTGGGTTTTACCGACGTTTCATTAAAGACTTCTCTAAGATATCAAAACCTTGTTGGAGATCAATAGACAGTTTGAATTCAAAGAGGAGTGGCTCAATGCTTTTAAAATGTTGAAGGTTGCCCTGGTGAGTGCCCTATCATGTCTTCACCAGATTGGCAGTTGTCATTTGAGTTGATGTGTGATGCTAGCGATTATGTTGTGGGTGCAATGTTGGGCCAGATGTATGGAAAAGTGATCCATTCTATTTACTATGCAAGTAAAACCTTAATTGAGGCACAAAAGAACTACACCACAACAGAAAATGAGTTGTTGGCAGTAGTCTTTGGTTTTGAAAAGTTTAGTTCTTACTTGGTTGGTACAAAAATAGTTGTCTACACAGACCATGTTGCTATCAAATATCTTTTGGCCAAGAAAGATGTTAAACCGAGGTTGATAAGATAGGTATTACTTTTACAGGAATTCGAAGTGAAAATTAAGGATAAGAAAGACTTTGAGTGTTGGGGTGTATGCCCTAATCTCGTGTAGTTTGTAATATTCGATGTTTTAATAAATAAAGGTTATTTATTTATCAAACTTTCTGTCTCGTATTTTTATAAACTTAATCCAATAAACTAAGCTCCAAGGTCATATCTTTTGAGAGAACTAGAACTTGAACGGTGTGTAGTTGACACACGGAGAGGATCACGTTCGAGTTAATGACCCGAACAGTCTATAGTATATGGATAGGGTTGGAAACCTCATCTTGGTTACACTGTGGATGTGGCTTGCTTTGTATTAGATACAAACGGGGTGATCCAACTCGTTCATGTGGTTGACATGCGAGTGGGGGCATTTTGTGCAATGAGATTGTACAAGACCGGACCGTGAATTATTAGACCTACTGATGTAACACCGTTAACAGTATAGGACTAATAACTTCGTAGATGACCATTAGTGACTCGTCCTTAATCCTGAGCGTGTTACGAACTTCTGTTTGCGGGGGTCTGTCCCTTTGACTAGTACGGGTGAGGGTGGCCTGAGTACGCCCAATATGCCTACCTTCTTGGGGGCAGGACAAGGTGGGGAGCTGGGAACTTAACTACGCAAGATGGAATTCACTCATTCTCGAATTAGGGAAACTAAAGGGGTTGTTCCCTTAAGTGTTGTCTCCAGGCCTTGGACAACGGACACCCACCCTCTTAATGGAACGAGAGGGATGTTGTTTATGGTTAGACCATGCAACGTAGTTGTTCATTAGAGAAGCAGTGGGACTTAAGGAGCAAGAGGTAGACATAGGGGTAAAATGGTAATTTGACCCAACTGTGACTACGAACAACCTATGAAGGGTCAACTTACGGGCATTGGTTATATCGATGGGCACAACTTGTCCTACAGTGAGGAGAGTGCAGTTACGGGCTTTAGTGGAGTGTTACCGTAGCTAATGAATGTTGATTAACTGGGTCAAAGATTTTGATAGGTTAATCTCGTATCATTGGAGCTCGTCATCTGTAGGTCCATTAGGTTCCTCTGTTGGCTCAAATTGGACAAATTGAGGGTTTACAGTTTGGAATGGATTTGAAGTGTTCAAATTCATTAATTGGGTATATATGTCATTTATATGTGATATAATGGACATACTATATAGTTTGATGTGAATGAGATTCATAATAAACTATAGAATAACATAATTGATAAATTAATGCTAATTTGGAGAAATTGAATTGAGAGAAATTAAATTGAATTTGATTCAATTTAAAATTCCACAATTAGGCAAATGAGATTTGTATAATAAGGTATGAGATACCTTATATTATGTGATATGCAAATATGATTTGCATATCATATGATTGTGGTAAAATGGTAAATGGTGGAGATTTTAACTCCATCATTTGACATTATAAAAGGATGGAATGTGAGACATTCCATAACACTGAATCTTATTTTTGGAATTCACATCCAAAGAGAAGGAAAAACTCTCTCAAGCTCTCTCTCTCAATTCCATACTTTCTCTCCAACCCCATTCCAAAGGGAGTTCCACCACTCTCCATCTACCTCCTGAGAACAACCGAGAAGACCTTGTGGAAGTGTCTCACTATTTGGTTCGAGGATCGAGATCGTGGTTCTGCTGGATCGAGAGAGATCGTGATCGAGGAGGATTTCAAAGAAAGGTTCTTCAAGAGGTTAGTATTCCTTATACTTGTTATTTTCCTTCTCGATTTTACATGTTTAGCCTAGAATGTATGATGATATGTTCAATTTTAAGAAAATAGAAACACAACGAATCAACAACGTTTCACAATGTTTTCTGCTGCGGGAAATCCATTCCCTTCACTGAGAATGTGGTTGTTGATCACCTCTCTAGGATTGAGAATTCTCAACCTTTAGCCTCTCAACCTAATATTTAAGATTATTTTCTAGATGAACAACTTCTTTTAATTGCTAGTGTTTAGGAAATCAAGTCACCTTGGTTTGCTGGTTACGCTAATTACTTAGCTAGCAATATCCTTCCTCAGGGCCCATCCAAGCAACAATTGAAAAAGTTCTTGCATGATATGAAGTCCTATTTATGGGATGATCCTTATCTATACAAGCATTGTGTGTATGGAATCATAAAGAGATGTGTGGAAGAGAGTGAGATACCCTCTATCCTAGAACATTACCATTCATCCTCTTATGGAGGCCATTTTGGAGGCCAAAGTACGGCTGCAAAAGTATTCTAGTCATGGTATTTCTGGCCATCAGTCTTCAGAGATGCCCACATTTTCAGTAAGACTTGTGATGCATGCTAAAGGAAAGGAAACAATTGAAGAATGGATGAAATGCCCTTGACATATATTTTAGAAGTTGATCTCTTTAATGTATGGGGTATTGACTTCATGGGACCGTTTTCACCTTCCAAAGGAAATTTATATATCTTGGTTGCAGTTGACTATGTTTCCAAATGGGTTGAAGCAATGGCTTGTGAATCCAATGATGTCAAAACAGTAATGAGATTTTTGCATAGACATATATTCACCAAATTTGGGACTCTCAGAGTCTTGATCAGTGATGGGTCTCACTTTGTTAACAAAGCTACGAGTGCTTTTCTAGCCAAGTATAATGTCAGACACAAAATCTCTACACCGTATCATTCTCAAGCTAATGGGCAGGCGAAAATTTCAAATAAGGATATAAAATGTATCCTTGAAAAAGTAGTTAAGCCTCACATAAGGAATTGGTCCTTCAGGCTTGATGAACCTTTATGGGCTTATAGGATCGCCTTTAAAACACCTATTGGAATGTTCCCCCTATAGGCTTTTGTTTGGCAAACCTTATCACCTTCCCCTAGAATTTGAACATAAAGCATTTTGGGCTTTGAAGGAGCTTAATTTAGATTTAATAGTTGCAGGAAACTTGAGGATGCTTCAATTTAATGATTTGGATGAGTTTAGGAGATTCTCCTTTGAGAATGTGAAGCTTTATAAGGAAAAAACTAAAGCTTGGGATGACAAGAAACTCATTCCAAAGAAGTTTGAAGTCGACCAAAAAGTGTTGTTATTCAATTCAAGGACTAAACTTTTTCCTGGAAAGCTAAGATCTATGAGTTGGACCTTTTGTCATAGTTGAGATTTTCCCTATGGATGTTTAAGGTGCGTTGTGAAAAAGATGGAAAAGAATTCCTTATTAATGGGCAAAGATTGAAACATTATTGGGGAGAAGATTTTGCTTGTTTGGAAATTATATGGGGAATGAGAAAATTCGTTCGAGGAGTCCAATTTGATGTTGGAAATTTTCTAAGAGACTCCAAGACATTCACAATTTTCTGCATCTTTTTGTTTTTAAAGGCATATTGTTTTGTTTTTTTTAATTTGTTTTCTTTGTTAGGTTGTTTTCTTTTTAGTCTTTCATTTTGTGAAGCATATGAACCCTCATGTCATTATCTTCTATCTTAATTTAAGATAGTAAAGTAATGAGATTTCACCTACCATATTAGTAGCAATGCATTTTTCTTGAGCTCATGTGACCCTTCTAGGATGCTTTTCAATTTTTAGTTGGATTGCAACTAGCTCTAACTAATTGTACTTCTAGTTGGTTTTTTTTTTCTAATTGTGTGTAGGTCAAGGTGATGGAGATCTAATCCCCTTGAGCAGCGAAAACGAGTTTGAAATCGTAATTGCAAGCTTATTTTGGTTGAAAAGCAAAAACCAATGCATTGAAAATAAACAGAGATAAACATGCATTTCTAATCTAATTATACATGGAAATTTACATGCAAACATGTTGTGTTTAACACTTAAACTAAAATGAAGAAAGATTACCTTTGCAGTTTTTCCACACAGCAACTCCTTACTTCCAAGAAAAACAACAACACAGGAACACCAAAGAACGTCTCTGTTTTCTCCAACAGGACACAACCAGTAAGAAAACCTCCTATGACTCTGAGTTTCTACTTAGATCTTCCTTAGGTGGGAAGGATCCAACAATTGGAGAATGTAGGGAATTTTAGAGAGAATTCATGATAAAACCATTCACCAGAGAATCATCGATTGATTTCTTCTCACCAGGAGAAAAAAACTACCCTGAGGGAATAACTTCCCCCACTTCCTATCGATGGGGAGTTGGAGGGAAGTGGGGAATGTGCCACACGTTCCCCTCTTTTTTTTTATTTATTATATTATAAAACAAATAATCAAATTATTAATTAAATAATATACTTAATTAATCAAATCATATTAATTTGGATTAAACCACATTTAATCAATTTTTCCTCTAACCTATAGTTTTAATACACATCTTATGCACATTAAATTTTAACCTATAGTTTTTTCAAATATGAATCACATTCACATTTAAAATAATATTTGAACTCTTTCAAATATTTAATTCCCTCATATAATTTAATATGAATCATATTCACATTAAATTTATAATATATAGTTCCAAAACTTTATATTATATCGTATCTATATACATTAAATTTATTCCCTTCTGAATTTGAACATTTCAAATTCAAACGATCTAAGAACCCTTTACGAGCTAGAAGGTGGACCTAATGGACCTACAGATCAGAAGCTCCGAGATTGCTCGGTTAATCTCATTAACCTCCCAATCAACATTCGTTAACTGTGGGAACACTCCACTAAAGTCCTGCAGCTACACTCTTCTCACTGCAGATATATTTCTGTGTCCACAGATATTGACCAATAACAGGAAGTCAATCCTTCACGAATGTTCCTAACACCAGCTGGGTCAAATTACCATTTTACCCCTGGATTACATCTTGTACCTTAAGTACCAGTGCTCCTCTAATGAACAATTTGTTTGTGGTCCTACCAACAAATAGAGTCACTCTCGGGCCAATGAGAGGGTCGGGCCCTTTGTTCAAGTCCTGGAGACACCACTTAAGGGAACATTCCTCTACTTACCCTAGTAGGCGGGAAGGAGTGAATTTCATCTTGCTAAGTTAAGTTCTCAGTCGCTCACTCCGTCTTGTCCCCAAGAAGGTAGGCATATTGAGTCGGCGAATTTGGCCACTCTCACCCATACTAGTCAAAGGACAATCCCTCGCGAATAGGAGTTCGTAACCTGCTCAGGATTGAGATCAAGTTGCCTAGGTCATCCTAGTGAAATAGAAACCTAACTAGTTAACGGAGTTACATCTAGTGGTTACTATTTCGCGGTCTGGTCTTATGTAATCTCATTACATAGGATATCCTCACTCACATGTCATCTACACGAACACCTTAGGATCACAGTGTTTGTATCTTATACAAAGTGAGTCACATCCATAGTTTTACCAGGGAAAGGTACCTAAACCTTATCCCCTTACTATAGACCCTTTAGATTGTATCTCGAACTGAGATCCTTTATATGTACACTACATTCAGTTAAAGATACATTCTATAGCCTTGGATGTTTAGTTTATTGGATTTAGGGTTAAAACAATGGCAATATCGTAAATAACGAACAATAAATCTTTATTGAAATAATAACACTTTATTACAATAATTAGAACATAATTACAAACTATGAGTTTTAGGGCACAAACCCCAACACAAGGAGCACATAGCAAAAGTTGAAGATTCTTTGGGAGAGAGCATGTCCTTGGGTAGAGAAGAAGCAGAAAATCCACTTAAAATTTTCAGTTTGGCAGCTTGCTTCATGGTCTTACTCATTACCTAATGTCAGCAAAATTTTACCTATATCACATGCAAGCTATAGGGAAGACGTTTCGACCAGAAGAGTTAGCCTAGCTATCCCATCCTAGTTGAAAAAGGACATCCTGACAACAATTTTTATGACAACAAATTTGTACTTGACAAGCTATTTTTCTTGCAATTTCAAGTTAAAAGAGGACAAAGAATGCTCTTATCCATGATTCAAAACTTACCCATGATCTAGCATAAATAGGGGATAGTGAGGATAGTAATAAGGCAAGATTTGAAAGTTGAAGGAAAATTACAGGCAAAAGCTGAGAGTTAATTACCCGAGAGCTTCAAGATTTTCTTTGCCCCTCGTTTGCAAGATTTTTCTTCTTTTTATTTTATTTTACTATTTAAAGTTATCCTACACAAGCTTAACTATGTGGAAGAGAGGAAAAGTTTGAGGCAAAAATGCTAAGGAGGTCGAGAGCCTTAAGTCCCATGAGCAGCTGGGAAGCCAAGCTGAAAGAGCCTTTACTTCTAAGTCTTCTAGATATGCCACGAGGAGTTGCAAGGAGAAAGAAGGTCAATATTGGGAAGATACTAAACAACAAGTGTTTGAAATTCCATTTGCACCCTCTCATTCTCCAAAGAAGGGGAAGAAGAAGGGCAAGGGAAAGAAGCAATTTGAGGAGAAGTAAATTGAAGTTAAGTTCCATTGGCTTCACCTTCAACCAAGAAAGAAGGTATGAATTCTAAAGCTAAAGAGAAAGAAAAAGTGATAGAGGTCGAGCAAGAAGAGGAGGAAGATCATTCTACCCCGAACCAATTCCTCAATGATAGGGCCCGAGCGAAGTTAGAAAGGCTAACCGTTAGACCCTTATTGATGGAGAAAGATTTTTCCTCGAATCTCTACTTGTTGCACCATTTCTAGCCAAGAATATTCATAATTTGGGTTGGGAAACTTTATGCAAAGAGTCGTAAGGATGATAACACTACACGCAAGCGCACGTGATCGAAGTAATATAAAACTAGAGTATTCCAGATTATCGAGCCCAAGAGAACGGATTTTAATAAAATCAATTGAGAAAAACATAACTTGTTGGCAAATTGCAATTAGAAGGTAACCAAAGATAAAATGATTGTCGGGTCGTTTTGACTAAAATAAAAAGGATTTAAAAACAATGGAGAGTTAAGGGATTCAAGAGTGTGCATGTCATTTAATTGGAAAGACAATGCAACTCCAACGCAATTGCATGGGGTTGCAATTGCATGGGGTTGCAATTGTAATGCAACTGCAATACAATAATGATTCCAACTAACATTCAAATGGAGTAAGCTGAGTTCTACTCCTATTCGATCCTCTTTGAGGTGTCTTTAGGAGATTGAGTGATTAAACCTATATGTCTATAGTTAATCTATCTCAGGTGAATTAGCATACAACTCTAAGATTTTGGAGTCTCGCCCTATGCCTAGGGTCGAAGTTTCAGGAGTTATGTCTAAGCCTTTTCCTCCATTCCTTTTGGGATATCCGCTTCCGCTCAACCCTTTTGGTGTCGAGTTTAAGCTACACAAGCAACTCTAGATGGCTAGCTAAAGTTACCCACATTAAAATTCACCAAAAGCAAACTCTATTTAAAAGTTAGTTGAATTGCTTTTGCTTTGGAGCTTTATGTCTTTCCTTTAGGGCATTCACATCTTGAATCCCTAAGGAAAAGTTAGCTCCTCATGAATAAAATGATAAAAAAAAAAGTGAAGTTTCAGCTTGAGGGAACATTTAAATGCTTCCTTAAATACTCATAATAAACTCTTAATCTACCACTATTTAGCCAGAACCGAGAATAAAACAGAAGGACCATTCTGAATATATGAAACCAATGCGTGAGACTTAAGATTCGATAACTGAAATACATCTTTATTAAAAAGATGAAGACAAAATTCGGAGACAAATCATAATTGTATTTTAAACGTACTGAAAAACTGGAACATGAAATACTAAACGGATAACTAACGTCTTACAACTCATTCCAAATGTAAGGAAGAGAACTAGGTTCAACACAACGTTCAACTATGGAAAATAGAAACTAATACAGTAACTTGAGTAAGAACAAAACAAACGATGAAAAGTTAAACAACAAAGAAAACAGTAAGCGCCAGAATCGCAGATTGTATTCGTAGAGTAGCAAGGATCCCTCGATTTCTTCACGCCTTTCTCGAGCGTTTTCTTCTCTATTTATAGAGACTTTTTGCTACTAGGGTTTTCCAGACGGCTGCTCTCTTTCTCTCCTTCCAGAAGATGTGGTAATTTTCGTGATTTTTGTTTTCCTTTAACTATCAGATCTGCAAAATTCTGCAAACTGCTATGCAATTGCATTGGCCTTGCATTCCTACATTAAAACTACAATAAGTGAGTTTCCTTTCTTTTTTTTTTTTTTTGTCTTTAAAGAATCTTGTTGTTCCTAAGCACCTTTTCCTATTATTTTCTACTTAAAGCTTATTTATCCACGAGTATGACACAAAATAAAAGCTAAATAATTTCTATAAATGAGAATTATCAAAGGAGTCATTCCCTATATAGTAAGGGAATTTTACGCCAATATCTACATGTCGTGTGGCCAAACATCTATTGTTCGTGGAGTGCATGTTGACTTGTTAGCTCCTCATGTTGATTTGTAAGGGACCTTCAATGAGATGCTTATGGCACCGACCGAAGCACATCTCAATTCAACCTTAAGTGTAGTTGGAGTGGAAGGAGCTTAATGGAGAGTTGCTCGCACCGGAGTGAGGGTGATGTTAACATCTTACCTTACACTCGAAGCTGACATATGGCTTTCCTTCATCAAATTGCATTATGCCTACCACACATGACTCAACGATTTTTTGAGATAGGATTCTTCTCATCTATATCGTTCTTTTGGAGTTGAAGATTGATGTAGGAAGCCTCGCCTTTTGGAAAATTGTGGAGTGTTGGAGAAAGAATGTTGGCAAGATCTATTTTCCTAGGTTGATCACCACTTTTATGTCTACATTGTGGAGTATCTTATTATCCTTGGGAGGAAAAGCTCTATCCAAAAGGAACCCTTAGTGTGTCTATGGATCTTCAATTTCATGGTGGATCCAAGAGAGGAATGGGCCTAGCCATGGGCATTGATCAACTCATTGAACAAAACACCACCATGTTAAGTCTATTGAACCATTCAAGCTCTCAATCTAGATGCTATTGAGATTATTCCAGTCAAAGGGACTTTGCTTTGAAAGAGGGCATGCATGCCAATTTCACACATCCTTATCTGGAATTCCCAGAATTTGCAACCGTGGATCCCTTCAGATGCTGAAGACAACATGGGAGAGGATGATGACTTGCTTTCAAATGAAGGAGATGCTTAGCAAGGCCGAACTCAAGGGGAGATCTTGCTTCGTTGTGGTTATTTTCCCTACTTTATGTGTGTGTTGTTGTCAGTTTTGTTTCTCTTTCTGTTTGTTGTTGTTGTTTTGTATTTGTGTGTTGCTTTTTAGTTTCTCTTATTACCATGTTGGAAGGGAATGAATGTTGCTGAATTTTGTTGGATTAGGGAGAAGCTTAGATCATGTATCTTTTGTTTTGATGATGAATGAAAAGAAAATTATGCTGCTGTTTTTTTTTTTTTTTTTTTGCTATGGACAAATTAGCATGTTGTTTTTTATTTTCCTTGTTTCGAGCTTTATTTTAAGGAATCCAAGCTAGATACTACATGCTTAAATGTGTTAAGCAAGCCCGCTAAGATTTAACAACTCATTTAGTAAAGTTTAGAACCTAGTAGTCATGACATTCTAGGCAACCTCAAAACTTCATAATACTCCAAAGTTTGCTTCTTTGTCATTAGTGATCATTTTAAGTTTGGGAGTTTGTCTCTAAGCCAACCACTTACCACAATGAGGACAATGAGATTTTAAGTTGAGGGGTGAGGAAGCCTTCAAGAGAAAAATTTGTTGAAAGAAAAGTAATGAAAAATTATGAAAAACTCTAAGAATTAAAAATCTTCAATTCCATAAAGTTCTACTAGGCTAAAAAGTTAAAGTGAGAGTTAAGTATTGTGCTCGTTGTTAGGTGAACTTTACTAACCATGTCGTCACTTAAATCAAAGGTGCTTTGTCAAAAACTCTACTTTCCCTTTGCTTAGGTGTGTTGCATCACCAATGTGACCATTCTATGAACGATGGGAAGTTAAAAAAAATGAAAAGGCTTAGGGAATTGAACTTCTCCTTTGCTTAGTTGTGTTGCATCACCAATGTGACCATGCTAAGAACTATGGAAGAGATTTTCTCTTTTAAGAACTTTAAGGAATTGAAGAGAGCATTAACCCATAACTTTAAATTTAAAAGAACGGATTGAAATATCACAAATTTGGAAGCAAAACAAAGTTTTGAGTAGTGCCTTGTGCAAGGAGAGTTGCTATGAATGGAGGATTGAAATCTAATTGGTTGAATTTGAAAAAATAGTGTTAAAGCTTGGTTGGATTTGCATTAAAAGCCTTGTGAAAGTGTGTCTATCTTGTTGAATCCTGTGAAAGCTACGCAAAGAAAGCATGAGAAACAATGTTGTGCATTTCGCTAATCTAGATTTGTGAAGTTTAAAGTTGAGAAAAATTTATCATTTCCCTTAAGGAGCTAACACTCATTGGGGACAATGAGTAGTTTAAGTTTGGGGGTTTGATATCTCTCCAATATAGAGTTATTTATCTCTATTTTTGCTACTAAACTTTGCATTACTGTGCTTCAAGTGTTGCCTTTTAGCTTCTTATCTTCCTAAACTGTGCATGTTGCTTGTGTTTTGATCATTACTTGACTTTAACATTAACAATAAGTGAAATTATGATATTTGTGTCTTAATGGAGGTATTTCGTTTGTTTAGGAAGAAGAAAGTTGAAAACAGAAGCTTTGGAAAAGCTAAAGGTTGTTCTGGAAAACTTTTTGCTTCAGCAATCTGGAAGTTAACTTTGCTTCAGCAATCTAAAATGTTGTGTTTGACAGTTATTGTAGCACCTACATGGAATTTTCTCAAATTGAGCATGTGATTAATCAACTTATCAGATCTAACTCTAGTTAGAAGTACTTGGGTTTTAGTTAGGGTTGACTTGACTCTGGTTAGGGTTCATTTAAGACTTATAAAAGCATTTCATTCTAAGTGTTGGAGACAAATGAGTATCATTTTCGGCTAGGACTTGTTCCAAAAGGAAGAAATTCAAGAAGGAAGATCAAGAAAGAATTGTGTGGGCTAAGAAGCTTCATCAAAAAGAGAGTTCTTACTTAGATCTATCTTTGTATCACTTTCTTTATCATAGATTGCACTTTCTATCTTGAACCCTTTCCTTTCTTGTATGAAACCTTGAGGTCAAGACCTCTAGTTGAGTTGAACTTCATTTCTATCATCTAATTTGTAAAGATTATGCACTTTCATGTTTATGAAGGGAATCGAAGTCCCCGCAGCGGAAGCGATTGCGAATCACGCGCTCTTAATTTAGTTACAATGGAAAATTCAAGAATCTAAACATAGATTAAGCATAAAATAAGAGTTTGGACAGCAAGAAGTTACCTATGAAGAACCTTTCTTCAAGTGCTCCTCTCTCCACGGTCACGATCTCAGCAACAAGAACTCCAACGTGCGAAGACACGACCACCGGATCTTCTCCGTTGTTCTCTAGGTGAGGGAGGAAGGTGGGTTCCCTTTAGGAGTGGTGAGGAATTTTGTGAGAGAGATTTGTGTTTTGGAACTCTTCCAACAACACAACAAGGAGGCTAGGAATTCTATGAAAAACCCTTAACCTAGTTGCATCTCATGCAACCATATATATAGAGAATTGGGATGAAAATGACCATCCTACCCCTCCTTTAATCTCTCTTTAGTATATAGTCTAAATCACATTAAAACTATATATTATATCAATTATACCATATATAATTGATATAACTCCTCATGTATGAAATTGAACACTTCAATTTCACTCCTAACTTTATACCCTCTATATTACCATGTTGAGCCAACGGAGGGATCTAATGAACCTACAGATCATGAGCTCGAATGATGTGAGATTAACTGATCAAACTCTTTGATCCAGTTAATCAATATTCATTAACTACAAGTCACTCCACTATAGACTTGTAGATGCACTCTCCTCACTGTAGATATTATTGTGTCCACTAATATAGTCATTGCCCATGAGTCGACCCTTCACAGGTTGTTCGTAATCACAGCTGGGTCAAATTACCGTTTTACCCCTGTGATTACCTCTTTGCTCCTTAAGCACCACTGACCCTCTAATGAAAAACAAGTCTAAGGTTCTACCTTAGACTCATACCCTCGTAGAGGACGGGGCCTCGTTGTTCAAGACCTGGAGTCAGTTCTTAAGGGAACAACCTATCTGATTCCTCGGTAGAGGAATAAGTGAATTCCATCTTGCACAGTTAAGTTTCGAGCTACCTACGAGGTTCTGTCCCTGATAAGGTAGGCTTATTGAGTCATTTCACAGCCACTCTCACCCATACTAGTCTAAGGACAAACCCTATAAGCGGGGAGTTCTTAACTTGCTCAGATTCAGTCAAGTCACTAATGACCATCTATAAATTACTAGTCTTAACTCATTAACGGTGTTATCTTTGGTTAGACTAATAATTTCATGATCCATCTTGTATGAACTCTTCATACAGATGCCCCCACTCGCATGTCAACTACATGAATGAGTTGGATTACCTCATTTGTACTAATTACAAAGTGGGTCGCATCCATGGTGTTACCAGAATGAGGGTTCCAACCTTATTCTTATACAATAGACTATTTAGGTTATAATCTTGAATTCAACCCAAATAGTGTCCACTTCACTAATTTCAAGATAAACGTTATAACCTTGGAGATTAGTTTATTGGATTTATAAAAGAATAATCTTATCAAAACAAATAACACTTTATTTAATAGATCAAGATTACACAAGTTTAGGGCATAAATCCCAACAATCTCCCACTTGACCTAAAGCTTGTGGAGTACTAAACATTACATTAATGTAAATACAATAAACTAGGGCATTTAAACCCTTTGTATAAAATACTCCCACTTGCCCTAGTTGGGGAAGACTTATAAACCTAGACCTTCTAGGTGACTCTCAAATACTTTAGCCGTGAGAGCCTTTGTAAAAGGATTAGCAATGTTGTGCTCTGAGGCTATCTTCATGACAATCACGTCTCCTCTATGCACGATCTCCCGGATGAGATGATACTTTCGCTCTATATGCTTTCCCCTCTTGTGACTTCGGAGTTCCCTCGAATTTGCCACTGCACCACTGTTATAGCAATACAATGTGACGGGCAAAGTCATATTTGGAACAACTTCCAAATTTAGCATAAATTTCTTTAACCAAACGGCCTCCTTTAGCTTTGCTTCATAAGTTGCTACATATTCGCCTCCATGGTGGAATCGAATGATGCATCCTTGCTTGACGCTTCGCCACACTACGACTCCTCCGTTAAGAGTGAAAACGACCGATGTAGATTTACGAGAATCTTTATCATCGAAAAGTCGAGTAATTGTCTATCCTGTAAGGATCAAATCCTTAGCCCCATACACAAACATGTAGTTCCTTGTTCTCCGAAGATACTTAAGGATCGTTTTAACCGTTGTCCAGTGTTCAAGTCCTAGATTGGATTGATACCTCACGACCATCCTAATCGCAAAAAGGATGTCGGGCCTAGTACACAACATGGCGTACATCAGGCTCCCAACAGCTGATGCGTAAGGAATCCGTCTCATATCCTCAACTCCTTGAGGTGTCTTAGGACACTGTTCCTTAGACAAATGGATTCCATGTCTAAAAGGCAACAAGCCCTTTTTGGAATCTTGCATCTTAAACCTTGACAACACTTTGTCTATGTATGATGCTTGAGACAAGGCTAGTGTTCTATTCTTGCGGTTAGGACAATGCGGATCCCAAGAACAAATTGCGCATCACCCAAATCTTTCATTTGAAATTGCGTTGCTAGCCATTCCTTAATGTCAGTAAGATAACCTACATCATTCCCAATGAGTAGGATATCATCCACATAGAGAATTAGGAAAGCGACAGAATTATTGATGATTTTCTTGTAGACACAAGGTTCATCATCATTCTGGTCAAAACAATAAGATCTGATAGCCTCATCAAATCTTATATTCCAGGACCTAGAGGCTTGTTTCAGTCCATAAATCGACCTTTTAATCCTGCAAACCTTTTGCTCTTTTCCTGGTTCAATGAACCCTTTGGGTTGGTCCATGTAGATGGTTTCCTCAAGATTGCCATTCAAAAAGGCTATCTTGACATCCATTTGCCATACCTCATAGTCATAATATGCGGCAATGGCAAGAAGGATACAGATAGACTTTACCATAGCAACAGGTGAAAAAGTTTCCTTAAAGTCAACCCTTCAACTCAGGTATAACCTTTTTGCTACTAGTCTAGCTTTAAAGGTTTGCACCTTCCCATCTGCACCACGTTTTCTCTTGTGGATCCACTTACAACCTATAGGTTTTACCCCATCAGGCTTATCTACAAGATCCCAAACAGAATTGAAAGTGCATAGACTCTATTTATTTGTCCATGGCTATGACCCATTTGTCTTTGTCAATGTCAATCATTGCTTGATTATAAGTCAATGGATCCTCACAGTTGTCATCTAGTATAACAACTTGGGTTTCAGCTAAACTCATGTAGCGGTCAGGCTGTATCACAACCCTCCCACTACGTCGAGGCATACTCAACTCTTGAGATGGACCCTCTTGACTAGACAAACTAGTATCAACAACTCTTGTTGACGTACTAGTGTTCTTATCAGCAACCTTTGCTATTGTTTTGTCTAACTCACTCAACACTACCTTACTTTGTGGTCCCTTATGTGGTCCTCCTCCAAAAAAGTGGCATTTGTCGACACAAAGACCTTATCTTCCTAAGGATCATAGAATAAATCACCTCTTGTTTCTTTTGGGTATCCTACGAATAGGCACAACTTTGAACGTGAATCCAACTTCTTTGGATTTGTCACAAGCACATGTGTTTGGGCATCCATATTCTCAAGTGACATAAACTACCTTTACGTCCTTTCCGAGTTCAAGAGGTGTTTGAAAACACTTTTGGAGGGCACACTATTCAATATATATACCGCAGTCTCCACTGCATAACCCCAAAAGGAACTAGGGAGATGAGCATAACTCATCATTGATCAAACCATGTCCAACAAGGTTCTATTTCTCCTTTCCGATACACCGTTTTGTTGTGGTGTGTCGGGAGCTGAGAGTTGGGATGTAATTCCATGTTCTATCATATAGTTCTGGAATTTTAAATCCATGTACTCTCCACCTCGATGCGATCGAAGGGTTTTAACTCTTTTACCTAATTGATTTTCAACCTCGGTCTTGAATTCCTTGAACTTTTCAAGTGCTTCAGACTTGTGGTGCATTAGGTAAATATGCCCATATCTGGAATAATCATCAATAAAAGAGATGAAATATTCATATCCTCCCCTGGCTTTAACATTCATCGGACCACAAAGGTCTGAATGTATAAGCTCTAGAGTATCTTTGGCTCTATAACCTTTTCCACTTTTAGTCATCTTGCCTTCTAGGCAAGATTCACATACTGGCAAGGAATTTTCTTCTAACTCGTTTAGAAGTCCGTTCTTTACCAATCTCTCAATCCTATTGAGATTAATGTGACCCAATCTTAGATGCCAAAGGTGAGCATTTTCTTTAGGAGAAATTTTTTGTTTCTTAGTTTGTGCGTTTGCAGTTTTAAATAATTCAGTGTTCAAAACCATTTTGACTGAATTAGGCCTTAAAACATACAATCCATTTTCTAATGAAGCTGAACATATTTCTAAATCTTTCTTCAAAATAAACACTTTATTCATAGAAAAGGAAACAGAAATACATTGTTCAATAAGGCAAGAAATGGAAATAAGATTTCTAGTAAACCCTGGTATCACTAATATATTGTCCAACAATACATATTTCTTGCCAAAATAAAGGTTCATTGTGCCTACTGCTACAACTGAGACGACTTCTCCATTTCCAACCCGGAGCGTTATCTCTCCTTGTTGTAGCTGCTGCCAGGAATCTTATTATTTCCAAGTTCTAAATACTTTAAAACTAATAATTAACCTTAGGTGACATGCATATTATGTTATAGTGCTTGATCATTCATCACATGAATAATAAAACATTCATAGCATATTCATCTCATGAAAAATAATGCATGTCAATCCTGTCCAAAAATTAATATAACAACCTTATATTAATTAATCATGCAAACTATATAATATAACTCCTTATATTATAAATGATGCATGAAAATGCTTAACCTAAGGTGGGATTTCTAAAAAAAATAAGCATACACTATGCATGGCAATAATTACACAACAATTGCATAATTAAAATAGCAAAAATTAGAAAAATTTTGGCACCCTAGAATTAATTTTAATTAATATAATCTAATTATATTAATTAAAATTAAATATATTAAATATAAAATGTTTTTTAATTAAATATATTAATAAAATCCGTTTTATGCTCGTTGCTCCTTGCGTGAAACGGTTTCGGCGTTGCAACGTTGATAGCAGCGTTGCAATGCTGCTTTTATCGTCTTCTGTCGAGCGTTGCAACGCTGTCGTCTTCTCCAGCTGCGCTCCTGCCGCAGTGGCATTGCAACGCCATTCACAAACAGCCATAGGAATCTCCATTCCTTGCTCGTTTTCGCTTCGATCTTCTCAGCAACCGCTTTGCCTCGATCGACACGGACTTACAGACTCGATTTACAATTAAATTTGCCTAAAACACCGGGCCCTTACATTGAACATTTCAATAGAAATTGTAAATCTAAGTGCCAAAATTGAAAACATCTAATTTTGTAAAAACCGTTCATACATCTCATGCACAAAACAGTAAATCCCACCTTATTCTTGAAAATTTCAGAACATAAATCAAGAACGCAATTGGGCTATGATACCAATTGAAGGGAATCGAAGTCCCTGCAGCGGAAGCGATTGCGAATCGCGCGTTCTTAATTTAGTTACAATGGAAAATTCAAGAATCTAAACATAGATTAAGCATAAAATAAGAGTTTGGACAGCAAGAAGTTGCCTTTGAAGAACCTTTCTTCAAGTGCTCCTCTCTCCACGATCACGATCTCAGCAACAAGAACTCCAACGTGCGAAGACACAACCACCGGATCTTCTCCGTTGTTCTCTAGGTGAGGGAGGAAGGTGGGTTCCATTTAGGAGTGGTGAGGAATTTTGTGAGAGAGATTTGTGTTTTGGAACTCTTCCAACAATACAACAAGGAGGCTAGGAATTCTATGAAAAACCCTTAACCTAGTTGCATCTCATGCAACCATATATATAGAGAATTGGGATGGAAATGACCATCCTACCCCTCCTTTAATCTCTCTTTAGTATATAGTCTAAATCACATTAAAACTATATATTATATCAATTATATCATATATAATTGATATAACTCCTCATGTATGAAATTAAACACTTCAATTTCACTCCTAACTTTATACCCTCTATATTACCATGTTGAGCCAATGGAGGGATCTAATGGACCTACAGATCATGAGCTCGAATGATGTGAGATTAACTGATCAAACTCTTTGATCTAGTTAATCAATATTCATTAACTACAAGTCACTCCACTATAGACTTGTAGATGCACTCTCCTCACTGTAGATATTATTTTGTCCACTGATATAGTCATTGCCCATGAGTCGACCCTTTCACAAGGGTTGTTCGTAATCACAAACTGGGTCAAATTACCGCTTTTACCCCCGTGATTACCTCTTTGCTCCTTAAGCACCACCGATCCTCTAATGAACAACAAGTCTAAGGTCCTACCTTGACTCATACCTCTAAATGAGGGCGGGGCCCCGTTGTTCAAGACACGAGTCGATTCTTAAGGGAACAACCTATCCGATTCCTCAATAGAGGAATGTGTGAATTCCATCTTGCACAGTTAAGTTCCGAGCTACCTACGAGGTTCTGTCCCTGAGAAGGTAGGCTTATTGAGTCGGCTCACGGACCACTCTCACCCATACTAGTCTAAGGACAAACCCTATAAGCAGGAGTTCTTAACTTGCTCGGATTCAGTCAAGTCACTAATGACCATCTATAAATTACTAGTCTTATCCTCATTAACGATGTTTATCTTTGGTTAGACTAATAATTTGCGATCCATTCTTGTATGAACTCTTCATACAGGATGCCCCCACTCGCATGTCAACTACATGAATGAGTTGGATTACCTTATTTGTACTAATTACAAAGTGGGTCGCATCCATGGTGTTACCAGAATGAGGTTTCCAACCTTATTCTCATACCATAGACTATTTAAGTTATAATCTTGAATTCAACCCAAATAGTGTCCACGACACTGATTTCAAGATAAACGTTATAACCTTGGAGCTTAGTTTATTGGATTTATAAAAGCAAGACTGTAATCTTATCAAAACAAATAACACTTTATTTAATTGATCAAGATTACACAAGTTTAGGGCATAAATCCCAACAGTTTAATGGGTACAATTTCAAACCTTGTAAAGTTATTTGGTTGTTGTTGGGTGTGTGTATGTCTCTTGATGTTGGAAGATTGGTTGTGTTAATTACTTGAATGTTGGAATTAGATTTGGCCAATTTAATTCCCATCTCGTTTCTTGCTTTTTGAAAGAAGAGGAAATCGATTTACCATCTCCATTCTAGGATAAAACACTAAGAGTAATCATGTGTCAAAGAAGGGAAGATTGAGAACGATCTCACACCTAGAATATTAGCAAGAGCATATTAGGCATTTTGAATGGTAATTCACTTGCTAAAAATTTAGGTAAGTTTTGGAAAAAACTACCATGAACACTTGCTATGATGTCAAGAGGTTTACATAGGCTTAATAGGAAGTAACTAGCTACATAAGTGTCCTTTGGTTTGCACCTAGTTGTCTTTAAAATGAACTCAAGCATCCCCACCATGTGAATATTTATTTCTTGTTATTTCTTTTATTTATCTTACTTTTCATGCCATTTATCTTGCTTTCCTTTACTTGCTTTCATTTACCGCTTTTCATTTACTCACTTTCTTTTATCGCTTTCATTTACATGCTTTCATTTACTTTCCTTGCATTTACTTTCTTAACATTTAAATTCATTTTCCAAAACCAACTCTATCATTTTCTTTTCTTTTTGGATACCTTAAAATTCACTGTAAAAGACTTGAACTTGGCTAAGAATTACATTTAGTCCTTGTGGAGACGATACTCTTATACTTATTACTTGTTGCAACAAGACTATGTATATTTACATATCTGAAGGCGTGTTGTAATTAATTTATAACTATTTTTTACCACGCACATACCACATCATTCCTCATGTGGTCTTCCTCCAAGAAAGTAGCATTTGTCGATACAAATACTTTGTTTTCTTGAGAGTCATAGAAAAGAACACCTCTCGTCTCTTTAGGATAGCCTACAAATAGGCATAACCTTGAAGTGTTGTCTCCAGGGCTTGAACACTTCAAGGTTCTTTGACTAGTACGGGTGAGGGTGGTCACAGTTACTCGCCCAATATGTCTATCTTCTCAGGGACAGGACCACGTGTTGAGCTGGGAACTTGACTACGCGAGATAGAATTCACTCGTTCCCAATTTAGGAAAATTAGAGGGGTTGTTCCCTTAAGTGTTGTCTTCCGGGCTTGAACAACGGGGCCCCACCCTCTCACTGGCTCGAGAGGGTTGTTGTTTATGGTTGAACCGTGCAACATAGTTGTTCATTAGAGGAACAGTGGGACTTAAGGAGCAAGAGGTAGACACATGGGTAAAATGATAATTTGACCCAGCTGTGGCTACGAACAACCTGTGAAGGGTCGACTCACGGGTATTGGTTATATCGATGGACACAACTTGTCATACAGTGATGGGATTGCAGCTACGGGCTTTAGTGGAGTGTTACTGTAGCTAATGAATGTTGAATAACTGGGTCAAAGAGTTTGACGGGTTAATCTCGGATCATTGGAGCTCGTCATCTGAAGGTCCGTTAGGTCTCTCGGTTGGCTCAAATTGGACAAATTGAGGGTTTACAGTTTGGTAGGAATTTGAAGTGTTCAAATTCATTAATTGGGTAATTATGTCATTTATATGTGATATAGTTGACATAATATATAGTTTGATGTGAATGAGATACATAATAAACTATAATATAGCCTAGTTGATTAATTAGTGCTACATTGGAGAAATTGAATTGAGAGAAATTAAATTGAATGTGATTCAATTTAAAATTCCACATTTATACAAATGAGATTTGTATAATAAGGTATGAGATACCTTATATTATGTGATATGCAAATGATTTGCATATCATATGGTTGTGGTAAAATTGTGATTTGGTGGAGGTTTTAACTCCACCACACACTAATATTTAAAGGGCTTGCAAGAAGCCTTTTAGGAGACTTTTGCCATTTTTCGGATTTTCATCCAAAGAGAGCATCTCACAATTCTCTCAATCTCTCTAAATTCTCTCTAGAGTTCTCCTTACCCAAAACCAAAGGGAGTCCTACAACTCTCCCTCAACCTCTCCAGAACAACCGAGAAGGCCCTTTGGAAGTATCTTGTTGTTCGGTTCGAGGATCGAGTTCGTAGAGATCGTTGGTTCGAGAGGGATCGAGATCGAGAAGGAGAAAACGTTGAAGAAGAGTTCTTCAAGAGGTTAGTAGGTCTTTACCTACTGTTTTCTCTTGTTTTTATGCATGTTTAGCCTATGATTAATGAGATTAATTCAATTTTAAAATACGAATTACACAACGAAACAATGACATTTCACAACGTTTTCTGCCGTGGGAATTCAAAATCCCTTCAGTTTTATTTCTCTTTTCTAATACATCGTTTTGCTAAGGTGTACCAGGTGTTGAGAGTTGGGATTGGATTCCATGTTCTATCATATAGTTTTGGAATCTTACGTCCATGTACTCTCCACCTCGATCAGATCTAAGTGCTTTAAGTATTTTACCTAATACATTTTCAACTTCAGTCTTAAACTCTTTGAACTTTTCAAGAGTTTCAGACCTACGATTCATTAGGTACAAGTAACAATGCCTCGAATAATCATCTATAACGAGATAAAATATTTGTACCTTCCTCTAGCCCCTACATTCATTTGACCATAGAGATTCGAATCTACAAGCTCTAAAGGTTCTTTGGCATGAAGACTTTTTCTACTAAAAGATCTTTTGGTCATTTTTCCTTCTAGATGGGATTCTCAGGGAGGTAAAGAATCATCTTCTAACTAACTTAGAAGTCCATTCTTCACTAGTCTCTCAATTCGGTTGAGATTGATGTGACCAAGTCTTAGATGCCAAAGAAGAGTATTGTTACTTGGAGAAATTTTGTGCCTTTTACTTTTAGTGTTAGCAGTTTTAAACATCTCATGATTTATAATTGCTTTAGTTTCAGTTGGTTTTAACACATATAGATTATTTTCTAATTTTGCTAAACAAATAAAGACACCTTTTACAGAAATGAACGCTTCATTAAAAGAAAACTGTACATGATATCCTTGTTCAAGCAAAGTAGAGATAGATATTAAGTCCCTTTTAATTCTATGAACTATATAAAAAAATTTCAAAAATAAAAAACTATCTCGAAAAAATAATTTGGCATCTCCCAGTGCACGAGCTAAGACGACGTTCCCGTTCCAATCATAAGAGACATCTCACCCTTTTTCAGCTCTGTGAATCAGCTAGTTTCTTGCAAAGAAGAACAAACATGATTGAAGGCTCTTGAATCAAGTATCCAGGCAGAATCATCATTCTCCACTAAACAAGTTTCTATGACAAGTAAATCATATTTACCTTATTTCTCCTTTTTCTTTTCAGCGACGTACTTTGGGTGGTTGTGTTTCCAATTGTTGGGATGTATGTCCTCATCTCATGTAGTTTGTAATATTCCAGGTTGTAAATCAATAAGAGTTATTTATTTCAATATTGTGTAATAAATAAGAGTTATTTATTTAAACTTCGTGTCTCACATTTTTCATAAACTTAATCCAATAAACTAAACTCCAGGGTCATTCCATTATGAGAGAAGTAAGAACTTGAACGGTGTGTAGTGGACACACAGGGAGGATCACGTTCGAGTTAATGACCCGAACAGTCCACAGTATATAGATAGGGTTGGAGACCTAATCCTTGATACACTGTAGATGCGACCCGCTTTGTATTAGATACAAACGAGGTGATCTGACTCGTTCATGTGGTTGACATGCGAGTGGGGGCATCCTGTGCAATGAGATTGTACAAGACTGGACCGTGAATCATTAGACTTACTGATGTAACACCGTTAACAGTATAGAGCTAATAATTTCGTAGATGACCATTAGTGACTCGACACGAATCCACGAGCGTATTACGGACTCCTCGCATGCTGCGGTCCGTCCCTTTGACTAGTACGGGTGAGGGTGGTCTTGGTTACTCGCCCAATATGTCTATCTTCTCAGGGACAGGATCACGTGGGGCGCTGGGAACTTGACTACGCAAGAAGAAATTCACTCGTTCTCGACTTTAGAGAAACTAGAAGGGTTTTCCCCTTAAGTGTTGTGTCCAGGGCTTGAACAACGGGGCCCCACTCTCTCATTGGCCTGAGAGGGTTGTTGTTTATGGTTGGACCATGCAACGTAGTTGTTCATTAGAGGAGCAGTGGGACTTAAGGAGCAAGAGGTAGACATAGGGGTAAAATGATAATTTGACCCAGCAGTGTCTACGAACAACCTGTGAAGGGTCGACTCATGGGTATTGGTTATATCGATGGACACAACTTGTCCTACAATGATGAGAGTGGAACTACGGGCTTTAGTGGAGTGTTACCGTAGCTAATGAATGTTGAATAATCGGGTCAAAGAGTTTGATAGGTTAGTCTCGGATCATTGGAGCACGTCACGTGTAGGTCCATTAGGTCCCTCGGTTGGCTCAAATTGGACAAATTGAGGGTTTATAGTTTGGTGTGAATTTGAAGTGTTCAAATTCATTATTTGGGTATTTATGTCATTTATATGAGATATAGATGACATAATATATAGTTTGATGTGAATGAGATTCATAATAAACTATATGATAACCTAATTGATTAATTAGTGCTAATTGGAGAAATTGAATTGAGAGAAATTAAATTGAATGTGATTCAATTTATAATTCCACACTTATGCAAATGAGATTTGTATAATAAGGTATGAGATACCTTATATTATATAATATGCAAATATGATTTGTATATTATATAGTTGTGGTAAAATGGTGATTTGCTGGAGATGTTAACTCCACATCTCACCATTATTTAAAGGCTTTGCAAGAAGCCTTTGGTGAAGATCTTGCCATTTTTTGGATTTTCATCTAAAGAGCGCAAGTAATTCTCTCTCAAATCCTCTCTCAATTCTCCAAAATTCTCTCCTTGCCCAAAACCAAAGGGAGTCTCACTCACTCTCCCTCAACCTCCCGAGAACAACCGAGAAGACGCTTTGGAGGTGTCTCCCTGTTCGGATCGAGGATCGAGTTCGAAGAGTTCGTTGGTACGAGAGAAATTGTGACAGGAGAAGGAGAAAATGTTGAAGAAGTGTTCTTCAAGAGGTTAGTATCCATTATACTTATTATTTTCTCTATTATTTTGCATGTTTAGCCTAGGATCTATGAGATAGATTCAATTTTAAGATAGGAATTACACAATGGATCAACGACGTTTCACAACGTCTTCCGCTACGGGAATTCAAAATTCCTTCAATTGGTATCAGATCCAATCGTTGCTCTTCGTTGTGTATTATGTGGATTCTTAAAATTAGGTGGGTTGCTTCAAATTCATGAGATGAGATTGTGGTTTGCAATTTTGGATGTTTTCGGTTTTTGACACTTTTTTAGATTTACATTAAAGTTGATGAGATCAATGTAAGGGCCCGTTGTTTTGGGCATTTTTTAATGTAAATCGAGTCAGTACGTCCGTGTCGTTCGTGGCAAGAGTTGTTGTGAAGAAAACAGAGCAAAAACGGGCGATTTCGGTGAAAAACAGCAAAAGTTGTTTGTTGGAAGTTCATCGTCGCGCGACGCCGTTCATCAGGCGTTGCGACGCCATCCTCGTCTTCTTTGGAGAGTCTTTGCGGTGCGGCGTTACAGCGCAAGCAACAACGTTAAAACGTTGTGGCGTAGTGGTGCATGGAGCATGAGAAACGCAGGAGTGGCCCAGAGGACGGCGGTACGAGTTGGGAGTTACGCAACCGTTTTATTTATTTTATTTATTTGTAAAATTGTTTTATAAATGTATTTATTTAATTATTTTAATTAATATTAATATAATTGTTATGTTAATGTTAATAAATTTAATTTTATGTCCCTAGGGTGCCAAAAATCAGTCCAATAATGCTATTTAATTATTTTATGCATGAAATGTACGATTAAATTATTTCTATGTGCATAGTGTATGCCATATAGATTTAAAATCCCACCTTAGGTTAAGCATTTCATGCATCATATTTATATTATAAGAGTTATAATATATAGTATGCATGGTAGGATTATATTATAAGAGTTATAATATAATGTTTGCATGATTTAATTTATTTAATATAAGTGTTATATTTCTTAGATTAAAAGCATGCTCATGCATTTAATTCATGTGATGAATGTATGTTATAGTTTAGTATTATTCATGTGATGAATGATCAAGCACTATAACATAGAAAAGCATGTAACCTAAATTAATTATTAGTTTTAAATGGTTTAGAACATGAATAATTAGACTTAGGTTTTCTAGTTCTAATAAGATTAGACTTAGGAAATCAAATATGACTTTTGAATGGAGACTGATTAGTAACTCTGTCTAAGGAAGGTTTTGTCTAAGGCTGGGGTATTTAAGTTGACGTTTGTGGAACACCCCTACCTGGAAACCGACCTGGGAGTGAATTCGGTCCGAAGATTCTTAGGTTATATTCTCGTGAGTGCCGTTAATTAAGAGTTAATTAATTTACTCACATAGACCTAAGTTAATAATGTGATTATAGACTTAGGCTAATCAAATATAAGAGTTATATTGGTAGATTTAGGTAAATTTTAGCCGGTTTATCTAGGTCAATCTCGATTAATTTAAAGTGTTGAGTGAGAGGAAATAAAGTGTATGAGATACATTTAATTTTTCATCCACAAATCTTCGTTAAGTTCGCACCGTGACATCCATGCTCGGCAGCGTGGCGCAAATGCGAGCGTCCCCCTACGGGTGGCATTTGTATGGGTCAATATCAACGTGAATGGAGAGAGTATTTATAGTGAGTGGGAGCGGGATCTGTGAAAATAGGACCCACGGTCTCTTCTTTCGATTCACACCGTAAGACGCCTATGATCCGCCTGCTAGTTTGGCTTGGACCAGAAAATCCCTACGGAGGGCCTTGATCATGGGAGTCGAAACACCGTGAATTCCTGAAAGGGATACGATTTCCTTGTTTGTTTTTCTTCTTAGTCCTCCCTACGGCGGCTATTGTTTGGACGGATACTTGAAAATTTAAAAGATTGAGGGTGACACTCATAGGATTCGTTAAGAGTTAATGAATTCAGACTGAAAAATTGTAACTGGATGCCTAATGGAATAAGAGTTATTCTGGTATTAGGGTCTGGTCGAGAAAGTCTCGTCCCAGAGGAGGAATGGGTTTGTCTACCCTACGGTGACGGTCATTCTAAACCTTTAGGGTATCATTGCAAATTTTGAATGACCTAGGGATCATAGGATAAAAATTTGCTAAAACCTGGTTGGATTTTCAAAAGTTCTTGCGAGACTAATACAAAGTTTTTCATTTTTCAGCAACATAATGTCAAACGCTTTTAACGCTCCTTTAACTTCCGTTAAGTTAGTCGGCGATAATATTTCGTGGAAAAATAATATAGACACGATTTTGGTAAATGACGACCAAGAGTTTGCGCTCACTGAGGAGGGTCCTCAGGTGCCCGGTTCAACAGTCCTATTCAACAATCTACAAACCTTCCAGTCCTTGGTGAAAACCAGGAGACAGGAAGCTAAGGCAAGTGTTGCCTTAAGACCTTTTCACAGGGGTATGACCTTTGGGACAAAGTTTGTAGACTCTTCAGGCCCTAAAGGGAAGAAGGAGAAGTTGAAAGAGGACAGTGTTGACCGCGTTGCCGCCCTAAAAGGAAAAGAAATCAAGGAAGTTGTCAGAAAGTGTTTCAACTGCAACGGGGACGGACACCATAAAATGAGTTGTCCCAAGTTCCTTGATGAAAAGAAGATGACAGGTAAATGTGATTTACTTGTCACAGAAACTTGTTTAGTGGAGAGTAATGACTCTGCTTGGATATTTGATTCAGACGCTACTAACCATGTTTGCTCTTCTTTTCAAGGATTAAGTTCCTGACAGCGGCTGCAAAAGGGTATGATAACACTCAGGGTTGGATCCGGAGAAGTTGTCTTAGCTGTTGGGATTTATGCCCTAAACTTGTGTAATTTTGATCAATTAAATAAAGTGTTATTTGTTTTGATAAGATTACAGTCTTGCTTTTATAAATCCAATAAGCTAAGCTCCAAGGTTATAACGTTTATCTTGAAATCAGTGTAGTGGACACTATTTGGGTTGACTTCAAGATTATAACCTAAATAGTCTATGGTATAAGAATAAGGTTTGAAACCTCATTCTGGTAACACCATGGATGTGGCCCACTTTATAATTAGTACAAATGAGGTAATCCAACTCATTCATGTAGTTGACATGCGAGTGGGGGCATCCCGTATGAAAGAGTTCATACAAGATCGATCGCAAATTATTAGTCTAACCAAAGGTAACACCGCTAATGAGATAAAACTAGTAATTTATAGATGGTCATTAGTGACTCGACTCAATCTGAGCAAGTTAAGAACTCCCTTATAGGGGTTTGTCCTTAGACTAGTATGGGTGAGAGTGGCACATGGCAGACTCAATAAGCCTACCTTCTCAGTGACGAACCTCGTAGGTAGCTCTCGGAACTTAACGTGCAAGATGGAATTCACTCATTCCTCTACCGAGGAATTAGATAGGTTGTTCCCTTAAGAATCCGACTCCAGTGTCTTGAACAACGGGGCCCCGCCTCTATGAGGGTATGAGTCTAAGGTAGGACCTTAGACTTGTTGTTCATTAGAGGATCGGTGGTGCTTAAGGAGCAAAGAGAGGTAATCACGGGGTAAAACGGTAATTTGACCTAGCTGTGATTACGAACAAACTGTGAAGGGTCGACTCATGGGTAATGACTATATCAGTGGACACAATAATATCTACAATGAGGAGAGTGCAGCTACAAGTCTATAGTGGAGTGACTTGTAGTTAATGAATATTGATTAATTGGAGCAAAGAGTTTGATCAGTTAATCTCACATCATTGCAGCTCATGATCTGTAGGTCCATTAAATCCCTCCGTTGACTCAACATGGTAATATTGAGGGTATAAAGTTAGGAGATAAATTGAAGTGTTCAATTTTATACATGAGGAATTATATCAATTATATATGATATAATTGATATAATATATACTTTTAACTTGAATTAGATTCATATATAAACTATATACTAAAGAGACATAAAAGGAGGGGTAGGATGGTCATTTCCATCCTATTTCCCTATATATATGGTTGCATGAGATGCAACTAGGTCAAGTGATTTTGGAAATCATTCTAAGCTATTCCTACCCTCCTTGTTGTGTTGTTGGAAGAGTTTCAAAACACACATCTCTCTCACAAAATACCTCACCACTCCTAAAGGGAACCCACCTTCCTCCCTCACCTAGAGAACAACGGAGAAGATCCGGTGGTGGTGTCGGTGTTTGTACGAGTTCGTGTTGCGTCATCTTGATCATGAAGAGAGGAGGAGCACTTGAAGAAAGGTTCTTCAAAGGTAAATACTTGTTGTCCATTTTATTATATGTGCTTAATCTATGTTTTACGTTCTTGAATTTTCCGTTGTAACTAAATCAAGAGCGCGCGATTCGCAATCGCTTCCGCTGCGGGGACTTCGATTCCCTTCAATTGGTATCAGAGACCAATTGCGTTCTTGATTTATGTTCTTGATTTTTCAAGAACAAGGTGGGATTTACTGTTTTTGCATGAGATGTATGAACATTTTTTTGCGAAATTAGATGTTTTCAATTTTTGACACTTAGATTTACAATTTACATTGAAATATTCAATGTAAGGGCCCGGTGTTTTATGCAAATTTAATTGTAAATCGAGTTTGTAAGTCCGTGTCGATCAAGGCAAGACGGTTGTTAAGAAGAACGGGTCAAAAACGAGCAAAGGAATGGTGATTCTCAATGTTGTCTGTGTGCAGCGTTGCAACGCTGTTCATCGGCGTTGCAACGCCGCGCTTGCGGGAGAAGGCGCGCGCAGGAGGCAGCGTTGCTACGCAGCCTCTAGCGTTGCAACGCTCGGTAGAAAACGACAAAAGCAGCGTTGCAACGCCGGATACGTTTCACGCGAGGAGCAACGGGCAGAAACATTTTTTTATTATTTATATTAATTATAAAAACGTTTTATTTTAATATATTTAATCATTTTAATTAATATAATTAGATTATATTAATTAAAATTATTTCTAGGGTGCCAAAATTGGTCTAATTTTTGCTATTTTAATTATGCAATTGTTGTGTAATTATTGCAATGCATAGTGTATGCTTGTATTTGAGAAATCCCACCTTAGGTTAAGCATTTTCATGCATCATTTATAATATAAGGAGTTATATTATATAGTTTCCATGATTAATTAACATAAGGTTGTTATATTAATTTTTGGACAGCATTGACATGCATTATTTTTCATGAGATGAATATGCTATGAATGTCTTATTATTCATGTGATGAATGATCAAGCACTATAACATAATATGCATGTCACCTAAGGTTAATTATTAGTTTTAAAGTGTTTAGAACTTGAAAATAATAGACCTTAGGTTATCTAGTTCTAATTAGATCAGAATTAGGAACCAAGTAATTTATAAGCTATGATTAAAAGAGGAACTCTGTCTAAGGAAAGTTCATGTCTAGGTCAGGGTATTTAAGTCAAAGGAAACGGAACACCCCTACAGAATCGACACGGGAGTGAAATTTAATCAGAGAGTCTTATAAATTACAGTAGCGTCAGCGGGTTTATTAAGGGGTTAATAAACTAGAAATCCTAGGTTTAATATAAGGAGTTATATTAACAAACTTAGGATAAAATCAATATAAGAGTTATATTGATCATCAATATAAGAGTTATGTTGACAGAGTTAAGTAAAACCATTAGCCTGGTTTTAGCCTAAGAAAGATTCCTATAGACTTAAAGTATTCAGTGGGAGGAAAAAGTGTATGAGATACATATTTTTCTACCTACGCTATCTCCGGGAAGTTCACACCGTGAGACTCATACTTGGCCTCGTGGCGCAAACGGGAGCGTCCCCCTTCAGATGGTGTTTGTATGAGTCAATACCAAGGTGAATGGAGAAGGTACTTATAGTGAGTGGGAGCAGGTTTAGTGAAAACAAAACCTACGGTCTCTTTTGTCGGTTTACACCGTTAGACCACTATGGTCAGCCTGCTAGTTTTGTGCGGACTGCACAATCCCTTCCTGAGGGCTTGATCATAGGGGATCTAACACAAGAGAACACCCAGAAAGGGATAAAGATTTCCTTAGACTATTTTCTAATCTAGTCCTCCCTTCGGCGGATTTTATTGGATCGAGACTCTGGGATCTAAAGACAAAGGGTCACACTCACGGGGTACATAAGTTGTATATGTATCCAGACCGAAAAATGGTAACTAAAACCTATAGGAATAAGAGTTATTCTGGTGTTAGGTTTTGGTCAAGAATGTCTTGATCCAGAGGAGGAGTGTTTTGTATTACCCTTTGGTGTCATACATTCTAAACCTTTGGAGTATCATTGCAAAATATAAATGGCCTAGGAATCATTTGATAATTAGCTAAAACATGATTGGATTAGAGTTATAGTAAGAAACTCATACAAGTTTGTTTGTAAATATTTCAGCAAAAAAAATGTCTAGCTCTATGATTTCCTTATTGGGTGCGAAAAAATTAACCGGAGAGAACATAGTGACTTGGAGGGATGGACTCAACATAATCTTGGTTACACATGATCTTAAGTTCGTTCTCAATGAGGAGTGTCCTCAATTTCCTGCTCAAAATGCATCTCAAGCTGTTGAGGATAAGTATGACCGCTGGAGTAATGTCAACGAAAAGACGAAAGCCTATATCCTAGCTAGCATACCTGATGCTTTAGCCAGGAGGCTGGAGGGCAAGGTCTCAGCTCAAGAGATCATGGATTTTGTGCTAAATTTGTCTAGACAACCGTCCAAACAAATTCGGCATGAAGCCCTATAATTCGTTTATAACACACGTATGAAGGAAGGAACATCGGTGAGAGAACATGTTCTCAATCTGATTGTCCACTTCAATATAGCGAAATTAAACGGAGCGGTCATAGATGAGAAATGTCAGATTTTGTTCATACTAGAATCTCTTCCGAAGAGTTTTCAGCAATTCTGTAGCAATTTAGCGATGAACAACATAGAGTATAATCTGACTTCTCTGCTACATGGGCTGCAAAATTATCAGTTTCTTATGGATGATAAGAGACAACAAAATGGAGAGGCAAATTTGTTTGCTCATTCCAAAAGTTCTCAGGAGGATTCATCCTCTGGGACTAAGAAAGCGCAGACCATACTTACTGACTTAAGAAGATAAAAAGAAGAGGAAAAGGAGCAGATAAAGAGCAACTGTCTGGCAAAGAAAAGTTGTTATTTGATAACATGTAGCTTAAGGGTTTATTAGAAACCTTATTTCTTGCCTTAAAGAACATCAGATTTCTTTTACTTTTCAATTAAATAAAGTGTTTATTTCATTGGAAAAGTATTGTACTATGTGTTGCTCTTCTTGAGAATTATTTGCAAATGGTTTAATTCAGTTAAAATAGTTTTAACAAGTGAATTTTACAAAATTGCAAGTACACGAACTAATTTCTCCTAAAGAAAATGCTCATCTTTGGCTTCTAAGATTGGATCACATTAATCTCAATAGGATTGAGAGATTGGTAAAGAACGGACTTTTAAACGAGTTAGAAGAAAATTCTTTGCCAGTATGTGAATCCTGCCTAGAAGGCAAGATGACTAAAAGACCTTTTAGTGGAAAAGGTCATAGAGCCAAAGATACTCTAGAGCTTATACATTCAGACCTTTGTGGTCCGATGAATGTTAAAGCCAGGGGAGGATATGAATATTTCATCTCTTTTATAGATGATTATTCCAGATATGGGCATATTTACCTAATGCACCACAAGTCTGAAGCACTTGAAAAGTTCAAGGAATTCAAGGATGAGGTTGAAAATCAATTAGGTAAAAGAGTTAAAACACTTCGATCGGATCGAGGTGGTGAGTACATGGATTTAAAATTTCAGAACTATATGATAGAACATGGAATTACATCCCAACTCTCAGCTCCCACACACACCACACAAAAAATGGTGTATCGGAAAGGAGAAATAGAACCTTGTTGGACATGGTTCGATCAATGATGAGTTATGCTCATCTCCCTAGTTCCTTTTGGGGCTATGTAGTGGAGACTGCAGTATACATTTTGAATAGTGTGCCCTCCAAAAGTGTTTCTGAAACACCTTTTGAACTCTAGAAAGGACGTAAATGTAGTTTATGTCACTTCAGAATATGGGGTTGTCCAGCACATGTTCTTGTGACAAATTCAAAGAAGTTGGATACACGTTCAAAGTTGTGCCTATTTGTAGGATACCCAAAAGAAACAAGAAGTGGTTTATTCTATGATCCTAAGGAAGATAAGGTCTTTGTGTCGACAAATGCCACTTTCTTGGAGGAGGACCACATAAGGGACCACAAACCAAAAAGTAAGGTAGTGTTGAGTGAATTAGACGGAACAATAGCAAAGGTTGCTAATAAGAACACTAGTACGTCAACAAGAGTTGTTGATACTAGTTTGTCTAGTCAAGAGGGTCCATCTCAAGAGTTGAGTATGCCTCGACGTAGTGGGAGGTTGTGATACAGCCTGACCGTTACATGGGTTTAGCTGAAACCCAAGTTGTTATACCAGATGACAACTGCGAGGATCCATCGACTTATAATCAAGCAATGGTTGACAAAGACAAAGACAAATGGGTCATAGTCATGGACCAAGAAATGGAGTCGATGTACTTCAATTCTGTTTGGGATCTTGTAGATAAGCCTGATGGGGTGAAACCTATAGGTTGTAAATGGATCTACAAGAGAAAACGTGGTGTAGATGGGAAGGTGCAAACCTTTAAAGCTAGACTAGTAGCAAAGGGTTATACCCAGGGTGAAGAGGTTGACTTTGAGGAAACCTTTTCACCTGTTGCTATGGTAAAGTCTATCCGTATCCTTCTTGCCATTGCCGCATATTATGACTATGAGGTATGGCAAATGGATGTCAAGACAGCCTTTTTGAATGGAAATCTTGAAGAAACCATCTACATGGACCAACCCAAAGGGTTCATTAAACCAGGACAAGAGCAAAACGTTTGCAGGCTTAAAAGGTCGATTTATGGACTGAAACAAGCCTCTAGGTCCTGGAATATAAGATTTGATGAGGCTATCAGATCTTATGGTTTTGACCAGAATGATGATAAACCTTGTGTCTACAAGAAAATCATCAATCGTTCTGTCGCTTTCCTAATTCTCTATGTGGATGATATCCTACTCATTAGGAATGATGTAGGTTATCTCACTAACATCAAGGAATGGCTAGCTACTTAATTCCAAATCAAAGATTTGGGTGATGCGCAGTTTGTTCTTGGGATCCAGATTGTCCGAAACCGCAAGAATAAAACACTAGCCTTGTCTCTAGCATCATACATAGACAAAGTGTTGTCAAGGTTTAAGATGCAAGATTCCAAAAAGGGTTTGTTGCCTTTTAGACATGGAATCCATTTGTCTAAGGAACAGTGTCCTAAGACACCTCAAGGAGTTGAGGATATGAGACGGATTCCTTACGCATCACCGTTGGCAACTTTGATGTACGCCATGTTGTGTACTAGGCCCGACATCCATTTTGCGCTTGGGATGGTCGTAGGTATCAATCCAATCCAGGACTTGAACACTGGACAGCGGTTAAAACAATTCTTAAGTATCTTCGGAGAACAAGGAACTACATGCTTGTTTATGAGGCTAAGGATTTGATCCTTACAGGATACATGGATTCTGACTTTCAGACTGATAAAGATTCTCGAAAATCTACATCAGGGTCAGTTTTCACTCTTAACGGAGGAGCTGTAGTATGACGAAGCGTCAAGCAAGGATGCATCGTTGATTCCATCATGGAGGTCGAATATGTAGCATCTTGTGAAGCAGCTAAGGAGGTTGTTTGGTTAAGGAAATTTATGCTAAATTTGGAAGTTGTTCCAAATATGACTTTGCTCGTCACACAGACATTGTATAACAAAGGTGGTGCAGTGGCAAATCGAGGAACCCCAAGTCATAAGAGGAGAAAGCACATAGAGCGGAAGTATCATCTCATCTGGGAGATCGTGCATAGAGAGACGTGATTGTCACGAAGATAGCCTCAGAGCACAACATTGTTGATCCTTTTACAAAGGCTCTCACGGTTAAAGTATTTGAGAGTCACCTAGAAGGTTTAGGTTTACAAGTCTTCCCCAACTAAGGCAAGTGGGAGTATTTTTGTACAAAGGGGTTTAAATGCCTTAGTTTATTGTATTTACATTACTGTAATGTTTAGTACTCCACAAGCTTTAGGTTATTTTTGTACAAAGGAGTTTAAATGCCCTAGTTTATTGTATTTACATTATTGTAATGTTTAGTACTCCACAAGCTTTAGGTCAAGTGGGAGATTGTTGGGATTTATGCCCTAAACTTGTGTAATTTTGATCAATTAAATAAAGTGTTATTTGTTTTGATAAGATTACAGTCTTGCTTTTATAAATCCAATAAACTAAGCTCCAAGGTTATAACGTTTATCTTGAAATCAGTGTAGTGGACACTATTTGGGTTGACTTCAAGATTATAACCTAAATAATCAATGGTATAAGAATAAGGTTGGAAACCTCATTCTTGTAACACCATGGATGCGACCCACTTTGTAATTAGTACAAATGAGGTAATCCAACTCATTCATGTAGTTGACATGCGAGTGGGGGCATCTTGTATGAAGAGTTCATACAAGACTGGATCGTAAATTATTGGTCTAACCATTGTAACACCGTTAACAGGATAAGACTAGTAATTTATAGATGGTCATTAGTGACTCGACCTGAATCCTGAGCAAGTTAAGAACTCCTGCTTATAGGGGTTTGTCCTTAGACTAGTATGGGTGAGAGTGACATGTAGCCGACTCAATAAGCCTACCTTCTCAGGGATAGAACCTCGTAGGTAGCTAGGAACTTAACTGTGCAAGATAGAATTCACTCATTCCTCTACTGAGGAATTAGATAGGTTGTTCCCTTAAGAACTGACTCCAGGTCTTGAACAACGGGCCTCGCCCTCTATGAGGGTATGAGTCTAAGGTAGGACCTTAGACTTGTTGTCCATTAGAGGATCAGTGGTGCTTAAAGAGCAAAGAGGTAATCACAGGGGTAAAACGGTAATTTGACCTAGCTGTGATTACGAACAACCTGTGAAGGGTCGACTCAAGGGTAATGACTATATCAGTGGACACAATAATATCTACAGTGAGGAGAGTGCAGCTACAAGTCTTAAGTGGAGTGACTTATAGTTAATGAATATTGATTAACTGGATCAAAGAGTTTGATCAGTTAATCTCACATCATTGCAGCTCATGATCTGTAGGTCCATTAAATCCCTCCGTTGGCTCAACATGGTAATATTGAGGGTATACAGTTAGGAGATAAATTGAAGTGTTCAATTTTATACATGAGGAATTATATCAATTATATATGATATAATTGATATAATATATAGTTTTAATGTGAATTAGATTCATATATAAACTATATACTAAAGAGAGATAAAAGGAGGGGTAGGATGGTCATTTCCATCGTATTTTCCTATATATATGGTTGCATGAGATGCAACTAGGTCAAGTGATTTTGGAAATCATTCTAAGTTATTCCTAGCCTCCTTGTTGTGTTGTTGGAAGAGTTCCAAAACTCACATCTCTCTCACAAAATACCTCACCACTCCTAAAGGAAACCCACCTTCCTCCCTCACCTAGAGATCGTACGAGTTCGTGTTGCGTTGATCTTGATCGTGAAGAGAGGAGGAACACTTGAAGAAAGGTTCTTCAAAGGTAAATACTTGTTGTCCATTTTATTATATGTGCTTAATCTATGTTTTACGTTCTTGAATTTTTCGTTGTAACTAAATCAAGAGCGCGCGATTCGCAATCGCTTCCGCTGCGGGGACTTCGATTCCCTTCATTAGCTGCAGCAATAGGCACGGTGAAGCTGTTCTTTGACAGGAAGTACTTATTATTGGATAATATGTACATAGTTCCTAGGTTTACGAGAAACCTAGTTTCCATTTCCTGCCTATTAGAACAAAATATTTTCATTTCTTTCAAGAGTAATAAAGCGTTTATTTCTCGAAATGGAAATTTGATTTGTTCTGCTTTTCTTGAGAACAATTTATATGTTTTGAACCCGAATTCGGGCAAAAGTGTTTTGAACACTGAATTGTTTAAAACAGAAGAAACGCGAACTAAGAGATTGAAAGTTTCTCCAAAAGAAAGTGCCCATCTTTGGCATCTTCGGTTAGGCCACATTAATCTCAATAGGATTGAGAGACTAGTGAAGAGTGGACTTCTAAGCGAGTTGGAAGAAAACTCTTTACCGGTGTGTGAGTCATGCCTTGAAGGCAAAATAACCAAACGTTCTTTTAGTGGAAAAGGATATAGAGCCAAGGAGCTCCTTGAGTTTATACACTCTAACCTCTGTGGTCCGATGAATGTTAAAGCACGAGGAGGTTACGAATACTTCGTATCTTTCATAGATGACTATTCGACGTATGGGTACATTTACCTAATGCATAGGAAGTCTGAAACACTTGAAATGTTCAAGGAGTTCAAGACTGAGGTTGAGAACCTGTTAGGTAAAACGATAAAAACACTTCGATCGGATCGAGGTGGAGAGTATATGGACACTGAATTCCAGGACTATATGATAGAACATGTAATTACGTCCCAACTCTCAGCACCCGATATGCCACAGCAGAATGGTGTATCGAAGAGGAGAAACAGAACCCTACTGGACATGGTTCGGTCGATGATGAGCTATGCTCGTCTCCCTAATTCTTTGGGGTTACGCAATGGAGACTGCGGTTTACATTTTGAACACAGTTCCGCCGAAAAGTGTTTGTGCAACACCTTTCGAACTCTGGCATGGTCGTAAAACCAGTTTACATCATTTCAGAATTTGGGGATGCCCGACCCATGTGTTGGTGTCAAACCCGAAGAAGTTGGAACCCCGTTCAAAGTTGTGCCTCTTTATAGGTTACCCAAAAGAGACTAGAGGTGGTTTCTTTTACGATCCTAGGGATAATAGGGTGCTTGTGTCGACAAATGCCACATTCCTTGAAGAAGACCACATCAGGGATCACTTACCAAGGAGTAAGATTGTGTTAAATGAAATGGGCAGTACGTCAGCAACTGTTGCTGATGGTGCTAGTACGTCAACAAGTGTTGTTGATCCTAGCTCGTCTAGTCAAGTCCGTTCTCAAGAGTTGGGAATGCCTCGACGTAGTGGTGAGACAGCCTGAACGTTACATGGGTTTAGCTGAAACCCAGGTCGTCACTCCTGATGATGACTGTGAGGATCCATTGACCTATGATCAGGCAATGGATGATGTTGACAAAGACGAATGGATTAAAGCTATGGACACGGAAATGGAGTCGATGTACTTCAATTCCGTCTGGGAGCTTATGGACCAACCGGATGGGGTAAAACCTATTGGTTGCAAGTGGATCTACAAGCGTAAACGTGGCGTAGATGGGAAGGTGTAGACCTTCAAAGCTCGACTAGTGGCAAAGGGTTTTACCCAGGTGGAAGGGGTTGACTATGAAGAAACCTTTTCACCTGTTGTCATGGTAAAGTCGATTAGAATCCTTCTGGCCATTGCCACATATTATAACTATGAGGTATGGCAGATGGATGTCAAGACCGCCTTTCTAAATAGCAACCTTGACGAGACCATCTACATGGACCAGCCTAAGGGGTTCATTGCCCAAGGCCAAGAGCAAAAAGTTTGTCGGCTTCAAAGGTCTATTTATGGACTGAAACAAGCCTCGAGGTCTCGGAATATAAGGTTTGATGAGGCGATCAAATCTTATGGCTTTGATCAAAATGTTGACGAGCCTTGTGTTTACAAGAAAATCGTTAACAGTACTGTCGCGTTTCTTATATTATATGTGGATGATATCCTTCTCATTGTGAATGAGGTAGGATTTCTTACTGACATTAAGGAATGGATGGCTTCACAATTCCAAATGAAATATTTGGGAGAGGCTCAGTATGTTCTAGGAATCCAGATAGTCCGGAACCGGAAGAACAGAACGCTAGCCATGTCTCAAGCATCTTACATTGACAAGATGTTGTCTAGATATAAGATGCAAAACTCTAAGAATGGTTTGCTACCTTTCAGGCATGGGGTTCACTTGTCTAAGGATCAATGTCCTAAGACTCCTCAAGAGGTTGAGGATATGAGACGAATCCCCTATGCTTCAGCTGTAGGGAGCCTGATGTATGTCATGTTGTGTACTAGGCCCGACATTTGTTATGCGCTTGGGATTGTCAGTAGGTATCAATCCAATCCAGAATTAGATCACTGGACAGCCGTAAAGGCAATCCTCAAGTATCTTAGGAGAACGAGGAACTACAACCTTGTGTATGGGAGTGGGGATTTGATCCTTACGGGATACACAGATTCTGACTTTCAGACCGATAAGGATTCTAGAAAATCCACTTCAGGGTCAGCCTTCATTCTGAATGGAGGAGTTGTAGTGTGGCAAAGCATCAAGTAGGGGTGCATCGCTGATTCCACGATGGAAGCCGAGTATGTTGCAGCTTGTGAAGCTGCAAAGGAAGTTGTTTGGCTCAGGAAGTCCATGACGGATTTGGAAGTATTTCCAAATATGAACATGTCGATCACGCTGTTCTGTGACAACAGTGGTGCAGTAGCCAACTCGAGAGAACCTGGGAGTCATAAAAGGGGCAAGCATATAGAGCGTAAGTATCACTTGATACGGGAGATTGTGCACCGTGGAGATGTGACAGCCACACAGATAGCTTCGGAGCACAACGTTGCTGATCCATTTACAAAGGCCCTCACGGCTAAGGTGTTTGAGGGTCACCTAGAGAGTCTAGGTCTTCGAGTGCTTCTTAACTAGGGCAAGTGGGAGTATTGTAAAGGGTATTCAATGCCCTAGTTTATTGTATTACTTTTATTACTTCACTGTACATTGGAGAAATGTCATGTACTCCACTAGCTTAGTCAGAGTGGGAGTTTGTTGGGATGTATGTCCTCATCTCGTGTAGTTTGTAATTTTCAAAGTTGTAAATGAATAAGAGTTATTTATTTCAACATTGTGTAATAAATAAGAGTTATTTATTTAAACTTTGTGTCTCACATTTTTCATAAACTTAATCCAATAAACTAAGCTCCAGGGTCATTGCATTATGAGAGAAGTAAGAACTTGAACGGTGTGTAGTGGACATACAGGGAGAATCACGTTCGAGTTAATGACCCGAACGGTCTACAGTATATGGATAGGGTTGGAGACCTAATCCTGGATACACTGTGAATGCGACCCGCTTTGTATTAGATACAAACGAGGTGATCTGACTCGTTCATGTGGTTGACATGCGAGTGGGGGCATCCTGTGCAATGAGATTGTACAAGACTGGACCGTGAATTATTAGACTTACTGATGTAACACCCCTAACAGTATAGAGCTAATAATTTCGTAGATGACCATTACTGACTCGACCTTAATCCTGAGCGTGGCACGAACTCCTGTCTGCGGGGGTTTGTCCTTTTACTAGTACGGGTGAGGGTGGCCACTGTTGCTCGCCCAATATGCCTATCTTCTCAGGGGCAGGATCACGTGGGAAGCTGGGAACTTGACTACGCAAGAAGGAATTCACTCGTTCCGACTTTAGGGAAACTAGAGGGGTTGTTCCCTTAAGTGTTTGTGTCCAGGGCTTGAACAACAGGGCCCCACTCTCTCATTGGCCTGAGAGGGTTGTTGTTTATAGTTGGACCATGCAACGTACTTGTTCATTAGAGGGGCAGTGGGACTTAAGGAGCAAGAGGTAGACATAGGGGTAAAACGGTAATTTGACCCAGCAGTGTCTACGAACAACCTGTGAAGGGTCGACTCATGGGTATTGGTTATATCGATGGACACAACTTGTCATACAATGATGAGAGTGCAACTACGGGCTTTAGTGGAGTGTTACCGTAGCTAATGAATGTTGAATAACCGGGTCAAAGAGTTTGACAGGTTAGTCTCGGATCATTGGAGCTCGTCACGTGTAGGTCCATTAGGTCCCTCGATTGGCTCAAATTGGACAAATTGAGGGTTTACTGATTTAGTGTGAATTTGAAGTGTTCAAATTCATTATTTGAAGTATTTATGTCATTTATATGAGATATAGATGACATAATATATAGTTTGTGAATGAGATTCATAATAAACTACAGGATAGCCTAATTGATTAATTAGTGCTAATTGGAGAAATTGAATTGAGAGAAATTAAATTGAATGTGATTCAATTTATAATTCCACACTTATGCAAATGAGATTTGTATAATAAGGTATGAGATACCTTATATTATATAATATGCAAATATGATTTGTATATTATATAGTTGTGGTAAAATGGTGATTTGGTGGAGATGTTAACTCCACATCTCACCATTATTTAAAGGCTTTGCAAGAAGCCTTTGGTGAAGATCTTGCCATTTTTTAGATTTCCATTCAAAGAGAGCAAGTAATCTCTCAAATCCTCTCTTAATTCTCCAAAATTCTCTCCTTACCCAAAACCAAAGGGAGTCTCACTCACTCTTCCTCAACCTCCCGAGAACAACCAAGAAGACGTTTTAGAGGTGTCTCCCTGTTCGGATCGAGGATCGAGTTCAAAGAGTTCGTTGGTACGAGAAAAATCGTGACAGGAGAAGGAGAAAACGTTGAAGAAGTGTTCTTCAAGAGGTTAGTATCCATTATACTTACTGTTTTCTCTACTATTTTGCATGTTTAGCCTAGGATCTATGAGATAGAATCCATTTTAAGATAGGAATTACACAACGGATCAACAACGTTTCACAACGTCTTCCGCTGCGGGAATTCAAAATCCCTTTACCAATGTCCATCAATGTGGTTGTAGAAACACTTTCCTTTGTCTGTAACTTTCTTTCCATTTCCTTGCGCAGCAGCAGTAGGAGCCTTCCCCTTCCCTCCTTTCTTCTTCTTCTGGAACTTTTTGGACTCAAAAGTTGAAACTACAGACTTGGTTCTAGAGGATAAAGCCTTCTGGGAACTTTTGGAATTGGCAAACAAATTTGCCTCTCCTTCAACTAGTCCCTTAGTTTTCATAAGAGACTGATAAGTCTGTAGCTCGTTCAGGAGGGTAGTCATGTTATACTGAATCTAGTTCATCACTGCATTGCTGCAGAATTGCAGGAAACTCTTCGAAAGAGATTCCAGGATGAACGAAACCTACTTTGCTTGTCTATGATCGCCCCATTCATTTCGGGCATGTTGAATTGGACCATCAGATCAAAAACGTGTTCTCTCACTAAAGCCCCCTCCTTCATGCGCACATTATAAACGTATTTGAGGGTTTTGTGTCTAATATGGTCTGATGATTGTCCGAACATATCTTGCAACGTACTCATTATCTCACGAGTTAAGATCATGCCCTCGTGCTTCTTAGCTAGCATGCCAGACAGACAACCTAAGATATAGACCTTGGTCTTGTCATTGGTCTTAGTCTAGCAGTCATAAACGTCCTTAACTGCTTGGGACGCATTTCAAGCAAGGGTCTGAGGGCGTTTCTCAGTTAAGATAAATCGTAGATCGTCAACAACGATAATCGTATTCAGGTTGGACTTCCATGTAGCATAATTATCTCCAGTTAATTTTTCATTAGCGAGCAAAGTGATAATAGAGGACGACATGCTTAAATCAAACAACAAATTTTTCTAAATTAGTTATCTATGCCTTAATACATTGCATGCAATCCAATCAATTTAGCAAAATAACAATGAACCCTAATGTCTACTTTTAACCCATTGTATTTAATTTTGCAATGCTACTTCAGAGGTTTAGAATAAATGCCACCGAAGGGTGGTCAGTCACTCCTCCACTAAACTAAGACTATCTCAGCTAATTGCCATTACCAGAATATCTCATATTCCAATGGTTTTTAGCTACCATTTTTCGATCGAGGGATCGTTAACTAACTTAACTCATCCCGTAAATATGACCTTACTATTTTCAAATCAAATAGGTCCTAGCCAACAGACTACCGTTTGGAAAGACAACTATGGGCAAATTACTTAAGAGACGCTATCCATTTCTAGAGTTTGCAGTGTTCCAACTCCTATGGTCAAGGCCCTCTGAAAGGGTGGTTGCTCCTAGGGCAATACGCAAGCAAACCGTGGGAATCTCATGGTGCAACCTAATGGAGGAGACCGCAGAATACGTTGACACGCGTCATTCTCCCATTTACTATGGATACTTTCCACATTCACCTTGGTATTGATGTTGGGTTTTATACCCTAAAACTCGTAGTTTGGAAATAATGTTATAATTATCAATAAAGAGTTATTATTTTCAATAAAGAGTTATTGTTTATCATTATTTACTACATTACCTTAAATTAATCCTAAATCCAATAAACTAACATCCAAGGTTGTAATATGTCTCTTGAATTGAATGTAGTGTACATATAATGTATGTCATATAGATTTAATTGTTTTATGCATGAGATGTATATTTTAATTAATTTCTATGTGCATAATGTATGTCATATAGATTTAAAATCCCACCTTAGGTTAAACATTTCATGCATCTTTTTTATATTATAAGAGTTATAATATATAGTATGCATGATAGGATTATATTATAAGAGTTATAATATAATGTATGCATGTTTTAATTTATTTAAATATAAGTGTTATATTTTTTTAATTAAAAGCATGCTCATGCATTTAATTCATGTGATGAATGTATGTTATAGTATAGTATTATTCATGTGATGGATGATCAAGCACTATAACATAGAAATGCATGCAACCTAAGTTAATTATTAGTTTTAAAGTGTTTAGAACTTGAATAATTAGACTTAGGTTTTCTAATTTTCTAATAAGATTAGAATTTTAGGAAATCAAATATAACCTTTGAATGGAGACTGATAAGTAACTCTGTCTAAGGAAGGTTTTGTCTAAGGTTGGGGTATTTAAGTTGACGCTTACGGAACACCCCTACCTGGAAACCGACCTGGGAGTGAATTCGGTCCGGAGATTCTTAGGTTATATTCTCGTGAGTGTCGTTAATTAAGTGTTAATTAAATTACTCACATAGACCTAAGTTAATAATGTGATTATAAACTTAGGTTAATATCATATAAGAGTTATATTGGTAGACTTAGGTAAATTTTAGCCGGTTTATCTAGGTCAATCCCTAATAAAAAAAATGAATTAAAGTGCTGAGTGGGAGGAAATATAGTGTATGAGATACATTTGAATTTCCAACCACAAATCTCCGTAAAGTCCGCACCGTGAGATCTATACTCGACCTCGTGGCGCAAATGGGAGCGTCCCCCTTAGGATGACATTTGTATAGGTCAATATCATCGTGGATGGAGAGAGTACTTATAGTGAGTGGGAGCGGGACTTGTGAAAACGAGACCCACGGTCTCTTCCTTCGATTCACACCGTGAGACGCCTATGATCCGCACCGCTAGTTTGGCTGGACCGCACAATCCCTTGGAGGGCTTGATCATGGGAGTCGAAACACCGTGGAATTCCCAAAGGGATCTGATTCTGGTTGGTTTTCCTTCTTGGTTCACCCTTCGGTGGCTATTGTTTGGATGGATACTTGGAAACTTAAAGATTGAGGGTAACACTCACGAGTGCGTTAAGTGTTAATGAATTCGACCGAACAATGGTAATTGGGCGCCTAATGGAATAAGAGTTATTCGGGGATTAGGTGCGATCGAGAAAGTCTCGTCCTAGAGGAGGAGTGTTCTGTTCACCCTTCGGTGGCGGTCATTCTAAACCCTTTAGGGTATCATTGCAAAATTTTGAATGACCTAGGGATCATGAAACATTTTTGCTAAAACTTGATTGGATTTCAAAATGTTTTTTGCGAGACTAATACAAAGTTTTTCTTTTCAGCTAATAATGTCTAGCGCTATAATAGCTTTACTCGCTTGAGATAAGTTAGTGGGAGATAATTACTAGAGTTGGAAAAACAACATTAATACAATTTTGGTAACTGACGACATAAAGTTCGTGCTATCTGAGGAGTGTCCTCATATGTCGGGCTCGACCGCGTCGCGAAGTGTTCGCGATGCGTACGATCGCTGGATCAGGGCCAATTAAAAGGCCAAGGTCTACATAATTGCCAGCATGTCTGATGTCTTGGCAAAGAAGCATGAGTTGATGGTTTCCGGCAAGGAGATCATGGAGTCCTTGCAGGAAATGTTTGGACAACAGTTCTTTTAGGTCAGGCATGACTCGCTCAAATACGTTTTCAATGCACGGATGAAAGAGGGGTCGTCTGTCCGTGAACATGTTCTAGACATGATGACCCACTTTAATCTGGCCGAGATGAATGGGGCTTCGATCGATGAGTCGAGTCAGGTCAGTTTTATTTTGGAGACTCTTCCGAAGAGTTTCCTTGATTTAGTAACAATCTTGTATGAACAAAATTAGCTACACTCTGACTACCCTCCTCAATGAGCTACAGAATTTCCAATCCTTGAACAGGGTCAAGGAATCTAAGGCCAATGTTGCCTATAGGTCTTATCATAGGGGTTCGACCTATGGGACGAAACCTGTTGCTCCTTCACGCCCGAAAGGGAAGAAGAGGATGAAGAGGGGTAAAACTGACCGAGCTTCCGTCCACAAGGGCAAGAAGGTCAAGGAGGTTGCAGGAAAAGGAAAGTGTTTCCACTGCAATGGGGGCGGACACTGGAAGAGAAACTGTCCCAAATTCCTGGCCGAGAGGAAGAATCAAGGTAAATGTGATTTACTTGTGACTAAAACATGTTTAGTGCAGAGTAGTGACTCTGCCTGGATATTGGATTCGGGCGCCACTAACCACGTTTGTTCTTCTTTTCAGGGGATTGATTCCTGGCAGCCGCTGCGAGAGGGTAAGGTGACTCTACGGGTTGGATCCGGGAGCTTGTCTCTCTGCGCAGCCGATCGACACGTGAAAGTTTGCACTTTGGCGGGAAGTACTTATTGTTGGACAATTTGTACATAGTTCCAGGGTTTACTAGAAACCTTGTTTCAATTTCCTGCTTAATTGAACATTGTATTTCAGTTTCTTTTGAATTTAATAAAGCGTTTATTTCTTTCAAAGGGAATGTTATTTGTTCAGCTTCACTTGAAAATAATTTGTATGTTTTGAAACCCAATTCGGTCAAAAGTGTTTTGAATCTTTGAATTGTTTAAAATCTATGAAACACGAACTAAGAAAGCAAAAGTTTCTTCTAAAGAAAATGCCCATCTTTGGCATCTTCGGTTAGGCCACATTAATCTCAATAGGATTGAGAAACTAGTGAAGAGTGGACTTCTAAACGAGTTGGAAGAAAACTCTTTGCCGGTGTGTGAGTCATGCCTTGAGGGCAAGATGACCAAAGTCCTTTTAGTGGAAAAGGATATAGAGCCAAAGAGATCTTGAGTTAGTACATTCTGACCTCTGTGGTCCGATGAATGTTAAAGCTCGGGGCGGTTACGAGTATTTCGTGTCTTTCATAGACGATTACTCAAGATATGGGTATATTTACCTAATGCACAAGAAGTCTGAAACCCTTAAAAGTTCAAGGAGTACAAGACTGAGGTTGAGAACCTCTTAGGTAAATCGCTTAAAACACTTCGATCGGATCGAGGTGGAGAGTACATGGACACTGAATTCCAGGACTATATGATAGAACACGGAATCACGTCCCAACTCTCAGCACCTGGTATGCCAACGCAGAATGGTGTATCGGAGAGGAGAAACAGAACCTTGTTGGACATGGTTCGATCGATGATGAGCTATGCTCGTCTCCCTGATTCTTTTTGAAGTACGCGGGGAGATCGTGGTTTATATTTTGAACAATGTTCCGTCGAAGAGTGTTTGTGAAACACCTTTCGAGCTCTGGAGTGGACGTAAAGACAGTTTACATCACTTCAGGATTTGGGGATGCCCGACCCACGTGTTGGTGTCCAACCCGAAAAAGTTGGAACCCCGTTCAAAATTGTGCCTATTCGTAGGTTACCCTAAAGAGACTAGGGGTGGTCAGTTTTACGATCCTAAGGAAAATAGGGTGTTTGTATCGACAAACGCCACTTTCCTAGAGGAAGACCATGTCAGGGATCATTTACCAAGGAGTAAAATTGTGTTGAATGAAATGGACAGTACATCAGCAAGAGTTGCTGATGGGGCTAGTACGTCAACAAGTGTTGTTGATCCTAGCACGTCTAGCCAAATCCGTTCCCAAGAGTTGGGAATGCCTCGACGTAGTGGGAGGGTGAGAGACGGCACTGATCGCTACATGGGTTTAAATTGAAACCTCGGTTGTCGCTCCCGATGATGATCGTGAGGATCCATTGACCTATGATCAGACAATGGTTGATGTTGACAAAGACGAGTGGATGAAAGCTATGGACCAGGAAATGGAGTCTACGTACTTCAATTCTGTGTGGGAGCTTGTGGATCAACCGGATGGGGTAAAACTTATTGGTTGCAAATGGATCTACAAGCGTAAACGTGGCGTAGATGGGAAGGTGCAGACCTTCAAAACCCAACTAGTGGTAAAGGGTTTTACCCAGGTTGAAGGGTTTGACTATGAGGAGACCTTTTCACCTGTTGCCATGGTAAAGTCGATCAGGATCCTTCTGGCCATTGCCGCGTATTATGACTACGAGGTATGGCAGATGGACGTCAAGAAAGCCTTTCTGAATGACAATCTTGATGAGACCATCTACATGGACCAGCCCAAAGGGTTCATTGTCCAAGGCCAAGAGCAAAAAGTTTGTCAGCTTCATAGGTCCATTTATGGACTGAAACAGGCTTCGAGGTCTTGGAATATAAGGTTTGATGAGGCAATCAAATCTTATGGCTTTGATCAAAATGTCGACGAGCCTTGTGTCTACAAGAAAATCGTTGACAAAACTGTCGCATTTTTGGTGTTGTACGTGGACGATATTCTTCTCATTGGGAATGAGGTAGAATTTCTTACTGACGTTAAGAAGTGGCTAGCTTCGCAATTCGATGAAAGATTTGGGAGAAGCTCAGTATGTTCTAGGTATCCAAATTGTCCGGAACCAGAAGAATAGAACACTAGCCTTGTCTCTAGCGTCTTATATTGACAAGATGTTGTCTAGATATAAGATGCAGAACTCCAAGAAGGGCTTGCTGCCTTTCAGGCATGGGGTTCACTTGTCTAAGGATCGAAGTGTCCTAAGACTCCTCAAGATGTTGAGGATATGAGACGGATTCCATATGCTTCACCGTAGGAGCCCGATGTATGCCATGTTGTGTACTAGGCCCGACATCCATTATGCATGCAAGAGGAATTGTCGGTGAATATCACCCAATCCAGATTAGATCACCGGACACCGTAAAGGCAATCCTCAAGTATCTTAGGAGAACGAGGAACTACGACTTAGTGTATGGTAGTGGGGATTTGATCCTTACGGGATACACTGATTACGATTTTCGGCCGATAAGGATTCTAGGAAATCCACTTCGAGTCACCTTCATTCCGAATGGAGGAGTCAGTAGTATGGCGAAGCATCAGCAGGGATGCATCGTTGATTCCACTATGGAAGCGGAGTATGTTGCGGCTTGTGAAGTTGCAAAGGAAGCTGTTTGGCTTAGGAAGTTCATGATAGATTTGGAAGTTGTTCCAAACATGAACTTGCCGATCACATGTGATAACAGTGGTGCAGTAGCCAACTCACGTGAGCCTCGGAGCCATAAGAGAGGCAAACACATTGAGCGCAAGTATCATCTGATACGGGAGATTGTGCACCACGGAGACGTGACGGTCACGCAGATAGCGTCGGAGCACAACGTAGCTGATCCATTTACAAAGCCCCTCACAGCTAACGTGTTTGAGGGTCACCTAGAGAGTCTAGGTCTTCGAGAGCTTCCTGACTAGGGCAAGTGGGAGATGTGTATGAAGGGATTTTGAATTCCCGCAGCGGAAGACGTTGTGAAATGTCGTTGATCCGTTGTGTAATTCCTATCTTAAAATTGAATCTATCTCATAGATCCTAGGCTAAACATGCAAATAAGAGAAGAAAACAGTAAGGAACTATAAGATACTTACTTGTTGAAGAACTCTTCTTCAACGCTTTTCTCCTCTGGTCACGATCTCTCTCGATCCAACGATCTCCTCGAACACGAACCACGATCCGAACAGGGAGACACTTCCAAAAGGTCTTCTCGGTTGTTCTCGGGAGGTTGAGGGAGAGTAGGTGGGACTCCCTTTGGTTTTGGGTGAGGAGAGAATGATAGAGAATTGAGAGATGATCTGAGAGAGAATCACTTGCTCTCTTTGGATCAAAATCCAAAAAATGGCAAATGGCATACCAAAGGGTTCTTGCAAATCCTTTAAATACTATTGTGTGATGGAGTTAAAACCTCCACCAAATCACAATTTTACCACAACCATATAATATACAAATCACATTTGCATATAATATAATATAAGGTATCTCATACCTTATTATACAAATCTCATTTGCATAAATGTGGAATTATAAATTGAATCACATTCAATTTAATTTCTCTCAATTCAATTTCTCCAATTAGCACTAATTAATCAATTAGGCTATACTATAGTTTATTATGAATCTCATTCACATCAAACTATATATTATGTCATCTATATCTCATACAAATGACATAAATACTCAAATAATGAATTTGAGCACTTCAAATTCACACCAAAATGTAAACCCTCAATTCGTCCAATTTGAGCCAACCGAGCAACCTAATGGACCTACACGTGACGAGCTCCAATGATCCGAGACCAACCTGTCAAACTCTTTGACCCGGTTATTCAACATTCATTAGCTATGGTAACACTCCACTAAAACCCGTAGCTGCACTCTCATCACCGTAGGACAAGTTGTGTCCATCGATATAACCAATACCCATGAGTCGACCCTTCACACGTTGTTCATAGTCACACAGTGGGTCAAATTACCGCTTTACCCCCCGTGTCTACCTCTTGCTCCCTAAGTCCCACTGCTCTCCAATGAACAACTACGTTGCATGGTCCAACCATAAACAACAACCCTCTCGGGCCAATGAGAGAGTGGGGCCGTTGTTCAAGCCACGAAGACAACACTTAGGAACAACCCTCTAGTTTCTCTAAGTCGGGATCGAGTGAATTCCTTCTCGCGTAGTCAAGTTCCCGGCTCCCCACGTGGTCCTACCCCTGAGAAGATAGGCATATTGGGCGAGCAATAGTGGCCACCCTCACCGTACTAGTCAGTGAGCGGACCCATGACAGAAAGAGTCAGTAACACGCCAGATTAAGGTCGAGTCACTAATGGTCATCTACGAATTTATTAGCTCTATCTTTGTTAACGGTGTTACATCGATAAGTCTAATAATTCCATCGTCGATCTTGTACAATCTCATTGCACAGGATGCCCCCACTCGCATGTCAACCACATGAGCGAGTCGGATCACCTCGTTTGTATCTAATACAAAGCGGGTGCGCATCCACAGTGTATCGAGATTAGGTCTCCAACCTATGCATATCACGTAGACCGTTTGGGTCATTAACTCGAACGCGATCCTCCCTGTGTGTCCACTACACACCGTTCAAGTTCTTACTTCTCTCATAATTCAATGACCCTAGAGCTTAGTTTATTGGATTAAGTTTATGAAAAATGCGAGACACAAAGTTTAAATAAATAACTCGTATTTATTACACAATGTTGAAATAAATAACTCCTATTCATTTACAACTTGGAATATTACAAACTACACGAGATAAGGACATACATCCCAACAGTGTAAACGGGTATTCAATGCCCTAGTTTATTGTATTACTTCATTGTAATTTATGTACATTTCAGAAATGTATTTTCTCCACTAGCTTAGTCCAAGTGGGAGTTTGTTGGGATTTTTGTCCTAATCTCGTGTTTGTAATATATTGTTTGAAATTAATAAGAGTTATTCATTTCATCACTTTGTGTCTCGCAATATTTATAAACTTTTCTAGTAAACTAAGCTCCGAGTCATTGAATTTATGAGAGAACTAGAGCTTGAATGGTGTGTAGTGACACACACAGAGGATCACGTTCGAGTTAATGACCCGAACGGCCTACGATATATGGATAGGGTTGAGACCTAATCTCGATACACTCATGGATGCGCCCGCTTTGTATTAGATACAAACGAGGTGATCTCGACTCGCTCATGTGGTTGACATGCGAGTGGGGGCATCCTCGTGCAATGAGATTGTACAAGACCGACCGTGAATTATTAGACCTCATCGATGTAACACCGCTGACAAGAAGGGACTAATAACTTCGTGAGATGACCATTAGTGACTTTCGACCAAATCTCGAAAGCGCAGTTACTGACTCTGCCCTGCGAGGGTCTGTTTCTTTGACTAGTATGGGTGAGGGTGGTCACGCTTACTCGCCCAATATTCCTATCTTCTCGAGGGACGAACCAAGTAGGGAGCCGGGAACTTAACTACGCGAGATGGAATTCACTGCGTTCCTTTTTAGGGAAACTAGAGGGGTTGTTCCCTGTTGTCGTCTCGAGGCTTGGACAACGGGCACCCACCTTCTCACCGGCCCGAGAAGGGTGTTGTGTGTGGTTGGACCATCACAATATGTTGTTCATTAGAGGAGCAGTGGGGACTTAAGGAACAAGAGGTAGACACAGGGGTAAAACGATAATTTGACCAAGCCGTGTCTCTACGAACAACTTTGTGAAGGGTCAACTCATGGGAATTGGCTATATCACTAGACACGTAATATTCTGCACTGACGGGAGTGCAGCTACGGGCTATAGTGGAGTGTTACCGTAGCTAATGAATGTTGATTAACCGGGTCAAAGAGTTTGGACAGTTAATTTTTGGATCATTGGAGCCCGCCATCGTAGGTCCATTAGGTCCCTCGGTTGGCTCCACTCGGTTAAAAGAAGGGTTAATGTTTTGGTATGAAATTGAAGTGTTCAATTTCACTTTAAGGGCATTTATGTCATTTCTATGAGATATGAATGATATAATATATAGTTTAATGTGAATGAGATTCATAATAAACTATAGGTTAGCCTAATTGTTGAATTAGGGCTAATTGGAGAAATTAAATGAGAGAAATTAAATTGGATGTGATTCAATTTAATTAATCCACAATTATTGCAAATGAGATTTGTAATATGAGATATGAGATATCTTATATTATGTGGTTATGCAAATGAGATTTGCATAACCTATGGTTGTGGTAAAGTGGTAATAATGAGGAGATTTTAACTCCCTCATTCCACTATTTAAACCCTTTGCAAGAAGGGATTGGTAAGCTCTCTTCTCATTTTTTTGTTTTTCACCAAAGAGAAGAAAAGAGAATTCTCTCTACTCTCTCATTTCTCCTCCCTCTCCAAAACTCAAACAAGTTCCCACCAACTTCCCTTCTCCAAAAGAGAACAACCGAGAAGATCGCTTGGTGGTGTTCGAGATCGATTTGTGGGAAGAATCCGTTGAGATCGAGTAGCACGAAGAGTTCGTGATCCGAGGAAGAAATTGTTGTGTTTGTCTACAACAAGTAAGTAAAAACTCTACTTGCTGTAAATTTCTTCTTCTTTAAGCATGTTTAGCCTAGGTCTAAGTGTTAGATCAATTTTAATAAACACAAGTTGCATAATGATACTTCGACGATTCAATCGTCTTCCGCTGCGTGAGATTCTCATTCCCTTCAATTCCTAGGGCTTAAACAACTAATTTTGAGCATGACACGCTACAATCCATGGCTCGGGTTAGTATCGTCCCCAATTTAAGATTGATTTTGGGTTTAATTAGCGTTTTGTTTAAGTAAACTGTGCTATAAATTTCTAGAAATTCTTTGGCTTTCCATTGGGCTTGTGAGTGCATTCAAAACAAGAAGTTCTTAATAAGGTAACCTGTGATTGGCATAATTACATTGAACTCCAACGTGACCCCTTTCAAATTGCACCTAGGTGAGATCCTATCTTTATCGCTTTCAGTTTAGTCCTTTTGTCTCCTATCTTTATGTTTAACCTCTCCCCCTTGTGTGTGTTAGGTCGTGTTAATGAGAAAATCAATTAATAGAAATTAAATTTTAGTTTGGTTCCCTGTGGTTTGATCCGATCCACTATTAAGTCTACAAGTATTTAATTTTAGATCGACGATATTATAAATTGTATTTGTTGGAGCCTTCGGCAAGCTCTGTTTAGTTATTCAAACTTGAACTCTTGACACGTCTGGATGGTACATAAAAAAGTGCACATCTCGATCGTGCCTTATGTACATTAGAGGGGAGTCACATTCCATCGTGTATTTAACCCTCATTTCAATATCAAAGTCAACTAGAGGAATTTCTATACCATCATAAATTTCGCTTGTAAATTCTTCATAAGTAATTGTTGTCAGCATCGCAAGCGCTATCATTTTCCCCCTCCCCTTGTTAGAGGACACAATCCCAACCTATCACCCCCCCCCCCCCCTATAAGAACATGCATCCCCATGTCAAACACCAACATAACGAATGCATACCCATTTGTTTTCCATCTTTGATAGTGAATTGAATGAAAAACAATTGAAATTTGTTATGATGGACGAACAATCTTGCTTCCCAAGATGTTTGCTCATTCTCACTTTCAATTTCGATTCAATCTCTCTCTAATTTACTCTTCTAAAATTTACTCTAAACTTTTATACGTGTAATGAAAAGTTAATATGATTGGTGATATGTTGGTGGGGTGTGAGTCAATTCGATGGTCATCTCAAATGTTAATCGCACTATTTGCCTACCCATAACCAACCATTAAGTGTAAAATTTAATGCAATTGTGCTCTCAACTTTAATGTGATTGTGCTCTCCTTCCCATTTTAGATTTGTCATCACACTTGTGATGTACATGCAAAGTCACAACAACAATGAAAAATTAACAAATATGAAAAACAACCGAGAGCAAGTTATTATCAAATATTGAAACTGATTGAGAGTGAGAGGTTATCAACGACTCCAATAAACCAACACATAAATTTTTTAACATTAAATGGTTGAGAGTGAGAGGTTATGAATAATCGATGAACGAACCAACCCGGACCGAGAGTTTTGATATTCACAAAAATGAATAAAAGAAACCACATTTGACATAACGAGTCGAAGAGGACTTGGACCGATAACATACATATTTGATAAATAATTGAGGGTGAGTCTCGCTGGACAGGATTAAAAAAAATCATCATTAGTTTTGAATAACTTGGACCGAGAGTATTGTTGAACAAAATAAAATAAGAAAATAAAAGAAAAAAGTCCACAATGTCTGGAGCGAGAGTCTCGTTAATAAAATGGAGCGAGGGTTTTGTTGATTAAAAGAAAAGAAAAAGAAAAAAAAATAATCGCACAGTATTAACAAAAGTGAATTGCATCCCCATCAACGCATTCTTAGACTGTCTTTCGACATGCGACTTTAACCGGTTTACGCCTTGGATCGAGACGACCAACGACAATAGAAGGTTATACATGATTAAATTTAAAAAGCGGGTCATCCATCCATAATCGGCCAAAAAGAGCATCCATACAAAAACTCCAATCTTTTTGCAAAGGAAAATAAAAATTTGATAATTCTTAATATATATAAAAAAAAGAGAAATTAAATTAGATCCCAGAAAAGACAGTGACCAAAATTTCATCGTCGTCAAAATTTCCCCCCTCTTTCCCGCTCTGCAAAAATGTTTTCAATCAATTCCTTTTTCGAACTTATCTTCCTCCTGCAAAATTTCCCTCCAATTCTTCTCCGATAACATATTGCCTACAGAAAAATTCGAACCCAGTTTCTCAAATTCATCTTCTCAACAACCTAGAGACAAAATCAATGGACAATGGTTGCGGCATTGCCAAAACCATTTGCTCAATCTGCTACGAGGATCTAAAGCCCATCATTGAGGATCTTCAATCCATCTCAATCTGCGGCCATGTCTTCCACGAGCTCTGGTAGTGATCCCGCTTAATTTTGCGCTGTGTTATTCTTTTTTTTTTTTTCGTGTGGAATATTGAAGTGGTGTTAAATTTGTATTTGAGCTCTTTAGTTTGCAGCAATGGTTTGAGTATTGTTCGAATGGGAAGAAGAAGTACAGTTGCCCTATGTGCAAGCAGACCTGTGTGGCGAAAGATGTCGCACGGCTGTATTTTCAGTCTGTGGGGGATGCGAATGATTCGATGCTTGCTAAGAAACCGGCCGATTGGGTTGAGAGAGATCCGGAGTTGTTGAGAAGTGAGGTGAAGAGGCTGGAGATGAAGGTATCGGTGCTTAATTCGACTTTGGAGCATCAGGGGAAGGATCTCAAAGAGCTCAGTGAGGAGGTATTTCTTCTTGGTTCTCGGGAGAACTAGGACAAATAGGTGTTTAATATTGAATGCTTGGATGTTTGATTACTCATATTTCTAATGGTAGCAACTTTAGTTTTTGGCCTTGATTCTTTTCACACTAATGATAGAATTTGTGCTAATTTCCATTCTGCTGGGAGAGGTTATTGATCATCTATTCATCTCCTTCACTTATGAATGCGAAGTTTCTTTTGGGTCTTCTTTATTTGAGTTGAGTTCAATGGTGCTTGCTTAGCATAGGGATATCTGACACTTCTTTAAATAAATGAGCGGATGGTCTTGGAAGCGTATTCATCTGTGCTTTGGTGGGATGATATTATCACTCTATATTGGAACATTTTGTAGGAAACTAATGCTGGGACTTTTTAAGATAGCTACAGAAAATGGGGTCCTTTTTAGTTTAATGTATTTTACAGCACTGGAGCTTGTTTCATAGGAGTTTTTGTAACTATTCTTCATATATCATAAGATAGCTTTTGGGGAGTCTTTGCTAATTCTTAGTTGCTTTGGGGCTTAGGTTGTTAGTAGTTCTAATAAAGTCCCACATTGGCTAGGGAAAGAAGAGATCTATGGTATATAGGTGAGGACAATTATCTTCATTAGTATGAGACCTTTCGAAGAACCAAAAGAAAAACCATGAGGGTTTATGCCCAAAGTGGGCAATATCATATCATTGTGGAGATATGTAGAGGTACGTTGTCCTTGTCAATTGGTATCAGAGCCATGGTAAAAAAACCTAATTATGTGCTGGAGAAATTCTCAAAGTGGAACAAAGATTAATGAGCCTCGGTTGTGCACTATCTGGGTTCTCTCTTACCCGCCTTGATAAGAACAAGTGTAATCCGTATGTTTGTGCTTTATGTGGATGTTGCCTCAGGATGAATTGGTTGTGCCTTGAGATGAAGAGTAAGCTCTTAGTTGGGAGTAGACGGATTTGTTCGAGGGGAGGTTCAAGTTGTGGTACTTTGTTCGAGGAGAGGATTGTTAAGAGTGCTAACAAAGTCCCACATTGGCTAGAAAAGGAAGAGATTCATGGTATATAAGTTAAGACAATTATCTCCATTGATATGAGGCTTTTTGGTGAACCAAAACCAAAACCACGAGGGTTGAAGCCCAAAGTTGACAATATCATACCATTGTGGAGATATGTGGAGGTCCGTTGTCCTTATCATTTGGTATTGGAGCCATGGTATAAACCTAGTTATGTGTCGGAAAAATCCTCAAAGTAATGGAACAAAGATTAGCGAGCCTCAAGTTGACAATGTGAATGAATCTCATAGTCGAACAAAAAGTGCTTGGAGCAACAAGTAAGTAATAACTCTATCAAGCTGCCTGGTAGAGGAATAGATTTTTGTTCGATGGGAGAAATGAATGGTGCGATAGGTGATCGACGCCACACAATGTGAGTGACCGTTCGAGTAGACAAATTTGTTCAAGGGAGGCTCAAGTTGTGGTACTTTTTGAGGGGAGGATTGTTAGGAGTGTTAACAAAATCCCACATTGGCTAGAGAGGGAAGAAATCCTTGGTATATAAGTGTGGATAATTATCTCCATTGGTATGAGGCATTTTGGGGAACCAAAAGCAAAACCATGTGGGTTTATGCCCAAAATGGATAATATCATACCATTGTCGAGATATGTAGTGGTCGGTTGTCTTTATCAATTGGTATCCCTTCTTTTCAATTAATGTTTCCTATGAAAATTACCATATACCTGGTTGTTCAAGGAATGTTCTCTTTTCTTCTTTTTTTTTTTCTATTGGTTTTTTTGGGTTTTTTTTTTTCCAGTTTTTTGTGTTATAATAATTCATATATTGTTCAAAGATGATGATTACTTATTTCTTGTGAGTAGTATGTGGAGGCTTATCTTCACTGGATCAATATAATCTAACTATGAAATTAGTAGTTTCTTGGTTTCCTAAAGTCCTCAACAAGTTGAGACCTTCAGTAGTGATATCTTCTGAAGATCAAATTTTCAATTCTTCGGCTCCTAGAAAGCTTCATGTGCTAATTTTGCTCATGCTGACTATTGATGAGTGTAACACATGCGGTACTCACTCAGACTTTCTTGTTTCAGCTTCATCTTTGCCAGGATGAAGTGAAGAAGGAAGTAGGCATGAGGAATGAAGCCATGAAACAAAAAACATTAATGTCTCAACTGCTTCACCTAAAATCTGAGGTCAACAGTCCCTTCTAAGTTCAGATTTTTTTTTTCCTGCAATTTTTTGGTTCCTTTATGGACATCAATACATGATGATGTTTGGCTGCTGATTTGATGCAGGAACTTGATAAATCAACTATAGAGTGCAAAAGGTTGCATGAAAGAAGTATGGCTTTGGCTAAAGAGCTTGCAGCTTTCAAGTTGTAAGTGCGATTTTGTTGTTAAGGAAAATAATAAGAAAAAGTTGTGTTTCCTTTTGTGTGTTTGCATAACAACAGTGTTGCTATTTGTATTGCAGGGTATCTGAACTGGATCTTGATGAAGAGGAGGTTCTAAAGCTTTCTTCATTGGGGAGTGGAGCAGACAATAAAGACACGATTGACATTCTAAGAAAATCCCTGGTCCTGCGTAATAGGTCAGTTATCTCAACGTCACCTTTGGAAATCCGAAATAACCATAGAATATAACTTTTTGCAGCTTGGTTGTGTGCTTTGACCTTAATTGGTACTTTGAGCAAGTTTATGAATCAAAAGATGTGTTGTTCAAGTATATGCTAATGTTTCTTGAAGATCAGACTAATAATGATTATATGTTTGTATTTCCTCTGGCTAATTTGTTTTAATTGCTCTTTGAAAAAATCTTAATTTCTCATAGGAGTTACAAAGAACTGATGGCAAAGTGCAATCTTCTTGGAAGGGGAGAGGCTCGCTCGTGTAAGAAACTTGAGAAGGCAAAAGAGAAAATAAATAGGCTGAAGGTGAGCTCGTAACAAATAAAATCTTGTTTGATGCATTGAATCTAATTTAAATTCGTACAATCATTATCAGGTAAGGGTCCTAGAACTAGAGAAAGCCATTGAAGATAAAGATAATGAACTTCTGAGGGGCTTGAAGAATGCAAAAAAAGCTAGCATTCAAGGGGTTCAGGGTAGTGTTTGTTGTAAATGTAACATGGTATCAACCAAAAATAAGCCCGCTGCTTCACCAGATGGTTCAGGTTCAACTGCAAGCCAGATCAACGAACCATTATCTTCTAGAAAAGGGAAAATGTTTGAATTTGCAGGTGATGTTTGTACGAACGGTTTGACCTTGGTAGATACAGCTAAGGAATTGTGCTCCTCAATGGATAAGAAAACTTTACAATTTTCTCAAGTTGAGCATGCCAATTTAAATCCTAATTTAGGATGCCTAATAAGTGAGGAAGAAGCAGACCGAAGGTCTTACCATCCTCAGTTGACAAGTTGCAATTTGGTCCGAAAAAAATCTGCAGAAAGAACAACCAACCCAGTGAATGATATGCCTTCAACAGCTACAATCAATAACACAGGCACGTCCGGTGTTCTTGGAGGTGAATCCATGCCTATAGTTCTTGAAGACACTGCAGAATGTGAACCTGTACTTATTAACATTAGACGAGAATCCTCTAGCCACTTATCACTTAATAAACCAGGTAATAGTTCATTTTAAGCATAGGTTAGGTAGCATATACTTGGTTTCTTTGTTTTCCCATTGAAACAATTAATACTGACAATTTTGATGTATAAAACAATATGCAGGAGATGTATGTTTTTCTGGTGGACTACTTGGTCCTGATGGATCAAATAGGTACTTAGGTAAATGGTGCAAACGTGGACAGACCAACGGGTCGGGTGCAATGCAAAGTTCACGTTCTGGTGAACTGATTGTTGTTGGAGCTGATGGGAGAGGTGGACAAATAAAAGTCCTGAGATCTCAAAATGAATCCTCAATGGTAAGTTTATGAATTTATTTCTTCTCTTCTAGTCATTCTCTGAAAAATATCCTTACTCTTGTCATTTTTCTTGGATAATAGACCATTCGTACCTTCAAAGTTTCTAGTTGGAGTTTAGCCAGTAAAACATGAATTTTCAATTACGTGTTTTGATTGTAATTCAATAGTGCTCCTTTTAATATACCTTCTGCATTCTTCATAGTTTGTTAACTTACCAATGTTGGAATTAAAAGGTCTAAGTTCCCCTGTAGCTTGCAACAAGTTATCTCTGAGCTGTTGTATGTAAATTTGTGCAGAGCGAGACAAATTTGGCAGGGGCGAAGAGGTGCAAGAACGGAGTAAAAAACGTTAACATGCGAATAGAACACTTCTTTTCAAAGTGTTAGGGGTCAGATAGCTTGTTTTATAGGTGTAAATTTTGTCATTTTTTATTACAGGTTGTAGGAGAAGGTAGAGAAGTGGTTAGGGATGATCTGTTTTATTCCTTTGGGAGAATTGGGTTATTGGCAACTGGAAAGAGGATTTTTGTTTTTACAAGTGCCTCGTCTGGTTTCATCCTGTAAATATGACCTTGAATACTTCGCAAGGTCAACTTGGTTGTGCTTTGTGCTTTGACGATTAATGAAAAAACTTACCCAATTGCTTAGGGCATGTTTTTGATAATGGGTTTCATTTTTTGTCTTTGTCTTTGTTTTTTTGTTTTTTTTTTTGTTTTTTTTTTGTCTTAAGGAAAAGAAACATGTTCGCTCACCAGTCGTTTTTTGTTAGGTGGGATGGGGATTCGAACCTTAATGTATATCAATGATTGTTGATACGTTGAAGTTGGTTCTCTGGTGCCAATTAACCTACGAAGTAAATGGAATAATGAGAAAGAATCATAGGAGTTGGGATAAGCTAGAGGTGCTGGGGTTAACATATAGTTGTGTGTATCTTGAAAATTTGTAAAAATTGCTTTTCTTTGGCTAATAATGTTGTAGGATTGGTGAGGATTGGGCTTGAATAAGTGGTATCCTAAACATTGGGCTTCATGTATTTACTTTTGGAAACAAGTTGAATTTGGGCATGTTTACTTTTCGATAATCATAATCAATCAAATGCAATTTAAAATTGAGTCCTATGTGATTATGATTGATTTTGTTCACAGCATTATACAATGAGAAGTTAATGTGGGTTCAACGTAATTCTATCCAGTAATTTGATTGCACTTATTATTAGGGACAACTAGAAAATTGTCTAAATCTAACTTATCCAAAATGAAAAATGTCTAAATTAATTTTAATTTGTAAAGATGTCTAAAATGGTGTCTAAATTAGTTTTAATTTGTAAAGATGTCTAAAATGGGGTTTCCATGAAATATAATAAAAGTCTTGAGACGAAAATACCTCTGTTGTTGATATTTAGTAGTTGTAAAAAAAGAAGCAAGATTCTAACGGAAGAGAAAATGAAATTATAGTTAACAAAAATATAAAAAATAGAGGATTTTAAGGGGAGAGAGATATATTAGTTAACCAAATATAATCTCAACTATTAAGTTAACATTATTTTAAAAGAGAAAATAGTGCATGAACAAAATGATTTAAATGGCTAGCTATTGGATTTATCGTATATATTGAACATACATCTATATTGATTTAATGAAATGAAAATGTGTAATTACCCATTAAACAAGCAAAAATTAAACTTAATATAAAAATTGATACCTCATACATCGTTAATCGAGATAAAAATGTCATCATTAACCATTTGCCATAATTAATACTCCACCTAAAATCCCCCATGCCTTTTATGTTGTTTATATCGTATAACTGCTTGTTGGACCATTAGGTATTTTCTTTTAGTTACTGGTTCCTCCCACGATACACACAATGATCTCTCTTGTTGGTATTTTGACCACGGTATACCCAAGAAATTTCCTCTGGACCATTAGGTATTTCTTTTTATTTACTGCTTCCTCTTGACGACCCACAGTATAACACAAACACCTTTCTTGTTGGTATTTCATCTTATTTCTTGGTTTCTTTAGCTTGCCTCGCCCCTGTGTATATTAGTATCTACATGTCAATTTTGAGGAGGTATATATTTCTATCTACTGTCGTTTCTGCTTTCGAACATTAATACGTTTGTTCGATTTTTTTTCATCCTTGAAACTTCTTCTTTGGGGATGACACAATATATAAAAAGGCTTCCCTTGTTATTTTCTCTTGCTTAGTGATTTCTTTAGGTTTTTCCCATCCGATGTACATATTTCTTTCTACTGTCGTTTCTAAATTCGAAAATCGAACGTGTTCGATCAACTATTTCATTTTACAACTTCTTTTCTGGGTTTCTTTTCCTTCCATTTACCCAAGAATAATTTTTACTTGTGGACACTACATCTCAGAAAATTAAAGAAATGACTAAAAATACTTCATCTTTCCTGTTAACCATTTCATTTGAAACTCTCATATCCATTCGATTTTCTCCAATCTTCAATATTGTTTCATATGCTCTTGGGCTCTATGAACTGCACCAACAATGTTTCAATATTGTTTCATCTCTCATTGACATCTCGCAAACCATCAATGAGAGAGACTTTACTTTCGTGCAATCTCATGAGAAAACCTACAACACGAACAACCACACATAATCAAATCGGTTGACTCCTAAAAATGGAGAATCGATTATTAGGAAAAATCGGTTGGAATAGATTTATGATGGATTCAGTTTGACTATAAATACAACTATATACTAAGGGCAAAATGAGCATACAAATTTCTTCACACTCCTCCCTAAAAAATAGGTAGACAAAATTGCAATATGAAACATTTTTAGACATTTTTCATTATAGACTAATTATTTTAGACATTAATCACAATTTTCCTTATTATTATGTGAGACCCACACCATCTTTTTAGCTTCTTTTCCATCATTTGCCATTTCTCAATTTCTACAATTATTTTTTTTCTCCTTTCTTTTTTTTTTTTGGGATTTCTTCATGTTGATGAAAAAAAACATTAAAATCCATAGCGAAAAAAGCCATATTTGCAGCATTGGTCTCACAAGTTTACTAACCTTCATTGGGAAGAAGATTTGGAATTGAATTCGTCTGTAAGTTTTGTCATATTTTCAATAATCGTAATGAGAGCTAAATCCACATTTATCTCGAGAATTAGTATTTTTTTTATTGTAAACATTACACATGTAAATGCTCATTCCATATGTCATTTGATACTCATGCCAAGTGGCAAATACCCCATAGCCAAAGTATCGTCCATGTGTCCAATATTTACCAATGCTTAGTGTCCAAATGTACCAACTCATCGTTGTCAAATTGCCTATAAATAGTGGCATTTGGTGGGTTATAAAAGAGATACAATTGGTGAAATAATAGACCAATATTCTCCAACTTTCTCCACTTTCTCATTTTTCTTATCATATATATATATATATATATATATATATCCTAATTTTCAATTTCCTTTTATTATTATTATTATTATATGTTTTGGAATTCACGGTATTCCGACTCCCATGATCAAGGCCCTCCATAGGAATTGTCTGTTCCAGGGCAAACTAGCAGGTGGATCATGGGCGTCTCACGGTGTGAATCGATAGATGAGATCGTGGGTCCCGTTTGCACAGGTCCCGCTCCCACTCACTATAAGTACTCTCTCCATTCACCTTGAATTTTGACCCATACAAATACCACCCGTAGGGGGACACTCCCATTTGCCCCACGAGGTCGAGTATGGATCTCACAGTGTGAACTTCACGAAGATTTGTGGATAGAATTTAAATGTATCTCGTACACTATAATTCCTCCCACTCACAACTTTAGTTTAATTGGGATTGACCTAGATAAACCGACTATATTTACCTAAGTCTACCAATATAACTCTTAATTGGATTAGCCTAAGTCTATAATCAAATTATTAACTTAGGTCTATGTGAGTAAATTTAATTAACCCTTAATTAACGACATTCACGAAAATATAACCTATGAATCTCCGGACAAAATTCACTCCCAGGTCGGTTCCCAAGTAGGGGTGTTCCGCAAAGCGTTAGCTCAACTACCCCAGCCTTAGACAAAACCTTCCTTAGATAGAGTTACTAATTAAGTCATATTGATTTCCTAATTCTAATCTTATTAGAACTAGAAAACCGAAGTATAATTATTCAAGTTCTAAACCATTTAAAACTAATAATTAACTTAGGTTACATGCATTTCTATGTTATAGTGTTTGATCATTCATCACATGAATAATTAAACTATATAACATACATACATCACATGTATAAATGCATGTCAATGCTTTTAATCTAAGTAATATAACTCTTATATTAATTAAATTAAAACATGCATTATATTATAACTCTTATAATATAATCCTATCATGCATACTATATATTATAACTCTTATAATATAAAATGATGCATGAAATGCTTAACCTAAGGTGTGATTTTAAATTTATATGACATACATTATGCACATAGAAATAAATCATACAACAATTGCATAATTTAATAAATAGCAAAATTAGACTGATTTTGGCATCCTAGGGACAATAATTAAATTAATTAACATTAATATAACAATTATATTAACATTAATTAATAAAATTATTAAATAAACTTATTTTAAAAATTAAAATAAAATTAAAATAATAAAAGACGGCTGGAATCCACCCACAACATGTCCCATCTCCCACTTTGCGCGAAAAATCGCGCAGGAACTGACCACTACGTTGTAGCGTTGCAACGTCGTCGCCAGCATTGCAACGCTGCAACGCTCAGCGTCAAGCCAACGTTCCCAATGCCAGCGACGTTGCAACGCTGATCTGCTGCGCGCCTTGCTCCCGCATGGATGACGTTGCGATGCTAATGAACAACGTTGCAACGCTATTATCTGTACATCAACACTATTTTACCATTTTCGCTCGTTTTTGCTCAATTTCTTCACAACATCTCATGCCACGATCGACCCGGACTTACAGACTTGATTTACATTAAAATTTGCTAAAAAACAAATGACCCTTACATTGATCTTATCAACGAAAAATGTAAATCTAGTCTAAGTGTCAAAACCGAAAACATCCAAAATGCAAACCATTAACATTCATCTCATGAAAAATTAATTCTACCCACCTAATTGTAAGAAAAATACAGAACACCCAACGAAGAACAACGTCGAGCTCTGATACCAATTGAAGGGAATGGATTTTCCGCAGTGGAAGCGTTGTGAACGCCGTTGATTCGGTTTGTTTCTCTTTTCTTAAAATTGAAAGTATCAATATACAATTCTAGGCTAAGCATGCAATTTGAGAAGGAAAAACAATGACTATAAAACATACTAACCTCTTGAAGAACCTTTCTTCGATTTCCTCCTCGATCTCTCTTGATCCAAACGAATCACGAACTCGATCGTCGAACGAACTTTGAACCGAACAACAAGACACTTCCAAAGGGTCTTCTCGATTGTTCTCGGGAGGTTGAGGGAGAGTGGTGGAACTCCCTTTGGATTGAGTTGGAGAGAATTTTAGAGAATTGAGGAGAGAGCTTTTGAGAGAGTTTCTATCTCTTTGGATGTCAAAATTGACATCCAAAAAATGAGAAGAAGTGATATGGAATGTCTCACATTCCATCCTTTTATAATGTCAAATGGTGGAGTTAAAATCTCCACCACTTACCATTTTACCACAATCATATGATATGCAAATCATATTTGCATATCACATAATATAAGGTATCTCATATCTTATTATACAAATCTCATTTGCACAATTGTGGAATCTTAAGTTGAATCAAATTCGATTTAATTTCTCTCAATTCAATTTCTCCAAATTAACACTAATTTATCAATTAGGCTATTCTACAGTTTATTATGAATCTCATTCACATCAAACTATATATTATGCCCATTATATCACATATAAATGGCATAAATACCCTATAAATGACATAAATACCCAATTAATGAATTTGAACACTTCAAATCCACTCCAAACTGTAAACCCTCAAATTGTCCAATTTGAGCCAACCGAGGGACCTAATGGACCTACAAATGACGAGCTACAATGATGCGAGATTAACCGATCAAACTCTTTGACCCGGTTAATCAACATTCATTAACTACAGTAACACTCCACTAAACCCTGTAGCTGCACTCCCATCACTGTAGGACAAGTTGTGTCCATCGATATAACTAATGCCCGTGAGTCGTCCCTTCACAGGTTATTCGTAGTCACAGCTGGGTCAAATTACTGTCTTACCCCTGTGTCTACCTCTTGCTCCTTAAGTTCCATTGCTCCTCTAATGAACAACTTTGTTGCATGGTCCAACCATAAACAACATCCCTCTCGGGCCAATGAGAGGGTCGGACCCCGTTGTCCAAGCCCTGAAGACAACACTTAAAGGAATAACCCCTCTAATTTTCCTAATTCAAGAGCGTGTGAATTCCATCTTGTGTAGTTAAGTTCCCAGCTTCCCACGAGGTCTTGTGCCAAAGAAGGTAGGCATATTGGGCGTACTCTGGCCACCCTCACTCGTACTAGTAAAAGGACAGACCCCCGCAGACAGGAGTCTGTAACACGCTCAGGATGAAGGATGAGTCACTAATGGTCATCTACGAAGTTATTAGTCTTATACTGTTAACGGTGTTACATCAGTAGGTCTAATAATTCACGGTCCGGTCTTGTACAATCTCATTGCACAGGGTGCCCCCACTCGCATGTCAACCACAACGTTCAAGTTTTAATTCTCCAAAAGGATATGACCCTGAAACTTAGTTTATTGGATTAAGTTTATAAAAATGCAAGACACAAAGTTTGAATAATAACAACCTTTATTTATTAGAACAATGAATATTACAAACTTCACGAGATTAGGGCATATACCCAAACAATTCGGAGATGGGCCATTTCAATATCAAGATAAGTTAAATCTATACCAAAATGGGTTGAGGTATGTTTGGGAGTGATTTTGGAGTGACAAAAATCACTTTTGACATGTCTAAAATCACTTTCCTACTAAAAGTGTAATGTTTTGCAATATTAAGTAAGCGATTTTTGAAGAATCCAAAATCACTTGAAGTGTTTCCCGGTCAATCACTTGGAAGTGATTCCCAAGTGTTTTTATCTAGTGATTGTGATTTAAAATGACTACTATTTCATTTTCGGAAAAAGCCTAATTTTGGTGACGGGTAAAAACCGTCATCTTTTGTAAAAAATCATAAATTTCCATCAAAAGTGGATTTTGTCAAAATCATCACCATTGAATTCATCCATCATTGTTTAAAAAAATAACAACATTTCTCTCAATGTGTATTTCTTATTTTATTATATTTTTATATTTTTATTCATTTTTCTCACTTTTTTTTCTCTCTCTCTCATGGTTTTAACTCTCTTTGAATTATTTTATTTCTAATTTTTTTCCATTCCTCCCTATAATTTTCATATTTTTATAAAATTTTCTCTCTAATTTTGTTTTCTCTCTTATTCTACTTTTTTCCCTAACTCTTATCTTTTTTCTCCTCATTATAGTTTTTCTTCCTAACACTTTTATCATCTTATCCAATTTTTTGTTTATTTCTCTATTTTTTTTAGTACATCACCAATTGGGGGTGGAGAATTCGAACCCATGACCTCTTGGTCATGAGTCATACTTGATGCCGGTTTATGCTCTTGTTGGCGTTTTATTTCTCTATCTTTGAATTTCACTCTTTTTATTAAATTTCTCTCTCCAAATTTTTTGTCCCTTCCTCTAATATTTTTATCCCTCTACATCTTGGGGTTTTTGTACGAATGACTTCCTTTCGGCTCGATTATCGATAGAAGACCCGTTTTTTTATATTTATCGATAGATAACCCTTTGATGTCGTCAACTACTCTCGATCTACACATATTCTTGTGTCTTTTGCTGTCATGAATTACTACTGCTCTCGTTCTACCGTCAACTCTCAAACTATACGAATTCAACGTCATGTAACGTCGCCATACCTATATCACTGACGGTATCTTTATCGTTTGAGATGTAAATACTACCGCTCTCGATCTCATTGTTGTTAACCCGTATATAACGATCTCGATCTGGTCAAGTAATTCAAGTCGGCAGTAGGCCGAGAGTCTAGTCACGCAAATTAAACCGATAATTGCGCTCCTCTCGCTCTCGTCGTTATGTTTTTAGTCGACGTCGTGTGTGGGGATAATGATTATTAATTACCTCAACAAACATCACAACATCCATTGTATACGATAAGTTTGACCACTATGTTGAACTATCAATCGTATTACCGATCTCGTTCTGACACTAATAGTCATTGTGTGACCGAGCGTATCTTTAGGAGTTTCAAATAAAAATATGAAGAGTGAGTGTCGATGTATTCTGAATACCATTAATCCGTTGTGATTATAATGGGAGATTACATATAAGATGAAGACGTTACTAATTTGAAGCGAATTGACTGGTTGACAAGGGCATATTACACGTTTGTCGATTGTGACCAACATTACCACACCTGCCGCATTTTCGATACAAGTGCCGTTCACCGGCAGATGGGATTCTGTTCACCCGTCTATGACCCACCCTCGGTATTCTTGTTGGTGGAAGTATAACCAACGGATTGTAATCCGGGCGACTCTTCCACTGTGTAATATGTCCAACTGGATTGATAGACTCTTCATACACTGACCTTAATACATCGATCCCATATTTTGCGCTACATAGACTATGTAGATTTATGTTGCGGTGTCTGGTGGTCGTTATAGCATGTGAACATGGTATCTCAAAACACTGAAACTCCATGCATGTACATGTACACATATTCAGATCCACGATACCGCCAAACAGACCATGCTTCACATTAAATCGATAATAGTCTATTGGTTCAATGAGGAATCGTCTGCCCATATCGCATTGTTTCGTCATCCGTTCTCCAGCGTAGTTAGAAAATGCAGTTGTGCGAGAGTTCCAAAACTCTCTGCGATCGTGGAACTTCTGCTGGAGGTTGTTTCGGACGTATTCGAGCAACGAAGTAATGGGCAGAAATCGTGCATCCTTGGTCAAAGAATTGAAGCATTCTGCTGCATTGCTGGTCATATTATCATATCGACAGTGATTTTGGTAACACCGTGCCCACCGTTCTATTCCAATTTCAGTCAAGTAACGTGTGACGACACCATTTTTTATAGCGTTGATCTGATTCCAATAACTTTCGAATTCAGATATCCTATGCACTCGGGCGACCGCATTAAATAATTTGATCAGACCCTTGTTCTTGAAGTGTTTGGTTAGATTCAGTTCGATGTGGTATGTGCATAATGCGTGAAATGCGTTGGGGAATACAACATTGACTGCATGGGCGATGCTTACGTGTTGATCGGATACAACGACCATGTCCTGTTGTTGACTAATGGCATTCCTCAATTTGGTTAGAAACCAGGTCCATGATCTATTGTTTTCTCCGTCGACGACACCATATGCGACTGGATATAGTTGTTGGTTCCCGTCCATTGTCACTGCCACAAGTAGACAACCCTTGTATTTCCCCTTTAAATGAGATCCGTCGATGATGATTACCGGATGACATTTCGCATACCCTCTAATGCACGCACCCAAGGCCATGAACACGTATTTGAAGTACACGGACTCTTTTTCTAGTTCAACTTCAAAAACAGTTCCCAGGTTTTCAATCTTCAATGTTTCTCCATATCTATGTATAGCAGCGTAAGATTCTTCTGGAGTGCTCTTTGCCAATGCGTGTGCCATCTCGCACGCCAAGCCTTCCCATAACTAATGTTGACACCATGCTCTTGCCTAATATCTTCGATAATGTGTTTAGGCTTGTATGACCGACCAACCCCAGTAAACTTGTTTTTTATCAAATGACCAACAACTTCAGCACTGGCTTGCCTATGGTCATGGTTCAACATTTCGATGGAACACGAATGGTCCTTTGTGTATTTCGAGATCCGAAATATGTCGCATCCTTTCATTTATATGGCACGGAGTCTCCAGTTACAATTATCGTGTATGCAACGCACATTGTAGAGAAACCTTGTAGATTTTAGTACCTTTATCTCGAAATTCTTGTTCATGACATTCATGAAAATTCTAACTTTCAGGTCCTTCTTTGAGAAAAATAGTTGGCCCAATTCCAACTCACAGTCCGCCCCTGGTAGTTCGATGTCGCCTGTTCGACCGTAATTTATCGGAGCGGATGGACCTGCTGTACCATTTCTGCCATATTGTTCGGTTGGCATACCGGTACGACTGGTTGACCCGTGGCCCACCAAGTTAATGGTGTCGCCCTTCTCCATTATTGTGCAATCGTGTGGTTGGGAGCTGGGTTGTGCATCGTGTATATCGACATCGTGACCTGAGTAATCACTCCAATCGTGTAAGTCACCTCCTATAAATCGGTCAACTACATCCACACTATATTTAAAGTCACACTGAGTGACTTGAGAGATGTTTAAGTTGTCGGATAACCCAAACTAGTCCGTTTCCAGTACGTTATCAAAATGTAGACCATCATTTGGAACGTATCCATCGTCTCTGCATTCTTCTACGTCTTTCGATTGACCAGGGGTATCTGTTTCGTACACGTCGTCCTGTACCATTTCTTCATCCTCGTATTCATCATCATCCTCGTATTCTTCTACATCTTCTCCAAACCTTGCAACCTGATTCTCTCCCTCATCTTCGTCTGCGTATTTATCTTCATCTTCTTCGTCGCTTTCTACTTCGTGTAAAGGGTTGTATTTCGGGTCGTCACTTGTGTCGTCATCAGTTTCTCCACCGTCAGTGACGAGTTGCCTCTGTATAGTTGTTATCCAGATTTGGACTCTTGCAACGTCCGAGTGATTAAAAAAAATACAACATCTCGATTGTTTTTTATGTACATTGGTGGCGATGGATAGTCTGTATTGAATTTTACTCTCATTTCAACGTCATATGAATGCTCGTCTATAGACGTAATACTATAAATCTCTGATCGTAATTCTTCGTAGGTTATCGTTAGTGGCACAACAATACGGGTCATTTGACCTCCGATATAAGTACATGTATCCTCTTCCCATACACCGCCAAATCTAACGAAAACACACTTGTTCTCCATGGGTGATAGTGAATATTGAACGTGCAAACAACTAAGACTGAAGATGACGATTCACTCTAAACAATCGAACTTGAAGATAAACTCACTTGAAAACAACGTCAGCTACATACGAACATGGTAATATCTAATTTCAATACGATTGAAGGATGCAATTTAATGTTCCCAAATCGGAATTAGGTAGTTAAAAGATACTGTTATTAAATTCGATTATCAGTTCAGCTGTCAATCGAAACTGAACGACATTAATATGATTATACGCATGGTATGTGTGGTGATCATCGTATAGCATGGTCATTTGATATACTTAGATCCTGGTTTTCGAGACTCTCGATCTCGGATGTCGGGATTAATTGTCTCCAAAATTGGTTCGAAAGAGTAAGTCTCAGACTCTCGGTCTCGGATGTCTGGATTAATATATTTAAAATGTCAAAATTATTTGCTTTATGATTAGCAACTCGGTACATCGAGACTCTCGGTCTCGTGATAACCAAATAATATTTTAAATGCAATCTCGATCTGGTCGCGCACTGACGCAACGAGTTTTGCGAAAGACGTGTCCCAGAGAAAAGCATATTCGAGTTTTGTCACGGGATATCGAGACTCTCGATCTAGATAGAAATGCGTTATTGATTGTGTGACTATCGATCTCGATGATTGATCCCGAATCCCGTCCACTTTATATTCCCATTTAAATCCCTAGCAGTTCATCGATAGTCCCCCCTAGTTCCCGATTTGGCAGGATACTGGACTTCATTCAACACTATTCGATTTATCCTGAGCAACTACTAAAGTTTGCGTCTAAAAGGTCATTCATCCACTTCCTTATAAACAATTTACTTATTGCCCTTGTAAAACACTGCTTGTTCATATCATTGCATTTGTTCTGAAAATCCAATCAGATGATCATTTCCCTGCTGCAATTACTTGTTGTTCCCACCTAGCGAAGTCAATTAACATTAAAAAGCAGAAACTAAGTCAATCTCAAATCGCCCTGTTTTGCCAAACTTAGTTTGGACACTTTCTCGACACTTGTATAGTTTTCAATGGATAACTAATCCATTACTTTCTCCTCTGAGAGGTCGTAGATGTCAGACCAGATATAATAAGTTTCCATATAATAAATAAGGTAGTATCATTCGGGAGGACAAAGTTGACTTGATGACTGGTCTGCGTTATACCGTTCGGGATGTGCGAGATGATGCGTCCAGTAACCGGCTAAGGGTTAAATACCTGAAGAATTCGAGAAGTATGAAATGCTCGGAGTTGTATGAAACATTCCCGCTGATGAACTTCGAAAACGACGATGACGCGGTGAAGATGACTCTGTTCTACCAATCGAGCTTGTGATGTTTGGTGCGAGATAAAACAACTGGTAGACATGAACCTTCTATGTATCATCGATAATTGTGATTCTGATAGCACACAAAATGTGCTATCCTTAGGCTTAAATTGTGTTAGTTTTATGATAATTTCAGGGCTTTAACGTATTTAATTTGTTGAAATTCAGGTTAAAGAGCAATATGAGAATGGATGGAGAATTATGGAAAAGAGGAGTCAAAATTGACATTAAATGGAAGAAGCAAGGTCAAAACAAGCCATCAAATCCGAGGAGATGGCGTTGCAACGCCATTCAGAGCATTGCAACGCTCTGTGTGCAGCCGTCTACTATGGAAGCACTTACCGATGGCGTTGCAACGCTGATTTGTAGCGTTGCAACGCTCCACACGCAGAAAAGACGCCATGAAGATCCGTAGCGATGGCGTTGCAACGCTGCTTTGCAGCGTTGCAACGTTACTTCGATAGCTAAAGCGCGCGAGGGTATGGCGTTGCAGCAGCGTCCTCGGCGTTACAACGCCACTTCGATAGCTTAACACGCGCGATGGTAGCAGCGTTGCCGCGCGACCACCGGCGTTACAACGGCGCGATATTTTCCATTTATGACTTATTCGCTAGGGCACGACGTTGTAACGCCATGCCCAGCGTTGCAACGCCGTGCTATTGATATAAAAAGGAAAAGATGCATCTTGTAAAGGGGCTTTTTGAGAGATTTTGGACACCATTGTTTAGACATATTTGTGAGAGATTGTAAGAAGATTTTTTGGAGATTTCAAGAAGGAGACTTTTTGGAGCTCGGGGTTCGTGATAGGTGCCGGGATCGTTGCCGTTCACGCCACGAGAGTTCTTTCTTCGTTCTTTTCACTTTTATTGTTGAACTATGGTTTTGTATTTGAGTTTAGTAGGATTTATAGTGGACATGAGTAGCTAAACCTTTTATCTTAGGGATAGATGTAGCCTTTTAATTATGTTATTTTGTTGAATTGACTGCCTTTGGTTTATTGTAATGCTTTTATTCATGCAATTGCATCCTTAATGCTCATAGACTCTTGATCACGGTTTATTTGTTCTTAGGTCTTAATTTGTTCTTGAGAAAGATACTTTAGATCTGATCTCTTTTGCATGACTGATAGTTACTTTGACATGAGAATGATTGAAGTGCTATTAGAAACCCATAAGAATTGAACTTAGTGCCATGTTAGATTTTTAGGTTGAACAGAGATGTTTAATTCTATGTCTTGCATGAGATTCACTTGCCTCGAGAGAGGTTATTTGTTATCTTAGTTTCTTGGTTTATAAAAGCAGTGCAACAATCCATTAGCATGATCTCAATAAAATAGTTAATTAATCGGTGAAGTCTAGTCCCTAAGATATTCGTCTCTCCTGATTGTTCTCAACTTTCACTATTTGATTTTGTGTTTTCACCTCACTTTAAAGTCTAATTTTCTAGATAAAATTGAGTGGTGTTATTTATAGGAATTAATTGAATTAAATACCCAATCCTGTGGACGATACTCGTACTCAAATTCACTATATTAAAATTTGACCCGCACACTTGCGGTATTGCAAAATTTAAGCAACAAGTTTTTGGCGCCGTTGCCGGGGATTGACGTTTATTTAATTCTTTTGATACTATTGAGAAGTCACTTAGTCTTAATCTAGAGTTTGTTTTTTTTTTGTGTGTTTCTTTTTGTTGTCTTTGTTTATTGTGATTTTGTGTTAAGTTTTGTGTTTCTTTTAGTTTTGTGTTGTTTTGGTTAGTTTTAAATTTTCTATTTTTCTTTGTGTTGTGTGTTGCATGCGAAGTAACTCAGAAACTGATCTAGTTCCTTTTGATCCTGAAGTTGACAGAACTTTCAGGAGGAAGCTTAAGGAAACTAAAGACAAGGTCAGAATCATGGAGGAGCAACAAGGAGAGAATAAGCCCATTAGGGAGCACTTCCAACCCACTTTTGCTGGAAACCAATCTGGAATCATTTATGCTCCAATTCAGGCTAATAATTTTGAGATAAAGACGGGTCTCATCCAGATGGTTCGAGAGAATGCCTTGAGAGGACATGCCACCGAGGATCCCAATTTGCATCCGAGATCTTTTCTTTGAAATTTGTGTACGGTAAAAATTAATGGTGTATCTCCCGATGTTATTAAACTTCGATTGTTTCCTTTTTCTCTGCAGGATAAGACGAAATTCGTTGAGTCCTTACCCCCAGTAGTATTAGCACTTGGGAGGAATTAGCCTGGCATTCTTGGCTAAATACTTCCCACCGCCAAGACTACGAGGTCACAGCACCGAGATTGGCACTTTCGGCATGCCAGGATGGAGAGCATGATGTTTGAGGCTTGGGAAAGATATAAAGATTTACTTAGAAAATGCCCACAACATGGTTATCCCGATAGTTTGCAAATTCAATTATTTTATAATGGATTATCTGGTAATAATAAATCTCTTCCGGATGCAACTGCTTGGGGATCAATATTTTCTAAGTCTGCAGAGGATGCTCGTACTTTGCTTGAGGAGATGGCGGCCACTAGTTATAATTGGCATTACGAAAGATCAATCACAAACTGTGTGGCGAGGATGTACGAGATAGATGAGGTAAGTTCCATCAAGTTTCATATGGCCTCCTAACTAGTGCTTTGAATAAACTTGCAGTGCAGTGTAATGATGAATCCATAGTCATGCTTGCACTTGCTAGCAAACTTGCAGGTGGTGAAGATCTGGAACCTGAGCAGGCTCAATATGTAAACAACAGAGGTTATGGGTACCGTGGAAATCAGAATCAAAATCGATTTGCCCACTCATTATCATCCGTGTTTGCGTAATCATGAAAATTTTTCTTATGCTAATAAGAAGAATGTTTTGCACCTCTTCCGTTATTATGCATCTACATCTACAAATGAGGGTAAACCATCCCCGGAAGACATGATAAGTTCATTCATCATCGAATCCAGAATCGAACCAACCAGTTGGAAAATGTAGTGCTAAGTCCGAGTAGCACAGGTGAACTCACATGGAGCATCCATCAAGAACATAGAGGTACAAATCACGGATGGCAACCACCCTAAACACGTTGCGAAAGGTAAGTTTCCTAGTGACACCGAGGTGAATCCTGAGGGAGCAGTGCAAGGTCATGACCTTAAGAAGTGGTAAGGAGCTTGCTTTGGCAAAAGGTAAATTCAAAGAAGCGGCTCAATTACGATGCCAAGGAGGATACAGAGGAAGTAGTAGAGGAAGCGAGCACATCGAAACAAACAGAGAAGATTTCTGATTTCTCTATTCCTATTGTTCCTAACTCTATTCCCTATCCTCAACGCTTTCAAAAGAAAAAGACTGACTCTGATTTTGCTAAATTTCTTGATATGTTTAAGAAACTGCATATTAATATTCCTTTTGCAGATGCCTTGGAACAAATGCCCAAATATGCAAAGTTCATGAAGGAAGTCCTGTCCAGAAAGAAGAAGTTTGACAAATATGAGACAGTCAACCTCACTCAAAGAATGCGATCTTTGTACTCAGAGAGGAAACTACCACAAAAATCAAAGATCCAAGGAGTTTTACTATTCCTTGCAATATTGGTAGTATTTTTGTTGATAGAGCTCTATGTGATCTAGGGGCGAGTATTAATTTGATGCCTTTATCTGCATTACGAGAAAACTAGGTCTTGGGAGGTTCAACCTACAACCATCTCACTACAGAGTTGGTGACCGTTCTATCAAATATCCCGGAGGTATTGTAGAAGATGTGTTGGTAAAAGTTGAACAATTTATTTTCCTGCAGATTTTGTGGTCCTGAACATGGAGGAAGATTCTGAGGTCCCAATTATTTTGGGACGACCTTTGCTAGCCACTGGAAGAGCATTGATAGATATGCAGGATGGTAAGTTAACTCTAAGGGTCGGTGAGGACAAGATTGTATTTGACATATTTCGATCCTTGAAGTACCCTAATGAGGTAAGTACCTGTCACATGATCAATATTTTGGATGCTGCTGTTGATTCATTTAAGGAGTTAGTTTTATCTGTTGATCCCTTAGAAACTTGCATGACAAATTCAATGTTAGATCAGTTAGGGACATTGGACCATGAAATCACTTACTATAATAAATCACTGAATCAATTGCCTACACTCCAATATGAACAATTCTCACAATTGCATGTCAATAATGTGGAAGAAATAAAACCTCTTGTTCTAGAATTGAAACAATTACCTGCACACCTTCGTTATGCATTCTTAGGAGATTCATCTACTTATCCTGTGATTATCTCTGTTGATCTGAATAAAGAAGAGGAAGAAAAGTTGTTGAGAATCCTGAGAAGTCATAAGTCTGCTTTAGGGTGGTCAATTAGTGATATTAAGGGTATCAGTCCATCTGTAGTCATGCATAAAATCTTAATGGAAGATACCTTTAATCCATCAGTTGAACACCAAAGGAGGCTTAACCCAGCAATGAAGGAGGTAGTTAAAACTGAGGTACTCAAACTGTTGAATGCAGGAATTATTTATGCTATATCTGACAGTTCTTGGGTGAGCCCTGTGCAGGTGGTTCCAAAGAAAGGGGGGATGACTGTCATAAAAAATGACAAGAACGAGTTCATATCCACCAGAACAGTCACTGGATGGCGTGTCTGTATTGACTACAGGAAGTTGAATAAGGCTACACGAAAAGATCACTTTCCTCTTCCTTTTATTGATCAGATGCTTGATAGACTTGTTGGTTATCCTTACTATTGTTTTCTTGATGGTGATAACTCACCATAAGTGAGTAATTTTACTAGAATTTTAGTGTTTAATCCACTTGAATTGCAGTTAATTTAGTGATCCTCATGTTATTTTATACCTAAATTATGTGTGTTAGCTTTAAAATCTTGAATTTAAGCATTAGGTGCAAAAAGAATTAATTTTGATGTTTTTGTGCTTTAATTTAAGAAATTTAGGAAAATAAGCTAACAGTTAATTAAAGACCAAAATTTGAGATTTTTCTTAAATCCTTGCCTATTTTGATTTATAATTGACTTCATATATTTATTTGAGATTTTTCTCGTATGCGAGAGAGATTATAAAAATTACAAGAGTTCCTAAGGGCATTTTAGACATCTTACCCGAAGGGTAAGATGGTCTTTCTCTCCCTAAGGGCATTTTTGTAATTTGTGGAATTAGGCAACAACACCATCTTTATATAAGGAGGCTAGGGTTCACAAGTGAAAGGGGAGAGAAGGAGTAGTCGCAAAAAAGGAAGAGACCGAGAGAGAACGGGCGATTGCTACAGCAAAGGTGTGCATTGGAGAGAAAATCGTGAAGGTTCCATTGCTGTAACAATCGTAGGAGTGAGGAAAAATTGAAGATTCGAGTGTTATTATTGCATGAGCAAAACCGAGAGGCCATTGTTGTAACAAAAAATTGAGAGTGCAGTTCGATTTTCACAGATGTCATTCACGAAATTTGTGATTACCGGCGATCCAACCGTTGGAATTTACTAAAACTTTGTCAGCCTGTTGAGGACTCATAGGGCTTTAATTTGAACGGTTGGATCGTGGTTTCGAGCTTTCCTGTGTCAGATATTGCAGTCACATTGGACGACAACAGCAGTTCGGTTTTTCACAGACGATGCTCACAAAGTTGTCGTTTGCCGGAGTTTCAACCGTTGGATCGTGCTGAAATTTTGTCAGATTATTTAAGACTCATAGGGCTTTACTTTGAACGGTTGGATCGTCGTTCTGAGCTTCGGTGGATGAGATATCGCTGTCGCACAGAACCTGCAAAACTAAAATCTGCTACTATGGTCTGCTGTCTTTGGTGGTATCTTTTGCTTCGTGTCATTACCTCTCCTAATCTCTAATTGTTAATGTTGTTTTTCCGCTATTGGACACATATTTAAGACTATTTTTGTTCACTATTTTAGACCGAATTCGTGACTGTTTTTAGGCTAGAATTGTGACTGATTTATGATAAATTTGTGAACATCATTGGGTTGTTTTCTTGAATTCTTTGATGGATAAAAATATGCATCAATTAGAAGTTTGTGAGTTGATTTTTGTCATGAACTAAATTATCTTAGGCAAGGGTTAGGTTGTTTTAATGTAATTTTGGATTAAATTTATGGTTGATGCCATTAATTGAATTTATGAAATTTTATTAAATTTAACGGTGCATGAGAATTAAAATTGGCCTTTTAACTTCTCTATAATTCATAAACTTGGGAAAGTTAATGAATTAGAAAACTAAAATTTCATTCGAGGATTATTGAGTTGATTAGGGATAATTAACCCACCTAGAACCTAAAATCATGGGCATAATTTAGATCACAATTGGGAAATTGTAGGTTTTAAAACTTAGTGATTTTGGAAAGAATCATTTGAATGCATGTGTAGGTAAATTCAAGGCATCACTCAAAATTTATTCAAATCGAACATTAGAACTCTAACCTAACCCGAGCCTATTTTTCATTACAAATCTCATCTCTTGTATCTGCCTTCTTGTTTGCATTCTCCTCTCCCCACATTTAAATTCATTTATTTTCTTCTGTCTTATCTTATCTTTCTTACTTATCAATTTATTTATTTACAACAATAATTTGCACACTCATGCATTGCACTAAAATAAGGAAAATTTGCTAGAACACTCACTAATTTAGGTCTAACTAGTCCTCGTGGGATCGATACTTTTAACTTATCACTTGTTGCTCTCGACCGTGTATACTTGCACGTCGTAAAAGTGTCGGGGTTTTATTCTAATTTGCATTAGTTTAGGGCACTTGATATTTTCGCATCAAGTTTTTGGCGCCGTTGCCGGGGACTAGTTTTGATTCTTATCTTGTTTGACTTGATTTAGTGAATTTTATCCTTGTTTTTCTTGTTGGGTGTGTCTTGTTATCTTTGTTTCGTATTTTTATCTTTGTTGAGTCTTGGTTATTCTTTCTGGTTGTGTTGGTGCAAATTGTGTTTATTGAGCCTGTTATAATTGATTTACTATGGCTCATAATAATTTTGGGTGGTCTTCTGTGCCCAATGAACAAACACATTATAGTTCTTTTTCTTATGATCATCCCGTTGCCAATTTAGAGTATTCTAGTGAGGGGTATGAATCTTATGGCTACCAAATGCCTAATTACTATCATACCAACCCTATGACTTATGGGAACCACATGTATGATAATAATCATAGCAATTGGGCCTATGAACCATATCCTAGGGGTTTTAAGCCATATCCTTCCTATATTCAAGAAACCCGGTGAAGACGAATCTTCCCTTAAAATATTGTTATTAGAATATATGAGAACCACGAGAGAGAGAGGAATAGGCAAATAGAAGAGATGAATATTCAAATAGAAGAGATGAATATTCAAATAGGGAGTCAATTCAACGCTTAACTGATACACTTGTCTCCCTTAGAGAACAAATGTATTTAGACTCATCCGAGGTTGAACACCCTAGGGAAGATAGTGAAGGAGGACCCACACCCTTAGATAGTTCGGTGAGTCACTTGATCACCGACCCACTGATAGACCCTCGGGATCCTAGTCCTTCACATTTTTTCTCTAGTATAGGCATTTAGAGAATTGTGCTTTAGATGTAAAAGAACTAGAACTCATTAGCACTCACCGGGATGGAGTTAGTGAGAGTGTGGAAGAAGTGGAGCCTGTTGAGTCAAGCCAGGAGGTAGAGTGTGAGGCTTTTGAGTCTATGTCAGTTCTATCTTCTGATTTTTCTCTTATTGGTGAATGTTTTTCTTTCTATGCTCTCGAGTCGAGTGTCTTTTGTGAGTCTGTTCATTTTCTGTTTTCCTTCTTTTCTTTTACCAAATAAAAAACCAAAAATGTTTACTTTGTTGTTGTTCCTTCTTTTCTTTTAATATATGAAAAATCAAAAAATATATTTGTTTCGGGCTCTCACGAGAAGCTAGTATTCTTGCTAGCTCTGATTTGTTTTGTAGATTCAAGAAAGAGAGGCCCGAAGAAGTGGGAGAATTTTTACGTGCCTTGACGAGCCCACGTATACTACGTCAAGCTAATGACGTGAAACAAGCGCTTCTTGGGAGGCAACCCAAAGTTTATTTCTTTTGTTTCGTTTTTTTTCGTTTTTTTTGTTTTTGCTTTTGTTTTGCTTTTAGTTGTTTTTGTTTTTGAATAAATAACCCTCCTATTTTGCAGCTCCCTTAGGGTTTGATGATTGATATGTGCTTTATTGGAGGTCTCCTCAATTCGAGCGATGTTGTTCTCCCTTCTATCTTTATTAGTTGTCTTTAAGCATGCTTAAGTGAGTAGTTTATACATTAAGGGCAATGTGTGCTTTAAGCATGAGGGGGAGATGTGTTGTTCTGAATTTTATTTTTGGCTTAATTGAAAATTTTTCTGTTGATGAGACTATGTGTTGTTAGTGTTTATAGGGTGTTGCAAGCCTTTGTGTTTATAAAGTTATTTACTTGCTTTAGGGCTTCAAAATGATCTATTTTGACTACTGGATTCCATGTTAGTTGTTGGTTTCATGGTCTTTGATATGCATGATGTAGGTAGTTGATTCATTATGTTTAAGCAAGTAAAAAATAGAAAAATGGTTGTTGTCCCTTGTTTAAAAATTAAGTTTCTCATGTGTTTATGGTAAAAGTGTGATGTCTTTTGTAGAAACTTGGTATGCATCTCCATGAAAATAAAAAGTTAAGGTCAAATCTCAGGGTTAATGAAAATAAAAGTTGTTGCTTGTGTTTGAGACAAGAGTATCCTATCTTGTTTGGTGTTTCTCAAGGTCAAGCTTGTCATTAGGTTTTTTTAGTGCGCTTATGGTTAGTGTGTCAATCAAAATAGTTAGGATTCAACTTCTAGGCCAAAAATTTCGAAAACTAGAAGCCATGACAAGTTAGGTAACCCATATATTTTTTTTTAGAATGCTCCAAAATTAGTAAACTTCAAATTTGTGATCATTTCAAGTTTGGGGGAGTTACCCGACCTCCCTAACTCAATGAGGACATTGAGTACTCTAAGTTTGGGGGGAAAGGTAAATTCTTCGTGTTTATTTTTAAGAAAAAAATAAAGAAAGAGTATGCAAACCTTTCATTTTCCTAAAACTCCATTGGGCTAGAAAAAATATGCTATTTAATTTGTTATTTAGAGTCAGTTCAGGCAACTTGGTGCTCGATGTCAGGGGGTCTGGGCACTAACCATGTTGGCCTCTTGGAGCGAAGGTATCAAGCAAGAACCCTATTCCCATTGCTTAGGTGCGCTGCGCTAACCACGTGTGCCATTCTAAGAACTACGAGAAGTCCCATTGCTTAGGTGTCTTTGCTAAACACGTGTGCCATTCTAAGAACTACGGAGAGTCAAAAATAAATAAAAATAAAAAAAAAAAAAAAAAAAAAAACCTAGCCCTAAGTAGTGAGTTTTAGGAAATTGAGGGAATAATGCACATATCTATTTTTTTAAAATATATATATATATACAAAAATAAAAAGGAATGATCATTAAATTGTAGTCATGCGAGTTTTGGAGTATGACTTATTTTTAACTATGGGTTGCTTGATTTGAATGATTAGGATTCTAGTGGTTGAGCTTGAGGGTAGATGTTGAATCCTAGTTGATTTGCTCTTGGTTATTGATGCATAAGTGTAGCTAAAAAACCCTAGGTGAGCCACTTAGAGAGCATTGATTAAATGGTGACTTGTAGCTTAGAACATAAATATTCAATTCTTGTTTAGTTACCCAAATGATCCGAGTCTTTAAAGGTCTTTTAAGTCTTTGGGGAATAGAACTCATTGAGGACAATGAGTAGTTCAAGTTTGGGGGTTTGATAACTCACCATAAGTGAGTTATTTTACTAGAATTTTAGTGTTTAATCCACTTGAATTGCAGTTAATTTAGTGATCCTCATGTTATTTTATACCTAAATTATGTGTGTTAGCTTTAAAATCTTGAATTTAAGCATTAGGTGCAAAAAGAATTAATTTTGATGTTTTTGTGCTTTAATTTAAGAAATTTAGGAAAATAAGCTAACAGTTAATTAAAGACCAAAATTTGAGATTTTTCTTAAATCCTTGCCTATTTTGATTTATAATTGACTTCATATATTTATTTGAGATTTTTCTGTGTGCAGGAGATTATAAAAATTACAAGAGTTCCTAAGGGCATTTTAGACATCTTACCCGAAGGGTAAGATGGTCTTTCTCTCCCTAAGGGCATTTTTGTAATTTGTGGAATTAGGGCAACACCGTCTTTATATAAGGAGGCTAGGGTTCACAAGTGAAAGGGGAGAGAAGGAGTAGTCGCAAAAAAAGGAAGAGACCGAGAGAGAACGGGCGATTGCTACAGCAAAGGTGTGCATTGGAGAGAAAAATCGTGAAGGTTCCATTGCTGTAACAATCGTAGGAGTGAGGAAAAATTGAAGATTCAGGGTGTTATTGCTGTAGCAAAACCGAGAGGCCATTGTTGTAACAAAATTGAGAGTGCAGTTCGATTTTCACAGATGTCATTCACGAAATTTGTGATTACCGGCGATCCAACCGTTGGAATTTACTAAAACTTTGTCAGCCTGTTGAGGACTCATAGGGATTTAATTTGAACGGTTGGATCGTGGTTTCGAGCTTTCCTGTGTCAGATATTGCAGTCACATTGGACGACAACAGCAGTTCGGTTTTTCACAGACGATGCTCACAAAGTTGTCGTTTGCCGGAGTTTCAACCGTTGGATCGTGCTGAAATTTTGTCAGATTATTTAAGACTCATAGGGCTTTACTTTGAACGGTTGGATCGTCGTTCTGAGCTTCGGTGGATGAGATATCGCTGTCGCACAGAACCTGCAAAACTAAAATCTGCTACTATGGTCTGCTGTCTTTGGTGGTATCTTTTGCTTCGTGTCATTACCTCTCTAATCTCTAATTGTTAATGTTGTTTTTCCGCTATTGGACACATATTTAAGACTATTTTTGTTCACTATTTTAGACCGAATTCGTGACTGTTTTTAGGCTAGAATTGTGACTGATTTATGATAAATTTGTGAACATCATTGGGTTGTTTTCTTGAATTCTTTGATGGATAAAAATATGCATCAATTAGAAGTTTGTGGGTTGATTTTTGTCATGAACTAAATTATCTTAGGCAAGGGTTAGGTTGTTTTAATGTAATTTTGGATTAAATTTATGGTTGATGCCATTAATTGAATTTATGAAATTTTATTAAATTTAACGGTGCATGAGAATTAAAATTGGCCTTTTTAACTTCTCTATAATTCATAAACTTGGGAAAGTTAATGAATTAGAAAACTAAAATTTCATTCGAGGATTATTGAGTTGATTAGGGATAATTAACCCACCTAGAACCTAAAATCATACCCACCTAGAACCTAAAATCATGGGCATAATTTAGATCACAATTGGGAAATTGTAGGTTTTAAAACTTAGTGATTTTGGAAAGAATCATTTGAATGCATGTGTAGGTAAATTCAAGGCATCACTCAAAATTTATTCAAATCGAACATTAGAACTCTAACCTAACCCGAGCCTATTTTTCATTACAAATCTCATCTCTTGTATCTGCCTTCTTGTTTGCATTCTCCTCTCCCCACATTTAAATTCATTTATTTTCTTCTGTCTTATCTTATCTTTCTTACTTATCAATTTATTTATTTACAACAATAATTTGCACACTCATGCATTGCACTAAAATAAGGAAAATTTGCTAGAACACTCACTAATTTAGGTCTAACTAGTCCTCGTGGGATCGATACTTTTAACTTATCACTTGCTGCTCTCGACCGTGTATACTTGCACGTCGTAAAAGTGTCGAGGTTTTATTCTAATTTGCATTAGTTTAGGGCACTTGATATTTTCGCATCAGATGGCTATTCAGGTTATAACTAGATCGCTATTGCTCCTGAGGACCAAGAGAAGACTACTTTCACATGCCCTTATGGAACATATGCTTTCAGGAGAATGCCATTTGGATTGTGCAATGCACCTGCCACTTTCCAGCGTTGCATGATGGCAATATTCCATGACATGATTGAGGAGATAATGGAGGTTTTTATGGATGATTTTTCTATCTTTGGTTGTTCATTTGATATCTGTTTGCATAATCTCGCTCGTGTTTTTCTGAGACGTGCAGAAACTAACCTTGTTTTGAATTGAGAAAATGTCATTTTATGGTCAAGGAAGGTATAGTCCTAGGGCACAAAGTCTCTGAAAAGGACTAGAGGTGGATAGAGCTAAGATTTCAGCCATTGAACAACTACCACCTCCAATCAATGTTAAGGGAGTACGCAGTTTCTTAGGACATGCAGGGTTTTATAGACGGTTCATACAAGATTTTTGAAAAATTGTGAAACCCACATGTAACTTGCTAGAAAAAGATTCTCTTTTTGTATTTAGTGATGATTTGTTTAGTTGCTTTTGATCTTTTAAAGAAAAAGCTAACTTCGCTCCCATTATTGTTGTGCCGAGTTAGAGTCAACCCTTTGAGATCATGTGTGATGCTAGTGACTACGCTGTAGGCGCAGCTTCTAGGCTAACGTCGGGAAAAGATTTTCAGGGCCATTTATTATGCAAGTAACACTTTAGATAGTGCACAACAAAATTACACTACCACCGAAAAAGAGATGCTTGCTGTTGTGTTTTCTTTTGATAAATTTAGGCCTTATCTGTTAGGGACTAGAGTAATTGTACACACCGATCATGCTTTGCACTAGATATTTATTTGATAAGAAAGATGCTAAACCTCACTTTGATTAGATGAATTCTTTTGTTGCGGGAGTTTGACTTTGATATCGAGAGATAGGAAAGGATGTGAAAATGTGGTAGTGACCACCTATCCGGATAGAAAAGGAGGACAATTCACCTTCTCTCCCTATCACGAAGATTTCCACGATGAAAGACTTTATCATGTACAGGATAATTTACCCCAGTTTGTTGATTATGTGAATTATCTTGCGGGAGGAGTAATGTCACGAGATCGACTTCTCAAAGAAAAGAAGAAATTCTTACATGATGTGAAGTCCTATATATGGGATGATCCACTACTCTTCAAGGTTGGTGCATATCAACTTATCAGAAGGTGTGTGCATCGAGAGGAAGTGGGCAAAATCATACATGACTGTCATGCCTCCTTATGGAGGACATTTTGGGCCCATTCGAACAAATTTAAAAGTATTACAATCGTGTTTTTATTGGCCTACTCTTTTTAAGATTGCTATACTTTTATGCGAACTTGTCATCGATGCCAACGCACAGGTAATATTTCACGTCAGCATGAACTTCCTCCTACCCCTATTCTTGAAGTTGAATTATTTGATGTCTGGGGAATAGATTTTATGGGGCCTTTTCCCTCTTCACATGGTTATCTGTATATCCTGGTTGCAGTAGATTATGTTTCTAAGTGGGTAGAGGCCATTGCCGCTAAGAAAAACGATGCTCGTGTTGTCATTAAGTTTTTACCCAAAAATATTTTCACGAGATTTGGCACCCCTCGAGCTATTATTAGTGATGAGGGCACTCACTTTTGCAATAAACTGTTGGATTCTATGTGTAGCCAGGTATGAAGTTAGGCATAAGGTCTCATTAGCATATCATCCTCAGACAAATGGCCAAGCTGAGATCTCAAATAGGGAGTCAAAACCAACAGGAAGGATTGGGCCCACAAATTGGATGAGGCACTATGGGCATATCGCACGACCTTCAAAACACCGATAGGTGCATCACCGTATCGATTGGTGTTTGGCAAGGCGTGCCATTTACCTGTGGAGCTGGAACATAAAGCCCATCTTTGGGCCATCGAAACTCTTAACTTTGACCTTCGTATACGGGCGAGCAAAGATTGTTGCAAATCAATGAGATGGAGGAGTTCGGAAATCAAGCCTATGAGAACGCCAAGTTATATAAAGAGAGAACAACTCGTTGGCATGATCAACAGATCAAAAATAGAACATTTTCTCCCGCGCGCAAAGTTCTCCTTTTAACTCACGTTTACGTTTGTTTCCAGGTAAATTGAAATCAAGGTGGTCGGGTCCATTCATTGTGAAGGAAGTATTTCCTTATGGGGCAATTGAGTTGCAAGGCAAGGATGGAGCATTGTTCAAAGTCAATGGGCAACGTGTGAAACATTATTGCGGTGACGAGGAGCGACATCTGAAGAACATTGTCCTTACTGATGGAAATGCCACGTGACCCAACTATAAATGGTCTAGCTGAAAGACGTTAAAGAAAGTGTTGAACGGGAGGCAACCCGTTATATTTTAATTCAGTTATTTCAATTTTATTTTATTTTATTTTTATTTTTATTTTTTTCTTTTTTATTTATCATTTTATCATCTGTTACTTGGTTGACACTTCTTGTTTTCTGTTTTCAGGTAAAAAAAAAAAAGGTTCGAAACGGCGTCGCAACGCTTACCCAAGGGTTGCAACCCTTGCGCTGGAGTTGCAACGCTGCGCACTTTATCAGGCACGCGACCCGTGAGGACAGCGTTGCAACGCTGCCCTCAGCGTTGCAACGCTATTGCGAAATCGGGAATTTTAAAAGTTCTAGATTTCATCGAGCAGCCTCAAATTTTCATTTTCTCCTCTCTTTTCTCTCTTCTTTCTTTTAATCTCCCTTACTATTTCCTCAAGAGGGTTTACTTTAACCTTTCCCCGCTCATTATTCTTCCTATTTTGTGCTAGATTGGGCATTTTGGGGCAAAGTTCATACCCATTTGAAGAAAATCGTGGGTAACTATTTCTCCACCATTTTCTTTCTGATTTGTGTCATATTTCTGTGATTAGGCCTAAGATTGGTTGTTTGTGTTGCTGTATTATTGTTTAGGATGATGAATCTTGGGCTTAGATGAATTTTCATAGCATATTGTTGAGATTAGGAGATTTTGGTAGTTTAATGAAAGTGCCCTAGATGTGTTCTCATGGTAAATTGATGTTAATGTTCATTTTTTTCCATCTTTGGGCACTATTACTCCTTAAGGCTTGAATCTTAAGTTTCTTGAATTCATTGATTTTGGTAACATAAGTCCCCCCTCCTTAGTTGTGCATTTTGATAAATACATGATTTGGTTATGTGGTTGTATCTTTGCTCATTAATTTTGGTAAGACAAGTTCTTTATCATTAGGTGCATTTTGATCTTGGTAAGACACTTCCTTGCTCTTTAGTTGTGTTTGTGCTTCTCTTTGGACTACTCTTCCTACATGAGCATGAGATGAGTTGATTTGAATTAGTATGTCAATTTGGGCATTTGGATGTCTTCACTTACTAATTGGGCACTTATTCTTATTATTGGATGAAGCATGGATAATTGTTTTGCTTGGATTGTCTTTGGGCTTATGCTTATTTTCCCCTTGCCCTATATGCATAGGATGAAGTGGTCCACTTTTATATATGGCCTTCTTGTGTTGTATTTCCACTTCTTGTTCATGATTGATAGGTGGCGAGAATCATTGGGTCCTTATCTTACTCCCCCATTTACATCATCCTTGGGTAGAGAACTTCAAAGTTCATTTTCATTTATACTTCATGCACCATCCATAGGGCATCTCCTTGTTTTCCCTGTTACTTTACACTAACTTTGTTACTTGCCCTCGTCTAGTTCTTTCTTTTACACTGTTCCCATATGGCACCAAAAAGGGCAAAGACAACAGCTGGCTCTAGTTCTGAATATGATGGACGACGGTTTGTGGATGCTGAAGCTGTGAGTCGGTACCAGAGTTATGTAGTGCATTGCGCTCTGGTTCCTGAGCGGGGCATTGTTCCTGATGACTCCCATCACCAGGACATCTACACTACCATTCAGCAGACACATTGGGAGTTGTTGGTGCAATAACCCGAGGCAGGAGTGGTCCCACTTGTGCGAGAATTTTACGCTAACATGCCTCTGGAGGCTTACCATACCACTGTGCGAGGGAAACACATCCCATTCGACGCCGTGTCCATTAACAGGTATTTTCACTTACCTGACTATGAGACTGATGAGTACACTATCTATGCCAGGACATAGTTCGATTCTGCACAAGTACTTGCCACGCTAGCACGACCTGGGGCTCAATGGGTAACAAGGAGAGGCGAGGTCTCCAAACTCCAGACAGCGGACCTCACCGTGTCCAGCAGAGTGTGGCACGATTTTATCGTGCTAGAGATTCCACCGGTTGCACACATGAGTGACGTGACGAAGGAGCGCGCTATCCTCTTGTACGCCATTGACACTGGCAAGACGATTGATGTAGGCAAAGTCATCAGTCGATATATCAAGGAGCCTCTGTTAGGGAACATGTCCTTGACATGATGACCCACTTCAACGTGGCTGAAGTAAATGGGGCAGTTATAGATGAGAAAAGTCAGGTAACCTTTATTATAGAATCTCTTCCGAAGAGTTTCCTGCCATTCTGCACAAATGCGGTGATGAATAAAATAGAGTATAACCTGACTACTCTCCTCAACGAGCTACAGACTTTTGAGTCCCTCATGAAATCAAAAGGAAAAGAGAAGGAGACAAATGTTGTCACTTCAAAGAAGTTCTTAAGAGGATCATCCTCTTGGACCAAGTCTGGTCCTTCTTTTTCTAAGAATAAGAGTATTCAGAAGAAGAAGAAGAAGGACAAAGGGATAGGCTCCCACACGCAAGGCCAAAGCCACAGAAAAATGTTTCCACTTGTAGTGCATTTGGGCCTTTGGAAGAGGAAGCACACAAATACCTTGCGAGAAAAGAAAGCTGAGAAGGAAAACCAAGGTAAATATGATTTACTTGTTGTTGAAACATGTTTAGTGGAACATGATGATTCCGCCTGGATATTAGATTCAGGAGCCACTAACCATGTTTGTTCTTCTTTTCAGGAAACTAGTTCCTGGCAGCAGCTTGCAGATGGGGAGATAACTCTCAGGGTTGGAACGGGAGAGGTTGTCTCAGCCAAAGCAGTGGGAGCAGTGAAACTGTTGTTTAGAGATAGATTCGTTTTATTAGAAAATGTACTTTTGGTTCCTGGAATCAAAAGAAATCTTATATCTATCTCTTGTTTGCTTGAACATATGTATAAAGTTTCTTTTAATCATAATGAAGCGTTCATTTGCAAAAGAGGTGTACGAATATGTTCTGCTAAACTTGAAAACAACTTATACGTGTTAAGACCAACTGAAGTAAAAACTATTTTGAACACTGAGATGTTTAAAACAACTGATACTCAAAATAAAAGGCAGAAACTTTCTCCTAGTACCTATCTTTGGCACTTGAGACTAGGCCACATTAATCTCAATAGGATTGAGAGATTGGTCAAGAGTGGTCTCCTAAGTCAGTTAGAGGAAAACTCTTTACCACCATGTGAGTCCTGTCTCGAAGGAAAAATGACTAAAAGACCTTTTTCTGAAAGAGGTTATAGAGGCAAAGAGCCCTTGGAACTCGTGCATTCTGATCTATGTGGTCCTATGAATGTCAAGGCACGAGGAGGGTATGAATACTTCATCAGTTTTATTGATGATTATTCTAGGTATGGCTATCTATACCTAATGCATCATAAGTCCGAAACTCTTGAAAAGTTCAAGGAGTATAAGGCAGAGGTTGAGAACACATTAGGTAAAACAATTAAAACACTTCGATCAGATCGAGGTGGAGAGTATATGGATTTGAGATTCCAAGACTATATGATAGAACATGAAATTGTATCCCAACTCTCAGCGCCTGGTACACCTCAGCATAATGGTGTATCTGAGAGGAGAAATAGAACCTTGTTAGACATGGTTTGATCTATGATGAGCTACGCTCAACTGCCTAGTTCGTTTTGGGGATATGCAGTAGAAGCTGCTGCATATATTTTGAACATGGTTCCCTCTAAGAGTGTTTCAGAAACACCCTATGAGTTATGGAAAGGCCGTAAAGGTAGTTTACGTCACTTCAGAATTTGGGGATGTCCGGCACATGTGCTAGTGTCCTATCCAAAGAAACTGGAACATCGTTCAAAATTATGCCTATTCGTAGGATACTCCAAAGAAACGAAAGGTGGTCTGTTTTATGATCCTCAAGAGGACAAGGTGCTTGTATCGACAAATGCCACGTTCTTAGAGGAAGACCACATGAGAGATCATCGACCTCGTAGCGAGATTGTCTTAAGTGAAATTTCCGGGAAGTTACGGATAAATCAACAAAAGTTGTTGATCAAGCTGGTCCTTCTCAAGTGTTGAGAATGCCTCGACGTAGTGGGAGGGATGTTAGACAACCTGACCGTTACATGGGTTTGACTGAAACCCAAGTCGTCATACCTGATGATGGCGTTGAGGATCCATTGACCTATAAACAGGCAATGAATGATATAGATAGGGACGAGTGGATTAAAGCCATGGACCTTGAAATTGAGTCAATGTACTTCAATTCAGTTTGAAAACTTGTAGATCAACCAGATGGTGAAAGACCTATCGGTTGCAAGTGGATCTATAAGAGGAAACGAGATCAAGCCGGTAAGGTGCAAACTTGTAAGGCTCGACTTGTGGCAAAGGGTTATACCCAAAGGGAAGGGGTGGACTATGAAGAAACCTTCTCCCCTGTTGCCATGCTTAAGTCCATTAGAATACTCTTGTCCATTTCCACATTTTATGACTATGAAATTTGGCAAATGGATGTCAAGACAGCCTTTCTGCATGGTAATCTTGAAGAGAGTATCTATATGGATCAACCAGGGGGGTTCATAGTTCAGGGTCAAGAGCAAAAGGTTTGCAAGCTTAAACGATTCATCTATGGATTGAAACAAGCATCTAGATCCTGGAATATAAGATTTGATACTGCGATCAAATCTTATGGCTTTGAACAGAATATTGACGAACCTTGTGTTTACAAGAAGATAGTCAATACCACTGTAGCTTTCTTAGTTCTATAGGTAGACGATATCTTGCTCATTGGAAATGATGCAAGGTTCCTGACTGGCGTTAAGCAATGGCTAGCGACCCAATTCCAAATGAAAGATTTGGGAGAAGCTCAGTTTGTTCTTGGAATCCAAATTGTTCGGAATCGCAAGAACAAAACGCTAGCACTGTCTCAGGCATCTTATATCTAACCAAAAAAGGTTCATTACCTTTCAGGCATGGAATTCATTTGTCTAAGGAACAGAGTCCTAAGACACCTCAAGAAGTTGAGGATATGAGACGCGCATTCCCTATGCATCACCGTCGATGAGTCCGATGTATGCCATGCTATGTACTCGACTCGACATATGCTATGTGCGAGGGGAATAGTCGCAGATATCGATCTAATCCGTGATATGATCACCGGATCGCCGTTAAGAACATCCTCAAGTATCTTAGGAGAACGAGGGACTATATGCTTGTGTATGGTGCAAAAGATTTGATCCTTGCGGGATACACCGACTCGATTTTTCGATCGATGTAGATTCGAGAAATCCACATCGGATCGGTGTTCACTCTTAACGGAGGAGCTATAGTATGGAGGAGTATAAAGCAAGGTTGTATTGCCGACTCCACCATGGAGGCTAAGTATGTCGCACTCTTGCGAAAGCGGCGAAGGAGGAGGTCAGTATGACTTAGGAAGTTCTTAACTGATTTGGAAGTTGTTCCAAATATGAATTTGCCTATCACCCTTGATTGTGATAATAGTGGTGCAGTGGCAGATTCCAAAGAACCTAGAAGCCATAAGCGCGGAAAACACATAGAGCGCAAATATCATCTCATCAGGGAGATTGTGCAAAGAGGAGACGTGATCGTCACGCAGATCGCTTCGGAGCACAACATTGCTGATCCGTTTACAAAGCCCCTCACGGCTAAAGTGTTTGAGGGACACCTAGAGAGTCTAGGACTACGGGTTGTACAGTAGGGCAGTATGTTTTACCCCACAGACGTTTTAGTCCAAGTGGGAGATTGTTGGGTTTTATGTCCTAAAACTCTTGGTTTTGTAAACTGAATGTATATTCTATTTCATAATAAAGTTGTTATTGAAATTTATTCAGTAAAGGTGTTATTGACTATTGTGTATTGTGTAACCTTAATCCAATAAAGAACCCTTGGCTATAGGATGAATACTTGAACTTTATGTGTTACATAAAAGTGGATCAAGTTCAAGTTATAGCCAGAACAGTCTATAGTATAAGGATAGGGTTGGGTACCTTATCTTGGGGACACTATGGACACGACCCGCTTTGTAGAGTACAAACGATGTGATCCTAAATCGTTCATGTGGAGACATGTGAGTGGGGGCGCCCTATGCAATGAGTTTGCATAAGACTGGACCGCGAAATAGTCACTTAGACTTTTTAACTCCGTTTACTGTCTTAACTGACTATATTCATACAAGACCTAGGTAACTCGATCTTAATCCTGAGCACTCTATGGACTCCTATTTATTCGGATTATCCTTAGATTTGCATGGGTGAGAGTGGCTCGTGATTGTCGACTCAATATGCCTCCCATTTCAGGGATAAAATCGGGTAGATAGCTGGGAACATAGTTCTGCAAGATGGAATTCACTCATACCCGCTTTAGGGATTAGTAGAGAGGTTGTTCCCTTAAAGTGCTGACTCCGGGTCTTTAACAATGGGCCCACCCCTCTCATTGGCCCGAGAGGGATACGGTTTGCTGGTTGGACCACAAACAAATTGTTCATTAGAGGATTAGTGGGACTTAAGGAACAAGAGGTAATTACAGGGGTAAAACGATATTTTGACCTAGCTGTAATTACGAACGACCTGTGAAGGATCGACTTACTAATGATGGTTATATCGAGTGGACAGAAATATATCTACAGTGAGGAGAATGCAACCACTGGGCTTTAGTGGAGTGTCCCGGTGGTTAACGAATGTTGATTAGCTAGGCTAAAGAGTTTGACCGGTTAATCTCGTATCGTTGGAGCTCATGATCTGTAGGTCCATTAGGTCATTCTTACTAGCTCGGACTTAGCCTTATAACATTTTGAGAGAAAATAATTTGAATTGTTCAAATTCGAGTTTGGAAGAAAGCATTAATTATATGTGATATATTTAACGAATCATAGCTTAATTAAACTATGATTAATAAGAGGTGGATATATTTAAATATGATTTAAATATCGGATCAGTTTATAGCATGAATAAGGATTCATATTCGAAAAATCGATCGAGATCGGACAATTTATTTAATTTAATATTTGATATTAAATTAAATTAAAAAATTAATTAATTAAATTAATTTTGAATTATTTAATTAATTATATTAATTTTAATTAAATCAATTTAATATTGATTTTTGAATTAAAATTAATTGTAAAATGAGGGATTTTCATGAAATCCAACTTGACAACTTGCCCAATCTTACTCATCTTCAAAATTCACCAAAATTGGCCACCTCCATCTCAAAGCATCCTCATCACCCTTGAGTTGTCACTCCATTGAAGCTTTTTGAAGCTTTATATAATGGTGATTTGAGGTGTTTTGTGGGAATTACATAGAAAATTCAATATTCCCGAATTAGTGACCTTTGAGGTCTTTTCTTCCAAATTCTCTCAACCCAGGATCCCACAATCCGTTCTAAGGCCTGAGGATAGTAGGGAAGACTCTAACGGTTGTCCACAAAGTGTTCGTGCTGAAAACCATCACCGGGTGAAGAGAATTTGATCTTCAAAGTTGAGTTTTCTATCCCTCTGTTTTTCCAGCTTTGAGCATATTTTTTTTTTTACAAAATTGATCAACTTAGAGTGTTCAAGATCCAAAATTGCTTCCGCTTTCTTAATCTAGACTCTTTCATTTTAATCACTATTTACTGCATGAGATTTATCTGACTCCATTCCATTTCCATCATATTCTTTTCTGCTGTGTGTTTTTGGTGCATTTGATCGATTTAAGGTTAATGGAATGGACTACCCTTTGTAAGTTTTTCTTACTTCAACTATGATAACCACTGATGAAATTTAATTGAGAATTGTGAATAATGTTCATCAGCCTAGAGAACTTGATTAAATTTCAATTTTAGGATGTTTAAAATTGATTAGAGAATTCCTTGAACCTAATTGCACTTAGCCAATCCCGAAAAAGTCTTGAATGCTTAGGGCAAGTTTATTTTGTCCAGAAGATCGTTGTCACCTCGATAGGGTTAGGAGCTAATGAAAGAGCAAGTTTGCTTAATTGAAAATTATACTTTTTGTTAAAGTTTTTCCACTAAAAGTGATAAATCAGAGGGTACTCCAACATCCTAAGTATTGTGACCAATACTTGTCTTTTGAAGGATTAAACTTAGGATGCAGGTAGTCTTTGACAATCTGTATGGTATCTGTGCTCGTAGTCAACTATTTTCACCACAAAGTGTTAATATGTTGGAGCGAAGGCATAGACGACTGAAGGATTCCCTCCAAAAAAAAAATATATATTAATAATAATAAATATGTTGTTAGTAAAATAAAGTTTAAGTTTAGAGGTGAAAAAAAAACAATGATAAAAGGTAAAAATTTTCTGATTATGGAGCTGAAGATTTGGAGCCTAAGGCCAGTGTAGAGGGAAAATGAACAGAGGACTCAATAAGGTTATCTTGGGCTTATAAGGACTAAACCGGAAAAGGCTATCACACACCCACTCAAGTAATAATTTGATTTAATTTTAAAAATCTTACTATGTAGTTTTTAATCAATGTACATTTTTGATGAATGTATTTCTCGATTCATACAATTCCTGAGGTTTGAGTCTGTAGTATGAAACTTACTCTGATATGATCCGTCTTGTCTCATTTTTTGCTCGAGGACTAGCAATTGTTTAAGTTTGGGGGGGTTTGATAGCACACAAAATGTGCTATCCTTAGGCTTAAATTGTGTTAGTTTTATGATAATTTCAGGGCTTTAACGTATTTAATTTGTTGAAATTCAGGTTAAAGAGCAATATGAGAATGGATGGAGAATTATGAAAAAAAGGAGTCAAAATTGACATTAAATGGAAGAAGCAAGGTCAAAACAAGCCATCAAATCCGAGGAGATGGCGTTGCAACGCCATTCAGAGCGTTGCAACGCTCTGTGTGCAGCCTCTACTATGGAAGCACTTACCGATGGCGTTGCAACGCTGCTTTGCAGCGTTGCAACGCTACTTCGATAGCTAAAGGCGCGCGAGGGTAGCAGCGTTGCAACGCCACTTCGATAGCTTAACACGCGCGATGGTAGCAGCATTGCAACGCGACCCTCAGCGTTGCAACGCTGCCTGATATTTTCCATTTATGACTTATTCGCTAGGGCACGGCGTTGCAACGCCATGCCAAGCGTTGCAACGCCGTGCTATTGATATAAAAAGGAAAAGATGCATCTTGTAAAGGGGCTTTTTGAGAGATTTTGGACACCATTGTTTAGACATATTTGTGAGAGATTGTAAGAAGATTTTTTGGAGATTTCAAGAAGGAGACTTTTTGGAGCTCGGGGTTCGTGATAGGTGCCGGGATCGTTGCCGTTCATGCCACGAGAGTTCTTTCTTCGTTCTTTTCACTTTTATTGTTGAACTCTGGTTTTGTATTTGAGTTTAGTAGGATTTATAGTGGACATGAGTAGCTAAACTTGTTATCTTAGGGATAGATGTAGCCTTTTAATTATGTTATTTTGTTGAATTAGTCGCCTTTGGTTTATTGTAATGCTTTTATTCATGCAATTGCATCCTTAATGCTTATAGACTCTTGATCACGGTTTATTTGTTCTTAGGTCTGAATTTATTCTTGAGAAAGATACTTTAGATCTGATCTCTTTTGCATGACTGATAGTTACTTTGACATGAGAATGATTGAAGTGCTATTAGAAACCCATAAGAATTGAACTTAGTGCCATGTTAGATATTTAGGTTGAACAGAGATGTTTAATTCTATGTCTTGCATGAGATACACTTGCCTCGAGAGAGGTTATTTGTTATCTTAGTTTCTTGGTTTATAAAAGCAGTGCAATAATCCATTAGCATGATCTCAATAAAATAGTTAATTAATCGGTGAAGTCTAGTCCCTAAGATATTCGTCTCTCCTAATTGTTCTCAACTTTCACTCTTTGATTTTGTGTTTTCACCTCACTTTAAAGTCTAATTTTCTAGATAAAATTGAGTGGTGTTATTGATAGGAATTAATTGAATTAAATACCCAATCCTATGGACGATACTCGTACTCAAATTCACTATATTAAATCTTGACCCGTACACTTGTGGTATTGCAAAATTTACGCAACAGATTCATTCAACAACAATGATTGTGAAAAATTAGTTTTTGATAGGACGATGAAATGACTGAAAAGCGCAATTCGTGGCAAGGCATCATCGTTCAGAAACAAAAAGGTCAAGAAACCGGAGACATATACATTGTATGGATTCCCTTATGCGCTCCAGGTCGGGGCGTTAATTCACAAACATCCAAATTTTTCTGGCAACACTTACATATACTGTTCTTTTGCAGGTATAGGCTTACGAGATTGTATCATCATTGACAAATCGGGTGACAACTCATGTCAACACCGTCGGTATCCCCCAGATACTTAGGTGGTCATGTGGTACTTCACCATCATACATGATGCTTATGCGGGAAGTGTTTTCATCACCCACGATACTCGTTAGCACCATCGTATTGTCACTAAAACATTGTTGTTATCTATTCGAATATATGATCTCATTCATGGTTTGTAGGTAAACGTCATGTCAGAACTGGTGCTAACTGACATGGAATCAACATACATGGTACGAATGCTAGAGCAACCGAATTCGAATGCTCCATCCCATTCGTCACATGAGGCACCCCAAACTGTCAATGGAGAGTGTCCTACACTAGTTGTCGCCGATGTTGAACATATCAATGTGTCTGCGAAACAGGATGCTGATCAAGTAATACGATCACCACCAGCTGTTGATGCATCTACAAGTCCAAGTGGGGGAGTACATGCGACATGTGTATGTCAAACGCTGCTTCCCCCCATATGTCAACAGTTATCAGAGTTGCAAAACGATATGAAGACGCTGCAGTACGGATTTGAGACACTTAAATCAAGTGTTCAAGAAGTACGGGATCTAGTACTTCAGCTCCTAAATTTGCAGTCACATAAATCAGAGTTGCCGACTTCAGTGGGTGTACATCGAGGTCAGTTAGTGAAGGGAATGAAAATCCCGTGCAGCGGAAGACGATTGAATCGTCGATGTATCAATTACGCAAACCGTTTTTGTTAAAATTGATCTAATATATAGATCTAGGCTAAACATGCAATTAAGAAGAAGAAAAAACAGTAAGAAAGGATTTTACTTACTTGTTGAAGACTTTCTTCACAATATCTTCTTCAAATCCACGAACTCTTCGTGCTCCTCGTACACAATGATTTCCTCCAACGATTGTGAGTCAAACACTACCAAGAAGCCTTCTCGGTTGTTCTCTTTTGAAGAAAGGAGGCTTGTGGGAACCTTTTTGGTTTTGGAGAGGGAGGAGAATTTGAGAGAGAATAGAGAGAGTTTCTCTTCTCTTTTTTGTGTAAAACTAAAAAAATGAGAGAATGAAGTGTCATCCTTCTTGAAAGAAGGGTTTATATAGTGGATTAGTGGAGTTAAAATGTCCACATATTTACCACTTTACCACAATCATAGGTTATGCAAATCTCATTTGCATAACTACATAATATAAGATATCTCATATCTCATATTGCAAATCTCATTTGCAATAGTTGTGGATTTATTAAATTGAATCACATCCAATTTAATTTCTCTCAATCAAATTCCAATTAGCCCTAATTCAACAATTAGGCTAACCTTTATTATGAATCTCATTCACATTAAACTATATATTATATCATTCATATCTCATATAAATGACATAAATGCCCTTAAGGTGAAATTGAACACTTCAATTTCATACCAAAACTTTATCCCTTCTTAAATCCGTATGGAGCCAACCGAGGACCTAATGGTCCTACGAAGACGGACTCCATGATCCGAGATTAACTCGCCAAACTCTTTGACCGGTTAACCAACATTCATTAGCTACGGTAACACTCCACTATAGCCCGTAGTCGTACTCCCGTCGCAGCGAGAATATTACGTGTCCACCGATATAACCAATACCCATGAGTCAACCCTTCACAGTTGTTCGTGAGACACTACTTGGGTCAAATTACCGCTTTACCCTCATGTCTAACTCTTGTTCCTTAAGTCCCCACTCGCTCCTCTAATGAACAACATATTGTGATGGTCCAACCATACACAACACCCTTCTCGGGCGGTGAGAAGGTGGGCGCTCGTTGTCCAAGCCACGGAGACAACACTTAAGGGAACAACCCTCTAGTTTCCCTAAAGGCGGGACGAGTGAAATCCATCTCGCGTAGTTAAGTTCCCGGCTCCCTACTTGGTTCTCGTCACGAGAAGATAGGCATATTGGGCGAGTAATCGTGACCACCCTCACCCGTACTAGTCAAAGAATGCACGGACCTCAGCATGTGAGTCCGTAACACGCTCGAGATTCGGTCGAGTCACTAATGGTCATCTACGAAATTATTAGTCCTCACCACAACGGTGTTACATCGATGGGGTCTAATAATTCACGGTCCTGGCTTGTACAATCTCATTGCACAGATGCCCCCACTCGCATGTCAACTACATGAACGAGTCGATCACCTCGTCAGTATCTAATACAAAGCGGGTCGCATCCACGAGTGTATCCGAGGATTAGGTCTCCAACCCTATCCATATCTCAGAGACCATTCGGGTCATTAACTCGAACGTGATCTTCCCTGTGTGTCCACTACACACCGTTCAAGTTCTAGTTCTCTCATGTATACAATGACCCTAGAGCTTAGTTTATTGGAAAAGTTTATAAATATTGCGAGACACAAAGTGATGAAATAAATAACACTTATTAATTTCAATCAATATATTACAAACACGAGATTAGGACAAAAATCCCAACAGTTAGATCCTGATGTCAACATCGAAGTTGCTGATAGACCCATGTCGGACGACAATAATCTACGTTCTGGTCGTGCACAAGATGAAGAAGATGAGACTATCGAACCTCGAATAGGTACGGTAGGAGAATGTATGACCCAACTGACAAACGTGTCGATGGGCGATGCGGTATCACAAATGGAGACTAATGACGAGGAACTACGAGGTTCAAATCAGTCCAGTCTTCCAACTGTAGACGCTAATTAGGTCATCAATGACAATGTGTTGTTACCAGACGCAACAATGATCGCCTGTCTCGTAATGCCAAAAGAAGAAGCATGTATCTAATCCTTGTATTCTTACTTAGGATCAATTTAATATGACATATGGTTGACATGTATCTTATGTTTGGAATGCAACCCATCAATTTGGAAGACGATGAGGACCTGAGTTTGAAATCGGAAAAAAAACAAGGCAGGTCGAGACAACCATGGACCTTTCGAACTCCTTACGTCGATATCCGTCCTGATAATAAACGTCGGAAGGTGAAGGTGTACGATCTGGCTCGCCCTATACCTGAGCATTTTAATAAACGGTTTCAGGTGTGATTGGACGATCCAAGATGTGACACCAGACTAGGCAAAACAATCTTTGCGTTATCGAAAGAAGGAGTGGTTCACACGTCTACTTACACCGGATCATCATACGGATGACGAGGTATTAACACTGTACTAACCATTGTAATCCTTACATATATATCACTAACTAAATGTAACAATTGTTTGGATGTTGTCTCAGACGATTGACACTTTATTCCTATTCATGCGGAATCAATTAACTCATAAGGCACGCCAATAGATTCCTGTGGACGAAATTTCACCACAGGTGATGTTGTGGTGTCCGTAAGTATATACATTACCACACTAAATCTGTCAGATGGTCAGGAGAGTGATGACTGACACTTCTACCATTTATACAAGACTTCTTCCGTTGAAAAACATCCCTATACGAAGAGATGTGTGGAGGACGACACCCAGCGGATCTCATCTATAGATGGTCAAGGGACGGTAATCTGTTGAGGTCTGTGATGGGAGAACAAACAGACTATGCCATCCCTTGGGTCGTATGTGAGTCCATCTTACCGTTTAACATCAAAGGGACTCACTAGGTGACAGTCAAAATAGACGTGTCGACATGCAGAATTTTGGTATGAGACTCTCTCATGGCTCTAACATCAGACGTTGAGCTACTATTAGAGCTAGATAGCATGCGCGTAATCATTCCAGCAGTACTTCACAAGGCAGGTGCGTTGACTACTAATTCGAAGCTGAGAATGACACCCTGGCCAGTGGTTCGTGTGTGTTCGATGCCACAACAGTCAGGACATGGAGACTGCAGAATATTTGTTGCCAAGTTTTTTGAATATGATGTGTCTGTTAGGATTTTTGTCCTAATCTCGTGTTTGTAATATATTGTTTGAAATTAATAAGAGTTATTCATTTCATCACTTTGTGTCTCGCAATATTTATAAACTTTTCCAATAAACTAAGCTCCAGGATCATTGAATTTATGAGAGAACTAGAACTTGAACGGTGTGTAGTGGACACACAGGGAGGATCACCTTCGAGTTAATGACCCGAACGGTCTACAGTATATGGATAGGGTTGGAGACCTAATCCTTGATACACTGTGGATGCGGCCCGCTTTATATTAGATACAAACGAGGTGATCTAACTCGTTCATGTAGTTGACATGCGAGTGGGGGCATCCTGTGCAATGAGATTGTACAAGACCGGATCGTGATTTATTAGACCCTCACGATGTAACACCGCTAATGCGAGGACTAATAACTTCGTGAGATGATCATTAGTGACTCGATCCAATCCGAGCGTGTTACGGACTCGTGTCTGCGAGGGTTTGTTCTTTGACTAGTACGGGTGAGGGTGGTCACAGTTACTCCGCCCAATATGCCATCCTTTCCGTGACAAAACCAAGTAGGAAGTCGGGAACTTAACTACGCGAGATGGAATTCACTGCGTTCCCGCCTTTAGGAAAACTAGAGGGGTTGTTCCCTTAAGTCTTTGTCTCTGGGCTTGGACAACGGGCGCCCACCTTCTCACTCGCCCGAGAAGGGTGTTGTGTATGGTTGGACCATCACAATATGTTGTTCATTAGAGGAGCAGTGAGGACTTAAGGAACAAGAGGTAGACACAGGGGTAAAACGATAATTTGACCCAACCATGTCTACGAACAACCTGTGAAGGGTCGACTCATAGGTATTGGTTATATCAGTGGACACGTATTATTCTGCACTGACGGGAGTGCAGCTACGGGCTATAGTGGAATGTTACCGTAGCTAATGAATGTTGGTTAACCGTGTCAAAGAGTTTGGCAAGTTAATCTCGGATCATTGGAGCCCGTCCATCAGAGGGTCCATTAGGTCCCTCGGTTGGCTCCATCTGGGTTAAAAGAAGGGTTAATGTTTTGGTATGAAATTGAAGTGTTCAATTTCACTTTAAGGGCATTTATGTCATTTATATGAGATATGAATGATATGATATATAGTTTAATGTGAATGAGATTCATAATAAACTATAGGTTAGCCTAATTGTTGAATTAGGGCTAATTGGAGAAATTGATTGAGAGAAATTAAATTGGACGTGATTCAATTTAATTAATCCATAATTATAGCAAATGAGATTTGCAGTATGAGATATGAGATATCTTATATTATATGGTTATGCAAATGAGATTTGCATAACCTATGGTTGTGGTAAAGTTGTAATTATGTGGAGATTTTAACTCCATCAATTCCACTATATAAACCCTTCTTGCAAGAAGGATGTAAGCTTAATCTCTCATTTTTTGTTTTTGCATCAAAGAAGAGAAGAGGAATTCTCTCAATTCTCCTCCCTCTCCAAAACTCTAAAGATCCCACCATCTTCCTTTCTCCAAAAGAGAACAACCGAGAAGGCGTTTTGGTTGTGTTCGAGTTCCTTTTGTGGGAGTGTTCGTTGAGTTCGAGGAGCACGAAGAGTTCGTGATTTGAAGAAGAAATCTTGAAGAAAGTCTACAACAAGTAAGTAAGAACTCATCTTACTGTATTTTTCTTCTTCTTTTAAGTATGTTTAGCCTAGATCTAGTGTTAGATCAATTTTAATAATATCATGTTGCATATTGATACCTCGACGATTCAATCGTCTTCCGCTGCGCGGGATTCTCATTCCCTTCAATTGGTATCAGAGCCATCTCGATGGTTCTTCAATTTATGCACTGTTTTATTAAAATTAGGTTGGTATTTTGCCATAATTCATGAGATGAATGTTTTGGTTTGCTTAAATGGATGTTTACGGTTTTTGGCATTTTAGATTTACAATTATGTTGATGAGATCAATGTAAGGGCCCTTTTGTTTTTGGGCATTTTTTGTTGTAAATCGAGTCTGTAGGTCCGGGTCGTTCGTGGCAAGAGTTGCTGTGAAGAAATCGGAGCAGAAACAGGCGAAAATTCGATGAAGAACAATAAAGGTGTTTGCTTTGCATGCCGATGGCGCGTCTCAACGCTGCTCATTCGAGGCGCGGCTAACTGCAGAGTAGCGTTACAACGCCGCCGACGCTTGAGAATGCAAACGACGACAGTAGCGCGCAGCGTTACAACGCAACGCATGCGTTGAGGCGCTTCTTTGGAGGCGCCATTCAGGTCGTGGGTTCAAGACTTAGTGGGACGGTTATTTACGTTTTATTTATTTAATTTTATTTATAAAAATGTAATTATTTATTTTATTTAATAATATTAATATAATTGTTATATTAATGTTATTTAATTAAATAATTGCCCCTAGGTGCCAAAAATCGGTCCATTTTTGCTATTTAATTATTTTATGCATGAGATGTATATTTTAATTAATTTTTATGTGCATAATGTATGTCATATAGATTTAAAATCCCACCTTAGGTTAAACATTTCATGCATCATTTTTATATTATAAGAGTTATAATATATAGTATGCATGATAGGATTATATTATAAGAGTTATAATATAATGTTTGCATGATTTAATTTATTTAATATAAGTGTTATATTTTTTAAATTAAAAGCATGCTCATGCATTTAATTCATGTGATGAATTATATTATGTTATAGTATATAGTATTATTCATGTGATGGATGATCAAGCACTATAACATAGAAATGCATGCAACCTAAGTTAATTATTAGTTTTAAAGTGTTTAGAACTTGAATAATTAGACTTAGGTTTTCTAATTTTCTAATAAGATTAGAAATTTAGGAAATCAAATATGACCTTTGAATGGAGACTGATAAGTAACTCTGTCTAAGGAAGGTTTTGTCTAAGGCTGGGGTATTTAAGTTGACGCTTGCGGAACACCCCTACCTGGAAACCGACCTGGGAGTGAATTCGGTCCAGATATTCTTAGGTTATATTCTCGTGAGTGTCGTTAATTAAGTGTTAATTAATTTACTCACATAGACCTAAGTTAATAATGTGATTATAAACTTAGGTTAATACCATATAAGAGTTATAATGGTAGACTTAGGTAAATTTTAGCCGGTTTATCTAGGTCAATCCCTATTAAAATTAAAGTGTTGAGTGGGAGGAAATAAAGTGTATGAGATACATTTGAATTTCCAACAACAAATCTCTTTTAAGTCCGCACCGTGAGATCTATACTCGGCCTCGTGGAGCAAATGGGAGCGTCCCCCTTCGGATGGCATTTGTATAGGTCAATATCATCGTGGATGGAGAGAGTACTTATAGTGAGTGGGAGCGGGACTTGTGAAAATGAGACCCCACGGTCTCTTCTTTCGATTCACACCGTGAGACACCTATGATCTGTCTGCTAGTTTGGCCTGGACAAGACAATCCCTTCGGAGGGCTTGATCATGGGAGTCGGAACACCGTGAATTCCCAAAAGGGGTACAGTTTCCTGGTTGGTTTTCCTTCTTGGTTCACCCTTCGGTGGCTATTGTTTGAACGGATGCTTGGAAACTTAAAGATTGAGGGTGACACTCACAGAATTCGTTAAGTGTTAATGAATTTGACCGAACAATGGTAATTGGACGCCTAATGGAATAAGAGTTATTCTGGGATTAGGGTCTGATTGAGAAAGTCTCGTCCTAGAGGAGGAGTGTTCTGTTCACCCTTCGGAGGCGGTCATTCTAAACCTTTAGGGTATCATTGCAAATTTTTTGAATGACCTAGGGATCATGAAACATTTTTGCTAAAACTTGATTGGATTTCAAAAGTTTTTTGCGAGACTAATACAAAGGTTTTTCTTATTTTTCAGCTAAAAATGTCTAGCGCAATAATTGCTTTACTTGCTTCAGATAAGTTAGTGGGAGATAATTACCAAAGTTGTAAAAACAACATTAATACAATTTTGGTACAAGATGACATAAAGTTCGTGCTATCTGAGGAGTGTCCTCAGATGCCGGGCTCGACCGCGTCGCGAAGTGTTCGCGACACGTACGATCGCTGGATCAGGGCCAATGAAAAGGCCAAGGTCTACATAATTGCCAGCATGTCCGATGCCTTGGCAAAGAAGCATGAGTGATGGTTTCCGCCAAGGAGATCATGGAGTCCTTGCGAGAAATGTTTGGGCAAAGAAATTCCTTTCCGTCCGACATGACTCACTCAAATCGTTTTCAACGCACGGATGAAAGAGGGTCGTCTGCTCGCGTGAACACGTTCTAGACATGATGACCCACTTCCATCCGCCGAGATGAACGGGGCTTCATCGACGAGTCGAGCCAGTCGCTTTATTTTGGAGACTCTTACGAAGAGTTTCCTTCGAGCCAGTAGCAATGTTTGTTATGAACAAAATTAGCTACACTCGACTACCCTCCTCAATGAGCTACATGAATTTCCAATCCTTGCACAGGTCAAGGAATCGAGGCAAATGTTGCCTCTGAGTCTTATCACAGGGGTCGACCTCTTGGGGCGAAACTCGTTGTTCCTTCACGCCCCAAAGGGAAGAAGAGGATGAAGAGGGGTAAATCGACCAGGCCGCTTTGCACCACAAGGGCAAGAAGGTTAAGGAGGTTGCAGAGAAAGGAAAGTGTTTCCACCGCAATGGGGCGGTCATCGGAAGAGAAATCGTCCCAAATTCTTGGCCGAGAGGAAGAATCAAGGTAAATGTGATTTACTTGTGGATCAAACTCGTTTAGTGGAGAGTAGTGACTCTGCTGGATATTGGATTCGGCGCCACTAACCACGCGTTTGTTCTTATTTTCGTGGATTGATTCTGGCAACCACGCGAGAGGGTGAGGTGACTCTGCAGTTGGATCCGGGAGCTTGTCTCTCTGCAATGATCGGCACGCAGTGAAGCTAAACTTTGACGGGAAGTGCTTATTGTTGGACAACTGCATACATAGTTCCGTGGTTTACTAGAAACCTTGTTTCAATTTCCTGCTTAATAGAACAATGTATTTCAGTTTCTTTTGAATTTAATAAAGCGTTTATTTCTTTCAAAGGAAATGTTATTTGTTCAGCTTCACTTGAAAATAATCTGTATGTTTTGAAACCCAATTTGGTCAAAAGTGTTTTGAATACTGAATTGTTTAAAACTGTAGAAACACGAACTAAAAAAGCAAAAGTTTCTCCAAAAGAAAATGTCCACCTTTGGCATCTTCGGTTAGGCCACATTAATCTCAATAGGATTGAGAAACTAGTGAAGAGTGGACTTCTAAATGAGTTGGAAGAAAACTCTTTGTTGGTGTGTGAGTCATGCCTTGAGGGCAAAATGACCAAACGTCCTTTTAGTGGAAAAGGATATAGAGCCAAAGAGCCTCTTGAGTTAGTACATTCTGACCCCTGTGGTCCGATGAATGTTTAAGCTCGGGGCGGTTATGAGTATTTCGTGTCTTTCATAGACGATTACTCCAGATATGGGTATATTTACCTAATGCACAAAAAGTCTGAAACTCTTGAAAAGTTCAAGAAGTACAAGACTGAGGTTGAGAACCTCTTAGGTAAATCGCTTAAAACACTTCGATCGGATCGAGGTGGAGAGTACATGGACACTGAATTCCAGGACTATATGATAGAATACAGAATTACGTCCCAACTCTCGGTAACACGGTATGCCACAATGAGAATGGTGTATCGGAGAGGACAAACAGAACCTTGTTGGACATGGTTCGGTCGATGATGAGCTATGCTCGTCTCCCTGATTCTTTTTGGGGGTACGCAGTGGAGACTGCGGTTTATATTTTGAACAACGTTCCGTCGAAGAGTGTTTGTGAAACACCTTTCGAGCTCTGGAGTTGACGTAAAGGAAGTTTACATCACTTCAGGATTTGGGGATGCCCAACCCACGTGTTGGTGTCAAACCCGAAAAAGTTGGAACCCCGTTCGAAATTGTGCCTATTCATAGGTTACCCTAAAGAGACTAGGGGTGGTCTGTTTTACGATCCTAGGGAAAATAGGGTGTTTGTGTCTACAAACGCCACTTTCCTAGAGGAAGACCACGTCAGGGATCATTTACCAAGGAGTAAAATTGTATTAAATGAAATGGACAGTACATCAGCAAGAGTTGCTGATGGGGCTAGTACGTCAACAAGTGTTGTTGATACTAGCACGTCTAGTCAAATTCGTTCCCAAGAGTTGGGAATGCCTCGACGTTGTGGGAGGGCTGTGAGACAGCCTGATCGCTACATGACTTTAGCTGAAACCTTAGTTGTCGCTCCTGATGATGACTGTGAGGATCCATTGACCTATGATCAGGCAATGGTTGATGTTGACAAAGACGAGTGGATTAAAGCTATGGACCAGGAAATGGAGTCTATGTACTTCAATTCTGTATGGGAGCTTATGGATCAACCGGATGGGGTAAAGCCTATTGGTTGCAAATGGATCTACAAGCGTAAACGTGGCGTAGATGGGAAGGTGCAGACCTTCAAAGCCCGACTAGTGGCAAAGGGTTTTACCAAGGTTGAAGGGGTTGACTATGAGGAGACCTTTTCACCTGTTGCCATGGTAAAGTCGATCAGGATCCTTCTGGCCATTGCCGCGTATTATGACTACGAGGTATGGCAGATGGACGTCAAGACAACCTTTCTGAATGACAAACTTGATGAGACCATCTACATGGACCAACCCAAAGGGTTCATCGCCCAAGGCCAAGAGCAAAAGGTTTGTCGGCTTCATAGGTCCATTTATGGGCTTAAACAAGCATCGAGGTCTTGGAATATAAGGTTTGATGAGGCGATCAAATCTTATGACTTTGATCAAAATGTCGACGCAGCCTTGTGTCTCTGAAAATCGTTGACTTAAACTGTCGCATTTTTGATGTTGTACGTGGGCGATATTCTTCTCATTGGGAATGAGGTAGAATTTCTTCGACGTTAAGAAGTGGCTAGCTTCGCAATTCCAAATGAAAGATTTGGGAGAAGCTCGGTATGTTCTAGGTATCCGGATAGTCCTAACCTAAGAAGAGCGAACGCTAGCCTTGTCTCAAGCGTCTTATATTGACAAGATGTTGTCTAGATATAAGATGCGAACTCCAAGAAGGGCTTGCTGCCTTTCAGGCATGAGGTTCACTTGTCTAAGGATCAGTGTCCTAAGACTCCTCAAGATGTTGAGGATATGAGACGGATTCCATATGCTTCACCGTGGGGAGCCTCATATATGCCATGTTGTGTACTAGGCCCGACATCCATTATGCAAGAGGAATTGTGTCGGTGAGATATCGGTCCAATCCAGATTAGATAATCGGACACCGTAAAAGGCAATCCTCAAGTATCTTAGGAGAACGAGGAACTACGACTTGGTGTATGGTAGTGGGGATTTGATCCTTACGGGATACCAGATTCTCGATTTTCGGACCGATAAGGATTCTAGGAAATCCACCTCGGGTCACCTTCATTCCGAATGGAGGAGTCGTAGTATGGCGAAGCATCAAGCGAGGATGCATCGATTCCACTATGGAAGCGAGTATGTTGCATGCGGCTTGTGAAGCTGCAAAGGAAGTTGTTTGGCTTAGGAAGTTCATGACAGATTTGGAAGTTGTTCCTAACATGAACTGTCACACCCCCTCCCGAACTACCTGCTAACTTAGTCCGATAGACGACGTGAAGCCAACAGTCATCGTTCACCTCTCTAACGATACATGTTGACCCTGCCTTACCTGATAAGCATACTATACTTGTATAAGAAACACTTTAAACATAACACAACGGATTATTGACAATTACGTAACCTACGTCGGAGTAACCCTACTTAAGACTCTCTGAAAATCGAAAGAGATATGAACATCACAACCAATAACATACCCAACCATGGTTTACACAACCACAACCTAAAAGGTACACATAAACATAACTTCATAGTCCTTCTTCTATACATAGAGACTTTCTATACAACTCCACCCACGTACAACATATCAAACTTGTGGAGTTTCCAGCAGACTATGGCAGGTTATCAGGCACTGGGAGCTCGATCTCTACCTGAAAAGTGGGAAAAACATTGAAAGAATGAGCTATGAAGCTCAGTGAGTGACTTGAGTTTAAAAGAAAGCTATTAACTCGTAAATCATATCACCTGGCCATCTATGAGCATATACATCTGTAATTAAACGTTAAAAGTAACTGTGTAATCATAATAGCTTTTCAGGAAAACTAGCAAGTATATCGTTAAAATCTCGTAAGGCATGTAAATGATAGAAATCCTTTTAAAACATGTCACAATCCACGTTGTGTAGGGCACGCCCAGTACAACCAACGTTTACTCTACGATGTAGTAGGGCCCGCCCAGCACTCACGACAGCATTGTTGTCACGGAGTACACTCAACGTCGACAACAGAAATGACCTGTGTGCACACGGTACCATAAAAGCCTCGCTCAATATCTCGAAGATCACATGAAAACATTTGAACATGCCTGCTTATCTTTTCTTTCATAAAACTCAAGCTTACTTAGCTTGTTCATAAAACTGGAAATCTTTAAAAACATACTTGCTTGAAATCATAACATTTCCATAAACTTCGGAAAATTCAATAAACATATGCTCGTGTATAAATTTCATCAAGACATTTAGGCTCATCATGAATACTTTAAAACATTTCTAAGAAATCATGAATGCTCATAAACAAGTGTTCAAGGAAAAAATTAAACATCTAAACCCTTTCATTCAAGCAAAACTTGCATTTCTTAAAGCAATTTTCAAGCATATAGTTCATTTTCGAAGTTCGTTTGTCACTCACAGTATTAATACTAGAACCTTGGCCTGTACACTCGACCTATTTGCTCTTGGCCTGTCAAAAAAACCAAATTCAACCATTAGAACCTTGAGCTCATGCTTTTTAACCTTAAAATTACAAGAAAACACACTTTCAAGTTTTCCAGCATTTTCAGATTTTCTGCCCTATTTTCAGACAGCCATAACTTCTTCATTACTTATCCAAAAATAATGTAATTTATACCAAACCCTTCCTTTTTGAACCCTCTAGAAATCATATGAAGACATAAAATTAAAATTCTCAACAGATTGGTTCGAAAATACCTTGAAAGCGTTTTCCCTAAAAACAACTTTCTGCTGTTCTAGATTGGATTTCTTGCTGCTACCTGAAACTTGACCTGATAGTTACAACATGTTCCAATCATTTTCTATTCACGATTTCTTCACTAAAGTTGAAGGAAATTCAGTAAGCTTTCGAGCCATACAAATTAGAGCTTCTAACTCCAAGTATACAGATCAGTACAACCAAAACATCAGAGACTTCTCAGATTTTTACAGCAAATTCTGTCTTCTGTCTTCCTCTTCACAAAACAACAACTTAAGGTCAGAATTGGCTCAAGCATCCCTCACGAACTTTGTTCAAAAATGAATTAGATTTCAAGAAAACTAAACCTCAACTCTTACCTCTTCCTGTGGAGCTCGAGATGTACAAAATATCAGAACTGGTCTGAGTTGTTCACCTTGCTGCTACACAAACAAACTTTGAATTCTTCTCCTTTCTTCTGCAACTTCAACTCACGAAAAACCCTTTCTTCTTCTTCCTTTCTCCTTCTCTCACGAAACCCTTACCTTCCTTTTGATTAATGAAGAAGAAAATCGATGGAAAGATAGTTTTTAAAAAGAAAACAAAGGTGGGGGTCCCACCTCCCACCTCCCACTTTCTCTTTTTCATCCTTTCCTTTTCCTTTATCTCTTTCTTTCTTTTCTTTTCTTTTCTTTACAAAACAAAACTAAACTTAATGTAATAAACATTTCTTTCAGTTTCTTTTCTTCTTTATCTTTAAAGCAAACCAAACCAAAATGGTTTAGACTTTTCCTGGTTTTCCTTTTGTCTTTCACCTCATTTCTTTTCTTTTTAAAATAAGGGAAACCAAGTCTTAAACATTCATTTCTTCTTTTCTTTTTTTTTTTATAAGGAAATTCCAAAGAAAGATCTCGAGTTTACAACTTACTTCCCCCTTAAGAAATTTCATCCTCGAAATTTAGCAGTCTTAAAGTGAAAATCGTCGGGTACTTCCTCCTAATTTGGTCCTTTAACTCTCAGGTTGCCTTCTCCACTCCGTGATGTCTCCAACGAACCTTCACGAGTGGAATCGTCTTGTTTCTTAAAACTTGTTCTTTCTTGTCGAGGAGTTGAACTGCATCCTCTACGTAACTCATGTCTTCTTTTAGCTCAACAGGTTGTGCTTGCAGCATATGTGTCGGATCTGGAATATACTTCCTCAACATGGACACATGAAAAACATCATGTACTCGAGATAGTTCTGCTGGCAACTCCAGTTTGTAGGCTGCTAGCCCAACTCGTCCCGTTACTTGATAAGGACCAATATACCTAGGACTTAGCTTACCTTTCTTTCCAAAACGAAAAACACCTCTCCACGGAGATAACTTCAAGAAAACTTAATCTCCGACCTGAAATTCTAAGTCCTTTCATTGCTTATCTGCATAATTCTTCTGACGGTCTTGAGCTACCTTCAGATTCTTCCTGATTACCTTAATATTATCTATCGTAACCTGCACCAACTCAGGACCGATAAGCTTCCGCTCTCCTACTTCGTTCCAACATATGGGCGTTCTACATGGCCTTCCATACAGAGCCTCAAATGGTGCCATGTCAATACTCGACTGATAGCTGTTATTGTAAGCGAATTCCATAAGTGATAAGTGTGTGTCCCAACTTCCTTTAACTTGAAGGGAACATGCTCTCAACATGTCTTCTAGGGTCTGGATGGTCCTTTCTGACTGACCATTTATCTGAGAATGAAACGTTGTACTAAAACTCAGCTTTGTCCCCATAGTTCCCTGTAAGCTAGGCCAAAACATAGAAGTAAATCTCGGATCTCTATCTGAAACTATGGACACTGGCACTCCGTATTGACTCACAATTTTGTCGACGTATAGCTTAGCAAGCTGATCAAGTATAGACGTCGATTTAATCGGTATAAATCGTGTTGTCTTAGTGAGTCTATCCACCATTACCAAATACCATCATGTTCCCTTGAAGTACGTGGTAATCTAAACAGAAAAACCATAGTAATATGCTCCCATTTTCATTCCGACACTGGCAATGGGTTAAGGAGTCCTTCTTGCTTCTGTCTAACTGGTTTAACCTGTTAGCAGATCAAACATCTATCAACATAATCAACTATCTCCCTCTTCATCCCAGACCACCAATAAGTCCCATTCAAGGTTTTATACATCTTGGTGCTTCCTGGATGCATAGCGTAAGCTGAATTGTGAGCTTTCTCTAGAATAACATCTTTAAGCTCACTAATACTCGGGACACATAATCTTCTCTGCTGAACTATGGTTTCATCTGTTCTCATTTTGAATTACGCCTCTGGGCCCTGTTTGGACATTTCAAACATTTTCTCGTAGTTACTATTCTCTCGATTGTCTTCTCACAATCTCTCATTCAGTGAAGACTGATCCAAATTAAACTAAAAGACCCCCTGAATTCTCTGCAGTTACAATTGCCTTAGAATCCCTTAAAGTACATAAAAATGTTGCTCGAACACCACACAAGGCATCCCTAGGAAGTCTTGACTTCCTGCTCAATGCATCTGCTACCACATTCACCTTACCAGGATGGTATTCTATGGTACAATCATAATCTTTAATCTGTTCTAACTATCTTCTCTATCTCATAATAAACTTTCTTTAATCAAAGATATACTTCAAACTTTTATGATTTGTAAAAGAATATGACACCTCTCACCAAACGAGTAATGTCTCCAGTTTTCAACTTTGCTAGAACAATCACGCTAAACTCAAGATCGTGGGTAGGGTAATTACACTCGTGCTTTTCAATTGCCTTAACGCATAAGCTATTTCTTTTCCTTCTTGCAGGAACACACACCCTAATCCTTGTCCTGAAGCATAACAGTAAATCACATATTCTTTTCCCGTTACAGGAAGTGTTAGAATAGGTACTGTCATCAACCTTGTTTTCAACTCCTGAAAAACTCTATTCACACTTATCTAACCATTCAAGCTTTACATTCTTCCTTGTTAAAACTGTTAAGGGTAATACTAATCGTGAGAAGTCCTCAACAAATCATCTTTAGTATCCCGCCAAGCCTAGGAAACTACATACCTCTGTCTTAGCTGGTCTCTCTAAGTTGACCATAGCTTTCACTTTATTCGGATCCACACTAACTCCTTTTGTTGAAACAACTTACCTCAAACACTACCTGATTCAACCAAAACTCACATTTGGAGAATTTAGCGTACAACTGTTTATCTCGTAGTGTTTGTAGAATAATCCTCAGCTGTTCCTCATGGGCTTTCTTGTCAACCGAATAAACTAGTATATCATCAATGAATACTATTACAAATTGATCCAAATACTGATGGAAAATCCTGTTCATGAGGTCCATGAAAATTGCTGGTGCATTAGTTAAACCGAATGGCATTACTAAAAACTCATAATGCCTGTACCTCGTTCTGAATGTCGTCTTAGGAATATCTGATTCCCTTATCTTTAACTGATGGTATCTTGATCTTAAATCAATCTTAGAAAACACTGATGCTCCTCTTAACTGGTCAAACAAGTCATCTATACGGGGTAAAGGATACTTATTACGTATCGTGACTTTGTTTAACTTTCCATAATCAATGCATAATCTAAGGGTACCATCTTCCTTCTTTACAAATAACACTGGAGCTCCCCAAGGCGATACACTAGGTCTGATGTATCCCTTATCAACTAGTTCTTGTAACTGCATCTTCAGCTCCTTGAGTTCACTTGGAGCCATTCTATACGGCGCTTGCGAAATAGGTGTTGTTTCTGGTAGCAATTCAATAGCGAACTCTACTTCCCTATCAGGTGGCAACCCCTGATAGATCTGTTGGGAAAAACATCAAGAAATTCGTTCACAACAAGAACATTGTCTGGTTTTAGCTTTTCCTCCTGCACCTCTACTACATGTGCAAGAAACGCCGTGCAACCTTTCCTCAATAACTTCTCAGCTTTTAATGCTGAAATCAAACTCGTAGGGATAATCTTTCTTTCATTCCATAAAACCACTTCAGCTAATCCTGGTTTCTTGAAAACAACTTCCTTAATATGGCAACCTCTGGAAGCATAATGAGTAAATATGAAATCCATCCTTAAGATTGCATCTCACACCTGCAAGTCTAGTGGAAGAAAATCCATTAACATATTGAGACCTTCTACTAAGACCTCACAATTCCGCAACACTGCATCGACTAGTAAAACATCACCAACTGGAGTGTATACAACTAACCTTTTACATAAAGGTTCTAGCTTCCCCATTCAACTTAGTTAAAAACATACTAAAAACAAAGAAATGTGTAGCAGCTGGTTATATTAAAACAGGTGCAGGTACATTACAAATACTAATCGTACCAGTAATGACATATGATGCATCTTCTGCTTCTTACCGAGTCATAGCGTAGACCTTTCCGTGTTGTCTAGGTCTCCCTACAATTCTCTTTAGTCTGACACCGCTGGTGCCCTCTCTTGCAGCCTCATCAAACTCTCTCATTGCTTCAACTGCTCTGGGACTCAACTCCCTAGTCCCTCTGTGCAGCTGTCCACAGCTGTGGACAATCCCTCTTGACATGTCCTGGTTGTCCGCACTGGTAGCACGTACCAACACTCACAGGACAATGACCTTAATGATTCTTGCAACAAATCACACATGGAGTTTTCCTTGCTATACTGGCAATAGACTCTTGCCCTCTTTGCAACTTGCTGCCAATCAAACAAACTAACTAGGTCCTCTTTAACTCTGCCCCTGATAGGCACTACCCACATTCATCTGCCTCGATGCCCGACTACTAGCTCGATTCTTAAAATCTTATTGACTTAGAAACATTTACTCTAGGTGTGAACCTCCGCTACTCACGACCTTGGAAACTACTTGTTGTCGAAACCCCACAACTAGGCTTCACTACTGGCTTCTCCTCTACTATAGTCTGCTCAACATGTAAGGCAGTCTCTACTAGCTGAGAAAAAGTCAGCCCACTTACAAATAGTTGTGACTGGGTACGTATCTTAGGATGTAATCCTCTTCCAAACCTTCGACACCTGTCACTCTCAGATGCCACAATCACATCAGCATACCGTGACAGCTCGGTATACCTTCTCTCATACTCAGCCACTGAAAGTGACCCTTGCTTCAGTTCTAAAAATTCATCCCTCTTTGCCTTGCGGTACGTGCTAGGGTAATGTTTATCTTCAAATATACTTCTGAAAGTTTGCCAGTGTAAAGTACGTGCATTACTACAACTGGCTAACATCGATTTCCATCATCCTTCTGCCTTCTTTAGCAGCAAGAATGTGGCCAACTTAACATTTCGCTCCTCGTGAGCAACTCATCACATCAAAACATTTATTAAGCTTATTCACCAAACCTCGACTTTCATTTGGATCTTTGGAACCTCAAACACTTTGTGGCTCATAATTCTTTTAGGTGATCTATTCTATATGTCTTGTCTAGATTACTTAGCCCCGCCTCCCTATGGCTTACCTACTTCTCGTGAGGAATTAGCATGTCGCTTAATTCGCCCCTATCTGGACTCTCGGGGCACTAGATCCCCACTGGGATTGATCTTGGGTAGGATCCTGCGTCCTGTCCTGATCCTGCCTACACCGTCTGCTAGTACGTGGTGGCACGACTTCTCTAACATATCAACATACTAGACATGTAATGAATACTCTCAAATGCACAATTGTAGACTTGTGTTCACATTCTAGTCCTGACTGGACTTACTATTATCCTTACTTGGATCATGCTCTGCTAGTTCTATTGAACTAACTCAATAACTTGTTATTTACTTTTCAGTTTTTTCTAGAGCTACCTTGCTCTGTCTCATTCCCATTGAGCTAACTGCTCTGATACAAAGTTGTCACACCCCTCCCGAACTACCTACTAACTTAGCCCGACAGACGGCGTGAAGCCAACAGTCATCGTTCACCTCTCTAACGATACCTGTTGACCCTGTCTTACCTGATAAGCATACTATACTTGTATAAGAAACACTTTAAACATAACACAACGGATTATTGACAATTACGTAACCTACGTAAGGAGTAACCCTACTTAAGACTCTCTGGAAAACTGAAAGAGATATGAACATCACAACCAATAACATACCCAACCATGGTTTACACAACCACAACCTAAAATGTACACATAAACATAACTTCATAGTCCTTCTTCTATACATAGAGACTTTCTATACAACTCCACCCACGTACAACATATCAAACTTGTGGAGTTTCCAGCAGACTATGGCAGGTTATCAGGCACTGGGAGCTCGATCTCTACCTGAAGAGTGGGAAAAACACTGAAAGAATGAGCTATGAAGCTCAATGAGTGACTTGAGTTTAAAAGAAAGCTATTAACTCGTAAATCATATCACCTGGCCATCTATGAGCATATATATCTGTAATTAAACGTTAAAAGTAACTGTGTAATCATAATAGCTTTTCAGGAAAACTAGCAAGTATATCGTTAAAATCTCGTAAGGCATGTAAATGATAGAAATCCTTTTAAAACATGTCACAATCCACGCGTGTAGTAGGCACGCCAAGATAACCAACGTTTACTCTACGATGTAGTGGGGCCCCCCGCCAAAGACTCCCATCGTCTTTGTCGTAGTGGGGCCCGCCAAAGACTCACGACAAAGATTGTTATCACACGAGTACACTCAACGTCGACAATGAAAAATGACCTGTGTGCACACGGCACCATAAAGCCTCGGGCTCAATATCTCAGAAGATCACATGAAAACATTTGAACATGCCTGCTTATCTTTTCTTTCATAAAACTCAAGCTTACTTAGCTTGTTCATAAAACTTGAAATCTTTAAAAACATACTTGCTAAAACATACTTGCTCGAAATCATAACATTTCCATAAACTTCGGAAAATTCAATAAACATATGCTCGTGTATAAATTTCATCAAGACATTTAGGCTCATCATGAACACTTTAAAACATTTCTAAGAAATCATGAATGCTCATAAACAAGTGTTCAAGGAAAATAATAAACATCTAAACCCTTTCATTCAAGCAAAACTTGCATTTCTTAAAGCAATTTTCAAGCATATAGTTCATTTTCGAAGTTCGTTTGTCACTCACAGTATTAATACAAGAACCTTGGCCCGTACACTCGACCTATTTGCTCTTGGCCTATCAAACAATCCAAATTCAACCATTAGAACCTCGAGCTTTTTAACCTTAAAATTACAAGAAAACACACTTTCAAATTTTCCAGCATTTTCAGATTTTCTGCCCTGTTTTCAGAAAGCCATAGCTTCTTCATTACTTATCCAAAAATAATGTAATTTATACCACACTCTTCCTTTTTTAACCCTCTAAAAATCATATGAAGACATGAAATTGAAATTCTCAACAGATTGGTTCGAAAATACCTCGAAAGCGTTTTCCCTAAAAACAACTTTCTGCTGTTCCAGATTGGATTTCTTGCTGCTACCCGAAACTCGACTTGATATTTACAACATGTTCCAATCATTTTCTATTCACGATTTCTTCACTAAAGTTGAAGGAAATTCAATAAGCTTTCGAACCAACCCAATTAGAGCTTCGAACTCCAAGTATACAGATCAGTACAACCAAAACATCATAGACTTCTCGGATTTTGACAGCAAATTCTGTCTTCTGTCTTCCTCTTCACAAAATAGCAACTTAAGGTCAGAATTGGCTCAAGCATCCTTCACGAACGTTGTTCAAAAATGAATTAGATTTCAAGAATACTAAACCTCAACTCTTACCTCTTCCTGTGGAGCTCGAGATGTACAAAATATCGAACTCGGTCCGAGTTGTTGTTCACCTTCTGCTACACAAACAAACTTTGAATTCTTCTCCTTTCTTCTGCAACTTCAACTCACGAAAAACCCTTTCTTCTTCTTCCTTTCTCCTTCTCTCACGAAACCCTTACCTTCCTTTTGATTAATGAAGAAGAAAATCGATGGAAAGATAGTTTTTAAAAAGAAAACAAAGGTGGGGGTCCCACCTCCCACTTCCTCTTTTTCATCCTTTCCTTTTCCTTTATCTCTTTCTTTCTTTTCTTTTCTTTTCTTTTCTTTTCTTTTCTTTACAAAACAAAACTAAACTTAATGTAATAAACATTTCTTTCATTTTCTTTTCTTCTTTATCTTTAAAGCAAACGAAACCAAAATGGTTTAGACTTTTCCTTCCTTGTTTTCCTTTTGTCTTTCACTTCATTTCTTTTCTTTTTAAAACAAGGGAAACCAAGTCTTAAACATTCATTTCTTCATTTCTTTTATTTTTTTTATAAGGAAATTCCAAAGAAAGATCTCGGGTTTACATGAATTAGCCAACTCGCGTGAACCTCGGAGCCATAAGAAAGGCAAACACATTGAGCGCAAGTATCATCTAATACGGGAGATTGTGCACCGCGGAGAAGTGACGGTCACACAGATAGCGTCGGAGCACAACGTAGCTGATCCATTTACAAAACCCCTCACGACTAAGGTGTTTGAGGGTCACCTAGAGAGTCTAGGTCTTCGAGAGCTTCCTGACTAGGGCAAGTGGGAGATGTGTAAACGGGTATTCAATGCCCTAGTTTATTGTATTCCTTCATTGTAATTTATGTACATTTCAGAAATGTATTTTCTCCACTAGCTTAGTCAAAGTGGGAGTTTGTTGGGATTTTTGTCCTAATCTCGTGTTTGTAATATATTGTTTGAAATTAATAAGAGTAATTCATTTCATCACTTTGTGTCTCGCAATATTTATAAACTTTTCCAATAAACTAAGCTCTAGGGTCATTGAATTTATGAGAGAACTAGAACTTGAACGGTGTGTAGTGGACACAAAGGGAGGATCACGTTCGAGTTAATGACCCGAACGATCTACAGTATATGGATAGGGTTGGAGACCTAATCCTGGATACACTGTGGATGCGGCCCGCTTTGTATTAGATACAAACGAGGTGATCTGACTCGTTCATGTAGTTGACATGCGAGTGGGGGCATTATGTGCAATGAGATTGTACAAGACCGACCGTGTGATTTATTAGACCTCACGATGTAACACCGCTAATATGAAGGACTAATAACTTCGTGAGATGACCATTAGTGACTCGACCCGATCCGACGAGCGTGTTACGGACTCCTCGTCTGCGAGGGTCTGTTCTTTGACTAGTACGGGTGATGGTGGTCACATTTACTCGCCCAATATGCCTATCTTCTCAGGGACAGAACCAAGTAGGGAGTTGGGAACTTAACTACGCGAGATGGAATTCACTCGTTCCCGCCTTTAGGGAAACTAGAGGGTTATTCCCTTAAGTCTTTGTCTCCAAGGCTTGGACAACGCGCCCACCTTCTCACCGCCCGAGAAGGGTGTTGTGTATGGTTGGACCATCACAATATGTTGTTCATTAGAGGATCGGTGGGGACTTAAGGAAAGAGAGGTAGACACAGGGATAAAACGGTAATTTGACCCACCGTGTCTCTGAAACAACCCGTGAAGGGTTGACTCATAGGTATTGGTTATATCAGTGGACACGTAATATTCTGCACTGACGGGAGTGCAGCTACGACCTATAGTGGAATGTTACCGTAGCTAATGAATGCTGGTTAACCGTGTCAAAGAGTTTGGCGAGTTAATCTCGGATCATTGAGCCCGCCACTTTGAGGTCCATTAGGTCCCTCGGTTGGCTCCATCTGGGTTAAAAGAAGGGTTAATGTTTTCGTATGAAATTGAAGTGTTCAATTTCACTTTAAGGGCATTTATGTCATTTATATGAGATATGAATGATATGATATATAGTTTAATGTGAATGAGATTCATAATAAACTATAGGTTAGCCTAATTGTTGAATTAGGGCTAATTGGAGAAATTGATTGAGAGAAATTAAATTGGATATGATTCAATTTAATTAATCCACAATTATTGCAAATGAGATTTGCAATATGAGATATGAGATATCTTATATTATATGGTTATGCAAATGAGATTTGCATAACCTATGGTTGTGGTAAAGTGGTAATTATGTGGAGATTTTAACTCCATCAATTCCACTTTATAAACCCTTCTTGCAAGAAGGATGTAAGCTTAATCTCTCATTTTTTGATTTTGCATCAAAGAAGAGAAGAGGAATTCTCTCAATTCACTCTCAATTATCCTCCCTCTCCAAAACTCTAAAGATCCCACCATCTTCCTTTCTCCAAAAGAGAACAACCGAGAAGGCGTTTTGGTTGTGTTTGGGTTCCTTTTGTGGGCGTGTTCGTTGAGTTCGAGGAGCACGAAGAGTTCGTGATTTGAAGAAGAAATCTTGAAGAAAGCCTACAACAAGTAAGTAAGAACTCATCTTGTTGTATTTTTCTTCTTCTTTTAAGTATGTTTAGCCTAGATCTAGTGTTAGATCAATTTTAATAATATCATGTTGCATATTGATACCTCGACGATTCAATCGTCTTCCGCTGCGCGGGATTCTCATTTCCTACAGTGTCAAGAACTCCTATGGATACACTAACTCAGCAAAACATGTCACTTTTTAGAAGACAGTTCGCATGTCAGTTATGGGCGAACCGACCTTTTTTTAAAGTGTACATTACGGTTTAGCCTGTCATTTCTTTTGTTTACATTCCTTGCACACAAACCGTACAACAAAAGTAATAACAAATAATGTGGTAAAAAATCGAGACGAAATTTCATATTGGACTTCTTTGTTGTTTTTAGAAACAAAAATCCATTCACGGGATATCGAGACTCTCGGTCTCGGATCACCGCATATAATATTTCCACAATCAGGCTCTCGATCTAGTTTCATAAACTTAAACAACAGATGAAATTCGAACATGACGTCCGTTCACGGGATATCGAGACTCTCAGTCTCGGACCGCAACAGATGAAATTTCCACAATCCATATCTCGATCTAGTTACATAAAATTAAACATTTCTTCTAAAACACGCGTCATGCTGTTTAGGAACACATGTCACGAAGGGGTGTTCAGAAGGACGTCGAACTTGACGTCCGTTCACGAGGTATCGAGACTTTCGATCTCGGACCACAACAGATGAAATTTCCACAATCCAGATCTCGATCTAGTTACATAAAATTAAACATTTCTTCTAACACACGCATCATGTCGTTAAGGAACACATGTCCCGAAGGGGTGTTCCAAAGGAAGTCAAACCTGTCCCATGGCACGAGGTATCGAGACTCTCGATCTCGAACACAACAGATGAAATTTCCACAATCCAGATCTCGATCTAGTTACATAAAATTAAACATTTCAACACACATGTCATGTTGTTAAGGACACACATGTCCCGAAGGGGTATTCCGAAGGAAGCCAAACCTATCCGTCCGTTCATGAGGTATCGAGACTCTCGATCTCGGACAACAACAGATGAAATTTCAACAATCCAGATCTGATCTAGTTACATAAAATTAAACATTTCTTCTAACACACGCGTCATGTTGTTAAGGAACACATGTCCCGAAGAGGTGTTCCAAAGGAAGTCGAACCTATCCCATGGCATGAGGTATTGAGACTCTCGATCTCAAACCACAATAGATGAAATTTCCACAATCCAGATCTCGATCTAGTTACATAAAATTAAACATTTCTTCTAACACACACGTCATGTTGTTAAGGACACCAAGTCCCGAAGGGGTATTCCGAAGGAAGTCAAACCTATCCGTCCGTTCACAAGGTATCGAGACTCTCGATCTCGGACAACAACAGATAAAATTTCCACAATCCAGATCTCGATATAGTTACCTAAAATTAAACATTTCTTCTAACACACGCGTCATGTTGTTAAGGAACACATGTCCCGAAGGGGTGTTCCGAAGGAAGTCGAACCTATCCGTCCGTTCACGAGGTATGGAGACTCTCGATCTCGGACCACAACAGATGAAATTTCAACAATCCAGATCTCGATCCAGTTACATAAAATTAAACATTTCTTCTAACACCTCCGCCATGTTGTTAAGGAACACATGTTCCGAAGGGGTGTTCCGAAGGAAGTCAAACCTATCTGTCCGTTCACGAGGTATCGAGACTCTCGATCTCGGACCACAACAGATGAAATTTCCACAATCCAGATCTCGATCTAGTTACATAAAATTAAACATTTCTTCTAACACACTCGTCATGTTGTTAAGGACACACATGTCCAGAATGGGTATTCCAAAGGAAGTCAAACCTATCCGTCCGTTCACGAGGTATCGAGACTCTCGATCTCGGACAACAACAGATGAAATTTCCACAATCTAGATCTCGATCTAGTTACATAAAATTAAACATTTCTTCTAACACACGCGTCATGTTGTTAAGGAACACATGTCCCGAAGGGGTGTTCCGAAGGAAGTCGAACCTATCCCATGGCACGAGGTATTGAGACTCTCGATCTCGAACCACAATAGATGAAATTTCCACAATCCAGATCTCGATCTAGTTCCATAATATTAAACATTTCTTCTAACACACACGTCATGTTGTTAAGTACATTCCGAAGGAAGTCAAACCTATCCGTCCGTTCACAAGGTATCGAGACTCTCGATCTCGGACAACAACAGATAAAAGTTCCACAATCCAGATCTCGATCTAGTTACCTAAAATTAAACATTTCTTCTAACACACGCGTCATATTGTTAAGGAACACATGTCCCGAAGGGGTGTTCCGAAGGAAGTCGAATCGATCCGTCCGTTCACGAGGTATTGAGACTCTCGATCTCGGACCACAACAGATGAAATTTCAACAATCCAGATCTCGATCTAGTTACATAAAATTAAACATTTCTTCTAACACACGCGCCATGTTGTTAAGGAACACATGTTCCGAAGGGGTGTTTCGAAGGAAGTCGAACCTATCCGTCCGTTCACGAGGTATCGAGACTCTCGTGTTGGGATTTCTGTCCTAATCTCGTTGTTGTAAAATATTGTTTTGAAATTAATAAGAGTTATTCATTTCTTCACTTTGTGTCTCAGAAATATTTTAAACCTTTCCAATAAACTAAGCTCCAGTGTCATTGAATATATGAGAGAACTAGAACTTGAACGGTGTGTAGTTGACACACAAGGAGGATCACGTTCGAGTTAATGACCCGAACGGTCTACAGTATAAGGATGGGGTTGGGACCTAATCCTGGATACATTGTGGATGCGACTCGCTTTATATTAGATACAAACGAGGTGATCCGACTCGCTTCATGTGGTTGACATGCGAGTGGGGCATCCTGCATAATGAGATTGTACAAGACCGACCGTGAATTATTAGACTTACCGATATAACACCGCTGACAAGAAAGACTAATAAATTTGTAGATGACCATTAGTGACTCGACTGAATCTCGAGCGTATTACGGACTCCTGCATGCAGGGTCCGCCTTTGACTAGTACGGGTGAGGGTGGTCTTGGTTACTCGCCCAATATGCCTATCTTCTCTCGTGGGACAGAACCAAGTAGAGAGTTGGGAACCTAATTACGCGAGATGGAATTCACTCGCTCCCACCTATAGGCAATCTGAGGGGTTGTTCCTTAAGTCTCGCTCCGTGGCTTGGACAACGGCGCCCACCTTCTCACCGGCTTTGAGAAGGGTGTTGTGTATGGTTGGACCATCACAATATGTTGTTCATTAGAGGAGCTGTGGGGACTTAAGGAACAAGATGTAGACACAGTGTAAAGCGGTAATTTGACCCAATAGTGTCTCACGAACAACCTATGAAGGGTCGACTCATGGGCATTGGTTATATCAGTGGACACGTAATATTCTACACTGATGGGAGTACAACTACAGGCTTTAGTGGAGTGTTCTTCGTAGCTAATGAACATTGGTTGATCGGGTCAAAGAGTTTGACCGTTAACCTCAAATCATTGGAGCTCCGTCCACCGTAGGTCCATTAGGTCCCTTGGTTGCTCAATGCGGGATAAAAGAAGGGTAAATGTTTTGGCATGAAATTGAAGTGTTCAATTTCACTTTAAGAGTATTTATATCATATAGATGATATAATATATAGTTTAATATGAATGAGATTCATAATAAACTATATATTAGCCTAATTGTTGAATTAAAGGCTAATTGGAGAAATTGAAAGAGAGAAAATAAATTGAATGTGATTTAATTTAATTAAATCCACAATTATTGCAAATGAGATTTGCAACATAAGATATGAGATATCTTATATTATATAATTATGTAAATAAGATTTACATAACATATGGTTGTGGTAAAGTGGTAATAATGTGAAGTTGTGAACTTCATCATTCCACTATATAAACCCTTTGTAAGATGGGTTTGGTAAGCTAGCAAAGCTAAGTTCTCATTTTTGGATTTTGACCTAAGAATCCAAAAGTGAACTCTCTCCATTCTCTCATTTCTCCTCTCTTTCCAAAAACAAAAGTTCCTACCAACTTCCTTCTCCAAAAGAGAACAAACAAGAAGATCATTTGGTAGTGTTTGGGATCCGATCGTGGAAGAGTTCGTAGATCTCGAGAAGCACGAAGAGTTCGTGATTAAGAAGGAGTTTGTTGAATTGGTCTACAACAACAAGTAAGTGTTTTCTTCTTCTTCTGTAAAATTTCAAAGATGTTTAGCCTAGATCTAATAGTTAGATCAATTTTAATAAGCATGTTGCATGATGATACCACGACGATTCGATCGTCTTCCGCTGCGCGGGGATTCTCATTCCCTTCAATTGGTATCAGAGCCATTTCGATGGTCATTCATCTATGCACTGTTTTATTAAGATTTAGGTGGGTATTTTGCCATGTTTTCATGAGATGAATGTTTGGTTTGCGAAATGGATGTTTTCGGTTTTTGGCACTAGATTAGATTTACATTTATGTTGATGAGATCAATGTAAGGGCCCGTTGTTTTGGGAAATTTTGTTGTAAATCGAGTCTGTAAGTCCGGGTTGTTCGTGGCAAGAGTTGTTGTGAAGAAATCGGAGCGGAAACAGGCGAAAAATTGGGACAAAACCAACAAGGCGCTTGCTGTCTGTCGATGGCGTTGAGACGCTGCCCAACGGCGTCTCAACGCCGTGCCTGCGGTAGAAGACTCTGCAGCAAGATGGCGTTGAGGACGCGCCTCAACGCAATAAGCGACAGCGTTGCAAATTGAATGCAGGCGACGTGGGACGTTTTTAAACCGTTGATATATTAATTTTTCAGTTTTTTTAATTAAAACATTTTTTAATTTATTTATTTATTTATTTTATTAAATATTATTAATATAATTGTTATATTAATTTTATTTAATTAAATACTTGCCCCTAGGTGCCAAAAACCGGTCCAATTTTGCTATTTAATTATTTTATGCATGAGATGTATGATTTTAATTAATTTCTATGTTCATAATGTATGACATATAGATTTAAAATCCCACCTTAGGTTAAACATATTCATGCATCATATATATATTATAAGAGTTATAATATAGTTTGCATGATAGGTTATGTTATAAGAGTTATAATGTAATTAAATACATTTTTAATTTAATTAATATAAGTGTTATATTTTTAGATTAAAGTATGCTCATGCATTTATATTCATGTGATGAATGATATTATGTTTATATTCATGTGATGAATGATATTCATGTGATGAATTCGGTCCGGAGATTCTTAGATTATATTTACGTGAGCGCCCGTTAATTAAGTGTTAATTAATTTTCTCACATAGACCTAAGTTAATAATGTGATTATAGACTTAAGCAAAATACCATATAAGAGTTATATTGGTAGACTTAGGTAAATTTTAGCCGGTTTATCTAGGTCAATCCCTATTAAAATTAAAGTACTGAGTGGGAGGAAATATAGTGTATGAGATACATTTCAATTTCCAACCACAAATCTCTTTTAAGTCCACACCGTGAGATCTATACTCGACCTCGTGGCGCAAATGGGAGCGTCTCCCTTCGGATGGCATTTGTATAGGTCAATATCATCGTGGATGGAGAGAGTACTTATAGTGAGTGGGAGCGGGACTTGTGAAAACGAGACCCACTTTCTCTTCTTCTTTCGATTCATACCGTGAGACACCCATGATCCGTCTGCTAGTTTGGCTCGGACTGCACAATCCCTTCTGGAGGGCATGATCATGAGAGTCTGAACACGTTGAATTCCCGAAAGGGATACAGCTTCTGGTTGGTTTTCCTTCTTAGTTCACCCTCTCGGTGGCTATTGCTAAGATGGATACTTGGAAACTTAAAGATTGAGGGTGACACTCACGCTGACTGCGTTAAGTGTTAATGAATTTGATCAACAATGGTAATTGGATGCCTAATGGAATAAGAGTTATTCTTCGGATTAGGGTCCGATCGAGAAAGTCTCGTCCTAGAGGAGGAGTGTTCTGCTCACCCTTCTGGTGATGTGTCATTCTAAACCTTTAGGGTATCATTGCAAAATTTTGAATGACCTAGGGATCATGAAATATTTTTCTAAAATTAGATTAGTTTTCAAAAGGTTTTTAAGAGACTAATACAAAGTTTTTCTTAAATTTTCAAAAAAATGTCTAGCGCTATTATAGCTTTACTTTCTTTCCGATAAGTTAGCGGAGATAATTACCACGAGCTGAAAAAAAAACAACATCAATACAATATTGGTAATCGACGACATAAAGTTCGTGTTGTCCGAGGAGTGTGTCCTCGATTCCGGGCGCGACCGCATCGCGAGTTGTTCGCGATACGCACGATCGATGGATCAAGGCCAATGAAAAGGCCAAGGTCTACATAATTGCCAAAGATGTCCGATGTCTTGGCAAAGAAGCATGAGCCGATTGTTTCGCTAAGGAAATCATGGAGTCCTGCGCAGAAATGTTTGGACAATAGTCCTTTCAGTCCTGCATGACTCGCTCAAATACATTTTCAACGCCGGATGAAAGAGGGTCGTCATCCGTGAACATGTTCTAGACATGATGACCCGCTTTAATCTGGCCGAGATGAATGGGGCTTCGATCGACGAGTCGAGCCAGTCGGGCTTTATCATGGAGACTCTTCCAAGAGTTTCCTTGGTTCAGCCAGAGCAATGTCATTATGAACAAAATTAGCTACAATCGACTACCCTCCTCAATGAGTTACTGAATTTCTAGTCCCCAACAGGTCAAGGAATCTCGTGCAAATGTTGCCTCACAGTGTCTTATCACGGGGGGTTCGACCTGCGGGACAAAATCTGTTGCTCCTTCACGCCCGAAAGGGAAGAAGAGGATGAAGAGGGGTAAAACTGACCGAGCTGCCGCCCAGAAGGGCAAGAAGGTCAAGAAGGTTGTAGAGAAAGGAAAGTGTTTCCACCGCAATGGAAGCGAACACCTTTGAGAAATCGTCCAAATTCCTCGGTCGAGAGGAAGAACCAAGGTAAATATGATTTACTTGTGGTAGAAACATGTTTAGTGGAGAGTAATGACTATTCCCGGATATTAGATTCAGCGCCACTAACCACGTTTGTTCTTCTTTTCGTGAATTGATTCTCGGCACCACACGCGAGAGGGTGAGGTGACTCTACGGGTTGGATCCGGGAGCTTGTCTCTCTGCAGCAAAGAATCGGCACTTGAGTGAAGCCGCATTTTGGCGTGAAGTATTTATCGTTAGACAATTTGTACATAGTTCCAGTGGTTTACTAGAAACCTTGTTTCTATTTCCGCTTAATTGAACATCGTATTTCGCTTTCTTTTGAATTAAATAAAGCGTTTATTTCTTTCAAAGGGAATGTTATTTGTTCAAACTTCACTTGAAAATAATCTATATGTTTTAAAACCCAATTCGGTTAAAAGTATTTTGAATATCAATTGTTTAGAATCATGAAACACGAAATAAGAAAGCAAAAATTTCTCCAAAAGAAAATGCCCATCTTTGGCATCTACTAAGTAGGCCACATTAATCTCAATAGGATTGAGAAACTAGTGAAGAGTGGACTTCTAAACGATTGGAAGAAAACTCTTTGCCAGTATGTGAGTCATGCCTTGAAGGCAAAATGACCAAACATCCTTTTAGTGGAAAAGGATATAGAGCCAAAGAGCCTCTTGAGTTAGTACATTCTGACCTCTGTGGTCCGATGAATGTTAAAGCTCAAGGCGGTTATGAGTACTTCGTGTCTTTCATAGACGATTACTCTCAGAGATATGGGTACATTTACCTAATGCATAAGAAGTCCAAAACTCTTGAAAAGTTCAAGGAGTATAAGACTCGAGGTTGAGAACCTCTTAGGTAAATCGCTTAAAACACTTCGATTGGATCGAGGTGGAGAGTACATGGACACCGAATTCCGTGACTATATGATAGAACACGAAATTAAATCCCAACTCTCAAGACTGGTATGCCACAAACAGAATGGTGTATCGAGAGGAGAAAGCAGAACCTTGTTGGACATGGTTCGGTCGATGATGAGCTATGCTCGTCTCCCGATTCTTTTCGGGGTACGCAGTGAGAGATCATGCGGTTTACATTTTGAACAATGTTCCACAAAAAGAGTGTTTGTGAAACACCGCTTGAGCTCTGGAGTGGTCGTAAAGGCAGTTTACATCACTTCAGAATTTGGGGATGTCCAGCCCATGTGTTGGTGTCAAACCCGAAAAAATTGGAACCCCGTTCGAAATTGTGCCTATTCGTAGGTTATCCTAAAGAGACTAGGGGTGGTCTGTTTTACGATCACAAGGAAAATAGGGTGCTTGTGTCGACAAACGTCATTTTCTTAGAGGAAGACCACATCAGGGATAATTTACCACGGAGTAAAATTGTATTGAATGAAATGGACAGTACATCAGCAAGAGTTGCTGATAAGGCTTGTACGTCAGCAAGCGTTGTTGACCCTAGCACGTCTAGTCAAATCCCTTCCCAAGAGTTGGGAATGCGTCGACGTAGTGGGAGGTGAGACAGCCCGATCGCTATATGGGTTTAGCTGAAACCTCAGTTGTCGATCCTGACGATGACTGTGAGGATCCATTGACCTATGATCAGGTAATGGCTGATGTTGATAAAGACGAGTGGATTAAAGCTATGGACCAAGAAATGGAGTCTATGTACTTCAATTCTGTCTGGGAGCTTGTGGATCAACCAGATGGGGTAAAACCTATTGGTTGTAAATGGATCTACAAGCGTAAACGTGGCGTAGATGGGAAGGTGCAAACCTTCAAAGCCCGACTAGTGGCAAAGGGTTTTACCCAAGTTGAAGGGGTTGACTATGAGGAGACCTTTTCACCTGTTGCCATGGTAAAGTCAATCAGGATCCTTCTGGCCATCACAGCGTATTATGACTACGAGGTATGGCAGATGGATGTCAAGACAGGATTTCTGAATGGCAAACTTGATGAGACCATCTACATGGACCAACCCAAAGGGTTCATTTCCCAAGGCCAAGAGCAAAAGGTTTGCCGACTTCATAGGTCCATTTATGGACTGAAACAAGCTTCGAGGTCTTGGAACATAAGATTTGATGAGGCAATCAAGTCTTATGGCTTTGATCAAAATGCCGACGCAGCCTTGTGTCTACAAGAAAATCGTTGACAAAACCGCGCATTTTTGGTGTTATATGTGGATTTATATTCTTCTCATTGGGAATGAGGTAGAATTTCTTCTTGACGTTAAGAAGTGGCTAGCTTCACAATTCAAAATGAAAGATTTGGGAGAAGCTCGGATGTTCTCGTGATCCAGATAGTCCTAACCTAAGAATGTAATGCTAGCCTTGTCTCAAAGCGCCTTATATTGACAAGATGTTGTCTAGATATAAGATGCAAAACTCCAAGAAGGGCTTGCCCTTTTAGGCATGGGGTTCACTTGTCTAAGGATCGGTGTCCTAAGACTCTTCAAGATGTTGAGGATATGAGACGCATTCCATATGCTTCAAATTGTAGGGAGCCCGATGTATGCAATGTTGTGTACTAGGCCCGACATCCGTTATGCAAGAGAGGAATTGTCGATGAAATATCACCCAATCCAGTGATTAGATCACCGGGCAAACAGTAAAGACAATCCTCAAGTATCTTAGGAGAACGAGGAACTACAACCTTAGTGTATGGTCGTGGGGATTTGATCCTTACAGGATACACGGATTCGATTTTCGGGCCGATAAGGATTCTAGGAAATCCACTTCGGGTCACCTTCGTCTTGAATGGAGGAATCAGTATGGCGAAGCATCATCAAGCGTGGATGCATTGCGATTCCACTATGAAAGCAGAGTATGTTGCGCTTGTGAAGTCGCAAAGGAAGTTGTTTGGCTTAGGAAGTTCATGACGGATTTGGAAGTTGTTCCAAATATGAACTTGCCAATCACGCTGTTCTGTGATAACAGTGGTGCAATAGCCAACTCACGTGAGCCTCGAAGCCATAAAAGAGGTAAACACATTGAGCGCAAGTATCATCTGATACTGGAAATTGTGCACCGCGGAGACGTGATAGTCACGCAGATAGCATCGGAGCACAATGTAGCTGATCCATTTACAAAACCCCTCATGGCTAAACTGTTTGAGGGTCACCTAGAGAGTCTAGGTATTCGAGAGCTTCCTGACTAGGGCAAGTGGGAGATGTGTAAACGGGTATTCAATGCCCTAGTTTATTGTAATTTTTATTGTAACTCAAATACATTTTGGAAATGTACCTTCTCCACTAGCTTAGTCCAAGTGGGAGTTTGTTGGGATTTCTGTCCTAATCTCGTGGTTGTAAAATATTGTTTTGAAATTAATAAGAGTTATTCATTTCTTCACTTTGTGTCTCGAAAATATTTTAAACTTTTCCAATAAACTAAGCTCCAGGGTCATTGAATATATGAGAGAACTAGAACTTGAACGGTGTGTAGTTGACACACAAGGAGGATCACGTTCGAGTTAATGACCCGACTGGTCTGATATAAGGATGGGGTTGGAGACCTAATCTCGGATACATTGTGGATGCGCCCGCTTTATATTAGATACAAACGAGGTGATCCGACTCGCTCATGTGGTTGACATGCGAGTGGGGGCATCCCTGCATAATGAGATTGTACAAGACCGACCGTGAATTATTAGACTTACTTCGGTATAACACCGCTGACAAAAAGAAAGACTAATAAATTCGTAGATGACCATTAGTGACTCGACTCGAATCCCGAGCGTATTACGGACTCCATGCCGCGGGTCCGTCCTTTGACTAGTACTGCGGGTGAGGGTGGTCTTGGTTACTCGCCCAATATGCCTATCTTCTCGTGGACAGAACCAAGTAGAGAGTTGTGAACCTAATTACGCGAGATGGAATTCACTGCGTTCGCCTATAGGGAATCTAGAGGGTTGTTCCCTTAAGTCTTTGCCTCCGTGGCTTGGACAACGGCGCCCACCTTCTCACCGGCTCGAGAGCGGGTGTTGTGTATGGTTGGACCATCACAATATGTTGTTCATTAGAGGAGCCGTGGGGACTTAAGGAACAAGATGTGAGACACGAGGGTAAAACGGTAATTTGACCCACCGTGTCTCTGAACAACAACCTATGAAGGGTCGACTCATGGGCATTGGTTATATCGGTGGACACGTAATATTCTACAATCGATGGGAGTACAACTACAGGCTTTAGTGGAGTGTTATCAGAGCTAATGAACATTGGTTGACCGGGTCAAAGAGTTTGACCGTTAACCTCAAATCATTGGAGCCTCATCCATCAGTAGGTCCATTAGGTCCCTTGGTTGCTCAATCTGGGATAAAAGAAGGGTAAATGTTTTGGCATGAAATTGAAGTGTTCAATTTCACTTTAAGAGTATTTATATCATATAGATGATATAATATATAGTTTAATATGAATGAGATTCATAATAAACTATATATTAGCCTAATTGTTGAATTAAAGGCTAATTGGAGAAATTGAAAGAGAGAAAATAAATTGAATGTGATTTAATTTAATTAAATCCACAATTATTGCAAATGAGATTTGCAACATAAGATATGAGATATCTTATATTATATAATTATGTAAATAAGATTTACATAACATATGGTTGTGGTAAAGTGGTAATAATGTGAAGTTGTGAACTTCATCATTCCACTATATAAACCCTTTGTAAGATGGGTTTGGTAAGCTAAGCAAAGCTAAGTTCTCATTTTTGGATTTTGACCTAAGAATCGAAATGTGAACTCTCTCCATTCTCTCATTTCTCCTCTCTTTCCAAAAACAAAAGTTCCTACCAACTTCTCTTCTCCAAAAGAGAACAACCAAGAAGATCATTTGGTAGTGTTTGGGATCTGATCGTGGAAGAGTTCGTAGAGATCGAGAAGCACGAAGAGTTCGTGATTAAGAAGGAGTTTGCTGAATTGGTCTACAACAAGTAAGTGTTTTTCTTCTTGCTGTAAAATTTCAGCATGTTTAGCCTAGATCTAATAGTTAGATAAATTTTAATAAGCATGTTGCATGATGATACCACGACGATTCGATCGTCTTCCGCTGCGAGGGGATTCTCATTTCCTTCATCTCGATCTCGGACCACAATAGATGAAATTTCCACAATCGAGATCTCGATCTAGTTACATAAAATTAAACATTTCTTCTAACACACACGTCATGTTGTTAAGGACACACATATCCAGAAGGGGTATTCCGAAGGAAGTCAAACCTATCCGTCCGTTCACGAGGTATCGAGACTCTCGATCTCGGACAACAACAAATGAAATTTCCACAATCCAGATCTCGATCTAGTTACATAAAATTAAACATTTCATCTAACACACACGTCATGTTGTTAAGGACACACATGTCCAGAAGGGGTATTCCGAAGGAAGTCAAACCTATCCGTCCGTTCACGAGGTATCGAGACTCTCGATCTTGGACAACAACAGATGAAATTTCCACAATCTAGATCTCGATCTAGTTACATAAAATTAAACATTTCTTCTAACACACGCGTCAAGTTGTTAAGGAACACATGTCCCGAAGGGGTGTTCCAAAGGAAGTCGAACCTATCCTATGGCACGAGGTATTGAGACTCTCGATCTCGAACCACAACAGATGAAATTTCCATAATCTAGATCTCGATCTAGTTACATAAAATTAAATATTTCTTCTAACACACACGTCATGTACTTAAGGACACACATGTCCCGAAGGGGTATTCCGAAGGAAGTCAAACCTATCCGTCCGTTCACGAGGTATCGAGACCCTCGATCTCGGACAAAACCAGATGAAATTTCCAAAATCCAGATCTCGATATAGTTACATAAAATTAAAATTTCTTCTAACACACGTGTCATGTTATTAAGGAACACATGTCCCGAAGGGGTGTTCCGAAGGAAGTCGAACCTATCCGTCCGTTCACGAGGTATTAAGACTCTCGATCTCGGACCACAACAGATGAAATTTCAACAATCCAGATCTTGATCTAGTTACAAAAAATTAAACATTTCTTTTAACACACGCGCCATGTTGTTAAGGAACACATGTTCCGAAGGGGTGTTCCGATGTAAGTCGAACCTATCCCGTTCACGAGGTATCGAGACTCTCGATCTCGGACCCCAACAGATGAAATTTCCACAATCCAGATCTCGATCTAGTTACATAAAATTAAATATTTCTTCTAACACACGCGTCATGTTGTTAAGGAACACATGTCCCGAAGGGGTGTTCCGAAGGAAGTCGAACCTATCCCATGGCACGAGGTATTGAGACTCTCGATCTCGAACCACAACAGATGAAATTTCCACAATCTAGATCTCGATCTAGTTACATAAAATTAAACATTTCTTCTAACACACACGTCATGTTGCTAAGGACACACATGTCCCGAAGGGGTATTCCGAAGGAAGTCAAACCTATCCGTCCGTTCACGAGGTATCGAGACTCTCGATCTCGGGCCACAACAGATGAAATTTCCACAATCCAGATCTCGATCTAGTTACATAAAATTAAACATTTCTTCTAACACACGCGCCATGTTGTTAAGGAACACATGTTCCGAAGGGGTGTTCCGAAGGAAGTCGAACCTATCCGTCCGTTCACGAGGTATCGAGTCTCTCGATCTCGGACCACAACAGATGAAATTTCCACAATCCAGATCTCGATCTAGTTACATAAAATTAAACATTTCTTCTAACACACACGTCATGTTGTTAAGGACACACATGTCCAGAAGGGGTATTCCGAAGGAAGTCAAACCTATCTGTCCGTTCACGAGGTATCCAGACTCTCGATCTCGGACAACAACAAATGAAATTTCCACAATCCAGATCTCGATCTAGTTACATAAAATTAAACATTTCTTCTAACACACGCGTCATGTTGTTAAGGACACACATGTCCCGAAGGGGTATTCGAAGGAAGTCAAACCTATCCGTTCGTTCACGAGGTATTGAGACTCTCGATCTCGGACAAAAACAGATGAAATTTCCACAATCCAAATCTCGATCTAGTTACATAAAATTAAACATTTCTTCTAACACACGTGTCATGTTGTTAAGGAACACATGTCCCGAAGGGGTGTTCCGAAGGAAGTCGAACCTATCCATCCGTTCACGAGGTATTGAGACTCTCGATCTCGGACCACAACAGATGAAATTTCAACAATCCAGATCTCGATCTAGTTACATAAAATTAAACATTTCTTTTAACACACGCGCCATGTTGTTAAGGAACACATGTTCCGAAGGGGTGTTCCGAAGTAAGTCGAACCTATCCTGTTCACGAGGTATCGAGACTCTCAATCTCGGACCCCAACAGATTAAATTTTCACAATCTAGATCTCGATCTAGTTACATAAAATTAAACAATTTATTCTAACACACGCATCATGTTGTTAAGGAACACATGTCCCGAAGGGGTGTTCCAAAGGAAGTCAAACCTATCCGTCCGTTCATGAGGTATCGAGACTCTCGATCTCGAATCACAATACATGAAATTTCCCCAATCCAGATCTCGATCTAGTTACATAGAATTAAATATTTATTCTAACACACGCATCATGTTTTTAAGGAACACATGCCCCGTAGGGGTGTTCCAAAGGAAGTCGAACCTATCCGTCCGTTCACGAGGTATCGAGATTCTCGATCTTGAATCACAACAGATGAAATTTCCACAATCCAGATCTCGATCTAGTTTCATAAAATTAAATATTTCTTCTAACACACAAGTCATGTTGTTAAGGAACACATGTCTCGAAGGGGTGTTCCGAAGGAAGTCGAATCTATCCGTCCGTTCATGAGGTATCGAGACTCTCGATCTCGGACCGGAATAGATTAAATTTCCACAATCTAGATCTCGATCTAGTTACATAAAATTAAACATTTCTTCTAACACACGCGTTATGTTGTTAAGGAACACATGTCCCGAAAGGGTGTTCCGAAGGAAGTCGAACCTATCCCATGTTCACGAGGTATCGAGACTCTTGATCTCGGGCCACAACATATGAAATTTTCACAATCCAGATCTCGATCTAGTTACATAAAATTAAACATTACTTCTAATAAACGCGTCATGTTGTTCAGGAACACAGTTTATTATACATGTTATGTAGTTAATGTACCGAGTTTATTATACATGTTAAAAATATTTACTCCGAATGTCACATAGTTAAAGTTTACTCTGAATTTCTTCTAAACCTAAGAAATATGATTATGATAAATATTTACTCCGAATGCCACGTAGTTAATGTACAAAGTTTATTATAGATGTTAAAAATACAACGTATTCACCCACAGTTGTACTACGTTTTGAGTACGAAATAACTTTACATTATCCTTGGTCAACGTCGACAAATCTGACCCAGTAACTATGTACTCTAAAAATTTACCACAAAATATCCCGCACTCCTTAGTCTCTGCCGCTTGACGATCATTATCGTATGGTCGTATAATGTCCCAAGGTGTCTTCGTAGAGATTTGATTATTATTTCGTAAGTTACCAAACATTAGTAGGGATGGTATGGTGTATGTTAATGGTTGTAGCTCGTCCACGAGCTCCTCTTCACTGATGAAAGATGACATGGAGTCATGTACTACGATATTACCATTTGTCATATCCAATCCCATCAACATCCAATGCTCCTTTATGTTTAGCGGAGCGTAAACGTAATCTACTTCATACCATGCTGGATGATAGTTCGGATAAACCCCGAGAACGTATTTGACAAACGTTTGATCAGTTGACCATGCAACACATGAAACTCGGAAGTCTTTATTCACAATTTCTTTGAATATCCCTTCACGATTCCTTAGATGATCCTGCGCAATACATCGGATACATTGAATGTATAGCATACGAACACCAACATACAGAACTTGACAGTTACCTATGAGTCTACATACCAATGCACTAGAAGGGACGACAGTGAATCTTTACGTCAGGATGTTGATGAGTCAACTTCCGTTTTATCATCATGAAAACTGTATTCATCATCTGTCAAAAGTATGCAGTGTTAAACACAATTTAGTAAATTGAAAGTAGAAGACATGTTTACATATCAGACAATGTAACGGATGACATATGAAACTAACTTACATCGCAAGTAACCCACATGTTCCTTCGAGACAATGAACGTATGAATGTCCTGTCAAGTGGTCCGCAGGTAGACCATTCACATATCCTGTATTCATCCTATGTACCGATCTTTTTTTTCAACCGTAACCACACATTCATCATTGTCTTCGAGTCAGTCGGGGCGACATGTAATGGATCATATGGTCTGCAAATGTGTACAGTGGACGAGGTCATCTCATCAGCCCCACTGCATTGCATACCTTGGGATGTAGATGTCGACTGTTTCTTAGATGGAATGTCGGGACTTCCTAAGTCTACCGACTTCTGTTTGGACGATTGACCGACCAACACAGGTTCCACTTCATCCACATTTTCTAAAGTGTCAGGATCACTATCTAAACACTTGTCGACCTGACCATCTAAATCGACCAGCAGATGTGCCATTTCTTCCACATTATCTTCAGTGGCATGATCATAAACTATACACTGGTCGGTCTGACCTTCAACCCCGATTGGTTCAACATCACCAACTTGTACATCACACGGGGGGTCACACACTAACAAGCCGACATTTTCGCCATCTGAACGAACTGGTTCATCTATTGCGTCGTCCGATACATGTCCAACAGGATTTTCTGTAGTATCAACGTTTGTGGGGACCTGAAACATGTATGAAACCAGTGCAAATTGAAAATGTCATATGCGCATCAGTCCAAAAATTACTACTTCTCAATAGATTACATCATCCCACTACATTTGCGTACCTGATTGTTTTGACTAAATCTACAAATTAGAATTTGATATCGTCGTGCATATCTCCAAACTTGTCCTTCATATCTTGCATTTCTGCTCGCAAGACATGAACGTCGTCCTTCACTTCTTGAACACTGTCTTCAATCATACCAAGACGACGCTCGATCCATTGCATGAATTGGTCTATTCCCTGAGTATTTGACGTTCGGGTACGTGTGTGGGACACACCAGGCCGCACACATGGTTCAATAGATTGAGGGACGAAAATTTGTTGGTTCAGATGCACATCAACCCTATGTGAGGTGTCATCAGCAACATCCTCAGTTGACACTTAAACTTCTGGATTAAGTCCATCAAGAGGTTGAATTTCGGGAGTTATTGTTGCTGGATTAAGTCCATCAGCAACGTTCCTAGTTGACACTTCAACTTCTAACTTGACGCCGTCATGCACGACACTCCCACCTTCTGTTCCTGTAGGTGGATCCCCATCGTCGTAGCGAAAACGTTGTTCTGCTTCTCACATTACAAGTTCTGTAGTTACAATTGTCTACGCACAAGCGTACAAACAAATTTTAGTACTTAGATTGTAAAATTTAATAGAGTCAAAAAAACATATTACATCAAACGAAGATTATTGTGAATTTAATTACTTACTTCAGGACAGTCAAACACATTTTTCTTCAGCCATTTAAATGTGATGGATCGTTCGCATGACCATTGAAGTAAACGCGGTATTTGTTGCATAAAATTATATTATGCAATACCGCAGTGTACGGGTCAAGTTTTAGTATAGTGATTTATGAGTCCAAGTATCGTCCTCGGGAATGAGTTTCTAGATTAATTAATTATTAAGATACTAATTCTCAATTTTAGCTAAAGAAATATAACATGGATAGTTGATTGAAAGTAAAGACAAGCAAACAAGCACACATGTGGAGACACGAATTGATAGATTTGAGAGAAGTGATTATACAAGTTAATGACTCAATTAACACATGCAATGAACCAATGAGATGAATTTATAAACAAGAAGTAAAATACTCAAGAAAACCTCTCGATTCTTAGTGAGTCTCACACATGCAATAAACTCCATAGTCTCCATATGAACCTACGACATGCATGGCATTAAGCAACTTCTTTATGTGTTTCCCTAAGATTTCTAAGTCATTCTCATGCCAGATTTTTAAGGGTTTTGACAATTTTGCTCTAATTCAAGCTTTATCTCTCGAGTCCACTTAAACCAACAAATTAAGAACTAAAGAACGAATTGCCAAAAATAAGGGCAAAACATGCTTCAATACATAGCAAGAAAGTCATAACAAGTAAATCAAATCCTAACTACAATATTTAGCTACTCTAAATCACATGAAAATCAAACTAAACAAGTAGAAAACGTCTTAGAACGCTATTACAAATTGAATGAAAAAGAAATTAAACTTATGCGTCCATGCCGGTCCTTCGTCTCTGAGCTCCCGTCTTCGATCTCGAACCTCCACGGATGCTTTGGCTCCCCAAAACGCTATTTTCTCTCTTCTTACAAAGTGTATTTCGAAATTAGGGTGGATTGTCTATCAATTTCGACTCCCTTTGCATGAAGAATTAAGGTTGTATTTATAGGCATAATCGTCACAGCATTGCAATGCTAGGGACAACGTTGCAATGTTGTACCCTAGACGGCTGGCAAATATGGAAATAGTCAATGGCGTTGCAACGCTGAGAGCAGCGTTGCAACGCCGCTACCCTAACGCGCGCGCCTTTCTATCAATGTGGCGTTGCGACGCTGCAAGGCAGCGTTGCAATGCCCGCTGTGCGGTCCTTCATGTGCGCTTCCTTATCGAGATAGCGTTACGACGCTGCTAGGCAGCATTTCAACGCTATCGCCTAGAGTCTTCAAAGCCTCTAGACAACAATCACGGCGTTGCAACGCTATGCTTGGCATTGCAACGCCATCACCTCGGGTCTACAAGCTTGGATTGATCTTTCTACTTCCAATTGATGTTATTTTTAGCTCCAAAAAGTCTCGTTTCGATCTCGAGTGATCCAAAATGTCTCCAAATGTCCTGTTTGAGCTCTTTACCTGAAATTTAATGATTTAAAAACATCAAAGCCCTTAAATTATCATAAAACTAGCAATAATTTAGCCTAAGGATAGCATATTTTGTGTGCTATCAAACACTCCCAAACTTAAACTTTTGCTAGTCCCGAGCAAAAACAGAATTAAACATCAGATTGTTCTTATGCATGCATTTGATTCAAGCCTCAAAGATTTAAGAGAAAATTTGGCAATCACAGGAAACATTCAAACATAACACTTCAGCAAGCAATTTAAAACTTTTTCTAAGTGCTTCTACGTGTGTGTGTGATTAGCCTATGTTCCCTTCCTTTTTACTAAGCCCGGATCAACTTTATTAGGCTCTCCATTCAACTTTCCCCTACACTGGTCATAATTACTAATCTTTGAGCCTCCCTACATTCAAGAATTAAATAACTCTACTCAGTAGTTACTCATTTTTTTTATCAAATTTTCTATTTTCTTCTTCTTTTTTTTTTGTGCAAGGACACTAGCTTTCACACATCCACTGCAGGGACCCTTACCCAGAGCACTCGCTCAATGAGTGGCCTAACTGATCACAATGAAGGTAGCTCTTTTTGCCCTCACGAATTTTTTTCTTTAGCAAATAAAAACCAACTAATTCACATACTATACAGGTCATGCACTTCATATTGTTATTCACCCTATCCTGCAGTTTAACTCTCAAATCAGTTCTTAGACCTATGGAGGTGACATCAAACTTCTGAACCTAATAACTTTGTTCTAAGCATTTTAAAACTACAGGAACACAGACTATGTGCATAATAGTGCTGGAAAACCCCAAGAAAAATTTTAAATTAACTTGAATTCATGTCATGCTCTCAAGTTTCAGCAGAATCACAAAGATTTCCAATTATATCTCATCCTAGGCTATCATACTCATACTTATGTAAAAGATCAATCAGCAATTCTAGCACATACTCAGGACAATCACAACAATTAAACAACATCCCACCCCCAAACTTAAACTAAACATTGTCCCCAATGTTTGCAGAAATAAGCGCAAATTAAGTATAAGGGTAAGAGTGAACAATACATCATCCCGAGTTATGGAGATCTTTCGAGAGTTCCTTGATAGCCAAAGCATGTGTGTTGGAGTTTCTCAGAACGGGAGCATGGATTTCAACGAAGGATGATATCGTCACAACCTATAAAGCAAAACAAACAAACTAGTAAATACTAAGAACTGAAAAAACAACTAAAGCAAGAAAACAACAAAATAAGTGAAGCTTGGGTTGCCTCCCAAGAAGCGCTTTGTTTAACGTCTTTTAGCTAGACTGTACTCCCTCAAGGTGTTTCTTTCCTTGCTTGCAGTGCCTGGAGTGATGTGTTCATTTGGCCAATCTAGGTCTCTATATTATTTATTGCAGCTCCATGACTAGTCACTATACCAGATAAACTGGTGACTGCATTATCCAGCTGGTTGGACCGACTTCTGGATTCAGCTATGAAGGAGTGCAATGTCTCTTCCAGAGATGGTTTCCTCTCTGATGTAGAAGCATGCCCTATAGGAGGATTCAACACATTTTTGTTGTTAGCATAAGAGAAATTCTCGTGATACCTCAAACCTGGATTATAATGTGTTGGGAGGTTATTCTTAGTCTGGCTTCCTCCATAGTTGTTGCTTCTGTTGTTCAGGTAGTGTAGTTGCTCCATAGTGGATTCTCCATTGGGCTGGGAGCATTGAGAGGACATCCCTTTTTGTGGTGATCTTGCAAAATTATTCAGAGCATGAGTGAGAGATGCCAGATGAGATCTAAGAGATGTTACCTCATCCAGTTGATACAATCCAGCTACTGGCTTAGATCTGTCATTGTCTGTAGGCCACTGGTAGCTGACAGTTGACACTTCCTCCAGGAGGGCACGTGCTTCTGGCACAGTCTTAGCCATGAAAGCCCCTCTAACAGTGGCATCCATAATGGTCCTGGTCTTACCTTCCAGTCCATTATAAAACAGTTGTTCTTGGAGCCAATCTGGGTAGCCATGCTGTGGGCACCTCCTGAGCATGTCCTTGTACCTTTCCCAGGCCTCAAATAGTTGCTCTCCCTCAAGCTGCTTGAATGTTTCAATCTCAGTCCTTAACTTTGCAGCTTTCACAGGTCGAAAGAATTTGGTCATGAAGGCTTGGGCCAACTCCTCCCAAGAAGTGATACTCCCTGAGTGAAGGGACCCTAGCCATTCTTTAGCCCTACCCTGCAAAGAGAAAGGAAAGAGACGTAAGCGAATACTATCAGTAGAGATACCATTCATTTTAAATGTACCACATATTTCTAAGAAATTTTGAAGATGAGAGTTAGGATCTTCTGTGGCTAAACCTCTGAAAGCACCTTCCCTAACCATTTGTATCAGCCCTGTCTTAAGTTCAAAATTATTAGCATTTATAGGGGCGTGGACTATTCCACCGCTCGAGAATTAAACACAAAGTTGGAAATACTCCCGATGGGTTTAGGGTTATTGATGAGCTCCTGATCAACCATAGTATGAGTTTCTGCTTTTCCTTCCCTTAGGAGTCTCCTACACGTCCTCTCGATCTCAGGATCAAAAGGGTGCAGGTCTGCAGCTCTCCCCTTGGACATACACCTGGAGGAACAAAAAGAAAGAAATTAGACAAAAAACACAAACAACTAGAAAATAAAACAAAAAATAAAGACATGAAACATAAAACTTGGGTTGCCTCCCAAGAAGCGATTTGTTTAACGTCTTTAGCTAGACGGTGACTTATCAGGGCACATAAAACTTCTCATATTTCTTTGGGCCCTTCTTGCTTGTATCGATATAACCTTCTAAGTCTAAAAGGCTATCCTGCTTTTCATGGGCACCAGAGAGAGAATTATTTTTGGTATTTTTGTTTAATGAAATGAAAGAACTGAAATCAAAGCAAGACTCCTGAGTATAAGACAAATGGTTATCAAAAATAAAGGAAATTTCTGGGGATAAAAGGAAAGAAGACTTTTCAGTCTCTAACTCTATCACCTGGATCTTCCCTGTGGAACTAAGTGTATCACCAATGTCTTCCTCACTAACCTGATCATGGTGTGCCTCAGTCTCCCCCAAACTATCCTCATTATCATAAGAACAAATCCTCCTAGGTGGCACCTCATGAGTGGTAAGAATAACAAATTATTCCTGTAAGACCTTAAGGGAAATTACTAGTTGATCAAGATACTGGGCTCTATCCTGCACTACTTCCCAAAGTCTTACCACCTCAGTTTCTAACCTATCAAACCTCTTTAATTCACTATGAACCAAATTTTTAAATTTTAATTCTAAGGTGTATTCTGCAAATTGGTCCATAAGAGAAGATTTGTCGATGGGTTGGTTAAGGTACGAAAAACTATGGTTCCAACTGGCTAGATAACTACCATTACATGAATGTTTATCAATTTCTGTGTATAGAATGGTAAAAATTAGACAGATGAAATTTTGAGAAATCATGATGCACATACCTAGGGTCTTGAGAGGGACAATAGAATGGTGGAGAATCAAAATCATGCAAAGTCATGCTTGAAAAAAAAAATTAAGAATTCAGATCAAGACTTTTACACAATAGCAACACAACCAAAACAGGGGACAAAGACTCAAAAACACACAAAACTGAAATAAAACAAATAAGGAAACAAACAAACACACAAACAAATAAGGAAAAATACACAAACATACTTTATTCTAAAATTTCAAATTTTCTCCTAATATTAATTAATCTAAATAATCGCCACTCCCCGGCAACGACGCCAAAAACTTGTTGCGTAAAATTAATATTATGCAATACCGCAGTGTACGGGTCAAGTTTTAGTATAGTGATTTATGAGTCCAAGTATCGTCCTTGGGAATGGGTTTCTAGATTAATTAATTATTAAGATACTAATTCTCAATTTTAGCTAAAGAAACATAACATGGATAGTTGATTGAAAGTAAAGACAAACAAACAAACACACATGTGGAGACACGAATTGATAGATTTGAGGGAAGTGATTATACTGAAAGAGTCTAGATTAAGAAATCATAAGCAATTTTGGATCTTGAACACTCTAAGTTGATCAATTTTGTAAAATAAAATGCATGCTCAAAGCTGGAAAAACAGAGGGATAGAAAACTCAACTTTGAAGATCAAATTCTCTTCACCCTAGGTGGATGGTTTTCAAAGACGAACACTTCGTGGACGACATCAAGTAGAGTCTTCCCTACTATCCTCGTGCCTTAGAACGGATTGTGGGATCCTAGGTTGAGAGAATTTGGAAGAAAAAACCTCAAAGGTCACTAATTCGGGAATTTAGAATTTTCTGTAAAATTCTCTCAACATCCCTCAAATCACCATTATATAAAGTTTCAAAAAGCTTCAATGGAGTGACAACTCAAGGGTGATGAGGATGCTTTGAGATGGAGGTGGCCAATTTTGGTGAATTTTGAAGATGAGAGGGATTGAGCAAGTTGTCCTTTGGATTTTATTGAAAATTCATGAAAATCCACTAATTTTCATTTAATTTTAATTTAAAAATCAATATTAAATTGCTTTTTAATTAAAAGTAATTTAATTAATTAAATTATTTAATAATTAATTTAATTAATTAATTTTTAATTTAATTTAATATCAAATATTAAATTCAATAAATTGCCCGATCCCGATCGATTTTCCGAACATGAATCTTTATTCATGCTATAAATCGATCCAATATTTAAATCATATATAAATATATACACCTCCTATTAACCATAGTTTAATTCATAATTAAGCTATGATTCGTTAAATATATCACATATAATTAACGCTTTCTCCCAAACTCGAATTTGAACTATTCAAATTCTTTTATCTCAAAATGTTACAAGGCTTAGTCCGAGCTAGTAAGGATGACCTAATGGACCTACAGATCATTAGCTCCAACGATTCGTGATTAACCGGTCAAACTCTTTAACTTGGCTAATCAACATTCGTTAACCACCGGGACACTCCACTAAAGCCCAGTGGTTGCACTCTCCTCACTATAGATATATTTCTGTCCACTCGATATAACCATGATTAGTAAGTCGATCTTTCACAGTCGCTCGTAATTACAAATGGTCAAAATTACCGCTTTATCCTCAGAATTACCTCTTGTTCCTTAAGTCTCACTGATCCTCTAATGAACAATTGGTTTGAGGTCCAACCAGCAAACCAAATCCCCCTCGGGCCAATGAGAGGGGTGGGCCCATTGTTCAAGACCCGAAGTCAGTACTTAAGGGAACAACCTCTCTACTAATCCCTAAAGCGGGTAGGAGTGAATTCCATCTTGCAGAACTATGTTCTCAGCTATCTACCCGATTTTATCCCTGAAATGGGAGGCTTATTGAGTCGGCAGACTCGAGCCACTCTCACCCATGCATATCTAAGGATAATCCGAATAAACAGGAGTCCATAGAACGCTCAGGATTAAGATCGAGTTACCTAGGTCATCGTATGAATATAGTCAGTTAAGACAGTAAACCGAGTTACCTAAGTGACTATGTCACACATAAAGTTCAAGTATTCATCCTATAGCCAAGGGTTCTTTATTGGATTAAGGTTACACAATACACATATTCAATAACACCTTTACTGAATAAATTTCAATAACAACTTTATTGTGAAATAGAATATACATTCACTTTACAAAACCACGAGTTTTAGGACATAAAACCCAACAATCTCCCACTTGGACTAAAATGGCAGTGGGGTAAAACATGCAGAGCAAAGAAAAACAGCCCTACTGTACAACCCGTAGTCCTAGACTCTCTAGGTGTCCCTCAAACACTTTAGCCGTGAGGGGCTTTGTAAACGAATCAGCAATGTTGTGCTCCGAAGCGATCTGCGTGACTATCACGTCCTCGTTGCACAATCTCCCTGATGAGATGATATTTGCGCTCTATGTGCTTTCCACGCTTATGGCTTTTAGGTTTTTTGGAATTTGCTACTGCACCACTATTATCACAATAAAGGGTGATAGGAAAATTCATATTTGGAACAACTTCCAAATCAGTCAAGAACTTCCTAAGCCAAATGGCCTCCTTCATTTTTCCATGAGTCGCGACATACTCAACCTCCATGGTGGAGTCAGCAATACAACCTTGCTTTATACTCCTCCATACTATAGCTCCTCCGTTAAGAGTGAACACTGATCCTGATGTGGATTTCCTCGAATCTACATCGATCGAAAATCGTAGTCGCATGTATCCTGCGCAAGGATCAAATCCTTTGCACCATACACAAGCATATAGCCCTCGTTCTCCTAAGATACTTGAGGATGTTCTCGAACGGCAAATCCGGTGATCATATCCTGGATTAGACTAATATCTGCTGACTATTCCCACTGCATAGCATATGTCAGGTTGAGTACATAGCATGGCATACATCAGACTACCGACAGCAGATGCATAGGGAATGCGTCTCATATCCTCAACTTCTTGAGGTGTCTTAGGACACTGTTCCTTAGACAAATGAATTCCATGCCTGAAAGGTAAAAACCCCTTATTGGAATTTTGCATCTTATATCTAACCAACATCTTGTCAATATAAGATGCCTGAGACAGTGCTAGCGTTTTGTTCTTGCGATTCCGAACGATTTGGATTCCAAGAACAAACTGAGTCTCTCCCAAATCTTTCATTTAGAATTGGGTTGCTAGCCATTGATTAACGCCAGTTAGGAACCCTGCATCATTCCCAATGAGCAAGATATCGTCTACGTATAGAACTAAGAAAGCTACAGTGGTATTGACTATCTTCTTGTAAACACAAGGCTCGTCAATATTCTGTTCAAAGCCATAAGATTTGATCGCAGTATCAAATCTTATATTCCAGGATCTAGACGCTTATTTCAATCCATAAATGGATCGTTTAAGCTTGCAAACTTTTTACTCTTGACCCTGAACTATGAACCCCTCTGGTTGATCCATATAGATACTCTCTTCAAAATTGTCATTCAGAAAGGCTGTCTTGACATCCATTTGCCAAATTTCATAGTCATAAAATGTGGCAATGGACAAGAGTATTCTAATGGACTTAAGCATGGCAACAGGGGAGAAGGTTTCTTCATAGTCTACCCCTTCCCTTTGGGTATAACCCTTTGCCACAAGTCGAGCCTTAAAGGTTTGCACCTTACCTACGCTTGATCTCGCTTTCCTTTGTAGATCCACTTGCAACCGATAGGTCTTTCACCATCTGGTTGATCTACAAGTTCCCAGACTGAATTGAAGTACATTGACTCTATTTCAAGGTCCATAGCTTTAATCCACAGGTCCCTATCTATATCATTCATTGCCTGTTTATAGGTCAATGGATCCTCAATGCCATCATCAGGTATGACGACCTGGGTTTCAGTCAAACCCATGTAACGGTCGGGTTGTCTAACATCCCTCCCACTACGTCGAGGCATTCTCAACTCTTGAGAAGGACCAGCTTCATCAACAACTCTTGTTGATTTATATGTAGCTTCCCTGGAAATTTCACTTAAGACAATCCTGCTACGAGGCTGATGATCTCTCATGTGGTCTTCCTCTAAGAACGTGGCGTTTGTCGACACAAGCACCTTGTCCTCTTGAGGATCATAAAACAAACCACCTTTCGTTTCTTTGGAGTATCCTACGAATAGGCATAATTTTGAACGATGTTCTAATTTCTTTGGATTGGACACCAACACATGTGTCGGACATCCCCAAATTCTGAAGTGACGTAAACTCCCTTTACGCCCTTTCCATAACTCATAGGGTGTTTCTGAAACACTCTTAGAGGGAACTATGTTCAAAATATATACAGCAGTTTCTACTGCATATCCCCAAAACGAACTAGGCAGCTGAGCATAGCTCATCATGGATCGAACTATGTCTAACAGGGTTCTATTTCTCCTCTCAAATACACCATTTTGTTGAGGTGTACTGGGCGCTGAGAGTTGGGATACGATTCTGTAACGCCCCTACTTTTCTATAACTAAACTCTTAGGGACATTACTACACATGCATGCATTTATAGGCCAAAAGATATAAAACGATCTTTAAATCTCCAATAAAAATTAAATTGTCTTTAGGGATCCCAAAACAAAACATTCAAAACAGGTAAAAGGAGCAGTTTAACATGGCCTGTTTAAAATCCTGAAAATAAACTTAACTAAAAAAAAACATAAAACGACGACATTAGTTATCAAAGAGAATATGCGGAAAACATGACTATTCCCATGGTTCTGGCAACGCGCCTCCATCACTCGCCCTGCACGTCCTTGGCCTTACCTGAAAAACATTTTTAAAAGAAAGGGTGAGTATTGCAAAACAATACTCGATGAAGTGACCTCGCTCTCCGAGGTTTGGGATATGCAAACACATACAATCATGACTTTTAAACCTGTTCGAAATGGACATATGCGGGACCTAAAACTTTCTCATATCATCATGACTATAATACATGACTTCCTTTTTCATTTAAGTGGCCAATTGGTCATCCTGAGTCATTTCATTTTGAGTCCCTCACGCACCCTCTGTAATAATTTGAGTCCTCACAGCACCCTGTAATAATTTGAGTCCCTCACGCACTCTGTATAGATTGAGTCCCTCACAGACTTCACTAATTTGACCCATAGGGTCTCTAATGCATGTTTGACCATGCACACAATGCACTCGGGAGACCAATTTCCACATTTTTCATCAAATCATTTCATGGCATACATAACATGCATGAGGTCCCATCATTCAACATAACAATAGTGTACATGCCACAAGCATCATCATAATATGCAAATCATCATTTCCTCATAGACAGTTTGTTGATAACAATCTTATAGGTAATCATGAAATATCCTCATACAAGATACTGTAATATCCTCACATAAAATACTGGATTTTTCTTACGTAAAATACAAGGATATTCTCACATAAAATATTGGATTATGCTCACATAAAATAGGGAGATATTTTCACATAAAATCTTAGAATATTCTCACGTAAAATCATCAAACCTTTTTGAGTAAAATCACTAATTAATTTCGCATAAAATAATGAAATTCATTTTCTTTAATCCCATTTAAAAAAGTTCGGCACAAGGTCCCTTACCTTAGCTCGAATTCTACTCCAAAACCTAACCCGAGCTCCTTGAGTAATCTTTTTAGTAGAACCTAATTCACACAACAATTCGAAGTTATTCTCCAAGCCTTCCCCAAATCCATAATCGTAAGGGCACTTAATTTACGTTCTTAAGATTTCATGCCCCGCTTACCTCAAGTTCAATGCGAATACCTAAAACTCCTTAGTTTGTCTTGACGTTTGACCTTCAATTTCGCTCCATCCTTGATCCCTGAAAGTTGTGTTCAAAATAGTGGCTTACGTTCTCAATTTATCGTTTTAACATCCAATAGGGCACGTATAACCCTCTTTCTCAAACTGAAATTTAACAAAAACGCTCACCGAGCTGCAAACTCGATCTTTGTAAAAATATTGCCGCCCGCCGTGGTGATGATCGGCGAAGGCCGGGCGCCGACGGCAGCAGCTTGTTCGTGGCTCGTCGCGGTGGCCGGGCGCGACGCGTATGAACCCTCGGTCTTTGCCCGGACTCAACGGAGAAGGCTCGCTCGCTGAATGCTCCTCACGCCGGCCACCGAGCTTCGTGGACGCTTCGGCGTAAGAGGCGACACTGCTGTTCAATACTCCCCTCGTCGACGGCTGAAGCTTCGTGAAACCCGGCGCAAGGAACGACACGGCTGGAGTCTTCTTCGGCTGCAACTGGTTGATCAGACGCGCGGCTTCTCTTCGTGGACGTGAGCTTGGTCGGCGGTGGGGTTTTCTTCGGCTGGACGTGCGTGGCTGGCGGCGTACTCGACTGAAGGCAGGTGTTTGTGGGTTGGCTTCGTGGATCGGCGTTCGTGGATTCGGCGTTCGTCTCTGCTCGTGGGTTTTCACCGGCGCGAGTGGCTGAAGAGATTTTCGCTCGAGGACTTGCCGGCGGTGAAGGTGAATGTCCGTGGGTCTTGGTCGGCGGTAAAGCAACAACAACAAGAGATGGCTATCGGCTAGGGCAAAGAAGAGAAGAAGGAGATACTTGGCATTCTAGGGCTAGGGTTTCTTTCTTTTGGATTAAATACTAAGGAGGCTAAATGCTAGGGTTTAGGTCAAATTCCAAAGATCACATCTAACCCTCGATTATGCATTAATCGCTAAAGTGCCATTGCCCCCTCCTCTTCCTCTAATTCTATGAGAAATTTCCTTTCAAAGAGAACAATTTACATAAGTCCACATGAAATGAAGGGTTCATTCACAACAAGCTCGATAATATTCACTAAACCGACTAAACACAAAGGTTGCTAGAACGTTAACTAAAAAAAATACTAGTACCTGTGGTTGTGGTCGTCACAGATTCCATGTTCTATCATATAGTCTTGGAATCTGAAATCCATATACTCTCCACCTCGATCTGATCGAAGTGTTTTAATTGTTTTACCTAATGTGTTCTCAACTTCTGCCTTATATTCCTTGAACTTTTCAAGGGTTTCAGACTTATGATGCATTAGGTAAAGATAGCCATACCTAGAATAATCATCAATGAAACTGATGAAATATTCATACCCTTCTCGTGCCTTGACATTCATAGGACCACAAAGATCCGAATGCACGAGTTCTAAGGGTTCTTTGGTTCTATAACCTTTTTCAGAAAAAGGTCTTTTAGTCATTTTTCCTTCGAGACAGGACTCACATGGTGGTAAAGAGTTGTCCTCTAACTGACTTAGGAGACCACTCTTGACCAATCTCCCAATCCTATTGAGATTAATGTGCCTTAGTCTTAAGTGCCAAAGATAGGTACTAGGAGAAAGTTTCTGCCTTTTATTTTGAGTATCAGCTGTTTTAAACATCTCGGTGTTCAAAATAGCTTTTACTTCAGTTGGTCTTAACACGTATAAGTTGTTTTCAAGTTTAACAGAACATATTCGTACACCTCTTTTGCAAATGAACGCTTCATTATGATCAAAAGATACTTTATACATATGTTCAAGCAAACAAGAGATAGATACAAGATTTCTTTTGATTCTGTGACGCCCGAGGAAGAGGGGTACATGAATGAACCGAGTCCACATCTGAATGAGAGGGATCCTGAGGATATGGAAGCATGGTGCCCGAGGAAAAGGGGTACATGTGAGTGACCATGAGGATATGAAAGTACAGTTGAGAAAGGCTTAAAAGAATTGATAGCTACTACCTATACTAAACAAGGTACACCTTCCTTTTCGGTGGCTCAATCATAGGAACTCCACAGTTAAGCGTGCTTGGCTTGGAGCAATCCTATGTTGGGTGACCTCTTGGGAATTTTCCTAGGGAGCATGTGAGTGAGGAAAAAGCATGCTGAAAGGACCCCGTGTTGGTTTGTGGGGGCAGTGTCTTCACTCTTACAAGCAGTCATGGATGATATAGTGATGCACCCAGGTCGCAGAGGATCCTGGGCCTGGGGCGTTACAGATTCCAGGAACCAAAATTACATTTTCTAATAAAACGAATCTATCTCTAAACAACAGTTTCACTGCTCCCACTGCTTTGGCTGAGACAACCTCTCCCGTTCCAACCCTGAGAGTTATCTCCCCATCTGCAAGCTGCTGCCAGGAACTAGTTTCTTGAAAAGAAGAACAAACATGGTTAGTGGCTCCTGAATCTAATATCCAGGCGGAATCATCATGTTCCATAAAACATGTTTTAATAACGAGTAAATCATATTTACCTTGTTTTTCTTTCTCATCTTTCTTTTCTGCAAGGTACTTTGGGCAATTCCTCTTCCAGTGCCTGTCACCACCACAATGGAAACATTTTCCTGTGGCCTTAGCCTTGCGTGTGGGAGCTGGTCCCTTCCCTTTGTCCTTCTTCTTCTTATGAATACCCTTATTCTTGGTAAAAGAAGGACCAGACTTGGTTCCTGAGGATGATCCTTTTAGGAATTTCTTCGAAGTGACAACATTTTCCTCCTTCTCCTTTTCTTTTGATTTCATCAGGGATTCAAAAGTCTGAAGCTCATTGAGGAGAGTAGTCAGGTTATACTCTATTTTATTCATCACCGCATTGGTGCGGAATGGCAGGAAACTCTTCGGAAGAGATTCCATAATAAAGGTTCCTGACTTTTCTCATCTATGACAGCCCCATTTACCTTTGCCACGTTGAAGTGGACCATCATGTCAAGGACATGTTCCCTAACAGAGGCTCCCTCCTTCATACGGGAGTTGTAAACGTATTTGACAGCATCATAATGGACCGATGAGGATGGTTGTCCAAACATCGCTTGTAATGATCCCATGATCTCCTTTATGGTGACCATGGTCTCATGTTTCTTAGACAACACATCAGATATGCTAGCTAAGATGTAGACTCGGGCCTTCTCATTAGCCCTAATCCATCTGTCATAAGCATCACGAACAATTCAATTTGCAGTCGAGCTGGGAGGGGGAGGACATTCCTCTGTTAAGACGAACCTCAGATCATCATGAACAAGAATCGTATTCAAGTTTGATTTCCAGGTTCCATAATTATCGCCGCTAAGTTTATTGAAGGCTAGTAACTGGATAAAAGAGTTCGACATGCTGAAAAAGAACAAATTCTATTAGTGAATTGTTTGTAACCTATCCAATTTAAGAATTTAGTAAAAGTAATAATGTACCCATAAACTCATTATTGTTTTTGCAACGATACTTCAGTTAGTCAGAGCAACCGCTACCGAGGGGCAGTCAATCACTCATTCACTGAACCAATACATTCTTGACTAAATGTTAATACCAGAATAACTCTTATTCATATAACATTCTTGTTATCGCTACTTTGGCCAAGAATTTACTAACACTTAGCAATTCTTGTAAGTGTGACCCGCCATTTTCAGACCTCATAGGTCGGCCCCAACAATGCTACCGAACTGGAGAGACAAAGCTGGGAATGGACCTAAGAGACCCTATCCATTTTTGGAGTTTGAGTTGTTCCGAATCCCATGTTACATCCCTCCGAATGGATGGTGCTACTTCAGCAACTCGCAACCAGAACATGGGAATCTCACGGTCCAACCTAATGGAGGAGACCGTAGGATGTGTTGACACACTTCCTTCACTCACTTACTATAAATACTTTCTCCATTCACCTTGCTCTTGATTTATGCAAACACCATCCGAATGGGGATGCCCTATTGACATCACGAGGCCGAGCATAAATCTCACAGTGTGAACTTCGTGGAGAGCGTAAGAGAAAATTGATATATCATAGATACCTTTTCACTCTCACTAAGTATTTTAAACTGTTTGGGTATACTTTTACTTAGGCATATTCCGACTAAAACAATATGACCTAAGTCTACCAATATAACAATTATACTGGAATTACCTAAGTCTATTAACTTTTTAATAAACCTAGGTCTATGAGATTAATTTATTAACTTTTAATAAACGCCACTCACGAAAGATAATTTATAAACCTATGGATTAAATTCACTCCCAGGTCAGTTCCCAGGTAGGGGTGTTCCGTTTCCGTCAGCTTAAGTACCCCAACCTAGCCAGAATCTTCCTTAGTCAGAGTCTCTCTTTAATCAAAGTTTATAAATTATTGGTTTCCTAATTCTAATCTTATTAGAATTAGATAACCTTAGGTCTAATTAATTTTCAATTCTAAAACCATTTTAATGTTGGCTTTTTAGCCCTTGATCTAAAATTAATTAATTATAATTAATTAATTAATTAATATTTTGATGATAACAAACCTGCTATTAATTACTAATAGTTTTAATGTTTTGAAGGTTCCATTGCATAGAGCTCAAAATAACGATTCCAATGCCTCTTAAATCACTCAAATCGGAGCTAAAACGAAGAAGTTATGACCAAAACAAATTTGAACGGAAATTTCCCGACGCGATGACGTGGCGGCCAAGTCACCATTGTAGACCAATCAAAGTGTGATATGTGGACCTATGGGAGAGTAACATTTGGTGGATTTTTATTTGTTTTTAAAATAAAAAGAAAAAAAAGAAAAAAAATATATATATATTATATATATGTAACCGTTGGAAATTAAAAAAAAAAAAAAAAAAAGTCAGAAGCAATAAATGCTTCTGACCGTTGGAGAGATAAAAAAAAAAAATCAAAATTTTTTTACCGTTTAGACACATCATATATATATATATATATATATATATTATTATTATTATTATTAATTCTTTTTAATAATTATTTTTCTTTTTACTTTTAATCTCCACCTTCCATTTCTCTTTTACCACAATCCAATGGTCCAAATTAAAATTTGTTTTTTACCCCATTCCCCTCTCTTTTTATATCATCTTCTTCTCCAATTTTTTATAACAAGTTTTGGCATTTTACAATCCTCCAAAAATCAAAAGCCTCCATTGTTGCTCTCTCCAAGCTCTCAATTTTTTTCTTTTCATCTTTTTCTTGAGAGAGTTTTGTTGTGTTGTGAGGATTATTTTGTGAGAGTTAAAATTTGTGAATCTACTCTATTAAGAGAGTGTATTAGTGTGTTATTCAAATCTTTACCAAACTTTGTAACGGTTTGATCATAAGCCGTGGAAAGGATCGGGTTTGCTCTTGAACCCGTAAAAAGAGTGGTGTAGCGGTTGGGCTCTAATCCGTGGAAAGAGTCGGTGCAAATTTTTTTATTCAAATTCCCAAGAGGCGCTTGGGGAGTGGAGTATGTCGAATTTGACCGAACCACTATAAAATTACGGTGTCCTCTTCTCTAACTCTTTCCAATTTATTTTTGCAATTACTAGTAGTTATTTATGCATGTTTTAATTTGTTCCTTAATTAATTGCTAAGTATTGGATAGAATTAATTTTTGTTATACTTTTTATTTATCTTGCATATTAGATTAATTTCTCTTAATTATTTCTTTTAAATTGTTTTTTAAAAAGTTTGTTAATTAGATAAATTGAGCATATTTAGCAAAAAGTTTAATTAAACCCTATTCACCCCCCCTCTAGGGTTGCCATACCGATCCAACAATTGGTATCAGAGCGAGGTTGCTCTTTTAGAATTTTGTTTATAAACTTTATTGTTTGAGCTTTATGGCAAACCTAGTAGTAAATGGTGTTATTGAAGGACAATCCACCTCTAGGCCTCCTTATTTTGATGGGTCAAATTATTCTTATTGGAAGGCTAGAATGAAAATTTATTTGCAATCCGTTGACTATAGTTTATGGTTAAATGTGGTTAATGGTCCTTATATTCCCATGAAAATTGTTAATGAAAATGATGTGCCAAAATTAGAAAATGAATATGATGAAATTGATTTGAAAAAGTGTGGTCTTAATGCTAGAGCTATAAATTGTTTTTATTGTGCTTTGAGTAAGGATGAATTTAATAGGATTTCTATGTGCTCTTCGGCTAAAGAAATATGGAATATTCTTGAAGTGACTCATGAGGGAACTAATCAAGTTAAAGAATCAAAAATTAGCATGCTAGTTCATAATTATGAATTGTTTAAGATGGATGCTAATGAATCTATTACCGAGATGTTTACTAGATTTACTAACATTACAAATGCTTTGAAAGGTCTTGGTAAAGTTTATACTAACTCGGAAAATGTTAGAAAAATTCTTAGATCTCTACCTAAGATTTGGGAAGCTAAGGTGACGGCAATTGAAGAAGCAAAGGATCTCACCAAACTTCCTTTGGAGGAACTTATTGGCTCTCTCATGACACATGAGATCACTATGAAGGAACACATGGAGGATGAGTCCAAAAAGAAGAAAGGTATTGCTTTAAAGACTTTATCCTTGGAAGTTGAGTCCGAAGATGAGGGTGTTCTTGATGAAGAAGATATTGCATATTTTTCACGTAAGTATAAAAAGTTCATTAAGAGGAAGAAACAATTCAATAAACACATTTCCAACCAAAAAGAGTCAAAGGGTGAAAAGAGTAAAAAGGATGAGGTCATATGCTATGAATGCAAGAAACCGGGTCATATAAGAACGGATTGCCCTCTCCTCAAATCATCCAAGAAATCCAAGAAGAAAGCAATGAAAGCCACTTGGGATGATAGTGATGAAAGTGGAAGTGGAAGTGACAATGAAGAAGTAGCAAACTTTTGCTTCATGGCTCATAGTGACAAGGGTGATGAACAAGATGATGAGGTAACTTTAGAGCCCCTTTCTTATGATGAATTATTTGAAGCTTTTGAAAATATGCAAAATGACATAGAAAAACTTGGTTCTAAATATGTTGTGCTTAAAAGAAATACAATGCTCTAACTAGTGAAAATAAGTCTTTACTTGATGAAATTGCTTGCTTAAAAGAAAATGAGCATAATGTGGTGAAAATTGATGAAATGAATATCTCTTGTGATAAACATGCTTTTGATTGTGATGAGAAAAATGTCTTGCTTGATAAAGTTAGATTTCTTGAGCATGATAGTTATGAAAAAGATAATTTGATTAAATTGCTTAAGGAAAATGAATTAAATGCTTTGCAAGAACTTGGTAAGGCAAAAGAGTCCATTAAAAAGTTGACAATAGGTGCTCAAAGATTGGACAAAATAATTGAAGTTGGCAAACCTTATGGTGATAAAAGAGGTTTAGGCTATATTGATGAATGTTCTACTCCTTCAAGCTCTAAAACTATCTTTGTTAAAGCATCTCCCATTGTGCCTAATCATAATATGCCTAAGATTGGGTCTAAGCATGATAAATCTAGTTTTGTGCCTATATGTCATCATTGTGGTGTTGAAGGTCATATTAGACCAAATTGCTTTAAATTAAAATATGCTCATACTACTTCTTCAAGAAGAAATTTTTCTCAAAGAGCAAAGTTTCACAATGCTCCAAGAAGGAATTTCTCCAAGAAAAGTAGAGTGCATAAATTTGTCGTGAGAGATAAATCCTTGCATAATGTTGTTTGTTTCTCATGTGGCAAGTATGGACACAAAGCTTATTTTTGTTACTTGTCTAAATCCAATGCTTTAAATGTGAATGCAAAAATATGGGTTCCCAAGTTTGTAAATGCTAACCTTCTAGGACCCAAACAAGTATGGGTACCAAAAGATCAATCTTGAATAATTTTGTTTGTAGGTATGTTTGAAAGTCTCCAAGAAAAACAAATGGTACTTAGATAGTGGTTGCTCGAGGCATATGACGGGAGACCAATCCAAGTTTGTCAATCTTTCCAAAAAGGATGGAGGTTTAGTAACTTTTGGTGACAACAAGAAAGGTAAAATTATTGGTAAGGGTAGTGTAGGTAATAGTTCTTCTACTTTGATTGAAAATGTACTTTTGGTTGATGGTCTAAAGCATGATTTACTTAGTATTAGTCAATTATGTGATAAAGGTTTTAGAGTTGTGTTTGATAAAAAGAATTGTATCATTGAAAATGCTAGTGATAGAAAAGTCTTGTTTGTTGGTAATAGGGATGAAAATGTGTATACTATCTATTTGAATGATTGCCCTATTAGTGATAAATGTCTTTCGGCTTTGCATGATGATTCTTGGTTATGGCATAGAAGACTAGGACATGCTAGCATGCACTTAATTTCAAATATTTCCAAGAATTCTTTAGTTAGAGGTCTACCTAAATTTAAATTTGAAAAGGATAAAGTTTGTGATGCTTGTCAAATGGGTAAGCAAACCAAGTCCTCTTTCAAATCTAAAAATGTGATCTCTACATCTAGACCCCTTCAACTATTACATATGGACTTATTTGGCCCTTCTAGAATTGCTAGTTTTGGAGGGAATTATTATGCTTTTGTGATAGTTGATGATTTTTCAAGATTTACTTGGGTTTTGATGTTAAAACATAAAGGTGATGCTTTGAAAAGTTTTTCTAGTTTAGCAAAGAGTTCAAAATAAAAAGGATTTTTATTTCTAAAATTAGGAGTGATCATGGAGGAGAATTTGATAGTATTGCTTTTGAAAATTTTTGTGATGAAAATGGTTTTTCTCATAATTTCTCCGCTCCAAGAACTCCTCAACAAAACGGTGTGGTTGAAAGGAAAAATCGTACTTTGCAAGAATTTGCTAGGTCAATGTTGCATGAGTATGATTTACCTAAATACTTTTAGGGAAGCCGTTAACACCGCTTGTTATGTTTTAAATAGAGTTTTAATTAGACCTTCTTTAGATAAAACTCCTTATGAGCTTTGGCATAACAAAATCCCAAATATTGGGTATTTCAAAGTTTTTGGTTGCAAATGTTTTATTTTGAACAACAAAGAAAAACTTGGAAAATTTGATTCTAAGACGGATGTTGGTATTTTTCTAGGTTATTCATCTACTAGTAAAGCCTATAGAGTTTTCAATAAGAGAACTTTAATTATTGAGGAATCTATGCATGTTGTATTTGATGAATCTTGCAATAATGTTTCTAATGAGTCTATTTGTAGTGATGATTTAGAAATGAATTTTGGAGATTTACTTGTTAGTGACAAAGACAAGGAAATTGACTCAAGTAAGCAAGAAGTGAGCTTGAATGAAAAGAAGGAAAATGATTCTTCATCTATGTCTAAAGAATGGAGGTATGCTCCATCCCATCCTAAGGACTTGATTCTTGGTGATCCCGAACAAGGTGTGAAAACTTCGTTCCTCTCTTAATTTGTTTAATAATCTTGCTTTTATTTCTCAAATTGAACCTAAAAGTTTTAAAGATGCGGAAAATGATGAATTTTGGATTTTAGCTATGCAAGAAGAATTAAATCAATTTGAAAGGAACAAAGTTTGGGAATTAGTCCCTAGGCCTTCTAATTCTTCTATTATTGGGACTAAATGGGTATTTAGAAACAAAATGGATGAAAATGGAAATATCATTAGAAATAAAGCTAGACTTGTAGCTCAAGGTTATTGTCAAGAAGAAGGTATAGATTATGAAGAGACTTTTGCACCCGTTGCTAGATTAGAAGCTATTAGAATGTTACTTGCTTTTGCTTCCTATAAAAATTTTATCTTGTATCAAATGGATGTGAAAAGTGCCTTTTAAATGGTTATATTATGGAGGAAGTTTATGTAGAACAACCTCCGGGCTTTGAAAGTTTTGATTTGCCTAATCATGTCTATAAGTTGAAAAAGGCTCTTTATGGCTTAAAACAAGCTCCAAGAGCTTGGTATGATAGGCTTAGTAATTTTCTTCTTGAGAATGGTTTTAAAATGGGTAAACTTGACACTACTCTTTTATTAAGACTAAGGAAAATGATATGCTTTTAGTACAAATCTATGTAGATGATATTATCTTTGGTTCTACTAATCCTTGTTTGTGTGAAGAATTTTCTAAATGTATGCATAGTGAGTTTGAGATGAGTATGATGGGAGAACTTAGTTTAGTTTCTTCCTTGGACTTCAAATCAAACAACTAAAGGATGGTATCTTCATAAGTCAAGAGAAATACACAAAAGATTTGCTCAAAAGGTTCAAGTTCAATGAAGGTAAAATTGCAAAAACTCCTATGAGCACATCCACTAAGCTTGACAAGGATGAAAAGGTAAATATGTAGACATAAAAACTTATCGAGGTATGATAGGATCTCTACTTTATTTAACCGCTAGTAGACCCGATATCATGTTTAGTGTATGTATTTGTGCTAGATTTCAATCTTGTCCTAAGGAATCCCATTTGCATGCAGATTAGAGAGAATATTTAAATATTTGCTTGGGACTATTGATTTAGGTTTATGGTATCCTAGAAATGTTGAGCTTAATTTGATAGGATATTTCGATGCGGATTTTGCCGGAAGCTTACTTGACCGTAAAAGTACTAGTGGAACTTTTCAATTTCTTGGTAGCTCTTTAGTATCTTGGTTTAGTAAAAAGCAAAATTCGGTTGCATTATCCACTACCGAAGCGGAATATATTGCGGTTGCTAGTTGTTGTTGTGCTCAAATTCTTTGGATGAAACAAACTCTTTGTGATTTTGGATTAAAGTTTGATAATGTGCCTATATTTTGTGATAATACTAGTGCTATTAATTTGACTAAAAATCCTATTCATCATTCTAGAACTAAGCATATTGATATTAGACATCACTTTATTAGAGAACATGTGCAAAATGGTCATATTACTCTTGATTATGTGAGCTCTAATGATCAATTAGCGGATATTTTCACTAAGCCTTTGAATGAAGAACATTTTTGCAAAAATAGGCTTGAGCTTGGTATTATTCGCTGTGATGCCTCTTGAATCTATAATTTTAGCTTTTTATGGCATATTGATAGGGGGAGTTATGTTAAGTATGTATTCATGTTCTTAGGGGGAGCTTGCACGTAGTTCTTAATCTTTCATAATTGTGTCTTTTTGATGATTCCAAAGGGGGAGAAGTTTAAGAAAAATAGGTTCTAAATTTTGTATCATGTTTTAGTTTTGCATTAATTTAGGGGGAGAATGATATACTATATTTATTTGAGTGATTGTTCAAGTATGAGATTTATGGTAACACATTGGACTTTATATTGAAATTATTACTTGAATACTTGAATTATTTTATTTTTATGAAGTTCAAGATATTTTTCTTTAATGGTTTGTCATCATAAAAAAGGGGGAGATTGTTGGCTTTTTAGCCCTTGATCTAAAATTAATTAATTATAATTAATTAATTAATTAATATTTTGATGATAACAAACCTGCTATTAATTACTAATAGTTTTAATGTTTTGAAGGTTCCATTGCATAGAGCTCGAAATAACGATTCCAATGCCTCTTAAATCACTCAAATCGGAGCTAAAACGAAGAAGTTATGACCAAAACAAATTTGAACGGAAATTTCCCGACACGATGACGTGGCGGCCAAGTCACCATTGTAGACCAATCAAAGTGTGATATGTGGACCTATGGGAGAGTAACATTTGGTGGATTTTTATTTGTTTTTAAAATAAAAAAAAAAAAGTCAGAAGCAATAAATGCTTCTGACCGTTGGAGAGATAAAAAAAAAAAAAATCAAAATTTTTTTTACCGTTTAGACACATTCATATATATATATATATATATATATATTATTATTATTATTATTATTATTAATTCTTTTTAATAATTATTTTTCTTTTACTTTTAATCTCCACCTTCCATTTCTCTTTTACCACAATCCAATGGTCCAAATTAAAATTTGTTTTTTACCCCATTCCCCTCTCTTTTTATACCATCTTCTTCTCCAATTTTTTATAACAAGTTTTGGCATTTTACAATCCTCCAAAAATCAAAAGCCTCCATTGTTGCTCTCTCCAGCTCTCAATTTTTTTTCTTTTCATCTTTTTCTTGAGAGAGTTTTGTTGTGTTGTGAGGATTATTTTGTGAGAGTTAAAATTTGTGAATCTACTCTATTAAGAGAGTGTATTAGTGTGTTATTCAAATCTTTACCAAACTTTGTAACGGTTTGATCGTAAGTCAGTGGAAAGGATCGGGTTTGCTCTTGAACCCGTAAAAAAGAGTGGTGTAGCGGTTGGGCTCTAATCCGTGGAAAGAGTCGGTGCAAATTTTTTTATTCAAATTCCCAAGAGGCGCTTGGGGAGTGGAGTAGGTCGAATTTGACCGAACCACTATAAAATTACGGTGTCCTCTTCTCTAACTCTTTCCAATTTATTTTTGCAATTACTAGTAGTTATTTATGCATGTTTTAATTTGTTCCTTAATTAATTGCTAAGTATTTGATAGAATTAATTTTTGTTATACTTTTTATTTATCTTGCATATTAGATTAATTTCTCTTAATTATTTCTTTTAAATTGTTTTTTAAAAAGTTTGTTAATTAGATAAATTGAGCATATTTAGCAAAAAGTTTAATTAAACCCTATTCACCCCCCTCTAGGGTTGCCATACCGATCCAACATTTAAAACTAATTAATTAACCTTAAGTTACATGCATTTCTATGTTATAAACTAATTGATCATTCATCACATGAATAAACATACATTTATAACAAATCCATCACATGAAAAATGCATAGCAATTATATGTTTAATTTTTAATTAATATAACTCTTATATTAATTATAATTAAAACATATAATTTTTGTTTCATAATTTAATATAACACTTATATTAATTCTTATGAAACCCAATAAACATGCATACAATATATTATAACACTTATAACATATTTTCAATACATGGAGCATGCTTCCTATGGTGGGATTTTAGAATCTATATGGCATACTTTATGCTCATATAATCAGGGATTTTAATTAAAACATACATTCACAATCCATAATTAATTAAACACACTAAAGTGAACTGGTTTTGGCATCTAATGCAAGCAAACTACTAAATTATTATAATAATAATCTAGAAATAATATCGAACCACTTCGAACACTTCGAATTTGGGACGAACCGACTTGTAAATGTGTGAACCAGACCTTCAAAAAGTTGAACCGGGCTGTAAAAGGCTGAATCGGGCCTCCGATTGGTGAAACGGGCCTCCAATATGGAAAAACCGGCCTCGAAATAGTCAGAACCGGTCTTAAACCACCCGAACCGGACCGAAAACGAGCTGAACCGACCTAAAAAAGTTGAACCGGTCAAAGTCAACGAAAATGGTCAAAGTCAAATGCTTTCTTCTCCTTTCTTAAATCCACGGGCTGAAGGCTTCAAAATACTGTAGCAGAAAGAAGAAAAAATTCCAGCAGATGCTTCTGTTTTTCAATTTTCTGACCTTTCATGCTTCTCTCTTCAAATTGAAGACCTTCCCGAACTCCAATCGACCCGAAACTTTTACAGCTTATTCTACACACATTAATACTCAAACACACTTGAGAAATTTGAAAATAAAGCACAAATTGATGCTCAATTTAAATGACAAATACAGATTAATACTTTAGACGCCTAGAAAAATTTTATTTCAAAAAACACCCACCACAGAATAAAATAGATCAAATTGAGTGCTCAAAATTGCTCTGATACAAATTGAAAGAGTCTAGATTAAGAAAGCGGAAGCAATTTTGGATCTTGAACACTCTAATGTGATCAATTTTGTAAAATAAAATGCATGCTCAAAGCTGGAAAAACAGAGGGATAAAAAACTCAACTTTGAAGATCAAATTCTCTTCACCCGGTGGATGGTTTTCAGCACGAACACTTTGTGGACGACCGTTAGAGTCTTCCCTACTATCCTCAGGCCTTAGAACGGATTGTGGGATCCTAGGTTGAGAGAATTTGAAAGAAAAAACCTCAAAGGTCACTAATTCGGGAATTTAGAATTTTCTGTAAAATTCTCTCAACATCCCTCAAATCACCATTATATAAAGCTTCAAAAATCTTCAATGGAGTGACAACTCAAGGGTGATGAGGATGCTTTGAGATGGAGGTGGCCAATTTTGGTGAATTTTGAAGATGAGAGGGATTGGGCAAGTTGTACTTTGGATTTTATTGAAAATCCATGAAAATCCACTAATTTTCATTTAATTTTAATTTAAAAATCAATATTAAATTCATTTTTAATTAAAATTAATTTAATTAATTTAATTATTAATTAATTAATTTTTAATTTAATTTAATATCAAATATTAAATTGAATAAATTGCCCCGATCCCGATTGATTTTCCGAACATGAATCTTTATTCATGCTATAAACCGATCCAATATTTAAATCATATTTAAATATATACACCTCCTATTAACCATAGTTTAATTCATAATTAAGCTATGATTCGTTAAATATATCACACATAATTAACGCTTTCTCCCAAACTCGAATTTGAACTATTCAAATTCTTTTCTCTCAAAATGTTACAAGGCTTAGTCCGAGCTAGTAAGGAGGACCTAATGGACCTACAGATCATTAGCTCCAACGATTCGTGATTAACCGGTCAAACTCTTTAACTTGGCTAATCAACATTCGTTAACCACCGGGACACTCCACTAAAGCCTAGTGGTTGCACTCTCCTCACTGTAGATATATTTATGTCCACTCGATATAACCATGATTAGTAAGTCGATCCTTCACAGTCGCTCAGTAATTACAATTTGGGCCAAAATTACCGTTTAACCCCTGTAATTACCTCTTGTTCCTTAAGTCCCACTGATCCCCTAATGAACAATTGGTTTGTGGTTCAACCAGCAAACTGAATCCCTCTCGGGCCAATGAGAGGGGTGGGCCCATTGTTCAAGCCCCGGTCGATGCCAAGGGAACAACCTCTCTACTAATCCCTAAAGCGGGTAGGAGTGAATTCCATCTTGCAGAACTATGTTCCCAGCTATATACCCGGTTTTATTCCTGAAATGGGCGGCTTATTGAGTCGGCAGTCTCGAGCCACTCTCACCCATGCATATCTAAGGATAATCCGAATAAACAGGAGTCCATAGAACGCTCAGTATTAAGATTGAGTTACCTAGGTCATCGTATGAATATAGTCAGTTAAGACAATAAACGGAGTTATAAAGTCTAAGTGACTATTTCGCGGTCCAGTCTTATGCAAAGTCATTGCATAGGCGCCCCCACTCACATGTCTTCACATGAACGATTTAGGATCACATCGTTTGTACTCTACAAAGTGGGCCACGTCCATAGTGTCCCCAAGATAAGGTACCCAACCCTATCCTCATACTATAGACTGTTCTGGCTATAACTTGAACTTGATCCACTTTTATGTCACACATAAAGTTCAAGTATTCATCCTATAGCCAAGGGTTCTTTATTGGATTAAGGTTACACAATACACATATTCAATAACACCTTTACTGAATAAATTTCAATAATAACTTTATTGTGAAATAGAATATACATTCAGTTTAAGAAACCACGAGTTTTAGGACATAAAGCCCAACATATACAAGTTAATGACTCAATTAACACATGCAATGAACCAATGAGATGAATTTATAAACAAGAAGTAAAATACTCAAGAAAACCTCTCGATTCTTAGTGAGCCTCACACATGCAATAAACTCCATAGTCTCCATATGAACCTACGAAAAGCATGGCATTAAGCAACTTCTTTATGTGTTTCCCTAAGATTTCTAAGTCATTCTCATGCCAGATTTCTAAGGGTTTTGACAATTTTGCTCTAATTCAAGCTTTATCTCTCGAGTCCACTTAAACCAACAAATTAATAAGTAAAGAACGAATTGCAAAAAATAAGGACAAAACATGCTTCAATACATAGTAAGAAAGTCATAACAAGTAAATCAAATCCTAACTACAATATTTAGCTACTCTAAATCACATGAAAATCAAACTAAACAAGTAGAAAAAGTCTTAGAACGCTATTACAAATTGAAAGAAAAAGAAATTAAACTTATGTGTCGATGTCGGTCCTTCATCTCCGAGCTCCCGTCTTCGATCTCGAACCTCCACGGATGCTTTGGCTCCAAAAAACGCTCTTTTCTCTCTTCTTACAAAGTGTATTTCGAAATTAGGGTGGATTGTCTATCAATTTCGGCTCCCATTGCAAGAAGAATTAAGATTTTATTTATGGGCATAATTGTCACAGCGTTGCAACGGTAGGGACAGCGTTGCAACGTTGTACCCTAGGCGGCTGACAAATATGGAAATAGTCGATGGCGTTGCAACGCTGAGGGCAGCGTTGCAACGTCGCTACCCTAACGCACGTGCCTTTCTATCGATGTGGCGTTGCGACGCTGCAAGGCAGCATTGCAACGCCCGTTGTGCGGTCCTTCATGTGCGCTTCCTTATCGAGATAGCATTGCGATGCTGCTAGGCAGCGTTGCAACGTTATCGCCTTGAGTCTTCAAAGCCTCTAGACAGCAATCACGGCGTTACAACGCCATCACATCGGGTCTACTAGCTTGGATTGATCTTTCTACTTCCAATTGATGTTATTTTTAGCTCCAAAAAGCCTCGTTTCGATCCCGAGTGATCCAAAATGTCTCCAAATATCATGTTTGAGCTCTTTACCTTAAATTTAATGATTTAAACACATCAAAGCCCTGAAATTATCATAAAACTAGCAATAATTTAACCTAAGGATAACACATTTTGTGTGCTATCAGTATTGCATCATCATTCAATCGTCTTGCGGTGGAGTCCTTCAACGTGGACAATGTCTCTTATATCCAGACCTACATTTTAAAATCACATTGTAATGTTAGCCACTATGTCGCGAAACATGGATGCAAATTAAGAACATGGTATGAAGCACAAAACAAAACAATTTACCTAAAATGCATGTGGGAATCCTGAAAGACTATACTTCACGATATAGTCTTTATTCTTAATGATATTCTTCTTATATAACTAAACCTTCTCGTGTAAAGCTATCTGTAGACCTTTCAATGTCCTATCCCATATTCTCGTACCCAATCTAGACTATTGAAGCGATCAAGATGCTCCACTTCATCGAATAGCGACTGGTCTACAGCAGTCTTCTTTCTATCTTTACCAAGCATAACCATCTCCGTATAGTACACCAGTGTTATCTTGACAACATCGTCATCGTTCTCGAACCTCATATCCTTGTACCTCGTCTTAAATGTAGAGACATGGAGTTGTGCCTTAGTATTAACGGTTAACTCAGGGAAGTATTTAGTCTTCAAACATTGACCTTCGCTATCATGAGTTGTCTGAACGTTATCCTGACCAGACGGGGTATGCCACAACCCTGTCATCAAGAGAAATTCGTCCTTGGTGAATGTAACGGGAGTTCCCCTGACCTCGAACTTCATGCCACCTTCGACAGCTTCGCCTACCTCCCTTGGCAGCATATTGTGAACGAGCGGGCTATTAAAACTATATCCAATCGCATAGGGTTCGAATATGGTTGTATTGCGGAATAACTCAAGTTAGACGTTACTGAGCTTTGACCTCACGAGCACGTTCGTATTACTTAAATGCGATAGGCATGTCGCCTGAGCGATAAAATGGTCTTCCACACTAATCTTTAGGGGTGCCATCTACAAATAGAAAATAGAGAAACACGGTAACTATTCGAACCTACATTGCATGAACAAGAATTGCCCCTAAAGTTCATGAACCATACACGCAGTATTCAAACATCAATTTAAAATGAACTTGAAATTTAATAAAAGCGAGAACCACACCTTTGTTCTAGTACAGCAGAATTTCGACTACTGTTGGATATGTGGCAGTAACGACGAGAGGGATGCAAGTATACAATGCACACCAGAGTCAATTCAATAGTAAAAAACGGAGAGTGAACTGAGAGAGAGAGTTCTGAGGAATAGGGGTATGGTAAACAAGCTTTTTAGGGATTTAAATTTAAGTTTTGTGAATATCATAGTTGAGCGTTGCGTTCAAAGAAGAAAAACGCTCGAACTCGGTTCAATATGAAATCAGTTTGAATCTCGCTCTAGATTTTAGTCAGTCTCTTCCGATGTAGATTTAAGTAAAGATTTCTCTCGTTCTCGATACATGTACGTATTTCAGTAAGGCTCTCGCTCTAGGTATCTACATCAGAACAACTATCGTACGTATACATAAAATGGGGGATCGAGCTCGAGAATCTCTTATGCGATAAATGTGGAATTAAACATCCGAGAAACGAGACTCTCGTCTACGGGACAATCGGGACACCATATTCGAACAACTGTCATACGTATACAAAACATGGGGGATGAAGATCGAGAATTCGAGACGCGATAAATGTGGAATTAAACATTCGGGAAACGAGACTCTCGTTAACGGAGAAATCGGGACACCATATTTGAACAGTCAAATCGAGAATCTCCTACTCGTTCGACAGACTCTCGTATTAAAATTTAGGGTTTTGTAATCACTTAAGTTAATTCAGTATGCATCAAAGTAGTTCGTTAACTTAGTAAATCGATGTAATTGAAATATTGTATACATATGTTAGGGCACATTTGGATGAAAAAAAAATTACATATATATATATATTCATTAAAAAAAAATTAAAAATAAATATGTTAGTTACACAAAACAAAAAACAAAAAAAAATAAAAAGATACAAAAAATTTTGAAAAAGAAAAATAAATCCTAGACGATACGCCAGTCGAACCGTCAGTCTATGTCTGACGATATTTCTATCGGCAACGTAGATGATTCCCCAGCGTAAGGACCCAAAACGTCGTCGTCAGATTCGAATCCTTCTGGGCCATTGACCGTCGTATCGAAGCATCTATCTCCGTTACCACGCTTGCGGAAACCACCCATGTTAGGACTTATTGGTTGGGAGTCGGACACCTCATCGTCTTCTTCATCTTCGTCTTCATCTTCCTCATCATCGTCGTCGTCGTCGTCTTCTTCTTCTTCCTCGTAGTCCTCGTCCTCGTCATCTTCATATTCATCTTCATCTTCATCTTCGTCGTCCTCCTCCTCCATCTCCTTCTCCTCCTCCTCCGACTCCTTGTCATCATCCTCATTTTCATCTTCTTTCATTGAGGTGTATGCTGAAGTGGGGGTCAGTTCATCGCGACAGGATAAGTCACTTGAGTATTCGGTAGTGTCGGAGGGCATGTGATGGGGGTACCCGTCGTACCCGTACGAATCGCCATCAGACGAATGTGATGGTGGCTGACCGGGTAGGTTGAAGAAACTATCATCGGAAGACATCTTTTTTCCTCTTTTTTTGGGGAGAGTATTCACGGTATGGTCTGTGATAGCACACAAAATGTGTTATCCTTAGGCTTAAATTGTGTTAGTTTTATGATAATTTCAGGGCTTTAACGTATTTAATTTGTTGATCCGGAGAAGTCGTCTCAGCTGCAGCAATAGGCACGGTGAAGCTGTTCTTTGGCGGAAAGTACTTATTATTAGATAATATGTACATAGTTCCTGGGTTTACGAGAAACCTAGTTTCTATTTCCTGCCTATTAGAACAAAATATTTCTATTTCATTCAAGAGTAATAAAGCGTTTATTTCTCGAAATGGAAATTTTATTTGTTCTGCTTCACTTGAGAGCAATCTATATGTTTTGAACCCTAATTCGGTCAAAAGTGTTTTGAACACCGAATTGTTTAAAACAGCTGAAACGCGAACTAAGAGATTAAAAGTTTCTCCAAAAGAAAGTATCCATCTTTGGCATCTTCGGTTAGGCCACATTAATCTCAATAGGATTGAGAGACTAGTGAAGAGTGGACTTCTAAGCGAGTTGGAAGAAAACTCTTTACCGGTGTGTGAGTCATGCCTTGAGGGCAAAATGACCAAACGTCCTTTTAGTGGAAAAGGATATAGAGCCAAAGAGCCTCTTGAGTTAGTACATTCTGACCTCTGTGGTCCGATGAATGTTAAAGCTCCGAGCGGTTATGAGTATTTCATGTCTTTCATGACGATTACTCCGGATATGGGTATATTTACCTAATGCACGTAAAGTCCAAACACTTGAAAAGTTCAAGGAGTTCAAGATCGAGGTTGAGAACTGTTTAGGTAAATCGCTTAAAACACTTTGATCGGATCGAGGTGGAGAGTAGATGGACACTGAATTCCAGGACTATTTGATAGAACATGGAATTACGTCTCAACTCTCAGCACCTGGTATGCCACAACAGAATGGTGTATCGGAGAGGAGAAACAGAACCTTGTTGGACATGGTTCGGTCGATGATGAGTTATGCTCATCTCCCGATTCTTTTTAGGGGTTACTGTGATGGAGATCTGCGTTTTACATTTTGAACACGGTTTCATCGAAGAGTGTTTGTGAAACACCTTTCGAACTCTGGCATGGTCGTAAAACTAGTTTACGTCATTTCAGAATTTGGGGATGCCCGGCTCATGTGTTGGTGTCAAACCCGAAGAAGTTGAAAACCCGTTCAAAGTTGTGCCTCTTTGTAGGTTACCCAAAAGAGACTAGAGGTGATTACTTTTAGGATCCTAAGGATAATAGGGTGCTTGTGTCGACAAACACCACTTTCCTTGAGGAAGACCACATCAGGGATCACTTACCAAGGAGTAAAATTGTGTTGAATGAAATGGATGGTTCATCGCCAGAAGAGTTCTTTGATGGTGCTAGTACGTCAACAAGTGTTGTTGATCCTAGCTCGTCTAGTCAAGTCCGTTCCCAAGAGTTGGGAATGCCTCAACGTAGTGGGAGGGCTGTGAGACAGCCTGAACGTTACATGGGTTTAGCTGAAACCCAAGTCGTCACTCCTGATGATGACTGTGAGGATCCATTGACCTATGATCAAGCAATGGAAGACGTTGACAAAGACGAATGGATTAAAGCCATGGACCAGGAAATGGAGTCGATGTACTTCAATTCCGTCTGGGAGCTTGTGGACCAACCGGATGGGGTTAAACCTATTGGTTGCAAGTGGATCTACAAGCGTAAACATGGCGTAGATGGGAAGGTGCAGACCTTCAAAGCTCGACTAGTGGCAAAGGATTTTACCCAGGTGGAAGGGGTTGACTTTGAGGAAACCTTTTCACCTGTTGCCATGGTAAAGTCGATTAGAATCCTTCTGGCCATTGTCGCATATTGTGACTATGAGGTATGGCAGATGGATGTCAAGACCGCCTTTCTGAATGGCAACCTTGACGAGACCATCTACATGGACCAGCCCAAGGGGTTCATTGCCCAAGACCAAGAGCAAAGAGTTTGCCGGCTTAAAAGGTCTATTTATTGACTGAAACAAGCCTCGAGGTCTTGGAATATAAGGTTCGACGAGGCAATCAAATCTCATGGGTTTGATCAAAATGTTGACGAGCCTTGTGTCTACAAGAAAATCGTCGACAAAACTGTCGCATTTCTTATATTGTATGTAGATGATATCCTTCTCATTGGGAATGAGGTAGGATTTCTTACTGACATTAAGGAATGGCTGGCTTCGCAATTCCAAATGAATGATTTGGCAGAGGCACAGTATGTTCTAGGTATCCAGATTGTCCGGAACCGGAAGAACAGAACGCAAGCCATGTCTCAATCGTCTTATATTGACAAGATGTTATCTAGATATAAGATGCAGAACTCCAAGAAGGGCTTGCTGCCATTCAGGCATGGGGTTCACCTGTCTAAGGATCAATGTCCTAAGACGCCTTAAGAGGTTGAGGATATGAGACGAATCCCCTATGCTTCAAATTGTGGGGAGCCCGATGTATGCCATGTTGTGTACTAGGCCCGACATCTGTTATTCAGTTGGAATTGTCGGTGAGTATCAATCCAATCCAGATTAGATCACCGGGCCGTAGTAAAAGCAATCCTCAAGTATCTTAGGAGAACGAGGAACTACAACCTTGTGTATGGGAGTGAGGATTTGATCCTTACGGGATACACAGATTCTGACTTTCAGACCGATAAGGATTCTAGAAAATCCACTTCGGGGTCAACCTTCATTCTGAATGGAGGAGCTGTAGTGTGGCGAATCATCAACCAGGGATGCATCGCTGATTCCACGATGGAAGCCGAGTATGTTGCGGCTTGTGAAGCTGCAAAGGAAGTTGTTTGGCTTAGGAAGTTCATGACGGATTTGGAAGTTGTTCCAAATATGAACTTGCCGATCACGCTGCTTTTGTGACAACACCGTGCGATGAGCCAACTCGAGAGAACCTCGAGTCATAAAAGGGCAAGCATATAGAGCGTAAGTATCACGATCACGGAAGATTGTGCACAGCGAGACGTGAAAGTCACGCAGATAGCCCGAGCACAACGCGTGTTGATCCATTTACAAAGGCCCTCACGGCTAAGGTGTTTGAGGTCACCTAGAGAGTCTAGGTCTTGAGTGCTTCCTGACTAGGGCAAGTGGGAGTATTGTAAAGGGGTATTCAATGCCCTAGTTTATTGTATTACTTTATTGTACTACTTTACTGTACATTTGAGAAATGTATCATGTACTCCACTAGCTTAGTCCAAGTGGGAGTTTGTTGGGATGTATGTCCTCATCTCATGTAGTTTGTAATATTCCAAGTTGTAAATGAATAAGAGTTATTTATTTCAACATTGTGAAATAAATAAGAGTTATTTATTTAAACTTTGTGTCTCGCATTTTTCATAAACTTAATCCAATAAACTAAGCTCCAGGGTCATTGTATTATGAGAGAACTAAGAACTTGAACGGTGTGTAGTGGACACACAGGGAAGATCGCGTTCGAGTTAATGACCCAATCGGTCTACAGTATATGGATAGGGTTGGAGACCTAATCCTGGATACACTGTGGATGCGGCCCGCTTTGTATTAGATACAAACGAGGTGATCTGACTCGTTCATGTGGTTGACATGCGAGTGGGGGCATCCTGTGCAATGAGATTGTACAAGACCGGACCGTGAATTATTAGACTTACTGATGTAACACCGCTAATGATAGAGCTAATAAATTCGTAGATGACCATTAGTGACTCGACCTTAATCCTGAGCGTGTTACGGACTCCTGTCTGCGGGGGTCTGTCCTTTGATTAGTACGGGTGAGGGTGGCCACTGTTGCTCGCCCAATATGCCTACCTTCTCAGGGGCAGGACCACGTGGGGAGCTGGGAACTTGACTACGCAAGAAGGAATTTACTCGTTCCCGACTTAGGAAAACTAGAGGGGTTTTTTCCTTAAGTGATGTCTCCAGGGCTTTTACAACGGGGCCCCACTCTCTCATTAGCCTGAGAGGGTTGTTGTTTATGGTTGAACCATGCAACGTAGTTGTTCATTAGAGGAGCAGTGGGACTTAAGGAGCAAGAGGTAGACACAGGGATAAAACGGTAATTTGACCCACCTGTGACTACGAACAACCTGTGAAGGGTCGACTCATGGGTATTGGTTATATCGATGGACACAACTTGTCCTACAGTGATGAGAGTGCAGCTACGGGCTTTAGTAGAGTGTTACCGCAGCTAATGAATGTTGAATAACCGGGTCAAAGAGTTTGACAAGTTATTCTCGGATCATTGGAGCTCGTCACGTGTAGGTCCATTAGGTCCTTCGGTTGGCTCAAATTGGACAAATTGAGGGTTTACAGTTTGGTGTAAATTTGAAGTGTTCAAATTCATTATTTGGGTATTTATGTCATTTATATGAGATATAGATGACATAATATATAGTTTGATGTGAATGAGATTCATAATAAACTATAGTATAGCCTAATTGATTAATTAGTGCTATTTGGAGAAATAGAATTGAGAGAAATTAAATTGAATGTGATTCAATTTATAATTCCACATTTATGCAAATGAGATTTGTATAATAAGGTATGAGATACCTTATATTATATAATATGCAAATATGATTTGTATATTATATAGTTAGGTAAAAATGGTGAATTGGTGGAGATTTTAACTCCACCACACACCATTATAAAAGGATGCATTCAAAGGCACCACATGATACATTTTGCCATTTCTTGGATTTCCATCCAAAGAGAGCAAGGGATTCTCTCTCAAATCCTCTTTCAATTCTCTATCATTCTCTCCTCACCGAAAACCAAAGGGAGTCCCACCTACTCTCCCTCAACCTCCCGAGAACAACCGAGAAGACCCTTTGGAGGTATCTCCCTGTTCAGATCGTGGTTCGTGTTCGAGAAGAACGTTGGATCTAGAGAGATCGTGGCCGGAGAAGGAGAAAACGTTGAAGAAGAGTTCTTCAAGAGGTTAGTACTTTTTACTTACTGTTTTCTTCTTCTTCTTTGCATGTTTAGCCTAGGATCTATGAGATAGATTCAATTTTAAGATAAGAATTACACAACGGATCAACGACGTTTCACAACGTCTTCCGCTGCGGGAATTCAAAATCCCTTCAGATAGGAATTAATTGAATTAAATACCCAATCCTGTGGACGATACTCGTACTCAAATTCACTATATTAAAACTTGACCCGTACACTTGCGGTATTGCAAAATTTACGCAACAGTCTGTTAAACACAATGGCACATCAGGGAAAATGTATTGAATGAGAGAAGAATTACAATGAGTGTTATAAGGAGAAAACCAATGAACTTGATGCATCAAGTCATCGGTGACTCCAAATGACACCATAAAATCGCCCAAACTCGAGACTTTCATTTTAATGGTCGCATTTAACCCGTTAAAAAACATCAATTATTATTATGCGCGCATTGAAACAATCTGACAACTATTTATTTATACTAATATTATTTTCCTTCCCTTCATGGTATAATAGTATTATGGAGGAGAATTTCAAGTACTACGGTTGTATGGAGAATTTTCCATACAACTACTCCCATTGAATGTTTGCCACATCAGCATCCATTTGAAAATTACGTGGCGTCCATCATAAATGAGATGGGGAACACTGGTGTTAAGCATGGTGTGAATCTCGGAGAGTATGTGAATATCGGGGAGTTTAGAATTAAATGTACAATCAAGATTCGATGAAAGGTTGGTGGTGTAATTAATATTTATTAGTGGGTCAACCATAATGACACTATAAATAAATAAGTAATGTTAAAATGTAAACCCTAACCTCGCAACATTGTATGAAGAATGGATATTCCTTCCGACGACGACGTTTCAAATTTATCAAGTCCGGAAGAGACAGTCGGATCAAGAGTGGGAGCTATTGACGCGAACAGTGTCGCGGGTCAGCGCGACACTGGATCAAGTCGAAGACAACCAAGGACATATATGGAGTATGTCCAATGGTTGGAAGAGAGGTTGGACAGATTGGAGGAGGAATGAAATGATAAAAATCGTTCCATAAATCAGTCGGTGTCACCAGCAAGAGATGATCGTGAACATCACCGGAGATCACGATCAATTTCGTCACCTACTGTTCATCACCCAGATGCCCGACCAACTGTCATGCAATCTTTCTCCTCAGTCTACATGCCCTCTCCTAGGCGAAGCATGGACGACGTGAGGAAGGGTTTGGACACACGTCCGAGTACGAGCAGTCGACTTCCGTTGGTGATCATCGACTCATCTGACTTTGATTCCGAATAAAATATATTGTAATCTTCTAGTATAAACCTATTATATATTACAATGGAAGTTTACATGCTTTGTCTGCCTTTACAATGGAAGTTTACATGCTTTGTCTGATTTCACTAATCGACACTCTCGTTTCGGTAGTACTTACGACGTCGATTAAAAACATAACGACGAGAGCGAGAGGAGCACAATTATCGATTTAATTTGCCTGACTAGACTCTCGGTCTACTGCCGACTTGAATTACTTGACCAGATCGAGATCGTTATATACGGGTTAACCATAATGAGATCGAGAGCGGTAGTATTTACATCTGAAATGGTAAAGATACCGTCTGTGATATAGGTATGACGACGTTACATGACGTTGAATTCGTATAGTCTGAGAGTTGACGGTAGAACGAGTGCGGTAGTAATTCATGACAGCAAAAAATACAAGAATATGTCTAGATCGAGAGCGACTGACGACATCAAAGAGTTATCTATCGATAAATATAAAAAGCGAGTCTTCTGTCGATAATCGAGCCGAAAGGAGGTCATCCGTACAAAACCCCCCTATATCTTTAACTTTTTTTCTCTCTCTCTCTTTGAAAAAACTCTCTAGCTATCCATTTTTTCTCTCTTGATTTTTAGTTCTCTCTATATAACGTTTGTCTACCACCTTCTATTTTTAAATCTCTAATGCAATAATTTTTTTTAGTAACATGATGGCACTAAAATCTCTTTTGAAACAAATATTAATCATTTTTTTTAAAAATACTTTTAATTAAATTTAAATCACTTTTACAATGGTTGAATCAAATATTAAAATTATTTACAACAAAATACTTTTTAAAAATTAATTATAATTAAATCACTTAGCTTAAAACACTTAATTTTAAATCACTCCAAAACATCTAAATTTTATGAAAATCACTATTAAAATATAGAGCTAAACATAAAAATAATTATATGAAAATCATTTTTAATAAATTAGTAATAAACAAATCAATGGAAATAAAATCAATATTTCTAAAATCATTTAGAGTTTTTCTTAGTGATTTTTGGTCATATTTATCAATCAAGAGCATTGTGTTTTATCCGTGATATTTTTAATAGGGCGAGCGATAATTAATTTCTTTCTTCTTAGAAGATTTTTGGGTTGGTCTGTTACCATCATTTAAAAATAAATAAAATAATATTATTTTATCAAATTAAATCGATTATATTTTTTAATATTTATATTAGGATGATGTGTGTTGATGCCGGAATTTGGTTAGACGAATCAACGGTAAATTTGTATCGTTGGGGACAACGATCTCCTGTCCTGCAAGAAAGAAAACTAACACCGGTGTGGTGCTCTGCCACACGCACTCCGACGCTCAAGTTAGAGAAGATAATTTCGCACGGAAATAAATCTCAAGCTAGAACACAGGCTCCAAATGATTGCTTACCTTTGTTGAGCTTCCCAACGAGTTAATATAGACCTCATATTTGTAACGGTCTTTCAAGGTTTTATTATCTATTAATTCTCCATAATTGAGCGTGCTTAATGATCGGTTATGGGAAAGGAACCGTTTCACGGCGCTTTGTTTCTCTTCCTATCTCATCATAACAACGTTCGCGACAATGACCTTTTACGGCCGGCGCCGACCTCAAGAGGTCGGCCTCGTCCTCTGAATGGCGAGCTAGCACCTCGGGAGTGCGATAAAGGTCGGCCCGTCTTCGATCGGGTGACCCCGGGGGGGTTAGCCTCCGGTCTTAATCGTCGGGCCAGACCGCACTTTGGGATCGGTTTGCTTGCGCCGGCCGACCCCGGATCGACCCACCTTCGGCCGGGCCGACCCCCCGGGGCCGGCTCGAGCGCCGACCCCGAGGGTCGACCACCTTTCGGCGGGGCCACCCGCTTGGGGTCGGCCTCGGTGGAGCCGACCCAGTGGCTTTTCTTCCGGCTTCAAGCCAACCCCATGGGGCTCGGCTCCTTCGGCTCGGGCCGGGCCGACCTCGAGGGGTCGGCCCATGGGTCGGCTCCTTATGGCTCGGAGCGCCGACCCCGCGGGTCGCCCATCCTCGGCCGGGCCGGCACCTCGGTCCGATAAAGGTCGGCCCATCTTCGGCCGGTGACGACCCCTTGGGGTTAGCCTCCGCTCTGAATCGGCTGATCGGGCCGACCCCTTTGGGATCGGTTCCTTGCCGGCCGACCCGAGGATCGACCCACCTTCGATCGGCGGTAGACCCGCGGGGTCGGCCCTCCGGTTGAGCCGACCCCATGGGATCGGCTCCTGAGCCGGCCGGCCGGCCAGACCTTGAGGTCGGCCTCGGGTTGGAGCCGACCCCATGGGGTCGCCCACCCTCGGCAGGCCGACCCGCTCGGGGTCGCTCCTTCCAACTTCGAGCCGACCCCCATGGGTCGGCCCGCTCGACCGAGAGACCGACTCCCTGGGTCGGTCTCCGGATTTGATTGGTCAAGTTCACGGGACTCTCCGATTTCAGCCGGTCGACCACTCATTCGCCTCTCTTCTACGCTGTCGAACCGAATCCTATTTTTGGCCATAACAATGTGTTTTGGAAAAAAAATCTACACAAATTGGAAATTGAATTAGAGGAGTGACATTTAAGCTAATTACTATTTTATTTTTTAAAATTATACCTTTTTAATTTTAAATTAGGTATTTTTTTTTTTTAATTCGATTATTCAGGATTTTTGGTCAACAATGGTCGACTTTGCGAGAACTAGATAGATTTCAATATCCGATCGATGGCATTTTTCTATCCGTGAATTTTGGGCGAATTGCGTGATTTTTTGTGTTGTTTTTGTCACATTGTGTGAACAAGATCGAAAGTTATCAAAAAATACCATTTTAAAATAAACTAAATAACATTATTTTATTAAATCAAATTACGGTAGATTTTGTTTTGAAAAACTATGATTTTTTTTTTCTTTTTAAAAGTATTTTATATTGAGAGGATGTATTTTCCAAATTGAAATTTAAATTAGATAAGTGATATCTAAGATAATTACTATTTTATTTTTTTAATTTAATTTTCTGATTAAATATTTTTTCAAGTATAAAAATTTTAATAAGTAAATAAAAATAATAAATTTCGATTAAGTAAATAAAAAAAGCATTTTAATTAGAAGTATAAAGAACATTATGGTAATCATACATATTTCATTCAAAGAGAATGTTAAGGGCTTTTGTTTTGATGCAATGATCAAAAAGAAATTTGAAAACAAGGATTTAATGAAAACAGAGTTGTATTTCATGTTTTCGGATATGTGTTTGTAGTGATTTAAAAATTTGATTTCATTCTAAATAGATTGTTTTAAAATCATACTTATAAACATATTTATAGATCATGAAATTAGTTGTAGATGCAAAACTAATTATTATATTGAATATAAGTCATTATTAATTAATTTAGGAAATGATTTTGCAAATTTTATAGAATTATCTTTTTATAATATAATATTCTATAATTTATAATATATTATATTCTACATATTTTAATTTAACAAAAGTAAATTGAATTCATAACATGAAATATTGTATTTATTATTTTTATCTTTGTTTAATATAATTCGCATTTTTAAATTTTAAATTCGAATCTGATATACAATGAAACATAAAAATGTTGTTTCGAATTTCTACTATTTGGATCCTGAATCCAAAAAGCAGTTTTCAAAACACATCTGCTAAACACATATTCACTGAATTCAGTGAATCCGAAAACATAAAATAGGATCCGGATTGCATACCAAATAGCCCTAAATTTCTTAAAATAACTTGTTACTTTATAATGAAGTATATATTTGTAGAATACTAGCGAGATGATATAAAATGAGCAAAATTGTAATTATTACACAAAACCTTTCACCCAGCTGAAAATTTTCATAAAAATTGATAGAGACATAGTTTGCCAAATAACCTATTTGGAACAGTTTCTTTTTTTTTTACCTCATAGTGATGTTATGTGAGCATGAAAAAACATGGAATTGGAATTACCTTTATGCCTTCTTTTTTATATGGGTTAAATTATACAAATTCTTACCAATTTTTACGTACCAAAATTTACCAATTTTTACGTACCAAAATTTATTAATTAATGTTAAATTTCTAAACCTTTAAATGTCTGGTTTTAAATTAAAAACAACTTGGCTAAAAAGGTTTCCTTTATGGTCCAAAGTTTGAACTTTGAAGTCATATGCCCATTACTCCTCCTGGCGGTCTTGTGGAGAATTTCTGTCTTTTTTATGTGTTAAAATAATTTTATTATACTTTTAATATTTATGTGTTAAATTTATATATTATTTTATTTTTCTCAACATTCTACCTATCATTTGACATTCTATTTAACGCTCGGTGGGATGTGGTCAATTGAAAAAGAATTTTGAGTGGTCACCAATCATTAATAGGGTACCCATTAAAAAAATATCTACGAAAACAGTTTAGGTTCGAAAATTTTTTGTGCATAGGGAAGGTATTAACCCCCTATAACACTTGTAAAAAACAGTACAAAATCTTGGTATCTCACATTATCTTCATTAATTTTAAATAGAGAAAAAAACAAAGTCCTTTGACATTAAAAGAATTTGTTGGTTTTATTTTTGAAGCTTTTGATTGAAGAATTTTTCATGCACAATATGAACTTATGTAGAATACACTACTCAATTAATTTAATAATGCCAATTTTTTTTTCAGAAAATGTGTGGCTTTTATTTTTTTTAAAAGTTTTTTTCAAAAGAAATTTATAAAAATAATGTTTTTATTTTTAATTCCTAAGACTAAAAAACGGATCTTTTGAAAAGCTTGTTGGATAAATTTGGTTGCTTTTAAAAAAGGTTTTGGAACTTAAGATGTTCAAGCTTTTTTTTTTTTTTTGGTAAAAATAATATTTGATTTAAAAGGTGCCTTTGTGTTGTCATGGAGAGTAAATAAAAAAGGTGAAAGTATCAAAGAGAATTTGTTTATTAAATGTTAGGAGTGCTCACAATCTCTCACATTTGCTAGGAAAGCAAAGATTCATGGTATATAAGTGAGGACAATAATCTCTATTGGTATGAGGCCTTTTGGTGGGAACCAAAAACAAAGCCATGAGAGCTTATGCCCAAAGTGGACAATATCATACCATTGTGGAGATTTGTCGGGGTTTATTGTCCTTATCATAAAAAAAGTTATTCAAGATAGCTTTTGATTATTGTGAATATTACACATGTAGATGCCCATCCATGTGTCCCTTTGACACCTTTGCCAAGTGACAACTTCTCCATTGTCAATGTGCCCCCCATGTGTCTAGCAAACACCTAAATACCTATGATTAGTGTCTAATGGTTCCACATCCTTCTTGTCATTTTGCCTATAAATAGTAGCTTATGGTGGTTTATGTTGTATGCACAATTGATGAGAATAAACCAATTATCTTTTATTCTTTGCACTTTCTTTCTTTAAATTTTCTTTCTTTATTAAATTCTATTTTTGTTATATTATTAATATTATATACATATTTATATTAAATTTGCGACGCCCGAGGAAGAGGGGTAGATGAATGAACCGAGCCCCCATCTGAAAGAGATGGATCCTGAGGATATGAAAACGGTGCCTGATGCAAAAATATCAGTTCCCTAAACTAATAGAAATTAGAATGAGACTCCGACACTTTTATGACGTGCAAGTATACACGATCGTGTGCAGCAAGTGATAAGTCAAATATCGATCCCACGAGGACTAGCTGAATCTAAGTGATTGAGTGTCCTAGCAACTTTCTTTTATATTTTTGTGCAATGCATGAGCATGCAATTTTTGTTGAAAATAAATAAACACACGAATATGAATTGGATTTTCTAATTTTGATGCGACAAATAAAGATGATGGAACAACATGCAAGAAAATAATTAAAATTAACTGGAGGATAGGAAAATGCAAACAGGAGGGAAGATGCAAGAGATGAGATTTCTAATGAAAAATAGGCTCGGGTTAGATGAGAGTTTTCATGCTCAATTAGAATAAAGATGTGATTGATGCCTTGAATTTACCTACACAAATTCAAATGAATTGTCCAAAGTCATTAAGTTTTAAAACCTACAATTTCCCAATTGTGATCTAAATTATGCTCATAATTTTAGGTTCTAGGTGGGTTAATTATCCCTAATCAACTCAAGAATCCTAGAATGAAATTTTAGTTTTCTAATTCACTAGCTTTTCCAAGTTTATGAATTCTAGAGAAGTTAAGATGACCAATTTTAATTCTCATGCAACTTTAAATTCAATAAAATTTCATAAATCCAACAATGACATTAATCATAAATTCACTCCAAAATCTACATTGAAAACGATCTAACCCTCGCCTAAGGCAATTTAGTCAATGACATAAATTAACTCACAAATCTCTAATTTTATGCATGCTTGTACTGTTTAAGAAATTCAAATATGTGTTGTAACAGTATCACAAAACAACCCAAATTAATCACAAATTCAACCCTAAAACAGTCATGAATTTAGCCTAAAATAGTGGGTAAAAAAAGCCCAATAAACGCTAAAAAAAATAATTAGGGAATATGAGCGGTTTACGTGAGGCAATTGATATGTGTTTTGCTTCAGCAAAATGCCAAAGATCCCACCGAAGCCAACAGGCAATAGCAGAAGGTTTCAGTATTTTTTAGGTTCTGTCCGGCAGCAATATCTGATGAACTGAAGCTTAGAACAATAATTCAACCGTTCAAAACAAAACTTTGTGAGTCGCCAACAAGCTGACAAAATTTCAGAAACATCCAACGGTTGAAAGTCTGGCAAACGACAACTTTGTGAGCGCTGCCTGTGAAAAATCGAACTGCACTGATCTCCCAACGTGACGTACATATCTGACGAATTGAAGGTCAGAACGACGATCCAACTGTTCAAAATAAATTCCTATGAGTCCCCAACAAGCTGAAGAAATTTTAGAAAAATCCAACGGTTGAAACATTGAAAAATGATAACTTTGTGAGCGTCATCTGTGAAAAATCGAACTGCTCTCGGTTTTGCTACAACAATGGCATCTCGGTTTTGCTACAGCAGTGGTACCCTGAAGCTTTAATTTTTCCTCACTCGAACAATTGCTACAACAATGCCACCTTCATGATTTTTTCTCTCTAACGCACACCTTTACTGTAGCAATCACCCCTTCTCTCTCTCGGTCTCTTCCCCTTTTGCGACAACTCCTTCTCCCCCTGGCACTTGTGAACCCTAACCTCCTTATATAAGATGGTGTCACCATAACTCCACAAATTACAAAAATACCCTTAGGGGTAGAAAGACCATCTTACTCTTTGGGTAAAATGTCTAAAATGCCCTTAGGGACTCCTGTAATTTTCAAACATCTCCTGCACACAGAAAAATCTCAATAAGTTCATCAATTAAATTATGGATCAACTAAATATGAGAGGATTTTTCTAGAGTTAAAATTTTTTCTTCTGATCTTTAATTACCTGTTAGCTTATTTTCTAAATTTCTTAAATTAAAGCATAAAAATATCAAAATTAATTTTTTTCGAACCTAATGTTTAAATTCAAGATTTTAAAGCTAACACACACAATTTAGGGATAAAATAATATGAGACTCAACAAATTCTATGCAATTCAAGTAGAAGCACTAAAATTCTAGTAAAATAACTCTCCTAAGGCGAGTTATCACTGCCTGAGGAAGAGGGGTACATGAACGAATCGAGTCCACATCCGAATGAGAGTGACCATGAGGATATGAAACGGTGCCCAAGGAAGAGGGGTACATGAACTAATCGAGTCCACATCCAAATGAGAGTGACCATGAGGATATGAAAGTATAGTTAAGAAAGGCTTAAAAGAAATGATAGCTACTACCTATATCAACAAGGTGCACCTTCCTTTTCGGTGACTCAATCATAGAAACTCCAAAGTTAAGCGTGCTTGGCTTGGAGCAATTCTATGTTGGGTGTGATGGAGATCGGATCTTCTTGAGCAGCAGAAACGTGATTTGAAATCGTAATTGCTTGTTTATTTTGGTTAAACACAAATACCAGTACATTGGAAAAAATACAGAGAATAAGTGTACATTTCCTAATCTAATTAGGCATGGAACTAATCATGCAAACATGCTCTGTACAATAATTAATCTAAAAGGAAAAACGATATTACCTTTGTAGATTAAGTCAATTCAGCAACTCCTTGCTTTATAATTGCACAACAACAACTAATCTCCAAGCAGGACACTACCAACAGGATAAACCTTCTATCCTCTGAGAAACTTAGATTCAATCCTTTGTGGGAAGGATTCCAACCTTTGGAACAGAAATGAGAAAAGTTGAGAGAGAGTTTTTGAGAGAGAGAGCAATTTTCAAAATCATAGATTGATCGATTAACCAATTCTTCTCCATTGGATAAGAAATTAAACGAGGGATCACTTCCCCCACTATCGATAGGGAGTTGGAGGGAAGTGGGGAACGTGTCCTCCTGACACGTTCCCATTTATTTAATATTAAATTAAATAAAATTAATTAATCTAATTAATTATATTTAATTAATCAAATTAAATATCTTATATTTAATTAAGATTAAATCATATTTATCCCTCTAACCTATAGTTGTAATGTACATCTTATGCACATTAAATTATAACCTATAGTTTTCAAATATGAATCACATTCACATTTAAATTTAACATTTGAACTCTTTCAAATATATAATTCTCTCATATAATTTAATATGAATCATATTCACATTAAATTTATAATATAAAGTTCCAAAACTTCATATTATATCGTATCTATATACATTAAATGTATTCCCTAATGAATTTGAACATTTCAAACTCAAACGATCTAAGAACCCTTTACGAACTAGAAGGTGGACCTAATGGACCTACAGATCAGAAGCTCCAACGATACGAGAATACTCGGTTAATCTCATTAACCTCCTAATCACCATTCGTTAACTACAGGAACACTCCACTAAAGTCCCATAGTTGCACTCTTCTCACTGCAGATATATTTCTGTGTCCACGAATATTGACCAATAACAGCAAGTCAATCATTCACGAATGTTTGTAACACCAGCTGGGTCAAATTATCGTTTTACCCTGGGTTACATCTTGTACCTTAAGTACCAGTGCCCCTCTAATGAACAATTTGTTTGTGGTCCTACCAACAAATAGAAGTCCCTCTCGGGCCAATGAGAGGGTCAGACCCTTTGTTTAAGTCCAGGAGACACCACTTAAGGGAACATTCATCTACTTACCCTAGTAGGCGGGAAGGAGTGAATTCTATCTTGCTAGGCTAAGTCCCCAACTGGTCACTCGGTCTTGTCCCCAAGAAGGTAGGCATATTGAGTCGGCGATGAAGGGAATGAGAATCCCCGCGCAGCGAAAGACGATTGAATCGTCGAGGTATCATTATGCAACTTGTGTTTATTAAAATTGATCAAACACTTAGACCTAGGATAAACATGCTTAAAGAAGAAGAAATTTACAGCAAGTAGAGATTTTACTTACTTGTTGTAGAAAAACACAACAATTTCTTCCTCGGATCACGAACTCTTCGTGCTACTCGATCTCGACGGCAAAACGATCTCGAAGACCACTAAATGGTCTTCTCGGTTGTTCTCTTTTGGAGAAGGGAAGTTGGTGGGAACTTGTTTGTGTTTTGGAGAAGGAGGAGAAATGAGAGAGTAGAGAGAATTCTTTTTTCTTCTCTTTGGTGAAAAACAAAAAATGAGAAGAGAGCTTACCAATCCCTTCTTGCAAAGGGTTTAAATAGTTGAATGAGGGAGTTAACATCTCCTCATTATTACGACTATACCACAACCATAGGTTATGCAAATCTCATTTGCATAACCACATAATATAAGATATCTCATATTGCAAATCTCATTTGCAATAATTGTGGATTAATAAGTCGCAACATACTCTGCTTCCATAGCTTCCTTTGCAGCTTCACAAGTCGCAACATACTCTGCTTCCATAGTGGAATCAGCGATGCATCCCTGCTTGATGCTTCGCCATACTACAGCTCCTCCATTCAGAATGAAGGCTGACCCCAAAGTGGATTTCCTAGAATCCTTATCTGTCTGAAAATCAGAATCCGTGTATCCCGTAAGGATCAAATCCCCACTGCCATACACTAAGCTGTAGTTCCTTGTTCTTCTAAGATACTTGAGGATTGCCTTTACGGCTGTCCAGTGATCTAATCCTAGATTGGACTGATATCTACTGATAATTCCTACTGCATAACAGATGTCGGGCCTAGTACTCAGCATGGCATACATCAGGCTCCCTACAACTGAAGCATATGGAATCCGTCTCATATCCTCAACATCTTGAGGAGTCTTAGGACACTAATCCTTAGACAAGTGAACCCCATGCCTGAAAGGCAGCAAGCCCTTCTTGGAGTTCTGCATCTTATATCTAGACAACATCTTGTCAATATAAGACGCTTGAGACAAGGCTAGCGTTATGTTCTTCCGGTTCCGGACTATCTGGATACCTAGAACATATTGTGCTTCTCCCAAATCTTTCATTTGGAATTGCGAAGCTAGCCACTTTTTAACGTCAGTAAGAAATTCTACCTTATTCCCAATGAGAAGAATATCGTCCATGTACAACACAAAAAATGCGATAGTTTTATCAACGATTTTCTTGTAGACACAAGGCTCATCGACATTTTGATCAAAGCCATAAGATTTGATCGCCTCATCAAACCTTATATTCCAAGATTTTGAAGCCTGTTTCAGTCCATAAATGGACCTATGAAGCCGGCAAACTTTTTGCTCTTGGCCTTGGGCAATGAACCCTTTGGGTTGGTCCATGTAGATGGTCTCATCAAGTTTGCCATTCAGAAAGGCTGTCTTGACGTCCATCTGTCATACCTCGTAGTCATAATACGCAGTAATGGCCAGAAGGATCCTAATCGACTTTACCATGACAACAGGTGAAAAGGTCTCCTCATAGTCAACCCCTTCAACCTGGGTAAAACCCTTTGCCACTAGTCGGGCTTTGAAGGTCTGCACCTTCCCATCTACGCCACGTTTACGCTTGTAGATCCATTTGCAACCAATAGGTTTTACCCCATCCGGTTGATCCACAAGCTCCTATCTGAGCATTGAAGTACATAGACTCCATTTCTGGTCCATAGTTTTAATCCATTCGTCTTTGTCAACATCAACCATTGCCTGATCATAGGTCAATGGATCCTCACAGTCATCATCAGGAGTGACAACTGAGGTTTCAGCTAAACCCATGTAGCGATCAGGCTGTCTCACAACCCTCCCACTACGTTGAGGCATTCCCAACTCTTGGGAACGGATTTGACTAGACGTGCTAGGATCAACAACACTTGTTGACGCACTAGCCCAATCAGCAACTCTTGTTGATGAACTGCCATTTCATTCAATACAATTTTACTCCTTGGTAAATGATCCCTGACGTGGTCTTCCTCTAGGAAAGTGGCGTTTGTTGACACAAGCACCCTATTTTCCTTAGGATCGTAAAACAGACCACCCCTAGTCTCTTTAGGATAACCTACGAATTGGCACAATTTCGAACGGGGTTCCAACTTTTTCAGGTTTGACACCAACATGTGGCTCGGGCATCCCCAAATCCTGAAGTGATGTAAACTGCCTTTACGTCCACTCCAGAGCTCGAAAGGTGTTTCACAAACACTCTTCGATGGAACGTTGTTCAAAATATAAAATCTGCAGCTCTCCCGCTGCGTACTTCAAAAAGAATTAGGGAGACGAGCATAACTCATCATCGACCGAACCATGTCCAACAAGGTTCTGTTTCTCCTCTCCGATACACCATTCTGTTGTGGCATACTAGGTGCTGAGAGTTGAGACGTGATTCCGTGTTCTATCATATAGTTCTGGAATTCAGTGTCCATATACTCTGCACCTCGATCCGATCGAAGTGTTTTAAGCGATTTACCTAAGAGGTTCTCAACCTCAGCCTTGTAATCCTTGAACTTTTCAAGAGTTTCAGACTTCTTGTGCATTAGGTAAATATACCCATATCTAGAGTAATCGTTTATGAAAGACACGAAATACTCATAACCGCCCCGAACTTTAACATTCATTGGACCACAGAGGTCAGAATGTACTAACTCAAGAGGCTCTTTGGCTCTATATCCTTTTCCACTAAAAGGACGTTTGGTCATTTCGCCCTCAAGGCATGACTCACAAACCGACAAAGAGTTTTCTTCCAACTCGTTTAGAAGTCCACTCTTCACTAGTTTCTCAATCCTATTGAGATTAATGTGGCCTAACCGAAGATGCCAAAGATGGGCATTTTCTTTTCGAGAAACTTTTGCTTTCTTAGTTCGTGTTTCTGTAGTTTTAAACAATTCAGTATTCAAAACACTTTTGACCGAATTGGGTTTCAAAACATACAGATTATTTTCAAGTGAAGCTGAACAAATAACATTCCCTATGAAAGAAATAAACGCTTTATTCAATTCAAAAGAAACGGAAATACATTGTTCTATTAAGCAGAAAATTGAAACAAGGTTTCTAGTAAACCCTGGAACTATGTACAAATTGTCCAACAATAAGTACTTCCCGCCAAAATGCAGCTTCACCGTGGCTTTGATCATTGCAATGAGGCAAGCTCCCTGATCCAACTCAGTAGAGTCACCTCGCCCGGTTGCGTGGCACACCGAGAATCAATCCCGAAAGAAGAACAAACGTGGTTAGTGGCGCTGAATCCAATATCCAGCCGAAAGTTACTACTCTCCACTAAACATGTTTCAGTCACAAGTAAATCACATTTACCTTGATTCTTCCTCTCGGCCAGGAATTTGGGACAGTTTCTCTTTTAGTGTCTGCCCCATTGTAGTGAAAACACTTTCCTTTCCCTGCAACCTCCTTAACCTTCTTACCCTTGTGCGCGGCAGCACGGTCAGTTTTACCCCTCTTCATCCTCTTCTTCCCTTTCGAGCGTGAAGGAGCAACAGGTTTCGTCCCAGAGGTCGAACCCCTGTGATAAGACCTGTAGGCAACATTTGCCTCGCATTCTCTCGACCCTATTCAAGGATTGGAAATTTCAGAACTCATTGAGGAGGGTAGTCGAGTGTAGCTAATTTTGTTCATAACAGCATTGCTACGAAACTGAAGGAAACTCTTCGGAAGAGTCTCCAAAACAAAACTGACCTGGCTCGACTCATCGATCGAAGCCCCGTTCATCTCGACCAGATTAAAGTGGGTCATCATGTCTAGAACGTGTTCACGGACAGACGACCCCTCTTTCATCCGCGTTGAAAACGTATTTGAGCGAGTCATACCGGACTTGAAAGGACTACTGTCCAAACATTTCCTGCAAGGACTCCATGATCTCCTTGGCGGAAACCATCAGCTCATGCTTCTTTGCCAAGACATCAGACATGCTGGCAATTATGTAGACCTTGGCCTTTTCATTGGCCCTGATCCACCGATCGTATGCATCGCGAACACTTCGCGAAGCTTGCCGAGTCTTGCATCTGAGGACACTCCTCAGATAGCACGAACTTTATGTCGTCAGTTACCAAAATTGTATTAATGTTGTTTTTTCAACTCTAGTAATTATCTCCCACTAACTTATCCGAAGCGAGTAAAGCTATTATTGCGCTAGACATTTTAGCTGAAAAATTAGAAAAACTTTGTATTACTCTCGCAAAAAACTTTTGAAAACTAATCAAGTTTTAGCAAAATTGTTTCATGATCCCTAGGTCATTCAAAATTTTGCAATGATATCCTAAAGGTTTAGAATGACCGCCACCGAAGGGTGAACAAAACACTCCTCCTCTAGGACGAGACTTTCTTGATCAGACCCTAATCCCAGAATAACTCTTATTCCATTAGGCGTCCAATTACCATTGTTCGGTCGAATTCATTAACACTTAACGAATTCTGTGAATGTCACCTTCAATCTTTAAGTTTCCAAGTATCCGTCCAAACAATAGCCACCGAAGGGTGAACCAAGAAGGAAAACCAACCAGGAAACTGTATCCCTTTCGAGAATTCACGGTGTTCCGACTCCCATGATCAAGCCCTCCGAAGGGATTGTCTGGTCCAGGCCAAACTAGCAGGCAGATCATAGGCGTCTCACGGTGTGAATCGAAAGAAGAGACCGTGGGTCTCGTTTTCACAAGTCCCGCTCCCACTCACTATAAGTACTCTCTCCATCCACGATGATATTGACCTATACAAATGCCATCCAAGGGGGCTCCCCATTTGCGCCACGAGGCCGAGTATAGATCTCACGGTGCGGACTTAACGGAGATTTGTGGTTGGAAATTCAAATGTATCTCATACACTATATTTCCTCCCATTCAGCACTTTAATTTTAATAGGGATTGACCTAGATAAACCGACTAAAATTTACCTAAGTCTACCAATATAACTCTTATATGGTATTAACCTAAGTTTATAATCACATTATTAACTTAGGTCTATGTAAGTAAATTAATTAACACTTAATTAACGGCACTCACGAGAATATAACCTAAGAATCTCCAGATCGAATTCACTCCCAGGTCGGTTTTCAGGTAGGGGTGTTCCGCAAGCGTCAACTTAAATACCCCAGCTTTAGACAAAACCTTCCTTAGACAGAGTTACTTATCAGTCTCCATTCAAAAGTTATATTTGATTTCCTAAATTTCTAATCTCATTAGAAAAAAAGAAAACCTAAGTCTAATTATTCAAGTTCTAAACACTTTAAAACTAATAATTAACTTAGGTTGCATGCATTTCTATGTTATAGTGCTTGATCATCCATCACATGAATAATACTATACTATAACATACATTCATCACATGAATTAAATGCATGAGCATGCTTTTAATTTAAAAATATAACACTTATGTTTAAATAAATTAAAACATGCATTCATTATATTATAACTCTTATAATATAATTCTATCATGCATACTATATATTATAACTCTTATAATATAAATGATGCATGAAATGTTTAACCTAAGGTGGAATTTTAAATCTATATGACATACATTATGCATATAGAAATTAATTAAAATATACATCTCATGCATAAAATAATTAAACAGCAAAAATGGATCGGTTTTTGGCACCTAGGGGCAATATTTAATTAAATAACATTAATATAACAATTATATTAATATTATTTAATAAAATAATTAAATTAATTAAATAAATACATTTTATAAATCAAAATTAATTAAAAAACGAAATAATTGCTGCCCATGAAGTGATGTTGCCCACGTCTCGCGAAACTGCTGCCAACAACTGCCCCTCAACGCGTGTAGCGTTGCAACGCCGTGGGCAGCGTTGCAACGCTATCGCCTACAACATTGAGCCGCATTCTCAACACCAGTGGCGTTGCAACGCTACGCCCAGCGTTGCAACGCTGCTCTGCAATAATGCCTCCGCCCGCAAGAACAACGTTGAGACGCCGTTGGGCAGCGTCTCAACGCCATCGATAGAACAACAAACACGTTGCTGTTCTTCCATCGATTTTCGCCTGTTTTCGCTCTGATTTCTTCACAGCAACTCTTGCCACGAACGACCAGGACTTACAGACTCGATTTACAACAAAATGCCCAAAAACAACGGGCCCTTACATTGATCTCATCAACATAAATTGTGTTTAGACCTAGGCTAAACATGCTTAAAGAAGAATAAATTTACAACAAGTAGAGATTTTACTTACTTGTTGTAGACAAACACAACAATTTCTTCGTCGGATCACGAACTCTTCGTGTACTCGATCTCGACGGATTCTTCCCACAAAACATCTCGAACACCACCAAATGGTCTTCTCGGTTGTTCTCTTTTGTAGAAGGGAAGTTGGTGGGAACTTGTTTGTGTTTTGGAGAAGGAGGAGAAATGAGAGAGTAGAGAGAATTCTCTTTCCTTCTCTTTGGTGAAAAACAAAAAATGAGAAGAGAGCTTACCAATCCCTTCTTGCAAAGGGTTTAAATAGTGGAATGAGGGAGTTAACATCTCCTCATTATTACCACTATACCACAATCATAAGTTATGCAAATCTCATTTGCATAACCACATAATATAAGATATCTCATATCTCATATTGCAAATCTCATTTGCAATAATTGTGGATTAATTAAATTGAATCACATCCAATTTAATTTCTCTCATTTAATTTCTCCAATTAGGCTAACCTATAGTTTATTATGAATCTCATTCACATTAAACTATATATTATATCATTCATATCTCATATAAATGGCATAAATGCCCTTAAAGTGAAATTGAACACTTCAATTTCATACCAAAACATTAACTCTTCTTTTAACCTGTGGAGCCAACCGAGGGACCTAATGGACCTCACAAATGGCGGGCTCCAATGATCCGAGATTAACCTACCAAACTCTTTGACCTTGTTAACCAACATTCATTAGCTACGGTAACACTCCACTATAGCCCGTAGTTGCACTCCCGTCAGTGCAGAATATTACGTGTCCACTGATATAACCAATTCCCATGAGTCGACCCTTCACAGGTTGTTTGTAGACACGGATGGATCAAATTACCGTTTTAACCCTGTGTCTACCTCTTGTTCCTTAAGTCTCCACTGCTCCTCTAATGAACAACATATTATGATGGTCCCACCATACACAACACCCTTCTCGGGCCAGTGAGAAGGTGGGCGCCCGTTGTCCAAGCCCTGGAGAAAGCACTTAAGGGAACAACCTCTCTAGTTTCCCTAAAGGCGGGAACGAGTGAATTCCATCTCGCGTAGTTAAGTTCCCAGCTCCCTACTTGGTCTTGTCCACGAGAGAGATAGGCATATTGGGTGAGTAATCGCGTGACCACCCTCACCGTGCACTAGTCAAAGAAACGAACCACTCGCAGTGAGGAGTCCGTAACACGCTCGAGATTCGGTCGAGTCACTAATGGTCATCTCACGACGTTATTAGTCCTCACATCACAGCGGTGTTACATCGATGGGTCTAATAATTCACGGTCCTGGTCTTGTACAATCTCATTGAACAGATGCCCCCACTCGCATGTCAACCACATGAACGAGTCGATCACCTCGTTTATATCTAATACAAAGCGGTCGCATCCATAGTGTATCCGAATTAGGTCTCCAACCCTATCCATATATCAGATATCGTTCGGGTCATTAACTCGAACGTTATCTTCCCTGTGTGTCCACTACACACCGTTCAAGTTCTAGTTCTCTCATAAATTCAATGACCCTGGAGCTTAGTTTATTGGAAAAGTTTATAAATATTGCGAGACACAAAGTGATGAAATAAATAACTCTTATTAATTTCAAACAATATATTACAAACACGAGATTAGGACAAAAATCCCAACAGGCGAATCTGGTCACTCTCACCCATACTAGTCAAAGGGCAATCCCTCGCGAACAGGACTTCGTAACCTGCTCATAATTGAGATCAAGTTGCCTAGGTCATCCTAGTGAAATAGAAACCTAGCTAGTCAACGGAGTTACATCTAGTGGTTACTATTTCGTGGTCTGGTCTTATGTAATCTCATTACATAGGATATCCCCACTCACATGTCATCTACACGAACACGTTAGGATCACAGTGTTTGTATCATATACAAAGTGGGCCACATCCATAGTTTTACCAGGGTAAGGTACCCAAACCTTATCCCGTTACTATAGACCCTTTAGGCTGTATCTCGAACCGAGATCCTTTATATGTACATTACATTCAGTTCAAGATACATTTTACAACCTTGGATGTTTAGTTTATTGGATTTAGGGTTAAAATATGGGGAATATTGTAAACAGGACCCGTGTTAGTTTGTGGAGAAAGTCTTCACTCTCGCAAGCGACTCAAGGATGGTATGGAGATATGATGACGTGGTCAGGTCGCAGGGGATCCTGGACCTAGGGCGTTACAAATGGTATGAGACAGAACCTCTCCCAGTAAGATGTGGTTCGGGGACGAACCATGGAAGAAACTGGTGGGCATGTGACACCCGAGAAAGAGGAGTACATGAATGAATTGAGTCCACATCCGAATGAGAGTGACCATGAGGATATGAAAGTATAATTGAGAAAGACTTAAAAGAATTGATTGTTACTACCTATACCAACAGGTACACCTTCCTTTTCGGTGGCTCAATCATAGGAACTCCAAAGTTAATCGTACTTGGCTTGGAGCAATTCTATGTTGAGTGACCTCTTGAGAATTTTCCTAAGAAGCATGTGAGTAAGGACAAAGCATGCTAAATGGACCCGTGTTGGTTTATGTGGAAAGTCTTCACTCTCGCAAGTGACTCAAGAATGGTATGGATGATATGGTGATGTGGCCAGGTCGCAGGAGATCCTGGGCCTGGAGCGTTACAAATGGTATCAAAGAAAAACCTCTCCCAGTATAGTTGGAAGTGGTGGGCATGTGACGCCCGAGAAATAGGGGTACATGAATGAATCGAGTCCACATCCAAATGAGAGTGACCATGAGGATATGAAAGTATAGTTGAGAACGATTTAAAAGAATTGATAGTTGCTACCTATACCAACAAAGTGTACCGTCCTTTTCGGTGGCTCAATCATAGAAACTTCAAAGTTAAGCGTGCTTGGCTTGAAGCAATTCTATGTTGGGTGACCTCCTGAGAATTTTCCTAGGGAGCATGTGAGTGAGGACAAAGCATGCCAAAAGGACCCGTGTTGGTTTGTGGGGAAAGTCTTCACCCTCGCAAGCGACTCAAGAATGGTATGATGATATGGTGACGTGGGCAGGTCGTAGGAGATCCTGGGCCTGGGGCATTACAAAATTCCTATTTTCCTTTATTATTATTATTATTATTATATGTTTTGGTAAAATTTTGGTGCCCGATTTTGCCTCCTAATTTCACAACACGTTATCAGCATGAGCCTCTATAATTTTTTCCGTTGAAGGTAGGTTCTAAAGGTACATTTTTTTAATTAAATGTTATTTTTTATATTTAGTTTATATTAAATTTCTAATATCAATACAATGTTTGTTTTGCAAAGTATTACTATAACAAACCTTACAAAATTAGAATTCACATCTTTTGACAATAATGGAAAAGATTATTGGTAATGTCTCGAATATGCTCCTGCAGTAGCAATATCGAAAGAGATGGTTTAAAAATATTTTGAACTCATAAATCTTGGCAAACTAGAGTAATGTTATTCCCTATAGTGAATGCTATGGATTTTAACAATCGTGATGGTCATTATAATCATTGAAATATCAAAAGAACCACACGAAATGTTAACTATAAAGGAAAAACTCCACAAAATAAGAGTTCAAGAGATGATGAACATAAATGCTTCCAAAGTGAAATGACTAAGCATTAGTCACGTACCTGTTGTACGCCCAAACACTCTATTGATCTCTATTAAACTTCCCTGAAGAAATAAGGAAAAATATAGAAGCAAATCTTGTTTATTAAGATAATGATATATTCAACCCATTCAGTATGAAAATTGGGATATGACAGACTCATTTATATCTCATGAAGAAAAGATCACCATAATCGATAGAATAACAAATGCTTCTTTTGATTTTGAGAATATATAACTAATGTTTTTTTCTATTTTTCTGTTCTTTTAATTTTGAATTTTTATATTATGAGTTATGTTTCTCTTATTATAATTATTTTTGTTTAATGAAGAGATATGGGCAATTTCCATATGTTGAGTGACTCAAAGATGAATCATGAAGATTTATGATTAGCAGATAGTGCAACAACACACACCAATACTAAAAAATAGAAATACTTTTTCAAATTGACAATGTTTGAAGCAAATGTTAATACTATATCAGGTTCTGCAAACATGATTGAAGGTTTTGAAAAAGCAAATTTATCTTTCCTAGAGGAACAAAATTTACAAATAATAATGTTTTGTTCTCTAGAAAATCAAAAAGAAAATTATTGGGTGTTAGAGATATACGTGACAATGGTTATCATGTTGAAACTGATCATAAAAATAATATAAAATGTCTCTATATTACATCTATTGTTTCACATGAAAAACGTATATTAGAAACACTGTCTGCTTTTTCTTCTAGGTTATATTATACTCATATATGGGTAATTGAAATATAAGCAACAGTGAACTAAAAGTTCATGAATCCATAAATATTCAGTGTTTACCATGATCGATTGGGTCATCCAGGGTCAATAATGATGAGAAAAATTATTACACATGGATATCAATTAAAGAACTAGAAGATTCTTCAATCTAATGAAATGTCTTGTGATGCTTGCTCTCAAGGAAAATTAATCATTAGACTATCACCAACTAAAGTGGAAATTGAATCACCTGCATTTTTGGAACGAATTCATGGTGATATATTTGAACCTATTAACCCAACAAGTGGACCATTTAGATATTTCATGGTATTGGTTGACCCACCCAACAGATGGTCACATGTATATTTATTATCAAGTCGAAATCTTGCATTTGCAAGGCTACTTACTCAAATAATTAAGTTAAGAGCACAGTTTCCTAATTATACAATTAAGACCATTCGTCTTAATAATGTTGTTGAATTTACTTCCCAGACATTCAAAATTATTGCATAGTCATTGGGATAAATGTTAAACATCATGTAGCTCATGTTCATACACAAAATGGTTTAGCATAATCATTTATAAAATGCTTACAATTAATTTCTAGGTTGATGCTTATGAGAGCAAAGCTTCCAATATCTGTATGGGGTCATGTTATTTTTCATGTTGCGTCTCTGACACGCATTAGACCAGTAGCGTATAATAAGTACTCTCTAATGCAATTAGCTTATAGCTAACAACCAAATATATCTCATTTGAAAATTTTTGGATGTGCAGTATATGTTCCAATGGCTCCACCACAACGTACTAAGATGGGTCCTCAGAGGAGGTTAGGAATATATGTTGGATATGATTCTTCATCAATTATTAAATATCTTGACCCCCTGACGGGTGATGTATTTACTGCACGATTTGCTGATTATCATTTTAATGAAACAAATTTTCCAACATTAGGGGAGGAATTAAGAAGTTGGAAAAAGAGATTATATGAGATGCATTGTTATTATCTTATTTAGATTCCCGTACAGATCAATGTGAACTTGAAGTTCAAAAGATAATTCATTTGCAAAATATAACAAATCAATTACCAGATGCATTTACAGATGCTAAAAGAGTAACTAAATCATATATACCAGCTGGAAATACTCCATAAAAAATTGATATCCCAATACAACAAGTTATCAGTAATGAGTATGGGGTACACCAGAAGCGTGGTAGACCAATGAGTTCCAAAGATAAAAATCTTCGGAAAATAAAAGTAGTTAGTAATCAAAATGATACAATGAAAGTATGGAGGTTTCAGAAAAAATCTAGAATACAACTACTGACAAAAGTATTGATAAAAGTCCAATACTTGAGAATAACAATGAAATTTCTATAAATTATATTATAACAGGATAAAGATAGAACCAAAATGATATAGTTGTTGACAACATTTTTGCTTATAATGTTGCTCATGATATTATTCATGAAGATGATGATTCTGATCCAAAATCCATAGAAGAATGTTAACATAGAAATGATTGACTTAAATGGAAAGAAACAATCCAGGTAGAATTAAACTCACTTTCAAAATGTGAGGTTTTTGGACTAGTAGTCCAGACACCAGAATGTGTTAAACCTGTGGGATATAAATGAGTATTTGTAAGGAAGAGAAATGAAAAGAATGAGGTCACAAGATATAAAGCGAGACTTATTGCACAAGGATTCTCGCAAAGACCTGGTATTGATTGTGAGGAGACATATTCTCTTGTGGTGGATGCAATAACATTAAGATATCTAATTGACTTGATTGTATATGAAAATCTTGACATGAATCTAATGGATGTAGTCACGACATATTTATATGGATCTCTGGATAATGACATTTATATCCCGGAAGGATTAATAATGTCAGAACCATATTCTCGGGAATTGTATTCAATAAAGTTACAGAGATCACTATATGGATTAAAACAATCAGGACGAATGTAGTATAATCGCCTGAGTACATATTTGTTGAAAGAAGGATATCAAAATAGTTCAATATGTTTGTGTGTTTTTATAAGAAATCGCAGTCAGGATTTGTTATTATAACTATATATGTTGATGACTTAAATATAATTGGAACTCCTAAACAGTTATCAAAGGCAATAAAATATCTTAAGAAAGAATTTGAGATGAAAGATCTTGGAAAAACAAAATTTTGCATTGATTTGAAAATTAAACATTTAGCCAATGGGATATTTATTCATCAGTCAACTTATACAGGAAAAATCTTTAAAAGGTTCTATATGTGGACAAAGCACACCCATTGAACATTCCAATGGAAGTTCGTTCAATGGATGTAAAGCGTTCATTGGATGTAAAGAAAAATATATTTCGACCTCGAGATGATAACGAAGAACTTCTTGGTCCTGAAGTACCATATCTTAGTGCAATTGGTGCACTTTGTATCTTGCTAATAATACAAGACCAGATATCGCATTTTCGGTAAATTCGAGATATAGTTATTGTCCAACAAAAAGACACTGGAATGGAATTAAACATATACTTCGTTATCTTCGAGGAACGATTGATACAAATCCAATTTTGATCTAGTTGGTTATGCAGATTCTGGATATTTATCTGATCCACACAAAGCTAGATCTCAAACAGGTTATCTATTCACATGTGGAGGTACCGTTATATCATGGTGATCAGTGAAACATACCATAACAACCACTTCTTCAAATCATACTGAAATCCTTGCAATTCACGAAGCAAGTCGAGAATGTGTATGGCTAAAATCGATGACTCAACACATTTGTGAAACATATGACTTGTCTTCTAGTAAACATCTTCCAACAATATTATACGAAAACAACACAACTTGTATAATCCAAATAAAGGGAGGCTACATCAAAGGAGATAGAACGAAACATACCTCACCAAAGCTTTTCTACACTCATGATCTTGAAGAAAATGACGACATCATTGTACAACAAATTTGTTCGAAGGATAATCTTGCAAATTTATTTCCAAAGACATTACCAATTGCAACATTTAAAAAATTAGTACATAACATTGGAATGCAGCGACTCAGAGATCTCACGTGATGTTCTCTATGAGGGGGAGCGAATGTATTATAATAAACTATATAAAATATGTACTCTTTTTCCTTCACTAGGGGGTTTTCCCCAGTAAGGTTTTAACGAGGCATTTTTATATAAATGAGCATCTAAGGGGGAATATTGTGAATATTACACATGTAGATGCTCATCTATGTGTCCCTTTGACACTCTTGCCAAGTGGCAACTTCTCCATAGTCAATGTGTCACCCATGCGTCTTGCAAACACCTGATTTGTGTCCAATTGTTCCACATCCTTCTTGTCATTTTGCCTATAAATAGTGGCTTATGGTGGTTTATGTTGTATGCACAATTTGTGAGTATAGACCAATTATCTTTTATTCCCTCCACTTTCTTTCTTTAAATTTTCTTTCTTTATTAAATTCCATTTTGTTTTATTATTAATATTATATACATATTTATATTAAATTCCTCTTTTCCTTTATTATTATTATTATTATTACTATATGTTTTTGTAAAATTTTGGTGGTCGATTTTCCCTCCTAATTTCACAACAATGATAAATTTATACGTTTTTTTTTTTTTTATGAAAAAGTTTTTAGAAGAAAAATTAGTTTTATTTTTTGTAAGGTGTACTGGTCATTGAGTAAAATATTTTAATTTTTTTCACTTAATAAAAATTCCAATTTGATTCACAATATAAATTTTTTTACAAATATTTTTTTGTGGTCATTTTTGTTTCTTCTATTTAATTTTTGTAAGTTATAAATTTGATCTCTATTTTAGGTGGATACTTTAAGCATTTACGGAGTTCTACTCTACTCGATTACGATCACAATATGAACAAACGACTTTCTCACAATAAATTTGACTAAAACAAATTCTCACTCATTAAAAATTTCAAAAAAAAGAGCACATAAGGAAAGTCAACAAAATATCAATAAAAAGGAAGAGAATAGTGACTATGCATTTCACATTAGAATACAATGATCCAATTAGAAACAATCAACATATTTAATAAAGATAAAGAAAAAAAGATGAGAGAAAAAAGTATTCTAACTCCAACTCTTTTCAAATTCTCGTCATCAATTTTGCATGACGATGGTGGTCTGGATCAACTATAGTGTGATGTTGGAAAAAATGACATAAACAAATGTAGCTTTTGTTGTTGTTGTTTTAATGTGAAAGGGAAGAAGGTGAGAAAAAAATGATAATATTGTTGTTTGGAGGGAAAAAATGGTGGAAGAAGGAAAAATGAAAAATGGTGGAGAAAAGAAAGAGTCTTTTTCTTTAGAAAAGTGTGTGGGAGAGAAGGGAGATGGAGATTTTGGAAAAAAAGGGGAAGACGGATAAAAAGAAAAATTGGTGGAGATGAAGTTGTTGTAGAAAAAAAAAAGGGAGCGGGAGGATCAAATTGGGTTTTTTTTATTAATATTGTTAATTTTTAAACTTATTATAAAAATATTGTATTTTTAAAACTATTTATAAAATATTGTTATTCTTTTACAAGTGGCAGATGGTAGACGACGACCACGAATGCAGACTGCGGAGGATGGTCGTCCTCTTGAAGAAATGACCATCTATCGTAAACCAGATGGTCGTTTCTTAAAGAGACAACCATCCTCCACGTTGCGTGTATTCAAACTTGGTCGTCTCTCATCTTTTAAAATGACAGATTCGTTTTTAATATGGTCGTCTCTTGAAGTGACGACTATGACAGAGGTTTTTCACCTCCATCTTCCTCACAAAGTTACCCATTTTTCATGTTTCATCCCTCTCTTCAAAAACGAAAACAACTCCACTTCGCCATTTTTAATCTTCTTGTGTGCCCCACCCTTCTATCCATTATTTTATAGTCTACTCCACCATATTTGTTCTCTTCGAACCTAATCATTGTCCGTATTGTGGAGTAGAAAAATCGTGGACCATCATTTTCATAAACATTGTCGGATTCGTAAGTTTTCTTCATTTTTTTACTTTTTCTTTAAATTTGACTTGTGTATATGGAACTCTTTTCATTTCAACGATCTCTACACGCGATCTCACGACCAAACTGTTTGGACACCTCCAAATAGTCTTCTCGATTGTTCTCGATCGGTTGAGGGAGAGTTGTGGGACTCCCTTTTGTTTTTGGGTGAGGAGAAATTTTGTGAGAGTAGAGAGAATTTGAGAGAGAACTTTCTTCTCTTGGATGCCAAATACAAAAAATGAACAAGTGAAGTGCAAAAGGCTTCTCACCAAGCCTTTATATAATTGTGAGTAGTGTAATTGAAATCTCCACCAAAACACCATTTTACCACAACCTTATAATATGCAAATCATATTTGCATATTACATATAATATGATATCTCATACCTTATTATATAAATCTCATTTATATAATTGTGGAATTTTAAATTGAATCACATTCAATTTAATTTCTCTCAATCCAATTTCTCAAAATTAGCACTAATTAATGAATTAGGCTAACCTACAGTTTATTATGAATCTCATTCACATCAAACTATATGTTTTGTCAACTATATAACAAATAAATGTTATAAATGCCCAAATAATGAATTTGAACACTTCAAATTCACATCAAACTGTAAACCCTTAATTTATCAAGTTTGAGCCAATCAAGGGACCTAATGGACCTAGAGATGATGAGCTCCAATGATACGAGATTAATTAGTCAAACTCTTTGACCCAGTTATTCAACATTCATTAGCTACGGTAACACTCCACTAAAGCCCGTAGCTGCACTCTTATCACTGTAGGACAAGTTGTGTCCATCGATATAATCAATACCCGTGAGTCGACCCTTCACAGGTTGTTCGTAGACACTGCTGGGTCAAATTATCGTTTTACTCCTGTGTCTACCTCTTGTTCCTTAAGTCCCACTGCTCCTCTAATGAACAACTACGTTGCATGGTCCAACCATAAACATCCCTCTCGGGCAAGTGAGAGGGTGGGCGCCCGTTGTCCAAGCCCTGGAGGCAACACTTAAGGGAATAAACCCTCTAGTCTCCTTTATTCGAGAACGAGTGAATTCCATCTCGCATAGTCAAGTTCTCAGCTCCCCACGTGGTCCTGTCCTTGAGAAGATAGGCATATTGGATGAGTAACTGTGACCACCCTAACTCGTACTAGTCAAAGGACATATCCCCGCAGACAGGAGTCCGTAACACGCTCAGGATTAAGGTTGAGTCACTAATGGTCATCTACGAAGTTATTAGTCCTATACTGTTAACGGTGTTACATCAGTAAGTCTAATAATTCACGGTCCGGTCTTGTACAATCTCATTGCACAGGATGCCCCACTCACATGTCAACCACATGAACGAGCTGGATCACCTTGTTGTATCTAATACAAAGCGGGTCGCATCCACAGCGTATCCAGGATTAGGTCTCCAACCCTATCCGTATACTGTAGACCGTTCGGGTCATTAACTCGAACGCGATCCTCCCTTTGTGTCCACTACACACCATTCAAGTTCTAGTTCTCTAATAATTCAATGATCCTTGAGCTTAGTTTATTGGATTAAGTTTATAAATATGCGAGACACAAAGTGATGCAAAATAACTATTATTTATTTCAATAAGGAATATTACAAACTTACACGAGATTAGGACATACATCCCAACAATGACAACCTAAGGAATGCAAAGTGAATTAAATGAAGGAAAATGGCAATAGTGTCACTGTGGGGTTGTAGGAGGATGGTTCAATTATGTGGAGCAACAGATCAAGAGTTTAAGTGTCCTCAATGAAGTTAAGCAGGACTGAACTTTCTTAGGGGCTAATTAAACCACTGTAGCAAAAGCTTTCTGGTTCATTCTCATTTTTTATAGTGTTATGTTACAGTTTACTTTTGGTTGAATTTCATATTACTCAGGGAAGAGTAATAATTAAGTTTGGGGACTTTATAGCTCTGCAAAATAAAGCTATCAAGTGACTTGTTTTGAGTAAAGGGAGTCTCTTTTAGTTGAGCTTATTGTCTTTCTTAGCTAGAAGTTATCTTTAGAGTAGTAAAAGTCCCCTTTATTTGACAAAGTCCTTCTATTGTGCTTTAAGTATAGTTGTATCTGACTGGTGTCATGGTGATCTTTGTAGAGGGAATTGCTACAACATAAAACAAAAGTGATGAAGTCTTAACAAGGACATGTTGTAGCATCTGTTGCAAAAGTGGAAGAAAACACCCATTGTTGGAGCAAAGAAATGCAAGAATACTGAAGTTGAGGTTGTGTCTCAAGCAATCAGTATGAAAGTGTGAGCAATTGGAACACGTGGTAGCTACATCAATTAATGAATCTGACAGCTAACACTAACTGGACCAATGAGAGGTTGCCATTGAGAGTGTCCTTGCCACTAAAACCTTGATTTCAATGTTGGGAGGTTGTATTTAAGCTCCTTTTTTTCCATTTTGAGAACAGGACTAAAGAGTGCAGGAGTCCTTTTTACGATAATATAGTTTTTGAGTCTAGTTTTAGGGAAAAAGAGGAAGCCGAGAAGGAGGTAGAGTTGTCAATTGGAAAGAAGACATATTGGGAAAGAAGGTTGGTCTCACTCTTGGGAGCTTACACTTATCTTATCCTATTTTTGTTATTAATTTAAGTTCTGTTTATGTTTACATTTTATTCTAAAATCTTTGTTTCTCATTTAGACCTTGCAATGCTTTGTCAATCTAATTCGAGTTTCACTATCCGTTTGTGTTTCTTAATCATGAACTAAAGTAGCTTGGGGTAAGAATTAGGGGAAGTTATTATGGATTTAAGCTAAATGATATAGCATGATCTGCAGTATACCTCACTTTTAATCATTGTGTGCCTAATTAAACTGAAATTCGTCTAGCCAATTGGTTTTAATTGTGTTTAATTATTTTGAATTTAGGAAAAGGAAGGATAAACTGATCTCTTTGATTAACATTAGTTTTGATTAGGGGTAAGCCCCAAGCTAATTGAGGATACTAGGGATAGTAGCTCACCTAATGAATGCATAGAGAGGGTATGATAGAAGTAATATAATGGGAATTAATTGCTTCTATTTAAAATCTCTAGAAGGAGTCTGTGATGACCTTGCAGTGTTGGAGCAAGATCTATGTTGTAGCATTTAGCTCAATGAAGCATAACTATCCTCCTAATTCATCCCCTGTTTAAAACAATTGATCAAAGGTGTTATTCTTGCATTTTCAAAGTTCTGTGATTTTACTTGTCTTTTTTATTGTTAGTTAATTTTCAAGTTTATCAAGCATTTAATTTTCAAGTTTATCAAGCATTCACCTTAATTTTTGGTTACCTTAGTGGTTCATCATAATTAGCTCAAGTTTAGTAATCCTTATATTCACTAAATCCTTGAGGAAATGATTAAATTACTTATCACTTGTTGCAACAAGTTGTGTACACTTGCATTGTTCAAGGTTATTTGTTGACAAAAGTCTACACATCCCTTTTAGCAATAGTAGGTTTGGAAGGGGTGGCCAGATTAGGCTTCATTCAGTTAGACTTGCACTTTATTAATGCACTAATAGAGAGGTGGAGGCCGGAGATGTTGGGATTTTATGCCCTAAACTCGTGTAGTTTGTAAATATCCGATAAATTCAATAAAGAGTTATTATTCATCATTTCTCATGCTCTCGCTTTTAAAACTTAAAATCCAATAAACTAAGCTACAGGGTTATGATTATGAGAACTTGAACAGTGTGTAGTAGACACATAGGTAGGATCGTATTCAAGTGTGTAACCCAAATGGTCTATATTATATGGATAAGATTGGGAACCTCATTCTGGTAACACTATGGATGCAATCCACTTTGTATTTGATACAAACGAGGCATCCAACTCGTTCATGTAGCTGACATGCGAGTGGGGGCATCATGTGCGATGAGTTCATACAAGACTGGACCGCAAATTATTAGCCAACTAATGTAAACCATTAATAGATTAGGTCTAATTATTCATAGATAACCATTAGTGACTTGACCTGAATCCTGAGCGAGTTACGAACTCCTGTCTGTGAGGGTTTGTCCTTAGACTAGTATGGGTGAGAGTGACTAGACTTGTCGACTCAATATGCCTACCTTCTCAGGGACAAACCTCGTGGAGAGATGGGAAACTTAACTCCGCGAAATAGAATTCACTTGTTCCCGAGCTAGGAAATTTAGATAGGTTATTCTCTTAAGGACTGTATCCAGGTCTTGAACAATGGGGCTCCACCCTCTCACGACCCCGAGAGCGACTTTGTTTATGGTAGGACCATAAACTAGTTGTTCATTAGAGGATCAATGCTACTTAAGGAGTAAGAGATAATCACAGGGGTAAAACGACAATTGACCTAGTTGTGATTACAAACAACCTGTGAAGGGTCGTTTCACGAACATTGGTTAAATTAATGGACACAACTTGTTCTACAGTGAGGAGAGTGCAGCTACGAGTCTATAGTGGAGTGACTCGTAGTTAATGAATGTTGGTCAACGGGTCAAAGAGTTTGATCAGTTTGCCTCATATCATTGGAGCTCATGAACTGTAAGTCCATTAGCTCCCTCCGTTGGCTCAACATGGAAATATCAAGGGTATAAAGTTTTGGAGCAAACTTGAAGTGTTCAATTTCGTAAATGGGAGTTATATCGATTATATGTGATATGATCTATATAATATATAGTTTATCGTTATTTATTGGTTTAGTTGTACGCAAAATTTGCTATGATTATGTGTGCTTTCATGTGTTTATATGTGTATTCTGTAGAAACCAAGCACTTAGAGAGAAATCAGAGAATTGTGAAGTAATTGGACGAATTTGGAGCGATCTGAGGCTATGATTGAGGATCTTAGAGTTGAAGAGGAAGAACAAGACATTTGAACTCGAGAGCATAACGTTGCAACACTACATCAATAGCTTTTCAACCCTAAGGACCCAGAGGCAGAGTGTTACAGTGTTATAAGCTAAAATCAAAATTTTATTTTTTATAAAACTTGAGGGACAACATTGGTGTTGGGGCTTGTGCCCTAAAACTCGTAGTTTGTAATTATGTTATAATTATTGTAATAAAGTGTTATTATTTCAATAAAGAGTTATTGTTTGATATTGCCATTGTTTTAATCCTAAATCCAATAAACTAAACATCCAAGAATGTAAAATGTATCTTTAACTGAATGTTGTGTACATAAAAAGGATATTGGTTCGAGATACAACCTAAAGGGTCTATAGTAAGGAGATAAGGTTTGGGTACCTGTCTATAGTAAGGGGATAAGGTTTGGGTACCTAACCCTGGTAAAATTATGGATGTGGCCCACTTTGTATATGATACAAACACTGTGATCCTAACGTGTTCGTGTAGATGACATGTGAGTGGGGATATCCTATGTAATGAGATTACATAAGATCGGATCGCAAAATAGTAACCACTAGGTGTAACTCCGTTGACTACTTAGGTTTCTATTTCACTAGGATGACCTAGGCAAATTGATCTCAATCCTAAGCAGGCTACGAACTCCTGTTCGCGAGCGATTTTCCTTTGACTAGTATGGGTGAGAGTGGCTAGATTCGCCGACTCAATATGCCTACCTTCTTGGGGACAAGACCGAGTGAGCAGCTGGGGACTTAGCCTAGCAAGATGGAATTCACTCCTTCCCGCCTACCAGGGTAAGTAGATGAATGTTCCCTTAAGTGGGTAAGTAGATGAATGTTCCCTTAAGTGGTGTCTCCGGGACTTGAACAAAGGGCCCGACCCTCTCATTGGCCCGAGAGGGACTTCTGTTTGTTGGTAGGACCACAAACAAATTGTTCATTAGAGGAGCACTGGTACTTAAGGTACAAGGTGTAATCCAGGGGTAAAACGGTAATTTAACTCAACTGGTGTTACGAACATTCGTAAAGGATTGACTTGCTGTTATTGGTCAATATCCGTGGATACATAAATATATATGCAGTGAGAAGAGTGCAGTTATGGGACTTTAGTGAGTGATCCTGTAGTTAACGAATGTTGATTTGGAGGTTAATGAGATTAACCGAGTAATCTCGTATCGTTGGAGCCTATAAACTTAGGCTAAATCAATATAAGCGTTATACTGGTAGACTTAGGTAAATATTAGCCGATTTATCTAGGTCAATCCCGAATAATATAAAGTGTTGAGTGGAGGAAATAAAGTGTATAAGATACATTTAATTTTTCGACCACAAATCTCTGTTAAAGTCCGCACCGTGAGATCCATACTCGGCCTCGTGGCGCAAATGGGAGCGTCCCCCTTCGGATGGTATTTGTATGGATCAATATCATAATGGATGGAGAGAGTACTTATAGTGAGTGGGAGCGGGACTTGTGAAAATGGGACCCACGGTCTCTTATTTCGATTCACACCGTGAGACCCCTATGATCCGCCTGCTAGTTTGGCTCGACTGCACAATCCCTTCCGGAGGGCCTTGATCATGGGAGTCTAACACCGTGAATTCTCAAAGGATACTGCTTCCTTGTTGGTTTTCCTTCTTGGTTCACCCTTCGGTGGCTATTGTTTGGACGGATACTTGGAAACTTAAAAATTGAGGGTGACACTCACGGGATTCATTAAGAGTTAATGGATTTTGACTGAAAAATGGTAACTGGACGCCTAATGGAATAACAGTTATTCTTGTATTAGGGTTTGGTCGAGAAAGTCTCGTCCTAGAGGAGGAGTGTTTCTGTTCACCTTTTGGTGACGGTCATTCTAAACCTTTGGGATATGATTGCAAATTTTTAAATGACCTAGGGATCATAGGATAAATTTTTGCTAAAACTTGATTATATTTGAAAAAGTTTTGCAAGACTGACACAAAGTATTTTACTTGATTTTTCAGCAAAATGTCTAGCTCAATAATAGCGTTACTAGCATCCGACAAATTAGTGGGAGATAATTTCCAAACATGGAAAAACAATATAAACACGATTCTAGTAACTGACGATCTTAAGTTCGTGCTCACTAAGGAGTGTCCTCAATTGCCGAGCTCGACTGCGTCACGAAGTGTTCATGATGCATATGATGGGTGGATCAGGGCCAATGAAAAGGACAAGGTCTACATAATTGCCAACTTGTCTGAAGTCTTGGCAAAGAAGCATGAGCTGATGATCACTGTCAAGGAGATCATGGAGTCCTTGCAGAAAATGTTTGGACAGTAGTCCTTTCAGGTCCGACATAACTCGTTCAAACACGTCCTTAACGCCCGGATGAAAGAAGGGACCTCTGTCCGAAAATACGTTCTAGACATGATGACCCACTTTAATCTAGCGAGATTAATGGGGCTTCGATTGATGAGTCGAGTCAGGTCAGCTTTATTTTGGAGACTCTTCTGAAGAGTTTCCTTCAGTTTCGTAGCAATGTTGTTATGAACAAAATTAGCTACACTCTGACCACCCTTCTGAACGAGTTACAAATCTTCCAGTCCTTTATGAGGGTAAGGACACCGAAAGCTGAGGCAAATGTTGCCTTCATGTCCTATCACAGGGGTTCGACCTTTGGGACAAAATCTGTGGCTCCTTCTGACCCGAAAGGGAAGAAGAAAAAGATGAAGAAGGGCAAAGCTGACCGCGCTGCCGCCCAAAAGAGCAAAAAGGTCAAGGAATTTGCAAAGAAAGGAAAGTGTTTCCACTGCAATGGGGACGACCACTGGAAGCGTAACTGTCCCAAGTTCCTTGCCGATAGGAAGAATACAAGTAAATGTGATTCACTAGTAACTGAAATCTGTTTAGCGGAGAGTAATGACTGTGCCTGGATATTGGATTCGGGCGCCACTAACCACGTTTGTTCTTCCTTTCATGGAATTTGTTCCTGGCAGCAGTTGCGAGACGGTGACGTGACTCTACGGGTTGGATCTGGAGAGATTGTCTCTGCTGCAGCGATCAACATGGTGAAGCTCTTTTTCGGTAGGAATTACATTTTATTAGATGATTTGTATATAGTTCCAAGGTTTACTAGAAACCTCGTTTCTAGTTTCTGCTTAATTGAACAATGTATTGTTGTTTCCTTTGAATCTAATAAAGCGTTTATTTCTTTCAAAGGCTATTTACTTTGTTCTGCTTCACTTGAGTCTAATCTGTATGTTTTGAAACCAAATTCGATCAAAAGCGTTTTGAATACTGAATTATTTAAAACAGCAGAAACACGAACCAAAAGAGTAAAATTTTCTCCAAAAGAAAATGCCCATCTTTGGCATCTTCGGTTAGGCCACATTAATGTCAATAGGATTGAGAGACTAGTGAAGAGTGGACTTCTAAGCGAGTTGGATGAAAACTCTTTACCGGTATGTGAATCATGCCTCGAAGGACAAATGACCAAACGTCCTTTTAGTGGAAAAGGATATAGAGCCAAAGAGCCCCTTGAGCTTATACATTCTGACCTCTTTGGTCCGATGAGTGTTAAAGCACGAGGTGGTTACGAATACTTTGTATCTTTTATAGATGACTATTCAAGGTATGGGTATATTTACCTAATGCATAGGAAGTTTGAAACTCTTGAAAAGTTCAAGGAATACAAGACTGAGGTTGAGAACCTGTTAGGTAAAACGATTCAAACACTTCGATCAGATCGAGGTGGAGAGTATATGGACACATAATTCTAGGACTATATGATAAAATATGGAATTACGTCCCAACTCTCAGCACCTGATATGCCACAACAGAATGGTGTATCGGAGAGGAGAAACAGAACCCTATTGGACATGGTTCGGTCGATGATGAGTTATGCTCGTCTCCCTGATTCTTTTTGGGGTTACGCAGTGGAGACTACTATCTATATTTTGAACAACGTTCCGTCGAAGAGTGTTTGTGAAACACCTTTCGAACTCTGGAATGGACGTAAAGGCAGTTTACACCATTTCATAATTTAGAAATGCTCGACCCACATGTTGGTGTCAATCCCGAAAAAGATGGAACCCCGTTCAAAATTGTGCCTATTTGTAGGTTACCCAAAAGAGACAAGGGGTGGTCTATTTTACGATCCTAAGGAAAATAGGGTGTTTGTGTCAACAAATGTCACTTTCCTTGAGGAAGATCATGTCAAGGATCATTTTCCTAGAAGAAAAATCGTGTTAAACAAAATGGACAGTACGTCAGCAAGAGTTGCTGATGGGACTAGTACGTCAACAAGTGTTGTTGATCCTAGCACGTCTAGTCAAGTCCGTTCCGAAGAGTTGGGAATGCCTCGACGTAGTGGTAGGGTTGTGAGACAGCCTGAATGTTACATGGGTTTAGCTGAAACCCAAGTCGTCATTCCTGATGATGACTGCGAGGATCCATTGACCTATGATCAGACAATGACAGACGTTGACAAAGACGAATGGATTAAAGCTATGGACTAGGAAATGGAGTCGATGTACTTCAATTTCGTCTGGGAGCTTTTGGATCAACCGGATGGGGTAAAACCTATAGGTTACAAATGGATCTACAAGCGTAAACGTGGCGTAGATGGGAAGGTGCAGACCTTCAAAGCACGATTAGTGGCAAAGGGTTTTACCCAGGTTGAAGGGGTTGACTATGAGGAAACCTTTTCACCTGTTGCCATGGTAAAGTCGATCAGAATTCTTCTTACCATTGTCGCATATTATGACTATGAGGTATGGCATATGGATGTCAAGACCGCCTTTCTGAATGGCAACCTTGACGAGACCATCTACATGGACCAGCCCAAGGGGTTCATAACCCAAATCCAAGAGCAAAAGGTTTGCTGGCTTCATAGGTCTATTTATGGACTGAAACAAGCCTCGAGGTCTTGGAATATAAGGTTTGATGACGCGATCAAATCTTATGGCTTTGATCAGAATGTTGACGAGCGTTGTGTCTACAAGAAAATCGTCGACAAAACTGTTGCATTTTTTATATTGTACGTGGATGATATCCTTCTCATTGGGAATGAGGTAGGATTTCTTACTGACGTAATGAAATGGCTAGCTTCGCAATTCTAAATGAAAGATTTGGGAGAAGCACAATATGTTCTAGGTATCTAGATTGTCCAGAATCGAAAAAACAGAACGCTGGTCATGTCTCAGGCGTCTTATATTGACAAGATGTTGTCTAGATATAAGATGCAGAACTCCAAGAAGGGTTTGTTTCCTTTCAGGCATGGGGTTCACCGGTCTAAGGATCGATGTCCTAAGACTCCTCAAGAGATTGAGGATATGAGAGGAATCCTTTATGCTTCAGCTGTTGGGAGCCTCATGTATGCCATGTTGTGTACTAGGCCCGACACCTGTTATGCAGTTGGGATTGTCAGTAGGTATCAATCCAATCCAGGATTAGATCATTGGACAGCCGTAAAGGCAATCCTCAAGTATCTTAGGAGAACGAGGAACTACAACCTAGTGTATGGGAGTGATGATTTGATCCTTACGGGATACACAGACTCTGACTTTCAGACCGATAAGGATTCTAGGAAATCCACTTCGGGGTCAACCTTCATTCTGAATAGAGGAGCTGTAGTATGACGAATCATCAAGCAGGGATGCATCGTTGATTCCACTATGGAAGTTGAGTACGTTGCGGCTTGTGAAGCTGCAAAGGAAGCTGTTTGGAAGTTATTCCAAATATGAACTTGTCGATCACGCTGTGTTGTGACAACCGTGGTACTGTAGCCAACTCCAGAGAGCCTTGGAACATAAGAGAGGCAAACACATTGAGCGGAAGAATCATCTGATACGGGTGATTATGCACCGTAGTGCGTGACAGTCACGCAGATAGCGTCGAAGCACAACGTTGCTGATCCATTTACAAAGCCCCTCACGACTAAGGTGTTTGAGGGTCACCTAGAGAGTCTAGGTCTTCGAGTGCTTCCTCACTAGGCCAAGTGGGAGTATTGTTAAGTAGTCAAGTGGGAGTATTGTTAATGGTATTCAATGCCCTAGTTTATTGTATTACTTTATTGTAATTATTGTACATTTGAGAAATGTATGTTTACTCCACTAGCTTAGTCCAAGTGGGAGTTTGTTGGGATATATGTCCTAATCTTGTTTTGTTTGTAATATTACAATTTGAAATAATAAGAGTTATTTCTTTCATCACTGTGTGTCTCACATTTTTACAAACTTTGTCCAATAAACTAAGCTCCAGGGTCATTGAATTTATGAGAGAACTAGAACTTGAACGGTGTGTAGTGAACACACAGGGAGGATCACGTTCGAGTTAATGACCCGATCGGTCTACAGTATATGGATAGGGTTGGAGACCTAATCCTTGATACGCTGTGGATGCGACCCGCTTTGTATTAGATACAAACGAGGTGATCTGACTCGTTCATGTGGATGAAATGCGAGTGGGGGCATCCTGTGCAATGAGATTGTACAAGACCGGACTGTAAATTATTAGACCTACTGATGTAACACCGTTAACAGTATGGGACTAATAACTTCGTAGATGACCATTAGTAACTCGATCTGAATCTTGAGCGTGTTACAGACTCCTGTCTGCAGGGGTCTGTCCTTTGACTAGTACGGGTGAGGGTGGTCACAGTTACTCGCCCAATATGCCTATCTTCTCAAGGACAGAACCACGTGGGGAGCTGGGAACTTAACTACGCGAGATGGAATTCACTCGTTCCCAACTTTGGGGAAACTAGAGGGGTTGTTCCCTTAAGTGTTGTCTCAAGTACTTGGACAACGGGTGCCCACCCTCTCACTGGGCCGAGAAGGATGTTGTGTATGGTTGGTGTTGGGATTATTATCCTAATCTCGTGTTTGTAAAATATTGTTTGAAATTAATAAGAGTTATTCATTTCATCACTTTGTGTCTCGCAATATTTATAAACTTTTCCAATAAACTAAGCTCCAGGGTCATTGAATTTATGAGAGAACTAGAACTTGAACGGTGTGTAGTGGACACACAGGGAGGATCACGTTCGAGTTAATGACCCGAACGGTCTACACTATATGGATAGGGTTGGAGACCTAATCCTGGATACACTGTGGATGCGGCCCGCTTTGAATTAGATACAAACGAGGTGATCTGACTCGTTCATGTAGTTGACATGCGAGTGGGGGCATCCTGTGCAATGAGATTGTACAAGACCGGACCGTGATTTATTAGACCTACTGATGTAACACCGTTGACAGTAAGAACTAGTAACTTCGTAGATGACCATTAGTGACTCGACACAAATCACGAGCGTGTTACTACGACTCGCCATCTGCGAGGTCCGTTCTATGACTAGTACGGGTGAGGGTGGTCACAGTTACTCGCCCAATATGCCTATCTTCTCAGGGACAAAACCATGTAGGGAGCTGGGAACTTAACTACGCGAGATGGAATTCACTCGTTCCGGCCTTTAGGGAAACTAGAGGGGTTGTTCCCTTAAGTCTTCGTCTCCGGGAGCTTGGACAACGGGCGCCCACCTTCTCACTGACCCGAGAAGGGTGTTGTGTATGGTCGGACCATCACAATATGTTGTTCATTAAAGGAGCAATGGGGACTTAAGGAACAAGAGGTAGACACAGGGGTAAAACGGTAATTTGACCCAGCCGTGTCTATGAACAACCTGTGAAGGGTCGACTCATGTGTATTGGTTATATCAGTGGACACGTAATATTCTCGCGACCGGGGAGTGCAGCTATACGGGTTATAGTGGAGTGTTACCGTAGCTAATGAATGTTGGTTAACCGGGTCAAAGAGTTTGACAGGTTAATCTCGGATCATTGGAGCCCGTCACTGTAGGTCCATTAGGTCCCTCGGTTGGCTCCACCTGGATTAAAAAGAAGGGTTAATGTTTTGGTATGAAACTGAAGTGTTCAATTTCACTTTAAGGGCATTTGTGTCATTTATATGAGATTTGAATGGTATAATATATAGTTTAATGTGAATGAGATTCATAATAAACTATAGGTTAGCCTAATTGTTGAATTAGGGCTAATTGGAGAAATTGATTGAGAGAAATTAAATTGGATGTGATTCAATTTAATTAATCCACAATTATTGCAAATGAGATTTGCAATATGAGAAATGAGATATCTTATATTATGTGGTTATGCAAATGAGATTTGCATAACCTATACTTGTGGTAAAGTGGTAATTATGTGGACATTTTAACTCCACCAATTTCACTATATAAACCCTTCTTGCAAGAAGGATTGAAACTTAATCGCTCATTTTTTTATTTTCATCAAAGAAGAGAAGAAGAACTCTCTCAATTCTCTCTCAAATTTCCTTCTTCTCCAAAACTAAGATCCCACCATCTTCCCTTCTCCAAAAGAGAACAACCGAGAAGATCGCTTGGTGGTGTTCGAGATCATTTTGGTAGAAGTTTTCGTTGAGATCGAGTTGCACGAAGAGTTCGTGACTGGAGGAAGAAATTTGCTGAGTTTATTTATAACAAGTAAGTAAGATCTCTTCTTGCTGTAAATTTCTTCATCTTTAAGCATGTTTAGCCTAGATCTAAGTGTTAGATCATTTTTAATAAACACTAGTTGCATTTTGATACCTCGACGATTCAATCGTCTTCCGCTGCGTGGGACTTTCATTCCCTTCAATTGGTATCAGAGCCATCTCGATGGTTCTTCGATTATGCACTGTTTTATTAAAATTTGGTGGGTGTTTTTCCATAATTCATGAGATGAATGTTTGGTTTGCTTAGATGGATGTTTACGGTTTTTAGCATTTTTAGATTTACAATTATGTTGATGAGATCAATGTAAGGGCCTGTTGTTTTTGGACATTTTATTGTAAATCGAGTCTGTAAGTCCGGGTCGTTCGTGGCAAGAGTTGCTTTGTGAAGAAATCGAAGGGCGTAAATGCATTTGTAAATTCGATGAAGAACAACAAAGGTGTTTGTTGTTCGCCGATGGCGCGTTGAGACGCCGCAACCGCTGCGTCTCAACGCTGTACTCACGCGCGAGGCGCTGCTGCTGCAGAGCGCGTTAAACGCTGGGCGTAGCGTTACAACGTCGCCGCATTGAGAACGCAACTCGGCGTTGTAGGCGCAGCGTTACTTGCAACGCCGCCACGGCGCACAGTTACAACGCCGCACGCGCTGAGGCGATTCTTTGGAGGCGCTTTCGCGAGGACGTGGGTTCAACACTTAGTGGAGGTAGTTATTTTCGTAATTTTAATTAATTTTATTTATAAATTATATTTTATTTATTTCTTTAATTATTTTATTAAATAATATTAATATAATTGTTATATTAATGTTATTTAATTAAATAATTGCCCCTAGGTGCCAAAAATCGGTCCATTTTTGCTATATAATTATTTCATGCATGAGATGTATATTTTAATTAATTTTCTATGTGCATTTTGTATGTCATATAGATTTAAAATCCTACCTTAGGTTAAACATTTCATGCATCATTTTTATATTATAAGAGTTATAATATATAGTATGCATGATAGGATTATATTATAAGAGTTATAATATAATGTTTGCATGTTTTAATTTATTTAATATAAGTATTACATTTTTAAATTAAAAGCATGCTTATGCATTTAATTCATGTGATGAATTATATTATGTTATAGTATATAGTATTATTCATGTGATGGATGATCAAGCACTATATCATAGAAATGCATGCAACCTAAGTTAATTATTAGTTTTAAAGTGTTTAGAACTTGATTAATTAGACTTAGGTTTTCTAATTTTCTAATGAGATTAGAAATTTAGGAAATCAAATATAACCTTTGAATGGAGACTGATAAGTAACTCGTGTCTAAGGAAGGTTTTGTCTAAGGTCAGGTATTTCAATGGACGCTTGCACACCCCTACCGAAACCGACACAGGGGTGAATTCGGTCCGAAGATTCTTAGGTTATATTCTCGTGAGTGTCGTTAATTAAGTGTTAATTGATTTACTCACATAGACCTAAGTTAATAATGTGATTATAAACTTAGGTTAATACCATATAAGAGTTATATTGGTAGACTTAGGTAAATTTTAGCCGGTTTATCTAGGTCAATCCCTAATAAAAATTAAAGTGCTGAGTGGGAGGAAATAAAGTGTATGAGATACATTTGAATTTCCAACCACAAATCTCCTTTAAGTCCATACCGTGAGATCTATACTCTACTCGTGGCGCAAATGGGAGCGTCCCCTTGGATGGCATTTGTATAGATCAATATCATCGTGGATGGAGAGAGTACTTATAGTGAGTGGGAGCGGGACTTGTGGAAAACGAGACCCACGGTCTTTTCTTTCGATTCACACCGTGAGACCCCTATGATCTGCCTGCTAGTTTGGCATGGACCAGACAATCCCTTCGGAGGACTTGATCATGGGAGTCGGAACACCGTGAATTCCGAAAGGAATACAGTTTCCTGGTTGGTTTTCCTTCTTGGTTCACCCTTCGGTGGCTATTGTTTGGACAGATGCTTGGAAACTTAAAGATTGAGGGTGACACTCACATAATTCGTTAAGTGTTAATGAATTCGACCGAACAATGGTAATTGGACGCCTAATGGAATAAGAGTTATTCTGGGATTAGGGTCTGATCGAGAAAGTCTCGTCCTAAGGGAGGAGTGTTCTGTTCACCCTTCGGTGGCGGTCATTCTAAACCTTTAGGGTATCATTGCAAAATTTTGAATGACCTAGGGATCATGAAACAATTTTGCTAAAACTTGATTGGTTTTCAAAAGTTTTTTGCGAGACTAATACAAAGGCTTTTCTTATTTTTCAGCTAAAAATGTCTAGTGCAATAATAGCTTTACACGCTTCGGATAAGTTAGTGGTAGATAATTACCAATGTTGGAAAAACAACATTAATACAATTTTGGTACAAGACGACATAAAGTTCGTGCTATCTGAGGAGTGTCCTCAGATGCCGGGCTCGACCGCGTCGCGAAGTGTTACGACACGTACGATCGCTGGATCAGGGCCAATGAAAAGGCCAAGGTCTACATAATTGCCAGCATGTCTGATGTCTTGGCAAAGAAGCATGAGCTGATGGTTTCCACTAAGGAGGTCATGGAGTCCTGCGCAGAAATATTTGGACAAAGCGATTCCTTTCGTGTCCGCATGATGACTCGCTCAAATACGTTTTCAACGCACGGATGAAAGAAGGGTCGTCTGTCCGTGAACATGTTCTAGACATGATGACCCACTTCCATCTGGCCGAGATGAACGGGGCTTCGATCGACGAGTCGAGGTAGGTCAGTTTCATTTTGGAGACTCTTCCGAAGAGTTTCCTTGGTTTAGTAGCAATGTTTGTTATGAACAAAATTAGCTACACTCGACTACCCTCCTCAAAGAGCTACAGAATTTCCAATCCTTGAACAGGTCAAGGAATCTGAGGCAAATGTTGCCTACAGGTCTTATCACAAGGGTTCGACCTCTGGGACGAAACTTGTTGCTCCTTCACGCCCAAAAGGGAAGAAGAGGATGAAGAGGGGTAAAACTGATCGTGCTGCCGTCCACAAGGGCAAGAAGGTCAAGGAGGTTGCGAGAGAAAGGAAAGTGTTTCCACCGCAATGGGGCGGTCATTGGAGGAGTAATCGTCCCCAAATTCTGGTAGAGAGAAGAAGAATCAAGGTAAATGTGATTTACTTGTGATCAAACATGTTTAGTGGAGAGTAGTGAGTCCGCTCGATATTGGATTCGGCGCCACTAACCACGCTTTGTTCTTCTTTTTCGTGGATTGATTCTCGCAAATACCATGCGAGAGGGTGAGTTGACTCTACGGGTTGGATCCGGGGAGCTTTTCTCTGCTGCAGCGATCGACACGGTGAAGCTAAACTTTGGCGGGAAGTACTTATTGTTGGACAATCTGTACATAGTTCCAGGGTTTACTAGAAACCTTGTTTCAATTTTCTGCTTAATAGAACAATGTATTTCCGTTTCTTTTGAATTGAATAAAGCGTTTATTTCTTTCATAGGGAATGTTATTTGTTCAGCTTCACTTGAAAATAATCTGTATGTTTTGAAACCCAATTCGGTCAAAAGTGTTTTGAATACTGAATTGTTTAAAACTACAGAAACACGAACTAAGAAAGCAAAAGTTTCTCTAAAAGAAAATGCCCATCTTTGGCATCTTCGGTTAGGCCACATTAATCTCAATAGGATTGAGAAACTAGTGAAGAGTGGACTTCTAAACGAGTTGGAAGAAAACTCTTTGTCGGTTTGTGAGTCATGCCTTGAGGGCGAAATGACCAAACGTCCTTTTAGTGGAAAAGGATATAGAGCCAAAGAGCCTCTTGAGTTAGTACATTCTGACCTCTGTGGTTCGATAAATGTTAAACCTCGGGCGGTTATGAGTACTTTGTGTCTTTCATAGACGACTACTCCATATATGGGTATATTTACCTAATGCATAAGAAGTCCAAAACTCTTGAAAAGTTCAAGGAGTACAAGATCGAGGTTGAGAACCTCTTAGGTAAATCGCTTAAAACACTTCGATCGGATCGAGGTGGAGAGTACATGGACACTGAATTCCAGGACAATATGATAGAACACGGAATCATGTCCCAACTCTCAGCGCCTGGTATGCCATAGCAGAATGGTGTATCGGAGAGGAGAAACAGAACCTTGTTGGACATGGTTCGGTCGATGATGAGTTATGCTCGTCTCCCGATTCTTATATTGGGGTACGCAGCGGGAGATCGCGGCTATATTTTGAACAACGTTCCTCGAAGAGTGTTTGTGAAACACCTTTCGAGCTCTGGAGTGGACGTAAACGCAGTTTACATCACTTCAGGATTTGGGGATGCCCGACCCATGTGTTGGTGTCAAACCCGAAAAAGTTAGAACCCCGTTCGAAATTGTGCCTATTCGTAGGTTACCCTAAAGAGACTAGGGGTGTTCTATTTTACGATCCTAGGGAAAATAGGGTGCTTGTGTCGACAAACGCCACTTTCCTAGAGGAAGACCACGTCAGGGATCATTTACCAATGAGTAAAATTGTATTAAATGAAATGGACAGTACATCAGCAAGAGTTGCTGATGGGGCTAGTACGTCAACAAGTGTTGTTGATCCTAGCACGTCTAGTCAAATTTGTTCCCAAGAGTTGGGAATGCCTCGACGTAGTGGGAGGGCTGTGAGACAGCCTGATCGCTATATGGGTTTAGCTGAAACCTCAGTTGTCACTCCTGATGATGACTGTGAGGATCCATTGACCTATGATCAGGTATGGTTGATGTTGACAAAGACGAGTGGATTAAAGCTATGGACCAGGAAATGGAGTCTATGTACTTCAATTCTGTATGGGAGCTTGTGGATCAACCAGATGGGGTAAAACCTATTGGTTGCAAATGGATCTACAAGCGTAAACGTGGCGTAGATGGGAAGGTGCAGACCTTCAAAGCCCGACTTGTGGCAAAGGGTTTTACCAAGGTTGAAGGGGTTGACTATGAGGAGACCTTTTCGCCTGTTGCCATGGTAAAGTCGATCAGGATCCTTCTGGCCATTGCCGCATATTATGACTACGAGGTATGGCAGATGGACGTCAAGACAACCTTTCTGAATGGAAAACCTTATTAGACCATCTACATGGACCAGCCCAAAGGGTTCATTGCCCAAGGCCAAGAGCAAAAAGTTTGCTTTCTTCATAGGTCCATTTATGGGTGAAACAGAGCGAGGTCTTGGAATATAAGGTTTGATGAGGCGATCAAATCTTATGGCTTTGATCAAAATGTCGACGAGCCTTGTGTCTACAAGAAAATCATTGACAAAACTGTGGCATTTTTGGTGTTGTACGTGGACGATATTCTTCTCATTGGGAATGAGGTGGAATTTCTTACTGACGTTAAAAAGTGGCTAGCTTCGCAATTTCAAATGAAAAATTTGGGAGAAGCTCAGTATGTTCTAGGTATCCAGATAATCCGGAACCGGAAGAACAGAACGCTAGCCTTGTCTCATGCGTCTTATATTGACAAGATGTTGTCTAGATATAAGATGCGAACTCCAAGAAGGGCTTCTTTCCTTTCGGGCATGGGGTTCACTTGTCTAAGGATCGGTGTCCTAAGACTCCTCAAGATGTTGAGGATATGAGACGGATTCCATATGCTTCACCGTAGGGAGCCCGATGTATGCCATGGCTTGTGTACTAGGCCCGACATCCGTTATGCAAGAGGGAATTGTCGATGATATCGCTTCAATCCGAGATTAGATCACTGAACACGGTGGTAAAGGCAATCCTCAAGTATCTTAGGAGAACGAGGAACTACAACTTAGTGTATGGTAGTTGGGATTTGATCCTTACGAGATACACAGATTCGATTTTCGGGCCGATAAGGATTCTAGAAAATCTACCTCTGTCGACCTTCATTCCGTATGGAGGACTCAGTAGTATGGCGAAGCATCAAGCGAGGATGCATCGTTGATTCCACTATGGAAGCGGAGTATGTTGCGGCTTGTGAAGTCGCAGCGAAAGTCGTTTGGCTTAGGAAGTTCATGTGATTTGGAAGTTGTTCCTAACATGAACTTGCCAATCACACTGCTCGTGATAACAGTGGTGCGATGAGCCAACTCACGTGAGCCTCGGAGCCATAAGAGAGGCAAACACATTGGCGCGCAAGTATCATCGATACGGGAGATTGTGCACCGCGAGACGCGTGACGGTCACGCAGAGAGAGCATCGGAGCACAACGTAGGCGATCCATTTACAAAGCCCGCACACGGATAAGGTGTTTGAGGTCACCTAGAGAGTCTAAGTCTTGAGCTTCCCGACTAGGGCAAGTGGGAGATGTGTAAGCGGTATCCAATGCCCTAGTTTATTGTATTACTGCCGTTGTAATTTATGTACATTTCTCAAATGTATTTTCTCCACTAGCTTAGTCCAAGTGGGAGTTTGTTGGGATTATTGTCCTAATCTCGTGTTTGTAATATATTGTTTGAAATTAATAAGAGTTATTCATTTCATCACTTTGTGTCTCGCAATATTTATAAACTTTTCCAATAAACTAAGCTCGGTGGTCATTGAATTTATGAGAGAACTAGAACTTGAACGGTGTGTAGTGGACACACACAGGGGGATCACATTTGAGTTAATGTCCCGAACGGTCTACAGTATATGGATAGGGTTGGAGACATAATCCTGGATACACTGTGGATGCGACCCGCTTTGTATTAGATACAAACGAGGTGATCTGACTCGTTCATGTAGTTGACATGCGAGTGGGGGCATCCTGTGCAATGAGATTGTACAAGACCGGACCGTGATTTATTAGACCTATTGATGTAACACCGTTGATAGTAAGGACTAATAACTTCGTAGATGACCATTAGTGACTCGACCTGAATCCTGAGCGTGTTACGGACTCGCATCTGCGAGTGGTCATTCTTTTGACTAGTACAGCAGTGGCGTGGTCACGATTACTCGCCCAATATGCCTATCTTCTCGTGGGACGTAACCAAGTAGGGAGCCGGGAACTTAACTACGCGAGATGGAATTCACTCGTTCCGCCTTTAGGAAAACTAGAGGGGTTGTTCCCTTAAGTCTTTGTCTCCGTGGCTTGGACAACGGCGCCCACCTTCTCACCGCCCGAGAAGGGTGTTGTGTATGGTCTGACCATCACAATATGTTGTTCATTAGAGGAGCGGTGGGGACTTAAGGAACAAGAGGTAGACACAGGGGATAAAGCGGTAATTTGACCACCGTGTCTATGAACAACCTGTGAAGGGTCGACTCATGTGTATTGGTTATATCGGTGGACACGTAATATTCTCAGCACGACGGAGTGCGCAAATACGAGCTATAGTGGAGTGTTACCGTAGCTAATGAATGTTGGTTAACCGGGTCAAAGAGTTTGACAGGTTAATCTCGGATCATTAGAGCCCGTCACTGTAGGTCCATTAGGTCCCTCGGTTGGCTCCACCTGGATTAAAAAGAAGGGTTAATGTTTTGGTATGAAATTGAAGTGTTCAATTTCACTTTAAGGGTATTTATGTCATTTATATGAGATTTGAATGGTATAATATATAGTTTAATGTGAATGAGATTCATAATAAACTATAGGTTAGCCTAATTGTTGAATTAGGGCTAATTGGAGAAATTGATTGAGAGAAATTAAATTGGATGTGATTCAATTTAATTAATCCACAATTATTGCAAATGAGATTTACAATATGAGATATGAGATATCTTATATTATGTGGTTATGCAAATGAGATTTGCATAACCTATAGTTGTGGTAAAGTGGTAATTATGTGGACATTTTAACTCCACCAATTTCACTATATAAACCCTTCTTGCAAGAAGGATTGAAACTTAATCGCTCATTTTTTTATTTTCATCAAAGAAGAGAAGAAGAACTCTCTCAATTCTCTCTCAAATCTCCTCCCTCTCCAAAACTAAGATCCCACCATCTTCCCTTCTCCAAAAGAGAACAACCGAGAAGATCGCTTGGTGGTGTTCGAGATCATTTTGGTAGAAGTTTTCGTTGAGATCGAGTTGCACGAAGAGTTCGTGACTGGAGGAAGAAATTTGCTGAGTTTATCTACAACAAGTAAGTAAGATCTCTTCTTGCTGTAAATTTCTTCATCTTTAAGCATGTTTAGCCTAGATCTAAGTGTTAGATCATTTTTAATAAACACTAGTTGCATTTTGATACCTCGACGATTCAATAGTCTTCCGCTGCGTGGGACTTTCATTCCCTTCAGTTGGACCATTACAACGTTGTTGTTCATTAGAGGAGCAGTGGTGACTTAAGGAGCAAGAAGTAGACACATGGGTAAAATGGTAATTTGACCCAGCAGTGTCTACGAACAACCTGTGAAGGGTCGACTCACGGGCATTGGTTATATCAGTGGACACAACTTGTCTTACAGTGACGGGAGTGCAGCTACAGGTTTTAGTGAAGTGTTACCGTAGCTAATGAATGTTGATTAACCGGGTCAAAGAGTTTGACAGGTTAGTCTCGGATCATTGGAGCTCGTCATGTGTAGGTCCATTAGGTTACTCGGTTGGCTCAAACTAGATTAATAGAGGATTTATAGTTTTGGTGTGAATTTGAAGTGTTCAAGTTCATTAAAGGGTATTTTGTGTCATTTATATGTGATATGATTGACATATTATATAGTTTAATGTGAATGAGATTCATAATAAACTATAGGTTAGCCTAATTGTCAAATTAGGGCTAATTTGGAGAAATTAGATTGAGAGAAATTAAATTGAATGTGATTCAATTTAAAAATCCACAATTATACAAATGTGATTTGTATAATGAGATATGAGATATCTTATTATATGTGGTTATGCAAATATGATTTGCATAACCTATGGTTGTGGTAAAATGGTAAATAGGTGGAGATTTAACTCCACCTATCACCATTATTTAAACTCTTTTGCAAGAAGGATTTCTCAACTCAAGGCTCATTTTTTGGATTTCTCACCAAAGAGCATTTGAAAAACTCTCTCAACACTTCTCTCAATCTCTCCTCCCTTTCACCCAAAGAAGAGTCTCACCACTCTCCTTCTACCAAAGGAAGAACAACCGAGAAATCTTTCGGAGCGTGTCCGGTTGCTTGTTCGTTCGAGGAGATCGAGTACATTGAGATCGTGATCACGAAGGGTTCGTGACTTGAGGAGGAAAACGTGAAGACGGTTCTTCAACAAGTAAGTGTACTTGCTATTTTTTCTTCCTAAATTGCATGTTTAGCCTAGTTTTTATGTGATAGAAACTGTTTTAAGAAAACATATTTCACAACGATACCACGACGATTCGATCGTCCTTCCGCTGCGTGGGATTTTATTCATTTCAACACGGAGAAGGTAGTTTTTAGATACAGTAGTATATCAACAGTATATCTGATATAATTTATATTTGGTATATCAGTAGTATATCAATATAGTATATTTCATTTTAGGTATATCATTAGTATATCAATAGTATATCATAAGTACATCATCAATATGTTTTTGATAGACTATTGATAAGTATGTTTTTGATAGACTATTGATAGGCTGTTAATATACTTCAGATTAAAAAACGCGCGCGAAAAATATAAGGGTATTTTTTACTTTGCACGTCATCCATTTGGGTTGGGTCTTTTTTTGTTGTTATTTTTGCAAATTGAACTAAAGGGTGACATGAGTATAATATTTATATATTTTTTTGCTATTCATGCAAAGTGCTCCTTTCAAAATAAAGGAAAATAGTAAGTCAATAAAATAAAAATAAAAATTAATCCTTGCATCCGACAGTTACCAAACAAAACCGCCGTGTGTTTGTGTCGTAATTGTGGGTAGCGTTAAATAGTCAAACACGGTTTTGACTTTGTCGTCTATTGCCTGCACTATTTGCTGCCCGAAAGTGACATCTTTCTCCCAACTCTCTTTCTCCTGTGTCTGCTGCCCGCCGATGATGAAGCTGACCGATATTAAATTTGATCCTCTAGTGCTTCTATTATGGTACACGTGACTGTTTCTCATTTGGAGAACTTGGTTGGTTTCTTATTATGTCTTGACACGTGGCCAAAGACAAACTTTTCTTCTCCACGTTATGACTTTGGAAAGTAATATTCTGATACTATTTTCTATGGTTTTTGTTTGATTTCCACTCGTTTGGTTAAATCTCTTTTTACATTCACATAAATAATCAACAACTTCCTCGTGTAATGTATGAGTGTGTGTTTTGTTACTGCAACATGTTGCTCTTTTTTACCATGTCTAAAGAAAACATATCATATTTTTGGAGAATAAATTTCATGTGAGCAATAGATCAACCCTTGGTGATATATATAAGAACTATTGTTTCTAAAGATTGAAAAAAACCTATAAAAATTTATATAAATGTTTAATACCATGGGGACTCAATTAATATCAAACATAAATCCGAGAGAATATTAATACCATAATCACTATAATAATTTTTTTAGAATATTACCCCATAAATTTACGTCTATTTTAGTCATGGTGGATTTTTATACTTACGTTTATTTGGATTTTTATACTTACGTTTATTTGGATTTTTATATTTCAATTTATATATAAACTTTTAATAAAAAAAACTATTTCAATCCTCCTGTAGTTAATTTTTTATTAATATATCACTCAATAAGAATCTTACTAAGTGTTTAAACAACCTATGGATATGTGTTTATGTCAAGGTTAAATAATTTATTACAAATTATTGAAAATGATTAAAATTTTCTTACAAGGATCTATATGATTTATTTATGATCAACTTACCTTTTTTCTTTCTTTCTTTTTTTTTTTGGTTAAAACCGATATACCCGTTTAAGAAAATATAAAAATGAATTTAGAAATTAAATTTTAAAAAATCAATAGAAAGAAATCCAGGATAAATAATCATTAATGTGACCCATTAATATTTATTTAAACTTTATGTTTTGGGTCTACTGATAAAGTAGGTCAATTAAGTAAAAGATAATTTCTCTAATTTAAACTAAAGATAAAACTCTAGGGATTGGTTCTCTCTCTGCCTAATAAAGTAGAAGTTTCTCTCCATTAAGAAAATCTATCAAGAAACCTAATCAAGCTCTAAAGGAAGATCAAGAGAGAAACATAATTCTTCTCTTTAAGAAGATTATCATGGATTCAGGTATGTTACTTTAACTCATGTTATTGAGAAAATTATCTAGTTTAAAGATCTTGGTTTTATCGGATTATACAATATTAAAGTTTTATTGTATAATCATGTAATCTAAAGTTTACATGTGATATCATAACCTTAATTGAGAACTTATGATTTTTCATCGATGTTTTAATGTATGAATTTATGTTTCTGCGGTAAATATCTATATTTGGATTACTCTTTTATTGAATTATGAATGATGAAGGAGGAAGTTGAAATAATTTTATATTAATAAATAAACAAATAAACGTCGCCGACTAAAGGTTTTGATATCAGTGTTTGTCGGCTACTTTGTTGAAGGCCAGAGAATGGAAATATCTTTCGATCTAAATCTTCACTTAAAGGTCAGAGAATCGGATTTTTTTTTTTGTCCTTCACAAAGACCATCATGTACAAATTAGTTTTTTCTATTAATTATTAAATTCATATTTATCGAGAATTTATTCTGTTCATGATTGCCATATTCAAGAATCGATTTTTCAACTAATTCTTGAAAGGAGTTAGTTTCATTCTAAGACCCACTTTGTAGTCAACATAATTGTCATTTTCATTCTAAGACCCATTGTGAAGAATGCGTACTGGAAAGAAGTTTGAAGCTGTGTATGAAATGAAAATATAAGAGATATGTTAATATGGTAAGATATAAAATGATATGTGGTTTTCTATAATATTACCTTCGGTATACAATTAAAAACAACAATTTCTATTGATTGAACATACTGAAAAATTAGGGAAAGAATAAAGAACCAACAGGATGACAGATTAAAAAGAAAAACACTTGATGTTCACTTACTCATATTCAACAGTATGATATATTGAAATGAAATGGGTGGTTGCGAGAAAACTAACGATGTGCAGAAAGTATGGATTGAAAAGTGTATGGACTAGGAAAAAAGGAAGAAGTCGAAAATTGGGGAAGTATTGTTTTGCTGTGCAAAAAATAAAGATGGAATAAAGTAAACATAGAATAAAATAAATTTGAACGTTTAAAAATTGAAACAAATAAATATGAGAGATGAAATCTAAATATACATTAAATAATCGTATACCATATTCAACAGGGGTATTTTAGTCCATCAAAACCGTAAATACTGATTAAAATTTAATGGAAAATCCATATATGCAAAATTTAAAAGATTTAGACAAATCTGTAACCAAAAAGGGTCTATTTATCACAATTTCTCATACAAAAAAGTGAAAAAGGACAAGACACAGAGAACCAACGTGCGTCCAATCATGAAGCCCGGGCGTGGGCTCTCACCCGAATTTAATTCCGTGGGATCTTCCACTCTCCAATCGAAACGTCGTCGTTTGCTTGCAGTTCTCAAATTTACCCGAGCGGGTATTTATTTTAGTTCTTTAATTCCTTTTGACGTTGTCCTTCTCACTGGCTCACTTCTTTTTAGATATCAGGTTGAAGATGACGGACCTCGTTTTGCTGAAACAGATGATGAGTGGTGGATAGAATTGAGTCTGCTGAGAGAAATCTTCAACCAAATTGAAATTTTTTGGTGACCCAAATGATTGAACTCAGTTGGGGTTGACTAATTTTGACTGATTGATGGATCAGACGGCTCCTAAGGTATCTTTGCCCTTCCCCCCCACTTCCCTCATTGACTTTCTTGCTCTTCAACTTCCTTCCACTCACTATGAACTGAGTTCCTAGGTCAATTTGTCTTATTTGGACTGTAATTTGTGTGGATCTGCTCTATTTTCGTTACTATGCTTTTTGTGTTACTTAAACTCGAGTTCTGATCCTGTTTTTGTTCGTTTCTAAAAGGGTATTGTTGCTTTTGCTACTTGCATTGCTTGAGCATTTTGAAATTTTAAGTTGTGTTTTGGATTTTTGTATCTAATCTGTTGATGTTCGATTGTGGGTCTGGTGTTATACTCTGTATGATGTTTAATTTAGATGGTTAAATTATGCAGGAGGATGTAATTTGCATTTGGGGCTTTAATATGGGTTTGAATCGTAGAGGTTTTAGTGTTCTCAAGTCTTCTGGGAGTTTCTTTATTTGTCCTGCTTCGTCATAAATGTGCTTGAGAAACAAGCCAGACCTCTGTATGATTCTTTCAAAATTGAAGTTCACCATTGATGCATGTGCATGCAGTTCAGCTTTGGTAAATGTTTTTCTTATGTCGGGTTACGCACATGATATCATCACTCTTCATCGTGAGTCGAACATGCATGTAGGAGGATAGAATTGATGATATGGGAATTTCTTTTTGCCACCTTAAGATTGTTAATTTTTGTTCCTTTGTTGGCAGTTATCTGAAGGGTTGGGAATTTGAATTTGCACAAAACTTATTAATTTAGTATGAATCTTGAATTTTGTTAGATTGTTGAATTTTGTGTGAATATTTTACTAATTGTGTAATGTAAGTATTTTCCATTATTATTATGATATCTAAATCATGAATAATTTGTTTGTCATCAAAGTGGCTGAATTATGTGATGAAAAATTACTTGTTACTATTATGATATCTATGTTATGAAAAATTGTTATTTACCAAAGTGGTCGAATTAGTATGTTTTATGGATATTAAATTAAAGTTAATTCAATTACTCATGTTTATGTGACGCTAATAAATGAGATGGTATTAATGATTTTATATCACGAGTATATTGGCGGTCATTATTATAAAACATTTTAAATCACCAAAAGGTTGATTAGTAGTTTTATAATTTTGAACATTATCGTGGTCAGTTGAGGTACTTGATTAGATATTTTTAGTATATCCAAAGATAACTAATGTATCTAATTTGAGCATTTTAATTATCAATTATGTAAAATTAAATCTAGCATCAGTTATGCATAAATGTGTATATTGTTGTATCTCCCAAAGGAGAACTTCAATATATTCTTAATGTTTGTTTAATGTTTTATGAATATGCATTATGTTTTTAAGTTTATTTATCAAACCAATAATGAGTAAACATATTTTCTGTATTTGCAGTAACTACTTCATTTTCTCTCCATTTGCAAGCCACATCTATGATTAATGGACTCAATTTCTCTAATTGGTGCGAACAAATCCGATTCCATATTGGTGTTTTGGATCTTGATTTGACACTCTTAAATGAGAAACCTGCAAATGCTTACTAATGCTAGCAGTGTTGAGAAAGGATCTTTCTATAAAGCTTGGGAAAGATCAAATAGATTGAGTTTAATGTTTATGCGAATGACATTGGCAAGCAATATCAATTCTACAATTGCAAAAAACTGAAAATGCTAAGGAATTTATGAAATTTGTGGAAAATTGTTCCCAGTCTGAGTCGACTGATAAGTCACTTGCTGGAACACTAATGAGTACCTTAACCAATAACATTATGTTTGATGGTTCTCGTACTATGCATGAGCATATCCTTGAAATGACAAACCTAGCAGTAAGACTAAAGACCATGGGAATGGAAATTAATGGGAATTTTTTGGTAATTACATTTATCTTTACTTCCTTACCTCTGGAGTATGATCCCTTCCATATGAACTATAATACTCTAAAAGATAAATGGAATGTGCAGGAATTGCAAAGTATGCTCATTCAAGAGAAAACAAGGCTTAAGAAACCAATAATTCATTCTGCTAATCTCATGGGGCATAAAGGAGCAGGAAAGAAACGAGGAAAGAAAAATGGAAATGGCAATAACATACAACTAAAGATAAATCAACATCTGTCCAAATTCACAAGAAGGAACAAATTAAGGATAAGTGTTGTTTCTATAACAAGCCAGGACACTATCGAAAGATTGCCTGAAACGTAAGACATGGTTCGAAAGTAAAGGTAAGCATAATGTCTTAGTATGTTTCGAATCAAATTTAACTGAAGTTCCTTATAATACATGGTGGATTGATTCTGATTGTACCATTCATGTTTCAAATATCATGCAGGGATTCCTTACGACCTGAACCACAAGTCCAAATGAGAAATTCATCCTAATGGGAAATCGAGTCAAAGTTTCAGTTGAAGTCGTAGGAACTTATCGTTTGGTTTTAGATACTAGACATCATTTAGACCTTTGAAATACCTTTTATGTTCCTTCTGTATCTCGTAATTTGATTTCCTTATCTAAACTTGATACTTCTGGTTATTTTTTAAAATTTAGGAATTAGTGTTTCAGTTTATTCAAACAGAACATCTTATTGGTTCTGGTATCCTTTGTGATGGTTTATACAAATTAAAACTTGATAATCTTTTTGTTGAAACTCTTTTAACCATGCATCATAATGTTGGTACTAAACGTGGTTTAACTGATGTATCATCAACTTACTTGTAACATAAACGTTTGGGTCACATATCCAAAGAAAGAATTGAAAGATTGGTAAAGAATGAAATCCTTCCAAACTTGGATTTTACTGATCTTGGAACTTGTGTGGATTGTATTAAGCGAAAACAAACAAAAACACATATTTAAGAAAGAAGCTACAAGAAGCTCACAACTCCTTGAAATTATACACACTGATATTTGTGGGCCTTTTGATGTTCCATCTTTTGGTGGAGAAAAGTATTTCATTACCTTTATTGATGATTTTTCACGTTATGGTTATATCTTTGTGTTGCATGAAAAATCACAATCGATAGATGCTCTAAAGGTATTTATCAATGAAGTTGAAAGCAATTAGATAGAAAGGTGAAAATCATAAGGTCTAATAGAGGTGGTGAGTATTATGGAAAGTATGATGAAAATGGGCAGTGTCCTGGGCCCATTTGCTAAATTCCTAGAAAATCATGGCATATGTGCTCAATACACAATGCAAGGAACACCACAACAAAATGGTGTTGTAGAAAGACGTAATCATACTTTAATGAATATGGTTAAGAGCATGTTAATTAATTCATTTTTACCCATATCGTTGTGGATGTATGCTTTAAGAACTGCTCAATATTTATTAAACAGGTTCCTAGTAAGTCAATCTCAAAGACACCTTTTGAGTTGTGGACAGGAAGGAAACCCAGTTTAAGGCACGTGCATGTTTGGGGTTGCCAAGCAGAAGTAAGAATTTATAATTCACACGAAAAGAAACTGGACTCAAGAACAACCAATGGTTTTTTCATTAGTTATGCAGAAAAATCTAAAGGGTATAGATTTTATTATCCTAGCCATGACACGAAAATAGTTGAAACTGGAAATGCTAGGTTCATAGACAATGGTGAAATTAGTGGGAGTTTGGAACCACGTAAAGTGGAAATTCAAGAAGTTAAGAAGCAAATTACTTAATCTATGACTTCCTCTCAAGTTATTGTTCCTATAGTTGTTGACTCGCTTAATAACTCACAAGAACAACAAATTAATGATCAAACACCACATAATGATATTATAGTTAATGAATCAACAATAGAAGAACCAGTACAAACAGAATTAAAAAGATTTGTAAGGAAAAGAAGATCTGCTATTTCTAATGATTATATGGTTTATTTGCATGAGTCAGAATTTGACTTAGACGTTGATAATGATCCAGTTTCTTTTTCACAAGCCATTGAAAGTGACAGTTCTATTAAATGGTTAAATGTCATGAAAGAAGAGTTAAAATCAATTACAATGAGGTATGAGACCTTGTAGAATTGCCTGAAGGAAGTAAAAGAGCCGGATGTAAATGGGTTTTTAAAACCAAATATGACTCAAATGACAATATTTAACGACACAAGGCTAGACTCGTTGCCAAAGATTTTACTCATAAAGATGGTATTGACTATAAATAAACTTTTTCTCTTGTCTCTACAAAAGATTCATTAAGAATTGTTATGGCTTTAGTAACTCTGTAAACACGTGATTTCAACCAAGGAATGAGAACGAGACACGTGTAATAAACTTTGTATTATATTAATTTTGTGGGTATGGCATACAATCTCTAACTATGATCCTCTAATTCTCTCTCTTGTACGTATGTCACTCGAGGGCTAAAGAGCTTGTTCTCGAGGTTGGGGACTGGGAAGAATATTTGGTCTTCATGGAGTGCTTAACACCTGTGGACTTGTAGTGTTCCGCACCTAGGGACTTGTCTTACAGCGTTCAACACTTGAAGACTCGTCTTGCAGCGTTCAACACCAAGGGCTTCAGGGAGTGTTCAACACTTGAGAACTTTGCTCTGAAATCTCTCTGAATTCTTTTTTCGAGTGAAATTTCTGAACCTTTAGAATGGAGGGGGAACCCTCTATTTATAGAGCTTTCCAAGACGTGTGGGTTTGGGCCTAAGTGGTTTTTGGACCCAACCACTTGAATTTGGGCTTCATTGGCTTTGGGCCTAGTCGTTTGGATTTGGGTTTTACTAAGCTTGACCAATTCCACATAGCCCAATCATTTAACTTATCCAATTTTATTAACCTAATTTGAGCAAATTAAATTAGTCAAATTATCATAAGGAAGACATGTGACATTTTAATTTTTAGAACTTGCCAATTTTTGTCTCCAAATTAAATTTAGGACACGTGTGAACTTATAATTGGCCCCAAATTTAATCATTTACGACTTCGTCATTAATTTGAATAACGACGTGGCAACTGGGTATTGATCAAAATTTATATGTCAACAACCCCCTTTTCGAGATTTAGGCACAAGTATGTGTGGGTGAATCTCGAAAAAGATAATATTGAGCCAAAATGTAAAACATTTATTCATAATTTTGACTCCACTTGACGTGCCAATTTTGATAAATTGGAGTAGATTTGGAGTTCTACCCAATTTTTTTTTTTTTTTAGAACTTGGAGTAGCATTTGAATTTCACTCCAACCTTCATTTGTGATAAAATTCGATGTGTGCCCAAATTTTGTTTCTCAAGATAAAATTAAAATTCTACATAATTTAAACTTGATAGGATCAACTTTATCTAATCTTGATTTGGGATAAAATTTGGATTATGCTCAAATTTTGTTTGAATTTTGTTTGACAAGATAAAATTAAAATTCTACCATGATTTTAACTTGATAGAATCAACTTTATCTAATCTTGATTTGAGATAAAATTTAGATTATGCCCAAATCTTGTTTGACAAGATAAAATTAAAATTCTACCATTATTTTAAACTTGATAGAATTAACTTTATCTAATCTTGATTTGGGATAAAATTTAGATTTGGAGATAGAATTTGCAGACGATTTTCGATTGGAGATAAGATAAGTCAATTTCGATTTGAGATAAAATCCTATTCCAATTCCAATTCTAACTCCTATTTGTATTCCAATTTTCAATTTGGAATCTGACCTTTATCTTCTCCTCAACTATAAATAGAAGAGGTGAGACTTCCATCAATTCACTCCAACAGAGCGCAAAACCTTCATACTAAGTTGTGAGGCGAGTCCCAAACCTTGACTTTTTTTCTCCCTTTTTTTTTTTTAATCATCTATGTACTTACCTTTTTTTTTTACAGCTTAATAATTGCAGTCTTGCAAGCATCTTCCTCCTAAAACCAAAGACTTCATCCATTAGAAGGTAAATAGGTAAGTAGTTTTTTTTTTATGTAGAGATAATACTTGCCTTCTGCTTTCTTTACTTATTCTTTCATTTTCCTTAGGAGGAAACCTTTTTTCAACAACTTCTCTACCCTTCAAGAATACAACTTTATCCAAAAATCAAGGAATTAAGGTAACTTTTTTTTACAGATACAGTGCCCTCTTAGCACAAGTGCACTTGTGGGACCCTCGTCGGTTCTGGGTGTATTTGCAGCTGCTGAATTTCCTTGTTCCTAGCGCATATACACTTGTGGGACCCTTATCGGTGTCGGGTGTACTTGCAGTTACGGGACTTCCTCGTTCCTAGCGCATATACACTTGTGAGACCCTTGTCGGTGCGGGGTGTACTTGCAGCTACGGAACTCCACATGTTCCTGGCTCATATACGCTTGTGGGACCCATGTCGGTGTCGGGCGTACTTGCAGTTGTAGGACTTCCTCATTCCTAATACATATACACTTGTGGGACCCTTGTCGGTGTCGGGTGTACTTGCAGCTAAGGAACTCCACATGTTCCTAGCTCATATATGCTTATTGGACCCTTGTCGGTGCTGGGAGTACTTGTAGTTGCAGGACTTCCTCTTTCCTAGCGCATATACACTTGTGGGACCCTTGTCGGTGTCGGGTGTACTTGCAGCTATGGAACTCCACATGTTCCTGGCTCATATACGTTTGTGGGACCCTTGTCGGTGTCGGGCGTACTTGCAGTTGCAGGACTTCCTTGTTCCTAGCGCATATACATTTGTGGGACCCTTGTCGGTGTCGGGTGTACTTGCAAACAGAGACTTCCTAGTTCACGGCCCACACGCGCTTGTGGACCTTTGTCGATTCGGGCGTATTTGCAGCTACAGAACTCTCTATCTCCTTTTTTTTTTTGTTGACCGCGATCCCCACATTTTTTTACCAGACCATGGTGCATTTTGCAGAGAATCTCTCATCCAACAAGCAACAATGTACCATGATACATGATTTTGACTTTGCAAGGGGGCGTACTTGCAGTTACCCTTGTTGGTATAACTTGCATTTTTTTTAATTAATTGATCTGACTGCACTTAAAGCTTTTTACCCTTGTTGGTGTAACTTGCATTTTCTTTTAATTCATTGATTTGACTGAACTTAAAGCTTTTTTTTTTTTACTTTAAGTTGCCTACATACCCTTGAATGTAAGGGATCAAGTCATAACGTAGTTCAAACAAGTACAATTTTTTTGCATTCTTTTTTTATATGACTGAGCTTAAAGCTTTATTTCTTTTAACTTTAAGATGCCTACTACCCTTGAATGTAAGGGATCAAGTCATAACGTAGTTCATGGACATCATGTATTTTATACTCTTACGATTAGGAGTGTTAACAATGTTTTATGCATAAAATTTCTTGAGGAACCTTTCGTTGATAGGGTCGATCCTCAAACCATCTTTGTCAACGATCTTGTATGCTCCATTGGTATAGACTTCTTTAACGACATAAGGTCCATCCCATTTTGGTGTGAATTTATTTTTCGTGTGTTGTGTTGTGATGATGGGTCTTCGGACATCGAGCACTAGATCACCGACTTGAAATGAGCGAGGCTTGATATTTTTATCGAAGGCCTTGGTCATTCGAGCTTGGTAACATTCCAGTATTTGTTTAGCATCAAGTCTTCTCTCATTAAGCGCTTCCAACTCCTGAAGGCGTAGCTTCACATTTTCCTCTGTAGTCAACCCTTCTTGTATGGCCATCCTTAATGATGGAACCTCTCTCTCCAGAGGGAGTACGACCTCCACCCCGTAGACAAGGAAATATGACGTAACCCAGTGGGAGTGCGATGCGTAGTCCGATAAGCCCATAGCGCTTCACCAATCCTTTCCTGTCAGTCTCTTTTTGTCTTAGAGACTACCTTCTTTAGTAGGTTGCACAAGGTTTTATTGAATGCCTCTGTCAGACTGTTTGCTGCAGCGTTATACATGGATGACTTATACTACTTGAACTTGAATTTCTCGCAGTGTTTATCCATCAGGCTATTGGAGAATTTTCTCCAATTATCTGTCACGATACGGAGTGGAATGCCATAGCAGTAGACGATGTCATATTGCTGGAGCAAGATCACCCACTTGGCTAATCATCCAGAGATAACCGTTCTCAACAAAATGTACTTTATAGGGTCAGCTTTTGCTATCAAATGCATTGTGAAAGCTTGCATGTAGTGCCTCAATTTGTCGATAGCGAAGAAGAGAGCCAAACACATCTTTTCTATCGGGGAGTAATTTGTCTCAACCCCATTCAAAGTTTTGCTCAAGTAATAAAGGGCTCGTTTTTTACCATTCTCCCCTTCTAGCGCCAACAACGCTCCCAGTGACCTTTCTTGTGCAGAAATATAGAAGACGAGTGGTTTTCCTGCAATAGGGGCACCTAAGACTGGAGGATTAAGCAAGTACCTCTTGATGCTGTCAAAAGCACTATGACATGCTTCATCCCATTCAAAGTCCTCCCCTTTCTTTATTAACCTTTGAAAAGGTTGACATCGACCAACTAAGTTGGAAATAAACATCTGAATATAGGCCAAACGACCTTGAAGGCTTCTCAACTCGTATAGATTTCTTGGCCTTGACATCTTTTGAATAACATCAATTTTGGAATGGTCTATTTCAATCCCTCGGTGCCTTACAACGAACCCCAGGAACTTTCCTGAAGTGATGCCAAATGCGCACTTGAGAGGGTTCATCTTCAGTTGATACTTTCTTAGTCGATCGAAGACTACTTTCAGATCTTCCAAATGATTTTGTCTCTTCTTGGACTTGACCACCAGGTCGTTGACATAACATTCAACTTGCTTATGTAGCATGTGGTCAAAAGTCTTCTGCATGGCACGCTGATAAGTGGCACCATCATTCTTTAACCCAAACGACATCACCTTGTAACAGTATATCCCTTTAGGAGTTTGAAAGGTTGTCATCTCTTCATCAGCCAGAGCCATTCAAATCTGGTTATAACTGATTATCCATCCATGAAGGACAGTGTTTCATGGCCTGTAGTGGCATCGACCATTATCTCAGTGATGGACAATGGGAAGTCGTCTTTTGGACATGTGCTATTCAAGTCACGAAAGTTGACGCAAACGCGAAGCTGCCTGTTCTTCTTTCTAACAGGAACAATGTTGGCTATCCAAGTTGGATACTTCACCTCACGTATGAATCCTGCTTCAATTAATTTATCGACCTCTATCTCAATTTGAGGGATAATCTCCAGTTGAAAATGGCGTTACGCTTGCTTGACTGGGCGATACTCCTGTTTGATGGAAAGATGGTGGACAACTACTTTTGGATCGAGTCCTGGCATCTTTTTATAGGACCACGCAAAAACATCTTTATATGACGTAAGCAGACTCATATATTCACCTTCCTCCTCGCAAGTGAGGGATGCGCTTACGAAGGTCGGGCGTGGCTTCTCTGGTGTACCGAGGTTCACCTCTTTTAGCTCATCCACTATTGACTGGCTACCACCTTCAAGCAAGGATGACACCTCTTCTGCATCTTCATCGGACAATTCAGCTTTAGTTTCTTCTTCAGCTGTAATATAGTAGCAAGAGGTCTCACCCTCCTCCTGTTCTGAATCCTCACTTGGAGGATAGGTTATGACGACATCACGTCGCTTTACCTTCAATGAACCTTCTGTATTTACCGTAACGAATGTTTTCCACTTCATCTGAGAAGGAACAATATTGTGAACTTCTCCGTCCATTTTTATTTTACTAAAGGACTCATCCTTCGAGGTTCTCACTGGGCAATCATGGTGAATCCTTTCAAAAACTGATGCGGAGGGCCCCTCTTTTTTTGAAGTGGTTACACTTAGCTTTTGAAAAGTTGAAGGGCGCGCACGTCTGAGGTCGAAGGTACATTTTTCTTTTCCTTCACAGGCGCACCTAACCTTTGTAATATTGATGGTCGTACTACGACTGGAGTGGATGTCATACATTCTCTTTCAGCAGCAGACACACCTAGCCTCTGACGAACGGAAGGTCGAACGAAGTCAGGTATAAGGGTTGATAAAACATTTCCTTCTGTTTCAGTGGGCATCCTTATCCTCATGAGGGTTGAGGCTCGAGTGGAACCAGAAATGGGAGGTGACCGCTCTTCTTCTACTTGAATGGTGCCCAATCTTTGGAGGGCTGAAGGTCGTGCCACCAACGGCCCGACGCGGCTAAAAACATAAGTCTTTCGGGTGACGTTTTCCTTTTCATCTGAATCATCTACCTCTTCCACTGTTATGTGGTTTGCGTCTGCCACCTTTGTCTTCTCTTTTCTTATTATGCAGACTGACTCAGGAGACTTGTATCCCAGTTCTTTCCTTGATGCTGGTATGGTATAACCTTCTTTCAGGAGCTTCTTTTGTGTTAAAGAGAGTTCAGGTCTCTCGTCGAAGATCCTTAGACTTTTGAACTCAGTGTGAGTTGTGAAGTTGTATCCTACCTTTGATAGGAGTTTATATGCCTTAGGGTCAAACTCATCTTTCGTTCGACTCTTAGGCAAACTTGCTTCCAATCGGTCAATTTCAAGCTTTTTGACCTCTTGCTTCATTATCTTCGTGAGCGGCGTTGTGAAGCTTCCCTTCAGAATTTCAATCTCGCCCACTGCCAGGCTTTTTGCGCATTCGGCAAATGGTGACTCACCCTTCTTGCGTCGTGACAAAGGAACGTAACGCAAAATAGGGGAGGTCGCACTTCCTTCATCTTTTGAAATTTTAGATTTTGCGAAATTCGTAGAGATTTCGTTGTTTCTCGGAGCAGACCCATTTGTACATTTGATAGTTTCTTCTTTCAAATTAGTTTGTGGTATCTCTTTAGGTCGTCTGCCACTCTGTATTAAAGGGATCTTTGTTGGTACAGTCTCCCCTATACCGTCACCCTTCATGTAAAATTTTGCGTCAGCAAAATGGGTCTCAGCTTCTGAAAATGGCTTGGTATCTGCCTCCAACTTTTTTGACACTATCTTGGTAAAACTTGAAGCACTGATGTAACGTAGAAGTTACAACTCCATTTCAAGAAATCCAAGGGCGACCCAGTAGCAACTTATAGGTAGTCTTGGAGTCTATGATGTGGAACAAGGTGTCAGCCTTGAGGTTCTCAATGATAAGCTCTAAGCGGATCATGCCAATAGCTCGTTGGCCTCCTTGGTTGAAGCCTTGGATCACAAGTTTGCTGCTTGATAACTCTTCTATCAGGATGCCCAATTGCTTCATGGTCGACTTGGGCATTATGTTAACAGCTGATCCGTCGTCAATAAGGATCCGACCGACTCTCTGTTCTCGAATGTACCATGAGACAAACAGAGGTTTATTATGGGGCTTCGAACCCATCAACAGGTCCTCATCCATGAAACTTATGGACATGTAACATGACGTGCATATGGGTGTCATAGAGCTTGGGCACTTGCATTGTCAGAGTGCATCAATGCCTCGATAAGGGCACTCTTAGCTGCTTGGGAGAGTGACAACAAGTCCTCTATACTGAATGAGGATGAGTTTCCAAACTTTGTTGTCGTCTCATACGAGCATGAAGGATCTTCAGTCGTACCGGTAACGTGACAGGCAACTACCTCGAACGCCTCCTCCTACCCTTTACTTAGGGAATTCTTTGGGAAGAATTCCTCCAAAGTTACCAGTTGTCGTGGGTAGAAGAGGGTTTCGTCTTCCCTCACGGCGTAAACACGCTTCTTCGTGACCTGTTTTCTTTTCTTCTTTTGCGACTTACTTTTTCTCTTATGGTGTTGGAATAGTCGCGATTCCTTCTGTGCGTAACTTTGTTGTCGCTTCTTGCAACGAGTCACGACAGTCCAACCTTCATTTTCATCTTCGGTCCGCTTATTATTTTTTTTGGGCATACTGCTTTTGGATGCCTCCCTCTTGACAATTCCTACTCGAGGGTTCATCATTCGTCCACACAACGACAGGTTCAAAGGATCCGAACTGAACTAGGCTTCCTCTTCTATCATGAGGCAGTCTTGTTGTTGTTTGAATCCTTGGATAAATTGTTACAACCGCATGATTCGCTTGAGTCACTTCGTTTAGATCTAGCTCAATCTTTCTTTCGCGTGCCAGCCTTAGAATCAACTTCTTTAGTACGAAGCACTTCTCCACCGAATGGATGACGACTCGGTGATATTTGCAGTAGTTAGGATCGTTCACTTTCCCTAACTTTTTCGGTCATTTGCATTTCGGCAGCTGTATGAGTTGCTTTTCCAGCAATTGCTCCAACATGTCTGGAATGTCGAAGTCTTGAAAAGGGTAGGTCTTTTCCTGTCTCTCTTTCAAGGTCAGACGACGCCTCACGCCGTCATCTTGACACTTCTTGACTTTCTTCTCTTTTCCCTTAGACACAAATTTCAACGGGGTCGTATTGACGACCATAGATTCTTTAGCAGTAGCACCCTTCGAAGTCTTCTCGGTGCTCTTCACTTCTTTCTTTTCCTTCTTCACATCTGGGAGCAACAAATCTTTGTTTCCTCTAGCAGCAATGCTTAACTCTATATCATGAGCTCGAGTTGCTAACTCTTCGAAGCTATGAGGTTTTATGCCTTGTAAGATGTAAAGCAACCCCGAATGCATACCTTGGGTACACATTTCTACAGCGGACAGTTTGGTGAGCCGATCTTTGCAGTCTAAACTCAGAGCTATCCACAACGATTGATGTAATCAATGACAGACTCACCCTTTCGCTGCTTCGTGCTTGTGAGCTCCATCATGCTGGCAGTTGGCCTCGTACTATAGAAGCGATTGAGGAACTCTCTTTCAAACTGTTCCCAGTTGTTGATCGTCTCGAGTTCCAAGTCGGTATAGTAGTCAAAGGCATTTCCTTTTAGTGTGTGGACGAACTGTTTCACTAGAAGGTCGCCGCGAGTCCCAGCGTTCTCGCATGTCTCAACAAAATGAGCAATATGCTGCTTTGGATTACCTTTCCCATCGAACTATTGGTACTTGGGAGGTTGGTATCCTGTGGGCATCCTCAAGTTATCGATTCTCTTGGTGTATGGTTTGGAATACATCAGAGAATTCTGAGTAGGTCCGTCGTATTGTGCTCTAATGGAGCTCATAATCATATCTTGCAGCTGCTGGACAGACAAGTAAGCAACTGAAGTTGAGTTATGTGGTTGCTCTTCTTGAACAACAGTCTTCCCTTTGTCACTCTTCTTTGCAACAGGGGTTTGACTTGACTCAGCAGTCTCGCGATTCTGCATTTAATTCTTCAAGTAGGCAATCTCTAGATCCCTTTCTTCAACTGCCTTCATCAGGAGACTAATCTTTCTCTCCATCTCTGCCATCCTTTCGTCGGATTCTACATCGACCATCATCACAGACATCACATCTTGATTCGATGTCTCCTTTGATTGACCGACAATGGAGGTAAACTGGTCAAATAACGGGTTATCTTTGATAACCACTCTATCCTTGGAGGATCCTTCGATCAACTTGATGATCTTGCTTGCAATCGCATCGGGGGTTCGATCTTCCCTTATCTCAATCCCCCGAGAACGACTGCGTGTTACTGGCCCTGTATAGGTGTTGGTTGCAGCAGTAGCAACAGTTGATGCAACCTTCTTTGATTCCATTGCTTTATTATTAAGAGAAAGAGATGAGAGGTAGAGATGGTCCCACCGGGCGTGCCAATTTGTAAACACGTGATTTCAACCAAGGAAGAGAACGAGACACGTGTAATAAACTTTGTATTGTATTAATTTTGTGGGTATGGAATACAATCTCTAAGTATGATCCTCTTATTCTCTCTCTTGTACGTATGTCAGTCGAGGGCTAAAGAGTTTGTTCTCGAGGTTGGAACTTGGAAGAATCTTTGATCTTCACGGAGTGCTTAACACCTGTGGACTTGTAGTGTTCCGCACCTAGGGACTTGTCTTACAGCGTTCAGCACTTGAAGACTCGTCTTGCAGCGTTCAACACCAAGGACTTCAGGGAGTGTTCAACACTTGGGGACTTTACTTTGAATTCTCTCTGAATTTCTTTTGGGAGTGAAATTTCTAAACCTTTGGAATGGAGGGGAAACCCTCTATTTATAGAGATTTTCAAGACGTGTGAGTTTGGGCCTGAGTGATTTTTGGGCCCAACCACTTGGATTTGGGCTTCGTTGGCTTTGGGCCTAGTCATTTGGATTTGGATTTTACTAAGCTTGACTAATTCCACATAGCCCAATCATTTAACTTATCCAATTTTATAAACCCAATTTGACCAAATTAAATTAGTCAAATTATCATAAGGAAGACATGTGACATTTTAATTTTAGAACTTGCGAATTTTTGTCTCCAAATTAAATTTAGGACACGTGTCAACTTATAATTGGTCCTAAATTTAATCATCTACAACTTCGTCATTAATTTGAATAACGACGTGACAACTAGGTATTGATCAAAATTTATATGTCAACAAGCTCATTATGACTTAGAGCTTCATCAAATGGATGTGAAAACTGCTTTCTTAAATGAGAATTTAGATGAAGAAGTGTTCATGGACCAACCAGAAGGTTTTGTGGTTGAAGGAAAGGAACATATGGTATGTAAATTAAAGAGGTCAATATACGGACTTAAACAAACTTCCCGACAATGGTATCTTAAGTTTAATGATACCATCACATCTTTTGGATTTAAAGAAAATATCGTTGATCGATTTATATATCTAAAGATCAGTGGGAGTAAGTTTATATTTCTTGTTATGTATGTTGATGTCACGTTATATTTCTTGTTATATATGTTGATGACATATTGCTGACTACTTATGACTTTAGTTTATTATATCAACCTAAGAGATTTCTCTTCAATAAATCTAAAATGAAAGATATGAGTGAGACATTATCCTATGTGATTGGAATAGAAATATTCTGTAGTGGAACACATGTGTTTGGATGGTCTCAGAAAGCATATATCAACAAAGTTATGAAGAGATTTAATATGGATAAATGCTCTTCAAGTGTAGTTCCATTATATGAAAGCAAAATTTGTAGCATGCTTTGAGGCTACAACTCATGGTTTATGGTTGCAGAATTTTATTTCAGGACTTAGAATTGTCGACATTATTGCCAAGTCGCTGAAAATTTATTGTGATTATTCTGCAACATTCAAGGATTCGAAAGGTGCTAAATATATGAAGTTTTCGAATTTTGTCATTAAAGAAATTCAGAAACAAAGAGTGTCAATTAAATACATTAGCACTAACATTATGATTGTTGATCCACTAATGAAGGGATTGTCACCTAAGACATTCAAGGAACATGTCAAACGTATGGGCATTAGTGGATACCATTATTGAAATTATGATTATGTGTTTTTGACACTCTGAGCTCAAATATTTTTAGTTTCTGATTTTATGTTATTAGTCATATTTCTAATGATTGGTATATACATAAATGAATTATGTAATCAAATAGAACATTGTCTTTGATAAAGACACTTATGTTGGGCCATTATTGAATATCTTTATTATAGATCATGTTAGGTGAAGAACGAGGTTTGTGATACATGGAAGGGATTATGTCGATGTAATGACGTATGACCGCCATGATCCTTATCAGTTTCTTGACTTGATATTGATATCATGATATGAAGATGAAAGTTATCTTCTAGCGCATTATGTTTATGATCGTATGTGGTAAATAATGTCGAATGGGCCAAGTGGGAGAGTGTTAGATTATTTAAATATAAATAATCATTAATGTAGCCCATTAACATTTATTTAAACTTTATGTTTTGGGTCTTCTGATAAATTAGACCAATTAAATAAAAAATAATTTCCCTAAGTTAAACACCATGATGAAAAAGTGTATATAAAGATAAAGCCCTAAGGATTGGTGCACTGTCTGCCTAATAAAGTAGAAGTTTCTCTCCATCAAGAAAATCTATCAAGAAACCTAATCAAGCTCTAAAGGAAGGTCAAGAGAGAGAAACACAATCATTCTCTTCAAGAAGATTATCATGGATTCAGGTATGTTACTCTAACTCATGTTATTGTGAAAATTATATAGTTCAAAGATCTTGATTTTATTGGATTATACAATATTAGGGTTTTATTGTATAATATAATCATGTGATCTAAAGTTTACATATATCACTCAATAAGAATCTTACTAAGTGTTTAAAACAACCTATGAAAATGTGTTTATGTCAAAATTATTGAAATTGACTAAAATTTTCTTACAAGGATCTATATGATTTATTTATGATCAACTTACCTTTATTCTTTCTTTTCTTTTTTTTTTGGTTAAAACCGATATACCCGTTTAAGAAAGTATAAAAACGGATTTAGAAATTAAATTTTCAAAAAATCAATATAAAGAAATCAAGGATTTGGCAAAATAAACTTGAACTAACTATATTTATCAATATTGAACTAACTATGTATATAGCTCAAACCAGCTTAGTTTGATTGTAGTGGCGGATCCAAAATTTTTATCGATGAGGGCTTGAATATGACATTGAAAAAAAAATTTAAAACTATACAAACGAATGCTTGAATCTAAAACTTGAGGGGGTTGATGTCATAATAACCACTATGTCAGGAAATTTTTTTATTATTTAATCTGACTTTTTCTATACATATTATTAAAAGTAAAAAATTTGAGGGGGCTCGCCTCCTGGGCCATGGTAAATCCGCTCCTATTTGATTGGCTTAGTCATTTTTTTTTAAAAAAAAAATTCTCCTTCGGGTTGCACACTCATATGTTATTTTGTGCAAAGTTTAAAAATTAAAACAAAAGTTTTAAAAAGTTAGAGTTAAAATAGAGTGGTCACAAAAGAAATTTAGACCTAATTTATATTTTTAAAATTGAAGCAAAAAAAAAAAAAGAAAGAAAGAAACAAATTAAAAGTAGGAAGAAAAAGGGGGTTTTCTTTTTGTCAACTAGGGTTTGAAGTTTGAACAAAGTGTAATGGGTTATCAAGTGGAGTTGCAGAAATTGTAAATGTGCACGTGTCTGAATTTCGACGTAGGATGACGTGGAAAGAAAATTTAGGCGATATAATGAAAAAAACCAACCAGCCGATCCACGTGGGCAGCCCATAGAATTTAAGGTGGTAGACCATTTTTTTTTAAAAAAAAAATTATTTAGTCAAAATAGACATCCAAAGTTATTATGTTGAACTTTTGTCCCCTTTGACTGTTTACTTTCCAGCCATTCATTTAATCCACAAAAGATTATGTCTCCTGTTAAAAAAAAATGAGAAGAGAAAAAAATGGTGGAAAAGGTGAAGAGCAAAAGAAAATGGTAGAACACAGGTTGATAAGATTCAGAAAATACTTATATTATATGTGTCTAAATCAGTTATTAGAGTTTTTATGTGTTTAAATGTGCATTTTGTAGGGATTTTAATCTAAGACGTATTTCGAGAGATTCTACACCGAATCATGATTCCAGAGGTAATTTGGACACTCGATCAAAAAGTTATAGCAAAAAGGTGGTTATAGAGTTGTCCACGAAGAATCTTTCGATAGAAATTGATTTGATAGACATATTAAAAAATTGAAAGACATATACATGACACAACTGGAATTTCTATAACATAATTAAAATGGTTGTTATCATTTTTTTTTTCAACCCAAAATATAAATTAGGTCTAAATTTAAAACATCATTCCACAAATTAAAAATTTTCACTAGCACACCAATTTTAGTGAATGATGTTGGAAATGTGTTAAAGGCATGTCTTCTCTTTCTTTACACATCAACTATCTTGTTAATTTTCATCTGCTATTTTAATTATGGAAAATCTTAAAAAGGATTAATTGATCTTTTAAAAATTTTAATTTCACTCTCTAGACTTTATTTATTTATTATGAATCGAAATAAAAATCAATTCAAATATTAAATAAATGAAAATATGAATGTTATTCAATACTACGACAAATTTCATCGTACGGCTTCAAAACTGTGATATTTTCATCTGCCATCGTACTAATTACAATAATGGTAGTGGAGTTCAACATCAATATTTACGACACCATCGTTCTACATTTAATCATATCTCCTGTAAAATAGAAATGAGAAAGGATAAAATCAAAAAGAATTTGTGTGGAAAAAAGAATAGGATTAAATAAAATGGAAGAACACACAAACGTTTTCTTTTCATCTTAAATGTTATTGATAACTTTCAATTTCCTTCTTGATTTTAAAAAATTATAATTTTGTTTTTATTGTAATTTTTGTTAAAAAATATTTGAACTTTTAAAATTATCAATTTTACCTTTAGACTTTGTTTACTCATCACGTCTATTAGAATATTAAATAAATAAAAATCTAAGGTCCCGTTTGATAACTATTTTGTTTTTGGATTTTAGTTTTTGAAATTTAAGTCTAAAAATAGTACTTCTATTAATAAGTTTATATGCTTTATTATCTACTTTGTACCTATATTTTAAAAAGCCAAGCTAACTTTTGAAAACTAAAAAAAGTAGTTTTCAAAAAATTGATTTTGTTTTTAGATTTTTGCTTAGAATTCAAATGTTTTTGTAATAGAGATGATCTTTATTGTAGAGAAATTAGGTAAGCTTAATTTTAAAAAATAAAAAACTAAAAACAAAATGGTTATCAAAACGGGGCCTAAGTTACTCAATTATACTAATTAATAGGCTGCATCAATCTCTATGCATTCCCTTTATCTGCACAACAAAAAAAAAATTAAGAAAATTAAAATTAAAATTAAAAAAAGTACAAATTGTGAATGAACAAATGGGTGGACTGCATGAATAGGGCACCCTAAGTTTTTTCAAAATAAAAATTGACAATTTCATTCAATAAAATTTTGAACTTAAACTAATTATCCACAAATTGAAAAGTGACTTAATTTATACCATCCTTTAAATTTTATAAGAAAATCATTAGTTACACAAGTGAGGAGTGAGAACTACCCTTTTTTTTACTTTCATATTAAAAAAGTTTATTACTTTGACTTGTTTATATCCATAAATAAATATAAATAAAATTTGACAATCTTTCTAGTAATTTTTTTTTAAAAAAGTTTTGTGTTAATAAACATATTATTTAAATCCCAAAACAAAACTTATAAAATAAACCCATACATTTAGTCTTCAAATATATATATACACACCAAACACAGATTTTTAATTCTCAAACATCATACCTATCAAAACACATATATTTATTATTTAAAACATTTAAATTCTAAATATTTAAAAACGTATATACATGAAAATAAAAAGATGGTTCTCTCTTTTCTTCTAAAATAAATTTTGTTAAAGTTTTAATTTTGATAAATATAGTAAAATGTGGAATGGTTGGGTTTTTTCTTTTTAGAGTACCACAAAAGTACTTACAAAGGATTTAAATCTTAGAATACATGTCAGTTAGGGGGCATTTGGAGCGTAAAGTTGAGTTGGGCAAAGTTGGTTTGTCAATGAATTCAGAAGTCTGTGTTTGAGATGGAGAGTTGGGTTGAGTTGAGTCACAAAGTCTCGGTGTTTGGGATGCAAAGTTGAGTTGGCAGGTTAACTCGATTGGTTGAATTTGTGGTAAAAAGTAAAAATCGTCTGAATTTGTGTTTTCAACTATTATATCTTAGGGTAGATAGAAAAATCGTTTTTTCCTTTTTATTATATAACTGTTTTTTAATTCTGGTGTATTTTTTCTTTTTCTTTTTTTTTCATATTATGATGATTTTGTTCTGTTTATCTTTATGATTTTAGAGTGGTTTAATTTAGACTCTACAAAACCTGTTTTGAATTTGAATTTTTGAATTTTATTATATTTTATTGTTTAGATTACATAATTAAGCTAATTTATTTTAGATTTTGATTTCAAATTAACTACTTGATAATTAAGAAATCTTAGTCAATAAATCTGTTATCTTTATGATTTTAGAGTGGTTTAATTTTGATTCTACAAAATTTTGATTCTACAAAATCTGCTTTGAATTTTGATTTTTTGATTTTATTCTATTTTATTGTTTAGATTTACGTAATTGACCTATTTTATTTTAGATTTTGATTATAAATTAACTCCCCGATAACTAAAAAAACTTAGTCATTAAATTCGTTTCTCTTAAATATTTTAGAGTGGTTTAATTTATCTTTTACAAATTTGTTTTGAATTTTGAATTTTATTATATTTTATTGTTTAGATTACAAAATTGAGCTATTTTATTTTCGATTTTGATTTCAAATTAACAACCCGATAATTAAGAAATCTTAGTAAAGTTATTAGGGCTAGTTCGATCATTTTTAATTACTAATAATAATTCTTAACAATTATTTGAAATTTTTTAAAATATAGAATCGTTTGGCCATTTTTCAAAACGTGAAATAAAAAATGGCTATTTGTGTAGTTAATCCTATCATCAAAAACATGACACAATTTGTTTGGATCAATTATGTCATCAAGTGGACATGTCACAATTTAATTAGATCAACTTGCATCATGATACAATCTAATTGGACCAACTCAATGATCATAAAATAAACATGTGACATTAATTAGCCAATTTTTCATATCTCTTAATTTAATTTTTCTCCTTAGTACAACAATAGGTGTGAAATACCGAAATCAAACCTCTAACCTTTTAGTCAACTGTACACACTTTATGCCAATTTTATGTCAATTGAACTATATTTTTATTGACTAATTTAATTTAGTTGATCGTTCTAAATTTGAATAATTTTATCAATATTATATTACATTTTATATTTGACCAAAATTTATCCTTTTACGTTATATAATTTTAAGCATCCTTATTATTATTTTGTATTTAAAAAGAAAACATGAAGATGAAGGGTTTTAAATAGACGGTCAAAAAAGTCAATAAGAGCATATGAAGTAGGATTTGTGGCATAGGTTCAAAATCTATGTTGTTGAACTCAAAAAATATGGTTAAAAATGTTTTAAATAGGTATTTGAAAATAAAGGAAAATAGTAAGTCAATAAAATAAAAATAAAAATTAATACTTGCATCCGACAGTTACCAAACAAAATCACCGTGTGTTTTTCTCGTAATTGTTGGTGGCGTTAAATAGTCAAACACTGTTTTGACTTTGTTGTCTGCTGCCCGCACTATTTCCTGCCCGAAAGAGTGACATCTTTCTCCCAACTCTCTTTCTCCTGTGTCTGCTGCCCGCCGATGATGAAGCTGACCGATATTAAATTTGATCCTCTAGTTTCTTCTATTATGGTACACGTGATCGTTTCTCATTTGGAGAGGTTGGTTTTTTTATTATTTCTTGACACGGGGCCAAAGGCAAACTTTTCTTCTCCACGTTATGACTGGGAAGTAATATTCTGATATTATTTTCTATTGTTTTTGGGACAATTGAGCATATAGAAAAATGAGGGTAAAAAACAACACATATAGCAAAATATAAAAAGAAATTACAAATATAACAAAATTGGTTGTTCAACCCATTTAAATTACAAAAAAGCTTACAACCCATATCAGTGATAGAAGTCTATCACTGATAGATTTTTTGATTGGATTGTTTATTTATTTTGATTAAAGTCTATCAACGATAGAAGTTTATTATACTATTACTATCATTGATATACATCTTATTGTGGATTTGTATTCGTTCTGATTAAGGTCTATCAATGATAGAAGTTTATCACTCTCACCGATAGACTTCTATTTGTGTTGTTTATCTTTTCTAATTGATGTCTATCAGTGATAGAAATCTATCAATATCACTAATAGACTTTTACATGTGTTGTTTGATCTATTTTGATTGGAATCGATTAGTGATATAAATATATCACTCTCATCGATAGACTTTTATCTGTGTTGTTTATCTATTCTTATTGGACTATTAGTGATATAAGTCTATCACTACACTGATAGAGTTTTATATGTGTTTTTTATTTGTTTTGATTGGAGTCTATCACTAATAGAAATCTAACACTATCACCGATAGATTTATATTTATATGGTTTATCTCTTTTGATTGAAGTTTATCTGTGATAGAACTCTATCACTATCATTGATAGACTTCTTGTTTGATATTGTTTATTTGTGTTGATTGAAGTCTATCAGTGATAGAAGACTATCACTGTCACTGAGAGAGTTCTTGTTTGATGTTGTTTATTAATGTTGATATAAGTCTATCACTCTCATTGATAGAGTTCTTGCTTGGTGACTGATAGACTTCTTTCTTGGTGACTGATAGACTTCTTGCTTGGTGTTGTTTATCAAAGTTCAATGTTGATTGAAGTCTATCAATGATAGAAACCTATGATAGAAATCTATCACTGATATACTTCTTGTTTGACATTGTTTATCTGTGTTGATTGAAGTTTATTAATGATAGAAGAATCTCACTATCACTATCACTGATAGACTTATTGTCTATTATTGTTTATCTGTATTTATTGAAGTCTGTCAGTGGTAGAAGTCTATCGCTTTCACTGATAGACTTCTTGTTTGGTATTGTTTATTTGTGATGATTGAAGTCTATCAGTGATAGAAGGCTACTACTATAACTGATAAACTTATTGTTTGGTGTTGTTTATCAGTGTTGATTGAAGTCTATCACTAACACTGATAGACTTCTTGTTTGTTCTTTGTTTATTGGTATTTATTGAAGTCTATCGCTATCACTAATAGATTTTTTGCTCAGTGTATTTTATCAGTATTGTTTGAAGTCTATTAGTGATAATTTCAGTGATAAGAGTCTATCATTATCACTGATAGACTTCTTGTTTGTTGTTGTTTATCTGAGTTTATTAAAATCTATCATTATCACTGATAGACTTCTTGTGTAACGTCCCGCATTTTCAGATCCGACTAATTTCGTTTTTTTGAGTGTTTTTAAAATTAAGTGATTGAATTGAGATAAATGAATTTTTGGGTTATTGGACGAAACTTATTTCAAAGTCCCAAATTCAATAATTTAGAAGCTTGGTAAGTGTTAAATACTAGTTTTAAATTGAAGATTTAAAGATTAAACTAAAAAAAAATTCATTAAAAATTAATCATTTATATAGAAGTTTATTCGAATGTAAAAGTGTTTTTTAATTACACATTCTATCAAATGATATTTTTCAATTAATATCTTATATTTTTATTTTGTTTCATTTTCTATTGCCATTTGGTGATCTTTAATTAATATACCAGCGGTGAAATTGTTATAGATTTTAATCTCTTCCAATATAATATATAGTATAGTAGGATTGTTTTTTCTTTTAATTGTAATTTTCAAACAGATTTAGGTAATGTTATGACCATGACATTTCTAAACTGCATAAAAAGTTTGAATGGAAAAACATGCGAAGGAAATGGAGAAGAGCACATGTTGAGAGAGGAGGAGAAGAGGAAGGCAAAGAAAATTAAAGAAAAAAAGAGAATGTTCGGAGACATTAAAAAAACCACAACATCTTTTAGGTGATCATTTTTTCACTCATATACAATCATAAGGGTAAAAAAGGAATAACAAAATTTTATATAAAAGATTTGCTATATTTGCAAATATTTTTAAAAGTTGTTATAATTGCAAATAGTTCATTCTAATTTGCTACCCAATATAATTATCCTTGTTTTTGTTTGATTTTCACTAGTTTGGTTAAATCTTTTTTTACATTCACATAAATAATCAATAACTTCCTTGTGTAACGTATGAGTGTGTGTGTTTTGTTAATGCAACATGTTGCTCTTTCTTACCATTGTTCGAATAAGAATTTTGGTCAATCGAAATTTGTCATGTCATTTCTTAAAATTAATGAAAAACTTATTTATTTAATTAAGAAATTAATTAAATTTAGAAATTTCTCTAAATTAAATTAAGTAAAATTCCATATATGTAATTGGGTTATATGAAATTTAGACCAACTCTAGACAAAAACCAGATGAGGGACCCATAACCAACAAACTACAAGCTCAAGTCAATCAGACAATCTGAAAGGGTTCAGGCCTAGAATCTACCCTTGGCCCAGTTCAATGGTTAGGCCCAAGTCCACTTATGAGCTCTATAAATAGAGAGTTCCCTCTTCATTTGGGGTTCAGGAATTTCACTCCCCAAGGAATGCACAGAGAATTGAATTCAGAGCAAAAGCGTTAAACACTTCGAGGCCATTTGGTTTAAGGTTTTATTGAATGCACATGGGTAATAGATGTCTGGGAATAATAAATGCATGAGAATAAGATGACTGTGTTTGGTTCTACATGAGAATGTTATTAGATTTTTATGTAAACAAGTGATATTTATATTTGTTTAATGAAACTAAATTTATTTTATGAGATTAATCTTATAAATCTTATATAATTATGATCTCTTATTAATAAAATAATAAAATTGAATTTCAAAAATTAATTAATTAATACTTTTAATGAAAAATTAATTGTTAATTGATCACAAATAGCTCATGAATAATTGATTATAATGATTATCCTTACCATAAATTAATAATATTTGTAATTAATTGATTAAATATAATATTAATAGTGATTTAATATTTTCCTAATGAATTTTATAATGAATGTTTAGGCTTGTTTTATAAAATTAATCCTAAAAACTTTATTTTATTATAATCAAAATTAATGTCAACTAATAAAAATAAATTAATTAATTATAAATATTTTTAATTAAGTAATTAATTATGATTATTGAAAGTGAATATATATATATATATGTACTAAAATATTAATAAAGAAGAGAGAGAAAAAGAGAGAAAGAGAGAGATGGATGGGTATAAAGAAAACCCATCATTTGAAAGGTATAGAAAACCCATCCATCATGGAAAAAAGTGATGCCTATGTCCATGCTCACAAACCTTGTCCAAACAAGGAGATTTAAAACCCTTACTCATTTCCATCATCAAAACCTTACACCAAACGACCCCTTCAAGTCCACAGGTGTTAAGCACCCTATGAATACCAAAGATTCTTCCAAGTCTCCAATCTCGAGAACAAGCTCTTCAGCCCTCGAATGACACACATATACAAGAGAGAGAGTTAGAGGATTATACTTAGAGATTGTATTCCACATCCACAAAATTAATATAATACAAAGTTTATTACACGTGTCTCGTTTCTGTTCCTTCGTCCAATTCACGTGTTTACAAATTGGCACGCCCAGTGGGACATCTCTACCTCTCATCTCTTTCTCTTATAGTATAGCAATGGAATCAAAAAAAGTTACAACAACAGCTGCTGCTGCAAGCAACACTTACACAGGGTCGGTAAAACACAACCGTTCTCGAGGGGTTGAAATAAAGGAAGATCAAACCCCCGATGCGATTGCAAGTAAAATTGTCAAACTGATCGAAGAATTCTCTAAGAATAGAGTTGTCGTCAAGGACAACCCGTTGTTTGACCAGTTTACCCCTATTGTCGGTCAATCAAAAGAGACATCAAATCGAGATGTGATGTTTGTGATGATGGCTGGCGTGGACTCTGACGAAAGGATGGTGGAGATGGAGAGAAAGATCAGTCTCCTTATTAAGGTAGTCGAAGAAAGGAATCTAGAGATTGCTTACCTGAAAAACCAAATGTAGAATCGAGAGGTTGCTAAGTCTAGTCAAACTCCTGCTGCGAAAAAGAATGACAAGGGAAAGACCGTCGTCCAAGAAGATCAACCACCAAACTCGCCCTTGGCGGCTTCTTTATCCATCCAACAACTGTAGGACATGATTATGAGCTCCATCAGAGTTCAGTATGACAAATCCACCCAAAATTCTCTCATGTACTCCAAGTCGTATACCAAGAGAATAGACAATCTGAGGATGCTCGTCGAATACCAACCTCCCAAATTCCAACAATTCGATGGGAAAGGTAACCCAAAGTAGCATAACACTCACTTTGTGGAAACATGCGAGAATACTAGTGATGGGATTTGGAATTCTCGCAGCGGAAAACGTTGTGAAACGTCGTTGTTTCGTTATGTAATTCATATCTTAAAATTGAATTAAACTACTTTAATTCTAGGATAAATATGCACAAAGAGAAGAAAAAACAGTGAGTAACTTGTTACTTGTTTAAGAACTCTTCTTCAAAACTTTTCCTCCTCCGGTCACGATCCCTCTCGAAACAACGATCTCTACGAACTCGATCCTCGAACCGAACGACAAGACACCTCCAAAGAGTATTCTCGGGAGGTTGAGGGAGAGTGTGTGAGACTCTCTTTGGTTTTGGATGAGGAGAGTTTTAGAGAGAATTGAGAGAGAATGAGAGAATTTTCCTTGCTCTCTTTGGATGAAAATCCAAAAAATTGCAAATGACACACCAAAAACTTCTTGCAAGCCCTTTAGCTATTAGTGTGTGGTAGAGTTAACACCTCCACCAAATCACAATTTTACCACAACCATATGATATGCAAATCATATTTGTATTGGAGTTTGTGCCATAAAACTCGTAGTTTGTAATTATGTTCTAATTATTGTAATAAAGTGTTATTACTTCAATAAAGTATTATTGTTCATTATCTATGATATTGCCTTTGATTTAACCCTAAATCCAATAAACTAAACATCAAAGGCTGTAAAATGAATCTTTAGCTGAATGTAGTGTACATATAAAGGATCTCAGTTCGAGATATAACATAAAGGGTCTATAGTAAGGGGGATAAGGTTTGAGTACCTTACCCTGGTAAAACTATGGATGTGGCCCACTTTGTATAAGATACAAACACTATGATCCTAAGGTGTTCGTGTAGATGACATTTGAGTGGGGATATCCTATGTAATGAGATTACATAAGATTGGACTGCGAAATAGTAACCACTAGATGTAACTCCGTTGACTAGTTAGGTTTCTATTTCACTAGGATTACTTAGGCAACTTGATCTCAATCCTGAGCAGGTTACGAACTCCTGTTCGCGAGGGATTGTCCTTTGACTAGTATGGGTGAGAGTGGCCAGATTCGCCGACTCAATATGCCTACCTTCTTGGGGACAAGACCGAGTGAGCGGCTGTAAACTTAACTTAGCAAGATGTAATTCACACCTTCCCACCTACTAGGGTAAGTAAATGAATGTTCTCTTAAGTGGTGTCTCTGGGACTTGAACAAAGGGCCCGACCCTCTCATTGGCCCGAGAGGGACTCTGTTTGTTGGTAGGACCACAAACAAATTGTTCATTAGAGGAGCACTGATACTTAAGCTACAAGATGTAACCCAGGGGTAAAACGATAATTTGACCCAGCTTGTGTTACGAACATTCGTCAAGGATTGACTTGCTGTTATTGGTTAATATCCGTGGACACAGAAATATATCTGCAGTGAAAAGAGTGTGTTGGGATGTTTTGTCCTAATCTCGTGTTTGTAAATTACTATTTGAAATTAATAAATAGTTATTCATTTCATTATTTTGTGTCTCGCATTTTATACAAACTTTGACCAATAAACTAAACTCCAGGTCATTGAATACATGAGAGAACTGGAACTTGAACGGTGTGTAGTGGACACACATGGAGGATCACGTTCGAGTAAATGACTCAAACTGTCTATAGTATATGGATGGGATTGGAGACCTAATCCTGGATACACTGTGGATGCGGCCCACTTTGTATTAAGATACAAACGAGGTGAACTGACTCGTTCATGTGGTTGACATGCTAGTGGGGGCATCTTGTACAATGAGATTGTACAAGACCGGACCGTGAATTATTAGACCTACTGATGTAACACCGTTGACAGTAAGGACTAATAACTTCGTAGATGACCATTAGTGACTCGACTTGAATCCTGAGCGTGTTACAGACTCCTGTCTGCGGGGGTCTATCCTTTGACTAGTACGAGTGAGGGTGGTCACACTTATTCGACCAATATGTCTACCTTCTTAGGGACAGAACCAAGTAATGAGTTGAGAACTTAACTACGCGAGACGAAATTCACTCGTTCCCGCCTTTAGGGAAACTAGAAGGGTTGTTCCCTTAAGTGCTGTCTCCAGGGCTTGGACAACGGGCGCCCACCCTCTCACTGGCCCGAGAGGGTTGTTGTGTATGGTTGGACCATCACAACGTTGTTGTTCATTAGAGGAGCAGTGGAGACTTAATGAGCAAGAAGTAGACATAGGGGTAAAACGGTAATTTGATCCAGCCGTGTCTACGAACAACCTGTGAAGGGTCAACTCATGGGCATTGGTTATATCAGTGGACACGTAATATTCTGCATTGACGGGATTGCAACTACGGGCTTTAGTGGAGTGTTACCGTAGCTAATGAAGGTTGATTAACCGGGTCAAAGAGTTTGATAGGTTAATCTCGGATCATTGGCGCTCGTCACTTTAGGTCCATTAGGTCCCTCGGTTGGCTCAATCTGGGTTAAAAGAAGGGTTAATGTTTTGGTATAAATTAAAGTGTTCAATTTCACTAAAGGGAATTTATGGCATTTATATGAGATATGAATGATATAATATATACAGTTTAATGAGAATGAGATTCATAATAAACTATAGGTTAGCCTAATTGTTGAATTAGGGCTAATTGGAGAAATTAGGTTGAGAGATATTAAATTGGATGTGATTCAATTTAATAAATCCATAATATTGCAAATGTGATTTGTAATATGAGATATAAGATATCTTATAATATATAGTTATGCAAATATGATTTGCATAACCTATAGTTGTGGTAAAATGGTAAATAGGTGGAGATTTCAACTCCACCTATCTCCATTATATAAACCCTTCTTGCAAGAAGGAAGGTAAGCCATTCTCTCATTTTTTGGAATTCTCACCAAATAGAAGAGAACAACTCTCTCTCAATTCTCTCAACTTTTCTCCTCTCTTCTTCAAAACACCAAGTTCCACAAAGTTCCTTCTTCCAAAAGAAGAACAACCGAGAAGTCTTTGGTGGTGTTCTTGTTCGTGGCAAGTGTTCGGGTTCGTAGAGATCGAGAAGCACACAAAGAGTTCTTGATTCGTTGGAAAGGAATCCTTGAAGAAGGTATTCAACAAGTAAGTAACTTGAACTTACAGTTTTTTCTTTCCATTTTACATATGTTTAGCCTAGATTTAAGAGTTAAATCATTTTAACGAAATTCAATTGCACAACTTCACCATAACGATTCAATCGTCTTCTGCTGCGTGGGATTCTCATTCCCTTCAGAGTGCAGCTGGGACTTTAGTGGAGTGTTCCCGCAGTTAACGAATGTTGATTGGGAGGTTAATGAGATTAACCGAGCAATCTCACATCGTTGGAGCTTCTGATCTGTAGGTCCATTAGGTCCACCTTCTAGCTCGTAAAGGATTCTTAGATCGCTCGAATTTGAAACGTTCAAATTCATGAGGGAATAAAATTCATGTATATAGATACGATATAATATATAGTTTTGGAACTATGTATTATAAATTTAATATGAATATGATTCATATTAAATTATATGAGAGAACTAAATATTTGAAAGAGTTCAAATATTAAATTCAAATGTGAATGTGATTCATATTTGAAAACTATAGGTTAAAATTTAATGTGCATTTGATGCGCATTAAACTATAGATTAAGGGGTACAATGATTAAATAAGATTTAATCATTTTGTATAATATAGTATTTAATTAAATTTGATTTAATTAAATGAATTAATTAATTATTTATTAATTACTTAGGGAACGTGTCATGATGACACATTCCCACTACTCCCCAACTCCCCCTCGATAGGCAGTGGGGAGTTACCCACTGAATTGATCTTCTTCTCCTGGTGAGAATAGGACGGTTGATCGATCAATTATTTTTTGATTCAACTGGCTGTAGAATTCTCTCTCTCTCTCAATTCCCAAAATTATTCCATTAGTTGGATTCCTTCCCACAAAGGAATTGATCAAAACAATCTAGAGAATAGAAGGTTTTCTTACTGGTAGTGTCCTGTTGGAGAAAACAAAGACGTTCGTTTGTGTTCCTGTGCTGCTGTACATCTTGGAAGCAACGAGTTGCTGTTTTGGGAAAACTACAAAGGTAATGTTTCTTACTTTTGTTTTAACAACTTCACAACATGTTTGTATGTACATCTCTATGCCTAATTAGATTAGAAATGCATGTTTATCTCTGTTATTTTCAATGTACTGGTTTTTGCTTTTCAACCAAAACAAGCTTGTAATTACGATTTCTATCACGTTTCCACTACTCAAGGAGATCAGATCTCCATCAATTGGTATCAGAGCAATGTTAGATTTGTTTTGGTTGAAACAAAAGTGCATTGATTTGGTGGGAATTGCATTTGGTTTGCTGTAAAACTGTTTAGGAGTATTTGACCTTATTTTTTCCATTGATTTGATCAATTTTATTGTAAAGGCCCCTGTATTTATTTGGGCATGTAAGTGCATTATCGAGTCTATAATTGAGTTAAGAGTCATTCGGAACCAGTTTCATGCAAATCAGATGAGTTTCGAAGGAGAAATTGAAGTTTGAACCTGTTGTGTTCGAAGGAGAAAGCTGCAGTTAAAGCAGCAGCGTTGCAACACTACTAGCAGCATTGTAACGCCGTTCATCAGTGTTGCAACGCTGAGAAACGGCGTCGCAACACCAGACCTCCCTATCGACGCTGGAGCTCCAGGGGTCAGTGGCGTTGCAACGCTGCCCCTCACCGTTGCAACGCCACCTCGATATGAGCGCGCGTGCGGACAAAGCGACAAAGCGCACGTAACGCCTCCCCATCGCTGCAACGCCATGACGCCAATTCTGCTGCTGCAGACCGGTTCGGGCGGTTCGATTGGTTTTCAGTCCGGTTCGAGCGGTTCGAGCCCGGTTCAAGGAATATTGGATCGATTTTGTAATAAAATTAGAGTAATTTTATTATTTTTGCACTTTAGGGGGCCAAATTATTCCGGTTTTACAGTTGTGTTTCTTTATCAATGTCATTTAGAATTTTTCCCACCTTAGGATAAGCATGTTCATACATTTTATTTGTATAATTGTTATATAAATATGGAAGAAATGCATGATATAATTTATTTTTCATATGCATTTATTTATAATTGTTATAATTAAATAAATGTGGAAAATAAATTGCATGGAGCATGAAATTACTCAGTTTAAAAATTGTTATTTTATTTAAGTATTTTTAGTTATTCAATTATTTGAATAAATTTTATAATTCCAATATTGATTTATAATATAGTTCCTTGTCATAGGTTAATTATTAAATTTATAAAAGTTATAAATTAAAGGGGTTTTAGAAACCATAACCTATAACAAAGAATTGCATGCAAACATAGGAACTTGGGTTAAAATTAAAATTAGTTTTAAATTGTTTAAAATTAATTTAGACCTAAGTTTTAATTTCTAATAGGATTAGAAATTAGTCTTACATAGTATTTTAAATAGTTTAAAATATAGTAGGACACTAGAACTTTGGTTATAAGGGAACTCTACTAGTGAAGTTCTGTCTAAGGTTGGGGGTACTTAACCTGACGGTTAACGGAACACCTTCTACCTGGGAACTGACCCGGAGCTTGAGTTGAATTAACCTTAGTTATATTTTATATCTAGTTAATTAAAATGTTTATTCACCTAGACATAAGGTCAAAAGACCTAGTTATAACAGTTATAATAGGCATAGACTTAGATAGATTCTTTTAGCCAGAATCCGACTAAGTTAAACCTATACCCTAATCTTAGGAGCTTCAGTGGGAGAAAACGTGATGTTCGCATCGAGTTTACTCTCACGTCCTCAAGAGTTCACACTGTGAGTTCCATGCTCGGCTACGTCGCGTCAATAGGGCATCCCCCTACGGTAAGTGTTTGCATGATTCAATACCAAGGTGAATGAGGGAAGTATCCATAGTAAATGGGAGCAGGACGCGTGTCAACGTATCCTACGGTCTCTTCCATTAGGTCGCACTGTGAGATTTCTATAGTCCGCCTGCTAGGTTGTCCTGGAACAAACAAACCCTACGGAGGGCCTGACTATAGGGATCGAAACCGAACTCCAAAAATGGATAGGGTCTCTTAGGTAATGTGCCAACAGTTGTCTTTCTTAATAGTAGCCTATTGGCTCGGACCTATTGGATCTGAAATGGTAGGGTCACATTTACAGGATGAGTTAAGCTAGTTAACAAGTCCTTGACCAAACAAAAAGTAGCTAAGGACCATTGGGACATGAGATGTTCTGGTAGTGAGAATTGGCTGAGAAAGTCTCAATTCGAGGGAGGAATGACTGACCGCCCGACGGAGGCTTTTGTTCTAAACCCTTGAAGTATCGTTGAAAAACTAAAGGTTTAATTTAAACATTGGGTTTAGTTTAAACACTAGGGTTCTTTAATAATTTTGCTAAATTTGATTGGTTTTTAATGGGTTAAAAGGCATAAGTAATTAGAACTATTTTGTATTTTCAACATGTCGTATTCAATTATAACCTCGTTTAACTGGTGAGAACTTTACTATGTGGAAGTCCAACTTGAATACGATTCTTGTTGTTGACGACGTTCGTTTTGTACTGACTGAGGAATGTCCTCAGGTCCCTGCTCGAAACGTTCCTCAATATGTTAAGGAGGCGTACGACCTCTGGGTCAAGGCCAATGATAAGGCCATGGTCTACATTTTGGCTAGTGTTTCTGAAGTTCTAGCCAAAAAGCACGAGGGCATGGTCTCAGCTCGTGAGATCATGAGTTTGTTGTAGGATATGTTTGGACAACCGTCTGGACAACTTCGGTTCGAATCCCTCAAATACGTTTATAACTCCCGTATGAAGGAGAGGTCATCGGTGAGAGAACACGTTCTCGATCTGATGGTCCACTTCAACGTGGCTGAGATGAACGAAGCGGTCATTGAAGAGCAAAGTCAGGTCTCGTTCATCCTAAAATCTCTTCCGAAGAGTTTCCTGCAATTCCGTAGCAATGCGGTGATGAACAAGGTAGAGTATAACCTGACTACTCTCCTTAATGAACTACAAACTTTCCAGTCTCTTATGAAGAATAAAGGACATGCTAATTGAGAGTCAAATTTGTTTGCTCATTCTAGAAGCTTCCAGAAGGGTTCATCTTCTCTTGTGGTTCATCTTCTGGGCTTAAGAAGACCCAAAAGAAGAAGATATGAGGGAAGGGAAGGCACCTGCTACTGATAAAGGCAAGGAAAAAACCAAGGTTGCAGATAAAGGAAAGTGTTTCCACTGCAATGTGGATGGGCACTGGAAGCGAAACTACCCAAAATACCTTGCTGAGCTCAAAGAGAAGAAAGGTAAATTAGATTCACTTGTTCTTGAAACTTGCTTGGTGGAAAATGATGATTTTATCTGGATACTTGATTCAGGAGCCACTAATCACGTTTGCTCTTCGTTTCAGGAAACTAGTTCCTTCAAGGAGCTCGAAGAGGGTGAGATGACGCTCAGGGTCAGAACGGGAGACGTCGTCTCAGCTCGTGCAGTGGGAGATGCCAAGCTGCTTTTTAGAGATAGATTTTTATTTTTATAAAATCTGTATATAGTTCCTAAAATTAAGAGCAACTTAATCTCTATCTCTTGTTTAATTGAACTTGGCTACTGTATTACCTTTTCATTTAATGAAGTGTTCATTTCAAAGAAAGGTGTCAATATTTGTTGTGCTAAGTTAGAAAACGGCTTGTATGTACTTAAACCGAATTGGACTAAAGCAATTTTGAATCATGAGATGTTTAAAACTGCTAATACTCAAAGTAAAAGGCAAAGAATTTCTCAAAATAATACCTATCTATGGCATCTTAGACTTGGTCACATAAATCTCAACCGGATTAAGAGACTCTCTAAGAATGGACTTCTAAACAAGTTAGAAGATGATTCTTTACCTCCTTGCGAATCATGCTTGGAAGGTAAAATGACTAAGCGACCTTTTACTAGAAAAGGTTACAGAGCCATAGAACCTTTAGAACTTATACATTCGGATCTTTGTGGTCCAGTGAATGTTAAAGCTCGAGGAGGGTACGAATATTTCATCTCTTTCATAGATGATTATTCGAGGTATGGTTATTTATACCTAATGCACACAAGTCTGAAGCTCTTGAAAAGTTCAAAGAGTATAAGGATGAAGTAGAGAATGCATTAGAGAAAACCATTAAAACACTTCGATCCGATCGAGGTGGAGAGTATATGGATTTGAGATTCTAGGACTATTTGGTAGAACATGGAATTAAATCTCCTCTCATCACCTAATACACCACAACAAAATGGTGTGTCAGAAAGGAGAAATAGAACCTTGTTGGACATGGTTCGTTCTATGATGAGCTATGCTCAATTGCCTGCCTCGTTTTGGGGATACGCAGTAGAGACTGTAGTTCAAATCTTGATCATTGTTCCGTCAAAGAGTGTTTTAGAAACACCTTTTGAATTATAGAAGGGGCGTAAACCTAGTTTACAACACTTTAGGATTTGGGATTGTCCGACGCACGTGCCCGTGACAAACCCAAAGAAACTGGAACCTCGTTCAAGATTATGTCAATTTGTTGGCTATCCCAAAGAAACGAGAGGTGGTCTTTTCTACGATCCATAAGAAAACAAGGTGATTGTATCGACAAATGCTACGTTCTTGGAGGAAGATCACATGAGGAACCATAAACTGAGTAGTAAATTAGTGCTAAATGAAGCTACAGAAGAACCAACAAGAGTTGTTGATCAAGTTGGACCTTCATCAAGAGTTGATGGAGAAGCCAACACCTCAAGTCAGTCTCGTCCTTCTCAATCGTTGGGAATGCCTCGACGTAGTGGGAGGGTTGTTTTCCAACCTGACCGCTACTTGGGTTTAGCTGAAACTCAAGTCGTCATACCTGATGACGACATAAAAGATCCATTGTCTTATAAAAAGGCAATGAATGACGTAGACAAAGACCAATGGATCAAAACCATGGACCTTAAAATTGAGTCAATGGACTTCAATTTAGTATGGGAACTTGTAGACCAACCTGAAGGGGTAAGACCCATTAGGTGTAAATGGATCTATAGGAGAAAGAGAGATGCAGCCGGAAAGGTACAGACCTTTAAGGCTAGACTTGTAGCAAAGGGCTTTACCTAAAAGGAAGGAGTTGATTATGAAGAAACTTTTTCCCCTATTGTTATGCTGAAGTCTATCATGATACTCTTGTCCATAGCCGCTTTTTATGATTATGAAATTTGACAAATGGACGTCAAGACTGCCTTTTTGAATGGTAATCTTGACGAGAGCATCTATATGTCTCAAATTTCAAGGGTTCATAACCCAAGGTCAGGAGCAAAAAGTTTGCAAGCTCAATCGATCCATTTATGGGTTGAAACAAGCATCCAAATCTTGGAATATAAGATTTGATACTGCGATCAAGTCTTATGGTTTTGACCAAAACGTTGATGAGCCTTGCGTTTACAAGAGGATCATCAACGACAAAGTAGCTTTCTTAGTGCTTTATATGGATGATATCCTACTCATTGGGAATGATGTAGGATACCTTACTAACATAAAGATTTGGGAGAGGCGCAATATGTTCTTGGGATTCAGATCTTCAAGAATCGCAAGGACAAATCATTAGCTCCGTCTCAAGCATCTTATATCGACAAAATGTTGTCCAGATATTCGATGTAGAATTCCAAGAGGGGCTTATTACCCTTCAGGCATGGAGTTTATTTGTCTAAGGAACAGTGTCCTAAGACACCTCAAGAAGTTGAGGATATCAGATGAATTCCCGATGCCTCTGTAGTAGGTAGCTTAATGTATGCTAAGTTGTGCACGCGGCCAGATATTTGCTATGCAGTGGGAATAGTCAGTAGGTACCAATCCAATCCAGGGTTAGACCACTGGACAACAGTTAAAACTATCCTCAAGTATCTAAGGAGAACGAGGGACTATATGCTTGTGTATGGGACTAAGGATTTGATCCTTACTGAATACACTGATTCGGATTTTTAGACCGATAAGGATTCTAGGAAATTCACATCGGGATCAGTTTTCACCCTTAACGGGGGAGCTATAGTATGACGAAGCATTAATCAAGGATGCATCACCGACTCCACGATGGAGGCTGAGTATGTCGTTGCTTGTGAAGCAGCTAAAGAGGTTGTTTGGCTAAGGAAATTTCTTACTGATTTGGAAGTTGTTCTAAATATGGAATTTTCCATCACCTTATATTGTGACAATAGTGGTGCGGTAGCTAATTCGAAGGAACCTCGCAACCATAAGTGAGACAAGCATATCGAGAGCAAGTATCACCTGATACGAGAAATAGTGCAACGAGGAGATGTGACAGTCACGAAGATCACTTCGGAGCACAATATTCCTGATCCGTTTACAAAGACTCTCATGGCTAAACTGTTCGGGGGTCATCTGGAAAGTCTAGGTCTACGAGATATATACATAGGCTAATCTAGGGCAAGTGAGAGATATGTAATGGGCATATGGATGCCCTAGTTTATTGTATTTCTATCTCTGTTACCACTATTTTAGATTATGATGTACCCCACTAGAGTTCTAGTTCAAGTGTGAGTTTGTTGGGGTTTGTGCCCTAAAATCGTAGTTTGTAAGTATGTTCTAATTATTGTAATAAAGTGTTATTACTTCAATAAAGTTTTATTGTTTATTATCTAAATATTGCCTTTGATTTAACCCTAAATCCAAAAAACTAAACATCCAAGGCTGTAAAATGAATCTTTAGCTGAATGAAGTGTACATATAAAGGATCTCAGTTCGAGAGACAACCTAAAGGGTACATAGTAAGGGGATAAGGTTTGGGTACCTTACTCTGGTAAAACTATGGATGTGGCCCACTTTTTATAAGATACAAACACTGTGATCCTAAGGTGTTCGTGTAGATGACATGTGAGTGGGGATATCCGATGTAATGAGATTACATAAGACCGAGCCGCGAAATAGTAACCACTAGATGTAACTCCGTTGACTAGTTAGGTTTCTATTTCACTAGGATGACCTAGGCAACCATCTCAATCCTGAGCAGGTTACGAACTCTTGTTCGCGAGGGATTGCCCTTTGATTAGTATGGGTGAGAGTGGCCAGATTCGCCGATTCAATATGCCTACCTTATTGGGGACAAGACCAAGTGAGCGGCTGAGAACTTAACTTAGCAAGATGGAATTCACTCCTTCCCACCTACTAGGGTAAGTAGATGATGTTCCCTTAAATGGTGTCTCTGGGACTTGAACAAACGACCCGACCCTCTCATTGGTCCGAGAGGGACTCTGTTTGTTGGTAGGACCACAAACAAATTGTTCATTAAAGGAGCACTGGTACTTAAGCTACAAGATGAAACCCAGGGGTAAAACGGTAATTTGACCCAGCTGGTGTTATGAATATTCGTGAAGGATTGACTTGCTGTTATTGGTTAATATCCGTGGGCACAGAAATATATCTGCAGTGAGAAGAGTGCAACTGCGGGACTTTAGTGGAGTGTTCCCGCAGTTAACGAATGTTGATTGGGAGGTTAATGAGATTAACCCAGCAATCTCACATCGTTGTAGCTTCTGATCTATAGGTCCATTAGGTCCTCCTTCTAGCTCGTAAAGGATTCTTAGATGGCTTGAATTTGAAACGTTCAAGTTCATGAGGGAATAAAATTCATGTATATAGATACGATATAATATATAGTTTTGGAACTATGTATTCTAAGTTTAATGTGAATATGATTCATATTAAATTATATGAGAGAATTAAATATTTGAAAGAGTTTAAATATTAAATTCAAATGTGAATGTGATTCATATTTGAAATCTATAGGTTAAAATTTAATGTGCATTTGATGTGCATTAAACTATAGATCAAGAGGTAAAATGATTAAATAAGATTTAATCATTTTATATAATATAGTATTTAATTAAATTTGATTTAATTAAATGAATGAATGAATTATTTATTAATTAATTAGGGAACGTGTCATGATGACACGTTCCCACTACTCTCCAACTCCCCCTCGATAGGGAGTGGGGAGTTACTCACTGAATTGATCTTCTTCTCCTGGTGAGAATAGGACGGTAGAATTCTCTCTCTCTCTCAATTCTCAAAATTATTCCAATAGTTGGATTCCTTCTCACAAAGGAATTGATCAAAAGCATCCAGAGAATAGAAGGTTTTCTTACTGGTAGTGTCATGTTGGAGAAAACAGAGACATTCTTTTGTGTTCCTGTGCTGCTGTACATCTTGGAAGCAAGGAGTTGCTCTTTTGGGAAAACTACAAAGGTAATGTTTCTTACTTTTGTTTTAACAACTTCACAGCATGTTTGTATGTACATCTCTATGCCTAATTAGATTAGAAATGCATGTTTATCTCTGTTATTTTCAAGGTACTAGTTTTTGCTTTTTAACCAAAACAAGCTTGAATATATGATTTCTATCACGTTTCCGCTACTCAAGGAGATCGGATCTCCATCAATTTGCATATCACATAATATAAGGTATCTCATACCTTATTATACAAATCTCATTTGCATAATTGTGGAATTTTAAATTGAATCACATTCAATTTAATTTCTCTCAATTCAATTTCTCCAAATTAGCACTAATTAATCAATTAGACTATACTATAGTTTATTATGAATCTCATTCATATCAAACTATATATTATGTCATCTATATCACATATAAATGACATAAATACTCAAATAATGACTTTGAACACTTCAAATTCACACCAAACTGTAAACCCTCAATTTGTCCAATTTGAGCCAACCGAGGGACCTAATGGACCTACAGATGACGAGCTCCAATGATCTGAAATTAACCTGTCAAACTCTTTGACCCGGTTATTGAACATTCATTAGCTATTGTAACACTCCACTAAAGCTCGTAGCTGCACTCCCATCACTATAGGACAAGTTATGTCCATCGATATAACCAATACCCATGAGTCGAACCTTCACAGGTTGTTCGTAGTCACAGCTGGGTTAAATTACCGTTTCATCCCTGTGTTTACCTCTTGCTTCTTAAGTCCCACTGTTCCTCTAATGAATAACTATGTTGCATGGTACAACCATAAACAACAACCCTCTCGAGCCAGTGAGAGGGTGGAGCCCCGTTGTTCAAGCCCATGAGACAACACTTAAGGGAACAACCCCTCTAGTTTCCTTAAGTCGGGAACGATCGAATTCCATCTCGCGTTGTCAAGTTCTCAACTCCCCACGTGGTACTGTCCCTGAGAAGATAGGCATATTGGGCGAGTAACTGTGACCACCCTCACCCGTACTAGTCAAAGGACAAACCCTCACAGACAGGAGTCCGTAACACGCTCAGAATTAAGGTCGAGTCACTAATGGTCATCTACGAATTTATTAGTCCTATACTGTCAACGATGTTACATCAGTAGGTCTAATAATTCACGGTCCGATCTTGTACAATCTCATTGCACAGGATGCCCCCACTCGCATGTCAACCACATGAACGAGCTGGATCACCTCGTTTGTATCTAATACAAATCGAACTGCATCCACAGCGTATCCAGGATTAGGTCTCCAACCCTATCCGTATACTGTAGACCGTTTGGGTCATCTCGAACGTGATCCTCCCCGTGTTCCACTACACACCGTTCAAGTTCTTAGTTCTTTCATAATACAATGACCTTGGAGCTTAGTTTATTGGATTAAGTTTATGAAATATGCGAGACACAAAGCATTGAAAAATGACTCTTATTTATTTCAAATTGGAATATTACAAACTTACACGAGATTAGGACATACATCCCAAAAGCTAGGGCTCGCAACGACCTTCTAGTCAAGAAGTTTGTTCGTACGCTGAAAGGGAATACCTTTGACTGGTATACCGACTTGAAACCTGAGACGATCGACGACAGGGAACAGTTTGATAGAGAGTTCCTTAATCGCTTCTATAGTACGAGGGAAACTGTTAGTATGGTGGAGCTCACAAGCACGAAGCAACGAAAAGGGTGAGCCTGTCGTCGATTACATCAATCATTGGAGAACTCTAAGTCTAGACTGAAAGATCGACTCACTAAATTTGTCCACTATAGAAATGTGTACCCAAGGCATGCATTGGGGGTTGCTCTACATCTTAGAGGGTATAAAACCTCGTAGCTTCGAAGAGTTGGCAACTCGAGCTCATGATATGGAGCTAAGCATTTCTGTAAGGGGAAACAAAGACTTGATAGTCCCAGATGTAAAGAGGGAAAAGAAAGAAGTGAAGAGCACTGAGAAGACTTCGAAGGGTGTTACTGCTAAAGAATCTATGGTTGTCAATACAACGCAAGGCGTCCTCTGACCCTGGAGCTTAGTTTATTGGATTATGTTTATGAAATATGCGAGACATAAAGCATTGAAAAAATAACTCTTATTTATTTCAACTTGGAATACTACAAACTTACACGAGATTAGGACATACATCCCAACAAACTCCCACTTGAACTAAGTTAGTGGAGTACATAATACATTTCTCAAATGTACAGTAATACAATAAACTAGGACATTGAATACCCCTTTACAATACTCCCACTTGCCCTAGTCAGGAAGCACTCGAAGACCTAGACTCTCTAGGTGACTCTCAAACACCTTAGTTGTGAGGGCCTTGTAAATAGATCAGCAACGTTGTGCTCCGATGCTATCTGCGTGACTGTCATGTCTCTGCGGTGCACAATCTCCCGTATCACGTGATACTTACGCTCAATATGCTTGCCCCTCTTATGACTCTGAGGTTCTCTTGAGTTGGCTACTGAACCACTATTGTCACAAAACAGGGTCACTGGCAAGATCATATTTGGAGCAACTTCAAAATCAGGCATGAACTTCATAAGCCAAACAACTTCTTTTGCAGCTTCACAAGCCGCAACATACTCGGCTTCCATCGTGGAATCAAGAATGCATCCCTACTTGATGCTTCGCCACACTACAGCTTCTCCATTCAGAATGAAGGCTGATCCCGAAGTGGATTTCCTAGAATCCTTATCAGTCTGAAAGTCAGAGTCTGTGTATCCCGTAAGGATCAAATCCCCACTCCACACAAGGCTGTAGTTCCTCGTTCTCCTAAGATACTTGAGGATTGCCTTTACGGCTGTCTAGTGATCTAATTCTGGATTTGATTGATACCTAGTGACAATTCCAACTGCATAACAAATGTCGGGCCTTGTACAGAACATGGCGTACATTAGGCTCCCTACAACTGAAGCATAGGGGATTCGTCTCATATCCTCAACCTCTTGAGGTGTCTTAGGACATTGATCCTTAGACAAGTGAACCACATGCCTAAAAGGCAACAAGCCCTTCTTGGAGTTCTGCATCTTATACCTAGACAACATCTTGTCAATATAAGATGCCTGAGACATGGCTAGCTTTCTGTTCTTCCGGTTCTGAACTATCTGGATGCCTAGAACATACTATGCCTCTCCCAAATCTTTAATTTGGAATTGCGAAGCCACCCACTCTTTAATGTCAGTAAGAAATCCTACCTCATTCCCAATGAGTAGGATATCATCCATATACAATATTAAAAATGCGACAGTACTGTTGACGATTTTATTGTAGACACATGATTCGTCAACATTCTGATCAAAGACATAAGATTTGATTGTCTCATCAAACCTTATATTCCAAGACCTCGAGTCTTGTTTCAGTCCATAAATAGATCTTTGAAGCCGACAAACCTCTTGATCTTGGCCTTGGGCAATGAACCCCTTAGGTTGGTCCATGTAGATGGTGTCGCCAAGGTTGCCATTTAGAAAGGCAGTCTTAACATCCATCTGCCATACCTCATAGTTATAATATGCGGCAATGGCTAGAAGGATTCTGATAGACTTTACTATGGTAACAGGAGAAAAGGTTTCCTCATAGTCAACCCCTTCAATCTAGGTAAAACCCTTTGCCACTAGTCGTGCTTTGAAGGTCTGCACCTTCCCATCTATGCCACGTTTACGCTTGTTGATCCACTTGCACCCAATAGGTTTAACCCCATCCGGTTGGTCCATAAGCTCCCAGACGGAATTCAAGTACATCGACTCGATTTCCAGGTCCATAGCTTTAATCCATTCGTCTTTGTCAACGTTTGCCATTGCGTGATCATAAGTCAATGGATCCTTGCAATCATCATCAGGGGTGACGACTTGGGTTTTAGCTAAACCCATGTAACGTTCAGACTGTCTCACAACCCTCCCACTACAACGAGGCATTCTCAACTCTTGGGAACGGACATGACTAGACGAGCTAGGATCAACAACAATTGTTGACATAATAGCCCCATCAGCAACTCTTGCTGATGAACTGTCCATTTCATTTAACACAATCTTACTCCTTGGTAAGTGATCCCTAATGTGGTATTCCTCAAAGAATGTGGCGTTTGTCGACATAAGCACCCTATTATCCTTAGGATCATAAAACAGACCACCCTTAGTCTCTTTTGGGTAACCTACAAAGAGGCACAACTTTAAACGGGATTCCAACGGGTTTGACACCAACACATGGGTCGGGCATCCCCAAATTCTTAAATGACGTAAACTGGTTTTACGACCATGAAAGAGTTCGAAAGGTGTTTCACAAACACTGTTCGACGGAACTGTGTTCAAAATGTATACTGTAGTCTCCACTACGTAACCCCAAAAAGAATCAAGGAGATGAACATAACTCATCATCGAACGAACCATGTCCAACAGGGTTCTGTTTCTCCTCTCCGATACACCATTTTGTTGTGGCATACCAGGTGCTTAGAGTTGGGACGTAATTCCATGTTCTATCATATAGTCCTGGAATTCAGTGTCCATGTACTCTCCACGTCGATCCGATCGAAGTGTTTTAATCGTTTTACCTAACAGGTTCTCAACCTCAGTCTTGAACTCCTTGAACTTTTCAAGAGTTTCAGACTTCCTATGTATTAGGTAAATGTACCCATACCTCGAATAATCATCTATAAAAGATACAAAGTATTTGTAACCTCCTCGTGCTTTAACATTCATCAGACCATAGAGGTCAGAATGTATAAGCTCAAGAGGCTCTTTGGCTCTATATCCTTTTCCACTAAAAGGACGTTTGGTCATTTTGCCTTCAAGGCATGACTCATAAACCGGTAAAGAGTTTTCTTCCAACTCGCTTAGAAGTCCACTCTTCACTAGTCTCTCAATCCTTTTGAGATTTATGTGGCGTAACCTTAGATGCCAAAGATGGGCACTTTCTTTTGGAGAAACTTTTAATTTCTTAGTTCGCGTTTCTACTGTTTTAAACAATTCGGTATTCAAAACACTTTTGACCGAATTAGGCTTCAAAACATACAAATTACCCTCAAGCGAATCAGAACATAACAAATTTCCATTTCGAGAAATAAACGCTTTATTACTCTTGAAAGAACCAGAAATATTTTGTTCTAATAGGCAGGAAATAGAAACTAGGTTTCTAGTGAATCCTGAAACTATGTACAAATTATCCAATAATAAGTACTTCCCGCCAAAGAACAACTACAACGTGCTAATTGCTGCAGCTGAGACAACTTCTCTAGATTCAACCCTGAGCGTTATCTCACCCTCATGCAGCCACTGCCAGGAACTTATTCCCTGAAAAGAAGAGCAAACATGCTTAGTGACGCCTAAATCCAGTAGCTAGACAGAGTCATTACTCTCCACTAAACAAGTTTCTGTTACAAGTAAATAACATTACCTACCTTCTTCTTTTCGTCAAGGAACTTGGGACAACTCCTTTTCAGGTGATCATCCCTGTTGTAGTAGAAACACTTTCTTGCAACTTCCTTGATCTCTTTGGCCTTTAGGGCAGCAACGCGGTCAACCCTAACCTCCTTCAACTTTGTCTTCTTCCCTTTCGGGCCTGAAGAATCTACAAACTTGAAGGAAATCGTAGTCCCCGCAGCAGAAGCGATTGGAATCGCGCGCTCTTGATTTAGTTACAACGATAAATTCAAGAGCATACGTAATAAGATTAAGCATAAAATCAGAATGGATAGCAAAAATTTACCTTTGAAGAACCTTTCTTCAAGTGCTCCTCTCTCCCACGATCACAATCTCAGCAACAGGAACTCCAACGTACGAAGACACGACCACCGGATCTTCTCCGTTGTTCTCTAGGTGAGGGAGGAAGGTGGGTTCCCTTTAGGAAGGTGTGTCTTGGAACATTTCAACAACACAACAAAGAGCTTGTAATTCTTTAGAATTCCTTAACCTAATTGCATCTCATGAAACCATATATATAGGGGAATGGGATGGAAATGACCATCCTACCCCTCTTTTATTCTCTCTTTAGTATATAGTTTATATATGAATCTAATTCACATTAAAACTATATATTATCTCAATTATATCATATATAATTGATATAACTCCTCATGTATGAAATTGAACATTTCAATTTCACTCCTAACTTTATACCCTCAATATTACCATGTTGAGCCAACGGAGGGATCTAATGGACCTACAGTTCATGAGCTTCAATGCTGTGAGATTAACTGATCAAACTCTTTTGATCCAGTTAATCAATATTCATTAACTACAAGTCACTCCACTATAGACTTGTAGCTGCACTCTCCTCACTGTAGATATTATTGTGTCCTCTGATATAGTCACTACCCATGAGTCAACCCTTCACAGGTTGTTCGTAATCACAGATGGGTCAAATTACCGTTTTACCCCTATGATTACCTCTTTGCTTCTTAAGCACCACTGATCCTCTAATGAACAACAAGTCTAAGGTCCTACCTTAGACTCATACCCTCATAGAGGGCGAGGCCCCGTTGTTCAAGATCTGGAGTCAGTTCTTAAGGGAACAACCTATCTAATTCCTCGGTGAGAGAATGAGTGAATTCCATCTTGCACGCTTAAGTTCCCGATTACCTCACGAGGTTCGTCACTGAGAAGGTAGGCTTATTGAGTCTGCTCTGTGTCGGTCTCACCCATACTAATCTAAGGAAAAACCCTATAAGCGGGAGTTCTTAACTTGCTCAGATTCGTGTCGAGTCACTAATGACCATCTATAAATTACTAGTCATATCCTGTTAACGGTGTTATACTGGTTAGACTAATAATTTGCGATCCAGTCTTGTATGAACTCTTCATACAGGATGCCCCCACTCGCATGTCAACTACATGAATGAGTTGGATTACCTCATTTGTTCTAATTACAAAGTAAGTCGCATCCATGGTGTTACCAGAATGAGGTTTCCAGCCTTATTCTTATACCATAGACTATTTATGTTATAATCTTGAACTCAACCCAAATATGTCCACTACACTGATTTCAAGATAAAAGTTATAACCTTGGAGCTTAGTTTATTGGATTTATTAAAGCAAGACTATAATCTTATCAAAACAAATAACACTTTATTTAATTGATCAAAATTACACAAGTTTAGGGCATAAATCCCAACAAAACTTTGTCCCAAAGGTCGAACCCCTGTGAAAAGGTCTAAAGGCAACACTTATCTTAGCTTCCTGCCCCTTGATTTGCACCAAAGAATGGAAGGTTTGTAGATTGTTGGATAGGACTATTGGACCGGGCACCTGATGACCCTTCTTAGTGAGCACGAACTGTAGTCGTCATTTACCAAGATCGTGTCAATATTGTCATTCAACGTTTGAAAATATCGCCGACTAACTTATCGGAAGCTAAAGGAGCATTAAAAGGGTTTGACATTTTATTGCTGAAAAATGAAAAACTTTGAAAATTCAATAACGTTTTAGCAAATTTTTATCCTATGATCCCTAGGTCATTAAAAATTAAAATGATACCCCAAAGGTTTAGAATGACCGCCATCGTAGGGTAGACAAAGCCACTTCTTCTCTAGGATGAGACTTTCTCGACTAGACCCTAATACAAGAATAACTCTCCATTAGGCATCCAGTTATAATTTTTCGGTCTGAATCCATTAACGTTTAATGAATCCTGTGAGTGTCACCCTCTATCTTTAAATTTCCAAGTATCCGTCGAAACAATAGCTGTCGTAGGGAGGACTACGAAGAAAAACCATCAAGGAAATCGTATCCCTTTCGGGAATTCATGGTGTTCCGACTCCCATGATCAAGGCCCTCCGTAGGGATTGTCTGGTCCATGCCAAATTAGTAGGCGGATCATAGGCGTCTCACGGTTTGAATCGAAAGAAGAGACCGTGGGTCTCGTTTTGACAGGTCCCGCTCCCACTCACTATAAGTACTCTCTCAATTCACATTGAATTTTGACCCATACAAAATACCACCCATAGGGGGACGCTCCCATTTGCGCCATGAGGCCGAGTATGGATCTCACGGTGTGAACTTAACAGAGATTTGTGGATGGAAAATTAAATGTATCTCATACACTTTATTTCCTCCCACTCAAAACTTTAAATTAAACGGGATTGACCTAGATAAACTGGCTATAATTTACCTAAGTCTACTAATATAACTCTTATATTGGATTAGCCTAAGTCTATAATCACATTATTAACTTAGGTCTATGTGAGTAAATTAATTAACTCTTAATTAACGGCACTCACGAGAATATAACCTATGAATCTCCGGACCAAATTCACTCCCATGTCGGTTCTAGGTAGGGGTGTTCCATGAAAGCGTCGACTTAAATACTGACCTTTTAGACAAAACCTTCCTTAGACAGAGTTACTAATTAGTCACCATTCATAAGTCATATTGATTTCTTAATTCTAAATTTATTAGAACTAGATAACCTAAGTTTAATTATTCAAGTTCTAAACCATTTAAAACTAATAATTAACTTACGTTACATGCATTTCTATTTTATAATGCTTGATCATTCATCACATGAATAATTAAATTATATAATATACATACATCTCATGTATAAATGCATGTCCATGCTTTTAATCTAAGAAATATAACTCTTATATTAATTAAATTAAAACATGCATTATATTTAACACTTATAATATAATCCTATCATGCATACTATATATTATAACTCTTATAATATAAATGATGCATGAAATGTTTAACCTAAGGTGGGATTTTAATATATATGACATACATTATGCACATAGAAAAAATAAATCATAAAACAATTGCATAATTTAATAAATAGCATGTGGACCGATTTTTAGCACTCTAGGGAGATTAATTTAATTAATTAACATTAATATAAAAATATATTAATTAAAATTAAAATTAAAATAATTAAAATTCATTTTACAAAAGAAATTTAAAATAAAAATAAAAACCGTTGACAACAGGTCTCGAACCGCCGCACTCGAAGTCCCCACGAAGCCACCTTGCCACTACCCTAAAAAATCTCGCGAACTGCTGCCCACTACCCGATGGCGTTGCAACCTCCAGTGTCAAGCGTAGCGTTCTCAACGTTGCGACGTTCCAACGCAACCCCTTGCGTTGCAACGTTGCACTGCAGTAGCCTCTCCAGCAGCATGGATGGCGTTGCAACGCTGATGAATTTTCAACAATCAACCTTTGCTGTTTTTTACCGAAATCGTCTGGTTTTCGCCCCGTTTTCTTCACATCAACTATTGCCACGAATGAAATAGACTTCCAGACTCGATTTACATTAAAAAATGCCCAAAACACTGGGTCTTTACATCGATCTCATCAACATTTAATGTAAATCTAACCAAGTACCAAAAACCAAAAATATCTAAAAATGCAAACCATTAACAATCATCTTATGAAAATTAATGCTACCCACCTAATTTTAAGGAATTACAAAATACACAACAAAGAGCAACGATTGGCTCTGATACCAATTGAAGTGATTTGAAATTCCCGCAGCGGACGACGTTGTGAAACGTCATTGATTCGTTGTGTAAAATGTATCTTAAAATCGAATTAAACTACTTTAATTCTAGGCTAAACATGCATAATGAGAAGAAAAACAGTGAGTAACACGTTACTTACTTGTTGAAGAACTCTTCTTCAAAACTTTCCTCCTCTGGTCACGATCTCTCTTGAACCAACGATCTCTACGAACTCGATCCTCGAACCGAACGGTAAGACACTTCGAAAATGTCTTCTCGGTTGTTCTTAGGAGGTTGAGGGAGAGTATGTGGGACTCTCTTTGGTTTTTGGTGAGGAGAGTTTGAGAGAGAATGAGAGAATGGTTCTTTGCTCTCTTTGGATGAAAATCCAAAAAAATGGCAAAAGCTCCACCAAAGGCTTCTTGCAAGCCCTTTTTATAATGGTGTGTGGTGGAGTTAAAATCTCCACCAATTCACCGTTTTACCACAACTATATGATATGTAAATCATATTTGCATATCACATAATATAATATATCTCATACCTTATTATACAAATCTCATTTGCATAATTGTGGAATTTTAAATTGAATCACATTCAATTTAATTTCTCTCAATTCAATTTCTCCAATTAGCACTAATTAATCATAGGTTATACTATAGTTTATTATGAATCTCATTCACATCAAACTATATATTATGTCATCTATATCACATATAAATGACATAAATACCCAAATAATTAATTTGAACACTTCAAATTCACACCAAACTATAAACCCTCAATTTGTCCAATTTGAGCCAACCGAGGGACCTAATGAACCTACAGATGACGAGCTCCAATGATCCGAATTAACCTGTCAAACTCTTTGACTCGGTTATTCAATATTCATTAGCTACGGTAACACTACACTAAAACCCGTAGCTGCACTCTCATCACTGTAGGACAAGTTGTGTCCATCGATATAACCAATACCCGTGAGTCGACCCTTCACAGGTTGTTCGTAGTCACAGCTAGGTCAAATTACCGTTTTACCTGTGTGTGTACCTCTTGCTCCTTAAGTCCCACTGCTCCTCTAATGAACAACTACGTTCCATGGTCCTACCATAAATAACAACCCTCTCGGGCCAGTGAGAGGGTGGGGCCCCATTGTTCAAGCCATGGAGACAACACTTAAGGGAACAACCCCTCTACTTTCCCTAAGTTGGGAACAATTAAATTCCATCTCGCATAGTCAAGTTCCTAGCTCCCCACGTGGCCCTGCCCCTGAGAAGATAGACATATTGGGCGAGTAAATGTGACCACCCTCACCCGTACTAGTCAAAGAACAGACCCTCGCAGACCGGAGTCCATAACACGCTCAGGATTAAGGTCGAGTCACTAATGGTCATCTACAAATTTATTAGTACTATACTGTCAACGATGTTACATCAGTAGGTCTAATAATTCACGGTCCGGTCTTGTATAATCTCATTGCACAAGATGCCCCCACTCGCATGTCAACCACATAAACGAGCTGGATCACCTTGTTTGTATCTCATACAAAGCGGGTCACATCCACAGTGTACCCAGGATTAGGTCTCCAACCCTATCCGTATACTATAGACCGTTCGGGTCATTAACTCGAACGTGATCTTCTCCATGTGTCCACTACACACCGTTCAAGTTCTTAGTTCTCTCATATTACAATGACCCTGGAGCTTAGTTTATTGGATTATGTTTATGAAATATGCGAGACACAAAGCATTGAAAAAATAACTCTTATTTATTTCAACTTGGAATATTACAAACTTACACGAGATTAGGACATACATCCCAACAAAAAGAGAGACAAGAAAAGATCTACCCTTTTCCAGACTCAAACATTCCAGACATGTTGGAGAAATTGCTAAAAAAACAACTCATACAGATGCTGGAATGCAAACGACCAGAAGAGTTAAGGAACGCAAACGATCCTAACTATTGCAAAGATCACCGAGTCGTCAGCCATTCGGTGGAAAAGTGCTTCGTGCTAAAGAAGTTGATCTTGAGGTTGGCACGCGAAAGAAAGATTGAGCTAGATCTAGACGAGGTGGCTCAAGCAGATCATGCGGCTGTAATGATTCATTCCATAATTCAAACACCAACGAGGTCGCCTTGCGTCAGAAGAAAGGGCCTATTTCAGTTCGGGTCCTTCAAGCCTATCGTTGGAGGATAAATGATGAACCCTCAAGTAAGAATTATCAAGAGTGAGATATCCAAAAGCAGTACGTTCAAGAAAAGAATAAGCAGACCAAAGATGGAAATGATGGTTGGACTGTCGTGACTCGTCTCAAGAAGCGACAACAAAGTTACGCACAGAAGGAATCGCAACTATTCCGACACCATAAGAGAAAAAGTAAGTCGCAAAAGAAGAAAATAAAACAGGTCACGAGGAAGCCTGTTTACGTTGTGAGGGAAGACAAAAATCTCTTCCACCCACGATAACTAGTAACTTTGAAGGAATTCTTCCCAAAGAATTTCCTAAGTAAAGGCCAAGAAGAGGCATTTGAGGTAGTTGTGTGCCACGTTATCAGTACGACTAAAGATCCTTCATGCTCGTCTGAGACGATAACAAAGCTAGGAAACTCATCCTCATTCAGTATAGAGGACTTGTTGTCACTCCCCCTGGCAACCAAGAGTGCTCTTATCGAGGCATTGATAGACTCCAACAATGCAAGTGCCCCAAGCTCTACGACACGCACATGTGCGTCATGCTGCATGTCCATAGGTTTCATGGATGAGGACCTATTGCTGGGTTCGAAGCCCCATAATAGACCTCTGTTTGTCTCTGGGTACATTCGACAACAGAGAGTCGGTCGAATCCTTACCAACAATGGATAAGTTGTTAACATAATGCCCAAGTCGACCATGAAGCAATTGGGCATCCTGGTGGAAGAGTAATCAAGCAAGATGCTTATGATTCAAGGCTTCAACGAAGGAGGCCAACGAGCTATTACCATGATACGCTTAGAGCTTATCATTCGGGACCTCAAGGCTGACACCCTGTTCCACATCATAGTCTCCAAGACTACCTATAAGTTGCTACTAGGTCGTCTTTGGATTCATGAAAATGGAGTTGTAACTTCTACGTTACACCAGTGCTTCAAGTTTTACCAAGATGACGTCAAGAAGGTGAGGTAGATACCAATCCATGTCCAGAAGCTGAGTCCCATTTTGCTGACGCAAAATTTTACATGAAGGGTGACGGAATAGGGGAGACAGTACCAACAAAGATCCCTTTAATAAAAAGTGGTAGTCGACCTAAGGAAGTACCACAGACTTGTTGGGGTGCATGTCCTAAACTCGTATAGTTTGTAATTATTTGATGTTCATAAATAAAGTGTTATTTTCATCAAATCTTGTATTTTCGCATTTCAAACTTAAATCCAATAAACTTAGCTCCAGGGTCATGATAGTGAGATCTTGAACGGTGTGTAGTGGAAATATAAGTAGGATTGCGTTCAAGTAAATGACCCAAATGGTCTATAGTACGTGAATAAGATTGGAAACCTCATCCTGGTAACATTATGGATGCAACCCATTTTGTGTTTGACACAAACGAGGCGATCCAACTCGTTCATATAGTTGACGTGCGAGTGGGAGCATTCTATGCAATGAGATTGTACAAGATGGGACTGTGAATTATTAGACTATTGTAATAACATCGTCGACAGATTAGGACTAATAATTCGTAGATGACCTTTAGTGACTCGATCTTAATACTGAGTGAGTTACAGACTCCTGTCTGCGGGGGTTTGTCCTTAGACTAGTACGTGTGAGAGTGACCAAAGTTGCCGTCTCAATATGCCTGTCGTCTCAAGGACAAAAGCTCGTAGGTAGCTGGAAACTTAACTCTGCAAGAAGGAATTCACTCGTTCCCGAGCTAGAAAATTTAGATAGGTTGTTCCCTTAAGGACTGAATCCAGGTCTTGAATAACGGTGCCCCACCCTCTCACTGGCCCGAGAGGGACGTTGTTTATGGTAGAACTATAAACTTGTTGTTCATTAGAGGATCAATGGTACTTATGGTGCAAGAAGTAGTCATAGGGGTAAAACGATAAATTGACCCAGCAGTGACTACAAACGACTCGTGAAGGGTTGACTCACGGGCATTGGTTATATCGATGGACACAACTTGTCCTATAGTGAGGAGAGTGCAACTACGAGTCTATAGTGGAGTGACTCGTAGTTAATGAATGTTGATTAAAGGATCAAAGAGTTTGATCAGTTAATCTCATATTATTGGAGCTCATGATATGTAGGTCCATTAGGTCCCTCGGTTGGCTCAATATGGAATTAATGAGGGTATAAACTTTTGGAATGAATTTGAAGTGTTCAAATTCATATAAAAGGACTTTATGTCAATTATATGTGATACGATTGATGTAATATATAGTTTAATGTGAATATGATTGATAATAAACTATACTATTGTCTGATTAGGGAATTATGGCATAATTATTTTTTTAATAGGAATTATGACATAATTAGAGGAATTAATAATGAGAGATTTGAAAAATTGAACATGATTCAATTTAATTCCACATTATGCAAATATGATTTGCATATTAAGGTATATGATACTTTATATTATGTAATATGCAAATATGATTTGCATAATACATAGTTTGTGGAATTAGTGGGCTAAATGGGTGGAGATACACCCACTATAAAAGAATGGATTTAGATGCATTTAGCAATGACTTGAGTAACATTTTGGATTTGGTAAATCCCAAACTCTCTTATCTTTCTAATTCTCTCTACAATTCCCTTTCTCCAAAAAGGAATTCTACTTTTCTCCCTCACGTAGAGAACAACCGAGAAGACCCTTCGGAGGTATTCGGTTCGGGATCGTGACGAGGTCGTAGAGAACGTGAGGATCAAAGGAGAGGATTAGAAGAAGAAGTGTTCTTCAAAGGTATTTTCTTCATCCCCTAAATGCTTAGCCTAGAGTTTACAGTTTTGAGTTAAATTCATGTAATGTAATTGATGGCAACGCGATTCAATTCGCTTCCGCTGTAGGATTCGATCCCTTCAAGATTGACGTGAAAGAAGAAACTGTTAAGGAGATAGATGGGTTTGCTCTGAGAAACAGCGAAGTCTCTACGAGTTTTGCGTAATCTGAAATTTCAAAAGATGAAGGAAGGGGTGACCTCCCCTGTTTTGCATTACGTTCCTTTGTCTCGACGCAAGAAGGGTGAGTCACCATTTGCAGAATGTACAAAAAGCCTGACAATGGGCAAGATCGAAATTTTGAAGGAAAGTTTCACCACGCCACTCACAAAGATAATGAGGCAAGAGGTCAAGAAGCTTGAAAATGACCGATCGGAAGCAAGTTTACCTAGGAGTCAGACGAAGGATGGGGTTTGACCCTAAGACATATAAGCTTCTGTCAAGGGAAGGTTACGACTTCATAGCTCACACTGAGTTCAAAAGTCTGAAGATCTTTGATTAGATACCTAAGCTCTCATTAACACAAAAGAAGCTTCTAAAGGAAGGCTATACTATCCCCACATCAAGAAAAGGACTTAGATATAAGTCTCTAGAGCAAGTTCGCATAACGTGAAAAAGGAAGGCAAAGGTGGCAGACACAAACCATATAACAATGGAAGAGGTGGACGATACGAGTTAAAAAGCAAACGTTAATCAAAGAACGTCTGTTTTTAGGAACATTGGACCACCAACTGAAGGGAATGAAAATCCCGTGCAGCGGAAGAGCGATTGAATTGCCGTGGTATCATTGTGAAAAACGGGTTCTTAAAATTGTTTCTATCACATAAAAACTAGATTAAACATGCTTTAAGAAGGAAAAACAGTAAGAATTACTTGTTGAAGAATCGGTCTTCACGTTTTCCTCCTCTGGTCACGAACCATTCGCGAACACGATCTTCTCGAATGATGAGTAACCTTGACACCTCCAAAAGCCTTCTCGATTGTTCTCTTTAAGGTAGAAGGAGAGTAGGTGGGACTCCTTTTTGGTGAAACGGGAGGAGAGAATTGAGAGAAGGTTGAGAGAATTGCAAAACTCTTTTGGTGAGAAATCCAAAAAATGAGTCAATTGCCTATGAAATCCTTATTGCAAAGGGTTTATATAATGGTGATAGGTGGAGTTGAAATCTCCACCTATTTAGCATTTTACCACAACCATAGGTTATGCAAATCATATTTGCATAACCACATATAATAAGATATCTCATATCTCATTATAGAAATCACATTCGTATGATTGTGGATTTTTAAATTGAATCATATTCAATTTAATTTCTCCCAATCCAATTTCTCCAAATTAGCCATAATTAAATAATTAGGCTAACCTATAGTTTATTATGAATCTCATTCACATTAAACTATATAAAATGTCAATCATTTGTCATATAAATGCTATAAATACCATTATTATGAATTTGAACACTTCAAATCCACACCAAACTGTAAACCCTCTATTTATTCAGTTTGGGCCAACCGAGGGACCTAATGGACCTACTAGTGATGAGCTCCAATGATCCGAGACTAACCTGTCAAACTCTTTGACTCGGTTAATCAACATTCATTAGCTACAGTAACACTCTACTAAATCCCGTAGTTGCACTCCCATCACTGTAGGACAAGTTGTGTCCATTGATATAACCAATGCCCGTGAGTCGACTCTTCACAGGTTGTTCGTAGACACTATGGGGTCAAATTATCTTTTTACCCCTGTGTCCACTTCTTGCTCCTTAAGTCCCCACTGCTCCTCTAATGAACAACAACGTTGTAATGGTCCAACCATATACAACACCCTCTCGGGCCAGTGAGAGGGTGGGTGCCCGTTGTCCAAGCCCTGGAGACAACACTTAAGGAAACAACCTGAAGGGAATGAAATCCCGTGTAGCGGGTGATTGAATCACCGTGATATCGTTGCGAATAACCATTTTCTTAAAACGATTTCTATCCTATAGAAACTAGATTAAACATGCAAGAAGAAGGAAAAACAGTGAGGTAACACTTACTTGTTGAAGACCGGCTTCAAGTTTTCCTTCTCCTTTCACGAACGCTTCGTGACCACGATCTCAACGTCCTCGATCTCGTCGAACATTGAAACCAAAAACTTCCACTCGATTTCTCGATTGTTCTACGTTTGGTACAACGAGGGTAGAGGGTCTCTTTTGGTGAGAGGGGAGGAGAGATTGAGAGAGGATTTTGAGAGAGAATGCTTTGCTCTTTGATGAGAAAATTCAAAAAATGAGCAAGAACCTTATCAAACCCTTCTTGTAAAGGGTTTATATAATGGTGATAGATGGAGTTGAAATCTCCACCTATTTACCATTTTACCACAACCATAGGTTATGCAAATAATATTTACATAACCACATATAATAAGATATCTCATATCTCATTATACAAATCACATTTGTGTAATTGTAGATTTTTAAATTGAATCACATTCAATTTAATTTCTCTCAATTTAATTTCTCAAAATTAGCTCCTAATTCAACAATTATGCTAACCTATAGTTTATTATGAATCTCATTCACATTAAACTGTATAATATGTCATACATATCTCATATAAATGACATATTTACCTTTTAGTGAACTTGAACACTTCAAATTCACACAAAAACTGTAAACCTTCTATTAATCCAGTTTGAGCCAACCGAGGGGACCTAATGGACCTACAGTGAGGAGGTCCAATGATCCGAGATTAACCTATCAAACTCTTTGACCCGTAGCTGCACTCCCGCAAGTGTAAGAGAAGTTGTGTCCACTAATATAACCAATACCCATGAGTCGACTCTTCACAGGCTGTTCGAGACACTATTGGGTCAAATTTCCGTTTTACTCCTGTGTCTACTTCTTGCTCCTTAAGTCCCCACTGCTCCTCTAATGCACAAAACGTTGTAATGGTCCAACCATACACAACACCCCTCTCGGGCCAGTGAGAGGGTGGGCGCTCATTGTCCAAGCCCTGAAGACAACACTTAAGGGAACAACCCCTCTAGTTTCCCTAAAGGCGGGAACGAGTGAATTCCATCTTGCGCAGTTAAGTTTCCAGCTCCCTACTTGGTCCTGGCCCTGAGAAGATAGGCATATTGGGCGAGTAACTGTGACAACCCTCACTCGTACTAGTCAAAGGATGCACTCCATGCATGTGAGTCCGTAACATGCTTAGGATTCAGGTCAACTCACTAATGGTCATCAACGAAGTTATTAGTCCATACTGTTAATGGTGTTACATCAGTAGGTCTAATAATTCACGGTCCCGGTCTTGTACAATCTCATTACAGAGGATGCTCCCACTCGTATGTCAACCACATGAACGAGTCAGATCACCCCGTTTGTATCTAATACAAAGCGGGTTGCATCCACAACGTATCCAGAATTAGGTCTCCAACCCTATCCATATACTGTAGACCGTTTGGGTCATTAACTCGAACGTGATCCTCCCCGTGTGTCCACTATATACCGTTCAAGTTCTAGTTCTCTCATATATTTAATGACCCTGGAGCTTAGTTTATTGGACAAAGTTTGTAAAATTTGCGAGACACAAAGTAATGAAAAAATAACTCTTATTATTTTGAAATGGTAAATTACAAACAAAACGAGATTATGACATACATCCCAACAAACTCCCACTTGGACTAAGCTAGTGGAGCAAACATACATTTTTCAAATGTATAAAAATTACAATAAATAATACAATAAACTAGGGCATTGAGTACCCGTTTACAATACTCCCACTTGCCCTAGTCAGGAAGCACTCGAAGACCTAGACTCTCTAGGTGGCCCTCAAACACCTTAGCCGTGAGGGGTTTTGTAAATGGATCAACAACGTTGTGCTCCGACGCTATCTGCGTGACTGTCACGCCGCCGCAGTTCACAATCTCCCGTATCAGGTGATACTTCCGCTCAATGTGTTTGTCTCTCTTATGGCTCCGAGGCTCTCTAGAGTTGGCTACAACACCACTATTGTCACAAAACAGCGTGATCGACAAGTTCATATTTGGAATAACTTCCAAATCTATCATGAACTTCCTAAGCCAAACAGCTTCCTTTGCAGCTTCACAAGTCGCAACATACTCAACTTCTATAGTGGAATCAGCGATGCATCCCTACTTGATGCTTCGCCATACTACAACTCCTCTATTAAGAATGAAGGCTGACCCCGAAGTGAATTTCTTAGAATCCTTATCGGTCTAAAAGTCAGAATCTGTGTAACCCGTAAGGATCAAATCCCCACTCTCATACACTAAGCTTTAGTTCCTCGTTCTCCTAAGATACTTGAGGATTGCCTTTACGGTTGTCTAGTGATCTAATCCTTGATTGGATTGATACCTACTGACAATCTCTACTGCATAACAGATGTCGGGCCTAGTACACAACATGGATACATCAGGCTTCCTACAGCTAAAGCACAGGGGATACGTCTCATATCCTCAACCTCTTGAGGAGTGTTAGGACATTGATCCTTAGACAGGTGAACCCCATGCCTGAAATGCAGCAAGCCCTTCTTGGAGTTCTGCATCTTATATCTAGACAACATCTTGTCAATATAAGACGCCTGAGACATGGCCAACGTTCTGTTCTTCCATTTCTAGACAATGTGGATACCTAGAACATACTGTGCTTCTCCCAAATCTTTCATTTGAAATTTCGAAGCTAGCCATTTCTTTACGTCAGTAAGAAATCCTACCTCATTCCTAATGAGAAGGATATCATCCACGTACAATACATGAAATGCGACACTTTTATCAACGATTTTGTTGTAGACACAAGGCTCGTCAACATTCTGATCAAAGACATAAGATTTGATCACCTCATCAAACCTTATATTCCAAGACCTCGGGGCTTGTTTCAGTCCATAAATGGACCTATGAAGTCGGCAAATCTTTTGCTCTTGGTCTTGGGTTATGAACCCTTTAGGTTGGTCCATGTAGATGGTTTCATCAAGGTTGCCTTTCAGAAAGGCGGTCTTGACATCCATCTGCCATACCTCATAGTCATAATATGCGGCAATGGCCAGAAGGATCCTGATCGACTTTACCATGGCAATAGGTGAAAAGGTTTCCTCATAGTCAACCCCTTCAACCTGGGTAAAACCCTTTGCCACTAGTTGTGCTTTGAAGGTCTGCACCTTCCCATTTACGTCACGCTTACGCTTGTAGATCCATTTGCAACCTATAGATTTTACTCCATCCGGTTGATCCACAAGCTCCCAGACAGAATTGAAGTACATCGACTCCATTTCCTTGTCCATAGCTTTAATCCATTTGAACTTGTCAACATCTGCCATTGTCTAATCTTAGGTCAATGGATCCTCGTAGTCATCATTAGGGGTGACGACTTGGGTTTCTTCTAAACCCATGTAATGTTCAGGCTGTCTCACAACCCTCCAACTACGTCGAGGCATTCCCAACTCTTGGGAACGGACTTGACTAGACGTGCTAGGATCAACAACACTTGTTGACGTACTAGCCCCATCAGCAACGCTTGTTGATGTACTGTCCATTTCGTTTAACACAATTTTGCTCCTAGGAAAATGATCCCTGACGTGGTCTTCCTCAAGGAAAGTGACGTTTGTCGACATAAGCACTCTTCAACGAAATATTGTTCAAAATATACACCGAAGTCTCCACTACGTAACCCCAAAAGGAATCAGGGAGACGATCATAGCTCATCATCGATCGAACCATGTCCAACAAGGTTCTGTTTCTCCTCTCCGATACAACATTCTGCTTTAGCATACCCGGTGCTGAGAGTTGAGACGTAATTTCGTGTTCTATCATATAGTCCTTGAATGCAGTGTCCATATATTCTCCACCTCGATTCGATCGAAGTGTTTTAATCGTTTTACCTAACAGGTTCTCAACCTCAGTCGTACTCCTTGAACTTTTCAAGAGTTTCAGACTTTCTATACATTAGGTAAATATACCCATACCTGGAATAGTCATCTATAAAAGATATAAAGTATTCGTAACCTCCTCGTACTTTAACACTCATTGGACCACAGCGGTCAAAATGTATAAGCTCAAGAGATTCTTTGGCACTATATCCTTTTCCACGAAAAGGACATTTGGTCATTTTGCCTTCGAGGCATGACTCACATATCGGTAAAGAGTTTTCTTCCAACTCGCTTAGAATTCCACTCTTCACTAGTCTCTCAATCCTATTGAGATTAATGTGGCCTAACCGTATATGCCAACGATGGGCATTTTCTTTTGGAGAAACTTTTACTCATTCAGTTCGTGTTTCTGCTGTTTTAAATAATTCAGTGTTCAAAACGCTTTTGACCGAATTTGCTTTCAAAACATACAAATTAGACTTAAGTGAAGCAGAACAAATCAAGTTTTCATTTCGGAAAATAAACGCTTTATTACCACTAAAAGAAATGGAAATACAGTGTTTAAGTAAGCAGGAAATAGAAACAAGGTTTCTAGTAAACCTTGGGACTATATACAAATTACCTCATAATAAGTATTTTCCTCCGAAAAAGAGCTTCACTTTGCTGATCGCTGCAGCAGAGACTATCTCCCCGGATCCAATCCGTAGAGTCACCTCACCCTCTCGGCGCTGCTGCCAGGAACTAATTCCCTGAAAAGAAGAACGAACGTGGTTAGTGACGCCCGAATCCAACATCCAGGCAGAGTCATTACTCTCCACTAAACATGTTTCGGTTACTAGTAAATCACATTTACCTTTTTCTTCCTCTCGGAAAAGAACTTGGGATAGTTTCTTTTCTAGTGGTCGTCCCCATTGCAGTCGAAACACTTTCCTTTTTCTGCAACTTCCTTGACCTTTTTGCCCTTTTGGGCGGCAGCTCGGTCAGCTTTACCCTTCTTCATCTTCTTCTTCGTCCCTTTCGGGTGAGAAGGAGCTGCAGGTTTAGTCCTAGAGGTCAAACCCCTGTGATAGGACCTGTAGGCAAAATTTGCCTCAACTTCTGGTGTCCTGATCCTCATTAAGGACTGGAAGTTCTGTAGCTCGTTCAGAAGGGTGGTCAGTGTGTAGCTAATCATGTTCATAACAGCATTGCTACGAAACTGAAGGAAACTCTTCGGAAGAGTCTCCAAGATGAAGCTGACCTGGCTCGACTCATCGATTGAAGCCCGATTTATCTCTGCCAGATTAAAGTGGGTAATCATGTCTAGAACGTGTTCTCGGACAGACGTCCCTTCTTTCATCCAGGCGTTGAAGACGTGTTTGAGCAAGTCATACCGGACTTGAAAGGATTATTGTCCAAACATATCCTCTAGAGACTCCATGATCTCCTTAGCGGTGATCATCAGCTCATGCTTCTTTTCCAATACTTCAGATAAACTAGCAATTATGTAGACCTTGGCCTTTTCATTGGCCTTGATCCACCGATCGTATGCATCACGAACACTTCGTGACGCAGTCGAGCTCGGCAACTGAGGACACTCCTCAGTAAGCACGAACTTAAGGTCGTCGGTTACAAGTATCGTGTTGATATTGTTTTCCACATTTGGAAATTATCTCCCACTAATTTGTCCGAAGCTAGTAACGCTTTTATTGAGCTAGACGTTTTTGCTAAAATAATCAAATTAAAACATTGTGTAAGTCTCGCAAATTTTTTTTTGAAATCCAATAAAGTTTTAGAAACTTTTTATCCTATGATCCCTAAGTCATTAAAAAATTGCAATCATATCCCAAAGGTTTAGAATGACCGCCACCGAAGGGTGAACAGAAACACTCCTCCTCTAGGACGAGACTTTCTCGACCATACCCTAATTCCAGAATAACTCTTATTCCATTAGGCAGTTACCATTTTTCGGTCGAATTCATTAACTCTTAATGAATCCCGTGAGTGTCACCCTCAATCTTTAAGTTTCTAAGTATCCGTCCAAACAATAGCAACCGAAGGGTGAACCAAGAAGGAAAACCAACAAGGAAACTGTATCTCTTTCGAGAATTCACGGTGTTCCGACTCCCATGATCAAGGCCCTCCGAAGGATTGTGCAGTCCAGGGCCGGACTAGCGGCGGATCATGGGGTCTCATGGTGTAAATCGAAAGAAGAGACCGTGGGTCCCGTTTTCACAGGTCCCGCTCCCACTTACTATAAATACTCTCTCCATCCACTATGATATTGATCCATACAAATACCCTCCGATGGGAAACAATCCCATTTGCACCACGAGGCCGAGTATGGATCTCACGGTGCGGACTTTAATGGAGATTTGTGGTCAGAAATTCGAATGTATCTTATTGAAGGGAATGAAACTCCCCGCGCAGCGGAAGACGATCGAATCGTCGCGGTGTTGTTGTGCTACTTAGTTTCGTTAAAATTATCTAACAATTAGATATAGGCTAAACATGAATAAAAGAAAGGAATACAACAAGTTCTCGTTACTTACTTGTTGAAAACATTCTTCAAAGCTTCCTTTCCGTTCACGATCATGAACTCTTCGTGCTTCCTCGATATCAACGATCTCGAACACTTCTCACGAACGTATACCGAACACCACCACTTCGCTTCTCGATTGTTCTTCTTTTGGAAGAAGGAAGATAGTGGGATCTTGTGTTTTTGTTTTTGGGAGGAGAAAACTGGAGAGAGAATTGAGAGAGAGTGATCTTTTCTTTTGGTGAGATTTCTAAAAATGAGAAAATGATCCTTGAACCCTTCTTGCAAAGGGGATTAAATAATGGAGATAGGTGGAGTTGAAATCTCCACCGATTTACAATTTTACCTATTTACCATATTTTCATAACCATATATTATAAGATATCTCATATCTTATTTTACAAATCACATTTGCAATATTGTGGATTTATTAAATTGAATCACATCCATTTAATATCTCTCAATTTAATTTCTCCTAATTAGCCCTAATTAAACAATTAGGCCAACTTATAATTTATTATGAATCTCATTCACATTAAACTATATACTATATCATTCATATCTCATATAAATGACATAAATGCCCTTTAGTGAATTTGAACACTTCAATTCACACCAAAACAGTAACCCTTCTTTTAATTTAGATTGAGCCAACCGAGGACCTTATGGACCTACAGTAACGAGCTCCAATGATCCGAGTGAAGGGATTTTGAATTCCCGCAGCGGAAGACGTTGTGAAACGTCGTTGATCCGTTGTGTAATTCCTATCTTAAAACTGAATCTATCTCATAGATCCTAGGCTAAACATGCAAAAAGGAGAAGAAAACAGTAAGGAAAAATGATACTTACTTGTTGAAGAACACTTCTTCAATCCTCTTCTCCTCCTCCAATCCATCTCTCTCTCGATCCAACGAACTCCTCGAACACGAACCTCAATCTGAACACGGAGACACCTCCAAAATGTCTTCTCGGTTGTTCTCGGGAGGTTGAGGGAGAGTAGGTGGGACTCCCTTTGGTTTTAGGTGAGGAGAGAATTTTGGAGAATTGAGAGAGTTCTAGAGAGAAAACACTTGCTCTCTTTGGATGAAAATCCAAAAAATGGCAAGAAGTGTCATGAGATGCCTTTGAATGCATCATTTTATAATGGTGTGTGGTGGAGTTAAAATCTCCACCAATTCACCATTTTACCACAACTATATAATATTCAAATCATATTTGCATATTATATAATATAAGGTATCTCATACCTCATTATACAAATCTCATTTGTATAAATGTGGAATTATAAATTGAATCACATTCAATTTAATTTCTCTCAATTCAATTTCTCCAATTAGCACTAACTAATCAATTAGGTTATACTATAGTTTATTATGAATCTCATTCACATCAAACTATACATTATGTCATCTATATCTCATATAAATGACATAAATACCCAAATAATGAATTTCAACACTTCAAATTCACACCAAACTGTAAACCCTCAATTTGTCCAATTTGAGCCAACCGAGGGACCTAATGGACCTACATGTGACAAGCTCCAATGATCCGAGACTAACCTGTCAAACTCTTTGACTCGGTTATTCAACATTCATTAGCTACGGTAACACTCCACTAAAGCCCATAGCTGCACTCTCATCACTGTAGGACAAGTTATGTCCATCGATATAACCAATACCCATGAGTCGACCCTTCACAGGTTGTTCGTAGATACGGCTAGGTCAAATTACCGTTTTACCCCTGTGTCTACCTCTTGTTCCTTAAGTCCTCACTGCTCCTCTAATGAACAACATATTGTGATGGTCCAACCATTCACAACACCCTTCTCGGGACAGTGAGAAGGTGGGCGCCCGTTGTCCAAGTCCTAGAGATAGCACTTAAGGGAACAACCCCTCTAGTTTCCCTAAAGGCGGGAACGAGTGAATTCCATCTCGCGTAGTTAAGTTCCCAGCTCCCTACTTGGTCCTGTCCTTGAGAAGATAAGCATATTGGGCGAGTAATCGTGACCACCCTCACCCGTATTTCTAGTCAAAGGACGGACTGCATGCATGGAGTACGTAACACACTCGTGATTCGTGTCGAGTCACTAATGGTCATCTACGAAATTATTAGTCTCATCACAACAGCGGTGTTACATCAGTAAGTCTAATAATTCACGGTCCGGTCTTGTACAATCTCATTGCACACGTGGGCCAGGCATCCTCAAATCCTGAAGTGATGTAAACTGCCTTTATGTCCACTCCAGAGCTCGAAAGGTGTTTTACAAACACTCTTTGACGGAACGTTGTTCAAAATATAAACCGCAATCTCCATGCGTACCCCCAAAAAGAATCATGGAGACGAGCATAACTCATCATCAACCGAACCATGTCCAACAAGGTCCTGTTTCTCCTCTCCGATACACCATTCTGCTATGGCATACCAGGCGCTGAGAGTTGGGACGTAATTCCGTGTTCTATCATATAGTCCTGGAATTCAGTGTCCATGTACTCTCCACCTCGATCCGATCGAAGTGTTTTAAGCGATATACCTAAGAGGTTCTCAACCTCAGTCTTGTACTCTTTGAACTTTTCAAGAGTTTCAGACTTCCTGTCATTAGGTAAATATACCCATATCTGGAGTAATCGTCTATGAAAGACATGAAATACTCATAACCGCCCCGAGCTTTAACATTCATCGGACCACAAAGGTCAGAATGTACTAACTCAAGAGGCTGTTTGGCTCTATATCCTTTTCCACTAAAAGGACGTTTGGTCATTTTGCCCTCAAGGCATGACTCACACATCGGTAAAAAGTTTTCTTCCAACTCGTTTAAAAGTCCACTCTTCACTAGTTTCTCAATCCTATTGAGATTAATGTGGCCTAACCGTAGATGCCAAAGATGAGCATTTTCTTTTGGAGAAACTTTCGTTTTCTTAGTTCGCGTTTCAGCTGTTTTAAACAATTCGGTGTTCAAAACACTTTTGACCGAATTTGGGTTCAAAACATATAGATTGCTCTCAAGCGATGCAAAACAAATGAAATTTCCATTTCCATTTCTAATAGGCAGGAAATAGAAACTAGGTTTCTCGGAAACCCAGGAACTATGTACATATTATCCAATAATAAGTACTTCCCACCAAAGAAACGACTTCATCATGTGCCTATTGTGCAGCAATGAGACAACTTCTCCTGATCCAACCCTGAGTGTTATCTCACCCTCTTGCAGCCGCTACCAGGAATTTAATCCTTGAAAAGAAGAGCAAACATGGTTAGTGGCGCCTGAATCCAATATCCAAGCAGAGTCATTACTCTCCACTAAACAAGTTTCTGTGACAAGTAAATCACATTTACCTATCATCTTCTTTTCCTCAAGGAATTTGGGACAACTCATTTTCAAGCGTCCGTCCCTGTTGCTGTAGAAACACTTTCTCGTAACATCCTTGATTTCTTTGCCTTTTAGGGTAGCAGCGCGGTCAACCTTAACTCCCTTCAACTTCTCCTTCTTCCCTTTAGAGCCTGAAGAGTCTACAAACTTTGTCCCAGAGGTCATACCCCTGTGAAAAGGTCTTAAGGCAACACTTGCCTCAGCTTCCTGTCTCCTAGTTTGTACCAAGGACTGCAAAGTTTGTAGATCGTTGAATAGGACTGTTGAACCGTGCACCTGAGGACCTTCCTCAGTGAGCGCGAACTCTTGGTCGTCATTTACCAAAATCGTGTTTATGTTGTTTTTCCAACTTTGGAAATTATCTCCCACTAACTTATCGGATGCGAGTAATGCTATTATTGCGCTAGACATTTGTAGCTGAAAAAAATAAGATAACTTTGTTTTAGTCTCGCAAAAAACTTTTTGAAATTCAATCAAGTTTTAGCAAAATTGTTTCATGATCCCTAGGTCATTCAAAATTTTGCAATGATACCCTAAAGGTTTAGAATGACCGCCACCGAAGAGTGAACAGAACACTCCTCCTCTAGGACGAGACTTTCTCGATCAGACCCTAATCCCAGAATAACTCTTATTCCATTAGGGGTTTAATTACCATTGTTCGGTCGAATTCATTAACACTTAACGAATTTTGTGAGTGTCACCCTCAATCTTTAAGTTTCCAAGTATCCGTCCAAACAATAGTCACCGAAGGGTGAACCAAGAAGGAAAACCAACCAGGAAAATGTATCCCTTTCGGGAATTCACGGTGTTCCGACTCCCATGATCAAGCCCTCCGAAGGGATTGTCTGGTCTAGGCCAAACTAGCAGGTAGATCATAGGCGTCTCAAGGTGTGAATCGAAAGAAGAGACCGTGGGTCTCGTTTTCAAAAGTCCCGCTCCCACTCACTATAAGTACTCTCTTCATCCACGATGATATTGACCTATACAAATGCCATCCGAAGGGAGACGCTCCCATTTGCGCCACGAGGCCGAGTATAGATCTCATGGTGCGGACTTAAAGGAGATTTGTGGTTAGAAATTCAAATGTATCTCATACACTATATTTCCTCTCACTCAACACTTTAATTTTATTAGGGATTGACCTAGATAAACTGGCTAAAATTTACCTAAGTCTACCAATATAACTCTTATATGGTATTAACCTAAGTTTATAATCACATTATTAACTTAGGTCTAAGTGAGTAAATTAATTAACACTTAATTAACGACACTCACGAGAATATAACCTAAGAATCTCCGGACCGAATTCACTCCCAAGTCGGTTTCCAGGTAGGGGTGTTCCGCAAGCGTCAACTTAAATACCCCAGCCTTAGACAAAACCTTTCTTAGACAGAGTTACTTATCAGTCTCCATTCAAAGGTTATATTTGATTTCCTAAATTTCTAATCTCATTAGAAAATTAGAAAACCTAAGTCTAATTATTCAAGTTCTAAACTCTTTAAAACTAATAATTAACTTAGGTTGCATGCATTTCTATGTGATAGTGCTTTATCATTCATCACATGAATAACTATATACTATAACATAATATAATTCATCACATGAATAAAGTGCATGTGCATGCTTTTAATTTAAAAATATAACACTTATATAAAATAAATTAAATCATGCAAACATTATATTATAACTCTTATAATATAATCCTATCATGCATACTATATATTATAACTCTTATAATATAAATATGATGCATGAAATGTTTAATCTAAGGTGAAATTTTAAATCTATATGGCATACTCTATGCACATAGAAATAATTAAATCATACATCTCATGCATAAAATACTTAAATAGCAATATTGGACCGATTTTTGGCACCCTAGAGACATAAAATTATTTTATTAACATTAATATAACATTTATATTAATATTAATTAAAATAATTAAATAAAATATATTTAAAAAATCAATTTTACAAATAAATAAATAATAAAAAGAAATAAAATGGCTGTTGAACAACCAAAGGCTCGAACCGCCGCCCACGCTTCCCGCAATTTCCGCACTCTCCACGCACCACTACGCCAAGCGTTGCAAGGTTATTATAGCATTGCAACGCTAAAATGTATAGCGTCGCGCCCAGCGTTCTCAACGCTGTGGCTTGCAACGCTGCACTGCAGCAACCTCCAGCAGCAAGGATGGCGTCGCAACGCTAAAGAACAACGTCGCAACGCTGATGAACTTCCAACAACACAACTTTTGCTGTTTTTTACCGAAATCGTCTGTTTTTGCTCCGTTTTCTTCACGACAACTCTTGCCACAAACGACAAGACTCGATTTACATTAAAAAATGCCCAAAACAACGGGCCCTTACATTGATCGCATCAACATTAATGTAAATCTAAAAAAGTGCCAAAAACCGAAAACATCCAAAATTGCAAACCATTAACATTCATCTCATGAAAATTAATGCTACCCACCTAATTTTAAAAATTCACAGAATACACAACGAAGAGCAACAATTGGCTCTGATACCAATTGAAGGGATTTTGAATTCCCGCAGCGGAAGACGTTGTGAAACGTCGTTGATCCGTTGTGTAATTCCTATCTTAAAACTGAATCTATCTCATAGATCCTAGGCTAAACATGCAAAAAGGAGAAGAAAACAGTAAGGAAAAATGATACTTACTTGTTGAAGAACACTTCTCCAATCCTCTTCTCCTCCAGTCATGATCTCTCTCGATCCAACGAACTGCTCGAACACGAACCTCAATCCGAACACAGAGACACCTCCAAAATGTCTTCTCGGTTGTTCTCGAGAGGTTGAGGGAGAGTAGGTGGGACTCCCTTTGGTTTTGGGTGAGGAGAGAATTTTGGAGAATTGAGAGAGTTCTAGAGAGAAAACACTTGCTCTCTTTGGATGAAAATCCAAAAAATGGCAAGAAGTGTCATGAGATACCTTTGAATGCATCCTTTTATAATGGTGTGTGGTGGAGTTAAAATCTCCACCAATTCACCATTTTACCACAACTATATAATATACAAATCATATTTGCATATTATATAATATAAGGTATCTCATACCTCATTATACAAATCTCATTTGTATAAATGAGGAATTATAAATTGAATCACATTCAATTTAATTTCTCTTAATTCAATTTCTCCAATTAGCACTAACTAATCAATTAGGCTATACTATAGTTTATTATGAATCTCATTCACATCAAACTATATATTATGTCATCTATATCTCATATAAATGACATAAATACCCAAATAATGAATTTGAACACTTCAAATTCACACCAAATCAGAAACCCTCAATTTGTCCAATTTGAGCCAACCGAGGGACCTAATGGACCTACATGTGACAAGCTCCAATGATCCGAGACTAACCTGTCAAACTCTTTGACCCGGTTATTCAACATTCATTAGCTACGGTAACACTCCACTAAAGCTCATAGCTGCACTCTCATCAGTATAGGACAAGTTGTGTCCATTAATATTAAGTAATAAATTTAAATAAATAATTACATTTAAAAAAAAGAATTAAATAAAACAAACTAAAAAAACGCCCCACGTTTGATGAAAACACCATGCTCCCACGTCTCACGCGAAGCTGGCGCGAATTGCACCTCTACGCTCGCAACGTTGCAACGTCGTGGGCAGAGTTGTAACGCTGCAGCACTCAACGTCACGTTAGCGTTCGCAACGCCAGCAGCGATTGCAACGCAACGCTGTCTTGCAGCGCGCCTTGTTCCCGCGCGCACAACGTTGAGACGCCATAGAACAACGTCTCAACACCGTCGCCTGTGCAACAAACTCCTTTGCTGTTTTCTTCGATTTTTCGCCCGTTTTCGCTCCGATTTCTTCACAGCAACTCTTGCCGTCAAAGACACGGACTTACAAACTCGATTTATTTTTGCCCAAAAACACGGGCCTTTACAATTTGATCTCATCAAACGAAAATAAATCTAAGAAAAAATGGCAAAATCGAAACATCTATTTTGCAAAACCACAATTCATCACATCAATTAAAGTATTTACCCACATAATTTCAAGAAAACAGATGCACCACGAGAAATCCAATGATTTGGCTCTGATACCAATTGAAGGGAATGAAATCCCGTGCAACAGAAGGGTGATTGCAACACCGTGGTATCGTTGCGAAAAACTATTTTCTTAAAACCATTTCTATCCAATAGAAACTAGATTAAACATGTAAGAAGAAGGAAAAACAGTGAGGGAACACTTACTTGTTGAAGACCAACTTCAAGTTTTCCTTCTCATTTCACTAGTGCTTCTTGATCACGATCTCAACGTCCTCGATCTCTTCGAACAGTGAAAACCGGACACTTCCACTCGATTTCTCGGTTGTTCTATGTTTGGAAGAAGGAGAGAAGTGGGTCACTTTTGGTGAGAGGGGAGGAGAGAATTGAGAGAGGATTTTGAGAGAGAATGCTTTGCTCTTTGGTGAGAGAATTCCAAAAATGAGTAAGAACCTTATCAAACTCTTTTTGCAAAGGGTTTATATAATGGTGATAGGTGGAGTTGAAATCTCCACCTATTTACCATTTTATCACAGCCATAGGTTATTCAAATCATATTTTCATAACCACATATAATAAGATATCTCATATCTCATTATACAAATCACATTTGTATAATTGTGGATTTTTAAATTAAATCACATTCAATTTAATTTCTCTCAATCTAGTTTCTCCAAATTAGCCCTAATTCAACAACTAGGCTAACCTATAATTTATTATGAATCTCATTCACATTCAACTATATAATATGTCATACATATCTCATATGAATGACATATTTACCCATTAGTGAACTTGGAGACTTCAAATTCACACCAAAACTGTAAACCTTCTCTTAATCCAGTTTGAGCCAACCGAGAGACCTAATGGACCTACAGTGATGAGCTCCAATGATCCGTGATTAACATATCAAACTCTTTAACCCGGTTAATCAACATTCATAAGCTATGGTAACACTCCCGTTAGTCCAAGACAAGTTGGGTCCACTGGTATAACCAATACCCTTGAGTCGACCCTTCACAGGTTGTTCGTAGACACTGCTGGGTCAAATTACCGTTTTGCCCCTGTGTCTACTTCTGTCTCCTTAAGTCCCACTACTCCTTTAATGAACAACAATGTTGTAATGGTTCAACCATACACAACACCCCTCTCGGGCCAGTGAGAGGGTTGGCGCCCGTTGTCCAAGCCCTAAAAACAACACTTAAGGGAACAACCCCCTCTAGTTACCCTAAAGACGGAAACGAGTGAATTCCATTTCGCGTAGTTAAGTTCTCAGCTCTCTACTTCGTCCTGTCCCTAAGAAGATAGGCATATTGGGTGAGTAACTGTGACCACCGTCACCCGTACTAGTCAAAGGACAAACCCCCGAAGATAGGAGTCCGTAACACGCTAAGGACTCAGGTCGAGTCATTAATGGTCATCTACGAAGTTATTAGTCCCATACTGTTAACGGTGTTACATCAGTAGGCCTAATAATTCACGATCCGGTCTTGTACAATCTCATTGCATAGGATGCCCCCACTCGCATGTCAACCCCATGAATGAGTCAGATCACCTCGTTTGTATTCAATACAAAGCGGGCCGCATCCACAGCATATCCAGGATTAGGTCTCCAACCTTATCCATATAACTGTAGACCATTTGGGGCATTAACTCGAACGTGATTCTCCTTGTGTGTCCACTACACACCGTTCAAGTGGTAGTTCTCTCATATATTCAATAACCCTAGAGCAGAGTTTATTGGACAAAGTTTGTAAAATTTACGAGACACAAAGTAATGAAATAAATAACTCTTATTAATTTGAAATGGTAAATTACAAACAAAACGAGATTAGGACATACGTCCCAACACAACCCCTCTAATTTTTCTAAAGTTGGGAACAAGTGAATTTCATCTCGCGTAGTTAAGTTCTCAGCACCCCACGTGGTCCTGTCCCTGAGAAGATAGGCATATTGGGCGAGTAACAGTGACCACCCTCACCCGTACTAGTCAAAGGATAGACCCCCGCAGATAGGAGCCCGTAACACGCTTGGGATTAAGGTCGAGTCACTAATGAGCATCTACGAAGTTATTAGTCCTATACTATCAACGACGTTACATTAGTAGGTCTAATAATTCACGGTCCGGTCTTGTACAATATCATTGCACAGGATGCCCCCACTCGCATGTCAACCACATGAACGAGTCAAATCACCACGTTTGTATCTAATACAAAGCGGGCCGCATCCACAACGTATCCAAGATTAGGTATCTAACCTTATCCATATACTGTAGACCATTTGGGTCATTAACTCGAACGTGATCCTCCCTGTGTGTCCACTACACATCGTTCAAGTTCTAATTCTCTCATAAAATCAATGACCCTGGAGCTTAGTTTATTGGACAATGTTTTTAAAAATGCGAGACATAAAGTGATGAAAGAAATAACTCTTATTTATTTCAATAGGTATATTACCAACAAATACGAGATTAGGACATACATCCCAATTGGACTAAGCTAGTGGAGTAAATATACATTTCATAAATCTACAATAAATTACAATAAAGTGATACATTAAACTAGGGTATTGAATACCCTTTACAATACTCCCACTTTCCCTAGTCAGGAAGCACTTGAAGACCTAGACTTTCTAGGTGATCCTCAAATACCTTAGCCGTGAGGCCTTTGTAAATGGATCAGCAACGTTGTGCTCTGATGCTATCTGCGTGACTGTCACGTTGCCGCGGTGCACAATCTCCCGTATTAGATGATACTTCCGCTCAATGTTTTTGCCACTCTTATGACTCCGAGGCTCTCTAGAGTTGGCTACAACACCACTGTTGTCACAAAATAACGTGATCAACAAGTTCATATTTGGAACAACTTCCAAATCTGTCATGAACTTCCTAAGCCAAACAACTTCCTTTGCAGCTTCACAAGCCGCAACATATTAGCTTCCATAGTGGAATCAGCGATGCATCCCTACTTGATGCTTCACCATACTACAGCTCCTCCATTCAGAATGAAGGTTGACCGCGAAGTGGATTTCCTATAATCCTTATCGGTTTGAAAGTCAGAATCTGTGTATCCCGTAAGGATCAAATCCCCACTCCAATACACAAGGCTGTAGTTCCTCGTTCTTCTAAGATACTTAAGGATTGCCTTTACGGTCATCCAGTGATCTAATCCTGGATTGGATTGATACCTTCCGACAATCCCTATTGCATAACTGATGTCGGGCCTAGTACACAACATGGCATACATGAGGCTCCCAACAGCTGAAGACGATCGAATCGTCATGGTATCATTACGCAACTTGGTTTTGTTAAAACGATCTACTAAAGATCTAGGCTAAACATACTGGAAAATGAAGAAAAACAACAAGTTTAGAGATACTTACTTGTTGAAGACTCTCTTCAAGGTTTATTCCTCAGATCACGAACTCTTCGTGCTTCTCGATCTCAACGAACTCTTCCCACGAACAAAACCCGAACACCACCATTAGGAGTCTCGGTTGTTCTCTTTTGGAAAAGAGAAGTTTTGTGGGAACTTTAGTGTTTTGGAGAGGGAGGAGAATTGAGAGAGAGTAGAGAGAATTCTTCTTCTCTTCTTTGATGAAAATAAAAAAAAAATGAGAGAATGGTTACATTCGTTCTTGCAAGAAGGGATTATATAGTGGAATGATGAAGTTAAAATCTCCACATTATTACCACTTTACCACAACCATAGGTTATGCAAATCTCATTTGCTTAACCACATAATATAAGATATCTCATATCTCATATTGCAAATCTCATTTGCAATAATTGTGGATTAATTAAATTGAATCACATCCAATTCAATTTATCTCAATTAAATTCTCCAATTAGCCCTAATTCAACAATTAGGCTAACCTATAGTTTATTATGAATCTCATTCACATTAAACTATATATTATATCATTCATATCTCATATAAATGACCTAAATACCCTTAAAGTGAAATTGAACACTTCAATTTCATACCAAAAAATTAACCCTTCTTTTAACCCGCATTGAGCCAACCGAGGGACCTAATGGACCTACAAATGACGGGCTCCAATGATCCGAGATTAACTCACAAACTCTTTGACCCTGGTTAATCAACATTCATTAGCTACGATTTACACTCCACTATAGCCCGTAGTTGCACTCCCGTCGATGTAGAATATTACGTGTCCACCGATATAACCAATGCCCATGAGTCGACCCTTCACGGGTTGTTCGTGACACTACCGGGTCAAATTACCGCTTTACCCACGTGTGCGCGCTCTCTTGTTCCTTAAGCCCCCACCGCTCCTCTAATGAACAACATATTGTGATGGTCCAACCATACACAACACCCTTCTCGGGCTAGTGAGAAGGTGGGCGCCCGTTGTCCAAGCCCTGGAGACAACACTTATGGGAACAACCCGTCTAGTTTCTCTAAAGGCGGGAACGAGTGAATTTCATCTCGCGTAGTTAAGTTTGAAGGGAATCGAAGTCCCCGCAGCGGAAGCGATTGTGAATCGCGCGCTCTTGATTTAGTTACAACGGAAAATTCAACAATGTAAACATGGATTAAGCATATAATAACAGTATGGACAAGAAGTATATACCTTTGAAGAACCTTTCTTCAAGTGCTCCTCTCTCCATGGTCACTATTTCAGCAACAAGAACTCCAACGTGCGAAGACACGACCACCGGATCTTCTTCGTTGTTCTCTAGGTGAGGGAGGAAGGTGGGTTCCCTTTAGGAGATGTGAGGTATTTTGAGAGACATGTGTGTTTTGAGACTCTTCCAACAACACAACAAGGAGGCTAGTGATTCTATCAAAAACCCTTAACCTAGTTGCATCTCATGCAACCATATATATAGAGAATTGGGATGGAAATGACCATCCTACCCCTCATTTAATCTCTCCTTAGTATATAGTCTAAATCACATCAAAACTATATATTATATCAATTATATCATATATAATTGATATAACTCCTCATGTATGAAATTCAACCCTTCAATTTCACTCCTAACTTTATATCCTCTATATTACCATGTTGAGCCAACCGAGGGATCTAATAGGCCTACAGATCATGAGCTCCAATGATGTGAGATTAACTGATCAAACTCTTTGATCCAGTTAATCAATATTCTTTAACTACAAGTCACTCCACTATAGACTTGTAGCTGCACTCTCCTCACTGTAGAGTTTATTCTTTAACTACAAGTCACTCCACTACTGAGTTTATTTTAGTTTTTTGTAGTCATTGCCCATGAGTCGACCCTTCACAGGATGTTCATAATCACAGCTGGGTCAAATTACCGTTTTACCCCTGTGATTACCTCTTTGCTCCTTAAGCACCACTGATCCTTTAATGAACAACAAGTCTAAGGTTCTACCTTAGACTCATACCCTCATAGAGGACGGGGCCCCATTGTTCAAGACCTGGAGTCAGTTCTTAAGGGAACAACCTATCTAATTCCTCATTAGAGGAATGAGTGAATTCCATCTTGCACTGTTAAGTTCCCAGCTACCTAAGAGGTTCTGTCCCTCAGAAAGTAAGCTTATTGAGTCGGCTACAGGCCACTCTCACCCATACTAGTCCAAGGACAAACCCCTATAAGCAGGAGTTCTTAACTTGCTCAGGATTCAGGTCGAGTCACTAAGGACCATCTATAAATTATCGGTCTTACCTTGTTAACGGTGTTATACTGGTTAGACTAATAATTTGCAGTCCGATCTTGTATGAGCTCTTCATACAGGATGCCCCCACTCGCATGTCAACTACATGAACGAGTTGGATTACCTCATTTGTACTAATTACAAAGTGGGCCACATCCATGGTGTTACCAGAATGAGGTTTCCAACCTTATTCTTATACCATAGACTATTTAGGTTATAATCTTGAATTCAACCCAATTAGTGTCCACTACACTGATTTCAAGATAAGCGTTATAACCTTGGAGCTTAGTTTATTGTATTTATAAAAGCAAGACTGTAATCTTATCAAAACAAATAACATTTTATTTAATTGATCAAGACTACACAAGTTTAGGGCATAAATCCCAACAAAGTTCCCAGCTCCCTACTTGGTTCTGTCCCTGAGAAGATAGGCATATTGGGCGAGTAATTGTGGCCACCCTCACCCGTACTAGTCAAAGGACAGACCCCCGCAGACAGGAGTCCGTAACATGCTCAGGATTCAGGTCGAGTCACTAATGGTCATCTACGGTTATTAGTCCTTCTCACAATCGGTGTTACATCGCAGGGTCTAATAATTCACGGTCCGGTCTTGTGCCCCCACTCGCATGTCAACCATATGAACGAGTCAGATCACCTCGTTTGTATCTAATACAAAGCGGGCCGCATCCACAGTGTATCCAGGATTAGGTCTCCAACCCTATCCATATACTGTAGACCGTTCGGGTCATTAACTCGAATGTGATCCTCCCTCTGTGTCCACTACACACCGTTCAAGTTTTAGTTCTCTCATAAATTCAATGACCCTAGAGCTTAGTTTATTGGAAAAGTTTACAAATATTGCAAGACACAAAGTGATGAAATGAATAACTCTTATTAATTACAAACAATATATTACAAACATGAGATTAGGACAAAAATCCCAACACATTTGCCATACCTCATAGTCATAATATGCGGTAATGGCTAGAAGGATCCTTATCGACTTTACCATGGCAACAGGCGAAAAGGTTTCCTCATAGCCAACCCCTTCAACCTGGGTAAAACCCTTTGCCATTAGTCTTGCTTTGAAGGACTACACCTTCCCATCTACGCCACGTTTACACTTGTAGATCCATTTGCAACCTATAGGTTTTACCCCATCCGGTTGATCCACAAGCTCCCAAACGGAATTGAAGTGCATCGACTCCATTTCCTGGTCCATAACTTTAATCCATTCGTCCTTGTCAACGTCTTCCATTGCCCGATCATAGGTCAATGGATCCTCGCAGTCATCATCAGGGGTGATGACTTGGGTTTCAGCTAAACCCATGTAACGTTCAGGTGTTACTTCGAGGCATTCCCAACTCTTGGGAATGGACTTGACTAGACGTGTTACGATCAACAACACTTGTTGACGTACTAGCTCCATCAACAACTCTTGCTGACGTACTGTCCATTTCGTTTAACACGATTTTGCTCCTAGGTAAATGATCCCTGACGTGGTATTCCTCAAGGAAAGTGGCGTTTGTCGACACAAACACCCTATTTTCCTTAGGATCGAAAAATAGACCACCTCTAGTTTCTTTTAGGTAACATACAAATAGACATAATTTTAAACGGCGTTCAAACTTTTTCGGGTTTGACACCAACACATGGGTTGGGCATCCTAAATTCTGAAATGGTGTAAACTTCCTTTACGTCCATTCCAGAGTTCGAAAGTTGTTTCACAAACACTCTTGGATGAAATGTTGTTCAAGATATACACCGCAATCTCCACTGCGTAACCCCAAAAAGAATCAGGGAGACGAGCATATCTCATCATCGACCGAACCATGTCCAACAGGGTTCTGTTTCCCCTTTCCGATACGCCATTCTGCTGTGGCATACCAGGTGCCAAGAGTTGGGTCGTAATTTCATGTTCTATCATATAGTCTTGGAATTCTGTGTCCATATACTCTCCACCTTGATCTGATGGAAGTGTTTTAATAGTTTTACCTAACAGGTTCTCAACCTCAATCTTGTACTCCTTGAACCTTTCAAGATTTCAGACTTCCTATGCATTAGGTAAATATACCCATACCTTGAATAGTCATCTATGGAAGATACAAAGTATTCGTAACCACCTCGTGCTTTAACACTCATCAGACCACAAAGGTCAGAATGTATAAGCTGAAGGAGCTCTTTGGCTCTATATTCTTTTCCACTAAAAGTACGTTTGGTCATTTTGCCTTCAAGGCATCACTAGTAGAAAAAACGGATTTAATGACGGGCGCGCCTCCGTCATCTAAGCGAGTGTCATTGTATGTTACAATGACGGTCGGTTTTTAATGACGAGCATTGCCCGCCATTAAAAAGCGAGTGTCATTGTAACATATAATGACGGTCATTTTTAATGACGGGCAATGCCCGTCATAAAAGGTCTTTGACTGTCATTAAAAGGTGTCAAATTTTGGGTTGGCATCTACTTTTAATGATGGATTTTACCCGTCATGGAAAGTAACTTTTAATGACGGGCACCACCATCTTTTGTCAATAATTGAATAAAAAAAATTATTGCAAATGTGCCTAACCAACAATATTTCTCTTTCTTTACATACAAAATAAAATTCTAATAGTTATTACATTATTATACAACAAATAACTTCCAAAAAATTCAAAGAAAACTACATTAGTAGAAGATCCAAACAACTAGAAATTTCCAGTTACATTAGTGGAAGATCCTAATCATCAACACAAACATTCACACTTACAACATTTTAATAGAAATTCAAGTATTTCATAATTAATTTCCAAACAACTAGAAAAAGTAGAGAAAAAACAAAATAAAGATAAAAAGAATTACTGAATTCTCATGTTTTCAATAAACTGAGTTCAAGCAATTTGAGGGTTTTTTGAAAGCAATCGTGTGTTTCCTTCGTTGATAACAAGTACACGAACAAGTATTGTAAAGGGTTGTCTTATAAGGGCATCAAGCAATGATGACTTCCTGACATTCGATCTTCCTAGCATAAAAGAAGATTGAAAGCAACATTACTTCAAAATATCCAAGAAAATTTCAAAATATTGGATAACAAAGTATTAACAACTATATATAGTAACTTTTTTACTTTTGTTGTGTTTACAGAAGCCACATGCAAGCATAGATATTTGTCGAAAGGAACAAAGCTTAAGACTTCAGAAAACCAAACGAAAAGTTTTTCTGATAAAAAATTAGATCCCCAAGAATTAATATCAATTTGTACAGAGAAGAAGCGACTTACGATGCTTGAGAAAAAGATCAACATTATTGCAAAATATACCTAATAATTCCTTGTTGATTAGCCTCAAAGCATATATATTTTTTGAGCTCAAACAAAATTTTAATTGAAAATAATAATAAATGTAAGTAGAGGTTAATCTTAACAAATAGATGTCATTGATTAAGTTGCTCATATTGCATTCAGCCAAAAATGTGAACAAGCTTGTTGCACACAAATAGGCAAAACAAGAATGCGTGAAGATTCTTCGTTCTTATTGCCTTCTAACAAATTCCACATCACAATACAAATAAGATGTCAAAGAAAAATGAATTTAAAGTATAGAAAAATGACCTGAACATAAATTTAAAGTATAGAAATGTCAAAACAAAAATCTTAAAACAACGTGAAGTTTAAAGTATAAACACCAACCTACACTTAAAACCATTCATTCGCTACCATAACTGCAGGATAACCATAAAATCATATTCAATAATCTCCAAATAAGAATTGCATTGAAATATAGTAAAACTCCTATAACAAATAAGAGTTGAAGGAAAAAATTAAAGAGAGCATCAAATTAGCATGAGGGCAGACTATCAAACATATGTTAAATTTATTGTAGTATTGCCAACTTTCCTATACCTTGCCTAATTCTTCAAGTGTTTGTCCAAGAGTAAAGCTTCAATGGAGATTATAAGGTAAATATAGCAAAAGGTAACCAACTGCTCTACATCAAAATCAACAAAAGTACCAAAATATACATTACATATCTCTTAGCTTTAAAGAAAAAAAAAATTGCAGATCTCGGTTGGGTGTCACCTGGAGTTAATAGATCCACGTTGGTAGAAGTTTGTCTAAAAGGAAATCACTACAGATCTGAGTGTGCACCCAAATTCACCCAACAAGAATAGGGTAAATAACAATTTCAAATATAAAAATCACATCATTGTATCAAAGTTGAGAATCTAAAATCTTAAACTACAAAAAAACTAAAATAAACTCAGTAAATAATGAACAAGTATAAAAGAAGATTTTAAACACTAAAAGCTAAGTTTTTGAGAAAAGCTTAAAACCATCCCGAAGTTGAAAAAATTGCTTTCATAGACACATCCTTTGCAAGTTCTTGGTTTGGCTTAGAAATATTTTCAAGACCTAAAAAGGAGTATACTCAGGTACTATCACAAGGAGATTCTGCAATATTCAAATTTATTTCTTTGAATGCCTAATGTTTTTCAATTTCATGATATATAGTTTTGATTTTAAGCCTTCTTAAATCTATGGGGATGTCAGATCTTAATATCTCTAACAACGTTGGTATGATTATGGTCATGTAACTTCATTGTATAATTGTGGTTTTTATACCTTATTTTCATAATTATCAGTCTCAGTACAAGAGACCACTTACGAACAAACAAATAATGCTCAACAATAATTAAAAGACCACTTAAAATAAACATATAATAAAAATCAAGCATTAAACATACACAATACTCCATAAGTGAGGAACCACTTACTTTTGAATCTTCACAGCTCTAAAAATCTCACTGAACTGGAAAAGTCCTAAGATAGACAAAAACAAAGTTTCATATATACCAAATAAATTCTAAATTGAAAGGAACTAAATAGACCCTATGGTTCTAGATTAACGAGGTTTTACCGTTAGAAGTTCTTCCAACTCGTTTAGAAGTTCACTCTTCACTAGTCTCTCAATCCTATTGAGATTGATGTGGCCAAATCTTAGATGCCAAGGATGGACATTTTCTTTAGGAGAAACTTTTACTCTAATAGTTCGTGTTTCTGCTGTTTTAAACAATTCAGTATTCAAAACACTTTTTACCGAATTAGGTTTCAAAACATACAAGTTATTCTCAAGTGAAGCATAACACAAGAAATTTTCATTTCTAGAAATAAACGCTTTATTACTAGAAAAATTTACAGAAATAGAGTGTTCAAGCAGGAAGGGAATAGAAACTAGGTTTCTATTAAACCCTGGAACTATATACATATTATCTAATAAAATTAATTCCTGCCGAAATAGAGCTTCACCGTGTCGACCGTTGCAGCAGAGACAACCTCCTCGGATCCAACCCGTAGCGTTATCTCACCCTCTCGCAGCTGCTGCCAGGAACTAATTCCTTGAAAAGAAGAACAAACCTGGTTAGTGGGGCCCGAATCCGATATGCATGTAGAGTCATTACTCTCCACTAAACAGGTTTCAGTTACCAGTAAATCACATTTACCTTGATTCTTCCTGTCCTCATGGAATTTGGGACAATTACGCTTTCAGTGGTCGTCCCCATTGCAATGGAAATACTTTCCTTTTTCTACAACTTCTTTGACCTTTTTGCCCTTTTGGGCGGCAACACGATAAACTATACCCTTCTTCATCTTCTTCTTCATTCCTTTCGGGTGAGAAGGAGCTACAGGTTAAGTCCTAGAGGTCGAACCCCTGTTATAGGACCTGAAGGCAACATTTGCCTCAGCTTCCAGTCTCGTGATTCTCATCAAGGACTGGAAGTTCTGTAGCTCGTTGAGAAGAGTGGTCAAAGTGTAGCTAATTTTGTTCATAACTGCATTGCTATAAAACTGAAGGAAACTCTTTGGAAGAGTCTCCAGAATAAAGCTGACCTGGCTCGACTCATCAATCAAAGTACCGTTCTTCTGCGCCAGATTAAAGTGGGTCATCATGTCCAGAACATGTTCAGGGACATACATCCCTTCTTTCATCCAGGCGTTGAACACGTGTTTGAGCGAGTCATGCTGGACCTGAAAGGTCTGTTGTCCAAACATTTCCTGCAATGACTTCATGATCTCCTTAGCGGTGACCATCAACTCATGCTTCTTTGCCAATACTTCAGATAAGCTGGCAATGATGTAGACCTTGGCCTTTTCATTGACCCTGGTCCATTAATCGTACGCATCACGAACACTTCGTGACGCGGTCGAGCTCGACAACTTAGGACAGTCCTCAGTGAGCACGAACTCCAGGTCGTCAGTTACTAGAATCGTGTTTATATTGTGTTTCAATGTTTGGTAGTTATCTCCCACTAGTTTGTCGTAAGCGAGTAAAACGATTATTGAGCTAGACACTTTGCTGAAAAAAACAAATAAAACTTTATGTCAGTCTCGCAAAAAACTTTTTGAAATCCAATCAAGTTTTAGCAAAATTTTATCCTATGATCCTTAGGTCATTAAAAATTTACAATGATATCCCAATGGTTTAGAATGACCGCCACCGAATGGTGAACAGAAACACTCCTTCTCTAGGACGAAACTTTCTCGACCAGACCCTAATACCAGAATAACTCTTATTCCATTAGGCGTCCAGTTACCATTTTTCGGTATGAATCCATTAACTCTTAATGAATGCCGTGAGTGTCACCCTCAATCTTTAAGTTTCCAAGTATCCGTCTAAACAATAGCCACCGAAGGGTGAACCAAGAAGGAAAACCAACAAGGAAACTTTATCCCTTTCGGGTATTCACGGTGTTTCGACTCCTATGATCAAGGCCCTCCGAAGGGATTCTCTGGTCCATGCCAAACTAGCAGGCGAATCATAGGGGTCTCACGGTGTGAATCGAAAGAAGAGACTGTGGGTCTCGTTTTCACAGGTCCCGCTCCCACTCACTATAAGTACTCTCCATCCACTATGATATTGACCCATACAAATACCATCCGAAGGGGGACACTCCCATTTGCAACACGAGACCGAGTATGGATCTCACGGTGCGGACTTTAACGGAGATTTGTGATCGCAAAATGAAATGTATCGTATGCACTTTATTTCCTCCCACTCATCACTTTAGATTATTCGGGATTGACCAAGATAAATCGGGTAATATTTACCTAAGTCTACCAATATAACTCTTATATTGATTTAACCTAAATTTATAATCACATTATTAACTTAGGTCTATGTGAGTAAATTAATCAACTTTTAATTAACGCCACTCACGATAATATAACCTAAGAATCTTCGGACCGAATGCACTCCCAGGTCAGTTTCCAAGTAGGTGTGTTCCGCAACACGTCAGCTTAAATACCCCAGCCTTAGACAGAACCTTCCTTAGACAGAGTTACTTATCAGTTACCATTCAAACGTCATATTTGTTTTCCTAATTCTAATCTTATTAGAACTAGAAAACCTAAGTCTAATTATTCAAGTTCTAAACATTTTAAAACTAATAATTAACTTAGGTTACATGCATTTCTATATTATAGTGCTTGATCATTCATCACATGAATAACATTATACTATAACATATATTCATCACATGAATTAAATGCATGAGCATGCTTTTAATCTAAAAATATAACACTTATATTTAAATTAATTAAAACATGTATACTTTATATTACAACACTTATAATATAAACCTATCATGCATACTATATATTATGACACTTATAATATAAATATGATGCATAAAATATTTAACCTAAGGTGGGATTTTAAATCTATATGACATACATTATGCACATAGAATTAAATATTTCATACATCTCATGCATAAAATAAATAAATAGCAAAAATTAGACCGGTTTTGACACTTTAGGGACATTAAATTAATTAATTAACATTAATATAATTTTTATATTAATATTAATTAATTAGTTTAATTTAATAAAAAGAAATTACATTTTTACAAATTAAAATAAAAATAAAAAACAGAAAATAACGTCCCCACGTCTTGAAAACTGAAGGCACACGCCCACGTCTTCGCGCGAACTGTCGTTGGAACCACCCACTACGCACGCAGCGTTGCAGTGCTCACAACGCTGCTCTGTAGCACAGCCTCCGCACACGCAGACAACGTGGAGACGCTGAAGAACAACATCTCAATGCCGTCGACAGAACAACAAGCTCATTTGCTGTTCTTTGTTGTTTTTCGCCCATTTCCGCTCCGATTTCTTCACAGCAACTCTTGCCGAAAAAGACCCGGACTTACAGATTCGATTTATTTTCTAAATGCCACAAAAAAATAGGCCTTTACAATGATTTAATCAACAGAAAATAAACCTAAAACTAGTGCCAAAACCGAAAACATCCAATTATTCAAAACTAACAATTTCATCTCATGAATTGAAGCAATACCCACCTAATTTTAAGAAAAACATTTGCACCACGAAAAACCAATGATTTGGCTTTGATACCAATTGAAGGGAATGAAAATCCCGTGTAGCGGAAGAGCGATTGAATCGTGGTATCTAGTGAAAAATGGGTTCTTCAAATTGTTTCGATCACATAAAAACTAGATTAAACATGCTTTTAGAAGGAAAAACAGTAAAAATTACTTACTTGTTTAAGAACCGGTCTTCACGTTTTCTTCCTCCGATCACGAACTCTTCGTGAACACAATCTCAACGTACTCGATCTCCTCGAACGACAAGTAATCCGGACACCTCCGAAAGGCTTCTCAATTGTTCTCTTTTAGGTTGAAGAAGAGTAGGTGATACTCCTTTTTGGTGAAAGGGTAGGAGAGAATTGAGAAAAGATTGAGAGAATTGCAAAGCTCTTTTGGTGAGAAATCCAAAAAATGAGGCAATTGCCTATGAAATCCTTCTTGCAAAGGGTTTATATAATGGTGATAGGCGGAGTTGAAATCTCCACCTATTTACCATTTTACCATTACAATAGGTTATGCAAATGATATTTGCATAACCATATATAATAAGTTATCTCATATCTCATTATACAAATCACATTTGTATGATGGTGGATTCTTAAATTGAATCATATCCAATTTAATTTCTCTAAATCCAATTTCTCCAAATTAGCCCTAATTAAACAATTAGGCTATCCTATAGTTTATTGTGAATCTCATTCACATTAAACTATATAATATGTCAATCATATCTCATATAAATGATATAAATACCCTTATTATGAATTTGAACACTTCAAATCCACACCAAACTGTAAACCCTCTATTTATCTAGTTTGAGCCAACCGAGGGACTAATGGACCTACAGGTCACGAGCTCCAATGATCCGAGACTAACCTGTTAAACTTTTTGACCTAGTTAATCAACATTCATTTGCTACGGTAACACTCTACTAAAGCCCGTAGCTGCACTCCCATCACTGTAGAACAAGTTGTGCCCATTGATATAACCAATGCTCGTGAGTCGACACTTCACAGGTTGTTCATAGACACTGATGGGTCAAATTACCGTTTTACCCCTGTGTCTACTTTTTGCTCCTTAAGTCCCCACTGCTCCTCTAATGAACAACAACGTTGTAATGATCCAACCATATACAAGACCCCTCTCGGGCCAGTGAGAGGGTGGGCGCTCGTTGTCCATGCCCTGGAGACAAAACTTAGGGGAACAACCCCTCTAGTTTTCCTAAAGTCGGGAACGAGTGAATTCCATCTCGCGTAGTTAAGTTCCCAGCTCCCCACGTGGTCTTGTCCCTGAGAAGATAGACATATTGAGCGAGTAACTGTGACCACCCTCACCAGTATTAGTCAAAGGACAAACTCCCGGAGACAAGAGTCCGCAACACGCTCAGGATTAAGGTCGAGTCACTAATGGTCATCTACGAAGTTATTAGTCGTATACTGTCAACGACGTTACATCAGTAGGTCTAATAATTCACCGTCCGATCTTGTACAATCTCATTGCACATAATGCCCCCACTCGCATGTCAACCACATGAACGAGTCAGATCAACTTGTTTGTATCTAATACAAAGCGGGCCGCATCCACAGTGTATCCAGTATTAGGTCTCCAACCCTATCCATATACTATAGACCGTTCTGGTCATTAACTTGAACGTGATCCTCCCTTTGTGTCCACTACACACCGTTTAAGTTCTAGTTCTCTCATAAAATCAATGACCCTAGAGCTTAGTTTATTGAGCAAAGTTTGTAAAAATACAAGACATAAAGTGATGAAAGAAATAACTCTTATTTATTTCAATAGGTATATTAAAAACAAATATGAGATTAGGACATACATCCCAACACCGACAACACGACTTTTAACTCTTGAGCGGTTAGCCGTGACTCTAGTAGAAGAAGAGGGTCGCTACCCGTTCTTGTTTCCACTCGACCCTCAACCCTTAGGAGGATAAGAATGCCCGCTGAGGCAGAAGAAAGTGTCTTACCAGCTCCTGCATTTGATTCCACCTGACCCACGGTCCGTTAGAGGCTTAGCAGGGCCACGGGTGAACGAGTGGATATGTCATCGACCCCAGTCATAGTGCAATCGTCGATATTACAAAGGTTAGGGGCGCCTGCAAAAGAAAAGGAAGGTGTGCCTTTGACCTTAAGCATGATACGTCCTTCAGTTTTCCAAAGGCTAAGTGTAACCACTTTAAAGAAGGAAGGGGCCTCCACGTCAGTCTTCGATAGGATTCAACATGATTGTCTGGTGGAAACCTCGAAGGATGAGTCCTTCGTTAAAATGAAAATAGATGGAGAATTTTGCAGTACTGTTCCTTCTCGGATGAAGAGGAAAACATTCGTTACGATAAATATAGAAGGTGCATTGAAGGTAAAGCGGGGCGACGTCGTCATTAACAACCCTTCAGGAGAGGATCAAGAACTTGAAGAAGGCGAGACCTTATGTTACCATATTACAGTTAAGAAGAAGCTGAAGCTGAAATGTCCGATGAAGATGCAGAAGAGGCGCCATGCTCGCTTGAAGATGGAAGTCAATCAACAATGGGCGAGCTTAAAGAGGTGAACCTCGGCACACCAGAGGAGCCACACCCAATCTTCAAAAGCACATCGCTTACTGGCGAGGAGGAGGGTGAATTAATATATGAGCCTACTTACCTCATATAGAGATGTCTTTGTGTGGTCTTATAAAGAGATGCCAAGACTCGATCCTAAAGTAGTTGTCCATCACCTCGCTATCAAACAGGGGTATCGACCAGTCAAGCAAGCTCAACGCCGCTTTCAACCGGAGCTTATCCTTGAAATCGAGACAGAGGTCAATAAATTGATTGAAGTAGGTTTCATACGTGAGGTGAAATATCCAACTTGGATAGCCAACATCGTTCTTGTCAGGAAAAAGAATGGGTAGGTTCGTGTCTGCATTGACTTTCATGATCTAAATAGCGCATGTCCAAAGGACAACATCCCATTGCCCATCACCGAGATGCTGGTTGATGCCACTACCGGTCATGAAGCGTTGTCTTTCATGGACGGATCATTGGGCTATAACCAAATTCGAATGACTTTAGCTGATGAAGAGATAACAGTCTTTCAAACTCCCAAAGGGATATATTGTTACAAAGTGATGCCTTTTGGGTTGAAGAAAGCTGGTGCCACCTATCAGCGTGCGATGCAAAAGATTTTTGACGAAATGCTACTGATAGCACACAAAATGTGCTATTCTTAGGCTTAGATTTTGCTAGATTTTGTATTGATTTCAGGGCTTTCACGAGATTATTGTATTGGATTTTAGGTTACATGCAAGAATGGAGCAAATGGAGAGATCGTGAAGAATAAAGGCTCAAATGGGAGATATTGAAGCATAAAAGATGAAGCAACTGGAAGAAGAAAAGCAAAATAAGCCATTGGACTCGAGGCCATGGCGTTGAAACACCATGTTGGGCATCACAACACCATACTCAAAGCTATCTCCCATTGAAGAACCGAGCAGGTGGCGTTGAGACGTTGCCTTGTAGGGTCGCAACGCCGAATCGCGTGCTTTTGTGCGCCATGGATGTTCCTTGCATTGAGACGCTGTGCACGACGTCTCAATACTGTGCATTATTTCCTTATTTAATGGCGTGTTAGGGCATGACGTTGTAACGCTGTGCCTAGCGTTGCAACGTCGTGCCGATAATTGTATAAATATGTAATGTTGTGCCAAATAAAATGGGAGCCGAATTTGAGAGACTTTTACCCCAATTTTTGAAATATACACTTTGAAAGGAGCTGAAGAGGATTCTTTGGAGGCCAAGCACGAGAGTGAAGGCTCGAGATCGTGACGGGAGCTCAGAGACAAGGACTGATGTCGACACTGAAGCGTTTTCTTTCTCTTCCCTTTAGTTTGTAGTTTTGTTTATGGATTCTATTATGGATTTAGCATGTTTTGTAGTGATTATGAGTAGCTGATTCCATAATGAAAGAAATGATGTAGCTAGTTATGTATTTATTTTAGCAATTGTGTTGAACATTTGGTTGTGTTGAATTATTTTTGGTGATTTATTCTTAATGTTTGTTTTTCTCCGACCAAGATTTGCATGATTTATTGGTTTCGGTTTAATTTGAGAGAATAAACTTTAGACTAGATTGCCATAACCCTTAGTAAATCCAAAACTCGTAGTAAATCCTTAGACTACATAAGCATGTTGAATGTTATGTCGACGATCTGGTGGTTAAGTCCAAGAAGAGGCGAGATCATTTAGAGGATCTGAAAGTGGTCTTCGATCGACTAAGAAAATACCAACTGAAGATGAACCCTCTCAAGTGTTCATTCGACATCACTTCAGGAAAGTTCATAGGGGAGGACTTTGAATGGGATGAAGCATGTCAGAACGCTTTTGACAGCATCAAGAGGTACTTGCTTAATCCTCCAGTCTTAGGTGCCCTTATTGCAGGAAAACCATTAGTCCTCTATATTGCCGCACAAGAATAATCACTGGGAGCATTATTGGCGCAAGAAGAGGAAAAAGGGCAAAGAACGAGCCCTTTATTACTTGAGCAGGACTTTTAATGGAGCTAAAACGAATTACTCCCCAATCGAAAATATGTGCCTGACTCTCTTCTTCGCTATCAACAAATTGAGGAACTACATGTAGGCTTTCACAGTGCACTTGATAGCAAAAGCTAACCCTATAAAGTACATCTTGTCGAGACTGATTATCTCTGGGCGATTAGCTAAGTGGGTGATCTTGCTCCAACAATATGACATCGTCTACGTACCTCAAAGAGCAGTTAAAGGACAGACGTTAGCAGATTACTTGGAAAATCACCCAAATCCGTTCGACTGGAAGTTATGCGAGACCTGCCTGGCGAAGAAGTCTTCTATGTCGAAATTACAGAGCCTTGGACCATGTACTTTGACGGTGCCGCATGGAGGAGCGGAGCGGGAGCATGCATTGTTTTCATTTCTCCCGAGAAACAGACGCTCCCTTATAACTTTACACTTGGTGAGTTATGCTCAAACAATGTGACTGAATATCAAGCGCTAATCATTGGTCTCCAAATGGCCATTGAAATTGACATAACCTACTTTACAATGATTGAAAGTTGATTATCAGTCAACTCCTTATTGAATATTGATAGCACACAAAATGTGCTATCCTGAAGCTTTGCTTGTTATAGTGTTAATTTCAAGACTTTCATGTGTTTAAATAATTTGATTTTAGTTTAAGAGCATTAGCAGAGCTGATGAAGAGATATTGAAGTAAAAGAGATCAAATTGAGGCTAATAGAGCATAAAAATTGAAGCAAATGGAAGGAGAGAGCTAAACAAGCTTTAGGACCCAAGCCCACATCGTTGCAACGCTGATTTGGGTGTTGCGACACCAATCTTTCATGAATTTAGCCTTAAAGAATCATGGTGATGGCGTTGCAACGCCGGTTCGAAGAAGAGCAGGCCTATAACGTTTCAACATCACCTGCTTTCCTTTTTTAAATTATGCATCTAGGGCATTACGTTGCAACGTTGTGCCCAGGGTTGCAACGTCGTGGCGATTGCTATAAATTGGTGGTTTTGGCTCAAATTAAGGGACTTTTTGGAAAGAACCATTACCATTGTCGAAAATTGAGTGTGGGGGCTTGTAAGGATGCAACTTGATAGTTTGAGGAAGAGATTTCTGAAGCTCGGGATTCGTGATAAGTGTAGGGATCGAAGCCGTTCACGCCACGATAGTTCTTTCTTCATCTTTTCTACTTTGTTTTGTTGAACCATGGTTTTGTACCTAAGTTTAGTTGTTTTATAGTGGGCATGAGTAGCTAAACGTGTTATCTTAGGGACAGATGTAGGCTTTCGATCATGCTATTTTATTGAATTGACTACTTTAGATTTTTGTATTACTTTTATTCGTGCAATTGCATCCTTAATACTAATAGACTTTTGGTCACGGTTTATTTGTTCTTAGACCTAAATTTATGCTTGAGAAAAATAGTTTAGATTTGATCTCAATTGCATGATTGATAGTTACTTTGACATGAGCATAATTAGGGTATTATTAGAAACCATAAAAGAATTGAATCTAATGCCATGCTTGATCTAAATTTAAGAGCTAGACAAAGATGTTGATTTTATTTTCATGTATTATTTTCATGCATGAGATTCACTTGCCTCGAGAGAGTCATTTGTTACGTTAGTTTCTTGGTTTATAAAAGCAGTGCAATTATCCATTAGCATGACCTCAATAAAATAGTTGATTGATTGGTGAAATCTAGTCCCTAAGCTACTTATCTCTCATGATTGTTTCCAATTTTCACTTTTTGCTATTTTGATTTTTTTCACCTAAAGTTTGATTTTTCTAGATAAAATTGAGTGGTGATATTTATGGGAATTAATTGAATTAAATAACTCAATCCTGTGGACGATACTCGTACTCAATCTCACTATATTAAAACTTAACCCGTACACTTGCGGTATTGCAAAATTACGCAACAAGTTTTTGGCGCCTTTGCTAGGGATTGGCATTTACTTAATTCATTTGATACTATAAAGAAGTCACTTGGTCTTAATCTAGAGTGTATATTTCTTTGTTTTGTTGTTTTGTTTTTTTCCTTTATTTTTATTATCTTTATTTTCTTTTATTTTTTGTTTTTGTTTTAATTTTTTGTTTTTATTTTGTGGTGCATGCGAGTCCAGAAGTTGATCTAGTTCCTTTTGATTCTGAGGTTGACAGAACTTTCAGAAGTAAGCTTGGGGAGACAAAGGGCAATGTCAGAGTCATGGAGGATCAACATGCAGAGTACAAGTCTATTAAGGAGCACTTCCAACCTACCTTTGTTGGTGTTGGGATGAATGTTCTAATCTCGTGAAGTTTGCAATATTTCATTCTTGCAAATAAATAGGAGTTATTTATTCAAACTTTGTGTCTCGCATATTTCATAAGCAATCCAATAAACTAAGCTCAAGGGTCATTATATTATGAGAGAACTAAGAACTTGAACGGTGTGTATTGGACACACGGGGAGGATCACGTTCGAGTTAATGACCCGAACGGTCTACAGTATACGGATAGGGTTGGAGACCTAATCCTAGATACGCTGTGGATGCGACCTGCTTTGTATTAGATACAAACGAGGAGATCCAGCTCGTTCATGTGGTTGACATGTGAGTGGGGGCATCCTGTGCAATGAGATTGAACAAGACCAGACCGTGAATTATTAGAAGTATTGATGTAACACCGTTAACAATATAGAGCTAATAAATTCGTAGATGACCATTAGTGACTCGACCTGAATCTTGAGCGTGTTACGGACTCCTGTCTGCTGGGGTCTGTCCTTTGACTAGTACGGGTGAGGATGGTCACAGTTACTCGCCCAATATGCCTATCTTCTCAGGGACAAGACCATGTGGGGAGCTGGGATCTTGACTACGCGAGATGGAATTCACTCGTTCCCGATTTAGGAAAACTAGAGGGATTGTTCACTAAAGTGCTGTCTTCAGGGCTTGAACAACGAGTCCTCACCCTCTCACTGGCCCGAGCGCGTTGTTGTTTATGGTAGGACCATACAACGTAGTTGTTCATTAGAGGAGCAGTGGGACATAAGGAGCTAGAGGTAGACACAGGGATAAAACGATAATTTGACCCAGCCGTGACTACGAACAATCTATGAAGGGTCGACTCACGGGTATTGGTTATATCGATGGACACAACTTGTCCTACAGTGATGGGAGTGCAGCTACGGGGTTTAGTGTAGTGTTACCGTAGCAAATGAATGTTGAATAACATGGTGAAAGAGTTTGAAAGGTTAGTCTTGGATCATTGGAGCTCGTCATTTGTATGTCTATTAGGTCCCTCGGTTGGTTCAAATTGGACAAATTGAAGGTTTACAGTTTGGTGTGAATTTGAAGTGTTCAAATTCATTATTTGGGTATTAATGTCATTTATATGTGATATAGATGACATAATATATAGTTTGATGTGAATGAGATTCATAATAAACTATAGTATAACCTAATTGATTAATTAGTGCTAATTGGAGAAATTCAATTGAGAGAAATTAAATAGAATGTAATTCAATCTAAAATTCCACAATTATGCAAATGAGATTTGTATAATAAGGTATGAGATACCTTATATTATGTGATATGCAAATATGATTTGCATATCATATAGTTGTGGTAAAATGATGAATTGGTGGAGATTTTAACTCAACCACACACCATTATAAAAAGGTACAATCAAAGGCATTTGGTGAAGCTTTTTGCCATTTTTTGGATTTTCATCCAAAGAGAGCAAAGCTTCTTCTCTCATTCTCTCTCAATTCTCTCTAAACTTCTCCTCACCCAAAACAAAAGGGAGTCCCACCTTGTAAGAAGAGAGAAAAGATCGTTGATTCGAGAGGGATCGTGATCGGAGGGAAAGCTTTGAAGAAGAGTTTTTCAACAAGTAAGTAACGTGTTGCTTACTGTTTTTCCTTCAAAATTCAACATGTTTAGCCTAATTTCTATAGGATAGATTTAATTTTAAGAATTGTTTACACAACGAAAACCACGACGATTCAAAGTCGTTTTCCCGTTGCAGGAGTTTTACTCCTTTTAATTGGTATCAGAGCCAAACGTTGGCTTCTTCATTGTGCAAAATTATTTTCTTAAAATTAGGTGGGTATGCTTCAAATTTATTAGATGAAATTCTTGTTTGCAAAATGGATGTTTTCGATTTTGGCACTTAATTTAGATTTACTTTTTTGTTGATGGGATCAATGTAAAAGCCCGTGTTTTTTGGGTAATTAGAAAGTAAATCGAGTCTGTAAGTTCGTTCTTGTATGACAAGAGTTGTTGTGAAGAAATTAGAGCGGAATCGGGCGAAAAACGACGAAGAACAACAAAGGAGTTTGTTGTTGTGTCGACGACGTTGAGACGCTGTTCTTCGGCGTCTCAACACTGTCCATGCGGATCCAGGTTGAGCTGCAGGTCATTGTTGCAACGCTGGGTGTAGCGTTGCAACGCTGAGGCGTTGGGCGCGCTGAGGACAACGCTGGCCACGACGTTGCAACGCTGCGAGGGTAGTGGCCAATTCGCGAGGCGGTTTTGCGCGAAGTGGCAAGATGATGCAGTTTGCAGATCGTGGGGGTGTTAATTTCATTATTTTTATTATTTATTTATTTTCTAATTTTTAAAATGTTATTCTTAAATTAATTTTATTAATTAATATTAATATAAAAGTTATATTAATGTTAATTAATTCAATTAATGTCCCTAGGGTGCCAAAATCGGTCCAATTTAGCTATTTATTTATTTTATGCTTGAGATGTATGAAATTTCATTCTTCTATGTACATAATGTATGTCATATAGATTAAAATGCCACCTTAGGCTAAACATTTCATGCATCATTGATAGCACACAAAATGTGCTATCCTTAGGCTTAATTATTGCTAGTTTTATAATGATTCCGGGGCTTTTACGTGGTTAATTTATTCAATTTCAGGTTAAGAGCTTAAACGGAGCTATTGGAGACAATTTGGATCACTCGGGATCAAAACGAGGCTATTTGGAGCCAAATAGAACATCAAATGGAAGTGAAAGAATCAAACCAAGCTTTAAGAGCCGAGGTGATGGCGTTGCAACGCCATATAGAGCGTTGAAACGCCGAACGTGCAGCCAAGAGGCTTTGAAGGCTACAGGCGATGGCGTTGCAACACTGCCTTTTGGCGTTGCAACGCCATCTCGATAAGAAGACGCTTATGAAGACGCGGCGGTAGCCTTTTGCAACGCCGCTTTGCGCGCGTCGCAACACTACTTCGATAAGGGCGCACGCATGAGAAGCCGCGAGAGGCGTTGCAACGCCGCCTTGCGGCGTTGCAACGCCGTATCGATAGGGACGCCGCAGCAGGTAGCGCGTTACGCAACGCTGTCCCTAGCGTTGCAACGCTGCCGATAGTTTCCATATTTACCACGCGTTTAGGGTACAGCGTTGCAACGCTGTCCCTTTGATGTTTATAAATACAACCTTATGATTCTTCCAAAAGGGGAGCACAATTTGGTAGAGTTTTGCCCTAATATCGAAACACACCTTGTAAGAAGAGAGAAAAGAGTGATTTTGGGAGCCAAAGCATTCGTGGAGGTTCGAGATCGAAGACGGGAGCTCAGAGACAAAGAACCGGCATCGACACTTAAGTTTATTTCTCTTTCTTTCAATTTGTAATAGCGTTCTAAGACGTTTCCTACTTGTTTAGTTTGTTTTTATGGTGATTTTGAGTAGCTAAACATTGTAGTTGGATTTGATTTACTTGTTGTGACTTTATTGCTATGTTTTGAAGCATGTTTTGTCCTTATTTTTGGCAATTCGTTCTTTACTTCTTAAATCGTTGATTCAAGTGGACTCGAGACATACAACTTGAATTAAAGCAAAATTGTCAAAACCCTTAGTAGTCTGGCACGAGAGTGACCTAGAGTTCTAAGGGAAACACATAAAGAAGTTACTTAATGCCATGCATGTTGTAGGTTCGTATGGAGACTATGAATTCTATTGCATGTGTGAGGCTCACTAAGAACCGAGAGGTTTTCTTGAGTAATTTACTTCTTGTTTATAAATTCATCTCATGAGGTCAATGCATGTGTAGTTAGGTTATTAACTTGTAAAATCACTTCCTTTAATTCTATCAATTCGTGTCTCCACATGTTTGTTTGTTTGGTTGTCTTATTCGTCAAACACCTATCCATGTTTTGTTGCTTTAGCTAAATTTGAGAATTGGTATCTTAATACTTAATTAATCTAGAAACCCATTCCCGAGGACGATACTTGGACTCATAAATCACTATACTAAAACTTGACCCGTACACTGCGGTATTGCAATATCATAAATATCTTGCAACAATCATATTTATATTATAAGAGTTATAATATATAGTATGCATGATAGGATTCTATTATAAGATTTAAAATATAATGTTTGCATGTTTTAATTTATTTAATATAAATGTTATATTTCTTAGATTAAAAGCATGCACATGCATTTAATTCATGTGATGAATGTATGTTATATTGTTTATTGTTCATGTGATGAATGAAAAGCAATATAACATAGAAATGCTTGTAACCTCAATTAAGTATTAGTTTTAAAATGTTTAGAACTTGAATAATTAGACTTAGGTTTTCTAGTTCTAATAAGATTAGAATTAGGAAATCAAATATGAATTATGAATGGACTAATTAGTAACTTTGTCTAAGGAAGGTTCTGTCTAAGGCTGGAGAATTTAAGCTGAAGTTTTGCGGAACACCCTTACCTGGGAACCAACCTGGGAGTGAATTTGGTCCAGAGATTCATAGGTTATGTTCTCGTGAGTGCCGTTAATTAAGAGCTAATTAATTTACTCACATAAACTTAAGTTAATTATGTGATTATAGACTTAGGCTAATCCAATATAAGTGTTATATTGGTAGACTTAGGTAAATTTTAGCCCGTTTATCTAGGTCAATCCCGATTATTTTAAAGTGCTGAGTGGGAGGAAATAAAGTGTATGAGATACATTTAATTTTCCATCCACAAATCTCCGTTAAGTTCACACCGTGAAATCCATACTCGGCCTCGTGGTGCAAATGGGAGCGTCCCCTTACAGGTGGTATTTGTATGGGTCAAAATTCAACGTGAATGGAGAGAGTACTTATAGTGAGTGGGAGCGGGACTTGTGAGAATAGGACCCACGGTCTCTTCTTTCGATTCACACTGTGAGACGCCTATGATCCGCCTGCTAGTTTAGCTTCGACCAGACAATCCCAACGGAGGTCCTTGATCATGGGAGTCAGAACACCGTGAATTCCTGAAAGGGATACGATTTCCTTGTTGGGTTTCCTTCGTATTCCTCCCTACGGCGGCTATTGTTTGGACGGGCACTTAGAAATTTACAGATAGAGGGTGACACTCACAGAATTCATTAAGAGTTAATGAATTCAGATCGAAAAATGGTAACTGGATGCCTAATGGAATAAGAGTTATTCTGGTATTAGGGTCTGGTGGAGAAAGTCTCGTCCTAGAGGAGGAGTGACTTTGTCTACCCTACGGTGGTGGTAATTTTAAACCTTTGGGGTATTATTGCAATTTTTAATGACCTAGGGATCATAGGATAAAAATTTGCTAAATCTTGATTGGATTTTCAAAGTTTTTGTGAGACTAATACAAACTTTTTCATTTTTCAGCAACAAAATGTCAAACGCTTTTAATGCTCCTTTAGCTTTCGATAAGTTAGTCGATGATACTTTTCAAATGTGGAAAAACAATATCGACACGATTTTGGTAAATGACGACTTAGAGTTCGCGCTCACTGAAAAGGGTCCTCAGGTGCTTGGTCCAACAATCCTATTGGACGATCTACAAACCTTCCAGTCTTTGGTGCAAATTAAGGGACAGGAAGCTGAGGGAAGTGTTGCCTTTAGACTTTTTCACAGGGGTTCGACCTCTGGGACAAAGTTTGTAGATTCTTCAGGCCCGAAAGGGAAAAAGAAGATGTTGAAGGAGGTTAGGGTTGACCGTGCTGCCACCCCAAAGGGCAAAGAGATCAAGGAAGTTGCAAGAAAGTGTTTCTACTGCAACAGAGACGATCACTTGAAAAGGAGTTGTCCCAAGTTCCTTAACTAAAACAAGAAGGCAAGTAAATGTGATTTACTTGTTACAGAAACTTGGGAGAGTAGTGACTCTGTCTGGATATTGGATTCAAGAGCCACTAACCATGTTTGCTCTTCTTTTGAAGGATTAAGTTCCTGGCAGCAGCTGCAAGAGAGTAAGATAACACTCAGGATTGGATTCGAAGAAGTTGTCTCAGCTGCAGCAATTGGCACGGTGAAGCTGTTCTTTGGCGGGAAGTACTTATTATTAGATAATTTGTACATAGTTTCAGGGGTTACTAGAAACCTAGTTTCTATTTCTTGCCTATTAGAACAAAATATTTTCGTTTCTTTCAAGAGTAATAAAGCATTTATTTCTAGAAATGGAAATTTGTTATGTTCTGCTTCACTTGAGAGTAATTTGTATGTTTTAAAGCCTAATTCGGTCAAAAGTGTTTTGAATACTGAATTGTTTAAAACAGCAGAAACGTGAACTAAGAGAGTAAAAGTTTCTCCAAAAGAAAGTGCCCATTTTTGGCATCTAAGGTTAGGCCACATAAATCTCAATAGGATTGAGAGACTAGTGAAGAGCGGGCTTCTAAGCGAGTTTGATGAAAACTCTTTACCGGTTTGTGAGTCATGCCTTGAAGGCAAAATGACCAAACGTCCTTTTAGTGGAAAAGGGTATAGAGCCAAAGAGCCTCTTGAGCTTATATATTCTGACCTTTGTGGTTCGATGAATGTTAAAACACGAGGAGGTTACGAATACTTTGTATGTTTTATAGACTATTCAAGATATGTGTACATATACCTAATGCATAGGAAGTCTGAAACTCTTGAAATGTTCAAGGAGTTCAAGACTGAGGTTGAGAACCTGTTAGGTAAAACGATTAAACCACTTCGATCAGATCGAGGTGGAGAGTATATGTGAAGGGAATGAAATCTCCTGCAGCGGAAGAACGATTGAATCGTCGTGGTATCGTTGGGAAAACTCGTTTTCTTAAAATTAAACTATCACATAGAATTAGGCTAAACATATAATTGAGAAGGAAAAACAGTAAACAAACTTACTTGATGAATAACCTTTCTTCACGTTTTCCTCCTCTAATCACGAACCCTTCGTGTACTCGTTCTCAATGATCTCGATCTCCTCGAACGAACAAGCGATCTGGACACCTCCACTCAGTTTCTCGGTTGTTCTACTTTTAGTAGAATGAGAATGGTGGGATTCTCTTCTTTGGTGTAGGGAGGAGAGTTTGAGAGAGAGAAGTGTTTGAGAGAGATTTTTTTAATTGCTTTTGGTAAGAAATCAAAAAATAAGCAATCAACCTTTTCCACCCCTTCTTGCAAAGGGGTTTATCTAATGGTTATAGGTGGAGTTGAAATCTCCACCTATTTACCATTTTACAACAACCATAGGTTATGCAAATCATATTTGCATAACCACATAAAATAAGATATCTCATATCTCATTTTACAAATCACATTTGTATAATTGTGGATTTTTAAATTGAATCACATTCAATTTAATTTCTCTCAATCTAATTTCTCCAAATTAGCCCTAATTAAGCAATTAGGCTAACTTATAGTTTATTATGAATCTCATTCACATTAAACTATATAATATGTCATTCATATCTCATATAAATGAAATAATTACCCTTTAGTGAACTTGAACACTTCAAATTCACACCAAAACTGTATACCTTCTATTAATCTAGTTTGAGCCAACCGAGGGACCTAATGGACCTATAATGACGAGCTCCAATGATCCGAGACTAACCTGTCAAACTCTTTGACCCGCTTAATCAACATTCATTAGCTACGGTAACACTCCACTAAAGCCCGTAGCTACACTCCCATCAGTGTAAGACAAGTTTTGTCTACTGATATAACCAATGTCCATGAGTCGACCCTTCACAGGTTGTTCGAAGACACTGCTAGGTCAAATTATCGTTTTACCCCTATGTCTACTTCTTGCTCCTTAAGTCCCCACTGCTCCTCTAATGAACAACAACGTTGTAATGGTCCAACCACACACAACACCCCTCTCGGGCAAATGAGAGGGTGGGCGCCCGTTGTCCAAGCCCTGGAGACAAGACTTTAGAAAACAACCTCTCTAGTTTTCCTAAAGGCGGGAACGAGTGAATTCCATCTTGCGTAGTTAAGTTCTTAGCTCCCTACTTGGTCCTGCCCCTGAGAAGATAGGCATATTGGGCGTGTAACTGTGACCACCCTCACCCGTACTAGTCAAAGGACGGACCGCAGCATGTGAGTCCGTGTACGCTCGTGATTCAGTCGAGTCACTAATGGTCATCAACGAAGTTATTAGTCCATACTGTTAACGGTGTTACATCAGTAGGTCTAATAATTCACGATCCGGTCTTGTACAATCTCATTACAGAGGATGCTCCCACTCGTATGTCAACCACATGAACGAGTCAGATCACCTCGTTTGTATCTAATACAAACCGGGTCGTATCCACAGCATATCCAGGATTAGGTCTCCAACCCTATCCATATACTGTAGACCGTTCGGGTCATTAACTCGAACGTGATCCTCCCTTTGTGTCCACTACACACCGTTCAAGTTCTAATTCTCTCATAAATTCAATGACCATGGAGCTTAGTTTATTGGACAAAGTTTGTAAAATTTGCGAAACACAAAGTAATGTAATAAATAACTCTTATTAATTTCAAATGTTAAAATTACAAACAAAACGAGATTAGGGCATACATCCCAACAATATGAAAATTGAATTCCAGGACTATATGATAGAACATGGAATTATGTCCCAACTCTCAGCACCTGGTATGCCACAGCAGAATGGTGTATCGAAGAGGAGAAACAAAACCTTGTTCGATATGGTTCGGTCGATGATGAGCTATGCTCGTATCCCTGAATCATTTTGGGGTTACGCAGTGGAGACTGCGGTTTACATTTTGAACACAGTTCCGTCGAAGAGTGTTTGTGAATACCTTTCGAACTTTGGCATGATCGTAAAAAAAGTTTACAAAATTTCAGAATTTGGGGATGCCCGACCCATGTGTTGGTGTCAAACTCGAAGAAGTTGGAATCCCGTTCAAAGTTGTGCCTCTTTGTAGGTTACCCAAAAGAGACTAGGGGTGGTCTATTTTACGATCCTAAGGATAATAAGGTGTTTGTGTCGACAAACGCCACATTCCTTGAGGAAGACCACATAAGGGATCACTTACCAAGGAGTAAGATTGTGTTAAATGAAATGTACAGTTCATCAGCAAGAGTTGCTGATGGGGCTAGTACGTCAACAAGTGTTGTTGATCCTAGCTCGTCCAGTAAAGTTCGTTCTCAAGAGTTGAGATTGCCTCGAAGTAGTGGGAGGACTATGAGACAACCTGAACGTTACATGGGTTTAGCTGAAACCCAAGTCGTCACCCCTGATGATGACTGCGAGGATCCATTAACCTATGATCAGGCAATGACAGACGTTGACAAGGACAAATGGATTAAAGCTATAGACCTGGAAACGGAGTCGATGTACTTCAATTCCATTTGGGGGCTTGTTGACCAACCGGATGGGGTAAAATTTATTGGTTGTAAGTAGATCTACAAGCGTAAACGTGGTGTAGATGGGAAGATGCAAACCTTCAAAGCTAGACTAGTGGCAAAGGGTTTTACCCAGGTTGAAGGGGTTGACTATGAGGAAATGTTTTCTCCTGTTGCCATGGTAAAGTCTATCAGGGTCCTTCTTTCCATTGCCGCATATTATGACTATGAGGTATGGCAGATGGATGTCAAGACTGCATTTCTGAATGGCAACCTTGACGAGACCAACTATATGGACCAACCCAAGGGGTTCATTGTCCAAGGCCAAGAGCAAAAGGTTTGCCGGCTTCAAAGGTCTATTTATGGACTAAAACAAGCCTCGAGGTCTTAGAATATAAGGTTTGATGAGGCGATCAAATCTTATGGCTTTAATTAGAATGTTGACGAGCCTTGTGTTTATAAGAAAATCATTAATAGTACTGTCGCATTTCTGATATTGTATGTAGATGATATCCTTCTCATTGGGAATGAGGTAGGTTTTCTTACTGACATTAAGGAATGGTTGGCTTCGCAATTCCAAATAAAAGATTTGGGAGAGGCTCAGTATGTTCTAGGTATCCAAATAGTCGGAACTGGAAGAACAGAACGCTAGCCATGTCTCAGGCATCTTTTATTGACAAGATGTTGTCTAGATATAAGATGCAGAACTCCAAGAAGGGCTTGTTGCCTTTCAGGCATGTGGTTCACCTATCTAAGGATCAATGTCCTAAGACACCTCAAGAGGTTAAGGATATGAGACGAACCCTCTATGCTTCAGCTGTAGGGAGCCTGATGTATGCCATGCTATGTACTAGGCCTAACATCTGTTATGCAGTTGGGATTGTCAGTAGGTATCAATCCAATCAAGGATTAGATCACTGGACAACCGTAAAGGCAATCCTCAAGTATCTTAGGAGAACGAGGAACTACAACCTTGTGTATGGGAGTGGGGATTTGATCCTTATGGGATACACAGACTCTAACTTTCAGACCGATAAGGATTCTAGGAAATCCACTTCAGGGTCAACCTTCAGTCTGAATGAAGGAGCTGTAGTGTGGCGAAACATCAAGCAGGGATGCATCGGTGATTTCACGATGGAAGTCGAGTATGTTACGACTTGTGAAACTGCAAAGGAAGTTGTTTGGCTTAGGAAGTTCATGCTGGATTTGAAAGTTGTTCCAAATATGAACTTTCTAATGACCCTGTTTTGTGACAACAGTGGTGCAGTAGCCAACTCGAGAGAACCTCAGAGTCATAAGAGGAGCAAGCATATTGAGCGTAAATATCACCTGATACAGGAGATTGTGCACCGCAGAGACGTGACAGTCATACAGATAGCGTCAGAGCACAACGTTGCTGATCCATTTACAATTGCCCTCACGACTAAGGTGTTTAAGGGTCACCTAGAGAGTCTAGGTCTTCGAGTGCTTCCTGACTAGGCACAAGTGGAAGTATTGTAAAGGGGTATTCAATGTCCTAGTTTATTGTATTACTGTACATTTGAGAAATGTATTATGTACTCCACTATCTTAGTCCAAGTGGGAGTTTGTTGGGATGTATGTCCTAATCTCGTGAAGTTTTTAATATTTCATTGTTGTAAATAAATAAGAGTCATTTATTCGAACTTTGTGTCTCGCATATTTCATAAACTTAATCCAATAAACTAACCTCCAGGGTCATTATATTATGAGAGAACTAAGAACTTGAACGGTGTATAGTGGACAAACGGGGAGGATCACGTTCGAGTTAATGACCCGAACGGTCTACAGTTTACGGATAGGGTTGGAGACTTAATCCTAGATACGCTGTGGATTCGGCCTGCTTTGTATTAGATACAAACAAGGTGATCCAACTCGTTCATGTGGTTGACATGTGAGTGGGGGCATCTTGTGCAATGAGATTGTACAAGACCAGACTGTGAATTATGTGACGTACTGATGTAACACCGTTAACAATATAGAGCTAATAAATGACCATTAGTGACTCGACCTTAATCCTTAGCGTGTTACGGACTCCTGTCTGCGGGGGTCTGTCCTTTGACTAGTACGGGTGAGGGTGGTCATAGTTACTCGCTCAATATGCCTATCTTCTCAGGGGCAGGACCACATGGGGAACTGGGAACTTGACTATACGAGATGGAATTCACTCGTTCTCAATTTAGGAATACTAGAGGGTTGTTCCCTTAAGTGTTGTCTCTAGGGCTTAAACAACGGGGCCCCACCCTCTCACTGGCCCGAGAGGGTTGTTGTTTATGGTAGGACCATACAATGTAGTTGTTCATTAGTTGAGCAGTGGGACTTAAGGAGCTTGAGGTAGACACATGGGTAAAACGGTAATTTGACCCATATGTGACTACGAACAACCTGTGAAGGGTCCACTGACGGGTATATGTTATATTGATGGACACAACTTGTCCTACAGTGATGGGAGTGCACTACGGGCTTTAGTGGAGTGTTACCGTAGCTAATGAGTCTTGAATAACCGGGTCAAAGAGTTTGACAAGTTAGTCTCGGATCATTGGAGTTCGTCATTTGTAAGTCCATTAGGTCCTTCGGTTGGCTCAAATTGGAAAAATTGAGGGTTTACAGTTTGGTGTGAATTTTAAGTGTTGAAATTCATTATTTGGGTATGTATGTCATTTACATGTGATATAGATGACATAATATATAGTTTGATGTGAATGAGATTCATAATAAACTATAGTATAGCCTAATTGATTAATTAGTGCTCAGTGGAGAAATTGAATTGAGAGAAATTAAATTGAATGTGATTCAATTTAAAATTCCACAATTATGCAAATGAGATTTGTATAATAAGGTATGAGATACCTTATATTATGTGATATGCAAATATGTTTTGCATATCATATAGTTGTGGTAAAATGGTGAATTAGTGGAGATTTTAACTCCACCACACACCATTATAAAAAGGTGCAATCAAAGGAATTTGGTGAAGCTTTTTGCTATTTTTTGGATTTTCATCCAAAAAGAGCAAAGCTACATCTCTCATTCTCTCTCAATTCTTTCTAGACTTCTCCTCGCCCAAAACCAAAAGGGAGTCCTACATACTGTCGCTCAACCTTCCGAGAACAACCGAGAAGAACCTTTGGAGGTATCTTGCTATTCGGTTCGAGGATCGAGTTCGTAGAGATCGTTGATTCGAGAGGGATCATGTTCGGAGGAGGAAAGCATTGAAGAAGAGTTCTTTAACAAGTAAGTAACGTGTTTCTTACTGTTTTTCCTTCAAATTTCAGCATGTTTAGCCTAATTTCTATAGGATAGATTTATTTCTAAGAATTGTTTTCACAATGAAAACCAGATTCAAAGTCGTTTTTCCGCTACGGGAGTTTTATTCCCTTTAGTTGGGAACAAGTCTGGGATTGTCTATGCCCCAATTAATGCCAACAACTTTGAGATTAAGGTTGGTCTCATTCAGATGGTTCGAGAAAATGCCTTCAGAGGACATGCCACTTAGGATCGAAATCTGAATCTGAGATCCTCTACTGAAATTTGTGGCACGGTAAAAATTAATGGTGTATCCCCTAATGTTGTTCATTAACGACTTTTCCCTTTCTCTCTACAGGATAAAGCCAATTTTTTGTTGGAGTCTTTGCCCACAGGTAGCATCAATACTTGGGAGGAACTAGCTCAGGCATTTTTAGCTAAATACTTCCCACCTGCAAAGACTACAAGGCTACAAACTGAGATTGGCACTTTCAGACAGCTGGATGGAGAACAAATGTTCGAAGCTTGGGAAAGATATAAAGATTTGATGATGAAGTGCCCACAACATGGTTATCTTGACTGGCTGCAAATCTAACTTTTCTATAATGGATTATCTGGTAATAACAAAGCTCTTTTGGATGCAACTACTGGGGGTTCTATATTTTCCAAATCTGCAAAGGATGCTCGTACTTTGCTCGAGGAGATGATTTCCAAAAGTTATAATTGGCATTCTGAACGATCAAATTCAAAACTTGTGGCGGGGATGTACGAGATTGATGATGTAAGTTCCATAAAGTTTCATACGGCTTCTTTGACTAGTGCTCTCAATAAATTTGCAGGTACAAGTAATAATGAATCCATAGCTGCAATTACAGTTGCCAATAAATCTTCAGTTGGTGAGGATCTGGAATTTGAGCAAACTCAACATGTGAACAACAGGGGCTATGGATATCGTGGATATCAGAACCAGAGTCAATTGCCCACCCACTATCATCCAGGTTCGCGTAATCATGAAAACTTTTCTTATGCTAACAAAAAAAATGTGTTGTAGCCTCCTCCAGGTTATGCATCTACATCTAAGGGTAAACCATCTCTGAAAGATGTGGTGGAATCATTTGTCACTGAATCTAGGAATCGAGCCAACCAGTTGGAGAATGTATTGTTGAGTTTGAGTAGCACAGTGAACACCCAGGGAGCATCCATCAAGAATATAGAGGTACAGATCAGTCAAGTGATACTGAATCTAGAAAGGTAAGTTTCCAAGTGACACTGAGGTGAATCCTAGGGAGCAGTGCAAGGCTGTGACATTAAGGAGTGGTAAAGAGCTTGTTGAACCTGAAAAGGTAAATCTTGAAAATAAGCTCAATACAAATGCCAAGGAGGATATCGAGAAATTGGATGAGGAAGCAACCACATCAAAACTGACAGAGAAGCCTTCTGATTTCTCTATTCCTATTGTTCCTAACTCTATTCCTTATCCTCAACATTTTCAAAAGAAAAAGACTGACTCTAAATTTTCTAAATTTCTTGAGATATTTAAGTAACTGCACATTAATATTCCTTTGCAGATGCTTTGGTACAGATGCCCAAATATGTGAAGTTCATGAAGGAGATCCTCTTGAAGAAGAAAAGGTTTGATAATTATGAAATATTCAATCTCACTGAGGAGTGTAGTGCAGTGCTTCAGAAGAAACTATCTTTGAAATTAAAAGATCTAGGGGGTTTTACTATTCCTTGCAATATTGGTAGCATTTTTGTTGAGAAAGCTTTATGTGATTTATGGACTAGTATTAATTTGATGCCTCTTTTTGTTTACAGGAAACTAGGTCTTGGGGAAGTACAACCAATAACAATTTGACTGCAGTTAGCTGATCGTTCTATTAAATATCCTAGAGGTATTGTAGAGGATGTGTTAGTTAAGGTTGAAGAATTTATCTTCCCTGCAGATTTTGTTGTCATGGATATGGAGCAGGATTCTGAGGTCCCAATTATCTTGGGAATAAAGGGAATGAGAATCCCCGCGCAGCGAAAGACAATCGAACCGTCATGGTATCGTTACGCTACTAGAAATTCATTAAAACGATTTAACACATAAATCTAGGCTAAACATACAAAATGGAAAGGAAAAACAGTAAGATGAAGTTACATACTTGTTGAATACCCTTTTCAAGAACTCCTTTCCGGAGAATTGTGAACCCTTCGCGATAACTCGATCTCAACGAACTCGTTCTCTTCTCACGATCAAGAACTGAACACAACCACTAAAGGCATCTCGGTTGTTCTTCCTTTGGAAAGAAGGAAGTTTGTGGGAACTTCTTTGTTTTGGAGAGGGAGGAGAGTTGAGAGAAAGATTGAGAGAAAGATTGAGAGAGAATTCTCTTCTTTTGGTCAAATTTCCAAAAATAAAAGAATAAGCTTAGAAACCCTTCTTGCAAAGGGTTTAAATAGTGGAAATAGACTCCACATTATTACCACTTTACCATAACCATAGGTTATGCAAATCATATTTGCATAACCATATATTATAAGATATCTCATATCTCATATTACAAATCACATTTGTATAATTGTGGATTTATTAAATTGAATCACATTCAATTTAATTTCTCTCAATTAATTTCTCCAATTAGCCCTAATTCAACAATTAGGCTAACCTATAGTTTATTATGAATCTCATTCGCATTAAACTATATATTATATCATTCATATCTCATATAATGACATAAATGCCCTTTAAGTGAAATTGAACACTTCAATTCACACCAAAACATTAACCCTTCTTTTTAACCCAGATTGAGCCAACCGAGGGACCTAATGGACCTACAGTGACGAGCTCCAATGATACGAGATTAACCTATCAAACTCTTTCACCCGGTTAATCAACATTCATTAGCTATGGTAACACTCCACTATAGCCCGTAGCTGCACTCCCGTCAGTGCAGAATATTACGTGTCCACTGATATAACCAATAACCATGAGTCGACCCTTCATAGGTTGTTCGTAGACACGGTTGGGTCAAATTACCATTTTACCCTTGTGTCTACATCTTGTTCCTTAAGTCCCCACTGCTCCTCTAATGAACAACATATCGTGATGGTCCAAACATACATAACACCCTTCTCGGGCCAATGAGAAGGTGGGCGCCCGTTGTCCAAGCCCTGTAGACAACACTTAAGGGAACAACCCTCTAGTTTCCCTAAAGGCGTGAACGAGTGAATTCCATCTCCCGTAGTTAAGTTCACAACTCCCTACTTGGTCCTGTCCCTGAGAAGATAGGCATATTGGGCGAGTAACTGTGACCACCCTCACCCGTACTAGTAAAAGGACAGACCCCTGCAAACAAGATTCCCTAACACGCTCAAGAATCAGGTCGAGTCACTAATGGTCATCTACGAAGTTATTAGTCCTTATTGTCAATGGTGTTACATCAGTAGGTCTAATAATTCACGGTCCGGTCTTGTACAGTCTCATTGCACAGGATACCCCCACTCGCATGTCAACCACATGAACGAGTCAGATCACCTAGTTTGTATCTAATACTAAGCGGGCCGCATCCACAACGTATCAAGGATTAGGTCTCCAAATTCATATACTGTAGACCGTTCGGGTCATTAACTCGAACGTGATCCTCCTTGTGTGTCCACTACACACCGTTCAAGTTCTAGTTCTCTCATAAATTCAATGACCCTGGAGCTTAGTTTATTGGAAAAGTTTGTAAATATTGCGAGACACAAAGTAATGAAATACATAACTCTTATTAATTTCAAATAGTAATTTACAAACACGAGATTAGGACAAAAATCCCAACAAACTCCCACTTGGACTAAGCTAGTGGAGAAAATACATTTCTTAAATGTACATAAATTACAATGAAGCAATACAATAAACTAGGGCATTGAATACCCGTTTACATATCTCCCACTTGCCCTAGTCAGGAAGCACTCGAAAACCTAGACTCTCTAGGTGACCCTCAAACACCTTAGCCGTGAGGGGCTTTGTAAATGGATCAACTACGTTGTTCTCTGACGCTATCTGCTTGACTGTCACGTCTCCGCGGTGCACAATCTCTCGTATCTGATGATACTTCTGCTCAATGTGTTTGCCTCTCTTATGGCTCCGAGGCTCTTTGGAGTTGGCTACTGCACCACTGTTATCACAGAACAGTGTGATCGGCAAGATCATATTTGGAAAAACTTCAAAATCTGTCATGAACTTCCTAAGCCAAACAGCTTCCTTTGAAGCTTCACAAGCCGCAACATTTTCCGCTTCCATAGTGGAATCAGCGATGCATCCCTGCTTGATGCTTCACTATATTACAGCTCCTCCATTCAGAATGAAGGTTGACCCCGAAGTGGATTTCCTAGAATCCTTATCGGTCCGAAAGTCAAAATCTGTGTATCCCGTAAGGATCAAATCCCCACTGTCATACACTAAGTTGTAGTTCCTTGTTCTCCTAAGATACTTGAGGATTGCCTTTACGACTGTCTAGTGATCTAATCCTGGATTGGATTGATACCTACTGATAATCCCTACTGCATAATAGATGTCAGGCCTAGTACACAACATAGCATACATCAGGCTTCCTACAGTTGAAGCATATGGGATCCGTCTCATATCCTCAAACTCTTGAGGAGTCTTAGGACACTTATCCTTAGACAAGTGAACCCCATGCCTGAAAGGCAGCAAGCCTTTCTTGGAGTTCTCGCATCTTATATCTAGACAACATCTTGTCAATATAAGACGCTTTGAGAGACAAGGCTAGCGTTACTTCTTTCCTCGTTCCGGACTATCTCGGATACCTAGAACATACCGAGCTTCTCCCAAATCTTTCATTTGGAATTGCGAAGCTAGCCATTTCTTCTTCTTCACGTCTGTAAGAAATTGTACCTCATTCCCAATGAGAAGAATATCATCCACATACAACACTAAAAATGCGACAGTTTTGTCAACGATTTTCTTGTAGAAAAAAGGCTCGTCGACCTTTTGATCAAAGCCATAAGATTTGATCGCCTCATCAAACCTTATATTCCAAGACCTCGACACTTGTTTCAGTCCATAAATAAACTTATGAAGCCGGCAAACCTTTTGCTCTTGGCCTTGGGCAATGAACCCTTTGGGTTGGTCCATGTAGATGGTTTCATCAAGTTTGCCATTCAGAAAGGCTGTCTTGACGTCCATCTGCCATACCTTGTAGTCATAATACGCAGCAATGGTCAGAAGGATCCTGATTGATTTTACAATGGCAACAGGTGAAAAGGTCTCCTCATAGTCAACCCCTTCAACCATTGCCTAATCATAGGTCAATGGATCCTATCCGGTTGATCCACAAGCTCCCAGACAGAATTGAAGTACATCGACTCCATTTCCTGGTCCATAGCTTTAATCTATTCATCTTTGGCAACATCAACCATTGCCTAATCATAGGTCAATGGATCCTCACAGTCATCATCAGGAGCGACAACTGAGGTTTCAGCTAAACCCATGTAACGATCAGGCTGTCTCACAACCCTCCCACTACGTCGAGGCATTCTCAACTCTTGGGAACGAATTTGACTAGACGTGCTAGAATCAACAACATTTGTTGACGTACTAGCCCCATCAGCAACTCTTGCTGATGTACTGTCCATTTCATTTAACACAATTTTACTCCTTGGTAAATGATCCCTGACGTTGTCTTCCTACAGGAAAGTGGCGTTTGTCGACACAAGCACCCTATTTTCCTTAGGATCAAAAAATAGACCACCCCTAGTCTCTTTAGGATAACCTACGAATAGGCACAATTTCGAACGGAGTTCCAATTTTTTCGGGTTTGACACCAACACGTGGGTCGTGCATCCCCAAATTCGGAAGTGATGTAAATTGCCTTTACGTCCACTCCAGAGTTCGAATGGTGTTTCACAAACACTATTCGACGGAACGTTGTTCAAAATATAGACCGCAGTCTCCACTGCGTAACCCCAAAAGGAATAAAGGAGATGAGCATAGCTCATCATCGACCGAACCATGTCCAACAAGGTTCTGTTTCTCCTCTCCGATACACCATTCTGTTGTGTCATACCAGGTGCTGAGAGTTGGGACGTAATTCCGTGTTCCATCATATAGTCCTTGAATTCTGTGTACATGTACTCTCCAACTCGATCCAATCGAAGTGATTTACCTAATAAGTTCTCAACCTCAGTCTTGTACTCCTTGAACTTTTCAAGAGTTTCAGGCATCTTATGAATTAGGTAAATATACCCATACCTCGAGTAATCGTCTATGAAAGAAACGAAGTATTCATAACCACCTCTAACTTTAACATTCATCAGACTACAGAGGTTAGAATGTACAAACTCAAGTGGCTCTTTTGCTCTATATCCTTTTCCACTAAAAGGACGTTTGGTCATTTTGCCTTCAAGGCACGACTCACACACAGGCAAAGAGTTTTCTTCCAACTCGTTTAGAAGTCCACTTTTCACTAGTGTCTAAATCCTATTGAGATTAATGTGGCCTAAACGTAGATGCCAAAGATGAGCATTTTCCTTAGGAGAAACTTTCGCTCTTTTAGTTCGCGTTTCTGTCGTTTTAAACAATTTAGTATTCAAAACACTTTTGACCGAATTAGGTTTTAAAACATACAGATTATGCTCAAGTGAAGCAGAACAAATAAGATTACCATTTCAGGAAATAAACGCTTTATTACCATGGAATGAAACGAAAATACATTGTTCTAATAGGCAGGAAATAGAAACTAGGTTTCTAGTAAACCTTGGAACTATATACATGTTGTCTAACAAAATGTAATTCCTGCCAAAATGTAGCTTCACTGTGCCGACCGCTGCAGTAGAGACAAGCTCCCTGGATCCAACCCGTAGAGTCACCTCACCCTCTCGCAAATTCTTTGCCGCCAGAATCAATCCCACGAAAGAAGAAAAACATGGTTAGTGGCGCCCGAATCCAATATCCAGGCAGAGTCATTACTCTCCACTAAAAAGGTTTTTGTCACAATTAAATCACATTTACCTTGATTCTTCCTCTCGCTTAGGAATTTGGGACAGTTCCTCTTATAGTGTCCGCCCCCATTGCAGTGGAAACACTTTCCTTTTTCTGCAACTTCCTTGACCTTCTTGCCCTTCTAGGCGGCATCTCGGTTAGTTTTACCCCTCTTCATCTTCTTCTACCCTTTCGGGCGTGAAGGTGCAACAGGTTTAGTCCCAGAGGTCGAACCCCTGTGATAAGACTTCTAGGCAATATTTGCCTCGGTCCTTGACCCTATCAAGGACTGGAATTTCTGTAGCTCATTGAGGAGGGAAGTCAGAGTGCAGCTAATTTTGTTCATAACAAAGATTGCTACTAAATCAAGGAAACTCTTGGAAGAGTCTCCAAGATAAAATCGACTGCTCGACTCGTCGATCGAAGCCCTATTCATCTCAGCTAGATTAAAGTGGGTCATCATGTCTAGAACATGTTCACGGACAGACGACCCCTCTTTCATCCGTGCATTGAAGACGTATTTGAGCGAGTCATGCCGGACTTGAAATGACTGTTGTCCAAACATTTCCTGCAAGGACTCAATGATCTCCTTAGCGGTGACCATCTGCTCATGCTTCTTTGCCAAAACATCAGACATGCTGGCAATAATATAGACCTTGGCCTTTTCATTGGCCTTGATCCATCGATCGTATGTATCGCGAACACTTCGCGACGCAGTCGAGCCGGCATCTGAGGACACTCCTCAGAGAGCACGAACTTAATGTCGTCAGTTACCAAAATTGTGTTTATGTTGTTTTTCCAAGTTTGGTAATTATCTCTCACTTGTTTATCGGACGCGAGTAGAGCTATAATTGAGCTAGACATGTTTTAAGCTGAAAAATTAAAAAAACTTTGTGTTAGTCTCACAAAAAACTTTTGAAATCCAATCAAGTTTTAGCAAAAATTGTTTCATGATCCCTAGGTCATTCAAAAATTTGCAATGATATCCTAAAGGTTTATAATGACCGCCACCGAAGGGTGAACAAAACACTCCTCCTCTAGGACGAGACTTTCTCGATCAGACCCTAATCCCAGAATAACTCTTATTCCATTAGGCGTCTAATTACCATTGTTCTGTCGAATTCATTAACTCTTAACGAGTGCTCGTGGAGTGTCACCCTCAATCTTTAAGTTTCCAAGCATCCATCCAAACAATAGCCACCGAAGGGTGAACCAAGAAGGAAAACCAACCAGGAAACTGTATCCCTTTCGGAAATTCACGGTGTTCTGACTCCCATGATCAGGCCCTCTGAAGGGATTGTCTGGTCAAGGCCAAACTAGCAGGCGGATCATAGGCGTCTCACGGTGTGAATCAAAAGAAGAGACCGTGAGTCCCGTTTTCACAAGTCCCGCTCCCACTCACTTTGAGTACTCTCTTTATCCACGATGATATTGACCTATACAAATGCCACCCAGAGAAGGCGCTCCCCATTTGCGCCACGAGGCCGAGTATAGATCTCATGGTGCGGACTTAATGGAGATTTGTGGTCGAAAATTAAATGTATCTCATACACTATATTTCCTCCCATTCAACACTTTAATTTTATTAGGGATTGACCTAGATAAACCGGCTAAAATTTACCTAAGTCTACCAATATAACTCTTATATGGTATTAACCTAAGTTCATAATAACATTATTACTTAGGTCCATGTGAGTAAATTAAAACACTTTAAATTAGCGGCACTCACGATAAGTATAATCTAAGAATCTCACGGACCGACTATTCACTCCAGTCGGTTTCCGGTAGGGTGTTTCATAGCGTCAACTTAAATACCCCAGCCTTAGACAAAACCTTCCTTAGACAGAGTTACTAATCAGTCTCCATTCATAGATTAAACTTTGATTTCCTAATTCTAATCTTATTAGAACTAGAAAACCTAAGTCTAATTATTCAAATTCTAAACTCTTTAAAACTAATAATTAACTTAGGTTGCATGCATTTCTATGTTATAGTGGTTGATTATTCATCACATGAATAACTAAAAACTATAACATAAAATAATTCATCACATGAATATAAATGCATGAGCATACTTTAATTCAAAAAATATAACAATTATATTAATTAAATTAAGCATGCATTTAATTATATTATAACACTTATATTATAACCTATCATGCAAACTATATATTATAACTCTTATAATATAAATGATGCATGAATATGTTTAACCTAAGGTGGGATTTTAAATCTATATGACATACATTATGCACATAGAAATTAATTAAAATATACATCTCATGCATAATATAATTAAATAGCAAAAATGGACAGATTTTTGGCACCTAGGGGCAATTATTTAATTAAATAACATTAATATAACATTTATATTAATATTATTTAATAAAATATTTAAATAAATAATAAAAATAAAATTTCAAAATTTCAAAATAAATAAAATACAAAATAACTGCCCCATTACTCAAAGCAACTTCCCACTACTCGTGAAATTGAAGTTTGAATCGCCCCACTACGGCGTGTGGCGTTGCAGCAACGTGGGTAGCGTTACCGCCAAGCTTTGCGCGTCGGCGTTGGTCAGCCGTGCTCCACTCCCACCGTGGCGTTGTAACACTGCTCTGCAGCCCAGCCAACGCCCGCAAGGATAACGTTGAGACGCCGATGAACAACGTCTCAACGCCATCGACGGAACAACAAACTCCTTTGCTGATCTTCATCGACTTTCGTCCGTTTCCGCTCCGATATCTTCACAGCAACTCTTTCCACGAACGACTCGGACTTACAGACTTGATTTACAGCAAAATGCCCAAAAACAATGGGCCCTTACATTGATCTCATCAACATAAAATTGTAAATCTAATCTAGTGCCAAAAACCGAAACATCCATTAAGCAAACCCAACATTCATCTCATGAAATAAGGTAATTTACCCACCTATTTTAACAAAAATCTATGCATAACGAAGAACCATCGAAATGGCTCTGATACCAATTGAAGGGAATGAAAATTCCCGCGCAGCGGAAGACGATCAAATCGTCAAGGTATCGTTACGCTACTTGAAATTTATTAAAATGATCTAACACTTAGATCTAAGTTAAACATACATAATTAAGGAAAAAAAACAACAAGAAGAATGCACTTACTTGTTGTAGACAATTCTTCAAAGTTTCTTCCTTGATCACGAACACTCCGTGTTTCTCGATCTCAACAAACACTTCTGTCGAACAAAACCCGAACACCACCAACGACCTTCTCGGTTGTTCTTCCTTTGGAAGAAGGAAAGTTGTGGGACTTTTTGATTTTGGATAGGGAGGAGAATTTAAGAGAATTGTTGAGAGAGAATTCTCTTCTTTTGGCTAAAATTCCAAAAATGAGAGATTGTCTTACAATACTTATTGCAAGAAGGGTTTAAATAGTGAAATAACATGGAGTTAAAATCTCCACATTATTACCATTTTACCACAACTATGGGTTATGCAAATCACATTTTCATAACCTTATATTATAAGATATCTCATACCTTATTACACAAATCACATTTGCATAATTGTAGATTTTATTAAATTGAATCACATTCAATTTAATTTCTCTCAATTAATTTCTCCAATTAGCCCTAATTCAACAATTAGGCTAACCTATAGTTTATTATGAATCTCATTCACATTAAACTATATATTATATCATTCATATCTCATATAAATGACATAAATGCCCTTTAAGTGAAATTGAACAATTCAATTTCATATCAAAACTCTAACCCTTCTTTGAACCCAGATGGAGCCAACCGAGGGACCTAATGGACCTATAGTGACGGGCTCCAATAATCTGAGATTAACCTATCAAACTCTTTAACCTAGTAAATCAACATTCATTAGCTACGATAACACTACAGTATAGCCCGTAGTTGCACTCCCGTCAGTGCAGAATATTACGTGTCCACTGATATAACAAATACCCATGAGTCGACCCTTCACAGGTTGTTCGTAGACACGGCTGGGTCAAATTATCATTTTACCCACATGTGTACTACCTCTGTTCATCTCCTTAAGTCCCCACTTTGCTCCTCTAATGAACAACATATCATGATGGTCCAACCATACACAACACCCTTCTCGGGCCAGTGAGAAGGTGGGTGCCCGTTGTCCAAGCCCTGGAGACAACACTTAAGGGAACAACCCCTCTAGTTTCCCTAAAGGCGGAAACGAGTGAATTCCATCTCGCGTAGTTAAGTTCCCAGTTCCCTACCTGGTCCTATCCCAGAGAAGATAGGCATATTGGGCGAGTAACTGTGACAACCCTCACCCGTACTAGTCAAAGGACAGACTCCCGCAGATAGGAGTCCGTAACACGCTCAGGATTCAAGTCGAGTAACTAATGGTCATCTACGAAGTTATTAGTCCTTACTTTCAAGGGTGTTACATAAGTAGGTCTAATAATTCACGGTTCGGTCTTGTACAATCTCATTACACAGGATGCCCCCACTCGCATATCAACCACATGAACGAGTCAGATCACCTCGTTTGTATCTAATACAAAGCGGGTCGCATCCACAGTGTATCCAGGATTAGGTCTCCAACCCTATCCATATACTGTAGACCATTCGGGTCATTAACTCGAACGTGATCCTCCCTGTGTGTCCACTACACACCGTTCAAGTTCTAGTTTTCTCATAAATTCAATGACCCTGGAGCTTAGTTTATTGAAAAAGTTTGTAAAATTTGCGAGACACAAAGTAATGCAATGAATAACACTTTATTAAATTCAAACAGTAATTAACAAACACGAGATTAGGACAAAAATCCCAACAATACGAGACACTAATGGAGAAATTACATTTCTGAAATGTACATAAATTACAATAAAGTAATACAATAAACTAGGGCATTGAATGCCCGTTTACACATCTCCCACTTGCCCTAGTCAGGAAGCACTTGAAGACCTAGACTTTCTAGGTGACCCTCAAACACCTTAGCCGTGAGGGGCTTTGTAAATGGATCAGCTACGTTGTGCTCAAACGCCATCTGCGTGTTCATCATCTCTCGCGGTGCACAATCTCCCATATCAAGTGATACTTCTGCTCAATGTGTTTGCCTCTCTTATGGCTCCGAGGCTCTCTGGAGTTGACTACTGCACCATTGTTGTCACAAAATAGCATGATCGGCAAGTTCATATTTGAAACAACTTCCAAATCGCTCATGAATTTCCTAAGCCAAACAACTTCCTTTACAACTTCACAAGCTGCAACGTACTCCGCTTCCATAGTGGAATCAACGATGCATCCCTGCTTGATGTTTCGCCATACTACAACTCCTCCATTCAGAATGAAGGCTGACCCCGAAGTAGATTTCCTAGAATCCTTATCGGTCTGAAAGTCAGAATCTGCGTATCCTGTAAGGATCAAATCCCCACTACCATACACTAAACTGTAGTTCCTCGTTCTTCTAAGATACTTGAGGATTTCCTTTACGGTTGTTCAGTGATCTAATCCTGGATTGGATTGATACCTACTGACAATCCCTACTACATAACAGATGTCGAGCCTAGTACACAGCGTAGCATACATCAGGCTCCCTACAGCCGAAACATATGGTATCCGTCTCATATCCTCAACCTCTTGAGGAGTCTTAGGACAGTGATCCTTAGATAAGTGAACCCCGTGCCTGAAAGGCAGCAAGCCCTTCTTGGTGTTCTGCATCTTATATCTAGACAACATCTTGTCAATATAAGATGCCTGAGACAAGGCTAGCATTCTGTTCTTTCAGTTCCGGACTATCTGGATACCTAGAACATACTGAGCTTCTCCCAAATATTTCATTTGGAATTGCGAAGCTAGCCATTTCTTCACGTTAGTTAGAAATTCTACCTCATTCCCAATGAGAAGAATATCATCCACATACAACACTAAAAATGCGACAGTTTTGTCAACGATTATCTTGTAGACACAAGGCTCGTCGACATTTTGATCAAAGCCATAAAATTTGATTGCCTCATCAAACCTTATATTCCAAGACCTCGAAGCTTGTTTCAGTCCATAAATAGACCTATGAAGCCGACAAACCTTTTGCTCTTGGCCTTGGGCAATAAACCCTTTAGGTTGGTCCATATAGATGGTTTCATCAAGTTTGCCATTCAGAAAGGCTGTCTTGACGTCCATCTGCCATACCTCGTAGTCATAATACGCGGCAATGGCCTGAAGGATCCTGATTGATTTACCATGGCAACAGGTGAAAAGGTTTCCTCATAGTCAACCCCTTCAACCTGAGTAAAACCTTTTGCCACTAGTCGGGCTTTGAAGGTCTGCACCTTCCCATCCACGCCACATTTACGCTTGTAGATCCATTTGCAACCAATAGGTTTTACCCCATCCGGTTGATCCACAAGCACAGAATTGAAGTACATCGACTTCATTTCCAGGTCCATAGCTTTAATCCATTCGTCCTTGTCAACATCAACCATTGTCTGATCATAGGTCAATGGATCCTTGCAGTCATCATCAGGAGTGACACTTGAGGTTTCAGCTAAACCCATGTAACAATCAGGCTGTCTCACAACCCTCCCGCTACGTCGAGGCATTCCCAACTCTTGAGAACGGATTTGACTTGACGTGCTAGGATCAACAACACTTGTTGACGTACTAGCCCCATCAGCAACTCTTGCTGATGTACTGTCCATTTCGTTTAACACAATTTTACTCCTTGGTAAATGATCCCTGATTTGGTCCTCCTCAAGGAAAGTGGCCTTTGTTGACACAAGCACCCTATTTTCATTAGGATTGTAAAATAAACCACACCTAGTCTGTTTAGGGTAACCTACGAATAGGACTAATTTCGAACGGGGTTCCAACTTTTTCGGGTTTGACACCAACACATGGATCGGGCATCCCCAAATTCTGAAATGGTGTAAACTACCTTTACGACCATTCCAGAGTTCGAAAGGTGTTTCGCAAACACTCTTCGACGGAACGCCGTTAAAAATGTAAACTGTAGTCTCCACTGCGTAACCCCAAAAGGAATCTGGGAGACGAGCATAGCTCATCATCGACCGAACCATGTCCAACAGGGTTCTGTTTCCCCTTTCCGATACACCATTCTGCTGTGGCATACCAGTTGCTGAGAGTTGGGACGTACTTCCGTGTTCTATCATATAGTCCTGAAACTCAGTGTCCATATACTCTCCACCTCGATCCGATCGAAGTGTTTTAAGCGATTTACCTAACAGGTTCTCAACTTCAGTCTTGTACTACTTGAACATTTCAAGAGTTTCAGACTTCTTATGCATTAGGTAAATATACCCATACCTTGAGTAATCATCTATGAAAGACACGAAGTATTCATAACCACCTCGTGCTTTAACATTCATCGGACCACAAAGGTCCGAATGTATAAGCTCAAGAAGCTCCTTGTCTCTGTATCCTTTTCCACTAAAAGAACGTTTGATCATTTTGCCTTCGAGGCATGACTCACACACCGGTAAACAGTTTTCTTCCAACTCGTTTAGAGGTCCACTCTTCACTAGTTTCTCAATCCTATTGAGATTAATGTGGGCCTAACCGTAGATGCCAAAGATGGGCATTTTCTTTACGAGAAATTTTGGTTCTTTTAGTTCGCGTTTCTGCTGTTTTAAACAATTCAGTATTCAAAACACTTTTGACCGAATTAGGTTTCAAAACATACAGATTATTCTCAAGTGAAGCAGAACAAATAAGATTACCATTTCTGGAAATAAACGCTTTATTACCATCAAATGAAACGGAGATACATTGTTCTAATAGGAAGGAAATAGAAACTAGGTTTCTAGTAAACCATGGAACTATATACATTTTGTCTAACAAAATGTAATTCCTGCCAAAATGTAGCTTCACCTTGTCGACCGCTGCAGCAGAGACAAACTCCCCGGATCCAACCCGTAGAGTCACCTCACCCTCTCGCAGCTGGTTCTTATCAAGGACTGGAAATTCTGTAGCTCATTGAGGAGGGTAGTCAGAGTGTAGCTAATTTTGTTCATAACAGCATTGCTACGAAACTGAAGTAAACACTTCGGAAGAGTCTCCAATATAAAACTGACCTGGCTCGACTCGTCGATCGAAGCCCCGTTCATCTCAGCTAGATTAAAGTGGGTTATCATGTCTAGAACATGTTCACGGATAGAAGCCCCCTCTTTCATCCATGCATTGAAGACGTATTTGAGCGAGTCATGTCGGACTTGAAAGGATTGTTGTCCAAACATATCTTGTAAGGACTCCATGATCTCCTTTACGGTGACCATCAGCTCATGCTTCGTTGCAAAAAGATCAGACATGCTGGCAATGATATAGACCTTGGCCTTTTCATTGGCCCTAATCCATCGATCGTATGCATGACGAATACTTCGCGATGCAGTCGAGCCCGACATCTGAGGACACTCCTCAGAGAGCACGAACTTAATGTCGTCAGTTACTAAAGTTGTGTTCAAGTTGTTTTTCCATGTTTGGTAATTATCTCCCACTAATTTGTCAGACGCAAGTAAAGCTATTATTGAGCTAGACATATTTTTAGCTGAAATATCAAAAAACTTTGTGTTAGTCTCTCAAAAAACTTTTGAAATCCAATCAAGTTTTAGCAAAAATTATTTCATGATCCCTAGGTCATTCAAAATTTGCAATGATATCCTAAAGGTTCAGAATGACAACCACCGAAGGGTGAAGAGAACACTTCTCCTCTAGGACAAAACTTTCTCGATCAGACCCTAATCCCAGAATAACTCTTATTCCATTAGGCGTATAATTACCATCGTTCGGTCGAATTCATTAACTCTTAACGAATTCTGTGAGTGTCACCCTCAATCTTTAAGTTTCCAAGTATCCGTCCAAACAATAGCCATCGAAGGGTGAACCAAGAAGGAAAACCAACCAGGAAATTGTATCCCTTTCGGAAATTCACGGTGTTCCGACTCCCATGATCAGACCCTCCGAAGGGATTGTCTGGTCCAGGCCAAACTAGCAGGTGGATCATAGGCGTCTCACGGTGTGAATTGAAAAAAGAGACCGTGGGTCCCGTTTTCACAAGTCCCGCTCCCACTCACTATAAGTACTCTCTCCATTCACGATGATATTAACCCATACAACCGCCATCCAAAGGGGGACGCTCCCATTTGCGCCACGAGGCCGAGTATGGATCTCACGGTGCGGACTTAACGGAGATTTGTGGTAAAAAAAATTAATGTATCTTATACACTATATTTCCTCCCACTCAGCACTTTATTTTTATTAGGGATTAACTTAGATAAACCGGCTAAAATTTACCTAAGTCTACCAATATAACTCTTATATGGCATTAAACTAAGTTTATAATCACATTATTACTTAGGTCTGTGTGAGTAAATTAGAACATTTTTAATTATCGGCACTCACGATAAGTATAATCTAAGAATCTCCTGACCGAATTCACTCCCAGGTCGGTTTCCAGGTAGGGGTGTTCTGCAAGCGTCAACTTAAATACCCCAACCTTAGACAAGACCTTCCTTAGACAAAGTTACTAACCAGATCACCATTCATAGACTAAACTTTGATTTCCTAATTCTAATCTTATTAGAACTAGAAAACCTAAGTCTAATTATCCATGTTCTAAACTCTTTAAAACTAATAATTAACTTAGGTTGCATGCATTTCTATGTTATAGTGCTTGATCATTCATCACATGAATAACTATATACTATAACAAAAATAATTCATCACATGAATTTAAATGCATGAGCATACTTTAATTCAAAAAATATAACACTTATATTAATTAAATTAAAACATGCATTTAATTATATTACAACACATATAATATAACATATCATGCAAACTATATATTATAACTCTGATAATTTAGATGATGCATGAAATGTTTAACCTAAGGTGGGATTTTAAATCTATATGACATACACTATGCACATATAATTTAATTAAATCATACATCACATGCATAAAATAATTAAATAGAAAAAATGGATCAATTTTTGGCACCTAGGGGCAATTATTTAATTAAATATCATTAATATAACTATTATATTAATTTTATTTAATAAAATAATTAAATAAATAATTAAAATTACATTTTTACAATTTAAAAAAATAAAAAACGAAATTTTCAACTGCCCCACGATCAGCAACACGCATCAACACCCACGTTCATCCCGAAACAGCCCACGAACAGCCCACTACGAGTGCGGCGTTGCAACGCTGTGGACAGCGTTGCAACGCTACCGCGTCCAGCGTCACACCCCTCGTGCTCCACCTCGTGGCGTTGGAACACTACGCCTAGCGTTGCAATGTTGTCCTGCAGCGCACCTTGCTCCCGCTGGCACAGCGTTGAGACGCCAATGAACAACGTCTCAACGCCGTCACCTGTACAGCAAAGACCTTTGTTGTTTTGCTTCGAATCCTGCTCGTTTTTGCTCTGATTTCTTCACAGCAACTCTTGCTACTAAACACTCGGACTTACAGACTCGATTTACAACAAAATGCCCAAAAACAACGGGCCCTTACATTGATCTCATCAACATAATTGTAAATCTAAACTAGTGCCAAAAACTGAAACATCTAAAATTGCAAACCAGCATTCATCTCATGAATTAAGGTAATTTACCCACCTAATTTTAATGAAAATTAGTGCATAACGAAAAACCATCGAGTGGCTCTGATACCAATTAAAGGGAATGAGAGTCCCCGCACAGCGGAAGACGATCGAATCGTCATGGTATCGTTACGCTACTAGAAATTCATTAAAACAATTTAACAATTAAATCTAGTCTAAACATACAAAATGGAAAGGAAAACAGTAAGATGAATTTTCTTACTTGTTGAAGACCCTCTTCAAGAACTCCTTTCCAGAGAATCACGAACCCTTCGCGATAACCCGATCTCAACGAACTCGTTCTCTTCTCAAGATCAAGAACCGAACACAACCACTAAAGGCTTCTCGGTTGTTCTTCCTTTGGAAAGAAGGAAGTTTGTGGGAACTTCTTGGTTTTGGAGAGGGAGGAGAGTTGAGAGAAAGATTGAGAGAGAATTCTCTTCTTTTGGTCAAATTTCCAAAAATGAGAGAATAAGCTTAGAAACACTTCTTGCAAAGGGTTTAAATAGTGGAAATGGATGGAGTTAAAATCTCCACATTATTACCACTTTACCACAACCATAGGTTATGCAAATCATATTTGCATAACCATATATTATAAGATATCTCATATTACAAATCACATTTGTATAATTGTGGATTTATTAAATTGAATCACATTCAATTTAATTTCTCTCAATTAATTTCTCCAATTAGCCATAATTCAACAATTAGGCTAACCTATAGTTTATTATGAATCTCATTCACATTAAACTATATATTATATCATTCATATCTCATATAAATGACATAAATGCGCTTTAAGTGAAATTGTACACTTCAATTCACACCAAAACATTAACCCTTCTTTTAACCCAGATTGAGCCAACCGAGGGACCTAATGAACCTAGAGTGACGAGCTCCAATGATACGAGATTAACCTATCAAACTCTTTGACCCGGTTAATCAACATTCATTAGCTATGGTAACACTCCACTATAGCCCGTAGTTGCACTCCCGTCAGTGCAGAATATTACGTGTCCACTGATATAACCAATACCCATGAGTCGACCCTCACAGTTTGTTCGTAGACACGGCTGGGTCAAATTACTGTTTTACCCCTGTGTCTACCTCTTGTTCCTTAAGTCCCCTCTACTCCTCTAATGAACAGCATATTGTGAAGGTCCAACCGTACACAACACTCTTCTCGGGCCACTGAGAAGGTGGGCGCCCGTTGTCCAAGCCCTGGAGACAACACTTAAAAGAACAACCCCTCTAGTTTCCCAAATGGCGAGAACGAGTGAATTCCATCTCGCGTAGTTAAGTTCTCAGCTCCCTACTTGGTCCTGTCCCTGAGAAGATAGGCATATTGCGCGAGTAACTGTGACCACACTCACCCGTACTAGTCAAAGGACAGACCCCCAAAGACAGGAGTCCGTAACACGCTCAGGATTCAGGTCGAGTCACTAATGGTCATCTCTGAGTTATTAGTTCTTCTTCATCAACGGTGTTACATCGGTGGGGTCTAATAATTCACGGTCCGGTCTTGTACAATCTCATTGCACGGATGCCCCCACTCGCATGTCAACCACATGAACGAGTCAGATCACCTCGTTTGTATCTAATACAAAGCGGGTTGCATCCAAAACATCTCTAGGATTAGGTCTCCAACCCTATCCATATACTGTAGACCGTTCGGGTCATTAACTCGAATGTGATCCTCCCTGTGTGTCCACTACACACCATTCAAGTTCTAGTTCTCTCATAAATTCAATGACCCTGGAGCTTAGTTTATTGGAAAAGTTTGTAAAATTTGCAAGACACAAAGTAATGAAATGAGTAACACTTTATTAATTTCAAACAGTAATTTACAAACACGAGATTAGGACAAAAATCCCAACAGGGAAGACCTTTCCTGACCATTGGAAGAGCTTTGATAGATGTACAAGAAGGTAAGTTAACTCTAAGGGTTTGTGAAGAACAAGTAGTATTCAACATATTTCGATCCATGAAGTATCCAAATGAGGTAAGTACTTATCACATGATTGATATTCTTGATGATACTGTTGATTCATTTAAGGAGTTAATTTTATCTGTTGATCCTCTGGAAACTTGTATGTTGAATTTGATGTTTGATCAGTTAGGGTCATTAGAGCATGAAGTCATCTGTTGTTTTGATGCATTGAATCAATTTCCTTTATTTCATTTTGGACCTGGGAGGATATTACCATTGTGTGTGAATGAGGTGAAAGAAACAAAACCTCCTGCTTTAGAACTTAAACAATTACCTACACACCTTCGTTATGCTTTCTTAGGAGATTCTTCTACTTATTTTGTCATTATTTCTGCCGATTTGAACAAAGAAGAAGAAGAAAAATTGTTGAGAATCTTAAGAACTCATAAGTCTGCCTTAGGATGGTCAATTGGTGATATTAAAGGTATTAACCCATTTATTGTCATGGATAAAATCCTCATGGAAGATACCTTTAATCCATCAGTTGATCACCAGAGGAGGCTTAATCCAACAATGAAGGAAGTGATAAAAGCTAAAGTGCTCTAACTTTTAAATACTGGAATCATATATGCTATATCTGACAGTTCTTTGGTGAGTCGTGTGCAGGTTGTTCCTAAGAAGGGAGGGATGGCTGTCATTAAAAATGAAAAACAAATGAGTTTATCTCTACTAGGACAGCCATTGGATGGCGTGTTTGTATCGATTATAGGAAGTTGAATAAGACTACACGAAAAGATCATTTTTCCTCTTCCTTTTATTGATCAGATGCTTGATAAACATGTTGGCTATCCTTATTATTTTTTCCTTGATTGCTATTCAGGTTATAACTAGATTGCTATTGCCCCTGAGGAACATGAAAAGACCACATTCACATGCCCTTATGGAACTTATGCCTTTAGGACGATGCCATTTGGATTATGCAATGCACCTGTCACTTTCCAATGCTGCATGATGGCCATATTCCATGACATGATTGAGGAGATTATGGATGTTTTTTCTATCTTTGGTTCTTCATTTGATAATTGTCTGTGTAATCTTGCTCGTGTCTTGCAGAGGTGTATGGAAACTAACCTTTTTTTAAATTGGGGAAAATGTCATTTTATGGTCAAAGAATGTATAGTTTTAGGGCACAAAGTTTCTGAAAAGTGGCTTGAAGTGGCTCGAGCCAAGATCTCAGCCATTGAACAATTACCACCTCTAGTAAATTTGAAGGGAGTTTGCAGTTTTCTAGGACATGCAGGGTTTTACAGACGCTTTATAAAAGATTTTTCTAAATTGTGAAACACCTGTGTAACTTGCTTGAAAAAGATTCTGCTTTTGTGTTTACTAATGACTGTTTAGTATCTTTTAGCTCTTGAAAAAAAAGGTAGCTTCTGCTCCTATTATTGTTATACCAGATTGGGGTCAACCATTTGAGATCATGTGTGATGCCAGTGACTATGTTGTAGACACAGTTTTAGGACAACGTTGGGACAAAATTTTCAGGACCATTTACTTTGCAAGCAGGACTTTAGATAGTGCACAACAAAATTACACCACCATTGAGAAAGAAATGCTTGATGTTGTGTTTTCATTTGATAACTTTAGGCCTTATTTGTTAGGGACTAGAGTTATTGTGCATACTGATCATGCAGCTTTGAGATATTTATTTGACAAGAAAGATGCTAAACCTCGCCTGATTAGATGGATTCTTCTGTTGCAGGAATTTGACTTTGATATCAGAGATAGGAAGGGGTGTGAAAATGTGGTAGCTAACCACTTGTCTAGGATTGAGTAAGGGGATACTTCATACACCCTCCCTATCACAGAAGACTTTCCTGATGAAAGGCTTTATCATGTGTAGGATGTTTACCATGGTTTGCTGATTATGTGAATTTTCTTGCAGGAGGAGTTATGCCACCAGATTTGGATTCTCAGCAAACGAACAAATTCCTCCATGATGTGAAGTCTTATCTTTGGGATGATCCACTGCTCTTCAACGTCTGTGCAGACCAACTTATAAGGAGATGCGTACATCGAGAGGAAGTGGGCAAAATAATACATGATTGCGATGCCTCCCCTTATGGAGGACATTTTGGGCCAACTCGAACAATTGCTAAGGTATTGCAATCAGGTTTTTATTGGCCTACACTTTTTAAAGATTGTTATACTTTTGTACGGACCTGTGATCGATGCCAGCGTTCAGGTAACATCTTACGTCACCATGAACTTCCTCTAACTCCAATTCTTGAAGTTGAATTATTTGATGTTTGGAGGATTTATTTTATGGGGCCATTTTCGCCTTCCCATGATTATCTTTATATCTTGGTTGCAGTAGATTATGTGTCTAAGTGGGTAGAGGCCATTGCCACTAAGAAAAAAGATGCTCGTGTTGTGGTCAAGTTTTTACACAGGAATATTTTCACGATATTTTGCACCCCTCGAGCTATTATTAGTGATGAGGGCACTCAATTTTGCAATAAACTGTTTGATTCTATGTTAGTCAGGTATGGAGTTAGGCATAAGGTCTCGTTGGCATATCATCCGCAGACCAATGACCAAAAAGAGATCTCAAATAAGGAGATCAAATTAATTCTGGAGAAAACGGTCAAGACTAACAGGAAGGATTGGGCACTAAAACTAGATGAAGCACTATGGGTATATCACACAACCTTTAAAACACCGATAGGCACGTCACCGTACAGATTAGTGTTTGGTAAGGCGTGTCATTTGGCTCTGAAACTTGAGCACAAAGCCTACAGGACCATCAAAACACTCAACTTTGACCTTCACAAGGCAGGCGATCAAAGACTACTGCAGATCAATGAACTGGAGGAATTTAGGCATCAAACCTATGAGAATGCCAAACTATATAAAGAAAGAACAACTCGATGGCAGGATGAACAAATCAGAAATCAAACATTTTCTCGTGGTCAGCAAGTTCTCCTTTTTAAGTCTCTCTTACGTTTGTTTCCAAGTAAATTGAAATCAAGGTGGGCGGGACCATTCATTGTTAAGGAGGTCTTCCCATATGGAGCAATCGAGCTGCAGGACAAATATGGAAAACTGTTCAAGGTCAATGGACATCGAGTGAAACATTACTCTGGTGACAAAGAACGACCTTTGGAGAACGTCACCCTTACTACAGTGAAGCTCTTTGATCCTGTTTTGATTAGTCTGGCTAAAGACGTTAAAGAAAGCGTTGAACGGGAGGCAACCATTGTTTTAGAAAAACAAAAAAAAAGGTTTTGAACACGGCGTTGCAACGCGGGGTCTGGCGTTGCAACGCCAAGCAATCCTGCTGATAACTCACCATAAGTGAGTTATTTTACTAGAATTTTAGTGTTTAATCCACTTGAATTGCATTTAATTTAGTGATCCTCATGTTAGTTTATCCCTAAATTATGTGTGTTAGCTTTAAAATCTTGCATTTAAGCATTAGGTGCAAAAAGAATTAATTTTGATGTTTTTATGCTTTAATTTAAGAAATTTGGAAAAATAAGCTAACATGATTATTAAAGACCTAAAACGAGATTTTTAATTCTAGAAAAATCCTATCATATTTATTGGGTCCATATTTTGATTAATGAATTTATTAGGATTTTTCTATGTGCAGAGATGTTTGAAAATTACAGAACCCTAAGGGCATTTTAGACATTTTACCCGAAGGGTAAGATGGTCTTTTATCCTTAAGGGTATTTTTGTAATTTATGGAATTAGAACAACACCATCTTGTATAAGGAGGCTAGGGTTTACAGGCAAGAGGAGGTGGAGTTGGAGTTTGTACAAGAGGAAGAGATCGAGAGGGAGAAAAAGAACTCGTGAGATTGCTTTGAAGCAAAGGGCTGCGTTGGTTGGAAGGAAAAATCTACTGACCCTTTCTTTGTAGCAAATGTTGTTGCACACATCTCGAGAAAAGCCCTTTTCTTTGAAGCAAAGTGTAGTTGTGCTTGGCGGTAGGTCTGCTTTGTTTCTTCAAGCAATTGGGTGAGAGAAGAACAAATCACGAGAGGAGGTATTGCTGAAGCAAACCGTGGAGTAGAGGGTTGACCATCTGCTGGAATCGACCAAACTTTGCTGAAGCAAAACCGAGAGTAGGAGTTTGTCCACTTTGTGATTTACCCATCTTTCTTTGAAGCAAAATCGAGGGCATCGGTGAAGTTCGGTTTTCACAGACGTCGTTTACGAAATTTGCAATTACCGGCTATCCAACCGTTGGATTTTGCTACAATTTTGTCAGCATATTAAGGACTCATAGAGCTCCGATTTCAACGGTTGGATCTTCGTTTGGAGCTTTGTGCTGTCCGATATTGCTGTCACATTGCACGTCCACTGCAGTTCGGTTTTTCACAGACGACAGTCACAAAGTTGTCGTTTGTGGGAGTTTGAACCGTTGGATTGTGCTGACATTTTGGCAGCGTGTTGGAGACTCATAGACCGTAGTATTCAACGGTTGGATCATCATTCAGAGCCCTGGTTCATTAGATATTGATATCGGACAGAAGCTACAGAATACTGAAATCTGCTGCTATTGTCTGCTGCTTTCTATGGGATCTTGGCGTTTTGCTGAAGCAAAACACATGTCAATTGCCTCCAGTAAACTTCTCCTATTCCTTAATAATGTTGGCTTGTTGTTACTCCAATTTTGGGCGTTTATCGTGCTCTTTTGACTCATTGTTTTAGGCTAAATTCATGACTGTTTTTGGGCTGAAATTGTTGATTAATTTGGGTTGTTTTGTGACATTGTTACAACACATATTTGAATTTATTAAACAACACAAGCATGCATAAATTAGAGATGTGTGAGTTGATTTACATGAACTAAATTTTCTTAAGAAAGGGTTAGGTTGTTTTAATGTGATTTTGGATTAAATTTATGGTTGATGCCATTGATTGAATTTATGAAATTTTATTGAATTTAACGTTGCATGAGAATTAAAATTGGCCTTTTTAACTTCTCTATAATTCATAAACTTGGGAAAGCTAACGAATTAGAAAACTAAAATTTCATTCTAGGATTATTGAGTTGATTAGGGATAATTAACCCACCTAGAACCTAAAATCATGGGCATAATTTAGATCACAATAGGGAAATTGTAGGTTTTAAAACTTAGTGATTTTGGAAAGAATCATTTGAATGCATGCGTAGGTACATTCAAGGCATCACTAAAAATTTATTCCAATTGAACATTAGAACTCTAACCTAACCCGAACTTTTTTTTCATTACAAATCTCATCTCTTGTATCTATCTTCTTGTTTGCATTCTCCTCTCCCCGCATTTAAATTTACTTATTTTCTTGAGTCTAGTCTTATCTTGTCTTACTTATCACATTTGTTTATCTACTATAGTAAATTGCACACCCATGCATTGCACTAAAATAAGGAAAAATTTGTTAGGACACTCATCCATTTAGGTCTAACTAGTCCTCGTGGGATCGATACTTTTAACTTATCACTTGCTGCTCTCGACCGTGTATACTTGCACGTCGTAAAAGTGTCGGGGTTTTATTCTAATTTGCATTAGTTTAGGGCACTCGATATTTTCGCATCACCTGCAGCGTGAAAAACTGCGAGGACAACGTTGCAACATTGTCGCAAAATCAGGAACTTCAAGTTCCAGATTTTGCCCGAACCCTAAACACTTTTTATCAAATTTTCTTCTTCTCTTCTCGTTTCTCTCGTCTCCCTTCCACTTCCCTTCCTTTTTTTGCTTGGATTTCTCAAATTTCTCCATACCCACTTACTTTATTTCTCTTTTTCTTGCATTTGGTGGTAGATAGGTCACCGTTGGAGGAAACATCATACCCAAATCGGGATTCCACCGCGGGTAACGTGTTCTCCCTCCCTCTTTTCATGTTTGTTGAATTTTTCTCCTATTGTGCCTCTGTTGGTTGTTGTTTTAGTAGTATTCACGCATTATATTCTTGTTCTTGGCCATGGGTGTTCTTTTGCTTTTGTAGTCTGGAATGGAGGATGACCATGGTTATGGTTGGTGGATGAATTGGGTTCTTTTGGATGAAATTCATGTCCATTTGTTTCTTTTTGTGCCCTAGGTTGTATGATTGGAGAATGGGTGTTGTGCATTAAGTTGATGCTATGATGAATTAAATTGCATTGGATGATTTTTTTTGAAAAATTTGTAGGTATTCTTGCCCTTGGCGGTATAGTTGTTTTTGGAGGTTTGGACCAATTTGTGTTGATTACTTGTAGGCTTTCTTTGGTCAATCATTTTCTTTGAATACTTGAGCATGTAGGATTTGTTCTTTGGATGGTCTTGGTGTGAGATTGGATGTATATTGGGATAGTTGGTTTGGTTCCTTGGATATCTTCCCTTGAGCATTCTTGATTATTACTTTTGTGTTGCCCTTGGATATTTTTTGCTAGAGCATGGATATTTTGTGCATTGGGATTGCCATTGGAAGCTTATTGGATACTTGGGCCTCGTCTGGTTCTTGTTTGTGCTAGATTATCTTGGCTATTTTCCACAAAAGTTTGGAGGTGATGGGCATATGCCCCATTTTGTTTCCTTGGTTCCATTGTGGTTGGTTGAATTTCTGAAATTGTGTTCTCCTTGATGACTCCAAGAGACTTTTGGACTATTCATGTGGCATTTCTAGGTCCTATTGTGCTTCTTCGTTGTTCTTATTATTCTTCGTGGCACTGACTATTTTGTTTGTGATTCTTTAGTTTGTCTTACCTTATGAATTGTTGAGTGGACGAATGGCGTCTAAAAGAGCGAAAAGGCCTTCCAATTCTTGTTTGGAGTATGACCAGTAGAGGTTTGTGAACGACAAAGCTGCAAGTCGTTATCAGAGTTATGTAGTGAGTCCTTCTCTTGTTCTTGGGCGTGGCATTGCTCCTGATGACTCCGATCACAGAGACCTATACCAGAATATTGTTTAGCGCCTGGGAGGCGTTAGGGCAGCAGCCTGAGGCTGGAGTGGTTCCCGTTGTGCGGGAATTCTATGGCAACATGCCCCTCGATGCCTACCACACGACAGTTCGGGGTCGAAGCATTCAGTTTGACTTGCATCCATTAACAGGTACTTTAGATTACCTAATTTTGACCATGACGAGTATACTCTCTATGGTAGGTAACAGGTTGATCCAGGCCAGATGATAGCCACACTGGCAAGGCTTGGGGCCACTTGGGTTAGGCAGCGAGTAGAGATCTTCAAGTTCAAGACCACCGATCTCATTGTGATGAACAGGGTGTGGCCCAGTTTTATTTGTGCCAGGCTCCATCCAGTTTCCCATATAAGTAATGAACGAAGGAACAAGCCATTCTCCTCTATGCCATTGCCACCGAGAAGACGATTTATGTGGGCAAGTTAATCAGTAGTCATATCCAACACGTGCGACGTGGCACGACCACCGGGGGGTTGGCCCATCCCTTTTTTATCACTGCCCTATGTCGACTTACTGGGGTCACATGTGAAGGAATCGAAGTCCCCGTAGCAAAAGCGATTGCGAATCGCGCGCTCTTGATTTAGTTACAACGATAAATTCAAGAACAAATATAACTAGGTTAAGCATGTAAACCAGAATGGACAACAAGATAATTACCTTTGAAGAACCTTTCTTCAAGTGCTCCACTCTCCCACGATCACGATCTCAAAGAATGGGAACTCCAACGTGCGAAGACACGACGACCACCTGATCTTCTCCGTTGTTCTCTAGAGTGAGGGAGGAAGGTGAGTTCCCTTTAGGAGAGGTGAGGTTTTTTAGAGAGATAAGTGCTTTGGAACTCTTCCAACAACACAACAAGAGAGAGCTTGTAATTCCTTAGAAAGACTTAACCTACTTGCATCTCATGCAACCATATATATAGGGGAATGGGATGGAAATGACCATCCTACCCCTCCTTTATTCTCTCTTTAGTATATAGTTTATATATGAATCTAATTCACGTTAAAACTATATATTATATCAATTATATCATATATAATTGATATAACACCTCATGTATGAAATTGAACACTTCAATTTCACTCCTAACTTTATACCCTCAATATTACCATATTGAGCCAACGAAGGGATCTAATGGACCTACAATTCATGAGCTCCAATGATGTGAGATTAACTGATCAAACTCTTTGATCCAGTTAATCAATATTCATTAACTACAAGTCACTCCACTATAGACTTGTAGTTGCACTCTCCTCACTGTAGATATATGTGTCCCTTGATATAGTCATTACCCATGAGTCGACCCTGCACAGGTTGTTCGTAATCACAGTTGGGTCGAATTATCGTTTTCCCCTGTTATTACCTCTTTGCTCCTTAAGCACCACTGATCCTCAAATGAACAACAAGTCTAAGGTCCTACCTTAGACTCATACTCTCATAGAGGCGGGGCCCCGTTGTTCAAGACCTGGAGTCAGTTCTTAAGGGAACAACCTATCTAATTCCTTAGTAGAGGAATAAGTGAATTCCATCTTGCACAGTTAAGTTCCCAGCTACCTACGAGGTTTTGTCCCTGAGAAGGTAGGCTTATTGAGTCGGCTACAGGCCACTCTCACTCATACTAGTCTAAGGACAAACCCCTATAAGGAGTTCTTAACTTGCTCAGGATTCAGGTCGAGTCACTAATGACCATCTATAAATTACTAGACTTATCACATTAATCGGTTATTACACTTTGGTTAGACTAATAATTTGCGATCCAGTCTTGTATGAACTCTTCATACAGGATGCCCCCACTCGCATGTCAACTACATGAATTAGTTGAATTACCTCATTTGTACTAATTACAAAGTGAGTCGCATCCATGGTGTTACCAGAATGAGGTTTCCAACCTTATTTTTATACCATAGACTATTTAGGTTATATTCTTGAAATCAACCCAAATAGTGTCCACTACACTGATGTTCAAGATAATAGTTATAACCTTGGAGCTTAGTTTATTGGATTTATAAAGCAAGACTGTAATTCTATCAAAACAAATAACACTTTATTTAATTGATCAAAATTACACAAGTTTAGGGCATAAATCCCAACAATATCCCACTTGACCTAAAGCTTGTGGAGTACTAAAACATTACAGTAATGTAAATACGATAAACTAGGGCATTTAAACCCCTTTGTACAATATACTCCCACTTGCCCTAGTTGGGAAAGATTTGTAAGCCTAGACCTTCTAGGTGACTCTCATATACTTTAGCCGTGAGAGCCTTTGTAAAAGGATCAGCAATGTTGCGCTCTAAGGCTATCTTCGCGACAATCACGTCTCCTCTATGCACGATCTCCCGGATGAGATGATACTTCCACTCTATGTGCTTTCCCCTCTTGTGACTTCGGGGTTCCCTCAAATTTGCCACTGCACCACTGTTATCGCAATACAACGTGATGGGCAAAGTCATATTTGGAACAACTTCCAAATTTAGCATGAATTTTCTTAACCAAACGGCCTCCTTAGTTGCTTCACAAGCTGTTACATATTCGGCCTCCAAGGTGGAATCAGTGATGCATCCTTGTTTGATGTTTCGCGATATTACAGCTCGTCCGTTAAGAGTGAATAGTGACCATAATGTAGATTTCCGAGAATCTTTATCAGTCTGAAAGTCAGAATCTGTGTATCCTGTAAGGATCAAATCCTTAGCCCCATACACAAGCATGTAGTTCCTTGTTCTCCGAAGATACTTAAGGATTGTTTTAACCGTTGTCTAGTGTTCAAGTCCTGGATTGGATTGATACCTCACCGACCATCCCAACTGCAAAATGATCACGGGCCTAGTACACAACATGGCGTACATCGGGCTCCCAGCGGGCATTGATGCATAAGGAATCTGTCTCATATCCTCAACTCCTTGAGGTGTCTTAGGACACTGCTCCTTGACACAAATGGATTCCATGTCTAAAAGGCAACAAGCCCTTTTTGGAATCTTGCATCTTAAACCTTGACAACACTTTGTTTATGTATGATGCTTGAGACAAGGCTAGTGTTTTATTCTTGCGGTTCCGGACAATCTGGATCCCAAGAACAAACTAAGCATCACCGAAATCTTTCATTTGGAACTGCGTAGCTAGCCATTCCTTGATGTCAGTAAGATAACCTACATCATTCCCAATGAGTAGGATATCATCCACATAGAGAATTAGGAATGCGACAGAACTATTGATGATTTTCTTGTAGACACAAGGTTCATCATCATTCTGGTCAAAACCATAAGATCTGATTGTCTCGTCAAATCTTATATTCCAGTACCTAGAGTCTTGTTTCAGTCCATAAATTGACCTTTTAAGCCTGCAAACCTTTTGCTCTTGTCGTGGTTCAATGAACCCTTTGGGTTGGTCCATGTAGATGGTTGCCTCAAGATTGTCATTCAAAAAGGTTGTCTTGACATCCATTTGCCATACCTCATAGTCATAATATGCGGCAATGGCAAGAAGGATACGGATAGACTTTACCATAGCAACAGGTGAAAAGGTCTCCACATAGTCAACCCCTTCAACCTAGGTATAACCCTTTGCTACTAGTCTAGCTTTAAAGGTTTGCACCTTACCATCTACACCACGTTTTCTCTTGTTGATCCACTTACAACCTATAGGTTTTACCCCATCAGGCTTATCTACAAGATCCCAAATAGAATTGAAGTACATAGATTCCATTTCTTGGTCCATGGCTATGACCCATTTGTCTTTGTCTTTGTCAACCATTGCTTGATTATAAGTCAATGGATCCTCGCAGTTGTCATCTGGTATAACAACTTGGGTTTTAGCTAAACCCATGTAACGGTCAGGTTGTATCACAATCCTCCCATTACGTCGAGGCATACTCAACTCTTGAGATGGACTTTCTTGACTAGACAAACTAGTATCAACAACTCTTGTTTACGTACTAGTGTTCTTATTAGCAACCTTTGCTATTGTTCCGTCTAACTCACTCAACACTACTTTACTTTTTGGTTTGTGGTCCTCCTCCAACAAAATGGCATTTGTCGACACAAAAACCTTATCTTCCTTTGGATCATAGAATAAACCACCTCTTGTTTCTTTTGGGTATCCTACGAATAGGCATAATTTTGAACGTGAATCCAACTTCTTTGGATTTGTCACAAGCACATGTATCGGACAACCCCATATCCTGAAGTGACATAAACTACCTTTACGTCCTTTCCAGAGTTCAAAAGGTATTTCAGAAACACTGTTGGAGGGCACATTATTCAAAATGTATACTGCAGTCTCCACTGCGTAACCCCAAAAGGAACTAGGGAGATGAGCATAACTCATCGTTGATCGAACCATGTCCAACAAGGTTCTATTTCTCCTTTACGATACACCGTTTTCTTTGTGGTGTGCTGAGAGAGAGAGTTGGGATGTAATTCCATGTTCTATCATATAGTTACGAATTTTAAATCCATGTACTCTCCACCTCGATCCGATCGAAGTGTTTTAACTGTTTTACCTAATTGATTTTCAACCTCAGTCTTGAATTCCTCGAATTTCTCAAGTGCTTCAGACTTGTGGTGCATTAGGTAAATATGCCCAAATCTAGAATAATCATCTATAAAAGAGATGAAATATTCATATCCTCCCAGCTTTAACATTCATCGGACCACAAAGGTGCAATGTATAAGCTCTAGAGGTCTTTGGCTCTATAACCTTTTCCACTAAAAGGTCTTTTAGTCATTTTGTCTTCTAGGCATGATTCACATACTGGCAAAGAATTTTCTTCTAACTTGTTTAGAAGTCCGTTCTTTACCAATCTCTCAATCCTATTGAGATTAATGTGACCCAAACTTAGATGCCAAAGATGAGCATTTTCTTTAGGAGAAATTTTACGTTTCTTAGTTTGTGCGTTTGCAGTTTTAAATAATTCAGTGTTCACAACCATTTTGACTGAATTAGGCCTTAAAACATACAATCCATTTTCTAACGAAACCGAACCTATTTCTAAACCTTTCTTCAAAATAAACACTTTATTCATAGAAAAGGAAACAGAAATAGATTATTCAATAAGGCAAGAAATGGAAATAAGGTTTCTAGTAAACCCTGGTATCACTAATATATTGTCCAACAATACATATTTCTTGCTAAAATAAAGGTTCATTGTGCCTACTGCTACAGGTGAGACGACTTCTCCATTTCTAACCTGGAGCGTTATCTCTCATTGTTGTACCTGCTGTCAGGAATCAATTCCCTGAAAAGAAGAGCAAACATGATTAATGGCGCCTGAATCAAGTATCCAAGTTGTTTTATCATTATCCACTAAACAAATTTCTAGGCAAAGTAAATCATATTTACCTTCCTTCTTCTTTTCTGCAATGTACTTCGGACAGTTCCGTTTCCAATGCCCGTGTTCGTTGCAGTGGAAATACTTTCCTTTGTCAGCAACGTGTTTGACTTTCTTGCCCTTCTAGGCGGCAACTTTGTCAGCCTGTTTCCCTTTACCAACCTTCTTCATGTTCTTCTTCTTTCCTCTCAGGTTAGAAGAAGATGAAGCCACTGTTTTTGTCCCAGAGGTCGAACCTCTATGATAACTCCTACTGGCAACATTTGCCTCACCTTTCGATCCCTTAATTTTTATCAAAGACTGAAAGGTCTGGAGTTCATTCAGAAGGGAGGTAAGATTAAAAGTAATAAACTGCAGGAAACTATCCGGAAGGGTTTCCAGAATGAAGCTGACCTGGCTCGACTCATCGGTGGAAGCACCATTCGACTCTGCGATGTTAAAGTGCACCATCATATCCTGCACATGATCCCGAACAGATGTACCCTCTGGCATCCTCGAGTTTAATATGTACTTTAGGGCATTATGTCGGGCTTGTGTGGACTGTTGTCCAAACATACCTTGCACAGAATCCATGATTTCCTTGGCGGTAATCATGCCCTCATGCTTCTTGGCTAATATGTCAGACATACTTGCGAGCATGTAAACCTTGGCCTTATCATTGGCCTTGATCCATCGATCATATGCATCACGAACATTTCGTGACGCATTCGAGCCTGGCACTTGAGGACACTCCTCAGTTAGCACAAACTTTCGGCCATCCACTACCAAAATAGTGTTGAGTTTGTTTTTCCATGGCATCATATTCTCTCAGGTTAACTTTTCTGCACCCAATAAGGAAATTATAGAGCTAGACATTTTTGTTGAAAATTTACAAACAAACTTGTATGAGTTTCTTGGTATAACTCTAATCCAATCATGTTTTAGCCAATTATCAAATGATTCCTAGGCCATTTATAATTTGCAATGATACTCCAACAATTGCATAAGCATACATTATGCATGGTAATAATTACACAACAATTGCATAATTTAAATAGCAAAAATTAGACCAATTTTGGCACCCTAGAAATAATTTTAATTAATATAATCTAATTATATTAATTAAAATTAAATATATTAAATATAAAACATTTTTATGATTAATATATATAAAAAATCCATTTTTCCGCCCGTTGCTGAATTCTGCGAAACGCCTCTAGCGTTGCAACGCTGCTCCTTGTCGTCTTCTGCCAAGCGTTGCAACGCTAGAGGTTGCGTTGCAACGCCAATGAACAGCGTTGCAACGCTGCACACAGACAACAACTAGGAATCCCCATTCCTTGCTCGTTTTCGCTCCGATCTTCTCAGCAACCACTTTGCATCGATCGACACGGACTTACAGACTCAATTTACAATTAAATTTGCCCAAAACACCGGGCCCTTACATTGAACGAGTCAATGGAAATTGTAAATCTAAGTGCCAAAATTGAAAACATCTAATTTTGCAAAGTCGTTCATACATCTCATGCAAAAACAGTAAATCCCACCTTGTTCTTGAAAAATCCAGAACATAAATCAAGAACGCAATTGGGCTCGAAGTCCCCGGAGTGGAAGCGATTGCGAATCGCGTGCTCTTGCTTTAGTTACAACGATAAATTCAAGAACAAATATAACTAGATTAAGCATGTAAAACAGAATGGACAACAAGATAATTACCTTTGAAGAACCTTTCTTCAAGTGCTCCACTCTCCCACGATCACGATCTCAGCAACTGGAACTCCAACGTACAAAGACACGACTACCGGATCTTCTCCGTTGTTCTGTAGGTGAGGGAGGAATGTGGGTTCCATTTAGGAGAGGTTAGGTTTTTGAGAGAGATGTGTGCTTTGGAGCTCTTCCAACAATACAACAAGAGAGAGTTTGTAATTCCTTAGAAAGACTTCACCTAGTTGCATCTCATGCAACCATGTATATAGGGGAATGGGATGGAAATGATCATCCTACTCCTCCTTTATTCTCTCTTTAGTATATAGTTTATATATGAATCTAATTCACATTAAAACTATATATTATATCAATTATATCATATATAATTGATATAACACCTCATGTATGAAATTGAACACTTCAATTTCACTCCTAACTTTATACCCTCAATATTACTATATTGAGCCAACAGAGGCATCTAATGGACCTACAGTTCATGAGCTCCAATGATGTGAGATTAACTGATCAAACTCTTTGATCCAGTTAATCAATATTCATTAACTACAAGTCACTCCACTATAGACTTGTTGTTGCACTCTCCTCACTGTAGATAATATTGTGTCCACTGATATAGTCATTATCCATGAGTCGACCCTTCACAGGTTGTTCGTAATCACAGCTGGGTCGAATTACCGTTTTACCCCTGTGATTACGTCCTTGCTCCTTAAGCACCACTGATCCTCTAATGAACAACAAGTCTAAGGTCCTACCTTAGACTCATACCCTCATAGAGGGCGGGGCCCCGTTGTTCAAGACCTGGAGTTAGTTCTTAAGGGAACAACCTATCTAATTCCTTAGTAGAGGAATGAGTGAATTCCATCTTGCACAGTTAAGTTCCCAGCTACCTACGAGGTTCTGTCCTTGAGAAGGTAGGCTTATTGAGTCAGCTACATGCCACTCTCACCCATACTAGTCTAAGGACAAACCCCTATAAGTTGGAGTTCTTAACTTGCTCAGGATTCAGGTCGAGTCACTAATGACCATCTATAAATTACTAGTCTTATCCTGTTAACGGTGTTACACTGGTTTAGACTAATAATTTGGGATCCATCTTGTATGAACTCTTCATACAGGATGCCCCCACTCGCATGTCAACTACATGAATGAGTTGGATTACCTCATTTGTATTAATTACAAAGTGAGCTGCATCCATGGTGTTACCAGAATGAGGTTTCCAACCTTATTCTTATACCATAGACTATTTAGGTTATATTCTTGAACTCAACCCAAATAGTGTCCACTACACTGATGTTCAAGATAAAAGTTATAACCTTGGAGGTTAGTTTATTGGATTTATAAAGCAATACTGTAATTCTATCAAAACAAATAACACTTTATTTAATTGATCAAAATTACACAAGTTAAGGGCATAAATCCCAACAACATGGACATCTGATGAGGAGTTGATCCATCCCAAGGAGGTGATGGAGAAGAACTACATTATGGGCCTTAGAGAGCACGACCACGAGGGGGTTGCAGGTGTGCAACCCGACGACTCAGATTATTTCCTTGATGATGTTGATGTCGAGATGCCTGAGGAGGTGAGACAGAAGCCTCCATATCCATTTCCTCAGCCTGACTATCAGGATCTAGTTACTGCCATGGCTAGATTGGAGGAGTGCTTCAACCATCACGAGACTCAGAGTCGTCGAGAGGAGTGCCAGATAACAGAATTGTTGAGGTTTGAGTCTTATGTAGCAGAGAGTCTCACTTAGATAAATCCTTCCTTCTCTTGATTTTGCTCGAAGACTAGCAAATGTTTAAGTTTAGGGGGTGTTTGATAGCACACAAAATGTGTTATCTTGAAGCTTAGTTTTTGCTTGTTTTTGTGTTAATTTTAGGGCTTTCATGTGTTTAAATCATTTGATTTCGGCATTAGCAGAGCTGATGAAGAAATATTGAAGTAAAAGAGATCAAATTGAGGCTAATGGAGGATAAGAATTGAAGCGAATGGAAGGAGAGAGGCTAAACAAGCTTTAGGACCTAAGTCCACAGCGTTGCAACGCTGATTTAGGCGTTGAGACGCCAATCTTATGGGAATTTAGCCTTAAAGACCCGTGGTGATGGCGTTGCAACAGAGCTTTGCAGCGTTCCAACGCCAGTTCGACGAAGCGCGCACCTATAACGTTGCGGCATTGCAACGCTGCACACCAGCGGTACAACACCGCCTGCTTTCTTTTTTAAAATTATGCGTCTAGGGCAAGACGTTGCAACGTTGCGCTCAGGGTTGCAATGTCGTGTTGATTGGTATAAATTGATGGTTTTAGCTCAAATTAAGGGACTTTTTGGAGAGAGCCATTACCATTGTCGAAAATTGAGTGTGAGGGATTGTAAGGAGGCAGTTTGGGAGTTTGAGGAAGAGATTTCTGAAGCTCGGGGTTCGTGATAGGTGTCGGGATCAAAGTCGTTCACGCCACGACAGTTCTTTCTTCATCCTTTCTACTTTATTTTTTTAACCATGGTTTTGTACCTAAGTTTAGTTGCTTTTATTGTTGATAGCACACAAAATGTGTTATCCCTAGGCTTATTTATTGCTAGTTTTATGATAATTTCAGGGATTTTATGTGTTTAAACCACTCAATTTCAGGTTAAGAGCTTAAACAAGACAATTAGAGACATTTTGGATCACTCGAGATCAAATCGAGGGTTTTTGGAGCTTAAAATAACATCAATTAGAAGTAGAAGGACCAATCCAAGCTAGAAGTCCCGAGGTGATGGCGTTGCAATGCCATGCACAACGTTGCAATGTCGTGATTGCTATTTTCATGCATAAAACCATGCTGATAGCGTTGCGAGGCTGCAAAGAGCAGCGTCGCAACGCTATCTCGATAAGAAGCCAAGCAGCATGACCGTGGCAAAGGCATTGCAACGCTGCCTTGCAGTGTCGCAACGATAGATCGATAGAGAGGCACGCGCTTAGAGTACTGGCGTTGCAACGCTGCCCTCAGCATTGCAACGCCATCGACAATTTCATTTTATGCCAGCCCCCTAGGGCACATGTTGCGATGTTTTCCCTAGCATTGCAACGCTGTGCCGAGAAGGATTATAAATAGAACACTTTGTCTTCTTGCAAAGGGAGCCTAATTTGATAGTCTTAGCACCCTAATTTCGAAATACACTCTGTAAGAAGAGAAAAGTGAGCATTCCTTGGGAGCCAAAGCATTCGTGGAGGTTCGAGATCGTGACGGGAGCTCGAGGACGAGGGACCGACATCGACACTTAAGTTTATTTTCTCTTTATTTTACTTTGTAACCTCGTCCTAAGACATTTTCTACACTTTTAGTTTGGTTTTATTGTGAGTTAGAGTGGCTAAAAGTTGTAGTTAGGATTTGATTTCTTTGTTTAAGACTTGTTTTCTATGTATTGAAGTATGTTTTGTTATTTATTTTTGGCAATTTGTTATTTAATTCTTTAATCTTGTTGGTTTAAGTGGACTCGAGAGAAATAAACATAGATTAGAGCAAAGTTGTCAAAACTCGTAGAAGTCTGGCATGAAAATGACCTAGAAGTCTAAGTGTCACACCCCCTCCCGAACTACCTGCTACTTAGCCCGAAAGGCGGCGTGAAGCCAACAGACATTGTTTAACTCTTAACAATACCTGTTGACCCTGTTTGACCTGATAAGCATACTATGTTCGCATATGGAATACTTTAACATAACATAGCGGAAACTGGACAACTATTAAACATATACAAGGAGAAACCCTTCATAAGTCTCTCTTGGAAACTAAAAGTCAAGTGCATCAGAAACAACACAAGACAAACCATTGTTTATACAACCTCTAATGTACAAACAACTATAACATCATAGTCCTCTCAAAATAATTTACAAACATAGAGACTTGCTAAACAAAACCAGCCACGTACAAAGTATTAAAACTTATGGAGCTTTAGCAGACTATGGCAGTAACTCAGGTACCAGGAGCTCGATCTCTACCTGAAAAGTTTGAAAACATTGAAAGAATGAGCTATGAAGCTCAGTGAGTGACTGTGTTTAATATCTATAACTTGTAAAACATGCGACCTAAAATTATGAGCATATGCATTTGTAATCAAGCATTGAAAGTAAACGTAGAATCATAATAGACTTTCAGGAAACCAACAAGTATATCATCAAAATCTCGTAAGGCATGTAAATGATATAAACTCTTTTAAAAACATGTCACAATCCACGTTGTGTAGGGCACACCCAGTACAACCAACGTTTACTCTATGATGTAGTGGGGCCCGCCCAGCAATCCCATCGTCTTTGTCGTAGTGGGGCCCGTCCAGCACTCACGACAGCGTTGTTGTCACGGAATACACTCAACGTTGACAACAGAATAAGACCTGTGTGCACACGGTACCATAAAGCCTCGGGCTCAATATCTCAGAAGATCACATGAAAACATTTGAACATGCCTGCTTATCTTTTCTTTCATAAAACTCAAGCTTACTTAGCTTGTTCATAAAACTGGAAATCTTTAAACATACTTGCTAGTACATGCTTGCTTGAAAACATAACATTTCCATAAATTTTGGCAACCATTGGACATATGCTCATGTATAAATTTTATAAAGACTTTTAGGGTCACAATGAACACTTGAAGCATTTCTAGGAAAACAAGAATACTCATAGACATGTGTTCAAAAATAAAAACACAAAGCTTTGAAACAATTCATTCTAGCAAAACTTGCATTTCTTAAAGCATATAAGCATATTTCAAGTATTTGGTTCATTTTCGAAGTTCGTTTTGTCACTCACAGTGTTAAACTAGAACCTTGGCCCGCACACTCGACCTATCTCCTCTTGGGCTGTCAAACAAACCAAATTCATGTATTAGAACCTCGAGCTCATGGTTTTTAATCTTAAAATTACAAGAAAACACTCCAACCAAATTTCCAGCATTTCACAGATTTTCTGCCCTGTATTCGGACAACCATAACTCCTTCATTACTTATCCAAAAAGAATGTAATTTATACCAAAATCTTCCTTTTTGAACCCTCTAAAACTCGTATGAAGACATTAAAATAAGATTCCAAACAGTTTGGTTCGAATGTACCTCGAAAGCTACTTTCTTCAAAACAACTTCCTGTTGTTCCAGTTTCGTTTTTCCTGCTGCACAACAAAATTAACCTGAGATTTAAGACATCTTCTAGACATGTTCTGCTCACGATTTCTTCACGCAACTTGTAGGAAATTCAATAAGCTTTCGAACCATACCTATTAGAGCTTCTGATTCCTACTCTACAGATCAGTACAACCAAAACATCAGAGACTTCTCGGATTTGACAGCAAATTCTATCTCCTGTCTTCCTCTTCACAAAACAGTAGCTTAAGATCCGAATTTGCTCAAGCTTCCTTCACGAATTTTGTTCCAATATGAGTTATCTTTCATAAAACAAAACCTCAACCCTTAACTCTTCCTGTGGAGCTCGAGATGAACAGAAAACTAGAATATGATACAATTGATTAAGTTGTTGTTATAAAGGCATACCTTTAGTTCTTCTCCTCTCTTCTGCAACTTCAGCTCCAAAAACCACCTTGTTCCTCTTCCTTTCTGCTTCTCCCACGAAATCCTCAGCTTCTCCTTGTTGAAAATGAGAAGAAAATCGAGGGATCATGTGTTTTTAAAAAGATAACAATGGTGGGGGTCCCACCATCCACCTTTCCTTTCCTTTCTTTTCTTTTCTTTTCTTTTTTCCTTCCTTTATCTTTTTCATTTCTTATCTTTTCTTTGCAAAACAAAACAAACTTAATATATTAAACATTTGTTTCATTTCCTTTTCTTCTTTTGTCTTTAAAGCAATCCAAACCAAAATGGTTTAAACATTCCTTCCTTGTTTTCCTTTTGCCTTTCACTTCATTTCTTTCCTTTTTAAAACATGGAAAACCAAGTTTTAAACATTCATTTCTTCTTCTTTTTGTTGTTTGATAATAAGGAAGTTCCAAAGAAAGATCTCGAGTTTACAACTTACGTCCCCTTTAGAAATTTTGTTCTCGAAATTTAGTAGTCCTTAGGTGAATATCGCCGGGTACTTGGTTCTCATTAGGTCCTCTAACTCCCAGGTTGCCTCCTCCACTCCGTGATGTCTCCAACGAACCTTCACGAGTGAGATCGTCTTGTTTCTCAAAACTTGCTCTTTTCTGTCGAGGATTTGAACTGCATCATCTACGTATCTCATGTCTTCTTTCACTCAACTGGTTTGTGCTTGCGACACACATGTGTCGATCCGAATATACTTCCTCAACATGGACACATGAAATACATCATGTACTCGAGATAGTTCTGCTTGGCAACTCCAATCAGAGGTCATAGCCCAACTCGTCCCAAGCTTCGGATAAGGACCAATATATCTAGGGCTTAGTTTACCTTTCTTACCAAAACGAAGAACACCTCTCCACGGAGATAACTTCAAGAAAACTTGATCTCCAACCTAGGATTCTAAGTCTTTTCGTCGCTTATCAGCATAACTCTTCTGACGGTCTTGTGCTACCTTCAAATTCTCCCTGATTACCTTAATATTGTCGGTAGTAACTTGTACCAACTCAGGGCCGATTAGCTTCCGCTCTCCTACTTCGTTCCAACATATGGGCGTTCTACATGGCCTTCCATACAGAGCCTCAAATGGTGCCATACCAATACTCGACTGGTAGCTGTTATTGTAAGCAAATTCCATAAGCGATAGGTGTGCATCCCAACTCCCTTTAAATTGAAGGACACATGCTCTCAACATGTCCTCTAAGGTCTGGATGGTCCTCTCTTACTGCCCATCTGTCTGAGGATGGAACGCTGTACTAAAATTCAACTTTGTTCCCATAGCCTTATGTAAGCTAGGCCAAAAAATAGAAGTAAATCTTGGATCTCTATCTGAAACTATGGACACTGGCACTCCGTATTGACTCACAATTTTGTCGACGTATAGCTTAGCTAGCTGATCAAGTGTAGACGTCGCTTTAATCGGTATAAATCGTGTTGTCTTAGTGAGTCTATCCACTATTACCCAAATACCATCATGCCCACTCGAAGTACGTGGTAATCCAAACAGAAAATCCATAGTGTTATGCTCCCATTTCCATTCCGGCACTGACAATGGATTAAGGAATCCTCCTGGTCTCTGTCTAACTGGTTTAACCTGCTGGCAGATCAAACATCTATCAACATAATCAGCTATCTCTCGTTTCATCCCAGGCCACCAATACGTTCCCTTCAAAGTTTTGTACATCTTGGTGCTTCCTGGATGCATAACTGTGAGCTTCCTCTAGAATAGCATCTTTAAGCTCACTAAAACTTGGAACACACAGTCTTCCCTACCTCTCTATGGCTCCGTCTGATCTCATTTTAAATTCTGCTTTCGGGCCTTGTTTGGACTTCCCAAACATTTTCTGCAAGTTACTATCCTCTGGTTGTCTTCTCACAACCTCTGCTACGAGTGAAGACCTGACCTGGAATTGAGCTAAAAGACTCCTTGAACTTTATGTATTCACAATTGCCTTAGAAACCCATAGAGTACTTAAAAATGTTGCTCGAATACCACACAAGACGTCCTTAGGAAGTCTTGACTTCCTACTCAATGCATCGGCTACGACATTCGCCTTACCTGGATGGTATTCTATGGTACAATCATAATCTTTAATCAGTTCTAACCATCTCCGCTGCCTCATATTCAGCTCCCTCTGATCAAAGATATATTTCAGACTCTTTATGATCTGTGTAAATGTGACACCTTTCACCAAACAAGTAATGTCTCCAGATCTTCAGTGCTAAAACAACTGCTGCTAGCTCGAGATCATGGGTAGGGTAATTACATTCATGCTTTTTCAATTGTCTTGATACATAAGCTATTACTTTTCCTTCTTGCATCAGAACACACCCTAAACCTTGTCTCGAGGCATCACAGTAAATTACATACTCTTTTCCCGTTACACGAAGTGTCAGAATAGGTGCTGTAACTAATCTCTTTTCAACTCTTGAAAACTCTGTTCACACATATCTGACCATTCAAACTTAGCATTCTTTCTTGTTAAAGCTGTTAAGGGTAATGCTAATCGTGAGAAATCCTCAACAAACCGCCTGTAGTATCCTGCCAGGCCTAGGAAACTACGTACCTCTGTCGCACTGGCTGGTTTCTCCCAGTTCACCACAGCTTTCACTTTATGCGGATCCACACTAACACCATTTGCTGAGACAACATGCCCCAAAAAAACTACCTGATCCAACCAAAACTCACATTTGGTGAATTTAGCGTACAACTGTTTATCTCGTAGTGTTTGCAGAATAATCCTTAGATGTTCCTCATGGGCTTTCCTGTCAACCAAATAAACTAGTATATCATAAATGAATACTATCACAAACTGATCCAAATATTGATGGAAAATCCTGTTCATGAGATCCATGAAAATCAAGTGCATTAAATCAAAACCAAATGGCATTACTAAAAACTCATAATGCCCGTACCTCGTTTTGAATGTTTGTCTTAGGAATATCTCGATTCCCTTTACCTTTAATTGATGGTATCCCCGATCTTAAATCAATCTTAGAAAACACTGGATGCTCCTTGTAATGGGTCAACCAAGTCATCTTTTCGGGTAAAGGATACTTGTTACGTATCGTGACTTTGTTTAACTGTCTGTAATCAATGCATAATCTAAGGGTACCATCTTTCTTCTTTACAAATAACACCGAGCTCCCCAAGGCGATACACTAGGTCGATGTATCCCTTATCAACTAGTTCTTGTAATCGCATCTTGACTCTCTCCGAGCTCACTTGGAGCCATTCTATACGGTGCGGCCATGAAATAGGTGTTGTTCTGGTAGCAATTCAATAGTGAACTCTACCTCCCTATCAGGTGGCAACCCTGACAGATCTGCTGGAAAAACATCTAGAAATTCGTTTACAATAAGAACATCTTCTGGTTTTAGCTTTTTTTCCTGCACCTCCACTACGTGTGCAAGAAACGTCGTGCAACCATTTCTCAACAACTTCTGAGCTTTTAATGCTGAAATCAAACTCGTAGGAATAATCTTCTTTTCACCCCTGAAAACCACTTCAGCCAACCATGGTTTCTAAAAACAACTTCCTTTCTATGGCAATCCATGGAAGCATAATGAGTGAATAAGAAATCCATCCCTAAGATTGCATCTAACACCTGCAACTCTAGTGGAAGAAGATCCACTAACATATTGAGACCTTCTACTAAGACCTCACAATTCCGCAACACTGAATTGACTAATAAAGCATCACCAACTGGAGTGTATATAACTAACCCCTCAAATAAAGGCTCTAGCTTTCTATTCAACTTAGATAGGAACATACTAGAAACAAAGGAATGCGTAGCACCTGGATCTATTAAAACACGTGCAGGTACATTACAAATAGAGATCGTACCAGTAATCACGTCTGGTGCATCCTCTGCTCCTGCTGAGTCATAGCATAGACCTTTCCTCGCTTTGGGTCTCCTACAACTCCTTTCTCTGCTTCTAGCACCACCGGTGCCTCTCCTCGTAGCTACTGGAATTCTTGGTCGTTCAACCGCTCGGGACCCAACTCCCTGGTCCTCTCAGTGTGGCTCTCTCAACCGTGGATAATCCCTCTTGAAATGCCCTGGCTGCCCACACTGGTAACACACATTGACACCAACAAGACATTGGCCTCGATGAATCTTACCACAATTTGGACATGAAGTTCTCCTTGCGACACTAGTTACAGACTCCTGCATTGTCAGTGGTCTTGCTGTGGATCTGGCAGATTGACTAGGTACTCTTTGACTCTGCCTCTGATAGGCACCACTAACATTCATCTGCCTCGATGTCTGGCCGCCAGCTCGATTCTTAAAGTCTTGACGACTTGAAACATTCACTGCAGGTGTGAATCTTGCATTCGCGACCACAAAAGCGCTTCGTCGTTGAAGGCCGATTTAGAGGCTCCACTTCATCGATCGCGCTTCTACTATACTCGCTTTCAACACGTGAGCGGTCTTCTACCACCGTGAGAAGTCGGTCCACTTAGCAATGGTTGTGATTGGGGTACGTATCTCAGGTCGTAACCCTCTTTCAAATCGTCGACACCTGTCACTCTCAGATGCCATAATAACATCAGCATACCGTGATAACTCGATATACCTTCTCTCATACTCACCCACCAAAAGTGATCCTTGCTTGCTTCTAAAAATTCATCCCTTTTGGCCTCACGATATGTGCTAGGATAATATTTATCTTCAAGATGCTTCAAAAGTTTGCGGTCCTAGAGTATGTGCATCATCAAGGCTTAGCTCGTATTGATTTCCACCATCCCTCTCGCTTCTTTCTCTAGCAGGAATGTGGCTCGCTTGACTTTACGCTCCTCAGGGCACCTCATCACGTCAAAACATTTCTCAAGCTTATTCAGCCAAATCTCGGCATCAGCTGGATCTGTGGAACCCTCAAACACCGTGGGCTCCCAATTTCTTGATCGTTCTATTCCATATGCCTTCTCCGGATCACTTGGCCTCGCTTTCTCTCGCTCGCCTACCTCCTCGTGAGAGGAGATGGCATGTTGCCGATCTCGGCCTCGCTTTGGACTCTCGGCACTAGATCCTCTCTCGAATGGCCATAGGTAGGATCCTGCGTCGCCCCCCGTCGATCTCCTCTCCGCTGCCTGCTAGTACGTGGTGGCATGACTCTATAACATTTCAACATATTAGACATACTATGGTTACTTATCATAAGTACACACGATTACTAAACTTCTATTCACATTTAGCCCTAATCGGACTTGCTCTTATCCTTACTTGAACCATACTCTACTAGTTCAATCAAACTAACTCAATAACTTGCTATGACTTTTACTTTATTCTCGTGAGCTAACTCGCCATGTCTCATTCCCATGGAGCTAATCGCTCGATACCAAGTTGTCACACCCTCCCGAACTACTCCGCTACTTAGCCCGAAGGCGGCGTGAAGCCAACAGACATTGTTTAACTCTTAACAATACTCATGACCTGTTTGACTTTGATAAGCATACTATGTTCGCATATGGAACACTTTAACATAACATAGCGGAAACTGGACAACTATTAAACATATACAAGGAGAAACCCTTCATAAGTCTCTCTTGGAAACTAAAAGTCAAGTGCATCAAAAACAACACAAGACAAACCATTGTTTATACAACCTCTAATGTACAAACAACTATAACATCATAGTCCTCTCAAAATAATTTACAAACATCAAGACTTGCTAAACAAAACCAGCCAGGTACAAAGTATTAAAACTTATGGAGCTTTAGCAGACTATGACAGTAACTCAGGTACCAGGAGCTCGATCTCTACCTGAAAAGTTTCAAAACATTGAAAGAATGAGCTATGAAGCTCAGTGAGTGACTGTGTTTAATATCTATAACTTGTAAAACATGTGACCTGAAAATTATGAGCATATGCATTTGTATTCAAGCATTGAAAGTAAACGTAGAATCATAATAGACTTTCAGGAAACCAACAAGTATATCATCAAAATCTCGTAAGGCATGTAAATGATATAAACTCGTTTAAAAACATGTCACAATCCACGTTGTGTAGGGCACACCTAGTACAACCAACGTTTACTCTACGATGTAGTGGGGCCCGCCCAACACTCCCATCGTCTTTGTCGTAGTGGGGCCCGCCCGGCACTCGACAAAGATCGCGTTGTCACGAGTACACTCAACGTCGACAATAGAATAAGACCTGTGTGCACACGGTACCATAAAGCCTCGGGCTCAATATCTCAGAAGATCACATGAAAACATTTGAACATGCCTGCTTATCTGTTCTTTCATAAAACTCAAGCTTACTTAGCTTGTTCATAAAACTGGAAATCTTTTTACATACTTGCTAGTACATGCTTGCTTGAAAACATAACATTTCCATAAATTTTGGCAACCATTGGACATATGCTCATGTATAAATTTTATAAAGACTTTTAGTGTCACAATGAATACTTGAAGCATTTCTAGGAAAACAAGAATACTCATAGACATGTGTTCAAAAATAAAAACACAAAGCTTTGAAACAATTCATTCTAGCAAGACATGCATTTCTTAAAGCATATAAGCATATTTCAAGCATTTGGTTCATTTTCGAAGTTCGTTTTGTCACTCACAGTGTTTAACTAGAACCTTGGCCCGCACACTCGACCTATCTCCTCTTGGCTTGTCAAACAAACCAAATTCATGTATTAGAACCTCGAGCTCATGGTTTTTAACCTTAAAATTACAAGAAAACACTCCAACCAATTTTCCAGCATTTCACAGATTTTCTGCCCTGTTTTCAGACAACCATAACTCCTTCATTACTTATCCAAAAAGAATGTAATTTATACCAAAGTCTTCCTTTTTGAACCCTCTAAAACTCTTATGAAGACATGAAAATAAGACTCCAAATAGTTTGGTTCAAATTTACCTCGAAAGCTACTTTCTTCAAAACAACTTCCTGCTGTTCCAGTTTCGTTTTTCCTGCTGCACAACAAAATTAACCTGAGATTTAAGACATCTTCTAGATATTTTTTGCTCACGATTTCTTCACGAAACTTGTAGAAAATTCAATACGCTTTTGAACCATACCTATTAGAGCTTCTGATTCCAACTCTAGAGATCAGTACAACCAAAACATCAGAGACTTCTCAGATTTGACAGCAAATTCTGTCTCCTGTCTTCCTCTTCACAAAACAGTAGCTTAAGATCTGAATTTGCTCGAGCTTCCTTCACGAATGTTGTTCCAATATGAGTTAACTTTCATGAAACAAAACCTCAATTTTAACTCTTCCTGTGGAGCTCGAGATGAACAAAAAACCAGAATAGGATACAATTGATTAAGTTACTGTTATAAATGCATACCTTTAGTTCTTCTCCTCTGTTCTGCAACTTCAGCTCCAAAAACCACCTTGTTCCTCTTCCTTTTTGCTTCTCCCACGAAACCCTCAGCTTCTCCTTGTTGAAAAGGAGAAGAAAATCGATGGATCATGTGTTTTTAAAAAGATAACAATGGTGGGGGTCCCACCATCCACCTTTCCTTTCCTTTCTTTTCTTTTCTTTTCTTTTTTCCTTCCTTTATCTTTTTAGTTTCTTATCTTTTCTTTGCAAAACAAAACAAACTTAATATATTAAACATTTGTTTCATTTCCTTTTCTTCTTTTGTCTTTAAAGCAATCCAAACCAAAATGGTTTAAACTTTCCTTCCTTGTTTTCCTTTTGCCTTTCACTTCATTTCTTTCCTTTTTAAAACATGGAAAACCAAGTTTTAAACATTCATTTCTTCTTTCTTTTTGTTGTTTGATAATAAGGAAGTTCCAAAGAAAGATCTCGGGTTTACACTAAGAGAAACACATAAAAAAGTTGCTTAATGACGTGCATGTTTTAGATTCATATGGAAACTATAGAATTTATTGTGTGTGCGAGGCTCACTAAGAATCGAGAGATTTTCTTGAGTATCTTACTTCTTGTTTATAAATTGATCACATTAGTTCATTGCATGTATCAATTAAGTTATTAACTTGTGAAGTCAATTTCCTCCAATTCTATCATATTCGTGTCTCCAATTGTTTGTCTATCATTTGTCTTTACTCTCACCATCTATCCATGTTATGTTACTTTAGCTAAAATTGAGAATTAGTATCTTGGTAATTAATTAATCTAGAACCATTCCCGAGTACGATACTTGGAACTCTCAAATCACTATACTAAAACTTGACTCGTACACTTGCGGTATTGCATTATTAATTTTACGCAACAATAGTCGACATGAGTAGCTAAACGTGTTATCTTAGGGATAGATGTAGCTTTTCGATCATGCTATTTTATTGAATTGACTGCTTTGGATTTTTGTATTACTTTTATTCGTGCAATTGCATCCTTAATGCTTATAGACTCTTGATCATAGTTTATTTGTTCGTAGATCTAAATTTATGCTTGAGAAAGATAGTTTAGATATGATCTCAATTGCATGACTGATAGTTACTTTGACATGAGAATTATTAGGGTGCTATTAGAAACCATAAAAGAATTGAATCTAATGCCATGCTTGATCTTTAAAAGCTAGACAAGGATGTTGGTTTTATTTTCATGCATGAGATTCACTTGCCTCAAGTGAGTCATTGTTATGTTAGTTTCTTGGTTTATAAAAGCAGTTGAATTATCCATTAGCATGACCTCAATGAAATAGTTGATTGATTGGTGAAATCTAGTCCCTAAGATACTTTTGTCATCTAATTGTTTCCAATTTTCACTCTTCGTTTTTTTTTTTCTTCACCTAAAGTTTGATTTTTCTAGATAAAATTGAGGGTTGATATTTATGGAAATTAATTGAATTAAATAGCTCAATCGTGTGGACGATACTCGTACTAAATATCACTATATTAAAACTTGACCCGTATACTTGTGGTATTGCAAAATTTACGCAACAAGTATGATGTGAAGCATGAAGACTTGAAGCCTTATTTCGCGTATGCAAGACAACTGTTGGGAAATTTTGGTAGTGTCATGCTAGAACACGTGCCAAGATCAGAAAATAAGACTGCAGATGCGCTAGCAAATATGGCCACCGCCCTAATGATCTTAGACAATGCAACAGTAAACATCTCACTTTGTCAAAAGTGGATCGTGCCACCAGCTAACGATGAATGAGAAGAATAAACATGATCTCAGTTTATGCCATTTTCAGCTCTTCTCGTCAACGTTCTAGGAGCTCATGAATCGTTGCCAGGGCCTGGATATCATTGTCATCAGCAGCGGGTGTACATTCGATGCGACTAAACTTTTCGCGTACCTGCGAAACCTCAAGTCTCTTTCGGTCCAAGTCTTTCTTCCTCCTAGATGCTAAAGTGGGAAGTCTTGCCGATTCATACTTTGTAATATTTAACTTTGTTTCCAGTTCTACCACCTTCGCTTTAAGCCCTGCAATCTCATCTTCCAACACTGCAACTTTCGGTACAGATTGAGCAAGTTGAGTCTTGATGGTGTTGCTTGCCTCAAATTCTTTGCTTTCATTGGACAATGCACGTTTCAATTCAATCTTCATACCCTCCAGTTGGCGAGTCTTATTTGTCAAAGTAAACAGAATTGATAAAATAGATTGCATCTCGTTGTACTCTGCCACCTTTTGGAAATATCAAGTTATAGTTTCTCACAACGGATCCAAACTGTTCATACGAGTATCGACAATGGCATCAAGTATCTTGTACGTCTCTTGAGTGAGCCTAGCAACATTCTCGAAGGGGGTCTGCACGATCTTCTCTTGTATGCTTTTCCACATAGATATTGCGAACTATCGTCAACAAGCAGAAATCACGTCATCTGCACATTATTGAGATGCTTCGAAAGTTGAAGCAATCATAGGTTGCGAGATAACTATATTCTATGGATTAGTTACATTCTGTGGATCAATTACATGTCGCAGGGCTCCTATACTTCGCGACTCCACAACAGGTTACCGAGCAACTTCACTCTGCGAGTCTCATCGTCCTTCGGTTGGGAAAGAGAGAGGGATCATGACTCATCTACCTCAGAAGCTGGAGCAACTTCTCTTGGAGTTGGTAGGGGACGCTCATTGATCGCAAAAGGTAAATTCAAAACCTTCTCTACTCATGAAGTTGGGAGAACTACTGGCGCCAAAGCTCACTAAGCGCGTTCATTGGCAATGTGGAGAGGAGAAATCATAGCTTGTTGGCTCACAGATCCCCAGGAGGTTCCAATGGCCTGGGGGGCAAGGTCTAAGGCATTTGGTCCTGTTAAAGATTGATCACTTTGTTGAGCGACATCATCTTCAATGGGATTGCTCAGTTGGAGCAGCCATGACAAGTAAATGGTAATCAGATTAAAAAAAATAAAAAAAATGCAAAAAATGGGGCGAGAGACTTACCAGAGCCTCGATGTTGTCAGGCATGCGAGAGGCATTAGGGACACCATCAAAATATTGGTCGCCAAGGTCAACAGTTTTCTTTGATTTTTTGGGTCTTTTCCAATGACGAGCTCCCGTACTAGTTTCGCTCTCATCATCTCGAGCGAACATCTCAGGTGATACTCTACCTTTAGTTAAGCGAATTTTCTTTCCCCCAAGAGTAACTCCACAGGTCTTGGGTAGTTTAGGTTGGGGTCTAGGTGCAGTGGCACTGTTCACCAGTTCGCTTACCCCCTATTCCAAGTAGTCACCATGTTTTCTCAACCACCAACTTTTGTACCTAGCGGTGACTTGGATCTGTGGGTTTAACATGCGAGTGGGGAGAAACACTTCAAACCTTTCGTTGGTTCGAAGACAAGCCCTCCAATGATATAGGACGTTGTCCAAGCTAACTGGAGGTCGAGCTTCTCCTAAATCATTTGGGACGTCCTGATGGAATCCAAACTGGAAGCTAAATCGACATGGACTGTAGGGTTCGAGGACCAGAGAATTCTTACAACACACCGATAGGTAGCATGATCGTAAACTGGAGAAATAGGAGGAAGAGGAAAACCTCATAGTACTCTTCTTTCAAAAATTTTTGCTTATTCTTGTTTTGAAGATTCACATGCCAAGACACAGATGCACTCCCATGGATTAAGTTGCGAGCCCGAAATTCGTTAAAATATATGGCTCCACATTCGTCAGAAAAGTGGACCATGTCAGGGCCCCAAACCTTATGTGGAGTTCTGTAGTTGCTTTTGAAGTATTGGGCAAGCCAACCAAAAATATAACGTACAGGAAAGCAACTCTTTATGCGCCCGACCGGCGTGGTGGAATTTGTGACTTTGCCCAACCCATGGTAGATGTTAGCCAGAACGGGGGCTACAAGACTAAATGTTTCTCCCTCAACCATCAGACTGGAAGCTTTAAAAACGCTGGGGTGTGGATGTGATTCGCATTACCTTAGGGAAAGACAAGGGCGCAAAACCAACAAGATAGGAAATCAACCAAGTACGTCTGACCTCTCCATTCCTCCTCAATGTTAAGGTCGTGAAATAATTTGTTTTCTTCATCCAACCACTCGCGAAATTTGATACTAGTGTCATCCAGGTTGTGGGTCAAAGGAGGGCAAGATGCTCTCTTGGGTCTTCGCTGAGGAGGCCTCTCGTACACTCGACTACCCTTAAACCAAAAGTTAATCCTGGTGCAAATCACAATATGGGAATGATTGGATTTTGAAGCACTAAGCACATAGAATCCGTGGAAAAGGTGTTCACAACTATTCGGTAGATGCCTACCTAACTTGCTAGAGCCAGTCAAACTTTCGAGACTTGGGATGATCTCTCCATAAAACATACCTTTGATAGGCAGACCCTCGAATTTCCAAAGATCCCATTAGAAGATGGAAAGGTCACCAGCCTAGGTATGTAAGGCATTGGTAGCAGGACACCAGGTCTCGCAAAAAGCCCGAAATACATTGTTGTTGTAGTCATAAGTATAAAGGGAAGCCATTACAGCGTCTAACAAGCAGGATGTGCGAAGTAATTCCTCATTTCGATCGACGATGTATTCTAACCATTCCCAATAGCAGGGGATAAAGAAGAACTCGCCTGAAATTTTTAATACAGAATCCAAACGAGCTAAGCCATCTATTATCCGACGTCCCAGGGTCACTTATGGATTTTGGGTGGGGTTTTGATTGTGAATTGGGGATCTCAAAAACCATGCTTTAGAAGAAGAATCCTTGTCCAAAGGCCTCTCCTCAGACCAAGCGAGTAAGGAATTCCGGTGGTGTAGCCTAGGCCATTTGTCTGTTGTACGCCCAGTTTTTAGTTCATCTACCACAAAGCTAATGTCATTCCTTAACCGCCTGGGGTCTTTCAAGAGAACAAGTTGTTGCTTGTTGGATGAAAGGTTTTCTGCAAAATGTGCCATGGTCTTGCAAGACAAAAAAAGTCATAATCAGTAAGGAGCGCGAAAGGAACATGTGAGGTTCCGTAGCTGCAAGTACACCCGACACCGACAAGGGTCCCACAAGTGTATATGCACTGGGAACGAGGAGGTCCTGCAACTGCAAGTACGCGCGAAACCAATGAGAGCCCCACAAGCGTATATGAGTCAGGAACATGTGGAGTTTTGTAGCTGCAAGTACACCCGACATTGACAAGGGTCCCACAAGTGTATATGCGCTAGGAATGAGGAAGTCTTGCAACTGTAAGAACGCCCGAAACTGACGAGGGTTCCACAATCGTATATGAGGCAGAAACATGAGAAGTTTCGTAGCTGCAAGTACACCCAACACTGACAAAGGTCCCACAAGTGTATATGCACTAGGAATGAGGAAGTCCTGCAGCTACAATTGTTGGGGTTTATGTCCTAAACAAGTGTAATTTTGTAATAATCATATTTCAAATAAATAAAGATGTTATTTATCATATTCTCACACAGAAACCTAAATCCTATAAATTAAGTTCCAAGGTTATAATGATTGATCTTGAACAATTTTGTAGTGGACACAAGTTGGATTAAGTTGTTCAAGTATAACCTAAAAGGTCTATGGTATATGCATAAGGTTGGAGACCTTATACTGGTAAAATCATGGATACGACCCGCTTTGTATTTATTACAAACGAGGTAATCCAACTCGTTCATGTGGTAAACATGTGAGTGGGGGCATCTTGTATAATGAGATTATAAAAGACCGGACCGCTTTATTAACTTACTAGTATAACACCATTAACAAGATATGTCTAATAATTTATAGTTGATGATTAGTGACTTGGCCTGAATCTTGATCAAGTTACGGACTCTTGTTTATGGGATTTGTCCTTAGATTAGTATGGGTGAGAGTGGCCTATAGCCGACTCAATAAGCCTACCTTCTCAGGGACATAACCTTGTAGGTAGCTAGGAACTTAAACTCTGCAAGATGGAATTCTCTCATTCCTAAATTAGGGAATCAGATAGGTTGTTCTCTTAAGAACTGAATCCAGGTCTTGAACAACGGGGCCCCACCTCTTACTGGCCTAAGAAGGATTAAGTTTATGGTAGCACCATAGAGTGGTTGTTCATTAGAGGATCAGTAGTGCTTAAGGAGAAAGATGTAGTCACAAGGGTAAAACAATAATTTGATCTAGTTGTGACTCCAAACGACCTGTGAAGGGTCAACTCACGGGTATTGATTATATCAGTGGATACAACATAGTCTACAGTGAGAAGAGTGTAGCTACGAGTCTATAGTGGAGTGACTCGTAGTTAATGAATGTTGGTTAATTAGATCAAAGAGTTTGATTGATTAACTTGTATCATTGGAGCTCATGATCTGTAGATCCGTTGGTCCCTCTGTTGGCTCAACATGGAAATAATGAGGGTTTATAGTTTGGAGTGAAATTCAAGCGTTCAATTTCATGGTTAAGGAGATATATCAATTATATGTGATATAATTAATATAATATATGGTTTAATCCATATATTAAATGAGAAATATATCATAAGAGCGCTATAGGGGTAGGATGATCATTTCCATCCTATTTCCCCATAAATATGTGCATGAGATGCATATTTGTTAGGCATACCAAGGCATTTTGTAAGGAACCCTAGTGCTCCCTTTTGTAAGTGTTGATGAAAAAGTTCCAAAACACTTATCTCTCTCTAAATCTCTCCCAACTCCAAAAGAGGTTCCACCACCTTCACTCTCCTAAAGATACAACAGAGAAGAGCTAGTGGGCGTGTCAAAAACTTGTTCGTACTTTGTTGAGAACGTGTGATCGTTGAGATCGTGAGAACAATAGGAGCAAAGGAGCACGTGTTGTTTTTGTCTTCAAAGGTAAATTTCTTGTTGTCCAATCTTAATATGTATGTTTAATCGATTTAGATATATGTTTCTGATTAGATCTATTAAACACATGACAAGAACCACGATTCAAATCGATTCCGCTACGGGATTCGATCCTATTAACAAGTAAGCCCGAAACCGACGAGTGTCCCACAAGCGTACAAGAGCCAAGAACATGTGGAGTTTCGTAGCTGCAAGTACACCCGACACCGACAAGGGTCCCACAAGTGTATATGCACTAGGAACGAGGAAGTTCTGCAACTACAAGTACACCCTAAACTATTGAGGGTCCCACAAGCATATATGATCCAGGAACATGTGGAGTTTCGTAGCTGCAAGTACATCCAACACCGAAAATGCTCCCACAAGTGTATATGTGCTAGGAACGAGGAAGTCCTACAACTGCAAGTACGCCCAGAACCGACGAGGGTTCCACAAACGTATATGAACCAGGAACATGTGGAGTTCTGTAGCTGCAAGTACACCCGACCTTGACAAGGGCCCCAGAAGTGATATGCGCTAGGAACGAGAAAGTCCAGTAGTTGCAAGTACACCCGGAACCGAGGAGGTCCCACAAGTGCACTTGTGCTAAGAGGGGTATCGTGTCTGCAAAAAAAAGTTAAAAAGAAAAAAAGAAAAAAAAGTTGGGTACCTTAATTCTTTGCTTTTTGGATACTTTTGTATTCTTAAAAATATAGAAGTTGTTGAAAAAAGATTCCTCCTAAGGAAAGTGAAAAAAATAAATAAAGAAAGTAGGGGACAAGTATTATCTTTACATAGAAAAAATTTACCTACATATTTACGTTCCAATGGATGGAGCCTTTTGTTTTAGGATGGAAATGCTTGCAAGACTTGCAATTATTAAGTTCTAAATAAAAAAAAAGTAAGTACATAGATGATTCAGAAAAAAAAAGTGGTCCAAAAAAAAGAAAAGAAGTTGTAAGAAAAAAAAAAGAAAAAGGAAAAAAAATCAAGGTTTGGAACTTGCCTCACTTCTTAGTATGAAGATTAACCAAGCTTGTCTCCATTTGCTCTCTGTTGTGGTGAATTGATGGACAACCCGCCTCCTCTACTTATAGTTGAGGAGAAGATGAAGATCTCCTTCCTAAATTTAAGTTGGAATTGGATAGGATTTCATCTGTTGCGTAGAGTTATATTGCAATACCGCAGTGTACGGGTCAAGTTTTAGTATAGTGATTTATGAGTCCAAGTATCGTCCTCGGGAATGGGTTTCTAGATTAATTAAGTACTAAGATACTAATTCTCAAATTTAGCTAAAGCAACAAAAGATGGATAGGTGTTTGACGAATAAGACAACCAAACAAACAAACATGTGGAGACACGAATTGATAGAATTAAAGGAAGTGATTTTACAAGTTAAAGACCTAACTAGCACATGCATTGAACCAATGAGATGAAATTATAAACAAGAAGTGAAATACTCAAGAAAATCTCTCGATTCTTAGTGAGCCTCACACATGCAATAAACTCATAGTCTCCATACGAACCTACAACATGCATGCCATTAAGTAACTTCTTTAAGTGTTTCTCTAAGAATTCTAGGTCACTCTCATGCCAGACTTCCAAGGGTTTTGACAATTTTGCTCTAATTCAAGCATTATCTCTCGAGTCCACTTAAATCAACAAATTAAAAAGTAAAGAACGAATTGCCAAAAATAACGACATAACATGCTTCAATACATCACAAGAAAGTCATAACAAGTAATTCAAATCCTAACTACTATGTTTAGCTACTCTAAATCACAAGAAAAACAAACTAAACACGTAGAAAACGTCTTAGAACGCTATTACAAATTGAAAGAAAGAGAAATAAACTTAGGTGTTGATGTCGGTCCTTCGTCCCCGAGCTCCCGTCTTCGATCTCGAACCTCCACGAATGCTTTGGCTCCCAAAATCACTATTTTCTCTCCTCTTACAAGGTGTATTTCGAATTTAGGGCAAAACTCTACCAAATTGTGTTCCCTTTGTAATGAAAAGAACATGTTGTATTTATAGGCATTATCGGACAATACAGTAACGCTTAGGACAACAAAGTTGTAACGCTGCGTGCCTAGGCGGCCGCACTTAAGGAAATAATCGATGGCCTTGCAACGCCGAGGGCGCGCGCAACGCCGCTACCCTAACGCGCGCGCACTCCTTGTCGAAATGGCGCTGCGACGCCACGAGGCGGCAAGTGGCAACGCCCGCCGTATGCGTTCCTCGCATGCCTTTTTATCGAGATAGCGTTGCGACGCCGCTGGCGGCGTTACAGCGCTATCGCTCGGGTCTTCAACGCGTCTTGGCTGCACATTCGGCGTTGCAACGCTATAAACAATTACCAGCGCCGCCATCGCCGTCATCATGCTTGGATTGGTCTTCTCTGCTCCATTTGATGTTATATTTAGCTCCAAATAGCCTTGTTTTGATCCCGAGTGATCCAAATTGTCTCCAATAGCTCCGTTTAAGCTCTTAACTTGAAATTGAATAAATTAACCACGTAAAAACCCTGAAATCATCATAAAACTAGCAATAATTAAGCCTAAGGATAGCACATTTTGTGTGCTATCATCATCTCAAATCAAAGTTTTACCTATCTTATCTCAAATAAAAATTATTTTCAAACCAAATTAAAATTTTATCTCCAAATCCAAAATTAAAATTTGGTTGAGTTCTCATTTTATCTCAGCGGCATAATCCAAATTTTATCCCAAATCAAGACCAGATAAAATTAATTCTATCAAAGTCAAAATCATTGTAGAATTGCCAAACCAAATTTGGGCATAATCCAAATTTAATCCAAAATCAAGATCAAATAAAATTAATTGTATCAAAGTCAAAGTCATGGTAGAATTTGAATTTTATTTTTCCAACCAAAATTTGGGCATAATGAAATTTTATCATAAATAAAGATTGGATCAAATTTTGAATTTTATCCCAAGTTAAACAAAAAATGGGTAAAATCCAAATCTATTCCAACTTCAAATACAATTTGGGTAAGGTTTAAACTTTGACCCATATTCGAATTTTGAGTCAAGGTAGAGCATAAACTATATCACATTCAAATCAAAGTTCGTTGTCAAATGAAAAAATAAAGATAGTTATCAAAATTTATATTTTGTTTTCGTTAGCCTGAAAGTGTATAAACAAAAAAATGTAAATTATGAGCGATATTCATAGTTTGATTCAACATCCTAAATTTAATTCCAAATTTTCTTTTTTTTTCGAGATTCACTCCACATACTAGTGCATAAATCTCGAAAAAGGTGGCATTTGTTGGAATAAGAATTTTGGTCAATCGTAATTTGTCATGTTATTGCTTGAAATTAATTGACAAACTTATTTATTTAATTAAGAGATTAATTAAATTTGAAAATTTCTCTCCAAATTAAATTAAGTAAAATTTCATGTATGTAATTGGGTTATATGAAATTTGGGTCAACTCTAGACAAAATCCAAATAAGGGACACATATCGAGCAAAGTACTAGCCCAAAGGGCCAGGTCCAAGTCAATCGGACCAATTCGAAAGGGTGTTCATGGCTAGAAATAGCCTTTGGCCCAGTCCAATGGTCAGACCCAACCCAACTTATGAGCTTTATAAATAGGGAGTTCCCCCTTCATTTGGGGGTTCAAAAATTTCACTTCCAAAAGGAACACACAAGCAAAGTCCTCAAGTTCTGAACACTCCCTGAAGTCCTTAGTGTTGAACGCTGCAAGACGAGTTTTTAAGTGTTGATAAGTCAAGTCCCTAGGTGCTGAACACTTCAAGTCCAAGTCTCCAATCTCGAGAACAAGTTCTTCAACCCTCGAATGACCCATGTACAAGAGAGAGAATCAGAGGATTAAACTTAGAGATTGTATTCCACGCCCACAAAATTAATATAATACAAAGTTTATTGCACGTGTCTCGTTTCTGTTCCTTCGTCGAATTCATGTGTTTACAATCATGTCTAAAGAAAATGTGTCATATTTTTGGAGAACAGATTTCATGTGAGAAATAGGTTAACCTTTGGTGATATATATAAGAATTATTGTTTTAAGGATTAAAAAAAAAACCTATAGAAATTTATATAAATTTTTAATACCATGGAGACTCAATTGATGATATCAAACATAAATTCGAGAGAATATTAATACAATAATCACTATAATATTTTTGTTAGAATATTACACCATAAATTTACGTCTATTTTAGTCATGGTAGACTTTTATACCTACATTATTCTGCTCTTTAAACTGTGAAATGTTATATTTCAATTTGTAAACTTTTAATAGAAAACTATTTTAATCATACTGTAATTAATTTTCTATTAATATATCACTCCATAAGAATCTTACTAAGTGTTTAAAACAACCTATGGATATGTGTTTATGTCAAGGTTAAATAATTTATTACAAATTATTGAAAATGGCTAAAATTTTCTTACAAGGATCTACCTGATTTATTTATGGTCAACTTACCCTTGGGGGGAGGGGGGGTTAAAACTGATATATCCGTTTAAGAAAATATAAAAACGAGTACATAAATGAAATTTTTAAAAATCAATGGAAAGAAATCAGGCAAAAACAACTTGAACTAACCATATTTATCAAAAATTGAACTAACTAGGTATATAGCTCAAACCAGCTTAGTTTGATTGGCTTAGTCTTTTTTTTTTTTTTTTTAATTTTTTCTCCTTTGGGTTGCACACTCATTTTTTGTGCAATAGTTTTAAAAGGTGAAGAGTTAAAAGAGAGTTAACACGAGAGAAATTTAGACCTAATTTATATTTTTAAAATTGAAGAAAAAAAAAAAGAAACAAAGAAACAAAGAAAGAAACAAATTAAAAGTAAGAAGAAAAAGGGGTTTTTTTTCGTCAACTGGGGTTTGAAGTTTGAATAAAGTGTAATGGGTTATCAAGTGGAGTTGCAGAAATTGTAAATGTGCACGTGTCTGAATTTCGACGTAGGATGACGTGGAAAGAAAATTTATGTGAAATAATGGAAAAAAAACCAACCTGCCGATCCACGTGGGCAGCCCATAGAATTTAAGGTGGTAGTCAATTCTTTTTTATAAAAAAAAAACATTATTTAGTCAAAATAGACATCCAAAGTAGTTATGTTCAACTTTTGTTCCCTTTGGCTATTTACTTTGGGGTATTTGTACGGATAACCCATTTTTCAATGCATTAATGTCATTTGACCTAACATTTCAAAATAATGAAATATGACCTATTCTGACGTGGTAATGCGCGCAAAATAACTCATAAGGGTAATATGAAGCGGTCTTTCTTGTTCACGCTCCCCCACGTTGTTCACGCTCTCGCTCCCGTTGTCTCGCTCTCGCTCTCGCTCAAATGAATGGAAAAAAATATAAAGAAAAAATGACAAAAAAAGACAGAAAAGAGTTGGAGTAGCAGAGAGAGCGAGTCAGCGAGAGCGAGCCAGCGAGAACGAGCTAGCGAGAACGAGCTAGCGAGAACGAGAACGAGAGCGAGAGAGCTATGTCTTATTTAATTACTATCATAAGCGAGAGCGAGAACGAGAGCGAGAACGAGACTTGAACGGAATGCACAGTACAAAAAGGGAGAGCGAGAGCGAGAACGAGACTTGAACGAGAGCGAGAACGTGACTTGAGCGAGAGCGAGAGAGCTAGAGTCAGTATGATGCCCTTACGGTAATTTGGACGAAATGCACAGTACAAAAAGGATCAAATGTCATTAATTTCAGAACATGGGTCAAATCACATTAATGCATGTGAAAAGGGGTTTTCCATGCAAATTTCTCATTTACTTTCCAGCCATTCATTTAATCCACAGAAGATTATGTCTCCTGTAAAAAAAAAAAAAAAGAGAAAAGAGAAAAAAAATTGTGGAAAAGGTTAACAGCAAAAGAAAATGGTAGAACCTGTTGATAAGATTCAGAAAATATCTATGCCTAAATCTGGTAGTTATTAGAGTTTTCATGTGCTTAAATGTGCATTTTATAGGGATTTTAGTCCATGGCATATTCCGAGAGATTCTACACCGAATCACGATTCCAGATGTAATTTGGACACTCGATCAAAAAGTTATAGCAAAAAAGTGGTTATAGACTTGTCCGCAAGGTGGCATCTAGGTGTTGAATCACTAGACCAAAAGGGGGATACGATGACAAACGTTAAAAACAATGACGGACAGTAAAATCGCGCGGAAGAATTTTTGGATGGAGATACAATGACGGGCATTTCCCGTCATTGTAATTTCTTTTTAATGACGGGCTTTGCCCGTCATTATATGATATATTTACATTAAAAAAAACATTTTCGAACAGCTAGCTCCCTCTCTCATCGACATCTCACTCTCTCTCTTTCTTCCTCGATCTCAAACCCCCTTTCTTCACCATTTCACTCTCTCTCTTTCTCCCTCGACCATCTCGCTCATCGCCGTCCACCAAACTTCGTCACCGCCCATTTGGAAAGAATCGACGCCGACCGAATGCCTCGCCTCCGACCGAACCCCTCCCTGCCGACCGAACACCTCGCTAGTACCTATCTCAGTCCCTCGATCGATCTCACTATCTCTCCTCCCTCGATCTGACTTCCATCGTCCGTTTGGAGTCACCGTCGACCGAGACTCTTCTCCCGCATCCATCGCCACCAAACTTCACCGTGGTTTGCCGGAGTCTGAACAGATCCGGTCATTGAGGTTCTTCGTTTGCAGATCTGGTTCATTGGGGTTCAGATCTACACCGATCAGTCACCCTTTGTAGGAGTTCACCGTTGTCGGGTTCACTGAAGGTTGTCTTTTGACCAAAAATTTTATAAAAATGTGATGATGTTGTGTTGTTGTTAGTTTTAGGAAAAAATGTGTATTGATCTTGTTGTGTTGTTTTTAGGAAAAAATCGAATTAAAAAAGGTTGATACATTCTCCCTTGTTCGATCCTCTCAAGCACCTTCACTATTGCAGCTTAGAGATGTTGTATTATCAACTGTTGTTGATCTGCGGCGAACAGCTCCCAAACCAGTCCTCACTGCTTCTGGAGTAAGCTCTAGATTTGTGTCGCCTTTCTCAAGGAAACCAAGCTCTCCTCGATCGGCAACGCCAGTTCCTACAACGTCAGGACTTTCCTTTTCCAAAAGTATAACCGATAGTTTGAAGAATACAAATCATCTTCTGAATCACGAAGTGCTTAAGAAGATATTGTTCTCATTTTGTAATTGGTATAGGTAAAAAACAGTTGAGAATAGTCACATCACTCTTTAAAAGAAAATTCTCCTCAAACTTATTTCTGTTCCTATTTAAAATGTGTGCACTATTTAGTGGATTTAGTTACATGACTTAGTATGATCTTATCTTGATGTCTAATATCACAAGTTCAGAGTCTGAGGCAGAAATGTGAACTCCAGGAACTGGAGCTTCAGAAATCTTTAAAGAAAACACGAGAAGTTATGGCATTGGCTGCAAAAGAATCTGGTAAATCTAAAGCGGCGAAAGAAGTTATCAAGTTACTAACTGCTCAGGTCATTTTCTTTTTAATCTATTTTCTCTATTCTATAAAGCTTGTTGTCTCTGGAACTTTTAGTTGATCTTTGTTTGAGTTCAAAGAGAAAAATGCTTTAAGATTATAACAAACAATCATTTTGACAATATCATGTAACAAAGTGTGTAGTGTTCGTATCTGATAAATAAAATAGTCATTCACAAAGAATTAACTTGTAGTTGTTGGTGTAGTTGAATGAACGATGATATATATAACCAAAAGCAATAAGAGGAAATGACACGGGCTTGTAATAGAGATATGTTGGGATGTTTGTCCTAATCTCGTACTGTTTGTAAATATACATTTGAAATTAATAAAGAGTTATTCATTTCATCATTTTGTGTCTCGCATTTTATACAAACTTTGTCCAATAAACTAAGTTTCAAGGTCATTGAATACATGAGAGAACTAGAACTTGAACGGTGTGTAGTGGACACACATGGACGATCACGTTCGAGTTAATGACTCGAACAGTCTACAGTACATGGATGGGGTTGGAGACCTAATCCTGGATACACTGTGGATGCGGCCCGCTTTGTATTAAGATACAAACGAGATGATCTGACTCGTTCATGTGGTTGAAATGCGAGTGGGGGCATCCTGTACAATGAGATTGAACAAGATCGGGTCGTGAATTATTAGCCCTACTGATGTAACACCGTTGACTGTAAGGACTAATAACTTCGTATATGACCATTAGTGACTCGACCTGAATCCTGAGCGTGTTACGCACTCACATGCGTGTGGGGTCTCATCCTTTGACTAGTACGGGTGAGGGTGGTCACAGTTACTCGCCCAATATGCCTATCTTCTCAAGGACAGGACCAAGTAGGGAGCCAGGAACTTAACTACGCGAGACAGAATTCACTCGTTCCCGCCTTTAGGGAAACTAGAGGGGTTGTTCCCTTAAGTGTTGTCTCTAGGGCTTGGACAACGGGCGCCCACCCTCTCATTGGCACGAGAGGGTTGTTGTGTATGGTCGGACCATAACAACGTTGTTGTTCATTAGAGGAGCAGTGGGTAATTAAAGAGCAAGAAGTAGACACAGGGGTAAAATGGTAATTTGACCTTGGAGTGTCTACGAACAACCTGTGAAGGGTCGACTCATGGGCATTGGTTATATCAATGGACATGTAATATCTTGCACTGACGGGAGTGCATCTACTGGCTTTAGCGGAGTGTTACCGTAGTTAATGAAGGTTGATTAACCATGTCAAAGAGTTTGATAGCTTAATCTCGGATCATTGGAGCCCGTCACTGTAGGTCCATTAGGTCCCTCGATTGCCTCAAACTTTGTTAAAAGAAGGGTTAATATTTTGATGTGAATTGAAGTGTTCAAGTTCACTAAAAGGGCATTTATGTCATTTATATGAGAAATGAATGATATAATATATAGTTTAATGTGAATGAGATTCATAATAAAATATAGGTTAGCCTAATTGTTGAATTAGGGCTAATTAGGAGAAATTAGATTGAGAGATATTAAATTGGATGTGATTCAATTTAATAAATCCACAATATTGCAAATGTGATTTATAAAATGAGATATAAGATATTTTATAATATATGGTTATGCAAATATGATTTGCATAACATATAGTTGTGGTAAAATGGTAAATAGGTGGAGATTTCAACTCCACCTATCTCCATTATTTAAACCCTTCTTGCAAGAAGGGTTGAAAGGCATTCTCTCATATTTGGAAATCTCACCAAAAGAAGAGATCATTCTCTCTCAATTTCCTCTCAAGCTTTCTCCTCTAAAACCAAAAACAAAGATCCCATTATCTTCCTTCTTCCAAAAGAAGAACAACTGAGAAGCCAAGTGGTGGTGTTCTTGCTCGTGAGAAGAGTTCGAGATCGTAGAGATCGAGGAGAACACGAAGAGTTCGTGATCGTGAACGGAAAGGAAAATTCGAAGCACGTCTTCAACAAGTACTTGCTGTATTTTCTTTCCATTTTATGCATGTTTAATCTAGTTCTAAGTGTTATATTGATTTTAACGAATAATAGTTGCACAACATCACCACGACGATTCGATCGTCTTCCGTTGCGTGGGAGTTTCATTCCCTTCAATTGGTATCAGAGTCACTCGTTGGTTAGATGTTGTGCACTGTTTTTCGTTGAAATTAGGTGGGTATTGCCTTAATTTATGAGATAAATTGTGGTTTGCATGATGGATGTTTTCAGTTTTGGCACTTTAAGTTTAGATTTACAATTTTATGTTGATTAGATCAATGTAAGGGCCCGTGTTTTTGGGCATTTTGTTGTAAATCGAGTCTGTAAGTCCGTGTCGTTCGTGGCAAGAGTTGTTGTGAAGAAATTGGAGCAGAAACGGGTGAGAATCGATGAAGAACAGCAAGAGGAGTTTGTTGTTCTGTCGACAGCGTTGAGACGTTGTTCATCGGCGTCTCAACACTTCGTAAGCGGACGGAGGCCTAGCTGCAGAGCAGCGTTGCAACGCCGAGACGTGGAGTACGCGGGGCGTGACGCTGGATGCTGCAGCATTGCAACGTTGCCCACGACGTCGCAACGCTATATGCGTAGTGGGCGAGTGCAGCAAGCGGTTCGCGAGAAGTGGGCGGTTGAATTCAGTTTTTTCAACGTGGGGGCCTTTATTTTTTAGTTTTATTTAATTTACAAAATGTAAAATGTATTTTTCATTTGTTTTTAATTTATTTTGTCAAATAATATTAATATAATTGTTATATTAATGTTATTTAATTAAATAAATGCCCCTAAGTGCCAAAATCGATCCATTTTTGCTATTTAATTATTTTATGCATTAGATGTATGATTTAATTAATTTCTATGTGCATAATGTATGTCATATTGATTTAAAATCCCATCTTAGGTTAAACATTTCATGCATCATTTATATTATAAGAGTTATAATATATAGATTGCATGGTAGGTTATATTATAAGTGTTATAATATAATTAAATGCATGTTTTAATTTAATTAATATATGTGTTATATTTTTAGATTAAAGTATGCTCATGCATTTTATTTCATGTGATGAATTATTATGTTATAGTATATAGTTATTCATGTGATGATTGATCAAGCACTATAACATAGAAATGCATGCAACCTAATTTAATTATTAGTTTTAAACTGTTTAGAACTTGAATAATTAGAATTAGGTTTTCTAGTTCTAATAAGATTAGAATTAGGAAATCAAAATGTAATCTTTGAATGGTGACTGATTAGTAATTTTGTCTAAGGAAGGTTTTGTCTAAGGCTTAGGTATTTAAGTTGACGCTTGCGGAACACCCCTACCTGGAAACCGACCTGGGAGTGAATTCGGTCCGGAGATTCTTAGATTATATTTTTTGTGAGTGTCGTTAATTAAAAGTTGATTTATTTACTCACATAGACCTAAGTAATAATGTGATTATAAACTTAGGTTAAATGTCATATAAGAGTTATATTGGTAGACTTAGGTAAATTTTAACCGGTTTATCTAAGTCATTCTCGATAATTATAAAGTGTTGAGTGGGATTAAATAAAGTGTATGAGATACATTTAATTTTCCAACCACAAATATCCGTTAAGTCCACACCGTGAGATCCATACTCGACCTTGTGGCGCAAATGGGAGCGTCCCCATTCGGATGACATTTGTATGGGTGAATATCAAAGTGGATGGAAAGAGTACTTATAGTGAGTGGGAGTGAGACCGGTGAAAACGGGACCCACGGTCTCTTCTTTCGATTCACACCGTGAGACCACTATGATCTGCCTACTAGTTTGGCCTGGACCAGACAATCTCTTCGGAGGGCCTTGGTCATGGGAGTCGGAACACCGTGAATTCTCGAAAGGGATACAATTTTCTTGTTGGTTTTCCTTCGTGGTTCACCCTTCGGTGGCTATTGTTTGGACGAATACTTTGAAATTTAAATATTGAGAGTGACACTCACAGAATTCGTTAAGTGTTAATGAATTTGACCAAATAATGGTAACTAGACGCCTAATGGAATAAGAGTTATTCTGGGATTAGGGTTTGGTCGAGAAAGTCTCTTCCTAGAGGGGGAGTGTTTCTATTCACCCTTCGGTGGCAATCATTCTAAACCTTTAGGATATCATTGCAAATTTCAAATGACCTAGGGATCATAGGATTAAATTTTGCTAAAACTTTATTGGTTTTCAAAAGTTTATGCGAGTCTGACACAAAATTATTTGATTTTTTCAGCTAAAAATATGTCTAGTCGAATATTCGCTTTACTCGCTTCCGAAAAATTAGTGGAAGATAACTTCCAAACCTGGAAGAACAACATAAATACGATTTTAGTAACTGACGACCTGAAGTTCGTGCTTACTGAGGAGTGTCCTCAGTTGCCGAGCTCGACTGCATCACAAAGTGTTCGTGATGCATACGATCGATGGATCAGGGCCAATGAAAAGACCAAGGTCTATATAATTGCAAGTTTATCTGAAGTTTTGACAAAGAAGCATGAGTTGATGGTCACCACTAAGGAGATCATGGATTCCTTGCAGGACATGTTTGGACAACAGTCCTTTCAGGTCAGGCACGATTCGCGCAAACACGTCTTCAACGCACTGATGAAAGAAGGGTCGTCTGTCCGTGAACATGTTCTAGACATGATGACCCACTTTAATCTAGCGGAGATGAACGGGACTTCGATCGACGAGTCGAGCCAGGTCAGCTTTATTCTAGAGACTCTTCCGAAGAGTTTCCTTCAGTTACGTAGGAACGTTGTTATGAACAAGATAAGCTACACTCTGTCTACCCTCCTCAATGAGATACAAAATTTCAAGTCCTTGATGAGGATCAGGGCACCGGAAGCTAAGGCAAATGTTACCTACAGGTCTTATCACAGGGGTTCGACCTCTGGGACTAAACCTGTTGCTTCTTTTCGCTCGAAAGGGGAGAAGAAGATGAAGAGGGGTAAAGCTGACCGAGCTGGCGCCCAAAAGGGCAAGAAGGTCAAGGAAATCCTTAGACCCATACACAAGTGTATAGTCCCTCGTTCTCCTTAGATACTTGAGGATATTTTTAACTATTGTCCAGTGGTCTAACCCTGAATTGGACTGGTACCTACTGACTATTCCCACTGCATAACAAATGTCCGACCTCGTGCACAACATAACATATATTAAGCTACCTACTGCAGAGGCATAGGGAATATGTCTCATATCCTCAACTTCTTGAGGTGCCTTGGGACATTGTTTCCTAGATAGATGAACTCCATGCCTGAAGGGTAATAAGCCCCTCTTGGAAGTCTACATCGAATATCTGAACAACATTTTTTGTCGATATAAGACGATTGAGATAGTGTTAGCGTTCTGTTCTTGCGATTCCTGAGAATCTGAATCCCAAGAACATATTGTGCCTCTCCCAAATCCTTCATTTGGAATTGGGTCGCCAGCAAATTCTTTATGTCAGTAAGGTATCCTACATCATTCCCAATGAGTAGGATATCATCCACATAAAGTACTAACAAAACAACTTTGTCGTTGATGATCCTCTTGTAAACACAAGGCTCATCAACGTTTTGGTCAAAACCGTAAGATTTGATCGCAGTACCAAATCTTATATTCCAAGATCTTGACGCTTGTTTCAACCTATAAATGGATCGATTGAGCTTGCAAACTTTTTGCTCCTGACCTTGGGCTATGAACCCTTCGGGCTGAGACATATAGATGCTCTCGTCATGATTACCATTCAAAAAGGCAGTCTTGACGTCCATTTGCCAAATTTCATAATCATAAAATGCGGCTATGGACAAGAGTATCCTTATAGACTTCAGCAGAGCAACAGGGGAAAAAGTTTCTTCATAGTCAACTCCTTCCCTTTGGGTAAAACCCTTTGCTACAAGTCTAGCCTTAAAGGTCTATACCTTTCCGGCTGCATCTCTCTTTCGCTTATAGATCCATTTACACCCTATCGGTCTAACCCCTTCAAGTTGGTCTACAAGTTCCCATACTGAATTGAAGTCCATTGACTCCATTTCAAGGTCCATGGCTTTGATCCATTGGTCCTTGTCTACGTCATTCATTGCCTGTTTATAAGACAATGGATCTTCTACGCCGTCATCAGGTATGACAACTTGAGTTTCAACTAAACCCAAGTAGTGGTCAGGTTGGGAAACAACCCTCCCACTGCGTCGAGGCATTCCCAACGATTGAGAAGGACGAGACTGACTTGAGGTGCTGACTCCTCCATCAACACTTGATGAAGGTTCAGCTTGATCAACAACTCTTATTGGTTCATGAGTAGCTTCATTTAGTACTAATTTACTATGCGGTTTGTGGTTCCTCATGTGATCTTCCTCCAAGAATGTGGCGTTTGTCGACACAATCACCTTGTTTGATTGTGGGTCGTAGAAAAGACCACCTCTCGTTTCTTAGGGATAGCCAACAAATTGACACAATTTTGAACGAGGTTCCAACTTCTTTCGGTTTGTCACGAGCACGTGTGCCGGACAACTCCAAATCCTGAAGTGTTGTAAACTAGGTTTACACCCCTTCGACAGTTCAAAAGGTGTTTCTGAAACACTTTTTGACGGAACACTGTTCAAGATTTGAACTGCAGTCTCTACTGCGTATCCCCAAAACGAGACAGGCAACTGAGCATAGCTCATCATAGAACGAACCATGTCCAACAAGGTTCTATTTCTCCTTTCTGACACACCATTTTGCTGTGGTGTATTAGGCGCTGAGAGTTGAGATTTAATTCCATGTTCTATCATATAGTCCTGGAATTTCAAATCCATATACTCTCCACCTCGATCGGATCGAAGTGTTTTAATGGTTTTCCCTAATGCATTCTCTACTTCAGCCTTATACTCTTTGAACTTTTCAAGAGCCTCAGACATGTGATGCATTAGATATAGATAACCATACCTCGAATAATCATCTATGAAAGAGATGAAATATTCGTACCCTCCTCGAGCATTAACATTCACCTACCACAAAGATCCGAATGTACAAGTTCTAAGGGTTCTATGGCTCAGAACCTTTTCCAAAGAAAAGGTCGCTTGGTCATTTTACCTTCCAAGCAATACTCCTGTATGTAAAGAATCATCTTCTAACTTATTTAGAAGTCCATTCTTAGAGAGTCTCTTAATCCGGTTGAGATTAATATGACCAAGTCTAAGATGCCATAGATAGGTATTATTATTTGGAGAAATTCTTTGCCTTTTATTTTGAGTGTTAGCATTCTAAAACATCTCATGATTTAAAATTGCTTTCATTTTGTTCGGTTTCAGTACATACAAGCCATTTTTCAATTTAGCAGAACAAATATTGACACCCACTTTCAAAATGAATGCTTCATTAATTGAAAATGAAATACAATAACCAAGTTCTATTAAACAAGAGATAGAAATTAAGTTCCTTTTAAGATTAGGAACTATATATAGATTTTTTAATAAAAGAAATCTATCTTCGAAAAATAGCTTGGCATCTCCCACTGCACGAGCTGATACGACGTCTCCCGTTCCGACCCTGAGCGTCATCTCACCCTCTTCGAGCTCTTTGAAGGAACTAGTTTCCTGAAATGAAGAGCAAAAGTGATTAGTGGCTCCTGAATCAAGTATCCAGGTCAAATCATTATTTTCCACTAAACAAGTTTCAAAAATAAGTAAATCTAATTTACCTTTCTTCCCTTTGATCTCAATGTTTGCAGTGGCAGAAGCTTTCCTTATCCTCCTTTCCTCTTCTTCCGAGTCTTCTTAATCCCAGAAGAAGAACCACAAGACTTAGTCCCAGAGGATGAACCCTTCTAGAACCATCTGGAATGGGCAAATAGATTTGCCTCTCCATCAGCCTGTCCCTTATTCTTCATAAGAGACTGGAAAGTTTGTAGTTCATTTAGGAGGGAAGTCAGGTTATACTCCTTTTTGTTCAACTCCGCATTTCTACGGAATGCCAGGAAACTCTTCGGAAGAGATTCCAGGATGAAGAATACCTGAATTTGCTCATCTATGACCGCTCCGTTCATCTCAGCCACGATGAAGTGAACTATAAGATCGAGAACATGTTCTCTCATTGAAGTTCCCTCCTTCATGCGCGCGTTATAAACGTACTTGATGGATTCGTGCCGAATTTGTTCAGACGGTTGTCCAGACAAATTTTACAGATAACCCATGATCTCACGAGCTTAGACCATACCCTCCAATCTCCTGGCTAAAACGTTAGATATCCCAGCCAGGATATAGGCTTTGGCTTTTTCATTGGCCTTGGCCTAGCGGTAAAATGCATCCTTAACTGATTGAGGTGCGTCTTGAGCAGGAATCTGAGGACATTCCTTAGTTAGTACGAACCGAAGGTCGTCAATCACAAGGATCGCATCCAGGTTTGACTTCCTTGTAGTAAAGTTTTCACCAGTTAAACGTTCCTTTTTTAGTAAGACTATATATGAGGACATGCTGAAAATCCAAAATAGTTCTAATTAGTTATGCCTTTTAACCCATTGTAAAAACCAATCAAATTTAGCAAAATGATTAAAGAACCCTAGTGTTAAAACTAAACCCAATGTTTAAATTAAACCTTTAATTTTGCAACGATACTTCAAGGGTTTAGAACAAAAGCCTCTGTCGGGCGGTCAGTCATTCCTCACTTGAATTGAGACTCTCTCAGCCAATTCCCACTACTGTAACATCTCTCATGCCCCAATGGTCCTTAGCTACCGTTTGTTTGGTCAAGGACTTGTTAACTAGCTTAACTCATCCCGTAAATGTGACCCTACCATTTTCAGATCCAATAGGCCCGAGCCAACAGGCTACTATTAAGAAAGACAACTGATGGCAAACAACCTAAGAGACCCTATCCATTTCTGGAGTTTGCGGTGTTCCGATCCCTATAGTCAGGCCCTCCGTAGGTTTTGGCTATTCCAGGACAACCTAGCAGGTGGACTATAGAAATCTCAAAGTGCGACCTAATGGAGGAGACCGTAGGATACGTTGACACGCGTCCTGCTCCCATTTACTATGGATACTTCCCTCATTCACCTTGGTATTGAACCATGTAAACACATACCGTAGGAGGACGCCCTATTGACGCCACGTAACCAAGCATGGAACTCACGATGTGAACTTTTGAGGACGTGAGAGTAAACTCGATGCGAACATCTCGTCTTCTCCCACTAAAGCTCCTAAGATTAGGGTATAGGTTTAACTTAGTCGGATTCTGGCTAAAAGAATCTATCTAAGTCTATGCCTATTATAACTATTATAACTAGGTCTTAAAACCTTATGTCTAGGTGAATAAACATTTTAATTGCCTAGAGATAAAATAGAACTAAGGTTAATTCAACTCAGGTTCCGGGTCAGTTCCTAGGTAGGAGGTGTTCCGTTAACCGTCAGCTTAAGTACCCCCAGCCTTAGACAGAACTTCACCTGTAGAGTTCCCTTATAACCAAAGTTCTAATGTCCTACTAGATTTTAAACTATTTAAAATACTACGTAAGACCAATTTCTAATCCTATTAGAAATTAAAACTTAGGTCTAAATTAATTTTAAACGATTTAAAACTAATTTAAATATTATCAAAAGTTCCTATGTTTGCATGCATTTCTTTATTATAGGTTATGGTTTCTAAAACCACTTTAATTTATAACTTTTATAAATTTAATTATTAACCTATGATAGAGAAACTATATTATAAATCCAACAATCATTATTCAAATTGGAATTATAAAAGAAATTCAACTAATTGAATTATAGAATTACTTAAATAAAATAACATTTATTTTAAACTAAGTAATTTCATACTCCATGCAATTTATTTTCCATATAATATAATCATAACTCTTATAATTAATTACTCATGAAATATAAATTGATCATCCATTTTCAATCATATTCATATAACATTTATACAAATAAAATGCATGAACATGCTTATCCTAAGGTGGGAATATTCTAAATGACATTCATAAAGATAAACAGCTGTAAAACTTGAATAATTTGGCCCCCTATAGTGCAAAAATAAAATTACATTAATTTTATTTCATGAAACCGGTCCAAAAAAACCCTGAACCGGCCTTGAACCGCTCGAATCGGACCAAAACCAACGAACCAGCTGAACCGGTCTGAAGCTGCTGGAATGCCCCACGGCGTTGCAACGCTGGCCCGCTTTGTCGTATGCACGTCTGCTATCGGGATGGCGTTGCAACGCTGAGGGGCAGCGTTGCAACGAGCGCCCGCGTTGATAGGGAGCGCTAGCGTTGCGACGTCGTTCTTCAGCGTTGCAACGCTACTGCTTCGGTAGTAGCTTTTTTATTCGAACACAACAGCTTCGTTCTTCATTTTCTCCTTCGATTCTCAACCGAATTGCATGAAACTGGTCCTGAACGACTCGGAACTCAATTACAGACTCAATTATGCACTTTATGCCTAAAATGTAGGGGCCTTTACATACTAATTGATCAAAATCAAAGTAAACTAAGGCCAAAAAATTCCTAAACAAGTTTTACAGCAAACCAAATGCATTTCCCACCTAATCAATGCAATTTTGTTTCAAAACAAAACAAATCAAGCATTGCTTTGATACCAATTGATGGAAATCTGATCTCCTTGAGCAGCGGAAACGTAGTTTGGAATAGTAATTGCTTGATTGTTTAGGTTGAAACAAAAAATCAGTACATTGATAAAATACAGAACAAGCATACATCATTTAATCTAATTAAAACATGGAGTAGTACATGAAAACATGATAGAAGTTTAACAATTAAACTAATAAAAGAGAGGGATACCTTTGTAGACTTTCTTCAGCAACTTTTTGCTCCAAAGGTTGTCCAACAAATCAATTGTACAGGGACTTCTCTGTTTTCTTCCAGCAAGAACACAACCACCAGAGATCACCTTCTATATCTCTGAATGCTTAGATCCTCCTTGATGGGAAGGATTCCAACTTTTGGAAGATGAAGGGAATTTGGGAGTGAGAGAGAGTTTTTACAGCAATTTTCCCAAATTGCTTGATTGATCAATCGATCACCTGCTTCTTCCAACTCCCTACACTTAACGATAGGGAGTGGAGAAGAAACTGGTGAGTGGGGAACGCGTCATCTACACGTTCCCCTCTTTTAATTAATTAAATAATTAATTAAAAAAATATATAACCTATTTAAATAATTAATTAATTCTCAATTAATTAATTTGAATATCTTATATTTCAAATAGGTTATATGTATATGATTAAATCACATTTAATCATTAACCTATAGTTTTAATGTACATCCAGTGCACATTAAATTTTAACCTATAGTTTTCAAATGTGAATCACATTCACATTTAATATAATATTTGAACTCTTTCAAATATTCAATTCTCTCATATAATTTAATATGAATCATATTCACATTGAATTTATAATTTATAGTTCCAAAACTATATATTATATTGTATCTATATACTTTAAATATATTCCCTAGTGAATTTGAACATTTCAAATTCAAATGATCTAAGAACCCTTTATGAACTAGAAGATGGACCTAATGGACCTATAGATCAGAAGCTCCAATGATACGAGATGGCTCGGTTAATCTCATTAACCTCCCAATCAACATTCGTTAACTGCGGGAACACTCCACTAAAGTCCCACAGCTGCACTCTTCTCACTGCAGATATATTTCTGTGTCCATGGATATTGACCAATAATAGCAAGTCAATCCTTCACAAATGTTCGTAACACGAGTTGGGTCAAATTACCGTTTTATCCCTGAGTTACATCTTATGCCTTAAGTACCAGTGCTCCTCTAATGAACAATTTGTTTGTGGTCCTACCAACAAACATAGTCCCTCTTGGGCCAATGAGTGGGTCGGTCCCTTTGTTCAAGTCCCGGAGACACCACTTAAGGGAACATTCCTCTACTTATCCTAGTAGGCAGGAAGGAGTGAATTCCATCTTACTAAGTTAAGTTCCCAGCCGCTCACTCGGTCTTGTCCCCAAGAAGGAAGGCATATTGAGTCGGCGAATCTGACCACTCTCACCCATACTAGTCAAAGGACAATCCCTCGCGAACAGGAGTTCGTAACCTGCTCAGGATTGAGATCAAGTTGCCTAGGTCATCCTAGTGAAATAGAAACCTAACTAGTCAACGAAGTTACAGCTAAGTTACTATTTCGTGGTCCGGTCTTATGTAATCTCATTACATAGGATATCCCCACTCACATGTCATCTACACGAACACGTTAGGATCAATGTGTTTGCATCAAATGCAAAGTGGGCCACAACCATAGTTTAACCAAGGTAAGGTACCCAAACCTTATCCCCTAACTATAGACCCTTTAGGCTGTATCTCGAACCGAGATCCTTTTTATGTACATTACATTCAGTTAGAGATTCATTTAACAGCCTTGGATGTTTAGTTTATTAGATTTAGGGTTTAATGAAGGCAAACTCGTAGATAACGAACAATAACACTTTATTACATTAATTAGAACATAATTACAAACTACGAGTTTTAGGGCACAAATCCCAACAAAGGGAGGAGAAATTTGAGATGAGAGTTCAGAGTTGAATGGGAATTCTTGAGTTCTTTTGGTGAGAAATCCAAAATATGAATTTTCAAGTAAGAAATCATTCTTACAAAGGAGTTTAAATAATGGTGATAGGTGGAGTTGAAATCTCTACCTATTTACCATTTAACCACAACCATAGGTTATGCAAATCACATTTGCATAACCACATATATTAAGATATCTCATATCTCATTATAGAAATCACATTCGTATAATTGTGGATTTTAAATTGAATCACATTCAATTTAATTTCTCTCAATCCAATTTCTCCAAATTAGCCATAATTGTGCAATTAGGCTATCCTATAGTTTATTATGAATCTCATTCACATTAAACCATATAATATGTCAATTATATCTCATATAAATGACATAATTACCCTTTAATGATTTTGAACACTTCGAATCCACATAAAACTGTAAACCCTCAATTTATCTAGTTTGAGCTAACCGAGGGACCAAAAGGACCTATAGGTCACAAGCACCAATGATCCGAGACTAACCTGTCAAACTTTTTGACCCGGTTAATCAACATTCATTAGCTACGGTAACACTCCAATAAATCTCGTAGCTGCACTCTCGTCACTGTAAGACAAGTTGTGTCCACTGATATAACCAATGCCCGTGAGTCGACCTTTCACAGGTTATTCGTAGACACTGCTGGGTAAAATTACTGTTTTATCCCTGTGTCTACTTCTTGCTCCTTAAGTCCCCACTACTCCTCTAATGAACAACAACATTGTAATGGTCCAAACATATACAATACCCTTTTCGGGCCAGTGAGAGGGTGTGCACCCGTTGTCCAAGCCTTGGAGACAACACTTAAGGGAACAACCCCTCTAGTTTCCCTAAAGTTAGGAACGAGTGAATTCCATCTTGCGTAGTCAAGTTCCCAACTCCTCACGTGGTCTTGTCCTTGAGAAGATAGACATATTGGGCGTGTAACTATGACCACCTTCACCCGTACTAGTCAAAGGACAGACCCCTGCAGACAGGAGTCCGTAACACGCTCAGGATTAAGGTCAAGTCACTATTGGTCATCTACGAAGTTATTAGTCCAATACTGTTAACGGTGTTACATTAGTAGGTCCAATAATTCACGGTTCAGTCTTGTGTAGTCTCATTGCACAGGATGCCCCCACTCGCATGTCAACCACATGAACGAGTCATATCACCTCATTTGTATCTAATACAAAGCGGGTCGCATCCATAGCGTATCCAGGATTAGGTCTCCAACCCTATCCGTATACTGTAGACCGTTCGGGTCATTTACTCGAACGTGATCCTCCCTGTGTGTCCACTACACACCGTTCAAGTTCTAGTTCTCTTATAATTCAATGACCCTAGAGCTTAGTTTATTGGACAAACTTTGTAAAATTGCGAGACACTAATGAAAACGAGATTAAGAGATACAAAAACGAGATTAGGACATACATCCCAATAAGAGACTGTCAATTGGGGGAAGAAGCGGCCTTGGGAACAAAGTTGATCTCACATTTGGAAGTTGCAGTCCACCCACCTTTTTGTTCTTCTTTCTTCCTTTGCATATCCTGAATTTCTAGCTATAGCTAAATTCTTTTTTCTAAAATTTGTTTATTGTTTGACCTTGCAATGTTTATCAAGTTCAATGCAAGTTTACTTTGTTATTTTTCCTTTATCATCATGAGCTAATTTAGTTAAGGGGAAGAAATAGGGGAGGTTTGTGAATTTTAGTTATCTGTGAAGGCATTGAGTTGCATTTATCCGCACTTCTAGTCTATGTGTGCTTAATACAAGCGTAGATCCGTTTGGCTAGCAAATTTAAGTTGTGTTTATTCTGAATTTGGGAAGATGAAGGATAAATTGATTTCATTGACTAGAATTAGTTCTGATTAGGGGTTAACCCCAAGGTAATTGAGGATACTAGGGATAGTAACTCAACTAATGAATGCAGGGAAGAATTCAAAAGATAGGCAAGTAATGGGAATTAGTTGTCATGATTTCAGATCTCTGGAAAGAGTCTATAAGAACTTGCATTAAGTGCTTGAGAAATCTCATTGTTGTAGCATTTAGTTTGTTAAAGCATAACCTGTTGGGGTTTGTGCCCTAAAACTCGTAGGTTGTAAATTTGTTCTAATTATTGTAATAAAGAGTTATTATTTCAATAAAGAGTTATTGTTCGTTATTTACGATATTGCCCTTGTTTTAACCCTAAATCCAATAAATTAAACATCCAAGGTTGTAAAATGTCTCTTGAACTAAATGTAATGTACATATAAAGGATCTCGGTTCGAGATACAACCTAAAGGGTCTATAGTAAGGGGATAAGGTTTGGGTACGTTTGAAGGGATTGAATCCCGCAGCGGAAGCGATTGTGAATCGCGTGCTCATGATTTTGTTACACAGATCTAAAATATAAGAACAATATACTAAGATTAAGCATGTTTTACGAAATATAGGACACCAAGAATTTACCTTTGAAGAATACTTTCTTCACGAGTTCCTCCTCCAACGATCACGATCTCAGCAACGAACCTGAACCTTGTGAAGATCCACCACTAGATCTTCTCTGTTGTTCTCTAGGTGAGGGAGGAAGGTGGATTCCTTTTAGGATGAGATGAGAAGATCTTTTTGGAAATGTGTTTGGAATTCTTTCATCAAAGTTGCATCTTATGCAACTATTTATAAGGAAATAGGATGGAAATTACCATCCTATCCATCATTCATTCTCTCATTAGTACATAGTTAATTTGTGAATCTAATTTAAATTAAAACTATATATTATATCAATTATATCACATATAATTGATATAACACCTCATATATGAAATTGAACACTTCAATCTCATGCCTAACTTTATATCCTCAATATTACCATGTTGAGCCAACTGAGGGACCTAATGGACTTACAGTTCATGAGCTCCAATGATGTGATATTAACTTATCAAACGATTTGATCTGGTTAATCAATATTCATTAACTACAAGTCACTCCACAATAGACTTGTAGTTGCACTCTCCTCACTGTAGATTATATTGTGTCCATTGATATAATCACTACCCATGTGTCGACCCTTCACAGGTTGTTCGTAATCACAGTTGGGTCAAATTACTATTTCACCCTGTGATTACCTCTTTGTTCTTTAAGCACCACTGATCCTCTATTGAACAACAAGTCTATGGTCCTACCATAAACTCAAACCCTCTTAAACTAGTTTAGAGGGTGGGACCCTGTTGTTCAAGACCTGGACTCAGTTCTTAAGGAAAAAACCTATCTAATTCCTTAGTTTAGGAATGAGTGAATTCCATCTTGCATAGTTAGGTCCACAGCTACCTACGAGGTTCTGTCCCTAAGAAGGTAGGCTTATTGAGTCGGTTGCAGGCCACTCACACCCATACTAGTCTAAGGACAACTCCCTATATGTAGGAGTTCTTAACTTGCTCAGGATTAAGGTCAAGCCACTAATGACAATCTATAAATTATACGTCTTATCTTGTTAACGACATTATACTGGTAAGACTAATAATTTGCAGTTTGGTCTTGTATGAACTCTTCATACAGGATGCCCCCACTAGCATGTCATCCACATGAATGAGTTGGATTACCTCATTTGTACTAATTACAAAGTGCGTCGCATCCATGATGTTACCAGAATAAGGTTTCCAACCTTATTCTTATACCATAGACCATTTAGGTTATACTCTTGAACACAATCCAAATAATGTCTACTATACTGATGTTCAAGATATATTATAACCTTGGAGCTTAATTTATTGGATTTATAAAGCGAGAATATAATTTTATCAAAATAAATAACTCTTTATGTATTTGACCAAAATTACATAAGTTTTAGGGCACATATCCCAACAACCTTACCCTTGTAGCACTATGGATATGGTCCACTTTGTATATGATACAAACATTGTGATCCTAACATGTTCGTGTAGATGACATGTGAGTGGGGATATTCTATGTAAGGAGATTACATAAGACCAGACCGCAAAATAGTAACCACTAGATGTAACTTCGTTGACTAACTAGGTTTCTATTTCACTAGGATCAACTAGGCAACTTGATCTCAATCTTGAGCAGGTTACGAACTCCTGTTTGCGAGGGATTGCCCTTTGACTAGTATGGGTGAGAGTGGCCAGATTCGCCGACTCAATATGCCTACCTTCTTGGGGACAAGACCGAGTGAGCGGCTAGGGACTTAACTCAGCAAGATGGAATTCACTCATTCCCGCCTACTAGGGTAAGTAGATGAATGTTCCCTTAAGTGGTGTCTCCTGAACTTGAACAAAGGGCCCGACTCTCTCATTAGCCCGAGAGGACTTCTATTTGTTGGTAGGACCATAAACAAATTGTTCATTAGAGGAGCACTGGTACTTAAGGTACACGATGTAACCCAGGGGTAAAATAGTAATTTGACCTCGCTGGTGTTACAAACATTCCAGAAGGATTGACATGCTGTTATTGGTCAATATCTGTGGACACAGAAATATATCTGCAGTGAGAAGAGTGCAGTTGTTGGACTTTAGAGGAGTGTTCCTGCAGTTAACGAATGGTGATTAGGAGATTAATGAGATTAACCAAATAATTTCGTATCGTTGGAGTTTCTGATCTAGAGGTCCATTAGGTCCACCTTCTAGCTCTTAAAGGATTCTTAGATCGTTTGAATTTGAAATGTTCAAATTCATTAGGGAATAAATTTAACGTATATAGATACGTTATAATATAAAGTTTTAGAACTTCATATTATAAATTTAATGTGAATATGATTCATATTAAATTATATGAGAGAATTAAATATTTTAAATATTTGAAAGAGTTCAAATATTAATTTAAATGTGAATGTAATACATATTTAAAAACTATAGGTTAAAATTTAATGTACATAAAATGTGCATTAAAACTATACGTTAGAGGGAAAAATATGATTAAATATGATTTATTCTTAATTAAATATAAGATATTTAATTATATTACTTAAATATTATTTATTTAATTAGATTAATTATTATTATTATTATTTAATTTTAATATTAAATTAATCAAAACCTGTCAGGAGGACACGTTCCCAACTTCCCTCCAACTCCCTATCGATAGGGAGTGGGGGAAGTTATCACTCGAGATAATCCGTCATCTCTTCTATGAGAAGGATTGGAAGATGATCGATCATTCCATTTTTTGTGCAATTGGTGATTTGCTAAAAAAAAACTCTCTCTCTCAAATTCCCTTATTCTCTTCCAACTTTTGGAACCCTTCCCACCAAGGGAGATCTAAGTGGAACTCAGAGCCATAGGAGGCTTTCTAGGTTGCGTTGTCCTGTTGGAAAGGAAGTACAAAAGAGTTTTCTTGGTTGTTGTGTTGTTGTGCAAAAGGAGCAAGGACTTGCTGTTGAGAAACTACAAAGGTAATCACCTCTTTCCTTTTAGTTTAATTGTTACACAACATGTTTGTATGTTTTAGTTCCTTGTCAAATTAGATTAGATTCCTTCTTATTCTATATTTTTTATCCAATGTACTGGTATTTCTAGTAAACCAAAACAATCAAGTAATTACGATTTTAATCACGTTTCCGTTGCTCAAGGGGATTTGATTCCCATCATAACCATACCCTTAATTCAACCCTTGCCTTAGTCAATTAATTCAACTGTTATTTGATAGTTTAGTTTTTAACCCTTGTCCTTGTCACACTCAAGTTAAATTTTGTTAAAGCCTTATGCAATTTGAATTATTGGTTACCTTAAGTCTACTAAGAACACGCTTAGAATCTTGACTCTTCTATATGCCAATCCTTGTGGGATCGATATTCTTCTTATCACTTGCTGCAACAGAAGGGAATCGAAGTCCCCGCCGCGGAAGCGATTGCGAATCGCGCGTTCTTGATTTAGTTACAATGGAACTGCGTAGCTAGCCATTCTTTTATTTGGAACTGCGTAGCTGGCCATTCTTTGATGTCAGTATGATAACCTACATCATTCCCAATGAGTAGAATATCATCCACATAGAGAATTAGGAAAGCGACAGAACTATTGATGATTTTCTTGTAGACACAAGGTTCATCATCATTCTGGTCAAAACCATAAGATCTGATAGCCTCATCAAATCTTATATTCCAGGACCTAGAGGCTTGTTTCAGTCCATAAATCGACCTTTTAAGCCTGCAAACCTTTTGCTCTCGTCCTGGTTCAATGAACCCTTTGGGTTGGTCCATGTAGATGGTTTCCTCAAGATTGCCATTCAAAAAGGTTGTCTTGACATCCATTTGCCATACCTCATAGTCATAATATGCGGCAATGGCAAGAAAGATACGGATATACTTTACCATAGCAACAGGTGAAAAGGTTTCCTCAAAGTCAACCCCTTCAACCTGGGTATAACCCTTTGCTACTAGTCTAGCTTTTAAGGTTTGCACCTTCCCATCTACACCACGTTTTCTCTTGTAGATCTACTTACAACCTATAGGTTTTACCCCATCAGGCTTATCTACAAGATCCCAAACAGAATTGAAGTGCATAGACTCCATTTCTTGGTCCATGGCTATGACCCATTTGTCTTTGTCAATATCAACCATTGCTTGATTATAAGTCAATGGATCATCGCAGTTGTCATCTGGTATAACAACTTGGGTTTCAGCTAAACCCATGTAACGGTCAGGCTGTATCACAACCCTCCCACTACGTCGAGGCATACTAAACTCTTGAGATGGACCCTCTTGACTAGACAAACTAGTATCAACAACTCTTGTTGACGTACTAGTGTTCTTATTCGCAACCTTTGTTATTGTTCCGTCTAACTCACTCAACACTACCTTACTTTTTGGTTTGTGGTCCCTTATGTGGTCCTCCTCCAAGAAAGTGGACTTTGTCGACACAAAGACCTTATCTTCCTTAGGATCATAGAATAAACCACCTCTTGTTTCTTTTGGGTATCCTACGAATAGGCACAACTTTGAACGTGAATCCAACTTCTTTGGATTTGTCACAAGCACATGTGTTGGACAACCCCATATTCTGAAGTGACATAAACGACCTTTACGTCATTTTCAAAGTTCAAAAGGTGTTTCAGAAACACTTTTGGAGGGCACACTATTCAAAATGTATACAGCAGTTTCCACTGCATAACCCAAAAGGAACTAGGGAGATGAGCATAACTCATCATTGATCGAACCATGTCCAACAAGGTTCTATTTCTCCTTTCCGATAAACCATTTTGCTGTGGTGTGCCGGGAGCTGAGAGTTGGAATGTAATTCCATGTTCTATCATATAGTTCTGGAAATTTAAATCCATGTACTCTCCACCTCGATCCGATCGAAGTGTTTTAACTCTTTTACCTAATTGATTTTCAACCTTAACCTTGAATTCCTTGAACTTTTCAAGTGCTTCAGACTTGTGGTGCATTAGGTAAATATGCCCATATCTGGAATAATCATCTATAAAAGAGATGAAATATTCATATCCTCCCCTGACTTTAACATTCATCGGACCACAAAGGTCTGAATGTATAAGCTCTAGAGTATCTTTGGCTCTATGACCTTTTCCACTAAAAGGCCTTTTAGTCATCTTGCCTTCTAGGCAGGATTCACATACTGGCAAAGAATTTTCTTCTAACTCGTTTAGAAGTCCTCTCTTTACCAATCTCTCAATCCTATTGAGATTAATGTGACCCAATCTTAGATGTCAAAAATGAGCATTTTAGGAGAAATTAGTTCGTGTACTTGCAATTTTGTAAAATTCACTTGTTAAAACTATTTTAATTGAATTAAACCATTTGCAAATAATTCTCAAAAAGAGCAACACATATTACATCACTTTTCCAATGAAATAAACACTTTATTTAATTGAAAAGTAAAAGAAGTACAATGTTCTCTAAGGCAAGAAGTAAGATTTCTAATAAACCCTTAAGCTACATGTTATCAAATAACAGCTTTTCTTTGCCAGACAGTTGCTCTTTATCTGCTCCTTTTCCTCTTCTTCTGTATCTTCTTAAGTCCGTAAGTATGGTCATGCAGCTTCTTTTCCCGAGGATGAATCCTCCTGAGAACTTTTGGAATGAGCAAACAAATTTTCCTCTCCATTTTGTTGTCTCTTATCATCCATAAGAAATTGATAATTCTGCAGCTCATGTAGCAGAGAAGTCAGATCATACTCTATGTTGTTCATCGCTGCATTGCTACGGAATCGCTGAAAATTCTTCGGAAGAGATTCTAGGATGAACAAAATCTGACATTTCTCATATATGACCGCTCCGTTTAATTCCGCTATATTGAAGTGGGCAATCAGATTGAGAACATGTTCTCTCACCGATGTTCCTTCCTTCATACGTGCGTTATAAACGAACTTTAGGGCTTCATGCCGAATTTGTTTGGACGGTTGTCTAGACAAATTTAGCACAAAATCCATGATCTCTCGAGCTGAGACCTTGCCTCCCAAATTCTCTGGCTAAAACATCGGGTATGCTAGCGGATATATAGGCTTTGCCCTTTTCGTTGGCATTAATCCAATGCACATACGCATCCTCAATACCTTGAGATGCATTTTGAGCAGGAAATTGAGGACACTCCTCATTGAGAACGAACTTAAGATCATGTGTAACCAAGATTATGTTGAGTCCATCCCTCCAAGTCACTATGTTCTTTCCGGTTAACTTTTTCGCACCCAATAAGGAAATGATAGAGCTAGACATTTTTGCTGAAATATATACAAACAAACTTGTATGAGTTTTCTTGCTATAACTCTAATCCAATCATGTTTTACCTAATTATCAAATGATTCCTAGGTTGTTTATAATTTGCAATGATACTCCAAAGGTTTAGAATGTATGACATCAAGGGTAATCAAAAACACTCCTCCTCCGATCAAGACACTCTTGACCAAAACCTAACACCAGAATAACTCTTATTCTTATAGGTTTTAGTTACCATTTTTCGGTCTGGATACATACACAACTTATGTACCCCGTGAGTGTAACCCTTTGCCTTTAGATCCCAGAGTCTCGATCCAATAAAATCTGCCGAAGGGAGGACTAGATTGGAAAATAGTCTAAGGAAATCTTTATCCCTTTCGAGTGTCTACTGTGTTAGATCCCCTATGATCAAGCCCTCCGAAGGGATTGTCCGGTCCAGGGCCAAACTAGCGGTGACCATAGTGGTCTAACGTGTGTAACCTACAAAGAGACCGTAGGTTTTGTTTTCACTAAACCTGCTCCCACTCACTATAAGTACCCTCTCCATTCACCTTGGTATTGACTCATACAAACACCATCCGACGGGGGACGCTCCCGTTTGCGCCACGAGGCCAAGTATGAGTCTCACGGGGTGAACTTCTCGAAGATAGCGTAGGTGGAAAAATATGTATCTCATACACTTCTTCCTCCCACAGAATACTTTAAGTCTATAGGAATCTTTCTTAGGCTAAAACCCGGCTAATGGTTTTACCTAACTCTATCAACATAACTCTTATATTGATAATCAATATAACTCTTATATTAATTTTATCATAAGTTTGTTAATATAACTCCTTATATTAAACCTAGGATTTCTAGTTTATTAACCCCTTAATAAACCCGCTGACGCTAATGTAATTTAAAAGACTCTCTGATTAAATTTCACTCCCAGGTCAGTTTCCAGGTAGGGGTGTTCCGTTTCCGTCAACTTAAATACCCCAACCTAGACAGAACTTTCCTTAGAAAGAGATCCTCTTTTAATCATAGCTTGTAAATTACTTAGTTCCTAATTCTAATCTAATTAGAACTAGATAACCTAAGGTCTATTATTTCCAAGTTCTAAACACTTTACAACTAATAATTAACCTTAGGTGACATGCATACTATGTTATAGTGCTTGATCATTCATCACATGAATAATAAAACATTCATAGCATATTCATCTCATGAAATATAATGCATGTCAATGCTGTCCAAAAATTAATATAACAACCTTATGTTAATTAATCATGCAAACAATATAATATAACTCCTTATATTATAAATGATGCATGAAAATGCTTAACCTAAGGTGAGATTTCTAAAATACAAGCATACACTATGCATGACAATAATTACACAACAATTGCATAATTAAAATAGCAAAAATTAGACCAATTTTAGGACCCTAGAAATAATTTTAATTAATATAATCTAATTATATTAATTAAAATTAAAATTATTAAATATATTAAAATCAAACGTTTTTATAATTAATATAAATAATAAAATTTTGGTTTCTGCCCGTTGCTCCTCGCGTGAAACGTCTTCGGCGTTGCAACGCTGCTTTTGTCATTTTCTACCGAGCGTTGTGCAACGCCACAGCGTTGCAACGCTGTCGTCTTCTCCAACCGTGCGCCTGCCATAGTGGTGTTGCAATGCCGAAGGCAGCGTTGCAACGCCATTCACAGAACAGCCATAGGAATCTTCATTCCTTGCTCGTTTTCGCTCCGATCTTCTCAGCAACCGCTTTGCCTCGATCGACACGGACTTACAGACTCGATTTACAATTAAATTTGCCAAAAACACCGGGCCCTTACATTAAACATTTCAATGAAATTGTAAATCTAAGTGCCAAAATTGAAAACATCTAATTTCGCAAAAACTGTTCATACATCTCATGCACAAAACAGTAAATCCCACCTTGTTCTTGAAAAATCCAGAACATAAATCAAGAACGCAATTGGGCTCTAATACCAATTGAAGGGAATCGAAGTCCCCGCAGCGAAAGTGATTGCGAATCGCGCGTTCTTGATTTAGTTACAATAATAGAAATTTCAAGAATGTAAAACATGGATTAAGCATAAAATAAGAGTTTGGACAACAAAAAGTTACCTTTCAAGAACTTTTTTTCAAGTGTTCCTCTCTCCACGGTCACGATCTCAGCAACAAGAACTACAACGTGCGAAGACACGACAATCGGATCTTCTCCGTTGTTCTCTAGGTGAGGGAGGAAGGTGGGTTCCCTTTAGGAGATGTGATGTATTTTGAGAGAGATGTATGTTTTTGGAACTCTTCCAACAATACAATAAGGAGGCTAGTGATTCTATGAAAAAACCCTTTTTTTTTTTCTTAACCTAGTTGCATCTCATGCAACCATATATATAGAGAATTGGGATGGAAATGACCATCCTACCCCTCCTTTAATCTCTCTTTAGTATATAGTCTAAATCACATTAAAACTATATATTATATCAATTATATGATATATAATTGATATAACTCCTCATGTATGAAATTGAACACTTCAATTTCACTCCTAACTTTACACCCTCTATATTACCATGTTGAGCCAACGGAGGGATCTAATGGACCTACAGATCATGAGCTCCAATGATGTGAAATTAACTGATCAAACTCTTTGATCCAGTTAATCAATATTCATTAACTACAAGTCACTCCACTATAGACTTGTAGCTGCACTCTCCTCACTGTAGATATTATCGTGTCCACTAATATAGTCACTACCCATGAGTCGATCCTTTCACAGGTTGTTCGTAATCATAGCTGGGTCAAATTACCATTTTACCCCTGTGATTACCTCTTTGCTCCTTAAGCACCACTGATCCTCTAATGAACAACAAGTCTAAGGTCCCACCTTAGACTCATACCCTCATAGAGGGCGGGGCCCCGTTGTTCAAGACCTGGAGTCAGTTCTTAAGGGAACAACCTATCTAATTCCTTAGTATAGGAATGAGTGAATTCCACCTTGCACAGTTAAGTTCCCAGCTACCTATGAGGTTCTGTCCCTGAGAAGGTAGGCTTATTGAGTCTGCTACAGGCCACTCTCACCCATACTAGTCTAAGGACAAACCCCTATAAGCAGGAGTTCTTAACTTGCTCAGAATTCAGGTCGAGTTACAAATGACCATCTATAAATTACTAGTCTTATCCTGTTAACGGTGTTATACTTGTTAGACTAATAATTTGCGATCCAGTCTTGTATGAACTCTTCATACAGGATGCCCCACTCGCATGTCAACTACATGAATGAGTTGGATTACCTCATTTGTACTAATTACAAAGTGGGTCGCATCCATAGTGTTACCAGAATGAGGTTTCAACCTTATTCTTATACCATAGACTATTTAGGTTATAATCTTGAAGTGAACCCAAATAGTGTTCACTACACTGATTTCAAGATAAATGTTATAACCTTAGAGCTTAGTTTATTGGATTTATAAAAGCAAGACTGTAATCTTATCAAAACAAATAACACTTTATTTAATTGATCAAAATTACATAAGTTTAGGGCATAAATCCCAACAGCAACCCATTAGGGCGTTGTTGTTCTTAGGACATTGCTCCTTACACAGATGAACCCATGCCTGAAAGGTAACAAACCCTTCTTAGAGTTCTGCATCTTATATCGTATCAACATATTCTCGAAATATGATTCATAAAAAAGGGCTAGCGTTTATTTCTTCCGATTTTGGACAATCTGGTATCGAGAACATATTGTGCTTCTCTCAAATCTTTCATTTGGAATTGTGTAACTAGCCATTTTTTAACGTCCGTGAGGAATCCTACATCATTGCAAATGAGTAGGATATCATCCACATACAACACTTGAAATGCGACAGTGTTATTGATGATTTTCTTATAAACACAAGGCTCATCAAGACTTTGACTAAAGCCATGAGATTTGATAGCCTCATCAAACCTTATATTCCAAGACCTTAAGGCTTGTTTCAGTCCATAAATAGACCTTTAATGCCTGCAGACCTTTTGCTTCTGGCCTTGTTCAATGAACCCTTTGGGTTTGTCCATGTAGATGTTCTCGTCAAGATTCCCATTCAGAAAATCTGTCTTGACATCCATCCTAGTCATAATATGCAATAATGGCCATAACGATCCTGATAGACTTTATCATGGCAACAGGAGAAAATGTTTCCTCATAATCTACCCCTTCTCGTTGGTTAAAACCCTTTTCCATAAGTCTAGCTTTGAAGGTTTGCACCTTCCCATGTACACCACGTTTTCGCTTGTAAATCCACTTGTAACCTATAGGTTTTACCCCATCAGGTTGGTCCTCAAGCTCCCAAATAGAATTGAAGTACATAGACTCCATTTCATTGTCCAAGGCTTTAATCCATTCGTCCTTGATACATGCGTTTGGCTGAAACCCAAGTCGTCATACCTGATGATGACTGTGGGCGGCGTCTCAATGTCATATCGCTCAACGCCTACTCCCGCGTCGCACTGTGCATAACGTTGAGATGCTGCTCCTAGCATCTGAACATTGCGCCTGCAACAAGCCTTTGTCTGCAAGCAAGGCGTTGAGACGTTGTTGCACAACGTCTGAACGTCGTGCTCTGTACAGAACATAATACCTTCTGTTCTTAGGTCGTTTTCGCTCCGTTCTTCACAACAACACCTTGCCACGATCGACAGAGACTTACAGACTCGATTTTATAATCAAATTTGCCCAAAACACGAGACCCTTACATTGAACTTTTCAACGTAATTGTAAATCTAATATAGGTGCCAATAACGAAAACATTCAATTTTGCAAACCCTAACATTCATCACATGAATTGTAAAGATCACATACCTAATTTTATGAAATTTTCAAAACACAATGGAAAGCAAAGGGATGACTCTAATACCAATTGATGGGATTCAATCCCGCAGCGGAAGCGATGTGAATCACATTGCTCCGTTGTGTTACTCGAAAACTACTTAAAATTGGCATACATCACATGCAAATCAGTAGGCATTAAAGTGAGGAAAAACAGTGACTAACCTCTTGAAGAACCTTTCTTCTTGTTTTCCTCCTCCGGTGATAAAAATCTCTATGATCTCTCTCGATCTCCTCAACGATTTCGATCCAAGAACAAAGAGAAGAAGAACAATCACTTCCACTAAGTCTTCTCGGTTGTTCTCCGGCGGATGAGGGAGAATGGTGGGATTCCCTCTTGATTTTGGGTGGAGAGAATAAAGAGATTTTGAGAGGATTTGGAAACTCCAATTCCAAAAAAAAAAAAGTGAGAATGGCTTAAAGATTGCTTCACAAAACATCGTTTCATAGTTGTGTGTAGTGGAGATAAATTCTCTACCGAATTACCATTTAACCACAACTATATAATATCAAAATCATATTTGCATAATTATATAATATAAGGTATTACATACCTTATTATACAAATCTCATTTGCATCATGTGGCATTAAAAATTGAATCACTTTCAATTTTACTTCTCTCAAATTGATTTATCCCACTAAGCGTTAATTCCATAATTAGGCTTATAGTATAGTTTAATATGAATCTCATTCACACTAAACTGTATATAATATCAATTATATCTCATTTAAATGACATAAATACCCTTTATGTGAATTGAACACTTCAAATTCACTCCAAACTTTATACCCTCATTAATTCCATTATTGAGCCAACCGAGGGACCTAATGGGCCTACAAATCATGAGCTCCAATGATTCGAGATTGACTGACCAAACTCATTGATCCTGTCAATAACCATTCATTAACTATGGGGTCACTCCACTATAGCCTCGTAGCTGCACTATCCTCACTATAGGACAAGTTGTGTCCATCGATATAACAAATACCTATGAGTCGACCCTTCACAGGTCGTTCGTAGTCAAGGCTGGGTGAAATTACCATTTTACCCTTGTGCCTACCTTTTGCACCTTAAGTACCACTGATCCTCTAATGAACAACTTGTTTATCGTCCTACCATAAACAACGTCCCTCTTGGGCCAATGAGAGGGTGCAACCTCGTTGTTCAAGCCCTAGAGTCAGCACTTAAGGGAACAACCCATCTAGCTTCCCTATGTCGGGAACGAGTGAATTCCTTCTTGTGAAGTTAAGTTCCCAGCTAGCCACATTGTTCTGCCCCTAAGAAGGTAGGCATATTGAGTGGCAACTCTTGCTTACTCTCATCCGTAGACAGGAGTACGTAACTCGCTCAAGATTAAGGTCGAGTCACTAAGCGTCATTTACGAATTTGTTAGTCATATGCTGTTAAAGGTGTTACATCAGTTGGTATAACAACTCACGTTCCGGTCTTGTACAATCTCATTGTATAGGATGCCCCCACTTGCATGTTCACTACATGAACGAGCTGATCACCTCGTTTGTATTAAATACAAAATGGGTCGCATCCATAGTGTTACCAGGATGAGGTTCCCAACCCTATCCATATATTGTACATCATTGGAGTCATTTACTCGAATGTGATCTTACTTGTGTTTCCATTACACACCGTTCAAGCTCTCATAAACATGAATGACCTTGAAACTTAATTTATTTGATTAAGTTAGAAATGCGATATACAATATTTGATGGAAAAATAACGGCTATTTATAAAAATCAAAATGTTACAAACGACACAAGTTTAGGGCATAAACCCCAACAGGAATTGCGAGTAGGGGCATCATGTGCGATGAGTTCGTACAAGACCAAACCATAAATTATTAGCCTACTGATGTAACATCGTTAACAGAATACGTCTAATAGTTTATAGATGACCATTAATGACTCGACCTAAATCCTAAGCAGGTTACGAACTCCTATTTTTGGGGGTTTGTCCTTAGACTAGTGTGGGTAAGAGTGGCCAGAGATGCAGACTCAATATGTCTACCTTCTCAAGGACAAAACCTCGTGGGGAGCTGGGAACTTAACTCCGCAAGATGAAATTCCCTCGTTCTCAAGCTAGGAACTTTAGATAGGTTGGTTATCTTAAGGGTTGTATCCAATTCTTGAACAACAGGGCCCCACCCTCTCATTGGCTCGGAAGGGACATTTGTTTGTGGTACGACCATAAACTAGTTGTTCACTAGAGCATCAGTGATACTTAAGGAGAAAAAGGTAATCACAGGGTTAAACGGTAATTTGAGCCAACGTGATTACAAACAACCTGTGAAGGGTCGACTCATGGGCAATGGTTAAATGAATGGACAAAACTTTTCGTACTTTGAGGAGAGTGCAACTACGAGCTTGTAGTGGAGTGACTCATAGTTAATGATGTTGGGATGTATGTCCTAACTCGATTTGTTTGTAATATTACCAATTGAAATAAATAAGAGTTATTTCTTTCATCACTTTGTGTCTCGCATAATTACAAACTCTATTCAATATACTAAGCTCCAGGGTCATTGAATTTATGAGAGAACTAAAACTTGAACGGTGTGTGGTGGACACACAGTAAGGATCACGCCGAGTTAATGACCCGAACGGTCTATAGTATATGGATAGGATTGGAGACCTAATCCTGGATACGTTGTGGATGCGACCCGCTTTGTATTAGATATAAACGAGTTGATCCGACTCGTTCATGTGGTTGACATGTTAGTGGGGGCATCATTTGCAATGAGATTGTACAAGAACGGACCGTGAATTATTAGACCTACTTATGTAACACCGTTAACAGTATAGGACTAATAACTTCATGGATGACCATTAGTGACTCGACCCTTAATCCTGAACATGTTACGGAATTTTATCTGAGGGGGTCTGTCTTTTGACTAGGACAGGTGAGGGTGGTCACAGTTACTCGCCCAATATGCCTATCTTCTCAGGGACATGACCACGTGGACAACTGGAAACTTAACTACGCGAGATGGAATTCACTCGTTCCCGACTTTAGGGAAACTAGAGGGGTTGTTCCTTTAAGTGTTGTCTCCAAGGCTTGGACAACAGGCGCCCACCCTCTCACTGGCCCGAGAGGGGTGTTGTATATGGTTTGACCATTACAACGTTGTTGGTCATTAGAGGAGCAGTAGGGATTTAAGGAGCAAGAATTAGACACAGGGGTAAAACGGTAATTTGACCCAGCAGTGTCTACGAACAACCTGTGAAGGGTCGACTCACGTGCATTGGTTATATCAATGGACACAACTTCTCTTACAGTGACGGGAGTGCAACTGCGGGGTTTAGTGGAGTGTTACCGTAGCTAATGAATGTTGAATAACCGGGTCAAAGAGTTTGACAGGTTAGTGTAAGATCATTGGAACTCATCACATGTAGGTCCATTAGGTAATTCGGTTGGCTCAAACTGGATAAATAGAGGGTTTGCGTTTTGGTGTGGATTTGAAGTGTTGAAATTCATTAAAGGGTATTTATGTCATTTAGATGAGATATGATTGACATATTATATAGTTTAATGTGAATGAGAATAATAATAAACTATAGGTTAGCCTAATTGTTTAATTAGGGCTAATTTGCAGAAATTGGATTGAGAGAAATTAAATTGAATGTGATTCAATTTAAAATCCACAATTATACATATTTGATTTGTATAATGAGATTTTAGATATCTTATATTATATGTGGTTATACAAATATGAGTTGCATAACCTATGGTTGTGGTTAAATGGTAAATAGGTGGAGATTTCAACTCCACCTATCACCATTATATAAACCTTTTGCAAGAAGGATTTCATACACAATTGGCTCATTTTTTGGATTTCTCACCAAAAAGCTTTAGTAATTATCTCAACCTTCTCTCAATTCTCTCCTCCCCTTTCACTAAAAGGATTCCCACCTACTCTCCTTCTACAAAAAAGAGAATATGAAGAGTTCGTGACCAAAGAGAACAATTGGCCCTTTTCGTAGGTGTCCGGGTAGTTCATTTGTTCGAGGAGATCGAGTTCGTTGAGATCGTGAACATGAAGAGTTCGTGACCAAAGAAGGAAAACGTGAAGAAGAGTTCTTCAACAAGTAAGTAGCGTAATTCTCTTGTTGTTTTCTTTCTAAAAGCATGTTTAACCTAGAATTTATGTGATAAATTTGATTTTAATAAAACGTTTTTCACAACGATACCACAACGAATCAATTGTCCTTCCGCTGCGTGGGATTTTCATTTTCATCAAATGAATGTTCGTCAACTGGGTCAAAGAGTTTAATCGGTTCACCTCGTATCATTGAAGCTCATGAACTGTAGGTCCATTAGATCCCTTCATAGGCTCATCATCAAAATATCGAGGGTATAAAGTTTTGGAGAGAACTTGAAGTGTTCAATTTCGTAAATGAGAGTTATATCGATTATATGTGATATAATCGTTATAATATATAGTTTAATATGAATATGATTCATAATAAACTTTTACTATATTTAGATTAATTTCTAAACATAGTTTTAGGGTGAAATTGTTTATATTAAATATTAGAGGAAATAATTGAATTGAGAGAAAAATCGAATATGATTTAATAATGCAATTATGCAAATATGATTTGCATAATAAGGTATGAGATACCATATATTATGCAATTAGTTGGATAATGGATGGAGGAAGTTATCATCACCCTAACTCCCTATATAATGATTCATGTAGATGCATTTTGAAGTTGATTGTCTCTTTTTTGGAAATACAAATTTTCAAATCACTAAAACTCTCTCAATTCTCTCTACACTTTATTCTCTTCCAAACGCAAAAGAGATTCTACTATTTTCCCTCTCCTAGAAAACAACGGAGAAGTCTTAGTGGAGGTGTTCGAGTTGATCGTTGTGATCGAAGTGCAAGCACGGGATTAGAGAATGAGCACTAGAAGAGGTTTCTTCAAAAGTAATTCATTTTCTTCAAATTATGCTTAGCCTTGATGTTTTTTGTTTTTTGTGTATAATCCATTACGTAATTGCGAGCAAAAGCGATTCCAACGCTTCTTCTACGAGATTCGATCCCCTCATAATGAGCGGGATATTGGTGCTGATTTCTTTCAACATATTCAAGAATTTATCAAAATGAGCTTCCCTGGGTTTCTTTCTTTTCAACCTCTTTGTGAATGGTTTTGCTTTTTCAATAGTTTTTTCAAGCTTTTCACTTTCCCTAATTTGAGATTCTACCTCACTATCTACTTTCTTTTCTTCCTTAAACATAGTATGGGTCTTATCTTCTTGCAATTTTTCATTCTCACTCTTGTCCAAAGATCTCGAACTTCGCAATGTTATGGCTTTCACTTGTTCCTTTTCTTCTCTCTTTTGATTTTCAATATCAGTAGAGAGTGTTCCTGAGGGTCTTGCCCTTAACTCAATGGCTATTTGGCCCATCGATATCACCAAATTTCTTATGGAAGCTTGCTGACTTTGAAAGATTTCTGTAGTGGTGGCCATAAATTCATTCATTAAGTTATTCTCTAATGTATTAGGTACATGTTGAGGTAACATACACTTTTGCTGATAATTTTTATTTCATAATCATGGTGGATGATTCACTCCTTCTTGCGGAGAAGTATGGGAATTACTTCCGTGACCTCCCCAAGAAAACTTTAGTGCTTTCTCCATCCTTGATTGTAGGTTTGAGAATAAGGATTATTTCTTCTTCGATTTGAATTTCCTAAGTAATATAGTGAGCAACGGTTGCAAGAACACAATTCAAATGCATGCCCTTCTCCACAATAGCTACATGAGTCAATTATCTCTGAGCTATGTGTACTTAAAGAGATTTGGCTTACATTACCCATTGCCAATTTTTTTAACATAATGGTCATGGATGAGATTTGTGTAATAATTGCAGTTAAGGCATCTAATTCCATCAAACCTTTATTTTTCATTCCAGGATTGCTTCTTACATCACCCCATTGACAATTGTTGGATGAAATTCTTTCATGAATTTCATATGTTTCATTATAGGTCTTTGACAATAAAACCCCATTAGCTGATGTTCAATCCATGATAGAATGTTTCCATTGGAATACAATGAGGTAAGTCATGGTGAAGACATTTTCTAAGTAAGTCTTTAATCTTTCTCATGCCTCACTCAAGGTTTCATTGTTGGAAAGAAATTATTTCCTTTCTAAATTTGGCATTTTGGGTGAGTGGAAAATATTTTATGAGAAATTTTTCAGTAAGAGTATTCCAAGAATCAACTGCTCCAAGGGGAAGTGAAATTAACCATGTCTTGGTTGCATCTCTAAGAGAATAAGGAAACAAACTCAACCATAGTGCATCTTTAAACACTCCTGGCAAAATGAATGAATCACTGACCTCTAAGAAATATTTCACGTGAAGATGAGAGTCTTCAGTAGATAATCCATGAAATTTCTCTATTGTTTGTAATATTTGGAACATCACAAGTTTAAACGCAAAGGTATGAGAATGAATTTCAGGTCTAATTACGCTTGGATTCAATTCATCTACCAGTGGGTTTGCATATGTTTTAATGCTCTTTCTCTATCATTTGCTAGTTCAATGACATTAGCAGGAGATACGACCTGGTGACTGGCGTTTTGTAAGATATGGTGTTGTGTGTGACGCAGTAGATGATGCGCTAATGAAGCAGTAGAAATATAGGCAAATAAAAATGATGCAGTAAGAGTTAAAAACAACACATAAACATTTGTCACCCATCACATCTGCCCAAGTGTAAGTAGATGCGCCAACAAGTTATACTTGGGAGCATTCCAGGGTTGAATCCAAAGGGAATAAATCTGATTAACATTTGAGATGCAAGTGAAATTTATACAAGTGGAATGTGTGCGACGCGGTAGCAAGATACAAGAACAAAAGATGGATGGTTGATGTTTTCAGAGTAAACAACAAGAAATAAAATAAGGTAGATAACTATAAAGAGTGCAAGACTTGGTTTTTTGGTTGCCCTATGTTGAACCGCATCCTAATTGTTTTACCTCCATTTTTACTCCCCACTTGGTGATTATAGGCAAGGGATCCATTGAATGCCTCCCTCCCGGTATCACATTCATGTTCAACACAAGTTGGATTCCTCTATACTTTAAATCAATGAATTACTGCCCCTTTTTAGGCTACAAGTGGTAAAGTTATCCCTAAAACAACCTAGCAAACTATGTTTACCCTTGCTCTACATGAGTATTTCGACATGCCTTGACCATCCCGATGCCTAAAACATGCTACTACTCCATGTCGGTTGATCAAGCAGACAAGAGCAATTTAAACATAACAACTCTCAAGTAGAAGAACACCAAAAAGTTTCATAGAAATCTCAGTTCAAAAGGATAAATTACAACAAGGGCGTTGAACCAATCCTTACATGAAAAACTAACACATTCTTGAAATTAAAGAAACTAACATTAAAAAGAAAAACATGTTGCTTGAAATATAATAAAATAGTAAAAAGACTAAGGTCGATGAAAAATTGAAGTAGTGGACTGTGATAGATTGTTGCTACCTCTTAAGCTTCTTCAACTCCTTTAACTCTTTAATTGTGTTGTAATTCCACCATTTTAGTTTCTGGAGGTTGAAGATGAAGATGAAAGGATGGTAAAGGAATAAGATGATCGTGGGGAATGGGTATCTAGGAATAAGATGATCGTGGTGAATGGTGTTTGGGTTTGTGCCCTAAAACTCGTAGTTTGTAATTTTGTTCTAATTATTGTAATAAAGTGTTATTATTTCAACAAAGAGTTATTACTCGTTATTTATGATATTGCCCTTGTTTTAACCCTAAATCCAATAAACTAAACATCCAAGGCTATAAAATGTATCTTGAACTAAATGTAGTATACATATAAAGGATCTCGGTTTGAGATACAACCTAAAGGGTGTATAGTAAGGGGATAAGATTTGGGTACCTTACCCTGGTAACACTATGGATGTGGCCCACTTTGTATATGATAAAAATACTGTGATCCAAACGTATTCGTGTAGATAACATGTGGGTGGAGATATCCTATGTAATGTGATTACATAAGATAGGACCGCGAAATAGTAACCACTAGATGTAACTCCGTTGACTAGCTAGATTTCTATTTCACTAGGATGACCTAGGAAACTTGATCTCAATCCTGAGCGGGTTACGAATTCCTGTTTGCGAGGGATTGTCCTTTGACTAGTATGGGTGAGAGTGGCCAGATTCACCGACTCAATATGCCTACCTTCTTGGGGACATGACCGAAAGAGCGGCTGGGAACTTAACTTAGCAAGATGGAATTCACTCCTTCCCGCCGACTAGGGTAAGTAGATGAATGTTCCCTTGAGTGGTTTCTCCGGCACTTGAACAAAGGGCCCGACCCTCTCATTGGCCCGAGAGGGACTTCTATTTGTTGGTAGGACCACAAACAAATTGTTCATTAGATGACCACTAGTTCTTAAGGTACAAGATGTAACCTAGGGATAAAACTGTAATTTGACCCAGCTGGTGTTACGAACATTCGTGAAGGATTGACTTGTCGTTATTTGTCAATATCCATGGACACAAAAAAATATCTGCAGTGAGAAGAGTGGAGCTGTGAGACTTTAGTGGAGTGGTCCCGCAGCTAACGAATGTTGGTAAGGAGGTTAATGAGATTAACCGAATAGTCTCGTATCGTTGGAGCTTCTAATCTGTAGGTCAATTAGGTCCACCTTCTAGCTCGTAAAGGGTTCTTAAATCGTTTGAATTTGAAATGTTCAAAATTCATTAGGGAATAAATTTAAGAATTATAATATAAAGTTTTGGAACTATATATTATAAATTTAATGTGAATCTGATTCATATTAATTTATATGAGAGAATTAAATATTTGAAAGAATTCAAATATTAATCTAAATGTGAATGTGATTCATATTGAAAAACTATGGGTTAAAATATTAATGTGCATAAGATGTGCATTAAAACTATAGATTAGAGGTGAGATAGATTAAATGTGATTTAATCTATGATGTTAATTAAATGTATGATATTTGGTTAAATTCTTAGTTGAATATGATTTAATTAATTTAATTTAATAAATTAATTAATTAATAAAAGGGAACGTGTCAGGAGGACACGTTCCCTCCTTCCCCACTAACTCCCTATTGATAGGGAGTCGGGAAGAACACCTCTTCCTTTAAGCTCTCTATACAGAGAACTGGATGAACGATGATTTTGGTGCAATTGGCTAAATTGCTGGAAAAATCCTCTCTTCCAAAATTCCCTTCCTCTTCCAATTGTTGGATCTCTTCCCACCTAGAGAGATCTAAGTAGTACTCAGAGATATTGAAGGTTCCCCATTTTGGTTGTATTCTGTTAAAAGAAAAGAACAAAGAAGTGTTCTTGTGTTGTTGTGCAATTGGAGCAAAAGTTTGTTGTGTTGCAAATTGAAACTACAAAGGTAATTAAATCTTGATTTTTTCACAATGTACGTTTTTACACAATGTACTGGTATTAATTAATTATTTAATAGCATGTTTGCATGACTAATTTCCATGCCTAATTAGATTAGGAAATGTATGCTTATTCTCTACTTTTACACAATGTACTGGTATTTATGTTTAACCAAAATAAACAAGCAATTACGATTTCAAATCATGTTTCCGCTGCTCAAGGAGATCGGATCTCCATGAAATGGATTCTAATAGATACCCTAAAACTTGTTGGTATTTTTTGTCCTAATCTCGTGTTTGTAATATATTGTTTGAAATTAATAAGAGTTATTCATTTTATCACTTTGTGTCTCGCAATATTTATAAACTTTTCCAATAAACTAAGCTCAAGGGTCATTGAATTTATGAGAGAACTAAAACTTGAACGGTGTGTAGTGGACATACAGGGAGGATCACGTTCGGGTTAATGACCCGAACAGTCTACAGTATATGGATAGGGTTGGAGACCTAATCCTTGATAGACTGTGGATGTGGCCCGCTTTGTATTAGATACAAACGAGGTGATCTGACTTGTTCATGTGGTTGACATGCGAGTGGAGGCATCCTGTGCAATGAGATTGTACAAGATCGGACCGGGAATCATTAGACCTACTGATGTAACACCGTTGACAGTAAGGACTAATAACTTCGTAGATGACCATTAGTGACTCGACCTGAATCCTTGGTGTGTTACGGACTCCACATGCGCGAGGTCCGTCCTTTGACTAATACGGGTGAGGGTGGTCACGATTACTCGCCCAATATGCCTATCTTCTCAAGGACGGAACCAAGTAAGGAGTCGGGAACTTAACTACGCGAGATGGAATTCACTCGTTCCGCTTTTAAGGAAACTAGAGGGGTTGTTCCCTTAAGCGCTGTCTCCAGGGCTTGGACAACGGGCGCCCACCTTCTCACTAGCCCGAGAAGGGTGTTGTGTATGGTTGGACCTTCACAATATGTTGTTCATTAGATGAGCAGTGGGGACTTAAGGAACAAGAGGTAGACACGAGGGTAAAGCAGATGAATTTGACCCGGTAGTCTCTCTGAACAACTTTGTGAAGGGTCGACTCATGGGCATTGGTTATATCGGTGGACACATAATATTCTCGCACCGACGGGAGTGCGCGACTACGGGCTATAGTGGAGTGTTACCGTAGCTAATGAATGTTGGTTAAGCTGGTCAAAGAGTTTGACAGTTAATCTCGGATCATTAGAGCGAAATCAGTAGGTCCATTCGGTCCCTCGGATGGCTCAATGTGGGTTAAAAGAAGGGTTAATGTTTTGGTATGAAATTGAAGTGTTCAATTTCACTTTAAGGACATTTATGTCATTTATATGAGATATGAATGATATAATATATAGTTAATGTGAATGAGATTCATAATAAACTATAGGTTAGCCTAATTGTTGAATTAGGGCTAATTGGAGAATTTAATTGAGAGCAATTAAATTGGATATGATTCAATTTAATTAATCCACAATTAATGCAAACGAGATTTGCAATATGAGATATGAAATATCTTATATTATGTGGTTATGCAAATGAGATTTGCATAACCTATGGTTGTGGTAAAGTGGTTATAATGTGGAGATTTTAACTCCATCGTTCCACTATTTAAACCCTTTGCAAGAAGGGATTTTTGAACCATTCTTTTTTTTTTTTATTTTATTTTCATCAAAGAAGAGAAGAAGAATTCTCTCTACTCTCTCTCAATTCTCCTCCCTCTCCAAGACTCCAAAAGTTCCCACAAACTTCCCTTTTCCAAAAGAGAACAACCGAGACTCCAAGTGGTGATGTTCGAGTTCCGTTCGTGGGAAGAGTTCATTGAGATCGAGAAGCACGAAGAGTTCGTGATTTGAGGAAGAAACTTTGAAGAAAGTCTTCAACAAGTAAGTACCTCTATTCTTACTTTTTTTCTTCCATTTTCAGCATGTTTAGCCTAGATCTATAGTAGATCGGTTTTAAAAAAATCGAGTTGCGTATTGATACCACGACGATTAAATCGTCTTCCACTGTGCAGGGATTTTCATTCCCTTCAATTGGTATCAGAGCCATTTCGATGGTTCTTCATTTATGTACTGTTTTTGTTAAAATTAGGTGGGTATTTGCCTTAATTTCATGAGATGAATGTTGGTTTGCTTAAATGAATGTTTTTTATTTTTGACATTATAGATTTATTTTCTGTTTGATGAAATCAAATGTAAAGGGCCCGTATTTTTTGGGCATTTTAGAAAATAAATCGAGTCTGTAAGTCCGGATCGTTCGTGGCAAGAGTTGCTGTGAAGAAATCGGAGCGGAAACAGGTGGATTTTGGTGAAAGAACAGCAAAGAGTTTGTTGTTCTGTCGATGACGTTTAGACGCTGCCCTACGCTGTCTCAACGCTGCCTTTGCGGACGGAGGCCCTACAGCTTAGCAGCGTTGCAACGCCGCTGGCGTTGAGAACGCAGCTCGACGCTGGAGGCGACAGCATTGCAACGCTGCACGCGTTGAGGAGCGGTTGCAGCTTCAATTTCGCGAAGACGTGGGCGTGAATTCTTTTAGTGGGCAGTTTGTTTTGTAATTTTAATTATTTTATATTTTATAAAATGTAATTTATTTATTTATTTTATTATTTTATTAAATAATGTTAATATAAGTGTTATATTAATGTTATTTAATTAAATAATTGCCCTAAATGCCAAAAATGGTCCATTTTTGCTTTGTTTAATTATTTTATGCATGAGATGTATATTTTAATTAATTTCTATGTGCATAATGTATGTCATATAGATTTAAAATGTCACCTTAGGTTAAACATTTCATGCATCATATTTATATTATAAGAGTTATAATATATAGTATGCATGATAGGATTATATTATAAGAGTTATAATATAATCTATGCATGATTTAATTTATTTAAATATAAGTGTTATATTTTTAAATTAAAAGCATGCTCATGCATTTAATTCATCTGATGAATGTATGTTATAATATAGTATTATTCATGTGATGAATGATCAAGCATTATAACATAGAAATGCATGCAATCTAAGTTAATTATTAGTTTTAAAGTGTTTAGAACTTGAATAATTAGACTTAGGTTTTCTATTTTCTAATGAGATTAGAAATTAGGAAATCAAATATAACCTTTGAATGAAGACTGACAAGTAACTCTATCTAAGGAAGGTTTTGTCTAAGGCTGGGGTATTTAAATTGACGCTTGCGGAACACCCATACCTGAAAACCGACCTGGGAGTGAATTCGGTCCGGTGATTCTTAGGTTATATTCTTGTGAGTGTCGTTAATTAAGAGTTAATTTATTTACTCACATAGATCTAAGTTATAATGTGATTATAGACTTAAGTAAATACCATATAAGAGTTATATTGATAGACTTAGGTAAATTTTCGCCGGTTTATCTAGGTCAATCCCTATTAAAATTAAAGTGTTGAGTGAGAGGAAATATAATGTATGAGATAAATTTGAATTTCCAACCACAAATCTTCGTTAAATCCGCACCGTGAGATCTATACTCGGCCTCGTGGCGCAAATGGGAGCGTCCACCTTCAGGTGGCATTTGTATAGGTCAATATCATCGTGGACGGAGAGAGTACTTATAGTTAGTGGGAGCGGCACTTGTGAAAACGAGACCCACGGTCTCTTCTTTCGATTCACACCGTGAGACACCTATGATCCGCTGCTAGTTTGGCTGGACCGCACAATCCCTCCGGAGGGCTTGATCATGGGAGTCGAACACCGTGAATTCCCAAAAGGGATACAGTTTCCTGGTTGGTTTTCCTTCTTGGTTCACCCTTCGGTGGCTATTGTTTGGACGAATACTTGGAAATTTAAAGACTGAGGGTAACACTCACAGAATTCGTTAAGTGTTAATGAATTCGACCGAACAATGGTAATTGGACGCCTAATGGAATAAGAGTTATTATGGGATTAGGGTCTGATCGAGAAAGTCTCGTCCTAGAGGAGGAGTGTTCTGTTCACCCTTCGGTGGCGGTCATTCTAAACCTTTAGGGTATCATTGCAAAATTTTGAATGACCGAGGGATTATGAATCAATTTTGCGAAAACTTGATTGGATTTCAAATGTTTTTTGCGAGACTAATACAAAGTTTTTCTTATTTTTCAGCTAAAAATGTCTAGCGCAATAATAGCATTACTCGCATCCGATAAGTTAGTGGGAGATAACTACCAAAGATGAAAAAACAACATAAACACAATTTTGGTAACTGATGACATAAAGTTCGTGATATATGAGGAGTGTCCTCAGATGCCGGGCTTGACCGCGTCGCAAAGTGTTCGCGATGCGTACGATCGGTGGATCCGTGCCAATGAAAAGGCCAAGGTCTACATAATTTCCAGCATTCTGATGTATTGGAAAAGAAGCATGAGCTGATGGTTTCCGCCAAGGAGATCATGTAGTCCTTGCAGGAAATGTTTGGACAACAGTCCTTTCAGGTCCGACATGACTTGCTCAAGTACGTCTTCAACGCACGGATGAAAGAGGGTCGTCTGTTCGTGAACATGTTCTAGACATGATGACCCACTTTAATCTGCCTGAGATGAACGAGGCTTCGATTGACGAGTCGAGCCAGGTCAGTTTTATTCTAGAGACTCTTACGAAGAGTTTCCTTCAGTTTCGTAGCAATGTTGTTATGAACAAAATTAGCTACACTCTGACTACCCTCCTCAATGAGCTACAGAATTTCCAATCCTTGAACAGGGTCAAGGAATTTGAGGCAAATGTTGCCTACAGGTCTTATCACAGGGGTTCGACCACTGGAACGAAACCTGTTGCTCATTCACGCCCGAAAGGGAAGAAGATGACAAAGAGGGGTAAAACTGACCGAGTTGCCGCCCACAAGGGCAAGAAGGTCAAGGACGTTGCAGAGAAAGAAAAGTGTTTCCACTGCAATGGGGGCGGACACTGGAAGAGGAACTGTCCCAAATTCTTGGTCGAGAGGAAGAGTCAAGGTAAATGTGATTTACTTGCGACAGAAACATGTTTAGTGGAGAGTAGTGACTCTGCCTGGATATTGGATTCGGGCGCCACTAACCACGTTTGTTCTTCTCTTCAGGGGATTGATTCCTGGCAGCCGCTGCAAGAGGGTGAGGTGACTCTACGGGTTGGATCCGGGGAGCTTGTCTCTACTGCAGCGATCGGCACGGTGAAGCTACACTTTGGCGGGAAGTACTTATTGTTGGACAATTTGTACATAGTTCCAGGGTTTACTAGAAACCTTGTTTCCATTTCCTGCTTAATTGAACATTGTATTTATGTTTCCTTTGAATCTAGTAAAGCGTTTATTTCCTTCAAAGGCAATGTTATTTGTTCAGCTTCACTCGAACATAATCTGTATGTTTCGAAACCTAATTCGGTCAAAAGTGTTTTGAATACTGAATTGTTTAAAACTGTAGAAACACGAACTAAGAAAGCGAAAGTTTCTCCAAAAGAAAGTGCCCATCTTTGGCATCTACGGTTAGGCCACATTAATCTCAATAGGATTGAGAAACTAGTGAAGAGTGGACTTCTAAACGAGTTGGAAGAAAACTCTTTGCCGGTGTGTGAGTCATGCCTTGAGGGCAAAATGACCAAACATCCTTTTAGTGGAAAATGATATAGAGCCAAAGAGCCTCTTGAGTTAGTACATTCTGACCTCTGTGGTCCGATGAATGTTAAAGCTCAGGGCGGTTATGAGTATTTCGTGACTTTCATAGACGATTACTCCAGATATGGGTATATTTACCTAATGCACAAAAAGTCTGAAACTCTTGAAAAGTTCAAGGAGTACAAGATCGAGGTTGAGAACCTCTTAGGTAAATCGCTTAAAACACTTCCGATCGGATCGAGGTGGAGAGTACATGGATCTTGAATTTCGGGACTATATGATAGAACAGGAATTACGTCCCAACTCTCAAATACCGTATGCCACAGTAGAAATGGTGTATCGGAGAGGAGAAATAGAACCTTGTTGGACATGGTTTGGTCGATGATGAGCTATGCTCGTCTCCCTGATTCTTTTTGGGGGTACGCAGTAGAGACTGCGGTTTATATTTTTAACAACGTTCCGTCGAAGAGTGTTTGTGAAACACCTTTTCGAGCTCTGGAGTGGACGTAAAGGCAGTTTACACCACTTCAGAATTTGGGGATACTCGCTCCACATGTTGGTGTCAAACCCGAAAAGGTTGGAACCTCGTTCAAAATTGTGCCTATTTGTAGGTTACCCTAAAGAGACTAGGGGTGGTCTGTTTTACGATCCTAAGGAAAATAGGGTGCTTGTGTCGACAAACGCCACTTTCATAGAGGAAGACCACGTCAGGGATCATTTGCCAAGAAGTAAAATTGTGTTGAATGAAATGGACAGTACATCAACAAGAGTTGCTGATGGGGCTAGTACATCAACAAGTATTGTTGATCCTAGCATGTCTAGTCAAATCCGTTCCCAAGAGTTGGGAATGCCTCGACGTAATGGGAGGACTGTGAGACAACCCGATCGCTACATGGGTTTAGCTAAAACCTCAGTTGTCGCTCCTGATGATGACTGTGAGGATCCATTGACCGATGATCAGGCAATGGTTGATGTTGACAAAGACGAGTGGATTAAAGCTATGAACCAGGAAATGGAGTCTATGCACTTCAATTCTACATGGGAGCTTGTGGATCAACCGGATGGGGTAAAATCTATTGGTTGCAAATGGATCTACAAGCATAAACGTGGCGTAGATGGGTAGCTGCAAACCTTCAAAGCCCGACTAGTGGCAAAGGGTTTTACCCAGGTTGAAGGGGTTGACTATGAGGAGACCTTTTCACCTATTGCCATGGGCTGGTCCATGAGACAAGGCTAGCGTTCTATTCTTCCTTCTGGCCATTGTCGCGTATTATGACTACGAGGTATGACAGATGGACGTCAAGACAGCCTTTCTGAATGGCAAACTGGATGAGACCATCTACATGGACCAGCCCAAAGAGTTCATTGCCTAAGGCCAAGAGCAAAAGGTTTGCCGGCTTCATAGGTCCATTTATGGGCTGAAACAAGCTTCGAGGTCTTGGAATATAAGGTTTGATGATGCGATCAAAACTGTCGCATTTTTGGTGTTGTATGTGGACGATATTCTTCTCATTGGGAATGAGGTAGAATTTTTACTGACGTTAAGAAGTGGCTAGCTTCGCAATTCCAAATGAAAGATTTGGGAGAAGCTCAGTATGTTCTAGGTATCTAGATTGTCCGGTATCGGAAGAATAGAACGCTAGCCTTGTCTCAGGCATCTTATATTGACAAGATGTTGTCTAGATATAAGATGCACAACTCCAAGAAGGGCTTGCTGCCTTTCAGGCATGGGGTTCACTTGTCTAAGGATCAGTGTCCTAAGACTCCTCAAGATGTTGAGGATATGAGGCGGATTCCATATCCTTCGATTGTAGGAGCACGATGTATGCCATGCCGTGTACTAGGCGGAGCATCCATTATGCAAGATAGGAATTGTAAGTAGGTATCACTCCAATCCAGGGTTAGATCACTGGACATCCGTAAAGGCAATCCTCAAATATCTTAGGAGAACGAGGAACTACAGCTTAGTGTATGACAGTGGGAATTTGATCATTACCGGATACACGGATTCTGATTTTCAGACCGATAAGGATTCTAGGAAATCCACTTCGGGGTCAGCCTTCATTCTGAATGGAGGAGTTGTAGTATCGCGAAGCCTCAAGCAAGGATGCATCGCTGATTCCACTATGGAAGTGGAGTATGTTGCGGCTTGTGAAGCTGCAAAGAAAGCTGTTTGGCTTAGGAAGTTCATGACAGATTTGGAAGTTGTTCCAAATATGAACTTGTCGATCACACTGTTCTGTGATAACAGTGGTGCAGTAGCAAATTCACGTGAGCCTCGGAGCCATAAGAGAGGCAAACACATTGAGAGCAAGTATCATCTGATACAGGAGATTGTGCACCACGGAGACGTGACCGTCACGCAGATAGCGTCGGAGCACAACGTAGCTGATCCATTTACAAAGCCCTTCACGGCTAAGGTGTTTGAGGGCCACCTAGAGAGTCTAGGTATTCGAGAGCTTCCTGACTATGGCAAGTGGGAGATGTGTAAACGGGTATTCAATGCCCTAGTTTATTGTATTACTTCATTGTAATTTATGTACATTTCAGAAATGTATTTTCTCCACTAACTTAGTCCAAGTGGGTGTTTGTTCGGATTTTTTGTCCTAATCTCGTGTTTGTAATATATTGTTTGAAATTAATAAGAGTTATTCATTTCATCACTTTGTGTCTCGCAATATTTATAAACTTTTTCAATAAACTAAGCTCCAGGGTCATTGAATTTATGAGAGAACTAAAACTTGAACGGTGTGTAGTAGACACATAGGGAGGATCACCTTCGAGTTAATGACCCGAACGGTCTACAATATATGGATAGGATTGGAGACCTAATCCTGGATACATAGTGGATGCGACCCGCTTTGTAATAGATACAAACGAGGTGATCTGACTCGTTCATGTGGTTGACATGCGAGTGGGGGCATCCTGTGCAATGAGATTGTACAAGACCGGACCGTGTGAATTATTAAACCTCACGATGTAACACCGCTGTGATGAGACTAATAACCGTAAATGACCATTAGTGACTCGACTGAATCTCGAGCGTGTTCTCGAATCTTGTCTGTGGGGTCCGTCCTTTGACTAGTGCACGGTGAGGGTGGTCACGATTACTCGCCCAATATGCCTATCTTCTTAGGGATAGAACCAAGTAGGGAGTCTGGGAACTTAACTACGCGAGATGGAATTCACTCGTTCTCGCTTTTAAGGAAACCGCAGGGTTGTTCCTTAAGTCTTTGTCTCGGGGGCTTGGACAACGGCGCCCACCTTCTCACCGCCCGAGAAGGGTGTTGTGTATGGTTAGATCAAGAGGTAGACACAGGGTAAAACGGTTATTTGAACCAACCGTGTCTACGAACTACCTGAGCGTGTTACGGACTCCTGTCTGCGGGGGTCTGTCCTTTGTCGTTTTCACAAGTCCCCACCTTCTCACTGGCCCGAGAAGGGTGTTGTGTATGGTTGGACCATCACAATATGTTGTTCATTAGAGGAGCAGTGGGGACTTAAGGAACAAAAGGTAGACACAGGGGTAAGACGGTAATTTGACCCAATTGTGTCTACGAACAACCTGTGAAGAGTCAACTCATGGGCATTGGTTATATCAGTGGACACGTAATATTCTGCACTGACGGGAGTGCAGCTACGGGCTATAGTGGAGTGTTACCGTAGCTAATGAATGTTGGTTAACCGGGTCAAAGAGTTTGACAGGTTAATCTCGGATCATTGAAGCCCGTCACTGTAGGTCCATTAGGTCCCTTGGTTGGCTCAATCTGGGTTAAAAGAAGGGTTAATGTTTTGGTATGAAATTGAAGTGTTCAATTTCACTTTAAGGGCATTTATGTCATTTATATGAGATATGAATGATATAATATATAGTTTAATGTGAATGAGATTCATAATAAACAATAGGTTAGCCTAATTTTTGAATTAGGGCTAATTGGAGAATTTAATTGAGAGCAATTAAATTGGATATGATTCAATTTAATTAATCCACAATTAATGCAAATGAGATTTGCAATATGAGATATGAGATATCTTATATTATGTGGTTATGCAAATGAGATTTGCATAACCTATGGTTGTGGTAAAGTGGTAATAATGTGGAGATTTTAACTCCATCGTTCCACTATTTAAACCCTTTGCAAGAAGGGATTTGTGAACCATTCTTTTTTTTTTATTTTATTTTCATCAAAGAAGAGAAGAAGAATTCTCTCTACTCTCTCTCAATTCTCCTCCCTCTCCAAGACTCCAAAAGTTCCCACAAACTTCCCTTTTCCAAAAGAGAACAACCGAGACTCCAAGTGGTGATGTTCGAGTTCCGTTCGTGGGAAGAGTTCATTGAGATCGAGAAGCACGAAGAGTTCGTGATTTGAGGAAGAAACTTTGAAGAAAGTCTTTAACAAGTAAGTACCTCTATTCTTACTGTTTTTCTTCCTTTTTCACCATGTTTAGCCTAGATCTATAGTAGATCGGTTTTAACAAAATCGAGTTGCGTATTGATACCACGACGATTCAATCGTCTTCCGCTGCATAGGGATTTTCATTCCCTTCAAAACTGAGACAGAAATGGTCTATTTATAGTATACTCCAACCAATGAGAATGAGGCAGGAGACAAAATTACATTATGTAGGTGTTGTTCTTTGAGGAAAAATGCTTTATCACAGTCTTGTGGGGTTAGGCGGTGTGCAGGTGGTCCCCTACAGGGTGTTCTTTTAGTCAAGCTTGAGCAGAATGTTGTACGAAGGTGGTCCCCTTCAATTCTCGCGGCGCCTCATTTTCTGCCGCCTCACTTTCTACCGCGTCATCATTCTGCTGTCTCATTTTCTACCGTGTCACATTCAAACGCCTAAACATTCTAGGACCTCATTTTTATGTTGCATCAAGACTTTTTCTCCATGCAATTCTGGTGCACAAACACTTGTTAAGAATGACACAATAATAAAAGAAATTCTTAAGTTTTTAATAAATATAATGCATTGGACATGTAATGCACCCATCACACATACTTATGTTATTCTTGCTCTATTTTCTTCAATTTATATCTTCCTTTACCGTGTTGAGGCAAAAAAACAATCAAATTAAGGGGACCAAATAAATTTTTAATTACAAGTTATCACCTAGTTAACTCCAAAGGGTGTTCTACTTTAAGACATTTGTAGTTGTCTATGTTCTAGTATCTGAGGCTCTTAAGGATTTAAAGGGTTCTTAGGAGGTGGTTGATCAACTAACTAGAAGTCCTACGTTTAATATAAAGAGTTATATTAGCAAACTTAGGATAAAATCAGTATAAGTGTTATATTGATTATTAATATTAGAGTTATATTAATAAGCTTAGGCAAAAACCATTAGTCGGGTTTAGCCTAGGTAAATTTCCTATAGAGTTAAAGTATCCAGTGGGAGGAAAAGTGTATATGATACATATATTTCCACCTACATATCTCCGAGAAATTCACACCGTGAGATCTATACTTGGCGACGTGGCGCAAACGGGAGCGTCCCCCTTCAGATGGTGTTTATATGGATCAATAGCAAGGAGAATGGAGAGGGTACTTATAGTGAGTGGGAGAAATTTTAGTGAAAACAAAACCTATGGTCTCTTTTATCGGTTCACACCGTCAGATTACTATGATCAGCCTGTTAGTTTGGACTGGACCAGACAATCCCTTCGGAAGGCTTTAATCATAGAGATCAGAACACAGTGAACACCTGAACATGGATAAAGATTACCTTACTATATTTTCCAACCTAGTCCTCCCTTCGGCGGATTTTGTTGGATCGGGACTCTGGAATCCAAAGATAAAGGGTTACAGTCACAGGATACATTAGTTGTAATTGTATCCAAACCAAATAATGGTAACTAAAGCCTATATGAATAAGAGTTATTTTAGCATTAGGTTTTGGTCAAGAATGTCTTAATCCAGAGGAGGAGTGTTTTTTATTACCCTTCGTTGTCATACATTCTAAACCTTTGGAGTATCATTGCGTTTTATTAATGACTTAGGAATCATTAGATAATTATCTAAAACTGATTGGATTAATTAAAGGATTAGCGATAAACTAATACAAGCATTTTTGTATTTCAGCAATATGAATAGCTCAATCCTTTCCTTATTGGCTACTGAGAAATTAACCAGAGAAAATATGATGACCTAGAAAAACAATCTTAATATCATCTTGGTTGCGGGCGATCTAAAGTTTGTGCTTACTGAGGAGTGTCTTTAGGTGCCAAGCTCGAATGCGTCACGAAATGTTCGTGATGCGATAGGTGGATCAAGGCCAATGACAAGGTTAAGGTCTACATCTTGGCAAGTATGTCAGACATACTAGCCAAGAAGAACGAGGGCATGATGACCACCAAGAAAATCATGGATTCGCTGCAGGGCATGTTCGGACAACAACATGTTCAAGTTAGGCACAATGCCCTCAAGTACATCTTCAACGCTAGAATGGCGGAGGGATCATCTGTTCGGGATCATGTTCTCGATATGATGGTTCACTTCAACACGGCGAAGTCGAATGGTACTTCTATCGACGAATCGAGCCAGGTCAGCTTTATACTAGAAACTCTACCAGAGAGTTTTCTACAGTTTCGAAGTAATGTTGTTATGAACAAGCTAACTTTTAACCTTGCCTCTCTTCTGAATGAACTCCAAACCTTCCAATCTCTCATGAAAATCAAGGGATCAAAAGGTGAGGCAAATGTTGCCAGTAGGAGTAATCACAAAGATTCAACCTGTGGAACAAAATCAGTGGTTTCATCTTCCTCGTGCCTGAAAGGCAAGAAGAAGAAAATTAATAAGGTTGGTAAGAGGAAACGGGCTCACAAAACTGTCGCCCAAAAGGGCAAGAAGGTCAAAAAAGTTACAGACAAAGGAAAATGTTTCCACTGCAATGAAGACGGGCATTGGAAACGGAACTGTCCAAAGTACATTGCAGAAAAGAAGAAAGAAGGTAAATATGATTTACTTTGCTTGGAAGCTTGTTTAGTGGATGATGATAATTCTGCCTTGATATTGGATTAAGGAGCCACTAATCATGTTTGTTCTTCTTTTTCAGAGAATTAGTTCCTGGCAGCAGCTACAAGGAGGAGAGATAACACTCAGTGTTAGAAATGAGGAAGTTGTCTCAACTGTTGCAGTGGGCACCATGAAGCTATTTTTTGGCAAGAAACATATGTTGTTGAACAATGTACTAGTGATACCAGGGTTTACTAGAAACCTAATTTCAATTTCTTGCCTAATAGAACAATGTATTTCAATATCTTTTTCTTCTAATAAAGTGTTTATTTTTAAGAATGGTATTGAAATATGTGTTGCTTCATTAGAAAATGAGTTGTATGTTTTAAGGTCTAATTAAGTCAAAATGGTTTTGAACACTTAATTATTTAAAACTGCAAATACACAAACTAAGAAACGTAAAATTTCTCCTAAAGAAAATGCTCAACTTTGGCACATTTGGTTAAGTCACATTAACCTCAATAGGATTGAGAGTTTGGTAAGAATTGGACTTCTAAATGAGTTAGAAGAAAATGCCTTACCAGTATGTGAGTCCTGCTTAGAAGAAAAAATGACTAAAAGACCTTTTAGTGGAAAATGTTATAGAGCCAAAGAACCTCTTGAGCTTATACATTCAGACCTTTGTGGTCCAATGAATGTTAAAGCCAGAGGAGGTTATGAATATTTCATCTCTTTTATAGATGATTATTCCAGATTTGGGCATATTTACCTAATGCATCATAAGTCTGAAGCACTTGAAAAGTTCAAGGAATTCAAGACTGAAGTTGAGAATCAATTAGGTAAAACAATTAAAACACTTCGATCGGATCGAGGTGGAGAGTATATGGATTTAAAATTCCAAGACTATCTGATAGAACATGGAATTACATCCCTACTCTCAGCACCTGGTATGCCTCAACAAAACGGTGTATCAGAAAGGAGAAATAGAACATTGTTGGACATGGTTCAATCAATGATGAGTTATACTCATCTCCCTAACTCGTTCTGGGGATACGCAGTAGAGACTGTTGTATACGTTTTGAATTATGTTCCATCGAAAAGTGTTTTGGAAACACCATTTGAACTCTGGTAAGAACATAAAGGTAGTTTACGTCATTTAAGAATTTGGGGATGTCCAACACATGTGGTCGTGACAAATCCAAAGAAATTGGAATCACGTTCAAAATTATGCATTTTTTTAGGGTACCCAAAAGAAACAAGAGGTGGGTTATTCTATGATCCTAAGGAAGATAAGGTACTTGTGTCGACAAATGTCACTTTGTTAGTGTCACACCCCCTCCCGAACTACCTGCTAACTCAGCTCGAAAGGCGGCGTGAAGCCAACAGACATTGTTTACCTCTTAACAATACCTGTTGACCCTGATCCACCTGATAAACATACTATGTTCGCAAATGGAACACTTAAACATAACACAGCGGAAACTAAAAAGTCAAGTGCATCAAAACAACACAAGACAACTCATTGTTCATAAAACCTCTAATGTACAAACAACTATAACAACATAGTCCTCTCAAAATAAACTATAACACATAGGGACTAGCTATACAACACCAGCCACGTACAAAGTATTACAACTTATGGAGCTTAAGCAGACTATGGCAGTAACTCAGGTACCAGGAGCTCGATCTCTACCTGAAAAGTTTGAAAACATTGAAAGAATGAGCTATGAAGCTCAGTGAGTGACTGTGTTTAATATCTATAACTTGTAAAACATGTGACCTGAAAACTATGAGCATATGCATTTGTATTCAAGCATTGAAAGTAAACGTAGAATCATAATAGACTTTCAGAAAACAGACAAGTATATTATCAAAATCTCGTAAGGCATGTAAATTAGATAAACTCTTTAAAAAACATGTCACAATCCACGTTGTGTAGGGCACGCCCGATACAACCAACGTTTACTCTCACGATGTAGTGGGGCCCGCCCAGCACTCCCATCGTCTTTGTCGTAGTGGGGCCCGCCCAGCACTCACGACAACGTTGTTGTCACGGAGTACACTCAACGTCGACAACAGAATAAGACTTGTGTGCACACGGTACCATAAAATCTCAGGCTCAATATCTCAGAAAATCACATGGAAACATTTGAACATGCCTGCTTATCTTTTCTTTCATAAAACTCAAGCTTACTCAGCTTGTTCATAAAACTGGAAATCTTTAAAACATACTTGCTTGAAATCATAACATTTCCATAAATTTTGGCAACCATTGGACATATGCTCATGTATAAATTTTATAAAGACTTTTAGGGTCACAATGAACACTTGAATCATTTCTAGAAAAACAAGAATACTCATAGACATGTGTTAAAAAATAAAACACAAGCTTTGAAACAATTCATTCTAGCAAAACTTGCATTTCTTAAAGCATATAAGCATATTTCAAGCATTTGGTTCATTTTCGAACTTCGTTTAATCACTCACAGTGTTAGAACTAGAATCTTAGCCCGTACACTCGACCTATCCCCTCTTGGCCTGTCAAGCAAACCAAATCAACCATTAGAACCTCGAGCTCATGCTTTTTAACCTTAATATTACAAGAAAACACACTTTCAAATTTTCTAGCATTTTCAGATTTTCTGCCCTGTTTTCAGACAACCATAACTTCTTCATTACTTATCCACAAATAATGTAATTTATACCAAACTCTTTCTTTTTGAACCCTCTAAAAGTCGTATGAAGACATGAAAATGCGATTCCATACAGTTTGGTTCAAAAATACCTCGAAAGCTACCTTCCTAAAACAGACTTCTGCTGTTTCCAGATTCAGATTTCCTGCTGCACAACACATTTAACTTGATATTTAAAACATCTTCTAGACCTTTTCTACTCACGATTTCTTCATCAAAGTTGTAGGAAATTCCATAAGCTTTTGAACCATACCAATTAGAGCCTCTAACTCCAAGTATACAGATCAGAATAACCAAAACATCAGAGACTTCTCGGATTTGACAGTAAATTTCTGTCTTCTGCCTTCCTCTTAACAAAACAGTAATTTAACATAAGAATTTACTTGAGTTTCCTTCATAAACTTTGTTTACAAATGAGTTAGCTTTCAAGCAAACTAAGCCTCATCTCTTACCTCTTTCTGTGGAGCTCGAGAAAATCAAAATATTAGGACTGGTCTGAGTTGATCAACTTGCTGCAATAAAAATCCCCTTGAGTTCTTCTCCTTTCTTCTGCAACTCCAACTCCAAAATCACGAAAAAATGGCTTCCTTCTTCTTCCTTTCTCCTTCTCCCATGAAACTTCAGCTTGATTTGTAAAGATAGAGAAGAAAATGGAGAGAAAACCCTTTTTAAAATGTATTGGCGGTGGAGGACAAAACCATAAAGTTGTTTTGTCCTTTTGCCCTTTTTGCTTTTTGCTTTTTCATTTCTTTTTCCTTTTCTTTCCTTTCCTTTATCTTCTTCTTTCTTTTCTTTTCTTTACAAAACAAAACTTAACATGATTTACATTTGTTTCATTTTCTTTTCTTCTTTTGTCTTTAAAGCAAGCCAAACCAAAATGGTTTAAACTTTCCTTCCTCGTTTTCCTTTTGTCTTTCACTTCATTTCTTTTCTTTTTAAAACATGGGAAACCAAGTTTTAAACATTCATTTCTTCTTTCTTTTTGTTGTTTGTTAATAAGGAAGTTTCAAAGAGATCGGGTTTACAGTTAGAGGAGAACCACATAAGGGATCACCAACCAAGAAGTAAAGTTGTGTTAAGGGAATTAGACGGAACAACAACAAAAGTTGGTGATGGTACATCAACAAGGGTTGTTGATACAAATTTGTCAAGTCCATCTTAAAAGTTGTGAGTGCCTCGACATAGTGGGAGGGTTTTAACACAACCTGGCCGTTACATGGGTTTAACTGAAACCAAAATTATCATATCAAATGATGATTGCGAGGATCCATTAACTTATAATCAAGCAATGGTTGACAAAGACAAAGATAAATGGGTCATAGCAATGAACCAAGAAATGGAGTCTATGCACTTCAATTCAGTTTGGGATCTTGTAGATATACCTGAAGGGGTAAAACCTATAGGTTGTAAGTGGATCTACAAGAGAAAACGTGGTGTAGATGGAAAAGTGCAAACTTTTAAGACTAGACTAGTAGCAAAGAGTTATACCCAAGTAGAAGGGGTGGACTATGAGGAAACCTTTTCACCTGTTGGTATGGTAAAGTCCATCCATATTCTACTTGCCATTGCCACATATTATGACTAAGAGGTATGGCAAATGGATGTCAAGACAACATTCTTAAATGGGAATCTTGACGAAAACATCTGCATGGAGCAACCCAAAGGGTTCATTAAACTAGGACTAGAGCAAAAGGTTTGCAAGCTTAAAAGGACCATCTATGGACTGATACAAGTTTTTGTTGGGATTTTTGTCCTAAACTCGTGTTTGTAAATTACTATTTGAAATTAATAAGAGTTATTTATTTCATTACTTTGTGTCTTGCAAATTTTACAAACTTTTCCAATAAACGAAGCTCTAGGGTCATTGAATTTATGAGAGAACTAGAACTTGAACGGTGTGTAATGGACACACAGGGAGGATCACGTTCGGGTTAATGACCCGAACGGTCTACAGTATATGGATAGGGTTGAAGACCTAATCCTGGATACACTCTGGATGGGCCCACTTTGTATTAGATACAAACGAGGTGATCTGACTCGTTCATGTGGTTGACATGTGAGTGGGGGCATCCTGTGCAATTAGATTGTACAAGACTGAACTGTGAATTATTAGACCTACTGATGTAACACCGTTGACCGTAAGGACTAATAACTTCGTAGATGACCATTAGTGACTCGACCTGAATCCTCCTATCTACGGGGGTCTATCCTTTGACTAGTACAGGTGAGGGTTGTCATAGTACCTCGCCCAATATGCCTATCTTCTCAGTGACAGGACCAAGTAGTGAGTTGGAAACTTAACTACGCGAGATTGAATTCACTCGTTCCCGCCTTTAAGGAAACTAGAGGAGTTGTTCCATTAAGTGCTGTCTCCAGGACTTTTGACAACGGGCACCCACCTTCTCACTGGCCCAAGAAGGGTGTTGTGTATGGTTGGACCATGACGATATGTTGTTCATTAGAGGAGCAGTGGGGACTTAATGAACCAGAAGTAGACACAGGGGTAAAACGATAATTTGATCCAGCCGTGTCTACGAACAACCTATGAAGGGTTGACTTATGGGCATTGGTTATATCAGTGGACACGTAATATTCTGCACTGACAGGAGTGCAACTATCGGCTATAGTGGAGTGTTACCGTAGCTAATGAGTGTTGATTAACCGGGTCAAAAAGTTTGATAGGTTAATCTTATATCATTGGAGCTCGTCTCCATAGGTCCATTAGGTCCCTCGGTTGGCTCATACTTGGTTAAAAGAAGGGTTAATGTTTTGGTGTGAAATTAAAGTGTTTAATTTCACTTAGAGGCATTTATGTCATTTATATGAGATATGAATGATATAATATATAGTTTAATGTGAATGAGATTTATAATAAAATATAGGTTAGCCTAATTGTTGAATTAGGGCTAATTGGAGAAATTAATTGAGAGAAATTAAATTGGATTGTAATCAATTTAATAAATCCACAATTATGCAAATGTGATTTGTATAATGAGATATTAGATATCTTATTTTATATGGTTATGCAAATATGATTTGCATAACCTATGGTTGTGGTTAAATGATAATAATATGGAGATTTTAACTCCATGTTCTCTCCCTTATTTAAACCCTTCTTGCAAGAAGGGAGGTAAGCTAATCTCTCATTTTTGGAAATCTCACCAAAAGAAGAGAACAATCTCTCTCAACTTTCTTTATAAAATTTCTCCTCTCTAAACCAAAACAAAGTTCCCACAAACTTCCTTCTTTCCAAAAGAAGAACAACCGAGACTCCGATTGGTTGTGTTTGTGTTCTTGTTTGTGAGAAGAGATCAAGTTCGTTGAGATCGGAATTTCGCGAAGTGTTCGTGATCGAAGGAAGGAACAGTGAAAAATTGTCTTCAACAAGTAAGTAGTTCTACTTGTTATTTTATTCTTTCCTTTAATTGCATGTTTAGCCTCGATCTAAGTGTTAGATTAATTTTAATGAAATCTAGTTGCACAATTTTCACCACGACGATTCAATCGCCTTCCGCTGCGTGAGATTCTCTTTCCCTTCAGGTTCTAGGTCCTGGAATATAAGATTTGATGAGACAGTCAAATCTTATGGCTTTGATCAAAATAATGATAGACCTTGTGTCTACAAGAAAATCATTAATAGTTCTGTCGCTTTCCTAGTTTTATATGTAGATGATATCCTTCTCATTGGAAATGATGTAGGTTATCTTACTAAAATTAAGAAATGGCTAGTTATGCAATTCCAAATGAAAGATTTGGTAGAGGCGCAGTTTGGTCTTGGAATCAAGATTATCCGAAATCGCAAGAGCAAGACTCTAGCATTGTCTCAAACATCTTATATCGACTAAGTGTTGTCATGATTTGAGATGCAAGATTCCAATAAAGGTTTATTACGTTTCATGCATGGAGTTCATCTGTCTAAGGAACAATGTCCTAAGACACCTCAAGAAGTTGAGGATATGAGACGAATTCCTTATGCATCAGCTATTGGTAGCCTGATGTATGCAATGTTGTGTACTAGGCCAGACATATGCTTTGTAGTAGGAATGGTCAGTAGATATCAATCTAATCCAGGTTCAGAACACTGGACAACGGTTAAGACAATCCTCAAGTATCTTTGGAGAACGAGGAACTACATGCTTGTGTATGGAGCTAAGGATTTGATCCTTATAGGATACACAGATTCTAACTTCTAAACTGACAAAGATTCGAGGAAATCTACGTCGGGGTCAGTTTTCACTCTTAATGGAGGGGTTGTAGTTTGGCGAAGCATTAAACAAAGATGCATCGCTGATTCAAATATGGAAGTCGAATATGCAACAGCTTGTGAAGTGGCTAAAGAAGCCGTATCGCTAAAGAAATTCATGATGGATTTGGAAATTGTTCCAAACATGAATTTTCCAATCACACTTTATTGTGATAATAGTCGTGTTGTGGCAAATTTAAGACAACCCCGAAGTCACAAGAGGGGTAGACACATTGAGCGAAAGTATCACCTAATCAAGGAGATAGTGCATCGAGGAGATGTGATCGTCACAAAGATAGCTTCGGAGCACAATACTGCTGACCCATTTACAAAGACTCTCTCGGCTAAAGTATTTGAGAGTCACCTAGAAGGTCTAGGACAACGTATCTTACCCTAACTAGGGCAAGTGGGAGTATGTTGTACAAAGGGTATTCAGTGCCCTAGTTTATTGTATTTACATTGTTGTAATGTTCATTATGTACTCCACTAGCTTTAGGACAAGTGGGAGACTGTTGGGATTTATGCCTTAAACAGGTGTAGTTTTGTAATTATCATTTTTCAATAAAGTTGTTATTTATTATATTCTCGCATATAAATGTAAATCCAATAAACTAAGTTCCAAGGTTACAATGATAGATCTTGAACATTTATGTAGTAGATATAAGTTGGATTAAGTAGTTCAAGTATAACCTAAAATGTCTATGGTATATGCATAGGGTTGGGAACCTTATACTGGTAACACCATGGATGCGGCCCGCATTGTATTTGGTACAAACGAGGTAATCCAAATCGTTCATGTGATAGACATGCGAGTGGGGGCATCCTGTATAATGAGATTATACAAGACCAGACCGCGAGTTATTAACCTACTAGAGTAACACCGTTATCAAGATAGGTATAATAATTCATAGATGATCATTAGTGACTTGATCTGAATCCTGAGCAAGCTACGAACTCATGCTTATGAGGTTTGTCCTTAGACTAGTATGGGTGAGAGTGACCTGTAGCCGACTCAATACGCCTACCTTCTCAGGGACATAACTTTGTAAGTAGTTGGGAACTTAACTATGCAAGAAGGAATTCACTCATTCCTAAATTAGGGAATTAGATAGATTGTTCTCTTAAGAACTGAATCCATGTCTTGAACAATGGGGCCTCGCCTTCTTACTAGCTTAAGAAGGATCAAGTTTTATGGTAGGACCATAGGCTGATTGTTCATTAGAGGATCAGTAAAGCTTAAGGAACAAGATGTATTCACAGGGGCAGAACGGTAATTTGACCAGCTTTGATTACAAACAACCTGTGAAGGGTCGACTCACAAGTATTGATTATATCAGTGGATACAACATAGTCTAAAGTGAGGTGAGTGCAACTATGAGTCTATAGTGGAATGACTTATAGTTAATGAATGTTGATTAATTGAATCAAAGAGTTTGATCGATTAATCTTGTATCATTGGAGCTCATGATCTGTAGATCTATTAGGTCCCTCCGTTGGTTCAACATGGAAATAAGAAGGGTTTATAGTTTGGAGTGAGATTGAAATGTTCAATTTCATGTTTAAAGAAATATGTCAATTATATATGACATAATTGATATAACATATGATTCCATCTATGAGAAATATATCATAAGAGCACTATAAGGGTAGGATGGTCATTTCCATCCCATTTCTCTATAAATATGTGTATGAGATGCATATTTGTTAACCTAATTAATTAGGCAACCCTAGTGCTCTTTTGACAAGTGTTTTTGTTGGAAAAGTTCCAAAGTACTTGTCTTCAGAAAAATCTCTCCCAACTCAAAAAGAGGTTCCACCACATTCACTCTCCTAGAGATACAATGGAGAAGATCTAGCAGACGGATTGAAAACTACTTCGTAGTTTGTGGAGTACGCGAGATCCTTGATATCATGAGAATGTGAGGATCAAAACGAGCACGTGTTGTTTTGTCTACAAATGTAATATACTTGTTGTCCATATGATCTAATATGCATGCTTAATCATTTTATGTATGTTTTGATTTGATCTACGTAATACATTACAAGAACATGCGATTCAAATCGTTTCCCCTACGGGATTCAATCCCATCAATTGGTATCCAGCACAATTGTGTTCTTATTTTTGTTTTAGATCTATAAAAAACATAGGCGAGATTACATTTTGTTCATGAGAGAATGAAGGTTTGCAAAATTAGATGTTTACATTTTTGGCACTTAGATTTGCAATTTTTCATTGAATTGTTCAGTGTAAGGGTCCGGTGTTTTGGGCAATTTTAATTGTAAATCAAGTCTATAAGTCATTTTCGATCAAGGCAAAGTGGTTGCTGAGAAGAACAGAGGAAAACCGAGCAAACAATGAGACATTATCATTCCGTTCTGTCAACGGCGTTGCAACGCCACTACGGCAGGCACGCAGCTGAGAAGACGATAGCGTTGCAACGCCGAAGGCATTGTGCAATGCTGATGGTGAGGCACGCTTCAACGGTCAGAAATGGACAAAGGACAGCGTTGCAACGCCGCAGGCGTTTCACGGAGAGTAGCAACGGGTAGAAAACATTTTTTTTCATATTATTTAATATATAAAACGTTTTTTATATTACTTAATATTAATTATAATTATTTTAATTAATATAATTTGATTATATTAATAAAATTATTTTTAGGGTGCCAAAAATGGTCTAATTTTTGCTATTTAATTTATGCAATTGTTGTATAATTATTGACATGCATAATGTATGCTTTTAATTTAGATATCCCACCTTAGGTTAAGCATATTCATGCATCATTTATAATATAAAGGTTTATATTATATAGTTTCCATGTATAATTAATATAAGGAGTTATATTAATTTTTGGACAGCATTGACATGCATTATAAAGATGCTATGTATGTTTATTATTCATGTGATGGATGATGAAGCAAATATAACATAGTATGCATGTCACCTTGACTCCATTTCAAGGTCCATGGCTTTGATCTTGGAATTAATAGACCTTAGATTATCTAGTTCTAATTAGATTAAAATTAAAAATCATGTAATTTATAAACAATGTTTAAAAGAGGAACTCTGTCTAAGGAAGGTTTGTCTAGGCTGGGGTATTTAAGCTGACGGAAACGGAACACCCCTACCTGGGAACTGACCTGTGAGTGAATTTTAATCAGAGGGTTTATAAATTATAGTAGCATCAGTGTTGCGTATAATTTTGATAATGCAATATCGCAAGTGTACGGGTCAAGTTTTAGTATTGTGATTTAAGAGTTCAAGTATCGTCCTCGAGAATGGGTTTCTAGATTAATTAATTACCAAGATACTAATTCTCAATTTTAGCTAAAGAAACATGACATGGATAAGTGATGAAAGTAAAGATTAACAATAGACAAACAAGTGGAGACACGAATTGATAGATTTAGACGAAATTGACTTCACAAGTTAATTACTTAATTAACACATGCAATGAACTAATATGATTAATTTATAAACAATAAGTAAAATACTTAAGAAAATCTCTCGATTCATTGTGAGCCTCACACATGCAATAAATTCTATAGTCTCCATATGAACCTATAACATGCACGACATTAAACAACTTCTTTACGTGTTTCCCTTACCCTTCTAGGTCATTCTCATGCGAGACTACTAATGATTTTGACAACTTTGCTCGAATCTAAGTTTTATCTCTCGAGTCCAGTTAAACCAACAATATCAAGGATTTAAAGAACGAATTTCCAAAAATAAATGTCAAAACATAATTCAATACATGGGAAACAAGTCTTAACATGCAAATCAAATCCTACCTACAATAATTAGGTACTCTAAATCACAAGAAAACCAAACTAAAAGTGTAGAAAATGTCTTAAAACGGTGTTACATTCTGATAGAAAGAGAAATTAAACTTATGCGTGAATGTCGGTCCTTCGTCTCCGAGCTCCCATCTCGATCTCGAACCTCTACAAATGCTTTGGCTCCCAAGGATTGCTCTCTTTTCTCTTCTTACAGAGGGTATTTTGAAATTAGGGTCAAAATTCTATCAAATTTAGCTCCTTTTGCAAGAATATATCATGTTGTCTTTATAGGCATCAACGGTACAACGTTGTAACGCTACAGACAGCGTTGCAACGTTGTACCCTAAACGCATTGCAACGCTAAGGGCAGAGTTGCAACACCGCTACCCTAACGCGCGCGTTGCTATTGATCAGGCGTTGAGACGCTTCAAGTCAGCGTTGCAACGCCCTCTACACGGGTCTTCATATGCATTGCCTTATGAAGATAGTGTTGCGACGCTACAAGGCAGTGTTGCAACGCTATCGACAGTGATCTTCCATGCCTCTAAGCAGCACGCTCGACGTTGCAACGCTCTGCATGGCATTGCAACGCCATCACCTCGGGTCTTCAAGCTTGGATTGATCCTTCTACTTCCAATTGATGTTATTTTTAGCTCCAAATAGCCTCGTTTCAATCCCGAGTAATCTAAAGTGTCTCCAATTGTTTTTTTTAAGCTCTTAACTTGAAATTGAGTGATTTAGACACGTAAAAGCCCTGAAATCATTATAAAACTAGCAATAATTAAGCCTAATGATAACATATTTTGTGTGCTATCAAACACCCCCAAACTTAAACTTTTGTGAGTCCAGAGCAAAAACAGAATTAAACATGAGATTGTTCTTCTACATACATTTGATTCAAGCCTCAAAGATTTAAGAGAAAATTTGGCAATCACAGGAAACACTCAAACATAACATTTCAGCAAGTAATTTAAAACTTTTCTTAAGTGTTCGTACCTGTATGTGTGATTAGCCTATGTTCCCTTCATTTTTACTAAGCTCAGATCAACTTTATTAGGCTCTCAATTCAACTTCCCCCTACATTGGTCATACTTACTAATCCTTGAGCCTCCCCACATTCACGAAATAAACATCTTTTCTCAGCACTTAAACACTTTTTTTTGTACAAGGACACTAGCTTTCACACATCCACTGCAGGGACGCTTACCCAGAGCACTCGCTCAATGAGTTGCCTAATTGATCACAGTGACGGTAACTCTTTTTGCCCTGACAAAAATGTTTCTTAAACAAACAACAAAATCAAACTATTTCACATAGTATACAATCATGCACTTCATATTGTCATTCACCCTATCCTGCAGTTTAACTCTGAAATTAGCTCTTATACCTATCAAGGTGACATTAAACTTCTAAACCTAATAACTTTGTTCTAAGCATTTCAAAACTATTGGAACACAGGCTATGTGCATAATAGTGCAGGAAAAACTCAACAACATTTTTAAATTAACTCAAATTCATATCATGCTCTCAAGTTACAGCAGAATCACAAAAATTTTCAATTAAATCTAATTCTAAACTATCATAATCATACCTATACAAAAGATCAATCAGCAATTCAACATATACTCAGGACATTCACAATCATAGCAATAACATCCCACCCCCAAACTTAAACTAAACATTGTCCCCAACAAAAGTAAGCACAAAACTGTTGGGATTTATGCCCTAAACTTGTGTAATTTTGATCAATTAAATAAAGTGTTATTTGTTTTAATAAAATTACAGTCTTGCTTCAATAAATCCAATAAACTAAGCTCCAAGGTTATAACATTTATCTTGAACATCAGTTTAGTGGACACTATTTGGGTTGAGTTCAAGAATATAACCTAAATGGTCTATGGTATAAGAATAAGGTTGGAAACCTCATTCTGGTAACACCATGGATGCGGCCCACTTTGTAGTTAGTACAAATGGGGTAATCCAACTCATTCATGTAGTTGACATGCGAGTGGGGGCACCCTGTATGAATAGTTCATACAAGACTGGATCGCAAATTATTAGTCTAACCAGTGTAACACCATTAACAGGATAAGACTAGTAATTTATAGATGGTCATTAGTGACTCGACCTGAATCCTGAGCAAGTTAAAAACTCCTGCTTATAGGGGTTTGTCCATAGACTAGTATGGGTGAGAGTGGCCTGTAGCCGACTCAACAAGCCTATCTTCTCAGGGACAGAACCTCGTAGATAGCTGGGAACTTAACTGTGCAAGATGGAATTCACTCATTCCTACACTAAGGAATTAAATAGGTTGTTCCCTTAAGAACTGACTCCAGGTCTTGAACAACGGGGCTCCGCCCTCTATGAGGGTATGAGTCTAAGGTAGGACCTTAGACTTTTTGTTCATTAGAGGATCAGTGGTGCTTAAGGAGCAAAGAGGTAATCACAGGGGTAAAACGGTTATTTGACCCAGCTGTGATTATGGACAACCTGTGAAGGGTCGACTCATGGCTAATGACTATATCAGTGGACACAATAATGTCTACAGTGAGGAGAGTGCAACTCCAAGTCTATAGTGCAGTGACTCATAGTTAATGAATATTGATTAACTGGATCAAAGAGTTTGATCAGTTAATCTCACATCATTGGAGCTCATGAACTGTATGTCCATTAGATCCCTTCGTTGGCTCAACATGGTAATATTGATGGTATAAAGTTAGGAGTGAAATTGAAGTGTTCAATTTCATACATGAGGTGTTATATCAATTATATATGATATAATTGATATAATATATAGTTTTAATGTGAATTAGATTCGTATATAAACTATATACTAAAGAGAGATTAAAGGAGGGGTAGGATGGTCATTTCCATCGTATTTCTTTATATATATGGTTGCATGAGATGCAACTAGGTGAAGAAATTTCAAAGGAATTACAAGCTCTCTTGTTGTGTTGTTGGAAGAGTTCCAAAGCACACATCTCTCTCAAAATACCTCACTTCTCCAAAAGGGAACCCACCTTCCGGTGGTCGTGTCTTCGCACGTTGGAGTTCCTGTTGTTGAGATCGTGATCGTGGGAGAGAGGAGCACTCGAAGAAAGGTTCTTCAAAGGTAATTTTCTTGTTGTCCATTCTATTTTACATGCTTAATCTAGTTATATTTGTTCTTGAATTTATCGTTCTAACTAAATAAAGAGCGGGCGATTCGCAATCGCTTCCGCTGCGGGACTTCGATTCCCTTCAAAAACAAGTATAAAGGTAAGAGTGAACAACATTGTCCTGAGTTATGGAGATCTTTATTATTTCCTTAGTTTCTTGGATAGCCAAAACACGTGTGCTGAAGTTCCTCAGAACAGGAGCATGGATTCACGAAGGAAGACATCAACACAACCTACAAAGCAAAACGAACAAACTAGTAAGTAAACGAAGAACTAACAAACAACTAAAACAAGCTAAACATATAAAATAAAAATAAGTGAAGCTTGGGTTGCCTCCCAAGAAGTGCTTTCTTTGACGTCTTTAGCTAGACTATACTCCCTAAGGGTGTTTCTTTTCTATCTTGCAGCGCTCAGAGTGATGTGTTCATCTAACTAATCTAGGTCTCAATGTTCTTTATGGCAACTCCATGACTAGTCACTATACTAGTTAGACTGGAGACTGCATTCTCCAGGTGGTTGGACCTACTTCTGTATTCAGCTATGAAGGAGTGCATTGTCTCTTCCAGAGATGGTTTTCTCTCAAATGTAGAAGCATACCCTTTAAGAGGATTCAACACATTTTTATTGTTAGCATAAGAGAAATTTTCATGATACCTCAAACCTGGATTATAATGTGTTGGAAGGGTGTTCTGAGTCTCGTTTCCTCCAAAAGTGTTGCTTTTATTGTTCAGATAATGTAATTGCTCCAAAGTGGATTCTCCATTGGGCTGGGAGCATTGAGAGGGTGTCACTGTTTGGGGTGATCCTGCAAAATTATTCAGAGCATGAGGGAGGGATGTCATATGAGATCTAAGGGAGGTTACCTCATCAAGTTGATACAATCCAGCTACTAGCTTAGATCTGTCATTGTCTGTACTTGGAGCCAATCTGGGTATCCATGTTGTGGGCATGCATGCCCTTGTACCGTTCCCAAGCCTCAAATAACTGCTCTCCCTCCTGCTGCCTGAATGTTCCTATCCCAGTCCTGAACTTTGCAACTTTCACAAGTGGAAAGAATTTAGTCATGAAGACTTGGACCAACTCCTCCCAAGAAGTGATGCTTCCTGGTGTGAGGGACCCTAGCCATTCTTTAGCTCTACCCTGTAAGGAGAAAGGAAAGAGACGTAAGTGAATACTATCAGCAGAGATACCATTCATTTTAATTATACCACAGATTTCTAGAAAATTTTGTAAATGTGAATTAGGATCTTCTGTGGCTAGTCCTCTGAAAGCACCTTCCCTAACAATCTGTATAAGTCCTGTTTTAAGTTCAAAATTGTTAGCATTTATGAGAGAATGGATAATTCTAACCTGCTCATAATTAAACACGGTTGGAAGTCCTCCCTGATGTGTTTAGGGATGTTGATTAGCTCCTGATCAGCCATTGTCTGATGTTCTGCTCTTCCTTCCCTTAGGAGTGTCTTACAGGTCCTCTCGATCTCATGATCAAAAGGATGCAAGTATGCAGCTCTACCCTTGGGCATACACCTGAAGGTACCAAAAAGGAAATAAATTAGACAAAAAACATAGAAACTAGAAAAGGATATAAAACATAAAAAGAAAGAAAACATAAAAGGAAAATAAAACAGAGAACTAAAACATAAAACTTCTGTTGCCTCCGCCTCCGAAGAAGCGCTTTCTTTAACATGTTTAGCTACACGGTGACTTATCAGGGCACGTAAAACTGCTCATATTTCTTCGGGCCCTTCTTGCTTGAATCGATATACCATTCTAAGTCTAAATGCTATCCTGTTTCTCCTTGGCCCCAGAAAGAAGATTATTTTTGGTATTTTTGTTTAATGAAATGAAAGAACAAAAATAAAAGTAAGACTCGTGAGTGTAGGACAAATGATTATCAAGATTAAAGGAAATTTCAGGAGATTAAAGGGGGGAGGACTTCTCAGCCTCGAACTCTATCACCTGAATCTCCCCTATGGAAGTGATTGTATTTACCAATGTCTATCTCACCAACCTGTTTCTAGGGTGTTTCAGTCTCCTCCGAACTATCCTCACTATCGTATGAATAACTCCTCCTAGGTGGCTCATTTTCAGTGGTAAGAATAAGGAATTGCTCTTGTAAGGCCTTAAAGGAAATTTCTAATTGATTGAGATAATGAGATCTATCCTGCACTATTTCCCAAAGTCTAACCACCTTAGCTTCTAACCTATCCAACCTCTCTAATTCACTATGGACCAAATGTTTAATTTTCAACTCTAACATCCACAAGAGAAAATTTTTCTATAGATTGGTCAGGGTACGAGAAATTATGGTTCCAAGTGCCTAAATTACCATCAAAAGAATTTTCATCAATCATCGATTCAGAATGGTAAAAATTAGACAAATTGTATCTAGAAAAATCATGATGTACATACCTAGGATCCTGTGAAGGACAGTACAATGGTGGAGAATGCAAAGTCATACTTCAAAAATCAGTAATTCAAATCAAGACTTCTACACAATAACAACACAACCAAAAACAGGGGACAAATACTAAATACACACAAAACTAAACAAGATAAATAAGGAAACAAACATCAAACACACAATGAAACAAATAAGGAAAACATAACACAAACATACCCTAGTCTAAAATCTCTAATTTTTTCTAATATTATTTAATCTAAATAATCTCCATTCCCCGGCAGCGGCGCCAAAAACTTGTTGCGTATAATTTTGATAATGCAATACTGCAAGTGTACGAGTCAAGTTTTAGTATAGTTATTTAAGAGTCCAAGTATCATCCTTGGGAATGGGTTTCTAGATTAATTAATTACCAAGATACTAATTCTCAATTTTAGCTAAAGAAACATAACATGGATAAGTGATGAAAGTAAGGACAAACAACAGACAAACAAGTAGAGACACGAATTGATAGATTTAGAGGAAATTGACTTCACAAGTTAATTACTTAATTAACACATGAAATGAACTAATGTGATGAATTTATAAACTAGAAGTAAAATACTCAAGAAAATCTCTTGATTCTTAGTGAGCCTCGCACAGGCAATAAGTTCTATAGTCTCCATATGAACCTACAACTTGTACGACATTAAGAAACTTTTTTGCATGTTTTCCTTAGGCTTCTAGGTCATTCTCATAAGAAACTTCTAATGGTTTTGACAACTTTGCTCTAATCTAAGTTTTATCTCTCGAGTGCACTTAAGCCAACAATATCAAGGATTTAAAGAACAAATTGCCAAAAATAAATGTCAAAACATAATTCAATACATGGGAAACAAGTCTTAACATGCAAATCAAATCCTAGCTACAATAATTAACTACTCTAAATCACAAGAAACTCAAACTAAAAGTGTAGAAAACGTCTTAAAAGGGTGTTACAATCTGATAGAAAGAGAAATTAATCTTATGTGTCGATGTCGGTCCTTCGTGTTCGAGCTCTCGTCTCGATCTCGAACCTCCACGAATGCTTTGCTCCCAAGGATTGCTCTCGTTTTTCTTATTAAGGGGGTATTTCAAAATTAGGGTCAAAATTCTATCAAATTCGGCTCCCTTTGCAAGAATAAATCATGTTGTATTTATAGGCATCAACGGTACAATGTTAGAACGTTGTACCCTAAACGCGTGCTATCGATCAGGCGTTGAGACGCTGCAATGCAGCGTTGCAACGCTCTCTGCACGGGTCTTTATATGCATCTTCTTATCATGATAGCGTTGTGACGCTACAAGGCAGCGTTGCAACGCTATCGACTGTGATCTTCCACGCCTCTAAGCAGCACGCTCAATGTTACAACGCTCTGCATGGCATTGCAACGCCATCACCTCGGGTCTTCAAGCTTGTATTGATCCTTCTACTTCCAATTGATGTTAATTTTAGCTACAAATAGCCTCGTTTTGATCCCGAGTGATTCAAAGTGTCTCCAATTGTTCTGTTTAAGATCTTAACCTGAAATTGAGTGATTTAAACAAGTAAAATCCCTGAAATCATTATAAAACTAGAAATAATTAAGCCTAAGGATAACACATTTTGTGTGCTATCAGTCAGCAAGTTTATTAAGGGGTTAATAATCTAGAAATCCTAGGTTTCATATAAAGAGTTATATTAGCAAACTTAGGATAAAATCAATATATGAGTTATATTGATTATTAATATAAGAGTTATATTAATAAGTTTAGGTAAAAATCATTAGTCGGGTTTAGCCTAGGTAAATTTCCTATAGAGTTAAAATATCCAGTGGGAGGAAAAGTGTATATGATACATACATTTTCACCTACATATCTCCGAAAAATTCACACCGTGAGATCCATACTTGGCCTTGTGGCGCAAACGGGAGCATCCCCCTTCGGATGATGTTTGTATGGATCAATAGCAAGGTGAATGGAGATGTTATTTATAGTGAGTGGGAGCAGGTTTAGTGAAAACAAAACCTATAATCTCTTTTATCGGTTCACACGGTGAGATTGCTATGATCAGCCTGCTAGTTTGGCCTGGACCAGACAATCCCTTCGGAGGGCTTTGATCATAGTGATCGGAACACAGTGAACACCTGAACAAGGATACAGATTACCTTAGTTTATTTTCCAACCTAGTCCTCCCTTCGGTGGATTTTGTTGGATCGGGACTCTGGAATCCAAAGATAAAGGGTTAAACTCACAAGATACATTAGTTGTAATTGTATCGAGACCAAATAATGGTAACTAAAGCCTATAGGAATAAGAGTTATTCTGGCATTAGGTTTTGGTCAAGAATGTTTTGATCTAGAGGATGAGTGTTTTTTATTACCCTTCGGTGTCATACATTCTAAACCTTTAGAGTATCATTGCGTTTTATTAATGTCTTAGGAATCATTAGATAATTAGCTAAAAATGATTGAATTAATTAAAGGTTTAGCGAGAAACTAATACAAGCTTTTTTGTATTTCAGCATTATGAATAATTCAATCCTTTCCTTATTTGCTACTGAAAAATTAACCGGAGAAAATATGATGACCTGGAAAAACAATCATAATATCATCTTGGTTGCGGACGATCTTCTCTCTTCTCTCAATTATCTCTAGAAAATCTCTCCACCCAAACCAAAGGGAGTTCCACCACTCTCCCTCAACCGATCGAGAACAACCGAGAAGATCAATTGGAAGTGTCAAATTTGTTCTAGTTCGTGAGATCGTTGGAACGAAAGAGATCGAGATTGGAGAAGGAATTGGCGAAGAAGCATTCTCAACAAGTAAGTACCATTAACTCATTGTTTTCCTTCTTCTCAAGCATGTTTAGCCGGAATTAAAATGTTAGTTCGATTTTAAGATACATTTTTCACAACGAACACCACGACTTTCCAAGTCGTTTTCACTTCGGGAGTTTCAATCCCTTCAACCTCAGCTTCCTATCTCTAGACTCACATCAAGGACTGGAAGGTATGTAGTTCGTTGAAGAGGGTGGTCAGAGTGTATCTAATTTTGTTCATAACCGCATTGCTACGAAACTGCAGGAAACTCTTCAGAAGAGTCTCCATAATAAAGTTGACCTGGCTCGACTCGTCGATCGAAGCACTGTTCATCTCAGCCAAGTTGAAGTGAGTCATCATGTCAAGAACATGTTCCCTAACAGACGTCCCATCCTTCATCCTAGCATTGAACACATGCTTGAGAGTGGCGTGCCTAACCTGAATGGATTGTTGTCCAAACATGTTCTGCAACGACTCCATAATCTCCTTAGCGTTGACCATGTTCTCATGCTTCTTAGTCAAGACTTCAGACAAGTTGGCTATTATGTAGACCTTCGCCTTTTCATTAGCCTTGGTCCAATGATCGTACACATCACGAACACTTCGTGATGTGGTCGGGTCGAGAACCTGAGGACATTCGTTAGTGAGCGCGAACTTTAGGTCGTCAGTTACTAAAATTGTGTTAATATTGTTTTTCCACGTTTGAAAATTGCCACCTACCAGTTTGTCGGAAGCTAAAAGGGTTATTATTGAACTCGACATTTTTGCTGAAAAGAAAAACTTTGTGTTAGATCTCGCAAACAACTTTTTGAAAAATGCAATAATATTTTAGCAAATTTTTATTCTATGATCCCTAGGTCACTAAAAATTGCAATGATATCCCAAAGGCTTAGAAGGACCGCCATCGTAGGGTAGACAGAATCACTCTTCCTTTCGGACGAGACTTTCTCGACCAAGCCCTAATACCTGAATAACTCTTATTCCTATAGGCATCCAGATACCATTTTTCAGTCTGAATTCATTAACTCTTAATGAATCCCGCGAGTGTCGCCCTCTATCTTTAAATCTCTAGAGTTTCCGTCCAAACAATAACCGTTGTAGGGAAGACTACGAAGGAAAACAAACTAAGGAAATCGTATCCCTTTCAAGAATTCACGGTGTTTCGACTCCCATGATGAAGGCCCTCCGTAGGGATTGTCTAGTTCAGGCCAAACTAGTAGGCGGATCATAGGCATCCCATAGTGTGAATCGTTAGAAGAGATCGTGGGTCCCGTTTTCATAGGTCCCGCTCCAACACGCTATAAGTACTCTCCCCATTCACCCTGAATTTTGACCCATACAAATACCACCTGTAGGGAGACGCTCCCATTTGCGCCACGAGGTCAAGTATGGATCTCACGGTGTGAACTTCACGGAGATTTGTGGATGAAATTTAAATGTATTCCTACACTATAATTCCTCCCACCAAGCACTTTAGATTAACGGGATTGACCTAGTTAAACCGACTCTATTTACTTAAGTCTACCAATATAACTAAGGTCTATGTGAATATATTTAATTAACACTTAATTAACGACACTCACGAAAATATAACCTATGAATCTTCGAACAAAATTCACTCCCAGGTCGGTTCCTAGGTAGGGGTGTTCCGCAAAACGTCAACTTAAATACTCCAGCCTTAGACAAAACCTTCCTTAGACAGAGCTACTAATTACATTTGATTTCTTAATTCTAATCTTATTAGAACTAGAAAACCTAAGTCTAATTAATCAAGTTCTAAACCATTTAAAACTAATTAATTAACTTAGGTTACATGCATTTCTATGTTATAGTGCTTGATCATTCATCACATGAATAATTAAACTATATAACATACATTCATCACATGAATAAATGCATGTCAATGTTTTTAATCTAAATAATATAACACTCATATTAATTAAATTAAAACATACATTATATTATAACACTTATAATATAACCTATCATGCATACTATATATTATAACACTTATGATATAAATATGATGCATGAAATGCTTAACCTAAGGTGGGATTTTAAACTATATGACATACATTATGCACATAAATATTTCATACAACACTTGCATAAAATAAATAGCAAATTAGACTGGTTTTGGCAACCTAGGGACATTAATTAAATTAATTAACATAAATATAACACTTTTATTAATATTAATTAATAAAATTAACTAATTACTTAAATTACATAAAAAATAAATTAAATAAAAAATACATTTTTCGCAAAAATAACCTCCAAAAACTGCCCCTCTAGCCACTTTCTCGCGAAAGTCTCGCGCAAACTGTCCACTAACGCAGTGGCGTTGCAACGCTAAGGGAATCGAATATCATGCGGAAGCGAACAATCATCGTTGCTCTTGATTGTGTTACATAGAAAATGCCCAAAAACAGAAAACTAGCTAAGCTAAGCATACATTTGAAAGTATAAAATGGATTAGATGGTTACCTTCGAATACCAATTCTTCACGTAATCCACACGTCATCAACGATCTCTTCGTTCTCTACGATCGAATCACGAACACATCCAAAATGCCTTCTCGGTTGTTCTCTAGGAGAGGGAGAGAGGGGGGATCTCTTTTTGGAGATTAGCGAATTGTTGTAGAGAGAGTTTGAGAGAGAAGAGTTTTTGCTAGATTTCGAAAATTTAGCAAATGACTTAGCTTGCACAAAATGCATCCAAAAGGATGCTTTTATAGGCAATGTGGGTGGAGACAAATTCTCAACCCATTTTTCCACTAACTCCACTAATTATGCATAAATGCATAATATAAGGTATCAAATACCTTATTTTGTAAATTACATTTACATAAGGTGGATAAATTGAATTTAATAAAAATCAATTTCATATCTCTCAAATTACTCCCTTAATTTCTGCCTTAATTCCATAATTAGGCATAATTAGCATTATGAATCATATTCACATTGAACTCTATAATATATTAATTATATCATATATAATCGACATAATTTCCCAAATTGAATTTGAACACTTCAAATCCATTCTAAAAACTTTATACCCTCATTTAATTCCATGTTGAGCCAACCGAGGGACCTAATGGACCTACAGATCATGAGCTCCAACGATATGAGATTAACTAATCAAACTCTTTGATTCTGTTAATAAAGATTCGTTAACTATGAGTCACTCCACTATAAACTCGTAGTTGCACTCTCCTCACTGTAGGATAAGTTGTGTCAATTGATTTAAGCAATGCTCGTGAGTCAACCCTTCAAAGGTCATTCATAGTCACAACTGGTTCAAATACCATTTTACCCCTATGACTACTTCTTGCACCTTAAGCACCATTGATCCTCTAATGAATAACAAGTTTATGGTATGACCATAAACAATATCCCTCCCGGGCCAGCAAGAGAGAGGGGTTCCGTTGTTCAAGACCTGGATTCAGCTCTTAAGGAAACAACCTATCTAGTTACCCTAGTTTAGGAACGAGTGAATTCCTTCTTGCGAAGTTGAGTCCCCAGCTCCCTACGAGGTTTCATCCCTGAGAAGGTAGGCTTATTGAGTCGACAGTTGTTGCGACTCTCACCCATACTAGTTTAAGGATAAACCCCCACAAACAAGAGTTCGCAACCCGCTCATGATTCAGGTTGAGTCACTAATGGGCATCTTTGAATTATTAGCCCTAATCTATCAACGGTGTTACTAGAGTGGTCTAAAAATTCTCGGTCTGGTCTTGTACAATCTCATCACATAGGATGTCCCCACTCGCATGACAACTACATGAACGAGCTGGAACGCCTCGTTTGTATCAAATACAAAGTGGGTCGCATCCATAATGTTACAAGGATAAGGTTCCCAACCCAACCCATCTACTATAGACAATTTAGGTCACATGCTTGAACTTGGTCCTAGTTATGTGTCAACTACACACAGTTCAATGTCTCCTAAATGTTACCTTGGAGCTTAGTTTATTAGATTTAAGTTTGTAATTGTGAGAATACACGATTAAGGAAAAAATAACACTTTTATTCATTTTTTTGAATAATTACAAATACACAAGTTTATGGCATAAATCCCAACAAATTCCCACTTGACCTATAGCTAGTGGAGTACATAGAACATTACAATAATGCAAATATAATAAACTAGGGCATTGAATACCCTTTGATACAATACTCCCACTTGCCCTAGTCAGGTTCTAATGTGTAAACCTACAATTTCTTGGTGATCCTCAAACACCTTAGCCGTGAGAGACTTCGTAAATGGATCAACAACGTTGTGCTCTGATGCTATCTTCGTGACGATCACGCCTCCTTGGTGAACAATTTCCCGTATCAGGTGATACTTCTGTTCGATGTGTTTTCCCCTTTTGTGACTACGAGATTCCCTCGAGTTGGCCATTGCACCGATGTTATCACAATAAAGGGTTATTGGGAGGTTCATATTTGGAACAACTTCCAAATCAGACATGAACTTCTTCAGCTAAACTGCCTCTTTAGCTGCTTCACAAGCTTCTACATACTCAGCCTCCATTGTGGAGTTAGCGATGCATGCTTGCTTGATGCTTCACCAGATTAATGCTCCTGCATTGAGAGTAAACACTAACCCTGGTGTGGATTTCCTAGAATCCTTATCGGTCTGGAAGTCAGAGTTCGTGTATTCTGTAAGGATCAGATCCTTAGACCCATACAAGAGCATATAGTCCTTCGTTCTCCTAAGATACTTGAGGATTGCTTTTACCGTTGTCCAGTGATCTAATCTTGGATTAGATTGATACCTACTGAAAATACCATCTACATAATAGATGTTAGGCCTTGTACACAGGATGGCGTACATGAGGCTACCTAGAGCTGATGCATCAGGGGTACGTCTCATGTCCCCAACTTCTTGAGGTGTCTTAGGAAACTGATCCTTAGACAAATGGACATCGTACCTGAAAGGTAATCAACCCTTCTTTGAGTTCTGGATCTTATATCGAATCAACATTTTGTCGATGTAGGATGCTTAAGAGAAGGCTAGTGTTTTGTTCTTGCGATTCTGGAAAATCTGGATCTTGAGAACAAACTACGCTTCTCCCAAATCTTTCATTTGGAATTGCGTAGCCAACCAGTTTTTAATGTCAGTGAGGAATCCTACATCATTCCCAATGAGTAGGAAATCATCCACATACAACATTAGAAAAGCGACAGTACTGTTGATTATCTTCTTGTATACACATGGTTCATCAACATTTTGATAAAAGTCATAAGATTTGATAGCCTCATTAAACCTTATATTCCAAGACCTAGAGACTCGTTTCAACCCATAAATGGATCGTTTAAGCCTTCAGACTTTCTACTCATGGTCTTGTTCAATGAACCCTTTGGGTAGGTCCATGTAGCTATTTTCGTCAACATTACCATTTAGAAAGGTTTTCTTGACATCCATTTTGAAAGACTCTATATTAAGAAACCAGAAGTAATTTAGGATCTTGAACACTCTAATTTGATCAATTTTGCAAAATAAAATGCATGCTCAAAGCTGGAAAAACAGAGGGACAGAAAACTCAACTTTGAAGAAAAAGATTCTCTTCACCCGGTAGATGATTTCCAACACGAACACTTCGTGGACCACCTCTAGTGTCTTCCCTACTATCCTCAGGCCTTGGAAGGGATTGTGGGATCCTAGATTGAGAGAATTTGAAAGAAGAGTCCCCAAAGGTCACAAAACGGGAATTCTTTGAATTTCTGCAAAATTCAATCAAAATACCTCAAATCACCATACTATAAAGCTTCATCAAGCTTCATTAGAGTGACATCTCAACAATGATGAGGACAATTGAAGAAGGAGGTGACCAATTTTGACCAATTTTGAAGATGGGGAGGATTGGGCAAGTTGGCAACTTGATTTTCATGAAAATCATGAAAATCCTTCATTTTTCGTTTAATTTTAATTCAAAATTCAATATTAAATTGATTTTAAATTAAAATTAATTTAATTAATTAAATAACTCAAAATTAATTTAGTTAGTTAATTTCTAATTTAATTTAATATCAAATATTAAATTAAATAAATTGTCCGATCCCGATCGTTTTTCGAATATGAATCCTTATTCATGCTATAAACCGATCCAATATTTAAATCATATTTAAATATATCCACCTCCTTTTAATCATAGTTTAATTCATAATTAAGCTATGACTCGTTAAATATATCACATATAATTATAGATTTCTCCCAAAATCGAATTTCAATAATTCAAATTCTTTTCTCTCAAAATATTACAAGGCTTAGTCCTAGCTAGTAAGGAGGACCTAATGGACCTACAGATCCTGAGCTCCAACGATATGAGATTAACCGACGAAACTCTTTAGCCTAGCTAATCAACATTCGTTAACCACCGGGACACTCCACTAAAGCCCAGTGGTTGCACTCTCCTCACTTTAGATATATTTATGTCCACTCGATATAACCATGATTAGTAAGTCGATTCTCCACAGGATGTTCGTAATTACAGCTGGGTCAAAATTACCGTTTTACCCCTGTAATTACCTCTTGTTCCTTAAGTCCCACTGATCCTCTAATGAACAATTGGTTTGTGGTCCAACCATCAAATCGAATCCCTCTCGGGCCAATGAGAGGGGTGGGCTCTTTGTTCAAGACCCGGAGTCAGCACTTAAGGGAACAACCTCTCCACTTTGAAGGGATCGAATCCCGAAGCGGAAGCGATTGTGAATCGCGTGTTCTTATTTAGTTACATGGATTTCAATCAAGATCAAATGTAACAAAGATTAAGCATACCATATAATAAGGACAAGAAGAAATTACCTTTGAAGAAATCTTTCTTCAAGTGCTCCTTCTCCCACGATCCCGATCTCAGCAACTCGAATCTGAACGATCACGGACACCACCACCTGATCTTCTCCGTTGTTCTCTAGGTGAGGGCGGAATGTGGGTTCCTTTAGGATAGGGTGTGGGGCTGTGAGAGAGAGGTCGGGTTTTGTGGAACTTTTCCAACAACACAAAATTGACAATCTAAGATTTTCAAAGATTTTGCTTAGCCATAAAGTTGCATCTCATGCAACTATTTATAGGGAAATACGATGGAAATTACCATCCTATCATTGCTTCATTCTCTCATTAATATATAGTTTATATATGAATCTAATTCACATTAAAATCATATATTATATCAATTATATCACATATAATTGATATAACACCTTATATATATGAAATTCAACACTTCAATTTCATTCCTAACTTTATACCCTCAATATTACCATATTGAGCCAATGGAGGGACCTAATGGACCTACTTTTAATGAGCTCCAATGATGTGAGATTAACTGATTAAACTGTTTGATCTAGTTAATCAATATTCATTAACTACAAGTCACTCCACTATAGACTTGTTGTTGCACTCTCCTTCTTGTAGATTATATTGTGTCCATTGATATAATCATTACCCATGAGTCGACTCTTCACAGGTTGTTCGTAATCATGGCTAGGTCAAATTACCGTTTTACCCCTGTGATTACCTCTTTGTTCCTTAAGCACCACTAATCCTTTAATGAACAACAAGTCTAAGGTCCTACCCTCTAAGAGGGCGGGGCCCCGTTTTTCAAGACCTAGAGTCAATTCTTAAGGGAACAACCTTTCTAATTCCTAAGTGTAGGAATGAGTAAATTTCATCTTGTATAGTTAAGTCTCCAGCTACCTATGAGGTTCTGTCCCTAAGAAGGTAGGCTTATTGAGTCGGCTACAGGGCACTCTCACTTATACTAGTCTAAGGACAAACCCTATAAGCAGGAGTTCTTAACTTACTTAGGATTCATGTCGAGTCACTAATGACCATCTATAAATTATAAGTCTTATCCTGTTAACGGTGTTATACTAGTTAGACTAATAATTTGCAGTCCGGTGTTGTAAAAACTCTTCATGCAGGATGCCCCCACTCGCATGTCAACCACATGAATGAGTTGGATTACCTCATTTGTACTAATTACAAAGTGGGCCGCATCCATGGTATTACCAGAATAGTGTCTACACCACTGACGTTCAATATACATTATAACCTTGGAGCTTAGTTTATTGGATTTATAAAGCAAGAATATAATTTTATCAAAATAAATAACTCTTTATTTATTTGATTAAAATTACATAAGTTTAGGGCACAAATCCCAACAATCTCCCACTTGACCTAAAGTTTGTGGAGTACTAAAACATTAAAATAATGTAAAAACAATAAACTAGGGCATTCAAAACCCTATGTCCAATATACAGACTTGCCCTAGTTGGGGAATACTTGTAAGCCTAGACCTTCTAGGTGACTCTCAGATACTTTAGCCGTAAGAGCCTTTGTAAAAGGATCAACAATGTTGTGCTCTGAGGCTATCTTCGTGACAATCACGTCTCCTCGATGCACGATCTCCCGGATGAGGCGATATTTTCGCTCAATATGCTTTCCCTTCTTGTGACTTCGGGGTTCCCTTGAATTTGCCACGACACCACTGTTTTCACAATACAACATGATGTGCAAACTCATATTTGGAACAACTTTCAAATTTAACATAAATTTCCTTAACCAAACGACCTCTTTTGCTGCTTCACAAGCCGCTACATATTCGGACTCCATGGTGGAATCAACGATGCATCCTTGCTTGACGCTTCGCCATACTACAGCTCCTCCGTTAATAGTAAATACTGACCCTGATGTAGATTTCTGAGAATCATTATCAGTCTGAAAGTCAGAATTCGTGTATCCTATAAGGATCAAATCCTTAGCCCCATACACAAGCATGTAGTTCCTCGTTCTCCGTAGATACTTAAGGATTGTTTTAACCGTTGTCCAATATTCAGGTCCTGGATTGGATTGATACCTAATGACCTTTCCAACTGCAAATCAGATGTCTGGCCTAATACACAACATGGCATACATTAGGCTTCCAACAGCTGATGCATAAGGAATCCGTCTCATATCCTCAACTCCTTGAGGTGTCTTAGGACACTGTTCCTTAGACAAATGAACTCCATATCTAAAAGGTAATAAAACCTTTTTTGAGTCTTGCATCTTAAACCTTTACAATACTTTGTCAATGTAAGATGTTTGAGACAAGGCTAGTGTTTTATTCTTGTGGTTTCGGACAATCTAGATCCCAAGAGCAAACTGCGCTTCACCCAAATCTTTCATTTGGAATTGCGTAGTTAGCCAATTCTTAATGTCTGTAAGATATCCTACATCATTCCCAATCAGTAGGATATCATCCACATATAGAACTAGGAATGCGACAGAACTATTGATGATTTTGTTTAAGACACAAGGTTCATCATCATTTTGAACAAAGCCAAAAGATTTGATTGTCTTATCAAATCTTATATTCCAGGACCTAGAGGCTTGTTTCAGTCCATAGATTGACCTTTTAAGCCTGGAAACCTTTTGCTCTTGTCCTGGTTCAATGAACCCTTTGGGTTGGTCCATGTGGATGTTCTCGTTAAGATTGCCATGTAAAAAAGCTGTCTTGACATCCATTTGCCATACCTCATAGTCATAATATGCGACAATGACAAGTAGGATACAGATAGACTTTACCATAGCAACAAGTGAAAAGGTTTCCTCATAGTCAACCCCTTCAACCTGGGTATAACCCTTTGCTACTAGTCTAGCTTTAAAGGTTTTCACCTTCCCATCTACACCACGCTTTCTCTTGTAGATCCACTTACAACCTATAGGTTTTACCCCCATCCGGTTTATCTACAAGATCCCAAACAGAATTGAAGTACATAGACTCCATTTCTTGGTCCATGGCTATGACCCATTTGTCTTTGTAAACCATTGCTTGATTATAAGTCAATGGATCCTCACAGTCGTCATCTGGTATAACAACTTCAGATAAACCCATGTAACGGTCAGGTTGTGTTATAACCCTCCCACTACGCCGAGGCATACTCAACTCTTGAGATGGACTCTCTTGACTAGACAAGCTAGTGTCAACAATTTTTGTTTACGTACTAGTTTTATTAGTAACTTTTGTTACTGTTCTGTCTAACTCACTTAACACAATTTACTTCTTGGTTTGTGGTCCCTTATGTGGTCCTCCTCTGAGAAAGTGGCATTTGTCGACCCAAAAACCTTATCTTTCTTAGGATCATAGAATAAACCACCTCTTGTTTCTTTTGGGTAACCTACGAATAGGCATAATTTTGAACGTGAATCTAACTTCTTTGGATTTGTCACAAGCACATGTGCTGGACAACCCCAAATTCTGAAATGACATAAACTACCTTTACGTCCTTTCCAGAGCTCAAATTTTTTTTTAGAAACACTTTTTGATGGCACATTGTTCAAAATGTATCCTGCAGTCTCTACTGCGTAACCCCAAAAAGAATTAGGGAGATGAGCATAACTCATCATTGATTGAACCATGTCCAACAAGGTTCTATTTCTCCTTTCCGATACACTGTTTTGCTGTGATGTACCGAGAGCTGAGAGTTGGGATGTAATTCCATGTTCTATCATATAGTTTTGTAATTTTAAATCCATCTACTCTCCACCTCGATCTGATCGAAGTGTTTTAATTGTTTTATCTAATTGGTTTTCAACTTCAGTCTTGAATTCCTTGAACTTTTCAAGTGCTTCAGACTTATGATGCATTAGATAAATATGCCCAAATTTAGAATAATCATCTATAAAGGAGATGAAATATTCATAACCTCCTCTTTCTTTAACACTCATCGGACCACAAATGTCTAAATGTATAAGCTTAAGAGGTTCTTTGGCTCTATAACATTTTCCACTAAAAGATCTTTTAGTCATTTTTCCTTCTAGGCAGGATTCACATACTGGTAAAACATTTTCTTGTAACTCATTTAGAAGTCCATTCTTTACCAATCTCTCAATCCTACTGAGGTTAATGTGACCCAATCTAAAGATGTCAAAGATGAGCACTTTCTTTAGGAGAAATTTTTCGTTTCTTAGTTTGTGTGTTTGCAGTTTTAAATAATTCAATGTTCAAAACCATTTTGACTGAATTAGGCCTTAAAACATACAACTCATTTTCTAATGAAGCCGAACATATTTCCACACCTTTTTTTAAAATAAAAACTTTATTCAAAGAAAAAGAAACAGAAATACATTGTTCTATGAGGCAAGAAATTGAAATTAAGGTTTCTAGTAAACCCTGGTATCACTAATATATTGTCTAACAACATATATTTTTTGCCAAAATTAAGCTTCATCGTGCCTATTGCTACAGCTGAGACGATTTCTCCATTTCCAACCCGGAGCGTTATCTCTCCTTTCTGTTGTTGCTGCCAGGAATCAATTCCCTGAAAAGAAGAGAAAACATGATTAGTGGCTCCTGAATCAAGTATCCAAGCAGTTTTATCATTATCCACTAAGCAAGCTTCTAAGAAAAGTAAATCATATTTACCTTCCTTCTTCTTTTCTGCAATGTACATCGGACAGTTTCGTTTCCAATGCCCGTCTTCGTTGCAGTGGAAACACTTTCCTTTGTGTGCAACTTCTTTGACCTTCTTGCCCTTCTGAGCGGCAGCTTTGTCAGCTTGTTTCCCTTTACCAACCTTCTTCATGTTCTTCTTCTTCCCTTTCAGGTTAGAAGAAGATGAAGCCACTGTTTTTTATCCAGAGGTCGAACCTCTATGATAACTCCTATTGGCAACATTTTCCTCGCCTTTCGATCCTGAATTTTCATCAAAGATTGAAAGGTTTGAAGTTCATTTAGAAGGGAGGTAAGATTAAAAGTAAGCTTGTTCATAACAGCATTACTTCTAAACTATAGGAAACTATCTGGAAGAGTTTCCAGAATGAAGCTGACTTGGCTCGATTCATTGATGGAAGCACCATTCGACTCAGCGATGTTAAAGTGTACCATGATATCCAGGACATGATCCCGAACAGATGTACTCTCTGGCATCCTCGAGTTGACTATATACTTAAGGGCATTGTGTCGGGCATGTGTAGACTGTTGTCCAAACATACCCTGCACTGAATCCATGATTTCATTAGCGGTCATCATGCCCTCGTGCTTCTTGGCTAATATGTCAGACATACTCGCCAGCATATAGATCGTGGCCTTATCATTGGCCTTGATCCATCGATCATATGCATCACGAACATTTCGTGTAGCATTCGAGCCTGGCACCTGAGGACACTCCTCAGTCAGCACAAACTTCAGATTATCCATTACCAATATAGTGTTGAGTTTGTTTTTCCACGTCATCATGTTCTCTCCGGTTAATTTTTCCGCACTCAATTAGGAAATTATAGAGCTAGACATTTTGCTGAAAAATAAAAGAAAACTTGTATAAGATTCTTGCTATAATTCTCTAATACAATCATGTTTTAGCTAATTATTAAATGATTCCTAGGTCATTTATAATTTGCAATGAGAATCCAAAGGTTTAGAATCTATGACACCGAAGGGTAATAAAAAACACTCATCCTTTAGATCAAGACATTTTTGACCAAAACCTAATCCCAGAATAACTCTTATTCCTATAGGTTTTAGTTACCATTATTCGGTCAGGATACATGCACTTCTTATGTACCTTGTGATTGTAACCCTCTGTCTTTAGAGCCAGAGTCCCCAGCCAATAAAATCCGCCGAAGGAAGGACTAGATTGAAAAGCAGACTAAGGAAATCTTTATCCCTTTTGGGTGTCTACTGTGTTTGATCCCCTATGATCAAGCCTTCCGAAGGGATTGTCTGGTCCAGGCCAAACTAGTAGGCTGACCATAGTGATCTTACGGTGTAAACCGACAGAAGAGAGCATAGGTTTTATTTTCACTAAACCTACTCCCACTCACTATAAGTACCCTCTCCATTCACCTTGATATTGACTCATACAAACACCATCTGAATGGGGACGCTCCCGTTTGCGCCCGAGGCTAAGTATGAGTCTCACGGTTTGAACTTCCCAAGTATGATGTCCATAAATTAATATAACTCTTTATATTAATCATACATGCAAACTATATAATATAACTCTTTATATTATAAATGATGCATGGAAATGCTTAACCTAAGGTGGAATATCTAAATTAAAAGCATACAATATACATTGGCGTTGCAGCTTGTCCTCTTCTGCCCGTTGAAGCGCGCCTCAGCACAAGCGTTGCACAACACCTCAGCGTTGCAACGCCGAGGATAGCGTTGAAACGTTGTCGTCTCCTCAGTCGCGCGTCTGCTGCAGTGGCGTTGCAACGCCAATGAACAGTGTTGCAACGCCATTAACAGAACAACAATTCCACTTTAGTTTTCTTGCTCATTTTTGCTCTGTTCTTCTCAGCAACCACGCCTCGATTGACACGAACTTACAAACTGGATTTACATAATAAAATGCCCAAAACAATAGGCCCTTACATTGAACCATTCAACGAAATATGTAAATCTAAGTGCCAAAATTGAAAACGTCTAATTCGCAAACCGTTCATTCATCACATGAAAAACAGTAAATCCCACCTATGATCTTGATAAATCAAGAACAAAATAGAGAACACAATTGGGCTCTGATACCAATTGAAGGGAACGAATCCCGCTGCGTAAGCGATTGTGAATCGCGTGTTCTTATTTAGTTACATGGATTTCCATCAAGATCAAATATAACAAAGATTAAGCATACCATATAATATGGACAACAAGAAATTACCTTTGAAGAACTCTTTCTTCAAGTGCTCCTTGTCCCACGATCACGATCTCAGCAACTCGAATCCGAACAATCACGGACACTACCACCGGATCTTCTCCGTTGTTCTCTAGGTGTGGGAGGAATGTGGGTTCCTTTAGGATAGGGTGTGGGGTTGTGAGAGAGAGGTTGTGTTTTGTGAAACTTTTCCAACAACACAAAATTGACAATCTAGAGATTTCCCAGATTTTGCTTCGCCACAAAGTTTATATTACATATAATTGATATAACATATATAGTTTATATATCACTCCTTCATTCTCTCATTAATATATAGTTTATATATCAATCTAATTCACATTAAAACCATATATTATATCAATTATATCACATATAATTGATATAACACCTTATATATATGAAATTGAACACTTCAATTTCATTCCTAACTTTATACCCTCAATATTGCCATATTGGGCCAAGGGAGGGACCTAATGGACCTACAGTTCATGAGCTCCAATGATGTGAGATTAACTGATCAAACTCTTTGATCCAAATAATCAATATTCATTAACTACAAGTCACTCCACTGTAGACTTGTAGCTGCACTCTCCTCCCTATAGATTATATCGCGTCATTGATATAATCATTACCCATGAGTCGACCCTTCAAAGGTTGTTCGTAATCACGGTTGCGTCAAATTACCGTTTTACCCCTGACCTTTTTGTTCCTTAAGCACCACTGATCCTCTAATGAACAATAAGTCTAAGGTTCTACCATAGACTCATGCCCTCTTAGAGGGCGAGGCCCCGTTGTTCAAGACTTGGAGTCAGTTCTTAAGGGAACAACCTATCTAATTCCTAAGTGTAAGAATGAGTGAATTCCATCTTGTATAGTTAAGTCCCCAGCTACCTACGAGGTTCTGTCCCTGAGAAGGTAGCCATATTGAGTCGGCTACAGGCCACTCTCACCCATACTAGTCTAAGGAAAAATCCCTATATGCAGGAGTTCTTAACTTGCTCAGGATTCAGGTCAAGTCACTAATGACCATCTATAAATTACTAGTCTTATCCTGTTAATGGTGTTATACTGGTTAGACTAATAATTTGCGATCCAGTCATGTATGAACTCTTCATACAGGATGCCCCCACTCGCATGTCAACTACATGAATGAGTTGGATTACCTCATTTGTACTAATTACAAAGTGGGTCGCATCCATGGTGTTACCAGAATGACGTTTCCAACCTTATTCTTATACCATAGACCATTTAGGTTATATTCATGAACACAATCCAAATTGTGTCTACTACACTGATGTTCAAGATACATTATAACCTTGGATCTTAGTTTATTGGATTTATAAAGCAAGAATATTATTTGATCAAAACAAATAAATTTTTATTTATTTGATCAAAATTACATAACTTTAGGGCACAAATCCCAACACACTTATCATTAAAGCGAGTAGGAGTGAATTCCATCTTACAGAACTATGTTCCCAACTATCTACCAAGACTTATCCCTGAAATGGGAGGCTTATTGAGTCCGCAATCTCGGGTCACTCTCACCCATGCAAATTTAAGGATAATTTGAATAAACAGGAGTTCATAACACGCTCAGATTAAGATTGAGTTAACTAGGTCATCTGAATATAGTCAGTTAAGATAGTAAATGGAGTTATAAAGTCTAAGTGACTATTTTGCGGTCCAGTCTTATGCAAACTCATTGCATAGGACGCCCCCACTCACATGTCTCCACATGAACGATTTAGGATCACATCGTTTGTACTTTAAAAAAGTGGGTCGCGTCCATAGTGTCCCCAGTGTTGGTATGTACGTCATAATCTCGTACTTGTTTGTAATACTTATGATTGAAATAAATAGGAGTTATTTTTTCATCACTTTGTGTCTCGCGTTTTTACAAACTTGGTCCAATAAACTAAGCTATAGGGTCATTAAATATATGAGAGAACTAGAACTTGAACAGTGTGTAGTGGACATACAGGGAGAATCACGTTCGAGTAAATGACTTGAATGGTCTACAGTATATGGATAGGGTTGGAGACCTAATCCTGGATACGCTGTGGATGCGACCCGCTTTGTATTAGATACAAACGAGTTGATCTGACTCGTTCATGTGGTTGACATGCAAGTGGGGGCATCCTGTGCAATGAGATTGTACAAGACTGGACCTTGAATTATTAGACCTACTAATGTAACACTGTTGACAGTATAGGACTAATAACTTCGTAGATGACCATTAGTTACTCGACCTTAATCCTGAGCGTATTACGGACTCCTGTCTGCAGGGTCTTTTCTTTAACTAGTACGGATGAGGGTGGTCACAATTACTCCCCCAATATACCTATCATCTCAAGGGCAGGACCACGTGGGGAGCTGGAAAATTCACTATGCGAGATGAATTTCACTCGTTCCCAACCTTAGGGAAACTAGAGGGGTTGTTCCCTTAAGTGTTGTCTCCAGGGCTTGGACAACGGGTGCCCACCCTCTCACTGGCTTGAGAGGGGTGTTGTATATGGTTGGACCATTACAACGTTATTGTTCATTAGATGAGCAGTGGAGAGTTAAGGAGAAAGAAATAGACACAGGGGTAAAACGGTAATTTGACCCCGAAGTGTCTACGAACAACCTGTAAAGGGTCGACTCATGGGCATTGGCTATATCAATAGACACAATTTGTCCTACAGTGATGGGAGTGCAGCTACGGGGTTTAATGGAGTGTTACCGTAGCTAGTGAATGTTGATTAACCGGGTCAAGGAGTTTCACAGGTTAGTCTCGGATCATTGGAGCTCGTCACCTATAGGTCCATTATGTCTCTCGATTTGCTCAAACTTGATAAATAGAGGTTTATAGTTTGGCGTGGATTTGAAGTGCTCAAATTCATTATAAAGGTATTTATATCATTTATATGAGATATGATTGACATATTATATAGTTTAATGTGAATGAGATTCATATTAAACTATAGGTTAGCCTAACTGTTTAATTAGGGCTAATTTGGAGAAATTGGATTGAGATAAATTAAATTGAATATGATTCAATTTAAATCCACAATTATACAAATGTGATTTCTATAATGAGATATGAGATATCTTATTATATGTGGTTATGCAAATATGATTTGCATAACCCATGGTTGTGGTAAAATGGTAAATAGGTGGTAACACATATGACCATGATTTAAACTCTTTTGCAAGAAGGATTGGTAAGATTGAGTTTCATTTTTGGATTTCTCACCAAAAGTAACTCACAAATTCTCTCAACTCTCCTCTCTCAAGTCCTCTCCTCCCGTTCACCAAATGAGTGCCACCACTCACCTTCTACGTAAGGAGAACAATCGAGAAGCCCTTTCTGAGGTGTCTGGATTGCTCGGTTTTCATTGAGATCGTGATAGTTGAGATCGAGATCGCGAAGTGTTCGTGACCGGAGAAGGAAATTGCGAAGAACGGTTCTTCAACAAGTAAGTGGTTTCTTTTGTTGTTTTTTCCTTCTAATTGCATGTTTAGCCTAGTTTCTATAGGACAGAAACAATTTTGAGAAAACGTTTTTCATAACGAAACCACGACGATTCGATCGTCTTTTTTGCTACGGGAGTTTTATTACCTTCAATTGGTATCAGAGCCAAACGTTGGTTTTTTGTTGTGCACATGTTTTTCTTAAAATTAGGTGAGTTGTACTTCAATTTATGTAATGAATTATCGTTTGCAAAATTGGATGGTTTCGGTTTTGACATTTTTCTTTAGATTTATTTTCGTTGATTAGATCATTGTAAAGGCACGTGTTTCTTGGGCAATTAGAAAATAAATTGCGTGTGTATGCCCGGTTCTTTGTTGGCAAGAGTTGTTGAGAAGAAATCAAAGCGGAAACGGGCGAAAAACGACGAAGAACAACAATGGAGTTTGTTGTTCTGTCGACGACGTTGAGACGTTGTTCTTTGGCGTCTCAACGTTGTCCGCGCGGGTGATGGTTGTGTTACAGAGCAGCGTTGCAACGCCAAGGCGTGGAGCACGCGAGGTACAACGCTGCGTGCGTAGTGGGCGGTTCCAGCAGTAGTTTCGCGCGAACGTGGCTTGAGGAGAAGTTCTTCAATCGTCGGACATTTATTTTTATATTTTATTTATTTATTAAATTTTTAAAATGTAATTTATTTTTATTAAATTAATTTTATTAATTAAGACTAATATAATAGTTGTATTAATGTTAATTAATTTAATTAATGGCCCTAAAGTGCTAAAACCGGTCTAATTTTTGTTATTTATTTATTTTATGCATGAGATATATGAAATATTTATTCTATGTGCATAACGTATGTCATATAGATTTAAAATCACACCTTAGGTTAAACATTTCATGCATCATATTTATATTCTAAGTGTTATAATATATAGTATGCATGATAGGTTATATTATAAATGTTATAATATAAAGTATGCATGTTTTAATTTATTTAAATATATAAGTGTTATAGTTTTTAGATTAAAAGCATGCTCATGCATTTAATTCATGTGATGAATGTATGTTATAATTTAATATTATTCATGTGATGAATGATCAAGCACTATAACATAGAAATGCATGTAACCTAAGGTAATTATGAGTTTTAAAATATTTAGAACTTGAATAATTAGACTTAGGTTTTCTTGTTATAATAAGATTCGAATTAGGAAATCAAATATGACCATTGAATGGAGACTAATTAGTATCTTTGTCTAAGGTTCTGTCTAAGGCTGGGGTATTTAAGCTGACGCTTTGCTGAACACCTCTACATGGGAACCGGCCTGGGAGTGAATTTGGTCTAGAGATTCTTAGGTTATATTATCGTGAGTGTCGTTAATTAAAAGTTGATAAATATACTCACATAGACCTAAGTTAATAATGTGATTATAGACTTAGGCTAACCCAATATAAGAGTTATATTGGTAGACTTAGGTAAATATTAGCCTATTTATCTAGGCCGATTAATAAAAAGTGTTGAGTGGGAGGAAATAAAGTGTATAAGATACATTTGATTTTCCGACCACAAATCTCCGTTAAAGTTCACACCATGAGATCCATACTCGACCTCGTGGTGCAAATGGAAGCATCCCCCTTCAAATGGTATTTGTATGGGTCAATATCAACGTGAATTGAGAGAGTACTTATAGTGAGTTGGAGTGGGACTTGTGAAAACAGAACCCACGGTCTCTTCTTTCGATTCACACCGTGAGACGCCTATGATCCGCCTGTTAGTTTGGCCAGGACCAGACAATCCCTTCGGAGGGCCTTGATTATAGGAGTTGGAACACCGTGAATTCCCAAAAGGGATATATTTTCCTTGTTGGTTTTCCTTCTTGGTTCACCCTTCGGTGGCTATTTTTTGGACGGATACTTGGAAACTTAAAGATTGAGGGTGACACTCATGGGATTCGTTAAGAGTTAATGGATTCAGACCGAATAATGGTAACTAGATGCCTAATGGAATAAGAGTTATTCTGGTATTAGGATCTGGTCGAGAAAGTCTCGTCCCAAAGAAGTGTTTTTGTCACCCTTTGGTGGCGACCATTCTAAACCTTTGGGATATCATTGCAAATTCTAATTACCTAGGGATCATAGGATAAATTTTTGATAAAACTTGATTGGATTTCAAAAGGTTTTTTGCGAGACTGACACAAACTTTTTACTTGTTTTTAAGCAAAATGTCTAGCTCAATAATAGTTTTACTCGCTTCCGACAAACTAGTGGGAGATAACTACTGAACATCGAAAAACAATATAAACACGATTCTAGTAACTGGCGACCTTAAGTCCGTGCTCACTTAGGAGTGTCTTAGGTGTCAGGCTCGATCACGTCACGAAGTGTTCGTGATGCGTACGATCGATGGATCAGGGGCAATGAAAAGTGAAGGGAATCGAAGTCCCCGTAGCGAAAGCGATTGCGAATCACGCGCTCTTGATTTAGTTACAACGGAAAATTCAAGAACGTAAAACATAGATTAAGCATAAAATAAGAGTTTGGACAACAAGTATTTACCTTTGAAGAACCATTCTTCAAGTGCTTCTCCTCTCTTCACGAACAAGATCAACGCAACACGAACTCGTACGAACACCGACACCACCACCGGATCTTCTCCGTTGTTCTCTAGGTGAGGGAGGAAGGTGGGTTCCCTTTAGGAGTGGTGAGGTAGTTTGTGAGAGAGATGTGTGTTTTGGAACTCTTCCAACAACACAACTAGGAGGCTAGGAATAACTTAGAATGATTTCCAAAATCACTTTTAAAAAAAATGACTTAACCTAGTTGCATCTCATGCAACAATATATATAGGGAAATAGGATGGAAATGACCATCCTACCCCTCCTTTTATCTCTCTTTATTATATAGTTTATATATGAATCTAATTCACATTAAAACTATATATTATATCAATTATATCATATATAATTGATATAATTCCTCGTGTATAAAATTGAACACTTCAATTTATCTCCTTACTTTATACCCTCAATATTACCATGTTCAGCTAACGAAGGGATCTAATGGACCTACAGATCATGAGCTCAAATGATGTGAAATTAACTGATCAAACTCTTTGATCCAGTTAATCAATATTCATTAACTACAAGTCACTCCACTATAGACTTGTAGCTGCACTCTTCTCACTGTAGATATTATTGTGTCCACTGATATAGTCATTACCCATGAGTCGACCCATCACAGGTTGTTCGTAATCACAGTTGGGTCAAATTACCGTTTTACCCCTGTGATTACCTCTTTGCTCTTTAAGCACCACTGATCCTCTAATGAACAACAGGTCTATGGTCCTAACTTAGACTCATACCCTCATAGAGGGAGGGGCCCCGTTGTTCAAGACACAAGTCGGTTCTTAAGGAACAACTGCCTAAATTCCTCGATGAGGAATGAGTGAATTCTATCTTGCACAGTTAAGTTCCCAGCTACCTACGAGGTTCTGTCCTTGAGAAGGTAGGCTTATTGAGTCAGCTACAGGCCACTCTCACCCATACTAGTCTAAGGACAAACCCTATAAGCAGGAGTTCTTAACTTGCTCAGATTCGAGTTAAGTCACTAATGACCATCTATAAATTACTAGTCTTATCCTCATTAACGGTGTTATATCAAGTTAGACTAATAATTTGCGATCCATCTTGTATGAACTCTTCATACAGGATGCCCCCACTCGCATGTCAACTACATGAATGAGTTGGATTACCTGATTTGTACTAATTACAAAGTGGGTCGCATCCATGTTGTTACCAAAATGAAGTTTCCAACCTTATTCTTATACCATAGACTATTTAGGTTATAATCTTGAATTCAACCAAATTAGTGTCCACTACACTGATTTCAAGATAAACGTTATAACCTTTGAGCTTAGTTTCTTGGATTTTTAAAAGTAAGACTGTAATCTTATCAAAACAAATAACACTTTATTTAATTTATCAAAATTACACAAGTTTGGGGCATAAATCCCAATAGATCCCACTTGACCTAAAGCTTGTGGAGTACTAAACAATTACATTAATGTAAATACAATAAACTAGGGCATTTAAACCCTTTGTACAAAATACTCCTACTTGCCCTAGTTGGGGAAGACTTGTAAACCTAGACCTTCTAGGTGCCTCTCAAAGACTTTAGCCGTGAGAGCCTTTGTAAAAGGATCAACAATGTTGTGCTCTGAGGCTATCTTCGTGACAATCACGTCTCCTCTATGCACGATCTCCCGGATGAGATGATACTTCCGCTCTATGTGCTTTCTCCTCTTGTGACTTCGGGGTTCCCTCGAATTTGTCACTGCACCACTGTATCATCGCAATACAAAGCAGACGGCAAAGTCATATTTGGAACAACTTCCAAATTTAGCATAAATTTCCTTAACCAAACGACATCCTTAGCTGGTTCACAAGCTACTACATATTCGGCATCCATGGTGGAATCAACAATGCATCCTTGCTTGACGCTTCGCCATACTAGAGCTCCTCCGTTAAGAGTGGCCGACCACGATGTAGATTTCCGAGAATCAGATCGATCGAAAGTCGAAATCAAAGTATCCTGTAAGGATCAAATCCTTAGCCCCATACACAAGCATGTAGTTCCTTGTTCTCCAAGATACTTAAGGATTGTTTTAACCTCTGTCCGGATGTTCAAGTCCTGGATTGGATTGATACCTCACCGACCATCCCAATCGCAAAAATGCAGATGTCGGGCCTAGTACACAACATGGCGTACATCAGTGCCAACGGTGATGCGTAAGGAATCCGTCTCATATCCTCAACTTCTTGAGGTGTCTTAGGACACTGTTCCTTAGACAAATGGATTCCATGTCTAAAAGGCAACAAGCCCTTTTTGGAATCTTGCATCTTAAACCTTGACAACACTTTGTCTATGTATGATGCTTGAGACAAGGCTAGTGTTTTATTCTTGTGGTTCCGGACAATCTGGATCCCAAGAACAAACTGCGCATCACCCAAATCTTTCATTTGGAATTGCGTAGCTATCCATTCCTTGATGTCAGTGAGATAACCTACATCATTCCCAATGAGTAGGATATCATCCATATAGACACAAGGTTCATCATCCTTCTGGTCAAAACCATAAGATCTGATAGCCTCATCAAATCTTATATTCTAGGACCTAGAGGCTTGTTTCAGTCCATAAATCGACCTTTTAAGCTTGCAAACTTTTTGCTCTTGTCCTGGTTTAATGAACCCTTTGGGTTGGTCCATGTAGATGGTTTCTTCAAGATTGCCATTCAAAAAGGCTGTCTTGACATCCATTTTCCATACCTCATAGTCATAATATGCGGCAATGGCAAGAAGGATACAGATAGGCTTTACCATAGCAACAGGTGAAAAGGTTTCCTCAAAGTCAACCCCTTCTGTTGGGATTTTTGTCCTAATCTCGTGTTTGTAATATATTGTTTGAAATTAATAAGAGTTATTCATTTCATCACTTTGTGTCTCGCAATATTTATAAACTTTTCTAATAAACTAAGCTCCGGGGTCATTGAATTTATGAGAGAACTAGAACTTGAACGGTGTGTAGTGGACACACAGGGAGGATCACGTTCGAGTTAATGACCCGAACGGTCTACAGTGTATGAATATGGTTGGAGACCTAATCCTGGATACACTGTGGATGCGTCCCGCTTTGTATTAGATACAAATGAGGTGATCTGACTCGTTCATGTGGTTGACATGTGAGTGGGGGCATCATGTGCAATAAGATTGTACAAGATCGGACCGTGAATTATTAGACCTACTGATGTAACACCGTTGACAGTAAGGACTAATAATTTTGTAGATGACCATTAGTGACTCGACCTGAATCCTTAGCGTGTTACGGACTCATGTCTGCGAGGGTCTGTCCTTTGACTAGTACGGGTGAGGGTGGTCACAGTTACTCGCCCAATATGCCTATCTTCTCAGGGATAGGACCAAGTAGGGAGTTGGAAACTTAACTACGCGAGATGGAATTCACTCGTTCCTACCTTTAGGGAAACTAGAGGGGTTGTTCCCTTAAGTGTTGTCTTCAGGGCTTGGACAACGGACGCCCACCTTCTCACTGGCCCGAGAAGGGTGTTGTGTATGGTTGGACCATCACAATATGTTCTTCATTAGAGGAGCAGTGGGGACTTAAGGAACAAGAGGTAGACACAGGGGTAAAATGGTAATTTGACCCAATCGTGTCTACGAACAACCTGTGAAGGGTCGACTCATGGGCATTGGTTATATCAGTGGACACATAATATTCTGCACTGACGGGAGTGCAGCTACAGGCTATAGTGGAGTGTTACCGTAGCTAATGAATGTTGGTTAACCGGGTCAAAGAGTTTGACAGGTTAATCTCGGATCATTGGAGCCCGTCACTGTAGGTCCATTAGGTCCCACGGTTGGCTCAATCTGGGTTAAAAGAAGGGTTAATGTTTTGGTATGAAATTGAAGTTTTCAATTTCACTTTAAGGGCATTTATGTCATTTATATGAGATATGAATGACATAATATATAGTTTAATGTGAATGAGATTCATAATAAACTATAGGTTAGCCTAATTGTTGAATTAGAGCTAATTGGAGAAATTAATTGAGAGAAATTAAATTGGATATGACCCAATTTAATTAATCCACAATTATTGAAAATGAGATTTGCAATATGAGATATGAGATATCTTATATTATGTGGTTATGCAAATGAGATTTGCATAACCTATGGTTGTGGTAAAGTGGTAATTATGTGGAGATTTTAACTCCATCAATTCCACTATATAAACTCTTCTTGCAAGAAGGAATGAACTAACTCTCTCATTTTTTGAATTTCAACCAAAAGAAGAGAATTCTCTCTCAAGCAATTCTCTCAACTCTCCTCCCTCTCCAAAACTAAGATCCCACCATCTTCCTTCTTTCCAAAAGAAGAACAACCGAGTTTCCAAGTGGTTGTGACTGGATCTTGTTCGTGAGTTCAAGTTTTCATTGAGATTGAGAAGCACGAAGAGTTCGTGACCAAGGAAGGAAGTTGAAGAACAGTCTACAACAAGTAAGTACGTTCTTCTCACTGTTTTTCTTCCTTACTTTGCATGTTTAGCCGATGTCTAATTGTTAGATCGATTTTAACAAATTCGAGTTGCATAATGATACCACGACGATTCGATCGTCTTCCGCTGCGCTGGGATTTTCATTCCCTTCAATTGGTATCAGAGCCATTTCGATGGTTCTTCATTTATGTACTGTTTTGTTAAAATTAGGTGGGTAAATTTTCTTAATTTAATGAGATGAATATTTGGTTTGCATAATGGATGTTTTCGGTTTTTGGCACTAGTTTAGATTTACAATTTATGTTGATGAGATCAATGTAAGGGCCCGTTGTTTTTGGGCATTTTGTTGTAAATCGAGTGTGTAAGTCCGGGTCGTTCGTAGCAAGAGTTGCTGTGAAAAAATCGGAGCGAAAACAAGCAGAAATCGGTGGAAGAACAGCAAAGAGTTTGTTGTTCTGTCGATGGCGTTGAGACGCTGCCCTTTGGCGTCTCAACGCTGTCCTTGCGGACGGAGGCCCTGCAGCATCAGCATTGCAACGCCGCTTGCGTTGAGAACGCGGGTTGATGCTACAAGCGACAGCGTTGCAACGCTGCACGCGTTGAGGAGAAGTTCATGGCAGTTTCGCGAGGACGTGAGACGAAAATTTCTCTTAGTGGACGGTTTATTTTCGTATTTTATTTATTTTATTGTTTTGTAAAATGTATTTTATTTATATATTTAATTATTTTATTAAATAATATTAATATAAATATTATATTAATGTTATTTAATTAAATAATTGCCCCTAAATGCCAAAAATCACCATTTTTTTGTTTTTAATTATTTTATACATGAGATGTATATTTTAATTAATTTTTATGTGCATATTGTATGTCATATAGATTTAAAATCCCACCTTAGGTTAAACATTTCATGCATCATATTTAGATTATAAGAGTTATAATATATAGTATGCATGTTAGGATTATATTATAAGAGTTATAATATAATGTATGCATGTTTTAATTTATTTAAATATAAGTGTTATATTTTTTAAATTAAAAGCATGCTCATGCATTAAATTCATGTGATGAATATATGTTATAGTATAGTATTATTCATGTGATAGATGATCAAGCACTATAACATAGAAATGCATGCAACCTAAGTTAATTATTAGTTTTAAAGAGTTTAGAACTTGAATAATTAGACTTAGGTTTTCTAATTTTCTAATAAGATTAGAAATTAGGAAATCAAATATAATCTTTGAATGGAGACTGATAAGTAACTCTGTCTAAGGAAGGTTTTGTCTAAGGTTGGGGTATTTAAGTTGACGCTTGCGGAACACCCCTACCTGGAAACCGACCTGGGAGTGAATTCGGTCCGGAGATTCTTAGGTTATATTCTCATGAGTGTCGTTAATTAAGTGTTAATTAATTTACTCACATAGACCTAAGTTAATAATGTGATTATAAACTTAGGTTAATACCATATAACAGTTATATTGGTAGACTTAGGTAAATTTTAGCCGGTTTATCTAGGTCAATCCCTATTAAAATTAAAGTGCTGAGTGGGAGGAAATATAGTGTATGAGATACATTTGAATTTCCAACCACAAATCTCCGTTAAGTCCGCACCGTGAGATCTATACTCGGCCTCGTGGCGCAAATGGGAGAGTCCCCCTTCGGGTGGCATTTGTATAGGTCAATATCATCGTGGATGGAGAGAGTACTTATAGTGAGTGAGAGCGGGACTTGTGAAAACGAGACCCATGGTCTCTTCTTTCGATTCACACCGTGAGACGCCTATGATCTGCCTCCTAGTTTAGCCTGGACCAGACAATCCCTTCGAAGGGCTTGATCATGGGAGTCGGAACACCGTGAATTCCCGAAAGGGATACAGTTTCCTGGTTGGTTTTCCTTCTTGGTTCACCCTTCGGTGGCTATTGTTTGGACGGATACTTGGAAACATAAAGATTGAGGGTGACACTCACAGAATTTGTTAAGTGTTAATGAATTCGACCGAACAATGGTACGTGGACGCCTAATGGAATAAGAGTTATTCTAAGATTAGGGTCTGATCGAGAAAGTCTCGTCCTAGAAGAGGAGTGTTCTGTTCACCCTTCGATGGCGGTCATTCTAAACCTTTAGGGTATCATTGCAAAATTTTAAATGACCTAGGGATCATGAAACAATTTTTGCTAAAACTTGATTGGATTTCAAAAAGTTTTTTTGCGAGACTAATACAAAGTTTTTTTTATTTTTCAGCGAAAAATGTCTAGCGCAATAATAGCATTACTCGCATCCGATAAGTTAGTGGGAAATAATTACCAGAGTTGGAAAAACAACATTAACACAATTTTGGTAACTGACGACATAAAGTTCGTGTTGTCTGAGGAGTGTCCTCAGATGCCGGGCTCGACGATCGGTGGGTCAGGGCCAATGAAAAGGCCAAGGTCTACATAATTGCCAGCATGTCTGATGTCTTGGCAAAGAAGCATGAGCTGATGGTTTCCGCTAAGGAGATCATGGAGTCCTTGCAGGAAATGTTTGGACAACAGTCCTTTCAGGTCCGGCATGACTCGCTCAAATACATCTTCAACGCACGGATGAAAGAGGGGTCGTCTGTCCGTGAACATGTTCTAGACATGATGACCCACTTTAATCTGGCCGGGATGAACGGGGCTTCGATCGACGAGTCAAGCCAGGTCAGTTTTATTTTGGAGACTCTTCCGAAGAGTTTCCTTCAGTTTCGTAGCAATGTTGTTATGAACAAAATTAGCTACACTCTGACTACCCTCCTCAATGAGCTACAAAATTTCCAATCCTTGAACAGGGTCAAGGAATCTAAGGCAAATGTTGCCTACAGGTCTGATCACAAGGGTTCGACCTCTGGGACGAAACATGTTGCTCCTTCACGCCCGAAAGGGTAGAAGAGGATGAAGAGGGGTAAAACTGACCATGCTGCCGCCCAGAAGGGCAAGAAGGTCAAGGAGGTTGTAGAGAAAGGAAAGTGTTTCCACTGCAATGGGGCGGACACTGGAAGAGGAACTGTCCTGAATTCCTGGCCGAGAGGAAGAATCAAGGTAAATATGATTTACTTGTGACAGAAACATGTTTAGTGGAGAGTAGTGATTCTGCCTGGATATTGGATTCAGATGCCACTAACAACGTTTGTTCTTCTTTTCAGGGGATTGATTCCTTGAAGTCGCTGCGAGAGGGTGAGGTGACTCTACGGGTTGGATCCGGGGAGCTTGTCTCTGCTGCAGCGATCGGCACGGTGAAGCTCCACTTTGGCGGGAAGTACTTATTGTTGGACAATTTGTACATAGTTCTAGGGTTTACTAGAAACCTTGTTTCCATTTCCTTCTTAATTGAACATTGTATTTCTGTTTCTTTTGAATTGAATAAAGCATTTATTTCTTTCAAAGGGAATGTTATTTGTTCAGCTTCACTCGAACATAATCTGTATGTTTTGAAACCTAATTCGGTCAAAAGTGTTTTGAATACTGAATTGTTTAAAACTACAGAAACGCGAACTAAGAAAGCAAAAGTTTCTCCAAAAGAAAATGCCCATCTTTGGCATCTACGGTTAGGCCACATTAATCTCAATAGGATTCAGAAACTATTGAAGAGTGGACTTCTAAACAAGTTGGAAGAAAACTCTTTGCCGGTGTGTGAGTCATGCCTTGAGGGCAAGATGACCAAACGTCCTTTTAGTGGAAAAGGATATAGAGCCAAAGAGCTTCTTGAGTTAGTACATTCTGACCTCTGTGGTCCAATGAATGTTAAAGCTCAGGGCGGTTATGAGTATTCGTATCTTTCATAGACGATTACTCTAGATATGGGTATATTTACCTAATGCACAAGAAGTCTGAAACTCTTGAAAAGTTCAAGGAGTACAAGACTGAGGTTGAGAACCTCTTAGGTAAATTGCTTAAAACACTTCGATCGGATCGAGGTGGAGAGTACATGGACACTGAATTCTAGGACTATATGATAGAACACGGAATTATGTCCCAACTCTCAGCGCCTGGTATGCCACAACAGAATGGTGTATCGGAAGGAGAAACAGAACCTTGTTGGACATGGTTCGGTCGATGATGAGCTATGCTCGTCTCCCTGATTCTTTTTGGGGGTACGCAGTGGAGACTGCAGTTTATATTTTGAACAACGTTCCATCGAAGAGTGTTTGTGAAACACCTTTCGAGCTCTGGAGTGGACGTAAAGGCAGTTTACATCACTTCAGAATTTGGGGATGCCCGACCCACGTGTTGGTGTCAAACCCGAAAAAGTTGGAACCCCGTTCGAAATTGTGCTTATTCGTAGGTTACCCTAAAGATACTAGGGGTGGTCTGTTTTACGATCCTAAGGAAAATAGGGTGCTTGTGTCGACAAACGCCACTTTCCTAGAAGAAGACCACGTCAGGGATCATTTACTAAGGAGTAAAATTGTGTTGAATGAAATGGACAGTACATCAACAAGAGTTGCGGATGGGGCTAGTACGTCAACAAGTGTTGTTGATCCTAGCACGTCTAGTCAAATCTGTTCCCAAGAGTTGGGAATGCCTCGACGTAGTGGGAGGACGTGAGACAACCTTGATCGCTACATGGGTTTAGTTGAAACCTCAGTTGTCGCTCCTGATGATGACTGTGAGGATCCATTGACCTATGATAAGGCAATGGTTGATGTTGACAAAGACGAGTGGATTAAAGCTATGGACCAGGAAATGGAGTCTATGTACTTCAATTCTGTATGGGAGCTTGTGGATCAACCGGATGGGGTAAAACCTATTGGTTGCAAATGGTGTTGGGATGCATGTCCTCATCTCGTGTAGTTTGTAATATTCCAAGTTGTAAATGAATCAGAGTTATTTATTTCAACATTGTGTAATAAATAAGAGTTATTTATTTAAACTTTGTGTCTCGCATTTTTCATAAACTTAATCCGATAAACTAAGCTCCAGGGTCATTGTATTATGAGAGAACTAAGAACTTGAACGGTGTGTAGTGGACACACAGGCAAGATCGCGTTCGAGTTAATGACCCAATCGGTCTACAGTATATGGATAGGGTTGGAGACCTAATCCTGGATACACTGTGGATGCGTCCCGCTTTGTATTAGATACAAATGAGGTGATCTGACTCGTTCATGTGGTTGACATGCGAGTGGGGGCATCATGTGCAATGAGAGTGTACAAGATCGGATCGTGAATTATTAGACTTACTGATGTAACACCGTTAACAGTATAGAGCTAATAAATTCATAGATGACCATTAGTGACTCGACCTTAATCCTGAGCGTGTTACGAACTTCTGTCTACGGGGGTCTGTCCTTTGAATAGTACGGGTGAGGGTGGCCACTGTTGCTTGCCCAATATGCCTACCTTCTCAGGGGCAGGACCACGTGGGGAGCTGGGAACTTGACTACGCAAGAAGGAATTCACTCGTTCCTGACTTAGGGAAACTAGAGGGGTTCTTCCCTTAAGTGATGTCTCCAGGGCTTGAACAACGGGGATCCACTCTCTCATTGGCCTGAGAGGGTTGTTGTTTATGGTTGGACCATGCAACGTAGTTGTTCATTAGAGGAGCAGTGGGACTTAAGGAGCAAGAGGTAGACACAGGGGTAAAACGGTAATTTGACCCAATTGTGACTACGAACAACCTGTGAAGGGTCGACTCATGGGTATTGGTTATATCGATGGACACAACTTGTCCTACAGTGATGAGAGTGCAGCTACGAGCTTTAGTGGAGTGTTACCGTAGCTAATGAATGTTGAATAACCGGGTCAAAGAGTTTGACAAGTTATTCTCGGATCATTGGAGCTCGTCACGTGTAGGTCCATTAGGTCCCTCGGTTGGCTCAAATTGGACAAATTGAGGGTTTATAGTTTGGTGTGAATTTGAAGTGTTCAAATTCATTATTTGGGTATTTATGTCATTTATATGAGATATAGATGACATGATATATAGTTTGATGTGAATGAGATTCATAATAAACTATAGTATAGCCTAATTGATTAATTAGTGCTATTTGGAGAAATAGAATTGAGAGAAATTAAATTGAATGTGATTCAATTTATAATTCCACATTTATGCAAATGAGATTTGTATAATAAGGTATGAGATACCTTATATTATATAATATGCAAATATGATTTGTATATTATATAGTTGTGGTAAAATGGTGAATTGGTGGAGATTTTAACTCTACCACACACCATTATAAAAGGATGCATTCAAAGGCATCTCATGATACATTTTGCCATTTCTTGGATTTCCATCCAAAGAGAGCAAGGGATTCTCTCTCAAATCCTCTCTCAATTCTCTATCATTCTCTCCTCACCCAAAACCAAAGGGAGTCCCACCTACTCTCCCTCAACCTCCCGAGAACAACCGAGAAGACCCTTTGGAGGTGTCTCCCTGTTCGGATCGTGGTTCGTGTTCGAGGAGAACGTTGGATCTAGAGAGATCGTGACCGAAGAAGGAGAAAACGTTGAAGAAGAGTTCTTCAAGAGGTTAGTGCTTTTTACTTACTGTTTTCTTCTTCTTTTTTACATGTTTAGCCTAGGATCTATGAGATAGATTCAATTTTAAGATAAGAATTACACAACGGATCAACGACGTTTCACAACGTCTTCCGCTATGGGAATTCAAAATCCCTTCAAATGGATCTACAAGCGTAAACGTGGCGTAGATGGGACGGTGCAGACCTTCAAAGCCCGACTAGTGGCAAAGGGTTTTACCCAGGTTGAAGGGGTTGACTATGAGGAGACATTTTCACCTGTTGCCATGGTAAAGTCGATCAGGATCCTTCTGGCCATTGCCGCGTATTATAACTACGAGGTATGGCGGATGGACGCCAAGACAAAATTTTCCGAATGGCAAACTTGATGAGACCATCTACATAGACCAGCCCAAAGGGTTCATTGCCCAAGGCCAAGAGCAAAAGGTTTGTCGGCTTCATAGGTCCATTTATGGGTTGAAACAAGCTTCGAGGTCTTGGAATATAAGGTTTGATGAGGCGATCAAATCTTATGGCTTTGATCAAAATGCCGACGAGCCTTGTGTCTACAAGAAAATCGTTGACAAGACTGTCGCATTTTTGGTGTTGTACGTGGACGATATTCTTCTCATTGGGAATGAGATGGAATTTCTTACTGACGTTAAGAAGTGGCTAGCTTCGCAATTCCAAATGAAAGATTTGGGAGAAGCTCAGTATGTTTTAGGTATCCAGATTGTCCGAAACCGGAAGAACAGAACGCTAGCCCTGTCTCAGACGTCTTATATTGACAAGATGTTGTCTAGATATAAGATGCAGAACTCCAAGAAGGGCTCGTTGCCTTTCAGGCATGGGGTTCACTTGTCTAAGGATTAGTGTCCTAAGACTCCTCAAGATGTTGAGGATATGAGACGGATTTCATATGCTTCAGCTGTAGGGAGCCTGATGTATGCCATGTTGTGTACTAGGCCCGACATCTGTTATGCAGTAGGAATTGTCAGTAGATATCAATCCAATCCAGGATTAGATCACTGGACAGCCGTAAAGGCAATCCTCAAGTATCTAAGAGAACGAGGAACTACAGCTTAGTGTATGGCAGTGGGGATTTGATCCTTATAGGATACATGAATTCTGATTTTCAGACCGATAAGGATTCTAGGAAATCCACTTCGAGGTCAGCCTTCATTCTGAATGGAGGAGCTGTAGTATGGCGAAGCATCAAGCAGCGATGCATCGCTGATTCAACTATGGAAGCGGAGTATGTTGCGGCTTGTGAAGCTGCAAAGGAAGCTGTTTGGCTTAGGAAGTTCATGACAGATTTGGAAGTTGTTCCAAATATGAACTTGTCGATCACACCGCTTACGTGATAACAAAGATGGTGCGATGCTTAACTCACGTGAGCCTCGGAGCCACAAGAGAGGCAAACACATTGAGCACAAGTATCATCTGATATGGGAGATTGTGAACCGCGGAGACGTGACGGTCACGCAGATAGCGTCGGAGCACAACGTAGTTGATCCATTTACAAAGCCCCTCACGGCTAAGGTGTTTGAGGGTCACCTACAGAATCTAGGTCTTCGAGAGCTTCCTGACTAGGGTAAGTGGGAGATGTGTAAATGGGTATTCAATGCCCTAGTTTATTGTATTACTTCATTGTAATTTATGTACATTTCAGAAATGTATTTTCTCCACTAGCTTAGTCCAAGTGGGAGTTTGTTGGAATTTTTGTCCTAATCTCGTGTTTGTAATATATTGTTTGAAATTAATAAGAGTTATTCATTTCATCACTTTGCGTCTCGCAATATTTATAAACTTTTTCAATAAACTAAGCTCCAGGGTCATTGAATTGATGAGAGAACTAGAACTTGAACGGTGTGTAGTGGACAAACAGGGAGGATCACGTTCGAGTTAATGACCCGAACGGTCTACAGTATATGGATAGAGTTGGAGACCTAATCCTGGATACACTGTGGATGCGACCCGCTTTGTATTAGATACAAACGAGGTGATCTGACTCGTTCATGTGGTTGACATGCGAGTGGGGGCATCCTGTGCAATGAGATTGTACAAGACCGGACCGTAAATTATTAGACCTACTAATGTAATACCGTTGACAGCAAGGACTAATAATTTCATAGATGACCATTAGTGACTCGACCTGAATCCTTAGCGTGTTACGGACTCCCGCATGCGCGGTCTCATTCTTTGACTAGTACGGGGTGAGGTGGTCACGATTACTCGCCCAATATGCCTATCTTCTCAGGGACAGGACCAAGTAGGGAGCTGGGAACTTAACTACGCAAGATGGAATTCACTTGTTCCCGCCTTTAGAGAAACTAGAGGGGTTGTTCCCTTAAGTGCTGTCTCCAGGGCTTGGACAACGGGTGCCCACCTTCTCACTGTCCTGAGAAGGGTGTTGTGTATGGTTGGACCATCACAATATGTTGTTCATTAGAGGAGTAGTGGGGACTTATGGAACAAGAGGTAGACACAGGGGTAAAACGGTAATTTGACCCAGCCGTGTCTACGAACAACCTGTGAAGGGTCGACTCATGGGCATTGGTTATATCAGTGGACACGTATTATTCTCGCACCGACGGAGTGCAACTACGAGCTATAGTGGAGTGGTACGAAGAGCTAATGAATGTTGATTAACCGGTCAAAGAGTTTGACAGTTAATCTCGGATCATTGGAGCTCATCATTTGTAGGTCCATTAGGTCCCTCGGTTGGCTCAATCTGGGTTAAAAGAAGGGTTAATGTTTTGGTATGAAATTGAAGTGTTCAATTTCACTTTAAGGGCATTTATGTCATTTATATGAGATATGAATGATATAATATATAGTTTAATGTTAATGAGATTCATAATTAACTATAGGTTAGGCTAATTGTTGAATTAGGGCTAATTGGAAAAATTAATTGAGAGAAATTAAATTGGATGTGATCAAATTTAATTAATCCACAATTATTGCAAATGAGATTTGCAATATGAGATATGGGATATCCTATATTATGTGGTTATGCAAATGAGATTTGCATAACTTATGGTTGTGGTAAAGTGGTAATTGTTGGGATTTCTGTCCTAATCTCGTGATTGTAAAATATTATTTTTGAAATTAATAAGAGTTATTCATTTCTTTTCTGTGTCTCGCAATATTTTTAAACCTTTCCAATAAACTAAGCTCCAGGGTCATTGAATATATGAGAGAACTAGAACTTAAACGGTGTGTAGTTGACACACAAGGAGGATCACGTTCGAGCTAATGACCCGAACGGTCTACAGTATAAGGATGGGGTTGGAGACCTAATCCTGGATACACTGTGGATGCGGCCCGCTTTGTATTAGATACAAACGAAGTGATCTGACTCGTTCATGTGGTTGACATGCGAGTGGGGGCATCCTGTACAATGAGATTGTACAAGACCGGGCACTGCGTGAATTATTAGACTTACCGATATAACACCGCTGGCGATAAAGAAAGACTAATAAATTCGTAGATGACCATTAGTGACTCGACCTGAATCCTGAGCGTATTAAGGACTCCTGTCTGCGGGAGTCTGTCCTTTGACTAGTACGGGTGAGGGTAGTCTCAGTTACTTGCCCAATATGCCTATCTTCTCAGGGACAGAACCAAGTAGAGAGCTGGGAACGTAATTACGCGAGATGGAATTGACTCGTTCCGCCTATAGGGAATCTAGAGAGGTTGTTCCTTAAGTGTTGTCTCCGTGGCTTGGACAATGGGCGCCCACCTTCTCACTGGCCCGAGAAGGGTGTTGTGTATGGTTGGACCATCACAATATGTTGTTCATTAGAGGAACAGTGGGGACTTAAGGAACAAGAAGTAGACACAGGGGTAAAACTTTAATTTGACCCAGCCGTGTCTACGAACAACCTGTGAAGGGTCGACTCATGAGCATTGGTTATATCAGTGGACACGTAATATTCTACACTGATGGGAGTACAGCTACAGACTATAGTGGAGTGTTACTGTAGCTAATGAACATTGGTGGACCGGGTCAAAGAGTTTGACTGGTTAACCTCAAATCATTAGAGCCCGTCACTGTAGGTCCATTAGGTCCCTTGGTTGGCTCAATCTGAGATAAAGGAAGGGTTAATGTTTTGGTATGAAATTGAAGTGTTCAATTTCACTTTAAGAGTATTTATGTCATTTATATGAGATATAGATGATATAATATATAGTTTAATATGAATGAGATTCATAATAAACTATATGTTAGCCTAATTGTTGAATTAAGGGCTAATTGGAGAAATTGATGGAGAGAAAATAAATTGGATGTGATTCAATTTAATTAATTGCAAATGAGATTTGCAACATGAGATATGAGATATCTTATATCATATAATTATGTAAATGAGATTTACATAACCTATGGTAGTGGTAAAGTAATAATAATGTGAAGTTGTGAACTTCATTATTCCAATATTTAAACCCTTTGTAAGAAGGGTTTGATAAGCTAAGTTGTCATTTTTGGATTTTGCCCTAAGAATCCAAAAGTGAAATTCTCTCTACTCTCTCAATTCTCTTCACCTTCCAAAACACAAAAGTTCCCACCAACTTCCCTTCTCCAAAAGAGAACAACAAAGAAGATCATTTGGTAGTGTTTCGGATCCGATCGTCGGAAGAGTTCGTGATCTACAGGAGAGATTGTTGAATTTGTCTACAACAAGTAAGTGTTTTTCTTCTTGCTGTAAAATTTCAGCATGTTTAGCCTATATCTAATAGTTAGATCAATATTGATATAAGCATGTTGCATAATGATACCACGATGATTCGATCGTCTTCCGCTGCGCGGGGATTCTCATTCCCTTAAGTAATTATGTGGAGATTTTAACTCCATCAATTCCACTATATAAACCCTTCTTGCAAGAAGGAATGAACCAACTCTCTCATTTTTGGAATTTCAACCAAAAGAAGAGAATTCTCTCTCAAGCAATTCTCTCAACTCTCCTCCCTCTCCAAAACTAAGATCCCACCATCTTCCTTCTTTCCAAAAGAAGAACAACCGAGTTTCCAAGTGGTTGTGACCGGATCTTGTTCGTGAGTTCAAGTTTTCGTTGAGATTGAGAAGCACGAAGAGTTCGTGACCAAGGAAGGAAGTTGAAAAACAGTCTACAACAAGTAAGTACGTTTTTCTCACTGTTTTTCTTCCTTACTTTGCATGTTTAGCCTAGGTCTAAGTGTTAGATCGATTTTCACAAATCTGAGTTGCATAATGATACCACGACGATTCGATCGTCTTCCGCTGCGCGGGGATTTTCATTCCCTTCACCTTCAACTTGGGTATAACCCTTTGCTACTAGTCTAGCTTTAAAGGTTTGCACCTTCCCATCTACACCACGTTTTCTCGTGTAGATCCACTTACAAACTATAGGTTTTACCTCATCAGGCTTATTTACAAGATCCCAAATAGAATTGAAATGCATAGACTCCATTTCTTGGTCCATGGCTATGACCCATTTGTCTTTGTCTTTGTCTTTGTAAATCATTGCTTGATTATAAGTCAATGGATCCTCGCAGTTGTCATCTGGTATAACAACTTGGGATTCAGCTAAACTCATGCAACGGTCAGGCTGTATCACAACCCTCCCACTACGTCGAGGCATACTCAACTCTTGAGATGGACCCTCTTGACTAGACAAACTAGTATCAACAACTCTTGCTGACGTACTAGTGTTCTTATTAGCAACCTTTGCTATTGTTCCGTCTAACTCACTCAACACTACCTTACTTTTTGGTTTGTGGTCCCTTATGTGGTCCTCCTCCAAGAAAGTGGCATTGTCGACACAAAGACCTTATCTTCCTTAGGATCATAGAATAAACCACCTCTTGTTTCTTTTGGGTATCCTACGAATAGGCACAACTTTGAACGTGAATCCAATTTCTTTGGATTTGTCACAAGCACATGTGCTGGACAACCCCATATTCGGAAGTGACATAAACTACTTTTACGTCCTTTCCAGAGTTCAAAAGGTGTTTCAGAAACACTTTTGGAGGGCACACTATTCAAAATGTATACTGCAGTCTCCACTACATAACCCGAAAAGGAACTAGGGAGATGAGCATAACTCATCATTGATCGAACCATGTCGAACAAGCTTCTATTTCTCCTTTCCGATACACCATTTTGCTGTGGTGTGCCGGGAGCTGAGAGTTGGGATGTAATTCCATGTTCTATCATATAGTTCTGGAATTTTAGATCCATGTACTCTTCACCTCGATCCGATCGAAGTGTTTTAATTCTTTTACCTAATTGATTTTTAACCTCAGTCTTGAATTCCTTGAACTTTTCAAGTGCTTCAGACTTGTGGTGCATTAGGTAAATATGTCCATATCTGGAATAATCATCTATAAAAGAGATGAAATATTCATATCCTCCACTGGCTTTGACATTCATCGGACCACAAAGGTCTGAATGTATAAGCTCTAGAGGATCTTTGGCTCCATAACCTTTTCCACTAAAAGGTCTTTTAGTCATTTTGCCTTCTAGGCAGGATTCACATACTGGCAAGGAATTTTCTTCTAACTCGTTTAGAAGTCTGTTCTTTACCAATCTCTCAATCCTATTGAGATTAATGTGACTCAATCTTAGATGCCAAAGATGAGCATTTTCTTTAGGGGAAATTTTACGTTTCTTAGTTTGTGTGTTTGCAGTTTTCAATAATTCAGTGTTCAAAACCATTTTGACTGAATTAGGCCTTAAAACATACAATCCATTTTCTAATGAAGCTGAACATATTTCTAAACCTTTCTTTAAAATAAACACTTTATTCATAGAAAAGGAAACAGAAATACATTGTTCAATGAGGCAAGAAATGGAAATAAGGTTTCTAGTAAACCCTGGTATCACTAATATATTGTCCAACAATACATATTTCTTGCCAAAATAAAGCTTCATTGTGCCTACTGCTACAGCTGAGACGACTTCTCCATTTCCAACCTAGAGCGTTATCTCTCCTTGCTGTAGCTACTGCCAGGAATCAATTCCCTGAAAAGAAGAACAAACATGATTAGTGGCGCCTGAATCAAGTATCTAATTTGTTTTATCATTATCCACTAAACAAGCCTCTAGGCAAAGTAAATCATATTCACCTTCCTTCTTCTTTTCTGCAATGTACTTCGGACACTTCCGTTTCCAATGCTCGTCTTCGTTGCAGTGGAAACACTTTCCTTTGTCAGCAACGTCTTTGACTTTCTTGCCCTTCTGGGCGGCAGCTTTGTCAGCTTGTTTCCCTTTACCAACCTTCTTCATGTTCTTCTCTTACCTCTCAAGTTAGAAGAAGATGAAGCCACTGTTTTTGTCCCAGAGGTCGAACCTCTGTGATAACTCCTACTGGCAACATTTGCTTCACCTTTCGATCCCTGAATTTTCATCAAAAGATTGAAAGGTCTGGAGTTCATTCAGAAGGGAGGTAAGATTAAAAGTAAGCTTGTTCATATCAGCATTACTTCTAAACTGCAAGAAACTATCTGGAAGGGTTTCCAGAATGAAGCTGACCTGGCTCGACTCATCGATGGAAGCACCATTCGGCTCCGCGATGTTAAAGTGTACCATCATATCCAGGACATGAGTACCCTCTGGCATCTTCGAGTTTAATATGTACTTTAGGGCATTATGTCGGGCTTGTGTGGACTGTTGTCCAAACATACCCTGCACAGAATCCATGATTTCCTTGGCGGTAATCATGCCCTCATGCTTCTTGGCTAATATGTCAGACATACTTGCTAGCATGTAGACCTTGGCCTTATCATTGGCCTTGATCCAACGATCATATGCATCACGAACATTTCGTGATGCATTCGAGCCTGGCACCTGAGGACACTCCTAAGTTAGCACAAACTTCACAAACTTCATTGGCCTTGTTTTTCCATGTCATCATGTTCTCTCCGGTTAACTTTTCCGCACCCAATAAGGGAATTATAGAGCTAGACATTATTTTGCTAAAAAATTACAAACAAACTTGTATGAGTTTCTTCCTACAACTCTAATCCAATCATGTTTTAGCTAATTATAAAATCATTCCTAGGCCATTTATAATTTGCAATGATACTCCAAAGGTTTAGAATGTATGACACAGAAGGGTAATAAAAAACACTCCTCCTCTAGATCAAGACATTCTTGACCAAAACCCAACACCAGAATAACTCTTATTCATATAGGTTTTAGTTACCATTTTTTCGGTCTGGATACATACACAACTTATGTACCCCGTGAGTGTAACCCTCTGTCTTCAGATCCCAGAGTCTCCATCCAATAAAATCCGCATAGTGGTCTAACGGTGTAAACCGACAAAAGAGACCGTAGGTTTTGTTTTCACTAAACCTGCTCCCACTCACTATAAGTACCCTCTCCATTCACCTTGATATTGACTCATATAAGTACCCTCGCAGCGGAAGCGATTGCAAATCGCGCCCTCTTGATTTAGTTACACTGGAAAATTCAAGAACGTAAAACATAGATTAAGCATAAAATAAGAGTTTGGACAACAAGTATTTACCTTTGAAGAACCTTTCTTCAAGTGCTCCTCCTCTCTTCACGATCAAGATCAACGCAACACGAACTTGTACGAACACCGACACCACCACCGGATCTTCTCCGTTGTTCTCTAGGTGAGGGAGGAAGGTGAGTTTCCTTTAGGAGTGGTGAGGTATTTTGTGAGAGAGATGTGTGTTTTGGGACTCTTCCAACAACACAACTAGGACGCTAGGAATAACTTAGAATGATTTCCAAAATCACGTTTTAAAAAAATGACTTAACCTAGTTGCATCTCATGCAACCATATATATAGGGAAATAGGATGGAAATGACCATCCTACCCCTCATTTTATCTCTCTTTAGTATATAGTTTATATATGAATCTAATTCACATTAAAACTATATATTATATCAATTATATCATATATAATTGATATAATTCCTCATGTATAAAATTGAACACTTCAATTTATCTCCTAACTTTATACCCTCAATATTACCATGTTGAGCCAATTGAGGGATCTAATGGACCTACAGATCATGAGCTCCAATGATGTGAAATTAACTGATCAAACTCTTTGATCCAGTTAATCAATATTCATTTACTACAAGTCACTCCACTATAGACTTGTAGCTGCACTCTCCTCACTGTAGATATTATTGTGTCCACTGATATAGTCATTACCCATGAGTCGACCCTTCACAGGTTGTTCGTAATCACAGTTGGGTCAAATTACCGTTTTACCCCTGTGATTACCTCTTTGCTCCTTAAGCACCACTGATCCCCTAATGAACAACAAGTCTAAGGTCCTACCTTAGACTCATACCCTTATAGAGGGTGGGGCCCCGTTGTTCAAGACCTAGAGTAAGTTCTTAAGGGAACAACCTATCTAATTCCTTAGTAGAGAAATGAGTGAATTCCATCTTGCACAGTTAAGTTACCAGCTACCTACGAGGTTCTGTCCCTGAGAAGGTAGCCATATTGAGTCGGCTACTGAGTGCCACTCTCACCCATACTAGTCTAAGGAAAAACCCCTATAAGCAGGAGTTCTTAACTTGCTCAGGATTCAGGTCAAGTCACTAATGACCATCTATAAATTATCAGTCTTATCCTGTTAACCGTGTTATACTGGTTAGACTAATAATTTGCGATCCAGTCATGTATGAACTCTTCATACAGGATGCCCCCACTCGCATGTCAACTACATGAATGAGTTGGATTACCTCATTTGTACTAATTACAAAGTGGGTCGCATCAATGGTGTTACCAGAATGAGGTTTCCAACCTTATTCTTATACCATAGACTATTTAGGTTATAATCTTGAATTCAACCCAATTAGTGTCCACTACACTGATTTCAAGATAAACGTTATAACCTTGGAGCTTAGTTTATTGGATTTATAAAAGCAAGAATGTAATCTTATCAAAAACAAATAACACTTTATTTAATTGATCAAAATTACACAAGTTTGGGGCATAAATCCCAACAAAAAACCAAGGTCTATTAAATGGCTAGCTTATCTGAAGTCTTGGCAACGAAGCATGAGTTGATGGTCACCGCCAATGAGATCATTGAATCCTTGCAGGAAATGTTTGGACAACAGTCCTTTCAGGTCCGACATGATCAATGAGTCGAGTCAGGTCAACTTTATTTTGGAGACTCTTCCGAAGAGTTTCCTTCAGTTTCGTAGCAATGTTGTCATGAACAAAATTAGCTACACTCTGACCACCCTTCTCAATGAACTACAGAACTTCCAGTTCTTGATGAGGATCAGGACACCGGAAGCTGAGGCAAATGTTGCCTTCACGCCTTTTCACAGGGGTTCGATCCCTGGGATTAAATATGTAGCTCCTTCTCACCCGAAAAGGAAGAAGAAGAAGATGAAGAAGGGCAAAGATGACCGTGCTGTCGCCCAAAGGGGCAAAAAGGTCAAGGAAGTTGCAGAGAAAGGGAAGTGTTTCCACTGTAATGGGGACGACCACTAGAGGTGTAACTGTCCCAAGTTCCTTATCGACAGGAAGAATCAAGGTAAATGTGATTTACTGGTTACCAAAACCTATTTAGTGGATAGTAATGACTGTACCTGGATATTGGATTAGGGTGCCACTAACCATGTTGTTTTCCCCAATATGCCTATCTTCTCAGGGGCACAACCACGTGGGGAGCTGGGAACTTAACTACGCGAGATGAAATTCACTCGTTTCCGACCTTAGGGAAACTAGAGGGGTTGTTCCCTTAAGTGTTGTCTCCAAGGCTTGGACAATGGGCGCCCACCCTCTCACTGGCCTGAAAGGGGTGTTGTATATGGTTGGACCATTATAGCGTTGTTGTTCATTAGAGGAGCAGTGGGGACTTAAGGAGTAAGAAGTAGACAAGGGGGTAAAATGGTAATTTGACCTAGCAGTGTCTACGAACAACCTGTGAAGGGTCGACTCATGGGCATTGGTTATATCAATGGGCACAACTTGTCCTACAGTGATGGGAGTGCAACTACGGGCTTTAGTGGAGTGTTACCGTAGCAAATGAATGTTTATTAACCGGGTCAAAGAGTTTGACAGATTAGTCTCGGATCATTGCAGCTCATCACCTGTAGGTCCATTAGGTCTCTCGGCTGGCTCAAACTAGATAAATAGAGGGTTTACAATTTGGTGTTGATTTGAAGTTTTTAAATTCATTATAAGGGTATTTATGTCATTTATATGAGATATGATTGACGTATTATATAGTTTAATGTGAATGAGATCCATATCACAAATCACATTTGCAATATTGTTGATTTATTAAATTGAATCACATCCAATTTAACATCTCTCAACCTAATTTCTCCAATTTGCCCTTATTCTTAAATTAGGCTAACCTATAGTTTATTATGAATCTCATTCACATTAAACTATATATTATATCATTCATATCTCATATAAATGACATAAATGCCCTTTTAGTGAACTTGAACACTTCAATTCACACCAAAACATTAACCCTTCTTTTAACCCAGTTTGAGCCAACCGAGGGAACTAATGGACCTACGGTGACGAGCTCCAATGATCCAAGATTAACCTATCAAACTCTTTGACCCGGTTAATCAACCTTCATTAGCTACGGTAACACTCCACTAAAGCCCGTAGTTGCACTCCCATCAGTGCAGAAGATTACATGTCTACTGATATAACCAATGCCCATGAGTCGACCCTTCATAGGTTTTTCGTAGACACTACCGGGTCAAATTACAATTTTACCCCTGTGTCTACTTCTTGCTCCTTAAGTCCCCACTGCTCCTCTAATGAACAACAACGTTGTTATGATCCGACCATACACAACAACCCTCTCGGGCCAGTGAGAGGGTGGGCGCCCGTTGTCCAAGCACTGGAGACAGCACTTAAGGGAATACCCCCTCTAGTTTCCCTAAAGGCGGGAACGAGTGAATTCCATCTCGCGTAGTTAAATTCTCAGCTCCCTACTTGGTTCTGCCTCTGAGAAGATAGGCATATTGGGCGTGTAACTGTGACCACCCTCGCCCGTACTAGTCAAAGGGCAGACCAATGGAGTCCGTAACACGCTCAGGTTTCAGGTCGAGTCACTAATGGTCATCTACGAAGATATTAGTGCTTACCATCAATGGTGTTACACCAGTAGGTCTATTAATTCACGGTTCGGTCTTATACTATCTCATTGTACAGGATGCCCCCACTTGCATGTCAACCACATGAACGAGTCAGATCACCTCGTTTGTATCTTAATACAAAGCGGGTCGCATCCAAAGTGTATCCATGATTAGGTCTCCAACCCCATCCATATACTGTAGACCGTTTGGGTCATTTACTCGAACGTGATCCTCCCTGTATGACCCTGGAACTTAGGTTATTGGACAAATTTGTATAAAATGCGAGACAAAAAAGATGAAATAAATAACGTTTTATTAATTTCAAATGTATATTTACAAACAGTACGAGATTAGGACAAACATCCCAACAACCCTTTGCCACGAGTCTAGCTTTGAAGGTCTGCACCTTCCCATCTGAACCACGTTTTCTCTTGTAGATCCATTTACAACCTATAGGTTAATCCACAAGATCCCAAACAGAATTGAAGTACATAGACTTCATTTCCTGGTTCATGGCTTTAATCCATTTGTTTTTGTCAATGTCATCCATTGCTTGATCATAAGACAATGGGTCCTTATAGTCATCCCTAGGTTTGACAACTTGGGTTTCAGTCAAACCCATGTAACAACCAAGCTGTGAAACAACCCTCCCACTACGTCAAGGCTCTCTCAACTTTTGAAATGGACAACTTTGACTAGACGAGATAGGGTTGATAACTCTGCAAAAGAGAGCTATTAAGTGGATCACTTTATGTATTCTAAGTCTTTTTTAGTAGGGACTTTCACATTTTAAAGCTAAGAAGTGTGTTGTTTAAGCTGTTTGATTTTCCTTTTCATTATAGAAGTCATTGGTTAGTAATTTAAGCTATGTGAGGCTTACTGGTTGCTATTATGATCTTTGCATAACAATTGCTGCAACATTTTATTCAAATGTTGATTACATAATGGTGGAATGTTGTAGCATCTGTTAAGCATGAAGAGAAAGCAGGAAATGCTGGAGCATTTTGAATGATGTAGCAACATTCCTATTGTTGGAGCAAAGATGTGTAGGAATGTTGAAGCTTGAGTTGTGTTAGAAGCATTCTGTGGGGAAGTCTGAGCAATTGGAGCACGTGGCAACCACCTCAATTAAGGAAGCTGTCAGTTGGACTTAATTGGACCGTTAAGAAGTTGCTTGTTGGATGACCATTCCCACAAAAGCCCTGATCGTTATTTGGGAAGGGGTTATTTAAGCCTTTTTTTACCACATTTAGAGAGAGCCCCTTTTTAGAATTAGTTAGGTCGTTTTCTCGATAAGGAACATTGAAGACCTCGTGGAGCTGGAGAGAATCAAAGCAGAATTCTTGGAAAGGGGTTGATCTCTTATCAAGAGCTACATAGATTCATTGCTTATTTTACTCTTGGTTTTGGTTAATTGTAGTTTCTTTTGATTGTATTGTTTTTACTTCCTTGTCTAAATTCTTGTTTGTAATTTGGACCTTGCAATGCATAGTAAGATGAATTCAAGTTGTATTAGCTGCTTTTATTTCTTCTAAATCATGAGCTAAATAGTCAAGGGGAATAATTAGGGAAAAGTTATGTGAATCTGAGTTAAATGCACAACATGAGCTACACACATCCTCACTTCTAGTCATTGTGAGCTTAATCCTAACTAAGATCTGTCTGGTCAATCAGTTTTAGTTGTGTTTATTCGGAATTTGGGAATAGGAGGAATGAACTAATTTCATTGACTAGGATTAGTTTTGATTAGGGGCTTGCTCCAGGGTAATTGAGGATACCAGGAATAGCAACTCACCAAATGAATGCAAGGAGAAGAGTAAACAAAAGAAGATTAATGGAAATTAACTGATGTAATCAAAGATCTCTGGGAAGAGCCTGGGAAAACTTGCATTAAGTGTTGGAGTAGTCTTAATGTTGCAGTATTTGTTTGGTGAAGATCATAACTAACCCCCTAATTCGACCCCTGTTTCCATTAATAGAGTCCATCTCTTATCTTGTAATTCTTGCTTTAGATTGTTCAAGGTTATTCTAGCAAGTTCGTTTCTAAGTTTTTAGTACTTGATTGATGTTGGTTACCCTTGATTCACTGAAACTAAATCTATTTTGGCAATTCTTCTAGACACTAATCCCTGAGAATCGATTAAATTACTTATCACTTGCTGCAATAAGGTTGTGAACACTTGCACATGTTAAGGTGTTGTTTCCACAAGTTTAGCTACACTCCTTTGAACAAACAAGTTTTTGGCGTCGCTGCAGGTGGCTTTTGCAGGTATCACATACATTTTCTTAAAATTGAAAGGAATGGATTTCCCGCAGCGAAAGCGACACGAATCGTCGTTGTTTCGTTGTCGTTCTAATTTTCTCAAAATTGAAAGTATCACATACATTTCTAGATTAAGCATGCTTAGAGCAAGAAGAAAACAGTAAGTAAAGGATAAATACCTCGTAAAGAACATTTCTTCGATGTTTTCTCCTCCGATCACGATCATTACGAACACGAATTGATCAAGTCGGACACTTCCACTTGATCTTCTCAGTTATTCTCGAGAGGTAGACGGAGAGTTGTGGGACTCTCTTGGATTTTGGGTTGAAGAATGTAGAGAGAATTGAGAGAGGAGTAGAGAGAATTCTTCTTTCTCTTTTGGATAAAAATCCAAAAACTGAGAGAATAGCTTAACAAGTGCTTCTCCAAGCACCTATATATAATGGTGTGTGGTGGAGTTAAAATCTCCACCAATTAACCATTTACCATAACCATATGATATGCAAATCATATAACATAAGGTATTTCATACTTTATTATACAAATCACATTTGCATAATTGTGGAATTTTAAATTGAATCATATTTAATTTAATTTCTCTCAATTCAATTTCTCCAAATTAGTCCTAATTAATTAGTTAGGCTATCTATAGCCCATTATGAATCTCATTCACATTAAACTATATATTATGTCAACTATATCACATATAAATGACATAAGTACCCTTTTAATGAATTTGAACACTTCAAATCCACTCAAAACTGTAAACCAACATTTTGTCCAATTTGAGCCAACCGAGGGATCTAATGGACCTAAAAATCACAAGCTCCAATGATACGAGATTAACCAATCAAACCCTTTGACCGAGTTAATCAACATTTATTAACTACAGTAACACTCCACTAAAGCTCATTGTTGCACTCCCATCACTGTAGGAGAAGTTGCGTCCATTGATATAACCAATGTCTGTGAGTCGACCCTTCATAGGTTGTTCGTAGTCACAGCTGGGTCAAATTATCACTTTACCCATGTGTCTACATCTTGTTCCTTAAGTTTCACTACTCCTCTAATGAAAAACTTTGTTGGATGGTCCGACTATAACAACATCCCTCTCGTGCCAATGAGAGGGTGGGGCCCCATTGTCCAAACTCCGGAGACAACACTAAAGGGAACAACCCATCTAGTTTTCCCTGCTTGGGAACGAGTAAATTCCATCTTGTGTAGTTAAGTTCCCAACTCCCAACGTGGTCTTTGCCCCAAGAAGGTGGGCATATTGGGCGTACTCTGGCCACCCTCACCCGTACTAGTCAAAGGACAGACCCCCGCATACAGGAGTCCGTAACATGCTCAGGATTAAGGACGAGTCACTAATGGTCATCTACGAAGTTATTAGTCCTATACTGTTAACGGTGTTACATCAGTAGGTCTAATAATTCATGGTTCAGTCTTGTACAATCTCATTGTAAAGGATACCCCCACTCGCATGTCAACCACATGAATGAGCTGGATCACGTCATTGTATCTAATACAAAGTGGGTTGCATCCACAGTGTCAACAAGATGAGGTTTCCAAACCTATCCATATATTGTAGACCATTCGGGACATTAACTCGAACGTGATCCTCCCCGTGTGTCAAATACACATCGTTCAAGTTTTAGTTCTCTCATATAATACGTCCCTAGAGCTTAGTTTATTGGATTAAGTTTATGAAATGTGAGATACATAGATGATAAATAAACAACCTTCATTAGTTAAAACAACAAGTATTAAAAACTTCACAAGATTAGTGCAAACACCCCAACAGTATGTTGATGATATCCTACTCATTGGGAACGATGAAGGACATTAAAAGTTGGTTGGCTATGCGATTCCAAATGAAAGATTTGGGAGAAGCACAGTATGTTGTCGGGATCCAAATTGTCCGGAGCCGTAAGAACAAAACACTAGCCTTGTCTCAAGCATCCAATATCGAGAAAATGTTGATTAGATATAAGATGCAGAACTCCAAGAAGGGTTTATTACCTTTGAGGCACGGTGTTCATTTGTCTAAGGAAAAGTGTCCTAAGACACCTCCAGAAGTTGAGGACATGAGACAAATTCCTTATGCATCAGCTGTAAGTAGCCTCATGTACGCCATGTTATGTATTAGGCCCGACATTTGTTATGTAGTTGGGATTGTCAGTAGGTATCAATCTAATCCAGGACTAGATCACTGGACTGCAGTAAAAGCAATCCTCAAGTATCTTAGGATAACGAGGGACTACATGCTTGTGTATGGGTCTAAGGATCTAATCCTTACGGGATATACGGACTCTGACTTTTAGACCGACAAGGATTCTAGAAAATCTACATCGAGGTCAGTGTTTACTCTCAATAGGGGAGCAGTAGTCTCGCGGAGCATCAAGCAAGGATGCATCGCTGACTTCGCTATGGAGGTTGAGTATGTAGAAGCTTGTGAAGCGGCAAAAGTGGCAATATGGCTCAGGAAGTTCATATCTTATTTAGAAGTTGTTCCAAATATGAACCTCCCAACTCGAGGGAACCTCGTAGTCACAAGAGGGAAAACACATCGAACGAAAGTATTACCATTGGAAATTGCGCATCGAGGAGACGTGATCGTCACAAAGATAGCATCGACGCACAATGTTGCTAACCCTTTTACAAAGACTCTCACGGCTAAGGAGTTCGAGAGTCACCTAGAAACTCTAGGTTTACACATTAGAACCTGACTATGGCAAGTGAGAGTATTGTATCAAAGGGTATTCAATACCCTAGTTTATTGTATTTGCATTAATGTATTGTTTTTAGTACTCCACTAACTTTAGGTCAAGTGGAAGTTTGTTAGGGCATAAATCCCAACAAACTCCTACTTGACTATAGCTAGTGGAGTACTAGGCAGGGGAGCTATAGGGATGCTATACATATGATGAATATTGTCCATATTTCGTTATCTACTATCACACAAATTCAAAATCCCTAGATCTTGTGTAGGAGATTGAATTTTTCAAAGCACGACCAATGGAAATGACAAGAAAAATAGGTAATATTTGTAAATGGATATATAATTAACGTAAATATATATAACAAAAGTAAATTGTAACTTGTACCGCTTCACCAAATGATGCTCCCTCTCGAGTGATGAAACGTCAGTAATATTCGGATACCAGTCATTGTAATCAAGAGTTGTAGATCAATAGGAATCAATTGGACGAGCAATGGTTATAGACTGACGACGCGACTGCCATCTGGCTACATGTGATGCCAGCGCGATCGACCAATCACTTTGTCGAAGGTCAATCTCATGCAATTTTGGCTCTGTCTGGCATGCTTCTGGGATACCTTGTTTAATGCCAAACTGCCTCAACACTCGATTTGGCAGATGCCACTCAATGATATAGAAACAAATGAGTGCCCTTACTTTACACCAAATATCTTCACCATATCTACACATTCCAGGTAATGTGGCTATGACGTCTCTGTATGACTCCCATATAATCTAAAATTCAAAATATGAATTGTGAAACAAATTAAAAGTATATAAAATCAGCTAGGAATCAGAAACATATACCAGGTCGGGTTTTATAAGATCAAGCATATACCTGTACTAAACAAGTACATGCGTAGCAGACTCGGTGACACAAAATTGGTTTCTCCATCTACAATAATATTTAAAAATTATTTCTCAAAATAGTATTTGACTAAATTAATTAAATAAAATTTATAAAAAATATAACTTAGTACATACCGAGAACCAAGTGCACACCCAACCAATTCAGCATCGTTGATGTGGTAACGCTGGGGAGCCATTGTTGGGAATCATTTCCAACCCCATAGTTGGAGAAGAATCATAAACCCAACAACCTCACGAGCATCTAGTCGACTCGCCTTGCAAAGTTGTCTATATAACCAGGCTAGACATCCTCCACCCCAAGCATATCTCCCTGCATTCTCAAAGTCCAACAGTAGAGGTAGGAACATAAGGTGCACTTTATCCCTGGACTTATTACAGAATAAGTTTCCACCAAATAACTGTAAAATGTATGTCCGAGCATACCTAGCTATTGTGGCATTATCTGCATTGTCGTCTAACCTTTGAAATTGTAAAGCTAACCAAGGTAAGCTTAGTCTGGATCCTCTAATCTGGTTAGGACCTGGAGTCACCCCAACCAGTAATTCACATGTCTGACTCCAATTATATCTCAAGGTTCCAGTGATAGGTTCGTCGTCCACTGACAACCGAAGCAGAACTGCCACATCCTGTAGAGTGGTTGTGCATTCCCCACCAGACATATGGAATGTATGGGGTTCTGGTCTCCACCTTTGTACTAGGGTTGTAATGAAGTGTAAGTCCGACTGGATGAAAACTAATTTGGCCACCCCTTCCAACCCTGTTGCATGTAAATAAGGCAATATATGTCGATGTAGTGGTATAGTATGAGATACAACAGTTTCTTGACGTCGACAATGTAACTCTTCTACATTTTGATTGTGTCAAACAAGTTGTGATTGATGTGTTTCTTGTGCATATAGAATGTTGGGATGTATGTTCTAATCTCGTATATGTTTGTAATATTCCTTATTGAAATAAATAAGAGTTATTTTTCATCACTTTGTGTCTCGCATATTTACAAACTTTATCCAATAAACTAAACTCCAGGGTCATTAAATTATGAGAGAACTAGAACTTGAACGATGTGTAGTGGACACACAGAGAGGATCGCGTTCGAGTTTATGACTCGAACGGTCTACAGTATACAGATAGGGTTGGAGACCTAATCCTAGATATGTTGTGGATGCAGCCCGCGCTTTATATTAGATACAAACGAGGTGATCCAACCCGTTCATGTGGTTGACATGCGAGGGGTATCCTGTGCAATGAGATCGTACAAGACCGGACCGTGAATTAGTAAACCTACTGATGTAACACCGTTAACAGTATAGGACTAATAACTTTGTTGATGACCAATAGTGACTTGAACATAATCCTAAGCGTGTTATGGACTTCTGTCTGCGAGGTTCTATCCTTTGACTAGTACGGGTGAGGGTGGTCACAATTACTCACCCAATATGCCTATATTCTCAAGGACAGGACCATGTGGGGAGTTGGAAACTTTACTACGCGAGATGGAATTCACTCGTTCCCGGCTTAGGGAAACTAGAGGGGGTGTTCCCTTAAGTGTTGTCTCCAGGGCTTAGACAACGGGCACCCACCCTCTCATTCGGCCGAGAGGGGTGTTGTTTATGGTTGGACCATATAATGTTGTTGTTCATTAGAGGAGCAGTGGGAATTAAGGAGCAAGAGGTACACATAGGGGTAAAACAATAATTTGACCTAGTAGTATCTACGAACAATCTGTGAAGGGTCGACTCACGAGCATTGGTTATATCGATTGACACAACTTGTCCTACAGTGATGGGAGTGCAGCTACGGGCTTTAGTGGAGTGTTACCGTAGCTAATGAATGTTGATTAACTAGGCAAAGAGTTTGACTGGTTAGTCTCGGATCATTGGAGCTCGTCATCTATAGGTCCATTAGGTCCCTCGGTTGGCTCTAACTGGATAAATTGAGGGTTTACAGCTTGGTGTGGATTTGAAATGTTCAAATTCATTAAAACGGTATTTATGTCATTTATATGAGATATGATAGACATAATATATAGTTTTAATGTGAATGAGATTCATATTAAACTATAGGTTAGCCTAATTGATTGATTAGTGCTTATTTAGAGAAATTAGATTGAGAGAAATTAAATTGAATGTGATTTAATTTAAAATCCACAATTATACAAATGTTATTTGTATAATAAGATATGAGATATCTTATTTTATGTGTTATGCAAATATGATTTGCATAACCTAATGTTGTGGTAAAATGGTAAATAGGTGGAGATTTCAACTCCACCTATCACCATTATAAAAGTACCTTTGCAAGAAGGATTGCTTAAGGTTTTCTCATTTTTTGGAATCTCACCAAAAAGGCTCTTTCTCAATTCTCTCAATCTCTCAAATTCTCTCTACCTCAAACCAAAGGGAGTTCCACCACTCTCCCTCTACCGACTGAGAATAACCGAGAAGATCGTTTTGGAGGTGTCCAATCCGTTCGATTCGAGAGATCGTGATTGTAGAGATCGAAAGCACGAAGAGTTCGTGATCGGAGAAGGAAATCTTGAAGAAAAATTCTTTAACAAGTAAGTACTTCTTTCTTACTGTTTTGCCTTCTTAGAAATGGCCTAGGATTTATGTGATAAATTTGATTTTAAGAAAATGTTTTGCACAACGAACACCACGACGATTCAAAGTTGTTTCCACTGCGGGAATTTCATTCCCTTCAAAACTGATGGATCAAGCAGACCTGGATTGATTTTCATGACCTATAATAAAATGAACAAACATGTTAATGAATTCATATTTATTAATTGTAAATATTCATGACCTATAATAAAAAAAAGACATAAATATGAGCATGAGATTATGATCCAATTAAAGGGAAATGAAATGAACAAACGTAGTAATGGATTGATATTAATTACTTGTCGAGTGCACTAAAAATAATACAAATTGTCTATTAAATTCCAATAATAATAATAATTACAAAGGTACTTCTCTACGCCTTCAAGGGCAACCCCTTCGATTATGACCCAATTGATTGCACAACCCACATCGTTGTTGAGTACTTGGTTCTCTCCAATCCATCTCATTGTGGTAGCGCGAACTCTTTGGTCTACCAGCTTCTCTCAACAACTTTGGATCATCATATAAAACACGTGCAAACAAACAACCATAAAATGTAAGCATGGGATGCCTCGATAAACATTCTTTATATGTTGTGAGTTTGTAAGTGTCCTCGATAAAATCTTCAAAGTTCAACTTCAGGTGCGAACAAACAACCATAAAATGTAAGCATGGATGCCATAGGATCTCTTTATTATTACAAATTAACCCTTTATATAAGTTTCCTTTGACAACCACTGGTTCTTGGATGAGATCATGTTCCATAGTGTTATTCGTTGCATCGTTATCTAACTGAGTGAGGGATTTTGAAGGAATAACATGTTCCCCGCCACTAAAGTCTAATTCCTCAAACTCATCATCTATTTCAGTTCTGAAATCCTTATATCTATTGTCTACAACCATGTCTTCGTCATCACATGGTGGAGCAACTGATTCAGGCTTAGGATCTATACATTGGCTTTGTTCAATGCATTGGTTAGGGGTTTTTTCCAAATCATGAGGATCTATGATGCCTCGTTTCACACTAATGTATAAAGGCACAAGAGACGGGATTGGCATCGCAATTGAGAACATTAAGTTCATTGCTTGATGGTTAGGAATTGGTATCGGTGTCTATCTTATTGTTCCAGATAGTGTTGACTCACGGTGTCTATACACTATCTCTAATTGATTAGTCATGGCATCTACACTTAGTGATAATCCGACCATCTCAACAAATTGTTCAAATATGACCCCACTGTTCACATTAATAGTAAAACCTCCACATGCTTCTTGGTCATAATCAACTCCATCATTCATAGAATGGTTTTGGTGTAAAACAAATCCTAAACATTTGTCTCCCATTTTTCTAAAAAGAAATAAAAAGATGTAAATATAATCAGCCCCAACATTTTATTTGAGTAGTTTTTAATCTAAATTTACTTTATTTCATTATTAATTTTATTAAAATAATTAACAAATAAATTATGAAAAAATAAAAAAATCATGAAAAAATAAATTCAACCTAAATTAAAAAAAATCAAAGAAATAATCTCATAAATAATATCGTAGACAAAATCATAAACAAAATCTTCTTTTTTTCCTATTTTGAACCAATTAAACAATAAATAATATTATAACCAACAAATTAAATCCATACCCTAAATCCTAAATTTTTTTTTCTATTTTTAACAAATCATACATAAAATTAATTTTTCTTCCGTTTTTAACTAACAATATCATAATCTAAAATCACTCAACCAAAAAAAACTTCAAAATCATACACAAAATCAATTTTTCTTAAATTTTTAACTAATAATATCATAAATCAAACGCATCCAACAAAAATAATTCATTTAGTCAATAATATGGAACTCATGATTCAATTCTACAATATACACAAGTCATAATGAAAGAAAAAGTAAAAAAAAAAATATATGAAGGAAACTTACGAATCGACAAAGATGGTGGGGTAGATTATGAGTGGGGCACACAAGAGGATGAATAAAAATGGTGAAGTGGGTAAAATGAATTTTGAGGAGGGATGAAAACCGACAAATGGGACCTTTGGGAAGAAGATGGGGGGGTAAAATTTTTCTGTTATGGTCGTCTCTTAAGAGACCATATATGAATGCGCACAACGTGTTGGATGGTCGTCTCTTGAAGAAACAACCATCCACCAGCTGTAAAAAAGCTACAATATATTTATAAATAGTTGCAAAATAACAATATTTTTATAAAAAGTTTTAAAAAGTACAATAATAATAAAAAAAAAACTTTGTTTAAGGTAAGGGGCAAGAATGTGAGACAAATGTTACCTACATGTCCTTTCAAAGGGGTTTGACCTCGGGGACCAAACTATAGCTTCGTCCTCTTCAGGCCTAAAAGGGAAGAAGAAGAAAATGAAAGTGGTTGGAAAGGGGGAACAAGTTGACTACGTTGTCATCCGAAAGGACAAAAAGGTCAAGGAAGTTGCGGACAAATGAAACTATTTCTACTACAACACCAACGGTCACTAGAAGAGAAACTACCCAAGCACTTGACCGATAAAAAAAAGGAGAATGAAGGTAAATATGATTTACTTTGTATTGAAATATGCTTAGTGGAGAGTGAAAACTTCTTTTTAGAGAATTAGTTCCTGGAGGTAGCTGCAAGCAGGGGAGATAACACTCAGAGTTGGTATTGGGAAGATTTTCTCAGCCGTAATAGTAGGCATAGTATAGTTGTTGTTTAACAAGAAACAACTGTTATTGGATAACATGTACATTGTTAGGATTTATGCCCTAAACTTGTGTAATTTTGACCAATTAAATAAAGGGTTATTTATTTTGATAGAATTACAATCCTTCTTTATAAATCCAATAAACTAAGCTCCAAGGTTATAACATATATCTTGAACATCAGTGTAGTGGACACTATTTGGGTTGAGTTCAAGAATATAACCTAAATGGTCTATGGTATAAGAATAAGGTTGGAAACCTCATTCTGGTAACACCATGGATGTGGCCCACTTTGTAATTAGTACAAATGAGGTAATCCAACTCATTCATGTAGTTGACATGCGAGTGGGGGCATCCTGTATGAAGAGTACATACAAGACCGGACCGCAAATTATTAGTGTAACCAGTGTAACACCGTTAACAGGATAAGACTAGTAATTCATAGATGGTCATTAGTGACTCAACCTGAATCCTGAGCAAGTTAAGAACTCCTGCCTATAGGGGTTTGTCCTTAGACTAGTATGGGTGAGAGTGGCCTGTAGCTGACTCAATAAACCTACCTTCTCAAGGACAAAACCTCGTAAGTAGCTGGGAACTTAACTGTGCAAGATTGAATTCCCTCATTCCTACACTAAGGAATTAGATAGGTTGTTCCCTTAAGAACTAACTCCAGGTCTTGAACAACGGGGTCCCGCCCTCTATGAGGGTATGAGTCTAAGGTAGGACCTTAGACTTGTTGTTCATTAGAGGAACAATGGTGCTTAAGGAACAAAGAGGTAATCACAGGGGTAAAACGATAATTTGACCCAACTATAATTACGAACAACCTGTGAAGGGTCGACTCATGGGTAATGACAATATCAGTGGACACAATATTATCTACAGTGATGAGAGTGCAACTACAAGTCTATAGTTGAGTGACTTGTAGTTTATGAATATGATTAACTAGATCAAAGAGTTTGGTCAGTTAATCTCATATCATTGGAGCTCATGAACTGTAGGTCCATTAGGTCCCTCCGTTGGCTCAACATGGTAATATTGAGGGTATAAAGTTAGGAATGAAATTGAAGTGTTCAATTTAATATATGAGATGTCATATCAATTATATGTGATATAATTAATATAATATATAGTTTTAATGTGAATTGGATTCACATATTAACTATATATTAAAGAGAGAATGAAAGAGGGATAGGATGATAATTTTCATCCCTATCTCCTTATATATAGTTGCATAAGATGCAACTAGAAAAAGTTAACCTAAGCCTTTGTTGTGTTGTTGGAAAAGTTTCAAAACACAAACCTCTCTCTCACAAGATCTCATCTTACCTAAAGGGAACTCACATTCCTCCCTCACCTAGAGAACAACGGAGAAGATCCAGTGGTCGTGTCTTCGTCCGTTCGTGTTCCTGTTGTTGAGATCGTGATCGAGGGAGAAAGGAGCACTTGAAGAAAAGTTCTTCAAAGCTATATTTCTTGTTGTCCATCTACTTTTATATGCTTAATCTAGTTATTTTCGATTTGCTTCAATTGGTATCAGAGCCCAATTGCGTTCTTGATTTACGTTTTGAATTTTTCAAGAACGAGGTGGGATTTACTGTTTTGCATGACATGTATGAACGGTTTTGCAACTTAAATGTTTTCGATTTTGGCACTTAGATTTACAATTTTTTCCATTGAATTGTTCAATGTAAGGGTCCGGTGTTTTGGGCAAATTTAATTGTAAATTGAGTCTGTAAGTCCGTGTCGATTGAGGCAAGGTGGTTGATGAGAAGATCGGAGCGAAAACGAGCTTGAAATAGGAGATTCCTTATGTTGTCTGTGTGTAGCGTTGCAACGTTGTTCATTGGCGTTGCAACGCTGCGCTTGCGAAAGGAGGCGCGCATCAGTGGCAGCGTTGCAACGCGACCTTCAATTAAAATTAAATTTAGGGTGCCAAAATTGGTCTAATTTTGTGATTTAAATTATGCAATTGTTGTGTAATTATTGTCATGCATAATGTATGCTTTTATTTTAGAAATCCCACCTTAGGTTAAGCATTTTCATGCATCATTTATAATATAAGGAGTTATATTATATAGTTTGCATGATTAATTAATATAAAGTTGTTATATTACTTTATGGACAGCATTGACATGCATTGTATATAATGAAATGATTATGCTATGAATGTCTTATTATTCATGTGATGAATGATCAAGCACTATAACATAGTATGCATGTCACCTAAGGTTAATTATTAGTTTTAAAATATTTAAAACTTGGAAATAATAGACCTTAGGTTATCTAGTTCTAATTAGATTAGAATTAGGAACCAAGTAATTCATAAGCTATGATTAAAAGAGGAACTCTGTCTAAGGAAAGTTCTGTCTAGGCTGGGGTATTTAAGCTGACGGAAACAGAACTCCTCTACCTGGGAACTGACCTGGGAGTGAAATTGAATCAGAGAGTTTATAAATTACAGTAGCGTCAGCGGATTTATTATGGGGTTAATAAACTAGAAATCCTAGGTTTGATATAAAGAGTTATATTAACAAACTTAGGATAAAATCAATATAAGAGTTATATTGATTATCAATATAAGAGTTATATTGATAGAGTTAGGTAAAACCATTAGCCGGGTTTTAGCCTAAGTAAGATTCCTATAACTATTTTCTCACCTACGCTATGTCCGGGAAGTTCACACCGTGAGACTTATACATGGCCTCGTAGCGCAAACGGGAGCGTCTCCCTTCGGATGGTGTTTGTATGAGTTAATATCAAGGTGAATGGAGAGAGTACTTATAGTGATTGAGAGTATGTTTAGTGAAAACAAAACCTACGATCTCTTTTGTCGGTTAACACCGTTAGACCACTATGGTGAGCCTGCTAGTTTTACCTGGACCAGACAATCTCTTCGGAGGGCTTGATCATAGGGGATCAAACACAGTAGACACCCGAAAGGGATAAAGATATCCTTATACTATTTTTCAATCTAGTCCTCCCTTCGGCGGATTTTATTGGATGGAGACTCTGGGATCAAAAGACAGAGGGTTACACTCACGGGGTACATAAGTTGTGTATGTATCCTGACCGAAAAATGGTAACTAAAACCTATAGGAATAAGAGTTATTCTGGTATTAGGTTTTGGTCAAGAGTGTCTTGATCTAGAGGAGGAGTGTTTTTTATTACCCTTCGGTGTCATACATTCTAAACCTTTGGAGTATCATTGCAAATTATAAATGACCTAGGAATCATTTTTATAATTAGCTAAAACATGATTGGATTAGAGTTATAGCAAGAAACTCATACAAGTTCGTTTATAAATTTTCAGCAAAAATGTCTAGCTCTATTATTTCCTTATTGGGTGCGGAAAAGTTAACCGGAGAGAATATGATGACATGAAAAAACAAACTCAACACTATATTGGTAGTGGATGATCTGATGTTTGTGCTAATTGAGGAGTGTCCTCAGGTGCCAGGCTCGAATGCATCACGAAATGTTCGTGATGCATATGATCGATGGATCAAGGCCAATGATAAGGCCAAGGTCTACATGCTGGCAAGTATGTCTGACATATTAGCCAAGAAGCATGAGGGCATGATTACCGCCAAAGAAATCATGGATTCCGTGTAGGGTATGTTTAGACAACAGTCCACACAGGCCCGACACAATGCCCTAAAGTACATATTCAACTCAAGGATGCCAGAGGGTACATCTGTTCAGGATCATGTCTTGGATATGATGGTGCACTTCAACATCGCAGAGTCGAATGGTGCTTCCATCGATGAATCGAGCCAGGTCAGCATCATTCTGGAAACCCTTCCAGATAGTTTCCTGCAGTTTAGAAGTAATGTTGTTATGAACAAGCTTACTCTTAATCTTACCTCCCTTCTGAATGAACTCCAAACCTTTCAATCATTGATGAAAATTCAGGGATCGAAAAGTGAGGCAAATGTTGCCGGTAGGAGTTATCACAGAGGTTCGACCTCTGGATAGAAACAGTGGCTTCATCTTATTCTAACCTGAAAGGGAAGAAGAAGAACATGAAGAAGGATGGAAAAGGGAAAAAGGCTGACAAAGCTGCCGCCCAAAAGGGAAAGAAAGTCAAAGAAGTTGCTGACAAAGGAAAGTGTTTCCACTGCAACGAAGACGGGCATTGGAAACGAAACTTTCCGAACTACATTGCAGAAAAGAAAAAGGAAGGTAAATATGATTTACTTTGCCTAGAAGCTTGTTTAGTGGATAATGATAAAACTGCTTGGATACTTGATTCAGGCGCCACTAATCATGTTTGCTCTTCTTTTCAGGGAATTGATTCCTGGCAACTGCTACAGAAAGGAGAGATAACGCTCCGGGTTGGAAATGTAGAAGTCGTCTCAGCTGTAGCAGTGGGCACGATGAAGCTTTATTTTGGAAAGAAATATGTATTGTTGGATAATATATTAGTTATACCAGGGTTTACTAGAAACCTTATTTCCATTTCTTGCCTCATAGAACAGTGTATTTCGGTTTCCTTCTCAATGAATAAAGTGTTTATTTTGAAGAAAGGTATAGACATATGTTCAGCTTCATTAGAAAATTGGTTGTATGTTTTAAGGCCTAATTCAGTCAAAATGGTTTTGAACACTGAATTATTGAAAAATGCAAAAGCACAAACTAAGAAACGTAAAATTTCTCCTAAAGAAAATGCTCACCTTTGGAATCTTAGGTTGGGTCACATTAATCTCAATAGGATTGAGAGATTGGTAAAAAACGGACTTCTAAACAAGTTAGAAGAAAACTCTTTGTCGGTATGTGAATCCTGCCTAGAAGGCAAAATGACTAAAAGACCTTTTAGTGGAAAAGGTTATAGAGCCAAAGACCCTCTAGAGCTTATACATTTAGACCATTGTGGTCCGATGAATGTTAAAGCCAGAAGAGGATATGAATATTTCATCTCTTTTATAGATGATTATTCTAGATTTGGGCATATTTACCTAATGCACTAGAAGTCTGAAGCACTTGAAAAGTTCAAGGAATTCAAGACGGAGGTTGAAAATCAATTAGGTAAAACTGTTAAAACACTTCGATCGGATCGAGGTGGAGAGTACATGGATTTAAAATTCCAGAACTATATGATAGAACATGGAATTACATCCCAACTCTAGCTCTCGGCACACCACAGCAAAACGGTGTATCGGAAAGGAGAAATAGAACCTTGTTGGACATGGTTCGATCAATGATGAGTTATGCTCATCTCCCTAGTTCCTTTTGGGGATACGCAGTGGAGACTGCAGTATACATTTTGAATAATGTGCCCTCAAAAAGTGTTTCTGAAACACCTTTTGAACTCTGGAAAAGACGTAAAGGTAGTTTATGTCACTTCAGGATATGGGGTTGTCCAGCACATGTGCTTGTGACAAATCCAAAGAAGTTGGATTCACGTTCAAAGTTATGTCTATTCGTAGGATACCCAAAAGAAACAAGAGATGGTTATTCTATGATCCTAAGGAAGATAAGGTTTTTGTGTCGACAAATGCCATTTTCTTAGAGGAGGACCACATAAGGGACCATAAACCAAAAAGTAAAGTTGTGTTGAGTGAGTTAGACGGAACAATAGCAAAGGTTGCAAATAAAACTAGTACGTCAACAATAGTTGTTGATACTGGTTTGCGTAGTCAAGAGAGTCCATCTCAAGAGTTGAGTATGCCTCGACGTAGTGGGAGGGTTATAATACAACCTGACCGTTACATGGATTTATCTGAAACCTAAGTTGTTATACCAGATGATAGCTGCAAGGATCCATTAACGTATAATCAAGCAATGGGTGACAAAGACAAAGACAAATAGGTCATAGCCATGGACCAAGAAATGGAGTCTATGTACTTCAACTCTGTTTGGGATCTTGTAGTTAAACCTGATGGGGTAAAACCTATAGGTTGTAAGTGGATCTACAAGAGAAAGCGTGGTGACGATGGAAAGGTGCAAACCTTTAAAGCTAGACTAGTAGCAAAGGGCTATACCCAGGTTGAAGGGGTTGACTATGAGGAGACCTTTTCACCTGTTGCTATGGTAAAGTCTACCCGTATCCTGCTTGCCATTGGCACATATTCTGGAATATACGATTTGATGAAACAATCAAATCTTATGGTTTTGACCAGAATGATGATGAACCTTGTGTCTACAATAAAATCATCAATAGTTCTATCGGATTCCTAATTCTCTATATGGATGATATCCTACTCATTGGGAATGATGTAGGTTACCTTACTGACATCAAGGAATGGCTAGCTACGCAGTTCCAAATGAAAGATTTGGGTGATGCGCTGTTTGTTCTTGGAATCCAGATTGTCTGGAATCGCAAGAATAAAACACTAGCCTTGTCTCAAACATCTTACATAGACAAAGTGTTGTCAAGGTTTAAGATGCAAGATTCCAAAAAGGGTTTGTTGCCTTTTAGACATGGAATCTATTTGTCTAAGGAACAGTGTCCTAAGACACCTCAAGGAGTTAAGGATATGAGACGGATTCCTTATGCATCGGTTGTTGGGAGCCTGATGTACGCCATGTTGTCTACTAGACTTGACATCTGTTTTGCAGTTGGGATGGTCAGTAGGTATCAATCCAATCTAGGACTTGAACACTGGACAACGGTTAAGACAATCCTTAAGTATCTTCGGAGAACAAGGAACTACATGCTCGTGTATGGGGCTAAGGATCTGATCCTTACAGGATACACGGATTCTAACTTCAGACTGATAAAGATTCTCAGAAATCTACATCAGGGTCAGTATTCACTCTTAACGGAGGAGTTGTAGTATGGTGAAGCATCAAGCAAGGAAGCATCGTTGATTCCACCATGGAGGTCGAATATGTAGCAGCTTGTGAAGCAGCTAAAGAGGTCGTTTGGTTAAGGAAATTCATGCTAAATTTGGAAGTTGTTCCAAATATGACTTTGCCCATCACGTCAGATTGCGATACTTGATGGTGCGATGGCAAATTCGAGGAACCCAAGTCACAAGAGGGGAAAACACATTGAGCGGAAATATCATCTCATCCGAGAGATCGTGCATACAGGAGACGTGATTGTCACGAAGATAGCCTCAGAGCATAACATTGTTGATTCTTTTACAAAGGCTCTCACGGCTAAAGTTTTTTAGAGTCACCTAGAAGGTCTAGGTTTACAAGTCTTCTCCAACTAGGGCAAGTGGGAGTATTTTGTACAAACGGGTTTAAATGCTCTAGTTTATGGTATTTACATTACTGTAATGTTTTAGTACTCCACAAGCTTTAGGTCAGATGGGAGATTGTTGGGATTTATGCCCTAAACTTGTGTAATTTTGATCAATTAAATAAAGGGTTATTTGATTTGATAGAATTACAGTCTTGCTTTATAAATCCAATAAACTAAGCTCCTAGGTTATAACATATATCTTGAACATCAGTGTAGTGGACACTATTTGGGTTGAGTTCAAGAATATAACCTAAATGGTCTATGGTATAAGAATAAGGTTGGAAACCTCATTCTAGTAACACCATGGATGCGACCCACTTTGTAATTAGTACAAATGAGGTAATCCAACTCATTCATGTAGTTGACATGCGAGTGGGGGTATCCTGTATGAAGAGTTCATACAAGACCGGACCGCAAATTATTAGTCTAACCAATGTAACACCGTTAACAAGATAAGACTAGTAATTTATAGATGGTCATTAGTGACTCGACCTGAATCCTGAGCAAGTTAAGAACTCCTGCTCATAGGGGTTTGTCCTTAGACTAGTATGGGTGAGAGTGGCCTGTAGCCGACTCAATCAGCCTACTTTTTCAAGGACAGAACCTCGTAGGTAGCTGGAAACTTAACTGTCCAAGATAGAATTCACTCATTCCTACACTAAGGAATTAGATAGGTTGTTCCCTTAAGAACTGACTCCAGGTCTTGAACACGGGGCCTCGCCCTTTATGAGGGTATGAGTCTAAGGTAGGACCTTAGACTTGTTATTCATTAGAGGATCAGTGGTGCTTAAGGAACAAAGAGGTAATCACAGGGTAAAATGGTTAATTTGACCCAACTGTAATTACGAACAACCTGTGAAGGGTCGACTCATGGGTAATGACTATATCGAAGGACACAATATTATCTACAGTGAGAGAGAGTGCAAAATACAAGTCTATAGTGGAGTGACTTATAGTTAATGAATATTGATTAACTGGATCAAAGAGTTTGGTCAGTTAATCTCATATCATTTGAGCTCATGAACTGTAGGTCCATTAGGTCCCTCCGTTGGCTCAACATGGTAATATTAAGGGTATAAAGTTAGGAATGAAATTGAAGTGTTCAATTTCATATATGAGATGCCATATCAATTATATGTGATTCAATTAATATAATATATAGTTTTAATGTGAATTGGATTCACATATTAACTGTATATTAAAGAGAGAATGAAAGAGGGATAGGATGGTAATTTCTATCCCTATCTCATTATATATAGTTGCATAAGATGCAACTAGAAAAAGTTAACCTAAGCCTTTGTTGTGTTGTTGGAAAAGTTCCAAAACACAAACCTCTCTCTCACAAGATCTCATCTTACCTAAAGGGAACCCACATTCCTCCCTCACCTAGAGAACAACGGAGAAGATCCAGTGGTCATGCCTTCGTCCGTTCGTGTTCCTGTTGCTGAGATCGTGATCGAGAGAGAAAGGAGCACTTGAAGAAAAGTTCTTCAAAGCTATATTTCTTACTGTCCATCTACTTTTATATGCTTAATCTAGTTAGTTTCGTTATTGAATGAAATCGTTGTAACTTAATCAAGAGCGCGCGATTCACAATCGCTTCTGCTGCGAGATTCGATTGCCTTCATACATAGTACCAAGTTTACTAGAAATCTTATTTCTGTTACTATTTTGTTAAAACGGTGTATTTCAATCTCCTTTAATGTAAATAAAGAATTTATTTCTTTCAAAGGTGTTGATATTTGTGCAGCTCTACTTGAGAATAGTTTGTATGTTTGAATACCTGATTCAGTCAAAATGGTTTTGAACACTAAATTATTTAAAACTGTAAATACACGGACTTAATGGCAAACAATTTCTCCTAAAGAAAATACCCAACTTTGGCATCTTAGGTTAGGCCACATGAACCTTAGTAGGATTGAGGAATTGTAAAGAATTGACTTCTAAATGAGTTAGATGAAAATTCTTTGTCAATATGTGAGTCATGTCTTGAAGGCAAAATGACCAAAAACCCCTTTACTAGAAAAGGTTATAGAGCCAAGGAACTCTTGGAGCTTATATACTCAGACCTTTGTGTTCAAATGAGTGTTAAAGCCAGGTGACGATATGAATATTTCATCCCTTTCATTGATGATTATACAAGATATGTGTATATTTACCTAAGACCTAAGCTCTCCCTTTCGACCTCCCCTTTGCCTTAAAGAAAACAACGTATTTATATAATAATGTCTGGTATCGAGACCTAAGACCTTAGCTCTCCCACCCTCTCACTGGCTCAAGAGAGATGTTGTTTATGGTTAGACCATACAACTTAGTTGTTCATTAGAGGAGCAGTGAGACTTAAGGAGAAAGAGGTAAACACAGGGGTAAAATAGTAATTTGACCCAATTGTGACTACGAACAACTTGTGAAGGGATGACTCACGGGCATTAGTTATATCGATGGATACAACTTGTCCTACAGTGATGGGAGTGCAACTACGGGGTTTAGTGGAGTGTTACCGCAGCTAATGAATGTTGAATAGCCGGGTCAAAGAGTTTGAAAGGTTAATTTCGGATCATTGGAGCTCGTCATCTGTAGGTCCATTAGGTCCCTCGGTTGGCTCAAATTGGACAAATTGAGGGTTTACAGCTTGATGTGAATTTGAAGTGTTCAAATTCATAAATTGTATTTATGTCATTTATATGTGATATAGTTGACATAATATATAGTTTGATGTGAATGAGATTCATAATAAATTATAGGATAGCCTAATTGATTAGTGCTAATTGGAGAAATTGAATTGAGAGAAATTAAATTGAATGTGATTCAATTTAAAATTCCACAATTATAAAAATGAGATTTGTATAATAAGGTATGATATACCTTATATTATGTGATATGCAAATATGATTTGCATATCATATAGTTGTGGTAAAATGGTAAATTGGTGGAGATTTGAACTCCACCACACACCATTATATAATGGCTTGGTGAGAAACCTTTTGTGAACACTTATTGCATTTTTTTGATTTGGCTTCCAAAAGAAGAAGAATTTTCTCTAAAAGCTCTCAACTCTCTCTAGAAATCCTCTCCACCCCAAAACCAAAGGGAGTTCCACCACTCTCCCTCAACCTACCGAGAACAACCGAAAAGACTCTTTGGAAGTGTCCATGTTGCTCGGTTCGAGGATCGTGATCGTAGAGATCGTTGGAACGAGAGAAATCGTGATCGGAGGAAAAAACGTCGAAGAAGAGTTTTTCAACATGTAAGTAGCATTTTACCTACTGTTTTCCTCTTGTTCTTATGCATGTTTATCCTAGAAATTATGAGATAAGTTCAATTTTAAGAAAAACATTTCACAACGAAACAACGACGTTTCACTATGTCTTCCGCTGCGGGATTTTCATTCCCTTCACGTTTAAGCACTATGTTTGAAAATAAGAAAAGAAATTTATCGAGGCAGCATATTGACACTAGCAGTGTTAAGTGAGGCTCACTGTAGCATCGAGCATGACATCTTGACACTGAAACACAACATCTTGACACTAAAAACAACGTCTTGCCGCTTTATATACGAAAAAATGGCTTGAGCTCCATGTAGCAATGTCTTGACGCCCTAATTAGCATCTTGATGCTTCCTCCTAGAGTTCTTTGACTTGGACGTTCATGACTGTGTTTCTTCAATTAAGTCCAATTAGCATATTTTTACTCCCAATTTATCCAAAATGCTACAATTGACGGCAAGTTGCTTGATCCCTACTAAATGGATAAATATGCACGTGAGAATAACGAAACTAGCATGAATTAGGTTCATAAGATAGCACATCTTAGGTGTTATCAAAGAGCGAACCAGTATTGACTTCGGAGAGAGAGACATTCTTGACAGAAGCTAAGAAGACAAAGAATGTCGATCACATTAGACAGAAACATTGTGTGGCTCAAGTGACTAGGTTCATCACCATATAGATTTCTCTTTTGTGTCTATCTGTTTTGAATATGATGCTTATTATTTCTAATATGTGGGTGATTTTGAGATGGGCTACAACCCTTTTTAGCCTCAATTTTTAAATGAGCATATATATACTGTAAAATAATTTCCCATCTTCATCCTTGTGCTCCTAATTTTCATATAACCAACTGATTAGCTGATAACTCACCATAAGTGAATTATTTTACTAGAATTTCAGTGTTTAATCCACTTGAATTGCACTTAATTTAGTGATCCTCATGTTATTTTATCCCTAAATTATGTGTGTTAGCTCTAAAATCTTGAATTTAAGCATTAGGTTAAAAAGAATTAATTTTGATGTTTTTGTGCTTTAATTTAAGAAATTTAGGAAAATAAGCTAACTGATTTGATTAAAGACCAAAAATTTGAGATTTTTCTTAACTCCAAAAATCCTCGCGTATTTAGTTTCTTTTATAATTCACTTTATAAATTTATTTGGGATTTTTCTGTAATGCGAGAGATGTTTAAAAATTACAAGAGTCCTTAAGGGCATTTTAGACATTTTACAGAAGAGGTAAGATGGTCTTTTACCCTTAAGGGTATTTTTGTAATGTATGGAATTAGGGCAACACCATCTTGTATAAAAAGGCTAGGGTTTACAGGTGAAAGGGGGCAGAGGATTGGCGACAAGAGAAAGAGACCGAGGAGAGAAAGAGAGTCGAGCGATTGCTACAGCAAATGTGTGCATTGGAGAGACAAATCATGAAGGTGTATTTGCTGAAGCAATCGTGTGGTCCATCCATTGTTGAAGCAATCGTGGTTGGTGTGGTGAGAATTGCTACAGCAAAGCCAAGAGAGGATTCGTGAAGGGCTTCGATTTGTTTGAAGCATTTGGAGGACGAGGCACTTCGATTTGCTGTAGCAATTTTGAGGGGCGGCATCGAGAGAGCTGACCCATCAATTTGCTGAAGCAATTGTGAAGGAAGGTCAAAGGAGAGATTTGTTAAAGCAATATGCATGAGGTTGCTGAGAGATTGTTGATTGCAAAGAGTTGCTAAAGCAATCATTGGAAGAAAAAATGATTTGCCGAGAGGTTTCTTTGAAACAATCGTGTGAAGGGATTTGCCGTTGGGAGTCGTCAAGGATTGCTTTGAAGCAATCACCGAGGTTACTAACATTGGGAGTTGTCAAGGATTGCCAAGCAATCACGTGAGGTTTCTTTGCGATTGTGTTGCTGCTTTGTTTGTTGAAGCAATCGCGTGGATCAAGGGGTTGTTGCTCTTCGTTGCTTGCTTTTCTTTGAAAGCAATTGGTCGCACCGCTCTTTGAAGCCAACCCAAGGGCTTTCTTTTGAAGCAAAGTGCCTGCTTCAGAGACCATCGGAGAGGCCTACATCTAGGCAATTCTTTGTAGCAAAACAAGGCCACTTCTTTGTGTAAATTGTTCCCTTTCTTTTAATGTTTTTGCCTATTATTTTTGCCAATTATCACTGCTTTTGTTGGGTTGTTTATACACTAATTAGAGGTTAATTTGCTCACTGTTCTAAGCAGTTTGTTTGGTTGTTTTGGGTTATTTTTATATGTGAACTTCTTGATTAGTGAAAACATGTTCAATTTAAAGATGTGTGATTTGATTCCTATCATGGACTAAATTATCTTAGGCAAGGGTTAGGTTGTTTTAATGTAATTTTTGATTAAATTTATGGGTGATGCCATTGATTGAATTTATGAAATTTTATTGAATTTAATGTTGCATGAGAATTAAAATTGGCCTTTTTAACTTCTCTATAATTCATAAACTTGGGAAAGCTAATGAATTAGAAAACTAAAATTTCATTCTAGGATTATTGAGTTGATTAGGGATAATTAACCCACCTAGAACCTAAAATCATGGGCATAATTTAGATCACAATTGAGAAATTGTAGGTTTTAAAACTTAGTGATTTTGGAAAGAATCATTTGAATGCATATGTAGGTAAATTCAAGGCATCACTTAAAAATTTATTCCAATTGAACATTAGAATTCTAACCGAACCCAAGCCTACTTTTTCATTACAAATCTCATCTCTTGAATCTGCCCTCTTGTTTGCATTGTCTTCTTCCCGCATTTAAATTCAGTTATTTTCTTTTGTCTTATCTTATCTTTTTTACTTATAAATTTATTTATTTACAAGAATAATTTGCACACTCATGCATTGCACTAAAATAAGAAAAATTTGCTAGGACACTCATTCATTTAGGGTCTAGATAGTCCTCGTGGGATCGATACTTTAACTTATCACTTGCTGCACTCGACCGTGTATACTTGCACGTCGTAGAAGTATCTGAGTCTCATTCTAATTTGCATTAGTTTAGGGCACCTGATATTTTCGCATCAAGTTTTTGGCGCCATTGCCGGGGACTAGTTTTGATTCTCATTTTGTTTGAGTTGATTTTAGCATTTTATCCTTATTTTTTTTTGTTGGGTGTGCCTTGTTGTCTCTATTTCGTGTATTTTTTAGTCTTGGTTTTTTTTTTTTTGTTGTGTTGGGGCTTATTGTGTTTGTTGAGTCTGTTATAATTGATTCATTAATTTATTATGGCTTATGATAACTTTGGGTGGTCTTATGTGCCCAATGAGCAACCACAATATAGTTCTTTTTCCTATGATCATCCCTTTGCCAATTAAGAGTCTTCTAATGAGGGGTATGGATCTTATGGCTACCAAATGCCTAATTACTATCATAGTAACCCTATGACTTATGGGGATCACATGTATGATAATAATCCGAGCAATTGGGCCTATGAATCATATCCTAGGGGTTTTGAGCCATATCCTTCCCAAATCCAAGAACCCCAGGTAGAAGATGAATCTTCCCTTAAAACGTTGTTATTAGAATATATGAGAACATCAGATGAGAGGAATAGGCAAATAGGAGAGTCAATTCAACGCCTAACAGATACACTTGTCTCCCTTAGAGAACAAATGTATTTAGACTCATCTGAGGTTGAACATCCTAGGGAAGAGAGTGAAGGAGGACCCACACCCATAGATAGTTTGGTGAGTCACTTGATCACTGACCCACTGATAGACCTTCAGGATCCTAGTCCTTCAAATTTTTCTGAGTATGGGCAATTAGAGGATTGTGCTTTAGACGTAAAAGAACTAGAACCTTGTAGTACACACCAGGATGGAGTCAATGAGAGCGTGGAAGAAGTCGAGCCTGTTGAGTTAGGCCAGGAGGTAGAGTTTGAAGCTTTTGAATCTATGTTAGTTCTATCTTCTGATTTTTCTCTTATTGGTGAGTGTTTTTCTTTCTATGCTCTTGAGTCAGTATATTTTTATGAGTCTGTTTATTTTCCTGTTTTTTCTTCTTTTCTATTATCAAATAAAAAACTAAAAAATATTTACTTTGTTGTTTTTCCTTTTCTTTTATTGTATAAAAAATCAAAAAATATATTTGAATCGGGCTCTCATGAGAAGCTAGTATTCTTGCTAGCATTAATTTGTTTTGTAGATTCAAGAAAGGGAGGCCCGAAGAAGTGGGAGAATTTTTACGTACCTTGACGAGCCCACGTATACTACGTCAAGCTAATGACGTTAAATAAGCGCTTCTTGAGAGGCAACCCAAAGTTTATTTCGTTTGTTTCGTCTTTAATTTTTTGTTTTTTTCTTTTGTTTCGTTTTTTAGTTGTTTTTTTTTTAAATAAATAACTCTTGCCTATTTTGCACTCTCCCCTAGGGTTTGATGATTGATATGCGCTTTAGTGGAGGTCTCATCGATTCAGGGCAGTATTGTTCTCCCTTCCATCTTTGTTAGTTGTCCTTAAGCATGCTTAAGTGAGCATTTTTTTTACATTAAGGGCAATATATGCCTTAACCATGAGGGAGACATGTGTTGTTTTGAATCTGATTTTGGGCTTGATTGAAAATTTTCTGTTGATGAGACTGTGTGTTGTTATCGTTTATAGGGTGTTGCATGCCTTTGTGTTTGTAAAGTTATTTACTTGCTTTACGACTTTAAAATGAACTAATTTGACTACCAGATTCCATGTTAGTTGTTTGTTTCATGGTCTTTTATATGCATGATGTAGGTAGTTGATTCGTTATGTTTAAGCAAGTAAAAATTGGAAAGATGGTTGTTGTTCCTTGTTGAAAAATTAAGTTTCTGCCTATTTTTTAATGGTAAAAAGTGTGTTGTCATTGGTAGAAATTTGATATGCATCTCTATGGAAATAAAAAGTTAAAGTCAAATCTTAAGGTTAATGAAAATAAGGGTTGTTTGTGTTTGAGGCAAGAGTGTGCTATCTTATTTCGTGTTTCTCGAGGTTAAGCTTGTCATTAGGGTTCACTAGTGCACTTATGGTTAGTGTGCCAATCAACCTAGTTAGGATTCAACTCCTAGACCAAAACATTTCGAAAACTAGTAGCCATGACAAGTTAGGTAACTCATACATATTTTAGAACGCTCCTAAATTAGTAAACTCCAAATTTGAGATCACTCCAAGTTTGGGGGAGTTACCTAACCTCCCTAACTCAATGAGGACATTGAGTACTCTAAGTTTGGGGGGAAAGGTAAATTCTTCGTGTTTTTTTTAAAAAAAAAAAAAGAGAAAGAAAGAAAAAGTGTGCAAACCTTTCATTTCCTTAAAACTCCATTGGGCTAAAAAAAATGTGCTACTTCTTTTGTTATTTAGAGTTAGTTTAGGCAACTTGGTACTCGATGTCAGGGGGTCTTGGCACTAACCATGTTGGCCTCTTGGAGCGAAGGTATCAATCGAGAAGCCTATACCCATTGCTTAGATGAGCTGCGTTAACCACGTGTGCCATTCTAAGAACTACGAAAGAGCCTCATTGCTTAGGTGTGCTACGCTAACCACGTGTGCCATTCTAAGAACTACAGGAGAGTCAAGAAGATAAAAAAAATGGTAAAAAGAAAAAAAAGAAAAATAATAATAAAAAAAAACATAGCCCTAAATAGTGAGTTTTATGGAAGTGGAGGAGAATAATGTAAATATCTGTTTTTATAAAAAATAAAATAAAATAAAATGAATGATCATAAAATTGTAGTCATGCGAGTTTTGGAGTGTGACTTATCTTTAACTATGAGTTGCTTCATTTGAATGATTAGGATTCTAGTGGTTGAGCTTGAGGGAAGGTGTCGAATCCTAGTTGGTTTGCTCTTGGATATTGATGCATAAGTGTAGCTAGGAAACCCCAGGTGGGCCACTTAGAGATCATTGATTGAATGGTGGCTTGTAGCTTAGAGCATAAGTTCCCAATCCTTGTTTAGTTAACCCAAATGATTTCAGTCTTTAAAGGACTTTAATGTGTTTAGAGAATAGAACTCATTGAGGACAATGAGTAGTTCAAGTTTGGGGGTTTGATAACTCACCATAAGTGAGTTATTTTACTAGAATTTCAGTGTTTAATCCACTTGAATTGCACTTAATTTAGTGATCCTCATGTTATTTTATCCCTAAATTATGTGTGTTAGCTCTAAAATCTTGAATTTAAGCATTAGGTTAAAAAAGAATTAATTTTGATGTTTTTGTGCTTTAATTTAAGAAATTTAGGAAAATAAGCTAACGGTTGATTAAAGGCCAAAATTTGAGATTTTTCTTAACTCCAAAAATCCTCCCGTATTTGGTTTCTTTTATAATTGACTTTATAAATTTATTTGGGATTTTTCTGTGTGCAGGAGATGTTTAAAAATTACAAGAGTCCTTAAGGGCATTTTAGACATTTTACCCAAGGGTAAGATGGTCTTTTACCCTTAAGGGTATTTTTGTAATGTATGGAATTAGGGCAACACCATCTTGTATAAAAAGGCTAGGGTTTACAGGTGAAAGGGGGCAGAGGATTGGCGACAAGAGAAAGAGACCGAGGAGAGAAAGAGAGTCGAGCGATTGCTACAGCAAATGTGTGCATTGGAGAGACAAATCATGAAGGTGTATTTGCTGAAGCAATCGTGTGGTCCATCCATTGTTGAAGCAATCGTGGTTGGTGTGGTGAGAATTGCTACAGCAAAGCCAAGAGAGGATTCGTGAAGGGCTTCGATTTGCTGAAGCATTTGGAGGACAGAGGCACTTCGATTTGCTGTAGCAATTTTGAGGGGCGGCATCGAGAGAGCTGACCCATCAATTTGCTGAAGCAATTGTGAAGGAAGGTCAAAGGAGAGATTTGTTAAAGCAATATGCATGAGGTTGCTGAGAGATTGTTGATTGCCAAGAGTTGCTAAAGCAATCATTGGAAGAAAAAATGATTTGCCGAGAGGTTTGCTGAAGCAATCGTGTGAAGGGACTGTCGTTGGGAGCTGTCAAGGATTGCTGAAGCAATCACCTGAGGTTACTAACATTGGGAGTTGTCAAGGATTGCTGAAGCAATCACGTGAGGTCTTTGCAGTTGTGTTGCTCTTTTTTTGTTGAAGCAATCGCGTGGATCCAAGGGGTTGTTGCTCTTTGTTGCTTGCTTTTTTTCTTTGAAGCAATTGGTCGCTACCGCTGTCGGGCCAACCCCAAAGGCTTTCTTTGAAGCAAAGTGCCCCGCTCTGCGACCATCGACAGAGGCCTACATCTAGGCAATTGCTGTAGCAAAACAAGGCCACTTGCTGTGTAAATTGTTCCCTTTCTTTTAATGTTTTTGCCTATTATTTTTGCCAATTATCACTGCTTTTGTTCGGTTGTTTATACACTAATTAGAGGTTAATTTGCTCACTGTTCTAAGCAGTTTGTTTGGTTGTTTTGGGTTATTTTTATATGTGAACTTCTTGATTAGTGAAAACATGTTCAATTTAAAGATGTGTGATTTGATTCCTATCATGGACTAAATTATCTTAGGCAAGGGTTAGGTTGTTTTAATGTAATTTTTGATTAAATTTATGGGTGATGCCATTGATTGAATTTATGAAATTTTATTGAATTTAATGTTGCATGAGAATTAAAATTGGCCTTTTTAACTTCTCTATAATTCATAAACTTGGGAAAGCTAATGAATTAGAAAACTAAAATTTCATTCTAGGATTATTGAGTTGATTAGGGATAATTAACCCACCTAGAACCTAAAATCATGGGCATAATTTAGATCACAATTGAGAAATTGTAGGTTTTAAAACTTAGTGATTTTGGAAAGAATCATTTGAATGCATATGTAGGTAAATTCAAGGCATCACTTAAAAATTTATTCCAATTGAACATTAGAATTCTAACCGAACCCAAGCCTACTTTTTCATTACAAATCTCATCTCTTGAATCTGCCCTCTTGTTTGCATTGTTCTCTTCCCGCATTTAAATTCAGTTATTTTCTTTTGTCTTATCTTATCTTTTTTACTTATAAATTTATTTATTTACAAGAATAATTTGCACACTCATGCATTGCACTAAAATAAGGAAAATTTGTTAGGACACTCATTCATTTAGGGTCTAGCTAGTCCTCGTGGGATCGATACTTTAACTTATCACTTGCTGCACTCGACCGTGTATACTTGCATGTCGTAGAAGTATCTGAGTCTCATTCTAATTTGCATTAGTTTAGGGCACCTGATATTTTCGCATCATTAGCCGTGAGAGTCTTTGTAAACGAATCAGCTATGTTGTGCCCCGAAATGATCTTCACGATCGTCACATCTCCTCGTTGCACTATATCTGGTATAAGGTGATACTTCCTCTCGATATGCTTCCCTCGTTTATGGTTACGAGGTTCCTTTGAATTGGCTACTGCAGCACTGTTGCACAATATAAGTGATGGGAAATTCCATATTTGGAACAACTTCTAAATCAGTTAAAAAATTTCCTTAGCCAAACAACCTCTTTAGCTGGTTCACAAGCAACTACATACTCTGCCTCCATGGTGGAATCTGTGATGCATCCTTGCTTGATGCTACACCATACTATAGCTCCCCCATTAAGGGTGAAATCTGATCCCGATGTTGATTTCCTAAAATCCTTATCGGTCTGAAAATCAGAATCAGTGTATCTGATAAGGATCAAATCCTTAGAGCCATACACAAACGTATAGTCCCTCGTTCTCCTTAGATACTTGAGGATATTCTTAACTGCGGTCCAGTGGTCTAACCCTGGATTGGACTAGTACCTACTGACTATTCCCACTGCATAACAAATGTCTGGCCTTGTGCATAACATAACATACATTAAGCTACCCATTGTTGAGGCATAGGAAATACGTCTCATATCCTCAACTTTTTGAGGTATCTTAGGACACTATTCCTTAGACAGATGTATTCCTTGCCTAAAGGATAATAAACCGCTTTTGAAATTCTGCATCGAATATCAGATCAACATTTTGTCAATATAAGACGTTTGACAAAGAGCAACGTTCTGTTCTTGTGACTCCTGAAAATTTGAGTCCCAAGAACATACTGCGCCTCTCCCAAATCTTTCATTTGGAATTGGGTCGCTACCAATTCTTTATGTCAGTGAGGTATCTTACATCATTCCCAATGAGTATGATATCATCTACATAAAGTACTAAGAAATCTACTTTATCGTTAATGGTCCTCTTGTAAACACAAGACTCATCAACATTTTGGTTAAAGCCATAAGACTTGATCGCAATATCAAACCTTATGTTCCAAGATCTGGATGCTTGCTTCAACCCATAAATGGATCGATTGAGCTTGCAAACTTTTTGCTCCTGACCTTGGGATATGAGTCTTTCGGGCTGAGACATATAGATACTTTCGTCAAGATTACCATTCAAAAAGGTAGTCTTGACGTCCATTTGCCAGATTTCATAGTCATAAAATGCAACTATGGCCAAGAGTATCCTTATCGACTTTAACATAGCAACGGGGGAAAAAGTTTTCTCATAGTCAACTTCTTCCATTTGGGTAAAACTCTTTGCTACGAGTCTAGCATTAAAGGTTTGTACCTTTCCAGTTGCATCTCTCTTTCTCTTATAGATCCATTTGCACCCTATGGGTTTTACCCATTCAGGTTGGTCTACAAGTTCCCAAACCGAATTGAAGTGCATTGACTCCATTTCAAAGTCCATGGCTTTGATCCATTGGTCCTTATCTACGTCATTCATTTCCTATTTATAAGACAAGGGATCCTCTATGCCGTCATCCGGTATGACTACCTGAGTTTCAGTTAAACCCAAGTAGCAGTCAGGTTGGGAAACAACCCTCCCACTGCATCGAGGAATTCCTAACGATTGAGAAGGACGAGATTGACTCGATGTGTCGGCTTCTTCATCAGCTCTTGATGAAGGTCCAACCTGGTTAACAACTCTTGTTGACTTCTCAATAGCTTCATTTAATACTAACTTACTACGTGGTTTGTGGTTTCTCATGTGATCTTCCTCCAAAAAAGTGGTGTTTGTCGATACAACCACCTTGTTATCTTGTGGGTTGTAGAAAAGGCCACCTCTTGTTTCCTTTGGATAACCTACAAATAGGCATAATTTTGAACAAGGTTCTAATTTCTTCAGGGTTGTCACTAGCACATATGCCGGACAACCCCAAATCCTAAAGTGATGTAAACTAGGTTTACGTCCCTTCCATAACTCAAAAGGTGTTTCTGAAACACTTGTTGATGGAACTGTGTTCAAGATTTGAACTGCAGTCTCTACTGCATAACCATAGAACAAGTCAAGCAATAAAGCATACCTCATCATACATCAAACTATGTCTAACAAGGTTCTATTTCTCCTTTCAGATACACAATTGTGTTGTGGTGTATTTGGTGCTGAGAGTTGAGACTGGATTCCATGTTATATCAAATAGTCCTAGAATCTCATGTCCATATACTCTCCACCTCAATCAGATCGAAGTGTCTTAATGGTTTTTCCTAATGCATTTTCAACTTCAGCCTTAAACTCTTTGAACTTTTCAAGAGCCTCAGACTTATGATGCATTAAGTATAGAAAATCATACCTCGAATAAATATCTATGAAGAAGATGAAATATATGTACCCTCCTCGAGCTTTAACATTCACCGAACCACAAAGATCCAAATGTATAAGCTCTAAGGGCTCTTTGCCTCTATAACCTTTTTCAGTAAAAGGTCGCTTAGTTATTTTTCCTTCTAAGCAGGACTCACAAGGAGGTAAAGAATCATCTTCTAACTTTTTTAGAAGTCCATTATTAGTCAATCTCTCAATTCGGTTGAGATTTATGTGACCAAGTCTTAGATGCCAAAGATAGGTATTATTATTTGGAGAAATCTTTTGCCTTTTACATTGAGTGTTTGCAGTTTTAAACATCTCATGATTTAAAATTTCTTTAGATTGGTCCGGTTTCAATACATACAAGTCGTTTTCTAATTTAGCAGAACAAATATTGATACCTTCTTTAGTAATGAACGTTTCATTAATCGAAAAAGAAATATAATAATTTTGTTCAAGCAGACACGAGATACATATTAAGTTCCTCTTAATTCTAGGAACTATATACATATTTTCTAAAAATAAAAATCTATCTCTAAAAAATAGCTTCACATCTCCCACTACACGAGCTGAGACGATGTCTCCCATTCCGACCCTAAGCGTCATCTCACCCTCATCGAGCTCCCTGAAAGAACTAGTTTCCTGTAAATAAGAGCAAACGTGATTAGTGGTCCCTGAATCAAGTATCAAAGTTAAGTCATCACTTGCCACCAAACATGTTTCTAAAACCAGTAAATCACATTTACCTTTCTTCTTTTCTGCTTTTTGTCAGTAGTAGCAGAAGTCTTCCCTCCCTTTCCCTTCTTTCCTTTTCTTCTGTGCCTTAGTCTTCCCTGCCCCTTCTTTCTTTTTCTTCTGTGCCTTCTCAAGTTCAGAAGAATGGTTGCAGGACTTGGTCCCAGAAGATGAACCCTCTTGGAATCTTTTGGAATGGGCATGAAGGGAATAAAAGTCCCCGAAGCGGAAGCGATTGCGAATCGCGCGCTCTTAATTTAGTTACAACGATTAACTCAAGAACATACATAACAAGATTAAGCATAAAATAAGAATGGACAGCAAGAAATTACCTTTGAAGAACCTTTTTTCGAGTGCTCCTCTCTCCCACGATCACGATCTCAACAACAGGAACTCTAATGTACGAAGACACGACCACCGGATCTTCTCCGTTGTTCTCTAGGCGAGGGAGGAAGGTGGATTCCCTTTAGGAGAGATGAGGTATTTTGTGAGAGAGATGTGTGTTTTGGAACTCTTCCAACAACACAACAAAAGAGCTTGTAAAATTGCTTAACCTAGTTGAATCTCATGCAACCATATATATAGAGAAATAGGATGGAAATGACCATCCTACCCCTCCTTTAATCTCTCTTTAGTATATAGTTTATATATGAATCTAATTCACATTAAAACTATATATTATATCAATTATATCATATATAATTGATATAACTCCTCATGTATGAAATTGAACACTTCAATTTCACACTTAACTTTATACCCTCAATATTACCATGTAGGGCCAACGGAGGGATCTAATGGACCTACAGTTCCTGAGCTCCAACGATATGAGATTAACTGATCAAACTCTTTGATCCAGTTAATCAATATTCATTAACTACAAGTCACTCCACTATAGACTTGTAGTTGCACTCTCCTCACTGTAGATATTATTGTGTCCACTGATATAGTCATTACCCATGAGTCGACCCTTCACAGATTGTTCGTAATAACAGCTGGGTCAAATTACCGTTTTACTCCTGTGATTACCTCTTTGCTCCTTAAGCACCACTGATCCTCTAATGAACAACAAGTCTAAGGTCCTACCTTAGACTCATACCCTCATAGAGAGCGGGGCCCCGTTGTTCAAGACCTGGAGTCAGTTCTTAAGGGAACAACCTATCTAATTCCTCAGTAGAGGAATGAGTGAATTCCATCTTGCACAGTTAAGTTCCTAGCTACTTACAAGGTTTTGTCCCTGAGAAGGTAGGTTTATTGAGTCGGCTACAGGCCACTCTCACCCATACTAGTCTAAGGACAAACCCCTTTAGGTAGGAGTTCTTAACTTGCTCAGGATTCAGGTCGAGTCACTAATGACCATCTATAAATTACTAGTCTTATCCTGTTAACGGTGTTACACTGGTTAGACTAATAATTTGTGGTCCGGTCTTGTATGTACTCTTCATACAGGATGCCCCCACTCGCATGTCAACTATATGAATGAGTTGGATTACCTCATTTGTACTAATTACAAAGTGGGCCACATCCATGGTGTTACCAGAATGAGGTTTCCAACCTTATTCTTATACCATAGACTATTTAGGTTATAATCTTGAACTCAACCCAAATAGTGTCCACTACACTGGTTTCAAGATAAATGTTATAACCTTGGAGCTTAGTTTATTGGATTTATAAAAGCAAGACTGTAATCTTAACAAAACAAATAACAGTTTATTTAATTGATCAAAATTATACAAGTTTAGTGCATAAATCCCAACTGGCAAACACAATTGCCTCTTTGTCAACCTATCCCATATTTTTCATAAGAGACTGGAAAGTCTGTAGTTCGTTTAGGAGAGTAGCCAGGTTGTACTCAATCTTGTTCATCACCGCATTGCTGCAGAACTGCAGGAAGCTCTTCCAAAGAGATTCCAGGATGAACGACACCTGAATATTCTCGTCGATGATTGCTCAGTTCATTTCTATCACGTTGAAGTAAACCATCAGTTGAGAACATGTTCTCTCACTGAAGTTCCCTCCTTCATGTGCGCGTTGTAAACGTATTTGAGGGATTCATGTCAAATCTGTTCAGACTATTATCCAAAAAAATTCTGCAGATAACTCACGAGCTTAGACCATTCCCTCCAGCTTCCTGGCCAAAATATCATATATGCAAGCCAGGATGTAGGCCTTGGCCTTCTCATTGGCCTTGATGCAGCGGTCATACGCGTCCTTAAATGATTGAGGAGTGTTTCGAGCAGGGACCTGAGGATATTCCTCAGTTAGTACGAACTGAATGTCATCCATAACAAGAATCGCATTCAGGTTGGACTTCCACTCAGTATAATTTTCCCCAGGCTATAATCGAGGACGACATGCTGAAATAAAAGGTAATTCTAATTAGTTATGCCTTTTTAAACCATAATAAAATCAATCATATTTAGAAACATTATTAAGAACCCTATTGTTTAAATTAGTCTTTTAATTTTGAAACGATACTTCAAAGGTTTAGAATAAAATCCACCGTCGGGTGGCCAGTCACTCCTTCCCTGAATTGAGACTATCTCAGCTAATTCTCACTACCAGAACATCTCATGTCCCATTGATTCTTAGCTATTATTTATTTGGTCAAGGACTCCTTAACTAGCTTATCTCATCCCGTAAATGTTTCCCTACCATTTTTTAGATCCAATAGGCCCGAGCCAACAGGCTACTATTAAGAAAGACAACTACTGGCAAACCACCTCAGAGACCCTATCCATTTCTGGAGTTCGTGGTGTTTCGATCCCTATAGTCAGATCCTCAGTAGGGTTTGGTTGCTCCAGGGCAACCTAGCAGGCGGACTATAGAAATCTCACAGTGCGACCTAATGGAGGAGACCGTAGGATACGTTGACAAGCGTCCTGCTCCCATTTACTATGAAGACTTCCCTCATTCACCTTGGTATTGAACCATGGAAACACTTACTGTAGGGGGATGCCCTATTGACGTCGCGTAGCTGAGTATGGAACTCACGGTGTGAACTCTTGAAGACGTGAGAGTAAACTTGATGGGAACATCTCGTTTTCTCCCACTGAAGTTCCTAAAATTATGCCTACTATAACTAGGTCTTTTAAACTTATGTGTCTAGGTGAATAAACGTTTTAATAACCTAGATAGAATGCATGCTAACAAGACTATGCATTCAACTCAAGTTCCAAGTCAGTTCCCAGGTAGGAGGTGTTCTGTTAACCGTCAGCTTAAGTACCCCCAACCTTAGATAGAACATCATCTGTAGAGTTCCCTTATAACCAAAGTCCTATTGTCTTACTACACTTTAAATTATTTAAAATACTGTGCAAGACTAATTTCTAATCCTATTAAAAATTAAACTTATGTCTAATTAATTTTAAACATTTTAAAATTAAATTCATTCTACCCAAGTTCCTATGTTTGCATGCATCTCTTTGTTATAGGTTAAGGTTTCTAAAACCATTTTATAATTTTTATAGATTTTAAAGACTAACCTATGACAAAGAAATATATGATTTTCCAACAATCAAATTCTAATTGGAAAGAATTGACATTCAACAAATTGAATATAAATTACTTAAATAATATAACACTTTATATTAAACTAAGTAATTTCATGCTCCATGCTTTTCAATTAATTACCCTTATAACTAACTACTCATGAAAAACAATTCATGCATTTTTATCATATTCATATAACAATTATACAAATAAAATTCATGAACATGCTTATCCTAAGGTGGGAATAATTCGAAATGATATTCATAAACAAAAATATTTGTTAAACCATAAATTTTGGCCCCTAAAGCGCAAAATAATATAAAATTACATTAATTTTACATTTAAAACAACCCAAAGCATCTTGAACCAGACCCGAACCGCTCTAACCGAACCGAACCGGCCAGGCATCATCTCCATCGTCACAGCGTTGCAACGCTTGGGATACCGTTGCAACGCCATCTCCTTCAGCGTTGCAATGCTGATGAACGGCGTTATAACGCCACAATGAGCGTTGCAACGATGTTGGTGTTGGCAGTCTCTGTTCTATCGAAAAACAGCAGCAAAACTAATCCAATTGTCATCGAATCTCATGCGATTTATCATGAACTTGTCACAAACGACTCATAAACATGAATACATACTCGATTTTGCACTTAATTGCCCAAAAACACAGGGGCATTACATTAATTTGCTCAAATCAAAATTAAACTCTAGTAAAATTTTCCTAAACAGTTCAATAGCAAACCAATGCAATTTCCTACCAACCAATGCAATTTTGTTTCAACCAAAACAAATACAAGCATTGCTCTGATACCAATTGAAAGGAATCGAATCCCCTTGAGCAGCGGAAACGTGATATTAAATCGTATTTGCTTGATGGTTTTGGTTTACTCCAAAAATCCATACATTGGCAAAAGAACAAAGATAAGAATTCTAAATTAAGCATGGATTAAACACAATTAAGCATGTTGTACTTTTGTAAACTAGAAAGAAAAGAACCTATTACCTTTGTATTTTTAATTCAAACAACAACTCCTTGCCTCACAAAGTTTGCACAACACACCAACACAAGAACTGTCTTCTTCTCCTCTGTAAATCAGGAGAGTACCACTAGTGAGAACCTTTTATGTCTTTGAATCCTTAGATCTCTCCTTAGTGGGAAGGAATCCAACAATTTGGAATTAGAGGGAATTTGTGAGAGAGATAGAGTTTTCCAGCAATCCAATTGGAAGAATGATTAATTGATCCATTGATGAGCACTCTCCTTCTCCTCCCATCCATACTTATCGATGGGAGTGGGAGAGTTAGAGGAAGACACGTTTCTCCATATTTAATTAACTAATTAATTAAATATGTTAATTTAATAATATTGAATCATATTATATAAATAACCTTTTAATTAAATCACATTTAATTAATTCAATTAATTAACTCCTTAATTAATTAATTAAATATCATATGTTTAATTTGGTTATTTAATCACATTCCCTTATAACTTATAGTTTAATGCACATCTTATGCACATTAAATTTTAACCTATAGTTTTAAATATGAATCTCATTCACATTTAAATAATATTTGAACTCTTTCAAATATTTAACTCTCAAAAATAATTTAATATGAATCATACTCAAATTAAATTTAAAATAAAATTCTAAAACTTTATAATATAATGTATCTGTATACATCAATTTTTACTCCCTAATTGAATTTGAACACATCAAATTCAAATGATCTAAGAACCATTTACGAGCTAGAAGGCAGACCTAATGGACCTACATATCAGAAGCTCCAACGATAAAAGATTATTCAGTTAATCTCATTAACCTCCTAATCAACATTCGTTAACAGCGAAAACACTCCACTAAAGTCTCGTAGTTGAACTCTTCTCATTGCAGATATATTTTTGTTGTGTCCATGGATATTGACCAATAATAGCAAGTCAATCATTCACGAATGTTCGTAACACCAGCTGGATCAAATTACCGTTTTACTCCTAGGTTACATATGTTACCTTAAGTCTTAGTGTTCCTCTAATGAACAACCAGTTTGTGGTCCTACCAGCAAAAAGAAGTCCCTCTCGGGGCAAGGAGAGAGTCGGGCCATTTGTTCAAGTTCCAAAGACACCACTTAAGGGAACATTTGTTGGGATGATAGTCCTCATCTCGTTCAGTTTGTAAATTACTATTTGAAATTAATAAAGAGTTATTTATTTCATCTTTTGTGTCTCGCATTTATTACAAATTTTGTCCAATAAACTAAACTCCAGGGTCATTGAATATATGAGAGCACTAGAACTTGAACGGTGTGTAGTGGACACACAGGGAGGATCACGTTCGAGTTAATGGCCCGAACGGTCTATAGTATATGGATAGGGTTGGAGACCTAATCTTGGATACGCTGTGGATGCGGCCCGCTTTGTATTAAGATACAAACGAGGTGATCTGACTCGTTCATGTGGTTGACATGCGAGTGGGGGCATCCTGTACAATGAGATTGTACAAGACCGGATCGTGAATTATTAGACCTACTGATGAAACACCGTTGACAGTAAGGACTAATAACTTTGTAGATAACCATTAGTGACTCGACCTGAATCCTGAGCGTGTTACGGACTCCTGTCTGCGGGCATTTGTCCTTTGACTAGTACGGGTGAGGGTGGTCACAGTTACTCACCCAATATGTCTATCTTCTCAGGAACAGTGATAGCACACAAAATGTGTTATTCCTAGGTTTAATGATTGCTAGTTTTATAATGATTTCAGAGTTTTTACGCGTTTAAATTACTCAATTTCAGGTTAAGAGTTCAAACAGGACATTTGGAGAGATATTGGATCACTCGAAATCGAAACGGGGCTTTTTGGAGCTAAAAATAACATCAATTGGAAGTAGAAAGATCAATCCAAGCTAATAGACCCGAGGTGATGGCATTGCAACGCCAAGCAGAGCGTTGCAACGGCGTGATTGCTGTCTAAAGGCTTTGAAGACTTCAGGCGATAGCGTTGCAACGCTGCCTAGCAGCGTCGCAACGCTATCTCGATAAAGAAGGCACACACGAAAGACTGCACAACGGGTGTTGCAACGCAGCCTTGCAGCGTCGCAACTCCATTTCGATAAGGAGCGCGCGTTAGGGTAGCGGCGTTGCAACGCTGCCCTTAGCATTGAAACGCCATCGACTGTTTCCTTATTTACCACGCGTTTAGGGTACAACGTTGCAACACTGTCCCTGGCGTTGCAACGCTACACCGATGATGCCTATAAATAGAAAATTATGCATTCTTGTAAAGGGAGCCGAAATTGATAGAGAATCCACCCTAATTTTGAAATACACTTTGTAAGAAGAGAGAAAAGAGTGTTTTTGGAAGCCAAAGCATCCGTGGAGGTTCGAGATCGAAGACGGGAGCTCGGAGACGAAGGACCGGCATCGACACATAAGTTTAATTCCTCTTTCTTTCAATTTGTAATAGCATTCTGAGACGTTTTCTACTTGTTTAGTTTAATTTTCATGTGATTTAGAGTAGTTAAACATTGTAGGTAGGATTTGATTTGCTTGTTAAGGCTTTTTTGCCATTATTGAAGTATGTTTTGATCTTTATTTTTGGAAATTTATTCTTAATTTCATTTATATCTTTGGTTTAAGTGGACTCGAGAGAAAAAGCTTAAATTAGAACAAGGTTGTCAAAACTCTTAGAATTCTGGCATGAGAATGACCTAGAAATCTTAGGGAAACGCATAAAGAAGTTGCTTAATGTCGTGCATGCTTAGATTTTATATGGAGACTATAGGATTTATTGTATGTGCGAGGCTCTTGAGAGATCAAGAGACTTTCTTGAGTAATTTACTTCTTGTTTATAAATTCATCTCATTTATTCATTGCATGTGTAATTAAGCGTTGAGTTGCAAGGTCAATTTCCTTTAAATCTATCAATTCGTGTCTCCACATGTTTGTTTGTCTTTAATTCCTATTTCACCACCTATCCATGTTATGTTTCTTTAGTTAAATTGAGAATTAGTATCGTAGTAATTAATTAATCTAGAAACCCATTCTCGAGGACGATACTTGGACTCATAAATCACTATACTAAAACTTGACCCGTACACTGCGGTATTGCATATCCATAATTACACGCAACAAGTTTTTGGCGTCGTTGCCGGGAAATGGCGATTATTTAGATTAATTAATATTAGGAGAAAATTTGAAATTTTAGACTAAAGGTTGTTTGTGTGTTTTTCCTTATTTGTTCTTTGTGTGTTTGTTTGTTTGTTTGTTTGTTTTATTTTAGTTGTGTGTGTTTTTGAGTCTTTGTCCCCTATTTTGGTTGTGTTGCTATTGTGTAGAAGTCTTGATCTGAATTATTAATTCTTTTTACTATGACTTTGCATGATTTTGATTATCCACCATTTTATTGTCCCTCTCAAGACCCTAGGTATGTGCATCATGATTTCTCTGAATTCCATCTGTCTAATTTTTACCATTCTGTACCTGAAATTGATAAACATTCATGTAATGGTAGTTATCTAGGCAGTTGGAACCATAGTTTTTCATACCTTAACCAACCCATAGGCAAATCTTCTCTTATGGACCAATTGGCAGAATACACCTTAGAATTGAAATTTAAAAATTTGGTTCATAGTGAATTAGAAAGGTTGGATAGGTTAGAAACTGAGGTGGTAAGACTGTGGGAAATAGTACAGGATAGAGCTCAACATCTTAACCAGCTAGTAGTTTCCCTTAAGGCCTTACAGGAACAATTTCTTATCCTTACCACTTAGGAGATGCCACCTAGGAGAATTTGTTCAGATGATAATGAGGATAGTTTGGGAGAGACTGAGGCACACCATGATCAGGTTAGTGAGGAAGGCAGTGGTGATGCACTTAGTTCCACAGGGGAGATCCAGGTGATAGACTTAGAGGCTGAGAAGCCTACTTTCCTTTTATCCCCAGAAATTTCCTTTATTCACTACTACAAATTATACTTTTAATGACGGACAAAAAAAAAAGGGGCAAGAAATGATGACGGGCGGCCAAAACGCGCGCCTTAGAAAATGGTGGAGACATACAATGACTGGCATTGCCCGTCATTGTAAGTTTGTTTTAACCGTCATTATAGGGCATTTTAAAAAAAAAAACATTTCGATAATACCCCCAGCTCACTCTCTCTCTCCACTCTCTTTCTTTCCATTCTTCTTCTCCGTCCATTTCTCTCTCCACAGAAACCCTCGATCAGCTAGCTAAGGGAATCGCCTCGTTGCCGCCGCCGTCGGTCTCTCCTTCTCGTTGCTGCCGATCGGTCGTCTCCGATCGAATCGCTCGCCACCGTCGGTCGTCTCTGCCGAATCGCTCGCCGTCGTAGGGTACGTATTTCTCTCTCTCAACACTCTCCTTCGACTCACTCTCTTTTTTACTCGATCTACATTGCAGTCGCCCAAAGAAAAAACTACAAAGTACCAAGCGTCTAGACAGCAAATTACTCTGCCTCTTCGTCGCCTGGTACCGGCGTTTCTGGTCTCCTCACGTGAGGCATCGCATACATTCCATTTCTTCTATTCAGGTTTTCATTCGTTCTCATAGAAATATATATTCCTCGATTTTTTCTTTTCTTCTCCTTCAATCTTCATTGTCCTCCATCTTCGTGATTATCAGCTTATATTCATGCTTACTATGCGTCTCTGATATAATTTCCTTCTCTGATTCTTCTGTTTTCATGGCTTATCAGTTCGATCGATTTTCTCATCGGAAGGAAATGTCGCATCGGAAGCTAGTTCTCAAATCCGCTTGGTTGGCTTTAATCCGCGAGAGAAGAGAATCGAAAAAGCGCGAGACTCGAGCTAAACTGTTCTGCTGCCTGCGAATTACTAGGTAATCTTGTTTCTACTGTTCTCTGTGAACCGAACGATGCATTACGATGTAGAATCGGTTTATTGCATAATTCACTCTTCATTGTAAGTTATCTACACCTTTTACGTACTTACTACGTTTTTCTTACTGAGAAGCAGTGTTTGATCTGGTCCACGATTCGTACGATTCGTCTTTCCATTTCATTGCTGAAATTGTTTCGGATTATTTTGAAGGAAACATAAAATGAGTGAAGGACTAATGCGGTCTGACATTTATTTCATCTATGTGTGTGCGCGACATTATAATATGACGTTTGTTTATTTATTCTTAATTTGATCTTTCGCTTTACCTGTCAGATCATTTATTATATTGAGATATTATTGAGAAGGATGCTTGCTTTTGTGCTTGTACGTAATTTTTAAACACACATTTCATAGCACTTGCATAATATGATATTTAATGATTTTATATCTAAACTAAAGAGAATTGGAAATCATAGAGCAAGAAGTTTCATAGCTTCAAGTGTTTGGTTCTTTTGATACTGTACGGCAGTTAGCGCTCAAAGTATTCTGGATATAGCCATTATGATTTGCATATAGCCTACCTCCCCTTTTCTTCTACATTTTTCTGTTTGTTAGTGATTCCGCTTTGGTTTCTTAAGAAAAGCTCCTTTTGTTTGTTATTTTGAAATAAATATAGGGATGATATCGGTGATTTATCACATAGTTTGATACTCCAGAGTTGTTTATAAGATCATATCCAGAGTTGTTTATAAGATACTGATTGGTGAACGTTGAATATTCAACTCTGGAGAAAGCTTATAAACAACTCTGGAGTATCAAACTATGTGATAAATTAATTGAGATCATATCCAGAATAAACGCGAATCACCAATACCTGTGTTCAGCAAACAATATTCAACGTTCACCTGGTTGGTGTTGTATGGGAAGAGTCATGACAACCAATCCATTCCTAGAGAAAGCTTTCTTGGGGTCTTGACAAAGTCGTGTGCAAAAGGAAATGAGAGAGACTGTAAATATTATCATCACATCTCTCGCAAAGGATATGTAAACTTAGCTAATGAACTAGTGAGTAACATTATTTCTTATAATTTTCCATACACTAGATTTAATAACTTGTATGTTTATATAGGAATTGGCGGAAGATCCTTCCACTCGTGCCACCTTATGTTTATATAATTCTAGTATCCCTATAATGAACCTTGTAAGTACTCTTATTTTATCTTCTTAGTGATTCAAAATATAATTTAGTCTGATGTTATTATATATTATTTCTCTTTGTAGTTTAACACAAAAACTGCATATAAACAAGAAGAAATCGACGAGATTCGAGTACAATGGGCGGATTTTGTTGGCAGATTTGTGTAAGCCATTTGTGGACTTCTGAATTATGTGAAAAAAATACTAAATTTGTATGAAGTTAAGTATGTTAATATGTTGGTTAGGTGTACAATATACTTGTTTATAATGTATATAGTAGAAGTGTATATAATATTTAGTAGTTTGTGGAGAGGCGGGTGGTCTTATTTTTCTGAATCTGGGATTGGAGTTTGTTGGATGTTGTCTGTGAATGAATGTATTTTTTGATGTATATACTTGTTTGTTGGATGTTGTCTATGGAGAGGCGGGTGGCCTCATTCCTTGCACCGTTTTTTTTGGATAGAAGTGTTCGACAATGTTTCAGGTTATGGTTAGCTGATGTTCTGTAGAAGTCATGTCGAAATTTTTACTTATTGGCTTGATTTCGTGTTAGTTTTAGAGTTTATTATTTTTGTGATATAGGTGTTAAGGTTTGTGATATAGAAGTTTATGGTTTTAGAGTTATGGTTAAGGTTTGTGATATACGAGTTTATAGTTTTAGAGTTATGGTTAAGGTTTAATTTGTGATATACGAGTTTATAGTTTTTGTGATACATGCGTTAAGGTTTGTGATATAGGAGTTTATGGTTTGTAATATAGTAGTTTATGGTTTTGGAGTTTTGGATATAAAAGTTTTCTATGTGCATTGTTTTGGTTAAAAAAGAATTTTGTTGGATGTTGTTATGGATTAGTGATTTCATGTATGTTTTGGATATAAAAGTGTTTTTGTTGAAGGTTTGTAAATTTGTATAGTGATTTCATGTGTGGTTTGAATATAGAAGTTAATATATTTGCAATATTTCAAGTAATTAGTTATTAAATATTGTTGGTTAGCCATCGGGCTATCAACCTTTTTTTTTATTAAATCATGCTAAAAACGATGACAGGCATTGCCTGTCATTAAATAAAAAATTATGAACTAAAATAATGACGGACAACATATAATGACGGACAATATATAATGACGGACAACATATAATGACAGGCATTGCCTAGCAGCGTCGCAACACTATCTCGACAAAGAAGGCGCACACGAAAGACCGCACAACGGGCGTTGCAACGCAGCCTTGCAGCGTCGCAACACCATTTCAATAAGGAGCGCGCGTGTTAGGGTAGCGGCGTTGCAACGCTACCCTCAGCGTTGCAACGCCATCGACTGTTTCCTTATTTACCACGCGTTTAGGGTACAGCGTTGCAACGCTGTCCCTAGCATTGCAACGCTGCACCGATGATGCCTATAAATAGAACATTATGCATTCTTGTAAAGGGAGCCGAAATTGATAGAGAATCCACCCTAATTTTGAAATACACTTTGTAAGAAGAGAGAAAAGAGCGTTTTTGGGAGCCAAAGCATCCGTGGAGGTTCGAGATCGAAGACGGGAGCTCGGAGATGAAGGACCGACATCGACACATAAGTTTAATTTCTCTTTCTTTCAATTTGTAAAAGCGTTTTGAGACGTTTTCTACTTGTTTAGTTTGATTTTCATGTGATTTAGAGTAGCTAAACATTGTAGGTAGGATTTGATTTGCTTGTTAAGACTTCTTTGCCATGTATTTAAGTATGTTTTGATCTTTATTTTTGGCAATTTATTCTTAATTTCATTTATATCTTTGGTTTAAGTGGACTCAAGAGAAAAAACTTAAATTAGAACAAGGTTGTCAAAACTCTTAGAATTCTGGCATGAGAATGACCTAGAAATCTTAGGGAAATGCATAAAGAAGTTGCTTAATGTCGTGCATGCTTCGATTTTATATGGAGACTATAGGATTTACTTCTTGAGAGATTTTATATGGAGGCTCTTGAGAGATCGGGAGACTTTCTTGAGTAATTTACTTCTTGTTTATAAATTCATCTCATTTATTCATTACATGTGTAATTAAGTGTTGAGTTGCAAGGTCAATTTCCTTTTAATCTATCAATTCGTGTCTCCACATGTTTGTTTGTCTTTAATTCTTGTATCACCACCTATCCATGTTATGTTTCTTTAGCTAAAATTGTGAATTAGTATCTTAGTAATTAATTAATTCAGAAACCCATTCCCGAGGACGATACTTGGACTCATAAATCACTATACTAAAACTTGACCCGTACACTGCGGTATTGAATATCCATAATTACACGCAACAGACAGGAACAAGTAGGGAGCTAGGAACTTAACTACGTGAGATGGAATTCACACGTTCCCGCCTTTAGGAAAACTCGAGGGGTCGTTCCCTTAAGTGTTGTCTCTAGGGCTTGGACAACCAGCGCCCACCCTCTCACTGGCACGAGAGGGTTGTTGTGTATGGTTGGACCATTATAACGTTGTTGTTCATTAGAGGAGCAGTGGGGACTTAAGAAACAAGAAGTCGACACAGGGGTAAAACGGTAATTTGACCCAGTAGTGTCTACGAACAACCTGTGAAGGGTCGACTCGTGGGCATTGGTTATATCAGTGGACACGTAATATCTTGCACTGACGGGAGTGTAGCTACGAGCTTTAGTGGAGTGTTATGTAGCTAATGAATGTTGATTAACTGGGTCAAAGAGTTTGATAGGTTAATCTCGGATCATTGGAGCTCGTCACTGTAGGTCCATAAGGTCTCTCGGTTGGCTCAAACTGGATGAAAAGAAGGTTTACTGTTTTGGTGTGAATTGAAGTGTTCAAGTTCACTAAAGGGCATACATGTCATTTTTATGAGATATGAATGATATAATATATAGTTTAATTTGAATAAGATTCATAATAAACTATAGGTTAGCCTAATTGTTGAATTAGGGCTAATTTGGAGAAATTAGGTTGAGAGATATTAAATTGGATGTGATTCAATTTAATAAATTCACAATTATACAAATGTGATTTGTAAAATGAGATATGAGATATCTTATAATATATGGTTATGCAAATATGATTTGCATAACCTATAGTTGTGGTAAAATGGTAAATAGGTGGAGATTTCAACTCCACCAATCTCCATTATTTAAACCCCTTTTGCAAGAAGGGTAGGAGGTTCTCACTCTCATTTTTGGAAATCTCACCAAAAGAAGAGTTCTTCTTCTCTCTCAAATTCTCTCTACATTTCTCCTCCTAAACCAAAAAGAAAGATCCCACAATCCTCCTTCTTCCTAAAGAAGAACAACCGAGAAACTAATTGGTGGTGTTCGTTCGATGTTCGTGAGTAGAGTACGAAATCGTTGAGATCGGAAAAAGCACGAAGAGTTCATGATCACCGAAGGAAGGAACTTTGAAGAACGTCTTCAACAAGTAAGTATCTTAACTTTACTGTTTTCTTTCCTTAGATTGCATTTTTAGCTATAGTTATGCGATAATTAGTTTTAACGTAATTAAATAGCACAACATCACCACGACGATTGGATCGTCTTCCGCTGCACTGAGATTCTTATTCCTTCAATTGGTATCAGAGTCAAATCGATGGTTCTTGTTGTGCACTCATTTTCGTTAAAATTAGGTGGGTATTGGCTATAATTTATGAGATAAATTGTAGTTTGTGAAATGTATGTTTTTCGGTTTTGACACTGTTTTTAGTAGATTTACATTTCTATGTTGATGTGATCAATGTAAGGACCCGTTGTTTTGGGCATTTTAATGTAGATCAGGTTTCTAAGTCTCAGTCGTTCGTGGCATGGGATGCTGTGAAGAAATCGGAGCGAAAACGGGCGAGAATCGACAAAGAACAGAAAGAGGAGCTTGTTGTTCTGTCGACAGCGTTGAGACGTTGTTCAACGGCGTCTCAATGCTGCCATTGCGGGAGCAGGGCGCGCTGCAGGACAGCGTTGCGACGCAAGGCTTTGCGTTGCAACGCTGCTGGCGTTAGGAACGCTAGCTTGACGCTGATTGCTGCAGCGTTGCAACGCTGCCCACGGCGTTGCAACGCTAGGAGCGTAGAGGTGCAGTTCGCGGCAGTTTCCCGTTCAATGTGGGCGTGATGGAGGTTTGCACTTCGTGGGGCTTTTGTTTTTAGTTTTTAATTTAAGTTTTTAAATTGTAAAATGTGTATTTTATTTTTATTAAATTTATTTTATTAATTAATATTAATATAATAATTATATTAATGTTAATTAATTAAATAAATGCCCATAAGTGCCAAAACCGATCCATATTTGCTATTTAATTATTTTAAATGCATGATATATATGATTTAATTAAATTCTATGTGCATAATGTATGTCATATAGATTTAAAATCTCACCTTAGGTTAAACATTTTCATGCATCATTTATATTATAAGTGTTATAATATATAATTTGCATGATAGGTTATATTATAAGTGTTATAATATAATTAAATGCATGTTTTAATTTAATTAATATAAGTGTTATATTTTTTAGATTAAAGTATGCTCTTGCATTTTAATTTCATGTGATAAATTATTATGTTATAGTATAGTTATTCATGTGATGAATAATCAAGCACTATAACAAAGAAATGCATATAACCTAAGTTAATTATTAGTTTTAAAGTGTTTAGAACTTGAATAATTAGACTTAGGTTTTCTAGTTCTAATAATATTAGAATTAGGAAATCAAAATGTAATCTTTGAATTGTGACTGATTAGTAACTTTGTCTAAGGAAGGTTTTGTCTAAGGCTGGGGTATTTAAGTTGACGCTTGCGGAACACCCCTACCTCGAAATCGACCTGGGAGTGAATTCGGTCTGGAGATTTTTAGATTATGTTTTTCGTAAGTGTCGTTAATTAAAAGTTGATTAATTCACTCACAAAGGCCTAAGTAATAATGTGATTATAAACTAAGGCTAAATACCATATAAGAGTTATATTGGTAGACTTAGGTAAATTTTAGCCGGTTTATCTAGGTCAATCGCAAAAAAAAGTGCTGAGTGGGAGGAAATAAAGTGTATAAGATACATTTAATTTTAAAACCACAAATCTCCGTTAAGTCTGCACCGTGAGATCCATACTCGGCTTCGTGGTGCAAAAATAATTATATTAACATTATTTAATAAAATAAATTAAATTACATTTTATAATTAAAAATAAAAGGAAAAACGTGCAAAAACTGCCCCCCAGTGCTCCACTAACTCACGTCTCGCGCAACTGCTCTCTGGTAACCGTCCACTTTGCGGCAGCGTTGCAACGCCATGACCAGCGTTGCAACGCTGCAGAGTGTAGCGTCACACAACGTGTTTTCAACGCCCGAGCGTTGCAACGTCGCGCCTGGCGTCGCAATGTTCTGCCTGCAGTGTGCCTCCGCCCGCAAGTGCAGCGTTGAGACGTCGAAGAATAGCGTCTTTACGTTGTCGATAGAACAACAAACTTCTTTACTGTTCTTCGTCGTTTTTCGCCTGTTTTCGCTCTGATTTCTTCATAGCAACTCTTGCCACGAACGACTCGGACTTACAAACTCGATTTACAACAAAATGTCCAAAAACAACGGGCCCTTACATTGATCACATCAACATAAATTGTAAATCTAAACTAGTGCCAAAAACCATAAAAATCCATTATGCGAACCAAACAATTTATCACATAAATTAAGGCAATACCCACCTAATTTCAACGAAAAATAGTGCACAACATCGAACAAACGTATGGCTCTGATACCATTTGAAGGGAATGAGAATCCCACGCAGCGGAAGACGATTGAATCGTCATGGTGAAGTTGTGCAATTGAATTTCGTTAAAATGATTTAACTCTTAAATCTAGGCTAAACATACATAAAATGGAAAGAAAAAATAGTAAGTTCAAGTTACTCACTCACATGTTGTCTACACGAACACGTTAGGATCACTGTGTTTGTATCAAATACAAAGTAGGCCATATCCATAGTTTTACCAGGATAAGGTACCCAAGTCTTATCCCCTAACTATAGACCCTTTAGGTTGTATCTCGAACTAAGATCCTTATATGTCCACTACATTCAGTTCAAGAGACATGTAACAGTCTTGGATGTTAGTTTATTGGATTTAGGGTTAAGTTAAGGCAATATAGTAAATAATGATAAACAATAATTCTTTATTGATTTAATTAGAACATTATTTACAAACTACGAGTTTTAGGGCATAAATCCCAACAAAGTCTACCAATATAACTCTTATATTGGATTAACCTAAGTCTATAACAACTTATTAACTTAGGTCTATGTGAGTTTGATTATTAACACTTAATTAACGCCACTCACGAAAATATAATCTATGAATCTCCTGACCAAATTCACTCCCAGGTCGGTTCTCAGGTAAGGGTGTTTCGTAAACATCAGCTTAAATACTAATCAGTCACCATTCATAAATCATATTTGATTTCCTAATTCTAATCTTATTAGAACTAGAAAACCTAAGTCTAATTAATTCAATTTCTAAACCATTTAAAACTAATTAATTGACTTAGGTTACATGCATTTCTATGTTATTGTGCTTGATCATTCATCACATAAATAATAAAACTATATAACATACATTCATCACATGAATTAAATGCATGTCAATGTTTTTAATCTAAATAATATAACTCTTATATTAATTAAACATACATACCTTATATTATAACATTTATAATATAATTAATCATGCATGAAATGCTTAACCTAATGTGGGATTTTAATTCTATATGAGATACCATATGCATATAAATATCATACAACATTTGCATAAAATAAAATAGCAAATTGAACCGATTTTGGCACCCCAAGGGACATTAATTAAATTAATTTAAATGAATATATAAAATATATTAATATTAATGAATATAAATTAATTAAAAATGTATTTTACAAATAAAATAAATTAAAGTACAAAATAATTTTCAGAAATACGGTAAATAACCACCCCCACTACGCCTGTGGCCACGTTGCACACGAAAATGGCATCCATACCGCATGAGTTGCAACACCGTGGGCAACGTTGCAACGTTATGCAACTCCATGCCTGCCTCTGAGCCCCAACGTGCACGCCGTTGCAACGTCGCGCCTGCAGCATGCCTTGGACCGCATGAAGGCCTGCAATTCTGTCCAACAAGGTTGTAACGCCATGCCCTGTTCCAGAACAAAATGCTTCTGTTCTTGCTCGTTTTCGCTCCATTTCATCATAAAACTGTTTGCCATGGCCGACACGGACTTAAGACTTTATTTACAACATATTTGCCCAAAACAACGAGCCCTTACATTGATCTAATCAACAAAAATTGTAAATCTATCTAAGGTGCCAAAAACCCCGAAAACATTCAATTGCAAACCATTAACATTCATCATATGAAAATTAATGCTACCTATTTAATTTTAAGAAAATTATAGAATCGACAAGGATAAACAAAACTTGGCCCTGACACCAATTGAAGTGATTGAATCCCGAGCGGAAGCGACGCGAATCGCGTTGTTTTCGTTGTGGTACTGATTTTCTTAAAATCAAACATGCATCTCATACAATTCTAGGTTAAGCATGCTTTAGATAAGAAAATTTATAACAAGTGAAGTACCTACCTCTTGAAGAACTCTTCTTCACGATTTCCTCCTCTCGGTCATGATCTCAACGATCTCTTGCACAAACCACGAACTGAATCTCGATCTAAGGGACACCTCCACTTGATCTTCTCATTTATTCTCCGGTGGATGAGGGAGAGTAGGTGGGACTCCCTTTGGATTTGGATTATGGAGAGAATGGGAGAATTGAGAGAAAGTGAACTTTCTCTTTTTGGTGAAATTCTAAAAAATGAAAGAATGACTTATGAAAAACCTTTCATTCCACCTTTAAATAGTGGTTTGTGGTGGAGGTAAAATCTCCACCATTTTACCATTTTACCACAACTATATAATATGCAAATCATATTTACATATCATATATATAAGGTATCGCATACCTTATTATACAAATCTCATTTGCATTATTGTGGAATTTAAAATTGAATCACATTCATTTTAATTTTTCTCAAAATAAATTTCTCCAATTAAGCTCTAATTAAAAAATTAGGCATACTATAGTTTATTATGAATCTCATTCACATTAGACTATATATTATGTCAATCATATCTCATAGAAATGATATAAATACCTTTTCATGAATTTGAACACTTCAAATTCACTCCAAACTGTATACCCTCATTAAGTCCAAATTGAGCCAATCGAGGGATCTAATGGACCTACAGATCATGAATTTCAATGATCCGAGATTAACTGATCAAACTCTTTGACCTGGTTAATCAACATTCATTAACTATAGGGTCACTCTACTATAGCCTCGTAGCTGCACTCTCCTCACTATAGGACAAGTTATGTCAATCGATATAACCAATACCCATGAGTCGACCCTTCACAGATTGTTCGTAGTCACAGTTGGATTAAATTACCGTTTACCATTGTGTCTATCTCTTGCTCCTTAAGTCTCACTGCAACTCTAATGAACAATTTTGTTGCATGGTCCTACCATAAACAACATTCATCTCGGCCCAGTAAGAGGATGGGGCCCCGTTGTTCTTCCTTCAAAAAGAAATTTTCTCTCTAAAATTGTAACGCTCGAGAATTTCCTACATGATTAATTTCACCTCTTAATTCAAAATTTCTTCGAAAATAACTAGGTGATGAATGTGGAATTTTAGTGCATGAATAAATTTAGTTTGAAGAGAAAATCCAATTAGAACACAAATTGGAATTTGTTAGTTAATTATGATGTTTTAATATTAGAGAATGATTTTTTGTGGTATAGTTGTAGATTAATGTAAAGGTTGAGGGCATTCTGGTAAAAGGAAGTAGATTAGGGTTTTGTAAACCCTCTTATTTGTCCTTTAGTGGGCATAAAGCCCAAGACCACTATTCACCTCTTTCTTCCTCTCAACCTCCTTCACGACAAAGGCCCCTCAAACCAACCATTTTCCTTCTTTTAAGCCGCCACCCCCTAGTCGTCAAGTCGCAACCGAACGTCGAATGCAACTTGATGGAAGGAGTTGAACGCGCTGAGGATCTCCCTAGTAGAAGGCGATCAGCCGTGTCGCCCGCCAATCAGAATTGACATATTCTCCGTCGCTCTCTACCGTCCAAGCCATCAAATCCACTGTCGTTTCTTACTGTAGTTGCGCCATCAGTACTGTCCCCTCGTCAGAAGAGTCACAATTCGATTTGCTATTGATCCTAAGAAAACGTTCAGCCATCACAACCACTCGGCTCGCGCAAGTTTGGAGTCAAATCGTTGCCTTGGTTCGAGTTGTTCACCTCGATTTCCATCGATTTCTTACTTATGGTGACCGATTTTGGATAGATCGACCACCGAGCATTCTAGATCTGAGGAGTACGCGCCGTTGTCAGCCACCACCACTATCGCCGTCAACCGTCTCTCGTCGCTGCCATGCGTTATCTCCACCTCAGTTTGGACCCCCTGGGTTCGTTTGCCCTAATTATTGTGGAATTTCAAAAATAAATTATATGTGAATGATTTAATTAAGGATTTAGCGAAATTGATTTAGGGGTTCGATTGTTTATCAGATTGAGGGGAACATGGAATAGGAACGAAACTTTAGGAGTTTCAAACTAAAGCTGATGAGTAACTCTTCAAAATTTAAATCTAACAACCTTGTTCATAAACAAGACCTTTAAATCTATAACTCAAAAACCTTTAATCTAGATGATTTCATCCCAAGGAAGAAGATAGAAACAAATTTACCTTGATGATGAAGATCAAGAGTAGAGAAAACTTGTTCCTAAACTCAAGATTTGAATCACTCCACAAGTAGTTTGATCAACGCTACTTGAATGATCCTAGCATGCAAATCTAAACACAAGAAATGCAAGGAAACAAGCTCATGGCTTAAAAAGAAAAATATGCAACTTTCATTCAAAACATGATTCCCAACTTACAATCAACTTTTTGAACTTTCCTGACGTTTCTCCCTTCGACAGCTTTGAAACTTCCTCCATGTGCACTTCCTTGTACCTCCCAATACTCCTTGTGGCTCATTGCATTAGATCTCTCCTTAGGCATAGTATAGGTTGTTTGTTTCTCCATGGATTTGATTCTTGCATTCAATTTTGAGAATTGAATTGTCCTATGCTCTATGCTTTTTTTTTGTTTCTGCAAAACTAAAAAAAAGGTAACACAAAAATGGACCACACAAGCACTCCCTCACGTGTTTTCACTCGTTAAGGTATAATCACTCGTGTTTACACTCAAAACAGAAACACACTCTTAACAAACTCACAATTTCACTCACATGAGCCAATATGCAAAGTCTGCAATCAAGTGAGCACACACTTAAGAAAATAATTCAAATAACTTGAATATGGAGCAAAACGAATATCAAATAAGAAACAAGTTAATAAATAAATAAAAGACAGAATTGAAACAAAAATAGAAGAACAAGATAGCTATTTAATTGACCCAAGATGAACAAGATAGATATGAAAGTTGAACAAAGGGTAGTTACAACATTAAATACCAACAACAACTGAATATTCCAGAAAATAACTCATCCAAATTGAATGATCTAGCCAATGTGTAATTGAAATGAGTTACAATACCATAAAAAATGGATTGGAGTTACAAACACAATTAGTCAATGGCTTTAAAATCATGTGGCTGGAAATTTCAATGTGTAACCAATGTGCATTTATTGCAATGGCAGTTTGTAACATATATGGGAAAATCAAACACCAACATTCAGATCTAACATGGAAATATCAGATATAAGCTAAAATGTGAAAGATATAAACAAAGAACACCATAGAACATCAAGAATCAAAGAAAACTTATGCTTTCGGGTTTCTCAGTTTTCCAGAATGGATTATCAAAATGAAGTATTTTCACCCTTAAGCAAGTTGAATTTGAAGAACTTGTAACAGACAAAGTTTAAGATTAAATCAATATCTATAACTTTGCAGAAGACAAAAATACCAAAAGATTGACGCAAATGACAATTTTTTTAGTTTTTATGATAAGACAGAATTTGACGAGATGAACCTAAGGAATAAAAAAAATCAGAATAAAAATTAAAAAAAGAACAGAAACAACATAAACATATATCCGATCTAGAACCTAAAGTTCTGATACAAAATGATGAGTAATTTAAAAGGAATTTGATGAACTCAAGTTGCATTTAATGTATCTCCATCTTGAAGCTCTTCTTTATTCTTGATTAGCATTTTAGGGTTCATATCAAAAGCTAAAGTAACAGATTTCATACCGAAGTCTTTTAAAATCAAGAGAAAATGAATTTCAAAGATTTATTCCAAAATATGATTTTCAAAGGATTGCCCCAAAAGATGAAGTTCAAGGATTTATTTCAAATAATTATGTTCAAAGATTTATTTCCAAAGACTCGAATTTAGAAAGAGATTATTTTCAAAGGGTTTGAGAGGACCCTAAATGATTTAATTTTAAAAGGAATTAGAAAAGAATTTCACCTTGGAATCTGAAAGGATTCCACATGATTTAAGTTTGAGAGGACCACTAATTAAATTGACTTCCAAAAAGGATTTAGAAAGGAATTTCAATACCTCTTTATGAAAGTTATTATATTTACTTATATACGAGTGTCCTTATGTTCTTATTTTGAATATATGAATAAACTTTGAGTGTGACTATGTTATTATGATTGTTGTAATATGTTGCATCATTACTACTATATATATATATATATATATATATATATTATGTATATGTGTGTGTGATTGATGAATGAGACCTCATGCATACTGTTTGTTCATGAAAATGATTTCGAAGACTGAAAATTAATTGGAGTTTGAGAGGTCTCCACAGAACTTAAGATTTGAGAGGATCCTAATTGATTTTATTGGAGTTTGAGAGGATTCCACATGAAGTTGGGTTTGAGAGGACCCATACGAGTTAGAGGTTTGAGAGGACCCTAGCTGACTGAGAGGAATTAATTGTCCACAATAAGGCGAAGAAAAAAAAGTCATGATTTATGAAAGGAAGTTTTAGGTCCCATTAAAGAGAGTTTTTTTATTTTAAAAGTCATGTTGCATGTGTTTGTATCTCCCAACCCTCCATTACTAGGTATTATTTTATAATACTTACTCATTTCTTTTGTTTTCTTTTATTCTTTTTAAAATGTTTTCAGGAGAGGACAAGAGCATACAAGGTGAATGACGATGGATATCAAGCTACTATGGACATGGGAATAGAAGTCATGTCTTCCGCATATTTAAGACTAGCATGTTTTATTTTTTATGATCTTTCTGATGAAGACTGTTTGTTTAAATGTCTTTTTTATTTTATTTTAAAAACCCGAAACCATATTTTTGAACTTTGGTTTTTAAATGCTTTATTTTATGAGATCCCATGATTTTGTTTATCAAAATTTACTTATTTAATGTTATTTTATGGCCTCAAATGCATGCATGTTTAGTAATGATCCTAGAGGCTAACACCAACATACCTCAACTGACATCAAGTATAACTCATGAGCAAGAGGTCATGGGTTTGAATCCCCTACCCCTCAATTGTTGATGTTGTAAAATACTAGTATCTTAGAAATAAGTATAAATACAATAGATCCAATTGGCTTCCGCTCTACCTTCTAATTTTAAAGATTTGGATATTTTTTAGTCTCGAACAAAGTTAAAAATTGATTGTGCAAAGGGAGAGGAATCAACCGTACAGGGGGAAAACGACGTTATTTTTTATCATTGTTGCAATATTTTTTCCGCCACGCTCTGGTGAACGATTAATGGTTGACGAAGCAAAATAGGAGGGACGAGTCTAATCAGCTGTGCAGAGACTGGGAAGGATTCGGCTATGCAAAGGGAGGAAGCAGATGTTTGGGGTTTTGTGCAGATGACCTCCTTTCGAATGGATTATCGATGAAAGACTCGCATTTTAGATTTAACTATGGATGCCCCTTTGATGTCGTCAGATGCTTTCATTCTAGGTATAATGTTGGTTATTTTGGCGTCATAAATTACTCCCGGTCTCGTTCTCCCGTCAACTCCCAAACTATGCTAACGGGACGTTTAATGACGCTCTCATATTGATAACACTGGCAGTTGTTTACCTTTATCGTCTCAGTTATTGATATCGTTACTCTCTCGGTCTCGGTCATCCGCGTTTTAATCAACGTCGTAAGTACTACCGCTCTCGTTCTGCATGGAAAAATATGAGAGAGAGTCTCGTTGTTAAATGAGATCGATAGTCTCGTACTGATACTAATAGTTAACGGGCAACCATCTCTCTCCATGTGGTCAACATAGCCGCAGACCGGAGCTCAGCTAGTGACAAGTAAACCGTTGGAGTACATAGCATCGATGTATAATCGACTAAAAAAAGTTGAACACAAACGGTGTTGTTCTTTATATTTTACACGTACTATGTACTGTAATTTGTGTTTGGAACTGTGTAGAGAAGGTATTTATATTTAAAAAAAGATGTGTAATCCAAATTTAGGAATTTGAATTTGGGGTATATGATGATTTGTAAATGTTTTTTTTTTCCCTTTTTTTTAGAAATAAGATGATGCTAAAAGTTGGTATATATACAGTTTCATAGACTCGGAATTATAAACTGTATGTTTTATATAATTGATATTAGTACTTTAGCGACTTGGATTAATATATCAGACCCTTCAAGTTTAATTTATTTAGTTTTGTTCAAATGGATTGAAATTTTTTAGATCCCTCACATAGACAAAAATATTTTTTTTTTCTAGAATATAATATTACACATAAAGGTGGGAATTTAATTTGTAAGCAGTCAATTAGTTATTCTTTCAGAAACATAATTATAAAAAATAGTTATAGATACCATTAATATACTCATGAAAATTTAAATTTTAATTGATATAATTATTATGGGTTTAATTAATATACCTTAAAAAATAATTCTCTCTACAACCTACCGTGTTTTTCTGGCCATTCCCAATCATGAAAGTAATCCAAAAACCCACAATAAAACTCCTCTTTCTTTCCTAGAAAAATTAGAATTTAGAGCTAACAACCCTTCAAGTTCATTTAGGATGAAAACTGAAAAGGGTTTCTAAAAATTTCTGGAAGATGTCCACAGACCAATTTTGCTGTTCAATGTAGATATTATTATTGACATTTTCTTCTACTTCTTGATAATTCAAATTTGGTTGGATTCAAGATTGATTCATGTAGCTGTCTTATCATTGTTCCATCAACGTTTGTATCTCCCCCATGTTTCTTTTAAGATTTCATTAGACATCAAATTCAAATTTATATCCAGTACATTAATTAATTTTTTAAAAAAATTTAAATTTTGTCAAAAATCTATTTCACACAAAATTGAGAATTTAAGAACTTATTAGATACTTTAAAAGTGGAAAGAGCAAATAGATACAAACATCATAGTTCAAGTACTAGACTTAATTTAACCTGTTAATAATAATAATAATAAAACACTCAGTCATGTTCCTTATTGTTTGATTTTTTTGTCTGTGCACTTTTAATCTTCCCTTGAATCTCTCAATAATATTATGGTTTAGGTCGTTTTTAATAATACATTGTTTTTTTTTTGGAGGAGGGTGTCTCGAGTATAGGGGAGTAAAACTCCGACACTCGATTATAAAAATAATAATAATAATAATAATAAATTTCATTTTCTAATGAGGAAAAAAAATCCTTTTTTATACTTTGTTTTCTTGATGTTCAAAATCTAAGTTAGGATTTCTTTTAAAATTAACAGACAAGAATTAACATGCCTCAAGCACAATAAGGGTTCACTCTCTTTAAGGATGATATTATCATCCTCCTTAAAGGCACACCAAGCAAAAAGAGACATCAATGAGATTCGTAAGGCCCATTCGATTTGATTTTTTATTTTAATTTGCAAGAAATCTAAACGTTTAAGCATTATTTTCACTTATGAGTTTCTTTATTTTGTTAATCTAAATTAACTTTTTGAAAATTAAAAAAAACAGTTTCCATAATTATTTTTCTTTTTAAAATATAACTAAAAATTTAAATATTTACTTTAAAGTGAAACTCGAACACGTAAGAAATATAAAAAATTAAATAGAAATTTTAAAAGCTAAATAATTGTCAAACATGACTTGGAAGTAGAGAAGAATTTTCTAGATTAACCTTTTATCAAAAAAAAAAAAAATAGTAACATCACATTGACATCATTTAGTTTAAACAATTTCCCACCGACCAGACTACTAATTGTATTCTTAGGTAGAAAAAATGTATTTTCTTCTTATTTCATTCTTAAATCTTCCAAATAATCCCACCACTATATCTAGAACCAATGAAAAATTCATAAAAAAACAAAACAGTGGATAACAAAGACCATTAATTTCCCATCTTACTTCAGAAGCCAAATTTTATTTTAATTCGACTCATTTTGAAATTATCTTTTGCCTCTCACAAAATCAAAATAATTGCACTCGACCACCATCAAACAAACCTCCCCAAATCCATCTCTGACTTTTTGGTACCAATCCATTAATGAACGTGGGGTTGATTTAAAACAGCTCCCAATGAGTTTTCTTTTATGATTTTATTAATTATTATTATTTTTTTTATTCGACCAAGTCAATTAAACTAGGTTTATGGTCGGACCCTGTTTTTTTTCCAACAAGTCCAACACGTATATACGTTTATACTATAAAAACATAGAAGAGTATCCACTTAAAACTAAAGTACGTATCAAATACAGATAGCATAATTTTGAGTCTAAAAGTTTTTTTGTCTTTTAAAATGAGAAAATCCATATGACACCGACTTAACTCTTTTGTTTCACCTTTTTTTGTCAATATTTATTTTATTTGAGGTTGGTCAAGTCCATTGGTTTAAACATTTTCTTTTTGTTTCTTATTGTTTTCTTTTTCAAAAAAAATTATTTTCTGTGACAAAGGTAAATTAAATAACGGGATTTTACGACATGAGATTAAGACATAACTGGAAAACTAAAGACAGTTTAGGGAAACAAACAACAATATTGTAAAAAAGTTAGAAACAACTAACAATAACATAAAAGAATAGAAATATGTGGCTATGGTAGATTTAAACTTTTTCAACGTATTTTCAACATTCTCCCTTACGTATGAAGTTAAAAAAAATAGCCTAAGATTCAATCACTGGACTATTAAAACTTAAAAGTGGAATCAAATGCGAGGAAGTAATGAGTTATCCTAAATAAAAAATAAAAAACTTTGATTTCTAAGACCCCGTTTGATAACCATTTGATTTTTTTATCTTTAGCTTTTTAAAAATTAAGCCCAGATGAGTTTCTATGTTTTCTTATCTATTTCGTACCTATATTTTCAAAAATCAAGCTAAAAACTAAAAATTATAGTTTTCAAAAATTTGTTTTTGTTTTTGAAATTCGGCTAGAAACTTAAATGATGACTCAAGAACCAAAAACCAAATAGTTATCAAACAGATCCTACCTTTCTTAAAATTTATTATAGAAGAATATTTATTAACAATATTTGAGAAACTAAAAAAGTTTCGATTTCTCATTTTCTAGTTGTCAAAAAAAATGGATGATAGTGTATAAAAAGATACCTACGCTCCATCATGTACCCGAATAATGTTCAATATATTATAGACATGGACGTAATTTAAAAAAAAAAATACGTCCATAAATTCCTATAGAATTGAAGAGGAAATTTTATAATAGAGATTTGAGAGTAGATCAAACCTCTAACAATAGTAGTATGTTAAATTACCACTAGGCTAAGCGGTTTTCTATTTTTTAAATATATAAAAGTGGGGGATTCGTCTTTCGAATCTTTATAATTTCTTGATCTAAAGTGTGTACTTAAGTAGTTGAGTCATGTGCTTAGGTTAGCAGCTAAAAGGTTGAAAATGTTGATTATCGGATACAAACCTATAACCTCTTAGTCAAGTGTATATGTTTTAAATAATAGAATCATGCTTAGATTGGCGGGTAAAAATGGATTGTCTCGATAAATTTTACGTAGTAACCCTAATTTCCTATAACCTGTTAGTCAAGTGTATATGTTTAAAACAATAGAGTCATGATTAGATTGGCGGGTAAAAGGGGATTGCCCCGATAAATTTTATCGTAGTAACCCTAATTTTGTGCAGAATCAGGGGAGAGATTCTCTCCCTACCTTTCTCTTTCCTATTGAGAAAGAAGTTCAAAAACTTTACAATCTCTTCACGCAAAAGGAAGACACCATTTTAATTTGTCTTGGTTTAAACACAGTGGAGATTTAGTAGAGTTGTTAGGTTGTGTTTGCCCAAAATGCTAAGAAAAAATGAAGAGATATTCTAATGTGTTATTTTAAAATCTTACCTAAACAACTTAAAATTTTGTGGTATAGATTTGTAGATGAATTTGATGTAATTAGATCAACAAGATTATCATCAACTTAATCCTAACTTGTTGTGCAAGCATGCATATTAGGAAACTAATTATATCCTTTATGACTCCTTTTTCCATTTTCCCTTTTCACCAAACCCAATATTGTATAAACTGCAAAGTTGAATACTCCATCTCACCTCCTTTTTTTTTTCTACCATGGAATTATTGAGTTGTAATAAAAGAATTTTAGTATCATTTAAAACTTTAACGATGCATTTACATATAATTCTAGCATGCTTTTTTCAAAACATAGTTTTAAATTATTGCACATTGTGAAATATTATGTTTTATATCTAGAGTCAACTTTATTCGTTAATTTTGAAGAATTTATGCATGTTAAGGATACTAATTTATTGTAGAGTTAAAAGTGGGCTTCATTTGATTCAAAATAGAGAAAGAAAAAAAAAAAAGAACTAAGGTGATTTCACATTAAAAATGAGACAAATTTCCTATAAAATTATGTGGCAAAACTTTTCTTATTGTCAGGGGCGGACCCAGATACTAATGTTTGGAGAGGCCGATAAATTATTATTTAATATATATAATAAAAAAATCATCAAAAAATCGACAATAAGAATAGTTGGTGTACAGAAGACTTCCTAACTAAGTTTGAATAATTTTAATTTCTTATCAAATAGGAAAAAAAGTTAAATTACGAGTTAGTCCGTAAACTTTTAAATTCTAATCTATTAGATCTCTAAACTTTAAAAAGTATATAATAAATGTTTAAACTTTACTCTAATAATTACTTAAACTTTAAATGTATCTGATAGGCCTAGAGACTTTCAACGTATTCAATTTTGTGTCTAATAAATAGTTAAATTAAAAAAATATATATTGAATGTTATAAGAATATAATATTTAATTAAAAAAATGCAGTCAATAGAATTTAAACCTGAACACTCATGGAATTAGATAGATTGTTGCACCACTGGGACAACAAAATGTTTTTTTTCCTAAAATGCATTACACAAAACAATACTTATACTATTATTTTTTTAAACCAAACCGTTACATATACTATAGGTACTAAATTTAAAATTTTTAGAGGCCACATATAGATCTGCCCATGCTCATTGTAATCCTTCATTCTTATAGTAAAACTTAAAAAGTCTACCTAAGACAAGATATTGCATTGATAATGAATCGCAATAAATATATATATTTGTAAGATTTCTCCTTTCTTCTTTTTTTTTTTGTTTTATTTTTATTATTATTTGGTCATCGCTCGGATGCAAAGGAACATAGGATATCGTACCAAACTTAAAATCCATTTAGAAATCATTATTTTCTTTTTTTCTCTCTAATTTGAATAAAGATTATAATCTTAATCCAAAATTAAGTTTGACTAGGGAAAATTTGGCAATAGAATAAAAGATCTCACTTTTACTCAGCAACAAAATTTGATTTCAAAAAGTTGGGAAGTGTTTTACGCAGCCTAAACTTAACTAAAATGAAAGAAAAAACAAAAAGAATAAAGAAGCGTTTTTGCACTAGTAGAAGTTGAAAAAAGAAAATTCTGTCTAATGTGAATCCACATATATTCTTTTAATTTCAAGAGCAAATAAAAGGAACACCATGTTTATCATCTGCAAATTTATTACTTATGGGGTGTGATAGTCATGTCCCACACTTGCTATTTTTAGCCCCTACAAACACCTCCAACAAACCCTAAATTTTTCTACCCCATTCCCCCTATTGGCACAAAATGAGTCAAATAATGTGTGAACAACATTGCCCTCCTTCCGCCGCGTTCTTGATCTTATCGACTCTTTTACATTATGCGCGTCGACAAAAGAATTCCATAAAGTTTGAGACGTTACTCAAAAAGAAAGAGGTAAATTAGGTGTTAGGAAAATAAAATGTATTTTTATAGTATCAGATCTTCCTTGTTTTACTTATGAACTTTACTTTTTTTTATATTAAAAAAAATCTCATGTTCATGAAAATATTGTCCTTAGTCAATATTTTTATTAACACGAGGTTTGAAGTAGGGAAAATTCAAAGGTGTACAATGTTATATAACTTAGAATTTTTACTACTTCCCTTTTTAGTTTAAAATGGTATTGTTTTAGAGACCTACTTCATTAGAATTTTTGGATTGTCGGCTCTTATGTATATATCGTTTGTTCACTTTCTTTTATCATGTCATTTGAATCATCTCTCATTTGTTTAATAAGCATGTCACATCAATATTTAAATAATAAACTAAACAAAAGGGATTTATAAGTACTTGAATTAAAAGTTGTCTCAAATAGGAGCACAATCAAAATCGGTCCCTTCATTAAATCTCAAATCAAAGAGGGAATGCAAAACTGTTTTGAGGATCTTTCCAAATAATTTCACAAAAAAGAAAAAAAAAATTGAATGTACCATAAAGATTTGAACTTGAATTGGGTAAACATGTGGTTGTACAATAATGTGAAGAGTTATTATAGATGAATATAAAGGTATTTTTTTTAGGTGCAAAAGTCCAAAACCACCCCAAAAAGCACTTTTAAAAATGAACCTATTGTGATTTCTATTACTCAATGTCAATCTTTCAATTCAAAAGCATGTGGGATCAACTGCTGCTTCCAACGAAACTTCATAATTCTCTTTCCTTGTTGCACACACACTCGTTGTTCACGACCAATTTTATTTTTTTTGCTTTCTCTAACATCTTTTTTCCATTTCACCCCTTAAATTTTTTGACTTTTTCAATTTGGTCCCCTAATTCTTTTTCTCATTTTGATTTCGATATAGAATTTTTTTTTATTTAGTCCAAAACATTCTTTTCATCCACCTACTTTCGCCCTCGGAGGGAGCCATTAGGTTGCAAAATCTTCGTTCGATTTCGTAAATTAGATAAACTCAAACTAATGTAAGTTAGAATTTTTGAGTTGTTTTTTTATCTAAGCAAGAAGATTTGTTAAGTTCTATCAATTCCATAAAATTTAAACTATTGTACCTATTTGACGTCAACAATATGCGACAAAATCAAGTTTCTATCACTTTTTTTTACTTCCTTTTTTCATAGTTTAACACGAGATATCTCAATACAAAACTTTTCAAACTTCAAACTGCATAAACTTAGACTCGTTAAAATTACGAGCCAACCATTCTTCAAAATGGTTTAAGCTTCATAATATTCAATTAACTTTAAGAAATTAACTTAGGTCTTATGTTTGATAACTATATTTAATTTTAAGATTTTTGGTCTTTGAAAATTGTTTTTCTCTTACAATATCTTTATCATTGCTTGGATTTTGAAAACAAAACAATAGTATTTATAAGTATAATCGAGTGCTTATCAATCGTGACCTTAGTTTTTAAAGTTTATACTTAAAATTAGGCTAGATAAGTTAAACAAAATTAAGAACAAATACTCTAGAATTAGACGTGATCAAAATTACACATTCATGGTTACGAAATTGATTACAATGAGATTTACAATACTAAGTATTAAATCATTTTACACCTACAAAAAATGTTATTAAAGCTCAAATACGAAAGGGATGCAATTAATCAAATTACAAAAAAAAAAAAAAAAAGTTTATATATGGATCAAGGAAATTCATAACTCTTTTTCAAAAAAATAAATAAATCATAACTAACTTCATATAATCTGCAATAAAATGCTAACTTTAGGTATGTTTTAGAAGGAAAATAAGTAAGATAACACACTCTAATTAAATTAATTTTCTCCTATCTAGATCTAATTCTATAATAATAAGATTCCCATAACAATGTTTCTTCCCAATTTAAATTTTCCAATATCTCAGTCAAGTTGACGATCAGATTAAAATTATATCTTTCAAGAAAAATCTTAATCAAGAACGTTAACAACGGGCCATAGATTAGTTTTAAAAAGGATTTATATTAATTAATTACACCAATCTAAACTCTTAAAAACTAAATTAGAAATCAAGTCCAAGTTTTTAGACCAAAGGAAAATTAAACTAATTAAAAACATCATCGACAGTGTAATAAATTTATAAATGCAAGAATTTGTACGTTAAAAAACATACATCTACACGTCCAAAGAGCGAGAAATTTTGTTTTTAAAAAACACCAAATAAATAATTAAAAAGACAATGATATTTTAGTTTATATCCTATTTTCGTCCTTGAATTTTTAACTTGGTTGTAATTTGCTGTTTAAACTTTCATAAATATCTACTTTAATCTCTCAAGTGTGAAAAAGCAACCATGTCTCTAAATTTTTAGAAATCACATGGTCTATATTAGTCTCAAAACTATTTATTAAAAAAATAAGATTAAATTACAAGTTTAGTCCATATACTTCCAAATATGTCTATTGACTCCTAGACTTTTGAAAAATATTTTATAAGTCCTTGAACTTTCGATTTTATCTCTAATAAGTTCTTCAAAATAAAAAAAAAAAAGATCTAATAGGTTTCTTAACTTATATTCGAAAATTTTCAAATTAACTGATCTATTAGATATAAAATTGAATTTTATGTTAATAGAACACTAAATTCTGAAATTCGTATTTAGTATGTTCTTCAATTTTAAAAGTGTTTAATAATTTAAATACCTATTAGACACCAAATTTAAATTTTAAAGATGGACATAAAATTAAAAGTTTAAAAATTTATTACACAATTTTTGAATTCAAGGATCAGAAATAGACCCAGCTTAAAAGTTAGGAGAATAAATTTGTAATTTAATCAAAAATAATCTGCCACATAATTACCCAACACTCACCCAAAACCAACCTAGTGACTTTAATTCACATCTATGTTTGCACGTTAATACACATATCTAAAACCATGCTTTCAAGTCGTTAACATCAAAATAAAGTTAACAACCAAAATTGATTGTTTTTTTTTTTTCAAGTTTAAAAACTAAAATGAAAATTTTGAAAATTTGAAGATAATAGAGAAATAAACCTGAAAATTCACAGAACGAAAATAGAATAAACTTTGAAATGAGATTTCGAACCTAATTTTTGTTTTATTCCAAATCTTAAAATTCTCACGCGCGTGCGTACGGTCGGCTATATGTGGCTTCGCTGTTCCTGCTTGAATCACGACCCTCCAGTCCTCCACGCCAGCGATTACGCTTTGTTGACCAAAACCCCATTTTAACTCTCTTCTTTTAATTAATTAATTTTTTTTTTATTTATTTCCAATTCTCAGCCGGGAGAGAGAAAGAAGAGATCAGTATTTTTTTTTTTTTTCCATGGTTTGAACTTTGAAAAACTGAATTTTCTTCATGTTTGATTTTCCTTTGTAAGAATTTGATCCTGTTGATCCACCTCACTCATTATAAATTCACTCCCATTCTCTTCTTCCATTCGTATGTCAAAAAGCCAATAACACTCAGCATTATTATAGAGCCAAAAGGAAAGGCTTAAGAACTTGCAGAGATCTTAAACTAACAAAATGGGGATTCATCACGAAAGGAACCAAATTCTTCTCTCTAAGATCGCCATAAACGACGGCCACGGCGAGGACTCGCCGTATTTCGATGGATGGAAAGCGTACGATAACGATCCGTTTCACCCGGAGAATAATCCTTTGGGTGTTATTCAGATGGGTTTAGCAGAAAACCAGGTTTTTTACGTTTGTTTTCATGGTTCGAATAGGCTTTATTTTTTAAACTTTTCACGTTTGAAATTTTTGCTAACTTTGCCTATTGTGTTGCTTTCCACAGCTTTCTCCGGACCTGATTGTCGACTGGATTAGAAAACATCCGAAAGCTTCGATTTGTACCGATGAAGGGCTTGAGAGCTTCAAGGACATTGCAAACTTTCAAGACTACCATGGCTTGCTAGAGTTTCGAAAGGTATAATATACCTCAAACAAACTATAATTTTAAGAGTTTAAACTGATGAGTTATGGTAAATTATTATTATTTTTTTCTTGTTTAGGCGATTGCGAGTTTTATGGAAAAGGTGAGGGGTGGGAGGGTAAAATTCGACCCGAGTAGGATTGTGATGGGCGGTGGCGCCACCGGGGCGAGCGAAACGGTCATCTTCTGCTTGGCGGATCCCGGCGATGCTTTTTTGGTTCCTTCTCCATATTATGCAGCGTGAGTTCTTCTTCTCCATCTTCTTTTCCCATTTCCTCTTCAAACATTTTCCTTTTCCACCATTCTCATAATTAGCTTTTTGTGTTTTTTTTTTTCAAAAAAAATCTCTCCTTTTCATTTTCCATGGAGAGATAAAGAGAGTGGAGGCTTTAAAAATCCATATCTTTTAAGGGTCAATATTCCCATATAGATATCCAACCTTAAAAGAGACAGAAGAGAGAGAATACCAATTTCCATTAATATAACTACACAAATTCTCTTTAAAAGTTTGAAGTTTTATAGGGTCAAAACTTCAACCATCCTCCTCTCCCAAGAAAAACAAAAAAAAGTCATAATTAAAATGAAGAATCAACTAGACCATCCAAGTCAACCAATTAAAATGTTAATTTAGTAATTATCCTTTATATGGGAAAAAAAACATTAATTTGCTTAATCATTTCTTAAGTAAAGTGAAACCCATTTGACTTTGATCAAAACCCACTTAAATAAAATAATAACTCATCCCTCAATATTATTCCCAACAACTCACTTTCCCCACTTAGCTAGCCTGGACATGTCTCCATTAATGACCTTAGACCAATTAGTTCCTTCTTCTCTAAGAAACTATCCATTAGTGTTTTCACAATAAATAACCACTCCATTCACATTCATTCATATGAATAATGGATATATTATTTTATTTTAGAAGGTGCGTTGTTCAATATCATTGTTCTCCAATAATAGTAGGATGGAAGTTCAAAATATGTCTATCTCTTAATGACGAGATATAAATTTAAAATACAATTTTAGTTTTTCTTCTTCTTCTCTTTTTCGTTTTAGTTAATGGGTTATTGTCGAGAATGCTAACGCCGACAAGATCTTAAATATCAAAAAATTATCTTTTATTAGTGTCTTAAAGTGAATAATATCATATTATTTTGAAGATATGGAGACGTCTTTGTCCTAACCATTAGTAACGTTGATTTGCAGGTTCGATAGAGACCTCCAATGGCGAACACGGGCGCAAATAATTCCGGTGCACTGCAACAGCTCCAACAACTTCCAAATAACAAAGCCAGGCTTGGAAGCAGCCTACAAAAAGGCTCAAGATGCCAACATCAAAGTAAAGGGTCTTATAATCACCAACCCTTCAAATCCCTTAGGCACCACATACGAGCGCGACACTCTCAAAACACTCGTCAACTTTGTCAATGACAACAATATCCATTTAATCTGCGACGAAATTTACTCTGCCACTGTCTTTAAAACCCCAAGCTTCACCAGCATCGCAGAGATTGTTGAAGAAATGGAGCATTGCAAGAAGGAGCTGGTTCATATACTTTATAGTTTGTCCAAAGACATGGGGCTCCCTGGTTTCAGAGTTGGAATTCTTTATTCTTACAACGACAACGTCGTGAATTGCGGTCGGAAGATGTCGAGCTTCGGGCTCGTTTCAACGCAGACGCAGCATTTGCTCGCTGCCATGCTTTCCGACGACGAGTTTGTGGATAACTTTCTGGCTGAGAACTCGAAACGACTCGCCAAAAGACATGCTAGGTTTGTTTAATTACCCTCTCAACTAAAAAAGTTTTAAATCTCATTTTGGTTATTCAACTTTTGAAATCATCCTTTTAATTGATTTTATTTTTATCCTTAAACTTTTAAAAGGATTATTTTAGCTATATTAGAGAATATTTTTTTTTTCTAAGTTTAGGGATCAACATCATTTTAAAAAAATTAAAAGTTTAGAAACTGAAATGAAATTTAAATATTAGACCTTAGTTTCTAGTCTAATATCATATTAAGCTTGAGTCGATAGATTATCGTAAATCTAACGATATATTCATATGGATTAGGTTCACAAATGAGCTAGAGAAAATGGGGATCACTTGCTTGGACAGCAATGCAGGGCTTTTTGTATGGATGGATCTGCGGAGGCTACTAAAAGACCAAAGCTTTAAGGCAGAAATGGAGCTTTGGAGAGTAATTATCAATGAAGTGAAGCTCAATGTTTCTCCTGGTTCATCCTTTCATGTCACAGAGCCAGGCTGGTTCAGAGTTTGTTTCGCAAACATGGACGATAATACAGTCGATGTAGCTCTCGATAGAATCCATTGCTTCGTCGGAAAGGTCGACAAGAAGGAAGACGACACTGTTGCAACACCACCAAAGACGAAGCGTCGGGAGAATAAGCTGCGGCTAAGCTTCTCATTCTCCGGGAGAAGATATGATGAGGGCGGCGTTCTTAACTCGCCACACATGATGTCACCTCACTCGCCGTTGGTGAAAGCCAAGACCTAAATAAGGATGAGTTTGAAATGACTTTTGAAAAATAAAAAAAAAGTGTTTTTTATCCTTTAAAAGCATCTTTCAAAATTTTTATACTATTCAAAAGTGATTTAAAAAAATTTTAAAAGTGTTTTGTGACAGGAATGTTTTCACTCCAAAGTACTTCTTTCAAAAGTCATCCAAAACATACCAACAATATAGTGTCGGGAATACTACGTACATGAGTTCAAAATGTGTAGCTTTCATAGAGTAATTAATTCAGATTCATAAAGTTTTTTTTCTATAGATAGTGCGATAGTGCATTTTTCCCACTGTGGATATGGTGTAAGCTTTATTTTTTTGGTGGGAGGATTATAGATATATTATGGGTGTTTTAAGGGGACTATATAGGTATTTAGAAGTTGATTATTGATTAAGGGTTTGGTTGTATTTATATTTGTTTTTCCCTTTGGACAAATAAATTACTTAGGAACTGTTGTACTAGTAATATTATTGGTGCAATAATTAAGTTGCACTTTTATGTATGTTTATTACTATTGATGAAATAATTGGCTTGTATTATAAAATTAATGTATAGAAATTGACAATAATAAAAAAAAAAAACACTTAAACTCATTCTATATAAATAATTTTTAGAGTGGAAGCAGTAAAAATTGCAACTTTTATGTAATTCTAAAACTCAACTCGAAAAGTTTGAAAGTTTATAATAACGGTTATAATAACGGTTAACAAGATACTATGATATTGTATATTTTTGTTTTGTTTTATAACAAAAATAAGTATTATAAGATATTCTACATCGAATGGAAAAGTAATGGTCAAATTGTGTGTGTATATATATTTCTTCTTATGGAAATGTGTTGCATAGTCATCGTCAAATAAAAAATTGTTCACACTTAATTAGATGTGTTATATATGGAAACTTCATTGACATTAAATACTTGGAAAAAGGGTATGGTATGTTCAAGTTTATTACGTTTGTTGGATTGGTCACCCATTGACATTGACCTCTTCTGTCATCATTGGCACACTTTTTAGTCCCTAAGCAATAGTTTTCTTCTATTTTTTTTTTTTAAGAGAAAATCAATTTTTATGCCTAAACCTATGTTTTATCAATTTTTACTCTACACCACTAATACAATTTCTAATTAAATTTCATGACATTGAAAAATTATGATGATCACATTTTATGATTTTTTTCGATCCTAGAAACTACCATCAAAGAAATTCTATACATGACATATCTTAAAATATGTCATAATTAACTATTTTATGATAATTAATGGTTGTTTAAAAACGTATTCAAAATATTTTGTTTATTGTCATAAGATATATATATTATTTCTAATGACAACAAAAAAAAAAATTACTAGTGAATGTTTTATTTGATAGTCTTTAGCTATAAAAAAAATGTCATGACACCGTTTATTGGTGTGAATTTCATCAAATTCTATTTTAAATAATGGTAGAATCAATATAGATTTAGGACTCCAACTTCTCTCAACTTTTTATATTTTATATATATATTATTAATAAAACAAAATGCCCTCGCTGGCATCTCATAGTCAAATCTCTCCTCTTGCTTCTTTGTTTGAAAATAAGCCAACGAGAGAGAATTTCCAAGTTCTCACAGAGTTCGAATCGTCATATTGATTTAATTGTATAATTTTTCTTTGCTGTGAAAATCTGACACTCGAGTGCAAGTGGCTTGCCTTGTTCGCTCCTCCCGGCTTCTCCGCTTGACATTTTTTTTTTGTCTATATTTATATATTCCAACTTTCAATAAAAAGAATGGATTGTTTTTGTTATATTTTCTTAAACAATTGATTGCTTTTTATTATATTAAAAAATATTTTTAATCTTGAAGTATAGATTGTTTCTTCTATTTTCTTAAAAAACAACTTCTATATAACTGTCTAAAAATATGAAATCATAAAAAATATATATTACTATAATTTTAATGTAGATCGTGCTAAAAAATAAGAATTTTACTTTAGTTTGCCATTAACTTCTTCTCTCAAATTTTCATACTCATTTTTGTTTTATTCAATTTTTTTATTTCTTATTTAAATTAATATTGAATATGAAGAAAAATTAAAAAATATATATTTTAAAATTGTTCGTCAACTATTTTTAAGAACCTGTAACATGTAACAAGAAATATAATCTACTAAACATTTCCAGTTTTTTCTTTTTCGAACTCAATCATTTCAAGTTATATTAGCTTTATATACATAGAAAAACTAATAATGTAACAACCCTAATTTCCAATCCAACTCCAACTAAGGACGTCACTAGATAGCACCCTCTGCGCCGAAATTTCGGCAGCATAATGGCGCTACCCGGACAAAACCAAAAGTTTATTAAACCTATTTTAAACGAGAAATACTTCAAAGAAACCTCCCAATGCTCGACCTCCTCCAAACTACAACACAACAGGGTCGGGCTCCAGTAGAACAACACAACAGAAGCAACACATGCATCACACAACAGATATACGAGCATGCTAAACCAGAGAACCAAACTGAATAAATAACATGCTTAGCCACGCAACGCGTTCAGTGATCCAACAATCACGAACAAAGGTCATGAATCAACTCAGAGTTACAAAGGAAAAGTCTAAGTTCAAAAGCAGAAAGTTTCACTAAGACAAAAAGGGGGGTCTCATAACCTCGCCGTGTCGCCACCGTCGCCCTCCAGCTCACTGTTTGCCCTTACCTGCAACCAAAGACATTAAACTAGGGCATCCACATACCCCATTACATATCTAAAATAGTGGTTACAAGAGATAGAAATACAATAAACTAGGGCATCCATATACCCCATTACATATCTCCCACTTGCCCTAGATTAGCCTATGTACATATCTCGGAGACCAAAACTTTCCAGATGACCCTCGAACACTTTAGCCGTGAGAGTCTTTGTAAACAGATCAACAATATTGTGCTCCGAAGCGATCTTTGTGACTGTCACATCTCCTCGTTGCACTATTTCTCGTATCAGGTGATACTTCCTCTCGATGTGTTTACCTCGCTTATGGCTGCGAGGTTCCTTTGAATTGGCTACCGCACCACTGTTGTCACAGTATAAGGTGATGGGAGATTCCATATTTGGAACAACTTCCAAATCAGTAAGAAATTTCCTTAGCCAAACAACCTCTTTAGCTACTTCACAAGCAGCGACATACTCAGCCTCCATTGTGGAGTCAGCGATGCATCCTTGTTTGATGTTTCGCCATACTATAGCTCCCCCATTAAGGGTGAAAACTGATCCCGATGTGGATTTCCGAGAATCCTTATCGGTCTGAAAAATCGAAATCGGTGTATCCGATGAGGATCAAATCCTTAGACCCATACACAAGCGTATAGTCCTCGTTCTCCTTAGATACTTGAGGATTTTTTTAATCTGGCCATCCCAGATGGTCTAACCCTAGATTGGACTGGTACCTACTGACTTTTCCCACTACATAACAAATGTCCGACCTGGTGCATAACATAGCATATATTAAAGCTACCTACTGCAGAGGCATAGAGAATATGTCTCATATCCTCAACTTCTTGAGGTGTCTTGGGACACTGCTTCCTGATGGATGAACTCCATGCCCGAAGGGTAATAACCCCTCTTGGAATTCTCGCATCGAATATCCGGACAACATTTTGTCGATATAAGACGCTTGAGACAGTGCTAGCGTTCTGTTCTTGCGATTCCTGAAGATCTGAATCCCAAGAAAATATATTTGCCTCTCCCAAATCTTTCATTTGGAATTGGGTCGCCAACCAATTCTTTATGTCAGTAAGGTATCCTACATCATTTCCAATAAGTAGGATATCATCTACATAAAGTACTAATAAAGCTACTTTGTCGTTGATGATCCTCTTGTAAACATAAGGCTCATCAACGTTTTGGTCAAAGCCGTAAGACTTGATCGCAATATCAAATCTTATATTCCAAGATCTTGAGGCTTGTTTCAACTCATAAATGGATCGATTGAGCTTGCAAACTTTTTGCTCCTGACCTTGGGCTATGAACCCTTCGGGCTGAGACATATAGATGCCATCGTCAAGATTACCATTCAAAAAGACAGTCTTGACGTCCATTTGCCAAATTTTTCATAATCATAAAATGCGGCTATGGACAAGAGTATCCTTATAGACTTCAAAGATAGCAACAAAATGGAAAAGTTTCTTCATAGTCAACTCCTTCCCTTTGGGTAAAACCCTTTGCTACAAGCCTAGCCTTAAAGGTCTTACCTTTCTGGCTGCATCTCTCTTTCTCTTATAGATCCATTTACACCCTATGGGTCTAACCCCTTCAGGTTGGTTTACAAGTTCCATACTGAATTGAAGTCCATTGACTCCATTTCAAGGTCCATGGCTTTGATCCATTGGTCCTTGTCTACGTCATTCATTGCCTGTTTATAAGATAATGGATCTTCTACGCCGTCATCAGGTATGACAACTTGAGTTTCAGCTAAACCCAAGTAGCGGTCAGGTTGGGAAACAACCCTCCCACTGCGTCGAGGCATTCCCAACGATTGAGAAGGACGAGACTAACTTGAGGTGCTGGCTCTTCCTTCAACTCTTGATGAAGTTCCAGCTTGATCAACAACTCTTGTTGGTTCATGTGTAGCTTCATTTAGCACTAATTTACTATGCGATTTGTGATTCCTCATGTGATCTTCCTCCAAGAACGTGGCGTTTATCGATACAATCACCTTGTTTTCTTATGGGTCGTAGAAAAGACCACCTCTCGTTTCTTTGGGATAGCCAACAAATTGGCACAATCTTGAACGAGGTTCCAGTTTCTTTGGGTTTGTCACGAGCACGCAGCCGACAACCCCAAATCCTCAAGTGTTGTAAACTAGGTTTACGCCCCTTCCATAGTTCAAAAGGTGTTTCAAACACTTTTTGATGGAACACTATTCAAGATTTGAATCTGCGCAGTCTCTCTGCGTATCCCCAAACGAGGCGAGCCATTGAGCATAGCTCATCATAGAAACGAACCATGTCCAACAAGGTTCTATTTCTCCTTTCTCGACACACCATTTTGCTGTGGTGTATTAGGTGCTGAGAGTTGAGATTTAATTCCATGTTCTATCATATAGTCCTGGAATCTCAAATCCATATACTCTCCACCTCTATTGGATCGAAGTGTTTTAATGGTTTTCCCTAATGCATTCTCTACTTCAGCCTTATACTCTTTGAACTTTTCAAGAGCTTGAGACTTGTGATGCATTAGATATAGATAACTATACCTCGAATAATCATCTATGAAAGAGATGAAATATCCGTATTCTCCTCTCGAGCTTTGACATTCACCGGACCACAAAGATCCGAATGCACAAGTTCTGGGGCTCTACTGCTCTGTAACCTTTTCGAGTGAAAAGGTCGCTTGGTCATTTTACCTTCCAAGCAAGACTCGCATGGGCGATAAAGAATCATCTTCTAACTTGTTTAGAAGTCCATTCTTAGAGAGTCTCTCAATCCGGTTGAGATTAATGTGACCAAGTCTAAGATGCCATAGATAGGTATTATTATTAGGAGAAATTCTTTGCCTTTTATTTTGAGTACTAGCATTTTTAAACATCTCATGATTTAAAATTGCTTTGATTTTATTCGGTTTCGATGACGTATGCTTCATTTTTCAATTTAGCGAGAACAAATATTGACACCTCTTTCAAAATGAACGCTTCATTAATTGAAAAAGAAATACAATAACCAAGTTCTATTAAACAAGAGATAGAAATTAAGTTCCTTTTTAGCTTAGGAACTATATACAGATGTTTTAATAAAAGAAATCTATCTCCGAAAAAGCGACTTGGCATCTCCCATCGCATTTAATCGAGACGACGCGTCTCCGCTCCGACTCACGAGCGTCATCTCACCTTCTTCGAGCTCCTTAAAGAACTAGTTTCCTGAAATGAAGAGTAAACGTGATTAGTGGCTCCTGAATCAAGTATCCAGGTCAAATCATTATTTTCCACTAAACAAGTTTCAAGAACAAGTAAATCTGATTTACCTTTCTTCTCTTTGAGCTCAGCAAGGTATTTTGGGCAGTTTCGCTTCCAGGTGCCCATCCATGTTGCAGATGGAAACATTTTCCTTTATCTGCAACCTTGGCTTTTCCCTTGCCTTTGTCGTGATGGGTGCCTTCCCTTTCCCTCCTATTTTCTTCTTTTGGGTCTTCTTAAACCCGGAAGATGAGCTACAAGACTTAGTCCTGAGGAGGATGAACCCTTCGGAACCTTTTCCGAATGGGCAAACACATTTGCCTCTCCATCAGCCCGTCCCTTATTCTTCGTAAGAGACTGGAAAGTCTATAGTTCATTAAAGAGAGTAGTGAGCTTATACTATATCTTGTTCATCACCGCATTGCTGCGGAATTGCAGGAAACTCTTCGGAAGAGATTCAAGAATGAACGATACCTGACTTTGCTCGTCAATGACCGCTCCGTTCATCTCAGCCACGTTGAAGTGGACCATCAGATAAGAACGTGTTCTCTCACCGATGACCCCTCCTTCATACGGGAGTTATAAACGTATTTGAGGGATTCGTGTCGAATGCATCCGGACGGTTGTCCAAACATTTCCTGCAGCGAACTCATGATCTCACGAGCTGAGACCATGCCTCGTGCTTTTTGGCCAGAACATCAGAAAAACTAGCCAAAATGTAGACCTTGGCCTTATCATTGGCCTTGATCCAAATGGCCGTGACGCCTCCTTAATGAGTTGAGGAGCATTACGAGCAAGGATATGACGACATTCCTCGATAAGATGCGACCGTAGGTCATCAACAACCGAATCGTATTCGGGTTGGATTTCCACGTAGTAAAATTCTCACCAGTTAAACGGTCACTTTTAAGTAAGGCTATTATTGAGGACGACATACTGAAAATCCAAAATAGTTCTAATTAGTTATGCCTTTTAACCGATTGTAAAAACCAATCAAATTTAGCAAAATTATTAAAGAACCCTAGTGTTTAAACTAAACCCACTGTTTAAATTAAACCTTTAATTTTGCAACGATACTTCAAGGGTTTAAAACAAAAGCCTCACGTCGGGCGGATCATCATTCTTCCCTTGAATTGAGATTTTCTCGACCAATTCTCACTACTGTAACATTTCATGTCCCAATGGTCCTTAGCTACCGCTTGTTTGGTCAAGGACTTGTTAACTAGCTTAACTCATCCCGTAAATGTGACCCTACCATTTTCAGATCCAATAGGCCCGAGCCAACAGGCTACTATTAAGAAAGACAACTGTTGGCAAACAACCTAATGAGACTTATCCATTTCTCGAGTTCGCGGTGTTCCAATCCCTATAGTCGGCCCTCCGTAGGGTTTGGTTTGCTCGGGACAACCTAGCAAAGGACTATAGAAATCTCACGGTGCAACCTAATGGTGGAGACCGTGAGGATACGTTGACACGCGCCCCGCTCCCATTTACTATGGATACTTCCTCATTCACCTTGGTATTGAACCATGCAAACACATACCGTAGGGGGCGCCTATATTGACGTCACGTGGCCGAGCATGGAACTCACGGTGTGAACTCTTGAGGACGTGAGAGTAAACTCGATCACGAACATCTCGTTTTCTCCCACCAAGCTCCTAAAATTAGGGTATAGGTTTAATTTAGTTGGATTACGCTAAAAGAATCTATCTAAGTCTATGCCTATTAAAACTATTATAAGTAGGTCTTAAAACCTTATGTCTAGGTGAATAAACACTTTAATTACCTAGAGATAAAATAGAACTAAGGTTAATTCAACTCAGGTTCCGGGTCAGTTCCCAGGTAGGAGGTGTTAGCTTAACCGCCGCTTTAAGTACCCTGACCTTAGACAGAACCTCACCGGTAGAGTTCCCTTATAACCAAAGTTTCAACGTCCTACTAGATTTTAAACTATTTAAAATACAACGTAAGACTAATTTCTAATCCTATTAGAAATTAAAACTTAGGTCTAAATTAATTTTAAACGATTTAAAACTAATTAAATTTAACCCAAGTTCCTATGTTTGCATGCATTTCTTTCTTATAGGTTATGGTTTCTAAAACCCCTTTAATTTATAACTTTTATAAATTTAATTATTAACCTATGATAAAGAAACTATGTTATAAATCCAACAATTAATTTTTCAAATTGGAATTATAAAAGGAATTCAACTAATTGAATTATAAAATTACTTAAACAAAATAACATTTATTTTAAACTAAGTAATTTCATGCTCCATGCAATTTATTTTCCATATAATCTAATCATAACAATTATAATTAATTACTCATGAAAAATAAATTAATCATGCATTTAACCATATTCATATAACATTTATATAAATAAAATGCATGATCATGCTTATCCTAAGGTTGGAATATTCTAAAGGACATTCATAAAGATAATAATAGCTGTAAAACTGGAATAATTTGGCCCCTAAAGTGCAAAAATAAAATTACATTAATTTTATTTTATAAAAAACCAGTCCAAACACCTTAAACCGGGCTTGAACCACTCGAATCAGACTGGAAAAAAATCTGAACCGCTGAACCGGTTTGCAGCTGCTGGAATGCACCACAGCGTTGCAACGTTGATGCTGGCGTTGCAACGCCCTCTTTGTCTTATGCGTGCCTGCTATCGGGATGGCGTTGCAACACTGATAGGCAGCGTTGCAACGCCGCTGACCCCTTGAGCGCCTACGTCGATAGGGTGCGTTGGCGTTGCGACGCCGTTCTTCAGCGTTGCAACGCTGCTGCTTCGGCAACAGCTTTCTTCCACGAACACAACTGCTTCCAAAAGCATTTTCTCCTTCGATTCTCCACCGAATTGCTTGAAATTGGTCCCGAACGACTCGTAACTCAATTACAGACTCTATAATGCACTTTTTGCCCAAAAATGCAGGGGCCTTTACATACAATTTGATCAAAATCAAAGTAAACTAAGGCCAAAAAATTCCTAAACAAGTTTTACAGCAAACCAATTCAATGCAATTTTGTTTCAAAACAAAACAAATCAAGCATTGCTCTGATACAAATTGATGGAGAACGGATCTCCTTGAGTAGCGAAAACGTGTTTGGGATCGTAATTGCAAGATTGTTTTGCTTGAAACAAAAACTCATACATTGACAAAAAAAACAGAACAAGCATGGAAATTCTAATCCTATTAGAATGGATAATAGCATACATGCAAACGTGATTAAAGTTTAACAATTAAACTAAGAAGGGAAGTGAATAAATTACCTTTGTAGCTTTTTCACAGCAACTCCTTGCTCCACGATGAACAACAACAAGGAAGAGCTTCTCTGTTTTTCTCTGTGTAACAACACCACCACTTGGATCACCTCCTATATCTCTGAGTTCTACTTAGATCCTCCTTGGTGGGAAGGATTCCAACTTTTGGAAGAGTTTTGGGAATGAGAGTGAGAGAGAGAGAGCAATTCTCCAAATTGCCAAAAGATCAATCGATCGATCACCCAAATGAGCAACTCCCTTCTCCCTGTTAAACTGTCGATAGGGAGAAGGAGAGGGGTAGTGGGGAACGTGTCTGGATGACACGTTCCCTTATTTTATTATTAAAATAATAATAATAATAATAATTGAATAATAATTAAATCTAATTTAATTATTAATTTAAATCATATTTAAATAATACAAATTAAATATCGTATATTTAATTTGGATTAAATCTCATTTAATCATATTACCCCTTTAACCTATAGTTTTAATGTACATCCAGTGCACATTAAAATTTTAACCTATAGTTATCAAAATGTGAATCACATTCACATATAATATTTGAACTCTTTCAAATATTCAATTCTCTCATATAATTTAATATGAATCATATTCACATTAAATTTATAATATATAGTTCCAAAACTATATATTATATTGTATCAATATACACTAAGTTTATTCCCTAATGAATTTGAACATTTCAAATTCTAATGATCTAAGAACTCTTTATGAGCTAGAAGGTGGACCTAATGGACCTACAGATCAGAAGCTCCAACGATACGAGATTGCTCGGTTAATCTCATTAACCTCCCAATCAACATTCGTTAACTGCGGGAACACTCCACTAAAGTCCCACAGCTGCACTCTTCTCACTGCAGATATATTTCTGTGTCAATGGATATTGATCAATAACAGCAAGTTAATCCTTCATGAATGTTCGTAACACCAGCTGGGTCAAATTACCATTTTACCCCTAGGTTACATCTTGTGCCTTAAGTACCAGTGCTCCTCTAATGAACAATTTATTTGTGGTCCTACCAATAAACAGAGTCCCTCTCGGGCCAATGAGAGGGTCGGGCTCTTTGTTCAAGACCCGAAGACACCACTTAAGGGAACATTTCTCTACTTACCCTAAGTTAAGTTAGTTCCCAGCCGCTCGCTCGGTTTTGTCCCCAAGAAGGTAGGCATATTGAGTCGGCGAATCTGGCCACTCTCACCCATACTAGTCAAAGGACAATCCCTCGCGAATAGGAGTTCGTAACCTACTCAGGATTGAGATCAAGTTGCCTAGGTCATCCTAATGAAATAGAAACCTAACTAGTCAACGGAGTTACAACTAGAGATTACTATTTCGTAGTCCGGTCTTATGTAATCTCATTACATAGGATATCCCCACTCACATGTGATCTACACGAACACGTTAGGATCACAGTGTTTGTATCAAATACAAAGTGGGCCACATCCATAGTTTAACCAGAGTAAGGTACCCAAACCTTATCCCCTAACTATAGACCCTTTAGACTGTATCTCAAACCAAGATCCTTTTTATGTACATTACATTCAGTTAAAGATTCATTTAATAGCCTTGGATGTTTAGTTTATTGGATTTAGGGTTTATGTAAAGGCAAACTCGTAGATAATGAACAATAACACTTTATTGAAATAATAACACTTTATTACATTAATTATAACATAATTACAAACTATGAGTTTTAGGGCACAAATCCCAACAATAACTTTTAAAATCTATATGCTTCCCTCAAACACCATTTATTTTTTATAAGAAAAAAAAATAGGAAAAATATTTTCACTATTCTTCTCCTAAAATCTAGGGATTTAAAAAACTAGGCATCCCTTTCTATTATCAATGATTTCATTCTTCATACTAGGGGTATATATATATATATATATATATATATATATATATATATAATACATATTTAATTATATAATAGAATTATCATATCATCTTAAACATGTAGAATGATTACATACTAATATATATATTTATGAGTACACAACATAATATATATATAGAAACCCATTAAATATTTACATACAACAACAGATGCTTGTTGTTGTGTTTACTTTTGATAAATTTAGGCCTTATCTCGCTAGGGACTAGAGTCATTGTGCACACCGATCATGCAACCCTTAGATACTTATTGGATAAGAAAGATGCTAAACCTCGCCTGATTAGATGGATTCTTCTGTTGCAGAAATTTGACTTTGATATCAGGGACAGAAAATGATGTGAAAATGTGGTAACTGACCACCTATCTAGGATAGAAAAGGAGGATACTTCACATACCTTCTCTATCACAGAAGACTTCCCTGATGAAAGGCTTTATCAGGTACATGATACTCTACCATGGTTTGTTGATTATGTGAATTTTCTTACAAGAGGAGTTATGCCACCAGATCTGACTTCTCAACAAAGGAAGAAATTCCTACATGATGTGAAGTCTTATCTTTGTGATGATCCACTGCTCTTCAAAGTTTGTGCAAACCAACTTATCAGGAGATGTGTGCATCGAGAGGAAGTGGGCAAAATCATACATGATTGTCATGCCTCCCCTTATAGAGGACATTTTGGGCCCACTCGGACAACGACTAAGGTATTATAATCAGGTTTTTATTAGCCTACACTTTTTAAAGATTGTTATACTTTTGTACGGACTTGTGATCGATGCCAGCGTACTTGTAACATCTCACGTCAGCATGAACTTCCTCTAACTCCTATTCTTGAAGTTAAATTATTTGATGTTTGGAGTATTGATTTTATGGGGCCTTTTCCATCTTCACATGGTTATCTTTATATCCTGGTTGTAGTAGATTATGTATCTAAGTGGGTAGAGGGTAATGCCACTAAGAAAAATGATGCTCGCGTTGTGATCAAATTTTTACACAGGAACATTTTCACGAGATTTGGCACCCCTCGAGATATTATTAGTGATGAGGACACTCATTTTTGCAATAAACTGTTTAATTCTATGTTAGCCAGGTATGGAGTTAAACATAAGGTTTCATTAGCATATCACCCTCAGATAAATGGCCAGGCAGAGATCTCAAATAGGGAGATTAAATTAATTCTAGAGAAAACAGTCAAGACAAACAAGAAACATTAGACACAAAAATTGGATGAGGCACTATGGGAATATCACACAACCTTCAAAACACTGATAGACATGTCACCGTACCGTTTGGTGTTTGGTAAGGCGTGTTATTTACCTGTGGAACTGGAACATAAAGCCTATTGGGCCATCAGGACACTCAACTTTTACCTTCAAAAGGCAGACGAGCAAAGACTACTGCAGATCAATGAAATGGAGGAATTCAGGAATCAGGCTTATGAGAATGCCAAGTTATATAAAGAAAGAACAACTCGATGACATGATCATGTTGGGATTTATGCCCTAAACTTGTGTAATTTTGATCAATTAAATAAAGTGTTATTTGTTTTGATAAGATTACAGTCTTGCTTTTATAAATTCAATAAACTAAGCTCCAAGGTTATAACGTTTATCTTGAAATAAGTGTAGTGGATACTATTTGGGTTGAGTTCAAGATTATAACCTAAATAGTCTATGGTATAAGAATAAGGTTGGAAACCTCATTCTGGTAACACCATGGATGCGTCCCACTTTGTAATTAGTACAAATGAGGTAATCCAACTCATTCATGTAGTTGACATGTGAGTGGGGGCATCCTATATGAAGAGTTCATACAAGACTCGATCGCAAATTATTAGTTTAACCAAAGGTAACACCGTTAATGAGATAAGACTAGTAATTTATAGATGATCATTAGTGACTCGACTGAATCCGAGCAAGTTAAGAACTCCTGCTATAGGGGTTGTCCTTAGACTAGTATGGGTGAGAGTGGCTGTGTGGCGACTCAATAAGCCTACCTTCTTAGGGACAAAACCTCGTAGGTAGCTGGGAACTTAACTATGCAAGACGGAATTCACTCATTCCTCTACTGAGGAATTAGATAGGTTGTTCCCTTAAGAACTGATTCCAGGTCTTGAACAACGGGGCCCCGCCCTCTATGAGGGTATGAGTCTAAGGTAGGACCTTAGACTTGTTGTTCATTAGAGGATCGGTGGGGCTTAAGGAACAAAGAGGTAATCACGAGGGTAAAACGGTAATTTGACCCACCGTGATTACTGAACAACTGTGAAGGGTCGACTCATGGGTAATGACTATATCGATGGACACAATAATATCTACAAGTGAGGAGAGTGCAACTACAAGTCTATAGTGGAGTGACTTGTAGTTAATGAATATTGATTAAACTGGATCAAAGAGTTTGATCGAGTTAATCTCACATCATTGAAGCTCATGATCCAGTAGGTCCATTAGATCCTCTGTTGGCTCAACATTGTAATATTGAGGGTATAAAGTTAGGAGTGAAATTGAAGTGTTCAATTTCATACATGAGGAGTTATATCAATTATATATGATATAATTGACATAATATATAGTTTTAATGTGAATTAGATTCATATATAAACTATATACTAAAGAGAGATTAAAGGAGGGGTAGGATGGTCATTTCCATCCCATTCCCCTATATATATGGTTGCATGAGATGCAACTAGGTTAAGATATTCTAAGGTTTTACAAGCTCCCTTGTTGTGTTGTTGGAAGAGTTCCAAAACACACATCTCTCTCACAAAATACCTCACCACTCCTAAAGGGAACCCACCTTCCTCCCTCACCTAGAGAACAACGGAGAAGATCCGGTGGCAGTGTCGGTGTTCGTACGAGTTCGAGTTGCTGTGATCTTGATCGTGAGAGAGGAGGAGCACTTGAATAAAGGTTCTTCAAAGGTAAATACTTGTTGTCCATTCTATTTTATGTTTAATCTTGTTATTTGTGTTCTTGAATTAATCGTTGTAACTAAATCAAGAGCGCGTGATTCGCAATCGCTTCCGCTGCGGGGACTTCGATTCCCTTCAGATCAACAGATCAGAAATCAAACATTTTCTCCTGGTTAGCAAGTTCTCCTTTTTAACTCTCGTTTATGTTTGTTTCCAAGAAAATTGAAATTCAGGTGGTCGAGACCATTCATTGTTAAGGAGTTTCTTCCTTATGGAGCAATCGAGCTGCAAGGCAAAGAAGGAGTGTTGTTCAAAGTCAATGGGCAACAAGTGAAACATTACTGCGGTGACGAGAAACGACAATTGGAGAACGTTATTCTTACTGATAGTAAAGCCACGTGATCCTGTTCTAGGTTGTCTAGCTAAAGATGTTAAAGAAAGTACTAAATGGGAGGCAACCCGTTGTTTTCTCTTCTTTTAATTCTTTTGTGATTGAAAAAAAGGGTCTGGAAACGGCGTCGCAACGTTGGGTCTAGCGTTGCAGCGGTAAGGCTCGCTTTGCAACGCTGACCGTAGCATTGGAATGTCAGGCGTTTTAACATTAAGGCAACCCATAAGGACAACGTTGCAACGCTCTCGCAAAATCTGGAACTTAAAATTCTAGATTTCGTCGAACCGTATTAGTTTTTTCCCAAATTTCTTCTCTTCTCTTCTCTTTTCTCTCTTGTTCCTTCACTCTCTCCCATTTTTTTGCCCTAGATTGCTCTCATTTATCCATACCCACTCACTTTCCCTCATTTTTTCTCACTTGTTGTGCAAGATTGGGCAATTTTGGAGCAAAACCTACACCCAATTTGAGTCTCCACCGCGGTTCTTTTTGCATTATACATTCTTGAGTGACACACAAGGCATCCAAAAGAGCGAAGAGACCCTCCAGTTCTCGTTCAGAGTATGATGAGCAGAGGTTCATGGATACTGATGCTGCGAGCCTTACCAGGTTATGTGGTGAGTCGCACTCTCGTTCCTGAGCGTGCATCGCTCCTGATGACTCCCACCACAGAGACATTTTCCAGAACATTTTGCAGTGACATTGGGAGTTTTTTGTGGAGTAACCTGAGGCTGGCGTGGTTCCCCTTGTGCGAGAATTTTACGCTAACATGCCTATGGAGGCCTATCACACCACAGTCTGAGGCAAACGCATCCCGTTCGACTCGGCGTCCATTAACAGGTATTTTCGTTTACCTGATTTCAAGACTGGCAAGTACACTATGTATGTCAGGACACAGATTGATCCCACCCAGATCCTAGCCACACTGGCACGACGTGGGGCTTAGTGGGTAATGAGCCGGGGTAAGATTTCTAAGCTATGAACAACCGACCTTACAGTATTCAGCAGAGTGTGACACAGTTTTATCTATGCCAAACTATAGCCAGTCACCCATATGAGTGATGTCATGAAGGACCGCACCATCCTCATCTATGCTCTTGTCATAGGAAAGACGATTCATGTGGAGAAAGTCATCAGTCGATACATCAGACATGTTCGGAGAGACACGAACACTGGGGGGCTAGGCCATCATTCTCCCATCACCGCCCTCTGTCGTCTTGTCGGGGTCACATAGACTTCAGAGGAGGAGCTGATTCGCCCCAAGGGGGTAGTGGACAAAAACCTATATCATGGGCCTTCCCGATCATGATCGCGGGGCGATTGCTGGTGTGCAAGCTGACGAGCCCGATTATTTCCTTGATGCAGTTGACACTGAGATTCTTGAGGACATGAGGCATGAGTCTCCCCTGTAGGGAATCGAATCCTGCAACGGAAGCGATAGTGAATCGCGCGTTCTTAATTTAGTTACATGGATTATATTCAAGAACAAACTTAACTAGATTAAGCATAAAATGATAATATGGACAACGAGATATTACCTTTGAAGAACTTTTCTTCGAGTGCTCCTTTCTCCCACGAACACGATTTCAGCATCTGGAACCCGAATGGATGAAGACACTGCCACCGGATCTTCTCCATTGTTCTCTAGGTGAGGGAGGAATTTGGGTTCCCTTTAGGTGAGATGAGATGTTTTTTAGAGAAAGTGTGTTTTTGGAACCTTTCCAACAACAAAACAAGGGCTTAGATTATCTTGACCTAGTTGCATCTTATGCAACTATATATATAAGGAGATAGGGATGGAAATTACCATCCTATCCCTCTTTCATTCTCTCTTTAGTAAATAGTTAATATGTGAATATAATTCACATTAAAACTATATATTATATCAATTATATCACATATAATTGATATGACATCTCATATATGAAATTGTACACTTCAATTTCATTTCTAACTTTATACCCTCAATATAACCATGTTGAGCCAACGAATGGACCTAATGGACCTACAGTTCATGAGCTCCAATGATGTGAGATTAACTGATCAAACTCTTTGATCCAGTTAATCAATATTCATTAACTACAAGTCACTCCACTATAGACTTGTAGCTGCACTCTCCTCACTATAGATTATATTGTGTCAACTGATATAATCATTACCCATGAGTCGGCCCTTCACAGGTTGTTCGTAATCACAGCTAGGTCAAATTACCGTTTTACCCCTGTGATTACTTCTTTGTTCCTCAAGCACCACTGATCCTCTAATGAACAACAAGTCTAAGGTCCTACCATAGACTCAGACCCTTATTAAGGGCAGGGCCCCGTTGTTCAAGACCTGGAGTTAGTTCTTAAGGGAACAACCTATCTAATTCCTTAGTGTAGAAATGAGTGAATTCCATCTTGCACAGTTAAGTTCCCAGCTACTTACGAGATTCTGTCCCTAAAAAGGTAGGCTTATTGAGTCGGCTACAGGCCACTCTCACCCATACTAGTCTAAGGACAAACCCCTATAAGCAGGAGTTTTAACTTGCTCAGGGTTTCGGGTCGAGTCACAAAACCATCTATAAATTATCAGTCTTATAATGTTAACGGTGTTATACTGATTAGACTAATAATTTGCAGTCTGGTCTTGTATGAACTCTTCATACAGGATGCCCCCACTCACATGTCAACTATATGAATAAGTTGGATTATCTCATTTGTACAAATTACAAAGTGGGTCGCATCCATGGTGTTACCAGAATAAGGTTTCCATATCATAGACCATTTAGGTTATATTCTTGAACACAATCTAAATAGTTTTCACTACACTAATGTTCAGGATATATTATAACCTTGAAGCTTAGTTTATTGGATTTATAAAGCAAGAATTAGAATTTCATCAAAACCAATAACCCTTTATTTATTTGATCAAAATTACAAAAGTATAGGGCATAAATCCCAACAATCTCCCACTTGACCTAAAGCTTGTGGGGTACTAAAACATTACAGTAATGTAAATACAATAAACTAGGGCATTTATACCCTTTGTACAAAATACTCCCACTTGCCCTAGTTGGGGAAGACTTGTAAACCTAGACATTCTAGGTGACTCTCAAATACTTTAGCCGTGAGAGCCTTTGTAGAAGGATCAACAACGTTGTGCTCTGAGGCTATCTTCGTGACAATCACGTCTCTTCTATGCACGATCTCCCAGATGAGATGATACTTCCGCTTAATGTGTTTTCCCTTCTTGTGACTTCGGGGTTCTCTCGAATTTTCCACTGCACCACTGTTATCGCAATACAACGTGATGGGCAAAGTCATATTTGGAACAACTTCCAAATTTAGCATGAATTTCCTTAACCAAACGACCTCTTTAGCTGCTTCACAAGCTGCTACATATTCGACCTCCATGGTGGAATCAACAATGCATCCTTGCTTGACGCTTCACCATACTATTGCTCCTCTGTTAAGAGTAAATACTAACCCTGATGTAGATTTCCGAGAACCTTTATCAGTATGAAAGTCAGAATCCGTGTATCCTGTAAGGATCAAATCCTTAGCCCCATACACAAGCATGTAGTTCCTCGTTCTCCGTAGATACTTAAGGATTGTTTTAACCGTTGTCTAGTGTTCAAGTCCTGGATTGGATTGATACCTACTGACCATTCCAACTGCAAAACAGATGTCAGACCTAGTACACCACATGACGTACATCAGGCTCCCAACAGCTGATGTATAAGGAATCCGTCTCATATCCTCAAATCCTTGAGGTGTCTTAGGACACTGTTCCTTAGACAAATGGACTCCATGTCTAAAAGGAAATAAACCCTTTTTGGAGTCTTGCATCTTAAACCTTGACAACATTTTGTATATATAAGATGTTTGAGACAAGTCTAGTGTTTTATTCTTGCGGTTTCGGACAATCTAGATCCCAAGAACAAACTGCGCATCACCCAAATCTTTCATTTGGAATTGCGTAGCCAGACAATTTTTAATGTCAGTAAGATATCCTACTTCATTCCCAATGAGTAGGATATCATCCACATATAGAACTAGGAATGCGATAGAACTATTGATGATCTTCTTGTACACACAAGGTTCATCATCATTCTGGTCAAAACCATAAGATTTGATTGTCTCATCAAATCTTATATTCCAGGACCTAAAGGCTTGTTTCAGTCCATAAATTGACCTTTTAAGCCTGCAAACCTTTTGCTCTTGTCCTGGTTCAATGAATCCTTTGGGTTGGTCCATGTAGATGTTTTCCTCAAGATTTCCATTCAAAAAGGTTGTCTTGACATCCATTTGCCATACCTCATAGTCATAATATGCGACAATGACAAGTAAGATACGGATAGACTTTACCATAGCAACAGGTGAAAAGGTTTCCTCATAGTCAACCCCTTCAACCTGGGTATAACCCTTTGCTACTAGTCTAGTTTTAAAAGTTTGCACCTTCCCATCTACACCACGCTTTCTCTTGTAGATCCACTTACAACCTATAGGTTTTACCCCATCAGGCTTATCTACAAGATCCCAAATAGAATTGAAGTGCATAGACTCCATTTCTTGGTCCATGGCTATGACCCATTTGTCTTTGTCTTTGTCAACCATCGCTTGATTATAAGTCAATGGGTCCTCGCAGTTGTCATCTGGTATAACAACTTGGGTTTCAGATAAACCCATGTAACGATCAGGTTGTGTTATAACCCTCCCACTACGTCGAGGCACATTCAACTATTGAGATGGACTCTCTTGACTAGACAAGCTAGCATCAACAACTCTTGTTGACGTACTAGTTTTATTAGCAATCTTTGCTATTGTTCCGTCTAACTCACTTAACACAATTTTACTTTTTGGTTTGTGGTTCCTTATGTGGCATTTGTTGACACAAAAACCTTATCTTCCTTAGGATCATAGAATAAACCACCTCTAGTTTCTTTTGGGTAGCCTACGAATAGGCACAATTTTGAACGTGAATCCAACTTCTTTGGATTTGTCACAAGCACATGTGCTGGACGACAACCACAGATTCTGAAATGACATAAACTACCTTTACGTCCTTTCCATATTTCAAAAGGTGTTTCAGAAACACTCTTTGATGGCACGTTGTTCAAAATGTATACCGCAGTCTCTACAACGTAACCCCAAAAGGAACTAGGGAGATGAGCATAACTCATCATTGATCGAACCATGTCCAACAAGGTTCTATTTCTTCTTTCCGATACACCATTTTGTTGTGGTGAACCGGGAGCCGAGAGTTGGGATGTAATTCCATGTTCTATCATATAGTTCTTGAATTTTAAATCCATGTACTCTCCACCTCGATCTAATCGAAACGTTTTAATTGTTTTACCCAATTGATTTTCAACCTCAGTTTTGAATTCCTTGAACTTTTCAAGTGCTTAAGACTTATATTGTATTAGGTAAATATACCCAAATCTGGAATAATCATCTATAAAGGAGATGAAATATTTATAACCTCCTCTGGCTTTAACACTCATCGGACCACAAAGGTTTGAATGTATAAGCTCAAGAGGTTCTTTGGCTCTATAACCTTTTCCACTAAAAGGTCTTTTAGTCATTTTGCCTTCTAGGTAGGATTCACATACAGGTAAAGTATTTTCTTCTAACTCATTTAGAAGTCCATTCTTTATCAATCTCTCAATCCTATTCAGATTAATGTGACCCAATCTAAGATGCCAAAGATGAACATTTTCTTTAGGAGAAATTTTACGTTTCTTAGTTTGTGCGTTTGCAGTTTTAAATAATTCTGTGTTCAAAACCATTTTGACTGAATTAGGCCTTAAAACATACAAGCCATTTTCTAATGAACCTGAACATATTTCCATACCTTTCTTCAAAATAAACACTTTATTCATAGAGAAGGAAACAGAAATACATTGTTCTATAAGGCAAGAAATTGAAGTAAGGTTTCTAGTAAACCCTGGTATCACTAATATATTGTCCAGCAACATGTATTTCTTGCCAAAATAAAGCTTCATCGTACCTACTGCTACAGTTGAGACGACTTCTTCATTTCCATCCCGGAGCGATATCTCTCCTTTCTGTAGTTCCTGCCAGGAATCAATTCCCTGAAAAGAAGAGCAAACATGATTAGTGGCGCCTGAATCAAGTATCCAAGCAGTTTTATCATTATCCACTAAACAAGCTTCTAGGCAAAGTAAATCATATTTACCTTCCTTCTTCTTTTCTGCAATGTACTTCAGACAGTTCTGTTTTCAATGCCCGTGTTCGTTGCAGTGGAAACACTTTCCTTTGTCAACAACATCTTTGACTCTCTTGCCCTTTTGGGCGAAAGCTTTGTGAGCTCGTCTCCCTTTACCAACCTTCTTTATGATTTTCTTCTTCCCTTTCAGGTTAAAAGAAGATGAAGCCACTGTTTTTATTCCAGAGATCGAACCTCTGTGATAACTCCTACTCGCAACATTTGCCTCACCTTTCGATCCCTGAATTTTCATCAAAGATTGAAAGGTCTGGAGTTCATTAAGAAGGGAGGTAAGGTTAAAAGTAAGCTTGTTCATAACGACATTACTTCTAAACTGTAGGAAACTATCTGGAAGGGTTTCCAGAATGAAACTGACCTGGCTCGATTCATCGATGGAAGCACCATTTGACTCCGCGATGTTAAAGTGCACCATCAAGTCTAGGACATGATCCCAAACAGATGTACCCTCTGACATCCTCAAGTAGAATATGTACTTTAGGGCATTGTGTCGGGCCTGTGTGGATTGTTGTCCAAACATACCCTGCACAAAATCCATAATTTCCTTAGTGGTTATCATGCCCTCATGCTTCTTGGCTAATATGTCAGACATACTTGCCAGCATGTAGACCTTGGTCTTATCATTGGCCTTGATCCATCGATCATATGCGTCACAAACATTTCGTGACGCATTCGAGCCTGGCACCTGAGGACACTCCTCAGTTACCACAAACTTCAGATCATCCATTACCAATATAGTGTTCAATTTGTTTTTCCATGTCATCATATTCTCTCCGGTTAACTTTTCCGCACCCAATAAGGAAATAATAGAGCTAGACCTTTTTGCTGAAAAATTTACAAACAAACTTGTATGAGTTTCTTGCTATAATTGTCTAATCCAATCATGTTTTATCTAATTATCAAAGGATTCCTAGGTCATTTATAATTTGCAATGATACTCCAAAGGTTTAGAATGTATGACACTTAAGGGTAATAAAAAACACTCCTCCTCTGGATCAAGACACTCTTGACCAAAACCTAATGCCAGAATAACTCTTATTCCTATAGGCTTTAGTTATCATTTTTCGGTCAGGATACATACACATCTTATGTACCTTGTGAGTGTAACCCTTTATCTTTAGATCCCAGAGTCCCCATCGAATAAAATCCGCCGAAGGGAGGACTAGATTGAAAAACAGACTAAGGAGGTTTTTATCTCTTTCGGGTGTCTACTGTGTTCGATCCCCTATGATCAAGCCTTCCGAAGGGATTGTCTGGTCCATGCCAAACTAGCAGGCTGACCATAGTGATCTTACGGTGTAAACCGATTGAAGAGACCGTAGGTTTTGTTTTCACTAAACCTGCTCCCACTCACTATAAGTACCCTCTCCATTCACCTTGATATTGACTCATACAAACACCATACAAAGGGGGACGCTCCCGTTTGCGCCACGAGACCAAGTATGAGTCTCACGGTGTGAACTTCCAAAGATACGTAGGTGGAAAAATATGTATCATATGCACTTTTCCTCCCACTGGATTCTTTAAATCTATAGGAATCTTACTTAGGCTAAACCCGACAAATGGTTTTTCCTAAAAGTATCAATACAACTCTTATATCGATAATCAATATAACTCTTATATTGATTTTATCCTAACTTTGCTAATATAACTTTTATATTAAGCCTAGGATATCTAGTTTATTAACCCCTTAATAAACTCGCTGACGCTACTGTAATTTATAAACTATCTGATTAAATTTCACTCCCAGTGCGGTTCCTGTAGAGGGGTGTTCCGTTTCAAATCGACTTAAATACTGACCTAGACAGAACCTTCCTTAGACAAAGTTTCTTTTTTAATCATTGTTTATAAATTACTTGGTTCCTAATTCTAATCTAATTAGAACTAGATAACCTAAGATCTATTACTTGGTTCCAAGTTCTAAACATTTTAAAACTAATAATTAACCTTAGGTGACATGCATACTATGTTATAGTGTTTGATCATTCATCTCATGAATAATTAGACATACATAGCATGATCATCTCATGAAAAATAATGCATGTCAATGCTGTACATAAATTAATATAACACTTTATTTAATTAATCATGCAAAACTATATAAAATAACTCTTTATATTATAAATGATGCATGAAAATGCTTAACCTAAGGTGGGATTTCTAAATTAATAGCATATATTATGCTTGACAATAATTACACAACAATTGCATAATTTTAAATAGCAAAATTAGACCAATTTGGCACCCTAAATTCAATTTTAATTAATATAATCTAATTATATTAATTAAAATCAAATAGAAATAAATATAAAACATTTTTATATTTATTATATATAATAAATATGAAATTCTGCCCGTTGCTCCTTCGCATGAAACGCCTGTAGCGTTGCAACGCTGATACCAGGGTTGCAACATTGCAGGTTGTCCTCTTCTGCCCGTTGAAACGCGCCTTAGCAGCAGCGTTGCTCAACACCTTAGCGTTGCAACGCTGATACCAACGTTGCAACATTGTCGTCTTCTGCGCTTCCTTCCGCAAGCGCAGCGTTGCAACGCCAATGAACAGCGTTGCAACACTGCACACAGACAGCAAATAGTCTCCACTGTTTTGGCTCCGTTCTTCTCAGCAACCACCTTGCCTCGATCGACACGAACTTACAAACTCGATTTACAATTAAAATTGCCCAAAACTACGGGCCCTTAGATTGAACGATTCAATAAAAATTGAAAATCTAAGTGCCAAAATTGAAAACGTCTAAATTGCAAGCCGTTCATACATCTCATGTAAACCAGTAAATTCCACCTCATTCTTGAAAAATCCAGAACGTAAATTAAGAACGTAATTGGACTCTGATACCAATTGTAGGGAATCGAATCCCGCAACGGAAACGATAGTGAATCGCACGTTCTTAATTTAGTTACATGGATTATATTCAAGAATAAACTTAACTAGATTAAGCATAAAATGATAATATGGACAGCGAGATATTACCTTTGAAGAAATTTTCTTCGAGTGCTCCTTTCTCCCACGAGCACGATCTCAGCAACTGGAACCCGAATGGATTAAGACACTGCCACCGGATCTTGTCCGTTGTTCTCTAGGTGAGGGAGGAATGTGAGTTCCCTTTAGGTGAGATGAGATGTTTTTTAGAGAAAGTGTGTTTTTGGAACCTTTCGAACAACACAACAAGGGCTTAGATTATCTTGACCTAGTTGCATTTTATGCAACTATATATATAAGGAGATAGGGATAGAAATTACCATCCTATCCCTCTTTCATTCTCTCTTTAGTATATAGTTAATATGTGAATCTAATTCACATTAAAACTATATATTATATCAATTATATCACATATAACTGATATGACATCTCATATATGAAATTGAACACTTCAATTTCATTCCTAACTTTATACCCTCAATACAACCATGTTGAGCCAACGGAGGGACCTAATGGACCTACAGTTCATGAGCTCCAATGATGTGAGATTAACTGATCAAACTCTTTGATCCAGTTAATCAATATTCATTAACTACAAGCCACTTCACTATAGACTTGTAGTTGCACTCTCCTCACTATAGATTATATTGTATCCACTGATATAATCATTACCCATGAGTCGACCCTTCAAAGATTGTTCGTAATCATAGCTGGGTCAAAGTACCGTTTTACGCCTGTGATTACCTCTTTGTTCCTTAACCACCACTGATCCTCTAATGAACAATAAGTCTAAGGTCCAACCATAGACACATATCCTCATAGAGGCGGGGCCCGTTGTTCAAGACACGAGTCGATTTCTTGGGAACAACCTATCTAATTCCTTAGTGTAGGAATGAGTGAATTTCATCTTGCATAGTTAAGTTCCCAGCTACTTACGAGATTCTGTCCCTTAGAAGGTAGGCTTATTGAGTGAGTGAGCTGTGCCACTCTCACCCATACTAGTCTAAGGACAAACCCCTATAAGCAGGAGTTCTTAACTTGCTTAGGATTCAGGTCGAGTCACTAATAACCATCTATAAATTATCAGTCTTATCCTGTTAACGGTGTTATACCGGTTAGACTAATAATTTGCGGTCCGGTCTTGTATAAAATCTTCATACAGGATGCCCCCACTCGCATGTCAACTACATGAATGAGTTGGATTACCTCATTTGTACTAATTACAAAGTGGGCCACATCCATGGTGTTACCAGAATAAGGTTTCCAACCTTATTTTTATACCATAGACCATTTAGGTTATATTCTTGAACACAATCCAAATATTGTCCACTACACTAATGTTCAAGATATATTATAACCTTGGAGCTTAGTTTATTGGATTTATAAAGCAAAAATTAGAATTTCATCAAAACAAATAACCCTTTATTTATTTGATCAAAATTACACAAGTTTAGGGCATAAATCCCAACATCCCCATCATGCTGCTCAGCCTGATTATCAGGATCTGGTCTGCGCCATGGTCCGGTTGGAGGAGCGCTTCGATCATCACGAGACTGAGAGTCGTCGTGAGGAGCGTCGAATCATGAGCCATTTGCGTTTCAATGAGGCCTCCAACCACCACCTGTACGATTGCCTCCAACATGTTCATGGCTCAGATCCGACAGTTCTTTTCTCTCCCCCACTGATTTTCTATTTGATATATTTGTTTGTATTTGCTCATTAAGGACAATGTTGTTCTCAAGTTTGGGGGTGACTGTATGAATTCTTAATTACTCTTATTGCATGTTCTCATTTGACTCCATTTTATACTCTATCGTATTCTGTTGTGTGTTTCTCGGGATATTTTTTTTCCTTTTGATTGATTTCATGATTATGGAATGGATTGCTCATTGTAAGTCCTTCTTGTTACTTTGACTATGTTAACCATTGATGAGATTTAATTCAGAATTATGGATAATATTCATCTACTGAGAAACCTTGATTAAATTCTAGTTTTAAGATGGTTAAAATTTATTAGAGAATTCTTTAAATCTGAATACACTTAGCCAATTCTGGGGGGTCCTGCATGCTTAGGGCAGGTTTATTTTGTCCAGAAAATCGTTGTCACCTCGATAGGCTTAGGAGCCGATGAGGAAGTAAATTTGCATAATTGAAAATTTTGCTCTTTTAAAGTTTTTCCACCCTTTAAAAAAATTCTTGATAAAGAGATGGTACTCCAACATCTAAAGTGTTGTGACCAACTACAAATCTTTATAAATGAATCAATTAGGATGTGAGCAGTCTTTGACAATCTGTATGGTGATCTATGCTCATAGTGAGCTATTTTAACCATAAGGTGTTAATATGTTGAAGCGAAGACATAGGTGACTGAAAGATTCCCTCAAAAAAAAAAAAAGTTAGTGAAATAAAGTCCTTGTTTAGGGGTAAAAGAAAAACATATATAAAAAGTAAAACTTTCTGATTGTGTAAATGAATTGAAGATTTGGATCCGAGGGCTAGTGTAGAGGAAAGATGAACATAGGACTTAATAAGGTTACCTTGAGCTTATAAGGACTAAACTGGAAAAGCCTGACACACACCCACTCAAGGAGTAATTTGATTCGATTTTAAAATCCTAATATTCAGTCTTTAATCACTGATGTCTTTTTTATGAAATTATTCTTTGATTCATAGAATTCTTGAGGTCTGAGTCTTAAATACCAGAGAGGTTTACTTTGATAAGATCCTTCCTTTTCTTGTTTTTTGCCTGAGGACTAGCAACTGTTTAAGTTTGGGGGTGTTTGATAGCACACAAAATGTGTTATCCTTAGGCTTAAATTATGCTAGTTTTGTGATAATTTCAGGGTTTTCATGTGTTTAAATTATTGAATTTCAGGTTGAAGAGAAATACCAGAGTGGACGGAGATAAATGGTTGAAAAAGGAGTCAAAGTATGATTAATGGAGCTAAAAATGACATTAAATGGAAGGAGAAATACCAAACCAAGTCAATTGACCCGAGAGGATGGCGTTGCAACGCCCAGCGTGCGACTATTTAACATAGAAGACCCATGGAGATGGCGTTGCAACGCTAGTTCGATAAGAAAAAGGCACGTTAGGGTAGCGGCGTTTCAACGCCGCAAATTTTTTCCTTTTTTTAATTGATCGCCTAGGATACGACGTTGCAACACCATGTCCAGCGTTGCAACGTCGTGCTGATAGTATAAATTTGCATTTTTGGCTCTAATTTACAGAACTTTTTGGGGGAGGAAAAAAGCCATTGTCAAAAACTAAGTGTGGGGGATTGTAAGAAGACATTTGGAGAGTTCGAGAAGGAGAATATTGAAGCTCGGGGTTCGTAATAGGTGCCAAGATCGACGCCGTTCACGCCACGATAGTTCTTTCTTCATCAATTTTACTTTGTTTATTAAACTAATGGTTTTGTATCTGAGTTTAGTAGGTTTTATAGTGGACATGAGTAGCTAAACTCATTATCTTAGGGATAGATGTAGTCTTTCAATTATGCTATTTTATTGAATTGACTGCTTTTGGTTTATTGTAATGCTTTTATTCGTGCAATTGCATCCTTCATCCTTATAGACTCTTGATCACAGTTTATTTGTTCTCAGGTCTAAATTTATTCTTGTGAAAGGTAGTTTAGATCTGATCTCAATTGCATGACTGATAGTTACTTTGACTTGAGAATGATTGAAGTGCTATTAGAAACCTATAATAATTGAACTTAGTGCCATGTTTGATATTTAGATTTGAACAGAGTTGTTTGTTTCTATGTCATGCATGAGATTCACTTTCCTGTAGAAGGGTCATTTGTTATATTAGTTTCTTGGTTTATAAAAACAGTGCAATAACTCATCAGCATGATCTCAATAAAATAGTTAATTGATTGGTGAAATCTAGTCCCTAAGATATTTGTCTCTCATGATTGTTCTCAAATTTTCACTCTTTGATATTGTGTTCTACTTCACCTAAATTTTGATTTTTCTAGATAAAGTTGAGTGATGATATTCATAAGAATTAATTGAATTAAATAACCCAATCCTGTGTACGATACTCGTACTCACATTCACTATATTAAAACTTGACCCGTACACTTGCGGTATTGCAAAATTTACGCAACAATGTCTCAATCAAATTAAAAAATTAACTATTAAATTCGACATAAAATTATTTGTGTCCAATATAGATTAAAATTTTTGTCTACTAGAACATTTAATTTTTAAAAATTTTTAATATGTCAAAGACCTATTGAGTACAAAATTGAAAATTCAAAGATCTGTTGAACAATTTTTTTAAAATTTAAGAATCATATAAACACCAATCAAATAATTCGAGAACTAAGGCCTCGTTTGATAACCATTTTGTTTTTGTTTTTAGTTTTTTAAATTTAAACCTAAAAATACTACTTATACCAATGAGTTTATATGTCTTCTTACCTACTTTATACCTATGTTTTCAAAAACCAAGCCAACTTTTAAAAACTAAAAAAAGTAACTTTAAAAAACTTGATTTTGTTTTTAGAATTTGGCTAAAAGTTCAAAGGTTTACTTAAGAGAGATATCTCTATTATAGAGAAATTAGGTGAACATAAGCTTAACTTTCGAAAACTAAAAATAAAAAACAAAATGGTTATCAAACGGGGCCTAAACTTCCCATTTAAGTTTATATGCATTTGTGTTCCTCTGGCCTAAGATCTTGGATCTGCCACTGGGGGCGTTTTATTGTTTGATTTTCCATGATTTAGTTTGGAGAAATTTTGTGATTTAATTTTGAGAAGGTGCGAAATTATTTAATTAATCTAATTTCGTCTTCCATTCTTCCCATTGTTTTTAAAATCGAGTTCTATTTCAAATATGTAAAATATATATTACTAAATAAAGGTTATTATTTCTATAGAACAAAGTAAGAAATAGGTTCAAATATCATGATTTTACCTAAAAGTTTGAGTTATTCTATCTCGGTTTTGAACTTTTAAGATGTTTATTTTAGTCTTTAAACTCAATTAATCATATATGTATTTTGAGTTGAACATATTTTTTAGGTAGAAGATTAAAACCTCTAACCTCTTAATTAAATGATGGTGCAATTACTACTTAGTACCCACTCACTTAAAAGCACTCGAACAACCCTATGACTCTAATACATATCTAAATCAACAAACGAATCGAAATATTTAAAATTACATTATCCATCAATTTAATAATAAATAGTAAAATAACAACCAGAACTAAAATTTATGTGTATGCAAGAAACTACCATTGCCTAGAAAATTTGAGGACAAAAATGAGATTTAAACTTATAAAATAAAATAATTAACAATTGAACTTGTAGCCTTTCTGTAACACCTCGCATTTTCGGTATTAAAAATCTTCGAATGTGGCTGGTCGGCGCCCAAACCAGCCAAGGATTTACTCCAAACTTTAACATAAGTTAGGAAAAATACTACTAAACTAGATGTTGTAGCTTGGAGTTATTTTTGTCGTTGTCCAAATGTAATGCCCCATATTTTAAGGCATGACTAATTTCGTCATTTGAAATCATTTTGGAATTCGGAATTAAGTGTCTAAATTAAAATAATCAAGTTCTTTTGTGTTATAGTACGAAGTTTATTTTAAAGTCTTAGATTCAATAAGTTGAAAACTTAGGTATATGTTGGATTTTAGATTTAAGTTTGAAAATCTAAAAATTTAGATCTCTATGTGAAGATAGAAATCTAGAGCTTTTTAATTTTTCAAATCTTTCTCCAACTAAAGCTCCTAAGTTATTTTCCTCACATTGAAACCAACTTCCACACACACCCTCCCTTCTCGTTTTCTTCTTCTCTTCTCTAGCTACCCATTTGAGAAGCAACCCTCTTCAACGACACCCTCTCCCTCCCACATCTTTCGTAGGGTTCGTGCGACACCCATGCACCAGAAGACTCACAACCTTAGACCACGAACCCCGACGACTTCTTTCTCCTTCACGACGTTGGCACGCAACGAACAACCCTTCAAACAAAAAAACCCACCTGTTAAGGCTACCACACCATTGAAATAAAGTTTCCAAAGGTGTCGGTCGAACAACAACAACCCAAGCCCAAGTACAGAGGAAGCCTTGGCTAAAAGCCCAGTACAATGCTTGCCTTAAGTCACCCAGAATGTTCGTTAGATAACCCATGCATTAGACATTTTGTCTAGTGTCAGTTGACCAATATAGGTTCTCCAAGTGTCTTTTCTTTTTGCTTAATTCTTGCACTGAGCTAGGGTTTTGTACTATTTATTCATTCGTTGTACTCCTATCTTTTAGTGGAAAATAAAATATATAGAGCAATCATGCATTTCTTCATCGTTCTTCTATCGATCTTGTCTTGGTTTTAGAGCATCCAATAGTCAACGCCGCTTTCACTGGTCCAACGTCTTTCAACACACATTCTCTCAATCAGTTACTGAACCAGGTAACCTCTGTCAAGCTTGATCATAGGAATTTTCTTCTGTGGAAAAACTTAGCTCTTCCAATCCTTCGGATTTACAAGTTGGAAGGACACCTCATTAGCAAAAAATCGTGTCCTCCAATGTTTATTCAACAAAAACACAGGTTCAACGGATGCACTCAATGGAGGAGGAGCATCCAGTTCGACAACGATTGTCAGTGAGATAGTAGTCACATAGACTGAGAGAATTATTAATCCTCAGTATGAACACTGGGTCACAGTTAATGAACTTCTCCTTGGGTGGTCGTATAACACGATGACTCTAGAGGTTGCGATGCAGGTTATGGGGTATGAAATCACCAGAGATCTGTGGGCGACCATTCAAACATTATTCGGTCTTCAGTCTAGAGCTGAGGAAGATTTCTTATGGCAGACTTTTCAACAATCCACGAAAGGAAGTTCCAAAATGGTCGATTATCTGTGCATAATGAAGAGCTATGCAGACAATCTTGGCCAAGCAGGCAACCCTGTCACTAATCGAGCCCTGGTGTCTCAAGTGCTATTGGGGCTTGATGAGGAGTACAACCCCGTTGTTGCAATGATACAAGAGAGAGCTGAAATATCATGGGAAGACACTCAGAACGAGTTGTTGGTCTTTGAGAAAGGATTAGAACATCAAAGCTCTCAACGAACCAATGGATCCTTTGCTCATAATACTACTATTAACATGGTGAATGTTTGAGGTAATGTCTCACAGCGCTCACAACGTTAATAGCTCAAGCAGAGGCAATGGTGGACAGAGTCCAAATCATGGGGGGCATGGTGGCCAAGGTCAAAGAGGAAGAGGATGTGGTCGTGGTTTTGGCAATTCTAACAGGCTCATATGTCAGGTATGTGGTAAACCGGGGCATTCAACATTAGTTTGTTATAATCGTTTTAACAAGGAATATGCCCCCAACTAGAATCATAATAGGAACACATATGGTGGTCAGAATCCAGTCTCACAAAATGGAAGTCAGGTTGTTAATGCATTTGTAGGTGGAACGAGCACCAATCCTTTTGTTGCTTCACCCGACACTTTGAATAATCAGTCCTGGTATGTGGACGACGGAGCCTCGAACCATGTTACTGCTGAAGGAATTTGGAATTCCCGCAGCGAAAGACGTTGTGAAACGTCGTTGATCCGTTGTGTAATTTTATCTTAAAATCGAACCTATCTCATAGATCCTAGGCTAAACATGCAAAAAGGAGAAGAAAACAGTAAGGAAAACAATACTTACTTGTTGAAGAACACTTCTTCAATCCTCTTCTCCTCCGGTCACGATCTCTCTTGATCTAACGAACTCTTCGAACACGAACCTCGATCCGAACAGGGAGACACCTCCAAATGGTCTTCTCGATTGTTCTCGAGAGGTTGAGGGAGAGTAAGTGGGACTCCCTTTGATTTTGGGTGAGGAGAAATCTTAGAGAGATGAGAGAATTCTAGAGAGAATTGCCTTGAGCTTTGGATGGAAATCCAAAAAATGGCAAATGGCACACCAAAGGCTTCTTGCAAAGCCTTTAAATACTATTGTGTGATGGAGTTAAAACCTCCACCAAATCACAATTTTACCACAACCATATAATATACAAATCACATTTGCATATTATATAATATAAGGTATCTCATACCTTATTATACAAATCTCATTTGCATAAATGTGGAATTATAAATGGAATCACATTCAATTTAATTTCTCTCAATTCAATTTCTCCAAATAGCACTAATTAATCAATTAGGGTATACTATAGTTTATTATGAATCTCATTCACATCAAACTATATATTATGTCATCTATATCTCATATAAACGACATAAATACCCAAATAATGAATTTGAACACTTCAAATTCACACCAAACTTTAAACCACAATTTGTCCAATTTGAGCCAACCGGGGACCTAATGGACCTACACGTGACGAGCTCCAATGATCCGAGACTAACTGTCAAACTCTTTGACCCGATTATTCAACATTCATTAGCTACTGTAACACTCCACTAAAGCCCGTGAGTTGCACTCTCATCAACTGTGTAGGACAAGTTGTGTCCATCGATATAACCAATACCCATGAGTCGACCCTTCACAGGTTGTTCGTAGTCACAGCTGGGTCAAATTACCATTTTACCCCTGTGTCTACCTCTTGCTCCTTAAGTCCCACTACTTCTCTAATGAACAACTACGTTGCATGGTCCAACCATAAACAACAACCCTCTCAGGCCAATGAGAGAGTTGGGCCTCGTTGTTTAAGCCCTGAAGACAGCACTTAAGGGAACAACCCCTCTAGTTTCCCTAAAGTAGGGAACGAGTGAATTCCTTCTTGCGTAGTCAAGTTCCCAGCTCCCCAAATAGCTTCCTTTGCAGCTTCACAAGCCGCAACATATTCGGCTTCCATCGTGGAATCAGCGATGCATCCCTGCTTGATGCTTCGCCACACTCTGCCTCCTCCTTCGAATGAAGGTGACCCGATGTGTGATTTCCTAGAATCCTTATCGGTCTGAAAGTCAGAATCTGTGTATCCCATAAGGATCAAATCCCCACTCCCATACACAAGGCTGTAGTTCCCCGTTCTCCTAAGATACTTGAGGATTGCCTTTACGGCTGTCGAATGATCTAATCCTTGATTGGATTGATACCTACTGACAATTCCAACTGCATAACAGATGTCGGGCCTAGTACACATCATGGCATACATCAGGCTCCCTACAGCTGAAGCATAGGGGATTCGTCTCATATCCTCAACCTCTTGAGGCGTCTTAAGACATTGATCCTTAGGCAGGTGAACCTCATGCCTGAAAGGCAGCAAACCCTTCTTCGAGTTCTGCATCTTATATCTAGACAACATCTTGTCAATATAAGACGCTTGAGACATGGTTAGCGTCCTGTTCTTACGGTTCCGGACAATCTAGATACCTAGAACATACTGTGCATCTCCCAAATCTTTCATTTGGAATTGCGAAGCCAACCATTCCTTTATTTCAATAAGAAATCCTACCTCATTTCCAATGAGAAGGATATCATCCATATACAATATAAGAAACGCGACAATACTGTTAGCGATTTTCTTGTAAACACAAGGCTCGTCAACATTTTGATCAAAGCCATAAGATTTGATCGCCTCATCAAACCTTATATTCCAAGACCTCGAGGCTTGTTTTAGTCCATAAATAGATCTTTTAAGCCGGCAAACTCTTTGCTCTTGGCCTTGGGCAATGAACCCCTTTGGTTGGTCCATGTAGATGATCTCGTCAAGGTTGCCATTCAGAAAGGCGGTCTTGACATTCATCTACCATACCTCATAGTCATAATATGCGGCAATGGCCAGAAGGATTCTAATCGACTTTACCATGGCAACAGGTGAAAAGGTTTCCTCATAATCAACCCCTTCCACCTGGGTAAAACCCTTCGCCACTAGTCGAGCTTTGAAGATCTGCACCTTCCCATCTACACCACGTTTACGCTTGTAGATCCACTTGCAACCAATAGGTTTTACCCCATCCGGTTGGTCCACAAGCTCCCAGACGGAATTGAAGTACATCGACTCCATTTCCTGGTCCATAGCTTTAATCCATTCGTCTTTGTCAACGTCTGTCATTGCCTGATCATAGGTCAATGGATCCTCGCAGTCATCATCAAGGGTTACGACTTGGGTTTCAACTAAGCCCATGTAACGTTCAGGCTATCTCACAACCCTCCCACTACGTTGAGGCATTCCCAACTCTTGGGAACGGACTTGACTAGACGAGCTAGGATCAACAACACTTGTTGACGTACTAGCACCATCAGCAACTCTTGCTGATGTACTGTCCATTTCATTTAACACAATCTTACTCCATGGTAAGTGATACCTGATGTGGTCTTCCTCAAGGAAAGTGACATTTGTCAACACAAGCACCCTATTATCCTTAGGATCATAAAAGTAACCACCTCTAGTCTCTTTTGGGTAACCTACAAAGAGGCACAACTTTGATCGGGGTTCCAGCTTCTTCGGGTTTGACACCAACACATGGGTCGGGCATCCTCAAATTATGAAATGACGTAAACTGGTTTTACGACCATGCCAGAGTTCGAAAGGTGTTTCACAAACACTTTTCAACGGAACGGTGTTCAAACTGTAAACCGCAGTCTCTACTGCGTAACTCCAAAAGGAATCAGGGAGAAGAGCATAGCTCATCATCGACCGAACCATGTCCAACAAGGTTATATTTCTCCTCTCCGATACACCATTCTGTTGTGGCATACCAGGTGCTGAGAGTTGGGACGTAATTCCATGTTCTATCATATAGTCCTGGAATTCAGTGTCCATATATTCTCCACCTCGATCCGATCGAAGTGTTTTTATCGTTTTACATAATAGGTTCTCAACCTCAGTCTTAAACTCCTTGAATTTTTCAAGTGTTTAAGACTTCCTATGCATTAGGTAAATGTACCCATACCTCGAATAGTCATCTATAAAAGATACAAAGTATTCGTAACCACCTCGTGCTTTAACATTCATTGGACCATAGAGATCAGAATGTATAAGCTCAAGGGGTTCCTTGGTTCTATATCATTTTCCACTAAAAGGACGTTTGGTCATTTTGCCTTCAAGGCATGACTCACATACCGGTAAAGAGTTTTCTTCGAACTCGCTTAGAAGTCCACTCTTCACTAGTCTCTCAATCCTATTGAGATTAATGTGGCCTAACCGAAGATGCCAAAAATGGGCACTTTCTTTTGGAGAAACCTTTAATCTCTTAGTTCGCGTTTCAGCTGTTTTAAACAATTCGGTGTTCAAAACACTTTTGACCGAATTAGGGTTCAAAACATATAAATTACTCTCAAGCGAAGCATAACAAATCAAATTTCCATTTCGAGAAATAAACGCTTTATTTCTCTTGAAAGAAACAGAAATATTTTGTTCTAATAGGCAGGAAATAGAAACTAGGTTTCTCGTAAACCCAGGAACTATGTACATATTATCCAATAATAAGTACTTCCTACCAAAAAATAGCTTCACCGTGCCTATTGCTGCAGCCGGGACAACTTCTCCGGATCCAACCCTAAGTGTTATCTCACCCTCTTGCAGCCGCTGCCAGGAACTTAATCCTTGAAAAGAAGAGCAAGCATGGTTAGTGGCGTCTGAATCCAATATCCAAGCTGAGTTATTACTATCCACTAAACAAGTTTCTGTGACAAGTAAATCACATTTACCTATCATCTTCTTTTCATCAAGGAACTTGGGACAACTCCTATTCAGGTGTTCGTCCCGTTGCGATGAAACACTTTCTCGGCAACATCCTTGATTTCTTTGCCTTTTAGGCGCGTATGGTTAACCTTAACTTCCTTCAACTTCTCCTTCTTCCCCTTAGGGCCTGAAGAGTCTACAAATTTTATCCCAGAGGTCGAACCCCTGTGAAAAAGTCTTAAGGCAACACTTGCCTCAGCTTCCTGTCCCCTAGTTTACACCAAGGACTGGAAGGTTTGTAGATTGTTGAATAGGATTGTTGAACCGAGCACCTGAGGACCCTCCTCAGTGAGCGCGAACTCTTGGTCGTCATTTACTAAAATCGTGTCTATATTGTTTTTCCACGAAATACTATCGCCGACTAACTTAACGGAAGCTAAAGGAAAGTTAAAAGCGTTTGACATTTTGTTGCTGAAATCAAATGAAAAACTTTGTATTAGTCTCGCAAAAACTTTTGAAAATCCAATCGGGTTTTAGCAAATTTTTATCCTATAATCCCTAGGTCATTCAAAATTTGCAATGGTACCCTAAAGGTTTAGAATGACCGCCACCGTAGGGTAGACAAACCCACTCCTCCTCTAGGACGAGACTTTCTCGACCAGGCCCTAATACCAGAATAACTCTTATTCCATTAGGCATCCAGTTACCATTTTTCAGTCAGAATCCATTAACTCTTAATGAATCCTGTGAGTGTCACCCTCAATCTTTAAATTTCCAAGTATCCGTCCAAACAATAGCCGCCGTAGGGAGGACTAAGAAGGAAAACCAACAAGGAAATCGTATCCCTTTCGAAAATTCACGGTGTTCTGACTCCCATGATCAAGCCCTCCGAAGGGATTGTCTGGTCCAGGCCAAACTAGTAGGCGGATCATAGGCGTCTCACGGTGTGAATCGAAAGAAGAGACTGTGGGTCCCGTTTTTACAAGTCCCGCTCCCACTCACTATAAGTACTCTCCATTCATGTTGATATTGACCCATGCAAATGCCACCTGTAGGGGGACGCTCCGATTTGCGCCACGAGGCCGAGCATGGATCTCACGGTGCGAACTTAACAGAGATTTGTGGATGGAAAATTAAATGTATCTCATACACTTTATTTCCTCCCACTCAGCACTTTAAAATAATCGGGATTGACCTAGATAAACCGGCTAAAATTTACCTAAGTCTACCAATATAACTCTTATATTGGATTAGCCTAAGTTTATAATCACATTATTAACTTAGGTCTATGAGAGTAAATTAATTAACTCTTAATTAACGGCACTCACGAGAATATAACCTAAGAATTTCTGGACCGAATTCACTCCTGGTCGGTTTCGGTGTAGGGTGTTTCATAGCGTCAACTTAAATACTGACCTTAGACAAAACCTTCCTTAGACGAGTTACTTATCGAGTCTCCATTCAAAGGTCATATTTGATTTCCTAATTCTAATCTTATTAGAACTAGAAAACCTAAGTCTAATTATTCAAGTTCTAAACCATTTAAAACTAATAATTAACTTAGGTTACATGCATTTCTATGTTATAGTGCTTGATCATTCATCACATGAATAATACTATACTATAACATACATTGATCACATGAATTAAATGCATGAGCATGCTTTTAATCTAAGAAATATAACACTTATATTAAATAAATTAAAACATGCAAACATTATATTATAACTCTTATAATATAATTCTATCATGCATACTATATATTATAACTCTTATAATATAAATATGATGCATGAAATGTTTAACCTAAGGTGGGATTTTAACTCTATATGACATACTCTATGCACATAGAAATAATTAAATCATACATCTCATGCATAAAATAATTAAATAGCAATGTTGGACAGATTTTTGGCACCCTAGGGACATAAAATTAAATTAATTAAAATAATTAAATAAAATACATTTAAAAAACCAATTTTATAAATAAATAAATAATAAAAGAAATAAAACGGCAGTTGCACCAGCAAAGATTTGAACCGCTGCACACGTACCATGCGCCCAAAACTTTCGCACTCCACGCACCACTACGCCTCAGCGTTGCAACGTTGTTATAGCGTTGCAACGTTGTAATGTATAACGTCGCGCCTAGCGTTCTCAACGCTGTGGCGTTGCAACCCCACCGGTAGCGTTGCAACGCTGCACTGCAGCAGCCTCTAGCAGCATGGATGGCGTCGCAACGCTAATGAACTTCCAGCAAACAACTTTTGCTGTTTTTCACCGAAATCGCTCGTTTTTGCTCCGTTTTCTTCACGACAACTCTTTCCACGAACGACACGGACTTACAGACTCGATTTACATTAAAAAATGCCCAAAAAGAACGGGCCCTTACATTGATCTCATCAACTTTAATGTAAATCTAAAAAATACCAAAAACTGAAAACATCCAAAATTGCAAACCATTAACATTCATCTTATGAAAATTAATGCTACCCACCTAATTTTAAGAATCCACAGAATACACAATGAAGAGCAACGATTGGCTCTGATACCAATTGAAGGGATTTAGAATTCTCGCAGCGGAAGACGTTGTGAAACGTCGTTGATCCGTTGTGTAATTCTATCTTAAAATCGAACCTATCTCATAGATCCTAGGCTAAACATGCAAAAAGGAGAAGAAAACAGTAAGGAAAACATGACTTACTTGTTGAAGAACACTTCTTCAATCCTCTTCTCCTCCGGTCACGATCTCTCTTGATCCAACGAACTCCTCGAACACGAACCTCGATCCGAACAGGGAGACACCTCCAAAGGGTCTTCTCGGTTGTTCTCGAGAGGTTGAAGGAGAGTGAGTGGGACTCCCTTTGGTTTTGGGTGAGGAGAAATCTTAGAGAGATGAGAGAATTCTAGAGAGAATTGCCTTGCTCTCTTTGGATGGAAATCCAAAAAATGGCAAATGGCACACCAAAGACTTCTTGCAAAGACTTTAAATACTATTGTGTGATGGAGTTAAAACCTCCACCAACTCACAATTTTACCACAACCATATAATATACAAATCACATTTGCATATTATATAATATAAGGTATCTCATACCTTATTATACAAATCTCATTTGCAGAAATGTGGAATTATAAATTGAATCACATTCAATTTTATTTCTCTCAATTCAATTTCTCCAAATAACACTAATTAATCAATTAGGCTATACTATAGTTTATTATGAATCTCATTCACAATTAACTATATATTATGTCATCTATATCTCATATAAACGACATAAATACCCAAATAATAAATTTGAACACTTCAAATTCACACCAAACTGTAAACCCTGAATTTGTCCAATTTGAGCCAACCGAGGGACCTAATGGACCTACACGTGACGAGCTCCAATGATTCGAGACTAATCTATCAAACTCTTTGACCCGATTATTCAACATTCATTAGCTACAGTAACCACTAAAGCCCGTAGCTGCACTTTCATCACTGTAGGACAAGTTGTGTCCATCGATATAACCAATACCCATGAGTCGACCCTTCACAGGTTGTTTGTAGTCACAGCTGGGTCAAATTACCGTTTTACCCCTGTGTCTACCTCTTGCTCCTTATGTCCGACTACTCCTCGAATGAACAACTACGTTGCATGGTCCAACCATAAACAACAACCCTCTCAGGCCAATGAGAGAGTTGGGCCCCGTTGTTTAAGTCCTGAAGACAACACTTAAGTGAACAACCCCTCTAGTTTCCCTAAAGTCGGGAACGAGTGAATTCCTTCTTGTGTAGTCAAGTTCCCAGCTCCCCACGTGGTCCTGCCCCTGAGAAGATAGGCATATTGGGTGAGCAACAGTGGCCACCCTCACCGGTACTAGTCAAAGGACAGACCCCCGCAGACAGGAGTCCATGACACGCTCAGGATTAAGGTCGAGTCACTAATGGTCATCTACGAATTTATTAGCTCTATACTGTTAACGGTGTTACATCAGTAAGTCTAATAATTCACGGTCCAGTCTTGTACAATCTCATTGCACAGGATGCCCCAACTCGCATGTCAACCACATGAACGAATCAGATCACCTCGTTTGTATCTAATACAAAGCGGGTCGCATCCACAGTGTATCCAGGATTAGGTCTCCAACCCTATCCATATACTGTAGATCGTTCGGGTCATTAACTCGAACGTGATCCTCCCTGTGTGTCCACTACACACCGTTCAAGTTCTTAGTTCTCTCATAATGCAATGACCCAGGAGCTTAGTTTATTGGATTAAGTTTATGAAAAATGCGAGACACAAAGTTTAAATAAATAACTCTTATTTATTACACAATGTTGAAATAAATAACTCTTATTCATTTACAACTTGGAATATTACAAACTACACGAGATGAGGACATACATCCCAACAACTTCTGACTTTGGTAATTTAGCAAATCCAACTAAGTACACAGGTATGGATCAAGTAACAATTGGTGATGGTAATAAATTGTCTATTTCTCATGTTGGAAATTCCTATTTAACTGATGGAGTTAGTTCACTAAGCCTTGAAAATTTATTATGTGTGCCTACCATTGCTAAAAATCTTGTCAGTGTGTCTAAACTTGAATAAGACAATGGTGTCCTATTTGAGTTTCATGGAACTTATTGTCTTATTAAGGACAAGGTTACGGGTCAAACACTGCTGAAAGGGGCGCTTAAGGATGGCTTGTACCAGTAAGAGAATGTCCGAACAGATGCTAGAGATGTTTCTGAAGTTGCGGTGGGAAGGAGTCTTGCTTCTTTGCACAAAAAGAATATGTTTATGAGTCCATCAGTGAATAGTCCTATACATACCAATGTTGTTGTATCCAAAACCACTTGGCATAATCTCCTTGATCACCCCTATAGTCGTGTTTTAGATCGAATGTTAAAGGCTTGTTATGTTCCAGTTCAATCTAATGTAGTTGTTTGTTTTTGTGAGTCATGTCAATATGGAAAAACACATTCCTTACCTTTTCCCATTTCTAATTCAAGAGCCAATACACCATTTGAATTGATTCTTGCTGATGTTTGGGGGGCATCTCCTTGTTTATCAAGAGAAGGGTTCAGATATTATGTACTATTTGTCTATGATTTTAGTCGTTTTACTTGGGTTTATCCACTTAAACAGAAAAGTGATACTATTTCTGCATTTAATCATCTTCTCACTGTTGGGATGTATGTCCTAATCTCGTATATGTTTGTAACATTACTTATTGAAATAAATAAGAGTTATTTTTTTCATCACTTTATGTCTCGCATATTTACAAACTTAATCCAATAAACTAAGCTCCATGATCATTGAATTATGAGAGAACTAGAACTTGAACGGTGTGTAGTGGACACACAGGGAGGATCACGTTCGAGTTTATGACTCGAACGGTCTACAGTATACGGATAGGGTTGGAGACCTAATCCTGGATACGTTGTGGATGCGACCCGCTTTGTATTAGATACAAACGAGGTGATCCAACTCGTTCATGTGGTTGACATGCGAGTGGGGGCATCCAAAGCAATGAGATTGTACAAGATCAAACCGTGAATTATTAGACCTACTGATGTAACACCATTAATAGTGTAGGACTAATAACTTCGTAGATGACCAATAGTGACTCGACCTTAATCCTGAGCGTGTTACGGACTCCTGTCTGCGGGAGTCTGTCCTTTGACTAGTACCGATGAGGGTGGTCACAGTTACTCACCCAATATGTCTATCTTCTGAGGGACAGGACAACGTGGGGAGCTGGGAACTTGACTACGCGAGATGGAATTCACTCGTTCACAAATCAGAGAAACTAGAGGGGTTGTTCCCTTAAGTGTTGTCTCCAAGGCTTGGACAACGGGCGCCCACCCTCTCACTGGCCCTAGAGGGATGTTGTTTAGGGTTGGGCCATGCAACGTTGTTCTTTATTAGAGGAGCAGTGAGACTTAAGGAGCAAGAGGTAGACACAGGTGTAAAACGATAATTTGACCCAACATGTCTACGAACATCCTGTGAAGGGTCGACTAACGGGCATTGGTTATATCGATGGACACAACTTGTCCTATAGTGATGTGAGTGCAACTATGGGCTTTAGTGGAGTGTTACCGTAGCTAATGAATGTTGAATAACCAGGTCAAAGAGTTGGACAGGTTAGTGTTGGATCATTGGAGCTCTTCATTTGTAGGTCCATTAGGTCTTCGGTTGGCTCAAACTTGATAAATTGAGGGTTTACAGTTTGGTGTGGATTTGAAGTGTTCAAATTCATTAAAAGGGTATTTATGTCATTTATATGAGATATGATAGACATAATATATAGTTTTAATGTGAATGAGATTCATATTAAACTATAGGTTAGCCTAATTGATTAATTAGTGCTAATTTAGAGAAATTGGATTGAGAGAAATTAAATTGAATGTGATTCAATTTAAAATCCACAATTACACAAATGTGATTTGTATAATAAGGTATGAGATATATTATTATATGTGTTATGAAAAAAGATTTGCATAACATAAGATTGTAGTAAAATGGTAAATAGGTGGAGATTTCAACTCCACCTCTCACCATTATTTAAGGATCTTTGCAAGAAAGTTTTGATGATCACTAGTTCACCAAAAGAACTATTCTCTCGTCTCTCAACTCTCTCTCAATTTCTCTCTACCCAAACCAAAGAGAGTTCCACCACTCCCCCTCAACCGACCGAGAACAACCGAGAAGATCATTTTGGAAGTGTCCAAATTGTTTGGTTCGAGAGATCGTGATTGTAGAGATCGAAGGCACGAAGAGTTCGTGATCGGAGAAGAAATTGGCGAAGAAGTGTTCTTCAACAAGTAAGTAACTATTACTCACTGTTTTTCCTTCATTTTAAGCATGTTTAGCCTAGAATTTATGTGATAGATTTAATTTTAAGAAATCAATTATACAACGAACACCACGACGATTCAAAGTCGTTTCCTGTGCGGGAGTTTCATTCCCTTCAATTGGTATCGGAGCCAATCGTTGACTTCTTCGTTGTGTAGTTTGTTTTTCTTAAAATTATGTGGGTTTGCCTTAATTTCATGAGATGAATTGTGGTTTTGCGTATTGGATGTTTCGGTTTTTTGCACTTAATTAGATTTACTTTTCTGTTGATGAGATCAATGTAAAGGCCTAGCGTTTTTGGACATTTTAGAAAGTAAATCAAGTATGTATGTCTGTGTCGTTCGTGGCAAGAGTTGCTGTGAAGAAATCGGAGCGAAATCAGGAAAAAAACGACGAAGAACAACAAAGAAGTTTGTTGTTCTTTGATAGCGTTGAGACGTTGTTCTTCGGCGTCTCAACGCTGTCCATGCGGATCCAGGCTGTGCTGCAGAGCAACGTTGAAATGTTGGGTGTAGCGTTGCAACGCTGAGGCATTGGGTGCGCGAGGTGCAATCTTTGAGAGTCGCGAGTTACCTTGGCGCCAGCCACGACGTTACTGCGCCGCCGCGTAGTGGGCAGTTCGGGCGAGAAGAGCGTGCGGTAGTGGCTTCAAGGGGTGGTTCCATTCAATCATGGGCGGTTTTATGTTTTTTTTAATTATATTGTTTTTGTAAAATGAAATTATTTTATTAATTTTATTAATTAATATTAATTAATATTAATATAAATATTATATTAATGTTAATTAATTTAATTAAAGTCTCTAGGGTGCCAAAACCGGTTCAATATTGCTATTTAATTTATTTTATGCATGTGATATATGAAATTTATTATTCTATGTGCATAATGTATGTCATATAGATGAAAACCCCACCATAGGTTAAACATTTCATGCATCATATTTATATTATAAGAGTTATAATATAGAGTATGCATGATACGATTATATTATAAGTGTTATAATACAATGCATGTTTTAATTTAATTAATATAAATGTTATATTTTTACATTAAAAGCATGGGAATGCATTTATTCATGTGATGAATGTATGTTATATAGTTTATTATTCATGTGAAGAATGATCAAGCACTATAACATAGAAATGCATGTAACCTAAGTTAATTATTAGTTTTAAATTGTTTAGAACTTGAATAATTAGACTTAGGGTTTCTAGTTCTAATAAGATTAGAATTAGGAAATCAAATATGACTTATGAATGGAGAATAATTAGTAACTCCGTCTAAGGAAGGTTTTGTCTAAGGCTGGGGTATTTAAGCTGACGCTTTGCGGAACACCCCTACCTGGGAACCGACCTGGGAGTGAATTTGGTCCTGAGATTCATAGGTTATATTCTCGTGAGTGTCGTTAATTAATGGTCAGTTAAATTACTCACATAGACCTAAGTTAATAATGTGATTATGGACTTAGGTCAATCCAATATAAGAGTTATATATGTAGACTTAGGTAAATATTAGCCGATTTATCTAGGTCAATCCCAATTAACTTAAAGTGTTGAGTGGGAGGAAATAAAGTGTATGAGATACATTTAATTTTCCGACCACAAATCTATGTTAAGTTCACACCATGAGATCCATACTCGGCCTCGTGGCGCAAATGGGAGCGTCTCCCTTCAGATGATATTTGTATGGGTCAATATCAACGTGAATGGAGAGAGGACTTATAGTGAGTGGGAGCGGGACCTGTGAAAATGGGACCCACGGTCTCTTTTATCGATTCACACCGTGAGACGCCTATGATCCGCCTGCTAGTTTGGCCTGGACTAAACAACACCTTTGGAGGGCTTTGATCATGGGAGTCGGAACACCATGAATTCCCGAAAAGGGTTCCAATTTTCTTGTTGGGTTCCCTTCGTCGTTCACCTTTCGATGGCTATTGTTTGGACGGATACTTGGAAATTTAAAGATAGAGGGTGACATGCACGAAATTCGTTAAGAGTTAATGGATTCTGACCGAATAATGGTAACTGGAAGCCTAATGGAATAAGAGTTATTCTGATATTAGGGTATGGTCGAGAAAGTCTCGTCCCAGAGGAGAACTTTTTCTGTTCACCCTTCGGTGGCGGTCATTCTAAACCTTTGGGGTATCATTGCAATTTTTAATGACCAAGGGATCATAGAATAAAACTTGTTAAAACATGATTGGATTTTCAAAGTTTTTGCGAGACTATTACAAAGTTTTTTCTTATTTTCAGCAAAAATGTTTAATTCAATAGTTGAACTCTTAGCTTCAGATACACTCGTCGGAGATAATTACCAAACGTGGAAGGATTATATCAACACGATACTGTTAACTGATGACCTAAAGTTCGTGCTCACTGAGGAGTGTCCTCAGGTGCCGGTCTCGACCGCATTGCGAAGTGTTCGTGATGCGTACGATCGGTGGATCAGGGCGAATAAAAAGGTCAAGGTCTACATGATTTCCAGCTTATCTGAAGTTTTGAAAAAGAAGCATGAGGTGATGATCACTACTAAGGAGATCATGGAATCTCTGCAGGAAATGTTTGGACAACAGTCCTTTCAGGTCCGACACGATTCCCTCAAACACGTCTTCAATGCTAGGATGAAGGAGGGGGCGTCTGTTCGTGAACACGTTCTAGACATGATAACCCACTTTAATCTGGCAGAGATGAACGGGGCTTCAATCGACGAGTCGAGCCAGGTCAGCTTTATCTTGGAGACTCTTCCGAAGAGTTTCCTTCAGTTTCGTAGCTACACTCTAACCACCCTTCTCAATGAACTACAAAACTTCCAGTCCTTGATGAGGATGAGGACATCGGAAGCTGAGGTAAGTGTTGCCTTCAGGTCCTTTCAAAGAGGTTCGACCTTTGGGACAAAATCTGTAGGCTCTTCAGGCCCGAAAGGGCAGAAGAAGAAGTTGAAGAAGGGCAAAGCTGACCGTGCTGCCGCCCAGAAGGGCAAGAAGGTCAAGGAAGTTGCAGAGAAAGGAAAGTGTTTCCACTGCAACGGGGATGGTCACTGGAAGAGAAATTGTCCTAAGTTCCTTGCCGACAGAAGGAAAGAAGGTAAATGCGATTTACTTGTAACTAAAACCTGTTTAGTGGAGAGTAATGACTCTGCCTGGATATTGGATTCAGGCGCCACTAACCATGTTTGTTCTTCTTTTCAGGGAATTAGTTCCTGGCAGCAGCTGCGGGAGGGTGAGATAACACTACGAGTTTGATCCGGGAAGGTTGTCTCTGCTGCAGCGGTCGACTCAGTGAAGCTTGATTTTGGCGAGAAGTACATTTTATTGAATAATATGAATATAGTGCCAGGGTTTACTAGAAACCTTGTTTCCATTTCCTGCCTTCTTGAACAATGTATTTCTGTTGAATTTTCTGGCAATAAAGCGTTTATTTCTAGAAATGAAAATTTGTTATGTTCAACTTCACTTGAGAATAATATGTACGTTTTAAAACCTAATTCGGTCAAAAGTTTTTTGAATACTGAATTGTTTACAACGGCTGAAACACGAATTAAAAGAGTAAAAGTTTCTCCTAAATAAAATGCCCATCTTTGGCATCTAAGGTTAGGTCACATTAATCTCAATAGGATTGAGAGACTAGTGAAGAGTGGACTTCTAAGTGAGTTGTAAGAAAACTCTTTACCGGTATGTGAGTCATGCCTTGAAGGCAAAATGACCAAACGTCCTTTTAGTGGAAAAGGATATAGAGCCAAAGAACCTCTAGAGCTTATACATTATGACCTATATGGTCCGATAAGTGTTAAAGCACGAGGAAGTTACGAATACTTTGTATCTTTCATAGATGACTATTCGAGGTAACCTAATCCATAGGAAGTTTAAAACTCTTGAAAAGTTCAAGGAGTACAAGACTGAGGTTGAGAACCTATTAGGTAAAACAATTAAAATACTTCGATCGGATCGTGGTGGAGAGTATATTGACACTGAATTCCAGGACTATATGATAGAACATGGAATTACGTCTCAACTCTCAGCACCTGGTATGCCACAACAGAATGGTGTATCGGAGAGGAGAAACAAAACCCTGTTGGACATGGTTTGATCGATGATGAGCTATGCTCATCTCCTGAATTTTTTTTTGGGGTTACGTAGTAGAGACTACGGTATATATTTTTGAACAACGTTCCGTCGAAGATTGTTTGTAAAACACCTTTCAAACTCTGGAATGGACATAAAGGCAGTTTACACCATTTCAGAATTTGGGGATGCCCGACCCATGTGCTAGTGTCAAACCCAAAAAAGTTAGAACCCCGTTCAAAGTTGTGTCTCTTTGTAGGTTACCCAAAAGAGACTAGGGGTGGTCTGTTTTACGATCCTAAGGAAAATAGGGCGCTTGTGTCGACAAACGCCACTTTTCTTGAGGAAGACCACATCAGGAATCACTTACCAAGGAGTAAGATTGTGTTAAACGAAATGGACAGTACATCATCAAGAGTTGCTGATGGGACTAGTACGTCAACATGTGTTGTTGATCCTAGCTCGTCTAGTCAAGTCCATTCTTAAGAGTTGAGAATGCCTCAACGTAGTGGGAAGGTTGTGAGACAACCTGAACGTTACATGGGTTTGGCTGAAACCCAATCGTCACCCTTGATGATGACTGTGAGGATCCATTGACCTATGATCATGCAATGGTTGACGTTGATAAAGACGAATGGATTAAAGTTATGGACTAGGAAATGGAGTCGATGTACTTCAATTCTGTCTAGGAGCTTGTGGACCAACCTGATGGGGTTAAGCCTATTGGTTGCAAGTGGATCTACAAGCGTAAATGTGGCGTAGATGGGAAGGTGTAGACCTTCAAAGCTCGACTACTAGCAAAGAATTTTACCCAGTGTGAAGGGGTTGACTATGAGGAAACTATTTCTCCTGTTGCCATGGTAAAGTCGATTAGGATCCTTCTGGCCATTGCCGCATATTATGACTATGAGGTATGGCAGTTGGATGTCAAGACAACCTTTCTGAATGGAAATATTGATGAAACAATATACATGGACCAACCCAAAGGGTTCATTGCCCAAGGCCAAGAGCAAAAGGTTTGTTGGCTTCATAGGTCTATTAATGGACTGAAACAAGCCTCGAGGTCTTGGAATATAAGGTTTGATGAGGCGATCAAATCTTATGCCTTTTATTAGATTGTTGACGAGCCTTGTGTCTGCAAGAAAATAGTCAACAACAATGTCACATTTCTGATATTATATGTGGATGATATTCTTCTCATTGGGAACAAGGTAGGATTTCTTACTGACATTAAGAAATAGTTGGCTTCGCAATTCCAAATGAAAGATTTGGGAGAGGCTCAGTATGTTCTAGGTATCCAGATAGTCCGGAACCGGAAGAAAAGAACGCTAGCCATGTCTCAGACGTCTTATATTGACAAGATGTTGCCTAGATATAAGATGCAGAACTCCAAGAAGGGATTGCTGCCTTTCAGGCACGGGGTTCACCTGTCTAAGGATCAATGTCCTAAGACACCTCAACAGGTTGAGGATATGAGACGAATCCCCTATGCTTCAGCTGTAGGGAGCCTCATGTATGCCATGTTGTGTACTAAGCCTGACATCTGTTATGCAGTTAGGATTGTTAGTAGGTATCAATCCAATCCAGGATTAGATCACTGGACAACAGTTAAGGCAATCCTCAAGTATCTTAGGAGAACGAGGAACTACAACCTTGTGTATGGGAGTGGGGATTTGATCCTTATGGGATACACAGACTCTGACTTTCAGACCGATAAGGATTCTAAGAAATCCACTTCGGGGTCGACCTTCATTCTGAATGGAGGAGTTGTAGTGTGGCGAAGCATCAAGCAGGGATGTATCGCTGATTCAACGATGGAAGCCGAGTATGTTGCGGCTTGTGAAGCTGCAAAGGATGTTTTTTTGGCTTAGGAAGTTCATGATGGATTTAGAAGTTGTTCAAAATATGAACTTGTTGATTATCCTGTTTTGTGACAACAGTGGTGCAGTAGCCAACTCGAGTGAACCTCGGAGTCATAAGAGGGGCAAGCACATTGAGCGGAAGTATCACCTGATACGGGAGATTGTGCACCGTAGAGACGTGACAGTCACACAGATAGCGTCGGAGCACAACGTTGCTGATCCATTTACAAAAGCCCTCACAGCTAAGGTGTTTGAGGGTCACCTAGAGAGTCTAGGTCTTCGAGTGGTTCCTGACTAGGGCAAGTGGGATTATTGTAATGGGTATTTAATGCCCTAGTTTATTGTATTTCATTGTACATTTGAGAAATGTATTTTGTACTCCGCTAGCTTAGTCCAAGTGGGAGTTTGTTGGGATGTATGTCCTAATCTCGTGTATGTTTGTAACATTACTTATGATGGGATCGAAACTCGTAGCGGAAGCGATAGTAAATTGCGTGTCATGATTTTGTTACATAGATATAATACAAGAACTAAATCTAAGATTGAACATCCTTTATAAAATATAGGACAACAAGATATTACCTTTGGAGAATACTTTCTTCACGAATTCCTCCTCCAATGATCACGATCTCAGCAACAAACCCGAACCTTGTGATGATCTACCACTAGATCTTCTCCGTTGTTCTCTAGGTGAGGTAGGAAGGTGGGTTCCTTTAGGATGAAATGAGGAGATCTTTTGGAATTGTGTTTGGAACTCTTTCCAACACAAATGAGAGAACTCTAGGGTTTATGTGAAAGCCTTAACCCAAAGTTGCATCTCATGCAACTATTTATAGGGAAATAGGATGAAAATTACCATCCTATCCCTCCTTCATTTTCTCATTAGTATATAGTTAATATGTGAATCTAATTCGCATTAAAACTATATATTATATCAATTATATCACATATAATTGATATAACACCTCATATATGAAATTGAACACTTCAATTTCATTCCTAACTTTATACCCTCAATATTACCATGTTGAGCCAACGGAGGAACCTAATGCACCTACAGTTCATGAGCACCAATGATGTGAGATTAACTGATCAAACTCTTTAACACAGTTAATCAATATTCATTAACTATAAGTCACTCCACTATAGACTTGTAGTTGCACTCTTCTCACTGTAGATTATATTGTGTCCATTGATATAATCATTACCCATGAGTCGACCCTTCACAGGTTGTTCGTAATCACAGTTGGGTCAAATTACCGTTTTACCCTTGTGATTACCTCTTTGTTCCTTAAGCACCACCGATCCTCTAATGAACAACAAGTCTATGGTCCTACCATAAACTCATACCCTCTTAAGCCAGTTTAGAGGGCGAGGCCCTGTTGTTCCTGACCTGGACTCAGTTCTTAAGGGAACAACCTATCTAATTCCTTAGTGTAGGAATGAGCGAATTTCATCTTGCATAGTTAAGTCTCCAGCTACCTACGAGGTTTTGTCCCTGAGAAGGTAGACTTATTGAGTCGGCTACAGGCCACTCTCACCCATACTAGTCTAAGGACAAACTCCTATAAGCAGGAGTTCTTAACTTGCTCAGGATTCAGGTCGAGTCACTAATGACCAATCTATAAATTATCAGTCTTATCTTGTTAACGACGTTATACTTGTCAGACTAATAATTTGCAGTCCGGTCTTGTATGAACTCTTCATACAGGATGCCCGCACTCGCATGTCATCCACATGAATGAGTTGGATTACCTCATTTGTACTAACTACAAAGTGGGTCGCATCCATGGTGTTACCAGAATAAGATTTCCAACCTTATTCTTATACCATAGACCATTTAGGTTATTCTCTTGAACACAATCCAAATAGTGTCTACTACACTGACGTTCAAGATATATTATAACCTTGGAGCTTAGTTTATTGGTTTCATAAAGCGAGAATATAATTTTATCAAAACAAATAACTCTTTATTTATTTGATCAAAATTACATAAGTTTTAGGGCAAATATCCCAACAATCTCCCACTTAACCTAAAGCTTGTGGAGTACATAATTTAAACATTACAATAATGTAAAATACAATAAACTAGGGCATTTAAACCCTGTGTACAATATACTCCCATTTGCCCTAGTTGGGGAAGACCTAGACCTTCTAGGTGACTCTCAAATACTTTAGCCGTGAGAGCTTTTGTAAAAGAATCAACAATGTTGTGCTTTGAGGCTGTCTTTGTGACAATCACGTCTCCTCGATGCACGATCTCCCGGATGAGATGATACTTCCGCTCAATATGCTTACTCCTCTTGTGACTTCGGGGTTCCCTTGAATTTGACCCGGCACCACTATTATCACAATACAACGTGATAGGCAAACTCATATTTGAAACAACTTCCAAATCTAACATGAATTTCCTTAACCAAACGACCTCTTTAGCTGCTTCACAAGCTGCTACATATTCGGCCTCCATGGTGGAATCAACGATGCATCCTGGTTGACGTTTCGCCATACTACAACTCCTCCGTTAAGAGTAAATACTGACCCTGATGTAGATTTCTGAGAATATTTATTAGTTTGAAAGTCAGAATTCGTGTATCCTGTAAGGATCAAATCCTTAGCCACATACACAAGCATGTAGTCCCTTGTTCTCCAAAGATACTTAAGGATCATTTTAACCGTTGTCCAATGTGCAGGTCCTGGATTGGATTGATACCTACTGACCATTCCAACTGCAAAACAGATGTATGGCCTAGTACACAACATGGCGTGCATCAGGCTCCCAAAAACTGATGCATTAGGAATCCGTCTCCTGTCCTCAACTCCTTGAGGTGTCTTAGGACACTGTTCCTTAGACAAATGAACTCCATATCTAAAAGGCAATAAACCCTTTTTGGAGTCTTGCATCTTAAACCTCAACAACACTTTATCGATGTAAGATGTCTGAGACAAGGCTAGTGTTTTATTCTTGCGGTTCTGGACAATCTAGATCCTAAGAACAAACTGCGCTTCACCCAAATCTTTCATTTGGAATTACGTAGCTAGCCAATTCTTAATGTCAGTAAGTTAACCTACATCATTCACAATGAGTAGGATATCATCCACATATAGAACTAGGAATGCGACAAAACTATTGATGACTTTCTTGTAAACACAAGGGTCATTATCATTCTGATCAAAGCCAAAAGATTTGATTGCCTCATCAAATCTTATATTCCAGGACCTAGAGGCTTGTTTCAGTCCATAGATTGACCTTTTAAGCCTGCAAACCTTTTGCTCTTGTCCAAGTTCAATGAACCCTTTGGATTGGTCCATGTAGATGTTCTCGTTAAGATTGTCATTCAAGAATGTTGTCTTGACATCCATTTGCCATACCTGATAGTCATAATATGTGACAATGGCAAGTAGGATACAGATAGACTTTACCATAGCAACAGGCGAAAAGGTTTCCTCATAGTCAACACCTTTAACCTGGGTATAACCCTTTGCTACTAGTCTACCTTTAAAGGTTTGCACCTTTCCATCTACACCACGCTTTCTCTTGTAGATCCACTCACAACTTATAGGTTTTACCCATCAGGTTTATCCACAAGATCCCAAACAGAATTGAAGTGCATAGACTCCATTTCTTGGTCCATGGCTATGGCCCATTTGTCTTTGTCTTTGTCAACCATCGCTTGATTATAAGTCGATGGATGCTCATAGTCGTCATCTGGTATTACAACTTGGGTTTCAGATAAACCCATGTAACAGTCAGGTTGTGTTATAACCCTCCCACTACGTCGAGGCATACTCAACTCTTCAGATGGACTCTCATGACTAGACAAGCTACTATCAATAACTTTTGTTGACGTACTAACTTTATTAGCAACCTTTGCTATTGTTCCGTCTAACTTACTTAACACAACTTTACTTCTTCATTTGATGTCCATGATGTGGTCCTCCTCTAAGAAAGTGGCATTTGTCTACACAAGTACCTTATCTTCTTTAGGATCATAGAATAATCCACCTCTTGTGTCTTTTGTGTAGCCTACGAATAGGCACAATTTTGAACGTGAATCCAACTTCTTTTGATTTGTCACAAGCACATGTGTTGGACAACCCCAAATTCTGAAATGACATAAACTACCTTTACGTCCTTTCCAGAGTTCAAAAGGTGTTTCAGAAACACTCTTTGAAGGCACATTGTTCAAAATGTATCCCGCATCTCTCTCATCGTAACCCCAAAAGGAATTAGGAGATGAGCATAACTCATCATTGATCGAACCATGTCCAACAAGGTTCTATTTCTCTTTTCCGATACACCATTTTGCTGGGGCGTACCGGGTGCTGAGAGTTGGGATGTAATTCCATGTTCTATCATATAGTTCTGGAATTTTAAATCCATGTACTCTCCACCTCGGTCCGATCGATGTGTTTTAATAGTTTTACCTACTTGATTTTCAACTTTAGTCTTGAATTTCTTGAAATTTTCAAGTGCTTCAGACTTATGATGCATCAGGTAAATATGCCCAAATCTGGAATAATCATCTATGAAAGAGATGAAATATTCATAACCTCCTCTGGCTTTAACATTTATCAGACCACAAAGGTCTAAATGTATAAGCTCAAGAGGTTCTTTGGCTCTATAACCTTTTCCACTAAAAGGTATTTTAGTCATTTTGCCTTCTAGGCAGGATCCATATACAGGTAAAGTATTTTCTTCTAACTCATTTAGAAGTCCATTCTTTACCAATCTCTCAATCCTATTGAGGTTTATGTGACCCAATCGAAGAAGCCAAAGATGAGCATTTTTTTAGGAGAAATTTTACGCTTCTTAGTTTGTGTGTAATAATTCAGTGTTCAAAACCATTTTGGCTGAATTAGGCCTTAAAACATACAACACATTTTCTAATGAAGCTTCACATTTTTCAATACCATTCTTAAAAATAAACACGTTATTAGAAGAAAAAGATATTGAAATACATTGTTTTATAAGGCAAGAAATTGAAATATGGTTTCTAGTAAACCTTGGTATCACTAATATATTGTCTAACAACATATATTTCTTGCCAAAATTAAGCTTCATTGTGCCAATTGCTACAGCTGAGACGACTTCTCCATTTCCAACTCGGAGCGTTATCTCTCCTTTCTGTAGCTGTTGCCAAGAATCAATTCCCTGAAAAGAAGAGCAAACATGATTAGTGGCGTCTGAATTAAGTATCCAAGCAGTTTTATCATTGTCCACTAAACAAGCTTCTAAGCAAAGTAAACCATATTTACCTTCCTTCTTCTTTTCTGCTATGTACTTCGCACAGTCCCATTTTCAATGCTCATCTTCATTGCAGTAGAAACATTTTCCTTTGTCTGCAACTTTTTTGACCTTCTTGCCCTTCTGGGCGACAACTTTGTCAGCTCGTTTCCCTTTACCTACCTTCTTCATGTTCTTCTTCTTCCCTTTTAGGTTAAAAGAATATGATGCCAGTGTTTTTTATCCAAAGGTCGAACCTCTGTGATAACTCCTACTAGCAACATTTGTCTCACCTTTCGATCCTTGAATTTTCATCAAAGATTGAAAGGTCTGGATTTCATTCAGAAGGGAGGTAAGATTAAAAGTAAGCTTGTTCATAACAACATTACTTCTAAACTGTAAGAAACTATCTAGAATAGTTTCCAGAATGAAGCTGACCTGGCTCGATTCATCGATAGAAGCACCATTCGACTCCGCGATGTTAAAGTGTACCATCATATCCAGGACATGGTCCCGAATAGATGAACCCTCTGGCATCCTCGAGTTGAATATATACTTGAGGGCATTGTGTCGGCCTATGTAGACTGTTGTCCAAACATACCCTGCACTGAATCCATGATTTCCTTAGCGATCATCATGCCCTCGTGCTTCTTGGCTAATATGTCAGCATACTTGCCAACATATAGACCTTGGCCTTATCATTGGCCTTGATCCATCGATCATATGCATCACGAACATTTCGTGTAGCATTCGAGCCTTGCACCTGAGGACACTCCTTAGTTAACACAAACTTTAGATCATCCACTACCAAAATAGTATTAAGTTTGTTTTTCCAAGTCATCATGTTCTCTCCGGTTAATTTTTTCGCACCCAGTAAGGAAATAATAGAGCTAGACATTTTGTTGAAATTTGCAAAAAGAACATGTATAAGATTATCACTATAACTTTCTAATCCAATACCATTTTAGCTAATTATCTAATGATTCCTAAGTCATTAATAATTTGCAATGATACTCCAAAGGTTTAGAATGTATGACACCGAAGGGTAATGAAAAACACTCCCCCTCTGGATCAAGACATTCTTGACCAAACCTAATGCCAGAATAACCCTTATTCCTATAGGCTTTAGTTACAATTATTTGGTGAGGATACATACACTTCTTCTGTACCTTGTGAGTGTAACCCTTTGTCCTTGCACCCTAGAGTCCCCATCCAACAAAATCCGCCGAAGGGAAGACTAGGTTGAAAAACAGACTAAGGAAATCTTTATCTCTTTCGGGTGTCCACTGTATTCGATCCCCTATGATCAAGCCCTCCGAAGGGATTGTCTGGTTCAGGCCAAACTAGCAGGCTGACCATAGCGATCTTACGGTGTGAACCAACAGAAGAGACAATATGTTTTGTTTTCACTAAACATGCTCCTACTCACTATAAGCACCCTCTCCATTCACCTTGATATTGACTCATACAAACACCATCCGATGGGGGACGCTCCCATTTGCGCCACGAGGCCAAGTATGAGTCTCACAGTGTGAACTTCCCAGAGATACGTAGGTGGAATTATATGTATCATATACACTTTTCCTCCCACTGGATACTTTAACTCTATAGGAAATTGACTTAGGCTAAACCCGACTAATGGTTTTACCTAAACTTATCAATATAACTCTTATATTGATTTTATCCTAAGTTTGCTAATATAACTCTTTATATTGAACCTATGATTTCTAGTTTATGAATCCTTTAATAAACCCGTTGACGCTACTATACTTTATAAACCTTCTGATTAAAATTCACTCCCAGGTAGGGGTGTTCCGTTTCCGTTAGTTTAAATACCCCAGCCTAGACAGAACCTTCCTTAGACAGAGTTCCTCTTTTAATCATTGTTTATAAATTACATGGTTCCTAATTCTAATCTAAATAGAACTAGATAACCTAAGGTCTTTTATTTCCAAGTTCTAAACATTTTAAAACTAATAATTAACCTTAGGTGACATGCATACTATGTTATATTTGCTTGATCATCGATCACATGAATAATAAACATATATAGCATATTCATCTTATGAATCATAATGCATGTCAATGTTGTCCATAAATTAATATAACACATTATATTAATTATACATGCAAACTATATAATATAACACTTTATATTATAAATGATGCATGGAAATGCTTAACCTAAGGTGGATATCTAAATAAAAGCATACATTATGCATGCCAATAATTATACAACATTTGCATAAATAAAATTGCAAAATTAGACCGATTTTGGCACCCCTAAAATTAATTTTAATCAATATAATCTAATTATATTAATTAAAATTAATAATATTAAATAAAATTAATATAAAATATTTTTATATTAATTATATATTTCAAAAAATGCATTTCTTCCCGTTGAGACACCTCCTGAAACGCCTTCAGCGTTGCAACGCTGCACCTTGTTTGTTTCTGCTCGTTGGAGCATTACTCCAACAACGTTACACCGCTGAGAATAGCGTTGAAACGTTGACTCCTTCATGTCGCGCGACTCAACAGCTTCAGCATTGCGACGCCTATGCTGGTGTTGCAACTGTTGGGATTTGTGCCCTAACACTCGTAGTTTGTAATTATGTTCTAATTAATGTAATAAAGTGTTATTGTTCGTTATCTACAAGTTTGCCTTTATTTAAACCCTAAATCCAATAAACTAAACATCCAAGGCTGTTAAATGAATCTTTAACTGAATGTAATGTACATAAAAAGGATCTCGGTTCGAGATACAGCCTAAAGGGTCTATAGTTAGGGGATAAGATTTGGGTACCTTACTCTGGTTAAACTATGAATGTGGCCCACTTTGTATTTGATACAAACACTGTGATCCTAACGTGTTCGTGTAGATGACATGTGAGTGGGGATATCCTATGTAATGAGATTACATAAGACCCCACCACCACGAAATAGTAATCTCTAGCTGTAACTCCATTGACTAGTTAGGTTTCTATTTCACTAGGATGACCTAGGCAACTTGATCTCAATCCTGAGCAGGTTACGAACTCCTGTTCGCGAGAGATTGTCCTTTGACTAGTATGGGTGAGAGTGGCCAGATTCGCCGACTCAATATGCCTACCTTCTTGGGGACAAGACCTAGCGAGCGGCTGGGAACTTAACTTAGCAAATTGGAATTCACTCCTTCCCACCTACTAGGGTAAGTAGAGGAATGTTCCCTTAAGTGGTGTCTCCAGGACTTGAACAAAGGGTCCGACCCTCTCATTGGCCCGAGAGGGACTCTGTTTGTTGGTAGGACCACAAACAAATTGTTCATTAGAGGAGCACTGGTACTTAAGGCACAAGATGTAACCCAGGAGTAAAACGATAATTTGACCCAGCTGGTGTTACGAACATTCGTGAAGGATTGACTTGTCATTATTGGTTAATATCCATGGACACGAAAAATATATCAAGAAGTGAGAAGAGTGCAAATTGTGGGACTTTAGTGGAGTGTTCCCAGCTTAACGAATGTTGATTGGGAGGTTAATGAGATTAACCGAACAATCTCGTATCGTTGGAGCTTCTGATCTGTAGGTCCATTAGGACCACCTTCTAGCTCGTAAAGGGTTCTTAGATCATTTGAATTTGAAATGTTCAAATTCATTAGGGAATATATTTAATGCATTCAGATACGATATAATATATAGTTTTGGAACTATATATTATAAATTTAATGTGAATATGATTCGTATAAAATTATATGAGAGAATTGAATATTTGAAAGAGTTCAAATATTATATGTGAATGTGATTCACATTTTGATAACTATAGTTTAAAATTTAATGTGCACTGGATGTACATTAAAACTATAAGTCAAAGGGGTAATATGATTAAATGAGATTTAATCAAAATTAAATATATGATATTTAATTTGTATTATTTAAATATGATTTAAATTAATAATTAAATTTGATTTAAATATTATATTATTATTAGTATTATTTTAATAATAAAATAAGGGAACGTGTCATCCAGACACGTTCCCCACTACCCCTCTCCTTCTCCCTATCGACAGTTTAACAGGGAGAAGGGGGTTGCTCATTTGATGATCGATTGATCATTTTTCCATTTTTGATAGAAGAAAAATTCTCTCTCACTCACTCTCAATTCCCATCATCCAACTGTTGGAATCCTTCCCACAACGGAAAGATCTAAACATTCAGAGGATAGAGGGTTTACTCTTTTGGTGGTGTTCTGTAAAAAGAGAGAAACTAATGCTTCTTGTGTTGCTGTACTGATTGGAGCAAGGAATTGCTGCTGAGGAAAACTACAAAGGTTATTCTTCTTTTTCCCTTTAGTTTAATTATTAAACTTTAGTATGTTTGTATGCAGTTAATCCATGCCTAATTAGATTTGAGTTTATTATATGCTTGTTCTGTATATTTTTCAATGTACTGGTTTTTGTTTCAAGTAAAACAACCTTGCAATTACGATCCCAAACACGTTTCCGCTGCTCAAGGAGATCAGATCTCCATCAGCAACGCCATCGTCTCCACGTCCTGGCATTACGACGCTAATTGGAACGTTGCAACGATGCACCTCCTGCAGCTTGAAGACTGCCTCAACGGCGTTCCAACGCTGATGAACTGTGTTGCAACGCTGCACACAGTACAACAATCACCTTTTGCTGTTTTCGCTCGTTTTCGATTCGTTCTTTTCAGCAACCACTTTGCCTCGATCGACACGGATTTACAGACTCGATTTACAATTAAAATTGCCCAAAACACTAGACCCTTACATTGAACAATTCAATGAAATAAAATTGTAAATTTATGGTGCCAAAAAACGAAAATATCTAATTTGCAAACCGATTATACATCTCATGAAATCAGTAAATCCCACCTTTGTTCTTGATTAATCCAGAAAAAAATCAAGAACACAATTCACTCCAATGATGTGAGATTAATTGATCAAACTCTTTGATCCAATTAATCAATATTCATTAACTACACGTCACTCCACTATAGACTTGTAGTTGCACTCTCCTCACTGTAGATTATATTGTATCCATTGATATAATCATTACCCATGAGTCGACCCTTCACAGGTTGTTCGTAATCACAGTTGGGTCAAATTACCGTTTTACCCCTGTGATTACCTCTTTGTTCCTTAAACACCACTGATCCTCTAATGAACAATAAGTCTATGGTCTTACCATAAACTCATACCCTCTTAAGTCAGTTTAGAGGGTGGGGCCCTGTTGTTCAAGACCTGGACTCAGTTCTTAAGGGAACAACCTATCTAATTCCTTAGTATAGGAATGAGTGAATTCCATCTAGCATAGTTAAGTCCCCAGCTACCTACGAGGTTCTGTCATTGAGAAGGTAGACTTATTGAGTCGGCTACAGGCCACTCTCACCCATACTAGTCTAAGGACAAACCCCTATAAGTCGGAGTTCTAAACTTGCTCAAGATTGAGGTCGAGTCACTAATGACCGTCTATAAATTATCAGCCTTATCCTGTTAACGTCGTTATATTGGTCAGACTAATAATTTGCAGTCCGGTCTTGTATGAACTCTTCATACAGGATGCCCGCACTCGCATGTCATCCACATGAATGAGTTGGATTATCTCATTTGTACTAACTACAAAGTGGGCCGCATCCATGGTGTTACCAAAATAAGGTTTCCAACCTTATTCTTATACCATAGACCATTTAGGTTATTCTCTTGAACACAATCCAAATAGTGTCTACTAAACTGATGTTCAAGATATATTATAACCTTGGAGCTTAGTTTATTGGATTTATAAAGCGAGAATATAATTTTATCAAAATAAATAACTCTTTATTTATTTTATCAAAATTACATAAGTTTTAGAGCACATATCCCAACAACTTCATGAAATAAATAAGAGTTATTTTTTCATCATTTTGTGGCTCGCATATTTACAAACTTAATAGAATAAACTAAGCTCCAGGGTCATTGAATTATGAGAGAACTAGAACTTGAACGGTGTGTAGTGGACACACAGGCAGGATCACGTTGGAGTTTATGACCCGAACGGTCTACAGTATACGGATAGGATTGGAGACCTAATCCTGGATACGTTGTGGATGTGACCCGCTTTGTATTAGATACCAACAAGGTGATCCAACTCGTTCATGTTGTTGACATGCAAGTGGGGGCATCCTGGGTAATGAGATTGTACAAGACCGGACCGTGAATTATTAGACCTACTGATGTAACACCGTTGTGGGCAATTATTAGACCGAACCGTGCATAACTTAAGATAATTAGAAAAAAAACGAAGCAACGGTGATTCACGTCTCAATTATGTTGCGGGAAATCCATTCCCTTCAATTGGTATTAGAGACTAACATTGAAATTCGTTGTTGGTTATGGAATTTTCTTAAAAATAGACGGGTAGCAATAATTTTCATGTGATGAATGTTAATGGTTTGCAAAATGGATGTTTTTCAATTTTTGACACTCAGATTAGATTTACATTTCGTTGATGAGATCAATGTAAGGGCTCGTTGTTTTAGGGCATTTTTTAATGTAAATCGAGTTTGTAAGTCTGTGTCGTTCATGGCAAGAGTTGTTATGAAGAAACGGAAAAGAAACAAACGAAAAATAGCAACGTCCAGTGTTGTACAGAGCACGACGTTGCAACGCTTTTCGTCGGCGTTGCAACGCCATGCGTGCGGAACGAGGTTGTGCTGCAGACTGATGTTGCAACGCTAGGAGCAGCGTTGCAACGCCGCTCGACGTTGTGACACGAGGATGGCGTTGAGCAGCGCAACGTTGCAACACTGGCCACGGTGTTGCAACGTCGCTGCGTTGTGGGAAGTTGCACAAGCATTTTTCATGCGGGAGTGGGGACTTAAGGAACAAGAGGTAGACACAGGGGTAAAACGGTAATTTGACCCAGCCGTGTCTACGAACACCTTTGAAGGGTCGACCCATGGGTATTGGTTATATCAGTGGACACGTAATATTATGCACTGACGGGAGTGCAGCTACGGGCTATAGTGGAGTGTTATCGTAGCTAATGAATGTTGGCTAACCGGGTCAAAGAGTTTGACAGGTTAATCTCGGATCATTGGAGCCCGTCACTGTAGGTCCATTAGGTCCCTCGGTTGGCTCAATCTGGGTTAAAAGAAGGGTTAATGTTTTGGTATGAAATTGAAGTGTTCAATTTTACTTTAAGGGCATTTATGTCATTTATATGAGATATGAATGATATAATATATAGTTTAATGTGAATGAGATTCATAATAAACTATAGGTTAGCCTAATTGTTGAATTAGGGCTAATTGGGAATTTGATTGAGAGAAATTAAATTGGATGTGATTCAATTTAATTAATCCACAATTATTGCAAATGAGATTTGCAATATGAGATATGAGATATCTTATATTATGTGGTTATGCAAATGAGATTTGCATAACCTATGGTTGTGGTAAAGTGGTAATAATGAGGAGATATTAACTCCCTCATTCCACTATTTAAACCCTTTGCAAGAAGGGAATGGTAAGCTAACTTCTCATTTTTTGAATTTGATCAAAGAGAAGAAACTAGAATTCTCTCTACTCTCTCATTTCTCCTCCCTCTCCAAAACACAAACAAGTTCCCACCAACTTCCCTTCTCCAAAAGAGAACAACCGAGAAGACCATTTGGTGGTGTTCGGGATCCATTTGTGGGAAGAATTCGTTGAGATCGAGTAGCACGAAGAGTTCGTGATCAGAGGAAGAAATTACTGAGTTTTTCTACAACAAGTAAGTAAAACTTCTTGCTGTAAATTTCTTCTTCTTTAAGCATGTTTAACCTAGGTCTAAGTGTTAGATCGATTTTAATAAATACAAGTTGCATAATGATACCTCGACGATTTAATCGTCTTCCGCTGCGCAGAGATTTATCATTCCCTTCAAGTGTTATCAGAGCCATTTCGATGGTTCTTCATTTATGCACTATTTTGTTAAAATTAGGTGGGTATTTTGCCATAATTCATGAGATGAATTTTGGTTTGCATAATAGATGTTTTCGGTTTTTGGCACTAGATTAGATTTACAATTATGTTGATGAGATCAATGTAAGGGCCCGTTGTTTTTGGGCATTTTGTTGTAAATCGAGTCTGTAAGTCTGGATCGTTTGTGGCAAGAGTTGCTGTGAAGAAATCAGAGCGGAAACAGGCAAAAATCAGTGGAAGAACAGCAAAGTGTTTGTTGTTCTATCGATGGCGTTGAGACGCTGCCCAACGGCGTCTCAACAATGTCCTTGCGGACGGAGGCCTTGCTGCAGAGTAGCGTTGAGAACGCTAGTCGACGCCGAGGCGCATGATGTTGCAACGCCGCCCACGGCGTTACCAGCGCCGCACGCGCTGAGGCGCTTCTTTGAGGCGGTTTCGCGAGACGTGGGAGACTTCCTTCTTAGTGGGCAGTTGTAATTTCGTTTTATTTTTTATTTTTTGATTTATAAAATGTAATTATTTATTTATTTAATTATTTTATTAAATAATATTAATATATATGTTATATTAATGTTATTTAATTAAATAATTGCCCCTAGGTGCCATAAATCGATCCATTTTTGCTGTTTAATTATTTTATGCATGAGATGTATATTTTAATTAAATTCTATGTGCATATTGTATGTCATATAGATTTAAAATCCCACCTTAGATTAAACGTTTCATGCATCATAATTATATTATAAGAGTTATAATATATAATATGCATGATAGGATTATATAATAAGAGTTATAATATAATGTATGCATGTTTTAATTTATTTAAATATAAGTGTTATATTTTTTAAATTAAAAGCATGCTCATGCATTTAATTCATGTGATGAATGTATGTTATAGTATATTATTATTTATGTGATGGATGATCAAGCACTATAAAATAGAAATGCATGCAACCTAAGTTAATTATTAGTTTTAAAGAGTTTAGAACTTGAATAATTAGACTTAGGTTTTCTAATTTTCTAATAAGATTAGAAATTAGGAAATCAAATATAACCTTTGAATGGAGACTGATAAGTAACTCTGTCTAAGGAAGGTTTTGTCTAAGGTCAGTATTTAAGTTGACGCTTGTGGAACACCCCTACCTGGAAACCGACCTGGGAGTGAATTCGGTCCGGAGATTCTTAGGTTATATTCTCGTGAGTGCCGTTAATTAAGTGTTAATTAATTTACTCACTTAGACCTAAGTTAATAATGTGATTATGGACTTAGGTTAATACCATATAAGAGTTATATTGGTAGACTTAGGTAAATTTTAGCCGGTTTATCTAGGTCAATCCCAATAAAATTAAAGTCTTTGAGTGGGAGGAAATATAGTGTATGAGATACATTTGAATTTCCAACCACAAATCTCTTTTAAGTCCGCACCGTGAGATCTATACTCGGCCTCGTGGCGCAAATGGGAGCGTTCCCCTTCGGGTGGCATTTGTATAGGTCAATATCATCGTGGATGGAGAGAGTACTTATAGTGAGTGGGAGCGGGACTTGTGAAAACGAGACCCACGGTCTCTTCTTCTTTCGATTCACACCGTGAGACGCCTATGATCCGCTCTCGCTAGTTTGGCTCGGACCGCACAATCCCTTCGGAGGGCTTGATCATGGGAGTCTAACACCGTGAATTCTCGAAAGGGATACTGCTTCTGGTTGGTTTTCCTTCTTGGTTCACCCTTCGGTGGCTATTGTTTGGACGGATGCTTGGAATCTTAAAGATTGAGGGTGACACTCACCGAATTCGTTAAGTGTTAATGAATTCGACCGAACAATGGTAATTGGACGCCTAATGGAATAAGAGTTATTCTGGGATTAGGGTCTGATCGAGAAAGTCTCGTCCTAGAGGAGGAGTGTTCTGCTCACCCTCTCTGGCGGTCATTCTAAACCTTTAGGTATCATTGCAAAATTTTGAATGACCTAGGGATCATGAAACAATTTTGCTAAAACTTGATTGGATTTCAAAAAGTTTTTTGCGAGACTAATACAAAGTTTTTCCTTATTTTTCAGCTAAAAATGTCTAGCGCTATAATAGCTTTACTCGCTTCCGATAAGTTAGTGGGAGATAATTACCAGAGTTGGAAAAACAACATTAATACAATTTTGGTAACTGACGACATAAAGTTCGTGCTATCTGAGGAGTGTCCTTAGATGCGGGGCTCGACCGCGTCGCGAAGTGTTCTCGATGCGTACGATCGGTGGATCAGGGCCAATGAAAAGGCCAAGGTCTACATAATTGCCAGCATGTCTGATGTCTTGGCAAAGAAGCATGAGCTGATGGTTTGCAGGAAATGTTTGGACAATAGTCCTTTCAGGTCCGGCATGACTCGCTCAAATACGTCTTCAACGCACGGATGAAAAAGGGTCGCCGCGTCCGTGAATGAGCGGTTCTAGACATGATGACCCACTTTAATCTGGCCGAGATGAACGGGGCTTCGATCGACGAGTCGAGCCAGGTCAGTTTTATTTTGGAGACTCTTCCGAAGAGTTTTCTTCAGTTTCGTAGCAATGCTGTTATGAACAAAATTAGCTACACTCTGACTACCCTCCTCAATGAGCTACAAAATTTCCAATCCTAGAACATGGTCAAGGAATCTGAGGCAAATGTTGCGTACAGGTCTTATCACAGGGGTTCAACCTCTGGGACAAAACCTGTTGCTCCTTCACGCCCGAAAGGGAAGAAGAGGATGAAGAGGGGTAAAACTGACCGAGCTGCTGCCCCAAGGGCAAGAAGGTCAAGGAGGTTGCAGAGAAAGAAAAGTGTTTCCACTGCAATGGGGGCGGACACTGGAAGAGGAACTGTCCCAAATTCCTGGCCGAGAAGAAGAATCAAGGTAAATGTGATTTACTTGTGACTAAAACATGTTTAGGGGAGAGTAGCGACTCTGCCTGGATATTGGATTCAGGCACCACTAACCACGTTTGTTCTTCTTTTCAGGGGATTGATACCTGGCAGCCGCTGCGAGAGGGTGAGGTGACTCTACGGGTTGGATCTGGGGAGCTTGTCTCTGCTGCAGCGATCGGCACGGTGAAGCTACACTTTGGCGGGAAGTACTTATTGTTGGACAATTTGTACATAGTTCCAAGGTTTACTAGAAACCTTGTTTCCATTTCCTGCTTAATTGAACATCGTATTTCAGTTTCTTTTAAATTTAATAAAGCGTTTATTTCTTTCAAAGGGAATGTTATTTGTTCAGCTTCACTCGAAAATAATTTGTATGTTTTGAAACCCAATTCGGTCAAAAGTGTTTTGAATACTGAGTTGTTTAAAACTGCAGAAACACGAACTAAGAAAGCAAAAGTTTCTCCAAAAGAAAATGCCCATCTTTGGCATCTTTGGTTAGGCCACATTAATCTCAATAGGATTGAGAAACTAGTGAAGAGTGGACTTCTAAACGAGTTGGAAGAAAACTCTTTGCCGGTGTGTGAGTCATGCCTTGAGGGCAAGATGACAAAACGTCCTTTTAGTGGAAAAGAATATAGAGCCAAAGAGCCTCTTGAGTTAGTACATTCTGACCTCTGTGGTCTGATGAATGTTAAAGCACGGGGCGGTTATGAGTATTTCGTGTCTTTCATAGGCGATTACTCCAGATATGGGTATATTTACCTAATGCACAAGAAGTCTGAAACCCTTGAAAAGTTCAAGGAGTACAAGACTGAGGTTGAGAACCTCTTAGGTAAATCGTTTAAAACACTTTGATCGGATCGAGGTGGAGAGTACATGGACACTGAATTCCGGGACTATATGATAGAACACTTTAATTACATCCCAACTCTCAAATACCGGTATGCCACAAATGAGAATGGTGTATCGGAGAGGAGAAACAGAACCTTGTTAGACATGGTTCGGTCGATGATGAGCTATGCTCGTCTCCCTGATTCTTTTTGGAGGTACGCAGTGGAGACTGCGGTTTATATTTTGAACAATGTTCCGTCGAAAAGTGTTTGTGAAACACCTTTCAAGCTCTGGAGTGGACACAAAGGCAGTTTACATCACTTCAGGATTTGGGGATTGATAACTCACCATAAGGGAGTTATTTTACTAGAATTTTAGTATTTAATCCACTTGAATTGCATTTAATTTAGTGATCCTCATGTTATTTTATCCCTAAATAACATGTGTTAGCTTTGAATCTTGAATTTAAGCATTAGGTGCAAAAAGAATTAATTTTGACGTTTTTGTGCTTTAATTCAAGAAATTTAAGGAAACAAGCTAACGGTTGATTAATGACCGAAATTTGAGATTTTTCTTAACTCCAAAAATCCTTGCATATTTAGTTTGATTTATAATTGACTTCATTAATTTATTTGGGATTTTCTGTGTGCAGGAGATGTTTAAAAATTACAAGAGTCTCTAAGGGCATTTTAGACATTTTACCCGAAGGGTAATATGGTCTTTTTACCCTTAAGGGTATTTTTGTAATTTGTGGAGTTAGGGCAACACCATCTTGCATAAGAAGGCTAGGGTTTACAAGTGGAGGGGAGAAGGAGTAGTCGCAAAAAAAGGAAGAGACCGAGAGAGAACGGGCGATTGCTACAGCAAAGGTGTGCATTGGAGAGGAAAATCGTGAAGGTCTCATTGCTGTAGCAATCGTATGAGTGAGGAAAAATTGAAGATTCAGGGTGTTATTGCTGTAGCAAAACCGAGAGGCCATTGTTGTAACAAAATTGAGAGTGCAGTTCGATTTTCACAGATGTCATTCACGAAATTTTTGATTATCGGCGATCCAACCGTTGGATTTTACTAAAACTTTGTCAGCCTGTTGAGGACTCATAGAGCTCCCATTTGAACGGTTGGATCGTGGTTTTGAGCTTCCCTGTGTCAGATATCGCAGTCACATTGGGCGACAACAGCAGTTCGGTTTTTCACAGACGATGCTCACAAAGTTGTCGTTTGCCAGAGTTTCAACCGTTGGATCGTGCTGAAATTTTGCCAGATTATTCAAGACTCATAGGGCTTTACTTTGAACGGTTGGATCGTCGTTCTGAGCTTCGGTGGATGAGATATCGCTGTCGCACAGAACCTGCAAAACTAAAATCTGCTACTATGGTCTGCTGTCTTTGGTGGTATCTTTTGCTTCGTGTCATTACCTCTCCTAATCTCTAATTGTTAATGTTGTTTTTCCGCTATTGGACACATATTTAAGACTATTTTTGTTCACTATTTTAGACCGAATTCGTGACTGTTTTTAGGCTAGAATTGTGACTGATTTATGATAAATTTGTGAACATCATTGGGTTGTTTTCTTGAATTCTTTGATGGATAAAAACATGCATCAATTAGAAGTTTGTGAGTTGATTTTTGTCATGAACTAAATTATCTTAGGCAAGGGTTAGGTTGTTTTAATGTAATTTTGGATTAAATTTATGGTTGATGCCATTAATTGAATTTATGAAATTTTATTAAATTTAACGGTGCATGAGAATTAAAATTGGCCTTTTTAACTTCTCTATAATTCATAAACTTGGGAAAACTAATGAATTAGAAAACTAAAATTTCATTCTAGGATTATTGAGTTGATTAGGGATAATTAACCCACCTAGAACCTAAAATCATGGGCATAATTTAGATCACAATTGGGAAATTGTAGGTTTTAAAACTTAGTGATTTTGGAAAGAATCATTTGAATGCATGTGTAGGTAAATTCAAGGCATCACTCAAAATTTATTCAAATCGAACATTAGAACTCTAACCTAACCCGAGCCTATTTTTCATTACAAATCTCATCTCTTGTATCTGCCTTCTTGTTTGCATTCTCCTCTCCCCACATTTAAATTCATTTATTTTCTTCTGTCTTATCTTATCTTTCTTACTTATCAATTTATTTATTTACAACAATAATTTGCACATTCATGCATTGCACTAAAATAAGGAAAATTTGCTAGAACACTCACTAATTTAGGTCTAACTAGTCCTCGTGGGATCGATACTTTTAACTTATCACTTGCTGCTCTCGACCGTGTATACTTGCACGTCGTAAAAGTGTCTGAGTCTCATTCTAATTTGCATTAGTTTAGGGCACTCGATATTTTCGCACCAAGTTTTTGGAGCCGTTGCCGGGGACTAGTTTAGATTCTTATTTTGTTTGAGTGGATTTTAGCATTTTATTCTTGTTTTTCTTGTTGGGTGTGTCTTGTTATCTTTGTTTTGTATTTTTTATATTTGTTGAGTCTTGGTTATTCTTTTTGGTTGTGTTGGTGCCTATTGTGTTTGTTGAGCCTGTTATAATTGATTTATTATTTTTTTATGGCTTATGATAACTTTGGGTGGTCTTCTGTGCCTAATGAGCAAACACAATATAGTTCTTTGTCTTATGATCATCCATTTGCCAATTTAGAGTCTTCTAGTGAGAGGTATGGATCTTATGGCTACCAAATGCCTAATTACTATCATACTAATCCTATGACTTATGGGAATCCTATGTGTGATAATAATCAGAGCAATTGGGCCTATGAACCATATCCTAGGGGTTTTGAGCCATATCCTCCCTATATTTAAGAAACCCAGGTAGAAGACGAATCTTCCCTTAAAATGTTGTTATTAGAATATATGAGAACCACAGAAGAGAGGAATAAGCAAATAGAAGAGATGAATAATCAAATAGGGGAGTCAATTCAACGCCTAACGGATACACTTGTCTCCCTCAGAGAACAAATGTATTTAGACTCTTCTGAGGTTGAACACCCTAGGGAAGATAGTGAAGGAGGACCCACACCCTTAGATAGTACGGTGAGTCACTTGATCACTGACCCACTGATAGACCCACAGGATCCTAGTCCTTCACATTTTTCTGAGTATAGGCATTTAGAGAATTTTGCTTTAGATGTAAAAGAACTAGAACCTGTTAGCACACACCAGGATAGAGTTAGTGAGAGTGTGGAAGAAGTCGAGCCTGTTGAGTTAGGCCAGGAGGTAGAGTGTGAGGCTTTTGAGTCTATGTCAGTTCTATCTTCTGATTTTTCTCTTATTGGTGAGTGTTTTTCTTTCTATTCTCTCGAGTCAGTGTCTTTGTGTGAGTCTGTTTATTTTCCTGTTTTTCCTTCTTTTCTCTTATCAAACAAAAAACCAAAAAATGTTTACTTTGTTGTTTTTCCTTATTTTCTTTTAATATATAAAAAATCAAAAAATATATATGTTTCGGGCTCTCACGAGAAGCTAGTATTCTTGCTAGCTCTAATTTGTTTTGTAGATTCAAGAAAGAGAGGCCCGAAGAAGTGGGAGAATTTTTATGTACCTTGACAAGCCCACGTATACTACGTCAAGCTAATGGCGTTACACAAGCGCTTCTTGGGAGGCAACCCAAAGTTTATTTCGTTTGTTTCGTTTTTATTTTCTATTTTTTAATTTTTTTTCTTTTGTTTCATTTTTAGTTATTTTTGTTTTTAAATAAATAACCCTTGCCTATCTTGCAGCTCCCTTAGGGTTTGTTGATATGCGCTGCAGTGGAGGTCTCCTCAATTCAGGGCAGTATCGTTCTCCCTTCCATCTATATTTATTGTCTTTAAGCATGCTTAAGTGAGTAGATTATACATTAAGGACAATGTGTGCTTTAAAAATTAGGGAGGGATGTGTTGTACTGAATCTGATTTTGGGCTTAATTGAAAATTTTTCTATTGATGAGACTGTGCTGCTAGAGTATATAGGGTGTTGCATGCCTCTGTGTTTATAAAGTTATTTACTTGCTTTAGGACTTCAAAATGATCTATTTTGACTACTGGATTCCATGTTAGTTGTTGGTTTCATGGTCTTTGATATGCATGATGTAGGTAGTTGATTCATTATGTTTAAGCAAGTAAAAATAGAAAAATGGTTGTTGTCCCTTGTTTAAAAATTAAGTTTCTCATGTGTTTTTATGGTAAAAGTGTGATGTCTTTTGTAGAAACTTGGTATGCATCTCCATGAAAATAAAAAGTTAAGGTCAAATCTCAGGGTTAATGAAAATAAGAGTTGTTGCTTGTGTTCGAGGCAAGAGTATCCTATCTTGTTTGGTGTTTCTCAAGGTCAAGCTTGTCATTAGGGTTCTTTAGTGCGCTTATGGTTAGTATGTCAATCAAAGTAGTTAGGATTCAACTCCTGATCCAAAAAGTTTCGAAAACTAGAAGCCATGACAAGTTAGGTAACCCATACATTTTTTTTTTAGAACACTCCAAAATTAGTAAACTTCAAATTTGTGATCATTCCAAGTTTGGGGGAGTTACCCGATTCTCCCTAACTCAATGAGGACATTGAGTACTCTAAGTTTGGGGGAAAGGTAAATTCTTCGTGTTTATTTTTAAGGAAAAAGAGAAAAAAAAAAAAAGAGTGTGCAAACCTTCCATTTCCCTAAAACTTTGTTGGGCTAGAAAAAAATATGCTACTTATTTTGTTATTTAGAGTCGATTCTCAGCAACTTGGTGCTCGATGTCAGGGGGTCTGGGCATTAACCATGTTGGCCTCTTGGAGCGAAGGTATCAAGCAAGAAGCCTATTCCCATTGCTTAGGTGTGTTGCGCTAACCACGTGTGCCATTCTAAGAACTACGGGAAGTCCCATTGCTTAGGTGTGCTGCGCTAAACACGTGTGCCATTCTAAGAACTACGGGAGAGTCAAAAAAATATATAAAAATAAAAAAGTAAAAAAAATAAAAATCTTGCCCTTAGCAGTGAGTTTTATGAAAATTGAGGGGAGTAATGCACATATCTATTTAAAAAAAATAAAATATATAAAAAAAATAAAAATGAATGATCATTAAATTGTAGCCATGCGAGTTTTGGAGTCTGACTTATTTTTAACTATGGGTTGCTTGATTTAAATGATTAGGATTCTAGTGGTTGAGCTTGAGGATAGGTGTTGAATCCTGGTTGGTTTGCTCTTGGATATTGATGCATAAGTGTAGTTAGGAAACCCTAGGTGAGCCACTTAGAGAGCATTGAATGAATGGTGACTTGTAGCATAGAGCATAAGTACTCAATTTTTTTTAATTAACTCAAATGATTTCAGTCTTTAAAGGACTTTAATATCTTTAGGGAATAGAACTCATTGAGGACAATGAGTAGTTCAAGTTTGGGGGTTTGATAACTCACCATAAGGGAGTTATTTTACTAGAATTTTAGTATTTAATCCACTTGAATTGCATTTAATTTAGTGATCCTCATGTTATTTTATCCCTAAATAACATGTGTTAGCTTTGAATCTTGAATTTAAGCATTAGGTGCAAAAAGAATTAATTTTGATGTTTTTGTGCTTTAATTCAAGAAATTTAAGGAAACAAGCTAACGGTTGATTAATGACCGAAATTTGAGATTTTTCTTAACTCCAAAAATCCTTGCATATTTAGTTTGATTTATAATTGACTTCATTAATTTATTTGGGATTTTCTGTGTGCAGGAGATGTTTAAAAATTACAAGAGTCTCTAAGGGCATTTTAGACATTTTACCCGAAGGTAATATGGTCTTTTACCCTTAAGGGTATTTTTTTAATTTGTGGAGTTAGGGCAACACCATCTTGCATAAGAAGGCTAGGGTTTACAAGTGGAGGGGAGAAGGAGTAGTCGCAAAAAAAGGAAGAGACCGAGAGAGAACGGGCGATTGCTACAGCAAAGGTGTGCATTGGAGAGGAAAATCGTGAAGGTCTCATTGATGTAGCAATCGTATGAGTGAGGAAAAATTGAAGATTCAGGGTGTTATTGTTGTAGCAAAACCGAGAGGCCATTGTTGTAACAAAATTGAGAGTGCAGTTCGATTTTCACAGATGTCATTCACGAAATTTTTGATTATCGGCGATCCAACCGTTGGATTTTACTAAAACTTTGTCAGCCTGTTGAGGACTCATAGAGCTCCCATTTGAACGGTTGGATCGTGGTTTTGAGCTTCCCTGTGTCAGATATCGCAGTCACATTGGGCGACAACAGCAGTTCGGTTTTTCACAGACGATGCTCACAAAGTTGTCGTTTGCCAGAGTTTCAACCGTTGGATCGTGCTGAAATTTTGCCAGATTATTCAAGACTCATAGGGCTTTACTTTGAACGGTTGGATCGTCGTTCTGAGCTTCGGTGGATGAGATATCGCTGTCGCACAGAACCTGCAAAACTAAAATCTGCTACTATGGTCTGCTGTCTTTGGTGGTATCTTTTGCTTCGTGTCATTACCTCTCCTAATCTCTAATTGTTAATGTTGTTTTTCCGCTATTGGACACATATTTAAGACTATTTTTGTTCACTATTTTAGACCGAATTCGTGACTGTTTTTAGGCTAGAATTGTGACTGATTTATGATAAATTTGTGAACATCATTGGGTTGTTTTCTTGAATTCTTTGATGGATAAAAACATGCATCAATTAGAAGTTTGTGAGTTGATTTTTGTCATGAACTAAATTATCTTAGGCAAGGGTTAGGTTGTTTTAATGTAATTTTGGATTAAATTTATGGTTGATGCCATTAATTGAATTTATGAAATTTTATTAAATTTAACGGTGCATGAGAATTAAAATTGGCCTTTTTAACTTCTCTATAATTCATAAACTTGGGAAAACTAATGAATTAGAAAACTAAAATTTCATTCTAGGATTATTGAGTTGATTAGGATAATTAACCCACCTAGAACCTAAAATCATGGGCATAATTTAGATCACAATTGGGAAATTGTAGGTTTTAAAACTTAGTGATTTTGGAAAGAATCATTTGAATGCATGTGTAGGTAAATTCAAGGCATCACTCAAAATTTATTCAAATCGAACATTAGAACTCTAACCTAACCTTGAGCCTATTTTTCATTACAAATCTCATCTCTTGTATCCGCTTCTTGTTTGCATTCTCCTCTCCCACATTTAAATTCATTTATTTTCTTCTGTCTTATCTTATCTTTCTTACTTATCAATTTATTTATTTACAACAATAATTTGCACATTCATGCATTGCACTAAAATAAGGAAAATTTGCTAGAACACTCACTAATTTAGGTCTAACTAGTCCTCGTGGGATCGATACTTTTAACTTATCACTTGCTGCTCTCGACCGTGTATACTTGCACGTCGTAAAAGTGTCGGGGTTTTATTCTAATTTGCATTAGTTTAGGGCATCCGATATTTTTGCATCAGGGATGTCCGGCCCACGTGTTGGTGTCAAACCCGAAAAATTGGAACCCTGTTCGAAATTGTGCCTATTCGTAGGTTACCCTAAAGGGACTAGGGGTGGTATGTTTTACGATCCTAAGGAAAATAGGATGCTTGTGTCGACAAACGCCACTTTCCTAGAGGAAGACCACGTGTTGTGTTGAATGAAATGGGCAGTACATCAGCAAGAGTTGCTGATAGGGCTAGTAACGTCAACAAGTGTTGTTGATTCTAGCACGTCTAGTCAAATCTGTTCCCAAGAGTTGGGAATGCCTCGACGTAGTGGGAGGGTCGTGAGACACCGATCGCTACATGGGTTTAAATTGAAACCTCGCTTGTCGCTCCCCGATGATGATCGTGAGGATCCAATGACCTATGACCAGGCAATGGTGGATGTTGACAAAGACGAGTGGATCAAAGCTATGGACCAGGAAATGGAGTCTATGTACTTCAATTCTGTATGGGAACTTGTGGATCAACCGGATGGGGTAAAACCTATTGGTTGCAAATGGATCTACAAAGCGTAAACGTGGCGTAGATGGGAAGGTGCGGACCTTCAAAGCCCGACTAGTGGCAAAGGGTTTTACCCAGTTGAAGGGGTTGACTATGAGGAAACCTTTTCACCGCTGCCATGGTAAAGTCGATCGAGATCCTTCCGCCCATTGTCGCGTATTATGACTACGAGGTATGGCGGATGGACGCCAAGACACCTTTACGAATGGCAAACTTGATGAGACCATCTACATGGACCACCCCAAAGGGTCCATTGCCCAAGGCCAAGAGCAAAAGGTTTGCCACTTCATAGGTCCATTTATGGGCTGAAACAAGTTTCGAGGTCTTGGAATATAAGGTTTGATGAGGCGATCAAATCTTATGGCTTTGATCAAAATGTCGACGAGCCTTGTGTCTACAAGAAAAACGTTGACAAAACTGTCGCATTTTTGGTGTTGTACGTGGACGATATTCTTCTCATTGGGAATGAGGTAGAATTTCTTCGACGTTAAGAAGTGGCTAGCTTCGCAATTCCAAATGAAAGATTTGGGAGAAGCTCAAGATGTTCTAGGTATCCGTATAGTCCGAACCGGAAGAACGAACGCCAGCCTTTTCTCGTGCATCTTATATTGACAAGATGTTGTCTAGCTATAAGATGCGTAAACTCCAAGAAGGGCTTGCTGCCTTTCAGGCATGAGGTTCACTTGTCTAAGGATCAATGTCCTAAGACTCCTCAAGATGTTGAGGATATGAGACGGATTCCATATGCTTCAACTGTAGGGAGCCTGATGTATGCCATGTTGTGTACTAGGCCCGACATCTGTTATGCAGTAGGAATTGTCAGTAGATATCAGTCCAATCTACGATTAGATCACTGGACAGCCGTAAAGGCAATCCTCAAGTATCTTAGGAGAACGAGGAACTACAGCTTAGTGTATGGTAGTGGGGATTTAATCCTTACGGGATACACGAATTCTGATTTTCAGACCGATAAGGATTCTAGAAAATCTACTTCGGGGTCAGCCTTCATTATGAATGGAGGAGCTGTAGTATGGCGAAGCATCAAGCAGGGATGCATCGCTGATTCCACTAATGGAAGCGGAGTATGTTGCGGCTTGTGAAGCTGCAAAGGAAGCTGTTTGGCTTAGGAAGTTCATGACAGATTTGGAAATCCAAATATGAACTTGCCGATCACACTGTTCTGTGATAACAGTGGTGCAGTAGCCAACTCACGTGAGCCTTGGAGCCATAAGAGAGGCAAACACATTGAGCGCAAGTATCATCTGATACGGCAGATTGTGCACCGCGGAGACGTGACGGTCACGCAGATAGCTTCGGAGCACAACGTAGCTGATCCATTTACAAAGCCCCTCACGGCTAAGGTGTTTGAGGGTCACCTAGAGAGTCTAGATCTTCGAGAGCTTCCTGACTAAGGCAAGTGGGAGATGTGTAAACGGGTATTCATTGCCTTAGTTTATTGTATTACTTTATTCTAATTTATGTACATTTCATAAATGTATTTTCTCCACTAGCTTAGTCCAAGTGGGAGTTTGTTGGGATTTTTGTCCTAATCTCGTGTTTGTAATATATTGTTTGAAATTAATAAGACTTATTCATTTCATCACTTTGTGTCTCGCAATATTTATAAACTTTTCCAATAAACTAAGCTCCAGGGTCATTGAATTCATGAGAGAACTAGAACTTGAACGGTGTGTAGTGGACACACAGGGAGGATCACGTTCGAGTTAATGACCCGAACGGTCTACAATATATGGATAGAGTTAGAGACCTAATCCTAGATACACTGTGGATGCGACCCGCTTTGTATTAGATACAAACGAGGTGATCTGACTCGTTCATGTGGTTGACATGCGAGTGGGGGCATCCTGTGCAATGAGATTCTACAAGACCGGACCGTGAATTATTAGACCTACTGATGTAACAACGTTGACAGTAATGACTGATAACTTCGTAGATGACAATTAGTGACTCGACCTGAATCCTGAGCGTGTTACGGACTCTTGTCTGCGAGGGTCTGTTCTTTGACTAGTACGGGTGAGGGTGGTCACAGTTACTCGCCCAATATGCCTATCTTCTCAGGGATAGAACCAAGTAGGGAGCTGGGAACTTAACTACGTGAGAAGGAATTCACTCGTTCTCGCCTTTAGGGAAACTAGAGGGGTTGTTCCCTTAAGTGCTGTCTCTAGGGCTTGGACAACGAGCGCCCACCTTCTCACTGTCCCGAGAAGGGTGTTGTGCATGGTTGGATCATCACAATATGTTATTCATTAGAGGAGCAGTGGGGACTTAAGGAACAAGAGGTAGACACAGGGGTAAAACAGTAATTTGACCCAGTCGTGTTTTACGAACACCGTGAAGGGTCGACTCATGGGTATTGGTTATATCCGTGGACACGTAATATTCTGCACTGACGGGAGTGCAGCTACGGGCTATAGTGGAGTGTTACCGTAGCTAATGAATGTTGGTTAACCGGGTCAAAGAGTTTGACAGGTTAATCTCGGATCATTGGAGCCCGTCACTGTAGGTCCATTAGGTCCCTCGGTTGGCTCAATCTGGGTTAGAAGAAGGGTAAATATTTTGGTATGAAATTGAAGTGTTCAATTTCACTTTAAGGGCATTTATGTCATTTATATGAGATATGAATGATATAATATATAGTTTAATGTGAATGAGATTCATAATAAACTATAGGTTAGCCTAATTGTTGAATTAGGGCTAATTGGAGAATTTGATTGAGAGAAATTAAATTGGATGTGATTCAATTTAATTAATCCACAATTATTGCAAATGAGATTTGCCATATGAGATATGAGATATCTTATATTATGTGGTTATGCAAATGAGATTTGCATAACCTATGGTTGTGGTAAAGTGGTAATAATGAGAAGATATTAACTCCTTCATTCCACTATTTAAACCCTTTGCAAGAAGGGAATGGTAAGCTAACTTCACATTTTTTGATTTTGATCAAAGAGAAGAAACTAGAATTCTCTCTACTCTCTCATTTCTCCTCCCTCTCCAAAACACAAACAAGTTCCCACCAACTTCCCTTCTCCAAAAGAGAACAACCGAGAAGACCATTTGGTGGTGTTTGGGATCCATTTGTGGGAAGAATTCGTTGAGATCGAGTAGCATGAAGAGTTCGTGATCAGAGGAAGAAATTGCTGAGTTTGTCTACAACAAGTAAGTAAAACGTCTTCTTGTTGTAAATTTCTTCTTCTTTAAGCATGTTTACCCTAGGTCTAAGTGTTAGATCGATTTTAATAAATACAAGTTGCATAATGATACCTCAACGATTGAATCATCTTCCGCTGCGCGGGGATTTTTCATTCCCTCCAATATATAGGGAAATAGGATGGAAATGACCATCCTACCCCTCGTTTATTCTCTCTTTAGTATATAGTTTATATATGAATCTAATTCACATTAAAACTATATATTGTATCAATTATATATCATATATAATTGATATAACACCTCATGTATGAAATTGAACACTTCAATTTCATTCCTAACTTTATATCCTCAATATTACCATATTGAGCCAACGGAGGGACCTAATGGACCTACAGTTCATGAGCTCCAATGATGTGAGATTAACTGATCGAACTCTTTGATCCAGTTAATCAATATTCATTAACCACAAGTCACTCTATTATAGACTTGTAGCTGCACTCTCCTCACTGTAGATAATATTGTGTCCACTGATATAGTCATTACCCATGAGTCGACCCTTCACAGGTTGTTCGTAATCACGGCTGGGTCAAATTACCATTTTACCCCAGTGATTACCTCTTTGCTCCTTAAGCACCACTGATCCTCTAATGAACAACAAGTCTCAGGTTCTACCTTAGACTCATACCCTCATAGAGGGCGGGGCCCCGTTGTTCAAGACCTGAAGTCAGTTCTTAAGGGAACAACCTCTCTAATTCCTTAGTGTAGGAATGAGTGAATTCCATCTTGCACAGTGAAGTTCCTCTACCTACGAGGTTCTCATTCTCGAGAAGGTAGGCTTATTGAGTCGCCTGTGCCACTCTCACCCATACTAATCTCGAGGACAAACCCCTATAAGCGTGGAGTTCTTAACTTGTTCAGATTCTGGTCGAGTCACTAATGACCATCTATAAATTACTAGTCTTATCCTCATTAACGATGTTACATCTGCTCGGTTAGACTAATAATTTGTGATCCAGTCTTGTATGAACTATTCATACAGGATGCCCCCACTCGCATGTCAACTACATGAATTAGTTGGATTACCTCATTTGTACTAATTACAGAGTGGGCCGCATCCATGGTGTTACCAGAATGAGGTTTCCAACCTTATTCTTATACCATAGACTATTTAGGTTATATTCTTGAACTCAACCCAAATAGTGTCCACTACACTGATGTTCAAGATAAATGTTATAACCTTGGAGCTTAGTTTATTGGATTTATAAAGTAAGACTGTAATTCTATCAAAACAAATAACACTTTATTTAATTGATCAAAATTACACAAGTTTAGGGCATAAATCCCAACAAAAATAGTAACCACTAGATGTAACTCCGTTGACTAGTTAGGTTTCTATTTCACTAGGATGACCTTGGCAACTTGATCTCAATCCTGAGCAGGTTACGAACTCCTATTTGCGAGGGATTGTCCTTTGACTAGTATGGGTGAGAGTGGCCAAATTCGCCGAGTCAATAAGCCTACCTTCTTGGGGACAAGACCGAGTGAGCAACTTGGCACTTAGCCAAGCAAGATGGAATTCACTCTTTTCTGCCTACTAGGGTAAGTAGAGGAATGTTCTCTTAAGTGGTGTCTCCGGGACTTGAACAAAGGGCCCGACCCTCTCATTGGCCCGAGAGGGCCTTCTGTTTGTTGGTAGGACCACAAACAAATTGTTCATTAGAGGAGCACTGGTACTTAAGGTACAAGATGTAACCTGTGGTAAAACGGTAATTTGACGCAAATTTGTTTACGAACATTCGTGAAGGATTGACTTACTGTTATTGGTCAATATCCGTGGACACACAAATATATCTACAGTGAGAAGAGTGCAGCTGTGAGACTTTAGTGGAGTGCTCCCGCAGTTAACGAATGTTGACTAGGAGATTAATGAGATTAACCGAGTAATCTCGTATCATTGGAGCTTCTGATCTGTAGGTCCATTAGGTTCACCTTCTAGCTCGTAAAGGGTTCTTAGATCGTTTTGAATATGAAATGTTCAAATTCATTAGAGAATAAATTTAATGTATATAGATACGATATAATATATAGTTTTAGAACTATATATTATAAATTTAATGTGAATATGATTCATATTAAATTATGTGAGAGAATTCAATATTTGAAAGAGTTCAAATATTTAATTTAAATGTGAATATGATTCATATGTAAAACTATAGGTTAAAATTTAACGTGCATTAGATGTACATTAAAACTATAGGTTAGATGGAAAAATATGATTTAATCTTAATTAAATATAAGATGTTTAATTTGATTAATTAATTATGATTCAATTAATATATATAATAATTAATTAGATTAATTATTATTGTTATTTAATATTATTATTAAATTAATGGGAACGTATCAGGAGGACACGCTCCCCACTTCCCACCAACTCCCAATCGATAGGGAGTGGGGGAAGTTATCCCTCGAGAAATAGCTTCTTCTCTTTGTAGAGAAGGGGTTGTTCAATCGATCATTTTTTTCTAGTGAGTGCATTTGGTGAAATTGCTCTCTCAAGAATTCTCTCTCTCTCAATTCCCTTTTCTGTTCTTCCAAAAAGTTGGAATACCTTCCCACCGAGGTAAGATCTAAGTGGTACTCAGAGGATAGGAGGTTCTCACTACTGGTGTTGTCCTGTTGGAAAAAACAGAGAAGTAGCTTTCCAGTTCCTGTGTTGTTGTTTCTCTTGGAAGCAAGGAGTTGTTGTTGGATAAACTACAAAGGTATTATTTCTAATTCCCTTTCAGTTTAGTTATTTTATAAAGTATGTTTGCATGATTAAATTCATGTCTAATTAGATTAGAAATGTATGTTTGTTCTATTTTTTTCAATGTATTGGTTTTTGCTTTTCAACCAAAAACAAACTTGCAATTACGATTCCAAAACACGTTTCTGCTGCTCAAGGTGATCAAATCTCCTTCAATTGGTATCAGAGCAATGCTTGATTTGTTTTGGTTGAAACAAAATTGCATTGGATTAGGTGGGAATTGCATTTGGTTTGCTGTAAAACTATTTAGGAATTTTTTGCCTTAGTTTTCTTTTGATTTGATCAAATTAAATGTAAAGGCTCCTGTGTTTTTAGGCAATTAAGTGCATAATCGAATCTGTAATCGAGTTAAGAGTCGTTCGGGACCAATTTCGTGCAATTTGGATGAGTTTCGAAGGAGAATTCGATGTTTGAAGCTGCTGTGTTTGAAGGAAAATGAAGTTCGATTGATGTTCTCTTAAAAAAGAAACTAGACATTATGGTCCTACACACGTTCAATTGTGCATTTTTTCCCAACATGCGTCTTTATCAGGAACATAAGTTTGATTTTCACACAGAGAAGTGTGTCTTTCATGGTCTTAGTCCACAACACAAAGGGTACAAGTGCCTCAGTTCCTCAGGTAAACTGTACATTTCTCGTGATGTTCGTTTTAATGAGCATGATTTCCCTTTCTCCACAGGTTTTGTAGCCTCTTGTTATGAAGTGACATTACCTGCTTATCCTGACTGTGATCTTACACATAACAAGTGGTTCCCTACACTGCCTATTCTCCATTCTCCCACTTCACCTTCCCCGGAAGACCACAATGGTTCTATGTCCTCCTTTCAGCCTCCAACTACTGTTGGTTTGTCAAATCCCTTACCTATCCGATACCTGCTCCCAATCTCATTCCTTATGTCTTCATCCTGAGCCTTCACACTTACCTATTCAACAACTGCCATTACCCTCTAGCTCTATTCAATCCACCACTCCTTCACCTTCTAATATGCGTCCAACTCCCTCTCACCCCATGGTCACTCGAGGAAAGGCAGGGGTGTTCAAACCAAAAGTTCGGCTCTCTCAATAATCTCAAAGTGATTATTCTGTGACTGAACCAACTAAGGTCAAGGATGCTTTGGCAACTCCTCAATGGAAAGTTGCGATGGATGAGGAGTACAATGCTCTCATTCGTAATGAGACTTGGCATCTGATTCCACCAAATGAGTCATTCAGTATGGTGGGCAATAAATGGATTTACCGAATTAAGAGGAATGTTGATGGGACCATTCAGCGATACAAGGACAGACTTGTGGCCAAGGGCTTTCATCAAAGCCCTGACGTTGATTTCTTTGAGACCTTCAACCCCATGGTCAATGCCTCAACGATCAGAATTGTTTTGAGTGGGGTTGTCTCCAATGGTTAGAAGATGCGACAATTCGACTTCAACAATGCGTTTTTGAATGGTCGGCTTGATGAAGATGTCTATATGACCCAACCGCCTGACTTTGTCCATCCCATGTTTACTGATTACATTTGCAAACTAAACAAAGCTATTTATGGCTTGAAATAGGCTCCTCACACATGGAACACCACGCTAAAACAAACACTAGTGTCATGGGGTTTTGTCAACTCTGACTTTTCCATGTTCATCCTACGATCAGGTACCTCATTGCTTTTACTTCTTGTATATGTGGATGATGTTATAGTCACTGGGAACAATGATACTCTGCTGCAAAAACTAGTTGAAACAGTCAGTTTGTTTTGAAAGATCTAGGTGCAATTAGCTATTTTCTTGGTGTTCAAATTCATTATTTGGACTCTGGAATTATGTTAAACTAATCGAAATATATAGATGATCTTCTGGATAAACTTCAACTGACTAGATTGAAGCAAATCCTGACTAGTGTGGTTGATAAGTCCTTGTCTTTATATGATGGCTCACTTTTGTCAATCCGTTTATTTATAGAAGCACCTTAGATACACTTCAGTAATTGACTAATACTAGACCCGACATCTCCTACATTGCCAATCATTTAAGTCAATTCTTGAAGTCTCCTACTAATACACATTGGAAGGTTGTTAAACGAGTATTGAGGTACATCAATGGCACCAAATATTATGGCTTGTTCATTCCCTCTAGTGTTGATGTCAATATACATGCCTTTTCCGATGTTGATAGGGCATCTAATGTGGATGATTAGAAGTCTATAGCTACTTATTGTGTGTTTGTTGGTGATGCCTTAGGTTCGTGGTCATCTAAAAAGCAGAGTGTGGTCGCACAATCCCGTACGGAGTCAGAGTATCGAGCTTTGTCTCATGCTACAGTAGAGGCCATATGGATCAACCAACTTTTACATGAGTTAGGCATCTCTTCCTCAACAACTCCGGTTGTTTGGTGTGACAACTTAAGTGTTGATACACTCATTGAAAAATCTCGTGTTTCATGCTAGAACGAAGCATGTTGAGATAGATGTTCACTTTGTTCGTGATCAAGTAATAAATGGAAAGCTCTATGTTCGGTATGTCCCATCATCTGACCAACTTGCAAACTGCCTTACTAAATCTCTTTCTCATTCTCAATTTTAGTTGATTCGTTCCAAACTCGGGATAATAAAATTACTCGCTCGTTTGAGAGGGGATGTTAAGGTTAACACACCATTGAAAGAAAGTTTCCGAAGGTGTCAGCCCAACAACAACAACCCAAGCCCAAGTATAGAATAAGCCTTGGCTAAAAACCCAGTACAATGCTTGTCTGAAGTCATCCAAAATGTTCGTTAAATAACCCCTGTATTAGACGTTTTGTCTAGTGTCAGTTGACTAGTATCTAAATATCTTTTCTTTCTGCTTAATTCTTGCCCTAATCTAGGGCCTCATACTATTTATTTATTCGTTGTACTCCCATCTTTTAGTGGAAAATAATATACAAAGAAATCATCTATTCATCGTCCTTTTATCGATCTTGTCTCCACCCAAACTTCTTTTTGACGAGGTTTCTCACATATATATGCTTAATCAACCTTAGTTTTGGATTACTCATACCTTAAATGTCTTTGATAAGTAAAAGTAGGCTTCTTTGGATGTCGACACTCGTATTCGAGTAGAACGACTTTGATCTTGTGACCCACACACTCTGGCAACCGGATCTGAAAGTGTTGAGGGCTTATACACTATTTTGATAAGGACCCAAGCGATTTTCAACTCCTCAGTAAAAATCAATTGGGTGTTGTCTTGCTTTAATTCATTTAAGTGTTGGAATTAGCTTCTAATTGATTCACATTTGTTAGGCACATCAAATAAATATATAATCTGTACCACAAATAATTTTTAATATAGTGGCATGGTCGTTCCACAAGGACGTGTGTGCAGTATTTTCACAATCATCTTGTTCATTCATATAAATCTAACATAGGGGTGGGTTGGTGTAATAAAGGTAAACATGCAAAAATTAAAGGCAAAAAGTAAACAATCAGGAAAACAAACCGAGAAATTGATAAACTAACCAGATATCAATTCGTTGGGTCACGCTAGGTTGCTATTTTTGTAATGTCAATCACAAGTATGAAGGGTCAAATTCAATTAACTTTTTATTCTATATTCACCTATCAAATAGGAAAAACCAATGAACTCTTAATTGATTCTAGGATGGTTTAATTAACATGCAATTAAACTGAAAACTAATCCAAACCTAGGGATGGTACTAATCTTTTGTCAGGGACTATCACATGTCATACTAGGGATCGATCGTTTAAGCTCTAAAACTAACCAAGATTATCAAATTACTCAATTTAACCTAAGCGACAAGTCAAGATTAAACCTTGCACTTTGGTTTCTCTTTAAGTGTTAGGCTCATTAAGTCGTTGATGACCGCTCTAAGTGTTGGGTTTGTGCTCTAAAACTCGTAATTTGTATTTTTGTTCTAATTATTGTAATAAAGAGTTATTATTTCAATAAAAAGTTATTGTTCGTTATTTACTATATTGTCCTTTATCTTAACCCTAAATTCAATAAACTAAACATCCAAGGTTGTAAAATGTCTCTTGAGATGAATATAGTGTATGTATAAAGGATCTCGGTTCGAGATACAACCTAAAGGGTCTATAGTAAGGGGATAAGGTTTGGGTACCTTACCCTAGTAACACTTTGGATGTGACCCACTTTGTATATGATACAAACACTGGGATCCTAATGTGTTCGTGTAGATGACATGTGAGTGAGGATATCCTATGTAATGAGATTACATAAGACCAGACCGTGAAATAGTAACCACTAGATGTAACTCCGTTGACTAGCTAGGTTTCTATTTCACTAGGATGACGTAGGCAACTTGATCTCAATCCTGAGTAGGTTACAAACTCCTGTTTGCGAGGGATTGTCCTTTGACTAGTATGGGTGAGAGTGGCCAGATTTGTCGACTCGATATGCCTACCTTCTTGGGGACAAAACCGAGTGAGCAACTGGAGACTTAGCTTAGCAAGATGGAATTCACTCCTCGACTACTAGGGTAAGTAGATGAATGTTCCCTTAAGTTGTGTCTCTGAGACTTTAACAAAGGGTCCGACCCTCTCATTGGCCCGAGAGTGACTTCTGTTTGTTGGTAGGACCACAAACAAATTGTTCATTAAAGGAGCATTGGTACTTAATGTACAAGATGTAACCCAGGGGTAAAATGGTAATTTAATCCAGCTGGTGTTACGAACATTCGTGAAGGATTGACTAGCAATTATTGGTCAATATTCGTGGACACAGAAATATATCTGCAGTGAGAAGAGTGCAGTTGCGGGACTTTAGTGGAGTGTTCCTGCAATTAACGAATGTTGATTATGAGGTTAATGAGATTAACCGAATGATATCTTAATATTGATTTTGAATTAAAATTAAATGAAAAATGAATGGATTTTCATGATTTTCATGAAAATCAACTTGGCAAGTTGCTCAATCCTCATCATTTTCAAAATTGGCCAAAATTGGCCACCTTCACCTCAATCCATCCTCATCACTATTGAGATGTCATTCTAATGAAGCTTGTTGGAGCTTTATATAATGGTAATTTGAGGTATTTTGATTGAATTTTGCAGAAAATTCTAAATATCCCGTTTTGTGACCTTTGGGGACTCTTCTTCCAAATTCTCTCAAACTAGGATTCCACAATCTGTTCCAAGGCCTGAGGATAGTAGGGAAGACACTAGCGGTTTTTCACGAAGTGTTCGTGTTGCAAATCGTCTACCGGGTGAAGAGAATTTGATCTTCAAATGTGAGTTTCTTAACTCCCAGCTTTTCCAGCTTTGAGCATGCATTTTATTTTGCAAAATTGATCAAATTAGAGTGTTCAAGATCCTAAATTGCTTATGTTTTCTTAATTTAGACTCTTTCAATTGGTATCAGAGCAATTTTGAGCACTCAATTTGATCTATTTTGTTATGTGGTAGGTGTTTTTTGAAATCTATTTTTTCTGGGCGTCTAAAGTGTTCTTCTGGATTTGACATTTAAATTGAGCATCAATTTGTGCTTTATTTTCAAATTTCTCAAGTGTGTTTGAGCATTAATGTGTGAAGAGTAATATGTAAAAGTTTCGGGTTGATTGGATTTCGGGAAGGCCTTCGATTTGATGAAAGAAATCAGGAAGGTTGCTGAAAACAAAAAACAGAGTATGTTGTTTTTCAATCTGCTACAGTAAACTTGTTGTTCAGCCCGTGATTTCAAATTGGAAAAGAAGAAGTTGACTTTTGCCCGTTGACTTTGACCGGTCCAATTGACTTTGATCGATTCAAGTCATTTTGGACAGGTTCAGCTCGATTGTGGTCCGATTCAGATATTTTTAGACTGGTTCTAACTATTTTGAGGTCGGTTTTTCCATTTTGGAGGTTTGTTTCATCATTTGAAGGTCAGGTTCAACCTTTTACAACCTGATTCAACCTTTTGAAGGTCCGGTTTACATATTTGCAAGTTGGTTCGACCCAAATTCGAAGAGTTCGAAGTGGTTCGATGTTAATTTTAGATTATTATTGTAATAATTTAGTTGTTTGCTTGCATTAGATGTCAAAACCAGACCATTTTAGTATGTTTAATTAATTATGCATTGTGAATGTATGTTTTAATTAAAATCCCTTATTGTATGTGCATAAAGTATGCTATATAGATTTTAAAATCTCACCATAGGAAGCATGCTCCATGCATTGAAAGTATGTTATAAGTGTTATAATATATAGTATGCATGTTTTTTGGGTTTCATAAGAATTAATATAAGAGTTATATTAATTTATGAAACAAATATTATATGTTTTAATTATAATTAATATAAGGGTTATATTAATTAAAAATTAAACATATACTTGCTATGCATTTATTCATGAGATAGATTTGTTATAAATGTATGTTTATTCATGTGATGAATGTTCAAGCAATTTATAACATAGAAATGCATGTAACCTAAGGTTAATTAATTAATTTTAAAATGGTTTTAGAACTGGAATTAATTAGATCTATGGTTATCTAGTTCTAATAATATTAGAATTAGGAAACCAATAATTTATAAACTTTGATTAAAGATAGACTCTGACTAAGGAAGGTTTTGGCTAGGTTGGGGTACTTAAGCTGACGGAAACTAACACCCTACACCGGGCCGACTTGTGAGTGAATTTAATATGGAGGTTTATAAATTATCTTTCGTGAGTGGCATTTATTAAAAGTTAATAAATTGAACTCATAGACCTAAGTTTATTAAATGGTTAATAGATTTAGGTAATTCCATTATAATTGTTATATTGGTAGACTTAGGTCATATTGTTTTAGCCGGAATATGCCTAAGTAAAAGTATACCCAAGCTATTTAAAATACTTAGTGGGAGTGAAAAGGTATATATGATATATCAATTTCCTCTTATATGATATATCAATTTCCTCTTACACTCTCCGAGAAGTTCACACCGTGAGATTTATGCTCGGCCTCGTGATGTCAATAGGGCATCCCCATTCGGATGGTGTTTGCATAAATCAAGAGCAAGGTGAATGGAGAAAGTATTTATAGTAAGTGAGAGAAGGAAGTGTGTCAACACGCCCTACAGTCTCCTCCATTAGGTTGGACCGTGAGATTCCTATGTTGCGCCTGCAGGTTGCCGGAAGTAGCACCATCCATTCGGAGGGATGTAACATGGGATTCGGAATAACTCAAACTCCAGAAATGGATAGGATCTCTTAGGTTCATTCTCAGCTTTGTCTCTCCAATTCGGTAGCATTGTTGGGGTCGACCTCTAAGGTCTGAAAATGGCGGGTCACTTACAAAAATTGTTAAGTGTTAGTAAATTCTTGACCAAAGTAGCGATAACTAGAATGCTATAGGAATAAGAGTTATTCCGGTATTAGCATTTAGTCAAGAATGTCTTGGTTTAGTGAAGGAGTGATTGACTGCCCCTCGGTAGCGGTTGCTCTGACTCACTGAAGTATCGTTGCAAAAACAATAATGAGTTTATGGGTACATTATTACTTTTGCTAAATTCTAGATTAGATAGGTTACAAGCAATTCACTAATATTCTTTTTCAGCATGTCGAGCTCTTTTATTCAGTTACTCGCCTTCGACAAACTTAACGGCGATAACTACGGAACCTGGAAATCAAACTTGAATACGATTCTTGTTGTTGATAATTTGAGGTTCGTCTTAACGGAGGAATATTCTCCCCCTCCCAGCTCGACTGCAAACCAAATTGTTCGAGATGCATATGACAGATGGATTAGGGCTAATGAGAAGGCCCGAGAACATGGTCATTGCGAAGGAGATCATGGGATATCGACTGCAAACCAAATTGTTCGCGAGTCTACATCTTAGCCAACATATCTGATGTGTTGTCTAAGAAGCATGAGAACATGGTCATTGCGAAGGAGATCATGGGATCATTGCAGGCGATGTTTGGACAATCGTCCTCATCGGTCCGCCATGATGCTCTCAAGTTCGTTTACAACTCCTGTATGAAGAAGGGAGCTTCTGTTAGGGAACATGTCCTTAACATGATGGTCCACTTCAATGTGGCAGAAGTAAATGGCGCTGTCATAGATTAGAAAAGTCTGGTTAGCTTCATTATGGAATCTCTTCAGAAGAGTTTCCTGCAATTCCGCACTAATGTGGTGATGAATAAAATAGAATATGACCTGACTACTCTTCTCAATGAGGTTCAGACTTTTGAATCCCTGATGAAATCAAAGGGAAAAGAGAAGGAGGCAAATGTTGTCACTTCGAAGAAGTTCCTAAGAGGATCGTCCTCAGGGACCAAGTCTGGTCCTTCTTTTTCCAAAAATAAAAGTATTCAGAAGAAGAAAAACGACAAAGGGAAGGGACAAGCTCCCACACGCAAGGCTAAGGCCGCAGGAAAATATTTCCATTGTGGTGGAGACGGGCACTGGAAGAGGAACTGCCCGAAATACCTTGCAGAAAAGAAAGTTGAAGGAAAAATAAGGTAAATATGATTTACTTGTTATTTAAACATGTTTAGTGGAACATGAGGATTGTGCCTGGATATTAGATTTAGGAGCCACTAACCATGTTTGTTCTTCTTTTTCAGGAAACTAGTTCCTGGTAGCAGCTTGCTGATGGGGAGATAACTCTTAGGGTTGAAACGGGAGAGGTTGTCTCGGCCAAAACAGTGGGAGTTGTGAAGTTGTTGTTTTGAGATAGATTCATTTTATTAGAAAATGTACTTTTGGTTCCTGGAATCAAAAGAAATCTTGTATCTATCTCTTGTTTGCTTGAACATATGTATAAAGTATCTTTTGTTCATAATGAAGCGTTCATTTGCAAATGAGGTGTACGAATATGTTCTGCTAAACTTTAAAACAACTTATACGTGTTAAGACCAACAGAGGTAAAAGCTATTTTGAACACTGAGAAGTTCAAAATAGTTGATACTCAAAATAAAAGGCAGAAGCTTTCTCCTAATACCTATCTTTGGCACTTCAGACTAGGCCACATTAATCTCAATAGGATTGGGATATTGGTCAAGAGTGGTCTCCTAAGTCAGTAAGAGGACAACACTTTACCACCATGTGAGTCCTGTCTTGAGGGAAAAATTACTAAAAGACTTTTTTCTGAAAAAGGTTATAGAGCCAAAGAGCCCTTGGAACTCATGCATTCAGATCTTTGTCATGTAAGGATTTGTACCTTAAAACTCGTAGTTTGTAATTTTGTTCTAATTATTGTAATAAAGTGTTATTATTTCAATAAACAGTTATTGTTCCTTATTTACGATATTTCCATTGTTTTAACCCTAAATTCAATAAACTAAACATTCAAGGCTGTAAAATGTATCTTGAACTGAATGTAGTGTACATATAAAGGATCTCGGTTCGAGATACAGCCTAAAGGGTCTATAGTAAGGGGATAAGGTTTGGGTACCTTACCCTAGTAACACTATGGATATGGCCCACTTTGAATATGATACAAACATTGTGATCCTAACGTGTACGTGTAGATGACATGTGAGTGGGGATATCCTATGTAATGAGATTACGTAAGACCGGACCGCGAAATATTAACCACTAGATGTAACTCCGTTGACTAGTTAGTTTTTATTTCATAAGGATAACCTAGGAAACTTGATCTCAATCCTGAGCGGGTTACGGACTACTGTTTTTTAGGGATTGTCCTTTGACTAGCATGGGTGAGTGGCCAGATTCGCCGACTCAATATGCCTACCTTCTTGGGGACAAGACCGAGTGAGCAACTAGGGATTAGCCTAGCAAGATGGAATTCACTCCTTCCTGCCTATTAGGGTAAGTAGATGAATGTTCACTTAAGTGGTGTCTCCTGGACTTGAACAAAGGGTCTGACCCTCTCATTGGCCCGAGAGAGACTTTTGTTTGTTGGTAGGACCACAGACAAATTGTTCATTAGAGGAGCACTGGTACTTAAGGTACAAGATGTAACCCAGGGGTAAAACGGTAATTTGACCCAGTTGGTATTACGAACATTCGTGAAGGATTGACTTGCTGTTATTGGTTAATATCCGTGGATACAGAAAAATATCTACAGTGAGAAGAGTGCAGCTGCGGGACTTTAGTGGAGTGTTCCTGCAGTTAACGAATGGTGATTAGAAGGTTAATGAGATGAACCGAATAATTTCGTATCGTTGGAGCTTCTGATCTGTAGGTCCATTAGGTCCACCTTCTAGCTCGTAAAGGGTTCTTAGATCGTTTGAATTTGAAATGTTCAAATCCACTAGAGAATAAATTTAATGTATATAGATACGATATAATGTTTTGGAACTTTAATATTATAAATTTAATTTGAATATGATTCATATTAAATTATATTTGAGAATTAAATATTTGAAAGAGTTCAAATATTAAATTTAAATGTGAATGTGGTTTATATTTGAAAACTATAGGTTAAAATTTAATGTGCATTGGATGTGCATTAAAACTATAGATTAAGGGGTAAAATGATTAAATGAGATTTAATCATATTTTATAATATGGTATTTAATTAAATATGATTTAATTAAATAAATTAATTTGATTAATTCTATTAATTAATTATTTATTGATCCATACAAATACCATCCGAAGGGGGATGCTCCCATTTTCGCCACGAGGCCGAGTATGGATCTCACGGTGCGAACTTTAACGGAGATTTGTGGTCGGAAAATTAAATGTATCTTATACACTTTATTTTTTCCCACTCAACACTTTATATTTTTCGGGATTGACCTAGATAAACCGGCTAAAATTTACCTAAGTCTATCAATATAACTCTTATATTGATTTAGCCAGTTTATAATCACATTATTACCTTAGGTCTATGTGAGTAAATTAATCAACTTTTAATGAACAACACTCATGATAATATAACCTAAGAATCTCCAGACCGAATTCACTCCCAGGTCGGTTTCAAGGTAGGGGTGTTCCGCAAGCGCCAACTTAAATACCCTAGCCTTAGACAAAACCTTTCTTAGACAGAGTTACTTATCAGTCACAATTCAAAGGTCATATTTTAATTTCCTAATTCTAATTTTATTAGAACTAGAAAACTAAGTCTAATTACTCAAGTTCTAAACAATTTAAAACTAATAATTAACTTAGGTTACATGCATTTCTAAGTTATAGTGCTTGATCATTCATCACATGAATAACTATAGACTATAACAAATATTCATCACATGAAATTAAATGCATGAACATACTTTTAATCTAAGAAATATAACTCTTATGTTAAATAAATTAAAACATGCTTTAATTATATTATAACACTTATAATATAACCTATCATGCATACTATATATTATAACACTTATAATATAAAATGATGCATGAAATGTTTAACCTAAGGTGGGTTTTTAAATCTATATGACATACATTATGCACATAGAAATAAGTAAATCATACATCTCATGCATAAAATAATTAAATAGCAAAAATTAGACAGATTTTGGCACTTAGGGGCATTAAATAAATTAATTAACATTAATATAACAATTATATTCATAAATTTAATTAAAATAAATTAGTTAATTACATTTTACAAAAAAATAAAATAAAATACGAATTAAATAACTGCCCACGATGAGGAGAAGCTGCCTCACGCCCACGTTGCTCGAGAACTGCCCGCGAATTGCACACTAACGCACGCAGCGTTGCAACGTTGTCCTGCAGCGCACCTTGCTCCGGCGATGACAACGTTGAGACGCCGATGAATCGTCGGTGCAGCGGAAGACGATCGAATCATCGTGGTATCGTTGTGAAATTTATTTTCTTAAAATTAAACTATCACATATAATTAGGCTAAACATGTTAATAAGAAGGAAAAAACAGCAAGCAAGAACCACTTACTTGTTGAAGAACGTCTTCAAGTATTCCTTCTCCTGCTCACGAACCCTTCGTGATCATGATCTCAACGATCTCGAACTCCTCGAACAGTGAAAACCGAACACTTCCACTCGATTTCTCGGTTATTTTGCGTTAGGTAGAAGGAGAGAAATGGGTCTCTTTTGGTGAGAAAGGATGAGAGATTGAAAAAGGATTTTGAGAGAGAAAATTTGTTTCTTTGGTGTGAAATCCAGAAAATGAAACAAAGCCTTATGAAATCCTTCTTGCAAAGGGTTTATATAATGGTGATAGATAGAGTTGAAATCTCCACCTATTTACTATTTTACCACAAACATAGGTTATGCAAATCATATTTGCAAAACCACATGTAATAAGATATCCCATATCTCATTTTACAAATCACATTTGTATAATTGTGGATTTTCAAATTGAATCACATTCAATTTAATTTCTCTCAATCTAATTTGTCCAAATTAGCTCTAATTTAACAATTAGGCTAACCTATAGTTTATTATGAATCTCATTCACATTAAACTATATATAATATGTCATACATATCTCATATAAATGACATATTTACCCTTTAGTGAACTTGAACACTTTAAATTCACACCAAAACTGTAAACCTTCTATTAATCCAGTTTGAGCCAACCGAGGGACCTAATGGACCTACAGTGACGAGCTCCAATGATCCGAGATTAACCTGTCAAACTCGTTGACCCGGTTAATCAACATTAATTAGCTACGGTAACACTCCACTACTGCCCATAATTGTACTCCCGTCAGTGTAAGACAAGTTGTGTCAACTTATATAACCAATGCCCGTGAGTCGACCCTTCACAGGTTTTTCGTTGACACTGCTGGGTCAAATTACCGTTTTACCCCTGTGTCTACTTCTTGCTCCTTAAGTCCCCACTGTTTCTCTTATGAAAAACAACGTTGTAATGGTTTAACCCTACACAACACCCCTCTCGGGCCAGTGAGAGGGTGGTCGCCCGTTGTCCAAGCCCTGGAGACAGCACTTAAGGGAACAACCCATCTAGTTTTCCTAAAGGCGGGAACGAGTGAATTCCATCTCGCGTAGTTAAGTTTCCAGCTCCCTACTTGGTCCTGTCCCTGAGAAGATAGGCTAATTAGGTGAGTAACTGTGACCACCCTCACCCGTACTAGTTATAGGACAGACCCCCCAGACAGGAGTCCGTAACACAATCAAGATTTAGGTCGAGTCACTAATAGTCATCTACGAAGTTATTAGTCCATACTGTGAACGGTGTTACATCAGTAGGTCTAATAATTCACGATCCGGTCTTGTACAATCTCTTTGCACAGGATGCTCCCACTCGCATGTCAACCACATGAACGAGTCAGATCACCTCGTTTGTATCTAATACAAAACGGGTCGCATCAACAGCGTATCCAGGATTAGGTCTCTAACCCTATCCATATACTGTAGACCATTCGGGTCATTAACTCGAACGTGATCCTAGTCCACTACACAGCATTCAAGTTCTAGTTCTCTCATATATTCAATGACCCTGGAGCTTAGTTTATTGGACAAAGTTTGTAAAATTTGCGAGACACAAAGTGATAAAATAAATAACTCTTATTAATTTTAAATGTTAAATTTACAAACAAAACGAGATTAGGACCTACATCCCAACAAACCCAAGGTCAGGAGCAAAAAGTTTGCAAGCTCAATCGATCAATTTATAGGTTGAAACAAGCATCCAGATCTTGGAACATAAGATTTGATACTACAATCAAGTCTTATAGCTTTGACCAAAACGTTGATGAACCTTGTGTTTACATGATAGCACACAAAATGTGCTATCCTTAGGCTTAATTATTGCTAGTTTTATAATGATTTTGGGGCTTTTACGTGGTTAATTTACTCAATTTCAGGTTAAGAGCTTAAACGGAACTATTGGAGATAATTTGGATTACTCGGGATCAAAACGAGGCTATTTGGAGCTAAAGAGAACATCAATTGGAAGAAAAAGAACCAATCCAAGCATGATGACTCGAGGTGATGGCGTTGCAACGCCATACTTGCTGTTTAAAGGCTTTGAAGACTCCAGGTGATAGCGTTGCAACGCTGCCTTAGGGCGTTGCAACGCTATCTCGATAAGAAGCCACGCGTGAGAAGCCGCACATAGGGCGTTGCAACGCTGCCTCGCAGCGTCGCAACGCCATTTCAACAAGTTTTTGGCGTCGTTGCCGGGGAATGGCGATTATTTAGATTAATTAATATTAGGAGAAAATTTGAAATTTTAGACTAAAGCTTGTTTGTTTGTCTTTCCTTAATTGTTTTGTGTGATTGTTTATTTCCTTATTTGTGTTATTTTAGTTTGGTGTGTTTTTGAGTCTTTGTTTCCTGTTTTGGTTGTGTTGATATTGTGTGAAGTCTTGTTGTGAAATTACTGATTTTTCAAGTATGACTTTGCATAATTTTGAGTTTCCACCGTTCTACTGTCCCTCTCAGGATCCTAGTTTTGTGCATCATGCTTTTTCTCGATTACCATGTGTCTAATTTTTACCATTCTGCATGACTGACATATATGAAAATTCACATGAGGGTAGTTATTTAAGCACTTGGAACCATAGTTTTTCATACCTTAACCAACCCCTTGAAAAATCTTCTCTTGTGGACCAATTGATGGAATATACCTTAGAATTGAAAATTAAAAATTTGGTTCATGATGAATTCGAAAGGTTGGATAGGTTAGAAGCTGAGGTGGTAAGACTTTGGGAAATAGTGCGGGATAGATCCCATATCTTAATCAATTAGTAGTTTCCTTAAGACCTTACAGAACAATTTATATTCCTTACTACTCGTGAGATGCCACCTAGGAGGATTTGTTTAGATTTTAGTGAGGATAGTTTGGGGAGAGACGAGGCACACCATGATCGAAAGTAGTGAGGAGGACACTTGTGATACACTTAGTTCCACAGAGAAAATCCAGTGATAGAGTTAGAGGTCGAGAAGTCTTCTTTCCTTTATCCCGTAAATTTCCTTGATTTCTCGATAACCATTGGTCTTTCACTCACGAGTCTTGTTTTGATTTCAGTTCTTTCATTTTATTAAACAAAAATACCAAAAATAATTATGTCTCTGGCGCCATGAAAAGCAAGATAGCCTTTTAGACTTAGAGGGCTACATTGATTCGAGCAAGAAGGGCCCAGAGAAGTATGAGCAATTTTATGTGCCTCGATAAGTCACCGTCTAGCTAAAGACGTTAAAGAAAGCGCTTCTTGGGAGCCAACCCAAGTTTTATGCTTTATATCTTTATTTTCTATTTTATTTTCTAGTTGTTTGTGCTTTTCTTTCTTATCTAATTTCTTTCTTTTTGTTCCTCCGTGTATGCCCAAGGGAGAAGCTGCAGACTTGCACCCTTTTGATCCACGAGATTGAAAGGACTCAGTATGAGACTCCTAAGGAAGGAAGAGCGTAACCTCGTGAGATGGCTGATCAGAGCTCATCAACAACCCTAAACCTATCGAGGAGTATTTCCAACCTGTGTTTAATTCTCGAAAGCAGTCGAATAGTCCATGCCCCCATCAATGCTAATAACTTTGAACTAAAAAGGTCGATACAAATGGTTAGGAAGGTGCTTTCAGAGGCCTAGCCACGAAGATCCTAACTCTCATCTTCAAAATTTTTAGAAATCATGGTACATTTAAAATGAATGGTATCTCTGCCAGAGATAGTATTCGCTTTACGTCTCTTTCCTTTTTCTTTGCAGGTGGTAGCCAAAGAATTGCTAGGATCCTTCCTCGAGCAATATCACTTCACGGGAGGAGTTGGCCCAAGCCTTCATGACCAAATTCTTTCCACCTGTTAAAGCTGCAAAGTTGAGGACTGAGATAGGAACATTTAGGCAGCAAAAGGGAGAGCATTTATTTGAAGCTCCGGAAGGTTACAAGGACATGCTCGGGAGGTGCCCACAAAGATGGCTATCGGATCGGCTCCAGTACAACTGTTTTATAATGGACTGGAAGGTAAGACCAGGACCATTCTAGATGCCACTTCTTTGGAGGGGCTTTCATGGCGGCGATCGTGTCAAAAGCACGTGCCCTCCCGGAGGAAGTGTCAATCGCCAATTTACCATGGCCTCTGAGAAAATGACAGATCTAAGCCGATGAGTGGATTATATCAACCGGACGAGGTAACCTCTCTTAGATCTCATATGGCGTCTCTCACTCATGCCTTGAATAATTTTGCAGGATCACCACAGACAGGGATGTCCTCTCAATGCTCCAAGCCCAATGGAGAATCCAATATGGAACAATTGCATTACCTGAACAATAGAAGCAACCACTATGGAGGAAATCAGACTCAGAATAACCCCAACACATTACAATCTAGGTTTGAGGTATCATGAGAATTTCTCTTATGCTAACAACAAGAATCTGTTGAATCCTCCTACAGAGCATGCTTCTACATCAGAGAGGAAACCATCTCTGGAAGACACATTGCACTCCTTCATAGTTGAATCCGTAAGTCGGTCCAACCACCGAGAAGAATGCAAATCACGATTTATCTGGTATAGTGACCAGTCATGGAGCTGCAATAAAGAATGTAGAGACCCAGATTGGCCAAATGAACACATCACTCCAGGCACTGCAAGCAAGGAAAGAAACACCTTGAGGGAGTACAGTCTAGCTAAAGACGTTAAACAAAGCGCTTCTTGGGAGGCAACCCAAGTTTTACTTACTTTTGTTTTCCTATCTTTAGCTTGCTTTAGTTGTTTTGTTGTTTTTCAATTCTTAGTTAGTTGTTGTTTTACTTCGTAGGTTGTGGAGATGCCCTTCTTCGTTGAAATCCATGCTCCCATTCAGAGGAACTCCAACACACATGCTTTGGCTATCCAAGGAACTCGAAATATCTCCATCACCCAGACAAATGCTCGTTCACTTCTACCCTTATACTTGCCACATGCTTATTTCTACAAACATTGGGGACAATGTTTAGTTTAAGTTTGGGGGTGGGATTGTGTTTATTTCTTTGTGGTATCCCGAGTATGTGTTGAATTGTTGGTTGATCTTTTACATAAGTATGAGTATGATAGCCTAGGATGAGATATAATTGAAAATCTTTGTGATTCTGCTGAAACCTGAAAGCATGACATGAATTTAAGTTAATTTAAAAAAATTTCTTGAGTTTTTCCTACATTATATGCACATAGCCTTTGTTCCTGTAGTTTTGAAATGCTTAAAACAAAGTCATTAGGCTTAGAAGTTTGATGTCACCTCGATAGGTCTGAAAACTGATTTGAGAGTTAAACTGCAAGATAGGGTAAATGACAATATGAAGTGCATGATCTGTATAATATGTGCATTATGTGAAAAATTTATTTTTGTTGTGTCTGTAAAAAAAAAAAAAAAAAAAATCGTGAGGACAAAAAGAGCTACCTTCACTGTGATCGCTTAGGCCACTCATTGAGCGAGTGCTCTGGGTAAGGGTCCCTGCAGTGGATGTGTGAAAGCTAGTGTCCTTGTACAAAAAAAAAGAAGAAAATAGAAAAAAAGTGGCATCAAAAGAGTGATTAAGTGCTGAGTAAAGTTGTTTATTTCTGAATGTGGAGAGGCTCAAAGATTAGTAACTAAGACCAGTGTAGGGGGAAGTTGAATGGAGAACCTAATAAAGTTGATCCAGGCTTAGTAAAAATGAAGGGAACATAGGCTAACCACACACACACGTAGGAACACTTAGGAAAAGTTTTAAATTACTTGTTGAAGTGTTATGTTTAAGTGTTTCCTGTAATTGCAAAATTTTCTCTTAAATCTTTGAGGCTTGAATCAAATGTATGTTCAAGAACAATCTAATGTTTAACTCTGTTTTTGCTCGGGACTAGCAAAAGTTTAAGTTTGGGGGTGTTTGATAGCACACAAAATGTGCTATGGCTTAATTATTGCTAGTTTTATAATGATTTTGGGGCTTTTACGTGGTTAATTTATTCAATTTCAGGTTAAGAGCTTAAACGGAACTATTGGAGATAATTTGGATCACTCGGGATCAAAACAAGGCTATTTGGAGCTAAAGAGAACATCAATTGGAAGAAAAAGAACCAATCCAAGCATGATGACCCGAGGTGATGGCGTTGCAGCGCGCCATGCGAGCGCGTTACAACGCCATACTTGCTTGTTTAAAGGCTTTGAAGACTCGGCGATAGCGCGCAACGCAACGCCTTAGGGCCTTGCAACGCTATCTCGATAAGAAGCCACGCGTGAGAAGCCACACATATAGGGCGTTGCAACGCCGCCGCAGCGTCCGCAACGCCATTTCGCTGAGGAGCGCGTTAGGGTAGCGGCGTTGTAACGCCGCCTTCAACGTTGCAACGCCATCGATTATTTCCATATCGCCAACCGCTTAGAGTACAGCGTTGCAGGTAACGCTGTCTCTAGCGCCTGCAACGCCGCCCCATTGATGCCTATAAATACAACCTTATGATTCTTGAAAAGGGAGCACAATTTGGTAGAGTTTTGCCCTAAATTGAAATACACCTTGTAAGAAGAGAGAAAAGAGTGATTTTGGGAGCCAAAGCATTCGTGGAGGTTCGAGATCGAAGACGGGAGCTCTGAGACGAAGGACCGAGATCGACACCTAAGTTTATTTCTCTTTCTTTCAATTTGTAATAGCGTTCTAAGACGTTTTCTACTTGTTTAGTTTGTTTTTCTTGTGATTTAGAGTAGTTAAACATAGTAGTTAGGATTTGAATTACTTGTTATGACTTTCTTGTGATGTATTGAAGCATGTTATGTCGTTATTTTTGGCAATTCGTTCTTTACTTTTTAATTTGTTGATTTAAGTGGACTCGAGAGATAAAGCTTGAATTAGAGCAAAATTGTCAAAACCCTTGGAAGTCCGCACGAGTGACCTAGAAATCTTAGGGAAACACATAAAGAAGTTGCTTAATGCCATGCATGTCGTAGGTTCATATGGAAACTATGAGTTTATTGCATGTGTGAGGCTCACTAAGAATCGAGAGATTTTCTTGAGTATTTCACTTCTTGTTTATAATTTCATCTCATTGGTTTAATGCATGTGCTAGTTAGGTCTTTAACTTGTAAAATCACTTCACCCAAATCTATCAATCTGTGTCTCCACATGTTTGTTCGTTTGTTTGTATTTACTTCAACCAACTATCCATGTTATGTTTCTTTAGCTAAAATTGAGAATTAGTACCTTAATAATTAATTAATCTAGAAACCCATTCCCGAGGACGATACTTGGACTCATAAATCACTATACTAAAACTTGACCCGTACACTTGCGGTATTGCAATATAATTTTACGCAACATTACAAGAGGATCATCAACGACAAAATATCTTTGTAAGTACTTTATGTGGATGATATCATACTCATTGGGAATGATGTAGGATACCTAACTGACATAAAGAAATGGATGGCGACCCAATTCAGTATGAAAGATTTGGGAGTTGCGCAGTATGTTCTTGGGATTCAGATTTTCAGGAATCGCAAGAACAGAACGCTAGCTCTGTCTCAAACGTCTTATATCGACAAAATGTTGGCTTGATATTCGATGCAGAATTCCAAGAGGGGCTTATTACTCTTCAGGCATGGAGTTCATTTGTTTAAGGAACAATGTCCTAAGACACCTCAAGAAGTTGAGGATATGAGACGTATTCCCTATGCCTCTGCAGTAGGTAGCTTAATGTATGTTATGTTGTGCACGAGGCCAGACATTTGTTATGCAGTGGGAATAGTAAGTAGGTACCAATCCAATCCGGGGTTAGACCACAAGACCGCAGTTAAAAATATCCTCAAGTATCTTATGAGAACAAGGGACTATACGCTTGTGTATGGGACTAAGGATTTGATCCTTACTAAATACACTGATTCTGATTTTCAGACTGATAAGGATTCTAGGAAATCCACATCGGGATCAGTTTTCACCCTTAACGGGGGAGCTATAGTTTGACGAAGCATCAAGCAGGGATGCACCGCTGACTCCACGATGGAGGTTAAGTATGTCACTGCTTGTGAAGCAGCTAAAGAGGTTGTTTGACTAAGGAAATTCCTTACTAATTTAGAAGTTGTTCCAAATATGGAATTTTCCATCACCTTATACTGTGACAACAGTGGTGCGGTAGTCAATTCAAAGGAACCTCGCAGACATAAGCGAGGCAAGCACATCGAGAGGAAGTATAACTTGATATGGAAATAATGCAACGAGGAGATGTGACAGTCACGAAGATCGCTTCGGAGCACAACATTGTTGATCCGTATACAAAGACTCTCACGGATAAAGTGTTCGAGGGTCATCTAGAAAGTCTAGGTCTACGAGATATGTACATAGGCTAATCTACGGCAAGTGGGAGATATGTAATGGGTATATGGATGCCCTAGTTTATTGTATTCTTATCTCTGTAACCACTGTTTTAGATTTTGATGTACCCCACTAGAGTTTTAGTTCAAGTGGGAGTTTGTTGGGATTTGTGCCATAAAAGTCGTAGTTTGTATTTTTTTCTAATTATTGTAATAAAGAGTTATTATTTCAATAAAAAGTTATTGTTCATTATTTACGATATTGCCCTTTATCTTAACCCTAAATCCAATAAACTAAACATCCAAGGCTGTAAAATGTCTCTTAAACTGAATGTAATGTACATATAAACGATCTCGGATCGAGATACAGCCTAAAGGGTCTATAGTAAGAGGATAAGGTTTGGGTACCTTACCCTGGTAACACTATGGATGTGGCCCACTTTGTATATGATACAAACACTATGATCCTAATGTGTTCGTGTAGATGACATTTGAGTGGGGATATCCTATGTAATGAGATTACATAAGACCGGACCGCGAAATAGTAACCACTCGATGTAACTCCGTTGACTAACTAGGTTTCTATTTCACTAGGATGACCTAGGCAACTTGATCTCAATCCTGAGCAAGTTACGAACTTCTGTTTGCAAGGGATTGTCCTTTGACTAGTATGGGTGAGAGTGGCCAGATTCGCCAACTGAATATGCCTACCTTCTTGGGGACAAAATCGAGTGAGCAGTTGGGGACTTAGCTTAGCAAGATGGAATTCACTCCTTCCCGGCTACTAGGGTAAGTAGATGAATGTTCCCTTAAGTGGTGTCTTCGGGACTTGAACAAAGAGTCCGACCCTCTCATTGGCCCGAGAGGGACTTCTGTTTGTTGGTAGGACCACAAACAAATTGTTCTTTAGAGGAGCACTGGTACTTAAGGTACAAGATGTAACCCTGAGGTAAAACGGTAATTTGACCCAGCTGGTGTAACGTACATTTGTGAAGGATTGACTTGATGTTATTGGTCAATATCCGTGGACACAGAAATATATCTACAGTGAGAAGAGTCTAGCTACGGGACTTTAGTGTAGTGTTCCTGCAATTAACGAATGTTGATTAGGAGGTTAATGTGATTAACCGAATAATTTCGTATCTTTGGAGCTTCTGATCTGTAGGTCCATTAGGTCCACCTTCTAGCTCGTAAAGGATTCTTAGATCGTTTGAATTTGAAATGTTCAATTTCATTAGGGAATAAACATTAATGTATATAGATACATTATAATATAAAGTTTTGGAACTTTATATTATAAATTTAATGTGAATATGATTCATATTAAATTATATGAGAGAATTTAATATTTGAAAGAGTTCAAATATTAATTTAAATGTGAATATGATTCATATTTTAAAACTATAGGTTAAAATTTAATGTGCATGAGATGTGCATTAAAACTATAGGTGAGAGGAAAAATTGATTAAATGCGATTTAATCTAAATTAAATATATGATATTTAATTCAATTTAATTAAATGAGATTTAATTGAATTATTAATAATTAATATGATTAATTATTAATTTAATTATTAAAAAAAAAGAGAGAATGTGTCAGGAGGACACGTTCCCCATGTCTCCCAACTCGATAGGGAATAGGAGTTTCCCTCTGGTAGTGGACAACTTCTCGTTAGACAGAAGTTTGGATCTATCGATCAATCCTATTGATGTCTCAATCCTCTCTAAAAAATTTGCTCTCCTTTCCAAATTGTTGGAGGCTTTCCCACAAAAACATGGATAAAAAAAACTCAGAGGATAGAAGGTTTTCCTCGTGGTGTTGTCCCTGTGGAGTTGAAAGAACAGAGTAGTTTTTTTGGTTGTTGTGTTGTTGTCAAATTGGAGCAAGGAGTTGCTGAAAATTGAATCTACAAAAGTAATTGTTTCGAATTTCCTTTAGTTTAATTTTTACACAGCATGTTTGCATTTTTTAGTTTCATGCCTAATTAGATTAGATGTTGCTCATCCTCTGTATTTTTACCAATGTATTGGTATTTGTGTTAAACCAAAACAACCAAGTAATTGATCCATAAAACACGTTTTCGTTGCTCAAGGGGATCAGATCTCCATCACTAAGCTTACAGACTCACCGATCCTAATGCCTAGTTCTACTTAATTGCATGCCGAATAGAAAATCAACATACATAGTGGAGCTAAGCTCATTCAACGCATATAGGGATGCCAAACCTACCTACAAACATGCTTAGGGATTCAAATAAGAGGAACTAATATAGAAATAACAAGTAATCAAATTCTCATTAGAGTTCAAACCTATAGTTTTTACAAAACTATCTTGACGATGGTCTCCGAATTAGCGTTTTTGCTTAGTCGGAGCAACATTACATCCATAATCTCCATTAAAACGAAGCCTAAATTAATCTTAAGCTAAAAGAATGTAAAATACAAAAAGTTTAGAGGGAAATAATGGTAGTTCTCTCCCAAATCCTCTCCTCTCTTTTGATCCATAAAACACGTTTTCGTTGCTCGTGGGGATCAGATCTCCATCACTAAGCTTACAAACTCACCGATCCTAATGCCTAGTTCTACTTAATTGCATGCCGAATAGAAAATCAACATACATAGTGGAGCTAAGCTCATTCAACGCATATAGGGATGCCAAACCTACCTACAAACATGCTTAGGGATTCAAATAAGAGGAACTAATATAGAAATAACAAGTAATCAAATTCTCATTAGAGTTCAAACCTATAGTTTTTACAAAACTATCTTGACGATGGTCTCCGAATTAGCGTTTTTCTAGCAGTGAACAACATTACATCCATAATCTCCATTAAAACGAAGCCTAAATTAATCCTAAGCTAAAAGAATGTAAAATACAAAAAGTTTAGAGGGAAATAATGGTAGTTCTCTCCCAAATCTTCTCCTCTCTCCTAAAAGAATTGTCGACTGTTTTATAAAATGGTCGACCTTTACCCACTCTTTGCCGATCGATTTTAAAATTGGTCGGCTTTTTCAATATCTTTGCCGACCGTTTTTTAAAATGGTCGACCTTTATCCATCACTTTGCTGACTGCTTTTAACATGGTCGACCTTTCTCCATCTCTTTCCCAACCATTTTTAAGAGAAATCTCTTTCCCGATCGTTTTTAAGATAGTCGACCTTTCTCCATCTCTTTGTCGACCATTTTTAAAACGGTCGGCCTTCCACCATCTCTTTCCCGACCATTTTTAAAACAATCGACTTTTCTCATCTCTTTCCCGACCATTTTTAAAATGGTCGGCTTTTCCCATCTCTTTGTCGACCATTTTAAAAACGGTCGACCTTTCTCCATCTATTCGCCGACCGTTTTTAAAACAGTCAGCTTTGCCCATCTCTTTGCTGACCGTTTCTAAAACGGTTGACCTTTATTTCACGTTTGTCGACGGTTGATGAAACCATCGGTATTATTCATCTATCTCAACCATTTTTGGAGCGTCGGGATAAAAAGCGTCGGAAAATGATAAAATTATTGTCGTGTTAGTTAACTAGATAGCTCGTGCTTCGTTCTTGTGCATGTTGGATGATAGTAATCTTAAGTTGCTACTTTAGATAAGTTGATAGTACTCTCGAAAAATTCATTGTTAATATGGAGGTTTAGTGTGACTTGTCTTTCTTTTAGACAATGAGCTCTGGCAATGATAGAGAAGGAAGCCAACTTGTTTCACTCGGGATCCTTGAAGTTAGACTGCAGGCAGAAGGGGATCCTCCAGCTCTTTTGAAGCCTCAAGGAGCAGTAATGGTAAAAGCATTGCAAGCCTAGGAGATAACGCTATTCAAAATGCAAACTTGTAGTAAGTAGCGTTGCAACGCTACAGACAGAACTTCTAGTGGACGCGTGTTTCTAGCGTTACAACGCTAGCTTTCGAGTTTTCACGATGTCTTTGGGCGTTGCAACACCCTTTCAAGCATTACAACACCATCCTCTCAACCCTAACTATTAGAATCTTCAACTCTTCTCTTCTTGACTCTCCAAAAGGCTTTAATAACACCAAAAGCACTCTAAAAGCATGATTTCCTCTCTAAATTTCTCGGTTTCTTGAAATCAACCGTTAATCCACATCGATAGCTCACCTTAAGTGTTATTGACAAGCCTTAGCATTAAGGCTTATTTAATACTTTTATGCTAAAGAATGTGCTTGTTTTGCTTTGAAACACATGATAAATAGTATTAAAACATGCGAAATATGTGTATGAATGGAAATGAGAAGAAAAGAAAGAGAAAAGCTAAGTTTGGTACAATTGTATTGGAAAAATAAGAAAAATGCAAGATCCAAATACAGTTTCCAACTTTGAAAACTGCAAGCCAATGAAGAAAAGAACAAAAAAAAAAAAAAAAAGAAAGTCGTAGACCAATTCAATTAGGAATGAAAGTTCTCAGATTCTCTTGAAAAATAGAAGGCTTCGACTCGATGCACAAGGAAGGTTGGGGATGAGTGAATTGTTCTTTTTTATTGCAATTTTGAAGTCTTTTTCCATACATCGAGTCTGTCCTTTTTGTTGTAGTTGACTGATATTGGAATTGAGTCTTATTATTTTCTTATAAACGGTGGTGGTTACTCTATTTGTTGAAGCTTTAGAGGAGGGCTAATAGCTACTGCATCAAAGTGAATTAGTTGTTGTTATAATACTGGATTTTCAAAGAATATTAGTTGTTGGACAATCGTTTCTCGTAAAGTCAACGACAATTGAGTGCATGTTTTATTGAGTACTCTAACAAGCACCTTTATTAAATTCTTTCTGACTAAAGTTGTAGTTTACTCTTTGAATATGACATCCAACCATGAAAATAATTGTGCTTATGTCGAAACAATAATGAGTTAAACACTCTTAAGGGGTTCAAGTATTTGAATGTCCTAAGATGTGAATCTAGCCTAAAGGATTAACGAATTCATGTATGCATCTCAGTTGCAATGCTTGTGTTGATTCAATGTTATTGAGATTCTAAACTGATCACTTATGATCACAATTCGAGCGTTGACCTAATACTAGCAGGGTTAGAAATGAACGGATCTCACACGAGTAATGGAGAAAGAGTTTAGACATTATCTTTCCCTTACCTTAGACATAGGGATAAAAGACTCCAAACCGAATAAATTTTTCTGGGCCAACACAATCTAAGAAAAAGGGGCTACAAACATGTACGTCTCTTACTTAGCCTCTCAACACCTAATCCTAGGTAAATGAGAGTAATAAAATTGGTTTCCAATTGAATGCAAGGGAAGGTGACGTTAAATTCATTGATTTAAATTCACAAATTAGGGCAAGGATAATTTTTAAGCCTCATCATCTCATTTAGAATTTTCTTACAATTTTCGCACATTTGTTAATTTCAAGATTCTTTTTTTTTAATTTAGAATTTGCAACTTGCATTTCATTACAAAATCGTTAGTTCCAATTGGATTCTCCATTTTGATGGGACATAGTTAACCTTAACTATTTAGCTATTTTGTTATTGAATACCAACAAAAATCCCACAAACTATATTCCATTTTTAATTTTCAACTTGCAAATATTCTCACAATTTTGTTGAATCAACATTTTTGTTACTTTGTTCCTTTGTGGGATACGATAACCAGGATATTCCCTTATTACATGTATCGGTAACATGCACTTGCGCTAGGGTTGAACCTAATTCTTTTATTATTTTCACCCTAAATTTCACCCACTCACTTATCCAAGCTCCTATAGCACTTGATGGAGAAACACAATTTCTTATTAGCATCCGACTAACAAGGCCTCCTATATTTTGAGGTTGGCTTGGTGATGAAGCAACGATTGAGAATTGGATTTCAGAGTTGGAAGAGTTCAAAGCCTTGTTTGAGTACCTAGGAGCGAATGACCAACCAAGAGTAAGAGGAGTGATAGCACTAAATTAGTGCTATATTTATGGTTGTTTTTAGCTAGTTTTATGTTATAAAAGTCAACTTTTACTTGAGTTAGTTTGCAGAGAAAAACAGAAGAAGAGAGGTTATCGAGAGAAGTTTCTGATTTCAATGTATTAGTTCCCAATCAATTGAATTCTTACAAGAGTCTTTACAAGACATTTAAGGAAGAAGGAAGTTTAACTCAACAAGTAAGAGAGTACAAACAATAAATGATAAGGTACAAGTGATTGAACAATTTGACATAACTCTACACAACTTACTAAACTCACTGTAGAAGAAAAGACTATGTCTTGACATCCCCCCGCAAACGAGGCGGCGAAGAGGCCAAGCCAAGTTTGTTACGAAGATACTGAAAACGTGTTATGTATAGAGGTTTAGTAAGACAATCAGCAACTTGATCAATAGAAGGAACATATCTGATGTCAAGTTGTCGGCGAAAAAATTGATCACGAACGAAATGAATGTCAATTTCAATATGTTTGGTGCGAGCTTGAACAACGGGATTGCGAGCAAGGGCAGCAGCACTAATACTGCCACACCAAGTGATAGGAGGTCCTTCGAGCGGAGTACGCAACTCAGAAAACAAAGAGGTGATCCAACGAAGTTCGGAAGCAATAAGAGCAAGGGCTCGATATTCAGACTCAGCGCTGGAACGAGCAACAACGTGTTGTTTTTTGGAAGACCAGGAAACGAGAGTGGAGCCAAAGTAGACACAGTAAGCACTCACTGACTTGCGATCAAGAGGGCAGGCAGCCCAATCGGCATCAGAAAAACCTGTAAGGGAGAAAGAGGTTGCAGGTGAGATGGCAAGACCAAGCTGCAAGGATCCTTTAAGATAGCGGAAGATGCGTTTAACCGCCTGCCAGTGTGCAACAGTAGGAGCTTGAGAGTGTTGACTAAGCTTGTTCACAACAAATGCGAGGTCGGGGCGTGTAAGGAGAACATAATGGAGGGAACAAATGGTGCTACGATACAGAGAAGGGTCTGGGAATAAATCAGTGTCAGAAAACCCAAAATTGGGAGTGACTGGTGTAGCGACAACCTTTAGAGTAGTGATATTAAGCCGCATCAGAAGCTCCCGAACATAGGCTTCTTGTGAAAGGGTAAAGCCAGCTGAAGAGCGAGTTACCTGCACACCTAGGAAGTAATGAAGAGGGCCTAAATCCTTGATAACAAACGTACGTTGGAGCTTGCAAATAAGAGCCTCAATTAACGAAGGCTGAGAGCCTGTGACAAGAAAGTCATCAACATAAACCAGGACAATAAGCAGTTGAGCACCCTGTCGAAAGAAAAAGAGAGAGGAATCTGATTTTGACTGCACAAATTGCCATTGAAGAAGAGTGTGGCATAATTGATCATACCAAGCCCGAGGGGCTTGCTTGAGGCCATAGAGAGCACGCTTGAGACGACAAACATGCTGAGGAAATCGAGGATCAACATATCCTTCAGGTTGAGGCATAAACACAGTTTCATGAAGGGTGCCATTCAAGAAAGTGTTGCTGACATCAAGCTGGCGCACAGGCCAATTCGGAGTGGCTGCTAAGGTTAACACAATACGGATAGAGGTTGGATTAATAACAGGACTGTAGGTGTCATGAAAATCAATGCCAGGAGTTTGGGAGAAGCCCTTGGCAACCAACTGAGCCTTGTAACGGATGATATCACCATCAGCATTGCGTTTGAGCTTGTAGACCCATTTATTCCCAACAAGGTGTTGATGAGAGGCTGAAGGAACTAAATCCCAAGTTTGGTTGTGCATAAAGGCAACAAACTCATCATCCATGGCCTGCCTCCATGAAGAGACAGTGACAGCATCACGATACAGGCTAGGTTCAGCCAGGGACCAGTCAAGAGAAGGAGTGACATGGGAGAGGCAACCAAAAAAGTGTTTGGGTTTGACAATGCCAGCCTTAGCACGGGTTATCATAGGGTGAGGGGAAATGGGGGAGGCAGAAGGAAGATGGGTTGCAGTAACTGGATTGGAGGCAGAGGGGCAGAGGGAGATAGAAGGAGGTTGAGAGGGGTTGGAGGCAGCAGATGGAGATGGTGAGGTGACACCAAGTGAGGAGGGTTGGAGAGTAGTAACAGGAGATTGGGGGTGAGATCGAATGGTAGGTGGGGATAGGGGGAATTATCAGGGGCATTAGGTAGCTGGGCAGGTGGAGCATGAGAATGAGGATGGGTGAGTGGCACTGAAAAGGGAAGCCACGACAAAATGTCATAGGTAGGTGTAGGTGTGGCTGATTGGCGCATAAAGTGATCAGTAAAGGGGAAGTTGGTTTCATTGAAGCAAACATGTCTTCAAACATACACCCTACCAGATGGACTAAGGCAGCGATAACCTTTGTGATTGTTGTTGTACCCTATAAAAACACACCTTGTTGTTTGATAATCGAATTTGTGTTGTTGGTATGGTCGTAAGCATGGATAGCAGGCCGATCCAAAGACCCGTAACATGTTATAGTCAGGGGAGGTATTGTGTAAGGCAGTAAAGGGTACTTTGCCATGCAGAACAACAGTGGGAAGTCGATTAATTAAGTAAACCGCAGTGTGGAAAGCTTCCCACCAATAGGTAAGGGGCATACCAGCCTGTGCAAGAAGAGCAAGCCCTTTTTCAACAACATGTCTGTGTTTCCGTTCCACTCTTCCATTCTGAGACGAGGTATGAGGACAAGTTGCTTGAAATATGGATACCTACTTCAGAGGCTAACTGGAAAATTGGTTTAAATTCACCCCCTTCATCACACCTAAGCACTTTAATCTTGGTCTCATATAGGTTCTCAACTTGAGCCTTGAATTGTTTGAAGATAACAATAGCCTCACTTTTAGTTTTTAAAGGAAAAATCCATGTGTACCTCGAGAAATCATCAAGAAAACTAATGTAATATCGATGCCCATTAGTAGAAGTGATTGGAGCCGGTCCCACAAATCAGAGTGTATTAATTCAAGAGGTTTAGTAGCATGAGAAGAGGAATAAGAGAAAGGTAAACGATGGGACTTTCCATATTGACAAGCCTCACAAAACACATTCTTTTCATTTATACCAGTGTTGAGTTTACAAGAGGTTAGGACATGATTTAAGGTTCTAAGAGATGGATGACCAAGTCTATTATGCTAAACATCTTTAGAACAATACAAAATGAAATGACTGGCAGGGGATGTCAATAACATAGGATCATCCCTATCCTTCCTAGATAAACTAGAGACAAAAGCCAAGAAAGCTATTTTCTTGTCCTTCCCAACTTCTTGACAATGACTAGTAGTAGAGGCTCCCAACACTGGAATCTGATACAATCCATCCTTAAGACTCCCTTCCAGAAGTACCTTCCCCGTGTCCTTGTCCTTAACAGTGCAAAAAGAGTCAGAAAATTCAACAACCACTGAGTTATCCAAAGTTAAACGAGATATACTGATTAGGTTCTTGCTAATTTGAGGAACATGGAGTAATCCTTTCAACAACAAATTTCTAACTTTAGAATAAATGAGAGAACTGCCAATAAAATGAATAGGCAATTAGCTTCCATTACCAACGGTAATTTTATCCATACCTGTGTATTCAGCTTTGAGAGACAAATTGGCAAGATCTGATGTCAAATGATTACTCGCGCCACTGTCAAGATACCAGGCATTGTCATGAACACTCTCTGGGGTAGCAAGCAAGGCAGTAGAGTTTCCTGAGTGATGTTTGGACTGAGAGTTTTGACCATTATAGGAGGAGCCGTGTTGAGTATTGTTGAACTTTTTCTCAAAACGATAATAACAGACTGCTGCAGTGTGGCCAGGCTTGTTGCAAACTTGACAGATAGGCTTAGAATTTCCATAGGATTTTCCTCTTCCTCTCCCTCGGTTGTGCTTCAAAGAGCTATTCTGACTATATCCATTTCTGTTTGGTGCAGGCGATGAAAAGGAGTTGTTTGTGGCCATATTGGTTGAACAATGGAGATGACTCCTTTGAAGGTTTGGAGTTGTTCTAAACGAAGTTCATAGGTGAGAAGGCGTGATTGAACTTGTCCCCAGGTCATGTTTTGATTTTGAATCACAACTACTATCGGTGTGTACTCTTCATCTAGCCCAACCACTACATATGAGATGAGGTCTTTGGTTTCAAAAGGTGAGCTTGCAAGGAATAAGTTATCTGAGTAGTTTTTCATCAGGTTAAGATACTCTCCCATCTTCATGCTTCCTTTCCTCGTTTGCTGAATCATTCTCTTCAGGTAATCCTTTTGAGAGGTGGCTTGGACACCATAGAAGTCTTGTAAGGCAACCCATAGTTCTTGTGTTGATCCGCAACTTGTAACCTGAGAAGCCACTTCAATGGTCATTGAGTTATAGAGTCATCCCATAAGTAGTTGATCAGTTGACATCCAAATATCGTGCTCTGGATTCGGTAGGAGTAAACCTTGTGGTTCGTCTTCAGACGGAGGGATGATGATTGACATCTCAGGGCAAATAGACTCACCAGTAAGATGTCCCTCTAGTTTGTAACTCCTGAGAAATGGAAGGGCAATGTTCTGCCATACAAGGAAGTTGTTTCGGTCAAGCTTGATGGAAGTGGCTTGATTGAAAAGATTGGTGAAGGAAAGGTTGCCTACCGGTATGGCTCCCGATCTCACCTGGTAGGCGTTTGGGTTTTTTGGGATATGAACAGGTCCAGGGACCTTGAGGATAGGGGAGTGAGTTTGAGAGGTCGAGGATTCTTGGGTGTTAGCCATTTGTGCTCTGATACCAAGTTAGTTTGCAGAGAAAAACAGAATAAGAGAGGCTATCGAGAGAAGCTTCTGATTTCAATGTATTAGTTCCCAACCAATTGAATTCTTACAAGAGTCTTTACAAGACATTTAAGGAAGAAGGAAGTTTAACTCAACAAGTAAGAGAGTACAAACAATAAATGATAAGGTACAAGTGATTGAACAATTTGACATAATTCTACACAACTTACTAAACTCACTGTAGCAGAAAAGACTATGTCTTGACAGAATTAACTGTTGATTTCAAGAAACTGAGAGATTAGGAGAGGAAATCATGCTTTTAGAGTTCTTTGGATGTCAATAGAGCATTTTGGAGCGATTTTAGAGAGCCAAGAAGAGAATAGAGTTGAATATTCTAGTAGTTGATTGAAATAAATACATTGTGAAGAGAGTTAGTGTTGCAACGCTACTCTGTGGCATTGCAAAGCCAGAAACACGTGTCCACTCGAAGTTTCGTCCGTAGCATTACAATGCTATTTACAATGTTGCAACACGACATTTGTGCACACAAGAATATGTTGCCATTTTGAACAACATTGCAACGTTTTCGCTACAGACAGTATAAGTTCTTCGCATTCTCATCAACAAAAGAGAGGTCGACTCAAAGGGTTTAACCATAATTTTGATACAAAGTCTCCTTCGAACATGTGGAGCTATTGTGGAGTGTTATGGATTGGTGATCGAGGCTCGAGATTGCGAAAGTTAAGGCTAGAGTTAAGAATTCGACAGCAACAATCCTTTTTTCATTTCTTTTTCTCTGTATTATGCATTTAGGAGGATTGTTGTTGTTGTTAAGCATTGTCTTAATGATATTTATGGGTTAATTTCATTTGTTTAGGGGTTAAGAACACTCTTAGGATTGGAATTACAGTTTAATTATGTAAATTGACTTTTAATTACTTGTTTGTTTGCATTTGGTTGGATTATTATTAAGGCCTCTATTTATTTGGCCAATAAGTAGTTGAACATAGTTTTAATTGAACTCGACATAGTAAATTAGGACGAAATTAATCTAATTGGCACCTTTAGATTGCCAAAGTGACATTGGAGAAATAATCGATGGGTGGGGCTAATTACGAGCGGGCTTAATCCAATTAATTTATCAATTAGCACTAAAGGCACTTAGGTAAGCAATTACTTTAGCATGTTTGAATGAGACAGATAGGAAATTTTGACCGATTTTCCTCTAGGTTTATGCAATTAAGCTCATTTAGTTAATTGCCAACCTCAATTTCCATAAGTTCAAACTAAAATGTGCTCAATCCCTAAACACCCCCTTAATTTGACATCTCCAACTCATTTTAATTGCTTTTCTTTATCTTGTTTCATTTAGCATCGTTTCATTTCTTATTTCATTAAATAACTCTAATTTTGAGTATTATTGGTAATCTATTAGTTTTAAAAAGAAATTTCACATGCACTTCTCTCGGGATTCGATGTTCGGTAATCTTGTGTTGTTTTATTATTACTTTGATCACATGCACTTACATGTACACCGATCAATGAACTACCTTCTTACTTAGGAGCGAGGTCATGTCTGGTGGAGATTAGTGCATCCGTTAGAGAAATGCATATGTGACTCACTAACTTGGGCAAAGTTTAAAGAACTCTTGTGCAATTAGTACCCCAATACCACGATGGAATACGTGGAAATGGAAGTGGAGTTTCTGCTGCTCATACAAGGAAGCATGACCGTGGACTAGAATAAGTTGTAACACTTTGCTTCTAACCATATCGATACTGAGGCGAGGAAGATTAAAAGATTTGTTAAGGGCCTGTGCAAGAAAATCAAAAGATTGGTGACACTCAAATGACCAACCACTTTTGCGGCAGCTTCTTGCTAGTGCGAGAGCTTTAAATAGGGATAACCCGACTCATATCCCTACCACGGGCCTCATGTTTTCTCCTTCCGACCTGAACGATTTTCATCCAGCCTGATTCGATCCTCTTTCGTCCAATTCATATGAGGAATCTACCAAAAACCTTAGCAGAGAAGTATTTAAGCTCTCTTCCTAAGAGAATAGAAGTAAGTCCTCATCTCATACTCACTTGCTATATTCCTAAAAGGTTTCTTGACATAAGTATCAAAGTCTGTGTGGCAAGCACCAACTAGTGTATAGATTTTTCTTGTTTTACAAATCACATGTTCTTCTTTGAATACAATTTATTACGGTTGTTGTCAGATGAAGGTTAGATGAGTTCTCTTGTCTGAATTTTGACAGCAACAAAAACAAAATAAAAAATAAAAAATTGTTATCAAACATCTATGGTTTTTATTTTATTTAAATAAAAAAATTCAAAAAATAAAACACAAAAATGAAAAATGGAAAATGGAAAACAGAAATGATTGTCAAAATGCCAAAATATTGAAATAGTAATCAAACCATGTTAGAATTCTTTGAAAACTTCTTACAAAATTGTTTTTGTTTTATTTATAAAACTGTCTCAATATCCGGACTAAGAAGTTTTTCCTTTTTTAAAAAAAAAAAAATTAGTTTAACTACATTCAGTTTGATTCACTAATTTTTAGTTAAATGAAGAGATCATTCTCGATCAGAATATGCAAAAAGTGATTTTAACCTGCACAGTGATATTATATTTACAAGTCACAATCAAAATTTATAAAAAAAAAATAATGTTAAAAACAGAAAAAGTATTTTCAAAACAATCCGTTAATATTTTTTACAAACGAAAAAAACTTGGTGTGTGATGCTTCTTTTTCGACATAATTTTACTTTTGGTAAAAATCTATTTATTTATTAAATATAATATGAAGAGGTCAATATACAAATAAACCACATTAAGAAGCTAGTAGATCCTCTTACACCATTGCACCGTCAAGTTTTATCCTCTTTAAAAATTAAAAAACTAGAATTTAAAAAAAATGTTAAATTAAAAATTAGCCATAATAAAACAAACCACATTTGATGAAAATGAAATCTTAATATAATAGTTTATATATTTTGATATAAGAAATATGATTAAAATTTGAAATATGATTAAAATTTTTTACATAAGTATATGAGAAAAAATTGCAAATAATAATGTTGTTGCCAAAATTTGGACAGGAGAATGCACCTGACCTCCACGTGACAACGACGGTAAATTTGTAATTCTTGGGGGAAGAACGCAGCCTGCAAGACAAGGAAAACCTGGATACCGGTGTGGTGTAGGCCACACCGACTCCGATGCTTAAGATAGAGAGAGTTTCAAGAGAATTTTAGAGTTGTAGGGAGTTTTGATGGCAGAAAACAACTTACCTCGCTTTCCCATCCTCAGAGAGCTTAAATAACTCCTCCCTAGGGTTTTTCGTGGGTTTCCGTTGCTTAATGGGAAAAGGAAAGGTCGGAAGTGGGTTGGAACCAGATCTACAAATCAAATGGGACCGATGCAAGGGCCTGAAGTGAGCCTTGCATCTGGTTGGTCGGGGCCGACCACGGGCTTGGGCCGAGTCCCAAGCCCGGGTCTCCCTTTTTGGCTTGTTGGGCCAAGGTAGAGCCCAATTTGGGGTTCTACCACCTGGTCGGCCGAGGCCGAGGCCGAGGCCGACCACGTGCTTGGGCCAAAGCCCAAGCACACCCTCTCGTCCCTTTTCGCCTCGGGTCAATTCATGTTCGATTTCGGTTCATTTGGACTTCATATTGGGCTTGTTTCCTCGTTCGACCTTTCGTTGTAGCCCTTTAACCAGCCCGTTCATTGTTGATAAAATTTCACCCATAACAAATAAGATTTTTTTTCCTAAGAATTCCTATAATCATATTTTCTTTTATGTAATTAACTTTTAAAAATAAAAATATTTGCATTTATTTATATTTATATTTGATACCAAGAAGGAAAATATATTCTTAAAAAATAAATAATTTTATGAATAGATTACAATAAAAAAAATGAGCAAAAAGAGCATAACTTAACTGAGATATGGAATGCTCTCAACCCCTATTGTACTTAAAAAAAAGAGAGGTTTGCACTTGATACAATTTTAAAAATTGATATAGCATTTTATATATACAAACTAAGTTTTTCAAAAGTTGAGAAGGGGCCCGAGCCTCCTCTGGACCCTTCTTAAATCTGCTCCTAGTGTCAATTACATCCACGAGCTTTTAATTTTATTTTTTAATATATATTTGTCACATTGTGTCCATACCTAATGAATTATTATATGACAAGAAGCTAAGTGACAAACGGTTCATCAAGACACAATCTTTGACGGAATAAATGGGACAGTGGATATATAACAATATACAACCAAAGTGGTCAATTTGACCATAGATCATACGATAGGTAATGATTCTATCGGATAACTATTTGATTTTATAGTTTTTAATTTTTTTAAAATTAAGCTCATAAATACTATTTTTTACATACGGATTTCCTTACTTTATTATTTATTTTTAATTTATGTTTTCAAGAATCAAGCCATGAAAACTAATTAAAAAATAGTTTTTCAAAAACTTATTTTTCTTTTTGAAATTTGGCTAAGAAAATCATGGTAGAAAAATTGAGAGAAAAAAAACTTAGTTTTCAAAAACCGAAAACCAAAAACTTAAATGCCCCGTTTAATAATTATTTAATTTACATTTTTGAAAATTGTGTTTGTTTTCTTCTCTGCCATAGTTTTCATTTTCTCTATAATGATTTTTATCTCTCTTCTGAAGACACTTAAATTCTCAACCAAATTCTAAAAACAAAAAATAAGTTCTTGAAAACTACTTTTTTTTTTTTAATTTTCAAAATTTGCCTTGTTTTTAAAAACATGTCTCCTAAGAAAACATGTAAAGCCATAAGTAGAAGTAATATTTATAAGGTTAACTTTCAAAAATAAAAATTAGCACAAAAAAACAAAAAATCAAATGGTTATCATAGTCTAAATAGTTATCAAAAGAAGCCTAAATTATCATTATTTTAAAAAATCGATAGTTTAATCTCTCACCATAAAATCGTTTAACTCGAAAAAGATGTAAGAAAAGTAGAGGTAGGGAAGCGTACGTATAAAATTTTACCCTATTATGTTAAAAATAAAGTATTTCACTTTGTGTTTTATTTGGTCGTTTGTACGTTTGGTTTTGTATAAACGTAGATAGGTTAAAGGAAAATTGGGTATTAGCAAGGCACCGCCATTGTTAAGAAGGTGTCTGTGTGTGGCCAAACTCTGATGACGAAGAGAAGACAAGTGGATAAATAAAAGGAATGAACCAAATTTTGACGTAAAGCTAAAACAATGGCTGTCGTTTTCAGTTGGGCATTTCAACAAACACTTGTCTGCTTCCACAATGTTTTTTTTTTTTTTTTTTTTGTCTAGTTTGGCTGGTAGGAATTCAATAGACGTTTTGGATTCTCCAATAGTCTTGTAAGCAAGCAAACAGAGGAACATGTTGGAGTTTGTGTTTGGATAATAATCTTCTTTCTCTTGGATAGTCTCTCGTGATAATTTGAGGAGGCTGATAGGTGACAATTCTACACCAATAGATGTATGAATTTTTTTAAAAAATATAATTGAAAAGATTGAAACAATGTACTATTAGATATAGATGAAATTTAAAAAATAAATGTTCATCACAAAGCGAGTGTTTGAATCAGGTTGTGTATATAAAAGTGAAAGTTTTAATCCTAATTTTTTTTAAGAAATAAATTGCTTACATAGGCATTGATTGATAAAGAAGTGAAAATTTTCCTCTTCTAATTCCCTCTCTCTCACTATCCATTAAATTTATTTATTTTGTTTTAGTTCATTTAAGTATTTTAAATTTTAATATAAAAATTAGATTTCTTCTCTTTCTTATTATTCTTATATTCTAAATGAAGACTCAAATTATTATTTAAATGAATAAAAATGCATCTTTAACTTTTAAAATTAGGTTGAAATTTTAATTATTAGTATGTACATTCACACATATTTTATAATTATTTTTAATATTGTTTTGCTTAGATATATGATAACTAGAAATTGGCAATACTAACTTTTTAGATATGATGATTAAATATTGTTAATTATAACTTAATTATGTAACCATATGTTTCATATATTTTTACATATAATAATTAAAATTGAAAATAATAACTTAATCAAGCTACAATTAGACTCTCATTATTAATTCAAACCATTTTCATTTATTTTCATGTTTTCTACGTTTTTTTTCTAAAGTTTATGTCGACATCGATGTCAATATCAACATTTTCATATAAATCCATTATAGCATGATTAAACAATAATTAAGATTTCATGAAATAATTCAAATAATTTGTCGAATTTTGGATTTTTTTTTCAAATTTCTGCTATCGTTCGACACATTAATCTATATTTGTATCTAAATATTGTATTAGTTTTTAGATGTGATGCAAATAGTCAATTATAGTTTAATTAAGCCACAATTAAAATTCCATTGGTTAATCAAACAATTTCCATCAATTTTCATAATTTTCATAAATTTTTTTCGAAATTTTCATATATTTTTCGTAAAATTTGGATCTCGACATTTTTATCCAGGCAAATATTTCTGGAAATACTTCTGGAAGAATCTTTTTAAATCAAATATTCATTCTCTTTAAGTATATATAACTATACTAAAAGGCAAATATTTCTGGAAGAATCTTTTCAAATCAAAATGTTTCTTTTAAATTTTAATAATATTATATCAATCAAATCTCATATTTGATCCTACTCAATTTTATTTTGAATTCCAACAACGATTATCTCAATTATTTTGAATTCGAACAACGATGTATATTGAGATAATTAAATTCAATATGGAATTTAGATTTAATTTTGAATTTGATCAACGATGATAATTTAATTCAAAATAGATTTCAGGTGTAGACCAAAATACCGATTTAAATCTTAGTTACTTACGCCTATGAAATTCCATACTTGATCCTATTCAAATTTAAATTCGAATTCGAATGACGATTAGAAATAATTTGATAAAATTGAATTCAGTTTTTTTTTTCAAATGTTTTTTTAATCAAAATTCAAAATTTTGATAAAAATTATGATTGGATTCAAAATCAAATAAAATTAGGATTTGAATCAAAATTCCTTCAATAAGGTAGGTTAATTACATCCTCAATTTTTTTTTCAACTCAACTGTAGACATCTCTTCTAATTTATCACCTGTTTCAAGATTTTTTTCAAAAAAGAATTTTGTTATCAACGTCTTGCTTTGTTTAACTGATGAATTTGGTAAGAAGTGATTTCAAATTATAGAATTGTAAAAGATGAAAATGATTTTAACTTCTTGTTTGTGTTTGGAACCAAATTAATATAAATCACCGAAATTAAAATTTCTTATTTGGATGCTCACGAGAAATGAAAAGAATTTATAGCATTTTACTATTATGCTCTTATGGATTTTATAGGAGATTATTTTCATTAATAGCAAAATATGTTAATTTTAAGTAACATTATCATATACATATCCTCATGAAACCATGTTAATAATTAAAACAAGTCAATTCATTAAATTAAAATTTACAAATATTATTATTATTGTTAAAAATAAAAAAATATAAATGTCTTAATTTAAATGAAAAAGAATTGAACCTAGTCGAATTTAAACAAAATCCATCAAAAGAGATTTGATATATTTTGTGGAGTAAAAAAAATCAAAATAATCTCTTTTTTTAGTTTTTCTTGAAAAACGTGAAAGTAAACAAATCTATCGAAAAAATCGAATCAATCAATATATAAATAAAAATATAAAAAACATATTATTTCTATCAAATCAATAAATTAAAAAAAGGTTTAGAAGATGTACAAAGCAACTGAAAAAACACTCATAGTTTATTTTTCTATAAAAAAAATTGTTAAAAATGTAAAAGTTGCATGTAAATGATTGAAATTATTATTATCAATTTTTTAAAAAATAGAAAAATACAATGGAAAATAAAATAAAAACCTAACTTGAGTTTGCTTTTGGTGTTGAGTTTGAATAAGAAATCGATTGTATGAAGTTAAATGGAAAAAACTATCATGAAGAAAGTTGGGATAAAATTGAAAACATATTTTTTAAAATTTAAAATCCCGACCTTTTTTATAGTTTCCAATCGCTTGAAATAATTTCAAATCTGTTATGATTTGAAATCATCCTAAATTCAGAGGGTTCCAAACAAAGGGTAAGCTTCACTAGCCCCTTAATATAAGTTGGTAGTTTGCTACGGTGGAAAGTATGTTATAATGATAAAAAAAAATACTAATATTATAACAGAAAAAATGTTATTATATTCAAATGAGTGTGATTAAAAATACTAAATCATAATAGAAATAGGAAAATTTATCTTGGAAGCTAATTAATTATAAAAGAATCTTATAGAAATATAAGCTCATAATATTCAACAACTAATAACTAATTTGAAAAACTAATCTCAATTAGTTGTAAAATAATTGTAATCCATAGTCTTTAACTAAATTATTTTAATCTTCGAAAATTGAAATAAGTAATAATTGGAATCCATAATGTTGAACTAAAAGCACGTTACACGTAGTAAATAAACTAGTGTATATGAAAGTGAAAACGTTAATCCTAATTGTTTTATAAATAATTTGATTAAATGGTCATTGATATATCGATGATTGAGAGAGTTGTAAAGATTTGATTCTTTCAAGAAATAGTTTGGAGGGTTGAATCGATTGGAGAATGATAGAGAATTCATGAATATTGGCTCGAGCATCGTTAGATTTACTCTGTTTCAGTTATCCTCTATTTTACGGTGGTAAGAATTTTCAATTTTCATTCTTTGAACTTTTAAATTGCATTTTCGTTCCGTATCGAGAATGCAAGAACGATTTTTTTATATTTTTGAAAGTATCCTATATGATTCAATTGTTGCATGAGTTATTCTTCTCTTGGTTTTTTGTCATAGTGAAAGTTTTTATGTAAGATGTTGTTTCTTCTTTCTTGACTTCATATTTTGGCTGGCAATATTGATTAAACATTCTTTTATTCTTCCATTAAACAAGTTGCAATCAAGTCTTGATTTATAATTACATTTTCTTTAAAGTTGTTTTTACTTTATTTCCTTGCTTCTTTTATCTGTTTTAGTGAAGGTTGTAAATTAATTATGAAATCCAACCTAAGGAATTTTTATATGCTTTTTAATTTAATTAAAGACTCAATCATTTCAATTATGAGCAACAACATTTCTGGGAGTCCACTATTTCAGATATTCTCTATATATAAAAATGACAAATTAATCCTAATTTTTTTTTAGAAATAATTGGTTTAAATAGTCATTCATTGATATGGATAATTGGCAGTTGGCAGTCAAGTCATTGCTCAATACATTCTCTCTAAAAGTGAAAATTTTAATTCTAAATTTTTTTAAAATAACTTGTTTAAATAGACCTAAAATTAATTTCCTTTCTTTTTTTTTCCTGTGTAACTACCATTAGGAGAGGTGATTTAATGCTGATGCAAATGATATAATTTACTTTTATTTTTTAAGAATAATATTTTTAATGTTGATGTATATATATATATATATATATATATATATATATATATATATATATATATTTAATGTGGAAAAGGTAGTTACTAAATGAAAATAATTAAACTAAAGAAAATAAAAGATGTGTTTTTATTGTTACAGAAAATAAAAGTAGTTAAAGAAGTAAGTGAAATAATGGATATATTTTTTTAGTAAAATAGGAGTTAGGGGATTCAAACGACTAACCTTGTGGTTGTTAATATATCTCATATGTCAGTTGAGTTATGCTCTAGTCGACAAAATAATGGATACATTGAAAAGCTAGCAAACAAAAGATAAATTATTCAATGTAAAATAGAATTTGTTATGAAGCTCTAAAATGTATTTGATAAAATGCTTATAAGTTACTTTTCATCTATGTCAATTCAAACATAGTTTATTAGATACGATGTTCTATTACTATCTTAGAGGTCAATATTTCGATCTTTCCACTCTTAAAAAATTCAAGAGAAAAAAAAAGTTGTTCTCCAGATGAAGAGTGATTTTTATTTCTTTACTATTTTTTATTGTGAAATTAAAATATAAAATTAATAGATGTAATTAAATATTGTTGAAAGACTAAATGAAACAACCTCAAAAAATCGAAAAATGAAATTATAAATATAATTTAACAAGCCACATTTTAAACATTAAATTAAAGGTAGAATTTTACACGTCTATTTGGGATCTTTTTGAAAGATTTTATATAGATATAATCCTTATCAACATTCTGCCGAAAATTCCATTCAAAGAAATTATTACTATCATGGTCTAGTCTATTCTAAAAGTCTGTGTCTTTTGTATTTTTTTTAATTAAAAAGATTTATTACTCGGAAAATGCCATCATATGGGTTTGAATTGAATTTATACAAAATAGTCAAAATGTTTGCTGTAAAGTAGTCACCCTTCTCATCCATTTAGTTCAAATGATGTTTGAGTTTAACTTTTCTTCTCCTACTTGAGCGATAATCCAAAAATATCAAATTAAATTGATAAGTTTTTTCTAATATATTTTACTTTAAGAAAATTACATCAAATACACTGGGATTTAGACGCTATTAGAACTTACCGCTCTTTTATTTGAGGTAGAAAATATAAATCTCCTTTCCTGACTATTTAGTTTTTGAAAGTTAATTTTCTTACCTTTTTTTCAAGTAGATTTCTAAATATCTAAATTCTTAATTAAAGATTATCAGTAGTATCGTGATGGTTTTGTGAACTTTTATGTCTATTTCTCTTAATTTCATAGAAACAAAGCGAGATCAACGAAATTTCTTCCTTTTCCTTTACTTTTTTAAGTACATCAACATTTGGGGGCGAGGGAATTCGAACTCATGACCTCTTGGTCATAAGTCTTACTTGATGTCAATTGAACCATGTTCTTGTTGACCCTTTTCCTTTACTTTTAGTTTCTATTTTGTGATTGTAAGTTAGGAACTTAGATGTTTAATTATATGAATTGACGAATCTTTGTTTCTTATACTTGGGATTTTGATTTAGCTGTTAGATTTAAGGTTTTAATTTATAAAAATACCATGATTGAGTGCTTTGTTTCATTCATGCTTTTTTGTACTTAATGCTTATAATCTCTTGATCACGGATAACTTGCGTTTATTGGTTTGAATTTATGCTTGGAAAAGTATAGTTTAGGCTAGAATTTAATTGCATGCCTATTTATAAATTCTTGAATGAAAGTGAAGAATTATCTTAGAAGCACTTAAAAAGAAGTAACTTAATGTCTTGTATGCTATTAAAATATAGATAGAGATATTAGGTTTATAACATTGCATGAGTTAATTGTGCTTGAAAGAACTAGTTAATACTCTCAATTCTTGGCTTTGGAATATTTGCATGATAAATCTTGGTAGCTTTAGTTGTAAGTCTAATTGGTGAAATTGATTCCCTAAGAATATCTCTCCTAATTGTGTCTTCATTTATCCTTTGCTTTCTAGTTTAATTCTTTAGTTTAGACTGTTTGCATTTCATTTTATTCTCCAAATAAAGTTAATTGAGAGTAATTACAGTACTTAAATGACTTAAGAAATCCAATCCATGTGATCGATCCTAGCAATTTTTACTACGAATTTAATAGGTCTAAGTTATAAAATTTAATATTTGATAGACATTCGACAAGTCATTTATCAAATTGGCCTCGTTGCTAGAGATTGCTGTAATTTTAAAATTAGGTAATATTGTAGTGAAAATTCTTTATTTTTATTTTAAAGTGTAAATAACACATATTTGTATAAATTGATTTTTTTTTAATTTTTATTTATTTACTGACTATTTTGTTTTTGTTTTTGTTTTTTTAGGTTTAATTAGTGTATGCCCAAAGCTCGAGTAGACTTAGAGCCTTTTGATCTAGAAATTGAATACACCTTCAAGCAGATCCGTCAGTTGCTAAAAAAAAAGTCAAAATATCCAAATGACGCTCGAGCAAGCAAAAGAACAAAAGACAATAAGAGACTACTTGATACCATTCCCAGTCGAGAGCTCAAGAATAGTCTACACACTAATCACCACCAATAATTTTGAATTGAAGACCAGATTAATTTAAATGGCAAGGGATAACGTATTTAAAGGACACCCTACTGACTTGAACTCGCTTCTGAAATCTTTCCTTGCATTATGCGGAACGGTAAAGATTAACAGTGTATCTAGTGATTCTATTTGCTTATATTTATTTTCTTTTACTTTGCAGGATAAAGCTCGAGATTGGCTAAAGAGTCTAGAGCCTCAAAGCATCAACACTTGGGATGAATTAACCTAAGCCTTTTTGACCAAATACTTTCCATCAACCAAGACTGCTCGATTGAGAACAGAGATTGGAACTTTCAGGCAGCTCGAGGGTGAGAAATTGTTCGAGGCTTGAGACAGATACAAGAAACTTCTCAGAAAATGCCTACAACACAGTTAACATGATTGGCTTCAAATCCAGTTGTTCTATAATGGGCTTGATGGAAGTGCAAAAACGATCCTAGATGCATTAGCTGGGGGAACACTCTTGTCAAAGACAACCCTAGAAGTAAGAAACTTACTGGAGGAGATGGATGCCACTAGCTACCAGTGACCCCCTGAGCGATCTATCACCAAGCAAGTGGTAGAGTTCTATAAGATGAGCGAGGCCAGTGCTTTAGAGGCACACATGACTTCTCTAACTAATGTTCTATCTAATCTCTTAGGATTAGGAAACAACCCATCGATAACATCTTTAGCATCTATGCAACTACCCTAGAATGGAGGCAAAAGAAGCATGGAACAAGTGAACTATGTCAATAATAATGGATACAACGAGGGTGGTAATCACATGATAATTCTTTGCCAACCCATTACCACCCAAGTTTTAGGAATCATGAAAACTTTTCTTATGCAAATAATCGAAATGTTTTGCAGCCTCTATCCAACTTTGCTTCCACATCATAACTGATGGAAAAGAAACCTTCCTTGGAAAATATGATTATAGCTCTCATCAGAAAATATACCAAGAAAGAAAATCATTTGGAGGAAAAAGATGGAAGGCATTACTTCTAGACATGGGAAAACTATTAAAAACTTAGAAGTTCAAATGAGTCAGATAGTCACTTCCCCGAATGTTTTGCAGAAAGGGAAGTTCTCCAATGACATAAAGATAAATCAGATGGAGCAGTGCATGAAGGGATTGAAATTTCCGCAGTGGAAATGACTTGAAACGTCGTAGTGTTCGTTGTGAAAAACGTTTCTTAAAATTGAACTAAATAGTTTAATTATAGGCTAAACATGCTTTTAAGAGAAGAAAAACAGAAAGTATAGATTTACTTACTTGTTGAGAAACCTTTCTTCGACAATTTCTTCTCCGATCACGGACTCTTCATGCCAACGAACTCTTCACGCAATCTCTCGAATCGAACGGTTTGGACACCTCCAAAACGACTTTTTGATTGTTCTCGATCGGTTGAGGGAGAGTGGTGGAACTCTCTTTGGTTTGGGTGGAGAGAATTTTGTAGAGAGAACTGATAGAAAATTCTTCTTCTCTTGGATTGAGAATTCCAAAAAAATGTCTCACATCCCATCCTTTTATAATGCCATATGGTGGAGTTAAAATCTCCACCATTTACCAGTTTACCACAATCATATGATATGCAAATCATATTTGCATATCACATAATATAAGGTATCTCATACCTTATTATATAAATCCCATATGCATAATTGTGGAATTTTAAATTGAATTTTTTGGGATTTGTGCCCTAAAACTCGTAGTTTGTAATTATGTTCTAATTAATGTAATAAAGTGTTATTATTTCAATAAAGTGTTATTGTTCGTTATCTACGAGTTTGTCTTTATTTAAACCCTAAATCCAATACTAAACATCCAAGGTTGTTAAATGAATATTTAACTGAATGTAATGTACATTAAAATTTAATGTGGACTGGATGTAAATTAAAACTATATGTTAAAGGGGTAATATGATTAAATGAGATTTAATCCAAATTAAATATATGATATTTAATTTGTATTATTTAAATATGATTTAAATTAATAATTAAATTAGATTTAATTATTATTCAATTATTATTATTATTTTAATAATAAAATAAGGGAACGTGTCATCCAGACACGTTCCCCACTAACTCTCTCCTTCTCCCTATCGACAGTTTAACAGGGAGAAGGGGGTTGCTCATTGGAGCGATCGATTGATCTTTTTGCAATTTGGAGAATTGCCCTCTCTCTCTCTCCCTCTCATTCCCAAAACTCTTCCAAAAGTAGGAATCCTTCCCACCAAGAAGGATCTAAGTAGAACTCAGAGATATAGGAGGTGATCCAAGTGGTGGTGTTGTTACACAGAGAAAAACAGAGAAGTTCTTCCTTGTTGTTGTTTATCGTGGAGCAAGGAGTTGCTGCGAAAAAGCTACAAATGTAATTTATTCACCTCCCTTCTTAGTTTAATTGTTAAACTTTAATCACGTTTGCATGTATGCTATTATCCATGTCTAATAGGATTAGAATTTCTATGCTTGTTCTGTTTTTTGTCAATGTATGAGTTTTTATTTCAAGCAAAACAATCTTGCAATTACGATCCCAAATTCGTTTCCGCTGCTCAAAGAGATCCAATCTCCATCAATTGGTATCAGAGCAATGCTTGTATTATTTTGTTTTGAAACAAAATTGCATTGATTTGGTGGGAAATTGCATTGGTTTGCTGTAAAACTTGTTTAGGAATTTTTTGGCCTTAGTTTACTTTGATTTTGATCAAATTGTATGTAAAGGCCCCTGCGTTTTTGGGCAAAAAGTGCATTATAGAGTCTGTAAATGAGTTACGAGTCGTCCGGGACCAATTTCAAGCAATTCGGTGGAGAATCGAAGGAGAAAATGCTTTTGGAAGCTGCTGTGTTCGTGGAAGAAAGCTGCTACCGAAGCAGCAACATTGCAACGCTGAACAACGGCGTCGCAACGCCAGCGCTCCCTATCGACGCGGGCGCTCAAGGGGTCAGCGGCGTTGCAACACTGTCCCTCAGCGTTGCAACGCTACCTCGATAGCAGGCGCCCATAAGACAAAGAGGGCGTTGCAACGCCGTGGGGCATTCTAGCAACTGCAGACCGGTTCAGCTGGTTCGTTAGTTTTGGTCCGGTTCGTGCGGTTCAAGGCCGGTTCAGGGTGTTTTTGGACCGGTTTTCATGAAATAAAATTAATGTAATTTTATTTTTGCACTTTAGGGGCCAAATTATTTCAGTTTTACAGCTATTTATCTTTATGATTAGCATTTAGAATATTCCCACCTAGGATAAGCATGTTCATGCATTTTAATTGTATAAATGTTATATGAATATGATTGAAAATGCATGATTAGTTTAATTTTCATGAGTAATTAGTTATAAGTGTTATAATTAGATTATATGAAAAATAAATTGCATGGAGCATGAAATTACTTAGTTTAAAATAAATGTTATTTTATTTAAGTAATTCTATAATTCAATTAGTTGTATTTCTTTTATAATTCCAATTTGAATATTGATTGTTGGATTTATAATATAGTTTCTTTATCATAGGTTGATTATTAAATTTATAAAAGTTATAAATTAAAGGAGTTTTAGAAACCATAACCTATAATAAAGAAATGCATGCAAACATAGGAACTTGGGTTAAATTTAATTAGTTTTAAATCGTTTAAAATTAATTTAGACCTAAGTTTTAATTTCTAATAGGATTAAAAATTAGTCTTACGTAGTATTTTAAATAGTTTAAAATCTAGTAGGACTTTAGGACTTTGGTTATTAGGGAACTCTACCGGTGAAGTTCTGTCTAAGGTTGGGGGTACTTAAGTGACAGTTAACTAACACCTCCTACCTGAAACCGACTTTTAACTGAGTTGAGTTAACCTTAGTTCTATTTTATCTCTAGGTAATTAAAATGTTTATTCACCTAGACATAAGATTTTAAGACCTAGTTATAATAGTTATAATAGGCATAGACTTAGATAGATTCTTTTAGCCAGAATCCAACTAAGTCCTATACCCTAATTTTAGGAGCTTCAGTGGGAGAAAACGAGATGTTCGCATCGAGTTTACTGTCACGTCCTCAAGAGTTCACACCGTGAGTTCCATGCTCGGCTACGTGGCGTCAATAGGGCGTCCTGCTATGGTATGTGTTTGCATGGTTCAATACCAAGGTGAATGAGGGAAGTATCCATAGTAAATGGGAGCAGGATGCGTGTCAACGTATCCTACGGTCTCCTCCATTAGGTCGCACTGTGAGATTTCTATAGTCCGCCTGCTAGGTTGTCTTGGAACAACCAAACGCTACGGAGGGTCTGACTATAGGGATCGGAACACCGCTAACTCCAGAAATGGATAGGGTCTCTTAGGTTGTTTCCCAACAGTTGTCTTTCTTAATAGTAGCCTGTTGGCTCGGGCTTATTGGATCTGAAAATGGTAGGGTCACATTTACAGGATGAGTTAAGCTAGTTAACAAGTCCTTGACCAAACAAACGGTAGCTAAGGACCATTGGGACATGAGATGTTCTGGTAGTGAGAATTGGCTGAAAAAATCTCAATTCAAGGGAGGAATGACTGACCGCCCGACGGAGGCTTTTGTTCTAAACCCTTGAAGTATCGTTGCAAAATTAAAGGTTTAATTTAAACAGTGGGTTTAGTTTAAACACTAGGGTTCTTTAATAATTTTTCTAAATTTGATTGGTTTTTACAATGGGTTAAAAGGCATAACTAATTAGAACTATTTTAGATTTTCAGCATGTCGTCCTCAATAATTGCCTTACTTAAAAGCGACAGTTTAACTGGTGAGAATTTTACTACGTGGAAATCCAACCCGAATACGATTCTCGTTGTTGATGACCTACGCTTTATCTTTATCGAGAGAATGTCCTCAAGTCCTCGCCGTAACGCTCCTCAATCATTGGAAGCGTCGGCCGCCGGATCAAGGCCAATGATAAGGCCAAGGTCTACATTTTAGCTTGTGTTTCACGAGTTCGCCAAAAAGCACGAGGGCATGGTCTTAGCTCGTGAGATCATGAGTGCGCTGCAGAAATGTTTGGACAACCGTCCGGGCAGATTCGCACGAATCCTCAAATACGCTTATAACTCCCATATGAAGGAGGGGTCATCGGTGAGAGAACACGTTCTTGATCTGATGGTCCACTTCAACGTGGCTGAGATGAACGAAGCGGTCATTGACGAGCAAAGTCAGGTATCGTTCATTCTGGAATCTCTTTCGAAGAGTTTCCTGCAATTCCGCAGCAATGCAGTGATGAACAAGATAGAGTATAACCTGACTACTCTCCTTAATGAACTACAGACTTTCTAGTCTCTTATGAAGAATAAGGGACAGGCTGATGGAGAGGCAAATGTGTTTTCCCATTCCAGAAGGTTCCAGAAGGGTTCATCCTCTAGGACTAAGTTCTGTGGCTCATCTTCTGGGCTTAAGAAGACCCAAAAGAAGAAAATAGGAGAGAAAGGGAAGGCACCTACTTCTGACAAAGGCAAGGGAAAAGTCAAGGTTGCAGATAAAGGAAAATGTTTCCACTGCAACATGGATGGGCACTGGAAGCGAAACTGCCCAAAATACCTTGCTGGGCTCAAAGAGAAGAAAGGTAAATCAGATTTACTTGTTCTTGAAACTTGTTTAGTGGAAAATAATGATTTGACCTGGATACTTGATTCAGGAGCCACTAATCACGTTTGCTCTTCATTTCAGGAAACTAGTTCCTTTAAGGAGCTCGAAGAGGGTGAGATGACGCTCAGAGTCGGAACGGGAGACGTCGTCTCAGCTCGTGCAGTGGGAGATGCCAAGTTGTTTTTTGGAGATAGATTTCTTTTATTAAAACATCTGTACATAGTTCCTAAGCTAAAAAGGAACTTAATTTCTATCTCTTGTTTAATAGAACTTTGGTTATTGTATTTCTTATTCAATTAATGAAGCGTTCATTTTGAAAGAGGGTGTCAATATTTGTTCTGCTAAATTGAAAAATGGCTTGTACGTACTGAAACCGAATAAAACCAAAACAATTTTAAATCATGAGATGTTTAAAAATGCTAGTACTCAAAATAAAAGGCAAAGAATTTCTCCTAATAATAATACCTATCTATGGCATCTTAGACTTGGTCCCATTAATCTCAACCGGATTGAGAGACTCTCTAAGAATGGACTTCTAAACAAGTTAGAAGATGATTCTTTACCGCCTTGCGAGTCTTGCTTGGAAGGTAAAATGACCAAGCGACTTTTTACTGGAAAAGGTTACAGAGCTGTAGAGCCCCTAGAACTTGTGCATTCGGATTTTTGTGGTCCAATGAATGTCAAAGCTCGAGGAGGGTACGAATATTTCATCTCTTTCATAGATGATTATTCTAGGTATGGTTATCTATATCTAATGCATCACATGTCTGAAGCTCCTGAAAAGTTCAAAGAGTATAAGGCTGAAGTAGAGAATGCATTAGGGAAAACCATTAAAACACTTCGATCCGATCGAGGTGGAGAGTATATGGATTTGAGATTCCAAGACTATATGATAGAACAAGGAATTAAATCTCAACTCTCAAAGACCTAATACACCACAAAGAAAATGGTGTGTCAGAAAGGAGAAATAGAACCTTGTTGGACATGGTTCGTTCTATGATGAGCTATGCTCAGTTGCCTGCCTCGTTTTGGGGATACGCAGTAGAAATTGCAGTTCAAATCTTGAACAGTGTTCCATCAAAAAGTGTTTCAGAAACACCTTTTGAACTTTGGAAGGGGCGTAAACCTAGTTTACAACACTTCAGGATTTGAGGTTGTCCGACACACGTGCTCGTTACAAACCCAAAGAAATTGGAATCTCGTTCAAGATTGTGCCAATTTTTGTTGGCTATCCCAAAGAAACGAGAGGTGGTCTTTTCTACGATCCACAAGAAAAGAAGGTGATTGTATCGACAAATGCCACGTTCTTGGAGGAAGATCACATGAGGAACCACATACCGCATAGTAAATTAGTAGTAAATGAAGCTACTCATGAACCAACAAGAGTTGTTGATCAAGTTGGACCTTTATCCAGAGTTGATGGAGGAGTCAGCACCTCAAGTCAGTCTCGTCCTTCTCAATCGTTGGGAATGCTTCGACGCAGTGGGAGGGTTGTTTCCCAACCTGACCGCTACTTGGGTTTAGCTGAAACTCAAGTTGTCATACCTGATGACGGCGTAGAAGATCCATTGTCTTATATACAGGCAATGAATGACGTAGACAAGGACCAATGGATCAAAGCCATGGACCTTGAAATGGAGTCAATGGACTTCAATTCGAGATGGGAACTTGTAGACCAACTCAAGAAGGGTTAGAACCATAGGGTGTAAATGGATCTATAAGAGAAAGAGAGATGCAATGGAAAGGTACAGACCTTTCAGGTTAGACTTGTAGCAAAGGGTTTTACCAAAAGGGAAGGAGTTGACTATGAAGAAACTTTTTTCCCTATTGCTATGCTGAAGTCTATAAGGATACTCTTGTCCATAGCCGCATTTTATGATTGTGAAATCTGGCAAATGGACGTCAAGCCTGCCTTTTTGAATGGTAGTCTTGACGAGAGCATCATATATCTCGTCTCACCAAGAGGTCTTCATAGCCCAAGGTAAGGAGCAAAAAGTTTGCAAGCTCAATCGATCCATTTATGGGTTGAAACAAACCTCAAGATCTTGGAATATATGATTTGATACTGCAATCAAGTCTTACGGCTTTGACCAAAAAGTTTATGAGCCTTGTGTTTACAAGAGGATCATCAACGACAAAGTAGCTTTATTAGTACTTTATGTGGATGATATCCTACTCATTGGAAATGATGTAGGATACCTTACTGACATAAAGAATTGGCTGGCGATCCAATTCCAAATGAAAGATTTGGGAGAGGCGCAATATGTTCTTGGGATTCAGATCTTCAGGAATCGCAAGAACAGAATGCTAGCACTGTCTCAAGCGTCTTATATCGACAAAATGTTGTCCAGATATTCAATGCAGAATTCCAAGAGGGCTTATTACCCTTCAGGCATGAAGTTCATCTGTCTAGGAAACAGTGTCCCAAGACACCTCAAGAAGTTGAGGATATGAACCATATTCCCTATGCCTCTGCAGTAGGTAGCTTAATGTATGCTTTGCTATGCACCAGACCGGACATTTGTTATGCAGTGGGAATAGTCAGTAGGTTCCAGTCCAATCCAGGGTTAGACCACTGGGCAACAGTTAAAAAAACCTCAAGTATTTAAGGAGAACGAGGGACTATACGCTTGTGTATGGGTCTAAGGATTTGATCCTTACTGGATACACTGATTCTGATTTTCAAATCGATAAGGATTCTTGGAAATCCACATCGGGATCAGTTTTCACCCTTAACGGGGGAGCTATAGTATGGCGAAGCATCAAGCAAGGATGCATCATCGACTCCACATGAAGAAGGTTGAGTATGTCATTTGCTTGTGAAGAAGCTAAAGAGGCTGTTTGGCTAAGGAAATTCCTTATTAATTTGGAAGTTGTTCCAAATATGGAATCTCCCATCACCTTATATTGTGACAACAGTGATGCGATAGCCAATTCGAAGGAACCTCGCAGCCATAAGTGAGGTAAACACATCGAGAGGAAGTATCACCTGATACGAGAAATAGTGCAACGAGGAGATGTGACAGTCATGAAGATCGCTTCGGAGCATAATATTGTTGATCCGTTTACAAAGACTCTCACGACTTAAGTGTTCGAGGGTCATCTGGAAAGTCTGGGTCTACGAGATATGTACATAGGCTAATTTAGGGCAAGTGGGAGATATGCAATGGGGTATATGGATGCCCTAGTTTATTGTATTTCTATCTCTTGTAACCACTGTTTTTGGATTATGATGTACCCCACTAGAGTTTTAGTTCAAGTGGGAGTTTGTTGGGATTTGTGCCCTAAAACTCGTAGTTTGTAATTATGTTCTAATTCATGTAATAAAGTGTTATTATTTCAATAAAGTGTTTTTGTTCGTTATCTACGAGTTTGCCTTTATTTAAACCCTAAATCCAATAAACTAAACATCCAAGGTTGTTAAATGAATCTTTAACTGAATGTAATGTACATAAAAAGGATCTCGGTTCGAGATACACCTAAAGGGTCTATAATTAGGGGATAAGGTTTGGGTACCTTACTCTGGTTAAACTATGTATGTGGCCCACTTTGTATTTGATACAAACACTGTGATCCTAACATGTTCGTGTAGATGACATGTGAGCGGGGATATCCTATGTAATGAGATTACATAAGACCGGACCACGAAATAGTAATCTCTAGCTGTAACTCCGTTGACTAGTTAGGTTTCTATTTCACTAGGATGACCTAGGGAACTTGATCTCAATCTCGAGCGGTGTCACGAACTCCTGTTCATGAGGATTGTCCTTTGACTAGGATGGGTGAGAGTGGCGATTCGCCGACTCAATATGCCTACCTTCTTGGGGACAAGACCGAGTGAGCTACCGAGAACTTAACTTAGCGAGGATGGAATTCACTCCTTCCCGCCTACTAGGGTAAGTAGAGGAATGTTCCTCTTGAGTGGTGTCTCTCAGAGACTTGAACAAAGGGCCCGACCCTCTCATTGGCTTCGAGAGGGACTCTGCTGTTTGTTGGTAGGACCACAAACAAATTGTTCATTAGAGGAGCACTGACCGTACTTAAGGCACAAGATGTAACCCAGGGGTAAAACGGTAATTTGACCCAGCTGGTGTTACGAACATTCGTGAAGTATTGACTTGCTGTTATTGGTCAATATCCATGGACAAGAAATATATCTGCAGTGAGAAGAGTGCAGCTGTGAGACTTTAGTGGAGCGTTCCCGCAGTTAACGAATGTTGATTGGGAGGTTAATGAGATTAACCGAGCAATCTCGTGTCGTTGGAGCTTCTGATCTGTAGGTCTATTAGGTCCACCTTCTAGCCCGTAAAGGGTTCTTAGATCATTAGAATTTGAAATGTTAAAATTCATTAGGGAATAAACTTAGTGTATATTGATACAATATAATATATAGTTTTGGAACTATATATTATAAATTTAATGTTAATATGATTCATATTAAATTATATGAGAGAATTGAATATTTGAAAGAGTTCAAATATTATATGTGAATGTGATTCACATTTTGATAGCTATAGGTTAAAATTTAATGTGCACTAGATGTACATTAAAACTATAGGTTAAAGGGGTAATATGATTAAATGAGATTTAATCCAAATTAAATATATGATATTTAATTTGTATTATTTAAATATAATTTAAATTAATAATTAGATTATATTTAATTATTATTATTATTATTATTTTAATAATAAAATAAGGGAACGTGTCATCCAGACACGTTCCCCACTACCTCTCTCCTTCTCCCTATCGACAGTTTAACAGGGAGAAGGGGGTTGCTCATTGGAGCGATCGATTGATCTTTTGGCAATTTACGATCCCAAATTCGTTTCCGTTGTTCAAGGAGATCCGATCTCCATCAGAATCATATTCAAGAATCATATTCAATTTAATTTCTATCAATTCAATTTCTCCAAATTAGCACTAATTAATCAATTAAGCTAACCTATATTTTATTATGAATCTCATTCACACTAAACTATATATTATGTCAATCATATCTCATATAAATGACATAAATACCCTTTTAATGAATTTGAACACTTCAAATCCACACCAAACTGTAAACTCTCAATTTATTCAGTTTGAGCCAACTGAGGGACCTAATGGACCTACAGATGACGAGCTCCAATGATTCGAGATTAACTTGTCAAACTCTTTGACTCGGTTATTCAACATTCATTATTACAGTAACACTCCACTAAAGCCCGTAGCTGCACTCCCATCACTGTAGGACAAGTTGTGTTCATTGATATAACCAATGCCACCCTTCACTGGTTGTTCGTAGTCACAGCTAGATCAAATTACCGTTTTACCCCTGTGTCTACCTCTTGCTCCTTAAGTCTCACTGCTTCTCTAATGAACAACAACGTTGTATGGTCCAACCATAAACAACATCCCTCTCTGGCTAGTGAGAGGGTGGGCGCCCGTTGTCAAGGCCCTGGAGACAACACTTAAGGGAACAACCCCTCTAGTTTCCCTAATTCGGGAACGAGTAAATTTCATCTCGCGTAGTCAAGTTCTCAACTCCTCACGTGGTTCTGCCCTTGAGAAGATAGGCATATTGGGTGAGTAACTGTGACCATCCTCACCTGTACTAGTCAAAGGACAGACCCCCACAGACAGGAGTCCGTAACATGCTCAGGATTAAGGTCGAGTCACTATTGGTCATCTACGAAGTTATTAGCCCTATATTGTTAACGATGTTACATCAGTAAGTCTAATAATTCACGGTCTGGTCTTGTACAATCTCATTGCATAGGATGCCCCCACTCGCATGTCAGCCCCATGAACGAGTTGGATCACCTCGTTTGTATCTAATTCAAAGCGGGTCGCATCCACAACGTATCTAGGATTAGGTCTCCAACCCTATCCGTATACTGTAGACCGTTCGGGTCATTAACTCAAATGCGATCCTCTCTGTGTGTCCACTACACACCGTTTAAGTTCTAGTTCTCTCATAATTCAATGACCCTGGAGCTTAGTTTGTTGGAATAAGTTTATAAATATGCGAGACACATAGTGATGAAAAAATAACTCTTATTTATTTTAACTTGGTATATTACAAACTTACACGAGATTATGACATACATCCCAAAATGCAAAGTCATCAATCTGAGGAGTGGAAGGAATTCGGGAGGACCTTTTAGGAAATATATCGATAAGGACAATGAGACTCTTAAGGAAGGAGAGAAGGAAGGTACACCTCTTGAAGTTGCTGAAAAACCATAAATTCTAGCTCTTCCAACAATCATGAATTAGATACCATATCCTTAAAAGTTCATAAAAAAGAATTTGAATGAGGAGTTCTCTAAATTTCTCAATTTGTTTAAAAATCTTCAGATAACTATTCCCTTTACAGATGCGCTAGACACGATATTGAGTTACACAAAGTTTATGAAGGAAAATTTGACAAATAAGCAGAAGATTGAGACCACAAAAACTGTATGCATTATAGATGAGTGTAACTACACACCTCACAAGAATCTACTACCTAAGCTGCAAGATCCAACGAGTTTTACTATTCCCTGCACTATTGGTACTTCATATTTCCATAGGGCTTTATGTGATTTAGGTACTTCTATTAATCTTATGCCTTATGCTGTGAGGACTCTCGGACTCAAGGAACTGAAACCCACATGCATCTCTTTCTAGCTTGCATATCTCTCAATCACCTATCCTAGAAGAATAGTGGAGGATGTTGTGGTAAAGGTCAATAAATTTCTGATTCCTGCAAACTTCGTAGTGCCTGACGTAGAGGGCGATGATGATATCCCCATAATCCTAGGGTGACCTTTCCTTGCTATGAAAGAAGCTTCCATAAAGGTAAGAGAAGGTAAAATATCTTTTCAGGTAAAAGATGGGAAAGTAATCTTCGATATGAATCATACTCTGAAGTTCGTGGATGAATTTGACGATTTGACTAATGACTTTTTTGATATGATGTTAAATAAGGATCGTATAGAGTGGGTTCTTATGAAAGATTTAGGCATGGACTCGAACAAAGGTTTATTTTCCAAAAGAGTCTCGTCTAGCTAAAGACGTTAAAGAAAACACTTATTGGAAGGAAACCCAAGTTTCTATCATTTTCTTTTTTTCTTCTTTCTTTTAACATTTTATTTTTTTAGTAGTAGGTCAGTTAAAAAAGAGTGCCACTAAAAATCTCATTCCCGTCATGAAGGTTCGATCATTAAGGCACTTTCCTCAGATGCATATCAATTAGGAAATCATGAACACCTCTCCTATCAGGGCAGTATTGTAACTATCGTTCACCTTTACATTTTTGTTTTTATTGTCTTTTGATAAAATACATGTTAATTTTATATTGAGGACAATGTTGAATTTAAGTTTGGGGGTGGGCAGTACTTTGAAAGCCCTCGTTTTTTAACATATTGTTGAGCATGATGATTTTTCTGAATAAATTTCAAATTTTTTTAGCCTGATGTAATCAATATTTTTGTTGAATTGGTGACTGAGATAACTTAGGATATGTTTAGATGAATGATTTACTTTAGTGAAATTACTTAAGCACACCCCTAATTTTATTTGCATACAACACGTTAGGCTTGGCTACCGAGCTTGTGTTTCTAAAAAGTTTTATTGTCCTAAAGAGAGTTTAGGGGCTAAAGTGAGTTAGCATAATCCCTTGAGTTGAGTCTAAAAGTATCTTGAGTGAGTTGTTGTTATCTGTTGTTTGTAAAGTCAAAGTTTGGGGGAAGTCAAATCTATAAAAAAAAAAAAGAAAAAAAAACCAGGAAAAGAATGGGATACTCCTCTATTTTTTGTGTCTTAGTAAACAAGGTTAGGCATGACACTCGTATTTATCCTTGAGTCGAATAGTGGTGGAAGATATGAGTATGCAAAAGCAACCTAATTTAGTGATAGTGTTCGTTGCTAGGCGTCTTCATCACCAATGTTGGTGTTTAGATCGAATGTACAAATGACTAGATGTTGGGATGTATGCCCTGATCTCGTTTTATTTGTAATTTTTAACATTTGAAATTAATAAGAGTTATTTATTTCATCACTTTGTGTCTCGCAAATTTTACAAAATTTGTCCAATAAACTAAGCTCCATGTTTCTTGAATTTATGAGATAAATAGAACTTGAACGGTGTGTAGTGGACACACAAGGAGGATCATGTTCGAGTTAATGACCCGAACGGTCTACAGTATATGGATAAGGTTGGAGACCTAATCCTGGATACGCTGTGGATGCGACCCGCTTTGTATTAGATACAAACGAGGTGATCTGACTCGTTCATGTAGTTGACATGCGAGTGGGGGCATCCTGTGGAATGAGATTGTACAAGACCAGACCGTGAATTATTAGACCTACTGATATAACACCGTTAACAATATGGGACTAATAACTTCGTAGATGACCATTAGTGACTCGACACAATCTCGAGCGTGTTACGAACTCCTCATGCTGCATGGTCCGTCTTTTTTTGACTAGTACGGGTGAGGGTGGTCACAGTTACTCACCCAATATGCCTATTCTCTCAGGGACAGGACCAAGTGGGGAGCTGAGAACTTAACTACGCGAGATGGAATTCACTCGTTCCTGCCTTTAGGAAAACTAGAAGGGTTGTTCCCTTTAGTGCTGTCTCTAGGGCTTGGACAACGGGTGCCCACCCTCTCACTGGCCCGAGAGGGGTGTTGTGTATGGTTGGACCATTACAACGTTGTTGTTCATTAGAGGAGCAGTGAGGACTTACGGAGCAAGAAGTAGACATAGGGGTAAAACGGTAATTTGACCCATCAGTGTCTACGAACAACCTGTGAAAGGTTGACTCATGTGCATTGGTTATATCAGTGGACACAACTTGTCTTACACTGACGGGAGTGCAACTATAAGATTTAGTGGAGTGTTACCGTAGCTAATGAATGTTGATTAACCGGGTCAAAAAGTTTGACAGGTTAATCTCAAATCATTGGAGCTCGTCACTGTAGGTCCATTAGGTCCCTCGGTTGGCTCAAACTGGGTTAATAGAAGGTTTACAGTTTTGGTGTGAATTTGAAGTGTTCAAGTTCACTAAAGGGTAATTATGTCATTTATATGAGATATGAATAACATATTATATAGTTTGATGTGAATGAGATTCATAATAAACTATAGGTTAGCCTAATTGTTGAATTAGGGCTAATTTGGAGAAATTAGATTGAGAGAAATTAAATTGAATGAGATTCAATTTAAAAATCCACAATTATACAAATGCGATTTGTAAAATGAGATATGAGATATCTTATTATATGTGGTTATGCAAATATGATTTGCATAACCTATAGTTGTAGTAAAATGATAAATAGGTGGAGATTTCAACTCCACTTATCACCATTATATAAACTCCTTTGCAAGAAGGAGTAGTAAGGCTTCTTGCTCATTTTTGGAATTTCTCACCAAAGAGCATTGCATTCTCTCTCAACTCTCTCTCAATCTCTCATCCCCTCTTACCAAAAGAGACCTACTTCTCTCCGTCTACCAAATGTAGAACAACCGAGAAATTGAGTGGAAGTGTCCGGTTTTCACTGTTCGAGGAGATAGAGGACGTTGAGATCGTGATCACGAAGGGTTCTTGAACATGAGAAGGAAAAACTTGAAGGCGGTTCTTCAACAAGTAAGTGTTCTTGCTTGCTGTTTTTTCTTCTAATTGTATGTTTAATCTAGTTTCTATAGGATAGAAATGGTTTTAAGAAAATGGTTTTCGCAACGATACCATAGTGATTCAATCACCCTTCTGTTGGGATTTGTGCCCTAAAACTCGTAGTTTGTAATTATGTTCTAATTCAAGTAATAAAGTGTTATTATTTCAATAAAGTATTATTGTTCGTTATCTACGAGTTTGCCTTTATTTAAACCATAAATCCAATAAACTAAACATCCAAGGTTGTTAAATGAATCTTTAACTGAATGTAATGTACATAAAAAGGATCTCGATTCGAGATACAACCTAAAGGGTCTATAGTTAAGGGATAAGGTTTGGGTACCTTACCCTGGTTAAACTATGGATGTGGCCCACTTTGTATTTGATACAAACACTGTGATCCTAACGTGTTCGTGTAGATGACATGTGAGTGGGGATATCCTATGTAATGAGATTACATAAGACCGCACCACGAAATAGTAATCTCTAGTCAGAACTCAGTTGACTAGTTAGGTTTCTATTTCACTAGGATGACCTAGGCAACTTGATCTCAATCTTGAGCGAGTTACGAACTCCTGTTCATGAGGGATTGTCCTTCGACTAGTATGGGTTAGAGTGGCGGATTCACGACTCAATATGCCTACCTTCTTGGGACACAAGACCGAGAGTGGCTACCGGAAACTTAACTTAGCAAGATGGAATTCACTCATTCCCGCCTACTAGGGTAAGCAGAGGAATGTTCCCTTAAGTGGTGTCTCTGGGACTTGAACAAAGGGCCCGACCCTCTCATTGGCCCGAGAGGAGTTTGTTGGTAGGACCACAAACAAATTGTTCATTAGAGGAGCACTGGTACTTAAGGCACAAGATGTAACCCAGGGGTAAAACGGTAATTTAACCCAGCTGGTGTTACGAACATTCGTGAAGGATTGACTTGCTGTTATTGGTCAATATCCATGGACACAGAAATATATCTGTAGTGAGAAGAGTGCAGCTGTGGGACTTTAGTAGAGTGTTCCCGCAGTTAACGAATGTTGATTGGGAGGTTAATGAGATTAACCGAGCAATCTCGTATCGTTGGAGCTCTGAACTGTAGGTCTATTAGGTCCACCTTCTAGCTCGTAAAGGGTTCTTAGATCATTTGAATTTGAAATGTTCAAACTCATTAGGGAATATATTTAATGTATTTAGATACGATATAATATATAGTTTTGTAACTATATATTATAAATTTAATGTGAATATGATTCATATTAAAATTATATGAGAGAATTGAATATTTGAAAGAGTTTAAATATTATGTTAAATGTGAATGCGATTCACATTTGAAAACTATAGGTTAAAATTTAATGTGCACTAGATGTACATTAAAACTACAAGTTAAAGGGGTAATATGATTAAATGAGATTTAATCCAAATTAAATATATGATATTGAATTTGTATTATTTAAATATGATTTAAATTAATAATTAAATTAAATTAAATTAAATTATTATTATTATTATTATTATTATTATTTTAATAATAAAATAAGGGAACGTGTCATCTAGACACGTTCCCCACTACCCTCCCCTTCTCCCTATCGACAGTTTAACAGGGAGAAGGGGGTTGCTCATTTGAGTTGATCGATTGATCAATTGTTCTGCGAGAAGTAAAAAAAAAAATTCTCTCTCACTCTCAATTCCCTTGTTCTTCCAACTGTTGGAATCCTTCCCACAAAGGAAAGATCTAAGCATTCAGAGGATAGAGGGTTTACTCATTTGGTGGTGTTCTGTAAAAACAGAGAAACTAAAGCTTCTTGTGTTGCTGTACTGATTGGAGCAAGGAGTTGTTGCAGAGGTAAACTACAAAGGTAATTCCTCTTTCTTTATTAGTTTAATTGTTAAACTTGTAGCATGTTTGCATGTAAAACATCCATGCCTAATTAGATTAGAGTTAATTTTATGCTTGTTCTGTATATTTGTCAATGTACCGATTTTTGTTTCAATTAAAATAATCAAGCAAATTAACGATCCTAAACCACGTTTCCGCTGCTCAAGGAGATCCAATCTCCATCAATTGGTATCAGAGCAATGCTTGTATTGTTTTGTTTTGAAACAAAATTGCATTGATTTGGTAGGAAATGCATTTGGTTTGCTGTAAAACTATTTAGGAGTTTTTTGGCCATAGTTTACTTTTGATTTGATCAAATTATTGTAAAGGCCCCTGCGTTTTTGAGCAAATAAAGTGCATAATTGAGTCTGTAATTGAGTTACGAGTCATTCGGGACAAGTTTCAAGCAATTCGATGGAGAATCGAAGGAGAAATTGCAATTGGAAGTCACTTTGTGTTCGTGGATTTCGCCATCGCCGGCGAGCGGCGGCGTTGCGCGCCGTTCATGAGCGTTGCAACGCTGAAGAATGGCGTTGCAACGATGAAGAACGGCGTTGCAACGCCAACGCGTTCCCTATCGGCGCGGCGTTCAAAGTCGTCGCGGCGTTGCGGTAACGCCGCCTCAGCGTTACCGCGCCACCCCGATAGCAGGCGCGCATAAGGACAAAGCGGGCATTGCAACGCTCGCATCAGCGTTGTAACGCCGTGGGGAATTCCAGCAGCTGCAAACCGGTTCAGCGGTTCAGATTCTTTTTCGGTCTTGTTCGAGCGGTTCAAGGCCAGTTCAGGGTGTTTTTGGACCGGTTTCATGAAATAAAATTAATGTAATTTTATTTTTTGCACTTTAGGGGCCAAATTATTCCGGTTTTACAACTATTTATCTTTATGAATGTCATTTAGATTTTCCCCACCTTAGGATAAGCATGATCATGCATTTTATTTATATAAATGTTATATGAATATGGTTAAATGCATGATTAATTTATATTTCGTGAGTAATTAATTATAAGTGTTATAATTAGATTATATGAATATAAATTGCATGGAACATGAAATTACTTATTTAAAATAAATGTTATTTTATTTAAGTAATTTTATAATTCAATTAGTTGAATTCCTTTTATAATTCCAATTTGAATAATGATTGTTGGATTTATAATATAGTTTCTTTATCATAGGTTCATTATTAAATTTATAAAAGTTATAAATTAAAGGGGTTTTAGAAACCATAACCTATAATAAAGAAATGCATGCAAACATAGGAACTTGGGTTAAAATTTAAATTAGTCTTAAATTATTTAAAATTAATTTAGACCTAAGTTTTAATTTCTAATAGGATTAGAAGTTAGTCTTACGTAGCATTTTAAATAGTTTAAAATCTAGCAGGACATTAGAACTTTGGTTATAAGGGAACTCTACCAAATGAAGTTCTCTCATGCGAGGTTTGGGGTACTAAGTGACGAGTTAGCTAACTAACACCTCCTACCGAACCGACACGGAGCTTGAGTTGAATTAACCTTAGTTCTATTTTATCTCTAGGTAATTAAAATGTTTATTCACCTAGACATAAGGTTTTAAGACCTAGTTATAATAGTTATAATAGGCATAGACTTAGATAGATTCTCTTAGCCAGAATCCGACTAAGCTAAACCAATACCCTAATCTTAGGAGCTTCAGTGGGAGAAAACGAGATGTTCGCATCGTGTTTACTCTCACGTCCTCAAGAGTTCACACCGTGAGTTCCATGCTCGCCTACGTGGCGTCAATAGGGCGTCCCCTCTACGGTATGTGTTTGCATGGTTCAATACCAAGGTGAATGAGGAAGTATCCATAGTAAATCGGAGCGCGAACGCGTGTCAACGTATCCTACTGGTCTCCTCCATTAGGTCGCACCGTGAGATTTCTATAGTCCGCCTACTAGGTTGTCTGGAGCAATGAAAAACCCTACGGAGGGCCCGACTATAGGGATCGAAACAGGCGGAACTTTAGAAATGAATAGGTCTCTTAAGTTATTTGCCAACAGTTGTCTTTCTTAATAGTAGCCTGTTGGCTCGGGCCTATTGGATCTGAAAATGGTAGGGTCACATTTACGGAACGAGTTAAGTTAGTTAACAAGTCTTTGACCAAACAAACGGTAGCAAAGGACCATTGGGGAATGAGATGTTCTGGTAGTGGTAATTGGCTGAGAAAGTCTCAATTCAAGGGAGGAATGATTGACCGCCCGACGGAGGCTTTTGCTCTAAACTCTTGAAGTATCGTTGCAAAATTAATGGTTTAATTTAAACATTGGGTTTAGTTTAAACACTAGGGTTCTTTAATAATTTTGCTAAATATGATTGGTTTTTACAATGGGTTAAAAGGCATGACTAATTAGAACTATTATGGGTCTTCAGCATGTCGTCCTCTATAATAGCCTTACTTAAAAGCGACCGTTTAACTGGTGAGAATTTTACTACGTGGAAATCCAACTCAATGCGATTCGTTGTTGATGACCTACGCTTTATCTTGACCGAGAATGTCCTCAAATCCCTGCTCGTAACGCTCTTCAATCTGTTAAGGAGGCGCACGACCGCTGGATCAAGGCCAATGATAAGCCCAAGGTCTACATTTTGGCTAGTGTTTCTGAAGTTTTGGCCAAAAAGCATGAGGGCATCGTCTCAGCTCGTGAGATCATGAGTTCGCTGCAGGAAATGTTTGGATAACCGTCAGGACAGATTCGGCACGAATCCCTTAAATACGTTTATAACTCCCGTATGAAGGAGGGGTCATCGGTGAGAGAACACGTTTTTGATCTGATGGTCCACTTCAACGTGGCTGAGATGAATGAAACGATCATTGACGAGAAAAGTTAGGTATCGTTCATTCTGGAATCTCTTCCGAAGAGTTTCCTGCAATTTTGCAGCAATGCGGTGATGAACAAGAAAGAGTATAACCTGACAACTTTCCTTAATGAACTACAAACTTTCCAGTCTCTTATGAAGAATAAGGGACAGGCTGATGGAGAGACAAATCTGTTTGCCCATTCCAAAAGGTTCCAGAAGGGTTTATCCTCTGGGACTAAGTCTTGTAGCTCATCTTCTGGGCTTAAGAAGACCCAAAAGGAGAAAATAGGAGGGAAAGGGAAGGCACCTGCTGCTGACATAGGCAAGAGAAAAGCCAAGGTTGCAGATAAAGGAAAATGTTTCCACTGCAACGTGGATGGGCACTGGAAGCGAAACTGCCAGAAAAACGTTACTAAGCTCAAAGGGAAGAAAGGTAAATTAGATTTACTTATTCTTGAAACTTGTTTAGTGGAAAATGATGATTTGACCTGGATACTTGATTCAGGAGCCACTAATCATGTTTGCTCTTCATTTCAGGAAACTAGTTCCTTCAAGGAGCTCGAAAAGGGTGAGATGACGCTCAGGATTGGAACGGGAGACGTCGTCTCAGCTCGTGCAGCGGGAGATGCCAAGCTGTTTTTCGGAGAAAGATTTCTTTTATTAAAAAATCTTTATATAGTTCCTAAGCATAAAAGGAACTTAATTTCTATCTCTTGTTTAATAGAACTTGGATATTGTATTTCTTTTTCAATTAATGAAGCGTTCATTTTGAAAGAAGGTGTCAATATTTGTTCTGCTAAATTGAAAAATGGCTTGTACGTACTGAAACCGAATAAAACCAAAGCAATTTTAAATCATGAGATGTTTAAAAATGCTAGTACTCAAAATAAAAGGCAAAAAAATTCTCCAAATAATAATACCTATCTATGGCATCTTAGACTTGGTCATATTAATCTCAACCGGATTGAGAGACTCTCTAAGAATTGACTTCTAAACGAGTTAGAAGATGATTCTTTACCGCCTTGCGAGTCTTGCTTGGAAGGTAAAATGACCAAGCGACCTTTTACTGGAAAAGGTTACAGAGCCGTAGAGCCCCTAGAACTTGTGCATTCGGATCTTTGTGGTCCACTGAATGTCAAAACTCGAGGAGGGTACGAATATTTCATCTCTTTCATAGATGATTATTCGAGGTATGGTTATCTATATCTAATGCATCACAAGTCTGAAGCTCTTGAAAAGTTCAAAGAGTATAAGGCTGAAGTAGAGAATGCATTAGGGAAAACCATTAAAACACTTCGATCCGATCGAGGTGGTGAGTATATGGATTTGAGATTCCAGGACTATTTGATAGAACATGGAATTAAGTCTCAACTCACTGCACCTAATACACCACAGCAAAATGGTGTGTCAGAAAGGAGAAATAGAACCTTGTTAGACATGGTTCGTTTTATGATGAGCTATGCTCATTTGCCTTCCTCGTTTTGGGGATACGCAGTAGAGACTGCAGTTCAAATCTTGAACAGTGTTCCATCAAAAAGTGTTTCAGAAACACCTTTTGAACTATGGAAGGGGCGTAAACCTAGTTTACAACACTTCAGGATCTGGGGTTGTCTGCACACGTGCTCGTGACAAACCCTAAGAAGTTGGAACCTCGTTCAAAATTGTGCCAATTTGTTGGCTATCCCAAAGAAACGAGAGGTGGTCTTTTCTACGACCCATAAGAAAATAAGGTGTTTCTATCGACAAACGTCACGTTCTTGGAGGAAGATCACATGAGGAACCACAAACCGCGTAGTAAATTAGTACTAAATGAAGCTACAAATGAACCAACAAAAGTTGTTAATCAAGTTGGACCTTCATCAAAAGTTAACGGCGGGAACACTCCACTAAAGTCCCACAGCTCCACCCTTCTCAGTGCAGATATATTTCTGTGTCCATGGATATTGACCAATAACAGCAAGTCAATCCTTCACGAATGTTCGTAACACCAGCTGGGTCAAATTACCATTTTACCCCTGGGTTACATCTTGTGCCTTAAGTACGGCCAGTGCTCCTCTAATGAACAATTTGTTTGTGGTCCTACCAACAAACAGAGTCCCTCTCGGGCCAATGAGAGGGTTGGGCCCTTTGTTCAAGTCTCGAAGACACCACGTAAGGGAACATTTCTCTACTTACCCTAGTAGGCGGGAAGGAGTGAATTCCATCTTGCTAAGTTAAGTTCTCAGTCGCTCACTCGGTCTTGTCCCCAAGAAGGTAGGCATATTGAGTCGGGTAATCTGGCCACTCTCACCCATACTAGTCAAAGGACAATCCCTCGCGAACGGGAGTTCGTAACCTTCTTAAGATTGAGATCAAGTTGCCTAGGTCATCCTAGTGAAATAGAAACCTAACTAGTCAACGGAGTTACAGCTAGAGATTACTATTTGGTGGTCCGGTCTTATGTAATCTCATTACATAGGATATCCCCACTCACATGTCATCTACACGAACACGTTAGGATCATAGTGTTTGTATCAAATACAAAGTGGGCCACATCCATAGTTTAACCAGGGTAAGGTACCCAAACCTTATCCCCTAACTATAGACCCTTTAGACTGTATCTCAAACCGAGATCCTTTTTATGTACATTACATTCAGTTAAAGATTCATTTAACAGCCTTCGATGTTTAGTTTATTGGATTTAGGGTTTAAATAAAGGCAAACTCATAGATAACGAACAATACCACTTTATTGAAATAATAACACTTTCTTACAATACATAGAACATAATTACAAACTACGAGTTTTATGGCACAAATCCCAACAAACTTCCACTTGAACTAAAACTCTAGTGGGGTACATCATAATCTAAAACATAATCTAAAACAGTGGTAAATACAATAAACTAGGGCATCCATATACCCCATTACATATCTCCCACTTGCCCTAGATTAGCCTATGTACAAATCTCGTAGACCCAAACTTTCCAGATGACCCTCTAGCCGTGAAAGTCTTTGTAAACAGATCAACAATATTGTGCTCCGAAGCGATCTCCGTGACTGTCACATCTCCTCGTTGCACTATTTCTTGTATCAGGTGATACTTCCTCTCGATGTGCTTACCTTGCTTATGGCTGCGAGGTTCCTTCGAATTGGCTACCACACCAGTGTTGTCACAATATAAGGTGATGGGAGATTCCATATTTGGAACAACTTCCAAATCAGTAAGGAATTTCCTTTGCAAAACAACCTCTTTAGCTGCTTCACAAGCAGCGACATACTCAGCTTCCATTGTGGAGTCAACGATGCATCCTTGCTTGATGCTTCGCCATACTATAGCTCCCCCGTTAAGAGTGAAAACTGATCCCGATGTGGATTTCCGAGAATCCTTATCGGTCTTAAAATCAGAATCAGTGTATCCAGTAAGGATCAAATCCTTAGACCCATACACAAGCGTATAATCCCTCGTTCTCCTTAGATACTTGAGGATATTTTTAACTGTTGTCCAGTGGGCTAAACCTGGATTAGACTGGTACCTACTGACTATTCCCACTGCATAACAAATGTCCGGCCTTGTGCATAGCATAACATACATTAAACTACCTACGGCAGAGGCATAGGGAATATGTCTCATATCCTCAACTTCTTGAGGTGTCTTGGGACACTGTTTCCTAGATAGATGAACTCCATGCCTGAAGGGTAATAAGCCCCTCTTGGAATTCTGCATCGAATATCTGGACAACATTTTGTCGATATAAGACGCTTGAGACAATGCTCGCGTTCTGTTCTTGCGATTCTTGAAGATCTGAATCCCAATAACATATTACGCCTCTCCTAAATCTTTCATTTGGAATTGGGTCGCTAGCAAATTCTTTATGTCAGTAAGGTATCCTACATCATTCCCAATGAGTAGGATATCATCCACATGCAGTACTAACAAAGCTACTTTGTCGTTGATGATCCTCTTGTAAACACAAGGCTCATCAACGTTTTGGTCAAAACCGTAAGACTTGATTGCAGTATCAAATCTTATATTCCAAGATCTTGACGTTTGTTTCAACCCATAAATGGATCGATTGAGCTTGCAAACTTTTTGCTCCTGACCTTGGGCTATGAACCCTTCGGGTTGAGACATATAGATGCTCTCGTGAAGATTACCATTCAAAAAGGCAGTCTTGACGCCCATTTGCCAAATTTAATAATTATCAAATGCATCCATGGACAAGAGTATCCTTATAGACTTCAGCATAGCAACAGGGAAAAAAGTTTCTTCATAGTCAACTCTTTCCCTTTGGGTAAAACCCTTTGCTAAAGCCTAGCCTTAAAGGTATGTACCTTTCCGGCTGCATCTCTCTTTCTCTTATAGATCCATTTACACCCTATGGGTCTAACCCCTTCAGGTTGGTCTACAAGTTCCCATACTGTATTGAAGTCCATTGACTCCATTTCAAGGTCCATGGCTTTGATCCATTGGTCCTTGTCTCACGCCATTCATTGCTGCTTATAAGACAATGGATCTTCTACGCCGTCATCGTATGACAACTTGAGTTTCAGCTAAACCCAAGTAGCGGTCAGGTTGGGAAACAACCCTCCCACTGCGTCGAGGCATGCCCAACGATTGAGAAGGACGAGGTTGACTTGAGGTGTTGGCTCTTCCATCAACTTTTGATGAAGGTCCAGCTTGATTAACAACTTTTGTTGGTTCATTTGTAGCTTCATTTAGTACTAATTTACTACGCGGTTTGTGGTTCCTCATGTGATCTTCCCACAAAGGAAAGATCTAGGCATTCAGAGGATAGAGGGTTTACTCTTTTGGTGGTGTTCTGTAAAAATAGAGAAACTAAAGCTTCTTGTGTTGCTTTACTGATTGGAGCAAGGAGTTGCTACTGAGGAAAACTACAAAGGTAATTCCTCTTTGTTTATTAGTTTAATTGTTAAACTTGTAGCATGTTTGCATGTAAAACATCCATGCCTAATTAGATTAGAGTTAATTTTATGCTTGTTCTGTATATTTGTCAATGTACTGGTTTTTGTTTCAATTAAAACAATCAAGCAAATTAACGATCCCAAACCACGTTTCCGCTGCTCAAAGAGATCCGATCTCCATCACCTTCCGCTGCACGGGATTTCATTTCCTTCACTAGAAAGGTTCCCTTAAAAAAAAAAGCAAAAGAAAAAAATGAAAGCAAAGAAAAAAAAAGAGAAAAAAAGAAAAAAATTTGGCCTCCCGTGTTCTCCTTATGACACATTTATAGTGAAGGAATAGTATTCATCTGAAAAAAAAAGAGAGAGTTTCATTTGACTTTACATTTTTAGCTTATTTGTAAATTTTAGTCTCTTGGATAGGTTCCTTGCTAATTCATTTGATGTCCATCATGCTAAGCTCTATAATTTAAGCTTTAGAGCAACTTAGATAATGCAGGTAAGAGAGTAAAGACTATGCGCATACACACTTAAGGGGTTGCTTTGACTTGTGAACGATTTTGTCATGCCTTGTTTGTGTTTATGTTTGTGTGATAGCATACAAAATGTGCTATGCTTACGCTTAATTATTGCTAGTTTTATGATGATTTTAGGGCTTTTACGTGTTTAAATCACTCAATTTAGGTTAAGAGCTTAAACAGGATAATTGGAGACATTTTGGATCACTCGGGATCGAAACGAGGATATTTGGAGCTAAAAATAACATCAATTGGAAGTAGAAGGACCAATCCAAACTTGAAGACACGAGGTGATGGCGTTGCAACGCCGAGCGTGCTGCTTAGAGGCGTTGAAGATCATTGCCGATAGCGTTGCAACGGTGCTTTGTAGCGTCACTACGCTATCTCGATAAGGAATCCACGCTGAAGACCCGTGCAGGTAGCGTTGCATTTGCAGCGCCGCAACGCTACTTCATTAGTGAGGCGCGCACGTTAGGGTAGCGGCGTTGCAACGCTGCCCTCAACGTTGCAACGCCATCGACACATTCCATATATGCCAGCCGCCTAGGGTACAGTGTTGCAACGCTGTCCCTAGCGTTGCAACGTTGTGCCTATAAATAGAACCTTATGTCTTTTTGCAAGGGGAACCGAATTTTGATAGAGAATTCACCTTAATTTCGAAATACCTTCTGTAAGAAGAGAAAGGAGAGTAATTCTTGGGAGCCAAAGCATTCGTGGAGGTTCGAGATCGAGACGGGAGCTTGGAGACGAAGGACCGACATCGACACATAAATTTAATTTCTTTTTCTTTCAGTTTGTAACACCGTTTTAAGACGTTTGCTACACTTTTAGTTTAGTTTTCTTGTGATTTAGAGTAGCTAAATGTTGTAGTTAAGATTTGATTTGCATGTTAAGACTTGTTTGCCATGTATTGAATTATGTTTTGACATTTATTTTTGGCAATTCGTTCTTCAATTCTCTGATTTTGTTGGTTTAAGTGGACTCAAGAGATAAAGCTTATATTAGAGCAGAGTTGTCAAAACTCTTAGAAATCTGGCATGAGAATGACTTAGAAGTCTAACGGAAACACATAAAAAAGTTGCTTAATGTCGTGCATGTTATAGGTTCATATGGAGCCTATAGAATTTATTGCATGTGCGAGGCTTACTAAGAATCGAGTGATTTTCTTGAGTATATTACTTCTTGTTTATAAATTCATCACATTAGTTCATTGCATGTGTTAATTAAGTTATTAACTTGTGAAGTCAATTTCCTCCAAATCTATCAATTTGTATCTCCACTTGTTTGTTTGTCATTTGTCTTTCTTTTCACCACCTATCCATGTTTTGTTACTTTAGCTAAAATTGAGAATTAGTATCTTGGTAATTAATTAATATCGAAACTCATTCCCGATGACGATACTTGGACTCCTAAATCATATACTAAAACTTGACCCGTACACTTGCGATATTGCAAATATAATTATACACAACATTGTGAATTGTGGGAATCTACTTGAAGGTTTGAGTTTATGGTAGGACCATAGACTTGTTGTTCATTAGAGGATTACTGGTGCTTAAGGAACAAAGAGGTAATCACAGGGTAAAACGGTAATTTGACCCAACTATGATAACGAACAACCTGTGAAGGGTCGACTCATGGGTAATGATTATATCAATGGACAAAATATTATCTACAGTGAAGAGAGTGTAGCTACAAGTCTATAGTGGAGTGACTTGTAGTTAATGAATACTAATTAACCAGATCAAAGAGTTTGATCAGTTAATCTCACATCATTGGATCTCATGAACTTTAGGTCCATTAGGTCCCTCCGTTGGCTCAAGAAGGTAACATTGAGGGTATAACGTTAGGAATGAAATTGAAGTGTTCAATTTCATATATGAGGTGTTATATCAATTATATGTGATATAATTGATATAATATATAGTTTTAATGTGAATAAGATTCACAAATTAACTATATACTAATGAGAGAATGAAGGAGGGATAGGATGACAATTTTCATTCTATTTCCCTATAAATAGTTTCATAAGATGCAACTTTAGAAAAGAAATTAACATACAACCCTAGAGTTCTCTCTTTTGTGTTGGAAAGAGTTCCAAACACATTTCTAAAATATCACCTCATCTCATCCTAAGAAGAACTCACCTTCTTCCCTCACCTAGAGAACAACGGAGAAGATCTAATGGTGGATCTTCACAAGGTTTGGCTTCGTTGCTGAGATCGTGATTGTTGGAGGAGGAACTCGTGAAGAAAGTGTTCTTCAAAGGTATCTTTTTGTTGTCCTATCTTAGAAATACATGCTTAATCTTTATATTTAGTTCTTGTTTTAGATCCGTGTAACAAAATCATGAACACGCGATTCACAATCGCTTCCACTACGGGATTCGATCCCTTCACACAAGGCTCATCAACGTTTTGGTCAAAGCTATAAGACTTGATCGCAGTATCAAATCTTATGTTCCAAGATCTGGATGCTTGTTTCAACAAATAAATGGATCGATTCAGCTTGCAAACTTTTTACTCTTGATCTTGGGTTATGAACCCTTTTGGCTGAGATAAATAAATGCTCTCGTTAAGATTACCATTCAAAAAGGCAGTCTTGGCGTCCATTTGCCAAATCTTATAGTTGTAAAATGCGGCTATGGACAAGAGTATCTTAATAGACTTAAGAATAGCAACAGAGGGAAAATTTTCCTCATAGTCAACTCCTTCCCTTTGGGTAAAACCCTTTGCTACAAGTCTTGTCTTAAAGGTTTGCACCTTTCCGACAACATCTCTCTTTCTCTTATAGATCCATTTGCACCCTAATGGGTCTTACCCCTTCAGGCTGGTCTACAAGTTCCCAAACTGAATTGAAGTACATTGACTCCATTTCAAGGTCTATGGCTTTGATCCATTGGTCCTTATCTACGTCATTCATTGCCTGTTTATAAGACAATGGATCCTCTACACCGTCATCCGGTATGACAATTTGAGTTTCAGCTAAACCCAAGTAGCAGCCAGGTTGGGAAACAACTCTCCCACTGTGTCGAGGCATTCCCAACGATTGAGAAGGACGAGACTAGCTCGATGTGTCGGCTTCTTCACCAACTCTTGATAAAGGTCTAGCTTGATCAACAACTCTTGTTGACTCATCTGTGGCTTCATTTAATACTAACTTACTACGCAGTTTATGGTTCCTCATGTGATATTTCTCCAAGAAAGTGACGTTTGTCGATACAATCACCTTGTTCCTTGTGGGTCGTAGAAAAAACCACCTCTCGTTTCTTTGGGATAACCAAAAAATTGGCATAATCTTGAACGAGGTTCCAGTTTCTTTGGGTTCGTCACCAGCACGTGTGCCGGACAACCCCAAATCCTGAAGTGTTGTAAACTAGGTTTACGCCCCTTCCACAACTCAAAAGGTGTTTCTGAAACACTCTTTGATGGAACAATGTTCAAGATTTGAACCGCAGTCTCCACTGCGTAACCCCAAAACGAGGCAGGCAATTGAGCATAGCTCATCATAGATCGAACCATGTCTAACAAGGTTCTAATTCTCCTTTCAGATACACCATTCTGCTGAGGTGTATTAGGTGCTGAGAGTTGAGATTGGATTCCATGTTCTATTAAATAATCCTGGAATCTTAGATCCATATACTCTTCACCTCGATCGGATCAAAGTGTCTTGATGGTTTTCCCTAATGCATTCTCTACTTCAACCTTATACTCTTTGAACTTTTCAAGAGTTTCAGGCTTATGATGCATTAGGCATAGATAACCATACCTCGAATAATCATCTATAAAAGAGATGAAATATTTGTACCCTCCTCGAGCTTTAACATTCATCGGACCACAGAGATTCGAATGTATAAGTTCTAAGGGTTCTTTGGCTTATAACCTTTTCCAGTAAAAGGTTGCTTAGTCATTTTACCTTCCAATCATGATTCACAAGGAGGTAGGGAATCATCTTCTAACTTGTTTAGAAGTCCATTCTTAGATAGTCTCTCAATCCAGTTGAGATTTATATGATCAAGTCTAAGATGTCAAAGATAGGTATTATTATTTGGAGAAATTCTTTGCCTTTTACTTTGAGTATTAGCAGTTTTAGACATCTCATAATTCAAAATTGCTTTAGTTTGATTCGGTTTAAGTGCATACAAGCCGTTTTCTAATTTAGCAGAACAAATATTAACACCTTTCTTTGAAATGAACGCTTCATTACTAGAAAAGAAAATACAATAACTATGTTCAATTAAACAAGAGATAGAAATCAAGTTCCTCTTAATTTTAGGAACTATGTATAGATTTTCTAAAAATAAAAATCTATCATTAAAAAATAGCTTGGCATCTCCCACTGCACGAGTTGAGACGACGTCTCCCGTTCCGACCCTAAGCGTCCTCTCACCCTATTTGACCTCCTTGAAAAAACTAATTTCCTGTAAAAAAGAGCAAACGTGGTTAGTAGCTCCTGAATCAAATATCCAGGTAAAGTCATCACTTTCCACTAAACAACTTTCAAGAACAAGTAAATCGAATTTATCTTTCTTCTCTTTGAGCTCACTGTCTGCAGTAGCAGAAACTTTCCCTTTTCCTCCTTTCCTTTTCTTTCGAGTCTTCTTAATTCCAGAAGAAGAACTGCAGGACTTGGTTCCACATGATGAACCCATCTGGACCCTTTTGGAATGTCCAAACTTATTTGCCTTTCCATCAACTTGTTGGTTATTTTCCATAAGAGACTGGTAAGTCTATAATTCATTTAGGAGGGAAGTCAGACTATATTCCCTTTTGTTCATCTCCGCATTGCTACAGAATTGCAGGAAACTCTTCGGAAGAGATTCCAGGATAAAAAAATACCTGACTTTGCTAATCCAAGACCGCTCTGTTCATTTCGACCATGTTGAAGTGAACTATCAAACTGAGAACATGTTCTCTCACTGAAGTTACCTCCTTCATGCTCGCGTTATAAACGTATTTAAAGGATTCATGAATTTGCAAAGACAGTTGTCCAGACAAACTCTGCAAGTAACTCATGATCTCACGAGCTGAGACCATCCCCTCTAGCTTCTTGGCCAAAACATCAGATATGCTAGCCAGCATGTAGGCCTTGGCCTTTTCATTGGCGTTGGACCAGCGGTCATACATATCCTTAACAGATTGAGGAGCATTTTGAGCCAGGATCTAAGGACATTCCTCAACAATTACAAACCGAAGGTCGTCAACAACAAGAATCGTATTCAGGTTAGACTTGCAGGTAGTATAATTTTTTCCAGTTAAGCGTTGACTTTTGAGTGAGGCTATTATCGAGGACGACATGCTGAAATTTCAAAAATAGTTCTAATTAGTTATGTCTTTAACCCATTATAAACCAATCAATTTTAGCAAAATTATTAAAGAACCCTAGTGTCTAAATTAAACCGTTAATTTTGCAACGATACTTCAAGGGTTTAGAATAAAAGCCACCGTCAAGTGGTCAGTCACTCCTCCCCTGAATTGAGACTAGCTCAGCTAATTCTCACTACCAGAACATCTCATGTCCCAATGATCCTTAGCTACCGTTCGTTTGGTCAAGGATTTGTTAACTAGCTTAACTTATCTCGCACATGTGACCCTACAATTTTCAGATCCAATAGGTTCGAGCCACATGACTACTACTAAGAAAGAAAACTGTTGGCAAATTACCTGAGAGACCCTATCCATTTCTGGAGTTCGCGTGTTCCGACCCCTATAGTGAGGCCCTCCGTAGGGATTGACTGTTCCAGGACAACCTAGTAGGCGGACTATAGAAATCTCACGGTGCGACCTAATGGAGGAGACTGTAGGATACGTTTGTTGGGATTTGTGTCCTAAACTTGAGTAATTTTGATCAAATAAATGAAGAGTTATTTGCTTTGATAAAATTATATTCTTGCTTTATAATTCCAATAAACTAAGCTCCAAGGTTATAATATATCTTGAACATCAGTATAATGGACACTATTTGGATTGTGTTCAAGAATATAACCTAAATGGTCTATGGTATAAGAATAAGGTTGGAAACCTCATTCTGGTAACACCATGGATGCGACCCACTTTGTAATTAGTACAAATGAGGTAATCCAACTCATTCATGTAGTTGACATGCGAGTGGGGGCATCCTGTATGGAGAGTTCATACAAGACCAGACTGCAAATTATTAGTCTAACTAGTGTAACACCGTTAACAGGATAAGACTGATAATTTATAGATGGTCATTAGTGACTCGACCTGAATCCTGAGTAATTTAAGAACTCCTGCTTATAGGGGTTTGTCCTTAGACTAGTATGGGTGAGAGTGGCCTGTAGCCGACTCAATAAGCTCACCTTCTCAGGGACAGAACGTCGTAGGTAGCTGGGGACTTAACTATACAGAATGGAATTCACTCATTCCTACACTAAGGAATTAGATAGGTTGTTCCCTTAAGAACTGACTCCAGGTCTTGAACAACGGGGCCCCACCCTCTAACTGACTTAAGAGGGTATGAGTCTATGGTAGGACCTTAGACTTGTTGTTCATTAGAGGATCAGTGGTACTTAAGGAACAAAGAGGTAATCGCAGGGGTAAAATGGTAATTTGACCTAGCCGTGATTACGAACAACCTGTGAAGAGTCGACTCATGGGTAATGATTATATCAATGGACACAATATAATCTACAGTGAGGAGAGTGCAACTACATGTCTATAGTGGACCGACTTGTAGTTAATGAATATTGATTAATTGGATCAAAGAGTTTGATCAGTTAATCTCACATTATTGGAGCTCATGAACTGTAGGTCCATTAGGTCCCTTCGTTTGCTCAACATGGTTATATTGAGGGTATAAAGTTAGGAATGAAATTGAAGTGTTCAATTTCATACATGAGGTGTTATATCAATTATATATGATATAATTGATATAATATATGGTTGTAATGTGAAATAGATTCACATATAAACCATATAATAGTGGGAGAATAAAGGAGGGATAGGATGGTAATTTCCATCATATTTCCCTGCATATATAGTTGCATGAGATGCAATTTGTAGTCAAGGCTTTTCAACAAAACCCTAGCACTCTCTCACATTGTGTTTGAAAGAGTTTCAATTACAATCTCACAAACATCTCACCTCACCTAAAGGGAACCCACTTTCCTCCCCTACCTAGAAAACAATGGAGAAGATCCGGTGGTAGTGTCGGTGATCGTTTGGGTTCGTGTTGCTGAGATCGTGAACGTGGGAGAATGATCACTTGAAGAAAGAGTTCTTCAAAGGTAATATCTTGTTGTCCATCTTGTAGAAATGCATGCTTAATCTAGTTAGATTAGTTCTTGATTGTAATCCATGTAACTAAATTAAGAACTCGCGATTAACAATCACTTCCACTGCGGGATTCGATCCCTTCAACGTTGACACGCGTCTAGCTCTTTTTGTACAGTAACACAATAACGTTCTTCCCCTATGTTCTTTCTTCTCCACAGGGACAACACTACGAGGAAAACCTTCTATCCTCTAAGTTCTTTTGATCAACCTTGGTGCGAAGGTGTTCCAACTTTTGGAGAGGAAGGGAATTTGAGAGAGAGAGCCAAAAAATTTCCAGGAGTGAGCTTGATCGATCATCACCAAACCTCTGTCTTGAGAAGTTAAGTTAAAGGAGCTCTTCCCCTACTCCCTATCGATAGGGAGTTAGTGGGGAAGATGGGAATGTGTCAGTCACGTTCCCATTAATTAAATAAAATTAATTAATTATTTAATTAAATATCATATATTTAATTAATCCTTAAATTGAAAGAGTCTAGATTAAGAAAGCGGAAGTAATTTTGGATCTTGAACACTCTAAGTTGATCAATTTTGTAAAATAAAATACATGCTCAAAGATGGAAAAACACGGAGTTAAGAAACTCAACTTTGAAGATCAAATTCTTTTCACCCGGTGGATGGTTTTCAATACAAACACTTCGTGGACAACCGAGTTTTGAAGATCAAATTCTCTTCACCCGGTGGATGATTTTCAACACGAACACTTTGTGGACAACCGTTAGAGTCTTCCCTACTATCCTCAGGCCTTAGAGTTAGTAAGGACAACCGTTAGAGTCTTCTCTCAAAATGTTACAAGACGTAGTCCGAGCTAGTAAGGATGACCTAATGGACCTACAGATCATGAGCTCCAACGATACGAGATTAACCGACCAAACTCTTTAGCCTAGCTAATCAACATTCGTTAACCACCGGGCACTCCACTAAAGCCCGGTGGGCACGTGCACTCGCTCACCAGAGATATATTTCTGTCCACTCGATATAACCATGATTAGTACGTCGATCCTTCATAGGTCATTCGCAATTACAGCTGGGTCAAAATTACCGTTTTACCCTTGTAATTACCTCTTGTTCCTTAAGTCCCACCGATCCTCTAATGAACAATTGGTTTGTGGTCCAACTAGCAAACCGAATCCCTCTCGGGCCAATGAGAGGGGTGGGCCCTTTGTTCAAGACTCGGAGTCAGCACTTAAGGGAACAACCTCTCTACTAATCCCTAAAGCGGGTAGGAGTGAATTCCATCTTGTAGAACTATGTTCCCAGCTATCTACCTAGACTTATCCCTGAAATGGAAGGCTTATTGAGTCGACAGTCTCGGGCCACTCTCACCCATGTAAATCTAAGGATAATCTGAATAAACAGGAGTTGATAGAACACTCAGGATTAAGATCGAGTTACCTAGGTCATCGTATGAATATAGTCAATTAAGACAGTAAACAAAGTTATAAAGTCTAAGTGACTATTTCGCAGTCCAGTCTTATGCAAACTCATTGCATAGGACGCCCCCACTCGCATGTCTCCACATGAACGATTTAGGATCACATCATTTGTACTCTACAAAGTGGACCGCGCCCATAGTGTCCCCAGGATAAGGTACCCTGTACTATCCTCATACTATAGACTGTTCTGGCTATAACTTGAACTTGATCCACTTTTATGTCACACATAAAGTTCAAGTATTCATCCTATAGCCAAGGGTTCTTTATTGGATTAAGGTTACACAATACACAATTTACTTTATTCAATAACACCTTTACTGAATGAATCTCAATAGCAACTTTATTGCAAAATAGAATATGCATTCAGTTTACAAAACCACGAGTTTTAGGACATAAAACCCAACATAAATATCATATATTTAATTGAGATTAAATCATATTTAATCAATTTCTCCTCTAACCTATAGTTTTAATGCACATCTCATGCACATTAAATTTTAACCTATAGTTTTTTTTAAAATATGAATCACATTCACATTCAAATTAATATTTGAACTCTTTCAAATATTTAATTCTCTCATATAATTTAATATGAATCATATTCACATTAAATTTATAATACAAAGTTCCAAAACTTTATATTATAACGTATCTATATACATTAATGTTTATTCCCTAATGAATTTGAACATTTCAAATTCAAACGATCTAAGAACCCTTTACGAGCTAGAAGGTGGACTTAATGGACTTACAGATCATAAGCTCCAACGATACGAGAATATTTAGTTAATCTCATTAACCTCGTAATCAACATTTGTTAACTACAGGAACACTCCACTAAAGTCCCGCAGTTGCACTCTTCTCACTACAGATATATTTGTGTGTCAAGAGATATTGATCAATAACAACAAGTCAATCCTTCACGAATGTTCGTAACACCAGCTGGGTCAAATTACCGTTTTACCCCTGGGTTACATATTGTACCTTAAGTACTAGTGCTCCTCTAATGAACAATTTGTTTATGGTTCACCAACAAACGAAGTCACTCTCGGGCCAATGAGAGGGTTGGGCCCTTTGTTCAAGTCCCGGAGACACCACTTAAAGGAACGTTCATCTACTTACCCTAGTAGGTAGGAAGGAGTGAATTCCATCTTGCTAAGTTAAGTCCCCAGCTGCTCACTCAGTCTTGTCCCCAAGAAGGTAAGCATATTGAGTCGGCGAATCTGGCCACTCTCACCCATACTAGTCAAAGAACAATCCCTCGCAAACAGGAGTTCCTAACCTGCTCAGGATTGAGATAAAGTTGCCTAGGTCATCCTAGTGAAATAGAAACCTAGGTAGTCAACGAAGTTACATCTAGTGGTTACTATTTTGCGGTCCGGTCTTATGTAATCTCATTACATAGGATATCCCCACTCACATGTCATCTTCACGAACACGTACCGAGATCTTTTATATGTACATTATATTCAGTTCAAGAGACAATTTACAACCTTGGATGTCAGTTTATTGGATTTAGGGTTAAAACAAGGGCAATATCGTAAATAACGAACAATAACTTTTTATTGAAATAATAACCCTTTATTAAAACAATTAGAACAAAATTACAAACTACGTGTTTTAGGGCACAAACCCCAACAAACTCCCACTTGAACTGAAACTCTAGTGGGGTACATCATAATCTAAAATAGTGGTTATAGAGATACAAATACAATAAACTAGGGCATCCATATACCCATTACATATCTCTCACTTGCCCTAGATAAGCCTATGTACATATCTCGTAGACCTAGACTTTTCAGATGACCCTCAAACACTTTAGCCGTGAATGTCTTTGTAAACGGATCAACAATGTTGTGTTTCGAAGTGATCTTCGTGACTGTCACATCTCCTCGTTGCACTATTTCTCGTATCAGGTGATACATCCTCTCGATGTGCTTGCCTCACTTATGGTTGCGAGGTTCCTTGGAATTGGCTACCGCACCACTGTTGTCACAGTATAAGGTGATGGAAAATTCCATATTTGGAACAACTTCCAAATCAGTAAGGAATTTCCTTAGCCAAAAAGCCTCTTTAGCTGTTTCACAAGCAGCAACATACTCAACCTCCATCGTGGAGTCAGCGATGCATCCTTGCTTGATGCTTCGCCATACTATAGCTCCCCCGTTAAGGGTGAAAACTAATCCCGATGTGGATTTTCTAGAATCCTTATCGGTCTGAAAATCAGAATTAGTGTATCCAGTAAGGATCAAATCCTTAGTCTCCTACACAAGCGTATAATCCCTCGTTCTCCTAAGATACTTGAGGATATTTTTAACTGCGGTCCAGTGGTCTAACCCTGGATTGGATTGGTACCTACTGACTATTTCCACTGCATAACAAATGTCTGGCCTCGTGCACTACATAGCATACTATTGGGATGTTTGTCCTAATCTCGTTTAGTTTGTAAATATACATTTGAAATTAATAAAGATTATTTATTTCATCATTTTGTGTCTCGCATTCATAACAAACTTTGTCCAATAAACTAAGCTCTAGGGTCATTGAATACATGAGAGAACTAGAACATGAACGGTGTGTAGTGGACACACATGGAGGATCACGTTCGAGTGAATGACCCGAACGGTCTATAGTATATGGATGTGGTTGGAGACCTAATCCTGGATACACTGTAGATGCGACCCGCTTTGTATTAAGATACAAACGAGATGATCTGACTTGTTCATGTGGTTGACATGCGAGTGGGGGCATCATGTACAATGAGATTGTACAAGACCGGGCCGTGAATTATTAGACCTATTGATGTGACACCGTTAACAGTATGGACTAAAAACTTCGTAGATGACCAGTAGTGACTCGACCTGAATCCTGAGCGTGTTACGGACTCCTGTCTACGGGGGTCTGTCCTTTGACTAGTACAGTTGAGGGTGGTCAAAGTTATTCGCCTAATATGCTTATCTTCTCAGGGACAGGACCAAGTAGGGAGCTGGGAACTTAACTACGCGAGGAATTCACTCGTTCCCGCCTTTAGGGAATCTAGAGAAGTTGTTCCCTTAAGTGATGTCTCCAGGGCTTGGACAACGGGCGCCCACCCTCTCACTAGCACGAGAGGGTTGTTGTGTATGGTTGGACCATTACAATGTTGTTGTTCATTAGAGGAGCAGTGGGGACTTAAGGAGCAAGAGGTAGACATAGGGGTAAAACGATAATTTGACCCAGCAGTGTCTACAAACAACCTGTGAAGGGTCGACTCATAGACATTGGTTATATCAATAGACACGTAATATCTTGCACTGACGCAAGTGCAGCTACGGGCTTTAGTGGAGTGTTACCGTAGCTAATGAATGTTGATTAACCGGGTCAAAGAGTTTGATAGGTTAATCTCAGATCATTGGAGCTCGTCACTGTAGGTCCATAAGGTCCCTCGGTTGGCTCAAACTGGATTAAAAGAAGGTTTACTATTTTGGTGTGGATTGAAGCGTTCAAGTTCACTAAAGGGCATTTATGTCATTTATATGAGATATAAATGATATTATATATAGTTTAATGTGAATGAGATTCATAAAAAACTATAGGTTAACCTAATTATTGAATTAGGGCTAATTTTGAGAAATTAGGTTGAGAGATATTAAATTGGATGTGATTCAATTTAATAAATCCACAATTATACAAATGTGATTTGTAAAATGAGATATGAGATATCTTATAATATATGGTTATGCAAATATGATTTGCATAACCTATAGTTGTGGTAAAGTGGTAAATAGGTGGAGATTTCAACTCCACCTATCTCCATTTATTTAAATCCCTTTTGCAAGAAGGGTTGTAAGGCTTGAAGCTCATTTTTTGGAATTCACACCAAAAGAAGCTCTCCTCTCTCTCTCCATTCTCTCTCAAATATTTCTCATCCTAAACCAAAAAGAAGAGAATCCCACAATTTTCCTTCTTCCAAAAGAAGAACAACAGAGAAACCAAGTGGTGGTGTTCGGTCGACTTTCGTTAGAAGAATTCGAGATAGTTGAGATCTAGGAAACACGAAGTGTTCGTGAACGGAAAGGAAGCCTTGAAGAGCGTCTTCAACAAGTAAGTAATCAAAACTTGTTGTTTTCTTTCCTTAGTATGCATGTTTAACTTAATTCTAAGAGTTAAATAGGTTTAACGAATTTAAGTTGCACAATATCATCGCGACAATTCGATCGTCCTCCGGTGCGTTGGGACTTTCATTCCCTTCATATACATTAAACTACCTACTGCAGAGGCATGGAGAATACGTCTCATATCCTTAACTTCTTGAGGTGTCTTAGGACACTGTTCCTTAGACAGATGAACTCCATGCCTGAAGGGTAATAAGCCCCTATAGAATTTTGCATCGAATATCGGGCCAACATTTTATCGATATAAGATGTTTTATGACAAAACTAACGTTTTGTTCTTGCGATTCCTGAAAATTTGAATCCCAAGAACATACTACTCCTCTCCTAAATCTTTCATTTGGAATTAGATCGTCAGCCATTTCTTTATATTAGTTAGGTATCCTACATCATTCTCAATGAGTAGGATATCATCCACATAAAGTACTAAGAAAGCTACTTTGTTGTTGATGATCCTCTTGTAAACACAAGGCTCATCAACGTTTTGGTCAAAGCCATAAGACTTGATCACAATATCAAATCTTATGTTCCAAGATCTGGATGCTTGTTTCAACCCATAAATGGATCGATTAAGCTTGCAAACTCTTTGCTCAGACCTTGGGTTATGAACCCTTCGGGCTGAGACATATAGATGCTCTCGTCAAGATTATCATTCAAAAAGGCAGTCTTGACATCCATTTGCCAAATTTCATAGTCATAAAAAGCGAATATGGACAAGAGTATCCTTATAGACTTAAGCATAGCAACAGGGGAAAAAGTTTCCTCATAGTCAACTCCTTCTATGTGCATAATGTATGTCATATAGATTTAAAATCCCAACTTAGGTTAAATATTTTCATGCATCATTTATATTATAAGTGTTATAATATATAGTGTGCATGATAGGTTATATTATAAGTGTTATAATATAATTAAATGCATGTTTTAATTTAATTAATATAAGTATTATATTTTTTAGATTAAAGTATGGTCATGCATTTAATTTTCATGTGATGAATATTTATGTTATAATATTGTTATTTATGTGATGAATGATCAAGCACTATAACATAAAAATGCATGTAACCTAAGTTAATTATTAGTTTTAAAGTTTTTAGAACTTGAATAATTAGACTTTGGTTTTCTAGTTCTAATAAGATTAGAATTAGGAAATCAAAATGTAATCTCTTTGAATGGTGACTGATTAGTAACTCTGTCTAAGGAAGGTTTTGTCTAAGGCTGGGGTATTTAAGTTGACGCTTGCGGAACACCCCTACCTGGAAACCGACCTGGGAGTAAATTCGGTCCGGAGATTCTTAGATTATATTTTCGTGAGTACCGTTAATTAAAAGTTGATTAATTTACTCACATAGACCTAAGTAATAATATGATTATAAACTTAGGCTAAATACAATATAAGAGTTATATTGGTAGACTTAGGTAAATTTTAGTCGGTTTATCTAGGTCAATCCCGAAAATTATAAAGTGCTGATTCGGAGGAAATAAAGTGTATAAGATACATTTAATTTTTCGACCACAAATCTCCGTTAAGTCTGTATCGTGAGATGAATACTCGGCCTCGTGGCACAAATGAGAGCGCCCCCCTTCGGATGGTATTTGTATGGGTCAATATCAAAGTGGATGGAGAGAGTACTTATAGTGAGTGGGAGCGGGACCTGTGAAAACGGGACCCACGGTCTCTTCTTTCGATTCACACCGTGAGACCCCTATGATCCGCCTGCTAGTTTGGCCTGGACTAGACAATCCCTTCGGAGGGCCTTGATCATGGGAGTCGGAACACCGTGAATTCCCGAAAGGGATATAGTTTCCTTGTTGGTGTTCCTTTGTGGTTCACCCTTCGGTGGCTATTGTTTGGACGAATACTTGGAAATTTAAAGATTGAGGGTTACACTCACGGGATTCGTTAAGTGTTAATGAATTTGACCAAATAATGGTAACTGGACGCCTAATGGAATAAGAGTTATTCTGGGATTAGGGTCTGGTCGAGAAAGTCTCGTCCTAGAGGAGGAGTGTTTCTGTTCACCCTTCGGTGGCGGTCATTCTAAACCTTTAGGATATCATTGCAAATTTTAAATGACCTAGGGATCATAGGATTAAATTTTGCTCAAACTTGATTGGATTTCAAAAGTTTATGCGAGACTGACACAAAATTATTTTTTGAACTTTCAGCTAAAATGTCTAGCTCAATTATAGCTTTACTTGCCTCCGATAAGTTAGTGGGAGATACCTTCCAAACGTGGAAGAATAATATAAACACGATTCTTGTAACCAACGACCTAAAGTTCGTGCTTACTGAGGAGTGTCCTCAGTTGCCGAGCTCGACTGCATCACGAAGTGTTTCGTGATGCATACGATCGATGGATCAGGGCCAATGAAAACGCCAAGGTCTACATCATTGCCAGCTTATCTGAAGTTTTGGCAAAGAAGCACGAGTTGATGATCACCGCTAAGGAGATCATGGAGTCGTTGCAGGACATGTTAGGACAACAGTCCTTTCAGGTAAGACACGATTCACTCAAACACGTCTTCAACGCACGGATGAAAGAAGGGAGTCTGTCCGTGAACATGTTCTGCACATGATGACCCACTTTAATCTAGCAGAGATAAATGGGGCTTCGATCGACGAGTCGAGCCAGGTCGCTTTATCCTAGAGACTCTTCCGAAGAGTTTTCTTCAGTTTTGTAGCAATGTTGTTATGAACAAAATTAGCTACACTCTGATTACCCTCCTCAATGAGCTACAGAACTTCCAGTCCTTGATGAGGATCAGGACACCGGAAGCTGAGGAAAATGTTGCCTACATATCATATCACAGGGGTTCGACCTCTGGGACCAAATCTGTCGCTCCTTCTCGCCCGAAAGGGAAGAAGAAATGAAGAAGGGTAAAGCTGACCGAGCTGCCGCCCATAAGGGCAAGAAGGTCAAGGAAGTTGCAGAAAAAGGAAAGTGTTTCGACAGCAATGGAGACGACCACTGGAAGAGAAACTGTCCCAAGTTCCTTGTCGAGAGAAAGAATCAAGGTAAATATGATTTACTGGTGACTGAAACATGTTTAGTGGAGAGTAGTGACTCTGCTTGGATTTTGGATTCGGGCGCCACTAACCACGTTTGTTCTTCTTTCAGGTAATTGATTCCTGGCAACAGCTGCGAGAGGGTGTGGTGACTCTGCGGGTTTGATCCGGGGAGATAGTCTCTGCTGCAGCTGTCTGCAAAGTGAAGCTTTACTTTGGCAGGAATTACATTTTGTTAAACAATATGTACATAGTTCCAGGGTTTACTAGAAACCTCATTTCTATTTCTTGTCTATTAGAATAATGTATTTCCGTTTATTTTCATGGTAATAAAGCGTTTATTTCCAGAAATAGTAATCTTATTTGTTTTGCTTCACTTAAGTCTAATTTGTATGTTCTAAAGCCTAATTCGGTCAAAACCGTTTTGAGCACTGAGTTATTTAAAACTGCAGAAACACGAACTAAAAGAGTTAAAGTTTCTCCAAAAGAAAATGCCCATCTTTGGCATCTAAGGTCAGACCACATTAATCTCAATCGGATTGAGAGACTAGTGAAGAGTGGACTTCTAAGTCAGTTGGAAGAAAACTCTTTACCGGTGTGTGAGTCATGCCTGGAAGGCAAAATGACCAAACGTCCTTTTAGTGGAAAAGGATATAGAGCCAACGAGCCCCTTGAACTTATACATTCTGACCTCTGTGGTCTGATGAGTGTTAAAGCACGAGGTGGTTATGAATATTTCGTATCTTTCATAGATGATTATTCGAGGTATGAGTATATTTACCTAATGCATAAAAAGTTTGAAACTCTTGAAAAGTTCAAGGAGTACAAGACTGAGGTTGAGAACCTATTAGGTAAAACGATAAAAACACTTCGATCGGATTGAGGGTGACAGTATATGGACACTGAATTCCTGGACTATATGATAGAACATGGAATTACGTCCCAACTCTCGGCAAGACTGTATGCCACAGTGAGAATGGTGTATCGGAGAGGAGAAACAGAACCTTGTTGGACATGGTTCGGTCGATGATGAGCTATGCTCGTCTCCCTGATTCTTTTTGGGGTTATGTAGTGGAGACTGCGGTGTATATTTTGAACAACATTCGGTCGAAGAGTGTTTATGAAACACCTTTCGAACTCTGGAATGGTCGTAAAGGTTGTTTACACCATTTCAGAATTTGGGGATGCCCGACCCACGTGTTGGTGTCAAACCCGAAGAAATTAGAACCCCGTTCAAAATTGTTCCTATTCGTAGGTTACCTAAAAGAGACCAGAGGTGGTCTATTTTACGATCCTAAGGAAAATAGGGTGCTTGTGTCGACAAATGCCACTTTCCTTGAGGAAGACCACATCAGGGATCATTTGCCTAGGAGCAAAATCGTGTTGAACGAAATGGACAGTACGTTAGCAAGGGTTGTTGATTGGGCTAGTACGTCAACAAGTGTTGTTGATCCTAGCACGTCAAGTCAAGTCCGTTCCCAAGAATTGGGAATGTCTCAACGTAGTGGGAGGGTTGTTAGATAGCCTGAATGTTACATGAGTTTAGCTGAAACCCAAGTCGTCAATCCTGATGATGGCTGTGAGGATCCATTGACCTATGATCAGGCGATGGCTGACGTTGGCAAGGATGAATGGATTAAAGGTATGGACCAGGAAATGGAGTCGATGTACTTCAATTCTGTCTGGGAGCTTGTGGATCAACTGGATGGGGTAAAACCTATTGGTTGCAAATGGATCTACAAGCGTAAACGTGGCGTAGATGGGAAGGTTCAAACCTTCAAAGCACGACTAGTGGCAAAGGATTTTACCTAGGTCGAAGGGGTTGACTATGAGGAAACCTTTTCACCTGTTGCCATGGTAAAGTCAATCAGGATCCTTCTAACCATTGCCGCGTATTATGACTACGAGGTATGGCAGATGGATGTCAATACTGCCTTTCTGAATGACAACCTTGACGAAACCATCTACATGGACCAGCCCAAAGGGTTCATAACCTAAGGCCAAGAGCAAAAGGTTTGCTGGCTTCATAGGTTCATTTATGGACTGAAACAAGCCTCAAGGTTTGGGAATATAAGGTTTGATGAGGAAATCAAATCTTATGGCTTTGATCAGAATGTCGACGAGCCTTGTGTATACAAGAAAATCGTCGATAAAACTGTCGCATTTCTGATATTATACGTGGAAGATATCTTTCTCATTGGGAATGAGGTAGGATTTCTTACTGGCGTAAAGAAATGGCTAGCTTCGCAATTCCAAATGAAAGATTTGGGAGAAGCTCAATATGTTCTAGGTATCCAGATTGTCTGGAACTGGAAGAACTGAACACTGGCCATGTCTCAAGCGTTTTATATTGACAAGATGTTGTCTAGATATAAGATGCCTAACTCCAAGAAGGGCTTGCTGCCTTTCAGGCACGGGGTTCACGTGTCTAAGGATCAGTGTCCTAAGACTCCTCAAGAGGTTGACGATATGAGACGGATCCCCAAACCTTCAGCTGTACGGAGCCTGATGTATGCCATGATGTGTACTAGGCCCGACATCTGTTATGCAGTAGCGATTGTAATCAGGTATCAATCCAATCCAGGATTAGATCATTGGACGACCGTAAAGGAAATCCTCAAGTATCTTAGGAGAACGAGGAACTACAACTTGGTGTATGGCGGTGGGGATTTGATCCTCACGGGATACAGTGATTCTAACTTTCAGACCGATAAGGATTCTAGCAAATCCACTTCGGGGTCAGCCTTCATTATGAATGGGGGAGTTGTAATATGGCGAAGCATCAAGCAGGGATGCATCGCTGATTCCACTATGGAAGCGGAGTACGTTGCGGCTTGTGAAGCTGCAAAGGAAGCTGTTTGGCTTAGGAAGTTCATGACAGATTTGAAAGTTGTTCTAAATATGAACTTGTTGATCACACTGTTTTATGATAACAGTGGTGTTATAGCCAACTCCAGAGAGCCTCAGAGCCATAAGAGAGGCAAACACATTGAGCGGAAGTATCACCTGATACGGAAGATTGTGCACCGCGGCGACGTGATAGTCACGCAGATAGCATCGGAGCACAACGTAGCTGATCCATTTACAAAGCCCCTCACGGCTAAGGTGTTTGAGGGTCACCTAGAGAGTCTAGGTCTTCGAGTACTTCCTGACTAGGGCAAGTGGGAGATATGTAAACGAGTAGTCAATGCCCTAGTTTATTGTATTACTTCATTGTAATTTATATACATTTCAGAAATGTATTTGCTCCACTAGCTTAGTCCAAGTAAGAGTTGTTGGGATGTTTGTCCGAATCTCGTTTAGTTTGTAAATAAACATTTGAAATTAATAAAGGTAATTTATTTCATCATTTTGTGTCTCGCATTTATTACAAACTTTGTCCAATAAACTAAGCTTCAGGGTCATTGAATACATGAGAGAACTAGAACTTGAACGGTGTGTAGTGAAAACATAGGGAGGATCACGGTTGGACATTACAACGTTGTTGTTCATTAGAGGAGTAGTGGGGACTTAAGGAGCAAGAGGTAGACACAGGGGTAAAACGGTAATTTGACCCAACAATGTCTACGAACAACCTGTGAAGGGTCGACTCATAGGCATTGGTTATATCAATGGACACGTAATATCTTGCACTAACGGGAGTACAGCTACGGGCTTTAGTGGAGTGTTACCGTAGCTAATGAATGTTGATTAACCGGGTCAAAGAGTTTTATAGGTTAATCTCGGATCATTAGAGCTCGTCACCGTAGGTCCATAAGGTCCCTCGGTTGGCTCAAACTGGATTAAATGAAGGTTTACTGTTTTTGTGTGAATTGAAGTGTTCAAGTTCACTAAGGGCATTTATGTCATTTATATGAGATATGAATGATATAATATATAGTTTAATGTGAATGATATTCATAATAAACTATTGGTTAGCCTAATTATTTAATTAGGGCTAATTTGGAGAAATTAGGTTGAGAGATATTAAATGGGATGTGATTCAATTTAATAAGTCCACAATTATACAAATGTGATTTGTAAAATGAGATATGAGATATCTTATAATATATAGTTATGCAAATATGATTTGCATAACCTATAGTTATGGTAAAGTGGTAAATAGGTGGAGATTTCAACTCCACCTATCTCCATTTATTTAAAACCCCTTTTGCAAGAAGGGTTGTAAGGCTTGAAGCTCATTTAATGGAATTTTCACCAAAAGAAGCTCAAATATTTCTCCTCCTAAACCAAAAAGAAGAGAATCCCACAGTTTTTCTTCTTCCAAAAGAAGAACAACCAAGAAACCAAGTGGTGGTGTTCGGTCGGCGTCCGTGAGAAGAGTTCGAGATCGTTGAGATCGAGGAAACATGAAGTGTTCGTGAACGGAAAGGAAGCCTTGAAGAGCGTCTTCAACAAGCAAGTAACCAAAACTTGCTGTTTTCTTTCCTTAGTATGCATGTTTAACATAATTCTAAGAGTTAGATAGTTTTAACGAATTTAAGTTGCACAACATCACTGCGACGATTCGATCGTCTTCCGCTGCGTTGGGACTTTCATTCTCTTCACATACATTAAACTACCTACTATAGAGGTATAGGGAATACGTCTCATATCCTCAACTTCTTGAGGTGTCTTAGGACACTGTTCCTTAGACAGATGAACTCCATGCTTGAAGGGTAATAAGCCCCTCTTGGAATTTTGCATCGAATATCGGGCCAACATTTTATCGATATAAGATGCTTGAGACAAAGCTAACGTTTTATTCTTGCGATTCCTGAAAATTTGAATCCTAAGAACATACTGCGCATCTCCCAAATCTTTCATTTGGAATTGGATTTCCAGCCATTTCTTTATATCAGTTAGGTATCCTACATCATTCCCAATGAGTAGAATATCATCCACATAAAGTACTAAGAAAGCTACTTTGTTGTTGATGATCCTCTTGTAAACACAAGGCTCATCAATGTTTTGGTCAAAGCCATAAGACTTGATCACAGTATCAAATCTTATGTTCCAAGATCTGGATGCTTGTTTCAACCCATAAATGGATCGATTCAACTTGCAAACTTTTTGCTCCTGACCTTGGATTATGAACCCTTCGGGCTGAGACATATAGATGTTGTCCTCAAGATAACCATTCAAAAAGGCAGTCTTGACGTCCATTTTTCAAATTTCATGATCATAAAAAGTGACTATGGACAAGAGTATCCTTATAGACATAAGCATAGCAATAGGGGAAAAAGTTTCCTCATAGTCAACTCCTTTTCTTTGGGTAAACCCCTTTGCTACATGTCTGGCCTTAAAGGTTTGTACCTTTCCAGCTGCATCTCTCTTTCTCTTATAGATCCATTTGCACCCTATGGGCCTTACCCCTTCAGGTTGATCTACAAGTTTCCAAACTGAATTGAAGCACATTGACTCCATTTCAAGGTCCATGGCTTTGATCCATTGGTCTTTATCTACGTCATTCATTGCCTGTTCATAGGACAATGGATCCTCTACCCCGTCATCAGGTATAACAACTTGAGTTTCAGCTAAACCTAAGTAGCGGACAGGTTGGGAAATAGCCATCCCATGGCGTCGAGGCATTTCAACCGATTGAGAAGGACGAGACTGACTCGATGTGATGGCTTCTTTATCAACTCTTGATGAAGGTTTAGTTTGATCAACAACTCTTATTGACTCATTTGTAGCTTCATTTAATATCAAATTACTACGCAGTTTATGGTTCCTCATATGATCTTCCTCCAAGAAAGTGGTGTTTGTCGATATAATCACCGTATTTTCTTGTGGGTCGTAGAAAAGACCACCTCTCATTTCTTTGGGATAGCCAACAAATTGGCGTAATCTTGAACGAGGTTCCAGTTTCTTTAGGTTCGTCACCAGCACGTGTGCTGGACAACCCCAAATCCTGAAGTGTTGTAAACTAGGTTTACGCCCCTTCCACAACTCAAAAGGTGTTTCTGAAACACTTTTTGATGGAACACTGTTCAAGATTTGAATCGCAGTCTCTACTGCGTAACCCCAAAACGAGGCAGGCAATTGAGCATAGCTCATCATAGATCAACCCATGTCTAACAAGGTTCAATTTCTCCTTTTAGATACACCATTCTGCTGAGATGTATTAGGTGTCGAGAGTTGAGATTGGATTCCATGTTCTATCAAATAGTCCTAGAATCTTAGATCCATGTACACTCTACCTCGATCGGATCGAAGTATCTTAATGGTTTTCCCTAATGCATTCTCTACTTCAGCCTTATACTCTTTGAACTTTTCAAGAGCCTTAGATTTATGATGCATTAGGTATAGATAACCATACCTCGAATAATCATCTATGAAAGAGAAGAAATATTTGTACCCTCCACGAGCTTTAACATTCGCCGGACAACAAAGATCTGAATTTATAAGCTCCAAGGATTCTTTGGCTCTATAACCTTTTCCAGAAAATTGTCGCTTAGACATTTTACCTTCCAAGCATGATTCGCCAGGAGGTAGAGAATCATCTTCTAACTTATTTAGAAGTCCATTCTTTGATAGTCTCTCAATCCGGTTGAGATTTATACGACAAAGTCTAAGATGCCAAAGATAGGTATTATTATTTGGAGAAATTCTTTGCCTTTTACTTTGAGTATTTGCAGTTTTAAACATATCATGATTTAAAATTGCCTTAGTTTGATTCGGTTTAAGTACATACAAGCCATTTTCTAACTTAGCAGAACAAATATTGACACCTTTCTTTGAAATGAACGCTTCATTACTAGAAAAAGAAATACAATAATGATGTTCAATTAGACAAGAGATAGATATTAAGTTCCTATTAATCTTGGGAACTATGTACAGATTTTCTCAAAATAAAAATCTATCTCTAAAAAACAGCTTGGCATCTCCAGCTGCACGAGTTGAGACAACATCTCCCGTTCTGACCCTAAGCGTCATCTCATCCTCTTCGAGCTCCTTGAAGGAACTAGTTTCCTGTAACGAATAGCAAACATGGTTAGTGGCTCCTTAATCAAGTATCCAGGTAAAATAATCATTTTCCACTAAGCAAGTTTCAAGAACAAGTAAATCAAATTTACCTTTCTTCTCTTTGAGCTTAGCAAGGTACTTTGGGCAGTTTTGCTTCCAGTGCCCGTCCATGTTGCAGTGGAAACACATTCCTTTGTCTGCAACCTTGGCCTTTCCCTTAACCTTATCAGCAACAGGTACTTTCCCTTTCCCTTCTATCTTCTTCTTTTGGGTCTTTTTAAGCCCAGAAGATGGACTACAGGACTTAGTTCCAGAGGATGAACCCTTCTGAAATAGGCAACATATTTGCCTCTCCATCAGCATGTCCCTTATTCTTCATAAGAGACCGGAAAGTCTGCAGTTCATTGAAGAGAGTAGTCAGGTTGTACTTTATCTTGTTCATTACTGCGGAATTGCAGAAAACTCTTTGGACGAGATTCTAGGATGAACGACACCTGACTTTGCTCGTTCATGACCGTGTCGTTCATTTCACCCACGTTGAAGTGGACCATCAGATTGAGAACATGTTCTCTCACTGACGATCCCTCCTTCATACGGGAGTTATAAACGTACTTGAGGGATTCGTGCCGAAGCTGTCAAGACAGTTGTCCAAACATATTCTACAATGAACTCATGATCTCACGTGTTGAGACCATGCCCTCGTACTTTTTGGCCAGAACTTCAGAAACACTGGTCAAAATGTAGACTTTGGTTTTATCATTGGCCTTGATCTAGCGGTCATACGCATCCTTAACAGATTGAGGAGCGTTTCGAGCAGGAACCTGACGACATTCCTCAGTCAGTACAAACCGAAGGTCGTCAACAACGAGAATCGTATTTAGGTTGGACTTCCACGTAGTATAATTCTTGTCAGTTAAACGTTCACTTTTGAGTAAGGCTATAATTGAGGACGACATGCTGAAATTTCGATGGTAGTTCTAATTAGTTATACCTTTAACCCATCACAAACCAATCAAATTTAGCAAAATTATTAAAGAACCCTAGTGTTTAAATTAAACCTTTAATTTTGCAACGATACTTCAAGGGTTTAGAACAAAAGCCACCGTCGGGTGGTCAGCCACTCCTCCCCTGAATTGAGTCCTTCTTAGCTAATTCTCACTACTAGAACATCTCAGGTCCCAATGATCCTTAGTAACTGCTTGTTTGGTCAAGGACTTGTTAACTAGCTTAACTTATCCCGTAAATGTGACCCTACCATTTTAAGATCCAATAGGTCCGAGCCAACAGGCTACTATTAAGAAAGACAACTGTTGGAAAATTACCTAAGAGACCCTATCCATTTCTGGAGTTTGTGATGTTCTGACCCCTTTAGTCAGACTCTCCGTAGTGATTGGTTGTTCCAGGACAACCTAGCAGGCGGACTATAGAAATCTCACGGTGCGACCTAATGGAGGAGACCGTAGGATACGTTGACACGCGTCCTGCTCCAATTTACTATGGATACTTCCCTCATTCACCTTGTTATTGAACCATGCAAACATTTACCGTAGGGGGACGCCCTATTGATGCTACGTAGTCGAGCATGAAACTCACGGCGTGAACTCTTGAGGACGTGAGAGTAAACTCAATGCGAACACCTCGTTTTCTCCCACTGAAGCTCCTAAGGTTAGGGTATAGGTTTAACTTAGTCGGATTCGGGCTAAAAAAATCTATCTAAGTCTATGCCTATTATAACTTTTATAACTAGGTCTTTTAACCTTATGTCTTGGTGAATAAACATTTTAATTACCTAGATATAAAATCGGACTATGGTTAATTCAACTTAAGTTCCAGGTCAGTTCCCAGGTAGGAGGTGTTCTATCAATCGTCAACTTAAGTACTCACAGCCTTAGACATAACGTCACCAGTAGTGTTCCCTTATAACCAAAATCCTGTTGTCTTACTATATTTTAAACTATTTAAAATACTATGTAAGACTAACTTCTAATCCTATTAGAAATTAAACTTAGGTCTAAATTAATTTTAAACAATTTAAAATTAATTTTTATTTAACCCAAGTTCGTATGTTTGCATGCAGCTCTTTGTTATAGGTTATGGTTTCTAAAACCCCTTCATTTATAACTTTTATGAATTTTAATAATTAACCTATGACAAGGAACTATATTATAAGACCAACAAACGATTTCAAATTGGAATTATAAAAGGCATTCAACTTATTGAATGAAGCAAATTACTTAAATAAAATAACATTTATTTTAAACTAAGTAATTTCATGCTCCATGCCTTCTATTTTCCATATAATCTAATTATAACAATTATAATTAATTACTCATGAAAAATAAATTAAATCATGTATTTCTACCATATTTATATAACACTTATACAAATAAAAAAATGCATGAACATGCTTTTCCTAAGGTTGGAAATATTCTAAATGACATTCATAAAGAAAATAGCCGTAAAACTGAAAAAATTTGGCCCCTAAAGTGAAACTAAAATTACATTAATTTTATTACAAAATTGGTCCAAAACACTTGGAAATGGGCTTAGACCGCTCGAACCGAAACAACCACGACCCGAACTGCTCGAATCGCCCCTGAACCGGTTTGTTTGAACCAACAGCTGCCACAGTGTTGCAACGCTCTCCTCAGCCGGCTCCACTCGCGCTCGCATCAGGCATTCGAGGTAGCGTTGCAATGCTGAGGGGCAGCGTTGCACGCTGCTGACCCCTCGCAATTTCGTATTGATAGGGGCTTCGGCGTTGCGACATCCTTTCTCAGCGTTGCAACACTGTTGCTTATGCAACAACTTCTTTCTTCGAATATAACAACTTCATGATGGAGATCGGATCCCCTTGAGCAGCAGAAACATGTTTTGGAATCGTAATTGTAACTTTATTTTGGTTGAAAAACAAATACCAGTACATTGGAGAAAAACAGAGATAAGCATACAAATCCTAATCTAATAAGGCATGGAACTAATCATGCAAACATAATGTAAATTAAACTAAACTAAAAAGGAATTCGCAATTTACCTTTGTAGTTTCGCAGCAACTCCTTGCTCCAAATGTACAGCAACTAGCAACGTAGAGAAACTCCTCTGTTCTTTCTTCACCACAGGGACACAACCAGTAGTGTAAACTTCCTATCCTCTGAGTTCCACTCATATCTTCCTTGGTGGGAAGGATCCAACAGTTGGAAGAAGGGAATTGAGAGAGAGAGAGAGTTTTTTTTTTGGAAGCAATTCCAAATTGCAAAAAATTTGATTGATTGCACAACACCCCTCTTCCTCGAGAAGTTATGCCAGAGGAGTTCTTTCCCCCACTCCCTATCGATAGGGAGTTAGTGAGGAAGAAGGGAACGTGTCCTCCTGACACGTTTCCATTAGTTAATTAATAATTAATTAATTATTAATTAAATCTAATTTAATTAATTAATTAATTAAATATTATATATTTAATTAATCTTAAAATATCATATATTTAAATAAGATTAAATCATATTTAATCCATTTCTTCTCTAATCTATAGTTTTAATGCATATCTCATGCACATTAAATTTTAACCTATACTTTTCAAATATGAATCACATTCACATTTGAATTTAATATTTGAACTCTTTCAAATATTTAATTCTCTCATACAATTTAATATGAATCATATTCATATTAAATTTATAATATATAGTTCCAAAACTATATATTATATCGTATCTATATACATTAAATTTATTCCCTAATGAATTTGAACATTTAAAAATCAAATGATCTAAGAACCCTTTACGAGCTAGAAGGTGAATCTAATGGACCTACAGATCAGAAGCTCCAACGATACGAGATTACTCGGTTAATCTCATTAACCTCATAATCAACATTCGTTAACTGCGGGAACACTCAACTAAAGTCCCGCAACTGCACTCTTCTCACTGCAGATATATTTCTGTGTCCACGAATATTGACCAATAACAGGAAGTCAATCCTTCACGAATGTTCGTAACACCAGCTGGGTCAAATTATCGTTTTACCCCTGGGTTACATCTTGTATCTTAAGTACCAGTGCTCATCTAATGAACAATTTGTTTGTGGTCCTACCAACAAACAGAAGTCCCTCTCGGGCTAATGAGAGGGTCTGGCCCTTTGTTCAAGTCCCGGAGACACCACTTGAGAGAACATTCATCTACTTACCCTAATAGGCGGGAAGGAGTGAATTCCATCTTGCTAGGCTAAGTCTCCAGCTGCTCACTCGGTCTTGTCCCTAAGAAGATAGACATTTTGAGTTGTCGAATCTGATCACTCTCACACATACTAGTCAAAGGACAATCCCTCGCAAACACGAGTTCGTAACCCGCTCAGGATTGAGATCAAGTTGCCTAGGTCATCCTAGTGAAATAGAAACCTAACTAGTCAACGGATTTATATCTAGTGATTACTATTTCGCGGTCCGGTCTTATGTAATCTCATTACATAGGATATCCCCACTCACATGTCATCTACACAAACACGTTAGGATCACAGTGTTTGTATCATATACAAAGTGGGCCACATCCATAGTTTTACCAGGGTAAGGTACCCAAACCTTATCCCCTTATTATAGACCCTTAGGCTATATCTCGAACCGAGATCTTTTATATGTACACTACATTCAGTTAAAGATACATTTTACAACCTTGGATGTTTAGTTTATTGGATATAGGGTTAAAAGAATGACAATATCGTGAATAACAAATAATAACACTTTATTGAAGTAATAACAGTTTATTACAATATTAGAACAAAGTTACAAACTACGAGTTTTAGGGCACAAACCCCAACACTTCAAATGCCAAATTCTCACACGAATCTCATCCGATTTGCACATAATTTGTCACGAACGAATCATAACTTAATTACAGACTCGATTATGCACTTAATTGTCGAAAAACGCAGGGGCCTTACACTTAATTTGATCCAATCAAAAAAAGAAATTAAGGGCAAAATTTTTATAAACAGTTTTACAGTCAACCAAATGCAATTCTCACCTATCCAATGCAAATTTGTTTCAACCAAAACAAAGCAAACCTGGCTCTGTTACCAATTGATGGGAATAAAATCCCCTTGAGCAGCGGAAAAATGTTTGAAATCGTAATTGCTCGTTTGTTTTTTGTTTACTTCAAATACCAGTACATTGGTAAAACATACAGAATAAGCATAATCTAATCTAATTAGGCATGGAACTAAAACATGCAAACATATGCTGTAAAAAGATTTAAACTAAAAAGGAAAGATAGATTACCTTTGTAGTTTCGCAGCAACTCCTTGCTTCTTTTGTATAGCAACCTAGTAACGTTCTTCTCATCTATTCTTTCTTCTCCACAGGGACAACACCACGAGAAAAACCTTCCATCCTCTGAGTTCTTTTGATCAACCTTGGTGGGAAGGTGTTCCAACATTTAGAGAGGAAAGGAATTTGAGAGAGAGAGTAAAAAAATTTCCAGGAGTGAGTTTGATCGATCATCACCAAACCTCTAATTTGAGAGCTTAAGTTAAAGGAGCTCTTCCCCTACTCCCTATCGATAGGGAGTTAAAGGGGAAGAAGGGAACGTGTCCTCCTGACACGTTTCCATTAATTAATTAATGAATTATTAAATTAATTAAATCAAATTTAATTAATTATTTAATTAAATATCATATATTTAATTAATCGTTGAATATCATATATTTAATTGAGATTAAATCACATTTAACCAATTTCTCCTCTAACCTATAGTTTTAATGCACATCTCATGCACATTAAATTTTAACCTATATTTTTTTTTTTTAAAATATGAATCACATTCACATTCAAATTAATATTTGAACTCTTTCAAATATTTAATTCTCTCATATAATTTAATATGAGTCATATTCACATTAAATTTATAATATAAAGTTCAAAACTTTATATTATAACGTACCTAAATACATTAATGTTTATTCCCTAATGAATTTGAACATTTCAAATTCAAACGATCTAAGAACTTTACGAGCTAGAAGGTGGACCTCATGGACCTATAGATCAGAAGCTCCGACGATACGAGAATATTCGGTTAATCTCATTAACCTCCTAATCAACATTCGTTAACTGCAAGAACACTCCACTAAAGTCCGGCAACTACACTCTTCTCACTGCAGATATTATTTCTGTGTCCACGGATATTGACCAATCACAGCAAGTCAATCCTTCACGAATGTTCGTAACACTAGTTGGGTCAAATTATCGTTTTACCCCTGGGTTACATCTTGTACCTTAAGTACCAGTGCTCCTCTAAAGAAAAATTTGTTTGTGGTTCTACCAACAGAAATAAGTCCCTCTCGGGCCAATGGGAGGGTCGAGCCCTTTGTTCAAGTCCTGGAGACACCACTTAAAGGAACATTCATCTACTTACCCTAGTAGGCGGGAAGGAGTAAAATCCATCTTGCTAAGTTAAGTCCCCAGCTGCTCTCTCGATCTTGTCTCCAAGAAGGTAGGCATATTGAGTCGGCGAATCTGGCCACTCTCACCCATACTAGTCAAAGGACAATAGGTCCGAGTGAAATAGAAACCTAGTTATCTAGAAGGTAGGCATATTGAGTCCTCGCAAACAGGAGTTCGTAACCTGCTTAAGATCAAGTTGTCTAGGTCATCCTAGTGAAATAGAAACCTAGTTAGTCAACGTTGTTACATCTAGTGGTTACTATTTCTCGGTCCGGTCTTATGTAATCTCATTACACAGGATATCCCCACTCACATGTCATCTGAACGAACACGTTAGGATCACAGTGTGTGTATCATATACAAAGAGGGCCACATCCATAGTGTTATCAGGGTAATGTACCCAAACCTTATCCCCTTACTATAGACCCTTTAGGTTGTATCTCGAACCGAGATCCTTTATATGTACATTACATTCTGTTCAAGAGACATTTTACAGCCTTGGATGTTAGTTTATTGGATTTAGGGTTAAAACAAGGGCAATATCGTAAATAACGAACAATAACTCTTTATTACAATAATTAGAACAACAACGTTGTTACATCTCATTTTCTCCCACTGAAGCTCCTATGGTTAGGGTATAGGTTTAACTTAGCCGGAGTCTGGCTAAAATAATCTATCTAAGTCCATGCCCATTATAACTTTTATTACCAGGTCTTTTAACCTAATGTCTAGGTCAATAAACATTTTAATTACCTACATATAATATAGGACTATTGTTCATTCAACTCAAGTTCCAGGTCAGTTCCCAGGTAGGAGGTGTTCCGTTAACCGTCCGCTTAAGTACCCACAACCTTAGACAAAACATCACTAGTAGAGTTCCCTTATAACCAAAATCCTGTTGTCTTAGTATATTTTAAACTATTTAAAATACTATGTAAGACTAACTTCTAATCCTATTAGAAATTAAACTTAGGTCTACATTAATTTTAAACAATTTAAAATTAATTTTTATTTAACCCAAGTTCCTATGTTTGCATGCAACTCTTTGTTATAGGTTATGGTTTCTAAAACCCCTTCATTTATAACTCTTATGAGTTTTAATAATTAACCTATGACAAGAAACCATATTATAAGACCAACAAACGATTTCAAATTTGAATTATAAAAGGCATTCAACTTATTGAATGAAGCAAATTACTTAAATAAAATAACATTTATTTTAAATTTACTAATTTCATGTTCCATGCTTTCTATTTTCCATATAATTTAATTATAACAATTATAATTAATTACTCATGAAAAAAAAATTAAATCATGCATTTTTACCATATTTATATAACACTTATACAAATAAAAAAAATGCATGAACATGCTTATATTAAGGTGAGAAAAATTCTAAATGACATTCATAAAGAAAATAGCCATAAAATCGAAAAAAATTGGCCCTTAAAGTGCAAAAAATAATAAAATTACACTAATTTTATTACAAAACCGGTTTAAAACACTTGAAATCGAGCTCAGACTGCTCGAACCGAACCAACCACGACCTGAACCGCTCGAATCGCCCTTGAACCGATCTGCTTGACCCATCAGCTACCACGACGTTGCAGCGCTGAGGAGAGCGTTACAACGCCGCCTCCTCTTGCCCTCGCGTCGGTATCGAGCGCGCGTTACCTAACGCCGAGGAAGCGCTTAACGCCGCCACCCTTTGATCTCCGTATCAATAGGCGCTTCAACGTTGCGATGTCGTTCTTCAGCGTTGCAACATAGATGAACGGCGTTGCAACGCTGCTGGTTGTGTCGCAACGTTATTGCTTCTGCCAGTGCAAATTCCTTCGAAAAACAACAGCTTCCAGTGGTGATTTCTCCCTCGAATCTCATTCGAATTGCATGAAATTTGTCACTTACGACTCGTAACACAATTACAGACTCAATAATGCACTTTATTGCCCAAAACGCAGAGGCCTTTACAATTAATTTGATAAAATAAAAAAAAAACAAACTAAGGCCAAAATTTTCCTAAGTAGTTTTACAGCAAACCAAATGCAATTCCCACCTAACCAATGCAAATTTATTTCAACAAAAAAAAACAAGCATTGCTCTGATACCAATTGATGGAGATCTTATCCACGTGAGCAGCGAAAACGTGTTTTATGGATCAAATTTTCTTGTTTATTTTGGTTTAATACAAATACCAGTACATTGGTAATCACACAGAGAATAAGCAATACAAATCTAATCTAATTAGAGCATGAATCTAAAACATGCAAACACATGCTGTAAAAATATCTAAACTAAAAGGAATGAGCAATTACCTTTGTAGTTTCGAATCAACAACTTCTTGCTCCAATTCGCACAACAATCCAGCAACCAAGAAAACTCCTCTGTATTTCCAAAGCAGGAAACTACCAACAGGATAAACCTTCTATCCTCAGAGTTCAACTTAGATCAATTCCTTTGTGGGAACGGATCCAAGAAGTTTGGAAGAAGAGAGGAAATTTTGTGTGAGAGAGAATTCTGCAGGAGTAAGATTGATCGATCAAGCCAAAACCCCTCTGCCTTGAGAGGTTAAGTTAGAGGAGTACTTCCCTCACTCCCTATCGATAGGGAGTTAGTGGAGAAGAAGGGAACGTGTCCTCCTGACACGTTCCCATTAATTAATTAATTAATTAATAATTATTAAATTAATTAAATCAAATTTAATTAATTATTTAATTAAATATAATATATTTAATTAATCTTTAAATATCATATATTTAAATAAGATTAAATCATATTTAACCTATTTCTCCTTTAACCTATAGTTTTAATGCACATCTCATGCACATTAAATTTTAACCTATAGTTTTCAAATATGAATCACATTCACATTTAAATTAATATTTGAACTCTTTCAAATATTTAATTTTCTCATATAATTTATTATGAATCATCTTCACATTTAATTTATAATATAAAGTTCCAAAACTTTATATTATAACGTATCTATATACGTTAAATTTATTCCCTAATTGAATTTGAACATTTCAAATTCAAACGATCTAAAAACCTTTTATGAGCTACAAGGTGGACCTAATGGACCTAAAGATCAGAAGCTCCAACGATACGAAATTATTCGATTAATCTCATTAACCTCCTAATCACCATTCGTTAACTGCGGGAACACTCCACTAAACTCCCACAACTGCACTCTTCTCACCGCAGATATATTTTTGTGTCCACGGATATTGACCAATAACAACAAGTCAATACTTCACAAATGTTCGTAACACCAGCTGGGTAAAATTACCGTTTTACCCTTGGGTTACATCTTGTACCTTAAGTACCAGTGCTCTTCTAATTCACAATTTGTTTGTGTTCCAACCAATAAGCAGAAGTCACTCTCGGGCCAATGAGAGGGTCAGACCCTTTGTTCAAGTCCCGGAGACACCACTTTAAGGGAATATTCATCTATTTACCCTAGTAGGCAGGAAGGAGTGAATTCCATCTTGCTAAGTTAAGTCTCCAGCCGCTCACTCGGTCTTGTCCCCAAGAAGGTAGGCATGCTGAGTCGGTGAATCTGGCCACTCCACCCATACTAGTCAAAGGACAATTCCTCGCAAACAGAAGTTCGTAACCTGCTCAGGATTGAGATCAAGTTGCCTAGGCCTAGTGAAATAGAAACCTAACTAGTCAACGAAGTTACATCTAGTGGTTACTATTTCGAGATCCGGTCTTATGCGATCTCATCACATAGGATATCCCCACTCACATGTCGTCTACACGAACACGCTAGGATTATTGTGTTTGTATCAAATACAAAGTGGGCCATATCCATAGTATTACAAGGGTAAGGTACCCAAACCTTATCCCCTTACTATAGACCCTTTAGGTTTATCTCGAATCGAGATCCTTTATATGTACACTATATTCAGTTCAAGAGACATTTTACAACCTTGGATGTTAGTTTATTGGCTTTATGGTTAAAACAAGGGCAATATCGCAAATAACGAACAATAAATCTTTATTGAAAATAATAACTCTTTATTACATTAATTAGAACAAAATTTACAAATTACGAGTTTTAGGACACAACCCCAACAATTTTAGTGTTTTGTGTTTTGTTGGTTTGTTGAGTTGTTTGCTGGTTGTTTGTTGTGTGTTGTGTGCTTAATTTAGTGTTTGTTGATCATGTCTTGTTGTTAATTGTGTTGTGCAGGAGGAGGATGCATGTTGTGTTGGGATATGTGCCCTAGAACTTATGTAATGTTGATCAAATAAATAAAGTATTTATTTTGATAAAATTATATTCTCGGATTATAAATCCAATAAATTAAGCTCCGAGGTTATAATATATCTTGAACATCAGTGTAGTAGACAATATTTGGATTGCGTTCAAGAGTATAACCTAAATGGTCGATGGTATTAGAATAAGGTTGGAAACCCTATTTGGTAACACCATGGATGCGACCCACTTTGTAGTTAGTACAAATGAGGTAATCCAACTCATGCATGTGGATGACATGCGAGTGGGGGCATCCCATATGAAGAGTTCATACAAGAACAAACATCAAATTACTAGTCTGACCAATATAACGCCGTTAACAGGATAAGACTGATAATTTATAGATGGTCATTAGTGACTCGACCTGAATCTTGAGCAAGTTAAGAACTCCTGCTTATAGGGGTTTTTCTTTAGACGAGTATGGGTGAGAGTGGCCTGTAGCCGACTCAATAAGCCTACCTTCTAAGGGACAGAACCTCGTAGGTAGCTGGGGACTTAACTATACAAGATAGAATTCACTCATTCCTACACTAAGGTATTAGATAGATTGTTCCCTTAAGAACTAAGTCCAGGTCATGAACAACGAGGCCCCGCCCTCGAAACTAGCTTAAGAGGGTATGAGTTTATGGTATGACCATAGACTTGTTGTTCATTAGAGGATCAGTGGTGCTTAAGGAACAAAGAGGTAATCACATGGGTAAAACGATAATTTGACCAAACTGTGATTACGAACAACCTGTGAAGGGTCGACTCATGGGTAATGATTATATCAATGGACACAATATAATCTACAGTGAGGAGAGTGCAATTACAAGTCTATACTGGAGTGACTTGTAGTTAATGAATATTGATTAACTTGATCAAAGAGTTTGATCAATTAATCTGACATGATTGGATCTCATGAACTATAGGTCCATTAGGTCCCTCCATTCGCTCAACATGGTAATATTTAGGGTATAAGGTTAGGAATGAGATTGAAGTGTTCGATTTCATATATGAGGTGTTATATCAATTATATGTGATATAATTGATATAATATATAGTTTTAATGTGAATTAGAATCACATATTAACTATATACTAATGAGAGAATGAAAGAGGGATATGATGGTAATTTTCATCATATTTCCCTATAAATAGTTGCATGAGATGCAACTTTAGGTCAAGACTTTCACACAAACCCTGGAGTTCTCTCATTTTGTGTTGGAAAGAGTTCCAAACACATTTCCAAAAGATCTCCTCACCTCAACCTAAAGGAACCCACATTCCTCCCTCACCTAGAGAACAACGGAGAAGATCTAGTGGTGGATCTTCACAAGGTTAGGGTTTGTTGCTGAGATCGTGATCATTGGAGAAAGAACTTGTGACAGAAGTATTCTTCAAATGTAATATTTTGTTGTCCTAATTAGAAATGCATGCTTAATCTTAGATTTAGTTCTTGTATTTTAGATCTATGTAACAAAATCATGAACACGCAATTCACAATCACTTACTCCGTAGGATTCGATCCCTTCATGTTCTGGCAGCAATGCTACAACATTGCTGCAACATTGGTTTTAAAGAGCAGAAGGAGAAGGTACGATGTGGTGGCAATGTCACAACATTGCTACAACAATGCTACAACATTGTTGCAACATTGACTTCGGGGCAGATTAGTCAAATTGGGGCCCATCTCTCGGGATGACACAGTAGAAGTCATTTTTTCTATTTTAAATCTATAATTTTGGGTCTTTTTGGAAAAATTGATCATTAAAGGACCTTTGGGTAAATGAGGAAAAGAAACTTAGTGCCCTAATTGAGCAAAAGAGTGGAATCGATTGGAAGTGAGAAACTTCTTGGAGGGGCTACTCTTATGGCAAAAAGCAAGGAGAAGAACTGAAGAAGAAGCTAAAACCAAAGCCTACAACCTTCGTTTTTCTCTATTTTCTTCATCATCTTCTTCTTGTAGCTCTTAATCTTTAGTTTTGTAGTGTGGGTTTGATTCATTGTGGTTTTAGATAGCTTTTTCTTATAACTTTTGTGTTATTTTCATAATATCTTTGATCTTTAAACTCTTTGTGTTTGATTTCCCTGTGAAAGTCATGGGCTAACTGTTTTAAGTTGGAATTTATGGAAAGAAACTCTAATTTTTGAAGTTCTTTTGTTGGGAAATTGGTATACATGTGTAGTTTGCTTATGGGTGTTTATTGGTTGTTGTTCTTCTTAAGAGTGACCATCTTAGGGTTGAATAATAGTTTGTTTTAATTCTGAAAAGGTTAAAATGAATGGAAAAAGCATAAACAATGCAAGTAGGTCTTTGTCTTGAAACATAAAGGACTCCAAAAGTATAGACATATGCTTTTGACTTATAAACTTAAAGGAATTGAGCTAAATTTGTGTTTGAAAGCTGGGTTTTCATAGACATATGTAAGACTCTGTTTTTAGGCTGCAATTTGAAGGTTAGAAGTAATTTTCGAAATTTATTTCATAGTCCCGTTTCTACACAGTACATCAATGTGGCAGCAATGTGGTAGCATTGCTACAAAATTAGATAACAGAAATTAGAAGTTGATTTCCATAAGTTCCAACGCTTTAATCACTTAATTCTCAGCTTGTTTATTGTCCATTTGAGTTGTTTATCGCTCTTAGATAGCTAGATTCTATCTCTTTTGTGCCAAGCCCGTTTTAGTTGCTTTTGGGTTGTTTAGAAGCTTTAAGACTAGTTTAACATTTCTAACTTTACAAATTTTGGTAAGCTTTAGTCCTCGTGAGATCGACCTTGTTCACCAATTACTACCTACGATTGTGTGTGCTTGCATAGTGAGTTTTTGCACAACACTCCCTACGAGGTTTCATCCTTTAGAAGGTAGGCATATTGAGTCGGCAGTTGTGGTCACTCTCACCTGTACTAGTCTAAGGATGAACCCCCACAGACAGGAGTCCGTAACTTACTTAGGATTTAGGTTTACTCATTAATGGTCATCATTGAATTATTAGTCCTAATCTATCAACGGCGTTATTAGATTGGTCTAAAAATTCTCGGGTTGGTCTTGTACAATCTCATCACACAGGATGCCCCCACTCGCGCGTCAACTACATTAACGAGTTGGATCACCTCGTTTGTATCATAAGTGTTACCAGGATGAGATTTCCAACCTTATCCATGCACTATAGACCATTTGTGTCATCTACTTGAACTTGATCCTAGCTATGTGTCAACTACACATTATTCAAGATCTCCTAAATATGAGCCTGGAGCTTATTTTATTGGATTTAAGTTTGTAATTTCAAGAATACAAGATTTAAGGAAAAAATAACACTTTTATTTATTTCCTTGAAATAATTACAAATACACGAGTTTAGGACATAAATCCCAACACAAAGAAAAAGGAAAGAGACGTAACCGAATGAAATCAGCAGGAATACCATTTAATTTAACAATGCCACAAAGTTCTAAGAAATTTTGTAAGTGAGAGTTAGGATCCTATGTGGCTAACCCCCTAAAGGCATTCTCCCTAACCATCTGAATTAGCCTAGTGTTTAATTCAAAAGTATTAGCATTAATAGGGGGCCTGGACTATTCCAGCCTACTCATAATTAAACTTTGGAAATACTCCCTGATGGATTTAGGATCATTAACCATCTCCTAATTTGTCATTTTGAAGTTTTCTTCCCTGTTTTCCCTCAAAAGTCTTTTGCAGGTCCTTTCAATTTCAAGGTTTAAAGGTGTAAGGCCTGCCGACTTATCTTTTCACATAAACCTTGAGACAAAATAAAGGAAAGTAAAAAAAGTAAGAAAACATAAATAAATACAAAACAAAGAAAATAAGAAAAAGAAAACAAAAATAAAGAAAACGAAAATAATTACAAAACAAAATAATTACAAAAAAATAAAAACATTAGTCTAAAATCAAGAATTTTCTCCTAATATTAATCAATCTAAATAATCGACATTCCCTGATGACGACACCAAAAACTTGTTGCGTGTGCATTTGCAATAACGCAAGTGTACGGGTCAAACTTTAATATAGTGATTTGAATTCCAAGTATTCTCCTCAGGAATGGTTGTCTAGATTAATCAATTACTAAGATACTAATCCCGAATTTTATCTGACGAAATAGAAATTTGAGAAAATGACGAATTAAAAATAAAACACATATACAAGTGGAGACACGAATAAGATAGAAACGTTAGGGAATTGATTTCCCTAGTTAATTCCTTATTTCAACATATGCAAATGACTATGGTCGTGAGATTATAAACAAGAAGTTAAAAATAATCAAAAGACTCTCTCGAGCTCTAATGATTCTCATGCATAACGATAAATCCTTAAGTCTCTTTATAGAATTTAAAAGCATGCAAGGCATTAAGCAACTTCTTAAAACGTTTCCCAGAGAACCCTTCACTCTCGTGTAAGGATTTACTAAGAATTTTGGTAACTTTGATCTAATCTAAGTCTATTCTCTTGAAATCAACTTAAATCAACAAAATCATGCTAAACTTGGTTAGAGAAAAACATGCATTAAGAAAGAATTACCAAAAATAACTCAGCACAACCAAAAGTTCAAATAGTAACTAAAACAAGTTCATAACAAGCTACATAAATCCCCTAACTATGGAAATTAGCTACTCATAATCACCATAAAAACATGCTAGATCAATAGAAGAGTCTATAAACTAAGCTACAAACTAAAAAAAAAGAGAAATAAAACTCGTAGGTGTCGATGTTGGTCCTCGTCTCTGAGCACCCGTCACGATCTTGGGCCTCCACTCTCATGCTCGACCGCCAAAGAATTCTCTTCTGCTCGTTTTAGAGAGTGTATTTCGAAATTAGGTCCAAAAGTCTATCAAATTTGGCTCCACTTTTACATTGCACAACATGTTCTTTTTATAGAGAAATCGACACAGCCTTGAAACCCTAAGGACAACATTGCAACGTCGTGCCCTAGGTTTTAAAATAAAAAAGGAAAATTGTGTAGCGTTGCAGCGTCGTACACAACGTTGCAACATTGTACCCATTACACACTATTTTTCTATCAGTATGGCGTTGCGACGTTGCAAAGCAGTGTCTTAATGCCACGAGATTTCTATTTGAATTTCTTCACGGCATGGCGTTGGAACACTCTCCGTAGCAATTGTATTACAAACTACACGAGATTAAGGCAAACACCCCATCAAAATCCTACTTGAACTAAGCTAGTGAAGTATATAATACATTTCCCAAATGTAAAGTAATACAATAAACTAGAGCATTGAATACCCCTTTACAATACTCCCACTTGCCCTAGTCCGGAAGCACTCGTAGACCTAGACTCTCTAGGTGACCCTCAAACACCCACTACTACAAAATTAGGATACAATGACGGACGTTGAAAATTCGCGCGAAGATACAATGAGAAGCGTCTGAAAATGCGCGAATTAAAAAAAAACGATTTCAGCTCTAATGCGTCATTGTAGGTCATGTTTAATGTTGGGCATTGCCCGACATTGTATATAATTTTTATTTTTTATTAAAAAAAATTCATTAAACCCGATACAATTAGGGTTTCCTTTTCAGAAATCCCATTTCGTCTTCTCTCATCTTCTTCTCTCTCAAAGCTTTGTCGTCCGCCACTGCCGTTTGCTGACCATTTTCATTTGGAGGTGTCCGTCTGCCGTCGTTGTCCACTTTCTTTCTGTCGTTCACCGTAGTTCGTTGTCCATTTTCGTTGTCCACTACCGTTCGTTCTCCATTTCGGTTGTCGTCCATCTTGCTTCAACATTGTCGACCGCTTGCTTCACCTTCGTCGACCGCTTGCTTCACCGTTGTCGACCAGCTTGCTTCACCACCACCGACCATATCTCCTTCCTTCGATGGGGTAAAAAAATTTCCAACTTGATTTCGCCGGTTAGATCTACCTATTTTCGTGGATACATATTTTTTATATGCGTTGTTTACTGATTTTTTTTGAATGCATTGTTTACTGACTTATACATTTTTTATATGCATTGTTTACTAGGTACAATTTTTATATACATTTTTTTGGTACATTTGTTTTTGTGTGGAAGATAACTTTGAAGTGTGTTTGAATTAGTTGTGTGTGGTAGGAGGAGGTTGAGAATGTGGATTAATTTCATTTTTTGTTTATGTTAACTTTTGGGTTACAATGTTTATTATTTTGAAGTTTGATTGTTTTAGTTTAATTTAACGAGTTTAGTCGTGATAGAGGAGGTCTTGAGATTTTTTTTGTTTGTATAAGTTTAGCAAATTTTGTTAGATGCTTAAGTTTTGCTTAATTTTAATAGTTGGTTATGTTAGTTTAATGAATATTAGTTGTAATGCTGAAAGGGTTGAGAACTTCTAAATTTTTAAGTCTAGTACATTTGTGGTTAGATTTCTAAGTTTTGCTTAATTTTAATGGTGGATGTTTGTTAACTTTTGGTCAACTTTAGTAATTTTGGATAGATTAATAAGTTTTGAAGAAAAATTTAGGGGAAGGAGAAGAACATGAGTAAGGGGAGGGATTGAGAACTTTTTATGTTTTGTTTAATTTTTAATTGTTTGGAGTAAAAGTTTTTAGAACTTTAGATTTCATAAATACTTTTTTGCAAGTATTATATGACGAGTTTCATTTTGATGGAGAAAAAATGTTGGAAACTTTTGGTTATTAAATTTTTAATAGTTTGTTTATGTTAAGGTTGACGAGTTTAGAATACACAAGTTTAGTTGTTTTGTTAGTTTAATGAGTATGGTTGGTGTTTGTGCATGTGCGGGAGGAGGGGAAGGGAGAGAGAATGGACTTGAGAACTTCCTACAATTTTCTTAATTTTACTTCTTTGTTTATGTTAATTCTTATGAGTCTTGATTTCATAAGTTTATTTTTGTGGTAGTTCAATTTGATGAGTTAAGGGTCAAGAAGGAGGGGTGGAACTTTTATTTAGTAAGTTCAGTTAGATTCTTTGTTTACTTAAGTTTTGCTTGAGAACTTCCTAAGTTTTGGATTGTTTATATTAGAGTCCAAAATATCATGATTTTGACTTTTGAATCAACATCATGAAATTGAGCAAGTAATTGAGTAACCATATTCTTCTTGTAGATTGAACTATCAAAACACCAAATTTATAGTTATGGATAAGTTATGGATGTCAAAGAATAGGATGTTATCAGAATATCGTTTAGGAGTTGAGACGTTCATCTAAAATGGTATACGACATTCAAATAGGTCAGATGTCATTTGTTGTCCATGCTTGAAATGCGTGAGTGCAAAGTCTCAAAATGTGAATGTCGTAAGAGACCATTTATATATTAATTGCATTGATGAAAGCTATAGAACATGGATTTGGCATGGTGAGTCACTACCGAATGATAGAAAAAAGGAAGCTGAAGTTGAGGACAAAGATGTTGGCGACACAATAGGAATGTTTGAGGCTGCACATAACTATTTTAATGACAAGTCTCCAATATTTGAAGAAGTGTTAGATGATGACGGGCATTGCCAAAATCTGTAGAGGTCATACCGAAATTTGTGATATAGAATGTAACGCCCCTACTTTTCTATGACCAACTCCTAGGGACATTACTACACATGCATGCATTTATAGGCCAAGAGATAAAAGATCTTAAAAGTAATTTCCAACCAACATAAATAGTTTCAGGGATCCCAAATCAAAAACATTTAAAAACAGATAAAAGCATCGATTTAGCATGGCCTGTTAAAACTGTAAGTAACTTAAACTCCAAATGAAACGTAGAGTCAACATCAGTTTAAAACAAGAATATGCGGAAAACATGTCGGTCCCCATGGTTTTAGTAACGCTCCCGTCACTCATACACGTCCTTTCCTTTACCTCAAAAACATTTTTAAAAGAAAGGGTGAGTATTGCAAAACAATACCCAGTAAGTAACCTCGCTACCGAGGTTTGGGATATGCATACACATACAATCATGAACTTTAAACTCATTCGTAATATACATATGCGGGACCTAAAACTTTCTCATGTTGTCAGGTCTTTAATCCATGACTTCTTTTTTTAATTGTCAGGTCTTTAATCCATGACTTCCTTTGTAATTGTCAGGTCTTTAATCCATGACTTCCTTTGTAATTGTCAGGTCTTTAATCCATGACTTCCTTTTTAATTGTGTGGCCGACTGGTCATCCTGAGTCATTTCGTTTTGAGTCCCTCACAGACCCCTGTAATTTGACCCATAGGGTCTCTATTGCATGTTTGACCATGCACATAATGATCTCAGGATACCAATGTCCACACTATTCATTAGTTCATTTCGTGGCATACAAAACATGCATGAGGTCCCATCATTCACATAATAATAGTGCACATGTCACAAACATCATCGTCGATAAGCAAATCATACTTTTCTCATAGACAGTTTGAAGATCATACTTTTGTAAGAAAACATGAAATACTCTCATACAAATTACTGTCCTATTCTCACATGAAATAATGGAATACTTTTACATAGCATACGAGAATAATCTCACATAAAATAATGGTTTATTTCCACATGATGCATCGAAATATTTGCACATAAACTATTAAGTATTCTCACGATAATATCTGTATATTTTCATATGAAAAATATAAACTAATCTCGCATGAAATCATGAAAATCATTTTCATTCAATCCCATTAAAAGTTCGGCACAAGGTCCCTTACCTCGAGGTTTGATCTCACTATTTCCTTCTAACCCTTAATTTAACGGTCTCTTCCAAATAACCTGAAACCAAGAATTCTTTTATTTCGTTACCCTACTACGCAACTCATCCAATACAACAAGTCTAAGTACCAAAAGCGTCTAAATTCTCATTTTGTTCCAATTACCTCAACTCCGAAGAACAAACCGAATGTTGGTTTATTTGCTCCGAAACTACTTGGGAATCTTGATCCTGAAATTCAGTTCGTTCCTGCCATAATCTCATAAGCATATTTTCATACAAATCCGATCCGAATAACCCTATAATCCAAAATCGAAGAGGGTTTCGCGTGGCTCACCTATTCCACAAACTTGACCTCGAGTACCTCCGGATTTGCAGCGTAACGACGAACAACAACCGCATTGTCGGACTCGGCGTGCGCGCACACTCTCGCGCGATCTCTGGACGTGGAGGCGAACGGTGCTGCAGACGTGAACAACTTGTTGAAGCTTCGACGTTTTTCCCTCGGCGGCGAATGAAACTCTCGGATCGTGGGTCTTCGCCGGCGAGGTCTTGCGGTCGGCTGGACAGAGTCAATCCACGAGCGGCGGTGACCCTTAAACGACTGCAGTTGGACGTGGAGTCCGTCGAAGTCTTCCGGACGGCTGGCTCGCGCGTAGGAGCTCGACGCTGCAGGGCTCGTCGGTGGCAACTCCGCGCTAGGGCTTTCGCGGATCGGAAGAGGACCTGCTCGTGGCCTGGAGGCGTCTCCGTCCGAGGCTTCGGGTGGCTTCGGCGGGAGCTACTGGTCGGCCTTCAGTCGCGGCTTGCTGGTCCGAGCGGCTGCACGGCTTGCCTCCGTTCGTGAGTTCGCCGGCGTGAGGGATTGGAGGGTTCGTCCGTTCGTGATTCCGGCCGGCGGTAGTAGCACAATGATAGTATACTTCAGCTAGGTTAACACGAGAAGAGAGGGGGCTAGGGTTAGGGTTAGGGTTTTGGATTAGGTTAGAGATGAGATGAAGGAGATGATGATGGGCTAGGGTTTCATAAGATGAAGATATTGGGGAATTAGGGTTAGGGTTTGCATCCTCTTGGTGGCTTCACTTAAGGAGGTTATATACCCTCAATTTAGGTTAAATTCCAATTGCCAAAAGTAGCCCTCAATTACACATTAATAACCAAAACGCCCTTGCAATTTCCTTTTCTTTTAATTTCATAAGTAATCTTATCTTAGAAGGAACCATTCACTTAAACTGAACAAAAATTAAGGCCTCACTCTCACCGAGCTTGATTAAAACACTAATCCGACTAAATACAGCGGTTAATAGGGCGTTAAATAAAATAAATAGTAGTACCTGTGATGGTGGTCGTCACATAGAAGTTTATGATTTTAGAGTTGTGGTTAAGGTTTATGATATAGGAGTTTATTGTTTTAGAGTTATGGTTAAGGTTTGAGATATAGAAGTTTATGGTTAAGGTTTGTGATATATGAGTTTATGGTTTTAGAGTTATGGTTAAGGTTTGAGATATAGAAGTTTATGGTTAAGGTTTGTGATATAAGAGATTATGATTTGTGATACAGGAATTTCTGATTTGTGATATAGTAGTTTATGGTTAAGAAGTGTTTTTGTTGCATGTTTGTAAATTGTGTAGTGATTTCATGTGTGATTTCAATATAGAAGTTAATATATATACAATATTTCAGGTAATTAATTGTTAAATATTGTTGGTCAACCATCGGACTATCAACTTTTTTTATTAAATTATGCTGAAAACGATGAGGAGCATTGCCTGTCATTAAATAAAAAATTATGACGTAAAATAATGACGAGCAACATATAATGATGGACAATGGGTATTTTAATTTTTTTTTACCAAATATAGATAACGGGCAAAATCCGTCATTAAAAACTGGGTTCCAACCCACTTTTTAATGACAAGCAAAGGCGTTTAATGACGGACATTACCCGCCATTAAAAACTGCCCGTCATTGTAACATACAATGACACTCGCTTTGATGACGGACGCACGCCCGTCATCAAAACCCTTTAATTATGGGTATTGCCCATCATTAAAACTCTATTTTCTTCTAGTGACCTTAGTCGTGGGGGCCTTTGTAAATGGATCAACAACGTTGTGCTCCGAAGCTATCTGCGTGGCGGTCACGTCTCCGCGGTGTACAATTTTTCGTATCAAGTGATATTTGCATTCAATATGCTTGCCGCTCTTATGACTCCGCGATAGAGAGGTTGTTCTCTTAAGTGTTGACTTTGGGTCTTGAACAATAGGCCCACCCTCTCATTGGCCTGAGAGGGATTCGATTTGATGGTTGAACCACAAACTAATTGTTCATTAGAAGATCAGCGGAACTTAAGGAACAATAAGTAATTACAGGGGTAAAACGGGTTCTTTGACTCAGCTGTAATTATAAACGACTTGTGAAGGATCGACTTACTAATCATGGTTGTATCGAGTGGACAGAAATATATCTACAGCGAGGAGTGTGCAACCACTAAACTTTAGTGGAGTGCCTGGTGGTTAACGAATGTTGATTAGCTAGGCTAAAAAGTTTGATTAGTTAATCTCATATCATTAGAGCTCATTATCTGTAGGTCCAATAGGTTCCCCTTACTAGCTCAGGCTAAGCCTTGTAACAATTTGAGAGAAAATAATTTGAATTGTTCAAATTCGATTTTGGGAGAAAACGTTAATTATATGTGATATATTTAACGTGTCACAACTTAATTACGAAGTGAACTATGATAAAGAAGAGATGGGCATATTTAAATTTGATTTAAATATTGGTTCAGTTTAAAACATGAATCGAGATTCATATTCGAAAAATCGATTTTCAGATCGGGATTGGTCAAATTGTTTAATTTAATATTTGATATTAAATTAAAATTAATTAATTAATTAAATAATAAATTGATTTTAATTTCACATTAATTTTATATTAATTTTGAATTAAAATTGAAAGAGAAATTCAAGTTTTATCTTGATTTCAACTTGCCCAACTTGACCCATCCTACTCAATCTAAAAATTCACCAAAATTTTATACTTATTTGGTGATTAATCTTCCAACTTATGTGTTGTCACTCAGCAAGCTTAGTTAAGCTTGTTGATTGCTTTTATTGGCAAACATGAACAAAAATTTTGTAGAATTTTACAGAAAACTCATAAGCTCTTTGTTTTTCGAGTTTTACTTCTTCTTCTAAATTCTCCTAGTCTAAGATCCCACAATCCGTTCCAAGGCATAAGAATAGTATGGAAGACATTAGAGGTGGTCATGATTTTTGTTCAATAAAAGCCAACGGATTAAGAGAATTTGGAGTTACCACTTACAAGGGTATGTGTTCTTATTCTCTGTTTTTTCAATCTTGTGTGTGTTTTTTGTATGATAAAATTGACCAAATTAGAGTCCTTGATATCCAAAAGTGTTTCCACTTTCTTAATATTAACTCTTTCACTTTCAAATGTCTAAATTTCATCCTTATACTTTCAATAAAACTTAAATTTGGTTCAACTGATAAGTTTGAAGTTAGTTTTTATCAAAATTGATTAAATAATAGTAATAATTTTAATATAAGAAAAGGCACAATGTCAATATACTCTTAAAATTTGTAGAGGAAAAGCTAATAGAAACTTTTTTAAGAAAAAATAATAATAAACTAATAGCGAGGACCAAATTTAAGCTTTATTGAGAGTACAAGAATTAAATTTGAATATTTGAATGTGCGTGAACCAAAATGGAACAATGGTCAAAGTACATGGACTATGATATTTTATCTAAAATTTTAATAAAAATATATTTGTCATTTAGATGGTGTTTAGAGAAATTGGATGTGAAGTTGATATGAAAAGTGAAAAGTATTTAAATGAAAGTAGTAATAATAATATTAAAATAGTTGGATATAGAGTATAGATATTAAAATCCAATAAATAATAATATGGTCACTTGTTTGTATTTATATAAAAATAAGAAGAAAAGAAAGGATGCAACATGATTAGGTGACACGTCAATTGATGCATTGAGTTGTTTGACTTGACTAGTACGATTTAAAAAGAAACGAAAAATGCAAAATTTCAACCATATATGGTAGAAACCTTGAAATCTTAAGGTTTCATGTTATATCCTCGAAATGAGGAGAAAACAAATTTTCCCCCATCTAACACGTCGACCCGTCAAAATATCAAAATTTTGAGCGACACTTTGACGTCTTGTTCGAAATTTTACACCATGATGGTAGTATGCCTTGAAGAGTTGCATTGTATTCCAATTGACTTAATTTAAGAGGTGGGATATGTTCGCATAAAATAAAATAAAAAAAATTATCATATCACCTATTAAATCTACCTATCAAATCTAACATTAACCAATAGTATAGAAATGGTACAATTATATTTAATATTGTATGTTGCCAACTAGCCACTAAAACAACTTCTAAGACTTTCTATGATATCATTCTAAAGGAATGAACTGATTTAATCCCCAACAACAAAATTAAGGTTTTCACAAGGTCTCAAACAATTTGATGGGAGGAGGTGGGCTCTGTAGTTTCTCTCTCGTAGAGCTTTTCTGTGGGCAGTAAGGCAACCTTTCTGGTTTTCACTATTGAACTCTGTAGGTGTTCGTTTGTTGCTCGCGTTGTCAGGGAAGATGGCAGAGACTGAGATTTTCAAGAAACTCGCAAGTCTGAATCTATCAATGAAATGAAAAATTGGGGATGAGGAAATAGAAGATTACGAATGAACTCATGAAACTATCATGGCGTGTAAAGTTCTAATGGGGCGGACTGTCGTGTTGGGGTGAGAATAGATGTTAATAAGCCATTGAAACATGTTGTGAGATTCAAAATTGGGTCAATGACAGAGGAAGATTGGGCACTAATTACTTATAAAAAATTACTAGACCTTTTGTTTTAAGTGTTTATCCAGGACTGTGAGGAAGATTTAAAGTCAGAATGATGAGCTCCAATGTGCGAGTTGGCTACGCGAACCGTTTGCCAGGAAGGTGACTGCACAAAACAGGGAAAAGACAGAGTTTCGAGTTCTTGAAGAGAAAGGGGTCGATAGACTAAACCCATTGTATAGAGGCTGAGGGAGGGGACGACAGGTTTTAAGGAGCAAGAGTGAGAGCTTTCCAAATAAATTACTGAATAAGGCAATAGGCGATGAAGGCTAATCGGGAGTGCGACCAAAGTCTCACATCGGCTAGAGAAGGGGAAGATCATGGGTATATAAGTGAGGGATAGTATCTCCATTGGTATGAGGCCTTTTGGGTGAAACCAAAAGCAAATCCACGAGGGTTTATGCCCAAAGTGGACAATATCATACAAATGTGGAGATATGTGGAGAGTCGTTATCCCTAATAGTGGTATCAGAGCCATGCCCCTGAGCTGTGATCAGCAAAATCCTCGGGTGCCGAACAAAGGATGCGAGCCTTGAAGTGTAGTCATGGTGGAGATCCGTGGTAGAGAGCTCTATCGGATAAGCGGTGTGCTCCGGGTAAAAAGAGTTGGCCTAGGCTGGCGGTGTGCCCGGGTAAAGGAGTTGGCCAGGATAAGAGCTAGACGGACGGAAGACTATTTGAGGGGAGGCTCGATTGGTACTTTGGTTGAAGGGAGGATTGTTGGGAGTGCAACCAAAGTCCCACAACGGCTAGAGAAGGAGAAAATCATGGGTTATAAGTGAGGGATAGTATCTCCATTGGTATGAGGCCTTTTGGACAATATCATACCAATGTGGAGGTATGTAGAGGGGTCGTTGTCCCTAACAGATTGGAGCCAGAATCAAATGACTAGTGTAGACTCAATGAGCAGTTGAAAATGAAAATGATGAACCAAATGGGGGGAGTCGTCTGTCCTTCTAGCAATGTTTGTGTAGTGGGGTCCACACGCAACCCTATCATTTCGAGTATTAAAAACAAGGAAAAGCTTATGGAGAGTGCATTGAATGTAGTGTACACTCAATGAGAGGTTAACCAGAAGCAACTGTTAGATTGTCAAGGAGAGATCTTGATCGTCAACAAATTAAAGAATGGGCCTTGTGGGCCTGATCCAAACCTGAAGGAAAAAGGGTTAAGTGAGCAGTGCCTTTTGCAAGAATATGACCGTAACATTGGGTTGAAAATTACAAGGACCTCTAAGATACAAATAAGTGTTCTTGAAAAACTGGACACCCAAAAATTTGTGACCTTGAGTTTAGGAGAGCAATAGGAAGAAAAGAAAAGGCAGTTAACAGATTTTATGTATGGAAGGACGAACAACAATACTTTTTGGGTAGAAAATGAACAAGATTAGCTAGAGTAGAGAAAAATAGAGAACAAGATTTGAATATGTTGGGATATGCACCCGAAACTTTTTTAATTTTAGTCAAATGAATAAAAAGTTATTTGATTTAATGAAATTATATTCTCGCTTTATAAATCTAATAAACTAAGCTCCAAGGTTATAATAGATCTTGAATATCAATGTAGTTGACACTATTTGGATTATGTTCGAGAGTATAACCTAAATGGTCTATGGTATAAGAATAAGGTTGGAAACCTTATTCTGGTAACACCATGGATGCGACCCACTTTGTATTTGATACAAACAAAGTGATCCTAACGTGTTTATGTAGACGTAGAGTGGGGATATCCTATGTGATGAGATCCATAAGACCAAAGCACGAAATAGTGATCACTAGATGTAACTCCGTTGACTAGTTTGGTTTCTATTTCAATAAGATGACCTAGGCACCTTGATCTCAATCCTGAGCAGGTTATAAACTCCTATTTGCGAGAGATTGTCCTTTGACTAGTATGGGTGAGAGTGGTTCGAGACGCTGACTGAATATGGCTACCTTCTTGGGGACAAGACCGAGCATGCAGCTGGAGACTTAACCTAGCAAGAAGGAATTCACTCATTCTCACCTTTAGGGTAAGTAGATGAATGCTCCCTTAAGTGGTGCCTCCGGGACTTGAACAAAGGGACCAGCCTTCTCATTGGCCTGAGAGGGACTTCTGTTTATTGGTAGGACCATAAATAGGTTGTTCATTAGAGGGACACTAGGACTTAAGGTAAAAGATGTAACCTAAGGGTAAAACGTATTTAGCCCAACAGATGTTACGAACATTCGTGATGGATTGACTTGCTGTTATTGGTCGATATCCACGGACACATAAATATATCTGCAGTGAGAAGAGTGCAACTGTGGGGCTTTAGTGGAGTATTCCCGCAGTTAACGAATGTTGATTAGGAGGTTAATGAGATTAACTAAATAATCTTGTATCGTTGGAGTTTCGGATTTATAGATCCATTAGGTCCACCTCCTACCTCGTAAAGGGTTCTTAGATCATTTGAACTTGAAATGTTCAAATTCAATTAGGGAATAACATTGATGTATAGAGATATATTATAATATAAAGTTTTCATGTACATTAGAACTTTATATTATAAATTTAATTTGAATGTGAATCATATTAAATTAATTGAGTGAATTAAATATTTGAAAGAGTTCAAATATTATTTAAATGTAAATGAGATTCATATTTAAAACTATAGGTTAAAATTTAATATACATAAGATGTGTATTAGAACTATAAATTAGAGGGAAAAATGATTAAATGTGATTTAATCTTAATTAAATATATGATATTTAATTTAATATTAATTAAATATGATTTAATTAATTTATCAATTATATTATTTGATAATTAGTCAAATTAATTATCTAATTAATTAAATAAAAATATAAAAAAATGAGAACGTGTCAAGATGACACACTCACCACGTCTCCCAACTCTCCATCGATAAGGAGTGGGGAGTTGTCCCCTCAAAGCTTCTTCTACTCGACTGTCAGAGTGAAGTGGATTGATTTTGGTCAATTGGCAATTGGGTTGAATTGTTGAAATATAAACTCTCTCTCTCACAAAATTTTCCTTTTCAATTCCAAATTGTTGGAGTACCGTCCCACCAAGGGGAGATCTAAGAGAAACTCAAAGATATAAAGGTTTACATTAGTGGTGGTGTCCTGCCTTTATAGAGGAAGAGAAGATTTGTTATGCCCTTCTTTTACGCGTTGCAACTCTGCCGTTCGAAACTCAGCAGCTGCACGTTTTATTTTAGTTTAATTTTATGTCCCTTGGTTGGCAAAAATCAGTCCAATAATGCTATTTATTTATTTTATGCACGATATGTATGAAATATTTTTCTATGTGCATAATGTATGTTATATAGATTTAAAATCCCACCATAGGTTAAACATTTCATGCATCATATTTATATTATAACAGTTATAATATATAGTGTGCATGATAGGTTTATATTATAAGAGTTATAATATAAAGTTTGCATGTTTTAATTTATTTAAATATAAGTGTTATATTTTTTAGATTAAAAGCATGTTCATGCATTTAATTCATGTGATGGAGATATGTTATAATATAATGTTATTCATGTGATGAATGATTAAGCACTATAACATAGAAATGCATGTAACCTAAGTTAATTATTAGTTTTAAAATGTTTAGAACTTGAATAATTAGATTTAGGTTTTCTAGTTCTAATAAGATTAGAATTAGGAAATCAAATATGACTTTTGAATGGAGACTAATTAGTAACTCTGTCTAACGAACGTTCTGTCTAAGGCTGGGGTATTTAAGCTGACGTTTTGTGGAACACCCCTACCTGGGAACCGACCTGTGAGTGAATTTGGTTAGAAGATTCATAGGTTATATTCTCGTGAGTGCCGTTAATTAAAAGTTAATTAATTTACTAACATAGACCTAAGTTAATATTGTGATTATAGACTTAGGCTAATGCAATATAAGTGTTGTATTGGTAGACTTAGGTAAATTTTAGCCGGTTTATCTAGGTCAATCCCGAATATTTTAAAGTGCTGAGTGGGAGAAAATGAAGTGTATGAGATACATTTAAATATCCTTAAGTTCACACTGTGAGATCCATGCTCGGCCTCATGTCGCAAATGGGAGCGTCCCCCTACGGGTGGTATTTGTATGAGTCAATATTTAACGTGAATGGAGAGAGTAGATATACTGTGTGGGAGCGGGATATGTGAAAACGGGACCCACGGTCTCTTCTTTCAATTCACACCGTGAGACGCCTATGATCCGTGCTAGTTTGGCCTGGACCAGACAATCCCTACGGAGGGTCTTGATTATGGGAGTCGGAAGACCGTGAATTCCCGAAAAGGATACGATTTCCTTGTTTGTTTTCCTTCTTAGTCCTCCCTACGACAGCTATTGTTTGGACGGATACTTGAAAATTTAAAGATTGAGGGTGACACTCACAGGATTCATTAAAAGTTAATGGATTCAGACCAAAAAATGGTAATTGGATGCCTTATGGAATAAGAGTTATTCTGGTATTAGGGTATGGTCGAGAGTGGGAATGGGGATTTGTTCCTTACGGGATACACAAACTCTGACTTTCAGATCGATAAGGATTCTAGGAAATCTATTTCGGGGTCAGCCTTCATTCTGAATGGAGTGGCTATAGTATGGCGAAGCATCAAGCAGGGATGCATCGCCGATTCCACGATAGAGGTCGAGTATGTTGCAGCTTGTGAAGCTGCAAAGGAAGCTGTTTGGTTTAGGAAACTCATGTCAGATTTGGAAGTTGTTTCAAATATGAACTTGCCGATCACGTTGTTTTGTGACAACAGTGGTGCAGTAGCCAACTCGAGACAACCTCGGAGTCATAAAAGGGGCAAGCACATAGAGCGTAAGTATCACCTGATATGGGAGATTGTGCACCGTGGAGACGTGACAGTTACACAGATAGCTTCGGAGCACAACGTTGTTGATCCATTTTCAAAGGCCATCACGGCTAAGGTGTTTGAGGGTTACCTAGAGAGTCTAGGTCTTCGAGTGCTTCGTGACTAGGGCAAGTGGGAGTATTGTAAAAGTGTATTCAATGCCCTAGTTTATTGTATTACTTTTATTTTATTACTATACTGTACATTTGAGAAATGTATTATGTATTCCACTAGCTTAGTCCAAGTGGCAGTTTGTTGGGATATATGTCCTCATCTCGTGTAGTTTGTAATATTCCAAGTTGTAAATAAATAAGAGTTATTTATTTGAACTTTGTGTCTCGAATTTTTCATAAACTTAATCCAATAAACTAAGCTCCAAGGTCATTGTATTATGAGAGAACTAAGAACTTGAACGGTGTGTAGTGGACACACAGGGAGGATCACGCTCGAGTTAATGACCCAAACGGTCTAGAGTATACGAATAGGGTTGGAGACCTAATCCTGGATACACTGTGGATGCGACCCGTCTTGTATTAGATACAAACGAGGTGATCCAGCTCGTTCATGTTGTTGTCATGCGAGTGGGGGCATCCTTTGCAATGAGATTGTAAAAGACCGGACCGTGAATTACTAGACGTACTGATGTAACACCGTTAATAGTATAGAGCTAATCAATTCATAGATGACCATTAGTGACTTGACCTTAATCCTGAGCGTGTTACGGACTCCTATCTGCGGTGGTCTGTCCTTTGACTAGTACAGGTGAGGGTGGTAACAGTTACTCGCCCAATATGCCTATCTTCTCAGGGACAAGACCACGTGGGGAGTTGGAAACTTGACTACATAAGATGGAATTCACTCGTTCTCGATTTAGGGAAACTAGAGGGGTTGTTCCCTTAAGTGCTGTCTCTAGGGCTTGAACGATGGGGCCCCACCGACTCACTGGCCCGAGAGAGTTGTTGTTTATGGTTGGACCATACAACGTTGTCGTTCATTAAAGGAGCAGTGGGGACTTAAGGAGCAAGAGGTAGACACAGGGGTAAAACGGTAATTTGACACCAGCTATGACTACGAACAACCTGTGAAGGGTCGACTCATGGGTATTGGTTATATCGATGGAACCAACTTGTCCTACAGTGATGAGAGTGCAGCTACGGGCTTTAGTGAAGTGTTACCGTGGCTAATGAATGTTGAATAACCGGATCAAAGAGTTTGACAGGTTAGTCTCGGATCATTGGAGCTCGTCATTTGTAGGTCCATTAGGTCCCTCGATTGGCTCAAATTGGACAAATTGAAGGTTTACAGTTTGGTGTGAATTTGAAGTGTTCAAATTCATTATTTGGGTATTTATGTCGTTTATATGATATATAATTTGATGTGAATGAGATTCATGATAAACTATAGTATAGCCTAATTGGAGAAATTTAATTGAGAGAAATTAAATTGAATATGATTCAATTTGAAAATCCACATTTATGCAAATGAGATTTGTATAATAAGGTATGAGATACCTTATGTTATGTGATATGCAAATATGATTTGCATATCATATAGTTGTGGTAAAATTGTGATTTAGTGGAGGTTTTAACTCCACCACACATTAGTATTTAAAGGCTTTGCAAGAAGCCTTTGGTGAGCATTTTGCCATTTTTTGGATTTTCATCCAAAGAGAGCAAAAGCATTCTCTCTCAAATTCTCTCAAACTCTCCTCACCCAAAACCAAAGGGAGTGCCACCTACTCTCCCTCAAGCTCCCGAGAACAATCGAGAAGACCCTTTGGAGGTGTCTCCCTGTTCGATTCAAGGATCGAGTTCGAGGAGTTCGTTAGTTCGAGAGAGATCGTGACCGGAGGAGAAAAGAATTGAAGACGAGTTCTTCAACAAGTAAGTAACGTAATCCTTACTGTTTTTCTTCTTAATTATGCATGTTTAACCTAGAATTAAAGTAGTTTAGTTCAGTTTTAAGATAAGAATTACACAACGAATCAACGACGTTTCACAACGTCTTCCGCTGTGGGAATTCCAAATCCCTTCAACTATGAGGTATGACAAATGGATGTCAAGACAACATTCTTGAATGACAATCTTGACGAAAACATCTACATGGAACAACCCAAAGGGTTCATTGAACTAGGACAAAAGCAAAAGGTTTGCAAGCTTAAGAGGTCACTCTATGGACTAAAACAAGCCACTTGGTCTTGGAGTATATGGTTTGATGAAGCAATCAAATCTTTTAGCTTTAACCAGAATGGTGATGAACCTTGTGTCTACAAGAATATCATCAATAGTAATGTTGCATTCTTAGTTCTATATGTGGATGATATCCTACTCATTGGGAATGATGTAGGTTTATTAAGAATTGGCTAGCTACGCAATTCAAAATAAAAAAATTGGGAGAAGCACAATTTGTTCTTGGGATCCAGATTGTCCGGAATCACAAGAATAAAACCCTAGCACTGTCTCAGACATCTTACATCGACAAAGTGTTGTTGAGGTTTAAGATGCAAGACTCCAAGAAAAGTTTATTGCTTTTTAAATTTGAAGTTCATTTGTCTAAGGAACAGTGTCCTAAGACACCTCAAGAAGTTGAGGACATGAGACGGATTCCTTATGCATCAGCTGTTGGAAGCCTGATGTACGCCATGTTGTGTACTAGGCCAGACCTTGTTGGGATGTTTTGTCCTAATCTCGTGTTTGTAAATTGCTATTTGAAATTACTAAAGAGATATTCATTTCATCATTTTGTGTCTCGCATTTAATACAAACTTTGACCAATAAACAAAGTTCTAGGGTCACTGAATATATGAGAGAACTAGAACTTTAATGGTGTGTAGTGGACACACAGGGAGGATCACGTTCGAGTTAATGACCTGAACGGTCTATAGTATATGGATGGGGTTGGAGACCTAATCACGTGAGAGTCTTTGTAAACGGATCAGCAATATTGTGCTCCGAAGCGATCTTCGTGACTATCACATCTCCTCGTTGCACTATCTCTCGTATCAAGTGATACGTCCTCTCGATGTGCTTACCTCGCTTATGGCTGTGAGGTTCCTTCGAATTGGCTACCGCACCACTGTTGTCACAGTATAAGGTGTTGGGAGATTCCATATTTGGAACAACTTCCAAATCAGCAAAGGAATTTCCTTAGCCAAACAAACCTCCTTAGGCTTCTTCTGGCGGCGACATACTCAGGCTCCATTGTGGAGAAAGCGATGCATCTTTGCTTGATGTTCTGCCATACTATAGTTCCCCCATTAAGGGTGAAAACTGATCCCGATGTGGATTTCTGAGAATCCTTATCGGTCTAAAAATCAGAATCAGTGTATCCAGTAAGGATCAGATCCTTAGACCCATACACAAGCATATAGTCCCTCGTTCTCCTTAGATACTTGAGGATATTTTTAATCTGCTGTCATCCGGTGGTCTAACCACAGATTGGTGGTACCTCTTGACTATTCCCACTGCATAACAAATGTCTGGCCTCGTGCATAGCATAACATACATTAAGCTACCTACTGCAGAGGTATAGGGAATATGTCTCATATCCTCAACTTCTTGAGGTGTCTTGGGACACTGTTCCCTAGACAGATGAACTCCGTGCCTGAAGGGTAATAAGCCCCTCTTGAAATTTTGCATCGAATATCTAGACAACATTTTGTCGATATAAGACGCTTGAGACAGTGCTAATGTTCTGTTCTTGCGATTCCTAAAGATCTGAATCCCAAGAATATACTGCGCCTCTCCCAAATCTTTCATTTGGAATTGGTCGCCAGCCAATTCTTTATGTCAGTTAGGTATCCTACACCATTCCCAATGAGTAGGATATCATCCACATCAAGTACTAACAAAGCTACTTTGTCGTTGACGATCCTCTTGTAAACACAAGGCTCGTCAACGTTTTGAATCAAAGCCGTAAGACTTGATCGCGATATCAAATCTTATATTCCAAGATCTTGATGCTTGTTTCAATCCATAAATGGATCGATTAAGCTTGCAAACTTTTTGCTCGACCTGCGTGCTATGAACCCTTCCCGGCCGAGACATATAGATGCTCTCGTCAAGATTACCATTCAAAAAGCGATCTTGACGTCCATTTGCCAAATTTCATAATCATAAAACGCGGCTATGGACAAGAGTATCCTTATAGACTTCAGCATAGCAACAGGGGAAAAAGTTTCTTCATAGTCAACTCCTTTTGGGTAAAACCCTTTGCTACAAGTCTAGCCTTAAAGGTCTGTACCTTTCCAGCTGCATCTCTCTTTCTCTTATAGATCCATTTATACCCTATGGGTCTAACCCCTTCAGGTTTGTCTACAAGTTCTCATACTGAATTGAAGTCTATTGACTCCATTTCAAGGTCCATGGCTTTGATCCATTGGTCCTTGTCTACGTCATTCATTGCCTGTTTATAAGATAATGTATCTTTTACGTCGTCATCAGGTATGACAACTTGAGTTTCAGCTAAACCCAAGTAACGGTCAGGTTGGGAAACAACCCTCCCACTGCGTCGAGGCATTCCCAACGATTGAGAAGGACAAGACTGACTTGAGGTGCTGACTCCTCCATCAACTCTTGATGAAGGTCCAGCTTGTTTAACAACTCTTGTTGGTTCATGTGTAGCTTCATTTAGTACCCATTTACTACGCGGTTTATGGTTTCTCATGTGATCTTCCTCCAAGAACGTGGCGTTTGTCGATACGATCACCTTATTTTCTTGTGGGTCGTAGAAAAGACCACCTCTCGTTTCTTTGGGATAGCCAACAAATTGGCACAATCTTGAACGAGGTTCCAGTTTCTTTGGGTTTGTCACGAGCACGTGTGCCGGACAACCCCAAATCCTGAAGTGTTGTAAACTAGGTTTATGCCCCTTCCAAAGTTCAAGCGGTGTTTCAAAACACTTTTGTGACTCTTTACATTGAAGAAGATTTGAATCTGCAGTCTCTCTGCGTATCCCCAAAACTAGCGGACAATTGAGCATAGCTCATCATAGAACGAACCATGTCTAACAAGGTTCTATTTCTCCTTTCTGACACACCATTTTGTTGTGGTTTATTAGGTGCAGAGAGTTGAGATTTAATTTCATGTTCTATCATATAGTCCTGGAATCTCAAATCCATGTACTCTCCACCTCGATCTGATCGAAGTGTTTTAATGATTTTTCCTAATGCATTCTCTACTTCAGCCTTATACTCTTTGAACTTTTCAAGAACTTCAGACTTGTGATGCATTAGGTATAGATAACCATACCTCGAATAATCATCTATGAAAGAGATGAAATATTCAAAACCTCCTCGAGCTTTAACATTCACCGGACCACAAAGATCCGAATGCACAAGTTCTAAGGGCTCCACGGCTCTATAACCTTTTGCAGTAAAAGGTCGTTTGATCATTTTACCTTCCAAGCAAGACTCGCAAGGGGGTAAAGAATCATCTTCTAACTTTTTTAGAAGTTCATTCTTAGAAAGTCTCTCAATCCGGTTGAGATTAATATGACCAAGTCTAAGATGCCACAGATAGGTATTATTATTTGGAGAAATTCTTTACCTTTTATTTTGAGTGTTAGCATTTTTAAACATCTCATGATTTAAAATTACTTTGGTTTTATTCGGTTTCAGTACGTACAAGCCATTTTTCAATTTAGTAGAACAAATATTGACACCCTCTTTCAAAATGAACCCTTCATTGGTTGAAAAAGAAATACAATAACAAAGTTCTATTAAACAAGAGATAGAAATTAAGTTCCTTTTAAGCTTAGGAACTATATCTGATTTTTAAAGAAAGAAATCTATCTCAGAAAAATAACTTGGCATCTCCCATCGCAGTGAGGCGAGACGACGTCTCCGTTCAGACCACGAGCGTAATCTCACCCTCTTCGAGCTCCTTGAAGGAACTAGTTTCCTGAAATGAAGAGCAAACGTGATTAGTGTCTCCTGAATCAAGTATCCAGGTTAAATCATCATTTTCCACTAAACAAGTTTCAAGAACAAGTAAATCTAATTTACCTTTCTTCTCTTTGAGCTCAGCAAGGTATTTTGGGCAGTTTCTCTTCCAGTGCCCATCCATGTTGTAGTGGAAACACTTTCCTTATCTGCAAGCTTGGTTTTTTCCTTGCCTTTGTCAGCAGCAAGTCCCTTCCCTTTCCCTCCTATTTTCTTCTTTTGGGTCTTCTTAAGCCCAAAAGATGAGCTACAGGACTTAGTCCAAGAGGATGAACCCTTCTGGAACTTTCTAGAATGGGCAAACAGATTTGCCTCTCCATCAGCCTGTCCTTTATTCTTCATAAGAGACTGGAAAGTCTGTAGTTTATTAAGGAGAGTAATCAAGTTATACTCTATCTTGTTCATCATCGCATTGTTGTGGAATTGCAGGAAACTCTTCGAAAGAGATTCCAGGATGAACGATACCTGACTCTGCTCGTCAATGACCGCTCCGTTGATCTCAACCACGTTGAAGTGGACCATCTGATCAAGAACGTGTTCTCTCACCGATGACCCCTCCTTCATACGGGAGTTATAAACGTATTTGAGGGATTCGTGCCGAATTTGTCAAGTCGGTTGTCCAAAAATTTCTTGCAGTGAACTCATGATCTCACGAGCTGAGACCATGCCCTCGTGCTTTTTGGCCAGAACTTCAGAAACACTAGCCAAAATGTAGACCTTGGCCTTATCATTGGCCTTGATCCGGCGATCGTGACGCCTTCTTATGAGATAAGTAGCGTTACGGCGAGAATCGAGGACATTCCTCGCTTAATACGAACCGAAGGTCGTCAACAACGAAATCGTATTCAAGTTGGACTTCAACGTAGTAAAATTCTTACCGATTAAGCGGTGCTTTTAAGTAAGGCTATTATTGAGGGCGACATCTTTGAAAATCCAAAATAGTTCTAATTAGTTATGCCTTTAAACCCATTGTAAAAGCCAATCTAATTTAGCAAAAATATTAAAGAACCCTAGTGTTTAAACTAAAACCCACTGTTTAAGTTAAGCCTTTAATCTTGCAACGATACTTCAAGGTTTAGAACAAAAGACTCCGTCGGGCGGTCAGTCATTCCTCCCTTGAATTGAGACTTTCTCGGCCAATTCCCACTACCAGAACATCTCATGTCCACATGGTCCTTAGCTATCGTTTGTTTGGTCAAGGACTTGTTAATTAACTTAACTCATCCCGTAAATGTGACCCTACCATTTTCAGATCCAATAGGCCCGAGCCAACAGGCTACTATTAAGAAAGACAACTGCTGGCAAACAACCTAAGAGACCCTATCCATTTCTGGAGTTCGCGGTGTTCCGATCCCTATAGTCAGGCCCTCCGTAGGGTTTGGCTGTACCAGGACAACCTAGCAGGCGGACTATAAAAATCTCACGGTGCGACCTAATGGAGGAGACCGTAGGATACGTTGACACGCGTCCTGCTCCCATTTACTATGGATACTTCCCTCATTCACCTTGGTATTGAACTGCCGCGTAGATGAGCATGGAACTCACGGTGTGAACTCTTGAGGACGTGAGAGTAAACTCGATGCGAACATCTCGTTTTCTCCCACTGAAGTTCCTAAAGTTAGGGTATGGATTTAACTTAGTCGGATTCTGGCTAAAAGAATCTATCTAAGTCTATGCCTATAATAACTGTTATAACTAGGTCTTAAAACCTTATGTCTAGGTGTATAAACATTTTAATTACCTAAAGATAAAACAGCAGGCGAGGTTAATTCAACTCGGGTTAAGGTCGATTTCGGTATGAGGTGTTAGTTAACTGTCGACTTAAGTACCCCGAAATAGGCAGAATTTCACCCAGAGAGTTCCCTTATAACCAAAGTCCTAAAGTCCTACTATATTTTAAACTATTTAAAATATTACGTAAGACTTATTCTAATTCTATTAGAAATGGAAACTTAGGTCTAAATTAATTTTAAACGATTTAAAACTAATTAAATTTAACCCAAGTTCCTATGTTTGCATGCATTTCTTTATTATAGGTTATGGTTTCTAAAACCCCTTTAATTTATAACTTTTATAAATTTTAATAATTAACCTCTGATAAAGAAACTATATTATAAATCCAACAATCAATATTCAAATTTGAATTATAAAATATATTCAACTACTTGAATTATAAAATTACTTAGACAAAATAAAATTTATTTTAAACTAAGTATTTCATACTCCATGCAATTTATTTTCCATATAATCTAATTATAACACTTATAATTAATTACTAATGAAAAAATAAATTAGTCATGCATTCAACCATATTCATATAACATTTATATAAATAAAATGCATGAACATGCTTATCCTAAGGTGGGAATAATCTAAATGACATTCATATAGATAAAAAGTTGTAAAACCGGAATAATTTGGCCCCTAAAGTGCAAAAAAAATAAATTACATTAATTTATTTCATGAAATCGGTCCAATAACACCCTGAACCGACCTTGAATCACTCGAGCTGGACCAAAAAACTTAAACCAACCGAATCGGTCTGCAACTGCTGGTATGCCCCACGACGTTGCAACACTGAGGCCAGCGTTGTAACGCCCGCTTTATCGTCTTGCGCGCCTGGTATCGGGATGGCATTGCAACGCTGAGGGGCAACGTTGCAACGCCGCTGACCCCTTGAGCGCCCGCGTCGATAGGGAGCGTTGGCGTTGCGACATCTTTTCTTCAGCCACGTTAACGCGATGATGGCGTTACCAACGCTAACGCTTCGGCAACAACTTTCTTCCACGAACACAACAGCTTCATCTTGCAATTTCTCCTTCGATTCTCCACCGAATTGCTTGAAACTTGTCCCGAACGACTCGTAACTAAATTACAGACTCAATTTTTCACTTTTTGCCCAAAAACGCAGGGGCCTTTACATACAATTTGATCAAAATCAAAGGTAAACTATGGCCAAAAAACTCCTAAACAGTATTACAGGAAACCAATGCAATTCCCACCAAAATCGATGCAATTTTGTTTCAAAACAAAATAATACAAGCATTGCTCTGATACCAATTGATGGAGATCTGATCTCTTTGAGCAGCGGAAACGTGATTGGGATCATTAATGTGTTTAATTGTTTTGCTAAAAACAAAAGCCAGTACATTGACCAAAAAATACAGAAAAAGAATATAATTAACTCTAATCTAATTAGGCATGGATTAAAAGCATACAGACATACATGGAGTTTAAATATTAAACTAAAGAATGGAAGAAATTATTACCTTTGTAGACTCACAGCAACTCCTTGCTCCAAGCAATTTACAGTAACTCAGCAAACTTTAGCTTCTCTGTTTTACAGAACACCACCAAAAGAATAAACCTTCTATCCTCTGAGTGCTTAGATCTTTCCTTTGTGGGAAGGATTCCAACAGTTGGAAGAACTTTTGGGAATTCTAGAATTGAGAGAGAGTGAGAGAGCAATTCACCAATTGCTACAACAGTATCATTAATCGATCAATGCAAAAAAATGCACACACCTTCTCCCTGTTAAGCTATCGATAGGGAGAAGGAAGGGGATAGTGGAAACGTGTCTGGATGACACGTTCCCTAATTTTATTATTAAAATAATAATAATAATGATAATAAATAATAAATAATAATAATTAAATGAAATTTAATTATTAATTTAAATATACAAATTAAATATCATATATTTAATTTGGATTAAATCTCATTTAATCATATCACCCCTTTAACCTATAGTTTTAATGTACATCTAGTGCACATTAAATTTTAACCTATAGTTTTCAAATGTTAATCACATTCACATTTAATATAATATTTGAACTCTTTCAAATATTCAATTCTCTCATAAAATTTAATATGAATCATATTCACATTAAATTTATAATATATAGTTCCAAAACTATATATTATATCATATCAATATATATTAAATATATTCCCTAATGAATTTGAACATTTCAAATTCAAATGATCTAAGAACCCTTTACGAGCTAGAAGGTGGACCTAATGGACCTCTGGTCGTAAGCTCCAACGATCTGAGATTGCTCGGTTAATCTCATTAACCTCCCAATCAATATTCGTTAACTGCGGGAACACTCCACTAAAGTCCCACAGCTGCACTCTTCTCACTGCAGATATATTTCTGTGTCCATGGATATTGACCAATAACAGCAAGCCAATCCTTCACGAATGTTCGTAACACCAGCGGGGTCAAATTACCGTTTTACCCCTGGGTTACATCTTGTGCCTTAAGTACCAGTGCTCCTCTAATGAACAATTTGTTTGTGGTCTTACCAACAAACAGAGTCCCTCTCGGGCCAATGAGAGGGTCGGGCCCTTTGTTCAAGTCCCGGAGACACTACATAAGAGAACATTCCTCTACTTACCCTAGTAGGCGGGAAGAAGTGAATTCCGTCTTGCTAAGTTAAGTTCTCAGCCGCTCACTCGGTCTTGTCCCCAAGAAGGTAGGCATATTGAGTCGGCGAATCTGGCCACTCTCACCCATACTAGTCAAAGGACAATCCCTCGCGAATAGGAGTTCGTAACCTGCTCAGGATTGAGATCAAGTTGCCTAGGTCATCCTAGTGAAATAGAAACCTAACTAGTCAACTGAGTTGACTAGAGAGATTACTATTTCGTGGTCTCGTCTTATGTAATCTCAGTACATAGGATATCCCCACTCACATATCATCTACACGAATACGTTAGGATCACAGTGTTTGTATGAAATACAAAGTGGGCCATAACCATAGTTTTACCAGGGTAAGGTACCCAAACCTTATCCCCTAACTATAGACCCTTTAGGCTGTATCTCGAACCGAGATCCTTTTTATGTACATTACATTCAGTTAAAGATTCATTTAACAGCCTTGGATGTTTAGTTTATTGGATTTAGGGTTTTAAACAAAGGCAAACTCGTAGATAGCGAACAATAACACTTTATTGAAACAATAACACTTTATTACATTAATTAGAACATAATTACAAACTACGAGTTTTAGGGCATGGATCCTAACAGATGCGACCTGCTTTGTATTAAGATACAAACGAGGTGATCTGACTCGTTCATGTGGTTGACATGTAAGTGGGGGCATCCTATATAATGACATTGTACAAGACCAGACCGTTAATTATTAGACCTACTAATGTAACACCGTTGACAGTAAGGACTAATAACTTCCTAGATGACCATTAGCGACTCGACTTGAATCCTGAGTGTGTTACGGACTCTTGTCTGTGGGGGTCTGTCCTTTGACTAGTACGGGTGAGGGTGGTCACAATTACTCACTCAATATGCCTACCTTCTCAGGGACAGGACCAAGTAGGGAGCTGAGAACTTAACTACGTGAGATAGAATTCACTTGTTCCCGCCTTTAGGGAAACTAGAGGGATTGTTCCCTTAAGTGTTGTCTCTAGGGCTTGGACAATGGGCAACCACCCTCTCACTGGCCCGAGAGGGTTGTTGTGTATGGTCGGACCATAACAACGTTGTTGTTCATTAGATGAGCAGTGAGGACTTAAGGAGCAAGAAGTAGAAAACAGGAGTAAAACGGTAATTTGACCCAGTAGTGTCTACGAACAACCTATGAAGGATCGACTCATGGGCATTGGTTATATCAATGGACACGTAATATTCTGCACTGACGGGAGTGCATCTACGGGCTTTAGTGGAGTGTTACCATAGCAAATGAATGTTGATTAATCGGGTGAAAGGGTTTGATAGGTTAATCTCGGATCATTGGAGCTCGTCACTGTAGGTCCATTAGGTCCCTCGGTTGGCTCAATCTAGGTTAAAAGAAGGGTTATTGTTTTGATGTGAATTGAAGTGTTCAATTTCACTAAAGGGCATTTATGTCATTACATGAGATATGAATGATATAATATATAGTTTAATGTGAATGAGATTCATAATAAACTCTAGATTAGCTTAATTGTTGAATTATGACTAATTGGAGAAATTAGGTTGAGAGATATTAAATTGGATGTGATTCAATTTAATAAATCCACAGTATTGCAAATGTGATTTGTGATATGAGATATGAGATATCTATATGGTTATGCAAATATGATTTGCATAACCTATAGTTGTGGTAAAATGATAAATAGGTGGAGATTTCAACTCCACCTATGTTCATTATTTAAACCCTTATTGCAAGAAGGTTTGTAGGCCAATTCTCTCATTTTTGGATTTTGACCAAAAGAAGAGATCAACTTTGTCTCAAATTCTCTCTAGCTTTCTGCTCTCAAAAACCAAAACACCAAGTTCCCGCTAACTTTCTTCTTCCAAAAGAAGAAAGACTGAGAAGCCGAAGGGTGGTGTTCTTGTTCGTGAGAAGAGTTCGGGATCGAAGAGATCGAGAAGCGCACGAAGAGTTCGTGAATCGTTGGAAGAATTTTGAAGAAAGTCTTCAACAAGTAAGTACTACGTTTAACTTACTGTTTTTCTTCCCATTTTATGCATGTTTAACTTAGATCTAAATGTTAGATCGATTTTAACGAAATTCAAATGCACAACAACACCGCGACGATTCTATTGTCTTCCATTGTGTGGGAGTTTTATTCCCTTTAGACATCTGTTTTTGCAGTAGGAATGACCAGTAGATATCAATCTAATCCAGGACATGAACACTGGAAAACAATTAAAACGATCCTTCGGAGAACAAGGAACTACATGCTTGTGTATGCGGCTAAGGATTTGATCCTTACAGGATACACGGATTCTGACTTTCAAACTGATAAAGATTTTCAAAAATATACATCAGGGTCAGTATTTACTCTTAATGGAGGAGTTGTAGTATGATGAAGGCTCAAGCAGGGATGCATCGCTGATTTCACCATGGAGGTCGAATATGTAGCAGCTTGTGAAACAGCTAAAGAGTTCGTTTGGTTAAGGAAATTCATGTTAGATTTGGAAGTTTTTCCAAATATGAGTTTGCCTATCATGTTGTACTGTGATAATAGTGATGCTGTGGAAAATTAGAGAGAACCCTGAAGTCATAAAAAGGGTAAACATATTCAGCGAAAATATCATCTTATCTGGGAGATCGTGAATCGAAGAGACGTGATAATCACAAAGATAGCCTCCGAGCACAACATTATTGATCCCTTTACAAAGATTCTCACAGCTAAAGTATTTGTGAGTCACCTAGAAGGTCTAGGTTTATAAGTCTTCCCTAACTAGGGCAAGTGGGTGTATATTGCACAAAGGGTTCAGTGCCCTAGTTTATTGTATTTTACATTTTTGTAATGTTTGTTATGTACTCCACTAGCTTTAGGTCAAGTGGGAGATTGTTGGGATATGTGCCCTAAACTTGTGTAATTTTAGTCAAATGAATAAAGAGTTATTTGATTTAATGAAATTATATTATCGCTTTATAAATCCAATAAACTAAGCTCCAAGGTTATAATAGATCTTAAATATCAGTGTAGTTGACACTATTTGGATTATGTTCAAGAGTATAACCTGAATGGTCTATGGTATAAAATAAGGTTGGAAACCTTATTCTGGTAACACCATGGATGTGACCACTTTGTTGTTAGTGCAAATGAGATAATCCAACTCATTTATGTGGATGGCATGTGAGTGGGGGCATCCTGTATGAAAAGTTCATATAAGACTGAACTGCAAATTATTAGTCTAATCTGTATAACGCCGTTAACATGATAAGATTGATAATTTATAGATGGTCATTAGTGACTCGACCTGAATCCTGAGCAAGTTAAGAACTCCTGCTTATACGGGTTTTTCCTTAAACTAGTATGGGTGAGAGTGACCTGTAGCCGACTCAATAAGCCTACCTTCTCAGGGATAGAACCTCGTAGGTAGTTGGGGACTTAACTCTGCAAGATGACATTCACTCATTCCCATACTAAGGAATTAGATAGGTTGTTCCATTAAGAACTTAGTCTAGGTCTTGAACTACGGGGCCCCACCTCTAGACTAACTTAAGAGGATTTAAGTTTATGGTAAGATCATAGACTTGTTTTTCATTAGAGGATCAGTGGTGCTTAAGGAGGAAAAGATAATCGCATGGGTAAAACGGTAATTTGATCCAGTTGTGATTATGAACAACCTGTGAAGGGTCGAATCATGGGTAATGATTATATTAATGGACACAATATAATCTATAGTGAGGAGAGTGCAACTACAAGTCTACAGTGGAGTTACTTGCAGTTAATGAATATTGATTAATTAGATCAAATAGTTTGATAAGTTAATCTCACATCATTGGAGCTCATGAACTATAGGTCCATTAGGTCCCTCCGTTGGCTCAACATGGTAATATTGAGGGTATAAAGTTAGGAATTAAATTGAAGCGTTCAATTTCAAGTGATATATCAATTATATGTGATATAATTGATATAATATATAGTTTTAATGTGAATTAGATTCACAAATTAACTATATACTTATGAGAGAATGAATGAGGGATAGGATGGTAATTTCCATCCTATTTTCCTATAAATAGTTGCATATGATGCAACTTTGAAAAAAAAGTAATTTTTTGTGTGCAATTCCATAGCACTCCTAATTGTGTTGTTGGAAATAATTCCAAAACACATCTCTCAATTCACAACATCTCATCCTAAAGGAACCCACCATCCTCACTCACCTAGAGAACAATGGAGAAGATCTAGTGGTTGATCTTCATACGTGTCGGGTTCGGATCGTTGAGATTGTTACCATTGGTGAAGGAATACAAGAAGAAAGTGTTCTTCAAACGTAAATTTCTTGTTGTCCTAACTTATTATGTATGCTTAATCTAAGTAACACCATCATGAACATGCGATTCACAATCGTTTCCAATGCGGGATTCGATCCCTTCAGTATAGTCTCAATATAAGGGTGGGAGATAAACATGAAATGGACAATAATGAAAGGGGAGAATCTTTAAAAAAGGTTTGTGGCCAGAACAGTGGTTCGAGCAAAGGGATATCGGCGAAGACTGGAGAACATAGAAAACCACTAAGATTGTTTTTGAAGGGATCGTATCCCATAGTGGAAGTGTTGGAATTATTTTTGCCCGCAAATACGTTATGGAATTTAACACAAAAATTGGAAATTAAGGTTAAGCAATAGGGAAAAGAAGAGTAATTTACCTTTGAAGTGAAGGAAATCGAATTCTCTTGAGCAGCAGAAACGTGAATTAAATCGTAATTGCAAGTTTTTTTTTGGTTTACTTCAAAAATAATACATTGGGAATAAATACAAAGATAAGCATACAAGCATGGGTAAAACAAAATAGACATGTTGTGAGTTCCTAAACTAAAAGGGAAACACATTTACCTTGTAGTCTCAATTGGTAGTCATTCCTTGCTCTTGTAATCTTATACAACAACACAACAAATCTTCTCTTCTTCTGTAAAGGCAGGATACCCCCACTAATGTAAACCTTCTATATCCTTGAGTTTCTCTTAGATCTCACCTTGGTGGGAAAGTACTCCAACAATTTGGAATTGAAAAGGAAAATTTTATGAGAGAGAGTTTATGTTTCAACAATTCAACCCAATTGCCAATTGATCAAAATCAATCCACTTCACTCTGACAATTGAGAAGAAGAAGCTTTGGGCGGACAACTCCCCACTCCTTATCGATGAGGAGTTTGGAGACGTGGGGAGTGTGTCGTCCTGACACATTCTCATTTTTTTATTTTTTTATTTAATTAATTAGATAATTAATCAAATTAATTATCAAATAATATAATTAATTAATTATTAATTAATATTAAATTAAATATCATATGTTTAATTAAGATTAAATCAAATTTAATCATTTTTCCCCCTAACTTATAGTTTTAATGCACATCTTATGTGTATTAAATTTTAACCTATAGTTTTAAATATGAATCTCATTCACATTTGAATAATATTTGAACTCTTTCAAATATTTAATTCTCTCAATAATTTAATATGATTCACATTCAAATTAAATTTATAATATAAAGTTCTAACGTACATGAAAACTTTATATTATAATGTATCTCTATACATCAATGTTATTCCCTAATTGAATTTGAACATTTCAAATTCAAATGATCTAAGAACCCTTTACGAGCTAGGAGGTGGACCTAATGAACCTAATGGACCTATAGATCCGAAGCTCCAACTATACAAGATTATTCAGTTAATCTCATTAACCTCCTAATCAACATTCGTTAACTGCGGGAACACTCCACTAAAGCCCCAAAGTTGCACTTTTCTCACTGCAGATATATTTATGTTTCCACGAATATCGACCAATAACAACAAGTCAATCCATCACGAAGGTTCGTAACACCAGTTGGGTTAAATTACCGTTTTACCCTTAGGTTACATATTTTACCTTAAGTCCTAGTGTCCCTCTAATGAACAACCTATTTATGGGCATACCAATAAACAGAAGTCCCTCTTGGGGCAATGAGAGGGTTAGTTCCTTTGTTCAAGTCCCGGAGGCACCACTTAAGGCAGCATTCATTTACTTACCCTAAGAGCGGGAATGAGTGAACTCCTTCTTGCTAGGTTAAGTCTCCAGCTGCATGCTCGGTCTTGTCCCCAAGAAGGTAGCCATATTAACTCAGCGTCTCGGACCACTCTCACCCATACTAGTCAAAGGACAATCCCTCGCAAATAGAAGTTTGTAACCTGCTCAGGATTGAGATCAAGGTGCCTAGGTCATCCTATTGAAATAGAAATCTAACTAGTCAACGGAGTTACATCTAGTATCACTATTTCGTGCTTTGGTCTTATGCGATCTCATCACATAGGATATACCACTCACATGCCTCAACACGAACACGTTAGGATCACTTTGTTTGTATAAAATACAAAGTTGGTCATATCCATAGTATTACCAGGGTGAAGAACCCAAGCCTTATTCCTTTACTATAGACCCTTTATGTTCTATCTCGAACTGAGATCCTTATATGTTCACTAAATTCAGTTCAAGAGACATACAACAACTTTGGATGTTAGTTTATTGGATTTAGGGTTAACTCAAGGAAATATAGAAAATAATGATAAACAATAACTCTTTATTGATAACAATAACGTTTTATTGATTTAATTAGAACATTATTTACAAACTACGAGTTTTAGGGCATAAACCCTAATATGAAGAAACCTCTTCTTGTAATCCTTCTCTAATCCCGTACTCATTCTCAACGATCAACCCAAACACCTCCAATAGTTCTTCTTCGTTGTTCTCTAGGAGAGGTGGAACGGTGAGAGTTCTTTTTGGCTTTGGGAGATTTTCTCTTTGGGGGAGAATTTGAGAATTGAAAGAATGTTTTGGTCTTTTGAGAATGCCAAATAAAAAAAATGAGAGTTCAACCTCAAAATGCATCCTAATGCATTTATTTATAGTGAGCATTGGTGGAGGTAACTTCCTCAACCCACTCACTCGCCATTTCCATTAATGGTACATTATACAAATCATATTTGCATAATTTAAACTACAAAGTATCATATACTTTATAATATATAAAGTAGCATCTACTAAATTGAATCATATTCAATTTTACATTTATTCTCTCTAATTCCCTATTGAGTTTAATATGAAACTATTTAAAATTAAAACACTTGGATAATAATTCAAATATAGTATATAGTTCAATATGAATTCTATTCACATTAAACAATATATTATATCGATTATATCACATATAATCGATATAACTCTCATTTACGAAATTGAACACTTCAAGTTCGCTCCAAAACTTTATACCCTTGATATATCCATGTTGAGCTAACGGAGAGACCTAATGGACCTACAGTTCATGAGCTCCAATGATGCGAGGTCAACCAATTAAGCTCTTTGACCCATTGACCAACATTCATTAACTACAAGTCACTCGACTATAGACTCGTAGTTGCACTCTCCTCACTGTAGGACTAGTTGTATCCATCAATTTAACCAATGTTTGTGAATCGACCCTTGACAGTTTGTTCATAATCACAACTGACTTTTTACTCCTATGATTACCTCTTTCTCCTTAAGTGTCATTGATCCTCTAATGAACAATGAGTTTATGGTCTTACCATGAACAAAGTCCCTCTTGGGCCAATAAGAGGGTGGGCCCCCGTTGTTCAGGACCTGAATGCAACCTTTAATTGAACGACCTATCTAAATTTCCTAGCTTGGAAACGAGTGAATGCCATCTGCGAAATTAAGTTTCCAGCTCCTCACAAGGTTTCGTCCTTGAGAAGGTAGGCATATTGAGTCGCCAACTCCGACCATTCTCACCCATACTAGTCTAAGGACAACCTCCCATAGACAGAAGTTCGTAACCCGCTCACGATTCAGATCGAGTCACTAACGATCATCTATAAACTATTAGACCTAATTTGTTAACGGTGTTACATTTGTAGGCTAATAATTCACGGTTTTGTCTTATACGGACTCAATCGCACATGATACACACACTCGCATGTCAACGACGTAAACGAGTTAGATCACCTCATTTTTATCAAATACCTTCGCATTCACAGTGTTACCACGATGAGATTCCCAACCTTATCCATATAATATAAACAATTTGAGTTAAACACTCGAACGCAATCCTACCTATGTGTCTACTACACGCTGATCAAGTTCTCATAATCATAACCCTGGAGCTTACTTTATTGGATTTTAAGTTTTAAATGTGAGAACACGAGAAATGATGAATAATAACTTTTTATTTATTTGATCGAACATTTACAAAGTACACGAGTTTAGGGCATAAGACCCCAACAATTATTATTTTTAAGTCTAAATGTCATCAAGGTAAAGTGGATAGAATTAGGGTGCATGTCGGGTTTGATCATGCTGTTTGTGTTCCTAGTGATAAAAGTAAAGGGGGTTGATTCTTTTATGGAATGACGAGTCTGAAGTCTTTATCTTGTCGTTCTCAGAGGGCCATACTAATGCCATGATCAAGGGTCTTATTGGAAGGTGAAAATTTACTAGTCTCTATAGAAATCCTAATAGAGAAAAAATAGGTGATTCTTGGAAGCTCCTAGAGCGTCTTAGTGATCTGATAACACACAAAATGTGCTATCAAATACACCCAAACTTACATTTTTGCTAGTCCCGAGCAAAAACATAATTTAAACATAAGATTTTTCTTATGCATATATCAGTCTCAAGCCTCAGAGATTTAAAAAGAAAATTTCAGCAATCATGAGAAACAATTAAACACAATACTTCAACAAACAATTTAAAACTTTTCCTAAGTATCCCTACGTGTGTGTGTGTTTCGCCTCTGTTCCTTTCATCTTTACTAGCCCAGTACAACTTTACCAAGTTCTCCATTCAACTTCCCTCTACACTAACCATAAGTGCTAATCTTTAAGTCACCCCACAATCAGGAAACAAACAACTCTTTTCAGCACTATATTTTGTTAACACACTTTTTTTTTATTTGCAATGATACTAGCTTTCACACATCCACTACAGGGACCCTTACCCAGAGCACTCGCTCAATGAATGACCTAACTGATCACAATGAAGGTAGCTCTTTTTGTCCTCGACTCTTTTAAGCACAAATCATGACACAGATAACCAAGATATATTCTTTTCATTAAGCACAACATTTCAGATCATATAAATCATATTGTCATTCATCCTATTATACAGTTTAACTCTCGAATCAGTCCTTACTCCTATCGAGGTGGCATCAAACTTATAAATCTGATAACTCTGTTCTAAGCATTCAAATCTACAAGAATAAAGGCTACGTGCATGAACAGTTGCAAGGAATAACTCAAGAAAATTTTAAATTTACTAAGATTCATATCATGCTCTCAAGTTTCATCAGAATCACAAAATTTTTAATTAAATCTCATCCTAGGCAATCTTAATCATACTTATGCATAAGATCAATCGACAATTCAACATATACTCAGGACTACTACAATGAGTAAACAACACATCCCACCCTCAAACTTAAACTAAACATTGTCGCCAGTATTTGCAAAACAAGCTTAAAGAATGTAACAAGGGTAAGAGTGAACGATACTTCCCTGAGTAATGGAGATCTTTATTTTTCTTTTGAATTACTTAGACGGTTGTCACGTGAGATAAAGTACTGCAGAACGGGAGAATGGATTTCACGAATGAAGACATCAACAACAACCTAACAAAATAAAACAACCAAAACTAAGAACTAAACAAAAAAAAAAACAAAACAAACTAACGATAAAACAAAATTAAATGAATGTAAAGCTTGGGTTGCCTCCCAAGAAGCGATTCCTTTAATCTTTAGCTAGACTGGACCCATAGTTGGCATCAAGACACGTAATATTGCTCACATTTCTTCGGGCCCTTCTTGCTTGAGTCGATATAACCTTCTAAGTCTAAAAGGCTATATTGTTTTTCTTGGGCACTTGAAAGATAAATATTTTTGTTATTTTTGTTTACTGAAATAAAAAAACAAAATTCAAAACAAGACTTGTGAGTATAGGAAAAATGGTTATCAAGATTAAAAGAAACTTTTGGAGATAAAGGGAGGGGAGACTTTTCAGTCTCGAACTCTATCACCTGAATTTCTTCTGCCGAAGTGATTGCATTACCATTCTCTACCTCACAAACCTGTGTTTGGTGTGTTTCAATCGTCTCTAACTCATCCTCACTATCATTCACATAAGTTCTCCTAGGGTGCTTTTCCACGATGGCAATGATAAGAATTTGCTCATTTAGGGTCTTAAAGGATTCAACCATTTGCTTATGTATTGTTGCCCCGAGTTCTACCAGTTTAGCTTCTAACCTATCCCACATTTCTAATTCAGCATGACACAAATTTTTAACCCTTAACTCTTAAGTGTTCTATGTTAATAAATCCACAAAAGAAGAGTTTTCTATAGATTAGTTGGGGTAGGAGAAATTTGGGATCCTACTGTCTATATGATTACCATAAAAAGAATTTTTATAAATCATTGATTTAGAATAGTAAGGATTAGACATTTGGTATCAAGAGAAATCATGGTTCACATACCTATGGTCCTGAGAATGATAGTATATTGGCGAAGAATTAAAATTATGAGAAGTCATACTCTAAATGCCCAAAATCAACACAACTAAAACGGGAAACAAAGACTCGAAAAAAAAACAAAACTAAAATAGGAAAAAAAATAAAAAGGGAAAGAAAACACAAAAGGAAAGAAAACAAATAAGGAAAAACAACAAATAACGAAAAAACAAAAAAGGAAAAAAGAAATGAATAACGAAAAAACAACAAAAAAGGAAAAAAAAAACTTTAATCTAAAATCTCGAACAACGTCAAAAACTTGTTAGTGTGAAATGATATTGCAATACCACAAGTGTACGGGTCAAGTTTTAATATAGTGATTTTGAGTTTAGAGTATCGTCTTCAGGAATGATTTTCTAGATTGATTAACTACCAAGACACTTATTCTTAATTTTATCTAAAACTATATAAATTTGAAATAAGGTGAAAGTAAAGATAAAAAAATAAATCTACAGGTGGAGACACGAATATGATAGAATTGTTAGGGAGATTGATTTCACTAGTTATTTCCTTATTTTGCACATGCAAATGACTATGGTTGTGAGATTATAAACAAGAAGTAAAGATATTCAAAAGACTCTCTCGAGAACTAATGATTCTCATGCATAGCAATAAATTCTAAAGTTACCTTATGAATTTTAAAAGCATGAATGACATTAAACAACTTTTTAAAATGTTTCCCAAAGAACCCGAGTCATTTTCAAGCCTAGAATTACTAAGGGTTTTGGCAACTTTGCTCTAATCTATGTCTATTCTATCAAATCAACTTAAACCAACAAATCATGCTAAACTTGGCTCAAGAAAAGAAAGTAATTTAAGAAAGAATTGCCAAAAATAAAGCAAAACAAACATAAGTTCAATACTTACATAAATAAGTTTAAAACATGCTAATCAATCCCCTAACTATGACAATTAGCTACTAATAATCACTATCAAAACAAGCTAATGTCATACCATAGTCTATAACAAAACTACAAACGAAAAGGAAGAAGAAAAAAAACTCGTTGGTGAAGATGTCGGTCCCTCGTTCCCGAGCTCCCGTCACGATCTCGAGCCTCCTCTCACGTGCTTGGCCCCCGAAGAATAGTATTCTGCTCCTTTTTGTGTAAGAGTCGAAAATAGGTCTAAAATTATAAAAACTTTGGCTCCCTTTCGAATGAGATTATAAGGATGTATATATAGGAAATTGATACAACATTGCAACCCCATGGGTGGCGTTCCAACGCTACGCTTGCTGCCAGACAACCCACTGCAACCATTTTTGTCATATCATTTCGCTCGGGTGTCCGAATGACCTCCAATTTGATGCATCGGAATCGTGATTTGATGTAGAATCTCCTAGAATTTCTTATACTCAAAATACATCTATATTTTTTGTGTGTCTTCAATTAAGCATACGCATGCTCCAAATTGCACCAACATAGTCTCAAACACTCTATTTTTGCTTCTCAAGCTCAATTTCTTGAAATTAACCATAAAATACCATGAAAGCCCATGTTTTAAGTATAAAAAGTAGCTAAAATATAAGAAATCAGATAGCATATTTGTATGTTATTCATGATCATAATAACATTCCTTGGGCCATAGGAAGAGATTTAAATGAAGGCCTTTTTGCAAGTGAAAATGAGGGAGGTAGGAATCGTAACGATAGTCAAATGGAGGCTTTCAGAGCAACGATCTGTAATCTTATTGACCCAGGGTTTAAAGGAAGCAAGTTCATGTGGTACAAGAATAGGAAAAATAGGAATAGTATAAGGGAAAGATCAGATAGATTCCTCATTAATTTGTCGATGCAGGATTCCATCCACGAAGTCATAGTGGAACATCTCATCTATCATAGTTCCGACCACAGGCCAATCCTTCTTTCCCTTATAACATGGACTTTTCACAAATAGATCAGAAGGCAAAAACGACCTCCAAATTTTGATGAAAGCTAGGTTAACTATGAAGAATGTGAGAATATCATTAAAGATTATCGGGATAACCATAATGGGAAAAGTGCTGAGAATTATAGTGCCACAGTTGTCTAGAGAAGCTTGGTTGTTGGAATAAGCGTAGGTTGAATGGCTCAATTCAGGTAGTAATTTCAAGGAAGGAGATAGAATTGAAGGAGTTGTTAGTCAGTAGTACGAATGTTGGCACGGATCGAGTTAGGACCATAGAGAAAGAACTTGATGAGCTTATTAGGGAAGAGGAGTTGTATTGGAGGATGAGAACTCCCGAAGTTTTGCTCCATAGTGGTGACAAAAATACGAAGTGGCTCCATAAAAAAGCAACCCAATAGAAAAAGTAGAATCACTTGGAAGGTATTCTCGATTCTACTGGGAGGTGGACATAAAGTAAGCAAGAGATTGCTCGATGTTGCGTAAAATTATATTGCAATACCGCAAGTATACGGGTCAAGTTTTAGTATAGTGATTTTAGAGTTCCAAGTATCGTCCTCGGGAATGGGTTTCTAGATTATTTAATAACCAAGATACTTATTATTAATTTTAACTAAAGCAACAACACATAGATAGATAGGAAATAAAGATAACAAGATAAAGAAATAATTGGAGACACATATAGAATTGGAGAAAGATGATTTCACAAGTTAATTCCTTATTAAACACATGCAATGAACTAATGTAATGAATTTATAAACAAGAAGTAAAGATACTCAAGAAAATCTATCGATTCTTATGAGCCTTGCACACACGATAAATTCTAAAGTCTCATCATGAATATTAGAAGCATGCACGACATTAAGCAACTTCTTTATGTGTTTCCCTTAGACTTCTAGGTCATTCTTATGCCAGACTTCTAAGAGTTTTGACAATTTCGCTCTAATCTAAGTTTTTCTTTCTCGAGTCCAGTTAAACCAATAAGATCAAAGAATTGAAGAACGAATTGCCAAAAATAAATATCAAAACATAATGTAATACATAAACAAATAAGTCTTAACATGCAAATCAAATCCTAGCTACAACGTTTAGCAACTCTAAATCACAATAAAAACAAAGCTAAAGTTATAGAAACGTCTTGAACGGTGTTACAATCTAAAAGAAAGAGAAAATAAACTTATGTGTCGATGTCGGACCCTCGTCCCCGAGCTCCCGTCACGATCTCGAACCTCCACAAATGCTTTGGCTCCCACGGAATGCTCTCTTTTCTCTTCTCAAAGAGTGTATTTTGAAATTAGGGTACAAAGACTATCAAATTCGGCTCCCCTTGCAAGAGTAGAAAGTGTTCTATTTATAAGGCTTCTCGGCACAGCGTTGGAACGCTAGGGACAGCGTTGCAACGTTGTACCCTAGGCGACAATCATATATGGAAAGCATCGACAGAGTTGCAACGTTGAATGTCGCTGCCCTTGCACGCGCTATTCCTTATTTAAGTAGCCTTGCGACGTTGCAAGGCAGCGTTGCAACGCTACCTGCACGAGTCTTAAACGTAGATTCCTTATCGAGATAGCGTTGCGGTACAACGTTGAAACGCTATTGCCATGGGTCTTTTATGCTTCAAAACAACAAGCATGGCGTTGCAACGCCATCACCTCGGATCTACTAGCTTGGATTGGTCCTTCTACTTCCAATTGATGTTATTTTAAGCTCAACAAATCATCGATTCGATCCCGAGTGATCCTTAATGTCTCCAAATGTCCTAATTAAGCTCTTAACATGAAATTCAATGATTAACACACATAAAATCCCCGAAATTATTATAAAACTAGTAATAATTAAGCCTAAGGATAGACATTTTGTGTGCTATCAAATACCCCCAAACTTAAACTTTTACTATTCCCTAGCATAAATAGAATTAAACATGAGATTGTTTTTATACATACATTTGATTCAAAACTCAAAGATTTAAAAGGAAATTTTAGCAATCATAGGAAACACTCAAACATAATACTTCAATTAGCAATTTAGAACTTTTCCTAAGTGTTTCTACGTGTGTGTGTGTGATTAGCCTATGTTACTTCATTTTTACTAAGCCCGGACCAACTTTATTAGGTTATCCATTCAACTTTCCCCTACACTGATCATAATTACTAATCCTTGAGTCTCCCCACATTCAAGAAATAAATAACTTTACTCAGTACTTAATCACTTTTTTATCACTTTTTCTATTTTCTTCTTTTTGTGTGCAAGGACACTAGCTTTCACACATCCACTGCAGGGACCCTTACCCAGAGCACTCACTCAATGAGTGACCTAACTGATCACAGTGAAGGTAGCTCTTTTTGTGCTCACGATTTTTTTCTTTAACAACTAAACAATAGAAACAAAACAAATTTTTCCACATAATGCACAATTTATACAGATCATGCACTTCAAATTGTCATTCACCCTATCCTGCAGTTTAACTCTCAAATCAGTTCTTAGACCTATCGAGGTGACATCAAACTTCAAAACCTAAAAACTTTGATCTAAGCATTTCAAAACTACAGGAACACAGACTATGTGTATAATAGTGGAGGAAAAACTCAAGAAAATTTTTAAATTAACTCAAATTCATATCACGCTCTCAAGTTTCAGTAGAATCACAAAAATTTTCAATTAAATCTCATCCTTAGGCTATCATAACCATACTTATGCATAAGATTAACCAACAATTCAACATATACTCAGGACAGTCACAACAGATAAACACATCCACCCCCAAACTTAAACTAAACATTGTCCCCAATGTTTGCAGAAATACACTCAAAGCACGTATAGGGGTAAGAGTGAACAATACTGTCCTGAGTCATGGAGATCTTCATTATTTTCTAAGTTCCTTGGATAACAAAGATATGTGAGTTGAAGTTCCACTAAACGGGAGAATGGTTTTAAACAAGGGGTGGCATCAACAACAACCTAATTAAGCAAAACAGATAAACTAGTACGTAAACAACTAAAACAAAAATAGAAATGTAAATGAAATGTAAAGCTTGGGTTGCCTCCCAAGAAACGTTTTGTTTAACGTATTTAGCTAGATTGCCCAGCCCTTGGTTGGTCTCAGGGTATATAAAACTGCTCGTATTTCTTCATGCCCTTCTTGCTTGAATCGATATAGCCTTCTAAGTCTAAAAGGCTATCTTGTTTTTCCTAGGCACCTCAAAGAAAATTATTTTTGGTATTTTTGTTTATCAAAATAAAAGAACAAAATTCAAAACAAGACTCGTGAGTATAGGACAAATGGTTATTAAGATTGAAGGAAACTCTTGGAGATAAAGGGGGAGAAAACTTTTCAGCCTCGAACTCTATCACCTGAATTTCCTTTGTGGAAGTGATAGTATTACCATTGTCTACCTCACAAACCTGTTTATGGGGTGTTTCAGTCTCCTCCAACTAATCCTCACTATCATATGAATAAGTCCTCCTAGGCTACTCCTCCTTAGTGGCAAGAATAAGACACTGTTCCTGTAAGGCTTTAAGGGATTTTACCTGTTGATTGAGATAATGAGTTCTTTCATGTATTATTTCCCAAAGTTCTACCACTTTAGCTTCTAACCTATCCAACCTTTCTAATTCATCATGAACCAAATTTTTAATTCTCAACTCTAATGTATATTCCATTAATAAATCCACAAGAGAAGAGTTTTCTATAGATTGGTCAGGGTACGAGAAATTTTGGTTCCAAATGCTTATATGATTACCATCAAAAGAATTTTCATAAATCATAGATTCAGAATGGTAAGAATAGACATTTGGTATCCAGAAAAATCATGATTCACATAACTAGGATCTTGGGAAGGATCGTACATTGGTGGAGACTCAAAATCATGAAAAGTCATACTTTAAATCTCAGCAATTCAAATCATGACTTTTACACAGAAATCAACACAACCAAAACAGGAGACAAAGACTAGGAAAACACACAAAACTAAACTAAGTCAAATAATGAAACAAAAAACAAACACACAAAGAATAATTAAGGAAAGAAAACACAAAAGAAAAAACAAACTCTAGTCTAAAATCTCAAATTTTCTCCTAATATTAATTAATCTAAATAATCGTCAATCCCCGGCAACGACGCCAAAAACTTGTTGCGTAAAATTATATTGCAATACCGCAAGTATACGGGTCAAGTTCAGTATAGTGATTTTAGAGTTCCAAGTATCGTCCTAGGGAATGGGTTTCTAGATTAATTAATTACCAAGATTATTTTTAATTTTAGCTAAACCAACAATGCATAGATAGATAAGAAATAAAGATAAAAGATAAAGAAATAATTGGAGACACGAATATGATAGAACTGGAGGAAGATGATTTCACAAGTTAATTCCTTATTAAACGCATGCAATGAACTGATATAATGAATTTATAAACAAGAAGTAAAGATACTCAAGAAAATCTATTGATTCTTAATGAGCCTCGCACACACGATATATTCTAAAGTCTCATCATGAATATTAGAAGTATGCACGACATTAAGCAACTTCTTTACGTGTTTCCCTTAGACTTCTAGGTCATTCTTATGTAAGACTTCTAAGAGTTTTGACAATTTTCTCTAATCTAAGTTTTTCTTTCTCGAGTCCAGTTAAACCAATAAGATCAAAGAATTGAAGAAAGAATTGCCAAAAATAAATATCAAAACATAATGCAATACATAAACAAATAAGTCTTAACATGCAAATAAAATCCTAGCTACAACATTTAGCAACTCTAAATCACAATAAAAATAAAGCTAAAGTTATAGAAACGTCTTGAACGGTGTTACAATCTAAAAGAAAGAGAAAATAAACTTATATGTCGATGTCGGTGTTGGGATGTATGCCCTAAACTTGTGTAATTTTGATCAAAGAAATAAAGAGTTATTTGTTTTGAAAGAATTACAGTCTTGCTTTATAAATCCAATAAACTAAGCTCCATGGTTATAACATATATCTTGAACATCAATGTAGTGGACACTATTTAGATTGTGTTCAAGAATATAACCTAAATGGTCTATGGTATAAGAATAAGGTTGGAAACCTCATTCTGGAAACACCATGGATGCGACCCACTTTGTAATTAGTACAAATGAGGTAATCCAACTCATTCATGTAGTTGACATGTGAGTGAGGGCATCCTGTATGAAGAGTTCATACAAGACCGGACCGAAAATTATTAGTCTAACAAGTGTAACACCGTTAACAAGATAAGACTAGTAATTTATAGATGATCATTAGTGACTCGACCTGAATCGTGAGCAAGTTAAGAACTCCTGCTTATAGGGGTTTGTCCTTAAACTAGTATGGGTGAGAGTGGCCTGTAGCCGACTCAATAGGCCTACATTCTCAGGGACAGAACCTCGTAGGTAGCTGGAAACTTAACTGTGCAAGATGGAATTCACTCATTCCTACACTAAGGAATTAGATACGATGTTCCCTTAAGAAATGACTCCACGTCTTGAACAACGGGGCCCCGCCCTCTATGAGTGTATGAGTCTATGGTAGGACCTTAGACTTGTTGTTCATTAGAGGATCAGTGGTGCTTAAGGAACAAAGAGGTAATCACAGGGGTAACATGGTAATTTGACTCAGCTGTAATTACGAACAACCTGTGAAGGGTCAACTCATGGGTAATGACTATATCAGTGGACACAATATTATCTATTGTGAGGAGAGTGCGGCTACAAGTCTATAGTGGAGTGACTTGTAGTTAATGAATATTAATTAACTGGATCAAAGAGTTTGATGAGTTAATCTCATATCTTGGAGCTCATGAACTGTAGGTCCATTAGGTCCCTCTGTTGGCTCAACATGGTTATATTGAGGGTATAAAGTTAGGAATGAAATTGAAGTGTTCAATTTCATACATGAGGTGTTATATCAATTATATATGATGCAATTAATATAATATATAGTTTTAATGTGAATTAGATTCACATATAAACCATATACTAATGAGAGAATAAAGAATGGGTAGGATGGTCATTTCCATCTTATTTCCCTATATATATGGTTGCATGAGATGCAACTAGGTGAAGAAAAAACTAAGCCTTTGTTGTGTTGTTGGAAAGGTTCCAAGAACACAATCCTCTCTCTCACAACATCTCATCTTATCTAAAGGGAACTCACAGTCCTCCCTCACCTAGAGAACAATGGAGAAGCTCCGGTGGTAGTGTTCGTAATCTGTTGGGTGAAGGGAATGAGAATCCACGCGCAGCGGAAGACGATCGAATCGTCATGGTATCATCATGCAATGTACTTATTAAAATCGATCTACCTATTAGATCTAGGCTAAACATGCTGAAAAGATTACAACGATGAGGGTAACTTACTTGTTGTAGATCGATTTAGCAACCTCTCCTTGCAGATCAGAACTCTTCGCGTTCCTCGATCTGCACGAACTCTTCCCACGAACGGATCTCAAACACTACCAAAATAGATCTTCTTGGTTGTTCTCTTTTGGAGAAGGGAAATTGGTGGGAACTTCTTTTGTGTTTTGGAAAAGGAGGAGAAATGAGAGAATGGAGAGAAAATCACTTAGCCTCCAAAGCTTAGTGTAGCTTAGGTTAACCTAAAACCCATCTATCAAAGGGTTTAAATAGTGGAATGATGAAGTTCACAACATCACATAATTACCACTTTACCACAACCATATGTTATGTAAATCTCATTCACATAATTATATAATATAAGATATCTCATATCTTATGTTGCAAATCTCATTTGCAATAATTGTGGATTTAATCAAATTGAATCACATTCAATTTATTTTCTCTCTATCAATTGCTCCAATTAGCCTTTAATTCAACAATTAGGCTAACATATAGTTTATTATGAATCTCATTCATATTAAACTATATATTATATCATCTATATGATATGATTACTCTTACAGTGAAATTGAACACTTCAATTTCATACCAAAATATTAACCCTTCTTTTACCCCAGATTGAGCCAACCAAGGGACCTAATGGACCTACAGTGACGGGCTCCAATGATCTGAGGTTAATCCGTCAAACTCTTTTACTGGTCAACCAATATTCATTAGCTACATGAACACTCCACTAAAGCCTGTGAGTGCACTCTCCATCATCGATGTAGAATATTACATGTCCACCGATATAACCAATGCTTATGAGTCGACCCTTCACCGGTTGTTCATAGACACGGCTAGGTCAAATTACTGTTTTATTCTTGTGTCTATATCTTGTTCCTTAAGTCCCCACTGCTCCTCTAATGAACAACATATTGTGATGGTCCAACCATACACAACACCCTTCTCGGGCGTGTGAGAAGGTGGGCGCCCGTGTCCAAGCCCCGGAGACAACACTTAAGGGAACAACCCCTCTAGTTTCCCTATAGGCGGGAACGAGTGAATTCCATCTCGCGTAATTAGGTTCCCAGCTCTCTACTTGGTTCTGTCCCTTAGAAGATAGGCATATTGGGCGTGGATCGGGACCACCCTCACCCGTACTAATCAAAGGATGGACCACGCGCGATGTGGAGTCCGTGTAATACGCTCGAGATTCGGTCAAGTCACTAATGGTCATCTACGAATTTATTAGTCTTTTCTTTTATTAGCGGTGTTATATCGGTAAGTCTAATAATTCACGGTCCGGCCTTGTACAATCTCATTGTACAAGATGCCCCCACTCGCATGTCAACCACATGAACGAGTCGGATCACCTCGTTTGTATCTAATACAAAGAGGGTCGCATCCACAGATATATCCGTGTTAGGTCTCCAACCCCATCCTTATATCAGAGCCGTTCGGGTCATTAACCCAACGTGATCCTCCTTCTCATGTCAACTACACACCGCTCAAGTTCTAGTTTTCTCATATATTCAATGACCACGGAGCTTAGTTTATTGGAAAGGTTTAAAATATTTGCGAGACACAAAGTGAAGAAAATAATAACTCTTATTAATTTCAAAACAATATTTTACAAACACGAGATTAGGACAGAAATCCCAACATTGGGTTCGTGTTGCTGAGATTGTAGCAGTGGGAGAAGGAGCACTTGAAGAAAGGTTCTTCAAAGGTAATATTCTTGTTGTCCATATTGTGTTTAGATGCTTAATCTAGTTAGTTTCGTTCTTGAATGAAATCGTTGTAACTAAATCGAGAGCGCGCGATTAACAATCACTTCCGCTGCGGGATTCGATTCCCTTCAATTCGTATCAGAGCCCAATTGCGTTCTTAATTTACGTTCTAGATTTTTCAAGAACGAGGTGGGATTTACTGTTTTACATGAGATGTATGAACGGTTTGAAAATTAGATGTATTCGATTTTGGTACTTAGATTTACAATTTTTCCATTGAATCGTTCAATGTAAGGGTCCGGTGTTTTGGGCAAATTTAGTTTTAAATCGAGTCTGTAAGTCCGTGACGATCGAGGCAAGGTGGTTGCTGAGAAGATCGAAGCGAAAACGAGCAAGGAATAAGAGATTCCACATGTTGTCTGTGTGAAGCGTTGCAACGCTGTTCATTGACGTTGCAACACTTCTCTTACGGAAGGAGGCGCGCATCAGAGGCAGCGTTGCAACACTCCAACGGGCAGAAACGGACGACTTACAGCGTTGCAACGCCGAAGGCGTTTCAGCGATTTCTCCAATGGGCAAAAATTTAGTTTTATTTTATATAATAAATATAAAAACGTTTTAGATTCATTTATATTTAATTTTAATTAATATAATAAGATTATATTAATTAAAATTGAATTTAGGGTGCCAAAATTGGTCTAATTTTTCTATTTGAATTATGCAATTGTTGTGTAATTATTGTCATGCATAATGTATGCTTTTATTTTAGAAATCTCACCTTAGGTTAAACATTTTTATGCATCATTTATAATATAAAGAGTTATATTATATAGTTTGCATGATTAATTAACACAAAGTTGTTATATTAATTTATGAACAACATTGACATGCATTATATATCATGAGATGATTATGCTCTGAATATCTTATTATTCATGTGATGAATGATAAAGCACTATAACATAGTATGCATGTCACCTAAGGTTAATTATTAGTTTTAAAATGTTTAGAACTTGGAAATAATAGACCTTAGGTTATCTAGTTCTAATTAGATTAGAATTAGGAACCAAGTAAGTTATAAGCTATGAGTACAAGGAAAGTTCTATCTAGGTCAGTATTTAAGGGTATTTAATTTAAAACCAACACCCCACACGAACCGACTGGGAGTGAAATTTAATCAGAGAGTTTATAAATTACTGTAGCGTCAGCAGATTTATTAAGTGGTTAATAAACTAGAAATCCTTGGTTAAATATAAAGAGTTATATAAACAAACTTAGGATAAAATCAATATAAGAGTTATATTGATTATCGATATAAGAGTTATATTGATAGATATAGGTAAAACCATTAGCTGGGTTTTAGCCTAAGTAAGATCCCTATAACTTTAAAGTATTCAGTGGGAGGAAAAGTGTATGAGATACATATTTTTCCACCTACGTTATCTCCGAAAAAATTCACACCGTGAGACTCATACTTGGCCTCGCGCAAACGGGAGCGTCCCCCTTCGGATGGTGTTTGTATGAGTCAATATCAAGGTGAATGGAGAGGGTTCTTATAGTGAGTGGGAGCAGGTTTAGTGAAAAACAAAATCTACGGTCTCGTTTGTCGGTTTACACCGTTAGACCACTATTGTTAGCCTGCTAGTTTGGCCTGGACCAGACAATCCCTTCGGAGGGCTTGATCATAGGGGATCGAACATAGTAGACACCCGAAAGGAATAAAGATTTCCTTAGACTATTTTTCAATCTAGTCCTCCCTTCGGCGGATTTTATTTGATGGAGACTTTGGGATCTAAAGACAAAGGGTTACACTCACGGGGTACATAAGTTGTGTATGTATCCTGTCCGAAAAATGGTAACTAAAACCTATATGAATAAGAGTTATACTGGCATTAGGTTTTGGTCAAGAGTGTCTTGATCCAGAGGAGTAGTGTTTTTTATTACCCTCCGGTGTCATACATTCTAAACCTTTGGAGTATCATTGCAAATTATAAATGACCTAGGAATCATTTGATAATTAGCTACAACATGATTGGATTAGAGTTATAGCAAGAAACTCATACAAGTTTGTTTGTAAATTTTCAGCAAAAATATCTAGCTCTATAATTTCCTTATTGGGTGCGGAAAAGTTAACCGGAGAGAATATGATGACATGGAAAAACAAACTCAACACTATTTTGGTAGTGGATGATCTGAAGTTTGTGCTAACTGAGTAGTATCCTCAAGTGTCAGGCTCGAATGCGTCACGAAATGTTTGTGATGCATATGATCGATGGATCAAGGCCAAGGATAAGGCCAAGGTCTACATGCTGGCAAGTATGTTTGACATATTAGCCAAGAAGCATGAGGGCATGATAACCGCCAAGGAAATCATGGATTCTGTGCAGAATATGTTTGGACAACAGTTCACATAGGCCCGACACAATGCCCTAAAGTACATATTCAACTCAAGGATGTCAGAGGGTACATCTGTTCGGGATCATGTCTTGGATATGATGGTACACTTCAACATCGCAGAGTCGAATGGTGTTTCCATCGATGAGTCGAGCCAGGTCAGCTTCATTCTGGAAACCCTTCCAAATAGTTTCCTACAGTCTAGAAGTAATGTTGTTATGAACAAGCTTACTTTTAACCTTACCTCCCTTGTGAATGAACTCCAGACCTTTCAATCTTTGATGAAAATTCAGGGATCGAAAGGTGAGGCAAATGTTTCCAGTAGGAGTTATCACAGAGGTTCGACCTCTGGGACGAAAACAGTGGCTTCATCTTCTTCTAACCTGTAAGGGAAGAAAAAGAACATGAAAAAGGTTGGTAAAGGGAAACGAGCTGACAAAGCTGCCGCCCAGAAGGGCAAGAAAGTCAAAGAAGTTGCTGACAAAGGAAAGTGTTTCGACTATAACGAAGACGGGCATTGGAAACGAAACTGTCCGAAGTATATTGAGGAAAAGAAGAAGGAAGGTAAAGATGATTTACTCTGCCTCGAAGCTTGTTTAGTGGATAATGATAAAACGGCTTGGATTCTTGATTCAGGCGCCACTAATCATGTTTGCTCTTCTCTTCATGGAATTGATTCCTAGCAGCAGCTACATAAAGGAGAGGTAACGCTCCGTGTTGGAAATGGAGACGTCGTCTCAGCTGTAGCAAAAGGTTTGAAGGCTTAAAAGGTCAATATATGGACTGAAACAAGCCTCTAGATCCTGGAATATAAGATTTGATGAGTCAATCAAATCTTATGGTTTTGACCAGAATGATGATGAACCTTGTGTCTACAAGAAAATCATCAATAGTTCTGTCGCATTCCTAATTCTCTATGTGGATGATATCCTACTCATTGGGAATGATGTAGGTTATCTTACTGACATTAAGGAATGGCTAGCTATGTAGTTCCAAATGAAAGATTTGGGTGATGCACAGTTTGTTCTTGGGATCCAGATTGTCCGGAACCGCTAGAATGAAACACTAGCCTTGTCTCAAGCATCTTACATAGACAAAGTGTTGTTAAGGTTTAAGATGCAAGACTCAAAAAAGGGCTTGTTGCCTTTTAGACATGGAGTCCATTTGTCTAAGGAACAGTGTCCTAAGACACCTCAAGGAGTTCAGGATATGAGACGAATTCCCTATGCATCAGCTGTTGGGAGCCTGACGTAAGCCATGTTGTGTACTAGGCCTAACATCTGTTTTGCAGTTGGAAGGGTCAGTAAGTATCAATCCAATCAGGGACTTGAACACTAGACAGCGGTTAAGACAATCCTTAAGTATCTTCGGAGAACAAGGAACTACATGCTTGTGTATGGAGCTAAGGATCTGATTCTTACAGGATACACGGATTCTAACTTTCAGACCGATAAAGATTCTCGAAAATCTACATCAGGGTTAGTGTTCACTCTTAACGGAGGAGTTGTAGTATGGCGAAGCGTCAAGCAAGGAAGCATCGTTGATTCCACCATCGAGGCCGAATTTGTAGCAGCTTGTGAAGCAGCTAATGAGGCCGTTTGGTTAAGGAAATTCAAGCTATATTTGGAAGTCGTTCCAAATATGATTTTGCCTATCACGTTGTATTGCGATAACAGTGGTGTAGTGGCAAATTTGAGGGAACCTCGAAGTCACAAGAGGGGAAAGCACATTGAGCGGAAATATCATCTCATCCGGGAGATCGTGCATAGAGGAGACGTGATTGTCATGAAGATAGCATCAGAGCACAACATTGCTGACCTTTTTACAAAGGCTCTCACGGCTAAAGTATTTGAGAGTCACCTAGAAGGTCTAGGTTTACAAGTCTTCCCCAACTAGGGCAAGTGGGAGTATTTTGTACAAAGGGTTTAAATGCCCTAGTTTATTGTATTTACATCACTGTAATAGTACTCCACAAGCTTTAGGTCAAGTGGGAGATTGTTGGGATGTATGCTCTAAACTTGTGTAATTTTGATCAAAGAAATAAAGAATTATTTGTTTTGATAGAATTACAGTCTTGCTTTATAAATCCAATAAACTAAGCTCTAAGGTTATAACATATATCTTGAACATTAGTGTAGTGGACACTATTTGGATTGTGTTCAAGAATATAACCTAAATGGTCTATGGTATAAGAATAAGGTTGGAAACGTCATTCTGGAAACACCATGGATGCGACCCACTTTGTAATTAGTAGAAATGAGGTAATCCAACTCATTCATGTAGTTGACATGCGAGTGGGGGTATCCTGTATGAAGAGTTCATACAAGATTGGATCGCAAATTATTAGTCTAACCAATCTAACACCATTAACAGGATAAGACTAGTAATTTATAGATGGTCATTGCTGACTCGACCTGAATCCTGAGCAAGTTATGAACTTCTGGTTATAGGAGTTTGTCCTTAGACTAGTATGGGTGAGAGTGGCCTGTAGCCGACTCAATAAGTCTACCTTCTCAGGGACAGAACCTCATAGGTAGCTGGGAACTTAACTCTGTAAGATGGAATTCACTCATTCCTACACTAAGGAATTAGATAGGTTGTTCCCTTAAGAACTGACTCCAGGTCTTGAACAACGAGGCCCCGCCCTCTATGAGGGTATGAGTCTATGGTAGAACCTTAGACTTGTTGTTCATTAGAGGATCAGTGGTGCTTAAGGAACAAAGAGGTAATCACAGGGGTAAAACGGTAATTTGATCCAGCTGTAATTACGAACAACCTGTCAAGGGTCGAGTCATGGGTAATGACTATATCAGTGGACACAATATTATCTACAGTGAGGAGAGTGCAACTTCAAGTCTATAGTGGAGTTACTTGTAGTTAATGAATATTGATTAACTGGATCAAAGAGTTTGATCAGTTAATCTCATATCATTGGAGCTCATGAACTGTAGGCCCATTAGGTCCCTCCGTTGGCTCAACATGGTTATATTGAGGGTATAAAGTTAGGAATGAAATTGAAGTGTTCAATTTATACATGAGGTGTTATATCAATTATATATGATACAATTGATATAATATATAGTTTTAATGTGAATTAGATTCACATATAAACCATATACTAAAGAGAGAATAAAGGAATGGTAGGATGGCCATTTCCATCATATTTCCCTAAATATATGGTTGCATGAGATGCAACAAGGTGAAGAAAAAACTAAACTTTTGTTGTGTTGTTGGAAAGGTTCCAAGAACACAATCCTCTCTCTCACAACATCTCATCTTACCTAAAGGGAACCCATATTCCTCCCTCACTTAGAGAACAACGGAGAAGATCCGGTGGTAGTGTTCGTAATCTGTTGGGTTCGTGTTGCTGAGATTGTAGCAGTGGGAGAAGGAACACTTGAAGAAAGGTTCTTCAAAGGTAATATTCTTGTTGTCCATATTGTGTTTATATGCTTAACTTAGTTAGTTTCATTTTTGAATGAAATCGTTGTAACTAAATCGAGAGCGCGCGATTAACAATCGCTTCCGCTGCAGGATTCGATTCCCTTCAGTCGGCCCCTCGTCTCCGAGCTCCCGTCACGATCTTGAACCTCCACAAATGCCTTAGCTTCCAAGGAATGCTCTCTTTTCTCTTCTCAAAGAGTGTATTTTGAAATTAGGGTGCAAAAACTATTAGATTCGACTCCCCTTGCAAGAAGAGAAAGTGTTCTATTTATAAGGCTTCTCGGCACTAGGGACAGCGTTGCAACGCTGTACCCTAGGTGGCAATCATTAATGGAAACATCGGTAGTGTTGCAACGTCGCTACTCTCGCGCGCGCTATTCCTTATCGGCGTAGCGCGCGATCTTTGCAAAGGCTGCGTTGCAACGCTACCGCGCATCGTCTTCAACGTGGATTCCTTATCGAGATAGCGTTGCGACGCTGTAAGGCAGCGTTGCAATGCTATCGCCATGAGTTTTTTATGCTTCAAAACAACAAGCATGGCGTTGCAACGCCATCACCTCAGATCTACTAGCTTGGATTGGTACTTCTACTTCCAATTGATGTTACTTTAAGCCCCAAAAAGCCTTGATTCGATCCTGAGTGATCCATAATGTCTCCAAATGTTCTGTTTAAGCTCTTAACCTAAAATTCAATGATTAACACATACAAAAGCCCTAAAATTATCATAAAACTAGCAATAATTAAGCCTAAGGATAACACATTTTGTGTGTTATCACTCGGGTTGCAAACAAGTACATCCAGTCCCTTTTTCCGTCTTCATCGCCTAGTGAAGAGCTAATAAACAGAATTGTAGAAGGGATACCGACGTTCATCTTTGAGAATTGCAATTATGAGTTGCTAAAACGATTCACTAGAGAAGAAATTTAAGGAGCTTTAAAGACTATGCGTCCCTTTAAGGCGTTGGGACTTGACGAGGCCCATGCTTTAATTTTCAAACATTATTGGAGGGAAGTGGGTGAGGAAATAGTTAGCATGTGTCGGAAAGTGCTTAATGAAGGGGCAAGTGTGAGACCTCTGAACAATTCTTTGATTGCTTTCATTCCAAAGACTAAGAAGCCTACCCAGATGACAGATTTTAGTCCAATTAATCTATGCAATGTGACCTACAAGTTAATAGACAAAGTTCTTGCTAACAGGTTCAAAAATATTCTTGATTTAGTCATCTCGCCTTCTTAGGTTGCATGTGTTCCATGTAAGTTTATTTCTGATAATGCCACAGTTGAGTTTAAATGTATCCATGAAATCAATTATAGAAGGAATGGTAAGGAAGGGGTCATACCATGAAACTTGATATGTGTAAAGCTTATGACAGGGTGGAGGGGTACTTCCTTAGAAGAGTTATGAGTAAAATGGGATTCGATGCCAAGTGGATCGAGCTGATCATGGATTGTGTGGAAACAGTTGAACACTCAGTAGTAATTAATGGCACCCCTCATGAGATCTTTCTTCCTCAAAGGGGGTTGCGCCAAGGCAACCCATTATCACCTTACCTCTTTCTCTTGTATGCTGAAGGTTTCTCAACTCTTCTTAATAAGGAAGAATCTCTTCCTTGGCTTATACACCTTTTTTTTTTTTTTTTTTTTTTTGCAGATGACAACCTTCTATTTTTAGAGCTAATGAAATTGATTGTAGGGTGATTTGAGGCATTTTTGGAAACATATGAGAAAGCATCAGTCCAAACCATAAATCCGAATAAGTCTGCCTTTATGGCCAACAAAAATTTAAAGGGCAATAGGGTGTACATTCTTAGTAGGATCCTTGGGGTGAAACCTGTAGCTTCGTTGGGCAAGTATTTGCGGATGCCCTCTCAAAATGTGAAGAACAAGAGGAAATTTTTTTTCAAAGTTCGAGATAGAGTATGGAAGCCTCTTATAGCTTGGAAAGAAAAGTTCTTCTCACAAAGTGGAAAGGAGGTTTTCATAAAGTCGATAGTGCAAGTAATTCCTATATATAAGATGAGTTGTTTTCACCTACCTAAATCGATTTGTGATGACTTTAACCGTTGTTGTGCTAATTTTTGGTGGGTTTCATCAAGTGTAAGAAAGAAAGTTCACTGGGCTAGCTAGAAAAGTTATGTCAAAGAAAATCGTTGGGAAGTTTAGGGTTTCATGAGCTCTCTCTTTTTAATCAAGCCATGTTAGCAAGCATAGTTGGCGCATTATTAGACACCCAGGTTGTCTCCTAGCTTACTATTCTAAAAGGGAAATACTTTAAAGATGGGGATTTCCTAGGGGCGAAACTTGGTCAGAACCTTTCCCTAACTTAGAGAAGCATCATATGGGGTAAGGAGCTTTTTCTGTAGGGTTATAGGTGGAAAGTGGGCAACGAAAATCATATCATGCGAGACAAGAACCTTTGGATTGCCAGACAGGGATGCAAGACCCCACTTGGGATTAAGGATGATCTAAAAAATAAGAGAGTAAAGTGCTTGATTGATGAGTATGGAAGGTGGAAGGTCGAGTTCATAAATGAAAATTTTATTCCTTTAGATGCTGATATCTTAAATATCCCTTTGGGTAGTACCAGTTTAAAGGATGAGATCATTTGGCATGATGATCCGAAGGGTGTTTTTTCTATGAAATGTGCTTACCATCTGGCCACAAACTCCATTCGAAAAGATTTGGCATCCTCCTCAGACACAGATGGGAAGGGTTTGATAAAAGAGTTAGGGTAGTCAAAAGCAATTCCTCGAGCAAAAACGTGTAACTAAAAATTATTAATGATGTCTCCCTACTTTTCAAAACATTTGCAAAAGAGGACTTCGCTCACAATTTTTGTTTATTGTGCAGGAAAAAAAACGCATGCTTCCTCTCCCAACTCCCACTTTATGTATCGATAAGAGGGAGAGGAAAAAAGGGGAAGGTGGAGGGAGTGGAAACGTGTCATCTACACGTTCCCCTCTTTTTTTATTTTATTTTATTAATAAAATCAATCAAATTAATTAAACTAATTTAATTAATATAATCAAACTAATTTAATTACATTAAAATTTGATTAAATCACATTTAATGATTTTTCCCTCTAACCTATAGTTTCAATGCACATCATATGCACATCAAAATTTAACCTATAGTTTTTAAATATGAATCTCATTCACATTTAAATTTAATATTTGAACTCTTTCAAATATTTAATTCCCTCAGATAATTTAATATGAATCATATTCACATTAAATTTATAATATAAACCTCCAAAACTTTATATTGTAATTTATCTATATACATTAATGTTTATTCCCTAATTGAATTTAATCATTTCAAATTCAAACGATCTAAGAACCCTTTACGAGCTAGAAGGTGGACCTAATGGACCTACAGATCAACGCTCCAACGATACGAGATAATTCGATTAATATCATTAACCTCCTAATCAACATTCGTTAACTGCGGGAACACTCCACTAAAGTCTCATAGCTGCACCTTTCTCACTGCTGATATATTTCTGTGTCCACAGATATTGACCAATAACAACTAGTCAATCCTTCACGAATGTTGGTAACACCAGCTGGGTCAAATTATCGTTTTACCCCTGGGTTACATCTTTTACCTTAAGTATCAGTGCTCCTCTAATGAACAATTTGTTTGTGGTCCTACCAACAAACAGAAGTCCCTCTCGTCCATTGAGAGGGGCTAACCCTTTGTTCAAGTTCTGAAGACACCACTTAAGGGAACATTCATCTACTTACCCTAATAGGTGAGAAGAAGTGAATTTCATCTTGCTAAGTTAAGTCCCCAACTGCTCGCTCGGTCTTGTCTCCAATAAGGTATATGCATATTGAGTCGGTGAATCTTGTCACTCTCACCCATACTAGTAAAAGGACAATCCCTCAGAAACAGGAGTTCGTAACCTGCTCAGGATTGAGATCAAGTTGCCTAGGTCATCCTAATAAAATAGAAACCTAACTAGTCAACGGAGTTGCATTTAGTAGTTACTATTTCGCAGTCCGGTCTTATGCAATCTCATCACATAGGATATCCTCACTCACATGTCATCTACAAGAACACGTTAGAATCACTGTATTTGTATCATATACAAAGTAGGCCATATCCATAGTATTACCAGGGTAAGGTACCCAATCCTTATCTGCTTACTATAGACTCTTTAGGTTGTATCTCAAACTGAGATCTTTATATGTACACTACATTCAGTTAAAGAGACATGCCACAGCTTTGGATGTTAGTTTATTGGATTTAGGGTTAATAAAAGGGCAATATTGTAAATAATGTGCAATAAATATTTATTGAAAAGGACTGTTGTCCAAACATTTCCTGCAAGGACTCCATGATCTCCTTGGCAGAGACCATCAACTCATGCTTCTTTGCCAAGACATCAGACATGCTGGCAATTATGTAGACCTTGGCCTTTTCATTGGTCCTGATCCACCGATTGTATGCATCGCGAACACTTCGCGACGCTGTCGAGCCCGGCATCTGAGAACACTTCAGACAGCTTGAACTTTATGTCGTCAGTTAGCAAAATCGTGTTAATGTTGTTTTTCCAACTTTGGTAACTATCTCCCACTAACTTATCGGATGCGAGTAGTGCTATTATTGCGCTAGACATTTTTAAGCTGAAAAATTAAGAAAAACTTTGTGTCAGTCTCGCAAAAAACTTTTTGAAAACTAATCAAGTTTTAGCAAAATTGTTTCATGATCCCTAGGTCATTCAAAATTTTTCAATGATACCCTAAAGGTTTAGAATGACCGCCACCGAAGGGTGAACAGAACACTCCTCCTCTAGGACGAAACTTTCTCGATCAGACCCTAATCCCAAAATAACTCTTATTCCATTAGGCGTCCAATTACCATTGTTCAGTCGAATTAATTAACACTTAACGAATTCTGTGAGTGTCACCCTCAATCTTTAAGTTTCCAAGCATCCGTCCAAACAATAGCCACTGAAGGGTGAACCAAGAAGGAAAACCAACCAGGAAACTGTATCCCTTTCGAGAATTCACGGTGTTCCGACTCCCATGATCAGACCCTCCGAAGGAATTGTCAGTCCAGCCAAACTAGCGAGCGTGATCATGGGCGTCTCACGGTGTAAATCGAAAGAAGAGACCGTGGGTCTCGTTTTTACAAGTCCCGCTCCCACTCACTATAAGTACTCTCTCCATCCACAATGATATTGATCTATACAAATGCCACCCGAAGGGAGACACTCCCATTTGCGCCACGAGGCCGATTATAGATCTCACGGTGCGGACTTAACAGAGATTTGTGGTTGGAAATTTAAATGTATCTCATACACTTTATTTCCTCCCACTCAGCACTTTAATTTTAATAGGGATTGACCTAGATAAACCGACTAAAATTTACCTAAGTCTACCAATATAACTCTTATATGGTATTAACCTAAGTCTATAATGTATCTCATACACTTTATTTCCTCCCACTCAGCACTTTATTTCCTTCCCACGAACGGAATCCAAACACTACCACTTGTAGTCTCGGTTGTTCTTCCTTTGGAAAGAGGGAAGTTTGTGGGAACTTTGGTGTTTTGGAGAGGGAGGAGAATTGAGAGAGAGTAGAGAGATCTTTCTTCTTCTCTTTGATGAAAATAAAAAAAAATGAGAGAGTGATCACATTCCTTCTTGCAAGAAGGGATTATATAGTGGAATGATGGAGTTAAAATCTCCACATTATTACAACTTTACCACAACCATAGGTTATGCAAATCTCATTTGCATAACCACATAATATAAGATATCCCATATCTCATATTGCAAATCTCATTTGCAATAATTGTTGATTAATTAAATTGAATCACATCCAATTTAATTTCTCTCAATTAAATTCTCCAATTAGCCCTAATTCAACAATTAGGCTAACCTATAGTTTATTATGAATCTCATTCACATTAAACTATATATTATATCATTCATATCTCATATAAATGACATAAATGCCCTTAAAGTGAAATTGAACACTTCAATTTCATACCAAAACATTAACCCTTCTTTTAACCTGATTGAGCCAACCGAGGGACCTAATGGACCTCGATGATTTGCTCCAATGATCCGAGATTAACTCAAACTCTTTGACCCGATTAACCAACATTCATTACCTACGGTAACACTCCACTATAGCCCGTAGCTGCACTCCCGTCAGTCCAAAATATTACATGTCCACTGATATAACCAATGCCCATGAGTCGACCCTTCACATGTTGTTCGTAGACACGGCTGGATCAAATTACCGTTTTACTCCTGTGTCTACTTCTTGTTCCTTAAGTCCCCACTACTCCTCCATTGAACAACATATTGTGATGGTCCAACCATACACAACACCCTTCTCGGGCGAGTGAGAAGGTGGGCGCCGTGTCCAAGCCACGGAGACAAAGACACTTAGGGAACAACTCCCTCTAGTTTCGCTAAAGGCGGGAAGGAGTGAATTTCATCTCGCGTAGTTAAGTTCCCAGCTCCCTACTTGGTCCGGTCCCTTAGAAGATAGGCATATTGGGCGAGTAATTGTGACCACCCTCACCCGTACTAGTCAAAGGACAGACCCTCGCAGACAGGAGTCCGTAACACGCTTAGGATTCAGGTCGGGTAACTAATGGTCATCTACGATATTATTAGTCCCATCACAATCTGTTACATCCAGAGGTCTAATAATTCACGGTCCGGTCTTGTACAATCTCATTGCACAGGATGCCCCACTCGCATGTCAACCACATGAATGAGTCAGATCACCTCGTTTGTATCTAATACAAAGCGGGCCGCATCCACGGTATATCCAGGATTAGGTCTCCAAACCTATCCATATACTGTAGACCATTCGGGTCACTAACTCGAACGTGATCCTCCCTGTGTGTCCACTACACACCATTCAAGTTCTAGTTCTCTCATAAATTCAATGACCCTGGAGCTTAGTTTATTGGAAAAGTTTATAAATATTGCGAGACACAAAGTGATGAAATGAATAAATCTTATTAATTTAAAACAATATATTACAAACACGAGATTAGGACAAAAATCCCAACAAACTCCCACTTGGACAAAGCTAGTGGAAAAAATACATTTTTGAAATGTACATAAATTACAATGAAGTAATACAATAAACTAGGACATTGAATACCCGTTTACACATCTCCCACTTGCCCTAGTCAGGAAGCTCTCGAAGACCTAGACTCTCTAGGTGACCCTCAAACACCTTAGCCGTGAGGGGCTTTGTAAATCGATCAACTACGTTGTGCTCCGACGCTATATGCGTGACCGTCACGTCTTCGCGGTGCACAATCTCCCGTATCAAATGATACTTGCGCTCAATGTGTTTGCCTCTCTTATGGCTCCGAGGCTCACGTGAGTTGGCTACTGCACCACTGTTATCACAGAACATTGTGATTGGCAAGTTCATATTTGGAAAAACATCCAAATCTGTCATGAACTTCCTAAGCCAAACAGCTTCCTTTGCAGCTCTACAAGCTGCAACATACTGTGCTTCCATAGTGGAATCAGCGATGCATCTCTGCTTGATGCTTCACCATACTACAGCTCCTCCATTCAGAATGAAGGCTGACCCCGAAGTGGATTTCCTAGAATCCTTATCGGTCTGAAAATCAAAATCTGTGTATCCCGTAAGGATCAAATTCCCACTGCCATACACTAAGCCGTAGTTCTTCGTTCTCCTAAGATACTTGAGGATTGCCTTTACGGCTGTCCAGTGATCTAATCCTTGATTGGACTGATATCTACTGACAATCCCTACTGCATAACAAATGTCGGGCCTAATACACATCATGGCATACATCAGGCTCCCTACAACCGAAAAATATGGAATCCGTCTCATATCCTCAACATCTTGAGGAGTCTTAGGACACTGATCCTTAGACAAGTAAACTCCATGCCTGAAAGGCAACAAGCCCTTCTTGTAGTTCTGCATCTTATATCTAGACAACATCCTGTCAATATAAGACGCCTGAGAGAAGGCTAGCGTTCGCTTTCTTCCTGGTTCCGACAATGCGGATACCTATAACATCTTGAGCTTCTCCCAAATCTTTCATTTGGAATTGCGAAGCTAGCCACTTCTTAACGTCAGTAAGAAATTCTATCTCATTCCCAATGAGAAGAATATCATCCACATACAACACCAAAAAATGCGACAGTTTTGTCAATGATTTTCTTGTAAACACAAGGCTCGTCGACATTTTGATCAAAGCCATAAGATTTGATCACCTCATCAAACCTTATATTCCAAGACCTCGAAGCCTGTTTCAGTCCATAAATGGACCTATGAAGCCGGAAAACCTTTTGCTTTTGGCCTTGGGCAATGAACCCTTTGGGCTGGTCCATGTGGATGGTCTCATCAAGTTTGCCATTCAGAAAGGTTGTCTTGACGTCCATCTGCCATACCTCGTAATCATAATACGCAAAGAATGGCGGTAAGGATCCGATCGACTTTACCATGGCAACAGGTGAAAAGGTCTCCTCATAGTCAACCCCTTCAACCTGGGTAAAACCCATTGCCACTAGTCGGGCTTTGAAGGTCTGCACCTTCCCATCTACGCTACGTTTACGCTTGTAGATCCATTTGCAACAAATAGGTTTGACCCCATCCAGTTGATCAACAAGCTCCCAGACAGAATTGAAGTACATAGACTTCATTTCCTGGTCCATAGCTTTAATCCATTCGTCTTTGTCAACATCAACCATTGCCTGATCATAGGTCAATGGATCCTCACAGTCATCATCAGGAGCGAAAACTGAGGTTTCAGCTAAACCCATGTAGCGATCGGGCTGTCTCACAGTCCTCCCACTACGTCGATGCATTTCCAACTCTTGCGAACGGATTTGACTAGACGTGCTAGGATCAACAACACTTGTTGACGTACTAGACCCATTAGCAACTCTTGCTGATGAACTGTCCATTTCATTCAACAAAATTTTACTCCCTTGTAAATGATCCCTGACGTGGTTTTCCTCAAGCAAAGTGGCGTTTGTCGACACAAACACCCTATTTTCCTTAGGATCGTAAAACAGACCACCCCTAGTCTCTTTAGGGTAACCTACGAATAGGCACAATTTCGAACGACGTTCCAACTTTTTCAGATTTGACACCAACACGTGGGTCGGGCATCCCCAAATTCTGAAGTGATGTAAACTACCTTTACGTCCACTCCAGAGCTCGAAAGGTGTTTCACAAACACTCTTCGACGGAACGTTGATCAAAATATAGACCGCAGTCTGCACTGCGTAACCCCAAAAAGAATTAGGGAGACGAGCATAGCTCATCATCGACCGAACCATGGCCATCAAGGTTCTGTTTCTCCTCTCTGATACACCATTCTGCTGTGGCATACCAGGTGCTGAGAGTTTGGAGGTAATTTCGTGTTCTATCATATAGTCCTGGAATTCAGTGTCCATGTGATGAGTAGAAATTAATTATACATATGATATCTAATCTCCTTACATTCTAAGTGAATAAAATGTTTAATTGTTGAAATTGTGTCCAATTTAGTTTAGGTGATAAATTATCATTATTTAGTGAAACTAGTCTAAAAAGCATATTTTAGTTCAAATTCGTAAATTAAAATAAAAATTGAAAAATTAGAAAACAAAAGAATAAGAGAATTGAAAATAAAAAAAAGAATTAAAGAAATTGGAAAAAAATATATAAAAAAGAATGAAAAGGAAAAAAAAGAAAAGCTTATTATCTAATATTTTCTTTTGTTTTTTTTTTTTTGTGTAGGTGGCATGCATGCATGGAGTCTTCCATGAGAAATGCAAGGGAGAAATTCTTTTGTGGCTTGACACACACTGCGGAGCAAGAAATGACACATTTAAGGGAGCTATTTTTGGTCATTTTCAAGTATAAAAGGAGGGCAATGCATTGAGCAAAGGGTGTGCAGAGTTTTCGTGTTCTCTACAAAAACAAAACTTTAGAGAGTGTTCTAGTTCATTGCTTTTATCATTTTTATTTTGTGTTTTCTCCCCTTTACAGTTATTCTTGCTTTTCCACCATGTGTGGCTAAGATTTAATTTCTGATTCAAGGGTCATTTCATTTCCAACTGTAATTTTGTGAGGCTTTAGACCTAATTGAAATTTTGTTTCTAATTTAAGAATTCTTTGTTTCTTGTTTTATTTTTATGATTGGTCGTTACTAATTAAATTGACGCCTTAATTTAGTTTCAAACAATTTATTGCTATCCATGATTTTGTGATCCGTAATTGTCACAAATGATTGAAAAAATTGTAGCAAGGGGTTGGCTTATGTGTGTGTAATTAATGGCTTTGCCATTTTACATAACTTGCATAATAGACTCTAGCGAAACAAAGAAACAAAATTAATTAATTTGTAGTTATCTCAATTAGTTAATTTTGGTTTAGTCCTCTCATTGCTTTTAATGCTATTATTTAATCAATATGGAATGCTATCGTACCCAATGGATTAAATTATAAGTTTTGATTTTGATGCTTGGTTAAGATCAATTAAATTAGGAGAGTTTATATTCATTGCGGCTTTTCCGAGTAAATTGAGTGAGTTCTTGAATTAGCAAAATTAAAATTGATTTTTTTTCTCCTTTTGAAGCCTATGATCAAGATTACAATTGGATGAAATTTACATCCTTGAATTGGAAGTTGCATAAAATTATCTTTTTACATTTTTTTTTTAATTTCATTTTTTGTTCCACAATTCAAACCCCCCTTTATTTTTTTGTTATCATTATTATTTTTAACTTTGAGAAATTAATTTGATTGTTTCCCTTGGGATTCGACCTGGTCCACTATCTCTACAAGTTAGATCTAAAAAACCAGTAAATATTTTAGAGGATTTCGACAACCCGACAAAAATTTGGTGCCATTGTTGGGGAACTATTTTAGTTTCTCATTGTTTAATTTGTTTGTTTGTTTTATAGTTTATGAGTCATTCTTCTCGAAATATTGAATTGCAGTACAATCCTGAAATCGAGAAAACAACACGTAGACTAAGAAAGAGACTAAAGAAAGAAAGCGTCGTCTTAGAGAGGAAGCCAATAGAGATTTAGATAGTGGTGACACATATACATTTCAAGATCAACCTCAAGGGGAGATGTAAGACAACATGGCAGAGAGAACTCTTAAGCAGCTAGCAGCACCTGATTTAAATCAACAACCTTTATGCATTACTTTTCCTACTATTGCAAGTGATATTGAACTTAAGTCAGGCTTAATCCACTTACTCCCTTCTTTTCGTAGATGTGCAGGTGAAGATCCTCATAAACACTTGAAGGAATTCCACATCGTATGCTCCGGGATGAAACCTCATGGAGTCACAGAAGAGCAAATCAATCTTAGAGCTTTTCCCTTTTCTTTAAAGGATCAAGCAAAAGATTGGCTCTATTACCTACCTTCTGGTTCGATTAGTACGTGGAATGAGATGAAAAGATTGTTCTTGGAAAAATTCATTCCAAAGATCAAGAGTCGCTAACATCGGGAAGGAGATTTATGGTATAACACGATCACCGGGAGAGCGTTATACGAATCTCGGGAGAGATTCAATAGATTGTGTGCTAGTTTTCCCCATCACAAAATTTATGATCAACTCCTAATCCAATACTTTTATGAGGGGTTGTTGCCAATGGATAGGAGCATGATTGATGCAGCAAGTGGTGGAACATTAGTGAACAAAACACCTGAAGCAGCCAAACAATTAATTTCAAACATGGCAGAGAATTCCCAACAATTTGGGACCAGAGCTAGTGGAAATGTTCAACAAGTCAAAGAGGTAAGTGAACTCAAAAATCAAATTTCTGATCTAACTGCTTTGGTTCGTCAAATGGTTGTAGGGCAATTGCAAGCAGCAAAAGTGTAGTATATGCTCACTTCTAGGACATCCTACAGAAGCATGCCCTCAACATCAACAAGATTCATTTCAAGAAGCCAATGCCTTAGGAGGATTTCCTAGTCAACCTCAAAGAAAGTACGATCCCTATTCTAACCATTACAATCCTGGATGGAGGGACCACCCGAACTTCAGCTACGGAAATCAAGGAGGACAACAAAGACAACCTCCTCAGAATTTTGGTAGACCATTACAAGCTCCTATGCAAGCCCAGAATTCCAACTCAGGTATGTCTTTGGAAGATATTGTTAAGACCCTAGCTAACAATACTCTTCAATTTCAACAGGAGACAAGAGTAGGCATGCAAAATTTAGATAACCAAATTACTCAATTGGCTACGTCAGTTAGTAAGTTGGAAGCCCAAAATTCTGGAAAGTTGCCTTTACAACCAGAGGTGAATCCAATGGAGAACGTCAGTGCAATAATGCTCAAAAGCGGGAAAGAAATTCCCTCTGGAGTGATTCTGCCTAAGGAGGAAAAAGAAGAAGAATCTTCTTCTTCCACCAAAGCACCAAAAGGGGTAAATTTTGATTCTTCTCTATCTTTTCCTTCACATACTTCACCTCCCCCTTTTCCTAGCAGGTTAGCAAAGCCAAAAGAAGATGAACATGAAAAGGAGATCCTCGATACATTTAGGAAGGTAGAGATTAATATCCCGTTATTGGATGTTGTCAAACAAATTCCCAGGTATGCAAAGTTCTTGAAAGAACTGTGCACAAGGAAGAGGAAAACAAAAGAAAAGGAAAAAGTTGTGGTAAGTAAGAATGTGTCAACTATCTTACAAAAAAATATGCAGAAAAGTGTAAGGATCCAGGTTTATTTTCGCTTCCTTGTATTATTGGTAATAAGAAAATAGAGTGTGCCATGTTAGATTTAGGGGCTTCCATTAATGTCATGCCATTTTCTATTTATCAAGAATTAAAATTAAATGACTTACAAGAAACTGGTGTAGTAATACAGTTTGTTGATCGTTCTTATATTCACCCTTTAGGAGTTCTTGAAGATGTCTTGGTGCAAGTTCATGAACTCATATTCCCTGTTGACTTGTACATCTTAGAAATGGGTAGTAATTCACAATCAAAATCTGCTTCAATTTTACTAGGCCGACCATTCATGAAAACAACCAAAACAAAGATTGATGTAGACGAGGGTACTCTCTCAGTAGAGTTTGATGGAGAGATTGTTAAATTTAATATTTTTTATGCCATAAAACATCCAAATGATGAACATTCTCTTTGTCATATTGATGTGATTGATTCTAATGTACAAGATGTATTCGCAGAGGAGGAAAGTGTTGAACATGAGCATGAATTAAGTACACAATCTAGTTTGGAAGACCTTGATGATATAATCGATGTAGAAAATTCGTTTTTATCAGAAACAATAGATTCAAATGCCGAAATTTCTACTTCAACTAACAAAATGTTATCTTCTGTCATACAGGCACCAAAACTGGAGTTGAAAGCTTTGTCAAATCACCTTACATACGTATATTTGGGTGAGGTTGATACATTGCCTGTCATCATCTCGAAAGGTCTCACAATGGAACGAGAAGAGAAGTTGGTGAGAACATTGAAAGAATACAAGCTTGCAATTGGGTGGACTTTGGCTGACATAAAAGGCATTAGTCCATCAATTTGCATGCACAGAAATCTACTTGAGGACAATGCCAAAACATCAAGGGTCGCAAAGGAGGTTGAATCAAACTATGAATGAAGTGGTAATGAAAGAGATACTCAAGTTGTTGGATGCAGGTATCATCTATCCAATCTCAGGTAGTGAGTGGGTAAGTCCAATTCATGTAGTTCCAAAGAAAACTGGAATAACTGTGGTAAGGAATCAAAACAATGAACTTGTACCCATGCGTGCGCAAAATGGTTGGAGAATGTGTATTGATTTTAGGAAACTTAATCAAGTAACTAGAAAAGATCATTTTCCTTTACCTTTCATTGATCAGATGGTAGAGCGATTAGCTGGTAAACCCTTTTATTGTTTTCTTGATGGCTTTATCAGGTTTTTATCAAATCCCTATTGCACAAGAAGACCAGGAAAAAACGACATTCACATGTCCATTTGGCACCTATGCTTATAGGCGAATGCCTTTTGGTCTCTGTAATGCCCTGTGCGTTTGGAGATGCATGATGAGTATTTTTCTAATATATTGAGAAATGCATTGAAGTATTTATGGACGATTTTCTCAGATATATGGGGATTCATTTGATGTATGCTTGGATAATTTGACCAAGATTATGAAAAGATGCATTGAAATTAACTTGGTTTTAAATTATGAAAAATGTCATTTTATGGCCACTCAAGGCATTGTTTTAGGGCATGTTGTATCTTCTAGGGGTATAGAGGTCGATAAAGCCAAAGTGGATATTATTGCAAACTTACCCTACCCTACCAATGTTAGGGGAGTGCGTTCCTTTCTTGGACATGCATGATTTTATCGCAGGTTCATCAAGGACTTTTCAAAAGTTGCTTTGCCAATGACGAATTTACTGCAAAAGGAAGTTCAATTCGAATTTGGAGAAGAATGCAAAGAGGCGTTTGATAAGCTAAAAGAGTTGTTGACAAGCGCACATATTATTCAACCACCACGATGGGACTTGCCCTTTGAAATTATGTGTGACTCAAGCAACTATGCAATGTGAGCAGTTCTAGGCCAACGAGTTGATAAGAAAAGTCACGTCATTTACTATGCTTCCAGAACCTTGAATCTTGCTCAATGCAATTATTCCACTACGGAAAAAGAGCTTTTATCAATTATTTTTGCTTTAGATAAATTTTGATCTTATGTACTTGGTTCTGAAGTTGTTGTGTTTTCTGATCATGCAACTTTGAAGTATCTTTTGGCAAAGAAAGAATCCAAATCGAGGTTGCTTCGATGGATTTTGTTTCCTCAAGAGTTCAACTTGAAAATCAAAGATCGAAAAGGAGTGGAGAATCCTGTTCAGACCACTTGAGTAGATTGGTCAGAGAAGAAGATGATCTACCATTCAGTGATAATTTTCCAGATGAACATTTGTTCCAACTCAAAGGTATGATTCCTTGGTATGCTGATATGGTCAATTATTTAGTCACAAAAGATCTACCTCATTGTCTTAGTAAGTCTAGGAAAGAAAAAGTAAAAAGTGAGTCAAAATATTATGTTTGGGATGAGCCTTTCCTATGAAAATTTTGTTCTGATCAAGTGATTAGGAGATGCGTACCTGAAAATGAATTTCAGTCTATTTTAACTTTTTGCCATGATTTTGCATGTGGAGCAATTTTGGACCTAGACGAACTGCTAGAAAAATCTTAGATAGTGATTTGTATTGGGAGTCTATGTTTAAAGATGCATATCAATTTTGCAAGAGTTGTGAGAAATGCCAAAAAGTAGGAGTAATAACACGTAAGAATGAAATGCCTCAGGTTCCAATTCTTATTTGTGAAATATTTGATGTCTGGGGCATTGATTTCATGGGCCCTTTGCCTTCTTCTTGTGGTTCTTCGTATATACTTTTGGCTGTAGATTATGTGTCAAAATGGGTGGAAGCAAAAGTCACCAAAACTGATGACTCTCAAGCTGTTGTAGGTTTTATCAAGGCTAACATCTTTAATAGGTTTGGAATTCCAAGAGCCATTATCAGTGATCAAGGAACTCATTTTTGCAATAGAGCAGTTGAAGCTTTGATGAGGAAGTATGGAGTGAATCATCGAGTGGCCACTGCCTACCACCTTCAAACCAATGGGTAGGCTGAAGTTTCCAACAGAGAAGTTAAAACCATTTTGGAGAAAACAGTGAATCCAGGAAGAAAAGATTGGAGCCTTCGTTTAGACGATGCATTGTGGGCTTATCGAACAACCTATAGGACTCCTATAGGGATGTCTCCCTACCGGTTAGTTTTTGGTAAGGCATGTCATTTACCAGTGGAAATTGAGCATAAAGCTTATTGGGCAGTTCGACGATGCAACATGGCTCTAGACAAAGCTGGAGCTTCAAGGTTACTGCAATTGCAAGAATTGGAGGAGTTGCGGCTTGATGCTTATGAGAATTTGAGGATTTATAAAGAGAAATCCAAGTTGTTTCATGACAACATGCTTATTCGAAAACAATTTGAGATTGGTCAAAAAGTTTTGTTATATAATTCTCGATTGAAGTTTATGCCTTGTAAGTTTCGTTCTCGATGGATTGGCTCATTTGTTATTACTAATATATTTCCTTATGGTGCAGTGGAAATCAAAAGCTTGGATTCAGATAAAAGTTTCAAGGTGAATGGTCATAGATTGAAGATTTTCCATGGGGGTGAAATTGTTCCATGTCTCATTAGCTTCCGATTGGATCACCCGACTTATTTGGATGACTGAGACCTTTCAAGAGTCTCGTCGAACAAAACGACGTTAAATAATTACGCTATTGGGAGGCAACCCAATATTTTTTTTTTTTTACTTTTTCTTCTCTTTATTTTTATTTTTTTTTCTTTCTTTCTTCTTTCAATTTTTCCTAATTCTATTTTTTTTTTGTAGGACATTAATTTTTAATAAAGCATGGTCACCCATTCTTTCAACACCCCAAACTATACCAATTCAAGTTGTTCACAAATCAGGGGAGTTTAATTTTCTTTCTTTTCTTTTGTGAGCAATAATCTATTTATACATTGAGGACAATGTATAGTTTAGGTGTGGGGGAGGTTTTTATTATACAATTCATTTTTTTTAAAAAAAAATTATTATTATTATTATTTTTTTGCTTTGAATTTAGCATGTTTTAATTCGTACATATTAATTTTTCTTTTGAAACCTTCAATGTTTATTAATATCTTTTAATGCTTTGTAAGTTAAGGATGCATCTTTAGTTTGAATTTCAATGCATGAGAGAGATGAGCATGATTAGTGTTTTTCTTTAAAAATTATATGATAGTGTCCCACTGATTTATTGATTAAAAAGTGCACAAGACTTGATGCAAATTACACAACCAGTGAGTTTTTGAGCCTATGAACATTTCATTATATTTTGCTCAATTTATTTCTCGTTGAGTGTTATCAAATTTAGTATGCTTATTCTAGAACTTGCTTGTGAATGCATTTTGAGACTACATTTTTTGGATTGATGCTTTAATACGATAAGGGTAAATTAGGATTAACCGGTTTTTGGACCTCTCAAAATATCCACCTTTATGTTTTTCCCTCTATTAGCCATTTTGAGCCTATTTCCATTTTTTTCTTGATTCAAACACATTATATTAAACCTAAGACCATTATGTTTGTAAGCCTCAACATTTGTACCTTTTGTAAAGACAAGAGAAAATATTGCATGGTAGTTAATGTTTGAGTAAAAAAAAAGAGAGAGAGAAAATTTGTGAAAAAAAAAAAGAAGAAGAGAAGAAAAAAAAAAAAGAAAAAATTTTGGAGAAAAAATTTGTCAAAAATATTTGAATTATTAAAATGTTACTTCTCCAACATTCTTAGTGCTTGAAATGAGATGTAGGAATAAGGTTCAATGTCTTGGGTAATGTGTGAATGTTATGTGACATTGATATCATGAAAAAAAAAGTGTACAACTCTTGGTCTTGATTGCAAAACACCTCAAATTTTCCTCCTACCATACCTTTACCTAAGCCCCATTACAACCCTTATTAAGTCCCTTTGATTTTTGCATTCAATTCATCAATAGTGGTGGAAATTTGATTCATTTGCAAGCCTATGGTAATAACATGCTAGGTTTTGATTTTAAGAGTAAAAGCACCCTAAATACTTTGAGAGTATTAAGTGAAACCACGCGAGGGTGTTAAGTCTTGTTGCATGCGAATTTTGTGAATTGATGAGATGCTTGAGTTTTTTATAAAATATTTTCTATGAGTGCTCATTCTCTTGATTGTCACTACAATTCAACATTGATGTGTAATTGGCTTTATTGGTATTTTTGGATATTGAGAAATATGAAAAGGGAGTAAAGAGGAGGTTCATATGTTGAGTTAAGGCATACTTGAGGACAAACATGGATTAGGTGTGGGGGAATTTGATGAGTAGAAATTAATTATACTTATGATATCTAATTTCCTTACATTCTAAGTGAATAAAATGTTTAATTGTTGAAATTGTGTCCAATTTAGTTTAGGTGATAAATTATCATTATTTAGTGAAACTAGTATAAAAAGCATATTTTAGTTCAAATTCGTAAATTAAAATAAAAATTGAAAAATTAGAAAACAAAAGAATAAGAGAATTGAAAATAAAAAAAAAGAATTAAAGAAATTGAAAAAAAATATATAAAAAAGAATGAAAAGGAAAAAAAAGAAAAGCTTATTATCTAATATTTTCTTTTGTTTTTTTTTTTTTTTTGTGTTAGGTGGCATGCATGCATGGAGTCTTCCATGAGAAATGCAAGGGAGAAATTCTTTTGTGGCTTGGCACACACTGTGGAGCAAGAAATGGCACATTTAAGAGAGCTATTTTTGGTCATTTTCAAGTATAAAAGGAGGGCAATGCATTGAGCAAAGGGTGTGCAGAGTTTTCGTGTTCTCTACAAAAACAAAACTTTAGAGAGTGTTATAATTCTTTGCTTTTATCATTTTTATTTTATGTTTTCTCCCCTTTACAGTTATTCTTGCTTTTCCACCATGTGTGGCTAAACTTTAATTTCTGATTCAAGGGTCATTTCATTTCCAATTGTAATTTTGTGAGGCTTTAGACCTAATTGAAATTTTGTTTCTAATTTAAGAATTCTTTGTTTCTTGTTTTATTTTTATGATTGGTCGTTACTAATTAAATTGACGCCTTAATTTAGTTTCAATCAATTTATTGCTATCCATGATTTTGTGATCCGTAATTGTCACAAATGATTGAAAAAAATGTAGCAAGAGGTTGGCTTATGTGTGTGTAATTAATGGCTTTTCCATTTTACATAGCTTGCATAATAGACTCTAGGGAAACAAAGAAACAAAATTAATTAATTTGTAGTTATCTCAATTAGTTAATTTTGGTTTAGTCATCTCATTGCTTTTAATGCTATTATTTAATCAATATGGAACGCTATCGTACCCAATGGATTAAATTATAAGTTTTGATTTTGATGCTTGGTTAAGATCAATTAAATTAGGAGAGTTTATATTTATTGCGGCTTTTCCGAGTAAATTGACTGAGTTCTTGAATTAGCAAAATTAAAATTGATTTCCTTTTTTTTCTCCTTTTGAAGCCTATGATCAAGATTACAATTGGATGAAATTTACATCCTTGAATTGGAAGTTGCATAAAATTATCTTTTTACATTTTTTTTAATTTCATTTTTTGTTCGACAATTCAAACCCCCCTTTATTTTTTTGTTATCATTATTATTTTTAACTTTGAGAAATTAATTTGATTGGTTCCCTTGGGATTCGACCTGGTCCACTATTTCTACAAGTTAGATCTAGAAAACCAGTAAATATTTTGGAGGGTTTCGACAACCTGACCACCATGTACTCTCCACCTCGATCCGATCGAAGTGTTTTAAGCGATTTACCTAAGAGGTTCTTAACCTCGATCTTGTACTCCTTGAACTTTTCAAGAGTTTCACTTCTTCTTGCATTAAGTAACTATACCCATATCCGGAGTAATCGCTCATGAAAGACACGAAATACTCATAACCGCTTTCCAGTTTTAACATTCATTGGACCACAGAGGTCAGAATGTACTTACTCAAGAGGCTCTTTAGCTCTATATCCTTTTCCACTAAAAGGACGTTTGGTCATTTTGCCCTCAAGGCATGACTCACATACCGACAAAGAGTTTTCTTCCAACTCGTTTAGAAGTTCACTCTTCACTAGTTTCTCAATCCTATTGAGATTAATGTGGCCTAACCGTAGATGCCAAAGATGGACATTTTCTTTTGGAGAAACTTTTGCTTTCTTAGTTCGTGTTTCTGCAGTTTTAAACAATTTAGTATTCAAAACACTTTTGACCGAATTAGGTTTCAAAACATACAGATTATGCTCGAGTGAAGCTTAACAAATAAGATTGCCTTTGAAAGAAATAAACGCTTTACTAGATTCAAAGGAAACAGATATACATTGTTCAATTAAGTAGAAAATGGAAACAAGGTTTCTAGTAAACCCTGAAACTATGTACAAATTGTCCAACAATAAGTACTTCCCGCCAAATTGTAGCTTCACCGTGTCGATCGCTGCAGCAGAGACAAGCTCCCAAGATCCAAACCGTAGAGTCACCTCACCCTCTCGCAGCGGCTGCCAGGAATCAATCCCCTGAAAAGAAGAACAAATGTGGTTAGTGGCGCTCGAATCCAATATCTAGGCAGAGTCACTACTCTCCACTAAACAAGTTTCTGTCACAAGTAAATCACATTTACCTTGATTCTTGCTCTCGACCAGGAATTTGGGACAGTTCCTCTTCCAGTGTCCGCCCCCATTGCAGTGGAAACACTTTCCTTTCTCTGCAACGTCCTTGACCATCTTGCCCTTGTGGGCGGCAGCTCGGTCAGTTTTACCCCTCTTCATCCTCTTCTTCCCTTTCGGGCGTGAAGGAGCAACAGGCTTCGTCCCAGAGGTCGAACCCCTGTGATAAGACCTGTAGGAAACATTTGCCTAAGATTGGTTGACCCTATTCAAGGACTGGAAATTCTGTAGCTCATTGAGGAGGGTAGTCAGTGTGTAGCTTATTTTGTTAAATAAAGACATTGCTCTGGCCAAGGAAACTCTTCGGAAGAGTCTCCAAAATAAAACTGACCTAGCTCGACTCATCGATCGAAGCCCCATTCATCTCAGCGAGATTAAAGTGGGTCATCATGTCTAGAACATGTTCACGGACAGACGACCCCTCCTTCATCCGTGCATTGAAGGCATACTTGAGCGAGTCATGTCGGACCTGAAAGGACTGTTGTCCAAACATTTCCTGCAAGGACTCCATGATCTCCTTGGCCGAGACCATCAGCTCATGCTTCTTTGCCAAGACATCAGACATGCTGGCAATTATGTAGACCTTGGCCTTTTCATTGGCCCTGATCCACCGATCGTATGCATCACGAACATTTCGCGACGCTGTCGAGCCCGGCGTCTGAGGACACTCCTCAGACAGCACGAACCTTATGTCGTCAGTTACCAAAATCATGTTAATGTTGTTTTTCCAACTTTGGTAATTATCTCCCCCTAACTTATCGGATGCGAGTAGTGCTATTATTGCACTAGACATTTTTAAGCTGAAAAATTAAGAAAAACATTGTGTCAGTCTCGCAAAAAACTTTTTGAAAACCAATCAAGTTTTAGCAAAATTGTTTCATGATCCCTAGGTCATTCAAAATTTTGCAATGATACCCTAAAGGTTTAGAATGACCGCCACCGAAGGGCGAACAGAACACTCCTCCTCTAGGACGAGACTTTCTCGATCAGACCCTAATCCCAAAATAACTCTTATTCCATTAGGCGTCCAATTACCATTGCTCGGTCGAATTCATTAACACTTAACGAATTCTGTGAGTGTCACCCTCAATCTTTAAGTTTCCAAGCATCCGTCCAAACAATAGCCACCGAAGGGTGAACCAAGAAGGAAAACCAACCAGGAAATTGTATCCCATTCGGGAATTCACAGTGTTCCGACTCCCATGATCAGGCCCTCCGAAGGGATTGTCTTATATGGTATTAATCTAACTCTTATATGGTATTAACCTAACTCTATAATCACATTATAACTTAGGTCTATGTGAGTTAATTAAAACACTTTTAATTAGCGGCACTCACGATAAGTATAATCTAAGAATCTCCAGACCGAATTCACTCCCAGGTCGGTTTCCAGGTAGGGGTGTTCCGCAAGCGTCAACTTAAATACCCCAACCTTAGACAAAACCTTCCTTAGACAGAGTTACTAATCAGTCTCCATTCATAGATTAAACTTTGATTTCCTAATTTCTAATCTCATGAAATTTAAAGCAATTTACCAACCTATTTTAACAAAAACAGTGCAGAATGAAGAACCATCAACCTGGCTCTGATACCAATTGAAGAGAATGAGAATCCCCGCGCAGCGGAAGACGATCGAATCGTCATGGTATCATTACACTACTCGATTTTGTTAAAATGATCAACTAAAAGATCTAGGCTAAACATGTGTCGACCACAACCACAGGTACTAATATTTATCTTATTTAGCGTTCCATCAACCTGTGTGTGTGTCTAGTTGGATTAGTGGATTTTCTTCAGGCTCGGTGAGAGTGAGTCCTTAATTTTATTTAATTTAAGTGAAGTATTTCTTCTGGAGATGAAATTAATTATAAAATTAGAAGAAGAGGACGTGTCAATGGCACTTTAGTGATTATTGCCTAAATGAGGGTTATAGTGGACATTTGAATTTTAACCTAATTCATAGTATTTAACATCCTTAAGTCCCAACCAAAGGAAGGAGAAATCAAACCCTAACCCCTATTGTTGTTGCCCTACCCGAAAACCCTAACCCTAAACCTAACCATTCTCTTCTTCTCCTCTAAACCCTAGATCAAACGTATTATTGCTGCCGTTGTCGTCCAGCCGCCGTCGAGGTCACTTACTGGGTATTGTTTTGCAATACTCACCCTTTCTTTTAAAAATATTTTTCAGGTAAGGCCAAGGACGTGCAGGGCGAGTGACGGAGCGCGCTGCCGTAAACCATGGGAATAGTCATGTTTTCCGCATATTTTCTTTGATAACTAATGCTGTCGTTTTATGGTTTTGAAATTAAGTTTAACTTTCAGGATTTTAAGCAGGCCATGTTTAAACTGCTCCTTTTACCTGTTTTGAATGTTTTGTTTTGGGATCCCTAAAGACAATTTACTTTCAGTGGAGAGTTAAAGATCGTTTTATATCTTTTGGCCTATAAATGCATGCATGTGTAGTAATGTCCCTAAGAGTTTAGTTATAGAAAAAGTAGGGGCGTTACAGTTGGTATCAGAGCCCTAGGTTTAAGGGTTCTGTAGACTTGCTTACAGAGTAAGCACAGAGTAGTTCCCATGGGTGAGCAACGCATTCCGGTCATCGCCAGGTACGTTCTGGTATTTTATAAACTAAGCAAATGATTATGATGTAATTCTGTATTGTGAATGTAAATGAATTCAAACCCTGAGGGTGATCCTATCTTACAGTTAGAAAGTGACGAAAACTAAGTTAGAAATTCTCTATATTGTAGTACTAACAAAATGCCACCTAGAGGTCGTGGGAGAGGTAGAGGACGTGGTAGGGGTCGGAGGACAGGAGGAAACGTTAACACCCAACCAGAACTACCACTGGAACAGGAAGAGACTACTCCACCCGTGCCAGATCTCCCCCAGGACCAACCAGAGCGCCAGGAGGATGCACCTGCAGTCGCTCCAGTGGCGGATCAAGGAAACCCTAATGTCATGACTATGATGGTAGAGGCCATGCAGACTCTAGTGCGAGCTACAGTAGCCACTCAGCTGGCCCAAGCAAGTCAGGGGCGGAATGATGCAACTCTGGAGTCTCGATATCTGAAGGACTTCAGGAAGTATGATCCCAGATCTTTTGATGGGTCTTCTAGTGACCCCACTGTGGCTGAGTTATGGCTGTCCTCCATCGAGACCATCTTCAGACTGATGAATTGTCCTTAGGACCAGAAGGTGTCCTGTGTTACCTTCATGCTGAGAGACGACGCCTATTTATGGTGGGAGTCCGCCCAGGGAACCATAGTCGCCAATGAGAAACGATTACACGGAATCTGTTTAAGGAAGCATTCAGCGGAAATTTTACCTCACCATTTCTCGATATAGAAGCGGCGGAATTCTTACAGCTTAGCCAGAACAGGAGGGCAGTGGAGGTATATGAGAGAGAATTCACCCGCTTGTCACGTTTTGCCCCCGAGTTGGTAGACACTGAGGCGAAGAAAACAGAGCGTTTCATTATGGGACTAGATGAAAATGTTCGAGGCTTCATGCAGCACTAGCACCTCCCGACTATGCCTCCGCGAGAGAGAGTGGCGGAGTTGATTTGGGTACAGGCACAGACTGCACATCAGGTAATGGTTAACCCGGGGCAGCATGGCAAATCATAAGAGGAAATGGGACCAGCCAAATTCAAGCTCGCAGCGTCCCCAGCGTACACCGCATAGATCAGGAAACTTTCGTGCAGGTTCAGGTCAGAAACCACAGGTCAGCAGGACAGGAACTAACAGTGGAGATAAGCCACAATGCAAAGACTGTGGTAAGCATCATTGGGGTAAGTGTTTGGCCCGGCCCGAGGTGTGCTTCGGATGTGGGAAAGAGGGCACAGAGCTAATAGTCATCCAGAGTCAAGCTGATAGCCAACCTCGGTTATCAATAGTGAAATTCACGCCAAGCCCGTAATACATCAAGGAAGAGCTTATGCCAAAGACAAGTAAAAGCATTCATGGCACGAACTCAGTGGTTACAGTACACACTTCCATTACTTGGGCACCTTGCCTTTGTATTATTTGATTACGGTTCTACACACTCTTTTATTTCTCGCATCCTTCGTAAGTCAAGTCGAAGTTAGAATTAGAACGATTCATGATATGCTTTGTCTGCTCTCCACTCTCTGCGGGGCGAACTTGTTAGCCACTATGAAAGTCAAGGATGGTAGTGTGACTATCGCAGACCATGAGTTAACAGTAAATCTGGTAGTCTTAGACATGTTTGACTTTGATGTGATATTGGGTATGGACTGGTTAGCGCAGAACCATGCCTGCATTGATTGTTTCAGGAAGGAGGTAGTGTTCACTCCCCAGCCAACCTGGTTACAGGTTCACAGGCACCCTAGCGGGAAGTAGGCCTAAGGTGATTTCTGCCCTTAAGGCAAGGAAGTTATTACATCGGGGAGCTTGGGGCGTCTTAGCTTGCATATTAGATGCAAGGTATACGGAGATCTCGAAGTCACCTGTACCGATGGTAAATGAATTTCGTGACGTTTTCCCGAGGACCTCCCGAGAGTACCTCCGGTTAGAGAAGTGGATTTTAACATCGGATTGGAGTTAGGGACGACTCCGATATCCAAGGCACCGTACAGAATGGCGCCGGCAGAGTTGAAAGAACTGAAACTACAGTTACAAGACTTACTGGACAAGGGATTTATACGCCTAGCGCTTTCGCCTTGGGAGCCCTTGTTATTTGTGAAAAAGAAGGACGGGTCCATGCGCTGTATAGATTACAGAGAGTTGAATAAAGTTACGATCAAGAATAAGTACCCTCTTCCTAGAATAGATGATTTGTTCAATCAGTTGCAGGGAGCAACAGTGTTTTCCAAGATTGATCCGAGATCAAAGCTACCATCGATTGAGAATTAGTGAAGAGGATATTCCTAAGACAAAGATTCGAGATCACGTTATGGGCATTACGAGTTCACAAAGTGATGCCGTTTGGTTTGACCAACGCCCTGCCGCTTTCATGGACTTGATGAACCGTTTATTCAAAGAGTTTCTAGATACGTTCGTGATTGTATTTATTGACGATATACTGATATACTCCAGAAGTGATGAAGATCATGAAAGGCACCTGAGAAAAGTTTTACTCACGCTGAGAGAGAATAAGTTATATGCAAAATTTTCCAAGTGCGAATTCTGGCTCGCATGTATCCTTCTTAGGGCATGTGGTGTCCGGTCGAGTCTCTGTTGACCCAAATGAAAGTGGAGGCCGCCACACAGTGGCCCCGTCCGACCACCGTTACAGAGGTGCGTAGTTTTCTGGGTCTTGCAGGTTACTATAGACGTTTCGTGCAGGACTTCGCCAAGATAGCCATGCCCATGACCCACCGACGCAAGCAGGTAACCCATTTGTGTGGGATGATAATTGTGAGGCGAGTTTCCGGGAACTCAAGTATAGGTTGGTGTCGGCTCGATTCTTACAAATTCCCGAGGGAACAGGAGCTTCGTGGTTTACAAAGATGATGCTTCTAAGAAAGGTTTGGGTCAGTGCTAATGCAAAGATGGTAAAGTAATAGCCTATGCATCCCGACAATTGAAGACGACGAGAGGAATTATCCAACTCATGACTTGGAACTAGCGCAGAGTCTTTGCACTAAAGATCCGGAGACATTACCTTTATGGCGAGAAAATTCGATTTTTACAGATCATAAAAATCCAAGTACTTGTTCACCCGAAAAGAGCTAAACATGAGGCAACGCAGATGGTTGGAATTAGTGAAGGATTACGACATAGACATTCAATACCACCCCTGGTAAGGCTAATGTCGTGGCCGATGCCTCGAGAAAGCCGATTCATACTGCAAAGACGAGTTACCGACAGCGCGAGTTACAGCGCGAGCTTGCACGAGCCGAAATTGCAAGACTAATAGGGAAGACCACGGCACAATTAGCTCGATTAATCAGACAACCGACCTTGAGGCAACGCATCGTTGAGTCTCAACAGGGGACCTCGCTTAGTAGAAAAGCGCATCGCAAAGAATCCGGTGAGAGTTGCGAGTTTTCCCCATCCACGGATGGAGGATTACTATTTCGAGGGACGATTATGTGTACCGAACGATGAAAAAGCAAGGCGGAAATCTTGAGCGAAGCCCATAACTCACCATTTTCTATGCATCCCGGTAGTACCAAGATGTATCGAGATCTCAAATCGTTACGGTGGGGTAACATGAAGCGCGACGTGGCGTAGTTTGTCGCAAGTGTTTGACTTGTCGGCAGTGAAGGCACCTGACAGAGACCCGCAGGATTACCGCAACCCTTACATGTGCCTCGGTGGAAATGGGAGGAGATCTCCATGGACTTCATAGTCGGATCGCCTAAACCTTACGAGGTTACTCGGTGATTTGGGCCATTGTGGGCGATTAACGAAGTCGGCACATTTCATACCGGAAAACCCACCTACTCTACGGATAAGTGGGCGCAAATATACATGGAAGAAATAGTCCGTCTCGCATGGGATTCCAAATGATTATTTCGCATGTGGATCCACGCTTCACCTCCAACTTTTGGAGGAGCCTATAGAAAGCGTTAGGTTCACAGTTGAACTTTAGTATGTGCCTTTTCATCCACGTACGGATGGCGATGTAACGTTTGAACCAGATCTTAGAAGACATGTTACGAGCTTGCACTTTAGACTTCCCGTGGTTGTGGGACACACATTTGCATTTGATGGAGTTTGCTTACAATAATGCTTATCGATCGACCATCGAATGGCTCCATTTGAAGCTCTCTATGGAAAACGCTGCGAGAACTCCCGCCTTCCGGGAGGAGGTTGGTGAACGCCGATTATTGGGTCCGCACTAGTACGCATCACTAATAGTGCGATCTGAGAAGATTGGGGCGGATGCAGAGCGCCCAAAGCGGACAAAAAGAGTTATGCCGATTCGAGACGAAGGGACCTAGAATTCGAAGTTGGGGACCACGTATTTCTTAAAGTTGCCCCAATGAAAGGGATTCTAAGGTTTGGTCTGAAAGGAAGTTGAGTCCGCGCTTTATAGGACCATTTGAGATTTTAGAGAGGTTGGTATAGTGGCCTCACAAAGCTAGCATTGTCGCCTTCCTTAGCAGCAGCAGCTCATAACGTATTCCATGTCTCCATGTTGAGAAAATACGTTCTGCACTCACTCACGTCGTAGACTTTGAACCGCTACATACTGAGCGTAAGATTGGAGTTATGGCGAGCGGCTGCATGCATTATTGCTAGAGGTCAAAAGACCCTTCAGAACCGTGAAATCAACTTAGTTAAAGTGTTGTGGCAAAATCACCGCATCGGAAGAAGCTACCGGGAGCGAGAAGAAGAAGTCTGAGCTAAATATCCGAGACTATTTCAAGAATAGGAACTTTCGAGGACGAAAGTTCTTAAGGAGGGAAGATTGTGACGACCACAACCATAGGTACTAATATTTATCTTATTTAGCGTTCCATCAACCTGTGTGTGTGTCTAGTCGGATTAGTGGATTTTCTTCAGGCTCGGTGAGAGTGAGTCCTTAATTTTATTTAATTTAAGTGAAGTATTTCTTTTGGAGATGAAATTAATTATAAAATTAGAAGAAGAGGACGTGTCAATGACACTTTTGAATTTTAACCTAATTCATAGTATTTAACATCCTTAAGTCCCAACCAAAGGAAGGAGAAATCAAACCCTAACCCCTATTGTTGTTGCCCTAGCCGAAAACCCTAACCCTAAACCTAACCATTCTCTTCTTCTCCTCTAAACCCTAGATCCAACGTATTATTGCTGCCGTTGCCGTCCAGCCGCCGTCGAGGAGCTTCAGCCGCCGTCGAGGAGCTCCAGCCGCCTCGTCTGCCACCCACGCACGAAGGGACGCCGGCAAGTCCTCGAGCCGAAACTTCTCCAGCCGATCGCAAGCCCCCGCCGTAGCCGTTTTCATCCTCCGGCACGCATGAAGACCACGGACGGAAGATCCCAACCGTTCACGTCTGAGTTGCGCCGGCAGATCACCGAACGAAGCTTGCTCGCTCCAGCCGCTCATCCGTTCACGAGCACAGCAGCAGGTCTCGCCAGACTTCACGCACGCCAGCCGCCACGAGTTCCTCCAGTCACGGCTGCCGCTGTCCCCTGCCGCCGATCGACACTACCTTACAGCCGCTGAAATTACGATCCGGTGAGCGATCTGTTTAAGTTTCGAATTTGAAAGGGAATTATGCGTGACCTATTGGATATCTAAGCGTTTAATTGAGAGCTTAAGCTACTGTTTCAAACGCTAATTGTAGGGACCAAGTTTGGAGCGGAATTGAGGGGCAAACGTCAAGACGAACTAAGGAGTATTAGGTATTCGCTTTGAACTTGAGGTAAGCGGGGCATGAAATCTTAAGAACGTAATTTAAGTACCCTTACGACTATGGATTTGGTGAATACTTGAGAATAATTTCAATTGTTGTGTGAATCGGTTCTACTAAAAGATTACTCAAGGAGCTCTGGTTAGGTTTTGGAATAGAATTCGAACTAAGGTAAGGGACCTTGTGCCGAACCTTTTAAATGGGATTAAAGAAAACGAATTCCATTATTTTATGTGAAATTAGTACGTTATTTTACTTAAAAGATTTAATGATTTTACACGAGAATATTTCAAGATTTTATGTGAGAATACTTTAATATTCTATGTGAAGATATCTCAATATTTTATGTGAGTATAATCTAGTATTTTATATGAGAATATGGCATGATTATATACGTGAGTGCTATGTCCTATCTGATGTGAAAAGTCATGACTTGCATATCCATGATAATGTTTTGTGACATGTGCACTATAGTCATATTGAATGATGGGACCTCATGCATGTTATGTATGCCATAAAATGATTTAATGAAAAATGTGGAAATTGGTCTCCTGAGGTGCATTGTGTGCATGGTCAAACATGCATTAGAGACCCTATGGGTCAAATTACGTGGGTGCTGTGAGGGACTCAATCTATACAGGGGTCCATGAGGACTCAAACCATACAGGGGTCTGTGAGGGACTCAAATAATTACAGGGGTCTGTGAGGGACTCAAAATGAAATGACTCAGGATGACCAATTGGCCACTTAAAGAAAAAGGAAGTCATGGATTATAATCATGATGATATGAGGAAGTTTTAGGTCCCGCATATGTACATTTCGAACAGGTTTAAAAGTCATTGTTGTATGTGTTTGCATATCCCAAACCTCGGTAGCGAGGTCACTTACTTGGTATTGTTTTGCAATACTCACCCTTTCTTTTAAAAATATTTTTCAGGTAAGGCCAAGGACGTGCAGGGCGAGTGACGGAGGCGCGTTGCCAGAACCATGGGAATAGTCATGTTTTCCCATGTGACACCCGAGGAAGAGGGGTACATGAATGAACCGAGTCCACATCTGAATGAGAGGGATCTTGAGGATATGAAAGCATGGTGCCCGAGAAAAAGGGGTACATGCGAGTGACCATGAGGATATGAAAGTATAGTTGAGAAAGGCTTAAAAGAATTGATAAATGCTACCTATACCAACAAGTGCACCTTCCTTTTCGGTGGCTCAATCATAGGAACTCCACAGTTAAGCGTGCTTGGCTTGGAGAAATTCTATGTTGGGTGACCTCCTGGGAATTTTCCTAGGGAGCATGTGAGTGAGGACAAAGCATGCTAAAAGGACCTCGTGTTGGTTTGTGGGGATAGTGTCTTCACTCTTACAAGCAGTCATGGATGATATAGTGACGCAGCCAGGTCGCAGAGGATCCTGGGCCTGGGGCGTTACAAAACATGCTGAAAAAGAAGAAATAATAGCAAGATTAAGGTACTTACTTGTTGAAGACACTCTTCAAGATTTCTTCCTCAGATCACGAACGCTTCCTGTTTCTCGATCTCAACGAACGCTTCCCACGAACGGAATCCGAACACTACCACTTGGAGTCTCGGTTGTTCTTCCTTTGGAAAGAGGGAAGTTTGTGGGAACTTTGGTGTTTTGGAGAGGGAGGAGAATTGAGAGAGAGTAGAGAGAACTTTCTTCTTCTCTTTGATGAAAATAAAAAAAAATGAGAGAGTGATCACATCCCTTCTTGCAAGAAGGGATTATATAGTGGAATGATGGAGTTAAAATCTCCACATTATTACCACTTTGCCACAACCATAGGTTATGCAAATCTCATTTGCATAACCACATAATATAAGATATTTCATATCTCATATTGCAAATCTCATTTGCAATAATTGTGGATTAATTAAATTGAAATCCAATTTAATTTCTCTCAATTAAATTATCCAATTAGCCCTAATTCAACAATTAGGCTAACCTATAGTTTATTATGAATCTCATTCACATTAAACTATATATTATATCATTCATATCTCATATAAATGACATAAATGCCCTTAAAGTGAAATTGAACACTTCAATTTCATACCAAAACATTAACCCTTATTTTAACCCAGATTGAGCCAACCGAGGGACCTAATGAACCTACAGTGACGGGCTCCAATGATTCGAGATTAACCTGTCAAACTCTTTGACCCTGCTAAACAACATTACCTGCGGTAACACTCCACTATAGCCCGTAGTTGCACTCCCGTCAGTGCAGAATATTACGTGTCCACTGATATAACCAATGCCCATGAGTCGACCCTTCACAGGTTGTTCGTAGACATGGCTGGGTCAAATTACCGTTTTATCCCTGTGTCTACTTCTTGTTCCTTAAGTCCCCACTGCTCCTCTAATGAACAACATATTGTGATGGTCCAACCATACACAATACCCTCTCGGGCCAGTGAGAAGGTGGGCGCCCGTTGTCCAAGTCCTGGAGACACCACTTAAGGAAACAACCCCTCTAGTTTTCCTAAAGGCGGGAACGAGTGAATTCCATCTCGCGTAGTAAAGTTTCTAGCTCCCTACTTGGTCCTATCCGTGAGAAGATAGGCATATTGGGCGAGTAACTGTGACCACCCTCACCTGTACTAGTCAAAGGACAGACCCTCGCAGACAGGAGTCCGTAACACGCTCAGGATTCAGGTCGAGTCACTAATGGTCATGTACTATAGTATTAATGCTTACTGTCAACGGTGTTACATCAGTAGGTCTAATAATTCACGGTCCGGTCTTGTACAATCTCATTGCACAGGATGCCCCCACTCGCATGTCAACCACATGAACGATTCGGATCACCTCATTTGTATCTAATACAAAGGGGCCGCATCCACAGTGTATCCAGGATTAGGTCTCCAACCCTATCCATATACTGTAGATCCTTCGGGTCATTAACTCGAACGTGATCCTCCATGTGTGTCCACTACACACTGTTCAAGTTCTAGTTCTCTCATAAATTCAATGACCCTAGAGCTTAGTTTATTGGAAAAGTTTATAAATATTGTGAGACACAAAGTGATGAAATGAATAACTCTTATTAATTTCAAACAATATATTACAAACACGAGATTAGGACAAAAATCCCAACAGAAGGAGCTTGTGAAGAAAGTGTTCTTCAAAGGTAAATTCTTGTTGTCCTAAGTCGTAAAGCATGCTTAATATTTGTTATTTAGTTCTTGTTTTAGATCCATGTTACAAAATCATGAACACGTGATTCATAATCGCTTCCGCTACAGGATTCGATCCCTTCAATTGGTATCTAGAGCGCAAATTGTGTTCTTGATTCTGTTCTTGATTTATCAAGAACAAAGGTGGGATTTACTGATATCATGAGTTGTATGATCAGTTTGCGAATTAGATGTTTTGTTTTTGGCACCATAGATTTACATAAATTTTGTTGAATTGTTCAATGTAAGGGTCTATTATTTTGGGCATTTTATTTTGTAAATCGAGTTTATAAGTCCGTGTCTATAGAGACAAAGCAGTTGCTTAGAAGAACGAAGCAAAAACGAGTAAACACAGCGGAGACTGCTTGTTGTTTTATGTGCAGCGTTGCAACACTGTTCATCAACATTGCAACGTCGCGCTCGCGGATCAAGGCACGCGATAGAGGCAGTGTTGCAACGCTGGCATCAGCGTTGCAACGCCAAAGGTGTTTCGCAATGCACTCCAACGGGCAGAAACAGACAAGAAGCAGCGTTGCAATCCCGTATGCGTTTCATGAAGGAACCAACAAATGAAAAATCGTTTTGATTATATATATAAAATATAAAAACGTTTTATATTTATTTTTATTTAATATTATTAATTTTAATTAATATAATTAGACTATATTGATTAAAATTAATTTTAGGGTGCCAAAAATGGTCTAATTTTGCTATTTAATTTATGCAATTGTTGTATAATTATTGTAATGCATAATGCATGTTTTTATTTTAGATATCCCACCTTAGGTTAAACATTTCCATGCATCCTTCATAATATAAAGTGTTATATTATATAGTTTGCATGTATAATTAATATAAGATGTTATATTAATTTTTTTGGACAGCATTGACATGCATATTATTCATGAGATGAATGTGTTATGTATGTTCTATTATTCATGTGATGAATGATCAAGCACAATAACATATAGTTGCATGTCACCTAAAGTTAAATTCATTAGTTTTAAAATGTATAGAACATGAAATTAATAGACCTTAGATTATCTAGTTCTAATTAGATTAGAATTAGCAACCATGTAATTTATAAACAATGATTAAAAGAGGAACTCTGTCTAAAGAAGGTTCTATCTAGGCTGGGGCATTTAAGATGATGGAAACGAAACACCCTTACCTTGAAACTGACCTGGGAGTGAGTTTTAATCAGAGAGTTTATAAATTATAGTAGCATCAACGGGTTTATTAAGAGGTTAATAAACTAAAAATCCTAGGTTTAATATAAAGAGCTATATTAGCAAACTTAGGATAAAATCAATATAAGAGTTATATTGATAAGTTTAGGTAAAACCATTAGTCGGGTTTAACCTAGGTTAATTTCCTATAAAGATAAAGTATCTAGTGGGAAGAAAACTGTATATGATACATATAATTCCACCTACATCTCACCGGGGAAGTTCACACCGTGAGACTCATACTTGGCCTCGTGGCGCAAACGGGAGTGTCCCCATTCAGATGGTGTTTGTATGAGTCAATAGCAAGGTGAATGGAGAGGGTACTTATAGTGAGTGGGAGTAGGTTTAGTGAAAACAAAAATCTATGGTCTCTTCTGTCAGTTCACACCGTGAGATCACTACGATCAGCCTGCTAGTTTGGCATGGACCAGACAATCCCTTCGGAGGGTTTGATCATTGGTGATCGAACACAGTGGACACCCGAAAGGGATAAAGATTTCCTTCGTCTGTTTTCCAACCTAGTCCTCCCTTCGGTAGATTTTGTTGGATGGGGACTCTGAGGTCTAAAGACAGAGGGTTACACTCACAAGGTACATAAGAAGTGTATGTATCCTAAACAAATAATGGTAACTAAAGCCTATAGGAATAAGAGTTATTTTGGCATTAGGTTTTAGTAAAAAATGTTTTGATCTAGAGGAGGAGTTTTTTTTTTATTACCTTCGGTGTCATACACTCTAAACCTTTGGAGTATCATTGCAAATTATTAATAACCTAGGAATCATTAGATAATTAGCTAAAACGTGATTGGATTAGATAATTTTTTTTTGGCGAGAAACTTATACAAGTTTTTTTTTGTAAATTCCAGCAACATGTCTAGATCTATTATTTTCTTACTGAGTGCGGAAAAATTAACCGGAGAGAACATAATGACTTGGAAAAGCAAAATTAACACTATATTAGTAGTGGACGATCTTAAGTTTGTGCTGACTGAGGCGTCTCCTAAGGTGCCACGCTCGAATGCAACACGAAATGTTCGTGATGCATATGATTGATGGATCAATGCCAATGATAAGACCAAGGTCTATATGTTGGCAAGTATGTCTAACATATTAACTAAGAAGCACGAGGGCATGATGATCGCTAAAGAAATCATGGATTCGTTGTAGGGTATGTTTGGACAACAGACTACACAGACCCGACATAATGCCCTCAAGTATATATTCAGCTCGAGGATGCAAGAGGGTTCATTTGTTCGGGATCATGTCCTGGATATGATGGTACACTTCAACATCGCGGAGTCGAATGGTGCTTCCATTGATGAATCGAGCAAAGTCAACTTCTTCTAGAAACTCTTCCAGATAGTTTCTTGCAGTTTAGAAGTAATATTGTTATGAACAAGCTTACTTTTAATCTTACCTCCCTTCTGAATGAACCCCAAACCTTTCAGTCTTTGATGAAAATTCAGGTACAGAAAGGTGAGGCAAATGTTGCCAGTAGAAGTTATCACAGAGGTTCACCCTCTGGAACTAAATCAGTTGCTTCATCTTCTTCTAACCTAAAAGGGAAGAAGAAGAACATGAAAAAGGTTGGTAAAGGATAACGGGTTGATAAAGCTGCCACCCAAAAGGGCAAGAAGGTCAAGTTGCTGAAAAAGAAAAATGTTTTCACTGCAACGAGGATGAACACTAGAAACAGAATTGTCCAAAGTACCAGACCGAGATAAAGAAAGAAGGTAAATATGATTTAGTTTGTATAGAAGCATGCATAGTGGATAATGATAAAACTGCTTGGATACTTGATTCAGACGCCACTAATTAAGTTTGCTCTTCTTTTTAGGGAATTGATTCCTAGCAGCAACTACAGAAAGGAGAAATAACGCTCCGGGTTGAAAATAGAGATATCATCTAAGTTGTAGCAATTGACACAATGAATTTTTTGTTCGACAAGAAATATATGTTGTTAGACAATGTATTAGTGATACCAGGGTTTACTAGAAACCTTATTTCAATTTCTTGCCTCATAGAACAATGTATTTCTGTTTCGTTTTCTTTAAATGAGGTATTTATTTCAAAAAAGGTGGGGAAATATGTTCAGCCTCATTAGAAAATGGTTTGTATGTTTTGAGACCAAATTCAATCAAAACTGTTTTGAACACTAAACTATTTAAAACAACAAACACACAAACTAAGAAAAGTAAAATTTCTCCTAATGAAATTGCTCATCTTTGGCATCTTTGATTGAGTCACATTAACCTCAATATGATTGAGAGATTGGTAAAGAGTAAACTTCTGAATGAGTTAGAAGAAAATACTTTACCAGTATGTGAATCCTGCCAAGAAGACAAAATGACTAAAAGACCTTTTAGTGGAAAAGGTTATAGAGTCAAAGTACCTCTTGAGCTTATACATTCAGACCTTTGTGGTCCGATGAATGTTAAAGCCAGAGAAGGTTATGAATATTTCATCTCTTTTATAGATGATTATTCAAGATTTGGGCATATTTACCTAATGCATCATAAGTCTGAAGTACTTGAAAATTTCAAGGAATTCAAGGCTGAAGTTGAGAATCAATTAGGTAAAACAATTAGAACACTTTGATCCGATCGAGGTGGAGAGTACATGGATTTAAAATTCAAGAGCTATATGAATAAAACATGGAATTATATCCCAACTCTCAGCACCCGATATGCCTCAACAGAATGTCATGTCAGAAAGGAGAAATAGAACCTTGTTGGACATGGTTCGATCAATGATGAGTTATGCTCATCTCACTGATTCTTTTTGGGGTTATGCAGTAGAGACTGCAGTATACATTTTGAACACTGTGCCGTCAAAGAGTGTTTCTAAAACACCTTTTGAACTCTGGAAAGCACGTAAAGGTAGTTTATGTCATTTTAGAATTTGGGGATGTCCAACACATCTGCTTGTTACGAACCCAAAGAAAGTGGATTCACGTTCAAAATTGTGCCTATTTGTAGGCTACCCAAAAGAAACAAGAGGTGGATTATTCAATGATGCTAAAGAAGACAAGGTACTTGTGTTGACAAATGCAACTTTCTTAGAGAAGGACCACATCAGGGATCACAAACCAAGAAGTAAAATTGTGTTGAGTGAGTTAGACGAAACAACGACAAGGGTTACTAATAATGCTAGTACGTCAACAATAGTTTTTTTATACTAGATTTTCTAGTCAACAGTGTCCATCTCAAGAGTTGAGAGTGCCTCGACGTAGTGGGAGGGTTATAACACAACCTAACAATTATATGGGTTTATCTGAAACTCAAGTTGTCATACCAGATGACGATTGTGAGGATCCATTGACTTATAATCAAGCAATGGTTGACAAAGACAAAGACAAATGGGTCATAGCCATAGACCAAGAAATGAAGTCTAAGCACTTCAATTCTATTTGGGATCTTGTAGATAAACTTGATGGGGTAAAACTTATAGATTGTAAATGGATCTACAAGAGAAAGCATGGTGTAGATGGAAAGGTGCAAACCTTTAAAGCTAGACTAGTAGCAATGGTTATACCTAGGTTGAAGGGGTGGACTATGAGAAAACATTTTTGTCTGTTGCTATGGTAAAGTCTATCTGTATCCTACTTTCCATTGCCGCTTATTATGACTATGAGGTAAGGCAAATGGATGTCAAGAAAACATTCTTGAATGACAATCTTGACGAGAACATCTACATGGACCAACCCAAAGAGTTCATTGAACGAGGACAAGAGCAAAAGGTGTGCAGGCTTTAAAGGTCAATCTATGGACTAAAACAAGCCTCTATGTCCTGGAATATAAGGTTTGATGAGGCAATCAAATATTTTGGCTTTGACCAGAATGTTGAAGAACCTTGTGTATACAAGAAGATCATCAATAGTTCTGTCGCATTCCTAGTTCTATATGTGGATGATATCCTAATCATTGGGAATGATGTAGCTTATCTTACTCACATAAAGAATTCGCTAGCTACACAATTCCAAATGAAAGATTTGGGAGAAGCGCAGTTTGTTCTTGGGATCCAGATTGTCTGGAACCGCAAGAATAAAACCCTAGCATTGTCTTAGACATCTTACATTGACAAAGTGTTGTTGAGGTTTAAGATGCAAGACTCCAAGAAAGGCTTATTGCCTTTTAGATATGAAGTTCATTTATCTAAGGAAAAGTGTCCTAAGACACCTCAAGGAGTTGAGGACATGAGACAAATTCCTTATGCATCAGCTATTGGTAGCCTGATGTACGCCATGTTGTGAACTAGGCCAGACATATATTTTGCAGTTGGAATGGTCAGTAGATATCAATCCAATCCAGGACCTGAACACTGGACAATGGTTAAAACGATCCTTAAGTATCTTCGGAGAACAAGGAACTACATGCTTGTGTATGCGTCTAAGGATTTGATCCTTACAGGATACACAGATTCTGACTTTCAAACTGATAAAGATTCTCTGAAATCCACATCAGGGTCAGCATTTACTCTTAACGAAGAAGTTGTAGTATGGTGAAGCGTCAAGCAAGGATGCATCACTGATTCCACCATGGAGGTCGAATATGTAGCAGCTTGTGAAGTAGCTAAAGAGGTCATTTGGTTAAGGAAATTCATGTTAGATTTGGAATTTGTTCCAAATATGAGTTTGCCTATCACGTTGTATTGTGATAATAGTGGTGTTGTGGCAAATTCAAGAGAATCTCGAAGTCACAAGAGGGGTAAGCATATTAAGAGGAAATATCATCTCATCTGGGAGATCATGCATCGAGTAGACATGATCGTCACAAAGATAGCCTCCGAGCACAACATTGTTAATCCTTTTACAGAGGCTCTCACGGTTAAAGTATTTGAGAGTCACCTAGAAGGTCTAGGTTTACAAGTCTTCCCCAACTAGGGCAAGTGAGAGTATATTGTACACAGGGTTTAAATGTCCTAGTTTATTGTATTTTACATTATTGTAATGTTTAAATTATGTACTCCACAAGCTTTCGGTCAAGTAGGAGATTGTTGCGATATGTGCCCTAAACTTGTGTAATTTTAGTCAAATGAATAAAGAGTTATTTGATTTGATAAAATTATCTTCTCGCCTTATAAATCCAATAAACTAAGCTCCAAGGTTATAATGAATCTTGAACATCAGTGTAGTAGACTCTATTTGGATTGTGTTCAAGAGTATAACCTAAATGGTCTATGGAATAAGAATGAGCTTGAAAACCTTATTTTGGTAACACAATGGTTGCGACCCACTTTATAATTAGTACAAATGAGGTAATCCAACTCATTCATGTGGATGACATGCGAGTGGGGGCATTCTATATGAAGAGTTCATACAAGACCGGATCAAGAAATTATTAGTCTAACCAAGATAACACCGCAATGTATCACGACCGATAATTTATAGATGGTCATTGGTCACTCGACTTGAATCCTGAGCAAGTTAAGAACTCCTGCTTATAGGGGTTAGTCCTTAGACTAGTATGGGTGAGAGTGGCCTGTAGCCGACTCAATAAGCCTACCTTCTCAGGGTCAGAACCTCGTAGGTAGCTCGGGACTTAACTCTGCAAGATGAAATTCACTCATTTATAGACTAAGGAATTAGATAGGTTATTCCCTTAAGAACTAAGTCCAGGTCTTGAACAACGGGGTCGCACCCTCTAAACTAACTTAAGAGGGTATGAGTTTATGGTAGGACCATAGACTTGTTGTTCATTAGAGGATCAGTGGTGCTTAAGGATCAAAGAGGTAATCATAGGGGTAAAACGGTAATTTGGCCCAACTGTGATTACGAACAACTTCTAAAGGGTCGACTCATGGGAAATGATTATATCAATGGACACAATCTAATGTACAGTGAGGAGAGTGCAGCTACAAGTGTATAGTGCAGTGACTTGTAGTTAATGAATATTGATTAACCAAATCAAAATGTTTGATAAGTTAATCTCACATCATTGGAGCTCATGAACTATAGGTCTATTAGGTCCTTTCGTTTGCTCAACATGGTAACATTGAGTGTATAAACTTCGGAATGAAATTGAAGTGTTCAATTTCATATATGAGATTTTATATCAATTATATGTGATATAATTGATATAATATATGGTTTTAATGTTAATAAGATTCACAAATTGACTATATACTAATGAGAGAATGAAGGAGGTATAGGATTGTAATTTCTATCCTATTTCCCTATAAGTAGTTGCATAAGATGCAACTTTGAGTAAGATTTTCACACATAACATTATTTCTCTCAAAACCTCCACATCTCAACCTAAAGGAACCCACCTTCCTCCCTTACCTAGAGAACAACGAAGAAGATCTAGTGGTGTTCTTCACACGGTTCGGGTTTGCATTGTTGAGATCGTGATCGTTGGAGAAAGAGCTCGTGAAGAAAGTGTTCGTCAAAGGTAAATTCTTGTTGTCCTTAGTCGTAAAGCATGCTTAATCTTTGTTATTTAGTTCTTATTTTAGATCCGTGTAACAAAATCATGAACACGCGATTCACAATCACTTCTGTTATGAGATTCGATCCCATCAGGCTCGTGATTCTAATTGGCATCTTATCTGTGTGGGGTTACAACATTAGAAACAATGATGGAAGATCCAAGCTTTAGAGGTAGTTGTTATCCGTGCAGGCTTAGAAGTGCTTCAAAGTTCGGGCATCAATAGTTCAACATCGATTATAGTTGAGTCAGATTCTATGGAAGTTGTGAATGTTCTCTTAAATTCGAGTTCGGATATCTTTGAAACTAAATCTATTTTGGATGATATTCTGGATATTGCCTCATCTGGGCCCAAGATATCTTTTTCTTTTTATCCTAGAGTTTGTAATTATAAAAATTATATTCTCGCTTCATAAATCCAATAAACTATGCTCCAAGGTTATAATATATCTTGAACATTAGTGTAGTAGAGACTATTTGAATTTTGTTCAAGAGTATAACCTAAATGGTCTATGGTATAAGAACAAGGTTGGAAACCTTATTTTGGTAACACCATGGATGCGACCCACTTTGTAGTTAGTACAAATGAGGTAATCCAACTCATTCATGTAGATGACATGCGAGTGGGGGCATCTTGTATGAAGAGTTCATACAATACTGGACTTCACATTATTAGTCTTACCAGTATAATGTCGTTAACAAGATAAGACTAATAATTTATAGATGGTCATTGGTCACTCGACCTGAATCCTGAGCAAGTTAAGAACTCCTGCTTATAGGGGTTAGTCCTTAGACTAGTATGGGTGAGAGTGGCCTGTAGCCGACTCAATAAGCCTACCTTCTCAGGGTCAGAACCTCGTAGGTAGCTCGGGACTTAACTCTGCAAGATGGAATTCGCTCATTCCTAGACTAAGAAATTAGATAGGTTGTTCCCTTAAGAACTGAGTCCAGATCTTGAACAACGGGGCCCTGCCCTCTAAACTAGCTTAAGAGGGTTTGAGTTTATGGTAGGACCATAGACTTGTTGTTCATTAGAGGATCAGTGGTGCTGAAGGTGTTGGGGTTTGTGCCCTAAAACTCGTAGTTTGTAATTTTGTTCTAATTATTGTAATAAAGTGTTATTATTTCAATAAACAGTTATTGTTCGATATTACTTTTGTCTTAAACCCTAAATCCAATAAACTAAACATCCAAGGTTGTAATATGAATCTTTAACTGAATGTAGTGTACATATAAAGGATCTCGGTTAGAGATACAACCTAAAGGGTCTATAGTTAGGGGATAAGGTTTGGGTACGTTACCCTGGTAAAACTATGGATATGGCCCACTTTTTATATGATACAAACACTGTGATCCTAACGTGTTCGTGTAGATGACATGTGAGTGGGGATATCCTATGTAATGAGATTACATAAGACCAGACAACGAAATAGTAACCACTAGATGTAACTCCGTTGACTAGTTAGGTTTCTATTTCACTCGAATGACCTAGGCAACTTGATCTCAATCCTGAGCAAGTTACGAACTCATGTTCGAGAGGGATTGCCCTTTGACTAATATGGGTGAGAGTGGCCAGATTCGCCGACTCAATATGCCTACCTTATTGGGAACAAGACCGAGTGAGCGGCTGGGAACTTAACTTAGCAAGATGGAATTCACTTTTTCCCGCCTACTAGGGTAAGTAGAGGAATGTTTCCTTAAGTGGTGTCTCCAGGACTTGAACAAAGGGCCCGACCCTCTCATTGGCCCGAGAGGGACTCTGTTTGTTGGTAGGATCACAAACAAATTGTTCATTAGAGGAGCACTGGTACTTAAGGTACAAGATGTAACCCAGGTGTAAAATGGTAATTTGACCCAGCTGGTGTTACGAACATTCGTGAAGGATTGACTTGTTGTTATTGGTCAATATCGTTGGACACCGAAATATATCTGCAGTGAGAAGAGTGTAGCTGTAGGACTTTAGTGGAGTGTTCCTGCAGTTAACGAATGTTGATTGGGAGGTTAATGAGATTGACGGAGCAATCTCGTATCGTTGGAGCTTCTGATTTGTAGGTCCATTAGGTCCACCTTCTAGCTCGTAAAGGGTTCTTAAATCATTTGAATTTGAAATGTTCAAATTCATAAGGGAATAAACTTAATGTATATTAATACAATGTAATATATAGTTTAGGAACTATATATTATAAATTTAATGTGAATATGATTCATATTAAATTATGTGAGATAATTAAATATTTGAAAGAGTTCAAATATTAGATTCAAATGTGAATATGATTCATATTTGAAATCTATAAGTTAAAATTTAATGTGCATTAGATGTGCATTAAAACTATAGGTTAGAGGGAAAATTAATTAAATGTAATTTAATCTAAATTAAATATATGATATTTAATTTAATTTAATTAAATAAGATTTAATTGATTTATTAATTAATACGATTAATTATTAAATAAAAAATAAAAAAAGAGGGGAACGTGTGACACGTTCCCCACTTCCCTCCAACTCCCCATCGATAGGGTGTGAGGGAAGTTTTCCCTCTGTATGGTTTTTCTTCTCCTGGTGAGAAGAAATCAATTGGTCGATTACTTTTGAACTGACACAAGAATTCTCTCTCTCACTCTCTGCATTCCCAAAAACATTGTTCCAATTGTTGGAATTCTTTCCCACAAAGGGATAGGTCTAAGCACTCAGAGAATAGAAGGTTCTCTCTTTTGGTGGTGTCCTGTTGTAGAAGCAGAGAAGTAGAGAAGTTCCTGTGCTGCTGTAAAGCTTGGAGCAAAGAGTTGCTGAGGAAAATCTACAAAGGTATTCTTTTTTCCTTTTAGTTTAATGGTTAAACAAAATATGTTTGCATGTTATACTCCATGTCTAATTAGATTAGAAAATGCATGTTTATTCTGTTTTTATAATGTATCGGTTTTTGCTTTTCAACCAAAATGAACTTGCAAATTACGATTCCAAACACGTTTCTGCTGCTCAAGGGGATCAGATATCCATCATAAGGAACAAAAAGGTAATCACAAGGGTAAAGCGGTAATTTGACCCAACTGTGATTACGAACAACCTGTGAAGGGTCGACTCATGGCTAATGATTATATCAATGGACACAATATAATCTACAGTGAGGAGAGTGCAGCTACAAGTCTATAGTGGAGTGACTTGTAGTTTGTGAATATTAATTAACCAGATCAAAGAGTTTGATCAGTTAATTTCACATCATTGGAGCTCATGAACTGTATGTCCATTAGGTCCCTCCATTGGCTCAACATGGTAATATTGAGGGTATAAAGTTAGGAATGAAATTGAAGTGTTCAATTTCATATATGAGGTGTCATATCAATTATATGTGATATAATTGATATAATAGATAGTATTAATGTGAATTAGATTCACACATTAACTATATACTAATAAGAGAATGAAAAAGGGATAGGATGGTAATTTCCATCCTATTTCCCTATAAATAATTTCATAAGATGCAACTTTGAGACTATGTATTTGGTTATAACCCTAGAGTTCTCTCATTTTGTGTTGGAAAGAGTTTCAAACACATTTCTAAAAGATCTCCTCACCTCATCCTAAAAGGATCCCACCTTCCTCCCTAAACTAGAGAACAACGGAGAAGATCTAGTGGTGGATCTTCACAAGGTTCGGGTTCGTCAATGAGATCGTGATCGTCAGAAGAGGAACTCGTGAAAAAGGTGCTTTTCAAAAGTAAATTCAAAGGTAAATTCTTGTTGTCCTATCTTTAAAATGCATGCTTAATCTTAGAATTTAGTTCTTGTTTTAGATCCATGTAACAAAATCACGAACACGCGATTCACAATCGCTTCCGCTGCGGGATTCGATCCCTTCAATTACACCGTTAACTCCCTCATGCGAGCAGCTATTTTGAAGTCATTTATTAGGTTGGTTTCCTCCACTTCGGAGGAAGACCTTTGTGTTTTGTTTTCTAACTATCCCACTTGGGTTAGGTGTATTATTTCCTCTAATTGTTTTTTTTAAATTAAGTTTTAGTTTTTTTAAAAAAAAAAAACTTGATGGGAGATGGTTTGCATTTACAACATAATATTTTTGTCAAAAGCTATTGTAACGACTTTTATACATAATCGGTGGAAAATATATTCATGGAAAAAATTAAAAATGTCTTCTCTTATTATAACTCTTTTGGACAACTGCCAAATAACACTCTTCAAAATTTAAACATGTTCATCTATTAATTATCTTAATTAATTTTTCAAAAAAACTAAAAATTCTACCAATTTTAGTTCCTAAGATTTGAGCTTAACTCGAGGTTTTAAATGTGATACTTTATGCCTCATTTGATAACCATTTGGTTTTTAGTTTTTGAAAATTAAGCCTAAAAATACTACTTCTACCAATGAGTTTCTATATTTTCTTATCTATTTTGTACCTATGTTTCCAAAAATCAAGTTATGTTTTGAAAACTAAAAAAAGTAGTTTTCAACAACTTGTTTTTGTTTTTGAAATTCAGTTAGAAAATTAAATGATACTTAAATAAAGATTGAAACCATTGTAGAGAAAATGAAGAGAAATTGTGAAAAAATAAGTATAATTTTCAAAATAAAAAACTGAAAATTAAACCAAATGATTATCAAACGAGATCTTAATTTTTAGATTTAGGAAATAAGTCTAGATGGTCCTCAGGTGAAGCTAACTAAGAATTGACTAATGAAGAATTGATGTGGCATAATTGAACCAGACAATTTTTTATAATTTTATATTATTTTTGGTTCATCTTGCTTTTTCTTTCTCACTCTATTCTTTTCTCTTCTCGGCGAACTCCCCCTCCAACAAGTGCTTGTTATCTATCGTCTTCCACCAATTCTTGGTCAACCAAACGTTCAAAACCTATCAAACTACACTAACAACGAGCCTTCTCACCAATGAACAAATGGCTCTGTCTCTCATGCCTTAAAATGTGTCTGCTTTAATACAATGTAAATAAATTACGGATATCATCCTCAGAATTGAATTTCTAGTTCAAGTACCATATATATTATCGTTGTTTGGTCCTATTTAGAGAAAAAAAAACATGATTAGATTGAACTAAAAATAACAGAAACTAAAGTAATGAGAAAAATAAATGGAAAATATATCTTAGAGAGTTCATTTCATCAATCCGAATCATGATTTAATTAGACTAAATACAACAACAAACATGCAATATCTCATAAGTTAAGAATACTAAAGTCATAACTAACTCTTATAAGTACAATTTCTAAAGCAATTATGAATCTCTTGAATTTAGATTCACTTTAGTCATGTAACTGGCTATTCTAATTCACCTCTCTATAGCATAAGATTCAAGGACAAAAATATTCAATCCATGGCCAATAGATTAAAAGAATTGAGTAATTTGAGATGAATGGAAAACAAGCATTAATAAAGTACCAGCATTAATAAAGTATTCAACTAATTAAATCATGAAAGTTCAAGGGCCATATCAATTCCTAAGAACAAAGGATATAGTCACTCATGTTTATAAGATAGGCTAAAATCCATAACAAGACTACAAAAGTAAGGATAAAAGAACAAGTTAAGGATGGTGTGGCGACCACCCGTCCTCAATATGATCTCTACGATCATAAGTCTTGAAATTTCTTTTCTCAACTCCAAAATTGTCTCCTAGGTCTCCCAAGTTATAATTTTTTGTTTAGGTGAAAATCCCAAAGTCATTTCCCCTTAAAAACTTTCTGTAATAATAAACATATAGGAAAAGTCGAGATATTATGATAAGGCAAGATGCATTAATGGTTCAAAAATCACTCAAGTTTTATGCTTTCTTTGTATTCTTATATTTAGAATGCATGTTTTTTTAGAACTTTCAATCTACTTTCAATTAAATTGTGGAGAGTTCAAAATAATGAAATTAGGAACAAGTTCTCGTTACTTCTTGATCATCGATCAAAATTTTCTAAGTTAAATCCGTTTAGACTTCTCGGGGTTGTTTAACAATTTTTGTTATTGGGGTTATCTTATTACTGTTGTAGGGGTTCACCTAGTATAAAGGAGAATAATTGAGATAGTTCTTCTATCATTTGGAAGTCATGAAACACATAATAATCATCTTCAACTTTTCTAGTAAGACAAGATGCATAAATAGTTCCAAAGTTATGGTCATCTCTGTATAACTCCTTAATATGCTCAAATCCATGAATTTTTGCACTAGGAGAAGTAAAGAGATCGTACCTTCTTGACGATGCATCAGCCACAACATTGTTCTTACCTTGCTTATATTTGATAACGTAGGGAAATGTCTCAATAAACTCTACTTACTTTACATGCCTACGATTCAACTTACTTTGACATTTAAGATGTTTCAAGCTTTCATGATCAGTGTGTATCACAAACTCTCTCGACCATAGGTTGTCATATCTGCAACGTACAAACTAAAGCAAATAATTCTTTATCATAGGTAGGATAGTTCAATGTTGCCCCATTTAGTTTTTCACTAAAATACATTAAGGGGCTTCCATCTTGCATTAAAACAGAACTTATACCCAAACCTGTTGCATCACACTCAATTTCAAAAGTCTTATCAAAGTTAGGCGAGACAAGTAATGGTGCATTGGTTAATTTTCCCTTCAGTTCATTAAAAGATCTCTCTTGCATAACTCCACATTGAAGAACAATATTTTTTTTTTTCACTAAATCATTCAATGGTACAACTATGGTACTAAAATCCTTTATAAACCTTCTATAGAAACTAGCTAGACCATGAAACCTCCTAACCTCACTAGCATTTTCGGTGTTGGTCAATCCCTAATTACCTCAACTTTCTCATCATCTACTTCTGCTCCATTTCTAGCAACAATGAAGCCAAGAAAGCTAACCTTTTCAAAACAAAATCTACACTTATTAAAATTAGCAAAAAGTCTTTCTTTTCTATGTGTAATCAAAACTGACCTAGCTTGTTCCACATTCTCAAGCAAATTCTTTGTATAAATAAAAATATCATCAAAATAAAAAACAACATACTTCCTCAAATGTTCTCTAAAAACATGATTCACGAAGCGCATAAATTTACTAGGAGCATTAGTTAACCCAAAAGGCATAACAAGTCATTTGAACAATCCAAACTTAGTTTTGAAAGTTGTTTTCCATTCATCTCCTACATGCATTCTAATTTGATCATATCTAGATTTCAAATCAATTTTGTAAATAGAAAACCATGCAATTTATCAAGCATATTATCTAGCCTAGGAATAGGGTGACAATACTTTACAGTGATTTATTGATGGCTCTACAGTCCACACACATGCGTCAAGTTTCATCCTTCTTTGGCATCAATATGACCGGTACGGAACATTGACACAAACTTTCTCGTACATAGCCCTTCTCCATGAACTCCTCCACTTGCCTTTGAATTTCTTTTGTTTTAGTTGGATTTTGTCTATAAACTGACCTATTTGGAATGATAACCCTCGGAATGAAGTCTATTCGATGTGTTCATACCTCTAAGTGGAGGTAATTCTTTAGGTATCTCATCTTGGAACATGTCCTGAAATACCTTCAAAAGAGGTTAGGAAAAGAAAAATTATTATCGTTAGATACCAAATACCCTTCCTTGTACATAAGTACATGTTGGGGTTTGTGCCCTAAAACTCGTAGTTTATAATTATGTTCTAATTATTGTAATAAAGTGTTATTATTTCAATAAAGAGTTATTGTTCGTTATTTTGCCTTTGTTGTAATCCTAAATCCAATAAACTAAACATCCAAGGCTGTAAAATGAATCTTTAACTGAATGTAATGTACATATAAAGGATCTCAGTTCGAGATACAACCTAAAGGGTCTATAGTAAAGGGATAAGATTTGGGTACCTTACCCTGGTAAAACTATGGATGTGGCCAACTTTGTATATGATACAAACACTGTGATCCTAACGTGTTCGTGTACATGACATGTGAGTGGGGATATCCTATGTAATGAGATTACATAAGACCGGACCACGAAATAGTAACAGGTAGATGTAACTCCGTTGACTAGTTAGGTTTCTATTTCACTAGGATGACCTAGGCAACTTGATGTCAATCCTGAGTAGGTTACGAACTCATGTTTGCGAGGGATTTTCCTTTGACTAGTATGGGTGAGAGTGGCCAGATTCGCCGACTCAATATGCATACCTTCTTGGAACTTAGCAAGATGGAATTCACTCATTCCCGCCTACTAGGGTATGTAGAGGAATGTTCCCTTAAGTGGTATCTCCGGGACTTGAACAAAGGGCACGACCCTCTCATGAGCCCGAGAAGGACTCTGTTTGTTAATAGGACTACAAACAAATTGTTCATTAGAGAAGCACTGGTACTTAAGGTACAATATGTAACCCAGGGGGTAAAACAATAATTTGACCCACCTGGTGTTACGAACATTCGTGAAGGATTGACTTACTTTATTGGTCGATATCCATGGACATAGAAATATATTTGCAGTGAGAAGAGTGCAGCTGCGGGACTTTAGTGGAGTGTTCCCGGAGTTAATGAAAGTTGATTGGGAGGTTAATGAGATTAACCAATCTCGCATCGTTGGAACTTCTGATCTATAGGTCCATTAGGTCCACTTTCTAGCTCGTAAAGAGTTCTTAGATCGTTTTGAATTTGAAATGTTCAAATTCATAAGGGAATAAATTTAAAGTATATAGATAAGATATAATATATAGTTTTGGAACTATATATTATAAATTTAATGTGAATATGATTCATATTAAATTATATGAGAGAATTAAATATTTGAAATAGTTCAAATATTAAATTCAAATGTGAATGTGATTCATATTTGTAAACTATAGGTTAAATCTTAATGTGTATGAGATGTACATTAAAACTATAGGTTGAGGGATAAAATGATTAAATGAGATTTAATCATCATTTATAATATGTTATTTAATTAAATATGATTTAATTAAATTAATTAATTAATTGAGAACGTGTCACGATGACACGTTCCCATCACTCCCCATTCCCTTATCGATAGGCGGAGTTACCGCTGCTATTCTTCTTCTTCTCCAATGTAGAGATGTGAAGATTGATCGATGAAATTTTCTGCAATTTGGAATTGCTTCTGAAAAAGAAAATTCTCTCTCAAATTCCCTACATTCCAATTGTTGGCTCCTTCCCACAAAAGAGAGATCTAAGTGGAACTCAGAGCCATAGGAGGTTTTCTGTATGGTTTGTGTCCTGTTGGAGGAAAAGAACAGAGAAGTGTTCTTGTGTTGCTGATTTATTTTGGAGCAAGGAGTTCATGTGTTGAGGAAAAACTACAAAGGTAATGTATCTTCTTTTAGTTTAATTGTTAAACAAAACATGTTTGCATGTTAATTTCCATGTCTAATTAGATTAGAAATGCATATTTATTATGTTTTTCATCAATCTATTGGTTTTCGTTTTTCAACCAAAATAAGCTTGCAATTACGATTCCAAACTCGTTTTCGCTGCTCAAGGGGATTAGATCTCCACTAGTACAAATATTGGTTTTTAGGAAAACATTGCTCTTCTCACATCTTCCAATCTTGTCAAACAACTGACTTTCTTTCCTTTTTTTTTTTTCAATTTCATCTCTTTTTTCACTTTTTTCTCCACTTTTTTTTTCTCTTTCTTATTTTTCTCTATTTTTTCACTGATCTCCTTCTTTTCTTTCAATTTTTTTCTTCAAACTCCTTTCTCTTTTTCTCCAACTTTAATTGATCAGCAAATACATCTTCATAATGCAAAGGTACAAGAGTTGGAAAATAATACCTATTCAAATAACCATCATAGATGACCTTCTTATCGACCAAGCAAGATGTCACCAACATGCATAGGTAATACATCACATACAAGCTCATCTTTGTACTTTTCCAAAGTAAAAGAAATTAAAACTTAAGAAACGACCTTCATTATTCCACCATCATTGAGCCACTGAAACTTGTAAGGTTTAGGATGGTGTTGAGTTGGAATTTGCAACCTTTTGATCAAGATTGTACTTACTACATTCGTGCAACTTCCACTATCAATAGCAAGACTACAAGGAGTCCCATTAACTAAACACCGTGTGTGGAATAGGTTGTCTCTTTGTTATTAACATCATTTTCCTTAACTTGAGTGTTAAGAAGTTTTCTTGTAACAAGTGTCAAATGACTGTCATCTTCCAATTCCTCCTCATGCTCTTAGAATTCATCTCTAATTAGCTCATCTTGGTCACTTTCCTCACCTTCCGTAACAACCTCTCCATTCTTAATTATCATAACTCTCTTGTTTGGGCAGTCATGGCTAATATGACCAATCCCTTGACATTTCCAACATTTGATCTCCCTATTTCTCTCTCGGACCTCTTTAGATCCCTCCACCTTTTCCATGCCCTTGGAGCTCTCGGGCTTGTCCTTTTTGTCAAGCTCGTACTTTCCTCTAGGTTTGAAATATGCATTCCAAGCATTAGTAGAAAATGAAGTAAATTTAGAAGAATTATACCTCATGGAATTCTTCTTCTCCCAAGCTAATTGACTTTCAATCTTGACAACAAGGTGTAACAACTCTTTTATATAAAAATAAGTTTGTCTATCCACTTGAGGAGCCAATGGTCGATTCAACCCGCCAAGGAACCTAGCCATTATGTCCTCCTCATCTTCATCAATGTCAACTCTATTCATAAGGGCCTTCATTTCATTGTAATAATCTTCCACACTATTAGATCCTTGTTGCAAAGCATAGAGTTTTTGCTTGAGTTCTAGGGAATAATGCTTAGGACTGTACCTCTTCCTTGTTAAGGCCCTTTAGTTCCTCCCAAGTTTCAATTGGTTCCTTATAGTTTCACCTCATTCTAATTTCAATGATGTCCACCAAATATTCGCATAATCACAAAATGAAGGGAATTGAATCCCAAGCAGAAGCGATTGATCGCATATGGACTTAAGTGTGCAACATAGATTTGCTCAAAAACAAAAAAAAGCTAGGCTAAGCATGCTAATTTGAAAACATAAATGATTTAGAACCTTACCTTTGAAGAGCGATTCTTCAAGTGGTTCCTCATCGTCTACGAGCTCCTCTTTTCTACCAACGAATTCTCGAATACCACCAAAAGACCTTCACGGTTGTTCCCTAGGAGACGGAGAGAGGTGGGATCTCCTTTTAGTTTATGGATGTATTTTGGAGAGAACTTGAGAGAACTCTTGTGTTTGCTTTGGACGCAAAACCACACAAATGGTTCGAGTGACCTAAAATGCATCCAAAAGGATGCTTTTATAGGCAATTTGGGTGGAGACAAAATCTCCACCTATCTTGCCATTAAGTCCACATATTATGCATAAATGCATAATATAAGGTGTCAAACACCTTATTTTATGAATCATATTCACATAATGTGGAGAAAATTGGATTCAAATAAGTCCAATGTCATCTCTCAAATATTCTACCATTAGTTGTGTCCTAATTCCATAATTAGACATAATTAAGTTCAATATGAATCATATTCACATTGAACTATATATTATATCAATCATATCACATATAATTGATATAATCTTTAAATTTGAACTTGAACATTTCAAATTCATTCCAAAACTTTATGCCCTCTATTAATTCCATGTTCAGCTAACCGAGGGACCTAATGGACCTACAGATCATGAGCTCGAACGATACGAGATTGACTAATCAAACTCATTGATCCCGTCAATCAACATTCGTCAACTAAGAGTCACTCCACTAAATACTCGTAGTCGCACTCTCCTCACTGTAGGACAAGTTGTGTCCATTGATTTAACCAAGGCCCATGAATCAACCCTTCACAGGTCGTTCGTAGTCACAGCCGAGTCGAATTACCGTTTTACCCCTCTGACTACTTCTTGCACCTTAAGCACCATTGATCCTCTAATGAACAACAAGTTTATGGTCTGACCATAAACATTATCCCTCTCGGGTTAGTAAGAGGGAGGGGCCCCATTGTTCAACACCTGGATATAGCTCCGAAGGAAATAACCTATCTAGTTACCCTGGAACGGGGAACGAGTGAATTCGTTCTTGTGAAGTTGAGTCCCCAGCTCCCTACAAGGTTTCATCCCTGAGAATGTAGGCATATTGAGTCGGCAACTCATGCCACTCTCACCCGTACTAGTCAAGGGATAATCCCCAGCAGACAGGAGTTCGCAACTCGCTCAGGATTCAGGTTGAATCACTATTGGTCATCGTTGAATCATTAGCCCTAACCTATCAACGGTGTTACTGAATTAGTCTAACAATTCTTGATTCGGTCTTATACAAATTCATTGGACAGGATGCCCCCACTCGCATGTCAACTACATTAACGAGCTGAATTGCCTCGTTTGTATCAAATACAAAGTGGTTTGCATCCATACTGTTAATAGGATAAGGTTCCCGACCTAATCCATCTACTATAGACCATTTGGGTGACATTCTAAATGTGACCCTGGAGCTTAGTTTATTGGATTTAAATTTGTAATTGCGAAAATACAAGTTTAAAGGAAAAATAACAACTTCATTCATTTTCTCAAATAATTACAAATACACGAGTTTAGAGCATGAATCCCAACAAACTCCCACTTGTCCTAAAGCTAGTGGAGTACATAAAACATTACAATAATGCAAATACAATAAACTAGGGCATTGAATACCCTTTGATACAATACTTCACTTGCCCTAGTCATGTTCTAATGTGTAAACTTAGAGTTTCTAGGTGACCCTCGAACACCTTAGTCGTGAGAGTCTTTGTAAACGGATCAACAACGTTGTGCTCCGATGCTATCTTCGTGACGATCACGTTTCCTCGGTGCACAATTTCTCATATCAAGTGATACTTCCGTTCAATTTTCCCCTTTTATTACTACGAGGTTCTCTCGAGTTGGCCACGACACCGCTGTTATCACAATAAAGGGTGATTGGGAGGTTCATATTTGGAACAACTTCCAAATCAGTCATGAACTTCCCAAGCCATACTGTCTTTTTAGTCGTTTCACAAGTTGCTACATACTCAGCCTCAATAGTGGAGTCAGCAATGCATCCTTGTTTGATGCTTTGCCAGACTATTGCCCCTCCATTAAGAGTAAACACTGACCTCGAAGTGGATTTCCTAGAATCCTTATCGGTTTGGAAGTCAGAGTCCGTGTATCCTGTAAGGATCGGATCCTTAACCCCACACACGAGCACATAGTTCCTCGTTCTCTAAGATACTTGAGGATTAATTTTACCGCAGTCCAGTGATCTAATCCTGGGTTGGATTGATACCTATTGACAATCCAAACTACATAATAGATGTCGGGTCAAGTACACAACATGGCATACATGAGGCTACCTACAACTGATGCATAAGGGACTCGCTTCATATCCTCAACCTCTTGAGGTGTCTTAGGACATTGTTCCTTAGACAAGTGAACCCCGTGTCTGAAAGGCAATAAACCCTTCTTGGAGTTTTGCATCTTATATCGAATCAACATTTTGTCGATGTACGATGCTTAAGACAAGGCTAGTATTTTGTTCTTGCAGTTCCGGACAATCTGGATCTCGAGAACGAACAGCGCTTCTCCCAAATCTTTCATTTGGAATTGCGTAGCCAGCCAGTTTTTAACGTCAGTCAGGAATCCTACATCATTCCCAATGAGTAGGATATCATCCACATACAACACTAGAAAAGCGACAGTACTGTTGATTATCTTCTTGTATACACAAGGTTCATCAACATTTTGATAAAAGCCATAAGATTTGATAGCCTCATCAAACCTTATATTCCAAGACCTAGAGGCTTGTTTCAACCCATAAATGGGTCGTTTCAGCCTGCAAACCTTTTGCTCATGGCCTTGCTGCATGAACCTTTTGGGTTTGTCCATGTAGATGTTTTCGTCAATATTGTCGTTCAAAAAGGCCTTCTTGACATCCATTTGCCATACTTCATAGTCATAATATGCAGCAATGGCAAGAAGGATCCGTATAGACTTAATCATGGCAACAGGAGAAAAGGTTTCCTCATAGTGAACCCCTTCTCGCTGGGTATAACCCTTTGCCACGAGTCAAGATTTGAAGGTTTGTACCTTCCCATCTACACCACGTTTTATCTTGTAGATCCATTTTCAACCTATGGGCTTAACCCCATCAGGTTGATCCACAAGATCCCAAATGAAATTGAAGTACATAGACTCCATTTTCTGGTCCATGGCTTTTATCCATTTGTCTTTGTCAATGTCATCCATTGCTTGATCATATGACAATGGGTTCTCGTAGTCACCACTAGATGTGACAACTTGGGTTTCAGTTAAACCCATGTAACGGTCATGTTGTGTAACAACCGTCCCACTACGTCGAGGCTCTCTCAACTGTTGAGATGGACAACTTTGACTGGACGAGCTAGGGTCAACAAGTTTTGTTGGTTTCTTAGTATTTTCAGTAACTTTTACTTGCATACTGTCTAACTCTTTTAACACGATTTTACTTTTAGGCTTGTGATCCCTTATGTGGTCTTCCTTAAGAAAAGTGGTGTTTGTCGACAAAGGCACCCTATTTTCTTTAGGATCGAAAAATACTCGTTTCTTTAGGGTAGCCCACAAACAAGCATAATTTTGAACGAGGTTCCAATTTCTTCGGATTTGTCACTAGCACATGGGTTAGACATCCCCAAATTCTGAAATGACATAAACTTCCTTTACGTCCTTTCCAAAGTTCATAAGGTGTTTTAGAAACACTTTTCGAAGGAACATTGTTCAAAATGTATACTGTAGTCAAGGAGATGAGCATAACTCATCATCGATCGAACCATGTCTGATAGGGTTCTATTTCTCCTTTTTGATACACCGTTTTGTTGTGGCATACAAGGTGATGAGAGTTTGGACGTTATTCCATGTTCTATCGTATAGTCCTAGAATTCATGATCCTTGTACTCTCCACCTCGATCAGATCGAAATGTTTTGATGGATTTACCTAAGATTCTCAGCCTCAGTTTTATATTCCTTGAACTTTTCAACTGCCTCAGATTTTGATGCATTAGGTGAAGGGAATAAGAATCCCAGCGTAGCGGAAGACGATCGAATCGTCGTGCTATCGTTATGCTACTCGATTTTATTAAAATTGTTCTAACTCTTAGAACTAGGCTAAATATACATAATATGGAAAGAAAAACACAGCAAGTACTAGAACACTTACTTGTTGAAGACGTGCTTCGATTTTTCCTTTCCGGTCACGAACTCTTCGTGTTCTCCCAACGATCCCGAACTTCTCGAATTCTCTCGATCAAGAACGAACACCACCCTTTGGAATCTCGGTTGTTCTTCTTATTGATGAAGGAAAGTTGTGGGACTTTCTTTGTTTTGGAGAAGGGAGGAGAAGAAATTTGAGAGGATTTGAGAGAGTATTGAATCTCTTCTATTTGGTGAAAATCTAAAAAAATGAGAGAATGCCTTACTTTCCTTCGTGCAAGAAGGCTTTAAATAATGGAAAATGATGGAGTTAAAATCTCCACATTATTACCATTTTACCACAACCATAGGTTATTCAAATCATATTTGCATAACCATATAATATAAGATATCTCATATCTCATCTTACAAATCATATTTGTATAATTGTGGATTTATTAAATTGAATCACATTCAATTTAATTTCTCTCAATTAATTTCTCCAATTAGCCTTAATTCAACAATTAGGCTAACCTATAGTTTATTATGAATCTCATTCACATTAAACTATATATTCTATCATTCATATCTCATGCAAATGACATAAATTCCCTTAAGTGAAATTGAACACTTCAATTCACACCAAAACATTAACCCTTCTTTTAACCCAGTTTGAGCCAACCGAGGGACCTAATGGACCTACAGTGACGAGCTCCAATGATCCGAGATTAACCTATCAAACTCTTTGACCCGATTAATCAACCTTCATTGCTACGATAACACTCCACTAAAGCCCGTAGCTGCACTCCCGTCAGTGCAGAATATTACGTGTCCACTAATATACCTAATGCCCATGAGTCGACCCTTCACAGGTTGTTCGTAGACACTTTTGGGTCAAATTACCATTTTACCCCTGTGTCTACTTCTTGCTCCTTAAGTCCCCACTGCTCCTCTAATGAACAACAACGTTGTAATGGTCCGACCATACACAACAACTCTCTCGTGCCAGTGAGAGAGTGAGCGCCCGTTGTCCAAGCCCTGGAGATACCACTTAAGGGAACAACCCTTCTAGTTTCCCTAAAGGCGGGAACGAGTGAATTCCATCTCGCGTAGTTAAGTTCCCAGCTCCCTACTTGGTTATGTCCCTAAAAAGGTAGGCATATTGGGCGAGTAACTGTGACCACCCTCATCAGCACTTTCGTCAAAGGACGGGACCCACAGACAGAGTCCGTCAGTAACACGCTCAGATTCGTGTCGAGTCACTAATGGTCATCTCACGAAGTTATTAGTCCTCTTCTTGTCAGCGGTGTTACATCGAGTGGGGTCTAATAATTCACGACCCGGTCTTGTACAATCTCATTGTATAGGATGCCCCCACCCGCATGTTAACCACATGAACGAGTCAGATCACCTCGTTTGTATCTTAATACAAAGCGGGTCGCATCCATAGCGTATCCAAGATTAGGTCTCCAACCCTATCCATATACTGTAGACCGTTTAGGTCATTTACTTGAACGTGATCCTCCCTGTGTGTCCACTACACACCGTTCAAGTTCTAGTTCTCTCATATATTCAATGACCCTGGAGCTTAGTTTATTAGTCAAAGTTTGTATAAAATGCGAGACACAAAAATAATGAAATGAATAACACTTTATTAATTTCAAATGTATATTTACAAACACGAGATTAGGACAAAAATCCAAACATTAGGCATATGTATCCATATCTTGAATAGTCATCTATAAAAGAGATGAAGTATTCATACCCACCTCGGGCTTTAACACTCATCGGACCACAAAGGTCTGAGTGTACAAGCTCCAAGGTTTCCTTGGCTCTATAACTTTTTCCACTAAAAGGTCATTTGGTCATTTTTGCCTTCAAGGCATGATTCGAATACAGGTAGAGAATTTTCTTCTAACTCATTTAGAAGTCCGTTCTTCACCAAACCCTCAATCCTATTGAGGTTTATATGACCGAATCATAGATGCCAAAGATAGGCATTTTATTTAGGAGATACTTTTTGCTTTTTATTAGTTCGCGTATTTGTTGTTCTAAATAATTCAGTGTTTAAAATAATTTTAACTGAATTAGGCCTTAAAACATACAAATTATTTTCAAGTAGAGCTGTATACAATTCAAAACCTTTCAATGAACTAAACGCTTTATTAAATTGAAACGAAATTGAAATACATTGACTAATAAGGCAAGAAACAGAAATGAGGTTTCTAGGAAACACTGAAACTATATACACGTTATCTAATAACTGTTGGGATGTTTTGTCCTAATCTGGTGTTTGTAAATTACTATTTGAAATTAATAAAAAGTTATTCATTTCATCATTTTGTGTCTCGCATTTAATACAAACTTTGACCAATAAACTAAGCTCCAGGGTCATTGAATATATGAGATAACTAGAACTTGAATGGTGTGTAGTGGACACACAGGGAGGATTACGTTTAAGTTAATGACCCGAACGGTCTACAGTATATGGATGAGGTTGGAGACCTAATCTTGGATACACTGTGGATGCGACCCGCTTTGTATTAAAATACAAACGAGGTGATCTGACTCGTTCATATGGTTGACATGCGAGTAGGAGCATCCTGTACAATGAGATTGTACAAGACTAGGAGCATCCTGTACAATGAGATTGTACAAGACCGGACCGTGAATTATTAGACCTACTGATGTAACACCGTTGACAGTAAGGACTAATAACTTCGTAGATGACAATTAGTGACTCGACCTGAATCCTGAGCGTGTTACGGACTCCTGTCTACGGGGGTCTGTCCTTTGACTATCTTCTTAGGGACAGGACCAAGTAGGTAGCCGGGAACTTAACTACACGAGATGGAATTCACTCGTTCCCGCCTTTAGGGTAACTAAAGGGGTTGTTCCCCTAAGTGTTGTCTCCAGGGCTTGGACAACAGGCGCCCACCCTCTCACTGGCCCGAGAGGGTTGTTGTGTATGGTCGGACCATAGCAACGTTGTTTTTATTCATTGGAGGAACAATGGAGACTTAAGGAGCAAGAAGTAGACACAGGGGTAAAACGATAACTTGATCCAGCAATGTCTACGAACAACCTGTGAAGGGTCGACTCATAAGTATTGGTTATATCAGTGGACACGTAATATTCTGCACTGATGGGAGTGCAGCTACAGGCTTTAGTGAAGTATTACAATAGCTAATGAATGTTGATTAACTGGGTCAAAGAGTTTGATAAGTTAATCACGAATCATTGGAGCTCGTAGCTGTAGGTCCATTAGGTCCCTCGGTTGGCTCAATCTGGGTTAAAAGAAGGGTTAATGTTTTGGTGTGAATTGAAATGTTCAATTTCACTAAAGGGCATTTATGTAATTTATTTGAGATATGAATGATATAATATATCGTTTAATGTGAATAAGATTCATAATAAACTATAGGTTAGCCTAATTGTTGAATTAGGGTAATTGGAGAAATTAGGTTGAAAGATATTAAATTGGATGTGATTCAATTTAACAAATCCACAATATTGCAAATATGTTTTGTGATATGAGATATGAGATATCTTATAATATATGGTTATGCAAATATGATTTGAATAACCTATAGTTGTGGTAAAATGGTAAATAGGTGGAGATTTTAACTCCACCTATGTCCATTATTTAAACCCTTCTTATAAGAAGGGTTGTATGCCATTTCTCTCATTTTGGATTTTCACAAAAAGAAGAGATCAATTCTCTCTAAGATTACCTCTAACTTTCTCATCTCAAGAACCAAAACACCAAGTTCCCACAAACTTCCTTCTTCCAAAAGAAGAACAACCGAGAAGCCGAAGGGTGGTGTTCGTTCTTGTTCGAGAGAAGGGTTCGAGATCGTTGGGAGAACACGAAGAGTTCGTGAACGGAAAGGAAAAATCGAAACACGTCTTCAACAAGTAAGTACATACTGATTTTTCTTTTCATTTAATGTATGTTTAGCCTAGATTTAAGAGTTAGATCAATTTTAATGAAATTCAAATGCACAACAACACCGCAACGATTCTATCATCTTCCGTTGCGTGGGAGTTTCATTCCCTTCAAATGGTATCAGAGCTATACGTTGGTTCGATGTTGTGCACTGTTTTTCGTTGAAATTAGGTGGGTATAGCCTTAATTTATGAGATAAATTGTTGGTTTGCAATTATGGATGTTTTCGGTTTTGGCATTAGTTTAGATTTACAATTTATGTTGATTTGATCAATGTAAAGGCGCGTTGTTTTTAGGCATTTTGTTGTAAATCGAGACTGTAAGTTTGAGTCGTTCGTGGCAAGAGTTGCTGTGAAGAAATCGGAGCGGAAACGGGCGAGAAACGAAGAAGAACAGCAAGAGGCGCTTGTTGTTCTGTCGATAGCATTGAAACGCTGTTCATCGGCATCTCTACGCTGCAATTGCGGGCTGAGGCTTGGCTGCAGAGCAGCGTTGCAACGCCGAGGCGTGGAGCGCGCGAGGCGCAACACTGAGCACTGCAGCGTTGCAACGCTACCCACGGCGTTGCAACGCTACGTGTGTTGAGGGCAGTTCCAGCGCCAAGTTCGCGAAAGACGTGGGCATGTTTAGCAGTTCAGCTTCTTGGGCTTAATTAAATTGTTTTTTAGTTTTGTTTTATATGTAAAATGTATTTAATTGTTTTTATTTAATTTATTTTATTAAATAATATTAATATAATAGTTATATTATTATTATTTAATTAAATAAATGCCCCTAGGTGCCAAAACCGGTCCATTTTTGCTATTTAATTATTTTATGCATGTGATGTATGATTTAATTAATTTCTATGTGCATAATGTATGACATATAGATTTAAAATCCCACCTTAGGTTAAACATTTCATGCATCATTTATATTATAAGAGTTATAATATATAGTTTGCATGATAGGTTATATTATAAGAGTTATAATGTAATTAAATGCATGTTTTAATTTAATAATATAAGTGTTATATTTTTAGATTAAAGTATGCTCATGCATTTTAATTTCATGAGATGAAATATTTATTTTGTTACAGTATATAGCTATTCATGTGATGAATGATCAAGCACTATAACATAGAAATGCATGTAACCTAAGTTAATTATTAGTTTTAAAGTGTTTAGAACTTGAATAATTAGACTTAGGTTTTCTAGTTCTAATAAGATTAGAATTAGGAAATCAAAGTATAGTCTTTGAATGGTGACTGATTAGTAACTCTGTCTAAGGAAGATTTTGTCTAAGGCTGGGGTATTTAAGTTGACGCTTGCGGAACACGCTTACCTGGAAACCGACCTGGGAGTGAATTCGGTCCGGAGATTCTTAGATTATACTTATCGTGAGTGTCGTTAATTAAAAGTGTACTCACATAGACCTAAGAAATAATGTGATTATAAACTTAGGCTAAATATCATATAAGAGTTATATTTGTAGACTTAGGTAAATTTTATCCGGTTTATCTAGGACAATCCCGAAATTTATAAAGTGTTGAGTGGGGGAAAATATAGTGTATGACATACATTTAATTTCTGACCACAAATCTCTTTAAGTCCGCACTGTGAGATCCATACTCGGCCTCGTGGCGCAAATGGGAGCGTCCCCCTTCGGATGGTATTTGTATGGGTCAATATCAACGTGGATGGAGAGAGTACTTATAGTGAGTGGGAGCGGGACCTGTGAAAACGGGACCCACGGTCTCTTCTTTCGATTCACACCGTGAGACCCCTATGATCCGCCTGCTAGTTTGTCCTGGACAAGACAATCCCTTCGGAGGGCCTTGATCATGGGAGTCGAAACACCGTGAATTTCCGAAAGGGATACAGTTTCTTTGTTAGTTTTTCCTTCGTGGTTCACCCTTCGGTGGCTATTGTTTGGACAGATACTTCGAAACATAAAGATTGAGGGTGACACTCACAGAATTCGTTAAGTGTTAATGAATTCGACCAAATAATGGTAACTGGACGCCTAATGGAATAAGAGTTATTATGGGATTAGGGTTTGGTCGAGAAAGTCTTGTCCTAGAGGGGTGTTTCTGTTCACCCTTCGGTAGCAGTCATTCTAAACCTTTAGGATATCATTCCAATTTTTAAATGACCTATGGATCATAGGATTAAATTTTGCTAAAACTTGATTGGTTTCAAAAGTTTAATGCGAGACTGACACAAAATTTATTTGATTTTTTCAGCTAAAAATATGTCTAGCTGAATAATAGCTTTACTAGCTTCCGACAAACTAGTGGGAGATAACTTCCAAACTTGGAAGAATAATATCAACACGATCTTAGTAACTGACGACCTGAAGTTCGTGCTTACTGAGGAGTGTCCTCAGTTGCGGAGTTCGACTGCATCACGAAGTGTTCGTGATACTTACGATCGATGGATCGGGGCCAATGAAAAGGCCAAGGTCTACATAATTGCCAACTTATCTGAAGTTTTGGCAAAGAAGCATGAGTTGATGGTCACCGCAAAGGAGATCATGGATTCGTTGCAGGACATGTTTGGACAACAGTCCTTTCAAGTCAGGAACGATGCACTCAAACACGTCTTTCAACGCCCGAATGAAAGAAGGGTCGTCTGTCCGAGAACATGTTCTAGACATGATGACCCACTTTAATTTGGCGGAGATGAACGGAGCTTCGATCGACGAGTCGAGCCAGGTCATATTTATTTTGAAGACTCTTCCGAAGAGTTTCTTTTAGTTTCGTAGCAACGTTGTTATGAACAAGATTAGCTACACTCTGACTACCCTCCTCAATGAGATACATAATTTTCAGTCCTTGATGAGGATCAGGGCACCGGAAGCTCAGGCAAATGTTGCCTACAGGTCTTATCACAAGGGTTCGACCTCTGGGACTAAACCTATTGCTCCTTCACGCCTGAAAGGGAAGAAAAAGATGAAGAGAGGTAAAGCTGACCGAGCTGCCGCCCAAAAGGACAAGAAGGTCAAGTAAGTTGCAGAGAAAGGAAAGTGTTTCCACTGCAATGGGGATGGCCACTGGTAGAGAAACTGTCCCAAGTTCCTTGCCGAGAGGAAGAAACAAGGTAAATGTTATTTACTGGTAACTGAAACTTGTTTAGTGGAGAGTAATGACTTTGCCTGGATTTTAGATTCAGGCGCCACGAACAACGTTTGTTCTTCTTTTCAGGGAATTGATTCCTGGCAGCCGCTGCGAGAGGGTGAGGTGACTCTACGGCTTGGATCCGAGGAGATAGTCTCTGCTGCAGCCATCGACAAAGTGAAGCTCTATTTTGGCAGGAATTTTTTTTTGTTGGACAATATGTATATAGTCCCAGGGTTTACTAGAAACCTTGTTTCTATTTCCTGTCTCATTAAACATTGTATTTCAATTTTCTTTGATTCTAATAAAGCGTTTATTTCTTTCAAAGGCAATTTGATTTGTTCAGCTTCACTTGAGTGTAACTTGTATATTTTAAAGCCAAATTCGGTCAAAAGCGTTTTGAATACTGAATTGTTTAAAACTGCAGAAACACGAACTAAGAGAGTTAAGGTTTTTCCAAAAGAAAATGCCCATCTTTGGCATCTAAGGTTAGGCCACATTAATCTCAATCGGATTGAAGGACTAGTGAATAGTGGACTTCTAAGTGAATTGGAAGAAAACTCTTTACCAGTGTGTGAGTTATGCCTCGAAGGCAAAATGACCAAACGTCCTTTTAGTGGAAAAGGATATAGAGCCAAGGAGCCCCTTAAGCTTATACATTCTGACCTCTGTGGTCCGATGAGTGTTAAACACGAGGTGGTTATGAATACTTCGTTTCTTTCATTGATGATTATTCGAGGTATGGGTATATTTACCTAATGCATAGAAAGTTTGAAATTCTTAAAAAGTTCAAGGAGTATAAGACTGAGGTTGAGAACCTGTTAGGTAAAACCATAAAAACACTTCGAGCGGATCGAGGTGGAGAGAATATGGACACTAAATTCCAAGACTATATAATAGAACACAGAATTACGTCCCAACTCTCAGCACCTGGTATGTCACATCAGAATGGTGTATCAGATAGGAGAAATAGAACCCTGTTGGACATGCTTTGGTCAATGATGAGCTATGCTCGTCTCTCTGATTTCTTTTGGGGTTATGCAGTGGAGACTGCGGTGTATATTTTGAACAACAATCCATCGAAGAGTGTTTGTGAAACACCTTTCGAACTCTGGACTGGTCGTAAAGGTAGTTTACACCATTTCAGAATTTTGGGATGTCCGACCCACGTGTTGGTGTCAAACTCGAAGAAATTGGAACCTCGTTCAAATTTGTGCCTATTCGTAGGTTACCCAAAAGAGACCATAGATGGTCTGTTTTTCGATCCTAAAGATAATAGGGTGCTTGTATCGAAAAACGCCACTTTCCTTGAGGAAGACCATATCAGGGATCATTGACCTAGAAGCAAAATCGTATTAAACGAAATGGACAGTACATCAGCAAGAGTTGCTGATGAGGCTAGTACATCAACAATTGTTGTTGATCCTAGCACGTCAAGTCAAGTCCGTTCCCAAGAGTTGGGAATGCCTCGACGTAGTGGGAGGGTTGTGAGACAGCCTGAATGTTACATGGATTTAGCTGAAACCCAAGTCGTCAATCCTGATGATGTCTGCGAGGATCCATTGACTTATGATCAGGCTATGGCTGATGTTGACAAGGACGAATGGATTAAAGCTATGGACCAGGAAATGGAATCGATGTACTTCAATTCTGTCTGGGAGCTTGTGGATCAACCGGATGGGGTAAAACCTATTGGTTGCAAATGGATTTACAAGCGTAAACGTGGCGTAGATGAGAAGGTGCAGTCCTTCAAAGCACGACTAGTGGCAAAGGGTTTTACCCAGGTTGAAGGAGTTGACTATGAGGAAACCTTTTCATCTGTTGCCATGGTAAAGGCGATCAGGATCTTTCTTGCCATTGTCGCGTATTATGACTACGAGGTATGGCAGATGGATGTCAAGACCGCCTTTCTGAATGGCAACCTTGACGAAACCATCTACATGGACCAGCCCAAAGGGTTCATTGTCCAAGGCCAAAAGCAAAAGGTTTGCCATCTTCATAGGTCTATTTATGGACTGAAACAAGCCTCGAGGTCTTGGAATATAAGGTTTGATGAGGCCATCAAATCTTATGGCTTTCATCAGAATGTTGACGAACCTTATGTTTACATGAAAATCGTTGACAAAACTGTCGCATTCCTGATATTATACGTAGATGATATTCTTCTCATTGGGAATGAGGTAGAATTTCATACTGACGTAAAGAAGTTGCTAGCTTCGCAATTCCAAATGAAAGATTTGGGAGAAGCTCAGTATGTTCTAAGTATCCAGATAGTCTGGAACCGGAAGAACAGAACGCTAGCCATGTTTCAAGCGTCTTATATTGACAAGATGTTGTCTAGATATAAGTTGCAGAACTCCAAAAAGGGTTTACTGCCTTTCAGGCACGGGGTTCACCTGTCTAAGGATCAGTGTCCTAAGACTCCTCAAGAGGTTGAGGATATGAGACGGATCCCCTATGCTTCAGCTGTAGGGAGCCTAATGTATGCCATGTTGTGTACTAGGCCGGACATCTGTTATGCAGTAGGGATTGTCAGTAGGTATCACTCCAATCCAGGATTAGATCACTGCACAACCGTAAAGGCAATCTTCAAGTACCTTAGGAGAACGAGGAACTACAGCTTAGTGTATGGCGGTGGGGATTTGATCCTTACGGGATACACGACAGTTTCGACTTTCGCACGAGATAAGGATTCTAGGAAATCCACTTCGGGGTCAACCTTCATTCTGAATGGAGGAGCTGTAGTATTGCGAAGCATCAAGCAGGGATGCATCCTTGATTTCTTTATGGAAGCGGAGTACGTTGCGGCTTGTGAAGCTACAAAGGAAGTTGTTTGGCTTAGGAAGTTCATGACGGATTTGGAAGTTGTTCCAAATATGAACTTGTCGATCATACTGTTTTGTGACAACAGTGGTGTAGTAGCCAACTCTAGGGAGCCTCGGAGCCATAAGAGAGGCAAACACATTGAGCGGAAGTATCACCTGATACGGGAGATTGTGCACCGCGGCGACGTGACAGTCACGCAGATAGCGTCGGAGCACAACGTAGCTGATCCATTTACAATGTCCCTCATGGTTAAGGTGTTTGAGGGTCACCTAGAGAGTCTAGGACTTCGAGTACTTCCGGACTTGGGGAAGTGGGAGATATGTAAACGAGTATTAAATGCCCTAGTTTATTGTATTACATCATTGTAATTCATGTACATTTCAGAAATGTATTTCCTCCACTAGCTTAGTCCAAGTGGGAGTTTGTTGGGATGTTTTGTCCTAATCTCGTGTTTGTAAATTACTATTTGAAATTAATAAAAAGTTATTCATTTCATCATTTTGTGTCTCGCATTTAATACAAACTTTGACCAATAAACTAAACTCCAGGGTCATTGAATATATGAGAGAATTAGAACTTGAATGGTGTGTATTGGACACACAGGGAGGATCACTTTCGAATTAATGACCAGTACGGTCTACAGTATATGGATGGGGTTGGAGACCTAATCCTTGATACACTGTGGATGCAACCCGCTTTGTAATAAGATACAAACGAGGTGATATGACTCGTTCATGTGGTTGGCATGCGAGTGGAGGCATCCTGTACAATGAGATTATACAAGACCGGACCGTGAATTATTAGACCTACTAATGTAACACAGCTTGTGATGAGGACTAATAACTTCAGAGATGACCATTAGCGACTCGACCTTAATCCCGAAAGGCCTTACGGACTCCTCCGCGCGGTCCGTCCTTTGACTAGTACGGGTGAGGGTGGTCACAGTTACTCGCTCAATATGCCTATCTTCTTATGGACAGGACCAAGTAGGTAGCTGGAAACTTAACAACGCGAGATGGAATTCACTCGTTCCCGCCTTTAGGGTAACTAGAGGGGTTGTTCCCCTTAAGTGTTGTCTCCAGAACTTCGACAACGGGCGTCCACCCTCTCACTGGCTCGAGAGGGTTGTTGTGTATGGTCGGACCATAACAACGTTGTTGTTGTTCATTAGAGGAGCAGCGGGGACTTAAGGAGCAAGAAGTAGACACAGGGGTAAAACGATAATTTGACCTAGCAGTGTCTACGAACAACCTGTGAAGGGTCGACTCATGAGTAATGGTTTTAACAGTGGACACGTAAAATTCTCCATTGATGGGAGTGCAGCTACGGGCTTTAGTGGAGTGTTACCGTAGCTAATGAATGTTGATTAACCGGGTCAAAGAGTTTGATAGGTTAATCTTGGATCATTGGAGCTCGTCACTGTAGGTCCATTAGGTCCCTCGGTTGGCTCAATCTAGGTTAAAAGAAGGGTTAATGTTTTGGTGTGAATTGAAGTGTTCAATTTCACTAAAGGGCATTTATGTCATTTATATGAGATATGAATGATATAATATATACTTTAATTTCAATGAGATTCATAATAAACTATAGGTTAGTCTAATTGTTGAATTAGGGTAATTGGAGAAATTAGGTTGAGAGTTATTAAATTGGATGTGATTCAATTTAACAAATCCACAATATTGCAAATCTGATTTGAAATGAGAATCCCACGCAGCGGAAGACGATTGAATCGTCGAGGTATCAATATGCAACATGACTTTATTAAAATTGATCTAACACTAGTTCTAGGCTAAACATGCTTAAAAGAAGAAGAAAATTACAGCAAGATATGTTCTTACTTACTTGTTGTAGACTTTCTTCAAAATCACGAAGTCTTCGTGTTCCTCGAACTCAACGAACTCTTCCCACGAAAAAGAACTCGAACACAACCAAAAGACCTTCTCGGTTGTTCTCTTTTGGAGAAGAGAGGTTTGTGGGAACCTTTTGTGTTTTGGAGAGGGAGGAGAATTAAGAGAGAATTTGAGAGAATTCCTCTTCTCTTCTTTGATGCAAAATCAAAAAATGAGAGATTGAGATCCTATCCTTCTTGCAAGAAGGGTTTATATAGTGGAATCGGTGGAGTTAAAATCTCCACATAATTACCACTTTACCACAACCATAGGTTATGCAAATCTCATTTGCATAACCACATAATATAAGATATCTCATATCTTATATTGCAAATCTCATTTGCAATAATTGTGGATTAATTAAATTGAATAACATTCAATTTAATTTCTCTCAATCAATTTCTCCAATTAGCCATAATTCAACAGTTAGGCTAACCTATAGTTTATTATGAATCTCATTCACATTAAACTATATATTATATCATTCATATCTCATATAAATTACATAAATGCCCTTAAAGTGAAATTGAACACTTCAAGTTCATACCAAAACATTAACCCTTCTTTTAATCCAGGTGGAGCCAACCGAGGGACCTAATGGACCTACAGTGACGGGCTCCAATGATCCGAGATTAACCTGCCAAACTCTTTGACACGGTTAGCCAACATTCATTAGCTACGGTAACACTCCACTATAGCTCGTAGCTGCACTCTCGTCAGTGCAGAATATTACGTGTCCACTGATATAACCAGTACCCATGAGTCGACCCTTCACAGGTTGTTCATGGGCACGGCTGGGTCAAATTATCGTTTTACCCTTGTGTCTACCTCTTGTTCCTTAAGTCCCCACTGCTCCTCTAATGAACAACATATTGTGATGGTCCAACCATACACAACACCCTTCTCGGGCCAGTGAGAAGGTGGGCGCCCGTTGTCCAAGCCCTGGAGACAACACTTAAGGGAACAACCCCTCTAGTTTCCCTAAAGGCGGGAACGAGTGAATTCCATCTCGCGTAGTTAATTTCCCATCTCCCTACTTGGTTCTGTCCCTGAAAAGATAGGCATATTGGGCGAGTAACTGTGACCACCCTCACCCGTACTAGTCAAAGAACAAACCCTCGCAGACAGGAGTCCGTAACACGCTCAGGATTCAGGTCGAGTCACTAATGGTCATCTACGAAGTTATTAGTCCTTACTGTTAACGATGTTACATCAGTGGGTCTAATAAATCATTGTCCGGTCTTGTACAATCTCATTGCACAGGATGCCCCCACTCGCATGTCAACTACATGAACGAGTCAGATCACCTCGTTTGTATCTAATATAAAGCGGGTCGCATCCACAGTGTATCCAGGCTTAGGTCTCCAACCCTATCCATATACTGTAAACCGTTCGGGTCATTAACTTGAACGTGATCCTCCTTGTGTGTCCACTACACACCGTTCAAGTTCCAGTTCTCTCCTAAATTCAATGACGCTGGAGCTTAGTTTATTAGAAAAGTTTATAAATATTGCGAGACACAAAGTGATGAAATGAATAACTCTTATTGATTTCACAATATAATACAAACACGAGATTAGGACAAAAATCCCAACAAACTCCCACTTGGACTAAGCTAGTGGAGAAAATACATTTCAGAAATGTACATAAATTAAAACGAAGTAATAGAATAAACTAGGGCATTGAATACCCGTTTACACATCTCCCACTTGCCCTAGTCAGGAAGCTCTCGAAGACCTAGACTCTCTAGGTGACACTCAAACACCTTAGCCGTGAGGGGCTTTGTAAATGGATCAGCTACGTTGTGCTCCGACGCTATTTGCGTGACCGTCACATCTACGCGGTGCACAATCTCCCGTATCAGATGATACTTGCGCTCAATGTGTTTGCCTCTCTTATGGCTCCGAGGCTCGCGTGAGTTGGCTCTCGCACCACCAAGTATCACGAGCGTGTGATCGGCAAGTTCATGTTTGGAACAAATTCCAAATCTGTCATGAAGTTCCTGAGCCAAACAGCTTCCTTTGCAGCTTCACAAGCCGCAACGACTCCGCTTCCATAGTGGAATCAGCGATGCATCCCTGCTTGATGCTTCGCCATACTACAGCTCCTCCATTAAGAATGAAGGCTGACCCCGAGGTGGATTACCTAGAATTCTTATCGGTTTGAAAATCAGAATCCGTGTATCCCGTAAGGATCAAATCCCCACTTCCATACACCAAGTTGTAGTTCCTCGTTCTCCTAAGATACTTGAGGATTGCCTTTACCGCTGTCCAGTGATCTAATCCTGGATTGGACTGATATCTATTGACAATTCCTACTGCATAACAGATGTCGGGCCTAGTACATAGCATGGCATACATCAGGCTCCCTACAGCTGAAGCATATGGAATCCGTCTCATATCCTCAACTTCTTGAGGAGTCTTAGGACACTGATCCTTAGACAAGTGAACCCCATGCCTGAAAGGCAGCAAGCCCTTCTTGGTGTTCTGTATCTTATATCTAGACAACATCTTGTCAATATAAGACGCCTGAGACAAGGCTAGCGTTCTGTTCTTCCGGTTCCGGACTATCTGGATACCTAGAACATACTGAGCTTCTCCCAAATCTTTCATTTGGAATTGCGGCTAGCCACTTTTTAACGCCGCAAGAAATTCTACCTCATTCCCAATGAGAAGAATATCGCCCACGCACAACACAAAAAATGCGACGCTTTGTCAACGATTTTCTTGTAGACACAAGGCTCATCGACATTTTGATCAAAGCAATAAGATTTGATCGCCTCATCAAACCTTATATTCCAAGACCTCGGTCGCTTTTCACCCATAAATGGACCTATGAAGCCGACAAACTTTTTGCTCTTGGCCTTGGGCAATGAACCCTTTGGGTGGGTCCATGTAAATGGTCTCATCAAGTTTGCCATTCAAAAGGTTGTCTTGACGCCCATCCGTCATACCTCGTAATCATAATACGCGACAATGGCCGTAAGGATCCTCGATCGACTTTACCATGGCAACAGTGAAAAGGTCTCTCATAGTCAACTCCTTCAACTCGGGTAAAACCTTTTGCCACTAGTCGAGCTTTGAAGGTCCGCACCTTCCCATCTACGCCACGCTTACGCTTGTAGATCCATTTGCAACCAATAGGTTTTACCCCATCCGGTTCATCCACAAGCTCCCATACGCACTGAAGTACATAGACTCCATTTCCTGGTCCATAGCTTTAATCCACTCGTCTTTGTCAACATCAACCATTGCCTAGTCATAGGTCAATGGATCCTCACAATCATCATCGGGAGCTTACAACCGAGGTTTCAAATAAACCCATGTAGTTATCAGTCGTCTCACGCCCTCCCACTACGTTGAGGCATTCCCAACTCTTGGGAACGCGATTTGACTAGACGTGCTAGGATCAACAACACTTGTTGACGAACTAGCCCCATCAGCAACTCTTGTTGATGTACTGTCCATTTGATTTAATACAATTTTACTCCTTGGTAAATGATCCCTGACGTGGTCTTCCTCTAGGAAAGTGGCGTTTGTCGACACAAGCACCCTATTTTCCCTAGGATCGTAAAAAGACTCACCCCTAGTCTCTTTTAGGGTAACCTACGAATAGGCACAATTTCGAACGGGGTTCCAACTTTTTCTGGTTTGACACCAACACATGGGTCGGGCATCCCCAAATCCTCGAAGTGATGTAAACCGCCTTTACGCCCACTCCAGAGCTCGAAAGGTGTTTCACAAACACTCTTCGAGGAACGTTGTTCAAAATATAAACCGCAGATCTCCACTACGCACTTCAAAAAGAATCGGGGAGACGAGCATAGCTCATCATCGACCGAACCATGTCCAACAAGGTTTTGTTTCTCCTCTCCAATACACCATTCTCATTGTGGCATACCACCAGCCGAGAGTTGGGACGTGATTCCGTGTTCTATCATATAGTCCTCGAATTCGGTGTCCATGTACTCTCCACCTCGATCCGATCGAAGTGTTTTAAGCGATTTACCTAAGAGGTTCTCAACCTCGCCTCTTGTACTCCTTGAACTTTTCAAGAGTTTCAGACTTCTTATGCGTTAGGTAAATATACCCATATTTGGAGTAGTCGTCTATGCAAGACACAAAGTACTCATAACCGCCCCGAGCTTTAACATTCATCGGACCACAGAGGTCAGAATGCACTAACTCAAGAGGCTCTTTGGCTCTATATCCTTTTCCACTAAAAGGACGTTTGGTCATTTTGCCCTCAAGGCATGACTCACACACCGGCAAAGAGTTTTCTTTCAACTCGTTTAGAAGTCCACTCTTCACTAGTTTCTCAATCCTATTAAGATTAATGTGGCCTAACTGAAAATGCCAAAGATGGACATTTTCTTTTGGAGAAACTTTTTCTTTCTTAGTTCGTGTTTCTGCAGTTTTAAACAATTCAGTATTCAAAACACTTTTGACCGAATTGGGTTTCAAAACAACCAGATTATTTTCGAGTGAAGCTGAACATATAACATTCCCTTTGAAAGAAATAAACGCTTTATTAAATTCAAAAGAAACTGAATACAATGTTCTATTAGGCAGGAAATTGAAACAAGATTTCTTGTAAACCCTGGAACTATGTACAAATTGTCCAATAATAAGTACTTCCCACCAAAGTTTAGCTTCACTGTGTCGATCGCTGCAGCAGAGACAAACTCCCCGGATCCAACTCGTAGAGTCACCTCACCCTCTCGCAGCGGTTGCCAGGAATCAATCCCCTGAAAAGAAGAACAAACGTGGTTAGTGGCGCTCGAATCCAATATCCACGCAGAGTCACTACTCTCCACTACATGTTTCATCACAAGTAAATCACATTTACCTTGATTCTTCTTTTTCGCCAGAATTTGGGACGCTTTCTCTTCTAGTGATCGCCCCATTGCAGTGGGAAACACTTTCCTTTCTCTCAAACCTCCTTGACCTTCTTGCCCTTGTGGGCGGCAAAGACGGCCGCTTTTTACCTCTCTCATCCTCTTCTTCCCTTTCACTGGTGAAGGAGCAATGTTTCATCCCCCGCAGGTCGAACCCCCGTGATAAGACCATGAGGCAACATTTGCCTCGCATTCCTTGACCTGCTCAAGGATTGGAAATTTTGTAGCTCATTGAGGAGGGTAGTCGAGTGTAGCTAATTTTGTTCATAACAAAGATTGCTATTGAACCAAGGAAACTCTTCTAAGAGTCTCCAAAATAAAATCGACTGCTCGACTCGTGTCGATCGAAGCCCCGCTCATCTCAAATGATGGAAGTGGGTCATCATGTCTAGAACATGTTCACTGATTGCACGACCCTCTTTCATCCGTGCGTTGAAAACGTGTATTTGAGCGAGTCATGCCGACCGAAGGATCGCCATCCAAACATTTCCTGCAAGGACTCCATGATCTCCTTAGCGAAACCATCACTCATGCTTCTTTGCCAAGACATCGACATGTTTGGCAATTATATAGACCTTGGCCTTTTCATTGGCCCCGATCCAAATGATCGTGCGTGTCGTGAACACTTCGCGACGGGTCGAGCGAGCTCCGATCATCCGAGGACACTCCTCGAGATAGCACGAACTTTATGTCGTCATGTACAAAAATTGTATTAATGTTGTTTTTCCAACTTTGGTAATTATCTCCCACTAATTTATCCAAGCGAGTAAAGCTATTATTGCGCTTAGACATTTTTAGTTAAAAATAAAAAAACCCTTTCTATTAGTCTCGCAAAACTTTTGAAAACCAATCAAGTTTTAGCAAAATTGTTTCATGATCCTGTGGTCATTCAAAATTTTGCAATGATACCCTAAAGGTTTAGAATGACCCACACCGAGGGGGTGAATAGAAAACTCCTCCTCTAGGGACGAGACTTTTTCTCGATCGCACTCCTAATCCTAGAATAACTCTTATTCCATTAGGCGCCTAATTACCATTGTTCTGTCGAATTCATTAACACTTAATGAATTCGCGTGAGTGTCACCTCAATCTTTAAGTTTCCAAGTATCCGTCCAAACAATAGCCACCGAAGGGTGAACCAAGAAGGAAAACCAACCAGAAATCAGTATCCCTTTCGGAAATTCACGGTGTTCGACTCTCATGATCAAGCCCTCAGAAGGGATTGTCCGGTCCAGCCAAACTAGCGCAGATCATAGGGATCTCACGGTGTGAATCGAAAGAAGAGATCGTGGGTCTCGCTTTCACACAAGTCCCGCCTCCCACTCACTATAAGTACTCTCTCCATCCACGATGATATTGATCTATACAAATGTCATCCGGAGGGGGACGCTCCCATTTGCGCCACGAGGCCGAGTATAGATCTCACTTGGTGACTTAAAGGAGATTTGTGGTTGGAAATTCAAATGTATCTCATACACTTTATTTCTTCCCACTCAAAGACTTTAAATTTTATTAGGGATTGACCTAGATAAACCGGCTAAAAATTACCTAAGTCTACCAATATAACTCTTATATGGTATTAACCTAAGTTTATAATTACATTATTAACTTAGGTCTATGTGAGTAAATCAATTAACACTTAATTAATAAAGACTCACGAGAATATAACCTAAGAATCTCTCGGACCGAATTCACTCCTGTGGTTTCCTGTAGGGTGTTCTGCATAGCGTCAACTTAAATACCCCAACCTTAGACAAAGCCTTCCTTAGACAGAGTTACTTATCAGTCGCCATTCAAAGGTCATATTTGATTTCCTAAATTTCTAATCTCATTAGAAAAATAGAAAACCTAAGTCTAATTATTCAAGTTCTAAACAATTTAAAACTAATAATTAACTTAGGTTGCATGCATTTCTATGTTATAGTGCTTGATCATCCATCACATGAATAATACTATATACTATAACATAATATAATTCATCACATGAATTAAATGCATGGGCATGCTTTTAATTTAAAAAATATAACACTTATATTAAATAAATTAAATCATGCAAACATTATATTATAACTCTTATAATATAATCCTATCATGCATACTATATATTATAACTCTTATAATATAAATATGATGCATGAAATGTTTAACCTAAGGTGAGCTTTTAAATCTATATGACATACAATATGCACATAGAAATTAATTAAAATATACATCTCATGCATAAAATAATTAAATAGCAAAAATAGACCGATTTTTGGAACCTAGGGGCAATTATTTAATTAAATAACATTAATATAACATTTATATTAATATTATTTAATAAAATAATTAATTAAATAAATAAAATACATTTTATAAATAAAATAAATTAAAAATACGAAAATAACTGCCCCCACTAAGTCTTGATCCCACATCCTCGCGAAATCGCTTCCAAAGAATCGCCTCACGTCAGTGCGGCTTACGCAAACGCTGTGGCGCGTTGCAACGTTGTCGCCATACTGGCGTCAGCGCGTTCTCAACGCCACCGGCGTTGCAACACTACGCCCAGCGTTGCAACGCTACTCTGCAGCAGCGCCTCCGCCCGCGAATGGCGTTGAGACGCCGCTTGGCGCGGCTCAACGCCATCGGCGTAATGAAAGAAACACTTTGTTGTTCTTCCACCGATTACCGCTGTTTTTCCTCGATTTCTTCACAAAGAACTCTTGCCACGAACGACCCGGAGTTACAGACTCGATTTACAACTAAATTACCCAAAAATAAAGGGCCTTCAGATTGATCTCATCAACATAATTGTAAATCTAAAATGCCAAAAACCGTAAACATCCATTTAAGCAAACCAAAACATTCATCTCATGAATTATGGCAAAATACCCACCAAATTTTAATAAAACAGTGCATAAATTGAAGAACCATCAAGATGGCTCTGATACCAATTGAAGAAAATGAGAATCCCACGCAGCGGAAGACGATTGAATCGTCGAGGTATCAATATGCAACATGACTTTTTAAAATTGATCTAACACTAGATCTAGGCTAAACATGCTTAAAAGAAGAAGAAAATTACAGCAAGATGAGTTCTTACTTACTTGTTGTAGACTTTCTTCAAAACTTCTTCTTCAAAATCACGAACTCTTCGTGTTCCTCGAACTCAACGAACTCTTCCCATGAAAAAGAACTCGAACACAACCAAAAGACCTTCTCGGTTGTTCTCTTTTGGAGAAGAGAGGTTTGTGGGAACCTTTTGTGTTTTGGAGAGGGAGGAGAATTGAGAGAGAATTTGGGAGAATTCCTCTTCTCTTCTTTGATGCAAAATCAAAAAATGAGAGATTGAGATCCTATCCTTCTTGCAAGAAGGGTTTATGTAGTGGAATTGGTGGAGTTAAAATGTCCACATAATTACCACTTTACCACAACCATAGGTTATGCAAATCTCATTTGCATAACCACATAATATAAGATATCTCATATCTCATATTGCAAATCTCATTTGCAATAATTGTGGATTAATTAAATTGAATCACATCCAAATTAATTTCTCTCAATCAATTTCTCCAATTAGCCCTAATTCAACAATTAGGCTAACCTATAGTTTATTAAGAATCTCATTCACATTAAACTCTATATTATATCATTCATATCTTATATAAATGACATAAATGCCCTTAAAGTGAAATTGAACACTTCAATTTCATACCAAAACATTAACCCTTCTTTTAATCCAGGTGGAGCCAACCGAGGGACCTAATGGACCTACAGTGACGGGCTCCAATGATCCGAGATTAATCTGCCAAACTCTTTGACACGGTTAACCAACATTCATTAGCTACGGTAACACTCCACTATAGCCCGTGAGCTGCACTCCCGCCGGTCTGAGATTATTACGTGTCCACCGATATAACCAATACCCATGAGTCGACCCTTCACGGGTTGTTCGTGAGACACTACCGGGTCAAATTACCGCTTTACACTGTGTCTACCTCTTGTTCCTTAAGTCCCCACCGCTCCTCTAATGAACAACATATTGTGATGGTCCAACCATACACAACACCCTTCTCGGGCCAGTGAGAAGGTGGGCGCCGTTGTCCAAGCCACGAAGACAAAGACTTAAGATAACAATCGCTTTAGTTTTCCTAAAGGCGGGAACGAGTGAATTCCATCTCGCGTAGTTAAGTTCCCAGCTCCCTACTTGGTTCTGTCCCTTAGAAGATAGGCATATTGGGCGAGTAACTGTGACCACCTCACCCGTACTAGTCAAAGAAATGGACCCTCGCAGATGTGAGTCCGTAACACGCTCGTGATTCGTGTCGAGTCACTAATGGTCATCTACGGTTATTAGTCCTTCATCATTAATCGGTGTTACATCGATGAGGTGTAATAAATCACGGTCCTGGTCTTGTACAATCTCATTGCACAGGATGCCCCACTAGCATGTCAACTACATGAACGCAGTCGATCACCTCGTTTGTATCTAATACAAAGCAGGGCGCATCCACAGTGTATCCAGGATTAGGTCTCCAACCCTATCCATATACTATAGACCGTTGGTCATTAACTCGAACGTGATCCTCCCTGTGTGTCCACTACACACCGTTCAAGTTCCAGTTCTCTCATAAATTCAATGACCCTGGAGCTTAGTTTATTGGAAAAGTTTATAAATATTGCGAGACACAAAGTGATGAAATGAATAACTCTTATTAATTTCAAACAATATATTACAAACACGAGATTAGGACAAAAATCCAAACAATACTCTATCTTGTTCATCACCGCATTACTGCGGAATTGCAGGAAACTCTTCGGAAGAGATTCCAGGATGAACGATACCTGACTTTGCTCGTTAATGACTACTCCATTCATCTCAGCCACGTTGAAGTGGACCATCAGATCAAGAACGTGTTCTCTCACCGATGACCCCTCCTTCATGCGGGAGTTATAAACGTATTTGAGGGATTTGTGCCGAATCTGTCCAGATGGTTGTCCAAATATTTCCTGCAGCGAACTCATGATCTCACGAGCTGAGACCATGCCTCGTGCTTTTTGGCCAGAACTTCAGAAACATTAGCCAAAATGTAGACCTTGGCCTTATCATTGGCCTTGATCCAGCGGTCGTACGCTTCCTTAACGGATTGGGGAGCGTTACGAGCAGAGATCTGAGGACATTCCTCAGACAGTACAAACCGTAGGTCATCAACAACCAGAATCGTATTCAGGTTAGATTTCAACGTAGTAAAATTCTCACCAGTTAAACGGTCGCTTTTAAGTAAGGCTATTATTGAGGACGGCATACTGAAAATCCAAAATAGTTCTTATTAGTTATGTCTTTTAACCCATTGTAAAAACCAATCAGATTTAGCAAAATTATTAAAGAACCCTAGTGTTTAAACTAAACCCACTGTTTAAATTAAACCTTTAAGTTTGCAACGATACTTCAAGGGTTTAGAACAAAAGCCTCCGTCGGGCGGTCAGTCATTCCTCCTTTGAATTGAGACTTTCTCAGCCAATTCCCACTACGAGAACATCTCATGTCCCTATGGTCCTTAGCTACCGTTTGTTTGGTCAAGGACTTGTTAACTAGCTTAACTCATCCCGTAAATGTGACCCTACCATTTTCAGATCCAATAGGCCCGAGCCAACAGGTTACTATTAAGAAAGACAACTGATGGCAAACAACCTAAGAGACTCTATCCATTTCTGGAGTTCGCGGTGTTCCGATCCCTATAGTCAAGCCCTCCGTAGGGTTTGGTTGTTCCAAGGCAACCTAGCAGGCGGACTATAGAGATCTCACGGTGCGACCTAATGGAGGAGACCGTAGGATACGTTGACACGCGTCCTGCTCCCATTTACTATGGATACTTCCCTCATTCACCTTGGTATTGAACCATGAAAACACATATCGTAGGGGGACGCCCTATTGACGCCACGTAGCCGAGCATGGAACTCACGGTGTGAACTCTTGAGGACGTGAGAGTAAACTCGATGCAAACATCTCATTTTCTCCCACTGAAGCTCCTAAAATTAGGGTATAGGTTTAACTTAGTCGGATTCTAGCTAAAAGAATCTATCTAAGTCTATGTCTATTATAACTATTATAACTAGGTCTTAGAACCTTATGTCTAGGTGAATAAACATTTTAATTACCTAGAGATAAAATAGAACTAAGGTTAATTCAACTCAGGTTCCGGGTTAGTTCCCAGGTAGGAGGTGTTCCGTTAACCGTCAGCTTAAGTACCCCCAGCCTTAGACATAACTTCACCGGTAGAGTTCCTTTATAACCAAAGTTCTAAAGTCCTACTGTATTTTAAACTATTTAAAATACTACGTAAGACTAATTTCTAATCCTATTAGAAATTAAAACTTAGGTCTAAATTAATTTTAAACGATTTAAAACTAATTTAAATTTTAACCCAAGTTCCTATGTTTGCATGCATTTCTTTATTATAGGTTATGGTTTCTAAAACCCCTTCAATTTAAAACTTTTAATAATTAACCTATGGTAAAGAAACTATATTATAAATCCAACAATCATCATTCAAATGGAGTTATAAAGGGAATTCAACTAATTGAATTATAAAATTACTTAAATAAAATAACATTTATTTTAAACTAAGTAATTTCATGCTCCATACAATTTATTTTCCACATAATCTAATTATAACTCTTATAATTAATTACTCAAGAAATATAAATTGATCATGCATTTTCAATCATATTCATATAACATTAATACAAATAAAATGCATGAACATGCTTATCCTAAGGTGGGAAAAATCTAAATGACATTCATAAAGATAAACAGCTGTAAAACCATAATAATTTGGCCCTTAAAGTGCAAAAAATAAAATTACATTAATTTTATTTCATGAAACCGGTCCAAAAACACCCTGAATCGGCCTTTAACCGCTCGAACCAGACCAAAACAAACGAACCAAATTTGAACCGGTGCATTTCTTGCTGAATGCTCCCGGTGTTGCTGCACGCCCGCTTTGTCGTATCGCGCGCACTCAAGATCGGGGATGGCGTTGTAACGCTGAGGGCGACATTGCAACGCCACGACCCTTAAGCGCCCGCGTCGATAGGGAACGCTGGCGTTGCGACGCCGTTCTTCAACGTTGCAACGCTGATGAAGGGCGTTGCAACGCTGCTGCTTCGGCAACAGCTTTCATCTTCGAACACAACAGCTTCGTTCTTCAATTCCTCCTTCGATTCTCAACCGAATTGAATGAAACTGGTCCCAAACGACTCGTAACTCATTTACATACTCAATTATGCACTTTTTGTCCAAAAACGCAGGGGCCTTTACATACTAATTGATCAAAATCAAAAGTAAACTATGGCCAAAAAACTCCTAAACAGTTTTACAGCAAACCAAATGCATTTCCCACCAAATCAATGCAATTTTGTTTCAAATTGATGGAGATATGATCTCCTTGAGCAGCGAAAACGTGTTCGGGGTCGTTAATGTGCTTGATTGTTTTGCTTAAAAAAAAAACCAGTACATTGACCAAAAATACAGAACAAGCATGGAAATTCTAATCCTATTAGACATGGATTAATTGCATACATGCAAACATGTTAAGTTTAAAAATTAAAGTATAGGGAAGAAGAATACCTTTGCAGATTCGCAGAACAGCAACTCCTTGCTCCTAGAGGAATCAACAAAGCAGCAACACAGACACTTGTTGCGTAAAATTATATTGCAATACCGCAAGTGTACGGGTCAAGTTTTAGTATAGTAATATATGAGTCCAAGTATCGTCCTCGGGAATGGGTTTCTAGATTAATTAATTATTAAGGTACTAATTTTCACTTTTAGCTAAAGAAACATAACATGGATAGTTGGTTGAAGTAAATACAAACAAACGAACAAACATGTGGAGACACAGATTGATAGATTTAGGCGAAGTGATTTTACAAGTTAAAGACTTAACTAGCACATGCATTGAACCAATGAGATGAAATTATAAACAAGAAGTGAAATACTCAAGAAAATCTCTCGATTCTTAGTGAGCCTCACACATGCAATAAAATCATAGTCTCCATATGAACCTACAACATGCATGGCATTAAGCAACTTCTTTATGTGTTTCCCTAAGATTTCTAGGTCACTCGTGCTGCATTTCCAAGGGTTTTGACAATTCTGCTCTAATTCAAGCTTTATCTCTCGAGTCCACTTAAATCAACAAATTAAAACGTAAAGAACGAATTGCCAAAAATAACGACATAACATGCTTCAATACATCACAAAAAAGTCATAACAAGTAATTCAAATCCTAACTACTATGTTTAGCTACTCTAAATCACAAGAAACAAACTAAACAAGTAGAAAACGTCTTAGAACGCTATTACAAATTGAAAGAAAGAGAAATAAACTTAGGTGTCGATGTCGGTCCTTCGTCTCCGAGCTCCCGTCTTCGATCTCGAACCTCCACGAATGCTTTGGCTCCCAAAATCACTCTTTTCTCTCTTCTTACAAGGTGTATTTCAATTTAGGCAAAACTCTACCAAATTGTGCTCCCTTTTCAAGAATCATAAGGTTGTATTTATAGGCATCAATGGGCGCGTTGCAGCGCTAGGGGACAGCGTTGCAACAACGCTGCACCTAAAACGCGTGGTAAATATGGAAACTATCGGCAGCAGCAGCGGTAACGCTAGGAACAAAGTTGCAATGTCGCTACCTTAACGCGCGCCTTATCGATCCGCTTGCGGCGACGCAAGGCGGCGCTGCAACGCCTCCGCGAGGCTTCTCATAGTGTGCCCTTATCGATCTAGAGTTGCGACGCTGCAAAGCAGCGTTGCAACGCTATCGACAGTGATCTCCAAAGCTGTTTGGCTGGACGTTCGGCGTTGCAACGCTCTATATGGCGTTGCAACGCCATCGCCTCGGGTCTTCAACTTGGTTTAGTCTTCTCTCTTCCATTTGATGTTATATTTAGCTCCAAATAGCCTTGTTTTGATCCCGAGTGATCCAAATTGTCTCCAATAGCTCCGTTTAAGCTCTTAACCTGAAATTGAATAAATTAACCACGTAAAAGCCCCAAAATCATTATAAAACTAGCAATAATTAAGCCTAAGGATAGCACATTTTGTGTGCTATCAAACACCCCCAAACTTAAACTTTTGCTAGTCCCGAGCAAAAACAGAGTTAAACATTAGATTGTTCTTGAACATACATTTGATTCAAGCCTCAAAGATTTAAGAGAAAATTTTGCAATTACAGGAAACACTTAAACATAACACTTCACAAGTAATTTAAAACTTTTCCTAAGTGTTCCTACGTGTGTGTGTGGTTAGCCTATGTTCCTTTCATTTTTACTAAGCCTGGATCAACTTTATTAGGTTCTCCATTCAACTTCCCCCTACACTGGTCTTAATTACTAATCTTTGAGCCTCTCCACATTCAGAAATAAACAACTTTACTCAGCACTTAATCACTCTTTTGATGCCACTTTTTTTCTATTTTCTTCTTTTTTTTTTTTTTTTTTTGTGCAAGGACACTAGCTTTCACACATCCACTGCAGGGTCCCTTACCCAAAGCACTCGCTCAATGAGTGGCCTAACTGATCACAGTGAAGGTAGCTCTTTTTGTCCTCACGATTTTTTTTTTTTTTACAAACAGACAACAAAAATCAACTTTTTCACATAATGCACATATTATACAGATCATGCACTTCATATTTTCATTTACCCTATCTTGCAGTTTAACTCTCAAATCAGTTTTCAGACCTATCGAGGTGACATCAAACTTCTAAGCCTAATAACTTTGTTCTAAGCATTTCAAAACTACAGGAACAAAGGCTATGTGCATATAATGCAGGAAAAACTCAAGAAAAATTTTTAAATTAACTCAAATTCATGTCATGCTTTCAGGTTTCAGCAGAATCACAAAGATTTTCAATTATATCTCATCCTAGGCTATCATACTCATACTGATGTGAAAGATCAACCAACAATTCAAAGACATACTCGTGATACCACAAAGAAATAAACACAATCCCACCCCCAAACTTAAATTAAACATTGTCCCTAATGTTTGTAGAAATAATCATGTGGCAAGTATAAGGGTAGAAGTGAACGATACTGTCTTGGGTGATGGAGATATTTTTGAGTTCCTTGGATAGCCAAAGCATGTGTGTTGGAGTTCCTCTGAATGGGAGCATGGATTTCGACGAAGAAGGGTATCTCCACAACCTACGAAGTACAACAACTACTAACTAAGAATTGAAAAACAACAAAAACAACTAAAGCAAGCTAAAGACGGGAAAACAAAAGTAAGTAAAACTTGGGTTGCCTCCCAAGAAGCGCTTTGTTTAACGCCTTTAGCTAGACTGCACTCCTCAAGGTGTTTCTTTCCTTGCTTGCGCGTGCACAGAGTGATGTGTTCATTTGGCCAACTGGGTCTCTATATTCTTTATTGCAGCTCCATGATCGTCACTATACCATATAAATCGGTGATCGCATTCTCCACCGTTGGACCGATTTCTGGATTCAGCTATGAAGGAGTGCAATGTGTCTTCCAGAGATGGTTTCCTCTCTGATGTAGAAGCATGCCCTATAGGAGGATTCAACACATTCTTGTGGTTAGCATAAGAGAAATTCTCATGATACCTCAAACCTGGATTGTAATGTGTTGGTAGGTTATTCTGAGTCTAATTTCCTCCATACTGGTTGCTTCTATTGTTCAGGTAGTGCAATTGCTCCATAGTGGATTCTCCATTGGGTTGGGAGCATTGAGAGGATATCCCTGTCTGTGGTGATCCTACAAAATTATTAAAGGCATGAGTGAGAGACGCCATATGAGATCTAAGAGAGGTTACCTCGTCCAGTTGATATAATCCAGCTACTGGCTTAGATTTGTCATTTTCTCAGAGGCCACCGGTAGTCGGGCGATTGACACTTCCTCCAGGAGGGCACGTGCTTCTAGCACGATCTTACGCCATGAAAGCCCCTCCAAAGTAGTGGCATCCGAATGGTCCCGGTCTTACCTTCCACCCATTATAAAACAAATTGCACTGAGCCGATGCAGGGTAGCCATGCTGTGGGCATCTCCTAAGCATGTCCTTGTACCTTTCCCAAGCCTCAAATAACTGCTCTCCCTCTTGCTGCCTGAAAGTTCCTATCTCAGTCCTCAACTTTGCAGCTTTAACAGGTGGAAAGAATTTGGTCATGAAGGTTTGGGCCAACTCCTCCCAGGAAGTGATACTGCCTGAGGGAAGGGATCCTAGCCATTCTTTGGCTCTACCCTGCAAGAAAAAAGGAAAGAGACGTAAGCGAATACTATCAGCAGAGATACCATTCATTTTAAATGTACCACAGATTTCTAAGAAGTTTTGAAGATGAGAGTTAGGATCTTCTGTGGCTAAGCCTCAAAAGCACCTTCCCTAACCATTTGTATCACCTGCTTTTCGGTTCAAAGTTATTAGCATTGATAGGGGCATGGACTATTCCACCGCTCGAGAATTAAACACAGTTGGAAATACTCCTGATAGGTTTAGGGTTGTTGATGAGCTCCTGATCAGCCATCTCCTGAGGTTATGCTCTTCCTTCCCTTAGGAGTCTCCTACAGGTCCTTTCAATCTCAGGATCAAAAGGGTGCAAGTCTGCAGTTCTCCCCTTGGGCATACACCTGGAGGAACAAAAAGAAAGAAATTAGATAAGAAAGAAAAACACAAACAACTAGAAAATAAAATAGAAAATAAAGACATAAAGCATAAAACTTGGGTTGCCTCCCAAGAAGTGCTTTCTTTAACGTCTTTAGCTAGACGGTGACTTATCAGGGCACATAAAATTGCTCATACTTCTCTGGGCCCTTCTTGCTCGAATCAATGTAGCCCTCTAAGTCTAAAAGACTATCTTGCTTTTCATGGGCGCCAGAGACATAATTATTTTTGGTATTTTTGTTTAATAAAATGAAAGAACTGAAATCAAAACAAGACTCGTGAGTGAAAGACCGATGGTTATCAAAAATCAAGGAAATTTCTTGGGATAAAGGGAAAAAAGACTTTTCAGCCTCTAACTCTATCACCTGGATCTCTCCTGTGGAACTAAGTGTATCACCAGTGTCCTCCTCACTAACCTGATCATGGTGTGCCTCAGTCTCCCCCAAACTATCCTCACTAACATCTAAACAAATCCTCCTAGGTGGCATCTCCTGAGTGGTAAGGAATATAAATTGTTCTTGTACGGTCTTAAGGGAAACTACTAATTGATTAAGATACTGGGATCTATCCTACACTATTTCCCAAAGTCTTACCACCTCAGCTTCTAACCTATCCAACCTTTCGAATTCATCATGAACCAAATTTTTAATTTTCAATTCTAAGGTATATTCCATCAATTTGTCCACAAGATAAGATTTTTCAAGGGGTTGGTTAAGGTATGAAAAACTATGGTTCCAAGTGCCTAAATAACTACCCTCATGTGAATTTTCATATATGTCAGGTACAAAATGATAAAAATTAGACACATGGTATTCAGAAAAATCATGATGCACAAAACTAGGATCCTGAGAGGAGTAATAGAATGATGGAGAAAAATCATGCAAAGTCATGCTTGAAAAATTACTAATTCAGACAAGACTTCTACACAATAGCAACACAACCAAAAAACAGGGGACAAAGACTCAAAAACACACAAAACTAAAATAACACAAATAAAGAAACAAACAATCACACAAAACAATTAAGGAAAGACAAACAAACAAGCTTTAGTCTAAAATTTCAAATTTTCTCATAATATTAATTAATCTAAATAATCGCCATTCCCCGGCAACGGCGCCAAAAACTTGTTGCGTAAAATTATATTGCAATACCGCAAGTGTACGGGTCAAGTTTTAGTATAGTGATTTATGAGTCCAAGTATCGTCCTCGGGAATGGGTTTCTAGATTAATTAATTATTAAGGTACTAATTCTCACTTTTAGCTAAAGAAACATAACATGGATAGTTGGTTGAAGTAAATACAAACAAACGAACAAACATGTGGAGACACAGATTGATAGATTTAGGCGAAGTGATTTTACAAGTTAAAGACTTAACTAGCACATGCATTGAACCAATGAGATGAAATTATAAACAAGAAGTGAAATACTCAAGAAAATCTCTCGATTCTTAGTGAGCCTCACACATGCAATAAACTCATAGTCTCCATATGAACCTACAACATGTATGGCATTAAGCAACTTCTTTATGTGTTTCCCTAAGATTTCTAAGTCACTCTCGTGCCAGACTTCCAAGGGTTTTGACAATTTTGCTCTAATTCAAGCTTTATCTCTCGAGTCCACTTAAATCAACAAATTAAAACGTAAAGAACGAATTGCCAAAAATAACGACATAACATGCTTCAATACATCACAAGAAAGTCACAACAAGTAATTCAAATCCTAACTACTATGTTTAGCTACTCTAAATCACAAGAAAAACAAACTAAACAAGTAGAAAACGTCTTAGAACGCTATTACAAATTGAAAGAAAGAGAAATAAACTTAGGTGTCGATGCCGGTCCTTCGTCTCCGAGCTCCCGTCTTCGATCTCGAACCTCCACGATTGCTTTGGCTACCAAAATCACTCTTTTCTCTCTTCTTACAAGGTGTATTTCGAATTTAGGCAAAACTCTACCAAATTGTGCTCCCTTTTCAAGAAACATAAGGTTGTATTTATAGGCATCAATGGGGGCGCGTTGCAGTAACGCTAGGGACAAATTGCAGCGTTGTACCCTAAACGCGTGGTAAATATGGAAACTATCGGCAACGTTGTAACGCTTAGGGACAAGGCTGCAACGCCGCTACCTTAACGCGCGCGCGCCTTATCGATCCGGCGTTGCGACGCTGCAAGCGATGTTGCAACGCCTCCGCGCGCTTCATGCGCGTGCGCCTCTTATCGATCTAGCGTTGCGACGCAGCAGCAGCGCAACGCAACGCTATCGATGCGATCTCCAAAGCCGTTTGGTCGCACGCTCGGCGTTGCAACGCTCTATATGGCGTTACAGCACGCCATCGCCTCGCCTTCGACTTGGTTTGTTCTTCTCTCTTCCATTTGATGTTATATTTAGCTCCAAATAGCCTTGTTTTGATCCCGAGTGATCCAAATTGTCTCCAATAGCTCCGTTTAAGCTCTTAACCTGAAATTGAATAAATTAACCACGTAAAATCCCCAAAATCATTATAAAACTAGCAATAATTAAGCCTAAGGATAGCACATTTTGTGTGCTATCAACACTCCTCTCAGATTTCCAAGCGTGACACCACCAACAAAGAAAACCTTCTATATCTCTGAGTTCTTAATCCTTAGAGTGTTACAGACTCTCACCTGCATGGATTTGTCCTTTGACTAGTATGGGTGAGGGTGGTCACGATTACATCTCCCAATATGCCTATCTTCTCGTGCGGGTGACCAAGTAGGGAGCTGGGAACTTAACTACGCGAGATGGAATTCACTGCTCCCGCTTTAGGGAAACTAGAGGGGTTGTTCCCTTAAGTGTTGTCTCCGTGGCTTGGACAACGGCGCGCCACCTTCTCACCGGCCGAAAGGGTGTTGTGTATGGTTGGACCATCACAATATGTTGTTCATTAGAGGAGCGGTGGGGACTTAAGGAACAAGAGGTAGACACAGGGTAAACGATAATTTTACCCACCGTCTCCGAACAACTGTGAAGGGTCGACTCATGGGCATTGGTTATATCAGTGGACACGTAATATTCTGCCCTGATGGGAGTGCAGCTACGGGCTATAGTGGAGTGTTACCGTAGCTAATGAATGTTGGTTAACCGGGTCAAAGAGTTTGATAGGTTAATCTCGGATCATTAGAGCCCGTCACTGTAGGTCCATTAGGTCCCTCGGTTGGCTCAATCTGGGTTAAAAGAAGGGTTAATATTTTTGTATGAAATTGAAGTGTTCAATTTCACTTTAAGGGCATTTATGTCATTTCTATGAGATATGAATGATATAATATATAGTTTAATGTGAATGAGATTCATAATAAACTATAGGTTAGCCTAATTGTTAAATTAGGGCTAATTAGAGAAATTAATTGAGAGAAATTAAGTAGGATGTGATTCAATTTAATCAATCCACAATTATTGCAAATGAGATTTGCAATATGAGATATGAGATATCTTATATTATGTGGTTATGCAAATGAGATTTGCATAACCTATGGTTGTGGTAAAGTGGTAATTATGTGGAGATTTTAACTCCATCAATTCCACTATATAAACCCTTCTTGCAAGAAGGAAGGTAACCCATCTCTCTCATTTTTTGGAATTTCAACCAAAAGAAGAGAATTCTCTCTCAAGCAATTCTCTCAACTAAGATCCCACCATCTTCCTTCTTTCCAAAAGAAGAACAACCGAGTTTCCAAGTGGTTGTGACCGGATCTTGTTCGTGAGTTCAAGTTTTCGTTGAGATTGAGAAGCACGAAGAGTTCGTGACCAAGGAAGGAAGTTGAAGAACAGTCTACAACAAGTAAGTCTGTTCTTCTCACTGTTTTTCTTCCTTACTTTGCATGTTTAGCCTAGGTCGAAGTTTTAGATCGGTTTTAACAAATACGAGTTACATAATGATACCACGACGATTCGATCGTCTTCCGCTGCGCGGGAATTTTCATTCCCTTCAAGTATAACCTGACTACTCTCTTTAATGAACTACAAACTTTCCATTCTCTTATGAAGAATAAGGGATAGGCTGATGGAGAGGCAAATGTGTTTGCCCATTCCAGAAGGTTCCAAAAGGGTTCATCCTCTGGGACTAAGTCCTGTAGCTCATCTTCTAGGCTTAAGAAGACCCAAAAGAAGAAAATAGGAGGGAAAGGGAAGGCACCTGTTGCTGACAAAGGAAAGGGAAAAGCCAAGGTTGCAGATAAAGGAAAATGTTTCCACTGCAACATGGATGGGCAATGGAAGCGAAACTGCCCAAAATACCTTGCTGAGCTCAAAGAGAAGAAAGGTAAATCAGATTTACTTATTCTTGAAACTTGTTTAGTGGAAAATAATGATTTTACCTGGATACTTGATTCAGGAGTCACTAATCATGTTTGCTCTTCATTTTAGGACACTAGTTCCTTCAAAGAGCTCGAAGAGGGTGAGATGACACTCAGGGTCGGAACAGGAGACGTCGTCTCTGCTCGTGCAGTGGGAGATGCCAAGCTATTTTTCGGAGATAGATTTCTTTTATTAAAAAATTTGTATATAGTTCCTAAGCTAAAAAGGAACTTAATTTCTATCTCTTGTTTAATAGAACTTGGATATTGTATTTCTTTTTCGATTAATGAAGCGTTCATTTTGAAAGAGGGTGTCAATATTTGTTCTGCTAAATTGAAAAATGGCTTGTATGTACTGAAACCGAACAAAACCAAAGCAATTTTAAATCATGAGATGTTTAAAAATGTTGGTACTCAAAATAAAAGGCAAAGAACTTCTCCAAATAATAATACCTATCGATGGCATCTTAGACTTGGTCATATTAATCTCAACCGGATTGAGAGGCTCTCTAAGAATGGACTTCTAAACAAGTTAGAAGATGATTTTTTACCTCCTTGCAAATCATGCTTGGAAGGTAAAATGACCAAGCGACCTTTTACAAGAAAAGGTCACAGAGCCATAGAACCCTTAGAACTTGTACATTCGGATCTTTGTGGTCCGGTGAATGTTAAAGCTCAGGGAGGGTACGAATATTTCATCTCCTTCATAGATGATTATTCGAGGTATGGTTATCTATATCTAATGCATCACAAGTCTGAGGCTCTTGAAAAGTTCAAAGAGTATAAGGCTGAAGTAGAGAATGCATTAGGGATAACCATTAAAACACTTCGATCCGATCGAGGTAGAGAGTATATGGATTTGAGATTCTAGGACTATATGATAGAACATGGAATTAAATCTCAACTCTCATCACCTAATACACCACAACAAAATGGTGTGTCAGAAAGGAGAAATAGAACCATGTTGGACATGGTTCGTTCTATGATGAGCTATGCTCAATTGCCTGCCTCGTTTTGGGGATACGTAGTAGAGACTGCAGTTCAAATCTTGAACAGTATTCCATCAAAAAGTGTTTCAGAAACATCTTTTGAACTGTAGAAGGGGCGTAAACCTAGTTTACAACACTTCAGGATTTGGGGTTGTCCGGCACACTTGCTCGTGACAAATCCAAATAAACTGGAACCTCGTTCAAAATTGTGCCAATTTGTTGGCTATCCCAAAGAAACGAGAGGTGGTCTTTTCTACGACCCACAAGAAAACAATGTGATTGTATCGACAAACGCCCCGTTCTTGGAGGAAGAACACATGAGGAGCCACGTACCGCATAGTAAATTAGTACTAAATGAAGCTACTCATGAACCAACAAGAGTTGTTAATCAAGTTGGACCTTCATCAAGAGTTGATGAAAGAGCCAGCACCTCAAGTCAGTCTCGTCCTTCTCAATCGTTGGGAATGCCTCGACGCAGTGGGAGGGTTGTTTTCCAACCTGACCGCTACTTGGGTTTAACTGAAACTCAAGTTGTCATACCTGATGACGGCGTAGAAGATCCATTGTCTTATAAACATGCAATGAATGACGTAGACAAGGACCAATGGATCAAAGCCATGGACCTTGAAATGGAGTCAATGGACTTCAATTCAGTATGGGAGCTTGTAGACCAACCTGAAGGGGTAGACCCATAGGGTGTAAATGGATCTATAAGAGAAAGAGAGATGCAGCCACAAAAGTACAGACCTTTAAGGCTAGGCTTGTAGCAAAGGGTTTTACCCAAAGGGAAGGAGTTGACTATGAAGAAACTTTTTCCCCTGTTGCTATGTTGAAGTCTATAAGGATACTCTTGTCCATAGCCACATTTTATGATTATGAAATTTGGCAAATGGACGCAAAGATCGCTTTTGAATGGTAATCTTGATGAGAGCATCTATATGTCTCAGCCCGAAGGTTTCATAACCCAAGGTCAGGAGCAAAAAGTTTGCAAGCTCAATCGATCCATTTATGGGTTGAAACAAGCGTCAAGATCTTGGAACATAAGATTTGATATTGCGATCAAGTCTTACAGCTTTTACCAAAACGTTGATGAGCCTTGTGTTTACAACAGGATCATCAACGACAAAGTAGTTTTGTTAGTACTTTATGTGGATGATATCCTACTCATTGAGAATGATGTAGGATACCTTATTGACATAAAGAATTGGTCATGACCCAATTCCAAATGAAAGATTTGGGAGAGGCACAATATGTTCTTGGGATTCGAGATCCTCGGAATTGCAAGAAACGTAACGCTAGCACTGTCCTCAAACGTCTTATATCGACAAAATGTTGTCAAGATATTCGATGCAGAATTCCAAGAGGGGCTTATTACCCTTCAGGCATGGAGTTCATTTGTCTAGGGAACAGTATCCCAAGACACCTCAAGAAGTTGAGGATATGTGACATATTCTCTATGCCTCTCAGAGGTAGCTTAATGTATGCTATGCTATGCACGCAGGCCCTTACATTTGTTATGCAAAGGGGAATAGTCGTGTACCACCAATCCAAGGTTAGACCACTAGACAGCAGTTAAAAAAATATCCTCAAGTATCTAAGGAGAACGATGGACTATATGCTTGTGTATGGGTCTAAGGATTTGATCCTTACTGGATACACCGATTCTCGATTTTCGGGCCGATAAGGATTCTCGAAATCCACATCGGATCGATTTTCACCCTTAACAGGGGAGCTATAGTATGGCGAAAGCATGAAGCAAGGATGCATCGCTCCACGATGGAGGTCGAGTATGTCATCGCTTTGTGAAGCGCGCTAAAGAGGTTGTTTGGCTAAGGAAATTCCTTCACGATTTGGAAGTTGTTCCAAATATGGAATCTCCCATCACCTTATACTGTGACAACAGTGATGCGGTAGCCAATTCAAAGGAACCTCGCAGTCATAAGCGAGGTAAGCACATCGAGAGGAAGTATCACATGATACGAGAAATAGTGCAACGAGGAGATGTGACAGTCACGAAGATCGCTTCGGAGCACAATATTACTGATCCGTTTACAAAGACTCTCACGGCTAAAGTGTTCGAGGGTCATCTGGAAAGTCTGGGTCTACGAGATATGTACATAGGCTAAATCTAGGGCAAGTGGGAGATATGTAATGGGGTATATGGATGCCCTAGTTTATTGGATTTATATCTCTGTATCCACTGTTTTAGATTTTGTTGTACCCCACTAGAGTTTTAGTTCAAGTTTGAGTTTGTTGGGATTTGTGCCCTAAAACTCGTAGTTTGTAATTATGTTCTAATTAATGTATAAAGTGTCATTATTTCAATAAGTGTTATTGTTCATTATCTACGAGTTTGCCTTTATTTAAAACCTAAATCCAATAAACTAAACATCCAAGGCTGTTAAATGAATCTCTAACTGAATGTAATGTACATAAAAAGGATCTCGGTTCGAAATACAACCTAAAGGGTCTATAGTTAGGGGGATAAGGTTTGGGTACCTTACCCTGGTTAAACTATGGATGTGGCCCACTTTGTATTTGATACAAACACAGTGATCCTAACGTGTTCGTGTAGATGACATGTGAGTGGGGATATCCTATGTAATGAGATTACATAAGACCGGACCACGAAATAGTAACCTCTAGCTGTAACTCCATTGACTAGTTAGGTTTCTATTTCACTAGGATGACCTAGGCAACTTGATCTCAATCCTTAGCAGGTTACGAACTCCTGTTCGCGAGGGATTTTCCTTTGACTAGTATGGGTGAGAGTTGCCAGATTCTCCGACTCAATATGTCTACCTTCTTAGGGACAAGACCGAGTGAGCGGCTGGGAATTTAACTTAGCAAGATGGAATTCACTCATTCCCGCCTACTAGGGTAAGTAGAGGAATGTTCCCTTAAGTGGTGTCTCCGGGACTTGAACCAAGGGCTCGACCCTCTCATTGGCCCGAGAGGGACTCTGTTTATTGGTTGGACCACAAACAAATTGTTCATTAGAGGAGCACTGGTACTTAAGGTACATATTGTAACCCAAGGGTAAAACGGTAATTTGACCCAGCTGGTGTTACGAACATTCGTGAAGGATTGACTTGCTGTTATTGGTCAATATCCATGGACACAGAAATATATCTGCAGTGAGAAGAGTGCACTGTGTGGGACTTTAGTGGAGTGTTCCCGCAGCTTACGAATGTTGATTGGGAGGTTAATGAGATTAACCTAACAATCTCGTGATCGTTGGAGTTTCCGATCCAGAGATCCATTAGGTCCACCTTCTAGCTCGTAAAGGGTTCTTAGATCATTTGAATTTGAAATGTTCAAATTCATTAGAGAATATATTTAATGTATTTAGATACAATATAATATATAGTTTTGGAACTATATATTTTAAATTTAATGTGAATATGATTCATATTAAATTATATGAGAGAATTGAATATTTGAAAGAGTTCAAATATTATATTAAATGTGAATATGATTCACATTTGCAAACTATAGGATAAAATTTAATGTGCACTGCTTGTACATTAAAACTATAGGTTAAAGGGGTAATGTGATTAAATGAGATTTAATCCAAATCAAATATATGATATTTAATTTGTATTATTTAAATATAATTTAAATGAATAATAAAATTTAATTTAATTATATTATTATTATTATTATTATTTTAATAATAAATGAGGGAACGTGTCATCCAGACACGTTCCCCACTACCCCTCCCCTTCTCCCTATCGACAGTTTAACAGGGAGAAGGGAGTTGCTCTTATGGATGATCAATCGATCAATTTGTGGAAAGACTGCAAGAATTTTCTCTCTCTTTCTCAATTCTAGAATTCCCTAAACCTTCCAATTGTTGGAATCCTTCCCACAAAGGATTTTGTTCTAAGAACTCAGAGATATAGAAGGTTTTCTTTGTTGGTGGTGTCCCGCTTGGAAATACAGAGGAGTGCCTGTGTTGCTGCTTTGTTGATTTCTCTAGGAGCAAGGAGTTGCTGTTCTGCGAATCTGCAAAGGTATTCTTCTTCCCTATAGTTTAATTGTTAAACTTAACATGTTTGCCTGTATGCAATTAATCCATGTCTAATAGGATTAGAATTCCATGCTTGTTCTGTATTTTTGGTCAATGTACTGGTTTTTGTTTTAAGCAAAACAATCAAGCACATTAACGATCCCAAACACGTTTCCGTTGTTCAAGGAGATCAGATCTCCATCAGCAACGCTGTCTTGCAGCGTCGCAACGCTATCTCGATAAAGAAACATATATGAAGGACCACACAGAGGGTGTTGCAACGCTGCCTTGTAGTGTTGCAACGCCACATCGATAGAAAGGCGCGCGCGTTAGGGTAGCGGCGTTGCAACGCTGCCCTCAGCATTGCAACGCCATCGACTATTTCCATATTTTCCAGCCACCTAGGGTATAGCGTTGCAACGTTGTCTCTAGTGTTGCAACGCTGTGACGATGATGCCTATAAATACAACCTTAAGTCTTGTTGCAAAGGGAGCCGAAATTGATAGACAATCCACCCTAATTTTGAAATACACTTTTTGCAAGAAGAGAGAAAATAGTGTTTTTGGGAGCCAAAGCATCCGTGGAGGTTCGAGATCGAAGACGGGAGCTCGGAGACGAAGGACCGGCATCGACACATAAGTTTAATTTCTCTTTCTTTCAATTTGTAATAGCGTTCTAAGACGTTTCCTACATGTTTAGCTTGGTTTCATGTGATTTAGAGTAGCTAAATGTTGTAGTTAGGATTTGATTTGCTTATTAAGACTTCTTTGCCATGTATTGAAGTATGTTTTGATCTTTATTTTTGGCAATTCATTCTTAATTTCATTTATATCTTTGGTTTAAGTGGACTCGAGAGAAAAAGCTTAAATTAGAACAAGGTTGTCAAAACCCTTAGAATTCTGGCATGAGAATGACTTAGAAGTTTAAGGGAAACACATAAAGAAGTTGCTTAATCCCGTGCATGCTTAGATTTTATATGGAGACTATAGGATTTATTGTATGTGCAAGGCTCTTGAGAGATCGAGAGATTTTCTTGAGTAATTTACTTCTTGTTTATTAATTCATCTCATTTATTCATTGCATGTGTAATTAAGTGTTCAGTTGCAAGGTCAACTTCCTTTAAATCTATCAATTCGTGTCTCCACATGTTTGTTTGTCTTTAATTCTTGTTTCACCACCTATCCATGTTATGTTTCTTTAGCTAAAATTGGGAATTAGTATCTTAGTAATTAATTAATCTAGAAACCCATTCCCGAGGACGATACTTGGACTCATAAATCACTATACTAAAACTTGACCCGTACACTGCGGTATTGCATATCCATAATTACACGCAACAGTGGCGCATGAATCTAGTATCCAGACAGAGTCACTACTCTCCACTAAACAAGTTTCTACAACAAGTAAATCACATTTACCTTCATTCTTCTTGTCGGTCAGGAATTTAGGACAATTCCGTTTCCAATGCCTGTTTGTGTTGCAGTAAAAACACATTCCTTTATCTGCAACTTCCTTGACCTTCTTGCCCTTTTGGGCAGCAGGGGGTCAGCTTGTTTCCCCTTTCCAACCTTCATTTTCTTTTTCTTCCCTTTCGGAATTGAAGAGGACGAGGTTATACATATTTAGTCCCCAGAGGTCGAACCCTTATGGAAGGACTTGTAGGCAACATTTGTCTCACCCTCCTTTCCCTTGACTCTCATTAAGGACTGGAAGATCTGTAGCTTATTCAGAAGGGTGGTCAGGTTCTAGCTAATTTTGTTCATAACAACATTGCTATGAAACTGCCGGAAACTCTTCGAAAGAGTTTCCAGGATAAAGCTGACCTGCCTCGACTCATCGATAGAAGCCTTATTCATCTCCGCCAGATTAAATGGGACCATCATGTCGAAAACATGTTCCATGACAGACGTTCCCTCTCTCATTCGAGCGTTGAAGATGTGCTTTAGAGCATCGTGTCGTACCAAAAAGGACTGTTGTCCAACATTTGCTGCAACAAATCCATGATCTCCTTGGCGGTGATCATGCTCTCATGTTTCTTAGCCAAAATTTCAGATAAACTGGCTAAGATGTAGACCTTGGCCTTGTCATTGGCCTTGATCCACCCATCGTACGCGTCACAAAGAGTTCGTGTTGTGGTCGAGCTCGACGCCTGAGGACACTCCTAAGTAAGCGCGAACTTCAAACCGTCGACTACCAATATCGTGTTAATACTGTTTTTCCATGATTGGTAGTTATCACCTGTTAATTTGTCGGAAGCTAAGAGAGCTATAACGGAACTCGACATTTTTGCTGAAAACAAAATTCCTTGTATTAGTTCTCGCAAAAACTTTTGTTAGAAATCCAATCAGGTTTTAGCAAAATTAATTTATGATCCCTAGATCATTTAAAATTGCAATGATACCCCAAAGGTTTAGAATGACCGCCACTAAAGGGTAGTCGAATCACTCCTCCTCTGGGACGAGACTATCTCGACCAGACCCAAATTTTAGAATAACTCGTATTCCTATAAGCCTCTAGTTACAATTTTCCAATCTGGATTCATTAACTCTTAATGGATCTCGTGAGGGTAACCCTCTATCTTTAGATTCTAGAGTTCCCATCCAACAAAATCTGTCGAAGGGAGGACTAAGTTGGAAGATAAAATAAGGCAACCCTATCCCGATGTTTCGACCACTATGATCAGGCCCTCCGAAGGGATTGTCTGGTCCAGGCCAAACTAGCAGGCGAATCATAGGTGTGTCTCATGATATGAATCGAAATAAGAAACAGTGGGACCCGTTGACACAAATCCCGCTCCCAGTCACTATAAGTACTCTCTCCATCTCAAAGTGTGAACTTAAGGAGATGCATAGGTGGAAATTCAATGTATCATATACACTTCATTTCCTCCTACTAAGTACTTTAAATTAACGGGATTGACTAGGGGATAATCTAATGACCACTTTAGAGCCCTAAATCCAGGCATAATCCGAGGACCACCTTGGAGCCCTAAATTTTCTTTAGGAAAGTGGTCGAGCACTGTAAATCTAGAGGGGAATCTCACACCTTAGGAAGTCGAGGAATCAATCCTACAAGATTGATCAGGCAATCTCAGGGATAGTCCAAAGACAATCTTGGAGCCTTAAAATTATCTCCAGGAAAGCAGTCGACCATCGCCAATCTAGAGGAGAATCTCACACCTTGGGAAGACCAGGAATCAATCTAGGAAATCCTAAGGATAATCCAAGAACTACCTTGGACCTTAAAATTTTCTCCAGGAAAGCAGTCGAACACACCAATCCAGATGAGAATCTCACAGCTTGAGAAGACTAGGAATCAATTCTACGGGATTGATCAAACAATCCCAGGGATAATCCAAAGACCACCTTGGAGCCCTAAAATTTTCTCGAGGAAAGCAGTCAAACACTACGAATCCATAGGAGAATCTTACACCTTGGAAAGACCAAGAATCAATCCAAGGTCGATCATGCAATTATAAGAATAATCCAATAACTACCATGGAGCTTGAAATCTACTCCTCTCAGAAAATGATTTTGATCATCTCAAGAAGGAAGGTAAAGCGGCAAAAGAGAATGATCTAATAAGAAAAGAAAATGTCTTAAACAAAGAGTCAAACCAAATTACTTCCAAATCAGTATTCATGGTAATAGTCCATGATAATAAAGCTAAACTATGAATCTTAATTAGGGAGTGGAGGTTAATGTTGTGGATGAAATTGGACCAAGAAAATAAATCTGAACTACAAGGAAATCTTGTAAGATATGATTGATCTTTTTAAATCTCATTCCTAGGAAAATAGGGAAATCTATTTAAATTCTTATCTAAAAAGAAATATGAAAGTCAAAAATCATATAAATAGGTCATGACGACTCAAAGACAAGGAGTTCAACTTAACCTTCTTTCTCTATTATGTACTTTGCTACACTCTAAAATCTTCTCTGACTTAAGCATTTTCCACATCGATGTGTAGGTTTCTCTTGTTTTGAGGTCACGTTCTTCTCCTCTGAATACAAAGTTACATTTGCTATGACGTGAAGGTCAGGTGAGATTTCTCCTGATTGGATTTTGGCAACAACAAATCTCATTTAAAAGTAGTTATTAAGACTTCATGAACTAAAGAATCATCTGTGAAACTGTGAACACGAAAAATAATTTATTAAAAAAGTTCCCATGAAACAAAAAATGTAATTAGTCATGAAAAAAGTTATTCCTTAATAATGGATATGGTTGGTTGGCCTCCTTGTATCACGTTGATCACCCATTTTTAATTTGGATTCGCATAAACCTAACTCAACTTTTCTAATTTTCATCTAATAAAAACTTGATTTATTATTAATTAGATGTCCTATTATAATCAACTTTTGTTCAATGATTCATTCAACAAACCTAATTATTTATATTCTCCCATTAAATAAATTTGTCATATTGAATAATAATTTCGCAAATTAATTAATTAAATTATTTAGCTAATTAATTCTATTTGATCAGTCCTATATTACTGCATTTATAAACTTGAGGTACACACTCGTGCACAGTGAATGAGATACATTCTGTTCACAAAACGTAATCATCACCTTCATCTCCCCATTAACCATCTTTAGTAATTTTTATAGTTGTAGCTAGGTAAAGTATAATTAGAGCTTATTTGAAATGATTTTTAAGTGTTTAATTAAAAATATTTTTTTGGATGTATTTAGATTAGCTTTTCCGGTAATTTAATTAAAAAATTATTTTTAGAAAATTTGTAGGGTGTGACAATCACTCAAAATGACTGTTTTAAAGGTGAGTTTAAGAAATAAGTTGTTTTGAGTAAAACACTTTGAATCTAAATTCGAGAAAAAAATGTTTTTAATGTTTAATGGGAATTCCTCCCAAATTTTTATGATACTATAAAAATGACCAAAATATCCTTACATTATCTTTACTTCTCCATGGTTGTCGTCGCTCACCACTGACAATTGTCGCCACCTAATCGCTGGTGACCACCGCCACCAACAACCACCACTAATGACTGACATATTCTATCGGCGTCCACCTCCACCTCATCCTTAGCGATCACTCTACCAATCACTGCAGTCGATCATAGTGTTTTAAATACAATTTTGAAGTTATGAATTTATAGTTTTAACAATATTTTAACATTAGTAGAAGATTTTTAATGGAGAAAAAACTAAATAAACTTGTGTATAAACATACTTTTGAGAGAGATATGAGTGTTTTAATTCTAAACTATTTTTAGAAAAAATGTTTAAAACAAAATGATTTTTGAAAAACAGTTTTTTTTTATAAGCAATCCAAAATAGGCTCTTTATTACTAAAAAAATATACTTTTCTTGCAATTAAAAATACCGTTTTTAAAACTAAAAATTCTTTTTTAAACCCTTAGAAAGTTATTCTAAATAAACGTTTTTACTTATATAATTGCATCTTGTCTCCTTTGAGTCTCTTTAATCTTTTAGGGGGTGTTTGGCTCACTAAGTTGAGTTGAGTTTTAAACCCAACTTAGTGTTTGGCTCATTGATAAATTAATTCAACTCAACTCTGTCGACTTAGGATATTAACTCCACCGACTTGTACAGTAACCCTATTAACATATTTTATCATCGTTTCTCCAACAACTGATGACCACCACCGGCGATCGGTAACCACCTCTGGCGACTATCTCCGGCGACCGAAAACCTCCTCTGACGACCATCTCTGGCAATCGAAAACCACCTTCGACGATCATTTTCAACGATCAGTGACCATCTCTGACGACTTACGATCGAAAACCTCCAACGACGACCATCTCCGGCAATCGGTGACCATCTCCAATGATCGAAACCCACCTCCCACGACCATTTCGGTGATCAGTGACCATCTCCGGCGATCAAAAACCATCTCCGACGACCATTTTCAACGATCAGTGACTATCTCTGGCGATCAAAAACCACCTCCGAAGATCATTTTCGGCGATCTGTGACCATCTCCACCAAGCAAAAACCTTCTCTAGAACCGACAACCTTCTCTTGCAACCGACAACCACCTCTGATGACCTTCTCCAGCTACCTAAAATTACCTCCGACTATCATCTCATTCTCTTATGCTAACAATAAAAATTTGTTGAATACTCCTACAGGGTTTGCTTCTACATCTGAGAGGAAACCAACTCTAAAAGAGACAATGCACTCCTTTATAGCTGAATCTAGAAATAGGTCCAACCAGCTGGAGAATACAGTCACCAGTCTACCTGACATAGTGACTAGTCATGGAGCTGCCATAAAGAATATTAAGACTCAGATCGACCAGATGAATACATCACTCCGAGCGCTGCAGAATAGGAAAGAAACACCTTAAGGGAGTACAATCTAGCTAAAGACGTTAAAGAAAACGCTTCTTGGGAGGCAACTGATAGCACACAAAATGGTGTTACCCTTAGGCTTAACTATTGCTAGTTTTATGATGATTTCAGGGATTTTACATGTTTAAATCACTCAATTTCAGGTTAAGAGCTTAAACAGAACTATTGGAGACAATTTGGATCACTCGGGACCGAAACGAGGCTATTTGGAGCTAAGAATAATACCAATTGGAAGTAGAAGAACCAATTCAAGCCTGGATTATAATGTGTTGGAATGTTGTTCTGAGTCTGGTTTCCTCCATAAGTGTTGCTTCTATTGTTCAGATAATGTATTTCTCCAAAGTAGATTCTCCATTAGGCTGAGAGCATTGAGAGGGCACCACTGTTTAGGGTGATCCTACAAAATTATTCAGAGCATGAGTGAGAGATGCCATATGTGATTTAAGGGAAGTTACCTCATCCAATTGATACAATCCAGCTACTGGCTTAGATCTGTCATTGTCTGTGGGCCATTGGTAGCTGGCAATTGACACTTTCTCTAGGAGGGCACGTGCTTCTTGCACAGTCTTTGCCATGAAAGCCCCTCCATCAGTGGCATCCAGAATGGTCCTGGTCTTACATTCAAGTCCATTGTAGAATAATTGTACCTGGAGCCAATCTGGGTAACCATGCTGTGGGCATCTCCTGAGCATGTCGTTATAACAGTCCCAGGCCTCAAATAGTTGTTCTCCCTCCTGCTGTCTGAATGTTCCTATCTCTGTCTTTAACTTTACAGCTTTTACTGGTGGAAAGAATTTGGTCATGAAGGCTTGGGCCAACTCCTCCCAGGAGGTGATACTGCCTGGTGGGAGAGACCCTAGCCATTCCTTAGCTCTACCCTGCAAAGAGAAAGGAAAAAGACGTAAGCAAATACTATCAGCAGAAATACTATTTAATTTAATTGTATCACAGATTTCTAGAAAATTATGTAAATGTGAATTAGGATCTTCTGTGGCTTGTCCTCGAAAAGCACCTTCCCTAACCATCTGAATAAACCCTTTTTAAGTTCAAAATTGTTAGCATTTATGGGAGCATGGACAATTCCAGCCTACTCAAAATTAAACACAGGTCGGAAATACTCCCTGATGGGTTTAGGGTTGTTGATTAACTCCTGATCTGTCATTATCTGAATTTTCGTTCTTCCTTTCCTTAGCAGTCTCCTACAGATCCTTTCAATCTCAGGATCAAAATGGTGCAAGTCTGCAGCTCTATCCTTGGGCATACACCTGGAGGTACCAAAAAAACAGGAATTAGACAACAAAACTAGGAACATAAAAAGAAAGAGAACACCATAAAGAAAAATAAAACAGAGAACTAAAAAACTTGGGTTGCCTCCCAAGAACCGCTTTCTTTCACGTCTTTAGCTAGACAGTGACTTATGATTGGTATCAAGGCACGTAAAACTGCTCATATTTCTTCAGGCCCTTCTTGCTTGAATCGATATAGCCTTCTAAGTCTAAAAGGCTATCTTATTTTTTCTAGGCAGCAAAAAGAAGATTATTTTTGGTATTTTTTTGTATTGAAATAAAAGAACAAAAATCAAAACAAGACTCGTGAGTGTAGGAAAAATGTCTATCAAGATTACAAGAAATTTCTGGAGATAAAAGGGAGAAAGATTTTTTAGCCTCGAACTCTATCACCTGAATTTCCCCTGTGGAAGTGATTGTATTACCATTATCTATCTCACAAACCTGCTTCTGGTGTGTTTCAGTCTCCTCTAACCCATCCTCGCTATCATATGAATAAGTCCTCCTAGGTGGCTCCTCCTCAATGGTAAAAATAAGAAACTGTTCCTGTAAGGCCATAAGGGAATTTACCAGTTGATTGAGATAATGAGTTCTTTCATGTACTATTTCCCAAAACTCTACCACTTTAGCCTTTAACATATCCAACCTTTCTAATTCATCATGAACCAAATTTTTAATTTTCAACTCTAACGTATATTCCATTAATAGGTCCACAAGAGAAGAGTTTTCTATATGTTGGTTGGGATAAGAGAAATTTTGGTTCCAAGTGCCTAAATGATTACCATCAAAACAATTTTCATCTATCATAGATTCAGAATGGTAAAGATTAGACAAATGGTATCCAGAAAAGTCATGATACACATACCTAGGGCTCTGAGAGGGACAGTACAATGATGGAGAATGAAAATCATGCAAAGTCATACTTGAAAAATCAGTAATTCAAACCAAGACTTTTACACAATAGCAACACAACCAAAAACAGGAGGCAAAAGACTCAAAAACACACAAAACTAAAATAAGACAAATAATAAAACAAACAACAAACACACAATGAACAAATAAGGAAAGGAAACACAAACAAACTTTAGTCTAAAATCTCAAATTTTCTCCTAATATTAATTAATCTAAATAATCGCCATTCCCCGGCAACGACGCCAAAAACTTGTTGCGTAAAATTAATAATGCAATACTGCAAGTGTACGGGTCAAGTTTTAGTATAGTGATTTGAGAGTTCCAAGTAACGTCCTCGGGAATGGGTTTCTAGATTAATTAATTACCAAGATACTAATTCTCAATTTTAGCTAAAACAACATAACATGGATAAATGGTGAAAACAAAGATAAAAGATAAACAAACAAGTGGAGACACGAATATGATAGAATTAGAGGAAATTGACTTCACAACTTAGCACTTATTTGACACATGCAAGAACTAATGTGATGAATTTATAAACAAGTAAGATACTCAAGAAAATCTCTCGATTCTTAGTGAGTCTCGCACACACAACAAATTCTATAATCTCCATATGAATCTAAAGCATGCACGACATTAAGCAACTTCTTTATGTGTTTCCCTTAGACTTCTAGGTCATTCTCATTCCAGACTTCTAAGAGTTTTGACAACTTTGCTCTAATCTAAGCTTTTTCTCTCGAGTTCACTTAAACCAACAAGATTAAAGAATTGTAGAACGAATTGCCAAAAATAAATAACAAAACATACTTCAATACATAGCAAACAAGTCTTAAATATGTGAATCAAATCCTAACTACAACTTTTAGCCACTCTAAATCACAATATAACCAAGCTAAAGTTATAGAAAACGTCTTAGAACGATGTTACAGTCTGAAAGAAAGAGGAAATAAACTTATGTGTCGATGTTTGTCCTTCGTCCCCGAGCTCCCGTCACGATCTCGAACCTCCACGAATGCTTTGGCTCCCAAGAAATGCTCACTTTTCTCTTCTTACAGAGTGTATTTCGAAATAAACTTATGTGTCGATGTCTGCAAAATTAGCGTTGCAACGCCCTCGCCACGTCTCTTCTTATGAGTCTTCTTATCGAGATAGCGTTACGACGCTGCAAGCCAATGATTAACACACATAAAAGCCCTGAAATTATCATAAAACTAGCAATAATTAAGCCTAAGGATAGCACATTTTGTGTGCTATCAATCATCTGCTAATATTTTGTGAATATTTCACTTTTACATGACATTAATGTTGAAATATATCGTCGTTTTATTGTCATCTTCATGTGATTTAACAAATGTAAACAAACAATGTTCCTTTAAAAAAACGTAACGCTCATTGTATTTTAAAACAAACGACCCTATTAGTACTTAAAAAAGATCATGATAAGTTTTTCATTTGTAAGTTTCAAAGAAGTTCAATATATGTTTAGACAATGAAACCTTAGATTTCTCTATTTTTTGTGTTTAAAGAAAAAAATTCTGGCACATTGTCTTTTTTCCATTCATCAATTGCTATTTGTTGTTATAAAGAATACACCATTTGATTTCTATCAATTGAATTAAGTTCAATGTGTACTAAAAATATGTGATTTCTATAAATTGAAAGAAGTTTAACTTGTATCAAAAAGAGGAAACAATAGTACATTACCTATATTTTGAAAAAAGAAATCAATTTCTAAAAGAAAGAAAGAATGGTATTTAAAAAAAAATCAGTGTTGAAATATATATATATATATTTTTTGTAGTAGACATCTAAATTCAATGTTGCAAATATGAAAAAAAAAAGTGTTTCTAGATGAATTTTATTGGAAAGAAAAAATGATATCAATCTCAATATTCATTACTTTTGCAAATATCTCTAACATAAATTTGTCAAATGGTAATATATATTGTACTTTTGTAGTTGATCTCATAATTGAGTTTTGAAATTGTAGACAAATGTGTTTGCAATTGATTTGTTGAGAAAAAATGTAAGAAAAAAAGTCACAAAAAATCAGACTTATTCAAGTTATAAATAACTGCATCAGATACCCTTGACATAATAACTCAACTCTGCACCCCAAACACAGACTTCCTAATTCAACTCAACTCAATTCTGCACCCCAAACACAGACTTCCTAAACTCACTGACAAAACAACTCTACACAACTCAACTCAACTCAACCCAACTTAACTTTGCGATCTAAACGCCCCCTCAATAAACCATCTTCATGTCATCATAGATTTCCTTTATGGAATTTTGGACGAACAACTACCCTAGGGTACAAGACCTCAAAACATTTGAAACACTTAAGCCATGTTTGATAACCATTTAGGTCCTATTTGATAACGTTTTGGTTTTTAGTTTTTGGTTTTCGGTTTTTGGAAATTAAGCCTAAAAATACAAGTTCCACTACCTATGAGTTTCTATGTTTTCTTATCTATATTTTCAAAAACCAAGCTAAGTTTTTAAAACTAAAAAAATGTAGTTTTCAAAAACTTGTTTTTGTTTTTTAAATTTAGCTAGAAACTTAAATGATTGCTCAAGAAACATGGAAATCATGGTAGAGAAGATGAAGGGAAATTGTAAAAAAAAACACAAGCATAATTTTAAAAAATAAAAAATAAAAAACTAATGCCCCGTTTGATAACCATTTGATTTTTGAAAATTATACTTATTTTTTCACCATTTCTCTTTATCTTTTTTCTACAATTAGTTTCATCTTTCTTGAGGTACCATTTAAGTTTCTATCCAAATTTCAAAAACAAAAACAAGTTTTTGAAAACTATTTTTTTAGTTTTCAAAACTTAGCTTAGTTTTTAAAAACATAGTTACAAAGTATATAAAAAACATAGAAAACTTATTGGTAGAAGTAGAATTATTAGGCTTAATTTTAAAAAACCAAAAACCAAATGATTATCAAACGGAGTCTTAGTTTTTTATTTTTGATTTTTAAAAATTAACGTATAAATACTACGTCCATCTATAGTCTTCCATGTTTTCTTATCTACTTTTTACATATGTTTTTAAAAACTAAGTCAAGTTTTGAAAATTAAAAGGAAAAATAAAGTAGTTTTCAAAAACTTGTTTTTGTTTTTGAAATTTGGCTAGAAATTCACATGCTTTCTTAATAAAGATGAAAACCATTATAGAGAATATGAAAACTATTGTAGAGAAATTGTGAGAAGACAAGTCCAATCTTCAAAAACCAAAAACAAAAAACCAAATTGTTCAAATAGGGTCTTAATTAATAACTTTCCTAATGTGGAAGGATATTATATAGACACACACATACTAGAATTTAAGAAATTTGTAATTCAATCTTATATGAATATTTTCTATTTCAACTCCTCATTCGTTTAATTACGTCTCTCAAATGGTAATTATAATGAAATACATACTATTTTTTTAATACAATCAACAATTGGGGATGGGGAATTCGAACTCATGATCTCGTAGTCACAAGTCTTACATATGCTAGTTGAGCTATGTTTTTGTTGGCAAAATACATACTAATGACAACATTCATCAATATATATGAATCAAATAACATTGGTTCATATTACAATTAAGATTGAGGTTAGATTGCATATATGAGATCATCCCAAAATATAAATTTATATTTTGTTTAATTGTCTAACATAAAGATAACAAACCTTGATAAAAAATTGGAGAAAAATATATGTTAATATAAGAGAGATAAGCTATGTCAGAAGGATATTTATATAAGCTAGAGAAAGAAAAATAAATGTGAGAGAGTGACATATTAGGATAGATACAAGTAGAGAGAGGGATTTTAGTACGACACAAATAGAGGGGAAAATTAGAAAGAAGTACATTAAAGAGTCAAGTGATCAAAGAGTGTGCCAAGAACAGAAGAATTTTTTTTAGTACATCAACAATTGGAGGTGGGGGATTCGAACCCATAATCTCTTGGTCATGAGTCATACTTGATGCTTATGATCTTATTGGAAGAATGAATTAATTAAAAGAAAAAAAATAAAATAAATATTTAACTTACCATTATTTAAAAAATATTTTTCAAATTTTAAAATTAAAGCAAACTTGATTTTAAAACCCAATATCAGAAATTTAACTTGTTATACCTAATTCTAGGGTACAAATATTGTTTCTATTTTATTTGGAAAAACATATAAAATAGCTATTTGTAGCAATATTGTTTTTTTTTTTTCAAAGAAAAAATTCTCCAAGAGTTAGCATCTTTCCAACAAAATAATGCCATTTCTTTTGGGGGTGGAAGAAGAGAGAAACAATGATTGCCATCATCCACCACCTTTCTCCATTGATGTATTTTTGAATTCTAAGTTCATGTAAAACACACATACATACAAGAAAGAGGGCTCCATTAACTCCAAACAAGGCCCACAAGAATCTATTCAAAACAAACATCATCAACCAAAACTCCAATACAACAACCAATAATTAGGGTAAATCATCCCAAGTTTTTTTTTCCCATAAAAACTCTTCATCTAATTTACATTGATTATCATATCCACATACTCAAAAGAATGAACATTATTTTTCTATCTTTTATGTGCATTTCTTTGTCCTAGAACCCCATGTGATGTAATAGAGAAATTGGGGTTTATAATGGCATAAATATTTTTGGTTAAAATATCATTTTGGTTTTTGTACTTTAAGCATTATTTCATTTTAGTGTTTGTACTTTCAATTGTCCAATTTTAATCCATGTCTTTTCAATAAAATTGAAATGTGACCCCTACTATCAGTATATGGTTAATTTTTCTTTAAGAAAAAATAGTCTCCACTAACTTTTCTTGTATAAATTTTGAAAGTATGTTCATATATATTGTGTCTTTTCTTTTATTGAAATTAGTATTATTATTATTTAATCAATTAATAAAAAATTAACTTTAAAACTTACCATAGAAACGAATTTTAAGTTTTATTGAAAGTACGAGAACTAAAATTAGATATTTAAAAGTACATAGATCAAAATAGAACTAAGTTCAAACTACAGGAACTAAAATAGTATTTTAACCCTTTTGGTCAACATCGATATACACAAAAACTATTCGTGACGAAATTTTCTTTTGATAATCATTAAGGATCAGGCCTAGACGTTGAATTGAAATATTGTAAAATAATGTAAATAAGAACATATATAATTTTTACATGTCAACACACTCTTTTTTTTTTTTTTTTGGATCTTGTGTGAGATTATTGAGGACATTATAAAAATATTTTTTACGTTATTCCCTTATTTCTTGTTTAAAAATAAATGTGGCTGCTTTGACCAACCACCTAACTCCACAACACCATTTGACATTAGAAAATTCAAGATACAATTAATATCTTAGATGTGTATATTGAACTTACCTTTTTGACTATTTGAATGGAGGGAAAACATTTGACACTCTAGATAGAAATTTAGAACCTAAACATATAGCTAATTTAATAAGAAAACCATAGCTTAATCAAAGATCCACCAATGTCATTAAAAATAAAAATATAATTATATTTGAGACATGAAAAAGAATAGTTCTCATCATCTCAAATAGACAAGTCCAAGCTATTCATGGGAAAAAGAAAAAAGGAGAACAAAATTTATTGAATATTTCTACACATTAAACTAAAATATTGGGTAAACAAAACACCAAAAAGGCATAATATTTGTGTTTTTTTTTCTTATCTACAAGAGAGAGCCAAAGGGGTAGTAGGTTTGCCTGATTAGACATTCATCAAATGCATCACCAATATTTCCAAAATGCCTTGGCTTAAAGGCTCCTTAGACAAAAAGTAGAGGTACTTAACAAATAACACAAGCATTTGGGTTCTCTTCCATGCTATGGACATGGTAATAAGTGGTCAAATGAGGGTTATATGCCCTATAAGCCTTGACCATCTCCATTACTGGGTCCGGTTGGGGCATCGGCATCTGTATTGGCATCGACATTGGCATCTGCATCGGTATTGGCATTGGCATAGGTACTGGCACAGCCAGCTGCGGTTGTTCTTTCTTCTTCTCTTCTTCCTTCTTTTCACCTTCCTTCTTCGCCTCGTCTTTCTTATCGTCCTCCTTCTTCGGCTCGTCTTTCTTCGCTTCGTCTTTTTTCGCTTCTCCTTCTTTCTTTGGCTCCTCCTTCTTGCCCTCTTCTTCTTTCTTGGCTTCCTCTTTTTTGGGTTCCTCCTTCTTTGGCTCTTCCTTCTTGGGCTCTACTGCTGGCCCTACTGAGATTATGTCTGTTGGCCAATATTTCCTCAGCTTGCTTACTACATTCACTGGATCCACTGTCCCAATTACTGTTAGCTTCCTCTCCTTCATGTCCATGGCAATTAAATCAATCCCTGAAATACCATCAAAAAAATTTAATTTTACTATTATTCTATTTTCTCACCTAATTACAAGAAGATGTCTTAATCTATCAACTTAAGCTTTTGACTGATTTAGCGGTAATTATTTACATAGCATCAATATCGAAGATCATGTGTTCAAATTCCTGCATTGTCATTTCTCGAGAACGGTAATAATTTACTTGTTGGGTCTTGTTTTAATTTCTAAATTAACCGGGAATGTTAAAAATATATTTAAAGAATTAAATATACTACCTAATTAATTTTAACAATCATAAGGGTGTTAGATGAGGCATCCTTTTCTTTAGGCAGAATATTCCTTATTAGGCCAAATCAGTGATCATTTTAAATTCAAAGAACATTGTGGATGGAAAATTTTTGAAGTGGGTTAATTTTTTATGATCAGCAAAATCTTAATCATTCTTTTTAATAAATAGTGAAAAGCAGCCAAAAGAAGGGTGTGTGGGTTAGGTTTAGTGGTGGGGTTGGGTTGGGTAAGTTAGAGGATCAAAATCTCTCAACATACACACACCCAACAGAATTTCTTTTGAGAGAGAAACATGTAATTTTCAAAAGAGTTAAGAAATTTTTGTCTCTAAGCAATCCTAATAGATTCAAAATTAGCTTCACTTCAAAGCAAAAAAGAAAAAAAAAAAACATAAAACACAGAACCCCAAAACAAAAAGAAAAATCATAGGAAAAAAATAATAAAAACCTGAAAGTGTAGAGACTGTCTTCAAAGCCTTCTGCTTGGCTTTGTCATCATGTAAATCCAACTTCAATATGAACTTCTGCAAAACCCAAAATCACAAACCAAAAAAAAAAGAGATCTATAGTTAAGGATCCACATAATAATCAATTAAAAAAAAAAAACCTTTTAACAAAAAGGAAAACCCAAAAGAAAAACATCATCGAATCCAAGAAAATTCAAAAAGAGAAAGAGAATCATCAGAATTCACATATTTGTCAAAAAAAAGATCAGATTTTTTTCAGGGAATCCACCATGAGAGAATCCAAGCTCTAAAACCCACGTCTTAGAATCTCAAAAAAAAATAAAAAGCACCAAACAAAATACCAAAAGGAAAAGAAAAAACACCATTTTTTAGATCAGAGATAAAAATGGAGGAGGAGGAAGAAGAAGAAGAAGAAGAAGAGACCTTCATAGCTGTGGCTTGTTGAGTTATTGAGAGATGGATGGATGAAGAGAAAGGATAAGAACAAATGGGTTGAAATGAGAGAGAGAAGAAGAAGAAGAAGAAGAAGAGAACAAGTAGAATTATGCTTTGTTGAAAAAGATGGAGAGTGAGGCTATTTTTTGGGCAGCTGTGGCTCAAGATAAAAGAAAGAGAGGAAAAAAAAGGGAAAATTTTGAGTCCAAACAAGATTTGGCAGAGTAGGAGAGAGGGGGAAATAGTGGGAAAAAGTTAGAGAGAGAGAGAGAGAGAGAGAGAGAAAAAGAGCAGCTGTTTTTTGAAGAAAAATGAGAGATGATGGAGATTTGAAGGTATCTAATCTATATGAGAGAGCCACTCTGTCCTAATTTCTAAACCCATGCATTGCACAAGTAAAACCGACACCGCTGCACATTTGTTTTGTTTTGTTAATATACATAGTGGGTTGTTCTGCGTGAGATCCACGCGCCGCCTTTGGATGACTGATCCTTGTTCCCACTCTCCCTAGATCTTCGAGATTTGTTTTCTTTTCTGGCTTTTGAGTGATTTTGGCCCAATTTTGAGCGGTGGCGCGTGAGATTCACGCGCTGAGTTTGGTTAATTCTCATGCATGTCATAGTTCAAGGTGTGCGCAGACAGTCAAGGCACCAATATCAAGAAGGCGGCGCGTGAGGATCATGCACAAATTTTGGGTAAGACTGAATGTCGTTAATGACCGTCAAATCTGTCAAAATGCTCCCAAATTAAAATACACATAATACTCTACTATGCATCAATGTGCAGGTAATAGGTTTGTTTTATACACCACTAATAAAATTCTAATAGCTAAGAGACAAGGTAGATGTATGAGAGATCAATTAAAAAATATTTTAAATTTGTATTTAATGGTTATTAGGACGTGATACATGGTTGTTAGGAGATAGTCAAATTATCACTGTCTCATTCAATAATTTTTTCTCGAGTGATCGGTTTTTTATTCTTTCAAATTTGCAAAGTCAAGTAGTTGTTCAATTCTTATTTTATCATTTCTCTTGAAGTCATTAGCATTTTGCTCAAGATATTTTTGTCAATATCTCAAATGTCCATGGATTTCTATGTAGATATAGGGGTGAATCAATATTTTTATTTATTGAAGATTTGAATCTCTGACATTTTTATCAAAAATATAATTTCTTAACTAATTGAGCTACATTTAGGTTGGTGAATCTATATCTTTATTATACTACAAAAAAATAACAAAATATAAAATAAAATTAAGGTTAAATTAAAAGTTTAGACTTGAATTTTTAAATTTGTATTTATTTGGTCTCAAAACATTTAAAAAAATGTCACTGAACTTTCAATTTTATGTCTAACGTCTCTGACATATTCAAAAATTTTAAAAAATAATTCATCTATTAAATATATATAATTGAATTCTATGTCTAATAGGATTCTAAACTTTGAATTTTGTACTAGTAGGTTTGCCGAACTTTGAAAAACATCAAATAGACCAATGACCTAGCTATTAGAACAAAATTTAAAATTGAGGAATTTATTGGACATAAAATTGAAAGTTTTATTATACACTTTTTAAAGTTCAAGGATCAAGTAGACACAAATCCCAAAGTTTAAAAACTTATTAGACATTTTTTAAAATTTAATGATGAAATATAGACAAACTTAAAAGCTTCTCACATCAATGAAATATTGTTAAACTATTAACAATATATTATTGATGTGAGAGCAATATTAATACTATAATTTTCTTTTATCATACTCAAAAAATAATGAAATGTTTATCACACCTCAATTAATATCAAATATATGTATTAAGAATAAGCTCTTAAAGAAGTCAAAGGTGTTGTAACAAACCATTTCTATTTTTATAAATCCCTTGTAAATAGCCCCCTTCTTGTACCTTTATACACCAGTGACAATACATTCAAGTATTCATCTTTTTTTTTTTTTTTATCTCATCTTGGCATCAGAGTAGTTGACAAACGTCCTCTTCTTCTTTTTTTTTTTTTTTTTTTTTTTTTTTTTTTTTTTTTTTTTTATAGATTTCTACCATGAAAACACCTTCTTCATCATCCTCCCCACTAAATACTACAACCTCAACTCCTCATTGTCTTTTTACGAATATATTTAATCTTATTCTGGTGCCCCTTGACTCTTCCTATTACATTCAATGGAGAGCCATTTTGAAAGCTCATGCTATTTTTAGTCATGTCGATGATTCCATTCCATAACTTGATCAGTATCTCTCAAAACTCAGTTCAGCACCTCAGGATCAGATCAATCCTAAATTTCTTCAATGGACTTATCGTGAACCAGGCCCTTATCACCCTCATCAGTCGACTCTCTCTCCCTCATGTCACACCTACCTTAGCTGCTCAAGAACTATGTTTTCAGTTTTATGCCCTAAAACTCGTAGTTTGTAATTTTTGTTCATTTTAATCAATAAAGCGTTATTGATTTTCATTCATTAAATTGTTTGTGAATTTCTATATATTACTTTACATTAACCCTAAATCCAATAAACGAAGCTCCTGGGTTGTAATATGTCTCTTGAACTGTATGTAGAAGACATATGAGGATCACAGTTCGAGAAAACAGTCTAAAGGGTCTATAGTATAGGGATGAGGTTTGGGTACCTTATCCTGGTGACATTATGGATATGACTCACTTTGTATATGATACAAACACATTGATCCAACGTGTTCGTGTAGTCGACATGTGAGTAGGAATATCCTATGTGATGAGATCACATAAGACTGGACTGCGAAATAGTAACCAATAGATGTAACTCCGTTTACTAGTTAGGTTTCTATTTCAATAGAATGACCTAGGCAACTTGATCTCAATCTTGAGTAGGTTACGAACTCCTGTTTGTAAGGGATTGTCCTTTGACTAGTATGGGTGAGAGTGACCTGAGACGCCGACTTAATAAACCTACCTTCTTGGGGACAAAACCGCACAGGCAGCTGGAGACTTAACCTAGCAAGATGAAATTCACTCCTCCCCGACTTTAGGGTAAGAAGATGAGTGTTCCCTTAAATAGTGTCACTAGGACTTGAACAAAGGGTCTGACCCTCTCATTGGACCGAGAGGGACTTCTGTTTAATGGTAGGACCAATAAACATGTTGTTCACTAGAGCATCACTGGTACTTAAGGTCTAAGATGTAACCCAGGGGTAAAACGGTAATTTAACCCAACTGGTGTTACAAACACTCGTAAAGGATCGACTTGTTTTTATTGATCGTTATCCATGGACACATAAAGATATTTGTAGTGAGAAAAGTGCAACTGGGTCTTTAGTGAAGTGTACTCGCAGTTAACGAATTCTAATTAAATTGTTAATGAGATTAACTTATTAATCTTGTATCGTTGGAGCTTCTGATCTATAGGTCCATTAGGTCAACTTCCTACCTCGTAAAAGGTTCTTAGATTGCTAGATCTTGATTAGAATTTGAAATGTTCAAATTTACTTTGGGAATTAGTTTAATGTATGAAGATGCATTATAATATAAAGTTTTTATGTACATTAAAACTTTATAGTATAAATTTAATTTGAATATGATTCAAAGTAAATTTATGAGAGAATTAAATATTTGAAGGAGTTCAAATATTGTTTTAATATGAATATGATTCATATTAAAAACTATAGGTTAAAATTTAATGCACATAAGATGTACATTAAAACTATAGGTTATATGGAGTGTGGTTAAATATGATTTAATCATAGATAACCTAAATTAAATATATGATATTTAATTTATGAATTAATTAATTAGAGAATTAATTAATTTGTAAGTTTAATTAGCTTGATTAAATATGATTTAATTCAATTAATTAAAACTATAGGTTATATGAGATATGTATTTAAATATGATTTAAATACAAAATTTAACTAAATGTTAATTAAATTAATAAATTAATTAATTACTTTTATTAATTAATTTAACGGGAACGTGTAAATGACACGTTTTCCACATCTCACCACTTTCCCCTTTCTTCTCCCTCTCCTTGTCGATAAGAGCATGGTGAAGGGAATCGAATCCCGCAGCGGAAGCGGTTGTGAATCGCACGTTCTTAATTTCATTACATGGATTACATTCAAGAACAAACTTAGCTAGATTAAGCATATAATAGAAGATGGACAGCAAGATTTGTACCTTTGAAGAACTTTTCTTCGAGTGCTCCTTCTCCCACGATCACGATCTCAAAGAACACGAACCCAATCATCAAACCACTACCACTGGATCTTCTCCGTTGTTCTCTAGGTGAGGAGGAAGGTGAGTTCCTTTTAGTGAGATGAGGTATTTTGTGAAAGTCTTGTTGGAACCCTTTCCAACACTATGTGGGAGAATCCTCTAGGATTTCTCAAGAGATGGAATCACTTCCTTACTTAGTTGCATCTCATGCAACTATATATATAGGGAAATAGGATGGAAATTATCATCATATCTCTCTTATATTCTCTCAGTATTATATGGTTTACATGCGAATCTAATTCACATTAAAACCATATTATATCAATTATATCATATATAATTGATATAACACCTCATGTATGAAATTGAACACTTCAATTTCATTCCTAACTTTATACCCTCAATATTACCGTGTTGAGCCAACGGAGGGACCTAATTGACCTACAGTTCATGAGCTCCAATGATGTGAGATTAACTGATCAAACTCTTTGATCCACTTAATCAATATTCATTAACTACAAGTCACTTCACTATAGACTTATAGTTGCACTCTCCTCACTGTAAATAATATTGTGTCCACTGATATAATCATTACCCATGAGTCGGCCCTTCACAGGTTGTTCGTAATCACAGTTGGGTCAAATTATCGTTTTACCCCTGTGATTACCTCTTTGTTCCTCAAGTACCACTGATCCTCTAATGAACAACAAGTCTAAGGTCCTACCATAGACTCATACCCTCATAGAGAGCGGGGCCCAGTTGTTCAAGACCTGGAGTTAGTTCTTAAGGGAACAACCTATCCAATTCCTCAGTGTAGGAATGAGTGAACCCCATCTTATATAGTTAAGTCCCCAGCTACCTACGAGATTCTGTCCCTAAGAATGTAGGCTTATTGAGTCGGCTACAGGCCACTCTCACCCATACTAGTCTAAAGACAAACCCCTATAAGCAGGAGTTCTTAACTTACTCAGGATTCAGGTCGAGTCACTAATGACCATCTATAAATTATCGGTCTTATCACATTACTATGTATTATATCTTTGGTTAGACTAATAATTTGCAGTCCGGTCTCGTATGAACTCTTCATACAGGATGTCCTCACTCGCATGTCAACCACATGAATGAGTTGGATTACCTCATTTCTACTAATTACAAAGTGGACCGCATCCATGGTGTTACTAGAATGAGGTTTCCAACCTTATTCTTATACTATAGACCATTTAGGTTATATTCTTGAACACAATCCAAATAGTGTCCACTACACTGATGTTCAAGATATGTTATAACCTTGGAGCTTAGTTTATTGGATTTATAAAGCAAGAATATAATTTTATCAAAACAAATAACTCTTTATTTATTTGATCAAAATTACACAAGTTTAGAGCATAAATCCCAACACATGGGAGTTGGAAGAAGTAAGTTATCGATTTTTTCACTTTTTTGGGTTGCTTATTGAAGCTTGTCTTTCCTAGTTTTCTCTCTAAAACTCTTCCCACAAAATCAAGAAGGTTTCCACAAACCTTAATCAAAGAATACAGAGAATAAGAAGTTTTCTCTGTGGTAGTGTCCTGTTCTAGGTCCCTATTGGCATTGGCAGAACTTGTTGGAAGTTCATAAGATTTTGCAGAAAGGGAATTTGGTTCTACAAAAGTATGTATTCAATACTTCAATTTATACATTGAATTTCTTAATTGTAGAATTCCATTCTATTGCGTTTATCTAATTTGTCAATGTACTGGTATTTTGGAAACCAAATTAAAATATGATTCGATTCTCAATTGGCTTTTGTTGTGCAATTAGTTTTTTGAAACATGCACTATGGTCCTCTCTAGAAACAAGATTCTATTCTCCCTTATCACCATCATCAATACGACTCTCTCTCCCTCAACCTTTTCTCATGTGACATCCGCCTCAACTGCTCAAGAATCATGGTCTTTTCTAGAAACACGATACTGTTCTAAAACTTGATCTAATATCTTTGCATTATGATCATCCCTCTACTCTATTAAGAAATTGAGCATATAAAGTGTTGAACAATACTCATAGCAGTAAAGGATATCGTGGACATATTGGTCGCGAAATCGGTCACTATTTATGACGAAAAGACATTAATACACATTCTGAATGGTCTTCTAGCTGAGCACGTTCCGTTCAAACATCCATCCGGACTCGAAACACCATGATTACTCTTATTGAGCTCAAATCTTTGCTTGATGCAAGGGAGAAAAGCCTCGCGAATATGATGCCCACTAGAAAACCAATTCTGATGATTTCCACAGTGATAGTAGATCGGGACAAGGCCCATATTGTCGCGGAGACTTCAAATGGTCGTGGGTCTTCTTTACACTTCAAATGTGGGAGGTTTTATCCTAATCGCTCTTTTTCTCAAACAAATGGGTCGGTCTTCTCCCCTTCTCAAGGTTCGAATACAAGCAATAATGGGTCATTTGTTGGAATTTATGCCCTAAAACTCGTAGTTTGTAATTTTGTTCTAATTATTGTAATAAAGAGTTATTATTTCAATAAAGAGTTATTGTTCGTTATTTATGATATTGCCCTTGTTTTAACCCTAAATCCAATAAACTAAACATCTAAGGTTGTAAAATGTATCTTGAACTGAATGTAGTGTACATATAAAGGATCTCGGTTCGAGATACAACCTAAAGGATCTATAGTAAGGGGATAAAGTTTGGGAACCTTACCCTGGTAACACTATGATGTGACCCACTTTGTATATGATACAAACACTGTGATCCTAATGTGTTCGTGTAGATGACATGTGAGTGGGGATATCCTATGTAATGAGATTACATAAGACCGGACCGCGAAATAGTAACCACTAGATGTAACTCCGTTGACTAGCTAGGTTTCTATTTCACTAGGATGACCTAGGCAACTTAATCTCAATCATGAGCAAGTTACAAACTCCTATTTGCGAGGGATTGTCCTTTGACTAGTATGGGTAAGAGAGGTCAGATTCGCCAACTCAATATGCCTACCTTCTTGGGGACATGACCGAGTGAGCAGCTGGGGACTTAGCCTAGCAAGATGGAATTCACTCTTTCCCGACTACTAGGGTAAGTAGATAAATGTTCCCTTAAGTGGTGTCTCCAGGACTTGAACAAAGGGCTCGACCCTTTTATTTGCCCGAGAGGGATTTCTGTTTGTTGGTAGGACCACAAACAAATTGTTCATTAGAGAAACACTGGTACTTAAGGTACAAGATGTAACCCAGGGGTAAAACGATAATTGGACCCAGCTGGTGTTACGAACATTCGTGAATGATTGACTTGTTGTTATTAGTCAATATCCATGGACACAGAAATATATCTGCAGTGAGAAGAGTGCAGTTGCGGGAGTTTAGTGGATTGTTTCCGCAGTTAACGAATGTTGATTAGGAGGTTAATGAGATTAACTGAATAATTTTGTATCGTTGGAGCTTCTGATCTGTAGGTCCATTAGGTCCACCTTCTAACTCGTAAAGGGTTCTTAGATCGTTTGAATTTAAAATGTTCAAATTAATTAGGGAATAAATTTAATATATATAGATAGGATATAATATAATGTTTTGGAACTTTATACTATAAATTTAATGTGAATATGATTCATCTTAAATTATATGAAAGAATTATATATTTGAAAGAGTTCAAATGTTAAATTTAAATGTGAATGTGATTCATAATTGAAAACTATAGGTTATAATTTAATGTGCATAAGATACATTAAAACTATAGGTTAGAGGGAAAATTATGATTAAATATGATTTAATCTTAATTAAATATAAAATATTTAATTTGATTAATTAAATATGATTTAATTAATATAATTAATTAGATTAATTATTTTTATTTAATTTTAATAATAAATAAATGGAAACGTGTCAGGAGGACACGTTCCCCACTTCCCTCCAACTTCCTATCGATAGGGAGTGGGGGAAGTTATCCCTCGTTTAATTCTTCTCCAATGGAGAAGAAATGGTTGTTCGATTCAATTGAAGCAATTAACGAATTGATGTAAAATTCTCTCCTCTCTCTTTTTCCCTTTTCTTCCAAAAGTTGGAACCCTTTCCCACCAAGGGAGATCTAAGTGGTACTTAGAGACATATGAGGTTTTCCTGTTGGTGTTGTCCTGTTGGAGAAAACAGAGAAGTTCTTTTGGTCTTTCTGTGTTGTTGTACGATTGGCAAGAAGTTGCTGAATTGAAACTACAAAGGTAATCATCTCCATCCTTTTAGTTTAATTGTTAAATAGCAAGTTTGCATGTTTAATTTCCATGCCTAATTAGATTAGGAATTGTATGCTTATCTCTGTTTTATTTCCAATGTACTGGTATTTATTTTCAACAAAAAATAATCAAGCAATTTCGATTTTTTAACCACGTTTCCGCTTCTCAAGGGGATCGGATCTCCATCATCTTTCACATTCAACCTATTTTTCATGCTATGAAAATTCTTGTAGGTTCTTTTGATGGACAACCCACTTCCCATACAACCTAATAAAATTATGCCTATGGCAATCCTATTAGTAGACTTTTTTTTTTTCAAATCTGCTTCAAGCCTGATCATATATAGTGCACTTGACTCCTTTAAAAAAATGATTTTTGCGTGTCAAAGTTGTTATACACTAGCTCAATTAGCACCCATGGTAGTAAATTCCATGACCTCTTCGACTTTATCATTTTTGGTTATTTGATAGTGGTTGCAATGCACACGTTACTAATGACTTGGCCAACGTCAACCTTTCCACCGATTGTAGTGGTGAAGAATTTGTCATTGTAGAAAATGGGTAGCCGATGAATGTTACACACAATGACACTGGTATACTACCTACACCCACTGGCATCTTTTCTCTCTCCAATATTCTTCATGCTCCTAATTTAGCTTCTAACCTTTTATCTTTTCATAAACATTGCACAAACAGCGATTGCATTTTTTATTTTTAACTCTGATTGGTTCCTTATTCATGATTAAATATCTGGTCATCCCTTAATAGAGGAAAAGGTGTTAATGGCATATATCCAGTTCTAAGCTCTTTTGTCTTCTCGGCCTCCTTTCTAGTGCACCCAAAAGCTTGCAGTTTTTTAGCAAATAAGGAATGTTCTATATGGCACCATCAGTTTGGTCATATGTCCCCTAAATTCTTGTGTTGTTCTTTAAATAGGTTAGGATCGTCTGATAATAAATCATTGTCCACTTGTACCTATACTATATCATTATGTGCAAAAATGACGAAACTCTCATTTCCATTATCACATTTTATTTCTTTTAAACCTCTTGAATTTCTTCATAGTGATGTCTGGGGAGCCTTCTTTATTATTTACAATAATGGTTATCGGTATTATGTGAACTTTGTTGATGACTTTAGTAAGTTTACATGGTTGTTTACATGGTTGTTTCCTTTAACATATAAATCAGATGTTGCTACTATTCTCAAAACTTTTGTTCCTTTCGTTGAGATTTTGTTCTCCGCTCGTTTAAATTTTTTTTTGTTCGGATGGATGTGGTGTATTTTACAATTCTTATGTGTATTCTTTGTTTTTTCTAAAGACATTCTGTACCAAAAATCTTGGATCGTTGAATGAAAGCATAGTCACATTGTTGAGAATGCAATGACCTTACTCTTTCATTACTCTATCCCTACTGATTTCTTGCCATATGTCTTTTTCACTGTTGTCTTTTTAATTAATCGTATGTCCACTATGTCCTCAAACATGTTGTTGCTTTTTGAAAAATTGTTCGGGAATACTCTTGATTTGCTTCACTGAAAAGATTTTAGATGTGCATGTTTTCCTCTTTTAAAACCATATAACAAAAATAAACTTGAACCAATCTTGGTATTTTAGGGTACACTCTAGACTATAAAGGATATATAGGCTAACATCCTCTAATTAAAAAATCAATTGTCTTAAGTCATGTTATTTTTCATGAAAATGTGTTTCTCGTTGCTTTCTTTCCCAACACGCTCCCTTTTCCTTGCCTATGGTCCTTTACATCCTTGTAGGTCTCTCAACGTCCCCTCAATCCACCACTGCCTTAACCTCTTCGGTCACAACATGTGTACCCCCTACCATTATATTTTATTCTTTTAGTAACCCATCTGTTGCCTTTCCTACATCTTCAGGCTTCTCCTCCCTTACCATCACCCACAATCAAATCTCTCTTGCCACCTTCTCCTATCCCACCTAGTCTTTGTTGGGGGGAATGCTCAAAACTCGTGGATATGTAAATGCTTTAATGAATTCAAGAAAGAGTTATTTTATTCACTTTTTCTTGTACTTGCATTTAAACTTCCTACCTATTATCTAGATATACCAAGAAAAATGTACAGTCTAATGAGGCTACTACGAAATATTTACTCATCGAACTTGAACAATATGTAATGGACATACAAGTAGGATCATGTTCACGTTATTAACCCGAATGGTCTATAGTATATGGATGAGGTTTGAAACCTTATCCTCTATAGATGTCATCTAATCTGTATTTGATAGAAATGAAACGATTAATTTCATTCTTGTAATAGACATGGGAGTGGGGTCATCCTGTGTTATTAGTTCGTACAAGATCGAACTACAGATTATTAACCAATTGTTGTAACACCGTTAACAGTTTAGGTTTAATAATTCATAGATGACTATTAGTAACTTGACTTGAATCCTAAGCAGGTTACGGACTCCTGTCTGTGAGGGGTTGTCTTTTGACTAGTATGGGTGAGAGTTACCGAGTGGCCGACTCAATATGCCTACCTTCTTGGGGACAAAACCTCGTGGAGAGCTTAAAATTTAACTCCGTGAGATGAAATTCACTCATTTTCGAGCTTAGAAAAATTAGATGGGTTGTTCCCTTAAGTGCTAACTCCAGGTCTTAAACAATGGGGTCCCACCCTCTCACTGGTCAGAGATAAATTTTATTTATGTAAGGACCATAAATAGGTTGTTCATCAGAGGATCGGTGGTACTTAAGGAACAAGAAGTACTCACAAGAGTAAAATGGTAATTTGACCTAGCTATGATTACGAACAACTCGTGAAAAATCAACTTATAAGTATTGATTATATTGATGCACAAAACTTTTCCTACAGTGAGGAAAGTGCAGCTACGAGTCTATAGTAAAGTGACTCGTAGTTAATAAATGTTGGTTAACTAGGTCAAAGTGTTTGATTGGTTAACTTTGTATCATTGGAGCTCATGATATATAGGTTCATTAGGTCCCTCTGTTGGCTCAATATGGAATAAACGAAGTTTTGAAGCAAATTTGAAACATTTAAATTTGTACAAGAATTTTTACACAATATAGTATATAGTTTGATTCAAATTAAACTATATACTATATTTGGATTTATTTTCAATATTAAAATAATATGAAGTAAGTTCATATTAAATACTATACATTAAAAATTAATTCGAATAAGATTCATATTAAAACTATAGTAATTGTGAGAGATGTGGTTTTGAATATGATTCAAATGATATTAATTAAATATGTGATATTTAATTCATATAGTTTTATTTAATAAATGTGATTTGTTAAATAAATAATTAAATAAAATTATTTTATTTAATTTTCTAATTAAATTAATTGATTAATAATAATAATAATAATAAATAAAAAAAATGGAGTTTTACAACAAAACTCTCCTGTATTTTGCAGGGGAATGGATGAGTGGGGAATGATCCTTTAATTCAAACCGTTTGCATTTTTTTGAGAAATCGAATCTCTCTCACAAACCAAAACAAGAAGAGTTATTGATTTATAAAACTCTTATTCCGAAAAGGAATCACACCTTCCTCCCTCTCTAAGAGAACAACAGAGAAACCAAGTGGAGGTCTAAGTAGTTCCTGACTGGCTTTTGGCAATTGGAGCTTGGAGAAGAAAAAAAATGATTTCTTCAAAAGTTGTATTTTTTTTTTTGTACTTCTCTGTTTTACTTTTAATTTAGAAAGCATATTTAACTTAATTTTGGATTATTGTATATTTAGTTTTCTTAATCATAGTTGAAGCACTACAATTTACAAATTTGATAAGCGATTTAAAGTGCTTCCCATCGGGGATTTGATTCCATTCAACCTGAAACCTGAAACCCACATCTCTACATCTAAGAAAGGTCCTCCTAGTCAAACTTTTACAACTCAGATTTCATCCAACAATCAAATGCCTATTAACCATCACCCAATGCAAACGCGATCAAAATCCATAATTTTCTAGTCTTGTGCATTACATGTAACCACCTATTCTGACATCCAGTCTGATCCCACATCCTATATAGAGGCATCTAAATACCCTCACTAGTGTTCTGCTATGGTTGATGAGTTTATGGCCCTTATAGAACAGGTCACTCGGACTCTAGAACCTTAATCACCCCCGCATGAATGTAGTTGGTTGTAAATGTGTTTTTCAGACTAAATACGATACGACATTTCTCTTTATAAAAGCACGACTAGTTGTTAATGGTTACCATTAGATAGAGGGTTTTGACTTGATTAAACCTTCAACCCAGTTGTCAAACAACCTACTATTCAGGGCATTATATTATTTCTCTTGTTGCTTAGCATAGCTGGCATTTGCATCAAATGTACGTAAAAAATGCCTTTTTCCATGGCCATTTACAAGAAGAAGTCTATATGTCTCAACTTATTGGATTTGTAGATAAGACATGTCCAGATCATGTTTCTCTACTTCATAAAAGTCTCTATGGCCTCAAGCAAGCACCTCGTACATGGTATGATTAGTTTACAAGCCACCTCTCGGGCTTTTAGTCTTACTGTTGACTCTTGTTTATTTGTTCGGTCAATTGATTCTTTAATAACTTATCCATTACTATATGTGGATGATATTGTGATTCATGGGTCTGATGCTTCGTATATGTCTACCTTGAAACATGTTTTGACCTTTGAATTCCATATTTCTAACCTTGGGCGCTTGAAATTCTTTCTTTTCTTGGAAGTCCACTCTATTCCTACTGAAATCTTGTCATTCAAGTAAATATCTTAGTGGCTTGCTTACTTCTTCCAGCATGTCTAACACGAAGACTTGTTTAACCGAAATGTCCACCACTATTGTTCTTCATACTAATGCTCCATTTTTCTCTGATGTCACTCTTTATAAACAACTTGTAGGTTCTTTGCAATATCTGACCTGCACACGATAGAACATTATCTTTGTTGTCAACTGTCTTAGTCAGTTATGCAACCCAGTGTTATTCATTATTCAGATGTTAAATGCATCTTGCATTATCTATGTAGCACCAATGAGCTTGACATTTTATTTACATCTAGTTCGTTGTCTCTTCAAGCATTCTGTGATGTTGATTAGGCAGGTGACTGAAGGGAATGAGAATCCCCGCGCAGCGGAAGACGATCGAATCGTCATGGTATCATCATGCTACATGCTTATTAAAAATGATCTAACTATTAGATCTAGGCTAAACATGCTGAAATTTTTACAGCAAGAAGGAAAACTTACTTGTTGTAGACCAATTCAGCAAACTCTCCTTGTAGATCACGAACTTTTCGCGCTTCTCGATCTCTACAACTCTTCCCAATATCGGATCCCAAACACTACCAATTGATCTTCTTGGTTGTTCTCTTTTGGAGAAGGGAAATTTGTGGGAACTTTGTGTTTTGGAAAGAGATGAGAAAATTGAGAGAGAAGAGAGAATTTCCCTTAGCTTCCAAAGCTTAGTTTTTGGTTCAATTTTCCCCATCTAAAACCCTTTTTCAAAGGAGTTTAAATAGTGGAATGATGAAGTTCACAACTTCACTTTATTACCACTTTACCACAACCATATGTTATGTAAATCTCATTTACATAATTATATAATATAAGATATCTCATATCTTATGTTGCAAATCTCATTTGCAATAATTGTGGATTTAATTAAATTGAATCACATTCAATTTATTTTCTCTCCATCAATTTCTCCAATTAGCCTTTAATTCAACAATTAGGCTAATATATAGTTTATTATAAATCTCATTCATATTAAACTATATATTATATCATCTATATGATATAAATACTCTTTAAGGTGAAATTGAACACTTCAATTTCATACCAAAACATTAACCCTTCTTTTATCCCAGATTGAGCCAACCAAGGGACCTAATGGACCTACATTGACGGGCTCCAATGATTTGATGTTAACCAGTCAAACTCTTTTACCCGGTCAACCAATGTTCATTAGCTACAGTAACACTCCACTAAAGCCTGTAGCTGTACTCCCATCAGTGTAGAATATTACGTGTCCACTGATATAACCAATGTTCATGAGTCGACCCTTCACAGGTTGTTCGTTAGACATGGTTGGGTTAAATTACCGTTTTACCCCTGTGTCTACATCTTGTTCCTTAAGTCCCCACTGCTCCTCTAATGAACAACATATTGTGATGGTCCAACCATACACAACACCCTTCTCGGGCCAGTGAGAAGGTGGGTGCCCGTTGTCCAAGCCACGGAGACAAGACTTAAGGGAACAACCCCTCTAGATTCCCTATAGCGGGAGCAGAGTGAATTTCATCTCGCGTAATTAGGTTCCCAGCTCTCTACTTGGTTCTGTCCCTGAGAAGATAGGCATATGGGGCGTGTAACCAAGACCACCCTCACCCGTACTAGTCAAAGGACAGACCCCCGCAGACAGGAGTCCGTAATACGCTTAGGATTCAGGTCGAGTCACTAATGGTCATCTACGAATTTATTAGTCTTTCATCACCAGCGGTGTTATATCGTGAAGTCTCATAATTCACGGTCCGGTCTTGTACAATCTCATTGTACAGGATGCCCCCACTCGCATGTCAACCACATGAACGAGTCAGATCACCTCGTTTGTATCTAATACAAAGCGGACCGCATCCACAATGTATTCAGGATTAGGTCTCCAACCCCATCCTTATACTGTAGACCGTTCGGGTCATTAACTCGAACGTGATCCTCCTTGTGTGTCAACTACACACCGTTCAAGTTCTATTTCTCTCATATATTCAATGACCCTGGAGCTTAGTTTATTGGAAAGGTTTAAAATATTTCCGAGACACAAAGTGAAGAAATGAAAAACTCTTATTAATTTCAAAACAATATTTTACAACCACGAGATTAGGACAGAAATCCCAACAAACTCCCACTTGGACTAAGCTAGTGGAGAAGGTACATTTCCAAAATGTATTTGAGTTACAATAAAAATTACAATAAACTAGGGCATTGAATACCCGTTTACACATCTCCCACTTGCCCTAGTCAAGAAGCTCTCGAATACCTAGACTCTCTAGGTGACCCTCAAACACTTTAGCCGTGAGGGGTTTTGTAAATGGATCACCTACATTGTGCTCAGATGCTATCTCTGCGTGCGTATCGCCACGTCTCATGCGGTGCACAATTTCCCGTGATAGATGATACTTGCGCTCAATGTGTTTACCTCTTTTATGGCTTCGAGGCTCACGTGAGTTGGCTACTGCACCACTGTTATCACAGAACAACGTGATTGGCAAGTTCATATTTGGAATAACATCCAAATCCATCATGAACTTCCTAAGCCAAACAGCTTCCTTTGCAGCTTCACAAGCCGCAACATACTCTGCTTCCATAGTGGAATCGGCGATGCATCCTGTTTGATGCTTCTCCATACTACGCCTCCTCCATTCGAATGAAGGTGACCAGAGGTGGATTTCCTAGAATCCTTATCGGTCGAAAATCGAGAATCTGTGTATCCCGTAAGGATCAAATCCCCACGACCATACACTAAAAGTTTGTAGTTCCTCGTTCTCCTAAGATACTTGAGGATTGTCTTTACGGCTGTCCAGTGATCTAATCCTGGATTGGATTGATATCTACTGACAATTCTGACTGGATAACAGATGTTGGGCCTAGTACAGAACATTGCATACATCAGGCTCCCTACAGCTGAAGCATATGGAACGCGTCTCATATCCTCAACATCTTGAGGAGTCTTAGGACATTGATCCTTAGACAAGTGAACCCCATGCCTGAAAGGCAGCAAGCCCTTCTTGGAGTTCTGCATCTTATATCTAGACAACATCTTGTCAATATAAGACGCCTGAGACAAGGCTAGCATTCTGTTCTTCCAGTTCCGGACTATCTGGATACCTAGAACGTACTGAGCTTCTCCCAAATCTTTCATTTGGAATTTGTGAAGCTAGCCACTTTTTAACGTCAGTAAGAAATTCTACCTCATTCCCAACGAGAAGAATATCGTCCACGTACAACACCAAAAGTGCGGCATTTTTGTCAACGATTTTCTTGTAGACACAAGGTTCGTCGACATTTTGATCAAAGCCATAAGATTTGATCGCCTCATCAAACTTTATATTCCAAAACCTCGAAGCCTGTTTCAGTCCATAAATGGACCTATGAAGTCGGCAAACCTTTTGCTCTTGGCCTTGGGCAATGAACCCTTTGGGCTGGTCCATGTAGATGGTCTCATCAAGTTTGCCATTCGTAGGGTCGTCTTGGCGTCCATCCGCATATACCTCGTAGTCATAATACGCGGCAATGGCCAGAAGGATCCTGATCGACTTTACCATGACAACATGCGAAAAGGTTTCCTCATAGTCAACCCCTTCAACCTGGGTAAAACCCTTTGCCACTAGTCGGGCTTTGAAGGTCTGCACCTTCCCATCTCGCCACATTTACGCTTGTAGATCCATTTGCAACCAATAGGTTTTACCCCATCCGGTTGATCCACAAGCTCCCGCATGCATTGAAGTACATAGACTCCATTTCTTGGTCCATAACTTTAATCCATTCGTCTTTATCAACATCGGCCATTGCACGATCATAGGTTAATGGATCCTCACGGTCATCGTCGGAACGACAAATCGAGGTTTCGGCTAAACCCATATAGCGATCGGTGTCTCACGATCCTCCCACTACGTCGAGGCATTCCCAACTCTTGGGAGCGGATTTGACTAGACGTGCTAGGATCAACAACACTTGTTGATGTACTAGCCCCATCAATGAACTTCTTGATGAACCGTCCATTTCATTCAATACAATTTTACTTCTTGGTACATGATCCACGGCGCGGTCTTCCTCTAGAAAGTGGCGTTTGTCGACACAAGCACCCTATTTTCCCTAGGATCGTAAAATGCAGACCACCCCTAGTCTCTTTAGGGTAACCTACGAATAGGCACAATTTGAGCGAGGTTCCAACTTTTCTGGGTTTGACACCAACACATGGATCGGGCATCCCCAAATCCACGAAGTGATGTAAAGCGCCTTTACGTCCACTCCAGAGCTCGAAAGGTGTTTCACAAACACTCTTTGAGGGAACATTGTTCAAAATATAAACCGCAGTCTCCACTGCGTATCCCCAAAAAGAATCAGGGAGACGAGCATAGCTCATCATCGACCGAACCATGTCCAACAAGGTTCTGTTTCTCCTCTCCGATACACTATTCTCATTGCGGCATACCAGTATTGAGAGTTGGGGACGTAATTCCGTGTTCTATCATATAGTCCTGGAATTCAGTGTCCATGTACTCTCCACCTCGATCCGATCGAAGTGTTTTAAGCGATTTATCTAAGAGGTTCTCAACCTCAGTCTTGTACTCCTTGAACTTTTCAAGAGTTTCAGACTTCCTATGCATTAGGTAAATGTACCCATATCTAGAGTAGTCGTCTATGAAAGACACAAAGTACTCATAACCGTCCCGAGCTTTAACATTCATCGGACCACAGAGGTCGAATGTACTAACTCAAGAGGCTCTTTGGCTCTATATCCTTTTCACTAAAAAAAGGGCGTTTGGTCATTTTGCCTTCAAGGCATGACTCACATACTGGCAAAGAGTTTTCTTTCAACTCGTTTAGTAGTCCACTCTTCACTAGTTTCTCAATCCTATTGAGATTAATGTGGCCTAACCGTAGATGCTAAAGATGGGCATTTTCTTTTGGAGAAATTTTTGCTTTCTTAGTTCGTGTTTCTGCAGTTTTAAACAATTCAAGATTTCAAAATACTTTTAACCGAATTGGGTTTTAAAACATACATATTATTTTCAAGTGAAGTTTGAACAAATAACATTCCCTTTGAAAGAAATAAACGCTTTATTTAATTCAAAAGAAAGCAAAATACAATGTTCAATTAAGCGGAAATAGAAACAAGGTTTCTAGTAAACCACTGAACTATGTACAAATTGTCTAACAATAAGTACGTCCCCGCCAAAATGCAACTTCATCAGGTGTCTTGATTCTTTGCAAAGAGAGACAAGCTCCCGGATCCAACCCGTAGAGTCACCTCACCCTCTCGCAGCGGCTGCCAGGAATCAATCCCCTGAAAAGAAGAACAAACGTGGTTAGTGGCGCCTGAATCTAATATCCAGGAATAGTCATTACTCTCCACTAAACATGTTTCTACCACAAGTAAATCACATTTACCTTGGTTCTTCCTCTCGGCCAGGAATTTCGGACAGTTTCTTTTCCAATGTCCGCTTCCATTGCAGTGGAAACACTTTCCTTTCTCTGCAACCTCCTTGACCTTCTTGCCCTTCTGGGCGGCAGCTCGGTCAGTTTTACCCCTCTTCATCCTCTTCTTCCCTTTCGGGCGTGAAGGAGCAACAGATTTTGTCCCAGAGGTCGAACCCCTGTGATAAGACCTGTAGGCAACATTTGCCTCAGATTCCTTGACCCTGTTCAGGGACTGGAAATTCTGTAGCTCATTAAGGAGGGTAGTCAGATTGTAGCTAATTTTGTTCATAACAACATTGCTCTGGCCCAGAAGGAAACTCTTCGGAAGAGTCTCCATGATAAAACTGACCTGGCTCGACTCGTCGATCGAAGCCCCATTCATCTCAGCCAGATTAAAGCGGGTCATCATGTCTAGAACATGTTCACGGACAGACGACCCCTCTTTCATCCGAGCGTTGAAAATGTATTTGAGCGAGTCATGCTTAACTGAAAGATCATTGTCAAAACATTTCTGCAAGGACTCCATGATTTCCTTAGCGGAAACCATCAGCTCATGCTTCTTTGCCAAGACATCAGACATCTTTGGCAATTATGTAGACCTTGGCCTTTTCATTGGCCCTGATCCATCGATCGTACGTATCGCGAACAACTCGCGATGCGGTCGCGCCCGGAATCTGAGGACACTCCTCAGACAACACGAACTTTATGTCGTCAGTTACCAATATTGTATTGATGTTGTTTTTCCAGCTTTGGTAATTATCTCCCACTAACTTATCGGAAGCAAGTAAAGCTATAATAGCGCTAGACATTTTTAGCTGAAAATTTAAGAAAAACTTTGTATTAGTCTCGCAAAAACCTTTTGAAAACCAATCTAATTTTAGCAAAAATATTTCATGATCCCTAGGTCATTCAAAATTTTGCAATGATACCCTAAAGGTTTAGAATGATTGCCACCGAAGGGTGAACTGAACATTCCTCCTTTAAGACGAGACTTTCTCGATCAGACCCTAATCCCAGAATAACTCTTATTCCATTAGGCATCCAATTACCATTGTTTGGTCAAATTCATTAACACTTAATGAATTCTGTGAGTGTCACCCTCAATCTTTAAGTTTCCAAGTATCCGTCCTAACAATAGCCACCGAAGGGTGAACTAAGAAGGAAAACCAACCAGGAAACTGTATCCCTTTCGGGAATTCACTATGTTCTGACTCTCATGATCATGCCCTCCGAAGGGATTGTCTGGTCCAGGCCAAACTAGGAGACAGATCATGGGTGTCTCACGGGGTGAATCGAAAGAAGAGACCGTGGGTCTCGTTTTCACAAGTCCCGCTCCCACTCACTATAAGTACTTTCTCCATCCACGATGATATGGACCTATACAAATGCCATCCGAAGGGGGACGCTCCCATTTGCGCCACGAGGCCGAGTATAGATCTCACGATGTGAACTTAAAAGAGATTTGTGGTTGGAAATGGAAATGTATCTCATACACTATATTTCCTCCCACTCAGTACTTTAATTTTAATAGGGATTGACCTAGATAAACCGGCTAAAATTTACCTAAGTCTACCAATATAACACTTATATGGTATTTTGCCTAAGTCTATAATCACATTATTAACTTAGGTCTATGTGAGAAAATTAATTAACACTTAATTAATCTGCGCTCACGTAAATATAATCTAAGAATCTCCTGATCGAATTCACTCCTGTGTCGGTTTCGGTGTAGGGTGTTCATGGCGTCAACTTAAATACCCCAACCTTAGACAAAACCTTCCTTAGACGAGTTACTAATCGGTCTCCATTCAAAGATTATATTTGATTTCCTAAATTTCTAATCTAATTAGAAAATTAGAAAACCTAAGTCTAATTATGCATGTTCTAAACACTTTAAAACTAATAATTAACTTAGGTTGCATGCATTTCTATGTTATAGTGTTTGAACATTCATCACATGAATAATTATATACTATAACATAATTATCATTCATCATAGGAATATAAATGCATGAGCATACTTTAATCTAAAAAATATAACACTTATATTAATTAAATTAAATATGCATTTAATTACATTATAACTCTTATAATATAACCTATCATGCAAACTATATTATAACTCGTATAATATACATGATGCATGAATATGTTTAACCTAAGGTGGGATTTTAAAAAACTATATGACATACATTATGCACATAGAAATTAATTAAAAATATACATCTCATGCATAAAATAATTAAATAGCAAAATTGGACCGGTTTTTGGCACCTAGGGGCAAATATTTTATTAAATAAAATTAATATAACATTTATATTAATAATATTTAATAAAATAAATAAATTAAAGAAATTAAAACGTTTTTTAAAAAAAAAACTAAAATTTAATTAAATCCAACGGACAGAAAACGCCCACGTCGCGCGCATTAACTCTTTAACGAATACGGCGTTAACGCTGCGTGGCGCGCGTAACGCCGCCGCCCCGCCTGTCGTCGGCGCGTCCTCAACGCCGATGGCGTTGCAACGCTTCGCCCAGTTACCAACGCCATCGTCTTTGCGGCGCCCGGACCGCAGGAGCGGCGTTGAGACGCCGTTGTGCGGCGTCTCAACGCGCCATCGGCGAACAACACTATTCTTGCTGTTTTTTGCCCGGTTTTTTGCCTGTTTTCGCTCCGATTTCTTCACAGCAACTCTTGCCACGAACGACTCGGACTTACAGACTCGATTTACAACAAAATTGCCCAAAACAACGGGCCCTTACATTGATCTCATCAACATAATTGTAAATCTAATCTAGTGCCAAAAACCGAAAACATCCATTTTGCAAACCAAACATTCATCTCATGAAAATATGGTAAAATACCCACCTAAATCTTAATAAAACAGTGCATAGATGAATGACCATCGAAATGGCTCTGATACCAATTGAAGGGAATGAGAATCCCCGTGCAGCGGAAGACGATCGAATCGTCATGGTATCATCATGCTACATGCTTATTAAAAATGATCTAACTATTAGATCTAGGCTAAACATGCTGAAATTTTTGCAGAAGAAGGAAAACTTACTTGTTGTAGACCAATTCAAAGAAACTCTCCTTGTAGATCACGAACTCTTCGCGCTTCTCGATCTCTACAACTCTTCCCAATATCGGATCCCAAACACTACCAATTGATCTTCTTGGTTGTTCTCTTTTGGAGAAGGGAAGTTTGTGGGAACTTTGTGTTTTGGAAAGAGATGAGAAAATTGAGAGAGAAGAGAGAATTTCCCTTAGCTTCCAAAGCTTAGTTTTTGGTTCAATTTTCCCCATCTAAAACCCTTTTTCAAAGGAGTTTAAATAGTGGAATGATGAAGTTCACAACTTCACTTTATTACCACTTTACCACAACCATATGTTATGTAAATCTCATTTACATAATTATATAATATAAGATATCTCATATCTTGTGTTGCAAATCTCATTTGCAATAATTGTGATTTTAATTAAATTGAATCACATTCAATTTATTTTCTCTCCATCAATTTCTCCAATTAGCCTTTAATTCAACAATTAGGCTAATATATAATTTATTATAAATCTCATTCATATTAAACTATATATTATATCATCTATATGATATAAATACTCTTTAAGGTGAAATTGAACACTTCAATTTCATACCAAAACATTAACCCTTCTTTTATCCCAGTTGAGCCAACCAAGGGACTTAATGGACCTACATTGGCGGGCTCCAATGATTTGATGTTAACTACCAAACTCTTTTACCTTGGTCAACCAATGTTCATTAGCTACAATAACACTCCACTAAAGCCTCATGTGTTGTACTCCCATCGATGTAGAATATTACGTGTCCACCGATATAACCAATGCTCATGAGTCGACCCTTCACGGGTTGTTCGTTAGACATGGTCAGTCAAATTACCGTTTTACCCTTGTGTCTACATCTTGTTCCTTAAGTCCCCACTTTGCTCCTCTCTAATGAACAACATATTGTGATGGTCCAACCATACACAACAACCCTCTCGTGCGGTGAGAGGGTGGGAGCCCGTTGTCCAAGCCACAGACGACGACTTAAGGGAACAACCCCTCTAGATTCCCTATAGGCGGGAGCAGTGAATTCCATCTCGCGTAATTAGGTTCCCAACTCTCTACTTGGTTCTGTCACTGAGAAGATAGGCATATTGGGCGAGTAACCAAGACCACCCTCACCCGTACTAGTCAAAGGGCGGACCATGAGGCGGAGTCCGTGTCGTTTAGGATTCAGTCGAGTCACTAATGGTCATCTCGAATTTATTAGTCTTTCTTCACAGCGGTGTTATATCGATGAAGTCTCATAATTCACGGTCCGGTCTTGTACAATCTCATTGTCTGATGCCCCCACTCGCATGTCAACCACATGAACGAGTCGAGATCACCTCGTTTGTATCTAATACAAAGTGGGTCGCATCCACAATGTATCCAGGATTAGGTCTCCAACCCCATCCTTATACTGTAGACCGTTCGGGTCATTAACTCGAATGTGATCCTCCTTGTGTGTCAACTACACACCGTTCAAGTTCTATTTCTCTCATATATTCAATGACCCTGGAGCTTAGTTTATTGGAAAGGTTTAAAATATTTCTGAGACACAAAGTGAAGAAATGAATAACTCTTATTAATTTCAAAACAATATTTTACAACCACGAGATTAGGACAGAAATCCCAACAGTGACACCTTAGACGTCGATCTATGACAAGGTTTGTTGTCTTTTTTTTACAATAGTCTTGTTTCTTGATTAGCTAAGAAGCAAACCACTATGTCTATTAAGGAAATATTTATTTGTAGGTATTATTTATGTATTTAATTTGGGTTGTTATTTTAATTTGGGCTATAATTTAGAGTCAACCCATCAATAGGTTGTATATATATTTCTCTTTGTCTAAATGAAAACCTAAGAAAACAGCTTTCCTGGCATGGTATCAGAGCGTACTAATCCTAAAACTTAAACTTACCTAGCTGTCATGCATCTTCTACGATCAGTTCATTTGCCGCCGCTAGTAATTGTGGTTTACATCGAAGTTGGATCTCAAGTATAGGCGGTGTTTCAAGCTTTTCTTTTTATTATTTTTTTTATTTTCTTTCGGTGAACTCGTGATTGCCTAGAAGGAAGCCAACTCAAGGTTTGTGTTCTCAATTTTTCTTGGTTTGCTAAATTCCAATTAAGATTTCTAAGCATAAGGGTGGTTTCTACAATTGTGTTGGTGATTTTCAAATTGTGATTAGCAATTTTGATATTGTATGTTGTGGTTTTACTATATATCAGTGGTTGAAGTTCACACAATCTGTCCTTGAAATTATATTGATAGTTTTGAGTATTAGTCGGTTTCTAGAACATTCAACACAAATGGCAGACGGTGAGGATGAAGGAAAGATTGATCCTTCTTCTCCTTAATACCATGGTTCTAGCGATCAACCGAGAAATTTAATTTGTCATGTCATTTTGACATCAGACAATTATATTGCGTGGTCGAGGGCAATGACGCTCTCGTTGAAGGCTCGTAGAAAATTTGTGTTTGTAGATCAGAAGATCTCCAAACAAAAAGAAAAGAAAAAGATGCTTGATTGGGACACCGTAAATTCCATACTTGTTTCATGGATCATGCGGAGTATTGACTCAAAGATCGCAACATCAATTCCTTATCATGATGAAGCTAAGAAACTATGGGATTACCTTTAAAAGCGTTTTTGCATTGCTAATGGTCCATGCCTCCAACAGTCGGGGTCAACGATTATGAATTGTAAGTAAACAAAATCTATGACTATTGATGATTATTACACTAAATTGATGCGGTTATTCGATGATTCAACTCGTCTTAAACCATTACATACTTGTGAGTGTGGATTGTGTACTTGTGATGTGCCTAGAAATTTTACAAGTGATCGCGATGAAGAAAAATTTCATCAATTTGTTATTGGACTTGATGATACTTTATACTCTATGGTGATAACTAATTTGTTGTCTCAAAATCCTCCACCATCCTTGGATGGTGCTTATCAAACTCTCATCCAAGAGGAGCATTACCGCAATGTGGCTCAAAAAAAGGTTGTTCCCGGATGAGAATCAAGCTTTTTCTTTGCAAGTGGGGCACCCAAAAGGAAGATCTGATAAGTACAACAAACCTGACAAGTCTCATATGACTTGTACTCATTGCAAACAGACTGGTCATGATGTGTCTACTTGTTTTAAATTTCATGGCTATCCAGATTGATGGGAGTCACGCTCGACGAGGGAAAAAGGAACATCGGGTCGAGCTCGAGGTTCTGGTGCTCGTGTAAATGTTGCAGTTGCAGATTGTAGTAGTAGTGCAATAGTATCTGAGAATGGTGATTCCATTTCTGCCTTGGGCAATCTCAAGCCTGATCAGGTTCAAATTTTGTTGAATATCATAAACAAAAATCAACAAGATAATATGATGGGTAAGTGTGTATCTTCTTCTTTTTGGATTATTGATACTGGAGCAACTCGCCATGTACTAAAAATTTGAATTATTTAACGCAAGCATGTACTATTGTTTCGAGTCCTATCAACTTACCCAATGGGCATAAAACATTTGCCACAATGGAGGGGCGAGTTGTTCTCGCTGGTGGTTTTGTACTTGAAAATATTTTATATGTACTTATTTTACAATGTAACTTAATTTCGGTGTCGCAATTAATTGATGATGCTAATTGTTTTATCCGGTTCACTACTTCCTTATATGCTATACAGGACCAACATTCGGAGAGCCTGATTGGAGCCGGTGAATGGAAGGATGGGCTCTATTATTTTCGGGGAATCCCTACAATACACCCAGTGAAAGTTCATGATTTGTCTATCTTTGAGTTGTGGCATAGAAGACTGGGGCATCTGTCAGATAGAGTGGTAAAGTTAGTACCTGCAATTCGTTCTAGTTCTGCCAAAAAGAAACTGAATAGTGCTTGTGTCACGTGCCTTAAGGCTAAACAAACTCGTGATAGTTTTCTTGTTAGTAACAATAAGACTAGTCGTATTTTTTAACTTATTCATTGTGCTTTGTGGGGTCCAAATACCAACCAACCATCTTCTTGCGGCGCTTATTATTTTTTGACAATATTTGATGATTTTTCACGAGTTGTTTGGGTTTACTTATTGAGTAATAAAAACTGAAGTTTCTAGTGCATTTCACTCTTTTCTTGCTATGGTTGAACGTCAATTTGAAACACATGTCAAAATAGTGAGGAGTGACAACGGGACGAAATTTAAATGCATGCTTGATTATTTTTCTAAGACCGACATTCTCTTTCAAACTTCATGTGTTGGAACTCCATAACAAAATGGGACAGTAGAACGCAAGCATCAACACATACTTAATGTAGCTCGTGCTTTAATGTTTCAAGGAAATCTTCTTATTACTTTTTCGGGAGAATGCATTTTAGGTGTTGTTTATTTGATCAATCGTACTCCATCAGGTATATTGCAAAATAAAACACCTTTTGAAATCTTATTTGGTATTGCTCCAAACTTTGATGTACTACGTGTCTTTGGATGTCTGTGTTTTTCTCATAATCAACGAGCAAAAGGAGATAAATTTGCTCCACGTAGTCGAAAGTGCGTATTCGTTGGATATCCACATGGTAAGAAAGGATGGAAGTTATACGATCTTGAAACTGGAGAAATATTTGTATCTCGTGATGTCAAATTTCATGAGAATGAATTTCTATATGCTGAAACTAGTACTCCTATGCCTTCTGATAAAAATCCGGTGAATGTTAATCCTATTTTGGACGATCTGGAGAGTATCTTTGAGGAAGTAGTACCTTCTAACAATGTTGTCCCTATAGATGAAGTAACAAGGTCTACTGGAGTTATTGATTGAGGATGAGAGGTCTGACAATGCCTTAGGTGAATCTTCTAATCACACAACTGTAACGGTTGTTCCACCAGTGACAACGCACAATCCAAATAGATCATTAAATGATGTGGTAAGCTTGGGTAGAGGTTTACGAACGACACCCTTCAGTCCTCCTTCGTGATTTTGTAACTGAATCGACACAAAAAGAGAGTCCATCCCCAAGTTCATCGGCGACCACGAACCCTCAAGTACTCCTCACTCTATAACACATTTTGTGAACTATGATAAATTTTCGACACGACATTGCATATTTCTTGCAACACTAACCACAGGGTATGAACCTCGTAATTTTAATGAGGCTATGCAAGATTCTGATTGGAGAGAAGCTATGCAAAAGGAAATAAGAGCTTTAGAAGCTAACCAAACTTGGGGCATGGAAGTCTTGCCCCCAGGCAAGAAATCCCTTGGATGCAAATGGGTATATAAAATCAAATATCACACAGATGGAGGGATCGAACGATTCAAGGCCCGTCTTGTAATTTTTGGCAATCACCAGGTTGAGGGTATTGACTATAACGAGACATTTGTTCCAGTGGCAAAAATGATAATTGTACGAGCTTTTATGGCAGTTGCAACTGTAAAGAATTGGGAACTACATAAAATGGATGTGCACAATGCCTTCCTCCATGGTGATCTTGATGAGGAGGTGTACATGAAATTACCACCTGGTTTTTCTAGCAATACATCAGGTATGGTGTGTCGCCTCAAGAAGTCTTTATATGGCTTACGCCAAGCTCCGAGGTGTTGGTTTGTCAAATTGACTGTTTCATTGAAAAAATATGGTTTTAAGCAATCATATTCAGATTACTCGCTCTTTACGTTACATCAAGGTCAAGCTCAACTTAACATCCTCGTATATGTCGATGATTTGATTATTTCTAATAATAACTCTTCCGTTGTTGCTTCATTTAAGAAATATTTGGGTGAGTGCTTTCACATGAAAGATTTGGGGATTCTAAAATATTTTCTTGGTATTGAGGTTGCTCAATATCTAGAGGGCATTTTTCTTTGTCAACGAAAGTACACTCTTGACATCATTTCATAAATGGGGCTCTTAGGAGCTAAACCTGCAGGATTTCCAATTGAGCAAAATCATCGCCTAACACTAGCTACTGGCAATTTGTTGACAGATCCTGAACGGTATCGACGTCTAGTAGGATGTCTCATATACTTGTCCTTCACACGACCTGAATTGGCTTATGTGGTGCACATTTTGTCTCAATTTATGCAAGCGCCACGACAAGAACATTGGGATACTGCAATTCGTACGGTTCGTTATTTGAAAAGTTGTCTAGGTCAAGGAATTCTTTTTCACTCCAGTTCTGATCTTTCTCTATCAGGTTGGGTGTGATTTGGATTGGGCGAGTTGTCCTCTGATTCGTCGCTCTCTCACCGGTTGGCTTGTTTTTCTTAGTGATTCTCCTATCTCTTGGAAAACCAAAAAGCAGCAAACGGTGTCTCGTTCATCAGCAGATGTTGAGTATCGCTCCATGACATCTATTACGTCTGAACTTAAGTGGCTTAAAGCGCTACTTGGGAGTCTTGGAGTGGATCTTCCATGTGCCATAAATTTATTTTGTGACAGTCAGTCAGAACTACATATTGCTCAAAATCCAGTTTTTCATGAACGCACAAAACACATTGAAGTGGATTGTCATTATGTTCGCGACGTTATTCAAGAAGGCATCATTGCTACAAGTCATGTTTCTACCAATGAGACACTTGCAGATATTTTTACGAAAGCCTTGGGAAAATAAAGATTTCTTTCTCTTCTTCCCAAGTTGGGCATTTATGATCCTCATAATCCAACTTAAGGCGGGATATTAAGGAAATATTTATCTGTAGATATTTTTTATATATTTAATTTGGGTTGTTATTTTAATTTGGGTTATAATTTAGAGTCAACCCATCAATAGATTGTATATATATTTCTCTATGTCTAAATGAAAACCTAAGGAAACATCTTTCATGGCAGTGTCTCATTCCTCCATTGAAGCTGAATACTGGGTTTTAGCCATCACCGTTGTTGTTGATGTCTTTTGGCTCGGATAGTTATTATGTGATTTGCATATTTGCTCTCTAGACCTCTAATGATATGGTTTGACAATATCTGTGCAAATTCATTAGCCAATAATCCAGTGTTTCATGCTCAGACTAAACATTTCGAGATTGATTATCACTTTATTCGTGAAAAAGTGATTTGCAAAGATGTCACTATGGGCTTCACCTCTCCCAAAAATCCAGCTGCAGATCTATTCACTAAAGCACTCTCATCACAATCATTTCAATTTTGCATAAATAAACTCATGATTAATATGTCGTCATGTGTTTGAGGGGTGTATTAGGAACAAACTCTTGAAGAAGTCAAAGTAGTTGTAAGAAACTGTTTTCTTTTCCATAAATCCGGTGTAAATCTCCTTCTAAATCTTCTCTAGCCTAATTTTAAATAAATCCCTTTTGTTCTTTTATACACAAGTGAAAATACATTGGGAGTATTCATCTCTTTTTGTATCTCATCTATATGTACCTTCGACTAAGAGGTTAAAAGTTCGAATTTTTTTTGTTGAAATAAAAAAAAATTGTATCAAAGGTTTGTTAATTTAAATATATTTTCATAAACGAATAGATTTTTAATAATTTTTCAGAAATATCCATTATATTTTCGTCCATATTTTTATAAAATTGACAGATTCATGGTCAAGTCCAAATCAATATGTAAAACGTTCGTGGCTTACGTTTATCCCAAGACCCTCAGGATTTCTCTCTACGGTTTTTGTTAACACAGTCAAAGCACCAAGAGGACCGGAAACCATGTGCCATTTTCACTCTAAAACCCAAGACAACAGCGAGTGAGAATCACGCGCCACTTTCATCTCTATACTCTAAAAATTCATTCAAGAGATTTGTTTTAAACACACTTTTGGCGACCACATTCAAAGTTCAAGAAAACCCACCAAGAGACGGCGGCGCGTTAGATATCAGTCAGACTGATAGTGGTGGTTGGTGGTTGTGGTGGGGCTTAAGATTAGCAGTCATTCTAGGCCATATTAATTATAATAGCAAAATCAAAAGAAAAACGAAAAGGAAAAAAGAAAAAAAAAAGAATATACAGTTGTGTCTTGTGTGGGGGCCCCACTGATCATCGTCAAAAAAAAAGGCATCCACCTGGGCTGCGAAGAGAGGGCCCCACTGCCGCCACCCACCATAGTTGGTCGCCACGTGGACATTCTGAATCTAGATGACGTGTATTGTAGGGTGACGTGTCAGCATCACATGGTGCCTCGTTGATAAAATCAGGAATCTTTTGTTGCGCCTCCGTGTTACCGGTTCCACCTGATTGGCTTATACTATAATTATATATGATTATTATTAATTTATTTTTGGTGTTCTAGGTAAAAAATTTATATCAGTTTGGTTCTGAATCTGATTAGGAAAATGACGTCGTTTTCCATAATAAGAAAAGAATGATCGCAAATGTTTATTAACTATTTTCTTTTTTGTAAAATAATGATGGGAAATTGAAACTGGCCACGTAGGACCCATTGGACAGGGTAAAATATATATATTTATACAATTCTGTACGAGTACCATACGCATGTTGTGGGAAAAAGCTCAAATCACACGTTTATTCTCAGCATCCTTTTTCTTAGTTACAACCGCACCTAATCATAGTAATTAAACTAAAACTAGATTGTGTTACAAAATTTGATCTATAAATTTTAAACCACATCTTAATTGTGTTTGGGTAGGTGTGATAGACTTGAATAATCGTTGGAGTTTCATCATGTATTTTGTAAAGATTGTAAAACCTTCTAACATTTTCAATGTGGGATCATCAATACTTTTAGACACAAAATTAGAAGTTTTATATGATTAAATGAATTTTAAAGTTTAGATACTTATAAAATGCATAATAGAAAGTTTAGAGGCATAATAAGTGACTTTTTTAAACACAACTCTAATAAAACATCATGTTAAAGCTTCTTGAGTTTAAATAAAGTGTCCAGAAGTTTGAGTACTTGAGAAACCTTTATTTAATTAGAATGCTGGAATTTAAGGTACTATTAAAACACATCGAGTTTGTCTAACAAACTTCAAACTTGACAATCTCTTGAGGCAAACATGGGTTTGACATCTCAAATCAAACCCTCAGTCAAGTCCAATCTCTTTTCCAAATTTCTAAAACTAAATTTATAATTTTACCATAATCCAAAAAAGAAAAAATTAAAAAATACAAAAAATACAAAAATTATTTTTAAAAAAATCTATAACCTCATTGGATAATTATTTGGTTTTTCAAAATTGTCTTTGTTTTCTCATCATTTCTCTACAATGAGTTTTATCTTTTCTAGAAAAGATTGAAATTCTAATTAGCCAAATCCTAAAAACACACACGAGTTTTTTAATCTACTTTTTTTTAGTTTTAAAAAATTATTTGATTTTTTAAAACATGTATAAAGTATATAATAAAATAGGAAACTTATGTTGGGATTGTTGGAGTGCAACCAAAGCCCCACATTGGCTAGATAAGGGGACAATCATGAGTATATAAGTGGGAGCATTATCTCCATTGGTATGAGACCTTTTGGGGAACCAAAAACAAAATCATGAGGGTTAATGCCCAAAGTGAGCAATATCATACCATTGTGGAGATCGATCGGAGTCGGTTGTCCCCTAACAACTTATAGGTGAAAGTAATATTTGTAGGCTTAATTTTAAAAACCAAAAACTAAACGCCTCTGTTTGATAATCATTTTTGTTTTTAGTTTTGTGTTTTTGAAAATTAAGCCTAGAAATACTATTTCTACGAATTAATTCCTATGTTTTCTTATCTAGTTTGTACGTATGTTTTAAAAAACCAAGCTAAGTTTTGAAAACTAAAAGTTTTTACAAACTTGTTTTTATTTTTGAAATTTGGCTAAAAATTTAAGTGACACCCTCAAGAAAGATGGAAAAAATGTAGAGAAGATGAAGAAAAATGGGAGAAAAACAAGCATAATTTTCAAAAACCAAATGGTTTTCTGACAAGGTCTAAATGACTATCAAATAAAGTTATGTTTTGTGCTTTTTAAAATTATTAGAGGCCAAAAGTTAAAACTAACATATGTAAAGACAAAAATGATAATTTAGGTCTCATTTGATAATTATTTAGTTGTTAAAAATTGTACTTATTTTCTCATAATTTCTCAATAATAGGTTTCATTTTTCTTAACAATACATTGAAATTATTAGTCAAATTATTCTTTAAAAAAAAATTAAAAACTACTTTTTTTTTTTTTGAACTTTCAAAACTTGATTTTTAAAATATAGATAAAAAATAAATAACAAAAAAAAAACTTGGGCAGAAGTAACATTTATATGAGTTTAATTTCCAAAAAAATAAAAATAAAAAAATCGAATAGTTATCCAACTACGCCTTAAGTTTAAAATAGGTCTCAATGTTTTAAAGACAAATCTCCCAAATAAGAACGCACAGTAGTATTCTGTTACTTGCGAATACTTGAAGAAAGCAAAGGTGAGGAATTTTAATTTAGATCTAAGAAATCTCAATACCTATTGAGAAAAATTAATCTCCTGAGGAAGGATGGATTTTGAAGAATCAAAGATGGTTGAACATTTCTCTGATAAAGGAACAAAGCCAATAATATTCAAGAGAAGTTTTTTGTTTGGCCAAGAACAAGTGGGTTGGTCCTCTTAGAAATATGCTATTATCCAGTGGTCTTACACAACCTCCATTTTATACATATATATATATATATATATATATATATATAAACTTCCATTAGAGTTGAACTGCAATTTGTCTCATCATTGAAGTTAGTTTTGAAAACTTTCTCAAGTGAAAGTATTTCTTATTATTGCCACCCCACAATGTGGATACAAGATAGAATAACAGAAAACAGTTAATAATAATAACAAATGACAAGTAAGTAACCACTTTCTCCTATATTATAACATCTTCCCTCAAAGGAATGACTATAAGTCATGAGTTTGGATTTCAACTCACAAAATCGATGACTAGTTAGAGGCTTCATAAAGATATAGCTAGTTGATCAATCATAGAAACAAACTGTAAAGTAATATCCTTGCTAACCACATGTTCATGAACAAAATGGAAATCAACCTCAACATGCTTAGTACGACCATGGAAAACAAGATTATGAGAAAGCTATATAGTGGACTTGTTATCACATAATAGTAGAGGGGGAGTTTTGCCAAATATACAAAGGTCTCGTAGAAGTTGTCGCAACCAAAATAATTCAGCAACTATGGAAGCAAGAGCTCAATACTCAACCTCTGTCGAGCTACACGAAACAGTAGGTTGTTTCTTGACTCCCCACGAGATCGGATTGGAGCCTAAAAACACAACAAAACCAGTTGTAGAGCGTATGTCCAAGTTGTCTCCAGCCTAATCGGAGTCTGAATAGGCAGTCAGCTGCAAAAAATTACTTTTGCGGAACAAAACACCAGTATGTAAGGTACCCACTATGTAGTGAAGGACTCGCTTAACAGCTATTAAATGGGCAGTATGTGGAGCTTACATAACCAAGGACAGACGACTGACAAAATATGCAATATCAGGGCTGGAAAAGGTCAAGTATTGTAATGCACCGACTAGTGCTCTATAACTCTGAACATCATTAGAAATACAAGATGACCAAGATCAACATAAGGTTTTAGAGAGATAAGGGTTGAGCAAGGTTTAGCATACACCATACTAAACCGAGTAAGAACATCACGAGTATACTTAACTTGAGATATATGTATTCCAGCAGCAGATCGATGTATCTCAAGACCAAGAAAATACTTCAAATCTCCCAAATCAGTCATATCAAAATGAAATTGTAACTGAGTTATTAAAGAAGTGATAGCAGCCTCACTCGAACCAGTTATAATAATTTCTTCAACATATAACAAAAGATAAACCATCTGACCACAATATTCATAACTGAAAGAGTCTAGATTAAGAAAGCAGAAGAAATTTTGGATCTTGAACACTCTAAGTTGATCAATTTTGTAAAATAAAATGCATGCTCAAAGCTTGAAAAACAGAGGGATAGAAAACTCAACTTTGAAGATCAAATTCTCTTCAACCGGTGGATGATTTTCAACACGAACACTTCGTGGACAACCGTTAGAGTCTTCCCTACTATCCTCGGGCCTTAGAACGGATTGTGGGATCCTAGGTTGAGAGAATTTGGAAGAAAAGACCTCAAAGGTCACTAATTCGGGAATTTAGAATTTTCTGCAAAAATTTTCTCAAAACACCTCAAAGCACCATTAAATAAAGCTTCATCAAGCTTCATTTGAGTGACAACTCAAGTGTGATGAGGATGGTTTGAGATGAAGGTGGCCAATTTTGGTGAATTTGAAGATGAGAGGGATTGGGCAAGTTGCAATTTGGATTTTATGAAAATCCATGAAAATTCACTAATTTTACAATTAATTTTAATTCTAAAATCAATATTAAATTGATTTTTAATTAAAATTAATTTAATTATTAAATAATTAATGTAATTAATTAATTTTTAATTTAATTTAATATCAAATATTAAATTAAATAAATTGTCCGATCCCGATCGATTTTCTCCGAACATGAATCTTTAATCATGTTATAAATCGATTCAATATTTAAATATATACACCTCATTTTATCATAGTTTAATTCATAATTAAGTTATGATTCGTTAAATATATCACATATAATTAACGCTTTCTCCCAAACTCGAATTTGAACAATTCAAATTCTTTTCTCTCAAAATGTTACAAGGCTTAGTCCGAGCTAGTAAGGGGAACCTAATGGACCTACAGATCATGAGCTCCAACGATACGAGATTAACCGGCCAAACTCTTTAGCCTAGCTAATCAACATTCGTTAACCACCAAGACACTCCACTAAAGCCCAGTGGTTGCACTCTCCTCACTGTAGATATATTTCTGTCCACTCGATATAACCATGATTAGTAAGTCGATCCTTCACAGGAGGTTCGTAATTACAGCTAGGTCAAAATTATCGTTTTACCCCTGTAATTACCTCTTGTTCCTTAAGTCCCACTGATCCTCTAATGAAAAATTGGTTTGTTGTCCAACCAGCAAACCGAATCTCTCTCGGGCTAATGAGAGGGGTGGGCCCTTTGTTCAAGACCTGGAGTGAGCACTTAAGGGAACAACCTCTCTACTTATCCCTAAAGCGAGTAGGAGTGAATTCCATCTTGCAGAACTATGTTCCCAGCTATCTACCCAGACTTATCCCTGAAATGGGAGGCTTATTGAGTCGGCAGTCTCGAGCCACTCTCACTCATGCAAATCTAAGGATTGTTGGGATTTATGCCCTAAACTTGTGTAATTTTGATCAATTAAATAAAGTGTTATTTGTTTTGATAGAATTACAGTCTTGCTTTAATAAATCCAATAAACTAAGCTCCAAGGTTATAACATTTATCTTGAACATCCGTGTAGTGGACACTATTTGGGTTGAGTTCAAGAATATAACCTAAATGGTCTATGGTATAAGAATAAGGTTGGAAACCTCATTCTGGTAACACCATGGATGCGACCCACTTTGTAATTAGTACAAATGCGGTAATCCAACTCATTCATGTAGTTGACATGCGAGTGGGGGCATCCTGTATGAAGAGTTCATACAAGACTGGATCGCAAATTATAAGTCTAACCAGTGTAACACCATTAACAGGATAAGACTAGTAATTTATAGATGGTCATTAGTGACTCGACCTAAATCCTGAGTAAGTTAAGAACTCGTACTTATAGGGGTTTGTTCTTAGACTAGTATGGGTGAGAGTGGCCTGTAGCCGACTCAATAAGCCTACTTTCTCAGGGACAGAACCTTGTAGGTAGCTGGGAACTTAACTGTGTAAGATGGAATTCACTCATTTCTCTACTGAGAAATTAGATAGGTTGTTCCCTTAAGAACTGACTCCAGGTCTTGAACAACGGGGCCCCGCCTCTCATGAGGGTATGAGCCTAAGGTAGGACCTTGGACACATTTGTTCATTAGAGGATCGGTGGTGCTTAAGGAGCAAAGAGGTAATCACAGGGGGTAAAATGGTAATTTGACCCACCGTGATTACTGAACAACCTGTGAAGGGTCGACTCATGGGTAATGACTATATCGGTGGACACAATAATATCTACAATGAGGAGAGTGCAAATTACAAGTCTATAGTGGAGTGACTTGTAGTTAATGAATATTGATTAAGCTGGATCAAAGAGTTTGATCGATTAATCTCACATCATTGGAGCTCATGAACTGTAGGTCCATTAGATCCTCCGTTGGCTCAACATGGTAATATTGAGGGTATAAAGTTAGGAGTGAAATTGAAGTGTTCAATTTCATACATGAGGAGTTATATCAATTATATATGATATAATTGATATAATATATAGTTTTAATGTGAATTAGATTCATATATAAACTATATACTAAAGAGAGATTATAGGGGGTAGGATGGGCATTTCCATCCTATTTCTCTATATATATAGTTTCATGAGATGCAACTAGGTTAAGTTTTTTCATGCTCTCTTGTTGTGTTGTTGGAAGAGTTCCAAAGCACACATCTCTCTCAAAAATACCTCACCTCTTCTAAAGGGAACCCACCTTCCTCCCTCACCTAGAGAACAACGGAGAAGATCCGGTGGTCGTGTCTTCGTACGTTGGAGTTCCTGTTGCTGACATCGTGATCGTGGGAGAGAGGAGCACTCGAAGAAAAGTTCTTCAAAGGTAATTTCTTGTTGTCCATTATGATTTTATGCTTAATCTTGTTACGTATGTTCTTGAATTTATCGTTGTAACTAAATAAAGAGCGCGCGATTCGCAATCGCTTCCGCTGCGGGGACTACGATTCCCTTCAATTGGTATCAGAGCCCAATTGCGTTCTTAATTTATGTTCTGAATTTTTCAAGAACAAGGTGGGATTTACTGTTTTTGCATGAGATGTATGAACGGTTTTGCAAAATTAGATGTTTTCAATTTTGGCACTTAGATTTACTATTTCCATTGAATCGTTCAATGTAAGGACCCGGTGTTTTGGGCAATTTTAATTGTAAATCGAGTCTGTAAGTCCGTGTCGATCGAGGCAAAGTGGTTGCTGAGAAGATCGAAGCAAAAACGAGCAAGGAATAGTGGATTCTCATTGTTGTCTGTGTGCAGCGTAGCAACGCTGTTCATTAGCGTTGCAACGCTGCGCTTGCGGGAGAAGGCGTACACAGGAGGCAGCGTTGCAACGCAGCCTCTAGCGTTGCAACGCTCGGCAGAAGACGACAAGGAGCAGCGTTGCAACGCCAGATACGTTTCACGTAAAGGAGCAATGGGCAGAAAATGGATTTTTTATTATATATTAATTATAAAAACGTTTTATATTTAATATATTTAATATTTTTAATTTTAATTAATATAATTAGATTATATTAATTAAAATTATTTCTAGGGTGCCAAAATTGGTCTAATTTTTGCTATTTTAATTATGCAATTGTTGTGTAATTATTGTCATGCATAATGTATGCTTTTATTTTAGAAATCCCACCTTAGGTTAAGTATTTTCATGCATCATTTATAATATAAGGAGTTATATTATATAGTTTGCATGATTAATTAATATAAAGTTGTTATATTAATTTATGGACAACATTGACATGCATTATTTTTCATGAGATGAATATACTATGAATGTCTTATTACTCATGTGATGAATGATCAAGCACTATAACATAGTATGCATGTCACCTAAGGTTAATTATTAGTTTTAAAGTGTTTAGAACTTGGAAATAATAGACCTTAGGTTATCTAGTTCTAATTGATTAGAATTAGGAACCAAGTAATTTATAAGCTATGATTAAAGAGGAACCTGTCTAAGGAAAGTTCTGTCTAGGCTTAGGGTATTTAAGTTGATTTGAAACGGAACACCCTCTACCTGAATCGACTGGGAGTGAAATTTAATCGAGAGTCTTATAAATTACAAGAAGGCGTCAATGAGTTTTATTAAGGGGTTAATAAACTAGAAATCCTAGGTTTAATATAAGGAGTTATATTAACAAACTTAGGATAAAATCAATATAAGAGTTATATTGATTATCAATAAAAGAGTTATATTGATAGAGTTAGGAAAAACCATTAGCCGGGTTTTTAGCCTAAGTAAGATTCCTATGAACTTTAAAGTATTCAGTGGGAGGAAAAAGTGTATGAGATACATATTTTTTCACCTACGCTATCTCCGGGAAGTTCACACCGTGAGACTCATACTTGGCCTCGTGGCGCAAATGGGAGTGTCCCCTTCGGATGGTGTTTGTATGAGTCAATATCAAGGTGAATGGAGAGGGTACTTATAGTGAGTGGGAGCAGGGTTTAGTGAAAACAAAACCTACGGTCTCTTTTGTCGGTTTACATCGTTAGACCACTATGGTCAGCCTGCTAGTTTGGCCTGGACCAGACAATCCCTTCGGAGGGCTTGATCATAGGGGATTGTTGCGTAAAATTATATTGCAATACCGCAAGTGTACGAGTCAAGTTTTAGTATAGTGATTTGAGTACAGAGTATCGTCCTCAGGAATGAGTTTTCTAGATTAATTAATTTCCCAGATACTTTTTCTTAATTTTAGCTAAAGCAAAAAAACTTTGATGGATAGTGAAAAGAAAGATAGAAAATAAATGTACAATTGGAGACACGAATATGATAGAATTGAAGGAAGATGATTTCACAAGATAATTCCTTATTTAACACATGCAATGAACTAATATTATGAATTTATAAACAAGAAGTAAATTACTCAAGAAAGTCTCTCGATCTCTCAAGAGCCTCGCACATACAATAAATCATATAGTCTCCATATAAAATCTAAGCATGCACGGCATTAAGCAACTTCTTTATGCGTTTCCCTAAGATTTCTAGGTCATTCTCATGCCAGAATTCTAAGAGTTTTGACAACCTTGTTCTAATTTAAGCTTTTTCTCTCGAGTCCACTTAAACCAAAGATATAAATGAAATTAAGAATGAATTGCCAAAAATAAAGAACATAACAAAGTTCAATACATAATCAAATAAATCTAAAACATGCTAATCAAATTCCAACTACAACGTTTAGCTACTCAAAATCACCATAAAAACAAGGTAAAGTCATAGGAAAAGTCTTTAAACTCAATTACAAACTAAAAGAAAGAGAAATAAACTTATGTGTCGATGTGGGTCTCTCGTTCCCGAGCTCCCGTCACGATCTCGAGCCTCCACAAACGCTTTAGCTCCCAAGGAATGCTCTTTTTTCTCCCCTTAGAGTGTGTATTTCTAAACTAGGGCTAAAAACTACCAAATTCGGCTTCTTTTGCAATGAAAACAACATGTTGTATTTATAGGGCTTTTCGGTACGGCGTTGCAACGCTTTGGTCATGGCGTTGCAACGTCATGTACTCTTGCCGCCCCAATTTACATCGCGACCATTTTTGTCATATCTTTTTATTCGGTGTCCAAATGACCTCCGGTTTGATGCGTTGGAATCGTGATTCGATGTAGAATCTCTCAGTATATTTCCTATACTCAAAATACATCTATATTTTTCTTGGGTCTTCAATTAAGCACACACATGTTCCAAATTGCACCAAAATAGTCTCAAAATACTAAATTCTTGCTTCTCAAGCTCAATTTCCTGAAATTAACCATAAAATACAATGAATGCTCATGTTTTAAGTATAAAAAGTAGCTAAAATATAGAAATAAGATAGCATATTTGCATGCTATCAGGGATCATACACAGTAGACACCCGAAAGGGATAAGGATTTCCTTAGACTATTTTCCAATCTAGTCCTCCCTTCGGCAGATTTTATTGGATCGAGACTCTGGGATCTAAAGACAGAGGGTTACACTCACAGGGTACATAAGTTGTGTATGTATCCAGACCGAAAAATGGTAACTAAAACCTATAGGAATAAGAGTTATTCTGGTATTAGGTTTTGGTCAAGAGTGTCTTGATCCAGAGGAGGAGTGTTTTTGATTACCCTTCGGTGTCATACATTCTAAACCTTTAGAGTATCATTCCAAATTATAAATGGCCTAGGAATCATTTGATAATTAGCTAAAACATGATTGGATTAGAGTTATACCAAGAAACTCATACAAGTTTGTTTGTAAAATTTTCAGCAAAATGTCTAGCTCTATGATTTCCTTATTGGGTGCGAAAAAGTTAACCGGAGAGAACATAATGACTTGGAGGAATGGACTCAACATAATTTTGGTTACACATGATCTTAAGTTCATTCTCAATGAGGAATGTCCTCAATTTCCTGGTCAAAACGCATCTCAAGCTGTTGAGGATGCATATGACCGCTGGATCAGTGCCAACGAAAAGGCAAAAGTCTATATCCTGGCTAGCATACCTGATGTTTTAGCTAGGAGGCTAGAGGGCAAGGTCTCAGCTCGAGAGATCATGGATTTTGTGCTAAATTTGTCTAGACAACCATCCAAACAAATTCGGCATGAAGCCCTAAAATTCGTTTATAACGCACGTATGAAGGAAGGAACATCGATGAGAGAACATGTTCTCAATCTGATTGCCCACTTCAATATAGCGAAATTAAACGGAGCTGTCATAGATGAGAAATGTCAGATATTGTTCATCCTAGAATCTCTTCCGAAGAGTTTTCTGCAATTCCATAGCAATGCAGCGATGAACAACATAGAGTACGATCTGACTTCTCTGCCACATGAGCTACAGAATTATCAGTTTCTTATGGATGATAAGAGACAACAAAATGGAGAGGCAAATTTGTTTGCCCATTCCAAAAGTTCTCAGGAGGATTCATCCTTTGGGACAAAGAATTGCAACCATGCTTCTGAACTTAAGAAGATACAGAAGAAGAGGAAAAGGAGCAGATAAAGAGCAATCGTCTGGCAAAGAAAAGCTGTTATTTGATAACATGTAGCTTAAGGGTTTATTAGAAACTTTATTTCAATTTTTTGCCTTAGCGAACATTGTACTTCATTTTCTTTTCAATTGAATAAAGTGTTTATTTCATTTGAAAAGTATTGTACTATGTGTTGCTCTTCTTGAGAATTATTTGCAAATGGTTTAATTCAGTTAAAAAAGTTTTAACAGTGAATTCTACAAAATTGCAAGTACACGAACTAATTTCTCCTAAAGAAAATGCTCATCTTTGGCATCTAAGATTGAGTCACATTAATCTCAATAGGATTGAGAGATTGGTAAAGAAAGGACTTCTAAACGAGTTAGAAGAAAATTCTTTGTCAGTTTGTGAATCCTGCCTAGAAGGCAAAATGATCAAAAGACCTTTTTAGTGGAAAAGGTTATAGAGCCAAAGACCCTCTAGAGCTTATACATTCAGACCTTTGTGGTCCGATGAATGTTAAAGCCAGGGGAGGATATGAATATTTCATCTCTTTTATAGATGATTATTCTAGATTTGGGCATATTTACCTAATGCACCACAACTCTGAAGCACTTGAAAAGTTCAAGGAATTCAAGACTGAGGTTGAAAATCAATTAGGTAAAACTGTTAAAACACTTCGATCGGATCGAGGTGGAGAGTACATGGATTTAAAATTCCAGAACTATATGATAGAACATGGAATTACATCCCAAATCTCAGCTCCCGGCACACCACAGCAAAATGGTGGTTTATTCTATGATCCTAAGGAAGATAAGGTTTTTGTGTCGACAAATGCCATTTTCTTGGAGGAGGACCACATAAGGGACCACAAACCAAAAAGTAAAGTAGTGTTGAGTGAGTTAGACGGAACAATAGCAAAGGTTGCTAATAAGAACACTAGTACGTCAACAAGAGTTGTTGATACTAGTTTGTCTAGTCAAGAAAGTCCATCTCAAGAGTTGAGTATGCCTCGACGTAGTGGGAGGGTTGTGATACAGCCTGATCATTATATGGGTTTAGCTGAAACCCAAGTTGTTATACTAGATGACAACTGCGAGGATCCATTGACTTATAATCAAGCAATGGTTGACAAAGACAAAGACAAATGGGTCATAGCCATGGACCAAGAAATGGAGTCGATGTACTTCAATTCTGTTTGGGATCTTGCAGATAAGCCTGATGGGGTAAAACCTATAGGTTGTAAGTGGATCTACAAGAGAAAACGTGGTGTAGATGGGAAGGTGCAAACCTTTAAAGCTAGACTAGTAGCAAAGGGTTATACCCAGGTTGAAGGGGTTGACCATAAGGAAGCCTTTTCACCTGTTGCTATAGTAAAGTCTATTCGTATCCTTCTTGCCATTGCCGCATATTATGACTATGAGGTATGGCAAATGGATGTCAAAACAACCTTTTTGAATGGCAATCTTGAGGAAACCATCTACATGGACCAACCCAAAGGGTTCATTGAACTGTGACAAGAGCAAAAGGTTTGCGGCTTAAAAGGTCAATTTATGGACCAAACAAGCCTCTCTAGTCTTGGAATATAAGATTTGATGAGGCGATCGATCTTATGGTTTTGACTTGAATGAATGATGATGAACCTTGTGTCTACAAGAAAATCATCAATAGTTCTGTCGCATTCCTAATTCTCTATGTGGATGATATCCTACTAATTGGGAATGATGTAGGTTATCTTACTGACATTAAGGAATGGCTAGCTACGCAGTTTCAAATGAAAGAATTGGGTGATGCGCAGTTTGTTCTTGGAATCCAGATTGTCCGAAACCGCAAGAATAAAACACTAGCCTGGTCCCAAGCATCTTATCTAGACAAAGTGTTGTCAAGGTTTAAGATGCAAGATTCCAAAAAGGGTTTGTTGCCTTTTAGACATGGAATCCATTTGTCTAAGGAACACTGTCCTAAGACACCTCAAGGAGTTGAGGATATGAGACGGATTCCTTACGCATCAGCTGTTGGGAGCCTGATGTATGCCATGTTGTGTACTAGGCCCGACATCTGTTTTGCGCAGTTGGGATGGTTAGTAGGTATCAATCCAATCCATGACTTGAACACTGGACAGCGGTTAAAACAATCCTTAAGTATCTTCGGATAACAAGGATTTACATGCTTGTGTATGGGTATAAGGATTTGATCCTTACAGGATACTTGGATTCTGACTTTCAGACTGATAAAGATTCTCGGAAATCTACATCGTGGTCGGTATTCACTCTTAACTGAGGAGGCGTAGTATGGCGGCGGCCAAACAAGGATGCATCATCGATTCCACCATGGAGGCGAATATGTAGCGACTTGTTAGCGGCTAAGGAGGTCGTTTGGTTAAGGAAATTCGTGCTAAATTTGGAAGTTGTTCCAAATATGACTTTGCCCATCACGCTGTATTGCGATAACAGTGGTGCAGTGGAAAATTCAAGGGTACCCCAAAGTCACAAGAGGGGAAAGCACATAGAGCAGAAGTATCATCTCATCCGGGAGATCGTGCATAGAGGAGACGTGATTGTCACGAAGATAGCTTCAGAGCACAACATTGCTGACACTTTTATAAAGGCTCTCACGGCTAAAGTATTTGAGAGTCACCTAGAAGGTCTAGGTTTACAAGTCTTCCCCAACTAGGGCAAGTGAGAGTATTTTGTACAAACGGGTTTTAATGCCCTAGTTTATTGTATTTACATTACTGTAATGTTTAGTACTCCACAAGTTCTAGGTCAAGTGGGAGATTGTTGGGATTTATGCCCTAAACTTGTGTAATTTTGATCAATTAAATAAAGTGTTATTTGTTTTGATAGAATTACAGTCTTGCTTTAATAAATCCAATAAACTAAGCTCCAAGGTTATAACATTTATCTTGAACATTAGTGTAGTGGACACTATTTGGGTTGAGTTCAAGAATATAACCTAAATGGTCTATGGTATAAGAATAAGGTTGGAAACCTCATTCTGGTAACACCATGGATGCGACCCACTTTGTAATTAGTACAAATGAGGTAATCCAACTCATTCATGTAGTTGACATGCGAGTGGGGGCATCCTGTATGAAGAGTTCATACAAGACTAGATCGCAAATTATTAGTCTAATCAGTGTAACACCTTAACAGGATAAGACTAGTAATTTATAGATGGTCATTAGTGTCTCGACCTCAATCCTGAGCAAGTTAAGAACTCCTGCTTATAGGGGTTTGTCCTTAGACTAGTATGGGTGAGAGTGGCCTGTAGCCGACTCAATAAGCCTACTTTCTCAGGGACAGAACCTCGTAGGTAGCTGAGAACTTAACTGTGCAAGATGAAATTCACTCATTCCTCTACTGAGGAATTAGATAGGTTGTTCCCTTAAGAACTGACTCCAGGTCTTGAACAACGAGGCCCCGCCCTCTATGAGGGTATGAGTCTAAGGTAGGACCTTAGACTTGTTGTTCATTAGAGGATCAGTGGTGCTTAAGGAGCAAAGAGGTAATCACAGGGGTAAAACGGTAATTTGACCCAGCTATGATTACGAACAACCTGTGAAGGGTCAACTCATGGATAATGACTATATCATTGGACACAATAATATCTACAGTGAGGAGAGTGCAGCTACAAGTCTATAGTGGAGTGACTTGTAGTTAATGAATATTGATTAACTGGATCAAAGAGTTTGATCAGTTAACCTCACATCATTGGAGCTCATGAACTGTAGGTCCATTAGATCCCTCCGTTGGCTCAACATGGTAATGTTGAGGGTATAAAGTTAGGAGTGAAATTGAAGTATTCAATTTCATACATGAGGAGTTATATCAATTATATATGATATAATTGATATAAAGTTTTAATGTGAATTAGATTCATATATAAACTATATACTAAAGAGAGATTAAAGGAGGGGTAGGATGGTCATTTCCATCCTATTTCTCTATATATATGGTTGCATGAGATACAACTAGGTTAAGGTTTTTCAAGCTCTCTTGTTGTGTTGTTGGAAGAGTTCCAAAGCACACATCTCTCTCAAAATACCTCACCTCTCCTAAAGGGAACCCACCTTCCTCCCTCACCTAGAGAACAACGGAGAAGATCCGGTGGTCGTGTCTTCATACGTTGGAGTTCCTGTTGCTGAGATCGTGATCGTGGGAGAGAGGAGCACTCGAAGATAGGTTCTTCAATGGTAATATCTTGTTGTCCATTCTGATTTTATGCTTAATCTTGTTACGTATGTTCTTGAATTTATCGTTGTAACTAAATAAAGAGTGCGCGATTCGCAATCGCTTCTGCTGCGGGGACTACGATTCCCTTCAAGGATAATCCGAATAAATAGGAGTCCATAGAACGCTAAGGATTAAAATCGAGTTACCTAGGTCATCGTATGAATATAGTCAGTTAAGACAGTAAACGGAGTTATAAAGTCTAAGTGACTATTTCGCGGTCCAGTCTTATGCAAACTCAGTGCATAGGGCGCCCCCACTCACATGTCTCCACATGAACGATTTAGGATCACATCGTTTGTACTCTACAAAGTGGGTTGCTTCCATAGTGTCCCCAGGATAAGGTACCCAACCCTATCCTTATACTATAGACTGTTTTGGCTATAACTTGAACTTGATCCATTTTTATGTCACACATAAAGTTCAAGTATTCATCCTATAGCCAAGGGTTCTTTATTGGATTAAGGTTACACAATACACAATATTCAATAACACCTTTACTGAATAAATTTCAATAACAACTTTATTGTGAAATAGAATATACATTAAGTTTACAAAACCACGAGTTTTAGGACATAAAACCCAACAAACTCCCACTTGGACTAAAACCTCTGTGGGGTAAAACATGCTGAGTAAAGAAAAACTGTCCTACTGTACAACCTGTAGTCCTAGACTCTCTAGGTGTCCCTCAAACACTTTAGCCGTGAGGGGCTTTGTAAATGGATCAACAATGTTGTGCTCCGAAGCGATCTGCGGACGATCACGTCTCCTCGTTGCACAATCTTCCTGATGAGATGATATTTGCGCTCTATGTGCTTTCCACGCTTATGGCTTCTAGGTTCTTTAGAATTTGCCACTGCACCACTATTATCACAATAAAGGGTGATATGCAAATTCATATTTGGAACAACTTCCAAATAAGTCAAGAACTTCCTAAGCCATACAACCTCCTTCGCTTCTTCGCAAGCTGCGACATAATCAGCCTCCATGGTGGAGTCAGCAATACAACCTTGCTTTATACTCCTCCATACCATAGCTCCTTCGTTAAGAGTGAACACTGATCCTGATGTAGATTTCCTCGAATCTACATCAGTCTGAAAATCAGAGTCAGTGTATCCTGCAAGGATCAAATCCTTTGCACCACACACAAGCATATAGTCCCTCGTTCTCCTAAGATACTTGAGGATGTTCTTAACGACAGTCCAATGATCATATCCTGGATTAAACTGATATCTGTTGGCTATTCCCACTGTATAGCATATGTCGGGTCGAGTACATAGCATGTCATACATCAGACTACCGACAGCAGATGCATAGGGAATGCGTCTCATATCCTCAACTTCTTGAGGTGTCTTAGGACACTATTCCTTAGACAAATGAATTTCATGCCTGAAAGGTAATGAACTCTTCTTGAAATTCTGCATCTTATATCTAACCAACATCTTGTCAATATAAGATGCTTAAGACAGTGCTAGTGTTTTATTCTTGCGATTCCGAACAATTTGGATTCCAAGAACAAACTGAGTCTCTCCAAAATCTTTCATTTGGAATTGGGTTGCTAGCCATTGCTTAACGCCAGTCAGGAATCCTGCATCATTCCCAATGAGCACGATATCGTCTACGTATAAAACTAAGAAAGCTACAATGGTATTGACTATCTTCTTGTAAACACAAGGCTCGTCAATATTCTGTTCAAAGCCATAAGATTTGATCGCAGTATCAAATCTTATATTCCAGGATCTAGAAACTTGTTTCAATCCATAGATGGATCGTTTAAGCTTGCAAAAAACTTTTGCTCTTGACCCTGAACTATGAACCCCTCTGGTTGATCCATATATATACTCTCTTCAAGATTGCCATTCGAGAAGGTCGTTTTGACATCCATTTGCCAAATTTCATAGTCATAAAACCCGCAATGGACAAGAGTATTCTAATGGACTTGAGCATGGCAACAGGGAGAAGGTTTCTTCATAGTCCACCCCTTCCTTTTGAGTATAACCCTTTGCCACAAGTCGAGCCTTAAAGGTTTGCACCTTACTGGCTTGATCTCGTTTCCTCTTGTAGATCCACTTGCAACCGATAGGTCATTCACCATCTAGTTGATCTACAAGTTCCCAGACTGAATTGAAGTACATTGACTCCATTTCAAGGTCCATGGCTTTAATCCACTAGTCCCTATCTATATCATTCATTGCCTGTTTATAGGTCAATGGATCCTCAGCGCCATCATCGGGTATGACGACTTGGGTTTCATCCAAACCCATGTAACTGGCCGGGTTGTCTAACATCCTCCCACTACGTCGAGGCATTCTCAACTCTTGAGAAGGACCAACTTCACCAACAACTCTTGTTGATTTATCTGTAGCTTCCCTGGAAATTTCGCTTAAGACAATCCTGCTATGAGGCTGATGATCTCTCATGTGGTCTTCCTCTAAGAACGTGGCATTTGTCGACACAAGCACTTTGTCCTCTTGAGGATCATAAAATGACCACCTTTCGTTTCTTTGGAGTATCCTACGAATAGGCATAATTTTGAACGATGTTCCAATTTCTTTGGATTGGACACCAACACATGTGTCGACATCCCCAAATCCTCAAGTGACGTAAACTCCTTTACGCCTTTTTCATAACTCATGGGTGTTTTCAAAACACTCTTAGAGGGAACCATGTTCAAAATATATACAACAACTTCTAACGCATATCCCCAAACGAACTAGGCAAATGAGCATAGCTCATCATGGATCGAACCATGTCTAACAGGGGTTCTATTTCTCCTCTCGAGATACACCATTCTCACCGAGGTGTACACCGCACCGAGAGTTGGGATACGATTCCATGTTCTATCATATAGTCTTGGAATCTCAAATCCATATACTCTCCACCTCGATCTGATCGAAGTGTTTTAATCGTTTTACCTAATGTGTTCTCAACCTCTGTCTTATACTCCTTGAACTTTTCAAAGGTTTCAGACTTATGATGCATTAGGTAAAGATAGCCATACCTAGAATAATCATCAATAAAACTGATGAAGTATTCATACCCTCCTCGTGCCTTGACATTCATAGGACCACAGAGATCCGAATGCACGAGTTCCAAGGGTTCTTTGGCTCTATAACCTTTTCAGAAAAAGGTCTTTTAGTCATTTTTCCTTCGAGACATGACTCACATGGTGGTAAAGAGTTGTCCTCTAACTGACTTAGGAGACCACTCTTGACCAATCTCCCAGTCCTATTGAGATTAATGTGGCCTAGTCTCAAGTGCCAAAGATAGGTACTAGGAGATAGTTTCTGCCTTTTATTTTGAGTATCAGTTGTTTTAAACATCTCGATGTTCAAAATAGCTTTTACTTTTGTTGGTCTTAACACATATAAGTTGTTTTCAAGTTTAGCAGAACATATTCGTACACCTCTTTTGCAAATGAACGCTTCATTATGATCAAAAGATACTTTATACATATGTTCAAGTAAACAAGAGATAGATACAAGATTTCTTTTGATTCCAGGAACCAAAAGTACATTTTCTAATAAAATGAATCTATCTATAAACAACAACTTCACTGCTCCCACTGCTTTGGCTGAGACAACCTCTCCCGTTCCAACCCTGAGAGTTATCTCCTCCATCAGCAAGCTACTGCAAGGAACTAGTTTCCTGAAAAGAAGAACAAACATGGTTAGTGGCTCCTGAATCTAATATCCAGGCGGAATCATCATGTTCCACTAAATATTTTTCAACAACAAGTAAATCATATTTACCTTGTTTTTCCTTTTCAGCTTTCTTTTCTGCAAGGTACTTCGGGCAGTTCCTCTTTCAGTGCCCGTCTCCACCACAATGGAAACATTTTTCTGTGGCTTTCGCCTTGCGTGTGGGAGCTTGTCCCTTCCCTTTGTCCTTCTTCTTCTTCTGAATACCCTTATTCTTGGTAAAGGAAGGACCAGACTTGGTCCCTGAGGACGATCCTTTTAGGAACTTCTTTGAAGTGACAACATTTGCCTCCTTCTCTTTTCCCTTTGATTTCATCAAGGATTCAAAAGTGTGAAGCTCATTGAGGAGAGTGGTCAGGTTATATTCTATTTTATTCATCACCGCATTGGTGCGGAATGAAAGGAAACTCTTCGGAAGAGATTCCATAATAAAGGTTACCTGACTTTTCTCATCTATGACAACCCCATTTACTTCAGCCACGTTGAAGTGGACCATCATGTCAAGGACATTTTCCCTAACAGAGGCTCCCTCCTTCATACGGGAGTTGTAAACGTATTTGAGAGCATCATAATGGATCGATGAGGACGGTTGTCCAAACATCGCCTGTAACGATCCCATGATCTCTTTCGCGGTGACCATGCTCTCATGCTTCTTAGACAACACATCAAATATGTTGGCTAAGATGTAGACTCGGGCCTTCTCATTAGCCCTAATCCATCTGTCATAAGCATCCCGAACAATTCGGTTTGCTGTCGAGCTAGGAAGACGAACCTCATATCATCAAGAACAAGAATCGAATTCAAGTTTGATTTCCAAGTTCCATAATTGTCGTCGCTGAGTTTATTGAAGGTGAGTAACTGGATAAAAGAGTTCGACATGTTGAAAGAATGAATTCTATTAGTGAATTGTTTGTAACCTATCCAATTTAAGAATTTAGCAAAAGTAATAATGTACCCATAAACTCATTATTGTTTTTGCAACGATACTTCAGTGAGTTAGAGCAACTGCTACCGAGGGGCAGTTAATCACTCCTTCACTGAATCAAGACATTCTTGACTAAATGTTAATACCGGAATAACTTTTATTCCTATAACATTCTAGTTATCGCTACTTTGGTCAAGAATTTACTAACACTTAGAAATTCTTGTAAGTGTGACCCGCTATTTTCAGACCTCAGAGGTCGGCCCCAACAATGCTACCGAATTGGAGAGACAAAGCTGGGAATGGACCTAAGAGACCCTATCCATTTCTGGAGTTTGAGTTGTTCTGAATCCCATGTTACATTCCTCCGAATGGATGGTGCTACTTCGGGCAACCTGCAGGCACTACATGGGAATCTCACGGTCCAACCTAATGAAGGAGACTGTAGGATATGTTGACACACTTCCTTTTCCCACTTACTATAAATACTTTCTCCATTCACCTTGCTCTTGATTTATGCAAACACCATCCGAATGGGGATGCCCCATTGACATCACGAGGCCGAGCATAAATCTCACGGTGTGAACTTCGTGGAGAGCGTAAGAGGAAATTGATATATCATATATACCTTTTCACCCCCACTAAGTATTTTAAACTGTTTGGGTATACTTTTACTTAGACATATTCCGGCTAAAACAATATGACCTAAGTCTACCAATATAACAATTATACTGGAATTACCTAAGTCTATTAACCTTTTAATAAACCTAGGTCTATGAGTTTAATTTATTAGCTTTTAATAAACGCCATTCACGAAAGATAATTTATAAACCTATGGATTAAATTCACTTCCGTGCCGCCTCCCAGTAGTAGGCGTTGCTCCTCGCCACCTTAAGTACCCCAACCTAGCCAGAACCTTCCTTAGTCAGAGTCCCTTTTTAATCAAAGTTTATAAATTATTGGTTTCCTAATTCTAATCTTATTAGAACTAGATAACCTAAGGTCTAATTAATTCTAATTTTAAAACCATTTTAAAACTAATTAATTAACCTTAGGTTACATGCATTTCTATGTTATAAATTGTTTCATCATTCATCACATGAATAAACATACATTTATAACAAATCCATCACATGAATAAATGCATAGCAATTATATGTTTAATTTTTAATTAATATAACCCTTATATTAATTATAATTAAAACATATAATATTTGTTTCATAAATTAATATAACTCTTATATTAATTCTTATGAAACCCAATAAACATACATACAATATATTATAACACTTATAACATACTTTCAATGCATGGAGCATGCTTCCTATGGTGGGATTTTAGAATCTATATGGCATACTTTATGCACATACAATCAGGGATTTTAATTAAAACATACATTCACAATGCATAATTAATTAAACACACTAAAGTGGACTGGTTTTGGCATCTAATGCAAGCAAACTACTAAATTATTACATTAATAATCTAGGATTAACATCGAACCACTTCGAACACTTCGAATTTGGGTCGAATCGGCTTGCAAATGTGTGAACCAGATCTTCACAAGGTTCAACCGGGCTGTAAAAGGCTGAACCGGGCCTCCAATAGAAGAAACAGACCTCCAAAATGGAAAAATCGGCCTCGAAATAGTCAGAACCGGTCTAAAACTATCCGAACCAGACCAAAAACGAGCTGAATCGACCCAAAATGACTTGAACCGGTCAAAGTCAAAGACAAAAAGTCAACTGGTCAACTTCCTCTCTTTCAATTTGTAAAACACGGGCGGGAAGAAATTGAGGTTACTGAAGCAAAATTTCGAAAAATTTTTCAGCAGCTACTCTGTTTCCAGTTTTCAAGACCTCCGTGACTTCTTTCTTCAAATTGAAGGCCTTCCCGAACTCCGATCGACCCAAAACATTTACAGCTTATTCTACACATATTAATGCTCAAACACACTTGAGCAATTTGAAAATAAAGCACAAATTGATGCTCAATTTAAATGCCAAAACAAGAAGAACACTTTAGACGCCCAAAAAAATTATATTTCAAAGAACACCCACCACATAACAAAATAGATCAAATTGAGTGCTCAAAACAACTCTGATACCAATTGAAAGAGTCTAGATTAAGAAAGCAGAAACAATTTTGGATCTTGAACACTCTAAGTTGATTAATTTTGTAAAATAAAATGCATGCTAAAAGTTGGAAAAACAGAAGGATAGAAAACTCAACTTTGAAGATCAAATTCTCTTCAACTGGTGGATGGTTTTCAACACGAACACTTCGTGGACAACCGTTAGAGTCTTCCCTACTATCCTCGGGCCTTAGAATGGATTGTGGAATCCTAGGTTGAGAGAATTTGAAAGAAAAGACCTCAAAGGTCACTAATTCGGGAATTTAGAATTTTCTGCAAAAATTTTCTCAAAACACCTCAAAGCACCATTAAATAAAGCTTCATCAAGCTTCATTTGAGTGACAACACAAGTGTGATGAGGATGGTTTGAGATGGAGGTGGCCAATTTTGGTGAATTTGAAGATGAGAGGGATTGGGCAAGTTGCAATTTGGATTTTATGAAAAATCCATGAAAATCCACTAATTTACAATTAATTTTAATTCTAAAATCAATATTAAATTGACTTTTAATTAAAATTAATTTAATTAATTAAATTATTAAATAGTTAATTTAATTAATTAATTTTTAATTTAATTTAATATCTAATATTATATTAAATAAATTGTCCGATCCCGATCGATTTTTCGAACATGAATCTTTAATCATGTTATAAACCGATCCAATATTTAAATCATATTTAAATATATACACCTTCTTTTAATCATAGTTTAATTCATAATTAAGCTATGATTCGTTAAATATATCACATATAATTAATGCTTTCTCCCAAACTCGAATTTGAACAATTCATATTCTTTTCTCTCAAAATGTCACAAGGCTTAGTCCGAGCTAGTAAGGAGAACCTAATGGACCTACAGATCATGAGCTCCAACGATACGAGATTAACTGGTCAAACTCTTTAGCCTAGCTAATCAACATTCGTTAACCACTGGGACACTCCTCTAAAGCCCAGTGGTTGCACTCTCCGAATAAATAGGAGTCCATAGAACGCTCAGGATTGAGATCGAGTTACCTAGGTCATCGTATGAATATAGTCAGTTAAGACAGTAAACGGAGTTATAAAGTCTAAGTGACTATTTCGCGGTCCAGTCTTATGCAAACTCATTGCATAGGGTGCCCCCACTCACATGTCTCCACATGAACGATTTAGGATCACATCGTTTGTACTCTATAAAGTGGGTCGCGTCCATAGTGTCCCTAGGATAAGGTACCCAACCCTATCCTTATACTATAGATTGTTCTGGCTATAACTTGAACTTGATCCACTTTTATGTCACACATAAAGTTCAAGTATTCATCCTATAGCCAAGGGTTCTTTATTGGATTAAGGTTACACAATACACAATATTCAATAACACCTTTACTGAATAAATTTCAATAACAACTTTATTGTGAAATAGAATATACATTCAGTTTACAAAATCACGAGTTTTAGGACATAAAACCCAACAATAACAAATAACAATGAATCAGCTTGAGAAGCATAAAAGCCAAGAGTCACCAAATAAGAAGTAAAACATTCAAACCATGCTCGTGGAGCTTACTTAAGCCCATAGAGAGACTTAAGTAGCCTACAAACCAACCGAGGATGTTTAGGATCAACAAAACCTTGATGTTGCCGCATATACACTTCTTCACTGAGCTCACCATGCAAGAATGCATTTTAACATCCAATTGGCGAAGAGACCAACCATTACTAGCTGCTAAGGACAAGATAATGTGAACAGTGGGTTTCTTAACAACAGGGCTGAAAGTTTTATCAAAATTGATGTCTTCTTGTTGATGATATCCTTTGGCAACCAATTAGGTCTTATACCGAGCTACTCAACCATCAAGATGACGTTTAACATGATAAATCCACTTACAACCTATTACATTTTTACTAGGAGACAGAGAAGTTAATGTCCATCTACCTTTTTTAATCAGAGTTGTGCATTCCTCATGCATAGCATTTTGCAAAACAGAAAGTTTGGAAGCAACAATATAAGAAGAGGGTTCAATAGTGTCAGAAAATATACTTATAGTGGCAAGAAATATCTTACGTTTAGAAATGTCTGATTTACCATGCATTTGCATTGGATGGTGTTAACAACTGGTTGCGATACAATGGTTTGACCTGTCTGAGCAATTGTCTACACATAAAAAATATTAGGTTAGGAATCAAAGACCTCAGTAGGTACGATAGAAGAAGCAGAAGGTAGAGAATTTGGAGGAGAGACTAAGACAGACTCAATGGAAGGCAAGAGAGTAGAGAGAGCTCGATTGATAGAGCATTTTAGAGGCGGTGTGGGTAAAGAAGAGGTTACATTTGAGAAAGGAAACATAGTTTCATCAAACACTAAATGTCGAGAGGTATAGAATCGACCATTGCTCATGTTATAATAGAGATAACCCTTATAATCCAATGGATAACCAAGAAAGATGCATTGAGTAGACTTTGGGTTGAAGTTTCTTGGAGTTATATGGTGTAAGGAGAGGATAACAAGCACAATAAAAAACTTTCAAGGAGGAATAGTCAGGGAGGGTGTTAAATCGACGTTGAAAAGGAGACTAATGAGCTATATTAGGGGTAGGCAATCAGTTAATGAGATGAGTAGCAATAGCAAAGGCATATGCCCAAAACTTAATAGGAATATAGGCTTGAGACATTAAACACATAACCACCTGTAAAATGTGTCTATGCTTGCACTCGACTACACCGCTTTGTTCAGGGGTATAGGGACATGATTTTTAATGGTAAATGCCATGTATACGAAGGTAAGTAGATAGATTGGTGTTAAGGTATTCACCACCACCATTTGTACGCAAGGTTTTTATTTTAACAGAAAATTGATTTTCAACAAAGGGCTTAAATCGATGAAAAACAGTAAACACATTAGATTTGTGAGCAATAGGATATATCCAGGTGAATTTTAAATAGTTATCAATAAAGGATCCATAATAGTGAAAAACATTTACAAACAACTCAAGGGCGGGTCCCCAAACATCACTGTGTACAATTTCAGAAGGTTTAACCGATATGGAACTAGAATGACAAAAATGTAATTTAGTCATTTTAGTAGTAATACATTGCTTTCAGATTCAAGAAGAAACAAAATGTATAGGTAAATATAATAAGCGGAAAATGGAATTTAGAATGGAGTGACCATGATGCCCTAATCGATTATGCCAGAGATTATAAGAGTTATCCGTTGCAACATGAGCAATCTGGCAAGAGCGTACATTAGTTTGAACAAGAGAAGAGAATGGATATAAACCGTTCACACTAGGGCCTTGGTACAAAAATTTTCTCGTGGACTTGTCTTGGACAACAAACTTTAGTGAGTCAAAGGTAATAAAGCAATTATTTTTAACACAAAGCTGATGAACAAACAAAAGATTAGTGGCCATATGAGGAACTCAAAGAAAGTTTATTTAGAGAAAAGGTAGAGGACGGTGTATGAAGCAGACCTGAACCAGAGTGAGTTATAGGAAGAGAATGACCACTATCTACTAAGACTTGATCATCACCAGTATATTCAGACGACATCGACAAATGACTCAGATTAGATGTGATGTGAGCATTACACCCCGAATCAGCAAGCCAAGAGGAGGACATACTGAAATTTCCATTATACATATGTGATTGATTACTGCTGCAATATGCATTGTTCTGAGAAGCAACCATGGTTGCTAACTATATTGGTGGATGACACCCCTGATAATGCTAGTTCATACGATTGGAGCAATCGATTGTACTGTGTCCCGAGCGATTGCAAATTTGACACAAAATACGACCGTCGGAATGTGTGGGTGGAGTATATGGTATAAAATTTCCTCGTCCTCTTCCAGACATACTATAACCTGAGGAATTGAAGCTACGACTGCGTCTTTGATGACGCCCACGATTCAATCTACCTCGACCAACAAGGACTGGTGAATTACCTCGTCCTTGAAAGGGAGGACGAGATTGTGAGGCAACCATAGCAGTAGGTTGAGCCAACAACTCATCACTCTTAGATTTCTTTGGAATGGTTGATTCCTCAACTTGCAAAAGTACATGTAATTATTCAAATGAAGCCGATTGAGACCGAATCCTCATAGACATGCTGAAAGTATTATATTCACTCAGTAAACCATTTAAGGTGTAGATCAACAAATCTTCTTTATCAACGAGGACTGCGACATTTGATAATTTGTCTTTGATTTTCTTGATTCGTTTAATATAATCGTCAATCATCTCACCTGATTTCTTCAAAATTGTCTGCAGATCAGATTTGAGATTGACAATGTTTGCTCTAGAACTAGACGAATAGTGTTTTTCAAGCGTTTCCCAGGCTTCCTGGCACGTTGTACACCCAACGACGTATGCTAGGGCAGACAGAGAAAGAGTGGCGATTCTCAACATCATTAGAGCATGATCAGTAGCAATCCATTCTTCATACCGATTGTTATCAAGAAAATCATTGAAAATCAATGAGGAAGAGGAAAGAGACAGATCTGGATGAGGAATTGTTCCATCAATGAATCCGAACAATTTGTGTGCCTTTAAGATTGACTGAACTTGGAACTTCCAAAGTATGAAATTTGAAGAATCAAGTCTAATAGAGACAAGATTACAAATGTTAGAGAGAAGAAAGAGCTTGTCTCAATCGTTGGACGCCATGAAAGAAAAAAAAAACGACGCGTGTATCAAGAAGGACGTGTGTCTATAGCTCTGATACCATGAAACTTTCTCAAGTGGAAGTATTTCTTATTATTTCCACCACATAATGTAGATACGATATGGTCTTCAAATAACCATTTAGAGTAACAGAAAGCAGTTAATAATAATACAAATAACAAGTAACCACTAACTGCTATATTATAACAAGTTTTCAACATGTTTTCCTTTTCTATTCTAAAACCATTGGATTGAGTAAAGATGAGATTAATGTTATTAGTTTAGCATTATAAGAAGTTGTTTGGAGCGGTGAATGAGTTATAATAGTCTAGTTACATTAATAGTCTGTGAATTATAATAATTTTTGGAGTTATATAATATGTGTTTAGGTTTCAGAGTTACTTCGTATGGATTATAGTAGTCCGTGTCTGGGGTGTAAAGTATTTCACATGTTATTATAACTCAGAAAAAAATAGGTGCAAAGTGAAATGGGAAGAGAGTAAGATGTGTAAAAAAATAAAATGTTGAAGCCAATAGTTTTGATAAAATGCCTTTAAGTAAAATATATACTTTGGGTATTTTGAAAATAGCTTCTAAATTATAGCCAAATATAAATATAGTTAAATTACAATTGAACCTTTTTTTTTACAGATTCATGCACTCTCTCAACAAATTCATTAGGAGAATCTTTCATTGTCCAAACAAATTCCTGTTTTTTCCCCTCAAAATCATAAAAATACCAGCATGTGCAAAATTACTTATAGCTTGGGGAAATTAGCAAGTTCTTTGTTTGGGTGTGATGCAAAGAAAGGTTTAGGCAATCCCTTTGCTAAAACAAAAGAGCAAGTTGAACATTCTTACCTTTCCCTTTGATTGAGTTGTCCTCTTGTATAACACACAAGAGAGGATGTAACTATTTTTCTTCTAGTAGAAACAACAAAAATAATTCTAATTAAACTAATAGACTATTTAAAATAACGTTTATGAGTCAATCTGGACACAACTAGATTGGGTAAGGTATATATATCTTTGACCAAAAGGTTAAAGATTTGAATTCCTATATTTTTACATATTGCTCAACACAAAATAATAATAATAAAAATAAAAAGAAGGTAAATTTCTACATCAAGAAGTTTATATGAAGTTTACAACCGCTATTAAAGTCTATATATAATCTCATTCCTCTTTTGTTATAAGCGTAGTAGCTAGAGCAAATTCTCTCTTAGTTAAAATTTTGTTATTTTTAATGTGTTTCCATTTTTTTATTGAAAATTAATCTTTTTTGGGAGGTTAAATAATTTGGTTATATAGAATATTTGGTAATTGAGTTCTATTGTATAAACCTATTGTGGATGTTATTGATAGTATTAATTCTCGAATTATAACTTTAATAATTTAGGGATCGTTTTGATAATCATTTTTTTTTAATTTTTAATTTTTGAAATTGAAGCTTATAAATACTATTTCCACTTATAATTTTCTTTATTATTATCTAAATGTTACAATTGTTTTCAAAACGCCGGGAAGTTTGAAAACTACAAATATATATATATATATATATATATATATATATTCTTTGTTTTTTGTATTTTACTAAAAAAATCAAATGTTTCTTAAAAAAAAATGAAAATCATTATAAAGAAGTCATTAACATAAATTATGGAAACGTAAAACTAAGAATGAAATCGTTATCAAATTTGGACCCTAATTTATAATTAGTTTTTTATCTGTGCATTATATACTTTAAGAGAAAATACCAATGATGCCTCATTTACAAGTTTAAAAGTGGAGAAAGTAAAAAATTGACATGAAAACCATGTATAACTAACCCGCACCCCACAAAGTAATCCATAGTAACTAAAATAGGGAAAAAATCAACCTAGCAAGAAAGATAGCATAAAAAGAAATCTTATTAGGTATGGATGCACAATACAATAAATCATATTCCACTAAGAAATTAAGCTACACTAATTCCTTGATACAATTTTTAGCTAGATACATTGAATTGTGATTAAATAGATATATATTTAAAAAATCTACTTGTATTTATTTTTACCATTGTGAATGCCCTCGTGGATTTTAGCCAGTAAAAAATAAAAAACAGAGCTTCGTTTGATAATCATTCGAATTTTTTATTTTCGAATTTTTAAAACTAAACATATAAATACTACTTTCATATAAAGATTTTATTGTTTTGTTATCGGTTAATTTTTACATATGTTTTAAAAAAATCAAGTCATATTTTAAAAACTTAAAAAAAAAAAAAGTAGTTTTCAAAAATTTATTTTTGTTTTTAGAATTTAGCTAATAATTCAAATATTTTCTTAAGAGAGTGTCCTCATGTGATTTCAACAAAGAAATAGAATTTGTATTTGTATTAATCTTACGTGTAAATGAATTTGTATTTGTATTAGTGTTATGTAGTGGGCTACAATCTCTAATGTTTTTCCTCTGATTCTTTCTCGCTCTCAACTGTAATTTGTTTGAGAGCTTTGCAGCTTATTCTCGGATGTAGATTTGATTCGAGGGCTTCACAACTTGTTCTCAAATGTGACTTTGTATCAAGGGGTTTTGCAGCTTGTTCTCAAAGGTGAATGTATCTCGAGGGCTTTCCAGCTTGTTCTCAAATGTGATTTGATTTGAGGACTTCGCAACTTGTTCTCAAATGTGAATTTGTCACGAGGTTTTCGCAACTTATTCGTGAGTGTGAATTTATTTCGAGGGTTTCACATCTTGTTCTCAAATGTGGATTTGTCTCAAGGGCTTGTAACTTGTTTAAGGTCTTCGACTTGTAACTTGTTGAAGGTTTTCAACTTGTAGTTTGTTGAAGGATTTTAGCTTGTAGTTTGTTGAAGATCTTCTGCTTGTATAACTTCTTGAAGGTTGAAGATATTCGACTTGTATAGCTTCATGAAGGTCTTCAACTTGTATAACTTGTCAAAGGTTTTCGACTTGTACCTTGTTGAAAACATTCGACTTGTAACTTGTTGAAGGCGTTCGACTTGTAGCTTCTTAAAGGCGTTCGACTTGTAGCTTGTTGAAGGTTTTCGGCTTGTAACTTCATCAAGGCCTTCGACTTGTAGCTTGTTGAAGGTTTTCAACTTATTCTATATTTTCATGTTATTCAAGGGCTTTGCAACTTGTTCTCGATCTTGAAGTTGTTTGAGGGTCTTGCAGTTTGTTCTCGAATGTGAAGTTGTCTCAAGGGATTTTGTAGCTTGTTCTCGAAATTTAAGTTGTAATGGATTCTTTGAATTTTGAAGAAGCGTTCATGGTCTTTGATAGCACACAAAATGTGCTATCCTTAAGCCTAATTACTGCTAGTTTTATAATGATTTCAGGGCTTTTACGTGTTTAAATCACTCAATTTCAGGTTAAGAGGTTAAACAGAATAATTGGAACATTTTGGATCACTCGAGATCGAAACAAGGCTATTTGGAGCTAAAAATAACATCAATTGGAAATGGAAGGATCAATCCAAGCATGAAGACCCGAGGTGATGGCGTTGCAACGCCATGCATAACGTTGCAACGCCGAGCGTGTTGCGTTGATGCGTTGAAGGCCTATGCAGGTAAGGTTGCAACGCTGCCTTAGGGCATTGCAACACTATCTCGATAAGGGAACAAACATGAAGAACCATTGCGAGGGTGTTGCAACGCTGCCTTACAGTGTCACAACGCCAGATCGATAAGAAGCGCCCGCGTTAGGGTAGCGGCGCCCTCACCGTTGCAACGCTATCGATAGTTTCCATATATACCACGCGGTTAGGGTACAACGTTGCAACGTTGTCCCTAGCATTGCAACGCTGCACCGACTTCATCTATAAATACATCCTTACATCTTCTTGCAAAGGGAGCCGAATTTGATAGAGAATTCACCCTAATTTCGAAATACACTTTGTGAGAAGAGAAAATAGAGCATTCGTGGAGGTTCGAGATCAAAGATGGGAGCTCGGAGACAAAGAACCGACATCGACACATAAGTTTAATTTCCTTTTCTTTCAGATTATAATACCGTTTTAAGACGTTTTCTATACATTTAGCTTGGTTTTCATGTGATTTAGAGTAGCTAAATGTTGTAGTTAGGATTTGATTTGCATGTTAAAACTTTTTTGCTATGTATTGAAGTATGTTTTGTTCTTTATTTTTGGCAATTCGTTCTTTAACTCTTAATTTTGTTGGTTTAAGTGGACTCGAGAGATAAAACTTATATTAGAGCAAAATTGTCAAAACCCTTAGGAGTCTGGCATGAGAATGACCTAGAAGTGTAAGGGAAATGAAGGGAATTGAATCCCACAGCAGAACCGATTGTTAATCGCGCGTTCTTAATTACATTACAAAGATAACATTCAAGAACAATTCTACCTAGATTAAGCATATATTAACAATATGGACAGCGGAAGATTACCTTTGAAGAACTTTTCTTCGAGTGCTCCTTTCTCCTACGATCACGATCTCAGCAATTGGAACACGAACGGATGAAGACACGACCACTGGATCTTTTTCGTTGTTCTCTAGGTGAGGGAGGAATGTGGGTTCCCTTTAGGTGAGATGGGATATTTTTGTGTGAGAGAGATTGTGTTTTGGAACCTTTCCAACAACACAACCAAAAGGTACACTAGGGTTTGCAAAAGCTTAGGTTGATTCACTTGACCTAGTTGCATCTTATGCAACTATATATATAAGGAGATAGGGATGAAAATTACCATCTTATCCCTCTTTCATTATCTCTTTAGTATATAGTTAATATGTGAATCTAATTCACATTAAAACTATATATTATATCATGATATCTCATATATGAAATTGAACACTTCAATTTCATCCCTAACTTTATACCCTCAATATAACCATGTTGAGCCAACGGAGGGACCTAATGGACCTACAATTCATGAGCTCCAATGATGTGAGATTAACTGATCAAACTCTTTGATCCAGTTAATCAATATTCATTAACTACAAGTCACTCCACTATAGACTTGTAGCTGCACTCTTCACACTGTAGATTATATTGTGTCCACTGATATAATCATTACCCATGAGTCGACCCTTCACATGTTGTTCTCTTATGTGGTCATCCTCTAAGAAAGTGGTATTTGTCGACACAAAAACCTTATCTTCCTTAGGATCATAGAATAAACCACCTCTTGTTTCTTTTGGGTATCCTACGAATAGGTATAATTTTGAACGTGAATCCAACTTCTTTGGATTTGTCACAAGCACATGTCTTTGGACAACCCCAAAATTCAAAACGACATAAACTACCTTTACGTCCTTTCCAGAGTTCAAAAGGTGTTTTAGAAACACTTTTTGAGGGCACATTATTCAAAATGTATACCGCAGTCTCTACTACGTAACCCCAAAAAGAACTAGGGAGATGAGCATAACTCATCATTGATCGAACCATGTTCAACAAGGTGTTGGCTTTTTAGCCCTTGATCTAAAATTAATTAATTATAATTAATTAATTAATTAATATTTTGATGATAACAAACCTGTTATTAATTACTAATAATTTAATTATTTTGAAGTGTCTATTGCATAGAGCTCGGAATAACGATTCCAACGCCTCTTGAATCACTCAAATCGGAGCTAAAACGAAGAAGTTATGACCAAAACAAATTTGAACGGAAATTTCCCGACGCGATGACGTGGCGGCCAAGTCACCATTGTAGACCAATCAAAGTGTGATATGTGGACCTATGGGAGAGTAACATTTGGTGGATTTTTATTTGTTTTTAAAATAAAAATATATATATATATATATATGTAACCGGAAATTAAAAATTAAAAAAAAAAAAAAAAATTTTTTTTTTTTCTTACCGCTTAGACACATTCATATATATATATATATATTATTATTATTATTATTAATTCTTTTTAATAATTATTTTTCTTTTTACTTTTAATCTCCACCTTCCATTTCTCTTTTACCACAATCCAATGGTCCAAATTAAAATTTGTTTTTACCCCATTCCTCTCTCTTTTATACCATCTTCTTCTCCAATTTTTTATAACAAGTTTTGGCATTTTACAATCCTCCAAAATCAAAAGCCTCCATTGTTGCTCTCTCCAAGCTCTCAATTTTTTTCTTTTCATCTTTTCTTGAGAGAGTTTTGTTGTTTTGTGAGGATTATTTTGTGAGAGTTAAAATTTGTGAATCTACTCTATTAAGAGAGTGTATTAGTGTGTTATTCAAATCTTTACCAAACTTTGTAACGGTTTGATCCTAAGCCGTGGAAAGGATCGGGTTTGCTCTTGAACCCGTAAAAAGAGTGGTGTAGCGGTTGGGCTCTAATCCGTGGAAAGAGTCGGTGCAAATTTTTTTATTCAAATTCCCAAGAGGCGCTTGGGGAGTGGAGTAGGTCGAATTTGACCGAACCACTATAAAATTACGGTGTCCTTTTCTCTAACTCTTTCCAATTTATTTTTGCAATTACTAGTAGTTATTTATGCATGTTTTAATTTGTTCCTTAATTAATTGCTAAGTATTGGATAGAATTAATTTTTGTTATACTTTTTATTTATCTTGCATATTAGATTAATTTCTCTTAATTATTTCTTTTAAATTGTTTTTTAAAAAAGTTTGTTAATTAGATAAATTGAGCATATTTAGCAAAAAGTTTAATTAAACCCTATTCACCCCCCCTCTAGGGTTGCCATACCGATCCAACAATTGGTATCAGAGCGAGGTTGCTCTTTTAGAATTTTGTTTATAAACTTTATTGTTTGAGCTTTATGGCAAACCTAGTAGTAAATGGTGTTATTGAAGGACAATCCACCTCTAGGCCTCCTTATTTTGATGGGTCAAATTATTCTTATTGGAAGGCTAGAATGAAAATTTATTTGCAATCCGTTGACTATAGTTTATGGTTAAATGTGGTTAATGGTCCTTATATTCCCATGAAAATTGTTAATGAAAATGATGTGCCAAAATTAGAAAATGAATATGATGAAATTGATTTGAAAAAGTGTGGTCTTAATGCTAGAGCTATAAATTGTTTTTATTGTGCTTTGAATAAGGATGAATTTAATAGGATTTCTATGTGCTCTTCAAAAGAAATATGGAATATTCTTGAAGTGACTCATGAGGGAACTAATCAAGTTAAAGAATCAAAAATTAGCATGCTAGTTCATAATTATGAATTGTTTAAGATGGATGCTAATGAATCTATTACCGAGATGTTTACTAGATTTACTAACATTACAAATGCTTTGAAAGGTCTTGGTAAAGTTTATACTAACTCGGAAAATGTTAGAAAAATTCTTAGATCTCTACCTAAGATTTGGGAAGCTAAGGTGACGGCAATTGAAGAAGCAAAGGATCTCACCAAACTTCCTTTGGAGGAACTTATTGGCTCTCTCATGACACATGAGATCACTATGAAGGAACACATGGAGGATGAGTCCAAAAAGAAGAAAGGTATTGCTTTAAAGACTTTATCCTTGGATGTTGAGTCCGAAGATGAGGGTGTTCTTGATGAAGAAGATATTGCATATTTTTCACGTAAGTATAAAAAGTTCAATAAGAGGAAGAAACAATTCAATAAACACATTTCCAACCAAAAAGAGTCAAAGGGTGAAAAGAGTAAAAAGGATGAGGTCATATGCTATGAATGCAAGAAACCGGGTCACATAAGAACGGATTGCCCTCTCCTCAAATCATCCAAGAAATCCAAGAAGAAAGCAATGAAAGCCACTTGGGATGATAGTGATGAAAGTGGAAGTGGAAGTGACAATGAAGAAGTAGCAAACTTTTGCTTCATGGCTCATAGTGACAAGGGTGATGAACAAGATGATGAGGTAACTTTAGAGCCCCTTTCTTATGATGAATTATTTGAAGCTTTTGAAAATATGCAAAATGACATAGAAAAACTTGGTTCTAAATATGTTGTGCTTAAAAAGAAATACAATGCTCTAACTAGTGAAAATAAGTCTTTACTTGATGAAATTGCTTGCTTAAAAGAAAATGAGCATAATGTGGTGAAAATTGATGAAATGAATATCTCTTGTGATAAACATGCTTTTGATTGTGATGAGAAAAATGTCTTGCTTGATAAAGTTAGATTTCTTGAGCATGATAGTTATGAAAAAGATAATTTGATTAAATTGCTTAAGGAAAATGAATTAAATGCTTTGCAAGAACTTGGTAAGGCAAAAGAGTCCATTAAAAAGTTGACAATAGGTGCTCAAAGATTGGACAAAATAATTGAAGTTGGCAAACCTTATGGTGATAAAAGAGGTTTAGGCTATATTGATGAATGTTCTACTCCTTCAAGCTCTAAAACTATCTTTGTTAAAGCATCTCCCATTGTGCCTAATCATAATATGCCTAAGATTGGGTCTAAGCATGATAAATCTAGTTTTGTGCCTATATGTCATCATTGTGGTGTTGAAGGTCATATTAGACCAAATTGCTTTAAATTAAAATATGCTCATACTACTTCTTCAAGAAGAAATTTTTCTCAAAGAGCAAAGTTTCACAATGCTCCAAGAAGGAATTTCTCCAAGAAAAGTAGAGTGCATAAATTTGTCGTAAGAGATAAATCCTTGCATAATGTTGTTTGTTTCTCATGTGGCAAGTATGGACATAAAGCTTATTTTTGTTACTTGTCTAAATCCAATGCTTTAAATGTGAATGCAAAAATATGGGTTCCCAAGTTTGTAAATGCTAACCTTCTAGGACCCAAACAAGTATGGGTACCAAAAGATCAATCTTGAATAATTTTGTTTGTAGGTATGTTTGAAAGTCTCCAAGAAAAACAAATGGTACTTAGATAGTGGTTGCTCGAGGCATATGACGGAGACCAATCCAAGTTTGTCAATCTTTCCAAAAAGGATGGAGGTTTAGTAACTTTTGGTGACAACAAGAAAGGTAAAATTATTGGTAAGGGTAGTGTAGGTAATAGTTCTTCTACTTTGATTGAAAATGTACTTTTGGTTGATGGTCTAAAGCATGATTTACTTAGTATTAGTCAATTATGTGATAAAGGTTTTAGAGTTGTGTTTGATAAAAAAAATTGTATCATTGAAAATGCTAGTGATAGAAAAGTCTTGTTTGTTGGTAATAGGGATGAAAATGTGTATACTATTGATTTGAATGATTGCCCTATTAGTGATAAATGTCTTTCGGCTTTGCATGATGATTCTTGGTTATGGCATAGAAGACTAGGACATGCTAGCATGCATTTAATTTCAAATATTTCCAAGAATTCTTTAGTTAGAGGTCTACCTAAATTTAAATTTGAAAAGGATAAAGTTTGTGATGCTTGTCAAATGGGTAAGCAAACCAAGTCCTCTTTCAAATCTAAAAATGTGATCTCTACATCTAGACCCCTTCAACTATTACATATGGACTTATTTGGCCCTTCTAGAATTGCTAGTTTTGGAGGGAATTATTATGCTTTTGTGATAGTTGATGATTTTTCAAGATTTACTTGGGTTTTGATGTTAAAACATAAAGGTGATGCTTTGAAAAGTTTTTCTAGTTTTGCAAAAAGAGTTCAAAATGAAAAAGGATTTTTTATTTCTAAAATTAGGAGTGATCATGGAGGAGAATTTGATAGTATTGCTTTTGAAAATTTTTGTGATGAAAATGGTTTTTCTCATAATTTCTCCGCTCCAAGAACTCCTCAACAAAACGGTGTGGTTGAAAGGAAAAATCGTACTTTGCAAGAATTTGCTAGGTCAATGTTGCATGAGTATGATTTACCTAAATACTTTTAAGGAAGCTCCATTAACAACACCGCTTGTTATGTTTTAAATAGAGTTTTAATTAGACCTTCTTTAGATAAAACTCCTTATGAGCTTTGGCATAACAAAATCCCAAATATTGGGTATTTCAAAGTTTTTGGTTGCAAATGTTTTATTTTGAACAACAAAGAAAAACTTGGAAAATTTGATTCTAAGACGGATGTTGGTATTTTTCTAGGTTATTCATCTACTAGTAAAGCCTATAGAGTTTTCAATAAGAGAACTTTAATTATTGAGGAATCTATGCATGTTGTATTTGATGAATCTTGCAATAATGTTTCTAATGAGTCTATTTGTAGTGATGATTTAGAAATGAATTTTGGAGATTTACTTGTTAGTGACAAAGACAAGGAAATTGACTCAAGTAAGCAAGAAGTGAGCTTGAATGAAAAGAAGGAAAATGATTCTTCATCTATGTCTAAAGAATGGAGGTATGCTCCATCCCATCCTAAAGACTTGATTCTTGGTGATCCCGAACAAGGTGTGAAAACTCGTTCCTCTCTTAATTTGTTTAATAATCTTGCTTTTGTTTCTCAAATTGAACCTAAAAGTTTTAAAGATGCGGAAAATGATGAATTTTGGATTTTAGCTATGCAAGAAGAATTAAATCAATTTGAAAGGAACAAAGTTTGGGAATTAGTCCCTAGGCCTTCTAATGCTTCTATTATTGGGACTAAATGGGTCTTTAGAAATAAAATGGATGAAAATGGAAATATCATTAGAAATAAAGCTAGACTTGTAGCTCAAGGTTATTGTCAAGAGGAAGGTATAGATTATGAAGAGACTTTTGCACCCGTTGCTAGATTAGAAGCTATTAGAATGTTACTTGCTTTTGCTTCCTATAAAAATTTTATCTTGTATCAAATGGATGTGAAAAGTGCCTTTTTAAATGGTTATATTATGGAGGAAGTTTATGTAGAACAACCTCCGGGCTTTGAAAGTTTTGATTTGCCTAATCATGTCTATAAGTTGAAAAAGGCTCTTTATGGCTTAAAACAAGCTCCAAGAGCTTGGTATGATAGGCTTAGTAATTTTCTTCTTGAGAATGGTTTTAAAATGGGTAAACTTGACACTACTCTTTTTATTAAGACTAAGGAAAATGATATGCTTTTAGTACAAATCTATGTAGATGATATTATCTTTGGTTCTACTAATCCTTGTTTGTGTGAAGAATTTTCTAAATATATGCATAGTGAGTTTGAGATGAGTATGATGGGAGAACTTAGTTTCTTCCTTGGACTTCAAATCAAACAACTAAAGGATGGTATCTTCATAAGTCAAGAGAAATACACAAAAGATTTGCTCAAAAGGTTCAAGTTCAATGAAGGTAAAATTGCAAAAACTCCTATGAGCACATCCACTAAGCTTGACAAGGATGAAAAGGTAAATATGTAGACATAAAAACTTATCGAGGTATGATAGGATCTCTACTTTATTTAACCGCTAGTAGACCCGATATCATGTTTAGTGTATGTATTTGTGCTAGATTTCAATCTTGTCCTAAGGAATCCCATTTGCATGCAGATTAAGAGAATATTTAAATATTTGCTTGGGACTATTGATTTAGGTTTATGGTATCCTAGAAATGTTGAGCTTAACTTGATAGGATATTCCGATGCGGATTTTGCCGGAAGCTTACTTGACCGTAAAAGTACTAGTGGAACTTGTCAATTTCTTGGTAGCTCTTTAGTATCTTGGTTTAGTAAAAGCAAAATTCGGTTGCCTTATCCACTACCAAGCGGAATATATTATGGTTGCTAGTTGTTGTGCTCAAATTCTTTGGATGAAACAAACTCTTTGTGATTTTGGATTAAAGTTTGATAATGTGCCTATATTTTGTGATAATACTAGTGCTATTAATTTGACTAAAAATCCTATTCATCATTCTAGAACTAAGCATATTGATATTAGACATCACTTTATTAGAGAACATGTGCAAAATGGTCATATTACTCTTGATTATGTGAGCTCTAATGATCAATTAGCGGATATTTTCACTAAGCCTTTGAATGAAGAACATTTTTGCAAAAATAGGCTTGAGCTTGGTATTATTCATTTGTGATGCCTCTTGAATCTATAATTTTAGCTTTTTATGGCATATTGATAGGGGGAGTTATGTTAAGTATGTTTTCATGTTCTTAGGGGGAGCTTGCACGTAGTTCTTAATCTTTCATAATTATGTTTTTTTGATGATTCCAAAGGGGGAGAAGTTTAAGAAAAATAGGTTCTAAATTTTGTATCATGTTTTAGTTTTGCATTAATTTAGGGGGAGAATGATATATTATATTTATTTGAGTGATTGTTCAAGTATGTGCTTTATGGTGACACATTGGACTTTATATTGAAATTATTACTTGAATACTTGAATTATTTTATTTTTATGAAGTTCAAGATATTTTTCTTTAATGGTTTGTCATCATCAAAAAGGGGGAGATTGTTGGCTTTTTAGCCCTTGATTTAAAATTAATTAATTATAATTAATTAATTAATTAATATTTTGATGATAACAAACCTGTTATTAATTACTAATAATTTAATTATTTTGAAGTGTCTATTGCATAGACCTCGGAATAACGATTCCAACGCCTCTTGAATCACTCAAATCGGAGCTAAAACGAAGAAGTTATGACCAAAACAAATTTGAACTGAAATTTCCCGACGCGATGACGTGGCGGCCAAGTCACCATTGTAGACCAATCAAAGTGTGATATGTGGACCTATGGGAGAGTAACATTTGGTGGATTTTTATTTGTTTTTAAAATAAAAATATATATATATATATATATGTAACCGTTGGAAATTAAAAAAAAAAAAAAAAAAAAAATCAAAATTTTTTTTCTTACCGTTTAGACACATTCATATATATATATATATATATATTATTATTATTATTATTATTATTATTATTAATTCTTTTTAATAATTATTTTTCTTTTTACTTTTAATCTCCACCTTCCATTTCTCTTTTACCACAATCCAATGGTCCAAATTAAAATTTGTTTTTTACCCCATTCCCCTCTCTTTTTATACCATCTTCTTCTCCAATTTTTTATAACAAGTTTTGGCATTTTACAATCCTCCAAAAATCAAAAGCCTCCATTGTTGCTCTCTCCAAGCTCTCAATTTTTTTCTTTTCATCTTTTTCTTGAGAGAGTTTTGTTGTTTTGTGAGGATTATTTTGTGAGAGTTAAAATTTGTGAATCTACTCTATTAAGAGAGTGTATTAGTGTGTTATTCAAATCTTTACCAAACTTTGTAACGGTTTGATCCTAAGTCGTGGAAAGGATCGGGTTTGCTCTTGAACCCGTAAAAAGAGTGGTGTAGCGGTTGGGCTCTAATCCGTGGAAAGAGTCGGTGCAAATTTTTTTATTCAAATTCCCAAGAGGCGCTTGGGGAGTGGAGTAGGTCGAATTTGACCGAACCACTATAAAATTACGGTGTCCTCTTCTCTAACTCTTTCCAATTTATTTTTGCAATTACTAGTAGTTATTTATGCATGTTTTAATTTGTTCCTTAATTAATTGCTAAGTATTGGATAGAATTAATTTTTGTTATACTTTTTATTTATCTTGCATATTAGATTAATTTCTCTTAATTATTTCTTTTAAATTGTTTTTTAAAAAAGTTTGTTAATTAGATAAATTGAGCATATTTAGCAAAAAGTTTAATTAAACCCTATTCACCCCCCCTCTAGGGTTGCCATACCGATCCAACACAAGGTTCTATTTCTCCTTTTCGATACATCGTTTTGTTGTGGTATACCGGGAGCCGAGAGTTGGGATGTAATTCCATGTTCTATCATATAGTTCTGGAATTTTAAATCCATGTACTCTCCACCTCGATCTGATCGAAGTGTTTTAATTGTTTTACCCAATTGATTTTAAACCTCAGCCTTGAATTCCTTGAACTTTTCAAGTGCTTCAGACTTATGTCGTATTAGGTAAATATGCCCAAATATGGAATAATCATCTACAAAAGAGATGAAATATTCATGACCTCCTCTGGCTTTAACACTCATCGGATCACAAAGGTCTAAATGTATAAGCTCAAGAGGTTGTTTGGCTCTGTAACATTTTCCACTAAAAGGTCTTTTAGTCATTTTGCCTTCTAGGCAGGATTCACATACAGGTAAAATATTTTCTTCTAACTCATTTAGAAGTCCATTCTTTACCAATCTCTCAATCCTATTGAGATTAATGTGACCCAATCTAAGATGCCAAAGATGAGTATTTTCTTTAGGAGAAATTTTACGTTTCTTAGTTTGTGTGTTTGCAGTTTTAAATAATTCAGTGTTCAAAACCATTTTGACTGAATTAGGCCTTAAAACATACAACCCATTTTCTAATGAACCTGAACATATTTCCATACCCTTCTTTAAAATAAAGACTTTATTCATTGAGAAAGAAACAAAAATAGATTGTTCTATAAGGCAAGAAATTGAAATAAGGTTTCTAGTAAACCCTGGTATCGCTAATATATTGTCCAACAACATATATTTCTTGCCAAAGTAAAACTTCATCGTGCCTACTGCTACAGCTGAGACGACTTCTCCATTTCCAACCCGGAGCGTTATCTCTCCTTTCTCAGAGTCATTGCAGAAATCAATTCCCTAAAAAGAAGAGCAAACATGATTAGTGGCGCTTGAATCAAGTATCCAAGCAGTTTTATCATTATCCACTAAACAAACTTCTAGGCAAAGTAAATCATATTTACCTTCCTTCTTCTTTTCTGCAATGTACTTCGGACAGTTCTGTTTCCAATGTCCGTCTTCGTTGCAGTGGAAACACTTTCCTTTGTCAGCAACTTCTTTGACTTTCTTGCCCTTTTCGGCGGCAGCTTTGTCAGCTCGTTTCCCTTTACCAACCTTCTTCATGTTCTTCTTCTTCCCTTTCAGGTTAGAAGAAGATGAAGCCACTATTTTTATCCCAGAGGTCGAACCTCTGTGATAACTCCTACTGGCAACATTTTGCCTCACCTTTCGATCCCTGAATTTTCATCAAAGATTGAAAAGTCTGGAGTTCATTCAGAAGGGAGGTAAGATTAAAAGTAAGCTTGTTCATAACAACATTACTTCTAAACTGTAGGAAACTATCTGGAAGGGTTTCTAGAATGAAGCTGACCTGGCTCGACTCATCGATGGAAGCACCATTCGTCTCCGCGATGTTAAATAGCACCATCTAGGATATGATCCCGAACAGATGTACCCTCTGGCATCCTTGAGTTAAATATGTACTTTAGGGCATTGTGTCGGGCCAGTGTGGACTATTGTCCAAACATACCATGCATAGAATCCATGATTTCCTTGGCGGTTATCATGCCCTCATGCTTCTTGGCTAATATGTCAGACATACTTGCCAGCATGTAGACCTTGGCCTTATCATTGGCCTTGATCCATCGATCATATGCATCACGAACATTTCGTGACGCATTCGAGCCTGACACTTGAGAACACTCCTCAGTTAGCACAAACTTTAGATCATCCACTACCAATATAGTGTTGAGTTTGATTTTCCAAGTCATCATATTCTCTCCAGTTAACTTTTTTCGCACCCAATAAGGAAATGATAGAGCTAGACATTTTGCTGAAAATTTACAAACAAACTTGTATGAGTTTCTTGCTATAACTCTAATCCAATCATGTTTTAGCTAATTATCAAATGATTCCTAGGTCATTTATAATTTGCAATGATACTCTAAAGGTTTAGAATGTATGACACCGAAGGGTAATCAAAAAACACTCCTCCTTTGGATTAAGACATTCTTGACAAAAACCTAATGCTAGAATAACTCTTATTCCTATAGGCTTTAGTTACCATTTTTTGATCAGGATACATACACATCTTATGTACCTTGTGAGTGTAACCCTCTGTCTTTAGATCACAGAGTCCCCATCCAATAAAATCCGTCGAAGGGAGGACTAGATTGAAAAACAGACTAAAAAAATGTTTATCCCTTTCGGGTGTCTACTGTGTTCGATCCCCTATGATCAAGCCTTACGAAGTGATTGTCTGGTCCAGGCGAAACTAGCAGGCTGACCATAGTGATCTTACGGTGTAAACCGACTGAAGAGACCATAGGTTTTGTTTTCACTAAACTTTCTCCAACTCACTATAAGTACCCTCTCCATTCACCTTGATATTGACTCATACAAACACCATCCGAAGGGAGACGCTCTCGTTTGCGCCACGAGGCCAAGTATGAGTCTCACGGTGTGAACTTTCCAGAGATACGTAGGTGGAAAAATATGTATCATATACACTTTTCCTCCCACTGGATACTTTAAATCTATAGAAATCTTATTTAGGCTAAACCCGGCTAATGATTTTACCTAAAGGTATCAATATAACTCTTATATCGATAATCAATATAACTCTTATATTGATTTTATCCTAAGTTTGCTAATATAACATTTATATTAAGTCTAGGATTTCTAGTTTATTAACCCCTTAATAAACCCGCTGATGCTACTATGATTTATAAACCCTCTGATTAAATTTCACTCCCAGGTCCGTTCCCAGGTAGGGGTGTTCCGTTTCCGTCAGCTTAAATACCCCAGCCTAGACAGAATTTTCCTTAGACAGAGTTCCTCTTTTAATCATTGTTTATAAATCACTTGGTTCCTAATTCTAATCTAATTAGAACTAGATAACCTAAGGTATATTATTTCCAAGTTCTAAACATTTTAAAACTAATAATTAACCTTAGGTGACATGCATACTATGTTATAGTGCTTGATCATTCATCTCATGAATAATAAGACATACATAGCATAATCATCTCATGATATATAATGCATGCCAATGTTGTCCATAAATTAATAGAACAACTTTATATTAATTAATCATGCAAACTATATACTATAACTCTTTATATTATAAATGATGCATGGAAATGCTTAACCTAAGGTGGGATTTCTAAATTAAAAGCATACATTATGCATGGCAATAAATACACAACAATTACATAATTTAAATAGCAAAATTAGACCAATTTTGGCACCCTAAATTCAATTTTAATTAATATAATCTAATTATATTAATTAAAATTAAATAAATTAAATATAAATTAAATACAAAATATTTTTATATTTAATATATAATAAAAAATCTGTTTCTGCTCGTTGCTTCTTCGCGTGAAACGTCTGTGGCGTTGCAACGCTAATACCAGCGTTGCAACGCTGCTCTTTGTCCTCTTCTGACCGTTGAAAGGGCCTCAGCAGATAACACTTCAGCATTGCAACGCTGAGGGTAGCATTGCAACGTTGTCGTCTTCCTAGCCTGCGCCTGCTGCAGTGGCGTTGCAACGCTGCCTTTGATGTGCGCCTCCTTCCACAAGCGCAGCGTTGCAACGCCAATGAACAACGTTTCAACGCTGCACACAGACAACGATATAATCTACAGTGAGGAGAGTGCAATTACAAGTCTATAGTGCAGTGACTTGTAGTTAATGAATATTGATTAACTGGATCAATGAATTTGATCAGTTAATCTCACATCATTGGAGCTCATGAACTGTAGGTCCATTATATCACATATAATTGATATTATAACAGCGTTGCAACGCTGCACACAGACAGTGACATCCCTTGCTCGTTTTTGCTCCGAACTTCTCAGCAACCACCTTGCCTCGATCGACACGGACTTACAGACTCGATTTACAATTAAAATTGCCCAAAACACCGGGCCTTTACATTGAACCATTCAATGAAAATTGTAAATCTAAGTGCCAAAATTGAAAACACCTAAATTGCAAATCATTCATACATCACATGCAAAACAGTAAATCCCACCTTGTTCTTGAAAAATCCAGAACGTAAATTAAGAACGCAATTGGGCTCTGATACCAATTCAAGGGAATCGAATCCCACAGCGGAAGCGATTTTGAATCGCGCGTTCTTAATTACATTACAAAGATAACTTTCAAGAACAATTCTACCTAGATTAAGCATATATTAACAATATGGACAACAAAAGATTACCTTTGAAGAACTTTTCTTCGAGTGCTCATTTCTCCCACGATCACGATCTCAGCAACTAGAACACGAACGAATGAAGACACGACCACTGGATCTTCTCCGTTGTTCTCTAGGTGAGGGAGGAATGTGGGTTCCCTTTAGGTGAGATGAGATATTTTTGTGTGAGAGAGATTGTGTTTTGGAACCTTTCCAACAACACAACTAAAAGGCACACTAGGGTTTGCAAAAGCTTAGGTTGCTTCACTTGACCTAGTTGCATCTTATGCAACTATATATATAAGGAGATAGGGATGGAAATTACCATTCTATCCCTCTTTCATTCTCTCTTTAGTATATAGTTAATATGTGAATCTAATTCACATTAAAACTATATATTATATCAATTATATCACATATAATTGATATGATATCCCATATATGAAATTGAACACTTCAATTTCATCCCTAACTTTATACCCTCAATATAACCATGTTGAGCCAATGGAGGGACCTAATGGACCTATAGTTCATAAGCTCCAATGATGTGAGATTAACTGATCAAACTCTTTGATCCAGTTAATCAATATTCATTAACTACAAGTCACTCCACTATAGACTTGTAGCTGCACTCTCCTCACTTTGTAGATTATATTGTGTCCACCGATATAATCATTACCCATGAGTCGACCCTTCACAGGTTGTTCATAATCACGGCTGGGTCAAATTATCGTTTTACCCCTGTGATTACCTCTTTGTTCCTTAAGCACCAATGATCCTCTAATGAACAACAAGTCTAAGGTCCTACCATAGACTCATACCCTCATAGAGGGCGGGGCCCCGTTGTTCAAGACCTGGAGTCAGTTCTTAAGAGAACAACCTATCTAATTCCTTAGTGTAGGAATGAGTGAATTCCATCTTGCACAGTTAAGTCCCCAGCTACCTACGAGATTTTGTCTCTGAGAAGGTAGGCTTATTGAGTCGGCTACATGCCACTCTCACCCATACTAGTCTAAGGACAAACCCCTATAAGCAGGAGTTCTTAACTTGCTCAGGATTCAGGTCGAGCCACTAATGACTATTTATAAATTATCAATCTTACTCTGTTAACGGTGTTATACTGGTTAGACTAATAATTTGCAGTCCGGTCTTGTATGAACTCTTCATACAGGATGACCCCACTCACATGTCAACTACATGAATGAGTTGGATTACCTCATTTGTACTAATTACAAAGTGGGCCGCATCCATGGTGTTACCAGAATGAGGTTTCCAACCTTATTCTTATACCATAAACCATTTAGGTTATATTCTTGAACACAATCCAAATAGTGTCCACTACATTGTAGTTCAAGATATATTATAACCTTGGAGCTTAGTTTATTGGATTTATAAAGCAAGCATTATAATTTCATCAAAACAAATAACTCTTTATTTATTTGATCAAAATTACACAAGTTTAGGGCATAAATCCCAACAGGAAACACATAAAGAAGTTGCTTAATGTCGTGCATGTTGTAGGTTCATATCGAGACTATAGAATTTATTGCATGTGCGAGGCTCACTAAGAATCGAGAGGTTTTCTTGGGTATCTTACTTCTTGTTTATAAATTCATCACATTAGTTTATTGCATGTGTTAAGTAAGTTATTAACTTATGAAGTCAATTTCCTCTAAATCTATCAATTCGTGCCTCCACGTGTTTGTTTGTCTTTAATTCTTGTTTCACCACCTATGCATGTTATGTTTCTTTGGCTAAAATTGAGAATTAGTATTTTGGTAATTAATTAATCTAGAAACCCATTCCCGAGGACGATACTTAGACTCTTAAATCACTATACTAAAACTTGACCTGTACACTTGCGGTATTGCATTATCAAAATTATATGCAACAGTCTTCGAGGTAGTGTTCTTCGTTCAAGAAGCATTTGATCTTCAGAAGTGCAAATAGTCTTTTGGTTTTTGTTTCTGAATTCTTTCTGAATTTTCTCTCTGGAGTCCCAACTTCTAAACCTCTCAAATGATGGAGAACTCTCTACGTATAGAGTTCTCAAATGGATTTAGGCTTGACCATTAGACTGTACCTATGGTTGACCTTGAAGTCGAATCGTCTGATTGACTTTGAACTTAGTCCTTTAGGTTCAGACTTTGTTAGATCTGCGTCTCTCATTTACGCTTTGTCCCAAGTTGGCTCAAATTTCAAATAACCTAATTGCATATATGGTTTTTTTTAATTTAATAGAGGGATATATTGCAAATTTAATTAATCTATAATTAATAAAAAAAACTTTGCCATTAATTTTAGGTAATGACATGACAACTTTTGATTGACCAAAGTTTCTATTCAACAGAGAGAAAACAAGTTTAATTTTCAAAAAATTAAATACCAAAAATCAAAAACCAAATGGTTATTAAATAGGACTAAAGTTATTTAAGAATAATTTTATTTTCGCGTGCTTTCCTAGGAAAGAATTATACTAAATAAAGTCAACGTATGAGAGTTCCATATGGATATATCCTAAGAAATGTAATTAGAAAATTGTTGAAAATTTTATTTGGAGTGGACAACTGAAAAATATCTTAAACAACGATTCATTGTGTTTTTTTTTTTTAAAAATAATAATTCAATGTGTTAATATATATATCAATTTTTTTAGATGAAAATATATTTGGCAGGATTTCCATAGTCTTAACTGCAAATGAAGCATGAATTAATACATATTACAAGTTGTGTAAGGGATGGAGAAAAGATGAAAAGTATTTAAAAGTTTCTCTCTATTGTTGACACCAAATGGAAGAAAAATCAAACGAACCTAAATGGTCAAAAAAAATTATTAGAACTATGACCCATAAGTTCAAACAGAATTCAAAAATCAATGATCTATCCATTGATCTATTTCAAACAAGATTAATTAACTTTTTTTTAGTACATCAAGATTTGGGGATGAGGATTCGAACTCATGACCTCTTGATCATAAGTCTTATTTGATACCAATTTAGTTATGATTTTGTTGGCGCAAGATTAATTAACTTGATATAGTTTTAGTGAGATGAATCATTGTATTCTTAGAAGCATGAATCATGCATATTATAAAAAATATAAAATGTTAATTTATTAGTTACATCCAATATTTATGCATTTACTCCATATTATTTTTTTTCTTTTTTATTAGAATAGAATAGGTAAGGGTTAGCCAACAAGAACGTAGCTCAACTGACATAAAGTATGACTTGTGAAAAAAAAAAGTAGGGATTATTTCTTTTTTATTCGATAAAACAATTTTCTTTTCTGATGAGTTCCTCAGTTTTATTTTTATAGAACAAGTTTCCATACCAAAAAATTAGTGATACTAATTAAAGTGATTTTTTTTTATGTCTAACTCAATCAAGGCCTCCAACACCCTATAAACTAATCAAGATATAATTATACAAAGTTGAAAAAAGAGAAATAAATGAAACTATATATTAGGGGGTGTACCATTGACTTAAATTACTACAAAAAAAAAATAGGATACACCCATTTCCAAACCTAATTTAATTAAACCAAGACTTGGGCTTTTACCCATAAGTTTGAAAACTAGTGCCAGATTCCTCTCGAGACTTCTTCATTTTCTTATCTTAGACTCCACGATTCTAACAAATATGAAAAACGTTCTTTTAATCATACCACAAATATTGTACATATATACAGTTCTGAAAACAAATCATTCCAAAATATTACAAGCAAAATAAATTGATTCCCCCACATTTTGAATAGTCGATGTGGGACACAACATCATTTGTGAAAATTAAGGCTAGCTATATATATATATATTAATTAGAGCCTCTCCAATTTGATGATCTGTTGATTTATATGGTTGAACAAAATATGATGTTACAAAACATATATATATTTCTTTTTGAGGGCTCCAAATTCATCTAAATTCCAAAATGTTGCAATGTCTTGTTATATACTTTATGAGATTCTGTTTTGAGGTTGATTGACACACATCAGCCAACCTATCCTTTTTGTGGAGAAGAACAAAAGTGTTGAGGACTTTATGTGAATAAATTGGTAGGTGTAAACCGGCCTAGCTTGTGCTATCCTTTCAAATGCATGAAGAGATCTAAAGAATGAAACAAAAAGAAAATCCAAAGATTCGTCTTTCATTGTCATTTTATAATCTTTAATGTACGATCCGAAAAAAATAATATTTACATCATTTTTTATTTTTTCTCATATAAATTTAACATTGTTACAGTGTTAATCGAATTCAATTTCAATCTCAAAGTTTCAATTCCATCAAATATTAAATTATAAATTTAAATAAATTATAATTTATTGGGGATATTTTTATGGTTAGACAAGTGTTTTATTTTTCCTTTTTATTTTTATATTGAATCATCTTGTAGATGCTTTTTAACCTAGATAATTAATTTGGGCATTTTTGTTGCTATGTGATTAGATTTGGGTATTCTTCTAGTTGGGTTTAGAAAATCTTTTTTTTTATGGTTTGATGTTGGAGTATTATTAAGGAAATTTTAGGAATACTACTATGATATCAATAGTGGCATAATAGTAATTAGTAGGGTGACATAATTATAAATAAAGGGTTTTAGAGTGATATTGGAGACCGATAAAATTTTGGAAAGAGTGATTTTGGGAGAGCCCAACTGTGGCGGATCCAGAATTTATACCGAGGGAGGTTGAATATTACATTGAAAACAATATTTAACATTATAGAAAGAAGGACTTGAACTTAAGACTTATGAGAGGATGATGACATATTTACCACTATGCTAAAAGGGTTTTTTAGTATTTGATCTGACTTTTTCTATACATATTATTAAACGTAAAAAATTTGAGAAGAAGCTCCCCTGAACCCATGGTAAATCCGCCCTGAGTCCAAGCATTCTAAAAGTGCTTGGATATGGATAAAATTTTGAAGAGTAATACACAATTTTAATGTTATCATCTCTCTGTCAATTTCCATTGTAAAATTGGACTTCGAACAAAGTGGTATTTTGAGTATTGATTTTAGCCTGCTCTTGACTTAAAGTTACTACAGAAGTTATCGAGATAATCACTCAAAATGATAGATATTATAGAGTCAATGGGACTGATAATAACATAAATTAAGAAATGGGTTGAAGATGCAAAAAGGTGGAAAGAGAAGCAAAGTTAAATGATGAAACATTATTACTCGTTAAAAATAACACTAATTTTTATTGCTTGGCTTATGAGCAATTTTCTTTTTCTCTTTTTTTTTTTAGAAAGAAGCAATTTTTTTTTTTAAATTTTAATGCTGTTAAAGTATTACTTTCATAATTTATTCAATTTTTTTAACGATAATTTATTCTTTCTGCTTAGATTTTTTTTTAAAAAAATAAGTTTCCCTAAATTAGAGAAAATATCTTTGAACTTTGTTTAAAAAATATCTCTAAATTTTTAAATATTCCATTAATGCTTTTAAACTCTAGTTCAAAAGTACCTTTATCGTTAATTTTAGATGGAAATCATTAGTATTTGAGCTAGTTGTACAAATGACAAAAAATAAAAGCCCAATTGCAAGGGTGTCTACCATTTGTTTCTAGGGGTAACTAGAAAAATGTCTAAATTTAACATATCTTAAATGAGAAATGTCTAAATTAGTTTTAAATTGTAATAATCTCTAAACTGTTTTTTTCTACCTTATATAAAAGCGTTTGGGACAAAAATACCCCTGATAGGTTTACCTACAAATATGGCTAAAGAAAAGGAGGCTAACAAATAGGAGTGAATCAAGAGCGAATTTATTTTAGATAAATAAAGGCAAATAAATATATTTTAATTATTCAAATATACTGTTTGAACAAAATAACGATGGAACTGAATAAAGGAAACCAAAAAATGCAGCAAAACAACCCAGAAAGATGAAGAAAGATATAGAATAGATTAATGAACATAATTGGACATATACCAATTTGAGTAACAAAAAAAAAAACAATAGCTCCAAACATGTGCATATAAATTTATCTACATATATCAAATAAGTATTGAAATTACAGGGCTAGATAATTGAGGGTAATTCACACGCATAAAAAATAGCCTCCAATTAATACACCACCAAACCCACTGGAATGTGGCACGACTTCCACCAAAATCTTGCTAAAAAATTCAAAAAATAATAAAAAGGTACATTTGTGTACCTGAAATGAGGTTTATCTCTCCTTCCACCGAAATCTTCCGTAGTATATCCCTGAGAATACTGTGGATATTAGTATATACAGTATATAGAGCACGACGTGAAGGGAATGAAAATTCTGCAGCGGAAAAACAATTGAATCGTCGTGGATTCGTTATGAAAAATGTTTTCTTAAAATCATTTCTATCCTATAGAGACTAGGTTAAACATGCAAAAGAAGGAAAAAAAATAGCAAGATGTACTAGTTGAAGAACCGTTCTTCGCGATTTCCTTCTCCGGTCACGAACACTTCACGATCTCGATCTCAACTATCACGATCTCACCAAAACTCGAGCAAATCGGACACCTCCGAAAAGGCTTCTCGGTTGTTCTCCTTAGGTAGAAGGAGAGTTGTGGGACTCCTTTGGTGAAAGGGAATGGAGAGAAGTTGAGAGAAGGTTGAAAGAGTTGTAAGAATTCTCTTTGGATGAAATCCAAAAAATGACAATTGAATTCACATATGCCTTCTTGCAAAGGCTTTAAATAATGGTGATAGGTGGAGTTGAAATCTCCACCTATTTACCATTTTAACCACAACCATAGGTTATGCAAATCATATTTGCATAACCACATATAATAAGATATCTCATATCTCATTATACAAATCACATTTGTATAATTGTGGATTTTAAATTGAATCACATTCATTTTAATTTCTCTCAATCCAATTTCTCCAAATTAGCCTTAATTAAATAATTAGGCTAACCTATAGTTTATTATGAATCTCATTCACATTAAACTATATAATATGTCAATCATATCTCATATAAATGACATAAATACCCTTTTAATGAATTTAAACACTTCAAATCCATACCAAACTGTAAACCCTCTATTTATCCAATTTGAGCCAACTGAGGAACCTAATGGACCTACAGGTGACGAGCTCCAATGATTCGAGACTAACCTGTCAAACTCTTTGACCCAGTTAATCAACATTCATTAGCTACAGTAACACTCCACTAAAGCCTCGTGAGTGCACTCCCATCATCAGAGGACAAGTTGTGTCCATTGATATAACCAATGCCCATGAGTCGACCCTTCACAGGTTGTTCGTAGACACTGCTGGGTCAAATTACCATTTTACTCCTGTGTCTACCTCTTCCTCCTTAAGTCTCCATTGCTCCTTTAATGAACAACAACGTTGTAATGGTCCAACCATATACAACACCCCTCTCGGGCCAGTGAGAGGGTGGACGCCCATTGTCCAAGCCCTGGAGTCAACACTTAACGGAACAACCCCTCTAGTTTTCCTAAAGTCGGGAACGAGTGAATTCCATCTCGCGTAGTCAAGTTCCCAGCTCCCCACGTGGTCCTGTCCCTGAGAAGATAGGCATATTGGGTGAGTAACTGTGACCACCCTCACCCGTACTAGTCAAAAGGCAGACCCCCGCAGACAGGAGTCCGTAACACGCTCAGGATTAAGGTCGAGTCACTAATGGTCATCTACGAAGTTATTAGTCCTACTTTCAACGGTGTTACATTAGTAGGTCTAATAATTCACGGTCCGGTCTTGTACAATCTCATTGCACATGATGCCCGCACTCGCATGTCAACCACATGAACGAGTCAGATCACCTCGTTTGTATCTAATACAAAGTGGGTCGCATCCGCAACGTATCCGGATTAGGTCTCCAACTCTATCCATATACTGTAGACCGTCCAGGTCATTTACTCGAACGTGATCCTCCCTGTGTGTCCACTACACACCGTTCAAGTTCTAGTTCTCTAATAATTCAATGACCCTGGAGCTTAGTTTATTGGACAAAGTTTGTAAAAATGCGAGACACAAAGTGATGAAAGAAATAACTCTTATTTATTTCAATAGTGAATATTACAAACAATACGAGATTAGGACATACATCCCAACACGACGAACCAAAGGTAAAAATGGTATATGCCTAGATTTTTTACAATTAGGTTAGCTGCAAACCCAAAAATGAGAGAAGAAAAAAAAAACAATAGCTCCAAACATGTGCGCATAAACTTATCTACATATATCAAATAAGATTGAAATTACAGGGCTAGATAATTGATGGTAATTCACACACATAAAAAGTAGCCTCCAATTAATACACCACCAAACCCACTGGTATGTGGCATGACTTCCACCGAAATCTTGCTAAAAATCCAAAAATTAATTAAAAGGTGTATTTGTGCACCTGAAATGAGATTTATCTCTCCTTCCACCGAAGTCCTGTGCAGTGTATGTCCCTGAGAATACTGTGGATATTAGTATATACAGTATGTAGAGCACGACGAACCAAAGGTAAAAATGGTATATACCTGAATTTTTTGCAATTAGGTTAGCTGCAAACCCAAAAATGATAGCATATGACTTTTTCGGGGACCCTCGAATACGATTAACGACCTTCTCTCTCCCCCTCCATGCTTTGTTGCAATTAATATTAACTCCATAATTCTTCCGAGCATATACCATCACATCTTTGGGAGTACAATGGAACCTACTGTTTGTTTTCATAATAAGCTCAACGTACTCACTTACCATGGTTGAAGTCGCTTGGCGGTGATCATTGTGCACAATGTCGATGTAGCAGGAGTGCTCTCCACGAATTTCCTAACAACCCAGAATTCGCCTGCTCTCAACACTGAAGCATGAAGGTACCATTTGCATGTGTCGTCAATACATCGGATAGTGAAATTGTACCTTGCTTGATTTTAAAGTTTTGAACTAGAAACTCCGTTTTATCGTCAGAGTATATACAACTTTTTTGAGATCATACTTACACCCAAAAACAAGACCCTCTGAAATCCGACCTCATTGTGTTATATCAACCATACTTCCGGGGTAATGAATGTAAGCTCTTTGACTTGATTATTCGGACCCTCCACTGATGTTGTGCTTTCAACATCCACGACTAATGCACAATTGGGTACATACCCTCTAATGTCCCTGTAAGCATCCACACTACATCTCTATCATCTAAGATGGTAATGATCATCACCTTTTTATCTCCATTCCTAACAAGTGTAAGACGTGAAATCATTTTAGACCCATCAAGCTTAATCTGCACTGCAATGGATTGAGAGAGTTCTGGAAGGGTGGAAACATGGCCAATTACAACCGATATAGACTTGTAGCTTCTGTAGTCATCCTCTTCATCCCAAACACCATCAAACAATATGGGTATCTTGTAAGAACCCAATGACAATCGAACAAGCAAGTATGAAAAACTCATAAAATAAACCAACCCTTCGAGCATAAACGGTCGGAAACCAACAATGAGAGATGATCTACTTTTGTACAACCATCCACAAGAAAATCGACCAACGTGAACTGCCACAAATTGTGGTTTCTGATAACAAGAAAAATCGAATACACAAGGAATGTCGGTTGGAGTAGGTTTAGAGTAGATTTAGTTTGATTGTAAATATAATTATATACTAGGGACAAAATGAGAATTTAATTTTCATCACACTCCTTCCTTAAAAGTAGGTAGACAAAATTGAAATATAAAACATTTTTAGACATTTTTCAGTACAAGCTATTTAATTTAGACACTATTCACAATTTTCCTTGTTCTATTGCAAACATAGCAAAAAAAAATTGGCCAACCCAATCAGAGTCAGTGTAATGTCCAAAATACCCTTGTTGTGTAATCCTGTGTTGTTGCAATATGACGTATATTAATAACCTACCGATGATATACTGTTGATATACCCACGATATACCTAATATGAAGTATATCAGTGATTTACTATTGATATATTTTATTTAAATATATCAATAAACATGAATTTCTAACACTCAGTATATCAACCGTATAACAAGAGTATAATAGTTATTTATATTCAGTGTATAAAATCTACCTAATATAAAGTATATTAGTGATATACTACTGATACATTTTACTTAAGTATATCAAAATGAAATGAGATGTCCGTAATATATACTTTAAGTGACAAATATTGTATCAATAGTGAGTAAATGATTTAGTATTTGTCACTTAAAGTGATGAAACATATAACTGAATGAAGTATATCACTGTTGTGTTAGGTATATTAATGATATTCCAAATATGCAAAATACTTTTGATATGTCACTGATCTACTTCATATAGAGTATATCATTTAATTGATACACCGAAAAAGAAGTGTATAGAAGTATATTAGTAATATGCTACTACACTACAAGAAATATAACCATTAGCGACGCAAAAAAAAACGTCGCTAAAACTAGAATTTTGGTGCAAAAATCATTTAAAGACGAAAAAAATTGCGTCGCAAGGATCGTCGCTAATGACTAGTCTCAGAAGCCCATTAGCGACGAAGGTTTGACATGCGTCGCTTTATGCGACTTATATGGTGTAGATATCGCAAGGTATGCGACGAAAGTATCTTTTCGTCGCATTACAACTTGCGACGATCATTGTATTTCGTCGCAATGTACCGTGCGACAAACATTTATAACACGCCACATAAAACTACGACATAAATTCATTTCGTCGCAACCATATGCGACGAAATGTCTAATTGCGTCACATGTTTCCTTGCGAAAAAAAAAGGGAAATATCGTCGCAATTTGCTGCGACATCATTAAATTTTCGTCGTAATGAGCCATAAATCAGTTCACAATTCTTCAGCCTAATTCATAATTATATATTCTGCAACCATATCGAGATTTGTCACAAATATTTTTGTTCAATAAAAAAAAGTATTTTCTACCACACATGTTCCACCTGCTTATATATCAAATTTACTAAAGTTTATGAAAATAATTGTTACTACGATATCAGAAATCAACCAACACCAAATAATTGAAGTTTTAGAGTGAATAATTGAGAAAGAGGATGATCATATCGAAAACACTACAAATGCCAAAATAATACAAATTTTAGGTATATTAGAAAAAAAAATACAACTATACCATACCAAAATTACCAAAATGATCATATCAAAAACACAACAAATACTTCTATTACTAAAGTATGTGCAAAGTTCTATTATAAAAAACAACTATATCATCCCAAAATGATCGGAACAAAATGATTGAAAAGACCATGATAATATACTATCGTCACCCAAACTCATCTGGTTTAATCTAGCACATAAACAACAAATGTACATAAGAATATATTAAATAACAACATAACATACTTCTCAAACAAATTCAGAATTCTAAGAACTATGTTATCAACAAACAACATAACATACTTCTGAAACAAACTCAGAATTCCAAGAGCTATGGAATAAGAATCCAATAACTTCAACACAATCTATACATAATCCAAATTAAATTCTCAAACAAACTCAGAATTTCAAGAGTTATATTGAATAAGAATTCCAGAAACAGAAACACAATCTCTAATCTCTAACAAGTTTGGCACAAACAAACTCAGAATTTCAAGAGCTATTGAATAAGAATTCCAGAAACAGAAACACAATCTCTAATCTCTAACAAGTTTGACACAAAAAAACTTAGAATTTCAAGAGCAATTGAATAAGAATCCAGAAACAGAAACACAATCTCTAATCTCTAACAAAGTCTCAAACAAACTCAGAATTTCAAGAGCTATTGAATAAGAATTCCAGAAACAGAAACACAATCTCTAATCTCTAACAAAGTCTCAAACAAACTCAGAATTTCAAGAGCTATTGAATAAGAATTCTTGAAACAGAAACACAATCTTTAATCTCTAACAAAGTCTCAAACAAACTCAGAATTTCAAGAGCTATTGAATAAGAATTCCTGAAACAGAAACACAATCTCTAATCTCTAACAAAGTCTCAAACGAACTCAGAATTCTAAGAGCTATTTAATAAGAATTCCTGAAACAGAAACACAATCTCTAATCTCTAACAAAGTCTCAAAGAAACTCAGAATTTCAAGAGCAATTGAATAAGAATCCAAAAATAGAAACACAATCTCTAATCTCTAACAAAGTCTCAAAATATAATGAAGATCAATATATAAATAATTTTAAAACTATAAAAATCATACCTTATTAAGTGATGGATTGCTCCAGTAAACCTTGCTAAAAGTTCACCCATTTGTGTAAATCTTCTTTCATACTCACTGCGTTGCATCTCCATTCGTTCTTCAATTCGTTGTTTTATTCATTGTTCCATTCGTTGCTCCAATTTTTCATTTTCCTGTCATTGACTCTCCCACAGTTCTTGAGTCTGTGCAAGGTGAGCCTCTAAAGATTGAACGTAATCTTGTGAGTATGATTTCTTTTGAGATGCTAATAGTTTCGGTCCAGATCCCATTCCTTTGAATCCACCAGTAGCTAGAGCTAACCTTACATTCCTTGGATCTCTAGCAAACCAATCATATTGTCTTCAAATTCTTTCCATGCCTCATCATCTGTCGTATGACTTAAAACTCCTTCAATGTCTATTCTTTTCTCCTTATGTCATCTCATGTCACTAGCAGTATGCTTAGAATAAAATATTCTCTATAATCTTGGCTTCAAAGTAAAATGTCTCAAGATTTTGTGTGGAACCTTTTTTCCTTTCTTGTTATTGATTTTATAACGAGATACGTTGCATTGTGAACAAACTTCTATGTGTTCATTTTCTTTCCAAAATAACATACAATCATTCTTACATGCATGTATGCATTCATAGCCTAAACCCAGGTCACGAAGAGTCTTTTTTGCACCATAAGAAGAATTTGGAATTTTAGTGTCATCGGGTAAAATTCTATAAGAAATTGTAATAACATGTCAAATGACTTATTACTCCAATGATTAAGTACTTTGATATGCATTAACTTCACCAAAAAGGTTAAACTTGAAATCTTACTACATCCATGATATAATTCAACATTAACTTCATCAAACTTTGATTGAAACTTATTATTCTTACTCCCACACCATCACTTGTTTCAAACCTAATTAAGTTCTCTTCATCAAAATGTTCAGTGACTCCTGCCAGATCATTCAATAATCCAAACATTTCATTTTCATTATCTACATTTTGAGAAGTATTCGCAGGTTCCTTAGGTTTCAAGTAAGAAGACAAATCTGGAGTTTGTCCATGATATACCCATCTATCATAAGTGAAAGACATTCCATATTTGTATAAATCTCCTTCGACATCACACGGTAGCTTCATTAGAATATTTTGACACTTTTTGCATGGACAACGTGTAAATTCTCTATTATCGACATGATTTTTTGCCACAGTAATAAATGATCTTATTCCATTTGTATATTATTTACATAATCTATTTCGAAGTCTTATCTAACTTTTATCCATATCATATCCTAGAAAATATAAAATGACACCTTATCATTAATTATATTAATACTATTACTTAAACATGATAAGTGTATAATATGTGAGACACCATTATCCTTAAACTAAAGTAAATTACATTTATTAAAATAAAATAATCATATCCATAAAAAAAAATACTACAACCACATTATCTACAAAAATACAAGCATAAACTAAGGAGCTCAATAGACTCTTTCTAAGAAATCTCCAATTGAACTAAAATCTCCAAAATAATCTACCAAAACACAGTCTAAGTCTTTATAAAATCACACAAATAAGTTTAATAGACTCCTTTTATATATCTAACACTCACATTTCATTACTATCTCAACAAAAAAATCTTCATACTCCTTTTACATTGTCTAAATTCAGACTTTAATTAAACACTTCCAATCACAATTTGATATCTAATATATCACACAAGAAAGCTATTTTGTATAACCCATCAATGTATCCACAAAATTAAACGTGATCAACTTATTAACCTATGAATTTCCATCCAATCATATTTTGAACCAACAACAATATATTAAAACACATGAAATATCTAAATATGCTAAACACAAATATTTTTAAAAATAGAAGAACTCCTAAAAGAAAAATATCAAACAAAAGTACACACAAACCTCAAAATCTCAAGCCAACGACGTTTCTCAAACAAATTTCCGCGACTTTTCGGTGGCACCGACTCTCCAATGGAAATTTTCGTGACTTTCGACACCTCTCCGGCGTCTCTCCAACGTAAAAACCTCCTACAGCGAAAATGATAAACACTGATCGAGGTTCTCTGTGGTAGAGAGGAGTCGAACAAAGAAATGAAAGGAAATCAAAAGGAAAAAAATACAAACAAACCTCAAAAGAAGACCCACGCGATTCTGGCGTTCTCTCCGGCGAAGTTCCACATCTCTCCAGCATAACTCCTTTGACAACTGAAAAAGTCGCATAAACCGACCGTAAAGGTAGAGAGGAGTATGGAACATAAAAATGAAAGAACACGAAAATGAAAGGACACGAAAATGAAAGACATTCAGCTTTGCGACGAAAATGTCATTTCATCGCATGGTGGTTTGCGACACACTGCCCATTCGTCGAATAGGAGTGTCTTCCCGAGGCCCACGTGATAAGCTAGAAAACTCAGAATTTCGTTCTGCCCAAGGCTTTGCGACACAGATCCCATTTCGTCGCATAGAAGGATGCGGCGATCCTTCCATTTTGTCGTAGTGGTTGCGACGAGCTTCTGTCGACGTCGCAGTACTTGCGACAACGTGCCTTTTCAGTTGCAAGTCATGCGACATTTTGGTATTTTCGTCGCATACTGGCTTATTTCGCCGCAAGGGTCCGGCGAATTATTATGTTCGTCGCAATGTTTGCGACGTCCTATTGTTCGTCGCTGATATTTTTGTCGCTAAAATCGTTATTTCTTGTAGTGTAATATACTTCATTTTTTTAGGTATATATTAATTGACTGATATACCAAATGTACTACGGATATATTATTGATATACCAAATATAAAGTATATTAGATATATTACTAATATGTTTGATGATACAATAAAGAGGGTAAGATGGAATAATAGAAAACCCAAAATCAGAGTTAAATTTTTTTTTCTATATTTGCAATCTCGAAAAACCACAGCTAAATTTGTGTTATCATAATTTTTTTGCCACCCATTACAATTCCCTTAGTTACTTTGTTTCAAAAAAATATCCCTACACTTCCAAAAGTTTATTAATGCCCTTAAACCTTTAATATAAAAAAAAATTAAAAATTCTCTTACTGTTAATATATGAACAAAATTGTTAATACCTCGTTTTAAAAATATTCCCGAACTTTCAAAAGTTACACTAATACTTTTAACTTTAAAAAGAAGTAAAAAAAATATCCTTACTATTATTATATGGACGAAAATCGTTTATCTACTCCTTATTACCTTCCTCTTCTATTTCCTCTCTCTCCTGATTTGCTTTAGTCTATGACCTAACACTTTTCTATTTTTTTTTCTTCTTTCTTTTTCAATACCTTCTTACTCTGATCATCTTCCATTTTAGAGATTGGAAAATGGAAGAAGGGAGTAAAGAGAGTATTGAAAAAGAAAAGAAAAAAGAAAAAAGAATAGAGAAGTGTCAGGTCATAGATTGAAACATATTAAGAGAGAAGAAATAGAAGAGGGAGGTAATAGGTTGTAGATAAATGTTTTTTCTCCATGTACTAATGGTAGGGAATATTTTTTAACCTTTTTTTTTTGTACGGTTAAGGGTATTAATAAAACTTTTGAAAGTTGAGAGATATTTTAAAGCGAGGTACTAATGATTTATGTCCTTATACTTACGATAAGAGTATTTTTAATTTTTTTAAAAAGTTGAAGGGTATTAATAAAACATTTGAACGTTCAGTGGTATTTTTGAAATAAAGTACCAACGATTTCTATCTAAAACTAACAGTAGAGGTATTTTTTAATTTTTTTTTTAAGTTTAAGAGTATTAGTGAAACTTTTGAAAGTTATATTTTTGAAAAATAGTACAAAGTTCAAAGATATTTTCTATAATTTAGTGAACAAATGTTAATTAGGTTAGATTATTAGTTTAATTTAAATTATGTTATTTGAATTGTGATTTGAGTTTTTTTTTTTTGAGGTCAACCATTGTGGGGTAAGAGAATTGAATCATCAACCTCTAAGACGGTAATTAACAAACTTTTAATCGTCCTAATATTGTCTCCATTTTCTCTTCCCTGAATTCACGGTTTGATGTTCAATATAAACAAAATTATTTTTTCTTTTTATTATTATTATTTTTTTAATAAAGTAGAGAATTGAGTGAATCAAGTAACTAAAAAGTAAAATTTTCTGGGCGAAAATAATTTAACACTTTTCACTGTTTTGGAGTATATTCCTGCAGGTGTTTGGTTAAAGCTGTGCAATTACATTGGGCATAGTCAATGACGCATTGATTCCCTTGTTAAAGTTGACAGTTACAATCAAACAATCAAATTCCAATACTTACGTTTGCTTTGGCATAAGGATTTCTATAGCTCTTTTGTACCCTCCAATTTTGACTATTCAATTTTTTTTTCACAACTCTGAATCTTTTTTTTTTTTTTTGTTAAAAGAAAGATGATCAACCTGGCATATCGAATGTCTTTCAATGATCGAGCGCCAAATGATTTGAATCCTCCAACTCCGATTGTACTAAAAAAAAAAAAAAATCTCTGACTCTTTTTCCATTCAAAAACTAAAATAAAAACCTCTATATTCAGTTCAAGATATAAGATGAATTTCATTCCATTTATAAACTAATGTATGTTTGATTGTTTGTTATTATTATTTTAAATGTGGACAATTAAATGTTGTCAACATTGTCTTCTCTCGAGTTTTGAGTTAGACTTCCTTCCTTCTTTGATAACGAAAGAAATAGAAATCTTGGATGCATTAATCTGTATCAAACTCTCTCTCTCTCATACAATACATTACATAATAAAAGAGGCCACTGTTTATATAATGTCATGCGATATACGAACTTAATAACAAAAATTACGAAGAAAAATAAAAGAGAAAAAGAGTACATGTGAGTGGCACGAGAATATTAGAAATTATATGTCCTTAATACTCTTGATAGTGGGCAAAATAGTGCTATTATTTGACTTAGTTATATGCTAGTTTTGCTATGAATTCGTATGCTTTCATGGGTTTTTATGTTAATTTCTAAGAAACCGAGCTATTGGAGCAAAATAGAAGAATTGTGAAATATTTGGATGGATTTGGAGTAAATTGAACCCTTAATTGAGGATCCAAATGTTGAAGAGGAGTTGTTCACACGAGATTTGAACGAAGAAATTTAGTACGTGTAAATAATTTGTATTTGTATTAACTTCAAGTAATTGTGAGTACAATCTCTAGTATTTAATCCTCTGAATCTCTCTCCAACGTATGTGCTTTGATTGAGGGTTGAACAACTTGTTCTCGATGTTGAAAACTTCAATGGATTCATGGTGTGTTCTTGAAGATCTCCTTGAAGTGTTCTTCGTTCAGATGGTGTTTGATATTCAGGAGCTTCTAGAGACTTCACAACTTTGTTTATGAATTTTCTGAACTTCTTCAGTTGAACCCTTGAAAATAAAGGAGGAAACTCTCTATTTATATAGTTTCTTTGGGCCTCCAAGTGGCATTGAGTTGTTGGACTGGGACCGATTGATATTGGGTCAACCCTTTAGGTTGGGCCTGATTGGCTTTGGGCCAGTCATTTAGGATTGGGCTTGGTTGATATGGGTATTTACCTCTGAACTGAGCTTAGCTGATTTGGGTCTTCACCTCTAGATTGGACGTTCTTGAAGTTGGACCTCGCATCTGGTGCTAGGCTTGATTGATTTGGGTCTTCGCCTCTAAACTGAGTCTAGTTGATTTTGGGTCTCGTCTCTAGATTGGTCTTGGACTTTGGGCCAACCTTTTTTAAGACTGGGCTTGGCTAATTTGTGCCTAATTTTAAAGAACCACCTAGATTTGCCCTAATTTAATTTAGGCATTCTTACAAATTTAACAATTCCCAATTAAATATAATTTCGTCATCAATGTTGGATGATACGTGACAATTTTAGATTTGTCAAAATTTCTATTCCAACAAATGTCCCATTCTCGAGATTTATACACAAAGTATGTGTGTATGAATTTCGAAAAAAATTATTTTGGGATCAAAACTTGAGAGGTTTGCTCAAATTTTGATGATGTTTGCTCCTTATTTGAACTCCATTTGATGTAATAATTTAATCAAAATATGAAATTTGCTTCATAATTTGATGTCTTTTCTTTGACACATTTTTTATGCCAATTTATCAAAATTTGAATTTGCGTCAATATTTTGATTTTCTTTTTTGGCATGAAATTTTGATTTTAATTTAGTAGAGTTTATGTTCTACTTTAATTCAAAACAAATTTGGGTAAGGTTGAAAAATTCTATCCCAAAATTTTGAAATTGGATTAAGCTTTGAAATTTTGCCCAAACATTTTTTTTTGTTTGAATTTGGTAAAACTTACTCCAACTTTGGTTTGAGACAAACTTAACATACTCATTTTTTTTTGTTTGATAAGCTTAATTGGAAATTTAGTCAAAATTTAGTTTGAGATAAAAATTTGATTGAAACCAAAACTTTTAACTTAGAGAAACTAAATTTGGAATGTGGCAAAAAATTTAACTTGCGACAAAAATTTAAGTTAGGCCCCAAAATTTAAGAGGCTTGATTTGAAATTTGGACCAAAATTTAAGCTCAACCAAAATTGTGAGAAACCCAATCTGAAATTTGGCAAAGTTGGATGGGTTAACTACGGGTCATTTGAAGTAGGTCAATTGTAGACATGTCCAAAATTTTATAAATTTGCATCCATGCCCAACATTTTAAATAAAGAAAGTTTATTTACAGACAAAATTTCAATTGTATCCATTGTATAATAAAAATTCCAAAAAATAAAATAAAATAACAAAAAAAGCAAAAATCGTATGTATTGAATTCGTTTTAAAATTCTTTGGCAAATCATGCCTTAAAAAAATGCTAGGTTTTCATTTTTCCACAAAAAAATAACTATCAAATTTTTCTTTCTTCACAAAATTTTCTCAACTGGTTTGAACGACAACCATACTAGAGGGTTTTCGCCCATTCATGGTGAACGACAACAATTCATCCACACGAAAAACAACAACAATCCATCCATGGCGAACAACAACAATCCATTTACAACAGTAGAGCATTGCTTCATAGACTCAGAAAATATACATAGACTATATCTGGAAGTTTCTCTGAGACATTGGGGTTTTTGTATATCACTCATATATGAGATGAAGTTCAAAGAAATGCATGTGGGTTTTTTGGGATAAAGTTTGAAAAAATGCATGTAGGCTGGTAGAACTGTCAACACAACTGTTGGAGTTTGTGCCATAAAACTCGTAGTTTGTAATTATGTTCTAATTAATTTAATAAAGTGTTATTATTTCAATAAAGAGTTATTATTCGTTATCTACGAGTTTGCCTTTGTTTAAACCCTAAATCCAATAAACTAAACATCCAAGGCTGTTAAATGAATCTTTAACTGAATGTAGTGTACATATAGAGGATCTCGGTTCGAGATACAGCCTAAAGGGTCTATAGTTAGGGGATAAGATTTGGGTATCTTACCCTGGTAAAACTATGGATGTGGCCCACTTTGTATTTGATACAAACACTATGATCCTAACGTGTTCGTGTAGATGACATGTGAGTGAGATATCCTATGTAATGAGATTACATAAGACCGGACCACGAAATAGTAACCTCTAGCTGTAACTTCGTTGACTAGTTAGGTTTCTATTTCACTAGGATAACCTGGGCAACTTGATCTCAATCCTGTTGGGATTTGTGCCCTAAAACTCGTAGTTTGTAATTATGATCTAATTAATGTAATAAAATGTTATTATTTCAATAAAGAGTTATTGTTCGTTATCTACGAGTTTGCCTTTATTTAAACCCTAAATTCAATAAACTAAACACCCAAGGCTGTTATATGAATCTTTAACTGAATGTAGTGTACATATAAAGGATCTCGGTTCGAGATACAGCCTAAAGGGTCTATAGTTAAGGGATAAGGTTTGGGTACCTTACCCTGGTAAAACTATGGATGTGGCCCACTTTGTATTTGATGCAAACACTGTGATCCTAACGTGTTCGTGTAGATGACATGTGAGTGGGGATATCCTATGTAATGAGATTACATAAGACCGAACCACGAAATAGCAACCTTTAGCTGTAACTTCGTTGACTAGTTAGGTTTCCATTTCACTAGGATGACCTAGACAACTTGATCTCAATCCTGAGCAGGTTACGAACTCCTGTTCGCGAGGGATTGTCCTTTGACTAGTATGGGCGCGATGGCGGTCGCCCGACTCAATATGCCTACCTTCTTGGGGACAAGACCGAGTGAGCGGTTGGGAACTTAACTTAGCAAGATTGAATTCACTCCTTCCGGCCTACTAGGGTAAGTAGAGGAATGTTCCCTTAAGTGGTGTCTCCGAGACTTGAACAAAGGGTATGACCCTCTCATTGGCCCGAGAAGGACTCTGTTTGTTGGTAGGACCACAAACAAATTTTTTATTAGAGGAGCACTAGTACTTAAGGCACAAGATGTAACCCATGTTGGGATTTATGCCCTAAACTTGTGTAATCTTGATCAATTAAATAAAGTGTTATTTGTTTTGATAAGATTACAGTCTTGCTTTTATAAATCCAATAAATTAAGTTCCAAGGTTATAACGTTTATCTTGAAATCAGTGTAGTGGACACTATTTGGGTTAAATTCAAGATTATAACCTAAGGGTGTGTTTGGCCCATGGGTTTGGATTTGGATGGGTTTGGCATCCAAATCCAAACCCATGTTTGGAGCAAGGTGTTCCAAATCCTAGGTTTTGAAACCCATTCCCATGGGTTACAACAATACAACCCCATGGGTTACAAGAGTGTAATCTCATGAAATTTGTTCAATGTTTTTCTCATCCATTTGTCGACTACTTCGACAACTCTGGTAAAAACTCCAACGACCATCGACAACGACAACTCCGATAAAAACTCTGACGACCACCTGACGACCATCGACAACGATAACTCCGACGACCGCACCGACAACCACTTTGGCAACAACTCCGGTGACAAATCCGATGACCACTCAACAACCACCGACAACGACAACTCCGACGACCGTACCGACGACCACTTTGGCAACAACTCCGGTGACAACTCCGGCGACCACCCAACACCATCGACAACGACAACTCCGACGACCACACCAGCGACTCGACTACCGCTGACGATTGCCACCGAAAAACACTTGATTTTCCATTTGCTCTTCAATTTTTTTCGTTTTTCATTATCGGTGACCGCTTCGACAATAACTCCGATAACAACTCCAGCGACCACCCGACAACGACAACTACAACTACAACGACCACACCAGGGACTCAACCACCGTTGACGGTTACCTCTTGCGACCACTTGGTTTTTCATTTGCTCTTTCATTTGTCGTTACCATTTTTCAGCCACCACTTCGACAACACAACTTCAGTGACAACTCCGGCGACCATAGACAACGACAACTCTGACGACCACATCGACGACTAGCAACCACTGATGGCTGCCTCAACGACCTTTTCAACAACAACTCCGACGACCCGATGACCACCGACAACCAAAAATCCAACGACCACCTCGACAATCACACCACCTCATCAACTTGACCACTCCAACAATTCGACAATCTAGTCAATTTCTTAAAAGGTTAAAATAAAACTAAAAAATGGCTAATAAACAATTTTTTATGCTACTTTCAGCACCTTTGAACTTTGTGAAATTTTTATTAAAAAAAAAAAAACTTGGTATTTTTTTTCTAATGTACACTCAAATGGCTCAATTTTGTAATTTATTTTTTAAAAGTTAGAAAAAATGAAATAATTTTTTTTATTTCGCACAAAGGCGTTTTATGTTCTTTTGTTTCATGTTAGTTGCAACACTTTTGGGCGATGTATCCAGTATGTGTAAACTCGTCGTAGGGTATTCAAAAAACTCGATGACCCGAAAATCCAATCAACCCAACCCAATTCGTTGGGTTAAAAATCCAATTCGTTGGGTTGAAGATATTTGCAACCCGAATAGTTGAGTTGGGTCTAAATGCTAAAAATTGTTCTAAAGGTTTAAAACTCTTTTTTTATTCCTCAACAACTACCTAAATTGAAAGCTTCATGGAAAAGTTACTCAAAAAATTGATCCTTGTTGTCTATTAATTTCTACAATTCACATAAGATCAATTACAAAAATTTAAAAGGAACAAAATAGCTAAAAGAAAAAGGTGAAACAAAATCTGTACCAAACCTAGAGTTCGAAAATCGCACTCCAAGACACGATTCCCGTGCTTGAGCAACACCGCACTCCAAACACGCTTTTCTAATTCCCGCACTTTAACACCGCACACCAAACACAGTTTTCGATTCCCGTGCTTGTAACCCCTCGTAAGAAACCTCCGTGCTTCGATTCCCGCACTCGATTCAACTCGCGCCCAAACAAATTTCTAAATAGTTTATGGTATAAGAATAAGGTTGGAAACCTCATTCTGGTAACACCATGGATGTGACCCACTTTGTAATTAGTACAAATGAGGTAATCCAACTCATTCATGTAGTTGACATGCGAGTGGGGGCATCCTGTATGAAGAGTTCATACAAGATCGGATCGCAAATTATTAGTCTAACCAAAGATAACACCGCTAATGTGGATAAGACTAGTAATTTATAGATGGTCATTACTGACTTGACCTGAATCCTGAGCAAGTTAAGAACTCCTGCTTATAGGGGTTTGTCCTTAGACTAGTATGGGTGAGAGCGACCTGTAGCCGACTCAATAAACCATCTTCTCAGGGACATAACCTAGTAGGTAGTTGGGAACTTAACTGTGCAAGATGGAATTCACTCATTCCTCTACTGAGGAATTAGATAGGTTGTTCCCTTAAGAACTAACTCCAGGTCTTGAACAACGGGGCCCCGCCCTCTACGAGGGTATGAGTCTAAGGTAGAACCTTAGACTTGTTGTTCATTAGAGGATCAGTGGTGCTTAAGGAGCAAAGAGGTAATCACAAGGGTAAAATGGTAATTTGGCCCAACTGTGATTACGAACAACCTGTGAAGGGTCGACTCATGGGCAATGACTATATCGGTGGACACAATAATATCTACGATGAGGAGAGAGTGCAATACAAGTCTATAGTGGAGTGACTTGTAGTTAATGAATATTGATTAACTGGATCAAAGAGTTTGATCAGTTAATCTCACATCATTAGAGCTCATGATCTGTAGGTCCATTAGATCCCTCCGTTGGCTCAACATGGTAATATTGAGGGTATAAAGTTAGGAGTGAAATTGAAGTGTTCAATTCCATACATGAGGAGTTATATCAATTATATATGATATAATTGATATAATATATAGTTTTAATGTGAATTAGATTCATATATAAACTATATACTAAAGAGAGATTAAAGGAGGGGTAGAATGGTAATTTCCATCCCATTCCTCTATATATATAGTTGCATGAGATGCAACTAGGTTAAGACATCTAAGTGTATTCCTAGCCTCCTTGTTGTGTTGTTGGAAGAGTTCTAAAACACAAATCTCTCTCACAAAATTCCTCACTACTCCTAAAGGGAACCCACCTTCCTCCCTCTCCTAGAGAACAACGGAGAAGATCTGGTGGTGGTGTCGGTGTTCGTACGAGTTCTTGTTGCTGAGATCGTGAGCGTGGAGAGAGGAGCACTTGAAGAAAGGTTCTTCAAAGGTATATACTTGATGTCCATACTCTTATTATATGCTTAATCCATGTTTTATATTCTTGAAATTTCCATTGTAACTAAATCAAGAGCGCGCGATTCGCAATCGCTTGCGTTCTTGATTTATGTTCTGGATTTTTCAAGAACAAGGTGGGATTTATTGTTTTTGTGCATGAGATGTATGAACGATCTTTGCGAAATTAGATGTTTTCAATTTTGGCACTTAGATTTACAATTTCATTGAAATGTTCAATGTAAGGGCCCGGTGTTTTGGGCAAATTTAATTGTAAATCGAGTTTGTAAGTCCGTGTCGATCGAGGCAAAGCAGTTACTGAGAAGATCGGAGCGAAAACAAGCAAGGAATGGAGATTCCTATGGTTGTTCTGTGAATGGCGTTGCAACGTTGCCTTCGGCGTTGCAACGCCACTGCGGCAGGCGCGCGGCTGGAGAACTCGGCAAAAAACGACAAAAGCAGCGTTGCAACGCCGAAGACGTTTCACGCGAGGAGCAACGGGCAGAAACCGAAATTTTATTATTTATATTAATTATAAAAACGTTTTATTTTAATATATTTAATAATTTTTTCTATTATAATTATGCAATTGTTGTGTAATTATTGTCATGCATAGTGTATGCTTTTATTTTAGAAATCCCACCTTAGGTTAAGCATTTTAATGCATTATTTATAATATAAGGAGTTATATTATATAGTTTGTGTGGTTAGTTAATATAAGGTTGTTATATTAATTTTTGGAAAGCATTGACATGCAATATATTTCATGAGATGAATATGCTATGAATGTTTTATTATTCATGTGATGAATGATCAAACACTATAACATAGTATGCATGTCACCTAAGGTTAATTATTAGTTTTAAAGTGTTTAGAACTTGGAAATAATAGACCTTAGGTTATCTAGTTCTAATTAGATTAGAATTAGGAACCAAGTAATTTATAAGCTATGATTAAAAGAGGAACTGTGTCTAAGGAAAGTTACATGTCTAGGTCAGTATTTAAGTCGACGGAACGGAACACACTACACTGAACCGACTGGGAGTGAAATTTAATCGAGAGAGTCTTATAAATTACAAGAAGGCGTCGGCCCGGTTTATTAAGGGATTAATAAACTAGAAATCCTATGTTTAATATAAGGAGTTATATTAACAAACTTAGGATAAAATCAATATAAGAGTTATATTGATTATCAATATAAGAGTTATGTTGATAGAGTTAGGTAAAACCATTAGTCTGATTTTAGCCTAAGAAAGATTCCTATAGACTTAAAGTATTCAAAGGGAGGAAAACGTGTATGAGATACATATTTTTTCACCTACGCTATCTCCTGAAGTTCACACCATGAGACTCATACTTGGCCTCGTGGCGCAAACGGGAGCGTCCCCTCTTCTGATGGTGTTTGTATGAGTCAATACCAAAGTGAATGGAAAGGGTACTTATAGTGAGTGGGAGCAGTTTTAGTGAAAACAAAACCTATGGTCTCTTTTGTTTGGTTTACATCATTAGTTAGACCACTATGGTCACCTGCTAGTTTGGCTCGGACTGCACAATCCCTTCTGAGGGCTTGATCATAGGGGATCTAACACAGAGACACCCGAAAGGGATAAAGATTTCCTTAGACTATTTTTCAATCTAGTCCTCCTTCATGGATTTTATTGGATCGAGACTGGGGGATCTAAAGACAAAGGGTTACACTCACGGGGTACATAAGTTGTGTATGTATCCGCACTAAAAATGGTAACTAAAACCTATAAGAATAAGAGTTATTACGGTGTTAGGTTTTGGTCAAGAATGTCTTGATCCGGAGGAGGAGTGTTTTTGATTACCCTTCTGTCATACATTCTAAACCTTTGAGTATCATTGCAAATTATAAATGGCCTAGGAATCATTTGATAATTAGCTAAAACATGATTGGATTAGAGTTATAGCAAGAAACTCATACAAGTTTGTTTGTAAATTTTCAACAAAAAAAAATGTCTAACTCTATAATTTCCTTATTGGGTGCGAAAAAGTTAACTTGGAGAGAATATGATGACATGAAAAAACAAACTCAACACTATTTTGGTAGTGGATGATCTGAAGTTTGTGCTAACTGAGGAGTGTCCTCAGGTGCCAGGCTCGAATGTGTCACGAAATGTTCGTGATGCATATGATCGATGGATCAAGGCCAATGATAAGGCCAAAGTCTACATCTTTGCAAGTATGTCCGACATATTAGCCAAGAAGCATGAGGGCATGATTACCGCCAAGGAAATCATGGATTCTGCAGGTATGTTTGGACAACACCCACACAAGCCCGACATAATGCCCTAAAGTACATATTCAACTCGAGGATGCCAGAGGGTACATTTGTTCGGGATCATGTCCTGGATATGATGCTTCACTTTAACCTCGCGGAGTCGAATGGTGCTTCCATCGATGAGTCGAGCCAGTCGACTTTCATTCATTCGAAACCCTTCCGGATAGTTTCCTGCAGCTTTAGAAGTAATGTTGTTATGAACAAGCTTACTTTTAATCTTACCTCCTTCGAATGAACTCCGCACCTTTCAATCTTTGATGAAAATTCGTGGATCGAAAGGTGAGGCAAATGTTGTCGATAGGAGTTATCACGGAGGTTCGACCTGCGGGACAAAACATGAGGCATCATCTTCTTCTAACCCGAGAGGTAAGAAGAAGAACATGAAAAGGTTGGTAAAGGGAAACAAGTCGACAAAGCTGCCGCCCAAAAGGGCAAGAAAGTCAAAGACGTTGCTGACAAAGGAAAGTGTTTCCACTACAACGAAGAAGGGCATTGGAAACGGAACTGTCCGAAGTACATTGCAGAAAATAAGAAGGAAGGTAAATATGATTTACTTTCCTTGAAGCCCTGCTTTAGTGGATAATGATAAAACAAATTTGGATACTTGATTCAGCGCCACTAATCATGTTTGTTCTTCTTTTCAGTGGAATTGATTCTGGCAAAGACTCTGAGAAAGAAGAGATAACGCTCCGGGTAAGAAATGGAGAAGTCGTCTCAGCTGTAGCAGTAGGCACAATGAAGCTTTATTTTGGCAAGAAATATGTATTGTTAGACAATATATTAGTGATACCAGGGTTTACTAGAAACCTTATTTCCATTTCTTGCCTCATTGAACAATGTATTTCTGTTTCCTTTTCTATGAATAAAGTGTTTATTTTAAACAAAGGTTTGGAAATATGTTCAGCTTCATTAGAAAATGGATGGTATGTTTTAAGGCCTAATTCACCAAAATGGTTTTGAACATCTTTGAATTATTTAAAATCTATAAACGCACAAACTAAGAAACGTAAAATTTCTCCTAAAGAAAATGCTCATCTTTGGCATCTAAGATTGGGTCACATTAATCTCAATAGGATTGAGAGATTGGTAAAGAACGGACTTCTAAACGAGTTAGAAGAAAATTCTTTACCAATATGTGAATCCTGCCTAGAAGGCAAAATGACTAAAAGACCTTTTAGTGGAAAAGGTTATAGAGCCAAAGATCCTCTAGAGCTTATACATTCAGACCTTTGTGGTTCGATGAATGTTAAAGCCAGGGGAGGATATGAATATTTCATCTCTTTTATAGATGATTATTCCAGATATGGGCATATTTACCTAATGCACCACAAGTCCAAGCACTTGAAAAGTTCAAGGAATTCAAATGTGAGGTTGAAAATCAATTAGGTAAAAGAGTTAAAACACTTCGATCGGATCGAGGTGGAGAGTACATGGATTTAAAATTCTAGAACTATATGATAGAACATGGAATTACATCCCAACTCTCAGCTCCCGGCACACCACAACAAAACGGTGTATCGGAAAGGAGAAATAGAACCTTGTTGGACATGGTTCGATCAATGATGAGTTATGCTCATCTCCCTAGTTCCTTTTGGGGTTATGCGCAGTGGAGACTGCGGTATACATATTGAATAGTGTGCCCTCCAAAAGTGTTTCAAAACACCTTTTGAACTCTGGAAAGGACGTAAAGGTAGTTTATGTCATTTCGAATATGGGGTTGTCCAAAGACATGTGCTTGTGACAAATCCAAAAAGTTGGATTCACGTTCAAAGTTGTGCCTATTCGTAGGATACCCAAAAGAAACAAGAGGTGGTTTATTCTATGATCCTAAGGAAGATAAGGTCTTTGTGTCGACAAATGCCACTTTCTTGGAGGAGGACCACATAAGGGACCACAAACCAAAAAGTAAGGTAGTGTTGAGTGAGTTAGACGGAACAATAGCAAAGGTTTACGATAAGAACACTAGTACGTCAACAAGAGTTGTTGATACTAGTTTGTCTAGTCAAGAGGTCCATCTCAAAAGTTGAGTATGCCTCGACGTAGTGGGAGGGTTGTGATACTGACTGACCAGTTACATGGGTTTAAATTTGAAACACAAGTTGTTATACCGGATGACAACCGTGTGAGGATCCATTGACTTATAATCAAGCAATGGTTGACATTGACAAAGACTAATGGGTCATAGCCATGAACCAAGAAATGGAGTCTATGCACTTCAATTCTGCTTTGGGATCTTGTAGATAAGCTCGATGGGGTAAAACCTATAGGTTGTAAGTGGATCTACAAGAGAAAACGTGGTGTAGATGGAAAGGTGCAAACCTTTAAAGCTAGACTAGTAGCAAAGGGTTATACCCAGGTTGAAGGGGTTGACTTTGAGGAAACCTTTTCACCTGTTGCTATGGTAAAGTCTATCCGTATCCTTCTTGCCATTGTCGCATATTATGACTATGAGGTATGGAAAATGGATGTCAAGACACCTTTTTTGAATGGCAATCTTGAGGAAACCATCTACATGGACCAACCCAAAGGGTTCATTGAACCAGACAAGAGCAAAAGGTTTGCGGGGCTTAAAAGGTCGATTTATGGACCAAATAAGCCTCTAGGTCCCGGAATATAAGATTTGATGAGGCTATCGATCTTATGGTTTTGACTAGAATAATGATGAACCTTGTGTCTACAAGAAAATCATCAATAGTTACCGTAAGCTTTCCTAATTCTCTATGTGGATGATATCCTACTCATTGGGAATGATGTAGGTTATCTTCATCGACATCAAGGAATGGCTAGCAACGCAATTCCAAATGAAAGATTTGGGTGATGCGCGTGATTTGTTCTTGGGATCCAGTTGTCCTAACCGCAAGAATAGAACACTAGCCTTGTCTCAAGCATCATACATAGACAAAGTGTTGTCAAGATTTAAGATGCAAGATTCCAAAAAGGGCTTGTTGCCTTTTAGACATGGAATCCATTTGTCTAAGGAACAGTGTCCTAAGACACCTCAAGGAGTTGAGGATATGAGACGGATTCCTTACGCATCAGCTGTTGGGAGCCTCCATGTTGTGTACTAGGCCCCGACATCCTGCTTTGCAGCTTGAGATGGTCGTGAGGTATCAATCCAATCCGAGACTTGAACACCGGATCATGCGGTTAAAACGATTCTTAAGTATCTTCGGAGAACAAGGAACTACATGCTTGTGTATGGGGCTAAGGATTTGATCCTTACAGGATACACGGATTCTGGACTTTCGACTGATAAAGATTCTCAGAAATCTACATCAGTGTCGATTTCACTCTTAACGGAGGAGTTGTAGTATGGCGAAGCGTCAAGCAAGGATGCATCGCTGATTCCACCATGGAGGCCGAATATGTAGCAGCTTGTAAAGGAGCTAAGGAGGTCGTTTGGTTAAGGAAATTTATGCTAAATTTGGAAGTTGTTTCAAATATGACTTTGCCCGTCACACTGTATTGCGATAACAGTGGTGCAGTGGCAAATTCGAGGGAACCCCGAAGTCACAAGAGGGGAAAGCTCATAGAGCGGAAGTATCATCTCATCCGGGAGATCGTGCACAGAGGAGACGCAATTGTCACGAAGATAGCCTCATAGCACAACATTGCTGATCCTTTTACAAATGCTCTCATGGCTAAAGTATTTGAGAGTCACCTAGAAGGTCTAGGTTTACAAGTCTTCCCCAACTAGGGCAAGTGGGAGTATTTTGTACAAAAGGTTTAAATGCCCTAGTTTATTGTATTTACATTAATGTAATGTTTAGTACTTCACAAGCTTTAGGTCAAGTGGGAGATTGTTGGGATTTAGGCCCTAAACTTGTGTAATTTTGATCAATTAAATAAAGTGTTATTTGTTTTGATAAGATTACAGTCTTGCTTTTATAAATCCAATAAACTAAGCTCCAAGGTTATAACGTTTATCTTGAAATCAGTGTAGTGGAAACTATTTGGGTTGAATTCAAGATTATAACCTAAATAGTCTATGGTATAAGAATAAGGTTGGAAACCTCATTCTGGTAACACCATAGATGCGACCCACTTTGTAATTAGTACAAATGAGGTAATCCAACTCATTCATGTAGTTGACATACGAGTGGGGGCATCCTGTATGAAGAGTTCATACAATACTGGATCGCAAATTATTAGTTTAACCAATATAACACCGTTAACAGGATAAGACTAGTAATTTATAGATGGTTATTAGTGACTTGACCTGAATCTTGAGCAAGTTAAGAACTCTTGCTTATAGGGGTTTGTCCTTAGACTAGTATGGGTGAGAGTGGCACATGGCCACTAAATAAGCCTACCTTCTCGTGACGAACCTTGTAGGTAGTGGGAACTTAAGCTGCAAGATGGAATTCACTTATTCCTCATCGAGGAATTAGATAGGTTGTTCACTTAAGAACCGACTCCAGGTCTTTAACAACGGGGCCCCGCCCTCTACGAGGGTATGAGTCTAAGGTAGGACCTTAGACTTGTTGTTCATTAGAGGATCAGTGGTGCTTAAGGAGCAAAGAGGTAATCACAAGGGTAAAACGGTAATTTGGCCCAACTGTGATTACGAACAACCTGTGAAGGGTCGACTCATGGGCAATGACTATATCAGTGGACACAATAATATCTACAATGAGGAGAGTGCAAACTACAAGTCTATAGTGGAGTGACTTGTAGTTAATGAATATTGATTAAGCTGATCAAAGAGTTTGATCGATTAATCTCACATCATTGGAGCTCATGATCTGTAGGTCCATTAGATCCCTTCATTGGCTCAACATGGTAATATTGAGGGTATAAAGTTAGGAGTGATATTGAAGTGTTCAATTTCATACATGAGGAGTTATATCAATTATATATGATATAATTGATATAATATATAGTTTTAATGTGAATTAGATTCATATATAAACTGTATACTAAAGAGAGATTAAAGGAGGGGTAGAATGGTCATTTCCATCTCATTCCTCTATATATATAGTTCCATGAGATGCAACTAGGTTAAGACATCTAAGTGTATTCCTAGCCTCCTTGTTGTGTTGTTGGAAGAGTTCCAAAACACAAATCTCTCTCACAAAATTCCTCACTACTCCTAAAGGGAACCCACCTTCCTCCCTCTCCTGAGAACAACGAGAGAAGATCCGGTGGTGGTGTCTGGTGTTAAATCTGAGTTCTTGTTCTTTGAGATCTGACCGTGGAGAGAAGAGCACTTGAAGAAAGGTTCTTCAAAGGTATATACTTGCGGTTCATACTCTTATTATATGCTTAATCCATGTTTTATATTCTTGAAATTTCCATTGTAACTAAATCAAGAGCGCGCGATTCGCAATCGCTTCCGCTGCAGGGACTTCGATTCCCTTCAACCCAGGGGTAAAACGGTAATTTGACCCAGGTGGTGTTACGAACATTCGTGAAGGATTGACTTGATTTTATTGGTCAATATCCGTGGACACAGAAATATATCTGCAGTGAGAAGAGTGCAGCTGCGGGACTTTAGTGGAGTGTTCCCGCAGTTAACGAATGTTGACTGGGAGGTTAATGAGATTAACCGAGCAATCTCGTATCGTTGGAGCTTCGGATTTGTAGGTCCATTAGGTCCACCTTCTAGCTCGTAAAGGGTTCTTAGATCATTTGAATTTGAAATGTTCAAATTCATTAGGGAATATATTTAATGTATATGGATACGATATAATATATAGTTTTGGAACTATATATTATAAATTTAATGTGAATATGATTCGTATTAAATTATGTGAGAGAATTAAATATTTGAAAGAGTTCAAATGTTAAATTCAAATATGAATGTGATTCATATTTGAAAACTATAGGTTAAAATTTAATGTGCATAAGATGTACATTAAAACTATAGGTTAAAGGGGTAATATGATTAAATGAGATTTAATCCAAATTAAATATATGATATTTAATTTGTTTTATTTAAATATGATTTAAATTAATAATTAAATTTGATTTAATTATTATTATTTTATTATTTTAATAATAAAATAAGGGAACGTGTCATCCAGACACGTTCCCACTACCCCTCTTCTTCTCCCTATTGATAGTTTAACAGGGAGAAGGGGGTTGATGGACAATGGTTGATCGATCTGTAATTTTTGGGAAGAGTTCTTTCTGCAAGAATACTCTCTCTCTCTCACTCTCTAATTCTCAATTCTTCCAATTGTTGGATCCTTCCCACCAAGGAAGATCTAAGCATTCAGAGACATAGGGAGTTTTCCAAGTGGTAGTGTTCCTGCTTGAAAAACAGTGGAGTTGCTATGTTACTGAGTTACTGGAATTTGCTTGGAGCAAGGAGTTGCTGCGAGTCTACAAAGGTAATCATTTTTATTCCTTTTAGTTTAATTGTTAAACTTAGTATGTTTGTATGCATATTCTCCATGTCTAATTAGGATTAGACAAGCATGTTTGTTCTGTTTTATCAATGTATTGATTTTTGTTTCAATAGAAACAATCAAGCAAATTACGATCCCATAACACGTTTCCGTTGCTCAAGGAGATCAGATTCCATCAAATCCTGAGCAGGTTACGAACTCCTGTTCGCGAGGGATTGTCCTTTGACTAGTATGGGTGAGAGTGGTCAGATTCCGACTCAATATGTCTACCTTCTTGGGGACAAGACCGAGTGAGCGGCTGGGAACTTAACTTAGAAAGATGTAATTCACTCCTTCCCGCCTACTAGGGTAAGTAAAGGAATGTTCCCTTAAGTGGTGTCTCTGGGACTTGAACAAAGGGCCCGACCCTCTCATTGTCCCGAGAGGGACTCTGTTTGTTGGTAGGACCACAAACAAATTGTTCATTAGAGGAGCACTGGTACTTAAGGCACAAGATGTAACCCAGGGGTAAAATGGTAATTTGACCCAGCTGGTGTTACGAACATTCGTGAAGGATTGACTTGCTGTTATTGGTCACCGTGCATAAAGAAATATATCTGCAATGAGAAGAGTGCAGTTGCGGGACTTTAGTGGAGTGTTCCTGCAGTTAACGAATTTTGATTGGGAGGTTAATGAGATTAACCGAGCAATCTCATATCGTTGGAGCTTACGATCCAGTAGGTCTATTATTAGTCCACCTTCTAGCTCGTAAAGGGTTCTTAGATCGTTTGAATTTGAAATGTTCAAATTCATTAGGGAATAATTTAATGTATATAGATACGATATAATATATAGTTTTGGAACTATATATTATAAATTTAATGTGAATATGATTCATATTAAATTATATGAGAGAATTTAATATTTGAAAGAGTTCAAATATTAAATTCAAATGTGAATGTGATTCATATTTGAAAAGTATAGGTTAAATCTTAATGTGCATGAGATGTACATTAAACTATAGGATAAAGGGTAAAATGATTAAATGTGATTTAATCATTTAATTAATATTTGAATTAAATGTGATTTAATATAATTAATTAATCGTTAATTAATTATTATATTAATTAATTAGGGAACGTGTCATGATGACACGTTCCCACTACTCTCCAACTCCCCCTCGATAGGGAGTGGGGAGTTACCCACTGAATGATTTTTCTTCTCCTGGTGAGAAGAGGTTGGTTTGATCGATCGATTTTTTTTTACTGAATTGATTGAATTCAAACACAGAAGAGTTATTTCTCTCTCACTCTCAAAAGAATTCTCAATTCTTTCAATTGTTGGAACCCTTCCCACCTAGGGTGATCTAAGCATTTAGAGGATAGAGGGTTTTTCCTCGTGGTGTTGTCCGGTTGAAGAAAAACAGAGAAGTGTTCTTACCTGCTGTCTTGCTGCAATAGGAGCAAGGAATTGTTGGAAACTGAAACTACAAAGGTAACTCCTCTTCCTTTTAGTTTAATTGTTATTTTCAGCATGTTTGCATGTATATCTCCATGCCTAATTAGATTAGGATTTACATGTTTATCTTTGTTCTGTTTTTTATCAATGTACTAGTTTTTGCTTTTCAACCAAACAAACTTGCATATTACGATTCCAAACTCGTTTCCGCTGCTCAAGGAGATCCGATCTCCATCAATTGGTATCAGAGCGATGCTTGTTTTGCTTAGGTTGAAACAAAATTGCATTGATTTGGTGGGAAATTCATTTTTGTTTGCTGTAAAATTAGTTTAGGAATATTTTGACCATAGTTTACTTTTGATTTGATCAAATTATATGTAAAGGCCCCTGTATTTTTTGGGCATAAAGTGCATTATCGAGTCTGTATTCGAGTTAAGAGTCGTTCGACACCAGTTTCATGCAATTCGGTTGAGAATTGGAGGAGAATTTGATGATTGTTGTTTTTGTGTTCGAAGAAGAAGGTTGCTGCCGAAGCAGCAACGTTGCAACGCCGTTCATACCTATCGACGTGGGAGCTCAAGGGGTCAGCGGCGTTGTAACGCTGCCCCTCAGCGTTGCAACGCCACCCCAATAGCAGGCGCGCGCGCGGACGAAGCAGGCGTTGCAACGCCGTGATGCCAAGACTGTTGTTGCTGACCGGTTCAGGCGGTTCGGTTGATTTTCGGTCCGGTTTGAGCGATTCAAGCCCGGTTCTATGAGTTTATAACCGGTTTATGTAATCAAGTTAGAGTAATTTTATTATTTTGCACTTTAGGGGCCAATTTATTCCGGTTTTAGAACTGTATTTCTTTATGAATGTCATTTAGATTTTTTCCCACCTTAGGATAAACATGTTCATGCATTTTATTTTTTGTATAATTGTTATATGAATATGGTTTAGATGCATGATTATTTTTTTTTTCATGAGTAATTAATTATAATTGTTATAATTAGATTATATGGAAAATAAATTGCATGGAGCATGTAATTACTTAGATTAAAATAAATGTTATTTTATTTTAAGTTATTTAGTTATTCAATTAGTTGAATAGTTTTATAATTCCAATTTGAAAAATAATTGTTTGTTTTATAATATAGTTTCTTTATCATAGGTTAATTATTAAATTTATAAAAGTTATAAATTAAAGGGGTTTTAGAAACCATAACCTATAATAAAGAAATGCATGCAAACATAGGAACTTGGGTTAAAAATTAAATTAGTTTTAAATTATTTAAAATTAATTTAGACCTAAGTTTTAATTTCTAATAGGATTAGAAATTAGTCTTACATAGTATTTTAAATAGTTTAAAATATAGTAGGACATTAGGACTTTGGTTATAAGGGAACTCTCTTTCGTGAAGTTCTGTCTAAGGTCAGGGTACTTAAGTTGACTGCAATGTAACACCTCCTACCGGAGCCGATCCAAAACTTGAGTTGAATTAACCTTAGTTCTATTTTATATCTAGGTAATTAAAATGTTTATTCACCTAGACATAAGGTTAAAAGACCTAGTTATAATAGTTATAATAGGCATAGACTTAGATAGATTCTTTTAGCTAGAATCCGACTAAGTTAAACCTATACCCTAATCTTAGGAGCTTCAGTGGGAGAAAACGAGATGTTCGCATCAAGTTTACTCTCACGTCCTCAAGAGTTCACACCGTGAGTTCCATGCTCGGCTACGTGGCGTCAATAGGGCGTCCCCCTACGGTATGTGTTTGCATGGTTCAATACCAAGGTGAATGAGGGAAGTATCCATAATAAATGGGAGCAGGATGTGTGTCAACATATCCTACGGTCTACTCCATTAGGTCGCACCGTGAGATTTCTATAGTCCGCCTGCTAGGTTGTCCTAGAACAGCCAAACCCTAAGGAGGGTCTGACTATAGGGATCGGAACACCGCGAACTCCAGAAATAGATAGGGTCTCTTAGGTAATTTGCCAACAGTTGTATTTCTTAATAGTAGCCTGTTGGCTCGGACTTATTGGATCTGAAAAATAGTAGGGTCACATTTACGGGATGAGTTAAGTTAGTTAACAAGTCCTTGACCAAACAAACGGTAGCTAAGGACCATTGGGACATGAGATGTTCTGGTAGTGAGAATTGGTTGAGAATGTCTCAATTCAGGGGAGGAATGACTGACCGCCCGACGGAGGCTTTTGTTCTAAACCCTTGAAATATCGTTGTAAAATTAAAGGTTTAATTTAAACACTGGGTTTAGTTTAAACACTAGGGTTCTTTAATAATTTTGCTAAATATGATTGGTTTTATAATGGGTTAAAAGGCATAACTAATTAGAAATATTTTGGATTTTCAGCATGTCGTCCTCAATAATAGTCTTACTAAAAAGCGATTGTTTAACTGGTGAGAACTTTACTATGTGGAAGTCCAACTTGAATACGATTCTTGTTGTCGATTTACCTACGATTTGTCTTGGACCGAGGAATGTCCTCGTGTCCTCGCCAAACGCCTCCTCAATCACATGGGAGGCGTATGACCGCTGGATTAAGGCCAATGATAAGGCCAAGGTCTACATTTTGGCTAGTGTTTCTGAAGTTCTAGCCAAAAAGCACGAGGGCATGGTCTCAACTCGTGAGATTATGATTTCGTTGCAGGATATGTTTTGACAACCGTCTGCGGGATTTTTCGCACGAATCCCTCAAATACGTTTACAACTCCCGTATGAAGGAGGGGTCATCGGTGAGAGAACACGTTCTCGATCTGATGGTTCACTTCAACGTGGCTAAGATGAACGGAGCGATCATTGACGAGCAAAGTCAGGTCTCGTTCATCCTGGAATCTCTTCCGAAGTGTTTCCTGCAATTCCGCATCAATGCGGTGATGAACAAGATAGAGTATAACCTGACTACTCTCCTCAATGAACTATAAACTTTCCAGACTCTTATGAAGAATAAGGGACAGGATGATGGAGAGGCAAATCTGTTTGCCCATTTCAGAAGGTTCTAGAAGGGTTCATCCTCTGAGACTAAGTCGTGTGGTTCAAATTCTGGGTTGAAGAAGACCCAAAAGAAGAAGATAGGAGGGAAAGGGAAGGCACCTGCTGCTGATAAAGGCAAGGGAAAGGCCAAGGTTGCAGACAAAGGAAAATGCTTCCACTGCAACATGGATGGGTACTAGAAGCGAAACTGCCCAAAATACCTTGTTGAGTTCAAAGAGAAGAAAGGTAAATTAGATTTACTTGTTCTTGAAACTTGTTTAGTGAAAAATGACGATTTTACCTGGATACTTGATTCAGGAGCCACTAATCACGTTTGCTCTTCGTTTCAGGAAACTAGTTCCTTCAAGGAGCTCGAAGAGGGTGAGATGACGCTTAGGGTCGGAACGGGAAACGTCGTCTCAGCTCGTGCAGTGGGAGATGCCAAGCTTTTTTTCGGAGATAGATTTATTTTATTAAAAAATCTGTATATAGTTCCTAAGATTAAGATGAACTTAATTTGTATCTCTTCTTTAATAGAACTTGGATATTGTATTTCCTTTTCATTGAATGAAGCGTTCATTTTAAAAGAGGGTGTCAATATTTGTTCTGCTAAATTGAAAAACGGATTGTATGTACTTAAACCAAATAGAACTAAAGCAATTTTGAATCATGAGATGTTTAAAAATGCTAATACTCAAAATTAAAGGAAAAGAATTTCTCCAAATAATAATAGCTATCTATGGCATCTTAGACTTGGTCATATTAATCTCAACCGGATTGAGAGACTATCTAAGAATGAACTTCTAAATAAGTTAGAAGATGATTCTTTACCTCCTTGTGAATCTTGCTTGGAAGGTAAAATGACCAAGCGACCTTTTACTGGAAAAAGCTACAGGGCCATAGAGCCCTTAGAACTTGTACATTCGGATCTTTGTGGTCCGGTGAATGTTAAAGCTCGAGGAGGGTACGAATATTTCATCTCTTTCATAGATGATTATTCGAGGTATGGTTATCTATACCTAATGCATCATAAGTCTGAGGCTCTTGAAAAGTTCAAAGAGTATAAGGCTGAAGTAGAGAATGCAAAAGGGAAAACCATTAAAACACTTCGATCTGATCAAGGTGGAGAGTATATGGATTTGAGATTCAAGGACTATATGATAGAACATGGAATTAAATCTCAACTCTCAGCACCTAATACACCACAGCAAAATGGTGTGTCAGAAATGAGAAATAGAACCTTGTTGGACATGGTTCGTTCTATGATGAGCTATGCTCAATTGCCTGCCTCGTTTTGGGGATACGCAGTAGAGACTGCAGTTCAAATTTGTTGGTTATCCCAAAGAAACGAGAGGTGGTCTTTTCTACGACCCACAAGAAATGAAGGTGATTGTATCGACAAACGCCACTTTCTTGGAGGAAGATCACATGAGGAACCACAAACCGCGTAGTAAATTAGTGCTAAATGAAGCTATAGATGAACCAACAAAAGTTGTTGATCAAGTTGGACCTTCATCAACAGTTGATGGAGGAGCCAACATGTAACAGTCGGTTTTTAAATTTAAAAAAAAAAAGAAAAAAAGAAAAGAAAAGAGGAAATGGAAATCGGGGAGGGCTTCGCCCTCACACTCCTTCTCGCACTGTGTAGGGAAACGGCAATGCCAAGCGTTCAGTGCGACTCTGGCCGTCTCTTCGCTCTCTCCCGCCTCTTTCTATCTGTTCCCCTCTTCTTCCCGACCCTCTCTCTCTCGCAGTGCTCTCTCTGTGCGTCCCTCCCTCTCCCTCCCTCTCTCACGCATTTTTCTCTCTCTCTCGTCGTTTCTCTCTCTCAAGTCACTGCCGCCGCGCCTGCTCGTTCGTGGACCGTAACGCCACCTCAGCGTCGTCCAGCCGCCGCCGCAACGCCGTGGCAGCCGAAGCCGCCGGCGTGCCCAGATCCGCAAGACAACCTCGATCGATTCAACTGGTTCAGGCCATTTTCGGTCGATGTTCGACGAACAGAGTCTGGTCCGTGTAGATCGGATCGTGAGGATCCCAGATCTGCTACCCACGCGTCGTCGCCGCCGCCGCCAGTCCACGCGCTGCCGCTCGCTGGTGACACGGGCCGCCGATCGCCTCCTTCCGTGTGGTCGCGTCGGTCTGTTCCTTAATTCGCTTTGGATATCCGTTGGGTGAGTTTTTCTCCTCGTAAGTTTTTAGTGTCGTGTCGTGTTCGATTTATTAACTCTTGTTGTACTTGTTCTTCGGTAGGGTTTATTTGGAAGTCGAAGTACCTTGGAGCACGCCGCATAACCCAAGTCCTCGTTGTGTTTGGATTTCCCGTAAGTAGTTATTTGGACTACCGCCCCTAAGTGTAAGGCTTAGGGGCGCATTGCATGCAATATTTGTTTGGAAATAATCATAGTGTTCTGGTAGTGGCATGTTAGGTTGTGATGTTCGCAATTGTGCATGAATCAAGTTGATTGTTGATGTCGATGTTTATCTGTGCTGCAACTCGAACTCGATAGTTCATTCTGGTTGTTTGTTAGTTCCATGTGACTATAACTAGTAGGGCGATGTAAGCTAGTGCTGAGAACTCTGAACGTCTTAGTCTGCTATGATTATCTGTCCCGAGCCTGTTGTTCTCGTGCTTAGTTTGAAGTAACTCGGGAAGTGTTGTTGAGCCTTAGGATTGTAGTTAGCACAACTAGCCCTAGTGTAGGCCCTAGTCTCTGTGTAACCCTTAGCAGGCTGAGACTCGAGGTTGGCGAGATGATGATGATGTTATGGGATGTGATGGTTCGTCATCCATTCAGTTGTGCGACTCAGGATGATCCTTAGAGTCAGAGGGGTTGGATAGAGTCCTTCGCCCTAGTACAGGCCCGGGAATGAGTCCGTGGTCAATTGTGTGCGGTAGTACCGCCTTGATACTTATGGGATGTGGTGGTCCGTCCTCCATCCAGTTGTGCGACTCGGGGTGTGACCCTTAGAGTCAGAGGGGGTGGATAGAGTCCTTCGCCCTAGTGCAGGCCCGAGAATGAATCTTGTGGCCAGATGTTGCCAACCTAGTCCAGAAGCTAAGGGTAGAATAAAACTGAGAAATCTGAGCGAGTAATAGGGCCAGGATGCTTGATGAGGTTGTGAGACGGGCTAGGTGTCGTGCTTAGCTAGGTCTAAGACTGTTCATTCATGGTCTTTATTATTGGACAAAGTGGGCTGCTTATTGAGTGTTTTTATACTCATTCCTTCTTTATTTCTTCTTTTGTTGCAGGTAGGACAAACCAGTGAGATGACCACCGACGACGAGACTCCTGCGAGGCTATGGAAGACTTGTAGGACTTAGTTAGGGGTTTCCGTTTACGAGTTGTGGTTTTCATTTCTTTTCTTCTGTTGCGTTCCGCTGTTTCCTTCATGTTTTAAACTTTAATCTGTCTGTTGTTCATTTCTTGAATCGAGGTATGTTCAGTTATGTTTTCTTTCGTGTTCAAAGCATGTCCTGTTGTTTGGTGGATTTCTGTTAACTCCGAGGGACTGGAGCCCAGCCTGTCGTTTCTTTGTAGTTTGGTGGAGGTTGGGTGCCCTCGTGAGTCCTTTTGAAGTGTTTTTGTTTAGGTTCAGTTTTTTATAAATTTTTTGTTTGTCCAGGTTGCGTCGTTATGCTGTCGAATTTTCGGCGCGAGCGTTACAACTTGGAAGTAATGCCCCGAGTAGGAAGTGTTCAATTTACGGGACGTTATACAACACCTCAAGTTAGTCTCGTCCTTCTCAATCGTTGAGAATGCCTCGACGCAGTGGGAGGGTTGTTTCCCAACCTGACCGCTACTTGTGTCTAGCTGAAACTCAAGTCGTCATACCTGATGACGGCGTAGAAGATCCATTGTCTTATAAACAGGCAATGAATGACGTAGACAAGGACCAATGGATCAAAGCCATGGACCTGGAAATGGAGTCAATTGACTTCAATTCAGTATGAGAACTTGTAGACCAACCTGAAGGGGTAAGACCCATAGGGTGTAAATGGATCTATAAGAGAAAGAGAGATGCAACTGGAAAGGTAGCTAGACTTGTAGCAAAGGGTTTTACCCAAAGCGAAGGAGTTGATTATGAAGAAACTTTTTTCCCTGTTGCTATGCTGAAGTCTATCAGGATACTCTTGTCCATAGCCGTTTTTTATGATTATGAAATCTGGCAAATGGACGTCAAGACTGCCTTTTTGAATGGTAATCTTGACGAGAGCATCTATATGTCTCAGCCCGAAGGGTTCATAACCCAAGGTTAGGAGCAAAAAGTTTGCAAGCTCAATCGATCCATTTATGGGTTGAAACAAGCATCCAGATCTTGGAATATAAGATTTGATACTGCAATCAAGTCTTATGGTTTTGACCAAAATGTTGATGAGCCTTATGTTTACAAGAGGATCATCAACGACAAAGTAGCTTTCTTAGTACTTTATGTGGATGATATCCTACTCATTGGGAAAGATGTAGGATACCTAACTGACTCAAAGAATTGGCTGGTGAGCCAATTCTAAATGAAAGATTTGGGAGAGGTGCAGTATGTTCTTGGGATTCAGATCTTCAGGAATCACAAGAACAGAACGCTAGCTCTGTCTCAAGCGTCTTATATCGACAAAATGTTGTCCCGATATTCGATGTAGAATTCCAAGAGGGGCTTGTTACCCTTCAGGCATGGAGTTCATCTGTCTAAGGAAAAGTGTCCTAAGACACCTCAAGAAGTTGAGGATATGAGACGTATTCCCTATGCCTCTGCAGTAGGTAGCTTAATGTATGCTATCTTTGTACACGGCCGGACATTTGTTATGTAGTGGGAATAGTCGGTAGGTACCAATCCAATCCAGGTTAGACCAATCGGGCGTGCCAGCTAAAAATATCCTCAAGTATCTTAGGAGAACGAGGAACTATACGCTTGTGTATGGGTCTAAGGATTTGATCCTTACAGGATACACTGATTCTGATTTTCAGACCGATAAGGATTCTCAAAAATCCACATCGGGATCAGTTTTCACCCTTAACGGGGGAGCTATAGTATGGCGAAGCATCAAGCAAGGATGCATCGCTGACTCCACAATGGAGGCTGAGTATGTCGCTGCTTGTGAAGCAGCTAAGGAGACTGTTTGGCTAAGGAAATTCCTTACTAATTTGGAAATCGTTCTAAATATGGAATTTCTCATCCCCTTATATTGTGACAATAGTGGTGCGGTAGCCAATTCGAAGGAACCTCGCAACCATAAGAGAGGCAAGCACATCGAGAGGAAGTATCACCTGATACGAGAAATAGTGCAACGAGGACATGTGACAGTCATGAAGATCGCTTCGGAGCACAATATTGTTGATCCGTTTACAAAGACTCTCATGGCTAAAGTGTTCGAGGGTCATCTAGAAAGTCTGGGTCTACGAGATATGTACATAGGCTAATCTAGGGCAAGTAGGAGATATGTAATGGGGTATATGCATGCCCTAGTTTATTGTATTTTCTTATCTCTGTAACCACTGTTTTAGATTATGATGTACCCCACTAGAGTTTTAGTTCAAGTGGGAGTTTGTTGGGGTTTGTGCCCTAAAACTCATAGTTTGTAATTATGTTCTAATTAATGTAATAAAGTGTTATTATTTCAATAAAGAGTTATTATTCAATATCTACGAGTTTGCCTTTGTTTAAACCCTAAATCCAATAAACTAAACATCCAAGGCTGTTAAATGAATCTTTAACTGAATGTAGTGTACATATAGAGGATCTCGGTTCGAGATACATCCTAAAGGGTCTATAGTTATGGGATAAAGTTTGGGTACCATACCCTAGTAAAACTATGGATGTGGCCCACTTTGTATTTGATACAAACACTGTGATCCTAACGTGTTCGTGTAGATGACATATGAGTGGGGATATCCTATGTAATGAGATTACATAAGACCGGACCACGAAATAATAACTTCTAGCTATAACTCCGTTGACTAGTTAGGTTTCTAATTCACTAGGATGACCTAGGCAACTTGATCTCAATCCTGAGCAGGTTATGAACTCCTGTTCGCGAGGGATTGTCCTTTGACTAGTATGGGTGAGAGTAGCCAGATTCGCTGACTCAATATGTTTAACTTCTTGGAGACAAGACCGAGTGAGCGGCTAGGAACTTAACTTAGCAAGATGAAATTCACTCCTTCCCGCCTACTAGGGTAAGTAGAGGAATGTTCCGTTAAGTGGTGTCTCCGGGACTTGAACAAAGGGCCCGACCCTCTCATTGATCCGAGAGGGACTCTGTTTGTTGGTAGGACCACAAACAAATTGTTCATTAGAGGAGCACTGATACTTAAGGCACAAGATGTAACCCAGGGGTAAAACGGTAATTTGACCCAACTGGTGTTACGAACATTCGTGAAGGATTGACTTGCTGTTATTGGTCAATATCCGTGGACACATAAATATATCTGCAGTGAGAAGAGTGCAGCTGCGGGACTTTAGTGGAGTGTTCCTGCAGTTAACGAATGTTGATTGGGAGGTTAATGAGATTAACCGAGCAATCCCGTATCGTTGGAGCTTCTGATCTGTAGGTCCATTAGGTCCACCTTCTAGCTCGTAAAGCGTTCTTAGATCGTTTGAATTTGAAATGTTCAAATTCATTAGGGAATAATTTAATGTATATAGATATGATATAATATATAGTTTTGGAACTATATATTATAAATTTAATGTGAATATGATTCATATTAAATTATATGAGAGAATTAAATATTTGAAAGAGTTCAAATATTAAATTCAAATGTGAATATGATTCATATTTGAAAACTATAGGTTAAATCTTAATGCGCATGAGATGTACATTAAACTATAGGATAAACGGTAAAATGATTAAATGTGATTTAATCATTTAATTAATATTTGAATTAAATGTGATTTAATATAATTAAATAATCGTTAATTAATTATTATATTAATTAATTAGGGAACGTGTCATGATGACACGTTCTCACTACTCCCCAACTCCCTCGATAGGGAGTGGGGAGTTCCCACTAGATGGTTATTCTTTCCTGGTGAGAAGAGGTTGGTTTGACCGATCGATTTTTTTTACTGAATTGATTGAATTCAAGAACAGAAGAATTCTCTCTCTCTCACTCTCAAAAGAATTTCCAATTCTTCCAATTGTTGGAACCCTTCCCACCTAGGGTGATCTAAGCCTTCAGAGGATAGAGAGTTTTTCCTCGTGGTATTGTCCTGTTGAAGAAAAACATAGAAGTGTTCTTACTTGCTGTGTTGCTGCAATAGGAGCAAGGAATTGCTGGAAACTGAAACTACAAAGGTAACTTCTCTTTCTTTTAGTTTAATTGTTATTTTCAGCATGTTTGCATGTATATCTCCATGCCTAATTAAATTAGGAATTGCATGTTTATCTTTGTTCTGTTTTTTATTAATGTACTGCTTTTTCCTTTTCAACCAAACAAACTTGCATATTACGATTCTAAACTCGTTTCCGCTGCTCAAGGGGATCAGATCTCCATCAACAACTTCATTCTCAAAGAAGAAAACGATTGATGACACCAATGTGTTGTTTGTTGGTCGAAGGCGGTGCATTGCTGCAGGAGGATGGTGGCGACTATGAAGCTAGATCGAAAAATAGGGGAAGATACACAACAAAAACTAGTTTTCTTGACGCTTATAAAATGTCGAATTTTGATTTACTTGACATTTTTCAAACCGTCAAGGAATCCACCTTCAAGAATAATATACAATACTTGACACTTATAAAGTGTTATGTATAGTCTTTTTTTACGCTTATAATGTGTCATTTTGAACATAAAACCTTGACACTTTTTATTCGTCAAATGTAGTTTTATCTTGACTTTGAAAAAGTGTCAAATTTGTGTTTGATGGGAATCGAATCCCCTTGAGCAGCGGAAACGTGATTAAAATCGTAATTGCTCGTTTATTTTGGTTTATTCTAAATAATAGTACATAGGGTAAAAAATACAGAGAATAAGAAGTAATCTAATCTAATTAGGCATGGAACTAAAACATGCAAACATGTTGTGTAACAATTAAACTATAAGGAAAGAGGTGAGTATTACCTTTGTAGTTTCTCAATAGCAACTCCTTGTTCCAGGAACACAACAACACAGCAACAAGAACTTCTTCTCTGTTTTTACAGAACACTACCACTTGGAGAACCTCCTACATCTCTGAGTAGCTTAGATCAACCTTGGTGGGAAGGTGTTCCAACAGTTGGAAGAGAAGGAGAAGGGAATTGATTGAGAGAGAGTTTTGAGAGCAATTCCACAATTGCAAAAATGGAATAATCGATCATCATCTTTCCTTCTCCCATCTAGGGAAGAAAATCAACCTGCAGAGGGTAACTCCCCACTCCCTATCGATGGGGAGTTGGGAGACACGTGCCCTCCTAATACGTTTCCTTTTTTTTATTTAATTTAATTAATTAAATTAATATAATTAAACCAATTTAATTACATTAAAATTTGATTAAAGCACATTTAATCAATTTTTCCTCTAACCTATAGTTTTAATGCACATCTCATGCACATTAAATTTTAACCTATAGTTTTTAAATATGAATCATATTCACATTTAAATTAATATTTCAACTCTTTCAAATATTTAATTCTCTCACAAAATTTAATATGAATCATATTCACATTAAATTTATAATATATAGTTCCAAAACTATATATTATATCGTATCTATATACATTAAATTATTCCCTACTGAATTTGAACATTTCAAATTCAAACAATCTAAGAACCCTTTACGAGCTAGAAGGTGGACCTAATGGACCTACAGATCAGAAGCTCCAACGATACGGGATTGCTCGGTTAATCTCATTAACCTCCCAATCAACATTCGTTAACTGCAGGAACACTCCACTAAAGTCCCGCAGCTGCACTCTTTTCACTGCAGATATATTTATGTGTCCACGGATATTGACCAATAACAGCAAGTCAATCCTTCACGAATGTTCGTAACACCAGTTGGGTCAAATTATCGTTTTACCCCTGGGTTACATCTTGTGCCTTAAGTACCAGTGCTCCTCTAATGAACAATTTGTTTGTGGTTCTACTCGGGCCCTTTGTTCAAGTCCTGGAGACACCACTTAAGTGAACATTCATCTACTTACCCTAGTAGGCAGGAATGAGTGAATTTCATCTTCCTAAGTTAAGTCTCCTGCCGCTCACTCGGTCCTGTCCCCAAGAAGGTAGGCATATTGAGTCGACGATGAAGGGATTTGGAATTCCCGCAGCGGAAGACGTTGTGAAATATCATTGATCCGTTGTGTAATTCTTATCTTAAAATTGAACTAAACAACTTTAATTCTAGGTTAAACATGCATTAAAGAGGGGAAAAACAGTAATGTCTCGTTACATACTTGTTGAAGAACACTTCTTCAAAGCTTTCCTCCTCCAGTCACGATCTCTCTCGAACCAACGATCTCCTCGAATCGAACCTCGAACAGTGTAGCAAGACACTTTCAAAATGTCTTCTCGATTGTTCTCGGGAGGTTGAGGGAGAGTATGTGGGACTCCCTTTGGTTTTGGGTGAGGAGAGATCTAGAGATAATTGAGAAAGAATGAGAGAAGGGTGAGAAGCTCTCTTTGGATGAAAATCCAAAAAATGGCAATTTCTCCCCCAAAAGCTTCTTGCAAAGCCTTTAAATACTTTTGTGTGATGCAGTTAAAATCTCCACCAAATCACAATTTTACCACAACAATATGATATGCAAATCATATTTGCATATCACATAATATAAGGTATCTCATACCTTATTATACAAATCTCATTTGCATAAATGTGGAATTTTAAATTGAATCACATTCAATTTAATTTCTCTCAATTCAATTTTTCCAATTAGCACTAATTAATCAATTAGGCTATACTATAGTTTATTATGAATCTCATTCACATCAAACTATATATTATGTCATCTATATCACATTTAAACAACATAAATACCCAAATAATGAATTTGAACACTTCAAATTCACACCAAACTGTGAACCCTCAATTTGTCTAATTTGAGCCAACCGAGGGACCTAATGGACCTACACGTGACGAGCTTCGATGATTCGATACTAACCTGTCAAACTCTTTGACCCGGTTATTCAACATTCATTAGCTACGGTAACACTCCACTAAAGCCTGTAGCTGCACTCTCATCACTGTAGGACAAGTTGTGTCCATCGATATAACCAATACCCGTGAGTCGACCCTTCACTGGTTGTTCGTAGACACTGCTGGATCAAATTACCGTTTTACCTCTATGTCTACCTCATGCTCCTTAAGTCCCACTGCTCCTCTAATGAACAACTATGTTGCATGGTCCAACCATAAACAACAACCCTCTCAGGCCAATAAGAGAGTGGGGCCCCGTTGTTCAAGCCCTAGAGACAACACTTAAGGGAACAACCCTTCTAGTTTCCCTAAGTCGGGAACGAGTGAATTCCTTCTTGTGTAGTCAAGTTCCCAGCTCCCCACGTGGTCCTGCCCCTGAGAAGATAGACATATTGGGCGAGCAACAGTGGTCACCCTCACCCGTACTAGTCAAAGGACCCGCAGACAAGAGTCCGTAACACGCTCAGGATTAAGGTCGAGTCACTAATGGTCATCTACGAAATTATTAGCCCTATACTGTTAACGGTGTTACATCAGTAAGTCTAATAATTCACGGTTCGATCTTGTACAATCTCATTGCATAGGATGCCCCCACTCGTATGTCAACCACATGAACGAGTCAGATCACCTCGTTTGTATCTTAATACAAAGCAGGTCGCATCCACAGCGTATCCAGGATTAGGTCTCCAACCCTATCCATATACTGTAAACCTTTCGGGTCATTAACTCGAACGTGATCCTCCCTGTGTGTCCACTACACACCGTTCAAGTTCTAGTTCTCTCATTAATACAATGACCCTGGAGCTTAGTTTATTGGATTAAGTTTATGAAATATGCGAGACACAAAGTTCAAATAAATAACTCTTATTTATATCATAAGGCTCAAATAAATAACTCTTATTTATTTACAACTTGGAATATTACAAACTACACGAGATGAGGACATACATCGAGTTCGTAACCTGCTCAGGATTGAGATCATGTTGCCTATGTCATCCTAGTGAAATAGAAACCTAGCTAGTCAACAGAGTTACATCTAGTGGTTACTATGTCGCGGTCCGGTCTTATTTAATCTCATTACATAGGATATCCCCACTCACATGTCATCTACACGAACACGTTAAGATCACAGTGTTTGTATCATATACAAAGTGGACCACATCCATAGTGTTACTAGGGTAAGGTACCCAAACTTTATCCTCTTACTATAGACCCTTTATGTTGTATCTCGAACCGAGATCTTTTATATGTACATTACATTCAGTTCAAGAGGCATTTTACAAACTTGGATGTTTAGTTTATTGGATTTAGGATTAAATTAAGAGCAATATCGTAAATAACGAACAATAACTCTTTATTGAAATAATAACTCTTTATTACAATAATTAGAACAAAAATTACAAACTACGAGTTTTAGTGCACAACCTCCAACAGTGTTAATACTTGACGTTTTCTCTGTGTCAAAAATATGTTTATCTTGACATTCCGCAAATGTCAAATAAAAGTTACTTGATGCTTGCAATGCGTCAAATATAAGTTTATCTTGACAGTCCAAAAACGTCAAATTGAAGGTAAACCTTGACGATTGTAAAGAGTCAAATGTAATGTTCTTTTTTGACGTTTGAAAAATGTCAATTTGAATTAGATCTTGACACATTATACATGTCTTATTGGTTAGTGTTTTTATTTTTTCAATCAATATTCCCCAAAATCTGGAATTTTATGCATTGTGTTCCAATAATTTATATTTAAAATCTATGAAATAAAATTTCATCAATAATACCCACAAAAATCCATATCTTCTTCCCATGTGAACAATTCTAAAATGACAAGAAAGTTCAACCTTTAATAATTCCAACATTAGTAACTCCCATCATGGTTTTACATTCAAAAGGTCAAACTACACTTATCTCCACCATATATGTTCAAACACTAATCATCTCCACCATAGTTAATCAATCTATGGGTCCTCGCCTGAACAACATTTACACAAAAAAATATTTGGTAGCTATCCAAAAAATGTGACTATCAATCCTATCTCAAGCAAACATCTATATAAAATATTTGACACCATCATGTAACCATCCAAAAAATGTCACTATCAGTCATATGTCAAACCACATTTACACAAAAAGAATATTTGGCACCTTCATATGTAGCCACGTCTCTTCCTCAATATTTATGGTTTGACATATGAACTTACATCTCTTCCTCTTCCCCACTTTTAGGGGCATTTTTTCTTTTGATGCACACCAAGTTCGTGCCTTTTTCTCTGAAATCTGAAGTGTTCAGAAAAAACATAACATTTCAATCTACTATCCCATGAAGATAGAAAGAGGAAACGATACAGAAGGAAGGCATATATGGGCACCTAGCCTCAATAAAAACGATAATGAACTCCAAAAAACAAAACTCCATCGCAACAATTTTCGTGAATACTATCAATCAAATAAGTTTCCTAGCACCTGGATAAATGATATCACTGCATAAGTTCATATATGGGCACCTAGCTTCCTCCAAAATCCGGCTTATCCCATCAGGTTGTTGGAAAATACATATATTATCTAACCTTGGATGAGAATGGCGAGCGAACTCCTTCTTGAGTGAAAACGTTTTGCATGATGAAAGCATGTTGGAGGAGGTCCAAACTGAAAAAGGAAATTCAACAATGTAATAAATTCATGGTTCTTCAAGCTTAATACATAAAATAATTTGTCTAGGAGGTCCAATTATGATGACCATGAAAGTTTAGAGTACAAAAAACCCAACATACAATGCCAACTTAAGGTTATAATATGTAAAATATGTAAAACATTTAGGAAACTCCCTATGAGAATATTGAAAAAGCCTCATATTTTTTTCAACCAAAATACAACATATCAAGATAAACTATAAAGGCTCTTTAGCATACTTTGAGGCGAAAATAACTCAAACGATCTAAAAGACCTATGGAACCTACAAAGTGGCGAAAAAATGTGTAAAATGAGTTTAAGTGTCATTTTGACTCTTAAAGAAAATAAGAAAGTGATGGAACACGAGACATACACGGCGGAAAAAGGATCTAATAACACTCTAAATGCATCTAACTTAATAGAAATTAACATGCAAACATACAAAAAACAGTAAAGAAAAAGGGGAAGAAGATACAACCTTTGTAGCTCAATTTCTTCTCTCCTCCTTGCCAAAGCACAAACCGAACACAAATCGAACCACCACTAGAGCTTTCCCGCTATCCTCTAGACTCAGAACCGGATTGTGGGACCCGGTGAATGAAGGATTGAAAAGGAAGAATGGGAGGTTCAAAGCTTTATGTGAGGAAAGGAAAAGAAGAAATTTTGGTGAGACTCTCTTTGAAAAAACTCAAAATTTTCAGCCAAGAAAAGAACCATTTGTTTTGAAAACAAACCTATTTATAAAGCAATTACATGCATCAAATGCATGTCAAAGCTCACGAAAATGCAACACCTCACAAAACACTAACTAAAGTGGGTTATATGTCATTCTATAATGTTTACACATAGTCCACTTAAGTTAGTGGGATTGTCCAACAAAAAGTTGGATAATTCCACTAACTCTAGTCAAGGGTAAAATGGTCTTTCCCATTTGGTCAAAGTCAACCTTTGACTTTTCCCGAGCCAAAAAGTCAACCCTTTGACTTTTTACGATTTTGACCCTCTTGACTAATTTTGACCTCCCGAACATGAATTCGCATTCATATTTTTGAAATTCATATCACATTTGAATGTATTGTGTCATAAAAAAATCGATAGTTATATCACATATACTTGTCGGTTTAAAATTCCTTTCCTAATTCGAACAATTCGAATTAATCCATCATACTGTTCTAAGTTTAATCCATATGAGCTAGCGGGGACCTAATGGACCTACTGGATCATGGGCTCCAACAATCCGAGATTAACCTGGTCAAACTCTTTAACCTAATTAATCAACTTTTGTTAACTAATGGTCATTCCACTAAAGTCTCATAGTTGCACTCCCCTCACTGTAGATATATTTCATCCACCGATATAACCGTGAACTTGATAAGTCAATCCTTCACGGGTTGTTAAGTGGTCTCATTGGGTCAAAATACCGTTTTACCCCGAGAACACTTCTTGTTCCTTAAGTCCCACTAAACCTCTATAGAACAATTGATTTGTGGTCCAACCAACAAATCTAGTCCCTCTCAGCATAGTGAGAGGGTGGGGCCCCTTGTTCTAGTTCTGAAGTCAGCACTTAAGGGAACAACTTATCTACTATCCCTAGAGTCGGGTAGGAGTGAATTTCGTCTTGTACCCTATGTCCCCAGCTATCTATCCGATCTTACCTCTGAAATGGGAGGCTTATTGAGCCAGCGTTGTTGAAATTTCTCTCACCCATGCGAGATCTAAGGATAATCCCAAATAAGCAGGGAGTTCATAATTAGCTCGAGATTGAGATCGAGTTACCTAGGTCATCAAATTTGAATTAGTCGATTTTATACAAGATGCGGTGTTATAAAGCAAAAGTGACTAAGTCGTGGTCCAGTCTTATACAAACTCATTGCATAGGATGCCCCCACTTACACATCTCTATATCAACGATTCAGGATCACATCGTTTGTACTAACTACAAAGTAGGTCGCATTCATAGTGTACCCAGAATAAGACACTCAACCTTATCCTTATACTATAAACCATTTTAGGCTATATACTCGAACTTGATCCATGTTTTATGTCATCACATAAAGTTCAAGTCTACATTAAATAGCCTCGGGACCTTAGTTTATTGGATTCAAGATTATAGTATACTAATTCAATAACAATTTTATCGAAAAAGAAACACGAAAAATGTTTATCAATTACAAACTACGAGTTTTAGGACATAAAATCCAACAGAAAGTGCCTAAAGTGAACCTATAACACACAACCAACCCTCCAATGCTACAAAACTACATTAAAGGAACTTAACCGTACTTTGGGGCTAAAAGTAACTCAAAACGATCTAATAATATCTATGTCGCCCCATGAAACATACAAAGTGGCCAAAAAGAGGCTAGAAAAAGTTTAAATCTTATTTTTCACGCTTAAAGAAACTTAAAAAGTTCCTATACTGAAACTTACGCACACACCCAACCCCAAATCTACAAAAGTGTCTTAAAGGCTCTTAAGCATACTTTGAGATGAAAACAACTCAAAACGATCTAAAGGTGCCTATGGAACCTAAGAGTGGCCAAAACTTTCTCATCTAATGCAAACATAGAGATTTTCATTCGCATCTGAGCAAAAAAAATGGACATTAAAATTTACTTTAGCATTTCTATTCAGTTCAACCCAACAATCATCTAACTCAAATAGAAATAAGATCATATATATTAATGTAAAAAAACAGAAAGCATAAAGTTGAAAAACCAAAGAAATGTAAAAAGGAAGAAATATAATCATCACCTAAATTGATATACCATTAATTAACATTAACATCTCTAGTAATGAAAAAAAGTGCAGTGTTTTTTAAATTTAATGATTTAGTTTGTAAAGAATATGTCTGTAAAGAAAAAAAAAGCAGTACTTCAAGACATAATGTCATAATCTAGTTTGTTTGCTTTGTCATATTCATTCTACATAAGCTCAAAGGGCATGAAAACCGACTAAAGAATAAATATAAGGAACAAAACATAATCAAGAACAAGTTACAAATGAAAAACTAAAAAAGGCACTTGCTACTTTTAAATATTCAAAATATATTGAAATTAAATAGGGCAAAGTACTAAACATTCGGTTTTTCTAAGAAAGTATAAAGAGAACTAATATCATATGCACCATCAATATTATATCAAGATTTGAAATGCATAAAAAGAAGTAGGTAAAAGAATTAAATGATTATTCCACCAGAGAAATAAATCCAATTTTATGGAAATAATGAGTCCAATCCTAGAGAAATAAATAAGGGAATAGGGCATTCAAAAGACAAGTAAATGAAAAAGGCCTAACCTAGAAACAACTAAAAGGTATTAGGTAATTTCTTCTTTTGGGTGCCAACAAACATGGAAGTATTTTTAGATGGATAAAAGCCCTAACAATTATTGGCTCCAATTTCCTGGCTCTTTCATTAACACAACAACAAGAGATGACAGTTCAGAAAACAGAAGTTTGAACTTAAAAAACATTCAATATGAGAAAGATTGTTTGGAAAGTTCAATTAACTAAACTCCAACAAATTAGAATTCCTTTGTCTTTCAAGCTATCTTCAAATGAAAAGTAAAGATAGTTTATTATCCTTCCTAATAGCATGGCATTAAAAAGAAAAAAAACTATTCATCAATGCTAGATGCTTACAGAAACAAAACTGAACAGGAAATTTACAAGTTGTTGGGGGAAGGAGAAATACATTGGTGGAACTAATTGAGAAAGAAAGCAATGATAAATGGATCGAGACTATAATATAGAGTATATGTGTGGGGAAAGTTCTAATTGAGCTTAGCAGATAAAGAAAAGAATAAGTATGTTTGATCTTACAACCCAGAGGGAATATAAGTCGTTTAAGCTGATTCTGTGAGAGATGTGATAGAAAATATGTTCGATCTTTCACCTAAAGAAAAGAACAAGTAAAATAAGCACCGTGAGTATGAAGAAAGAAGGAAGTGATCAATATTTAATGGGTACAACCATGAAGCTTGAGGCTTGAACCATGTAAGTAGTATATAAAACTTATTAAGGATGTCATTTCTAGCACAATCGAAACACAATTTAACCATATATCTGTATAGGTCAGATTTTATGGAATGAATAAAAACATGACTTCAAAGCTAAATTTCTAAAAGCATAACTGATTTTCATGCATAGAATATAAAGGATAACTTTTTAGACATCTTGAAACGAGAAAAATAGTATGTTTAGAGTCACAAAAACAATAAATTATAGTTATTAAAAAAAGTTACGAGTTTTGACTTTTACGAGTTATAATTTCTATAAGTCATCCAAAGCTCAAGCGAAAGAATTAAAAAGGCACACATAAAATGTAAATAAATATTTTACATACAAAAATAAAAAAATAGTACGATGCTAAGCTTGTAATTTGTGAAAATCCCGAGAGAGAAACATGCAACTTATGCAACAATCACCACATCATCACAAAAAACTAACGTCCTCTGATATGCAACACTATCCCTAGCTAAACATGTTGATGCCTAATTTTATTAAAGGAAAACTCCATTAAATCGCAACTCGGCCTAAAAAAAGGATTAGGTTATAGATCGAATGAGCATAATTGTCAAATATACATAGCGGAAATGATCCAAATCAAACAATAATTACCACATTGTTCACACGAGATTTCAACCAACGAATGGAAATGAGACACGTGTAAATGAATTTTTGTTGTATTGATTTCAGGTAATTGTGAGTACAATCTCTAGTATTTAATCCTCTGATTCTTTCTCCTACTTATGTGCTTGGATCGAGGGTTGAAACAACTTGTTCTCGAACGTAGATTTGTCTTGAGGGTTTTTCAGCTTGTTCTCAAGTATAGAAAGCTGAAGGTCTTCGCTCATAGCTTGTTGAAGGCCTTCGGTTTGCAGCTTGTTGAAGTCTTCGGCTTATAGCTTGTAGCTTGTTGAAGATCTTCGGCTTGTAGCGTGTTGAAGGTCTTCGGCTTATAGCTTGTAGCTTGTTGAAGATCTTCGACTTGTAGTTTGTAGCTTGTTGAAGATCATCGGCTTGTAGCTTGTTGAAGGTCTTCGGCTTGCAGCTTGTTGAAGGTCTTCGGCTTGTAGCTTGTTGAAGGTCTTCGGCTTGTAGCTTGTTAAAGGTCTTCGACTTGCAGCTTGTTGAAAATCTTCGGCTTGTAGCTTTTCTCGTGGGTTGAAACAACTAGTTCTCGATGTTGAAAACTTCAATGGATTGACGGTGTGTTCTTGACGATTCTCTTGAAGCGTTCTTCGTTCATATGGTGTTTGATCTTCAAGAGCTTCTGGAGACTTCACAGTTTTGTTTCTGAATTCTCTCTGAGCTTCTTCAGCTTATGACTCTTGAAAATGAAGGAGGGAAGTCTCTATTTATAGAGTTTCTCTGGGCCTCTAGATGGGTTGGGCCCGTTGGACTGGGCCTGCTCTTTGTTGGGCCAACTCCTTTGGGTCGGGCCAGGTTAGCTTTGGGCCAACCATTTTGGGTTGCGTCAATCTTCTTGGGCTTAGCTGATTTGGGTCTTCTGTCCTGGACCGGGCCTTATTGATTTTGGGCCTATGTCTCTGGATCGGGCTGGACTTTTGCTAACTGGGTCTTTAATTTAGACTTTTGTCTATCAAATTTTAAGGAACCCAATTGTATAACCACCAATTTAATTTAGGGATGCATGCAGATTTAATTAGTCCCTAATTAAATAATTTTGCTCAGGTGATGACGTGGCAATATTGGATTCGTCGAAATTTCTATTCCAACAAATGCCCCTTTTCGAAATTGATGCACAATTATGTGTGTATGAATTTCGAAAACGTTATTTTGGAATCAAAACAGAAGAGATTTGCTCTAATTTGGTTGAGGTTTGCTCCTAGTTTGAATTCCACTTGATGTGTCAATTTAATCAAATATGAAATTTGGTTCATGACTTGATTTTTCTTTGACACATATATATATTTTTTTATGCTGATTTATCAAAATATGAATTTGAGTCAATATTTTGATTTTATTTATTTGGCATAAAATTTTGATTTGAATTTAGTAGATTTTATGTTCTACTTTAACTCAAAACAAATTTGGGTAAGGTTGAAGATTCTATCTCAATTTTTTTTTTTTTTTTTGAAATTGGAGTAAACTTTGAAATTTTTTTCCATTTTTGTTTAAACTTGGAATAAAATTCAAAACTTTCCCTGACTTGGAATAAAATTTGGATAATGCTCAAATTTTGGCTTGTAGAAAATTTCTAACTAAATCCAATTTTAATTTGGGAACAATTTTGGATTATGCTCAAACTTTGGGTGGAAGGAAATTTCTACCCAATTATAATTTAAAATTGAAATAGAATTTGAATTGGATTTGAATTTCAATCCAACTTTGATTTGGGATAAAATTTGGGTTATGTCCAAATTTGATTTGAGGAACTCAAAATTTTGAGTTATGCCTCATTTTTTTTTTCATTTGACAAATTTGGATTTGAAATGAAATTGTATCCAAATTTAGCTTGAATTTTGATGTGGTATAGAACTCCAATTTCGAGATAGAATTTGATGTAAATTCCAATTTAGAATTGTGTAACCCAAATATAAAAATTTTGAATTTTTTTTTTCAAATCTTAGCCTGGAGTAAAATTGAGAGTTTAGTCAATTAATTTTATCGAAGTTTTGAATTCGAGTAAATTTTATTCTACTCTCTTGGATTTAGAATTGGATTAAATTTATTCAGGATTTCATTTGCTCGAATTTGGAGTAACATGACATGTGCTTCTAATTTTGGAGGGGCCAGTGTTGGAAATTTGATTTTGGCACTCCACTCAATTTTGATTTTGAACCAGAAACTGAACTCCATTTGTACAAGTCTATTATGCTAGAGTGAGCCAAATTGAATCTCATTTGTTCCAATTGTTAGAAATTTTAGGCTAATTTTATGCTCGATTGAACTAAATAAGCTTGAAAATCGAAACAGAAATTCTATTAGGTTCCAAACCCTCCCCTATATATATGAGTCAAAATGTATGGGCATTCATCAAATAAAACATTTGACGTCATTTTCCAGCCATTGCAATGGTCTTTAAGTGCAGTCCAGTGTGTGGATCATCTCAACAGTGGTTTCTAGTTGTGTCTGTCATGGGTCGAGTTTGAGCTTGCGGAGCTGGGGTTTGCGAGCGTTGGAGCATCCCGGTGGGCCGCCATTCACTCACAGGTGTGTTTGCTGGAATTTGCATCGTCCGATTTTACTGTTGCATTGCCAGACTCGTGGGAGTCGCGATCTATGGGTTTGGATGTTGATCATCACCAAAGTCGTGTGGGTCTGTGTCGAACAATGAAGATGGAGTCGTTGGGATGTCGAACAATGAAGATGGATACGGGCAATGAAGATGGAGCCACCGGGATACCGGACAATGAAGATGGAGCTTCCGGAATGCCGGACTATGAAGATGAAGCCACCGGGATGTCGGACTATGAAGATGGAGCCGTTAGGATGCCGAACAAAGAAGATGGAGCCGTTGGGATGCCGAACAAAGAAGATGGAGCCGTTGGGATGCCAGACTATGAAGATGGAGCCGCCAGGATGCCAAACTATGAAGATGGAGCCGCCGGGATGCCGGACTTTGAAGATGGTGCCGCCGGGATGTCGGACTTTGAAGATGGTGCCGCCGGGATGCCGGGCTTTGAAGATGGTGCCGCCGGGATGCCGAGCTTTGAAGATGGTGCCGCCGGGATGCCGGGCTCTGAAGATGGAGCCGTCGGGATGTCGGACCATCGGACTGTGAAGATGGAGCCGCCGGGATGCCAGACTATGAAGATGGAGCCGCTGTGAAGATGGAGTCGTCGAGATGCCGGACTGTGAAGATGGAGCCGCCGGGATGCCAGACTATGAAGATGGAGCCGCTGTGAAGATGGAGCCGTCGGGATGCCGGACTGTGAAGATGGAGTCGTCGGGATGCCGGACTTTGAAGATGGAGCCGCCGGGATGCCGGACTTTGAAGATGGAGCCGTCGGGATGCCGGACTTTGAAGATGGAGCCGTCGGGATGCCGAACTTTGAAGATGGAGCCGTCGGGATGCCGAACTTTGAAGATGGAGCCGTCGGGATGCCGGACTTTGAAGATAGAGCCGTCGAGATGTCGGGCTCTGAAGATGGAGCCGCCGGGATGTCGGGCTCTGAAGATGGAGCCGTCGGGATGCCGGACCATCGGACTGTGAAGATGGAGCCGCCGGGATGCCTGACTATGAAGATGGAGCTGCTGTGAAGATGGAGCCGTCGGGATGCCGGACTGTGAAGATGGAGCCGTCGGGATGCCGGACTATGAAGATGGAGCCGTCGGGATGCAAGATGAAGCCACCGGTATGTCAGACTATGATGAAGCCTCCACCGGGAGATCTGACTAGCCGCTGCCAGAGATCGGACTATGAAGTTGAAGTCGCGCCAGAGATCGGGCTTTAAAGATGAAGTCGCGCCAGAGACTGGGCTTTGAAGATGAAGCCTCCGCCAGAGACCAGACTTTGAAGATAAAGCCGCCGCACCGCCGGAGACTTTGAAGACGAAGCGACTGCATCGCCGGAGACTTTAAAGACGAAGCGACCGCACTGCCAAAGACTTTTAAGACGAAGCTACCGCACTGCCAAAGACTTTGAAGACGAAGCTACCGCATCGCCGGAGACTTTGAAGACGAAGCGACTGCACCACCGGAGACTTTGAAGACGAAGCGACCGCATTGCCAAAGACTTTGAAGACGAAGCACCGCTAGAGTCTTTGAAGACGAAGCACCGCCAGAGTCTTTGAAGACGATGCACCGCCAGAGTCTTTGAAGACGAAGCACCGCCAGAGTCTTTGAAGACGTTGGAGTCCTCGAGCTTTGAGAAGAAGGGACGACGGAGTCCTCGAGCCTTAAGAAGAATCGACGACGGAGTCCTCGAGTTTTGAGAAGAAGCGACGACGGAGTCTTCGAGCTTTGAGAAGAAGCGACGACGGAGCCCTCGAGCTTCGAGAGGAAACGACGACGGAGTCCTCGAGCTTCGAGAAGAAGCGACGACAGAGCCCTCGAGCTTTGAGAGGAAGCGACGACGGAGTCGTCGAGCTTTGAGAAGAAGCGACGACGGAGCCCTCGAGCTTTGAGAGGAAGCGGCGGCGGAGTCGTCGAGTTTTTTAGAAGAAGCGACGACGAAACCCTTGAACTTTGAGAGGAAGCGACGATGAAACCCTCGAACTTTGAGAGGAAGCGACGACGAAGCCCTCGAACTTTGAGAGGAAGTGACGAAGAAGTCCTCAAACATTGAGAAGAAGCGACGACGAAGCCGTCGAACTTTGAGAGGAAGCGACGACTAAGTCCTCAAACTTTGAGAGGAAGCGACGACGGAGTCCTCAAGCTTTGGGAAGAAGCGACGACAGAGCCCTCGAGCTTTGAGAGGAAGCGACGACGGAGTCGTCGAGCTTTGAGAAGAAGCGACGACGAAGCCGACGAACTTTGAGAGGAAGCGACGACTAAGTCCTAAAACTTTGAGAGGAAGCGACGACGGAGTCCTCGAGCTTTGGGAAAAAGCGACGATAGAGTCCTCAAACTTTGAGAGGATACAGTCTTGCATGAAATTAACTTGCAGTGTCATCCTCACAATGATGCAACACCTCCAATTTGCAGCGTCACTATTGACAATAGGATTGAACACCTTCAATCTTTTTGTATTGCCCCCAGTAGATAGTTAATCTTTGACTTACAATGTCATGTCTTAGCACTTGCGACACACTTTTTTTGTTTATTTTGTGAGACTGAACTTAAAGTTTCTTTTAAGCTGCCTACGTACCCTTAAGAAAAGGGATCAAGTTAGAACGTAGTTCAGAAGAATTTTTTTTTTTTTTAGCCATTCACCTTTTAAGCTCGTGCGGGCCAGGAACATCATGCAGTTTAGGCTCGTGTGACAAGGAGCTCGTCAGATTTTAGATGATTTTGTTCTCATCATGGTCTTGACTAAATCCTTCATTTGTAGGATTTGTTACAATGACAAGATTTTTCTTTACCTTCAAGGAGCCCTCTGTATTTATGAGAACGGAGAACTTCCTTTTCATACGTGAAGGGACGGTACTTTGGACCTTGTTCAGCTCACCTCATCGAACAGATTCGCTTTGAGGTGTTCATCATGCTTTCATCTTGACCACTTGTTACTTTGAGGCGGTCAAAAATAGATGTTGAAGGTCGGCGTTTCTTTGAAGTAGAGACATTTAGCCTTTGAAAGACTGAAGTTCGAATGGAGCTAGAAGTTAGGTCTAGGTTTTCTTCTTCCGTCGCGGCCATACTCATCATTTGGAAGACTGAAGGTCGAGTAGTTGAAGGCTTGATGCGATCGAAGACAGAAGTCCTTTGCTTGACTTCTTTTGAATCATCAACTTCTTCTGTGTTGATGTAATATGAACCAAATGAGAACTTTGTTGAGGTAACTAGTTGGCGAGGTTGAGAAGATTTTGTATTCCCTTTTCTCATTGGTTTAGATCTCCTTGAATCCTTTTTATTTTGACGCTTGTCTTTGCGTTTGTGGCCTCTAAATTGACAAGAATCGCATGAAGCTAAATTTCTCATTTGCTTCTTCAAATGAGTCACAACACCCTGACCTTTGTCTTTATCATCGGTAAGTTTGATCGTACCTTGGAGTTTGTTTCTTGACATCTCATGTTGAAACCGAACAACTACAGGTTGCATGGTTCCAAATTGGACTACGCCCACTTCTTTACCATGAAGCGAATTAGAGCGCATTTGACTGCATGTGTTTATTGTCGCTGCAACATGATTTGTTTGAGCTATTTCATCGAGGTCTAGCTCAATCTTTCCCTCTTTAGCTAATCTTAGAATTAGCTCTTTTTTAGACGGAAGCATTTCTCAACCTGGATGACCGATGACTCGATGATACTTGCAATACTTGGGATCATCGACCTTTTCCATCTCTTCCGGTCGTTTACATTCTGGAAGTTCAACCAGTCGTGTGTCCAATAGTTGCTCCAACATATCCGAGACGTCGGAGTCTGGAAATGGATATACTTTCTCTTGTCTTTCTTTCAAAGTTGGACGATGTTGTACGCCCACTTCTTGTTGTTTTCTTGGCTTAACTTCCTTAACTTTTGAGAAACATTTTAGAGGGATCGTGCTGACGACCATGGATTCCTCAGTGGCGCTTTTCATAGCCTTCTCCGCGCCTTTGAATCCTTTCTCCTCTTTCTTTACGTCTGGGACTAAGAGGTCTTTATTCCCTCTAGCAGCGATGCTTAGTTCCATGTCATGAGCGCGCGTCGCTAGCTCCTCGAAAGAACGAGGCTTTATGCCCCGCAAGATGTAAAGCCCCGGTTCATGCCTTGGATGCACATCTCCACGGAGACAACTCGGTGAGGCGGTCTTTGCAGTCAAGGCTTAGAGCTCTCCAGCGGTTGATATAATCGATGACAGGTTCACCTTTGCGTTGTCTGGCGCTGGTAAGTTCCATCATCTTGACGATTCGCTGTGCTTGTAAAGCGGTCGAAATTCTCTCTCGAATTGTTCCCACCGGTAATCAATCGTTTACGCTCTAAGTCGGTTACCGATCAAAAGCATTTCCTTTCAAGGTGCATGCACGAATTGCTTCACCAGAGGTCACCGCGCGTCCCCCGTGCATTTTCGCAAGTCTCAACGAAGTGTGCAACGTGTTGCTTTGGGTTGCCCTTCCCACAAAATCTTTGGAACTTTGGAGGTTGGTACCCTGTGGGCATCCTCAAATTGTCAATCCTCTTGGTATACGGTTTGGAGTACGTGAGAGGATTTTGAGCGGGTCCGCCATATTGAGCTCTGATAGAACTCATGATCATGTCCTGTAGTTGTTGGACGGATAAAGAAGCAACTGAAGCTAGTTGAGGCGGTTGCTCCTCTTGGATGATATTTTTCCCCTTGTCATTGTTTCTTACTGCAGGGGTTTGGCTAGATTCAGCCATTTCTTTGTTTTGGACTTGGCTTTTGAGGTAGGCGATTTCAAGATCTCTTTCTTCTACCGCCTTCATCAGGAGATTTATTTTTTTTTCCATCTCCGCCATCCTTTCGTCAGGGTCCACATTAGCCATCATGACCGACATTACATCTTGATTTATTGTCTCCCTCAGTTGATTAGGAGCAAGAGTTGATTGGTCAAACAGGGGGTTATCTTTGACGACAACCTTGTCTTTGGAAGCTTCATCCAGTAGTTTGACGATGTTGCTTGCCATTGCATCAGAGGTTCGATCATCACTTGTCTCAGCCCCTCTAGAACGACTGCGAGTTATTGGTCCCATGTAGGAGTTGCTTACAGCAGCAACAGTTGACGCAACTTTCTTTGATTCCATTGGTTTGCTTTGATTTGAAGGAGAACGAGATGAGAGGTAGAGTCGTCCCACTGGGCGTGCCAATTTGTTCACACGAGATTTCAACCAACGAATGGAAATGAGACACGTGTAAATGAATTTTTGTTGTATTGATTTCAGGTAATTGTGAGTACAATCTATAGTATTTAATCCTCTGATTCTCTCTCCTACTTATGTGCTTGGATCGAGGGTTGAAACAACTTGTTCTCGAACGTAGATTTGTCTTGAGGGCTTTTCAGCTTGTTTTCAAGTATAGAAAGCTGAAGGTCTTCGCTCGTAGCTTGTTGAAGGCCTTCGGTTTGCAGCTTGTTGAAGTCTTCGGCTTATAGCTTGTAGCTTGTTGAAGATCTTCGGCTTGTAGCGTGTTGAAGGTCTTCGGCTTATAGCTTGTAGCTTGTTGAAGATCTTCGACTTGTAGTTTGTAGCTTGTTGAAGATCATCGGCTTGTAGCTTGTTGAAGGTCTTCGGCTTGGAGCTTGTTGAAGGTCTTCGGCTTGTAGCTTGTTGAAGGTCTTCGGCTTGCAGCTTGTTGAAAATCTTCGGCTTGTAGCTTTTCTCGAGGGTTGAAACAACTAGTTCTCAATGTTGAAAACTTCAATGGATTGACGGTGTGTTCTTGACGATTCCCTTGAAGCGTTCTTCGTTCATATGGTGTTTGATCTTCAAGAGCTTCTGGAGACTTCACAGTTTTGTTTCTGAATTCTCTCTGAGCTTCTTCAGCTTATGACTCTTGAAAATGAAGGAGGGAAGTCTCTATTTATAGAGTTTCTTTGGGCCTCCAGATGGGTTTTGGTCCGTTGGACTTGGCCTGCTCTTTGTTGGGTCAACTCCTTTAGGTTGGGCCAGGTTAGCTTTGGGCCAACCATTTTGGGTTGGGTCAATCTTCTTGGGCTTGGCTGATTTGGGCCTTCTGTCCTGGACCGGGCCTTATTGATTTTGGGCCTATGTCTCTGGATCGGGCTTGGACTTTTGCTAACTGGGTCTTTAATTTAGACTTTTGTCTATCAAATTTTAAGGAACCCAATTGTATAACCATCAATTTAATTTAGGGATGCATGCAGATTTAATTAGTCCCTAATTAAATAATTTTTCCATCAATGTCAGGTGATGACGTGGCAATATTGAATTCGTCGAAATTTCTATTCCAACACACATAATGAATATTCTTATTCACCTACACTGCAACTACATCATTCCAGACGATCATAATGTTTCTAACAAGTATTAGCAAAAGGAAAAAGGAAATAGCTTAAATTATGCAACAAAAATTCTTAAATCAAATTCAGAATCTCCAACAAGTCGCATTGCGAGAGATGAAAAAGAATAGGTTGATTGAACTGATTATTAGCTAGGCTAAAATGGGCCAAACGAGGGAGTTCACAAATGGAAGATAAAAGTTTTTCAAGGAAATTTAAACCCTGAAAATCAATGGTGGAAACCAAAAACAAAAAACGAAGAAGAGTTAACCCAATAAATTTCCAAGACAAGAGTTGGAGAAGAAGAAACCTGTCACACACACAATGGAGAAGAAGAAATGGTAAATATGTGTTTTTCCTTCGCGGCTGGACGGGGGCGCTTCGAAGGAGACGACGCCGACGATGGAGGCGACTGGTGGTGCGGCTGGCCGGCGGGGTCCTTGCACGGAGAAGAAAATAGAAGAAGAATATGGTTTGGGTGGCTCAGTCATGAAAAGGGGGAGGAGAAGGAGGATTCTAGGGTTTCGTTTGAGGCGCGAGGGTTTTATTGTTTAGTTTTAGAATAGTTTAGGAAAAAAACACTAAAATAGGGTAAGAAAATTAGATTTACACTCGACGTTTTTAAAGTGTCAAGTTTTATCGTAGCGAGAAAAAATCTGAAATCAATGTCAACCTCCGTGTTTTTTTAATTTGACATTTTTAAAAGTGTCAAGTTTTATCGTAGCGTGAAAAAATCCGAAAAAGTTCGTCAACCTCCTCATTTTTTTCATTTTCTTGGCGTTTTTTTTGTTTAAAATCCATTTTACTTGAAAATGTCAAGTAATTAAAAGTTGCAAGCGTCAAGAAATGTAGTTTTTCTTGTAGTGATAGGGGAAGAACTTTTTCCTTTTCTTTTTTTAATATTATGTTATATTTTGAGGTTTATAAAAAATAATTGAAAAAAGAAGATAGGGTTGAGTACAGAAATATATACTTTGTAATGCCTATATATACGTTGTATAATATTGATATTATACAGTAAGAAATATATACATTGTGTACCATAAAATACAAATGGAATTATGGTGTATATATTTTGCAAACAAAATGTGTTTCACATAATATAATACATTGTATTTATTTCGACAAATGTTCTGTACTAGCCAACATTCTCATTCTCTTTTTTTCTTTGGGCATATTTTATAGGTTTAATAAATATATATAATACTTGATATAAATATTGATGAATATATAGTTCATACTACGATGTAACTTGATTTAATTCCATAATCATTTCAACAAAAAAAAGTGAGTATATATCAAGTATATATTTGCTAAATGTTAAATTTACCAAGTATGTATGGTGAAATAGATGCAAGAATAATGATTATGCAATGAATATATAGTTCATATTATGATTGAAAAAATATGTATATATCAATTATATATTTGCTAAATGCTAAAAATATTAGGTATATATGACAAAATGAATATATAAAAAATTATTATATTATAAAATATATTTGTATAATAAAATATAACAAAAAGATACATAATATATATGAAGAAATTTATACACAAACGATTATCATATCACATATGGCCAACAAAAGCAAACCTCAACTGATATCAAGTAAGAGTTATGACCAAGAGGTTATGAGTTCGAATTCTCAACCCCAAATATTGAGATAAACTATTAATGTCAAATTGAATATAACTTTTTTTTAATCATATTACCAGTATATCACATATGAGTATATGTGGGATATACAAAAGATATATTATTAAAATAATATAAAATTAAAAATTAAATGTATTAGAAACTATGAAAATGAAAACGAAACCAAACCAACAATATGTGACCGAAATGACTTTACAATTGGTCATGTCAAAAAATGGAGTTAGCAAAAACGGGGTAAAAAATGCAGTTAAAAATGGAATCGAAGAAATGCTCAAGAATTTGGAAATTGAAGAAAACCAAAAAATGTGGAAATGAAATAAATATTTTAATAAATGTAAACATTAATGATAATTGCTCTAATAATGGAAAACATTTATTTGGAGAGATAAACATATATTTATACCATTTAATTATATATGAATTTAATAATTAGAAAAATGTATATAAGGAATATGCATATGTAAAATCAATAAAATACATGGTTTAATAAGGGAAATTTTGTCCCAAAAATTTATTTTTTCTATTTCTACAAAATTGGAAAACCCATGAATGCAAAATCTAAACCTTGTGGACAAAATTATAAATGGGTCTTCAAAATGATCATTTACGATAATTTCTCAAGTTTGATTTATACCCAAAGTTTGAAGAATTAAATTTTGGGTCCAAAAACTTAATTTGGAGACAAAAGTTAGACCTAAAATTTAAACGATTAATTTGAGATTGGATTCGAATTTTGGTTTTTGAGACAAAAACTTAAGCTAGATGTAAAATTTGTGAAATTCAATTTGAAATTGGCAAAACTTTAAACCCAGATTTTGAGAAACCGAATTCGAAATTTGGCAAAGATTCATTTTGGACCAAAAACATAAGTCGTGTCCAAACATATTTGACCAAAGCTTGATTTTACAAAAAAAAAATTGAATTATTTTGATTTGAGAAACTTGATTTGAAATTTGAGCAAAATTTATTTGTGACAGTGTTTAAGCTGTGCCCAAAACTTTTGATTTGTGACCAAACTTAATTTCTTCCAATTTTTTTTCCTTGAAACATTTTGATTTTACAAAATTTTAGCTTGAATTTTGAGAAATTCAAATGTGCCTAAAAATTCAATTTAGTAAAACTTTCCCACAATAATTCTAAGTTGAAATCAAATTTCATTTAATTTTGGACATTTAGAACATAAATTTCAAAAATTTCCACAAAAATGCAAAAGTAGTAAAATTTGAAGTTGGAAGATCTACCAAAAATTTGGTCATAAAACATGAGTTTTTTTTTTTGTTTTTAAAAGTTTGGAAATCCTTTTTTGAAATCTTAGATTTTTTTTTTTGTTAACTAATTTTAGTATTGAGATCTTTTTTTAAAACAAACTTTTGTTTAGATTTTTTTAAACGAAATTCAATTTAGAATTTGTTAATAGATTCAAATTAGCCAACAAATCTCTCCTAAACTTCCCTATAAATAACAGAAAGAGGAATGAACTCATCATTCTATATTGAAGCTAGCCACCTATCAATTTCCTTTCCATCCAACTTTCTCTCAATTTTTTCTTTTGACAGATTTTTTTTAAGAAAATTTTCTTTCAACTTTTCTTTTCTTTTTCTTTTCTTTTATTTTTTAGCCCTTATTACACTTCTTTAATTTTTTAAAACTTTTTTTAATCAAAATTTTATCATAAATTTTTTTTTTTTGCATTGCAGCTAAGATGCCCCTTTCCATTTTGATTGGAGCTGATCAAACTCCTTCCATTCATCAACCTTGGTGGAGGTGACAACATTTCTCACTGAAGGATGGTTCTTCACGGATGCTCTGACATTGGGCCGTCACCCACAACATCGGGGTGAGTCGATTACTTACCCTCACTGTTGCTCCGTCCTCCATGGCATTCGAGACATTCGAGGTGAGTGGATTGCTCACCCTCACTGCTGCTCCGCGGACTCGGTGAACTCGAAACTTGGCGAACAGGGCGCAAACCCAAACAATACTTGGCAAACAGGGCGCGAACCCAACACTTGACGAACGGGGTGAGAACCTGACACTTGGCAAAAAGACCGCGAACCCGACACTTAGAGAACAGGGTCGGAACTCGGCGAACAGGGACGAACTCGACACTTGGTGAATAGGGCACGGACCCAATACTTGGCGAACAGGGGCAAACTCGATAGACACTTGGAAAATAGGGGCGAACTCGACAGTTGGAAAAAATTGGCGAACCCGACACTTGGAATATGGTCGAACCAGACACTTGGCGAACAGGGGCGAACTCGACACTTGGCGAATAGGGTGCAAACCCGAAACGAAATCTCTTGATTTGGCAGAGAGAGACGTGTGACAAAGAACGATAACTCATGATTTGGCGAAGAGACGCGCGACAACGAACAAAATCTCTTAATTTTATAGAGAGAGAGGGTCGACAATGAATGACAACTCTTGACTTGGTGGAGCGACGTGCGATGACAAATGATAACTCCTGATTTGGCAGGGAGAGATGCGCGACAATGAAGGCTAACTTTTGATTTGGCAAGGAGAGACGCGCGACGACGAACAGTAACTCCTGATTTGGCAGAGAAGTGCGCAACGACGAATGACAACTTTTGATTTGGTGGAGAGAGATGCACAATGTTGAAGAGTAACTCCTGATTTGGCGGAGAACGTGGGACGACGAATGAAATCTCTTGACTTGGCAGAGGGATGCGCGACAACGAATGAAAACACCTAACATGGCAGAGAGATGTCCAACGACGAACGATAACTCCTAACTTGGTGGAGCGACGCGCGATGACAAATGACAACTCCTGATTTGGCAGGGAGAGACTCAGGACGACTAACAACAAGTTTTGATTTGGCAAGGAGAGACATGCGACAAAGAACAATAACTCATTATTTGGCAGAGAAGTGCGCAACGACGAAAGAAATCTCTTGATTTGGTGGAGAGAGACGAGCAAGGATGAACAACAACTCCTGATTTGGTGGAGAGAGACGCGCGACGTTAACAATAACTCCTGATTTGGTGGAGAAACGCGACAACTCTTGACTTAGCAGAGCGACGCGTGAGGACAAATGACAACTTCTGATTTGGTGGAGAGAGACGCACAAGGTTGAACAACAACTCCTTGTTTGGCAGAAAAACGCGCGACCATGAACGAAATCTCTTCACTTGGCAGAGGGTTGCGCGACAACGAATGAAAACTCCTAACTTGGTAGAGAGATGCTCGACGACATAACGACAACTCCTAACTTGGTGGTGTAGGACCGTATGGCAACACTAGAGGGGGGTGAATAGGGTTGTCTACCAACTTTTTGATTTATTAAAAAAATTAACTTCGACACTTTTTAAGCACTTTTTCACACAATGAGAAATTTAAGAAATTTGCACTCAATCAATTTTAATACAACAAACTTTAAGCAAAAAGTAATTCAATGATAAAAAGATTGCAGACAAAACAATTAAGAGAAGCAAATCCTAAATCATGCAATCTAAAAAAATGCTAGAGCAGAAAGTAAAGTGCGAGAAATTAAAAGTTAAGGAAAAGAGGACACTGAAAATTTTATAGTGGTTCTAAGAAATTGCCTACTCCACTCCCCAAGCTCCTCTTGGGTATTTCACTAAATTCGATCCTCTTGCGGTGTGAGAACCAAACCAAATCACGACCCTCTTTTTCCTAGGCTAAAGAGAAACCCAAATCCTTTTTCTGGTTCAGGATTAAACCAATTAAATTTTCACACAACCCAAGGTGTACCCACACCTTAATACAATATTCCCGAAAGAAAGAAAATTGAACAAAAGAAAATTCAAAAAGCAAGATTACACAAATTTTGGATCACGCTTCAATTCCAAAATTCTCACAACAATTGCAGGATTTGCCGGTTTTAGAGCATGGTGAGAATTCTTGAAGATTAGAGCCTGTTTGGAGACTTTTTGATGGCTATTTGGTTGCTAGAAATTTTTCAAAAAGTGAGTGAAAGATGATGTTTTTAGGGTTAAAAATGATTTTGAACAAATGGAAGATAAGCCATTAGATTTAGGCAAAAAAGGATGGATGGTTGAATTTTGGAAAGATTTAAGTCCATAATTGGAGAGAAGGGAGGAGAAAATATTCTTCTCCAAAATGTCCATGTGTGACATTTTTTCCTTTTTTTTTGTTTTGTTTAATTCATTTGAATTTTTGAAAGCTTCTTGCCACATGTACGCTTTTTATTCGTCCACATATGTCACGTCAACCACCATCGTCAGCTACCACGTCATCGCCACATCAGTCGTCGCCACGTCAGCACAGTGTCAGTGCCTTATTAGTTTCCCTTTCAAACTTCTTTTGCTCATATCTCCTTCGTTTGAGCTCTGATTTGAGCAATTCAAATTGCCTTCTACTCGTCTCTTCGAGCTCTACAAGATAGACCCTTTGAAATACTAAAAAGATTAGTACAAAAATTTGAGTTTGTTATCATCAAAATATTTAGTTTGATTGAAGCCTTAAAGCTAACAGGTGGAGCAACGCACGATAACAAACATCAACTCTTGATTTTGCAAGGAGAGACGCGCAACGACGAATGACAACTCTTGATTTGGTAAAGAAGCACGTGACGACGAACGAAATTTCTTGACTTGGCAGAGCGAGACACACGCTAACGAAAGAAAACTCCTAATTTGGAAAAGAGACGTGCAACAATAAACGAAATCTTTTAACTTAGCGGAGGGAGACAAGGGACTATGAATGACGACTCCTAATTTGGCGGAGAAAGATGGGCGTCGACGAACAACAACTCCTGATTTGTTGGAGAGAGATGAACAACAACTCCTGATTTGGTAGAGAGAGACGTGTGACGTTAACAACAACTCTTGATTTGGCGGAGAAACGCGATAACTCCTAACTTGGTGGAGAGAGATGCGGTGATGAGCGAACTTTTGAACTTGACAACCGTTACGCGATCCTCGAACTGATGGGATTGAATCCCACAACGAAAGCGATGTGAATCACATTGCCCCGTTGTGTTACGCGATCCTCGAAATGATGCGATTGAATCCCACAACAGAAGCGATGTGAATCACATTGCCCCGTTGTGTTACATGAATTCTACTCAAAATTAAACATACATCACATGTAATTGATAACTCGTCATAGGAGAGTTATTTTACTAGAATTTTAGTGCTTAATCTACTTGAATTGCATATAATTTGTTGAGCCTCATGTTATTTTATTCATAAATGGTGAGTGTTAGCTTTAAAATCTTAAATCTAAGCATTAGGTTCAAAAAAATTAACTTTGATGTTTTTTAATCGGTTGGTCGGGGTCGATTTTTTACCCCAATCGACCCCCGTCGGTCGGTTCGACCGACCTTTTTTTTTAAACTGACCAAAACCGACCGGCCGACCGATCGGTTCGTTCGATCGATTTTATCGGTTTTATATATTTTTAAATATTTAATTATTTAATAATTTATAATTATTATTTGATTATTATTTAATATATTTTGCAAAAATCTTTATAGTTCTTATTTTTAATTATTATTATTATTATTATTATTTTATATATATATATAGGGTAATTCTATCGGGTAGCAAATTAGAGTAAATTATTTGCAAATATAATAATTTTTAAAAAGATTTGTAAATATAGTAAATCTTTTAAATAAAGCTTTGTTGTTCTCTTTTTACCCTTATAGTTGCATATGAGAGTGAAAAAATGATCACCCAAAGGATGTGGTTTTTTTTAATGTCTCCAAACACTCTCGCATGGGATTTTTTTTTATTTTTTTTACATTTTTTATTTTCTTTTAATTTTCTTTGCCTTCTTCTTCTCCTCCTCCTCTTTCCACATAAGGCCTTCTGCATTTTCTTCATACACATATTTTTTCATTCTAACTTTTTATGCAGTTTAGAAATTTTATGATCATAACATTACTTAAATTTTCTTGAAAATTGCAATTAACAAAAAAAAAATATTGTACTATATGTTATAGGTCGCGAGAGATTAAAACCTATAACAATTTTATCACTGATATATTAATAAGAAATCATCAAATGACGATAGAGAAATAAACGAAATAAAAGGATGAAATATTAACTGAAAAATATAACTTGATAGAATGTGTAATTAAAAAACACTTTTACATTTGTACAAAGTTCTATATAAATGATTAATCTTTAATGAAAAGCCTTCAATTTAACACTTGCCAAGTTTCTAAATTATTGAATTTGAGACTTTGAAATAAGTTTCGTCCGATAATCCAAAAATTCATCTATCTCAATTTAGTCATTTAATTCTAAAAAACACTCCAAAAGATGAAATTAGTCGAATCTGAAAACGTGTGGTGTTACCCAAGAAGTCTATCAATGATAGTGATAGACTTCAACAAACACAAATAAACAACAACAAACAAGAAGTCTATCAGTGATAATGATAGACTTTTATCACTGATAGACTTCAATCAATATTGATAAAATACACCAAGCAAAAAGTCTATTAGTAATAAGGATAGACTTCAATAATACCAATAAACAAAGAACAAACAAGAAGTCTATCAGTGTTAGTGATATACTTCAATCAACACTGATAAACAACACCAAATAAGAAGTTTATCACTTATAGTGATAACCTTCTATCATTGATAAACTTCAATCATCACAGATAAACAATACCAAACAAGAAGTCTATCAGTGAAAGTAATAGACTTCTATCACTAATAGACTTCAATAAACACAGATACACAACAACAAACAAGAAGCCTATCAGTGTTAGTGAAGTGAGATCCTTCTGTCATTGATAGATTTCAATCAACACAAATAAGCAATATCAAACAAGAAGTCTATCAGCGATAGTGATAGGTTTATATCATAGGTTTCTATCACTGATAGACTTTAATCAACATTAAACATTGATAAACAACGCCAAGCAAAAAGTTCTATCAGTCACCAAATAAGAAGTCTATTAGTGAGAGAGATAGATTTCAATCAACATAGATAGACAATACCAATTAAGAAGTCTATCAGTGATAGTGATAAACTTCTATCACTGATAGACTTCAATCAACACAGATAAACAATACCAAACATGAAGTCTAACAACGATAATGATAGACTTCTATCACAGATAGATTTCAATAGAAGAAATAAATAATATAAATAAAAGTCTATCGGTGATAGTGATAGACTTCTATCACTGATAGACTCCAATCAAAACAGATAAACAACACATATATAACTTATAAGTCTATTAGTGATAACGATATACTCCTATCATTTATAGACTCTAATAAGAAGAGATAAAAACAACACAAATAAAAGTTTGTCGATGATAGTGATAGATTTCTATCATTGATTGATTCCAATCAGAACAGATAAAACAACACATATAGAACTCTATTGGTGATAGTGATAAACTTTTATTATTGATAGACTCCAATCAGAAGAGATAAAACAACAAAAATAGAAATCTATGGGCGATGGTGATAGACTTTTATCATTTGTAGACTTCAATCAGAATGGATAAAAATCTCAAACAATAAGTCTATCAGTGATAGTGATAGACTTCTATTATTGATAGACTTCAATCAGAAGAGACAAGAATCTCAACGAAAAAGTCTATCAGTGATAGTGATAAATTTCTATCACCGATAAACTTCAATCTGAACAGATACGAAATCACAAATAAGAAGTCTATCAGTGATAGTGATAATGATAGTAATAGACTTCTATCATTGATAGATTTCAATCAAAATAAATAAATAATCCAACCAAGAAGTCTATCAGTGACAGACTTCGATAGACTTCTATCAGTGATAGACTTCTATCATTGATATGGGTTGTGGGTTTTTGTTTTGTAATTTAAATGGGTTGAGCAACCAAATTTGCTATATTTGAATTTTGCAATATTTTTTTACAATTTGCTATATGTGCTATTTTTTACCCTCATTTTGCTATATGGATTGCCCCATATATATATATATTAAAAAAAATCAGTCGGTTTTGTCAAGGCCCTGATCGAAAAGCCACAAAACTGACCGACCGCCATCGGTTCGATTGGTTTCGGTCGGTCGAGTCGGCTTTCGGTCTTTTTTTGCTCACCCCTAATATATGGACAAAATTCGTTAGTACCTCGTTTTAAAAATACCTTTGAACTTTCACATTAATACCTTAACCTTAAAAAAAAGTTAAAAAATACACTTCCATTATATATGGATGAAAATTGTTTATGTATACCTAATTACCCGATCCTTCTTCTATTTCATTCTTCTCCTGATTTACTTCAATTTATGGTCTAACACTTCATGAATTTTTTCTATTTTTTTCTCTTTCTTTTTCAATACCCTCTTACTTTTTTCTTCCATTTTAAAACTTCCTTCATTTCTTCTATCTTCTTAAATATTATAACTTTTAAAGAGACAGGAAAAGTTTTCACTTATTTCTAAGTATGCCCAAATATATATATAAGAAATTTTAACACCCAAATAGTAAATGTCTTTGAAGTTATTTTGAGTTAAAAAAGAACCAATTTGAAAGCAACGATGCCCTCATTTTTTTAATAGATACTCTCATTTTCCTCAATTTGTCCAATTCTCAATCATGGAAAACTTTGTTACTGACCACAATAAATAGATTAATTTGAATTGCAAAAGAAATTAATAAAATCTTCATCCACTACAAATTTTGTAATGCTTATGTTTTCTTCTTTTCCCTCCTACTAGATGTCCTCAAAATTATGACCTAAATTCTCAACATACTAACGTATAGCCATGTTAAAGTACTTAAAGTCCTAAGATCCTTTTGGTGGTTCAATTATTCTCCTTTCTTCTTCCTATAGTCTATATACCTTGATTAAAGGAGTAATTTTAGAGATTGAAAAATGGAAGAAGAGAATGAAGAAGGTATTAAAAAAGAATGGAAAAAAGAGAGAAAGAACCAGAGAAGTGTTAGGTCATAGATTGAAGCAAGTCAAAACGGAGGAAATGAAGTGTAGATAAATATTTTTCGTCCATATACTAATGATAAGGACATTTTTAATTTTTTTTTATATGGTTAAGGATTAATTAATACAACTTTTGAAAGTTCAGAGTGTTTTAAAACGAGGTACTAATAATTTCAATCCATATACTAACAGTGTTTTTAACTTTTTTCGAAAGTTCAAAGATATTAATGAAATTTTTAAAAGTTGAAGAATATTTTTGAAACAAATACAAAGTTGAGGGGCATTTTCTATAATTTAATTTATAATGGTGACTTTTTATTTTTTATTTTTTCTTTTTTTTTGGCCTCAAATGGCGTAATGCCTTTTAAAACAAAAAATAAATAATTGTGTAATCTTATGTTGTACAAATTCTATCGAAGGTACGTGATCAAACGAAAATTAAACGTTATCCAAATCTACAGAGTTTTTCTTCAAAATTATTTGAATCAAACGGCACCCAGCAACGAAATGGTGATTTAATGAGATCAAATGGAAGTGAATTGCTGCGAAATGGTCCTTTCCCCAAATCTTAGGTAAGCCCGTGAGAATAATTTTCTGAAGCAATTGCGTTGATCTTTTTCTTAGGTAAGCTCGGAAATGACATCTGATTCATCTCCTTAATGCCATTTACTACCTTGTCTTCGTATTATTGCCACTCTCCAAATCCTATTATACTTTCCTAATCAATCGGACCAGAAAAATTCAGCGATTGAGGGATGGTTGTTTGCTTTTGCTATCATTTGGCATTGGGACTTTCCATGGCGACAAAACCCTTTGTCACCAGGGCCGAGCTGCCCATCGCGCCCGATCTCAACGCCGACCGATCAATTTTTCATCGTGGGTCGTCTTCTTTCTCTTCCTCTTCCGGCCGTCGCGATCTGGTTTTCGTTGTTAATCCTCGCGGTTCGTTTCTTCGTCCCTAAATTTTCAGTTTCGTTGTTGGAAAGAGAAAAATTGTTGAGAAATGGGAACTTTAGGATGTGGGTTTGTTGTATTTTGTGGAAATTGAAGACTTCAATGCCTTGAATTTATCGGAAGTTTTCTTGAGATTGTATTTTTATTTTATTTTATTTTTTTTGTGCTTTGAAGTTATCGTGTTGTTGGGTGATTTCTAGTTATGGATTTTCTCACGTTATAGCAATTATTCAGGTGCCAATGGCAAGACGGTGAAGGAATGGAAGAAGCTCGTTCCATATCTACGAACTCGCCTTGGTGAACATTATAATGTGATATATTTTTTTCTCTCTATATGGAGCTTAGCTATCTCTATTGACGTCTAACTAGCGTATTGGAATAAATGATTTGCCAAAGAAATACTAGATTCGTAGACTTTGGGGATATTTGGGAGCTATTTTCAAAACTATTTTCTGTTTTTATGAGAGCGGAAGTTTAGTTGGACATGTTTGTAAATTGGTATCTGTTTCTCAAGAGTTGTTTGCCATATGTTCTATCTATTGGTTGGCCTGTTTCTCATAGTCATTGAATTTGTTCTCCCTTCAAACGTCATGAAGAGCTGGGCTTGGCATCGTTTTAAAAGAGAGTATTATTAAATTTTTAAAGGGATCACAAATATGTGCTTGCTTGGTCTTAGACTGAGTGGTCTGGTTTTAGTACTGAACAAGTATTTCTTTCCTTACATACAACTCACACAGAGTATCCAACAACCACCATTTTGACTGAACAACCATGTGATTATAATTAAAACCAATCAATCTTACAAGTGCTTTGGTCTACATGGATCACATCTTCAATGACAAAGGAAACCCTTTTCATAGCTTTGTGGATAATATATACTTTTTAGATCTCTCTTGTTGTAAAAAGTTTTCTTATTTTCATGGTTACAGTCTATCCTATCTTTTGGCCAATTGGAGGTCCTCTTTGTAGCCTCCAAAGTGTTGGGTTTGCACCCCTCACTTGTATTTTTTATCTCATCAATGAAATGCTAGAAAGTTTCTCATTACAAAAAAAGAAAAAAAAAAGTGTCTTATATTATCCTAGGAAATTTTGCATCTTATTTATACATTTCCACTAATCTACTTTTTTTTTTTTTTTTAATGACATATAATTTACTTTTATTGAAATTTCGAACTGGTTGACGATTCTTGTCTTCACATTTTTTTAATTACTTTTTACTTATTTTTCCAAATTTTAGTGAGGAGCGTAGATAATCTGTGAGACCCCAGTTATGCACACATATGCAGGGAAGGGTAAAAAAGGGAATTTACAGAATTCAGTTAGTTAGTGCGCGCGTATAACTTGGTTTGTACAACTTTTTTGTGCAGGAGTGTATGAAAGGTAGCGGGGGGTGGTAGGAAGGTTTATGCTATTTTGTGGTTTGTTTTGGTTGTGTAGGAGAGATTCCTAGCACTCTCAAAATTGTTGGTTGTTCTTGTGTGTTTTCCCTGGCTGTTCTCCTTATTGTGGAATTGATAGCTCGCTGTTTCAGTTGTTTGATTGTTTTGAGTAATTTGCAGGCGAAGTTGGGTTAGATACCTAACATAATCATAATAGCTCTTTATTGTGTTACTATGGAGTATAAGCGAATGGTTCCATGTGCACTAATGTGTGTAGGATAAAAATTAACTTCCAACTCAACAAATCATTGAGTTAATAAAAATAATATGATTTTGATATTTGTTGTATTATTATTGGTTTCCTATCTATGGGTCACTTGGGTCATATTTAAATCAATAGGTTGAAATTTTTTTCACTTTGTGGACAGATCTGTGAATCTTTGACGTCAGTTCCTTGTCATGCTATTGATATAACGAGGGAGGTTAGTATGGATTCTTTCTTTGTAGGACTTCAAATACTTAGTATCAACCTTTTTGTTGACTTAATGAGCTACAGGCAATTCGGGAAGGTGCTGATGCCGTGATTGCTGTAGGAGGAGACGGAACTTTTCATGAGGTATGAATTGTGTATCGTCATGAGAATTAGTTCTGTTAGTTTGATTTTCAATGCTTCACTGGCTCAGGCTTGGTTTTTGAAATTTCCTTTTCATTTTGTCGGTTTTGGTTTCGATTCAGCCAGAAAACCAAGCCAAACTGCCTGGTAAATTGAATGATGTGATTAGTATATGACCAGTGTTTCCTTGTACTTCTTTTGGACTTCAATGACTGAGCTTTTTAAAGATATTATTTGTTCTATTTTTTGTTTCCTTTAGTGTTGCTTGTTAAGTAAGACGTCTGCTTGTAATACACTTTTTGGAGTTTTCTCCATTTCATTCCTGAATGAAATTGTTTCTTATATCAAAAAAAAAAAAAGAGTAAGACTCTTCTCCTACTACTTAATAATGATTGGTTATCAAAGTATGTTTTCTTTAAAAAATAACCTTTTAACTTTGCTTTGATTTTAGCAACCCTCATGTATTGTCCATTATATATAAGCAAGAATTCTGTAGGCTTTTAGTAAAAGTTTCTAGGATTTTGGATTTGGTTATATATGTTTGTCTTGATGGATGAGGGGGTTAATCTGCCTTCTGATTGACAGGTGGTTAATGGCTTCTTTTGGGCTGGAAAACCTGTTGTTAATAATGATAGAGAAGCTCGTAAATCAACAGCACTCGGTGTAAGAGATTGTTCTGTAGTTACAATCTTAAGCTGTCTATTTCCATTATCTACCTTAACTTCTAGCTTATCATTCTGTGACTGGTTCAGATTATTTTCGTGAACTCATGCTATTGAATTGTCGTACTATGAAATTATTGTACCTCCTTGCAGCTTATTCCCTTGGGGACTGGTTCAGATTTTGCGAGAACATTTGGTTGGTAAGTGGATGTTACTGCATTGTGTTTTTGAACGATGTGACAGCTTACTTTAAATTACCACTTCCTCCATGCGGTTAAGCAAACTGGGTCAACATCTCTTAATTAGGAATAACAATCCTTTAGAAGCTGTTGACCGTATAGCTAAAGGTATCCTTGTTTCACTTTTTTCATCCTCTCTTTGGTTTCTGTTGATGAAGTACCTTAGCTGGCTTTATTTGTTCGTACAAAAATTGCATTAGCATTGTTAGTTCATAAAAGATATTTTCGGCAGGGTTGAGGTCCCGAATTGATGTTGGAGTTGTCAATGAAGAAAATGGAAACTATCATTACTTTGCAAACGTTGCAGACATTCATTTGTAAGGTTAATCTAAACAATATCATTGATGCTAATTGATGAACTATGCTGATTCAGGACATATAATTATTATATTACACGATCCTTTTGCAGGAGTGCGAAGGCTGGGTTTTATGCTGCAAGATATAAGAGGTTTGGAAACATATGCTATGTGATTGGTGCTTTGCAAGGCTTTATAGGACACAAAAATAAAGACCTTAAGATTAAGGTCAGCATATAAAAGAAACTCTTGGTATTTTTTAATGTGTTTTGTACAATAACAGTGGTGCCTTGAGGTGGTTTCAAAATGTCGAGCACTTTGAGGGAAAGAAAAAGAGAGAGCATTGTTACCATCACGATTTCATTTCATTTCTGTAGAATGCAATAACTTACAGGTTGACAACGGTGAATGGGAGTTATATCCGCAAGTAACTTCCTTGTGCATTGGAAATGCTAAATACTTTGGTGGTGGTATGAAAATCGTGCCAAACGCTGATCCTTCCAACGGAAATCTAGAGGTAGAATTTATTTCCATGGGAGTTTATTTGATTTCACTATTTACTATTTCCTTCATTGTCTCATTGATTTGTGTGATACTTGCCCTTCTTTTTCATTACAGATAGTAATTCTTCAGGATTTCAAGTGGTATGACTTTATCCTGAAGTTGCATAAAATATACAATGGGACACATTTGACAGTGAAAAACGTATCATCAAGAAGGCCAGTCATCTCTTTTAAGCATTATGATGTGTTTAGATTTTCCATTTTGTGTTTCAATTTTCATTCTCCAACATTTGTATTATGCTGAAGACTTGGGTGAATGTGAAGAAACTATAACTGAACTGGAATTGTATGGAGAATTTGTTGCTTTTGCTTGAGAAAAGCTTTCATTCAAACTCATTGGAGATGTTTTATTCACCTAGCAGGGAAGCCATAAGAAAAGTAATATTGGTAAAAGTTTCTAGCATTCTGATGTTAACCTCCACCAAAATTAGAAAGCTTTTATGGCTATCATGTTTTCCTTGTTAAAATCTTTAAGCGCATTGATGAACTCGGTTAAAAAATTTTGATTGATAGCATCGTATGAATAAATGACTGAGCATGATTTCGGATTTCCAATTTCAGCTCCCTTTATTTGAAATACATTAGTTTGAATGGTGTTCTTGCTGCTTCTGGACATGTTTATCTGCAACTATCATCAGTTTATCATTTTGTTTTTCAAGCAGTGTTCATTCAATCGAGGTTGAAGAAGTTTCGAGCAGTGGCAGTGTTTACGTTCAAGCTGATGGGGAACACTTGGGGTTTCTTCCTAGGAAATTCCATATCCTACCAGCTGCCATTGAAATGATCTGTTGAATGTGAGCTTCCTTTTGCAGAGAGAGAAAACAATAAGCAGTGGCAGCCTTTTTCTCAAGGGATTACTCTCAAATTTGAATGGACAAAGTTGGTTGCAGTTTTGCTTTTGATGTATTTGCTACAGTTCCTCAAGGGCATTTTCTGGTTTTGTTGCTCTTGTAAATGGCATTTTGCTTGAGCTTGATAGTTTCATTGTTCTTAATGTTTGTATGCCCCAAAAAAAAAAAAAAAAAATCAGTACAAAGTTTCTGTTGTAATTTGGTAATATCTCGCTATATGAACTTACATTAGAGCTAGTTTCTGTAAGGTATGACCCTTTCAAAGAAATGTTTTTTCTGGAAATAATTGGATTATTATATATTCTTCAGCCAATTCAGTCTCTCCAAGAACTTTCTCTTCTTTACTATACTTTCTGCTGTGATGTCCTTCCCTAACCCACGTTAGGACTGAGTACTATGGTCAAAGAGTCTCGAAACATGGATAAATTATTCAATGAGGCCGCTACGATGTGATTGTCTCATAATAATCGAATTTTCATGCTTCCTAATAATCTTTGGATATTAGATCGAAGTACTTATCTCTTTTCATCCAACGGTGAAAAATTGTTGGCTACATTGTGGCGAGCTCACCAAATAATTTCTCCGAGAAATGAGCCATTAATTCCGACATAACTATTGAGCTCCCTTAAATAATAACTCCTGTGAGAAAATTTCTAGCACTATCATATAATGGAAAATTTTTCATTGAATTTCAATTTACGGATACAAATTACTTCTTAAAAAATGTCTTTAAATTTAAAGTTCAGCCTCAAATTTTCAAAATTATGTCAAATAGATCCCTAACTTTAAAAAATATTAAATATTTTTTATCTTCTAATTTTGTATTTTATAAATTCCTTATCCATTGTACTTTTTTAAAAATCATGAACTTTTGGACACAAAATTGAAAGATTAAGGTCGGGTAACAATTTGATTTTTAGATTTTAATTTAAAAAAAAATGTGTAAATACTAGTTCCACCTATAAATTTTCTAATTTTGTAAAAAAATGTGTTTTTGAAATTTGGTTAATAATTCTAGTGTTTTCCTAAGAAAGATGAAACTCATTGTTGTTGCATGAATTTGTGACCATGCAAAACTGCAAGTCTACGGTGTTAAATTAGTATAGTTGTTAAGTGCAAGTATCGTTTGCGGGAATGAATTTTCTAGATCAATTAATTACCACGAATAATAACATCCAGTTTTATTTAGAGAAAATAAGTTTTAGAGAATGATGACAAATAAAATAATTAAACTGATTGAACTATAAAGGAGAGAAAACTTGGGGAATTGATTTCACCATTAAACTAATGTTTTAGTTAATTAATTCAATATTGATTAAACATCTCACGGAGTAAGGAATTTTAAAAAAACCAAAAGACTTTCTAAAGCTCAATTGGAATGCATACAATTTTATAAGTCTAACATATTTGTATAACCTTTAATAAAATAGTATTGTGTTAAATTAATTCTTATAATGCTTTTGAAACAACTCTTCATTTTCATGCCAGGATTTACAATTTGACATGCAATTATTTGCTCTATTTTCAATTAATTCTTTTACAAACAACAATTAAAGCCAATAAATCAAGTAGACTTTGGCCAAAAGAGTACTAGCATTAAATACATAAAAACAAATATGTAATAATATGATGTAAAAATGAAATCAAGAACCTAACAAAAACATTAAGCCTAATGGCTACATCAATCCCCTAGATAAAAGCCTAGCCATTAATTACCACAAAACTAAAATCTAGGCTTAATACAAAATCCGTAACACATGAAATACAAACTACAAAGGAGAGAGGAAAAATTCTAAATCTCCTGTCGATCCTCGTTCCTAATGCGCGTCACGATCTCGAACTTTGAACTCTCGTTCTCCACCTCCAAGGATATGCTTCAACTTCCAAAATAGAGTAGATTTCGAAGTTAGGGTTTTTGATCTCCAAGATGACTCCTGATGTGTAAAATAATATTGCAATATCGCAAGTGTACATGTCAAGTTTTAATATAGTGATTTTGAGCTCAGAGTATCGTCCTCATGAATGGTTTTCTAGATTGATTAACTACCAAGATACTAATTCTTAATTTTATCTAAAATAATAGAAATTGGAATAAAGATGAAAATAAAGATAGAAAAACAAATATACAAGTGGTGACACAAATATGATAAAATTGTTAGGGGAATTGATTTCACAAGTCAATTCCTTAATTAGCACATGCAATTGACTATGGTTGTGAGATTATAAACAAGAAGTTAAAGACATTCAAAAGAACTCTCTCGAGCTCCAATTATTCTCATGCATAGCGATAAATCATAAAGTTACCTTATGAATTTTAAAAGCATGCATGACATTAAGCTACTTCTTAAAACGTTTCCCAAAGAATCCAAGTCACTCATGTGCCCAGATTTACTAAGGGTCTTGGTTACTATGCTCTAATCTAAGTCTATTCTCTCGAAATCAACAAATCATGCTAAACTTGGCCAAAGAAAAGCAAGCATTTAAGAATTGCCAAAAATAAAGCAACACAAACATAAGTTCAATACAGTAACTAAAACACGTTCATATCAAGCTACATCAATCCCCTAACTATGGAAATTAGCTAATCATAATCATCATAAAAGCATGCTAATCCCATAAAAGAGTCTATAAACTAAGCTACAAACTAAAAGAAAGAAGAAAGAAAACTCGTCGGTAAAGATGTCAGTCCCTCGTTTCCGAGCTCCCGTCACGATCTCGAGCCTCCACTCACGTACTTGGCCCTCGAAAAATAGTCTTCTGCTCCTTTTAGAGTGTGTAATTCGAAATTAGGTTTAAAATCTATCAAATTTGGCTCCCTCTCCAATGTGTACAAAGAGATGTATTTATAAGTGTAATCGAAACGACGTTGCAACCCCAAGGACGACGTTGCAACGTTGTGCCCTAGGCGGCAAATAAAAAAGGAAATATCGAGCGGCGTTGCAATGCTATCACCTAACGTGCGCGCCCCTTATCGATTCGACATTGCGACGCTACAAAGCAGCGTTGCAACGCCGTCACTACGGTTTCTCTATGCCAAATGTATGCAAATGTGGCGTTGCGACGCCATGGCCTCTGGTCAACTTGCTTGATTTGGTCTTTTTGATCAACTTGCTTCTGAAGGGAATGGAATCCCGTGCGAAAGCGAACGATCGCCTTTACTCTCAATTGTGTGACATAGAAAATACTCAAGATAGAAATCTAACTAAGCATGCTTCTTGAAGACATAGAAGGACTAGTAATTTACCTTTGAAGACCGGTTCTTCAAGTTGTTCCTCGTCGTCTACGAGCTCATCTTCTCTACGATCAAATCCTCGAACACCGCCAAAAGACCTTCTCGGTTTTTCTCTAGGAGAGAGAGAGAGGTGAAATCTCCTTTTTGAATTAGACATGTTATTTATGAGAGATTTAGAGAGAACTCTTGTGTTTGCCTAAGATGCAAAACTACACAAATGGTTCAAATGTTCTAAAATGCATCCAAAAGGATGCTTTTATAGGCAATGTGGGTGGAGACAAATTCTCCACCCATTTTGCCACTAACTCCACATATTATGCACAAAAGCATAATATAAGGTATCAAATACCTTATTATGTGAATCATATTCACATAATGTGGAGAAATTGAATTTTAAAATTCAATTTCATGTCTCTCAAATTATTTCCTCAATATATGCCTTAATTCCATAATTAGACAAATTAGGTTCATTATGAATCAAATTCACATTGAACTACATATTATGTCAATTATATCATATATAATTGACATAATTCCCTAAATTGAACTTGAACACTTCAAATTCATCCCAAAACTTTATACCCTCTATTAATTCCATGTTGAACCAACCGAGGGACCTAATGGACCTACAGATCATGAGCTCCAATGATACGAGATTGACTAATCAAACTCATTGATCTCGTCAATCAACATTCGTTAACTACGAGTCACTCCACTAAATACTCGTAGCTGCACTCTCCTCCCTGTAGGACAAGTTGTGTCCATTGATTTAACCAATGCCCGTGAATCAACCCTTCACAGGTCGTTCGTAGTCACAGTTGGGTCAAATTACCGTTTTACTCTTGTGACTAATTCTTGTACCTTAAGCACCACTGATCCTCTAATGAACAACAAGTTTATGGTCCGACCATAAACATTATCCCTCTCATGCCAGTAAGAGGGAGGGGTCCCGTTGTTCAAGACCTGGATTCAACTCTTAAGGGAACAACTTATCTAGTTACCCTAGAACGAGAACGAGTGAATTCCTTCTCGCGAAGATGAGTCCCTAGCTCCCTACAAGTTTTCATCCCTGAGAAGGTAGGCATATTGAGTCGGCGACTCTGGTCACTCTCACCCGTACTAGTAAAAGGATAAACCCCCGCAGACAGGAGTTCGCAACTCGCTCAAGATTCAGGTTGAGTCACTATTGATCATCTTTTGAATTATTGGGCCTAACCTATCAACGGTGTTACTAGATTGGTCTAACAATTCTTGGTCCAGTCTTGTACAAACTCTTTGCACAGGATGCCCTCACCGCATGTCAACTACATGAACAAGTTGGATCGCCTCGTTTGTATCAAATACAAAGTAGTCTGCATCCATAGTTTCACCAGGATGAGGTTCCCAACCTCATCCATCTACTATAGACCATTTGGGTCACAAGCTTGAACTTGATCCTAGATATGTGTCAACTACACACACTTCAAAGTTGTCTAAATGTGACACTAGAGCTTAGTTTATTGGATTTAAGTTTGTAATTGCGAGAATACGAGATTGAAGGAAAAAATAACAACTTTATTCATTTTCTCAAATAATTACAAATACACGAGTTTAGGGCATAAATCCCAACAGCTTCAACTCTTTAGCTCCATTAGCCTTGATTTGAACTCGAAAACTCCAATATATCTCCACTTGACCTGTAAATGCTCTTAACCTGAAATTCAATGATTTAAACACGTGAAAGTCCTAAAATTATCATAAAAACTAGCAAAATACAAGCCTAATGATAGCACATTTTGTGTGCTATCAAATACCCTCAAACTTAAACTTTTGCTAGTCCCGAGCAAAAATAGAGATAAACCATAAAAGATCTTTCTTATGCATACATCAGACTCAAGCCTCAGAGATTTAAAAGGAAAACTTCAGCAATTGCGGGAAACAATCAAACACCCTTTCTCTCGAAGTTACGGGGCTATTTTGTCGAGTTCCTTAGAGAGAGTTGTCTCGCGCCCCTAGGTATTCTCTACCTACCCACATGTGTCGGTTTCTCTTTTGTTGAAGGTCGTTCGAGCTTTTCCTGGGAGTATAGCATGGGTTACTTTAGCGTCGTAGCACCTGGTACTCGAACATTGGCTCGAGGTATTTTCTCTACCCCTTCTTACCCTGAAAAAGTAGGGACACCTTGCGTCCTTGAACCGATAACCATCTTTCGGCTAACCTAGCCTCCTCCGTCCCTCGAGACCAACAAGGGGTAGTACAGGAATATTCACATGTTGTCCATCGACTACGCCTTTCGGCCTGATCTTAGGCCCTGACTCACCCTCCGTGGACGAACCTTGCGGAGGAACCCTTAGGTTTTCGAGGCATTAGATTCTTCAACAAGCAATTTAAAATTTTTCCTAAGTATCCCTACGTGTGTGTGATTAGCTTTCTTTCCCTTCATCCTTACTAGCCGGGAACAACTTTACCAAGTTCTCCATTCAACTTCTCCTACACTGGCCATAAGTCCTAATCTATAAGTCTCCCCACAATCAGGAAACAAACAACTCTTTTCAGCACTATATTTTTTTTCAACACACTTTTCTTTTTTTATATAAGTAAGGACACTAGCTTTCACACATCCACTGCAGGGACCGTTATCCAGAGCACTCGCTCAATGAGTGACCTAACTGATCACAGTGAAGGTAGCTCTTTTTGTCCTCGACTCTTTTAAGCACAATTCACGAACACAGATAACCAAGATATATTTTTTTCATTAAGCACAACATTTCAGATCATATAAATAATATTGTCATTCATCTTATCATGCAGTTTAACTCTCAAATCAGTCCTTACTTCTATCGAGGTGACATCAAACTTATAAACCTGATAACTCTATTCTAAGCATTCAAAACTACAGGAATAAAGGCTACGTGCATAAACATTGCAGGAAAAACTCAAGAAAATTTTAAGTTTACTCAGATTCATATTATGCTCTTAAGTTTCAACAGAATCACAAAATTTTCAATTAAATCTCATCTTAGGTCATCTTAATCATACTTATGCATAAGATCAATCAACAATTCAGCATATACTCAAGACTACTATAATAAGTAAACAACACATCTCACCCCCAAACTTAAACTAAACATTGTCCTTAATGTTTGCAAAATAAGCTAAAAAAAAGTAAGAAGGGTAAGAGTGAGCAATATTGTCCTGAGTAATGAAGATCTTCATTTTCTTTTTGAATTCCTTGGACGACCAAGTCACGAGAGATAAAATACTTCAAAACGGGAGCATGGATTTAACGAGGGACAACATCAATGACAACCTAACAAACAAAACAAAGCAAACTAAGAACTAAACAAACAAACAAAACAAACTAAAGATAAAACAGAATGAAATGAAATGTAAAGTTTGGGTTGCTCCCAAGAAGCACTTTCCTTAACGTCTTTAGCTAGACTGAATCTCAAGGTGATTTCTATCAGTTCTTGCAGCTCCTTTTTCTTTTCTTCACTTACCTGCTCTACAAAATTACTCAAGAGAACATCAACAGATCAAAAGTTAAATGATTCAATTTCTTATCTTTGATGAATAACCTTACTTGTTTCCCTAGGTCCATCTTAGTGTCCCTAGGGAATTTACCTTTCTGAAGGGTATGGATTGTTGTACCCATTTGGTTGATCCGAGTTTCAATATTTTTTATGGAAGCTCCTTGACTGCTCACTACACCACTCAGACTGGTGAGTGCATTCTCCAGGTGGTTTGACCTATTTCTAGATTCGGTGATGAAGGAGTTTACCGTTTCCTCTAGGGATGGGTTCCTCTCAGATTGGTAGGAATTAGAAGCATAACTTGAAGGAGGATTCAACATATTTTTTTTTGTTAGCGTAGGAAAAAATTTTATGAGACCTCAAACCTGGGTGATAATATATTGGAATGTTATTCTGATTTTGATTCCCTCCATAGGTGTTGCTCATGTTGTTCAGATAATGTGTCTGCTCCATGTTGGATTCTGTATTGGTCTAGGACCACTGAGAAGTAGCCATAGATCGGGATGTTCCTGCAAGTTTATTCAGGGCATGAGTGAAAGATGTCAGTTAAGATTTAAGACCAGTTACCTCATCTAGCTCATAAATACCAGCTACAAGTCTAGGTTTTTCTCTGTCTGTGGGCCACTGGTAGCTGATAGTTGCCACTTCTTCTAGGAGGGCTCGTGCTCCTGGCACAGTCTTCGCCATGAAAGTCCCTCCAGCAGTGGCATCCAGGATGGTCCTCGTCTGACCTGCAAGTCCATTATAAAACAGTTGAACCTGAAGCGAATTTGGGTATCCATGTTGTGGGCACCTTCTTAACATGTCCTTGTAACGCTCCCATGCCTCGAACAATTGCTCTCCTTCTTGCTTCCTAAAAGTCCCTATCTCAGTCCTCGACTTTGTAACTTTCACAGATGGGAAAAATTTAGTCATGAAGGCTTGGGCTAACTCCTCCCAAGAAGTGATACTTCCTGGTGGGAGGGACCCCAACCATTCTTTAGCTCTACCCTGCAAAGAAAAATGAAAGAGACGTAAGCGAATAGAGTCAGCAGGAATACCATTTAATTTAACTGTACCACATATTTCCAAAAGAAATTGTAAATGGGAGTTATGGTCCTCTATGGCTTGGCTCCTGAAGGCATTCTCCCTAACCATCTGGATTAACCCTGTTTTCAGATCAAATTTATTAGCATTAATGGGTGCATGGACTATTCCAATCTGCTCAGAATTAAATATAGGTTGAAAATACTCCCTGATGGGTTTAGGGTTATTAATTATCTCCTGGTCTGCCATTTGATGAGTTTCAGCTCTGTTTTCCCTTAGAAGTCTTCTGCAGGTCTTTTCAATTTCAGGATCAAAAGGCTGAAGGTCTGCAACTTTATTCTTGGGCATAAACCTTGAGACAACAAAAGGAAAGATAGAAATAAAAGTTAGATAAAAAGAACTAAAACAAGGATGAGAATAAGGAAAACACAAATACTTACAAAAAAAAAAAAAAGAAAAGAAAAACAAAAAAAGGAAACAAAACAAATAAGGAAAGAAACAAAACAAAAAAGGAAAAACAAAACAACAAAAAAGGAAAATATTTACAAAATGGAAAAACAACAAAAAGGACAAAAACAAAACAAAAACTTTAGTCTACAATCTCGAATTCTCTCATAATATTAACCAATCTAAATAATCGTCATTCCCCGACAACGACGCCAAATACTTATTGCGTAAAATAATATTGCAATACCACAAGTCTACGGGTCAAGTTTTAATATAGTGATTTTATTTCAGAATATCATCCTCAGGAATTGTTTTCTAGATTGATTAACTACCAAGATACTAATTCTTAATTTTATCTAAAGCAACAAAAATTGGAATAAAGGTAAAAATAAAGATAGAAAAACAAATATACAAGTGGAGACACGAATATGATAGAATTGTTAGGGGAATTGATTTCACAAGTTAATTACTTAATTAACACATGCAATTGACTATGGTTGTGAGATGATAAACAAGAAGTTAAAGACATTCAAAAGAACTCTCTCGAGCTCCAATGATTCTCATGGATAGTGATAAATCCTAAAGTTACCTTATGAATTTTAAAAGCATGCATAACATTAAGCTACTTCTTAAAACGTTCCCCAAAGAACCCAAGTCACTCTCATGCCCAGATTTACTAAGAGTCTTGGCAACTATGCTCTAATCTAAGTCTATTCTCTCGAAATCAACTTAAACCAACAAATCATGATAAACTTGGCCAAAGAAAAGCAAGCATTTAAGGAAGAATTGCCAAAAATAAAACAACGCAAACATAAGTTCAATACAGTAACTAAAACAAGTTCATAACAAGCTACATCAATCCCCTAACTATGAAAATTAGCTACTCATAATCACCATAAAAACATGCTAATCGCATAAAAGAGTCTATAAACTAAGCTACAAAGTAAAAGAAAGAAGAAAGAAAACTCGTCGGTGAAGATGTCGGTCCCTCGTTCCCGAGCTCCCGTTACGATCTCGAGCCTCCACTCACGTACTTAGCCCCCGAAGAATAGTCTTCTACTCCTTTTAGAGTGTGTATTTCGAACTTAGGTCTAAAATCTATCAAATTTGGCTCCCTCTCCAATGTGTAGAAGAGATGTATTTATAAGTGTAATCGGCACGACGTTGCAACATCGTGCCCTAGGTGAAAAATAAAAAAGGAAATATCAAGCGGTGTTGCAACACTAAGGACAATGTTGCAACGCTGCTACCCTAACGTGTGCGCCCTCTATCGATTCGACATTGTGACGCTGCAAAGCAATGTTGCAACGCCGTCACTACGGCTTCTCTATGCCAAATGTCCTCAAATGTGTCGTTGCGACGCCCAGAATGGCGTTGCAACGCCATGGCCTCGGGTCAACTTGCTTGATTTGGTCCTTTTGATCAACTTGCTTTAACTCTTTAACTCCATTAACCTTGATTTGAACTCGAAAACTCCCCTGTAAATGCCCTTAACCTGAAATTCAATGATTTAAACACGTGAAAACCCTGAAATTATCATAAAAACTAGCAAAATACAAACCTAAGGATAACACATTTTGTGTGCTATCAACTCCTCACATTTGTTAGGTTTTATGCCATAAAATCAGTAGTTTGTAAATTTGTAATTTGTTCCAATTTTATCAATAAAGTGTTATTAAATTTATTCAATAAGGTCTCATTGATTTACATATTAGTTTTCCTTAAAATAACCCTAAATCAAATAAACAAACATCCTAGGCTGTATCAGAGGTCTTGAACTGTATGTGGAGACTTACGAGATCAAAAGCGTTCAAGATACAACCTAAATGGTCTATAGTATAGAGATGAGATTGGGTACTTTATCATGGCAACACTATGGATATGATCCACTTTGTATTTGATACAAACGTAATGATCCAACGTGTTGGTATAGGTGACATGCGAGAGGGGGAATCCTATGTTATGAGTTCACATAAGATCATATTGCAAAATAGTAACCGATAGATGTAACTCCGTTGACTAATTATGTTTCTATTTTCAATAGGATAACCTAGACAACTTAATCTTAAAATTGAGAAAGTTACGAACTCTTGTCTGTGAGAGATTGTCCTTTGACTAGTATGGGTGAGAGTGCCTTGAGTCGTCGACTCAATAAGCCTACCTTCATGGAGAAAAAATAGTGTGGGTAGTTAGGGACTTAACTTTACAAGATGAAATTTACTTCTTCCCAACTTCTGATAAGTAGATGAGTGTTCCCTTAAGTGGTGCATCCGAAACTTGAACAAAGGATCTTACCCTCTCACTGGCCCGAGAGGAGTTTCTATTTATTGGTCGGACCGTAAATAGATTGTTCATTAGAGGAGCATTGGTACTTAAGGTCTTAAATGTAATCCACGGGCAAAATGGTAATTTAATTCAGTTGGTGTTATGAATGCTCGTGAATGACTTGATGTTATTGGTCTATATCCATGGAAAGAAAAATATCTGCAATGAAAAGAGGGCAGTTGTGGGTCTTTAGTGGAGTGTACCTAGGTTGATTAATTGATTAATAAGATTAACCAATTAAATCTTGTATTGTTGGAGTTTTTGAGTTGTAGGTCCATTATGTCCACTTCTAGCTCATAAATTGACCCGTGAGGATGGCATTACAACGCCACCTTGATGTTGTGTATATAAGGGGATAGCGTTGCAACACTGCCTCTAGCATTGCAACACCATCCTTGTAGCGTTGCAACGCTGCTACATGTCTATAAATAGGAACTTTTGTGTTCAAGCAAAGAGAGTCATTTTGGGATATCACAAACCCTAATTTAGATTGGTATACTGTCTAAAGAGCTAGCGAAGGATGTTGGAGAGCCAAGGAGGGGACTCGAGGCTCAGGATTGTGAACTACGTGTCGGAGATGAACGTTGGCAAGCGACTTAAGTTCTTTTCTACTCCCTTTATATTTTTCTTGATTTTAGGATTTGTTGGTAGGTTATGTATTGTAAATTTTTATTTTAGACACTTGTCACCGTTGTACATTTATGAATCTTGTTTATTTGTAATTAAATTGAATATAACCTGCTTTATGCATCTTGATTTAATGTTTTAACCTTAGGCCTAGGTTTTGTATGTTTAACTAGACTTAACTTGAGAGAGTTTAGTTATAGAACATTAGATGCAGGAATAGGTTTGATTTATTTTATGGGAATGAATAAATTAATTCTAGAACCTTAAGCGAATAACTTAATGTCATGTTTAACAATGAAAATAGACTGAAAGATTGATTTATTGTTGTGCATAAGTTCAATTGAGCTTGGAAAAGTCAATTGATGTTTTAGTAATTCGTGGTTGATAATTCTCATTTATGAGAATTATTTAGCATTTAAATTTAGTTATACTTGTGACTTTTATCAATACTATTGGATGAAAAATAGAAATTGGTTGAGTTTATTGACATAAATATTGGAGGACCTATAAATTGAACAAGTGAAAGGAAAATGAAGCAAAAGAAGAATAAACTTCTCACTTATTTCATTTTTGGTTGCAGACTTTGGAGCAGAATGCAAAGGCTATACAATTGCATAACAATTGCATTTTTGACAAATCTAGAAAATACAAAAAACGTAAATTAAGGACTTTAGGAAGAAATTTGCCTACAAAATTAGCAAGAATCTGAGCTATAATTGACCATCAACCAAGAAGAAACCCTAGCATTTAATCCCTATATATTTTAGAGGAGGAATCTGTCAAAAGAGAGCTCAAATTTGGAGAATACTTTCATTTTAAATTTTGGGTTTCTTTTTCATGAAGATTACAGTTTTATTTCAAATTTTCTAATTTTTCTGTATTGTTCTTCTACTCTGCAACGCCTAAGAACCTCTCTCAATTCGACTCCAATGAAAATTTGTAGTTGTAATGAACAATCTTTGTTTGATTGACTTGAAGCCTTTTCATGTAGTTTCGTATACTTCAAGTTCAACCAGTTATTATTGAGGATTTTTATTAAGAGTTGGTTAATTAGAAGTTATTTGTCACTTAATTTAGCCATAGATGATTACTGATTTTTTTGTTCAAATTTGAATACTTTTTCTATTAAAGATTTTCAAGATAGTTTTGTTGTATTAATTTTAGTTGTTGTTCATTTCCCTTACTTCATTTCTGATATGTCAACATTTACTTAAAAAATTAATTTTTTCCTTTAGGTGGTGTTTGGAGCGCATAGTTGAGTTGAGTTGGACAGAGTTAGTTTGTCAGTGAGTTCAGAAGTCTATGTTTGAGGTGTAAAGTTGTGTTGAGTTCAGATGTCCACTTCAAAAAAATAATATATTTCAACATTGATCCTTTTTTTTTTTAAATACCATTCTTTATCTTTCTTTATTTTAGAAATCGACTTTTTCAAAATATAGACAATGTAGCATTGTTTCGTCTTTTTGATATACATTAAACTTCTTTCAATTTATCAAAATCACATATTTCTAGTACACATTGAACTTATTTCAATTGATAGAAATCAAATGTTGTATTCTTTATTGCAAATAGCAATAGATGAATGGAAAAAATACAATGTATTTTTTTCTTCTTTAAACACAAATTGAATTTCTATTAAAATAGAGAAATATAAGGTTTCATTGTCTAAATATATATTAAACTTCTTTGAAACTTACAAATGAGGAACTTATCATGACCTTATTTAATTAATAATAGGGTAGTTTGTTTTAAAATACAATGACCATTATGTTTTATTTTTTAAAAGAAACATTGTTTGTGTTACATTTGTTAGATCACATGAAGATGACAATAAAACGATAATATATTTCAACATTAAGTGAAATATCACAAAATATTAACAGGCTATCAATGACCTATTTACATGATTCACAAAACCTAATTATGGTATCAAGGACCTATTTACCTGATTCACAAATATAATTATCGTTCACAAAATATAAGTAATGACCAACAATGGGTTGAGTTTGTAAGTCCGAAGAAAGATTGTTGGAGCAGAGAGTAAGCCAAACTAAGTACATGTGCATTTCATATTATTTTGAACCATGGGAATGCCATCGGTCGCTGGAAATTATTGTTGGCAATACTCATCAGAGAAGATTTGTTGGTTTCTAGATAAGGTCACTAACGATTGATGTAAATCGACAGACAAGATAGTCGACAGTGGTCGTCAATTGTCGCATATGGTTGTCGATAGTGAAGGTCGTCGGTCGCTGGAGAAGGTCATCAGAGGTGGTTTTCGGTTGCCGAAGATGGTTGTTGATCGCTAAAAATGGTCACGTCGGAGGTAGTTTTTGGTTGTCGAAGATGGTCACTGGTTGCTAGAGATGGTCGTCGGAGGTGGTTTCGATTGTTAGAGAAGACCATTAGAGGTGGTTGTTGGTTACCGAAGAAGGTTGTCGGTTGTTAGAGGAGGTTGTCGATTGTCGAAGGTGGTCACCGATTGCTAGAGATGGTCGTCGGAGGAGGTTTTCGATCGCCGGAGATGGTCATCAATTGTCGGAGATAGTTGTCGAAGGAGGTTACAGATCGCCAGCAATGGTCGTCCATTGTTGAAGAAGCGGTAATAAAATATGTTAATAAAGTTACTGTACAAGTCGACAGAGTTAATATCCTAAGTCAACAGAGTTAAGTTGAGTTAGTTTATTTATGGGCCAAACAGTAAGTTGGGTTTAAAACCAAACTCAACTGAGGGAGCCAAATGCCCTCTTAGTTGAATAACATAACCCATTTTGAAAAGATAAGGAATATACCTATGGGGCTAAGTTGAACTCTAACATTTCTTTTTTGGCTTCAATGGTTTCCTTTGAATTAATCTTATTAATTTTTATTGAGCTAAATTTCCTTAGGGATTCAATTTTGTGAATGCCCTAGAAGAAAGATGTAAGGCTCGATAGCAAAAACAATCTAACTAAAGTGTGAACTTAGTTTGCTTTTGGTGAACGCAATGTTGGGTAAACCCTAGTTGGCCAGCTAGTGTTGCTTATCAAGCTTAAGCTTAATACCAAAAGGGTTAAGTGAAGTGGATGTTGCAAAAACAATGGAAGAAAAGGCTTAGACATAAGTCCTAAGACTTCGATCCTAGACATAGGGTAAGACTCCAAAACCACTAGAGTTGTGTGCCAAATTACCTGAGTTAGAGTAGCCATATAGGTTTAATCACTCAGCCTCCTAAAGATACTTCATAGAAAGACGAATGAGAGTTGAACTCGATTTACTTAGTTCTCGTGTTAGTTAGAATTGCAATTGCATTCTTTCCAAATGAGCATAAACATTCTTGAATCCCTTGTTGGGTTTTATGTCCTAAAACTCACAGTTGTAATTTTGTAATTTGTTCCAATTCTATTAAAAAAATTTATTATCACTATTCATGTAAATGTTGTTGAATTTCATGTAGTTTTCCTTAAATGAACCCTAAATCCAATAAACAAACATCCTAGGTTGTATTTGTTGGGATGTATGCCCTAAACTCGTGTAGTTCGTAACATTTGATGTATATAAATAAAAGTTATTTTTTATCAAACGTTGTATCTCGCATTTCAAACTTAATCCAATAAACTAAGCTCCAGGGTCATACATATGAGATCTTGAACGGTGTGTAGTGGACACAGGTAGAATCACGTTCGAGTAAATGGTTCGAATGGTCTATAGTATATGGATAGGGTTGGGAACCTCATCCTAGTAACACTATGGATGCGACCCACTTTATATTGGATACAAACGAGGCGATCCAACTCGTTCATGTAGTTGACATGCGAGTGGGAGCATCCTGTGCAATAAGATTGTACAAGACCGGACCGTGAATTATTAGACCAACTGATGTAACACTGTTAACAATTTAGGACTAATAAATTCTTAGATGACCATTAGTGACTCGACCTTAATCTTGAGTGAGTTACGAACTCCTGTCTGCGGGGGATTGTCCTTAGACTAGTACGGGTGAGAGTGGGTCTGAGTTGCCAACTCAATACGCCTACCTTCTCAGGGGAAGAACCACGTGGGTAGCTGGGAACTTAACTTCGCAAGAAGAAATTCACTCGTTTCCAAACTAGGGAAACGAGAGAGGTTGTTCCCTTAAGGGTTGACTCAAGGACTTGAAGAACGGGGCCCCACCCTCTCACTAACCCGAGAGGGACGTTGTTTATGGTAGGACCATAAACAAGTTGTTCATTAGAGGAGCAGTGATACTTAAGGTGCAAGAGGTATGCACAGGGGTAAAGCAGTAATTTGACCCAACTATGACTACGAACAATCTGTGAAGGGTTGACTCATGGGTATTGGTTATATCAATGGACACAACTTATCCTACAGTGATGAGAGTGCAGTTACAAGTCTATAATGGAGTGATCCCGTAGTTAATTAGTGTTGATTGACGGGATCAAAGAGTTTGATCAGTTAATCTCAGATCATTGAAACTCATGATCTGTAGGTCCATTAGGTCCCTCGGCTACCTCAATTATGGAATTAATGAGGGTATAAAGTTTGGAATGAATTTGATGTGTTTAAATTCACATAAAGGGTATTTATGTCAATTATATGAGATATAATTGATATAATTTATAGTTTGATGTGAATGAGATTCATATTAAACTATACTATTGCCTAATTATGGATTTATGGTATAGTTAGAGAAATTGATTTGAGAGATGTGAAAAATTGAATGTGATTCAATTTAATTCCACATTATGCAAATGTGATTTGCATAATGAGGATGATGGTACTTTATAATACAAATATGATTTGTATAATATAAGGTTTGACCATTAGTGGGCTAAATGGGTGGAGAATTTCTCTCCACCCTCACCCATTATAAAAGGATGCTTTGAGAAGCATTTTAGACACTTGATTCTCATTTTTTGGATTTCACCTTTCCAAAAAGCTCTCTTCTCTCAAAATTCTCTCTACTACCCAAAACCAAAGGGGAACCCACATTCCTCCCTCATCCACCGGAGAACAACTGAGAAGCCTTGTGGAGGTGTTCGTCTCACTGTTCGGTTCATGGATTCGAGATCAGGATCAAGAGTTCGTAGAGATCGAGAAAGATCGCGGGAGGAGGAAAAAAAAAAAAGAGTTCTTCAAAGGCGAATTGTTGTAACTTTGCCTTTCTCCCTATGCTTAACCTTAGTTGACAAGAGTTGTATGTTAATTTTAAGTAGATTTTATGTAACACAACGATGCATCGCGGTTCACGTCGCTTCCGCTGCGGGATTCAATCCTATCATTTGGTATCAGAGTCGATCTTCATTTTCGTTGTGTTCTGTAATTTACTTAAAATTAGGTTGGTATCTTACTGTTCATGAGATCAATTTTAAGGTTTTCAAATTGAATGTTTCGTTTTTGGCACCTTAGATTTACTTTACAAATTTTGTTGAATTGTTCACTGTAAGGACCCGTTGTTTTGGGCATTTGTTTAGTAAATCGAGCATGTAAGTCTGTGTCGTTCGTGGCAAGGAGTTGTTGTGAAGAACAGAGCAAAAACAAGCTAAGAATAGAAGGTGTTCTGTTCTGTACAGAGCACGACGCGTCGATCGTACGGGTACTGGCTTGTTGCAGGCGTGGCGTTGAGACGCTAGGTGCAACATCTTAACGTCGCTCACGTTACATTGTGAGGTGCGCGATTGCGAGCACAACGTTGAGACACTGTCAACAGCGTCTCAATGTCGTGAGGAGTGGAGGCCTGATGTGCGCGCGTTTCCAACGGTTTGTGTGTGAAGCTGATCGTGGGAAGTTGTAAAAACCGAAATTATTTATTTTTTTTTGTAATTTTGGTTATATTTATTAATTAATATTAATTATTAATAATATATATGATATATTAATTTTAATTAATTTAATTAATGATTTTAGGGGTGCCAATAATGGTTCAATTTTATTATTTTTATTATGCAATTGTTGTATGATATTTATATGCATAATGTATGTCATATAGATTTAAAATCTCACCTTAGGTTAAGCATATTCATGCATCATTTTATATTATAAGAGTTATAATATATAGTTTTGCATAATTTAATTAATATAAGGGTTATATTAATTAATAACAAAGCATTGACATGCATTTTTTTTCATGTGATGAATATGTTATATAGTTTATTATTAATGTGATGAATGATCAAGCACTATAACATAGAAATGCATGTAACCTAAGTTAATTAATTAGTTTTAAATGGTTTAGAACTTGAATTAATTAGACTTAAGTTTCTAGTTCTAATAAGATTGGAATTAGGAAACCAATATGGTTTATGAATGGTGATCAATTAGTAATTTTGTCTAAGGAAGGTTTTGTCTAAAACTGGGGTATTTAAGCTGACAGTAACGAAATACTCCTACCTGAAAACTGATATGGGAGTGAATTTGATCCAGAAATTCATAAATTATATTTTCGTGAGTGGCGTTTATTAAGAGTTAATAAATAAAACTCACATAGACCTAAGTTTAATGAGGAGTTATAGACTTAGGTTAATCCAATATAAAAGTTATATTGGTAGACTTAGGTAAATATTAGCCGATTTATCTAGGTCAATCTCGTTAATCTAAAGTACTTAGTGGGAGGAAATGAAGTGTATATGATACATTGAATTTCCACCTACACTTCTCCTTAAGTTCACACTGTGAGATCCATACTCGGCCTCGTGGCGCAAATGGGAGTGTCCTCCTTCAGATGATATTTGTATGGGTCAATATTCAAGGTGAATGGAGAGAGTACTTATGGTGAGTGGGAGCGGGACTTGTGTTAATGGGACCCACGGTCTCTTCTATCGATTTACACTGTGAGACACTTATGATCCACCTGATAGTTTGGCTTGGAGCAGACAATCCCTTCGGAGGGCTTGATCATGGGCGTCAAAATACCGTGAATACCCAAAAGAGATAGGGTTTCCTTAGTTTATCTTTCAACTTAGTCCTCCCTTCGGTGGATTTTATTATATGGGAACTCTAGAATCTGAACATAGAGGGTTACACTCACGAGAATCATTCAGAATTAATGAGTCCAGACCGAAAAATAGTAGCTAAATGCCTATAGGAATAAGAGTTATTCTGGAATTAGGGTCTGATCGAGATAGTCTCGTCCCAGAGGAGGAGTGATTCTGTCTACCCTTCGGTGGTGGTCATTCTAAACCTTTGGGGCATCATTGCAATTTTAAATGACCTAAGGATCATAGAATAATTTTGCTAAAACATGATTCGATTTTACAAAAGTTTTTGTGAGAAACTAATACAAGGATTGTTTGATTTCAACAAAAATGTCGAGTTCAATAATAACCCTATTAGCCTTCGATAAGTTAACCGGTGACTACTATCAAACGTGAAAAAACAATATAAACACGATTTTGGTAACTGACGACCTTAAGTTCGCGCTCACTGAGGAGTGTCCTCAGGTATCGAGCTCGATCGCAACATGAAGTGTTCGTGATGCGTACGATAGGTGGATCAAGGCCAATGAAAAGGCCAAGGTCTACATCTTAGCCAGTTTTATCTGAAATTTTGGCTAAGAAACACGAGGGCATGGTCACCACCAAGGAGATCATGGATTCGTTATAGGAAATGTTTGGACAATAGTCTTTTCAGGTCCAACACAATGCCCTCAAGCACATCTTCAACGCCGGGATGAGAGAGGGAACGTTTGTTAGGGAACATGTTCTTGACATGATGGTCCACTTTAATCTGGCAGAGATTAATGGGGCTTCTATTTCGAGTCGAGCATGGTCAACTTCATTCTGGAGACTCTTCTGGAGAGTTTCCTGCAGTTTCTTAGAAATGTTGTTATTAACAAAATTAGCTATAACCTGACCACCTTTTTGAACGAGCTACAGATCTTCTAGTCCATGATGAGAGTCAAAGGACATGAGGGTGAGGCAAACGTTACCTACAAGTCCTTTCACAGAGGTTCGACCTCGGGGGCTAAAACTGTAGCCTCGTCCTCTTCAGACCTGAAAGGGAAGAAGAAGAAAATGAAGAAGGATGGAAAGGGGAAACTTGCTAACCACGCTGCCATCCAGAAGGGCAAAAAGGTCAAGGAAGTTACAGATAAAGGAAAGTGTTTCTACTGCAACGGTGACGGGCATTGGAAACAAAACTGCCCAAATCCCTCACCGACAAGAAGAATGAAGGTAAATGTGATTTACTTGTGGTTGAAACTTGTTTAGTGGAGAGTAGTGACTCTGTTCGGATACTTGATTCAGGTGCCACTGCTCATGTTTGTTATTCTTTTCAGGGAATTAGTTCCTGGCAGCGGCTGCAAGAAGGGGAGATAATGCTCAGAGGCAGTTCTGGAGAGGTTATCTCGGTCGTAACAGTAGGCACAGTGAAACTACTTTTCGGCTGGAAGCACATTTTATTGGATAATTTGTACATAGTTCTAGGGTTTACTAGAAACTTTGGTTCTATTTCCTGTTTAATTGAACAATGTATTTCAATTTCCTTTGAATTAAATAAAGCATTTATTTCTGTAAAAGGTGTTGAAATATGTTCTGCTTCACTTGAGAATAATTTATATGTTTTAAGACCCAATTCAGGCAAAATGGTTTTGAATACTGAATTGTTTAAAACAGCGAAAACGTGAACTAAAAGATCAAAAGTTTCTCCTAAAGAAAATGTCCATCTTTGCATCTAAGGTTAGGTCACATTAATCTCAATAGGATTGAGAGACTTGTGAAGAATGGACTTCTAAGCGAGTTAGAAGAAAGTTCTTTACCAGTATGTGAATCATGCATTGAAGGCAAAATGACCAAAAGACCTTTTAGTTGAAAAGGTCATAGAGCCAAAGAGCCTTTAGAGCTTACATTCTGACCTTTGTGGTCCTATGAGTGTTAAAGCCAGAGGAAGTTATGAATACTTCATCTTTTTTATAGATGACTATTCAAGATATGGGTATGTTTACCTAATGCATCATAAGTCTGAAGTTCTTGAAAAGTTCAAGGAGTATAAGACTGAGGTTGAAAACCAATTAGGTAAAACAATTAAAACACTTCGATCAGATCGAGGTTGAGAGTATATGGACCTTGAATTTCAGGACTATATGATAGAGCATGGAATTACGTCCCAACTCTCAGCACCTGATATACCACAGCAGAAAGGTATATTGGAGAGGAGAAACAAAACCCTGTTGGACATGGTTCAGTCAGTGATGAGTTATGCTCATCTCCCTAACTCGTTTTGGGGTTATGTAGTGGAGACTGCAATTTAAATTTTGAACAATGTTCCATCGAAGAGTGTTTCAGAAACACCTTTCAAACATTGGAAAGGACGTAAAGGCAGTTTACTGTTGGGATTTTTGTCCTAAAACTCGTAGTTTGTAAATAATGTTCTAATTAATGTAATAAAGAGTTATTATTATCAATAAAGAGTTATTGTTCATTATTTCCGATATTACCCTTTTATTAACTCTAAATCCAATAAACTAACATCCAAGGATGTAATATGTCTCTTGAACTGAATGTAATATACATATAAGGATCTCAGTTCAAGATACAACCTAAAGGGTCTATAGTAAGGGGATAAGGCTTGGGTACCTTACCCTGGTAATACTATGGATATGGCCCACTTTGTATATGATACAAACACAGTGATCCTAACGTGTTCGTGTAAATGACATGTGAATGGGGATATCCTATGTGATGAGATCGCATAAGATCAAACCACGAAATAGTAACCACTAGCTGTAACTCCGTTGACTAGTTAGGTTTCTATTTCACTAGGATGACCTAGGCAACTTGATCTCAATCCTGAGCAGGTTACGAACTCCTCTTTGCGAGAAATTGTCCTTTGACTAGTATGGGTGAGAGTGGCAAGATTCGCCGACTCAATAAGCCTACCTTCTTGGGGACAAAATCGAACAGGCAGCTGGGGACTTAACCTAGCAAGATGGAATTCACTCCTTCCCGCCTATTAGGGTAAGTAGATGAATGTTCCCTTAAGTGGTGTCTCCAGAACTTGAACAAAGGGTCCGACCCTCTCATTAGCCCGAGAGGGACTTCTGTTTGTTAGTAAGACCACAAACAAATTGTTCATTAGAGGAGCACTGTGACTTAAGGTAAAAGATGTAACCTAGGGGTAAAACAATAATTTGACCCAGCTGGTACTACGAACATTCATGAAGGATTGACTTGTTGTTATTAGTCAATATCTGTTTTCACAGAAATATATATGCAGTGAGAAGAGTGCAACTACGAGACTTTAGTGGAGTGTTCCCGCAATTAACGAATGTTGATTAGGAGGTTAATGAGATTAACCGAATAATCTCGTATCGTTGGAGTTTCTGATCTGTAGGTCTATTAGGCCGACCTTCTAGCTCGTAAAGGGTTCTTAGATCGTTTGAATTTAAAATGTTCAAATTCATTTAGGGAATAAACATTAATGTATAAAGATACATTATAATATAAAGTTTTGGAACTTTATATTATAAATTTAATTTGAATATGATTCATATTAAATTATATGAGAGAATTAAATATTTGAAAGGGTTCAAATATTAATTTAAATGTGAATGAGATTCATATTTAAAAACAATAGGTTAAAATTTAATGTACATAAGATGTGCATTACAACTATAGGTTAGAAGGGAAATTGATTAAATATGATTTAATCTGAATTAATATATGATATTTAATTCATTTTGATTAAATGTGATTTAATCTAAATTAAATATATGATATTTGATTTAAAGTTAATTAAATATGATTTAATTAATTATATTATATTATTTAATAATAAATTTAGTTATTTATTAAATAATATAATAAAATAAAATAATGACACGTTCCCCACTTCCCCTCTAAACTCCCTATCGATAGGAGTGGGGAGGTGTCCCTCTTTAACTTCTTTGATGGACAGAAGTGGATGATCGATCAATTGGTGATTTTGAGAAATTGCTGGAAAAACTTATCTCAACCAAATTCCCTTTTACCTCTTCCAAATTGTTGGAACTCCTTCCCACCAAGGTGAGATCGAAATAATCCAGATGATAGAAGGTTCTGCAAGTGGTGTTATCCTATTTTACAGAGGAAGAGAAGTTTTGTTGTGTTGTATAATTTTCGAGCAAGGAATTGTGGGGAAAAGTGAAACTACAAAGATAACATTGTTTTTCCTTTTATTTTTAGAAATATAGAACATGCTAATTAATTATTAATCCATGTTTTAGTGTTTAATTTGCTTATCTCTCACATTGCCAATGTATGGGTTTTTGGAATAAACCAAAACAATCAAGCAATACGATCTAATTACACGTTTCCGCTGCTCACGAGGATTCGATTCCCTTCAATGGGTATCAGAGGAATGTTTGTTTTGTTTTGGTTGAAACAAAATTGCATTGGTTAGGTGGGAATTGCATATGGTTTGCTGTTAAACTGTTTTGGAAAAGTTTGGCCTTAGTTTTCTATTTGATTTGATCAATTAATGTAAAGGCCCCTGTGTTTTTGGACAATTAAGTGCAAAATTGAGTTTGTAATGAAGTTATTGAGTCATTCGTGACAAGTTTGAAGCCATTTGGATGAGCTTCGCGAGCAATTTGAAGTTTTGGAGCTGCTGTTTTTTAAGCACATAGCCTGTTGTTGCACCAGCAGCGTTGCAACGCCCCATGTGGCGTTGCAAGACCATTAATCAGCGTTGTGACGCTTGAGAATGGTGTTGCACGCTGATGATCCCTATCAATAAGGGATTTGAGGGGTAGCAGTGTTGCAACACCGTTTCATGGCGTTGCAACGATAGCCCAATGCTGGACGCGAGCGCGAGGGAGGCGGCATTGCGACGCTCCGTGGCAGTGGCTAATTGGCGCAGACCGGTTCAAGCTTTGGTTCAAGCGATTCGGGTTGTGAATGGTCCGGTTCGAGCGGATTGACTCTGGTTCAATGAGTTTTGGATCGTTTTGTAATAAAATTAGTGTAATTTTATTATTTTTTGCACTTTAGGGACCAAATTTTCAGGTTTAACGACTATTTTCTTTATGAATGTCATTTATAATTATTCCCTCCTTAGGATAAGCATGTTCTTGCATTTTATCTATATAATTGTTATATGAGAATGATGAAAATGCATGTTTATTTTTCACGAGTAATTAGTTAAAATTGTTATAATTTAATTATATGAAAAATGAAAAGCATGGAACATTAAATTACTTAGCTTAATATAATTGTTATATTTTTTAAGTAATTTGGATGATTCAAAGAGTTGAATAGCAATGTATTTCCAATTAGAATACGATTGTTGGAAATTTCATATAGTTCTTTGTCATAGATTAATTATTAAAATTTATAAAAGTTATAAATGGGTTTTAGAAACTATAACCTATAACAAAGAACATGCAAACATGGGTACTTGGGTAAGATGAAATTAGTTTTAAAATGTTTAAAATTAATTAGACTTAAGTTTAATTTCTAATGGATTAGAAATTAGTTTTACATAGTATTTTAAATAGTTTAAAATATAGTAGGACAATAGAACATTGGTTATAAGGGAACTCTACCGGTGATGTTCTGTCTAAGGTTGGGGGTACTTAAGCTGACGGTTAACGGAACACCTCCTACCTGGGAACTGACCTGGAGCCTTAGTTGAATTAACCATAGTCCTGTTAGCATGCATTATATCTAGGTAATTAAAATGTTTATTCACCTAGACATAAGTTTTGAAGACCTAGTTATAACAGTTATAATAGGCATAGACTTACATAAATTATTTTAGCCAAAATCTGACTGAGTTAAACCTATACCCTAACTTTAGGTACTTCAGTGGGAGAAAACGGGATGTTTGCATTGAGCTTATTCTCACGTCCTCAAGAGTTCACTGAAGGGAATCGAATCCCGCAGCGGAAGCGATTGTGAATCACGCGTTCTAAATTACATTACATGGATTACATCCAAGAATGATTCTACCTAGATTAAGCATAAATTAACAATATGGACAGCGAGATATTACCTTTGAAGAACTTTTCTTCGAGTGCTCCTTTCTCCCACGATCACGATCTCAGCAACTGGAACCCGAACGGATGAAGACACTACCACCGGATCTTCTTCGTTGTTCTTTAGGTGAGGGAGGAATGTGGGTTCCCTTTAGGTGAGATGAGATGTTGTTGTGAGAGAGATTATGTTTTGGAACTTTTCCAACAACACAACAAATGGCACACACTTGGGTTAGCAAAAGCTATGGTTGCTTATCTTAACCTAGTTGCATCTCATGTAACTATATATACAAGGAGATAGGGATGGAAATTACCATCCTATCCCTCTTTCATTCTCTCTTTAGTACATAGTTAATATGTGAATCTAATTCACATTAAAACTATATATTAAATCAATTATATCACATATAACTGATATGACATCTCATATATGAAATTAAACACTTCAATTTCATTCCTAACTTTATACCCTCAATATAACCATGTTGAGCCAACGGAGGGACCTAATGGACCTACAGTTCATGAACTCCAATGATGTGAGATTAACTGATCAAACTCTTTGATCCAGTTTATCAATATTCATTAACTACAAGTCACTCCACTATAGACTTGTAGCTGCACTCTCCTCACTGTAGATTATATTGTGTCCACTGATATAATCATTACCCATGAGTCGACCCTTTACAGTTGTTCGTAATCACTACTGGGTCAAATTACCGCTTTACCCCACTGTGATTACCTCTTTTGTTCCTTAAGCACCACCGATCCTCTAATGAAAAACAAGTCTAAGGTCCTACCATAGACTCATACCCTCATAGAGGCGGGACCCCGATTTTCAAGACACAGAGTCGGTTCTTGAGGAACAACCTATCTAATTCCTTAGTGTAGGAATGAGTGAATTCCATCTTGCACAGCTTAAGTCTCCACTACCTACGAGATTACTCTCACACCCGAGAAGGTAGGCTTATTTAGTCTGAAGCCACAGCCACTCTCACCCATACTAGTCTAAGGACAAACCCTATAAGCAGGAGTTCTTAACTTGCTCAGGATTCAGGTCGAGTCACTATTGACCATCTATAAATTATCGGTCTTACTCTGTTAATGGTGTTATACTTGTTAGACTAATAATTTGCAGTCCGATCTTGTATGAACTCTTCATACAGGATGCCCCCACTCGCATGTCAACTACATGAATGAGTTGGATTACCTCATTTGTACTAATTACAAAGTGGGTCGCATCCATGGTGTTACCAGAATGAGGTTTCCAACCTTATTCTTATACCATAAGACCATTTAGGTTATATTCTTGAACGCAATCCAAATAGTGTCCACTACACTGATGTTCAAGATATATTATAACCTTGGAGCTTAGTTTATTGGATTTATAAAGCAAGAATATAATTTTATCAAAACAAATAACCCTTTATTTATTTGATTTAAATTACACAAGTTTAGGGCATAAATCCCAACATTCATACCGTGAGTAACATGCTCGGCTACGTGGCGTCAATAGGGCGCCTTCTACAGTAAGTGTTTGCATGGTTCAATACCAAGGTGAATGAAGGAAGTATCTATAGTAAATGGGTGAAAGACGCGTGTCAACGTATCTTATGACCTCCTCCATTAGGTCGCATCGTGAGATTTCTATAGTTCGCCTGCTAGGTTGCCCTGGAGCAGCCAATCCCTACGGAGGGCCTGACTATAGGGATCGGAACACCGCGAACTCTAGAAATGGATAGGGTCTCTTAGGTTGTTTGCCAACAGTTGTCTTTCTTAATAGTAGTCTGTTGGCTCGAGCCTATTGGATCTGAAAAATGGTAGGGTCACATTTACGGGATAAGTTAAGCTAGTTAACAAGTCCTTGACCAAACAAACAGTAGCTAAGAATCATTGGGACATGAGATGTTCTGGTAGTGAGAATTAGCTGAGATAGTCTCAATTCAGGGGAAGAGTGACTGACCACCCGATAGTGGCTTTTATTCTAAACCCTTGAAGTATCGTTACAAAATTAAAAGGTTTAATTTAAACATTAGGGTTCTTTAATAATTTTGCGAAAATTGATTGGGTTGTAATTAGTTTTAAAAGGCATAGCTAATTAGAACTAATGTTGTAATTTCAGCATGTCGTCCTCTATTATAACCTTACTCAAAAGTGAACGATTAACTTGCGAAAATTATACTACGTGGAAGTCAAACCTGAATATGATTTTAGTTGTTGACGACCTTCGGTTTGTACTGACTGAGGAGTGTCCTCAGTGAAGGGAATGATAATTCCCGCGCAGCGGAAGACGATCAAATCGTCATGGTGATGTTGTGCAACTTAATTAAGTTAAAATTAACTATCACATAGTTATAGATTAAACATGCATTGTAAGGAAGAAATACAACAAGTTAAAGATGATACTTACTTGTTGAAGACTTTCTTCAAGATTCCTTCCGTTCACGAACTCTTCGTGCTTTCCTCGATCTCTACAATCTCGTACTCTTCTCACGAACACCGATGGAAGACCACCACTTAGTTTCTCGGTTGTTCTTCTTTAGGAAGAAGGAGGATTGTGGGATCTTTCCTTTTTGGTTTTGGGAGGAGAAATCTAGAGATAATTTGAGAGAGAAGAAAGCTTCTTTTGGTGAGAATTCCAAAAATGAGCTTAAGCATAATGAACCCTTCTTGCAAAGGGGTTTATATGATGGTGATAGGTGGAGTTGAAATCTCCACATATTTACCATTTTACCACAACTATAGGTTATGCAAATCATATTTGCATAACCACATATTATAAGATATCTCATATCTTATTTTACAAATCACATTTGTAATATTGTGGATTTTTAAATTGAATCACATCCAATTTATTATCTCTCAATCTAATTTCTCCAAATTAGCCCTAATTAAACAATTAGGCTAACCTATAGTTTATTATGAATCTCATTCACATTAAACTATATATTATATCATTCATATCTCATTTAATTGACATAAATACCCTTTTAGTGAATTTGAACACTTCAATTCACACCAAAATATAAACCTTCTTTTTGTCCAGTTTGAGCCAACCGATGGACCTTATGGACCTACAGTGACGAGCTCCAATGATCCGAGATTAGCCTATCAAACTCTTTGACTCGGTTAATCAACATTCATTAGCTACGGTAACACTCCACTAAAGCCCGTAGCTGCACTCCCGTCAGTGTAAGATATTACGTGTCCACTGATATAACAAATGCCTATGAGTCGACCCTTCACAGGTTGTTCGTAGACACTGCTGGGTCAAAATACTGTTTTACCCCTATGTTTACTTCTTGCTCCTTAAGTCCCCACTGCTCCTCTAATGAACAACAACGTTGTAATGGTCCAACCATACACAACAACCCTCTCGTGCCAGTGAGAGGGTGGGAGCCCGTTGTCCAAGCCCTGGAGACAACACTTAAGGGAACAACCCCTCTAGTTTCCCTAAAGGCGGGACGCAGTGAATTCCATCTCGCGTAGTTAAGTTCCCGGCTCCTTACTTGATCCTGTCCTTGAGAAGATAGGCATATTGGGCGAAATCGCGACCACCCTCACCCGTACTAGTCAAAAAGGGCGGACACCCGCAGATGCGAGTCCGCAACACGCTCATGATTGGTCGAGTCACTAATGGTCATCTCACGAAGTTATTAGTCCATCTTTGCAGCGGTGTTACATCGATGAGTCTAATAATTCACGGTCTGGTCTTGTACAATCTCATTGCACAGGATGCCCCCACTCGCATGTCAAACACATGAACGAATCAGATCACCTCGTTTGTATCTTAATACAAAGCGGACCGCATCCACAGCGTATCTAGGAGTAGGTCTCCAACCCTATCCATATACTGTAGACCGTTCGGGTCATTTACTCGAACGTGATCCTCTCTGTGTGTCCACTACACACCGTTCAAGTTCTAGTTCTCTCATATATTCAATGACCCTGGAGCTTAGTTTATTGGACAAAGTTTGTAATAAATGCGAGACACAAAATGATAAAATAAATAACCTTTATTAATTTCAAACGTATATTTAGAAACAAAAGAAGATTAGAACAAACATCCCAACACTCAGGTCCCTGCTCGAAACGCTCCTCAAGCTGTTAAGGATGCGTACGACCGTTAGATCAAGGCCAATGACAAGGCCAAGGTTTATATTTTGGCTAGTGTTTCTGAAGTTCTGGCCAAAAAGCACAAGGGCATGGTCTCGGCTCGTGAGATCATGAGTTCATTGCAGAACATATTCGAACAACCGTCTGGACAGCTTCAACATGAATCCCCTCAAGTACGTTTATAACTCCCGTATGAAGGAGGGCTCTTCGGTGAGAGAACACGTTCTCGATCTGATGGTCCACTTCAACGTGGCAGAAATGAACGGCGCGGTCATCGACAAGGAAAGTCAGGTGTCGTTCATCCTGGAATCTCTTTTGTGTTGCGATGTATGTCCTAATCTCGTTTTATTTGTAATATTACCAATTGAAATAAATAAGAGTTATTTCTTTCATTACTTTGTGTCTCGCAAATGTACAAACTTTGTCCAATAAACTAAACTCCAGGGTCATTGAATTATGAGAGAACTAGAACTTGAACGGTGTGTAGTGGACACACAGGGAGGATGACGTTCGAGTTAATGACCCGAACGGTCTGATATCTGATGATGAGTTGGAGACCTAACCTGACACGCGTTGTGGATGCGACCGGCTTTGTATTAGATACAAACGAGGTGATCCAACTCGTTAATGTGGTTGACATGCGAGTGGGGGCATCCTATGCAATGAGATTGTACAAGACTGGACCGTTAATTATTAGACCTACTGATGTAACACAGTTGACAGTATAGGACTTATAAATTCGTAGATGACCAATGGTGACTTGACCTTAATCTGGCGTGTTACGAACTCTCGCCTGCGAGGGTCCGTCCTTTTGACTAGTACTGCGAGGGTGGTCATAGTTACTCGCCCAATATGCCTATCTTCTGAGGGACAGAACCACGTGGGGAGCTGGGAACTTGACTACGCGAGATGGAATTCACTCGTTCCCGACATTAGGGAAACTAGAGGGGTTGTTCCCTTAAGTGTTGTCTCCAGGGCTTGGACAACGGGCGCCCACCCTTTCACTGGCCCGAGAGGGGTGTTGTATATGGTTGGACCATTACAACGTTGTTGTTCATTAGAGGAGCAGTAGAGACTTAAAGAGCAAGAAGTAGACACATGGGTAAAATGGTAATTTGACCCAGCAGTGTCTATGAACAACCTGTGAAGGGTCGACTCATGGGTATTAGTTATATCAATGGACACAACTTGTCTTACAGTGATGGGAGTGCAGCTACGAGATTTAGTGGAGTGTTACCGTAGCTAATGAATGTTGATTAACCGGGTCAAAGAGTTTGACAGGTTAGTCTCGGATCATTGGAGCTCGTCACCTGTAGGTCCATAAGGTCTCTCGGTTGGCTTAAACTGGATATATAGAAGGTTTACAGTTTGGTGTAGATTTGAAGTGTTCAAATTCATTAAAGGGTATTTATGTCATTTATATGAGATATGATTGACATATTATATAGTTTAATGTGAATGAGATTCATAATAAACTATAGGTTAGCCTAATTGCTTAATTAGGGTTAATTTAGAGAAATTGGATTGAGAGAAATTAAATTGAATGTGATTCAATTTAAAATCCACAATTATACAAATGTGATTTGTATAATGAGATATGAGATATCTTATTATATGTGGTTATGCAAATATGATTTGCATAACCTATGGTTGTGGTAAAATGGTAAATAGGTAGAGATTTCAACTCCACCTATCACCATTATATAAACTCCTTTGTAAGAAGGAGTGGTATGTTTGTTGTTTCATTTTTTGGAATCACACCAAAAACAACATACAATCTCTCCCAACTCTTCTCTCAAATCCTCTCCTCCCTTTCACCAAAAGAAGTCCCATAACTCTCCTTCTACCTAAGGAGAACAACCGAGAAGCCCTTTCGGAGGTGTCCGGATTGCTCGATTTTCGAGATCGTGATAGTTGAGTTCGAGATCGCGAAGTGTTCGTGACCGGAGAAGGAAATCGCAAAGAACGGTTCTTCAACAAGTAAGTGTTTTCTTACTGTTTTTTTCCTTCTAAAAGCATGTTTAGCCTAGGATTTATGTGATAAATTCGATTTTGAGAAAACTTTTTTATAACGAAACCAACTGCAGGATTTTCATTTCCTTCAATCCGAAGAGTTTCCTAGAATTCCGCAACAATGCGGTGATGAACAAGATAAAGTATAAGCTGACTACTCTCCTGAACGAACTGCAGACTTTCCAGTCTCTTATGAAGAATAAGGAACAGGTTGATGGAGAGACAAATCTATTTGCTCATTCCAGAAAGTTCCAGAAGGGTTCATCCTCTGGAAGAAAGTCATGCAGCTCCTCTTCTGGCCTTAAGAAGATCCAGAAGAAAAAGAAAGGAGGGAAAAGGAAAGCATTTGCCGTTGCTGATAAGGGCAAAGGAAAGACCAAGGTTGCAGACAAAGGAAAGTGTTTCCACTGCAACACGGACGGACACTAGAAGTTGAAAGAGTCTATATTAAGAAAGCGGAAGAAATTTTGAATCTTGAACACTCTAAGTTGATATATTTTACAAAATAAAAAGCATTCTTAAATTTGGAAAAACAGAGAATAAGAACTCATACCTTTGTAGCTCAAAATTCTCCTAATCCGTGGGCAATTGCTTGTTACAAACACTTTGTAGACAACCTCTAGTATCTTCCCTACTATCTTCAGGCCTTGGAACAGATTGTGGGATCTTTGATAGAGAGAATTTGAAGAGAGATGAGAGAAAGGTCTGAAAAGCGTGAATCAGAAAAATTCTGATAAATCTTTGAAAATCAATGTGTTTCTCCTTCAATTAAAGCAAACCAAAAGCTTCTTCAAGCTAGGAGAAGATGACAGCATGAAGATGATGAGGATTTAACAAGGAGGTGCTCAATTTGTGTGAATTTGAAAAAGAGAAATGATGATTCACACTTATGAATTTGGTCCAATTGAAAACCCAAATTCAATTTGTATTTTCATTTAATTTTAATTCAAAATTAATATAAAATTAATTTTAAATTAAAATCAATTTATTAATTTATTTAATTAAATAATTTAATTAATTGGACCAATCCCGATTTCTTAAATCGACCGTTCGAACATGAATTCCTATTCATGTTATAAACCGAACTAATATTTAAATCATATTTAAATATTTCCACCTCTTCTTTAATATAGTTTAATTCATAATTAAACTGTGACACGTTAAGTATATTTAAATCATATTTAAATATTTCCACCTCTTTTTTAATATAGTTTAATTCACATATAATTAACGTTTTCTCCCAAAATCGAATTTGAACAATTCAAATTCTTTTCTCTCAAAATGTTACAAGGCTTAGTCCGAGCTAGTAAGGGGACCTAATGGACCTACAGATCATGAGCTCCAACGATACGAGATTAACCGACCAAACTCTTTGCCTAGCTAATCAACATTCGTTAACCACCGGGACACTCCACTAAAGCCAGTGGTTGCACTCTCCTCACTGTAGATATATTTTTGTCCATTCGATATAACCATGATTAGTAAGTCGATCCTTCACAGGTCGTTCGTAATTACAGTTGGGTCAAAATTACCGTTTTACCCCAGTAATTACTTCTTGTTCCTTAAGTACCACTGATCCTCTAATGAACAATTGGTTTGTGGTCCAACCAACAAACCGAATCCTTCTCGGGCCAATGAGAGGGGTGGGCCCTTTGTTCAAAACCCAGAGTCAGCACTTAAGGGAACAACCTCTCTACTAATCCCTAAAGCGGGTGGGAGTGAATTCCATCTTGCAGAACTATGTTCCCAGCTATCTACCCAGTCTTATCCCTGAAATGGGAGGCTTATTGAGTCGGCAATCTCAGACCACTCTCACCCATGCAAATCTTAGGATAATTCGAATAAATAGGAGTTCATGGCACGCTCAGGATTAAGATCGAGTTACCTAGGTCATCGTATGAATATAGTCAGTTAAGATAGTAAACGGAGTTATAAAGTCTAAGTGACTATTTCTCGGTCCAGTCTTATGCAAACTCATTGCATAGGACGCCCTCACTCGTATGTCACCACATGAACGATTCAGGATCACATCGTTTGTACTTTACAAAGTGGGTCGCGTCCATAGTGTCCCCAGGATAAGGTACCCAGTCCTATCCCTATACTATAGACCGTTCTGGCTAAAATTTGAACCTGATCCACTTTAATGTCACACATAAAGTTCAAGTATACATCCTATAGCCATGGGTTCTTTATTGGATTAGGGTTTCAAAATATACAATTCACTTTATTCAATAATACCTTTACTGAATAAATCTCAATAACAACTTTATTGCAAAATAGAATACAACACCACGAGTTTTAGGACATAAAACGCAACAGAAGTGAAACTGTCCAAAGTACCTTGTTGAGCTTAAAGAGAAGAAAGGTAAATGTGATTTACTTATTCTTGAAACATGCTTAGTGGAAAGTGATGACTTTACCTAGATACTTAATTCAGGAGCCACTAACCACGTTTGCTCTTTTTTACAAGAAACTAGTTCCTTCAAGGAGATCGATGAGGGTGAGATAACGCTCAGGGTCGGAACGGGAGACGTCGTCTCAGCTCATGCAGTGGGAGATGTAAATTTGTTCTTTAGAGATGATTTTTATTTTTACAAAATCTGTATATAGTTCCTAAAATTAAGAGGACTTAATTTCTATCTCTTGTCTAATTGAACATAATTATTGTATTTCCTTTTTATGCAATGAAGCGTTCATTACAAAAGAAGGTGTCAATATTTATTCTACTAAATTAGAAAATGGCTTATATGTACTTAAACCGAACCAAATAAAAGTAATTTTAAATCATGATATGTTTAAAACTGCAAATACTCAAAGTAAAAGGCAAAAAGTTTCTCCGCAAAATAATACGTATCTTTGGCATCTAAGACTTGGTCATATAAATCTCAACCGGATTGAGAGATTAACTAAGAATGGACTTTTAAACAAGTTAGAAGGTGATTCTTTACTTCCTTGTGAATCATGCTTGGAAGGAAAAATAACTAAGCGACCTTTTACTGGAAAAGGTTATAGAGCCAAAGAACCCTTGGAGCTTATACATTTGTATTTTTGTGGTCCGATGAATGTTAAAACTCGAGGAGGGTACGAATATTTTATCTCTTTTATAGATGATTATTCGATGTATGGTTATCTATACCTAATGCATCATAAGTCTGAGACTCTTGAAAAGTTCAAAGAGTTTAAGGCTGAAGTTGAAAATGCATTAGGGAAAACCATTAAGACACTTCGATCAGATCGAGGTGGGGAGTATATGGACTTGAGATTCCAGGACTATTTGATAGAACATGGAATCCAATCACAACTCTCAGCACCTAATACACCACAGCAGAATGGTGTATCTGAAAGGAGAAACAGAACCCTGTTAGACATGGTTCGATCTATGATGAGCTATGCTCAATTGCCTGACTCGTTTTGGGGTTACGCAGTAGAGACTGCAGTTGAAATCTTGAAGACGGTTCCATCAAAGAGTGTTTCAGAAACGCATTTTGAGTTGTGGAAGGGGCGTAAACCTAGTTTACAACACTTCAGGATTTGGGGTTGTCCAGCACACGTGCTAGTGACAACTCCAAAGAAATTCAAACCTCGTTCAAGATTATGTCAATTTGTTGGTTACCCCAAAGAAACGAGAGAGGGTATTTTCTACGACCCACAAGAAAAAAAGGCGATTGTATCGACAAACGCCACTTTCTTGGATGAAGATCACATGAGAAACCATAAACCACGTAGTAAATTAGTATCGAATGAAACTACAGAAGGGCCAACAAGAGTTGTTGACCAGGTTGGACCTTCATCAAGAGTTGATGAAGAAGTCGGCACATCGAGTCAATCTCGTCCTTCTCAATCGTTGGGAATGCCTCGACGCAGTGGGAGGGTTGTTTCCTAATCTGACCGCTACTTGGGTTAAACTGAAACTCAAGTTGTCATACCGGATGACGACGTAGAAGATCCATTGTCTTATAAACAGACAATGAATGACGTAGATAAGGACCAATGGATCAAAGTCATGGACCTTGAAATGGAGTCAATGTACTTCAATTCAGTTTGGGAACTTGTAGACCAGCCTGAAGGGGTAAGACCCATAGGGTGCAAATGGATCTATAAGAGAAAGAGAGATGCAACTAGAAAAGTACAGACCTTTAAGGCTAGACTTGTAGCAAAGGGTTTTACCCAAAGGGAAGGAGTTGACTGTGAGGAAACTTTTCCCCCTGTTGCTATGCTTAAGTCAATTAGGATACTCTTGTCCATAGTCACATTTTATGACTATGAGATTTGGAAAATGGACATCAAGACTGGCATTTTTAATGGTAATCTAGACGAGAATATCTACATGTCTCAACCCGAAGGGTTCATAGCCCAAGGTCAGGAGCAAAAAGTTTGCAAGCTCAATCAATCCATTTATGAGTTGAAACAAACATCCAGAACTTGAAGCATAAGATTTGATACTGCGATCAAGTCTTATGGCTTTGACCAAAACGTTGGTGAACCTTGTGTTTACAAGAGGATCATCAACGACAAAGTAGCTTTCTTAGTACTTTATGTGGATGATATCCTACTCATTGGAAATGATGTAGGATACCTAACTGACATAAAGAAATGGCTAGCGACCCAATTCCAAATGAAAGATTTGGGAGAGGCGCAATATGTTCTTGGGATTCAAATTTTCAGGAATCGTAAGAACAAAACGCTAACTCTGTCTCAAGCGTCCTATATCGATAAAATGTTTATCCGATATTCGATGCAAAATTCTAAGAGGGGCTTATTACCTTTCAAGCATGGAATTCATATGTCGAAGGAATAGTGTCCTAAGACACCTCAAGAAGTTGAAGATATGAGACGTATTCCCTATGCCTCGACAGTAGGTAGCCTAATGTATGTTATGCTATGCACGAGGCCAGACATTTGTTTTCTAGTGGGAATAGTCAGTAGGTACCAGTCCAATCCAGGGTTAGACCACAAGACCACAGTTAAAAATATCCTCAAGTATCTTAGGAGAACGAGGGACTATATGCTTGTGTATGGGTCTAAGGATTTGATCCTTACAGGATACACTGATTCTTATTTTCAGATCGATAAGGATTCAAGGAAATCGACATCGGGATCAGTTTTCACCCTTAACGGGGGAACTATAGTGTGGTGTAGCATCAAATTAGGATGCATCGCCGACTCCACCATGGAGGTAGAGTATGTAGCTGCTTGTGAAACAGCTAAAGATGTTGTTTGGCTAAGGAAATTCCTTACTGATTTGGAAGTTGTTCCAAATATGGAATTTCCCATCACCTTATACTGTCACAACAATGGTGCGGTAGGCAACTCAAAGGAACCTCGTAGCTACAAGTGAGGGAAGATCGAGAGAAAGTATCATCTCATTTGAGAGATAGTGCAACGAGGAGACGTGATAGTCACGAAGATCGCTTCGGACCACAACATCTTGTGTAACAACCCTGAACTTCAGGTACCTTTATTATTATTTTTATGTTGGATTAAGTTGAATAAAATTTTGTTAAGGGAGCTTTGGAAGTTCATGATTTTAAAGTTTAATCTAGTATAACCTAAGGAACATTTGAGGTTATTTAACTAAGTCTAAGGGCATTGTGGTGATTTAAAAGGAGTTGAAGGGCAAAGTAGTAAATTGAGCTCTCAAAATATCTTTTTGTCCTTTAGTGAAAGGGATTTTCGACCAAATGGGTCTCCTTCTTCCCCAAGCTTCTCGATTTCTTCTTGAACCCTAAGCAACCCCCTCCTTTCCGCCGACGCCATCTTCTCCTCCTTCTCAATTTTGGCTAGCTACCACACGCCATAAGAGGTCGAACGCGCTTGATCTGCCATATCGAATGCCCAACCGTCGTCGTCTTCTTACTCGCCAGATCTGCACGTGAGGCCTTGTCTTGGAGGAAGCTGACATTGCAGACATGGCGTGAAGGAGCTCGTGCACCGCCGACGTTCTTCGATTCACAGGAAGGCGTCTCTTCGTGTATCAGAAGTTCTGTTCGCTGTCGTTGCCAACCCGAGTCCGTCGTGAGATCCAAGCCACCAGATCGGAGCCAAACCACTAGTTTTCCATTGGAAATCGACCGATTCCGTGTGGATTGACCCCTGACCCTCCGTAAATAAACTCGAGTGACCCACGCACCGCCGTACGTTGGAAGTAGAATTTTCAACAACTTTGACTCCCGAATGTAATTTGCCCCCGTTGCGGTAATCTCGCATGACTTATATTAGATATTTCAAGTATTTAGTCAATGAGACTGTTTGGTGATATTTAGCCTCGTTAATTGGAAATAGGTGGCCTGAGAACGTTCTGGTCACAAGTTAGAGAAGTTCTCAATCCTGTTCGATTAAGGATCATCTCAAGGTAATTAATTAGAAATTATTGAAAGGCTTGAAGTTCTGTGATTCTATGAATAAATGGCTTCGAACTTAAGTAAGTGGTTATTGGACAGGTTTGGGAAGATACTGTGCTTCAGAGATTGAATTTGGAAATTTTAGGGCAAAGCTAAGATAAGGGACCTCATGTCGAACCTTTTCAAAATGGGATAAAAGTCATGGATTTGTTGGGATTTTTTGTCCTAATCTCGTGTTTGTAATATATTGTTTGAAATTAATAAGAGTTATTCATTTCATCACTTTGTGTCTCGCAATATTTAATAAACTTTTCCAATAAACTAAGCTCCAGGGTCATTGAATTCATGAGAGAACTAGAATTTGAACGGTGTGTAGTGGACACACAGGGAGGTTCACGTTCGAGTCAATGACCCGAACGGCCTACAGTACATGGATAGGGTTGGAGACCTAATCCTGGATACAATATGGATGCGGCCCGCTTTGTATTAGATACAAACGAGGTGATCGACTCATTCATGTGGTTGACATGCGAGTGGGGGCATCCCAATGCAATGAGATTGTACAAGACCGGATCATGTGAATTATTAGACCTCACGATGTAACACCGCTGACAAGATGAGACTAATAACTTCGTGAGATGACCATTAGTGACTCGACACGAATTCGCGAGCGTATTACAAACTCCTATCTCTGCGAGGTCCGTTTCTTTGACTAGTGCGGGTGAGGGTGGTCACGATTACTCGCCCAATATGCCTATCTTCTCAGTGACAGAACCAAGTAGGAGTGGGAACTTAACTACGGAGATGGAATTCACTCGCTCCCCCTTTAGGAAAACTAGAGGGTTGTTCCCTTAAGTCTTGTCTCCTGGGGCTTGGACAACGGCGCCCCACCTTCTCACCGGCCGAGAAGGGTGTTGTGTATGGTTGGACCATCACAATATGTTGTTCATTAGAGGAGCAGTGGGGACTTAAGGAACAAGAGGTAGACACAGGGGTAAAACGGTAATTTGACTCAGCCGTGTCTACGAACAACCTGTGAAGGGTCGACTCATGAGCATTGGTTATATAAGTGGACACGTAATATTCTGCACTGACGGGAGTGCAGTTACGGGCTATAGTGGAGTGTTACCGTAGCTAATGAATGTTGGTTAACCGGGTCAAAGAGTTTGACAGGTTAATCTCGAATCATTGGAGTCCGTCACTGTAGGTCTATTAGGTCCTTCGGTTGGCTCAATCTGGGTTAAAAGAAGGGTTAATGTTTTGGTATGAAATTGAAGTGTTCAATTTCACTTTAAGGGCATTTATGTCATTTATATGAGATATCAATGATATAATATATAGTTTAATGTGAATGAGATTCATAATAAACTATAGGTTAGCCTAATTGGAGAATTTGATTGAGAGAAATTAAATTGGATGTGATTCAATTTAATTAATCCACAATTATTGCAAATGAGATTTGCAATATGAGATATGAGATATCTTATATTATGTGGTTATGCAAATGAGATTTGCATAACCTATGGTTATGGTAAAGTGGTAATAATGAGGAGATTTTAACTCCATCAATTCCACTATATAATCCCTTCTTGCAAGAAGGATGGGAAGCTAACTTCTCATTTTTTTTTTTATTTTGATCAAAGAGAAGAAACTAAAAATTCTCTCTACTCTCTCATTTTCTCCTCTCTCTCCAAAACACAAACAAGTTCCCACCAACTTCTCTTCTCCAAAAGAGAACAACCAAGAAGACCATTTGGTGGTGTTCGAGATCCATTTGTGGGAAGAATTCGTTGAGATCGAGTAGCACGAAGAGTTCGTGATTAGAGGAAGAAATTGCTGAGTTTGTCTACAACAAGTAAGTAAAACTTCTTGTTGCTGTAAATTTCTTCTTCTTTAAGCATGTTTAATATAGGTCTAAGTGTTAGATCGATTTTAATAAATACAAGTTGCATAATGATACCTCGACGATTCAATCGTCTTCCGCTGCGCGGGGATTCTCATTCCCTTTAGGATTTTGTTATGTTTGATTATTTAAATATTTCGAAAGTATTATGTTTTAAAGTATTTTAAATGGAAAACTGTGAAAGTTATGCTATGATTTATGATTGATTGATAGCTTAAATGTTATGAAACAGTATGTTATGATATGTGATTTACCATGATTATATGACATGTGCATCATAGTATATGAAAAGATTATGGGACCTCATGTATGATTGTATGTACATGAAATAGTTTGGGTAGTTGTGGCAATTATTCTCTATATAACTATAGGGGTTTTGAGAGGACCCACATATGATAGTGGTCTTCGGACTTAACATGCTCCCGGAGTTTTGAGAGGACCCCATATGATAGGAGTTTTCGGACTTAACATGATTCAGGAGTCTTCGGACTCGACATGCTCTCGGGGTTAGGGAGGACTCCATATGACAGGAGTCTTCGGACTCAACATGCTCTCAGGAAACTTAATTGACCACTAAAAGCCAAAAAAAAAGAAATAGTCATGATAGTTTATGAGAAAGTTAGGTCCCACACATGAAAGGTTTATAGTCATGATTGTATGCGTATGCATATCCTAAAACCTCGGTAGCGAGGTCATTTACTGGGTATTGTTTTTATAATCTCACTCTTTCTTTTAAAAATGTTTTCAGGTAAAGGCAAGGGCATATAGGGCGAGTGATAGAGATGCATTACGAAGGCCATGGGCACCACACAATCGTGTTTTTCCGCACTTAAATTAGTAGTCTTTTAAAAGGATTTTGTTTCCTGCTTAAGTAGCAGAAAGATTTTGAAACTGAGGCCAAACATTTTTTATGTTACTTAAATGTTTTGATTTTCTACTTTGGGATCCCTAAAAGTGAATTTTAAATCGTGATTGATTTGATTATTGTTTATTATGTTTAATGGCCTAAAAATGCATGCATGGTTAGTAATGTCCTAGAGTTAAGTTCATCAAAGTTAGGGGCGTTACAATATGGATGCCTGATAACACACAAAATGTGTTATGCTTAGGCTTAATTATTGCTAGTTTTATGATGATTTCAGGGCTTTTACGTGTTTAATTCATTCAATTTCAGGTTAAGAGCTTGAACGGAGCTATTGGAGACAAATTGGATCACTCGGGATCAAAACGGGCTATTTGGAGCTAAAAATAATACCAATTAAAAGAGAAATGACCAATCCAAGCATGATGACCCGAGGTGATGGCGTTGCAACGCTATCCATAGCGTTGCAACGCCGAGCGTGCTGATTGAAGGCGTTGAAGACCATTGCCGATAGCGTTGCAACGCTGCCTTACAGCGTCGCAACGCTATCTCGATAAGGGATCAAGCACGGTGGACCGCATAGAGGGCGTTGCAATGCTTCCTTGCAGCGTCGCAACGCCATTTCGATAAGGAGCGCGCACGTTAGGGTAGCGGCGTTGCAACGCTACCCTCAGCGTTGCAACGCCATCGACTGTTTCCTTATTTACCACGCGTTTAGGGTACAATGTTGCAACATTGTCCCTAGCGTTGCAACGCTGCACCGATGATGCCTATAAATAGAACATTATGCATTCTTGTAAAAGGAGCCGAAATTGATAGACAATCCACCCTAATTTTGAAATACACTTTGTAAGAAGAGAGTAAAGAGCGTTTTTGGGAGCCAAAGCATCCGTAGAGGTTCGAGATCGAAGACGGGAGCTTGGAGATGAAGGACCGACATCGACACATAAGTTTAATTTCTCTTTCTTTCAATTTGTAATAGCGTTCTAAGACGTTTTCTACTTGTTTAGTTTGATTTTCATGTGATTTAGAGTAGCTAAACATTGTAGGTAGGATTTGATTTGCTTGTTATGACTTTATTACTATGTATTGAAGCATGTTTTGTCCTTATTTTTGGCAATTTGTTCTTTACTTCTTAATTTGTTGGTTTAAGTGGACTCGAGAGATAAAGCTTAAGTTAGATCAAAATTGTCAAAACCTTTAGAAATCTGGCATGAGAATGACCTAGAAATCTTAGGGAAACGCATAAAGAAGTTGCTTAATGCCATGCATGTCGTAGGTTCATATGGAGACTATGGAGTTTATTGCATGTGTGAGGCTCACTAAGAATCGAGTGATTTTCTTGAGTATTTTACTTCTTGTTTATAAATTCATCTCATTGGTTCATTGCATGAGTTAATTGAGTCCGTAACTGGTATAATCACTTCCCTCAATTCTATCAATTCGTGTCTCCACATGTTTGTTTGTTGCTTGTCTTTACTTTCAATCAACTATCCATGTTATGTTTCTTTAGCAAAAATTGAGAATTAGTACCTTAGTAATTAATTAATCTAGAAACCCATTCCCGAGGATGATACTTGGACTCATAAATCACTATACTAAAACTTGACCCGTACACTGCGCTATTGCATATCCATGATTATACGCAACAATGCACTAGTTTATTGTATTTTGTATTTCTGTAACCACTATTTTAGATTGTAATGTGCCCCACTGGAGTTTTTAGTTCAAGTGGGAGTTTGTTGGGATTTGTGCCCTAAAACTCAAAGTTTGTAAATAATGTTATAATTAATGTAATACAGAGTTATTATTATCAATAAAGAGTTATTGTTCATTATTTACGATATTGCTCTTTTATTAACTCTAAATCTAATAAACTAACATCCAAGGTTGTAATATGTCTCTTGAACTGAATACAGTGTACATATAAGGATCTCAGTTCGAGATACAACCTAAAGGGTTTATAGTAAAGGGATAAGGCTTGGGTACCTTACCTTGGTAATATTATGAATATGGCCCACTTTTTATATGATACAAACACATTGATCCTAACATGTTTGTGTAGACGACATGTGAGTGGGGATATCCTATGTGATGAGATTGCATAAGACCGGACCACGAAATAGTAAACACTAGTTGTAACTCCGTTGACTAGTTAGGTTTCTATTTCACTAGGATGACTGATGCGAAAATATCGAGTGCCCTAAACTAATGTAAATTAGAATAAGAGTCCGACACTTCTACGACGTGCAAGTATACACGGTCGAGAGCAGCAAGTGATAAGTTAAAGTATCGATCCCACGAGGACTAGCAAAACCTAAATAAATGAGTGTCCTAGCAAATTTTCCTTATTTTAGTGCAATACATGAGTGTGCAAATTACTATTGTAAATAAATAAATTGATGTAATAAGTGTGCAAATACAAGACTAGACTCAAGAAAATAACTAAATTTAAATGAGGGGAGAGGAGAATGCAAACAAGAGGGGAGATGCAAGAGATGAGATTTTTAATGAAAAATAGGCTCAGGTTAGGTTGGAGTTTTCATGTTCAATTGGAATGAAAATTTGAGTGATACCTTGAATTTACCTACACATGTATTTAAATGAATTTCTTTCGAAATCACTAAGTTTTAAAACCTACAACTTCTCAGTTGAGATCTAAATTATGCTCATGATTTTAGGTTCTAGGTGGGTTAATTATCTCTAATCAACTCAATAATCCTAGAATGAAATTTTAGTTTTCTAATTCAATAACTCTCTCAAGTTCATGAATTCTAGAGAAATCAAAGTGACCAATTCTAATTCTCATGCAACGTTAAATTCAATAAAATTTCATAAATCCAACAATGGCATCGACCATAAATTTATTCCAAATTTACATTTGAACACAACTTAACCCTTGCCTAAGACAATTTAGTTCATGCTGGAATTCGATTCACACATCTCTAAATTAAGCATGTTTTTATTGATTAAAGAGTTCATGAAAATAGCCCAATGATGTTCACAAATTTATCATAAATCGGTCACAATTCTAGCCTAAAAACAATCCACGAATTCGGTCTAAAATAGTGAACAAAAATAGTCTTAAATATGTGTTCAATAGCGAAAAACAACATTAACAATTAGAGATTAGGAGAGGTAATGACATGAACCAAAACACCAAGAGATACCACCGAAGACAGCAGACCATAGTAGCATATTTTAATTTTGCAGGTTCTGTGCGACAGCGATATCTCATCAGCCGAAGCTCGAAACAACGATCCAACCATTCAAAACGAAGCCCTGTGAGTCGCGAATAAGCTGTCAAAATTTCAGAAAAATCCAACGGTTGAAACTCCGACAAACAACACTTTCGTGAGCGCCGCCAGTGAAAAACTGAACTGCACTGATCTCCCAACGCGACAGAAATATATGGCACACCAAAGCTCCGAACGACGATCCAACCGTTTGAAGTAAAGCCCTATGAGTCAACAAGCTGTCAAAATTTCAGCACAGTCCAACGGTTGAAACTCTGGAAAACGACATCTTTGTGAGCGTCGTCTGTGAAAAACTGAACTGTACGATTTTTTGCTACATTAATGGCAACTTGAATCTTTGGTTTTTTCTTCACTCGCACGATTGCTACAACAATGGTACCTTCATGATTCTTCTCTTCAATGCACACTTTGTTGTAGCAATCGCCCTTCTCTCTCTTGCTCTTTTCCCTTTTTGTGGCAACTCCTTCTCCCTTCAAACTTGTAAACCCTAGCCTCCTTATACAAGATGGTGTTGCCCTAACTCCACAAATTACAAAAATACCATTAAGAGTAAAAAGACCATATAACCCTTCGGGTAAAATGTCTAAAATGCCCTTAGGGACTCTTGTAATTTTTAAACATCTCCTGCATACAGAAAAATCCCAAATAAATTTATGAAGTCAATTATAAATCAAACTAAATATACGAGGATTTTTGGAGTTAAGAAAAATCTCAAATTTCGGTCTTTAATTAACCGTTAGCTTATTTTCCTAAATTTCTTGAATTAAAGCACAAAAACATCAAAATTAATTCTTTTTGCACCTAATGCTTAAATTCAAGATTTTAAAGCTAACACACATAATTTAGGGATAAAATAACATGAGGATCACTAAATTAAATGCAATTCAAGTGGATTAAACACTAAAATTCTAGTAAGATAACTCACCATAAGGGAGTTATCAATGACCTAGGCAACTTGATCTCAATCCTGAGCAGGTTACGAACTCTTATCTGCGAGGGATTGTCCTTTGACTAGTATGGGTAAGCCTACCTTCTTGGGGACAAAATCGAACAGGCAGCTGGGGACTTAACTTAGCAAGATGGAATTCACTCATTCCCGCCTATTAGGATAAGTAGATGAATGTTCCCTTAAGTGGTGTTTCTGGGACTTCAACAAAGGGCATGACCCTTTCATTGGCCCGAGAGGGACTTCTGTTTGTTGGTAGGACCACAAACAAATTGTTCATCAGAGGAGCACTTGGACTTATGGTAAAAGATGTAACCTAGGGGTAAAACGATAAATTGACCCAGCTTGTGTTACGAACGTTCGTGAAGGATTGCCTTGTTATTATTGGTCAATATCCGTTGACACAGAAATATATCTGCAGTGAGAAGAGTGCAACTGCGGGATTTTAGTGCAGTGTTCCCGCAGTTAACAAATGTTGATTAGGAGGTTAATGAGATTAACTGAATAATCTCGTATCGTTGGAGCTTCTGATTTGTAGGTCCATTAGGTCCATCTTCTAGCTTGTAAAGGATTCGTTTGAATTTGAAATGTTCAAATTCATTTAGGGAATAAACATTAATGTATAAAGATACATTATAATATAAAGTTTTTTAACTTTATATTATAAATTTATTTTGAATATGATTCATATTAAATTATATGAGAGAATTAAATTTTTGAAAGGGTTCAAATATTAATTTAAATGTTACTGAGATTCATATTTAAAAAGTATAGGTTAAAATTTAATGTACATAAGATGTGCGTTAAAACTATAGGTTAGAGGAAAAATTGATTAAATATCATTTAATCTAAATTAAATATATGATATTTAATTCATTTTGATTAAATATGATTTAATCTAAATTAAATATATGATATTTGATTTAAAGTTAATTAAATATGATTTAATTAATTAATTATATTATTTAATAATTAATTTAGTTATTTATTAAATAATATAATAAAATAAAAAAAGGAGGGAACGTGTCAGGAGGACACGTTCCCCACTTCCCCTCTAAACTCCCTATCGATAGAAGTGGGGAGGTGTCCCTCTTTAACTTCTCGATTTGATAGAAGTGGATGATCGATCAATTGGTGATTTTGAGAAATTGCTGGAAAAACTTCTCTCAACCGAATTCCCTTTTACTTCTTCCAAATTGTTGGAACTTCTTACCACCAAGGTGAGATCGAAATAATCCAGAGGATAGAAGGTTCTCCAAGTGGTGTTGTCCTATTTTACAGAGGAAGTGAAGTTTTGCTGTGTTGTATAATTTTGGAGCAAGAAGTTACTGGGAAAAGTGAAACTACAAATGTAACATTGGTTTTCCCTTTTAGTTTTAGAAATATACAACATGCTAATTAATTGTTAATCCATGCTTTAGTGTTTAATTTTCTTATCTCTATTTAAATTGCCAATGTATGAATTTTTGGAATAAACCAAAACAATCAAGCAGTACGATCTAATTACACGTTTTCACTGCTCACGGAGATTCGATTCCCTTCATTTACGTCATTTCAGAATTTGTGGATGTCCAACCCACGTGCTAGTGACAAACCCGAAAAAGTTGGAATCTCGTTCAAAATTTTGCCTCTTTGTAGGTTACCCTAAGGAAACAAGAGGAGGTCTGTTTTTCGATCCTAAGGAAAACATACTGCTTGTGTCGACAAACGCTACTTTTCTTGATGAGGATCACATCAGGGATCACAAACCAAAGAGTAAAGTTGTGTTGAATGAAATGACTTGTTCATCAGCAAGATTTGCTAATGATGTTAGTACATTAACAAGAGTTGTTGACCCTACTCGTCTAGTCAAGTACGTCCTTCTCAAAGTTGAAAATGTCTCGACGTAGTGGGAGGGTTGTTAGACAGCCCGACTGTTACATGATTTGACTGAAGCCCAAGTCGTCATACCTGATGATCACTGTGAGGATCCATTGACATATGATGAAGCAATGGATGATGTCGACAAAGACAAATGGATTAAAGCCATGGACCAGGAAATGGAGTCCATGTACTTCATTTCCGTATGGGAGCTTGTAGATCAACCTGATGGGGTGAAACCTATAGGTTGCAAATGGATCTACAAGCGAAAACGTGGTGTAGATGGGAAGGTGCAAACCTTAAAAACTAGACTGGTGGCAAAGGGTTTTACCTAGCGAGAAGGAGTAAACTATGAACAAACTTTTTCTCTTGTCGTCATGATCAAGTCTATTAGGATCCTTTTGGCCATTGCTACATATTATGACTATGAAGTATGGCAGATGGATGTCAAGACGACCTTCTTGAATGGCAATCTTGAGAAAACATCTACATGAGGGGTCATTAAACAAGGCCAAGAGCAAAAGATTTGCAGGCTTAAACGGTCTATCTATGGACTGAAACAAGCCTTGAGGTCTTGGAATATAAAGTTTGATGAGGTTATCAAATCTTATGGCTTTAATCAAAATGTTGATGAACCTTGTGTCTACAAGAAAATCATCAACAGTACTGTCGTGTTTCTAGACTTGTATGTGGATGATATCCTGCTCATTGGGAATGATGTAGGATTCCTTATTGACGTTAAGGAATGGTTAGCTACGCAATTCCAAATGAAAGATTTGGGAGAAATGCAGTATGTTCTAGATATCTAGATTATCTGAAACCGTAAGAACAAAACGCTAGGCTTTTCTCAGGTGTCTTATCGACAAGATGTTGGTACGGTATAAGATGCAGAACTCCAAGAAGGGCTTGTTGCCTTGCAGGCATGGGGTTCACCTATCTAAGGAGCAATGTCCTAAGATACCTCAAGGGGTTGAGGATATGAGATGGATCCCTTATGCTTCAGCTGTAGGTAGCATGATATTATTGGGGATTGTGTCCTAAAACTCGTAGTTTGTAATTTTTTGTTCTAATTAATGTAATAAAGAGTTATTATGATCAATAAACCGTTATTGTTCACTATTTACAATATTGCCCTTTTATTAACCCTAAATCCAATAAACTAACATCTAAGGCTGTAAAATGTCTCTTGAACTAAATGTAGTATACATATAAAGGATCTCAGTTCGAGATACAACCTAAAAGGTCTATAGTAAAGGGATAAGGTTTGGGTACCTTTACCTTGGTGATACTATGGATATAACCCACTTTGTATATGATATAAACACTGTGATCCAAACGTGTTCGTGTAGATGACATGTGAGTAGGGATATCTTATGTAATGAGATTGCATAAGACCGAACCACGAAATAGTAACCACTAGGTGTAACTCTGTTGACTAGTTAAGTTTCTATTTTACTAGGATGACCTAGGCAACTTGATCTCAATCCTGAGTAGGTTACGAATTCCTGTTTGCGAGAGATTGTCCTTTGACTAGTATGGGTGAGAGTGGCCAGATTCGCTGCCTCAATATGCCTACCTTCTTGGGAACAAGACTGAGTGAGCAGTTGGGGACTTAACTTAGCAAGATAGAATTCACTCCTTCCCGCCTATAAGGGTAAGTAGAGGAATGTTCCCTTAAGTGGTCTCTCCGAGACTTGAACAAAAGGTCCAACCCTCTCATTGGCCCGAGAGGGACTTCTGTTTGTTTGTAGGACAATAAACAAATTGTTCATTAGAGGAGCACTGGTACTTAAGGTAAAAGATGTAATCTAGGGATAAAACGGTAATTTGACCCAGCTGGTGTTACGAACATTGGTGAAGGATTGACTTGTTGTTATAGGTCAATATCCGTGGATACAGAAATATATCTACAGTGAGAATAGTGCAACTGCGGGACTTTAGTGGAGTGTTCCTGCAGTTAACGAATGTTGATTATGAGGTTAATGAGATTAACCGAATAATCTCGTATCGTTGGAGTTTCTGATCTGTAGGTCTATTAGGTCCACCTTCTAGCTCGTAAAAGGTTCTTAGATCGTTTGAATTTGAAATGCTCAAATTCAATTAGGAAATAAATATTAATGTATATAGATACATTATAATATAAAGTTTTGGAAGCTTATATTATAAATTTAATGTGAATATGATTCATATTAAATTAGATGAGAGAATTAAATATTTGAAAGAATTCAAATATTAATTTAAATGCGAATGAGATTCATATTTGAAAACTATAGGTTAAAATTTAATGTACATAAGATGTGCATTAAAACTATAGGTTAGAAGGAAAATGATTTAATATGATTTAATCATATTTAAATATAAGATATTTAATATGATTTTAATTAAATTTGATTTAATTAAAATATAAATGATGGAATACGAGACATACGCAGCGGAATAAGGATCTAAAGACACTCTAATTGCATCTAACTTAATAAAAATTAACATGCAAACATACAAAACAATAAACTAAAAAGGGAAGAAAGTACAACCTTTGTAGCTTGATTTCTTCACGATCTCCTTGCCAAAGCACAAACCGAACACAATCGGACCATCACTAGAGCTTTTCTGCTATCCTCTGGACTCAGAACCGGGTTGTGGGACCTGGTGAATGAATGATTGAAAAAGGAAAAATGGGAGGTTGAAAGCTTTGTGTGAGGAAAGGAAAAGAAATACCTTTTGGTGAGACGTTTTCTTTTTGAAAGACTAAAATTCAGCAAAAGGGATCCTTTGTTTTAAAAACAAACCTATTTATAAAGGAAGTACATGCATCAAATGCATGTCAAAGCTCACCAAAATGCAACACCTCACAAAACACTAACTAAAGTGGGTTATGTGTCATTCTATAATGTTTACACATAGTCCATTTAAGTTAGTGGGATTGTCCAAGAAAAAGTTGGATAATTCCACTAACTCTAGTCAAGGGTAAAATGGTCTTTTTCATTTGGTCAAAGTCAAACTTTGACTTTTCCAAGTCAAAAAAGTCAATCGTTTGACTTTTTACAGTTTTGACCCTCTTGACTAATTTTGACCTCCCGAACATGAATCCGCATTCATATTTTTGAAATTCAAATCACATTTGAATATATTGTGTCCTAAAAAACCAATAGTTATATCACATATACTTGTCGGTTTAAAACTCCTTTCCTAATTCAAACAATTCGAATTAATCCATCATACTGTTCTAAGTTTAATCCATATGAGCTAGCAGGGGGACCTAATGGACCTACAGATCATGGGCTCCAACAATCCGAGATTAATCAGTAAAACTCTTTAACCTAATTAATCAACATTTGTTAACTAACGGGTCATTCCACTAAAGTCTCGTAGTTGCACCCCCTTCACTATAGATATATTTCTGTCCACCTGATATAACCGTAACCAGTAAGTCAATCCTTCACAAGTTGTTCGTGGTTTCGACTGGGTCAAAATACCGTTTTACCCCCGAGAACACTTCTTGTTCCTTAAGTCCCACTAAACCTCTATAGAACAATTGATTTGTGGTCCAACCAACACATCTAGTCCCTCTCAGCCTAGTGAGAGGGTGGGCCCCTTGTTCTAGTTCCGAAGTCAGCACTTAAGGGAACAACCTATCTACTATCCCTAGAGTCGGGTAGGAGTGAATTCCGTCTTGCACCCTATATCCCCAGCTATCTATCTGGTTTTACCCATGAAATGGGAGGCTTATTGAGCCAACGCTGTTGAGCGCTCTCACCCATGCAGATCTAAGGATAATCTCGAATAAATAGGAGTTCATAGTTAGCTCAGGATTAAGATCGAGTTACCTAGGTCATCAAAATTGAATTAGTCAGTTTTATACAGTAAACAGTGTTATAAAGCAAAAGTGACTAAGTCGTGGTCCAGTCTTATACAAACTCATTGCAAAGGATGCCCCCACTTACATATCTCTATATGAACGATTTAGGATCACATCGTTTGTACTAACTACAAAGTAGGTTGCATCCATAGTGTCCCCAGAATAAGGCGCTCAACCTTATCCCTATACTATAGACCATTTTAGGTTATATTCTCGAACTTGATCCATGTTTTATGTCATCACATAAAGTTCAAGGCTACATTAAATAGCCTCGAGACCTTAGTTTATTGGATTCAAGATTATGGTATACTAATTCAATAACAATTTTATCGATAAAGAAACACGAAAAATATTTATCAATTACAAACTACGAGTTTTAGGACATAAAATCCAACAAACTCCCACTTGGACTAAAACTCCTAGTGGAATATCTCAATGTTGAATTTAAGTGATAAACACATGAGTACAATAAACATATGAATACAATAAACAAGGGCATATGCCCAAATGTTCTCCCACTTGTCCTAGTTTACTAACTTCGTAGACCTAGAGACTGTAGGCGACCTTCAAACACTTTAGCCGTGAGGGTCTTTGTAAAAGGATCGACAATGTGAGCTTCTTGGTTCTCTTGAATTTGCAGCTGCACCACTATTATCACAATATAGGATGATAAGCATATGCATATTTGCAACGACTTCCAAATCTTTCAAGAATTTCCTCAACCATACTACTTCCTTTGTTGCTTCACATGCAACTACGTATTCAGCTTCCATTGTGGAGTCTGCAATACAGTTTTGCTTCACACTTCTCCACACTACTGCTCTTCCATTCCGAATGAATGAACACTGATCCCGATGTGGATTTTCTTGCATCTTTATCGGTCTGGAAATCAGTGTCAGTGTATCCAGTAAGGATCAAATCCTTAGCACTATACACGAGCATGTAGTTCCTCGTTCTTCTAAGATACTTGAGGATATTCTTAACGGCAGTCCAATGATCATATCCAGGATTGGACTGATAAACCCAAGTAACGGTCAGGATGATGAACAACCCTCCCACTACGTCGAGGTATTCTCAACTCTTGAGAAGGATGTGACTGACCAGATGTACTAGTTTTATTTACTACTTTAGTAGATGAACTAGCTTTATCTGTAGCGTATTTGGAAAGTTCATTTAATACTAGTCTACTGCGAGGTCAATAACTTATGATATGGTCTTCCTCTAAGAATGTGGCATTTGTCGACACAAAACGCCTTATTCTTTTGAGGATCGTAAAACATACCACCTTTTGTTTCTTTTAGATAACTTAAAAATAGGCATAACTTTGAATGACGTTCTAATGGATTTTGCACCAACACGTGTGTCGGGCATCTAAAAATCCTAAAGTAACGTAAACTACCTTTACGCCCTTTCCATAGCTCATAAGGTGTTTCTGAAACACTTTTAGAGGGAATGTTATTCAAAATATAGACAGCAGTTTCTAATGCATGTCCCCAAAAGGAATCAGGTAACTTAGCAAAGCTCGTCATTGAGCGAACCATGTCCAACAAGATTCTGTTTCTTCTTTCAGATACACTGATCTACTGAGGCATATTAGGTGCAGGGAGTTGTGACTTGATTCCATGTTCTATCATATAGTCTTGGAATCTTTAGTCCATGTACTCCCTACCTCGATATGATCGAAGTGTCTTAATCGTTTTACCTAACTGGTTCTCAACCTCAGTCTTATATTCTTTGTACTTTTCAAAAGAATCAGACTTGTGATGCATTAGGTAAATATGACCATACCTTGAATAATAATCAATGAAATTGATGAAATATTCATACCCAGCTCGAGCTTTGGCATTCATCGGTCCACAGAGGTCCAAATCTACGAGCTCTAAGGGTATTGTTGCTCTGAGACCTTTTCCAGTAAAAGATCTCTTAGTCATTTTTCCCTCAAGACAAGACTCACATGGAGGTAAAGAATTGTCTTCTAACTGATTTAGGAGTCCATTCTTAACCAATCTCCCAATCCTATTGAGATTTATGTGACCAAGTCTTAAGTGTCATAGATAGGCATTGAAAGAAACTTTTTGTCTTTTATTCTGAGTTTCGGTTGTTCTAAACTTCTCAATATTTAAGACAAATTTTGCTTTAGTTGGTCTTAACTTATATAAGTTGTTTTCTTGTATAGCAGAACAAATTTGAATACCTTTTCTGAAAATGAACGCTTCATTGATTTCAAATGATATTTTATACATTTGTTCTAATATACACGTGATAGATATTAAGTTTCGTTTCATTTTAGGAGCATACAAAACATCTTTAAGTATGATATATCTATCATCGAAATACAACTTCAAGTCTTCCACTGCATCGACCGAGACAACCTCTCATGTTCCAACCTTGAGGGTGATCTCACCTTCTTTTAGCTTTTTTCAAGAATTAGTTTCCTGAAAAGAGAAGCAAATATGATTAGTGGCCCCTGAATCCAATATCCAAGTTGAGGTATCATACTCCACTAAACATGTTTCAACAACTAGTAAATCATATTTACCTTGTGCTTCTTTATCTGCTTTTTTCTCAGCAAGGTACTTCGAGCAGTTCCTCTTCCAGTGCCCGTTTTGGTCACAGTGAAATTATTTTCCTTTTTCTGCAACTTTCTTTCCCTTGTTTGTCATGGGAGCCTTCCCCTTGCCCTTCTTTTTCATTTGAACATTCTTGTTCTTTGAAGGTCCAACTTTAGTTTTAGAAGACGATCCTCTTAAAACTTTCCTGGTGGTGACAACATTTGCCTCCACCTCTTTCCCCTTAGCTTTTGTAAGAGTTTGAAAACGTTGGAGCTCGTTAAGAAGGGTTGTCGATTAAACTCTATTTTATTGCAGAGAAGCATTAAATCAAATGGTATGAAGCTCTTCGAAGAGACTCCATAATAAAGCTAACTGATTTGCCTCGTCCATGGCGCCACCATTTACTTCAAAGAATATTGAAGTGGACCATCATGTCCGTGACATGTTCTCTAACAGAGGTCCCTTCCTTCATACGCTTGTTGTAAATGTACTTAATAGCCTCGTGTCTTAGAACCGGCGACTGCGGTTGCCCGAACATCTCTTTTAACGAATCCATGATAGCCTTAGTTGTGCCTAAGGATTCGTATTTCTTAGCCAATACATCACATCATGCTTTGGCAAGAATATAGACACGGGCTTTATCGTCAGCCTTAACCCATCGATCATAAGCTTCCCGACTAGTTCGGTTAGCATTTGAGGTAGGGCCCGAGGACATTCCTCGCTTAAGACAAATCTCAAGTCATCTATTACTAGTATTGTATTCGATTTGTTTTCCATGTTGTGTAGTTATCGCCATTAAGTTTTTCTAAGCTAATAGTTGAACTAAAGAGCTAGTCATGCTGAAAAAAACCATATCATTTTTAGTAAAAAATATTAACCTTTATAATCCAATCAAGTTTAGCAAAAAATAATGTACCCATCATTATTATGTTTGCAACGATATTTCAACGGTTTAGAATAACCTTCACCGAGGGGTGACCGACCATTCCTCCGTTGAACCAAGACTATCTTGACTAAATACTATCACCAGAATAATTCTTATTCCTATAGTAACTTAGTTATCGCTCCTTTGGTCGAGAATTTGCTAACACTTAGTGATTCTTGTAAGTGTAACCTTCCATTTTCAGACCTCAAAGATCAGGATCATTATGCTCCCGAAATTGGAAAGACAAGAATGAAAACGGACCTGAGAGACCCTATCTATTTTTGGAGTTCGCGGTGTTCCGAATCCTATAATACAACCCTCCGATTGGTAAGGTCGCTCCAAGGCAGACATGTAGGTGCATTATAGGAATCTCACGGTGCGACCTAATGGAAGAGACCATAGGATGCGTTGACACACTTCCTTCTCCCACTTACTATGAATGACTTCCCCTATTCACCTTGATATTGACTCATGCAAACACTCTCCGAATGGAGTCAGCTCCCAGGGCGGCCCAAAGCCAAGCATGAATCTCACGGTGTGAACTCTTAGGGACGCTAGAGTTAAAAGTACATTACTTCTCTCCAACTAAAGTGTTCTAGACGGTTAGGGTATAAATTACTTAGCAATATATTTCGGCTAACTAAAACATATCCTAAGTCTAGGCGAAACATCCGAGTATAACATTTATACTGGATTTTAACCTACGATGTCTAGGTGATAAATAAATTTTATTACCTCACACCACTCATGCATGCTCATAAAACCGATTTAACCTAACTCAGACGCCGACTCGATCTCCAGGTAGAAGGTGTTTCGTGAACCGTCAACTTAAAAACCTTTCAACCTTAGTCATCTTATCTGACTTTTTGCCAAGATCTTGTCGGGTGAGTTTTCTTGTAACTTCGGTTTTACAAGATATCGACCTAATTTCTATGGAAAAAAAGATTGTCGATGGTTAACCTAAGTGAGCATGCATCTTATCTTTGTTATAGATTTAAAAAGTCTAATTGATTTTATAACACTTATAAAAAGAATTGACAAATCTATAACATACATTCCACATTCATTACATAACAATTATATAATGAAAATTTAATATGGATTTAATTTACTTAATTTAATCAAATTAAATTAAACAAATTAAATTAATTAATTAAAAGATTTAATTAATCAATTACCATATTAAGTTACTTAAAGAAATCATGAATTATACATAACTTTTACATTAATTCATGAAATCCAACATGCATACTATATATATTATAACCATTATAACATACTTTCAATGCATGTGCATGTTAACCTAGGGGGGGAATTTAAATCTACATGGCATACTTTATGCACAATAAAGATTTAAACAATTAAACACATTCATAATGCATAAAGAAAATAAAACATAAAATTGGCGTTTTGGCATCCTAAACAAGCAATTAACTAAATTATTACAATAATAATTTAAAAATCAGCTCCGAACCAATCTCGAACACTTCGAACCAGCCCGAACCAGCTTGAAAACAACAGCAAAATCACATGGACAGCGACTGAAAAACGCTCCAAAAAATACAACACAATGCAGTTTTTTTCGGCAGTGCGCAACGCCCGTTGAATCTCCAATTACAACCTAATTTCAACTCTAATGACTCCCAAATTTTACAGACTCCTTGGACACACATTACGGCTCAAAACCCTTGAGCAAATTACAAATTATAACAAGAAATTAAAGCCTAAACGATGCCAAAACAGTGAGCCAATTTTAGCTTCCAATAATTTCATCACATAAAAAATTACAACCCACCATATGCAATTGAGTGAAATTAAAGCATGCTCTGATACCACATGATGGAACACGAGACATACGCAGCGGAATAAGGATCTAAAGACACTCTAATTGCATCTAACTCAATAAAAATTAACATGCAAACATACAAAACAATAAACTAAAAAGGGAAGAAAGTACAACCTTTGTAGCTTGATTTCTTCACGATCTCCTTGCCAAAGCACAAACCGAACACAATCGGACCATCACTAGAGCTTTTCCGCTATCCTCTGGACTCAGAACCGGGTTGTGGGACCTGGTGAATGAATGATTGAAAACGGAAGAATGGGAGGTTGAAAGCTTTGTGTGAGGAAAGGAAAAGAAATACCTTTTGGTGAGACTTTTTCTTTTTGAAAGACTAAAATTCAGCAAAAGGGATCCTTTGTTTTAAAAACAAACCTATTTATAAAGGAAGTACATGCATCAAATGCATGTCAAAGCTCACCAAAATGCAACACCTCACAAAACACTAACTAAAGTGGGTTATGTGTCATTCTATAATGTTTACACATAGTCCACTTAAGTTAGTGGGATTGTCCAAGAAAAAGTTGGATAATTCCACTAACTCTAGTCAAGGGTAAAATGGTCTTTTTCATTTGGTCAAAGTCAAACTTTGACTTTTCCAAGTCAAAAAAGTCAACCGTTTGACTTTTTACAGTTTTGACCCTCTTGACTAATTTTGACCTCCCGAACATGAATCCGCATTCATATTTTTGAAATTCAAATCACATTTGAATATATTGTGTCCTAAAAAACCAATAGTTATATCACATATACTTGTCGGTTTAAAACTCCTTTCCTAATTCAAACAATTCGAATTAATCCATCATACTGTTCTAAGTTTAATCCATATGAGCTAGCAGGGGGACCTAATGGACCTACAGATCATGGGCTCCAACAATCCGAGATTAATCAGTAAAACTCTTTAACCTAATTAATCAACATTTGTTAACTAACGGGTCATTCCACTAAAGTCCCGTAGTTGCACTCCCCTCACTGTAGATATATTTTTGTCCACCTGATATAACCGTAACCAGTTAGTCAATCCTTCACAAGTTGTTCGTGGTCTCGACTGGGTCAAAATACCGTTTTACCCCCGAGAACACTTCTTGTTCCTTAAGTCCCACTAAACCTCTATAGAACAATTGATTTGTGGTCCAACCAACACATCTAGTCCCTCTCAGCCTAGTGAGAGGGTGGGCCCCTTGTTCTAGTTCCGAAGTCAGCACTTAAGGGAACAACCTATCTACTATCCCTAGAGTCGGGTAGGAGTGAATTTTGTCTTGCACCCTATGTCCCCAGCTATCTATCCGGTCTTACCCCTGAAATGGGAGGCTTATTGAGCCAGCGCTGTTGAGCTGCTCTCACCCATGCAGATCTAAGGATAATCCCGAATAAATAGGAGTTCATAGTTAGCTCAGGATTGAAATCGAGTTACCTAGGTCATCAAAATTGAATTAGTCAGTTTTATACAGTAAACGGTGTTATAAAGCAAAAGTGACTAAGTCGTGGTCCAGTCTTATGCAAACTCATTGCATAGGATGCCCCCACTTACATATCTCTATATGAACGATTCAGGATCACATCGTTTGTACTAACTACAAAGTAGGCTACATCCATAGTGTCCCCAGAATAAGGCGCCCAACCTTATCCCTATACTATAGACCATTTTAGGTTATTTTCTCGAACTCGATCCATGTTTTATGTCATCACATAAAGTTCAAGTCTACATTAAATAGCCTCGGGACCTTAGTTTATTGGATTCAAGATTATGGTATACTAATTCAATAACAATTTTATCGATAAAGAAACACGAAAAAATATTTATCAATTACAAACTACGACTTTTAGGACATAAAATCCAACAATAAATATATATAATTAAATAAGATTTAATTATTTATATATTTATTGAATTAATTAATTAATAAATAAATAAAATGTTTAATTATTTATTATTTTTAATAATGGGAACGTTGTTAGGATGTATGTCCTAATCTTGTTTTTGTTTGTAATATTACCATTTGAAATAAATAAGAGTTATTTCTTTCATCACTTTGTGTCTCGCAATTTTACAAACTTTGTCCAATAAACTAAGCTCCATGGTCATTGAATTTATGAGAGAACTAGAACTTGAACGGTGTGTAGTGGACACACAGGGAGGATCACGTTCGAGTTAATGACCCGAACGGTCTACAGTATATGGATGGGGTTGGAGACCTAATCCTGCATACATTGTGGTTGCGACCCGCTTTGTATTAGATATAAACGAGGTGATCTGACTCGTTCATGTGGTTGACATGCGAGTGGGGGCATCCTGTGCAATGAGATTGTACAAGACTAGACCGTGAATTATTCGACCTACTGATGTAACACGTTGACAGTATAGGACTAATAACTTCGTAGATGACCATTAGTGACTCGACCTTAATCCTAAGCGTGCTACGGACTCCTGTCTGCGGGGGTCTGTGTTTTGACTAGTACGGGTGAGGTGGTCACAGTTACTCGCCCAATATGCCTATCTTCTCAGGGGACAGGACCACGTGGGGAGTTGGGAACTTAACTACGCGAGATGGAATTCACTCGTTCCCGACTATAGGGATACTAGAGGGGTTGTTCCCTTAAGTGTTGTCTCCAGGGCTTGGACAATGGGCACCCACCCTCTCACTGGCCCGAGAGAGGTGTTGTGTATGGTTGGACCATTACAACATTGTTGTTCATTAGAGGAGCAGTCAGGACTTAAGGACCAAGAAGTGGACACAGGGATAAAATGGTAATTTGACACAGTTGTGTCTACGAACAACCTGTGAAGGTCGACTCACGGGCATTGGTTATATCAATGGACACAACTTGTCTTACAGTGACGGTAGTGCAGCTACGGGCTTTAGTGGAGTGTTACCGTAGCTAATGAATGTTGATTAATCGGGTCAAAAAGTTTGACAGGTTAGTCTCGGATCATTGGAGCTCGTTATTGTAGGTTCATTAGGTCCTTCGGTTGGCTCAAAATGGATTAATAGAGGGTTTACAGTTTTGGTATGGATTTGAAGTGTTCAAATTCATTAAAGGGTAATTATGTCATTTATATGAGATATGATTGACATATTATATAGTTTAATGTGAATGAGATTCATAATAAACTATAGGTTAGCCTAATTGTCTAATTAGGGCTAATTTGGAGAAATTGGATTGAGAGAAATTAAATTGAATGTGATTCAATTTAAAAATCCACAACTATACAAATGTGATTTGTATAATGAGATATGAGATATCTTATTATATGTGGTTATGCAAATATGATTTGCATAACCTATAGTTGTGGTTAAATGGTAAATAGGTGGAGATTTCAACTCTACCTATCACCATTATTTAAACTCTTTTGCAAGAAGGATTTCTCACTTCAAAGCTCATTTTTTGGATTTCTCACCAAAGAGCATTTGAAAATTCTCTCAACCTTTCTCTCAATATCTCCTCCCTCTCACCAAAAAAGAGTCCCACTACTCTCCTTCTACCAAAGGAAGAACAACCGAGAAATCTTTCGGAGCGTGTTCGGTTCGGTGATTCGTTCGAGGAGATCGAGATCGTTGAGAACGTGAACACGAAGGGTTCGTGACCGGAGGAGGAATACGTGAAGAAAGGTTCTTCAACAAGTAAGTGTTCTTATTGTTTTTCCTTCCTAAATGCATGTTTAACCTAGATACTATGAAATAGTTTCGATTTTAAGAAAACATTTTTCGCAATGATACCACGACGATTCAATCGTCCTTCCGCTGTGTGGGATTCTCATTCCCTTCAAACGTGTCACATTGACATGTTCCCACAACTCCCTCAACTCCCTATCGATAGGGAGTGGGGAGTTGCCCTCTGAAGGCTTCTTCTTCACTTTTTGAAGAAGGCAGGTATTCGATCGATGAATTGAATCGATGGTGAAATTCCTTCTCACTAAAAAAAAAATTCTCTTTCCTCTCCAAAAGTTGGAATCATTCCCACCAAGGTTGGATCTAGGAAACTCAAAGAATAAGAGGTTTGCTGAGTGGTAGTGTCCTGTTGAAAGAATATAGGATTTTTTTTTGTTTGTTGTGTTGCTTCGCAAGTTGGAGCATGGAGTTGCTGGATTGAGAAACTACAAAGGTAATTAATGATCTCCTTTTAGTTTAGAACTTATACAACATGTCTATGTTTGCTTAATCCATACCTAATTAGGTTAGATTTCTTATCTCTGTATTTTTCCAATGTACTGGTATTTGTAGTAAACCGAAACAAGCAAGTAATCGATCTTTAAATCACGTTTTCGCTGCTCACGGGGATCAAATACCCTTCAATTGGTATAAGAGCAATGCTTGTTTTGTTTTGGTTGAAACAAATTTGCATTGGTTAGGTGGGAATTACATTTGGTTTGTTGTAAAACTAGTTTTGGAAATTTTGGACTTAGTTTTAATTTCGATTTGATCAAATTAAATGTAAAGGCCCCTGCGTTTTGGGCAATTAAGTGCATAATTGAGTCTGTAATAGTGTTATGCGTTGTTCGTGACAAATTTCAAGACATTTGGATGAGTATCGGGCAATTAAGTGCATAATTGAGTCTGTAATAAATCGAGTCTGTAAGTCCGTGACTTCGTCTGCAAGAGTTGCTGTGAAGAAATCGAAGCGGAAACGGGCGACAAATCGAAGAAAATAGCAAAGGTGTTTGTTGTCCAATAGATTGCGTTGAGACGTTGTTCTTCGGCGTCTCAACGCCGTACGCGAGGGTGGAGGCCTTGTTGCAGAGCAGCGTTGCAACGCCCTGGCATGGAGCACACGGCGTGCGACGCTGAGTGTTGTAGCGTTACAACGCTGCCCACGACGTTGCAACGCTACGTGCGTTGAGGAGCAGTTTGCGAGGCGTGCGCGCAAGACGTGGGCTGGAGGTGGTTCAAGGCAACGTGGGGTAGTTTTATTATTTGTTTTTTATTTTTATTTTTTTTATAAAATGTATGTTAGTTTTATTAAATTAAATTTATTAATTAATATTAATATAATGGTTATATTAATGTTAATGAATTTATCTAGTGCCAAAATCGGTCCAATTTTTGCTATTTAATTATTTTATGCATGAGATGTATGAAATTTTTAATTCTATGTGCATAATGTATGTCATATAGATTTAAAATCCTACCTTAGGTTAAACATTTCATGCATCATATTTATATTATAAGTGTTATAATAGATAGTATGCATGATAGGTTATATTATAAGTGTTATAATATAATGTATGCATGTTTTAATTTATTTAAATATAAGTGTTATATTTTTTAGATTAAAAGCATGTTCATGCATTTATTTCATGTGATGAATATATGTTATAGTTTAATATTATTCATGTGATGAATGATCAAGCACTATAACATAGAAATGCATGTAACCTAAGTTAATTATTAGTTTTAAAATGTTTAGAACTTGAATAATTAGACTTAGGTTTTCTAGTTCTAATAAGATTAGAAATAGGAAATCAAATATGACCTTTGAATGGTAACTGATTAGTAGCTCTGTCTAAGGAAGGTTTTGTCTAAGGTTGGGGTATTTAAGCTGACGCTTTGCGGAATACCCCTACCTAGGAACCGACCTGAGAGTGAATTCGGTCTTGAGATTCTTAGGTTATATTATCGTGAGTGGCGTTAATTAAAAATTGATTAACTTACTCATATAGACTTAAGTTAATAAAGTGACTATAAAGTTAGGCTAAATCAATATAAGAGTTATATTGGTAGACTTAGGTAAATATTAGCCGATTTATCTAGGTCAATCCCGAATAATATAAAGTTTTGAGTGGGAGGAAATAAAGTGTATAAGATACATTTAATTTTCGACCACAAATCTCCATTAAAGTCCACACCGTGAGATCCATACTCGGTCTCGTGGCGCAAATGGGAACGTTCCCCTTCAGATGGTATTTGTATGGGTCAATATCAACATGGATGGAGAGAGTACTTATAGTGAGTGGGAGCGGAACCTGTGAAAACGGGACCCACGGTCTCTTCTTTCGATTCACACCGTGAGACGCCCATGATCCGCTTACTAGTTTGGCCTGGACCAGACAATCCCTTCGTAGGGCCTTGATCATGGGAGTCAGAACACTGTGAATTCCCGAAAGGGATACAGTTTCCTTGTTGGTTTTCCTTCTTGGTTCACCCTTCGATGGCTATTGTTTGGACGGATACTTTGAAACTTAAAGATTGAGGGTTACACTCACGGGATTCATTAAGAGTTAATGGATTCAGACCGAAAAATGGTAACTAGACGCCTAATGGAATAAGAGTTATTCTGGGATTAGGGTCTTGTCGAGAAAGTCTCGTCCCAAAGTAGTGTTTCTATTCACTCTTTGGTGGCGGTCATTCTAAACCTTTGGGATATCATAGCAAATTTTTAATGACCTAGGGATCATAGGATAAATTTTTACTGAAACTTGATTGGATTTCAAAATGTTTTTTGTGAGACTGACACAAAGCTTTTATTTGATTTTTCAGCAAAAATGTCTAGCTCAATAATAGCATTACTAGCTTCCGACAAATTAGTGACAGATAATTTACAAATATGGAAAAACAATATAAACACGATTCTAGTAACTGACGACCTCAAGTTCGTGCTCACTGAGGAGTGTCCTCTAGTGTCGGGCTCGACCGCGTCACGAAGTGTTCGTGATGCATACGATCGGTGGATCAGGGCCAATGAAAAGGCCAAGGTCTACATAATTGTCAGCTTATCTGAAGTATTGGCAAAGAAGCATGAGTTGATGGTCACCGCTAAGGAGATCATGGAGTCCTTACAGGAAATGTTTGGACAACAGTCCTTTCAGGTCCGGCATGACTCGCTCAAACACGTCTTCAACGCCCGGATGAAAGAAGAGACGTCTGTCCGAGAACACGTTCTAGACATGATGACCCACTTTAATCTAGCGGAGATGAACGGGGCTTCGATCGATGAGTCGAGCTAGGTCAGCTTTATACTGGAGCCCCTTCCGAAGAGTTTCCTTCAGTTTCGTAGCAATGTTGTTATGAACAAAATTAGCTACACACTGACCACCCATCTGAACGATTACAGAACTTCCAGTCCTTGATGAGGATCAAGACACCGGAAGATGAGGCAAATGTTGCCTTCAGGTTCTATCTTAGAGGTTCGACCTCTAGGACTAAACTTGTAGCTCCTTCTTACCTGAAAGGGAAGAAGAAGAAGATGAAGAAGGGCAAAGTTGACCGTGCTGCCGCCCAAAAGGGCAAAAAGGTCAAGGAAGTTGTAGAGAAAGGAAAGTGTTTCCACTACAATGGGGACGACCACTGGAAGCGTAACTGTCCCAAGTTCCTTGTCGATAGGAAGAATACAGGTAAATGTGATTTACTAGTAATGACTCTGCCTGGATATTGGATTCGGGCGCCACTAACCATGTTTGTTCTTCTTTTCAGGGAATTAGTTCCTGACAACAGCTGCGAGAGGGTGAGGTGACTCTACGGGTTGGATCCGGGGAGATTGTCTCTCTGCAATGGATGTCGACCTGATGAAAGCTCTTTTTCTAGTAGAATTACTTATTATTAGATAATTTGTATATAATGTCAGGGTTTACTAGAAACCTTGTTTTTATTTCCTGCCTTATTGAACAGTGTAATTCAATTTCCTTTGAATATAATAAAGCATTTATTTCTTTCAAAGGCAATTTACTTTGTTCTGCTTCACTTGAGTCTAATTTGTATGTTTTAAAACCAAATTCGGTCAAAAGTGTTTTGAATACTGAATTATTTAAAACAGCAGAAACATGAACTAAAAGAGTGAAAGTTTCTCCTAAAGAAAATGCCCATCTTTGGCATCTAAGATTAGGCCACATCAATCTCAATAGGATTGAGAGACTAGTGAAGAGTGGACTTCTAAATGAGTTGGAAGAAAACTCTTTACCGGTATATGAGTCATGCCTTGAAGGAAAAATGACCAAACGTCCTTTTAGTGGAAAAGGATATAGAGCCAAAGAGCCCCTTGAGCTTATACATTCTGACCTCTGTGGTCCGAGAGTGTTAAAGCACGAGGTGGTTACGAATACTTTGTATCTTTTATAGATGACTATTCAAGGTATGAGTATATTTACCTAATGCATAAGAAGTCTGAAACTCTTGAAAAGTTCAAGGAGTACAAGACTGAGGTTGAGAACCTATTAGGTAAAACGATAAAAACACTTCGATCGAATCGAGGTGGAAAGTATATGGACACTGAATTCCAGGACTATATGATAGAACATGAAATTACGTCCCAACTCTCCGCACCTGGTATGCCACAACAGAATGGTGTATCGGAGAGGAGAAACAGAAACTTGTTGGACATGGTTCGGTAGATGATGAGCTATGCTCGTCTCCCAGATTCTTTTTGGGGTTACATAGTGGAGACTGCAATGTATATTTTGAACAACGTTCCGTCGAAGAGTGTTTGTGAAACACCTTTTGAACTCTGGAATGGACATAAAGGCAGTTTACACCATTTCAGAATTTGGGGATGTCTGACCCACGTGTTGGTGTCAAACTCGAAGAAGTTGGAACCCCGTTCAAAATTATGGCTATTTGTAGGTTACCCTAAAGAGACTAGGGTTGGTCTGTTTTACAATCTTAAGGAAAATAGGGTGCATGTGTCGACAAATGCCACTTTCCTTGAGGAAGACCACGTCAGGGATCATTTACCTAGAAGCAAAATCGTGTTGAACGAAATGGACAGTACATCAACAAGAGTTGCTGATGGGGCTAGTACGTCAACAAGTGTTGTTGATCCTAGCACGTCTAGTCAAGTCCATTCCCAAGAGTTGGGAATGTCTCAACGTAGTGGGAGGGTTGTGAGACAGCCTGAACGTTACATGGGTTTCACTGAAACCCAAGTCGTCACCCCTGATGATGACTGCAAGGATGCATTGACCTATGATCAGGCAATGGCAGACGTTGACAAGGACGAATGGATTAAAGCTATGGACCAGGAAATGGAGTCGATGTACTTTAATTCCGTCTGGGAGCTTGTGGATCAATCGGATGGGGTAAAACCTATTGGTTGCAAATGGATCTACAAGCGTAAACGTGGCGTAGATATTGTACGTGGATGATATCCTTCTCATTGGGAATGAGGTATGATTTCTTACTGACGTAAAGAAATGGTTGGCTTCGCAATTCCAAATGAAAGATTTGGGAGAAACACAGCATGTTTTAGGTATCCAGATTGTCCGGAACCGGAAGAACAGAATGTTGGCCATGTGTTAGGCGTCTTATATTGACATAATATTGTCTAGATATAAGATGCAGAACTCCAAAGGCCCTCACGGCTAAGGTGTTTGAGGGTCACCTAGAGAGTCTAGGTCTTCGAGTGCTTCCTGACTAGGGCAAGTGGGAGTATTGTAAAAGGTATTCGTGTGCTCCTCGATCTCTACGAACTCGAACTCTTCTCACAAACAAGAACACCACCAATCGGCTTCTCGGTTGTTCTTTTTTTGGAAGAAGAAGTTGGTGGGAACTTGATGTTTTGGTTAGGGAGGAGAGGAATTGAGAGAAAAGCTTCTTGCTTCTTTTGGTGAGAAATCAAAAATGAGCAAATGAGTGAGTTCCCCTTCTTGCAAAGGGGTTTAAATAATGGACATAGGTGGAGTTGAAATCTCCACCTATTTACCATTTTACCACAACTATAGGTTATGCAAATCATATTTGCATAACCATATATTATAAGATATCTCATATCTCATATCAAAAATCACATTTGCAATATTGTGGATTTATTAAATTGAATCACATCCAATTTAATATCTCTCAACCTAATTTCTCCAATTAGCCCTAATTCAACAATTAGGCTAACTTATAGTTTATTATGAATCTCATTCACATTAAACTATATATTATATCATTCTTATCTCATATAAATGACATAAATACCCTTTTAGTGAAATTGAACACTTCAATTCACACCAAAACAATAACCCTTCTTTTAACCCAGATTGAGCCAACCGAGGGACCTAATGGACCTACAGTGACGAGCTCCAATGATCCGAGATTAACCTATCAAACTCTTTGACCCAGTTAATCAACCTTCATTAGGTACGGTGACACTCCACTAAAGCCCGTAGTTGCACTCCCGTCAGTGCAGAATATTACGTGTCCACTGTATAACCAATATCCATGAGTCGACCCTTCACAGGTTGTTCGTAGACACTGCTGGGTCAAATTATCGTTTTACCCCTGTGTCTACTTCTTGCTCCTTAAGTCCCCACTACTCCTCTAATGAACAACAACGTTGTTATGGTCCGAACATACACAACAACCCTCTCGGGCCAGTGAGAGGGTGGGCGTCCGTTGTCCAAGCCCTAGAGACAGCACTTAAGGGAACAACCCCTCTAGTTTCCCTAAAGGCGGGAACGAGTGAATTCTGTCTCGCATAGTTAAGTTCTCGCCTCCTACTTGGTCCCGCCCATGAGAAGATAGGCATATTGGGCGAGTAATCGTGACCACCCTCACCCGTACTAGTCAAAGGATGACCCCCACGCATGTGAGTCCCTAACACGCTCGAGATTCGTGTCGAGTCACTAATGGTCATCTACGAAGTTATTAGTTCTTCATCACAATCTGTTACATCAATAGGTTTAATAATTCACGGTCTGGTCTTGTACAATCTCATTGTACAGGATGCCCCCACTCGCATGTCAACCACATGAACGAGTCAGATCACCTCTTTTGTATCTTAATACAAAGTGGGTCGCATCCACAGTGTATCCAGGATTAGGTCTCCAACCCCATCCATATACTGTAGACCATTCGGGTCATTAACTCGAACGTGATCCTCCCTATGTGTCCACTACACACCGTTCAAGTTTTAGTTCTCTCAAATATTCAATGACCCTGGAGCTTAGTTTATTGGTCAAAGTTTGTATAAAATGCGGTACACAAAATGATGAAATGAATAAAACTTTATTAATTTCAAATAGTAATTTACAAACGTGAGATTAGGACAAAACATCCCAACAAACTTCTACTTGGACTAAGCTAGTGGAGGAAATACATTTCTAAAATGTACATGAATTACAATGAAGTAATAAATAAACTAGGGCATTGAATACCCGTTTACATATCTCCCACTTGCCCTAGTCAGGAAGTACTCGAAGACCTAGACTCTCTAGTGGACCCTCAAACACCTTAGCCGTGAGGGGCTTTGTAAATGGATCAGCTACGTTGTGCTCCGACGCTATCTGCGTGACTGTCACGTCGCCGTGGTATCTTTTGCTCAATGTGTTTGCCTCTCTTATGGCTCCAAGGCTCCCTGAAATTGGCTACTGCACTACTGTTATCCCAAAACAGTGTGATCGGCAAGTTCATATTTGGAACAACTTCCAAATCTTTCATGAACTTCCTTAGCCAAACAGCTTCCTTTGCAGCTTCACAAGCCGCAACGTACTCCGCTTCCATAGTCGAATCAGCGATGCATCCCTGCTTGATGCTTTGCCATACTACATCTCCTCCATTCAGAATGAAGGTTGACCCCGAAGTGAATTTCCTAGAATCCTTATTGGTGTGAAATGCGGAATCCGTGTATCCTGTAAGGATCAAATCCCCACCGCCATACACTAAGTTGTAGTTCCTCGTTCTCCTAAGATACTTGAGGATTGCCTTTACGGTTGTCCAGTGATCTAATCACGGATTGGATTGATACCTACTGACAATCCCTACTGCATAATAGATGTCGGGCCTAGTACACAGCATGGCATACATCAGGCTCCCTACAGCTGAAGTATAGGGGATCCGTCTCATATCCTCAACTTCTTGAGTAGTCTTAGGACATTGATCCTTAGACAGGTGAACCCGGTGCCTGAAAGGCAGCAAGCCATTCTTGGAGTTCTGCATGATATATCTAGACAACATCTTGTCAATATAAGACGTCTGAGACAAGGCTAGCGTTCTGTTCTTCCGGTTTCGGATAATCTGGATACCTAGAACATACTGAGCTTCTCTCAAATCTTTCATTTGGAATTGTGAAGCTAGCCACTTCTTTACGTCAGTAAGAAATTCTACCTCATTCCCAATGAGAAGAATATCATCCACATATAATATCGAAATGCGACAGTTTTGTCAACGATTTTCTTGTAGACACAAGGCTCGTCAACATTCTTGATCAAAGCCATAAGATTTGATTGCCTCATCAAACCTTATATTCCAAGACCTTGAGGCTTGTTTCAGTCCATAAATAGAACTATGAAGCTGGCAAACCTTTTGCTCTTGGCCTTGGGCAATGAACCCTTTGGACTAGTCCATGTAGATGGTTTCGTCAAGGTTACCATTCAGAAAGGCAGTCTTGACATCCATCTGCCATACCTCGTAGTCATAATATGTGGCAATGACCAGAAGGATCCTGATCGACTTCACAAGCTCCCAGACAGAATTGAAGTACATCAACTCCATTTCCTGGTCCATAGCTTTAATCCATTCGTCCTTGTCAACATCAGTCATAGCTTGATCATAGGTGAATGGATCCTCGTAGTCATCATCAGGATTGACGACTTGGGTTTCAACTAAACCCATGTAACGTTCAGGTTGTCTCACAACCCTCCCACTACGTCGAGACATTCCCAACTCTTAGGAACGAACTTGACTTGACGTGCTAGGATCAACAACACTTGTTGATGTACTAGCCCCATCAGCAACTCTTGTTGATGTACTGTCCATTTCGTTTAACACGATTTTACTTCTAGGTAAATGATCCTTGATATGATTTTCCTCAAGGAAAGTGGCGTTTGTCAACACAAGCACCCTATTTTCCTTAGGATCGTAAAATAGACCACCTCTGGTCTCTTTTGGGTAACCCATGAATAGGCACAACTTTGAACGGGTTCCAATTTCTTCGGGTTTGACACCAACACGTGGGTCGGGCATCCCCAAATTCTGAAATGGTGTAAACTACCTTTACGGCCAGTCCAGAGTTCGAAAGGTGTTTCACAAACACTCTTCGACGGAACGTTGTTCAAAATGTAAACCACAGTCTCCACTGCATAACCCCAAAAGGAATCAAGGAGACAAGCATAGCTCATCATCGACCGAACCATGTCCAACAGGGTTCTATTTCTCCTCTCCAATACGCCATTTTGCTGTGGCATACCAGGTGCTGAGAGTTGGGACGTAATTCCATGTTCTATCATATAGTCCTGGAATTCAGTGTCCATATACTCTCCACCTCGATCCAATCGAAGTTTTTTTATGGTTTTACCTAACAGGTTCTCAACCTCAGTCTTGTACTCCTTGATCTTTTCAAGAGTTTCAGACTTTTTATGCATTAGATAAATATACTCATACCTCGAATAATCATCAATGAAAGAAATGAAGTATTCGTAACCTCCTCGTGCTTTAACACTCATCGGACCACAGAGGTCAGAATGTATAAGCTCAAGGGGTTCCTTGGCTCTATATCCTTTTCCACTAAAAAGACGTTTGGTCATTTTGCCTTCGAGGCATGACTCACATACCGGCAAAGAGTTTTCTTCCAACTGACTTAGAAGTCCACTCTTCACTAGTCTCTCCATCCTATTGAGATTAATGTGGCCTAACCTTAGATGCCAAAGATGAGCATTTTTTTTCGGAGAAACCTTAACTCTCTTAGTTCGTGTTTCTGTTGTTTTAAATAATTCAGTGTTCAAAACGCTTTTGACTAAATTTGGTTTCAAAACATACAAGTTAGACTTAAGTGAAGCAGAACAAATAAGATTACCATTTCTGGAAATAAACACTTTATTACCATTAAATGAAACGGATATGCATTGTTCTAATAAGCAGGAAATAGAAACAAGGTTTCTTGTAAACCCTGGAACTATGTACATATTGTCTAACAAAATGTAACTCCTGCCAAAATGGAGCTTCACTTTGTCGATCGTTGCATCAAAGACTATCTCCCCGGATCCAACCCGCAGAGTCACCTCAGCCTCTCACAGCGGCTGCCAGGAATCAATTCCCTGAAAAGAAGAACAAACGTGGTTAGTTGCGCCTGAATCTAAAATCCAGGCAAAGTCACTACTCTCCACTAAACATGTTTCAGTTACCAGTAAATCACATTTATCTTGATTCTTCCTCTCAACAAGGAACTTGGGGCAGTTTCTCTTCCAGTGGTCGTCCCCATTGCAGTGGAAACACTTTCCTTTCTCTGCAACTTCCTTAACCTTCTTGCCCTTTTGGGCGGCAGCTCGGTCAGCTTTACCCCTCTTCATTTTCTTCTTCCCTTTCGGGCGAGAATGAGCAACAGATTTAGTCCCAGAGGTCGAACCCCCGTGATAGACCTGTAGGCAACATTTGCCTCAGCTTCCGATGCCCTGATCCTCATCAAGGATTGGAAATTTTGTAGCTCATTGAGGAGGGTAGTCAGAGTGTAGCTAATTTTGTTCACAACAGCATTGCTACGAAACTGAAGGAAACTCTTCGGAAGAGTCTCCAAAATAAAGCTGACCTGGCTCGACTCGTCGATTGAAGCCCCATTCATCTCCGCCAGATTAAAGTGGGTCATCATGTCTAGTGTTCACGGACAGACGACCCTTCTTTCATCCGTGCGTTGAAGACGTGTTTGGGCGAATCGTGCCTGACCTGAAAGGACTGTTGTCCAAACATGTCCTGGAACGAATCCATGATCTCCTTAGCGGTGACCATCAACTCATGCTTCTTTGCCAAGACTTCAGATAAGCTGGCAATTATATAGACCTTGACCTTTTCATTGGCCCTGATCCATCGATCGTAAGCATCACGAACACTTCGTGATGCGATCGAGCTTCGAATCGAGGACACTCCTCGAAGCCACGAACTTCAGGTCATCAGTTACTAAAATCGTGTTTATATTATTCTTCCATGGTTTGAAGTTATCTCCCACTAGTTTGTCGGAAGCAAGTAAAGCGATTATTGAGCTGGACATATTTTTAGCTGAAAAAATCAAATAAATTTTGTGTTAGTCTTGCATAAACGTTTTTGAAAACCAATCAAGTTTTAGCAAAATTTAATTCTATGATCCCTAGGTCATTTAAGAATTGCAATGATATCCTAAAGGTTTAGAATGACCGCCACCGAAGGGTGAACAGAAACACTTCTCCTCTAGTACGAGACTTTCTCGATCAGACAATAGCCACCGAAGGGTGAACCACGAAGGAAAACCAACAAGGAAACTGTATCCCTTTCGGGAATTAAAGGTGTTCCGACTCCCATGATCAAGGCCCTCCGGAAGATTGTCCGTCCAGCCAAACTAGCGGGGCGATCATTGGGGTCTCACGGTGTGAATCGAAAGAAGCGACCGTGGGTCCCGTTTTCACAGGTCCCGCTCCCACTCACTATAAGTACTCTCTCCATCCACTTTGATATTGACCCATACAAATACCATCCGAAGGGGGACGCTCCCATTTGTGCCACGAGCCCAAGTATGTTTCTCACGGTGCGGACTTAGCGGAGATTTGTGATCGGAAATTAAATGTATCTCATACACTTTATTTCCTCCCACTCAGCACTTTATAATTTTCGGGATTGACCTAGATAAACCGGCTAAAATTTACCTAAGTCTACCAATATAACTCTTATATGGTATTTAGCCTAAGTTTATAATCACATTATTACTTAGGTCTATGTGAGTAAATTAATCAACTTTTAATTAACGACACTCACGATAAGTATAATCTCAGGATCTTCAGACCGAATTCACTCCCAGGTCGGTTTCCAGGTAGGGGTGTTCCGCAAGCGTCAACTTAAATATCCCAACCTTAGACAAAACCTTCCTTAGACAGAGTTACTAATCAGTCACCATTCAAAGACTATACTTTGATTTCCTAATTCTAATCTTATTAGAACTAGAAAACCTAAGTCTAATTATTCAAGTTCTAAACACTTTAAAACTAATAATTATCTTAGGTTGCATGCATTTCTATGTTATAGTGCTTGATCATTCATCACATGAATAACTGTATACTATAACATAAATAATTCATCACATGAAATAAAATGCATGAGCATACTTTAATCTAAAAAATATAACACTTATATTAATTAAATTAAAACATGCATTTAATTATATTATAACTCTTATAATATAACCTATCATGCAAACTATATATTATAACTCTTATAATATAAATGATGCATGAAATGTTTAACCTGAGGTGGGATTTTAAATCTATATGACATACATTATGCACATAGAAATTAATTAAATCATACATCACATGCATAAAATAATTAAATAGCAAAAATGGACCAGTTTTGGCACTTAGGGGCATTTATTTAATTAAATAACATTAATATAACATTTATATTAATATTATTTAATAAAATAAATTAAATAAAAAAATAAAATTACAAAATCACGATCAAATAAACTGCCCCTTAATGCTCCACTAACTCACGTCTCGCGTAACTGCTCGCTGGTAACCGTCCACTATGCGGCAGCGTTGCAACGTCGTGACGCGTTACAGCAACGCGGCGTCGCGGCGTCGCCGCGACAACGCGTTCTCAACGCCTAAGCGTTGCAACGCCACGCCTGGCGTCACAACGTTGTGCTGCGCGGCGCCTCGCGCGCGAAGTGCGGCATTAAAGACGCCAAGAACAAATGTCTTAACGTTGTCGGCGTAACAACAAGCTCCTCTTGGTTTCTTTGTCGATTCTCGCCTGCTTTCGCTCGATTTCTTTTTACAAAGAACTCTTGCCACAAACGACTCGGACTTACAGACTCGATTTACAACAAAATGTCCAAAAACAATGGGCCCTTACATTGATCGCATCAACATAAAATTGTAAATCTATTCTAAAGTGCCAAAACTGAAAACATCCATCATGCAAACCACAATTTATCTCATAAATTAAGGCAATACCCACCTAATTTCAACGAAAAATAATGCACAACATCGAACCAACGTATGGCTCTGATACCAATTGAAGGGAATGAAACTCCCACGCAGCGGAAGACGATCGAATCGTCATGGTGAAGTTGTGCAATTGAATTTCATTACAATTGATCTAACTCTTAAATCTAGGCTAAACATGCATAAAAGGAAAGAAATTGCAGCAAGTTCTAGTTACTTACTTGTTGAAGACCTTCTTCAAGGATTCCTTTCCAGATTCACGAACTCTTCGTGTGCTCCTCGATCTCTACGAACTCAAACTCTTCTCACGAACAAGAACACCACCAATCGGCTCCTCGGTTGTTCTTTTTTTGGAAGAAGGAAGTTGGTGGGAACTTGATGTTTTGGTTAGGGAGGAGAGGAATTGAGAGAAAAGCTTCTTGCTTTTTTTGGTGAGAAATCAAAAATGAGCAAATGAGTGAGTTCCCCTTCTTGCAAAGGGGTTTAAATAATGGACATAGGTGGAGTTGAAATCTCCACCTATTTACCATTTTACCACAACTATAGGTTATGCAAATCATATTTGCATAACCATATATTATAAGATATCTCATATCTCATATCACAAATCACATTTGTAATATTGTGGATTTATTAAATTGAATCACATCCAATTTAATATCTCTCAACCTAATTTCTCCAATTAGCCCTAATTCAACAATTAGGCTAACTTATAGTTTATTATGAATCTCATTCACATTAAACTATATATTATATCATTCTTATCTCATATAAATGACATAAATACCCTTTTAGTGAAATTGAACACTTCAATTCACACCAAAACAATAACCCTTCTTTTAACCCAGATTGAGCCAACCGAGGGACCTAATGGACCTACAGTGACGAGCTCCAATGATCCGAGATTAACCTATCAAACTCTTTGACCCAGTTAATCAACCTTCATTAGGTACGGTAACACTCCACTAAAGCCCGTGAGCCGCACTCCCGCTCGCGAGAATATTACGTGTCCACTGATATAACCAATATCCATGAGTCGACCCTTCACAGGTTGTTCGTAGACACTGCTGGGTCAAATTATCGTTTTACCCCTGTGTCTACTTCTTGCTCCTTAAGTCCCCACTACTCCTCTAATGAACAACAACGTTGTTATGGTCCGAATATACACAACAACCCTCTCGGGCCAGTGAGAGGGTGGGCGCCCGTTGTCCAAGCCCTAGAGACAGCACTTAAGGGAACAACCCCTCTAGTTTTCCTAAAGGCGGGAACGAGTGAATTTCGTCTTGCATAGTTAAGTTCCCAGCTCCCTACTTGGTCCTGTCCATGAGAAGATAGGCATATTGGGCGAGTAACTGTGACCACCCTCACCCGTACTAGTCAAAGGATAGACCCCCGCAGACAGGAGTCCGTAACACGCTCACGATTCAGGTCGAGTCACTAATGGTCATGTACGAAGTTATTAGTCCTACATCACAATCTGTTACATCAATAGGTTTAATAATTCACGGTCCGGTCTTGTACAATCTCATTGTACAGGATGCCCCCACTCGCATGTCAACCACATGAACGAGTCAGATCACCTCGTTTGTATCTTAGTAAAAAGCGGGTCGCATCCACAGTGTATCCAGGATTAGGTCTCCAACCCCATCCATATACTGTAGACCGTTCGGGTCATTAACTCAAACGTGATCCTCCCTGTGTGTCCTCTACACACCGTTCATGTTCTAGTTCTCTCAAATATTCAATGACCCTGGAGCTTAGTTTATTGGTCAAAGTTTGTATAAAATGCGAGACACAAAATGATGAAATGAATAACACTTTATTAATTTCAAATAGTAATTTACAAACACGAGATTAGGACAAACATCCCAACCCCCTCAAGTGCGTTTATAACTCCTGTATGAAAGAGGGAACTTAAGTGAGAGAACATGTTCTTGATCTGATAGTCCACTTCAACATGGCAGAAATGAACGGCGCGGTCATCGACGAGCAAAGTCAGGTGTCGTTCATCCTGGAATCTCTTCCGAAGAGTTTCCTGCAATTCCGCAACAATACGGTGATGAACAAGATAGATTACAACCTAAATACTCTCTTCAATGAACTGCAGACTTTCCAGTCCCTTATGAAGAATAAAGGACAAGCTGATGGAGAGGAAAATCTGTTTGCCCATTCCAGAAGGTTTCAGAAGGGTTCATCCTCTAAGACTAAGTCATGCGGTTCATCTTCTAGGCTTAAGAAAACCCAAAAGAAAAAGAAAGGAGGGAAAGGGAAAGCACCCACCGTTGCATACAAAGGAAAGGGAAAAGCCAAAGTTACAGATAAAAGAAAATGTTTCCACTGCAACGTGGACGAGCACTGGAAGCGAAACTGCCGAAAGTACCTTGTTGAGCTCAAAGAGAAGAAAGGTAAATATGATTTACTAGTTCTTGAAATTTGTTTAGTGGAAAGTAATGACTTTACCTGGATACTTGATTTAGGGGCCACTAACTACGTGTTGGGGTTTGTGCCCTAAAACTCGTAGTTTGTAATTATGTTCTAATTAATGTAATAAAGTGTTATTACTTCAATAAAATGTTATTGTTCATTATCTATGATATTGCCTTCGTTTTAACGCTAAATCCAATAAACTAAACATCCAAGGTTGTAAAATGAATCTTTAACTGAATGTAATGTACATATAAAGGATCTCAATTCGAGATACAGCCTAAAGGGTCTATAGTTATGGGATAAGGTTTGGGTACCTTACCCTGGTAAAACTATGGATGTGGCCCACTTTGTATATGATACAAACACTGTGATCCTAACATGTTCGTGTAGATGACATGTGAGTGGGGATATCCTATGTAATGAGATTACATAAGACCGGACCGCAAAATAGTAACCACTAGATGTAACTTCGTTGACTAGTTAGGTTTCTATTTAACTAGGATAACCAAGGAAACTTGATCTCAATCCTGAGCAGGTTACGAACTCCTGTTCGCGAGGGATTGTCCTTTGACTAGTATGGGTGAGAGTGGCGAGATTCGCCGACTCAATATGCCTACCTTCTTGGAGACAAAATCGAGTGAGCGGCTAGGAACTTAACTTAGCAAGATGGAATTCACTCCTTCCCGCCTACTAGGGTAAGTAGAGGAATGTTCCCTTAAGTGGTGTCTCCGGGACTTGAACAAAGGGCTCGACCCTCTCATTGGCCCGAGAGGGACTCTGTTTTTTGGTAGGACCACAAACAAATTGTTCATTAGAGGAGCACTGGTACTTAAGGTACAAGATGTAACCCAGGGGTAAATCGGTAATTTGACCCAGCTGGTGTTACGAACATTCGTGAAAGATTGACTTGCTTTTATTGGTCAATATCCGTGGACTTGCTTTTATTGGTCAATATGCATGGGTGAGAGTGGCTCGAGATTGCCGACTCAATAAGCCTCCCATTTCAGGGATAAAACCGAGTAGATAGCTGGGAACATAGTTCTGCAAGATGGAATTCACTCCTACCCGCTTTAGGGATTAGTAGAGAGGTTGTTCCCTTAAGTGCTGACTCCGGGTGTAAACTCGGGATCTCTCATTGAAATTGTCCTTACAAAAAAAAATAAAAGAAAAGAAGAAAGGAAATGTTTAAATAGTTGGTCCATCTTTGTTTTAAAAAGAAAAAAAAAGAAAAGAAAGGAAAAGGAAAGAAAAGGACAAAAGGGAAAAGACAAAAAGAACCACTTCACCGTTTAAAACCTTTCTTATCCATTTTTAAGCTCATTTCTTTCCATTCCCTCCTCATTTTAACAAAGAAAACTGAGGGCTTCGTGGGAGAAGGATAAAGGAAGAGGAAGAAGGTGATTTTGGAGCTGGAATTGCAGAAGAGAGGGAGAGAACTCAAGCAAATTAGTATAGCAGCAAGGTAATCATTCTGCCCTGTTCTGATTTCTTGATCATTTCAAGCTCCACAAGAAGAGGTAAGAGTTGAGGTTTGATTTTCTTGAAATTTAACTCAAATTTGAACAAAATTTGTTAAGGAAGCTCGAGCAAATTCGGATCTTAAGCTACTGATTTGTTAAGAGGAAGGCAGAGGACAGAATTTGATGTCAAATCCGAGAAACCTCAGGTGTTTCGGTTGTGCTGATCTGTAGAGTTGGAATCAGAAGCTCTAATAGGTATGGTTAGAAATCTTATTGAATTTCCTACAACTTTCATGAATAACTCGTGAGTAGAAAACAACTAGAGGATGTTTTAAATTATAGGTCAAGTTTCGGGTTGCAGAAGTTTGGGATAGCAGAAGTTTGTTTCTGGGGAAGAAGCTTTCGAGGTATTTTCGAACAAATCCGTTGGGAAGCTTAATTTTATTTCTTCATATGATTTTTAGAGGGTTCAAAGAGGAAGAGTTTGGTATAAAGTACATCCTTTTTGGCTAAGTAATGAAGAAGTTATGAATGTTTGAAGACAAAGTATAGAATCTGTAAAATGCTGGAAAATTTAATGGTGTGCTTTTTTGTAATTTTAAGGTTGAAATTCATGGGCTCGAAGTTCTAATACATGGATTTGGTTTGTTTGACAAACCAAGAGGAAATAGGTCGAGTGTACGGTCCAAGGTTCTAGTTCTAACACTGTGAGTGACAAAACGAACCTCGAAAATGGTTTATAGGCTTGTATTATGCTTATGAAAATGCAAGGTTTTGCTAAAACGAAATGGTTTCAATGCTTATTGTTTTCCTTTGAACACATGTTTATGAGTATTCATATTTTCTAAGAAATGATTTCAAGTGCTCATTGTGAGCCTAAGGGGTTGTTTGGGGCGCAGGTTCGGAATCAGAATCCTGGGAATCAGAAGCCTGGAGGGTTTATCCTGAGGGGTTCTGAGCCCACGGGAATCGTAAAAGCGTGTTTGGGGTGCGATTTTACGAAATCCGGGAATCAAAACTGTGTTTGGGGTGCAGTGTTCTGAAGCCTGGGAATCAGAGAGCTGTGTCTTGGGCGCAGTTTTCTGAACTCTAGGTTTGGTACAATTTTGTTTCACCTTTTTTCTTTTAGCTATTTTATTCCTTTCAAATTTTTGTAATTGATCTTATGTGAATTGTAGAAGTTAATGTCTAACATGGATCAATTTTTTAAGTAACTTTTCCATTAAGCTTTCAATTTAGGTAGTTTTTGAACACCCCTACCACGAGTTTGCACATACATACAGATACATCGTCCAAAAGTGTTGCAACAAAAGAACATAAAACGCCTTTGTGCGAAAGAAAAAAATTATTTCATTTTTTCTAACTTTTAAAAAAGAAATTATAAAATTGAGCCATTTGAGTGTACATTAAAAAAAATATCAAGTTTTTTTTTAATAAAAATTTCACAAAATTCAAAGGTGTTGAGACTAGCATAAAAAAATGTTTATTAGCCATTTTTTAGTTTTATTTTAACCTTTTAAAAAATTGACTAAATTGTTGTATCGTTGGAGTGGTCGAGTTGATGAGGTGGTGGGATTGTCGAGGTGGTCGTTGGATTTTTGGTTGTCGGTGGTCATCGGGTCGTCGGAGTTGTTGTTGAAAAGGTCGTTGAGGCAACCATCAGTGGTGGCTAGTCGCCGATGTGGTCGTCAGAGTTGTAGTTGTTTGTGGTCGCCGGAGTTGTCTCTGGAGTTATTGTCGAAGTGGTGGCTAAAAAATGGTAACGACAAATGAAAGAGGAAATGGGAAACCAAGTGGTCGCAAGAGGTAACTGTCAACGGTGGTTGAGTCCCTGATGTGGTCGTTGTAGTTGTAGTTGTCGTTGTCGCGTAGTCGCTGGAGTTGTCATCGGAGTTATTGTCGAAGCAGTCACCGATAATGAAAAACGAAAAATTGAAAAGGAAATGGAAAATCAAATATTTTTCAGAGGCAGTCATCAGCGGTAGTCGAGTCGCTGGTGTGGTCGTCGGAGTTGTCGTTGTCGATGGTGTTAGGTGGTCGCCGGAGTTGTCGTCGGAGTTGTCGCCAGAGTTGTCGTCGGAGTTATCGTCGGAGTTGTTACCAAAGTGGTCGCCGGTACGATCGTCGGAGTTTTCGTTGTCGGTGGTTGTTGAGTGGTCGTCGGAGTTGTCACCGAAGTTGTTGCGAAAGTGGTCGTCGGAGTTATCGTTGTCGATGGTCGTCGGAGTTTTTACCGGAGTTGTCGTTGTCGATGGTCGCCGGAGTTTTCGTTGTCGATGGTCGTTGGTGGTCGTCAGAGTTTTTATCGTTGTTGTCGAAGTAGTCGACAACTGGATGAAAAAAACATGGAACAAATTCCATGAGATGACACTGTTGTAACCCATGGGATTGTATGTTGTAACCCATGGGAATGGATTTCAAAACCCAGGATTTGGAACACCTTGCTCCAAACATGGGTTTGGATTTGGAATCCAAACCCATCCAAATCCAAACCCATGGGCCAAACACACCCTAAATGTCTTGATGAAATTTATATGTGAGCATATGTTCTTGATTGTCGAAATTTATGAAAATGTTATGATTTCGAGCAAGTATGTACTAGCAAGTATGATTTAAACATTTCCAGTTTTAATGAACAAGCTGAGTAAGCTTGAGTTTTACGAAGGAAAAGATAAGCAGGCATGTTTAAATGTTTTTATGTGTTTTTAAGAGTCTTGAATGAGTAAATGACTGAGACATTGAGCCCGAGGCTATATAGTACCGTGTGCACACAGGTCATTTTCTGTTGTCGACGTTGAGTGTACTCCGTGACAACAATGTTGTCGTGAGTGTTGGGCGGGCCCCACTACATCGTAGAGTAAACGTTGGTTGTATTGAGTGTGTCGTACACAACGTAGATTGTCATACGTTTTTAAATGGTTAGTAGTATTGATATGCCTTGCAAGATTTTAATGACGTACTTGTTGGATTTCTGAAAAGTTATTATGATTACACGTGTATTTCTAACGCTTAATTACAGATGCATATGCTCATAGGTTTCCAGGTGATATGATTTATGAGTTGTTAGATCTTTAACTCAGTCACTCACTGAGCTTTATAGCTCATTCTTTCAGTGTTTCAAACTTTTTAGGTAGAGATCGAGCTCCCGGTGCCTGATAACCTGCCATAGTCTGCTGGAAGCTCCAAGAGTTTGATATTTTGTACGTGGGTGGAGTTGTATAGGAAGTCTATATGTATTGTAGAAGGACTATAAAGTTATGTTTATGTGTACATTCTAGGTTGTGGCTGTGTAAACCATGGTTGGGTATGTTTTTGGTTGTGATGTTCATATCCGTTTCAGTTTTCCAGAGAGTCTTAAGTAGGGTTACTCCTTACGTAGGTTACGTAATTGTCAATATTTCGCTGTGTTATGTTTAAAGTGTTTCTTATACAAGTATAGTATGTTTATCATGTAAAACAAGGTCAACAGGTATCATTAGAGAGGTGAACGATGTCTGTTGGCTTCAAGTCGTCTGCCGAGCTAAGTTAGCAAGTAGTTCGAGAGGGGGTGTGACACTGGGTATTGAACAAAGAGCCCACCCCTCTCATTGGCCCGAGAGGGATTCGGTTTGCTGGTTGGACCACAAACCAATTGTTCATTAGAGGATCAGTGGGACTTAAGGAACAAGAGGTAATTACAGAGGTAAAACGATAATTTTGACCCAGCTGTAATTACGAACGACCTGTGAAGGATCGACTTACTAATCATGGTTGTATCGAATGGACAAAAATATATCTACAGTGAGGAGAGTGCAACCACTGGGCTTTAGTGGAGTGTCCCGGTGGTTAACGAATGTTGATTAGCTAGGCTAAAGAGTTTGGTCGGTTAGTCTCGTATCGTTGGAGCTCATAATATGTAGGTCCATTAGGTCCTCCTTACTAGCTCGGACTAAGCCTTGTAACATTTTGAGAGAAAAGAATTTGAATTGTTCAAATTCGAGTTTGGGAGAAAGCGTTAATTATATATGATATATTTAACGAATCATAGCATAATTATGAATTAAACTATGACTAAAAGGAGGTGTATATATTTAAATATAATTTAAATATTAGATCGGTTTATAGCATGAATAAAAATTCATGTTCGGAAAATTGATCGGGATCGGGCAATTTATTTAATTTAATATTTGATATTAAATTAAATTAAAAATTAATTAATAAAATTAATTATTTAATATTTTAGTTAATTAAATTAATTTTAATTAAAAATCAATTTAATATTGATTTTTTTTTAATTAAAATTAAATGAAAAATGAAGGATTTTCATGATTTTCATGAAAATCAACTTGCCCACTTGCCCAATCCCTCTCATCTTCAAATTGGCCAAAATTGGCCACCTCCATCTCAAAGCATCCTCATCACCCTTGAGTTGTCACTCTAATGAAGCTTGTTGAAGATTTATATAATGGTGATTTGAAGTAATTTGATAGAATTTTGCAAAAACTTTTAAAATTCTCGGTTTGTGACTTTTGAGGGATTTTCTTCCAAATTCTCTCAATCTAGGATCCCACAATCTGTTCCAAGGCCTGAGGATAGTAGGGAAGACTCTAACGGTTGTCCACAAAGTGTTCGTGTTGAAAATCATCCACCGGGTGAAGAGAATTTGATCATCAAAGTTGAGTTTTCTATCCCTCTGTTTTTCCAACTTTGAGCATGCATTTTATTTTACAAAATTGATCAACTTAGAGTGCTCAAGATCCAAAATTGTTTCCGCTTTCTTAATCTAGACTCTTTCACGTGATGCATACGATCGATGGATCAGGGCCAATGAAAAGAACAAGGTTTATATCATTGTCAGCTTGTCTGAAGTTCTGGCAAAAAAATATGAGTTGATGGTCATCGCTAAGGAGATCATGGAGTCGTTGCAAGACATGTACTCTTCCGAAGAGTTTCCTGCAGTTTCGTAGCAACGCTGTTATGAACAAGATAAGCTACACTCTGACCACCCTTCTCAACGAGCTACAGAACTTCCAGTCCTTGATGAGGATCAGGACACCAGAAGCTGAGGCAGATGTTGCCTACAGATCATATCACAGGGATTCGACCTATGGGACCAAATTTGTTGCTCCTTCTCGCCCGAAAGGGAAGAAGAAAATGAAGAAGGGTAAAACTAACTGAGTTGTCGCCCAAAAGGGCAAAAAAGCCAAGGAAGTTGCAGAGAAAGGAAAGTGTTTCCACTGCAATGGGGATGACCACTAGAAGAGAAATTGTCCCAAGTTCCTTGCCGAGAGGAAGAATCAAGGTAAATGTGATTTACTTGTAACTGAAACTTGTTTAGTGCAGAGTAGTGACTCTGCCTGGATATTGGATTCGGGCGCCACTAACCACGTTTGTTCTTCTTTTCAGGGAATTGATTCCTTGTAGCAACTGCGAGAGGGTGAGGTGACTCTAGGGGTTGGATCCGGGGAGATTGTCTCTACTGTAGCGATCGGCAACGTGAAGTTTTTCTTTGGCTAAAATTACATTTTGTTAGACAATATGTATATAGTTCCAGGGTTCACTAGAAACCTCGTTTCTATTTCCTGTCTTTTAAAACAATGTATATCTGTTTCTTTTAATGGTAATAAAGAGTTTATTTTCAGAAATGGTAATTTGATTTGTTCTGCTTCACTTAAGTCAAATTTGTATGTTTTAAAACCTAATTCGGTCAAAAGCGTTTTGAACACTGAATTATTTAAAACTGCAGAAACACGAACTAAAAGAGTTAAAGTTTCTCCAAAAGAAAATTCTCATTTTTGGCATCTAAGGTTAGGCCACATTAATCTCAATAGGATTGAGAGACTAGTGAAGAGTGGACTTCTAAGTCAGTTGGAAGAAAACACTTTATCGGTGTGTGAGTCATGCCCTAAAGGCAAAATGACCAAACGTCCTTTTAGTGGAAAAGAATATAGAGTCAAAGAGCCCCTTGAGCTTATACATTTTGACCTCTGTGGTCCGATGAATGTTAAAGCACGAGGAGATTACGAATACTTCGTATCTTTCATAGATGATTATTTGAGGTATGGGTATATTTACCTAATGCATAAGAAGTCTGAAACTCTTGAAAAGTTCAAGGAGTACAAGACTGAGGTTGAGAACCTATTAGGTAAAAAAATAAAAACACTTCAATCGGATCAAGGTGGAGAGTATATGGACACTAAATTCGAGGACAATATGATAGAACATGGAATTACGTCTGAACTCTCAACACCTGGTATGCCACAGCAGAATGGTGTATCGGAGAGGAGAAACAGAACCCTGTTGGACATGGTTCAGTCAATGATGAGCTATGCTCGTCTCCCTGATTCTTTTTGGGGTTACGCAGTGGAGACTGCGATCTACATTTTGAACAACGTTCCGTCGAAGAGTGTTTGTGAAACACCTTTCGAACTCTAGAATGGACGTAAAGGTAGTTTACACCATTTCAGAATTTGGGGATGCCCGACCCACGTGTTGGTGTCGAACTCGAAAAAGTTGGAACCCCATTCAAAATTATGCCTATTCGTAGGTTACCCAAAAGAGACTAGGAGTGGTCTATTTTTCGATTCTAAGGAAAATAGGGTGCTTGTGTCGACAAACGTCACTTTCCTTGAGGAAGACCACGTCAGGGATCATTTGCCTAGGAGCAAAATCGTGTTGAACGAAATGGACAGTACATCAGCAAGAGTTGCTGATGGGGCTAGTATGTCAACAAGTGTTGTTGTTCCTAACACGTCAAGTCAAGTTCATTCCCAAGAGTTGGGAATGCCTCGACGTAGTGGAAGGGTTGTTAGATAGCCTGAATGTTACATGGGTTTAGCTGAAACCCAAGTCGTCACCCCTGATGATGACTATGATCAGGCAATGGCTGATGTTGACAAGAACGAATGTATTAAAGCTATGGACCAGAAAATGGAGTCGATGTACTTCAATTCTGTCTGGGAGCTTGTGGATCAACCGGATGGCGTAAAACTTATAGGTTGCAAATGGATCTACAAGTGTAAACGTGGCGTAGATGGGAAGGTGCAAACCTTCAAAGCACAACTAGTGGCAAAGGGTTTTACCCAGGTCGAAGGGGGTGACTATGAGGAAACCTTTTCACCTGTTGCCATGGTAAAGTCGATCAGAATCCTTCTGGTCATTGTCGCATATTATGACTATGAGGTATGGCAGATGGATGTCAAGACCGCCTTTCTGAATGGCAACCTTGACGAAACCATTTACATGGACCAACCCAAGGGGTTCATAACCCAAGGCCAAGAGCAAAAGGTTTGTCGGCTTCATAGGTCTATTTATGGACTGAAACAAGCCTCTAGGTCTTGGAATATAAGGTTTGATGAGGCAATCAAATCTTATGGCTTTGATCAGAATGTTGACGAGCCTTGTGTCTACAAGAAAATCGTTAACAAAATTGTCGCATTTCTAATATTGTGCGTGGATGATATCCTTCTCATTGGGAATGAGGTAGGATTTCTTACTGACGTAAAGAAATGGCTAGCTTCGCAATTCCAAATGAAAGATTTGGGAGAAGCTTAATATGTTCTAGGTATCCAAATAGTCCAGAACCGGAAGAACAGAACGTTGGCCATGTCTCAAGCGTCTTATATTGACAAGATGTTGTCTAGATATAAGATGCAGAACTCCAAGAAGGGTTTGATGCCTTTTAGGCACGGGATTCACATGTCTAAGGATCAATGTCCTAAGACTCCACAAGAGGTTGAGGATATGAGACGGATACCCTATGCTTCAAATGTGGGCCTCATGTATGTCATGTTGTGTACTAGGGCCGACATCTGTTATGCAGTAGGGATTGTCAGTAGGTATCAACCCAATCCAGGATTAGATCACTGACAGTCGTAAAGGCAATCCTCAAGTATCTTAGGAGAACGAGGAACTACAGCTTAGTGTATGGCAGTGGGATTTGATCCTTACAGGATACACAAATTATAACTTTCAAACCGATAAGGATTCTAGGAAATCTACTTCGGGGTCAACCTTCATTCTGAATGGAGGAGTTGTAGTATGGTGAAGCATCAAGCAGGGATGCATCACTGATGCCACTATGGAAGCAGAGTATGTTGCGACTTGTGAAGCTGCAAAGGAAGTTGTTTGGCTTAGCAAGTTCATGACAGATTTAGAAGTTGTTCCAAATATGAACTTGTCGATCACACTGTTTTGTGACAACAGTGGTGTTGTAGCCAACTCCAGAGAGCCTTGGAGCCATAAGAGAGGAAAACACATTGAGCGGAAGTATCACCTGATACGGGAGATTGTGCACCGCGGCGACGTGACGGTCACGCAGATAGCGTCGGAGCACAATGTTGTTGATCCATTTACAAAGCCCCACACGGCTAAGGTGTTTGAGGGTCACCTAGAGAGTCTAGGTCTTCGAGTGCTTCCTGACTAGGGCAAGTGGAAGATATGTAAACGGGTATTCAATGCCCTAGTTTATTGTATTACTTCATTGTAATTTATGTACATTTCATAAATGTATTTGCTCCACTAGCTTAGTTCAAGTGGGAGTTTGTTGGGTTGTATGTCCTAATCTCGTTCTGTTTGAAAATTAACATTTGAAATTAATAAATGTTATTTATTTCATCATTTTGTATCTCGCAATTCTTACAAACTTTATCCAATTAACTAAGCTTCAGGGTCATTGAATATATGAAAGAACTAGAACTTCAACGATGTGTAGTGGACACACAGGGAGGATCACGTTCGAGTTAATGACCCGAACGGTCTACAGTATATGGATGGGGTTGGAGACCTAATCCTGGATACGCTGTGGATGTGACCCGCTTTGTATTAAGATACAAACGAGGTGATCTGACTCGTTCATGTGGTTGACATGCGAGTGGGGGCATCCTATACAATGAGATTGTACAAGACTGGATCAGAATTATTAGACCTACTAATGTAACACCGCTAATAAAGATGGACTAATAACTTCGTAGATGGCTATTAGTGACTCGACCTGAATCCTGAGCGTGTTACGGACTCCTGTCTGCAGGGGTCTGTCCTTTGACTAGTACGGGTGAAGGTGGTCACAGTTACTCGTCCAATATGTCTATCTTCTAAGGGACAGGGTCAAGTAGGGAGCTGGGAACTTAACAATGCGAGATGGAATTCACTCGTTCCGCCTTTAGGGAAACGAGAGGGGTTGTTCCCTTAAGTGTTGTCTCCAGAGCTTGGACAACGGACGCCCACCTTCTCACTGGCCCGAGAAGGTTGTTGTGTATGGTTGTACCATTTCAACGTTGTTGTTCATTAGAGGAGCAGTAGGGACTTAAGGAACAAGAAATAGACACAGGGGTAAAACAGTAATTTGACCCAGTAGTGTCTACGAACAACCTGTGAAGGGTCGACTCATGGGCATTGGTTATATCAGTGGACACATATTATTTTACACTGACGGGAGTGCAGCTACGGGCTTTAGTGGAGTGTTACCGTAGCTAATGAATGTTGATTAACCGGGTCAAAGAGTTTGATAAGTTAATCTCGGATCATTGGAGCTCGTCACTGTAGGTCCATAAGGTTCCTCGGTTGGCTCAAACTGGATTAATAGAAGGTTTAGTATTTTGATGTGAATTTGAAGTGTTTGAGTTCACTAAAGGGCAGTTATGTCATTTATATGAGATATGAATGATATATTATATAGTTTAATGTGAATGAGATTCATAATAAACTATAGGTTAGCTTAATTGTTGAATGGGGGCTAATATGGAGAAATTAGATTGAGAGAAATTAAATTGAATGTGATTCAATTTAAAAATCCACAATTATACAAATGTGATTTGTAAAATGAGATATGAGATATCTTATTATATGTGGTTATGCAAATATGATTGGCGTAACCTATGGTTGTGGTAAAATGGTAAATAGGTGGAGATTTTAACTCCACCTATCACCATTGTTTAAACCCCTATGCAAGAAGGGTTCATTACACAATTGCTCATTTTTGGAAATCTCACGAAAAGAAGCAACTCTCTTCTCTCTCAAAACTCTCTCAACTTCTCCTCCCAAAAACCAAAAGAAGGATCCCACAATCCTCCTTCTTCCTAAAGTAGAACAACCGAAAAACCAAGTGGTGGTGTTCGATCGGTGTTCGTGTGAAGAGTACGAGATCATTGAGAACGAGGAGAGCACGAAGAGTTCGTGATCGAACGGAAGGAAAGCTTGAAGATTATCTTCAACAAGTAAGTAACTATAAACTTTTTGTTTTTCCTTTATAGAAATGCATGTTTGGCCTTTACTATATGATAGTTAATTTTAATGAAATTGAGTTGCACAACAATACCACGACGATTCGATCGTCTTCCGCTGCGCTGGGACTTTAATTTCCTTCATGTAGCAAAGGGTTTTACCCAAAGGGAATGAGTTGACTATGAGGAAACTTTTTCCCCTGTTGCTATGCTTAAGTCTATAAGGATACTGTTGTCCATAACCGCATTTTATGATTATGAGATTTGGCAAATGGACGTCAAGACTACCTTTTTGAATGGTAATCTTGAAGAGAGCATCTCTATGTCTCAGCCCAAAGGGTTCATACCCGAGGTTAGGAGCAAAAAGTTTGAAAGCTCAATCGATCCATTTATGGATTGAAACAAGCATCCAAATCTTGGAACATAAGATTTGATACTGCGATCAAGTCTTATGGCTTTGATCAAAACGTTGATGAGTCTGGTGTTTACAAGAGGATCGTCAACGACAAAACAGCTTTCTTAGTACTTTATGTGGATGATATCCTACTCATTGAGAATAATGTAGGATACCTAGCTGACATAAAGAAATGGTTGGCGACCTAATTCCAAATGAAAGATTTGGGAGAGGCGCAATATGTTCTTGGGATTCAAATTTTCAGGAATCGCAAGAACAAAACGCTAGCTCTGTCTCAAGCGTTTTATATAGACAAAATGTTGGCCCGATACTTGATGCAGAATTCCAAGAGGGTTTATTATCTTTCAGACATGGAATTCATCTGTCTAAGGAACAGTGTCCTAAGACACCTCAAGAGGTTGAGGATATGAGACGTATTCCCTATGCCTCTGCAGTAGGTGGCTTAATGTATGTTATGTTGTGCACGAGGTCAGACTTTTGTTATGCAGTGGGAATAGTCTGTAGGTACCAATCCAATCCAGGGTCAGACCACTGGACCACAGTTAAAAATATCCTCAAGTATCTTAGGAGAACGAGGGACTTACGTACGCTTGTGTATGGGACTAAAGATTTAATCCTTACTGGATACACTGATTCTGATTTTCAGACCGATAAGGATTCTAGGAAATCCACATCGGGTTCAATTTTCACCCTTAACGGGGGAGATATAGTGTGGCGAAGCATCAAGCAGGGATGCATCGCTGACTTCACGATGGAGGCAGAGTATGTCGCTGCTTCTGAAGCAACTAAAGAGGTTGTTTGGCTAAGGAAATTCCTTACTGATTTAGAAGTTGTTCCGAATATGGAATTTCCCATCACCTTATATTGTGACAACAGTTGTGCGATAGCCAATTCGAAGGAACCTCGCAGCCACAAGCGAGGCAAGCACATCGAGAGGAAGTATCACCTGATACGAGAAATAGTGCAATGAGGAGATGTGACAGTCACGAAGATCGCTTCGGAGCACAACATAGCTGATCCGTTTACAAAGACTCTCACGGCTAAAGTGTTCGAGGGTCATCTGGAAAGTATAGGTCTACGAGATATGTACATAGGCTAATCTAGGGCAAGTGAGAGATATTTAATGGGTATGCAGATGCCCTAGTTTATTGTATTTTGTATCTCGGTAACCACTATTTTAGATTATTATGTACCCCAATAGAGTTTTAGTTCAAGTGGGAGTTAGTTGGGGATTGTGCCCTAAAACTCGTAGTTTGTAATTTTTTTTGTTCTAATTAATGTAATAAAGAGTTATTATTATCAATAAAGCATTATTGTTCATTATTTACAATATTGCCCTTTTATTAACCCTAAATCCAATAAACTAACATCCAAGGTTGTAAAATGTCTCTTGAACTGAATGTAGTATACATATAAAGGATCTCAGTTCGAGATATAGCCTAAAGGGTCTATAGTAAGGGGATAAGGTTTGGGTACCTTACCCTGGTAATACTATGGATATGGCCCACTTTGTATATGATACAAACACTGTGATCCTAACGTATTCATGTAGATGACATGTGAGTGGGGATATCCTATGTAATGAGATTGCATAAGACTGGACCACAAAATAGTAACCACTAGGTGTAACTCCGTTGACTAGTTAGGTTTCTATTTTACTAGAATGACCTAGGCAACTTGATCTCAATCCTGAGCAGGTTACGAACTCCTGTTTGCGAGAGATTGTCCTTTGACTAGTATGGGTGAGAGTGGCTAGATTTGCCGACTCAATATGCCTACCTTCTTGGGGACAAGACCGAGTGAGCAGCTGGGGACTTAACTTAACAAGATGGAATTCACTCCTTCCCGCCTATTAGGGTAAGTAGAGAAATGTTTCCTTAAGTTGTGTCTCCGGGACTTGAACAAAGGGTCTGACCCTTTCATTGGCCCGAGAGGGACTTCTGTTTGTTGGTAGGACCACAAACAAATTGTTCATTAGAGGAGCACTAGTTCTTAAGGTAAAAGATGTAACCCAGGGGTAAAACGGTAATTTGACCCAGCTAGTGTTACGAATATTCGTGAAGGATTGACTTGTTGTTATTGGTCAGTATCCATGGACATAGAAATATATATGCAGTGAGAATAGTGCAGCTGCGAGACTTTAGTGGAGTGTTCCCGCAGTTAACGAATGTGGATTAGGAGGTTAATGAGATTAACCGAATAATCTCGTATCGTTGGAGCTTCTGATCTGTAGGTCCATTAGGTCCACCTTCTAGCTCGTAAAAGGTTCTTAGATCGTTTGAATTGGAAATGTTCAAATTCAATTAGGGAATAAACATTAATGTATATAGATACATTATAATATAAAATTTTGGAACTTTATATTATAAATTTAATGTGAATATGATTCATATTAAATTAGATGAGAGAATTAAATATTTGAAAGAGTTCAAATATTAATTTAAATGTGAATGAGATTCATATTTGAAAACTATAGGTTAAAATTTAATGTACATAAGATGTGCATTAAAACTATAGGTTAGAGGGAAAATGATTAAATATGATTTAATCATATTTAAATATAAGATATTTAATATGATTTTGATTAAATTTGATTTAATTAAAATATAAATATATATAATTAAATAAGATTTAATTATTTATATATTTATTGAATTAATTAATTAATTAATAAATAATTAAAATATTTAATTATTTATTATTTTAATAATGGGAACGTGTCACATTGACACGTTCCCACAACTCCCTCAACTCCCTATCGATAGGGAGTGGGGAGTTGCCCTCTGGAGCCTTCTTCTTCACTTTTGGAAGAAAACAGGTATTCGATCGATGAATTGAATCGATGGTGAAATTCCTTCTCACTCAAAAACAAATTCTCTTTCCTCTCCAAAAGTTTGAATCCTTCCCACCAAGGTTGGATCTAGGAAACTTAGAGAATAGGAGGTTTGCTGAGTGGTAGTGTCCTGTTGAAAGAACAGAGGATTTTTTTTGGTTTGTTGTGTTGCTGCGCAAATTGGAGCAAGGAGTTGCTGGATTGAGAAACTACAAGGGTAATTAATGATCTCCTTTCAGTTTAGAACTTATACAACATGTCTATGTTTTCTTAATCCATGTCTAATTAGGTTAGATTGCTTATCTCTGTATTTTTTCCAATGTACTGGTATTTGTAGTAAACCAAAACAAGCAAATAATCGATATTTAAATCACGTTTCCACTGCTCACGGGGATTAGATACCCTTCAGATATACGTCATGTTGTGTACTAGGCCCGACATCTGTTATGCAGTTGTGATTGTCAGTAGGTATCAATCTAATCCAAGATTTGATCACTAGACAACCATTAAGGCAATCCTCAAGTATCTTAGGAGAACGAGAGACTAAATGCTTGTGCATGGAGCTGAGGATTTGATCCTTACGGGATACACAAACTCTGACTTTCAGACTGATAAGGATTCTAGGAAATCCACATCGAGGTCAGTGTTTACTCTTAATAGAGGAGTTGTAGTTTGGCGAAGCATCAAGCAGGGATGCATCGCGGACTCCACGATGGAGGTTGAATATGTATCAGGTTGTGAAGCAGCTAAGGAAGCAGTTTGGCTTAGGAAGTTCATGATGGATTTGGAAGTTGTTCCAAGCATGAACTTGTCGGTCACCCTGTTTTGTGATAACAGTGGTGCAGTAGCCAACTCGAGGGAACCTCGAAGTCATAAGAGGGGCAAGCATATTGAACGGAAATATCACCTGATACGGGAGATTATGCATCGCAAAGACGTGATCATCGCAAAGATTTCTTCGGAGCACAACGTTGTTGATCCGTTTACGAAGACTCTTATGGCTAAGGTGTTTGAGGGTCACCTAGAGTGTCTAAGTCTACGAGTGATTTCCTAATTAGGGCAAGTGGAAATTTTGTACAAAGGGTATTTGATGTCCTAGTTTATTGTATTTTGCATTTCTGAAATGTATTTGGACTCCACTAGCTTTAGTTCAAGTGGGAGTTTGTTGGGGTGTATGCCCTAAACTCGTGTAGTTTGTAACATTTGATGTATATAAATAAAAGTTATTTTTTTATCAAACCTTGTATCTCGCATTTCAAACTTAATCCAATAAACTAAGCTCCAGGGTCATATATATGAGATCTTGAACGGTGTGTAGTGGACACACGAGTAGGATCACGTTCGAGTAAATGATCCGAATGTTCTATAGTATATAGATAGGGTTGGGAACCTCATCTTAGTAACACTATGGATGCGATCCACTTGGTATTGGATACAAACGAGGCGATCCAGCTCGTTCATATGCGAGTGGAGGCATCTTGTGCAATGAGATTGTACAAGACCGGACCGTGAATTATTAGACCAACTGATCTAACACCGTTTAGGACTAATAAATTCGTAGATGACCATTAGTGACTCGACCTTAATCCTGAGCGAGTTATGAACTCCTGTCTACAGGGGGTTGTCTTTAGACTAGTATGAGTGAGAGTGGGCCTGAGTTTCCAACTCAATATGCCTACCTTCTCAGGGGCAGAACCACGTGGGTAGTTGGGAACTTAACTTCGCAAGAAGGAATTCACTCGTTCCCAAACTAGGGAAACTAGAGAGGTTGTTCCCTTAAGGGTTGACTCAAGGTCTTGAACAACGAGGCCCCACCCTCTCACTGACTCGAGAGGGACGTTATTTATGGTAGGACCATAAACAAGTTGTTCATTATAGGAGCAGTGGTACTTAAGGTGCAAGAGGTAAGCACATGGGTAAAACGATAATTTGACCAAGTTGTGACTACGAACAATTTGTGAAGGATTGACTCATGGGTATTGGTTATATCAATGGACACAACTTATCTTACAGTGAGGAGAGTACAACTACGGGTCTATAGTGGAGTGACCCCGTAGTTAATGAATGTTGATTGACGGGATCAAAGAGTTTGATAAGTTAATCTCATATCATTGAAGCTCATGATCTGTAGGTCCATTAGGTCCCTCGGTTGGCTCAATTATGGAATTAATGAGGGTATAAAGTTTGGAATGAATTTGAAGTGTTCAAATTCACATAAAGTGATGAGTTCATGCGAGTGGGGGTATCCTATGTGATGAGTTCATGGTTGCGGTGCATGCATGGTCAATAATAGTTACAATTTAATTACAACACACCTTAGAATATGCAAGTATACATAGTCTTGTTACATCAAGTAATAAGTATAAGAGTATTGTCTCTACAGGGACTAAATGTGATTTTTAATCAAGTTCAAGTGTTTTACAGTGAATTTTAAAGGTAACCAAAAAGTAAAGACAATGATAGAGTTGGTTTTGGGCAAGAAACGTAAATGCAAGAAAAGTAAAGAAAGCAAGTAAAAGAAAGCAATAAATGAAAACGAGTAAAGGAAAACAAGATAAATGGCATGAAGTGTAAAGGAAAGTAAATAAATGATAAGAAATAAATATTCACATGGGGGGATTCTTGGGTTCATTTTGAGACAATTAGGCGCAAATTAAACAGGTCTCATGTAGCTAAATGCTTCCTATTAAACCTATGTAATCTTCTTGACATCATAGCAAGTGTTCATGGTAGTTTTCTCCAAAACTTACCTAAATTTTGAGCAAGTGAATTTCCATTCAAAATGCCTAATATGATCTTGCTAATATTTTAGGTGAGAGATCGTTCCCAATCTCCCCTTCCTCGACACAAGATTACTCTTATTGCTTTATCCTAGAATGGAGATGGTAAATCAGTTTCCTCTTCTTTCCAAAAGCAAGAAACGTGATGGAGATTAAATTGGCCAAATCTAATTCCAACATTCAAGCAATTAAAGTAACCAATCTTCCAACACCAAGAATCATACATACACCCAACAACAACCAAATAACTCACACAAGATCTTTAATCATAACCATTAAACATGAATGTGCATAATCTTTATAAATTAGATGATAAAAATGAATTCAACTCAACTAGGAGCTTTCGGTCATAAGGGTTCATATTAGAAAAGAAAGGATTCAAGAGAGAAAGTGTAATCTAAGATAAATGAAGTGATACAAAGATAGATCTAAGTAAAAACTCCCTCTTTGATGAGCTTTCAAGCCCACACAATCCCTTCTTCAACCTCATTCTCGAATTTCTCCCTTAGAACACAAACCCTAGCCGAAAATGAGACCCACTCTTCTCTCACATTTCATTCAATGGAATACAATGTTTATATAAGCCCCAAATGAACCCTAACCCAACTCAAGTTAACCCTAACCAAAGCTCAAGAGTTTCTAACTAGAGTTAGATGTGGTAAGATGGTTAATCACGTGCTCATTTTAAGAAAATCTCGTGCAGGTGCTACAGTAACTGTCAAACATTGCATTCCAGATTGCTGAAGCAAAGCCAACTTCTAGATTGCTGAAGTAGAGTTTTCCAAAACAGTGATTAGCTTCTCCAAAGCTTCTCTTTTCAGCTTTCTTCTTCTTAAACAAGCAAAATGTCTCCATTAAGACACAAATATCATAAATTCACTCATTGCTAATGTTAAGATCAAGTAATTATCAAAACACAAGCAATCATGCACAATTTAGGAAGATAAGAAGCTAAAAACACACATCAATAATAACAATGCAAAGTTTAATAGCAAGAATAGAGCTAAATAACTCTCTATTAGAGAGTTATTAGTTCACATAAGACTGGACCGCGAAATAGTAACCGATAAGTATAACTTCGTTAACTAATTAGGTTTCTATTTCAATAGGATGACTAGGCAACTTGATCTTAATCATGAGCAGGTTACGAAATCCTGTCTGCGAGGGATTGTCCTTTGACTAGTATGGGTGAGAGTGACCCGAGACGCTGACTCAATAAGTCGACCTTCTTGGGGACAAAACTGTGTGGGCAACTAGGAACTTAACCTAGGAAGATGGAATTCACTCCTTCCCAACTTAGGGTAAGTAGATGAGTGTAACGCCCCAGACCCAGGATCTCCTGAGTCCTGGCTGCATCACCATATCATCCATGACTTCTTGTAAGATTGAAGACACTACCCCCACAAACCAACACGAGGTCCTTTCAGCATGTTTTGTCCTCACTCACATGCTCCCTAGGATAATTCCTAAGAGGTCACCCAACATAAGATTGTCCAAGCCAAGCACGCTTAACTGTGGAGTTCCTATGATTGAGCCACCGAAAAGGAAGGTGCACCTTATTGATATAGGTAGTAGCTATCAATTCTTTTAAGCATTTCTCAACTGTACTTTCATATCCTCATGGTCATTCTCATGTACCCCTCTTCCTCGGGCACCATTCTTTCATATCCTCAGGATCCCTCTCATTCAGATGTGGACTCGGTTCATTCATGTACCCCTCTTCCTCGGGCGTCACAATGAGTGTTCGCTTAAGTGGTGCCTCTAGGACTTGAACAAAGGGACCTACCCTCTCACTGGCCCGAAAGGGGTTTCTGTTTAATGATTGGACCATAAATAGGTTGTTCATTAGAGGAGCACCAATACTTAAGGCAATAGATGTAACCTAGGGGTAAAATGGTAATTTGACCTAACACTGGTGTTACGAACACTTGTGAAGGATTGACTTGTTGTTATTAGTTTTTATCCATGGACACAGAAAAATATCTACAGTGAGAAAAGTGCAATCGCATGTCTCTTAGTGGAGTGTACCCGCAGTAAACGAATTTTGATTAAGCGATTAATGAGACTAGCCAATTAATCTTGTATCGTTGGAGCTTCTGATCTGTAGGTCTATTAGGTCAAGTTCCTAGCTTGTAAAGGGTTCTGAGATTTTCTAGATCTTAATTAGAATTTGAAATGTTCAAATTCACTTTAGGAATTAATTTAATATATGAAGATGCATTATAATATAAAGTTTTTTATGTTGTTAAAACTTTATTATATAAATTTAATTTTGGATATGATTCAAAATTAAAGTTTGAGAGAATTAAATATTTGAAAGAGTTCAAATAATGTTTTAATATGAATATGATTCATATTAAAAACTCTAGATTAAATTTTAATGCACATAAGATGTACATTAAAACTATAGGTTAAGAGATAATGATTAAATGTGATTTAATCATAATAACTTAAATTAAATATATGATATTTTATTTATAAATTAATTAATTAGAGAATTAATCAATGTGTAAGTTTAATTAACTTAATTAAATTTAGTTTAATTAAATTAATTAAAACTATAGGCTATGAGAGATATGCATTTAAATATGATTTAGATTTTTTTAGTACTAATATGATTTAGATGTAAATTAATTTAATTAATAGTTACTTAAATTAATTAATTAATATTATTTAAATTAATTTTAATTAATTAATTAATACGCACGTTCCTACATCTTCTCCCTCACTCACTCTATCTTCACCTTCCTCTATCGTTAAAACAGAGGAGGTTGAAGCATGGATGGATGAATTTTTTGTTATTGAAAAAGTAAAAACACCAAACTCTCTCAAAAGGAATTCCTAAATAGAATTGAGATAGGTTTCCTACAAAACCTTAACCTCAAAGAACTTAGAGAATAGGAAGTTTTCCTTTTTTGTTGTATTATGCTATTTTTCCAAAAGGCGTTTTGGAGTTGGAGTATCTGCCATCATAGAAAAGTTTTGTTGTAGTACACGTTCCAGAAGCCAAAAGGTAAAGTTTCTAAATCCTTCTAGTTTAGGATTGATCTCTGGAACGATTCTACTTTTATAACCATGCTAAATTGATTATCGATAAAATTTTGCCTATGTATTGGTATTTCGATTTGCCAAATGAAAAAAAAACGATTAAACGATCCAATTGGCTTCCGCTGTGCAACTGGTTTTTCGAAACCTTCATCCCTTACATTTCCATTGGTTTTCAATCTTCTTATTTTAGCTAAAATCACCGAACAATCATTTTTATACTTTTGGTTACCTTTCAATTGCATTTTGTCAACAATTTGTGTTTTCTCAATCAACCTTTTTAAACTCCATTCCCTTGGGTACGATAATCTGGAGTACTCCAGTTTAATATTACTTCGATCACGTGCACTTACATGTAACGATTAGTGGTTAAGCTTGTCAATGTTTAATTAAATTATAAATTAATTCAAGTTGCATGTAATGTACACAACCATGTTGATTTCCTAAAATTGGACTTCAAAGTATGTAAATATTAGTTAGGTTTTAATTATTCTTAATTCTAAAGTTCGGTCTCTAAATGAAATTGGGTATAATTAACCGTGGTACTTAATTAATCTAAGAAAACTAGTCCCTAACATCGACCTTGACCACTATTATTGCAAAATATTAAGAAGTCTAGGTTAATTATTTGATAGGTCATTTGACAATTCCTTTATGAGACACTCGTTCCTAACGTTGCAACGCTATATGTGTGGAATTTGAGACTTGAAAGGTTGCAATGGTAGCATTCAACGTACTCGAGTCCTCTTACTCTTTTTTATCATCTTCTTCACATGACTCCTCAAATTATGCTCCAATAGCTCCATATTCACCATGATATCTCCAAAATCTCTGATTTTGCCCCCTTTTGTTTAGTAACTGAAATTTAGCCAAATAAACTAGTGAAAACCCCAAATAAACTACAAAGACTGACAAAAATAAAGCCTAAGAATATCACATTTTGTGTCTTATCAATTGTACATAAATGATGAGAAAACAAATACAATTTTCAAAAAACTAAAAACCAATGATTATTAGATGGGCCTCTTTTTAAAAAAAAAAAAAAATTGTGCTTGTTTTCTTATCCTCTATAATGAATTTCATCTCTCTTAAGAAAACATTTGGCTTCGTTTAATAACCAATTGGTTTTTAGTTTTTGGCTTTTGAAAATTAAGTTTGTTTTCTCTCAAATTTTCTACATTAAGTTTCATCTTTCTCAGGAAAACATTTGAGTTTGTTTTTTAAAACTATTTTTTCTAGTTTTCAAAACTTGTCTTGATTTTTGAAAATGCATTTAAAAAATAGGTACCAAATCAAGAAAAACTATAGGTAGAAATAACACTTACAGGCTTAATTTTCAGAATTCAAAAATAAAAGGTCAAATGGTTATCGGTGTCTATTTTTTCAAGTTTTCAAAATTTGACTTGATTTTTAAAAACATATTTACAAAGTAAATAACAAAATAAAAAAATATATATATCATACGAGTTCAAACGATCAAATGAAGTCTAGTTTGCCAACAAGAAAAGAACTCGTATGATTTTATAATTAAGAGGTCATAGGTTTGAAATCTTTATCTTTAAATGTTGTACAACTTTAAAAATAAAAAAAAAATCTAATTTTATTATTTGAAATTTGAAATTTGGCTGGAAATTCAAAGTACAACTTTACAGGAAAATGCTACAAGTAGATATTTTCCATTCATGGCTGCCATTCGTTTTCGCGCGGCAAAGCTCCAACACGTTCTGATTCAATCGACTACCACCAAATCACCTCTTTCTCTCTCTCTCTCTCTCTCTCTATCTCCATGTCTGTACATTGCAATGGCAACCATCTTCTTTTTACAATCAAATACATCTCTCCAAACCTCTCTCAACGCCTTGCGATCTAATCGCCCTCTCAAAACCTACAGAATCCGGTGCCAGGGGGACAATCCCTCCACCGATTCGACGAAGAATCAAGAATCCAAGCCCGAGAATGCGGTGCTCAAGGTCGCTTGGTATGGCTCCGAGCTTTTGGGAATCGCCGCTTCATTTCTCCGCCCGCCGTCGGATGCCGGAGCTCCCGTTAGGGCTCAGGAGGAGCTTACGAGAGATGTGTTCGGTGCAATTCGTCGCCCTGTGATTGTGGAAACGATTAAGGAGGATTTTGGGCGGTCGTATTTCGTCACAGGTTTGGGAAATTTTTGTTTATGCGAGAGCTTGCTATTGTGCTTTGTCTTTTTGTCTCTGGAAGTTTGGAAGTAGTAGTTCTTTATCGTTCTCTTGAAATGAAGAGAGTTTGTTTGTTCGATTGAAGCTGTTTGTTTTGCCAATTCTTAATCAGGAGTTTGTTCGTATGGAGAAGTTGAAGTTTGGGATTGGAAAATCACTAGAGTAGAATTGGAGTGATGTCAAACTTCTTTAATTTGCACTTAACAATGTTGCCCTTGCTATTTACTATAGAGGCTTAAATTTCATTTTGAGTTCTCAACTTTTTAATTCTAGAACTTTCAAAATGCAACACACTTAAGTTTTTTTTCTATTCTAGTACTCAAACTGGAAAAAAAAAAAGAGGTTAAATTACACCTATGGTTTAAAGTTTCAATTTAATGCTTCGGGTTGGGGCTTAGCTTCAATTTGGTCGGTATGATTTTCAAAGCTTCAATTTGATCCTTATGGTTTGAGCTCAGTTTCAATTTAGTCTCATGATTGTTGTTAAATCTCACAAGTAGTTGAGTCTTACCCACCGAAAAACTCACCTATTTTCTTTTATCTTTTACTCCACCCTTAACTCTAATATAGTCAACCAACACAATTAACCAAATAGAAAAATACTATAGAAAAAAAAATTATAGTGACTAAATTGAAACGTTTAAAACCCTAAGGACCAAATTCAAGATTTGTCCAAATCACCGGGCCAAATTTGTAATTTAATACAAATAAATATTTTAGTCCTCATAATTATTTTGTCATTAATTGTGTAATAGATGAATAACATGAAGTCAAATATGTATATTAACATGCTGTTGTGAGCATATAAGGAGGTGAATTTTAGAGGAGGCAAATATTAGGTGACATTTCAAAGGTCTAGGGATTAAAATTAAACAAAACTTCCAAAGTAAGAAAAAAAAAGAAAAAAGAAAAAAGAAAAAAAAAAGGATTTAAACCCCTTATATGTGTAAATTTCAACTTGAAGACAACAACATTCAAAAACAAAAACTCAATGATTAAAAAAATTGGGAAAGATTGCATAAAGAGTCTAAAAGCACAAGAATCAAGTGAATATGTTAAATCAACTTTTTCTGTCTCATTGTAGAACATGGGGGAAGTTTTTCCAACTGTTGTTTATTTACATATATTTGGTGATGATCAGGGAACTTTACTGTTGATGCTTATGAAGAGCAGTGTGAATTTGCTGATCCGGCAGGTTCTTTCAAAGGGCTTCACCGATTTAAAAGAAACTGTACAAACTTTGGATCCCTTGTGGATAAGTCAAACATGAAACTTACCAAATGGGAGGATTTTGAGGTGAGCTCACTCTAGATTACTGTTTTTTGTTTACTGAGATTACTGTTGGATTGTTTGTTGTTTTCTGAAGCAAAGGCCTTACTGGATTGAGTGCAGGACAAGGCCATTGGACACTGGAAGTTTAGTTGTATCTTGTCATTTCCTTGGAGACCAATTCTGTCTGGTATGTTTGATTTAAGAGCAAGTTTGAGATTGTTTTTTAGAATAATGTTTTTTTTTTCAGTGAAGTACTTTTGGAATGAGCATTAATTAAGTTTTTCCTCTAAGAACATTTAGAGCTATGAAATGGTCATAAAAAGTACTTTTAATCTATTAATAGTCCTTTTCAAACTTTTCATGAGTTTAGTTCAAAAGTAATTTTGAGAATTTTAGAAACAATCAAAAGAACTTTATTTAGAGGAAATACTTGATTTTGACTTGTTCGAAGAGTACTCATGGAAAAAGTATTTCACTTAGAAACACTACTTCAAAAGTCATATTCATTTTTAACTTTTAAGTGCAAATGCTTTGAAATATTTTTAGAATTTCTAAAATCACTTTTGACTATGCAATCAAGCAGTAAGTATGAAAATTTAAAAACTGCTTTTTGACGGACTAAAGCACTTTTCCCTCGCAAAACTCATACTATTCTCCCACCGGTTCTATGAAAACTCAAGTTTGAAACAAGTTTGTGTTAAGTCTCCTTAGATCTATTGGCCAATTGATCAATTCAAATTAATAGGGTATTTCCACAACATTGTATTTTTTAAAAAAAAAATTCTAAATCATAAAAAATACTCCAAAAACTTTACTCCTTGTTTAAAAAATACTCATACTGTTTCAAAAGTTGCAATATTATCCTTCACCTTTCGTAAATATTTCAAAACTAACTTTGAAGTAGAAAAACATTAGAATGTTGTACGAAAAGTCACCAGGCTGCATAACATTCTTTCAGACTTAATCTAGATAAGCATCCTAGTCTCTCCACATTGAATTACCAAGTCGATTTTCTATCCAGCATTCTATCGAATTTGTACTCCAACGGTAGTTTTGAAACGTTCATGAAAGGTCAATGTAATAGTGCAACTTTTGAAAGAATAAGAGTATTTTTGAAATAATGACACTTTTTATAATTTAGCCTTTTAATTTTACCCCTATGATGCTTTGGCATCTCCCCTCCAAATAATTCACCTTCCTAGATTGTAAACAGTTGGAACGGAAAAGATTAAAATGCAGATGCACTTTTTTAATCTTAGTATTATATCATATCAATTCAAATATCTTCTAGCATTCTGATCAATCTGAGAAAAATATTGCAGCAACTGGATATACAGAGTATTATTTTGATGCAGGATCTGGAAAAGTATGCAGGTAAGAATACCCATTTTTACAGGCAGACCTCTAAATCTCTTGTGTTTCTGAAACTTATTTTACTGAAATCTCCATTTCATTCCAACTCTGGATGTTAAATTTCAGGCATGTAGAGCACTGGAATGTTCCTAAAATGGCTTTACTGAAGCAAATTTTGAGGCCCACTCGAGACTGGTTGTGGTTTAAGAAAGCAGGTGCCAGGTAGTAGTGGTTGATAGCTGACTGATTTTTCATTCTGATAAGAACACAGCTTAGAAAAAAACCTTTTGAATATGGAAGGGAATCAGCTTCCTGTAAATTTTATAGTTTGATTTGGAAAATATTTTTCATGGAGTAATGTTAGGAAATTACTTGTAATAGAGAGTTTTTTTTTTTTTTTTTTTTGCTAGATTATAAAAAATAGGAATATTTACACCAATATTATAATACTCATACATAACAGTACTCCTATTTATAGTACATTCAATACGGTCATTGGAATAAATATCAGTCAAAATATCACATATTACATCCCTAACATACTACCTAGAAAAATACTAAATAATTCTCTATCGCACCATGCAAGAAGGATTATGAAAATAAACTTCAGTTTGTGCAAAATAACTACTATTCCTCACATTTTTCTTTCATTTTCCTCATTGTGTAATAAAGCCCTAACTGTAAATACAAAGACAAACGACCCCTTACAATGCCCAGAACAGAAATGATTCTAACCGAAATATATATGTAACATACCAAGGTCGTTCTTCATAAGTTTTTTTGTCTATTTCTCCTTCGTTCCCAGTTGTCTTCTTCCTCGAAATGCAATGTACAAGTCTTCGTTTCTCTCTTTATTTTGAGAGCGAAATTTGTGCAAAATGTTTACCACTTTTTCCTATTTTGAAAACTTCCCATATAAAAATGTTCACGTTCCATTTTTATTTTTTTAAAAAAGTCACATCAAGCAGAGAACACTATTTAAAAGACTACTGACTTTTGTGTAAAATTTGGGTCGAAAACTACAATTGTGTAAAATAGTAGAAATCTTATAAGTGTAAAATGGGCCTTAAATTTGGCCTATTTGTGTACAACACCCTAAAAAATACCCCTTAATTTTACACTTTGTTTCACAAATACATTATCTTATTTTATCTTACTATATTAAAAAGGTGTTATGGAGAAGAATAATTTTAGACTATTTTGTCCTTTTGTCAAATCTCAAATTTACAAACATGCCACTAATATTAATTTTTTAGATAATTAAATCAACGTTATTTGTTTTATTTAAAAACATTAATTAAATTAAAATTGTTAACACTCCTTCAATGCCCACACACTCACGAGGACGCCATCATTATATTTATCCCTTTTTTTCTTTTTCAAATGAAGATTATGCCATGAACACTCTTTCACTTTCCCCACACGTTGCAAGCCAATAATTTAACCTTTTATTTTAATTTTTAATTTTTACTTTTTAGAATGGTTAGAAAATTGAATTACATAGAATTGAAATGCACTCATAAATATTGACCCAAGAAATAAGTATAAAAGTAGAATATAAATAGTTTAACATCATTTATAAAAATTTAAGTAGACTTCATGAAATTCAAAAAGGTTTAGAATATACAAAAATTTAAAAATTGTTTATTTAAGTAATAGAGTAATACATTAAATATATATATAAAAAAAATAATAGAGTAATACATATTATGCAACTCATAACATTCTCATAGTCAATTTTAATGATATCAAAATAAGTTAATATTTACGTAACCCCATGTATATACATTTTTTAATAACCACATATATACATATTTGTTTATTGAGTAATTGACCGTAAAAATAATCTATCTACTCTACTCTTTCAAAGTCAACACATTAGTTTTTAAAATCATAACTTTGCTTTTTTTCACATTTTTCATTCCATTAAAAACATACTCACATAACATCAAATATAAACATTCATGTACAAAATCAAATAATTCATAATTATGGTAATTAAATCAAGTAAGATAATAATATAATTATTAATGTTACAAAATTAGTTATTAAAAATAAAAATCATTACACTATATAGCTAGATGGAGGTGTGACCTTTTTTATGGTATTAACCTTTTGTTTTTACATAATTTGTTTAGATTATTGCTTGATCTTGATTTTTTTGTATATAATAATAATAATAACAGTAATAATTCATTCCTACTTTTAGAAAATCTGTAAACTACTAAAAGACTAGTTATTTTAAAAGTTATAATATTACTAGACCTTTTAAAACTACTCTTGAAGTTGAAAACCCGTTGGAATGTTGGACAAAAAATCGATGTGACATAATGTTGTTTTTTAAACATAATGCAAATAACATTGTCATGTCATTCCAGATCATTGCCATATCGATTTTCTATCTAACATTCTAATGGATTTATATTGCGATGGTAGTTAAGTATCATTTATGAAAGTACTATTCCAATTTTTAAAAGAAAATGGATATTTTGAAACAAAGGACAAAATTAGGATTTTTTTTTAAATAATAATTTAGCCTCTTTTTAAGTATTATAATAGAGAAATTTGTACAGATGGAACATGGAAGAATTAGGTATTACGCAGCTGGTTGATTGGCGCCAACCTTTGCCTATGAGTGAAATTAGGACTGAGAATCTGAGATGAGCCATCTAAGATGGGGCTGTAACAATGGGATGTCACATAGAAAACACTCTTTAAAATTTTTTGGTAATCAAGAAGTGGTTTGAGAAATTTTAAAGATAAATAAATAGCACTTAGAATGTTCTAGTTATTGTAAACATATGTAATGTAAATGTCCATTCCATATGTCATTTGATACTCATGCCAAGTGTCAAATACCCTATAGTTAAAGTGTCATTCATGTGTCTAATTCTTATCAATGCTTAGTGTCTAAATGTGTCAACTCATCCTTGTCAAATTGCCTATAAATAGTAGCATTTGTTGGATCATAAAAGACATTACAATTGGTGAAATTCTCTCCAATCTTCTCTCTTTTCTCCTACTTTCTCCAATTTCACTTGTTTTTTTTTTATTTTGCCATGAAAAATATTATATATATCCATAAATAGTAGCATTTGCTGGATCATAAAAGATATTATATATATCCATAATATTATCATCATCATCGTCATTATTATTATTATCAAGTCGAAATCTTGTATTTGCAAGATTACTTGCTCAAATAATTAAGTTAAGAGCATAATTTCCTGATTATTCAATTAAGACCATTCGACTTAATAATACTGGTAAATTTACATCCCAAACTTTTAATAATTATTGTATGTCAATTGGGATAAGTGTTGAACATCTTGTAGCTCATGTTCATACACAAAATGTTAGGAGAATCATTTATAAAACATCTGCAACTAATTGCAAGACCATTGCTTATGAGAGCTAATCTTCCTACATTGGTCTGGAGTCATGCTATTTTGCACGCTACATCATTATTACGTATTAGGCCAGTAGCCTATAATAAATATTTCTCTATGCAATTAGCTTATGACCAACAACCAGATATATCCCATCTGAGAATTTTTGGATGTGCAGTATATGTTTCAATTGCTCCACCACAACGTACTAAGATGGGTCCTCAAACGAGGTTAGAAATATATGTTGGATATGATTCCCCATCAATTATTAAATATCTTGAACCTCTAACGGGTGATGTATTTACTGCACGATTTGTTGATTGTCATTTTAATGAAGCAAATTTTTCAACATTTGGGGGAGGAATTAAGAAGTTGGAAAAAGAAATTATATGGAATGTATCATTATTATCTCATTTAGATCCTTGTAGAGATCAATGTGAACTTGAAGTTCAAAAGATAATTCATTTGCAAAATATAGCAAATCAACTGCCAGATGCATTCACAGATGCTAAAAGAGTGACTAAATCATATATACCAGCAGCAAATGCTCCATCAAAAATTGATATCCCAAAGGAACAAGTTGTCAATAATGAGTCTGGAGCACACCAGAAACGTGGTAGACCTATGGATTCTAAAGATAAAAATCTTCGAAAAAGAAAAGTAGTTGAGAATCAAAATGATTCAATAAAAGGTATGAATGTTACATAAGAAATCAGAATACAACTACTCAAAAGAGTATTGATGAAAATCAAACGCTTGAGGATAATAATGAAATTTTTATAAACTATATTACAACAGGAAAGAGATGGAACCGAAATATATCATTGTTGACAACATTTTTGCTTATAATGTTGTTCACGATATTATTCATGAAAGTGACGATTTTGATCCAAAATCTATCAAAAAATGTCAACATAGAAAGGATTGGTCGAAGTGGAAATAAGCAATCCAAGCAGAGTTGAACTCACTTTCAAAACGTGAGGTTTTTGGACCAGTAGTCCTAACACCAGAAGGTGTCAAACATGTGGGATACAAATGGGTATTTGTAAGAAAAAGAATGAAGTCACAAGATATAAAGCGAGACTTGTTGCACAAGGATTCTCGCAAAGGCCTGGTATTGATTATGAGAAGACATATTCTCCTGTGGTGGATGCAATAACGCTAAGATATTTGATTGACCTGAATGTATATGAAAAACTTGATATACATCTAATGGATGTAGTCACGACGTATTTATATGGATCTCTAGATAATGACATTTATATGAAAATCCCAGAACGATTTAAAATACCAGAAACATATGAATCAAGTTATCGGAAATTGTATTCAATAAAGTTACAAAGATCATTATATGGATTAAAAAAATCAGGATGAATGTGGTATAATCGCCTGAGTGAATATATGTTGAAAGAAGGATATCAAAATAATCCAATATGTTTGTGCGTTTTTATAAACAAATCTCAGTCAGGATTTGCTATTATAACTGTATATGCTGATGACTTAAATATAATTGGAACTCCTAAATAGTTATCCAAGACGATAGAATATCTTAAGAAAGAATTAGATATGAAAGATCTTGGAAAAATAAAATTTTGCTTAGGTTTGCAAATTGAACATTTAGCATATGGGATATTTGTTCATCAGTCAACATATACAAAGAAAATTTTAAAAAGATTTTATATGGATAAATCACATCCAGTGAACGAACTCATTGAACATTCCAATGGAAGTTCGTTCACTGGATGTAAAGAAAGACATATTTCGACCTCGAGATGACAATGAAAAACTACTTGGTCCTGATATACCATATCTTAGTGCAATTGGTGCACTTATATATCTGTCTAATAACACAAGACCAGATATTGCATTTTCAGTAAATTTATTAGCGAGATATAGTTCTTGTCCAACCAACAGATACTAGAATGAGATTAAACATATACTTCGTTATCTCCGAGGAACAGTTGCTATGAGGTTATTTTATTCTAATAAATCCAGTTTTGATCTAGTTGGTTATGCAGATTGTGGATATTTATCTGATCCACACAAAGTTAGATCTCAAACATGTTATCTATTCACATGTGGAGGTATTGCTATATCATGGTGATCAGTGAAATAGACTATCATGACTACTTCTTCGAATCATGCTGAAATCCTCGCAATTCACGAGGCAAGTCGAGAATGTGTATGGCTAAGATCGATAACACAACACATTCGTGAAACATGTGACTTGTTTTCGAGTAAACCTCTTCCAAACAATATTATACGAAGACAACACAACATGTATAGCTCAAATCAAAGGAGGATATATTAAAAAAGATAGAACGAAGCATATCTCTCCAAAGCTTTTCTACACTCATGACCTTTAAGAAAATGGCAACATCTCAGTACAACAGATTTGTTCGAAAGATAACTTGGCGGACATATTTACAAAAGCATTACCAACTACAATATTTGAGAAATTGATTCACAGTTGATTGGGATGCGACTGATGGAGATCTGATCTCCTTGAGCAGCGGAAACGTGTTTGGGATCTTAATTACTTGATTGTTTTGCTTAAAAACAAAAACCAGTACATTGACAAAAAAATACAGAACAAGCATGGTATTTCTAATCCTATTAGACATGGATTAATTGCATACATGCAAACATATGTTAAGTTTAACAATTAAACTAAGGGAAGAAAAAATACGTTTGTAGTTTCAACTGCAGCAACTCCTTGCTCCTCTAAAAGAAATCAGCAACACAGGAACTTCCTAAGTTCTCTGTTTTTCTTCAACAGAACACCACCAACAGTGAGCGCCTTCTATATCTCTGAGCTCTTAAATCTTCCTTGGTGGGAAGGTTTCCAACAATTGGAAGAAGAAGGGAATGAGAATGTGAGAGAGAATTCTTTCTATGTAATAAAAAAATGATCGATCAATATTCTCTCCTCCATTGGAGAGGAATAAAACGAGGGATCACCTCCTCACTCCCTATCGATGGGGAGGGAGGTGAGGAACGTGTCCTTCTGACACGTTCCCATTAATTTAATATTAAATTAAATTAAAACCATTAATTAAATCATATTTAATTAACCAAATTAAATATCTTATATTTAATTAAGATTAAATCATATTTAATCATATCCTTCCCTCTAACCTATAGTTTTAATGCACATCCAATGTACATTAAATTTTAACCTATAGTGTTCAAATGTGAATCACATTCACACTTAATATAATATTTTAACTCTTTCAAATATTCCATTCTCCCATATAATTTAATATGAATCATATTCACATTAAATTTATAATATATAGTTCCAAAACTATATATTATATCGTATCTAAATACATTAAATATATTCCCTAATGAATTTGAACATTTCAAATTCAAATGATCTAAGAACCCTTTACCAGCTAGAAGGTGGACCTAATGGACCTACAGATCAGAAACTCCAACGATACGAGATTGCTCGGTCAATCTCATTAACCTCCCAATCAACATTCGTTAACTGCGGGAACACTCCACTAAAGTCTCACACCGCACTCTTCTCACTGCAGATATATATTTACGTGTCCATGGATATTGACCAATAACAACAAAGTCAATCATTCACGAATGTTAAGTAACACCACCGGGGGTCAAATTACCGCTTTTACCACAGGTTACATCTTGTGCCTTAAGTACCAAAGTGCTCTCTAATGAACAATTTGTTTGTGGTCCTACCAACAAATAGAGTCCCTCTCGGGCCAATGAGAGGGTCGGGCCCTTTGTTCAAGTCCCGGAGACACCACTTAAGGGAACATTCCTCTACTTACCCTAGTAGGCGGGAAGGAGTGAATTTCATCTTGCTAAGTTAAGTTCTCAGCCGCTCACTCGGTCTTGTCCCCAAGAAGGTAGGCATATTGAGTCGGCGAATCTGGCCACTCTCACCCATACTAGTCAAAGGACAATCCCTCGCAAACAGGAGTTCGTAACCTACTCAGGATTGAGATCAAGTTGCCTAGGTCATCCTAGTGAAATAGAAACCTAACTAGTCAACGACGTTACAGTTAGAGGTTACTATTTCGTGGTCCGGTCTTATGTAATCTCATTACATAGGATATCCCCACTCACATGTCATCTACACGAACACGTTAGGATCACAATGTTTGTATCAAATACAAAGTGGGCCACATCCATAGTTTAACAAGGGTAAGGTACCCAAACCTCATCCCCTAACTATAGACCCTTTAGGCTGTATCTCGAACCGAGATTACATTCAGTTAAAGATTCATTTAACAACCTTGGATGTTTAGTTTATTGGATTTAGAGTTTAAATAAAGGCAAACTCGTAGATAACGAACAATAACACTTTATTACATTAATTAGAACATAATTACAAACTACGAGTTTTAGGGCACAAATCCCAACAGCGACGACTCAGAGAACTCAAGTGATGTTTTCATGAGGGGGAGTAAATGTATTATATAAAATATGTACTCTTTTTTCATCACTAGGGTTTTTCCCTAGTAAGGTTTTAACGAGACATATTTTATATAAATAGGCATTTAAGGGGGAGTATTGTAAACATATGTAATGTAAATGTGGGTTCCATATGCCATTTGATACTCATGCTAAGTGGCAAATACCCCATAGCCAAAGTGTTCTCCATGTGTCCAATTTTTACCAATGCTTAGTGTTCAAATGTACCAACTCATCCTTGCCAAATTGCCTATAAATAATGGCATTTGGTGGATCATGAAAGACATTACAATTGGTGAAATTCTCTCCAATCTTCTATATTTTCTCCCACTTTCTCCAATTTCACTTGGTTTTTTTTAATTTGCCATAAATTTCTACTTTCTTTATTTATATTATATATATCCATAATATTATCATCATCATCATTGTTATTATTATTATTATAAATATATTATATTAGTATTTAAATATTGGTAAATTATACCCGGTTTCCATCATATTTTTACAACACTAATGAAAAATATTTAATTAATTATCTTAAGAAAGTTCTTATACAACCAACTTTAATACTCTTTTCAAAAGGTATGTTATGTAACGACCCCTTGTTTTGGATTTGGATGGTTTTGAATTCCAAATCCAAAATCATGTTTGGCCCAATGTGTTCAAAACCTTTGGTTTTAAAACACAATCCCATGGGTTACAACAATGCAATCCCATGGGTTTGTGTCATATTTTCTTATATTATTTGTCATCTTTCATTTCCAGCGACTACTCCAACATCAATTCCAGTGACAACTTCGGCGATCACACTAGCGACTCGACTACCGTTGACGGCTACCTCCGACAATAACTCTAGTGACCCGACCACTGTTGAAAACTACCTTCGACGACAACTCTGACGACCACACTGGCAACCCCGCCACCGCTGACGACTACCTCCTGTGGAAATTCCAACGACCACACTGGCGACCTGCCACTGCTCACAACTACCTCTGGCGACAACTCCGATGACCACACTGGTGACCTTGACCACCACTGACGACTATCTCCGATAACAACTCTGACGACCACACCGCGCGACGCCGCCCATTACTGATGACTAACTACGATGACAACTCCGACGACCACATCGACGATGCCGACCACCGCTGACGACTACCTACGACGACAACTCTAGCGACCACACAGGCGACCTGACCACTGCTAACGACTACTTTCAACGACACTCAAGAGACTTGTATACACCCACCCAACAACCCGATCACTCGAGCAATCAACTGTCCTAACCACCTAACTTGCCCACAACCACCACCAACACTACTCGACAAACCACTTTGGCGACTCGACCATCCTCTTGACCCAACACCCGACAACTACCAGTGATGACCACCCTCACAACTCAACCACCCAATAATCACTGTCGACGACCACTTGATGACCACACTCCAGTGACCCGACCACTTCGATAATCATTCGATGACCACCTCACGGACTCAACCAACCACAACAACCTTGGTGGCCCGACCACCCGTTAACCATTATCACTGACCACCCTGACAACCACCGCAAATGACCACCCGTTGACCACTCTAGCGACCACCCCAATGACTCGATCACCTAACAACCCTACTACCTTGATGGTCACTCTGACGAACACCTTGCAACTACTCTAGGGACCTAACCATCCGACAACCATTGTTAACAATCGCTCAATGTCAACTCTCCAGCAACCTTGTTGGGGTGTATGCCCTAATCTCATATAGTTTGTAATACTTTTTGAATTAATAAATAAAAGTTATTTATTCATCAAACTTTGTATCTCACATTTTATAAACTTAATCCAATAAACTAAGCTCCAGGGTCATATTTATGACAACTTGAACGGTGTGTAGTGGACACACAGGAACGATCACGTTCGAGTTATTGACTCAAACGATCTACAGTATATGGATAGGGTTGGGAACCTTATCTTGGCAACACTGTGCATGTGCCCCACTTTGTATTAGATACAAACGAGGTGATCCAGCTCGTTCATGTGGTTGACATGCGAGTGGGGGCATCCTGTGCAATGAGATTGTACAAGACCGGACAGTGAATTATTAGACCTACTGATGTAACACCGTTAATAATATAAGACTAATAACTTCGTAGATGACCATTAGTGACTCGTCATTAATCCTGAGTGTGTTACGGACTCCTGTCTGCGGGGGTCTGTCCTTTGACTAGTACGAGTGAGGGTGACTTGAGTCGCTCGCCCAATATGCCTATCTTCTTGGGGGCAGGACCACGTGGGGAGCTGGGAACTTAACTACGCAAGATGGAATTCACTCGTTCCCGAGCTAGGGAAACTAGAGGGGTTGTTTCCTTAAGTGTTGTCTCCATGGCTTGGACAACGAGGCCCCACCCTCTCACTGGTCCGAGAGGGATGGTTTTTATGGTTGGACCATGCAACGTAGTTGTTCATTAGAGGAGCAGTGAGATTTAAGGAGCAAGAGGTAGACACAGGGGTAAAATGGTAATTTGATCCAGCTGTGACTACAAATAACCTGTGAAGGGCAACTCACGGGCATTGGTTATATCGATGGACACAACTTGTCCTACAGTGAAGAGAGTGCAGCTACAGGCTATAGTGGAGTGTTACTGTAGTTAATGAATGTTGATTAACTGGGTCAAAGAGTTTGATCGGTTGATCTTGTATCATTAGAGCTCATCATCTGTAGGTCCATAAGGTCCCTCGGTTGGCTCAAATTGGACTAAATGAGGGTTTACAATTTGGAGTGGATTTGAAGTGTTCAAATTCATTAAAAGGGTGATTATGTCATTTTATATGTGATATAATGGACATAATATATAGTTTAATGTGAATGAGATTCATAATAAATTATAGTGTAGCCTAATTATTTAATTAAGGCTAATTTGGAGAAATTGATTTGAGAGAAATTAAATTGAATATGATTCAATTTAAAATTCCACAATTATACAAATGTGATTTGTATAATAAGGTATGAGATACCTTATATTATGTGATATGCAAATATGATTTGCATATTATATAGTTGTGGTATTTTGGTGAATTGGTGGAGATTATAACTCCACCACACACCATTATAAATAGGTGGAATGTGAGACATTCCATAGGCTTGCAACTTATTTTTTGGATTTCACCCAAAAGAGTTCTCTCCATTCTCTCTCAATTTCACAAATTCTCTCCAACTCAAAATCCAAATGGAGTCCCACCACTCTCCCTCATCCTTCCGAGAACAACCAAGAAGATCAAGTAGAGATGTTCCCTTGAACCGGTTTGTGGTATGTTCGTTGGATCGCGAGATCGTGATTGGAGAAGGAAACTCGAAAAAGAGTTCTTCAAGAGGTAGGTTTCTAAACATTGTTGTTTTTCTTCTTAATTGCATGCTTAACCTAGATAGAATGTGATTCTTTCAATTTAAGAAAATTAGAACAAAAACGAAACAACGGCGATTTACATGATTTGATCACCTAGTTAATTTTTTAAAAAGTTAAAATTAAAATAAAAATGGATACTAAACAAAACTTTTAATTTCTAAAATAAAGTTTCAAAAATAAGGTTTTGAATACTTTGTGAAATATAGTCTTAAATTTCTTAAATTTCTTAAATAATTTTTTTTAATTTCTAAAATAGAGTTCCAAAAATAGGTTAATAATTTGAAATAGAAATTTAGATTCCCAAATTTATTAGATAGATTTCTAACTTTTAATTTCTAAAATATAGTTTTAAAAATAGTTTTCTAAATAATTTGTGACATAGAGTTTTAAAATTTTCAATTTCTTAAATAAACCTCTAATTTTTTAATTTTTAAAATAATATTCCAAAAACTGATTTTTGGATAGTTTGTGGAATAAAATTTAAATTCCTTAATTACTTAAATAAACTTCCAATTTTTAAATTTCTAAAATAAAATTCAAAAAATAAGTTTTTGAATACTTTATAAAATAGAGTTTCAAATTCCCTAATTATTAAATAGACTTTCATTTTTTTTTTAATTTTTAAAGTAGAATTCCAAAAAATAGTTTTCAGGATTGAAATAGAGTTTTAAATTTTCTAATTTCTTAAATAGACTTCTATTTTTTTTAAAATTCTAAACTAGAGTTCCAAAAATATTTTTCTAAATATTTCTTTTTTGAAATACAATTTTAAATCCCTAATTTCTTAAATAGACTTTCAATTTTTTAATTTCTAAAATAGAGTTCCGAAAATATTTTTCTAAATATTTTGTGACATAGAGTTTTAAATTCTATAATTTCTTACCTATACTTCCAATTTTTATTTAATTTCTAAAATAGAGTTCTAATTTTGTAATCCATTTAGGTTATACAAGTGTTTCTATAATTGTCAAAACATCCAGTAAAAAATGAGAGAACCACTAAAGAAAAAAGGAAAACAAATAACATAAACCGAAGATTTAAAACACTGCACTCCAAACACTGTTTTCTTATTCGCAGACTTCAGAACATTGCACCTCAAACACAACTTTCTGATTCTGACGCTTCAAAACCCCAGAACAAACCCCAGGGTTTTAATTCCCAGTGTTTTGATTTCAAGACTGGGGGCCAAACTGTTTATGGATGACTACTAGCGTTAAAAAAATGTAGTGTTTGGTTAAAAATTCGAATATTGGTAAAAATGCATCTGCCAATTAAAATTGTGTTTTATTTTTTTAAATAACCAAAACGTGGTTAGAAAGATTAAAAATTGGGTTTTGTTTAATAACCATTTGAATTTTAGTTTTTGAAATTTATGTTTGTTTTCCTACCATATCTTTTTCATGGTTTTCACATTTCCTAGAAAATATTTGAATTCTTAGCCGATTTTTTTTTTAAAAAAACACAAGTTTTTAAAAATTACTTTTTTAGGTTTTGTCTAATAATCATTTAGGTTTCATTTGATAACCATTTGATTTTTTAGGCTTATTTTCTCATCATTTTTCTACAATAAGTTTCATCTTTTTTAAGAACGCATTTGAATTCTTAGTCGAATTCTAAAAACACAAGCTCATTTTTTAAAAGTTTTTTGTTTTTAATTTTCAAAATTGAGCTTGGTTTTGGAAAACATAGGTAAAAATAGGTAACAAATAAAAGGAAATCCTAGGTAGAAGTAGTATTTATAGGCTTAATTTTCAAAAAAAAAATAATCATATGGTTATCAAACGAGACCTTAGTTTTTGGTTTTTATACTTGTTTTCTCATAAATTCTCTACAATGAATTTTATCTTCTCTACTATGTTTTTCATCTTTCTTTAAATAAAATTTTAAAATATAAATATATTAATAAAAATAAAAAATATAAATTTTTGGATTTATGGGAACAATTTTACAATAATGAAAATTTGAGAAATTGTAGAAAGAATTTGAGAATTTGAGAATTTGACACCAAACTCCAAGTTAATAAATATGCACCCAAACACAGATTTCAGAACTCCTACTTTCTGCAACTCCTTGCCTCAAACACAGTTTCTCAGAACTCTAAACTAAACAACTCTGCACTCCAAACACAGACTTCAGAACTCTCCAGACTTCTTTACTCTCCAGACTTTTTTACTCTTACTCCCTGCAACTCCTTGAGCCAAAGAACCCCTTAAAGAAACATTTGAGTTTCTAGCCAAATCCAAAAAAAAAAAAAAAATTTATTTTTTTAAGCCCCATTTGATAACCATTTAGTTTTTAGTTTTTGGCTTTTGAAAATTAAGCCTATAAATATTAAATCTACCTATGAGCTTTTATGTTCTCTTATCTACTTTTTACCAACGTTTTCAAAAACCAAATTAAGTTTTGAAAACTAAAAAACGTGATTTTCAAAATCTTATTTTTGTTTGTGAAATTTGGCTAGAAACTCAAATGGTTGATGAAGAAAGATGGAAATCATTGTAAAGAAGATGGAGAAAAATTGTGAGAAAATAAGTATAGTTTTCAAAAACCAAAAACCAAATGGTTATTAAATGGGGCCTTAGTTTTGAAGCCTGATTTTTTAAAACATAGGTAAAAAGTAGATAAGAAAATATAGAAACTCATAGGTGGAAGTAGTACTTCTATGTACCAATGGGTTTCTATCAATATGCTAAAACCCAAGAACTAAAAACCAAATCTCGTTCGATAACCATTTGAATTTTGATTTTTTGTTTTTTAGTTTTTGAAAATTAAGCCTAAACATACTATTTCTACCAATGAGTTTTTATGATTTCTTATCTACTTTGTACCTATGTTTTTAAAAACCAAGTTAAGTTTTGAAAACTAAAAAACTAGTTTTCAAAAACTAGTTTTTGTTTTTGAAATTTGGCTAGAAACTTAAACGATACCTCAAAAAAGATGAAAATCATTGTAGAGAAATGAAGAGAAATTGTGGAAAAACAAACATAATTTTTAAAAATCAAAAACAAAAAACACCTATGGTTTTTAGTTTGTAGAATTAAGCCTATAAATACTACATTCACCGATGGTTTTCCACGTTTTCTTATCTACTTTTAAGATGTATTTTAAAAAATAAAACCAAATTTTGAAACACAACGTTGACAACGTCTCAGCGCTATCCTTTCAAGATATTTTGACAAATTTAAGCAACGTAAGGCTTTATTTGAAAATTTGTTGCGTAAAATTATATTATAATACCACAAGTGTACGGGTCAAGTTTTAGTATAATGATTTTAGAGTTCCAAGTATTGTCCTCGGGAATGGGTTTCTAGATTAATTAATTACCAAGATACTAATTCTCAATTTTAGCTAAGCTATAAAACATGGATGGATGGTGAAAACAAACATAAACGATAGACAAACAAGTGGAGACACGAATATGATAGAATTGGAGGAAATTGACTTTACAAGTTAATTACTTATTTGACACATGCAATGGACTAGTGTGATGAATTTATAAACAAGAAGTAAGATACTCAAGAAAATCTCTCGATTCTTAGTGAGCCTCGCACACACAATAAATTCTATAGTCTTCATATGAATCTAAAAGCATGCACGACATTAAACAACTTCTTTATATGTTTCCTTTAGACTTCTAGGTCATTCTCATGGCAGACTTCTAAGAGTTTTGACAACTTTGCTCTAATCTAAGTTTCTTTCTCTCGAGTCCACTTAAACCAACAATATCAAAGAATTAAAGAACGAATTGCCAAAAATAAATAACAAAACATAATTCAATACATAAACAAACAAGTCTTAAACAAGCAAATCAAATCCTAACTACGAATTTTAGCCACTCTAAATCACAATAAAACCAAACTAAAAGTGTAGAAAACGTCTTTGAATGGTGTTACAATCTGAAAGAAAGAGGAAATAAACTTATGTGTCGATGTCGGTCCCTCGTCTCCAAGCTCCCATCACGATCTCGAACCTCCACGAATGCTTTGGCTCCCAAGGAATGTTCACTTTTCACTTTTTACAGAGTGTATTTTGAAATTAGGGTGCAAGGACTATCAAATTCGGCTCCCTTTACAAGAAGAAATCATGTTCTATTTATAAGTGTTTTCGGCACAGCATTGCAACGCTAGGGACAACATTGCAACGTTGTGCCCTAGGCAGGTATCAAATATGGGAAGTGTCGGTAGCGTTGCAACGCTAGGGACAACGTTGCAACGCTGCTACCTTAACGCACGTCTCTTCTATCGGCAACGTTGCAACGCCCTCGTCACGGTCTTTAACGTTGGCTTCCTTATCAAGATAACGTTACAACGCCCTAAGGCAGTGTTGCAACGCTACCTGCATGGGTCTTCAACACACAAAATCAGCAAGTTGGGTGTTGCAACGCTCTGCATGGCATTGCAACGCCATCACTTCGGGTCTACTAGCTTGGGTTGGTCCTTCTACTTTCAATTGATATTATTTTTAGCTCCAAAAAGCCTCGTTTCGATCACGAGTGATCCAAAATGTCTCAAATTGTCCTGTTTAAGCTCTTAACCTGAAATTCAATGATTAACACTCATAAAAGCCCTAAAATTATCATAAAAGTAACAATAATTAAGCTTAAGGATAACACATTTTGTGTGCTATCAAATACCCCCTAACTTAAACTTTTGCTAGTCCCGAGCAAAAAAAGAATTAAACATGAGATTGTTTTTATACATACATTTGATTCAAGTCTCAAAGATTTAAAAGGAAATTTTGGCAATCACAGGAAACACTCAAACATAATACTTCAATGAGCAATTTAAAATTCTTCCTAAGTGTTCCTACGTGTGTGTGTGATTAGCCCATGTTCCATTCATTTTTACTAAGCCCGGATTAACTTTATTAGGCTCTCCATTTAACTTCTCCCTACATTGGTCATAATTACTAACCCTTGAGCCTCCTCACATTCAAGAAATAAACAACTTTACTCAGCACTTAATCACTTTTTATCACTTTTTCTATTTTTTTTTTTTTTTGTGCAAGGACACTAGCTTTCACACATCCACTACAGGGACCCTTACCCAGAGCACTCACTCAATGAGTGGCCTAACTGATCACAGTGAAACTAGCTCTTTTTGTCCTCACGATTTTTTTCTTTAACAAACAAGCAACAAAAACAGACTTTTTCACATAAAGCACATAGTATACAGATCATGCACTTCATATTGTCATTCACCCTATCCTGCAGTTTAACTCTCAAATGACTCTTAGACCTATCGAGATGACATTAAACTTCTAAGCCTAATAACTTTGTTCTAAGCGTTTCAAAACTACAAGAACACAGGCTATGTGCATAGTAGTGCAGGAAAAACTCAAGAAAATTTTTAAATTAACTCAAATTCATATCATGCTCTCAAGTTTCAGTAGAATCACAAAAATTTTCAATTAATTCTCATCCTATGCTATCATGATCATACTTATGCAAAAGATCAATCAACAATTCAGCATATACTCAGGACAGTCACAACATATCAATAACATCTCACCCCCAAACTTAAACTAAATATTGTCCCCAATGTCTGCAAAATAAGCTCAAATAGTAAGAAGGTAAGAATGAACAATACTGTCCTAGTAATGGAGATCTTCAATATTTGTTGAGTTCCTTCGATAACTAAAACACGTGTGCTGGAGTTCCACAGAACGGGAGCATGAGTTTCTACGAGGGGTGGCATCCACAGTAACCTAACAAAGAAAAACAAACAGACTAGTAAGTAAACTAAGAACTGGCAAACAACTAAAAACAGAAAACAAAAATAACAAAATTGTAAAGGTTGGATTGCCTCCCAAGAACCGTTTTTCTTTAATGTCTTTAGCTAGACTGTGACTTATGATTGGCATCAAGGCACGTAAAACTGCTCATATTTCTTTAGACCCTTCTTTCTTGAATCGATATAGCCTTCTAAGTCTAAAAGGCTATCTTATTTTTCTTTGGCACCTGAAATATAGTTATTTTTAGTATTTTTGTGTATTGAAATCAAAGAACAAAAATCAAAACAAGACGCATGAGTATAGGACAAATGGTAATCAAGATTAAAGGAAATTTCTGGAGATGAAAGGGAAAATGACTTTTCAACCTCAAACTCTATCACCTGAATCTCCTCTGTGGAAGTGATTATATTACCATTGTCTATCTCACAACCCTGTTTCTGGTGTGTTTCAGTCTCCTCCAACCCATGCTCACTATCATATGAATAAGTACTCCTAGGTGGCTCCTCCTCAGTGGTAAGAATAAGAATTTGTTCCTGTAAGGCCTTAAAGGAATTTACCAGTTGATTGAGATAATGAGTTTTTTCATGTATTATTTCTCAAAGCTCTACCACTTTAGCCTCTAACCTATCCAATCTTTCTAATTCATCATGAACCAAATTTTAAATTTTCAACTCTAACGTATATTCCATTAATAGGTTCACAAGAGAAGAGTGTTCTATAGGTTGGTCAGGGTACGAGAAATTTTGGTTCCAAGTGCCTATATAGTTACCATCAAAAGAATTTTCATCAATCATAGATTCAGAATGGTAAGGGTTAGACAAATGGTATCCAGAAAAATCATGATGCACATACCTAGGGTTCTGAGAGGGACAGTACATTGATGGAGAATCAAAATCATGAAAAGTCATACTTGAAAAATTAGTAATTCAAATCAAGACTTTTACACAATAGCAACACAACAAAAAACAAGAGACAAAGACTCAAATGTTGGGATGTATGTCCTAATCTCGTTTTGTTTGTAATTTACCATTTGAAATTAATAAGAGTTATTTATTTCATTATTTTGTGTCTCACAAATTTTACAAACTTTGTCCAATAAACTAAGCTCAAGGGTCATTGAATATATGAGAGAACTAGAACTTGAACGGTGTGTAGTGGACACACATGGAGGACACGTTCGAGTTAATGACTCGAACGGTCTATAGTATATGGATAGGGTTGGAGACCTAATCCTGGATACGTTGTGGATGCGACCCGCTTTGTATTAGATAAAAACGAGGTGATCTGACTCGTTCATGTGGTTGACATGCGAGTGGTGGCATCCTGTGCAATGAGATTGGACAAGACCGGACCATGAATTATTAGACCTACTGATGTAACACCGTTAACAACATGGGACTAATAACTTCGCAGATGACCATTAGTGACTCGACCTGAATCCTGAGCGTGTTACGGACTCCTGTCTGCGAAGTGCATTCCTTTGACTAGTACGCGGGTGAGGGTGGTCACGATTACTCACCCAATATGCCTATCTTCTCAGGGACAGGACCAAGTAGGGAGTTGGGAACTTAACTACGCGAGATGGCATTCACTCGTTCCCGCCTTTAGGGAAACTAGAGGGGTTGTTCCCTTAAGTGTTGTCTCTAGGGCTTGGACAATGGACGCACATCCTCTCACTGGCCTGAGAGGGGCGTTGTGTATGGTTGGACCATTACAACGTAGTTGTTCATTAGAGGAGCAATGGGGACTCAAGGAGCAAGAAGTAGACACAGGGGTAAAACGGTAATTTGACTCAACAGTGTCTACGAACAACCTGTGAAGGGTTGACTCATGGGCATTGGTTATATCAGTGGACACAACTTGTCTTACACTAACGAGAGTGTAACTACGGGCTTTAGTGGAGTGTTACCGTAGCTAATGAAGGTGATTAATCGGGTCAAAGAGTTTGACAGGTTAGTCTCGGATCATTGTAGTTCGTCACTGTAGGTCCATTAGGTCCCTCGGTTGGCTCAAACTGGATTAATAGAAGGTATACAGTTTTGGTGTGAATTTGAAGTGTTCAAGTTCACTAAAGGGTAATTATGTCATTTATATGAGATATGAATGACATATTATATAGTTTAATGTGAATGAGATTCATAATAAACTATAGGTTAGCCTAATTGTTGAATTAGGGCTAATTTGGAGAAATTAGATTGAGAGAAATTAAATTAAATGTGATTCAATTTAAAATTCACGATTGTACAAATGTGATTTGTAAAATGAGATATGAGATATCTTATTATATGTGGTTATGCAAATATGATTTGCATAACCTATGGTTGTGGTTAAATGGTAAATAGGTGGAGATTTCAACTCCACCTATCACCATTATATAAACCCTTTGCAAGAAGGATTTCATAAGCTAAGTTTTTCATTTTTTGGATTTCACACCAAAAGAAAACTTGAATTCTCTCAACTCTCTCTCAATCTCTCCTCCCCTCTCACCAAATAGAGAATCTCACCATTCTCCTTCTACCAAAAGTAGAACAACTGAGTAATCGAGTGGAAGTGTCTGGTTTTCACTGTTGGAGGAGATCGAGGACGTTGAGATCGTGATCACGAAGCGTTCGTGAATAGCAGAAGGAAAGCTTGAAGAAGTGTTCTTACGTATTTCTCTTGTTGTTTTTCTTCTTTAATTGCATGTTTAGCCTAATTCTATGTGATAGTTTAGTTTTAAGAAAACGAATTTCACAACAATACCACGACGATTCGATCGTCTTCCGCTACGCGGGATTTTCATTCCGAGCTCGACTGCGTCACGAAGTGTTCGTGATGCATACGATCAGTGGATCAGGACCAATGAAAAGCCAAGGTCTACATTATTGCCAGCTTGTCTGAAGTATTGACAAAGAAGCATGAGTTGATGGTCACCGCTAAGGAGATCATGGAGTCTCTGCAAGACATGTTTGGACAACAGTCCTTTCAGGTCAGGCATGACTCGCTCAAACACGTCTTCAACCCCTGGTTGAAAGAAGGGACGTCTGTTTGTGAACATGTTCTGGACATGATGACCCACTTTAATTTGGCGGAGATGAACGAGGCTTCGATCGATGAGTCGAGTCAGGTCAGCTTCATCTTGGAAACTCTTCCGAAGAGTTTCCTTCAATTTCGTAGCAACGCTGTTATGAACAAGATTAGCTACACACTGACCATCCTTCTCAATGAGCTACAGAACTTCCAGTCCTTGATGAGGATCAGGACACCGGAAGCTGAGGTAAATGTTGCCTTCAGGTTTTATCACAGGGGTTCGACCTCTGTGACAAAATCTATAGCTCCTTCCCACCCGAAGGGGAAGAAGAAGAAGATGAAGAAGGGTAAAGCTGACCGAGTTTCTGCCCAAAAGGGCAAGAAGGTCAAGGAAGTTGCAGAGAAAGGAAAGTGTTTCCACTACAATGGGGACAACCACTGGAAACGTAACTGTCCCAAGTTCCTTGCCGACAGGAAGAATACAGGTAAATGTGATTTACTAGTAACTGAAACATGTTTTGTGGAGAGTAGTGACTCTGCCTGGATATTGGATTTGGGCGCCACTAACCACGTTTGTTCTTCTTTTCAGGGAATTAGTTCCTGGCAGCAGCTGCGAGAGGGTGAGGTGACTCTACGAGTTGGATCAGGAGAGATTGTCTCTACTGCAGCAATCGGTAAAGTGAAGCTCTATTTTGGCAGGAATTACTTATTGTTAGACAATTTGTATATAGTACCAAGGTTGACTAGAAACCTCGTTTCTATTTCCTGCCTTCTAGAACACTCTATTTCTGTAAATTTTTCTAGTAATAAAGCGTTTATTTCTACAAAAAGAAATTTCTTGTGTTCTGCTTCACTTAAGTCTAATTTGTATGTTTTGAAACCTAATTCGGTCAAAAGCGTTTTGAACACTGAATTATTTAAAACAGTCGAAACACGAACTAAAAGAGTAAAAGTTTCTCCAAAAGAAAATGCCCATCTTTGGCATCTACGGCTAGGTCATATTAAGCTCAATAGGATTGAGAGACTAGTGAAGAGTGGACTTCTAAGCAAGTGGGAAGAAAACTCTTTATCGATGTGTGAGTCATGCGTCGGAGGCAAAATGACCAAACGTCCTTTTAGTGGAAAAGGATATAGAGCCAAAGAGCCCCTTGAGCTTATACATTCTAACCTCTGTGGTCCGATGAGTGTTAAAGCACGAGGTGATTACGAATACTTTGTATCTTTTATAAATGACTATTCGAGGTATGGGTGTATTTACCTAATGCATAGGAAGTCTGAAACTCTTGAAAAGTTCAAGGAGTACAAGACTGGGGTTGAGAACCTGTTAGGTAAAACGATAAAAACACTTCGATCGAATCGAGGTGGAGAGTATATGGACACAGAATTTCAGGACTATATGATAGAACACGGAATTACGTCCCAACTCTCAGCACCTGGTATGCCACAGCAGAATGGTGTATCGGAGAGGAGAAACAGAACCCTGTTGGACATGGTTTGGTCGATGATGAGCTATGCTCGTCTCCCTGATTCTTTTTGGGGTTACACAGTGGAGACTACGGTTTATATTTTGAACAATGTTCCGTCGAAGAGTGTTTGTGAAACAGCTTTCGAACTCTGGAATGGACGTAAAGGTAGTTTACACCATTTCAGAATTTGGGGATGCCCGACCCACGTGTTGGTCTCAAACCCGAAGAAATTGGAACTCCGTTCAAAATTGTGCCTATTCGTAGGTTACCCAAAAGAGACTAGGGGTGGTCTATTTTACAATCCTAAGGAAAATAGGGTGTTTGTGTCGACAAACGCCACTTTCCTTTAGTCAGACCACGTTAGGGATCATTTTCCTAGAAGCAAAATCGTGTTAAAGGAAATGGACAGTACATCAACAAGAGTTGCTGATGGGGCTAGTACATCAACAAGTGTTGTTGATCCTAACACGTCTAGTCAAGTCCGTTCCCAAGAGTTGGGAATGCCTCGACGTAGTGGGAGGGCTGTGAGACAGCCTGAACGTTACATGGGTTTAGCTAAAACCCAAATCGTCACCCCTGATGATGACTGCGAGGATCCATTGACCTATGATCAGGCAATGACAGACGTTGGCAAAGACGAATGGATTAAAACTATGGACCAGGAAATGGAGTCGATGTATTTCAATTCTGTCTGGGAGTTTGTGGATCAACCGGATGGGGTAAAACCTATTGGTTGCAAATGGATCTACAAGTGTAAACGTGGCGTAGATAAGAAGGTGCAGACTTTCAAAGCACGACTAGTGGCAGATGGTTTTACCCAGGTTGAAGGGGTTGACTATGAGGAAACCTTTTGACCTGTTACCTTGGTAAAGTCGATCAGGATCCTTCTGGCCATTGCCGCATATTATGACTATGAGGTATGGCAGATGGATGTCAAGACCCAACTTCATAACCCAAGGCCAAGAGCAAAAGGTTTGCCAGCTTCATAGGTCTATTTATGGACTGAAACAAGTCTCGAGGTCTTGGAATATAAGGTTTGATGAGGCAATCAAATCTTATGGCTTTGATCGGAATGTTGACGAGCTTAGTGTTTACAAGAAAATCGTTGACAAAATTGGCGCATTTCTGGTATTGTACGTGGATGATATCCTTCTCATTGGGAATGAGGTAGGATTTCTTACTGACGTAAAGAAATGGTTTATTCCGCAATTCCAAATGAAAGATTTGGGAGAAGCACAATATGTTCTAGGTATTCAGATAGTCCGGAACCGGAAGAACAAAACGTTGGCCATGTTTCAAGCGTCTTATATTGACAAGATGTTGTCTAGATATAAGATACAGAACTCCAAGAAGGGCTTGCTGCCTTTCAGGCATGGGGTTCACCTGTCTAAGGATCAATGTCCTAAGACTTCTCAAGAGGTTGAGGATATGAGACGGGTCCCCTATGCTTTAGCTGTAGGGAGCCTGATGTATGCCATGTTGTGTACTAGGCCCGACATCTATTATGCAGTAGGAATTGTCAGTAGGTATCAATTCAATCCAGGATTAGATCATTGGACAACTGTAAAGGCAATCCTCAAGTATCATAGGAGAACGAGGAACTACAACCTAGTGTATGGCAGTGGGGATTTGATCCTTACGAGATACACAAACTCTGACTTTCAGACCGATAAGGATTCTAGGAAATCCACTTTGGGGTCAGCCTTCATTCTGAATGGAGGAGTTGTAGTATGGCGAAGCATCAAGCAGAGATGCATCGCTGATTCCACTTTGAAGTCGAGACGCGTTGCGGCTTGTGAAGAAGGCGCAAAGCGAAGTCGCTTGACTTAGGAAGTTCATGACAGATTTGGAAGTTGTTCCAAATATGAACGTGTCGATCACACTGTTTTTGAAAACAGTGGGGTTGTAGCCAACTCCAGAGAGTCTCGGAGCCATAAGAGAGGCAAACACATTGAGCGGAAGTATCACCTGATTCGGGAGATTGTGCACCGGGGGGACATCACAGTCACGCAGATAGCGTCGGAGCACAATGTTGCTGATCCATTTACAAAGCCCCTCACGGCTAAGGTGTTTGAGGGTCACCTAGAGAGTCTAGGTCTTCGAGTGCTTCCTTACTAGGGCAAGTGGGAGGATTGTAAACGGGTATTCAATACCCTAGTTTATTGTATTACTTTGTTGTAATCTATTGTACATTTGAGAAATGTATTTGCTCTACTAGCTTAGTCTAAGTGGGAGTTTGTTGGGATGTATGTCCTAATCTCGTTTTGTTTGTGATTTACCATTTGAAATTAATAAGAGTTATTTATTTCATTACTTTGTGTCTCGCAAATTTTACAAACTTTGTCCAATAAACTAAGTTCCAGGGTCATTGAATATATGAGAGAACTAGAACTTGAACGGTGTGTAGTGGACACACAGGGAGGATCACGTTCGAGTTAATGACCCAAAAGGTCTACAGTATATGGATAGGATTGGAGACCTAATCCTGGATACGCTGTGGATGTGGCCCGCTTTGTATTAGATACAAACGAGGTGATCTGACTCGTTCATGTGGTTGACATGCGAGTGGGGGCATCCTGTGCAATGAGATTGTACAAGACCGGACCGTGAATTATTAGACCTACTGATATAACACTGTTAACAGTATGGGACTAATAACTTCGTAGATGACCATTAGTGACACGACATGAATCCTGAGCGTGTTACGGATTTCTGTCTGCGGGGGTCTGTCCTTTGACTAGTACGGGTGCAGGTGGTCACAGTTACTCACCCAATATTCCTATCTTTTCAAGGCCAGGACCAAGTATGGAGCTGGGAACTTAACTACGCGAGATGAAATTCACTCGTTCTCGCCTTTAGGGAAACTAGAGGGGTTGTTCTCTTAAGTGTTGTCTCCAGAGCTTGGACAACAGGCGCCCACCCTCTCACTGGCCCGAGGGGGTGTTGTGTATGGTTGGATCATTACAACGTAGTTGTTTATTAGAGTAGCAAGGGGGACTTAAGGAGCAAGAAGTAGACATAGGGGTAAAATAGTAATTTGACCCAGCAGTGTCTACGAACAACCTGTGAAGGGTCAACTCATGGGCATTGGTTATATTAGTGGACACAACTTGTCTTACACTGACGGGAGTGCAGCTACGGGCTTTAGTGGAGTGTTACCGTAGCTAATAAATGTTGATTAACCGGGTTAAAGAGTTTGACAGGTTAGTCTCGGATCATTGGAGCTCGTCACTATAGGTCCATTAGGTCCCTTGGCTCAAACTGGATTAATAGAAGGTATGCAGTTTTGGTGTGAATTTGAAGTGTTCAAGTTCACTAAAGGGTAATTATGTCATTTATATGAGATATGAATGACATATTATATAGTTTAATGTGAATGAGATTCATAATAAACTATAGGTTAGCCTAATTGTTGAATTAGGGCTAATTTGGAGAAATTAGATTGAGAGAAATTAAATTGAATGTGATTCAATTTAAAATCCACGATTATACAAATGTGATTTGTAAAATGAGATATGAGATATCTTATTATATGTGATTATGCAAATATGATTTGCATAACCTATAGTTGTGATAAAATGGTAAATAGGTGGAGATTTCAACTCCACCTATCACCATTATATAAATCCTTTGCAAGAAGGATTTCATAAGCTAAGTTTTTCATATTTTGGATTTCACACCAAAAGAAAACTTGAATTCTCTAAACTCTCTCTCAATCTCTTCTCCCTTCTCACCAAATAGAGAATCTCATCATTCTCCTTCTACCAAAAGTAGAACGACCGAGTAATCGAGTGAAAGTTTCCAATTTTCACTGTTCGAGGAGATCGAGGACGTTGAGATCGTGATCACGAAGCGTTCGTGAAGAGGAGTAGGAAAGCTTGAAGAAGTATTTTTCAACAAGTAAGTAACGTATTTCTCTTGCTGTTTTTCTTCTCTAATTGCATGTTTAGCCTAATTCTATGTGATAGTTTAGTTTGAAGAAAACGAATTTCACAACGATACCACGACGATTCGATCGTCTTCCGCTGCGCGGGATTTTCATTCCCTTCATAAAAAACACACAAAACAAATAAGAAAACAAACAACAAACACACAAAGAAAACAAATAAGGAAAGACAACACAAACACACTTTAGTCTAAAATCGCAAATTTTCTCCTAATATTAATTAATCTAAATAATCGTCATTCCCCGACAACGATGCCAAAAACTTGTTGCGTAAAATTATATTGCAATACCGCAAGTGTACGGGTCAAGTTTTAGTAAAGTGATTTTAGAGTTCTAAGTATCATCCTCGGGAATGGGTTTCTAGATTAATTAATTACCAAGATACTAATTCTCAATTTTAGCCAAGCAACAAAATATGGATAGATAGTGAAAACAAAGATAAACGATAGACAACAAGTTGAGACACGAATATGATAGAATTGGAGGAAATTGACTTCACAAGTTAATTAATTATTTGACACATGCAATGAACAAGTGTGATGAATTTATAAACAAGAAGTAAGATACTCAAGAAAATCTCTCGAATCTTAGTGAGCCTCGCACACACAATAAATTCTATAGTCTCCATATGAATCTAAAAGCACGCACGACATTAAGCAACTTTTTTATGTGTTTCCCTTAGACTTCTAGGTCATTCTCATGTCAGACTTCTAAGAGTTTTGACAACTTTGCTCTAATCTAAGTTTCTTTCTCTCGAGTCCACTTAAACCAACAATATCAAAGAATTAAAGAACGAATTGTCAAAAATAAATAACAAAACATAATTTAATACATAAACAAACAAGTTTTAAACAAGCAAATCAAATCCTAACTACAACTTTTAGCCACTCTAAATCACAATAAAAACCAAACTAACAGTGTAGAAAACGTCTTAGAACGGTATTACAATCTGAAAGAAAGAGAAAATAAACTTATGTGTCGATGTCGGTCCCTCGTCTCCAAGCTCCCGTCACGATCTTGAACCTCCACGAATGCTTTGGCTCCCAAGAAATGCTCGTTTTTTTCTCTTCTTACAGAGTGTATTTCGAAATTAGGACGCAAGGACTATCAAATTCGACTCCCTTTGCAAGAAGAAATCATGTTCTATTTATAAGTTTTTTCAGCACAACGTTGCAACGCTAGGGACAACGTTACAACATTGTGCCCTAGGCGGGTATCAAATATGGAAAGTGTCGGCAGCGTTGCAACGCTAGGGATAACGTTGCAACGCTGCTACCTTAACGCGCGCCTCTTCTATCGAACTGGCGTTGCGACGCTGCAAAGCAGCGTTGCAACGCTCTCGTCACGGTCCTTCACGTTGACTTCCTTATCGAGATAGCGTTGCAACGCCCTAAGGCAGCGTTGCAATGCTACCTGCATGGGTCTTTAACGCATAAAATCAACAAGTTGGGCTTTGCAACACTCTGCATGGCGTTGCAACTAAAGGGAATCGAATCCCGCAGCGGAAACGATTGTGAATCGCGCGTTCTTAATTTCTTCGAGTGCTCCTTCTCCCACGATCTCAGCAACGCAAGCCCGAAAGTTTACCGACACTTCTACCGGATCTTCTCCGTTGTTCTCTAGGTGAGGGAGGAAGGTAAGTTCCTTTTAGGTGAGATGAGATGTTCTGAGAGAGAGGTTTGTGTTTTGGAACTTTTCCAACAACACAACAAAGGCTTGAGTCTCATTACCTAGTTGCATCTCATGCAACCATATATATAGGGAAATAGGATAGAAATGACCATCCTACCCCTCCTTTATTCTCTCATTAGTATATGGTTTATATGTGAATCTAATTCACATCAAAACTATATATTATATCAATTATATCACATATAATTGATATAACACCTCATGTATGAAATTGAACATTTCAATTTCATTCCTAAGTTTATACCCTCAATATTACCATGTTAAGCTAGCGGAGGGACCTAATGGACCTACAGTTCATGAGCTCCAATGATGTGAAATTAACTTGATCAAACTCTTTGATCTAGTTAATCATTATTCATTAACTACAAGTCACTCCACTATAGACTTGTAGCTGCACTCTCCTCACTGTAGATTATATTGTGTCCAATGATATAGTCATTACCCATGAGTCGATCCTTCACAGGTTGTTCGTGATCACAACTGGGTCAAATTACCATTTTATCCCTGTGATTACCTCTTTGTTCCTTAAACACCACTGATCCTCTAATGAACAAAAAGTCTAAGGTCCTACCATAGACTCATACCCTCATAGAGGCCGGGGTCCCGTTGTTCAAGACACACGAGTCGGTTCTTAAGGGAACAACCTATCTAATTCCTTATTGTAGGAATGAGTGAATTCCATCTTGCACAGTTAAGTTCCCAACTACCTACGAGGTTCTGTCCCTGAGAAGGTAGGTTTATTGAGTCGGCTACAGGCCACTCTCACCCATACTAGTCTAAGGACAAACCCCTATAAGCAGGAGTTCTTAACTCGCTCAGGATTCAGTTGAGTCACTAATGACCATCTATAAATTACTAGTCTTATCCTCATTACTGCAGATTGTTACACTCGGTTAGACTAATAATTTCTTGATCCGGTCTTGTATGAACTCTTCATACAGGATGCCCCCACTCGCATGTCAACTACATGAATGAGTTGGATTACCTCATTTGTACTAATTACAAAGTGGGTTGCATCCATGGTGTTACCAGAATGAGGTTTCCAATCTTGTTCTTATACCATAGACCATTTTGGTTATATTCTTGAACACAATCCAAATAGTGTCCACTACACTGATGTTCAAGATATATATTATAACCTTGGAGCTTAGTTTATTGGATTTATAAAGCAAAACTGTAATTTTATCAAAACAAATAACTCTTTATTTCTTTGATTAAAATTACACAAGTTTTAGGGTATACATCCCAACAACAACGCCAACACTTCGGGTCTACTAGCTTAGGTTGGTCCTTCTACTTCCAATTGATATTATTTTTAGCTCCAAAAAGACTTATTTCGATCCCGAGTGATCCAAAATGTCTCCAATTGTCCTGTTTAAGCTCTTAACATGAAATTCAATGATTAACACTCATAAAATCCCTGAAATTATCATAAAGCTAGCAATAATTAAGCATAAGGATAGCACATTTTGTGTGCTATCAAAATTCAAGCGTTGAAGAAGAAAAACAAGACATTTGGACCCAAGGATATAACATTGCAAATGCTTCTTTTTAGCGTCGTTGTAACGTCATTTAAGAAGCCTTTCAACCTTAAAATTCAATGGCATAGTGTTGCAACGCTACCCAAATTGATCTTTTCCTTTTTTACAAAATTTGACTCAATTGTATAAAAGGAAAGCTTTACATTCGTAAAGAGGGAGTCATTTTTTAGAGACCAAAATCTTAAACTTGATTTATACACTATCTAAAGGTTTGGAGAGCCAAGGAGGAAACTCCAAGATTGAGATCGTGGGCATGACGTTGGGAACGAGTATTGGTAAGCAACTTTAGTCTGATCTCTTTCTCTTTGCTTTTTTTTTTTTTTTTTGGATTTAGGGGTTTTGTTTATGAACATTATCTTTATATTTAGACAAGAACGATGGTATGTTTTAGGACAAACATTGTTGATTTTGTAATTGATTTTTGTATTTACATCTTCTATGCATCTCGATTTTATTGTTTACACCTTTGCCCATGATTTTGCATGTTAGGCTAGATTTAACTCAAGAGAGTGAATTTATCATTAAGAACAATAGATGCATGATTAGATTTAATTTATTACACGAGAATGAGTACGTTAATTGTAGAAGTCTTAAGAAAATCACCTAATGTCATGTTTAGTAATGGAAATAGAACGAAACGTTAATTTGTTACTATGCATGAGTTCGATTAGGCTCAAGAGAGGATGTTGACAATTTAGTAATTTTTGGCTTAAGATTAATTGCATAAACTCAATTTTTTTTTATCTACAAAGTCGTGCTTTTATTTAATCAATCATTATGTTTCTCAAGAATTGGACTTCAACCTTGTAAATAGTAGTTTAGGTTTTATTTTATTAGTTTTTAACATCACTTTAAAGTTTTATTTCTCCAAATAAAATTAATCATAATTAACTATGGTACTTAAATAACCAACCTAAGAACTCCAATCCCTATGGATGACTTTGACCACTATTATTACAAAATATTTAGAAGTTTGATTGAAAAAAATTAATTATGATAGAGCCTTCAACCAGCTAAAATAACTGTCTACCACTTCTACAATAACCCAATTACCTTATCCGTAATGATAACAATTTTTTTTTAAAAAAGCAAATACATTAACCAGGCGGAGCACGAGAGTCTCCACAAATAATACACCAAATCCAATCGAAAAAGTCCAAAGTCCAAAAAATAGGGCCCTCCTCCGAAGTGGAGGAAGGTGGCCAAACAGGGGGCTCCAAAAAAACAACCCTATCAAAACGATGGGCTACATCATTACAAGACCTGACACAAAATCAAAAGGAAACAGAAGGACAAAAGATGGCCAAAGAACGGATATCCTCCAGGATAGAATTCGTTTCAGAGAGATCCCAATCTTGAGAGTTTGAGCAAATACAACATCCCAAGAATTTGATTCCATCAGAAGAGGAAAAAAAGAGTACAGGTCCATACTTCTGAGAGATTTCAACCCAACACGAATAGCAACCGCTTCTAGGGATTTGATTGACTAATGCCTCTTCGAATGTTGAAAACCAGTACAAATGGGAGATTCTCCAAAGTCACGAACAATCCAATCAAACCCACCTCTTCCTGTAGCTTCACACCAAGACGTGTCGACATTCAACTTAAGTGAACCGACTGGGGAGGGGACCACCCATTCGGACTCGGGGGGGTTCTCGGATCTATTAGGCAAAATACCACGGTGGGCTCCAACATTGACATCATTGAGGCTTTTAGCGATGAACCTATTAAGGTGATCCAAATCCAAGGGGAGACCTGCATAAGAAGATCGCAAAGTGAGAGTAAAGGAGTTTCTGAAGTTCCAAAGACTCCACATTATAGTGATAGCCTTTGAAAAATCTTCTTCACGAATAGTCTTTGCCATCCATCCCCAAAAGTCAAGAGGAGTCCAAAAATCCTTGCACACAGAAAAGTAACGATTTTGAAAAAAAGAGGTTGCTTAACTAATATAAATAATTTCTCATTATATAATAGTCTATTGATGATATGCATGGGTGAGGTACTACTATTCCTCGACCTTTGAAAATGACAAAAAGGTCTTTGCCATGGCCTTAAATGCCATTCAAGTCCTAAGCTCAAATTACATTAACTAATCCTGAGAGAACTGAAAGATCTACCATAACGACCTGCCCTCGAGTTTAAAAACTTCTTTTTATATTAAGAAATTGTTTAAGTTAATGAAACTCTTACTTGGCTTGGTGGTTAGTCGACTGAAAACGTGTGAGTTTTTAGAAGAAAATTTTTTAATAGAAAAAGTCTCTAGTATAGTGCAAGTGCGCATTGTAAAAAAAAGTAGTAATTAAAAATATTCTAGAGTATCAATCCCACAGTGAACGAATTAAACTAAAGATTAAGGAAAAGATATTCAGACAAAGCAACTTCTATAATCAATATGGATAACTTGGAAAAGTTGTGAGTGTATTAAAATTAATGATAAAAAGATGGGATATGAACAAGCTTTTAAGAATTGCGACCTAAAATATAATTGCAATACAATTGCAATTATCTTTACTCAATCACGAAGCAATGTAAACTGGGTTCAACATCTATTCATTTAATGAAAAATCTTTAGAAGTCTACGTGATTAAACCATATGCCTATGGCTAATATGAACTTAGTTAGATGAACATACAACCTTTGGTCGCCCTATGTCTAAGGTCGAAAATGAGTGTTTATGTCTAAGTTTCTTTCCTCATTGCTTTATATGAACACACAATCTTATTTAACCCATTCATAATAAACTCGACTCTATATGTTCTCCTAGTTGATCAATCTAGATTCACAATAAAAATTATAATTAATAAAAGCAAACAATGTTATGGATTTAAGAAAGGTTATTTTTATGGATTTAAGAAAGGTTACTTTTATATCTCAGGGCATGTTTCCAATACTTAGAGCATCCACATATATATTTGAATTCTAAGGATGAAAATTAGCTCATGATGGAGAAAACAAATAACAACACAGTAAATAAAAGAAAAGACATTCTCATTTTTAATGAAAGGAAAATTATAACTGAAATTAAAGTGTAAAAGAAATTGTAAAAAAAAAATTAAAGTGTAAAAGAATTCAACAATGAAGAACTCGGAATGATTTTATTAAAACTAACCTTGTTGTAAATTAAAGAACTAAAATAGAAGACAATAAATAGTAAACTGAATGTAAATAACAGAAACTAAAATGTTGAAATTTAAAGAACTACAGAAATAAGTGTTGAAAATTAAAGACTAAAACATAAATTGAAAGTTGTGCAAATACAAGAAAAAAGTTGAACTTCTAAGGGGACAACTACTACTTCTTCAATCGAGGTAAACTCAATCTCTTTCAAGAAGAGAAAGATGTTCACAATCCTAGACTTTCGACAAGGTTGGATTGAAGTTTTGATAGTGTTCTTCCTACTTAAAGTCGAGAAAACAGAAAACTGGAAGTGCATAAAGTAATTGGGTATTTCGGCGGTTGTGGATGCTTGTCGTCCATTTTTTGGGGCTTGAATCTTCTTATTTATAGTTGTTTACACATGATTTCAACAAAATAATAGAAACGAGACACGTGTAATTAACTTTAATTTGTATTAATTTCAATGTAGTGGATTTGATCCTCTGATTTTTTCTCTCTCTCCAGTGTAATGCATATGGGGGCTTTACAGCTTTTTGAAGATCTTCAAGTTATTCGAATAATTTGCAGTTTGTTCTCGAGCGTAGATTTGATTCGAGGGTTTCACAACTTGTTCTCGAATGTAGATTTGATTCAAAGGTTTCACAACTTATTCTCGAATGTAGATTTGATTCGAGAGATTTGCAGCTTGTTCTCGAATGTAGATTTGATTCGAGGGCTTTACAGCTTGTTCTCGAGTGTGAAGTTGCAATGAATCTCGAAGAAATGTTTTTGATTTTTGAGACACTGTTCTTCATTTAGGAAGTGTTTAATCTCTAAGAAGTGTGAAAGCTTTCTAGCATTTGTTATATAATTCTCTCTGGATTTTCTCCTAGAATTTCTAACTTCTGAACCCTTTAAATGAAGGGAGAGCTCCCTATTTATAGAGCTCATAGGTGGCCTTGGGTTTAACCATTGGACTGGGTTTATGGCTGTCTCTGGGCCTGAACCGTTTCAAACTAGTCCAATTGACTTGGACGTAGCCCTTTGGACTAGGACTTTGCTGAATCTTGGTCTCTCATTTGGGATTTGTCTAGAATTGACCCAAATTTCATTTAACCCAATTACATAATATGAAATTTACTTAATTTAATTTAGGGATATTTACAATTTTAATTAATCCCTAATTAAATAAATAATTTTCCCATTAATTTTAGGTAATGACATGGCGACTTTTACTTCGCCAAAATTTCTATTCCAACAATAGCTTTCAAATGCTAAGGTTTGCTCCATAAATGATTGAGGAAAGAATTAAATATGTATGAGCCCAAATCATGTGGGTAATCTTCAAATATTTTGTAGAAAATCGAATTTCTAGATTTTCTCCTGATTTTTTGGATTTTTATCTCTTCTGACAACTTTTAGGATTCTATCTCGGATGGACTTACAATTGCAATTGTAATCACAATTCTGACAGTGTTCACCTTTCTGTATAAAAACATTCAAACTCATTAATTTGTTGTATTTCATAAATATAAAAATATATAATTAATTGTGCAAATAGGTTAAGTAAATAAAGCTAAAAATATGTAAAACATGAGGTTTATCAAGGGTGCATGCTCCCAATCCCCTACATAACTTGGGATGAAATCTCATATTTAGGCTTTCATATTTTGGTAAATTTACATGGTAAGTCCTATTTTCTTTAAAGAATATCTCAACAAAATAATAGCAATATTAAAATATAATAATTTTTTAAATGTATTCTAATTTTTTTCCTTAATATCAATGAAAGAGAATAAAAGTATTTAAAAATGCTTAATTAATGATTTTTTCAACAAATAATCACATAAGAAGTAATTATATTCCTTATAAACGGAAAAAAATCTATTTATTATTTCAAGGTTTATTTTTTTTCTTTTATATTTATATAATAAAAAATAACCTACTTAATAATAAACAAACTAACATCTAAATAATCTGGTTAAAGCATTATACCATCAACTAAATGTTAGAGGTTCGAATCTCTATCTCCACATGGTGTTGAGTTAAAAAAAGTTCAAGATTATTCTTATATATATTTGTGCCCCTTATATATGGATGACAATCAAATCTGGTTATGATTTTTTAGATTGGCAAATATAGAAAATTTTTAAGAATCTGATTTTTCATTTTTTATTATTCCAATCTTACCCTCATTGGTGTATCGGTAGTATATCTGATATACTCTACATTTGGTATATCGACAGTATATCTGATATATTTTACATTTAATATATCAGTAGTATATCTGATATACTTTGTGTTTATATATCAGTCAACTGATATATACCTAAAATAAATTACATTAGTAGTACATTATTGATATATTATGAATACACTTCTTTTTAGTAATATCAATTAAATGACATGCTCTATATATATTCGTAGCATATAGAGATATTTTGCATTTTGGTATATTATTGATATACTTCATTTTAGATAGGTTCATTTTACTGATATACCTAACATTGAGTATATCACTATTATATTCTTGATATATCAAACACACCTCATATATCAACATAAATCACTACCAATTATAAATCACTATTTGTGATATACCGTTGATATACTGAATAATAGCATTTCCATTTCATTTAGATACCTAAATAAAACATATCATTAGTATATCATTGATATACTTGCTTTAGATAATCTAATATATCGATTATGGAATCATTATTGTATTATTGATATAGTAACTATTTCTTATTTTTTATAATATGTAAATAAAGTACATCGGTAGTATATCACACTGATATATTCAACTTACTAAGTATATTGTTGGTATATCATATCTATCATCCTATCAACACGCATGAGAGCATTTTGATTTTCTACTACATGTGGTTGGGTTGGGCCACTTGCATTGAGTATGTCAATAGCATATTAATAATATTCTTAATTTTGAATGTATCTGATATACAATATGAATTTCTTACATACTACTAACCCAAGTGTGTTAATTAAAGAAGTCTACTGACTAAAAAGTAGTAAATATATAAATATTAACAAAGTAAAGAAATAAAATTAAATACATTAGTAGCATATTAGTAATATATTTTATATTAGGTATATTTCATATGTGAATTATGAAAGAGTCTACATTAAAAAAGTGGAAGCAATTAAGGATCTTGAGCACTCTAAGTTGATCAATTTTGCAAAATAAATTTCATGCTCAAATCTGGAAGAACAGAGAGTAGGAACACATACCTTTTAAACTCTGAATTCTTCAAATCCGTGGGCAATCTCTTGTCACAAACACTTTGTGGACCACCTCTAGTGTCTTCCCTACTATCCTCAGACCTTTGAACAGATTGTGGGATCATAGATTGAGAGAATTTGAAGAGAGTGTTAGGGTTTGTGCCCTAAAACTCGTAGTTTGTAATTATGTTCTAATTAATGTAATAAAGTGTTATTATTTCAATAAAGAGTTATTGTTCGTTATCTACGAGTTTGCTTTCGCTTTAAATCCTAAATCCAATAAACTAAACATCCAAGGTTGTTAAATGAACCTTTAACTGAATGTAGTGTACATATAAAGGATCTCGGTTCGAGATACAACCTAAATGGTCTATAGTTAGGGGATAAGGTTTGGGTACCTTACCTTGGTAAAACTATGGATGTGGCCCACTTTGTATTTGAAACAAACACTGTGATCCTAACGTGTTCGTGTAGATGACATGTGAGTGGAGATATCCTATGTAATGAGATTACATAAGACCGAACCACGAAATAGTAACCTCTGTTGTGAATCTCAGCTGACTAGTTAGGTTTCTATTTCACTAGGATGACCTAGGCAACTTGATCTCAATCCCGAAAGCAGTTTCTGAACTCCTGCTTGCGAGGGATTGTCCTTTGACTAGTATGTGTGAGAGTGGCCAGATTCGCCGACTCAATATGCCTACCTTCTTGGGGACAAGACTGAGTGAGTAGCTAGGAACTTAACTTACCAAGATGGAATTCACTCCTTCCCGCCTACTAGGATAAGTAGAGGAATGTTCCCTTAAGTCGTGTCTCCGGGACTTGAACAAAGGGTCTGACCCTCTCATTGGCCCGAGAGGGACTCTGTTTGTTGGTAGGACCACAAACAAAATGTTCATTAGATGAGCACTGGTACTTAAGGCACAAGATGTAACCTGTGGGTAAAAGCGAGAATTTGACCAAACTGGTGTTACGAACATTCGTGAAGGATTGACTTGCTTTATTATTGGTTAATATCCGTGGACATAGAAATATATCTGCAGTGAGAAGAGTGCAGCTGTGGGACTTTAGTGGAGTGTTCCCGCAGTTAACGAATGTTGATTGGGAGGTTAATGAGATTGATCGAGCAATCTCGTATCGTTGGAGCTTCTGATCTGTAGGTCAATTAGGTCCACCTTCTAGCTCGTAAAGGATTCTTAGATCGTTTGAATTTGAAGTGTTCAAATTCATAAGGGAATAAACTTAATGTATCTTGATACGATATAATATATACTTTTGGAATTATATGTTATAAATTTAATGTGGATTTGATTCATATTAAAACTATGTGAGAGAATTAAATATTTGAAAGACTTCAAATGTTAAATTCAAATGTGAATGTGATTCATATTTGTAAACTATAGGTTAAATTTAATGTGTATTAGATGTGCATTAAAACTATAGGTTAGAGGGACATATTGATTAAATGTGATTTAATCCAAATTAAATATATGATATTTAATTTATTTTATTTAAATATGATTTAATTATTATTTTATGATTTTAATAATAAAATGAGGGAACGTGTCATCTAGACACGTTCCCACTATCTCTCTCCTTCTCCCTATCGATAGCTTAACAGGGAGAAGGGGGTGGATGATCAACTGTTGGTTCATCTTGCAATTGGTGAATTGCAAACACACAGAAGCAAGAATTCTCTCTCTCTCACACACTTTCATTCCCTCATACTCTCTTCCAATTTGTTGGAATTCCTTCCCACCAAAGGAAAAAGGTCTAAGCAGAACTCAGAGGATAGAGGGTTTTCCTCGTGGTAGTGCCCTGCTGTAGAAGTAGAGAAACAGAGAAGTTCTTGTGTTGCTGAAATAGAAGCAAGGAGTTGCTGGAAAAACTATAAAGGTATTCCTTCTTTCTTCTTTAGTTTAATGGTTAAACTTTAGCATGTTTGTATGCAATTAATCCATGCCTAATTATATTAGATTTTCATGTTTGTTCTATTTAATCAATGTATGAGTTTTTTCATTTCAAGCAAAACAAAACTTACAAATTACGTTTCCAAACACGTTTCCGCTGCTCAAGGAGATCAGATCTTCATCAGAGAGAAGGAGAATGGTTCAAAACCAAGAACAAATGGAATTTTCTGCAAAATTCTCTTTGATCACCTCAAAACTCATTCATATAAAGCTTCAATAAGCTTTGAGAAGATGCCACCAAATGTGTGATGAGAATTATTTGAGTAGGAGGTGTTCAATTTTAGCGAATTTTGACAAAGTAAGAAGGTTATTCACTAAATGATATACTTGGTCCATTTTGAAATCATAAATGAATTTGAATTTCTCATTTAATTTTAATTCAAAATTAATTTTAAATTAAATAAATTTTAATTTAATAAATTAAACATTTTAATTAATTAATTAATTTAATATTAAATATCAAATTAAATAATTGAACCAATCCCGATGTCTTAAATCGACCGTTCGAACATGAATCTCTATTCATGTTATAAATCGAACCAATATTTAAATCATATTTAAATATGTCTACCTTTTCTTTATCATAGTTTAATTCATAATTAATCTATGACACATTAGGTATATCACATATAATTGACGTTTTCTCCCAAAATCGAATTTGAACAACTCAAATTCTTTTCTCTCAAATTGTTACAGGGCTTAGTCCGAGCAAGTAAGAGGAACCTAATGGACCTACAAATCATGAGCTCCAACGATACAAGATTAACCGGTCAAACTCTTTAGCCTAGCTAATCAACATTCGTTAACCATCGGGACATTCCACTAAAGCCCAGTGGTTGCACTCTCCTCATTGTAGATATATTTCTGTCCACTCGATATAACCATGATTAGTAAGTCGATCCTTCACAGGTCGTTTGTAATTACAACTGGGTCAAATTTACCGTTTTACCCATGTAATTACTTCTTGTTCCTTAAGTCTCACCGATCCTCTAATGAACAATCGGTTTGTGGTCCAACCAACAAATCGAATCCCTCTCGGGCCAATGAGAGGGGTGGGCCTATTGTTCAAGACCCGGAGTCAACACTTAAGGGAACAACCTCTCTACTAAACCCTAAATCGGGTAGGAGTGACTTCCATCTTGCAAAACTATGTTCCCAGCTATCAACCCGGTCTTTATCCCTGAAATGGGAAGCTTATTGAGTCGGCAATCTCGGGCCACTCTCACCCCATACAAATCTAAGGATAATTCGAATAAACAAGAGTACATAACACGCTCAGGATTAAGATCGAGTTACCTAGGTTATCGTATGAATATAGTCAGTTATGATAGTAAACAAGGTTATAAAGTCTAAGTGACTATTTCGCGGTCCAGTCTTATGCAAAACTCATTGCATATGACACCCCCACTCGCACGTCTCCATATGAACGATTTAGGATCACATCATTTGTACTCTACAAAGTGGGTCGCGCCCATAGTTCCCCAGGATAAGGTACCCAACCCTATCCTTATACTATAGACCGTTCTGGCTATAACTTGAACTTGATCCACTTTTATGTTACATATAAAGTTAAAGTATTTATCTTATAGCCAAGGGTTCTTTATTGAATTAGAGTTACAAAATACACAACTCACATTTACTCAATAACACCCTTACTGAACAAATCTCAATAACATCTTTATTGAAAAATATAATGTACATTCAGTTTACAAAACCACGAGTTTTAGGACATAAAACCCAACAAATTATTGATATACTCTTGATAAACTTCATATAAGTATATTAGCAGTGTATCAGTTATTTATTTTATATTAGGATATCATTATTTTATCAGCAATATATTACTGATATACTACTGACAAACTTTATTTTGAAAAATACGTATAAAATAAAATATATTAGTAGTGTATGAGGGATATACTCTATATTATACTCTATGCATAGTTATATACTTTTGATAAACTACATATAAGTATATCAGTAGTTTATCAGTGATATGCTTTATATTAGGTATATCAACAGTATATCACTGATAGATTACTGATATACTTGTAGACAATACGATGATATTTTTTATTTTTTCTATATCTGTTTGGATTGGGCTATTTTCTTTTTTGCTATTTTGCAAATTGAATAAACAGTAGACACACCTACCATTTAAATAAATTATGTTGCTATTTATGCAAGTGTCTACATATAAAAGTATGAATTCACTATTTCATGAGATGAGAAGTAGGCCACTTGCATTTAATTTTTAACCTTTATATCAAATTCTCGACTCTCGCCCAGTCATCCTTTTGTAATTTTGAGTTTCTTATAATAATATTTTTTTTAGACAACTTTAAATATTAAAGACTAAAATAAAAAAAATTTAGATGATAGAAATTTAATTGAAACTACCTAAACTTACAAAGGTTTTATATACTTTGATTTAACATTTTTTCTAGATGGCCCACCTAATAAAGAAAATCATGATTCATGTTGATAAGTTCAAAAGAAAATTGTGGAAAAGTTTGGCAAGTGGAATTTGTCAAAGGTGGCGACAGCTGAGAATATAGAAACCATAATTGAATACAAACGGACAGACCCGTCCATATGGAGAAAATCGCCACCCCATTAATATGACCATCGATTTTAGAATTTTAAAAACATACTCAAATTACCATTTTGTCCCTACATTTTGTTGGTAGTTTTAATTTAATACAATTGGATTATAATGTTCCAAAATGTTCTTGGTGTCGCGGATTATTAATAATCTTCTTATAAAACGTTCTCTCTAATGTGTGTAGGAGAAAAAAAAAACATAAATCATAGAAAACACCTCTAAACTATGAGTATATGAGTATATTGTTTTAATAATACTCTAAACTTTAACAAATTTTTAAAATACCTTTGATCTTGAGAAAAAAAAGTTGAAAAATACCTTTGCCATTATGTCAAAAATATTTTTGACATTTCAAAAAGGTTAAAAATACTCTTATTTTTAAGTTTTGGATGGAAAATATGTAATGGTATAACAGTTTTCCTTTCCTAACTTATGGTTTATTTGCATGTCAATTTTGGTTATTTAGCGTCTGTTTGGTATGCATTCTGGATTTTGTTATATATTTTCAGATTCACTGGATTCAGTTCAGGCAAATGTATTTTCAAAAATTGTTTTCGGATTATGTGATCCAAATGGTCGAAATTCTGAAAACAATATTTTTATGTTTTCATTATATCCAGATTTTGAATTTGAAAATTAAAATGCAAAATACTACTAAATAAAGATAAACCCTTTAATATAATAGTATTTCAGGTAATAAATTCAATTTATTTGTGTTTAATTAAAATATGTATAATATAATGTATTCTAATTCATATGATATTATAAAATAATAATTATATAAAATGTATAACAAAAAATATATTCATAAATTAATTAATGATGGTTTGGATTCAACATAGTATTAGTTTTGCTACTAGAAGTAGTTTCATAGTCTATAAATATATTATAGAACACATTTTGAACTATGGTTTAAATTGGAATCCAATTTCAAAACCTGCTACAAAATACATATATGAAAATATGAAATACTCTGTTTTCCTTGAATCTCATGTTCTTAAATTTATGTTTCCAAATTACCTACCAAACAAACCCTTAATTAATTGAATCGTTGGTCTCATTGGTAAAATCAACACCATAAGATATTTATATCCTAATTGTTCTCCATCTTTTATTTTATGTTTTTATTTTGTTTTGACCTTAATCTTTCTATTTTTTCTCTAAATAAAATTGGGTGATTGCATTTGTGGTAATTTAATCTTTAGACATTCAGGTTTTTGTTTATTTGGTTCCTAAACTTTAAAACTATCTAATAGATTCTTCTACTTTCAATTTTGCATATAATATGCTCCTCAACTTCAAAAAATAACTAATATGACCTCACACTTTCAATTTTGTATCCAATAGGTCCCTATATTATCAAATTTAAGTCTAGTAAGTTCTTAACTTATTTAATATTTTTTTAAAAATTCAATGATCTACTATACACAAAATTGAAAATTTATAATCATATTACACATAAAATTCCATTCTAAATCTAGTGAATTAGTTACATTTTAAGAGTTTAAAAAATGTTAGAGATGTATTATATATAAAAAAATTAAGTCTCTTGATGCTTACTAGAACTTTTAGGGTCTGTTTGGCCCACTGGTTATTATAACCCGTGTTATAATAACATGTGAAATACTCTGCACCCCAAACACAGACTATCATAACCCTGCACTATATCTACTGCATTTTAAATAATATTATATGTTTATGTACTATAATAACCCATGCACTATTATAAAATTTCATCATTATTATAATCCACTCACCGCTCCAAACAACCTCTAATATACAAAATTGAAAATATGCAAAATTGAAAATTTAAAAAATTATTAGATACTTTTTTAAGTTTAAAACATTTACAACACAAACCTTAAAGTTGACAGCCAAAATTATAATTTAAACACAAAAAACATGAAGAAGAAAAAAATAAACCAAAATGACCATTTAGCAAAAGTTTGGCAAAAAGCAATTTGTCAAAGAAACCCTAATAAACAAATTCGAGTTGCCGTGTTTCTTTTTCTTCTTAGCATATTCCGTCTCTTTTCACACTCTATTGTCACAGTTTTCACGTTTCAACTTCCCCAAAATACCCTCGCCCCCATCACCAATAAAAAAAAACTCGTCCCCACTCCAAACCCAATCAAATTCAGCCACGTCATTATACCAACTCCCCTTGACTCACCTATCAGTAATATTATCAAAGTCTCCCCATCCTCCTTTCTAATGCCTCATCCCTTTCTAGTTTCCTCCACATACTGAGATTTCAACGCTTCTAAAAATTTCCTGGAAATTTCCATCGCCCTTCGTTCAACCACTCGGTATATTTCGTTTCTCTTGAATGTTTTTTATTCATCTGCTTCAGTTCCGATCTTGTTGAGATCTTTTTCTTTTTCGCTTTCCTAGTTCTTGGATTTTCGATTCTTCTTTTCATGTTCAATTTGGCGCCGTCTGTTGAGGGTTCCGGTGCTGTTTATCTGTAGGTGTTAATAATTCGTAGATCTAACTCCTAAGTAAGTAAACTTTTTATTACTTGTTGTTCTTGTAAGTAAACTTTTTATTACTTGTTGTTCTTGTATGTTTTTTTTGGATATCTGTTTGGTTGCTTGTAATATTAGATTTAGATTTCCATGCTTTTTGTTTGAGTTAGCTAATTCTGTTTTTGGAGTGATTCTGGATGCGGTTTGCTTCTTGGAAGTTTTATTTTAGAAGAGCGTTTAATGGATCTTTGAGGTTGACAAACTTTATGTTATGTTTACGACAAAAAGGATAGATCAGTAGATGTATAAACGAGATCTGGAGACTTCATGTCTGAACAGCTCAGTTTCTATCCATGGTTCTCTGATATCATGAAAAGGATGTACTCTATGAGGTCAATTTGATTTTAGTGGATTGGATCTCTGCAGAACAGAACTACAGAAGGCAAATTCAAGATATTTTTTTGCTGTTTTTGTATTTTATGTTGCTTTTGAAGTTGGATCTGTAGATCTATGTTTGAGATGTCTGTTCTGTAAAGTTTTGTTGATAAGAAGAGTTTCTGTTTGTTTCCTCTGATCTTGTATGTGGAATATAACCTGTATAATGAGATTAATGAGTTCTTAGAGCTGTCTCCCCCACCCCCATATCTAGTTTTCTTCTATATTTTGAAAGCTAAAAAAAGTAGTTTTCAAAAACTTGTTTTTGTTTTTAGAATTTCGCTATGAATCCAAATACTTGCTCGAGGGAGATGAAGACTATTGTGGAGAAATTGAGAGAAAACAAGCTTAGTCTTCAAAAACCAAAAACTAAAACCAAATGGTTATCAAACGGGGCCGAAAAGATTTGATTTTGACTTTTCCTTCTCGCTCTCCCTATTGCTTGAAAATCTGACATCTGAGTATTGGGACCTTGCAAGAAGGTTTAGACTTTTATGTGTAGAATATAATATCATTTCTCAATCTTCTATGTATTTATAAGGAAATTGGCTGAGGAGATTTTCCTGCTGTTGATTGTAGATGAAATTTCCAAATGCAATGTTCTGTTAAATGAGCTCACATGTAATCCAAACTTTTGATATATTCTGGCCATTAAGGTTTTATTTTTTGATGTGAAATTACGGCTGAAGCATTCCGCCTCTTTGGTCAGAACTATACCTTATATGTGGTTTGATATTCCTTGCAGTCATTTCGTAGCATCAAGAGCTCATCTACCTTAGTTCACAAAAATGAGCCGCCCACAGGAACCACACAGACAATTTTTCCCCTTTGGGAACCCTTTCCGCATGATATCTCCGAAAGGTTCAAATTTGCCTTCAAAACTTGTTGCAATATTGAATGCTTTTGAGAGAAGCCTAGCTGAAAGACTAAGAAAGCTCCATCCATCTAGTAAAGATGATGTTCTTAGCCTTTCATGGATGAAATTAGCAATGGAGTTGCTTTGTGAAACTCACAGTGATGTTAAAACTCTCATCAAAGACTTAGAGCTCCCCGTGCCTGAATGGAATGAGAAGTGGATCGATGTCTATTTGGACATCAGTGTGAAATTGCTTGACGTCTGTAATGCTATTAGCTCAGAGCTTTCACACTTGAATCAAAGCAACCTCATGCTCCGATGCATCACCCATAATTTGGATTCTGCCGAGTCAAAGCGACTCACTCGAGCCCGTGCTTCCTTAGATCAATGGAGATTGAACATCAGCTCCACAAATTCTAGAATTAAGAATTGTTGCGCAATCTTAGACAGCCTTGTAGAATCACTCGATCTTCCAAAAGTAAAGAACTCAGCCAAAGGTAAGGTTCTGATGCACGCTTTGTACGGGGTAAAGGTACAGACAGTTTTTGTGTGCAGTGTCTTTGCCTCAGCCTTCTTAGGTTCCCCAAAACTCTTTGATCTAAACATTGCTGATACATATTCATGGGGACAAACTTTCTCCACCTTGCAAAATGATGTAAATAGTGAAATTAGAAGTATATACTCACGTGGAAAGTTTACCCCACTGAAGGAGCTTGAAGCTATCGATCAATGTGTGGCCACTCTTCATCAAATAATCCCAGAGAATCCAGAAGTTGTGGAAGTTCAATCGCTGAAGAACACCGTGTCGGAGTTGGGAGGAAAGGCAGAGAGACTTTCAGAAGGTCTTCATTTGCTGACGAAGGAAGTCGACAGCTTTTTCCAGATTGTCTTGGGAGGACGTGATGCTTTGCTATCAAACCTGAGGGGCTGTTAAATCATATGGAGCTAAAACTTGAACCTGTGTACAGGGATGGGTTTGTCTCTCTTGTGTTTCAACTAAAGTATATTAATTAACTAACCATAGTCATAGTGTAGTGTAGTCTTTTGCTATATGCTAAAGCTTTTGGGTTGTATTTCTAATTGTGTGTGTAAGAATGAACTTTGAAATGGAAGTAATATTAATATGGGGTTTCTATGTTTGAGAAAATGGTTCTGTTTTCTCCCGGTTATAATTGACTATAGAATTGAGTTTTGTGCATGATTTGTGGTGATTCGTGGGGTTTTCGTACGGATAATCTATTTACACGCGCTTTAATGGTTGATGATTTGCATTATGAAAATAACGAAATACTCATAAGGGTAAAATATGTAAGATGGTCTTTCTTGTTCACGCTCTCGTTCTCTCCCTCTTATTTTATTGCTAGGAAAAAAAATCAGAGAAGAGCTACGGTAGCAGGAGTAGAGCGAAAGCGAGAGCTATAGTGCGAAAAAATGTCAGAGAAGAGCTAGAGTAGCAGAAGTACAGCAAGAGTAAGATTTATATTGCGATTTTTCTTGTTTTTTTTTTTCTTTTCTCTAGCATTTTGACAACCACATTACTATCATGAGCGAGAGTGAGACTTAAGTGAGAATGAGTCTTGAGTCAGAGCGAGAAAACTAGAGCCAAAGTACAATGTTCTTATGGTAATAATTTCAGAACATGGGTCAAATCACATCAAGGCGTGTGAAAAGGAGTTTTCTATGAAAATTTCTCAGGTTTTTCTTTCCATTTTTTTTTTTAATAAATTTATTTTAGGGTAGTAGGAAAAAAAAAGTAGTTTTGAATGTTCAAACTGAAAATGTCAAATGCAAACCAAAACGAGAAGCGTAGACCGTGGACCCTGGAGTTGGTGCATGGAGGAACGGAGGAACAGGTCTCTTTCATTCTATGCATCTCCTCTATATCTCGTTTTATATTTTGTGTTTCAGTCTGATTAAATCTTACTAATGCTTCATATTATTTGTTGCTGTCTTGTTATTCGAGTGCGAGAGGTGGAGCTTTTATCGGCAAAATAATAGTATAGGAAAAAAATAAGTGAAAGAACTCTATGAAACTTTATTGTGTTTGCATTGCGTGGCATCATTGCACCCTTTAATTTTAATTTTAATCTTAATTTTTTTTTTTGGTGTCATTGATAGATATATAAAAGGATTTGAATAAATGGAGAAAGATAAATAAAATTTAAAATAAATATAAAATAATTCCTTATTTGATTAGGAAAAAGGGGTTTTCCACTCCAAATTCACTTATTTTCTCTATTTAGATGAGGTTGAATTTGGGAGGTGACAGATTAGATCTTAGAGGTAGCCATAAGAAGACGAAGTTGGAGGAGACAAGAAGATAAAAGATTTGATCAAGGGACGTGAGTTTCTGTTAGGTATCTTGTTAGACCCCCAATTATACACAAATATTCTAGAAGGGGCAAGAGGGTAAATACGGTTGGGAAGTCGGGGACCACAGGGGAGGAATGAGAGGGGTACGACCGAGAACGTGGGAGTGAGGGCTTAAAAGGTTTTTGGGGATCCCCTGAAGGGACAGTTTTTTGGGTTTTGGAAGTTGTTTTTGCAGGAGGGAGCCAACCTCTCGAATAGCTGTGCCATTGTTGTTATCTTTTGTTATCGGAAATCAATGAAATAACCCCCCTTCGTTGTTGAAGAACTCTCAATCAACGGAGGGTTGGTTCTCTACTTCTCTGTTTTTCTCTCTTATTACTCTTAGAACTATTATCTCTGGGTTTGGATACCTAACAAATTGGTATTAGAGCACGTCGACCTGGGGAAAACACGTAGAATGGCCATGGAGGAGAGAGTCTCCGGCACCGAGAGAGATATCGCCGAAATCAAAGAAAAGTTACGTGGGTTGGAATCAACCTTAGAGCGAGGTTGGGAAAGAGTAGCCACGGATATGCGGGAAAACCGTAAGGCGCCGATCTTTATCTTTGGCCAAGGATCGTCCAGAAAAAGCGCGCACGAGAATGTTGAAACCAAAGTGACATCGAGGGCAAGCAACCGGGATGCGTCCCCTGCTTTCTAGCACCATGGGGAAGGAGGACTCATCACAAAGCAAGCCGATAGAGATAACCTCGGACCGAAGTAAGTATAAAAACTTGAAATGCCCGTGTTTACAAGGGACAATCCGTCGTGGATGATACGTGCGAGAGACTTATTTTGAAGTACACCACTAAGCGAGGTAGAAAAGATTAATGTGTCGATAGTCAGTTTTGATCCTGATGTAATCGAATGGTTTCGCTAGACGAACAATCGGAAGAAGATCACCGACTGGAACGACGTGAGGGAGAGACTTCTGTTGAGATACCGGCCAACTCAGGAAGGCAACCCTTGCGGGCGATTCCTTTCGATTAAATAAGAAAGCACGGTGAGAGAATACAGAAAGAAATTTGAGTCTTATTCAGGACCGTTACCCGGAATGGCGGAAGACGTGCTTGAAAACACGTTCATCAACGGCTTGATTCCGTCGATCAGAGCAGCCGTCATCAGTCGTGAACCAAAGGGACTAGAGGATGCGATGAAACAGACACCCAATTAATTGAAGACCGCGAATGGGCCTAGCTGCGTGGGGAAGGATGGGGCTACGACGGAGAGAAGGAAGTGATGGGTCGGTCACCAAGGGTTGATTCTAAGACAATGGGGCCCAACAATGGGAAGCCAACCCAAAGCCCAACGACCATCTCCTCGGCCCATTTCGGTTCTTTGAAAAACCCACCCCAACCGCCGCTTACCTATGCCCCGAAGGTTGACTGATGCTGAGTTTCAGGCAAAAAGAGAGCAGGGTTTATGTTTCCGATGTGACGAAAAATACTCTAAGGACCACCGTTGTAAAAAACTCGAGATGCGAGAGCGAGAGAGTAGTTTGGGAAAGCAACACCGACGACAATCAAGTGAAACAAGAAGAGATTGAACCTAAAGAAGAGTGGGTTCTTGCCGACACCGAAGTTTTCGCATCTGCAGTGGAGCAAATTAAGCTCAACTCAAATCCATGGTGGGATTTTCAAACCCGAGTCACGATGAAATTACGCGGAAGATTAAAGGAAAGAAGTAATCGTGTTGGTCGATCGTGGAGAAACTCATAACTTCATCTCTCGACATCCGCCGAAGAACTGAGCTCCCAAGGGTAGACACTCTTAACTATGGAATAGTGATGGGAAATGGGTCGACGGTGTGATCGGACAAGGAATGTGTCGGAGGTGATGATCCACTCAAGCGAGATGTCCTTCCAAGAGGACTTATTACCGATTGACCTAGGAGGAGTGGATGTAATTCTAGGCATGATATGGCTACGATCCTTGGGAGTGATGGAGGTAGACTGGGTCGAGCTCACGATGATGTTTAACTGCGGTGGAAATCGAATTACGATAAAAGGGGACCCTCGTTAACAAAGGCACAAGTCTCCTTGAAAATGTTGTTGAAGGATCGGGACGAAGAGAAGACCAAGGTTTCTGGTAGGCCTCTGAGACACCGAAGGGGCGAGAGATGATGAAGGCCGCTTGTTCGGACCCGAATGGAAGGGTCGAGACATGGCGAAGGAAATACAACAAGCAAATGCCGATATGGTGAGTTGTTCATCGAAAGAAAGGACCTTCACGGAGAGGATGTCGACCACCGGATTATATTGATGGAAGGTAAGGACCAATCAATGTGAGGCCTATAAATACGCACACGCCGCGCAGAAGAATGAAATAGAAAGACTTGTGACGGAGATGCTCTCTTGGGTATTATACGGCCAAGTACCACCCTACTCAAGTCCAAGATTACGGTCAAGAAGAAAGACGGCGGATGGCGCTTTTTGTGTCGACTCACCGCTCACCGAACAAGGTCACCGCTTTGGATAAATTTCCCATTCCCATGATCGAAGAATTACCGGATGAGCTAAAGGGATCTGTAATCTTTTCAAATTGGATTTGGAGTCCTGATACCACCGGATCGGGATGAACAAAAACAGGACATCGAGAAGACCGCATTCCGCATACACACGAGGGCATTATGAATTCTTGGTAATGTCGTTTGGTCTCACGAATGCTCCCGCCACTTTCCAAGCTCTAATGAACAAGGTATTTCGTCCTTTCCTCGCATTGATGTGTGTTGGTTTTTGACGATATTACGGTTTTACATCCTAGTTATGAGACTCATCTACTTCATCTAGACCTTGTGTTCAATGTGTTTGAAGGAAAACAAACTAGTGTTAAATGAAAAGAAATGTAGTCTAGCGCAGGATCGCATAGAATACTTGGGACACTGGATCTCCTGTAAGGGAGTGGAGGCGATGACGGCAAGATAAAAGCCATCTTTGAATTGGCCGAGGCCAACATCTCTTAAGGAGCTCGGAGGATTTCTCGGGACTCACGGGGGTATTATCGTCGATTTGTGTTGAATTATGGAAGTATTGCCGCCCCACTACACAACATGCTTAAGAAGAATTGTTTTCTATGGAGTGATGAATCGATTGAAGCTTTTGAGAAAGCGAAAAGGCAATGACCACTCTGCTCATCCTAGCCTGCGGATTTTAATCTACCTTTTATCATAGAAACAGATGCGTCGAGAATGCAGTGCGGGAGCAAGATTACACAAACCAACGACCCATCGCCTATTTTAGTCAAGCTGCCGCTTTGGACAGAGCAAAATTGAAACCCATCTATGAAAGGAGGCGATGGCGATCGCTTTTTGCATCCAAAGGTGGCGACATTACTTGTTAGGGGCGTAAATTTGTGGTCCTATCCGATCGAGAGCACTTAAGAACTCGTTGGAGCAAGGGAAGTTCAACTTTGAGTACCAAAAATGGTTAACGAAATTGTTGGGGTACTCTTTTGAAATCAAGTATAAAGTCGAATTTCAACCCAGGCGGCGGATGCCTTATCTCGCTTACGCTCAGCAGGTGAATGTTCCTCCTTGTCCGCGCCTGCATTATTGACATAGACACTATCCTGAAGGAAGTAGAGGAAGATGTTGAATTATCCAAGATCATGAGAGACATTGAGGTTGATCCAATGAGTCACCCAAAATATACCGTCCATCGGGGACAACTTCGGTACAAGGATCGATTAGTTATCTCTAGTCACTCCACTCTCATCCCGACCATCCTACAAATGTTCCATGATTCGGTTTTGGGAGGTCACTCGGGTTTTCTCGTGACATACAAACGGATGACCTGGAGAACTCATGATCGATAGGAATGAAGAAAGCGATTCAGAAATTATGTGGCGCAGTGTGTGTTGTTTGCCAACGAAACAAGGCCGGGCCGCCGTGGCCCCGCGGGTTATTTACAACCCCTACCTATCCCCGGAGATAGAGTGTGGGAGGAAATCAACATCGATTTCATTGAAGGACTACCTAAATCTCACGGGTATGACTCGATTCTTGTAGTGGTGGACCGTCTGAGTAAATATGCACACTTCGGCCTGTTGAAACACCCGTATTCAGCCAAAGAAGTTGCGACCCTATTCATCAAGGAGATTGTGCGGTTGCACTTACATCAGAAGTCCATAATATCCGATAGAGACGTTATCTTCTTAAGCAACTTCTGGAGTGAATTATTTCGCTTGCGGGGGCACATCCTCAAGAAGAGCACTGCTTTTCATCCACAAACCGACGCCAAACCGAAAGGGTGAACAGATGTCTCAGAGACATATCTCCGATGCTTTTGTAACGAACAACCTCGGCGGTGGGAGAGATGGATCGATTAGGCGGAATCTCGGTACAATACCAACTACCATGTGTCCATCAATACCACCCCTTTCAATGTGGTGTATGGCCGAGCTCGCCTCCACTAATTTCCTATGGGAAAAGAAAACAACAAAGCGCACTGGAACAACAACTCATTGATCGGATGTTGCCTTAACAACACTCAAAGAACAACTACGAGTAGCACAAGAGAGAATGCGGAAGCAAGCACCGCCACCAAGAGAAGTGGAATTTGAACCGGAGATTGAGTATTCTTGAAGTTGAAACCGTGATCGGCGTGTAAGTCCGTGGCTAGGAGAAGGAGCGAGAAACTATCACCAAAATTTTATGGTCCGTATGAAGTGATGGAACGATCGACCAAGTAGCATACAAGTCGCACTCTACCCCCTACCGCCGCAATTCATCCGCTTTTCATGTCTCCCAACTTAAAAGAATGATAGGAACGCACGCAGTCCTACAATCAGCACCACCTCGTTTCTTTGATGAGTATGAATGGACAGAAACACCAAAGGAGGTCCTGGGTTATTGCTGGAACGAGGACTTGTTTATTTGGGAATGCCTGATCAATTGGGAGAAACGACTACGTAGTGATGCTACTTGGGAACCGTACGAGGAGATCAAGAAGAACTACCCCCATTTCCACCTTGAGGACAAGGTGGTTGTTTACCCCTGGCATCTGTTAGACCCCATACACAAAAATTCTCTAAGGGGCAAGAGGGTAAATATACGGTTGGGAAGTCGGGGACCACAGGGGAGGAATGAGAGGGTGCAGCGAGAACGTGGGAGTGAGGGGGCTTAAAAGTTTTTGGGGATCCCCGAGGGGACAGCTTTTTGGGTTTTGGAAGTTGTTTTTGCAGGAGGGAGCCAACCTCTCGAATAGCTGTGCCATTGTTGTTATCTTTTGTTATCGGAAATAAATGAAATGACCCCCCTTCGTTGTTGAAGAACTCTCAATCAACGGAGGGTTGGTTCTCTACTTCTCTGTTTTTCTCTCTTATTACTCTTAGAACTATTATCTCTGGGTTTGGATACCTAACATATCTACACCTCTTCCTCCTGCAGTCTAAATATCGAACAAGTATAATAACAACAACGCAATAATGTATGGAAACCAACCCTCCGATAAAGATAGTTCTTCGATATCAGAAGGGGGTTATTAATCCGTTAGCATTCTCACTGTCACCTTGTCCTCAATGTGAAACTTAGGATATTGCTTCCTGATATCTTCATATGCCTCCCATGTTGCATCACTCACATGGCATTTCTCCCATTGAATTAAACATTCTCATCGACTGGCTTCTTCATTTCATCGGGCCCCCAACACTTTTTTAGGTTTCTCAGTCCACTCGTATTCATTTGAAAAGGATGGATAAATTGATTGAATTATTGCATGTGAACCAACAAGCTTTTTTCAATTGAGATATGTGGAAAACTGGTACGTATAAGGAAGATGAAGTTTGTAAGCCACTTGGCCAATTCGTTCAATCACTTCATAAGGTCCATAAAACTTTGGGGAAAGCTTCTCACAACGCCTCTGAGTAAGATATTTCTATCGATACTTCCTAACTTTCAAATAAACTCAATCTCTCGCCTTGAATTCCAACTCTCTTCTATGCTTATCAGCCTGTTTTTTCATCCTTTCTTGTGCAAGTCGCAACTATTCCTTCAATGCCACCAGTGCTATGCCGCATTCCATTAATTGTTGGTCGAAGGTGTTATTTGTAGTTATTTTCTCCCCACAAGAGATCGGGGGTGGCGATGGTCTCCTATACATTACATTAAAAAGTGTTGTGTTGTGTTATAACAATACTCAACCCAACTTATCCGCTACTCCCATCTTCTTGGTTGTTCATTGCAGAAACACCTTAGAAAAGTTTCGAGACACCGATTCACCCTTTCGGTCAGACCATCTGTTTGGGATAGAACGCTATACTTTTCTTCAACCGTGTGCCTTGGATTCTAAAGAGTTCACTCCAAAAGTTACTCATAAAGATCACATCACGATAAGAAATTATGGATTTGGGAAATCCATGTAAGCAATGCAACCTCCTTAGCAAAAAAAGGATGTTTCAACGTCAGAAAATGAGCATATTTACTAAGGCGATCAACTACTACTAGAATTGAATCAATTCCATGAGTCCTGGGCAATTCCTCTATAAAATCTAAACTGATTTCCTCCAATTGCCCATAAAATCTAAACTGATTTCCTCCCATATACGTTCGGGAATCAGAAGGGGTTGTAATCCAACTGATGCTATTGCTTTCATCTTATTCCTCTGGCAAATATTACATTCCTCCACATATATCTTTGACATTTATTTTCATTCCTCCCCAATACAATTCCCTTGTCAATCTTTTATAAGTTTTCAAGAATCTAGAATGTCCCCCTAATACCGAGTCATGAAACATTTGAAGAATGGTTGGTATTAAAGAGGACTTGTTAGATAATACTAACCTGTCTTTGTAACGTAATTGTCCTTGAAATATAGAGAATTTTGGATGGCTTAATGGGCCTGCTTCAATTGCCTCCACTATCTTTTGTGACTCTACATCTTCGACTACTTCCTTCATAATTGTGTCAACATCAATTATCTTTGGTGCAGATAAGGAAGAGCATTCACCCACTTGCTTCATCCGAGACAAGGCGTCAACTGCCTTATTCAATATTCCCAATTTGTATTTAATCTCAAAATCGTATCCCAGTAGTTTTGTCAACCATTTTTGGTATTCTGTCCCTCTGTTCCAATAGGATGTTCAAAACTCTTTGATCAGTCATGACGGTAAATTTCTGGCCTAGAAGATAGTGTTTCCATTTTTGAATGGCAAAAACAAAAACGATTGCCATCAGTTCTCTCTTGTAGACGGATTTCAGCCTAACTCTTTTGGTCAGCACTTGACTAAAGTATGCAATAGGTCTTTGTTTCTATGTGAGGATCGTTCCCAATCCCACACCTGATGCATCTGTTTCGATTATAAAGGGGAGTGAAAAATCTGGAAGGGCTAAGGGAGAGTAGTCATCACTTTCTTTAGTTTTTCGAACGCTTCAATGGACTCTGGGCTCCAATGGAATGGATTTTTTTCAACATTTGGTGCAATGGAGCTACAATAGTCCCATAATTCAAGACGAATCATCGATAATATCCCGTGAGACCCAAAAACTCTCTGAGTTCCTTCAATGAGCTTGATCGGGGCCAGTTCAACATTGCTTTAATTTGATGTTACTTTCATCTACTTCAACGCCTTGCCTTTGTTGGGGGTTTTGCCCTAAGCTCGTGGTGTTTCTAAATGTTTGATGTTATTAATAAAGAAGTTATTTTCATCAAATTCTTGTAAACTTGCATTTAGGGTTATGTTTATGGGATCTTGAACAGTGTGTAATGGATGCACAAGTAGGGTCATGTTCAAGTTAATAACCCAAATGGTCTATAGTATATGGATAGGTTTGGGAACCTCATCCTGGTAATAATATGGATGCGACTCACTTTGTATTTGATACAAACGAGGCAATCCAACTCATTTATGTAGTTGACATGCGAATGGGGGCATCTTGTGCGATGAGATTGTACAAGACCGAACCACAAATGATTAGACTACTGTTGTAACACCGTTAAAAGATTAGGACTAATAATTCATAGATGATCATTAGTGATTCGACCTGAATTCTGAACGAGTTACGAACTTCTGTATGCGGGGGTTTGTCCTTAGACTAGTATGTGAGAGTGACCAGAGTTGTCGACTCAATTTGCCTACCTTCTTAGGGACGAAACCTCATTGGAGCTGGAAACTTAACTCCATAAGAAGGAATTAACTCGTTCCCGAGTTAGAGAAATTTAGATCGGTTGTTGCCTTAAGAACTGAATCCAGGTCTTGAACAACAGGGCCTCACCCTCTCACTGACCCAAGAAGACTTTGTTTATGGTAGGACCATAAGCTAGTTGTTCATTAAAGGATCAATGGTACTTAAGGAGCAAGAGGTAGTCACAGGGGTAAAATGGTAATTTGACCCAGCTGTGACTACGAACAACCTGTGAAAGGTCAACTCACGAACATTGGTTAAATCAATGGGCACAACTTGTCCTACAGTGAGAATAGTGCAACTACAAGTCTATAGTGGAATGACTCGTAATTAATAAATGTTAATTAACAGGATCAAAGAGTTTGATCAGTTAATCTCGTATCATTAGAACTCATGATCTGTAGGTCCATTAGGTCCTTATGTTGGCTCAATGTGGATATATCGAGGGTATAAAGTTTTGGAATGAATTTGAAGTGTTCAAATTCATATAAGGGATTTATATCAATTATATAATTGATATAATATATAGTTTGATGTGAATATGATTCATAATGAACTATATACTTGAATTATTGCTTAATTATGAAATTGTTTCATAGTTAGAGGAATTAAACATGAGAGATATGAAAATTGAATATGATTCAATTTATAATGCACATTATGCAAATATGATTTGCATAATAAGGTATAAGATACCTTATATTATGCAATTATGCAAATATGATTTGCAGAATGCATGATATGTGTATTTAGTGGGATAGTGGATGAAGAATTTATCTTCATCCTTACTCCCTATATAAAGATGCATTTGGATGCATTTGGTAGCTGAAGAAGTCACTTTTTGGAAATTGAGATTTCCATAACAAGAGAACTCTCTCTATTCCTTTCAAACCTCTCCCTTCACCAAAAAGAATCTCACATATTCTCCCTCTCCTAAAGAACAACCGAGAAGCCCTTTTGGTAGTGTTCGAGGTGTTCGTGATTGTAGAGAACGAGATGAGTACAAATGAGGAGAAGAACTAGAAGAAAGGTCTTCAAAGGTAATCTTTTCTTCTACCCAATTATGCTTAATCTAATTTACTGTTTTTGTGATATTCTTACAATGAAATTGTGAACAAAGCGATTCAAAACGCTTCACCACCACGATATGATCCCTTTAGCCCTGTGATCCAGTGGCCTAAATACTCGACCCTACTCTGGCCAAAGGTACATTTTTTTCCATTCAACATCAAGTGATTATCACGGAGGACATTGAATACCATTCCTAGGTGTTTCGAATGTGTCTCATAATCTGGGCTATAGATCAAGATGTCATAAAAAAAACCAGCACACACCTTCTCAGAAAAAGACGAAACACCTTGTTCATGAGGGATTGGAAAGCCGCAGACGCGTTCGTAAGGCCAAAAGGCATGACAAGGAACTCGTAATGCCCCTCGTGAGTGCGGAAAGTTGTCTTCCCAATATCTTCCTTGCTTATTCTGATTTGGTGCTATCCCAATTTTAAATTCAATCTGGAGAAAACTGTAAATCTGTGTAATTCATCGAGTAGCTCCTCAATCATAGAAATCGAGAATTTATCTCGGATGGTCACGCGATTCAGGGCTCGGTAGTTGACATAAAATCTCCAATATCCATCTATTTTCTTTATAAGTAGTATTGGACTTGAGAAAAAGTTTGTACTAGGTCAATCCTCGAAGTCAACATTTCTATCATCAACCTTTCGATTTTGTTTTTCTGGGCATGAGAATACTTATACAACCTAACATCACATGCCCCTTTCCCTCTATAATTATCCAATGATCAACCTCTCTCCGAGGTGGCAACTCCATTTTTGCTTGAAATAAATCGACATACTCCAATTTTAATTTACTCAGTTCCTCAGGAAGGATCACTGGTGACTCTTCCGGGATATTTTCGTCCATCTCCCCCTATCCCCTTGATGAAATATCTTGGAGTTCTACTAGGAACCCTTGATCAAATTTATTCCAGTCTCTTACCATCATCTTCAACAAATCTTGGGCTTTGTTAAGGATGGATCTCCTCTTAAAGTAATTTGCCATCTTCCTACAACAAATGTCATCGTCAACTTCTTCAAGTCAACCTCCATGATTCCTAGTGTTCTCAACCAAAGCATCCCCAAAATAACGCCAACCCCTCCCAACTAAATAGGTAGCAGGTCTTCCTGTATTGAAATTTCTATTAAGTGGATCATGACCTTTAGGACAAAATTTGATTTGAATAAGATTCAAATTTAAACTATTAGGACAAAATTTGATTTGAATAAGATTCAAATTTAAAACTATTGGTTATATGAGAGATATACAATAGAATATAATTCAATGTAAATCTAATTAAGTATATGATGCTTAATTAAATGCATTATGCAAATTGATTTGCATAATGCTAATTTGGTGGAAATAATGGGGTGGTGGATGCTAATTTGCCTCCATCCACACCCATTATATAAAGATGCAATTAGTTGCATTTTTGGCACTCAAGTGACAATTGAAGAAAGTTCTCTCATTTCAACTATCCACCAAAAACCAAATTCTCTTTACAACTTCTCCCTCTCAAAATTCTCTATAGAATTTCTTATTCCAAAAAGGGTTCCTGATAACTCGCCTTAGAAGAGTTATTTTACTAGAATTTTAGTGTTTAATCTACTTGAATTGCATAGAATTTATTGAGCTTCATGTTAATTTATCCCTAAATTATGTGTGTTAGCTGAAAAATCTTGAATTTAAGTATTAGGTTCGAAAACGATTAATTTTGATGTTTTTGTGCTTCAATTTAAGAAATTTAGGAAAATAAGCTAACGATTAATTAAAAATCGAAATTTGAGATTTTTCTTAACTCCAAAAATCCTTACATATTTAGTTTGATTTATAATTGAATTTATGATTTATTGGGATTTTTCTGTGTGCAGGAGAATAAAAATGACAGGAATCTCCAAGGGCATTTTAGACATTTTATCCGAAGGGTAAGGTGATCTTTTTACCCCTAAGGAAATTTTTGTAATTTGCGGAGTTAGGACAACATCATCTTATAAGGAGGGTAGGGTTTACAAGTTGAAAAAGAGGAGGCAGAAAAACGAGAGGAGAAAGAGGCGTGCATTGGAGAGAGCAATCGAGAAGGCTCGTTTTACTGAAGCAAGGTTGTCGCTTTCGGGAAGAAGGGTGTGCCTTTGATGAAGCAATCGAGGGAGCCCTAGTTGCAGCAAAACACAAGAAAAACGAAAAGAAGGGGCTGGAAACTGAGAGCTACAAGGGGAGATCAATGCAGTTTAGTTTTTCACAGACGACGTTCACAAAGTTGTTGTTTGCCAGAGTTTCAACCGTTGGATTTTTCTGAAATTTTGTCAGCTTTTTGGGGACTCAAAGGGCCTCGTTTGAATGGTTGGATCGTCATTATGTGCTTCGATTTATCAGATATTTCTGTCAGATAAAACTTGCGAAAACGTGAGAAGTCAGAGAAACGGTTGTTTGCAATTGCGTACAAAACCGCGTGGTTGTCATCCATAAAACGATCGCGCAATTGTTGAAGCAAAAAACGTGGCTATCACCTGCAATCAGCTGCTGCCTTATGGAGTCTCTTGGCCTCTTGTTGAAGCAAGACACTGCCCTCTTCCTTGCGTAAACCACTCCCAATCTCTATTAGTGTTTGCTCACTGCAATTTTGAGCTTTGATTGGGTTGTCTTTACTCACTCTTTTAGACTAAATTCATGACTTTTTTTGGGCTGAAATTGTGGTTGATTTAGGCCGTCTTTGTGATTGATTTTATAACACGTTTATTTAAATTTGTTGAACATCACAAGCATGCATAAATTAGAGAATTGTGAGTTGATTCACGTCATGAACTAAATTGCCTTAGGCAAGGGTTAGGTTGTTTTCAATGTGAATTTTGGAACAAATTTATGATTAATGTCGTGTTCGGATTTATGAAATTTTATTGACTTTTATGGTGCATGAGAATTAAAGATTAGCCACTTTAATTTCTCTAGAATTCATGAACTTGGGAAAGTTAATGAATTAGGAAACTAAAATTTCATTTTAGGATTATTGAGTTGATTAGGAATAATTAACCCACCTAGAACCTTAAATAGTGAGCATAATTTAGATCACAATTGGGAAATTGTAGGTTTTACAACTTAATGACTTTGGAAAATTCATTTGAATACTTGTGTAGGTAAATTCAAGCCATCACTCAAATTTTCATTCCAATTAAACATGAAAACTCCAACCTAACCTGAGCCTCTTTTTCATTAAAAATCTATCTCTTGCATCTTCCCTCTTGTTTGCATTTTCCTATCCTCCCGTTAATTTTAATTGAATTCTTGCATCTTGTTTTCGTTATCTTTACTTTTCACATCAATTGTGGTTATCTTTATCTTATAAAAGAAATAAAAATCCAATTCCTATCTGTGCGTTTATTTATTTTCAATAAAAATTGCATGCCCGTGCATTGCACAAAAATAAAGAAAATTTGCTAGGACACTCACTCGCTTAGGTCTACCTAGTTCTCGTGGGATCGATACTTAACTCATCACTTGTTGCACATGACCGTGTATACTTGCATGACGTAGAAGTGTCGGAGTCTCATTCTTGCATTTGTTTAAGGCACTCAATATTTTTCGCATTAATTCCCACAAACCGGTCCTTGCCAGAGAATAGCGGGGAAGACCTTTTGGAGGTGTCCAAAAAGGTGTTGTTGAGATCGAGGTTCGTTGAGGACAGTAAAACGAAGAAGAATCGACAAGGGTAAGTGATTTATTCTTCCTAATTGTATGCTTAGGTTCGTTTGTGTGTAGAAAATCTCACTATTTTTCTAAAGCAATGTAATCAATCGTTTTCGCTGCTGGATTCGATTCCTTCACTTCTTAATAAAAAAAACAATCAATTAAAAATTACTATACCATGATGAATATAATCACAAAAAGACTTTTCTTATAATATTTTTTCCTAAATAGGACCAATTAAATAATATATTTCTTATCGTAGAAAGACAAAAGTAGACTTAATTATAAAGAAAAAGTGATATAACTATAGTTTTAATTATTCGTAGTTAATTATAAGGAAGAACAATAACTATGTTTTAGTTTCTATTGAGTTTAGAGAGAGTAAATAAAACTTGCTCATCTTTTATTCAACATATGTGAGCTATATAAATAGCCATAAAACCAACTACCAAATGAATCAGAAATTTAACAAACTAACAACCTATTTAACAACTAATTACAACTTCTTTATACTCAATACTCCTCCTCAAGATGGGGCTAAGATATTGGAAACACCCATCTTGGACAACAACCTATTAAAAGATGACAAGGACAGAACCCTGGTAAAGATGTTTGCTATTTGAATATGACTATTGATAGGCATCAACTTGATTACTCCAGCTACAACCTTTTCCCGAACAAAATGGCAATCCAATTCGATGTGTTTCGTTCGCTCATGGAACATAGGATTGGTTGCAATGTGAATAGCAGCTGGTAGCGGTTAACGCGCAAACGCACATGATCGAAATAATAAGTGAATATCTCAGTTATCGTCTCCCAAGGGAACAGAGTAACAAGAATTAGTTTCAACAAGACGTAAGAGTAAAATGCCACTTGGAAAGTAAAATGTAAAATAATTGGCGAAGGTGGTTGTGATGATAAATTATTTAAAGGACAAAAATTGCCAAACTAGAATTTTCATTATGCAAGTTGCAAGGTTGAATGTGCAAAATCTAGAAAAAGAAAAAAATGCAAAATATCTCTAAAATCGCATAATGCAAATGGTAATGTGGCAAGAATGGGTTGAACTCTAACAATTATGAAATTGATGAAAGAAATGCTCGTACACTACTAAATGGAAATGACGAGACTCAAGAATTATCTTTTCCCTAATCTGTAAATTTAAACTCAAGAATTTAATGCTCCCTTCGCTTGCATTCAACTGGACCCGACTTTACAACTCCTATTTGTTGGGATTTTATGCCCTAAACTCGTGTAGTTTGTAAATATCTAATGAGATGAATAAAGAGTTATTTTTTCATCATTTATCGTGTTCTCGCATTTAAAACTTAAAGTCCAATAAACTAAGCTTCATGGTTACGATTATGAGAACTTGAACAGTGTGTGTGTTCAAGTGTGTAACCAAAATGGTCTATAGTACATGGATAAGGTTGGGAACCTCGTCTTGCTAACACTATGGATGCAACCCATTTTGTATATGATACAAATGAGGCGATCTAAATCGTTCATGTAGTTGACATGCGAGTGGGGGCATCCTGTACAATGAGATTATACAAAGACCGGACCGCGAATTATTAGCCAACTAATGTAACACCGTTAGCAGATTAGGTCTAATAATTCATAGATGACCATTAGTGACTCGACCTGAATCCTGAGCGGGTTACGAACTCCCGTCTGTGAGAGTTTGTCCTTAGACTAGTATGGGTGAGAGTGGCTAGAGTTGCCAACTCAATATGCCTACCTTCTCAAGGACGAAACCTTGTGGGGAGCTGGGAACTTAACTCTGCGAGATGGAATTCACTCGTTCCCGATCTAGGAAAATTAGATCGGTTATTCTCTTAAGGACTAAATCCAGGTCTTTGAACAATGGGGCCCCACCCTCTCACTAGCTCGAGAGAGATATTGTTTATGGTAGGACCATAAACTAGTTGTTCATTCGAGGATCAGTGGTGCTTAAGGAGCAAGAGGTAGTCACAAGATAAAATGATAATTTGACCCAGCTGTAACTACGAACAACCTGTGAAGGGTCGATGCACGGGCATTGGTTAAATCAATGGAAACAACTTGTCCTACTGTGAGGAGAGTGTAGCTATGAGTCTATAGTGGAGTGACTCGTATTTAATGAATGTTGGTCAACCAGATCAAAGAGATTGATCGGTTCACCTCGTATCATTTGAGCTCATGAACTGTAGGTCCATTAGGTCGCTCCGTTGGCTTAACATGGAAATATCGAGAGTATAAAGTTTTGGAGCGAACTTGAAGTGTTCAATTTCGTAAATGGGAATTATATTGATTTTATGTGATATAATCTATATAATATATAGTTTAATGTGAATATGATTCATAATAAACTATACAATATATTTGGATTAATTTCCAAATACTATTTTAGTATGAAATTGTTTCATATTAAATTCTAGAGAAAATAATTAATTTGAGAGCAAAATTGAATATGATTCAATAATGCAATTATGCAAATTTGATTTGTATAATAAGGTATAAGATACCTTATATTATGTAAATGTAATTTGCATAATGAATAATTTATGCATTTAGTGGGATAATGGGTGAAAGAATTATCTCCACCCTCACTCCCTATATAAGAATGCATCTTGATGCATTTTGTGAACAAGATTGCTCATTTTTGGAACTTAAGATTTCCATATCTCATAACGCTCTCCAAACTTTTCTTTAGAAAATTCACTCCCTTTCTCCAAGAGGAATTCCATCATTCTCCCTCTTCAAGAGAACAACGGAGAAGATCTTGTGGAAAGTGTTTGAGAGTTCTTGTTCATGTTGATCGTTGAGAACGAGTGCTCGGAATTGGAGAAGGATCACTAGAAGAGGTGTCTTCAAAGGTAAATCTATATTCTTCCTTTTGTTATGTTTAACTTTCTGTTTTGGGTATGTTTTCATAACGTAATTGCGGGCAAAATCGATTCCAAAGCTTCCACTACGGGATTCGATCCCTTCACTATTTGCCTAAAACTTAGGTGTTAGGAGGCTAAGTATGAAACATACATGTCTGCAGTCCCTTTTTCCTTAGATTATGTTGGCCTAGTAAAATTTGTTCGGGATGGAGCCTTTGATCCCCATGTCTAGGGTAAAAGGAAGTTTATGTCTAAATTTTGTCTCCAATACTTATGTGAGATCCGCTCGTTTCTAACCCTGTAGGTATTAGATTCAAGCTTTGATTGAGATCCTACGTGATCAAGTTAGGATTTCAATATTGTTAAATCAACACAAGCAATTGCAATTGACGTGCAAGCTTGGGTTACTTAATTCTTTAGGCTAGATTCACATTTTAGGGCATTCAATCTCTTGAACCCCTTAAAGAGTGCTTAGCTGATGCTTACTTTAATAAAAGCACAACTCATTCTAAAAATTGATACCATAATGAAAAGAAAAAGAGTAACAAGGTGCACTTTTCATTACCAATTCTTAAAATGACAGTAGCAACAAAGAAATTACAAATTAATTGCAGAAAATTTAGGGCCTGTTTGGTAGGCAATCCGAAAACAGAAATTTGAAAACAAGGGATTCAATGGAAACAGAGTTGTATTTCATGTTTTCAGATATGTGTTTGGTAGCAGATTTAGAAATTTAATTCCATTTTAAACATTAGTTTAAAGTGTGTTCTATAATATATTTATAGATCATAAAATTAGTTGTAGTTGCAAAACTAAATATTAGGTTGAATATAAGACATTATTAATTAATTTATGAACATGTGTTTTTTTAACAAATTTTATATAGGGACAATTGGGCATATAGCAAAATGAGGGTAAAAAATAACACATATAGCAAAGTGTAAAAAAATATTGCAAATATAGCAAAATTGGTTGCTCGACCCATTTAAAAAAAAAACCCACAACCCATATCAATGATAAAAGTCTATCACTAATAAAAGTCTATCGAAGTCCATCACTGATAGACCTCTTGGTTAGATTGTTTATCTATTTTGATTGAAATCTATCAATGATAGAAGTCTATTATTATCATTATCACTATCACTGATAGACTTCTTGTTTGAGATTTTTTATCTGTTCAAGTTGAAGTTTATCGGTGATAAAAATTTATCACTATCACTGATAGACTTATTGTTTGAGATTTTTATCTATTATGATTGAAGTCTATCACTATCACCGATAGATTTCTATTTGTGTTGTTTTATTTCTTCTGATTGGAGTCTATCGGTAATAAAAGTTTATCACTATCACCAATAGAGTTCTATATGTGTTGTTTTATCTGTTCTGATTGGAATCGATCAGTGATAGAAATGATAGAGATCTGATCTCCTTGAGCAGCGGAAACAAATTTGGAATCGTAATTTGACAGTTTGTTTTGGTTGAAATGCAAAAACCCATACATTGATAAAACAGAGCAAGCATGGAAATTCTAATCTGATTAGACATGGATAATTGCATACAAACATACTTAAGTTTAACAATTAAACTAAAAGGAATAGAAGTATTACCTCTGTTGATTTCCACAGGAAACAACAACTCCTTGCTCCACGAGATTTCAACAACTAAGGAACTTCTCTGATTCTCTTCTTCTACAGAACAGGACAATACCAACAGAGAGCACCTTCTATATCTCTGAGTGCTTAGACCTCTCTTTTGTGGGAAGTATTCCAACAATTGGAAGATTTTGAGAATCAGAGAGATCAGAGAATTTTTTCTGCTTTTGTCAATTTGATCGATCGTTCAAATGTCATCGATTTGCTTCACCTCTAACAATTAGAGAAGAAGCACGTAAGAGGAATCAACTTCCCCCACTCCCTATCGATGGGGAGTTGGAAGGAAGTGGGAACGTGTCCTCCTGACACGTTCCCATTAATTTAACAATTAAATTAATAAAATTGATTAATCTAATTAATCATTAATTAAATCATATTTAATTAATTAAATATCTTATTTTTAATTTAGATTAAATCACATTTAATCATTTATCCCCTTATCCTATAGTTTTAATGCACATCTAATGCACATTAACTTTAACCTATAGTTTTCAAATATGAATCACATTCACATTTGAATTTAATATTTGAACTTTTTCAAATATTAAATTCTCTTACATAATTTAATATGAATCATATTCACATTAAATTTATAATATATAGTTCCAAAACTATATATTATATCGTATCAATATACATTAAGTTTATTCCCTTATGAATTTGAACATTTCAAATTCAAATGATCTAAGAACCCTTTACGAGCTATAAGCTGGACCTAATGGACCTACAGATCAGAAGCTCCAACGATACGAGATTGCTCGATTAATCTCATTAACCTCCCAATCAACATTCGTGAACTACGGGAACACTCCACTAAAGTCCCGCAACTGCACTCTTCTCACTGCAGATATATTTCTGTATCCACGGATATTAACCAATAACAACAAGTCAAACCTTCACGAATGTTCGTAACACCAGCTGGGTCAAATTACCGTTTTACCCTTGGTTTACATCTTGTGCCTTAAGTACCAGTGCTCATCTAATGAACAATTTGTTTGTGGTCCTACCAATAAACAGACTCCCTCTCGGGCCAATGAGAGGGTCGGGCCGTTTCTTCAAGTCCCGGAGACACCACTTAAAGGAACATTCCTCTACTTATCCTAGTAGGCGGGAAGGAGTGAATTCCATCTTGTTAAGTTAAGTTCCTAGCCGCTCACTCGGTCTTGTCCCCAAGAAGGTAGGCATATTGAGTCGACGAATCTGGCCACTCTCACCCATACTAGTCAAAGGACAATCGCTCGCGAATAGGAGTTCGTAACCTGCTCAGGATTGAGATCAAGTTGCCTAGGTCATCCTAGTGAAATAGAAACCTAACTAGTCAACGGAGTTACAACTAGAGGTTACTATTTCGTGGTCCGGTCTTATGTAATCTCATTACATATGATATCCCCACTCACATGTCATCTACACGAACACGTTAGGATCACAGTGTTTGTATAAAATATAAAGTGGGCCACATCCATAGTTTTACCAGGCTAAGGTACCCAAACCTTATCCCCTAACTATAGACCCTTTAGGTTGTATCTCGAACCGAGATCCTTTATATGTACACTACATTCAGTTAAAGATTCATTTAACAGTCTTAGATGTTCAGTTTATTGAATTTAGGGTTTAGATAAAGGCAAACTCGTAGATAACGAACAATAACTCTTTATTGATAATAACACTTTATTACATAAATTAGAACATAATTACAAACTACGAGTTTTAGGGCACAAACCCCAACAAACTCCCACTTGAACTAAAACTCTAGTGGGGTACATCATAATCTAAAACAGTGGTTACAAGAGATAAAAATACAATAAACTAGGGCATCCATATACCTCATTACATATCTCCCACTTTCCCTAGATTAGACTATGAACATGTCTCGTAGGCCGAGACTCTCCAGATGACCCTCGAACACTTTAGCCGTGAGAGTCTTTGTAAATGGATCAACAATATTGTGCTCCGAATCGATCTTTGTGACTGTCACATCTTCTCGTTGCACTATTTCTCGTATCAGGTGATACTTCCTCTCGATGTGCTTGGTTCGCTTATGGCTGCGAGATTCGTTCGAATTGGCGACCGCACCACTGTTGTCACAGTATAAGGTGATGGGAAGTTCCATATTTGAAACGACTTCCAAATCAGTAAGGAATTTCCTTAGCCAAACAACCTCCTTAGCTGCTTCACAAGCAGCGACATACTCAGCCTCCATCGTGGAGTCAACGATACATCCTTGCTTGATGCTTCGCCATACTATAGCTCCCCCGTTAAGGGTGAAAATGAAGGGAAATCGAAGTCCCCGCAGCGGAAGCGATTGCGAATCGCACACTCTTGATTTACTTACAACGGTAAATTCAAGAACATACAAAACTAGATTAAGCATAAAAGTGAAATGAACAACAAGAATTTACCTTTGAAGAACCTTTCTTCAAGTGCTCCTCTCTCACTGGTCACGATCTCAAATGACAAGAACTCCAACGTATGCGAAGACACACGACCACCTGGATCTTCTCCGTTGTTCTCTAGGTGAGGGAGGAAGGTGGGTTCCCTTTAGGAGATGTGAGGTATTTTGAGAAAGAGATGTTTGTGTTGTCTTGGAACTCTTCGAACAACAACAACAAGTGAGCTTCCAAAAACCTTACCCTAGTTGCATCTCATGCAACCATATATATAGGGGAATGGGATGGAAATGACCATCCTACCCCTCCTTTAATATCTTCTTAGTATATAGTTTATATATCAATCTAATTCACATTAAAACTATATATTATATCAATTATATCATATATAATTGATATAACTCCTCATGTATGAAATTGAACACTTCAATTCACTCCTAACTTTATACCCTCAATATTACCATGTTGAGCCAACGGAGGGATCTAATGGACCTACAGATCATGAGCTCCAATGATGTGAGATTAACTGATCAAACTCTTTGATCCAGTTAATCAATATTCATTAACTACATGTCACTCCACTATAGACTTGTAGTTGCACTCTCCTCACCAGTAGATAACATTGTGTCCACCGATATAGTCATTACCCATGAGTCGACCCTTCACAAAGTTGTTCATAATCACAAATTGGGTCAAATTATCGCTTTACCCCGTGATTACCTCTTTGCTCCTTCAACACCACCGATTCTCTAATGAACAACAAGTCTAAGGTCCTACCTTAGACTCATACCCTCATAGAGGCGGGCCCCGTTGTTCAAGACCCGAGTCGCTTCTTGGGAACAACCTATCTAATTCCTCAAGAAAGGAATGAGTGAATTCCATCTTGCACAGCTTAAGTTCCCAGCTACCTACGAGGTTCTCATCCCCCGGAAGGTAGGCTTATTGAGCCTGGCCACAGCCACTCTCACCCATACTAGTCTAAGGACAAACCCCTATAAGCGGAGTTCTTAACTTGTTCGGGATTCAGGTTAAGTCACTAATGACCATCTATAAATTGCTAGTCTTATCCTGTTAACGGTGTTATACTGGTTAGACTAATAATTTGCGATCCAGTCTTGTATGAACCCTTCATATAGGATGCCCCCACTCGCATGTCAACTACATGAATGAGTTGGATTACTTCATTTGTACTAATTACAAAGTGGGCCGCATCCATGGTGTTACCAGAATGAGGTTTCCAACCTTATTCTTATACCATACACTATTTAGGTTATAATCTTGAACTTAACCCAAATTGTGTCTACTACACTAATTTCAAGATAAATGTTATAACCTTGGAGCTTAGTTTATTGGATTTATAAAAGCAAGACTGTAATCTTATCAAAACAAATAACACTTTATTTAATTGATCAAAATTACACAAGTTTAGGGCATAAATCCCAACAGAAAACTGATCCCGATGTGGATTTTCGAGAATCCTTATCGGTCTGAAAATCAGAATCAGTGTATCCAGTAAGGATCAAATCCTTAGTCCCATACACAAGCGTATAGTCACTCGTTCTCCTAAGATACTTGAGGATATTTTTAACTGCTGTCCAGTGGTCTAAAACTAGATTTGACTGGTACCTACTGACTATTCCCACTGCATAACAAATGTTTGGCCTCGTGCACAACATAGCATACATTAAGCTACCTACTGCAGAGGCATAGGGAATACGTCTCATATCCTCAACTTCTTGAGGTGTCTTAGGACATTGTTCCTTAGACAGATGAACTCCATGCCTTAAGGGCAACAAACCCCTCTTGGAATTCTGCATCGAATATCGGGGCAACATTTTGTCGATATAAGATGCTTGAGACAGTGCTAACGTTCTGTTCTTGCGATTCCTGAAGATCTGAATCCCAAGAACATGTTGCGCCTCTCCCAAATCTTTCATTTGGAATTGGGTCGTCAACCAATTTTTTATGTCAGTTAGGTATCCTACATCATTCCCAATGAGTAGGATATCATCCACATAAAGTACTAGGAAAGCTACTTTGTCGTTGATGATTCTCTTGTAAACACAAGACTCATCAACGTTTTGGTCAAAGCCATAAGACTTGATCGCAGTATCAAATCTTATATTCTAAGATCTTGATGCTTGTTTCAACCCATAAGTGGATCGATTGAGCTTGCAAACTTTTTGCTCCTGACCTTAGGTTATGAACACTTCGGGCTGAGACATATAGATGCTATCGTCAAGATTACCATTCAAAAAGGCAGTCTTGACGTCCATTTGCCAAATTTCATAATCATAAATCACGACTATGGACAAGAGTATCCCTATAGACTTCAGCATAGCAACAGGGGAAAAAGTTTCTTCATAATCAATTCCTTCCCTTTGGGTAAAACCCTTTGCTACAAGTCTAGCCTTAAAGGTCTGTACCTTTCCGGCTGCACCTCTCTTTCTCTTATAGATCCATTTACACCTTATGGGTATAATCCCTTCAGGTTGGTCTACAAGTTCCCATACTGAATTGAAGTCCATTGACTCCATTTCAAGGTCCATGGCATTGATCCATTAGTTCTTGTCTACGTCATTCATTGCCTGTTTATAAGACAATGGATCTTCTATGCCATCATCAGGTATGACGACTTGAGTTTCAGCTAAACCCAAGTAGCGGTCAGGTTGGGAAACAACCCTCCCACTGCGTCGAGGCATTCCCAACGATTGAGAAGGACGTGACTGACTTGAGGTGCTGGCTCCTCCATCAACTCTTAATGAAGGTCCAGCTTGATCAACAACTCTTGTTGGTTCATCTGTAGCTTCATTTAGTACTAATTTACTACGCGGTTTGTGGTTCCTCATGTGATCTTCCTCCAAGAACGTGGCGTTTGTCGATACAATCAACTTGTTTTCTTGTGGGTCGTAGAAAAGACCACCTCTCGTTTCTTTGGGATAGCTAACAAATTGGCAAAATCTTGAACGAGATTCCAATTTCTTTTGGGTTTCTCACTAGCACGTGAGTCGGACAACCCCAAATCCTGAAGTGTTGTAAACTAGGTTTACGCCCTTTCCACAACTCAAAAGGTGTTTCTGAAATACTATTTGATGGAATAGTGTTCAAGATTTGAACTGTAGTCTCTACTGTGTATCCCCAAACGAGGCAGGCAATTGAGCATAGCTCATCATAGAACGAACCATGTCCAACAAGGTTCTATTTCTCCTTTCTAACACACCATTTTGCTGTGGTGTATTAGGTGTTGAGAGTTGAGATTTGATTCCATGTTCTATCATATAGTCCTGGAATCTCAAATCCATATACTCTCCACCTCGATCGGATCAAAGTGTTTTAATGGTTTTCCCTAATGCATTCTCTACTTTAGCTTTATACTCTTTGAACTTTTCAAAAGCCTCAGACTTGTGATGCATTAGATATAGATAACCATACCTCGAATAATCATCTATGAAAGAGATGAAATATTCGTACCCTCCCCGAGCTTTAACATTCATCAGACCACAAAGATCCGAATGTACAAGTTCTAAGGGCTCTATGGCTCTGTAACCTTTTCCAGTAAAAGGTCGCTTGGTCATTTTACCTTCCAAGCAAGACTCGCATGAAGGTAAAGAATTATCTTCTAACTTGTTTAGAAGTCCATTCTTATAGAGTCTCTCAATCCGATTGAGATTAATATGACCAAGTCTAAGTGTCCATAGATAGGTATTATTATTTGGAAAAATTCTTTTCCTTTTACTTTGAGTATTAACATTTTTAAACATCTCATGATTTTAAAATTGCTTTAGTCTGATTCGGTTACAGTACATACAAGCCATTTTTCAATTTAGCAAAACAAATATTGACACCCTGTTTTAAAATGAACGCTTCATACAAAGAAAAAGAAATACAATAACCAAGTTCTATTAAACAAGAGATAGAAATTAAGTTTCTCTTAATCTTAGGAACTATATACATATTTTTTAATAAAATAAATCTATCTCCGAAAAAAAGTTTGGCATCTCAAACTTCATGAGCTGAGACGACGTCTCCCGTTCCGACCCTGAGCGTCATCTCACCCTCTTCGAGCTCGTTGAAGGAACTAGTTACCTGAAACGAAGAGCAAACATGATTAGTGGCTCCTGAATCAAGTATCCAGGTAAAATCATCATTTTCCATTAAACAAGTTTCAAGAATAAACAAGTTTCAAGAATAAGCAAATCTAATTTACCTTTCTTCTCTTTGAGCTCAGCAAGGTATTTTGGGTAGTTTCGCTTCTAGTGCCCATTCACGTTGCAGTGGAAACATTTTCCTTTATCTGCAACCTTGGTTTTTCCCTTGCCTTTGTCAGCAGCAGGTGCCTTCCCTTTCCCTCCTATCTTCTTCTTTTGGGTTTTCTTAACCCCAGAAGATGAACCACAGGACTTAGTCCCAGAGGGTGAACCCTTCTGGAACCTTCTGGAATGGGCAAACAGATTTGCCTCTCCATCAGCCTGTCCCTTATTCTTCATAAGAGACTGGAAAGTTTGTAGTTCATTAAGGAGAGTAGTCAGGTTATACTCAATCTTGTTCATCACCGCATTGGTGCGTAATTGCATGAAACTCTTTGGAAGAGATTCTAGGATGAACGAGACCTGACTTTGCTCGTCAATGACCGCTCCGTTCATCTCAGCCACGTTGAAGTGGACAATCATATCGATAACGTGTTCTCTCACCGACGATCCCTCCTTCATACGGGAGTTATAAACGTATTTGAGGGATTCATGCCGAATCTGTCCAGACGGTTGTCCAAACATATCCTACAAAGAACTCATGATCTCATGAGCTGAGACCATGCCCTCGTGATTTTTGGCTAGAACTTCAGAAACACTAGCCAAAATGTAGACCTTGGCCTTATCATTGGCCTTGATCCAGCGGTCGTACGCCTCCTTAACAGATTGAGGAGCGTTTCGAGCAGGGACCTGAGGACATTCTTCAGTCAGTACAAACCGTAGGTCGTCAACAACAAGAATCGTATTCAAGTTGGACTTCCACGTAGTAAAATTTTCACCAGTTAAACGATCGCTTTTTAGTAAGGTTATTATCGAGGACGACATGCTGAAAATCCAAAAATAGTTCTAATTAGTTAAGCCTTTTAAACCATTATAAAACCAATCAAATTTAGCAAAATTTTTAAAGAACCCTAATGTTTAAACTAAACTCAATGTTTAAATTAAACCTTTAATTTTGCCACGATATTTCAAGGGTTTAGAACAAAAGTCTCCGTCGGGCGGTCAGTCATTCCTCCTCTGAATTGAGACTTTCTCAGCTAATTCTCACGACCAGAACATCTCACGTCCCAATGGTCCTTAGCTACCGTTTGTTTGGTCAAGGACTTGTAACTAGCTTAACTAATCCCATAAATGTGACCCTACCATTTTCAGATCCAATAGGTCCGAGCCAACAGGCTACTATTAAGAAACAACAATCATAGCAAATTACCTAAGAGACCTCATCCATTTCTCGAGTTCATGCGGTGTTCCGATCCCTATAGTCGGGCCCTCCGTAGGGTTTGGCTGTCCAGACAACCTAGCAAAGCGGACTATAGAAATCTCACTGTGCGACCTAATGGAGGAGACCGTAGGATACGTTGACACGCGTCCTGCTCCCATTAACTATGGATACTTCCCTCATTCACCTTGGTATTGAACCATGCAAACACTTACTGTAGGGGGACGCCCTATTGACGCCACACAGCCGAGCATGGAACTCACGATGTGAACTCTTGAGGACGTGAGAGTAAACTTGATGCAAACATCTAGTTTTCTCCCACTGAAGCTCCTAAGGTTAGGGTGTAGGGTTAACTTAGTCAGATTCTGGCTAAAAGAATCTATGCAAGTCTATGCCTATTATAACTAGGTCTTTTAACCTTATGTCTAGGTGAATAAACATTTTAATTACCTAGAGATAAAATAGAAATAAGGTTAATTTAACTCAAGTTATGGATTAGTTCCTAGGTAGGAGGTGTTCCGTTAACTGTCAGCTTAAGTACCCCCAACCTTAGACAGAACTTCACCAGTAGAGTTCCTTATAAACAAAGTCCTAATGTTCTACTATATTTTAAACTATTTAAAATACTACGTAAGACTAATTTCTAATCCTATTAGAAATTAAAACTTAGGTCTAAATTAATTTTAAATAATTTAAAACTAATTTAAATTTTAATCCAAGTTCCTATGTTTGCATGCATTTCTTTATTATAGGTTATGGTTTCTAAAACCCCTTTAATTTATAACTTTTATAAATATAATAATTAACCTATGATAAAGAAACTATATTATAAAACCATTGTTGGAATTATAAATAAAATAAATATTCAACTAATTGAATAATTAAATTACTTAAAATAAAATAACATTTATTTTAAACTAAGTAATTTCATGCTCCATGCAGTTATATTTTCCATATAATCTAATTATAACAATTATAATTCATTACTCATGAAAAATAAATTAATCATGCATCTTAACCATATTCATATAACAATTATACAAATAAAATGCATGAACATGCTTATCCTAAGGTGGAAATAATCTAAATGACATTCATAGAGACATATAGCTGTAAAACCAGAATAATTTGGCCCCTAAAGTGCAAAAAAATAAAATTACATTAATTTTATTACATAAAACCGGTCCAAAACGCCTTGAATCAGGCTTGAATCACTCGAACCGGACCGAAAATAAACTAAACCGCTGAACCGGTCTGCAGCTGCTGGAATGCCATCACGGCGTTGCAACGCTCGCTTCGTCCGCGCGCGCGCCTTCTATCGGGGTGGCGTTGCAACGTTGAGGGGCGGCGTTGCAACGCCGCTGACCCCTGGAGCTCCCGCGTCGATAGGGAGTCTGGCGTTGCGACGCCGTTCCTCAGCGTTGCAACGCTGCTGTTTTGGCATTGGCCTTTCTTCTTCGAACACAACAACATCAATCAACAAATTCTCCTTCGATTCTCAACCGAATTGCATGAAACCGGTCCCGAACGACTCTTAACTCGCATACAGACTCGATAAAGCCCTTAATTGCCCAAAACGTAGGGGCCTTTACACTTAAATTGATCAAATCAAAAGTAAACTATGACCAAAATATTCCTAAACTAGTTTTACAGCAAACCAAATGCAAATTCCCAACAAATCAATGCAATTTTGCTTCAAACAAAACAAAACAAGCATTGCTCTAATACCAATTGATGAAGATCTGATCTTCTTGGGCAGCGGTAACGAATTTGGATTCGTAATTTGCAAGTTTGTTTTGGTTGAAATGCAAAAATCCATACATTGATAAAACAGAGCAAGCATGGAAATTCTAATCTAATTAGACATGGACAATTGCATACAAACATACTTAAGTTTAACAATTAAACTAAAAGGAATAGAAGTATTACCTTTGTTGATTTCCACACGAAACATCAACTCCTTGCTCCACGAGATTTCAGCAACTAAGGAACTTCTCTGATTCTCTTCTTCTACAGAACATGATACTACCAACAGAGAGCACCTTCTATATCTCTGAGTGCTTAGACCTCTCCTTTGTGGGAAGGATTCCAACAATTGGAAGATTTTGAGAATCAGAGAGATCAAAGAATTTTTTCTACTTTTGTCAATTTGATCGATCGTTCATACTTCATCGATTTGCTTCACCTCTAACAATTAGAGAAGAAACATGTAAGAGGAATCAACTTCCCCCACTCCCTATCGATGAGGAGTTGGAGGGAAGTGGGAACATGTCCTCCTAACACGTTCCCATAAATTTAACAATTAAATTAATAAAATTGATTAATCTAATTAATCATTAATTAAATCATATTTAATTAATTAAATATCGTATATTTAATTTAGATTAAATCACATCTAATCATTTATCCCCTTATCCTATAGTTTTAATGCACATCTAATGCACATTAAATTTAACCTATAGTTTTCAAATATGAATCACATTCATATTTGAATTTAATATTTGAACTCTTTCAAATATTTAATTCCCTCACATAATTTAATAATCATATTCACATTAAATTTATAATATATAGTTCCAAAACTATATATTATATTGTATCAATATACATTAAGTTTATTCCCTTATGAATTTGAACATTTCAAATTCAAATGATCTAAGAACCCTTTACGAGCTAGAAGGTGGACATAATGGACCTACAGATCAGAAGCTCCAACGATATAAGATTGCTCGGTCAATCTCATTAACCTCCCAATCAACATTCGTTAACTGCGGGAACACTCCACTAAAGTTCCACAGCTGCACTCTTCTCACTGCAGATATATTTCTGTGTCCACGGATATTGACCAATAACAGCAAGTCAATCCTTCACGAATGTTCGTAACACCAGCTGGGTCAAATTACTGTTTTACCCCTAATTTACATCTTGTGCCTTAAGTACCAATGCTCATCTAATGAACAATTTGTTTGTGTTCCTACCAACAAACAGAGTCACTCTCGGGCCAATGAGAGGGTCGGGCCCTTTGTTCAAGTATCGGAGACACCACTTAAGGAAACATTCCTCTACTTACCCTAGTAGGCGGGAAGGAGTGAATTCCATCTTGTTAAGTTAAGTTCCCAGCCGCTCACTCGGTCTTGTCCCCAAGAGGGTAGGCATATTGAGTCGGCGAATCTGGCCATTCTCACCTATACAAGTCAAAGGACAATCCCTCGCGAACAGGAGTTCGTAACCTGCTTAGGATTGAGATAAAGTTGTCTAGGTCATCCTAGTGAAATAGAAACCTAACTAGTCAACGGAGTTACAACTAGAGGTTACTATTTCGTGGTCCGGTCTTATGTAATCTCTTTACATAGGATATCCCCACTCACATGTCATCTACACGAACACGTTAGGATCATAGTGTTTGTATCAAATACAAAGTGGGTCACATCCATAGTTTTACCAGGGTAAGGTACCCAAACCTTATCCCCTAACTATAGGCCCTTTAGGTTGTATCTCGAACTGAGATCCTTTATATGTACACTACATTCAGTTAAAGATTCATTTAAAGTCCTTGGATGTTTAGTTTATTGGATTTAGGGTTTAGATAAAGGCAAACTCGTAGATAACGAACAATAACTCTTTATTGATAAGAACACTTTATTACATAAATTAGAACATAATTACAAACTACGAGTTTTAGGGCACAAACCCCAACAAGAAATCTATCGCTATCATTGATAGACTTTTATTTGTGTTGTTTTTATCTCTTCTAATTAGAGTCTATCAGTGATAGGAGTATATCCCTATCACTAATAGACTTATAAGTTATATATGTGTTGTTTATCTGTTTTGATTGGAGTCTATCAGTGATAGAAGTCTATCACTATCACCGATAGACTTTTATTTATATTATTTATTTTTTCTTATTGAAGTCTATCTGTGATAGAAGTCTATCACTATCGCTGCTAGATTTCATGTTTGGTATTGATTATCTGTGTTGATTGAAGTCTATCAGTGATAGAAGTTTATCACTATCACTGATAGACTTCTTAATTGGTATTGTCTATCTATGTTGATTGAAGTTTATCTCTCTCACTAATTAACTTCTTGTTTGGTGACCGATAGACTTCTTACTTGGTGTTGTTTATCAATGTTCAATGTTGATTGAAGTCTATTAGTGATAGAAACCTATGATATAAACCTATCACTATCACTGTTAGACTTCTTGTTTGGTATTGCTTATTTGTGTTGATTGTAATCTATCAATGATAAAAGAATCTCACTATCACTATCACTGATAGGTTTCTTGTCTGTTGTTGTGTATCTGTGTTTATTAAAGTCTATCAGTGATAGAAGTCTATTACTTTCACCGATAGACTTCTTGTTTGGTATTGTTTATCTGTGATGATTGAAGTTTATCAGTGATAGAAGACTATCACTATAACTGATAAATTTCTTGTTTCGTGTTGTTTATCAGTGTTGATTGAAGTCTATCACTAACACTGATAGACCTCTTGTTTGTTCTTTGTTTATTGGTATTTATTGAAGTCTATCCTTATCACTAATAGACTTCTTGCTTGGTGTATTTTATCAGTATTGATTGAAGTCTATCAGTGATAAAAGTCTATCATTATCACTGATAGACTTCATGTTTGTTGTTGTTTATTTGTGTTTATTGAAGTCTATCATTATCATTGACAGACTTCTTGTGTAACACCTCCCGTTTTCAGATTCGACTAATTTCGTCTTTTGGAGTGTTTTTAGAATTAAATGACTAAATTGAGATAGATGAATTTTTGGATTATCGGATAAAACTTATTTCAAAGTCCAAAATTCAATAATTTAGAAACTTGACAAGTGTTAAATTGAAGATTTAAAGATTAAACCCAAAATTTTTTCATTAAAGATTAATAATTTTTGTTCAAATGTAAACGTGTTTTTTAATGACACATTCTATCAAATTATATTTTTCAGTTAATATCTCATCCTTTTATTTTGTTTCTTTCTCTATCACCATTTGATGATTTTTTATTAATATATCAGCGACAAAATTGTTATAAGTTTTAATCTCTCGCGACCTATAACATCTAGTACAATAACATTTTTTTTTTGTTAATTGCAATTTTCAAGAAGATTTAAGTAATGTTATGATCATAAAATTTCTAAACTGCATAAAAAGTTAGAATGGAAAAATATGTGTACGAAGGAAATGCAGAAGGGCATATGTTGAAAGAGGAGAAGGAGAAGAAGAAGGCAAAGAAAATTAAAAGAAAATAAAAAATGTATAAAAAAAAATCCATCTGAGAGTGTTTGGAGACATTAAGAAAATCACATCATTTGTGTGATCATTTTTTTCACTCTCATATGCAACTATAAGGGTAAAAAGGGAATAACAAATCTTTATTTTAAAGATTTTCTATATTTGCAAATCCTTTTATAAGTTGTTATATTTGCAAATAATTTACTCTAATTTGCTACCCAATAAAATTACTCTTTTATATAATTATTATTTTATAATATAATATTTTTATATTTTATAATATATTATATTATACATATTTTAATTTAACAAAAGTAAATTAAGTTTATAAACATGAAATGCTATATTTATTAAGATTTTATCTTTGTTTAATACAATTCTGCATTTTAAAATTTCAAATTCAGAATTTGGATACAATGAAAACATAAAAATGTTGTTTTCATAATTTATACTATTTGGATCATAGAATCCAAAAGCAGCTTCAAAAACAGTTCATTAAATGTGTATTCACTGAATTCAGTGAATCTAAAAACATAAAACAGAATCTGGATTGCCTACCAAATAAGCCATTAAAACTTCAAGAAATAAAGATGATTTCTCTCGTTCCTCATACCCACGACACATGCTTTCTTTTTCAAGAAGAGTTCAAGGAGATTCATCCATGAGTGAAGCCGAGATGATACATTAATATTTGAAAGTTCAAAAAGAAAGTAAAACTAGAGGAGAAGAAGAACAAAAGTAGAGAAATAAATAAAACTAAAAAAAACAGAAGTCGTAGTTGAAGAAAAAAAAGCTTCAATCTCCTTTTTTTCTCTCCTTACGGCTGCCCATTCTTCTCCCATTTATAGGGTTTCATTAAGGTTTCATTTTATCCAAAAATCAAGCTTAAACTCCCCCAAATCACGGAATGACGAATAGATTTTGGAATTAATTCTTTCCTTTTTGCATGGTCTGCTTAGAAATGCAATTTCCCTAATTATGCATTGTTTCCAAGTTTGCAAGTTGCATTGAATTTTGCCTGAAAACTTTGTTTTTTCCATTCCTACACAAAACAAAGTTATTGATGTGTTTTCATACTAATTACTTTTATTCTTCTTTCTTTCCCGACTTCATGATATTTTTACTTATTTTCCAACAATCTAAAGATTGAACGAGAATATTTTAAGTATTTGGACATTAAATAAGCCTTAATACTAAGGTTTATCAGCAGCATCATGAAGGGAATGGATTTCTTGCAGCGGAAGACGTTGTGAAACGTTGTTGATTCATTGTGAAACGTATTTTTTAAAATCGAAAGTATCGCATACAATCTAGGTTAAACATGCATAAAAATGAGAAGAAAACAGTAGGTAATATGCTACTAACCTCTTGAAGAACTCTTGTTCAACGTTTTCTCCTCCGGTCATGAACTCTCTCGAACCAACGATCTCAACGATCTCGTTCCTCGAACCGAACAACAATGACACCTCCAAAAGATCTTCTCGGTTGTTCTCGGTAGGTTGAGGGAGAGTTGTGGGACTCCCTTTGGTTTTGGAGTTTGGAGAGGAAATGTGTGAATTGAGAGATTTTTTAGAGAGTATGCCTTTTGCTCTTGGAAGCGAAATCCAAAAAAATGAATTCTTGTCTTATGAGATGCCTTTGAATGCATCAATTTATAATGGTATGTGGTGGAGTTAAAATCTCCACTAATTCACCATTTTACCACAACTATATGATATGTACATCATATTTACATATCACAATAATATAAGGTATCTCATACCTGAAGGGAATTGAATCCCGTGCGGAAGCGAATAATCGCCTTTGCTCTTAATCGTGTGACATAAAAACTCTCAAAAACAGTAAATCTAGGCTAAGCATACTAATTTCAAAGCATAAATGGTTTAGAAGATTACCTTTGAAGACTGATTCTTCAAGTAGTTGCTCGTCGTCTACGAGCTCTTCTTCTCTACGAACGATTACTCGAACACCACCAAAAGGATTTCACAGTTGTTCTCTAGGAGAGGGAGAGATGTGGGATCTCCTTTGAGGAATTAGGGAAATATGAGAGAATTTGAGAGAGAAGTTTAGTTTGCTAGATTTCAAAAATTTAGCAAATGCTTCAAGTGTTCAAAAAAGATGCTTTTATAGGCAATGTGGGTGGAGACAAATTATCTACCCATTTTGCCACTAACTCCACATATTATGCATAGATGCATAATATAAGGTGTCAAACACCTTATTATATGAATCATATTCACATAATGTGGAGAAATTCGATTTAAATAAATCCAATTTCATCTCTCCAAAATTCTACCATTAGTTGTGTCCTAATTTCATAATTAGACACAATTAAGTTCAATATGAATCATATTCACATTGAACTATATATTATATCAATCATATCACATATAATTGACATAATCCCTAATTTGAACATTTCAAATTCATTCCAAAACTTTATACCCTCTATAAATTCCATGTTGAGCCAACCGAGGGACCTAATGGACCTCTAGATCATGAGCTCCAACGATACGAGATTAACTAATCAAACTCATTGATCCCGTCAATCAACATTCGTTAACTACGAGTCACTCCACTAAAGACTCGTAGTTGCACCCTCCTCACTATAGGACAAGTTGTGTCCATTGATATAACCAATGCCTGTGAATCAACCATTCACAGGTCGTTCGTAGTCACAGCTGGGTCAAGTTACCGTTTTACCCCTGTGACTACTTCTTGCACCTTAAGCACCACTGATCCTTTAAAGAACAAGAAATTTATGGTCTGGCCATAAACATTATCCCTCTCTGGCCAGCAAGAGGGAAGGGCCCCGTTGTTCAAGACCTGGATTTATCTCTTAAGGGAACAACCTATCTAGTTACCCTAGAACGGGAATGATTGAATTCCTTCTTGCGAAGTTGAGTCCCCAGCTCCCTATAAGGTTTCATCCCTGAGAAGGTAGGCATATTGAGTCGACAACTCTGGCCACTTTCAAGGACAATCCCCGACAGACAGGAGTTCGCAACTCGCTCAGGATTCACGTTGAATCACTATTAGTCATCGTTTGAATTATTAGCTCTAACCTATCAACGATGTTACTGGATTAGTCTAACAATTTTTGGTCCACTCTTGTACAAACTCTTTGCACAGGATCCCCCCACTCGCATGTCAACTACATGAACGAGCTGGATCGCCTCATTTGTATCAAATACAAAGTGGGTCGCATCCATAGTGTTAACATTGATGGAGATTTGATCTCCTTGAGCAGCGGAAACGTGATTGGGATCGTTAATGTGCTTGATTGTTTTGCTAAAAACAAAAACTAGTACATTGACCAAAAAAAATACAGAACAAGCATATAATCAACTCTAATCTAATTAGGCATGGATTAAATGCATACAAACATACATGGAGTTTAACTATTAAACTAAAGAATGGAAATGAAATTATTACCTTTGTAGACTCACAACAACTCCTTGCTCCAAGCAATTTACAGTAACACAACAAGCTTTAGCTTCTCTGTTTTACAGAACACCACCAAAAGAATAAACCTTCTATCCTCTGAGTGCTTAGATCTTTCCTTTGTGGGAAGGGTTCCAACAGTTGGAAGAACTTTTGGGAATTCTAGAATTGAGAGAGAGTGAGAGAGCAATTCACCAATTGCTTCAACCGTATCGTTGATCGATCACTAGCAATACACACCCCTTCTCCCTGTTAAGCTATCGATAGGGAGAAGGAAGGGGATAGTGGGAACGTATCTGGATGACACATTCCCTTATTTTATTATTAAAATAATAATAATAATGATAAATAATTAAATCAAATTTAATTATTAATTTAAATAATACAAATTAAATATCATATATTTAATTTGGATTAAATCTCATTTAATCATATCACCCCTTTAACCTATAGTTTTAATGTATATCCAGTGCACATTAAATTTTAATCTATAGTTTTCAAATGTGAATCACATTCACATTTAATATAATATTTGAACTCTTTCAAATATTCAGTTCTCTAATAAAATTTAATATGAATCATATTCACATTAAATTTATAATATATAGTTCCAAAACTATATATTATATCGTATCAATATACATTAAATATATTCCCTAATAAATTTGAATATTTCAAATTCAAATGATCTAAGAACCCTTTACGAGCTAGAAGGTGGACCTAATGGACCTACAGATCAGAAGCTCCAACGATGCGAGATTGCTCGGTTAATCTCATTAACCTCCCAATCAACATTCGTTAACTGCGGGAACACTCCACTAAAGTCCGACAGCTGCACTCTTCTCATTGCAGATATATTTCTGTGTCCATGGATATTGACCAATAACAGCAAGTCAATCCTTCACGAATGCTCGTAACACCAGCTGGGTCAAGTTACCGTTTTACCCTTGGGTTACATCTTGTGCCTTAAGTACAAGTGTTCCTTTAATGAACAATTTGTTTGTGGTCCTACCAACAAACAAAGTCCCTCTCGGTCTAATGAGAGGGTCGGGACCTTTGTTCAAGTCCCGGAGACACCACTTAAGGGAACATTCCTCTACTTAACCTAGTAGGCGAGAAGGAGTGAATTCCGTCTTGGTAAGTTAAGTTCCCAGCAGCTCACTCGGTCTTGTCCCCAAGAAGGTAGGCATATTGAGTTGGCGAATCTGGCCACTTTCACCCATACTAATCAAAGGACAATCCCTCGCAAACAGGAGTTCGTAGCCTGCTTAGTATTGAGATCAAGTTGCCTAAGTCATCCTAGTGAAATAAAAACCTGACTAGTCAACGAAGTTACAGCTAGAGGTTACTATTTCGTGGTCCGGTCTTATGTAATCTCATTACATAGGATATCCCCACTCACATGTCATCTACACGAACACGTTAGGATCACAGTGTTTGTATCAAATATAAAGTGGGACACATCCATAGTTTTACCAGGGTAAGGTACCCAAACCTTATCCCCTAACTATAGACCCTTTAGGCTGTATCTCGAACTGAGATCGTTTTTATGTACATTACATTCAGTTAAAGATTCATTTAACAGCCTTGGATGTTTAGTTTATTGGATTTAGGGTTTAAATGAGGGCAAACTCGCAGATAACGAACAATAATACTTTATTGAAATAATAACACTTTATTGAAATAATAACACTTTATTACAGTAATTAGAACATAATTACAAACTACGAGTTTTAGGGCACAAATCCCAACAAGGTTACCGACCTAATCCATCTACTATAGACCATTCGGGACACAATTTAGAATGTGACCCTAGAGCTTAGTTTATTGAATTTAAGTTTGTAATTGCGAGAATACAAGTTTGAAGGAAAAATAACAACTTTATTCATTTCCTCAAATAATTACAAATACACGAGTTTAGGGCATAAATCCAATTAATACCTTATTATACAAATCTCATTTTCATAATTGTGAAATTTTAAATTGAATCACATTCAATTTAAGTTCTCTCAATTCAATTTCTCCAATTTAGCACTAATTAATCAATTAGGCTATACTATAGTTTATTATGAATCTCATTCACATTAAACTATATATTAAGTCAACTATATCTGTAATGCCCTAGAATTTTCTAAATACCCTTAAGTCGTGCCTTGGGCTTAATTTAGTGAGAATTAGTTAAGTTGGACCTTTAAAATAGATAAATGGATTTAGTATTCTTGTGCAAGTTAAAGAAACTAGGTAAATAAAGGTTTTAATTAAGGTTTGGGGCATTTTTGTAGTTAGAAGGTAAAAGAAGGGCATTTTGGTAATTCTATCTAAAAAGAAGGAATTAGGGTTACCTTTTAGAAGGGCACGTTGCACGAGGGTCTTCTTCTTCCTCATCCTTTCACTCCAAGCCGTGTGATATCAGATCCACCGAAAACCCAACCTCGCCGGCGAGCTACGTCTACGGTCCCCGTCCTCGAGATCTCGTCGCCGGTGCCCCTTAAGCTTGAAGTTCCCCTCGCCGTCACGCCGTCATTCGAGACGAGTCCCACCGTCGTCAACACCAGATCAGTCGGCAAGTCGAGCTTGGTTCCGCTACAACCTCCGTCTGCCACACGTCCAGATCCGAGATGGAATTGTTGCAGTCGCGCCGTGGGGAGTTGCCGGAGTTAAGTCGCGCGGGGCGGTTGCACGGTCGAATGCCTGAAGCCGTCGGATTCATTCAAACTGCACGCCGCGATCGATGTGAGCCAAACCGTCCTTGGTTCAGCCGGTTCGCTGCCTTCCTAATCGGTTTTCAGAGAGAGGAGACCGGTTTTGAATAGATCGGCTCACGAGCTTCACGGATCTGACCTCCACGCGCCAAGACGCGCCTCCATACACGCCGCCACACTCCGGCCACGCGCCGCCGTGCTCCGGCCACGCGCCGCCGTGCTCCAGATCTGACAAATTGCCTCCGTTTCGTTTCCGAGTCCGTTTCAAGTTATTGTTAGTGGTAATCCGACCTAGTTATTGTTGAACTTTAATTATAAGCTTCTTTAAGTAAGAATTAGTCATGAATCTTATTTATGGTATAGGAGAGTATGAAATTTGAGTGTCGAGTTGAACGTGAAAGAAAAGACAAGATGTTAGGAGCTCTTGGAGATCCTTGATCGAAACCCAAGGTAAGGGATTTTTCTATAAATTATTTTAAAAGGGAAGTGAATATGTTTCCAAAAGTATTAGTTTAAAAAGAACGGATTTCAAGATTTATCTAAAGACAGAATTTAGAAAAGTATTTCACTCTTTAACTGGAGGTGAATCCAAAAGATTTAAGGGTTGAGAGGGCCCAAACTGAAATGATTTCAAAGTATTTGGAATGAATTTTGATACAGTCATGTATAGTTATGTAATCTGAGATCTTTCATGTCGGTCACTGTGTTGGATATATATACGTATTTTAATTGCAAACGTATTTATGATTTATGATTGAAAGTCATGCTATGATTTATGATTTATATGATTGTTGCATCATTATGAATGCATAGATATATCTGATTGAATAATGAGACCTCATGCATATTGTATGTATATGAACATGTCATGTAGGTGTGGCAATTGGTCTCCACGAGAACTTATGCATGGTAAAACATGCATCGAGAGACCTATGGGTCAATATTACAGGGTCCATGAGGGACTCAAACCTGAGGGTGCATGAGGACTCAAACTTATAGGGGTGCAGTGAGGGACTCAAACCTACAGGGTCCATGAGGGACTCAAACTTATAAAGGGTCCATGAGGGACTCAAAATGAAAAGACTCTCGGTAGATTCAATTGACCACGCGTAGCCAAAGAGAAAAAGTCATGATTTTATGAAAGAAAGTTTTAGGTCCCATTACAGAAAGCTTTATGATTTTAAAAGTCACGAATAATAGTCATGTTTAAAAAGTCGATTTGAAGGAAAATCATATGCATGTGTTTGCATTTCCAGACCCCACTTACTGGGTATTTTATAATACTCACCCCTCTACCTTTGTTGTGTTTTCTCTGTTTTAAAATGTTTTCGTGTAAAGTCGAGAGCATACCCATGAGTGGCATGGATGCGCTATGAAAGCCATGGGAACTGAAGTCATGAATTCCCCATCCATGATTTAGAAAGAATTTTAAATGATTATTGTTTTCCGCTTATGTAGTACAGAGTTTTGAAACTAGAGGCCGAACTTAATTATGTTTCTTGTAAACGTTTTTTGTATTTCTATGGGATCCCAAATATAATTGATTTTTATTTATCAACTTTTACTTATTTTAAAGTCAGTTAAGGCCTCGAATGCATGCATGAGTAGTAATGTCCCTAGAAATTTATGTTATAAAAAGTAGGGGCGTTATAATATCAGATATAAATGACATAAATACCAAAATAATGAATTTGAACACTTTAAATCCACACCAAACTGTAAATCCTCAATTTGTCCAGTTTGAGCTAACCGAGGGACCTAATGGACCTACAGATGACGAGCTCCAATGATTCGAGATTAACCGGTCAAACTTTTTGACCCAGTTAACCAACATTCATTAGCTACGGTAACACTCCACTAAAACCCGTAGCTTCACTCCCATCACTGTAGGACAAGTTGTGTCCATCAATATAACCAATGCCCGTGAGTCGACTCTTTACAGGTTGTTCGTAGCCACAACTGGGTAAAATTACCGTATTACCCTTTGTCTACCTCTTGCTCCTTAAGTCCCACTGCTCCTCTAATGAACAACATTGTTGCATGGTTCGACCATAAACAACAACCTTCTTGTGCCAATGAGAGAGTGGCGCCCCGTCGTTCAAGCCCTAAAGACAACACTTAAGAGAACAACCCCTCTAGTTTCCCTAATTCAAGAACGAGTGAATTCCATCTTGCATAGTTAAGTTCCCAGCTCCCCACGTGGTCCTGTCCCCAAGAAGGTAGGCATATTGGGCGAGCAACTGTGGCCACCCTAACTTGTACTAGTCAAATGACAGACTCCTGCAGACAGGAGTCCGTAACATGCTCAGGATTAAGGACAAGTCAGTGATGGTCATCTACGAAGTTATTAGTCCTATACTGTTAACGGTGTTACATCAGTAGGTCTATTAATTTACGGTCTGGTCTTGTACAATTTCATTGCACAGGATGCCCCCACTCGCATGTCAACCACATGAAGGAGCTGGATCACCTCGTTTGTATCTAATGCAAAACGGGTCGCATCCAAAGTGTAACCAAGATAAGGTTTCCAACCCTATCCATATACTGTAGATCGTTCGGGTCATTAACTCGAACATGATCCTCCCCGTGTGTCCACTACACACCGTTCAAGTTCTAGTTCTCTCAAAGGGTATAACCCTGGAGCTTAGCTTATTGGATTAAGTTTATAAAATTGCGAGACACAATGTTTGAATAAATAACTTTTATTTATTTACAACAATAAATATTACAAACTATACGAGATTAGGGCATACACCCCAACACATCATTGTCACAAAAAAGAAGAGATGGGGAAGAAGAATCAACCTGCATCTCTTTTCATAGTTGTTTGATCTATATCATTTCACTAGTAAATTTGCAAGGGCTCGATATTCAGCTTCAACTGATGACCTCGAAACTATGGTTTGTTTCTTCGATTTCCAGGAAATGAGAGTGTCTCCAAGAAAGACACAAAAACCGGTTGTGGATTTTTAGAAGGGCATGACGTCCAATTGACATCACAACAACCATGCAACTAAAAATAAGATACAACTGGGAGAAAAATCTCGTTTCTAGGAGAACCTTTTAGATACTTCAACAACTAATGGGCTATATTCAAATGAGGTTGTCATGGTTTTGCCACATATTGGCTCAACTTATGAACCGTGAAGGTAATATCTGTTGGGTTTTATGCCCTAAAACTCGTAGTTTGTAAATAATGTTCTAATTATATAAATAAAGAGTTATTGTTCATTATTTACTATATTGCCTTAAATTAACCCTAAATCCAATAAACTAACATCCAAGGTTGTTATATGTCTCTTGAACTAATTGTAGTGTACATATAAGGATCTCAGTTCGAGTTACAACCTAAAGGGTCTATAGTAAAGGGATAAGGTTTGGGGATAAGGTTTGGGTACCTTACTCTAGTAATACTATGGATATGATCCACTTTGTATGTGATACAAACACAGTGATCCTAACGTGTTCGTGTAGACGACATGTGAGTGGGGATATCCTATATAATGAGATTGCATAAGACCGGACCGCAAATTAGTAACCACTAGATGTAACTGTTAACTAGTGAGGTTTCTAATTCAATAGGATGACTTAGGAAACTTAATCTCAATCCTGAACAGGTTACGAACTCCTGTTCGCGAGAGATTGTCCTTTGACTAGTATGAGTGAGAGTGGTCAGATTCGCCGACTCAATAAGCCTACCTTCTGGGAACAAGACCGAGCAGGCAGCTGGGGACTTAACCTAGCAAGATGAAATTCACTTCTTCCCACATATTAGGGTAAGTAGATGAAATGTTTCCTTAAGTGGTGTCTCCGGGACTTGAACAAAGGACCCGATCCTCTCATTTGCCCAAGAGGGACTTCTGTTTGTTGGTAGGACCACTAACATGTTGTTCATTAGAGGAGCACTGGGACTTAAGGTAAGAGATGTAACCCAGGGGTAAAATGGTAATTTGACCTAGCTGGTGTTATGGACATTCGTGAAGGATTGACTTGTTGTTATTGGTCAATTTCCGTCGACACAGAAACATATCTGTATTGAGTAGAGTGCAACTGCGGGACTTTAGTGGAGTGTTCCAACAGTTAACGAATGTTGATTAAGAGCTTAATGAGATTAACCAAATAATCTTGTATCGTTGGAGCTTCTGATCTGTAGGTCCATTAGGTCCACCTTCTAGCTCGTAAGGGTCTCTCTTAGATCATTTGAATTTGAAATGTTCAAATTCAATTAGGGAATAAACATGATGTATGGAGATACATTATAATATAAAGTTTTTATGTGCATTAGAACTTTATATTATAAATTTAATTTGAATATGATTCATATTAAATTATATGAGAGAATTAAATATTTGAAAGAGTTTAAATTGATGGAGATCTTATCCCCTTGAGCAGCGGAAATGTGTTTGGAATCGTAATTGCAAGTTCATTTTGGTTGAAATACAAAAACCAGTACATTGGTGTAAAAAACAGAGATAAGCATACATTCTAATTTAATTAGACATGGAATAATCATGCAAACATGCTTAAAAAAAATTAACTAAACTAAAAGGGAATTCGTAATTTACCTTTGTAGTTTTAGTCTCCCAGCAACACCTTACTTCAAAAGAATCCAACAACTCAGCAACATAGGAACACCAACCTTCCCTGTTTTTCCAACAGGAAGACCTCCTATTCTCTGGATGCTTTTGATAAATTCTTTTGTGGGAAGGAAACTAAAAATTGGAAGTAGGGATTTTCTTTTGAGAGAGAATTCATGAGAGAGCAATTTACAATTGCAACCAATGAATCGACCAATCCAACTTCTGTCCAACGAGAGGTTGAATTGGAGAGGAGAACTTCCCCACTCCCTATCGATAGGGAGGGAAGTGGGAAGAGGGGAACGTGTCCTCCTGACACGTTCCCAGTAATTAATTAATTAATTATGAAAATAATTAAATCAAATTTAATTAATGAATTAAATATCATATATTTAATTAATAATTAAGATCAAATCATATTTAATCTTTTTCTCCTCTAACCTATAGTCTTCATGCACATCTTATGCACATTAAATTATAACCTATAGTTTTCGAATATGAATCACATTCAAATTTGAATTTAATATTTGAACTCTTTCACATATTTAATTCTCTCATATAATTTAATATGAATCATATTCACATTAAATTTATAATATATAGCTCCAAAACTACATATTATATCGTATCTATATACATTAAGTTTATTCCCTTATGTATTTGAACATTTCAAATTCAAACGATCTAAGAACCCTTTACGAGCTAGAAGACAGACCTAATGAACCTACAGATCAGAAGCTCCAACGATACGAGATTACTCGGTTACTCTCATTAATCTCCTAATCAACATTCGTTAACTGTGGGAACACTTCACTAAAGTTTCGCAACTGCACTCTTCTCACTGCAGATATATTTCTATGTCCACGGATATTGACCAATAACAGCAAGTCAATCCTTCACGAATGCTCGTAACACCAGCTGGGTCAAATTACCGTTTTACCCCTGGGTTACATCTTGCACCTTAAGTACCAGTGCTCCTCTAATGAACAATTTGTTTGTTGTCCTACCAATAAACAGAGTCCCTCTCGGGCCAATGAGAAGGTCGTGCCCTTTGTTTAAGTCCCGGAGACACCACTTAAGGGAACATTCCTCTACTAATCCTAGTAGGCGGGAAGAAGTGAATTCCATCTTGCTAGGCTAAGTCCCCAGCTGCTCAATCGGTCTTGTCTCCAAGAAGGTAGGCATATTGAGTCGGCGAATCTGACCACTCTCACCCATACTAGTCAAAGGATAATCCTCGCAAACAGGAGTTCATAACCTGCTTAGGATTGAGATCAAGTTGCTTAGATCAACCTAGTGAAATAGAAACCTAACTAGTCAACGGAGTTACATCTAGTGGTTACTATTTCGCGATCCGGTCTTATGTAATCTCATTACATAGGATATCCTCACTCACATGTCATCTACACAAACACATTAGGATCAAAGTGTTTGTATCATATACAAAGTGGGCCACATCCATAGTTTTACCAGGGTAAGGTATCCAAACCTTATACCCTTACTATAGACCCTTTAGGCTGTATCTCGAACCAATATCCTTTATATGTACACTACATTCAGTTGAAGAACATGTTACAGCCTTGGATGTTTAGTTTATTCAATTTGGTGTTAAAATAATGGCAATATCGTAAATAACGAACAATAACACTTTATTGAAGTAATAACAGTTTATTACATTAATTAAAAAAAAAATACAAACTACGAGTTTTAGGGCACAAAGCCCAACAAACTCCCACTTGAACTAAAACTCTAGTGAGGTACATCATAATCTAAAACATTGATTACAGAGATACAAATACAATAAACTAGGACATCTATATACCCATTACATATCTCCCACTTGCCCTAGATTAGCCTATGTACATGTCTCGTAGACCTAGACTCACCAGATGACCCTTAAACACTTTAGCCGTGAGAGTCTTTGTAAACGGATCAACAATGTTGTGCTTGGAAGCGATCTTCGTGAGGTCACATCTCCTCGTTGCACTATTTCTTGTATCTGGTGATACTTGCTCACGATATGCTTACCTCGCTTATGGCTGCGAGGTTCCTTCGAATTGGCTATCGCACCACTGTTTTCACAGGATAAGGTGATGGAAAATTCTATATTTGGAACAACTTCCAAATTAGTAAGAAATTTCCTTCGCCAAACAACCTCTTTAGCTACTTCACAAACAGCGACATACTCAACCTCCATCGTGGAGTCAGCGATGCATCCCTGCTTGATGCTTCGCCATACTATAGCTCCTCCCTTAAGGGTGAAAACTGATCTCGATGTGGATTTCCTAGAATCCTTATCGTTTTGAAAATCAGAATCAGTGTATCCAGTAAGGATCAAATCCTTAATCCCATACACAAGCGTAGAGTCCCTCGTTCTCCTAAGATACTTGAGGATATTTTTAACTGTGGTCTAGTGATCTAACCCTGGATTGGATTGGTACCTACTGACTATTCCCACTGCATCACAAATGTCTGGCCTCGTGCACAAAATATCATACATTAAGCTACCTATTGCAGAGGCATAGGGAATACGTCTCATATCCTCAAATTCTTTTAGTATCTTAGGACACTGTTCCTTAGACAGATGAGCTCCATTCCTGAAGGGTAATAAGCACCTCTTGGACTTCTGCATCGAATATCGGGACAACATTTTGTCGATATAAGATGCTTGAGACAGAGCTAGCGTTCTATTCTTGCGATTCCTGAAAATCTGAATCCCAAGAACATATTGTGCCTCTCTCAAATCTTTCATTTGCAACGCTGCTGACCACCTGGGATTCCTTATCAATAGGGAAGCCTGGCGTTGCGACTCTGTTGCTCAGCGTTGCAACGCTGTTGCTTCGACAACAACTTTTTCCTTCAAACACAGTAGCTTTTAATGTCAAATTCTCCTTTGATACTCATCCAAATCGCACGAAACTGGTCTCGAACGACTCTTAACTCGATTACAGACTCGATTCTGCACTTAATTGCCCAAAAACACAAGGCCTTTACATTTAATTTGACCAAATCAAAAGAAAACTAAGGCAAAAAATTCCTAAATAGTTTTACAGCAAACCAAATGCAATTCTCACCTAATCCAATGCAATTTTGTTTCAACAAAAACAAGACAAACATCGCTCTGATACCAATTGATGGAGATCTTATCCCCTTGAGCAACGGAAATGTGTTTGGAATCATAATTGTAAGTTCATTTTGGTTGAAATACCAAAACCAGTACATTGGTTTAAAAAACAGAGATAAGCATACATTCTAATCTAATTAGACGTGGAATAATCATGCAAACATGTTGAAAAAAAAATTAACTAAACTAAAAGGAAATTCGTAATTTACCTTTGTAGTTTTAGTCTCCCAACAACACCTTGCTTCAAAAGAATCCAAAAACTCAGCAACACAGGAACACCAAACTTCTCTATTTTTCCAACAGGACACTACCAACAGGAAAACCTCCTATTCTCTGGATGATTTTGATCAATTTCTTTGTGGGAAGGAAACCAACAATTGGAAGTAGGGAATTTCTTTTGAGAGAGAATTCTTGAGAGACCAATTCACAATTGCAGCCAATGAATCGATCAATCCAACTTCTGTCCAACGAGAGGTTGAATTGGAGAGGAAAACTTCCCCACTCCCTATCGATAGGGAGGGAGGTGGGAAGAGGGGAACGTGTCCTCATGACACGTTTCCAGTAATTAATTAATTAATTAATTATGAAAATAATTAAATAAAATTTAATTAATTAATTAAATATCATATATTTAATTAATAATTAATATCAAATCATATTTAATCTTTTTCTCCTCTAACCTATAGTTTTAATGCACATCTTATGCACATTAAATTAAACCTATAGTTTTCAAATATGAATCACATTCACATTTGAATTTAATATTTGAAATCTTTCAAATATTTAATTCTCTCATATAATTTAATATGAATCATATTCACATTAAATTTATAATATATAATTCCAAAACTATATATTATATCGTATCAATATACATTAAATTTATTCCCTTATGAATTTGAACATTTCAAATTCAAACGATCTAAGAACCCTTTAGAGCTAGCAGGTGGACCTAATGGACCTACAGATCAGAAGCTCCAACGATGCGAGATTACTCGGTTAATCTCATTAACCTCCTAATCAACATTCGTTAATCTGCGGAACACTCCACTAAAATCCATAGCCGCACTCTTCTCCTTCACCGCAGATATATTTATGTGTCCACGGATATTGACCAATAACATCAAGTCAATCGTTAACGAATGTTCGTAACACCAACTGGGTCAAATTACCGTTTTACCCCTTGGTTACATCTTGTACCTTAAGTACTAGTGTTCCTCTAATGAACAATTTGTTTGTTGTCCTACCAACAAACAGAGTCCCTCTCGAGCCAATGAGAGGGTCGGGCCCTTTGTTCAAGTCCCGGAGACACCACTTAAAGGAACATTCCTCTACTTACCCTATTAGGCGGGAAATAGTGAATTCCATCTTGCTAGGCTAAGTCCCCAGCTGCTCACTCGGTCTTGTCCCCAAGAAGGTAGGCATATTGATTCGGCGAATCTGGCCACTCTCACCCATACTAGTCAAAGGACAATCCCTCGCAAACAAGAATACGTAACCTGCTCAGGATTGAGATCAAGTTGCCTAGGTCATCCTAGTGAAATAGAAACCTAACTAGTCAACGGAGTTACATCTAGTGGTTACTATTTCGCGGTCCGGTCATATGTAATCTCATTGCATAGGATATCCCCACTCACATGTCATCTACACGAATACATTAGGATCAAAGTGTTTGTATCATATACAAAGTGGGCCACATCCATAGTTTTACCAGGGTAAGGTACCCAAACCTTATCTCCTTACTATAGACCCTTTAGGTTGTATCTCGAACTGAGATCCTTTATATGTACACTACATTAAGTTAAAGATAAATTTTACAACCTTGGATGTTTAGTTTATTTGATTTGGGGTTAAAACAATGACAATATTGTAAATAACGAATAATAACACTTTATTGAAGTAATAACAATTTATTACATTAATTAGAACATAATTACTTACTACGAGTTTTAGGGCACAAAACCCAACACAAATGTTATTTAAATGTGAATGAGATTCATATTTAAAACTATAGGTTTATATTTAATGTGCATAAGATGTGCATTAAAACTAAAGGATAGTGGGAAGTTGATTAAATATGATTTAATCATATGTATATGTAACTCAAATATAAAATATTTGATTATTTGATTAAATGTTTTAATTAAATTTTATTTAATTAAATAAATTTATATATATAAATTTAATTAATTAATTTGATTAATTGGTTTTAAATTAATTAAAATAATAAATAAAAAAAGAGGGGAACGTGTCAAAGACACGTTCTCCCTTCCTCTCCCTTATCGATAAATAAACAGGGAGAGGAGGATCAGTTGAAACTGATCGATCATTGTAGGCAATTGGTGAATTGCTGTGAATTTTTTCTCAACCAAAAAAAAAAAAATACATTCTTCTTTCAATTGTTGGAATCCTTCCCACCAAGGAAAGGTCTAAGTAGAACTCAGAGGATAGAAGGTTTTCACTTGTGGTTGTGTCTTGTGATACAGAGGAGAATAATTTGGTTAAAGTTGTTGTACGATAGTGAAGCAAGGAGTTGTTGTGTGGACTACAAAGGTAATTCACTAATTTCTTTTAGTTTAATTTAGAAAAACAACATACTTAATCATGTTTAATCCATGCTTAATTTAGAATTGCTTATCTCTGTTAATTTGCCAATGTATGGGTTTTTAGAGTAAACCAAAACAATCAATCAAATACGATTTAACATCACGTTTTCGCTGCTCAAGGGGATTCGATTCCCTTCAATATCAAGCCGTGTGTGTTGGGTTTTATGCCCTAAAACTCGTAGTTTGTAAACTTGATTGCAATTTGAAATGTTCAAATTCACATAGAGAATCATTATAATGTATAGAGATACATTATAATATAAAGTTTTCATATTGATTAAAACTTTATAATATAAATTTAATTTTAGATATAATTCAAAATTAATTTAGGAGAGAATTATATATTCGAAGGAGTTCAAATATTATTTTAAAATGAATTGGGTTCATATTAAAATATCGATTTGATGAACATTAGATGTACATTAAAATTATAGCTTATGAGAGATTATAATTGGATATGATTCAATTATAAGGTCTAAATTAAATATATGATATTTAATTTAGCAATTACTTAATTACTTAATTAGTTTAATTTTTAATTAAATTTAATTGATTAGATTGAAACTATAGGTTATGTGAGAAATATTCATTTAAACATGATTTAAATGAATGAATAAATTAAATTTGATTTAATTAATTATTATTTTAATTAAATTAATAGTATATTTAATATTAAATATAATATTAAAATTTTAAAAAAATCGTGGGAATCAATCCCACGATTTGTTCCCTCACGATCCTCCCCTCTCTCTACTCTATCGATAAAAGAGAAAGGAGGATAATGAGGTTTCAGAACTGATTGATTCATGCTCTCTCAAACCTCTCCTAATTTCTCTCAATTTCAAGAAAAATTTCTCCACTCGAGTTACAATCCCACAATCGTAATCTCAGATTTCTTATCAAATTTAGAACTGAATTTCTGGATCATGTTGGAATTCTGATGTGTTTAGTGCTTATCGTTCTTTTTGCCAATGTACTGGTATTTTAGAAATCAGTATCGATATGATAAATCCAATTAGCTTATGCTACAAAAGGGTTTTTGAAACCAACAATGTGATGGTAAGGTAAAGCAATCAACCAACAAGTCTCCTATAAGTTGTTGGATCCTCAAGTAATACGCCTTGGTCTGCAACCAATTTTATACTTGAATCCATTGGCAGGGAAGATGGTTTTGAAGCTAAAAATCAGTGTCTTCAAGCAACTTAAGAGTATAGTTCTGATGTAGGATGAAATGTTGGTTAATTAGTATAGTTTAATTATTACTAGTTTAGTGTTAATTTAGATTAATTAGTATTAGGTCTTTTGTTGTAAGACTATAAATAGCCACTTGTGAGGATTGTAAGGGAGCTTTTTGAACTCTTTTGAGATGGATTTCCTTTGTTTAGCCATGGATTTGGATTGATTTATGAATTAGCTGTGTCAATTAATATTAGACCCTCAGACGAACCTCGATGTTCTCGTAAGGTACTGTGACGCCCGAGGAAAAAGGGTACATGAATGAACCGAGTCCACATCTGAATGAGAGGGATCCTGAGGATATGAAAGTATGGTGCCCGAGGAAGAGGGGTACATGAGAGTGACCATGAGGATATGAAAGTATAGCTGAGAAAGGCTTAAAAGAATTGATAGCTACTACCTATTCCAACAAGGTGCACCTTCCTTTTCGGTGGCTCAATCATAGGAACTCCACAGTTAAGCGTGCTTGGCTTGGAGCAATCCTATGTTGGGTGACCTCCTGGAAATTTTCCTAGGGAGCATGTGAGTGAGGACAAAGCATGCTGAAAGGACCCCGTGTTGGTTTGTGGAGATAGTGTCTTACTCTTACAAGCAGTCATGGATGATATAGTGACGCAGCCAGGTGGCAGGAGATCCCCATGTACAGCGATCGAAAAATTTCAAGCCACTCAAACAAAATTTACAGTGCATTCATTCCTCAACTCACTCTTTTCATCAATCACCATCCCACCATCTTTATGATTCCAAACAACCCAAACAAAAATTACAGAACATTTATTCGTCAACCACCCATCTTTATGGTTCATCAACCTATCATCTTCATTCTACATCCTGACATTCCAAACCATGCAAACTAAAAGGTTAGAAAACAACAGTTAATCAAAACTACACCCACCTACCTGACTTTATAGTCACCCACTTTCAAAAGATATGTAACAGATTAGATAGCAAATTGAGTGTAACGTTAGATGCTCTTAAAGAAGTTGCTTCCCATCTCGACACTCACACAAAATACAAGGTTAAAGAAGAAGATTATGATGGTGAAGATGAAGCAGAGGAAAGTTATGGAGAAGAAGACAATAACGATATTGAAGAAATTAAAGAGGAGAAGAAGAGAAAAAATCAGATCTCTAAACATCATTGGCGTCCTTGGATGATCGAAGAAATCAGAGACAAAATAGAAATACGAGAAGAAATCATAGTAGAAAAAGAAGGCAAAAAAATCATAAATGTTGGATTTGGAGAAGACAAAGTCGGTTTAGTAAAAAAAGTTGAAGAAATCAAAGACATTGGCATTATAATAGAGAAACTCAAGGAAGAAGAGGAAAATGAAGAAATCGTGACATTTTCTACTTCTTCTTCGTTTTCCATTGTTGCCACTATCACTTCAGTCGCATAGGAAAAGTCGGCGTCGATGATGGATGAGTTCGTTTTTGCCGTTGTGGAATCGCCGAACGTTGAAGCTTCAATGGAGGAAAATGAGAAGATAAGGTTGAAGGAGAAAGGTTGGTGGCGTCTTCTTGAAGATGAAGAAAAAAAAAAAAGAAAACAGAGGTTTGTTGGCGGTGTGGGTGTTGCTTCATGATGAAGAAGAAAGAAAAATAAGGGTGTGGTAAATTTAGAATTTGGTTCAACAACCCTAGATTTATGTATAACAACATTGGGCTCCTTAATGGGCCACATATCAACATTTGGTCTTTTTAATGGAGAATAAAAAACTCATTTTTGGTTCATTTTCAAGAGATTTCCATGGAGTATTATTCTCATTCCAATTTGGATTTGGAAAAATTTTACGTTCAGATTTTTCAATTAGAGTTTATCACACTCACAAGGATCGAGAAATTTTTTTTGTTATCACCTCGACTCGAGGACGAGTCATTTTTTTAAGTCGAGGTGAATTTGAGGTAGGATAAAATGTTAGATAATTAGTTTAGTTTAATTATTAGGAGTTTAGTGTTAATTTTTAAATTAATTAGCATTAGGTCTTTTTGTTGTAAGATTATAAATAGCCACTTGTGAGGATTGTAAGAGAGCTTTTTGAATGATATTTTGAATAGAACATTTGGTTCATTTGAGAGTTTTCTTTAGCCATGGATTTGGCTTGATTTATGAATTCATTGCGTCAAGTTCCTTTGACAAAGGAAAATTCCACTCTTGGACCGAGCAAGTTCTATTCCCAAAAAATATCGCAATTAACCTAAGTCTTTTAGCTTGAACATAGTGTTTAGATGAGCTTTTAATGTATCAACATCAGCTGTATAAGCTCCTGTGATGATAATATCATCCACATAAGCTAATATAGAGCAATAAAAGACTTACCGGATCCATGGGCAAATAGTGAATAGTCTTATTTAGACTGTTTAAACCCAAGGGATAATAAGGCACAAGAAAACTTATCAAACCATTGCCTTGAAACCTGTTTTAAGCCATATATCGACTTGTGTAGCTTGCACACTAAATTCTCCCCCTGAGGACATGAGCGGTTCTTATAGCCAAGATTGAGGTCATGTAAACTTCTTAAAAAACAATTTTCACGCCCCAGAACTCCAGTCACTCTTAAAATTGTGTTTGGATTATTTTAGTGCAAAATTAAAGTAATCAAGCCCTGAAATTCTTACTTTAGTTTATGTTTTGGAAAATTCAAGAGATTTTATGGGCATAACTATTTATGAGTTAATTGGGATTATTTAAATTGGGTTAAGGGCCTTTTGTAGTTAAGAGATAAAAGAGGGGCATTCTTGTAATTTACTAGAAAAGAAATTAGGGTTTCCATCTCCTCTTTTGTCTTATTATTGCACAGTTCCCAAGAAGCTAATTTCTTCTTCTTCATTCTCTCCAACCTCACGACCACCCAACCACTCCAGCCGCCGACCAGCTTGAGACCACCAGAACTCGACCACCGCCAGCCATCTTCAGACCGTCGTCTCCCGCCGTTAGATCGCCGTGAAGGGGCTCGCGCAGACGTCCAACTCCCTGACTCATCAGACCTCTTCTAAACAGGTCGTGGTTGTAGTCATCGACTCCACGCCGTTGCAACTGCAGGCAAGTAGCACCTGATGCATCCCCGGTCGATTGTCTCTACCTTGTCACCGTGTTGCTTGGAGTCGCTATGACGCCACTCAGTCATTGTCGAAGCAAATCCAGACGACCAGATCTACTGGTTCTTCGCCGGAGTTTGGACGCTGCAAGCTGAGAATGGGAAGAATCAAGTGAACCGTTTGCCTTGGTTCACCGATTCAGCCTCTTTGTTGGTCGGTTCTTTCGTTTTGGAAGCCGATTTTGAATAGATCAACTCATAAGCTTTGCAGATTGATGCGAAAATATCGAGTGCCCTAAACTAATGTAAATTAGAATAAGACTCGACACTTCTTCTACGACGTGCAAGTATACACTACGGTCGAGAGCGACAAAGTGATAAGTTAAAGTATCGATCCCACGATGACTAGCTAAACCTAAATGAATGAGTGTCCTAGCAATTTTTCCTTATTTTAGTGCAATGTATGAGTGTGCAAATTACTATTGTAAATAAATAAATTGATGTGATAAGTGTGCAAAGACAAGACTAGACTCAAGAAAATAACTAAATTTAAATGAGGGGAGAGGAGAATGCAAACAAGAGGGGAGATACAAGAGATGAGATTTTTAATGAAAAATAGGCTCAAGGTTAGAGTTCTAATTTTCAATTGGAATAAATTTTGAGTGATGCCTTGAATTTACCTACACATGCATTCAAATGATTCTTTCCAAAATCACTAAGTTTTAAAACCTACAATTTCCCAATTGTGATCTAAATTATGCTCATGATTTTAGGTTCTAGGTGGGTTAATTATCCCTAATCAACTCAATAATCCTAGAATGAAATTTTAGTTTTCTAATTCATTAGCTTTCCCAAGTTTGTGAATTATAGAGAAGTTAAAAAGGCCAATTTTAATTCTCATGCACCGTTAAATTTAATAAAATTTCATAAATTCAATCAATGGCATCAACCATAAATTTAATCCAAAATTACATTAAAACAACCTAACCCTTGCCTAAAGAAATTCAGTTCATGATGGAAATTAACTCATAAACTTCTAATTGATGCATGTTTTTATCCATCAAGGAATTCAAGAAAACAACCCAATGATGTTCACAAATTTATCATAAATCAGTCACAATTCTAGCCTAAAAACAGTCACGAATTCGGTCTAAAATAGTGAACAAAAATAGTCTTAAATATGTGTCCAATATCGGAAAAACAACATTAACAATTAGAGATTAGGAGAGGTAATGACACGAAGCAAAAGATACCACCAAAGACAGCAGACCATAGTAGCAGATTTTAGTTTTGCAGGTTCTGTGCGACAGTGATATCTCATCCACCGAAGCTCAGAACGACGATCCAACCGTTCCAAGTAAAGCCCTATGAGTCTTGAATAATCTGGCAAAGTTTCAGCACGATCCAACGGTTGAAACTCCGGCAAACGACAACTTTGTGAGCATCGTCTGTGAAAAACCGAACTGCTGTTGTCGCCCAATGTGACTGCGATATCTGACACAGGAAAGCTCGAAACCACGATCCAACCGTTCAAATGGGAGCTCTATGAGTCCTCAACAGGCTGACAAAGTTTTAGTAAAATCCAACGGTTGGATCGCCGGTAATCACAAATTTCGTGAATGACATCTCTGAAAATCGAACTGCACTCTCAATTTTGTTACAACAATGGCCTCTCGGTTTTGCTACAGCAATAACACCCTGAATCTTCAATTTTCCTCACTCGTTACGATTGCTACAGCAATGGAACCTTCACGATTTTCCTCTCCAATGCACACCTTTGCTGTAGCAATCGCCCGTTCTCTCTCGGTCTCTTCCTTTTTTTGCGACTACTCCTTCTCTCCCCTTTCACTTGTGAACCCTAGCCTCCTTATATAAAGATGGTGTTGCCCTAATTCCACAAATTACAAAAATGCCCTTAGGGACTCTTGTAATTTTTATAATCTCCTGCACACAAAAAAATATCAAATAAATATATGAAGTCAATTATAAATCAAAATAGGCAAGGATTTAAGAAAAATCTCAAATTTTGGTCTTTAATTAACTGTTAGCTTATTTTCCTAAATTTCTTAAATTAAAGCACAAAAACATCAAAATTAATTCTTTTTGCACCTAATGCTTAAATTCAAGATTTTAAAGCTAACACACATAATTTAGGTATAAAATAACATGAGGATCACTAAATTAAATGCAATTCAAGTGGATTAAACACTAAAATTCTAGTAAAATAACTCACTTATGGTGAGTTATCACAGATCTGGCCTCTACGCTCCGAGAGGCGCCACCACGCACCGCCGTCGGCCACTGCACGCGCCGCTGTTCGCCGGAACTCGCCGATTGCATCGGTTTCGTTCTCCGAGCCCATTTCAAGCCTCCGTTAGTGGTAATCCGTCCTAGTTATTGCCGAATTTTAAATATAAGTTTATTTATGTGATTTAACTAAGGGATTAATGAAATTGATTTAGGAAGCTCGAGTAGCGAACACGATTGAAAGGATTGCAGGATCAGAGATTTAATTATGGAATATCTTGGAACTAAGGCTAAGGTAAGGAATTTTCTACAAATTATTTTAAAAAGGAAGTAAATAGGCTTTCGAAAGATTTAATTTAAAAGAACGAATTCCCAAGATCTATCCTAAAGACAGAATTCAGAAAAGTATTTCATTCTGTAATTTGAGATGAATCCAAAAGATTTAAGGGTTTGAGAGGGCCCGAACAGAAACAATTTGAAAGTATTTGAAATGAATTTTGACACAGTCATGTATAGTTATGTATTCTGAAATTTTTCATGCCTGCCATTGTGTTGGATATAAACGTATTTTAATTGCAAACGTATTTATGGTTTATGATTGAAAGTCATGCTATGATTTATGATTTATATGATTGTTGCATCATTATGAATGTATATGTATATATGATTGGAGAATGGGACCTCATGCATATTGTATGTATATGAACATGTCATGTAGGCTGTAGCAATTGGTCTCCTGATATTCATGGTCAAACATGCATCAGAGACGTTATGGGTCAAAATTATAGGAGTCTGTGAGGGACTCAAATCTTATAGGGGTATGTGAGGGACTCAAATCTTATAGGGGTTTGTGAGGGACTCAAAATTTATAGGGGTCCGTGAGGGACTCAACATGAAAAGACTCAGGTAGATTCAATTGACCACGTATAGCCGAAGAGGAAAGTCATGGTTTTACGAAAGGAAGTTTTAGGTCCCACTACAGAAAGTCATGTTTGAAAGAAAGTCATGTTGCATGCGTTTGCATTTTCCGACCCCCACTTACTGGGTATTATTGTAATTCTCACTCCTTTACCTTTGTTTTGTTTTCTTCGTTTTAAAAATGTTTTCAGGTAAAGGGGAGGGCATACCAGGCGAGCGACAGAGATGCGCTACAGAAGCTATGGGAACCAAGTCAGAGTTTTCCGCATACATGTGTTAGAAAGTAATTTTAAATGATTATCATTTTCTGCTTATGTATTAAAAGGTTTGAAACTAGAGGCCGAACTTATTTATGTTTTTAAATGTTTTGTATTTTATGGGATCCCAAATTAAATTGAATTTAATTATCAAGCCTTATCCATTTAAACTCAGTTAGGGCCTCAAATGCATGCATGCTAGTAATGTCCCTAGGAAATGAGTCTTAGAAAAGTAGGGGTGTTATAGTTGGTATCAGAGTCCTAGGTTTGGGTTATGTAGATTTGCTTACATCGTAAGCACTAGTATCCCATGGCTAAGTAGCAACTCCCAGTTATCGCCAGGTATGCCTTTGAAATAAAGTTATGTTTTGTTTATGAAAAGAAAATTATGTATGTTTTATATGTAAAGTTATATGTGTATGAGATTTGAGCAAGATGTTTTTCTAAGCTATGAAAGAATGAAAATATATGTTTCTAACTGTTTGTTTACAGAAAGAACATGCATATATGTGAAGCTAAACATATATATGTTATGAAAGTGATGTGTTTCTGCGTTGAAAAAAAAATGCATGAGATTCCTACTGTTAGTGGTAGAAAAGAAAGAGCTGAGTCAAAAAGGGTCGATACTTAAAGGAAGTTTTGTAAATACGAGACATTTATGTGTTACTGAAGATAGACATGGTGTGGAGTTTCGAAAGTGATACCATAAGCGTAATGAACTTCATAGGGACAAGTATGAAAAATAAAAGAAAGTAGTTAGAGTTTTAGTTTGAGAACATAAGAGAATTGATGGTTTACACTTCAGAACCTTGTGCACATTTCGACAGTCACATGGTCACCTGTGTGTTCTAGCTTTTGGAATGTGTATAAGGAACCTCGCTACTAATTTCCACCTTTTCATCATGATATATATATAAATGACTTGGAAGAGTTAATTTGAGGTGATAACCTTGAATTCTTATGTGGTATAACGTTTCCTTTTCCCCAAGCAGAGGATTAAGTAAAGAGAGTTTGAGTAATAGAGAAAAGTTTGAATGAATCTCTCCTTTGTTGTGTGGAAGTCAAACTGAGGAACTCCTTGAAATTAGTGAAGTGTATGGTTGTACTGGTCGAGCGACCATTGGAACGGAATTGGAAGGTTCATTTAGTAAGGGTTAGGCTAATGGCTTCTTAAATGAATTTTGGAGAATTCGACATTAGAACCAAACTGGTATAAGGAGCTAAGAAAGTCCTCAGTTTAACAAAAAAAAAAAAGTCAAGTTTAAAGAAAGTAAGTATGAGGAACAATGTGTTAGTGTTAGATAAAATGAGTTGATCTTTTAAGGTTACCCTTAACACAAGAGATAGACGTAAGCATGAAGCTAAAGTGGAGAGTATTAGTAGTTTCTAATACTCCTTATAGAATGCTCCATTGGGGTTAAAAAAACTCAAGTTATAGGTACAAGACCTTTTATATAAGAGTTAATAGTAGCATAGCGCCCTAAGGAGTATTAGTGTTGTTCGTAAAGGAGAAAGGTGCTTCTTTATGTTTGTGCATCAGTTATAGGAAGTGGAAGGAAGTTGCTGCTAAGGATAAATATCTTCATCTTTGGATGAACGACCTATTCCACCAGCTACAAGGAGCACAGTGTTCCTTAAGATGAATATGAGGTCCAGATAGTGCCCGCTAAGAATAAGGGATAAGATATCATGAGACAACTTTCAAATTACATTATGGACATCATGAAGTTATAGAGATCTGAATAGAGCACCCACAGTGTTTATAGACTTGATGGATTTAGGGCTCAAGGAAATGCTAAAATATTGTTGTGATTAAGTTGTTGGAAATATTCTGGTTTAGTCCAAGACTAAGAAAGGGTAAAAAAAGCACTTTGAAAGGGTTGGCTCAGACAAAAAGAAGGAAGAGTAAGTCCCAAGTGGTGAAAGCAGTAGAAAGGTTACTAAGCAGTTAAGTTCCCCAAGTAAACTTTGTAAGATGAACATTGGGATATTTCCTTTTCCTCGAGAAGTTTAACGTTTGAATGTGCTAGACAAGAGGTTAGTAGCCTTATTCAGCCGTGTAGAAACAAATGGATGAAAGAGTTATGAGGGTAGTGTGTTTGCTACTATGAGGTACTTAACCTTAAAAGTGATAAAGGAAAGTTCTTTCGATTACAAGCGATTACATGAACTTAGTTAAAGAATTGAAAGGTAAGGAAAAGAAGGGTTATCAAAGATTGAAGTTGTTTTCAAAAGAGATACTTGATATAGAAGTTTATGTCTTTTGGATAAGATTCTTATGGAGGTAATATGAATGACTGTTGTGTCGTGCCATAGGCAGAGGAAAGGTTAAAAATAGAGTATAAGTCGTACTACGAAAAAACTTTCTTTAAAAGGTTTATCCTATTTAATACGTGATAAAGGAAAACAAAGTAGTTGGAAAGGAAAGTTTGAGACTTAAATAGAAAATAAAGGTGGTTTTCAGTTCGAAGTTAAGTTTTAAAGATACTTCGAAACACTTAGACCTTAGCCATGACGAGTAATATGAATAGAGACTGCTAAGGTACTGATGAGGATAGGTTTTGTATAAAGTTTTAAAAGTAGCACCATAAAGTAAATGACCTTAATAAAGACGAGCATGTGGAGGGAAAGTAAAGCCAGAATTTTAATGGAGTGTAAAAGGGTTTAAATATTTGAACTTCAGACACTTGAGTAGTTGGCTTTGGCAGGGTCATTCATGTGCACGAGTCTTTTTGAAATCGGTTGGGGAAGCTTCACCACTGAGTCCAATGTTATGTTATATGTATAAGTTGAGAAGGATCATCCAAGACTTTAACTTTCAATCGCCTAGCAAGGTCGTTAACTCGATTCTTAGTGAAGTAACTTCTCTTGGAAGGATGTTGAGGTTATGGAGTCGATGACCAAACGGAATGATGGAGTCATGCCTTGAAACAAATACTAGTAGCTAATACGATAAACCTTAGGAAGGAAATTGAGGTTCAACCAAGGAGAAATCTGTTTAGTGAAGCATGCCACTCTAGAACCACTAGACGGAAGAGACTACTTAGAGGGGGAAGAGAAGAAAGCACGAGTTGAATATCCCGAGCTATCTTAAAATTTGAATCTAGAACTTTCAAAATTTAGAATTCGAGTCAAGGACATCAGTTTTGTAGGCCTTAATAGAAAGACCCCAGTGAGGAGAATGAACTCAAGTTAAAGTTATGAGACCGTTGGGTAATAAGTTTACGCCAAGGTGTGATACTTGAGAAGCAACTAGTGTTAATGCTCGCATAAGGATCGAAGACTCGTCGTAACCGAGTGGAGAAGGTGCGAGCGAACTATCCCGAATTTATTGCAAGATTGAAAACTTTTGAGGACGAAAGTTCTTCAGGAGGGAAGATTGTAACACCCCAGAACTCCAGTCACTCTTAAAATTGTGTTTGGATTATTTTACTGCAAAATTAAAGTAATCAAGCCCTGAAATTCTTACTTTAGTTTATGTTTTGGAAAATTCAAGAGATTTTATGGGCATAACTATTTATGAGTTAATTGGGATTATTTAAATTGAGTTAAGGGGCATTCTTGTAATTTATTAGAAAAAAAAATTAGGGTTTCCATCTCCTTTTTTGTCTTATTATTGCACAGTTCCCAAGAAGCCAATTTCTTCTTCTTCATTCTCTCCAACCTCACGATAACCCAACCCCTCCAGCCGCCGACCAGCTTCAATACCATCGGAACTCGACCGCTGCCAACCATCTTCAGATCGTCGTCTCCCGCTGTTAGATTGCCGTGAAGGGGCTCGCACAGACGTCCAACTCCCTGACTCATCAGACCTTTGCTGAGCAGGTCGTGGTTGTAGTCACCGACTCCACGCCGTTGCAACTACAGGCAAGTAGCACCCGACGCATCGTCGGTCAATCGTCTCTGCCTTGTCGCCGTGTTGCTTGGAGTCGCAATGACGCCACTCGATCATTGTCGAAGCAAATCCACACGGTCAGATCTACTGGTTCTTCACCGGAGTTGTGGACGCTGCAAGCTGAGAATGGGAAAAATCAAGTGAACCGTTTGCCTTGGTTCACCGATTCAGCCTCTTTGTTGGTCGGTTCTTGCGTTTTGCAAGCCGGTTTCGAATAGATCGACTCACAAGCTTTGCAGATCTAGCCTCTACGCTCCGAGAAGCGCCACCACGCGCCGTTGTTCGCTGAAACTCGCCGATTGCTTCCATTTCGTTCCCCGATCCCGTTTCAAGCCTCCGCTAGTGGTAATCCGACCTAGTTATTGCCGAATTTTAAATATAAGTTTATTTATGTGATTTAACTAAGGGATTAATGAAATTGATTTAGGAAGCTCGAATAGCGAACACGATTGAAAGGATTGCAGGGTCAGAGATTTAATAATGGAATATCTCGAAACTAAGGCTAAGGAAAGTGATTTTCTACAAATTATTTTAAAAAGGAATTAAATAGGCTTTCGAAAGATTTAGTTTAAAAAAAATGAATTCTCAAGATCTATCCTAAAGATAGAATTCAGAAAAGTATTTCACTCTGTAATTTGAGATGAATCCAAAAGATTTAAGGGTTTGAGAGGGCCCGAACAGAAACGTTTGAAAGTATTTAAAATGAATTTTGACACAGTCATGTATAGTTATGTATTCTGAAATTTTTCATGTCTGCCATTGTGTTGGATATATACGTATTTTAATTGCAAACTTATTTATGGTTTATGATTGAAAGTCATGCTATGATTTATGATTTATATGATTGTTGCATCATTATGAATGTATATGTATATCTGATTGGTGAATGGGACCTCATGCATATTGTATGTATATGAACATGTCATGTAGGCTGTGGCAATTGGTCTCCTGAGGATTTATGCATGGTTAAACATGCATCAGAGACTCTATGGGTCAAACTTATAGGAGTCTGTGAGGGACTCAAATCTTATAGGGGTCTGTGAGAGACTCAACATGAAAGACTTAGGTAGATTCAATTGACCACGTATAGCCGAAGAGGAAAGTCATAGTTTTACGAAAGGAAGTTTTAGGTCCCACTACAGATAGTCATGTTTAAAAGAAAGTCAAGTTGCATGTGTTTGCATTTCCCGACCTCCACTTACTGGGTATTATTGTAATACTCACTCTTTTACCTTTGTTTTGTTTTCTCCGTTTTAAAAATATTTTCAGGTAAGGGCGAGGGCATACCAAGCGAGCGACGAAGATGCACTACGGAAGCCATGGGAACCAAGTCCGAGTTTTCTGCATACATGTGTTAGAAAGTAATTTTAAATGATTATCGTTTTCCGCTTATGTATTACAGAGGTTTGAAACCAGAGGTCGAATTTATTTATGTTTTTAAATGTTTTGTATTTTATGGGATCCCAAATTAAACTGAATTTAATTATCAAGCCTTATCCATTTAAACTAAGTTAGGGCCTCAAATGCATGCATGCTAGTAATGTCCCTAGGAAATGAGTCTTAGAAAAGTAGGGGCGTTACAAAAATCTTCATAAAGAAAAGCATTATTAACATCCAATTGGATTAATGGTCAATTGGATGAAACAACGATCATCAGCAAGACTTTGACAGTAACCAATTTCGCTATAGGAGAGAAGTTCGTAATGTAGTCAAGTCCTTCTAGTTGGGTGTATTCTTTGGCTATCAACCTAGCTTTGAATCTCTCAACCGAGCCATCTGTCTTGTACTTAACTTTGTACACCCATTTACAACCCACAGACTCACAACCTTTTGGTAATGGTACCAGAAACCATGTTTGATTCTCTTCCATGACTTGGAGTTCAGTTGTCATCGCTTCACGCCAATGTGCATAAGAGACTGCCTGATGGTAAAACTGAGGCTCAAATATAGCAGTTACAGATACAGGAAAATTCTTGTAACTAGATGAGAGCATATCATAGCTAAAATAATTTTGCAACGGAAACTTTGTCTTTGAATCTTCATTGGTCACTGAATTCAAAAGGCTGCAATGGTAGTCCCTTAGCTATGAAGGTTGTTTCAAAACTCTGGAGGACATACGAACAACTATAGACTTATTTGTTGTATCATTGACTATGACAGTAAGCTCATTGGCTGGTAAGTCTGTTGATGAACAACCATCAACTTCATTTGTCACAAGAGGCTCGTTGGTTCCAGGAGCAACAACTGTAGTTGGTGAGCTAGAAAAACCACTATAGTTGAATGACCTTGGTAGTACAAGATCATGAAAGATGTTGTTTGAGGAGTTTGACGATGTTGCAACCTGATGAAAAGGAAATATCCTTTCGTGTGGAACACCACATCCCTTGAAATGAAACACTTTTGTTTTGAATGTCATAGAGTTGATATCCTTTTATTCCTTTGGGATAACCAATGAATACTGATGGTATAGCTCGAGGTTGGAACTTTATTCTGCTAGAGGCCAACGTAGATGCAAAACATAAAAAGTTGAACACTCTGATGTTGCTATAATCAACAAGCTTGCCATGAAGCTGTTTGTAAGGTGTCTTCTATTTTATAACATTGGAATGCATGCAGTTGATCAAATAAGAAGTTGTCAACACGCATTCTCCCCAATATTGAATGAGAATTTGGGATTGGAAGCGAAGGGCCCTTGTAACATTCAACAGGTGTTGATGCTTCCTTTCCACGACTGAGTTTTGTTCAGGGAATTCGACACATGATAACTGATGAATTACTCCCTTGGACAAGAAGAATTATTTGAAGAGTAACTCTGGTGCATTGTCTGACCTGAATGCTTTGATTTTACCTTCAAATTGTGTTTCAGTATATTGAAAAAAGGGAGGGACAATACATAACTCATCAAACTTGGCTTTCATGACAAGAGTCCAAGTGTATCTAGAGAAGTTGTCTGCCAAAGTTAGAAAATATCTGTAACAAGTGTGGGTAAGTGGCTGAAAAGGGCCCCAGGTATCATAATGATGAATGAACTCAAAGGGCTTATCAACAACGTGGCTATGAGATGGAAAAGTTAGTTTGTATTGTTTTGCTAGAGGACAAATAAAACAAGGTATAGAATTCTCATTACTATTCAACGAAACAGGTAATACATTTCTCAAGGTAGCCAAGCGCTTGTAGGAGGGATGTCGTAGGCGATCATGCCAAACATAAACATTGGAATGTTTAACAATATTACAATTTTAAGCCAAACGAAAACTACAACTTTTATTTGAAGCATCCATTCAGAGCAGATACAATCCCTGCCAAAGGTTAGCCTTGCCAATCATCCTTGAAAACGACTTGTCCTGAAGCATACAATAACAACCATTAAACACGACTGATGCATGTAACTTTGATGTCAATGTGCTGATGGAAATGAGATTAAATTGAAAAGTTGGCACAAAAAGAACATCTTGGAGGACTATATTAGGTGAAATTTGGACATTTCCAACAAACTTTACACTGATACGGCTGTGATCGGGTAAAGTAACACTGACACCACTCACAGACCTAAGAGACAAAAATAACTCCCTATAATAGCATATGTGTGTAGAGGCACCTGAATCAAGAACCCAATCATTTAGACTAGGAGTGGAGATAGAGCAAATACCTGCAACATGACTAGTGCCAAAGGACGATGAAGATTCAGAATCAACCTTTAGACTGTCAAGATGTGGCTGTAACATGGCCAAAAGGCCTTGACACTGTTCTGGAGTGAACTTGGGCATAACAACAGATTCAATCTTGCTTGTATTAGCGGATTCAGGACATAAATTTTATAACACTTCTCAACAGTGTGACCTTGTATGCCACAATGAGTGCATATAGGTAGTTCTTTCTTCTTTGTGGTCGTAGGTCTGGATGTCGTATTGGGTGACTGAGAAGCTTTTGTGAGAAGAGCAGAGCTAGCAAGTACAGGACTCCATGTTGTCGTAGTAACTCACTGTTCGATTTCTTGTGCTATTAAGGAAAAGGCTTGAGCAATTGAGGGCTCAGGCTCCATGAGTAACAATTGAGACCAAATTTGGCTCAACGAATCGTTCATACCAATTAAGAATGCCATGACGTACTCTGTTTGGAAATAGTCGCTAAATTCTTTCATTCCACTACAGGTGCAACAACCACAAGTGCAAGATGGGCGATAACTGGCTAACTCATTCCAAAGCGTCTTGAGCTTCGCGTAATAGGTCTTGATCGATAATTGATCTTGAGATAGATTAGAGATCTCTCACCGCAATTGAAAAATTCGAGGCCTATTTTGTTTAAGATCGAGCCAGATTTCTTGAGCAGAGTCGGAAAAATTCACACTGGCCGATATTTCCTTTGAAACAACATTGAGTATCCAAGCCTTGAAAACACTATTGCATATATTCCATGAGTAAAGGAGCTCATCGGTGGGCTGAGGAAGGGAAACATTGATGTAAACAATCTTATTCTTCACTGTGAGACCGAGGAGCATGGCTTGTCTCCAGGAAGTGTAATTGACTCAGTCAATAAATCCGATACGAGAACCAGATTGGTGCCATCAGAATGGTGGAGAAAGTATAGATATACATACTGATCTATCACAGATAGATGGAGAGATTGATTCATTGACGTAAAAAAAGTAGGGTTCGAGCCTGTTGGGGTATATGTCCGAAACTCGTGTAGTTTGTACATACTTAATGTTTATAAATAAAAGTTATTTTTCCATCAAATCTTGTATTCTCGTATTTTAAACTTAATCCAATAAACAGCTCCAAGGTCATATAGATGAGATCTTGAACGACGCGTAGTGAACACTCAAGCAGGATCATGTTCAAGTAAATGAGCTGAATGGTCTATAGTACATGGATAAGGTTGGGAACCTCTTCCTGGTAACATTATGGATGTGGCCAACTTTGTATTTGATACAAACGAGACGATCCAGCTCGTTCATGTAATTGACATGTGAGTGGGAGCATCCTGTGTAATGAGTTTGTACAAGACCGGATCATGAATTATTAAACTACTGTAGTAACATCGTTAAAAGATTAGGACTAATAATTCGTAGATGACCAATAGTGACTCAACCTTAATTCTAAGTGGGTTGCAGACTCCTGCCTGTGGGGGTTTATCCTTTGACTAGTATGGGTGAGAGTGGCCAGAGTTGTCGACTCAATAAGCCTACTTTCTCAGGGGCAGAACCTCGTAGGTAGCTGGGAACATAACTTCGCAAGAAGGAATTAACTCGTTCTTGAGCTAGCGAATTTACGTAGGTTGTTCCATTAAGGGTTGAATCCGGGTCTTGAACAACGGGACCCCACCCTATCACTGGCCAGAGAGGGACGTTGTTTATGGTAGGACCATAAACATGTTGTTCATTAGAGGATCAATGGTACTTAAGGTGCAAGAGGCAGTCACAGGGGTAAAACGGTAATTTGACCTCCTGTGACTATGAACGACCTGTGAAGGGTTGACTCACGGTTATTGGTTATATCAATGGTGTCACACCCCCTCCCGAAACACTTGCTAACTTAGCCCGGGAGACGACATGAAGCCAACAGACATTGTTACCTCTTAACAATACTGCGACACTACTTTTTACTCGAAAAGAAACTATGTTCGCATATGGAACACTTTAAACTTAACACAATGAAACCGGATATCTATAAGACGTACATGAGGAGAAACTCTTCTTAAGTCTCTCTTGGAAACTAAAACGAGCAAGAACATCAGAACCACAAACAGTCAAACCACTAATTAAACAACCACAACCTCTAAAGCACATAGGACTATAACTACATAGCTCTCTAAAAATAATTTACAAAACATATGGACTTGCTATACAACACCAAACCACGTATAAAGTATCAAACATGTGAAGCTTCAAGAGACTATGGCGGTTCTCTCGTGCACCGGAGCTCGATCTCTACCCACGAAAAGTGGGAAAACACTCGAGAGAATGAGCTATGAAGCTCGATGAGTGACTTGAGTTTTAAAAAAGTTATTAACTCAAATAAATCATATCACCCGACCATCTATGAGCATATGCATCAGTAATCAAATGTTAAAAATAATCGTGTAATCATAATAGCTTTTCATGAAAACCAAGAAGTATACCGTTAAAATCTCGTAAGGCATGTAAATGATATAAGCTCTTTTTAAAACATGTCACAATCTACGCTGTGTAGGGCACGCCCAGTACACCAACGTTTATTCTACGATGTAGTGGGGCCCGCCCAACACTCCCATCGTCTTTGTCGTAGTGGGGCCCGCCAAAGACTCGATGCGGCAACACGTATTCACGGAGTACACTCAACGTCGACAACAGAATAAGACCTGTGTGCACACAGTACTACATAGCCTCGGGCTCAATATCTCAAGAAGATCACATGAAAACATTTGAACATGCCACTTATCTTTTTCTTTCATAAAACTCAAGCTTACTTAGCTTGTTCATAAAACTAGAAATCTTTAAAACATACTTGCTAGTACATGCTTGCTTGAAATCATAACATCTCCATAAGTTTTGGCAATCATTAGACATATGCTCATGTATAAATTTCATAAAGACTTTTAGGCTCATCATGAACACTTTAAAACATTTCTAAGAAATCATGAATGCTCATAAACAAGTGTTCAAGAAAACAATAAACATCTAAACCATTTCGTTTTAGCAAAACCTTGCATTTCATAAGCATAATACAAGCCTATAAACCATTTTCAAGGTTCGTTTTGTCACTCACAGTGTTAGAACTAAAGTCTTGACCCGTACACTCGACCTTTTGTTCTTGGCCTGTCAAACAAACCAAAACCATGTTTTAGAACCTCGAGCTCATGGTTTTTAACCTTTAAACTACAAGAAAATACTCCAACAAAAAATTCCAGCATTTAACAGATTTTAAGCCCTGTTTTCAGACAGCCATAACTTCTTCATTACTTAGCCAAACAGGGTGAAATTTATACCAATCTCTTCCTTTTTGAATCCTCTAAAAATCATATGAAGACATGAAATTGAAATTCCCAATAGATTGGTTCAGAAATACCTCGAAAGCTTCTTTCCCAGGAACCCACTTCTGCTATTCCAGATTCGAATTTCTGCTGCAACCCGAAACTTGACCTGCTATTTACAACATCTTTCAATCATTTTCTATTCACGATTTCTTCATGAAAGTTGTAGGAAATTCAATAAGCTTTCCAACCAAACCTAATAGAGATTCTGATTCTAATTCTACAGGTCAGTACAACCAAAACATCAGAGACTTCTCGGATTTGACAGTAAATTCTGTGTTCTGTCTTCCTCTTCATAAATCAGTAGCTTAAGGTCCGAATTTGCTCGAGCATCCTTGATAAATTTTGTTCCAATATGAGTTAACTTGCACGAAACAAAATTTCAACTCTTACCTCTTTCTGTGGAGCTCGAGATGAACAAAATACCAGAACATGGCAGAGTGATTACCTTGCTGTTATACTAATTGCTTGAGTTCTCTCCCTCTCTTCTGCAAATCCAGCTCCAAAACCACCTTCTTCTTCTTCCTTTAAGCTTCTCTCACGAAAACCCTTGCCTTTACTTCATAAAATGAGAAGAAATCGATGGGGGATGTCTTTTTAAAAAGAAAAAACAAATGTGGGGTCCCACCATCCACCTTTCCTTTCCTTTCTTTTCTTTTGTTTTCTTTTTCCTTTCTTTATCTTTTCCTTTCTTATCTTTTCTTTGCAAAACAAAACAAACTTAGTACATTAAACATTTGTTTCATTTCCTTTTCTTCTTTTGTCTTAAAAGCAATCCAAACCAAAATGGTTTATGTTTTTCCTTCCTTGTTTTCCTTTTGCCTTTCACTTCATTACTTTTCTTTTTAAAACAAGGAAAACCAAGTCTTAAGCATTCATTTCTTCCTTTCTTTTGTTGTTTGATAATAAGGAGGTTCCAAAGAAAGATGTCGGGTTTACAAATAGACACAACTTGTCCTACAATGAGGAGAGTGCAACTATGAGTCTATAGTGGAGTGACTCGTAGTTAATGAATGTTGATTAACGAGATCAAAGAGTTTGATTAGTTAATCTCGAATCATTGGAGCTCATGATTTGTAGGTCCATTAGGTCACTCAGTTGGCTCAATATGGAATTAATGAGGGTATAAAGTTTTGGAATGAGTTTGAAGTGATCAAATTCATATAAAGGAATTTTATGTCAATTATATGTGATATAATTGATATAATATATAGTTTGATGTGGATGTCATTCATAATAAACTATACTATTGCCTAATTATGGAATTATGGCATAATTAGAGAAATTAATGTTGAGAGATATGAAAATTGAATTTGATTCAATTTAGTTCCAAATTATGTAAATGTGATTTGCCTATTAAGGTATATGATACCTTATATTATACAAATATGATTTGTATAATATATGGTTTGTGGAAGTAGTGGGCTAAATGAGTAGAGAATTTCTCTCCATCCTCACCCACTATAAATAAATGCTTTGTGAACCATTTTGTAAGATTCAAGATCACTTTTTGGATTTGCAAATTCCAAATCCAAAAAGTTCTCTCATTTTCTCTCTAAAATTCTCTCTCCCAAAAGAGTTCCCACAAGCCTCCCTCTTCCTAGAGAACAATCGAGAAGATGTTGTGGAAGTGTCTACCTCGTTGATGATTCAAGATCGTAGAGATCGTTGGAGAGGATTACAAGAAGAAAGAGTTTCTTCAAAGATAAATTTCCAATTTCCCTTTTTATGCTTAACCAAGGAAAACATGTGATGTACTATTTTTTTAGTTAATTTTGTAACATGATCGGGGCAAGGCGATTCGTTTCGCTTCCGTTGCGGGATTCCATCCCTTCAGAGCCAACTGCCATGGGAGCAAGGCAGAGGAAGTAGAAGACTCTCTTTTAGTTTTGCGGAATTACATCTGATACCATATTGAGTTTAGAGTGAGAGTAAATAAAACTTGCTCATCATTTATTCAACGCATGTTAGCGATATAAATTGATGGAGATCTGATCTCCTTGAGCAGCGGAAATGAGTTTGGAATCGTAATTTGCAAGTTTGTTTTGGTTGAAATACAAAAACTCATACATTGATAAAAACAGAACAAGCATATGCTTCTAATCTAATTAGGCATGGATAAATACATACAAACATGCTTTGTTTAACTATTAAACTAAAAAGGGAGAAAAGGTATTACCTTTGTAGTTTTTCCTCGAATAGCAACTCCTTACTCCTAGAGAATTCAGCAGTACAGCAACCCAGGAACTCCTCTGTATTTTCGAGCAGAACACTACCAACAGGAGAACCTTCTATTCTCTGAGTGTTTAGACCAATTCCTTTGTGGGAAAGAATTCCAACAATTGAAACAATCTTTTGGGAATTGAGAGAGTGAAAAGGAGAGAGAATTCTTCTGGGTGAAAAATCAATACAAATCAATCGGATCACACAAACTGACTCATTTCTCCCTGTTAAGCTATCGATAGGGAGAAGGAGAGGGAAAGTGGGGAACGTGTCTGGATGACACGTTCCCTCATTTAATAATTAAATCAAATTTAATTATTAATTTAAATCACATTCAAATAAAATAAGTTAAATATCGTATATTTAATTTTGATTAAATCACATTTAATTAATCTTTCCTTCTAACTTATAGTTTTAATGTACATCTAATGCACATTAAATTTTAACCTATAGTTTTCAAATATGAATCACATTCACATTTGAATTTAATATTTGAACTCTTTCAAATATTTAATTCTCTTATATAATTTAATATAAATCATATTCACATTAAATTTATAATATATAATTCCAAAACTATTTATTATATCGTATCAAGATACATTAAGTTTATTCCCTTATGAATTTGAACACTTCAAATTCAAACGATCTAAGAACCCTTTACGAGCTAGAAGGTGGACCTAATTGACCTACGGATCAGAAGCTCCAACGATACGAGATTGCTCGGTCAATCTCATTAACCTCCCAATCAACATTCGTTAACTGCGGGAACACTCCACTAAAGTCCCACAGCTGCACTCTTCTCACTGCAGATATATTTATGTGTCCACGGATATTAACCAATAACAGCAAGTCAATCCTTCACGAATGTTCGTAACACCAGTTGGGTCAAATTACCGTTTTACCCCTGGGTTAAATCTTGTACCTTAAGTACCAGTGCTGCTCTAATGAATAATTTGTTTGTGGTCCTACCAACAAACATGGTCCCTCTCGGCACAATGAGAGGGACGAGCCCTTTGTTCAAGTCCCGGAGACACCACTTAAGGGAACATTCATCTACTTACCTTAGTAGGCGGGAAGGAGTGAATTTCATCTTGGTAAGTTAAGTTTCCAGCCGCTCACTCGGTCTTGTCCCCAAGAAGGTAGGTATATTGAGTCGGCAAATCTGGCCACTCTCACCCATACTAGTAAACGGACAATCCCTCGCGAACAGGAGTTCGTAACCTGCTCAGGATTGAGATTAAGTTGCCTAGGTCATCCTACTGAAATAGAAACCTAACTAGTCAACGGAGTTACATCTAGTGGTTACTATTTCGCGGTCCAGTCTTATGTAATCTCATTATATAGGATATCCCCACTCACATGTCATCTACACGAACACCTTAGGATCACAGTGTTTGTACCTTATACAAAGTGAGCCACATCCATAGTTTTACCAGGGCAAGGTACCCAAACCTTATCCCCTAACTATAGACCCTTTACGTTGTATCTCGAACTGAGATCCTTTATATGTACACTACATTCAGTTAAAGATTCATGTTACAACCTTGGATGTTTAGTTTATTGGATTTAGGGTTAAAACAAAAGCAATATCACAAACAACGAACAATAACTCTTTATTGAAATAATAACACTTTATTGCATTAATTAGAACATAATTACAAACTACGAGTTTTAGGGCACAAACCCCAACATAAATAGCTATAAAACCAACTACCAAATGAAATAGAAGGTTTAACAAACTAACAACTATTTAACAACTAATTACAACTTCTTTATACTCAATAGTTTCTCATTTCTTTTGTTTTTTTTTTCTCATTTTTGTCTTTTTTAATAAAGAAAAACATAACTACATTTGGTAACTATTTCTTATTTCTTTTTCTTTTTAAAAGAGAACATAACCATTTTTTTTTCTTAGATCGCAATTCTATCCAATCCAAATATATCTTATTCGAGTTTCATCATCTATGTTTTTCTTTTCTATTGTTGTTACAAATATGTTTGGAAGAATACTTAAAAGAGAGTTTGTTCACACAAGAATCCCCTAGAAGTTTGATTTTCCATAAAATCAATGAACTTAAAAAAAGTATTTAGGGGAGTTTGGATCGCAGAGTTGAATTCTGCAGAGTTGTTTTGTCAGTGAGTTTAGGAAGTCTGTGTTTGGGGTGTAAAGTTAAATTGAGTTGAGTCAGAAAATCTTTGTTTGGGGTGCAGAGTTGAGTTATTATGTCAGTAGTATTTGATGTAGTTTTTTTGTAACTCGAATCAGTCTGGCTTTTGTGTGATTTTTTTCTTACTTTTTTTCCCAAACAATTCAATTGCAAACACATTTGTCGACAATTTCAAAACTCAATTATGAGATCAACTACAAAACTAAAATATATATTACCATTTGTCAAATTTATGTTAGAGATATTTGCAAAAGTAATAGATACTGGAATTGATATCAATTTTTTTCCTAATAAAATTCATCTAAAAATACTTTTTTTTTTCATATTTGCAACACTTAATTCAGATGTCTACTACGAAAATATATATATATATATATATATATATATCAACATTGAATTTTTTTTTAAAAAAATACCATTCTTTATTTATTTTAGAAATTAATTTTTTTTCAAAATATAGGTAATGTAGCATTGTTTCCTCTTTTTGATATACATTAAAATTCTTTCAATTTATAGAAATCACGTATTTTAGTATACATTGAACTTAATTCAATTGATAGAAATCAAATCTTGTATTCTTTATAACAACAAATAGGAATTGATGAATAGAAAAAATACAATGTACCAATATTTTTTCTTCAAAAATTAAACTCTATTAAAATAGAGAAATCTAAGATTTCATTGTCTAAACATATATTGAATTTCTTTGAAACTTACAAATGAGAAATTTATCATGACCTTTTTTAAGTACTAATAGGTGTTGAGTTTTATGTCCTAAAACTCGTGGTTTTGTAAACTAAATGTATATTCTATTTCACAATAAAGTTGTTATTGAAATTTATTCAATAAAGGTGTTATTGACTATTGTGTATTGTGTAACCTTAATCCTATAAAGAACCCTTGGCTATAGGATGAATACTTGAACTTTATGTGTGACATAAAAGTGGATCAAGTTCAAGTTATAGCCAGAACAGTCTATAGTATAAGGATAGGGCTGGGTACCTTATCCTGGGGACACTATGGGCGTGACCCACTTTGTAGAGAACAAACGATGTGATCCTAAATCGTTCATGTGGAGACATGTGAGTGGGGGCGCCCTATGCAATGAGTTTGCATAAGACTGGACCGCGAAATAGTCACTTAGACTTTATAACTCCGTTTACTGTCTTAACTGACTATATACATACAATGACCTAGGTAACTTGATCTTAATCCTGAGCGTTCTATGGACTCTTGTTTATTCGGATTATCCTTAGATTTGCATGGGTGAGAGTGGCACGAGACTGCCGACTCAATAAGCCTCCCATTTCAGGGATAAAATCGGGTAGATAGCTGGGAACATAGTTCTACAAGATGGAATTCACTCCTACCCACTTTAGGGATTAGTAGAGAGGTTGTTCCCTTAAGTACTGACTCCGGGTCTTGAATAATGGGCCCACCCCTCTCATTGGCCCGAGAGGGATTCGGTTTGCTGGTTGGACCACAAACCAATTGTTCATTAGAGGATCAGTGGGACTTAAGGAACAAGAGGTAATTACAGGGGTAAAACGGTAATTCTGACCCAGTTGTAATTACGAACGACCTATGAAGGATCGACTTACTAATCATGGTTATATCGAGTGGACAGAAATATATCTACAGTGAGGAGAATGCAACCACTGGGCTTTAGTGGAGTGTCCCGGTGGTTAACGAACGTTGATTAGCTATGCTAAAGAGTTTGGCTAGTTAATCTCGTATCGTTGGAGCTCATGAACTGTAGGTCCATTAAGTCCTCCTTACTAGCACGGACTTAGCCTTATAACATTTTGAGAGAAAAGAATTTGAATTGTTCAAATTCGAGTTTGGAAGAAAGCGTTAATTATATTTGATATATTTAACGAGTCATAGCTTAATTATGAATTAAACTATGATTCACAGGAGGTGGATATATTTAAATATGATTTAAATATTGAATCGTTTTATAGCATGAATTAGGATTCATGTTCAGAAAATCGATCGGGATCGGACAATTTATTTAATTTAATATTTGATATTAAATTAAATTAAAAATTAATTAATTAAATTAATTAAATTAATTTTAATTAAAAATTAATTTAATATTGATTTTTGAATTAAAATTAAATGAAAATTCAAGGATTTCCATGAAACCCAACTTGACAACTTGTCCAATCTTACTCATCTTCAAATTTCACCAAAATTGGCCACCTCCAACTCAAAGCATCCTCATCACCCTTGAGTTGTCACTCCATTGAAGCTTTTTGAAGCTTTATATAATGGTGATTTGAGGTGTTTTGGTAGAATTACACAAAAAAATTTAATATTCTCGAATTAGTGACCTTTGAGGTCTTTTCTTCCAAATTCTCTCAACCTAGGATCCCCGAAGTGTTCGTGCTGAAAACCATCCACCAGGTGAAGAGAATTTGATCTAAGGCCTGAGGGTAGTAGGGAAGACTCTAACGGTTGTCCCCGAAGTGTTCGTGCTGAAAACCATCCACCAGGTGAAGAGAATTTGATCTTCAAAGTTGAGTTTTCTATCCCTCTGTTTTTCCAGCTTTGAGCATGTTTTTTATTTTACAAAATTGACCAACTTAGAGTATTCAAGATCCAAAATTGCTTCCGCTTTCTTAATCTACACTCTTTCAATAGGATCGTTTGTTTTAAAATATAGTGATCGTTACATTTTTTTTAAGGGAACATTGTTTGTTTACACTTGTTAAATCACATGAAGATTACAATACAACGACGATATATTTCAACATTAATGTCATGTAAAAGTGAAATATTAAAAAAATATTAGTAGGTTATCAAGGACCTATTTACATGATTCACAAAACATAATTATGGTATCAAGGACCTATTTACATGATTCACAAACATAATTATGGTTCACAAAATATAAGTAATGACCAACAATGGGTCGAGTTTGTATGTCCAAAGAAAGATTGTTGGAGAAGAGAGTAAGACCAACTAAATGCATGCGCATTTCATATTATTTTGAACCATGTGAATCTCGTTGGTCGCTGAAAATTATTATTGATGATACTCGTCGGAGAAGATGTTGTTGATTGCAAGATAAGGTCATCAATGATTGTTGTAAATCGTCAGACAAGGTAGTCGACAGTGGTCGTCAATTGTCGCATATGGTCGTTGATAGTGAAGGTCGCCCGTTAGTGGTCGCCGGAGAAGGTCATCATAGGTGGTTGTCTGTTTCCGAAGATGGTTGTCGATCGCTGGAGATGGTCATCGATTGCTAGAGATGATTGTCGGATGTAGTTTTGTCATCACGGGTAGTTGTTGATTGCAAAAGAAGGTTGTCGATTCTAGAATACGTTTTTGCTCACTGGAGATGGTCACCGATCGCCAAAAATGGTCGTTGGAGATGGTCACTGATTGCCAAAAATGGTCATCGGAGGTAGTTTTCGATCACTAGAAATGGTCACCAGTCGCCGGAGATGGTCGGATGAGGAGGTTTTCGGTCGCCAATCATTGGAGATGGTCATCGATCACCGAAAATGGTCGTCGGAGGTGGTTTTCAATCATTGGAGATGGTTGTTGTCGGAGGTTTTCGGTCGTCGACTGTTAGTCACCGGAGATGGTATTCAATCGCTGGAGGTGGTTACCAATTGTCGGTAGTGGTCGTCAGTTGTTGGAGAAGCGATGATAAAATATGTAAATAGGGTTACTGTATAAGTTAGTGGAGTTAATATCACTAGTAGAAAAAAGGGTTTTGATGACGGGCGCGCGTCCGTCATCTATGCGAGTGTCATTGTAACATACAATGACGGTCGAGTTTTGATGACGGGCAATGTCCGTCATTAAAAGTGTTGGCCGTCATTAAAAGTGGGTTGGAACCCAGTTTTTAATGACGGGTATTGCCCGTCATCGTTTTTAGCATAATTTAATAAAAAAAAGTTGATATCCCGATTGCTAACCAACAATATTTAATAACTAATTACCTGAAATATTGCAAATATATTAACTTCTATATTGAAACCACACATGAAATCACTATACAAATTTACAAACATGCAACAAAAACACTTTTATATCCAAAACATACATGAAATCACTAATCCATAACAACATACATTTCACAAAATTCAGAAATCAACAAATGGGTTACACAAATCTGCCAACAAAATCTGCTCATTGTACTCGAATCTCGTCAATTTCTTCTTGTTTATATGCAGTTTTTGTGTTAAACTACAAATAGAAATAAAATTTTGAATCAATAGAAAATCTTAAAAAATCAGTTATAAGCTCAATACCCCAACTATGCAGAGTACTCAAGTGTTTCACAACTAGAAAAAAGATTTAAATGTGAAAGAGAACTAATAAAACAGGCATACCTCTCGCTCTTCTTACATACTACTCTCATCAAAATAGAATGTGTTTTTTAATAATAAAACACAATTAAAGAAAAACAAAGATATCTTCATTCAAGTCATGCAGGACACTTCTCTATTCCTTTGCAATTCCATAGAGCTATGGATGACTCATTTTCTTTAGTTCTTAGCATTACTAACAAATGTTATGATTATTATCATAGGAAAAAGTTTTCAAAACATGAACAAACAAATGTTAATGACAATATAATTAAGGAAGAGAACTTCCTCAATTTTTGAGATATAGATCAATATATACAAAAGAGAAACCTTTAGCAATTAAAGAAACTAGAATGATCAAGGATGAGTTTCTTATCTATGTTTACGTCAAGCAAGTTCAAACAAAATTTATCTTACCGAGGATGAGTTTAAGCTCCCAATACTTTGATTAAACAAGGAAGAAATCATCCTTAACGAAGAACCTATATCATCTAGGCACAAAAAAAAAAAAAAAAACTAGCTCTCTAGCAATCAAAAATGTATAGGTAGAGAATTTTGAAGAATACATATAAATTTTAAAATATCAACCACTCAAATAGATTAGGAACATCTTAATTGTAGCTCAACATCACTTGTTCAAAATTCTCAAAGGAAAATATGAGACATAACAAAAATATCAACCACTCTCTATATCAATTTATAAACATTTTAATTGGTGTTATCACAATGCCACCATAATTATATACACAACTCAAAAAACAGTTAACAATAATAAATATATAACTTATTTATACTGTTCTTAGAAGTTTGGAAGAAGATAAAACCATATTAATTATTAATTATTTCTTGAAGTGCATAAATTTCAACTAGGAATACACAACTGCATTAGTTTCATATCTTTCTTTCCCACAAAGAAATTTTCACTTTAACATATCAAACACAAACTAAGGTTTACCATCTTCACCTTTTACACAGTGTGAGCATCATTTGACTATGATTAGACACGTTAATCATCCTTTCTTAATCTTTAATTTAAGAGTATTCTCATCTATAATATAACAATCATTGAGAGCATAGAATTATATGTGAGAAAGGAAAAAGGTATAATAGAAATACCCAGTGCACATGAGACTCAAAGGTAGCAGAGTAAAAGGTTGCATCTTCAGCTAGTGACCATCTTTTCAGTGTATCATATCATGGCTCAACTTCTTCATTCAATACACAGAATCAAATGTTTCATTAAAAAATCAAGTATTCCCACACACTCATGATTGCAGATCAATTTGGAATCATCCAACAATAAGGAACATAATGACTTATTTTTCCTTCTTATAGTACAAAACCTTTTACACCTCTCATAAATGAAGTGTGACCAAAACAATTTAACATGAATTTTCTAGCTTCAATAAATCATACTGCTGGTATGAGATAAAAAAAATAAAAGTAAAGTTTGTCAAAATTGTTGTTTCTCTTGATTCAGTAACATAAATATAACTATAAGAAAAGTCAAGTTCTCAACCCTCTTCCCCTACATTTTCTCCCAAACTTAGCAATCTAACCAAACTTACTAAAGTTGACCAAAAGTTAACAAACACCCATCATTAAAATTAAGCAAAACTTAGGAATCTAACCACAAATGTATTAAACTTAAACCATTTCTCCATCACAACTAATATTTTCCAACACATAAACCAACCCATCATAGGGTACACAAAAAAAAAATTTAGATATACACAAAAAAAATTAACATGGAGAAAATCAATCATTAAATTCTTAAAAAAATTAAATTTAGATCTACACAAAATTAAAATTTTCATTAGTCAATTTAGATTTACACAAAAAAAACTCGTTAGCATAAACTCCTAAAAAAATTAAATTTAGATCTACACAAAAAAAATTTCATTAGTCAATTTAGATCTACACATAAACATATAAACCAACACATTAGCATAAACTCCTAAAAAAAACTTAAAATTTTCCTTAGTCCATTTAGATCTACAAAAAAAAAAAAAACTTAGATCCACAAAAAAAATCAATCTAAAAATAATTAAAAAAAAATAGATCTGGCAGGCCAAATGGTAACAGATCTGGCCGGCGAGAAAAAAAAAAACTCACCAGTGGAAGCTCGGTGGAAGAGCTGGCCGGCGACAGACGAGGGAGGGAGATCTGGCCGGCGAGAAAATGAGATGGGGAAGCTCGGAGATCTGGCGAAGGAAGCTCGGTGGACGCTCGGTGGAAGATCTGGCCGGCGACCGACGGTGGCAAATAGGGGAAGAAGGGCCGACGGCGACAAACGACGAAGACGAAGCATGAGATCGGTGGTAGAAAACGGTGAAGGTGGAGGGAGAGTGTGAGCTGCTGTGAGAATGAGAGAGAAAATGAGCTGGGAGTCAAAAATGGTAAAGTGGAAAGAGAGAGAAAATGAACTAGGGGTGTTTTTTAAAAATACCCTATGATGACGGGCAATGCCCGTCATTAAAATTAACTTACTATGACGGGCAATGCCCGTCATTGTATGTCCGACCAAAAAATTTCAGTGCGCCTTTTCCCCGTCCGTCATTGTTTCTCGCCCCTTGATTTTTTCGTCCGTCATTGTATCCCTATTTTCTTCTAGTGTATCCTAAGTCGACAGAGTTGAGTTGAATTAATTTATCCATGAGTCAAACACTGAGTTGAGTTTAAAACCCAACCCAACCCAACCCAACTCAACTCAACTCAGGGAGCCAAACATTAATTTTCAATTCAACAATATTTGATTACATATATATGGTAAGTAGGAATCTCAAATATTTTATTTCCTTTGTTATCAACCATTGAACGCGTGGAAGAGATTATGTAGGTATGCAGTTAAGTAATTTTAATTTCAATTAAATAGAAAGACTTGCCCATAGTCTACCTGTTGAAAGGTCATTTTCTACAATATTTATTATCAAACAAAATGAATGAAAGTTGAGGTTTTGCACGTGCTTTGAAAGCGTGTGGTTCTGGTCTTCAAATGTTAGGTAGGCAAACAAATCACAATTTGGAAGCATTGGATTCTTCCTTTGGGGCTAAAAAAAAACTTCAACACTTTCTCATTTATTTAAAAAATACCCTAATATTTCCAAGTTGCAATTAATATTGTCTTTCACCTTTTATAAATGTTTCAAAACTATCTTTGAAGTATAAATTTATTATAATTTTGAATGGAAAGTCGACATAGTGGTAACATAGAACAATGTAATGGTGATTAGGATGCTTGTTTGGATTTAAATCTAAAAGAACGATGTTTTTCCCTGATGAATTTTTGTCTAAAATTTTAATAAATTTCTACTTCAAGAATAGTTTTGAAATATTTATGAAAGGTCAAGGGTAATATTGCAATGGAAGATTAAATATATTTTTTAAACAAATTACAAAATCGAAAGTTTTTTTTTTTTTTATAATTTAGCAAAAAAAAAAAAAAAAAAGGAAACGTCAACATTAGGATTTAGGACTTTTTGCAAGTTGGTAGAATGGTAATGAGAATAGAACTTGTTGTTAGCTTATTTAAATATAAAATAATCAATAATGTGGTAAATCAACATTTATTTACACTTCATGTTTTGGGTGTACGGATAAAGTAAGCTAATTAAGTAAAATATAATTTCTCTAATTTAAACTCATGATGGAAAGATGTATATAAAGATAAAACCCTAATGATTGGTCATCAATCTGCCTAATGAAATAGAAGTTTCTCTTGTTCAAGTTCTAAAAAAAGGCCAAGAGAGAGAAACACAATCCTTCTATCAATATCATGGATCAAGGTATGTTATTCTAACTCATGTTATTGTGAAAATTATCTAGTTAAAAAATCTTGACTTTTATTGAATTAAACAATGTTAGAATTTTATTGTATAATCATGCAATCTAAAGTTTACATTAGTTGGTCGGTTACCATATATGATTTGATAGCATAATTTGATATAGTTGTGACTAGAGAGGTTCATTTTCTGTATAGAGATCTGCCCAAGATGGGGAAAAAAGTTTCTCCCTTAACTAAATGGGGATGAGGAACCGACGATCTCGTTCTTCGTCTCCTCTCCGATTTCTTTATTTTTTTAACATATATATATATATATATATATATTGAAGGAATTTTGAATTCCCGCAGCGGAAGACGTTGTGAAATGTCATTGATCCGTTGTGTAAAACGTGTCTTAAAATGGAATCTATCTCATAGATCCTAGGCTAAACATGCAAATAAGAGAAGAAAACAGTAAGGAATTATAAGATACTTACTTGTTGAAGAACTCTTCTTCAACGCTTTTCTCCTCCAGTCACGATCTCTCTCGATCCAACGATCTCCTCGAACACGAACCTCGATCCAAACAGGGAGACACCTCCAAAGGGTCTTCTCGGTTGTTCTCGTGAGGTTGAGGGAGAGTAGGTGGGACTCCCTTTTGTTTTGGGTGAGGAGAAATGTTAGAGAGAATTGAGAGAGAATGAGAGAAAGTCTTTTTGCTCTCTTTGGATGGAATTCCAAAAAATGGCAAAAGACATACCAAAGGCTTCTTGCAAAGCCTTTAAATACTATTGTGTGATGGAGTTAAAACCTCCACCAAATCACAATTTTACCACAACCATATAATATACAAATCACATTTGCATATTATATAATATAAGGTATCTCATACCTTATTATACAAATCTCATTTGCATAAATGTGGAATTATAAATTGAATCACATTCAATTTAATTTCTCTCAATTCAATTTCTCCAAATACCACTAATTAATCAATTAGGATATACTATAGTTTATTATGAATCTCATTCACATCAAACTATATATTATGTCATCTTCTCATATAAACGACATAAATACCCAAATAATGAATTTGAACACTTCAAATTCACACCAAACTGTAAACCCTCAATTTGTCCAATTTGAGCCAACCGAGGGACCTAATGGACCTACACATGACGAGCTCCAATGATCCGAGACTAACCTGTCAAACTCTTTGACCCGGTTATTCAACATTCATTAGCTACGGTAACACTCCACTAAAGCCCGTAGCTGCACTCTCATCACTATAGGACAAGTTGTGTCCATGAGTCGACCCTTTACAGGTTATTCGTAGTCACAGCTGGGTCAAATTACCGTTTTACCCCTGTGTCTACCTCTTGCTCCTTAAGTCCCACTGCTCCTTTAATGAACAACTACGTTGCATGGTCCAACCATAAACAACAACCCTCTCAGGCCAATGAGAGAGTGGGGCCCCGTTGTTCAAGCCCTGGAGACAACACTTAAGGGAACAACCCCTCTATTTTCCCTAATTCGGGAACGAGTGAATTCCTTCTTGCGTAGTCAAGTTCCCAGCTTCCCACGTGGTCCTCGCCTCGAGAAGATAGGCATATTGGGCGAGCAACAAAGTGGCCACCCTCACCCGTACTAGTCAAAGGACGCGGACCCGCGCAGATGAGTCCGTAACACGCTCGTGGATTAAGGTCGAGTCACTAATGGTCATCTACGAATTTATTAGCTCTATACTCATTAACGGTGTTACATCGGTAAGTCTAATAATTCACGGTCCGGTCTTGTACAATCTCATTGCACGCAGATGCCCCCACTCGCATGTCAACCACATGAACGAGTCGATCACCTCGTTTGTATCTAATACAAAGCGGGCGCATCCACGCAGTATCCGAGGATTAGGTTTCCAACCCTATCCATATATCAGAGACCGTTCGGGTCATTAAATCGAACGTGATCCTCCCCGTGTGTCCACTACACACCGTTCAAGTTCTTACTTCTCTCATAATGCAATGACCCTGGAGCTTAGTTTATTGGATTAAGTTTATGAAAAATGTGAGACACAAAGTTCAAATAATTAACTCTTATTTATTACACAATGTTGAAATAAATAACTCTTATTCATTTACAACTTGGAATATTACAAACTACACGAGATGAGGACATACATCCCAACATATATATATATATATATATATATATATAATAAATCATCAACTTAAACTTTTATGGATATTATTTTTTTTATAAGGAAATTAAAAAAATTTCACTTTAAACAGAAACTTCCCCAGTTATGAATAAACCATTTAAATATAAATTTTTAAAGGAAAAATATTTTATTTAATCAAGATTAAAGGAAATAAAAATCATAAATGGAGAATAATTCTTGACGAGTACCCGATCTCAAAATTAAATGAATATTTTCACAAGAACGTAGAATGACATGAGGTCGAAAAGGGGATGGAGACGACCGAATATTCATCTCAATCTCACCCTATGAACATCTCTAGTTGTGACGAGTCATACATAATTATTGTTGCTATATATTGATCAAGTGATCATATGATTATCTCTACTATGTGTTGAAAAGGACGATGATCAGAATGTTATTGTGTCGTGGAGAACCACTTCCTTGAAAGTAATTTCGGCACGACCAAGGTGCTAAATCGTTCTAGCCGGTTGCTCCCCAAGGTTAACACAACACCCTATCGTGACGTGCACTCGCCAATGAAGGGTTGGAATCAAGAAGAACAAAGCTTGAGAAAAATAGAAGAAGAAGGCAATCGAAAATTGTATGTGTCCACCATTCAAAACTTAAAACAACTAAAAAGAGAGGAGGGGGAAGTTTTTCAGATTTGGATCTTCTAGATCTAGATTTGGATCCAAATAAAATGTTTTCTTGAAAACGTTTTTCTCAATCAAACGTTTTAATATTAATTAGATCCACAATTAAGGCAAAATTAAAAGTGGAAGGAAATAAAAAATATTTTCTTTATTTGCGCAAGTGCATTTACCCAAACCTGCCCGACCAGATGGACGGCGGCGACGGCGCGCGTGTGGGGAGATGTTTTGTTACCACTACATCCACTTTTTACCAACTTCCATGTGAGCCAATGTATAAAAGTCATTCTCACTTCCACAATTTTTTCAATGTGGGACAAACACTCTTATTCACATATGGGACAAACACCCAATTCATCATGTAACTTTTGGGCTTTGGGCCTAAGTCATTCTCCACAATCCCCCACGAATGACTTGCAAAAGAAAGAAAAAAAAAATAGTTTGGTAGGTAAAGAAAATAAATTCCCAAGCTAAGAAAGGAGAATAAACTTAAGCATCAATATCTTTCGATTTGAATTGATGCATAGTGAAGAAAGGCAACAACTTAATAAAATGGAGTGAGTAACCTCTTGAACTCTCAATTATTATGGTTGAGACCCCCACAACACGTTTTAGTCCTTGTGTTTTATCTTGATTCCGCGACGCTTTAACACTTCATGTGCTCTTTTATGGGTAAACACATAGAACCTTGGGTCACCGTGAAAGCTCTAGAAAGATACCCTTAAACTCTTTCATAGAAGGCAATCACACCTTCACAATCACGTTAATTGCTTCATCAAGTCTGTTAGAGACAAACCACTCCAATTGAGCTATGAAGACTTTATAGCTGTCCATCAAGTCCACGTTTGAGCCACCCAAATGACTGGGGTATGGAAACTTTACATTTTTCCATCAAGTCCTTATTCGGACCACCTAAATAACTGGGATATGGAAACTTTACATTTTTCCATCAAGTCCTTATTTGGACCACCCAAATAACTGGGCTATGGAATCAGTTCAACATTTTCAAACCCATACATGTTGAAGACTCTAGAATTACTCTTCTTGTCACTCCTTTGGTGAGAGGATCTACTAGATTTCTCTCAGACCTTATGAATTCCAAGGAGATAACTCCATTTTTCAACATTTATTTCACAACTCCATGCCTTAGGCGTATATGCCTTCTTTTGCCATTATATATACTAATTTTGGCAATTCCTATAGCAACTTGTGAATCACAATGTAAAGATACAGGTACAGACGCCCCCCACAATGGTACGTCTCCAAGTAGGCTTCTTAACCATTCTGCCTCTTGTCCTGCTAGCTCAAGAGCTATAAATTCTGATTCCATGGTGGATCGTGCTATGCACGTTTGCTTCGACGATTTCCATGAAATTGCTCCTCCTCCTAGAAGAAATACGTAACAACTAGTGGAGCTCACCTCGTCATTATCTGTTACCTAGTTAGCATCACAGTATCCTTCTGAAGGGATCGAATCCCGCAGCGGAAGCGATTATAGATCACGTATTCTTAATTTCGTTTCATGAATTACAATCAAGAACGAATCTAACTAAGATTAAGAATATAAGAACAAGATGGACAGCGAGATATTACCTTTGAAGAACTCTTTCTTCAAGTGCTCCTTCTCCCACGTTCACGATCTCAGCAACACGAACCCGAACTATAACGACCCAGAACTTCAAGTACCTTTTAATTTGTGACTAGGATTAATTTATTGGAGATTAAATTAATTGGGCCTTGGGGCTCTGTAATTTATTGAAAGGTAATGTAAATTAAGGATTTTGTGTAATTAAAGACCTTTTGAGAACATTTAATTTGGTTTAAGGGCATGCTTGTGATTAAATGAAGAGGGAGGGTCAATCTGGTAGTTAAGAGAAAAATGAATTTAGGGTTTGTCTACTAACTGGCACGATGTCCAATGCGTCTCCTTCCTTCCTTCCTCTTTCACGCGTTTCACAAGCCCCAGCAGCCGACCCCCCTTCCTTTCTCCTTTCGACCGCTGCAACACAACTCCGGCGATCCTCTTCTTCGTTTTGCACGTTGTCGACCAACGCTGATAGCCCGATAGCTCGCCAGAGATTGCATCCTAGCGTTTCGCGTCATCGTTCAGCCGAGTCTTCCAGTCGCCGAGCCTTGCCAGTGCCTCCTCGGAGCGTCTTGCAGTCGCCGGTTGATCGGTATCGGTATCCCTGCGAGCGACGTGGATGCGCCGCACTGTCAAGCAATGAAGCTGAAGTTCCCTCACTGTCGTTCAACAATCGCAAGTTTCGAATACCTCAGCCGCTGGTTCACATTTTGGTTCGGGTTTCTGGGCGTGTTCCGATCGATTTTCATAGAGTAGAGAGCGATTTCGGATAGATCGACATACGGGTATTCCAAAACGGATCTCCACGCGCCAAACTATCAGCACCGCAGCCACCACGCGTCGCCGCTCTCCAGACCTTGCCAATTGCACCCGTTTCATTCTCCGAATCTGTTTCAAGCCTCCGTTAGTGGTAATCCGACCTAGTTATGGTCAAATTTTAAGATATGAGTTTATTTATGTGATTTAACTAAGAAATTAATGATGTCGATTTAGGAGGCTCGAGTTTTGACCACGATTGAATGGATTGCTAAGTCAGAGATTTAATTATAGAGTATCTCGGAGCTAAGGCTAAGGTTAGAGATTTTCTACAAATGATCTTAAAAAGGGAAGTAAATATGATTTCTTGAAAGATTTATTTTAAAAGATGAAATTTGAGGACTTATTTCAAAAATGCGAGTTTCCAAGACTTACGCTCATGAATTTAGAAAAGTAACATTTCAAAGGGTTTTAAAGGATCCTGAGAAATGATTTCAAAGTATTTTAAAACGAGCCTCGACACAGTTATGTATAGTTATGCATATTAAGATTTTCAGTTATGTCATTGTGTTAATTATGTATCTTAAATTATAAATGCATTTATTACTTATGACTGATTGACCTAAGTTTAAAGTTATGAAAGTTATGCTATGATTTTATGTTTTATGTGATTGTTGCATCATCCTGAATGTATATGTGTTAGAAGAATGGGACCTCATGCATATTGTATGTATATGAACATGTCATGTAGGCTGTGGCAATTGGTCTCCTGAGAATTTATGCATGGTAAAACATGCATCAGAGACCCTATGGGTCAAACTTATAGGAGTCTGTGAGGGACTCAAGCTTATAAGAGTCTGTGAGGGACTCAAAACTTATAGGAGTCTGTGAGGGACTCAAATCTTATAGGGGTCTGTGAGGGACTCAAACCTATAGGGGTCTGTGAGGGACTCAATATGAAAAGACTCAAGTTGACCCAATTGACCACGCATAGCCAAAGAGAAAAGTCATGATTTTATGAAAGAACGTTTTAGGTCCCACCACAGAAACCTGTATGATTTCAAAAGTCATGAATCACAGTCATGTATAAAAGTCATGTTTAAAAGAAAGTCATGTTGCATGTGTTTGCATTTCCCGACCTCCACTTACTGGGTATTTTATAATACTCATCCCTCTACCTTTGTTGTGTTTTCTCCGTTTTTAAAAACGTTTTCAGGTAAAGGCGAGGGCATACTAGGCGAGTGACAGGGATGCGCTACAGAAGTCATGTGAACCAAGTTATGATTTTTCGCACACATGATTTAGAAAGTATATTTTTAAGTGATTTTAGTTTCCGCTTATGTAGCCTAACAATTTTTAAATTGAGGCCAAACTTAGTTATGTTTTTAAATGTTTTTTTTTTTATTTTTATGGGATCCCAACATAAAGTGAATTTAATCACCAAGTTTTCCCTATTTACCGTTAATTAAGGCCTCAAAGTCATGCATGAGTAGTAATGCCCTAGGAACTTATGTTTGAAAAGTATGGGCGTTACACGAACTATCACCGACACTACCACTGGATCTTCTCCGTTGTTCTCTAGGTGAGGGAGGAAGATTGGTTTCCTTTAGGTGAGGTGAGATGTTTGTAACATTGTAGTTCGAACTCTTTCCAACACAATGTGGGAGAATTCTCTAGGGTTTCACAAAAAGATTGGATTGCCTTAACCTAGTTGCATCTCATGCAACTATATATATAGGGAAATAGGATGGAAATTACCATCATATCCCTCCTTTATTCTCCCACTATTATATGGTTTATATGTGAATCTAATTCACATTAAAACCATATATTATATCAATTATATCATATATAATTGACATAACACCTCATGTATGAAATTTAACACTTCAATTTCATTCCTAACTTTATGCCCTCAATATAACCATGTTGAGCCAACGGAGGGACCTAATGGACCTACAACTCATGAGCTCCAATGATGTCAGATTAAGTGATCAAACTCTTTGATCCAATTAATCAATATTCATTAACTACAAGTCACTCCACTATAGACTTGTAGTTGCACTATCCTCACTGTAGACTATATTGTGTCCATTGATATAATCATTACCCATGAGTCGATCTTTCACAGGTTGTTCGTAATCACAGCTGGGGTAAATTACCGTTTTACCCCTGTAATTACCTCTTTGTTCCTTAAGCCCCACTGATCCTCTAATAAACAACAAGTCTAAGGTCCTACCATAGATTCATACCCTGTTAGAGGGTGGGGCCCCGCTGTTCAAGACCTTGAGTCAGTTCTTAAGGGAACAACCTATCTAATTCCTTAGTGTAGGAATGAGTGAATTCCATCTTGCATAGTTAATTCCCCAGCTACCTACGAGGTTCTGTCCCTGAGAAGGTATTCTTATTGAGTCGGCTACAGGCCACTCTCACTCATACTAGTCTAAGGACAAATTCCTATAAGCAGGAGTTCTTATCTTACTCAGGATTCAGGTTGAGTCACTAATGACCATATTTAAATTATAAATCTTATCCTGTTAACGGTGTTATATTGGTTAGACTAATAATTTGCAGTCCGGTCTTGTATGAACTCTTCATACAGGATGCCCCCACTCGCATGTCAACCACATAAATGAGTTGGATTACCTCATTTGTACTAATTACAAAGTGGGCCGCATCCATGGTGTTACCAGAATAAGGTTTCCAACCTTATTCTTATACCATAGACCATTTAGGTTATATTCTTGAACACAATCCAAATAGTGTCCACTACACTGATGTTCAAGATATATTATAGCCTTGGAGCTTAGTTTATTAGATTTATAAAGCAAGAATATAATTTTATCAAAACAAATAACTCTTTATTTATTTGATCAAAATTACACAAGTTTAGGGCATAAATCCAAACAATCTCCCACTTGACCTAAAGCTTGTGGAGTACTAAAACATTACAGTAATGTAAATACAATAAACTAGGGCATTTAAATCCTTTGTACAGAATACTCCAACTTGCCCTAGTTGGGGAAGACTTGTAAACCCAGACCTTCTAGGTGACTCTTAAATACTTTAGCCGTGAGAGCCTTTGTAAAAGGATCAACAACGTTGTGCTCCGAGGCTATCTTCGTGACGATCACGTCTCCTCGATGCACGATCTCTCGGATGAGATGATATTTGCGCTCAATATGCTTTCCCCTCTTGTGACTTCGGGGTTTCTTTGAATTTGCCACTACACCACTATTATCGAAATACAGCGTGATGGGCAAAGTCATTTTTGGAACAACTTCCAAATTTAGCATGAATTTCCTTAACCAAACGACCTCTTTAGCTGCTTCACAAGCTGCTACATATTTGGCCTCCATGGTGGAATCAGCGATGCATCCTTACTTGACGCTTCGCCATTCTACAGCTCCTCCGTTAAGAGTGAATACTGACCCTGATGTAGATTTTCGAGAATCTTTATCAGTCTGAAAGTCAGAATCCGTGTATCCTGTAAGGATCAAATCCTTAGCCTCATACACAAGCATGTAGTTCCTTGTTCTCCGTAGATAATTAAGGATTTTTTTTAACCATTATCCAATATTCAAGTCCTGGATTGGATTGATACCTACTGACCATTCCAACTGCAAAACAGATGTCCGACCTAGTACACAACATGACGTACATCAGGCTCCCAACTGCTGAAGCGTAAGGAACCCGTCTCATATCCTCAACTCCTTGAGGTGTCTTAGGACACTGTTTCTTAGACAAATGAACTCCATGTCTAAAAGGCAATAAACCCTTTTTGGAGTCTTGAATCTTAAATCTCAAGAACACTTTGTCGATGTAAGATGTGTGAGACAGAGCCAGTGTTTTATTCTTGCGGTTTCGGACAATCTGGATCCCAAGAAAAAACTGCGCTTCACCCAAATCTTTCATTTGGAATTGTTTAGCTAGCCAATTCTTAATGTTAGTAAGATATCCTACATCATTCCCAATGAGTAGGATATCATCCACATATAGAACTAGGAATGCGACAGAACTATTGATGATTTTCTTATAGACACAAGGTTCATCATCATTCTAATCAAAGTCATAGGATTTGATTGCCTCATCAAATCTTATATTCCAGGACCTAGAGGCTTGTTTCAGTCCATAAATTGACATTTTAAGCCTGCAAACCTTTTGCTCTAGTCCTGCTTCAATGAACCCTTTGGGTTGGTCCATGTAGATGTTTTCCTCAAGATTTCCATTCAAAAAAGGTTGTCTTGACATCCATTTGTCATACCCCATAGTCATAATATGCGGCAATGGCAAGTAGGATACGGATAGACTTTACCATAGCAACGGGTGAAAAGGTTTCCTCATAGGCAACCCCTTCAACCTGGGTATAACCCTTTGCTACTAGTCTAGCTTTAAAGGTTTGTACCTTTCCATCTACACCACGTTTTCTCTTGTAGATCCACTTGCAACCTATAGGTTTTACCCCATCAGGTTTATCTACAAGATCCCAAACAGAATTGAAGTACATAGACTCCATTTCTTGGTTCATGGCTATGATCCATTTGTCGTTGTCTTTGTCATCCATCGCTTGATTATAAGTCGAGGGATCCTCACAGTTGTCATTTGGTAGAACAACTTGGGTTTCAGATAAACCCATGTAACGGTCAGGTTGTGTTATAACCCTCCTACTACGTCGAGGCATACTCAACTCTTGAGATGGTCTCTCTTGACTAGACAAGCTAGTATCAACAACTTTTATTGACGTACTAGATTTATTAGCAACCTTTGCTATTGTTCTGTCTAACTCACTCAACACAATTCTACTTCTTGGCTTGTGGTCCCTTATGTGGTCCTCCTCTAGGAAATTGGCATTTGTCGACGCAATAACCTTATCTTCCTTAGGATCATAGAATAAACCACCTCTTGTTTCTTTTGGGTATCCTACGAATAGGCACAATTTTGAACGTGAATCCAACTTCTTTGGATTTGTCACAAGCACATGTGCTGGACAACCTCATATTCTGAAATGACATAAACTACCTTTACGTCCTTTCTAGAGTTCAAAAGGTGTTTCATAAACACTTTTTGATGGTACATTGTTCAAAATGTATACCGCAGTCTCCACTGCGTAACCCCAAAAGGAACTAAGGAGATGAGCATAACTCATCATTGATCGAACCATGTCCAACAGGGTTCTATTTCTCCTTTCCGATACACCGTTTTGTTGTGGCGTATCGGGAGTCGAGAATTGGGATGTAATTTCATGTTCTATCATATAGTTGTGGAATTTTAAATCCATGTACCCTCCACCTCGATCCGATCGAAGTGTCTTAATCGTTTTACCTAATTGGTTTTCAACTTCAGTCTTGAATTCCTTGAACTTTTCAAGTGATTCAGACTTATGTTGTATTAGGTAAATATGCCCAAATCTAGAATAATCATCTATAAAGGAGATGAAATATTCATAACCTTCTCTGGCTTTAACACTCATTGGACCACAAAGGTCTGAATGTATAACTTCAAGAGGTTCTTTGGCTCTATAACATTTTCCACTAAAAGGTCTTTTAGTCATTTTGCCTTCTAGGCAGATTCACATACAGGGTAAAGTATTTTCTTCTAACTCATTTAGAAGTTCATTCTTTACCAATCTCTCAATCCTATTGAGATTAATGTGACCCAATCTAAGATGCCAAAGATGAGCATTTTCTTTAGGAGAAATTAGTTCGTGTATTTGCTATAATTCAGTGTTTAAAACTATTTTAACTAAATTAACACCTTGCAAATAATTCTCAAAAACAATAACACATATAGTTCAATACTTTTCCCAAGAAATAAACATTTTATTCAATTGAAAAGAAATTGAAGTACAATGTTCGCTAAGGCAAGAAATAGAAATAAGGTTTCTAATAAACCCTGTAACTACATACATGTTATCAAATAACAGTCTTTCTTGCCAGATGATTGCTCTTTATTTGCTCATTTTCCTTTTCTTCTGTATCTTCTTAAGTTCAGAAGTATGATTGCAGTTCTTAGTTCCAGAGGGTGAACCCATTTGAGAACTTTTGGAATGGGCAAACATATTTGTCTCTCCATTTTATTGTCTCTTGTCATCCATAAGAGATTGATAGTTCTGCAACTCATTTAGCAGAGAAGTCAGATCATACTCTATGTTGTTCATCGCTGTATTGCTGCGGAATTGCAGAAAACTCTTCGAAAGAGATTCTAGGATGAACGAAACCTGACTTTTCTCATCTATGACCGCCCCGTTTAATTCTGCTATGTTGACGTGAGTTATCAGATTGAGAACATGTTCTTTTACTGACGTTCCCTCCTCCATGTGCGCGTTGTAAACATATTTTAGGGCTTCATATCGAATTTATTTAGACGGTTGTCTAGACAAATTTAGCACAAAATTCACGATCTCTCGAGCTAAGACCTTGCCCTCTGCCTCCTTGCTAAAACATCAGGTCTGCTAGCCAGGATATAGGCTTTTTCCTTTTCATTGGCATTGATCCAGCGGTCATATGCATCCTCAACAGATTGAGGTATGTTTTGAGCAAGGAATTGAGGACACTCCTCATTGAGAACGAACTTAAGATCATGTGCTACCAAGACAATGTTGAGTGTATTCCTCCAAGTCATTATGTTTTGTCCGATTAATTTTTCCACACCCAGTAAAGAAATAATTGAGTTAAGCATTTTGTTGAAAATTTACGAATAAAACTTGTATGAGTGTCTTGCTATAACTGTATAATCTAATCATGTTTTAGCTAATTATTAAATGATTCCTAGGTCATTTATAATTTGCAATGATACTCCAAAGGTTCAGAATGTATGACACCGAAGAGTAATAAAGAACACTCATCCTCTAGATCAAGACACTCTTGACCAAAACCTAATGCCAGAATAACTCTTATTCCTATAGGCTTTAGTTACCATTATTTGGTCAGGATACATACACTACTTATGTACCTTGTGAGTGTAACCCTCTGTCTTTAGATCCTAGAGTCCCCATCCAATAAAATCCGTCGAAGGGAGGACTAGATTGAAAAACAGACTAAGGAAATCTTTATCCCTTTTGAGTGTCTACTGTGTTCGATCCCCTATGATCAAGCCCTCCGAAGAGATTGTCTGGTCAAGGCCAAACTAGCAGGCTGACTATAGTGATCTTACTGTGTAAACCGACTGAAGAGACCATAGGTTTTGTTTTCACTAAACCTGCTCCCACTCATTATAAGTACCCTCTCCATTCACCTTGATATTGACTCATACAAACACCATCCAAAGGGGGACGCTCTCGTTTGTGCCACGAGGCCAAGTATGAGTCTCACGGTGTGAACTTTCGGGAGATACGTCGGTGGAAAAATTTGTATCATATACACTTTTCCTCCCACTGGATACTTTAAATCTATAGGAATCTTACTTAGGTTAATCCCGGCTAATGGTTTTACCTAAACTTATCAATATAACACTTATATTGAAAATCAATATAACTCTTATATTGATTTTATCCTAAGTTTGCTAATATTACTCTTTATACTAAGCCTAGGATTTCTAGTTTATTAACCCCTTAATAAACCCGCTGACGCTACTGTAATTTATAAACTTTCTGATTAAAATTCACTCCCGTGTCGGTTCTCGTGTAGGGTGTTCCGCTTTAAATCACCTTAAATACCCTAGCCTAGACAGAACCTTCCTTAGACAGAGTTCCTCTTTTAATCATTGTTTATAAATTACTTGGTTACTAATTCTAATGTAATTAGAACTAGATAACCTAAGGTCTATTATTTCCAAGTTCTAAACATTTTAAAACTAATAACTAACCTTAGGTGACATGAATAATAAGATATACATAGCATAATCATCTCATGAAATATAATGCATGTCAATGTTGTCCATAAATTAATATAACACCTTATATTAATTAATCATGCAAACTCTATAATATAACTCTTTATATTAAAAATGATGCATGAAAATGCTTAACCTAAGGTGGGATTTCTAAATTAAAAGCATACATTATGCATGACAATAATTACACAACAATTGCATAATATAAATAGCAAAATTAGACCAATTTTGGCACCCTAAATTCATTTTTAATTAATATAATCTATTTATATTAATTAAAATTAAATAAATTAAATATAAATTAAATATAAAACGTTTTTATATTTAATATATAATTAAAAAATCTATTTTTTTCGCCTGTTTAAAGATTGCTAAAACCCCTTCGGCGTTGCAACGCTGCGCCTTGTCCGTTTCTGCCCGTTGGAGCACGTTGCAATGCTGAATGCAGCGTTCCAACGCTCCCTCTGATGCGCGCCTCCTTCCGCAAGCGCAGCGTTGCAACGCTTCACACAAACAACAAGGATGATTATCCATTTCTTGCTCGTTTTCGCTCCGTTCTTCTCAGCAACCACCTTGCCTCGATCGACACGGACTTACAGACTCGGTTTAGAATTAAAATTGCCCAAAACACTGGGCCCTTACATTGAACGATTCAATGAAAAAATTGTAAATCTAAGTGCCAAAACTGAAAACGTCTAAATTGCAAACCGTTCATTCATCTCATGAAAAACATTAAATCTCACCTTGTTCTTGATAAATTCAGAACGAAAATTAAGAACACAATTGGGCTCTGATACCAATTTAAGGGATCGAATCCCGAATCGAAAGCGATTGTAGATCGCGTGTTCTTAATTTCGTTTCATGAATTACAATCAAGAACAAATCTAACTAAGATTAAGCATATAAGAACAAGATAGACAGCGAGATATTACCTTTGAAGAACTCTTTCTTCAAGTGCTACTGATCCCACCTTCACGATCTCAGCAACACGAACCCGAACTATCACCGACACTACCACCGGATCTTCTCCGTTGTTCTCTAGGTGAGGGAGGAAAATGGGTTCCCTTTAGGTGAGTTCAGATGTTTGTAAGATTGTAGTTGGAACTCTTTCCAACACAATGTGGGAGAATTCTCTAGGGTTTCACAAAAAGATTGGATTGCCTTAACCTAGTTGCATCTCATGTAACTATATATATAGGGAAATAGGATGGAAATTACCATCCTATCCCTCCTTTATTCTCCCACTATTATATGGTTTATATGTGAATCTAATACACATTAAAACCATATATTATATCAATTATATCATATATAATTGACATAACACCTCATGTATGAAATTCAACACTTCAATTTCATTCCTAACTTTATACCCTCAATATAACCATGTTGAGCCAACAGAGGGACCTAATGGACCTACAGTTCATGAGCTCCAATGATGTGAGATTAACTGATCAAACTCTTTGATCCAATTAATCAATATTCATTAACGACAAGTCACTCCACTGTAGACTTGTAGCTGCACTCTCCTCACTATAGATTATATTGTGTCCATTGATATAATCATTACCCATGAGTCGACCCTTCACAGGTTGTTCGAAATCATAGTTGGGTCAAATTACCGTTTTACGCCTGTGATTACCTATTTGTTCCTTAAGCACCACTGATCCTCTAATGAACAACAAGTCTAAGATCCTACCATAGACTCATACCCTCTTAGAGGGCAGGGCACGTTGTTCAAGACCTGGAGTAAGTTTTTAAGGGAACAACCTATCTAATTCCTTAGTGTAGGAATGAGTGAATTCCATCTTGAATAGTTAAGTCCCTAGCTACCTACGAGGTTTTGTCCCTGAGAAGGTAGGCTTATTGAGTCGGCTACAAGCCACTCTCACCCATACTAGTATAAGGATAAATCCCTATAAGTAGGAGTTTTTAACTTACTCAGGATTCAGGTCGAGTCACTAATGACCATCTATAAATTATCAGTCTTATCCACATTAACTGTTGTTATCTTGGTTAGACTAATAATTTCTTGATTCGATCTTGTATGAACTCTTCATACAGGATACCCCCACTCGCATGTCAACCACATGAATGAGTTGGATTACCTCATTTGTACTAATTCCAACCTTATTCTTATACCATATACCATTTAGGCAATATTCTTGAACACAATCCAAATAGTGTCCACTACACTGATGTTCAAGATATATTATAACCTTGGAGCTTAGTTTATTGGATTTATAAATCAAGAATATAATTTTATCAAAACAAATAACTCTTTATTTATTTGATCAAAATTACACAAGTTTAGGGCATAAATCCCAACACCTTCTAATACTGCAGGAAACTTACTGAAGTTCAAACAGAGGTCCATTATACCTTTAATATATCTTAACAAACGACGAACAACAACCCAATGGTCGTTATTAGGATTATGTGTATATCTACTCAATCTGTGATAGCACACAAAATGTGCTATCCTTAGGCTTAATTATTTCTAGTTTTATGATGATTTCAGGGCTTTTACGTGGTTAATTTATTCAATTTCAGGTTGAGAGCTTAAACGAAGCTATTGGAGACAATTTGGATCACTCGGGATCAAAACAAGCCTATTTGGAACTAAATATAACTTCAAATGGAAGAGAGGAGACCAAACCAAGCTGAAGACCCGAGGTGATGGCGTTGCAACGCCATATAGAGCGTTACAAACGCGGACGTGCAGCAAAACGGCTTTGAAGATCACTACCGAGCATGCGCGTTGCGCCGCTTTGCTTTGCGCGCGCGGCGCTATATCGATAAGGGCACACGCATGAGAAGCCGCACAGAGGGCGTTGCAACGCTGCCTTGCAGCGTCGCAACGCCAGATCGATAGGGGCGCACACGTTAAGGTAGCAGCGTTGCAACGGTGACCCTAGCGTTGCAACGCTGCCATTAGTTTCCATATTTACCACGCGTTTAGGGTACAGCGTTGCAACGCTGCCCCATTGATGCCTATAAATACAACATTATGTTTCTTTCAATGGGGAGCACAATTTGGTAGAGTTTTGCCCTAAATTCGAAATACACCTTGTAAGAAGGGAGACAAGAGTGATTTTGGGAGCCAAAGCATTCGTGGAGGTTCGAGATCGAAGACGGGAGCTCGGAGATGAAGGACCGGCATTGACACCTAAGTTTATTTCTCTTTCTTTCAATTTGTAATAGCGTTCTAAGACGTTTTCTACATGTTTAGTTTGTTTTTCATGTGTTTAGAGTAGCTAAACATTGTAGTAGGATTGATTTATTTGTTAGGACTTTATTACAATATAATGAAGCATGTTTTGTTCTTATTTTTGGTCATTCGCTCTGCACTCTTTAATTCGTTGATTCAAGTGGACTCGAGAGATAAAGCTTGAATTAGAGCAAAATTGTCAAAACCCTTAGTAGTCTGGCACGATAGTGACCTAGAATTCTTAGGGAAACACTTAAAGAAGTTACTTAATGCCATGCATGTTGTAGGTTCGTATGGAGACTATGAATTCTATTGCATGTGTGAGGCTCACTAAGAACCGAGAGGTTTTCTTGAGTAATTTACTTCTTGTTTATAAATTCATCTCATGAGGTCAATGCATGTGTAGTTAGGTTATTAATTTGTAAAATCACTTCCTTTAATTCTATCAATTCGTATCTCCACATGTTTGTTTGTTTGTTTGTCTTTAATTCCTGTTTCATCACCTATCCATGTTATGTTTCTTTAGCTAAAATTGAGAAGTAGTATCTTAGTAATTAATTAATCTAGAAACCCATTCCCGAGGACGATACTTGGACTCATAAATCACTATACTAAAACTTGACCCGTACACTGCGGTATTGCAATATAAAATATTACGCAACAATCTGCTAACAACATATGCAATATCAGGCCTAGTATAATTCATCAAGAACATTACACTACCTATAATTTTTGTATATTCAGTTTGAGAAACACTATCACCTTTATTTTTCTTAAGATTAGTACTAGCATCATAAGGCGTCCTTACTGGAACATCATCGAAGCATTCAAATTTCCTTAACAATTTTTCAATATAATGTGATTGACATAATGAAAATCCATTTTCGGTTTTCCTTATTTTAACACCAAGTATCACATCTGCTTCGCCTAGGTCTTTCATCTCAAATTGAGAAGACAAGAAAGACTTTGTATTTTTAATCTCATCTAGGTTTGTTCCGAAAATTAAAATGTCATCAACATATAAACATATAATCACACAATCAACACCAAACATTTTCGAATAAACACGTGTCAGAAGAATTTACTTTGAAACCCTCATTTACTAAAGTTTTATTAAACTTCTCATACCATTGTTTGGGTGCTTGTTTAAGACCATAAAGGGATTTTTTAAGCTTGCATACCTTGTTTTCTTGACTAGTGACTACAAACCATTCAGGAAAGCTGTTTTTACATCCATTTGATGTATTAACAAGCCACGAATTGTTGCAAATGCAATCATTGCCCTAATGGTAGCTATTTTAGTCACAGGAGAATAAGTATCAAAGTAATCTATACCTTGTTTCTGTGTATATCCTACAACCACTAATCTAGCTTTGAATTTTTCAATTGATCCATCAGGTCTATTTTCTTTTTGAAAATCTATTTGCATTTAATAGGCTTATTACCTTTAGGCAAATCTACCAAGTCCCATGTTTGATTCATAAGCAAGGAATCTAATTCACTTTTAATTGCTTCTTTCCAAAACTTGTAGTCTATTGAGCATAAGGCCTCTTGGTATAATTTAGGTTTCTCATCTATTAAGAACATGCAAGCAAATTGATTGTCTATCTTATCTGAATTTTCTACTAAGAAAACAGTTAAAAAATCAGATCCAAAATTTTTATCAATTTTTTATGTAACGCCCCTACTTTTATAACATAAGTTCCTAGGGACATTACTACTCATGCATGCATTCGAGGCCTTAAATAACTTTAAATGAGTAAAAATTGATAATTCAAATCGGTTTAATTTAGGATCCCATAAATACAAAACATTTACAACTAACTAACTTTGGCCTCAATTTAAAAATCGTTATACTACATAAGTGGAACTAAAGTCATTTTAAAAAAAATATTTTCTAAATCATGTATGCGGAAAATCTTGACTTGGTTCCCATGAATTCTGTAGCGCATCCCCGTCACTCGCCTGGTATGCCCTCGCCTTTACCTAAAAACATTTTAAAACAGAGAAAACACAACAAAGGTAAAGGGGTGAGTATTATAAAATACCCAGTAAGTAGGGGTCGGGAAATGCAAACACATTCATATGACTTTCCTTTAAACCTGACTTTTAAACATGACTATTATTCGTGACTCTTAAAATCATAAAGTTTTCTGTAGTGGGACCTAAAACTTTCTTTCATAAAATCATAACTTTTTCTCTTTGGCTATACGTGGTCAATTGAGTCTACCTGAGTCTTTTCATATTGACTCCCTCACAGACCCCTATAGGTTTGAGTCTCTCACACTTCTATAAGATTTGAGTCCTCACAGCACCCTCTATAAGATTTGAGTCTCTCACAGACCCCTATAAGTTTGAGTCCCTCACAGACTCCTATAAGTTTGACCCATAGGGTCTCTGATGCATGTTTTACCATGCATAAATTCTCAGGAGACCAATTTCCACAGCCTACAAAGCATGTTCATATACATACAATATGCATGAGGTCTCATATGTCAGTCACACGTACATATGTAGTCATAATAATGCACAATCACATAATCATAGCATAACTTTCATAGCTTTGAAACTTAAGTCAATCAATCATAAAACATAAATCATTTACATTTTCAAATACATGTTCATCATAGTGGCATAACTGAACATCTCGCTATAGGTAAATATACATAACTGTATTAAAAAAACTCATTTTTCAAATACTTTGAAATCATTTCCATTCGGGTCCTCTCAAGCCGTTAAATCATATGAAAATTCTCTTAAAAGTTAAAATCGTGCATTGGGGACCTCTCGAACCCTTCAGAATAGTAATTCTTGGAAAAATCATTCTCGAAGGCAAATCCTTGAAATTCATCTTTTTCAATAAACACATGAGTTCACCCGTTTGTAATAAATCTTTCAAGGACATACCTATTTCCCTTTTTCAAATTAATTTATATAAAAATCCCTTACCTTAGCATAACTTGAAACTCCTCAAGCTCCGTTCCTAATTCAAGGTTCCTCTCAAGCTTGCTCAGTACTCGAATTCCTTAAATCCAACCCATTTTCCTAATTAAACAGATAATGAGTAAACTTATTTTTCAAATCCAATAAAAGATAAGTCGAATTACCACTAACGGAGGTTGAAAACGAACTCGAGGGATCAAAACAGGTGGACCAGAAACAGCTCCGGCGAGCGGCGGCGCGTGTGGTGTCGGAGACTGCGCATATCGACGCGTGAAAGTCAGATCTGTGAACGTCGTGAGCCGATCTATTCAAAACCGATCCTGAAACCTCAAAAACCGATCGAACAACACCCAAAGACTCGAACCAAACCGTGAACCGGCGGTAATTGATCTGCACGATTCAGCAGTTGGCAGCTCTATGACCGGCGGCAAGGCTTCCGAAACTACGAAACCCATGTAGAAACGGCTTCGTCTGCAGCGGTGAAGCTTCTTGGTCGGCGACTCGAGACGTACGTTGCTCGTTGACGCTCTGCTTGTCGAGTTGGGCAAAGAACCGGCGACTGGACGCACAACACCATCGAGCTTCGACGTCCGACTGAACTTTTCCATCGGTGGGGTGGATGCGTAGCGCAAACAGAGGTCGCCGGCTTCGACTCAGGCTGACAGTTGACTCGTTTGACGGTGAGTTGCAGATGGCGGTGTTTGTGAAGTACACTATCGGCGGCGAGGGGGGTCCTCCATGGCTGCTGCACGTGAAAGGGAAGAGAATGTGGGGGTAAGCCTCGTGCAACGTGCGTCAAAAGAGAGAAACCCTAAATCTAACATTTTGTTTTTCCTATTCCAAAATTGCCCCTCCTCTTCCATAGAAACACAATTTTGCCATAACTCTTAATTAAAAGCTCAAATGATTTAATTCTCTTTAGTTTGTAAAGACACCCTAACAAAATTCCAAGCCAAACTAAATATTCCATTAAATAAATCCCAGTGTAACCTAAAAGGCACTTGAAATTCCGGGACGTTACATTTTATCTCTTACTTCTTCTAGGCTCATGCAAACTATCAGAAGTAGATGACAATTGTATAGTTATCTAGTCATTGATTGAGATGTTGACATTCTTAGTATTAGCAGGTTCACTAGCTACTTTAACCATGGGAAAAGTATTTTCAAAGAATTCAACATCTCTATATTCACAAATTGATTTATCATTTAAGCAAATAAACCTATATGCAGCACTATTATGAGCATAACCAATAAAAACACAGTCAAATTTTTAGATCCAACCGTAGGTTTCTTGAATGATGGATATGCCACTTTAGCTAAGCACCCTCATGTTAGGATTTGTGCCCTAAACTTATGTAATTTTGATAAAATAAATAAAGAGTTATTTGTTTTGATAAAATTGCAATCTTGCTCTAAAAATCCAATAAACTAAGCTCCAAGGTTATAATGTATCTTGAACATCAGTGTAGTAGACACTATTTGGATTGTGTTCAAGAGTATAACCTAAAGGGTCTATGGTATAAGAATAAGGTTGGAACCCTTATTCTGGTAACACCATGAATGCGACCCACTTTGTAATTAGTACAAATGAGGCAATCCAACTCATTCATGTGGATTGACATGCGAGTGGGAGCATCCTGTATGAAGAGTTCATACAAGACCAGACTGCAAATTGTTAGTCTAACCAGTATAACGCCGTTAACAGGATAAGACTGATAATTTGTAGTTGGTCATTAGTGACTCAACCTAAATCCTGAGCAAGTTAAGAACTCCTACTTATAGGGGTTTGTCCTTAGACTAGTATGGGTGAGAGTGGCATGTAGCCGACTCAATAAGCCTAACTTCTCGGGGACAGAACCTCGTAGGTAGTTGGGGACTTAACTATGCAAGATGGAATTCACTCATTCCTATACTAAGGAATTAGATAGGTTGTTCCCTTAAGAACTGAGTTCAGGTCTTGAACAACTGGGCCCCACCCTCTAAACTAACTTAAGAGGGTAAGAGTCTATGGTAGGACCTTAGACTTGTTGTTCATTAGACGATCAGTGATGCTTAAGGAATAAAGAGATAATCACAGGGGTAAAATGATAATTTGACCCAACCGTGATTACGAACAACCTGTGAAGGGTCGACTCATGGGTAGTTAGTAAATCAATGGACACAATATAATCTACAGTGAAGAGAGTGCAGCTACAAGTCTATAGTGGAGTGACTTGTAGTTAATGAATATTGATTAACTGATCAAAGAGTTTGATTAGTTAATCTCACATCATTGGAGCTCATGAACTGTAGGTCCATTAGGTCCCTCCGTTGGCTCAACATGGTAATATTGAGGGTATAAATTTAGGAAGAAAATTGAAGTGTTCAATTTCATATATGAGGTGTTATATCAGTTATATATGATATAATTGATATAATATATAGTTTTAATGTGAATTAGATTCACATATTAACTATATACTAATGAGAGAATAAAGGAGGGATAGGATGGTAATTTCCACCCTATTTCCCTATAAATAGTTGCATGAGATGCAACTTTGAGACTAATCTTTTGGAAACCCTAGATTATCAAATATTTGTGTTGTTGGAAAATTTCCACAAACAACTTCTCTCACAACTTCCACATCTCATCCTAAGAGGAACCCACATTCCTCACCCAGCTAGAGAACAACGGAGAACATCTAGTGGTGTCATCTTCATACGTACGGGTTCGAGTTGCTGAGATCGTGATCGTGGGATAAGGAGCACGTGACGAAAGAGTTCTTCAAAGGTAATCTCTTACTGTCCTATGTAGAATTATATGTTTAATCGTATTGTTATTTGATCTTGATTGAAATCTGTGAGACAAAATTAAGAACACGGGATTCGCAATTGCTTCCACTTCGGGATTTAATCCCCTCACCTCACACTCTCAAGTGGCTTAGATTAGGCGAATAACCCTTCTACAGTTCGTATGGTGTCTTATCAAACCTTTTTTTAGGAACCCTGTTAAGAATGAAGCATGCAGAAAGCACAGCTTCCCCCCACAAATTGTCAGATAACCCAGAACTTAATAACATAACATTCATCATTTCTTTCAATGTTCTATTCTTACGTTCAACTATGCCATTTTGTTGAAGAGAATATGGTGCGGTGGTTTCGTGTATAATTCCATTTAATTCACAAAATTCTTTAAGATATTTATCACTATATTCACCACCTCTGTCGGATCTTAACCTTTTTATCTTTTTATCCAACTGATTTTTTACTTCAGCTTTAAATTTAAAAAACATACTACTTGCCTCATCTTTAGATTTTAAGAGATAAATTTTTGTATATCTAGAAAAATCATCAACGAATGATATAGAATAGTTTTTACCACCCCTGCTTGTAGTATTTTTGAAATCAGCCAAATCAGATTGGATTAGTTCAAGTAACTCTGTACTTCTAGTTGTGACAGGTTTAAAAGGTTTCTTTGTGAATTTGGCTTCTACACATATAGAGCATTTTCCAGTTTCATGCGATTCTGATGCATTTAATAAGGTTTAGATTCTTGATCCTTTTAAGTGATGCAACATTTACATGTCCTTGTCTAGCATGTCACATGTCAATAGATTCAACGATATAGGCAAGACGAGAGGTACTTTCATTCATCAATGCAGCACTAACAACAGTGTTCAAAACAAATAAACCATTAGCTAGATATCCTTTACCAACAAAGTCACCATTTTTGGTGATGATAACCTTGTCAGCCTCAAACACAATTCTAACCCAACCCTGTTCAACAGACTTCCAGACACCAAGTTCCTACGTAGTGAAGGAACATACAAAACATCACTTAATGATAAAGTTTTTCCAGATGTAAGTTTTAAAAGAACCTTCCATTTTCCAAGTATTCCAACAGTTGAAGAGTTCCACATGAATACACATTCACCATCAACACAATCTTGGTAATTATGGAATAACTCTCGATTTGAACAAAAATGTCTTGAAGCTCTAGTGTCTAGAATCCAGTCAGACTTATTCTCAATTAAGTTGGTTTCTACGACCACAGCAACAATGATTTCTTCTTGCTCAGCGAGGTTGGCCTGTGCAGCAGGTTTTGACCTGACTTTTCTTTCCTCTGGTTGCACTGATATGATTTGTGTCCAGGTTTTCCGCACACATAACATATCAGTTTAGACTTCTCAATTTTTCCATTGGAAGCCCTAAACTGATGCCCTTTTTGTGTTATGTCTTTGGAAGTTTGTTTTCCTTTGTTCTTGAACTTGTCTTTTAAGGCAACAGAAGACTCAACAAGATTAGCATTAACAGAGTTTAGAGATTGAAAATTCATCTTATCATTCTTCCTATTCGCTTCTTTAGTGCGCATGTGACAGATCAGTTCTTGCAGGGTCAGGTCTTTCTTTTTATGTTTCAGGTGGTTGCGATAGTCACTCCAGGAATAAGAGAATTTTTCGAGCAGTACGTTCGCTTGAAGAATTTCACACATTTTCATGCCTTCAGTCAGTATATTAGCTACCAAATTTTCATATTCATGAACCTGCTCCATGACTGGTTTATCATCTGTTATCTGGAACTGCAACCATTTTCCAACAACGTATTTTCTTCTACCTACATCATCTTTACCATATCTAGATTCCAAAATATCCCATATTACCTTTGCAGATTTCTAAATGACAAAAAGATCGAACAGAGAATCAGTCATGTGATTCAAGAGATGGTCGCGGACCGTCTTGTTATCCTTCTCGAACTTGTCATCCCCATCACTATCCTTTTTCGATTGGACATAATCGATATGGACAGTTGGATCAGCGTCAGCAGCAATGATGGAACTTCTCGGATCTGCCAATGTTGTAACAGTAGGCCTCTGTGATTTGTCCGACAGTAGAACATAATCGATCTCCAACTGTTCGAAGAAGATCAACAGTTTCTAAGACCAACGCTGGTAGTTGGATCTGTCAAGTGGTTCTAATTAGACAGATCTGACAACACCTTTCCCGATCTGATCATCGACAAGTAAAAAATTACTTTCAAATTGTTGAAAATGATGATGATCAGAATGTTGTTGTGTCTTGGAGAACCACTGCCTTGAAAGCAATTCCAGCACGACCAAGGTGCTAAAATCGTTCTAGTCGGTTGCTCCCCAAGGTTAACACAACACCCTATCGTGACGTGCACTCGCCAATCAAGGGTTGGAATCAAGAAGAACAAAGCTTGAGAAAAACGAAAGAAGAAGGCAATCGAAAATTGTATGTGCCACCATTCAAAACTGAAAACAACTAAAAAGAGAAGAGGGAGAAGCTTTTCAGATCTGGATCTAGATCTAGATCTAGATCTGGATCCAAATAAAACGTTTTTAAGGAAAACGTTTTTCTCAATCAAACGTTTTAATATTAATTAGATCCACAATTAAGGCAAAATTAAAAGTGGAAGGAAATAAAAAATATTTTCTTTATTTGCGCAAGCACATTTACCCAAACCCACCCGACCGGACGGACGGCGGCGGCGTCGCGCGTGTGGGGAGATGTTTTGTTACCACTAAATCCACCTTTTTACCAACTTCCATGTGAGCCAATGTATAAAATCCATTCTCACTTCCACAATTTTTTCAATGTGGCACAAACACTCTTATTCACATATGGGACAAACACCCTATTCATCATGTAACTTTTTGGCTTTTGGCTCAAGTCATTCTCCACACTATGATCAACCTTCATGTTAACATGAGTATGATTCATTTGGTTAATACATATATCTTTTATCAATACGTTTGGAATTCAAATCTTCACCCCAAAACTTTTTTGACAAATTGGCATTAAATGGGAATGGAACTTGTGGGTAAGAATTTTTTATTATGTTTTTTCTTATATGGGTTTTTCATATAATATACTTCATTGGCATCTCAAAGGATAGTTTGATCAAGTGATATATTGATCAAGTCGTGCGATCACCCCTTTGCTGCAAAGTCATATATCTTGTGTTGGGACTTTTTGAAAGTTGGCATGATGTGAAAGCAAGATTATTTAATGACAATTTGAGATTGAGATCAATGCACACACCGCAGACAAAAGTGTGGTGTGGACAGTGGATTTATAGTCACTTTTAATAATGAGAAAATGCTAGGAATAGCCAAAAATAATTCATAATTTTCAACGATAGCTATATTTTGTGAGTTTTTAATTATGGCCAAAACGTGATATGCACATGTTCCAGGTGCAGCGTCACGTTTAATTCTAGATTTGTCCTTTTCAATTTTTTGTGTTTTTAAATAATATCATTTTCTTCTACATTTTTTAAACTGTATCGAATATCTTTTTAAAAGATCTACATTGCAACTATTTTTTAAAAAATATTTAAAATCATTTAGATTCTGATTCTATTGTTTGAATTATTCTCTCCTATTTTTTCGATTATCTACCTAACATGAACTTTATCGATTATATTGTTCTACCTTTTTCTTAATTTTCTTGATGCTTCTCTGTGCTCAACGGAGAATTGGGAGAAAAGGGAGCAAGTCGACGAACCATAATGTTTTTGTATAGGTAAAATATATAAATGTTTAGAAGTCTTTTTTTCAATTACTCTTAGTCTTTTACGGGGAAATTTGCATGATATAATATTGGCTAGATAGTTATTTTTTTTTTTCTTATTTTCATCATATAATCGATTTTAATTTATGTGTATTTCTTATCATATTAGGAAAGTGGTGTTTTTTAAATTTTTGTTTGTATTTGAAATTTAATTTTTAGATTTTATTACATTTATTTGCTTAGATTACGTAAGTGAATTGTTTTTATTTAAAATTTGAACTCAAATCAAATATAACTACCCTATAATCGAGAAATCTTAATTAATCATTATCTTCTTACAAGATCTACATTGCAGTTATTTTTTCAAAATATTTAAAATCATTTAGATTTTGATTCTATTCTTTGAATTTTCTCTCCTATTTTTCAATTATCTACCTAACATAAACATTATCGACTATGTTGTTCTACCTTTTTCTTTTTTGGTTTGATTTCTGAATTTTGGTTGGATACTGCTCAATGGGAGAAAACGGGGTAGTCGACGAACCCTAATGTTTTCGTATAGGTAAAATATAAAAATTTTTAGAATTCATTTTTTCAATTACTTTACTCGGGCAGAGGGTAAATTTACATGAGATATAATATTAGCTAGATAGTCATTTTTTTCTTATTTTTGTCATATAATTAACTTTAATTGAAGATGGTGTATTTTAAATTTTTGAAATTTGTTTGTTTGTGTTTGAAATTTGATTTTTAGATTTTATTATATTTATTTGTTTAGATTACATAAGTGAGTTGTTTTTATTTAAAATTTGAAATCAAATCAAATATAACTACCCTATAAGCAAAGAATCTTAATTAATAAAGTTGTTAGGCTACTTTTGTCTTTTAATAATTATTAATTATAATAGCCAATTGATTTTATCTTTTTAAAATTACCAAATCATTTTTTAGAATTATAATTAGTAATTATTAAAAGACAAAACTAGCCCTAACTCAACCCACTAATCTTCGGCTAAAAGTAAAAATGTTTTGGTTTTTTTTTAGATTGTTTTTACTGGGCAAAGTGCTAAGTTGCATGCTGTATTGGTTAATTCGTTCTTTATTTTCTCTTATTTTTGTTACAAAAATATTTTTAATTCCTGTGTATTTATTTTGGTTTAAATTAGGATGGTGTGGTTTCTTTTATTTAAATTTTTACGATTTTTATTTTGAAATCTTATTTTTGAATTTCATTATATATGTTGGTTTAGTTTTATATTTGATCTAATTTATTGTAGATTTTAAAATCAAATTAAAAAATAACTACCTATAATCTAGGAGTCTAAATTAATAAAGTGGTTAGGGCTAGTTTCGTCTTTTATTAATTTCTAATTATAATTTTCAAAAATAATTTAGCCCATTTTTAAAAAGATAAAATCGTTTGGCTATTTTTGAAAACGAAAACTAAAATATAGTTATTCCTCTAGTCAACCCTTTAATAAAATCAGTGACATCTAATGAACATAATGTTATCTATAAAGAGATGGAAAGAAAACAAACCATGACTTTGAGCCAACAAAAGCGTAGCTCAACTAGTAAGACTTGTGACTAAAAGTCATGAGTTCAAATCACTCAGCTTCAATTGTTGATGTACTAAAAAACCCAGAACCAAATTCAATAATCCACTATTTTGAAATATAGTCAAAAACTTTTTTTATGGCATCCAACTATAAATTGATAGATTAATGGAGATAATACAATTTATTAAAATACCCTCACAATCAAATCGGATCAACTAAATCATAAAATTAGATCAGTGTATTTAAAAACATATCAAAAAAGAAAATCAAAATATCCAAATCAATTTAATCAATTTCCTAAAATTATGGGATAATTAAAATTGTAATAAAAACTTAAATTTGAATATATTTTTTAAACTAACTTTTGAATAATAAGATGATTTAATCAAAAGTCATTAAACGACTAAATTCTCAAATCTAAAACTATGGGATGATTAAAACTAAAGTATATCTAAAACTTGAAAATGAAAAGAAAAAAAAAACACTTACATTTTAATTTTTTAAGAAAACCAATTTTTAAATAATAAGAATATTTAATTGAACTAAAAAAAATGATAGATTTCATACACTACTTGATTGATAGGCAGAGTGACAACTTCAACTATCTCATCTTTTTTTAAAAAAAAAAATTAAATCATCTTGACTTGCACTAATTCTACTATGCATTAGTTTTGAAAAGATCAATTAAACATTCAACACCTCCAAATCTATTTAAACACTTCAAATTTCTCTCTCACCATCTTTGTTAGAACTATCCAATCGACATTTGAAAATGTGGTCATGCACGACCACACCCAAAATCTGTATTATCGTCATCATTCGACCCATAGCCAAACATTCTATCAACTTCAACTAATGTTATGGATGAAGGTTCAATGGTGAAACCCATAACATAACATACCTTAAATTTGACGAATTCAACGGGGAAACACATATAATACCTAGATTCACAGGGTCTCGAAAATTGATAGTCAACATCAATGTAGTGTATGGCATTAATTTGAAATTGGCCAAATCGAACAAAAAAAAAAGTAATTATGTTTAGGAATTAAAAGGATAAAAATTTACTATTTTAAATTCAATTTCTTGTAAAAAAATTGATCAAATAAAAAATCTAAAAAAATAATTGAAGGAAAATTGGAAAAGGATGATAGAAAGATAATCCTAAAATAAAAAATGAAAACTAGGGTCCCGTTTGATAACTATTTGGTTTTTGAAATTATGTTGTTTTTCCACCATTTCTCTTCATCCTCTCTACAAAGATTTTCATCTTTCTTGGATACCATTTAAGCTTCTAGATAAATTTTAAAAACAAAACAAATTTTTGGAAACTAAAAAACTTTTGGTTTTTAAAAATATAGGTACAAATCTATTAGTGTGTTTTGAAGCTTAATTTTCAAAAACCAAAAATAAAATATCAAATAGTTATCAAACGGGGCCTAGGTTTTCTGTTCTGGTTTTTAAAAATTAATCCTATAAATACTTCCACCCATAACTTTTCATATTTTTTTATCTACTTTTTAGACGTATTTTCAAAAATCAAGTCAAGTTTGAAAACTAAAAAAATAGTTTCCAATTTTTTTTTTTTCTAGAATTTAGCTAAGAATTCAAGTGTTTTCTTAAATAAGGTAGGAAACATGATACGAAATCATTTTAGAAAAATGATGAGAAAATCAGTATAATTATTAAAAACTAAAAACAAAAAATTGTTATGAAAGGGACCTTAAAAGAAGTGGGAAAGGGAGGATCAAATTACGGTTGTGGAGAAATCCAAGGAGAGTGTGTACTGTGTAGGGACAAAAGTGGAAGAAAGTGATGTAAGTTGGACCCTTCTATATGTATACTCGTCCAATTTTGCTTGTGTGACGAGATCTTGGGAAGGCCTATTTAGATAACAAGCCATCCAAAAAAAAAAAGTGAATCAAAACCATCATTAAAAAATAATAAAATAGTGTCAAAATTTTTCAAAGATCGGGACAAGTATAACTTTTCTACCCCTCTCCGACTCCAATCGGGGTGTTTAACCCATGATTTTGGGTTAGGGTGGTTTTGTGTTTGAAGTACAAGGGGTCAATCACAACTCCATGAGTTTTGAAATACAACCCCATGGGTTGCTACGGTGCAACCTTATGGGTTTTGTACCATGTTTTCCACTTCAATTTGTCGTTTCCATTTTCGATAACAACTCCGATGACAACTTCGACAACAACTCCGACGACTACTCCGATGACCCGACCAACTCCGATAACGACTCTAACAACCACCAAAAATGACAACTTCGACGATTAAAGCGACAACCCTACCAACTCCGATGACAACTTCGATAATCACACCCGCGACCTGACTAACTCCGCTGACAATTCCGACGACCACACTGGCGACCTAACTAACTCTAATGACAACTCTGACGACTGCCTGATCATTACCGATAACGAAAACTTCGACGACCACACCAATGACCCGACCACCGCGATGATTACCTCCATCGATAACTACGATGAAAACCCTATAGATTAATTTAACGATCGCCCTTGCGACTCGATCACCCAAACAACTTGATACTTTGATGCCCCAACCATCACAACCCTAACTGGTCCGAACTACCGGCAACGACCATCTGACGACCACTTCGACTACTAAACAACCCATACATACAACCATCCCAAAAATTTGACCACCTAGCAACCACTATCGATGACCACCTAGTGACCACTTCAATGACCCGACCACCCTAGCAACCCGATCACCTCGATGACCACTTTGATGATCACCCCAACTGTACCCAACCACCCAAAATCATTGTTGACAACCACTGGTGACCACCCAACAACCCAACCATCATATTTACCACTTTGGCAACGACTCCAGCGACTCGACCACTTGACAACTATTGTCATAACCACCAAACAACCAATTTGACGATATGACCACCCTAATTACCACTCCAACTGTAAACCCGAGATCTTTCTTTGGAATTCAAAAAAAAAAAACAAAAACAAAGGAAACAAGAAAGGAAAGGATATTATTTATTGGTTGGTTGTCTTTAAAAGAAAAGAAAAGAAAAGAAAAGAAAAGGAAGGAAAAGGAAAAATGAAAAAGGGGAAAGGGGAAAGGGGAAAGTGGAAGTAGGACCCTCACTTAAGTTTTCTTTTTAAAACTCATGTATCCATCGATTTCCTTCTCATTTTCAACAAGGAGCAGCAAGGGTTTCGTGGGAAGAGGAGAAAGGAAGAAGAAGAAGAAGCTTTTCATGAGTTAGAGTTGCAAAAGAAGGAAGGAGAGCTCAAAGCTTGGTTGTTTAGCAGCAAGGAGATCAACTCAACCCGGTTCTGGTTTTCTGTTCATCTCGAGCTCCAAAAGAAGAGGTAAGAGTTGAAGCTTGGTTTTCTTGAAAGCTAATTCACTTTTGAAAAAATTTCGTGAAGGATTCTTGAGCCAATTCTGACCTTAAGTTGCTGTTTTGTGAAGAGGAAGACAGAAGACAGAATTTGCTGTCAAATCCGAGAAGTCTCTGATGTTTTGGTTGTACTGATCTGTACAGTTGGAATCCGAAGCTCTAATTGGTATGGTTTGAAATCTTATTGAATTTCCTACAAGTTGTGTGAAGAAATCGTGAGTAGAAAATGTCTGGAAGATGTCTTAAATCTCAGGTTAAGTTTGTTGTGCAGCAGGGAAAAACGAAACCTGGAACAAAGAGGAAGTTGTTTTGAGGAAAGTAGCTTTCGAGGTAAATTCGAACAATACCGTTTAGAATCTCATTTTCATGTCTTCATAAGAGTTTTAGAGGGTTCAAAAAGGAAGAGTTTGGTATAAATTACATTATTGTTAGATAAGTAATGAAGAAGTTATGGCTGTCTGATAACAGGCGGAAAAATCATGAAATGCTGAAAAATTGGTTGGAGTGTTTACTTGTAGTTTTAAGGTTAAAAACCATGAGCTCGAGGTTCTAATACATGGATTTGGTTTGTTTGACAGGCCAAGAGGAGATAGGTCGAGTGTACAGGCCAAGGTTCTAGTTTAACACTGTATGCTTGAAATACGCTTTGAGAAATACAAGTTTTGCTAGAATGAAAGGGTTTCAATGTTTCTTTTTTTTCTTGAACACATACTTATGAGCATTCATGTTTTCCTAGAAATGATTTCAAGTACTCATTGTGAGCCTAAATGTTTTGATGAAATTTATACATGAGCATATGTTTATTGTTTGCCGAAATTTATGGAAATGTTATGGTTTCTAGTAAGTGTGTTCTAGTAAGTATGATTTAAAGATTTCAAGTTTTTACGATGAACTGAGTAAGCTTGAGATTTAGGGAAGAAAAGATAAGCAGGCATGTTCAAATATTTTTATGTTATTTTCTGAGACTCGAATGAGTAAATAACTAAGATATTGCGTCTGAGGCTTTATAGTACCATGTGCACATAGGTCATATTCTGTTGTCGACGTTGAGTGTACTCCGTGACAACAATGCTGTCGTGAGTGCTAGGCGAGCCCCACTACTACAAAGACGATGAGAGTGCTGGGCGGGCCCCACTACATCGTAGAGCAAATGTGGTTATTCTGGGTGTGCCCTATATTGTGTGGAATGTTATATGTTATTATAAGAATTATTAATATCGATATGCCTTACGAAATTTAATGTCATGCTTGCTGGATTTCTGAAAAAGTTACCATGATTACACGTTTACTTATAAAACTTGCTACAGATGCTTATGCTCATATGTTGCCAGGTGATATGATTTATGAGTTATAGATTTTATACTTAGTCACTCACTGAGCTTCATAGCTCATTCTTTCAATGTTTTCAAACTTTTCAGGTAGAGATCGAGCTCTGCACTGTACGATATCCCCGCCATAGCTTTCTTTGAAGCTCCTTAGGTCTTGATACTTTGTACGTGGTTAGTGTTGTATAGCAAGTCCTTACGTGTTATAGTTTATTTGAGAAGATTATGTAGTTATAGCTGTTTGTACATTAGTGGTTGTATAAACAGTGGTTGTTGTGTTTCAAGTAGTGATGCACTTTCCGTTCAGGTTTTCAAGAGAGACTTATGAAGAGTTTCTCCTTATGTATGTTTAGTAGTTGTTAAGTTATCGTTGTGTTATGTTAAAGTGTTCCATAAGCGAACATAGTATGTGTTGGGATGTATGTCCTCATCTCGTGTAGTTTGTAATATTCCAAGTTGTAAATGAATAAAAGTTATTTATTTCAACATTGTGTAATAAATAAGATTATTTATTTAAACTTTGTGTCTCGCATTTTTCATAAACTTAATCCAATAAACTAAGCTCGAGGGTCATTGCATTATGAGAGAACTAAGAACTTGAATGGTGTGTAGTGGACACACAGGGAAGATCACGTTCGAGTTAATGACCCGAACGGTCTCACGATATATGGATAGGGTTGGAGACCTAATCCACGATATACACTTTGTGGATGCGGCCCGCTTTGTATTAGATACAAACGAGGTGATCGACTCGTTCATGTGGTTGACATGCGAGTGGGGGCATCTGTGCAATGAGATTGTACAAGACGGACCGTGAATTATTAGACTTACTGATGTAACACCGCAATGCGATATAGAGCTAATAAATTCGTAGATGACCATTAGTGACTCGACCTTAATCTTGGCGTGTTACGGACTCGCATGCGCGGTCCGTCCTTTGACTAGTACGGGTGAGGGTGGCCACCGTTGCTCGCCCAATATGCCTACCTTCTCGGGCGTGACCACGTGGGGAGTCGGGAACTTGACTACGCAAGAAGGAATTCACTGCTTTTCGACTTAGGGAAACTAGAGGTTGTTCCCATAAGTGTTGTCTCCGGGGCTTGAACAACGGGGCCCCACTCTCTCATTGGCACGAGAGGGTTGTTGTTTATGGTTGGACCATGCAACGTAGTTGTTCATTAGAGGAGCAGGTGGGACTTAAGGAGCAAGAGAGGTAGACACGGGGTAAAACGGTAATTTGACCTAGCGTGACTACGAACAACTGTGAAGGGTCGACTCATGGGTATTGGTTATATCGATGGACACAACTTGTCCTCTGATGATGATGAGAGTGCAGCTACGGGCTTTAGTGGAGTGTTACCGTAGCTAATGAATGTTGAATAACCGGGTCAAAGAGTTTGACAGTTAGGCTCTTGATCATTGGAGCTCAAATCACGTGTAGGTCCATTAGGTCCTCTCGGTTGGCTCAAATTGGACAAATTGAGGGTTTATGATTTTGGTGTGAATTTGAAGTGTTCAAATTCATTATTTGGGTATTTATGTCATTTATATGAGATATAGATAACATAATATATAGTTTGATGTGAATGAGGTTCATAATAAACTATAGTATAGCCTAATTGAATAATTAATTGCTATTTGGAGAAATTGAATTGAGAGAAATTAAATTGAATGTGATTCAATTTATAATTCCACATTTATGCAAATGAGATTTGTATAATAAGGTATGAGATACCTTATATTATATAATATGCAAATGTGATTTGCATATTATATGGTTGTGGTAAAATTGTGATTTGGTAGAGGTTTTAACTCTATCACACAATAGTATTTAAAGGCTTTGCAAGAAGCCTTTGGTATGCCATTTGCCATTTTTTGGATTTCCTTCCAAAGAGAGCAAATGTTTTCTCTCTAGAATTCTCTCAATTCTCTCTAAAATTCTCTCCTCACCCAAAACCAAAGGGAGTCTCACCTACTCTCCCTCAACCTCCCGAGAACAACCGAGAAGACCCTTTGGAGGTGTCTCCCTGTTCGGATCGAGGTTCGTGTTCGAGGAGATTGTTGGATCGAGAGAGATCGTGACTAGAGGAGAAAAGCGTTGAAGAAGGGTTCTTCAACAAGTAAGTATCTTATAATTCCTTACTGTTTTCTTCTCTTATTTGCATGTTTAGCCTAGGATCTATGAGATAGATTCAATTTTGAGACACGTTTCACACAACGGATCAACGACGTTTCACAACGTCTTCCGCTGCGGGAATTCAAAATCCCTTCAGTATGTTTATTAGGTAAAATATGGTCAGCAGGTATTGTTAAGAGGTAAACAATGTAGTTAGCAGGTAGTTCGGGAGGGGGTGTGACACCAACGATCCATGACGACCTAACAACCGTGCAATCACCATCAACGACCACCAACAACCAACCACCGAACCACCTAGTCAATTTTTTAAAAGGTTAAAAATTAAACAAAAATAGTAACTAACAATTTTTTTTAATCAATTATATGTTTGAAATAGGTTTCAAAATACTATACAAAATATAGTTTCTAATATTTTAATTTCTAAAAATTGCATCCTATTGGTGAAGGGATTGAGATTTCCCACAACGGAAGATGTCGTGAAACGTCGTTGTTTAGTTGTGTAATTCGTATCTTAAAATTGAACATAACACTTACATTCTAGGCTAAACATGCATAAGACAAGAAGAAAACAGAGTGTTAATGCACAATAACCTCTAGAAAAACCTGTCTTCACGGTTTTCCCCTCCGGTCACGAATAACTTCGTACCAACGACCTCTACTATCACAAACCTCGAACCGAACAGTTTGGACACCTCTAAAAGTGTTACTCGACTGTTCTCGGTAGGTTGAGGGAGAGTATGTGAGACTCCCTTTGGTTTTTGGGTGAGGAGAAAAATAGAGAGAAACTTTGAGAGAGTTTGAGAGAATGAGAGAGCTCTTGGAACTTGATTTTCCAAAAAATGAGACTTATCACCCTAAAGGCTTCTTGCAAAGCCTTAAATAATGGTGAGAGGTGAAGTTAAATCTCAATCAATTCACCATTTTACCACAACCTTATAATATGCAAATGAAATTTGCATATTATATATAATAAGGTATCTCATACCTTATTATACAAATCTCATTTGTATAATTGTGGAATTTTAAATTGAATCACATTCAATTTAATTTCTCTCAATTCAATTTCTCCAATTAACACTAATTAATCAATTAGACTAACCTATAGTTTATTATGAATCTCATTCACATAAAACTATATATTATGTCAATTATATCACATATAAATGACATAAATATCCAATTAATGAATTTGAACACTTCAAATCCACACCAAACTGTAAACCCTCAATTTATTCAGTTTGAACCAACTGAGTGACCTAATGGACCTACAGATGACGAGCTCCAATGATCCGAGATTAGCGTGTCAAACTCTTTGACTCGATTATTCAACATTCATTAGCGACGGTAACACTCCACTAAAGCCCATAGTTGCACTTCCATCACTGTAGGACAAGTTGTGTCCATCGATATAACCAATGTCCCTGAGTCGACCCTTCACAGGTTGTTCGTAGTCACAGTTGGGTCAAATTACCGTTTTACTCCCGTGTCTACCTCTCGCTCCTTAAGTCCCACTGCTCCTCTAATGAACAACTTGATGGAGATCGGATCTCCTTGAGCAGCGGAAACGTGTTTGGGGTCGTTAATTGCTTGATTGTTTTAATTGAAACAAAAATCAGTACATTGATAAATAAAACAGAACAAGCATGGTATTTCTAATCCTTTTAGACATGGATTAAATACAAACATGCAAACATATGTTAAGTTTAACAATTAAACTAAAGGGAAGAAAAATACCTTTGTAGTTTCAACTAGTAGCAACTCCTTACTCCAAATAAAACAACAACACAGGAACTTCCAAGATGCTTCTCTGTTTTCTTCAATTGGACAACACCACGAGGAAAACCTTCTATCCTCTGAGATCTTAGAACAAAACCCTTTTGTGGGAAGGGTTCCAACTTTTTGGAAGAAGAAGGGAATTAGAAAATTGAGAGAGAGAGAGTTTTTTTTTTCAGCAATTCTCCAATTGCTTGAATTATGCAAAGAGAGATCACCTGCTTCTTCCAACTCCCTACACTTAACGATAGGGAGTGGAGAAGAAACTGGTGAGTGGGGAACGATCTACACGTTTCCTTTTTTTTTAATTAATTAAATAATTAATTAAAACAAATATAACCAATTAAATAATTAATTAATTCTTAATTAATTAATTTGAATATCTTATATATCAAATAGATTATATGTATATGATTAAATCACATTTAATTATTAACCTATAGTTTTAATGTATATCTAGCGCACATTAAATTTTATCCTATAGTTTGCAATGTGAATCACATTCACATTTAATATAATATTTGAACTCTTTCAAATATTCAATTCTCTCATATAATTTAATATGAATCACATTCACATTAAATTTATAATATATAGTTCCAAAACTATATATTATACCGTATCTTAATACATTAAATATATTCCCTAATGAATTTTCAAATTCAAATGATCTAAGAACCCTTTACGAGCTAGAAGGTGGACCTAATGGACCTACAAATTAGAAGCTCCAACGATACGAGATTGCTCGGTTAATCTCATTAACCTCCCAATCAATATTCGTTAATTGCGGGAACACTCCACTAAAGTCCTACAGCTGCACTCTTCTCACTGCAGATGTATTTCTGTGTCCATGGATATTGATCAATAACAACAAGTCAATCCTTCACGAATGTTCGTAACACAAGCTGGGTCAAATTATCGTTTTACCCCTAGGTTACATCTTGTACCTTAAGTACCAGTGCTGCTCTAATGAACAATTTGTTTGTAGTCCTACCAACAAACAGAGTCCCTCTTGGGCCAGTGAGAGGGTCGGACCCTTTGTTCAAGTCCCGGAGACACCACTTAAGGGAACATTCCTCTACTTACCCTAGTAGGCGGGAAGGAGTGAATTCCATCTTGCTAAGTTAAGTCTCCAGCCGCTCACTCGGTCTTGTCCCCAAGAAGGTAGGCATATTGAGTCGGCGAATCTGGCCACTCTAACCCATACTAGTCAAAGGACAATCCCTCGAGCAGGAGTTCGTAACACCTTTCGAGATTGAGATCAAGTTGCCTAGGTCATCCTAGTGAAATAAAAACCTAACTAGTCAACGGAGTTACAGCTAGAGGTTACTATTTCGTGGTCCAGTCTTATGTAATCTCATTACATAGGATATCCCCACTCACATGTCATCTACACGAACACGTTAGGATCACAATGTTTGTATCAAATACAAAGTGGGCCACATCCATAGTTTAACCAGGGTAAGGGTACCCAAACCTTATCCCCAACTATAGACCTTTTAGGTTGTATCTCGAACCGAGATCCTTTTTATGTACATTACATTCAGTTAAAGATTTATTTAACAACCTTGGATGTTTAGTTTATTGGATTTAGGGTTTCAAATAAAGGCAAACTCGTAGATAAGGAACAATAACACTTTATTGAAATAATAACACTTTATTACATTAATTAGAACATAATTACAAACTACGAGTTTTAGGGCACAAATCCCAACAAACTCCCACTTGCACTAAAACTCTAGTGGGGTACAACATAATCTAAAACAGTGGTTACAAAGATATAAATACAATAAACTAGGGCATTCATATACCCCATTACATATCTCCCACTTGCCCAAGATTAGCCTATGTACATGTCTCGTAGACCCAGACTTTCCAGATGACCCTCGAACACTTTAGCCGTGAGAGTCTTTGTAAACGGATCAACAATATTGTGCTCCGAAGCGATCTTCGTGACTGTCACATCTCCTCGTTGCACTATCTCTCGTATCAGGTGATACTTCCTCTCGATGTGCTTTCCTCGCTTATGGCTGCGAGGTTCCTTCAAATTGGCTACCGCACCACTGTTGTAACAGTATAAGGTGATGGGAGATTCCATATTTTGAACAACTTCCAAATAAGTAAGGAATTTCCTAAGCCAAACAGCCTCTTTAGCTGCTTCACAACAGCGATATACTCAGCCTCCATTGTGGAGTCAGCGATGCATCCTTGCTTGATGCTTCGCCATACTATAGCTCCCAGTTAAGGGTGAAAACGATCCCGATGTGGATTTCGAGAATCCTTATCGGTCTGAAAATCGTAATCGGTGTATCCAGTGAGGATCGGATCCATGAACCCATACACAAGCATATAGTCCCTCGTTCTCCTTAGATACTTGAGGATATTTTTAACTGTTGTCCAGTGGTCTAACCCTGGATTGGACTTGTATCTCTTGACAATTCCCACTGCATAACAAATGTCCGGCCTCGTGCATAGCATAGCATACATTAAGCTACCTACTGCAGAGGCATAGGGAAAATGTCTCATATCCTCAACTTCTTGAGGTGTCTTGGGACACTGTTCCCTAGAAAGATGAACTCCGTGCCTGAAGGGTAACAAGCCTCTCTTGGAATTCTGCATCTAATATCTGGACAACATTTTATCGATATAAGACGCTTGAGACAGTGCTTGCGTTCTGTTCTTGCGATTCCTGAAGGTCTGAATCCCAAGAACATATTGCACCTCTCCAAAATCTTTCATTTGGAATTGGGTCGCCAGCCAATTCTTTATGTCGTAAGGTATCCTACATCATTCTCAATGAGTAGAACATCATCCACATAAAGTACTAACAAAGCTACTTTGTCGTTGATGATCCTCTTGTAAACACAAGCCTCATCAACGTTTTGGTCAAAGCCGTAAGATTTGATTGCAGTATCAAATCTTATATTCCAAGATCTTGACGCTTGTTTCAACCCATAAATGGATCGATTGAGCTTGCAAACTTTTTGCTCCTGACCTTGGGCTATGAACCCTTCCGGCTGAGACATCTAGATGCTCTCGTCAAGATTACCATTCAAAAAGGCAGTCTTGACGTTCATTTGCCAAATTTCATAATCATAAAATGCGGCTATGGACCAGAGTATCCTTATAGACTTCAGCATAGCAACATGGGAAAAAGTTTCTTCATAGTCAACTCCTTCCCTTTGGGTAAAACCCTTTGCTACAAGTCTAGCCTTAAAGGTATGTACCTTTCCGGTTGCATCTCTCTTTCTCTTATAGATCCATTAACACCCTATGGGTCTAACCCCTTCAGGTTGGTCTACAAGTTCCCATACTGAATTGAAGTCCATTGACTCCATTTCAAAGTCCATGACTTTGATCCATTAGTCCTTGTTTACGTCATTCATTGCCTGTTTATAAGACAATGGATCTTCTACGCCGTCATCAGGTATAACAACTTGAGTTTCAGCTAAACCCAAGTAGCGGCCAGGTTGGGAAACAACCCTCCCACTGCGACGAGGCATTCCCAACGATTGAGAAGAACGAGACTGACTAGAGGTGTTGGCTCTTCCATCAACTCTTGATGAAGGTCCAACAAGATCAACAACTTTTGTTGGTTCTTGTGTAGTTTCATTTAGTACTAATTTACTACGCGGTACGTGGTTCCTCATGTGATCTTCCTCCAAGAACGTGGCGTTTGTCGACACAATCACCTTGTTTTCTTGTGGGTCGTAGAATAGACAACCTCTCGTTTCTTTGGGATAGCCAACAAATTGGCACAATCTTGAATGAGGTTCCAGTTTCTTTGGGTTTGTCACGAGCACGTGTGTCGGACAACCCCAAATCCTGAAGTGTTGTAAACTAGGTTTACGCCTCTTCCATAGTTCAAAAGGTGTTTCTGAAACACCTTTTGATGGAACACTGTTCAAGATTTGAACTGCAGTCTCTACTGTGTATCCCCAAAACGAGGTAGGCAATTGAGCATAGCTCATCATAAAACGAACCATGTCTAACAAGGTTCTATTTCTCCTTTCTGACACACCATTTTACTGTGGTGTATTAGGAGCTGAGAGTTGAGATTTAATTCCATGTTCTATCATATAGTCCTAAAATCTCAAATCCATATACTCTCCACCTTGATCGGATCGAAGTATTTTCATGGTTTTCCCTAATGCATTCTCTACTTCAACCTTATATTCTTTGAACTTTTCGAGACCTTCAGACTTGTGATGCATTAGGTATAGATAACCATACCTCGAATAATCATCTATGAAAGAGATGAAATATTCATACCTTCCTCGAGCTTTAATATTCACCGGACCACAAAGATCCGAATGTACAAGTTCTAAGGGTTCTATGGCTCTATAACCTTTTCCAGTAAAAGGTCGCTTGGTCATTTTACCTTCCAAGCAAGACTTGCAAGGCGGTAAAGAATCATCTTCTAACTTGTTTAGAAGTCCATTCTTAGAGAGTCTCTAAATCCGGTTGAGATTAATATGACCAAGCCTAAGATGTCATAGATAGGTATTATTATTTGGAGAAATTCTTTGCCTTTTATTTTGAGAGTTAGTATTTTTAACCATCTCATGATTTAAAATTACTTTCGTTTTGTTCGGTTTCAGTACATACAAAGTCAATTTTCAATTTAGCAGAACATATATTGACACCTTCTTTCAAAATGAACGCTTCATTAATTGAAAAAGAAATACAATATCCAAGTTTTATTAAACAAGAGATAGAAATTAAGTTCCTTTTAAGCTTAGGAACTATTTACAGATTTTTCAATAAAAGAAATCTATCTCCGAAAAATAACTTGGCATCTCCCACTGCACGAGTTGAGACGACGTCTCCCGTTCCGACCCTGAGCATCATCTCACCCTCTTCGAGCTCCTTGAAGGAACTAGTTTCCTGAAATGAAGAGCAAACGTGATTAGTGGCTCCTGAATCAAGTATCCAGGTAAAATCATTATTTTCCACTAAGCATGTTTCAAGAACAAGTAAATCTAATTTACCTTTCTTCTCTTTGAGCTCAGCAAGGTATTTTGGGCAGTTTCGCTTCCAATGCCCATCCACGTTGCAGTGAAAATATTTTCCTTTATCTACAATCTTGGCTTTTTCCTTGCCTTTGTCAGCAGTAGGTGTCTTCCCTTTCCCTCCTATTTTCTTCTTTTGGGTCTTCTTAAGCCTAGAAGATGAGCTACAAGACTTAGTCCCAGAGGATGAACCCTTCTGGAACCTTCTGGAATGGGCAAATAGATTTGCCTCTCCATCAGCCTGTCCCTTATTTTTCATAAGAGACTGGAAAGTCTGTAGTTCATTAAGGAGAGTAGTCTGTAGTTGCACTCCAATCACTATAGGACAAGTTGTGTCCATCGATATAACCAATGTCCGTGAGTCGACCCTTCACAGGTTGTTCGTAGTCACAGTAGGGTCAAATTACTATTTTACTCCCGTGTCTACCTCTTGCTCCTTAAGTCCCACTGCTCCTCTAATGAACAACTACGTTGGATGGTCTGACCATAAACATCCCTCTCGGGCCAGTGAGAGGGTGAACGCCTGTTTTCCAAGCCCTGAAGACAACACGTAATAGAACAACCCCTCTAGTTTTCCTAATACGGGAACGAGTAAATTTCATCTCGCGTAGTCAAGTTCCCAGCTCCCCACGTGGTCCTACCCCCTGATAAGATAGGCATATTAGACGAGTAACTGTGACCACCCTCACCCGTACTAGTCAAAGGGCAGACCCCCGCAGACAGGAGTCCGTAACACCCTTAAGATTAAGGACGAGTCATTTATAGTCATCTACGAGTTCATTAGTCCTATACTGTTAACTGTGTTACATCAGTAAGTCTAATAATTCACAGTCCGGTCTTGTACAATCTCATTACATAGGATGCCCCCACTCACATGTCAACCACATGAACGAGCTGGATCACCTCGTTTGTATCTAATACAAAGCGGGCAACATCCACAACGTTGATGGGATCGAATCCCGCAGCGGAAGCGTTGTTAATTGCATGTTCTTAATTTTGTTACATGGATATCAATCAAGAACAAATCTAACTAAGATTAAGCTCATAATGACATATTGGACAACAAGAATTATACCTTTGAAGAACTCTTTCTTCAAGTGCTCTTTCTCCCACGATCACGATCTCAGCAACTCGAATGCAAATTAAACCAGAACGATCACGGACACTACCATCGGATCTTCTCCGTTGTTCTCTAGGTGAGGGAGCAAGGTGGGTTCCTTTAGGATGAGGTGAGATGGTTGTGCGAGAGGTTGTGTTTTGTTTTGTGGAACTTTTCCAACAAGACAAAGACACTTGATAATCTAGGATTTTCCAAGATTTTGCTTCCCTTCAAATTGCATCTCATGCAACCTTTTATAAAGAAATAGGATGGAAATTACCATCCTATCCTTCCTCCATTCTCTCATTAGTATATAGTTTATATGTGAATCTAATTCACATTAAAACCATATATTATATCAATTATATCATATATAACTAATATAACACCTCATATATGAAATTGAAAACTTCAATTTCATTCCTAACTTTATACCTTCAATATTAAAATGTTGAGTCAACGGATGGACCTAATGGACCTACAGTTCATGAGCTCCAATGATGTGAGATTTAACTGATCAAACTCTTTGATCTAGTTAATTAATATTCATTAACTACAAGTCACTCCATTATAGACTTGTAGCTGCACTTTCCTCACTGTAGATTATATTGTGTTCGCTGATATAATCATTACCTATGAGTCGACCCTTCAAAGGTTGTTCGTAATCACGGCTAGGTCAAATTACCGTTTTACCTCTGTGATTACCTCTTTGTTCCTCAAGCACTACTGATCCTCTAATGAACAACAAGCCTATGGTCCTACCAGAGACTCATATCCTCTTAGAGGGCGGGACCCCGTTGTTCAAGACCTGGAGTCAGTTCTTAAGGGAACAACCTATCTAATTCCTTAGTGTAGGAATGAGTGAATTCCATCTTGCATAGTTAAGTTCTCAGCTACCTACGAGGTTCTGTCCCTGAGAAGGTAGGCTTATTGAGTCAACTGCAGGCCACTCTCTCCCATACTAGTCTAAGGACAAACCCCTATAAGCAAGAGTTCTTAACTTGCTCAAGATTCAGGTCGAGTAACTAATGACCATCTATAAATTATCAGTCTTTGTCCTGTCAACGACGTTATACTAGTTAGGCTAATAATTTGCAGTCCAAATCTTATATGAACTCTTCATACAGGATGCCCCCACTCGCATGTCAACCACATGAATGAGTTATATTACATCATTTGTACTAATTACAAAGTGGGTCGCATCCATGTTGTTAGTCGAATAAGGTTTCCAACCTTATTCTTATACCATAGACCATTTTGGTTATACTCTTGAACATAATCCAAATAGTGTCTACTACACTGATGTTCAAGATACATTATAACCTTGGAGCTTAGTTTATTAGATTTATAGAGCAAATAACACTTTATTTATTTGATCAAAATTACACAAGTTTAGGGCACAAATCCCAACAATCGCCCACTTGACCTAAAGCTTATGAAGTACTAAAACATTACAATAATGTAAATACAATCAACTAGAGCATTTAAACCCTTTCTACAGAATACTCCCACTTCCCCTAGTTTGGGAAGACTTGTAAACCTAGACCTTCTAGGTGACTCTCAAACACTTTAGCTGTGAGAGCCTTTGTAAAAGGATCAGCAACGTTGTGCTCTGAGGCTATCTTCGTGACGATCACGTCTCCTCGATGCACGATCTCCCAGATGAGATGATATTTTTGCTCAATATGCTTTCTCCTCTTGTGACTTCAGGGTTCCCTTGAATTTGTCACGGCACCACTGTTATCACAATACAGTGTGATGGGCATACTCATATTTGGAACAACTTCCAAATTTAGCATGAATTTCCTTAACCAAACGGTCTCTTTAGCTGCTTCACAAGCTGCTACATATTCGACCTCCATGGTGAAATCAGCGATGCATCCCTGCTTGACGGTTCGCCATACTACAACTCCTCCGTTAATAGTGAATATTGACCCTGATGTAGATTTCTGAGAATCTTTATCAGTCTAAAAGTCAGAATCCGTGTATCTTGTAAGGATCAAATCCTTAGCCCCCTACACAAGCATGTAGTTCCTTGTTCTCCGTAGATACTTAAGGATTGTTTTAACCGTTGTCCAGTGTTCAAGTCCTGGATTGGATTGATACCTACTGACCATTCCAACTGTAAAATAGATGTTTGGTCTAGTACACAACATGACGTACATCAGGCTCCCAACAGCTGATGCGTAAGGAATCCGTCTCATATCCTAAACTCCTTGAGGTGTCTTGGGACACTGTTCCTTAGATAAATGGACTCCATGTCTAAAAGGCAATAAACTCTTTTTGGAGTCTTGCATCTTAAACCTCGACAACACTTTGTCTATGTAAGATGTTTGAGACAAGGCTAGTGTTTTACTCTTGCGGTTCCGGACAATCTGGATCCCAAGAACAAATTGTGCTTCACCCAAATCTTTCATTTGGAATTGCGTAGCTAGCCAATTCTTAATGTCAGTAACATGTCCTACGTCATTCCCAATGAGTAGGATATCAATCACATATAGAACTAGGAATGTGACAGAACTGTTGATGATTTTCTTGTAGACACAAGGTTCATCATCATTCTGATCAAAGTCATAGGATTTGATTGTCTCATCAAATCTTATATTCCAGGACCTAGAGGCTTGTTTTAGTCCATAAATTGACCTGTTAAGCCTGCAAACCTTTTGCTCATGTCCTAGTTTAATGTGTTGGGATTTATGCCCTAAACTTGTATAATTTTGATCAAATAAATAAAAAGTTATTTGTTTTGATAAAATCATATTCTTGTTTTATAAATCCAATAAACTAACCTCCAAGGTTATAATATATCTTGAACATCAGTGTAGTGGACACTATTTGGATTGTTTTCAAGAATATAACCTAAATGGTCTATGGTATAAGAATAAGGTTGGAAACCTCATTCTGGTAACACCATGGATGCGACCCACTTTGTAATTAGTACAAATGAGGTAATCCAACTCATTCATGTAGTTGACATGCGAGTGGGGGCATCCTGTATGAAGAATTCATACAAGATCGGACTGCAAATGATTAGTCTGACCAGTATAACACCGTTAACAAGATAAGACTGATAATTTATAGATGGTCATTAGTGATTCGACCTGAATCCTGACGAAGTTAAGAACTCCTGCTTATAGGGGTTTGTCCTTAGACTAGTATGGGTGAGAGTGGCCTGTAGCCGACTCAATAAGCCTACCTTCTTAGGGACAGAACCTCGTACGTAGCTGGGGACTTAACTATACAAGATGGAATTCACTCATTCCTACACTAAGGAATTAGATAGGTTGTTTCCTTAAGAACTGACTCCAAGTCTTGAACAACGGGGCCCCGCCCTCTAACTAACTTAAGAGGGTATGAGTCTATGGTAGGATTTTAGACTTGTTGTTCATTAGAGGATCACTGGTGCTTAAGGAACAAAGAGGTAATCCTAGGGGTAAAACGGTAATTTGACCCAGCTGTGACTACGAACAACCTGTGAAGGGTCGACTCATTGGTAATGATTAATATCAATGGACACAATATAATCTAAAGTGGGGAGAGTTCAACTATAAGTCTATAGTGGAGTGACTTGTAGTTAATGAATATTGATTAATTGGATTAAAGAGTTTGATCAGTTAACCTCACATCATTGAAGCTCATGAACTGTAGGTCCATTAGATCCCTCCGTTGGCTCAATATGGTTATATTGAGGGTATAAAGTTAGGAATAAAATTGAATTGTTCAATTTTATACATGAGGTGTTATATCAATTATATATGATATAATTGATATAATATATGGTTTTAATGTGAATTAGATTCACATATAAACCATATAATAGTGGGAGAATAAAGGAGGGATAAGATGGTAATTTCTATTATATTTCCCTATATATATAGTTGTGTGAGATGTAATTGGTAATCAAGGCTTTTCAACAAACCCCTAGCACTCTCTCACATTGTGTTGGAAAGAGTTCCAATTACAATCTCACAAACATCTCACCTCACCTAAAAGTAACCCATTTTCCTCCCTCACGTAGAGAACAACGGAGAAGATCTGGTGGTAGTGTAGGTAATCGTTCAGGTGTACGTTGCTGAGATCGTGAACGTGGCAGAAGGAGCACTTGAAGAAAGAGTTCTTTAAAGGTAATATCTTGATGTCCATCTTGTAGAAATACATGCTTAATCTAGTTAAATTACTTCTTGATTGTAATCCATGTAACTAAATTAAGAACACGCGATTGACAATCGCTTCCGCTATTGGATTTGATCCCTTCAATTGGTATCAGAGCCCAATTGTGTTCTTAATTTTCGTTCTGGATTTATTAAGAACGAGGTGGGATTTACTATTTTTCATGTGATGAATGAACGGTTTGCAAATTAGATGGTTTCGATTTTGGCACTTAGATTTACATAATTTCGTTGAATTGTTCAATGTAAGAGCCTATTGTTTTGGGCATTTTATTATGTAAATCGAGTCTATAAGTCCGTGTCGATCGAGGCAAAGTGGTTGTTGGGAAGAACGGAAAAAAATCGAGCAAGATGGGAAAATATTGTTCTTGTTCGGTGAATGGCGTTGCAACGCTGTTCATTGGCGTTGCAACGCCACTATTGCAAGCGCGCGGCTGGGAAGACGACAGCGTTGCAATGCTGAGGTGTTGTGCAACGCTTCTGTTGAGACGCGCTTGGACAGGCGGAAGAAGACAAGATGCAGCGTTGCAACGCTGGTATCAACGTTGCAACGCCACATGCGTTTCGCGTGAAGGAGCAACGGGCAGAAACGGTTTTATTAATATATAATAAATATAAAAATGTTTTATATTATATTTATATTTAATTTATTTAATTTTAATTAATATAATTAGATTATATTAATTAAAATTGAATTTAGGGTGCCAAAATTACTCTAATTTTGCTATTTAAATTATGCAATTGTTGTGTAATTATTGTCATGCATAATGTATGCTTTTAATTTAGAAATCTCACCTTAGGTTAAGCATTTCCATGCATCATTTATAATATAAAGTGTTATATTATATAGTTTGCATGATTAATTAATACAAAGAGTTATATTAATTCATGGACAACATTGACATGCATTATAATTCATGAGATGTTTATGCTATGTATGTTTTATTGTTCATGAGATGAATGATCAAGCACTATGACATAGTATGCATGTCACCTAAGGTTAATTATTAGTTTTAAAATGTTTAGAACTTGGAAATAATAGACCTTAGGTTATCTAGTTCTAATTAGATTAGAATTAGGAACCAATTAATTTATAAACAATGATTAAAAGAGGAACTCTGTCTAAGAGACGATTACTGTCTAGGCTTTGTATTTAAGCCGACTTTGAAACGGAACACCCCTACCTAGGAACTGACCTAGGAGTGAAATTTAATCAGAGAGTTTATAAATTATAGTAGCGTCAACGGGTTTATTAAGGGGTTAATAAACTAAAAATCCCAGGCTTAATATAAAGAGTTATATTAGCAAACTTAGGATAAAATAAATATAAGAGTTATATTGATAATCGATATAAGAGTTATATTGATAAGTCTCGGTAAAACCATTAGCCGCATTTTAGCCTAAGTAAATTTCCTATAGAGTTAAAGTATCCAGTGGGAGGAAAAGTGTATATGATACATATTTTTCCACCTACGTATCTCCGGGAAGTTCACACCGTGAGACTCATACTTTACCTCGTGGCACAAACGGGAGTGTCCTCCTTCGGATGGTGTTTGTATTAGTCAATATCAAGGTGAATGGAGAGGGTACTTATAGTGAGTGGGAGCAAGTTTAGTGAAAATAAAACCTATGGTCTCTTCAGTCGGTTTACACCGTAAGATCACTATGGTCAGCTTGCTAGTTTGGCCTGGACCAGACAATTCCTTCGGAGGGCTTAATCATAGAGGATCGAACACAGTAGACACCCGAAAGGGATAAAGATTTTCTTAGTTTGTTTTTTAATCTAGTACTCCCTTCTGCGGATTTTATTGCATGGGGACTCTGGGATCTTAAGACAGAGGATTACGCTCACAAGGTATATAAGAAGTGTATGTATCCTAACCGAATAATGGTAACTAAAGCCAATAGGAATAAGAGTTATTCTAGCATTAGGTTTTGGTAAAGAGTGTCTTGATCTAGAGGATGAGTGTTTTTTATTACCCTTCGGTGTTATACATTCTAAACTTTTGGAGTATCATTGCAAATTATAAATTACCTAAGAATCATTTGATAATTAGCTAAAACATGATTGGATTAGAAAATTATAGCAAGAAGCTCATACAAGTTTTGTTTGTAAATTTTCAGCAAAAATGTCTAGCTCTATAATTTCCTTATTGGGTGCGGAAAAGTTAACCGGAGAGAATATGATGACGTGGAAAACAAACTCACACTATATTGGTAGTGGATGATCTGAAGTTTGTGTTAACTGAGGAGTGTCCTTAGGCGCCAGACTCGAATGCTTCACGAAATGTTCGTGATGCATATGATCGATGGATCAAGGCCAATGATAAGGCCAAGGTCTACATGCTGGCAAGTATATCTGACATATTAGCCAAGAAGCATGAGGGCATGATAACCGCTAAGGAAATCATGGATTCAGTGCAGGGCATGTTTGGACAATAGTCTACACAGGCCCGACACAATGCCCTAAAGTACATATTCAACTCAAGGATGCCAGAGGGTACATCTGTTCGGGATCATGTCCTGGATATGATGGTGCACTTTAACATCGCGGAGTCGAATGGGACTTCCATCGATGAATCAAGCCAGGTCAGTTTTATTCTAGAAACCCTTCCAGATAGTTTACTGCAGTTTAGAAGTAATGATGCTATGAACAAGCTTACTTTTAATCTTAGGTGCCTTCTGAATGAACTCAAGACCTTTCAATCTTTGATGAAAATTCAGGGATCGAAAGGTGAGGCAAATGTTGCCAGTAGGAGTTATCATAGAGGTTCGACCTCTAGATCAAAAATAGTGGTTTCATCTTCTTCTAACCTGAAAGGGAAGAAGAAGAACATGAAGAAGGTTGGTAAAGGAAAACGAGCTGACAAAGCTGCCGCCCAGAAGGGCAAAAAAGTCAAAGAAGTTGCAGACAAAGGAAAGTGTTTCCACTGCAACGAAGACGGGCATTGGAAACAGAACTACCCGAAGTACATTGTAGAAAAGAAGAATGAAGGTAAGTATGATTTACTTTGCTTAGAAGCTTGTTTAGTGGATAATGGCAAAACTGCTTGGATACTTGATTCAGGCGCCACTAATCATGTTTGTTCTTCTTTTCAGAAAATTGATTCCTGGCAGCAGCTACAGAAAGGAGAGATAACGCTCCGGGTTGAAAATGGAGAAGTCGTCTGAGCTATAGCAGTAGGCATGATGAAGCTTTATTTTGGCAAGAAATATATGTTGTTGGACAATATATTAGTGATACCAGGGTTTACTAGAAACCTTATTTCAATTTCTTGCCTTATAGAACAATGTATTTTTGTTTCTTTCTCTATGAATAAAGTGTTTATTTTGAAGAAAGATGTGAAAATATGTTCAGTTTCATTAGAAAATGGGTTATATGTTTTAAGGCCTAATTCAGTCAAAATGATTTTGAACACTGAATTATTCAAAACTGCAAACACACAAACTAAGAAACGTAAAATTTCTCTTAAAGAAAATGCTCATCTTTGGCATCTTAGATTGGGTCACATTAACCTCAATATGATTGAGAGATTGGTAAAGAATGAACTTCTAAATGAGTTAGAAGAAAATACTTTACCTGTATGTGAATCCTGCCTAGAAGGCAAAATGACTAAAATACCTTTTAGTGGAAAAGGTTATAGAGCCAAAGAACCTCTTAAGCATATACATTCAGACCTTTGTGGTCCGATGAGTGTTAAAGCCAGAGGAGATTATGAATATTTCATCTCCTTTATAGATGATTATTCTACATTTGGGCATATTTACCTAATACAACATAAGTCTGAAGCACTTGAAAAGTTCAAGAAATTCAAGACTGAGGTTGAAAACCAATTAGGTAAAACAATTAAAACACTTCGATCAGATCGAGGTGGAGTGTACATGAATTTAAAATTTCAGAACTATATGATAGAACATGGAATTACATCCCAACTCTCGGGTCCCGATACGTCACAACAAAATGGTGTATCGAAAACGAGAAATAGAACCTTATGGGACACGGATCGATCAATGATGAGTTATGCTCATCTCCCTAGTTCCTTTTGGTGTTATGCAGTGGAGACTGCGGTACACATTTTGAACAATGTACCATCAAAAGTGTTTCTGAAACACCTTTTGAACATTGGAAAGGACGTAAAGGTAGTTTATATCATTTCAGAATTTGGGGTTGTCCAGCACATGTGCTTGTGATAAATACAAAAAAGTTGGATTCACGTTCAAAATTATGTCTATTCGTAGGCTACCCAAAAGAAACAAGAGGTGGTTTATTCTATGATCCTAAGGAAGATAAGGTTTTTGTGTCGACAAATGTCATTTTCTTAGAGGAGAACCACATAAGGGACCACAAGCCAAGAAGTAGAATTGTGTTGAGTGAGTTACACAGAACAATAGCAAAGGTTGCTATTAAAACTAGTACGTCAACAAAAGTTATTGATACTAGCTTGTCTAGTCAAGGGAATCCAACTCAAGAGTTGAGTATGCCTCGACGTAGTGGGCTGACCGTTACATGGGTTTATCTGAACCCCAAGTTGTTATACCAGATGACGACTGTAAGGATCCATCGACTTATAATCAAGCGATGGTTGACAAAGACAAAGACAAATGGGTCATAGTCATGGACCAAAAAATGGAGTTTATGCACTTCAATTCTATATGGGATCTTGTAGATAAACCTGATGGGGTAAAACCTATATAGGTTGTAAGTGGATCTACAAGAGAAAGCGTGGTGTAGATGGGAAGGTGCAAACCTTTAAAGCTAGAGTAGTAGCAAAGGGTTATACTCAGGTTGAAGGGGTTGACTATGAAGAAACCTTTTCACCTGTTGCTATGGTAAAGTCTATCCGTATCCTACTTGCCATTGTCGCATATTATGACTATGAGGTATGGCAAATGGAGGTCAAGACAACCTTTTTGAATGGCAACCTTCACGAGAACATCTACATGGACCAACCCAGAAGGTTCATTAAACAAGGACAAGAGCAAAAGGTTTGCAGGCTTAAAAGGTCCATCTATGGACTAAAGAAGCCTCTAGATCCTGGAATATAAGATTTGATGAGGCAATCAAATCTTTTGGTTTTGACCAGAGTGATGATGAACCTTGTGTCTACAAGAAAATCATCAATAGTTCTGTCGCATTCCTAGTTCTATATGTGGATGATATCCTATTCATTGGGAATGATGTAGGATATCTTACTGACATTAAGAATTGGCTAGCTAAGCAATTCCAAATGAAAGATTTGGGTGCTGCAAACTATGTTCTTGGGATCTAGATTGTCCGGAACCGCAAGAATAAAACACTAGCCTTGTCTCAAACATCTTACATAGACAAAGTGTTATCGAGGTTTAAGATGCAAGACTCCAAAAACGGCTTATTGTCTTTCAGATATGATGTTCATTTGTGTAAGAAACAATGTCCTAAGACACCTCAAGGAGTTGAGGATATGAGACGGATTCCTTATGCATCAGCTGTTGGGAGCCTTATGTACGCCATGTTGTGTACTAGGCCAGACATCTGTTTTACAGTTGGAATAGTCAGTAGGTATCAATCCAATCCAGGACATGAACACTGGACAACGGTTAAAACAATCCTTAAGTATTTACGGGGAACAAGGAACTACATGCTTGTGTATGGGGCAAGGAATTGATCCTTACAGGATACACGAATTCTAACTTTCAGACTGATAAAGATTCTCGGAAGTCTACATCAGGGTCAGTATTTACTCTTAACGGAGGAGTTGTAGTATGGCAAAGCGTCAAGCAAGGATGCATCGTTGATTCCACCATGGAGGTCGAATATGTAGCATCTTGTGAAGCAGCTAAAGAGGTTGTTTGGTTAAGGAATTTCATGCTAAATTTGGAAGTTGTTCCAAATATGACTTTGCCCATCACACTGTATTGCGATAACAGTGGTGCAGTGGCAAATTCAAGGGAATCCCGAAGTCACAAGAGGGGAAAACACATTGAGCGGGGAAAACACATTGAGCATAAATATCATCTCATCCAGGAGATCGTGCATCGAGGAGACGTGATTGTCACGAAGATAGCCTCAGAGCACAACGTTGCCGATCCTTTCACAAAGGCTCTCACGGCTAAAGTGTTTGAGAGTTACCTAGAAGGTCTAGGTTTACAAGTCTTCCCCAACTAGGGCAAGTGGGAGTATTTTGTACAAAGGGTTTAAATGCCCTAGTTTATTGTATTTACATTACTGTAATGTTTTAGTACTCCACAAGCTTTAGGTCAAGTGGGAGATTGTTGGGATTTATGCCCTAAACTTGTGTAATTTTGATCAAATAAATAAAAAGTTATTTGTTTTGATAAAATTATATTCTTGCTTTATAAATCCAATAAACTAAACTCCAAGGTTATAATATATCTTGAACATCAGTGTAGTGGACACTATTTGGATTGTGTTCAAGAATATAACCTAAATGGTCTATGGTATAAGAATAAGGTTGGAAACCTCATTCTGGTAACACCATAGATGCGACCCACTTTGTAATTAGTACAAATGAGGTAATCCAACTCATTCATGTAGTTGACATGCGAGTGGGAGCATCCTGTATGAAGAGTTCATACAAGACCGGTCAAGCAAATTATTAGTCCGACCAAAGATAACACCGTTAACAGGATAAGACTGATAATTTATAGATGGTCATTAGTGACTCGACCTGAATCCTGAGTAAGTTAATAACTCCTGCTTATAGGGTTTGTCCTTAGACTAGTATGGGTGAGAGTGGCCTGTAGCCGACTAAATAAGCCTACTTTCTTAGAGACAGAACCTCGTAGGTAGCTGGGGACTTAACTATACAAGATGGAATTCATTCATTCCTACACTAAGGAATTAGATAAGTTGTTCCCTTAAGAACTGGCTCCAAGTCTTGAACAACGGGGCCCCGCCCTCTAACTCACTTAAGAGGGTATGAGTCTATGGTAGGACCTTAGACTTGTTGTTCATTAGAGGATTAGTGGTGCTTAAGGAACAAAGAGGTAATCACAGGGGTAAAACGGTAATTTGACCCAATTGTGATTACGAACAACCTGTGAAGGGTCGACTCAAGGGTAATGATTATATCAATGGACACAATATAATCTACAGTGAGGAGAGTGCAGCTACAAGTCTATAGTGGAATGACTTGTAGTTAATGAATATAGATTAATTGGATCAAAGTGTTTGATCAGTTAATCTCACATCATTGGAGCTCATGAACTGTAGGTTCATTAGGTCCCTCCATTGGCTCAACATGGTTATATTGAGGGTACAAAGTTAGGAATGAAATTGAAGCGTTCAATTTCATACATGAGGTGTTATATCAATTATATATGATGTAATTGATATAATATATGATTTTAATGTGAATTAGATTCACATATAAACCATATAATAGTTGGAGAATAAATGAGGGATAGGATGGTAATTTCCATTTTATTTCCCTATATATATAGTTGCATGAGATGCAATTGGTAATCAAGGTTTTTCAACAAAACCCTAGCACTCTCTCACATTGTGTTGGAAAGAGTTTCAATTACAATCTCACAACATCTCAGCTCACCTAAAGGGAACCCACTTTCCTCCCTCACCTAGAGAACAGCGGAGAAGATCCAGTGGTAGTGTCGGTAATCGTTCGATTCGTGTTGCTGAGATGATGAACGTGGGAGAAGGAGCACTTGAAGAAAGAGTTCTTCAAAGGTAATATCTTGTTGTCCATCTTGTAGAAATGCATGTTTAATCTAGTTAGATTAGTTCTTGATTGTAATCCATGTAACTAAATTAAGAACACGCGATTGACAATCGCTTCCGCTGCGGGATTCGATCCCTTCATAATGAACCCTTTGGGTTGGTTTATGTAGATGTTCTCGTCAAGGTTGTCATTCAAAAAGGTTGTCTTGACATCCATTTGTCATACCTCATAGTCATAATATGCGGCAATGGCTAGTAGGATACGGATAGACTTTACCATAGCAACAGGTGAAAATGTTTCCTAATAGTCAACCCCTTCAACCTGGGTATAACCCTTTGCTACTAGTTTAGCTTTAAAGGTTTGCACCTTTCCATCTACACCACGTTTTCTCTTGTAGATCCATTTACAACCTATAGGTTTTACCCCATCAGGTTTATCTACAAGATCCCAAATAGAATTGAAGTACATAGACTCCATTTCTTGGTCCATGGCTATGACCCATTTGTCTTTGTCTTTGTCAACCATTGCTTGATTATAAGTCAATGGATCCTCACAGTCGTCATCTGATATAACAACTTGGGTTTCAGATAAGCCCATGTAACGATCAGTTTGCATTATAATCCTCCCACTACGTCGAGGCATACTCAACTCTTGAGATAGACTCTCTTTACTAGACAAGCTAGTATGAACAACTTTTGTTGACGTACTAGTTTTATTAGCAACTTTTGCTATTGTTCTGTCTAACTCACTTAACACAATTTTACATCTTTGTTTGTGGTCCCTTATGTGGTCCTCCTCTAAGAAAATGGCATTTGTCGACACAAAAACCTTATCTTCCTTAGGATCATAGAATAAACCACCTCTTGTTTCTTTTGGGTAGCCTACGAATAGGTACAATTTTGAACGTGAATTCAACTTCTTTTGATTTGTCACAAGCACATGTGCTGGACAACCTCAAATTATGAAATGACATAAACTACCTTTACGTCCTTTCTAGAGTTCAAAAGGTGTTTCAGAAACACTTTTTGATGGCACATTGTTCAAGATGTATACCGCAGTCTCTACTGTGTAACCCTAAAAGGAACTAGGGAGATGAGCATAACTCATCATTGATCGAACCATGTCCAACAGGGTTCTATTTCTCCTTTCTGATACACCGTTTTGCTTTGGTGTACCGGGAGTTGAGAGTTGGGATGTAATTCCATGTTCTACCATATAGTTTTGGAATTTTAAATCCATGTACTCTCCACCTCGATCTGATCGAAGTGTTTTAATCATTTTACCTAATTGATTTTCAACTTCAGTCTTGAATTCCTTGAACTTTTCAAGTGCTTAAGACTTATCTTGTATTAGGTAAATATGCCCAAATCTAAAATAATCATCTATAAAGGAGATGAAATATTCATAACCTCCTCTGGCTTTAACACTCATCGAACCACAAAGGTTTGAATGTATAAGCTCAAGAAGTTCTTTGGCTCTATAACATTTTCTACTAAAAGGTCTTTTAGTCATTTTGCCTTCTAGGCCGGATTCACATAAAGGTAAAACATTTTCTTCTAACTCATTTAGAAGTCCATTGTTTACTAATCTCTCAATCCTATTGAGGTTAATGTGACCCAATCTAAGATGCCAATGATGAGCAATTTATTTAGGAGAAATTTTACGTTTCTTAGTTTGTGTGTTTGCAGTTTTAAATAATTCATTATTCAAAACCATTTTGACTGAATTAGACCTTAAAACATACAAACCATTTTCTAATGAAGCTGAACATATTTCCACACCTTTCTTCAAAATAAACACTTTATTTATAGAGAAAGAAACAAAAATACATTATTCAATAAGGTACGAAATTAAAATAAGGTTTCTAGTAAACCCTGACATCACTAATATATTGTCTAACAACATATATTTCTTGTCAAAATAAAGCTCCATCGTGCCTATTTCTACAGCTGAGATGAATTCTCCATTTCCAACCCGGAGCGTTATCTCTCCTTTCTGTAGCTGCTGCAAGGAATCAATTTCCTGAAAAGAAGAGCAAACATGATTAGTGACGCCTGAATCAAGTATCCAAGCAGTTTTGTCATTATCCACTAAACAAGCTTCTAAGCAAAGTAAATCATATTTACCTTCCTTCTGCTTTTCTGCAATGTACTTCAGACATTTCCGTTTCCAATGCCCGTCTTCGTTACAGTGGAAACATTTTCCTTTGTCTGCAACTTCTTTGACTTTCTTGCCTTTTTGGGCAGCAGCTTTGTCAGCTCGTTTTCCTTTACCAACCTTTTTCATGTTCTTCTTCTTCTCTTTTAGGTTAGAAGAAGATGAAGCCACTGTTTTTTATCCAGAGGTCGAACCTCTATCATAACTCCTACTGGCAACATTTGCCTCACCATTCGATCCCTGAATTTTCATCAAAGATTGAAAAGTCTGGAGTTCATTCAGAAGGGAGGTAAGATTAAAAGTAAGCTTGTTTATAACAGTATTACTTCTAAACTGTAGGAAACCATCTGGAAGGGTTTTCAGAATGAAGCTGACCTGGCTTGATTCATCGATGGAAGCACCATTCGACTCTACAATGTTAAAGTGTACCATCATATCCAGGATATGATCTCGAACATATGTACCGTCTGGCATCCTCGAGTTGTGTACTTGAGGGCATTGTGTCAGGCCTGTGTGGACTGTTGTCTAAACATACCCTGCACTAAATCCATGATTTCCTTAGCGGTCATCATGCCCTCATGCTTCTTGGCTAATATGTCAGACATACTTGCTAGCATGTAAACCTTGGCCTTATCATTGGCCTTGTTCCATCGATCATATGCATCACGAACATTTCGTGAAGCATTCGAGTCTGGCACCTTAGGACACTCCTCAGTCAGCATAAACTTCAGATCGTCCACTACCAATATAGTGTTGAGTTTGTTTTTCAACGTCATCATATTCTCTCTAGTTAACTTTTTCGCACCCAATGAGAAAATTATAGAGCTAGACATTTTGCTGAAAATTTACAAACAAAACTTGTAAGAGTTTCTTGCTATAATTGTCTAATCCAATCATGTTTTAGCTAATTATCAAATGATTCCTAGGTCATTTATAATTTGTAATGATACTCTAAAGGTTTAAAATGTATGACACCAAAGGGTAATAAAAAATACTCCTCCTCTGGATCAAAACACTCTTGACCAAAACCTAATGCCAGAATAACTCTTATTCCTATAGGTTTTAGTTACCATTTTTCGGTCAGGATACATACACTTCTCATGTACCTTGTGAGTGTAACCCTCTGTCTTTAGATCTCAGAGTCCCCATCCAATAAAATCCGCCGAAGGGAGAACTAGATTGAAAAATAGACTAAGAAAATCTTTATCCCTTTCGAGTGTCTACTGTGATCGATCCCCTATGATCAAGCCCTCCGAAGGGATTGTCTGGTCCAGGCCAAACTAGCACGCTGACCATAGTGATCTTACGGTGTAAACCGACTGAAGAGACCATAGGTTTTGTTTTCACTAAACCTGCTCCCACTCACTATAAGTACCCTCTCCATTCACCTTGATATTGACTCATACAAACACCATCCGAAGGGGGACGCTCCCGTTTGCGCCACGAGGCCAAGTATGAGTCTCACGGTGTGAACTTCCCGGAAATACGTAGGTGGAAAAATATGTATCATATACACTTTTCCTCCTACTGGATACTTTAGGTTTATAGGAATTTTACATAGGCTAAAAACCCGGCTAATGGTTTTACCTAAACTTATCAATATAACTCTTATATTGATTTTATCCTAAGTTTGCTATTTTAACTCTTTATATTAAGCCTAGGATTTCTAGTTTATTAACCCCTTAATAAATCCGTTGACGCTACTATAATTTATAAACTCTCTGATTAAATTTCACTCCCAGGTCAATTCCCAGATAGGGGTGTTCCGTTTCCGTCAGCTTAAATACCCCAGCCTAGACAGAACTTTCTTTAGATAGAGTTACTCTTTTAATCATTATTTATAAATTACTTGATTCCTAATTCTAATCTAATTAAAACTAGATAACCTAAGGTCTATTATTTCCAAGTTCTAAACATTTTAAAACTAATAATTAACATTAGGTGACATGCATACTATGTCATAGTGCTTGATCATTAATCTCATGAACAGTAACATACATAGCATAAACATCTCATGAATTATAATGCATGTCAATGTTGTCCATGAATTAATATAACTCTTTATATTAATTAATCATGCAAACTATATAATATAACACTTTATATTCTAAATGATGCATGGAAATGTTTAACCTAAGGTGTGATATCAAAATTAAAATCATACATTATGCATGGCAATAATTACACAACAATTGCATAATTTAAATAGCAAAATTAGATCAATTTTGGCACCCTAAAATTAATTTTAATTAATATAATCTAATTATATTAATTAAAATTAAAGAAAATAAATATAATTAAATATAAAACGTCTTTACATTTATTATATATATTAAAATAAACGTTTTTGCCCGTTTGAAAACTGTTGAAATGCCTTCGGCGTTGCAACGCTGCGCCTTGTCCTCTTCCGCCCGTCGAAACGCGCCTCAGCACAATCGTTGCACATGCCTCAACGTTGCAACGCCGAAGACAGTGTTGTTGCGCTCGCTGCGTCTTCTCGATCGCCGACGCTGCGCATTGGCGTTAACGCGCCAATGAACAGCGTTGCAACGCCATTCACAGAATAGCAACAACGCTTTTCTTTTCTTGCTCGTTTTTGCTCCGTTCTTCTCAGCAACCACTTTGCCTCGATCGACACGGAATTACAGACTCGATTTACATAATAAAATGCCCAAAACAATAGGCCCTTACATTGAACAATTCAACGAAATTATGTGAATCTAAGTGCCAAAATTGAAAACATCTAATTTGCAAACCGTTCATTCATCACATGAAAAACAGTAAATCTCACCTCGTTCTTGATAAATCCAGAACGAAAATTAAGAACACAATTGGGCTCTGATACCAATTGATGGGATTGAATCCCTCAGCGGAAGCGATTGTTAATTGTGTGTTCTTAATTTTATCACATGGATATCAATCAAGAACAAATCTAACTAAGATTAAACATATAATGACATATTGGACAACAAGAATTATACCTTTGAAGAACTCTTTCTTCAAGTGCTCCTTCTCCCACGATCACGATCTCAGCAACTCGAACGCAAATCGAACCTGAACAATCACGGACACTACCACCAGATCTTCTCCGTTGTTCTCTAGGTGAGGGAGGAAGGTGAGTTCCTTTAGGATGAGGTGAGATGGTTGTGTGAGAGGTTGTTTTTGTTTTGTGGAACTTTTCCAACAAGACAAAGACACTTGATAATCTAGGATTTTCTAAGATTTTGCTTCCCTTTAAATTGCATCTCATGCAACCTTTTATAAGGAAATAGGATGGAAATTACCATCCTATCCTTCCTTCATTCTCTCATTAGTATATAGTTTATATGTGAATCTAATTCACATTAAAACCATATATTATATCAATTATATCATATATAACTAATATAACACCTCATATATGAAATTGAACACTTCAATTTCATTCCTAACTTTATACCCTCAATATTACCATGTTGAGCCAACGGATGGACCTAATGGACCTACAGTTCACGAGCTCCAATGATGTGATATTTAATTGATCAAACTCTTTGATCTAGTTAATCAATATTCATTAACTACAAGTCACTCCACTATAGACTTGTAGTTGCACTTTCCTCACTGTAGATTATATTGTGTCCACTGATATAATCATTACCCATGAGTCGACCCTTCACATGTTGTTCGTAATCACGGCTAGGTCCTACCAGAAACTCATACCCTCTTAGAGGGCCCCAAGACCTGGAGTCAGTTCTTAAGGGAACAACCTATCTAATTCCTTAGTGTAGGAATGAGTGAATTCCATCTTGCATAGTTAAGTTCTCAGCTACCTTTGAGGTTCTGTCCCTGAGAAGGTAGGCTTATTGAGTCGGCTACATGTTGGGATTTATGCCCTAAACTTGTGTAAATTTGATCAATTAAATAAAGTGTTATTTGTTTTGATAAGATTATATTCCTGCTTTAATAAATACAATAAACTAAGCTCCAAGGTTATAACATTTATCTTGAAATCAATGTAGTGGACACTATTTGGGTTCAGTTCAAGATTATAACCTAAATAGTTTATGGTATAAGAATAAGGTTGGAAACCTCATTCTGGTAACACCATGGATGCGACCCACTTTGTAATTAGTACAAATGAGGTATTCCAACTCATTCATGTAGTTGACATGCGAGTGGGGGCATCCTGTATGAAGAGTTCATACAAGACTGGATCGCAAATTATTAGTCCAACTTTGTATAACAATTAGCTAATGGGATAAGACTAATAATTTATAGATGGTCATTAGTGACTCGACCTGAATCCTGAGCAAGTTAAGAACTCCTGCTTATAGGGGTTTGTCTTTAGACTAGTATGGGTGAGAGTGGCCTGTAGCCGACTCAATAAGCCTACCTTCTAAGGGACAAAACCTCGTAGGTAGCTGGAAACTTAACTGTGCAAGATGGAATTCACTCATTCCTCTATGAAGGAATTAGATAGGTTGTTCCCTTAAGAACTGACTCCAGATCTTAAACAACGGGTCCCCGCCCTCTATGAGGGTATGAGTCTAAGGTAGGACCTTAGACTTGTTGTTCACTAGAGGATCAGTGGTGCTTAAGGAGCAAAGAAGTAATCATAGGGGTAAAACGGTAATTTGACCCAGCTGTGATTATGAACAACCTGTGAATGGTCGACTCATGGGTAATGACTATATCAGTGGACACAATAATATCTACAGTGAGGAGAGTGTAGCTACAAGTCTATAGTGGAGTGACTTGTAGTTAATGAATATTGATTAACTGGAACAAAGAGTTTGATCAGTTAATCTCACATCATTGGAGCTCATGAATTGTAGTTTGAGTTAGATCCCTCCGTTGGCTCAATATATGGTAATATTGAGGGTATAAAGTTAGGAGTGAAATTGAAGTGTTCAATTTCATACATGAGGTGATATATCAATTATATATGATATAATTGGTATAATATATAGTTTTAATGTGAATTAGATTCATATATAAACTATATTCTAAAGAGAAAATAAAGGAGGGGTAGGATGGTCATTTCCATCTCATTCCCCTATATATATGGTTGCATGAGATGCAACTAGGTAAAGTAATTCTAAGGTTTTACAAGTTCTCTTGTTGTGTTGTTGGAAGAGTTCCAAAACACACATCTCTCTCAAAATACCTCACCTGTCCTAAAGGGAACCCACCTTCCTCCCTCACTTAGAGAACAACAGAGAAGATCCGGTTGTCGTGTCTTCGTACGTTGGAGTTCCTGTTGCTGAGATCGTGATCGTGGGAGAGAGGAGCACTCGAAGAAACGTTCTTCAAACGTAATTTCTTGTTGCTCATTCTGATTTTATGCTTAATCTTGTTACGTATGTTCTTGAATTTATCATTGTAACTAAATCAAGAGCGCGCGATTGACAATCGCTTCCGCTGCGGGGACTACAATTTCCTTCAATTGGTATCAGAGCCCAATTGCTTTCTTGATTTATGTTCTGGATTTTTTCAAGAACAAGGTGGGATTTACTGTTTTTGCATGAGATGTATGAACGATTTTGATAAATTAGATGTTTTCAATTTTGGCACTTAGATTTATAATTTTCATTGAATCGTTCAATGTAAGGGCCCAGTGTTTGAGCAATTTTAATTGTAAATCGAGTCTGTAAGTCCGTGTCGATCGAGGCAAAGCGGTTGCTGAGAAGATCGAAGCGAAAACGAGCAAAGAATAGTAGATTCTCATTGTTATCTGTGTGCAGCGTTGCAACGCTGCGCTTGCGGGAGAAGGCGCGCACAGGAGGCAGCGTTGCAACGCTCGATCGAAAACAACAAGGAGCAGCGTTGCAACGCCAAATATGTTTCACGCAAAGAGCAACGGACAGAAAACAGATTTTTTTATATATATTAATTATAAAAACATTTTATATTGAATATATTTAATATATTTAATTTTAATTAATATAATTAGATTATATTGATTAAAATTATTTCTAGGGTGCCAAAATTGGTCTAATTTTTGCTATTTTAATTATGCAATTGTTGTGTAATTATTGCCATGCATAATGTATGTTTTGATTTTAGAAATCCCACCTTAGGTTAAGCATTTTCATGCATCATTTATAATATAAGGAGTTATATTATATAGTTTGCATGATAAATTAATATAAGGTTGTTATATTAATTTATAGACAGCATTGACATGCATTATATATCATGAAATGAATATGCTATGAATGTCTTATTATTCATGTGATGAATGATCAAGCACTATAACATAGTATCCATGTCACCTAAGGTTAATTATTAGTTTTAAAGTGTTTAGAACTTGGAAATAAAAGACCTTAGGTTATCTAGTTCTAATTAGATTAGAATTAGGAACCAAGTAATTTATAAGTTATGATTAAAAGAGGAACTCTGTCTAAGGAAAGTTCTGTCTAGGTGGGGGTATTTAAGTGACTGGAAATGGAACACCCCTACACAGTAATCGACTGGGGAGTGAAATTTAATCAGAGAGTCTTATAAATTACTTTAGCGTCTGCGAGTTTATTAAGGGGTTAATAAACTAGAAATCCTAGGTTTAATATAAGGAGTTATATTAACAAACTTAGGATAAAATCAATATAAGAGTTATATTGATTATCAATATAAGAGTTATATTGATAGAGTTAGGAAAAATCATTAGCCGGGTTTTTAGCCTAAGTAAGATTCTTATAAACTTTAAAGTATTCAGTGAGAGGAAAAAGTGTATGAGATACATATTGTTCCACCTATGCTATCTCCCAGAAGTTCACACCATGAGACTCATACTTGGCCTCGTGGCGCAAACGGGAGCGTCCCCCTTCGGATGGTGTTTGTATGAGTCAATATCAAGGTGAATGAAGAGGGTACTTATAGTGAGTGGGAGCAGGTTTAGTGTAAACAAAACCTACGGTCTCTTTTGTCGGTTTACACATTGTTAGACCACTATGGTCAGCTCCGCTAGTTTGGCTTTGGACTGCACAATCCTCTTGGAGGGCTTGATCATAGGGTATCAAACACAAGAGACACACGAAAGGGATAAAGATTTCCTTAGACTATTTTCCAATCTAGTCCTCCCTTCGGCGAATTTTATTGGATCGAGACTCTGGGAGCTAATGACAGAGGGTTACACTCACGGGGTACATAAGTTGTGTATGTATCCAGACCGAAAAATGGTAACTAAAACCTATAGGAATAAGAGTTATTCTGGTATTAGGTTTTGGTCAAGAGTGTCTTGATCCAGAGGAGGAGTGTTTTTTATTACCCTTCGATATCATACATTCTTAGCCTTTGGAGTATCATTGCAAATTATAAATGGCCTAGGAATCATTTGATAATTAGCTAAAACATGATTGGATTAGAGTTATAGCAAGAAACTCATACAAGTTTGTTTGTAAATTTTCAGCAAAAAAATGTCTAGCTCTATAATTTCCTTATTGGGTGCGGAAAAGTTAACCAGAGAGAATATGATGACATGGAAAAACAAATTCAACACTATTTTGGTAGTGGATGATCCGAAGTTTGTGCTAATCGAGGAGTGTCCTCGGTGCGTGGGCTCGAATGCGTCACGAAATGTTCGTGATGCATATGATCGATGGATCAAGGCCAATGATAAGGCCAAGGTCTACATGCTGGAAATTATGTCGGACATATTAGCCAAGAAGCATGAGGGCATGATTACCGCCAAGAAAATCATGGATTCTTTGCAGGGTATGTTTGGACAACAGTCCACACAATCCTGACATAATGCCCTAAAGTACATATTCAACTCGAGGGATGCCAGAGGGTACATCTGTTCGGGATCATGTCCTGGATATGATGGTGCACTTTAACATCGTGGAGTCGAATGGTGCTTCCATCGATGAGTCGAGCCAGGTCAGCTTCATTTTGGAAACCCTTCCAGACAGTTTTCTGCAGTTTAGAAGTAATGTTGTTATGAACAAGCTTACTTTTAATCTTACCTCTCATCTGAATGAACTCCAGACCTTTCAATCATTAATGAAAATTTAGGGATCGAAAGGTGAGACAAATGTTGTCAGTAGGAGTTATCACAGAGGTTCGACCTCTGGGACAAAAACAGTGGCTTCATCTTCTTCTAACCTGAGAGGAAAGAAGAAGAACATGAAGAAGGTTGGTAAAGGGAAACAGGCTGACAAAGTTGTCGCCCAGAAGGGCAAGAAAGTCAAAGATGTTGCTGACAAAGGAAAGTGTTTCCACTGCAATAAAGACGGGCATTGAAAACGGAATTGTCCAGAGTACATTGCAAAAAAGAAGAAGGAAGGTAAATATGATTTACTTTGCCTAGAAGCTTGTTTAGTGGATAATGATAAAACAACTTGGATACTTGATTCAGGCGCCACTAATCATGTTTGCTCTTCTTTTCAGGGAATTGATTCCTGGTAGTAGCTACAACAAGGAGAGATAACGCTCCGGGTTGGAAATGGAGAAGTCGTCTCAGCTGTAGCAGTAGGCACAATGAAGCTTTATTTTGGCAAGAAATATGTATTGTTGGAAAATATATTAGTGATACCAGGGTTTACTAGAAACCTTATTTCCATTTCTTGCCTTATTGAACAATGTATTTCTGTTTCCTTTTCTATAAATAAAGTGTTTATTTTGAAGAAAGGTTTAGAAATATGTTCAGCTTCATTAGAGAATGGATTGTATGTTTTAAGGCCTAATTCAGTCAAAATGATTTTGAACACTGAATTATTTAAAACTGCAAACGCACAAACTAAGAAACGTAAAATTTTTCCTAAAGAAAATGCTCATCTTTGGCATCTAAGATTGGGTCACATTAATCTTAATAGGATTGAGAGATAGGTAAAGAACGGACTTCTAAACGAGTTAGAAGAATATTTTTTACCAGTATGTGAATCATGCCTAGAAGGCAAAATGACTAAAAGACCTTTTAGTGGAAAAGGTTATAGAGCCAAAGACCCTCTAGAACTTATACATTCAGACCTTTGTGGTCCGATGAATGTTAAAGTCAGGGGAGGATATGAATATTTCATCTCTTTTATAGATGATTATTCTAGATTTGGGCATATTTACCTAATGCACCACAAGTCTGAAGCACTTGAAAAGTTCAAGGAATTCAAGACTGAGGTTGAAAATCAATTAGGTAAAACTGTTAAAACACTTCGATCGGATCGAGGTGGAGAGTACAATTCCAAAACTATATGATAGAACATGGAATTACATCCCAACTCTCAGCTCCCGACACACCACAACAAAACAGTGTATCGGAAAGGAGAAATAGAACCTTGTTGGACATGGTTCGATCAATGATGAGTTATGCTCATCTCCCTAGTTCCTTTTGGGGTTACGCAGTGGAGACTGCAGTATACATTTTGAATAATGTGCCCTCCAAAAGTGTTTCTAAAACACCTTTTGAACTCTGGAAATGACGTAAAGGTAGTTTATGTCACTTCAGAATATGGGGCTATCCGGCACATGTGCTTGTGACAAATCCAAAGAAGTTGGATTCACGTTCAAAATTATGCCTATTCGTAGGATACCCAAAAGAAACAAGAGGTGGTTTATTCTATGATCCTAAGGAAGATTAGGTTTTTGTGTCGACAAATGCCATTTTCTTGGAGGAGGACCACATAAGGGACCACAAACCAAAAAGTAAAGTAGTGTTGAGTGAGTTAGACGGAATAATAGCAAAGGTTGCTAATAAGAACACTAGTACGTCAACAAGAGTTGTTGATATTAGTTTGTCTAGTCAAGAAAGTCCATCTCAAGAGTTGAGTATGCCTCGACGTAGTGGTTGGGTTGTAATACAACCTGACCGTTACATGGGTTTAGTTGAAACTCAAGTTGTTATACCAGATGACAACTGCGAGGATCCATTGACTTATAATCAAGCAATGGTTGACAAAGACAAAGACAAATGGGTCATAGCATGGACCAAGAAATTGAGTCGATGTACTTCAATTCTGTTTGGGATCTTGTAGATAAGCCTGATGGGGTAAAACCTATAGGTTGTAATTGGATCTACAAGAGAAAACGTGGTGTAGATGGGAAGGTGCAAACTTTTAAAGCTAGACTAGTAGCAAAGGGTTATACCCAAGTTGAAGGGGTTGACTATGAGGAGACCTTTTCACCTGTTGCTATGGTAAAGTCTATCCGTATCCTTCTTGTCATTGCCGCATATTATGACTATGAGGTATGGCAAATGGATGTCAAGAAAACCTTTTTGAATGGTAATCTTGAGGAAACCATCTACATAGACTAATCCAAAGGGTTCATTAAACCAAGACAAGAGCAAAAGATTTGCAGGCTTAAAAGGTCAATTTATGGACTGAAACAAGCCTCTAGGTCCTGGAATATAAGATTTGATGAGGCTATCAGATCTTATGGTTTTGACCAGAGTGATGATGAACCTTGCGTCTACAAGAAAATCATCAATAGTTCTGTCGCATTCCTAATTCTCTATGTGGATGATATCCTACTCATTGGGAATGATGTAGGTTATCTTACTGACATCAAGGAATGACTAGCTATGCAGTTCCAAATGAAAGATTTGGGTGATGTGCAGTTTGTTCTTGGGATCCAAATTGTCAGGTACTGCAAGAATAAAACACTAGTCTTGTCTCAAGCATCTTAGATAGACAAAGTGTTGTCAAGGTTTAAGATGCGAGATTCCAAAAAGGGCTTGTTGTCTTTTAATCATGGAATCCATTTGTCTAAGGAACAGTGTCCTAAGACACCTCAAGGAGTTGAGGATATGAGACGGATTCCTTACGCATCAGCTGTTGGGAGCCTGATGTATGCCATGTTGTATACTAGGCCCGACATATGTTTTGCAGTTGGGATGGTCAGTAGGTATCAATCCAATCCAGAACTTGAACACTGGACAGCGGTTAAAACAATCCTTAAGTATCTTTGGAGAACAAGGAACTACATGCTTGTGTATGGGGTAAGGATTTGATCCTTACAGGATACACGTATTCTGACTTTCAGACTGATAAAGATTCTCGGAAATGTACATCAGGGTCAGTATTCACTCTTAACGGAGGAGTTGTAGTATGGAGAAGCGTCAAGCAAAGATGCATCGCTGATTCCACCATGGAGGCCGAATATGTAGCAGCTTGTGAAGCAGTAAAGGAGGTCGTTTGGTTAAGGAAATTCATGCTAAATTTGGAAGTTGTTCCAAATATGACTTTGTCCATCACGCTGTATTGCGATAACAGTGGTGCAGTGGCAAACTCGAGAGAACCCCGAAGTCACAAGAGGGGAAAGGACATAGAGCGGAAGTATCATCTCATCTAGGAGATCGTGCATAGAGGAGACGTCATTGTCACGAAGATAGCCTCAGAGCACAATATTGTTGATCCTTTTACAAAGGCTCTCACGGCTAAAGTATTTGAGAGTCACCTAGAATGTCTAGGTTTACAAATCTTTCCCAACTAGGGCAAGTGGGAGTATTTTGTACAACGGGGTTTTAAATGCCCTAGTTTATTGTATTACAATACTGTAATGTTTAGTACTCCACAAGCTTTAGGTCAAGTGGGAGATTGCTGGGATTTATGCCCTAAACTTGTGTAATTTTGATCAATTAAATAAAATGTTATTTGTTTCGATAAGATTACAGTCTTGCTTTAATAAATCCAATAAACTAAGCTCCAAGGTTATAACATTTATCTCGGAAATCGATTATGCAGACACTATTTGGGTTGAGTTCAAGATTATAACCTAAATAGTCTATGGTATAAGAATAAGGTTTGAAACCTCATTACGTAACACCATGGATGCGACCCACTTTGTAATTAGTACAAATGAGGTAATCCAACTCATTCATGTAGTTGACATGCGAGTGGGGGCATCCTATATGAAGAGTTCATACAAGACTGGATCACAAATTATTAGTCTAATCAGTATAACACCGTTAACAGGATAAGACTAGTTATTTATAGATGGTCATTAGTGACTCGACCTGAATCCTGAGCAAGTTAAGAACTCCTGTTTATAGGGGTTTGTCCTTAGACTAGTATGGGTGAGAGTAGCACAGCTCGACTCAATAACTCTACCTTCTCAAGACGTAACCTCGTAGGTAGCCGGGAACTTAACTGTGCAAGATGGAATTCACTCATTCCTTTACTAAGGAATTAGATAGGTTGTTCCCTTAAGAACTGACTCCAGGTCTTGAACAACGGGGCCCCGCCCTCTATGAGGGTATGAGACTAAGGTGCGACCTTAGACTTGTTGTTCATTAGAGGATCAGTGGGTGCTTAAGGAGCAAAGAGGTAATCACAAGGGTAAAACGGTAATTTGAACCAGGCTTTGATTACTGAAACAACTGTGAAGGGTCGACTCATGGGTAATGACTATATCGATGGACACAATAATATCTACAAAGTGAGGAGAGTGCAACTACAAGTCTATAGTGGAGTGACTTGTAGTTAATGAATATTGATTAACTGGATCAAAGAGTTTGATCAGTTAATCTCACATCATTGGAGCTCATGAACTGTAGGTCCATTAGATCCCTCCGTTGGCTCAATATGGTAATATTGAGGGTATAAAGTTAGGAGTGAAATTGAAGTGTTCAATTTCATACATGAGGTGATATATCAATTATATATGATATGATAGATATAATAGATAGTTTTAATGTGAATTAGATTCATATATAAACTATATACTAAAGAGAAATTAAAGGAGGGGTAGGATGGTCATTTCTATCTTATTCCCCTATATATATGGTTGCATGAGATGCAACTAGGTAAAGTAATTCTAAGGTTTTACAAGCTCTCTTGTTGTGTTGTTGGAAGAGATCCAAAACACACATCTCTCTCAAAATACCTCACCTCTCCTAAAGGGAATCCACCTTCCTCCCTCATTGAGAGAACAACGAAGAAGATCCGGTAGCCGTGTCTTCGTACGTTGGAGTTCCTGTTGCGGAGATCGTGATCGTGGGAGAGAGGAACACTCGAAGAAAGGTTCTACAAAGGTAATTTCTTGTTGTCCATTCTGATTTTATGCTTAATCTTGTTACGTATGTTCTTGAATTTATCGTTGTAACTAAATCAAGAGCGCGCGATTCGCAATCGCTTCCGCTGCGAGGACTACGATTTCCTTCATTACAGGCCACTCTCACCCATACTAGTCTAAAGACAAACCCCTATAAGCAGGAGTTCTTAACTTTCTCAAGATTCAGGTCGAATAACTAATGACCATCTATAAATTATCAGTTTTTATCCTGTCAATGGCGTTATACTGGTTAGAATAATAATTTGCAGTCCGGTCTTGTATGAACACTTCATACAGGATGCCCCCACTCGCATGTCAACCACATGAATGAGTTGGATTACCTCATTTCTACTAATTACAAAGTGGGTCGCATCCATGGTGTTACCAGAATAAGGTTTCCAACCTTATTCTTATACCATAGACCATTTAGGTTATACTCTTGAACATAATCCAAATAGTGTCTACTACACTGATGTTCAAGATACATTATAACCTTGGTGCTTAGTTTATTGGATTTATAGAGCAAATAACTCTTTATTTATTTGATCAAAATTACACAAGTTTAGGGCACAAATCCCAACAAGCGTAGCCAGGATTAGGTCTCCAACCCTATCCGTATATTGTAGACCGTTCGGGTTATTTACTTAAATGTGATCCTCCCCGTGTGTCCACTACACACGATTCAAGTACTAGTTCACTCATAATACAATGACCCTGGAGTTTAGTTTATTGGATTAAGTTTATAAATATGCGAGATACAAAGTATTGAAAATGTAACGCCCCTACTTTCTATGACTATAACTCCTAGGGACATTACTACACATGCATGCATTCTTAGGCCAAAAGACATAAAACAATCTTTAAATCTCCACTGTAATCAAAATATCTTTAGGGATCCCGATAAAACATTCAAAACATGTAAAGGAAACAGTTTAGACTTGGCCTACTTCAAATCCTGAAATTTAAACTTAAACTTTGAAATCGTAAAATGACGACACCAGTTATTTAAGGAAAATATGCGGAAAATATGACTATTCCCATGGTTCTGACAACGCGCCTCCGTCACTCGCCCCGCACGTCCTTGGCCTTACCTGAAAAACATTTTAAAACGAAAGGGTGAGTATTGCAATACAATACCCAGTAAGTGACCTCGCTACCGAGGTTTGGGATATGCAAACACATACAATCATGACTTTTAAACTTGGTCAAATGTACATATGTGGGACCTAAAACTTTCTCGTATCAACATGACTGTAATACATGACTTTCTTTTTCTTTAAGTGGTTAATTGGTCATCCTGAGTCATTTCATTTTGAGTCCCTCACAGACCCCTGTAATTGTTTGAGTCCTCAAAGACCCCTCAGTATGGATTGAGTCCCTCACACTCCACAGAAACTTGACCCATAGGGTCTCTAATGCATGTTTAACCATGCATACAATGCACTCGGAGACCAATTTCCACATTTTACTTCAAATCGTTTCATGGCATACATAACATGCATGAGGTCCCATCATCTAACACAACTATAGTGCACAGGTCACGAAACATTATCATTGACATGCAAATCATGACTTTCCACAACAGTTTGAAAATAATACTCTTGTATATAATCATGAAATATTCTCGCATAAAGTACTGTGATATCCTCACTTGCAATTCTGAAATACTCTTACATAAAATACAAAGAGATTCTCACATAAAAATACTGAAATATGCTCACATAAAATATTGAGGTATCTTCACATAAAATATTAGAGTATTCTCACATAAAATATTGAAATATTCTCACGTAAAATCATTAAAGCTTTTCAAGTAAAATAATTAACTAATTTCACATAAAATAATGAAATTCGTTTTCTTGAATCCCATTTAAAAAGGTTCGGCACAAGGTCCCTTACCTCGAGCTTTGATCTCGCACTTTCCTCCTAATTCTTAAGTTAACGTCCCTTCCAAATAACCTGTAAGCCAAGAATTCTTCTAATTCGTCATCCCACTCTGTAACTCAACCAATATACAGAGTCTAAGTACATAAGTGTCTATGATTCTGGCTTTATTCTAATTACCTTGACTCCGAAGAATAAACCGAACGTAAATTTGCTTGCTCCAAATTTTGGAAGTTTTGGTAATGAATTCCGGCTTGATCCTGTAATATTTTCACGTGAATACGATCTAAATAATCCTATGCTCCAAAACCGAAAAAGGTTTCGTGAGGCTCACCTAATCGACGACCTCGACTCCGAATGAACTTGATAGCAGCTAACGGTGAAGCTAACGGTTGCTGGTCGGATGGTGTGGCGGTGAGGAGTATCTTGCGATCAAATCGGTAGAGCAAACCGGAGCGATTTCCGAATCGTAACGCCTCGAACGCTCTCGGCGGCGGATGCGTGGATCTTGGCGGTGGTTCGTGGCTTGTCGTCGATGTTGAGAAACGCAGCGGCGCGTCGGAAGAGTCCTCGAAGCGGCTTGCGCGCAGCGATAAGATATGAGCGCGCGCGGCGCCTAACGCGTCGCGGCGTGGACTCGGCGTGAGGCCTTCCGTGCGAACTGCGCCGCCGCAAGCTTCTTCGCGCGTGGACTCCGGCATGCTGCAGGCGTAGGCGGCTGGAAACGGCTTCCACGGCGCCTCTCCGTACGTGGGCTGCAGACGAGAGCGGCTGGAGGCTCCTCGAGCGGTGATCGACGATCGCGCGCGCGTCTCTCTGCTCGTGGGTTTCGCCGGCGCGGCGACAAAGCAGAGATGGGGAGGAGGTTTTAGGGTTTCAACTAGGGCACAAAAAAATGGGAGTAATAGGAGAGGTGGCTAGAGTTTTCTCTTGTCCAAATATCATCACAATAATATAGATCCTAAACCCTAGGTCTTCTTCTTTTCACAAGCACAACTAGCCCTTGTCTTGAGCATAAAAATCACCAAAATGCCATTGCCACTTTCTCATCTTTCATTAAATTATGAGTATAATTATCTAAAGGAGAATATTTCGCTTTAGATTAAACAAAATCAAGGACTCACTCTCACCGAGTCTGATGAAAATTCACTAATCCGACTAGACACAAAGGTTGATAGAACGTTAAATAACATAAATAATTAGTACCTGTGGTTGTGGTCGTCACAATCTTCCCTCCTTAAGAACTTTCGTCCTCGAAAGTTCCTATCCTTGGAATAGTTCTGGATATTTAGCTCGCACTTCATCTTCTCGCGCCCAGGTAGCTTCTTCCGTGCGGTGGTTTTGCCATAACACTTTAACTAAGTTGATCTCACTGCATGCAGGTCTCTTTTGATCTCTAGCAATAATCTGCACTCGGCCGCCGCCATAACTCAAATCTTCTCTAATCGTAACGGTTCAAAGTCTACGACGTGAATCGGGTCTGGAACGTATTTTCTCAACATGGAGACATGGAATACGTTATGAACTGCTGATAGGGAAGGCGCAATGCTAGCTCTCAGAGGCCACCACGCCGACCCTCTCTAAGATCTCAAATGGCCCTATAAAGCGCGGACTCAACTTCCTTTTCGACCAAACCTTAGAATCCCTTTCATTGGGGCCACCTTAAGAAATACGTGGTCCCCGACTCACATTCTAGGTCCTTCGCCTCAGACGGCATAATTCTTTTTGTCTGCCTTGGGCGATGCGCATTCGCACCCTAATCTTCTGTACGCACTATTAGTGACTGTACTCACCTCGACCCAAGAGTGGCGTTCACCAACCTCCCTCCCGAGCGGGAGTTCTCGCAACGCTTTCCATAAAAGGCTTTAAATGGAGCCATTCCGATGGTCGATCGATAATCGTTATTGTCACGCAAACTCCATCAAATGCAAATGAGTGTCCCAACTACCGGAAAGTCTAAGGTGCAAGCTCGCAACATGTCTTCCAAAATCGATTCAAACGTTCGCATCGCCCATCCGCTCGTGGATGAAAAGTCAGATCTTGAGTTTAATCGTGAACCTAACGCTTTACAGTAAACTTCTCCAAAAGTTAGAGGTGAAACGTGGATCCTCGTCTCAAACAATCTTGGCTGGAATCTCATGTAGACGGACTATCTCTTCCGTGCAATTTGCGCCCACTTATCCGTAGAGTAGGTGGGTTTCCCTGGTACAAAATGTGCTGACTTTGTTAACCTGGTCCACGATGACCCAAATCACGGAGTAACCTCGTAAAGTCCTAGGCGATCCACTATGAAGTCCATAGAGATCTCCTCCCACTTCCACCGAGGTACATGTAAAGGCTGCGCAGTGAGTCCTGCGGGCCTCGCTGTCTAGGTGCTTTCACTTGGCGACAAGTCAAACACTGCTAACAAATTCTCGCCACGTCGCGCTTCATGTTACACCACCAGAATGACTGTTTCAGATCTCGGTACATCTTGGTACTACCAAGATGTATAGAAAATGGTGAGTTATGAGCCTCGCCTAAGATTTCCGCCTTCAGTTTGTCATTGTTTGGTACACATAATCGTCCCCAAATAGTAATCCTCCATCCGTGGATAGTGAAAACTCGCCAACTCACTGCGATTCTTTGCCGTAAGCTTCTCTACTAATCGAGGGTCCCCTGCTGAGACTCAACTATCGCGTTGCTTCAATGTTGGTTGTACAGCTTAATTGAGCTAAGCGTGTCGTAGTCTTCCCTACTAGTACTCGCAATTTCTCATTATAAACTCTGCTCGTAGCTCTGCTCTCATCAGTCACTCGTGCCAAGTATGAACGGCTTTCTCATCGAGGGCATCGCCCACATTACATTAGCCTTACCGGGGTGGTATTGAATATCTATGTCGTAATCCTTCACTAATTCCAACCATCTGCGTTGCCTCATGTTCAATTCCTTCTGGGTGAACAGATACTTCAGACTTTTATGATCTATAAAAATCTGAATTTTCTCGCCATAAAGGTAATGTCTCCAGATCTTTAGTGCAAAGACTACTGCCGCTAGTTCTAAGCCATGGGTTGGATAATTCTTCTCGTGCGTCTTCAATTGTCGGGATGCATAGGCTATTACTTTACCGGGCTGCATTAGCACACAGCCCAAACCTTTCTTAGAAGCATCACTGTAAACCACAAAGCTCCCTGTTCCCTCGGGGACTATAAGAATCGGAGCTGACACCAACCTACACTTAAGTTCCTGGAAACTCGCCTCACAAGTGTCATCCCAAACAAATGGATTACCTTTGCGCGTCAGCTGAGTCATGGGCATGGCTATCTTGGCGAAGTCCTGCACGAAACGTCTGTAGTATCCTGCAAGACCCAGAAAACTACGTACCTCTGTGACGGTGGTCGGACGAGGCCACTGCGTGACGGCTTCCACCTTCGTTGGGTCAACAGAGACTCCAGCTTCGGACACCACATGCCCTAAGAAGGATACCTGCCTGAGCCAGAATTCGCACTTCGAAAATTTTGCATACAACTTATTCTCTCTCAGCGTGAGTAAAACTTTTCTCAGGTGCCTTTCATGATCTTCATCACATTTGGAGTATATCAGAATGTCGTCAATAAACACAATCACGAACGTATCTAGAAACTCCTTGAATAATCGGTTCATCAAGTCCATGAAAGCGGCAGGGGCGTTGGTCAAACCAAACGGCATCACTGTGAACTCGTAGTGTCCATAACGTGATCTCAATGTCGCTTAGAATATCTTCTTCACCGATTCTCAATCGATGGTAGCCTTGATCTCGTGTCAATCTTGGAAAACACCGTTGCTCCCTGCAACTGATCGAACAAATCATCTATTCTAGGAAGAGGGTATTTATTCTTGATCGTAACCTTATTCAACTCTCTCAGTAATCTATACACACGCACGCATGGATCCGCTCTTTCTTTTCACAAACAACACAGGGGCTCCCCAAGGCGAAACGCTAGGCGTATAAATCCCTTATCTAGTAAGTCCCAGAATCGTAGTTTCAGTTCTTTCAATTCTCGCTGTGCCATTCTCATGCACGGTGCCTTGATATCTCGAGTCGCCCCTGACTCCAATCCTATGTTAAAATCCACCTCCCTGACCGGAGGTACTCCAGGGAGGTCCTCGGGGAAGACGTCTGGGAATTCATCCACCACTGGTACCGATGACACTGAGATCTCCGTACACCTTGCATCCAGTATACAAGCTAAGACGCCCCAAGCTCCCCGATGTAATAACTTCCTGGCCTTAAGGGCAGTAATCACCTTAGGCCTACTTCCCGCTAGGGTGCCTCTGAACCTGTAACCAGGTTGGTCAGGGGGAGTGAACACTACCTCCTTCCTGAAGCAATCAATGCAAGCATGGTTCTGCGCTAACCAGTCCATACCCAATATCACATCAAAGTCAATCATGTCAAGGACTACTAGGTTTACTTCTAACTCATGATCTGTGATAGTCATACTACCATCCTTGACTTTCATGGTGGCTAACAAATTTATCCCCTGCCGAGTGGAAACAGACAAAGCATACTGTAACTGTTCTAACTCTAACTCAGCTTGACTCACGAAGGATGCGAGAAATAAAAGAATGTGTAGAACTGTAATCAAATAATACAAAGGCAAGGTGTCCAAGTAATGGGAGTGTACACAGTAACCACGGAGTCTCAATGCCATGGACGCTCTTACTTGTGCTCGCATAAGCTCTCCCTTGGTGTATTACTTGCTTGGCAAAGCAATTTCCACTATTGATAACTCCGAGGTTGGCTAGCACCAGCTTGACTCGGACAAATGACTATTAGCTCTGTGCCCTTCTTTCCCACATCCAAGCACACTCTGGGTAAGCCAAACACTTACCCCAATGATGTCTACCACGCTTTTTGCATTGTGGCTTGTCTCCACTGCTAGTTCTGTCTGTTGAACTGTGGTTTCGCCCCAACTCGTGCGAAAGTTCACCGGTCTATGCGGTGTCTGTTGGGACGCCGCGAGTTTGAATTTGATCGCTCCCATTCCTCTTACGATTTGACAGGTGTCCCTGTTAGTCACTACTTGATGAATAGTGCAGTGCTCGCACCCAAATCAACTCCGCCACTCTCACTGCGGATGCATAGTCAGGAGGTGCTAGTGCCTGTATGAAGCCTCGAATATTTTCATCTAGTCCCATAATGAAACGCTCTGTTTTCTTCGCCTCAGTGTCTACTAACTCGGGGGCAAAACGTGACAAACGGGTGAATTCTCTCTCATATACTTCCACTGCCCTCCTGTTCTGGCTAAGCTGTAAGAATTCCGCCTGCTTCCTATATCGAGCTGCAGCAGGGTAGAATTTCCGCCAGAATGCTTCCTTGAACAAATTCCAGGTAATCGTCTCTCATTGGCGACTATGGTTCCTCGAGCGACTCCCACCATAAGTAAGCGTGCGTCTCTCAACATGAAGGTGGCACAAGACACCCTCTGGTCCTCAGGACAGTTCATCAGTCTGAAAATGGTCTCAATGGAGGACAACCATAATTCAGCCACGGTGGGGTCACTAGAAGACCCATCAAAAGATCTGGGATCATATTTCCTGAAATCCTTCAGATATCGCGACTCCAGAGTTGCATCATTCCGTCCCTGACTTGCTTGGGCCAACTGAGTGGCTCTCAGAGCTCGCCGACAAGAGTCTCAGCATAGCCTCTACCATCATAGTCATGACATTAGGGATTCCTTGATCCGCCACTGAGCGATCGCAGTGCATCCTCTTGGCGATCTGGTTGGTCCTGGGGGAGATCTGGCACGGGTGGAGTAATCTCTTCCTGTTCCAGTGGTAAATCTGGTTGGGTGTTAACGTTTCCTCCTGTCCTCCGACCCCTACCACGTCCTCTACCTCTCCCTCGACCTCTAGGTGGCATTTTTGTCAGTACTACAATGCAGAGAATTTCTAACTTAGTTTTCATCACTTTCTAGCTGTAAGATAGGATCACCCTTAGGTTTTAAATTCATTTACAATCACAATACAGAATTACGTCATAATCATTTGCTTAGTTTATAAATTACCAGAACGTACCTGGCGGTGATCGGAACGCGTTGCTCAACCATGGGAACTACTCTGTGCTTACTCTGTAAGCAAGTCTACAGAACCCTAAACCTAGGGCTCTGATACCAACTGTAACGCCCCTACTTTCTATGACTATAACTCCTAGGGACATTACTACACATGCATGCATTCTTAGGCCAAAGGACATAAAACAATCTTTAAATCTCCACTGTAATCAAAATATCTTTAGGGATCCCGATAAGACATTCAAAACATGTAAAGGAAACAGTTTAGACTTGGCCTACTTCAAATCCTGAAATTTAAACTTAAACTTTGAAATCGTAAAATGACGACACCAGCTTATTTAAGGAAAATATGCGGAAAATATGACTATTCCCATGGTTCGACAACGCGCTCCGTCACTCGCCCCGCACGCCCCTTGGCCTTACCTCAAAAACATTTTAAAGCGAAAGGGTGAGTATTGCAATACAATACCCGAGTGAGTGACCTCGCTACCGAGGTTTGGGATATGCAAACACATACAATCATGACTTTTAAACTTGGTCAAATGTACATATGTGGGACCTAAAACTTTCTCGTATCAACATGATCAGTAATACATGACTTTCTTTTTCTTTAAGTGGTTAATTAGTCATCCTGAGTCATTTCATTTTGAGTCCCTCACAGACCCCTGTAATTGTTTAAGTCTCTCAAAGACCCCTGTATGGATTGAGTCCCTCACGCACTCTGTATGGATTGAGTCCCTCACGGCACTGTGTGGATTGAGTCCTCACAGACTTCCTCAGAAACTTGACCCATAGGGTCTCTAATGCATGTTTAACCATGCATACAAGGCACTCAGGAGACCAATTTCCACATTTTACTTCAAATCGTTTCATGGCATACATAACATGCATGAGGTCCCATCATCTAACACAACTATAGTGCACAGGTCACGAAACATTATCATTGACATGCAAATCATGACTTTCCACAACAGTTTGAAAATAATACTCTTGTATATAATCATGAAATATTCTCGCATAAAGTACTGTAATATCCTCACTTGCAATTCTGAAATACTCTTACATAAAATACAAAGAGATTCTCACATAAAAATACTGAAATATGCTCACATAAAATATTGAGGTATCTTCACATAAAATATTAGAGTATTCTCACATAAAATATTGAAATATTCTCACGTAAAATAATTAAAACTTTTCAAGTAAAATAATTAACTAATTTCACATAAAATAATGAAATTCGTTTTCTTGAATCCCATTTAAAAAGGTTCGGCACAAGGTCCCTTACCTCGAGCTTTGATCTCGCACTTTCCTCCTAATTCTTAAGTTAACGTCCCTTTCAAATAACCTGTAAGCCAAGAATTCTTCTAATTCGTCATCCCACTACAGAACTCAACCAATATACAGAGTCTAAGTACATAAGTGTCTATGATTCTGGCTTTATTCTAATTACCTTGACTCCGAAGAATAAACCGAACGTAAATTTGCTTGCTCCAAATTTTGGAAGTTTTGGTACTAAATTCCGGCTTGATCCTGTAATATTTTCACGTGAATACGATCTAAATAATCCTATGCTCCAAAACCGAAAAAGGTTTCGTGAGGCTCACCTAATCGACGACCTCGACTCCGAATGAACTTGATAGCAAACTAACGGTGAAGCTAACGGTTCTTTGGTCGGATGGTGTGGCGGTGAGGTATATGCGGTCGAAACTGGTAGAGCAAACCGGAGCGATTTTCGTGCCGCACGGTAACGTCTCGAACGCTCTCGACGACGGATGCGTGGAGCTTGCTGGTGGTTCGTGGCTTGTCATCGATGTTGAGAAACGGCAGCAGCGGCGGCGTGGGAGAGTCCTCGAACGCGGCTTGCGGCAGCAGATAACGATCGCGGCGGCGTCTAGCGCGCGCGGCGTGGACTCCGGCGTGAGGCCTTCCGTGCGAACCTGCCGTCGAAGCTTCTTCGCGCGTGGACTCCAGCGTCTTTGCGCGTAGGCGGCGGAAACGGCTTGCACGCGCGCCTCCGTCGTGGGTTGCGAGGCGAGGCGGTGGAGGCTCCTCGAGCGGTGGACCGGGCGCTTTGCGGCGTCTCTCGCTCGTGGGTTTACGTGCGCGAGAGCAGAAGAGGGGAGGAGGTTTTAGGGTTTCAACTAGGGCACAAAAAAATGGGAGTAATATGAGAGGTGGCTAGGGTTTTCTCTTGTCCAAATATCATCACAATAATATAGATCCTAAACCCTAGGTGTTCTTCTTTTCACAAGCACAACTAGCCCTTGTCTTGAGCATAAAAATCACCAAAATGCCATTGCCACTTTCTCATCTTTCATTAAATTATGAGTATAATTATCTAAAGGAGAATATTTCGCTTTAAATTAAACAAAATCAAGGACTCACTCTCACCAAGTCTGATGAAAATTCACTAATCTGACTAGACACAAAGGTTGATAGAACGTTAAATAACATAAATAATTAGTACCTGTGGTTGTGGTCGTCACAGAAAAAAAAACTCTTATTTATTTCAACATGGAATATTACAAACTTACACAAGATTAGGGCATACACCCCAACAATTGGATCCTGCTTAGTTCAATTCATGTTGGAAAGGAGAATTGAAATTTTATAACTCATTTATTCTTGAAATATGTTTTAAAATACAGTGAACAATTTTATTTAAAATCCATAATTTCTTAAATAACCTTCCAATATTTTAATTTGTACAATAAAGTTCGAAAAATAGGTATGTGAATACTTTGTGAAATAGAGTTTTCTCTAATATCTTAGATAGATTTCTAATTTTTGTAATCTCTAAAATAGAGTTTCAAAACTAGGTTTTTGAATACTTTATAAATAGAGTTTTAGATTCTCTAATTTATTAAATAGACTTCAAATTTTTTAATTTCTAAAATAGTTTTCTGAGTATTTTGTGAAATAGAGTGTTAATTGTACAAACTACACATCCATATTTAACTATTATTGAAACAATTGATCCACATAATTGGTTAAAATATTGATATGCACTTCAACAAATAATTATCAAGTAAAAAAATGGATCTAGAAAAAGAATATCCTAAAAAAACTGTTATAAAAATACAGCCTAAACAAACAAAGTTCAACCCAATCTTGCATCCCAAACATAGATTTCAACAAACCAGCCCAACACAACCCAGCATCCCAAACACTGGAATCAGAAACCCTTCCAGCCAAGAAACCTCAGGATTTCTAATTCCAAAACAGCGCGCCAAACAACTCCTTTAGTCGACCCTTTTTTTTAAAAAAAAATATTTCTATACTTATCAACCTTTTAAATTAAATTATTAAAAAAATATGTAAATTGTTTTTGAATATTTATTTAACATAGTGAATAATAAATATACTAATTTATCATAAAATATATATGCTACTATATTTAATATAATTAAAAATAATCAAATATCAAACCCAGTATTTTCTCTTCTCTTGACGAATCAATTTTTAAATAGTGTCGTTGCCAAAATCTGGTTAGGAGAAATCATGTGACAACAACTGTAAATTTGTAATTTGGAGGAAATAGGTGACCTGCAAAAGAGAAATAACTAAGACTGATGTGACATTTACCAAACCAACTCTGATGCTTAAGGGCATATTTGGTATGCAATCTAGATTCTATTTTATGTTTTTAGATTCACTGAATTCAGTGAATATGTGTTTGGCTGATGTGTTTTTTAAAATTGCTTTCGGATTCTGTGATCCAAATAGTAAAAATTCTGAAAACAATATTTTTATATTTTCTTTGAATCCAGATTCTGAATTTAAAATTTTAAAATGCAGAATTATATTAAACAGAGATAAAAATCTTAATGAATACAACATTTCATGTTATAAAACTCAATTTATTTTGGTTAAATTAAAATATGCATAATGTAATATATTATAAAATGATAATTCTATAAAATTTATAAAAATCATGTTCATAAATTAATTAATAATAAATTGTACTCAATCTAATAATTAGTTTTGCAACTACAACTAATTTTATAATCTATAAACATGTTATAGGACACACTTTAAATAACTATTTAGAATGGAATCAAATTTCTAAATCTAATACCAAATACATATCTGAAAACATGGAAATACAACTTTGTTTTCATTGAATCCATTTTTTTCAAATTTATGTTTTCAGATTACTTACCAAACAAGCCCTAAATTAACAAGAGAATTTTAATGTAGCAAACTACAATTTAGAGAACGAGGTTTAAGTTAAATTCTTTGTCTTCCTATTTATATGATATTTGACTTTCGTATTTCTTTTCAGATAAAGATTTAAATAAATTTATCCTCCTATTTAAGAATGAGATTTTAAAAAGTTAATCTTATATGACAAGATTCTATTGTAATTCGAATTTATCTCTTGGTTCAATTTCACTCCTAACAAATAACAATTCTATAATTTCAAGAACTCTAACTTGAATTTTTCTAATCAAAGATTGAGACAAATACATAACTAAAGAATTGTTACAAATTAAGAAGAAAAGTTGCAACACCTCTTTATCATCCTCATCAAATAAAAAAAAATATAACCAAAACTAAAACCCCCTTCATTTAAAAAACTTATAATATGAAATGAGGAATAATATGAGAAATTGGTGGTAGAAGTTTCATTAGACTAGGTGGAGAATGTGATTAAATAAATTAAATTAATAGTCAATTCCATTCAAAGAAAGTGAAACTTCCACCAAGGTTCCTTTAGAATTCCTATTTCCAAACCCCTTTTGTTGAATTCCGACTTTCTATTTTACAATTTGGGTCAACCATTTACACATTTCTTTATTCCTTATATAAAATTGGATAGGAAATTTTATTATATTAATGCTAATATTATATTTCTTAAGCAACTGCATTTTTATCTTCATTATACATGCTATAAAATATAATTCTGCATTCTTTGAAGAAGATGGAATGATGGAGCATTCTTAGTTGGTATTGAGTTATAAATATTATATAAAATATGGATTTTATAAAGTTTCCTTCTATTTCTACTTGTTCCCAATAAAATTTTAGAATTCAAAAATTTTACATATTTAAAAGTTAGAAGGCAAGTTATAAGGCAAATTTTTTTCCCTTCAAAATTCATGTCAACTCAACCTATGTTATTTTTATGCAGACTCAAAATAGTGATGTATTAAAATTAAAATAGATATATATATTTTAAAAACTATATTGACTTGAGCATAAATTTAATTGGTTAGTCATATTAGCATGTCTCTTTATTACAAACTTGTTTGAAAACAAGCTAATGATAAAAATGAGTCATTTTAGCTAAATGAAATACATAAACTATTGGGACAAACTCACCTTACATAACATTAAAAAATTTCACTTAAAAGAAATTACCTATTGTTAGCATTAGTTGCAAAACAACTCCGTTTTAAAATTTATGTTTTAAAATCCATTATTCCTAAAGTTAACCCCTTTATCTTCGTGTGTTAAAATGATAGCCTTTTATTTTTCAATAACCAAAGTTTAGACATAAATATAGAGAAGTTGTCACTAGAAGAAAAGAGGGTTTTAATGCCCGTCATTAAAGAGTTTTGATGACGTGCGAGTGTTACAATGACGGGCGATTTTTAATGAATGGCAATGCCTGTCATTAAAGGCCTTTGCTCGTCATTAAAAAGTGGGTTGGAACCCAGTTTTTAATGACGGATTTTGCCCGTCATCTATAGTTGGTAAAAAAATACTTTTTAAATATCTGTTGTCCGTCATTATATGTTGTCCGTCATTATTTTACTTCATAATTTTTTATTTAATGACAGGCAATGTCCGTCATCGGTTTTAGTATAACTTAATAAAAACGAAAGTTGATAGCCCGATGGCTAACCAACAATATTTAACAACTAATTACCTGAAATATTGCATATATATTAACTTCTATATTGAAACCACACATGAAATCACTACACAATTTACAAACATGCAACAAAAACACTTTTATATCCAAAACATACATGAAATCACTATTTCATAACAACATCCAACAAAACTCTAAAACCATAAACTACTGTATCACAAACCAGAAATTCCTGTATCAGAAACCATAAACTCCTATATCACAAACCTTAACCATAAACTTCTATATCTCAAACTTTAACCATAACTCTAAAACCATAAACTCATATATCACAAACCTTAACCATAACTCTAAAATCATAAACTCCTATATCACAAATTTCAGCATGACCTCTACAGAACATCATTTAACCACTAACCTGAAACATTGCAGAACACTTCTATATCCGAAACAAACATGAAATCACTAATTCATCTACAAATATCCAACAAGATTCCTTTTACGAGAAAAGTAGAACACTTCATTATAAAGAATACACATGAGACGATCTCTACATAACCTTAACGCCTATATCACGAAAATCATAAACTTGTATATCACAAACCTTAACCATAACTCTAAAACCATAAAATATCACAAAAACCATAAACTCTAAAACTAACACGAAATCAAACCAATAAGTGAAAATTTCGTCATGACCTCTACAAAACATCATTTAACCACTAACCTGAAACATTGCAGAACACTTCTATATAAAAATAAATCATGAAATCACTAATTCATCCACAAGCATCCAACAAGATTCCTTTTATGAGAAGAGCAGAACACTTCATTATAAAGAATACACATGAGACGATCTCTACACAACCTTAACCCCTATATTACAAAAACGATAAACTCGTATATCACAAACCTTAACCATAACTCTAAAACCATAAACTCCTATATCACAAACTTTAACGCCTATATCACAAAAACCATAAACTCTAAAACTAACATGAAATCAAACCAATAAGTGAAAATTTTGGCATGACCTCTACAGAACATTATTTAACCCTAAACCTGAAACATTGCAGAACACTTCTATATCAAAAAAAAAAAAACTTATAGGGAATGAGGTCACCCACCTCTCCATTCATAGACAACGTCCAACAAACAAGTATATACATCCAAAAACACATCCATTCATAGACAACATCGAACAAACTCCAATCCCAAATTCATAAGAGTGAGGCCACCCGCCTCTCCACAAACTGCATTTAAACAATGTTCAAATATATACACTTCTACTATATACATATAAACAAGTATATACATTGTACACCTAATTACAATAATAACATATTAACTTACCAATTTCCTACAAATTTAGTACTTACATACATTTCACAAAATTAAGAAATCTATAAATGGCTTACACAAATCTGCCAACAAAATCCGCTCATTGTACTCGAATCTCGACGATTTCTTCTTGTTTATATGTAGTTTTTGTGTTAAACTATAAAGAGAAATAAATATATATAACATTAGACTAAATTATATTTTGAATCACTTAGAAGATAAAATAAGAGTACTTACAAGGTTACTTATAGGGATACTATAATTATATACTATTTCTCATATATACTTTTGTACATAGTACCCGCACTCTACAGAACCCGGTTGACAGGGGCACTACATGCAAAATAATTTAAAAAATAGCATGTTTGAGTTAAATTTCGTTCCAACGTTGATAAAAACAATTGAATATATCAATTTAAGTTTACTTTTACAAGTTTCCAAGTAATGGTGGAACGATATGTGGAAGTGAGTGGTTGGCTTGCCACATTCTCAATGATCTAAAGAGTTTGAAGCATTAGAAAAATTAATAAAAAGTAATAATTCTAAAAGTTTGAAACACTTACGTATTTATTGTTCCTTGAAAACTTTCTTCGATCTTACTCCTCAACGAGTTTAATACATAAACGGTGTTTGCCCGCGGATGGATAATGATCAACATCCAATGATATCTATTAAACAATGAATATTCTAATATCATTGTTTATGAACAAAAAAATTATAAATAAGTTGAAGTAATTTAAATGATGACTTACCCAGTATTATATGGGATGAAAACTTATTGATCCAAGTCCAAATTAACCATTTCTAACCTGTTAGCCAGATTTATACAACGTGTTTCTTGACTTTTAACATAATTAGAAATGGTTATTTGATCAACTGACAAGAACTTGACGATTATTTCATAGTCACATAAAGTCCAAAGATACCTAAATAAAAGTAAAGTTATTTATAAAACATTCAAAAGCGTAGTCAATATAGTTGTAAATAAAAGATGTTGTATACTTACGCAATATATGCGACTATGCAGGAGTACTCTATCTCTACCATCCCACAGTAATGTAGGATATAATCACGATGTAAATAAATTAACTTTTCATCTCCGAACATGTGCTCGCTCAACTTGACTTGAATCGTATCATCTTCTTGCATCGATGACATTGCATAACGATTCAGAAGTTTAATAGTCACATGAGCGTCTGTGTGCTTTGTAGATTGTGAAATAAGCACATGTACAGAAACATCCGACTTACGTTTTGCTGGAGAAACCGCCTATCACAACAAAACAACATTTAAATTTGTAAACAAAGAATATAGTAATTTTAAACAATGAGTTGAAAAATTTCATCCCTTTTTCCCTTTATTAAAAATTTTATCTTTCAATTCTTGAGGAACTTCTTTCCAAGTCTTGTAACTTAATGGAATTTGTTGCCTAACGCAAACTCCAATATAACTTTGCATTTGGTTTGCATTATCACCAACACTCTGACCTTGATTGTTGTATTGGATGACTAAGCATTCTCCTATAGTCCTTTCGCGTGCCAGACCACGCATAGTAGTAAGACCACGTCGATTAGTATGTCTATAGTCTCCATTTGGATCGATACATTCGCTTCATCATCACTTGATCCACTCATTGTAACAATCTGCAAAAATAATACTATGAAAAAAATAAGTTATAATAACGCATAAGATATATGAACTCATAAAAATTACAATAAACTAAACAATAACATACCATATTTAATACATTATTTATTGCTCCATATACCCTCACAATCATTTCTAAGATATGTGGATGACATTTCGTTGATTTCATGGGTCACATCAATATTAGGCATTCTTTCTAAGACCCCATATCCACAATCGTGAACGATATCAACATTAGCCTCAGAATATTCTTCTTCAACTATTCTTTGAGGAGGGGTTAAAATCACCGACCATCGAGGATCAAGAGGATCTTTCGCATAAAATATTTGTTTGGCTTGAGATGCTAAAATAAATGAGTCTGATTTATGCCCAATGCAATTAAGGTTTACAGTTGTAAATCCAAGCTTATCTACTTTAACTCCATTATTATTCTCAACCCAATCACATTTTAACAAAATAAATGTTAATTTTCGGTAATCAATCTCCCAAATCTCCTGTATTACACCATAAAAGGTCATGTCTGACATAACAGGATTTTTATCCTTAGCACTGGAGATTTGCATTGTGTTTGTTGTTATAAGAATTCCACTATTTTGGTTATTCCTAATATCATCACGTTTCTTCGTATGATAATGAGTACCATTGACCACGTAACCACTATATGTGGCTACATTTGGACAAGGCCCATGAGCTATCCATCTTAAAGAAGGTGATATGGAGTTGTTTAGCACCTCGAGAGCAAGTTGAACCTGAAAATATACATTGTAAATTAAGTAGGATAAGGGACATGCTGATGGAGAGGCAAATCTGTTTGCCCATTCTAGAAGGTTCCAGAAGGGTTCATCCTCTGGGACTAAGTCCTGTAGCTCATCTCCTGGGCTTAAGAAGACCCAAAAGAAGAAAATAGGAGGGAGAGGGAAGCACCTGCTGCTGAAAAAGGCAAGGGAAAAGCCAAGGTTGCAGATAAAGGAAAATATTTCCACTGCAACGTGGATGGGCATTAGAAGCGAAACTGCCCAAAATACCTTGCTGAGCTCAAAGAGAAGAAAGGTAAATTAGATTTACTTGTTCTTGAAACTTGTTTAGTGGAAAATGATGATTTTACCTGGATACTTGATTCAGGAGCCACTAATCACGTTTTCTCTTCATTTCAGGAAACTAGTTCCTTCAAGGAGCTCGAAGAGGGTGAGATGACGCTCGTGGTTCGGAGCGGAGACGCTGTCTCACTCGTCAAAGGGAGATGCCAAGTTATTTTCCGGAGATAGATTTCGTTTATTGAAAAATCTGTATATAGTTCCTAGGCTTAAAAGGAACTTAATTTCTATCTCTTGTTTAATAGAACTTGGATATTGTATTTCTTTTTCAATTAATGAAGCGTTCATTTTGAAAGAAGATGTTGATATTTGTTCTGCTAAATTGAAAAATGGCTTGTATGTACTGAAACCGAACAAAACCAAAGCAATTTTAAATCATGAGATGTTTAAGAATGCTGACACTCAAAATAAAAGGCAAAGAATTTCTCCTAACAATAATACCTATCTATGGCATCTTAGGCTTGGTCATATTAATCTCAATTGGATTGAGAGACTCTCTAAGAATAGACTTCTAAACAAGTTAGAAGATGATTCTTTACCGCCTTGCGAATCTTGCTTGGAAGGTAAAATGACCAAGCGACCTTTTACTTGAAAAGGTTACAGAGCCGTAGAGCCCCTAGAACTTGTGCATTCGGATCTTTGTGGTCCAGTGAATGTCAAAGCTCGAGGAGGGCACGAATATTTCATCTCTTTCATAGATTATTATTCGAGGTATGGTTATCTATACCTAATGCATCACAAGTCTGAAGCTCTTGAAAATTTCAAAGAGTATAAGGCAGAAGTAGAGAATGCATTAGGAAAAACTATTAAAACACTTCGGAATCAAGGTGGAGAGTATATGGATTTGAGATTTCAGGACTATATGATAGAACATGGAATCAAATCTCAACTCTCAATACCAAATACACCACAACAAAATGGTGTGTCACAAAGGAGAAATAGAACCTTGTAAGACATGGTTCATTCTATGATGAGCTATGCTCAATTGCCTGCCTCGTTTTGGGGTTACGCAGTAGAGATTGCAGTTCAAATCTTGAACAGTGTTCCATAAAAAAGTGTTTCAGAAACACCTTTTGAACTTTGGAAGGGGTGTAAACCTAGTTTACAACACTTCAGGATTTGGGGCTGTCCGGCACACGTGCTCGTGACAAACCCAAAGAAACTGAAACCTCGTTTAAGATTGTGCCAATTTGTTGGCTATCCCAAAGAAACGAGAGGTGGTCTTTTCTACGACCCACAAGAAAATAAGGTGATTGTATCGACAAACACCACGTTCTTGGAGGAAGATCACATGAGGAACCACAAACCGCGTAGTAAATTAGTACTAAATGAAGTTACACATGAACCAACAAGAGTTGTTAATCAAGCTGGACCTTCATCAAGAGTTGATGGAAGAGCCAGCACCTCAAGTCAGTCTCGTCCTTCTCAATCGTTGGGAATGCCTCGACGCAGTGGGAGGGTTGTTTCCCAACCTGACCGCTTCTTGGGTTTAGCTAAAACTCAAGTTGTCATACCTGATGACGGCGTAGAAGATCCATTGTCTTATAAACAGGCAATGGATCAAAGCTATGGACCAATGGATCAAAGCCATGGACCTTGAAATGGAGTCAATAGACTTCAATTCAGTATGGGAACTTGTAGACCAACCTGAAGGGGTTAGACCCATAGGGTGTAAATGGATCTATAAGAGAAAGAGAGATGCAACCGAAAAGGTACAGACCTTTAAGGCTAGGCTTGTAGCATAGGGTTTTACCCAAAGGGAAGGAGTTGACTATGAAGAAACTTTTTCCCCTGTTGTTATGCTGAAGTCTATAAGGATACTCTTGTCCATAGCTGCGTTTTATGATTATGAAATTTGGCAGATGGACGTCAAGACTGCCTTTTTGAATGGTAATCTTGACGAGAGCATCTATATGTCTCAGCCCGAAGGGTTCATAGCCCAAGGTGAGGAGCAAAAAGTTTGAAAGCTTAATCGATCCATTTATGGATTGAAACAAACGTCAAGATCTTGGAATATATGATTTGATACTGCGATCAAGTCTTACGGTTTTGACCAAAACGTTGATGAGCCTTGTGTTTACAAGAGGATCGTCAACGAAAAAGTAGCTTTGTTGGTACTTTATGTGGATGATATTCTACTCATTGGGAATGATGTAGGATACCTAACTGACATAAAGAATTGGTTGGCGACCCAATTCCAAATGAAAGATTTGGGAGAGGCGCAGTATGTTCTTGGGATTCAAATCTTTAGGAATCGCAAGAACAGTACGCTACCACTGTCTGAAGCGTCTTTGTTGCGTAAAATTATATTGCAATACCGCAAGTGTACGGGTCAAGTTTTAGTATAGTGATTTGAGTACAGAGTATCGTCCTCAGGAATGGGTTTTCTAGATTAATTAATTACCAAGATACTTTTTCTTAATTTTAGTACAGTGATTTGAGTAAGCATGCACGACATTAAGCAACTTCTTTATGTGTTTCCCTAAGATTTCTAGGTCATTCTCATGCCAGAATTCTAAGAGTTTTGACAACCTTGTTCTAATTTAAGCTTTTTCTCTCGAGTCCACTTAAACCAAAGATATAAATGAAATTAAGAATGAATTGCCAAAAATAAATAACATAACAAATTTCAATACATAATCAAATAAATCTAAACACATGCTAATCAAATTCCAACTACAACATTTAGCTACTCAAAATCACCATAAATACAAGCTAAAGTCATAGGAAAAGTCTTTAAACTCAATTACAAACTAAAGGAAAGAGAAATAAACTTATGTGTCGATGTGGATCTCTCGTTCCCGAGCTCCCGTCACGATCTCGAGCCTCCACAAACGCTTTAGCTCCCAAGGAATGCTCTTTTTTCTCCCCTTAGAGTGTGTATTTCGAAACTAGGGCTAAAAACTACCAAATTCGGCTCCTCTTGCAATGAAAACAACATGTTGTATTTATAGGGCTTTTCGGTACGGCGTTGCAACGCTGGTCATGGCGTTGCAACGCTGTGCCTGCTGCCAGCCAACCAACTGCAACCATTTTTGTCATATCTTTTCGCTTGGGTGTCCAAATGACCTCCGGTTTGATGCGTTGGAATCGTGATTCGATGTAGAATCTCTCAGTATACTCTTTATACTCAAAATACATCTATATTTTTCTTGGGTCTTCAATTAAGCACACACATGTTCCAAATTGCATCAAAATAGTCTCAAAACAATCAATTCTTGCTTCTCAAGCTCAATTTCCTAAAATTAACCATAAAATACCATGAATGCCCATGTTTTAAGTTAAAACTAGCTAAAATATAGAAATAAGATAGCATATTTGCATGCTATCAGTCTTATATCGACAAAATGTTGTCCAGATATTCGATGCAGAATTCCAATAGGGGCTTATTACCCTTCAGGCACGGAGTTCATCTGCATGCAGGAACAAGTGTCCCAAGACACCTCAAGAGGTTGAGGATATGAGACATATTCCCTATGCCTCTGCGGTAGGTAGCTTAATGTATGTTATGCTATATACGAGGCCAAACATTTGTTATGCAAAGGGAATAGTCGGTGGTACCATCCCAATCCAGGGTTAGACCATCGGGACAACGATTAAAAATATCCTCAAGTATCGAAGGAGAAACGGAGACTATATGCTTGTGTATGGGTCTAAGGATCTGATCCTTACTGGATACACTGATTCTGATTTTCTAACCGAGATTGATTCTCAGAAATCCACATCAGGATCAGTTTTCACCCTTAACGGGGGAGCTATAGTATGGAGAAGCATCAAGCAAGGATGCATCGCTGACTCCACAATGGAGGTTGAGTATGTCGCTACTTGTGAAGCAAACCAAGAGGTTGTTTGGCTAAGGAAATTCCTTCACCGATTTGGAAGTTGTTCCAAATATGGAATCTCCCATCACCTTATCTTTGTGACAACAAATGGTGCGTGTGGCGATTCGAAGGAACCTCGCAGCCATAAGCGAGGAAAGTACATCGAGAGGAAGTATCACCTGATACGAGAAATAGTGCAACGAGGAGATGTGACAGTCACGAAGATCGCTTCGGAGCATAATATTGCTGATCCGTTTACAAAGACTCTCACGGCTAAAGTGTTCGAGGGTCATCTGGAAAGTCTGGGTCTACGAGATATGTACATAGGCTAATCTAGGACAAGTGGGAGATATGTAATGGGGTATATGGATGCCCTAGTTTATTGTATGTATATCTCTGTAACCACTATTTTAGATTATGTTGTACCCCACTAGAGTTTTAGTGCAAGTGGGAGTTTGTTGGGATTTGTGCCTTAAAACTCGTAGTTTGTAATTATGTTCTAATTAATGTAATAAAGTGTTATTATTTCAATAAAGTGTTATTGTTCCTTATCTACGAGTTTTGCCTTTATTTAAACCCTAAATCCAATAAACTAAACATCCAAGGCTATTAAATGAGTCTTTAACTAAATGTAATGTACATAAAAAGGATCTTGGTTCGAGATACACCCTAAAGGGTCTATAGTTAGGGGATAAGGTTTGGGTACCTTACCCTGGTTAAACTATGGATGTGACCCATTTTGTATTTGATACAAACACTGTGATCCTAACGTGTTCGTGTAGATGACATGTGAGTGGGGATATCCTATTTAATGAGATTACATAAGACCGGACCACGAAATAGTAACCTCTAGCTGTAACTCCGTTGACTAGTTAGGTTTCTATTTCACTAGGATGACCTAGGCAACTTGATCTCAATCCTGAGCAGGTTACGAACTCCTGTTTGCGAGGGATTGTCCTTTGACTAATATGGGTCAGAGTGGCCAGATTCGCCGACTCAATATGCCTACCTTCTTGGGGACAAGACCGAGTGAGCGGTTGGGAACTTAACTTAGCAAGATGGAATTCACTCCTTCCCGCCTACTAGGGTAAGTAGAGGAATGTTCCCTTAAGTGGTGTCTCCGGGACTTGAACAAAGGGTCTGACCCTCTCATTGGCCCGAGAGGGACTCTGTTTGTTGGTAGGACCACAAACAAATTGTTCATTAGAGGAGCACTGGTACTTAAGGCATAAGATGATAACTTAGAGGTAAAACGGTAATTTGACCCAGCTGGTGTTACGAACATTCGTGAATGATTGACTTGCTGTTATTGGTCAATATCCATGGACACAGAAATATATCTACAGTGAGAAGAGTGCAGCTGTGGGACTTTAGTGGAGTGTTCCCGCAGTTAACGAATGTTGATTGGGAGGTTAATGAGATTAACAGAGCAATCTCATGATCGTTGGAGCTTCCGATCCAGAGGTCCATTAGGTCCACCTTCTAGCTCGTAAAGGGTTCTTAGATCATTTGAATTTGAAATGTTCAAATTCATTAGGGAATATATTTAATGTGTTAAGATACGATATAATATATAGTTTTGGAACTATATATTATAAATTTAATGTGAATATGATTCATATTAAATTATATGAGAGAATTGAATATTCGAAAGAGTTCAAATATTATATTAAATGTGAATGTGATTCACATTTGCAAACTATAGGATAAAATTTAATGTGCACTAGATGTACATTAAAACTATAGGTTAATGATTAAATGTGATTTAATCATATACATATAATCTATTTGATATATAAGATATTCAAATTAATTAATTGAGAATTAATTAATTATTTAATAGGTTATACATGTTTTAACTAATTATTTAATCAATTAAAAGAGGGGAACGTATAGATGACACGTTCCCCACGTTCCATTTTCTTCTCCACTCCCTATCGTTAAGTGTAGGGAGTTGAAAGAAGTTGATGATCGTTTTTTGCATAATCAAGCAATTGGAGAATTGCTGAAAAAGAAAAAAAAACTCTCTCACTCTCAAATTCCTTTAATCTTCCCAACTGTTGGAATCCTTCCCACAAAGGAAAGATCTAAGCATTCAGAGATATAGAAGGTTTTCCAATTGGTGGTGTCTTACTTGGAAAATACAGAGAAGTTCTGTTGTTTTGCTGAAAAGCTTGGAGCAAGGCGTTGCTGGAGAATTAGAAACTACAAAGGTATTCTTCTTCCTCCCTTTAGTTTAATAGTTAAACTTTAATCATGTTTGTATGTTTGCATTTAATCAATGTCTAATAGGATTAGAATTTCCATGCTTGTTTTGTTTTATTTATCAATGTACTGTTTTTTGTTTCAATTAAAACAATCAAGCCTATTAACGATCCCAAACACGTTTCCGCTGCTCAAGGAGATCAGATCTTCATCATTTGGGACCCTTGAGAATGGATTGAGGATATTAAGAATGACTAGTTAGAACCCTAAGTAACCTTATGAAGCGCAGAACCCAGCATTTACTGATCCCTGAGTTACGCTAGAGCGAGTCGGAACCTCTAGGTTGACGATATATGATAGGCTCGTGAGACTGGGGTGCGTCCCCGATGAGATCCGGGAGTGGTTGGTTTCCATTATCCCGTGCTAGCTTAGGGGTGATTCCCCATAGGGCGTGTTAGTTACGTACCTCACTGCACTATACTAGCGTATTACGTTGTGAGAGCCTGAGGTACGTCCCCGTCAGGGAGTGGTTGCTTTCCATTATCCGTCTTTGGCAGGGCGATTCCCATGGGGCGTGTAGGATATGTACCGCTCGCTTTATGCCGGTGTGTGTAGTGGCGTGAGAGTTGTTTTCTCTCATTGCATCGTCAATCAAAGTTCCAGGACCGAAGGTAGAACTCGAGTTATTACCGCAGGGGGCTCAGGGTGAAGTGTGCTAAATGTGAGACCTGTTTGGGAATTGAACGAGTTTAGAAACTGAGACGAGTCTTGTTTGGTTGCATGTTAGTTGTTTGGACGTAAGTGGGATGCTTACTGAGTATTTTTATACTCACCTGTCTACTTTGTTGTTTTTGGTTGCAGGTAAGAAACCCTGAGGCGGTTGACAACGATGACGACCCGACGAGGCTGTGGGGCCCTGTTTCCTTTCTGACTTATTTGGCTTAGAGTTCTCGCTTAAAATTATCATATTTTAGTTTCTGTTTTATTTGCCTGGTCGCACAACACTATATTGTCCCTTGTACTTCTTAGTTAGTAATTTTTTTTTTAAATTTTGGTTGAGTTCTCTTTCTGTTGCGTGTTCGTTTTGTCTAAGAGAATGTACTTTGGAACTTTGATCGTAGCCCAACCCATTCTCTGATTGTAGTTTGGTGGGGGTTGGGCATTCTTTGAAACTCTTTAAAGTGTTTTCTGCTTGTTAGGTTCCAGAAAAAATTCCGGTTTCCTCCTTGCTATGCCATTATACTGCCGAAATTTTGGCGCGAACGGTGTGGCAGAGTAACTTCCCTAACGTAGGTTCGTCTCGAATTTTAGGGTCGTTACATATAAGGCAACCCGGTAGATCTTACAAGATGACAAGCTATAGTGAAGAAGCTACTCTATGCCACTCTTTAGATGCCTCGAACCTGGCGAGGCAACATATGTCTTGCAGGAGATACACGAGGGGGTATGTGGCAATCATTCTAGTGCTCGGTCTCTCGCGCAGAAGGTGAGGCGACAAGGTTATTATTGGCCCACAATGCACGAGGACACTCGTACTTTCATTAAGTCATGCGACCAGTGCCAACAATTTGTAGTAGTGCAAAAGCAACCTCCTGAACTGCTTACTAGTGTGATGAGCTTTTGGCCCTTTGCTCAGTGGGGGGTAAACCTCATCGGACCCCTTCCGCAGAGTAAAGGGCAAACAAAGTTTGTCGTAGTGGCAGTGGATTATTTCACGAAGTGGGCGGAGGTGGAGGCTCTCGTGACCATCACTGAGAAGAAGGTCACCAATTTTGCATGGAGGAATATAATATGTCGGTTTGGCATACCCTATGCCTTGGTGACAGATAATGGATGTCAGTTCTACAATGAAGCCTTCCAGAATTTATGCTCTGAGTTAAACATTAAGCATTTCTTCTCTTCTCCCGCACATCCACAAGCAAATGCCCAAGTGGAGGCAGTGAATAAGATTCTCAAGAGGAACTTGAAGACCAAGTTGGAAGGACTAAAGAGTTCGTGGGCAGAGTAGTTACCCAACGTATTGTGGGCATATAGGACAAGACAACCTCTAGGACCTCCATTGGGGAAACTCCTTTCTCGCTTTCCTTCGGGTCCGAGGTTGTGATTCCCGTAGAGATCGAAATTCCATCTCCTAGGGTGGAGTAGTTTGACCTTGATCTCAATGTCGATTCCCTTGGTCTGCATCTTGACTTGCTAGAAGAACGAAGGGAGAAGGCCCGATTACAGATTGTAGAATACAAGAATATAGTTGTACGATACTACAATTCTTGAGTGAGGAGACGGAGCTTCGGGGAGGGTGACCTTGTCCTACAACGCGTTATGCAAAATACCAAGGACTAGAGTTCTGAAGCCTTGTGGCCAACTTGGGAAGGCCTGTACAAAATTTCGAGGGTCGTTCACCCAGGGACCTATGAGATATCTGACCTTGTAAGGAGACGTCTACCTCACCCATGAAATGTTGTGCATCTCAAGTTTTATTTTCGTCGATTATTGTTTGTGTAAATTTACCAATGTATCGCCCATGGCCTCGAGTTAGTAATAATATTTTTACTAAAACATTTTGTTTATGTCCAAGTTGTCTGAGTTGGAGGTAGATTGGTATGAGAGAAATCACATAAAGAATTAATACACGATAATTGTCCTGAAAGAAACGAAATCTTTGATTATCGAAAAGCAAAGATGATTCTACATCAACAAAGTACCCGATAATACATAAAAGCAGATAACACATAAAAGCAGAGTCATGTCTAAGATTCATGCTTGTCATCTAGAGGAAGGTCATCAAGGATCCTAAAACTATGTTCTCCAAGGCGGTGGCTTGGGGTCGGCCATGGGCTCAAGCGCGCTCGAGCCAAGCCGACTCAAGTAGCCGACCCCTCGGGGTCGGCAAGAGCTGAACTAGCTCGTGGAGATCGGTTCCCATGAGATCGACCTCGACCCCGACTCGTAGAGATTGACTCGGTGAATCCATGAAGGAAAGAGACCAAGTGGTCGCAGTCCTTTTGCATTCCACAACGATTGGAAGCAGACGAAGGAGGAATCATTGCTTAATGTTTCCTCCCATGTAACAGTTGTAGTTATGAGCTAGGCAATCATGACGAAAGGATAAGCAATCATTTTCCCCCGTTCTAGCTTGAGACGGGGAGAGTTATCTTTTCTAACTTGAGGGTCAGAGTGTGTGTGGCTCAACACCACACCGGTGTTAGCTGTCTGTTTTGCAGGAGATTACTGTTCCCAGCAATACAAATTCACCGTTGATCTGGCCGTCTAAATTCCGACATCAACAAGTAACAAAAAAGGTTCTATTCTCCTACTAATAGAAGAGAGGGAAGGGGGATAATTTTGTTTTTTCTCAAAAGAGAAAACACTTATAAAGGGTGATGAATAGAACAAGAAAGTTTTTTTTTTTTTCTTTTTTTTTTTTGTGTGTATAGAATAGATCAATCAATGAAACATATTTTTAGCTAATTTAAATATAGCAAGGCAGAGCTTGAAATGTTTATAGAAATAGAAAAATTTTACCTTCTACCACTTTATATATGTGATGTTTTAATTTGGAAATTTCAGAAAGAAAAATAAAGACAAATCTTTAAAATCCTAACTTTTTATATATATTTTTTAGAACTTAAAACACAAGTTTAAAGGAAGACAATTTGCCCCTCCTTTCTCACTTCATTCCTAAGTTGAGTGGTTAGAAGATGTGTACCACTCCAGGCAAAGTTCAAATTTGTATCGATATGATATAATATTATAAGAAAAGAGAGAATATCTTTAATCTTTATAATGTATAGAGAATTTATTTATGGAAAAAGACAATGTAAGATCATATAAATTTTAGATTAGGGTCATCAATCAAACAAAATAATAAACTTTGTTCAAATTAAAAAGATAAAGTTGATCAAAGTCGTCCATGGAAGTGCGACTCAGAGAGCATGTACAAACGCGGGCCGCCCAGACTCCTCGAAGTCGTCCAAATGAAAGTGCGTATTTCCTTTCAACTTCTCCTAATTCTCCTCTCTTTTCCATCTCTCTAATAACTGACACCACACAAACCATTCTGGGAAATTCTCATCTAGCTTTTCCTGCGAATTTTCAACCCACCCCTCTTCAAATTTGCCCATCTCTCGAAGTCCAATTCAGTTTTAGCCTTAATCTCAACTGGGTAATCTTCGTTTTCGAATTTTCTATTTGGGGTTCTTGTCGATTTTGATCTCTTCACTTCCTTAGGGCATCGGGAGTGTCAATGGAGTCCGGTTCTTTTGATCAAAACATCAGGGGAGTGCCCACCCATGGCGGTCGATACATTCAATACAATGTCCATGGGAATCTATTTGAAGTTTCTAGGAAGTATATTCCACCTATAAAGCCAGTTGGGAGAGGAGCTTATGGTATTGTCTGGTATGAAGCTTCTCTGCTTGATTCCTTTTGCTTTTGCTTGTTCCTTTTTTGTTCTTCATTGTGTAAAACTTTGGAGTTTCGAGCTTTTTCATGAAACTTTTGGATTCTTTCTGGAGATGTGTCAATTGGTTTGAAATTATGGGTTTTACTTGTGTTGCTTGATGAAATTGACCAATCTAACTTTTGAAGTAGAATTCTTGATTTAGATGTTTAAATTTTGTGTTGATTTCCTTAGTTCTTTGGGGCTTATGTGTTCTCCATGGTAGTAGGATTCATTGATTCTGAGACTGTTCTTAGTTGTGATTTACTTTTGACTACCTAGTTTGTCGATTTTATTGTGTTGTATAGTGATTCACTTTTTTGGAAGGAAGATGTGAGAGGATACATTCGCTGCATTTTCAGTACAATGAATCCCAAAAGAAGTATAATGGTAATGGGAATTTTCATATAGAAGGTTAGAACTATCTTAATGAGTGTGATTCTTGATCTACTGTGGAAATTTTGAGAGAGAGGAGAAAGAGAAGAATTGTTTAGAACATGGAGCTGAAAACAATTATGTGATCAAAACAATTAGTTAGGAAGAAAATCTTTAGGGGTTTTCTTTCTTTAATTGGTTAAGACTAATTATGAGATAACTATCATGGGTTGACTTGGTGATCAATAGAGACCATGGGAAAAATAAAAAGTTTAGAGGGAAAGAGTCCAATCCATGGTGGCCACTTACCTAGGATTTAATATACTATGTGTTTCTTGATAACCAAATGTAGTAGGGTCAGACAATTGTCCCATTAGATTAGTCAAGGTGACTAGTTTCTTATCATGGTATGAACAATTTCCAAAATTTTATCAATTGATGTGGGACTTGATCTTCTGCTTGCATGTACATTGTTTCTGGTTCCTTCTCTGCTGTATCACATGGTCTAGTTCAGATATTCTTCTTACGGTGGCTTGCCTTTCACCAATGCACTCAAAATTTTAAGTTAAACTTGATAGATTAAGATAAATTGAATCTTTTCGTTTGAATACATTTTGACACGCACACCCTCACTTTTGGACTCTAGAATCAACAAGTTGACTATCTTAGAGAGGAATAACACTGTAAGAGTTTGAACTTGTTACCTCCTAGTTTATTCACAAAAATACCGACAAGCTCGAACTAATAAGTTACTGTGAATTTAATATTTTTAACATAACGGCTTTTACTCTTATCTGTGTTAGAGACTGTCATTTGGCACTTTATGGATCATTTAAATCTCACTGATGTGGACTGCATACAAGCATTGGAATTCCTATAGCACATGAATTTATAGGGTTGTGATCATCCTCGGATTAATTTTTTTTCACCCGTTATTCTTATTGAGGCAACCCTTATGACTTATGATGTCCTTCTTTTAATTTTTGTGACACGGCTTTTTTCCTTTGTCCATATCCTTTTTGTAAAAGAGTAATATCAACAATTAAAGCAAGACATTACTTGTTTGTCCCTTCAGTGCTGCTTTGAATTCAGAAACAAATGAGGAGGTTGCAATTAAGAAGGTTGGCAATGCATTTGACAATAGGATTGATGCTAAAAGAACCTTGCGAGAAATCAAGCTTCTTCGACACATGGATCATGAAAATGTAAATTTTCAGTATCTATGTTACTTCAGATCTTTTATTTTTGTTATTTTCTTGATCTGTCATTTACTTGTATCTTTTATTTTTCTCCCTATTGGATTACCCATCTCCTTATGAAGTATGAGGCTTATTCAAAGAGGTTTAACAAATGATTGGAGAAGTCTCTTTCATATTCTCACTATGATTTTAAAAGGATTTCTTTGATCACGATCACTTGATAGATACATCGAGCATTTTCAGTGAATTTTATCATATACCATTATCTTATCATTTTCAGTTCCTACACTAAAAGAGAATATACTAGAGAAATATTTTTGTACATTTTTATTCACACTTCAATTTCATAATTGCATAAATTCTACCCACCATTTCATAATCTTTTTTAAGTGGCTAATATTGTAAATTATGTGCAAAATTATTTTCTTAAAAATAATATCGCTTCTTCTATATCAAATGATAATGTTATGAGTTATATACTTAGTATACTTTTTTTACCTTTTTTCTAAAAACGTCTTTCTAGATTGTAACATATCAACATGGTTTTTGAAAAGAAAATAAAAAGATGTTGACATGTAATTGTTGGTCTTCTCAAAAGTACCACCGTTGCTAGGATAGAGATGTCAAGTTGTTTATGAAATACATGTTCGAAGGATAGAACATAAAGAATTATTGTCTTTATATGCTGTCTGCTCTTATAGCATCGGATATAGGCTTTTTTTTTGTTGTCACTCCTATAACATTCAATAATGTTTTTGACATTTGCATCTGTACTTTTATATGAGAAGTGATATTTACTACTCTTTGCTGCAATTATGTGGCCATGGGGGCTGACTTATTTTCTTTTTCTTTCTCAACTGCAGATTATTGCTCTTAAAGATATTATAAGACCTCCTCAGAAGGAGAATTTCAATGATGTGTACCTTGTTTATGAATTGATGGATACTGATCTAAATCAGATAATACGGTCCAACCAATCGTTGACTGATGATCATTGCCGGGTTTGCACCTCTCCTCTTCTTGGAATTATAGTACCCTGAACATTTTAATAAGGCATTAGAGTGTTTATGAATTTCAACAACTTAAGGCTCCATTTGATAACTATTAGGTTTTTAATTTTTGAAAATTGTGCTTGTTTTCGCACAATTTATTTACCATAATTTTCATTTTTTTCTAAGGAAACATTTGAATTCTTAGCCAAATTAAAAAAAAAAAATAAAAACTATTATTTTTAGTCTTCAATACTTGACTAGGATTTAAAAAAACATTTATAAAAAGTGGATAACAAAACAAAGAAACTCATAAGTAGTAGTGTTTAATGTTTATAAGTTGTATTTTAAAAAACCAAATAGTTATCAAATGGGCCTAAAAACGTTACTTCCAAAAAGATTCACTCACTTCATAGTTCACTTTCTTCTTTCATGCTCTACTGTCATATTAAAAAGTTATTCACATGTCACAAGATCAAAATTATCAGTGCCAATAATCTTAATGTGCGCCTCTGTTAATTCTTAGAAGAAAATTTTTATTCCATTCAGCTGTACACATTTCCATCAAGAGTGAAATATCATTTGAGGAACTGAAACTTAAGAAAGCCTCCAATTTGAATGATCGCCTGACCCTGACATAACTTGTTTCTTTTTTTTTTTTTTTTGCTTCTATTTATTCTTGACATCTTCAATCTTTCCATGGGATTCTTTTTAATGTTCCTTGGAATCTTATTAGTACTTCAATTTTTCGATCTGCAGTACTTTCTGTACCAGCTGTTACGAGGGCTAAAATATGTGCATTCTGCTAATGTTCTACACCGTGATCTAAAACCAAGCAATTTGTTCCTCAATGCAAACTGTGACCTAAAAATTGGAGACTTTGGACTTGCAAGGACAACTTCTGAAACTGATTTTATGACCGAGTATGTTGTTACTCGGTGGTATCGTGCACCGGAATTGCTTCTTAATTGTTCAGAATACACTGGAGCAATAGATATTTGGTCTGTTGGCTGTATACTTGGTGAAATTATGCACAGACAACCACTGTTTCCTGGAAAAGATTATGTCCATCAGCTAAAACTTATTACTGAGGTACGCTTGCTTATCAGAATCTTCCTTAGTCATGATTTGGAAGCTGCAATTGCAACCTAACTGCTAAGTTGAATCTCCTACATTGACTTGAACTGATGGTCCTGATTAATCACTTTTCAGTTTTACTTTTTTCCAATTAGTACTGCTCTGTTCTTTATGATTGTTCAATCACCATGGTGTTGATTTCAATTTTGTGGCATGTTGCCTTTGAAAATGACTCTAATCTGATTTTTCACTGTTTTCCTTCTGGTTTGTGAAGCTCATTGGGTCACCTGATGACTCGAGCCTCGGATTCTTACGTAGTGACAATCCACGAAGATATTTTAGACATCTTCCTCACTTCCCCAAGCAACATTTTTCCACTAGATTTCCCACCATGTCTCCTGCAGCTATTGACTTGCTGGAGAAGATGCTAGTCTTTGATCCTACTAAGCGCATTACAGGTATAATTCGACCCGGTGATGAATAAAACTAACCAACTCTTCCAGCTCTGTGGAATTGAAACCTAAAAGCTAAAACACTGTACAACGAGATGAGATTTGGTTTTTGTCTGCTGGATGAATATAAGTTAACCTTCTTGTTCAGACTTTTTCAAAGATTTTGATCCCGTTTCTATGAGCATGAGAAAGTTTTTTTTGTCCGACTTTTTTAGGATATATACATTTAGATGACAGTAGTCTAGTTATAATAGCCACAGTGAAACTACATATATCTTTACAATACGAAGATTTTGTATTTTTTTCTTTGTTTGGATGATCCTATTGAACCTCAATGCTTTGCAGTTGACGAGGCACTGTGCCATCCATACTTGGCACCTCTTCATGATATCAATGAGGAGCCAGTATGTCCGAGGCCTTTCAGTTTTGATTTCGAGCAACCGTCGTATACTGAAGAAAACATCAAGGAACTTGTATGGAGAGAATCTGTGAAGTTCAACCCAGATCCCGCTTATTGAAGATCATGCATCTGTTGTTGTATACCTTTAATTTAACTGTTGGAGGACATGATTCATCTAATGTTATTCAGAAACCAATTTGCTGTGTAAATGTCTGTAGCTTGTTGAAAATGTTGGACAATCTCAGCTGTCCATTCCTTCCCCTTTTTCTTCTTTTTTGTTGCATTGGTTTGGGGTGAAATATATAAATGAATCAGTTGTTGGACATTCCTTGAAAGCTCTCTTGATAAATGCAGTCGTTATTGTGCCAGTTTGTCAACTTAAGTAGATGATAGAAAATAAAGTTATCAACTTAGTTTCTTAACTTTAAAAAAGTTTGGAAAGTTTAGATTGTGTTTATGAAATTATTATTTTATACCCATTTTATTTATTTATTATTATTTTCATAAGTGCTCTTTAGGGGTTAATTAATGATAATGTGGGCATGCCTATTAGATAGACATCGACTAACTCAGCATAACGTCGGAGATGGAAAATGTAACGACCCTAAATTTTGGGGAAAACCTATCTAGGGTGTTATTTAAAACATGTTCACGTCGAAATTTTGACAACATAACAACGCTACTAGGGCTTTCCAAAAATTTTCAAGAGCCTGATTAAGCAACAAGAACACTTCTAAAACAAATCATTCTTCCCAACCACCCACGAACTTCAATTACACTAGGGTTGTGGCTCAACAAACACAAATCAACAACAGAAACAACATTCAACTTCATAAACCACAAAACACTACTTATGGTCCTAAAACATGCCAAGATAATCTGATAGAGTAGGCAACCTACAAGCGTACCCAAAACAAGAAAAGTTCCCTTAAGTGCTAAACTAAGTTTAAGAAAAAGAAAGACTTTATAGCCTCATAGGTGGTCACCGTCGTCAGCCAGCTCATGATCAAGCCCTGTCTGCAACCAAAACAACAGAAAAAGTAGCGTGAGTATTGGGAATATTCAGTAAGTAGCCTACTCAAGTCCAATATACAATAAAGCATCAATACACAACAAGTTTCAACCTTACGAGCACACTAGCACTTAGGTCCCTATTCGAAGTCCTATAACCCTAGCCTCCCATCACGCACCCTGCTACCCTGGCTTCATAAACTGAACCCCTGACTCACGACCACAAAGGCTAGCTTGCCACAAAGGCTCACTCGGCCTGCCACAAATGCTATCGCGCCACAAAGGCTTTCACGCCACAAAGGCTACCCAAGGCTCGCCACAACGTCACAAAGGCTACGATGCCACAAAAGCTTTAGTGCCACAAAGGCTACGGTGCCACAAAGACCTCTCATCACAAAGGAGTCGAGTCCCAGTTCAATTCGAAAACAAAGGTTCTAGGCTAGGTCTACACAGACTCGCTAAAAGGATGAGGCATCCCCAAACTAGGCCTAATCACTTTAACAGAAGGTTAACTTTCCCTTGCCCGGTTTACCAAACTAGCCACCAAGGTTGATCAATACATTAGGCCTACTTGGACTGACACAAAGACTACATTTCACACCTAGGCCTACCACACTATCGCCACAAAGGCTACCCAATTCAAGAATAAAAAACAATGCACACATCCCAACAAGATTCTCAATAAAGTAGATAACATGCTCCAACCAACAGGAAAAAACTAATCCAACAGTAATCATGCTAAACAAGTCATAGACATGTTCTAAGAGTCAACAGGGATAATCGAACAACCATATGCACGAACTCATTCAAGTTCGTAGCCAACCTAATTATCATACTCAATAGTACAAGATTTCATCCACAAGCTACGCAGGCAAGCTCTCTCACTTGTGAGCTCGCTTACAGGATCAAACTAACTACTTACCTTGATTGAAGGTTCCACATGACAGCTACCCTCCAAGAGTTGAAAATAAACTCGCCTGGAGCAACCAACAAGAGAAATGGTTGCCCATTAGTGCTACGAGGCTAGTGATGGAGTTCTGATCCCCTTGAGCAGCGGAAACGAGTTTGGAATCGTAATTGCAAGTTTATTTTGGTTGAAAAGCAAAAATCAGTACATTGGTGTAAAATAGAACAAGCATACATTTCTAATCTAATTAGACATGGATGTTTACATGCAAACATGCTGTGTAATTTAATAAACTAAAAGGGGATTCATAATTACCTTTGTAGTTTTCTCAACAACAACTCCTTGCTCCTTAAGGTGATTCTCGAGTAATTCAACAACACAGAGAAAATCCTATATTCTCCTCCAAGCAAACCACTACCAGTAATGAGCACCTACTATAACTCTGAGTTTCTACTTAGATCTTCCTTAGGTGAGAAGGATCCAACAATTGGAAGAAGGGAATTGAGAGAGAGAATGTTTTTGGCAATTTCCAATTGCACAGTACAAAAATTGATCGATCTTCCCCCCACCTCTCTCCCAAAAGAGAAGAGGCATCATCAAGAGGGACAACTTCCCCCACTCCCTATGGATGAGGAGTTGGAGGGAAGTGGGGGAACGTCCTTTTTCTTTTATTTATTACATTATAAAACAAATAATCAAATTATTAATTAAATAATATAATTAATTAATCAAATCATATTTAATTAATTAAAAATTAAATATCATATATTTAATTTGGATTAAATCACATTTAATCAATATTTCCCTCTAACCTATAGTTTTAATGTACATCTTATTCACATTAAATTATAACTTATAGTTTTCAAATATGAATCACATTCACATTTTAAACAATATTTGAACTCTTTCAAATATTTAATTCTCTCATACAATTTAATATGAATCATATTCACATTAAATTTTTAATATATAGTTCCAAAACTATATATTATATCGTATCTATATACACTAAATTTATTCCCTAACGAATTTGAATATTTCAAATTCAAGCGATCAAAGAACCCTTTACGAGCTAGAAGGTAGGCCTAATGGACCTACAGATCAGCTCCAATGATACGAGATTACTCGGTTAATCTCATTAACCTCATAATCAACATTCGTTAACTGTGAGAACACTCCACTAAAATCCCGCAGCTGCACTCTTCTCACTGGAGATATATTTATGTGTCCACGGATATTAACCAATAACAACAAGTCAATCCTTCACGAATGTTCGTAACACCAGCTGGGTCAAATTACTGTTTTACCCCTGGGTTACATCTTGTACCTTAAGTACTAGTGCTTCTCTAATGAACAATTTGTTTGTGGTCCTAACAACAAACAGAGTCCCTCTCGGGCCAATGAGAGGGTCGGGCCCTTTGTTCAAGTCCCGGATACACCACTTAAGGGAACATTCCTCTACTTACCCTAGTAGGCGGGAAGGAGTGAATTTCATCTTGCTAAGTTAAGTTCCCAACCGCTCACTCGGTCTTGTCTCCAAGAAGGTAGGCATATTGAGTCGGCGAATCTGGCCACTCTCACCCATACTAGTCAAAAGACAATCCTTCGCGAACATGAGTTCGTAACCTGCTCAAGATTGAGATCAAGTTGCCTAGGTCATCCTAGTGAAATAGAAACCTAACTAGCCAACGGAGTTACATCTAGTGGTTACTATTTCGCGGTTCGGTCTTATGTAATCTCATTACATAGGATATCTCCACTCATATGTCATCTACACGAACACCTTAGGATCACAGTGTTTGTATCTAATACAAAGTGGGCCACATCTATAGTTTTACCAGGGTAAGGTACCCAAACCTTATCCCCTTACTATAGACCCTTTAGGCTGTATCTCGAACTGAGATCCTTTATATGTACTCTACATTCAGTTAAAGATTCATTTTACAGCCTTGGATGTTTAGTTTATTGGATTTAGGGTTAAAACAAAGGAAATATCATAGATAATGAACAATAACACTTTATTGAAGCAATAATAATTTATTACAATAATTAGAACAAAAATTACAAACTACGAGTTTTAGGGCATAAACCCCAACAAACTCCCACTTGAACTAAAACTCTAGTGGGGTACATCATAATCTAAAATAGTGGTTACAGAGATACAAATACAATAAACTAGGGCATCCATGTATCCATTACATATCTCCCAGTTGCCCTAGATTAGCCTATGTACATATCTCGTAGACCTAGATTTTCCAAATGACCCTCGAACACTTTAGCCGTGAGAGTCTTTGTAAACGGATTAAGAATGTTGTGCTCCGAAGCGATCTTCGTGACTATCACATCTCCTCGTTGCACTATCTCTCGTATCAGGTGATTATTCCTCTCGATGTGCTTGCCTCGCTTATGGCTGCAAGGTTCCTTCGAATTGGCTGCCGCACCACTGTTGTCACAGTATAAGATGATGAGAAATTCCATGTTTGGAACAACTTCCAAATCAGTAAAGAATTTCCTAAGCCAAACAACCTCTTTGGCTACTTCACAAGCAGCATCATACTCAGCCTCCATCGTGGAGTCAGCGATGCATCCTTGCTTGATGCTTCGCCATACTATAGCTCCCCCGTTAAGGGTGAAAACTGATCCCGATGTGGATTTCCTAGAATTCTTATCGGTCTGAAAATCAGAATCAGTGTATCCAGTAAGGATCAAATCCTTAGTTCCATACACAAGTGTATAGTCTCTTGTTCTTGTTGGGATTTGTGCCCTAAAACTCGTAGTTTGTAATTATGTTCTAATTATTGCAATAAAGTGTTATTACTTCAATAAAGTGTTATTGTTCGTTAAATGCGAGTTTGCCTTTATCTAAACCCTAAATCCAATAAACTAAACATCCAAGGCTGTTAAATGAATCTCTAACTGAATGTAATGTACATAAAAAGGATCTCGGTTCGAGATACAACCTAAAGGGTCTATAGTTAGGGGATAAGATTTGGGTACCTTACCCTGGTAAAACTATGGATGTGGCCCACATTGTATTTGATACAAACACTATGATCCAACGTGTTCGTGTAGATGACATGTGAGTGGGGATATCCTATGTAATGAGATTACATAACACCGGACAACGAAATAGTAACCTCTAGCTGTAACTCCGTTGACTAGTTAGGTTTCTATTTCACTAGGATGACCTAGGCAACTTGATCTCAATCTCAGCGCAGTTCACGAACTCCCGATCGCGAGGGATTGTCCTTTGACTAGTATAGGTGAGAGTGGCGGATCACACACTCTCAATATGCCTACCTTCTTGGGGACAAGACCGAGTGAGCGGCTGGGAACTTAACTTAGCAAGACGAAATTCACTCCTTCCCACCTACTAGGGTAAGTAGAGGAATGTTCCCTTAAGTGGTGTCTCTGGGACTTGAACAAACGGACCGACCCTCTCATTGGCCCGAGAGGGACTCTGTTTGTTGGTAGGACCACAAACAAATTGTTCATTAGAGGAGCACTGGTACTTAAGGCACAAGATGTAACCTAGGGGTAAAACGGTAATTTGACCCAGCTGGTGTTACAAACATTCGTGAAGGATTGATTTGTTGTTATTGGTCAATATCCATGGACACAAAAATATATCTGCAGTGAGAAGAGTGCAGCTGTGGGACTTTAGTGGAGTGTTCCCACAGTTAACGAATATTGATTGGGAGGTTAATGAGATTAACCGAACAATCTCGTATTGTTGGAGCTTCTGATCTGTAGGTCCATTAGGTCCACCTTCTACCTCGTAAAGGGTTCTTAGATCATTTGAATTTGAAATGTTCAAATTCATTGGGGAATAAATATAATGTATATTGATACGATATAATATATAGTTTTTGAACTATATATTATAAATTTAATGTGAATAGGATTCATATTAAATTACTTGAGAGAATTAAATATTTGAAAGAGTTCAAATATTAAATTCAAATGTGAATGTGATTCATATTTGAAAACTATAGGTTAAAATTTAATGTGCATTGGATGTACATTAAAACTATAGATTAAAGGGGTAATATGATTAAATGAGATTTAATCCAAATTAAATATATGATATTTAATTTATATTATTTAAATTAATAATTAAATTTGATTTAATTATTATTTAACTATTATTATTATTATTATTATTTTAATAATAAAAATAAAGGAACGTGTCTTCCAGACACGTTCCCACTATCTCCTTCCTTCTCCCTATCGATAACTTAACAGGAAGAAGGGGTGTGAAATGATTATGAGATCAATTGGTGTTCTCACAGAAGAAATCTCTCTCTCTCTCTCTCTCTCTCTCTCAATCTTCTAATTTCCAAAACCTTCCAATTGTTGGAATCCTTCCCACAAAAAGTTTTGTTCTAAGATCTCAGAGGATAGAAGGTTTTCCTCGTGGTGTTGTCCAATTGAAGAAAACAGAGAAGCATCTTGGAAGTTCCTGTGTTCTTTGTCTTATTTGGAGCAAGGAGTTCTTTGCAAGTTGAAACTACAAAGGTATTTTTCTTCCCTTTAGTTTAATTGTTAAACTCAACATATGTTTGCATGTATGCAATTAATCCATGTCTAATAGGATTAGAATTTCCATGCTTGTTCTGTTTTTTTTTTATCAATGTACTGGTTTTTGTTTCAATAAAAACAATCAAGCAATTTACGATCCCAAACACGTTTTCGCTGCTCAAGGAGATCCAATCTCCATCAAATGGTATCAGAGCAATGCTTGTATTGTTTTGTTTTGAAACAAAATTGCATTGATTTGGTGGGAAATGCATTGGGTTTTCTGTAAAATTGTTTAGGAGTATTTGGCCATAATTTACTTCTTTTGATTTGATCAAATTGTATGTAAAGGCCCCTGCGTTTTTAGGCATAAAGTGCACAATTGAGTTACGAGTTGTTCGGGACCAGTTTCATTCAAATCGCTTGAGAATCGAAGGAGAAATTGAAGAACGAAGCTGCTATGTTCGTGAGTTTCAAAATCTTCCGCCAAAGCGGCGATGTTACAACGCTACCGATGGAGCGTTATAACGCCGCTCATCGTAAGTAAGTACCAAATACAAAGTGGGCCACATCCATAGTTTAACCAGGGTAAGGTACCCAAACCTTATGCCCTAACTATAGACCCTTTTTAGGTCAGATCTCTAATCGAGATCCTTTTTATACATTACATTCACTTAAAGATTCATTTAATGGCCTTGGATGTTTAGTTTATTGGATTTAGGGTTTAAATAACGGCAAACTCATAGAAAACAAACAATAACACTTTATTACACTAATTAGAACATAATTACAAACTACGAGTTTTAGGGCACAAATCCCAACAAACTCCCACTTGCACTAAAACTCTAGTGGGGTACATCATAATCTAAAACAGTGGTTCCAAGAGATAGAAATACAATAAACTAGGGCATTCATATACCCCATTACATATCTCTCACTTGCCCTATATTAGCTTATGTACATATCTCGTAGACCCAGACTTTCCAGATGACCCTCGAACACTTTAGCCGTGAGAGTCTTTGTAAACGGATCAACAATATTGTACTCGGCGATCTTCGTGGATCACACATCTCCTCGTTGCACTATTTCTCGTGATCGTGATACTTCCTTTTGATGTGTTTCCCTCGCTTATGGTTGCGAGGTTACTTCGAATTGGCTACCGCACCACTGTTGTCACAGTATAAGGTGATGGGAGATTCCATGTTTGGAACAACTTCTAAATTAGTAAGGAATTTCCTTAGCCAAACAGCCTCTTTTGCTGCTTCACAAACGACGACATACTCAGCCTCCATTGTGGAGTCAGCGATACATCCTTGCTTGATGCTTCGCCATACTATAGCTCCCCCATTAAGGGTGAAAACTGATCCCAATGTGGATTTTCGAGAATCCTTATCGGTCTGAAAATCAGAATCAGTGTATCCAGCAAGGATCAGATCCTTAGACCCATACATAAGCATATAATCCCTCGTTCTCCTTAGATACTTGAGGATATTTTTAATCTGGCATCCAGCTGGTCTAACCTCGATTGGACTGGTACCTCACCGACTATTCCCATCGCATAACAAATGTCCACCTGCGTGCATAGCATAGCATACATTAAGCTACCTACTGCAGAGGCATAGGGAATATGTCTCATATCCTCAACATCTTGAGGTGTCTTGGGACACTGTTCCCTAGACAAATGAATTCCGTGCTTGAAGGGTAATAAGCCCCTCTTGGAATTCTGCATCGAATATCTAGACAACATCTTGTCGATATAAGACGCTTGAGACAAAGCTAGCATTCTTCTTTTGCGATTCCTAAAGATCTCAATCCCAAGAACATACTGCGCCTCTCCCAAATCTTTTATTTGGAATTGGGTCGCCAGCCAATTTTTTATGTCAGTTAGGTATCCTACATCATTCCAATGAGTAGGATATCATCCACTTAAAGTACTAATAAAGCCACTTTGTCGTTGACGATCCTCTTGTAAACACAAGGCTCGTCAACATTTTGGTCAAAGCCATAAGACTTGATCGCAGTATCAAATCTTATATTCCAAGATCTTGATGTCTGTTTCAATCCATAGATGGATCGATTAAGCTCTCAAACTTTTTCCTCCTGACCTTGTGTTATGAACCCTTTGGGCTGAGACATATAGATGCTCTCGTCAAGATTACCATTCAAAAAGGCAGTCTTGACGTCCATTTGCCAAATTTCATAATCATAAAACGCGGCTATGGACAAGAGTGTCCTCATCGACTTTAGCATAGCAACAGGGGAAAAAGTTTCTTCATAGTCAACTCCTTCCCTTTGGGTAAAACCCTTTTCTACAAGTCTAGCCTTAAAGGTGCTGCCTTTCCTACCGTGCATCTCTCTTTCTCTTATAGATCCATTTACACCCTATGGGTCTAACCCCTTCAGGTTGGTCTACAAGTTCCCATACTGAATTGAAGTCCATTGACTCCATTTCAAGGTCCATGGCTTTGATCCATTGGTCCTTGTCTACGTCATTCATTGCCTGTGAATAAGACAATGCTTCTATGCCGTCATCAGGTATGACAACTTGAGTTTCAGCTAAACCCATGTAGCGGTCAGGTTGGGAAACAACCCTCCCATTGCGTCGAGGCATTCCCAACGATTGACAAGGACGAGACTGACTTGAGGTGCTGACTCTTCCATCAACTCTTGATGAAGGTCCAGCTTGACCAACAACTCTTGTTGGTTCATGTGTAGCTTCATTTAGTACTAATTTACTATGCGGTTTATGGTTTCTCATGTGATCTTCCTCCAAGAACGTGGCGTTTGTCGATACAATCACCTTATTTTCTTGTGGGTCGTAGAAAAGACCACCTCTCGTTTCTTTGGGATAGCCAACAAATTGGCACAATCTTGAACGAGGTTCCAGTTTCTTTGGGTTTGTCACGAGCACGCAGTGCGACAACCCCCAAATCTCAAGTGTTGTAAACTAGGTTTACGCCCCTTCCAAAGTTCAAAAGGTGTTTCAAGCACTTTTTGATGGAACACTGCTCAAAATTTGAATCATGAGCCTCTCTGCGCGTATCTCCAAAACGAGGCAGGCAATTGAGCATAGCTCATCATAGAACGAACTATGTCTAACAAGGTTCTATTTCTCCTTTCTGACACACCGTTTTGTTGTGGTGTATTAGGTGCTGAGAGTTGACATTTAATTCCATGTTTTATCATATAGTCCTGGAATCTCAAATCCATATACTCTCCACCTCGATCGGATCGAAGTGTTTTAATGCTTTTCCCTAATGCATTCTCTACTTCAGCCTTATACTCTTTGAACTTTTCAAGAGCTTCAAACTTGTGATGCATTAGGTATAGATAACCATACCTCGAATAATCATCTATGAAAGAGCTTTAACATTCACCGGACCAGAAAGATCCGAATGTACAAGTTCTAGGGGTTCTACGGCTCTATAACCTTTTCCAGTAAAAGGTCGTTTGGTCATTTTACCTTCCAAGCAAGACTCGCAAGGCGGTAAAGAATCATCTTCTAACTTGTTTAGAAGTCCATTCTTAGAAAGTCTCTCAATCCTGTTGAGATTAATATGACCAAGTCTAAGATGCCACAGATAGGTATTATTATTTGGAGAAATTCTTTGCCTTTTATTTTGAGTGCTAGCATTTTTAAACATCTCATGATTTAAAATTGCTTTGGTTTTATTCGGTTTCAGTACACACAAGCCATTTTTCAATTAGCAGAACAAATATTGACACCCTCTTTCAAAATGAACGCTTCATTGATTGAAAAAGAAATACAATGACCAAGTTCTATTAAACAAGAGATACAAATTAAGTTCCTTTTAAGCTTAGGAACTATATACAGATTTTGTAAAGAAATAAATCTATCCCTGAAAAATAACTTGGCCTCTCCCAATGCATGAGCTGAGACGATGTCTCCCGTTCAAACCCTGAGAGTCATCTCACCCTCTTCGAGCTCCTTGAAGGAACTAGTTTCCTGAAATGAAGAGCAAACGTGATTAGTGGCTCCTGAATCAAGTATCCAGGTTAAATCATCATTTTCCACTAAACAGGTTTCAAGAACAAGTAAATCTAATTTACCTTTCTTCTCTTTGAGCTCAACAAGGTATTTTGGCGCTTTCTCTTCCAAAGGCCCATCCATGTTGCAGTGGAAACACTTTCCTTTATCTGTAAGCTTGGTTTTTCCCTTGCCTTTGTCAGCAGTAGGTGCTTCACTTTTCCTCCTATTTTCTTCTTTTGGGTCTTCTTAAGCCCAGAAGAAGAGTTACAAGACTTAGTCCCAGAGGATGAACCCCTACGGAACCTTTCTCGGAATGGGCAAACAGATTTGCCTCTCCATCACCTGTCCACTTATTCTTCATAAGAGACTGGAAAGTTTGTAGTTCATGAAGGAGAATAGTCAGGTTATACTCTATCTTTTTCATCACCGCATTGTTGCAGAATTGCAGGAAACTCTTCGGAAGAGATTCCAGGATGAACGATACCGACTTTGCTGCGTCACCAATGACCGCCTCCGTTCATCTCAAATGACGTTGAAGTGGACCATCGGATCAAGAACGTGTTCTCTCACCGACGACTCCTCCTTCATACGGGAGTTATAAACGTATTTGAGGGATTCGTGCCGAATCTGTCCAGACGGTTGTCCAAACATTTCCTGCAGTGAACTCATGATCTCACGAGCTGAGACCATGCCCTCGTGCTTTTTGGCCAGAACTTCAGAAACACTAGCCGACATGTAGACCTTGGCCTTATCATTGGTCTTGATCTAGCGGTCGTACGCCTCCCTTATGATTGAGGAGCGCACGGCGAGAATCGATGACATTCCTCGCTTAGTACGAACCGAAGGTCGTCAACAACGAGAATCGTATTCAAGTTGGACTTCCACGTAGTAAAATTCTCACCAGTTAAACGGTCGCTTTTAAGTAAGGCTATTATTGAGGACGACATGCTGAAAATCCAAAATAGTTCTAATTAGTTATGCCTTTAAACCCATTGTAAAAACAAATCTAATTTAGCAAAATTATTAAAGAACCCTAGTGTTTAAACTAAAACCCATTGTTTAAGTTAAACCTTTAATTTTGCAACGATACTTCAAGGGTTTAGAACAAAAGCCTCCGTCGGGTGGTCAGTCATTCCTCCCTTGAATTGAGACTTTCTCAGCCAATTCTCATTACCAGAACATCTTATGTCCCAATGGTCCTTAGCTACCGTTTGTTTGGTCAAGGACTTATTAACTAACTTAACTCATCCCGTAAATGTGACCCTACCATTTTCAGATCCAATAGGCCTGAGCCAACAGGCTACTATTAAGAAAGACAACTGCTGGCAAACAACCTAAGAGACCCTATCCATTTTTGGAATTCGCGGTGTTCCGATCCCTATAGTCAGGCCCTCCGTAGGGTTTGACTGTTCCAGGACAACCTAGCAGGTGGACTATAGAAATCTCACGGTGCGACCTGATGGAGAAGACCGTAGGATACGTTGACACGCGTCCTGCTCCCATTTACTATGGATACTTCCCTCATTCACCTTGGTATTGAACCATGCAAACACATACCGTAGAGGGACACCCTATTGACGCCACGTAGCTGAGCATGGAACTCACGGTGTGAACTCTTGAGGATGTGAGAGTAAACTCGATGCGAACATCTCATTTTCTCCCACTGAAGTTCCTAAAATTAGGGTATGGATTTAACTTAGTCGGATTCTGGCTAAAAGAATCTATCTAAGTCTATGCCTATTATAACTATTATAACTCTGTCTTAAAACCTTATGTCTAGGTGAATAAACATTTTAATTACCTAGAGATAAATCAGAACTGAGGTTAATTCAACTCAGTTCCGGTCAGTTCCTGTGGGAGGTGTTAGTTAACTGTTAGCTTAAGTACCCTCAAATTTTAGATGTAAGTTCACCTAGAGTTCCCTTATAACCAAAGTCCTAAAGTCCTACTATATTTTAAACTATTTAAAATACTACGAGACTTATTTCTAATCCTATTAGAAATTGAAACTTAGGTCTAAATTAATTTTAAACGATTTAAAACTAATTAAATTTAACCCAAGTTCCTATGTTTGCATGCATTTCTTTATTATAGGTTATGGTTTCTAAAACCCCTTTAATTTATAACTTTTATAAATTTTAATAATTAACCTATGATAAAGAAACGATATTATAAATCCAACAATCAAAATTCAAATTGGAATTATAAAATAAATTCAACTACTTGAATTATGAAATTACTTAAACAAAATAACATTTATTTTAAACTAAGTAATTTCATGCTCCATGCAATTTATTTTCCATATAATCTAATTATAACACTTATAATTAATTACTCATGAAAAAATAAATTAGTCATGCATCCAGCCATATTTATATAACATTTATATAAATAAAATGCATGAACATGCTTATCCTAAAGTGAGAATAATCTAAATGACATTCATATAGATAAAAAGCTGTAAAACCTGAATAATTTGGCCCCTAAAGTGCAAAAAAAAAAAATTACATTAATTTATTTCATGAAACCGGACTAAAAACACCATGAACCGGCCTCGCTCGAACCAGACCAAAACCACCGACCCCAAATTTCGAATCGGTTCACTCTCGCTTGAACCGCCTCACGGCGTTGCAACACCGATGCTAGCGTTGCAACGCCTGTTTCATCCTCGCGCGCGCCTGGTATCGGGATGGCGTTGCAACGTGAGGGGCAGCGTTGCAACGCCGCTGACCCCTTGATCGCCCGCGTCGATAGGGAATGCTGGCGTTGCGATGCTGTTCTTCAACGTTGCAACGCTGATGAACAACGTTGCAACGCCTCTGGTAGCATTGCAACGCTGCTGCTTCGGCAACAACCTTCTTCCACGAACACAACAACTTCAAACTTCAATTTCTCCTTCGATTCTCAAGCAAATTGAACGAAACTTGTCCCGAACGACTCGTAACTCAATTACAGACTCAATTTTGCACTTTTTGCCAAAAAACGCAGGGGCCTTTACATATAATTTGATCAAAATCAAAAGTAAACTATGGCAAAAAAATTCCTAAACAGTATTACAGCAAACCAATGCAATTCCCACCAAAATCAATGCAATTTTGTTTCAAAACAAAACAATACAAGCATTGCTCTGATACCAATTGATGGAGATCTGATCTCCTTGAGCAGCGGAAACGTGATTGGGATCGTTAATTTGCTTGATTGTTTTGCTAAAAACAAAAACCAGTACATTGACCCAAAAAATACAGAACAAGCATATATTCTAATCCTATTAGGCATGGATTAAATGCATACAAACATGCTACAAGTTTAACAATTAAACTAAAGGGAAGAAGAATTACCTTTGTAGACTCACAACAACTCCTTGCTCCAAGCAAATTCCAGTAACTTAGTAACACATCAACTCCTCTGTTTTTCAAGCAGGGACACTACCAACAGGAGAACCTCCTATGTCTCTGAGTTCTACTTAGATCTACCTTGGTGGGAAGGTAATCCAACAATTGGAATGTTTTTGGAAATTCTAAAATTGAGAAAGAGAGAGAATTCTTTATGTGTTTCTTTCAATTGATCAAATCAATCGAATGACTCATCTTCTCCATCTGTCCTTCTCACCAGGAAAAGGACTTCACTGGGTAACTCCCCGCTCCCTATCGAGGGGGAGTTGTGAAGGGATTTTGAATTCCCGCAGCGGAAGACGTTGTGAAACGTCGTTGATCCATTGTGTAAAAGGTGTCTTAAAATTGAATCTATCATATAGATCCTAGGCTAAACATGCAAATAAGAGAAGAAAACAGTAAGGAATTATAAGATACTTACTTGTTGAAGAACCCTTCTTCAACGCTTTTCTCCTCCGATCACGATCTCTCTTGATCCAACGATCTCCTCGAACACGAACCTCGATCCGAATAGGGAGACACCTCCAAAGGGTCTTCTCGGTTGTTCTCGAGAGGTTGAGGGAGAGTAGGTGGGACTCCCTTTGGTTTTGGGTGAGGAGAGATGTTAGAGAGAATTGAGAGAGAATGAGAGAAATTGCCTTGCTCTCTTTGGATGGAAATCCAAAAAATGGCAAATGACATACCAAAGGCTTCTTGCAAAGCCTTTAAATACTATTGTGTGATGGAGTTAAAATCTCCACCAAATCACAATTTTACCACAACCATATAATATACAAATCCCATTTGCATATTATATAATATAAGGTATCTCATACCTTATTATACAAATCTCATTTGCATAAATGTGGAATTATAAATTGAATCACATTCAATTTAATTTCTCTCAATTCAATTTCTCCAAATAGCACTAATTAATCAATTAGGCTATACTATAGTTTATTATGAATCTCATTCACATCAATCTATATATTATGTCATCTATATCTCATATAAATGACATAAATATACTAAATAATGAATTTGAACACTTCAAATTCACACCAAATCAGAAACCCTCAATTTGTCCAATTTAAGCCAACCGAGGGACCTAATGGACCTACACGTGACGAGCTCCGATGATCCGAGACTAACTCACAAACTCTTTGACCCGGTTATTCAACATTCATTAGCTACGGTAACACTCCACTAAAGCCCGTAGTCGCACTCTCATCACCAGAGGACAAGTTGTGTCGATCGATATAACCAATACCCATGAGTCAACCCTTCACAGGTTGTTCGTAGTCACACCGGGTCAAATTACCGCTTTACCCTCGTGTCTCCTCTCTCTTGCTCCTTATGTCCCACCGCTCCTCTAATGAACAACTATGTTGCATGGTCCAACCATAAACAACAACCCTCTCGTGCCAATGAGAGAATGGGGCCCCGTTGTTCAAACCACGGAGACAACACTTAAGGGAACAACCCTCTAGTTTCCCTAAGTCTGAACGAGTGAATTCCTTCTTGCGTAGTCAAGTTCCCAGCTCCCCACGTGGTCCTCCCCCTGAGAAGGTAGGCATATTGGGCGAGCAACAGTGGCCACCCTCACCCGTACTAGTCAAAGGACGGACTTCGCAGAGAGGAGTCCGTCCGTAACACGCCATGATTAAGGTCGAGTCACTAATGGTTATCTACGAATTTATTAGCTCTATCATCGTAATCTGTTACATCAAGTGAAGTCTAATAATTTACGGTCCGGTCTTGTACAATCTCATTGCACAGATGCCCCCACTGCGCATGTCAACCACATGAACGAGTCGGATCACCTCGCTTGTATCTAATACAAAGCGGGCGCATCCACACCACAGTGTATCCGAGGATTAGGTCTCCAACCCTATCTATATACTGTAGACCATTCGGGTCATTAACCCGAACGTGATCCTCCCTGTGTGTCCACTACACACCGTTCAAGTTCTTAGTTCTCTCATTAATACAATGACCCTAGAGCTTAGTTTATTGGATTAAGTTTATGAAAAATGCGAGACAAAAAGTTGAAATAAATAACTCTTATTCATTTACAACTTGGAATATTACAAACTACACGAGATGAGGACATACATCCCAACAAGTTGGGGAGTAGTGGGAACGTGTCCTCCTGACACGTTCCCAATTAATATCATATTAATTAATTACATTAAATCAAATCACATTTAATTCAATTATAACATTAATTAAATTGATTAAATCATATTTAATCATTTTACCCTTTAACCTATAGTTTAATGTACATCTCATGCACATTATGTTTTAACCTATAGTTTTCAAATATGAATCACATTCACATTTGAATTTAATATTTGAACTCTTTCAAATATTCAATTCTCTCATAATTTAATATGAATCATATTCACATTAAATTTATAACATATAGTTCCAAAACTATATATTATATCGTATCAATATACATTAAGTTTTTTCCCTAATGAATTTGAACATTTCAAATTCTAATGATCTAAGAACCCTTTACGAGCTAGAAGGTGGACCTAATGGACCTACAGATCAGAAGCTCCAACGATACGAGATTGCTCGGTTAATCTCATTAACCTCCCAATCAACATTCGTTAACTGCGGGAACACTCCACTAAAGTCCCACAGCTGCACTCTTCTCACTGCAGATGTATTTCTGTGTCCATGGATATTGACCAATAACAACAAGTCAATTCTTCACGACTGTTCGTACAAGTGCTCCTCTAATGAACAATTTGTTTGTGGTCCTACCAACAAACAGAGTCCCTCTCGGGCCAATGAGAGGGTCGGGCCCTTTGTTCAAGTTCCGGAGACACCACTTAAGGGAACATTCCTCTTCTTATCCTAGTAGGCGGGAAGGAGTGAATTTCATCTTGTTAAGTTAAGTTCCCAGCCGCTCACTCTCCCCAAGAAGGTAGGCATATTGAGTCGGCGAATCTGGCCACTCTCACCCATACTAGTCAAAGGAAAATTCCTCATGAATGGAGTTCGTAACTCTCTCTCGAGATTGAGATCAAGTTGCCTAGGTCATCCTAGTGAAATAGAAACCTAACTAGTCAACGGAGTTATAGCTAGAGGTTACTATTTCGTGGTCCAGTCTTATGTAATCTCATTACATAGGATATCCCCACTCACATGTCATCTACACGAACACGTTAGGATCACAGTGTTTGTATCAAATACAAAGTGGACCACATCCATAGCTTAACCAGGGTAAGGTACCCAAACCTTATCCCTTAACTATAGACCCTTTAGGCTATATCTCGAACTGAGATCCTTTTTATGTACATTACATTCAGTTAAAGATTCATTTAACAGCCTTGGATGTTTAGTTTATTGGATTTAGGGTTTAAATAATGACAAACTCGTAGAAAACGAACAATAACACGAGGGCATGGTCTCAGCTCGTGAGATCATGAGTTCGCTGTAGGAAATATTTAGACAACCGTCTGGACAGATTCGACACGAATCCCTCAAATACGTTTATAACTCCCGTATGAAGGAGGGGTCATCAGTGAGAGAACACGTTCTTGATCTGATGGTCCACTTCAACGTGGCTGAGATGAACAGAGCGGTCATTGACGAGCATAGTCAGGTATCGTTCATCCTGGAGTCTCTTTCGAAGAGTTTCCTGCAATTCCGCAACAATGCGGTGATGAACAAGATAGAGTATAACCTAACTACTCTCCTAAATGAACTACAAACTTTCCAGTCTCTTATGAAGAATAAGGACAGGCTGATGGAGAGGCAAATTTGTTTGCCCATTCCAGAAGGTTCCAGAAGGGTTCATCCTTTGGGACTAAGTCCTGTAGCTCATCTTCTGGGCTTAAGACGACCCAAAAGAAGAAAATAGGAGGGAAAGGGAAGACACCTACTGTTGACAAAGGCAAGGGAAAAGCCAAGGTTGCAGATAAAGGAAAATGTTTCCACTGCAACGTGGATGGGCACCGAAGAGAAACCGCCCAAAATACCTTCACGAGCTCAAAAGAAGAAAGGTAAATCGATTTACTTGTTCTTGAAACTTGTTTAGTGGAAATTAATGATTTGACTCGGATACTTGATTCAGAGCCACTAATCACGCTTTGCTCTTCATTTCAGAAACTAGTTCCTTCAAAGAGCTCAAAGAGGGTGAGATGACGCTCGTGGCTCTAACGGAGACGCTGCGTCTCACTCGTGCAAAGGGGAGATGCCAAGTTATTTTTCGGAGATAGATTTCTTTTATTAAAACATCTGTATATAGTTCCTAAGCTTAAAAGGAACTTAATTTCTATCTCTTGTTTAATAGAACTTGAATATTGTATTTCTTTTTCGATTAATGAAGCGTTCATTTTGAAAGAGGGTGTCAATATTTGTTCTGCTAAATTGAAAAATGGCTTGTATGTACTGAAACCGAACAAAACTAAAGCAATTTTAAATCATGAGATGTTTAAGAATGCTAACACTCAAAATAAAAGGCAAAGAATTTCTCCAAACAATAATACCTATCTATGGCATCTTAGACTTGGTCATATTAATCTCAACCAGATTGAGAGACTCTCTAAGAATGGACTTCTAAATAAGTTAGAAGGTGATTCTTTACCTCCTTGCGAATCTTGCTTGGAAGGTAAAAATACCAAGCGACCTTTTACTGGAAAAGGTTACAGAGCCGTATAGCCCCTAGAACTTGTGCATTCGGATCTTTGTGGTCTAGTGAATGTCAAAGCTCGAGGAGGGTACGAATATTTCATCTCTTTCATAGATGATTATTCGAGGTATGGTTATCTATACCTAATGCATCACAAGTCTGAAGCTCTTGAAAAGTTCAAAGAGTATAAGGCAGAAGTAGAGAATACATTAGGAAAAACCATTAAAACGCTTCGATCCGATCGAGGTGGAGAGTATATGAATTTGAGATTCCAGGACTATATGATAGAACATGGAATTAAATCTCAACTCTCAAGACTAGTAGTACACCACAAAAAATGGTGTGTCGAAAGGAGAAATAGAACCTTGTTAGACATGGTTCGTTCTATGATGAGCTATGCTCAGTTGCCTGCCTCGTTTTGGTGATACGCAGTAGAGACTGCAGTTCAAATCTTGAACAATTTTCTTTCAAAGAGTGTTTCAGAAACACCTTTTGAACTATGGAAGGGGCGTAAACCTAGTTTACAATACTTCAGAATTTGGGGTTGTCCGGCACACGTGCTCGTGACAAACCCAAAGAAACTGGAACCTCGTTCAAAATTGTGCCAATTTGTTGGCTATCCCAAAGAAACGAGAGGTGGTCTTTTGTATGACCCACAAGAAAATAAGGTGATTGTATCAACAAACGCAACACCTCAAGTCAGTCTCGTCCTTCTCAATCGTTGGGAATGCCTCGACGCAGTGGGAGGGTTGTTTCCCACCTGACCGCTACTTGGGTTTAGCTGAAACTCAAGTTGTCATACCTGATGACGGCGTAGAAGATCCATTGTCTTTAAACATGCAATGAATGATGTAGACAAGGACCAATGGATCAAAGTCATGAACCTTGAAATGGAGTCAATGGACTTCAATTCAGTATGGGAGCTTGTAGACCAACCTGAAGGGGTTAGACCCATAGGGTGTAAATGGATCTATAAGAGAAAGAGAGATGCAGTCGGAAAGTTACAGACCTTTAAGGCTAGGCTTGTAGCAAAGGGTTTTACCCAAAGGGAAAACTCTCATCATCTTCTCCTTCTTCTTCTTTTCTCCACATTCTTCATCTCGCCATACCAACGCTGGAGAGTCGCCAAAGTTTTGTCGGACGTACCACCACCAGAAAGTCGCCAAGCCACCGCCACTGGACCACTGCCGGAAAGTCACCGAACCGCCGCCGTTCGCCAGAGTTGATCTAGCCCGCTCATTTTCGACTTCTTAAGTTTGTTTTAGACCCCGTTGTGGTTGTTTAGGGGCACATACTCTTTTTCTGAATCTTCAGACATAAGGTAAGTAGTCTTTTGATTAAAGCCCAACTCCTAAGTGAAGGAGTAAGGCGATCGACATTTACTTTTTGTGTATTCTTGAGATGTTGCTAGCTTTAGACCTTAGATTAGTTATCTAAGTGTTTATAAAACTTATGTAGCATGCTTTTATGAGCTTTGTACTTTGCATGATTACGTGTATGTTATTCCAAGTCTTTGAATCTTGTATTGGTTGTATTTATCATGTATCTATAGACTATGTGTCTTATTATGTGTGTTGGGTTTTATGCCCTAAACTTGTGTAGTTTTGTAAATTATTAATAATTAAATAAAGAGTTATTTATTTTGACAACTACTGTATTCTCGCACATAAAAACTAAATCTAATAAACTAAGCTCCAAGGTTATAATAGTATATCTTGAACAAATGTGTAGTGGACACTAGTTGGATTATGTTCAAGTATATAATCTAAATGGTCTATGTATACGCATAAGGCTGGAAACCTTATTCTGGTAACACCATGGATGCAGCCCGCTTTGTACTTAGTACAAACGAGATAATCCAACTCGTTCATGTAGTAGACATGCGAGTGGGGGCATCCTGTACGATGAGTTCGTACAAGACCAGACTACAAATTATTAGCCTATTAGTATAACACCGTTAACAGGATAGATCTAATAATTTATAGATGATCATTAGTGACTCGACCTGAATCCTGTAAGTTACGAACTCCTGCTTATAGGGGTTTGTTCTTATATTAGTATGGGTGAGAGTGGCTTGTAGCCGACTCAATATGCCTACCTTCTCCGGGACAAAACCTTGTAGGTAGCTGGGGGCTTAACTCTGCAAGATGGAATTCACTCATTCAGGAATTAGGGAATTAGATAGGTTGTTCTCTTAAGAACTGTATTCAGGTCTTGAACAACGGGGCCCCACCCTCTTAATGGCATAAGAGAGATTATGTTTATGGTAGGACCATAGACTTGTTGTTCATTGGAGGATCAGTAGTGCTTACGGAGCAAGAGGTGATCATAGGGATAAAACGGTAGTTTGACCCAGTTATGATTACGAACAACCTGTGAAGAGTCGACTCATAGGTATTGATTATATCAATGGACACAATACATTCTACAGTGAGGAGAGTGAAACTACGAGTATTTAGTTGAGTGACTCGTAGTTAATGAATGTTGATCAATTAGATGAAAGAGTTTGATCAGTTAATCTCGTATCATTAGAGCCCATGATCTATAGGTTCATTAGGTCCCTCCGTTGGCTCAACATGGAAATATTGAGGGTATAAAGTTTGGAGTGAAGTTGAAGTGTTCAATTTCAAATATGAGGAGATACATCAGTTATATATGATATAATTGATATAATATATAGTTTAATGTGAATTTGGTTCATAATAAACTATATACTAAAATATATACGAGAGATATGAAAAATTGAATGTTGATTCAATTTATACATATTATATAAATGGGATTTATATAATAAGGTATAAAATACCTTATAATTATGTAAATATGCATATATGATTTGCATATACGTAATATGAGCATTACATTAAACAATAGGGATAGGATGGTAATTTCCATCCTATTTTCCTATAAATAGATGCATGGGATGCAACTATGGAACTAAGCAAAGTTTGAGAAACCGTAGTGCTCATAGTGGAAAGGTTCCAAACCATCACTTCTTTCTAATCTCTCTACACCTCTCCTTACCAAAAAGGAATCCCACCTTCCTCCCTTTCCTAGAGTCAAAACAGAGAAGATATAGTGACAGTGATCGTAGATCTACTGTGTCGGGTTCGTAGAGAACGTGAGATTGTGAACATCACTAAGGTTAAGGAGCACTAGAAAAATTTGTTCTTCAAAGGTAAATTTCTATCCATTTTCCTCTTTACATGCATAATCTTATTTTTTATATTGTTCTTGATTCGATCTTTGTAACAAATTTCAAGTGTTGGGGTTTGTGCCCTAAAACTCGTAGTTTGTAAATTTTGTTCTATTTATTGCAATAAAGAGTTATTATTTCAATAAAGAGTTATTGTTCGTTATTTACGAGATTGCCCTTGTTTTAACCCTAAATCCAATAAACTAAACATCCAAGGTTGTAAAATGTAACGCCCCAGGCCCAGGATCCTCTGCGACCTGGCCGCGCCACTATATCATCCATGACTGCTTGTAAGAGTGAAGACACTATCCCCACAAACTAACACGCGGTCCTTTCAGCATGCTTTGTCCTCACTCACATGCTCCCTAGGAAAATTTCCAGGAGGTCACCCAACATAGAATTGCTCCAAGCCAAGCACGCTTAACTGTGGAGTTCCTATGATTGAGCCACCGAAAAGGAAGGTGCACCTTGTTTGTATAGGTAGTAGCTATCAATTCTTTTAAGCTTTTCTCAATTATACTTTCACATCCTCGCATGTACCCCTTTTCCTGCACACATGCTTTCATATCCTCAGGATCCCTCTCATTTAGATGTGGACTCGGTTCATTCATGTACTCCTCTTCCTTGGGCGTCACATGCCCACCAGCTTCCGCCTTGGTTCGTCCCCGAACCACATCTTACTGGGAGAGGTTTCGCTCTGATACCAACTGTAACGCCCCTACTTTTTCCATAACTATAATTCCTAGGGACACTACTACACATGAATGCATTCTTAGGCCAAAAGCACATAAAACAATATTTAAATTGCCATTGTAACAAAATTAACTTTAGGGATCCCGAAGAAAACGTCAAAACATTGAAAAGAACAATTTAAACTTGGCCTACTTAAAATCCTGAAAATAAAATTTAACTTCGAAATCATAAAACGACAACATCAGTTATTAAGGAAAAATGCGAAAAACATGACTATCCCCATGGTTTGACTACGCGCCTCCGTCACTCGCCCCGTACGTCCTTAGCCTTACCTGAAAAATATTTTAAAATAAAAGGGTGAGTATTGTAATACAATACCTAGTAAGTGACCTCGCTACCGAGGCTTGGGACATGCACACACATACAATCATGACTTTTAAACTTGGTCAAAATATTCATATGTGGGACCTAGAACTTTCTTGTTTCAAACGTGACTGTAATACATGACTTTCTTTTTTTTTTTTTTTTACTTTAAATGGCTAATTGGTCATCCTGAGTCATTTCATTTTGAGTCCCTCACAGACCCCTATAAGTATTTGAGTCCCTCACAGACTCCTGTATGGATTGAGTCCTCACAGACACCCTATATAAGCTTGACCCATGGGTCTCTAATGCACGCTTGACCATGCATACAATGAACTCAGGAGACCAATTTCCACATTTTAGTTCAAATCATTTCATGACATACATAACATGCATGAGGTCCCATCATCTAACGTGACTATAATGCACATGTCATGAAACAGTGACACTGATATGCAAATCATAATTTTCACGACATGTTGAAGATAATACTTTTAAGCATGATCGATTTCGTACTTTCCATAATAGAAAACTTTCGTATGAAATTATGAAATACTCTCACATAAAATAATAGACTATATTCGCATAAAATACAGATATGCCCTCACATAAATCATGAAACATTTCCACGTAGAATAACGAACTATTTTCGCATAAAATAATGAAATTCGTTTTCTTTAATCCCATTTACAAAAAGTTCGGCACAAGATCCCTTACCTCAAGCTTGATCTCACAACTTTCCTTCTAATTCTTAAGTTAACGGTCTCTTTCAAATAACCTGTAAGTCAAGAATTCTTCTAACTCGTCAACCTACTACAAAATTCATCTAAAATATAAGGGTCTACGTACATAAATGTCTATGATTCCTACTTTGCTCCAATTACCTTAACCCCGAAGTATAAAACGAACGTCAATTCACTTGCTCCAAATTTTGGAAGTTTTGATACCGACTTCGGCTTGTTCCTACAATATTTTCACGTGATTACGATCCAATTAATTCTAAGCCTCCAATACTACAATGAATTTGCAGTCCTTATGTAATTCGAAATTAAATATCAATATAGTAAGCTCATCGGAGGATTCTAATCGCGGAGGTGACAATGTAACGATGGTCTTTGTTTTCCCATGCGAGAATCGATAGCTTCGGAGGATGGGCTCGACGCTCCAATCACCGGCGCCTCGTGGCTCGATCTCGTGGACGGCGATCGCACTGCGCAGGCTTGGCGGCTTCGCGCTTTGCGCAGCAGACGGCTGGAAGGTACTCGACGGCGAACTGAAAGGCTCGTGTTACGGCGGTGGTCTTCGCGAGCGTAAGCAGTCCCGAACGGCTGGAGACTCAAGCTTGCAAACGGCGGCGGCGCAAGGTTCAGTGGGCTTCGATCGGCGGGGTGTGCGTGCTCGTGATCGGCGCCTCTCCGTTCAGGTCAAGACGCGACGGCGGTGGAGGGTATTTCTTGTTGCGTAAACTTGAAACTACCGAAAAAGAAATAGGGTTTCGGTTAGGGCAAGGAGAAGAAGGAGAAGATGGCTAGGGTTTTGTCCAATCATGCCTAAAAATAATAATATATATACTAAGAACCCTAGGTCTTCTTCAAAGACCCAACTAACCCTTGCTTTAAGCATTATTTAATTATATATGTATATTTATCTAGAAGAAAACAATTCACTTTAAACCATATGAAGTTCAGAGTTCAAACCTACCGAGCATGATGAAAATTCACTAACCCGACCTGACATAAAGGTTGTTTGAACGTTAACACAATAAACAATTAGTACCTGTGGCTGTGGTCGTCACAATCTTCCCCTCCTTAAGAACTTTCGCCTCGAAAGTTCCCTATTCTCGAAATAGTTCGGATATTTAGCTCGCACTTCTTCTTCTCGTTCCCAGGTAGCTTGTTCCGTGCGGTGATTTTGCCATAACACTTTAACTAAGTTGATCTCACGGTTACAGAGGGTCTTTTGATCTCTCGCAATAATGCATGCATGTGTCGTCGCCATAACTTAAATCCCTCGCTAACCGTAAGGTTCAAAGTCTACAACGTGGTCTGGTCCGAACGTATTTTCTTAACATGGAGACATGGAATACGTTATGAATCACGATAGGAAGGCGGCAATGCTAGCTGTAGGCCACCACACCAACCTCTCTAAAATCTCAAATGGCCCTATAAAGCGCGGACTCAATTTCCTTTCCGACCAAACCTTAGAATCCCTTTCATTGGGGCCACCTTAAGGAATACGTGGTCCCCAACTCCGAATTCTAGGTCCTTCGCCTCGAATCGGCATAACTCTTTGTCTCGCTTTGGGCGATCGCATTCGCACTCCTAATCTTTTGTATTGCACTATTAGTGACTGTACCACCTCGACCCAATAACTAGCGCTCACCAACCTCTCCCGAAAAACAGGGGTTACGCAACGCTTTCCATAAAGGGCTTTCAAATGGAGCCATTCCGATGGTCGCCGATAAATCGTATTGTATGCAAACTCCATCAAATGCAAATGAGTGTCCCAACTACCTGGAAAATCTAAGGTGCAAGCTCGCGACATGTCTTCTAAGATCTGGTTCAAACGCTCGCTCGCCCATCCGTCTGCGGGATGAAAAGTCAGACTAAAGCTTAACTGGGTACCTAACGCTTTACGTAAGCTTCTCCAGAAATTGGAGGTGAAACGTGGATCCCTGTCTGAAATAATTCTGGCTGGAATCCCATGTAGACGGACTATCTCTTCCAGGTACAGCTGCGCCCACTTATCTGTAGAGTAGGTGGGTTTCCCTGGTATGAAATGTGCTGATTTTGTTAACCTGTCAACGATGATCCAAATCACCGAGTAACCTCGCAGGGTCCTGGGCAGTCCGATTATGAAGTCCAGAGAGATCTCCTCCCATTTCCACTGAGGTACATGTAAAGGTTGCAGTAGTCCTGCGGGCCTCTGTCTAGGTGCCTTCACCTGCTGACAAGTCAAACACTGCTAACAAACTCCTCGCCACGCCGCGCTTCATGTTTCACCACCGTAATGATCATTTTGATCTCTCGATACATCTTGGTACTACCAGGATGCATAGAAAATGGCGAGTTATGAGCTTCGCTTATGATTTCAGTCTTCAGTTTGTCGTCGTCTGGTACACATAATCGTCCCTGAAATAGTAGTCCTCCATCTGCGGATAGCGAAAATCCTGCCGATTCACCGCGATTCTATCGCAATAAGCTTTTCTACTAACTGAGGATCCCCCTGTTGGGAATCGACAATGCGTTGTCTCAAAGTTGGTTGTACAGTTAACTGAGCTAACTGCGCCGTGGCCTTCCCTACTAGTACTGCAATTTCAGCTCGTACAAATTCTGTCTGCAGCTCCACTCTGTTAGTAACTCGCGCTGACGTATGAACTGGCTTTCTACTGAGGGCATCAACCACGACATTCGCTTTACCGTGGTGGTATTGAATATCTATGTCGTAGTCCTTCACTAATTCCAACCATCTGCGTTGCCTCATGTTTAATTCTTTCTGGGTGAACAAATAGTTCAGACTTTTATGATCTGTAAAAATCAATTTTTTTCGCCATATAAGTAATGTCTCCAGATCTTTAGTGCAAAGACAACTGCCGCTAGTTCTAAGTCATGGGTTGGATAGTTTCTCTCGTAAGTCTTCATTGTCGGGATGCATAGGCTATTACTTTACCGTCTTTGCATTAATACACACCCCCAAACCTTTCTTAGAAGCGTCCATCAGACCACAAAGCTTCCTGCTCCTGAACTGTAAGATCGGAGCCGACACCAACCTCCGCTTGAGTTCCTGGAAACTCGCCTCACAAGTTTCATCCCAAACAAATGTGTTACCTTTGCGCGTCAGCTGAGTCATGGGCATGGCTATCTTGGCGAAATCCTGCACGAAACGTCTTTAGTATCCGACAAGACCCGAGAAAAACTACGCACTGCGGATGACGGTGGTCTGACGAGGCCACCGTGGTGATCGCTTCCACTTTCGCCGGATCAACAGAGACTCTCGCCTCGGACACTACATGTCCAAAAGGATACTGAGCCGAGCTGCACTGCACTTGGAAAATTTTGCATACAACTTGTTCTCTCTCGGCGTGAATAAAACTTTCTCTCGATGCCTTTCATGTTCTTCATCACATTTGGAGTATATCGTAATGTCATCAATAAACACAATCACGAACGTATCTAAAAACTCCTTGAATAATCGGTTCATCAAGTCCATGAAAGCGGCGGGGCGTTGGTCAAACCAAATGGCATCACCAGTGAACTCGTAATGTCCATAACGCGATCCAACGCCGTCTTGGGAATGTCTTCCTCACTGATTCTTAACTGGTGATAGCCTGATCTCAGATCAATCTTGGAAAACACCGCTGCTCCCTGCAACTGGTCGAACAAATCATCTATTATAGGAAGAGGGTACTTATTCTTGATCGTAACCTTGTTCGACTCTCGGTAATCTATACACAGCACGCATGGATCCGCTCTTTTTCTTTTCACAAACAATGCATGGGGCTCCCTAAGGCGAAACGCTAGGGCGTATAAATCCCTTATCTAGTAAGTCCTGTAACTGTAGTTTAAGTTCTTTCAACTCTACCGGTGCCATTCGGTACGGTGCCTTGGATATCGGAGTTGTTCCTGATTCCAATCCTATGTTAAAATCCACCTCCCTAACCGGAGGTACTCCTGGGAGGTCCTCAGGAAAGACGTCTGGAAATTCATTCACCACTGGTACCGACGACACTGAGATCTCCGTACACCTCGCATCTACTATACAAGCTAAGACACCCCAAGCTCCCCGATGTAATAACTTTCTGGCCTTAAGGGCAGTAATTACCTTAGGCCTACTTCCTGCTAGCGTGCCTCTCAACTCAGAACTAGGTTGGTCGGGAGGAGTGAACACTACCTCTCCTTCTCGGGCGATAGCCAATGCAAGCATGGTTCTCGAGCTAACCACCCATACCCAATATGACATCAAAGTCGGTCATGTCTAAGACTACTAGGTTTACTCCTAACTCATGATCTGTGATAGTCAAACTACCATCTTTGACTTTCATGGTGGCTAACAAATCTATCCCCGCAGGAGTGGAAACAAACAAAGCATACTGTAACTGTTCTAACTCTAACCCAACTTGACTCACGAAGGATGCAGAAATAAAAGAATGAGTAGAGCCAAAATCAAATAATACAAAGGCAAGGTGCCCAAGTAATGGGAGTGTACACCAGAACCACTGAGTCTGTGCCATTGACGCTTCTTACTTGTGCTCGCATAAGCTCTTCCTTGGTGTATTACGGGCTTGGCAAATGTTCTTCACTATTGGTAACCCGAGGTTGGCTATCATCGCTTTACTCGGACAACTATTAGCTCGGTGTCCTTCCTTTCCACATCCAAACATACTCGGTCCGGCCAAACACTTACCCCAATGTTGTCTACCACGCCTTTACATTGTGGCTTGTCTCCACCGTTAGTTCTGCCCTGTTGAATCGTGGTTTCGTCCCCAACTCGCACGAAAATTCCCTGGTCCATGCGGCGATCTGGCAAGCGCCATGAGCTTGAATTTGCTCGCTCCCATTTCCTCTTCTCGATTTGACAGGTCGGGGTTAGCCACTACTACCGATGGATACCGTGCTCGCACTCCAAATAACCTCTGCCACTCTCACTGCGGAGGCGTAATCTGGGGGTGCTAGTGCACAGATGAAGCCTCGAATATTTTCATCCGGACCCATAACGAACGCGCTCTGCTTTTCTTCGCCTCTACTAACTAACTCGGGGCAAAAGCGTGACAAACGGGTGAATTCCTCTCATACACCTCAACCGCCTCCTGCTTGCGCTAAGCTGTAAGAATTCCGCCTGCTTCCTATAACGAGCTACGACAGGGTAAAATTTTCGCCAGAATGCTTCTTTAAATAAATTCCAGGTAATCGTCTCTCCGCTGGCGACTATGGTTCCCTGAGCGGACTCCCACCATAAGTAAGCGTCGTCTCTCAACATGAAGGTTGCGCAAGAGACACTCTCGATCCTCGGGGCGGTTCATCGATCACGAAAATGGTCTCGATGGAGGACAACCATAACTTTCGACCACGGTGGGGTCATTAGAAGACCCATCAAAAGATCTCGGGATCATATTTCAAAATCCTTCGGATATCGGGACTCGAGTTGTATCATTACGAACCTGACTACTCGCACTAGGGTCTGCATAGCCTCCACCATCATAGTCATGACACTAGGGTTTCCTTGATCCGCCATTGGAGCGACTGGAGGGGCATCCTCTTGGCGATCTGGTTGGTCATGGGGAGATCTGGCACGGGTGGAGTAATCTCTTCTTGTTCCAGCAGTAGTTCCGCGGTTGTGTGTTAACGCTTCCTCCCGCCCTCCACCCCTACCACGCCCTCTACCCTCCCTTGGCCTCTAGGTGGCATTTTTGTCAGTACTACAATGCAGAGAGTTTATAACTTAGTTTTCATCATTTTCTAACTGTAATATAGGATCACCCTTAGAGTTTGAATTCATTTATATTCACAATACAGAATTACATCATAATCATTCGCCTAGTTCATAAATTTACAAGAACGTACCTGACGGTGGCCGGAACGCGTTGCTCAACCATGGGAACTACTCGTGCTTACTCGTAAGCAAGTCTCTGAGAACCCCAAACCTGGGGCTCGATACCAACCAGTAACGCCCGTGCCCGGATCCTCTCGACTGACCGGGCGTCCACTATATCATCCATGACCGCTTGTAAGAGTGAAGACACTATCCCCACAAACTAACACGCGGTCCTTTCAAAGATGCTTTGTCCTCACTCACATGCTCCCTAGGAAAATTTCTCGAGAGGTCACCCAACATAGAATTGCTCCAAGCCAAGCACGCTTAACTGTGGAGTTCCTATGATTGAGCCACCGAAAAGGAAGGTGCACCTTGTTGGTATAGGTAGTAGCTATCAATTCTTTTAAGCTTTTCTCAATTATACTTTCACATCCTCGCATGTATCCCTTTTCCTCGGGCACCATGCTTTCATATCCTCAGGATCCCTCTCATTCAGATGTGGACTCGGTTCATTCATGTACCCCTCTTCCTTGGGCGTCACATAAAATGTCTCTTGAACTGAATGTAATGTACATATAAAGAATCTCGGTTCGAGATACAACCTAAAGGATCTATAGTAAGAGGATAAGATTTGGGTACGTTACCCTGGTAACACTATGGATGTGGCCCACATTGTATATGATACAAACACTGTGATCCTAAGGTGTTCGTATAGATGACATGTGAGTCGGGATATCCTATGTAATGAGATTACATAAGACCAGACCGCGAGATAGTAATCGCTAGATGTAACTCCGTTAACTAGTTAGGTTTCTATTTCATTAGGATGTCCTAGGCAACTTGATTTTAATCCTGAGCAGGTTACGAACTCTTGTTTGCGAGGGATTGTCCTTTGACTAGTATGGGTGAGAGTGACCAGATTCACCGACTCAATATGCCTACCTTCTTGGGGACAAGACCGAGTGACCGACATGGGACTTAACTTAGCAAGATGGAATTCACTCCATCCCGCCTACTAGGGTAAGTAGATGAATGTTCCCTTAAGTGGTCTCTCCGAGACTTGAACAAAGGGCCCGACCCTCTCATTGGCCCGAGATGGGCTTCTGTTTGCTGGTAGAACCACAAACAAATTGTTCATTAGAGGAGCACTGGTACTTAAGGTACAAGATTTAACCAAGGGGTAAAACGGTAATTTGACCCAGCTGGTATTACGAACATTCGTGAAGGATTGATGTGCTGTTACTGGTCAATATCCATGGACACAGAAATATATCTGCAGTGAGAAGAGAGCAGTTGCAGGACTTTAGTGGAGTGATCCTGCAGTTAACGAATGTTGATTAAGAGGTTAATGAGATTAACCGAATAATTTCGTATCGTTGGAGGTTCTGATCTATAGATCCATTAAGTACACCTTCTAGCTCGTAAAAGGTTCTTAGATCGTTTGAATTTGAAATGATCAAATTCATTAGGGAATAAATTTAATATATATATAGATACGTTATAACATAAAGTTTTGAAACTTTATATTATAAATTTAATGTGAATATGATTCATATTAAATTACATCAGAGAATTAAATATTTGAAAGACTTCAAATATTAATTTAAATGTGAATGTGATTCATATTTGAAAACTATAGGTTAAAATTTAATGTGCATGAGATGTGCATTAAAACTATAGGTTAGAGGGAATATTGATTAAATATGATTTAATCATAATTAAATATATGATATTTAATTTAATTTTGGTTAAATGTGATTTAATTAAAATGAAAATTAATTTTTAATTAAATATGATTTAATTATTAATTAAAATTTATTTATTTATTTATTTATTAAATTAATAAGGTAACGTGTCAAGATGACACATTCCCACTACTCCTCTTCTTCTCCCTATCAACAAATAAACAGGGAGAGGGGATCAGTGAGGAATTGATCGGTTGTTCATTTTGTGCAATTAGGTGAATTACAAAGAAAAAAACTCTCTCTAAAAAAATTCCCTTTTTCCTTTCCAAATTGTTGGAATCCTTCCCACCAAGGATTGATCAAAAGAACTCAGAGGATAGAAGATTTTCCTCGTGGTGTTGTTCCATTGGAAAAAGAAAACAGAGAAGAACTTTGGTTGTTGTTTTGCTGTGCAATTGGAGCAAGGAGGTTGCTGCAGGAGATTGAAACTACAAAGGTAACACCTCTTTCCTTTTAGTTTAATGTATTGTACAACATGTTTGTATGCTTAGAATCCATGCTCTAATTAGATTAGATTTAATTGCTTGTCTCTTTATTTTTAACCAATGTATGGTATTTGAAGTAAACAAAAACAAACGAGCAATTACGATTTTAATCACGTTTTTGCTGCCCAAGGGGACCTGCTTCCCATCAATTGGTATCAGAGCAATGTTTGTTTTGTTTTGGTTGAAACAAATTTGCATTGGATAGGTGGGAATTGCATTTGGTTTGTTGTAAAACTGTTTAGGAAAATTTTTGCCTTAGATTTATTTTTTATTAGATCAAATTAAATGTAAAGGCCCTTGTGTTTTGTGCAATTAAGTGCAGAATCGAGTCTTTAATTAAGTTATTAGTCGTTCGTGACAAATTTCGTGCAAATCGGGTGAGATTCGGGTGAGAATTTAGCATTTGAAGTTGCTATTTTCGAAGGAAGAAGCTGCTGCAGAAGCAACAACATTGCAACGCTATCAGCAACATTGCGACGCCGTTCCTCAGCGTTGCAATGCTGACAAACGACGTCGCAACGCCGAAGCCCCTATCGATACGGAATTGCAATGCTGACAGATGAGGCGGCGTTGCAACGTCGTGACAACAACCTGAAGGTGCAGACCGGTTCCGAAGCAGTTTGGATCGATTTTGGTCCGGTTCGAGCGGTCTGAGCCCGGTCCAAGGAGTTTTGGACCAGTTTTGTAATGAAATTAATGTGTTATTAATTTTTCAATTTAGGGGCCAAATGTTTCCGATTTTACGGCTATTTTCTTTATGAATGTCATTTAGAATATTTCCCACCTTAGGATAAGCATGTTCCATGGTTTTTTTTTTTTTGTATAAATGTTATATAAATATGGTAGAAATGCATGATTTAATTTATTTTTCATGAGTAATTAATTATAATTGTTATAATTAGATTATATGGAAAATAAAGAGCATGGAGCATGAAATTACTTAGTTTAAAATAAATGTTATTTTATTTAAGTAATTTGCTTTATTCAATTAGTTGAATGTCTTTTATAATTTAATTTTGAAATCATTTGTTGGTTTTATAATATAGTTCCTTGTCATAGGTTAATTATTAAAATTTATAAAAGTTATAAATAAAGGGGTTTTAGAAACCATAACCTATAACAAAGAATTGCATGTAAACATAGGAACTTGGGTTAAATTAAATTAGATTCAAATTGTTTAAAATTAATTTAGACCTAAGTTTAATTTCTAATAGGATTAGAAGTTAGTCTTACTTAGTATTTTAAATAGTTTAAAATATAGTAGGAAAATAGGACATTGGTTATAAGGGAGCTCTACCGGTGATGTTCTGTCTAAAGTTGGGGGTACTTAAGCTGACGGTTAACGAAACACCTCCTACCTGGGAACTGACCTGAAACTTGAGTTGAATTAACCATAGTCCTATGTTATGTCTAGGTAATTAAAAAGTTTATTCACCTAGACATAAAGTTAAAAGACCTAATTATAAAAGTTATAATAGGCATAGGCTTAGATAGATTCTATTAGCCAGAATCCGACTAAGTTAAACCTATACCCTAATCTTAGGAGCTTCAGTGGGAGAAAACAAGGTGTTCGCATCGAGTTTACTCTCATGTCCTCAAGAGTTCACACCGTGAATTCCATGCTCGGCTACGTGACGTCAATAGGGTGTCCCCTACGGTAAGTGTTTGCATGGTTCAATAACAAGGTGAATGAGGAAAGTATCCATAGTAAATGGGAGCAGGATGCGTGTGAACGTATCCTACGGTCTCCTCCATTAGGTCGCACCGTGAGATTTCTATAGTCCGCCTGCTAGGTTGTCTTGGAACAGTCAATCCCTACGGAGGGCCTGACTATAGGGGTCGAAACACCGCAAATTCAAGAAATGGATAGGGTATCTTAGATAATTTGCCAATAGTTGTCTTTCTTAATAGTAGCCTGTTCGCTCGGACCTATTGGATCTGAAAATGGTAGGGTAACATTTACGGGGTAAGATAAGCTAGTTAACAAGTCATTGACCAAACAAAAGGTAGCTAAGAATCATTGGGACATGAGATGTTCTGGTAGTGAGAATTAGCTGAGACAGTGTCAATTCAGGGGAGGAGTGACTGACCACCCGACGGTGACTTTTGTTCTAAACCCTTGAAGTATCATTGCAAAATTAAAGGTTTAATTTAAACACTAGGGTTCTTTAATAATTTTGCTAAAATTGATTGGTTTTTAATGGGTTAAAGGCATAACTAATTAGAACTAACTTTTAAATTTCAGCATGTTGTCCTTAATTATAGCCTTACTTAAAAGCAAACGTTTAACTGACGAAAATTATACTATGTGGAAGTCCAACCTGAATTCGATTCTCGTTGTTGACGACCTTCGATTTGTATTGAATGAGGAATGTCTTCAGGTCCCTGCTCGAAACGCTCCTCAATCTGTTAAGGATGCGTACGACCGCTTGATCAAGGCCAATGATAAGTCCAAGACCTACATTTTGGCTAGTGTTACTGAAGTTTTGGCCAAAAAGCACGAGGGCATGGTCTTAGCTCGTGAGATCATGAGTTCGTTGTAGAATATGTTTGGACAACCGTCTGGACAGCTTTGGCACGAATCCCTCAAGTACGTTTATAACTCCCGTATGAAGGAGGTATCGTCAGTGAGAAAACATGTTCTCGATCTGATGGTCCACTTCAACGTGGCTGAAATGAACGACGCTGTCATAGACGAGCAAAGTCAGGTGTCGTTCATTCTGGAATCTCTTCTGAAGAGTTTCCTGCAATTCCGCAGCAATGCAGTGATGAACAAGATAGAGTACAACCTGACTACTCTCCTCAATGAACTGCAGACTTTTCAGTCTCTTATGAATAATAAGTGATAGGCTGATGGAGAGGCAAATCTGTTTGCCCATTGCAGAAGGTTCCAGAAGGGTTCATCATCTGAAACTAAGTCCTGTGGTCCATCTTCTAGGCTTAAGAAGACCCAAAAGAAGAAGATAGGTGGGAAAGGGAAGGCACCTGTTGCTGATAAGGGCAAGGAAAAGGCCAAGGTTGCAGACAAAAGAAAGTGTTTCCACTCCAACATGGACGAACACTGGAAACGAAACTGCCCAAAGTACCTTGCTGAGCTCAAAGAGAAGAAAGGTAAATTTGATTTACTTGTTCTTGAAACATGTTTAGTGGAAAATGATGATTTTACCTGGATACTTGATTCAGGAGCCACTAACCATGTTCGCTCTTCGTAACAGGAAACTGGTTCCTTCAAGGAACTCAAAGAGGGTGAGATGACGCTCAGGGTTGGAACAGGAGACGTCGTCTCAGCTCGTGCAGTGGAAGATGCCGAGCTGTTTTTTAAAGATAGATTTATATTTTTAGAAAATTTGTACATAGTTCCCAAGATTAAGAGGAACTTGATATCTATCTCTTGTCTAATTGAACATCATTATTGTATTTCATTTTCTAGTAATGAAGCGTTCATTTCAAAGAAAGATGTCAATGTTTGTTCTGCTAAATTAGAAAACGACTTATATGTACTTAAACCGAACCAAACTAAAGCAATTTTAAATAATGAGATGTTTAAAATTGAAATTAATCAAAGTAAAAGGCAAATAATTTCTCCAAATAATAATACCTTTCTTTGGCATCTTAGACTTGGTCATATAAAGCTCAACCGAATTGAGAGACTATGAAAGAATGAACTTCTAGATAAGTTAGAAGATGATTCTCTATCTCCTTGCGAATCATGCCTTGAAGGTAAAATGACTAAGCGACCTTTTTCTTGAAAAGGTTATAGAGCCAAAGAACCCATGGAGCTTATACATTCAGATCTTTGTGGTCCGGTGAATGATAAAGCTCAGGGTACGGATATTTCATCTCTTTCATAGATGATTATTCGAGGTATGGTTATCTATACCTAATGCATCATAAGTCTGAGTCTCTTGAAAAGTTCAAAGAGTATAAGGATGAAGTAGAGAATGCGTTAGGGAAAGCCATTAAGACACTTCGATCCGATGGAGGTGGAGAGTATATGGATCTAAGATTCCAGGATTATTTGGTAGAACATGAAATCCAATCTAAACTCTCAGCACCTAATACACCTCAGCAGAATGGTGTATCTGAAAAGGGAAATAGAACCTTGTTAGACATGGTTCGATCTATGATGAGCTATGCTCAATTGCCTGCCTCGTTTTGGGGTTACGCAGTAGAGACTTTGGTTCAAATCTTGTCTTGGGGTGAGTCATTCATATGCCATAAATTTATTTTGTGATAGTCAGTCGGCATTGCATATTGCTCGAAATCCAGTTTTTCATGAACGCACGAAACACATTGAGGTGGACTGTCATTATGTTCGTGATGCTGTTCAAGATGACACCATTACTACACATCATGTTTCTACCAACAAGCAACTTGCAGATATCTTTACAAATGCCTTAGGGAGACAACGATTTCTTCATCTTCTTCCCAAGTTGGACATTTACGATTCTCATGCTCCAACTTGAGGGGGTATTAAGAAATATTTATCATTTATATTCTTAATTGAGATATATTTTCTGTATTTATTTTGTACTTAATTTGGGCTAATTTGGCCCGAGTTGTATGTTACATTATTAGGTTGTATATATTCATCCTTAAGTCAAATAGAAAACCTAAGGAAACAACTTTCCTCCAGATATGACAAGTTGAGTTTATTTCCCATTAATTCAAATACAATGGATACTGTGGACCAGAGTCAATTAGTAATTTTCTAAAAAATCATTATCTTGCAATCTTATCTAATCATCGAGAAAAAGAAATATCAAATCTGAATCTAAAGATTATAGTTTTTACGTTTGGAAACCAAATAATAACATTTGTTACCTTAAAAGTATATCTTGAACAATTTACATGTCACACACAATGCTCCAACACGTTTAGGACCTTTTTCCCAAAATACAATCAACAAAATTTTGTGTAAGCAAGAAAAATCCACAAACCTTAAGCATTGTTTATTAATTGATAATCTAATGAAATAAGAGAGCACAATAACAGTAGTCTTTGTCACTCCACCATGGTAATAAATTGTTATCTAATTTAAAAAAGAAGCATATAACTCTTCAACATAAACTTGGTGAAAGATGGTGATCGTTCCCATTTGTGATAGCTAGGCAACTATTTATGCCATGTTTGATAACCATTTAGTTTTTATAAATTAAGCTTATTTTCTCCCAATTTTCTTAAATGGTTTACATTTTCCTTAAGGAAGAATTTGAATTCTTAGCCAAATTCTAAAAACAAAAACAAGTTTTTGAAAACTATTTTTTTTTTAGTTTTCGAAACATGGCTTGGTTTTTGAAAACATAAATAAAAAGTAACTAACATAACAAGTAAATCCATGGGTGAGAGTATATTTATAGACTTTATTTTAGAAAACTAAAAGCTAAAAACCAAATGGTTATCAAATGAAGGCTTAGTTTTTTTTTTTTTTTAAAAAAACTAACTTATAAATACTACTTTCACCGATTATTTTATTTATTTTGTTATCTACTTTTTACAAATTATTTTTAAAATCAAGTCAAGTACTAAAAAGTAGTTTTTAAAAATTTATTTTTATGTTTAACTAAGAATTCAAATGTTTTCCTAAGAAAGATTTTACCATTGTAAAGAAAATGTGAGAAAACAAGTACAATGCTTAAAAAAATACAAGACCAAATAACATGTTAGTGTTCGGTTAATTGTGTCACCCTAACATGTCCAAAGACATAAAGAATAACTAAACTTAAACAGAAATGTTAATTCCATTTACTACAGTTCATTTAATCATGACTAATCCCATAACATCAAGCTTTTATGTTAGTATGAAATATGAATTTAGCCACTCTCATACAATCTCTCATATGTGGTCTAATTAGAAAACAACTACTGATAATTGTTACAAGAATTTTAACTATGATTTTTCTACTTTTGACGACAAGCTAACTACTAATCTAACCGTTTAAGCTTTTAAATTAGGATAATTTCTAGCCGTAGCATGCAAACAAGGACATCTAACAGAGATTAACAGGCAAGGCCATTTTCGGTAACTGTAAAAGGCATTAATACTAATAATTTCGAGATTCTAATGCTTCTATGATCATTTTCATTAGGCGATGTTAAACACCCAAAGAAACAATAATATAACCTCTTCAAGAGTCGCGCTGAACTATGTTAAACAAAATGGAGAGAACACTATGAAACAAAGGAAGAAAGAATGAGTGAAAATGTGATTGATGATTTGATTAGAAACAAAGGCCTTTATATAGACTTTAATACACCAGAAATAGACTTACTAAAAAAATAAAAAACCTTAACAATAGGCAACTATCCTAAAGAATAGGTAAGGGCTTTGAATAAGTTTAACATCCTCCCTTAAACTAAAACTATGACATTAGTATTTAGTTTAAACTAAACAAAGAGACAACACCAAACAAATTCCGAAGCTTCACAAATGTTGCTAATTTAAGAGGCTTGGTCAAAATATCAGCAACTTGATCTTCACTCTTGCAATAGCTTAGTTTGATGGTTCCGTCATTTGTAAGATCCTTTAAGTAATGATATCTTACGTCAATGTGTTTGCTTCGTCCATGCAAGACAGGATTCTTTGAAAGCTTGATTGTTGAAGTATTATCACAATAAATGATAATTGCTTCTCCTTGCTTATAATGCAACTTCTCAAGAATGTTTCTTAACCAGATGGCTTGGCATGCACATGATGTTGCTGCTACAAATTCATCTTCAGTGGTAGATAATGTGACGATTGGCTGCTTTTTCGAAGACCATGAGATAGCTCCTGAACCAAGCATGAAAACATACCCTGAAGTACTTTTCCTGTCATTTAAATCCCCTGCATAATCACTATCACTAAAACCAATAAGGTTTAATTCTCCTCTTTTTTGATAAAGAATGCCAAGATCAGGAGTCCCTTTCAAGTAACGTAGGATACTTTTTGCAGCAAGAAAATGAAGTTCAGTTGGAGATTCCATAAACCTGCTAATTAAACTTACAACATACATTATATCTGGCCTTGTAGCTGTCAAGTACATCAAGCTTCCAACAATTTGCTTATAGAGAGTACCATCGATTTTCTTTCCTTCATGGTCCTTTGTGAGCTTTAAATTGCATTCAACTGGAGTTGTAGTTGAGTTGCAATTCTTCATTTGAAACCTGTCCAAAATCTCTAGCATATATTTCTTCTGATTGAGAAAAATTCCAGTTGTTGATTGCATTACCTCAATGCCAAGAAAATAATGCATTGCCCCTAGGTCTGTCATTTCAAACTCTGCCATCATGGATTGCTTGAATTCTTTAAACATAATCGAATCATCGCCTGTATAGATCAAATCATCTACATACAGACATACTATCAAAATCTTGTTTGCAGGCTGAAATTTAATAAAGAGAGTATGCTCATATGGACATTTCTCAAATCCAACTTTTATGAAGTAAACTTCAATTCGACTGTACCAAGCCCTAGGAGCTTGCTTCAAACCATATCAAGCTTTCCTTAGCCGATATACCTTTCCTTCGTCGCTTTGTTGGACATAGCTAGGAGGTTGATCTATGAAAACCTCTTCATTCAAGTTTCCATGCAGAAAGGCTGATTTTACATCCATTTGAAGAATTTTCCAATTATTTTGTGCCGCCAATGCTACCACCATCCGAATGGTATCGTGTCTTGCAACTGGAGCAAAAACTTCATTGTAATCAACACCAATTTGTTGTTTGTACCCCTTTGCAACGAGACGAGCTTTATACTTATCTACTTGGCCATCTTTATTCAACTTCGTTTTGTAAACCCATTTAACACCAATGGATTTTTGCCCTTCAGGAATTACTGATAGCTCCCAAGTGTTGTTTTTTTCTATCGACTTAATCTCTTCATCCATGGCCTGCTTCCACTTTGTATCTTTGACAGCTTCTTCAAAAGTTAATGGATCACATTCTGATAATAAAGCATAATGGACAAGTACTTCATCAGAAAGATCACCACTAACCTCATAATCTTCCATCCAAGCTGGTCTTCTTCTAACTCGTTGTGTTCTTGAGCTTGCACCTTCTACTTGAGTCTCAGTAGTCTCAACTGATTGTTGGACTGGATCTTCAAGTTGTGGAGACAACGATACATCACTGTCTCTAAGTTCACCGGTATTGATTGTTGCTCTATAGTGCCTTCTGTCCAATTCCAAGTGTTTAGTTCATCAAATATAACATCTCGGCTAATTACAATTTTTCCTGTGATTGGATTGAACAATTTGTAAGCCTTTGATTGCTCACTGATGCCAAGAAAGACACATTTTTGGCCTTTATCATCTAACTTCTTCCTTTTCTCGTCAGGAATGTGTGCATATGCAATGCACCCAAACACCTTAAAGTGATCAACAGATGGTTTACGCTCATCTCAAGCTTCTTGAGGAGTCATATTTTTAACCAAAAAAGTGGGACTTCGATTCAAAACATGAACACCCCAATTTACTGCTTCTGGCCAGAATTGCTTTGGAACTCTTCGATTAACAATCAATCTTCGAACCATGTTGAAGATCGTACGATTCTTTCTTTCGGCAACACCATTTTGTTGAGGTGTGTAGGCTGCTGTTAACTGTCGTTGAATTCCATACTCGTCACAAAAATTTATAAATTCTTGTGACATGTATTCTCCTCCACGATCCGTTCGAAGAGTTTTGATTTTCCTCCCAATTTCATTTTCAATTATCGCCTTAAAACTCTTGAAAATTGAAAACGCCTCTGACTTTTCCTGCAAGAAATAAATCCAAGTTTTTCTGCAAAAGTCATCGATAAAAGAAATAAAATATTTCTTGTTCCCATTTGATATTGGGTTTATTGGGTCACATATGTCAGAATGGATCAACTCCAAAGGATTACGAGCTCTCCATGCTTTGCCTTTTGGAAAATTTTCACGATGTTGTTTGCCAACAACACAATCTTCACATATTTTTGTAGGAGGTGAAATTTGGGGAAGACCAACCACCATTTGCTTTTGAGAAAGGACCTGCAAACCATTGAAATTTAGGTGGGCATATCGCAAATGCCAAAGCCACATGGGGTCTTGGTCTATGTTAGTCTTCAAGCATAATCCCAGGCCTTCTAGTTTAAGTGGGAACAACCTATTTGAGGCCATTTCAACACGAGCTATCAATCCTCTCCTGGGATCATATATCTCACAGGCGCCTTCTTTGATGGTTGTGACATAACCCTTCTTTTGTAGCTGTTCAACACTCAATAAATTGCTTTTCAAATCAGGAATATAGAACACATTTGATATTGTTTCAATATTTCCCTTTTTTGTTCTGATTTGTATATTGCCTTTACCCACTACATCTACTTTAGAATTATCACCAAATGAAACAGTGAAATAATAATTTTCATCCAAATGAGAAAATAGAGACTTATTACCACACATATGATTGCTGCAACTAGTGTCTATGTACCATATGTTTGGTCCAAGTTCATCGTTATCTTGACACGTCATCAATAGGGTTTCTTGCTCATTTTTCTCAATTAAATTGGTCTGCTCTACTTTTCCACGATTAAGTCTAGTCCTACATTCAGACTTGTAATGGCCAAACCTCTGGCAACGATAACATTGAATGTTGGACTTATCAAACTTTGAGTTGTTGGATGTTTGCTTCTGTTGATCATGGCCATCACCTCTTCCTCTTCCTTGCCATTTTCCACGACCTCGACCACGACCTCTTCCAGTTGAGTTTTCACCATGAGTTGAAGACTTCAAGGCTTGTTCTTCAGTTGGACTTGCATTTGACGTCATTCTCTGCTCATGCACAAGTAAGGAACTTTGTAATTCATCAATTGATAAGTTATCGATATCTTTTGATTCCTCAATTGAACAAACCACATATGCAAATTTATGATCCATTGACCGAAGAATCTTCTCAACTACGGCTACATCTTCAATCTTCTCTCCATGGATCCGCATCTTGTTTACTATAGCCAAGGTCCGTGAGAAATACACATCCACGGACTCACCTTGCTTCATTTAAAGAATCTCGAACTCTTTGCGAAGAGCTTGAAGCTGCTGTCTTTTCACCCTCGTCGTGCCTTGATACTTTTTCTTCATGGAGTCCCAAATTTGCTTACATGTATCATTTTGCAAGATGGTCTCCAAGATGGCGCGATCAATGGCTTGGAATAAATAATTCTTTGCCTTAAGATCCTTCAATTTTCGTTCCTCTAACTTCTTTTGTTCAACTTCTGACAAAACAACTCCAACAACTGGTTCATCTACTCATGCTTCAACAATGGCCCAATACTCTTTGGACCGCAGAAAATTTTCCATCAGCATGCTCCAATGATCATAATGACCATCAAAGCGAGGAATTGCTGGTTGCATATAGTTGTCAGAGGCCATAACTATTGCTTGCAAGCTTTTGAAGATAAAGGAATGGAGGTTGGTTTAATGGCTAAGAAAAGATGCCACAACTAGCTCTGATACCAGTTGTTAAACAAAATGGAGAGAACACTATGAAACAAAGGAAGAAAGAATGAGTGAAAAGGTGATTGATGGTTTGATTAGAAACAAAGGCCTTTATATAGGCTTTAATACACCAAAAATAGACTTACTAAAAAAATAAAAAACCTTAACAATAGCCAACTATCCTAAAGAATAGGTAAGGGCTTTGAATAAGTTTAACAAACTATTCAACTTAGAATAAGAAATTTATGCATTTCCTCTCTTTTACAAGCAAAGAGTGCAACAAACAAAACTAAACCCTAGCGAACTGTTTGGGGTGCAGGTTCAGAATCAGAATCCTAGGAATCAGAAGCCTGAAGGGTTTGTCCTGAGTGGTTCTGAAGCATGAGAATCAGAAAACTGTGTTTGGGGTGTAGTGTTGTGAAGTTTGGGAATCATAAAACTGTGTTTGGGGTGCAATGTTCTAAAGCCTGGGAATCAGAGATGGGTGCAGTTTTCTGAACTCTAGGTTTGATACAGTTTTGTTTCATCTTTTTTCTTTTAGCTATTTTATTCCTTTCAAATTTTTGTAATTGATCTTATGTGAATTGTAGAAGTTAATGTCTATCATAGATCAATTTTTTAAGTAACTTTTCCATGAAGCTTTCAATTTAGGTTGTTGTTGAAGAATAATAAAAAAAAGTTTTAATCATTTAGAAAATGTTTTAGTATTTAGACCCAACCCAACTATTCGGGTTGCAAATATCTTCAACCCAAACAATCCTAATTAAGTGATGAACCCAAATCTAACCCAAGCATGAAACATTTGGGTTGGGTTGGTTTAGGTTGATAAGTTATATAAATAAATAAATAAATAAATATATATATATATATATATATATTGAATTAAGATTAAATTAAGATTAGAAACTTCATTTTAATTTATATTATGAATTTTTACCTTTCAAAAGACTCAAAAACTTATTTTAAAAAGTTATTGAAGAATAAATCATCTAAAAATAATTATAAAATAAAATAAATATATGTACATATAGTTGTAATATAAGTAAAAAAATATTTTTCTAAAATTAATAGGAAGTTTGGCTTGGTTTGGTTCTAGGTTCAACCCAAACTAATTTTTCGTGAGCCCCACGAACCAACCCAACTCATAAAGTTTTTTTTAACCAACGAATTGGGTTGGGTTGATTGGGTTCTTCGGGTCATCATGCTTTTTGAACACCCCTACCACGAGTTTACACATATAGATACACCGTCCAAAAGTGTTGCAACTAACATGAAACAAAAAAACATAAAACACCTCTGTGTGAAAGAAAAAAATTATTTCATTTTTTCTAACTTTTAAAAAAGAAATTACAAAATTGAGCCATTTGAGTGTATACATTTTAAAAAAAATACCAAGTTATTTTTCTTTTTATTTTTTAATAAAAATTTCACAAAGTTCAAAGGTTTTGAGAGTAGCATAAAAAACTGTTTAGTAGTCCTTTTTTAGTTTTATTTTAGCTTTTTAAAAAATTGACTAGATTGTCGGATTGTTTGAGTGGTGGAGTTGATAAAGTGGTGGGATTGTTGAGGTGGTCGTTGGATTTTTGGTTGTCGGTGGTCATCGGGTCATCAGAGTTGTTATTGAAAAGGTCGTTGAGGCAACCATCAGTGGTGGCTAGTCGTCGATGTGGTCATCAAAGTTGTCGTTGTTTGTGGTCACCGGAGTTGTCACTGGAGTTGTTGTCGAAGTGGTGGTTGAAAAATGGTAACGACAAATGAAAGAGGAAATGGGAAAGTGGTCGTCGGTACGGTCGTCGGAGTTATCGTTGTCGGTGATTGCTGGGTGGTTGTCAGAGTTTTCACTAGAGTTGTTGTCAAAGTGGTCGTCGGAGTTGTCGTTGTCGATGGTCGTCGGGTGATTGCTGGAGTTTTTATCGGAGTTGTTGAAGTAGTTGACAAATGAATAAGAAAAACATGGAACAAATTCCATGAGATTGCATTGTTGTAACTCATGGGGTTGTACTGTTGTAACCCATGGGATTGAGTTTCAAAACCAAGGATTTGGAACACCTTGCTCCAAACATGTGTTTGGATTTGGAATCCAAACCCATCCAAATCCTAACCCATGGGCAAAACACATCCTAGGTTTCTCTACGAAAAGAAACATCAACAAAAATAGAGCAAGAAACAAAAAAATCACTCAAGTGGAAAAGCAAAACAAAGAGAAAAATGACTTCCTTCCAATCGTCCATTGTATCAATTGCAAGCCCTCAGTTCACAGCGAAATGAAGAACACTAGACAAGAAGGATCTTTAAGCAGCAAAAGGAGAGTTCGAGTTCTTCTTACTTTTCAAATAGGATTGAGAGTGAAAGCATGGAGTAAAGCCAAAGGAGGAGCACCGAGAAATGATGTTGGAGTTCTCATATTCTTCTCCTTCTTTTGATTAAAAAAAAACTAGAAATGAAGACTCTGTTGAATCTATTCACAATGGGTGAAGAAGACAAAATTCTATGGAGGAGATTACGAAAACGAAGTACATACCTTTGAAGAAAACGAAAGTGAGCAAGAATTAAGTGTGTTGGATCTAAACAAAAGAAAATGAAAGAGAGAAATAAAGTCAGACAAAAATCGGGCGAAAATATATGGTGAACAAAACCTCCCAAAAATCATCGTTCACTGCTGAGTCGATGCCTCTGATGACGATGAATCTCAAAAGAGAGGTGTTGCCCACAGATAATTCAAGCGGAGTCGGTCAACGTCCGCCGATGAGTCAATTTGGGGAATTAGGGAAAGAAGTGGGAGTCGATTTGGGGAATCAAGGATACAAGTGGGAATCGATCTCCTTCTATGTAATGGGAGGATTTTTGTTTTTGTTTTTACGAGATGTAATGCGAGGGTTTACTCGTACACTCACCCAAATTTTTATTTTCGCGCCTTCTTTTTTATTTTCTTTAAACCCCACGCCTTTTTTCATAGTTATTTTTAGTTAATGCTATAATGAAATGCAATGAAAGGTAATATTTGTTGTAGTGTATAAACAATTAGGAAAATCGTGATTAATGTCTAAAATAATTAGCCTTTAATGAAAAATGTCAAAAGGTTTCCCATTGCAATTTTGTCTACCTATTTTTCAGGGAGGAGTGTGAAGAAATTTGTATGCTCATTTTATCCCTCGTATATAATTATATTTACAGTCAAAATGAATTCATCCTAAATCTGTTCCAACCGATTTTTCCTAATATTCGATTCCGCAGTTCAATTGATTTGGTCATGTGTGGTTGTTCACAGTGTTGTGTAGGTTCTCTCTCATAGAGGTTGCACGAAAGTAGAGTCTCTCTCAGATGGTTTACGAGAGGCCAATGAGAGATGAAACAATGTTGAAGTATTGTTGGCACAGTTCATAGAGGCCAAGAGGAGATGAAACAATATTGGAGATTGAAGAAAATTGAATGAATATGAGAGTTTCAAATGAAATGGTTAACAGAAAAGATGAATATTTTCATCTTTTTTTTAATTGTTCGAGATGTAGTGTCCACAAATAAAAACTGTTCTTGGGTAAATGAAAGGGAAAGAAATCCAGAAAAGAAGCTGCAGAATGAAAGATTTGATCGAACACATTCGATTTTCAAAGGTATAAACGACACTAGATAGAAATATATACATCGAATGAGACAAACCTAAAGGAACCATTAAGCAAGAGGAAATAACAAAAGTCTTTGTATATACCATGTGTCATACCCCAAAGAAGAAGTTGCATGAATGAAAAAAAATCAAACAAACACATTTAATTTTCGAAAGTAGAAACGACAGTAGATAAAAATATATACCTTCTCAAAATTGACATGTAGATACTAATATACACAGGGATGACACAAGCTAAAGAAACCAGGAAATGAGATAAATACCAACAAGAGAGGTCTTTGTTTATACCGTGGGTCATCGAGAGGAACCAATAAATAAAGAAAATACCTAATGGTCCAACAATATAAACAACAAAGGCGTGTTGTAGGTACTAATATACTCAGGGACAATAAGAGAGATCCTTGTGTATACTGTGGTCAAAATACTAACAAGAAAGGTCATTGTATATATCGTGGGTCGTCGAGAAGAACCAGTAAATAAAAGAAAATACCTAATGGTACAACAAGCACGTATACGATATAACTGAAAGAGTCTAGATTAAGAAAATGGAAGCAATTTTGGATCTTGAACGCTCTAAGTTGATCAATTTTGTAAAATAAAATGCATGCTCAAGGATGGAAAAACAGAGAGATAGAAAACTCAACTTTGAAGATCAAATTCTCTTCACCCGGTGGATGGTTTTCAACACGAACACTTCGTGGACAACCATTAGAGTCTTCCCTACTATCCTCAGGCCTTAGAACGGATTGTGGGATCCTAGGTTGAGAGAATTTGGAAGAAAAGACCTCAAAGGTCACTAATTCAGGAATATTGAATTTTCTGTAAATATTCTCTCAACATCCCTCAAATCTGAAGGGAATCGAAGTCCCCGCAGCGGAAGCGATTGCGACTCGCGCGCTCTTGATTTAGTTACAATGGAAATTTCAAGAATATAAAACATGGATTAAGCATAAAATAAGAGTTTGGACAGCAAGAAGTTACCTTTGAAGAACCTTTCTTCAAGTGCTCCTCTCTCCACGGTCACGATCTCAGCAACAAGAACTCCAATGTGCGAAGACACGACCACCGGATCTTCTTCGTTGTTCTCTAGGTGAGGAGGAAGGTAGGTTCTCTTTAGGAGATGTGAGGTATTTTGAGAGAGATGTGTGTTTTTGGAACTCTTCCAACAACACAACAAGGAGGCTAGTGATTCTATGAAAAACCCTTAACGTAGTTGCATCTCATGCAACTATATATATAGAGAATTGGGATGGAAATGACCATCCTACCCCTTCGTTAATCTCTCTTTAGTATATAGTCTAATTCACATTAAAACTATATATTATATCAATTATATCATATATAATTGATATAACTCCTCATGTATGAAATTGAATACTTCAATTTCACTCCTAACTTTATACCCTCTATATTACCATGTTGAGCCAACGAAGGGATCTAATGGACCTACAGATCATGAGCTCCAATGATGTGAAATTATCTGATCAAACTCTTTGATCCAGTTAATCAATATTCATTAACTACAAGTCACTCCACTATAGACTTGTAGCTGCACTCTCCTCACTGTAGATATTATTGTGTCCACTGATATAGTCATTGCCCATGAGTCGACCCTTCACAGGTTGTTCTAATCACAGCTGGATCAAATTATCGTTTTACCCATGTGATTGCCTCTTTGCTCCTTAAGCACCACTGATCCTCTAATGAACAACAAGTCTAAGGTCCTACCTTAGACTCATACCCTCGTAGAGGGTGGGGCCCCGTTGTTCAAGACCTGGAGTCAGTTCTTAAGGGAACAACCTATCTAATTCCTCAGTAGAGGAATGAGTGAATTCCATCTTGCACAGTTAAATTCCCAACTACCTACGAGATTCTGTCCCTGAGAAGGTCGGCTTATTAAGTTCCCATACTAGTCTAAGGACAAATCCCTATAAGCAGGAGTTCTTAACTTGCTCAGGATTCAGGTCGAGTCACTAATGACCATCTACAAATTACTAGTCTTATCTTGTTAACGGTGTTATACTGGTAAGACTAATAATTTGCGATCCAGTCTTGTATGAACTCTTCATACAGGATGTCCCCACTCGCATGTCAACTACATGAATGAGTTGGATTACCTCATTTGTACTAATTACAAAGTGGGTCGCATCCATGGTGTACCAGAATGAGGTTTCCAACCTTATTCTTATACCATAGACTATTTAGGTTATAATCTTGAATTCAACCCAATTAGTGTCCACTACACTGATTTCAAGATAAGCGTTATAACCTTGGAGCTTAGTTTATTGGATTTATAAAAGCAAGACTGTAATCTTATCAAAACAATTAACACTTTATTTAATTGATCAAGATTACACAAGTTTAGGGCATAAATCCCAACAATCTCCCACTTGACCTAAAGCTTGTGGAGTACTAAACATTACATTAATGTAAATACAATAAACTAGGGCATTTAAACCCTTTGTACAAAAATACTCCCACTTGCCCTAGTTGGGAAGACTTGTAAACCTAGACCTTCTAGGTGACTCTCAAATACTTTAGCCGTGAGAGCCTTTTTGTAAAAGGATCAACAATGTTGTGCTCGAGGCTATCTTCGTGACAATCACGTCTCCTCTGTGCTCGATCTCTCGGATGAGATGATACTTCCACTCTATGTGCCTTCCCCTCTTGTGACTTGGGGTTCCTCGACTTTGTTGCCACCGCACTGCTCAAGTATCGCAAAGCATTGTGACGGGCAAAGTCATATTTGGAAGAACTTCCAAATTTTGCATAAATTTCCTTAACCAAACGGCCTCCTTAGCTGCTACATATTCGACCTCCATGGTGGAATCAGCGATGCTTCCTTGCTTGACGCTTCGCCATACTACAACTCCTCCGTTAAGAGTGAAAACTGACCCTGATGTAGATTTTCGATAATCTTTATCAGTCTGAAAGTCAGAATCCGTGTATCTTGTAAGGATGAAATCCTTAGCCCCATACACAAGCATGTAGTTCCTTGTTCTCCGAAGATACTTAAGGATCGTTTTAACCGCTGTCCTGTTCAAGTCTGGATTGGATTGATACCTCACCGACCATCCCAATCGCAAAAATGTATGTCGGGCCTAGTACACAACATGGCGTACATCGGGCTCCCAACAAATGATGCGTAAGAATCCGCCTCATATCCTCAACTCCTTGAGGTGTCTTAGACACTGCTTCCTTAGACAAATGGATTCCATGTCTAAAAGGCAACAAGCCCTTTTTGGAATCTTGCATCTTAAACCTTGACAACACTTTGTCTATGTATGATGCTTGAGACAAGGCTAGTGTTCTTTTCTTGCGGTTCCGAAAAATCTGGATCCCAAGAACAAACTGCGCATCACCCAAATTTTTCATTTGGAATTGCGTAGTTAGCCATTCCTTGATGTCAGTAAGATAACCTACATCATTCCCAATGAGTAGGATATCATCCACATAGAGAATTAGGAAAGCGACAGAACTATTGATGATTTTCTTGTAGACACAAGGTTCATCATCATTCTGGTCAAAACCATAAGATCTGATAGCCTCATCAAATCTTATATTCCAGGACCTAGAGGCTTGTTTCAGTCCATAAATTGACCTTTTAAGCCTGCAAACCTTTTGCTCTTGTCCTGGTTCAATGAACCCTTTGGGTTGGTCCATGTAGATGGTTTCCTCAAGATTGTCATTCAAAAAGGCTATCTTGACATCCATTTGCCATACCTCATAGTCATAATATGCGGCAACGACAAGAAGGATACGGATAGATTTTACCATAGCAATAGGTGAAAAGGTTTCCTCAAAGTCAACCCCTTCAACCTGGGTATAACCCTTTTGCTACTAGTCTAGCTTTAAAGGTTTGCATCTTCCCATCTACACCATGTTTTCTCTTGTACATCCACTTACAACCTATAGGTTTTACCCCATCAGGCTTATCTACAAGATCCCAAACAGAATTGAAGTGCATAGACTCCATTTCTTGGTCCATGGCTATGACCCATTTGTCTTTGTCAATGTCAACTATTGCTTGATTATAAGTCAATGGATCCTCACAGTTGTCATCTGGTATAACAACTTGGGTTTTAGCTAAACCCATGTAACGGTCAGGCTGTATCACAACCCTCCCACTACGTCGAGGCATACTCAACTCTTGAGATGGACCCTCTTAACTAGACAAACTAGTATCAACAACTCTTGTTGACGTACTAGTGTTCTTATTAGCAACCTTTGCTATTGTTCCGTCTAACTCACTCAACACTACCTTAATTTTTGGTTTGTGGCCCCTTATGTGGTCCTCCTCCAAGAAAATGGCATTTGCCGACACAAAAACCTTATTTTCCTTAGGTCATAGAATAAACCACCTCTTGTTTCTTTTGGGTATCCAACGAATAGGCACAACTTTGAACGTGAATCCAACTACTTTGGATTTGTCACAAGCACATGTGCTGGACAACCCCATATTCTGAAGTGACATAAACTACCTTTACGTCATTTCCAGAGTTCAAAAGGTCTTTCAGAAACACTTTTGGAGGGCGCACTATTCAATATGTATACTGCAGTCTCCACTGCATAACCCCAAAAAGAACTAGGGAGATGAGCATAACTCATCATTGATCGAACCATGTCCAACAAGGTTCTATTTCTCCTTTCCGATTGACCGTTTTGCTGTGGTGTGTCGGGAGCTGAGAGTTGGGATGTAATTCCATGTTCTATCATATAGTTCTGGAATTTTAAATCCATGTACTCTTCACCTCGATCCGATCGAAGTGTTTTAACTCTTTTACCTAATTGATTTTCAACCTCAGCCTTGAATTCCTTGAACTTTTCAAGTGCTTCAGACTTGTGGTGCATTAGGTAAATATGCCCATATCTAGAATAATCATCTATAAAAGAGATGAAATATTCATATCCTCCCTGGCTTTAACATTCATCTCCACCACAAAGGTCCGAATGTATAAGCTCTAGAGAGATCTTTGGCTCTATAACCTTTTCCACTAAAAGGTCTTTTAGTCATTTTGCCTTCTAGGCAGGATTCACATACTGACAAGGAAGTTTCTTCTAACTCGTTTAGAAGTCCATTCTTTACCAATCACTCAATCATATTGAGATTAATGTGACCCAATCTTAGATGCCAAAGATGAGCATTTTCTTTAGGAGAAATTTTACGTTTCTTAGTTTGTGCGTTTGCAGTTTTAAATAATTCAGTGTTCAAAACAATTTTGACTGAATTAGGCCTTAAAACATACAATCCATTTTCTAATGTAGCTGAACATATTTCTAAATCTTTCTTTAAAATAAACACTTTATTCATAGAAAAGGAAACATAAATACATTGTTCAATGAGGCAAGAAATGGAAATAAGGTTTCTAGTTAACCCTGGTATCACTAATATATTGTCCAACAATACATATTTCTTGCCAAAATAAAGCTTCATTGTGCCTTCATCACATAAATTGAGACGACCTCTCCATTTCCAACACGGGCGTTATCTCTCCTCTTCAGTAGTCTTTGCGAGAGAATCAATTCCTGAAAAAGAAGAACAAACATGATTAGTGGCGCTTTGAATCAAGTATCCAAGCTGCTTTATCAATATCCACTAAACAAGCTTCTAGGCAAAGTAAATCATATTTACCTTCCTTCTTCTTTTCTCGCAATGTACTTCGAACAGCCCGCTTCCAATGCCCGCCTTCGTTGCGGTGGAAACACTTTCCTTTAATCAAGAACGTCTTTGACTTTCTTGCCCTTTCACGGCGCGCAACTGTCACCTTGTTTCCTTTACCAACCTTCTTCATGTTCTTTCTTCTTACCTCTCGGTTAGAAGAAGATGAAGCTTCTTGTTTTTGTCCTGCAGGTCGAACCTTTCGATAACTCCTACGGCAACATTTGCCTCACCTTTCGATCCCGAATTTTCATCAAAGATTGAAGGGTCCGGAGTTCATTCGTATGCGCAGTAAGATTAAAAGTAAGCTTGTTCATAACAACATTACTTCTAAACCGCAGAAACTATCTAGAAGGGTTTCGAATGAAGTCGACTTTGCTCGACTCATCGATGGAAGCACCATTCGACTCCACGATGTTAAAGTGTACCATCATATCCGTGACATGATCCCAGCAGATGTACCTCTAGCATCCTCGAGTTTGAATATGTACTTTAGGGCATTATGTCGGGCTTGTGTGGACGTGTCCCAAACATACCCTCGCATGTAATCCATGATTTCCTTGGCGGTAATCATGCCCTCATGCTTCTTGGCTAATATGTCAGACATACTTGCCAGCATGTAGACCTTGGCCTTATCATTGGCCTTGATCCATCGATCATATGCATCACGAACATTTCGTGACGCATTCGAGCCTGGCACCTGAGGACACTCCTCAGTTAGCACAAACTTCAGATCATCCACTACCAAAATAGTGTTGAGTTTGTTTTTCCATGTCATCATATTCTCTCCGGTTAACTTTTTCCGCACCCAATAAGGAAATTATAGAGCTAGACATTTTTGCTGAAAATTTACAAACAAACTTGTATGAGTTTCTTGCTATAACTCTAATCCAATCATGTTTTAGCTAATTATCAAATGATTCCTAGGCCATTTATAATTTGCAATGATACTCCAAAGGTTTAGAATGTATGACACCGAAGGGTAATAAAAAACACTCCTCCTCTGGATTAAGACATTCTTGACCAAAACCTAAAACCAGAATAACTCTTATTCCTATAGGTTTTAGTTACCATTTTTCGGTCTGGATACATACACAACTTTTGTACCCTGTGAGTGTAACCCTTTGTCTTTAGATCCCAGAGTCTCGATCCAATAAAATTCGCCAAAGGGAGGACTAGATTGGAAAATAGTTTAAGGAAATCTTTATCCCTTTCGGGTGTCTACTGTGTTAGATCCCCTATGATCAAGCCCTCCGAAGGGATTGTCTGGTCCAGGCCAAACTAGCAGGCTGACCATAGTGGTCTAACGGTGTAAACCAACAAAAGAGACTGTAGGTTTTGTTTTCACTAAACCTGCTCCCACTCACTATAAGTACACTCTCCATTCACCTCGATATTGACTCATACAAACACCATCCGAAGGGGGACACTCTCGTTTGCGCCACGAGGCCAAGTATGAGTCTCACGGTGTGAACTTCCCGGAGATAGCGTAGGTGGAAAAATATGTATCTCATACACTTTTTCCTCCCACTAAATACTTTAAGTCTATAGGAATCTTTCTTAGGCTAAAACCCGGATAATGGTTTTACCTAACTTTATCAACATAACTCTTATATTGATAATCAATATAACTCTTATATTGATTTTATCCTAAGTTTGTCAATATAACTCCTTATATTAAACCTAGGATTTCTAGTTTATTAACCCCTTAATAAACTCAATGACGCCATCAGAATTTATAAGACCCTCTCGATTAAATTTCACTCCCGTGTTAGTTCCCGTAGGGGTGTTCCGTTTCACACTTAAATACCCCAACCTAGACAGAACTTTCCTTAGACAGAGTTCCTCTTTTAATCATAGCTTATAAATTACTTGGTTCCTAATTCTAATCTAATTAGAACTAGATAACCTAAGGTCTATTATTTCCAAGTTCTAAACACTTTAAAGCTAATAATTAACCTTAGGTGACATGCATACTATGTTATAGTGCTTGATCATTCATCACATGAATAATAAAACATTCATAGCATATTCATCTCATGAAATATAATGCATGTCAATGCTGTCAAAAAATTAATATAACAACCTTATATTAATTAATCATACAAACTATATAATATAACTCCTTATATTATAAATGATGCATGAAAATGCTTAACCTAAGGTGGGATTTCTAAAATAAAAGCATACACTATGCATGACAATAATTACACAACAATTGCATAATTAAAATATCAAAAATTAGACCGATTTTGGCACCCTAGAAATAATTTTAATTAATATAATCTAATTATATTAATTAAAATTAAAATTATTAAATAAATTAAAATAAAACGTTTTTATAATTAATATAAATAATAAAATTTCAGTTTTCTGCCGTTGCTCCTCGCGTGAAATGGCTTCGGCGTTGCAACGTTGATAGCAGCGTTGCAATGCTGCTTTTGTCATTTTCTGCCGAGCGTTGCGCAACGCCACAGCGTTGCAACGCTGAGGGTAGCGTTGCAACGCTGTCGTCTTCTCCAGCCGCGCGCTTGTCGCAGTAGCGTTGCAACGCCATTCACAAAACAACCATAGGAATCTCCATTCCTTGCTCGTTTTCGCTCCGATCTTCTCAGCAACCGCTTTGCCTCAATCGACACAGACTTACAGACTCGATTTACAATTAAATTGGCCCAAAACACCGGGCCTTTACATTGAACATTTCAATGAAAAATTGTAAATCTAAGTGCCAAAATCGAAAACATCTAATTTCGCAAAACCGTTCATACATCACATGCAAAAACAATAAATCTCACCTTGTTCTTGAAAAATCCAGAACATAAATCAAGAACGCAATTGGGCTCTGATACCAATTGAAGGAATCAAGTCCCCACAATGAGCGAGCGATTGCGAATCGCGCTCTTGATTTACTTACAATGGAAATTTCAAGAATGTAAAACATGGATTAAGCATAAAATAAGAGTTTGGACAGCAAGAAGTTACCTTTGAAGAACCTTTCTTCAAGTGCTCCTCTCTCCACGGTCACAATCTCAGCAACAAGAACTCCAACGTGTGAAGACGCGACCACCGGATCTTCTCCGTTGTTCTCTAGGTGAGGGAGGAAGGTGGGTTCCCTTTAGGAGATGTGAGGTATTTTGAGAGAGATGTGTGTTTTTGGAACTCTTCCAACAACACAACAAGGAGGCTAGTGATTCTATGAAAAATCCTTAATGTAGTTGCATCTCATGCAACCATATATATAGAGAATTGAGATGGAAATGACCATCCTACCCCTTCTTTAATCTCTCTTTAGTATATAGTCTAATTCACATTAAAACTATATATTATATCAATTATATCATATATAATTGATATAACTCCTCATGTATCAAATTGAACACTTCAATTTCACTCCTAACTTTGTACTCTCTATATTACCATGTTGAACCAACGGAGGGATCTAATGGACCTACAGATCATGAGCTCCAATGATGTGAAATTAACTGATCAAACTCTTTGATCCAGTTAATAAATATTCATTAACTACAAGTCACACCACTATAGACTTGTAGCTGCACTCTTCTCACTGTAGATATTATTGTGTCCACTGATATAGTCATTGCTCATGAGTCGACCCTTCACAATCACAGCTGGGTCAAATTATCGTTTTACCCATGTGATTGCCTCTTTGTTCCTTAAGCACCACTGATCCTCTAATGAACAACAAGTCTAAGGTCCTACCTTAGACTCATACCCTCGTAGAGGGTGGGGCCCCGTTGTTCAAGACACCGAGTCGATTCTTGAGGGAACAACCTATCTAATTCCTCAAGAGAAGAATGAGTGAATTCCATCTTGCACGCTTAGGTTCCCAACTACCTACGAGGTTCTCGTCACGACAAGGTAGGCTTATTGAGCCTGCCATGTGCCACTCTCACCCATACTAGTCTAAGGACAAACCCTTATAAGTAGGAGTTCTTAACTTGCTCAGGATTCAGGTCGAGTCACTAATGACCATCTATAAATTACTAGTCTTATCTTGTTAACGGTGTTACACTGGTTAGACTAATAATTTGCAATCCAGTATTGTATGAACTCTTCATACAGGATGCCCCCACTCGCATATCAACTACATGAATGAGTTGGACTACCTCATTTGTACTAATTCCAAAGTGGGCCGCATCCATGGTGTTACCAGAATGAGGTTTCCAACCTTATTCTTATACCATAGACTATTTAGGTTATAATCTTGAATTCGGCCCAATTAGTGTGCACTACACTGATTTCAAGATAAGCGTTATAACCTTGGAGCTTAGTTTATTGGATTTATAAAAGCAAGACTGTAATCTTATCAAAACAAATAACACTTTATTTAATTGATCAAGATTACACAAGTTTAGGGCATAAATCCCAACAAAATCACCATTATATAAAGCTTCAATAAACATCAATGGAGTGACAACTCAAGGGTGATGAGGATGCTTTGAGATGGAGGTGACCAATTTTGGTGACTTTTGAAGATGAGAGGGATTGGGCAAGTTGCACTTTGGATTTTATTGAAAATCCATTAAAATCCACTAATTTTTATTTAATTTTAATTTAAAAATCAATATTAAATTAATTTTTAATTAAAATTAATTTAATTAATTAAATTATTAAATATTAATTAAATTAATTAATTTTTAATTTAATTTAATATCAAATATTAAATTAAATAAATTTCCAATCCCGATCAATTTTCCGAACATGAATCTTTATTCATGCTATAAACCGATCCAATATTTAAATCATATTTAAATATATACACCTCCTTTTAATCATAGTTTAATTCATAATTAAGCTATGATTCGTTAAATATATCACATATAATTAACGCTTTCTCCCAAACTCGAATTTGAACAATTCAAATTCTTTTCTCTCAAAATGTTACAAGGCTTAGTCTGAGCTAGTAAGGAGGACCTAATGGACCTACAGATCATGAGCTCCAATGATACGTGATTAACCGACCAAACTCTTTAGCCTAGCTAATCAACATTCGTTAACCACCAGGACACTCCACTAAAGCCCAGTGGTTGCACTCTCCTCACTGTTGATATATTTCTGTCCACTCAGTATAATCATGATTAGTAAGTCGATCCTTCACAGGTCGTTCGTAATTACAGCTGGGTCAAAATTACCATTTTACCCCTGTAATTACCTCTTGTTCCTTAAGTCCCACAGATCCTCTAATGAACAATTGGTTTGTGGTCCAACCAGCAAACCGAATCCCTCTTGGGCCAATGAGAGGGGTGGGCCATTTGTTCAAGACCCGGAGTCAGCACTTAAAGGAACAACCTCTCTACTAATCCCTTAAGCGGGTAGGAGTGAATTCCATCTTGCAGAACTATGTTCCCAACTATCTACCCGATTTTATCCCTGAAATTGGAGGCTTATTGAGTCGGCAATATCGAGCCACTCTCACCCATGCAAATCTAAGGATAATCCGAATAAACAGGAGTCCATAGAACGCTCAGGATTAAGATCGAGTTACCTAGGTCATCGTATGAATATAGTCAGTTAAAAGAGTAAACGGAGTTAAAAAGTTTAAGTGACTATTTCGCGGTCCAGTCTTATGCAAATTCATTGCATAGGGCGCCCCCACTCACATGTCTCCACATGAACGATTTAGGATCACATCGTTTGTGCTCTACAAAGTGGGTTGTGTCCATAGTGTCCCCAGGATAAGGTACCCAACCCTATCCTTATACTATAGACTATTCTGGCTATAACTTGAACTTGATCCACTTTTATGTCACACATAAAGTTCAAGTATTCATCCTATAGCCAAGGGTTCTTTATTGAATTAAGGTTACACAATACACAATTCACTTTATTCAATAACACCTTTACTGAATAAATCTCAATAACAACTTTATTGCAAAATAGAATATACATTCAGTTTACAAAACCACGAGTTTTAGGACATAAAACCCAACAAACTCCCACTTGGACTAAAACGTCTGTGGGGTAAAATATGTTGAGTAAAGAAAATATGCCCTACTGTACAACCCGTAGTCCTAGACTCTCTAGGTGCCCTCAAACACTTTAGTCGTGAGGGGCTTTGTAAACGGATCAACAATGTTGTGCACCGAAGCGATCTGCGTGACGATCACGTCTCCTCGTTGCACAATTCTTTATGTCAGTTAGGTATCCTACATCATTCCCAATGAGTAGGATATCATCCACATAAAGCACTAAGAAAGCTACTTTGTCGCTGATGATCCTCTTGTAAACGCAAGGCTCATCAACGTTTTAGTCAAAGCCATAAGACTTGATCGCAGTATCAAATCTTATATTCCAAGATCTGGATGCTTGTTTCAACCCATAAGTGGATCGATTGAGCTTGCAAACTTTTTGCTCCTGACCTTGGGTTATGAACCCTTCGGGATGAGACATATAGATGCTCTCGTCAAGATTACCATTCAAAAAGGCAGTCTTGACGTCCATTTGCGAAATTTCATAATCATAAAAAGCGACTATGGACAAGAGTATCCTTATAGATTTCAGCATAGCAACAGGGGAAAAAGTTTCTTCATAATCAACTCCTCCCCTTTGGGTAAAACCCTTTGCTACAAGTCTAGCCTTAAAGGTCTGTACCTTTCCGACTGCATCTCTCTTTTTCTTATAGATCCATTTACACCCTATGGGTCTAACCCCTTCAGGTTGGTCTACAAGTTTCTATACTGAATTGAAGTCCATTGACTCCATTTCAAGGTCCATGGCTTTGATCCATTGGTCCTTGTCTACGTCATTCATTGCCTGTTTATAAGACAATGGATCTTCTACACCGTCATCAGGTATGACGACTTGAGTTTCAGCTAAACCCAAGTAGCGGTCAGGTTGGGAAACAACCCTCCCACTGCGTCGAGGCATTCCTAACGATTGAGAAGGACGAGACTGACTTGAGGTATTGGCTTCTCCATCAACTCTTGATGAAGGTTCTGCTTGATCAACAACTCTTGTTGGTTCATCTGTAGCTTCATTTAACACTAATTTATTACGCGGTTTATGGTTCCTCATGTGATCTTCCTCCAAGAATGTGGCGTTTGTCGATACAATCACCTTGTTTTCTTGTGGGTAGTAGAAAAGACCACCTCTCGTTTCTTTGGGATAGCCAATAAATTGGCATAATCTTGAACGAGGTTCCAGTTTCTTTGGGTTTGTCACTAGCACGTGTGCCGGACAACCCCAAATCCTGAAGTGTTGTAAACTAGGTTTACGACCCTTCTACTATTCTAAAGGTGTTTCTGAAATACTATTTGATGGAACAGTGTTCAAGATTTGTACTGCAGTCTCCACTGCATATCCCCAAAACGAGGCAGGCAATTGAGCATAGCTCATCATAGAACGAACCATGTCCAACAAGGTTCTATTTCTCCTTTCTAACACACCATTTTGTTGTGGTGTATTAGGTGCTGAGAGATTTAATTCCTGTTCTATCAAATAGTCATGGAATCTCAAATCCATATACTCTCCACCTCGATCGGATCGAATTATTTTAATGGTTTTCCCTAATGCATTGTCCACTTTAACCTTATACTCTTTGAACTTTTCAAGAACTTCAGACTTATGATGCATTAGGTATAAATAACCATACCTCGAATAATCATCTATGAAAGAGATGAAATATTCGTACCCTGCTCGAGATTTAACATTCACCGGACCACAAAGATCCGAATGTATAAGTTCTAAGAGCTCTATCGCTCTGTAACCTTTTCCAGCAAAAGGTCGCTTGGTCATTTTACCTTTCAAGTATGATTCGCAAGGAGGTAAAGAATCATCTTCTAACTTGTTTAGAAATCCATTCTTAGAGAGTCTCTCAATCCGTTTGAGATTTAATATGACCAAGTCTAAGATGCCATAGATAGGTATTATTTTGAGAAACTGTTTGCCTTTTATTTTGAGTATTAGCAGTTTAAAACATCTCATGATTTAAAATTGCTTTAGTTTGATTTGGTTTAAGTACATACAAGCCGTTTTCTAATTTAGCAGAACAAACATTGACATCCTTTTTTGAAATGAACACTTCATTAAAAGAAAAGGAAATACAATATCCAAGTTCCATTAAACAAGAGATAGAAATTAAGTTCCTTTTAATCTTAGGAACTATATACAGATTTTTTAATAAAATAAATCTATCTCTGAAAAACAACTTGGCATCTCCCACTACACGAGCTGAGGCGACATCTCCTGTTCCGACCCTAAGCGTCATCTCACCCTCTTCGAGCTCCTTGAAGGAACTAGTTTGCTGAAACGAAGAGGAAACGTGATTAGTAGCTCCTGAATCAAGTATCTAGGTAAAATCATCATTTTCCACTAAGCAAGTTTCAAGAACAAGTCAATCTAATTTACCTTTTTTCTCTTTGAGCTCAGCAAGGTATTTTGGGCAGTTTTGCTTCCAGTGCCCATCCACGTTGCAGTGGAAACATTTTCCTTTGTCTGCAACCTTGGCCTTTCCCTTGCCTTTATCAGCAACAGGTGCCTTCCCTTTCCCTCATATCTTCTTCTTTTGGGTCTTCTTAAGTCTAGAAGATGAACCGCAGGACTTAGTCCCAGAGGATGAACCCTTTTGGAACCTTCTAGAATGAGAAAACAGATTTGCCTCTCCATCAGCCTGTCCCTTATTCTTCATAAGAGACTAGAAAATTTGTAGTTCATTAAGGAGAGTAGTCAGGTTATACTCTATCTTGTTTATCAACGCATTGTCTTGCGAATTGCGAGGAAACTCTTCTAAGAGATTCCGGGATGAACGAGACTGACTTTGCTCGTCAATGACTGCTCCGTTCATCTCAGCCACGTTGAAGTGGACCATCAGATCGAGAACGTGTTCTCTCACCGATGACCCCTCCTTCATACGGGAGTTACAAACGTATTTGAGGGATTTATGCCGAAGCTGTCCAGACGGTTGTCCAAACATATCCTGCAACGAACTCATGATCTCAAGAGCTGAGACCATTCCCTCGTGCTTTTTGGCTAGAACTTCAGAAACACTAGCCAAAATGTAGACCTTGGACTTATCATTGGCCTTGATTCGATGATCGTGACGCCTCCTTATGCATTGAGGAGTGTTTGGCGAGGGACACGAAGACATTCCTCAGTCAGTACAAACCGAAGGTCGTCAACAACAAGAATCGTATTCAAGTTAGACTTCCACATAGTAAAGTTCTCACCAGTTAAACGATCGCTTTTTAATAAGGCTATAATCAAGGATGACATTCTGAAAATCCAAAATAGTTCTAATTAGTTATGCCTTTAACCTATTATAAACCAATCAAATTTAGAAAAATTATTAAAGAACCCTAGTGTTTAAATTAAACCCAGTGTTTAAATTAAACCTTTAATTTTGCAACGATACTTCAAGGGTTTAGAACAAAAGCCTCCGTCGGGTGGTCAGTCATTCCTCCCCTGAATTAAGACTTTCTCAGTCAATTCCCACTACCAGAACATCTCATGTCCCAATGGTCCTTAGCTACCGTTTGTTTGGTCAATGACTCGTTAACTAGCTTAAATCATCCCGTAAATGTGACCCTACCATTTTCAGATCTAATAGGTCCGAGCAAATAACCTACTATTAAGAAGGACAACTGTTACCAAATTACCTAAGAGACCCTATCCATTTCGGGAGTTCGCGGTGTTCTGATCCCTATTGTCAGGCCCTCCGTAGGGTTTGGCTGTTCCAAGACAACCTAGCAGGCGTACTATAGAAATCTCACGGTGCAACCTAATCGAGGAGACCGTAGGATACGTTGACACGCATCCTCCTCCCATTTACTATGGATACTTCCCTCATTCACTGTGGTATTGAACCATGCGAACACTTACCGTAGGGGGACGCCCTATTGACGCCACGTAGCCGAGCATGGAACTCACGGTGTGAACTCTTGAGGACGTAAGAGTAAATTTGATGCGAACATCTCGTTTTCTCCCACTGAAGCTCTTAAAATTAGGGTATAGGTTTAACTTAGTCGAATTCTGGCTAAAAGAATCTATATAAGTCTATTCCTATTATAACTATTATAACTAGGTCTTTTAACCTTATGTCTAGGTGAATAAACAATTTAATTACCTAGATATAAAATAGAACTAAGGTTAATTCAACTCAAGCTCTGGGTCAGTTCCCAGGTAGGAGGTGTTTCGTTAACCGTCAGCTTAAGTATCCCCAACCTTAGACAGAACTTCACCAGTAGAGTTCCCTTATAACCAAAGTTCTAATGTCCTACTATATTTTAAACAATTTAAAACTTATTTAATTTTACCCAAGTTCCTATGTTTTCATGCAATTCTTTGTTATAGGTTATGGTTTCTAAAACCCCTTAATTTATAACTTTTATAAATTTAATAATTAACCTATGACAAGGAACTATATTATAAAACCAATATTGGAATTATAAAAAATATTCAACTAATTGAATAACTAAAATTACTTAAATAAAATAACATTTATTTTAAACTAAGTAATTTCATGCTCCATGCAATTTATTTTCCATATAATCTAATTATAACATTTATAATTAATTACTCATGAAAAATAAATTAATAATGCATTCCATATTCATATAACAATTATACAAATAAAATGCATGAACATGCTTATCCTAAGGTGGGAAAAATTCTAAATGGCATTCATAAAGAAAAATAGTTGTAAAACAAGAAAAATTTGGCCCCTAAAGTGCAAAAATAATAAAATTACACTAATTTTATTAAAAAAACGGTCCAAAACTCCTTGAACCGGGCTCAAACTGCTCGAAGCATCAACGTGGAAACAACTTCTCCTTAACGACTCATAACTCAATTACAGACTCGATTATGCACATAATTGCCCAAAAACACAGGGGCCTTGACATATAATTTGATCAAATCAAAGTAAACAAACTATGGCAAGAATTTTCTAAACTAGTTTTACAGCAAACCAAATGCAAATCACACCTAACCAATGCAAATTTGTTTCAACCAAAGCCAAACAAGCAGGCTCTGATACCAATTGATAGAGATCTGATCTCCTTGAGCAGCGAAAACGTGATAGAAATCGTAATTTTGCTAGTTTGTTTTGGTTAAAAATCGAATACCCATACATTGGTAAAAATACTGAATAAGCATACAAAAATCCTAATCTAATTAGGCATGGAGTAGACATGCAAACATACTTTAGGAATAAAATAAACTAAAAGAGGATTAAAAATACCTTTATAGTTTCTATTGAGCAACTCCTTGCCAATCGTACTGCAACATAGCAACACAGGAACTTCTCTGTTTTCTCTAGCAAAACACTACCAATAAGAAAACCTCTTAAGGCTCTGAGTTCCACTTAGATCTTCCTTAGTTGGGAAGGATCCAACAATTGGAGAATCTAGGGAATTTTGAGAGAGAATAGTTTTCTGTTGAGAGCTCAATTAGAGAGCGATCGATTAATTAATTATCCTATTCTCACCGGGAGAAGACGAACACTACAGAGGGCAACTCCCCACTCCCTATCGATTAGGGAGTTGGGAGACATGGGAAACGTGTCTTCTTGACACGTTCCCTTTTTTTATTTAATATTAATAATTAATCATATTAATTATTAATTAAATTAAATATCATATATTTAATTTAGATTAAATCACATTTAATGAATTTTCCCTCTAGCTTATAGTTTTGATGTACATCTAATGCACATTAAATTTTAACCTATAGTTTTTCAAATATGAGTCAAATTCACATTTAAAATAATATTTGAACTCTTTGAAATGTTTAATTCTCTCATATAATTTAATATGAATCATATTCACATTAAATTTATAATATATAGATCCAAAACTATATATTATATCGTATCTATATACATTAAATTTATTCCCTAATGAATTTGAATATTTCAAATTCAAACGATCTAAGAATCCTTTACGAGCTAGAAGGTGGACCTAATGGACCTACAAATCAGAAGCTCCAACGATACGAGATTACTCGGTTAATCTCATTAACCTCCTAATCAACATTCGTTAACTACGGGAACACTCCACTAAAGTCCCGCAGCTGCACTATTCTCACTACAAATATATTTCTGTGTCCACGGATATTGACCAATAACAGCATGTCAATCCTTCACGAATGTTCGTAACATCAGTTGCGTCAAATTACCGTTTTACCCCTGGGTTACATCTTGTACCTTAAGTACTAGTGCTCCTCTAATGAACAATTTGTTTGTAGTCCTACCAACAAACAGAGTCCCTCTCGGACCAATGAGAGGGTCGAGCTCTTTGTTGAAGTCCCGGAGACACCACTTAAGGGAACATTTCTCTACTTACCCTAGTAGGCGGGAAGGAGTGAATTCCATCTTGCTAAGTTAAGTTCCCAACCACTCACTCGGTCTTGTCTCCAAGAAGGTAGGGATAATGAGTCGACGAATCTGGCCACTCTCACTCATACTAGTCAAAGGACAATCCCTCGCAAACTGGAGTTCGTAACCGGCTTAGGATTGAGATCAAGTTGGGGGTCATCCTAGTGAAATAGAAACTTAGCTAGTCAACGGAGTTACATCTAGTGGTTACTATTTCGCGGTCCGGTCTTATGTAATCTCATTACATAGGATATCCCCACTCACATGTCATCTACATGAACACGTTAGGATCACAGTGTTTGTATCATATATAAAGGTGACCACAACCATAGTTTTACCAGGGTAAGGTACCCAAACCTTATCCCCTAACTCTAAACCCTTTAGCTAGGCTGTATCTCGAACCGAGATCCTTTATATGTACACTACATTCAGTTAACGATATATTTTACAGCCTTGGATGTTTAGTTTATTGGATTTAGTGTTAAAACAAAGGCAATATAGCAAATAACGAACAATAACTCTTTATTGAAATAATAACACTTTATTACATTAATTAGAACATAATTACAAACTACGAGTTTTAGGGCACAAACCCCAACAAAACCTTGTATTCTCGCAATTACAAACTTAAATCCAATAAACTAAACTGTAGGGTCACATTTAGGAGATTTTAAACCATGTAGTTGACACATAACTAGGATCGAGTTTAAGTAGATGACCCGAATGGTCTATAGTACATGGATAAGGTTGGAAACCTCATCCTGGTAACACTATGGATGTGACCCACTTTGTATTTGATACAAGCGAGGCGATCCAGCTCGTTCATGTAGTTGACATGCGGGTGGGGGCATCTTGTGCGATGAGATTGTCAAGACCGAACTGAGAATTACTAGACCACTCTAATAACGTCGTTGATAGATTAGGGCTAATTATTCAATGATTACCATTAGTGACTCAACCTGAATCCTGAGCGAGTTACGAACTCCTTTCTGCGATGGTTTATCCTTAGACTAGTACGAGTGAGAGTGACCACAACTGCTGACTCAATATGCCTACCTTCTTAGGGATGAAACCTCGTAGGGAGCTGGAGACTTAACTTCGCAAGAAGAAATTCACTTGTTCCCGAACTAATGTAACTAGATAGGTTGATTCCTTAAGAACTGTATCCAAGTCTTGAACAACAGGGCCCCTCCCTCTCGCTGGCCCGAGAGGGATATTGTTTATGGTCGGATCATAAACTTGTTGTTGATTAGAGGATCAATGGTGCTTAAGGAGCAAGAAGTAGTGACAAGGGTAATACGGTAAATTGACCTAGTTGTGACTACGAACGATCTGTGAAGGGTTGACTCACGGGAATTGGTTATATCAATGGACACAACTTGTCGTACAGTGAGGAGAGTGCAACTACGAGTCTTTAGTGGAGTGACTCGTAGTTAACGAATGTTGATTAACGAGATCAAAGAGTTTGATTAGTTAATCTCGTATCGTTGAAGCTCATGATCTGTAGGTCCATTAGGTCCCTCGGTGGGCTCAATATGGATATAATGAGGGTATAAAGTTATGGGATGAATTTGAAGTATTCAAATTCAATATAGGAAATTATATCAATTATATTTGATATAATGGATATATAATATAGTCTAATGTGAGTATGATTCATATTAACTATATTATTGCCTAATTATGGAACTAAGGCATAATTAGAGAAAATAATTTGAGAGATATGTGAAGGAAATGAGAATCCCCGCGCAGCGGAAGACGATCGAATCGTCGTGGTATCATTATGCAACATGCTTATTAAAATTGATCTAAATATTAGATCTAGGCTAAACATGCTGAAATTTTACAACAAGAAGAAAAACACTTACTTGTTGTAGACCAATTCAGCAAACTCTCCTTGTTAATCACAAACTCTTCATGCTCCTCGATCTCTACGAACTCTTCCACGATCAGATCCCAAACACTACCAAATGATCTTCTTGGTTGTTCTCTTTTGGAGAAGGGAAGTTGGTGGGAACTTTTGTTTTTGGAAAGAGAGAAGAAATGAGAGAATGGAGAGAGTTCACTTTTGGATTCTTAGGTCAAAATCCAAAAATGAGAACTTAGCTTTTCTTCACTCTCCTTGGCCCACTAAACCCATCTTACAAAGGGTTTATATAGTGGAATGATGAAGTTCACAACTTCACATTATTACCACTTTACCACAACCATATGTTATGTAAATCTTATTTACATAATTATATAATATAAGATATCTCATATCTTATGTTGCAAATCTCATTTGCAATAATTGTGGATTTAATTAAATTGAATCACATTCAATTTATTTTCTCCCTATCAATTTCTCCAATTAGCCTTTAATTCAACAATTAGGCTAATATATAGTTTATTATGAATCTCATTCATATTAAACTATATATTATATCATCTATATGATATAAATATTTTAAAGTGAAATTGAACACTTCAATTTCATTTCAAAACATTAACCCTTCTTTTATCCCAGATTGAGCTAACCAAGGGACCTAATGGACCTACATTGACGGGCTCCAATGATTTGAGGTTAACCAGTCAAACTCTTTTAGTCGGTCAACCAATGTTCATTAGCTACAGTAACACTCCACTAAAGCCTGTAGCTGTACTCCCATCGTTGTAGAATATTACGTGTCCACCGATATAACCAATGCCCATGAGTCGACCCTCACACAGTTGTTCGTGAGACACGGTGGGTCAAATTACCGCTTTACCCTTGTGTCTACATCTTGTTCCTTAAGTCCCCACAGCTCCTCTAATGAACAACATATTGTGATGGTCCAACCATACACAACACTCTTCTCGGGCCAGTGAGAAGGTGGCGCCCGTTGTCCAAGCCCTGGAGACAGCACTTAAGGGAACAACCCCTCTAGATTCCCTATACGCGGGAACGAGTGAATTCCATCTCGCGTAAGTAGGTTCCCGCCTATCTACTTGGTTCTGTCCCCCGAGAAGATAGGCATATTGGGCAAGTAATGGCGATACTACCTCACCCGCATTTTAGTCAAAGGACGGACCCGTGAGACGGAGTCCGTAATACGCTCGTGATTCGTGTCGAGTCACTAATGGTCATCTACGAATTTATTAGTCTTTCATCACAGCGGTGTTATATCGATGAAGTCTAATAATTCACGGTCCCGGCTTGTGTAAATCTCATTGTACAGATGCCCCCACTCGCATGTCAACCACATGAACGAGTCAGATCACCTCGTTTGTATCTAATACAAAGCGAGCCACATCCACAATGTATCCAGGATTAGGTCTCCAACCCCATCCTTATACTATAGACCGTTCGGGTCATTAACTCGAACGTGATCCTCCTTGTGTGTCAACTACACACCGTTCAAGTTCTAGTTCTCTCATATATTCAATGACCCTGGAGCTTAGTTTATTGGAAAGGTTTAAAATATTTCCGAGACACAAAGTGAAGAAATGAATAACTCTTATTAATTTCAAAAACAATATTTTACAACCACGAGATTAGGACAGAAATCCCAACAAACTACCACTTGGACTAAGCTAGTGGAGAAGGTACATTTCTAAAATGTATTTGAGTTACAATAAAAATTACAATAAACTAGGGCATTGAATACCCGTTTACACATCTCCCACTTGCCCTAGTCAGGAAGCTCTCGAATACCTAGACTCTCTAGGTGACCCTCAAACACTTTAGCCGTGAGGGGTTTTGTAAATGGATCACCTACATTGTGCTCGATGCTATCTCAAGCGTGGATCATCACGCGTCTCCGCGGTGCACAATTTCCCGTGACGAGATGATACTTGCGCTCAATGTGTTTACCTCTTTTATGGCTTCGAGGCTCACGTGAGTTGGCTCTCGCACCATCAAGTATCACAGAGCAGCGTGATTGGCAAGTTCATATTTGGAATAACTTCCAAATCCGTCATGAACTTCCTAAGCCAAACAGCTTCCTTTGCAGCTTCACAAGCCGCAACATACTCTGCTTCCATAGTGGAATCAACAATGCATCCCTGTTTGATGCTTCGCCATACTACAACTCCTCCATTCAAGACAAAGGCTGACCCCGAAGTAGATTTCCTAGAATCCTTATCGATCGAAAATCGAAATCCGTATCCCGTAAGGATCAAATCCCCACGACCATACACTGTCGTCGTAGTTCCTCGCTTCTCCTAAGATACTTGAGGATTGTCTTTATGGTCATCCAGGTGATCTAATCTCGATTGGACCGATATCTCACCGACAATTCCTCTTTGCATAATGATGTCGGGCCTAGTACACAACATTGCATACATCAGGCTCCCTACAGCTGAAGCATATTTTATGCGTCTCATATCCTCAACATCTTGAGGAGTCTTAGGACATTGATCCTTAGACAAGTGAACCCCATGCCTAAAAGGCAGCAAGCCCTTCTTGGAGTTTTGCATCTTATATCTGGACAACATCTTGTCAATATAAGACGCCTGAGACAAGGCTAGCATTCTGTTTTTCCGGTTCCAGACTATCTGGATACCGAGAACATACTGAGCTTCTCCCAAATCTTTCATTTAGAATTGTGAAGCTAGCCACTTCTTAACGTCAGTAAGAAATTCTACTTCATTACCAATGAGAAGAATATCGTCCACATACAACACCAAAAATGCGACAGTTTTATCAACGATTTTCTTGTAGACACAAGGCTCGTCGGCATTTTGATCAAAGCCATAGGACTTGATTGCCTCATCAAATCTTATGTTCCAAGACCTCGAAGCTTGTTTCAGTCCATAAATGGACCTATGAAGCCGACAAACCTTTTGCTCTTGGCCTTGGGCAATGAACCCTTTGGGCTGGTCCATGTAGATGGTCTCATCAAGTTTTCCATTCAGAAAGGTTGTCTTGACATCCATCTGCCATACCTCGTAGTCATAATACGCGGCAATGGCCGTAAGGATCCTCGATTGACTTTACCATGGCAACAGTGAAAAGGTCTCCTCATAGTCAACCCTTCAACCTGGTAAAACCCTTTGCCACTAGTCGGGCTTTGAAGGTTTGCACCTTCCCATCTACGCCACGCTTACGCTTGTAGATCCATTTACAACCAATAGGTTTTACCCCATCCGGTGATCCACAAGCTCCCGCACGCAATTGAAGTACATAGACTCCATTTCTTGGTCCATAGCTTTAATCCATTCGTCTTTATCAACATCAGTCATTGCCTGATCATAGGTCAATGGATCCTCATAGTCATCGCCGTGAGCGCGACAACCGAGGTTTCAAATTTAAACCCATATAGCGATCGGTTTGTCTCACATCCCTCCCACTACGTCGAGGCATTCCCAACTCTTGGGAAGGGATTTGACTAGACGTGCTAGGGTCAACAACGCTTGCTGACGTACAAGCCTTATCAACAACTCTTGCTGATGTACTGTCCATTTCATTCAATACAATTTTACTTTGTGGTAAATGATCCCTGATGTGGTCTTCCTCTAGGAAAGTGGCGTTTGTCGACACAAACACCCTATTTTCTCTAGGATCGTAAAACAGACCACCCCTAGTCTCTTTAGGGTAACCTACGAATAGGCACAATTTCGAACGGGGTTCCAACTTTTTCTGGTTTGACACCAACACGTGAGCCGGGCATCCCCAAATCCTAAAATGATGTAAACTGCTTTTACGTCCACTCCAGAGCTCGAAAGGTGTTTCACAAACACTCTTCGAGGAACACTGCTCAAAATGTAAACTGCAGCTTCTCTGCGCTGCACTTCAAAAAGAATCGGGAGACGAGCATAGCTCATCATCGACCGAACAATGTCCAACAAGGTTCTGCTTTCTCCTCTCCGATACACCATTCTCATTGTGGGCATACCAGTCTTTGAGAGTTGGGATGTAATTCCGTGTTCTATCATATAGTCCTGGAATTCAGTGTCCATGTACTCTCCACCTCGATCCGATCGAAGTGTTTTAAGCGATTTACCTAAGAGGTTCTCAACCTCAGTTTTATACTCCTTGAACTTTTCAAGAGTTTCAGACTTCTTATGCATTAGGTAAATGTACCCATATCTGGAGTAATCGTCTATGAAAGACACGAAGTACTCATAACCACCACGAGCTTTAACATTCATCGGACCACAGAGGTCAGAATGTACTAACTCAAGAGGCTCTTGGGCTCTATATCCTTTTCCACTAAAAGGACGTTTGGTCATTTTGCCTTCAAGGCATGACTCACATACTGGCAAAGAGTTTTCTTCCAACTCGTTTAGAAGTCCACTCTTCACTAGTTTCTCAATCCTATTGAGATTAATGTGGCCTAACCGTAGATGCCAAAGATGGGCATTTGCTTTTGGAGAAATTTTTGCTTTCTTAGTTCGTGTTTCCGTAGTTTTAAACAATTCAGTATTCAAAATACTTTTAACCGAATTGGATTTTAAAACATACAGATTATTTTCAAGTGAAGCTGAACAAATAACATTCCCTTTGAAAGAAATAAACGCTTTTTTTAATTCAAAAGAAACTGAAATACATTGTTCAATTAAGCAGGAAATAGAAACAAGATTTCTAGTAAACCCTGGAACTATGTACAAATTGTCTAACAATAAGTACGTCCTGCCAAAATGCAGCTTTTTAACTGCGCGATTGTTTCTTTGCAGCAGAGACAAGCTCCCCGAGACCAACCCGTAGAGTCACCTCACCCTCTCGCAATGGCTGCCAGAATCAATCCTCGAAAGAAGAACAAACGTGATTAGTGGCGCCAATCTAATATCCAGAATAGTTATTACACTCCACTAAACATGTTTCTACCACAAGTAAATCACATTTACCTTGGTTCTTCCTCTCGGCCAGAAATTCGGAAAGTTTCTTTTCCAATGTCCGCCTCCATTGCAGTGGAAACATTTTCCTTTCTCTGCAACCTCCTTGACCTTCTTGCCCTTCTAGGCGGCAGCTCGGTCAGTTTTACCCCTCTTCATCCTCTTCTTTCCTTTCGGACGTGAAGGAGCAACAGATTTTGTCCTGCAGGTCGAACCCCTGATAAGACTCAGTAGGCAACATTTGCCTCGCATTCCTTGACCTGCTTCAGGACCGGAAATTCTCAGTAGCTCATTAAGGAGGGTAGTCGATTGTAGCTAATTTTGTTCATAACAACATTGCTACGAAATCAAGAAACTCTTCTAAGAGTCTCCATGATAAAATCGACTGCTCGACTCGTCGATCGAAGCCCCATTCATCTCAAAGATTAAAAGCGAGTCATCATGTCTAGAACATGTTCACGCAGACGACGACCCTCTTTCATCCGAGCGTTGAAAATGTATTTGAGCGAGTCATGCCGACTGAAAGGATTGTTGTCCAAACATTTCCTGCAAGGACTCCATGATTTACTTAGCGGAAACCATCAGCTCATGCTTCTTTGCCAAGACATCAGACATGCCGGCAATTATGTAGACCTTGGCCTTTTCATTGGCCCCGATCCATCGATCGTGACGTGCGTATCGCGAACAACTCGCAATGCGATCGCGCGGAAATCGAGGACACTCCTCGCATACAACACGAACTTTATGTCGTCAGTTACCAATATTGTATTGATGTTGTTTTTTCAGTTTTGGTAATTATCTCCCACTAACTTATCGGAAGCAAGTAAAGCTATAATAGCGCTAGACATTTTTAGCTGAAAATTTAAGAAAAACATTGTATTAGTCTCGCAAAAAACCTTTTGAAAACCAATCTAATTTTAGCAAAAAATATTTCATGATCCCTAGGTCATTCAAAATTTTGCAATGATACCCTAAAGGTTTAGAATGACTCACCACCAAGGTGAACAGAACACTCCTCCTCTAAGACGAGACTTTCTCGATCAGACCCTAATCCCAGAATAACTCTTATTCCATTAGGCATCCAATTACCATTGTTCGGTCAAATTCATTAACACTTAACAAATTCTGTGAGTGTCACCCTCAATCTTTAAGTTTCCAAGTATCCGTCCTAACAATAGCCACCGAAGGGTGAACTAAAAAGGAAAACCAACCAGGAAACTGTATCCCTTTCGAGAATTCACTGTGTTCCGACTCTCATGATCATGCCCTCCGAAGGGATTGTCTAGTCCAGGCCAAAGTAGCAGACAGATCATGAGTGTCTCACGGTGTGAATCGAAAGAAGAGACCGTGGGACTCGTTTTCTCAAGTCCCGCTCCCACTCACTATAAGTACTCTCTCCATCCACGATGATATTGACCTATACAAATGCCATCCGAAGGGGGACGCTCCCATTTGCGCCACGAGGCCGAGTATAGATCTCACGATGTGGACTTAAAAGAGATTTGTGGTTGGAAATGGAAATGTATCTCATACACTATATTTCCACCCACTCAGTACTTTAATTTTAATAGGGATTGACCTAGATAAACCGGCTAAAATTTACCTAAGTCTACCAATATAACTCTTATATGGTATTTTGCCTAAGTCTATAATCACATTATTAACTTAGGTCTATGTGAGAAAATTAATTAACACTTAATTAACGACGCTCACGTAAATATAATCTAAGAATCTCCGGACCGAATTCACTCCCATGTCGGTTTCCAGGTAGGGGTGTTTCGCAAGCGTCAACTTAAATACCCCAGCCTTAGACAAAACCTTCCTTAGACAGAGTTACTAATCAGTCTCCATTCAAAGATTATATTTGATTTCCTAAATTTCTAATCTAATTAGAAAATTAGAAAACCTAAGTCTAATTATGCAAGTTCTAAACACTTTAAAACTAATTAACTTAGGTTGCATGCATTTCTATGTTATAGTGTTTGAACATTCATCACATGAATAACTATATACTATAACATAATTATCATTCATCATAGGAATATAAATGCATGAGCATACTTTAATCTAAAAAATATAACACTTATATTAATTAAATTAAATATGCATTTAATTACATTATAACTCTTATAATATAACCTATCATGCAAACTATATTATAACTCTTATAATATGCATGATGCATGAATATGTTTAACCTAAGGTGGGATTTTAAAACTATATGACATACATTATGCACATAGAAATTAATTTAAAAAATATACATCTCATGCATAAAATAATTAAATAGCAAAATTGGACCGGTTTTTGGCACCTAGGGGCAAATATTTAATTAAATAAAATTAATAGAACTTTTATATTAATAATATTTAATTGAAATAATTAAATAAATAAAACAAAACATTTTTTAAATAAAAAACTAAAAAATAATAAATAAAAAAAACTGAAAAACGGTCACGTCACGTTAGCGCAATTATTACTCAGCATATACGTTGCTGTTAACGCTGCAAGCGATGTTGCAACGCTGCCGCCACAACGCCGGTGGCGCGCTCCTCAACGCCGGTAATGCAAGCGTTGCAACGCTATGCCCAGCGTTGCAACGCCATCGTGCTGCAGAGCCTTCGACCGCAAGCACGGCGTTAAGACGTCGTTGGGCAGCGTCTCAACGCCATCGACAGACAACATGCTTCTTGCTATTTTTCTCCCGATTTTTCGCCTGTTTCCGCTCCGATTTCTTCACAGCAACTCTTGCCACGAACGACCCGGACTTACAAACTCGATTTACAACAAAATTGCCCAAAACAACGGGCCCTTACATTGATCTCATCAACATAATTGTAAATCTAATCTAGTGCCAAAAACCGAAAACATCCATTTCGCAAACCAAACATTCATCTCATGAAAATATGGTAAAATACCTACCTAAATCTTAATAAAACAGTGCATAGATGAATGACCATCGAAATGGCTCTGATACCAATTGAAGGGAATGAGAATCCCCGCGCAGCGGAAGACGATCGAATCGTCGTGGTATCATTATGCAACATGCTTATTAAAATTGATCTAAATATTAGATCTAGGCTAAACATGCTGAAATTTTACAACAAGAAGAAAAACACTTACTTGTTGTAGACCAATTCAGCAAACTCTCCTTGTTAATCACAAACTCTTCGTGCTCCTCGATCTCTACGAACTCTTCCACGATCAGATCCCAAACACTACCAAATGATCTTCTTGGTTGTTCTCTTTTGGAGAAGGGAAGTTGGTGGGAACTTTTGTTTTTGGAAAGAGAGAAGAAATGAGAGAATGGAAAGAGTTCACTTTTTGATTCTTAGGTCAAAATCCAAAAATGAGAATTTAGCTTTTCTTCACTCTCCTTGGCCCACTAAACCCATCTTACAAAGGGTTTATATAGTGGAATGATGAAGTTCACAACTTCACATTATTACCACTTTACCACAACCATATGTTATGTAAATCTTATTTACATAATTATATAATATAAGATATCTCATATCTTATGTTGCAAATCTCATTTGCAATAATTGTGGATTTAATTAAATTGAATCACATTCAATTTATTTTCTCTCTATCAATTTCTCCAATTAGCCATTAATTCAACAATTAGGCTAATATATAGTTTATTATGAATCTCATTCATATTAAACTACATATTATATCATCTATATGATATAAATACTCTTAAAGTGAAATTGAACACTTCAATTTCATGTCAAAACATTAACCCTTCTTTTATCCCAGATTGAGCCAACCAAGGGACCTAATGGACCTACATTGACGGGCTCCAATGATTTGAGGTTAACTCACAAACTCTTTTACCCTGGTCAACAAATGTTCATTAGCTACAAGAACAACACTCTACTAAAGCCTCAGAGTTGTACTCCCATCGATGTAGAATATTACGTGTCCACCGATATAACCAATGCCCATGAGTCGACCCTTCACAGGTTGTTCGTAGACACGGCTGGGTCAAATTACCGTTTTACCCCTGTGTCTACATCTTGTTCCTTAAGTCCCCACAAGTCCTCTAATGAACAACATATTGTGATGGTCCAACCATACACAACACCCTTCTCGGCCGGTGAGAAGGTGGGCGCCCGTTGTCCAAGCCCTAGAGAGACGACTTAAGGGAACAACCCCTCTAGATTCCCTATACGCGGAACGAGTGAATTCCATCTCGCATAAGTAGGTTCCCGCCTATCTACTTGGTTCTCGCTTACGAGAAGATAGGCATATTGGGCAAATGGCGATACTACCCTCACCCGCATTAGTCAAAGGACGGACCCCCACGCATGTGAGTCCGTAATACGCTCGTGATTCGTGTCGAGTCACTAATGGTCATCTACGAATTTATTAGTCTTTCTTTATTAACGGTGTTATATCGATAAGTCTAATAATTCACTTCGGTCGGGCTTGTACAATCTCATTGTACAGATGTCCCCACTCGCATGTCAACCACATGAACGAGTCGAGATCACCTCGTTTGTATCTAATACAAAGCGGGCCGCATCCATGATGTATCCGAGATTAGGTCTCCAACCCCATCCTTATACTGTAGGTCGTTCGGGTCATTAACTCGAACGCGATCCTCCTTGTGTGTCAACTACACACCGTTCAAGTTCTAGTTCTCTCATATATTCAATGACCCTGGAGCTTAGTTTATTGGAAAGGTTTAAAATATTTCTGAGACACAAAGTGAAGAAATGAATAACTCTTATTAATTTCAAAAACAATATTTTACAACCACGAGATTAGGACAGAAATCCCAACAATATGTAAATTGAATGTGATTCAATTTAATTTCCCCTTTATGTAAATATGATTTAAATAATAAGGTATTTGATACCTTATATTATGCATTTATGCAAATTGATTTTCCATAATGCATAATTAGTTAAAATAGTGGCATAATGGGTGGAGAATTTGTCTCCACCCACATTGGCTATATAAGCATCCATTTGGATGTAAATTGAAGCACTTAAGTCATTTGCAAAGATTTGGTATTCTAGCAAATCACTTTCTCTCAAAAATTCTCTCTAGGCAATCCCTCTTCCAAAAAGAAGTTCCCACTTCTCTCCCTCTCCTAGAGAACAACCGAGAAGACTCATTGGAGGTGTTCAATCGTTGAGAAAGTGATGATCATAGACGAGAAGTGGATTAAGAGAAGAATTGTATCTTCAAAGATAATCCCTAATCAAGTATTCTTTCATAGTTAGACTTAACCTTTAGTTTTCTGTTTTTGTCAATTTCTATGTGAACATAATCAAGAACAAAGGTAATTAATCGCTTCCGCATCGAGATTCCATCCCTTCAATTGGTATTAGAGTCATCTTGATTATGTTAGAAATTTCTCAAAAACTAGGTGAGTATTGCATTCAATTTGGTGAAATTGTTGTGGTTTGCAAAAATGGATGTTTTCACAATTTGACATTTAGATTTACAATTTAGTTGAATCGTTCAATGTAAGGGCCCGTTGTTTTGAGAAAATTATGTTGTAAATCGAGTTTGTAAGTCTGTGTCGGTCGTGGCAAGGATGAAGGGAATCGAATCCCCATGAGCAGCGAAAACGTGATAATTGGAACGTAATTGCTTAATTGTTTTTGGTTTACCCATACATTGACAAATGAACAGAGAGATAAGCAATTTATAGATTAAGCATGGATTAAAGCAAATTAAACAAGTTGTGTGCTTCTAAACTAAAAGGAAAGAACTAGTTACATTTGTAGTTAAAAAAAAAAACCAGCAACTCCTTGTTCCAAAGTCAGCACAACAATAGAAAATTCTTCCAATTCCTTACAAAAGAAGTAAACCTTCTATCCTTTGAGTATCTATTTAGATCTATCCTTTGTGGGAAGGTGCCAACAATTTGAAAGAAGAGGAAGGGAATATGTGTTGAGAGAATTTTTGGTTTTCTGCAATTCACAATTGCAAGAGTGATTCATTCATCTATTCAATTCTTCTCTCTAGGAGAAGAAGAAGGCAATACAGGGTAACCACCACTCCCTATCGAGAGGGAATTGAAGGGTAGTGGGAACGTCTCATCGTGACACGTTCCCAATTAATAATTAAAATAATTTTTAATTATTAATTAATTAATATATTAAATTAAATCTTATTTAATTATATTAATATTAACCTTAATTAAATCACATTTAATTAAAACAAATTAAATATCAATCCTTCACGAATGTTTGTAGCACCAGTTGGGTCAAATTACCGTTTTACCCCTAGGTTACATCTTTTACCTTAAGTTCTAGTGCTCATCTAATGAACAATTTGTTTGTGGTCCTACAAACAAACAGAAGTCCCTCTCGGGCCAATGAGAGGGTCGGACCCTTTGTTCAAGTCCTGGAGACACCACTTAAAGGAACATTCATCTACTTACCCTAATAGGCAGGAAGGAATGAATTCCATCTTTGTAGGTTAAGTCCCCAGCTACTTGCTCGGTTTTGTCCCCAAGAAGGAAAGCTTATTGAGTCGACGAACGAGTCACTCCCACCCATACTAGTCAAAGCACAATCCCTCGGAGGGCCTGAATGACGTTTATTAAAATGTGAATAAACTTAGACCTAAGTTTAAATAAATTGTTTATAGACTTAGGAAACTCCAATATAAATGTTATATTGGTAGACTTAAGTAAATTATAGCCAGATTTATCTAGGTCATCATGATTATTCCAAAGTGCTTAGTGGGAGGAAATATGTGTATATAATACATTAATTTCCACTTACATATCTCCATTAAGTTCACACCGTGAGATCCATACTCGGCCTCGTGGTGCAAATGAGAGCATCTCCCTTCGGATGGTGTTTGTGTGGGTAAAAAATCAATGTGAATGGAGAGAGTGCTTATAGTGAGTGGGAGCGAAACTTGTGCAAACGGGTCCCACGGTCCCTTCTATTGGTTTGCATCGTGAGGTTTCTATGATTTGCTAGCTAGTTTGGCTTGGACCAGACAATCCCTTCGGAGGGCCTGATCATGGGAGTCGGAACAAAGCGAACTCCCGAAAGGGATAGGGTTACCTTAGTTTGTTTTTCAACTTAGTCCTCCCTTTGGTGGATTCTGTTGGATCGGAGCACTGGGATCTAAAGTTAGAGGGTAACACTCACTGGATACATTAAAAGTTAATGGATCCACACCGAAAATGGTAGCTAGGACCTATAGGGAATAAGAGTTGTTCCGATAATAGGGTCTAGTCGAGACTGTCTCGTCCCAGAGGAGGAGTGATTCAGCTACCCTTCGGTGGCGGTCATTCTAAACCTATGGGGTATCATTGCAAATTAATTGACCTAGGGATCATAGATTAATTTTGCTAAAACATGATTGGATTAAACATAGGTTTATGCGAGAAAATAATATAAGTTTTTCTTATTTTTCAGCAAAAATGTCGAGTTCGATAATTTTACTTTTGGTTGTCGAAAAACTCATAGGAAATAATTACCAGACCTGGAAAAACAACATTAACACGATATTGGTTGTAAACGACTTGAAGTTCATCTCACTAAGGACTGCCTCAGGTGCCAGGCCCGACTGCGGCACGAAATGTTCGTGACGCATTCGATTGGTAGACCAAGGCCAATGACAAGGTCAAAGTTTACATCTTAGCTAGTATATCTGATATATTGGTTAAAAAGCATGAGAACATGGTCACCGCTAAGGAGATCATGACATCGTTGCAAGACATGTTTGGGAAACAGTCCTTTCAGGTCAGACACGATGCTCTCAAGCACATTTTCAATGTCAGGATGAAGGACGGAGCGTCTTTCAGGGAACATGTTCTCGACATGATGATCCACTTTAATATGGCAGAGATGAATGATGCATCTATCGACGAGTTGAGTCAGGTCAGTTTCATACTGGAAACTCTACCAGATAGTTTCCTACAATTTCGTAGCAATGTTGTTATGAACAAGCTAAGATACACCTTAACCACCCAACTCAACGAGCTACAAACCTTTCAATCTCTGATGAAAGTTAGGCAACATGATGGTGAGACAAATGTTGCTCAACGGTCTTTTCACAAGGATTCGTCCTCGGGGACCAAATCTGTAGCCTCGTCTTCTTCAAGCCCAAAAGGGAAGAAGAAGAATATGAAAAGAGGTGGCAAAGGGGAAACAAGGTGACTGTGTTGCCACCCAGAAAGGAAAAAAGGTCAAAGAGGTTGCAGAAAAAGGAAAATATTTCTACTGCAACGTAGATGGGCATTGGAACCGTAACTGCCTTAAATACCTGGCCGACAAGAAGAAAGAAGTTAAATGTGATTTTCTTTGTGTTGAAACCTGTTTAGTGGAGAGTTATAACTCTGTCTGGATACTGGATTCAGGCGCCACTAACCATGTTTGTTCTTCTTTTCAGGCAATTAGGTCATGGCACTAGCTATAGGAAGGGGAGATAACACTCAGAGTTGGTACTAGAGATGTTGTCTCAGCTATAGTAGTAGACACAGTAGAGCTGTTGTTCGAAAAGAGAATACTGTTAATAGATAACATATATGTAGTTCCAGGGTTTTCTAGAAACCTTATTTCTAATTCTTGTCTTATCAGACAATGTATTTTAATTTCTTTTCAATTGAATAAAGCGTTTATTTCTTTGAAAGATATTGAACTATGTATTTCTCTTCTTGAGAGAATTTGTATGTTTTAAGGCCTAATTTGGTTAAAATGGTTTTAAACACTGAATTATTTAAAACAACAAATACACGAACTAATAAGAAGCAGAAAGTTTCTCCTAACATAATGCTCATCTTTGGCATCTAAGGTTAGGTCATATAAATCTCAATAGGATTGAGAGATTAGTGAAGAACGAACCTCTAAGCGAGTTAGAAGAAAGTTCTTTACCTGTATGTGAATCATGCCTTGAAGGAAAAATGGCCAAACGACCTTTCGGTGGAAAAGGTTATAGAGCCAAAGAACCGTTGGAGCTTATACATTCAGACCTGTGTGGTTCGATGAGTGCTAAAACCCGAGATGATTATTCAAGATATGGATACATTTACCTAATGCATCACAAATCTGAGGCCCTTGAAAAGTTCAAGGAATTTGAAACTGAGGTTGAGAACCTTTTAGGTAAATCTATCAAAACACTTCGATCTGATCGGGGTGGAGAGTATATGTGTTGGGATATGTGCCCTAAACTTGTGTAATTTTAGTCAAATGAATAAAGAGTTATTTGATTTGATAAAATTATCTTCTCGCCTTATAAATCCAATAAACTAAGCTCCAAGGTTATAATGAATCTTGGACATCATTGTAGTAGACACTATTTGGATTGTGTTCAAGAGTATAACCTAAATGGTCTATGGTAAAAGAATGAGGTTGAAAACCTTATTCTGGTAACACCATAGATGCGACCCACTTTGTAATTATTACAAATTAGGTAATCGAACTCATTCATGTGGATGACATGCGAGTGGGGGAATTCCGTATGAAGAGTTCATACAAGACCGAACTGCAAATTATTAGTCTAACCAGTATAATGACGTTAACAGGGTACAACTGATAATTTATAGATGGTCATTAGTGACTCGACCTGAATCTTGAGCAAGTTAAGAACTCCTTCTTATAAGGGGTTGTGCTTAGACTAGTATGGGTGAGAGTGGCCTGTAGCCGACACAATAAGCCTACCTTCTCAGGGACAGAACCTCGTAGGTAGCTGGGGACTTAACTCTGCAAGATGGAATTCACTCATTCCTAGACTAAGGAATTAGATAAGTTGTTCTCTTAAGAATTGAGTCCAGGTCTTCAACAACGGGGCCCCACCCTCTAACCTAGCTTAAGAGGGTTTGAGTTTATGGTAGGACCATAGACTTGTTGTTCATTTGAGGATCAGTGGTGCTTAAGGAACAAAGAGGGTAATCACAGGGGCAAAACGATAATTTGACTCAGCTGTGATTACGAACAACCTGAGAAGGGTCGATTCATGGGTAATGATTATATCAATGGACACAATATAATCTACAGTGAAGAGAGTGCAACTACATGTTTATAGTGGAGTGACTTGTAGTTAATGAAGATTGGTTAATAGGATCAAAGAGTTTGATCAGTTAATCTCACATCATTGAAGTTCATGAACTATAGGTCCATTAGGCCCCTCCGTTGGCTCAACATGGTAATATTGAGGGTATAAAGTGAGGAATGAAATTAAAGTGTCCAATTTCATATATGAGGTGTTATATCAATTATATATGATATAATTGATATAATATATAGTTTTAATGTGAATTAGATTCACAAATTAACTATATACTAATGAGAGAATGAATGAGGGATAGGATGATAATTTCTATCCTATTTCCCTATAAATAGTTGCATAAGATGCAACATTGGATAAGGCAATTACATAAAACCCTAGAGTTCTCTCATTTTGTGTTGGAAAGAGTTCCAAACACACTTCTCAAAGACCACCACATCTCATCCTAAAAGGAACCCACCTTCCTCCCTCACCTAGAGAACAACGGAGAAGATCTAGTGACAGATCTTCACACGGTTCGGGTTCGCGTTGCTGAGATCGTGATCATTGGAGAAGAAGAAGAAAGTGTTCTTTAAAGGTATGTTTCTGTGTTGTCCTAATTAGATAAGTATGCTTAATCGTAGTTATTTAGTTCTTATTTTAGATCTATGTAACAAAATCACGAACACGCGATTCACAATCGCTTCCATTGCGGGATTCGATCCCTTCAATATGGAGCTTGAATTCCAGTACTATATGATAGAACATGGAATAACGTCCCAACTCTCAGCCCCTGGTATGCCACAACAAAATGGTGTATCAGAAAGGAGAAATAGAACCCTGTTAGACATGGTTCGGTCGTTGATGAGTTATGCTCGTCTCCTTGACTCGTTTTGGGGTTATGTAGTGGAGACTACAATATATATTTTGAACAACATTCCTTCAAATAGTGTTTCTGAAACACCTTTCGAACTTTGGAAAGGTCGTAAAGGTAGTTTATGTCATTTCAGAATTTGAGGATGTCCAACCCATGTGCTAGTGACAAACTCGAAGAAATTGGAACCTCGTTCAAAATTGTGTCTATTTGTGGGCTACCCTAAAGAAACGAGAGGTGGTCATTTTTACGATCCTAAGGAAAATAGGGTGCTTGTGTCGACAAACACCACTTTTCTTGGGGAGGATCACAAACCAAAAAGTAAAATTGTGTTAAATGAGTTATGCAGTACGCTAGTAAAGGTTACTGATGATGCTAGGAAGTCAACAAAAGTTGTTGACCCTAGCTTGTCTAGTCAAAATTGTCAATCTCAAGAGTTGAGAGTGCCTCGACGTAGTGGGAGAGTTGTTACACAACCTGACCGTTATATGGGTTTGACTAGAACCCATGTTGTCACACCTAGTGATGACTATGAGGATCCATTGACTTATGATAAAGCAATGGACGACATAGACAAAGACGAATGTATTAAAGTCATGGACCAGGAAATGGAATCTATGTATTTCAATTCCGTTTGGGAACTTGTGGATCAACCTGATGGGGTTAAACCTATAGGTTGTAAATGAATCTACAAGAGAAAACGAGGTGTAGATGGGGAGGTACAAACGTTCAAAGCTAGACTCGTGGAAAAGGGTTATACCCAATGAGAAGGGGTTGACTATGAGGAAACCTTTTCTCCTGTTGCCATTATCAAGTCCATTCGAATCCTTCTTGCCATTGCTGCATATTACGACTATGAAGTATGACAAATGGATGTCAAAACAGCTTTTTTGAACAATAATCTTGACGAAAACATCTACATGGACCAACCCAAAGGGTTCATTGAACAATGCCATGAGCAAAAAGTTTACAGGCTTAAACGATCCAATTATGGATTGAAACAAGCCTCTAGGTCTTAGAATATAAGGTTTTATGAGGCTATCAAATCTTATGGCTTTTATCAAAATGTTGATGAACCTTGTGTCTACAAGAAAATCATAAACAGTACTATCGCGTTTCTAGTGTTATATGTGGACGATATCCTACTCATTGGGAATGATGTAGGATTCCTCATTAACGTTAAGAACTGGCTAGCTACACAATTCGAAATGAAAGACTTGGGAGCAGCGCAGTATGTTCTCGGGATCTAAATTGTCCGGAACCGTAAGAACATGACACTAGCCTTGTCTCAAGCATCCTATATTGACAAAATGTTGCTTCGATATAAGATGCAGAACTCCAAGAAGGGTTTATTGCCTTTCAGGCACGGGGTTCATTTGTCTAAGGAACAATGTCCTAAGACACCTCAAGAAGTTGAGGACATGATACGACTCTCTTATGCATCAGCTGTAGGTAGTCTCACGTACGCCATGTTGTGTACTAGGCTCGACATCTGTTATGCAGTTGGGATTGTCAGTAAGTATCAATCCAAACAAGGATTAGATCACTGGACAATGGTAAAAGCAATCCTCAAGTATCTTAGGAGAACGAGAGACTATATGCTCGTGTATAGGACTAAGGATTTTGTCCTTACGGGATACACGGACTTTGACTTTCAGATCGATAAGGATTCTAGGAAATCCACATCGGGGTTAGTGTTTACTCTCAATGGAGGAGTTGTAGTTTGGTGAACATCAAACAATGATGCATCACGGACTCCACTATGGAGGCTGAGTATGCAGCAACTTGTGAAGCGACTAAAGAGACAATATGGCTTAGAAAGTTCATGTCTGATTTGGAAGTAGTTCCAAATATGAACCTCTCAGTCACCTTTTATTATGATAATAGTGGTGGAGTGGCCAATTCGAGGGAACCTCGTAGTCACAAGAGGAGAAAACACATCGAATGGAAGTATCACTTGATACGGGAAATTGTGCATCAAGGAGACGTGATCGTCACAAAGATAGCATCGGAGCACAACGTTGCTGATCCATTTACAAAAACTCTCACGGCTAAGGTGTTCGAGAGTCACGTAGAAACTATAGGTTTACACATTAGATCCAACTAGGGCAAGTGGGAGTATTTTGTATTAAAGGGTATTCAATGCCATAGTTTATTGTATTTGCATTAATGTAATGTTATAGTACTCAATTAGCTTTAGGTCAAGTGGGAGTTTGTTGGGATTTATGCCCTAAACTTGTGTATTTGTAATGTTTCTAAGGAAATGAATAAAAATGTTATTTTTCGTTAAACCTTGTATTCTCACAATTACAAACTTAAATCCAATAAACTAACCTCCAGGGTCACATTTAGGAGATCTTGAACTGTGTGCAGTTGACACATAGCTAGGATGAAGTTTAAGTAGATGACCCGAATGGTCTATAGTACATGGACAAGGTTGGGAACCTCATCCTGGTAACACGATGGATGCGACCTACTTTGTATTTGATACAAACGAGGCGATCCAACTCGTTCATGTAGTTGACATGCGGGTGGGGGCATCCTATCGTTGATAGATTAGGGCTAATAATTCAATGGTGACCATTAGTGACTCAACTTGAATCATGAGCGAGTTACGAACTCCTGTCTCGGGGGTTTATCCTTAGACTGGTATGGGTGAGAGTGGCCACAACTGTCGACTCAATATGCCTACCTTCTAAGGGATGAAACCTCGTAGGGAGTTGGAGACTTAACTTCGCAACAATGAATTCACTCGTTCTCGAACTAGGGTAATTAGATATGTTGTTCCCTTAAGAACTGTATCCATGTCTTAAGCAACGGGGCCCCTCCCTCTCGCTGGCTCGAAAGGGATATTGTTTATTGTCGGGCCATAAACTTGTTGTTCATTAGAGGATCAGTGTTGCTTAAGGAGGAAGAAGTAGTCACAGGAGTAATATGGTAAATCAACCCAACTGTGACTACGAACGACCTGTGAAGGGTTGACTCACGGGCATTGGTTATACCAATGGACAGAACTTGTCTTACAGTGAGCAGAGTGCAGCTACGAGTCTTTAGTGGAGTGAGTCGAAGTTAACGAATGTTGATTAACGAGATCAAAGAGTTTGATTAGTTAATCTCGTATCGTTGGAGCTCATGATCTATAGGTCCATTAGGTCCCTCGGTTGGCTCAATATGGAAATAATGAGGGTATAAAGTTTGGGAATGAATTTGAAGTGTTCAAATTCAATTTAGGGAATTTTATCAATTATATATGATATAATGGATATATAATATAGTTTAATGTGAATTTGATTCATCTTAAGTATATTATTACCTAATTATTAAATTAAGGTATAATTAGAGAAATTAATTTGAGAGATATGTAAATTGAATATGATACAGTTTAATTTTTCCTTTATGTAAATATGATTTACATAATAAGGTATTTGATACCTTATATTATGCATTTATGCAAATTGATTTTGCATAATGCATAATTAGTGGAAATAATGGCATAATGGGTGGAGAATTTGTCTCCACCCACATTGGCTATATAAGCATCCGTTTGGATGCAAATTGAAGCATTTAAGTCATTTGCAAAAATTTGGCATTCTAGAAAATCACTTTCTCTCACAAATTCTATTTAGACAATCCCTCTTCCAAAAAGGAGTTCCAACTTCTCTCACTCTCCTAGAGAATAATCGAGAAGACTCATTGGAGGTGTTTGATCGTTGAGAAAGTGAAGATCATAGACGACAAGTGGATTACGAGAAGAATTGTGTCTTCAAAGGTAATACCTAATCAAGTATGCTTTCATAGTTAGACTTAGCCTTTAGTTTTCTATTTTTTATCAATTTCTATGTAAACATAATCAAGAACAAAGGCGATTAATCGCTTCCACATCGGGATTCCATCCCCTCAATGTAAATCATAATGCTTCGTTGTATTACATAAATTATAATTAAAATTAACATACACCTCTTGTAATCTTAGGTTAAGCATAAGAAGAGAAGGAAATCAGTAACAAATACCTCTTGAAGTGTTGGGATTTATGCCATAAACTTGTGTAATTTTGATCAATTAAACAAAGGGTTATTTGTTTTGATAGGATTACAGTCTTGTTTTATAAATCCAATAAACTAAGCTCCAAGGTTATAACATATATCTTGAACATCAGTGTAGTGGACACTATTTGGATTGTGTTCAAGAATATAACCTAAATGGTCTATGGTATAAGAATAAGGTTGGAAACCTCATTCTGGAAACACCATGGATGCAGCCTATTTTGTACTTAGTACAAATGAGGTAATCCAACTCATTCATGTAGTAGACATGCGAGTGGGGGAATCCTGTATGAAGAGTTCATACAAGACCGAACCGCAAATTATTAGTCTAACCAGTGTAACACCGTTAATAGGATAAGACTAGTAATTTATAGATGATCATTAGTGACTCGACCTGAATCCTGAGCAAGATAAGAACTTCTGCTTATAGGGGTTTGTCCTTAGACTAGTATGGGTGAGAGTAGCCAGTAGACGACTCAATAAGCCTACCTTCTCAGGGACAGAACCTCGTAGGTAGCTGGAAACTTAACTGTGTAAGATGGAATTGACTCATTCCTACACTAAGGAATTAGATAGGTGTTCCCTTAAGAACTGACTCCAGGTCTTGAACGACAGGGCTCCGCCCTCTATGAGGGTATGAGTCTAAGGTAGGACCTTAGACTTGTTGTTCATTAGTGAAGGGAATCGAAGTCCCCGCAACGGAAGCGATTGCGAATCGCGAGCTCTTGATTTTGTTACAACGATTTATTTAAGAACACAAATAACAAGATTAAGCATAAAATATAAAGGACAGCAAGAATGTTACCTTTGAAGAACGTTTCTTCAAGTGCTCCTCCTATCTCACGATCAAGTTCACTGCAACACGCACTCGTACGAACACCGACACTACCACCGGATCTTCTCCGTTGATCTCTAGGTGAGGGAGGAAGGTGGGTTCCCTTTAGGAAATGTGTGGTGTTTTGTGAGAGAGATGTTTGTTGTCTTGGAACCTTTCCAACAACAAAAAAAGGCAAGGAATTGCTTAGAATATCTTAACCTAGTTGCATCTCATGCAACCAATATATAGGGGAATGGGATGGAAATGACCATCCTACCCCTCTTTTATTCTCTCTTTAATATATAACTTATATATGAATCTAATTCACATTAAAACTATATATTATATCAATTATATCATATATAATTGATATAACACCTCATGCATGAAATTGAACTCTTTAATTTCACTCCTAACTTTATACCCTCAATATTACCATATTGAGCCAACGGAGGGATCTAATGGACCTACAGATCATGAGCTCCAATGATGTGAGATTAACTGATCAAACTCTTTGATCCAGTTAATCAATATTCATTCACTACAAGTCACTCCACTATAGACTTGTAGCTGCACTCTCCTCACTGTAGATATTATTGTGTCCACTGATATAGCCATTACCCATGAGTCGACCCTTCACAGGTTGTTCGTAATCACAACTGGGTCAAATTACCGTTTTATCCCTGTGATTACCTCTTTGCTCCTTAAGCACCACTGATCCTCTAATGAACAACAAGTCTAAGGTCCTACCTTAGACTCATACCCTCATAGAGGGCGGGGCCCCGTTGTTCAAGACACGAGTCGATTCTTAAGTGAACAACCTATCTAATTCCTCGATGAGAGAATGAGTGAATTTCATCTTGCAGTTAAGTTCCCAGCTACCTACGAGGTTCGTCACACGAGAAGGTAGGCTTATTGAGTCGGCTACAAGCCACTCTCACCCATTCTAGTCTATGGACAAACCCCTATAAGTAGGAGTTCTTAACTTGCTCAGGATTCAGGTCGAGTCACTAATGACCATTTATAAATTACTAGTGTTATCCTGTTAACGGTGTTACACTGGTTAGACTAATAATTTGCGATAGTCTTGTATGAACTCTTCATACAGGATGCCCCCACACGCATGTCAACTACATGAATGAGTTGGATTACCTCATTTCTACTAATTACAAAGTGGGCCGCATCCATGGTGTTACCAGAATGAGGTTTCCAACCTTATTCTTATACCATAGACTATTTAGGTTATAATCTTGAACTAAACCCAAATAGTGTCCACTACACTGATTTCAAGATAAACGTTATAACCTTGGAGCTTAGTTTATTGGATTTATAAAATTAAGACTGTAATCTTATCAAAAGAAATAACACTTTATTTAATTGATCAAAATTACACAAGTTTAGGGCATAAATCCCAACAATCTCCCACTTGACCTAAAGCTTGTGGAGTACTAAACATTACAGTAATGTAAATACAATAAACTAGGGCATTTAAACCCGTTTGTACAAAATACTCCCACTTGCCCTAGTTCGGGAAGACTTGTAAACTTAGACCTTCTAGGTGACTCGAAAAAACTTTAGCCGTGAGAGCCTTTGTAAAAGGATCAGCAATGTTGTGCTCTGAGGATATCTTCGTGACAATCACGTCTTCTCTATGCACGATCTCCCGGATGAGATGATACTTCCGCTCTATGTGCTTTCCCCTCTCGTGACTTCGGGGTTCCCTCGAATTTGCCACTACACCACTGTTATCGCAATACTGTGTGATGGGAAAAGTCATATTTGGAACAACTTCACAATTTAGCATGAATTTCCTTAACCAAACGGCCTCCTTAGCTGCTTCACAAGCTGCTACATATTCGACCTCCATGGTGGAATCAGTGATGCATCCTTGCTTGACGCTTCGCCATACTCTGACTCCTCAGTTAAGTGGAAAACCGGCCACGATGTAGATTTACGAGAATCTTTATCAGTCTAAAAGTCAGAATCCGTGTATCCTGTAAGGATCAAATCTTTAGCCCCATACACAAGCATGTAGTTCCTTGTTCTCTGAAGATACTTAAGGATTGTTTTAACCGTTGTCCAGTGTTCAAGTCCTGGATTGGATTGATACCTACTGACCATCCCAACTGCAAAATAGATGTCGGGCCTAGTACACAACATGGCGTACACATCGGGCTCCCAACAATGATGCGTAAGAATCCGTCTCATATCCTCAACTCTTTGAGGTGTCTTAGGACACTGTTCCTTAGACAAATGGATTCCATGTCTAAAAGGCAACAAGCACTTTTTGGAATCTTGCATCTTAAACCTTGACAACACTTTGTCTATGTATGATGGTTGAGACAAGGCTAGTATTTTATTCTTGCGGTTCTGGACAATCTGGACCCCAAGAACAAACTGCGCATCACCCAAATCTTTCATTTGGAACTGCGTAGCTAACCATTCCTTGATGTCAGTAAGATAACCTACATCATTCCCAATGAGTAGGATCTCATCCACATAGAGAATTAGGAAAGCGACAGAACTATTGATGATTTTCTTGTAGACACAAGGTTCATCATCATTCTGGGCAAAACCATAAGATCTGATAGCCTAATCAAATCCTATATTCCAGGACTTAGAGGCTTGTTTCAGTCCATAAATCGACCTTTTAAGCCTGCAAACCTTTTGCTCTTGTCCTGGTTTAATGAACCCTTTGGGTTGGTCCATGTAGATGGTTTCCTCAAGATTGTCATTTAAAAGGTCATCTTGACATCCATTTGCCATACCTCATAGTCATGATATGCGGCAATGGCAAGAAGGATCTGAATAGACTTTACCATAGCAACAGTGAAAAGGTCTCCTCATAGTCAACCCCTTCAACCTAGGTATAACACTTTGCTACTAGTCTAGCTTTAAAGGTTTGCACCTTCCCATCTACACCACGTTTTCTCTTGTAGATCCACTTACAACCTATAGGTTTTACCCCATCAGGCTTATCTACAAGATCCCAAACAGAATTGAAGTGCATAGACTCAATTTCTTGGTCCATGGCTATGACCCATTTGTCTTTATCAATGTCAACCATTGCTTGATTAAAAGTCAATGGATCCTCGCAGTTGTCATCTGGTATAACAACTTGGGTTTCAGCTAAACCCATGTAACGGTCAGGCTGTATCACAACCCTCCCATTACGACGAGGCATACTCAACTCTTGAGATGGACCCTCTTGACTAGACAAACTAGTATCAACAACTCTTGTTGACGTACTAGTGTTCTTATTAGCAACTTTTGCTATTGTTCCGTCTAACTCACTCAACACTACCTTACTTTTTGGTTTGTGGTCCCTTATGTGGTCCTCCTCCAAGAAAATGGCATTTGTCGACACAAAGACCTTATCTTCCTTAGGATCATAGAATAAACCACCTCTTGTTTCATTTGGGTATCCTACGAAATAGGCACAACTTTGAACGTGAATCCAACTTCTTTGGATTTGTCACAAGTACATGTGTTTGGACAACCCCATATTCAAGTGACATAAACTACCGCTTACGTCCTTTCCGAGTTCAAAAGGTGTTTGAAACACTTTTGGAGGGCACACTATTCAAAATGTATCTGCTGCGATCTCACTGCGCATAACCCCAAAAGGAACTAGGGAGATGAGCATAACTCATCATTGATCGAACCATGTCCAACAAGGTTCTATTTCTCCTTTCCGATACATCTGTTTGTTTTTTCTTTGTGGTGTGTCGAGATCCGAGAGTTGGGATGTAATTCCATGTTCTATCATATAGTTACGGAATTTTAAATCCATGTACTCTCCACCTCGATCCGATCGAAGTGTTTTAACTCTTTTACCTAATTGATTTTCAACTTCAGTCTTGAATTCCTTGAACTTTTCAAGTGCTTGAGACTTGTGATGCATTAGGTAAATATGCCCATATCTGGAATAATCATCTATAAAGAGATGAAATATTCATATCCTCCCACGGCTTTGACATTCATCGGACCACAAAGGTGCAATGTATAAGCTCTAGAGGATCTTTGGCTCTATAACCTTTTCCACTAAAAGGTCTTTTAGTCATTTTGCCTTCTAGGCATGATTCACATCTTGGCAAGGAATTTTCTTCTAACTCGTTTAGAAGTCTGTTCTTTACCAATCTCTCAATCCTATTGAGATTAATGTGACCCAATCTTAGATGCCAAAGATGAGCATTTTCTTTAGGAGAAATTTTACGTTTCTTAGTTTATGCGTTTGCGCTTTTAAATAATTAAGTGTTCAAAACCATTTTGATTTGAATTAGGCCTTAAAACATACAATCCATTTTCTAATGAAGTTTAACGTATTTCTAAACCTTTCTTCAAAATAAACACTTTATTCATAAAAAGGAAACAGAATACATTGTTCAATAAGGCAAGAAATGGAAATGAGGTTTCTAGTAAACCACAGTATCACTAATATATTGTCCAACAATACATATTTCTTGCCAAAATAAAGTTTCATTGTGCCTCTTGCTAAACTCGAGACGACTTCTCCATTTCCAACCCGAGCGTTATCTCTCCTTCATGTGTAGTTCTTTGCTAGGAATCAATTCAGTTTAAAGAAGAGCAAACATGATTAGTGGCGCTGAATCAAGTATCCAAGTTGTTTTATCATTATCCACTAAACAAGCTTCTAGGCAAAGTAAATCATATTTACCTTCCTTCTTCTTTTCTCGCAATGTACTTGGACGATTCCGTTTCAATGCCCGTCTTCATTGCGGTGGAAACACTTTCCTTTGTCGAAGAACGTCTTTGACTTTCTTGCCCTTCTCGCGGCTTTGTTTGTCACTGTTTCCCTTTACCAACCTTCTTCATGTTCTTCTTCTTACCTCTCGTGTTAGAAGAAGATGAAGCTCGATTTTGTCCCGCAGGTCGAACTTACGTGATAACTCCTACGGCAACATTTGCCTCACCTTTCGATCCTCGAATTTTCATCAAAGACCGAAAGGTCCGGAGTTCATTCGAAGGAGGTAAGATTAAAAGTAAGCTTGTTCATAACAACATCACTTCTAAAGCTGCAGGAAACTATCTCGGAGGGGTTTCGAATGAAGTGACTGCTCGACTCATCGATGGAAGCACCATTCGACTCGCGATGTTAAAGTGCACCATCATATCCGGGACATGATCCCAACGGATGTACCCTCGACATCCTTGAGTTGAATATGTACTTTAGGGCATTATGTCGGGCTTGTGTGGATCGTTGTCCAAACATACCTGCGCATGAATCCATGATTTCCTTGGCGGTAAACATGCCCTCATGCTTCTTGGCTAATATGTCGGACATACTTGCCAAAGATGTAGACCTTGGCCTTATCATTGGCCTTGATCCATAGATCATATGCATCACAAACATTTCATGACGCATTCGAGCCTGGCCCTTGAGGACACTCCTCAGTTAGCACAAACTTCAGATCATCCACTAACAAAACAGTGTTGAGTTTGTTTTTCCATGTCATCATATTCTCTCCGGTTAACTTTTTCGCACCCAATAAGGAAATTATAGAGCTAGACATTTTTGCTGAAAATTTACAAACAAACTTGTATGAGTTTCTTGCTATAACTCTAATCCAATCGTGTTTTAGCTAATTATCAAATGATTCCTAGGCCATTTATAATTTGCAATGATACTCCAAAGGATTAGAATGTATGACACCGAAGGGTAATAAAAAACACTCCTCCTTTGGATCAAGACACTCTTGACCAAAACCTAATACCAGAATAACTCTTATTCCTATAGGTTTTAGTTACCATTTTTTGATCTGGATACATACACAACTTATGTACCCCGTGAGTGTAACCCTTTGTCTTTAGATCACAGAGTCTCGATCCAATAAAATTCGCCGAAGGGAGGACTAGATTGGAAAATAGTCTAAGGAAATCTTTATCCCTTTCGAGTGTCTATTGTGTTAGATCCTCTATGATCAAGCCCTCCGAAGAGATTGTCTGGTCCAGACCAAACTAGCAGGCTAACCATAGTGGTCTAACGGTGTAAACCGACAAAAGAGACCGTAGGTTTTGTTTTCACTAAACCTGCTCCCACTTACTATAAGTACCCTCTCCATTCACCTTGATATTGCCTCATACAAACACCATCCGAAGGGGGACGCTCCCGTTTGCGCCACGAGGCCAAGATGAATCTCACGGTGTGAACTTCTCGGAGATAGCGTAGGTGGAAAAATATGTATCTCAAACACTTTTTCCTCCCACTGAATATTTTAAGTCTATAGGAATCTTTCTTAGGCTAAAACCCGGCTAATGGTTTTACCTAACTCTATCAACATAACTCTTACATTGACAATCAATATAACTCTTATATTGATTTTATCCTAAGTTTGTTAATATAACTTCTTATATTAAACCTAGGATTTCTAGTTTATTAACCCCTTAATAAACCCGCTGACGCTACTGTAATTTATAAGACTCTCTAATTAAATTTCACTCCCGTCAGTTCCTAGGTAGGGGTGTTCCGTTTCAAAATCGACTTAAATACCCAACCTAGACAGAACTTTCCTTAGACAGAGTTCCTCTTTTAATCATTGCTTATAAATTACTTGGTTCCTAATTCTAATCTAATTAGAACTAGATAACCTAAGGTCTATTATTTTCAAGTTCTAAACATTTTAAAACTAATAATTAACCTTAGTTGACATGCATACTATGTTATAGTGCTTGATGATTCATCACATGAATAATAAAACACACCTAGCATATTCATCTCATGAAAAATAATGCAGGTCAATGTTGTCCAAAAATTAATATAACAATCTTATATTAATTAATCATGAAAACTATATAATATAACTCGTTATATTATAAATGATGCATGAAAATACTTAACCTAAGGTGGGATTTCTAAAATACAAGCATACATTATGCATGACAATAATTACACAACAATTGTATAATTAAAATAGCAAAAATTAGACCAATTTTTGTACCCTAGAAATAATTTTAATTAATATAATCTAATTATATTAATTAAAATTAAATATATTAAATATGTTAAATATAAAACATTTTTATAATTAATATATATAATAAAAAAAACGTTTTCTGCCCGTTGCTCCTCGCGTGAAACGTATCTGGCGTTGCAACGCTGCTTTTGTCGTCTTCTTCCGAGCGTTGCGCAATGCTAGAGGCTGCGTTGCAACGTTGCCTCCTGTGTGCTCTCCCGCAAGCGAAGCGTTGCAACGCCGATGAACAGTGTTGCAACGCTGCACACAGACATCAACAATCTCCATTGTTTTTGGCTCGTTTTTGCTCCGATCTTCTCAGCAACCGCTTTGCCTCGATCGACACGGACTTACAGACTCGATTTACAATTAAATTTGCCCAAAACACCGGGCCCTTACGTTGAACATTTCAATGAAATTCTACATCTAAGTGCCAAAATTGAAAACTTCTAATTTTGCAAAACCGTTCATAAATCTCATGCAAAACAGTAAATCCCACCTTGTTCTTGAAAAATCCAGAACATAAATCAAGAACGCAATTGGGCTCTGATAACAATTGAAGGGAATCGAAGTCCCCGCAGCAGAAGCGATTGCGAATCGCGCGCTCTTGATTTTGTTACAACGATTTATTTATGAACACAAATAACAAGATTAAGCATAAAATAGAATGGACAGCAAGAATGTTACCCTTGAAGAACGTTTCTTCAAGTGCTCCTCCTCTCTCACGATCAAGATCACTGCAACACGAACTCGCATTTAACACACAAGCGATTACACCGATCTTCTCCGTTGTTCTCTAGGTGAGGGAGGAAGGTGGTTTTGCTTTAGGAAATATGTGGTGTTTTGTGAGAGAGATGTTTGTTGTCTTGGAACCTTTCCAACAACAACAAAAGGCAAGGAATTGCTTAGAATGTCTTAACATAGTTGCATCTCATGCAACCATATATATAGGGGAATGGGATCGAAATGACCATCCTACCCCTCTTTTATTCTCTCTTTAATACATAATTTATATATGAATCTAATTCACATTAAAACTATATATTATATCAATTATATCATATATAATTGATATAACACCTCATGCATGAAATTGAACACTTCAATTTCACTCCTAACTTTATACCCTCAATATTACCATATTGAGTCAACGGAGGGATCTAATGGACCTATAGATCATGAGCTCCAATGATGTGAGATTAACTGATCAAACTCTTTGATCCAGTTAATCAATATTCATTCACTACAAGTCACTCTACTATAGACTTGTAGCTGCACTCTCCTCACTGTAGATATTATTGTGTCCACTGATATAGTCATTACCTATGAGTCGACCCTTCACAGGTTGTTCGTAATCACAGCTGGGTCAAATTACCGTTTTACCCTTATGATTACATCTTTGCTCCTTAAGCACCACTGATCCTCTAATGAACAACAAGTCTAAGGTCCTACCTTAGAATCATACCCTTATAGAGAGCGGGGCCCCGTTGTTCAAGACCTGGAGTCATTTCTTAAGGGAACAACCTATCTAATTCCTCAGTAGAGGAATGAGTGAATTCCATCTTGCACAGTTAAGTTCCCGAGCTACCTCACGAGGTTCTCATGTCACGAGAAGGTAGGCTTATTGAGTCTGGCTACAGCTACTCTCACCCATACTAGTCTAAGGACAAACCCCTATAAGCAGGAGTTCTTAACTTGCTCAGGATTTAGGTCGAGTCACTAATGACCATCTATAAATTACTAGTCGTATCCTGTTAACGGTGTTACACTTGTTAGACTAATAATTTGCGATCCAGTCTTGTATGAACTCTTCATACATGATGCCCCCACTCGCATGTCAACTACATGAATGAGTTGGATTACCTCATTTGTACTAATTACAAAGTGGGTCGCATCCATGGTGTTACCAGAATGAGGTTTCCAACCTTATTCTTATACCATAGACTATTTAGGTTATAATCTTGAACTCAACCCAAATAGTGTCCACTACACTGATTTCAAGATAAACGTTATAACCTTGGAGCTTAGTTTATTTGATTTATAAAAGCAAGACTGTAATCTTATCAAAATAAATAACACTTTATTTAATTGATCAAAATTACACAAGTTTAGGGCATAAATCCCAACAATTAGAGGATCAGTGGTGCTTAAGGAACAAAGAGGTAATCACAGGGGTAAAACGGTAATTTGACCCAACTGTAATTACGAACAACTTGTGAACGGTCGACTCATGAGTAATGATTATATCAGTGGACAAAATATAATCTACAGTGAGGAGAGTACAACTACAAGTCTATAGTGGAGTGACTTGTAGTTAATGAATATTGATTAACAGGATCAAAGAGATTGATCAGTCAATCTCATATCATTAGAGCTCATGAACTGTAGGTCTATTAGGTCCCTCCTTTGGCTCAACATGGTTATATTTAGGGTATAAAGTTATGAGTGAAATTGAAGTGTTCAAATTTCATACATAAGGTGTTATATCAATTGTATATGATATAATTGATATAATATATTGTTTTAATGTGAATTAGATTCACGTATAAACCATATACTAATGAGAGAATAAAGGAAGGGTAAGATGGTCATCTCCATCCTATTTCCTTATATATATGGTTGCATGAGATGCAACTAGGTTAAGAAAAAGAGACATTGTATGCCATTTGGTTGTGTTGTTGGAAAGGTTCCAAAGACCACAATCTCTTTCTCTTACAACATCTCATCTTACCTAAAGGGAACCCACATTCCTCCCTCACCTAGAGAACAACGGAGAAGATCCAGTGGTCGTGTTAGTCCGTTCGTGATTCGTGTTGCTGAGATCTTGATCGTGAGAGAAGAGGAGAACTTGAAGAAAGGTTCTTCAAAGGTACAATATCTTGCTGTCTATCTGGTTTTATATGCTTAATCTAGTTGTTTTCGTTCTTAAATGAAATCGTTGTAACTAAAACAAGAGCGCGCGATTCACAATCGCTTCCGCTACGGGATTCGATTCCCTTCAATTGGTATGAGAGCTCAATTGCGTTCTTGATTTATGTTCTGGATTTTTTAAGAACAATGTGGGATTTACTGTTTTGCATGAGATGTATGAACGGTTTTGCAAATTAGATGTTTTCGATTTTGGCACTTAGATTTACAATTTTTTTCATTGAATCGTTCAATGTAAGGGTTCGGTGTTTTGGACAAATTTAATTGTAAATCGAGTCTGTAAGTCTGTGTCGATCGAGGCAAGGTGGTTGCTGAGAAGATCGGAGCAAAAACAAACTTGGAATAGCAGATTCCTTATGTTGTCTGTGTGCAGCGTTGCAACGCTGTTCACTGGCGTTGCAATGCTGCGCTTGCGGAAGGAGGCGCACATCAGAGGCACCGTTGCAATGCGGCATTCAGCGTTGCAACGCCGAAGGCGTTTCGCAACGCGCTCCAACCGGCAGAAACGGACAAGGCGCAGCATTGCAACGCTGCCATCAGCGTTTAACGCCACATGCGTTTCACGCGAAGGAGCGACGGGCGAAAATTTGGTTTTATTATATATATTAATTATAAAAACGTTTTATATTTAATATATTTAATTTATTTGATTTTAATTAATATAATTAGATTATATTAATTAAAATTAAATTTAGGGTGCCAAAATTGGTCTAATTTTGCTATTTAAATTATGCAATTGTTGTGTAATTATTGCCATGCATAATATATGCTTTTATTTTAGAAATCCCACCTTAGGTTAAGCATTTTCATGCATCATTTATAATATAAGGAGTTATATTATATAGTTTGCATGATTAATTAATATAAAGTTGTTATATTAATTTATGGACAACATTGACATGCATTATATATCATGAGATGATTATGCTATGAATGTCTTATTATTCATGTGATGAATGATCAAGCACTATAACATAGTATGCATGTCACCTAAGGTTAATTATTAGTTTTAAAATGTTTAGAACTTGGAAATAATATACCTTAGGTTATCTAGTTATAATTAGATTAGAATTAGGAACCAAGTAATTTATAAGCTATGATTAAAAGAGGAACTCTGTCTAAGGAAAGTTCTGTCTAGGTCAGTATTTAAGTCGACGAAAACTAACACCCATACCTGAACCGACTGGGAGTGAAATTTAATCGAGAGAGTTTATAAATTACAAGATGGCGTCAACTGGTTTATTAAGGGGGTTAATAAACTAGAAATCCTAGGTTTAATATAAAGAGTTATATTAACAAACTTAGGATAAAATCAATATAAGAGTTATATTGATTATCGATATAAGAGTTATATTGATAGAGTTAGGTAAAACCATTAGCCGAGTTTTAGCCTAAGTAAGATTCCTATAACATTAAAGTATTCAGTGGGAGGAAAAGTGTATGAGATACATATTTTCCCACCTACGCTATCTCCGGGAAGTTCACACCGTGAGACTCATACTTGGCCTCGTGGCGCAAACGGGAGTGTCCTCCATCGGATGGTGTTTGTATGAGTCAATATCAAGGTGAATGGAGAGGGTACTTATAGTGAGTGAGAGCAGGTTTAGTGAAAATAAAACCTACGGTCTCTTTTGTCGATTTACACCGTTAGAACCACTATGGTCACACGTAGTTTGGCTCGGACCGACAATCCCTTTGGGCGGCTTGATCATAGGGTATCGAACACGATGACACACCCGAAAGGGATAAAGATTTCCTTAGACTATTTTCAATCTAGTCCTCCTTTCGTGATTTTATTGGATAAAGACTCGGGATCTAAAGACAGAGGGGTTATACTCACTGGGTACATTAGTTGTGTATGTATCCCGACTAAAAATGGTAACTAAAACCTATATGAATAAGAGTTATTCTGTATTAGGTTTTGGTCAAAAGTGTCTTAATCTAGAGGAGGAGTGTTTTTGATTACCGTTCGGTGTCATACATTCTAAACCTTTGAGTATCATTGCAAATTATAAATGACCTAGGAATCATTTTAATAATTAGCTAAAACATGATTGGATTAGAGTTATATCAAGAAACTCATACAAGTTTGTTTGTAAATTTTCAAAGAAAAAATGTCTAGCTCTATAATTTTCTTATTGAAAGCGGAAAAGTTAATCGGAGAGAATATGATGACATGGAAAAAAAACTCAACACTATATTAGTAGTGGATGATCCGTTTGTGCTAACGAGGAGTGTCCTCAAAAAGCCGTGCTCGAATGCGCTTGAAATGTTCGTGATGCATATGATCGATGGATCAAGGCCAATGATAAGGCCAGGTCTACATCTTTGGCAAGTATGTCCGACATATTAGCCAAGAAGCATGAGGGGCATGATTAGCGCCAAGGAAATCATGGATTCTGTGCAGGGTATGTTTGGACAACAGTCCACACAGGCCCGACACAATGCCCTGAAGTACATATTCAAATCAAGGATGCCAGAGGGTACATCTGTTCGAGATCATGTCCTGGATATGATGGTGCATTTCAACATCGCAGAGTCGAATGGTGCTTCCATCGATGAATCGAGCCAGGTCAGCTTCATTCTTGAAACCCTTCCAGATAGTTTCCTGTAGTTTAGAAGTAATGCTGTTATGAACAAGCTTACTTTTAACCTTACCTCCCTTCTGAATGAGCTCCAGACCATTCAATCTTTGATGAAAATTCAAGGATCCAAAGGTGAGGCAAATGTTGCCAGTAGGAGTTATCACAGAGGTACGACCTTTAGGACAAAAACAGTGGCTTCATCTTCTTCTAACCTAAAAGGGAAGAAGAAGAACATGAAGAAGGTTGGTAAAGGGAAACAGGCTGACAAAGTTGCCGCCCAGAAGGGCAATAAAGTCAAAGAAGTTGCTGACAAAGGAAAGTGTTTCCACTGCAACGAAGACGGGCATTGGAAACGGAACTGTCCGAAGTACATTGCAGAAAAGAAGAAGGAAGGTAAATATGATTTAATTTGCCTAGAAGCTTGTTTAGTGGATAATGATAAAACTGCTTGGATACTTGATTTAGGCGCCACTAATCATGTTTGCTCTTCTTTTCAGGGAATTGATTTCTGGCAGCAGCTACAGAAAGGAGAGATAACGCTCGTGGTTAGAAATGGAGAAGTCGTCTCAGCTGTAGCAGTAGGCACGATGAAGCTTTATTTTGGCAAGAAATATGTATTGTTGGACAATATATTAGTTATACCAGGGTTTACTAGAAACCTTATTTCCATTTCTTGCCTCATAGAACAGTGTATTTTTGTTTCCTTCTCAATGAATAAAGTGTTTATTTTGATGAAAGGTATAGAAATATGTTTAGCTTCATTAGAAAACGGATTATATGTTTTAAGGCCTAATTCAGTTAAAATTGTTTTGAACACTGAATTATTTAAAACTGCAAACGCACAAACTAAGAAACGTAAAATTTCTCCTAAAGAAAATGCTCACCTTTGGCATCTTAGGTTGGGCACATTAATCTCAATAGGATTGAGAGATTGGTAAATAACGGACTTCTAAACGAGTTAGAAGAAAACTCTTTGTCGGTATGTGAATCTTGCCTAGAAGGCAAAATGACTAAAAGACCTTTTAGTGGAAAAGGTTATAGAGCCAAAGACCCTCTAGAACTTATACATTCAGACCTTTGTGGTCCGATGAATGTTAAAGCCAAGGGAAGATATGAATATTTCATCTCTTTTATAGATGATTATCTAGATTTGGGCATATTTACCTAATGCACCACAAGTCTGAAGCACTTGAAAAGTTCAAGGAATTCAAGATGGAGGTTGAAAATCAATTAGGTAAAACTGTTAAAACACTTCGATCAGATCGAGGTGGAGAGTACATGGATTTAAAATTCCAGAACTATATGATGGAACATGGAATTACATCCCAACTCTCAGCTCTCGGCACACCACAACAAAAAGATGTATCAGAAAGGAGAAATAGAACCTTGTTGGACTTGGTTCGATCAATGATTAGTTATGCTCATCTCCCTAGTTCCTTTTGGGGTTACGCAGTGGAGACTGCAGTATACATTTTGAATAATGTGCCCTCAAAAAGTGTTTCTGAAACACTTTTTGAACTCGAAAAAGAACGACGTCGGTAGTTTATGTCACTTTAGGATATGGGGTTGTCAAGCACATGTGCTTGTGACAAATCCAAAGAAGTTGGATTCACGTTCAAAATTATGCCTATTCCTAGGATACCCAAAAGAAACAAGAGGTGGTTTATTCTATGATCCTAAGGAAGATAAGGTTTTTGTGTCGACAAATGCCATTTTCTTAGACGAGGACCACATAAGGGACCAGAAACCAAAAAGTAAAGTTGTGTTGAGTGAGTTAGACAGAACAATAGCAAAGGTTGCAAATAAAACTAGTACGTCAAAAAGAGTTGTTGATACTGGTTTGTCTAGTCAAGAGAGTCCATCTCAAGAGTTGAGTCCTCGACGTAGTGGGAGGGTTATAATACAACCTGACCGTTACATGGTTTTATCTGAAACCCAATTTGTTATACCAGATGACAACTGCGAGGATACATTGACTTATAATCAAGCAATGGGTGACAAAGACAAAGACAAATGGGTCATAGCCATGGACCAAGAAATGAAGTCTATGTACTTCAATTCTGTTTGGGATCTTGTAGATAAACCTGATGGGGTAAAACTATAGGTTGCAAGTGGATCTACAAGAGAAAGCGTGGTGTAGATGGAAAGGTGCAAACCTTTAAAGCTAGACTAGTAGCAGAGGGTTGAAGGGGTTGACTATGAGGAGACCTTTTCACCTGTTGCTATGGTAAAGTCTATGCATATCCTGCTTGCCATTGTTGCATATTATGACTATGAGGTATGGAAAATGGATGTAACGACAACCTTTTTGAATGGCAATCTTGAGGAAAACATCTACATGGACCAACCCAAAGGGTTCATTGAACCAGGACAAGAGCAAAATGTTTGCAGGCTTAAAAGGTCAATTTATGGACTGAAACAAGCCTCTAGGTCCTGGAATATAAGATTTGATGAGGCAATCAAATCTTATGGTTTTGACCAGAATGATGATGAACCTTGTGTCTACAAGAAAATCATCAATAGTTTTGTCCTAATTCTCTATGTGGATGATATCCTACTCATTGGAAATGATGTAGGTTATCTTACTGGCATCAAGGAATGGCTAGCTACGCAATTCCAAATGAAAGATTTGGGTGATGCGCAGTTTGTTCTTGAGATCCAGATTGTCCGGAACTGCAAGAATAAAACACTAGTCTTGTCTCAAACATCTTACATAAATAAAGTGTTGTCAAGGTTTAAGATGCAAGATTCCAAAAATGGTTTGTTGCCTTTTAGACATGGAATCCATTTGTCTAAGGAACAGTGTCCTAAGACACCTCAAGGAGTTGAGGACATGAGACGGATTCCTTATGCATCGGTTGTTGGGAGCCTGATGTACGACATGTTGTGTACTAGACCTGACATCTGTTTTGCAGTTGGGATGGTCAGTAGGTATCAATCAAATCCAGGACTTGAACACAGGACAACGGTTAAGACAATCCTTAAGTATCTTCGGAGAACAAGGAACTACATGTTCGTGTATGGGGCTAAGGATCTGATCCTTACAGGATACACAGATTTTGACTTTCAGACTGATAAAGATTCTCATAAATCTACATCAGGGTTAGTATTCACTCTTAACGGAGGAGCTGTAGTATGGCGAAGCGTCAAGCAAGGATGCATCGCTGATTCCACAATAGAGGCCGAATATGTAGCAGCTTGTGAAACAACTAAAGAGGTCGTTTCGTTAAAGAAATTCATGTTAAATTTGGAAGTTGTTCCAAATATGACTTTGTCCATCATGCTGTATTGCGATAACAATGGTGCAGTGGCAAATTCGAGGGAACCCCAAAGTCACAAGAGGGGAAAGCACATTGAGCGGAAATATCATCTCATTTGGGAGATCGTGCATAGAGGAGACGTGATTGTCACGAAGATAGCCTCAGAGCACAACATTGTTGATCCTTTTATAAAGGCTCTCACGGCTAAAGTTTTTGAGAGTCACCTAGAAGGTCTAGGTTTACAAGTCTTCCCCAACTAAGGCAAGTGTGAGTATTTTGTACAAAGGGGTTTAAATGCCCTAGTTTATTGTATTTACATTACTGTAATGTTTTAGTACTCCACAATTTTTAGGTCAAGTGGGAGATTGTTGGGATTTATGCCCTAAACTTGTGTAATTTTGATCAATTAAATAAATAGTTATTTGTTTTGATAGAATTATAGTCTTGCTTTATAAATCCAATAAACTAAGCTCCAAGGTTATAACATATATCTTGAACATCAGTGTAGTGGACACTATTTGGATTGTGTTCAAGAATATAACCTAAATGGTCTATGGTATAAGAATAAGGTTGGAAACCTCATTCTGGAAACACCATTTTGTAATTAGTACAAATGAGGTAATCCAACTCATTCATGTAGTAGACATGCGAGTGGGGGCATCCTGTATGAAGAGTTCATACAAGACCGGACCGCAAATTATTAGTCTAACCAGTGTAACACCGTTAATAGGATAAAACTAGTAATTTATAGATGATCATTAGTGACTCGACCTGAATCCTGAGCAAGATAAGAACTCCTGCTTATAGGGGTTTGTCCTTAGACTAGTATGGGTGAGAGTGGCCTATAGCCGACTCAATAAGCCTACCTTCTCAGGGACAGAACCTCGTAGGTAGCTGGGAACTTAACTGTGTAAGATGGAATTCACTCATTCCTAAACTAAGGAATTAGATAAGTTGTTCCCTTAAGAACTGACTCTAGGTCTTGAACAACGGGGCACCGCCCTCTATGAGGGTGTGAGTCTAAGGTAGGACCTTAGACTTCTTGTTCATTAGAGGATCAATGGTGCTTAAGGAACAAAGAGGTAATCACAGGGGTAAAACGGTAATTTGACCCAACTGTAATTACGAACAACCTGTGAAGGGTCGACTCATGGTAATGATTATATCAGTGGACACAATTTTTGGGATGTATGTCCTCATCTCATGTAGTTTGTAATATTCCAAGTTGTAAATGAATAAGAGTTATTTATTTCAACATTGTGTAATAAATAAGAGTTATTTATTTAAACTTTGTGTCTCGCATTTTTCATAAACTTAATCCAATAAACTAAGCTCCAGGGTCGTTGTATCATGAGAGAAGTAAGAACTTGAACGGTGTGTAGTGGACACACTAGGAGGATCGCGTTCGAGATAATGACCCGAACGGTCTACAATATATGGATAGGGTTGGAGACCTAATCCTGGATACACTATGGATGCGACCCGCTTTGTATTAGATACAAACGAGGTGATCTGACTCGTTCATGTGGTTGATATGCGAGTAGGGCATCCTGTGCAATGAGATTGTATAAGACCGGACCGTGAATTATTAGACTTACTGATGTAACACCGTTAACAGTATTGAGCTAATGAATTCGTAGATGACCATTAGTGGCTCAATCTTAATCCTCAGCGTGTCACGAACTCCTGTCTGCGGGGGTCTGTCCTTTGACTAGTACCGTGTGAGGGTGGCCACTGTTGCTCGCCTAATATGCCTATCTTCTCAGGGGCAAAACCACGTAGGGAGCTGGGAACTTGACTACGCAAGAAGGAATTCACTTGTTCCCGACTTAGGGAAACTAGAGGGGTTGTTCCCTTAAGTGTTCTCTCCAGGGCTTGAACAATGGGGCCCCACTCTCTCATTGGCCTGAGAGGGTTGTTGTTTATTGTTGGACCATGCAACGTAGTTGTTCATTAGGGGAGCAGTGGGACTTAAGGAGCAAGAGGTAGACACAGGGGTAAAACGATAATTTGACCCAGCTGTGACTACGAACAACTTGTGAAGGGTCGACTCATGGGTATTGGTTATATCGATGGACACAACTTGTCCTACAGTGATGAGAGTGCAGCTACGGCTTTAGTGGAGTGTTACCGTAGCTAATGAATTTTGAATAACCGGGTCAAAGAGTTTGACAGGTTAGTCTCGGATCATTGGAGCTCGTCACGTGTAGGTCCATTAGGTCCCTCGGATAGCTCAAATTGGAAAAATTGAGGGTTTACAGTTTGGTGTGAATTTGAAGTGTTCAAATTCATTATTTGGGTATTTATGTCATTTATATGAGATATAGATGACATAATATATAGTTTGATGTGAATGAGATTCATAATAAACTATAGTATAGCCTAATTGATTAATTAGTTCTATTTGGAGAAATTGAATTGAGAGAAATTAAATTGAATGTGATTCAATTTATAATTCCAAATTTATGCAAATGAGATTTGTATAATAAGGTTTGCACTACTACAAATTATATATTTCTTGACACTTGCAAGTTTTAAATACTTGACGTTTTTTTAGGACGAAGTTTTTAAAGAAAAACGTCAAGAAAAATTAAAAAACACGGAGGATGACAAAGATTTCAGATTTTTTTCTCGCTTACACTTTACTTGACGTTTTTTAAACAGGCGCTCAAACAAAATAGAAAAGAGGGAATTTTTATTTCATTTTGCCGCTAAACCTCATTCTCTTTCGCGCACACACATCACTGAAGAAGCAAATTAACTTTCGCCATTTTGTCTTCATCCTCACACCATTCATCTTCTTCGAAAATCTTCTTCAACCTCACGCCTTCTTCTTCTTTTTCGCACATCCTCTCAACCTCACACCAACATCGACAACGACGCGAAGAATCCCTGCGTTGACCAGTACCAAGGGATGCAGATGATTTCGAGCGCCAAACCATCGAAACCAACCTCGAAGAAGCCCTATATCTCGTTGGAGCAGTACCATAAATGGACCGAGGAGTCTTGAAGCGCTAGTTTCAAACCCTAATTTCAACTTTTTCGATTTCTTGTAGAGATATGTTGCAGTTGGTTTGGATGTTTCTTAATGATTATTGTCGTTATTGTAACGTAATTTGTGATTTGCTTGTGTAGATATTGTTGTCGATAATTGTGCAATTTGAAGGAATCACATAATGGATCTCTGGAAGTTTAAAGAGTTTTTTGAATTCTATGTGTTCTTTAATTGTAAATGTGATTTTGGATGTCAATTTGATTCTTCTCACTGTTGTGCGCTTACGATTGGTTTGGTGTTTAGGCATTGAATGTCATGAGAATAAGGCGAGTGCCACTAATGAGGAATGTACTGTCGCCTGGGGTATGCTATTACGCCTCTTTTCTGGTTCTTGTTTCCGTGGCTTATCTTTCTTTTACTGTGCTCACTTTGTCTTTTTATGTTTGTACAATTTTATAATTATAGTAGTCTTGAGATATCCCATTGACTGAAAAGTCATCTTAAGCTACTAATTTTTCTTGATTGAACTACCCAATAATACCAATGCTCTCGTTGAATGGACCTTGCTTTTCTTTGTTTCATGTGGTTCATGTAAGCTATTTGATCTCTTGTGTCCGCCACATTGTGGCTATTACTCTCTCTAAGTCCTTTGGATTCATGGTTAAACTGTAAATTTGTTCTCGCCTTTTTTACTTCCATTGCCTTAGTCCTTGGTTGAAAACTCGCCAAGTTTGTCCATAGGGTATACTTTGTAGTGTCCTTTAATGTTTCTAATTCATAGAACTGTATGAAAATGAAAATGAGACTTAAACCTTGTGAAGCCACTTTTTGGCTACTTTGTATGTTCCAAAGGGCAAAGTACACATTATTAGATTGTTTGAGTTACTTTTGGCCTCAAAGTATGCTTAAGCATTTGTGAAACACTTACGTAGTATCGGGGGTTGATTATGTTCTTAAGTTTAAGTTTAGGTACCTTCTAAGTTTCTTTAAGAGTCAAATGACACTTTAACTCTTTCTAGCCACTTTTATTTGTTGCTATATTTATTTTTGGGTCTTGATGTTAGGTTGTGATATTGTCCTACGTCGTGTAGAACACTTGTTACACTGTTGGTCAATTTACAATTTGAGTTTCAAATTGCATGTTTTTACTTGGCTAAGGGTTGTATTTCAGTTGTAATGGGAGCAAGTATGAGTTTCATTGAAATGGGTAGAACTCCAGTTCATTCTTTGAGGGGCACCTTTAGCAACTCGTAAAAAGTGATTTCCTTCTGCCTTTCGAGCCTTTATTTTTTCATTACCTTTTTGTAGAGATTATAGTAGAGTATAGTTTCAGGAGGATCCGTAGAGTCCACTATTTCTATTGAGTGTATGTTGGATGTTGGTGATAATGCTTTAGAGAGTCCACTATTTCTTTTGAAGGATACATGGATGGTTGAGTCGCTTGGAAGTTTTGTCTGTCAACTTTTGCTCTGGTGGCTCAAAATTAAAGCTTGTTTTGATACCAAATTTCCTTATTGGTACTCATCTTTTATTTGACGCCTTCCCCCTATTATGATTTGTTAGATATATGACTAAACATGAAATGACTAAATATGAAATTCATCAATCTGTTAGGCATATGACTAAATATGAAAAGAAATAATAAGCAATTTATGAAGTAATTTGTTTCGAATGTGTATTGAAATTTAAATAACATTGTGAACACCTAAGGATGAGTTGATATCCTTTTAATTTTTTAGATGCAATTATCAAAAGGCATCTCTGTTAACATACATGTTGAAATTGTTCATGTCTCCAATATGATCCTTTAATTTATTATGCTCTCTAACCTTGAAGGATATCTTAAGGAAAGAGGGAACCTTTATTCTATTTTTGGTTGTTTGCATAATTGATCTTTCTAACCGACTGATAAGTTCCTTTTCTTCTCTGTTACAAGCTAAATTTTGTTCAAGCTTCAACAATGTTAGATACAAGTGTTTGGTTCCTCTGTGAATGAATTCATAGTACTTTAGGTTTTTTCATGAATTCATTGTTGCCTAAGTAAATGATCTTTCTAACAAACTAATATGCATTAGGCCTTTTCAATTTTTCATTTGCTTATTTATATAATTTACTTGGTGAATTTATTCGAGTCTCTTGTTGTTGTACCTACCGTCAAATAGTCTTTTATGATAGTTTGTATTTTTAACTAAGAGTGATTATGCTTATCAAATGTGGACTTATGTATTTATAGGCATGGATTTTTCATCCTTATCACACTGAAGAAAGAGCATTAGGTGAATCATCTCACTTACTATTATTGGTTCTTGTAATTAAAATTTCTTAGGCATATATATGTGTATGTGTGTGTATATATATATATATATGTATGTATGTATGTATGTATGTATGTATGTATATTATCAACATGTCCCCAATGTCCCAAGTGACCACGGGAGCAACGTGGTTATTTAAATCATTGTTTGATATACATAGGATTGTTCAATCTGGAATCACGCACTTGTGATACCACCCCATGCATGAAAAGAAGCAAAGAGAGTTCAAGTATTTCTATTGGAATGGAAGGGCTTATTTGTTATTAAAAAATTGCTATTTTATATGATGACGGATGTCTTGTTCTAACTAAACTGATAATATTACACCATTTTTTATGAACATATGATGACTACATTATGTGATCTCTCGACATAAAGATCCATGTGATCAACTCTCTTGCTCTTTAAACATGATATTTCCACTCTAATTTTTCATTTTCATTCTCAAATGTGCTCAATAGTTAATGTGAGTGACCTTATGGAACTGCATGGGTTGAAGAAACATAGTTTTTTCTTCTTTGTAGGTTGCTTACAGTCAGTGTACGGAATCCATACCTTCAGAGTTGAAAGCATAGCACGTGGAAAAGCTTCGATTCTCCTGTTGATGATCTGCAGGTTTAAGGGATTTCTAATCCTGGTCTCCTGAGAAAGGTTGGTTTGTATTCATCTGTTGACTTTTTTTTCTTAAGTGTCAATTTTTTTTGTGAGACTTTATGTTAGTGTCAGAAGAGATGCTCACTTCTTGCATTTCAACCAGATCATTGTAAGAGAAGCTTCAAAACTTATTCAAGATTTTGGCTTGACCAAAAGTCTGTCGATTGGTATGGTGGATAGAAAGTAGAACGAAAGTTATATGGGCTTTTAAAGGGGTTGTTTCCAAGTTGTGTTGATGCCATTGGTCATCATTAGAAAAATCTCTCTGGTGCTACTTGTTTCAGACATTTAATTCCTTTATTTTTTGTCATCTGAAGGCTTTATGAAGATAAATACTCCTCTTCCCATTTTTTAAGATAAATACTCATCTTCCCGTTTTTTAGGCACTCATAATTTGGTCAACAAATATAAAATTAAAATGTGAAGTACACATCCTTTCATTTAGGGCAATTCTTTTTTTTTTTTTTGTTGGGGGAAGATTATTAATATGCAAACCAAGACGAAAAATTAGGTAGTCTGTGATCTAGATGAATTCTAGATGGTTACCTGATGAAACAAACATCAACATTATGATTTCTTTGTGTGCTTGTGCATATTTGGATTCCTGTCTGCTTAGTGCTTTGCCATATCATCTAGGAGTCATTTATTTATGTTGGATGACAAGCTTCAATTTAGCTATGTGTTCTTCTGCTGAGTTCTTGCCATTCTTATAGCCTTTGTTCCAATCCTGCAGACTACTAGAACACCGCATTATGTGTCAAAGGAGCGTAGAAGTGTATTGTCTCAGGAATTGCTGCTTCGGAAGCTGGAAGAAGTCAATATATCAGTCAAGGTATTATCACTTTTGTGGTTATTTATGTAGGAGATAATTGGAATTGATGCTTATCAAGAGAAAGATAACTGATAGTCTGTAGTGGTTGGTGTAAACTAAATTAAAATGAAATGCTTGTTTTCTCTCATCAACCCTTTAATTCATATTTACAAGTAAAAGCATGAACTAGCATGCAGACGTACATGACCACATGCCATTTCTCAAGAAATCAAGATGAAGAAACTTTTTAGGTTACAAGAGGCAAAGTAGAAATTCTTATTTTGTTTTGAGTTAGTTTTGGCCTCAAAAAATGCTCAAGCATCTTTAATACACATTTGTTGCAATGGGGGTTAGCTATGTGATCACTTTATGCACTTTCTAAGTTTCAAACGAACACTTAAACTCGTTTTAGCTATTTTTTTCACAGTGGGAAGTGTTGAATGTGGGTATTACGTCATGAGATATATAAGAGATATCATGACAAAAGAAAGCATCGTAGTCACAGATTCAGTATGTTATTTATTTTGCATTCCAATTGTTACACTTGACAAAAAATTATTTATTATAATATTTGACTCTTAATGTTTGTAGATTGATACAAGAAACGCATACTCGCAACCGGAGTTAGATGAAGTGCGAGTGGAGTGGGTTGAAATTTTGGGTGGATACATATGATGATTTTTTGGGTGGATACTACTTTGGATTGTTCATGACAATTTTTTGGGTGGCTACATATGAAGGTGTCAAATATTCTTTTTGTGTAAATATGGTTTGACATAGGATAGATAGTGACATTGTTTTGGATGGCTACATGAAGGTGCCAAATATTTTATATAGATGTTTGCTTGAGATAGGATTGATAGTCAATTTTTTTGGATGATTAGTGTTTGAACATATATTGTGGAGATATGTGTAGTTTGACATTTTGAATGTATTACTATGATGGGGAGTTACTAATGATGGAATTGTTAAAGGTTTGAACTTTTCATTTTAGAATTGTTCATTTGGGAAGAAGATTTGAATTTTTTTGGGTATTATTGATGGAATTTTATTTTCATAGATCTTGAATATATAATATATTGGAATGCAATGCAGAAAATTCTAGATTTTAGGGAATAATTGATTGAAAAATAAAATCACAATGTGTCAAGATCTAATTCAAATTGACACTTTTCAAACGTCAAAAAAGAACATTACATTTGACACTTTAAAATTGTCAAGGTTTACCTTCAATTTGACGCTTTAGGATCGCTGAGGATAAACTCATATTTGACATATTTCAAGCGTCAAGTAACTTTTATTTGACATTTCCACGATGTCAAGATAAACATATGTTTGACACATAGAAAACGTCAAGTACTAAAATAAATTTGACACTTTTTCAGAGTCAAGATAAAACTATATTTGACGAATAAAAAGTGTCAAGAATTTGTGTTCAAAATGACACATTATAAACGTCAAAAAAGAGTATACATAACACTTTATAGGTGTCAAGTATTGTGTATTATTCTTGACGGTGGATTCCTTGACGGTTTGAAAAACGTCAAGTAAAGCAATATTCGACATTTTATAAGCGTCAAGAAAACTAGTTTTTGTTGTAGTGATGAGACATCTTATATTATATAATATGCAAATGTAATTTGTATATTATATGGTTGTGGAAAATTGTGATTTGGTGGAGGTTTTAACTCCATCCCACAATAGTATTTACAGGTTTTGCAAGAAGCTTTTTGAAGGGAATGAAAATCCCAGCGCAGCGGAAGACGATCGAATCGTCGTGGCATCATTACGCAACTCGAATTTGTTAAAACCGATCTACTATAGATCTAGGCTAAACATGCTGAAAAGGAAGAAATTTACAGCAAGAAAGAGTTTACTTACTTGTTGTAGACAAACTTCAAGAATTTCTTCCTCGGATCACGAACTCTTCGTGCTTCTCGACGATCGCTTCTCTCGTACAAAACGAACACCACCAATGACCTTCTCGGTTGTTCTTCCTAAGGAAGAAGGAAAGTGGTGGGACTTTTGTTTTGGAAAGGGAGGAAAAATGAGAGAGAATGGAGAGAATTCTTTTTCTCTTCTTTGATGAAAATCAAAAAATGAGAGAATGAGATACATTCCTTCTTGCAAGAAGGGTTTATATAGTGGAATTGATGGAGTTAAAATCTCCACATAATTACCACCTTACCACAACCATAGGTTATGCAAATCTCATTTGCATAACCACATAATATAAGATATCTCATATCTCATATTGCAAATCTCATTTGCAATAATTGTGGTTTAATTAAATTGAATCACATCCAATTTAATTTCTCTCAATTAATTTCTCCAATTAGCCTTAATTCAACAATTAGGCTAACCTATAATTTATTATGAATCTCATTCACATTAAACTATATATTATATCATTCATATCTCATATAAATGACATAAATGCCCTTAAAGTGAAATTGAACACTTCAATTTCATACAAAAACATTAACCCTTCTTTTAACCCAGATTGAGCCAACCGAGGGACCTAATGGACCTACAATACCGGGCTCCAATGATCCGAGATTAACCTGTCAAACTCTTTGACCCGGTTAACCAACATTCATTAGCTACGGTAACACTCCACTATAGCCCGTAGTCGAACTCCCGTCGGTCACGAGAATATTACGTCTCCACCGATATAACCAATGCCCATGAGTCGACCCTTCACGGGTTGTTCGTGAGACACTACCGGGTCAAATTACCGTTTTACCCCTGTGTCTACCTCTTCTTCCTTAAGTCCCCGCTGCTCCTCGAATGAACAACATATTGTGATGGTCCAACCATACACGAAATCCTTCTCGGGCGGTGAGAAGGGGGCGCCAGTTGTCCAAGCCACTGAGACAACACTTAAGGGAACAACCCTCTAGTTTCCCTAAAGGCGGAACGAGTGAATTCCATCTCCCGTAGTTAAGTTCCCAGCCTCCTACTTGGTCCTGTCCCGAGAAGATAGGCATATTGGGCGAGTAACTATGACAACCTCTCACCCGTTTCTAGTCAAATGACGGACCCGCATGATGAGGAGTCCGTCGTAACACGCTCGTGGATTCAAGTCGAGTCACTAATGGTCATCTACGGTTATTAGTCCCATCACAGCGGTGTTACATCGTGAGGTCTAATAATTCACGGTCCTGGTCTTGTACAATCTCATTGCACAGATGCCCCCACTCACATGTCAACCACACGAACGAGTCGAGATCACCTCGTTTGTATCTAATACAAAGCGGTCGCATCCACGGTGTATCCATGATTAGATCTCCAACCCTATCCATATCATCAGAGACCGCTCGGGTCATTAACTCGAACGTGATCCTCCCCGTGTCCCACTACACACCTTTCATGTTCTTGTTCTCTCATAAGTTCAATGACCCTGGAGCTTAGTTTATTGGAAAAGTTTATAAATATTGCGAGACACAAAGTGATGAAATGAATAATTCTTATTAATTTCAAACAATATATTACAAACACGAGATTATGACAAAAATCCCAACAAACTCCCACTTGGACTAAGCTAGTGGAGAAAATAAATTTCTGAAATGTACATAAATTACAATGAAGTAATACAATAAACTAGGGCATTGAATACCCGTTTACATATCTCCCACTTACCCTAGTCAGGAAGCTCTCGAAGACCTAGACTCTCTAGGTGACCCCCAAACACCTTAGCCGTGAGGGGCTTTGTAAATGGATCAGCTACGTTGTGCTCCGACGCTATCTGCGTGACCATCACGTCTCTGCGGTGCACAATCTCCCGTATCAGATGATACTTGCGCTCAATGTGTTTGCCTCTCTTATGGCTCCGAGGCTCACGTGAATTGGCTACTGCACCACTCTTATCACAGAACAGCGATTGTGATCGGCAAGTTCATGATTTGAACAACTTCCAAATCTGTCATGAACTTCCTAAGCCAAACAGCTTCCTTGCGGCTTCACAAGTCGCAACATACTCGCTCAGTAATGGAATCGCCGATGCATCCCACTGATGCTTCGCCATACTACTGACTCCTCCATTCGAATGAAGGTGACCCCAAGTGGATTTCCTAGAATCCTTATCGGTCTCGAAAATCGAAATCTGTGTATCCCGTAAGATCAAACCCCACCGCCATACACTAAGTTGTAGTTCCTCGCTCTCCTAAGATACTTGAGGATTGCCTTTACTACCGCCCGGTGATCTAATCTGGATTGGGTGATATCTACCGACAATTCCTCTTGCATAACGGATGTTGGGTCTAGTACACGCATGGCATACATCAAAGCTACCTACAAACAAGCATATGGAATCTGGCCTCATATCCTCAACATCTTGAGGAGTCTTAGGACACCGATCCTTGAACAAGTGAACCCCATGCCCGAAAGGTAGCAAGCCCTTCTTGAGTTCTCGTGATCTTATATTTAGACAACATCTTGTCAATATAAGACGTCTGAGACAAGGCTAGCGTTCTGTTCTTCCGGTTTCGGATAATCTGGATACCTAGAACATACTGAGCTTCTCCCAAATCTTTCATTTGGAATTGCGAAGCTAGCCACTTCTTAACGTCAGTAAAAAATGCTACCTCATTCCCAATGAGAAGAATATCGTCCACATACAACACCAAAAATGCGACAGTTTTGTCAACGATTTTCTTGTAGACACAAGGCTCGTCGACATTTTGATCAAAGTCATAAGATTTGATTGCCTCATCAAACCTTATATTCCAAGACCTCGAAACTTGTTTCAGCCCAATAATGAACCTATAAAGCCGGCAAACCTTTTGCTCTTGGCCTTGGGCAATGAACCCTTTGGGTTGGCCCATGTAGATGGTCTCATCAAGTTTGCCATTCAGAAAGGTTGTCTTGACGTCCATCTGCCATACATCGTAGTCATAATACGCGGCAATGGCCCAGAAGGTCCTGGATCGACTTCACCATGGCAACAGTGAAAAGGTCTCCTCATAGTCAACCCTTCAACAACTGGTAAAACCCTTTTGCCACTAGTCGGGCTTTGAAGGTCTGCACCTTCCCATCTACGCCACGCTTACGCTTGTAGATCCATTTGCAACCAATAGGTTTTACCCCATCCGGTTGATCCACAAGCTCCCATCTGAGGCACTTGAAGTACATAGACTTCATTTCCTGGTCCATTGCTTTAATCCACTCGTCTTTATCAACATCAACCATTGCCTGGTCATAGGTCAATGGATCCTCACAGTCATCATCAGGAGCGACAACTGAGGTTTCAGCTAAACCCATGTAGCGATCGGGCTGTCTCACAGTCCTCCCCCTACGTCGAGGCATTCCCAACTCTAGGAAACGGATTTGAGTAGACGTGCTTGGATCAACAACACTTGTTGACGTACTAGCCCCATCAACAACTCTTGATGATGTACTGTCCATTTCATTCAACACAATTTTACTTCTTGGTAAATGATCCCTGACGTCGTCTTCCTCTAGGAAAGTGGCGTTTGTCGACACAAGCACCCTATTTTCCTTAGGATCGTAAAACAGACCACCCCTAGTCTCTTTAGGGTAACCTACGAATAGGCACAATTTCGAACGGGATTCCAACTTTTTCGGGTTTGACACCAACACGTGGGTCGGGCATCTCCGAATCCTGAAGTGATGTAAACTGCCTTTACGTCCACTCTAGAGCTCGAAAGGTGTTTCACAAACACTTTTAACCGGAACATTGTTCAAAATATAAACCGCAGTCTCCACTGCGTACCCCCAAAAAGAATCAGGGAGACGAGCATAGCTCATGATCGACGGAACCATGTCCAACAAGGTTCTGTTTCTCCTCTCCGATACACCATTCTGCTGTGGCATACCAGACGCTGAGAGTTGGGACGTAATGGACCTATATTGACGGGCTCCAATGATCCGAGATTAACCTGTCAAACTCTTTGACTCGGTTAACCAACATTCATTAGCTACGGTAACACTCCACTATAGCCGTGAGCCGCACTCCCGTCGGTCACGAGAATATTAAGTGTCCACTGATATAACCAATGCCCAGTAGTCGACCCTTCACAGGTTGTTCGTAGACACGGCTGGGTAAAATTACCGTTTTACCCCTATGTCTATCTCTTGTTCCTTAAGTCCGCATTGCTCCTCTAATGAACAACATATTGTGATGGTCCAACCATACACAAGATCCTTCTCGAGACAGTGTGAAGGTGGGCGCCCGTTGTTCAAGCCCTGGAGACAGCACTTAAGGGAACAACCCCTCTAGTTTCCCTAAAGGCGGAAACGAGTGAATTCCATCTCGTGTAGTTAAGTTCCCAGCTCCCTACTTGGTCCTGTCCATGAGAAGATTGACATATTGGGCGAGTAACTGTGACCACCCTCACCCGTACTAGTCAAAGGACAGACCCCGCAGACAGGAGTCCGTAACACGCTCAGGATTCAAGTCGAGTCACTAATGGTCATCTACGAAGTTATTAGTCCCTTCTTGTCAACGGTGTTACATCGGTAGGTCTAATAATTCACGGTCCGGTCTTGTACAATCTCATTGCACAGGATGCCCCCTCTCACATGTCAACCACATGAACGAGTCAGACCACCTCGTTTGTATCTAATACAAAACGAGTCGCATCCACAGTGTATCCAGCATTAGGTCTCCAACCCTATCCATATACTGTAGACCGTTCGGGTCATTAACTCGAACGTGATCCTCCCTGTGTGTCCACTACACACCGTTCAAGTTCTAGTTCTCTCATAAATTCAATGACCTTGGAGCTTAGTTTATTGCAAAAGTTTATAAATATTGCAAGACACAAAGTGATGAAATGAATAACTCTTATTAATTTCAAACAATATATTAAAAACACGAGATTAGGAAAAAAATTCCAACACGTTTGGTATGCCATCTTGCCATTTTTTGGATTTCCATCTAAAGAGAGCAAGAGATTCTCTCTCAAATCCTCTCTCAATTCTCCAAATTTCTCTCCTCACCCAAAACCAAAGGGAGCCCCACTCACTCTCTCTCAACCTCCCGAGAACAATCAAGAAGAAATTTTGGAGGTGTCTCACTATTCAGATCGAGGATCGAGTTCGAGGAGTTCGTTAGTATGAGAGAGATCGTGACCGGAGAAGGAGAAAACGTGGAAGAAGAGTTCTTCAAGAGGTTATTACCTTTTACTTACTGTTTTCTTCTTCTTCTTTGCATGTTTAGCCTAGGATCTATGAGATAGATTCAATTTTAAGATAAGAATTACACAACGGATCAACGACGTTTCACAACGTCTTTCGCTGCGGGAATTCAAAATCCCTTCAATTGGTATCAGAGTCAATCGTTGCTCTTCGTTGTATATTCTGTAAATTCTTAAAATTAGGTGGGTAACATTTATTTTCATGAGATGAATGTTAATGGTTTGCAATTTTGGATGTTTTCGGTTTTTGGCACTTTTTAGATTTACATTAAAGTTGATGAGATCAATGTAAGGGCCCGTTGTTTTGGGCATTTTTTAATGTAAATCGAGTCTGTAAGTCCGTGTCGTTCATGGCAAGAGTTGTCGTGAAGAAAACGGAGCAAAAACGAGCGATTTCGGTGAACAACAACATAAGTTGTGTTGCTGGAAGTTCATCAGCGTTGCGACGCCATCCATGCTACAGTGCAGCGTTGCGACGCTAGAGGTGGCGTAGCAACGCCACAGCGTTGAGAACGCTGGGCGCAACGCTATATATTATAGCGTTGCAATGCAATAACAATGTTGCAATGTTGTTGTGTAGTGGTGCGTGGATCGCGAAAATTTCAGGGATTTGCCACGTGTGTAGCGTTTCGAGCCTAGGCAGGTGCAACTCTCGTTTTTAATTTTTTTTATTTATTTATTTGTAAAATTTGATTTTATAAATATATTTGATTTAATTATTTTAATTAATATTAATATAAATGTTATATTAATGTTAATTAATTTACTTTTATGTCCCTAGGGTGCCAAAAATCGGTCCAATATTGCTATTTAATTATTTTTATGCATGAGATGTATGATTTAATTATTTCTATGTGCATAGAGTATGCCATATAGATTTAAAATCTCACCTTAGGTTAAACATTACATGCATCATATTTATATTATAAGAGTTATAATATATAGTATGCATGATAGGATTATATTATAAGAGTTATAATATAATGTTTGCATGATTTAATTTTTTTAATATAAGTGTTATATTTTTAAATTAAAAGCATGCTCATGCATTTAATTCATGTGATGAATGTATGTTATAGTATAGTATTATTCATGTGATGAATGATCAAGCACTATAACATAGAAATGCATGTAACCTAAGTTAATTATTAGTTTTAAATGGTTTAGAACTTGAATAATTAGACTTAGGTTTTCTATTTCTAATGAGATTAGAAATTAGGAAATCAAATATGACCTTTGAATGGAGACTGATAAGTAACTCTGTCTAAGGAAGGTTTTGTCTAAGTCTGGGGTATTTAAGTAGACGCTTGCAGAACACCCCTACCTGGAAACCGACCTGGGAGTGAATATGGTCCGGAGATTCTTAGGTTATATTCTCGTGAGTGCCATTAATTAAGAGTTAATTAATTTACTCACATAGACCTAAGTTAATAATGTGATTATAGACTTAGGCTAATCCCATATAAGAGTTATATTGGTAGACCTAGGTAAATTTTAGCCGGTTTATCTAGGTCAATCCCGATTATTTTAAAGTGTTGAGTGGGAGGAAATAAAGTGTATGAGATACATTTAATTTTACATCCACAAATCTCCATTAAGTTCGCACCGTGAGATCCATGCTCGGCCTCGTGGCGCAAATGGGAGCGTCCCCCTACGGGTGGCATTTGTATGGGTCAATATCAACGTGAATGGAGAGAGTACTTATAGTGAGTGGGAGCGGGACTTGTGAAAACGGGACCCAAGGTCTCTTCTTTCGATTCACACCATGAGACGCCTATGATCCGCCTGCTAGTTTGGCCTGGACCAGACAATCCCTTCGGAGGGCCTGATCATGGGAGTCGGAACACCGTGAATTCCCGAAAGGGATATAGTTTCCTGGTTGGTTTTCCTTCTTTGTTCACCTTTCGGTGGCTATTGTTTGGACGGATGCTTGGAAACTTAAAGATAGAGGGTGACACTCACGGAATTCGTTAAGTGTTAATGCATTCGACCGAACAATGGTAATTGGATGCCTAATGGAATAAGAGTTATTCTGGGATTAGGGTCTGATCGAGAATGTCTCGTCCTAGAGGAGGAGTGGGTTTGTCTACCCTACGGTGGTGGTCATTCTAAACCTTTAGGGTATCATTGCAAATTTTGAATGACCTAGGGATCATAGGATAAAAATTTGCTAAAACCCGATTGGATTTTCAAAAGTTTTTGCGAGACTAATAGAAAGTTTTTCATTTTATTCAACAACAAAATGTCAAACGCTTTTAACGCTCCTTTAGCTTCCGTTAAGTTAGTCGGCGATAGTATTTCGTGGAAAAACAATATAGACACGATTTTGGTAAATGACGACCAAGAGTTCGCACTCACTAAGGAGGGTCCTCAGGTGCTCGGTTCAACAGTCCTATTCGACAATCTACAAACCTTCCAGTCCTTGGTGTAAACTAGGGGACAGGAATCAGAGGCAAGTGTTGTCTTAAGAACTTTTCACAGGGGTATGACCTCTGGGACAAAGTTTGTAGGTTCTTCAGGCCCTAAACGGGAAGAAGGAGAAGTTGAAAAAGGATAGGATTGACCGCGCTGCCGCCCTAAAAGGCAAAGAAATCAAGGATGTTGCCAGAAAGTGTTTCTACTGCAACGGGGACGGACACCTGAAAAGAAGTTGTCCCAAGTTCCTTGATGAAAAGAAGATGACAGGTAAATGTGATTTACTTGTCACAGAAACTTGTTTAGTGGAGAGTAATGACTCAGCTTGGATATTGGATTGAGCGCCACTAACCATGTTTGCTCTTCTTTTCAAGGATTAAGTTCTGGCAAATGGCACGCAAGAGAGGGTGAGATAACACTCGGGGTTGGATCCGAGAAGTTGTCTCACCACGCAGCAGAATAGGCACTGATGAAGTCGTTGTTTGGCGGGAAGTACTTATTATTGGATAATATGTACATAGTTCCTGGGTTTACGAGAAACCTAGTTTCTATATCCTGCCTATTAGAACAAAATATTTCTGTTTCTTTCAAGAGCAATAAAGCGTTCATTTCTCGAAATGGAAATTTGATTTGTTCTGCTTCGCTTAAGAACAATTTATATGTTTTGAACCCTAATTCGGTCAAAAGTGTTTTGAACACCGAACTGTTTAAAACAGCAGAAACGCGAACTAAGAGATTGAAAGTTTCTCTAAAAGAAAGTGTCCATCTTTGGCATCTACCGTTAGGCCACATTAATCTCAATAGGATTGAGAAACTAGTGAAGAGTGGACTTCTAAGCGAGTTGGAAGAAAAATCTTTACTGCAGATGTGAGTCATGCCTTGAAGGCAAAATGACCAAACGCCCTTTTAGTGGAAAAGGATATAGAGCCAAGTAGCCCTTGAGCTTATACATTCGACCTCTCGTGGTCCCGATGAATGTTAAAGCACGAGGTGGTTCTGAAATACTTCGTATCTTTCATAGATGACTATTCGAGGTATGGGTACATTTACCTAATGCATAGGAAGTCTGAAACACTTGAAAAGTTCAAGGAGTTCAAGACTGAGGTTGAGAACCTGTTAGGTATAATGATTAAAACACTTCGATCGGATCGAGGTGGAGAGTATATGGACACTGAATTCCAGGACTATATGATAGAATATGGAATTACGTCCCAACTCTCAGCACCTGGTATGCCACAGCAGAATGGTGTATCGGAGAGGAGAAACAGAACCTTGTTAGACATGGTTCGGTCGATGATGAGCTATGCTCGTCTCCTTGATTCCTTTTGGGGTTACGCAGTGGAGATTGCGGTTTACATTTTGAACACAGTTCCGTAGAAAAGTGTTTGTGAAACACCTTTCGAACTCTGCCATGGTCGTAAAACCAGTTTACGTCATTTCAGAATTTGGGGATGCCCGACCCATGTGTTGGTGTCAAACCCGAAGAAGTTAGAACCCCGTTCAAAGTTGTGCCTCTTTGTAGGTTACCCAAAAGAGACTAGAGGTGGTTACTTTTATGATCCTAAGGATAATAGGGTGCTTGTATCGACAAACGCCACTTTCCTTGAGGAAGACGACATCAGGGATCACTTACAAAGGAGTAAGATTGTGTTAAATGAAATGGACAGTACATCAGCAAGAGTTGCTGATGGTGCTAGTACGTCAACAAGTGTTGTTGATCCTAGCTCGTCTAGTCAAGTCCGTTCCCAAGAGTTGGGAATGCATCGACGTAGTGGGAGGGCTTTGAGACAGCCTGAATGTTACATGGGTTTAGCTGAAACCCAAGTCGTCACCCTTGATGATGACTGCGAGGATCCATTGACCTATGATCAGGCAATGGCTGACGTTGACAAAGACGAATGGATTAAAGCTATGGACTAGGAAATGGAGTCGATGTACTTCAATTCCGTCTGGGATCTTGTGGACCAACCAGATGGGGTAAAACCTATTGGTTGCAAGTGGATCTACAAGCGTAAAGGTGGTGTAGATGGGAAGGTTCAGACCTTCAAAGCTCGACTAGTGGCAAAGGGTTTTACCCAGGTGGAAGGGGTTGACTATGAGGAAACCTATTATGACTATGAGGTATGACAGATGGATGTCAAGACCGCCTTTCTGAATGGCAACCTTGATGAAATCATCTACATGGACCAGCCCAAGGGGTTCATTGCCCAAGGCCAAGAGCAAAAGGTTTGCCGCCTTCAAAGGTCTATTTTTATGGACTGAAACAAGCCTCGAGGTCTTGGAAAATAAGGTTTGATGAGGCGATCAAATTTTATGGCTTTGATCAAAATGTTGACGAGCCTTGTGTTTACAAGAAAATCGATTAAATCATCTTTGTCGCTTTCTTATATTGTATGTGGATGATATCCTTCTCATTGGGAATGAGGTAGGATTTCTTACTGACATTAAGGAATGGCTGGCTTCGCAATTCCAAATGAAAGATTTGGGAGAGGCACAGTATGTTCTAGGTATCCAGATTGTCCGGAACCGGAAGAACAGAACACTAGCCATGTCTTAAGCATCTTACATTGTCAAGATGTTGTCTAGATATAAGACGCAGAACTCCGAGAAGGGCTTGCTGCCTTTCAGGCATGGGGTTCACCTGTCTAAGGATCAATGTCATAAGACGCCTCAAGAGGTTGAGGATATGAGACGAATCCCCTATGCTTCAGCTGTAGGGAGCCAGATGTATGTCATGTTGTGTACTAGGCCCGACATCTATTATGCAGTTGGGATTGTCAGTAGGTATCAATCAAATCCAGGATTAGATCACTTGACAGCCGTAAAGGCAATCCTCAAGTACCTTAGGAGAACGAGGAACTACAGCCTTGTGTATGGGAGTGGGGATTTGATCCTTACGGGATACACAGATTCTGACTTCCGCACCGATATGGATTCTAGGAAATCCACTTGGGTCGACCTTCATTCCGAATGGAGGAGTCAGAGTGTGGGCGAAGCATCAGCGAGGATGCATCGCTGATTCCACGATGGAAGCCGAATACGTTGCGGCTTGTGAAGCTGCAATGGAAGCTATTTTGCTCAGGAAGTTCATGACGGATTTGGAAGTTGTTCCAAATATGAACTTGCCAATCACACTGTTTTATGACAATTGTGGTGCAGTAGCCAACTCGAGAGAACCTTAGAGTCATAAAAGGGGCAAGCATATAGAGCGTAAGTATCACCTGATACGGGAGATTGTGCACCGCGGAGACGTGACAGTCACGCAGATAACGTCGGAGCACAACGTTGCTGATCCATTTACAAAGGCCCTCACGGCTAAGGTGTTTGAGGGCCACCTAGAGAGTCTAGGTCTTCGAGTGCTTCCTGACTAGGGCAAGTGGGAGTATTGTAAAGGGGTATTTAATGCCCTAGTTTATTGTATTACTTTATTGTATTACTTTACTGTACATTTGAGAAATGTATAATGTACTCCACTAGCTTAGTCCAAGTGGGAGTTTGTTGGGATGTATGTCCTCATCTCGTGTAGTTTGTAATATTCCAAGTTGTAAATGAATAAGAGTTATTTATTTCAACATTGTCTAATAAATAAGAGTTATTTATTTAAACTTCGTGTCTCGCATTTTTCATAAACTTAATCCAATAAACTAAGCTCTAGGGTCATTGTATTATGAGAGAAGTAAGAAGTTGAATGGTGTGTAGTGGACACACAGGGAGGATCGCGTTCGAGTTAATGACCCGAACGGTCTACAGTATATAGATAGGGTTGGAGACCTAATCCTGGATACACTGTGGATGCGACCCGCTTTGTATTAGATACAAACGACGTGATCTGACTCGTTCATGTGGTTGACATGCGAGTGGCGGCATCCTGTGCAATGAGATTGTACAAGACCGGACTGTGAATTATTAGACTTACTAATGTAACACCGTTAGCAGTATAGAGCTAATAACTTCGTAGATGACTATTAGTGGCTCGATCTTAATCCTAAGCGTATCACGGATTCCTGTCTGCGGGGGTCTGTCCTTTTACTAGTACGGGTGAGGGTGGCCACTGTTGCTCGCCCAATATGCCTATCTTCTCAAGGGCAGGACCACGTAGGGAACTGGGAACTTGACTACGCAAGAAGGAATTCACTCATTCCCGACTTAGGGAAACTAGAGGGGTTGTTCCCTTAAGTGCAGTCTCCAGGGCTTGAACAACGGGGCCCCACTCTCTCATTGGCCTGAGAGGGTTGTTGTTTATGGTTGGACCATGCAACGTAGTTGTTCATTAGAGGAGTAGTGGGACTTAAGGAGCAAGAGGTAGACACAGGGGTAAAACGGTAATTTGACCTAACTGTGACTACGAACAACCTGTGAAGGGTCGACTCGTGGGTATTGGTTATATCGATGGACAGAACTTGTCCTAAAGTGATGAGAGTGCAGCTACGGGCTTTAGTGGAGTGTTACCGTAGCTAATGAATGTTGAATAATCGGGTCAAAGAGTTTGACAGGTTAGTCTCGGATCATCGGAGCTCGTCACGTGTAGGTCCATTAGGTCCCTCGGTTGGCTCAAATTGGACAAATTGAGGGTTTACAGTTTGGTGTGAATTTGAAGTGTTCAAATTCATTATTTGGGTATTTATGTCATTTATATGAGATATAGATGACATAATATATAGTTTGATGTGATTGAGATTCATAATAAACTATAGTATAGCCTAATTGATTAATTAGTGCTATTTGGAGAAATTGAATTGAGATAAATTAAATTGAATGTGATGAAATTAATAATTCCACATTTATGCAAATGAGATTTGTATAATAAGGTATGAGATACCTTATATTATATAATATGCAAATGTGATTTGTATATTATATGGTTGTTGTAAATTTGTGATTTGGTGGAGGTTTTAACTCCATCACACAGTTGTATTTAAAGGCTTTGCAAGAAGCTTTTGGTATGCCATCCTGCCATTTTTTGGATTTCCATCCAAAGAGAGCAAGAGATTCTATCTGAAATCCTCTCTCAATTCTCCAAAATTCTCTCCTCACCCAAAACCAAAGGGAGTCCCACTCACTCTCCCTCAGCCTCCCGAGAACAACCGAGAAGACGTTTTGGAGGTGTCTCACTGTTCAGATCGAGGATCGAGTTCGAGGAGTTCGTTGGTACGAGAGAGATCGTGACCGGAGAAGGAGAAAATGTTGAAGAAGAGTTCTTCAAGAGGTTAATACCTTTTACTTACTATTTTCTTCTTCTTCTTTGCATGTTTAGCCTAGGATCTATGAGATAGATTCAATTTTAAGATAAGAATTACACAACGGATCAACGACGTTTCACAACGTCTTCTGCTGCGGGAATTCAAAATCCCTTCAACAATATAATCTACAGTGAGGAGAGTGCAACTACAAGTCTTTAGTGGAGTGACTTGTAGTTAGTGAATATTGATTAACTGGATCAAAGAGTTTGATCAGTCAATCTTATATCATTGGAGCTCATGAACTGTAGGTCCATTAGATCCCTCCGTTGGCTCAACATGGTTATATTGAGGGTATAAATTAAGGAGTGAAATTGAAGAGTTCAAATTTCATACATGAGGTGTTATATCAATTATATATGATATAATTGATATAATATATAGTTTTAATGTGAATTAGATTCACATATAAACCATATAAAGAATAAAGGAAGGGTAGGATGGTCGTTTCCATCCTATTTCCTTATATATATTGTTTCATGAGACGCAACTAGGTTAAGAAAAAGAGACATTGTATGCTATTTGGTTGTGTTGCTGGAAAGGTTCCAAAGACCACAATCTCTCTCTCACACAACATCTCATCTTACCTAAAGGGAACCCACATTCGTACCTCACCTAGAGAACAACAGAGAAGATCTAGTGGTCGTGTCTTAGTCCGTTCGTGGTTCGTGTTGCTGAGATCTTGATCGTGAGAGAAGATGAGCACTTGAAGAAATATTCTTCAAAGGTACAATTTCTTGCTGTCTATCTAGTTTTATATGCTTAATCTAGTTGTTTTCATTCTTGAATGAAATCGTTGTAACTAAACCAAGAGCGCGCGATTCACAATCGCTTCCGCTGCGGGATTCGATTCCCTTCATGAAGAACGTTTCTTCTCATGTTCCTTCTGCCGCGATCTTCAACGATCTCTCGATCCCACGATCTCGATCAACAACGAATTCGAACACCTCCACGAGGCTACTCGATTGTTCTCCGTTGGATGAGGGATGAATGTGGGTTCCCTTTTGGATTTGGGTGTGGAGAGAATTTGAGAGAGTTTGAGAGAGCTTTCGGTGAGAATTCCAAAAATGACAATTGCATTGGGAAGAATGCTTCTCCAAGCATCCTTTTATAATGGGATGGGGTGGAGAGAATTTCTCCACCATTTTTCCCATTAACACATATCATATAATATGAAAATCATATTTACATAATTATATAGTATAAGGTGTCATATACCTATGCAAATCACATTTTCACAATGTGGGATTAAATTGAATCATATTCTATTTTTCACATCTCTCAAAGTAATTTCTCCAACTATGCCTTAATTCCATAATTAGGCTATAGTATAGTTTAATATGAATCTCATTCACATCAAACTATATATTATATCAATTATATCTAATATAATTGACATAAATACCTTTTATGTGAATTTGAACACTTCAAATTAACTCCAAACTTTATACCCTCATTAATTCCATAATTGAGCCAACCGAGGGGACTTAATGGACCAACAGATCATGAGCTCCAATGAGTTAGTCGACAATATTTTTTCGTGGAAAAACAATATTGACACGATTTTGGTAAATGATGACCAAGAGTTCGCGCTCACTGAAGAGGGTCCTCAAGTGCCCGGTTCAACCGTCCTATTCAACGATCTACAAACCTTCCAGTCTTTGGTGCAAATCAAGGGACAGGAAGCTGAGGCAAGTGTTGTAGTTAGACTTTTTCACAGGGGTTCGACCTCTGGGACAAAGTTTGTAGATTCTTCAGGCCCAAAAGGAAAGAAAAAGAAGTTGAAGGAGGTTAGGGTTGACCACGCTGCCGCCCTAAAGGGCAAAGAGATCAAGGATGTTGCAAGAAAGTGTTTCTACTTCAACTGTGACGATCACCTGAAAAGGAGTTGTCCCAAGTTCCTTGACAAAAAGAAGAAGACAGGTAAATGTGATTTACTTGTTATAGAAACTTGCTTAGTGGAGAGTAATAACTCTGTCTGGATATTAGATTCAGGCGCCACTAATCATGTTTTCTCTTCTTTTCAAGGATTAAGTTCCTGGCAGCAGCTGCAAGAGGGTGAGATAACACTCAGGGTTGGATCCGGAGAAGTTTTCTCAACTGCAATCATAGGCACGGTGAAACTGTTCTTTGGCAGGAAGTACTTATTATTGGATAATTTGTACATAGTTCCAGGGTTTATTAGAAACCTAGATTCTATTTCCTGCCTATTGGAACAAAATATTTCCATTTCCTTCAAGAGTAATAAAGAGTTTACTTCTCGAAATGGAAATTTAATTTGTTCTGCTTCGCTTGAAAGTAATTTGTATGTTTTAAACCCTAATTCGATCAAAAGTGTTTTGAACACTGAATTGTTTAAAACAGCAGAAACGCGAACTAAAAGAGTAAAGGTTTCTCCAAAAGAAAGTGCTCATCTTTGGCATCTAAGGTTAGGCCACATAAATCTCAATAGGATTGAGAGACTAGTGAAGAGTGGACTTCTAAGCGAGTTGGAAGAAAACTCTTTACCAGTTTATGAGTCATGCCTTAAAGGCAAAATGACCAAACGTCTTTTTAGTGGAAAAGGATATAGAGCCAAAGAGGCCCTTGAGCTTATACATTCTGACCTTTGTGGTCCGATCAATGTTAAAGCACGAGGAGGTTAGAATACTTTGTATCTTTCATAGATGACTATTCGAGGTATGGGTACATTTACCTAATGCATAGGAAGTCTGAAACTCTTGAAAAGTTCAAGGAGTTCAAGACTGAGGTTGAGAACCTGTTAGGTAAAACTATAAAAACACTTTGATCAGATCGAGGTGGATAGTATATGGACACTGAATTCCAGGACTATATGATAGAACATGAAATTACGTCCAAACTCTCAGCAATTGGTATGCCACAGCAGAATGGTGTATCGGAGAGGAGAAACAGAACCTTGTTGGACATGGTTCGGTCGATGATGATCTATTCTCATCTCCCTGATTCTTTTTGGGGTTACGTAGTGGAGATTGCGGTATACATTTTTAACACAGTTCCGTCGAAAAGTATTTGTGAAAAACCTTTCGAACTCTAACATGGTCGTAAAACCAGTTTACGGCGGGGATGCCCGACCCATGTGTTGGTGTCAAACCCGAAGAAGTTGGAACCCTGTTCAAAGTTGTGCCTCTTTGTAGGTTACCCAAAAGAGACTAGGGGTGGTCTGTTTTACGATCCTAAGGATAATAGGGTGCTTGTGTCCATAAATGCCACTTTCCTTGAGAAGGACCACATAAGGGATCACTTAGCAAGGAGTAAGATTGTATTAAATGAAATGGACAGATCATCAGCAAGAGTTATTGATGGGGCTAGTACTTCAACAAGTGTTGTTGATCCTAGCTCGTCTAGTCATGTCTGTTCTCAAGAGTTGAGAATGCGTCGACGTAGTGGGAGAGCTGTGAGACAGCCTGAACGTTACATGGGTTTAGCTGAAACCCAAGTCGTCACCCCATATGATGACTGCGAGGATCCATTAATGAGTATTCATGTTTATGAGTATTCATGTTTTCCTAGAAATGTTTCATGTGTTCATTGTGACCCTAAAAGTCTTTATAAAGTTTATACATGAGCATATGTTCAACGGTTGCCAAAATTTATGGAAATGTTATGATTTCAAGCAAGCATGTACTAGCAAGTATGTTTTAAAGATTTCCAGTTTTATGAACAAGCTGAGTAAGCTTGAGTTTTATGAAAGAAAAGATAAGCAGGCATGTTCAAATATTTTCATGTGATTTTCTGAGATATTGAGCCCGAGGCTTTATGGTACCGTGTGCACAGGTCTTATTTTGTTGTCGACGTTGGATCAGATCTCGTGACAACAAATGTTGTCGTGAGTGCTGGGCGGGCCCCACTACATCGTAGAGTAAACGTTGGTTGTACTGGGCGTGCTCTACACAACGTGGATTGTGACATATTTTTAAAAGAGTTTATCTCATTTACATGCCTTACGAGATTTTGATGATATACTTGTTGGTTTTCGAAAAGTCTATTATGATTCTACGCTTTACTTTCAATGCTTGAATACAAATGCATATGCTCATAGTTTTCGTGTCACATGTTTTTCAAGTTATAGATATTAAACACGATCACTCACCGAGCTTCATAGCTCATTCTTTCTATGTTTTCAAACTTTTCGTGTAGAGATCGAGCTCCCGCACCCGAAAGTTATCGCCATAGTCTCTGCTGAAGCTTCATAAGTTAAATACTTTGTACGTGGTCGGTTTTGTCTAGCAAGTCTCTATGTTTGTAAATTATTTTGAGAGGACTTTGGTGTTATAGTTGTTTGTACATTAGAGGTTGTATAAACAATGGTTTGTCTTGTGTTGTTTCTGATGCACTAGACTTTTAGTTTCCAAGAGAGACTTGTGAAGAGTTTCTCCTTGTATATGTTTAATAGTTGTCCAGTTTCCGCTATGTCATGTTTAAGTGTTCCATTTTCGAACATAGTATGTTTATCAGGTGAATCAAGGTCAACAGGTATTGTTAAGAGATAAACAATGTCTGTTGGCTTCACGCCGCCTTTCGAGCTGAGTTAGCAGGTAGTTCGGGAGGGGGTGTGACATGGACCATACACCGGTGTTGTTCATTAGAGAAGCAGTGGGACTTAAGGAGCAGGAGGTAGACATTGGGGTAAAACGATAATTTGACCCAACTGTGACAACGAACAACATGTGAAGGGTCGGCTCGTGGGCATTGGTTATATCGATGGACACAACTTGTCCTATATGTTGGAATTTGTGCCCTAAGCTTATGTAATTTTTATCAAATAAATAAAGAGTTATTTGTTTTGATAAAATTATATTATTGCTTTATAAATCCAATAAACTAAGCTCCAAGGTTATAATGTTTCTTGAACATTAGTGTAGTAGACACTATTTGGAATGTGTTCAAGAGTATAACCTAAATGGTCTATGGTATAAGAATAAGGTTGGAAACCTTATTCTGGTAACACCATGGATGCGACCTACTTTGTAATTAGTACTAATGAGGTATTCCAACTCATTCATGTGGTTGACATGCGAGTGGGGGCATCCTGTATGAAGAGTTCATACAAGACAAGAATGCAAATTATTAGTCTAACCAGTATAACACCGTTAACAGGATAAGACTGATAATTTATAGATGGTCATTAGTGACTCGACCTGAATCCTAAGCAAGTTGAGAACTCCTGCTTATAGAGGTTTGTCCTTAGACTAGTATGGGTGAGAGTGACCTGTAGCCTACTCAATAAGCCTACCTTCTCAGGGACAGAACCTCGTAGGTAGCTGGGGACTTAACTATACAAGATGGAATTCACTCATTCCTACACTAAGGAATTAGATAGTTTGTTCCCTTAAGAACTGAGTCCAGGTATTGAACAACGGGACCCCGCCCACTAAACTGACTTAAGAGGGTATGAGTTTATGGTAGGACCATAGACTTGTTCTTCATTAGAGGATCAGTAGTGCTTAAGGAACAAAGAGGTAATCACAGGGGTAAAACTGTAATTTGACCCAACTGTGATTACGAACAACTTGTGAAGGGTCGACTCATGGGTAATGATTATATCAATGAACACAATATAATCTATAGTGAGGAGAGTGCAGCTACAAGTGTATAGTGGAGTGACTTGTAGTCAATGAATATTGATTAACAGGATCAAAGAGTTTGATCAGTTAATCTCACATCATTGGAGCTCATGAACTGTAGGTCCATTAGGTCCCTCCGTTGGCTCAACATGGGAATATTGAGGGTATAAAGTTAGGAATGAAATTGAAGAGTTCAATTTCATATATGAGGTGTCATATCAATTATATGTGATATAATTGATATGATATATGGTTTTAATGTGAATTAGATTCACATATTAACCGTATACTAATGAGAGAATGAAGGGGGGATAGGATGGTAATTTCCATCCTATTTCCTTATAAATAGTTGCATGAGATGCAATTTTGAGATAAATCTTTGGTAACCCTAGAATACCATACTATTGTGTTGTTGGAAAAGTTCCACACACAACTTCTCTCATAACCTTCACATCTCATCCTAAAAGGAACCAACATTCCTCCCTCACCTAGAGAACAACATAGAAGATCTAGTGAGTGGTATCTTCACACGTTCGGGTTCGAGTTGCTGAGATCGTGACCGTGGGAGAATAAGTTCGAGAAGAAAGCATTCTTCAAAGGTAATTTTCTTGTTGTCCTTGTTGTAATGCATGCTTAATCTTATATATATCGTTCTTGATTGAAATCTGTGTAACAAAATAAAGAACACGTGATTCACAATCGCTTCCACTGCGGGATTCGATCCCTTCACTACAGTGATGAGAGTGCAACTACGGGCTTTAGTGGAATGTTACCGTAGCTAATGAATGTTGATTAACCAGGTAAAAGAGTTTGGCAGGTTAGTCTCATATCATTGGAGCTCGTCATCTGTAGGTCTATTAGGTCCCTCGGTTGGCTCAAATTGGACAAATTGAGGGTTTACAGTTTGGTGTGAATTTGAAGTGTTCAAATTCATTATTTGGGTATTTATGTCATTTCTATGAGATATATGACATAATATATAGTTTGATGTGAATGAGATTCATAATAAACTATAGTATAGCCTAATTGATTAATTAGTGTTAATAGGAGAAATTGAATTGAGAGAAATTAAATTGAATGTGATTCAATTTAAAAATCCACAATTATGCAAATAAGATTTGTATAATAAGGTATGAGATACCTTATATTATGTGATATGCAAATATGATTTGCATATCATATAGTTGTGGTAAAATGGTTAGTGGAGATATTAACTCCACATCTCACCATTATTTAAAGACTTGGTGAGAAGCCTCTGGGGTGCCATTTGCCATTTTTTGGAATTTCATCCAAAGAGAGCAAGACAATTCTCTCTCAACTCTCTCTCAATTCTCTCAATCTCTCCTCACCCAAAAGCCAAATGGAGTCCCACCTACTCTCCCTCAACCTCCCGAGAACAATCGAGAAGACCCTTTGGAGGTGTCTTGTCATTCGGTTTGAGGATCGAGATCGTAGAGTTCGTTGGTTCGAGAGAGATCGTGATCGGAGGAGGAAAGCGTTGAAGAAGAGTTCTCTTTTTCTTCTCTTTTATGCATGTTTAGCCTATGATTAATGAGATTAATTCGATTTTAAGATAAAAATTACACAATGAATCAACGATGTTTCACAACTCTTCCAGCACATTAAACCCAAGTTTGATGTATCACGAAAACTTCTCTTATGCTAACAATAAAAATGTGTTGAATCCTCCTATAGGTTATGCTTCTACATCTGAGAGGAAACCATCTCTGGAAGAGACAGTGCACTCCTTTATTGTTGAATCCAAAAATAGGTCCAACCAGCTAGAGAATGCAATCATAAGTCTAACTAGCATAGAGCTGCCATAAAGAATATTGAGACTCAGATCAGCCAGATGAATGTACCAATTTGAGCGTTGCATGATAGGAAAGAGACACCATGAGGGAGTACAGTCTAGCTAAACACGTTAAAGAAAATGCTTCTTGGGAGGCAACCCAAGCTTTACATTTTTGTTATTTCTGTTTTCTGTTTTTAGTTTGTTTTGGTTGCTTGTTCAGTTCTTAGTTTACTTACTAGATTGTTTGTTTTGCTTTGTTAGGTTACTGTGGATGTCACCCCTCGTAGAAACCCATGCTTCCGTTCTGTAAAACTCCAACATACGTATTTTGGGGATCCAAGGAATCCAATAAAAAAAATAAATAAAGATCTCCATTACACAGGACAGTATTATTCACTCTTACCTTCTTACTATTTGAGCTTATTTTGCAAACATTGGGGACAATGTTTTGTTTAAGTTTGGAGGTGGGATGTTATTGATATGTTGTGACTGTTCTGCGTATATGTTGAATTGTTGATTGATCTTTTGCATAAACAGGGTTATGATAGCCTAGGATAAGAATTAATTAAAAATTTTTGTGATTCTGCTCAAACTTGAGAGCATGATATGAATTTGAGTTAAATTAAAAAAAAAATCTTGAGCTTTTCCTGCACTATTATGCACATTGTTGAAATTTATGCCCTAAAACTCGTAGTTTGTAATTATGTTCTAATTATTGTAATAAAGTGTTATTATTTCAATAAAGATTTATTGTTCGTTATCTACGAGTTTGCCTTTATTTAAACCCTAAATCTAATAAACTAAACATCCAAGGCTCTTAAATGAATCTCTAACTGAATGTAATGTACATAAAAGGGATCTCGGTTCGAGATACAACCTAAAGGGTCTATAGTTAGGGGATAAGGTTTGGGTACCTTACCCTGGTTAAACTATGGATATGACCCACTTTATATTTGATACAAACACTGTGATCCTAACGTGTTCGTGTAGATGATATGTAAGTGGGGATATCCTATGTAATGAGATTACGTAAGACCAGACCACGAAATAGTAATCTCTAGCTGTACCGCCGTTGACTAGTTAGGTTTTTATTTCACTAGGATGACCTAGGCAACTTGATCTCAATCTGAGCGGAGTTACGAACTCCTGTCATGAGGGATTGTCCTTTGACTAGTATGGGTGAGAGTGGCCAGATTCGCCGACTCAATATGCCTACCTTCTTGGGGGACAAGACCGAGTGAGCGGTTGGGAACTTAACTTAGCAAGATGGATTTCACTCCTTCCCGCCTACTAGGGTAAGTAGAGGAATGTTCCCTTAAGTGGTGTCTCCAGGACTTGAACAAAGGGCTCGACCCTCTCAATGGCCCGACAGGGACTCTGTTTCTTGGTAGGACCACAAACAAATTGTTCATTAGAGGAGCACTGATACTTAAGGCACAAGATGTAACCCAGGAGTAAAACGGTAATTTGACCCAGCTTGTGTTACGAACATTCGTGAAGGATTGACTTGCTGTTATTGGTCAATATCCATGGACATAGAAATATATCTGCAGTGAGAAGAGTATAGCTGTGGGACTTTAGTGGAGTGTTCCCGCAGTTAACGAATGTTGATTGGGAGGGATTGTCCTTTGACTAGTATGGGTGAGAGTGGCCAGATTCACCGACTCAATATGCCTACCTTCTTGGGGACAAGACCGAGTGAGCGGCTGGAAACTTAACTTAGCAAGATGGAATTCATTCCTTCCCGCCTACTAGGGTAAGTAGAGGAATGTTCCCTTAGGTGGTGTCTCCGGGACTTGAACAAAGGGCCCGACCTTCTCATTGGCCCGAGAGGGACTCTGTTTCTTGGTAGGACCACAAACAAATTGTTCATTAGAGGAGCACCGATACTTAAGGCACAAGATGTAACCTGTGGGGTAAAACGGTAATTTGACCTCCACTGGTGTTACTGAACATTCGTGAAGGATTGACTTGTCATATTATTGGTCAATATCCATGGACACAGAAATATATCTGCAGTGAGAAGAGTACAACTGTGGGACTTTAGTGGAGTGTTCCCGCAGTTAACGAATGTTGATTGGGAGGTTAATGAGATTAACCGAGCAATCTTGTATCGTTGGAGCTTCTAATCTGTAGGTCCATTAGGTCCACCTTCTAGCTCGTAAAGGGTTCTTAGATCATTTGAATTTGAAATGTTCAAATTCATTCGGGAATAAACTTAATGTATATTGATACGATATAATATATAGTTTTGGAACTATATATTATAAATTTAATGTGAATATGATTCATATTAAATTATGTGAGAGAATTAAATATTTGAAATAGTTCAAATATTAAATTTAAATGCGAATGTGATTCATATTTGAAAAACTATAGGTTAAAACTTAATGTGCATGAGATGTACATTAAACTATAGTATAAAGGGTAAAATGATTAAATATGATTTAATCATTAAATTAATACTATATTTGAATTAAATAGGATTTAATTTAATGAAATTAATTGATTAATTAATTAATTTATATATATTATTAATTGGGAACGTGTCAGGAGGACACGTTCCCACTACTCCGCAACTCTCCCTCGATAGGGAGTGGGGAGTTGCCCACTGAAGCTTCTTCTTCTCCTGGTGAGAAAAAAAAGGTTATCGATCGATCATTTTTGATAAAAAAAAAAGAACAGAGAAATTCTTTTTCTCTCACTCTCATTCCCAAAGTTATCCAAAAGTTGGAATCCTTCCCACAAAGGATTTTCTTCTAAGTTGAATCTCAGAGGATAGGAGGTTTACTCTTTTGGTGGTGTTCTGTAAAACAGAGAAACAAAAGCTTCTTGGGTTGCTGTACTGATACGGTGCAAGGAGTTGCTGCTGAGGAAAACTACAAAGGTAATAATTTCTTCTTCTTCCCTTTAGTTTAATAGTTAAACTAAACATATGTTTGCATGTTGAAATAGTCTAGATTAAGAAAACGGAAGCAATTTTGGATCTTGAACACTCTAAGTTGATCAATTTTGTAAAATAAAATGCATGCTCAAAGCTGGAAAAACAGAGGGATAGAAAACTCAACTTTGAAGATAAAATTCTCTTCACCCGGTGGATGGTTTTCAACACGAACACTTCGTGGACAACCGTTAGAGTCTTCCCTACTATCTTCAGGCCTTAGAACGGATTGTGGGATCCTAGGTTGAGAGAATTTGGAAGAAAAGACCTCAAAGGTCACTAATTCGGGAATATTGAATTTTCTGTGTAATTCTCACAAAACACCTCAAATCACCATTATATAAAGCTTCAAAGCTTCAATGGAGTGACAACTCAAGGGTGATGAGGATAATTTGAGATGGAGGTGGCCAAATTTGGTGAATTTGAAGATGAGAGGGATTTGGCAACTTGCCAATTTGCTTTCCATGAAAATCCACTATTTTTCATTTAATTTTAATTCAAAAATCAATATTAAATTAATTTTTAATTAAAATTAATTTAATTAATTTAATTATTAAATAATTAATTTAATTAATTAATTTTTAATTTAATTTAATATCAAATATTAAATTAAATAAATTACCTGATCCCGATCGTTTTTCCGAACATGGATCTTTATTCATGCTATAAACCGATCTAATATTTAAATCATATTTAAATATATCCACTCTCTTATTAATCATAGTTTAATTCATAATTAAGCTATGATTCGTTAAATATATCACATATAATTAACGCTTTCTTCCAAACTCGAATTTGAACAATTCAAATTCTTTTCTCTCAAAATGTTATAAGGCTAAGTCCGAGCTAGTAAGGAGGACCTAATGGACCTACAGTTCATGAGCTCCAACGATACGAGATTAACTAGCCAAACTCTTTAGCATAGTTAATCAACGTCATTAACCATCTGGGACACTCCACTAAAGCCCAAGTGGCTGCATTCTCCTCACCGTAGATATATTTCGTCCACTCTGATATAACCATGATTAGTAAGTCGATCCTTCATAGTCGCTCAGATCATACACTGGTGGGTCAAAATTATCATTTTACCCCTGTAATTACCTCTTATTCCTTAAGTCCCACTGATCCTCTAATGAACAATTGGTTTGTGGTCCAACCAGCAAACCGAATCCCTCTCGGGCCAATGAGAGGGTGGGCCCATTGTTCAAGACCCGAGTCGTGATTTTAAGGGAACAACCTCTCTACTAATCCCTAAAGCGGGTAGGAATGAATTCCATCTTGCAGAACTATGTTCCTAGCTATCTACCCGGTTTTATCCTTGAAATAGGAGGCTTATTGAGTAGGCAGTCTCGAGCCACTCTCACCCATGCAAATCTAAGGATAATCCGAATAAACAGGAGTCCATAGAACGCTCAGGATTAAGATCAAGTTACCTAGGTCATCGTATGAAAATATTCAGTTAAGACAGTAAACGGAGTTATAAAGTCTAAGTGACTATTTCGCGGTCCAGTCTTATGCAAACTCATTGCATAGGACGCCCCCACTCACATGTCTTCACATGAACGATTTAGGATCACATCGTTTGTACTCTACAAAGTGGGGCGCGTCCATAGTGTCCCCAGGATAAGGTATCCAACCCTATCCCTATACTATAGACTGTTCTGGCTATAACTTGAACTTGATCCACTTTTATGTCACACATAAAGTTCAAGTATTCATCCTATAGCCAAGGGTCCTTTATTGGATTAAGGTTACACAATACACAATAGTCAATAACACCTTTACTGAATAAATTTCAATAACAACTTTATTGTGATATAGAATATACATTCAGTTCACAAAACCACGAGTTTTAGGACATAAAACCCAACAATCTCCCACTTGGACTAAAACGTTTGTGGGGAAAAACATGTTGAGCAAAGAAAAACTGCCCTACTATACAACCCGTAGTCCTAGACTCTCTAGGTGTCCCTCAAACACTTTAGCCGTGAGGGGCTTTGTAAATGGATCAACAATGTTGTGCTCCGAAGCGATCTGCGTGACGATCACGTCTCCTCGTTGCACTATCTCCCTGATGAGATGATATTTGCGCTCTATGTGCTTTCCACGCTTATGGCTTCTAGGTTCTTTAGAATTTACCACTGCACCATCAATAAAGGGTGATAGGCAAATTCATATTGGAACAACTTCCAAATCAGTCAAGAACTTCCTAAGCCATATAGCCTCCTTCACGCTTCACAAGTCATGACGTACTCAGCCTCCATGGTGGAGTCAGCAATACAACCTTGCTTTATACTCCTCCATACTATAGCTCCTCCGTTAAGAGTGAACACTGATCCTGATGTGGATTTCCTCGAATCCACATCAGTCTGAAAATCAGAGTCAGTGTATCCTGCAAGGATCAAATCCTTTGCTCCATACACAAGCATATAGTCCTCGTTCTCCTAAGATACTTGAGGATGTTCTTAACTGGCGATCAGCTGATCATATCCTCGGATTAGACTGATACTCGCTTACTATTCCCATCGCATAGCATATGTCGGGTCGAGTACATAGCATGGCATACATTAGACTTCCGACAGCTGAAGCATAGGGAATGCGTCTCATATCCTCAACTTCTTGAGGTGTCTTAGGACACTGTTCCTTAGACAAATGAATTCCATGCCTGAAAGGTAATGAACCCTTCTTGAAATTCTGCATCTTATATCTAACCAACATCTTGTCAATATAAGATGCCCGAGATACATGCTAGCGTTTTGTTCTTGCGATTCCGAACGATTTGGATTCCAAGAACAAACTGAGGCTCTGCCAAATCTTTCATTTGGAATTGAGTTGCTAGCCATTGCTTAACGCCAGTCAGGAACCCTGCATCATTCCCAATGAGCAATATATCGTCTACGTATAGAACTAAGAAAGCTACAGTGGTATTGACTATCTTCTTGTAAACACAAGGCTCGTCAATATTCTGTTCAAAGCCATAAGATTTGATCGCAGTATCAAATCTTATATTCCAGGATCTAGATGCTTGTTTCAATCCATAGATGGATCGTTTAAGCTTGCAAACCTTTTGCTCTTGACCTCGAACTATGAACCCTCCGGTTGATCCATATAGATACTCTCTTCAAGATTGCCATTCGTAAAGGTCGTTTTGACATCCATTTGCCAAATTTCATAGTCATAAAACGTGGCAATGGACAAGAGTATTCTAATGGACTTAAGCATGGCAACAGGGGAGAAGGTTTCTTCATTGTCCACCCCTTCCCTTTGGGTATAACCCTTTGCTACAAGTCGAGCCTTAAAGGTTTGCACCTTACCGGCTTGATCTCGCTTCCTCTTGTAGATCCACTTGCAACCGATAGGTCTTTCACCATCTGGTTGATCTACAAGTTCCCAGACTGAATTGAAGTACATTGACTCCATTTCAAGGTCCATGGCTTTAATCCACTCGTCCCTATCTATATCATTCATTGCCTGCTTATAGGTCAATGGATCCTCAATGCCATCATCGGTATGACAACTTGGGTTTCAAATAAACCCATGTAACAGCCAAAGTTGTCTAACATCCCTCCCACTACGCCGAGGCATTCTCAACACTTGAGAAGGACTCACTTTGATCAACAACTTTTGTTGATTTATCCGTAGCTTCCTCGGAAATTTTACTTAAGACAATCCTACTACTACGAGGTGATGATCTCTCATGTGGTCTTCCTCTAAGAACGTGGCGCTTGTCGACACAAAGCACCTTGTCCTCTTGAGGATCATAAAACATACCACCTTTCGTTTCTTTGGAGTATCCTACGAATAGGCATAATTTTGAGCGATGTTCCAATTTCATTGGATTGGACACCAACACATGTGTCGGACATCCCCAAATCCTGAAGTGACGTAAACTCCCTTTACGCCTTTTCCATAACTCGTAGGGTGTTTCTGAAACACTCTTAGAGGGAACCATGTTCAAAATATATACAACAACTTCTACTGCATATCCCCAAAACAAACTAGGCAGCTGAGCGTAGCTCATCATAGATCGAACCATGTCTAACAGGGTTCTATTTCTCCTCTCAGATACACCATTTTGTTGAGGTGTAACAGGCGCTGAGAGTTGGGATACAATTCCATGTTCTATCATATAGTCTTGGAATCTCAAATCCATGTACTCTCCACCTCGATCCGATCGAAGTGTTTTAATCATTTTACCTAATGTGTTCTCAACCTCTTTCTTATACTCCTTGAACTTTTCAAGGGTTTCGGACTTATGATGTATTAGGTAAAGATAGTTATACCTAGAATAATCATCAATAAAACTGATGAAGTATTCATACCCTCTTCGTGCCTTGACATTCATAGGACCACAAAGATCCGAATGCACGAGTTCCAAGGGTTCTTTAGCTCTATAACCTTTTTCAGAAAAAGGTTTTTTAGTCATTTTTCCCTCAAGACAAGACTCACATGGTGGTAAAGAGTTGTCCTCTAACTGACTTAGGAGGTCACTCTTGACCAATCTTCCAATCCTATTGAGATTAATGTGGCCTAGTCTCAAGTGCCAAAGATAGGTACTAGGAGAAAGTTTCTACCTTTTATTTTGAGTATCAGCTGTTTTAAACATCTCGGTGTTCAAAATAGCTTTTAATTTGGTTGGTCTTAACACATATAAGTTGTTTTCAAGTTTAGCAGAACATATTCGTACACCTCTTTTGCAAATGAACGCTTCATTATGATCAAAAGATACTTTATACATATGTTCAAGTAAACAAGAGATAGATACAAGATTTCTTTTGATTCCAGGAACCAAAAGTATATTTTCTAATAAAATAAATCTATCTCTAAACAACAACTTCACAGCCCCCATCGCTTTGTGAGACAACCTCTCCTGCTCCAACCCCGAGAGATATCTCCCCATCAAAGCAAGTTGTTTGCAGAACTAGTTTCTGAAAAGAAGAACAAACATGGTTAGTGGCTCCTCGAATCTAATATCCAGCGGAATCATCATGTTCCACTAAACATGTTTCAATAACGAGTAAATCATATTTACCTTGTTTTTCTTTCTCAAAGATTCTTTCTCGCAAGGTATTTCTGGGCAATTCCTCTTCCAAAGGCCCGCCTACTCCACAAAGGAAACATTTTCCCGTGGCTTTGGCCTTATGCGTGTGGGAGTCTGTCCCTTCCCTTTGTCCTTCTTCTTCTTCTTCTTCAATACCCTTATTCTTAGAAAAGAAGGACCGCACTTGGTCCTGAGAGGACGATCCTCTTAGGAACTTCTTCAAGTGACAACATTTTCCTCCTTCTCTTTCCTTTTTGATTTCATGAGGGACTCAAAAGTCTCAGAGCTCGTTGAAGAGAGTAGTCAAAGTTATACTCTATTTTATTCATCACCGCATTTGTGTTTAATGGCAGAAAACTCTTCTAAGAGATTCCATAATAAAGGTTACCTGACTTTTCTCATCTATAATCGCCCCATTTACTTCAAATGACGTTGAAGTGGGTCATCATGTCAAGGACATCTTCCCTAACAGAGGCTCCTCCTTCATACGGGAGTTGTAAACGTATTTGACAAAGATCATAATGGACCGATGAGGACGGTTGTCCAAACATCGTCAGAATGATCCCATGATCTCCTTTGCGGTGACCATGGTCTCATGTTTTTTAGACAACACATCAGATAAGCTGACTAAGATATAGACTCGGGCCTTCTCATTAACTCTAATCCATCTGTCATAAGCATCCCAAACAATTCGGTTTGCAGTCGAGCTGGGAGGGGAAGGACATTCCTCCGTTAAGACAAACCTCAGATCATCAAGAACAAGAATCGTATTCAAGTTTGATTTCCAGGTTCCATAATTATCGCCGCTAAGTTTATTGAAGGTGAGTAACTGGATAAAAGAGTTCGACATGCTGAAAAAGAATGAATTATATTAGTGAATTGTTTGTAACCTATCCAATTTAAGAATTTAGCAAAAGTAATAATGTACCCATAAACTCATTATTGTTTTTGCAACGATACTTCAGTGAGTCAGAGCAACCCCTCACCGAGGCAAAAATAATCACTCCTTCACTGAACCAAGACATTCTTGACTAAATGCTAATACCGGAATAACTTTTATTCCTATAACATTCTAGTTATCGCTACTTTAGTCAAGAACTTACTAACACTTAGCAATTCTTGTAAGTGTGACCCGCCATTTTCAAACCTCAGAGGTCGGCCCCAACAATGCTACCAAACTGGACAAACAATGTTGGGAATGGACCTAAGAGACCCTATCCATTTCTAGAGTTTGAGTTGTTCCGAATCCCATGTTACATCCCTCCGAATGGATGGTGCTACTTCTGCAACTCTGCGAGCGCAACATGGGAATCTCACGGTCCAACCTAATGGAGGAGACCGTAGGATGTGTTGACACACCTCCTTCGCTCACTTACTATAAATACTTTTTCCATTCACATTGCTCTTGATTTATGCAAACACCATCCGAATGGAGATGCCCTATTGACATCACGAGGCCGAGCATAAATCTCACGGTGTGAACATCGTGGAGAGCGTAAGAGGAAATTGATATATCATATATACCTTTTCACTCCCACTATGTATTTTAAACTGTTTGGGTATACTTTTACTTAGGCATATTCCGGCTAAAACAATATGACCTAAGTCTACCAATATAACAATTATAATGGAATTACCTAAGTCTATTAACCTTTTAATAAACCTAGGTCTATGAGTTTAATTTATTAACTTTTAATAAACGCCACTCACGAAAGATAATTTATAAACCTATGGATTAAATTCACTCCCGTGTCGCTTCCTGTGTAGGGGTTCCGTTTTAACGGCTTAAGTACCCCAACCTAGCTTAACCTTCCTTAGTCAGAGTCCCTCTTTAATCAAAGTTTATAAATTATTGGTTTCCTAATTCTAATCTTATTAGAACTAGATAACCTAAGGTCTAATTAATTCCAGTTCTAAAACAATTTTAAAAACTAATTAATTAACCTTAGGTTACATGCATTTCTATGTTATAAACAGATTGAACATTCATCACATGAATAAACATACATTTTTAACAAATCCATCACATGAAAAATGCATAGCAATTTTATGTTTAATTTTTTTAATTAATATAACCCTTATATAAATTATAATTAAACATATAATATTTGTTTCATAAATTAATATAACACTTATATTAATTCTTATGAAACCCAATAAACATGCATACAATATATTATAACACTTATAACATACTATCAATGCATGGAGCATGCTTCCTATGGTGGGATTTTAAAATCTATATGGCATACTTTATGCACATATAATCAGGGATTTTAATTAAAACATACATTCACAATGCATAATTAATTAAACACACTAAAGTGGACTGGTTTTGGCATCTAATGCAAGCAAACTACTAAATGATTACAATAATAATCTAGAATTAAAATCGAACCACTTCGAACCAGCTTGCATATGTGTGAACCGAACCTTCAAAAGGTTAAACCGGGCTGTAAAAGACTGAACCTGGCCTCCAAATGGTAAAACGGACCTCCAAAATGGAAAAACCGGCCTCGAATTAGTCAGAACCGGTCTAAAAACACCCGAACCGGTCTAAAACGGACCTTCAAATTCTTGGTAATTAGTCAGAACCGGTCTAAAACGGACCTTCAAATTCTTTTCTCTCAAAATGTTATAAGGCTAAGTCTGAGCTAGTAAGGAGGACCTAATGGACCTACAAATCATGAGCTCCAACGATACGAGATTAACTTACCAAACTCTTTTAGCCTAGCTAATCAACATTCGTTAACCACCGACACTCCACTAAAGCCCGAAGGTCGCATTCTCGCCATCAGAGATATATTTATGTCCACTCGATATAACCATGATTAGTAAGTCGATCCTTCACAGTCGCTCAGAATTATTCAAATTGGTCAAAATTACCGCTTTACCCGTGTAATTACCTCTTATTCCTTAAGTCCCACTGATCCTCTAATGAACAATTGGTTTGTGGTCCAACCAGCAAACCAAATCCCTCTCGGGCCAATGACATGGGTGGGCTAATTGTTCAAGACCCGGAGTCAGTACTTAAGAGAACAACCTCTCTACTAATCCCTAAAGCGGGTAGGAATGAATTCCATCTTGCAGAACTATGTTCCCAGCTATCTACCCGTTTTATCCTCGAAATGGGAGGCTTATTGAGTCGGCGAGCTCGAACCACTCTCACCCATGCAAATCTAAGGATAATCCGAATAAAACAGAGTCCATAGAATGCTCGTGGATTAAGATCAAGTTACCTAGGTCATCGTGATGAAAATAGTCGCTTAAGACAATGAAACGGAGTTATAAAGTCTAAGTGACTATTTCGCGGTCCAATCTTATGCAAACTCATTGCATAGGACGCCCCCACTCACATGTCTCCACATGAACGATTTAGGATCACGTCGTTTATACTCTACAAAGTGGGACGCGTCCATAGTGTCCCCAGGATAAGGTATCCAACCCTATCCCTATACTATAGACTGTTCTGGCTATAACTTGAACTTGATCCACTTTTATGTCACACATAAAGTTCAAGTATTCATCCTATAGCCAAGGGTTCTTTATTAGATTAAGGTTACACAATACACAATAGTCAATAACACCTTTACTGAATAAATTTCAATAACAACTTTATTGTGATATAGAATATACATTCAGTTTACAAAACCACGAGTTTTAGGACATAAAACCCAACACATGTATCCAATTAATCCATGTCTAATAGGATTAGAATTTCAAGCTTGTTCAGTATTTTTGTCAATGTACTGGTTTTTGTTTCAATTAAAACAATCAAGCAATTAACGATCCCAAACACGTTTTCGCTGCTCAAGGAGATCTGATCTCTATCAATTGTTATCAGAGCAATGCTTGATTTGTTTTGTTTTGAAAGAAAATTGCATTGATTTGGTCGAAAATGCATTTGGTTTGCTGTAAAACTTGTTTAGGAATGTTTTGGCCTTAGTTTACTTTGATTTTGATCAAATTGTATGTAAAGGCCCCTGCGTTTTTTAGCAAAAAGTGCATAATTGAGTCTGTAATTGAGTTACGAGTCGTTTGGAACCAGTTTCATTCAATTTGGTTGAGAATCGAAGGAGAAATTGAAGAACGAAGTTGCTTTGTTCGTGAGTTTCAGCTTCTGCCAAAGCAGCAGCGTTGCCACGCCTTTCATCAGTGTTGCAACGCTGAAGAACGGCGTCGCAACGCCAGCGCTCTCTATCGACGCAGGCGCTCAAGGGGTCAGCGACGTTGCAACGCTGCCCCTTAGCGTTGCATCGTTATCCCGATACCAGGCGCGCAAGACGACGAAGCGGGCGTTAACGCTGTATCGCGTTACGTAACGCCGTAAGCATTCAAGCGACTACTGAACCGATTCGACCGATTCAATGGTTTTGGTCCGGTTCGAGCAGTTCAAGGCCGGTTCAGGGTGTTTTTGGACCAGTTTCATGAAATAAATTAATGTAATTTATTTTTTTTGCACTTTAGGGGCCAAATTATTCCTGTTTTACAGTTTTGTGTCGTTATGAATGTCATTTAGATAATTCCCACCATAGGATAAGCATGTTCATGCATTTTATTTATATAAATGTTATATGAATATGGTTGAATGCATGATTAATTTATTTTTTCATGAGTAATTAATTATAAGTGTTATAATTAGATTATATGGAAAATAAATTGCATGGAGCATGAAATTACTTAGTTTAAAATAAATGTTATTTTGTTTAAGTAATTTTATAATTCAAATAGTTGAATTCCTTTTATAATTCCAATTTGAATATAGATTATTGGATTTATAATATAGTTTCTTTCATAGGTTAATTATTAAAATTTACAAAAGTTATAAATCAAAGGGGTTTTACAAACCATAACCAATAATAAAGAAATGCATGCAAGCATAGGAACTTGGGTTAAAATTTAAATTAATTTTAAATTGTTTAAAATTAATTTAGACCTAAGTTTTAATTTCTAATAGGATTGGAAATTGGTCTTACGTAGTATTTTAAATAATTTAAAATATAGTAGGACTTTAGGACTTTGGTTATAAGGGAACTCTACCGGTGAAGTTCTGTCTAAGGATGGGGGTACTTAAGCTGACGGTTAACGGAACACCTCCTACCTGGGAACTGACCCGGAACTTGAGTTGAATTAACCTTAGTTCTTATCTTTAGGTAATTAAAATGTTTATTCACCTAGTGATAACTCACCATAAGTGAGTTATTTTACTAGAATTTTAGTGTTTAATCCACTTGAATTGCATTTAATTTAGTGATCCTCATGTTATTTTATACCTAAATTATGTGTGTTAGCTTTAAAATCTTGAATTTAAGCATTAGGTGCAAAAAGAATTAATTTTGATGTTTTTGTGCTTTAATTTAAGAAATTTAGGAAAATAAGCTAACAGTTAATTAAAGACCAAAATTTGAGATTTTTCTTAAATCCTTGCCTATTTTGATTTATAATTGACTTCATATATTTATTTGAGATTTTTCTGTGTGCAGGAGATTATAAAAATTACAAGAGTCCCTAAGGGCATTTTAGACATCTTACCCGGTCTTTCTCCCCCTAAGGGCATTTTTGTAATTTGTGGAATTAGGGCAACACCATCTTTATATAAGGAGGCTAGGGTTCACAAGTGAAAGGGAGAGAAGGAGTAGTCGCAAAAAAGGAAGAGACCGAGAGAGAACGGGCGATTGCTACAGCAAAGGTGTGCATTGGAGAGAAAATCGTGAAGGTTCCATTGCTGTAGCAATCGTGATTGAGTGAGGAAAAAATTGAAGATTCGGGTGTTATTGCTGTAGAAGAAACCGAGAGGCCATTGTTGTAACAAAATTGAGAGTGCAGTTCGATTTTCACAGATGTCATTCACGAAATTTGTGATTACCGGCGATCCAACCGTTGGATTTTACTAAAACTTTGTCAGCCTGTTCAAGACTCATAGGGCTTTAATTTGAACGGTTGGATCGTCGTTTCGAGCTTTCCTGTGTCAGATATTGCAGTCACATTGGGCGACAACAGCAGTTCGGTTTTTCACAGACGATGCTCACAAAGTTGTCGTTTGCCGGAGTTTCAACCGTTGGATCGTGCTGAAATTTTGCCAGATTATTCAAGACTCATAGGGCTTTACTTTGAACGGTTGGATCGTCGTTCTGAGCTTCGGTGGATGAGATATCGCTGTCGCACAGAACCTGCAAAACTAAAATCTGCTACTATGGTCTGCTGTCTTTGGTGGTATCTTTTGCTTCGTGTCATTACCTCTCTTAATCTCTAATTGTTAATGTTGTTTTTCCGCTATTGGACACATATTTAAGACTATTTTTGTTCACTATTTTAGACCGAATTCGTGACTGTTTTTAGGCTAGAATTGTGACTGATTTATGATAAATTTGTGAACATCATTGGGTTGTTTTCTTGAATTCTTTGATGGATAAAAATATGCATCAATTAGAAGTTTGTGAGTTGATTTTTGTCATGAACTAAATTATCTTAGGCAAGGGTTAGGTTGTTTTAATGTAATTTTGGATTAAATTTATGGTTGATGCCATTAATTGAATTTATGAAATTTTATTAAATTTAACGGTGCATGAGAATTAAAATTGGCCTTTTTAACTTCTCTATAATTCATAAACTTGGGAAAGCTAATGAATTAGAAAACTAAAATTTCATTCGAGGATTATTGAGTTGATTAGGGATAATTAACCCACCTAGAACCTAAAATCATGGGCATAATTTAGATCACAATTGGGAAATTGTAGGTTTTAAAACTTAGTGATTTTGGAAAGAATCATTTGAATGCATGTGTAGGTAAATTCAAGGCATCACTCAAAATTTATTCAAATCGAACATTAGAACTCTAACCTAACCCGAGCCTATTTTTCATTACAAATCTCATCTCTTGTATCTGCCTTCTTGTTTGCATTCTCCTCTCCCCACATTTAAATTCATTTATTTTCTTCTGTCTTATCTTATCTTTCTTACTTATCAATTTATTTATTTACAACAATAATTTGCACACTCATGCATTGCACTAAAATAAGGAAAATTTGCTAGAACACTCACTAATTTAGGTCTAACTAGTCCTCGTGGGATCGATACTTTTAACTTATCACTTGCTGCTCTCGACCGTGTATACTTGCACGTCGTAAAAGTGTCGGGGTTTTATTCTAATTTGCATTAGTTTAGGGCATCCGATATTTTCGCATCAAGTTTTTGGCGCCGTTGCCGGGGACTAGTTTTGATTCTTATTTTGTTTGAGTTGATTTTAGCATTTTATCCTTATTTTTCTTGTTGGGTGTGTCTTCTTGTCTTTGTTTCGTGTTTTTATCTTTGTTGAGTCTTGGTTATTCTTTCTGGTTGTTTTGGTGCATATTGTGTTTGTTGAGCGTGTTATAATTCATTCATTACTTTATTATGGCTTATGATAACTTTGGGTGGTCTTCTGTGCCCAATGAACAAACACAATATAGTTCTTTTTCTTATGATTATCCCTATGCCAATTTAGCGTCTTCTAGTGAGGGGTATGAATCTTATGGCTACCAAATGCCTAATTACTATCATACTAACCCTATGACTTATGGGAACCATATGTATGATGATAATCAGAGCAATTGGGGCTATGAACCATATCCTAAGGGTTTTGAGCCATATCCTTCCTATATTCAAGAAACCTGGTGAAGACGAATCTTCCCTTAAAATATTGTTATTAGAATATATGAGAACCACGTAAGAGAGGAATAAGCAAATAGAAGAGATGAATAATCAAATAGGGAGTCAATTCAACGCCTAACTGGATACACTTGTCTCCCTTTAGAGAACAAATGTACTTAGACTCATCCGAGGTTGAACACCCTAGGGAAGATAGTGAAGGAGGACCCACACTCTTAGATAGTTCGGTGAGTCACTTGATCACCGACCCACCGATAGACCCTCGTGATCTTAGTCCTTCACATTTTTCTCGAGTATAGGCATTTAGAGAATTGTGCTTTAGATGTAAAAGAACTAGAACTGTTAGCACTCACCGAGGATGGAGTTAGTGAGAGTGTGGAAGAAGTGGAGCTGTTGAGTCAAGCCGGGAGGTAGAGTGTGAGGCTTTTGAGTCTATGTCAGTTCTATCTTCCGATTTTTCTCTTATTGGTGAATGTTTTTCTTTCTATGCTCTCGAGTCAGTGTCTTTTTGTGAGTCTGTTCATTTTCCTGTTTTTCCTTCTTTTCTTTTACCAAATAAAAAACCAAAAAATGTTTACTTTGTTGTTGTTCCTTCTTTTCTTTTAATATATGAAAAATCAAAAAATATATTTGTTTCGGGCTCTCACGAGAAGCTAGTATTCTTGCTAGCTCTGATTTGTTTTGTAGATTCAAGAAAGAGAGGCCCGAAGAAGTGGGAGAATTTTTATGTACCTTGACAAGCCCACGTATACTACGTCAAGCTAATGACGTTAAACAAGCGCTTCTTGGGAGGCAACCCAAAGTTTATTTCGTTTGTTTCGTTTTTATTTTTTAATTTTTAATTTTTTCTTTTGTTTAATTTTTAGTTATTTTTGTTTTTAAATAAATAACCCTTGCCTATCTTGCAGCTCCCTTAGGGTTTGTTGATGTGCGCTGCAGTGGAGGTCTCCTCAATTAAGGCAGTATCGTTCTCCCTTCCATCTATATTTATTGTCCTTAAGCATGCTTAAGTGAGTAGATTATACATTAAGGGCAATGTGTGCTTTAAAAATTAGGGAGGGATGTGTTGTACTGAATCTGATTTTGGGCTTAATTGAAAATCTTTCTATTGATGAGACTGTGCTGCTAGAGTATATAAGGTGTTGCATGCCTCTGTGTTTATAAAGTTATTTACTTGCTTTAGGACTTCAAAATGATCTATTTTGACTACTGGATTCCATGTTAGTTGTTGGTTTCATGGTCTTTGATATGCATGATGTAGGTAGTTGATTCATTATGTTTAAGCAAGTAAAAATAGAAAAATGGTTGTTGTCCCTTGTTTAAAAATTAAGTTTCTCATGTCTTTTTATGGTAAAAGTGTGATGTCTTTTGTAGAAACTTGGTATGCATCTCCATGAAAATAAAAAGTTAAGGTCAAATCTCAGGGTTAATGAAAATAAGAGTTGTTGCTTGTGTTCGAGGCAAGAGTATCCTATCTTGTTTGGTGTTTCTCAAGGTCAAGCTTGTCATTAGGGTTCTTTAGTGCGCTTATGGTTAGTATGTCAATCAAAGTAGTTAGGATTCAACTCCTGATCCAAAAAGTTTCGAAAACTAGAAGCCATGACAAGTTAGGTAACCCATACATTTTTTTTTTAGAACACTCCAAAATTAGTAAACTTCAAATTTGTGATCATTCCAAGTTTGGGGGAGTTACCCGACCTCCCTAACTCAATGAGGACATTGAGTACTCTAAGTTTGGGGGGAAAGGTAAATTCTTCGTGTTTATTTTTAAGGAAAAAAGAGAAAAAAAAAGAAAGAGTGTGCAAACCTTCCATTTCCCTAAAACTTTGTTGGGCTAGAAAAAAATATGCTACTTATTTTGTTATTTAGAGTCGATTCCTGTGCAACTTGGTGCTCGATGTCGTGGTCCAGGCATTAACCATGTTGGCCTCTTGGAGCGAAGGTATCAAGCAAGAAGCCTATTCCCATTGCTTAGGTGTCTTTGCGCTAACCACGTGTGCCATTCTAAGAACTACGGAAGTCCCATTGCTTAGGTGTCTTTGCAGCTAAACACGTGTGCCATTCTAAGAACTACGGGAGAGTCAAAAAAATATATAAAAATAAAAAAGTAAAAAAAATAAAAATCTTGCCCTTAGCAGTGAGTTTTATGAAAATTGAGGGGAGTAATGCACATATCTATTTAAAAAAAAAGAATATATAAAAAAAAAAATGAATGATCATTAAATTGTAGCCATGCGAGTTTTGGAGTCCGACTTATTTTTAACTATGGGTTGCTTGATTTAAATGATTAGGATTCTAGTGGTTGAGCTTGAGGATAGGTGTTGAATCCTGGTTGGTTTGCTCTTGGATATTGATGCATAAGTGTAGTTAGGAAACCCTAGGTGAGCCACTTAGAGAGCATTGAATGAATAGTGACTTGTAGCTTAGAGCATAAGTACTCAATCTTTTTTTTAATTAACCCAAATGATTTGAGTCTTTAAAGGTTTTTAAAGTTTTTAGGGAATAGAACTCATTGAGGACAATGAGTAGTTCAAGTTTGGGGGTTTGATAACTCACCATAAGTGAGTTATTTTACTAGAATTTTAGTGTTTAATCCACTTGAATTGCATTTAATTTAGTGATCCTCATGTTATTTTATACCTAAATTATGTGTGTTAGCTTTAAAATCTTGAATTTAAGCATTAGGTGCAAAAAGAATTAATTTTGATGTTTTTGTGCTTTAATTTAAGAAATTTAGGAAAATAAGCTAACAGTTAATTAAAGACCAAAATTTGAGATTTTTCTTAAATCCTTGCCTATTTTGATTTATAATTGACTTCATATATTTATTTGAGATTTTTCTGTGTGCAGGAGATTATAAAAATTACAAGAGTCCCTAAGGGCATTTTAGACATCTTACCCGGTCTTTCTCCCCCTAAGGGCATTTTTGTAATTTGTGGAATTAGGGCAACACCATCTTTATATAAGGAGGCTAGGGTTCACAAGTGAAAGGGGAGAGAAGGAGTAGTCGCAAAAAAAGGAAGAGACCGAGAGAGAACGGGCGATTGCTACAGCAAAGGTGTGCATTGGAGAGGAAAATCGTGAAGGTTCCATTGCTGTAGCAATCGTGCATTTGAGTGAGGAAAATTGAAGATTCGAGTGTTATTCTTTGTAGCAAAACCGAGAGGCCATTGTTGTAACAAAATTGAGAGTGCAGTTCGATTTTCACAGATGTCATTCACGAAATTTGTGATTACCGGCGATCCAACCGTTGGATTTTACTAAAACTTTGTCAGCCTGTTCAAGACTCATAGGGCTTTAATTTGAACGGTTGGATCGTCGTTTCGAGCTTTCCTGTGTCAGATATTGCAGTCACATTGGGCGACAACAGCAGTTCGGTTTTTCACAGACGATGCTCACAAAGTTGTCGTTTGCCGGAGTTTCAACCGTTGGATCGTGCTGAAATTTTGCCAGATTATTCAAGACTCATAGGGCTTTACTTTGAACGGTTGGATCGTCGTTCTGAGCTTCGGTGGATGAGATATCGCTGTCGCACAGAACCTGCAAAACTAAAATCTGCTACTATGGTCTGCTGTCTTTGGTGGTATCTTTTGCTTCGTGTCATTACCTCTCTTAATCTCTAATTGTTAATGTTGTTTTTCCGCTATTGGACACATATTTAAGACTATTTTTGTTCACTATTTTAGACCGAATTGTGACTGTTTTTAGGCTAGAATTGTGACTGATTTATGATAAATTTGTGAACATCATTGGGTTGTTTTCTTGAATTCTTTGATGGATAAAAATATGCATCAATTAGAAGTTTGTGAGTTGATTTTTGTCATGAACTAAATTATCTTAGGCAAGGGTTAGGTTGTTTTAATGTAATTTTGGATTAAATTTATGGTTGATGCCATTAATTGAATTTATGAAATTTTATTAAATTTAACGGTGCATGAGAATTAAAATTGGCCTTTTTAACTTCTCTATAATTCATAAACTTGGGAAAGCTAATGAATTAGAAAACTAAAATTTCATTCGAGGATTATTGAGTTGATTAGGGATAATTAACCCACCTAGAACCTAAAATCATGGGCATAATTTAGATCACAATTGGGAAATTGTAGGTTTTAAAACTTAGTGATTTTGGAAAGAATCATTTGAATGCATGTGTAGGTAAATTCAAGGCATCACTCAAAATTTATTCAAATCGAACATTAGAACTCTAACCTAACCCGAGCCTATTTTTCATTACAAATCTCATCTCTTGTATCTGCCTTCTTGTTTGCATTCTCCTCTCCCCACATTTAAATTCATTTATTTTCTTCTGTCTTATCTTATCTTTCTTACTTATCAATTTATTTATTTACAACAATAATTTGCACACTCATGCATTGCACTAAAATAAGGAAAATTTGCTAGAACACTCACTAATTTAGGTCTAACTAGTCCTCGTGGGATCGATACTTTTAACTTATCACTTGCTGCTCTCGACCGTGTATACTTGCACGTCGTAAAAGTGTCGGGGTTTTATTCTAATTTGCATTAGTTTAGGGCATTCGATATTTTCGCATCACCTAGACATAAGGTTTTAAACCTAGTTATAATAGTTATAATAGGCATAGACTTAGATAGATTTTTTTAGCCAGAATCCGACTAAGTTAAACCAATAACCTAATCTTAGGAGCTTCAGTGGGAGAAAACGAGATGTTCGCATCGAGTTTACTCTCATGTCCTCAAGAGTTCACACCATGAGTTCCATGCTCGACTACGTGGCGTCAATAGGGCGTCCCCCTACGGTATGTGTTTGCATGGTTCAATACCAAGGTGAATGAGGGAAGTATCCATAGTAAATGGGAGCAGGACGCATGTCAACGTATCCTACGGTCTCCTCCATTAGGTCGCACCGTAGGATTTCTATAGTCTGCCTGCTAGGTTGTCCTGGAACAGCCAAACCCTACGGAGGGCCTGACTATAGGGATCGAAACACCGCAAACTCCAGAAATGGATAGGGTCTCTTAGGTTATTTGCCAGCAGTTATCTTTCTTAATAGTAGCTTGCTGGTTCGGGCCTATTGGATCTGAAAATGGTAGGGTCACATTTACGGGATGAGTTAAGCTTGTTAACTAGTCCTTGACCAAACAAACGGTAGCTAAGGACCATTGGGACATGAGATGTTCTGGTAGTGAGAATTGGCTGAGAAAGTCTCAGTTCAAGGGAGTAATGACTGACGCCTGACAGAGGCTTTTGTTCTAAACCCTTGAAGTATCGTTGCAAAATTAAAAGGTTTAATTTAAACAGTGGTTTTAGTTTAAACAATAGGGTTCTTTAATAATTTTGCTAAATATGATTGGTTTTTACAATTGGTTTAAAAGGCATAACTAATTAGAACTATTTGAGATTTTTAGCATGTCGTCCTCAATAATAGCCTTACTTAAAAGCGGTCGTTTAACTGGTGAGAATTTTACTACGTGGAAGTCCAACTTGAATACGATTCTCGTTGTTGACGACCTACGGTTTGTACTGTCTGAGCAATGTCCTCAGATCCCTGCTCGTAACGCTCCTCAATCTGTTAAGGAGGCGTACGACCGCTGGATCAAGGCCAATGACAAGGCCAAGGTCTACATTTTGGATAGTGTTTCTGAAGTTCTGGCCAAAAAGCACGAGGGCATGGTCTCAGCTCGTGAGATCATGAGTTCGCTACAGGAAATGTTTGGACAATCGTTTGGACAAATTCGACACGAATCCCTCAAATACGTTTATAACTCCCGTATGAAGGAGGGGTCATCGGTGAGAGAACACGTTCTTGATCTGATGGTCCACTTCAACGTGGGTGAGATGAACGGAGCGGTCATTGACGAGCAAAGTCGTGTATCGCTTCATCCCGGAATCTCTTTCAAGAGTTTCCTGCACTCGCAAGAATGCGGTGATGAACAAGATAAAGTATAACTTGACTACTCTCCTTAATGAACTACAGACTTTCCAGTCTCTTATGAAGAATAAGGGACAGACTGATGGAGAGGCAAATCTGTTTGCCCATTCTAGAAGGTTCTAGAAGGGTTCATCCTCTGGGACTAAGTCCTGTAGCTCATCGTCTGGGCTTAAGAAGACCCAAAAGAAGAAAATAGGAGGGAAAGGGAAGGCATCTGCTGTTGACAAGGGCAAGGGAAAAGCCAAGGTTGCAGATAAAGGAAAATGTTTCCACTGCAACGTGGATGGGCATTTGAAGCGAAACTACCCAAAGTACCTTGCTGAGCTCAAAGGAAAGAAAGGTAAATTAGATTTACTTGTTCTTGAAACTTGTTTAGTGGAAAATGATGATTTTACCTGAATACTTGATTCAGGAGCCACTAATCATGTTTGTTCTTCATTTCAAGAAACTAGTTCCTTCAAGGAGCTCGAAGAGGGTGAGATGACGCTCGTGGTCTGGAGCGGGAGACGCTGTCTCACTCGCAAATGGGAGATGAAAAATCTGTATATAGTTCCTAAGCTTAAAAGGAACTTAATTTCTATCTCTTGTTTAATAGAACATGGATATTGTATTTCTTTTTCAATTAATGAAGGGTTCATTTTGAAAGAAGGTGTCAATATTTGTTCTGCTAAATTGAAAAATGGCTTGTATGTACTGAAACCGAACAAAACGAAAGCAATTTTAAATCATGAGATGTTTAAAAATGCTAACACTCAGAATAAAAGGCAAAGAATTTCTCCAACTAACAATAATACCTATCTATGGCATCTTAGACTTGGTCATATTAATCTCAACCGAATTGAGAGACTCTCTAAGAATGGACTTCTAAAAAAGTTAGAAGATGATTCTTTACCGCCTTGCAAGTCTTGCTCGGAAGGTAAAATGACCAAACGACCTTTTACTAGAAAAGGTTACAGAGGCGTAGAGCCCCTAGAACTTGTGCATTCGGATCTTTGTGGTCCAGTGAATGTCAAAGCTCGAGGAGGGTACGAATATTTCATCTCTTTCATAGATGATTATTCTAGGTATGGTTATCTATGCCTAATGCATCACAAGTCTGAAGCTCTTGAAAAGTTCAAAGAGTATAAGGCTGAAGCAGAGAATGCATTAAGAAAAACCATTAAAACGCTTCGATCAGATCGAGGAGGAGAGTATATCGATTTGAGATTCCAAGACTATATGATAGAACATGGAATTATATCTCAACTCTCTGCACCTAATACACCACAACAAAATGGTGTGTTAGAAAGGAGAAATAGAACCTTGTTAGACATGGTTCGTTCTATGATGAGCTATGCTCACTTGCCTGCCTCGTTTTGAGGATACACAGTAGAGACTGCAGTTCAAATCTTGAACTGTGTTCCATCAAAAAGTGTTTTAGAAATACCTTTTGAACTTTGGAAGGGGCGTAAACCTAGTTTACAACACTTCAGGATTTGGGGTTGTCCGGCACACGTGCTCGTGACAAACCCAAAGAAACTGGAATCTCGTTCAAGATTGTGCCAATTTGTTGGCTATCCCAAAGAAACGAGAGGTGGTCTTTTCTAAGACCCACAAGAAAACAAGATGATTGTTTCGACAAACGCCACGTTCTTGGAGGAAGATCACATGAGGAACCACAAACCACGTAGTAAATTGTACTAAATGAAGCTACACATGAACCAACAAGAGTTGTTGATCAAGCTGGACCTTCATCAAGAGTTTATGGAAGAGTCAGCACCTCAAGTCAGTCTCGTTCTTCTCAATCATTGGGAATGCCCCGACGCAATGGGAAGGTTGTTTTCCAACCTGACCGCTACTTGAGTTTAGCTGAAACTCAAGTTGTCATACCTGATGATGGCGTAGAAGATCCATTGTCTTATAAACAGGCAATGAATGACGTAGACAAGGACCAATGGATCAAAGCCATGGACCTTGAAATGGAGTCAATGGACTTCAATTCAAGATGGAAGCTTGTAGACCAACTTTGAGGGGTTAGACCCATAGGGTGTAAATGGATCTATAAGAGAAAGAGAGATGCAGCCGGAAAGGTACAGACCTTTAAGGCTAGACCTTGTAGCAAAGGGTTTTACCCAAAGGGAAGGAGTTGACTATGAAGAAACTTTTTCCCCTATTGCTATGCTGAAGTCTATAAGGATACTCTTGTCCATAGCCGCGTTTTATGATTATGAAATTTGGCAAATGGACGTCAAGACTGCCTTTTTGAATGGTAATCTTGACGAGAGCATCTATATGTCTCAGCCCGTAGGGTTGTTCATAGCCCAAGGTCAGGAGCAAAAAGTTTGCAAGCTTAATCGATCCATTTATGGATTGAAACAAGCGTCAAGATCTTGGAATATAAGATTTGATACTGCGCTCAAGTCTTACGGCTTTGACCAAAACGTTGATGAGCCTTGTGTTTACAAGAGGATCATCAACGACAAAGTAACTTTGTTAGTACTTTATGTGGATGATATCCTACTCATTGGGAATGATGTAGGATACCTCACTGACATAAAGAATTGGCTGGCGACCCAATTCCAAATGAATGATTTGGGAGAGGCGCAGTATGTTCTTGGGATTCAAATCTTTAGGAATCGCAAGAACAGAACGCTAGCAGTGTCTCAAGCGTCTTATATCGACAAAATATTGTCTAGATACTCGATGCAGAATTCCAAGAGGGGCTTATTACCCTTCAGGCACGGAGTTCATCTGTTTAGGGAACAGTGTCCCAAGACACCTCCAGATGTTGAGGATATGAAACATATTCCCTATGCCTATGCAGTAGGTAGCATAATGTATGTTATGTTGTGCACGAGGTCGGACATTTGTTATGCAGTGGGAATAGTCGGTAGGTACCAGTCCAATCCAGGGTTAGACCACTAGACAACAGTTAAAAATATCCTCAAGTATCTAAGGAGAACGAGGGACTATATGCTTGTGTATAGGTCTAAGGATTTGATCCGTACTGGATACACTGATTCTGATTTTCAGACCGATAAGGATTCTCATAAATCCACATCGGGATCAGTTTTCACCTTTAAAGAGAGAGCTATAGTATGGCGAAGCATCAAGCAAGGATGCATCGCTGACTCCACAATGGAGGCTGAGTATATCGCTGCTTGTGAAGCAGCTAAAGAGGTTGTTTGGCGAAGGAAATTCCTTACTGATTTGGAAGTTGTTCCAAATATGGAATCTCCCATCACCTTATATTGTGTAACGACCCTGAACTTCAGGTGCCTTTTATTTTTATTGTTTTGGGGTTAAGCCATTTGAAATTTTGTCAATGAGCTTTGGAATTTTCATGATTTAAAAGTTTGTTTTGGTACAACTTAAGGAAATAAACATTTGAAAGTTAATTAATTAAATTCAAAGGCATGTTTGTGGTTTGGAGGAAGTTGGAGGGTATTCTAGTAAATTAAAAGGGATTAGGGTTAGATAAAGACACTTTTGTCTTTTAGGGGGCACAAAAACCAAGGAGTTTCTTCTTCCTCTCAAGCCTCTCCTTCACGAGCTACTACCCTAAAACCCTGCCGCCTGCACTGTGTTCCGACCGAGCAACCGACGCCGCCATTCGAGTCGTCTGCAAGCCGAGTTCGAGTTCTTCGCTGCCGATCGTCGAGCCTCATCGCAACCACTGCCAGATACAAATTGCAACGGCGAATACCATGAGTCGCCGGTCCTCGCTGGCAGCATCGTGAACCGTCGACGCGAGCCTGCTGAACTCAGGGGTAGTAGTCGACCTCATCGCTTCGTTCATGTAATACCAGCTCGCCACGTCTCCCACAACCAGTCGACGCCGACCGTCGAAGGCCTTGAACCCTCGGCAGCCACAGTTCGTGCAGGTTTGGAGTCAAACCGTCGCGTAGGGCCTGTTGGTTCGTTGATTTTCTGACCGGTTTAAGGCAAGTGGTGACCGGTTTTGAGTAGATCGACAAGTGGGCATGCTAGATCTGACCTCCACGCGCCAAGACGCGCCGCCGATCTCCGGCCACGCGCCGCCGTGCTCCAGATCTGGCCAATTACATCCGTCTCATTTCCCGAGTCCGTTTCAAGCCTCCGTTAGTGGTAAATCGACCTAGTTATTGCCGAATCGAAATATAAGTTTAATTATGCGTTTTAACTAAGGAACTAATGAAATTGATTTAGGAGGCTCGAGTTTTGAACACGATCGAATGGATTTCCGAGTCAGAGATCTAAACATAGGATATCTCGGAGCTAAGGCTATGGTAAGGGATTTTTTTTCTACAAATGATCTTGAAAAGAGGAGTAAACACAGTTTCTGAAAGATTTATTTTGAAAAGTTGAAATTAAAAGATTTATTTCAAAGGGTGAATTTCCAAAACTCATGCTTAGGGCTTAAATTTAGAAAACGAATATTTCAAAGGGTTTTTCGAGGACCTTGAGAGGATGATTTTCAAAAGGTTTAGAAAGGAACTTGATGATTTAAGGGTTTGGGAGGACCCGAGCTGAAATGATTTCAAAGTATCTAAAAATGAGTCTTGACACGATTATGTATAGTTCAGATATTGAGATTTTCGCTATGTCATTGTACTAGTTATGCACCTTAAATTATAAACGTGCTTATTATCGATGATTGATTGACTCTAGTTAAAGTTATGAAAGTTATGTCATGATCTTAAGACTTATGTGATTGTTGCATCATTTCTGAATGTATATGTATATGTGGTTAAAGAATGGGACCTCATGCATATTGTATGTATATGAACATTTCATGTAGGTTGTGGCAATTGGTCTCCTGAGAATTTATGCATGGTAAAACATGCATCAGAGACCCTATGGGTCAAACTTATAGGAGTCTGTGAGGGACTCAAATTTACAGGGGTCTGTGAGGGACTCAAAACTTATAGGGGTCTGTGAGGGACTCAAATCTTATAGGGGTCTGTGAGGGACTCAAACCTATAGGGGTCTGTGAGGGACTCATTATGAAAAGACTCAGGTAGACACAATTGACCACGTATAGCCAAAGAGAAAAAGTCATGATTTTATGAAAGAAAGTTTTAGGTCCCATTACAGAAAGTTTTATGATTTCAAAAGTCACGAATCACAGTCATGTATAAAAGTCATGTTTAAAAGAAAGTCATGTCGCATGTGTTTGCATTTCCTGACCCCCACTTACTGGGTATTGTATAATACTCACCCCTTTTTCCTTTGTTGTGTTTTCTCTGTTTTACAACGTTTTCAGGTAAAGACGAGAGCATACCAAAGTAGTGGCGTGGATGCGCTCATGAAACTTTATGGGAACCGAGTCAAGAATTCTGCATCCATGATTTAGAAAGAACTTTAAATGATTATTGTCTTCCGCTTATGTAACAAAGAGTTTTGAAACTAGAGGCCGAATTTAATTATGTTTCTTGTAAACGTTTTGTATTTCTATGGGATCCCAAATTAAATTGATTTTTACTTATCAACTTTTACTTATTTGAAGTCAGTTGGGGCCTCGAATGCATGCATGAGTAGTAATGTCCCTAGGAATTTATGTTATAAAAGTAGGGGCGTTACAGTTGGTATCAGAGCCCAAGGTTATAGGTCTTGTAGACTCGCTTACAGAGTAAGCAACAAATATCCCATGGCTAAGTAGCAACTCCAGGTCACCGCCAGGTATGCCTTTGAACTAAAGTTTTATTTGTTCACGAAGAGAAAATTAGGTATTCTATGTAATGTTATTTTTATATAAAAATCGAGTTTAATGAATTTCCAAACTAAGAAAGAATGAGAATGTATGAGCTAAACTATATGTCTATAAAAAGGAAATGCATAAAGGAAATGCTTATATGTGAATCTATATGCGTATATGTCGTAAAGTTGACGTGATTTTACGCCGATAGGAAAGAGAATACATGTAATCCCTGCTATTGACGATAGAAAGGAAAATGTTTTAGTTAAGAATGTTTACGCTAAAAATGAAGTTTTATAGCCATAAAACACATGTTGTGGGTTATTAAAAGGTCCGCTTTGACCAAGAGAGCGAAGAGTAAGACTTAAGAGGTTAGAGGGTTAAAGGTTGCTAAGCAACTAGATTACTTAAGTATAGTTTTCAAAAATAAAAGTTAAGACTACTCATGAGAAGTTCAAAGTTTGAATGTGTTCGGTAAGAGGTTAGTGGTCTCATTCATTCATGCTGGAACAATCGGATAAAAAGGGTATGAGATTAAGTAAACGTACCACTTTGGAGTTTTCGACTTTGTTGGTTCCCAAATAAAGTCCCTTTATCTTCAAGTGAATACAAAACTATAGTATTTAAAGAGTTGAAAAGTAAAGAGAGCAAGGGTGTTTTGAAAATGGGCTCGAGATGTAAAGGGAAAAATAGATTGTTAATGTGGAGATGAAAATTAATTTTTTCAAAATACTTGAAACACTTCGATGTTATTTATACCATTGCTCTGATAGGAAAGCCACGGGGATATACTCAATTAATGTGTTACTGCAAATAGGCATGATACGAAGTTTCAAAAGCGATACCGTAAACTAAATAAACTTAATAAAGACAAGTATAAAGAGGAAAAAGTAAGGAGTTAGAGTGTTAGTGTGAGAACACAAGAGAATTGATTGTCGGGACTCCAGAAACTTGTGCACGAGTTGACATTCATATGATAACTTGTGTATTCAAGCTTGTAGAATGTGTATAAGGAACCTTGCCACTAATTTCTACCTGTTGGACTAGATATATATGCATAACTTGGAAGAGATAATATGAGATGTTAACCTTAAGTTCTTATATAGAAAAGTTTCTTTTCCGATCGGAGGATTAAAGAGAGAGGATTTAGAAAGCGTCTTGAGTCTCTTCTTCACATACGTAGAAGTCAAGTCGAGGAACCCTTTGAATTAGTAAAGTGTATAACTGTAGGGGTCGAGCGATCATTAGAGTGAAACCGGAGGATCCATTTAGTAAAGGTTAGGCCAATGGTTCTTAAGCGAGATTTTAGAGAAATCGACATTAGAACTACAATGGTACAAGTAGTTGAGAAAGTCCTCCATTTGACTAAAAGGAGAAAGCCGAGTTTAAAGAAAGTAAGCACGAGGAACAATTCATTGGTGTTAGATAAAATAAGTTTGATATGTTAAGGTTATCCTTAACACAAGAGATAGACTTAAGCATGAAGCTAAAGTGAAAGCAACGATAGCTTTTAATACTCCTTACGAATGCTTCCAAGTAAAGTTAAAAGAACTCGAGTCATAAGTACATAACCTTCTATATAAGAGTTAATAGTAGTTTATCGCCGTAAGAAGTATTAGTGTGATGCGTAAAGGAGAGAGTTGTATCCTTATGCTTGTGCATAGGAGATGAGAAGTGGAAGAAAGTGGTTGCTAAGAATAAATACCTTCGTCTTTGAGTGAACGACCTATTCCACCAGTACGAAGAGCATAGTGTTCCTTAAGGTGATTTAGGAGTCAAGCTAGCGCCTGTCATAAACCAGGGATTAGATATTTCGAGAAAACTCTCAATTACGTTATGAACATTATGAAGTTATAGAGACCCGGCTAGAACACCCACGATGTTTATAGACATGACGGATTTACGGCTTAGGAAAATGCTAAAATATTGTGGTGCATAAGTTACTGGGGATGTCCTGGTCTAGTCCAAGTCTAAGAAGGGACAGAGAAAGTACTTTAGAACGATTGGTTTAGGCATAAGGAGGGAAGAGTAAGTCCTGAGATGTGAAAGTAGTCGAGAGGTCACTAAGGGATTGAGTGCCCCAAGTAAATTTCAAAGGATGAGCGTACTGCAATTTATTAAGCTCAGAAAAGACGAATATGTGACCTTAGGTGTTTGGTGTTGGAAAAGAAATGTCTGAGTTGAAGGTGTAAGACTTAAGAGATATCTTGTCAAGATTAGACACTCACCTGCACGTTATTAAAAGAGTTAGTTGAACAAAAGAGGGAAAGAGTGGGCATTGGGATGTGAAAGCCTTCCATGAAACTTTGAACAACTAAGTTCCGTAAGTAGAACCTTGACAGGGGAATACTATAATTTCTCAAAAAGTCAAAGTCTAGAGGTGTTAAGTGAAGTATTCGTATTCAAAGTTTGAACGTTAGGGTTTCACGACAAAAGAGAAGGAAAAGTTAAAGGATGTAGTGAATGCCATCCTAAGGTGTCCAACCCTATGGGTGATAAGAAAATTTCATTCCATTCGGGTGATCACCTGAACAGGATATTTAAGGAGTTGGAAGGTAAAGGGAGAATGAGTCTTAAAAGACTAAATTCATCTTAGATCGCTTAGCATTGAAGTTGTTGTTTTTTTTTTAAGGGGAGTGATATGAATGACTGTTCCGTTGTGCCATGGACTGAGGAAAGATTAAAAGAGATAGAGTATGAGTTGTATCTTGAATAACTTGCTTTAAAAGGTTCATTCTAATTCCTAGAATTTGCAATGAAAATTTTGACACTTAATGCGATAACCTATAATTGTTTAGGCTTTAAAGTAAGGTAAGTCAAGAGGATTTCATTACACTCTTTTGAAGTTTGTTTTAGAGTTGATGTCGCAACCTGATTGTTAGATTATTGTGTCTTTAAAGAATCATTGTTTACAATTAAAGAAACTTAGTTTCACCTGTATTTGGTTGTTCAACATTTCTGTGTATAGTGTGTTCTGAACTTTGAGTAAATCTTGAAATGAAGTTTGGAGGCGTGACTGGTTGGTTGTCTGATTTTAGAAGTGCATTTTCTATCAAACAGGTGTTAGAGAAAATTTTGGCATTATTGTAGTTATGCCGTTATGCTGCCGAAATTTTCGGAGCATTTTTGTAATAAAATTGATAAAGTTTTATGAAACTTTCCATGTGTCACGACAACCAAAGGAGACCTAAGTTTGAGTTACTCCTACCATGATTTAAAACTTTCAACGAGTTATTGATTGCATTAGAAAGCCCCAAAGTTAATTAAGTAGGCATGTGAGTGAGATTGTCACCAAACGCTTACTTTAAAAGGTCATGGAGAGTAGCGAGAGAGGTTAACCAATAGTGTAAAGAGGCTTGAACAATCAAACAAAGTTGCTAACTTTATCCCTGAAGTCACATCTCTTAAAAAGGTGTTAAGGTTATGGAAACGATGGTCAGATGGTACGATCGAGTCATGCCTTGAGATGAATGCTAGTAGCTGGTGCAGCAAACCTCAAAGAGGATTTGGAGGCTCAACAACAATGGAATCGTTTTGGCAAAGAATTCCATTCTAAATTCACAAGGCAGGAGAGACTGATTAAAGTACTGGAGAAGAAAGTACGAGATAAATATCCCGAGTTATCTTCGAATTTGAATCTAGAACTTTCCAAATTTAGAATTCGAGTCAAGGGCATCAGTTAGGAAGGCCTTAGAAGAAAGACTCCAATGAAGAGAACGAGCTTAAGTTAAAGTTATGAGACCGTTGGGTAATAAGTATACGCTAGTGTGAGTCACTTGAGAAACAACTAGTGCTCATTTTCACATAGGGACCGAAGGACTCTTCGTAACCGGGTGGAGAAGGTGCGAGCGAGCTACTCCGAATTATTACAAGATTGGAAACTTTCGAGGACGAAAGTTCTTAAGGAGGGAAGATTGTAAATGACCACAACTTCGTGTGCCTTTTATTTTTATTGTTTTGGGGTTAAGCCATTTGAAATTTTGTCAATGAGCTTTGGAATTTTCATGATTTAAAAGTTTGTTTTGGTACAACTTAAGGAAATAAACATTTGGAAGTTAATTAATTAAATTCAAAGGCATGTTTGTGGTTTGGAGGAAGTTGGAGGGTATTCTAGTAAATTAAAAGGGATTAGGGTTAGATAAAGACACTTTTGTCTTTTAGGGGGCACAAAAACCAAGGAGTTTCTTCTTCCTCTCAAGCCTCTCCTTCACGAGCTACTACCCTAAAACCCAGCCGCCTGCACTGTGTTCCGACCGAGCAACCGACGCTGCCATTCGAGTCGTCTGCAAGTCGAGTTCGAGTTCTTCGCTGCCGATCGTCGAGCCTCATCGCAACCACTGCCAGATACAAATCGCAACGATGAATACCATGAGTCGCTGGTCCCTGCTGCAGACCGTGAACCGTCGACGCGAGCTGCTAGAACCTGGGGTAGTCGACCTCATCGGCTTCGTTCATGTAATACCAGCTCGCCACGTCTCCCACAACCAGTCGACGCCGACCGTCGAAGGCCTTGAACCCTCGGCAGCCACAGTTCGTGCAGGTTTGGAGTCAAACCGTCGCGTAGGGCCTGTTGGTTCGTTGATTTTCCGACCGGTTTCAGGCAAGTGGTGACCGGTTTTGAGTAGATCGGCAAATGGGCATGCTAGATCTGACCTCCACGCGCCAAGACGCGCCGCCGATCTCCGGCCACGCGCCACCGTGCTCCGGCCATGCGCCGCCGTGCTCCAGCCACGCGCCGCCATGCTCCAGATCTGGCCAATTACATCCGTCTCATTTCCCGAGTCTGTTTCAAGCCTTCGTTAGTGGTAAATCGACCTAGTTATTGTCGAATCGAAATATAAGTTTAATTATGCGTTTTAACTAAGGAACTAATGAAATTGATTTAGGAGGCTCGAGTTTTGAACACGATCGAATGGATTTCCGAGTCAGAGATCTAAACATAGGATATCTCGGAGCTAAGGCTATGGTAAGGGATTTTGTTTCTACAAATGATCTTGAAAAGAGGAGTAAACACGGTTTCTGAAAGATTTATTTTGAAAAGTTGAAATTCAAAGATTTATTTCAAAGGGTGAATTTCCAAAACTCATGCTTAGGGCTTAAATTTAGAAAACGAATATTTCAAAGGGTTTTTCGAGGACCTTGAGAGAATGATTTTCAAAAGGTTTAGAAAGGAACTTGATGATTTAAGGGTTTGGGAGGACCCGAGCTGAAATGATTCCAAAGTATCTAAAAATGAGTCTTGACACAGTTATGTATAGTTCTGTATATTGAGATTTTAAGTTATGTCATTGTGCTAGTTATGCACCTTAAATTATAAACGTGCTTATTACTGATGATTGATTGACTCTAGTTAAAGTTATGAAAGTTATGTCATGATCTTAAGACTTATGTGATTGTTGCATCATTTCTGAATGTATATGTATATGTGGTTAAAGAATGGGACCTCATGCATATTGTATGTATATGAACATTTCATGTAGGCTGTGGCAATTGGTCTCCTGAGAATTTATACATGGTAAAACATGCATCAGAGACCCTATGGGTCAAACTTATAGGAGTCTGTGAGGGACTCAAATTTACAGAGGGTCATGAGGGGACTCAAAACTTATAGGGTCCAGAGGGACTCAAATCTTATAGGGGTCTGTGAGGGACTCAAACCTATAGGGGTCTGTGAGGGACTCATTATGAAAAGACTCAGGTAGACTCAATTGACCACGTATAGCCAAAGAGAAAAAGTCATGATTTTATGAAAGAAAGTTTTAGGTCCCATTACAGAAAGTTTTATGATTTCAAAAGTCACGAATCACAGTCATGTATAAAAGTCATGTTTAAAAGAAAGTCATGTCGCATGTGTTTGCATTTCCTGACCCCCACTTACTGGGTATTGTATAATACTCACCCCTTTTTCCTTTGTTGTGTTTTCTCTGTTTTACAACGTTTTCAGGTAAAGACGAGAGCATACCAGGCGAGTGGCAGGGATGCGCTACAGAAGCCATGGGAACCGAGTCAAGAATTCCGCATCCATGATTTAGAAAGAACTTTAAATGATTATTGTCTTCCGCTTATGTAACAAAGAGTTTTGAAACTAGAGGCCGAATTTAATTATGTTTCTTGTAAACGTTTTGTATTTCTATGGGATCCCAAATTAAATTGATTTTTACTTATCAACTTTTACTTATTTGAAGTCAGTTGGGGCCTCGAATGCATGCATGAGTAGTAATGTCCCTAGGAATTTATGTTATAAAAGTAGGGGCGTTACATATTGTGACAACAGTGGTGCGGTAACTAATTCGAAGGAATCTTGCAGCCATAAGCGAGGTAAGCCCATCGAAAGGAAGTATCACCTGATACGAGAAATTGTGCAACGAGGAGATGTGACAGTCACGAAGATCGTTTCGGAGCACAATGTTCTTTGAGCCGCTTACAAAGACTCTCGTGGCTAAAGTGTTCAAGGATCATCCGAAAGTCCAGGTCTACGAGATATGTACATAGGCTAATCTAGGGCAAGTGGGAGATATGTAATGGGGTATATGGATGCCCTAGTTTATTGTATTTCTATCTCTTGTAACCACTGTTTTAGATTTTTATGTATCCCACTAGAGTTGTAGTTCAAGTCAGAGTTTGTTGGGATTTGTGCCCTAAAACTCGTAGTTTGTAATTATGTTCTAATTATTGTAATAAAGTGTTATTATTTCAATAAAGTGTTATTGTTCGTTATCTACGAGTTTGCCTTTATTTAAACCCTAAATCCAATAAACAAAACATCCAAGGCTGTTAAATGAATCTCTAACTAAATGTAAGGTACATAAAAGGGATCTCGGTTCGAGATACAGCCTAAAGGGTCTATAGTAATTAGGGGATAAGGTTTGGGTACCTTACCCTGGTTAAACTATGGATATGGCCCACTTTGTATTTGATACAAACACTGTGATCCTAACATGTTCGTGTAGATGACATGTGAGTGGGGATATCCTATGTAATGAGATTACATAAGACCGAACCACGAAATAGTAATCTATAGCTGTAACTCTTTTGACTAGTTAGGTTTCTATTTCACTAGGATGACCTAGGCAAATTGATCTCAATCCTGAGCAGGTTACGAACTCCTGTTCGCGAGGGATTGTCCTTTGACTAGTATGGGTGAGAGTGGCCAAATTCGGCGACTCAATATGCTTACCTTCTTGGGGACAAGACCGAGTGAGCGGTTGGAAACTTAACTTAGCAAGATGGAATTCACTCCTTCCCACCTACTAGGGTAAGTAGAGGAATGTTCCCTTAAGTGGTGTCTCCGAGACTTGAACAATGGGCCCAACCCTGGTCATTAGCCCGAGAGGGACTCTGTTTGTTGGTAGGACCACTAACAAATTGTTCATTAGAGGAGCACTGGTACTTAAGGCACAAGATGTAACCCAGGGGTAAAACGGTAATTTGACCCAGCTGGTGTTACGAACATTCGTGAAGGATTGACTTGCTGTTATTGGTCAATATCCGTGGACACATAAATATATCTGCAGTGAGAAGAGTGCAAAGAATGGACATTAGTGGAGTGTTCCTCATGATTAACGAATGTTGATTGGGAGGTTAATGAGATTAACCGAGCAATCTTGTATCGTTGGAGCTTCTGATCTGTAGGTCCATTTGGTTCACCTTCTAGCTCGTAAAGGATTCTTAGATCATTTGAATTTGAAATGTTCAAATTCATTAGGGAATAAACTTAATGTATATTGATACGATATAATATATAGTTTTGGAACTATATATTATAAATTTAATGTGAATATGATTCATATTAAATTATGTGAGAGAATTAAATATTTGAGAGAGTTCAAATATTAAATTTAAATGTGAATGTGGTTAATATTTGAAAAAACTATAGGTTAAAACTTAATGTGCTTGAGATGTACATTAAACTATAGTATAAATGGTTAAATGATTAAATATGATTTAATCATTAAATTAATACTATATTTTAATTAAATATGATTTAATTTAATGAAATTAATTAATTAATAAATTAATTTATACATATTATTAATTGGGAACGTGTCAGGAGGACACGTTCCCACTACTCCGCAACTCCCCCTCGATAGGGAGTGGGGAGTTGCCCACTGAAGCTTCTTCTTCTCCTGGTGAGAAGAAGAAGGTGATCGATCGATCATCTTTGATAAAAAAAAAAAAACAGAGAAATTATTTCTCTCTCACTCTCATTCCTAAAGTTATCCAAAGGTTGGAATCCTTCCCACAAAGGATTTTCTTCTAAGTTGAATCTCAGAGGATAGGAGGTTTACTCTTTTGGTGGTGTTCTGTAAAACAGAGAAACAAAAGCTTCTTGGGTTGCTGTACTGATTGGAGCAAGGAGTTGTTGCTGAGGAAAACTACAAAGGTAATAATTTCTTCTTCTTCCCTTTAGTTTAATAGTTAAACTAAACATATGTTTGCACGTATGCAATTAATCCATGTCTAATAGGATTAGAATTTCAAGCTTGTTCTGTATTTTTGTCAATGTACTAGTTTTTGTTTCAATTAAAACAATCAAGCAATTAACGATCCCAAACACGTTCCCGCTGCTCAAGGAGATCCGATTTCCATCACACATAGCATGTGTTCCTGTAGTTTTGAAATGCTTAAAACAAAGTTATTAGGCTTAGAAGTTTAATATCACCTCGATAGGTTTAAGAGCTGATTTGAGAGTTAAACTGTAGGATAGGGTGAATGACAATATGAAGTGCATGATCTATATAATATGTGTGTTTTGTGAAAGAGTAGTTTGTTTCTTTTGTTTTTTTGTTAAAGAAGAAAAAATCGTGAGGGCAAAAAGAGCTACCTTCACTGTGATCAGTTAGGCCACTCATTGAGCGAGTGCTCTGGGTAAGGGTCCCTGCAGTGGATGTGTGAAAGCTAGTGTCCTTGCACACAAAAAAAGAAGAAGAAATTAGAAAAAGTGACATAAAAAAACTGTGATTAAGTACTGTGTAAAGTTGTTTATTTCTTGAATGTGTGGAAACTCAAGGATTAGAAATTATGACCAGTGTAGGGGGAAGTTGAATGAAGAACCTAATAAAGTTGTTCTGGGCTTAGTAGAGATTAAAGGAACGGAGGCTAATCATACACAAACGTAGGAACACTTAGAAAAGGTTTAAATTGTTTGTTGAAGTATCATGTTTGATTGTTTCCTGTGATTGCTGAAATTTCCTTTTAAATCTCTAAGGCTTGAGTCCAATATATGCATAAGAAAGATCTTATAGTTTAATTCTGTTTTGCTCAGGACTAGCAAAATCATAAGTGTAGGGGTATTTGATAGCATGCAAATATGCTATCTTATTTCTATATTTTAGCTAGTTTTTATACTTAAAACATGGGCTTTCATGGAATTTTATGGTTAATTTCAAGAAACTGAGCTTGAGAACCAAGAATTGAGTGTTTTGAGACTATTTCAGTGAAATTAAGAACATGTGTATGCTTAATTGAAGACCCAATAAAAATCTAGATGTATTTTGAGTATAACAAATATACTGAGAGATTCTACATCGAATCACGATTCCCAAGCATCAAACCGGAGGTCATTTGGACACCCAAGCGAAACGATATGACAAAAATAGTTGCAGTGGGCTGGCTGGCAGGAAGCATATCTTAGCGTTACAATGTCGTACCGAAAATCCCTATAAATACAACATGTTATTTTCATTACAAAAGGAGCCGAATTTGATAGTTTTTAGCCCTAGTTTTGTGTTGGGATTTGTGCCCTAAAACTCGTAGTTTTTATTTATGTTCTAATTAATGTAATAAAGTGTTATTTTTTGAATAAAGAGTTATTGTTCGTTATCTACGAGTTTGCCTTCACTTAAACCCTAAATCCAATAAACTAAACATCCAAAGCTGTTGTATGATTCTTTAACTGAATGAAGTGTACATATAAATGATCTCGATTCGAGATACAGCCTAGAGGGTCTATAGTTAGGGGATAAGGTTTGGGTACCTTACCCTGGTAAAACTATGGATGTGGCCCACTTTGTATTTGATACAAACACTGTGATCCTAACGTGTTCGTGTAGATGACATATGAGTGGGGATATCCAATGTAATGAGATTACCTAAGACCGGACCACGAAATAGTAATCTCTAGCTGTAACACCGTTGACTAGTTAGGTTTCTATTTCACTAGGATGACCTAGGCAACTTGATCTCAATCCTGAGCAGGTTATGAACTCTTGTTCGCGAGGGATTGTCCTTTGATTAGTATGGGTGAGAGTTAGCCAGATTCGCTGACTCAATAAGCCTACCTTCTTGGGGACAAGACCGAGTGAGCGGTTGGGAACTTAACTTAACAAGATGGAATTCACTTCTTCCCGCCTACTAGGGTAAGTAGAGGAATGTTCCCTTAAATGGTGTCTCCAGGACTTCAACAAAGGGCCCAACCCTCTCATTGGCCCGAGAGGGACTCTGTTTGTTGGTAGGACCACAAAAACATTATTCATTAGATGAACACTGGTACTTAAGGTACAAGATGTAACCTAGGGGTAAAACGATAATTTGACCCAGCTGGTGTTACGAACGTTCGTGAAGGATTGACTTGCTGTTATTGTTCAATATCCGTGGACACGGAAATATATCTGCAGTGAGAAGAGTGCAACTGTGGGACTTTAGTGGAGTGTTCCTGCAGTTAACGAATGTTGATTGGAAGGTTAATGAGATTAACCGAGCAATCTTGTATCGTTGGAGTTTCGGATCTGTAGGTCCATTAGTTCTACCTTCTAGCTCGTAAAGGGTTCTTAGATCATTTGAATTTGAAATGTTCAAATTCATTAGGGAATATATTTAATGCATATGGATACGATATAATATATAGTTTTGGAACTATATATTATAAATTTAATGTGAATATGGTTCATATTAAATTATGTGAGAGAATTAAGTATTTGAAAGAGTTCAAATATTAAATTCAAATGTGAATGTGATTCATATTTGTAAACTATAGGTAAAATTTAATGTGCATTAGATGTGCATTAAAACTATAGGTTAAAGGGAAAGATATGATTAAATATTATTTAATCTTAATTAAATATATGATATTTAATTTGATTAATTAAATATGATTTAATTAATATATATATAAAATAGTTAATTAGATTAATTATTATTATTTAATATTATTATTAAATAAATGGAAACGTGTCAGGAGGACACGTTCCCCACTTCCCTCCAACTCCCTATTGATAGGCAATGGGATAAGTAATCCCTCCATACATAGTTTCTTCTCTATGTGAGAAGGGGGTTTTTCGATCTGTAACTTTGGGAAGAGCTCTCTCTGCAAGAATTCTCTCTCTCTCACTCTCTAATTCCCAATTCTTCCAATTGTTGGATCCTTCCTTCCAAGAAAGATCTAGGCACTCAGAGACATAGAGGGTTTTCCAAGTGGTAGTGTTCCTGCTTGAAAAACAGAGGAGTTGCTGTGTTGCTGAGTTACTGGAATTTGCTTGGAGCAAGGAGTTGCTGCGAGTCTACAAAGGTAATAATTTCCTTTCCATTCTTAGTTTAATTGTTAAACTTTAATCATGTTTGCAAGTATATCTCCATATTTTAATTAGATTAAAAGCATGCTTGTTTTGTGTGTTTTTGTCAATGTATGGGTTTTTATTTTTTAAGCAAAACAATCTTGCATATTACGATTCCAAATTTATTTTCGCTACTCAAGGAGACCCGATCTCCATCAATTGGTATCAGAGCAATGCTTGTATTGTTTTTTTTTTTAAATAAAATTGCATTGATTTGGTGGGAAATGCATTGGGTTTGCTGTAAAACTGTTTAGGAGTATTTGGCCATTGTTTACTTCTTTTGAATTGATCAATTTGTATGTAAAGGCTCCTGCGTTTTTGGGAAAAAAATGCATTATTGAGTATGTAATTGAGTTATGAGTCGTTCGGGACCAATTTCAAGCAATTCGGTTGAGAATCAAAGGAGATATTGAAGAAGGAAGCTGTTGTGTTCGAAGAAGGAAGCTGCTGTGTTCGAAGAAGAAAGCTGCTGCTGAAGGCAGCGTGCGTTAACGCGATCGCGATCGGCACGGTAACGTCGCTCATCAGCGTTGCAATGTTGAAGAATGGCGTCGCAACGCCGCGCGTCCCCTATCGATCGATGCGCGTTCAGGGGTCGGGCGGCGTTACGCCGCCTCACGTTGCAACGCCACCCCGATAGCAGGCGCGCATAAGGACAAAGCGGGCGTTGCAACGCCGTGGGGCTTTCCAGCAGTTGCAGACTGGTTAAGTTGGTTCGTTGCTTTTGGTCCGGTTCGAGCAGTTCAAGGCCGGTTCAGGGTGTTTTTGGACCGGTTTCATGAAATAAAATTAATGTAATTTTATTTTTTGCACTTTAGGGGCCAAATTATTTCGGTTTTACTGCTATTTATCTTTATGAATGTCATTTAGATTTTTCCCACCTTAGAATAAGCATGTTCATGCATTTTATTTATATAAATGTTATATGAATATGATTGAAAATGCATGATCAATTTATATTTCATGAATAATTAATTATAAGTGTTATAATTAGATTATATGAATATAAATTGCATGGAGCATGAAATTACTTAGTTTAAAGTAATTGTTATTTTATTTAAGTAATTTTATAATTCAATTAGTTGAATTCCTTTTATAATTAAAATTTGAAAAATTCATTGTTGGATTTATAATATAGTTTCTTTATCATAGGTTAACAACTAAATTTATAAAAGTTATAAATTAAAGGGGTTTTAGAAACCATAACCTATAATAAAGAAATGCATGCAAACATAGGAACTTGGGTTAAAATTTAAATTAGTTTTAAATCGTTAAAAATTAATTTAGACCTAAGTTTTAATTTCTAATAGGATTAGAAGTTAGTCTTACGTAGTATTTTAAATAGTTTAAAATCTAGTAGGACATTAGAACTTTGGTTATAAGGGAACTCTACCAAAGTGAAGTTCTGTCTCTAAGGTCAGGGTATTTAAGTCGACAGTTAACTAACACCTCCTACCCGAACCGACCAAACTCCGAGTTGAATTAACCTTAGTTCTATTTTATCTTTAGGTAATTAAAATGTTTATTCACCTAGACATAAGGTTTTAAGACATAGTTAAAATAGTTATAATAGGCATAGACTTAGATAGATATTTTTAGCCAGAATCCGACTAAGTTAAACCAATACCCTAATCTTAGGAGCTTCAGTGGGAGAAAACGAGATGTTCGCATCGAGTTTACTCTCACGCCCTCAAGAGTTCACACCATGAGTTCCATGCTCGCTACGTGGCGTCAATAGGGCGCCCCCTACGGTATGTGTTTGCATGGTTCAATACCAAGGTGAATGAGGGAAATATCCATAGTAAATGGGAGAAGGACGAGTGTCAACGTATCCTACGGTCTCCTCCATTAGGTCGCACCGTGGGATTTTTATAGTCTGTCTGCTAGGTTGTCCTGGAACAGCCAAACCCTACGGAGGGTCTGACTATAGGGATCGGAACACCGCGAAGTCCAGAAATGGATAGGGTCTCTTAGGTTATTTGCCAGCAGTTGTCTTTCTTAATAATAGCTTGTTGGCTTGGGCCTATTGGATCTGAAAATGGTAGGGTCACATTTACGGGATAAGTTAAGCTAGTTAACTAGTCCTTGACCAAACAAACGGTAGCTAAGGACCATTGGGACATGAGATGTTCTGGTAGTGAGAATTGACTGAGAAAGTCTCAATTCAAGGGAGGAATGACTGACCGCCCGATGGAGGCTTTTGTTTTAAACCCTTGAAATATCGTTGCAAAATTAAAGGTTTAATTTAAACATTGGGTTTAGTTAAAACACTAGGGTTCTTTAATAATTTTGCTAAATTTGATTGGTTTTTACAATGGGTTAAAAGGCATAACTAATTAGAACTATTTTGGTTTTCAGCATGTCGTCCTCAATAATAGCCTTACTTAAAAGCGACCGTTTAAGTGGTGAGAATTTTACTACGTGAAAATCTAACCTGAATACGATTCTGGTTGTTGATGACCTACGGTTTGTACTGACTAAGAAATGTCCTCAGATCCCTGCTCGTAACGCTCCTCAATCTGTTAAGGAGACGTACGGCCGCTGGATCAAGGCCAATGATAAGGCCAAGGTCTACATTTTGGCTAGTGTTTCTAAAGTTCTGGCCAAAAAGCACGAGGGCATGATCTCATCCCGTGAGATCATGAGTTTGTTGCAGGAATTGTTTGGACAACCATCTAGACAGATTCGGCATGAATCACTCAAATACGTTTATAACTCTCGTATGAAGGAGGGATCATCCGTGAGAGAACACGTTCTCGATCTGATGGTCCACTTCAACGTGGTTGAGATGAACGGAGCGGTCATTGACGAGCAAAGTCATGTATCGTTCATTCTGGAATCTCTTCCGAAGAGTTTTCTGCAATTCCGCAGCAATGCGGTGATGAACAAAAAAGAGTATAACCTGACTTCCCTCCTAAATGAACTACAAACTTTCCAGTCTCTTATAAAGAATAAGGGACAGGCTGATGGAGAGGAAAATCTATTTGCCCATTCCAGAAGGTTCCAGAAGGTTCCAGAAGGGTTCAACCTCTGGGACTAAGTCCTGTGGTTCTTCTTCTGGGATTAAGAATACTCGGAAGAAGAGGAAAGGAGGAAAAGGGAAAGCTTCTGCCACTGCAGACACTAAGCTCAAAGAGAAGAAAGGTAAATTAGATTTACTTATTCTCGAAACTTGTTAGGGGAAAATGATGATTTGACCTGGATACTTGATTCAAGAGCCACTAATCATGTTTGCTCTTCATTTCAGGAAACTAGTTCCTTCAAGGAGCTCGAAGAGGGTGAGATGACGCTCAGGGTGAGAACGGGAGACGTCGTCTCAGCTCATGCAGTGGGAGATGCCAAGCTATTTTTCAGAGATAGATTTCTTTTATTAAAAAATCTGTATATAGTCCCTAAGCTTAAAAGGAACTAAATTTCTATCTCTTGTTTAATAGAACTTGGTTATTGTATTTCTTTTTCAATTAATGAAGCGTTCATTTTGAAAGAGGGTGTCAATATTTGTTCTGCTAAATTGAAAAATGGCTTGTACGTACTAAAACCGAATAAAACCAAAGCAATTTTAAATCAGGAGATGTTTAAAGATTCTAGTACTCAAAATAAAAGGCAAAGAATTTCTCCAAATAATAATACCTATCTTTGGCATCTTAGACTTGGTCATATTAATCTCAACCGGATTGAGAGACTCTCTAAGAATGGACTTCTAAATAAGTTAGAAGATGATTCTTTACCTCCTTGCGAATCTTGCTTGGAAGGTAAAATGACCAAGCAACCTTTTACTGGAAAAGGTTACAGAGCCGTAGAGCCCCTAGAACTTGTGCATTCGGATCTTTGTGGTCCGGTGAATGTTAAAGCTCGAGGAGGGTACGAATATTTCATCTCTTTCATAAATGATTATTCGAGGTATGGTTATCTATATCTAATGCTTCACAAGTCTGAAGCTCTTGAAAAGTTCAAAGAGTATAAGGCTGAAGTAGAGAATGCATTAGGGAAAACCATTAAAACACTTCGATCCGATCGAGGTGGAGAGTATATGGATTTGAGATTCCAGGACTATATGATAGAACATGAAATTAAATCTCAACTCTCAGCACCTAATACACCACAACAAAATGGTGTGTCAGAAAGAAGAAATAAAACCTTGTTAGACATGGTTCGTTCTATGATGAGCTATGCTCGATTTACTCGCCTCGTTTTGGGGATACGCAGAGAGATCAGCAGATTAAAATCTTGAACACTGTTCCATCAAAGAGTGTTTCAGAAACACCTTTTGAGTTGTGGAAGGGGCGTAAACCTAGTTTACAACACTTCAGGATTTGGGGTTGTCCGACACACGTGCTCGTGACAAACCCAAAGAAGTTGGAACCTCGTTCAAAATTGTGCCAATTTGTTGGCTATCCCAAAGAAACGAGAGGTGATCTTTTCTACGGCCCACAAGAAAATAAGGTGATTGTTTCGACAAATGCCACGTTCTTGGAGGAAGATCACATGAGGAACCACAAACCGCGTAGTAAATTAGTACTAAATGAAGCTACATATGAACCAACAAGAGTTGTTGATCAAGCTGGACCTTCATCAAGAGTTGATGGAAGAGCCAGCACCTCAAGTCAGTCTCGTCCTTCTCAATCGTTGGGAATGCCTCGACGCAGTGGGAGGGTTGTTTCCCAACTTGACCGCTACTTGGGTTTAGCTGAAACTCAAGTTGTCATACCTGATGACGGCGTAGAAGATCCATTGTCTTATAAACAGGCAATGAATGACGTAGACAAGGACCATTGGATCAAAGCCATGGACCTTGAAATGGAGTCAATGGACTTCAATTCAGTATGGGAACTTGTAGACCAACCTGAAGGGGTTAGACCCATAGGGTGTAAATGGATCTATAAGAGAAAAAGAGATGTAGCCGGAAAGGTACAGACCTTTAAGGCTAGACTTGTAGCAAAGGGTTTTACCCAAAGGGAAGGAGTTGACTATGAAGAAACTTTTTCCCCATGCTATATCTTGAAGTCTATAAGATACTCTTGTCCATAGCCGCATTTTATGATTATGAAATTTGGCAAATGGACGTCAAAACTGCCTTTTTGAATGGTAATCTTGACGAGAGCATCTATATGTCTCAGCCCGAAGGGTTCATAGCCCAAGGTCAGGAGCAAAAAGTTTGCAAACTCAATCGATCCATTTATGGGTTGAAACAAGCGTCAAGATCTTGGAATATAAGATTTGATACTGCGATCAAGTCTTACGACTTTGACCAAAACGTTGATGAGCCTTGTGTTTACAAGAGGATCATCAACGACAAAGTAGCTTTGTTAGTACTTTATGTGGATGATATCCTACTCATTGGGAATGATGTAGGATACCTTACTGACATAAAGAATTGGCTGGCGACCCAATTTCAAATGAAAGATTTGGGAGAGGCACAATATGTTCTTGGGATTCAGATCTTCAAGAATCGCAAGAACAGAACGCTAGCACTGTCTCAAGCGTCTTATATCGACAAAATGTTGTCAAGATATTCGATGCATAATTCCAACAGGGGCTTATTACCATTCAGCATGGAGTTCATATGTCTAGGGAACAGTGTCCCAAGACACCTCAAGAAGTTGAGGATATGAGACATATTCCCTATGCCTCTGCAGTAGGTAGCTTAATGTATGCTATGTTGTGCACGAGGCCGGATATTTGTTATGCAGTGGGAATAGTCGGTGAGTACTCACCCAATCCAGGTTAGACCACTGGACAACAGTTAAAAATATCCTCAAGTATCTAAGGAGAATGAGGGACTATACGCTTGTGTATGGGTCTAAGGATTTGATCCTTACTGGATACACTGATTCTGATTTTCAGACCGATAAGAATTCTTGGAAATCCACATCGGGATCAGTTTTCACCCTTAACGGGGGAGCTATAGTATGGCGAAGCATCAAGCAAGGATGCATCGCTGACTCCACGATGGAGGCTGAGTATGTCGCTGCTTGTGAAGTAGCTAAAGAGGTTGTTTGGCTAAGGAAATTCCTTACTGATTTGGAAGTTGTTCCAAATGTGGAATCTCCCATCACCTTATACTGTGACAAGAGTGGTGCGGTAGCCAATACGAAGGAACCTCGCAGCCATAAGCGAGGGAAGCACATCGAGAGGAAGTATCACCTGATACGAGAAATAGTTCAACGAGGAGATGTGACAGTCACGGAGATCGCTTCGGAGCACAATTTTGCTGATCCGTTTACAAAGACTCTCACGGCTAAAGTGTTCGAGGGTCATTTGGAAAGTCTGGGTCTACGAGATATGTACATAGGCTAATCTAGGGCAATGGGAGATATTTAATGGGGTATATGGATGCCCTAGTTTATTTTATTTCTATCTCTTACAACCATTGTTTTAGATTATGATGTACCCTACTAGAGTTTTAGTTCAAGTGGGAGTTTGTTGGGATTTGTGCCCTAAAACTCGTAGTTTGTAATTATGTTCTAATTAATGTAATAAAGTGTTATTATTTAAATAAAGAGTTATTGTTCGTTATCTACGAGTTTGCCTTTACTTAAACCCTAAATCCAATAAACTAAACATCCAAGTCTGTTGTATGAATCTTTAACTGAATGTAGTGTACATATAAAGGATCTCGGTTCGAGATACAACCTAAAGGGTCTATAGTTAGGGGATAAGGTTTGGGTACCTTACCCTGGTAAAACTATGGATGTGGCCCACTTTGTATTTGATACAAACACTGTGATCCTAACGTGTTCGTGTAGATGACATGTGAGTGGGGGTATCCTATGTAATGAGATTACGTAAGACCGGACCACGAAATAGTAATCTCTAGTTGTAACTCCGTTCACGAGTTAGGTTTCTATTTCACTAGGATGACCTGGGCAACTTGATCTCAATCTTGAGCAGGTTACGAACTCCTGTTCGCGAGGGATTGTCCTTTGACTAGTATGGGTGAGAGTTGGCCAGATTCGGCGACTCAATAAGCCTACCTTCTTGGGGACAAGACCAAGTGAGCCACTGGGAACTTAACTTAGCAAGATGGAATTCACTCCTTCCCGCCTACTAGGGTAAGTAGAGGAATGTTCCCTTAAGTGGTGTCTCTGGGACTTGAACAAAGGGCTCGACCCTCTAATTGGCCCGAGAGAGACTCTGTTTGTTGGTATGACCACAAACAAATTGTTCATTAGAGGAGCATTGGTACTTAAGGTACAAGATGTAACCCAGGGGTAAAACGATAATTTGACCCAGCTGGTGTTACGAACGTTCATGAAGGATTGACTTGCTGTTATTGCTCAATATCCGTGGACACAAAAATATATCTGCAGTGAGAAGAGTGCAACAGCGGGACTTTAGTGGAGTGTTCCCGCAGTTAACAAATGTTGATTGGGAGGTGAATGAGATTAACCGAGCAATCTTGTATCGTTGGAGCTTCTGATCTGTAAGTCCATTAGGTCCACCTTCTAGCTCGTAAAGGGTTCTTAGATCATTTGAATTTGAAATGTTCAAATTCATTAGGGAATATATTTAATGTATATAGATACGATATAATATATAGTTTTGGAACTATATATTATAAATTTAATGTGAATATGATTCATATTAAATTATGTGAGAGAATTAAGTATTTAAAAGAGTCCAAATATTAAATTCAAATGTGAATGTGATTCATATTTGTAAACTATAGGTTAAATTTAATGTGCATTAGATGTGCATTAAAACTATGGGTTAGAGGGAAAGATATGATTAAATATGATTTAATCTTAATTAAATATAAGATATTTAATTTGATTAATTAAATATGATTTAATTAAAATATATATATATATAATAGTTAATTGGATTAATTATTATTTAATATTATTATTAAATAAAGGGGAACGTGTCCGTTCCCCACTTCCCTCCAACTCCCTATCGATAGGGAGTGGGGGAAGTTATCCTTCCATACATAGCTTCTTCTCTATAACTTTGGGAAGAGCTCTCTCTGCAAGAATTCTCTCTCTCTCACTCTCTAATTCCTAATTCTTCTAATTGTTGGATCCTTCCCACCAAGGAAGATCTAAGCACTCAGAGACATAGAGGGTTTTCCAAGTGGTAGTGTTCCTGCTTGAAAAACAGAGGAGTTGTTGTGTTGCTGAGTTACTGGAATTTGCTTGGAGCAAGGAGTTGTTGCGAGTCTACAACGGTAATAATTTCCTTTCCATTCTTAGTTTAATTGTTAAACTTTAATCATGTTTGCATGTATATCTCCATATTTTAATTAGATTAAAAGCATGCTTGTTCAGTGTGTTTTTGTCAATGTATGAGTTTTTGTTTTTTAAGCAAAACAATCTTGCATATTACGATTTCAAATTCGTTTCCGCTGCTCAAGGAGACCCGATCTCCATCATTTTGAAATACACACTCTAAGAAGAGAAAGAAGAGCATTCCTTGGGAGTTAAATCGTTTGTGCAGGCTCGAGATCGTGATGGGAGCTCGGGAACGAGGGACCGACATTGACACATAAGTTTATTTCTCTTTCTTTTAGTTTGTAATTGAGTTTAAAGACTTTTCCTATGACTTTAGCTTGTTTTTATTGTGATTTTGAGTAGCTAAACGTTGTAGTTGAAATTTGATTAGCATGTTTTATTGGGATGTATGTCCAAATCTCATAGCTGAAACCCAAGTCGTCACCCCTGATGATGACTGCGAGGATCCATTGACCTATGATTAGGCAATGGCAGACGTTGACAAAAACGAATGGATTAAAGCTATGGACCAGGAAATGGAGTCGATGTACTTCAATTTTGTCTGGGAGCTTGTGGATCAACCGGATGGGGTAAAACTTATAGGGTGCAAATGGATCTACAAGCGTAAATGTGGCGTAGATGGGAAGGTGCAAACCTTCAAAGCACTACTAGTGGCAAAGGGTTTTACCTAGGTTGAAGGGGTTGACTATGAGGAAACCTTTTCTCCTATTGCCATGGTAAAGACGATCAGGATCTTTCTGGCCATTGCCGCATATTATGACTATGAGGTATGACAGATGGGTGTCAAGACAGCCTTTCTGAATGACAATCTTGATTAAACCATCTACATGGACTAACCCAAAGGGTTCATTGCCCAAGGCCAAGAGCAAAAGGTTTGTCGGCTTCACAAGTCTATTTATGGACTGAAACAAGCCTCGAGGTCTTGGAATATAAGGTTTGATGAGGCGATCAAATCTTATGGCTTTGATCAGAATGTTGACGAGCCTTGTGTCTATAAGAAAATCGTCAACAACACTGTCGCATTTCTGATATTATATGTGGATGATATCCTTCTCATTGGGAATGAGGTAGGATTTCTTACTAACATAAAGAAATGGTTGGCTTCGCAATACCAAATGAAAGATTTGGGAGAGGCTCAGTATGTTCTAAGTATCCAGATACTCCAGAACCGGATGAACAGAACGCTAGCCATGTCTCAGCCGTCTTATATTGACAAGATATTGCCTAGATATAAGATGTAGGACTCCAAGAATGGCTTGTTGCCTTTCAGGCATGGGGTTCACCTGTCTAAGGATCAATGTCATAAGACACCTCAAGAGATTGAGGATATGAGAGGAATCCCCTATGCTTCAGTTGTAGAGAGCCTCATGTATGCCATGTTGTGTACTAGCCCGACATCTGTTATGCAGTTGGGATTGTCAGTAGGCATCAATCCAATCCAGGATTAGATCACTGGAAAGCAGTAAAGGTGATCCTCAAGTATCTTAGGAGAATGAGGAACTACAGCCTTGTGTATGGGAGTGTGGATTTGATCCTTATGGGAGACACAAACTCTGACTTTTAGACCGATAAGGATTCTAGGAAATCCACTTCGGGATCAGCCTTCATTCTGAATATGTTGGGGTTTGTGCCCTAAAACTCGTAGTTTGTAATTATGTTCTAATTATTGTAAAAAAGTGTTATTATTTCAATGAAGAGTTATTGTTCGATATTGCCATTGTTTTAACCCTAAATCCAATAAACTAAACATCCAAGGTTGTAAAATGTATCTTTAACTAAATGTAGTGTACATATAAAGGATCTCGGTTCGAGATACAACCTAAAGGGTCTATAGTAAGGGGATAAGGTTGGGGTACCTTACCCTAGTAAAACTATGGATATGGCCCACTTTGTATATGATACAAACACTGTGATCCTAACGTGTTCGTGTAGATAACATGTGAGTGGGGATATCCTATATAATTATATTACATAAGACCGGACCGCGAAATAGTAACCATGGCGAAATAGTAACCACTAGATATAAATCCGTTGACTAGTTAGGTTTCTATTTCACTAGGATGACCTAGGCAACTTGATCTCAATCCTGAGCGGCTTACGAACTCCTGTTTGCGAGGGATTTGAAGGGATACGATTACTGCAGCAGAAGCGATTGTGAATCGCGCATTCTTAATTTAGTTACATGGATTACAATCAAGAACTAATCTAACTAGATTAAGCATGCATTTCTACAAGATAGAAACAAGATATTATACCTTTGAAGAACTCTTTCTTTAAGTGCTCCTTCTCCCACGATCACGATCTCAGCAACACGAACCCGAGCGATCACGGACACTACCACCGGATCTTCTCCGTTGTTCTCTACGTGAATGAGGAAGGTGGGTTCCTTTTAGGTGAGGTGAGATGATCTTATCAAGATGTAGTTGGAACTCTTTCCAAAACTATGAGAGAATGTACTATGGTTTTTCAAAGAGATTGCTACACTTTGCTTCCCCTTAGAATTGCATTTCATGCAACCTTTTATTAGGAAATAAGATGGAAATTACCATCCTAGCCTTCATTCTCTCATTAGTATATAGTTTACATGTGAAGCTAATTCACATTAAAACCATATATTATATCAATTATATCATCTATAACTGATATAACACCTCATATATGAAATTGAACACTTCAATTTCATTCCTAACTTTATACCCTAAATATTACCATATTAAGCCAACGGAGGGACCTAATGGATCTACAGTTCATGAGCTCCAATGATGTGAGATTATCTGATCAAACTCTTTGATTCAGTTAATCAATATTCATTAACCACAAGTCACTCCACTATAGACTTGTAGCTCCACTCTCCTCACTGTAGATTATATTGTGTCCACTGATATAATCATTACCCATGAGTCGACCCTTCACAGGTTGTTCGTAATCACGGCTGGGTCAAATTACCGTTTTATCCCTGTGATTACCTCTTTGTTCCTTAAGCACCGCTGATCCTCCAATGAACAACAAGTCTAAGGTCCTACCATAGACTCATACCCTCATAGAGGGCGGGGCCCCGTTGTTCAAGACCTGAAGTCAGTTCTTAAGAGAACAACCTATCTAATTCCTAAGTGTAGAAATGGGTGAATTCCATCTTGCACAGTTAAGTCCCCAGCTACCTACGAGGTTCTGTCCCTGAGAAGGTAGGCTTATTGAGTCGGCTACAGGCCACTTTCACACATACTAGTCTAAGGACAAACCCCTATAAGGAGGAGTTCTTAACTTGCTCAGGATTCAGGTCGAGTCACTAATGACCATCTATAAATTATTAGTCTTATTCTGTTAACGATGTTATACTAGCGAGACTAATAATTTGCAGTCCAGTCTTATATGAACTCTTCATACAGGATGCCCCCACTCGCATGTCACTACATGAATGAGTTTGATTACCTCATTTGTACTAATTACAAAGTGAGTCGCATCCATGGTGTTACCGGAATAAGGTTTCCAACCTTATTCTTATACCATAGACCATTTTATACTCTTGAACATAATCCAAATAGTGTCTACTACACTGATGTTCAAGATACATTAGAACCTTATAGCTTAGTTTATTGGATTTATAAAGCAAGAATATAATTTTATCAAAACAAATAACTTTTTATTTATTTGATCAAAATTACATAAGTTTAGGGCATAAATCCCAACAGTCTCCCACTTGACCTAAAGCTTGTGGAGTAATAATAAAACATTACATTAATGTAAATACAATAAACTAGGGCATTTTAAACCCTTTGTACAATATACTCCCACTTGCCCTAATTGGGGAAGATTTGTAAACCTAGACCTTCTAGGTGACTCTCAAATACTTTAGTCGTGAGAGCTTTTGTAAAAGGATCAACAACGTTGTGCTATGAGGCTATCTTCGTGACAATCACGTCTCCTCGATGCACGATCTCTCGGATGTGATGATATTTCTGCTCAATGTGGTTTCCCCTCTTGTGACTTCAGGGTTTCCTTGAATTTGCCACTGCACCACTGTTATCGCAATACAACGTGATGGGCAAAGTCATATTTGGAACAACTTCCAAATTTAGCATGAATTTCCTTAACCAAACAACCTCTTTAGCTGCTTCACAAGCTCCTACATATTTTGCCTCCATGGTGGAATCAGCGATGCATCTTTTCTTGACGCTTCGCCATACTACAACTCCTCCGTTAAAAGTAAATACTGACCCTGATGTAGATTTCTGAGAATCTTTATCAGTCTGAAAATCAGAATCTGTGTATCCTGTAAGGATCAAATCCTTAGCCCCATACACAAGCATGTAGTTCCTTGTTCTCCGTAGATACTTAAGGATTGTTCTAACCGCTATCCAGTGTTCAGGTCCTGGATTGGATTGATACCTACTGACCATTCCAACGTCAAAATAGATGTCTAGCCTAGTACACAACATGGCGTACATAAGGCTCCCAACAGCTGATGCATAAGGAATCCGTCTCATATCCTCAACTCCTTGAGGTGTCATAGGACATTGTTCCTTAGACAAATGAACTCCATATCAAAAGGCAATAAGCCCTTTTTAGAGTCTTGCATCTTAAACCTTGACAACACTTTATCTATGTAAGATGTTTGAGACAAGGCTAGTGTTTTATTCTTGCGGTTCCGGACAATCTGGATCCCAAGAACAAACTGTACATTACCCAAATCTTGCATTTGGAATTGCGTAGCTAACCAATTCTTAATGTCAGTAAGATATCTTACCTCATTCCCAATGAGTAGGATATCATCCACATATAGAACTAGGAATGCGACAGAACTATTGATGATTTTCTTGTAGACACAAGGTTCATCATCATTCTGGTCAAAACCAAAAGATTTGATTGCTTCATCAAATCTTATGTTCCAGGACCTAGTGGCTTGTTTCAGTCCATAGATGGACCTTTTAAGCATGCAAACTTTTTGCTCTTGTCCTGGTTCAATGAACCCTTTGGGTTGGTCCATGTGGATGTTCTAGTCAAGGTTGTCATTCAAAAAGGTTGTCTTGACATCCATTTGCCATACCTCATAGTCATAATATGCGACAATGGCAAGTAGGATACGGATAGATTTTACCATAGCAACAGGTGAAAAGGTTTCCTTATAGTCTACCCCTTCAACCTAGGTATAACCTTTTGCTACTAGTCTAGCTTTAAAGGTTTGCACCTTCCCATCTACACCACGTTTTCTCTTGTAGATCCACTTACAACCTATAGGTTTTACCCCATCAGGTTTATCTACAAGATCCAAAACAGAATTGAAGTATATAAACTCCATTTCTTGGTCCATGGCTATGACCCATTTGTTTTTGTCTTTGTCAACCATTGCTTGATTATAAGTCAATGGATCCCCACAGTCGCCATCTGATATAACAACTTGGGTTTCAGATAAACCCATGTAACGGCCAGGTTGCGTTATAACCCTCCCACTACGTCGAGGCATACTCAACTCTTGAGATGAACTCTCTTGACTAGACAAACTAGTATCAACAACTTTTGTTGACGTACTAGTTTTATTAGCAACCTTTGCTATTGTTTTGTCTAACTCACTCAACACAACTTTACTTCTTGGTTTATGGTCCCTTATGTGGTCCTCCTCTAAGAAAGTGACATTTGTCGACACAAAAACCTTATCTTCCTTAGGATCATAGAATAAAGCACCTCTTGTTTCTTTTGGGTAGCCTACAAATAGGCATAATCTTGAACGTGAATCCAACTTCTTTGGATTTGTCACAAGCACATGTGCTGGACAACCCCAAATTCTGAAATGACATAAACTACCTTACGTCCTTTCTAGAGTTCAAAAAGTGTTTCAGAAACACTTTTTGAAGGCACATTGTTCGAAATGTATACTGCAGTCTCTACTGCGTAACCCCAAAAGAAAGTAGGAAGATGAGCATAACTCATCATTGATCGAACCATGTTCAACAGTGTTCTATTTCTCCTTTCTGATACACCGTTTTGTTGTGGCGTACCGAGAACTGAGAGTTGGGATGTAATTCCATGTTCTATCATATAGTTCTGAAATTTTAAATCCATGTACTCTCCACCTCGACCTGATCGAAGCGTTTTAATTGTTTTACCTAATTGATTTTCAACTTCAGTCTTCAATTCCTTGAACTTTTCAAGTGCTTCAGACTTATGTTGTATTAGGTAAATATGCCCAAATCTAGAATAATCATCTATAAAGGAGATGAAATATTCATAACCTCCTCTGGCTTTAACACTCATCGGACCACAAAGGTCTGAATGTATAAGCTCAAGAAGTTCTTTGGCTCTATAACCTTTTCCACTAAAACGTCTTTTAGCCATTTTGCCTTCTAGGCAAGATTCACATACAGATAAAGCATTTTCTTCTAACTCATTTAGAAGTCCATTCTTTACCAATTTTTCAATCCTATTGAGGTTAATATGACCTAATCTAAGATGCGAAAGATGAGCATTTTCTTAGGAGAAATTTTACGTTTCTTAGTTTGTGTGTTTGCAGTTTTAAACAATTCAGTATTCAAAACCATTTTGACTGAATTAGGCCTTAAAATATACAACCCATTTTCTAATGAAGCTGAACATATTTCCACACCTTTCTTCAAAATAAACACTTTATTCAATGAGAAAGAAACAGAAGTACATTGTTCTATTAGGCAAGAAATTGAAATAAGGTTTCTAGTAAACCCTGGTATCACTAATATATTGTCTAACAACATATATTTCTTGCCAAAATAAAGCTTCATCATGCCTATTGCTACAGCTGAGACGACTTCTCCATTTCCAACCCGGAGCGTTATCTCTTCTTTCTTTAGTTGTTGCCAGGAATCAATTCCATGAAAACAAGAGCAAACATGATTAGTGGCGCCTGAATCAAGTATCCAAGCAGTTTTGTCATTTTCCACTAAACAAGCTTCTAAGCAAAGTAAATCATATTTACCTTCCTTCTTCTTTTCTGCAATATACTTCGGACAGTTTCGTTTCCAATGCTCGTCTTCGTTGCAGTGGAAACATTTTTCTTTGTCTGCAACTTCTTTGACTTTCTTGCCCTTCTGGGCGGCAGCTTTGTCAGCCCGTTTCCCTTTACAAACATTCTTCATGTTCTTCTTCTTCCCTTTCAGGTTAGAAGAAGATGAAGCCACTGTTTTTTATCCAGAGGTCAAACCTCTATGATAACTCCCACTGGCAACATTTACCTCACCTTTTGATCCCTGAATTTTAATCAAAGATTGAAAGGTCTGGAGTTCATTCAGAAGGGAGGTAAGATTAAAAGTAAGCTTGTTCATAACAGCATTACTTCTAAACTGTAGGAAACTATCTGGAAGGGTTTCAAGAATGAAGCTGACTTGGCTCGATTCATCGATGGAAGCACCATTCGAGTCTGCGATGTTAAAGTGTACCATCATATCCGAGACATGATCCTGAACAGATGTACCCTCTAGCATCCTCGAGTTGAATATGTACTTGAGGGCATTGTGTCGGCCCTATGTGGACTGTTGTCCAAACATACCCTGTACTAAATCCATGATTTCCTTAGCGGTCACCATGCCCTCATGCTTCTTCGCTAATATGTCAGACATATTTGCAAGCATATAAACTTTGGTCTTATCATTGGTCTTGATCCATCGATCATATGCATCACGAACATTTCGTGAAGCATTCGAGCCTGGCACCTGAGGACACTCCTCAGTTAGCACAAACTTCAGATCATCCACTACCAAGATAGTGTTGAGTTTGTTTTTCCACGTCATCATATTCTCTCCGGCTAACTTTTCCGCACCTAATAAGAAAATTATAGAGCTAGACGTTTTGCTGAAAATTTACAAACAAAACTTGTATGAGTTTCTTGCTATAATTTTCTAATCCAATCATGTTTTAGCCAATTATCAAATGATTCCTAGGTCATTTATAATTTGCAATGATACTCCAAAGGCTTAGAATGTATGACACCGAAGGGTAATAAAAAACACTGCTCCTCTGGATCAAGACACTCTTGACCAAAACCTAATGCCAGAATAACTCTAATTCCTATAGGCTTTAGTTACCATTATTTGGTCAGGATACATACACTTCTTATGTACTTTGTGAGTGTAACCCTTGGTCTTTAGACCCCAGAGTCTCCATCCAATAAAATCCACCGAAGGGAGGACTAGATTGAAAAATAGACTAAGGAAATCTTTATCCCTTTCGGGTGTTTACTGTGTTTGATCCTCTATGATCAAACCCTCTGAAGGGATTGTCTGGTCCAGGCTAAACTAGCAAGCTGACCATAGTGATCTTATAGTGTAAACCAACAGAAGAGACCATAGGTTTTGTTTTCACTAAACTTGCTCTCACTCATTATAAGTACCCTCTCCATTCACCTTGATATTGACTCATACAAACACCATCCGAAGGGGGATGCTCCCGTTTGCGCCACGAGGCCAAGTATGAGTCTCACTGTGTGAACTTCCCGGAGATACGTAGGTGGAAAAATATGTATCATATACACTTTTCCTCCCACTGGATACTTTAACTCTATAGGAAATTTACTTAGGTTAAAACCCGACTAATGGTTTTACCGAGACTTATCAATATAACTCTTATATCGATTATCAATGTAACTCTTATATTGATTTTATCCTAAGTTTGCTAATATAACTCTTTATATTAAGCCTAGGATTTCTAGTTTTTATTAACCCCTTAATAAACCCGCTGACGCTACTATAATTTATAAACTCTCTAATTAAATTTCACTCCCAGGTCAGTTCCCAGGTAGGGGTGTTCTGTTTTCGTCAACTTAAATACCCAGCCTAGACAGAACCTTCCTTACACAGAGAGTTTCACTTTTAATCATTGTATATAAATTACATGGTTCCTAATTCTAATCTAATTAGAACTAGATAACCTAAGGTATATTATTTCCATGTTCTAAACATTTTAAAACTAATAATTATCCTTAGGTGACATGCATACTATGTTATAGTGTTTGATCATTCATCTCATGAATAATAAGATATACACAGCAAAATAATCTCATGAAATATAATGCATGTAAATGTTGTCCATAAATTAATATAACTCTTTATATTAATTTTTCATGCAAACTATATAACATAACACTTTATATTATGATGCATGAAAATGCTTAACCTAAGGTGGGATGTCTAAATTAAAAGCATACATTATGCATGGAAATAATTACACAACAATTGCATAATTAAAATAGCAAAATTAGACCAATTTTGGCACCCTAAATTCAATTTTAATTAACATAATCTAATTATATATATTAAAATTAATAAATTAAATATAAATTAATATAAAACATTTTTATATTTAATATATAAAAAAATGTTTTTCACCCGTTAGATAGCTTGTTGAAACGCCTTCGACATTGTAACGCTGATTGCAGCGTTGCAACGCTGCACGTTATCCGTTTCTGCCCATTGAAGCGCACCTCAGCTCCTGCGTTACACAACGCCTCAACATTGCAACGCCGAGGACAGCGTTGCAACGGTGTCGTCTTCCCAGTCGCGCGCCTGCCGAAGTGGCGTTGCAATGCTATTTACAGAACAACAACAATTTTTCAATTTCTTGCTCGGTTTCGCTCCGTTCTTCTTAGCAACCACTTTGCCTCGATCGACACGGACTTACAGACTCGATTTACATAATAAAATGCCCAAAACAATAGGCCTTTACATTGAACAATTCAATGAAATTATGTAAATCTAAGTGCCAAAATTGAAACCCTCTAATTTGCAAACCGTTCATTCATCACATGAAAAATTGTAAATCTCACCTTGTTCTTGATAAATTCCAGAACGAAATTAAGAACCCAATTGGTCTTTGATACCAATTGAAGGGATACGATTCCCGCAGCAGAAGCGATTGTTAATCGCGCGTTCTTAATTTAGTTACAGGGATTACAATCAAGTACTAATCTAACTAGATTAAGCATGCATTTCTACAAGATGGATAACAAGATATTATACCTTTAACTCTTTCTTCAAGTGCTCCTTCTCCCACGATCACGAACTCAGCAACACGAACCCGAGCGATCACGGACACTACCACTGGATCTTCTCCGTTGTTCTCTAGGTGAGGGAGGAAGATGCGTTCCTTTTACGTGAAGTGAGATGATCTTATCAAGATGTAGTTGGAACTCTTTCCAACAATATGAGAGAATGCACTAGAGTTTTTCACAGAGATTGTTACACTTTGCTTTCCCTTAGAATTGCATCTCATGCAACCTTTTATAAGGAAATAAGATGAAAATTACCATCCTATCCTTCCTTCATTCTCTCATTTGTATATAGTTTATATGTGAAGCTAATTCACATTAAAACCATATATTATATAAATTATATCATATATAACTGATATAACACTTCATATATGAAATTGAACACTTCAATTCATTCCTAACTTTATACCCTCAATATTACCATGTTGAGCCAACGGAGGAACCTAATGGACCTATAGTTCATGAGCTCCAATTATGTGAGATTAACTGATCAAACTCTTTGATCCAGTTAATCAATATTCATTAACTACAAGTCACTCCACTATAGACTTGTAGTTGCACTCTCCTCACTGTAGATTATATTTTGTCCACTGATATAATCATTACCCATGAGTCGATCCTTCCCAGGTTGTTTGTAATCACGACTTTGTCAAATTACCGTTTTACCCCTGTGATTACCTCTTTGTTCCTTAAGCACCGCTGATCCTCTAATGAACAATAAGTCTAAGGTCCTACCATAGACTCATACCCTCAAAGAGGGTGGGGCCTCGTTGTTCAAGACCTGGAGTAAGTTCTTACGGGAATAACCTATCTAATTCCTTAGTGTAGGAATGGGTGAATTCCATCTTGCACAGTTAAGTCCCCAGGTACCTACAAGGTTTTGTCCCTAAGAAGGTAGGCTTATTGAGTCGGCTACAGGCCACTCTCACCCATACTAGTCTAAGGACAAACCCCTATATGTAGGAGTTCTTAACTTGCTCAGGATTCAGGTCGAGTCACTAATGACCATCTATAAATTATCAGTCTTATCCTGTTAACGGCATTATACTAGTGAGAGTAATAATTTGCAGTCCGGTCTTGTATGAACTCTTCATAGAGGATGCCCCCACTCGCATGTCAACTGCATGAATGAGTTGGATTACCTCATTTGTACTAATTACAAAGTGTGCCACATCGATGGTGTTACCAGAATAAGGTTTCCAACCTTAATTTTATATCATAGACCATTTAGGTTATACTCTTGAACATAATCCAAATAGTGTCTACTACACTGATGTTCAAAATACATTATAACCTTGGAGCTTAGTTTATTGGATTTATAAAGTAAGAATATAATTTTATCAAAACAAATAACTCTTTATTTATTTGATCAAAATTACATAAGTTTAGGGCAAAAATCCCAACAGGATTGTCCTGAGAGTGGCCAGATTCCGACTCAATATGCCTACCTTCTTGGGGACAAGTCCGAGTGAGCAACTGAAGACTTAGCCTAGCAAGATGGAATTCACTCCTTCCCGCCTACTCGAGTAAGTAGATGAATGTTCCCTTAAGTGGTGTCTCCGGGACTTGAACAAAGCGCCTGACCCTCTCATTGGCCCGAGAGCGACTTCTTTTTGTTGGTAGGACCACAAACAAATTGTTCATTAGAAGAGCACTGGTACTTAAGATACAAGATGTAACCCAAGGGTAAAACGGTAATTTGACCCAGCTGGTGTTACGAACATTCGTGAAGGATTGACTTGTTGTGGTTAATATCCATATGCAGTGAGAAGAGTGTAGCTGCGGGACTTTAGTTGAGTGTTCCCGCAGTTAACGAATGTTGATTAGGAGGTTAATGAGATTAATCGAATAATCACGTATCGTTGGAGCTTCTGATCTGTAGATCCATTAGGTCCACCTTCTAGCTCGTAAGAGGTTCTCAGATTGTTTGAATTTGAAATGTTCAAATTCATTAGGGAATAAATTTAATGTATATAGATACGATATAATATATAGTTTTGGAACTATATATTATAAATTTAATGTGAATATGATTCATATTAAATTATATGAGAGAATTAAATATTTGAAAGAGTTCAAATATTAAATTCAAAGGTGAACGTGATTCATATTTGAAAACTATAGGTTAAAATTTAATGTGCATGAGATGTGCATTAAAACTATAGATTAGAGGAGAAATTGATTAAATATGATTTAATCTTATTTAAATATATGATATTTTAAGATTAATTAAATGTATGATATTTAATTAAATAATTAATTAATGAAAACGTGTCAGGAGGACACGTTCCCCTCTTTCCAACTAACTCCCTATCGATAGGGAGTGGGTGACATAACTCCTCTGGCATAACCTCTCGAGGAAGAGGGGTTTTGGTTGTTCGATCATTTTTCTGCAATTTGGAATTGCTTTTGGAAATTCTCTCTCTCTTTAATTTCCCTTACATTCCAATTGTTGGATCCTTCCCACCAAGGAAGATCTAAGTAGAAACTCAGAGTCATAGGAGGTTTTAACTTTTGGTGTTGTCCATTTGGAGAAAATAGAGAAGAAACTCTTCAATTCTTGTGTTGTTGAGGAAATGGGAAGCAAGGGGTTGCTGCTGGTAATTTGTGTCTACAAAGGTAACTAAATTATTTCTTTTAGCTTAGTTAATTGTATTAGCATGTTTGCATGATTATATCCATGTCTAATTAGATTAGAAATGTATGCTTATCTCTGTATTTTCCCCAATGTATTGGTATTTGTTTTCAACAAAAATAAACTTGCAATTACGATTCCAAAACACGTTTCCGCTGCTCAAGGGGATTTGATCTCCATCAATTGGTATCAGAGCAATGCTTATTTTATTTTGGTTGAAACAAATTTGCATTGGATAGGTGGGAATTTAATTTTGGTTTGCTGTAAAACTGTTTAGGAATTTTTTGGCCTTAGTTTCTTTTGATTTGATGAAATTAAATGTAAAGACCCCGGTGTCTTTTGTCCATAGCCGCATTTTATGATTATAAAATTTAAAAAATGGACGTCAATACTGCCATTTTGAATGGTAATCTTGACGAGAGTATCTATATGTCTCAGCCCGAAGGGTTCATAACCCAAGGTCAGAAGAAAAAAGTTTGCAAGCTCAATCCATCCATTTATGGGTTGAAACAAGCATCCAGATCATGGAACATAAGATTTGATACTGCGATCAAGTCTTATAGCTTTGACCAAAACGTTGATCAGCCTTGTGTTTACAAGAGGATCATCAACAACAAAGTAGCTTTCTTAGTACTTTATGTGAATGATATCCTACTCATTGGGAATGATGTAGGATATCTTACTGACATAAAGAATTTGTTGGTGACCCAATTCCAAATGAAAGATTTAAGAGAGGCGCAATACGTTTTTGGGATTAAGATTTTCGGGAATCGTAAGAACAGAACGCTAGCTCTGTCTCAAGTATCTTATATCGACAAAATGTTGGCTCGATATTCGATGCAGAATTTCAAGAGAGGCTTATTACCCTTCAGCATGGAGTTCATCTGTCTAAGGAATAGTGTCCTAAGACACCTCAAGAAGTTGAGGATATGAGACGTATTCCCTATGCCTCTGCAGTAGGTAGCTTAATGTATGCTATGTTGTGCACGAGGCCAGACATTTATTATACAATGGGAATAGTCAGTAGGTACCAATCCAATCCAGGGTTAGACCACTGGACCGCAGTTAAAAATATCCTCAAGTATCTTAGGAGAACGAGGGACTATACGCTTGTGTATGGGACTAAGGATTTGATCCTCATCGGATATCTGATTCGATTTTCGCACCGATAAGGATTCTAGGAAATCCACATCGGGATCAGTTTTCACCCTTAACGGGGGAGCTATAGTATGGCGAAGCATCAAGCAAGGATGCATCGTTGGCTCCACGATGGAGGCTGAGTATGTCGTTGCTTGTGAAGCAGCTAAAGAGGTTGTTTGGCCAAGGAAATTTCTTACTGATTTGGAAGTTTCAAATATGAAATTTCCCATCACCTTAAATTGTGACAATAGTGGTGCGGTAGCCAATTCGAAGGAACCTCGCAGCCATAAGCAAGGCAAGCACAACGAGAGGAAGTATCACCTGATATGAGAAATAGTGCAACGAGGAGATGTGACAATCACGAAGATCGCTTCAGAGCACAACATTGTTGATCCGTTTACAAAGACTCTCACGGCTAAAGTGTTTGAGGGTTATCTGGAAAGTTTAGGTCTACGAGATATGTACACAGGCTAATCTAGGGCAAGTGGGAGATATGTAATGGGTATATGGATGCCCTAGTTTATTGTGTTTATATCTCTGTAACCACTACTTTAGATTATGATGTACCCCACTAGAGTTTTAGTTCAAGTGGGAGTTTGTTGGGGTTTGTGCCCGAAAACTCGTAGTTTGTAATTATGTTCTAATTATTGTAATAAAGTGTTATTATTTCAATGAAGAGTTATTGTTCGATATTGCGACTGTTTTAACACTAAATACAATAAACTAAACATCCAAGGCTGTAAAATGTATCTTTAACTGAATATAGTGTACATATAAAGGATCTCGGTTCGAGATACAACCTAAAGGGTCTAAAGTAAAGGGATAAGGTTTGGGTACCTTACCCTGGTAAAGCTATGTATATGCCCACTTTGTATATGATACAAACACTGTGATCCTAACGTGTTCGTGTAGATGATATGTGAGTGGGGATATCCTATGTAATGAGATTACATAAGATCGGACCGCAAAATAGTAACCACTAGATGTAACATCGTTGACTAGTTAGGTTTCTATTTCACTAGGATGACCTAGGAAACTTGACCTCAATCCTGAGCGGGTTACGAACTCCTGTTTGCGAGGGATTATCCTTGGACTAGTATGGGTCAGAGTGGCCAGATTCGCCGACTCAATATGCCTACCTTCTTGGGGACAAGACCGAGTGAGCAGCTTGGGACTTAGCCTAGCAAGATGGAAGTCACTCTTTCCCGCCTACTAAAGTAAGTAGATGAATGTTCCCTTAAGTGGTGTCTCCGGGACTTGAACATAGGTCCCGACCCTCTCATTGGCCCGAGAGGAACTTCTATTTGTTGGTAGGACCACAAACAAATTGTTCATTAGAGGAGCACTGGTACTTAAGGTACAAGATGTAACCTAGGGGTAAAACGATAATTTGACCCAACTTGTGTTACGAAGATTCGTGAAGGATTGACTTGCTGTTATTGCTCAATATCCGTGGACACAGAAATATATCTGCAGTGAGAAGAGTGCAGCTGCGGGACTTTAGTGGAGTGTTCCCGCAGTTAACGAATGTTGATTAGGAGGTTAATGAGATTAACCGAATAATCTCGTATCGTTGGAGCTTCTGATCTGTAGGTCCACCTTCTAGCTCGTAAAGGGTTCTTAGATCGTTTGAATTTGAAATGTTCAAATTCATTAGGGAATATATTTAATGTATATAGATACGATATAATATATAGTTTTGGAACTATATATTAAAAATTTAATGTGAATATGATTCATATTAAATTATATGAGAGAATTAAATATTTGAAAGAGTTCAAATATTAAATTCAAATGTGAATGTGATTCATATTTGAAAACTATAGGTTAAAATTTAATGTGCATGAGATGTGCATTAAAACTATAGATTAGATGAGAAATGGATTAAATATGATTTAATCTTATTTAAATATATGATATTTTAAGATTAATTAAATATATGATATTTAATTAAATAATTATTTTATTTTAATTTAATTATTAATTAATTAATGGGAACGTGTCAGGAGGACACGTTCCCTTCTTCCCCACTAACTCCCTATCGCTAGGGAGTGGGGGGAAGAACTCCTCTGGCATAACCTCTCGAGGAAGAGGGTTTTGGTTGTTCGATCATTTTTCTACAATTTGGAATTGCTTTTGGAAATTCTCTCTCTCTCTAATTTCCCTTACATTCCAATTGTTGGATCATTCCCATCAAGGAAAATCTAAGTAGAAACTCAGAGTCATAGGAGGTTTTCACTTTTGGTGTTGTCTTGTTGGAGAAAACAAAGAAGAAACTCTCCAGTTCCTGTGTTGCTGAGGAAATAGGAAGCAAGGGGTTGCTGCTGGTAATTTGAGTCTACAAAGGTAATTAAACTCTTTCTTTTAGTTTAGTTAATTGTATTAGCATGTTTGCATGATTATATCCATGTCTAATTAGATTAGAAATGTATGTTTATCTCTGAATTTTCTCCAATGTATAAGTATTTGTTTTCAACTAAAATAAACTTGCAATTACGATTCCAAAATATGTTTCCGCTGCTCAAAGGGATTCGATCTCCATCAGAATGGAGGAGCTGTAGTGTGGCGAAGCATCAAGTAAGGATGCATCGCTGATTCCACGATGGAAGTCGAGTATGTTGCGGCTTGTGAAGCTGCAAAGGAAGCTGTTTGGGTTAGGAAGTTCATGATGGATGTGAAAGTTGTTCCAAATATCAACTTGTCGATTACCTTGTTTTGTTATAACAGTGCGGCAACAGCCAACTCAGGAGAACCTCGGAGTCATAAGAGGGGCAAGACCATTGAGTGGAAGTATCACCAGATACGGGAAATTGTGCACCGCGGAGACGTGACAGTCACGCAGATAGCGTCAGAGCACAATGTTGCTGATCCATTTACAAAAGCCCTAACGGCTAAGGTGTTTGAGGGAAACCTAGAGAGTCTAGGTCTTCGAGTGCTTCCTGACTAGGGCAAGTGGGAGTATTGTAAAGGGTATTCAATGCCCTAGTTTATTATAATTTTACTGTACATTTGAGAAATGTATTTTGTACTCCACAAGCTTAGTCCAAGTGGGAGTTTGTTGGGATGCATGTCCTAATCTTGTACATGTTTGTAATATTACTTATTCAAATAAATAAAGAGTTATTTTTTCATCACTTTGTATTCTCGCATATTTACAAACTTCATCCAATAAACTAAGCTCCAGGGTCATTGAATTATGAGAGAACTAGAACTTGAACGGTGTGTAGTGGACACACAGGGAGGATCACGTTCGAGTTAATGACCCTAACGGTCTACAGTATACGGATAGGATTGGAGACCTAATCTTAGATACGCTGTGGATGCAACCCGTTTTGTATTAGATACAAACGAGGTGATCCAACTCGTTCATGTGGTTGACATGCGAGTGGGGGCATCCTATGCAATGAGATTGTACAAGACCGAACCGTGAATTATTAGACCTACTGATGTAACACCGTTAACATTATAGGACTAATAACTCCATAGATGACCAATAGTGACTCGACCTTAATCCTGAGCGTGTTACGGACTCCTGTCTGCGGGAGTCTATCTTTTGACGAGTACGGGTGAGGGTGGTCACAGTTACTCGCCCAATATGCCTATCTTCTCAGGGACATGACCACGTGGGGAGCTGGGAACTTGACTACGCGAGATGGAATTCACTTGTTCCCAACTTAGGGAAACTAGAAGGTTGTTCCCTTAAGTGTTGTCTCCAGGGCTTGGACAACGGGCGTCCACCCTCTCACTTGCCTGAGAGGGGTGTTGTGTATGGTTGGACCATACAACGTTGTTGTTCATTAGAGGAGCAGTAGGGACTTAAGGAGGAAAAGGTAGACACATGGGTAAAACGGTAATTTGAGCCAATAGTGTCTACGAACAACCTGTGAAGGGTCGACTCGCAGGAGGTTAAATTAATGGACACACCTTGTTTACAGTGATGGGAGTGCAACTACGGGCTTTACTAGAGTATTATCGTAGCTAATGAATGTTGAATAACCGGTTCAACGAGTTTGACAGGTTAATCTCGGATCATTGGAGCTCATCATCTGTAGGTCCATTAGGTCCATCGGTTGGCTCAAACTGGATATATTGAGGGTTTACAGTTTCATGTGGATTTGAAGTGTTCAAATTCATTAAAAGGGTATTTATGTCAATTATATGAGATATGATTGACATATTATATAGTTTAATGTGGATAAAATTCATAATAAACTATAGGTTATCCTAATTGATTAATTAGTTCTAATTTAGAGAAATTGGATTGAGAGAAATTAAATTGAATGTGATTCAATTTAAAATCCACAATTATACAAATGTGATTTGTTTAATAAGGTATGAGATATCTTATTACATGTGTTATGAAAATATGATTTGCTTAACCTATGGTTGTGGTAAAATGGTAAATAGGTGGAGATTTCAACTCCACCTATCACCATTATATAATGCCTTTGTGAGAAGGCTTTGGTAAGGTTAATTGTCATTTTTTGGATTCTCACTAAAAAGGAGAACTCTCTCTTCTCTCAAATTCTCTCTAGAATTTTTCTCACCCTTAAACCAAAAAGAATTCCACCACTCTCCCTCTACCAACCTAGAACAACTGAGAAGATCAATTGGAGGTGTCCAATTTGTTCGTTGTTCGAGAGTTCATGATTGTAGAGATCGAGGACACGAAGAGTTTGTGATCGGAGAAGGAGATCTTGAAGAAACGTTCTTCAACACGTAAGTAACACTAACTCACTGTTTTTCTTCTTCTCAAGCATGTTTAGCCTAGGATTTATGTGATAAATTCGATTTTAAGAAAAGGTTTTTCACAACGAACACCACGACGATTCAAAGTCGTTTCCGCGGCGGGAGTTTTATTCCCTTCAATTGGTATCATAGCCAATCGTTTGCTTCTTCGTTGTGCAAACTGTTTTTCTCAAAATTAGGTGGGTTTTGCCTTAATTTCATGAGATGAATTTCGGTTTTGCATATTGGGTGTTTCGATTTTGTTATTTTTAGATTTACTTTTCTGTTGATGAGATCAATGTAAAGGCCTAGTGTTTTTGGGCATTTTAGAAAGTAAATCGAGTCTGTAAGTCCGTGTCGTTCGTGGCAAGAGTTGTTGTGAAGAAATCGGAGTGGAATAGGGCGAAAAACGACGAAGAACAACAAAGGGTTTGATGTTCTGTCGACAGCGTTGAGACACTGTTCTTCGGCGTCTCAACACTGTCCGTGCGGATCCAAGCGCGCTGCAAGCACAATGTTGCGACACCAGGCGCGGCGTTGCAACGTTGTGAGCGTTGAGAATGCGGTCTTCACGTTGGGCGCTGCAGCGTTACAACACTGGCCACGACGTTGCAACGCTGCTGCGTAGTGGGCAATTCGCCCGAATAGTGGTGGTATGGACGGTTTTTCATACGTGGGACGTGTTTTTTATATTTTTAATTAATTTTATTATTGTAAAATGTATTTTAATTTTAATTTTATTAATTAATATTAATATAAAAGTTATGTTTATTTAATTAATGTCCCTAGGGTGCCAAAATCGGTCCAATTTTGCTATCTAATTTATTTTATGCATGAGATGTATGAAATTTATTATTTCTATGTGCATAATGTATGTCATATAGATTAAAATCCCACCTTAGGTTAAACATTTCATGCATCACATTTATATTATAAGAGTTATAATATATAATTTGCATGATAGGATTATATTATAAGAGTTATAATATAATGCATGTTTTAATTTAACTAATATAAGTGTTATATTTCATAGATTAAAAGCATGGACATGCATTAATTCATGTGATGAATGAATGTTATATAGTTTATTATTCTTGTGATGAATGATCAAGCACTATAACATAGAACTGCATGTAACCTAAGTTAATTATTAGTTTTAAAATGTTTAGAACTTAAATAATTAGACTTAGGTTTTCTAGTTCTAATTAGATTACAATTAGGAAATCAAATATGACTTATCAATGGAGACTAATTAGTAACTCTTTCTAAGGAATGTTCAGTCTAAGGCTGAGGTATTTAAGGTGACGCTTTGCGGAACACCCTTACTTGGGAACCGACCTGGGAGTGAATTTTGTTCAGAGATTCATAGGTTATGTTCTCGTGAGTGTTGTTAATTAAAAGTTAATTAATTTACTCACATTGACCTAAGTTAATAATGTGATTATAGACTTAGGCTAATCCAATATAAGAGTTATATTCGTAGACTTAGGTAAATATTAGTCGATTTATCTAGGTCAATCTCGATTAACTTCAAGTGTTGAGTGTTGGGATGTATGTCCTAATCTCGTTTTTTTTTTGTATATTTAACATTTGAAATTAATAAGAGTTATTTATTTCATCATTTTGTGTCTTGCAAATTTTACAAACTTTGTCCAATAAACTAAGCTCTAGGGTCATTGAATATATGAGAGAACTAGAACTTAAACGGTGTGTGGTGGACACACAGGGAGGATCACGTTCTAGTTAATGACCCGAACGGTCTACAGTATAATGATAGGGTTGGAGACCTAATCCTGGATATGTTGTGGATGCGACCCGCTTTGTATTAGATACAAACGAGGTGATCTGACTCGTTCATGTGGTTGACATGCCAGTGGGGGCATCCTGTACAATGAGATTGTACAAGACCGGACCGTAAATTATTAGACTTACTGATGTAACACCGTTAACAATATGGGACTAATAACATCGTAGATGACCATTAGTGACTCGAGTTGAATCCTGAGCGTGTTACGGACTCCTGTCTACGGGGTCTATCCTTTGACTAGTACGGGGTGAGGGTGGTCACAGTTACTCGCCCAATATGTCTATCTTCTCAGGGACAGGACCAAGTAGGGAGCTGGGAACTTAACTACGCAAGATGGAATTCCATTGTTCCCGCCTTTAGGGAAACTAGAGGTTGTTCCCTTAAGTGCTGTCTGCAGGGCTTGGACAACGGGCGCCCACCCTCTCACTGGCACGAGAGGGTTGTTGTGTATGGTTGGACCATTACAACGTTGTTGTTTATTAGAGGAGCAATGGAGACTTAAGGAGTAAGAAGTAGACACAGGGGTAAAATGGTAATTTGACCCAGCAGTATCTACGAACAACTTGTGAAGGGTCGACTCATGGGCATTGGTTATATCAGTGGACACATCTTGTCCTACACTGACGGGAGTGCAGCTACGGGCTTTAGTGGAGTGTTACCGCATCTAATGAATGTTGATTAACTGGGTCAAAGAGTTTGATTAGTTAATCTCGGATCATTGGAGTTCGTCACTGTAGGTCCATAAGGTCACTCGGTTGGCTCAAACTGGATTAATAGAAGGCTTACATTTTTGTGTGAATTTGAAGTGTTCAAGTTCACTAAAGGGTAATTATGTCATTTATATGAGATATGAATAATATATTATATAGTTTAATGTGAATGAAATTCATAATAAACTATAGGTTAGCCTAATTGTTCAATAGGGCTAATTTGGAGAAATTAGATTGAGTGAAATTAAATTGAATGTGATTCAATTTAAAAATCCACAATAATACAAATGTGATTTGTAAAATGAGATATGAGATATCTTATTATGTGTGGTTATGCAAATTTGATTTGTATAACCTATGGTTGTGGTAAAATGGTAAATAGGTGGAGATTTCAAATCCACCTATCACCATTATATAAACCTCTTTGCAAGAAGGGTTCATGAAGCATTTGCTCATTTTTTTTGGAATTTTCACCAAAGAAGCAAATTGAATTCTCTCTCAAACTCATCTCTCTCTCAAAGTCTCCTCCCTTCACCAAAAACAAAGAATCCCACAATTCTCCTTCTACCTAAAGTAGAACAACCGAGAAATCAAGTGGAGGTGTTCGATTGTTGGGATTATTCGAGGAGTTCGAGATCGTTGAGAAGAACACGAAGAGTTCGTGATCAGAGGAAGGAAATTTGAAGTCGGTCTTCAACAAGTAAGTAGTTCTAACTTGTTGTTTTTCCTTCTAATTTGCATGTTTAACCTTATACTATTAGTTAGTTTAATTTTAAGAAATCAAATTGCATAATGATACCACGACGATTCGATCGTTTTTCGTTGCGTGGGGATTCTCATTCCCTTCAATTGGTACCAGAGCCAATCGTTGGCTTTTTGTTGTGCATTTATTTTGTTAAAATTAGGTGGGTTTATGCTTTAATTCATGACATGAATTCTGGTTTTGCAAAATGGGTGTTTTTGGTTTTGACATTTTTATTAGATTTACATTAATGTTGATATGATCAATGTAAGGGCCCGTGTTTTGGGCAAATTTTAATGTAAATCGAGTCTGTAAGTCCTTGTCGTTCGTGGCAGGAGATGTTGTGAAGAAAACGGGCGAGAAACGACGAAGAACTGCAAGAGGAGCTTGTTGTTTTGTCGACGGCGACGCTGCAATCGCGACCGGAGGCTTGGCTGCAGAGCAGCGTTGCAACGCTAGGCGTAATGTTGCAACGCTAAGGCGTGGAGCGCGCGGGGTGCGACGCTGTGCACTGGAGCGTTGCAACGCTACGTGCGTTGAGGGCAGTTGCAGCGAGAAGTTCATAATTTCGTGGGGCATGAAGTCGTTTGAAGATACGTGGGGCAATTTTTTGCATATAATTTTAATTTAATTCTTTTTTGTCAAATGTATTTATTTGTTTTATTTAATTTATTTTATTAATTAATATTAATATAATAGTTATATTAATGTTAATTAATTAAATAATAGCCCCTAAGTGCCAAAACCGATCCATTTTTGCTATTTAATTATTTTTTGCATGAGATGTATGATTTAATTAATTCTATATGCATAATATATGTCATATAGATTTAAAATCTCACGTTAGGTTAAACATTTCATGCATCATTTTATATTATAAGTGTTATAATTTATAGTATGCACGATAGGTTATATTATAAGTATTATAATATATTTAAATGTATGTTTTAATTTATTTAAATATAAGTGTTATATTTTTTAGATTAAAGTATGCTCATGCATTTATTTTCATGTGATGAATATTTTTTGTTAAAGTCTATAGTTATTCATGTGATGAATGGTCAAGCACTATAACATAGAAATGCATGTAACCTAAGTTAATTATTAGTTTTAAAGTGTTTAGAACTTGAATAATTATACTTATAGAGAGTGGGAGCGGGTCTTGTGAAAACGGGACCCATGGTCTCTTCTTTCGATTCACACCGTGAGACCCCTATGATCCGTGTGCTAGTTTGGCCTGGACCAGACAATCCCTTCAGAAGGTCTTGATCATGCAAGTCGGAACACCGTGAATTCTCGAAAGGGATACAGTTTCCTTGTTGGTTTTCCTTCTTGGTTCACCCTTCGGTGGCTATTGTTTGGACGGACACTTGAAAACTTAAAGATTGAGGGTGACACTCACAGAGTTCGTTAAGAGTTAATGGATTCGACCAAATAATGGTAACTGGACGCTTAATGGAATAGGAGTTATTCTGGGATTATGGTCTAGTTGAGAAAGTCTCGTCCTAGAGGAGGAGTGTTTCTATTCACCCTTTGGTGGCGGTCATTCTAAACCTTTAGGATATCATTGCAAATTTTAAATGACCTAGGTGATGGAGATCAGATCTCCTTGAGCAGCGGAAAGGAATTAGGATCGTAATATGCAAGATTATTTTGCTTAAAACAAAAACCCATACATTGAAAAAAAACAGAACAAGCATGGAAATTCTAATCCTATTAAACATGGATAATAGCATACATGCAAACATACTAAAATTTAACAATTAAACTAAAGGGAAGAGGGAGGAATTACGTTTGTAGTTTTCCTCGTGAAGAACTCCTTGCTCCAATCAATCTGACAAATCAATTGTGCAGGGGACTTCTCTGCTTTCTTCCAGCAAGAACACAACCACCAGAGATCACCTTCTATATCTCTGAGTGCTTAGATCCTCCTTGGTGGGAAGGATTCCAACTTTCGGAAAAATTGGGAATTTTGAGAGTGTGAGAGAGTGAATTCTTTCAGAGAGAATTCTCCAAAGTCTTTTCAAAAAATCAAATGATCGATCACCAAATGAACAACCCCCTTCTCGCTGTTAAACTGTCGATAGGGAGAAGGGGAGGGGTAGTGGGGAACGTGTTTGGATGACATGTTCCCTTATTTTATTATTAAAATAATAATAATAATAATAATAATAATATAATTAAATCAAATTTAATTATTAATTTAAATCATATTTAAATAATACATATTAAATATCATATATTTAATTTGGATTAAATCTCATTTAATCATATTACCTCTTTAACCTATAGTTTTAATGTACATCCAGTGCACATTAAATTTTAACATATAGTTTTCAAATATGAATCACATTCACACTTGAATTCAATATTTGAACTCTTTCAAATATTTAATTCTCTCACAAGATTTAATATGGATCATATCCACATTAAATTTATAATGTATAGTTCCAAAACTATATATTATATCGTATCTAAATACATCAAATTTATTCTCTTATGAATTTGAACATTTCAAATTCAAATCATCTAAGAACCCTTTACGAGCTAGAAGGTGGACCTAATGAACCTACAGATCAGAAGCTCCAACGATGCGAGATAGCTCGGTTAATCTCATTAACCTCCCAATCAACATTCGTTAATTGCGGGAACACTCCACTAAAGTCCCGCAGCTGCACTCTTCTCACTACAGATATATTTTTGTGTCTACGGATATTGACCAATAACAGCAAGTCAATCCTTCACAATGTTCGTACACCAGCTGGGTCAAATTACCGTTTTACCCCTGGGTTACATCTTGTGCCTTAAGTACCAGTGCTCCTCTAATGAACAATTTGTTTGTGGTCCTACCAACAAAAAGAGTCCCTCTCGGGCCAATGAGAGGGTCAGACCCTTTGTTCAAGTCTTGGAGACACCACTTAAGGGAACATTCCTCTACTTACCCTAGTCCGGAAGGAGTGAATTCCATCTTGCTAAGTTAAGTTCTCAGCCGCTCACTCGGTCTTGTCTCCAAGAAGGTAGGCTTATTGAGTCGGCGAATCTGGCCACTCTCACCCATACTAGTCAAAGAACAATCCCTCGCGAACAGGAGTTCGTAACCTGCTCAGGATTGAGATCAAGTTGCCTAGGTCATCCTAGTGAAATAAAAATCTAACTAGTCAATGAAGTTACAGCTAGAGATTACTATTTCGTTGTCCGGTCTTATGTAATCTCATTACATAGGATATCCCCACTCACATGTCATCTACATGAACACGTTAGGATCACAGTGTTTGTATCAAATACAAAGTTGGCCAAATCCATAGTTTAACCAGGGCAAGGTACCCAAACCTTATCCCCTAACTATAGACCCTTTAGGCTGTATCTCGAACCAAGATCCTTTTTATGTACATTACATTCAGTTAAAGATTCATTTTACAGCCTTGGATGTTTAGTTGATTGGATTTAGGGTTTAAATAAAGGTAAACTCGTAGATAACGAACAATAGCAATTTATTGAAATAATTACACTTTATTACATTAATTAGAACATAATTACAAACTACGAGTTTTAGGGCACAAATCCCAACAAACTCCCACTTGAACTAAAAACTCTAGTGGGGTACAACAAAATCTAAAACAGTGGTTACAGAGATAATAATACAATAAACTAGGGCATCCATATACCCCATTACATATCTCCCACTTGCCCTAGATTTAGCCTATGGACATATCTCGTAGACCCAGACTTTTCAGATGACCCTCGAACACTTTAGCCGTGAGAGTCTTTGTAAACGGATCAGCAATATTGTGCTCTGAAGCGATCTTCGTGACTGTCACATCTCCTTATTACACTATTTCTCGTATCAGGTGATACTTCCTCTCGATGTGCTTACCTCGCTTATGGTTGCGAGGTTTCTTCGAATTGGCTACCGCACCACTGTTGTCACAGTATAAGGTAATGGGAGATTCCATATTTGGAACAATTTCTAAATCAGTAAGGAATTTCCTTAGCCAAACAACCTCTTTAGCTGCTTCACAAGCAACGACATACTCAGCCTCCATTGTGGAGTCAGCGATGCATCCTTGCTTGATGCTTCGCCATACTATAGCTCCCCCGTTAAGGATAAAAACTGATCCCGATGTGGATTTCTGAGAATCCTTATCGGTCTAAAAATCAGAATCAGTGTATCCAGTAAGGATCACATTTTTAGACCCATACACAAGCGTATAGTACTCCCTCGTTCTCCTTAGATACTTGAGGATATTTTTAACTGTTGTCCAGTGGTCTAACCCTGGATTGGACTAATACCTACTGACTATTCCCACTGCATAACAAATGTCCTACCGTGCATAGCATAGCATAGCATACATTAAGCTACCTCACTGCGAGAGACATAGGGAATATGTCTCATATCGTCAACTTCTTGAGTTGTCTTGGGACACTGCTTCCTGAGCAGGATGAACTCCATGCCTGAAGGGTAATAAGCCCCTCTTGGAATTCTGCATCGAATATCTGGACAACATTTTGTCGATATAAGAATCTTGAGACAGTGCTAGCGTTCTGTTCTTGCGATTCTTGAAGACCTGAATCCCAAGAATATATTGCGCCTCTCCCAAATCCTTCATTTTGAATTGGGTCGCCAGCCAATTCTTTATGTCAGTAAGGTATCCTACATCATTTTCAATGAGTAGGATATCATCCACATAAAGTACTAATAAAGCTACTTTGTCGTTGATGATCCTCGTGTAAACACAAGGCTCATCAACATTTTGGTCAAAGCCGTAAGACTTGATCACAGTATCAAATCTTATATTCTAATATCTTGAGGCTTGTTTCAACCCATAAATGAATCGATTAAGCTTGCAAACTTTTTGCTCCTGACCATGGGCTATGAACCCTTCGGGTTGAGACATATAGATGCTCTCGTCAAGATTACCATTCAAAAAGGCAGTCTTGACGTCCATTTGCCAAATTTCATAATCATAAAATGTGGCTATGGACAAGAGTATCCTTATAGACTTCAGCATAGCAACAGGGGAAAAAGTTTCTTCATAGTCAACTTCTTCCCTTTGGGTAAAACCCTTTGCTACAACTCTAGCCTTAAAGGTCTGTACCTTTCCGGTTGCGTCTCTCTTTCTCTTATAGATCCATTTACACCCTATGGGTCTAACCCCTTCAGGTTGGTCTACAAGTTCCCATACTGAATTGAAGTCCATTGACTCCATTTCAAGGTCCATGGCTTTGATCCATTGGTCCTTGTCTACGTCATTCATTGCTTGTTTATAAGACAATGGATCTTCTACGCCAAATCATCGGTATGACAACTTTAGTTTCAAATAAACCCAAGTAGCGATCGGGTTGGGAAACAACCCTCCCACGCATCGATCGAGGCATTCCCAACGATTGAGAAGGACGAGACTGACTTGAGGTGTTGACTCCTCCATCAACTCTTGATGAAGGTCCAGCTTGATCAACAACTCTTGTTGGTTCATGAGTAGCTTCACTTAATACTAATTTACTACGCGGTTTGTGGTTCCTCATGTGATCTTCCTCCAAGAACGTGGCGTTTGTCGATACAATCACCTTATTTTCTTGTGGGTCGTAGAAAAGACCACCTCTGGTTTCTTTGGGATAGCCAACAAATTGGCACAATCTTGAACGAGGTTCCAGTTTCTTTGGGTTTGTCACGAGCACGTGTGCCGGACAACCCCAGATCTTGAAGTGTTGTAAACTAGGTTTACGCCCCTTCCAAAGTTCAAAGGGTGTTTCTGAAACACTTTTTGATGGAACACTGTTCAAGATTTGAACTGCAGTCTCTAACGCGTATCCCCAAAACGAGGCAGGCAATTGAGCATAGCTCATCATAGAACGAATCATGTCCAACAAGGTTCTATTTCTCCTTTCTGACACAACATTTTGCTGTGGTGTATTAGGTGCTGAGAGTTGAGATTTAATTCCATGTTCTATCATATAGTCCTGAAATCTCAAATCCATATACTCTCCACCTCGATCGGATCGAAGTGTTTTAATGGTTTTTCCTAATGTATTCTCTACTTCAGCTTTATGCTCTTTGAACTTTTCAAGAGCCTCAGACTTGTGATCCATTAGATATAGATAACCATACCTCGAATAATCATCTATGAAAGAGATGAAATATTCGTACCCTCCTCGATCTTTAACATTCACCGGACCACAAAGATTCGAATGTACAAGTTCTAAGGGTTCTATGGCTATGTAACATTTTCCTGTAAAAGGTCGCTTGGTCATTTTACCTTCCAAGCAAGACCCGCAAGGCGGTAAAGAATCATCTTCTAACTTGTTTAGAAGTCCATTCTTAGAGAGTCTCTCAATCCGGTTGAGATTAGTATGACCAAGTCTAAGATGCCATAGATAGGTATTATTATTTGGAGAAATTCTTTGCCTTCTATTTTGAGTGTTAGCATTCTTAAATATCTCATGATTTTAAATTGCTTTGGTTTTATTCGGTTTCAGTACGTACAAGCCATTTCTCAATTTAGCAGACAAATATTGACACCCTTTTTCAAAATGAACGCTTCATTAATTGAAAAAGAAATACAATAACCAAGTTCTATTAAACAAGAGATAGAAATTAAGTTCCTTTTAGGCTTAGGAACTATATACAGATTTTTTAATAAAAGAAATCTATCTCCGAAAAATAACTTGGCATCTCCCACTGCACGAGCGAAGACGACGTCTCCCGTTCCGACTGTGAGCGTCATCTCACCCTCTTCGAGCTCCTTGAAGGAACTAGTTTTCTAAAATTAAGAGCAAACATGATTAGTGGCTCCTGAATCAAGTATCCAGGTCAAATCATCATTTTCCACTAAACAAGTTTCAAGAACATGTAAATCTGATTTACCTTTCTTCTCTTTGAGCTCGTGAAGGTATTTTGGGCGATTTAAGTTAGTGCCCATCCATGTTGCTGATAGAAACATTTTCCTTTATCTCGCAACCTTGGCTTTTCCCTTGCCTTTGTCGAAAGCAGGTGCCTTCCCTTTCCTCCTATTTTCTTCTTTTGGGTCTTCTTAAGCCCGGAAGATGAGCTACTGAGACTTAGTCCCAAAGGATGAACCATACGGGAGCCTTACGGAATGGGCAAATGATTTGCCTTTCCATCACCTGTCCCTTTATTCTTCATAAGAGACCGGAAAGTTTGTAGTTCATTAAGGAGAGTAGTCGTTATATACTCTATCTTGTTCATCACCGCATTCTTTGCGGAATTGCGAAACGTTTGAAAGAGATTCTAGAATGAACGATACGACTTTGCTCGTCAATGACCGCTCCGTTCATCTCGGCCACTTTGAAGTGGATCATCAGATCAAGAACGTGTTCTCTCACCGATGACCCCTCCTTCATACGGGAGTTATAAACGTATTTGAGGGATTCGTGCGAGAATCTGTCCCGGCAGTTGTCCAAACATTTCCTCTGGCCAATAACTCATGATCTCACGAAATGAGACCATGCCCTCGTGCTTTTGGCGAACTTGAAACACTAGCCAAAATGTAGACCTTGGCCTTATCATTGGCCTTGATCCAGATGGTCGTGCGCCTCCTTGCAGTTGAGGAGTGTTACGAGCGAGGACCTGAGGACATTCCTCGGTCGATAAAACCGTAGGTCGTCAACAACGAGAATCGTATTCAGGTTGGATTTCCACGTTGTAAAATTCTCACCAGTTAAACGGTCGCTTTTAAGTAAGGCTATTATTGAGGACGACATGCTGAAAATCCAAAATAGTTCTAATAAGTTATGCCTTTTAACCCATTGTAAAAACCAATCAAATTTAGCAAAATTAATAAAGAACCCTAGTGTTTAAACTAAACCCCTTTGTTTTTAATTAAACCTTTAATTTTGCAACGATACTTCAAGGGTTTAGAACAAGAGCCTCCGTCGGGCGGTCAGTCATTCCTCCCTTGAATTGAGACTTTCTCAGCAAATTCTCACTACCAGAACGTCTCATGTCCCAATAGTCCTTAGCTACCGTTTATTTGGTCAAGGACTTGTTAACTAGCTTAACTCATCATGTAAATGTGACCCTACCATTTTCAGATCCAATAGGCCCGAGCCAATAAGCTACTATTAAGAAAGACAACTGTTGACAAACAACCTAAGAGACCTTATCCATTTCTGGAGTTCGCGGTGTTCCGATCCCTATAGTCAGGCCCTCCGTAGGGTTTGGCTGTTCCAGGACAACCTTGCAGGCGGACAATAGAAATCTCACGGTGCGACCTAATGGAGAGATCGTGAGGATACGTTGACACGCGCCCCGCTCCCATTTACTATGGATACTTCCTCATTCACCTTGGTATTGAACCATGCAAACACATACCGTAGGGGGACGCCCTATTGACGCCACGTAGCCGAGCATGGAACTCACGGTGTGAACTCTTGAGGACGTGAGAGTAAACTCGATGCGAACATCTCGTTTTCTCCCACTGAAGCTCCTAAGATTACGGTATTTGTTTAACTTAGTCGGATTCTGGCTAAAAGAATGTATCTAAGTCTATGCCTATTATAACTATTATAACTAGGTCTTAAAACCTTATGTCTAGGTGAATAAACATTTTAATTACCTAGAGATAAAATAGAACTAAGGTTAATTCAACTCAGGTTCCAGGTCAGTTCCCAAGTAGGAGGTCTTTCGTTAACAAGTCGACCTTAAGTACTGAACCTTAGACAGAACTTCACCCCAGAGAGTTCCCTTATAACCAAAGTCCTAAAGTCCTACTATATTTTAAACTATTTAAAATACTACGTAAAACTAATTTCTAATCCTATTAGAAATTAAAACTTAGGTCTAAATTAATTTTAAACGATTTAAAACTAATTAAATTTAACCCAAGTTCCTATGTTTGCATGCATTTCTTTATTATAGGTTATGGTTTCTAAAACCCCTTTAATTTATAACTTTTATAAATTTAATAATTAACCTATGATAAAGAAACTATATTATAAATCTAACAATCATTATTCAAATTGGAATTATAAAAGGAATTTAACTAATTGAATTATAAAATTACTTAAACAAAATAACATTTATTTTAAACTAATTAATTTCATGCTCCATGCAATTTATTTTCCATATAATCTAATCATAACAATTATAATTAATTACTTATGAAAAATAAATTAATCATGCATTTAACCATATTCATTTAACATTTATATAAATAAAATGCATGATCATGCTTATCCTAAGGTGGGAAAAATCTAAATGACATTCATAAAGATAAATAGTCATAAAACTGAATAATTTGGCCCCTAAAGTGCAAAAAAATAAAATTATATTAATTTTATTTCATGAAACCGGTCCAAAAATACCCTGAATCGGCCATGAACCGCTCGAACCGGATCAAAATCAATGAACCATTCGAACCGGTCTGCAAATTCTTTGGAATGCCCCACGGTACGTTACAACGCTGCCGAAGCGCGCGCGTTACGCGCGCTTTTGTCCTCTTGCGCGCATCTCGCTCGGGGGTGGCGTTACCAACGCCGAGGGGCGCGTTACCGCGCCGTGACCACCCCTTGAGCGCCCGCATCGATAGAGAACGCTGGCGTTGCGACACCGTTCTTCAGCGTTGCAACGCTGATGAACGGCGTTACCAACGTCGCTATTTAGCGCGTTGCAATGCTGCTGCTTCGGCAACAACTTTCTTCTTCGAACACAACAACTTCCTTCTGCAATTTCTCCTTCGATTCTTCACCGAATTGCATGAAACTGGTCCCGAACGACTCGTAACTCAATTACAGACTCAATTATGCACTTTAATTGCCCCAAAAACGCAGGGGCCTTTACAATAATTTGATCAAATCAAAAGTAAACTATGGCCAAAAAACTCCTAAACAGTTTTACAGCAAACCATATGTAATTCCCACCAAAATCAATGCAATTTTGTTTTAATCAAAACAAATCAAGCATTGCTCTGATACCAATTGATGGAGATTGGACCTCTTTGAGCAGCGGAAACGAATTAGGATCGTAATATGCAAGATTTTTTTCCTTAAAACAAAAACGCATACATTGACAAAAAACAGAACAAGCATGGAAATTCTAATCCTATTAGACATGGATAATAGCATACATGCAAACATACTAAAATTTAACAATTAAACTAAAGGGAAGAGGGAGGAATTACCTTTGTAGTTTTTCTCAGCAGCAACTCCTTGCTCCAATCAGTACAGCAAATCAATTGTACAACAATAACACAACCACCAGAGATCACCTTCTATATCTCTGAGTGCTTAGATCCTCCTTGGTGGGAAGGATTCCAACTTTTGGAAAAATTGGGAATTTTGAGAGTGAGAGAGAGTGAATTCTTTCAGAGAGAATTCTCCAACGACTTTTCAAAAAATCAATTGATCGATCACCAAATGAACAACCCCCTTCTCCCTGTTAAACTGTTGATAGGGAGGGGTAGTGGGGAACGTGTCTGGATGACACGTTCCCTTATTTTATTATTAAAATAATAATAATAATAATATAATAATTAAATCAAATTTAATTATTAATTTAAATCATATTTAAATAATACATATTAAATATGATATATTTAATTTGGATTAAATCTCATTTAATCATATTACCCCTTTAACCTATAGTTTTAATGTACATCCAGTGCACATTAAATTTTAATCTATAGTTTTCAAATATGAATCACATTCACACTTGAATTCAATATTTGAACTCTTTCAAATATTTAATTCTCTCACAAGATTTAATATGGATCATATCCACATTAAATTTTATAATATATAGTTCCAAAACTATATATTATATTGTATCAATATACATTAAGTTTATTCCCTAATGAATTTGAACATTTCAAATTCTAATGATCTAAGAACCCTTTACGAGCTAGAAGGTGGACCTAATGGACCTACAGATCAGAAGCTCCAAAGATACGAGATTGCTCGGTTAATCTCATTAACCTCCCAATCAACATTCGTTAACTGCGGAAACAAAAACAGTACATTGATAAATAAAACATACAGAACAAGCATGCTAATTCTAATCTAATTAGACATGGAGAAAAGCATACATGCAAACATGTTAAGTTTAACAATTAAACTAAAGGGAAGAGGAATTACCTTTGTGTCTCACAGCAACTCCTTGCACCAAGCAAATTCCAGTAACTCAGCAACACAACAACTCCTCTGTTTTTCAAGTAGGGACACTACCAACAAGAGAACCTCATATGTCTCTGAGTTCTACTTAGATCTACCTTTGTGGGAAGGTAATCCAACAATTGAAAGTTTTTGGGAATGAAAGTGAGAGAGAGAGAATTTCTCTTGCAGCAATTCACCAAATGCAGAAAAGAATCGATCACCTGCTTCTTCCAACTCTCTACACTTAACGATAGGGAGTGGAGAAGAAACTGGTGAGTGGGGAACGTGTCATCTACACGTTCCCCTCTTTTAATTAATTAAATAATTAATTAAAACATATATCCTATTAAATAATTAATTAATTCTCAATTAATTAATTTGAATATCTTATATATCAAATAGATTATATGTATATGATTAAATGACATTTAATCATTAACCTATAGTTTTAATGCACATCCAGTGCACATTAAATTTTATCCTATAGTTTGCAAATGTGAATCACAATCACATTTAATATAATATTTGAACTCTTTCAAATATTCAATTCTCTCATATAATTTAATATGAATCATATTCACATTAAATTTATAATATATAGTTCCAAAACTATATATTATATCGTATCTAAATACATTAAATATATTCCCTAATGAATTTGAACATTTCAAATTCAAATGATCTAAGAACCCTTTACGAACTAGAAGGTGGACCTAATGGACCTCTGGATCGTAAGTTCCAACGATACGAGACTGCTCGGTTAATCTCATTAACCTCCCAATCAACATTCGTTAACTGCGGGAACACTCCACTAAAGTCCCACAGCTGCACTCTTCTCACTGCAGATATATTTCTGTGTCCATGGATATTGACCAATACCAACAAGTCAATCCTTCACGAATGTTCGTAACACCAGCTGGGTCAAATTACCATTTTACCCCTGGGTTACATCTTGTGCCTTAAATACCAGTGCTCCTCTAATGAACAATTTGTTTGTGGTCCTACCAACAAACAGAGTCCCCATCGGGCCAATGAGAGGGTCGGGCCCTTTGTTCAAGTCCCGGAGACACCACTTAAGGGAACATTCCTCTACTTACCCTAGTAGGCGGGAAGGAGTGAATTCCATCTTGCTAAGTTAAGTTCTCAGCCGCTCACTTGGTCTTGTCTCCAAGAAGGTAGGCTTATTGAGTCGGCGAATCTGGCCACTCTCACCCATACTAGTCAGAGCACAGTCCCTTGCGAACAGGAGTTCGTAACCTGCTCAGGATTGATATCAAGTTGCCTAGGTCATCCTAGTGAAATAGAAACCTAACTAATCAACGGAGTTACAGCTAGAGGTTACTATTTCGTGGTCCGGTCTTATGTAATCTCATTACATAGGATATCCCCACTCACATGTCATGTACACGAACACGTTAGGATCACAGTGTTTGTATCAAATACAAAGTGGGCCACATCCATAGTTTAACCAGGGTAAGGTACCCAAACCTTATCCCCTAACTATAGACCCTTTAGGTTGTATCTCGAACTGAGATCCTTTTTATGTACATTACATTCAGTTAAAGATTCATTTAGCAGCCTTGGATGTTTAGTTTATTGGATTTAGGGTTTAAATAATGGCAAACTCGTAGAAAACGAACAATAACACTTTATTGAAATAATAACACTTTATTACATTAATTAGAACATAATTACAAACTACGAGTTTTAGGGCACAAATCCCAACAAGTCCCACAATTGCACTCTTCTCACTGCAGATATATTTCTGTGTCCATAGATATTGACCAATAACAGCAAGTCAATCCTTCACGAATGTTTGTAACACCAGCTGGGTCAAATTACCGCTTTTACCCACAGGTTACATCTTGTGCCTTAAGTACCAGTGCTCCTCTAATGAACAATTTGTTTGTGGTCCTACCAACAAACAGAGTCCCTCTCGGGCCAATGAGAGGGTCGGGCCCTTTGTTCAAGTCCCGGAGAAATCACTTAAGGAAACATTCCTCTACTTACCCTAGTAGGTGGGAAGGAGTGAATTCCATCTTGCTAAGTTAAGTTCTCAGCCGCTCACTCGATCTTGTCCCCAAGAAGGTAGGCTTATTGAGTCGGCGAATCGCCCTCTCACCCATACTAGTCGAGGACAATCCCTCGCGAATGTGGAGTTCGTAACACCTTTCGAGATTGAGATCAAGTTGCCTAGGTCATCCTAGTGAAATAGAAATCTAACTAGTCAACGGAGTTACAGCTAGAGATTACTATTTCGTGGTCCGGTCTTATGTAACCTCATTACATAGGATATCCCCACTCACATGTCATCTACATGAACACGTTAGGATCACAGTGTTTGTATCAAATACAAAGTGGGCCACATCCATAGTTTAACAAGGGTAAGGTACCCAAACCTTATCTCCTAACTATAGACCCTTTAGGCTGTATCTCGAACCGAGATCCTTTTTAGGGCACAAATCCCAACACTAAGGATCATAGGATTAAATTTTGCTAAAACTTAATTGGATTTCAAAAAGTATTTTGCGAGACTGACACAAATTTTAATTTGATATTTCAGCAATATGTGCAGCTCGATAATAGTTTTACTTGCTTCGAATAAGTTAGTGGGAGATAACTTCCAAACGTGGAAGAACAATATTAACACAATACTTGTAACCGACGACCTTAAGTTCGTGCTTACTGAGGAGTGTCCTCAGTTGCCGACCTCGACTGCATCACGAAGTATTCGTGATGCATACGATCGATGGATCAGGGCCAATGAAAAGGCCAAGGTCTACATCATTGCCAGCTTATCTGAAGTATTGGCAAAGAAGCACAAGTTGATTATCACCGCTAAGTAGATCATGGAGTCCCTGCAAGACATGTTTGGACAACAGTCCTTTCAGGTCAGGAACGACTCACTCAAACACGCCTTCAACGTCTGAATGAAAGAAGGGGCATCTGTCCGTGAACATGTTCTAGACATGATGACCCACTTTAATTTGGCAGAGATGAACGGGGCTTCGATCGATGAGTCGAGGCAGGTCAGCTTTATCTTGGAGACTCTTCCGAAGAGTTTCCTTCAGTTTTGTAGCAACGCTGTTATGAACAAGATAAGCTACACTCTGACCACCCTTCTAAACGAGCTACAGAACTCCCAGTCCTTGATGAGAATCAGGACACTTGAAGTTCAGGCAAATGTTGCCTACAGATCATATCACAGGGGTTCGACCTCTGGGATTAAATTTGTTGCTCCTTCTCGCCCAAAAGGGAAGAAGAAGACGAAGGAGGGTAAAGATGTCCGAGCTGCCACCCAAAAGGGCAAGAAGGTCAAGGAAGTTGCAGAGAAAGAAAAGTGTTTCCACTGCAATGGGGACGAACACTGGAAGAGAAACTGTCCCAAGTTCCTTGCCGAGAGGAAGAATCAAGGTAAATGTGATTTACTAGTGACTGAAACTTATATAATGGAGAGTAGTGACTCTGACTGGATATTGGATTCGGGCGCCACTAACAACGTTTGTTCTTCTTTTCAGGGAATTGATTCCTGGCAGCAGCTGCGAGAGGGTGAGGTGACTCTATGGGTTGGATCCGGGGAGATTGTCTCTGCTGCAGCGATCGGCAAAGTGAAACTCTACTTCAACAGGAATTACTTATTGTTAGACAACTTGTATATAGTCCCAGGGTTTACTAGAAACCTTGTTTCTATTTTCTATCTTATCGAACACTGTATTTCAATTTCCTTTGAATATAATAAAGTGTTTATTTCTTCCAAAGGAAATTTGATTTATTCTACTTCACTTGAGTCTAATCTGTATGTTTTGAAACCAAATTCGGTCAAAAGCGTTTTGAACACTAAATTATTTAAAACAACAGAAACACAAACTAAAAGAGTAAAAGTTTCTCCAAAAGAAAATGCCCATTTTTGGCATCTACGGTTAGGCCACATTAATCTCAATAGGATTGAGAGACTAGTGAAGAGTGGACTTCTAAGCGAGTTGGAAGAAAACTCTTTACCTGTATGTGAGTCATGCCTCGAAGGCAAAATGACCAAACGTCCTTTTAGTGGAAAAGGATATAGAGGCAAAGAGCCCCTTGAGCTTATACATTCTGACTTCTATGATCCGATGAGTGTTAAAGCACGGGGTGGTTACAAATACTTTGTATCTTTTATAGATGACTATTTAAGGTATGAGTATATTTACCTAATGCATAGAAAGTCTGAAACTCTTGAAAAGTTCAAGGAGTAGAAGACTGAGGTTGAGAACCTGTTAGGTAAAACGATAAAAACACTTTGATCGGATCGAGGTGGAGAGTACATGGACATAGAATTCCAAGACTATATGATAGAACATGGAATTACGTCCCAACTCTCAGCACCTGGTATGCCACAACAGAATGGTGTATCGGAGAGAAGAAATAGAACCCTGTTGGACATGGTTCGGTCGATGATGAGCTATGCTCGTCTCCCTGATTCTTTTAGGGGTTATGCAGTGGAGACTGCGGTCTATATTTTGAACAATGTTCCGTCGAAGCGTGTTTGTGAAACATTATTCGAACTCTGGAATGGTCGTATGATAACTCACCATAAGGGAGTTATTTTACTAGAATTTTAGTATTTAATCCACTTGAATTTCATTTAATTTAGTGATCCCCATGTTATTTTACCCCTAAATTATGTGTGCTAGCTTTAAAATCTTGAATTTAAGCATTAGATGCAAAAAGAATTAATTTTGATGTTTTTGTGCTTTAATTTAAGAAATTTAGGAAAATGAGCTAAAGGTTAATTAAATACCGAAATTTAGATTTTTCTCAACTCCAAAAATCCTTGCGTATTTAATTTGATTTATAATTGAATTTATAAATTTATTTGGGATTTTTCTGTGTGCAAGAGATCTTTAAAAATTACAAGAGTCCCTAAGAGAATTTTAGACATTTTACCCGAAGGGTAATATGGTCTTTTTGCCCTTTAGGGTATTTTTGTAATTTGTGGAGTTAGGGCAATATCATCTTGTATAAGGAGGCTAGGGTTTACAAGTGTGAAGGGGGGAGTTGGAGAATTTGCGACAAGAGGAAGAGACCGAGGAGAGAACGAGAACCGAGTGATTGCTACAGCAAAGTGTGCGTTGGAGAGACAAATCATGATAATGTCTTTGTTGTAGAAATCGTGAGGTCCATCCTGAAGGGAATGAAAATCCCGCGCAGCAGAAGACGATTGAATCGTCGAGGTATCAATATGCAACATGCTTTCATTAAAATCGATCTGACACTAGATCTAGGCTAAACATGCTTGTAAGAAAAAAAAATAGCAAGAAGAATTTTACTTACTTGTTGAAGACTTTCTTCAAGGTTTCTTCTTCAAAATCACGAACTCTTCGTGCTCCTCGTACACAACGAACGCCTCCAACGAAAGTGATTGAACACCACCAAAACGCCTTCTCGATTGTTCTCTTTTGGAGAAAGAAGGTTTGTGGGAACCTTTGAGTTTTGGTGAGGGAGGAGAAATGAGAGAGAGTTGAGAGAATTTCTCTTCTCTTCTTTGTGAAAATGTAAAAAATGAGAGAAGTCCCTTACATCCTTCTTGCAAGAAGGGTTTATATAGTGGGATTGGTGGAGTTAAAATGGCCACTTAATTACCACTTTACCACAATCTTAGGTTATGCAAATCTCATTTGCATAACCACATAATATAAGATATCTCATATCTCATAGCAATAATTGTGGATTAATTAAATTGAATCATATCCAATTTAATTTCTCTCAATCAATTTCTCCAATTAGCCTTAATTCAACAATAAGGCTAACCTATAGTTTATTATGAATCTCATTCACATTAAACTATATATTATATCATTCATATCTCATATAAATGACATAAATGCCCTTAAAGTGAAATTGAACACTTCAATTTCATACCAAAACTTTATCCTTTCTTAAATCCAGATGGAGCCAACCGAGGGACCTAATGGACCTACAGTGACGGGCTACAATGATCCGAGATTAACCTGCCAAACTCTTTGACCCAGTTAACCAACATTCATCAGCTACGGTAACACTCCACTATAGCCCGTAGCTGCACTCCCGTCGCACACGAATATTACGTGTCCACCGATATAACCAATGCCCATGAGTCAACCCTTCACGGGTTGTTCGTGAGACACTACTGGGTCAAAATACCGTTTACCCACAGTGTCTACCTCTTGTTCCTTAAGTCCCCACCGCTCCTCTAATGAACAACATATTGTGATGGTCCAACCATACACAACACCCTTCTCGGGCGGTGAGAAGGTGGGCGCCCGTTGTCCAAGCCACGGAGACAAAGACTTAAGGGAACAACCTCTCTAGTTTCCCCTAAAGGCGGGAACGAGTGAATTCCATCTCGCGTAGTTAAGTTTCCAGCTCCCTACTTGGTTCTGTCCCTGAGAAGATAGGCATATTGGGCGAGTAAATGTGACCGCCCTCACCCGTACTAGTCAAAGAACAGACCCTCGCAGACAGGAGTCCGTAACACGTTCAGGATTTAGGTCGAGTCACTAATGTCATCTACGAAGTTATTAGTCCTTACTGTCAACGGTGTTACATCAGTAGGTCTAATAATTCACGGTCCGGTCTTGTACAATGTCATTGCACATGATGCCCCCACTCGCATGTCAACCACATGAACGAGTTAGATCACCTCGTTTGTATCTAATACAAAGCAGGCCGCATCCACAGTGTATCCAAGATTAGGTCTCCAACCCTATCCATATACTGTAGATCGTTTGGGTCATTAACTTGAACGTCATCCTCCCTGTGTGTCCACTACACACCGTTCAAGTTCCAGTTCTCTCATAAATTCAATGACCCTGGAGCTTAGTTTATTGGAAAAGTTTATAAATATTGCGAGACACAAAGTGATGAAATAAATAACTCTTATTGATTTCAAACAATATATTACAAACACGAGATTAGGACAGAAATCCCAACAAACTCCCACTTGGACTAAGCTAGTGGAGAAAATACATTTAAAATGTACATAAATTACAACGAAGTAATACAATAAACTAGGGCATTGAATACCCGTTTACACATCTCCCACTTGCCCTAGTCATGAAGCTCTCGAAGACCTAGACTCTCTAGGTCACCCTCAAACACCTTAGTCGTGAGGGGCTTTGTAAAAGGTTCAGCTACGTTGTGCTCCGACGCTATTTGCGTGACCGTCACGTCTCCGCGGTGCACAATCTCCCATATCAGATGATACTTGTGCTCAATTTGTTTGCCTCTCTTATGGCTCCGAGGCTCACGTGAGTTGGCTACTGCACCACTGTTATCACAGAACAGTGTGATGGGCAAGTTCATGTTAGGAACAACTTCCAAATCTGTCATGAACTTCCTAAGCCAAATAGCTTCCTTTGCAGCTTCACAAGCCGCAACATACTCCGCTTCCATAGTGGAATCAGCGATGCATCCCTGCATGATGCTTCGCCATACTACAACTCCTCCATTCAAAATGAAGGTTGACCTTAGGTGGATTTCCTAGAATCCTTATCGGTTAGAAAATCGAGAATCTGTGTATCCCGTGAAGGATCAAATCCCCACTACCATACACTAAATCAGTAGTTCCTCGTTCTCCTAAGATACTTGAGGATTGCCTTTACTACCGTCCCGTGATCTAATCCTTGATTGGACCGATATCTCACCGACAATTCCTCTCGCATAACGGATGCTCGGGCCTAGTACACAAAGATGACATACATCGGGCTCCCTACAAACCAAGCATATGGAATCCGTCTCATCCTCAACATCTTGAGGAGTCTTAGGACACCGAACCTTAGACAAGTGAACCCCATGCCCGAAAGCGCAAAGCCCCTCTTCTGGAGTTCTCGCATCTTATATCTAGACAACATCTTGTCAATATAAGACGCTGAAACAAGGCTACGTTCGCTTCTTCCTGTTCCGGACTATCTGGATACCTAGAACATACTGAGCTTCTCCCAAATCTTTCATTTGGAATTGCGAAGCTAGCCACTTCTTAACGTCAGTTAGAAATTCTACCTCATTGCCAATGAGAAGAATATCGTCCACGTACAACACCAAAAATGCGACAGTTTTGTCAACGATTTTCTTGTAGACACAAGGTTCGTCGACATTTTGATCAAAGCCATAAGATTTGATTGCCTCATCAAACCTTATATTCCAAGACCTCGAAGCCTGTTTCAGTCCATATATGAACCTATGAAGCCAGCAAACTTTTTGCTCTTGGCCTTGGGCAATGAACCCTTTGGGCTGGTCCATGTAGATGGTCTCATCAAGTTTGCCATTCAGAAAGGCTGTCTTGACGTCCATCTGCCATACCTCGTAGTCATAATACGCGGCAATGGCTAGAAGGATCCTGATCGACTTTACCATGGCAACAGGCGAAAAAGTTTCCTCATAGTCAACCCCTTCAACCTGGGTAAAACCCTTTGCCACTAGTCGAGCTTTGAAGGTCTGCACCTTCCCATCTACGCCACGTTTACGCTTGTAGATCCATTTGCAACCAATAGGTTTTACCCCATCCGGTTGATCCACAAGCTCCCATCTGAGAATTGAAGTACATAGACTCCATTTCTTGGTCCATAGCTTTAATCCACTGCGTCTTTGTCAACATCAACCATTGCACGATCATAGGTCAATGGATCCTCACATCATCATCAGGAGCGACAACTGAGGTTTCAATTAAACCCATGTAGCGATCAGGTGTCTCTCACGACCCTCCCACTACGTCGAGGCATTCCCAACTCTTGGGAGCGGATTTGACTAGGCGTGCTAGGATCAACAACACTTGTTGATGTACTAGCCCCATCGGCAACTCTTGGCGATGTACTCGCATCCATTTCATTTAATACAATTTTACTCCTTGGTAAATGATCCCTGACGTGGTCTTCCTCTAGGAAAGTGGCGTTTGTCGACACAAGCACCCTATTTTCCCTAGGATCGTAAAATAGACCACCTCTAGACTCTTTGGGGTAACCTACGAATAGGCACAATTTCGAACGGGGTTCCAACTTTTTCGGGTTTGACACCAACACATGGGTCGGGCATCCCCAAATCCTTAAGTGATGTAAACTGCCTTTACGTCCAGTCCGTAGCTCGAAAGGTGTTTCACAAACACTCTTCGAGGAACGTTGTTCAAAAATATAAACCGCGATCTCACCTGCGCACTTAAAAAAGAATCGGGAGACGAGCATAGCTCATCATCGATCGAACCATGTCCAACAAGGTTCTGCTTTCTCCTCTCCGATACACCATTCTGCTGCGTGGCATACCAGCACGAGAGTTGGGACGTATTCCGTGTTTTATCATATAGTCTTGGAATTCAGTGTCCATATACTCTCCACCTTGATCCGATCGAAGTGTTTTAAGCGATTTACCTAAAAGGTTCTCAACCTCAGTCTTGTACTCCTTGAACTTTTCAAGAGTTTCAGACTTCTTATGCATTAGGCAAATATACCCATATCTGGAGTAGTCGTCTATGAAAGACACAAAGTACTCATAACCGCCTCGAGCTTTAACATTCATCGGACCACAGAGGTCAGAATGAACGACCTCAAGAGGCTCTTTGGGTCTATATCCTTTTCCACTAATAGGATGTTTGGTCATTTTGCCCTCAAGGCATGACTCACACACCGGCAAAGAGTTTTCTTCCAACTCGTTTAGAAGTCCACTCTTCACTAGTTTCTCAATCCTATTGAGATTAATGTGGCCTAACCGAAGATGCCAAAGGTGGGCATTTTCTTTTGGAGAAACTTTTGCTTTCTTAGTTCGTGTTCTATTGCTTTTAAACAATTCGAGATTCAAAACACTTTTGACCGAATTGGGTTTCAAAACATCTGATTATTTTCGAGTGAAGCTGAACATATAACATTCCCTTTGAAAGAAATAGACGCTTTATTAACTTCAAAAGAAACTGAAATATAATGTTCTATTAGGCAGGAAATTGAAACAAGGTTTCTAGTAAACCCTGGAACTATGTACAGATTGTCCAACAATAAGTACTTCCCGCCAAAGTTTAGCTTCATCATCATGTTTGATCATTTGCAGCGAGACAAGCTCCCCGATCCAACCCGTGAGAGTTACCTCACCCTCTCGCAGCGTGTTGCTAGGAATCACCCCCTGAAAAGAAGAACAAACGTGGTTAGTGACGGCCAATCCAATATCCAGCAGAGTCACTACTCTCCACTAAACATGTTTCATCCTGAAGTAAATCACATTTACCTTGATTCTTCCTCTCGGCAGAATGGGGGCGGTTTCTCTTCCAATGACCGCCCCATTGCGGTGGGAAACACTTTCCTTTCTCTGCAACCTCCTTGACCTTCTTGCCCTTGTGGCGGCAACACTGCGTCGATTTTACCCTCTTCATTCTCTTCTTCCCTTTCGGGCGTGAAGGAGCAACAGGTTTCGTCCCAGAGGTCGAACCCATGTGATAAGACCTATAGGCAACATTTGCCTCAGATTCCTTGACCCTATGCAAGGATTGGAAATTCTGTAGCTCATTGAGGAGGGTAGTCAGAGTGTAGCTAATTTTGTTCATACTGACATTGCTCTGGCCCAAGGAAACTCTTGGAAGAGTCTCCAAAATAAAAGCGACTGGCTCGACTCATCGATCGAAGCCCCGTTCATCTCGGCCAGATGGAAGTGGGTCATCATGTCTAGAACATGTTTACGGACAGGTGACCCCTCTATCATCCGTGCGTTGAAAACGTATTTGAGCGAGTCATGCCGGACCTGAAAGGATCATTGTCCCAAAAATTTCTGCAAGGACTCCATGATCTCCTTAGCGAAACCATCACTCATGCTTCTTTGCCAAGACATCGGACATCTTTGGCAATTATATAGACCTTGGCCTTTTCATTGGCCCTGATCCAGCGATCGTACGTGTCGCGAACACTTCGCGACGCGGTCGAGCCCGACATCTGAGGACACTCCTCAGATAGCACGAACTTTATGTCGTCTTGTACCAAAATTGTATTAATGTTGTTTTTCCAACTTTGGTAATTATCTCCCACTAATTTATCTGAAGCGAGTAAAGCTATTATTGCGCTAGACATTTTTAGCTGAAAAATAAGAAAAACCTTTGTATTAGTCTCGGAAAAAACTTTTGAAAACCAATCAAGTTTTAGCAAAAATTGTTTCATGATCCCTAGGTCATTCAAAATTTTGCAATGATACCCTAAAGGTTTAGAATGACCACCACCGAAAGGTGAACAGAACACTCCTCCTCTAGGACAAGACTTTCTCGATCAGACCCTAATCCCAAAATAACTCTTATTCCATTAGGCGTCCAATTACCATTGTTTGGTCGAATTCATTAACACTTAACGAATTTTGTGAGTGTCACCCTCAATCTTTAAGTTTCCAAGTATCCGTCCAAACAATAGCCACCGAAGGGTGAACCAAGAAGGAAAACCAACCAGGAAACTGTATCCCTTTTGGGAATTCACGGTGTTCCGACTCCCATGATCAAGCCCTCCGAAGGGATTGTCTGGTCCAGGCCAAACCAGCAGGCAGATCATAGGCGTCTCACGATGTGAATCGAAAGAAGAGACCGTGGGTCTCGTTTTCACAAGTCCCGCTCCCACTCACTATAAGTACTCTCTCCATCCACGATGATATTGATCTATACAAATGCCATCCGAGAGGGGACGCTCCCATTTGCGCCCACGAGGCCGAGTATAGATCTCACGGTCTGAACTTAAAGGAGATTTGTGGTTGAAAATTCAAATGTATCTCATACACTTTATTTCCTCCCACTCAACACTTTAATTTTATTAGGGATTGACCTAGATAAACCGGGTAAAATTTACCTAAGTCTACCAATATAACTCTTATATGGTATTTAGCCTAAGTTTATAATCACATTATTAACTTAGGTCTATGTGAGTAAATTAATTAACACTTAATTAACGGCACTCACGAGAATATAACCTAAGAATCTTCGGACCGAATTCACTCCCGTGTCGGTTTCGGTAGGGGGTGTTTAATGGCGTCAACTTAAATACCCTGTACCTTAGACAAAACCTTCCTTAGACAGAGTTACTTATCAGTCTTCATTCAAAGGTTATATTTGATTTCCTAAATTTCTAATCTCATTAGAAAAATAGAAAACCTAAGTCTAATTATTCAAGTTCTAAACACTTTAAAACTAATAATTAACTTAGGTTACATGCATTTCTATGTTATAGTGTTTGATCATTCATCACATGAATATACTATATATTATAACATAATATAATTCATCACATGAATTAAATGCATGGGCATGCTTTTAATTTAAAAATAACACTTATATTTAAATAAATTAAAACATGCATACATTATATTATAACTCTTATAATATAATCCTATCATGCATACTATATATTATAACTCTTATAATATAAAAATGATGCATGAAATGTTTAACCTAAGGTGGGATTTTAAATCTATATGACATACAATATGCACATAGAAATTAATTAAAATATACATCTCATGTATAAAATAATTAAATAGCAAAAATGGATCGATTTTTTGCACCTAGGGGCAATTATTTAATTAAATAACATTAATATAACATTTATATTAATATTATTTAATAAAATAATTAAATAAAATAAATAATACATTTTATTAAAAAAACAAATAAAACGTGTAAAAACCGCCCAACTTGTGCCTTGAACCCACGTCCTCGTGTAACTGCCGCGAACTGCTCCTCAACGCGTATAGCGTTGCAACGCTGTTGCCTCCAGCGTCGACTCGCGTTCACAACGCCAATGTGTGAAACGCTTACGCCGACATTGCAACACTTGTTACTCGCTGCAGGCCTCTCTAATCGCAAGGGATAGCGTTGAGACGCCATTGGGCAGCGTCTCAACGCCATCGACAGAACAGCAAATACCTTTGTTGTTCTTGGTCGATTTCTGCCTGTTTTCGCTCTGATTTCTTCACAGCAACACTTGCCACGAACGACACGGACTTGCAGACTCGATTTATTTTCTAAAATGCCCAAAAAATACGGGCCCTTTACATTTGATCTCATCAAACAGAAAATAAATCTAAAAGTGCCAAAAATCGAAACATCCATTATGCAAACCAAGACATTCATCTCATGAACCATGGTAAAAAAAACCACCAAATTTTAATAAAACAGTGCATAATTGAGAAACCATCGAAATGGCTCTGATACCAATTGAAGGGAATGAAAATCTCGCGCAGCGGAAGACGATTGAATCGTCGAGGTATCAATATGCAACATACTTTCATTAAAATCGATCTAACACTAGATCTAGGCTAAACATGCTTGTAAAAAAAAAAACAACAAGAAGAATTTTACTTACTTGTTGAAGACTTTCTTCAAGGTTTCTTCTTCAAAATCACGAACTCTTCGTGCTCCTCGTACACAACGAACGCCTCCAACGAAAGTGATTGAACACGACCAAAACGCCTTCTCGATTGTTCTCTTTTGGAGAAAGAAGGTTTGTGGGAACCTTTGAGTTTTGGTGAGGGATGAGAAATGAGAGAGAGTTGAGAGAATTTCTCTTCTCTTCTTTGTGAAAATGTAAAAAATGAGAGAAGTCCCTTACATCCTTCTTGCAAGACGGGTTTATATAGTGGAATTGGTGGAGTTAAAATGTCCACTTAATTACCACTTTACCAATATCTTAGGTTATGCAAATCTCATTTGCATAACCACATAATATAAGATATCTCATATCTCATAGCAATAATTGTGGATTAATTAAATTGAATCATATCCAATTTAATTTCTCTCAATTAATTTCTCCAATTAGCCCTAATTCTACAATTAGGCTAACCTATAGTTTATTATGAATCTCATTCACGTTAAACTATATATTATATCATTCATATCTCATATAAATGACATAAATGCCCTTAAAGTGAAATTGAACACTTTAATTTCATACCAAAACTTTATCCTTTCTTAAATCCAGATGGAGCCAACCGAGGGACCTAATGGACCTACAGTGACGGGCTCCAATGATCCGAGATTAACCTGCCAAACTCTTTGACCCGGTTAACCAACATTCATTAGCTACGGTAACACTCCACTATAGCCCGTAGCTGCACTCTCGTCAGTGCAGAATACTACGTGTCCACTGATATAACCAATGTCCATGAGTCGACCCTTCACAGGTTGTTCGTAGACACGACTGGGTCAAAATACCGTTTTACCCCTGTGTCTACCTCTTGTTCCTTAAGTCCCCACTGCTCCTCTAATGAACAACATATTGTGATGGTCCAACCATACACAACACCCTTCTCGGGCGGTGAGAAGGTGGGCGCCGTTGTCCAAGCCTTGGAGACAACGACTTAAGGGAACAACCCTCTAGTTTCCCTAAAGGCGGAGCGAGTGAATTTTATCTCGCGTAGTTAAGTTCCCAGCTCCCTACTTGGTTCTGTCCCTGAGAAGATAGGCATATTGGGCGAGTAACTGTGACCACCCCCACCCGTACTAGTCAAAGAACAGACCCTCGCAGAGAGGAGTCCGTAACTCTCTCAGGATTCAGGTCGAGTCACTAATGTCATCTACGAAGTTATTAGTCCCATCTTGTCATCAGCGGTGTTACACATCGGTGGGTCTAATAATTCACGGTCGGTCTTGTACAATGTCATTGCACATGATGCCCCCACTCGCATGTCAACCACATGAACGAGTCAGATCACCTCGTTTGTATCTAATACAAAGCAGGCCGCATCCACAGTGTATCCAGGATTAGGTCACCAACCCTATCCATATATTGTAGACCGTTCGGGTCATTAACTTGAACGTGATCCTCCGTGTGTGTCCACTTTACACACCGCTTCAAGTTCGATTCTCTCATAAATTCAATGACCACCGGAGCTTAGTTTATTGGAAAAGTTTATAAATATTGCGAGACACAAAGTGATGAAATAAATAACTCTTATTGATTTCAAACAATATATTACAAACACGAGATTAGGACAGAAATCCCAACACATCCGTGGTTGAGGCAATTGTTGGAGGCAGACCGAGAGGGACTTCAATTTTGCTACAACAAAGCCAAGGGAGCAGAATAGTGAGGGCATTCGGGAGAGTCATCCTCACTTTGCTGAAGCAGTCGGAGGAAGGCGGTGAGATTTGCTGTAGCAATTGCGAGGGACAACATCGGGAGAGCTGGCCCATCGATTTGCTTAAGCAATCGCGGAGGAGGGATAGAGGAGCGTTTGCTGCATGTGTAGGTGCGAGAAATTGCCCGACTTTTGCTGAAGTATTTGCGCACATTGGTGAGTATCGCCCGACTTTTGCTGAAGCATTCGTGCACGTTGCATTCGTACAATTGTGACCAGTCGCCCGACGGATTGTTGAAGCATTCGTGTAGCCGTGCGGAGTCGCCCGACTATTGCTGAAGCAATTGCATGGAGTCACTCGACTGTTGCTGAAGCATTCGCGCAGCCGTGCGGAGTCGCCCGACTGATTGCTGAAGCAATTGCGTGTGTTGGATGCAAAGAGCATAACCCGATACCCATCTTGCTGAAGCAATTAGCGACAGATTCGTGCTGAGATCAACTGAAGCAAAGTACCCTGCCTTAGACCTAAGTGAGGTATTTTGCTAGGCATTTGCTGAAGTAAAAATAAATCGAGTTGTCGGCTGTGTAACTATTCCCGATCTTTAAGTGCTCTTGTTCATTATTTTTTCTAAATTAACACTGCTTTTGTTGGATGCTTTTCATTAATTAGGAGTCAATTTGCCCACTGTTTAGAAGAATTGCGTGGCTGTTTTTGGACTATTATTTTTATACAATTCCATTGATTAGTGAAAGCATGCTTAACTTAAAGATGTGTAATTTGACCCAAAGCATGAGCTAAAATTCTTCTAGGCACGGTTTAGGTTGTTCTTCAATGTATAAATTTTAATAAATTAATGGTTGATGCCATAGTTGCATTTATGAGATTTTAATGTTTGCAACGATGCATGAGGGTTAAAATTTGGCCACTTTAACTTCTCTTAAAATTATCGAACTTGGAAAATCTAGTGAATTAGGAAATTAAAATTTCATTCTAGGATCTTGAGTTAATTAGGGATAATTAACCCACCTAGAACCTTAAAATCATGAGCGTAATTTAGGTCTCAAATGGAAAAATTTTGGTCTTAAAATTTAGTGATTTGTTATTCAAATTATACATGAAACTTCAACTTAACCCTAGCCTATCTCTTAATCTAAAACCTCAGTTTTCTCTCGTTTAGTTTATGTTTTTAATGTTTTCACATACTTTAATTTATTGCATTAGTCTTAACTATATTTAACTCATTCAAACAACAAAAATCAAATTCCTACTATTGCATTCACTTATTCTTAACAAAAAATTGCATGCTCATGCATTACACCAAAAAATAAGGAGAAAAATTTCTAGGACACTCATTGGTTTAGATTCTACTAGTCCTCGTGGGATCGATACTTTTCTTATCACTTGTTGCACTTGGCCGTGTATACTTGCACGTCACAGAAGTGTCGAAGTCTTATTCTAATTTACATTAGTTTAGGCCACTCGATATTTTCGCATCAAGTTTTTGACACCGTTTTCGGGGACTAGTTTTTATTCTTATCTTGTGTGAGTTGATTTTAGCATTTTATCCTTTTTTTTTTGTTGGGTGTGTCTTTCTGTCTTTGTTCGTGTTTTTGTCTTTGTTGAGTTTTGATTATTTTTTTCTGGTTGTGTTGGTGCATATTGTGTTTGTTGAGCCTGTTATAATTGATTCATTACTTTATTATGGCTTATGATGACTTTGGGTGGTCTTTTGTGCCCAATGAACAAACAAAATATAGTTCTTCTTCTTATGATCATCCCTTTGCCAACTTAGAGTCTTTTAGTGATTATAATGGAGCTTATAGATACCAAATGCCCAATTACTATCACACTGAACCTATGACTCATAGGAACCACATGTATGATAATAATCAGAGCAATTGGGCCTATGAACCATATCCTAGGGGTTTTCAGTCATATCCTTCCTATATTCAAGAACCCCAGGTAGAAGACGAATCTTCCTTCAAAACGTTGTTATTAGAATATATGAGAATATCAGATGAGAGGAATAGGTAAATAGAAGGGTCAATTCAATGGCTAACGGATACACTTGTCTCCCTTAGAGAACAAATGTATTTAGACTCATCTGAGGTTCAGCATCCTAGGGAAGAGAGTGAAGGAGGACCCACACCCTTAGATAGTTCGGTGAGTCACTTGATCACTGACCCGCTGATAGACCTTCAGAATCCTTGTTCTTCACATTTTTCTGAGTATGGGCATTTAGAGGGTTATGCTTTAGATGTAAAAGAACTAGAACCTTGTAGCACACACGAGGATAGAGTTAGTGAGAGCGTGGAAGAAGTCGAGCCTGTTGAGTTAGGCTAGGAGGTAGAGTTTAAGGCTTTTGAGTCTATGTCAGTTCTATCTTCTGATTTTTCTCTTATTGGTGAATGTTTTTCTGTCTATACTCTCGAGTCAGTGTCTTTGTGTGAGTCAGTTCATTTTCCTATTTTTCCTTCTTTTCCTTTACCAAATAAAAAATCAAAAAATGTTTACTTTGTTGTTTTTCCTTCTTTCTTTTATTATATAAAAAAATAAAAAATATATCTGACTCGGGCTCTCACAAGAAGCTAGTATTCTTGCTAGCTCTGATTTATTTTGTAGATTCAAGAAAGAGAGGCCCGAAGAAATGGGAGAATTTTTATGTACCTTGACAAGCCCAAGTGTACTCCGTCAAGCTAATGACGTTTAAACAAGCGCTTTCTTGGAGGCAACCCAAGGATTATTTCTTTTGTTTCATTGTTTTAGTTTTTTTTTTTTTTTTGTTTTAGTTTAATAAGTAACCCTTGCTTATTTTGCAGCTCCCCTAGGGTTTGATGATTGATATGCGCTGCAGTGGAGGTCTCCTCAATTCAGGGCAGTATCGTTCTGTAACGACCCAGAACTCCAAGTATCTATTAGATGGTGTCTTGGACTAATTTAATGGAGAAATATTTAATTTGGGTTGTTAAATTAGATAAATTGATTTAGTATTTTTGGGCAAATTAAAGAAATTGGATCAATGGAGGTTTTAAGCAAATACATGGGCATGAGTGTAGTTTAAAAAGAAGCTGAAGGACATTTTTGGAAACAATGAAAAGTTAATTAGGGTTAGTATTAAGGCACGATTTTTGAGGTTTCATCTTCTTCCTTCTTCTCCCAGCCGCCGACCACCCCATTCACAGTGCCCTTGTCCCAACATCCGGCCGGTCACCGTGCACCAATCTTCGGTGGGTTCTCCCTTGGCCGTTGGTGCGAGACGACGTGGTCGACTCCTCTGCTCGCGAATCGAGTTGTTTCCAACACCCAATCCCTCGAACGTTCAGAGTCCGAATTCTTCTTCCTTCGGCCGCAGACCAACCATCCTTCGAACAGCTGCTGTTGGAGCGCCTCATTCCGCCACCGTGCCTTGTCGTCCGTCAGTGAAGCAGTCCACATCTCAGTCGATTCGCCAAGTCTGTCGACGTCGCACACCTCTCCTCGTCGACTATGAGACCCAGAGTTGCGTCGTGTTTGGTTCGACTGATTCAAGATCTTACCAACCGATTTTCGGAGTTTTAAGACTGGTTCCGAATAGATCGGCTCACGAGGGATCCAAAAACGAGCTCCACGCGCCGAACCACCATTGCCGCCATCGCACGCGCGCCGCCATGCCGGCCGTTGTCATCCGATCCCATCGAGTTTGCTCCTCAGTGTCTGCTTTTGAGCTTAGTTAGTGGTAATTAGACCTAGTTACTGTCTAATTTCAAAATAAGATTAATTATGTTTATGGACCCAAGCAAGGAATATGTATAAAATTAATTTGGAAAGTTATGATTTTGGTTCTAGGGGTCCATTCATTGGTCGATTGAGAGGCCATCAAAGTAAGAGCGAATTTTAGTAAATTTCAGAGCTAAAACTAAGGTAAGGGATCTCATGCCGAACCGTTTTTAAATGGGATAAAAGTCATGGATTTTGTTATGTTTAATTATTTCAAATATTTCGAAAAGCATTATGTCTTAAAGTATTTTAAATGGAAAACTATGAAAGTTATGCTATGAGTCATGATTGCTTGATACCTTAAATGTCATGAAAGCTATGAAGGTTATGCTATAATTTGTGATTGATTGATAGCTTGATTGTTATTAAAATATGTTATGATATGTGAATCATTATGACTATGACATATACATCATAGAATATGAAAGGAAGATGAGACCTCATGCATGATTGTATGTACATGATAGAGATATGAATGGTTGTGGTAATTATTCTCCATATGACATTAGGGGTTAGGAAGGACTCCATAGTACAAGAGTCTTCGGACTCAAGATGCTCTCAGGAGAACTTAATTGTCCACTAATAGCCAAGGAAAATAGTCATGATAGATGTTATGAAAGAAAGTAGGCTCTGTACAGGAAAAACTCTGTAGTCATGATTGTATATGTATGCATATCCCAAAAACCTCGGTAGCGAGGTCACTTACTGGGTATTATATTTATAATACTCACTCTTTCTTTTAAAATATTTTCAGGTAATAGCAAAGGCATACAGGGCGAGTGATAGGGATGCGTTATGAAAACCATGGGGACCACACAGTCACGTTTCTGCATCTATTTAGACTTAATAGTCATTTCAATTGATTTTGTTTTCTGCATAAGTAGTCTAGAGATTTAAAGAAAACTGAGGCCAGACAGTACTTTTACGTTATTCAAATGTTTTGATGTATTTTGGGATCCCTTAAAATTAGTTTGATTTTTGATTTGAACTATTTTGTTTATGTTATATTTATATTGCCAAAAGTAAAATGCATGCATGTTTAGTAATGATCCTTAGAAAAATAGTCTAAAAGTAGGGTCGTTACACGTTCTCCCTTCAATCTTTATTAGTTGTTCTTAAGCATGCTTAAGTGAGTTGTTTATACATTAAGGGCAATATATGCTTTAATCATGAGGGGGAGAAGTGTTGTTCTGAATCTAATTTTCAGCCTAATTGAATTTTTTTTTTTTATGTTGATGAGACTGTGTGCTGTTAGTGTTTAATAGGGTGTTGCATGCCTTATTGTTTATAAAGTTATTTACTTGCTTTAGGACTCCAAAATGATCTATTTTGACTACCAGATTCTATGTTTAGTTGTTGGTTTCATGGTCTTTGATATGCATGATGTAGGTAGTTGATTCATTATGTGTAAGTAAGTAAAAATAGGAAAGATAGTTGTTGTCCCTTTTATGAAAATTGATCTTCTGCATGTGTTTTTATGGTAAAAACCATGTTGTCTTTTGTAGAAACTTGGTATGCATCTCCATGAAAATTAAGAGTTAAAGTCAAATCTTAGGTTTAATGAAAATAAGGTTTGTTGTTTGTATTTGAGGCAAAAGTATGTTATTTTGTTTGGTGTTTCTTGAGGTTAAGCTTGTCATTAGGGTTCTTTAGTGCGCTTATGGTTAGTGTGTCAATCAAACTAGTTAGGATTCAACTCCCAGGCCAAATATTTTGAAAGCTAGAAGCCATGACAAGTTAGGTAACCCATACATCTTTTTTAGCACTCCAAAATTAGTAAATTCTAATTTTGTGATCATTTCAATTTTGGGGGAGTTACCTGACCTCCCTAACTCAACGAGGACATTGAGTACTCTATGTTTGGGGGGAAAGGTAAATTCTTCGTGTTTTTTTAAGAAAAAAAGAAAAAAAAAAGTGAAAGAAAGAAAGAATGTGCAAACCATTCATTTCCCTAAAACTCCATTGGGTTAGACCAAAGATATGTTATTTATTTCGTTATTTAGAGTCAGTTCAGGCTACTTGGTGCTCGATGTCAGGGGGTCTGGGCACTAGCCATGTTGGCCTCTTCGAGCGAAGGTATCAAGCGAGAAGCCTGAACCCATTGCTTAGGTGCGTTGCGCTAACCACGTGTGTCATTCTAAGAATTACGGGAGAGTCCCATTGCTAGGTGTGTTGCGCTAACTACGTGTGCCATTCTAAGAACTACGGGAGAGTCAAAAAATAAATAAAAATAAAAAAAAACAAACAAAAGAAAGTAAAAAAATAATAATAATAAAAATCTAGCCCTAAGTAGTGAGTTTTATGCAAGTGGAGGGGAATAATGTACATATCTGTTTTTATAAAAAATAAAAAAAAAATAAAAGGGAATAATCATAAAATTGTAGTCATGCGAGTTTTGGAGTGTGACTTATCTTTAACTATGGGTTGCTTGATTTGAACGATTAGGATTCTAGTGGTTGAGCTTTAGGGTAGATGTTGAATCCTAGTTGGTTTGCTCTTGGTTATTGATGCATAAGTGTAGCTAAGAAACCCCAGGTGAGCCACTTAGATAATATTGATTGAATGGTGACTTGTAGCTTAGAACATACATATTCAGTCCTTGTTTAGTTACCCAAATGATCTGAGTCTTTAAAGGTCTTTTAAGTCTTTGGGGAATAGAACTCATTGAGGACAATGAGTAGTTCAAGTTTGGGGGTTTGATAACTCACCATAATTAGAGTTATTTTACTAGAATTTTAGTATTTAATCCACTTGAATTGCATTTAATTTAGTGATCCTAATGTTATTTTATCCCTAAATTAGGTGTGTTAGCTTTAAAATCTGGAATTTAAGCATTAGGTGCAAAAAGAATTAATTTTGATGTTTTTGTGCTTTAATTTAAAAAATTTAGGTAAATAAGCTAACGGTTAATTATTTACTGAAATTTGAGATTTTTCTTAACTCCAAAAATCTTTGCGTATTTAGTTTGATTTATAATTGACTTCATAAATTTATTTGAGATTTTTCTTTGTGCAGGAGATGTTTAAAAATTACAAGAGTCCCTAAGGGCATTTTAGACATTTTACCCGAGGGTAATATGGTCTTTTTACCCTTAAGGGTATTTTTGTAATTTGTGGAGTTATGGCAACATCATCTTGTATAAGGAGGTTAGAGTTTACAAGTGTGAAGGGGGGAGTTGGAGAATTTGCGACAAGAGGAAGAGACCGAGAAGAGAAGGAGAACCAAGTGATTGCTACAGCAAAGTGTGTGTTGGAGAGACAAATCATGATGGTGTTTTTGTTGTAGCAATCGTGAGGTTCGTCTGTGGCTGAGGCAATTGTTGGAGGCAGACCAAGAGGGGCTTCAATTTTGCTATAGCAAAGCCGAGGGAGTAGAATAGTGAAGGCATTCGAGAGAGTCATCCTTACTTTGCTAAAGCAGTTGGAGGAAGGCGCTGAGATTTGTTGTAGCAATTGCAAGGGACAACATCGGGAGAGTTGGCTTATCGATTTGCTGAAGCAATCGCGAAGTAGGGACAAAGGAGCGTTTGTTGTGTGTGTAGGTGCGAGGAATCGCCCGACGTTTGCTGAAGCATTCGCGCACATTGGTGAGTATCGCCCGACTTTTGCTAAAGCATTCGCGCACGTTGCATTCGGGCAGCTGTGACCAGTTGCCCGACGGATGGCTGAAGCATTCGCGTAGCCGTGCGGAGTCGCACAACTATTGTTGAAGCAATTGCGTGAAGTCACCCGACTATTGCTGAAGCATTCGTGCAGCTATGCGGAGTTGCTCGATAGATTGCTGAAGCAATTGCGTGCGTTGGCTGCGAAGAGCATAACCCGAGACCCCTCTTGCTGAAGCAATTAGCGATAGATTCGTGCTTAGATGAACTGAAGCAATTTGCTGAAGCAAAGTACCCTGTCTTAGACCTAAGTGAGGTATTTTGCTAGGCATTTGCTGAAGCAAAAATAAATCGAGTTGTCGACTGTGTAACTATCCCCAATCTTTAACTGCTCTTGTTCATTATTTTTGTTAAATTAACACTACTTTTGTTGGATGCTTTTCATTAATTAGGAGTCGATTTACCCACTGTTTAGATGAATTGCATGGCTGTTTTTGGACTGTTATTTTTATACAATTTCATTGATTAGTGAAAGCATGCTTAACTTAAAGATGTGTAATTTTACCCAAAGCATGAGCTAAAATTCTTCTAGGCACGGGTTAGGTTGTTCTTTAATGTATAAATTGTAATAAATTAATGGTTGATGCCATAGTTTGATTTATGAGATTTTAATGTTTGCAACGATGCATGAGGGTTAAAATTTGGCCACTTTAAATTCTCTTAAAATTCACGAACTTGGAAAAGCTAGTGAATTAGGAAATTAAAATTTCATTCTAGGATCTTGAGTTAATTAGGGATAATTAACCCACCTAGAACCTTAAAATCATGAGCGTAATTTAGGTCTCAATTGGGAAATTGTTGGTCTTAAAATTTAGTGATTTTGGAAAAATTCACTTGATCACATGTGCAGGTAAATTCAAGGCATCAACCACATATTTGTTATTCTAATTATACATGAAACTTCAACTTAACCCTAGCCTATCTCTTAATCTAAGAGCCCCAGTTTTTTCTCGTTTAGTTTATTTTTTTAATGTTTTCACATACTTTGATTTATTGCATTAGTCTTAATTATATTTAACTCATTC